>CM072991.1:110065-9128535 GCA_037013635.1 Plagiodera versicolora | reverse complement strand
CCTAATCCTATTACCTTAATACCAAACCTAACCTAAACCAAACCTAACCTAACCTAACCTAACCTAACCAACCTAACCAACACCTAACCTAACCTAACCTAACCTAACCTAACCTAACATAACCTAACCTAACCAAACCTAACCTAACCTAACCTAACCTAACCTAACCTAACCTAACCTAACCCTAACCTAACCTAACCTAACCTAACCTAACCTAACCTAACCTAACCTAACCTAACCTTAAACCTAACCTAAAAACCTAACCTAACCTAACCTAACCTAACCTAACCAAACCTAACCTAACCTAACCTAACAACCTAACCTAACCTAACCTAACCTAACCTAACCTAACCTAACCTAACCTAACCTAACCTAACCTAACTAACCTAACCTAACCTAACCTAACCTAACCTAACCTAACCTACCCTAACCAACCTAACCTAACACCCTAACCTAACCTAACCTAACCTAACCTAACCTAACCTAACCACCTAACCATCCTAACCTAACCTAACCTAACAAACCTACTAACCTAACCAAACCTAACCAAACCTAACCTAACCTAACCTAACCTAACCTAACCTAACCTAACCTAACCTAACCTAACCTAACCTAACCTAACCTAACCTAACCTAACCTAACCTAACCTAACCTAACCTAACCTAACCTAACCTAACCTAACCTAACCTAACCTAACCTAACCTAACCTAACCTAACCTAACCTAACCTAACCTAACCTAACCTAACCTAACCTAACCTAACCTAACCTAACCTAACCTAACCTAACCTAACCTAACCTAACCTAACCTAACCTAACCTAACCTAACCTAACCTAACCTAACCTAACCTAACCTAACCTAACCTAACCTAACCTAACCTAACCTAACCTAACCTAACCTAACCTAACCTAACCTAACCTAACCTAACCTAACCTAACCTAACCTAACCTAACCTAACCTAACCTAACCTAACCTAACCTAACCTAACCTAACCTAACCTAACCTAACCTAACCTAACCTAACCTAACCTAACCTAACCTAACCTAACCTAACCTAACCTAACCTAACCTAACCTAACCTAACCTAACCTAACCTAACCTAACCTAACCTAACCTAACCTAACCTAACCTAACCTAACCTAACCTAACCTAACCTAACCTAACCTAACCTAACCTAACCTAACCTAACCTAACCTAACCTAACCTAACCTAACCTAACCTAACCTAACCTAACCTAACCTAACCTAACCTAACCTAACCTAACCTAACCTAACCTAACCTAACCTAACCTAACCTAACCTAACCTAACCTAACCTAACCTAACCTAACCTAACCTAACCTAACCTAACCTAACCTAACCTAACCTAACCTAACCTAACCTAACCTAACCTAACCTAACCTAACCTAACCTAACCTAACCTAACCTAACCTAACCTAACCTAACCTAACCTAACCTAACCTAACCTAACCTAACCTAACCTAACCTAACCTAACCTAACCTAACCTAACCTAACCTAACCTAACCTAACCTAACCTAACCTAACCTAACCAACCTAACTAACCTAACTAAACTAACCTAACCTACCCCCAACCCATCCCATCCTACAGGACGTGAATCTCCACCGGTGCAATCCAGGTCTGTTTCGCCTCTCCATGCATCATCAAATGCACCAGGCCAGCAGACAAACCACCTCACGATTCGGCTCACTTAAGAGCGCTACCAATGTAGCGTCTGACAGTGGAATACAGATGTTTGGTACAAGTGCCACCTACTAGCAACAAAACAGAACGAAAAACAGAAAACTCTGGTACTCCTGCGTCATTTCCGAAAAAGCGTTTTGTTGCTAGTAGGTGGCACTTGTACCAAACATCTGTATTCCACTGTCAGACGCTACATTGGTAGCGTTCTTAAGTGAGCCGATTCGTGGGGTGGTTTGTATGCTGGCCTAGTGCAACTGATGAGGCTTGGCGAGCCGATCTGTTTTGCACCGGTAGACATTCTACACACGAATCGAGAATAACCCCCTTTATTCTCTACGTGTTCACACACGCTAACTCTATCTCAGGACGTTCAATACTCATTGTCACTTTTTAATAATGGAGATAACGTCTTTATTTTGAATAGAACACTATGTATTGATCTGAACAATACAAACTTTTCTTTTATTTTATTTCAGGGTTCCCTATACCTGTTTTCAAGATATTGGCATTTTCAAAAAGTAGTTATCATTTCAATGCATTATTTGAATCGAGAGAGCTGTGAAACGACATTTATTTGATTTGGTGACAGATTGAGAGTTATTATATTTCACTTCATCGAACATTTCAATTTCAGCAAAAATTCGTTCTAACCGACGATCAGGTCTGGAATATGCGGCATTTTTGATGGGGGGGTACAACCAGTTTGGAAGAAAATTATGGCATAACTATCAGGATTCAGTGGTTTAATCACGTGATCAATCTCTCGTTTTGTAAACGGATTTGAATGAAAAATCAATGACAGAGATATCTAATCAATAAAAACCTGAATTGACAAAGAAACAAAAGTGCTGCAGGTGGCGAAACAGCCAGTTGCCAGACCTGTGTATATGATCGTCGAAATGAACATGAAAGATGACGTTTGATAGCAGTCGAAGAAACTTTTGAGAAGCGGCTCACTTGCCAATTAAAACGAATGATGAGATTACCAGAGTCACCACTTGCCCTATTTATGAATGAAATAGTAAAGATGGCCGTGAAGAGGAAGGTAGTGGTGGAATGGTAACCGGTATGAATGAACCGGTACCGTTTCTGATTGGTCAATATTAACCATCAAGATCTGACGTTTGTATGTGTCAGTGCTAAAGCTTGGTACACAATACAACGTTAGTTACGCTTTGGTTATACGAATTTCGATTGGATATTAGCTTGATGTCAGTCCCTGCAACCAATCATATATCATCACAAACGGATTACGACATGTATTGAGCTTTAATTGAATTGATATTAATGTAAACAGTATGTATAGGAATATTTATTATATCTCGAAAGTATTCTTCTAACTGAAAATGAAGTTCCAAATTGAAATGAAAATACTTCAAGAAGGCTGAACTGACATATTTTCCATATACTCGAAATTAAATAGACATGTGTGAAATGAATTAATTCAACAAATTAATGTGGGAATATAATAATAAAAATCTGTTATTTTGAGATACCTTTTGGATTTTCTGGTATTTGGCATTATGGGTTTTCTCAGGGGTTTCCAGCAAAAATATGCAAAAGAAGACAATAGCATAACAAAGTTTAGTACATTTGGATATTCTATTTGAGTTTCACATTGCAGTTGCAGAATGTATAAAATGTAGAGGTTTTAATAGTTTTCCATAGTTTAGACCACTTTGGTAAGTTTTAAAATACTCTGGAAACCCATGCAAAGAGTTGATGCATATATTATTCTGGGGCAAACTAATTGAAAGAGTGTCATGTACTCGATATTCACTATCCAGTTGAGGGACAGAGCTTAAACAAAAAATTATAGATTGAAATATATGCAAAACCTAATTTCACAAGCTATAGGTGAGATAAGAAACAGCTAGGAGTGATTATCAAAATTATTAGGAAGTTGAATATAAAACTAACAGCATTCAAAATTATATATAAATATATATAAAGAGCTTCACTTGAACTACAGATTCTAATGTATTATATATATAAATCATGTCATCATATATATATTGATAAGGTCTTCTAGAAAATCTTCACAATCACATATAAGTTGATAAGACGTTACTATCTGCTTCACAGTTGAATAATTCAGAACATTCCAGCGAATCTAAGCCATTGAATTTCTTGATAGTATCTATGAACTGCTTATTTTCAACTCCAATTTCTATCAACTGTCAGATCTCCTGTATGGTTACATAGTTATTCTTCATTTTTCATATTGAATATTTGTTTATTCTTGGGGAATTGTGAATCTTGTTTATGTCATGCTTTTCCATTCAAAGGTATATCTTCTCTATGTCTTTTCAATTTGCTTCTTAACCATAAAATACCTCTGTATTTTCAATTTGAATATTGTTCTCATTGAATTTGGTGCATGCAACAAATAAATGCAAGTTTTTTTCATCAACCTGACATGGAATCATCAGTATTTGTGTCCAAATGCTTGAATAACTTCATGAACTTCAAGCCCAATCAGATATTGGAGTTCCAACACACATTCCTCTTTGATTCATTTTCTGCATCTTCATCAAGTGATTCATTTCATAAGTACTTAGTGTGTAGAAAGAAGAAAGCTGAGGATTGTAGATAGCTCTAGCCATCAAAACTGGGTCATTTTTGGCAGTGTAGTATTTTTTCTAATATACTAAATTCTATAAAAAGTTATTAATATATAAGTTAATGTGCTAGAAATATTACAGAAATAAATATTACCAAGATCCTGGAAACAGATAATTCCACAGAAAATATATCATCATATGGCTATTTGGTGTTATGAAATCTCTTTTTTCATTTGAAATATTGCAGGTGAATATTTTGTTATCAATTTGTACGAAAAATATTTGTCAACAAATCGTAGTAAAATATCAAGGTCATTTAGACATTTCGCGCCATTTTTGGAATGACTTCTCTGGTACTCTGTGATGAGATATCGATTAGAAATGACCACGATCATATACACAGGTCTGGAATCTACGGCATTTGGTGAGGGGTGGAAGAAAACGTTGCTATTATTATCTGTTATGAGGCAGGTTTATTCACGTTTCTTGTTCGAATTTTAAACAAAACGACTTGAACGTATATAAAATCAATGACAGAAAAATATTGCGAAATGAAATAATGAAAAACCATTCTCTGAATACTGATCTGACAAAGTGACAAAACGGCGAAGCAACCACAAAAATCAATGTTTGGGCTACCAGTTGCCAGACCTGTGTATATGATCGTGATCTATCCTAGTATTGATTTTTGCCTGAATTGTCCTAACTCATTCTCTTAATCGTCTAATCCACAATCAAAGGTCTGGAATATACGACATTTTTGACTGGGGGGGGGGGGGGTGAAACCATTTTGAATTTATGGCGTAGTTTAGTCACGTGATCAATATTTCGTTTTGTGAACATTTGAATGAAAAATCTATGACAGAGATATCTTACTGAATCAATTCAAAAAAAACTGATCGGAATTGACAAAGTAACGACAGAGGAAAGCGCTGCAGTTGGCGAAACAGCCAGTTGTCAGACCTGTGTATATGATCGTCGAAATGAACATGAAAGATGACGTTTGATAGCAGTCCAAGAAACTTTTGAGAAGCGGCAGGCATAGCGAATAATGAATTATCGATGAGAAAATACCAAGATCATATACACAGGACTGGAATCTACGGAATTTTGACTGGGGTGGAAGATTATTTTGCCATATTTATTTGTCAGGAGGTATTAGAGATCTAGTTAACAATCGTAAAGTAAACGTTAGGATTTGAATGGTAAATAAAATCAATAACAGAAATGTCTTGCAAAATCAATAAAAACCACTTTCAAAAAAAATAACTGACAAAGTGACAAAAGAGGACGGCGAAACAGCCACAAAATGTTTAGCCCTCCAAACGAGTTGTCAGACCTGTGTATATGATCGTCGAAATGAACATGACGTTTGATAGCAGTCCGAGAAACTTTTGAGAAGCAGTTCATAGCCAATTAAAACGAATGATTAGAAATGATCATAAACACAGGTCTGATATCGCATTTGGTGGAAGAAAACGTTGCTATAATTATCTGTCAAGAGGAAGTTCAATCACGTGTCTTGTTCTTGAAATATAAAATCAATGGCAGAAATATCTTGCAAAATGAAAAACATACTTTCTGAATACTGAACTGACAAAGTGACAAAAGGGCGAAATCAATGTTTGGGCTACCAATTGCCAGACCTGTGTATATGATCGTCATCTATCCTAGTATTGATTTTTGCCCTTATTGGCGAATGCGCCAAGATTGCGGTGCCGCCGCCAAATTATACACAGTGGAACTAATCTCTGGAAACGCGTGATTCAATCAACAACGGGGCTCATTTAGTGGACATTCATTTGGTACTATGGTCATTAATTATATCAATAAGTCTTCTGTTTCATTAATTCATAAAATATCGAGTGCTCAACTCAGATGACATTCCATTAATATACGGGGTGATCGAAAAAGTTAGTGATGTTATAAAAAATCATTCCTCCACAAAATACAATTTTTCTACAATTCGCCCATTGATAAATTAGCGTTTCCAGCATTTTTTGTTCCACTCTGTATGTGTTTTTTCGTTAATGTGACTTTATATCATATTCATTTGTTTTTCAATTCGAATGAGTTTAGAGATCTTTCAAGTCATTTTCAGAAGGTTTGAATGCTGGATATCATAATATGATGAATATTGTTTCCCTAATGAATTCATTTTCTCCTGAACAATACTATGCTCACGTGCCAGCTGTCTAAAAAATAAGACTCGCTGCTTCTTTCATCAGTCTTGCATTGCGACGCCATAAACTGGGGCGTCGCTGTGTGTACCACGCGTTACTCGCGGACACATTGACTACGACCTACAGTTGTGTGGCGGGCTCGCTTTCGTTTTATGCTCGACATACACACGTCGTGCGATTTCGTATCTCTCGTCGAGACGAATCGCCGCTTTCGCGTTTCGAGACGCCGCGTCGTCTTCGCTTACTGACTTCAAATAAGACAGCAAAACATTGACGGCACGCCTAACGTCCAAATCTCTCCGACGTACATCCAATTCGGAAATACCGAGCAGACAATTGACAATCTAACGAAAACACTGCGATTTCGTATCTTTCGTCTAGACGAAAACGAATCGCTGCTTTCGCGTTTCGAAACGCCGCGTCGTTATCGCCTACTGAATCCAAAGGAGACAGCACAACGACGACGACACGCCTTACGTCCAAGTTCCGACATAGATCCAAACGAATTCGGAAATACCGAGCAGTCAATTGACAATCTAACGAAAACACTGCGATTTCGTATCTTTCGTCGAGACGAAAACGAATCGCTGCTTTCGCGTTTCGAAACGCCGCGTCGTCTTCGCCTACTGAATCCAAAGGAGACAGCAAAACGACGACGACACGCCTTACGTCCAACAAGCTCCGACATAGATCCAAACGAATTCGGAAATACCGAGCAGTCAATTGACAATTAAACGAAAACACTGCGATTTCGTATCTTTCGTCGAGACGAAATCGAATCGCTGCTTTCGCGTTTCGCGTTAGTCGTATATCGTATACATTTTGCTGATTCCGTATTCGTATCTATAGGTACGACGAAAAAGAAGAAAAAAAAACTAGTACGAGAGTGTTTTTCATTATTCGATTTGTAATTTCGTGAAATTAATTCATTCACTCGAGAAAACGTGAATTCCTTGTGCTTATGTTTTTCCCTTCTTGTTTTCGTTTCAGAAGACAGACGAGATAACTCTTTCGAATTCGTCGTACGTTATCGGACATTTTTTTCAGCTGTATCTGAGACAGTGACGAAAAAATAGATATAGAGGATGTGGGCTGAGTATCTCAAACGAATATTTTCTAAGTATTTTGTGATCCTAAAAAGGACCGATATTGGTTGATTGTCGGATAGAACGACATCTTGAGCTTTCTTTTCCGTTTTATTACTACTGTTGCAATCGTTCTGTGCTCGAGAATACGAAGTACGAAGGAACCGATTTATATACCCCCCATACGACCAATAGCCGACGCGGAATGTTTCCAACTTGATAGGCGGAGTCTAAAAGAATATGTTCTCGTATAGAATTTCATTTCGGCTGCTTATCGTACTCGCTTCGAATTCATGAACTTCGTTCGATGAAACGATGGATAGTGTTGGGAGCGAGCGAAAATTTCCATGACGTCGACCTCTACTTTACGCTATTCACTTTCCACAATTCTACTGTTGATTTTCCGAAACTTCCGTTTCTCTTTCGACCACACGACCAATAGCGGACGCGAAATGTTACAGACGCGGTGGGCGGAGTCTATGAGAAAATCGGCTATTTGCTCTTTTTTCGTTTTGGCAGCTTGTTGCTTTTCGTACTTCGAATCTACGTGATTTGTATGTGTATGTATTCAGTATCCATAACGTCAATCCCCCCTTCATTCCGATATTCAGTTTCCACAGGTTTTCAACGTGTTTTCCACACGCATCCTTGAAATTTCGTCTTTCCCATAACGACGAATCCAAAATTAGCCATTCACTTTATATAACGTCGATCGATTTCGGTGTTCTACGAGCTCGATTTTGCATGACCCACATAACGATCTACCAGTTGAAATGACGAGGAAAAATTAATGAATGAACTTTGTGGGTTCGGCGAACGTTAGGCTAATTACCTATTTTTGAACTAGAATGCTCACCCTCATTTATTGAGTGCTACTTATGACAGTGATTATTTATCGTGAATTTTGAATTGAGAATTATGTTGTGTAAGCACATAATGACATGCTACAAATTAAAATACGTGAGAATCACAATGAATTGAAGTCGAATACGAGTCTACGAGTTCAAATAACCATATTTTCGGAATCAGCACGTCAAAATACGTAAGCTAATACTGAATACTTCAGTTATGACAGTTTCCTGACATCAGAAAATAAATATACTTCACATAATAGGAGACTCCTGTCACTTTACGACAATAAAGTATTAAAAAAATATCAAGAATTTCAGAAATACAAAGTTGGCAATAATAATAGTTGGAGTGCCGAATTCAATATCAACCGAGGTTCACAGCTGCAAAATTTTGCTAAGAATACCATATTAACGACTTTCATAAGAGGGAAAAAGTGTATATTATATACTTCAAAAATATAAAATATTGTTTGTTTCTTCCAAGAATTATGAATTTTGCACTCACGGAGAGATTGTAAACTTTCCAAATTGCCCCTAGTATAAAACCACTGCAGACATCATGCTTTAGCTAATTTCACGATTCACACGAAGGTCAAATGATCGATCAATAAACTAGAATGGACGAAAGACGAAAACTGTACAGTGATTGGGAAGCAGCTGTTGCTACTTGTGCTTCCTTCCGCTGGATGGCGCCACACGGATTAACATTATGTAGTTCTCTGACCTCAAGTCGAGTAACGTGACGCTCAAACGTGGTATCATAGATGTCACATAATGTATCAATTTCTATTTTGAGCAATGTGAAGTTAGCAGCAACAAATTTTATGGAAGTATATGATTTATTTCAGTGAGTTGAAAAATCTCACTAAATACTGGTAATTTCACTGAATAATAGACTGCAAATTTCCGAATGGGTTTTCGCGATTTTCTCAGGTTCCTGGAGCTCTACGAGTTCAAATGACACCATTTTCCGAATCAGCGCGTCAAAATACGCCAGAATCATTATATAATAAAGTCGAAAAACCGATTTTGAAATTTTCCGATCGGTATTTCGCGATTTTCTCAGCTTCCTGAAGCTCTACAAGTTCAAATGACACCATTTTCGGAATCAGCGCTTCAAAATACGCCAGAATCATTATAAACTAAAGTCGAAAAACCGATTTTGAAATTTTCCGATCGGTTTTTCACGATTTTCTCAGCTTCCTGAAGCTCTACGAGTTCAGATAACACCATTTTCGGAATCAGCGCGTCAAAATACGTAAGAATCACTATATACTTAAGTCGAAAAACCGGTTTTGAAATTTTCCGATCGGTTTTTCGCGATTTTCTCAGCTTCCTGAAGCTCTACGAGTTCAAATAACACCATTTTCGGAATCAGCGCGTCAAAATACATAAGAATCACTATATCCTGAAGTCAAAAAATGAACATTGAAATTTTCGAAAAAATCGAAAGGGGGTACCCTTTGCTCAATTTCTGGCAAAATTTTGAAAATCAAATTCAACGGAAAAGGACGAATGACCCCATTTTCGGAATCAGCGCGTCAAAATACGTAAGAATCACTATATATTAAAGTCGAAAAACCGATTTTTAAATTTTCCGATCGGTTTTTCGCGATCTCCTCAGCTTCCTGAAGCTCTACGAGTTCAAATAACACCATTTTCGGAATCAGCGCGTCAAAATACGTAAGAATCACTATATATTAAAGTCGAAAATCCGATTTTTGAATTTTCCGATCGGTTTTTCGCGATTTTCTCAGCTTCCTGAAGCTCTACGAGTTCAAATGACACCATTTTCGGAATCAGCGCGTCAAAATACGTGAGAATCACTATATAATAAAGTCGAAAAACCGATTTTTGAATTTTCCGATCGGTTTTTCGCGATTTTCTCAGCTTCCTGAAGCTCTACGAGTTCAAATAACACCATTTTCGGAATCAGCGCGTCAAAATACGTAAGAATCACTATATATTGAAGTCGAAAAACCGATTTTTGAATTTTCCGATCGGTTTTTCGCGATTTTCTCAGCTTCCTGAAGCTCTACGAGTTCAAATAACACCATTTTCGGAATCAGCGCGTCAAAATACGTAAGAATCACTATATATCAAAGTCGAAAAACCGATTTTTGAATTTTCCGATCGGTTTTTCGCGATTTTCTCAGCTTCCTGAAGCTCTACGAATTCAAATAACACCATTTTCGGAATCAGCGCGTCAAAATACGCCAGAATCACTATATACTTAAGTCGAAAAACCATTTTGAAAATTTCCGATCGGTTTTTCGCGATTTTCTCAGCTTCCTGAAGCTCTACGAGATCAAATAACACCATTTTCGGAATCAGCGCGTCAAAATACGTAAGAATCACTATATACTTAAGTCGAAAAACCGGTTTTGAAATTTTCCGATCGGTTTTTCGCGATTTTCTCAGCTTCCTGAAGCTCTAGGAGTTCAAATAACACCATTTTCGGAATCAGCGCGTCAAAATACATAAGAATCACTATATCCTGAAGTCAAAAAATGAACATTGAAATTTTCGAAAAAATCGAAAGGGGGTACCCTTTGCTCAATTTCTGGCAAAATTTTGAAAATCAAATTCAACGGAAAAGGACGAATGACCCCATTTTCGGAATCAGCGCGTCAAAATACGTAAGAATCACTATATATTAAAGTCGAAAAACCGATTTTTAAATTTTCCGATCGGTTTTTCGCGATCTCCTCAGCTTCCTGAAGCTCTACGAGTTCAAATAACACCATTTTCGGAATCAGCGCGTCAAAATACGTAAGAATCACTATATATTAAAGTCGAAAATCCGATTTTTGAATTTTCCGATCGGTTTTTCGCGATTTTCTCAGCTTCCTGAAGCTCTACGAGTTCAAATAACACCATTTTCGGAATCAGCGCGTCAAAATACGTGAGAATCACTATATATTAAAGTCGAAAAACCGATTTTTGAATTTTCCGATCGGTTTTTCGCGATTTTCTCAGCTTCCTGAAGCTCTACGAGTTCAAATAACACCATTTTCGGAATCAGCGCGTCAAAATACGTAAGAATCACTATATATTGAAGTCGAAAAACCGATTTTTGAATTTTCCGATCGGTTTTTCGCGATTTTCTCAGCTTCCTGAAGCTCTACGAATTCAAATAACACCATTTTCGGAATCAGCGCGTCAAAATACGCCAGAATCACTATATACTTAAGTCGAAAAACCGGTTTTGAAATTTTCCGATCGGTTTTTCGCGATTTTCTCAGCTTCCTGAAGCTCTACGAGATCAAATAACACCATTTTCGGAATCAGCGCGTCAAAATACATAAGAATCACTATATCCTGAAGTCAAAAAATGAACATTGAAATTTTCGAAAAAATCGAAAGGGGGTACCCTTTGCTCAATTTCTGGCAAAATTTTGAAAATCAAATTCAACGGAAAAGGACGAATGACCCCATTTTCGGAATCAGCGCGTCAAAATACGTAAGAATCACTATATATTAAAGTCGAAAAACCGATTTTTAAATTTTCCGATCGGTTTTTCGCGATCTCCTCAGCTTCCTGAAGCTCTACGAGTTCAAATAACACCATTTTCGGAATCAGCGCGTCAAAATACGTAAGAATCACTATATATTGAAGTCGAAAATCCGATTTTTGAATTTTCCGATCGGTTTTTCGCGATTTTCTCAGCTTCCTGAAGCTCTACGAGTTCAAATGACACCATTTTCGGAATCAGCGCGTCAAAATACGTGAGAATCACTATATAATAAAGTCGAAAAACCGATTTTTGAATTTTCCGATCGGTTTTTCGCGATTTTCTCAGCTTCCTGAAGCTCTACGAGTTCAAATGACACCATTTTCGGAATCAGCGCGTCAAAATACGTAAGAATCACTATATATTGAAGTCGAAAAACCGATTTTTGAATTTTCCGATCGGTTTTTCGCGATTTTCTCAGCTTCCTGAAGCTCTACGAGTTCAAATAACACCATTTTCGGAATCAGCGCGTCAAAATACGTAAGAATCACTATATATCAAAGTCGAAAAACCGATTTTTGAATTTTCCGATCGGTTTTTCGCGATTTTCTCAGCTTCCTGAAGCTCTACGAGTTCAAATAACATCATTTTCGGAATCAGCGCGTCAAAATACGTAAGAATCACTATATATTAAAGTCGAAAAACCGATTTTTGAATTTTCCGATCGGTTTTTCGCGATTTTCTCAGCTTCCTGAAGCTCTACGAGTTCAAATAACACCATTTTCGGAATCAGCGCGTCAAAATACGTAAGAATCACTATATATTAAAGTCGAAAAACCGATTTTTGAATTTTCCGATCGGTTTTTCGCGATTTTCTCAGCTTCCTGAAGCTCTACGAGTTCAAATGACACCATTTTCGGAATCAGCGCGTCAAAATACGTAAGAATCACTATATATTAAAGTCGAAAAACCGATTTTTAAATTTTCCGATCGGTTTTTCGCGATTTTCTCAGCTTCCTGAAGCTCTACGAGTTCAAATAACACCATTTTCGGAATCAGCGCGTCAAAATACGTAAGAATCACTATATATTAAAGTCGAAAAACCGATTTTTGAATTTTCCGATCGGTTTTTCGCGATTTTCTCAGCTTCCTGAAGCTCTACGAGTTCAAATAACACCATTTTCGGAATCAGCGCGTCAAAATACGTAAGAATCACTATATATTAAAGTCGAAAAACCGATTTTTGAATTTTCCGATCGGTTTTTCGCGATTTTCTCAGCTTCCTGAAGCTCTACGAATTCAAATAACACCATTTTCGGAATCAGCGCGTCAAAATACATAAGAATCACTATATCCTGAAGTCAAAAAATGAACATTGAAATTTTCGAAAAAATCGAAAGGGTGTACCCTTTGCTCAATTTCTGGCAAAATTTTGAAAATCAAATTCAACGGAAAAGGACAAATGACCCCATTTTCGGAATCAGCGCGTCAAAATACGTAAGAATCACTATATATTAAAGTCGAAAAACCGATTTTTGAATTTTCCGATCGGTTTTTCGCGATTTTCTCAGCTTCCTGAAGCTCTACGAGTTCAAATAACACCATTTTCGGAATCAGCGCGTCAAAATACGTAAGAATCACTATATATTAAAGTCGAAAAACCGATTTTTGAATTTTCCGATCGGTTTTTCGCGATTTTCTCAGCTTCCTGAAGCTCTACGAGTTCAAATAACATCATTTTCGGAATCAGCGCGTCAAAATACGTAAGAATCACTATATATTAAAGTCGAAAAACCGATTTTTGAATTTTCCGATCGGTTTTTCGCGATTTTCTCAGCTTCCTGAAGCTCTACGAGTTCAAATAACACCATTTTCGGAATCAGCGCGTCAAAATACGTAAGAATCACTATATATTAAAGTCGAAAAACCGATTTTTGAATTTTCCGATCGGTTTTTCGCGATTTTCTCAGCTTCCTGAAGCTCTACGAGTTCAAATATCACCATTTTCGGAATCAGCGCGTCAAAATACGTAAGAATCACTATATATTAAAGTCGAAAAACCGATTTTTAAATTTTCCGATCGGTTTTTCGCGATTTTCTCAGCTTCCTGAAGCTCTACGAGTTCAAATAACACCATTTTCGGAATCAGCGCGTCAAAATACGTAAGAATCACTATATATTAAAGTCGAAAAACCGATTTTTGAATTTTCCGATCGGTTTTTCGCGATTTTCTCAGCTTCCTGAAGCTCTACGAGTTCAAATAACATCATTTTCGGAATCAGCGCGTCAAAATACGTAAGAATCACTATATACTAAAGTCGAAAAACCGATTTTTGAATTTTCCGATCGGTTTTTTGCGATTTTCTCAGCTTCCTGAAGCTCTACGAGTTCAAATAACACCATTTTCGGAATCAGCGCGTCAAAATACGTAAGAATCACTATATATTAAAGTCGAA
The DNA here is from genome assembly GCA_037013635.1 of Plagiodera versicolora. Taxonomy (NCBI): domain Eukaryota; kingdom Metazoa; phylum Arthropoda; class Insecta; order Coleoptera; family Chrysomelidae; genus Plagiodera; species Plagiodera versicolora. Next base: position 9,114,242 of record CM072991.1, on the reverse strand, counting down.
AAACTGATTTTTGAATTTTCCGATCGGTTTTTCGCAATTTTCTCAGCTTCCTGAAGCTCTACGAGTTCAAATGACACCATTTTCGGAATCAGCGCGTCAAAATACGTAAGAATCACTATATATTAAAGTCGAAAAACCGATTTTTGAATTTTCCGATCGGTTTTTCGCGATTTTCTCAGCTTCCTGAAGCTCTACGAGTTCAAATAACATCATTTTCGGAATCAGCGCGTCAAAATACGTAAGAATCACTATATATTAAAGTCGAAAAACCGATTTTTGAATTTTCCGATCAGTTTTTCGCGATTTTCTCAGCTTCCTGAAGCTCTGCGAATTCAAATAACACCATTTTCGGAATCAGCGCGTCAAAATACGTAAGAATCACTATATATTAAAGTCGAAAAACCGATTTTTGAATTTTCCGATCGGTTTTTCGCCATTTTCTCAGCTTCCTGAAGCTCTACGAGTTCAAATGACACCATTTTCGGAATCAGCGCGTCAAAATACGTAAGAATCACTATATATTAAAGTCGAAAAACCGATTTTTAAATTTTCCGATCGGTTTTTCGCGATTTTCTCAGCTTCCTGAAGCTCTACGAGTTCAAATAACACCATTTTCGGAATCAGCGCGTCAAAATACGTAAGAATCACTATATATTAAAGTCGAAAAACCGAGTTTTGAATTTTCCGATCGGTTTTTCGCGATTTTCTCAGCTTCCTGAAGCTCTACGAGTTCAAATAACACCATTTTCGGAATCAGCGCGTCAAAATACGTGAGAATCACTATATATTAAAGTCGAAAAACCGATTTTTGAATTTTCCGATCGGTTTTTCGCGATTTTCTCAGCTTCCTGAAGCTCTACGAATTCAAATAACACCATTTTCGGAATCAGCGCGTCAAAATACATAAGAATCACTATATCCTGAAGTAAAAAAATGAACATTGAAATTTCCGAAAAAATCGAAAGGGGGTACCCTTTGCTCAATTTCTGGCAAAATTTTGAAAATCAAATTCAACGGAAAAGGACAAATGACCCCATTTTCGGAATCAGCGCGTCAAAATACGTAAGAATCACTATATATTAAAGTCGAAAAACCGATTTTTGAATTTTCCGATCGGTTTTTCGCGATTTTCTCAGCTTCCTGAAGCTCTACGAGTTCAAATAACACCATTTTCGGAATCAGCGCGTCAAAATACGTAAGAATCACTATATATTGAAGTCGAAAAACCGATTTTTAAATTTTCCGATCGGTTTTTCGCGATTTTCTCAGCTTCCTGAAGCTCTACGAGTTCAAATAACACCATTTTCGGAATCAGCGCGTCAAAATACGTAAGAATCACTATATATTAAAGTCGAAAAACCGATTTTTGAATTTTCCGATCGGTTTTTCGCGATTTTCTCAGCTTCCTGAAGCTCTACGAATTCAAATAACACCATTTTCGGAATCAGCGCGTCAAAATACGTAAGAATCACTATATATTAAAGTCAAAAAACCGATTTTTGAATTTTCCGATCGGTTTTTCGCGATTTTCTCATTTTCCTGAAGCTCTACGAATTCAAATAACACCATTTTCGGAATCAGCGCGTCAAAATACGTAAGAATCACTATATATTAAAGTCGAAAAACCGATTTTTGAATTTTCCGATCGGTTTTTCGCGATTTTCTCAGCTTCCTGAAGCTCTACGAATTCAAATAACACCATTTTCGGAATCAGCGCGTCAAAATACATAAGAATCACTATATCCTGAAGTCAAAAAATGAACATTGAAATTTTCGAAAAAATCGAAAGGGGGTACCCTTTGCTCAATTTCTGGCAAAATTTTGAAAATCAAATTCAACGGAAAAGGACAAATGACCCCATTTTCGGAATCAGCGCGTCAAAATACGTAAGAATCACTATATATTAAAGTTGAAAAACCGATTTTTGAATTTTCCGATCGGTTTTTCGCGATTTTCTCAGCTTCCTGAAGCTCTACGAGTTCAAATAACACCATTTTCGGAATCAGCGCGTCAAAATACATAAGAATCACTATATATTAAAGTCGAAAAACCGATTTTTGAATTTTCCGATCGGTTTTTCGCGATTTTCTCAGCTTCCTGAAGCTCTACGAGTTCAAATAACACCATTTTCGGAATCAGCGCGTCAAAATACGTAAGAATCACTATATATTAAAGTCGAAAAACCGATTTTTAAATTTTCCGATCGGTTTTTCGCGATTTTCTCAGCTTCCTGAAGCTCTACGAGTTCAAATAACACCATTTTCGGAATCAGCGCGTCAAAATACGTAAGAATCACTATATATTAAAGTCGAAAAACTGATTTTTGAATTTTCCGATCGGTTTTTCGCGATTTTCTCAGCTTCCTGGAGCTCTAGGAGTTCAAATGACACCATTTTCGGAATCAGCGCGTCAAAATACGTAAGAATCACTATATATTAAAGTCGAAAAACCGATTTTTGAATTTTCCGATCGGTTTTTCGCGATTTTCTCAGCTTCCTGAAGCTCTACGAGTTCAAATAACATCATTTTCGGAATCAGCGCGTCAAAATACGTAAGAATCACTATATATTAAAGTCGAAAAACCGATTTTTGAATTTTCCGATCGGTTTTTCGCGATTTTCTCAGCTTCCTGAAGCTCTACGAATTCAAATAACACCATTTTCGGAATCAGCGCGTCAAAATACGTAAGAATCACTATATATTAAAGTCGAAAAACCGATTTTTGAATTTTCCGATCGGTTTTTCGCCATTTTCTCAGCTTCCTGAAGCTCTACGAGTTCAAATGACACAATTTTCGGAATCAGCGCGTCAAAATACGTGAGAATCACTATATATTAAAGTCGAAAAACCGATTTTTAAATTTTCCGATCGGTTTTTCGCGATTTTCTCAGCTTCCTGAAGCTCTACGAGTTCAAATAACACCATTTTCGGAATCAGCGCGTCAAAATACGTAAGAATCACTATATATTAAAGTCGAAAAACCGAGTTTTGAATTTTCCGATCGGTTTTTCGCGATTTTCTCAGCTTCCTGAAGCTCTACGAGTTCAAATAACACCATTTTCGGAATCAGCGCGTCAAAATACGTGAGAATCACTATATATTAAAGTCGAAAAACCGATTTTTGAATTTTCCGATCGGTTTTTCGCGATTTTCTCAGCTTCCTGAAGCTCTACGAATTCAAATAACACCATTTTCGGAATCAGCGCGTCAAAATACATAAGAATCACTATATCCTGAAGTAAAAAAATGAACATTGAAATTTTCGAAAAAATCGAAAGGGGGTACCCTTTGCTCAATTTCTGGCAAAATTTTGAAAATCAAATTCAACGGAAAAGGACAAATGACCCCATTTTCGGAATCAGCGCGTCAAAATACGTAAGAATCACTATATATTAAAGTCGAAAAACCGATTTTTGAATTTTCCGATCGGTTTTTCGCGATTTTCTCAGCTTCCTGAAGCTCTACGAGTTCAAATAACACCATTTTCGGAATCAGCGCGTCAAAATACGTAAGAATCACTATATATTAAAGTCGAAAAACCGATTTTTAAATTTTCCGATCGGTTTTTCGCGATTTTCTCAGCTTCCTGAAGCTCTACGAGTTCAAATAACACCATTTTCGGAATCAGCGCGTCAAAATACGTGAGAATCACTATATATTAAAGTCGAAAAACCGATTTTTGAATTTTCCGATCGGTTTTTCGCGATTTTCTCAGCTTCCTGAAGCTCTACGAATTCAAATAACACCATTTTCGGAATCAGCGCGTCAAAATACGTAAGAATCACTATATGTTAAAGTCGAAAAACCGATTTTTGAATTTTCCGATCGGTTTTTCGCGATTTTCTCATTTTCCTGAAGCTCTACGAATTCAAATAACACCATTTTCGGAATCAGCGCGTCAAAATACGTAAGAATCACTATATATTAAAGTCGAAAAACCGATTTTTGAATTTACCGATCGGTTTTTCGCGATTTTCTCAGCTTCCTGAAGCTCTACGAATTCAAATAACACCATTTTCGGAATCAGCGCGTCAAAATACGTAAGAATCACTATATATTAAAGTCGAAAAACCGATTTTTGAATTTACCGATCGGTTTTTCGCGATTTTCTCATTTTCCTGAAGCTCTACGAATTCAAATAACACCATTTTCGGAATCAGCGCGTCAAAATACGTAAGAATCACTATATATTAAAGTCGAAAAACCGATTTTTAAATTTTCCGATCGGTTTTTCGCGATTTTCTCAGCTTCCTGAAGCTCTACGAGTTCAAATAACACCATTTTCGGAATCAGCGCGTCAAAATACGTAAGAATCACTATATATTAAAGTCGAAAAACCGATTTTTGAATTTTCCGATCGGTTTTTCGCGATTTTCTCAGCTTCCTGAAGCTCTACGAGTTCAAATAACACCATTTTCGGAATCAGCGCGTCAAAATACGTAAGAATCACTATATATTAAAGTCGAAAAACCGATTTTTGAATTTTCCGATCGGTTTTTCGCGATTTTCTCAGCTTCCTGAAGCTCTACGAATTCAAATAACACCATTTTCGGAATCAGCGCGTCAAAATACATAAGAATCACTATATCCTGAAGTCAAAAAATGAACATTGAAATTTTCGAAAAAATCGAAAGGGTGTACCCTTTGCTCAATTTCTGGCAAAATTTTGAAAATCAAATTCAACGGAAAAGGACAAATGACCCCATTTTCGGAATCAGCGCGTCAAAATACGTAAGAATCACTATATATTAAAGTCGAAAAACCGATTTTTGAATTTTCCGATCGGTTTTTCGCGATTTTCTCAGCTTCCTGAAGCTCTACGAGTTCAAATAACACCATTTTCGGAATCAGCGCGTCAAAATACGTAAGAATCACTATATATTAAAGTCGAAAAACCGATTTTTGAATTTTCCGATCGGTTTTTCGCGATTTTCTCAGCTTCCTGAAGCTCTACGAGTTCAAATAACACCATTTTCGGAATCAGCGCGTCAAAATACGTAAGAATCACTATATATTAAAGTCGAAAAACCGATTTTTAAATTTTCCGATCGGTTTTTCGCGATTTTCTCAGCTTCCTGAAGCTCTACGAGGTCAAATAACACCATTTTCGGAATCAGCGCGTCAAAATACGTAAGAATCACTATATATTAAAGTCGAAAAACCGATTTTTGAATTTTCCGATCGGTTTTTCGCGATTTTCTCAGCTTCCTGAAGCTCTACGAGTTCAAATAACATCATTTTCGGAATCAGCGCGTCAAAATACGTAAGAATCACTATATATTAAAGTCGAAAAACCGATTTTTGAATTTTCCGATCGGTTTTTCGCGATTTTCTCAGCTTCCTGAAGCTCTACGAGTTCAAATAACACCATTTTCGGAATCAGCGCGTCAAAATACGTAAGAATCACTATATATTAAAGTCGAAAAACCGATTTTTGAATTTTCCGATCGGTTTTTAGCGATTTTCTCAGCTTCCCGAAGCTCTACGAATTCAAATAACACCATTTTCGGAATCAGCGCGTCAAAATACGTAAGAATCACTATATATTAAAGTCGAAAAACCGATTTTTGAATTTTCCGATCAGTTTTTCGCGATTTTCTCATTTTCCTGAAGCTCTACGAATTCAAATAACACCATTTTCGGAATCAGCGCGTCAAAATACGTAAGAATCACTATATATTAAAGTTGAAAAACCGATTTTTGAATTTTCCGATCGGTTTTTCGCGATTTTCTCAGCTTCCTGAAGCTCTACGAATTCAAATAACACCATTTTCGGAATCAGCGCGTCAAAATACATAAGAATCACTATATCCTGAAGTCAAAAAATGAACATTGAAATTTTCGAAAAAATCGAAAGGGGGTACCCTTTGCTCAATTTCTGGCAAAATTTTGAAAATCAAATTCAACGGAAAAGGACAAATGACCCCATTTTCGGAATCAGCGCGTCAAAATACGTAAGAATCACTATATATTAAAGTCGAAAAACCGATTTTTGAATTTTCCGATCGTTTTTTCGCGATTTTCTCAGCTTCCTGAAGCTCTACGAGTTCAAATAACACCATTTTCGGAATCAGCGCGTCAAAATACGTAAGAATCACTATATATTAAAGTCGAAAAACCGATTTTTGAATTTTCCGATCGGTTTTTCGCGATTTTCTCAGCTTCCTGAAGCTCTACGAATTCAAATAACACCATTTTCGGAATCAGCGCGTCAAAATACGTAAGAATCACTATATATTAAAGTCGAAAAACCGATTTTTGAATTTTCCGATCAGTTTTTCGCGATTTTCTCATTTTCCTGAAGCTCTACGAATTCAAATAACACCATTTTCGGAATCAGCGCGTCAAAATACGTAAGAATCACTATATATTAAAGTTGAAAAACCGATTTTTGAATTTTCCGATCGGTTTTTCGCGATTTTCTCAGCTTCCTGAAGCTCTATGAATTCAAATAACACCATTTTCGGAATCAGCGCGTCAAAATACATAAGAATCACTATATCCTGAAGTCAAAAAATGAACATTGAAATTTTCGAAAAAATCGAAAGGGGGTACCCTTTGCTCAATTTCTGGCAAAATTTTGAAAATCAAATTCAACGGAAAAGGACAAATGACCCCATTTTCGGAATCAGCGCGTCAAAATACGTAAGAATCACTATATATTAAAGTTGAAAAACCGATTTTCGAATTTTCCGATCGGTTTTTCGCGATTTTCTCAGCTTCCTGAAGCTCTACGAGTTCAAATAACACCATTTTCGGAATCAGCGCGTCAAAATACGTAAGAATCACTATATATTAAAGTCGAAAAACCGATTTTTGAATTTTCCGATCGGTTTTTCGCGATTTTCTCAGCTTCCTGAAGCTCTACGAGTTCAAATAACACCATTTTCGGAATCAGCGCGTCAAAATACGTAAGAATCACTATACAGGGTGTTAATTAAGTATGTTAACAAACTTTAACCACGAATAGTACTCCGAAAAATAGAAAGAAAATGTCATATGAACATGGGTCCGGAAATGCTTCCTAAGGGAGCTACGCTCCTTTGCATGGGGCACCCTGAAGACGGTTTTCCCTCGATATTATCGAAACCGTCCATAACAAAATTACGAAATTAGGTGGGATGGGTGAACTTTCGACGCAATTGTTGCAATTGTTTTTCACAGCACACTAACTAAATATGTATGTAGACGAACATTTATTTATTTACAATAGCCTGCATCGATTCAATAATTTGCATTTTTCTCGAAAACTGTTAGGCCTATGAAGATGTACCAAGAGACCATTTTTACGTAGAAATCTCTGAATTACCATATTCTGAAATCAAAATAACAAAAAAATTACCATTTAGAAAATGGGGTTATTTTTACCCTTAACCCATTCCGTATGATACGCCTGTGATTAAAATTATGAAATTCTGAATTCAGAATCAGATTCAGCGTCCCACCTAATTTCGTAATTTTGTTATGAACGGTTTCGATAATTCGAGGGAAAACCGTCTTCAGGGTGCCCCATGCAAAGGAGCGTAGCTCCCTTAGGAAACATTTCCGGACCCATGTTCATATGACATTTTCTTTCTATTTTTCGGAGTACTATTCGTGGTTAAAGTTTGTTAACATACTTAATTAACACCCTGTATATTAAAGTCGAAAAACCGATTTTTAAATTTTCCGATCGGTTTTTCGCGATTTTCTCAGCTTCCTGAAGCTCTACGAATTCAAATAACACCATTTTCGGAATCAGCGCGTCAAAATACGTAAGAATCACTATATATTAAAGTCGAAAAACCGATTTTTGAATTTTCCGATCGGTTTTTCGCGATTTTCTCAGCTTCCTGAAGCTCTACGAGTTCAAATAACATCATTTTCGGAATCAGCGCGTCAAAATACGTAAGAATCACTATATATTAAAGTCGAAAAACCGATTTTTGAATTTTCCGATCGGTTTTTCGCGATTTTCTCAGCTTCCTGAAGCTCTACGAATTCAAATAACACCATTTTCGGAATCAGCGCGTCAAAATACGTAAGAATCACTATATATTAAAGTCGAAAAACCGATTTTTGAATTTTCCGATCGGTTTTTCGCGATTTTCTCAGCTTCCTGAAGCTCTACGAATTCAAATAACACCATTTTCGGAATCAGCGCGTCAAAATACGTAAGAATCACTATATATTAAAGTCGAAAAACCGATTTTTGAATTTTCCGATCGGTTTTTCGCGATTTTCTCAGCTTCCTGAAGCTCTACGAGTTCAAATAACACCATTTTCGGAATCAGCGCGTCAAAATACGTAAGAATCACTATATATTAAAGTCGAAAAACCGATTTTTGAATTTTCCGATCGGTTTTTCGCGATTTTCTCAGCTTCCTGAAGCTCTACGAATTCAAATAACACCATTTTCGGAATCAGCGCGTCAAAATACGTAAGAATCACTATATATTAAAGTCGAAAAACCGATTTTTGAATTTTCCGATCAGTTTTTCGCGATTTTCTCATTTTCCTGAAGCTCTACGAATTCAAATAACACCATTTTCGGAATCAGCGCGTCAAAATACGTAAGAATCACTATATATTAAAGTTGAAAAACCGATTTTTGAATTTTCCGATCGGTTTTTCGCGATTTTCTCAGCTTCCTGAAGCTCTATGAATTCAAATAACACCATTTTCGGAATCAGCGCGTCAAAATACATAAGAATCACTATATCCTGAAGTCAAAAAATGAACATTGAAATTTTCGAAAAAATCGAAAGGGGGTACCCTTTGCTCAATTTCTGGCAAAATTTTGAAAATCAAATTCAACGGAAAAGGACAAATGACCCCATTTTCGGAATCAGCGCGTCAAAATACGTAAGAATCACTATATATTAAAGTTGAAAAACCGATTTTCGAATTTTCCGATCGGTTTTTCGCGATTTTCTCAGCTTCCTGAAGCTCTACGAGTTCAAATAACACCATTTTCGGAATCAGCGCGTCAAAATACGTAAGAATCACTATATATTAAAGTCGAAAAACCGATTTTTGAATTTTCCGATCGGTTTTTCGCGATTTTCTCAGCTTCCTGAAGCTCTACGAGTTCAAATAACACCATTTTCGGAATCAGCGCGTCAAAATACGTAAGAATCACTATACAGGGTGTTAATTAAGTATGTTAACAAACTTTAACCACGAATAGTACTCCGAAAAATAGAAAGAAAATGTCATATGAACATGGGTCCGGAAATGCTTCCTAAGGGAGCTACGCTCCTTTGCATGGGGCACCCTGAAGACGGTTTTCCCTCGATATTATCGAAACCGTCCATAACAAAATTACGAAATTAGGTGGGATGGGTGAACTTTCGACGCAATTGTTGCAATTGTTTTTCACAGCACACTAACTAAATATGTATGTAGACGAACATTTATTTATTTACAATAGCCTGCATCGATTCAATAATTTGCATTTTTCTCGAAAACTGTTAGGCCTATGAAGATGTACCAAGAGACCATTTTTACGTAGAAATCTCTGAATTACCATATTCTGAAATCAAAATAACAAAAAAATTACCATTTAGAAAATGGGGTTATTTTTACCCTTAACCCATTCCGTATGATACGCCTGTGATTAAAATTATGAAATTCTGAATTCAGAATCAGATTCAGCGTCCCACCTAATTTCGTAATTTTGTTATGAACGGTTTCGATAATTCGAGGGAAAACCGTCTTCAGGGTGCCCCATGCAAAGGAGCGTAGCTCCCTTAGGAAACATTTCCGGACCCATGTTCATATGACATTTTCTTTCTATTTTTCGGAGTACTATTCGTGGTTAAAGTTTGTTAACATACTTAATTAACACCCTGTATATTAAAGTCGAAAAACCGATTTTTAAATTTTCCGATCGGTTTTTCGCGATTTTCTCAGCTTCCTGAAGCTCTACGAGGTCAAATAACACCATTTTCGGAATCAGCGCGTCAAAATACGTAAGAATCACTATATATTAAAGTCGAAAAACCGATTTTTGAATTTTCCGATCGGTTTTTCGCGATTTTCTCAGCTTCCTGAAGCTCTACGAGTTCAAATAACATCATTTTCGGAATCAGCGCGTCAAAATACGTAAGAATCACTATATATTAAAGTCGAAAAACCGATTTTTGAATTTTCCGATCGGTTTTTCGCGATTTTCTCAGCTTCCTGAAGCTCTACGAATTCAAATAACACCATTTTCGGAATCAGCGCGTCAAAATACGTAAGAATCACTATATATTAAAGTCGAAAAACCGATTTTTGAATTTTCCGATCGGTTTTTCGCGATTTTCTCAGCTTCCTGAAGCTCTACGAGTTCAAATGACACCATTTTCGGAATCAGCGCGTCAAAATACGTAAGAATCACTATATATTAAAGTCGAAAAACCGATTTTTAAATTTTCCGATCGGTTTTTCGCGATTTTCTCAGCTTCCTGAAGCTCTACGAGTTCAAATAACACCATTTTCGGAATCAGCGCGTCAAAATACGTAAGAATCACTATATATTAAAGTCGAAAAACCGATTTTTGGATTTTCCGCACGGTTTTTCGCGATTTTCTCTGCTTCCTGAAGCTCTACGAGTTCAAATAACACCATTTTCGGAATCAGCGCGTCAAAATACGTAAGAATCACTATATATTAAAGTCGAAAAACCGATTTTTGAATTTTCCGATCGGTTTTTCGCGATTTTCTCAGCTTCCTGAAGCTCTACGAGTTCAAATAACATCATTTTCGGAATCAGCGCGTCAAAATACGTAAGAATCACTATATATTAAAGTCGAAAACCCGATTTTTGAATTTTCCGATCGGTTTTTCGCGATTTTCTCAGCTTCCTGAAGCTCTAACACCATTTTCGGAATCAGCGCGTCAAAATACGTAAGAATCACTATATATTAAAGTCGAAAAACCGATTTTTGAATTTTCCAATCGGTTTTTCGCGATTTTCTCAGCTTCCTGAAGCTCTACGAGTTCAAATGACACCATTTTCGGAATCAGCGCGTCAAAATACGTAAGAATCACTATATATTAAAGTCGAGAAACCGATTTTTAAATTTTCCGATCGATTTTTCGCGATTTTCTCAGCTTTCTGAAGCTCTACGAGTTCAAATAACATCATTTTCGGAATCAGCGCGTCAAAATACGTAAGAATCACTATATATTAAAGTCGAAAAACCGATTTTTGAATTTTCCGATCGATTTTTCGCGATTTTCTCAGCTTCCTGAAGCTCTACGAGTTCAAATAACACCATTTTCGGAATCAGCGCGTCAAAATACGTAAGAATCACTATATATTAAAGTCGAAAAACTGATTTTTGAATTTTCCGATCGGTTTTTCGCAATTTTCTCAGCTTCCTGAAGCTCTACGAGTTCGAATGACACCATTTTCGGAATCAGCGCGTCAAAATACGTAAGAATCACTATATATTAAAGTCGAAAAACCGATTTTTGAATTTTCCGATCGGTTTTTCGCGATTTTCTCAGCTTCCTGAAGCTCTACGAGTTCAAATAACATCATTTTCGGAATCAGCGCGTCAAAATACGTAAGAATCACTATATATTAAAGTCGAAAAACCGATTTTTGAATTTTCCGCACGGTTTTTCGCGATTTTCTCTGCTTCCTGAAGCTCTACGAGTTCGAATAACACCATTTTCGGAATCAGCGCGTCGAAATACGTAAGAATCACTATATATTAAAGTCGAAAAACCGATTTTTAAATTTTCCGATCGGTTTTTCGCGATTTTCTCAGCTTCCTGAAGCTCTACGAGTTCAAATAACACCATTTTCGGAATCAGCGCGTCAAAATACGTAAGAATCACTATATATTAAAGTCGAAAAACCGATTTTTGAATTTTCCGATCGGTTTTTCGCGATTTTCTCAGCTTCCTGAAGCTCTACGAGTTCAAATAACATCATTTTCGGAATCAGCGCGTCAAAATACGTAAGAATCACTATATATTAAAGTCGAAAAACCGATTTTTGAATTTTCCGATCGGTTTTTCGCGATTTTCTCAGCTTCCTGAAGCTCTACGAATTCAAATAACACCATTTTCGGAATCAGCGCGTCAAAATACGTAAGAATCACTATATATTAAAGTCGAAAAACCGATTTTTGAATTTTCCGATCAGTTTTTCGCGATTTTCTCATTTTCCTGAAGCTCTACGAATTCAAATAACACCATTTTCGGAATCAGCGCGTCAAAATACGTAAGAATCACTATATATTGAAGTCGAAAAACCGATTTTTGAATTTTCCGATCGGTTTTTCGCGATTTTCTCAGCTTCCTGAAGCTCTACGAATTCAAATAACACCATTTTCGGAATCAGCGCGTCAAAATACATAAGAATCACTATATCCTGAAGTCAAAAAATGAACATTGAAATTTTCGAAAAAATCGAAAGGGGGTACCCTTTGCTCAATTTCTGGCAAAATTTTGAAAATCAAATTCAACGGAAAAGGACAAATGACCCCATTTTCGGAATCAGCGCGTCAAAATACGTAAGAATCACTATATATTAAAGTCGAAAAACCGATTTTTGAATTTTCCGATCGGTTTTTCGCGATTTTCTCAGCTTCCTGAAGCTCTACGAGTTCAAATAACACCATTTTCGGAATCAGCGCGTCAAAATACGTAAGAATCACTATATATTAAAGTCGAAAAACCGATTTTTGAATTTTCCGATCGGTTTTTCGCGATTTTCTCAGCTTCCTGAAGCTCTACGAGTTCAAATAACACCATTTTCGGAATCAGCGCGTCAAAATACGTAAGAATCACTATATATTAAAGTCGAAAAACCGATTTTTAAATTTTCCGATCGGTTTTTCGCGATTTTCTCAGCTTCCTGAAGCTCTACGAGGTCAAATAACACCATTTTCGGAATCAGCGCGTCAAAATACGTAAGAATCACTATATATTAAAGTCAAAAAACCGATTTTTGAATTTTCCGATCGGTTTTTCGCGATTTTCTCAGCTTCCTGAAGCTCTACGAGTTCAAATAACATCATTTTCGGAATCAGCGCGTCAAAATACGTAAGAATCACTATATATTAAAGTCGAAAAACCGATTTTTGAATTTTCCGATCGGTTTTTCGCGATTTTCTCAGCTTCCTGAAGCTCTACGAGTTCAAATAACACCATTTTCGGAATCAGCGCGTCAAAATACGTAAGAATCACTATATATTAAAGTCGAAAAACCGATTTTTGAATTTTCCGATCGGTTTTTCGCGATTTTCTCAGCTTCCTGAAGCTCTACGAGTTCAAATGACACCATTTTCGGAATCAGCGCGTCAAAATACGTAAGAATCACTATATATCAAAGTCGAAAAACCGATTTTTAAATTTTCCGATCGGTTTTTCGCGATTTTCTCAGCTTCCTGAAGCTCTACGAGTTCAAATAACACCATTTTCGGAATCAGCGCGTCAAAATACGTAAGAATCACTATATATTAAAGTCGAAAAACCGATTTTTGGATTTTCCGCACGGTTTTTCGCGATTTTCTCTGCTTCCTGAAGCTCTACGAGTTCAAATAACACCATTTTCGGAATCAGCGCGTCAAAATACGTAAGAATCACTATATATTAAAGTCGAAAAACCGATTTTTAAATTTTCCGATCGGTTTTTCGCGATTTTCTCAGCTTCCTGAAGCTCTACGAGTTCAAATAACACCATTTTCGGAATCAGCGCGTCAAAATACGTAAGAATCACTATATATTAAAGTCGAAAAACCGATTTTTGAATTTTCCGATCGGTTTTTCGCGATTTTCTCAGCTTCCTGAAGCTCTACGAGTTCAAATAACATCATTTTCGGAATCAGCGCGTCAAAATACGTAAGAATCACTATATATTAAAGTCGAAAACCCGATTTTTGAATTTTCCGATCGGTTTTTCGCGATTTTCTCAGCTTCCTGAAGCTCTAACACCATTTTCGGAATCAGCGCGTCAAAATACGTAAGAATCACTATATATTAAAGTCGAAAAACCGATTTTTGAATTTTCCGATCGGTTTTTCGCGATTTTCTCAGCTTCCTGAAGCTCTACGAGTTCAAATGACACCATTTTCGGAATCAGCGCGTCAAAATACGTAAGAATCACTATATATTAAAGTCGAAAAACCGATTTTTAAATTTTCCGATCGGTTTTTCGCGATTTTCTCAGCTTCCTGAAGCTCTACGAGTTCAAATAACACCATTTTCGGAATCAGCGCGTCAAAATACGTAAGAATCACTATATATTGAAGTCGAAAAACCGATTTTTGAATTTTCCGATCGGTTTTTCGCGATTTTCTCAGCTTCCTGAAGCTCTACGAGTTCAAATAACACCATTTTCGGAATCAGCGCGTCAAAATACGTAAGAATCACTATATATTAAAGTCGAAAAACTGATTTTTGAATTTTCCGATCGGTTTTTCGCAATTTTCTCAGCTTCCTGAAGCTCTACGAGTTCAAATGACACCATTTTCGGAATCAGCGCGTCAAAATACGTAAGAATCACTATATATTAAAGTCGAAAAACCGATTTTTGAATTTTCCGATCGGTTTTTCGCGATTTTCTCAGCTTCCTGAAGCTCTACGAGTTCAAATAACATCATTTTCGGAATCAGCGCGTCAAAATACGTAAGAATCACTATATATTAAAGTCGAAAAACCGATTTTTGAATTTTCCGCACGGTTTTTCGCGATTTTCTCTGCTTCCTGAAGCTCTACGAGTTCAAATAACACCATTTTCGGAATCAGCGCGTCGAAATACGTAAGAATCACTATATATTAAAGTCGAAAAACCGATTTTTAAATTTTCCGATCGGTTTTTCGCGATTTTCTCAGCTTCCTGAAGCTCTACGAGTTCAAATAACACCACTTTCGGAATCAGCGCGTCAAAATACGTAAGAATCACTATATATTAAAGTCGAAAAACCGATTTTTGAATTTTCCGATCGGTTTTTCGCGATTTTCTCAGCTTCCTGAAGCTCTACGAGTTCAAATAACATCATTTTCGGAATCAGCGCGTCAAAATACGTAAGAATCACTATATATTAAAGTCGAAAAACCGATTTTTGAATTTTCCGATCGGTTTTTCGCGATTTTCTCAGCTTCCTGAAGCTCTAACACCATTTTCGGAATCAGCGCGTCAAAATACGTAAGAATCACTATATATTAAAGTCGAAAAACCGATTTTTGAATTTTCCGATCGGTTTTTCGCGATTTTCTCAGCTTCCTGAAGCTCTACGAGTTCAAATGACACCATTTTCGGAATCAGCGCGTCAAAATACGTAAGAATCACTATATATTAAAGTCGAAAAACCGATTTTTAAATTTTCCGATCGGTTTTTCGCGATTTTCTCAGCTTCCTGAAGCTCTACGAGTTCAAATAACACCATTTTCGGAATCAGCGCGTCAAAATACGTAAGAATCACTATATATTAAAGTCGAAAAACCGATTTTTGAATTTTCCGATCGGTTTTTCGCGATTTTCTCAGCTTCCTGAAGCTCTACGAATTCAAATAACACCATTTTCGGAATCAGCGCGTCAAAATACGTAAGAATCACTATATATTAAAGTCGAAAAACCGATTTTTGAATTTTCCGATCGGTTTTTCGCGATTTTCCCATTTTCCTGAAGCTCTACGAATTCAAATAACACCATTTTCGGAATCAGCGCGTCAAAATACGTAAGAATCACTATATATTAAAGTCGAAAAACCGATTTTTGAATTTTCCGATCGGTTTTTCGCGATTTTCTCAGCTTCCTGAAGCTCTACGAATTCAAATAACACCATTTTCGGAATCAGCGCGTCAAAATACGTAAGAATCACTATATATTAAAGTCGAAAAACCGACTTTTGAATTTTCCGATCGGTTTTTCGCGATTTTCTCAGCTTCCTGAAGCTCTACGAATTCAAATAACACCATTTTCGGAATCAGCGCGTCAAAATACATAAGAATCACTATATATTAAAGTCGAAAAACCGATTTTTGAATTTTATGATCGGTTTTTCGCGATTTTCTCAGCTTCCTGAAGCTCTACGAGTTCAAATAACATCATTTTCGGAATCAGCGCGTCAAAATACGTAAGAATCACTATATATTAAAGTCGAAAAACCGATTTTTGAATTTTCCGATCGGTTTTTCGCCATTTTCTCAGCTTCCTGAAGCTCTACGAGTTCAAATGACACCATTTTCGGAATCAGCGCGTCAAAATACGTAAGAATCACTATATATTAAAGTCGAAAAACCGATTTTTAAATTTTCCGATCGGTTTTTCGCGATTTTCTCAGCTTCCTGAAGCTCTACGAGTTCAAATAACATCATTTTCGGAATCAGCGCGTCAAAATACGTAAGAATCACTATATATCAAAGTCGAAAAACCGAGTTTTGAATTTTCCGATCGGTTTTTCGCGATTTTCTCAGCTTCCTGAAGCTCTACGAGTTCAAATAACACCATTTTCGGAATCAGCGCGTCAAAATACGTGAGAATCACTATATATTGAAGTCGAAAAACCGATTTTTGAATTTTCCGATCGGTTTTTCGCGATTTTCTCAGCTTCCTGAAGCTCTACGAATTCAAATAACACCATTTTCGGAATCAGCGCGTCAAAATACATAAGAATCACTATATCCTGAAGTAAAAAAATGAACATTGAAATTTTCGAAAAAATCGAAAGGGGGTACCCTTTGCTCAATTTCTGGCAAAATTTTGAAAATCAAATTCAACGGAAAAGGACAAATGACCCCATTTTCGGAATCAGCGCGTCAAAATACGTAAGAATCACTATATATTAAAGTCGAAAAACCGATTTTTGAATTTTCCGATCGGTTTTTCGCGATTTTCTCAGCTTCCTGAAGCTCTACGAGTTCAAATAACACCATTTTCGGAATCAGCGCGTCAAAATACGTAAGAATCACTATATATTAAAGTCGAAAAACCGATTTTTAAATTTTCCGATCGGTTTTTCGCGATTTTCTCAGCTTCCTGAAGCTCTACGAGTTCAAATAACACCATTTTCGGAATCAGCGCGTCAAAATACGTAAGAATCACTATATATTAAAGTCGAAAAACCGATTTTTGAATTTTCCGATCGGTTTTTCGCGATTTTCTCAGCTTCCTGAAGCTCTACGAATTCAAATAACACCATTTTCGGAATCAGCGCGTCAAAATACGTAAGAATCACTATATATTAAAGTCGAAAAACCGATTTTTGAATTTTCCGATCGGTTTTTCGCGATTTTCTCATTTTCCTGAAGCTCTACGAATTCAAATAACACCATTTTCGGAATCAGCGCGTCAAAATACATAAGAATCACTATATCCTGAAGTCAAAAAATGAACATTGAAATTTTCGAAAAAATCGAAAGGGGGTACCCTTTGCTCAATTTCTGGCAAAATTTTGAAAATCAAATTCAACGGAAAAGGACAAATGACCCCATTTTCGGAATCAGCGCGTCAAAATACGTAAGAATCACTATATATTAAAGTCGAAAAACCGATTTTTGAATTTTCCGATCGGTTTTTCGCGATTTTCTCATTTTCCTGAAGCTCTACGAATTCAAATAACACCATTTTCGGAATCAGCGCGTCAAAATACGTAAGAATCACTATATATTAAAGTCGAAAAACCGATTTTTGAATTTTCCGATCGGTTTTTCGCGATTTTCTCAGCTTCCTGAAGCTCTACGAATTCAAATAACACCATTTTCGGAATCAGCGCGTCAAAATACATAAGAATCACTATATATTAAAGTCGAAAAACCGATTTTTGAATTTTATGATCGGTTTTTCGCGATTTTCTCAGCTTCCTGAAGCTCTACGAATTCAAATAACACCATTTTCGGAATCAGCGCGTCAAAATACGTAAGAATCACTATATATTAAAGTCGAAAAACCGATTTTTGAATTTTCCGATCGGTTTTTCGCCATTTTCTCAGCTTCCTGAAGCTCTACGAGTTCAAATGACACCATTTTCGGAATCAGCGCGTCAAAATACGTAAGAATCACAATATATTAAAGTCGAAAAACCGATTTTTAAATTTTCCGATCGGTTTTTCGCGATTTTCTCAGCTTCCTGAAGCTCTACGAGTTCAAATAACATCATTTTCGGAATCAGCGCGTCAAAATACGTAAGAATCACTATATATTAAAGTCGAAAAACCGAGTTTTGAATTTTCCGATCGGTTTTTCGCGATTTTCTCAGCTTCCTGAAGCTCTACGAGTTCAAATAACACCATTTTCGGAATCAGCGCGTCAAAATACGTGAGAATCACTATATATTGAAGTCGAAAAACCGATTTTTGAATTTTCCGATCGGTTTTTCGCGATTTTCTCAGCTTCCTGGAGCTCTACGAATTCAAATAACACCATTTTCGGAATCAGCGCGTCAAAATACTTAAGAATCACTATATCCTGAAGTAAAAAAATGAACATTGAAATTTTCGAAAAAATCGAAAGGGGGTACCCTTTGCTCAATTTCTGGCAAAATTTTGAAAATCAAATTCAACGGAAAAGGACAAATGACCCCATTTTCGGAATCAGCGCGTCAAAATACGTAAGAATCACTATATATTAAAGTCGAAAAACCGATTTTTGAATTTTCCGATCGGTTTTTCGCGATTTTCTCAGCTTCCTGAAGCTCTACGAGTTCAAATAACACCATTTTCGGAATCAGCGCGTCAAAATACGTAAGAATCACTATATATTAAAGTCGAAAAACCGATTTTTAAATTTTCCGATCGGTTTTTCGCGATTTTCTCAGCTTCCTGAAGCTCTACGAGTTCAAATAACACCATTTTCGGAATCAGCGCGTCAAAATACGTAAGAATCACTATATATTAAAGTCGAAAAACCGATTTTTGAATTTTCCGATCGGTTTTTCGCGATTTTCTCAGCTTCCTGAAGCTCTACGAATTCAAATAACACCATTTTCGGAATCAGCGCGTCAAAATACGTAAGAATCACTATATATTAAAGTCGAAAAACCGATTTTTGAATTTTCCGATCGGTTTTTCGCGATTTTCTCATTTTCCTGAAGCTCTACGAATTCAAATAACACCATTTTCGGAATCAGCGCGTCAAAATACGTAAGAATCACTATATATTAAAGTCGAAAAACCGATTTTTGAATTTTCCGATCGGTTTTTCGCGATTTTCTCAGCTTCCTGAAGCTCTACGAATTCAAATAACACCATTTTCGGAATCAGCGCGTCAAAATACATAAGAATCACTATATATTAAAGTCGAAAAACCGAGTTTTGAATTTTCCGATCGGTTTTTCGCGATTTTCTCAGCTTCCTGAAGCTCTACGAGTTCAAATAACACCATTTTCGGAATCAGCGCGTCAAAATACGTGAGAATCACTATATATTAAAGTCGAAAAACCGATTTTTGAATTTTCCGATCGGTTTTTCGCGATTTTCTCAGCTTCCTGAAGCTCTACGAATTCAAATAACACCATTTTCGGAATCAGCGCGTCAAAATACATAAGAATCACTATATCCTGAAGTAAAAAAATGAACATTGAAATTTTCGAAAAAATCGAAAGGGGGTACCCTTTGCTCAATTTCTGGCAAAATTTTGAAAATCAAATTCAACGGAAAAGGACAAATGACCCCATTATCGGAATCAGCGCGTCAAAATACGTAAGAATCACTATATATTAAAGTCGAAAAACCGATTTTTGAATTTTCCGATCGGTTTTTCGCGATTTTCTCAGCTTCCTGAAGCTCTACGAGTTCAAATAACACCATTTTCGGAATCAGCGCGTCAAAATACGTAAGAATCACTATATATTAAAGTCGAAAAACCGATTTTTGAATTTTCCGATCGGTTTTTCGCGATTTTCTCAGCTTCCTGAAGCTCTACGAGTTCAAATGACACCATTTTCGGAATCAGCGCGTCAAAATACGTAAGAATCACTATATATTAAAGTCGAAAAACCGATTTTTGAATTTTCCGATCGTTTTTTCGCGATTTTCTCAGCTTCCTGAAGCTCTACGAGTTCAAATAACATCATTTTCCGAATCAGCGCGTCAAAATACGTAAGAATCACTATATATTAAAGTCGAAAAACCGAGTTTTGAATTTTCCGATCGGTTTTTCGCGATTTTCTCAGCTTCCTGAAGCTCTACGAATTCAAATAACACCATTTTCGGAATCAGCGCGTCAAAATACGTAAGAATCACTATATATTAAAGTCGAAAAACCGATTTTTGAATTTTCCGATCGGTTTTTCGCCATTTTCTCAGCTTCCTGAAGCTCTACGAGTTCAAATGACACCATTTTCGGAATCAGCGCGTCAAAATACGTAAGAATCACTATATATTAAAGTCGAAAAACCGATTTTTAAATTTTCGCGATTTTCTCAGCTTCCTGAAGCTCTACGAATTCAAATAACACCATTTTCGGAATCAGCGCGTCAAAATACATAAGAATCACTATATCCTGAAGTAAAAAAATGAACATTGAAATTTTCGAAAAAATCGAAAGGGGGTACCCTTTGCTCAATTTCTGGCAAAATTTTGAAAATCAAATTCAACGGAAAAGGACAAATGACCCCATTTTCGGAATCAGCGCGTCAAAATACGTAAGAATCACTATATATTAAAGTCGAAAAACCGATTTTTGAATTTTCCGATCGGTTTTTCGCGATTTTCTCAGCTTCCTGAAGCTCTACGAGTTCAAATAACACCATTTTCGGAATCAGCGCGTCAAAATACGTAAGAATCACTATATATTAAAGTCGAAAAACCGATTTTTAAATTTTCCGATCGGTTTTTCGCGATTTTCTCAGCTTCCTGAAGCTCTACGAGTTCAAATAACACCATTTTCGGAATCAGCGCGTCAAAATACGTAAGAATCACTATATATTAAAGTCGAAAAACCGATTTTTGAATTTTCCGATCGGTTTTTCGCGATTTTCTCAGCTTCCTGAAGCTCTACGAGTTCAAATGACACCATTTTCGGAATCAGCGCGTCAAAATACGTGAGAATCACTATATATTAAAGTCGAAAAACCGATTTTTGAATTTCCCGATCGGTTTTTCGCGATTTTCTCAGCTTCCTGAAGCTCTACGAATTCAAATAACACCATTTTCGGAATCAGCGCGTCAAAATACGTAAGAATCACTATATATTAAAGTCGAAAAACCGATTTTTGAATTTTCCGATCGGTTTTTCGCGATTTTCTCAGCTTCCTGAAGCTCTACGAATTCAAATAACACCATTTTCGGAATCAGCGCGTCAAAATACATAAGAATCACTATATCCTGAAGTAAAAAAATGAACATTGAAATTTTCGAAAAAATCGAAAGGGGGTACCCTTTGCTCAATTTCTGGCAAAATTTTGAGAATCAAATTCAACGGAAAAGGACAAATGACCCCATTTTCGGAATCAGCGCGTCAAAATACGTAAGAATCACTATATATTAAAGTCGAAAAACCGATTTTTGAATTTTCCGATCGGTTTTTCGCGATTTTCTCAGCTTCCTGAAGCTCTACGAGTTCAAATAACACCATTTTCGGAATCAGCGCGTCAAAATACGTAAGAATCACTATATATTAAAGTCGAAAAACCGATTTTTGAATTTTCCGATCGGTTTTTCGCGATTTTCTCAGCTTCCTGAAGCTCTACGAGTTCAAATAACACCATTTTCGGAATCAGCGCGTCAAAATACGTAAGAATCACTATATATTAAAGTCGAAAAACCGATTTTTGAATTTCCCGATCGGTTTTTCGCGATTTTCTCAGCTTCCTGACGCTCTACGAATTCAAATAACACCATTTTCGGAATCAGCGCGTCAAAATACGTATGAATCACTATATATTAAAGTCGAAAAACCGATTTTTGAATTTTCCGATCGGTTTTTCGCGATTTTCTCATTTTCCTGAAGCTCTACGAATTCAAATAACACCATTTTCGGAATCAGCGCGTCAAAATACGTAAGAATCACTATATATTAAAGTCGAAAAACCGATTTTTGAATTTTCCGATCGGTTTTTCGCGATTTTCTCAGCTTCCTGAAGCTCTACGAATTCAAATAACACCATTTTCGGAATCAGCGCGTCAAAATACATAAGAATCACTATATCCTGAAGTCAAAAAATGAACATTGAAATTTTCGAAAAAATCGAAAGGGGGTACCCTTTGCTCAATTTCTGGCAAAATTTTGAAAATCAAATTCAACGGAAAAGGACAAATGACCCCATTTTCGGAATCAGCGCGTCAAAATACGTAAGAATCACTATATATTAAAGTCGAAAAACCGATTTTTGAATTTTCCGATCGGTTTTTCGCGATTTTCTCAGCTTCCTGAAGCTCTACGAATTCAAATAACACCATTTTCGGAATCAGCGCGTCAAAATACATAAGAATCACTATATCCTGAAGTCAAAAAATGAACATTGAAATTTTCGAAAAAATCGAAAGGGGGTACCCTTTGCTCAATTTCTGGCAAAATTTTGAAAATCAAATTCAACGGAAAAGGACAAATGACCCCATTTTCGGAATCAGCGCGTCAAAATACGTAAGAATCACTATATATTAAAGTCGAAAAACCGATTTTTGAATTATCCGATCGGTTTTTCGCGATTTTCTCAGCTTCCTGAAGCTCTACGAGTTCAAATAACACCATTTTCAGAATCAGCGCGTCGAAATACGTAAGAATCACTATATATTAAAGTCGAAAAACCGATTTTTGAATTTTCCGATCGGTTTTTCGCGATTTTCTCAGCTTCCTGAAGCTCTACGAGTTCAAATAACACCATTTTCGGAATCAGCGCGTCAAAATACGTAAGAATCACTATATATTAAAGTCGAAAAACCGATTTTTAAATTTTCCGATCGGTTTTTCGCGATTTTCTCAGCTTCCTGAAGCTCTACGAGGTCAAATAACACCATTTTCGGAATCAGCGCGTCAAAATACGTAAGAATCACTATATATTAAAGTCGAAAAACCGATTTTTGAATTTTCCGATCGGTTTTTCGCGATTTTCTCAGCTTCCTGAAGCTCTACGAGTTCAAATAACATCATTTTCGGAATCAGCGCGTCAAAATACGTAAGAATCACTATATATTAAAGTCGAAAAACCGATTTTTGAATTTTCCGATCGGTTTTTCGCGATTTTCTCAGCTTCCTGAAGCTCTACGAGTTCAAATAACACCATTTTCGGAATCAGCGCGTCAAAATACGTAAGAATCACTATATATTAAAGTCGAAAAACCGATTTTTGAATTTTCCGATCGGTTTTTCGCGATTTTCTCAGCTTCCTGAAGCTCTACGAGTTCAAATAACATCATTTTCGGAATCAGCGCGTCAAAATACGTAAGAATCACTATATATTAAAGTCGAAAAACCGATTTTTGAATTTTCCGATCGGTTTTTCGCGATTTTCTCATTTTCCTGAAGCTCTACGAGTTCAAATAACACCATTTTCGGAATCAGCGCGTCAAAATACGTAAGAATCACTATATATTAAAGTCGAAAAACCGATTTTTGAATTTTCCGATCGGTTTTTCGCGATTTTCTCAGCTTCCTGAAGCTCTACGAGTTCAAATGACACCATTTTCGGAATCAGCGCGTCAAAATACGTAAGAATCACTATATAATAAAGTCGAAAAACCGATTTTTAAATTTTCCGATCGGTTTTTCGCGATTTTCTCAGCTTCCTGAAGCTCTACGAGTTCAAATAACACCATTTTCGGAATCAGCGCGTCAAAATACGTAAGAATCACTATATATTAAAGTCGAAAAACCGATTTTTGAATTTTCCGCACGGTTTTTCGCGATTTTCTCTGCTTCCTGAAGCTCTACGAGTTCAAATAACACCATTTTCGGAATCAGCGCGTCAAAATACGTAAGAATCACTATATATTAAAGTCGAAAAACCGATTTTTAAATTTTCCGATCGGTTTTTCGCGATTTTCTCAGCTTCCTGAAGCTCTACGAGTTCAAATAACACCATTTTCGGAATCAGCGCGTCAAAATACGTAAGAATCACTATATATTAAAGTCGAAAAACCGATTTTTGAATTTTCCGATCGGTTTTTCGCGATTTTCTCAGCTTCCTGAAGCTCTACGAGTTCAAATAACATCATTTTCGGAATCAGCGCGTCAAAATACGTAAGAATCACTATATATTAAAGTCGAAAAACCGATTTTTGAATTTTCCGATCGGTTTTTCGCGATTTTCTCAGCTTCCTGAAGCTCTAACACCATTTTCGGAATCAGCGCGTCAAAATACGTAAGAATCACTATATATTAAAGTCGAAAAACCGATTTTTGAATTTTCCGATCGGTTTTTCGCGATTTTCTCAGCTTCCTGAAGCTCTACGAATTCAAATAACACCATTTTCGGAATCAGCGCGTCAAAATACGAAAGAATCACTATATATTAAAGTCGAAAAACCGATTTTTGAATTTTCCGATCGGTTTTTCGCGATTTTCTCATTTTCCTGAAGCTCTACGAATTCAAATAACACCATTTTCGGAATCAGCGCGTCAAAATACGTAAGAATCACTATATATTAAAGTTGAAAAACCGATTTTTGAATTTTCCGATCGGTTTTTCGCGATTTTCTCAGCTTCCTGAAGCTCTACGAATTCAAATAACACCATTTTCGGAATCAGCGCGTCAAAATACATAAGAATCACTATATCCTGAAGTAAAAAAATGAACATTGAAATTTTCGAAAAAATCGAAAGGGGGTACCCTTTGCTCAATTTCTGGCAAAATTTTGAAAATCAAATTCAACGGAAAAGGACAAATGACCCCATTTTCGGAATCAGCGCGTCAAAATACGTAAGAATCACTATATATTAAAGTCGAAAAACCGATTTTTGAATTTTCCGATCGGTTTTTCGCGATTTTCTCAGCTTCCTGAAGCTCTACGAGTTCAAATAACACCATTTTCGGAATCAGCGCGTCAAAATACGTAAGAATCACTATATATTAAAGTCGAAAAACCGATTTTTGAATTTTCCGATCGGTTTTTCGCGATTTTCTCAGCTTCCTGAAGCTCTACGAATTCAAATAACACCATTTTCGGAATCAGCGCGTCAAAATACGTAAGAATCACTATATATTAAAGTCGAAAAACCGATTTTTGAATTTTCCGATCGGTTTTTCGCGATTTTCTCAGCTTCCTGAAGCTCTACGAATTCAAATAACACCATTTTCGGAATCAGCGCGTCAAAATACGTAAGAATCACTATATATTAAAGTCGAAAAACCGATTTTTGAATTTTCCGATCGGTTTTTCGCGATTTTCTCATTTTCCTGAAGCTCTACGAATTCAAATAACACCATTTTCGGAATCAGCGCGTCAAAATACGTAAGAATCACTATATATTAAAGTCGAAAAACCGATTTTTGAATTTTCCGATCGGTTTTTCGCGATTTTCTCAGCTTCCTGAAGCTCTACGAATTCAAATAACACCATTTTCGGAATCAGCGCGTCAAAATACATAAGAATCACTATATCCTGAAGTCAAAAAATGAACATTGAAATTTTCGAAAAAATCGAAAGGGGGTACCCTTTGCTCAATTTCTGGCAAAATTTTGAAAATCAAATTCAACGGAAAAGGACAAATGACCCCATTTTCGGAATCAGCGCGTCAAAATACGTAAGAATCACTATATATTAAAGTCGAAAAACCGATTTTTGAATTTTCCGATCGGTTTTTCGCGATTTTCTCAGCTTCCTGAAGCTCTACGAGTTCAAATAACACCATTTTCGGAATCAGCGCGTCAAAATACGTAAGAATCACTATATATTAAAGTCGAAAAACCGAGTTTTGAATTTTCCGATCGGTTTTTCGCGATTTTCTCAGCTTCCTGAAGCTCTACGAGTTCAAATGACACCATTTTCGGAATCAGCGCGTCAAAATACGTGAGAATCACTATATATTAAAGTCGAAAAACCGATTTTTGAATTTTCCGATCGGTTTTTCGCGATTTTCTCAGCTTCCTGAAGCTCTACGAATTCAAATAACACCATTTTCGGAATCAGCGCGTCAAAATACATAAGAATCACTATATCCTGAAGTAAAAAAATGAACATTGAAATTTTCGAAAAAATCGAAAGGGGGTACCCTTTGCTCAATTTCTGGCAAAATTTTGAAAATCAAATTCAACGGAAAAGGACAAATGACCCCATTTTCGGAATCAGCGCGTCAAAATACGTAAGAATCACTATATATTAAAGTCGAAAAACCGATTTTTGAATTTTCCGATCGGTTTTTCGCGATTTTCTTTGCTTCCTGAAGCTCTACGAGTTCAAATGACACCATTTTCGGAATCAGCGCGTCAAAATACGTAAGAATCACTATATATTAAAGTCGAAAAACCGATTTTTAAATTTTCCGATCGGTTTTTCGCGATTTTCTCAGCTTCCTGAAGCTCTACGAGTTCAAATAACACCATTTTCGGAATCAGCGCGTCAAAATACGTAAGAATCACTATATATTAAAGTCGAAAAACCGATTTTTGAATTTTCCGATCGGTTTTTCGCGATTTTCTCAGCTTCCTGAAGCTCTACGAGTTCAAATAACACCATTTTCGGAATCAGCGCGTCAAAATACGTAAGAATCACTATATATTAAAGTCGAAAAACTGATTTTTGAATTTTCCGATCGGTTTTTCGCAATTTTCTCAGCTTCCTGAAGCTCTACGAGTTCAAATGACACCATTTTCGGAATCAGCGCGTCAAAATACGTAAGAATCACTATATATTAAAGTCGAAAAACCGATTTTTGAATTTTCCGATCGGTTTTTCGCGATTTTCTCAGCTTCCTGAAGCTCTACGAGTTCAAATAACATCATTTTCGGAATCAGCGCGTCAAAATACGTAAGAATCACTATATATTAAAGTCGAAAAACCGATTTTTGAATTTTCCGATCGGTTTTTCGCGATTTTCTCAGCTTCCTGAAGCTCTACGAATTCAAATAACACCATTTTCGGAATCAGCGCGTCAAAATACGTAAGAATCACTATATATTAAAGTCGAAAAACCGATTTTTGAATTTTCCGATCGGTTTTTCGCGATTTTCTCAGCTTCCTGAAGCTCTACGAATTCAAATAACACCATTTTCGGAATCAGCGCGTCAAAATACGTAAGAATCACTATATATTAAAGTCGAAAAACCGATTTTTGAATTTTCCGATCGGTTTTTCGCGATTTTCTCATTTTCCTGAAGCTCTACGAATTCAAATAACACCATTTTCGAAATCAGCGCGTCAAAATACGTAAGAATTACTATATATTAAAGTCGAAAAACCGATTTTTGAATTTTCCGATCGGTTTTTCGCGATTTTCTCAGCTTCCTGAAGCTCTACGAATTCAAATAACACCATTTTCGGAATCAGCGCGTCAAAATACATAAGAATCACTATATCCTGAAGTCAAAAAATGAACATTGAAATTTTCGAAAAAATCGAAAGGGGGTACCCTTTGCTCAATTTCTGGCAAAATTTTGAAAATCAAATTCAACGGAAAAGGACAAATGACCCCATTTTCGGAATCAGCGCGTCAAAATACGTAAGAATCACTATATATTAAAGTCGAAAAACCGATTTTTGAATTTTCCGATCGGTTTTTCGCGATTTTCTCAGCTTCCTGAAGCTCTACGAGTTCAAATAACACCATTTTCGGAATCAGCGCGTCAAAATACGTAAGAATCACTATATATTAAAGTCGAAAAACCGAGTTTTGAATTTTCCGATCGGTTTTTCGCGATTTTCTCAGCTTCCTGAAGCTCTACGAGTTCAAATGACACCATTTTCGGAATCAGCGCGTCAAAATACGTGAGAATCACTATATATTAAAGTCGAAAAACCGATTTTTGAATTTTCCGATCGGTTTTTCGCGATTTTCTCAGCTTCCTGAAGCTCTACGAGTTCAAATAACACCATTTTCGGAATCAGCGCGTCAAAATACGTAAGAATCACTATATATTAAAGTCGAAAAACCGATTTTTGAATTTTCCGATCGGTTTTTCGCGATTTTCTCAGCTTCCTGAAGCTCTACGAGTTCAAATAACACCATTTTCGGAATCAGCGCGTCAAAATACGTAAGAATCACTATATATTAAAGTCGAAAAACTGATTTTTGAATTTTCCGATCGGTTTTTCGCAATTTTCTCAGCTTCCTGAAGCTCTACGAGTTCAAATGACACCATTTTCGGAATCAGCGCGTCAAAATACGTAAGAATCACTATATATTAAAGTCGAAAAACCGATTTTTGAATTTTCCGATCGGTTTTTCGCGATTTTCTCAGCTTCCTGAAGCTCTACGAGTTCAAATAACATCATTTTCGGAATCAGCGCGTCAAAATACGTAAGAATCACTATATATTAAAGTCGAAAAACCGATTTTTGAATTTTCCGATCGGTTTTTCGCGATTTTCTCAGCTTCCTGAAGCTCTACGAATTCAAATAACACCATTTTCGGAATCAGCGCGTCAAAATACGTAAGAATCACTATATATTAAAGTCGAAAAACCGATTTTTGAATTTTCCGATCGGTTTTTCGCCATTTTCTCAGCTTCCTGAAGCTCTACGAGTTCAAATGACACCATTTTCGGAATCAGCGCGTCAAAATACGTAAGAATCACTATATATTAAAGTCGAAAAACCGATTTTTGAATTTTCCGCACGGTTTTTCGCGATTTTCTCTGCTTCCTGAAGCTCTACGAGTTCAAATAACACCATTTTCGGAATCAGCGCGTCAAAATACGTAAGAATCACTATATATTAAAGTCGAAAAACCGATTTTTAAATTTTCCGATCGGTTTTTCGCGATTTTCTCAGCTTCCTGAAGCTCTACGAGTTCAAATAACACCATTTTCGGAATCAGCGCGTCAAAATACGTAAGAATCACTATATATTAAAGTCGAAAAACCGATTTTTGAATTTTCCGATCGGTTTTTCGCGATTTTCTCAGCTTCCTGAAGCTCTACGAGTTCAAATAACATCATTTTCGGAATCAGCGCGTCAAAATACGTAAGAATCACTATATATTAAAGTCGAAAAACCGATTTTTGAATTTTCCGATCGGTTTTTCGCGATTTTCTCAGCTTCCTGAAGCTCTAACACCATTTTCGGAATCAGTGCGTCAAAATACGTAAGAATCACTATATATTAAAGTCGAAAAACCGATTTTTGAATTTTCCGATCGGTTTTTCGCGATTTTCTCAGCTTCCTGAAGCTCTACGAATTCAAATAACACCATTTTCGGAATCAGCGCGTCAAAATACGAAAGAATCACTATATATTAAAGTCGAAAAACCGATTTTTGAATTTTCCGATCGGTTTTTCGCGATTTTCTCATTTTCCTGAAGCTCTACGAATTCAAATAACACCATTTTCGGAATCAGCGCGTCAAAATACGTAAGAATCACTATATATTAAAGTTGAAAAACCGATTTTTGAATTTTCCGATCGGTTTTTCGCGATTTTCTCAGCTTCCTGAAGCTCTACGAATTCAAATAACACCATTTTCGGAATCAGCGCGTCAAAATACATAAGAATCACTATATCCTGAAGTAAAAAAATGAACATTGAAATTTTCGAAAAAATCGAAAGGGGGTACCCTTTGCTCAATTTCTGGCAAAATTTTGAAAATCAAATTCAACGGAAAAGGACAAATGACCCCATTTTCGGAATCAGCGCGTCAAAATACGTAAGAATCACTATATATTAAAGTCGAAAAACCGATTTTTGAATTTTCCGATCGGTTTTTCGCGATTTTCTCAGCTTCCTGAAGCTCTACGAGTTCAAATAACACCATTTTCGGAATCAGCGCGTCAAAATACGTAAGAATCACTATATATTAAAGTCGAAAAACCGATTTTTGAATTTTCCGATCGGTTTTTCGCGATTTTCTCAGCTTCCTGAAGCTCTACGAATTCAAATAACACCATTTTCGGAATCAGCGCGTCAAAATACGTAAGAATCACTATATATTAAAGTCGAAAAACCGATTTTTGAATTTTCCGATCGGTTTTTCGCGATTTTCTCAGCTTCCTGAAGCTCTACGAATTCAAATAACACCATTTTCGGAATCAGCGCGTCAAAATACGTAAGAATCACTATATATTAAAGTCGAAAAACCGATTTTTGAATTTTCCGATCGGTTTTTCGCGATTTTCTCATTTTCCTGAAGCTCTACGAATTCAAATAACACCATTTTCGGAATCAGCGCGTCAAAATACGTAAGAATCACTATATATTAAAGTCGAAAAACCGATTTTTGAATTTTCCGATCGGTTTTTCGCGATTTTCTCAGCTTCCTGAAGCTCTACGAATTCAAATAACACCATTTTCGGAATCAGCGCGTCAAAATACATAAGAATCACTATATCCTGAAGTCAAAAAATGAACATTGAAATTTTCGAAAAAATCGAAAGGGGGTACCCTTTGCTCAATTTCTGGCAAAATTTTGAAAATCAAATTCAACGGAAAAGGACAAATGACCCCATTTTCGGAATCAGCGCGTCAAAATACGTAAGAATCACTATATATTAAAGTCGAAAAACCGATTTTTGAATTTTCCGATCGGTTTTTCGCGATTTTCTCAGCTTCCTGAAGCTCTACGAGTTCAAATAACACCATTTTCGGAATCAGCGCGTCAAAATACGTAAGAATCACTATATATTAAAGTCGAAAAACCGAGTTTTGAATTTTCCGATCGGTTTTTCGCGATTTTCTCAGCTTCCTGAAGCTCTACGAGTTCAAATGACACCATTTTCGGAATCAGCGCGTCAAAATACGTGAGAATCACTATATATTAAAGTCGAAAAACCGATTTTTGAATTTTCCGATCGGTTTTTCGCGATTTTCTCAGCTTCCTGAAGCTCTACGAATTCAAATAACACCATTTTCGGAATCAGCGCGTCAAAATACATAAGAATCACTATATCCTGAAGTAAAAAAATGAACATTGAAATTTTCGAAAAAATCGAAAGGGGGTACCCTTTGCTCAATTTCTGGCAAAATTTTGAAAATCAAATTCAACGGAAAAGGACAAATGACCCCATTTTCGGAATCAGCGCGTCAAAATACGTAAGAATCACTATATATTAAAGTCGAAAAACCGATTTTTGAATTTTCCGATCGGTTTTTCGCGATTTTCTTTGCTTCCTGAAGCTCTACGAGTTCAAATGACACCATTTTCGGAATCAGCGCGTCAAAATACGTAAGAATCACTATATATTAAAGTCGAAAAACCGATTTTTAAATTTTCCGATCGGTTTTTCGCGATTTTCTCAGCTTCCTGAAGCTCTACGAGTTCAAATAACACCATTTTCGGAATCAGCGCGTCAAAATACGTAAGAATCACTATATATTAAAGTCGAAAAACCGATTTTTGAATTTTCCGATCGGTTTTTCGCGATTTTCTCAGCTTCCTGAAGCTCTACGAGTTCAAATAACACCATTTTCGGAATCAGCGCGTCAAAATACGTAAGAATCACTATATATTAAAGTCGAAAAACTGATTTTTGAATTTTCCGATCGGTTTTTCGCAATTTTCTCAGCTTCCTGAAGCTCTACGAGTTCAAATGACACCATTTTCGGAATCAGCGCGTCAAAATACGTAAGAATCACTATATATTAAAGTCGAAAAACCGATTTTTGAATTTTCCGATCGGTTTTTCGCGATTTTCTCAGCTTCCTGAAGCTCTACGAGTTCAAATAACATCATTTTCGGAATCAGCGCGTCAAAATACGTAAGAATCACTATATATTAAAGTCGAAAAACCGATTTTTGAATTTTCCGATCGGTTTTTCGCGATTTTCTCAGCTTCCTGAAGCTCTACGAATTCAAATAACACCATTTTCGGAATCAGCGCGTCAAAATACGTAAGAATCACTATATATTAAAGTCGAAAAACCGATTTTTGAATTTTCCGATCGGTTTTTCGCGATTTTCTCAGCTTCCTGAAGCTCTACGAATTCAAATAACACCATTTTCGGAATCAGCGCGTCAAAATACGTAAGAATCACTATATATTAAAGTCGAAAAACCGATTTTTGAATTTTCCGATCGGTTTTTCGCGATTTTCTCATTTTCCTGAAGCTCTACGAATTCAAATAACACCATTTTCGAAATCAGCGCGTCAAAATACGTAAGAATTACTATATATTAAAGTCGAAAAACCGATTTTTGAATTTTCCGATCGGTTTTTCGCGATTTTCTCAGCTTCCTGAAGCTCTACGAATTCAAATAACACCATTTTCGGAATCAGCGCGTCAAAATACATAAGAATCACTATATCCTGAAGTCAAAAAATGAACATTGAAATTTTCGAAAAAATCGAAAGGGGGTACCCTTTGCTCAATTTCTGGCAAAATTTTGAAAATCAAATTCAACGGAAAAGGACAAATGACCCCATTTTCGGAATCAGCGCGTCAAAATACGTAAGAATCACTATATATTAAAGTCGAAAAACCGATTTTTGAATTTTCCGATCGGTTTTTCGCGATTTTCTCAGCTTCCTGAAGCTCTACGAGTTCAAATAACACCATTTTCGGAATCAGCGCGTCAAAATACGTAAGAATCACTATATATTAAAGTCGAAAAACCGATTTTTGAATTTTCCGATCGGTTTTTCGCGATTTTCTTTGCTTCCTGAAGCTCTACGAGTTCAAATGACACCATTTTCGGAATCAGCGCGTCAAAATACGTAAGAATCACTATATATTAAAGTCGAAAAACCGATTTTTAAATTTTCCGATCGGTTTTTCGCGATTTTCTCAGCTTCCTGAAGCTCTACGAGTTCAAATAACACCATTTTCGGAATCAGCGCGTCAAAATACGTAAGAATCACTATATATTAAAGTCGAAAAACCGATTTTTGAATTTTCCGATCGGTTTTTCGCGATTTTCTCAGCTTCCTGAAGCTCTACGAGTTCAAATAACACCATTTTCGGAATCAGCGCGTCAAAATACGTAAGAATCACTATATATTAAAGTCGAAAAACTGATTTTTGAATTTTCCGATCGGTTTTTCGCAATTTTCTCAGCTTCCTGAAGCTCTACGAGTTCAAATGACACCATTTTCGGAATCAGCGCGTCAAAATACGTAAGAATCACTATATATTAAAGTCGAAAAACCGATTTTTGAATTTTCCGATCGGTTTTTCGCGATTTTCTCAGCTTCCTGAAGCTCTACGAGTTCAAATAACATCATTTTCGGAATCAGCGCGTCAAAATACGTAAGAATCACTATATATTAAAGTCGAAAAACCGATTTTTGAATTTTCCGATCGGTTTTTCGCGATTTTCTCAGCTTCCTGAAGCTCTACGAATTCAAATAACACCATTTTCGGAATCAGCGCGTCAAAATACGTAAGAATCACTATATATTAAAGTCGAAAAACCGATTTTTGAATTTTCCGATCGGTTTTTCGCGATTTTCTCAGCTTCCTGAAGCTCTACGAATTCAAATAACACCATTTTCGGAATCAGCGCGTCAAAATACGTAAGAATCACTATATATTAAAGTCGAAAAACCGATTTTTGAATTTTCCGATCGGTTTTTCGCGATTTTCTCATTTTCCTGAAGCTCTACGAATTCAAATAACACCATTTTCGAAATCAGCGCGTCAAAATACGTAAGAATTACTATATATTAAAGTCGAAAAACCGATTTTTGAATTTTCCGATCGGTTTTTCGCGATTTTCTCAGCTTCCTGAAGCTCTACGAATTCAAATAACACCATTTTCGGAATCAGCGCGTCAAAATACATAAGAATCACTATATCCTGAAGTCAAAAAATGAACATTGAAATTTTCGAAAAAATCGAAAGGGGGTACCCTTTGCTCAATTTCTGGCAAAATTTTGAAAATCAAATTCAACGGAAAAGGACAAATGACCCCATTTTCGGAATCAGCGCGTCAAAATACGTAAGAATCACTATATATTAAAGTCGAAAAACCGATTTTTGAATTTTCCGATCGGTTTTTCGCGATTTTCTCAGCTTCCTGAAGCTCTACGAGTTCAAATAACACCATTTTCGGAATCAGCGCGTCAAAATACGTAAGAATCACTATATATTAAAGTCGAAAAACCGAGTTTTGAATTTTCCGATCGGTTTTTCGCGATTTTCTCAGCTTCCTGAAGCTCTACGAGTTCAAATGACACCATTTTCGGAATCAGCGCGTCAAAATACGTGAGAATCACTATATATTAAAGTCGAAAAACCGATTTTTGAATTTTCCGATCGGTTTTTCGCGATTTTCTCAGCTTCCTGAAGCTCTACGAGTTCAAATAACACCATTTTCGGAATCAGCGCGTCAAAATACGTAAGAATCACTATATATTAAAGTCGAAAAACCGATTTTTGAATTTTCCGATCGGTTTTTCGCGATTTTCTCAGCTTCCTGAAGCTCTACGAGTTCAAATAACACCATTTTCGGAATCAGCGCGTCAAAATACGTAAGAATCACTATATATTAAAGTCGAAAAACTGATTTTTGAATTTTCCGATCGGTTTTTCGCAATTTTCTCAGCTTCCTGAAGCTCTACGAGTTCAAATGACACCATTTTCGGAATCAGCGCGTCAAAATACGTAAGAATCACTATATATTAAAGTCGAAAAACCGATTTTTGAATTTTCCGATCGGTTTTTCGCGATTTTCTCAGCTTCCTGAAGCTCTACGAGTTCAAATAACATCATTTTCGGAATCAGCGCGTCAAAATACGTAAGAATCACTATATATTAAAGTCGAAAAACCGATTTTTGAATTTTCCGATCGGTTTTTCGCGATTTTCTCAGCTTCCTGAAGCTCTACGAATTCAAATAACACCATTTTCGGAATCAGCGCGTCAAAATACGTAAGAATCACTATATATTAAAGTCGAAAAACCGATTTTTGAATTTTCCGATCGGTTTTTCGCCATTTTCTCAGCTTCCTGAAGCTCTACGAGTTCAAATGACACCATTTTCGGAATCAGCGCGTCAAAATACGTAAGAATCACTATATATTAAAGTCGAAAAACCGATTTTTAAATTTTCCGATCGGTTTTTCGCGATTTTCTCAGCTTCCTGAAGCTCTACGAGTTCAAATAACACCATTTTCGGAATCAGCGCGTCAAAATACGTAAGAATCACTATATATTAAAGTCGAAAAACCGAGTTTTGAATTTTCCGATCGGTTTTTCGCGATTTTCTCAGCTTCCTGAAGCTCTACGAGTTCAAATAACACCATTTTCGGAATCAGCGCGTCAAAATACGTGAGAATCACTATATATTAAAGTCGAAAAACCGATTTTTGAATTTTCCGATCGGTTTTTCGCGATTTTCTCAGCTTCCTGAAGCTCTACGAATTCAAATAACACCATTTTCGGAATCAGCGCGTCAAAATACATAAGAATCACTATATCCTGAAGTAAAAAAATGAACATTGAAATTTTCGAAAAAATCGAAAGGGGGTACCCTTTGCTCAATTTCTGGCAAAATTTTGAAAATCAAATTCAACGGAAAAGGACAAATGACCCCATTTTCGGAATCAGCGCGTCAAAATACGTAAGAATCACTATATATTAAAGTCGAAAAACCGATTTTTGAATTTTCCGATCGGTTTTTCGCGATTTTCTCAGCTTCCTGAAGCTCTACGAGTTCAAATAACACCATTTTCGGAATCAGCGCGTCAAAATACGTAAGAATCACTATATATTAAAGTCGAAAAACCGATTTTTGAATTTTCCGATCGGTTTTTCGCGATTTTCTCAGCTTCCTGAAGCTCTACGAATTCAAATAACACCATTTTCGGAATCAGCGCGTCAAAATACGTAAGAATCACTATATATTAAAGTCGAAAAACCGATTTTTGAATTTTCCGATCGGTTTTTCGCGATTTTCTCAGCTTCCTGAAGCTCTACGAATTCAAATAACACCATTTTCGGAATCAGCGCGTCAAAATACGTAAGAATCACTATATATTAAAGTCGAAAAACCGATTTTTGAATTTTCCGATCGGTTTTTCGCGATTTTCTCATTTTCCTGAAGCTCTACGAATTCAAATAACACCATTTTCGGAATCAGCGCGTCAAAATACGTAAGAATCACTATATATTAAAGTCGAAAAACCGATTTTTGAATTTTCCGATCGGTTTTTCGCGATTTTCTCAGCTTCCTGAAGCTCTACGAATTCAAATAACACCATTTTCGGAATCAGCGCGTCAAAATACATAAGAATCACTATATCCTGAAGTCAAAAAATGAACATTGAAATTTTCGAAAAAATCGAAAGGGGGTACCCTTTGCTCAATTTCTGGCAAAATTTTGAAAATCAAATTCAACGGAAAAGGACAAATGACCCCATTTTCGGAATCAGCGCGTCAAAATACGTAAGAATCACTATATATTAAAGTCGAAAAACCGATTTTTGAATTTTCCGATCGGTTTTTCGCGATTTTCTCAGCTTCCTGAAGCTCTACGAATTCAAATAACACCATTTTCGGAATCAGCGCGTCAAAATACGTAAGAATCACTATATATTAAAGTCGAAAAACCGATTTTTGAATTTTCCGATCGGTTTTTCGCCATTTTCTCAGCTTCCTGAAGGTCTACGAGTTCAAATGACACCATTTTCGGAATCAGCGCGTCAAAATACGTAAGAATCACTATATATTAAAGTCGAAAAACCGATTTTTAAATTTTCCGATCGGTTTTTCGCGATTTTCTCAGCTTCCTGAAGCTCTACGAGTTCAAATAACACCATTTTCGGAATCAGCGCGTCAAAATACGTAAGAATCACTATATATTAAAGTCGAAAAACCGAGTTTTGAATTTTCCGATCGGTTTTTCGCGATTTTCTCAGCTTCCTGAAGCTCTACGAGTTCAAATAACACCATTTTCGGAATCAGCGCGTCAAAATACGTGAGAATCACTATATATTAAAGTCGAAAAACCGATTTTTGAATTTTCCGATCGGTTTTTCGCGATTTTCTCAGCTTCCTGAAGCTCTACGAATTCAAATAACACCATTTTCGGAATCAGCGCGTCAAAATACATAAGAATCACTATATCCTGAAGTAAAAAAATGAACATTGAAATTTTCGAAAAAATCGAAAGGGGGTACCCTTTGCTCAATTTCTGGCAAAATTTTGAAAATCAAATTCAACGGAAAAGGACAATTGACCCCATTTTCGGAATCAGCGCGTCAAAATACGTAAGAATCACTATATATTAAAGTCGAAAAACCGATTTTTGAATTTTCCGATCGGTTTTTCGCGATTTTCTCAGCTTCCTGAAGCTCTACGAGTTCAAATAACACCATTTTCGGAATCAGCGCGTCAAAATACGTAAGAATCACTATATATTAAAGTCGAAAAACCGATTTTTGAATTTTCCGATCGGTTTTTCGCGATTTTCTCAGCTTCCTGAAGCTCTACGAATTCAAATAACACCATTTTCGGAATCAGCGCGTCAAAATACGTAAGAATCACTATATATTAAAGTCGAAAAACCGATTTTTGAATTTTCCGATCGGTTTTTCGCGATTTTCTCATTTTCCTGAAGCTCTACGAATTCAAATAACACCATTTTCGGAATCAGCGCGTCAAAATACGTAAGAATCACTATATATTAAAGTCGAAAAACCGATTTTTGAATTTTCCGATCGGTTTTTCGCGATTTTCTCATTTTCCTGAAGCTCTACGAATTCAAATAACACCATTTTCGGAATCAGCGCGTCAAAATACGTAAGAATCACTATATATTAAAGTCGAAAAACCGATTTTTGAATTTTCCGATCGGTTTTTCGCGATTTTCTCAGCTTCCTGAAGCTCTACGAATTCAAATAACACCATTTTCGGAATCAGCGCGTCAAAATACATAAGAATCACTATATCCTGAAGTCAAAAAATGAACATTGAAATTTTCGAAAAAATCGAAAGGGGGTACCCTTTGCTCAATTTCTGGCAAAATTTTGAAAATCAAATTCAACGGAAAAGGACAAATGACCCCATTTTCGGAATCAGCGCGTCAAAATACGTAAGAATCACTATATATTAAAGTCGAAAAACCGATTTTTAAATTTTCCGATCGGTTTTTCGCGATTTTCTCAGCTTCCTGAAGCTCTACGAGTTCAAATAACACCATTTTCGGAATCAGCGCGTCAAAATACGTAAGAATCACTATATATTAAAGTCGAAAAACTGATTTTTGAATTTTCCGATCGGTTTTTCGCGATTTTCTCAGCTTCCTGAAGCTCTACGAGTTCAAATGACACCATTTTCGGAATCAGCGCGTCAAAATACGTAAGAATCACTATATATTAAAGTCGAAAAACCGATTTTTGAATTTTCCGATCGGTTTTTCGCGATTTTCTCAGCTTCCTGAAGCTCTACGAATTCAAATAACACCATTTTCGGAATCAGCGCGTCAAAATACGTAAGAATCACTATATATTAAAGTCGAAAAACCGATTTTTGAATTTTCCGATCGGTTTTTCGCGATTTTCTCATTTTCCTGAAGCTCTACGAATTCAAATAACACCATTTTCGGAATCAGCGCGTCAAAATACGTAAGAATCACTATATATTAAAGTCGAAAAACCGATTTTTGAATTTTCCGATCGGTTTTTCGCGATTTTCTCAGCTTCCTGAAGCTCTACGAATTCAAATAACACCATTTTCGGAATCAGCGCGTCAAAATACGTAAGAATCACTATATATTAAAGTCGAAAAACCGATTTTTGAATTTTCCGATCGGTTTTTCGCGATTTTCTCAGCTTCCTGAAGCTCTACGAGTTCAAATAACACCATTTTCGGAATCAGCGCGTCAAAATACGTAAGAATCACTATATATTAAAGTCGAAAAACCGAGTTTTGAATTTTCCGATCGGTTTTTCGCGATTTTCTCAGCTTCCTGAAGCTCTACGAGTTCAAATGACACCATTTTCGGAATCAGCGCGTCAAAATACGTGAGAATCACTATATATTAAAGTCGAAAAACCGATTTTTGAATTTTCCGATCGGTTTTTCGCGATTTTCTCAGCTTCCTGAAGCTCTACGAATTCAAATAACACCATTTTCGGAATCAGCGCGTCAAAATACATAAGAATCACTATATCCTGAAGTAAAAAAATGAACATTGAAATTTTCGAAAAAATCGAAAGGGGGTACCCTTTGCTCAATTTCTGGCAAAATTTTGAAAATCAAATTCAACGGAAAAGGACAAATGACCCCATTTTCGGAATCAGCGCGTCAAAATACGTAAGAATCACTATATATTAAAGTCGAAAAACCGATTTTTGAATTTTCCGATCGGTTTTTCGCGATTTTCTCAGCTTCCTGAAGCTCTACGAGTTCAAATAACACCATTTTCGAAATCAGCGCGTCAAAATACGTAAGAATCACTATATATTGAAGTCGAAAAACCGATTTTTAAATTTTCCGATCGGTTTTTCGCGATTTTCTCAGCTTCCTGAAGCTCTACGAGTTCAAATAACACCATTTTCGGAATCAGCGCGTCAAAATACGTAAGAATCACTATATATTAAAGTCGAAAAACTGATTTTTGAATTTTCCGATCGGTTTTTCGCGATTTTCTCAGCTTCCTGAAGCTCTACGAGTTCAAATGACACCATTTTCGGAATCAGCGCGTCAAAATACGTAAGAATCACTATATATTAAAGTCGAAAAACCGATTTTTGAATTTTCCGATCGGTTTTTCACGATTTTCTCAGCTTCCTGAAGCTCTACGAATTCAAATAACACCATTTTCGGAATCAGCGCGTCAAAATACGTAAGAATCACTATATATTAAAGTCGAAAAACCGATTTTTGAATTTTCCGATCGGTTTTTCGCGATTTTCTCATTTTCCTGAAGCTCTACGAATTCAAATAACACCATTTTCGGAATCAGCGCGTCAAAATACGTAAGAATCACTATATATTAAAGTTGAAAAACCGATTTTTGAATTTTCCGATCGGTTTTTCGCGATTTTCTCAGCTTCCTGAAGCTCTACGAATTCAAATAACACCATTTTCGGAATCAGCGCGTCAAAATACATAAGAATCACTATATCCTGAAGTCAAAAAATGAACATTGAAATTTTCGAAAAAATCGAAAGGGGGTACCCTTTGCTCAATTTCTGGCAGAATTTTGAAAATCAAATTCAACGGAAAAGGACAAATGACCCCATTTTCGGAATCAGCGCGTCAAAATACGTAAGAATCACTATATATTAAAGTCGAAAAACCGATTTTTGAATTTTCCGATCGGTTTTTCGCGATTTTCTCAGCTTCCTGAAGCTCTACGAGTTCAAATAACACCATTTTCGGAATCAGCGCGTCAAAATACGTAAGAATCACTATATATTAAAGTCGAAAAACCGATTTTTGAATTTTCCGATCGGTTTTTCGCAATTTTCTCAGCTTCCTGAAGCTCTACGAGTTCAAATAACACCATTTTCGGAATCAGCGCGTCAAAATACGTAAGAATCACTATATATTGAAGTCGAAAAACCGATTTTTAAATTTTCCGATCGGTTTTTCGCGATTTTCTCAGCTTCCTGAAGCTCTACGAGGTCAAATAACACCATTTTCGGAATCAGCGCGTCAAAATACGTAAGAATCACTATATATTAAAGTCGAAAAACCGATTTTTGAATTTTCCGATCGGTTTTTCGCGATTTTTTCAGCTTCCTGAAGCTCTACGAGTTCAAATAACATCATTTTCGGAATCAGCGCGTCAAAATACGTAAGAATCACTATATATTAAAGTCGAAAAACCGATTTTTGAATTTTCCGATCGGTTTTTCGCGATTTTCTCATTTTCCTGAAGCTCTACGAGTTCAAATAACACCATTTTCGGAATCAGCGCGTCAAAATACGTAAGAATCACTATATATTAAAGTCGAAAAACCGATTTTTGAATTTTCCGATCGGTTTTTCGCGATTTTCTCAGCTTCCTGAAGCTCTACGAGTTCAAATGACACCATTTTCGGAATCAGCGCGTCAAAATACGTAAGAATCACTATATAATAAAGTCGAAAAACCGATTTTTAAATTTTCCGATCGGTTTTTCGCGATTTTCTCAGCTTCCTGAAGCTCTACGAGTTCAAATAACACCATTTTCGGAATCAGCGCGTCAAAATACGTAAGAATCACTATATATTAAAGTCGAAAAACCGATTTTTGAATTTTCCGCACGGTTTTTCGCGATTTTCTCTGCTTCCTGAAGCTCTACGAGTTCAAATAACACCATTTTCGGAATCAGCGCGTCAAAATACGTAAGAATCACTATATATTAAAGTCGAAAAACCGATTTTTAAATTTTCCGATCGGTTTTTCGCGATTTTCTCAGCTTCCTGAAGCTCTACGAGTTCAAATAACACCATTTTCGGAATCAGCGCGTCAAAATACGTAAGAATCACTATATATTAAAGTCGAAAAACCGATTTTTGAATTTTCCGATCGGTTTCTCGCGATTTTCTCAGCTTCCTGAAGCTCTACGAGTTCAAATAACATCATTTTCGGAATCAGCGCGTCAAAATACGTAAGAATCACTATATATTAAAGTCGAAAAACCGATTTTTGAATTTTCCGATCGGTTTTTCGCGATTTTCTCAGCTTCCTGAAGCTCTAACACCATTTTCGGAATCAGCGCGTCAAAATACGTAAGAATCACTATATATTAAAGTCGAAAAACCGATTTTTGAATTTTCCGATCGGTTTTTCGCGATTTTCTCAGCTTCCTGAAGCTCTACGAATTCAAATAACACCATTTTCGGAATCAGCGCGTCAAAATACATAAGAATCACTATATATTAAAGTCGAAAAACCGAGTTTTGAATTTTCCGATCGGTTTTTCGCGATTTTCTCAGCTTCCTGAAGCTCTACGAGTTCAAATAACACCATTTTCGGAATCAGCGCGTCAAAATACGTAAGAATCACTATATATTAAAGTCGAAAAACCGATTTTTGAATTTTCCGATCGGTTTTTCGCGATTTTCTCAGCTTCCTGAAGCTCTACGAGTTCAAATAACACCATTTTCGGAATCAGCGCGTCAAAATACGTAAGAATCACTATATATTAAAGTCGAAAAACCGAGTTTTGAATTTTCCGATCGGTTTTTCGCGATTTTCTCAGCTTCCTGAAGCTCTACGAGTTCAAATGACACCATTTTCGGAATCAGCGCGTCAAAATACGTGAGAATCACTATATATTAAAGTCGAAAAACCGATTTTTGAATTTTCCGATCGGTTTTTCGCGATTTTCTCAGCTTCCTGAAGCTCTACGAATTCAAATAACACCATTTTCGGAATCAGCGCGTCAAAATACATAAGAATCACTATATCCTGAAGTAAAAAAATGAACATTGAAATTTTCGAAAAAATCGAAAGGGGGTACCCTTTGCTCAATTTCTGGCAAAATTTTGAAAATCAAATTCAACGGAAAAGGACAAATGACCCCATTTTCGGAATCAGCGCGTCAAAATACGTAAGAATCACTATATATTAAAGTCGAAAAACCGATTTTTGAATTTTCCGATCGGTTTTTCGCGATTTTCTCAGCTTCCTGAAGCTCTACGAGTTCAAATAACACCATTTTCGAAATCAGCGCGTCAAAATACGTAAGAATCACTATATATTGAAGTCGAAAAACCGATTTTTAAATTTTCCGATCGGTTTTTCGCGATTTTCTCAGCTTCCTGAAGCTCTACGAGTTCAAATAACACCATTTTCGGAATCAGCGCGTCAAAATACGTAAGAATCACTATATATTAAAGTCGAAAAACTGATTTTTGAATTTTCCGATCGGTTTTTCGCGATTTTCTCAGCTTCCTGAAGCTCTACGAGTTCAAATGACACCATTTTCGGAATCAGCGCGTCAAAATACGTAAGAATCACTATATATTAAAGTCGAAAAACCGATTTTTGAATTTTCCGATCGGTTTTTCACGATTTTCTCAGCTTCCTGAAGCTCTACGAATTCAAATAACACCATTTTCGGAATCAGCGCGTCAAAATACGTAAGAATCACTATATA
This sequence comes from Plagiodera versicolora, assembly GCA_037013635.1. NCBI lineage: Eukaryota > Metazoa > Arthropoda > Insecta > Coleoptera > Chrysomelidae > Plagiodera > Plagiodera versicolora. The sequence continues at coordinate 9,071,255 of CM072991.1, read as the reverse complement.
TTAAAGTCGAAAAACCGATTTTTGAATTTTCCGATCGGTTTTTCGCGATTTTCTCATTTTCCTGAAGCTCTACGAATTCAAATAACACCATTTTCGGAATCAGCGCGTCAAAATACGTAAGAATCACTATATATTAAAGTTGAAAAACCGATTTTTGAATTTTCCGATCGGTTTTTCGCGATTTTCTCAGCTTCCTGAAGCTCTACGAATTCAAATAACACCATTTTCGGAATCAGCGCGTCAAAATACATAAGAATCACTATATCCTGAAGTCAAAAAATGAACATTGAAATTTTCGAAAAAATCGAAAGGGGGTACCCTTTGCTCAATTTCTGGCAGAATTTTGAAAATCAAATTCAACGGAAAAGGACAAATGACCCCATTTTCGGAATCAGCGCGTCAAAATACGTAAGAATCACTATATATTAAAGTCGAAAAACCGATTTTTGAATTTTCCGATCGGTTTTTCGCGATTTTCTCAGCTTCCTGAAGCTCTACGAGTTCAAATAACACCATTTTCGGAATCAGCGCGTCAAAATACGTAAGAATCACTATATATTAAAGTCGAAAAACCGATTTTTGAATTTTCCGATCGGTTTTTCGCAATTTTCTCAGCTTCCTGAAGCTCTACGAGTTCAAATAACACCATTTTCGGAATCAGCGCGTCAAAATACGTAAGAATCACTATATATTGAAGTCGAAAAACCGATTTTTAAATTTTCCGATCGGTTTTTCGCGATTTTCTCAGCTTCCTGAAGCTCTACGAGGTCAAATAACACCATTTTCGGAATCAGCGCGTCAAAATACGTAAGAATCACTATATATTAAAGTCGAAAAACCGATTTTTGAATTTTCCGATCGGTTTTTCGCGATTTTCTCAGCTTCCTGAAGCTCTACGAGTTCAAATAACATCATTTTCGGAATCAGCGCGTCAAAATACGTAAGAATCACTATATATTAAAGTCGAAAAACCGATTTTTGAATTTTCCGATCGGTTTTTCGCGATTTTCTCATTTTCCTGAAGCTCTACGAGTTCAAATAACACCATTTTCGGAATCAGCGCGTCAAAATACGTAAGAATCACTATATATTAAAGTCGAAAAACCGATTTTTGAATTTTCCGATCGGTTTTTCGCGATTTTCTCAGCTTCCTGAAGCTCTACGAGTTCAAATGACACCATTTTCGGAATCAGCGCGTCAAAATACGTAAGAATCACTATATAATAAAGTCGAAAAACCGATTTTTAAATTTTCCGATCGGTTTTTCGCGATTTTCTCAGCTTCCTGAAGCTCTACGAGTTCAAATAACACCATTTTCGGAATCAGCGCGTCAAAATACGTAAGAATCACTATATATTAAAGTCGAAAAACCGATTTTTGAATTTTCCGCACGGTTTTTCGCGATTTTCTCTGCTTCCTGAAGCTCTACGAGTTCAAATAACACCATTTTCGGAATCAGCGCGTCAAAATACGTAAGAATCACTATATATTAAAGTCGAAAAACCGATTTTTAAATTTTCCGATCGGTTTTTCGCGATTTTCTCAGCTTCCTGAAGCTCTACGAGTTCAAATAACACCATTTTCGGAATCAGCGCGTCAAAATACGTAAGAATCACTATATATTAAAGTCGAAAAACCGATTTTTGAATTTTCCGATCGGTTTCTCGCGATTTTCTCAGCTTCCTGAAGCTCTACGAGTTCAAATAACATCATTTTCGGAATCAGCGCGTCAAAATACGTAAGAATCACTATATATTAAAGTCGAAAAACCGATTTTTGAATTTTCCGATCGGTTTTTCGCGATTTTCTCAGCTTCCTGAAGCTCTAACACCATTTTCGGAATCAGCGCGTCAAAATACGTAAGAATCACTATATATTAAAGTCGAAAAACCGATTTTTGAATTTTCCGATCGGTTTTTCGCGATTTTCTCAGCTTCCTGAAGCTCTACGAGTTCAAATGACACCATTTTCGGAATCAGCGCGTCAAAATACGTAAGAATCACTATATATTAAAGTCGAAAAACCGATTTTTAAATTTTCCGATCGGTTTTTCGCGATTTTCTCAGCTTCCTGAAGCTCTACGAGTTCAAATAACACCATTTTCGGAATCAGCGCGTCAAAATACGTAAGAATCACTATATATTAAAGTCGAAAAACCGATTTTTGAATTTTCCGATCGGTTTTTCGCGATTTTCTCAGCTTCCTGAAGCTCTACGAGTTCAAATAACACCATTTTCGGAATCAGCGCGTCAAAATACGTAAGAATCACTATATATTAAAGTCGAAAAACTGATTTTTGAATTTTCCGATCGGTTTTTCGCAATTTTCTCAGCTTCCTGAAGCTCTACGAGTTCAAATGACACCATTTTCGGAATCAGCGCGTCAAAATACGTAAGAATCACTATATATTAAAGTCGAAAAACCGATTTTTGAATTTTCCGATCGGTTTTTCGCGATTTTCTCAGCTTCCTGAAGCTCTACGAGTTCAAATAACATCATTTTCGGAATCAGCGCGTCAAAATACGTAAGAATCACTATATATTAAAGTCGAAAAACCGATTTTTGAATTTTCCGATCGGTTTTTCGCGATTTTCTCAGCTTCCTGAAGCTCTACGAATTCAAATAACACCATTTTCGGAATCAGCGCGTCAAAATACGTAAGAATCACTATATATTAAAGTCGAAAAACCGATTTTTGAATTTTCCGATCGGTTTTTCGCCATTTTCTCAGCTTCCTGAAGCTCTACGAGTTCAAATGACACCATTTTCGGAATCAGCGCGTCAAAATACGTAAGAATCACTATATATTAAAGTCGAAAAACCGATTTTTAAATTTTCTGATCGGTTTTTCGCGATTTTCTCAGCTTCCTGAAGCTCTACGAGTTCAAATAACACCATTTTCGGAATCAGCGCGTCAAAATACGTAAGAATCACTATATATTAAAGTCGAAAAACCGAGTTTTGAATTTTCCGATCGGTTTTTCGCGATTTTCTCAGCTTCCTGAAGCTCTACGAGTTCAAATAACACCATTTTCGGAATCAGCGCGTCAAAATACGTGAGAATCACTATATATTAAAGTCGAAAAACCGATTTTTGAATTTTCCGATCGGTTTTTCGCGATTTTCTCAGCTTCCTGAAGCTCTACGAGTTCAAATAACACCATTTTCGGAATCAGCGCGTCAAAATACGTAAGAATCACTATATATTAAAGTCGAAAAACCGATTTTTGAATTTTTCGATCGGTTTTTCGCGATTTTCTCAGCTTCCTGAAGCTCTACGAATTCAAATAACACCATTTTCGGAATCAGCGCGTCAAAATACGTAAGAATCACTATATATTAAAGTCGAAAAACCGATTTTTGAATTTTCCGATCGGTTTTTCGCGATTTTCTCAGCTTCCTGAAGCTCTACGAGTTCAAATAACACCATTTTCGGAATCAGCGCGTCAAAATACGTAAGAATCACTATATATTAAAGTCGAAAAACCGATTTTTGAATTTTCCGATCGGTTTTTCGCGATTTTCTCAGCTTCCTGAAGCTCTACGAGTTCAAATAACACCATTTTCGGAATCAGCGCGTCAAAATACGTAAGAATCACTATATATTAAAGTCGAAAAACCGATTTTTGAATTTTCCGATCGGTTTTTCGCGATTTTCTCAGCTTCCTGAAGCTCTACGAATTCAAATAACACCATTTTCGGAATCAGCGCGTCAAAATACATAAGAATCACTATATCCTGAAGTCAAAAAATGAACATTGAAATTTTCGAAAAAATCGAAAGGGGGTACCCTTTGCTCAATTTCTGGCAAAATTTTGAAAATCAAATTCAACGGAAAAGGACAAATGACCCCATTTTCGGAATCAGCGCGTCAAAATACGTAAGAATCACTATATATTAAAGTCGAAAAACCGATTTTTGAATTTTCCGATCGGTTTTTCGCGATTTTCTCAGCTTCCTGAAGCTCTACGAGTTCAAATGACACCATTTTCGGAATCAGCGCGTCAAAATACATAAGAATCACTATATCCTGAAGTAAAAAAATGAACATTGAAATTTTCGAAAAAATCGAAAGGGGGTACCCTTTGCTCAATTTCTGGCAAAATTTTGAAAATCAAATTCAACGGAAAAGGACAAATGACCCCATTTTCGGAATCAGCGCGTCAAAATACGTAAGAATCACTATATATTAAAGTCGAAAAACCGATTTTTGAATTTTCCGATCGGTTTTTCGCGATTTTCTCAGCTTCCTGAAGCTCTACGAGTTCAAATAACACCATTTTCGGAATCAGCGCGTCAAAATACGTAAGAATCACTATATATTAAAGTCGAAAAACCGATTTTTGAATTTTTCGATCGGTTTTTCGCGATTTTCTCAGCTTCCTGAAGCTCTACGAATTCAAATAACACCATTTTCGGAATCAGCGCGTCAAAATACGTAAGAATCACTATATATTAAAGTCGAAAAACCGATTTTTGAATTTTCCGATCGGTTTTTCGCGATTTTCTCAGCTTCCTGAAGCTCTACGAATTCAAATAACACCATTTTCGGAATCAGCGCGTCAAAATACGTAAGAATCACTATATATTAAAGTCGAAAAACCGATTTTTGAATTTTCCGATCGGTTTTTCGCGATTTTCTCATTTTCCTGAAGCTCTACGAATTCAAATAACACCATTTTCGGAATCAGCGCGTCAAAATACGTAAGAATCACTATATATTAAAGTCGAAAAACCGATTTTTGAATTTTCCGATCGGTTTTTCGCGATTTTCTCAGCTTCCTGAAGCTCTACGAATTCAAATAACACCATTTTCGGAATCAGCGCGTCAAAATACATAAGAATCACTATATCCTGAAGTCAAAAAATGAACATTGAAATTTTCGAAAAAATCGAAAGGGGGTACCCTTTGCTCAATTTCTGGCAAAATTTTGAAAATCAAATTCAACGGAAAAGGACAAATGACCCCATTTTCGGAATCAGCGCGTCAAAATACGTAAGAATCACTATATATTAAAGTCGAAAAACCGATTTTTGAATTTTCCGATCGGTTTTTCGCGATTTTCTCAGCTTCCTGAAGCTCTACGAATTCAAATAACACCATTTTCGGAATCAGCGCGTCAAAATACGTAAGAATCACTATATATTAAAGTCGAAAAACCGATTTTTGAATTTTCCGATCGGTTTTTCGCCATTTTCTCAGCTTCCTGAAGCTCTACGAGTTCAAATGACACCATTTTCGGAATCAGCGCGTCAAAATACGTAAGAATCACTATATATTAAAGTCGAAAAACCGATTTTTAAATTTTCCGATCGGTTTTTCGCGATTTTCTCAGCTTCCTGAAGCTCTACGAGTTCAAATAACACCATTTTCGGAATCAGCGCGTCAAAATACGTAAGAATCACTATATATTAAAGTCGAAAAACCGAGTTTTGAATTTTCCGATCGGTTTTTCGCGATTTTCTCAGCTTCCTGAAGCTCTACGAGTTCAAATAACACCATTTTCGGAATCAGCGCGTCAAAATACGTGAGAATCACTATATATTAAAGTCGAAAAACCGATTTTTGAATTTTCCGATCGGTTTTTCGCGATTTTCTCAGCTTCCTGAAGCTCTACGAATTCAAATAACACCATTTTCGGAATCAGCGCGTCAAAATACGTAAGAATCACTATATATTAAAGTCGAAAAACCGATTTTTGAATTTTCCGATCGGTTTTTCGCGATTTTCTCAGCTTCCTGAAGCTCTACGAATTCAAATAACACCATTTTCGGAATCAGCGCGTCAAAATACGTAAGAATCACTATATATTAAAGTCGAAAAACCGATTTTTGAATTTTCCGATCGGTTTTTCGCGATTTTCTCATTTTCCTGAAGCTCTACGAATTCAAATAACACCATTTTCGGAATCAGCGCGTCAAAATACGTAAGAATCACTATATATTAAAGTCGAAAAACCGATTTTTGAATTTTCCGATCGGTTTTTCGCGATTTTCTCAGCTTCCTGAAGCTCTACGAATTCAAATAACACCATTTTCGGAATCAGCGCGTCAAAATACATAAGAATCACTATATCCTGAAGTCAAAAAATGAACATTGAAATTTTCGAAAAAATCGAAAGGGGGTACCCTTTGCTCAATTTCTGGCAAAATTTTGAAAATCAAATTCAACGGAAAAGGACAAATGACCCCATTTTCGGAATCAGCGCGTCAAAATACGTAAGAATCACTATATATTAAAGTCGAAAAACCGATTTTTGAATTTTCCGATCGGTTTTTCGCGATTTTCTCAGCTTCCTGAAGCTCTACGAGTTCAAATAACACCATTTTCGGAATCAGCGCGTCAAAATACGTAAGAATCACTATATATTAAAGTCGAAAAACCGAGTTTTGAATTTTCTGATCGGTTTTTCGCGATTTTCTCAGCTTCCTGAAGCTCTACGAGTTCAAATGACACCATTTTCGGAATCAGCGCGTCAAAATACGTGAGAATCACTATATATTAAAGTCGAAAAACCGATTTTTGAATTTTCCGATCGGTTTTTCGCGATTTTCTCAGCTTCCTGAAGCTCTACGAATTCAAATAACACCATTTTCGGAATCAGCGCGTCAAAATACATAAGAATCACTATATCCTGAAGTAAAAAAATGAACATTGAAATTTTCGAAAAAATCGAAAGGGGGTACCCTTTGCTCAATTTCTGGCAAAATTTTGAAAATCAAATTCAACGGAAAAGGACAAATGACCCCATTTTCGGAATCAGCGCGTCAAAATACGTAAGAATCACTATATATTAAAGTCGAAAAACCGATTTTTAAATTTTCCGATCGGTTTTTCGCGATTTTCTCAGCTTCCTGAAGCTCTACGAGTTCAAATAACACCATTTTCGGAATCAGCGCGTCAAAATACGTAAGAATCACTATATATTAAAGTCGAAAAACTGATTTTTGAATTTTCCGATCGGTTTTTCGCGATTTTCTCAGCTTCCTGAAGCTCTACGAGTTCAAATGACACCATTTTCGGAATCAGCGCGTCAAAATACGTAAGAATCACTATATATTAAAGTCGAAAAACCGATTTTTGAATTTTCCGATCGGTTTTTCGCGATTTTCTCAGCTTCCTGAAGCTCTACGAATTCAAATAACACCATTTTCGGAATCAGCGCGTCAAAATACGTAAGAATCACTATATATTAAAGTCGAAAAACCGATTTTTGAATTTTCCGATCGGTTTTTCGCGATTTTCTTATTTTCCTGAAGCTCTACGAATTCAAATAACACCATTTTCGGAATCAGCGCGTCAAAATACGTAAGAATCACTATATATTAAAGTCGAAAAACCGATTTTTGAATTTTCCGATCGGTTTTTCGCGATTTTCTCAGCTTCCTGAAGCTCTACGAATTCAAATAACACCATTTTCGGAATCAGCGCGTCAAAATACATAAGAATCACTATATATTAAAGTCGAAAAACCGAGTTTTGAATTTTCCGATCGGTTTTTCGCGATTTTCTCAGCTTCCTGAAGCTCTACGAGTTCAAATAACACCATTTTCGGAATCAGCGCGTCAAAATACGTAAGAATCACTATATATTAAAGTCGAAAAACCGATTTTTGAATTTTCCGATCGGTTTTTCGCGATTTTCTCATTTTCCTGAAGCTCTACGAATTCAAATAACACCATTTTCGGAATCAGCGCGTCAAAATACGTAAGAATCACTATATATTAAAGTCGAAAAACCGATTTTTGAATTTTCCGATCGGTTTTTCGCGATTTTCTCAGCTTCCTGAAGCTCTACGAGTTCAAATGACACCATTTTCGGAATCAGCGCGTCAAAATACGTGAGAATCACTATATATTAAAGTCGAAAAACCGATTTTTGAATTTTCCGATCGGTTTTTCGCGATTTTCTCAGCTTCCTGAAGCTCTACGAATTCAAATAACACCATTTTCGGAATCAGCGCGTCAAAATACATAAGAATCACTATATCCTGAAGTAAAAAAATGAACATTGAAATTTTCGAAAAAATCGAAAGGGGGTACCCTTTGCTCAATTTCTGGCAAAATTTTGAAAATCAAATTCAACGGAAAAGGACAAATGACCCCATTTTCGGAATCAGCGCGTCAAAATACGTAAGAATCACTATATATTAAAGTCGAAAAACCGATTTTTGAATTTTCCGATCGGTTTTTCGCGATTTTCTCAGCTTCCTGAAGCTCTACGAGTTCAAATAACACCATTTTCGGAATCAGCGCGTCAAAATACGTAAGAATCACTATATATTGAAGTCGAAAAACCGATTTTTAAATTTTCCGATCGGTTTTTCGCGATTTTCTCAGCTTCCTGAAGCTCTACGAGTTCAAATAACACCATTTTCGGAATCAGCGCGTCAAAATACGTAAGAATCACTATATATTAAAGTCGAAAAACTGATTTTTGAATTTTCCGATCGGTTTTTCGCGATTTTCTCAGCTTCCTGAAGCTCTACGAGTTCAAATGACACCATTTTCGGAATCAGCGCGTCAAAATACGTAAGAATCACTATATATTAAAGTCGAAAAACCGATTTTTGAATTTTCCGATCGGTTTTTCGCGATTTTCTCAGCTTCCTGAAGCTCTACGAATTCAAATAACACCATTTTCGGAATCAGCGCGTCAAAATACGTAAGAATCACTATATATTAAAGTCGAAAAACCGATTTTTGAATTTTCCGATCGGTTTTTCGCGATTTTCTCATTTTCCTGAAGCTCTACGAATTCAAATAACACCATTTTCGGAATCAGCGCGTCAAAATACGTAAGAATCACTATATATTAAAGTCGAAAAACCGATTTTTGAATTTTCCGATCGGTTTTTCGCGATTTTCTCAGCTTCCTGAAGCTCTACGAATTCAAATAACACCATTTTCGGAATCAGCGCGTCAAAATACATAAGAATCACTATATATTAAAGTCGAAAAACCGAGTTTTGAATTTTCCGATCGGTTTTTCGCGATTTTCTCAGCTTCCTGAAGCTCTACGAGTTCAAATAACACCATTTTCGGAATCAGCGCGTCAAAATACGTGAGAATCACTATATATTAAAGTCGAAAAACCGATTTTTGAATTTTCCGATCGGTTTTTCGCGATTTTCTCAGCTTCCTGAAGCTCTACGAATTCAAATAACACCATTTTCGGAATCAGCGCGTCAAAATACATAAGAATCACTATATCCTGAAGTAAAAAAATGAACATTGAAATTTTCGAAAAAATCGAAAGGGGGTACCCTTTGCTCAATTTCTGGCCAAATTTTGAAAATCAAATTCAACGGAAAAGGACAAATGACCCCATTATCGGAATCAGCGCGTCAAAATACGTAAGAATCACTATATATTAAAGTCGAAAAACCGATTTTTGAATTTTCCGATCGGTTTTTCGCGATTTTCTCAGCTTCCTGAAGCTCTACGAGTTCAAATAACTCCATTTTCGGAATCAGCGCGTCAAAATACGTAAGAATCACTATATATTAAAGTCGAAAAACCGATTTTTAAATTTTCCGATCGGTTTTTCGCGATTTTCTCAGCTTCCTGAAGCTCTACGAGTTCAAATAAGACCATTTTCGGAATCAGCGCGTCAAAATACGTAAGAATCACTATATATTAAAGTCGAAAAACCGATTTTTGAATTTTCCGATCGGTTTTTCGCCATTTTCTCAGCTTCCTGAAGCTCTACGAGTTCAAATGACACCATTTTCGGAATCAGCGCGTCAAAATACGTAAGAATCACTATATATTAAAGTCGAAAAACCGATTTTTAAATTTTCGCGATTTTCTCAGCTTCCTGAAGCTCTACGAATTCAAATAACACCATTTTCGGAATCAGCGCGTCAAAATACATAAGAATCACTATATCCTGAAGTAAAAAAATGAACATTGAAATTTTCGAAAAAATCGAAAGGGGGTACCCTTTGCTCAATTTCTGGCAAAATTTTGAAAATCAAATTCAACGGAAAAGGACAAATGACCCCATTTTCGGAATCAGCGCGTCAAAATACGTAAGAATCACTATATATTAAAGTCGAAAAACCGATTTTTGAATTTTCCGATCGGTTTTTCGCGATTTTCTCAGCTTCCTGAAGCTCTACGAGTTCAAATAACACCATTTTCGGAATCAGCGCGTCAAAATACGTAAGAATCACTATATATTAAAGTCGAAAAACCGATTTTTAAATTTTCCGATCGGTTTTTCGCGATTTTCTCAGCTTCCTGAAGCTCTACGAGTTCAAATAACACCATTTTCGGAATCAGCGCGTCAAAATACGTAAGAATCACTATATATTAAAGTCAAAAAACCGATTTTTGAATTTTCCGATCGGTTTTTCGCGAATTTCTCAGCTTCCTGAAGCTCTACGAGTTCAAATGACACCATTTTCGGAATCAGCGCGTCAAAATACGTGAGAATCACTATATATTAAAGTCGAAAAACCGATTTTTGAATTTTCCGATCGGTTTTTCGCGATTTTCTCAGCTTCCTGAAGCTCTACGAATTCAAATAACATCATTTTCGGAATCAGCGCGTCAAAATACGTAAGAATCACTATATATTAAAGTCGAAAAACCGATTTTTGAATTTTCCGATCGGTTTTTCGCGATTTTCTCAGCTTCCTGAAGCTCTACGAATTCAAATAACACCATTTTCGGAATCAGCGCGTCAAAATACATAAGAATCACTATATCCTGAAGTAAAAAAATGAACATTGAAATTTTCGAAAAAATCGAAAGGGGGTACCCTTTGCTCAATTTCTGGCAAAATTTTGAAAATCAAATTCAACGGAAAAGAAAAAATGACCCCATTTTCGGAATCAGCGCGTCAAAATACGTAAGAATCACTATATATTAAAGTCGAAAAACCGATTTTTGAATTTTCCGATCGGTTTTTCGCGATTTTCTCAGCTTCCTGAAGCTCTACGAGTTCAAATAACACCATTTTCGGAATCAGCGCGTCAAAATACGTAAGAATCACTATATATTAAAGTCGAAAAACCGATTTTTAAATTTTCCGATCGGTTTTTCGCGATTTTCTCAGCTTCCTAAAGCTCTACGAGTTCAAATAACACCATTTTCGGAATCAGCGCGTCAAAATACGTAAGAATCACTATATATTAAAGTCGAAAAACCGATTTTTGAATTTCCCGATCGGTTTTTCGCGATTTTCTCAGCTTCCTGACGCTCTACGAATTCAAATAACACCATTTTCGGAATCAGCGCGTCAAAATACGTAAGAATCACTATATATTAAAGTCGAAAAACCGATTTTTGAATTTTCCGATCGGTTTTTCGCGATTTTCTCATTTTCCTGAAGCTCTACGAATTCAAATAACACCATTTTCGGAATCAGCGCGTCAAAATACGTAAGAATCACTATATATTAAAGTCGAAAAACCGATTTTTGAATTTTCCGATCGGTTTTTCGCGATTTTCTCAGCTTCCTGAAGCTCTACGAATTCAAATAACACCATTTTCGGAATCAGCGCGTCAAAATACATAAGAATCACTATATCCTGAAGTCAAAAAATGAACATTGAAATTTTCGAAAAAATCGAAAGGGGGTACCCTTTGCTCAATTTCTGGCAAAATTTTGAAAATCAAATTCAACGGAAAAGGACAAATGACCCCATTTTCGGAATCAGCGCGTCAAAATACGTAAGAATCACTATATATTAAAGTCGAAAAACCGATTTTTGAATTTTCCGATCGGTTTTTCGCGATTTTCTCAGCTTCCTGAAGCTCTACGAATTCAAATAACACCATTTTCGGAATCAGCGCGTCAAAATACATAAGAATCACTATATCCTGAAGTCAAAAAATGAACATTGAAATTTTCGAAAAAATCGAAAGGGGGTACCCTTTGCTCAATTTCTGGCAAAATTTTGAAAATCAAATTCAACGGAAAAGGACAAATGACCCCATTTTCGGAATCAGCGCGTCAAAATACGTAAGAATCACTATATATTAAAGTCGAAAAACCGATTTTTGAATTATCCGATCGGTTTTTCGCGATTTTCTCAGCTTCCTGAAGCTCTACGAGTTCAAATAACACCATTTTCGGAATCAGCGCGTCAAAATACGTAAGAATCACTATATATTAAAGTCGAAAAACCGATTTTTGAATTTTCCGATCGGTTTTTCGCGATTTTCTCAGCTTCCTGAAGCTCTACGAGTTCAAATAACACCATTTTCGGAATCAGCGCGTCAAAATACGTAAGAATCACTATATATTAAAGTCGAAAAACCGATTTTTAAATTTTCCGATCGGTTTTTCGCGATTTTCTCAGCTTCCTGAAGCTCTACGAGGTCAAATAACACCATTTTCGGAATCAGCGCGTCAAAATACGTAAGAATCACTATATATTAAAGTCGAAAAACCGATTTTTGAATTTTCCGATCGGTTTTTCGCGATTTTCTCAGCTTCCTGAAGCTCTACGAGTTCAAATAACATCATTTTCGGAATCAGCGCGTCAAAATACGTAAGAATCACTATATATTAAAGTCGAAAAACCGATTTTTGAATTTTTTTGAATTTTCCGATCGGTTTTTCGCGATTTTCTCAGCTTCCTGAAGCTCTACGAGTTCGAATAACACCATTTTCGGAATCAGCGCGTCAAAATACGTAAGAATCACTATATATTAAAGTCGAAAAACCGATTTTTGAATTTTCCGATCGGTTTTTCGCGATTTTCTCAGCTTCCTGAAGCTCTACGAATTCAAATAACACCATTTTCGGAATCAGCGCGTCAAAATACGTAAGAATCACTATATATTAAAGTCGAAAAACCGATTTTTGAATTTTCCGATCGGTTTTTCGCGATTTTCTCATTTTCCTGAAGCTCTACGAATTCAAATAACACCATTTTCGGAATCAGCGCGTCAAAATACGTAAGAATCACTATATATTAAAGTTGAAAAACCGATTTTTGAATTTTCCGATCGGTTTTTCGCGATTTTCTCAGCTTCCTGAAGCTCTACGAATTCAAATAACACCATTTTCGGAATCAGCGCGTCAAAATACATAAGAATCACTATATCCTGAAGTCAAAAAATGAACATTGAAATTTTCGAAAAAATCGAAAGGGGGTACCCTTTGCTCAATTTCTGGCATAATTTTGAAAATCAAATTCAACGGAAAAGGACAAATGACCCCATTTTCGGAATCAGCGCGTCAAAATACGTAAGAATCACTATATATTAAAGTCGAAAAACCGATTTTTGAATTTTCCGATCGGTTTTTCGCGATTTTCTCAGCTTCCTGAAGCTCTACGAGTTCAAATAACACCATTTTCGGAATCAGCGCGTCAAAATACGTAAGAATCACTATATATTAAAGTCGAAAAACCGATTTTTGAATTTTCCGATCGGTTTTTCGCAATTTTCTCAGCTTCCTGAAGCTCTACGAGTTCAAATAACACCATTTTCGGAATCAGCGCGTCAAAATACGTAAGAATCACTATATATTAAAGTCGAAAAACCGATTTTTAAATTTTCCGATCGGTTTTTCGCGATTTTCTCAGCTTCCTGAAGCTCTACGAGGTCAAATAACACCATTTTCGGAATCAGCGCGTCAAAATACGTAAGAATCACTATATATTAAAGTCGAAAAACCGATTTTTGAATTTTCCGATCGGTTTTTCGCGATTTTCTCAGCTTCCTGAAGCTCTACGAGTTCAAATAACATCATTTTCGGAATCAGCGCGTCAAAATACGTAAGAATCACTATATATTAAAGTCGAAAAACCGATTTTTGAATTTTCCGATCGGTTTTTCGCGATTTTCTCATTTTCCTGAAGCTCTACGAGTTCAAATAACACCATTTTCGGAATCAGCGCGTCAAAATACGTAAGAATCACTATATATTAAAGTCGAAAAACCGATTTTTGAATTTTCCGATCGGTTTTTCGCGATTTTCTCAGCTTCCTGAAGCTCTACGAGTTCAAATGACACCATTTTCGGAATCAGCGCGTCAAAATACGTAAGAATCACTATATAATAAAGTCGAAAAACCGATTTTTAAATTTTCCGATCGGTTTTTCGCGATTTTCTCTGCTTCCTGAAGCTCTACGAGTTCAAATAACACCATTTTCGGAATCAGCGCGTCAAAATACGTAAGAATCACTATATATTAAAGTCGAAAAACCGATTTTTAAATTTTCCGATCGGTTTTTCGCGATTTTCTCAGCTTCCTGAAGCTCTACGAGTTCAAATAACACCATTTTCGGAATCAGCGCGTCAAAATACGTAAGAATCACTATATATTAAAGTCGAAAAACCGATTTTTGAATTTTCCGATCGGTTTTTCGCGATTTTCTCAGCTTCCTGAAGCTCTACGAGTTCAAATAACATCATTTTCGGAATCAGCGCGTCAAAATACGTAAGAATCACTATATATTAAAGTCGAAAAACCGATTTTTGAATTTTCCGATCGGTTTTTCGCGATTTTCTCAGCTTCCTGAAGCTCTAACACCATTTTCGGAATCAGCGCGTCAAAATACGTAAGAATCACTATATATTAAAGTCGAAAAACCGATTTTTGAATTTTCCGATCGGTTTTTCGCGATTTTCTCAGCTTCCTGAAGCTCTACGAGTTCAAATGACATCATTTTCGGAATCAGCGCGTCAAAATACGTAAGAATCACTATATATTAAAGTCGAAAAACCGATTTTTAAATTTTCCGATCGGTTTTTCGCGATTTTCTCAGCTTCCTGAAGCTCTACGAGTTCAAATAACACCATTTTCGGAATCAGCGCGTCAAAATACGTAAGAATCACTATATATTAAAGTCGAAAAACCGATTTTTGAATTTTCCGATCGGTTTTTCGCGATTTTCTCAGCTTCCTGAAGCTCTACGAGTTCAAATAACACCATTTTCGGAATCAGCGCGTCAAAATACGTAAGAATCACTATATATTAAAGTCGAAAAACTGATTTTTGAATTTTCCGATCGGTTTTTCGCAATTTTCTCAGCTTCCTGAAGCTCTACGAGTTCAAATGACACCATTTTCGGAATCAGCGCGTCAAAATACGTAAGAATCACTATATATTAAAGTCGAAAAACCGATTTTTGAATTTTCCGATCGGTTTTTCGCGATTTTCTCAGCTTCCTGAAGCTCTACGAGTTCAAATAACATCATTTTCGGAATCAGCGCGTCAAAATACGTAAGAATCACTATATATTAAAGTCGAAAAACCGATTTTTGAATTTTCCGATCGGTTTTTCGCGATTTTCTCAGCTTCCTGAAGCTCTACGAATTCAAATAACACCATTTTCGGAATCAGCGCGTCAAAATACGTAAGAATCACTATATATTAAAGTCGAAAAACCGATTTTTGAATTTTCCGATCGGTTTTTCGCCATTTTCTCAGCTTCCTGAAGCTCTACGAGTTCAAATGACACCATTTTCGGAATCAGCGCGTCAAAATACGTAAGAATCACTATATATTAAAGTCGAAAAACCGATTTTTAAATTTTCCGATCGGTTTTTCGCGATTTTCTCAGCTTCCTGAAGCTCTACGAGTTCAAATAACACCATTTTCGGAATCAGCGCGTCAAAATACGTAAGAATCACTATATATTAAAGTCGAAAAACCGAGTTTTGAATTTTCCGATCGGTTTTTCGCGATTTTCTCAGCTTCCTGAAGCTCTACGAGTTCAAATAACACCATTTTCGGAATCAGCGCGTCAAAATACGTGAGAATCACTATATATTAAAGTCGAAAAACCGATTTTTGAATTTTCCGATCGGTTTTTCGCGATTTTCTCAGCTTCCTGAAGCTCTACGAATTCAAATAACACCATTTTCGGAATCAGCGCGTCAAAATACATAAGAATCACTATATCCTGAAGTAAAAAAATGAACATTGAAATTTTCGAAAAAATCGAAAGGGGGTACCCTTTGCTCAATTTCTGGCAAAATTTTGAAAATCAAATTCAACGGAAAAGGACAAATGACCCCATTTTCGGAATCAGCGCGTCAAAATACGTAAGAATCACTATATATTAAAGTCGAAAAACCGATTTTTGAATTTTCCGATCGGTTTTTCGCGATTTTCTCAGCTTCCTGAAGCTCTACGAGTTCAAATAACACCATTTTCGGAATCAGCGCGTCAAAATACGTAAGAATCACTATATATTAAAGTCGAAAAACCGATTTTTGAATTTTCCGATCGGTTTTTCGCGATTTTCTCAGCTTCCTGAAGCTCTACGAATTCAAATAACACCATTTTCGGAATCAGCGCGTCAAAATACGTAAGAATCACTATATATTAAAGTCGAAAAACCGATTTTTGAATTTTCCGATCGGTTTTTCGCGATTTTCTCAGCTTCCTGAAGCTCTACGAATTCAAATAACACCATTTTCGGAATCAGCGCGTCAAAATACGTAAGAATCACTATATATTAAAGTCGAAAAACCGATTTTTGAATTTTCCGATCGGTTTTTCGCGATTTTCTCATTTTCCTGAAGCTCTACGAATTCAAATAACACCATTTTCGGAATCAGCGCGTCAAAATACGTAAGAATCACTATATATTAAAGTCGAAAAACCGATTTTTGAATTTTCCGATCGGTTTTTCGCGATTTTCTCAGCTTCCTGAAGCTCTACGAATTCAAATAACACCATTTTCGGAATCAGCGCGTCAAAATACATAAGAAT
This sequence comes from Plagiodera versicolora, assembly GCA_037013635.1. Classification (NCBI taxonomy): domain Eukaryota; kingdom Metazoa; phylum Arthropoda; class Insecta; order Coleoptera; family Chrysomelidae; genus Plagiodera; species Plagiodera versicolora. The sequence goes on along the minus strand of CM072991.1, from coordinate 9,054,568 downwards.
CACTATATCCTGAAGTCAAAAAATGAACATTGAAATTTTCGAAAAAATCGAAAGGGGGTACCCTTTGCTCAATTTCTGGCAAAATTTTGAAAATCAAATTCAACGGAAAAGGACAAATGACCCCATTTTCGGAATCAGCGCGTCAAAATACGTAAGAATCACTATATATTAAAGTCGAAAAACCGATTTTTGAATTTTCCGATCGGTTTTTCGCGATTTTCTCAGCTTCCTGAAGCTCTACGAGTTCAAATAACACCATTTTCGGAATCAGCGCGTCAAAATACGTAAGAATCACTATATATTAAAGTCGAAAAACCGAGTTTTGAATTTTCCGATCGGTTTTTCGCGATTTTCTCAGCTTCCTGAAGCTCTACGAGTTCAAATGACACCATTTTCGGAATCAGCGCGTCAAAATACGTGAGAATCACTATATATTAAAGTCGAAAAACCGATTTTTGAATTTTCCGATCGGTTTTTCGCGATTTTCTCAGCTTCCTGAAGCTCTACGAATTCAAATAACACCATTTTCGGAATCAGCGCGTCAAAATACATAAGAATCACTATATCCTGAAGTAAAAAAATGAACATTGAAATTTTCGAAAAAATCGAAAGGGGGTACCCTTTGCTCAATTTCTGGCAAAATTTTGAAAATCAAATTCAACGGAAAAGGACAAATGACCCCATTTTCGGAATCAGCGCGTCAAAATACGTAAGAATCACTATATATTAAAGTCGAAAAACCGATTTTTGAATTTTCCGATCGGTTTTTCGCGATTTTCTCAGCTTCCTGAAGCTCTACGAGTTCAAATAACACCATTTTCGGAATCAGCGCGTCAAAATACGTAAGAATCACTATATATTAAAGTCGAAAAACCGATTTTTAAATTTTCCGATCGGTTTTTCGCGATTTTCTCAGCTTCCTGAAGCTCTACGAGTTCAAATAACACCATTTTCGGAATCAGCGCGTCAAAATACGTAAGAATCACTATATATTAAAGTCGAAAAACTGATTTTTGAATTTTCCGATCGGTTTTTCGCGATTTTCTCAGCTTCCTGAAGCTCTACGAGTTCAAATGACACCATTTTCGGAATCAGCGCGTCAAAATACGTAAGAATCACTATATATTAAAGTCGAAAAACCGATTTTTGAATTTTCCGATCGGTTTTTCGCGATTTTCTCAGCTTCCTGAAGCTCTACGAGTTCAAATAACATCATTTTCGGAATCAGCGCGTCAAAATACGTAAGAATCACTATATATTAAAGTCGAAAAACCGATTTTTGAATTTTCCGATCGGTTTTTCGCGATTTTCTCAGCTTCCTGAAGCTCTACGAGTTCAAATAACACCATTTTCGGAATCAGCGCGTCAAAATACGTAAGAATCACTATATATTAAAGTCGAAAAACCGATTTTTAAATTTTCCGATCGGTTTTTCGCGATTTTCTCAGCTTCCTGAAGCTCTACGAGGTCAAATAACACCATTTTCGGAATCAGCGCGTCAAAATACGTAAGAATCACTATATATTAAAGTCGAAAAACCGATTTTTGAATTTTCCGATCGGTTTTTCGCGATTTTCTCAGCTTCCTGAAGCTCTACGAGTTCAAATAACATCATTTTCGGAATCAGCGCGTCAAAATACGTAAGAATCACTATATATTAAAGTCGAAAAACCGATTTTTGAATTTTCCGATCGGTTTTTCGCGATTTTCTCAGCTTCCTGAAGCTCTACGAGTTCAAATAACACCATTTTCGGAATCAGCGCGTCAAAATACGTAAGAATCACTATATATTAAAGTCGAAAAACCGATTTTTGAATTTTCCGATCGGTTTTTCGCGATTTTCTCAGCTTCCTGAAGCTCTACGAATTCAAATAACACCATTTTCGGAATCAGCGCGTCAAAATACGTAAGAATCACTATATATTAAAGTCGAAAAACCGATTTTTGAATTTTCCGATCGGTTTTTCGCGATTTTCTCAGCTTCCTGAAGCTCTACGAATTCAAATAACACCATTTTCGGAATCAGCGCGTCAAAATACGTAAGAATCACTATATATTAAAGTCGAAAAACCGATTTTTGAATTTTCCGATCGGTTTTTCGCGATTTTCTCATTTTCCTGAAGCTCTACGAATTCAAATAACACCATTTTCGGAATCAGCGCGTCAAAATACGTAAGAATCACTATATATTAAAGTTGAAAAACCGATTTTTGAATTTTCCGATCGGTTTTTCGCGATTTTCTCAGCTTCCTGAAGCTCTACGAATTCAAATAACACCATTTTCGGAATCAGCGCGTCAAAATACGTAAGAATCACTATATATTAAAGTCGAAAAACCGAGTTTTGAATTTTCCGATCGGTTTTTCGCGATTTTCTCAGCTTCCTGAAGCTCTACGAGTTCAAATAACACCATTTTCGGAATCAGCGCGTCAAAATACGTGAGAATCACTATATATTAAAGTCGAAAAACCGATTTTTGAATTTTCCGATCGGTTTTTCGCGATTTTCTCAGCTTCCTGAAGCTCTACGAATTCAAATAACACCATTTTCGGAATCAGCGCGTCAAAATACATAAGAATCACTATATCCTGAAGTAAAAAAATGAACATTGAAATTTTCGAAAAAATCGAAAGGGGGTACCCTTTGCTCAATTTCTGGCAAAATTTTGAAAATCAAATTCAACGGAAAAGGACAAATGACCCCATTTTCGGAATCAGCGCGTCAAAATACGTAAGAATCACTATATATTAAAGTCGAAAAACCGATTTTTGAATTTTCCGATCGGTTATTCGCGATTTTCTCAGCTTCCTGAAGCTCTACGAGTTCAAATAACACCATTTTCGGAATCAGCGCGTCAAAATACGTAAGAATCACTATATATTAAAGTCGAAAAACCGATTTTAAAATTTTCCGATCGGTTTTTCGCGATTTTCTCAGCTTCCTGAAGCTCTACGAGTTCAAATAACACCATTTTCGGAATCAGCGCGTCAAAATACGTAAGAATCACTATATATTAAAGTCGAAAAACCGATTTTTGAATTTTCCGATCGGTTTTTCGCGATTTTCTCAGCTTCCTGAAGCTCTACGAATTCAAATAACACCATTTTCGGAATCAGCGCGTCAAAATACGTAAGAATCACTATATATTAAAGTCGAAAAACCGATTTTTGAATTTTCCGATCGGTTTTTCGCGATTTTCTCAGCTTCCTGAAGCTCTACGAATTCAAATAACACCATTTTCGGAATCAGCGCGTCAAAATACATAAGAATCACTATATCCTGAAGTCAAAAAATGAACATTGAAATTTTCGAAAAAATCGAAAGGGGGTACCCTTTGCTCAATTTCTGGCAAAATTTTGAAAATCAAATTCAACGGAAAAGGACAAATGACCCCATTTTCGGAATCAGCGCGTCAAAATACGTAAGAATCACTATATATTAAAGTCGAAAAACCGATTTTTGAATTTTCCGATCGGTTTTTCGCGATTTTCTCAGCTTCCTGAAGCTCTACGAGTTCAAATAACACCATTTTCGGAATCAGCGCGTCAAAATACGTAAGAATCACTATATATTAAAGTCGAAAAACCGATTTTTGAATTTTCCGATCGGTTTTTCGCGATTTTCTCAGCTTCCTGAAGCTCTACGAGTTCAAATAACACCATTTTCGGAATCAGCGCGTCAAAATACATAAGAATCACTATATATTAAAGTCGAAAAACCGATTTTTGAATTTTCCGATCGGTTTTTCGCGATTTTCTCAGCTTCCTGAAGCTCTACGAATTCAAATAACACCATTTTCGGAATCAGCGCGTCAAAATACGTAAGAATCACTATATATTAAAGTCGAAAAACCGATTTTTGAATTTTCCGATCGGTTTTTCGCCATTTTCTCAGCTTCCTGAAGCTCTACGAGTTCAAATGACACCATTTTCGGAATCAGCGCGTCAAAATACGTAAGAATCACTATATATTAAAGTCGAAAAACCGATTTTTAAATTTTCCGATCGGTTTTTCGCGATTTTCTCAGCTTCCTGAAGCTCTACGAGTTCAAATAACACCATTTTCGGAATCAGCGCGTCAAAATACGTAAGAATCACTATATATTAAAGTCGAAAAACCGATTTTTGAATTTTCCGATCGGTTTTTCGCGATTTTCTCAGCTTCCTGAAGCTCTACGAGTTCAAATAACACCATTTTCGGAATCAGCGCGTCAAAATACGTAAGAATCACTATATATTAAAGTCGAAAAACCGATTTTTAAATTTTCCGATCGGTTTTTCGCGATTTTCTCAGCTTCCTGAAGCTCTACGAGTTCAAATAACACCATTTTCGGAATCAGCGCGTCAAAATACGTAAGAATCACTGTATATTAAAGTCGAAAAACCGATTTTTGAATTTTCCGATCGGTTTTTCGCGATTTTCTCAGCTTCCCGAAGCTCTACGAATTCAAATAACACCATTTTCGGAATCAGCGCGTCAAAATACGTAAGAATCACTATATATTAAAGTCGAAAAACCGATTTTTGAATTTTCCGATCGGTTTTTCGCGATTTTCTCATCTTCCTGAAGCTCTACGAATTCAAATAACACCATTTTCGGAATCAGCGCGTCAAAATACGTAAGAATCACTATATATTAAAGTCGAAAAACCGATTTTTGAATTTTCCGATCGGTTTTTCGCGATTTTCTCAGCTTCCTGAAGCTCTACGAATTCAAATAACACCATTTTCGGAATCAGCGCGTCAAAATACATAAGAATCACTATATCCTGAAGTCAAAAAATGAACATTGAAATTTTCGAAAAAATCGAAAGGGGGTACCCTTTGCTCAATTTCTGGCAAAATTTTGAAAATCAAATTCAACGGAAAAGGACAAATGACCCCATTTTCGGAATCAGCGCGTCAAAATACGTAAGAATCACTATATATTAAAGTCGAAAAACCGATTTTTGAATTTTCCGATCGGTTTTTCGCGATTTTCTCAGCTTCCTGAAGCTCTACGAGTTCAAATAACACCATTTTCGGAATCAGCGCGTCAAAATACGTAAGAATCACTATATATTAAAGTCGAAAAACCGATTTTTGAATTTTCCGATCGGTTTTTCGCGATTTTCTCAGCTTCCTGAAGCTCTACGAGTTCAAATAACACCATTTTCGGAATCAGCGCGTCAAAATACGTAAGAATCACTATATATTAAAGTCGAAAAACCGATTTTTAAATTTTCCGATCGGTTTTTCGCGATTTTCTCAGCTTCCTGAAGCTCTACGAGGTCAAATAACACCATTTTCGGAATCAGCGCGTCAAAATACGTAAGAATCACTATATATTAAAGTCGAAAAACCGATTTTTGAATTTTCCGATCGGTTTTTCGCGATTTTCTCAGCTTCCTGAAGCTCTACGAGTTCAAATAACATCATTTTCGGAATCAGCGCGTCAAAATACGTAAGAATCACTATATATTAAAGTCGAAAAACCGATTTTTGAATTTTCCGATCGGTTTTTCGCGATTTTCTCAGCTTCCTGAAGCTCTACGAGTTCAAATAACACCATTTTCGGAATCAGCGCGTCAAAATACGTAAGAATCACTATATATTAAAGTCGAAAAACCGATTTTTGAATTTTCCGATCGGTTTTTCGCGATTTTCTCAGCTTCCTGAAGCTCTACGAGTTCAAATAACACCATTTTCGGAATCAGCGCGTCAAAATACGTAAGAATCACTATATATTAAAGTCGAAAAACCGATTTTTGAATTTTCCGATCGGTTTTTCGCGATTTTCTCAGCTTCCTGAAGCTCTACGAATTCAAATAACACCATTTTCGGAATCAGCGCGTCAAAATACATAAGAATCACTATATCCTGAAGTCAAAAAATGAACATTGAAATTTTCGAAAAAATCGAAAGGGGGTACCCTTTGCTCAATTTCTGGCAAAATTTTGAAAATCAAATTCAACGGAAAAGGACAAATGACCCCATTTTCGGAATCAGCGCGTCAAAATACGTAAGAATCACTATATATTAAAGTCGAAAAACCGATTTTTGAATTTTCTGATCGGTTTTTCGCGATTTTCTCAGCTTCCTGAAGCTCTACGAGTTCAAATAACACCATTTTCGGAATCAGCGCGTCAAAATACGTAAGAATCACTATATATTAAAGTCGAAAAACCGATTTTTGAATTTTCCGATCGGTTTTTCGCGATTTTCTCAGCTTCCTGAAGCTCTACGAGTTCAAATAACACCATTTTCGGAATCAGCGCGTCAAAATACGTAAGAATCACTATATATTAAAGTCGAAAAACCGATTTTTGAATTTTCCGATCGGTTTTTCGCGATTTTCTCAGCTTCCTGAAGCTCTACGAATTCAAATAACACCATTTTCGGAATCAGCGCGTCAAAATACATAAGAATCACTATATCCTGAAGTCAAAAAATGAACATTGAAATTTTCGAAAAAATCGAAAGGGGGTACCCTTTGCTCAATTTCTGGCAAAATTTTGAAAATCAAATTCAACGGAAAAGGACAAATGACCCCATTTTCGGAATCAGCGCGTCAAAATACGTAAGAATCACTATATATTAAAGTCGAAAAACCGATTTTTGAATTTTCTGATCGGTTTTTCGCGATTTTCTCAGCTTCCTGAAGCTCTACGAGTTCAAATAACACCATTTTCGGAATCAGCGCGTCAAAATACGTAAGAATCACTATATATTAAAGTCGAAAAACCGATTTTTGAATTTTCCGATCGGTTTTTCGCGATTTTCTCAGCTTCCTGAAGCTCTACGAGTTCAAATAACACCATTTTCGGAATCAGCGCGTCAAAATACGTAAGAATCACTATATATTAAAGTCGAAAAACCGATTTTTAAATTTTCCGATCGGTTTTTCGCGATTTTCTCAGCTTCCTGAAGCTCTACGAGGTCAAATAACACCATTTTCGGAATCAGCGCGTCAAAATACGTAAGAATCACTATATCTTAAAGTCGAAAAACCGATTTTTGAATTTTCCGATCGGTTTTTCGCGATTTTCTCTGCTTCCTGAAGCTCTACGAGTTCAAATAACACCATTTTCGGAATCAGCGCGTCAAAATACGTAAGAATCACTATATATTAAAGTCGAAAAACCGATTTTTGAATTTTCCGATCGGTTTTTCGCGATTTTCTCAGCTTCCTGAAGCTCTACGAGTTCAAATAACATCATTTTCGGAATCAGCGCGTCAAAATACGTAAGAATCACTATATATTAAAGTCGAAAAACCGATTTTTGAATTTTCCGATCGGTTTTTCGCGATTTTCTCAGCTTCCTGAAGCTCTAACACCATTTTCGGAATCAGCGCGTCAAAATACGTAAGAATCACTATATATTAAAGTCGATTTTTGAATTTTCCGATCGGTTTTTCGCGATTTTCTCAGCTTCCTGAAGCTCTACGAGTTCAAATGACACCATTTTCGGAATCAGCGCGTCAAAATACGTAAGAATCACTATATATTAAAGTCGAAAAACCGATTTTTAAATTTTCCGATCGGTTTTTCGCGATTTTCTCAGCTTCCTGAAGCTCTACGAGTTCAAATAACACCATTTTCGGAATCAGCGCGTCAAAATACGTAAGAATCACTATATATTAAAGTCGAAAAACCGATTTTTGAATTTTCCGATCGGTTTTTCGCGATTTTCTCAGCTTCCTGAAGCTCTACGAGTTCAAATAACACCATTTTCGGAATCAGCGCGTCAAAATACGTAAGAATCACTATATATTAAAGTCGAAAAACCGATTTTTGAATTTTCCGATCGGTTTTTCGCGATTTTCTCAGCTTCCTGAAGCTCTACGAATTCAAATAACACCATTTTCGGAATCAGCGCGTCAAAATACATAAGAATCACTATATCCTGAAGTCAAAAAATGAACATTGAAATTTTCGAAAAAATCGAAAGGGGGTACCCTTTGCTCAATTTCTGGCAAAATTTTGAAAATCAAATTCAACGGAAAAGGACAAATGACCCCATTTTCGGAATCAGCGCGTCAAAATACGTAAGAATCACTATATATTAAAGTCGAAAAACCGATTTTTGAATTTTCCGATCGGTTTTTCGCGATTTTCTCAGCTTCCTGAAGCTCTACGAGTTCAAATAACACCATTTTCGGAATCAGCGCGTCAAAATACGTAAGAATCACTATATATTAAAGTCGAAAAACCGATTTTTGAATTTTCCGATCGGTTTTTCGCGATTTTCTCAGCTTCCTGAAGCTCTACGAGTTCAAATAACACCATTTTCGGAATCAGCGCGTCAAAATACGTAAGAATCACTATATATTAAAGTCGAAAAACCGATTTTTAAATTTTCCGATCGGTTTTTCGCGATTTTCTCAGCTTCCTGAAGCTCTACGAGTTCAAATAACACCATTTTCATAATCAGCGCGTCAAAATACGTAAGAATCACTATATATTAAAGTCGAAAAACCGATTTTTGAATTTTCCGATCGGTTTTTCGCGATTTTCTCAGCTTCCTGAAGCTCTACGAGTTCAAATAACACCATATTCGGAATCAGCGCGTCAAAATACGTAAGAATCACTATATATTAAAGTCGAAAAACCGATTTTTGAATTTTCCGATCGGTTTTTCGCGATTTTCTCAGCTTCCTGAAGCTCTACGAGTTCAAATGACACCATTTTCGGAATCATCGCGTCGAAATACGTAAGAATCACTATATATTAAAGTCGAAAAACCGATTTTTAAATTTTCCGATCGGTTTTTCGCGATTTTCTCAGCTTCCTGAAGCTCTACGAGTTCAAATAACACCATTTTCGGAATCAGCGCGTCAAAATACGTAAGAATCACTATATATTAAAGTCGAAAAACCGATTTTTGAATTTTCCGATCGGTTTTTCGCGATTTTCTCAGCTTCCTGAAGCTCTACGAGTTCAAATAACACCATTTTCGGAATCAGCGCGTCAAAATACGTAAGAATCACTATATATTAAAGTCGAAAAACCGATTTTTGAATTTTCCGATCGGTTTTTCGTGATTTTCTCAGCTTCCTGAAGCTCTACGAATTCAAATAACACCATTTTCGGAATCAGCGCGTCAAAATACATAAGAATCACTATATCCTGAAGTCAAAAAATGAACATTGAAATTTTCGAAAAAATCGAAAGGGGGTACCCTTTGCTCAATTTCTGGCAAAATTTTGAAAATCAAATTCAACGGAAAAGGACAAATGACCCCATTTTCGGAATCAGCGCGTCAAAATACGTAAGAATCACTATATATTAAAGTCGAAAAACCGATTTTTGAATTTTCCGATCGGTTTTTCGCGATTTTCTCAGCTTCCTGAAGCTCTACGAGTTCAAATGACACCATTTTCGGAATCAGCGCTTCAAAATACGTAAGAATCACTATATATTAAAGTCGAAAAACCGATTTTTAAATTTTCCGATCGGTTTTTCGCGATTTTCTCAGCTTCCTGAAGCTCTACGAGTTCAAATAACACCATTTTCGGAATCAGCGCGTCAAAATACGTAAGAATCACTATATATTAAAGTCGAAAAACCGATTTTTGAATTTTCCGATCGGTTTTTCGCGATTTTCTCAGCTTCCTGAAGCTCTACGAGTTCAAATAACACCATTTTCGGAATCAGCGCGTCAAAATACGTAAGAATCACTATATATTAAAGTCGAAAAACCGATTTTTGAATTTTCCGATCGATTTTTCGCGATTTTCTCAGCTTCCTGAAGCTCTACGAATTCAAATAACACCATTTTCGGAATCAGCGCGTCAAAATACATAAGAATCACTATATCCTGAAGTCAAAAAATGAACATTGAAATTTTCGAAAAAATCGAAAGGGGGTACCCTTTGCTCAATTTCTGGCAAAATTTTGAAAATCAAATTCAACGGAAAAGGACAAATGACCCCATTTTCGGAATCAGCGCGTCAAAATACGTAAGAATCACTATATATTAAAGTCGAAAAACCGATTTTTGAATTTTCCGATCGGTTTTTCGCGATTTTCTCAGCTTCCTGAAGCTCTACGAGTTCAAATAACACCATTTTCGGAATCAGCGCGTCAAAATACGTAAGAATCACTATATATTAAAGTCGAAAAACCGATTTTTGAATTTTCCGATCGGTTTTTCGCGATTTTCTCAGCTTCCTGAAGCTCTACGAGTTCAAATAACACCATTTTCGGAATCAGCGCGTCAAAATACGTAAGAATCACTATATATTAAAGTCGAAAAACCGATTTTTAAATTTTCCGATCGGTTTTTCGCGATTTTCTCAGCTTCCTGAAGCTCTACGAGTTCAAATAACACCATTTTCGGAATCAGCGCGTCAAAATACGTAAGAATCACTATATATTAAAGTCGAAAAACCGATTTTTAAATTTTCCGATCGGTTTTTCGCGATTTTCTCAGCTTCCTGAAGCTCTACGAGTTCAAATAACACCATTTTCGGAATCAGCGCGTCAAAATACGTAAGAATCACTATATATTAAAGTCGAAAAACCGAGTTTTGAATTTTCCGATCGGTTTTTCGCGATTTTCTCAGCTTCCTGAAGCTCTACGAGTTCAAATAACACCATTTTCGGAATCAGCGCGTCAAAATACGTGAGAATCACTATATATTAAAGTCGAAAAACCGATTTTTGAATTTTCCGATCGGTTTTTCGCGATTTTCTCAGCTTCCTGAAGCTCTACGAATTCAAATAACACCATTTTCGGAATCAGCGCGTCAAAATACATAAGAATCACTATATCCTGAAGTAAAAAAATGAACATTGAGATTTTCGAAAAAATCGAAAGGGGGTACCCTTTGCTCAATTTCTGGCAAAATTTTGAAAATCAAATTCAACGGAAAAGGACAAATGACCCCATTTTCGGAATCAGCGCGTCAAAATACGTAAGAATCACTATATATTAAAGTCGAAAAACCGATTTTTGAATTTTCCGATCGGTTTTTCGCGATTTTCTCAGCTTCCTGAAGCTCTACGAGTTCAAATAACACCATTTTCGGAATCAGCGCGTCAAAATACGTAAGAATCACTATATATTAAAGTCGAAAAACCGATTTTTAAATTTTCCGATCGGTTTTTCGTGATTTTCTCAGCTTCCTGAAGCTCTACGAGTTCAAATAACACCATTTTCGGAATCAGCGCGTCAAAATACGTAAGAATCACTATATATTAAAGTCGAAAAACCGATTTTTGAATTTTCCGATCGGTTTTTCGCGATTTTCTCAGCTTCCTGAAGCTCTACGAATTCAAATAACACCATTTTCGGAATCAGCGCGTCAAAATACGTAAGAATCACTATATATTAAAGTCGAAAAACCGATTTTTGAATTTTCCGATCGGTTTTTCGCGATTTTCTCAGCTTCCTGAAGCTCTACGAATTCAAATAACACCATTTTCGGAATCAGCGCGTCAAAATACGTAAGAATCACTATATATTAAAGTCGAAAAACCGATTTTTGAATTTTCCGATCGGTTTTTCGCGATTTTCTCAGCTTCCTGAAGCTCTACGAGTTCAAATGACACCATTTTCGGAATCAGCGCGTCAAAATACGTAAGAATCACTATATATTAAAGTCGAAAAACCGATTTTTAAATTTTCCGATCGGTTTTTCGCGATTTTCTCAGCTTCCTGAAGCTCTACGAGTTCAAATAACACCATTTTCGGAATCAGCGCGTCAAAATACGTAAGAATCACTATATATTAAAGTCGAAAAACTGATTTTTGATTTTTCCGCACGGTTTTTCGCGATTTTCTCTGCTTCCTGAAGCTCTACGAGTTCAAATAACACCATTTTCGGAATCAGCGCGTCAAAATACGTAAGAATCACTATATATTAAAGTCGAAAAACCGGTTTTTAAATTTTCCGATCGGTTTTTCGCGATTTTCTCAGCTTCCTGAAGCTCTACGAGTTCAAATAACACCATTTTCGGAATCAGCGCGTCAAAATACGTAAGAATCACTATATATTAAAGTCAAAAAACCGATTTTTGAATTTTCCGATCGGTTTTTCGCGATTTTCTCAGCTCCCTGAAGCTCTACGAGTTCAAATAACATCATTTTCGGAATCAGCGCGTCAAAATACGTAAGAATCACTATATATTAAAGTCGAAAAACCGATTTTTGAATTTTCCGATCGGTTTTTCGCGATTTTCTCAGCTTCCTGAAGCTCTAACACCATTTTCGGAATCAGCGCGTCAAAATACGTAAGAATCACTATATATTAAAGTCGAAAAACCGATTTTTGAATTTTCCGATCGGTTTTTCGCGATTTTCTCAGCTTCCTGAAGCTCTACGAGTTCAAATGACCCCATTTTCGGAATCAGCGCGTCAAAATACGTAAGAATCACTATATATTAAAGTCGAAAAACCGATTTTTAAATTTTCCGATCGGTTTTTCGCGATTTTCTCAGCTTCCTGAAGCTCTACGAGTTCAAATAACACCATTTTCGGAATCAGCGCGTCAAAATACGTAAGAATCACTATATATTAAAGTCGAAAAACCGAATTTTGAATTTTCCGATCGGTTTTTCGCGATTTTCTCAGCTTCCTGAAGCTCTACGAGTTCAAATAACACCATTTTCGGAATCAGCGCGTCAAAATACGTAAGAATCACTATATATTAAAGTCGAAAAACTGATTTTTGAATTTTCCGATCGGTTTTTCGCAATTTTCTCAGCTTCCTGAAGCTCTACGAGTTCAAATGACACCATTTTCGGAATCAGCGCGTCAAAATACGTAAGAATCACTATATATTAAAGTCGAAAAACCGATTTTTGAATTTTCCGATCGGTTTTTCGCGATTTTCTCAGCTTCCTGAAGCTCTACGAGTTCAAATAACATCATTTTCGGAATCAGCGCGTCAAAATACGTAAGAATCACTATATATTAAAGTCGAAAAACCGATTTTTGAATTTTCCGATCGGTTTTTCGCGATTTTCTCAGCTTCCTGAAGCTCTACGAATTCAAATAACACCATTTTCGGAATCAGCGCGTCAAAATACGTAAGAATCACTATATATTAAAGTCGAAAAACCGATTTTTGAATTTTCCGATCGGTTTTTCGCCATTTTCTCAGCTTCCTGAAGTTCTACGAGTTCAAATGACACCATTTTCGGAATCAGCGCGTCAAAATACGTAAGAATCACTATATATTAAAGTCGAAAAACCGATTTTTAAATTTTCCGATCGGTTTTTCGCGATTTTCTCAGCTTCCTGAAGCTCTACGAGTTCAAATAACACCATTTTCGGAATCAGCGCGTCAAAATACGTAAGAATCACTATATATTAAAGTCGAAAAACCGATTTTTGAATTTTCCGATCAGTTTTTCGCGATTTTCTCATTTTCCTGAAGCTCTACGAATTCAAATAACACCATTTTCGGAATCAGCGCGTCAAAATACGTAAGAATCACTATATATTAAAGTTGAAAAAACGATTTTTGAATTTTCCGATCGGTTTTTCGCGATTTTCTCAGCTTCCTGAAGCTCTACGAATTCAAATAACACCATTTTCGGAATCAGCGCGTCAAAATACATAAGAATCACTATATCCTGAAGTAAACAAATGAACATTAAAATTTTCGAAAAAAACGAAAGGGGGTACCCTTTGCTCAATTTCTGGCAAAATTTTGAAAATCAAATTCAACGGAAAAGGACAAATGACCCCATTTTCGGAATCAGCGCGTCAAAATACGTAAGAATCACTATATATTAAAGTCGAAAAACCGATTTTTGAATTTTCCGATCGGTTTTTCGCGATTTTCTCAGCTTCCTGAAGCTCTACGAGTTCAAATAACACCATTTTCGGAATCAGCGCGTCAAAATACGTAAGAATCACTATATATTAAAGTCGAAAAACCGATTTTTAAATTTTCCGATCGGTTTTTCGCGATTTTCTCAGCTTCCTGAAGCTCTACGAGTTCAAATAACACCATTTTCGGAATCAGCGCGTCAAAATACGTAAGAATCACTATATATTAAAGTCGAAAAACCGATTTTTGAATTTTCCGATCGGTTTTTCGCGATTTTCTCAGCTTCCTGAAGCTCTACGAATTCAAATAACACCATTTTCGGAATCAGCGCGTCAAAATACGTAAGAATCACTATATATTAAAGTCGAAAAACCGATTTTTGAATTTTCCGATCGGTTTTTCGCGATTTTCTCAGCTTCCTGAAGCTCTACGAATTCAAATAACACCATTTTCGGAATCAGCGCGTCAAAATACGTAAGAATCACTATATATTAAAGTCGAAAAACCGATTTTTGAATTTTCCGATCGGTTTTTCGCCATTTTCTCAGCTTCCTGAAGCTCTACGAGTTCAAATGACACCATTTTCGGAATCAGCGCGTCAAAATACGTAAGAATCACTATATATTAAAGTCGAAAAACCGATTTTTAAATTTTCCGATCGGTTTTTCGCGATTTTCTCAGCTTCCTGAAGCTCTACGAGTTCAAATAACACCATTTTCGGAATCAGCGCGTCAAAATACGTAAGAATCACTATATATTAAAGTCGAAAAACCGAGTTTTGAATTTTCCGATCGGTTTTTCGCGATTTTCTCAGCTTCCTGAAGCTCTACGAGTTCAAATAACACCATTTTCGGAATCAGCGCGTCAAAATACGTGAGAATCACTATGTATTAAAGTCGAAAAACCGATTTTTGAATTTTCCGATCGGTTTTTCGCGATTTTCTCAGCTTCCTGAAGCTCTACGAATTCAAATAACACCATTTTCGGAATCAGCGCGTCAAAATACATAAGAATCACTATATCCTGAAGTAAACAAATGAACATTGAAATTTTCGAAAAAAACGAAAGGGGGTACCCTTTGCTCAATTTCTGGCAAAATTTTGAAAATCAAATTCAACGGAAAAGGACAAATGACCCCATTTTCGGAATCAGCGCGTCAAAATACGTAAGAATCACTATATATTAAAGTCGAAAAACCGAGTTTTGAATTTTCCGATCGGTTTTTCGCGATTTTCTCAGCTTCCTGAAGCTCTACGAGTTCAAATAACACCATTTTCGGAATCAGCGCGTCAAAATACGTGAGAATCACTATATATTAAAGTCGAAAAACCGATTTTTGAATTTTCCGATCGGTTTTTCGCGATTTTCTCAGCTTCCTGAAGCTCTACGAATTCAAATAACACCATTTTCGGAATCAGCGCGTCAAAATACATAAGAATCACTATATCCTGAAGTAAACAAATGAACATTGAAATTTTCGAAAAAAACGAAAGGGGGTACCCTTTGCTCAATTTCTGGCAAAATTTTGAAAATCAAATTCAACGGAAAAGGACAAATGACCCCATTTTCGGAATCAGCGCGTCAAAATACGTAAGAATCACTATATATTAAAGTCGAAAAACCGATTTTTGAATTTTCCGATCGGTTTTTCGCGATTTTCTCAGCTTCCTGAAGCTCTACGAGTTCAAATAACACCATTTTCGGAATCAGCGCGTCAAAATACGTAAGAATCACTATATATTAAAGTCGAAAAACCGATTTTTAAATTTTCCGATCGGTTTTTCGCGATTTTCTCAGCTTCCTGAAGCTCTACGAGTTCAAATAACACCATTTTCGGAATCAGCGCGTCAAAATACGTAAGAATCACTATATATTAAAGTCGAAAAACCGATTTTTGAATTTTCCGATCGGTTTTTCGCGATTTTCTCAGCTTCCTGAAGCTCTACGAATTCAAATAACACCATTTTCGGAATCAGCGCGTCAAAATACGTAAGAATCACTATATATTAAAGTCGAAAAACCGATTTTGAATTTTCCGATCGGTTTTTCGCGATTTTCTCATTTTCCTGAAGCTCTACGAATTCAAATAACACCATTTTCGGAATCAGCGCGTCAAAATACGTAAGAATCACTATATATTAAAGTCGAAAAACCGATTTTTGAATTTTCCGATCGGTTTTTCGCGATTTTCTCAGCTTCCTGAAGCTCTACGAATTCAAATAACACCATTTTCGGAATCAGCGCGTCAAAATACATAAGAATCACTATATCCTGAAGTCAAAAAATGAACATTGAAATTTTCGAAAAAATCGAAAGGGGGTACCCTTTGCTCAATTTCTGGCAAAATTTTGAAAATCAAATTCAACGGAAAAGGACAAATGACCCCATTTTCGGAATCAGCGCGTCAAAATACGTAAGAATCACTATATATTAAAGTCGAAAAACCGATTTTTGAATTTTCCGATCGGTTTTTCGCGATTTTCTCAGCTTCCTGAAGCTCTACGAGTTCAAATAACACCATTTTCGGAATCAGCGCGTCAAAATACGTAAGAATCACTATATATTAAAGTCGAAAAACCGAGTTTTGAATTTTCCGATCGGTTTTTCGCGATTTTCTCAGCTTCCTGAAGCTCTACGAGTTCAAATAACACCATTTTCGGAATCAGCGCGTCAAAATACGTGAGAATCACTATATATTAAAGTCGAAAAACCGATTTTTGAATTTTCCGATCGGGTTTTCGCGATTTTCTCAGCTTCCTGAAGCTCTACGAATTCAAATAACACCATTTTCGGAATCAGCGCGTCAAAATACATAAGAATCACTATATCCTGAAGTAAAAAAATGAACATTGAAATTTTCGAAAAAATCGAAAGGGGGTACCCTTTGCTCAATTTCTGGCAAAATTTTGAAAATCAAATTCAACGGAAAAGGACAAATGACCCCATTTTCGGAATCAGCGCGTCAAAATACGTAAGAATCACTATATATTAAAGTCGAAAAACCGATTTTTGAATTTTCCGATCGGTTTTTCGCCATTTTCTCAGCTTCCTGAAGCTCTACGAGTTCAAATGACACCATTTTCGGAATCAGCGCGTCAAAATACGTAAGAATCACTATATATTAAAGTCGAAAAACCGATTTTTAAATTTTCCGATCGGTTTTTCGCGATTTTCTCAGCTTCCTGAAGCTCTACGAGTTCAAATAACACCATTTTCGGAATCAGCGCGTCAAAATACGTAAGAATCACTATATATTAAAGTCGAAAAACCGAGTTTTGAATTTTCCGATCGGTTTTTCGCGATTTTCTCAGCTTCCTGAAGCTCTACGAGTTCAAATAACACCATTTTCGGAATCAGCGCGTCAAAATACGTGAGAATCACTATATATTAAAGTCGAAAAACCGATTTTTGAATTTTCCGATCGGTTTTTCGCGATTTTCTCAGCTTCCTGAAGCTCTACGAATTCAAATAACACCATTTTCGGAATCAGCGCGTCAAAATACGTAAGAATCACTATATATTAAAATCGAAAAACCGATTTTTAAATTTTCCGATCGGTTTTTCGCGATTTTCTCAGCTTCCTGAAGCTCTACGAGTTCAAATAACACCATTTTCGGAATCAGCGCGTCAAAATACGTAAGAATCACTATATATTAAAGTCGAAAAACCGAGTTTTGAATTTTCCGATCGGTTTTTCGCGATTTTCTCAGCTTCCTGAAGCTCTACGAGTTCAAATAACACCATTTTCGGAATCAGCGCGTCAAAATACGTGAGAATCACTATATATTAAAGTCGAAAAACCGATTTTTGAATTTTCCGATCGGTTTTTCGCGATTTTCTCAGCTTCCTGAAGCTCTACGAGTTCAAATAACACCATTTTCGGAATCAGCGCGTCAAAATACGTAAGAATCACTATATATTAAAATCGAAAAACCGATTTTTAAATTTTCCGATCGGTTTTTCGCGATTTTCTCAGCTTCCTGAAGCTCTACGAGTTCAAATAACACCATTTTCGGAATCAGCGCGTCAAAATACGTAAGAATCACTATATATTAAAGTCGAAAAACTGATTTTTGAATTTTCCGATCGGTTTTTCGCGATTTTCTCAGCTTCCTGAAGCTCTACGAGTTCAAATGACACCATTTTCGGAATCAGCGCGTCAAAATACGTAAGAATCACTATATATCAAAGTCGAAAAACCGATTTTTGAATTTTCCGATCGGTTTTTCGCGATTTTCTCAGCTTCCTGAAGCTCTACGAGTTCAAATAACATCATTTTCGGAATCAGCGCGTCAAAATACGTAAGAATCACTATATATTAAAGTCGAAAAACCGATTTTTGAATTTTCCGATCGGTTTTTCGCGATTTTCTCAGCTTCCTGAAGCTCTACGAATTCAAATAACACCATTTTCGGAATCAGCGCGTCAAAATACGTAAGAATCACTATATATTAAAGTCGAAAAACCGATTTTTGAATTTTCCGATCGGTTTTTCGCCATTTTCTCAGCTTCCTGAAGCTCTACGAGTTCAAATGACACCATTTTCGGAATCAGCGCGTCAAAATACGTAAGAATCACTATATATTAAAGTCGAAAAACCGATTTTTAAATTTTCCGATCGGTTTTTCGCGATTTTCTCAGCTTCCTGAAGCTCTACGAGTTCAAATAACACCATTTTCGGAATCAGCGCGTCAAAATACGTAAGAATCACTATATATTAAAGTCGAAAAACCGAGTTTTGAATTTTCCGATCGGTTTTTCGCGATTTTCTCAGCTTCCTGAAGCTCTACGAGTTCAAATAACACCATTTTCGGAATCAGCCCGTCAAAATACGTGAGAATCACTATATATTAAAGTCGAAAAACCGATTCTTGAATTTTCCGATCGGTTTTTCGCGATTTTCTCAGCTTCCTGAAGCTCTACGAATTCAAATAACACCATTTTCGGAATCAGCGCGTCAAAATACATAAGAATCACTATATCCTGAAGTAAAAAAATGAACATTGAAATTTTCGAAAAAATCGAAAGGGGGTACCCTTTGCTCAATTTCTGGCAAAATTTTGAAAATCAAATTCAACGGAAAAGGACAAATGACCCCATTTTCGGAATCAGCGCGTCAAAATACGTAAGAATCACTATATATTAAAGTCGAAAAACCGATTTTTGAATTTTCCGATCGGTTTTTCGCGATTTTCTCAGCTTCCTGAAGCTCTACGAGTTCAAATAACACCATTTTCGGAATCAGCGCGTCAAAATACGTAAGAATCACTATATATTAAAGTCGAAAAACCGATTTTTAAATTTTCCGATCGGTTTTTCGCGATTTTCTCAGCTTCCTGAAGCTCTACGAGTTCAAATAACACCATTTTCGGAATCAGCGCGTCAAAATACGTAAGAATCACTATATATTAAAGTCGAAAAACCGATTTTTGAATTTTCCGATCGGTTTTTCGCGATTTTCTCAGCTTCCTGAAGCTCTACGAATTCAAATAACACCATTTTCGGAATCAGCGCGTCAGAATACGTAAGAATCACTATATATTAAAGTCGAAAAACCGATTTTTGAATTTTCCGATCGGTTTTTCGCGATTTTCTCATTTTCCTGAAGCTCTACGAATTCAAATAACACCATTTTCGGAATCAGCGCGTCAAAATACGTAAGAATCACTATATATTAAAGTCGAAAAACCGATTTTTGAATTTTCCGATCGGTTTTTCGCGATTTTCTCAGCTTCCTGAAGCTCTACGAGTTCAAATGACACCATTTTCGGAATCAGCGCGTCAAAATACATAAGAATCACTATATCCTGAAGTCAAAAAATGAACATTGAAATTTTCGAAAAAATCGAAAGGGGGTACCCTTTGCTCAATTTCTGGCAAAATTTTGAAAATCAAATTCAACGGAAAAGGACAAATGACCCCATTTTCGGAATCAGCGCGTCAAAATACGTAAGAATCACTATATATTAAAGTCGAAAAACCGATTTTTGAATTTTCCGATCGGTTTTTCGCGATTTTCTCAGCTTCCTGAAG
Source organism: Plagiodera versicolora (assembly GCA_037013635.1). Taxonomy (NCBI): domain Eukaryota; kingdom Metazoa; phylum Arthropoda; class Insecta; order Coleoptera; family Chrysomelidae; genus Plagiodera; species Plagiodera versicolora. The sequence continues at coordinate 9,034,772 of CM072991.1, read as the reverse complement.
CTCTACGAATTCAAATAACACCATTTTCGGAATCAGCGCGTCAAAATACATAAGAATCACTATATCCTGAAGTCAAAAAATGAACATTGAAATTTTCGAAAAAATCGAAAGGGGGTACCCTTTGCTCAATTTCTGGCAAAATTTTGAAAATCAAATTCAACGGAAAAGGACAAATGACCCCATTTTCGGAATCAGCGCGTCAAAATACGTAAGAATCACTATATATTAAAGTCGAAAAACCGATTTTTGAATTATCCGATCGGTTTTTCGCGATTTTCTCAGCTTCCTGAAGCTCTACGAGTTCAAATAACACCATTTTCAGAATCAGCGCGTCGAAATACGTAAGAATCACTATATATTAAAGTCGAAAAACCGATTTTTGAATTTTCCGATCGGTTTTTCGCGATTTTCTCAGCTTCCTGAAGCTCTACGAGTTCAAATAACACCATTTTCGGAATCAGCGCGTCAAAATACGTAAGAATCACTATATATTAAAGTCGAAAAACCGATTTTTAAATTTTCCGATCGGTTTTTCGCGATTTTCTCAGCTTCCTGAAGCTCTACGAGGTCAAATAACACCATTTTCGGAATCAGCGCGTCAAAATACGTAAGAATCACTATATATTAAAGTCGAAAAACCGATTTTTGAATTTTCCGATCGGTTTTTCGCGATTTTCTCAGCTTCCTGAAGCTCTACGAGTTCAAATAACATCATTTTCGGAATCAGCGCGTCAAAATACGTAAGAATCACTATATATTAAAGTCGAAAAACCGATTTTTGAATTTTCCGATCGGTTTTTCGCGATTTTCTCATTTTCCTGAAGCTCTACGAATTCAAATAACACCATTTTCGGAATCAGCGCGTCAAAATACGTAAGAATCACTATATATTAAAGTCGAAAAACCGATTTTTGAATTTTCCGATCGGTTTTTCGCGATTTTCTCAGCTTCCTGAAGCTCTACGAATTCAAATAACACCATTTTCGGAATCAGCGCGTCAAAATACGTAAGAATCACTATATATTAAAGTCGAAAAACCGATTTTTGAATTTTCCGATCGGTTTTTCGCGATTTTCTCATTTTCCTGAAGCTCTACGAATTCAAATAACACCATTTTCGGAATCAGCGCGTCAAAATACGTAAGAATCACTATATATTAAAGTTGAAAAACCGATTTTTGAATTTTCCGATCGGTTTTTCTCGATTTTCTCAGCTTCCTGAAGCTCTACGAATTCAAATAACACCATTTTCGGAATCAGCGCGTCAAAATACATAAGAATCACTATATCCTGAAGTCAAAAAATGAACATTGAAATTTTCGAAAAAATCGAAAGGGGGTACCCTTTGCTCAATTTCTGGCAAAATTTTGAAAATCAAATTCAACGGAAAAGGACAAATGACCCCATTTTCGGAATCAGCGCGTCAAAATACGTAAGAATCACTATATATTAAAGTCGAAAAACCGATTTTTGAATTTTCCGATCGGTTTTTCGCGATTTTCTCAGCTTCCTGAAGCTCTACGAGTTCAAATAACACCATTTTCGGAATCAGCGCGTCAAAATACGTAAGAATCACTATATATTAAAGTCGAAAAACCGATTTTTGAATTTTCCGATCGGTTTTTCGCGATTTTCTCAGCTTCCTGAAGCTCTACGAGTTCAAATAACACCATTTTCGGAATCAGCGCGTCAAAATACGTAAGAATCACTATATATTAAAGTCGAAAAACCGATTTTTAAATTTTCCGATCGGTTTTTCGCGATTTTCTCAGCTTCCTGAAGCTCTACGAGGTCAAATAACACCATTTTCGGAATCAGCGCGTCAAAATACGTAAGAATCACTATATATTAAAGTCGAAAAACCGATTTTTGAATTTTCCGATCGGTTTTTCGCGATTTTCTCAGCTTCCTGAAGCTCTACGAGTTCAAATAACATCATTTTCGGAATCAGCGCGTCAAAATACGTAAGAATCACTATATATTAAAGTCGAAAAACCGATTTTTGAATTTTCCGATCGGTTTTTCGCGATTTTCTCAGCTTCCTGAAGCTCTACGAGTTCAAATAACACCATTTCCGGAATCAGCGCGTCAAAATACGTAAGAATCACTATATATTAAAGTCGAAAAACCGATTTTTGAATTTTCCGATCGGTTTTTCGCGATTTTCTCAGCTTCCTGAAGCTCTACGAGTTCAAATGACACCATTTTCGGAATCAGCGCGTCAAAATACGTAAGAATCACTATATAATAAAGTCGAAAAACCGATTTTTAAATTTTCCGATCGATTTTTCGCGATTTTCTCAGCTTCCTGAAGCTCTACGAGTTCAAATAACACCATTTTCGGAATCGGCGCGTCAAAATACGTAAGAATCACTATATATTAAAGTCGAAAAACCGATTTTTGAATTTTCCGCACGGTTTTTCGCGATTTTCTCTGCTTCCTGAAGCTCTACGAGTTCAAATAAAACCATTTTCGGAATCAGCGCGTCAAAATACGTAAGAATCACTATATATTAAAGTCGAAAAACCGATTTTTAAATTTTCCGATCGGTTTTTCGCGATTTTCTCAGCTTCCTGAAGCTCTACGAGTTCAAATAACACCATTTTCGGAATCAGCGCGTCAAAATACGTAAGAATCACTATATATTAAAGTCGAAAAACCGATTTTTGAATTTTCCGATCGGTTTTTCGCGATTTTCCCAGCTTCCTGAAGCTCTACGAGTTCAAATAACATCATTTTCGGAATCAGCGCGTCAAAATACGTAAGAATCACTAAATATTAAAGTCGAAAAACCGATTTTTGAATTTTCCGATCGGTTTTTCGCGATTTTCTCAGCTTCCTGAAGCTCTAACACCATTTTCGGAATCAGCGCGTCAAAATACGTAAGAATCACTATATATTGAAGTCGAAAAACCGATTTTTGAATTTTCCGATCGGTTTTTCGCGATTTTCTCAGCTTCCTGAAGCTCTACGAGTTCAAATGACACCATTTTCGGAATCAGCGCGTCAAAATACGTAAGAATCACTATATATTAAAGTCGAAAAACCGATTTTTAAATTTTCCGATCGGTTTTTCGCGATTTTCTCAGCTTCCTGAAGCTCTACGAGTTCAAATAACACCATTTTCGGAATCAGCGCGTCAAAATACGTAAGAATCACTATATATTAAAGTCGAAAAACCGATTTTTGAATTTTCCGATCGGTTTTTCGCGATTTTCTCAGCTTCCTGAAGCTCTACGAGTTCAAGAAACACCATTTTCGGAATCAGCGCGTCAAAATACGTAAGAATCACTATATATTAAAGTCGAAAAACTGATTTTTGAATTTTCCGATCGGTTTTTCGCAATTTTCTCAGCTTCCTGAAGCTCTACGAGTTCAAATGACACCATTTTCGGAATCAGCGCGTCAAAATACGTAAGAATCACTATATATTAAAGTCGAAAAACCGATTTTTGAATTTTCCGATCGGTTTTTCGCGATTTTCTCAGCTTCCTGAAGCTCTAAGAATTCAAATAACACCATTTTCGGAATTAGCGCGTCAAAATACGTAAGAATCACTATATATTAAAGTCGAAAAACCGAGTTTTGAATTTTCCGATCGGTTTTTCGCGATTTTCTCAGCTTCCTGAAGCTCTACGAGTTCAAATAACACCATTTTCGGAATCAGCGCGTCAAAATACGTGAGAATCACTATATATTAAAGTCGAAAAACCGATTTTTGAATTTTCCGATCGGTTTTTCGCGATTTTCTCAGCTTCCTGAAGCTCTACGAATTCAAATAACACCATTTTCGGAATCAGCGCGTCAAAATACATAAGAATCACTATATCCTGAAGTGAAAAAATGAACATTGAAATTTTCGAAAAAATCGAAAGGGGGTACCCTTTGCTCAATTTCTGGCAAAATTTTGAAAATCAAATTCAACGGAAAAGGACAAATGACCCCATTTTCGGAATCAGCGCGTCAAAATACGTAAGAATCACTATATATTAAAGTCGAAAAACCGATTTTTGAATTTTCCGATCGGTTTTTCGCGATTTTCTCAGCTTCCTGAAGCTCTACGAGTTCAAATAACACCATTTTCGGAATCAGCGCGTCAAAATACGTAAGAATCACTATATATTAAAGTCGAAAAACCGATTTTTGAATTTTCCGATCGGTTTTTCGCGATTTTCTCAGCTTCCTGAAGCTCTACGAGTTCAAATAACACCATTTTCGGAATCAGCGCGTCAAAATACGTAAGAATCACTATATATTAAAGTCGAAAAACCGATTTTTGAATTTTCCGATCGGTTTTTCGCGATTTTCTCAGCTTCCTGAAGCTCTACGAGTTCAAATGACACCATTTTCGGAATCAGCGCGTCAAAATACGTAAGAATCACTATATATTAAAGTCGAAAAACCGATTTTTAAATTTTCCGATCGGTTTTTCGCGATTTTCTCAGCTTCCTGAAGCTCTACGAGTTCAAATAACACCATTTTCGGAATCAGCGCGTCAAAATACGTAAGAATCACTATATATTAAAGTCGGAAAACCGATTTTTGAATTTTCCGCACGGTTTTTCGCGATTTTCTCTGCTTCCTGAAGCTCTACGAGTTCAAATAACACCATTTTCGGAATCAGCGCGTCAAAATACGTAAGAATCACTATATCCTGAAGTAAAAAAATGAACATTGAAATTTTCGAAAAAATCGAAAGGGGGTACCCTTTGCTCAATTTCTGGCAAAATTTTGAAAATCAAATTCAACGGAAAAGGACAAATGACCCCATTTTCGGAATCAGCGCGTCAAAATACGTAAGAATCACTATATATTAAAGTCGAAAAACCGATTTTTGAATTTTCCGATCGGTTTTTCGCGATTTTCTCAGCTTCCTGAAGCTCTACGAGTTCAAATAACACCATTTTCGGAATCAGCGCGTCAAAATACGTAAGAATCACTATATATTAAAGTCGAAAAACCGAGTTTTGAATTTTCCGATCGGTTTTTCGCGATTTTCTCAGCTTCCTGAAGCTCTACGAGTTCAAATAACACCATTTTCGGAATCAGCGCGTCAAAATACGTGAGAATCACTATATATTAAAGTCGAAAAACCGATTTTTGAATTTTCCGATCGGTTTTTCGCGATTTTCTCAGCTTCCTGAAGCTCTACGAATTCAAATAACACCATTTTCGGAATCAGCGCGTCAAAATACATAAGAATCACTATATCCTGAAGTAAAAAAATGAACATTGAAATTTTCGATAAAATCGAAAGGGGGTACCCTTTGCTCAATTTCTGGCAAAATTTTGAAAATCAAATTCAACGGAAAAGGACAAATGACCCCATTTTCGGAATCAGCGCGTCAAAATACGTAAGAATCACTATATATTAAAGTCGAAAAACCGATTTTTGAATTTTCCGATCGGTTTTTCGCGATTTTCTCAGCTTCCTGAAGCTCTACGAGTTCAAATAACACCATTTTCGGAATCAGCGCGTCAAAATACGTTAGAATCACTATATATTAAAGTCGAAAAACCGATTTTTAAATTTTCCGATCGGTTTTTCGCGATTTTCTCAGCTTCCTGAAGCTCTACGAGTTCAAATAACACCATTTTCGGAATCAGCGCGTCAAAATACGTAAGAATCACTATATATTAAAGTCGAAAAACCGATTTTTGAATTTTCCGATCGGTTTTTCGCGATTTTCTCAGCTTCCTGAAGCTCTACGAGTTCAAATAACACCATTTTCGGAATCAGCGCGTCAAAATACGTAAGAATCACTATATATTAAAGTCGAAAAACCGATTTTTGAATTTTCCGATCGGTTTTTCGCGATTTTCTCAGCTTCCTGAAGCTCTACGAGTTCAAATAACACCATTTTCGGAATCAGCGCGTCAAAATACGTAAGAATCACTATATATTAAAGTCGAAAAACCGATTTTTGAATTTTCCGATCGGTTTTTCGCGATTTTCTCAGCTTCCTGAAGCTCTACGAGTTCAAATGACACCATTTTCGGAATCAGCGCGTCAAAATACGTAAGAATCACTATATATTAAAGTCGAAAAACCGATTTTTAAATTTTCCGATCGGTTTTTCGCGATTTTCTCAGCTTCCTGAAGCTCTACGAGTTCAAATAACACCATTTTCGGAATCAGCGCGTCAAAATACGTAAGAATCACTATATATTAAAGTCGAAAAACCGATTTTTGAATTTTCCGATCGGTTTTTCGCGATTTTCTCTGCTTCCTGAAGCTCTACGAGTTCAAATAACACCATTTTCGGAATCAGCGCGTCAAAATACGTAAGAATCACTATATCCTGAAGTAAAAAAATGAACATTGAAATTTTCGAAAAAATCGAAAGGGGGTACCCTTTGCTCAATTTCTGGCAAAATTTTGAAAATCAAATTCAACGGAAAAGGACAAATGACCCCATTTTCGGAATCAGCGCGTCAAAATACGTAAGAATCACTATATATTAAAGTCGAAAAACCGATTTTTGAATTTTCCGATCGGTTTTTCGCGATTTTCTCAGCTTCCTGAAGCTCTACGAGTTCAAATAACACCATTTTCGGAATCAGCGCGTCAAAATACGTAAGAATCACTATATATTAAAGTCGAAAAACCGAGTTTTGAATTTTCCGATCGGTTTTTCGCGATTTTCTCAGCTTCCTGAAGCTCTACGAGTTCAAATAACACCATTTTCGGAATCAGCGCGTCAAAATACATGAGAATCACTATATATTAAAGTCGAAAAACCGATTTTTGAATTTTCCGATCGGTTTTTCGCGATTTTCTCAGCTTCCTGAAGCTCTACGAATTCAAATAACACCATTTTCGGAATCAGCGCGTCAAAATACATAAGAATCACTATATCCTGAAGTAAAAAAATGAACATTGAAATTTTCGATAAAATCGAAAGGGGGTACCCTTTGTTGATATTTCTTAATCTTTTATATTCTTCTCTACTACCATTAAAACTCCTATTTCCTTCTTTGCTTTTATTTCACAAGAAACATACAAGAACATGACTTCTTCTATTTATTATAATTACTTACTACTTGACACTTGACACACTATCTAGAACAGTGTTGCCGTTCTTGATCTAACATACAACAAGAATATACACGCTAGATGGGGTATATCAACCATGAAAGTGATAAATAGGAAAGGTGTGCATTGTACTTCAACACTCTCCCTCAATGCACATCTTTCAAACCTAATTCTAATGTATACGGTAACAACTGATTTTTAGATAAAGGCTTTGTGAACATATCAGCTAACTGAGATTTAGTATTAATATACTCTACATTAATTAAACCTTCTTCTACCTTTTGTTTCACAAAATTAAACTTAATATCCATATGTTTCAGTCTCTTTTGATCTGGGTTCTGTACAGTTTTAATAGTACTCTGGTTATCTTCATAAACAGTTACATTTTTAACATTTACATTCAAATCTAACAGTAATTTAACTAACCAACATGCTTCTACAACAGATTCACACAAAGAGATCAATTCAGCCTCAGTTGTACTAAGTGCTACAGTTGTTTGTTTCTTAGATCTCCATGCTATAGTATTATTATACAATTTAAATACATATCCACTAGTAGACTTCCTATCATTATCTCTAGCCCAGTCGGCATCAGCATATCCTATCAATGGTGATAATGTATTATCATAAGTCTTAGAATATATCAAAGAATAATTAATGGTTTGTTTTACATATCTGAGTATTCGCTTCAACGCTTTCCACAAATCGTCACTTGGGTTTGATTGGTATCTGCTTAAATAACATACAGAAGTAGCTAAATCTGGCCTTGAACCTACTGTAGCATACATTAAAGACCCTATCAGTGATCTACATTGCAATTCATATTTCATATCAATTACTGACTTTTCATCTAATTTGAAGTTTACATCCATTGGAGTATTACTACCATTACAATTTTCCATATTATATTTTTTCAAAATACTTTGCAGATATTTTGTTTGATTGATGTGAATTTGTCCTGGCTGTTGAATAATTGAAATCCCCAAATACGTTAAATTTTCACAACCCATGTCTTTCATCCTAAATTTTGTTGATAAAAATATTTTAACCTTATTTATTTCCTTCAAGTCATTTCCTAGTATTAAGAGGTCATCAACATATAGTGATAAGTACATATCCCTTAAACTATAAAGACAATAGTCATTTTCTGATCTTTTAAACCCATATCCTGTTATAGTGCTATTAAATTTTTCATACCAATACTTGGGAGATTTTTTTAACCCGTATAATGATTTATTTAATTTTAAAACTTGACCTTCCGGTAATTCTAATCCGTCCGGTGGTTTAAGATACACAATTTCATTTATTTCACCGTATAAGAATGCTCCCTTCACGTCCATTTGGTGAATATGGTATCCTCTGTGAGCAGCCACGGATAAAAGTACTCTTAAAGTTTCTAATTTTAAAACAGGTGAATAAATATTTCCCAAATGTTCTTTCTGCTGATATCCACGTACTACTAGTCTAGCTTTGCATATTTCTTCCTCTCTTATATTTTTCTTCGTGAAAACCCATTTGCTATCCAATAATTTTTCCTTTTCCGGTTTCGTCACAATTTTCCAAGTGTGACTCTCTTCTAGAATTTCAAGTTCTTCATTTACTGCCTTTTTCCAATCATGTTTGTCTGCTCTTTCTTCTATATCTTGATAATTCAATGGTACATCTTGGTTAGTAAACAGTGCAAATAAAGCTTCATCACTTTCCTCACTGAAATTTATTTCATAATCTTCTTGCCATTTTGGTTTCCTAGTTTTTCTCTTCTGTCTCCCTTCAGCCTGTTCATCTAATACTGGCTCTCTTAGAATATTTTTAGGTACTTCATTTTCTATTCTCTCAATTTCGTGCTCTTCTGTTCTTTGCTTTACCTCGTCTTGTTCAGTTCTCACTTCTTGTGTAGAGGTTTCTTCACTACTCGCAAAATATTTAATTTGATCTTTCAATCTCTCATCAAATACAACATTTCTTGCATTTACTACTCTATTGGTTTCTGTATCAAAAAGTCTGTATCCTGAAGAACTGTACCCTATCATAATCATTTTCTTACCAGGATTGTCTAATTTTTGTCTTTGTTCTTTAGGTACATGATTATATGCGATACAACCAAAAACTCTCATATTTGAAACATCTGGTTTTCTTCCGGCCCATAATTCACTTGCTGTTACCTCTCTCCCAGCTGAGGGACTTCTATTTGTAACATAGGCAGAATATAATACAGCATCTCCCCAAAATTCTTTTCCTAGATCTGACTCTAGTAATATTGTTCTGGCTTTCTCAATTAAAGTTCGGTTCATACGTTCGGCTACACCGTTCATCTCTGGATTATATGGTACTGTATATTGCAATAATATCCCTTCTTGAGAACAAAATCTTTGAAATTCCCCTGACACATATTCCCCACCATTATCTGAACGAAGTTTCAACAGATTTGTATTGAAATGTTTAGTTGCATAAAAGTAATAATCTTTAAATTTTTCGAAAACTTCTGATTTTTGTGTTATCAAATATACTATAACAAAATGAGAGTAATCATCAATGAATGTTAACAAATATTTATGACCTTCTCTACTGATTGGGGTAATCGGCCCACAAATGTCTGTATGCACCAACTCTAGCGGTTTATTTGCCCTATATCCAGGCTTATTGAAAGGTTGTCTTGTCATTTTTCCTAATAAACATGGTTCACATAATGTATTATCTGTTTCATTGTTTTGAAAATCATGTATGCCATTCACTAGGTTCTTCTGCACTAGAATATTAATATTTTTCATTCCCAAGTGACCGAAGCGTCTATGCCATAACTGTGATGTGTTACAATTTTTTGTTACATGATAGCTACAACTTTGTTCATCTACTTCCATTTCAATAGTATACAAATTACCATTTGCACTACCTATCATTATTATTTGATCATTATTATAAATTTTAACTTTACCTCTATAGAAAGTAACTTTCAATCCATTAGATTCCATTTTAGGTACTGATAATAAGTTTTTTCTAAGATCTGGTACATAATAAACATTTTTAATAGTACAGTTAGTAATATGTTTGCCTACACAACATTTCGCTTTAATATTACCAATTCCTACTGCTTTCAACATTACACCTTCTTTGGCAGCAGCTATATTTTTAGGTATTTTGAGTTCTATATAATCTATAAAAATATCTTTATTGTTTACCAGATGATCAGAGCATCCAGAGTCTATGTACCATATCAGACAATTTTTGTTGAAAATATCATTACAATTGTGTGCTTCGTTTAAATTTTTTTCACATAAAAAAGCAATATCTTGTGACTCACAGTTCTCCGCTGCATATGACTGATGTCTTCTTTCTTGTCCATATCCTTGACTTCGTCCTCTTTCATATCCTTGACTTTGTCCTCGTCCATATCCTTGACTCTGTCCTCGTCTATATCCTTGACTCTGTCCTCGTCCATATCCTTGTATCTGTCCTCGTCCATATCCTCGACTCTGTTCTCTTCCTTGTCTAAAGCCTCTATAGTGCCCACGTTCTAGCCCTTGATAATTTCCAGGACCCCTTTGATAATTTTCTTGTGATTGACTTCTGTCTCTCATAGTACATTGGAATTTCTTGTGGCCAGGTTTACCACACACAAAACACGAGAAAGCAGTTGTGTGTGATCTGACACCAAGTCCATTCAAATCTCTCTTTCTCTTTTCTTCTTCTCCAAGTAATCTATTCTTCACAAAATCTAGTTTTAAGTTCTCCATCGTTTCCAACGCTGTTATAATGCCGTCATATGACTGAGGCATGGACAATAATATATAGTTAACCTTCTCTTCTTCACCCAATTCTGTATCAGCTTCTTTCAACTCTGTGAAAATTCTTTCAACATTTATAAAATGTTCAATCAGTGAACAATTTTCTGAATATTTCATCTCCGATAATTTTCGGCGTAGAAACAACTTGGAACGTACTCCCTTCTTCATGAAATTTTCCTCCAGGTTCTTAAACATCTTAAATGCGGATTCCTTTTTCAAATATTCAATATGGCTATCTGCCACACCAGCTATCAATATCGCCTGGGCTTTCGCCTCGTCCTTCGAGTTCTGAGCATCCGCACTATATGTTTCATCTTCAATTGCTTTTAACGCTCCATTTTCTTTTAGTATACTTTTTATCCTAAACGACCACGTGCTGAAGTCCACGCCGGCGAATGGTACAATTGGGAATCTTTCTCGTAGATTCGACATTCTCGTATATGCTTATAATTTTAAACCACGCTCTGCTACCACTGTTGATATTTCTTAATCTTTTATATTCTTCTCTACTACCATTAAAACTCCTATTTCCTTCTTTGCTTTTATTTCACAAGAAACATACAAGAACATGACTTCTTCTATTTATTATAATTACTTACTACTTGACACTTGACACACTATCTAGAACAGTGTTGCCGTTCTTGATCTAACATACAACAAGAATATACACGCTAGATGGGGTATATCAACCATGAAAGTGATAAATAGGAAAGGTGTGCATTGTACTTCAACACCCTTTGCTCAATTTCTGGCAAAATTTTGAAAATCAAATTCAACGGAAAAGGACAAATGACCCCATTTTCGGAATCAGCGCGTCAAAATACGTAAGAATCACTATATATTAAAGTCGAAAAACCGATTTTTGAATTTTCCGATCGGTTTTTCGCGATTTTCTCAGCTTCCTGAAGCTCTACGAGTTCAAATAACACCATTTTCGGAATCAGCGCGTCAAAATACGTTAGAATCACTATATATTAAAGTCGAAAAACCGATTTTTAAATTTTCCGATCGGTTTTTCGCGATTTTCTCAGCTTCCTGAAGCTCTACGAGTTCAAATAACACCATTTTCGGAATCAGCGCGTCAAAATACGTAAGAATCACTATATATTGAAGTCGAAAAACTGATTTTTGAATTTTCCGATCGGTTTTTCGCGATTTTCTCAGCTTCCTGAAGCTCTACGAGTTCAAATGACACCATTTTCGGAATCAGCGCGTCAAAATACGTAAGAATCACTATATATCAAAGTCGAAAAACCGATTTTTGAATTTTCCGATCGGTTTTTCGCGATTTTCTCAGCTTCCTGAAGCTCTACGAGTTCAAATAACATCATTTTCGGAATCAGCGCGTCAAAATACGTAAGAATCACTATATATTAAAGTCGAAAAACCGATTTTTGAATTTTCCGATCGGTTTTTCGCGATTTTCTCAGCTTCCTGAAGCTCTACGAATTCAAATAACACCATTTTCGGAATCAGCGCGTCAAAATACGTAAGAATCACTATATATTAAAGTCGAAAAACCGATTTTTGAATTTTCCGATCGGTTTTTCGCCATTTTCTCAGCTTCCTGAAGCTCTACGAGTTCAAATGACACCATTTTCGGAATCAGCGCGTCAAAATACGTAAGAATCACTATATATTAAAGTCGAAAAACCGATTTTTAAATTTTCCGATCGGTTTTTCGCGATTTTCTCAGCTTCCTGAAGCTCTACGAGTTCAAATAACACCATTTTCGGAATCAGCGCGTCAAAATACGTAAGAATCACTATATATTAAAGTCGAAAAACCGAGTTTTGAATTTTCCGATCGGTTTTTCGCGATTTTCTCAGCTTCCTGAAGCTCTACGAGTTCAAATAACACCATTTTCGGAATCAGCGCGTCAAAATACGTGAGAATCACTATATATTAGTGTCGAAAAACCGATTTTTGAATTTTCCGATCGGTTTTTTGCGATTTTCTCAGCTTCCTGAAGCTCTACGAATTCAAATAACACCATTTTCGGAATCAGCGCGTCAAAATACATAAGAATCACTATATCCTGAAGTAAAAAAATGAACATTGAAATTTTCGAAAAAATCGAAAGGGGGTACCCTTTGCTCAATTTCTGGCAAAATTTTGAAAATCAAATTCAACGGAAAAGGACAAATGACCCCATTTTCGGAATCAGCGCGTCAAAATACGTAAGAATCACTATATATTAAAGTCGAAAAACCGATTTTTGAATTTTCCGATCGGTTATTCGCGATTTTCTCAGCTTCCTGAAGCTCTACGAGTTCAAATAACACCATTTTCGGAATCAGCGCGTCAAAATACGTAAGAATCACTATATATTAAAGTCGAAAAACCGATTTTTAAATTTTCCGATCGGTTTTTCGCGATTTTCTCAGCTTCCTGAAGCTCTACGAGTTCAAATAACACCATTTTCGGAATCAGCGCGTCAAAATACGTAAGAATCACTATATATTAAAGTCGAAAAACCGATTTTTGAATTTTCCGATCGGTTTTTCGCGATTTTCTCAGCTTCCTGAAGCTCTACGAATTCAAATAACACCATTTTCGGAATCAGCGCGTCAAAATACGTAAGAATCACTATATATTAAAGTCGAAAAACCGATTTTTGAATTTTCCGATCGGTTTTTCGCGATTTTCTCATTTTCCTGAAGCTCTACGAATTCAAATAACACCATTTTCGGAATCAGCGCGTCAAAATACGTAAGAATCACTATATATTAAAGTCGAAAAACCGATTTTTGAATTTTCCGATCGGTTTTTCGCGATTTTCTCAGCTTCCTGAAGCTCTACGAATTCAAATAACACCATTTTCGGAATCAGCTTCCTGAAGCTCTACGAGTTCAAATAACACCATTTTCGGAATCAGCGCGTCAAAATACGTAAGAATCACTATATATTAAAGTCGAAAAACCGAGTTTTGAATTTTCCGATCGGTTTTTCGCGATTTTCTCAGCTTCCTGAAGCTCTACGAGTTCAAATAACACCATTTTCGGAATCAGCGCGTCAAAATACGTGAGAATCACTATATATTAAAGTCGAAAAACCGATTTTTGAATTTTCCGATCGGTTTTTCGCGATTTTCTCAGCTTCCTGAAGCTCTACGAATTCAAATAACACCATTTTCGGAATCAGCGCGTCAAAATACATAAGAATCACTATATCCTGGAGTAAAAAAATGAACATTGAAATTTTCGAAAAAATCGAAAGGGGGTACCCTTTGCTCAATTTCTGGCAAAATTTTGAAAATCAAATTCAACGGAAAAGGACAAATGACCCCATTTTCGGAATCAGCGCGTCAAAATACGTAAGAATCACTATATATTAAAGTCGAAAAACCGATTTTTGAATTTTCCGATCGGTTTTTCGCGATTTTCTCAGCTTCCTGAAGCTCTACGAGTTCAAATAACACCATTTTCGGAATCAGCGCGTCAAAATACGTAAGAATCACTATATATTAAAGTCGAAAAACCGATTTTTAAATTTTCCGATCGGTTTTTCGCGATTTTCTCAGCTTCCTGAAGCTCTACGAGTTCAAATAACACCATTTTCGGAATCAGCGCGTCAAAATACGTGAGAATCACTATATATTAAAGTCGAAAAACCGATTTTTGAATTTTCCGATCGGTTTTTCGCGATTTTCTCAGCTTCCTGAAGCTCTACGAATTCAAATAACACCATTTTCGGAATCAGCGCGTCAGAATACGTAAGAATCACTATATATTAAAGTCGAAAAACCGATTTTTGAATTTTCCGATCGGTTTTTCGCGATTTTCTCAGCTTCCTGAAGCTCTACGAATTCAAATAACACCATTTTAGGAATCAGCGCGTCAAAATACGTAAGAATCACTATATATTAAAGTCGAAAAACCGATTTTTGAATTTTCCGATCGGTTTTTCGCGATTTTCTCAGCTTCCTGAAGCTCTACGAATTCAAATAACACCATTTTCGGAATCAGCGCGTCAAAATACATAAGAATCACTATATCCTGAAGTCAAAAAATGAACATTGAAATTTTCGAAAAAATCGAAAGGGGGTACCCTTTGCTCAATTTCTGGCAAAATTTTGAAAATCAAATTCAACGGAAAAGGACAAATGACCCCATTTTCGAAATCAGCGCGTCAAAATACGTAAGAATCACTATATATTAAAGTCGAAAAACCGATTTTTGAATTTTCCGATCGGTTTTTCGCGATTTTCTCAGCTTCCTGAAGCTCTACGAGTTCAAATAACACCATTTTCGGAATCAGCGCGTCAAAATACGTAAGAATCACTATATATTAAAGTCGAAAAACCGATTTTTGAATTTTCCGATCGGTTTTTCGCGATTTTCTCAGCTTCCTGAAGCTCTACGAGTTCAAATAACACCATTTTCGGAATCAGCGCGTCAAAATACGTAAGAATCACTATATATTAAAGTCGAAAAACCGATTTTTAAATTTTCCGATCGTTTTTTCGCGATTTTCTCAGCTTCCTGAAGCTCTACGAGGTCAAATAACACCATTTTCGGAATCAGCGCGTCAAAATACGTAAGAATCACTATATATTAAAGTCGAAAAACCGATTTTTCAATTTTCCGATCGGTTTTTCGCGATTTTCTCAGCTTCCTGAAGCTCTACGAGTTCAAATAACATCATTTTCGGAATCAGCGCGTCAAAATACGTAAGAATCACTATATATTAAAGTCGAAAAACAGATTTTTGAATTTTCCGATCGGTTTTTCGCGATTTTCTCAGCTTCCTGAAGCTCTACGAGTTCAAATAACACCATTTTCGGAATCAGCGCGTCAAAATACGTAAGAATCACTATATATTAAAGTCGAAAAACCGATTTTTGAATTTTCCGATCGGTTTTTCGCAATTTTCTCAGCTTCCTGAAGCTCTACGAGTTCAAATAACACCATTTTCGGAATCAGCGCGTCAAAATACGTAAGAATCACTATATATTAAAGTCGAAAAACCGATTTTTGAATTTTCCGATCGGTTTTTCGCGATTTTCTCATTTTCCTGAAGCTCTACGAATTCAAATAACAGCATTTTCGGAATCAGCGCGTCAAAATACGTAAGAATCACTATATATTAAAGTCGAAAAACCGATTTTTGAATTTTCCGATCGGTTTTTCGCGATTTTCTCAGCTTCCTGAAGCTCTACGAATTCAAATAACACCATTTTCGGAATCAGCGCGTCAAAATACATAAGAATCACTATATCCTGAAGTCAAAAAATGAACATTGAAATTTTCGAAAAAATCGAAAGGGGGTACCCTTTGCTCAATTTCTGGCAAAATTTTGAAAATCAAATTCAACGGAAAAGGAAAAATGACCCCATTTTCGGAATCAGCGCGTCAAAATACGTAAGAATCACTATATATTAAAGTCGAAAAACCGATTTTTGAATTTTCCGATCGGTTTTTCGCGATTTTCTCAGCTTCCTGAAGCTCTACGAGTTCAAATAACACCATTTTCGGAATCAGCGCGTCAAAATACGTAAGAATCACTATATATTAAAGTCGAAAAACCGATTTTTGAATTTTCCGATCGGTTTTTCGCGATTTTCTCAGCTTCCTGAAGCTCTACGAGTTCAAATGACACCATTTTCGGAATCAGCGCGTCAAAATACGTAAGAATCACTATATATTAAAGTCGAAAAACCGATTTTTAAATTTTCCGATCGGTTTTTCGCGATTTTCTCAGCTTCCTGAAGCTCTACGAGTTCAAATAACACCATTTTCGGAATTAGCGCGTCAAAATACGTAAGAATCACTATATATTAGAGTCGGAAAACCGATTTTTGAATTTTCCGCACGGTTTTTCGCGATTTTCTCTGCTTCCTGAAGCTCTACGAGTTCAAATAACACCATTTTCGGAATCAGCGCGTCAAAATACGTAAGAATCACTATATCCTGAAGTAAAAAAATGAACATTGAAATTTTCGAAAAAATCGAAAGGGGGTACCCTTTGCTCAATTTCTGGCAAAATTTTGAAAATCAAATTCAACGGAAAAGGACAAATGACCCCATTTTCGGAATCAGCGCGTCAAAATACGTAAGAATCACTATATATTAAAGTCGAAAAACCGATTTTTGAATTTTCCGATCGGTTTTTCGCGATCTCCTCAGCTTCCTGAAGCTCTACGAGTTCAAATAACACCATTTTCGGAATCAGCGCGTCAAAATACGTAAGAATCACTATATATTAAAGTCGAAAAACCGATTTTTAAATTTTCCGATCGGTTTTTCGCGATTTTCTCAGCTTCCTGAAGCTCTACGAGTTCAAATAACACCATTTTCGGAATCAGCGCGTCAAAATACGTAAGAATCACTATATATTAAAGTCGAAAAACCGATTTTTGAATTTTCCGATCGGTTTTTCGCGATTTTCTCAGCTTCCTGAAGCTCTACGAATTCAAATAACACCATTTTCGGAATCAGCGCGTCAAAATACGTAAGAATCACTATATACTGAGGTCGAAAAACCGATTTTGAAAATTTCCGATCGGTTTTTCGCGATTTTCTCAGCTTCCTGAAGCTCTACGAGTTCAAATAACACCATTTTCGGAATCAGCGCGTCAAAATACGTAAGAATCACTATATATTAAAGTCGAAAAACCGATTTTTGAATTTTCCGATCGGTTTTTCGCGATTTTCTCAGCTTCCTGAAGCTCTACGAATTCAAATAACATCATTTTCGGAATCAGCGCGTCAAAATACGTAAGAATCACTATATATTAAAGTCGAAAAACCGATTTTTGAATTTTCCGATCGGTTTTTCGCGATTTTCTCAGCTTCCTGAAGCTCTAACACCATTTTCGGAATCAGCGCGTCAAAATACGTAAGAATCACTATATATTAAAGTCGAAAAACCGATTTTTGAATTTTCCGATCGGTTTTTCGCGATTTTCTCAGCTTCCTGAAGCTCTACGAGTTCAAATGACACCATTTTCGGAATCAGCGCGTCAAAATACGTAAGAATCACTATATATTAAAGTCGAAAAACCGATTTTTAAATTTTCCGATCGGTTTTTCGCGATTTTCTCAGCTTCCTGAAGCTCTACGAGTTCAAATAACACCATTTTCGGAATCAGCGCGTCAAAATACGTAAGAATCACTATATATTAAAGTCGAAAAACCGATTTTTGAATTTTCCGATCGGTTTTTCGCGATTTTCTCAGCTTCCTGAAGCTCTACGAGTTCAAATAACACCATTTTCGGAATCAGCGCGTCAAAATACGTAAGAATCACTATATATTAAAGTCGAAAAACCGATTTTTGAATTTTCCGATCGGTTTTTCGCGATTTTCTCAGCTTCCTGAAGCTCTACGAATTCAAATAACACCATTTTCGGAATCAGCGCGTCAAAATACATAAGAATCACTATATCCTGAAGTCAAAAAATGAACATTGAAATTTTCGAAATAATCGAAAGGGGGTACCCTTTGCTCAATTTCTGGCAAAATTTTGAAAATCAAATTCAACGGAAAAGGACAAATGACCCCATTTTCGGAATCAGCGCGTCAAAATACGTAAGAATCACTATATATTAGAGTCGAAAAACCGATTTTTGAATTTTCCGATCGGTTTTTCGCGATTTTCTCAGCTTCCTGAAGCTCTACGAGTTCAAATAACACCATTTTCGGAATCAGCGCGTCAAAATACGTAAGAATCACTATATATTAAAGTCGAAAAACCGATTTTTGAATTTTCCGATCGGTTTTTCGCAATTTTCTCAGCTTCCTGAAGCTCTACGAGTTCAAATAACACCATTTTCGGAATCAGCGCGTCAAAATACGTAAGAATCACTATATATTAAAGTCGAAAACCCGATTTTTGAATTTTCCGATCGGTTTTTCGCGATTTTCTCAGCTTCCTGAAGCTCTACGAGTTCAAATAACATCATTTTCGGAATCAGCGCGTCAAAATACGTAAGAATCACTATATATTAAAGTCGAAAAACCGATTTTTGAATTTTCCGATCGGTTTTTCGCGATTTTCTCAGCTTCCTGAAGCTCTACGAGTTCAAATAACACCATTTTCGGAATCAGCGCGTCAAAATACGTAAGAATCACTATATATTAAAGTCGAAAAACCGATTTTTGAATTTTCCGATCGGTTTTTCGCGATTTTCTCAGCTTCCTGAAGCTCTACGAGTTCAAATGACACCATTTTCGGAATCAGCGCGTCAAAATACGTAAGAATCACTATATATTAAAGTCGAAAAACCGATTTTTAAATTTTCCGATCGGTTTTTCGCGATTTTCTCAGCTTCCTGAAGCTCTACGAGTTCAAATAACACCATTTTCGGAATCAGCGCGTCAAAATACGTAAGAATCACTATATATTAAAGTCGAAAAACCGATTTTTGAATTTTCCGATCGGTTTTTCGCGATTTTCTCAGCTTCCTGAAGCTCTACGAGTTCAAATAACACCATTTTCGGAATCAGCGCGTCAAAATACGTAAGAATCACTATATATTAAAGTCGAAAAACCGATTTTTGAATTTTCCGATCGGTTTTTCGCGATTTTCCCAGCTTCCTGAAGCTCTACGAATTCAAATAACACCATTTTCGGAATCAGCGCGTCAAAATACATAAGAATCACTATATCCTGAAGTCAAAAAATGAACATTGAAATTTTCGAAAAAATCGAAAGGGGGTACCCTTTGCTCAATTTCTGGCAAAATTTTGAAAATCAAATTCAACGGAAAAGGACAAATGACCCCATTTTCGGAATCAGCGCGTCAAAATACGTAAGAATCACTATATATTAAAGTCGAAAAACCGATTTTTGAATTTTCCGATCGGTTTTTAGCGATTTTCTCAGCTTCCTGAAGCTCTACGAGTTCAAATGACACCATTTTCGGAATCAGCGCTTCAAAATACGTAAGAATCACTATATATTAAAGTCGAAAAACCGATTTTTAAATTTTCCGATCGGTTTTTCGCGATTTTCTCAGCTTCCTGAAGCTCTACGAGTTCAAATAACACCATTTTCGGAATCAGCGCGTCAAAATACGTAAGAATCACTATATATTAAAGTCGAAAAACCGATTTTTGAATTTTCCGATCGGTTTTTCGCGATTTTCTCAGCTTCCTGAAGCTCTACGAGTTCAAATAACACCATTTTCGGAATCAGCGCGTCAAAATACGTAAGAATCACTATATATTAAAGTCGAAAAACCGATTTTCGAATTTTCCGATCGGTTTTTCGCGATTTTCTCAGCTTCCTGAAGCTCTACGAATTCAAATAACACCATTTTCGGAATCAGCGCGTCAAAATACATAAGAATCACTATATCCTGAAGTCAAAAAATGAACATTGAAATTTTCGAAAAAATCGAAAGGGGGTACCCTTTGCTCAATTTCTGGCAAAATTTTGAAAATCAAATTCAACGGAGAAGGACAAATGACCCCATTTTCGGAATCAGCGCGTCAAAATACGTAAGAATCACTATATATTAAAGTCGAAAAACCGATTTTTGAATTTTCCGATCGGTTTTTCGCGATTTTCTCAGCTTCCTGAAGCTCTACGAGTTCAAATAACACCATTTTCGGAATCAGCGCGTCAAAATACGTAAGAATCACTATATATTAAAGTCGAAAAACCGATTTTTGAATTTTCCGATCGGTTTTTCGCGATTTTCTCAGCTTCCTGAAGCTCTAACACCATTTTCGGAATCAGCGCGTCAAAATACGTAAGAATCACTATATATTAAAGTCGAAAAACCGATTTTTAAATTTTCCGATCGGTTTTTCGCGATTTTCTCAGCTTCCTGAAGCTCTACGAGGTCAAATAACACCATTTTCGGAATCAGCGCGTCAAAATACGTAAGAATCACTATATATTAAAGTCGAAAAACCGATTTTTAAATTTTCCGATCGGTTTTTCGCGATTTTCTCAGCTTCCTGAAGCTCTACGAGGTCAAATAACACCATTTTCAGAATCAGCGCGTCAAAATACGTAAGAATCACTATATATTAAAGTCGAAAAACCGATTTTTGAATTTTCCGATCGGTTTTTCGCGATTTTCTCAGCTTCCTGAAGCTCTACGAATTCAAATAACACCATTTTCGGAATCAGCGCGTCAAAATACATAAGAATCACTATATCCTGAAGTCAAAAAATGAACATTGAAATTTTCGAAATAATCGAAAGGGGGTACCCTTTGCTCAATTTCTGGCAAAATTTTGAAAATCAAATTCAACGGAAAAGGACAAATGACCCCATTTTCGGAATCAGCGCGTCAAAATACGTAAGAATCACTATATATTAGAGTCGAAAAACCGATTTTTGAATTTTCCGATCGGTTTTTCGCGATTTTCTCAGCTTCCTGAAGCTCTACGAGTTCAAATAACACCATTTTCGGAATCAGCGCGTCAAAATACGTAAGAATCACTATATATTAAAGTCGAAAAACCGATTTTTGAATTTTCCGATCGGTTTTTCGCAATTTTCTCAGCTTCCTGAAGCTCTACGAGTTCAAATAACACCATTTTCGGAATCAGCGCGTCAAAATACGTAAGAATCACTATATATTAAAGTCGAAAACCCGATTTTTGAATTTTCCGATCGGTTTTTCGCGATTTTCTCAGCTTCCTGAAGCTCTACGAGTTCAAATAACATCATTTTCGGAATCAGCGCGTCAAAATACGTAAGAATCACTATATATTAAAGTCGAAAAACCGATTTTTGAATTTTCCGATCGGTTTTTCGCGATTTTCTCAGCTTCCTGAAGCTCTACGAGTTCAAATAACACCATTTTCGGAATCAGCGCGTCAAAATACGTAAGAATCACTATATATTAAAGTCGAAAAACCGATTTTTGAATTTTCCGATCGGTTTTTCGCGATTTTCTCAGCTTCCTGAAGCTCTACGAGTTCAAATGACACCATTTTCGGAATCAGCGCGTCAAAATACGTAAGAATCACTATATATTAAAGTCGAAAAACCGATTTTTAAATTTTCCGATCGGTTTTTCGCGATTTTCTCAGCTTCCTGAAGCTCTACGAGTTCAAATAACACCATTTTCGGAATCAGCGCGTCAAAATACGTAAGAATCACTATATATTAAAGTCGAAAAACCGATTTTTGAATTTTCCGATCGGTTTTTCGCGATTTTCTCAGCTTCCTGAAGCTCTACGAGTTCAAATAACACCATTTTCGGAATCAGCGCGTCAAAATACGTAAGAATCACTATATATTAAAGTCGAAAAACCGATTTTTGAATTTTCCGATCGGTTTTTCGCGATTTTCCCAGCTTCCTGAAGCTCTACGAATTCAAATAACACCATTTTCGGAATCAGCGCGTCAAAATACATAAGAATCACTATATCCTGAAGTCAAAAAATGAACATTGAAATTTTCGAAAAAATCGAAAGGGGGTACCCTTTGCTCAATTTCTGGCAAAATTTTGAAAATCAAATTCAACGGAAAAGGACAAATGACCCCATTTTCGGAATCAGCGCGTCAAAATACGTAAGAATCACTATATATTAAAGTCGAAAAACCGATTTTTGAATTTTCCGATCGGTTTTTAGCGATTTTCTCAGCTTCCTGAAGCTCTACGAGTTCAAATGACACCATTTTCGGAATCAGCGCTTCAAAATACGTAAGAATCACTATATATTAAAGTCGAAAAACCGATTTTTAAATTTTCCGATCGGTTTTTCGCGATTTTCTCAGCTTCCTGAAGCTCTACGAGTTCAAATAACACCATTTTCGGAATCAGCGCGTCAAAATACGTAAGAATCACTATATATTAAAGTCGAAAAACCGATTTTTGAATTTTCCGATCGGTTTTTCGCGATTTTCTCAGCTTCCTGAAGCTCTACGAGTTCAAATAACACCATTTTCGGAATCAGCGCGTCAAAATACGTAAGAATCACTATATATTAAAGTCGAAAAACCGATTTTCGAATTTTCCGATCGGTTTTTCGCGATTTTCTCAGCTTCCTGAAGCTCTACGAATTCAAATAACACCATTTTCGGAATCAGCGCGTCAAAATACATAAGAATCACTATATCCTGAAGTCAAAAAATGAACATTGAAATTTTCGAAAAAATCGAAAGGGGGTACCCTTTGCTCAATTTCTGGCAAAATTTTGAAAATCAAATTCAACGGAGAAGGACAAATGACCCCATTTTCGGAATCAGCGCGTCAAAATACGTAAGAATCACTATATATTAAAGTCGAAAAACCGATTTTTGAATTTTCCGATCGGTTTTTCGCGATTTTCTCAGCTTCCTGAAGCTCTACGAGTTCAAATAACACCATTTTCGGAATCAGCGCGTCAAAATACGTAAGAATCACTATATATTAAAGTCGAAAAACCGATTTTTGAATTTTCCGATCGGTTTTTCGCGATTTTCTCAGCTTCCTGAAGCTCTAACACCATTTTCGGAATCAGCGCGTCAAAATACGTAAGAATCACTATATATTAAAGTCGAAAAACCGATTTTTAAATTTTCCGATCGGTTTTTCGCGATTTTCTCAGCTTCCTGAAGCTCTACGAGGTCAAATAACACCATTTTCGGAATCAGCGCGTCAAAATACGTAAGAATCACTATATATTAAAGTCGAAAAACCGATTTTTAAATTTTCCGATCGGTTTTTCGCGATTTTCTCAGCTTCCTGAAGCTCTACGAGGTCAAATAACACCATTTTCGGAATCAGCGCGTCAAAATACGTAAGAATCACTATATATTAAAGTCGAAAAACCGATTTTTGAATTTTCCGATCGGTTTTTCGCGATTTTCTCAGCTTCCTGAAGCTCTACGAATTCAAATAACACCATTTTCGGAATCAGCGCGTCAAAATACATAAGAATCACTATATCCTGGAGTAAAAAAATGAACATTGAAATTTTCGAAAAAATCGAAAGGGGGTACCCTTTGCTCAATTTCTGGCAAAATTTTGAAAATCAAATTCAACGGAAAAGGACAAATGACCCCATTTTCGGAATCAGCGCGTCAAAATACGTAAGAATCACTATATATTAAAGTCGAAAAACCGATTTTTGAATTTTCCGATCGGTTTTTCGCGATTTTCTCAGCTTCCTGAAGCTCTACGAGTTCAAATAACACCATTTTCGGAATCAGCGCGTCAAAATACGTAAGAATCACTATATATTAAAGTCGAAAAACCGATTTTTAAATTTTCCGATCGGTTTTTCGCGATTTTCTCAGCTTCCTGAAGCTCTACGAGTTCAAATAACACCATTTTCGGAATCAGCGCGTCAAAATACGTAAGAATCACTATATATTAAAGTCGAAAAACCGATTTTTGAATTTTCCGATCGGTTTTTCGCGATTTTCTCAGCTTCCTGAAGCTCTACGAATTCAAATAACACCATTTTCGGAATCAGCGCGTCAAAATACGTAAGAATCACTATATATTAAAGTCGAAAAACCGATTTTTGAATTTTCCGATCGGTTTTTCGCGATTTTCTCATCTTCCTGAAGCTCTACGAATTCAAATAACACCCTTTAGGAATCAGCGCGTCAAAATACGTAAGAATCACTATATATTAAAGTCGAAAAACCGATTTTTGAATTTTCCGATCGGTTTTTCGCGATTTTCTCAGCTTCCTGAAGCTCTACGAGTTCAAATAACACCATTTTCGGAATCAGCGCGTCAAAATACGTAAGAATCACTATATATTAAAGTCGAAAAACCGATTTTTAAATTTTCCGATCGGTTTTTCGCGATTTTCTCAGCTTCCTGAAGCTCTACGAGTTCAAATAACACCATTTTCGGAATCAGCGCGTCAAAATACGTAAGAATCACTATATATTAAAGTCGAAAAACCGATTTTTAAATTTTCCGATCGGTTTTTCGCGATTTTCTCAGCTTCCTGAAGCTCTACGAGTTCAAATAACACCATTTTCGGAATCAGCGCGTCAAAATACGTAAGAATCACTATATATTAAAGTCGAAAAACCGAGTTTTGAATTTTCCGATCGGTTTTTCGCGATTTTCTCAGCTTCCTGAAGCTCTACGAGTTCAAATAACACCATTTTCGGAATCAGCGCGTCAAAATACGTAAGAATCACTATATATTAAAGTCGAAAAACCGATTTTTAAATTTTCCGATCGGTTTTTCGCGATTTTCTCAGCTTCCTGAAGCTCTACGAATTCAAATAACACCATTTTCGGAATCAGCGCGTCAAAATACATAAGAATCACTATATCCTGAAGTCAAAAAATGAACATTGAAATTTTCGAAAAAATCGAAAGGGGGTACCCTTTGCTCAATTTCTGGCAAAATTTTGAAAATCAAATTCAACGGAAAAGGACAAATGACCCCATTTTCGGAATCAGCGCGTCAAAATACGTAAGAATCACTATATATTAAAGTCGAAAAACCGATTTTTGAATTTTCCGATCGGTTTTTCGCGATTTTCTCAGCTTCCTGAAGCTCTACGAGTTCAAATGACACCATTTATATTAAAGTCGAAAAACCGATTTTTAAATTTTCCGATCGGTTTTTCGCGATTTTCTCAGCTTCCTGAAGCTCTACGAGTTCAAATAACACCATTTTCGGAATCAGCGCGTCAAAATACGTAAGAATCACTATATATTAAAGTCGAAAAACCGATTTTTGAATTTTCCGATCGGTTTTTCGCGATTTTCTCAGCTTCCTGAAGCTCTACGAGTTCAAATAACACCATTTTCGGAATCAGCGCGTCAAAATACGTAAGAATCACTATATATTAAAGTCGAAAAACCGATTTTTGAATTTTCCGATCGGTTTTTCGCGATTTTCTCAGCTTCCTGAAGCTCTACGAATTCAAATAACACCATTTTCGGAATCAGCGCGTCAAAATACATAAGAATCACTATATCCTGAAGTCAAAAAATGAACATTGAAATTTTCGAAAAAATCGAAAGGGGGTACCCTTTGCTCAATTTCTGGCAAAATTTTGAAAATCAAATTCAACGGAGAAGGACAAATGACCCCATTTTCGGAATCAGCGCGTCAAAATACGTAAGAATCACTATATATTAAAGTCGAAAAACCGATTTTTGAATTTTCCGATCGGTTTTTCGCGATTTTCTCAGCTTCCTGAAGCTCTACGAACTCAAATAACACCATTTTCGGAATCAGCGCGTCAAAATACGTAAGAATCACTATATATTAAAGTCGAAAAACCGATTTTTGAATTTTCCGATCGGTTTTTCGCGATTTTCTCAGCTTCCCGAAGCTCTACGAATTCAAATAACACCATTTTCGGAATCAGCGCGTCAAAATACGTAAGAATCACTATATATTAAAGTCGAAAAACCGATTTTTGAATTTTCCGATCGGTTTTTCGCGATTTTCTCATCTTCCTGAAGCTCTACGAATTCAAATAACACCATTTTCGGAATCAGCGCGTCAAAATACGTAAGAATCACTATATATTAAAGTCGAAAAACCGATTTTTGAATTTTCCGATCGGTTTTTAGCGATTTTCTCAGCTTCCTGAAGCTCTACGAATTCAAATAACACCATTTTCGGAATCAGCGCGTCAAAATACATAAGAATCACTATATCCTGAAGTCAAAAAATGAACATTGAAATTTTCGAAAAAATCGAAAGGGGGTACCCTTTGCTCAATTTCTGGCAAAATTTTGAAAATCAAATTCAACGGAAAAGGACAAATGACCCCATTTTCGGAATCAGCGCGTCAAAATACGTAAGAATCACTATATATTAAAGTCGAAAAACCGATTTTTGAATTTTCCGATCGGTTTTTCGCGATTTTCTCAGCTTCCTGAAGCTCTACGAATTCAAATAACACCATTTTCGGAATCAGCGCGTCAAAATACGTAAGAATCACTATATATTAAAGTCGAAAAACCGATTTTCAAATTTTCCGATCGGTTTTTCGCGATTTTCTCAGCTTCCTGAAGCTCTACGAGTTCAAATAACACCATTTTCGGAATCAGCGCGTCAAAATACGTAAGAATCACTATATATTAAAGTCGAAAAACCGATTTTTAAATTTTCCGATCGGTTTTTCGCGATTTTCTCAGCTTCCTGAAGCTCTACGAGGTCAAATAACACCATTTTCGGAATCAGCGCGTCAAAATACGTAAGAATCACTATATATTAAAGTCGAAAAACCGATTTTTGAATTTTCCGATCGGTTTTTCGCGATTTTCTCAGCTTCCTGAAGCTCTACGAGTTCAAATAACATCATTTTCGGAATCAGCGCGTCAAATTACGTAAGAATCACTATATATTAAAGTCGAAAAACCGATTTTTGAATTTTCCGATCGGTTTTTCGCGATTTTCTCAGCTTCCTGAAGCTCTACAAAGTCAAATAACCCCATTTTCGGAATCAGCGCGTCGAAATACGTAAGAATCACTATATACTAAAGTCGAAAAACCGGTTTTGAAATTTTCCGATCGGTTTTTCGCGATTTTCTCAGCTTCCTGAAGCTCTACAAAGTCAAATAACCCCATTTTCGGAATCAGCGCGTCGAAATACGTAAGAATCACTATATTAAAGTCGAAAAACCGGTTTTGAAATTTTCCGATCGGTTTTTCGCGATTTTCTCAGCTTCCTGAAGCTCTACGGAGTCAAATGACATCATTTTCGGAATCAGCGCGTCAAAATACGTAAGAATCACTATATACTAAAGTCGAAAAACCGGTTTCGAAATTTTCCGATCGGTTTTTCGCGATTTTCTCAGTTTCTTGAGGCTCTACGGAGTCAAATGACACCATTTTCGGAATCAGCGCGTCAAAATACGTAAGAATCACTATATACTAAAGTCGAAAAACCGGTTTTGGATAAATCCGACCGGTTTTTCGCGATTTTCTCAGCTTCCTGAAGCTTGACGAGTTCAAATAACACCATTTTCGGAATCAGCGCGTCAAAATACGTAAGAATCACTATATACCTAAGTCGAAAAACCGGTTTTGAAATTTTCCGATCGGTTATTCGCGATTTTCTCAGCTTCCTGAAGCTCTACGAAGTCAAATGACACCATTTTCGGAATCAGCGCGTCAAAATACGTAAGAATCACTATATACTAAAGTCGAAAAACCGGTTTTCAAATTTTCGAAAAAATCCAAAGGGGGTACCCTTTGCTCAATTTCGGGCAAAATTTTGAAAATCAAATTCGCCGGAAAAGTACAAATGACCCCATTTTCGGAATCAGCGCGTCAAAATACGTAAGAATCACTATATACTAAAGTCGAAAAACCGGTTTTGAAATTTTCCGATCGGTTTTTCGCGATTTTCTCAGCTTCCTGAAGCTCTACAAAGTCAAATAACCCCATTTTCGGAATCAGCGCGTCGAAATACGTAAGAATCACTATATACTAAAGTCGAAAAACCGGTTTTGAAATTTTCCGATCGGTTTTTCGCGATTTTCTCAGCTTCCTGAAGCTCTACGGAGTCAAATGACATCATTTTCGGAATCAGCGCGTCAAAATACGTAAGAATCACTATATACTAAAGTCGAAAAACCGGTTTCGAAATTTTCCGATCGGTTTTTCGCGATTTTCTCAGTTTCTTGAGGCTCTACGGAGTCAAATGACACCATTTTCGGAATCAGCGCGTCAAAATACGTAAGAATCACTATATACTAAAGTCGAAAAACCGGTTTTGGATAAATCCGATCGGTTTTTCGCGATTTTCTCAGCTTCCTGAAGCTTTACGAAGTCAAATGACACCATTTTCGGAATCAGCGCGTCAAAATACGTAAGAATCACTATATACTAAAGTCGAAAAACCGGTTTTTAAATTTTCGAAAAAATCCAAAGGGGGTACCCTTTGCTCAATTTCGGGCAAAATTTTGAAAATCAAATTCGCCGGAAAAGTACAAATGACCCCATTTTCGGAATCAGCGCGTCAAAATACGTAAGAATCACTATATACTAAAGTCGAAAAACCGGTTTTGAAATTTTCCGATCGGTTTTTCGCGATTTACTCAGCTTCCTGAAGCTCTATAAAGTCAAATAACCCCATTTTCGGAATCAGCGCGTCGAAATACGTAAGAATCACTATATACTAAAGTCGAAAAACCGGTTTTGAAATTTTCCGATCGGTTTTTCGCAATTTTCTCAGCTTCCTGAAGCTCTACGGAGTCAAATGACATCATTTTCGGAATCAGCGCGTCAAAATACGTAAGAATCACTATATACTAAAGTCGAAAAACCGGTTTCGAAATTTTCCGATCGGTTTTTCGCGATTTTCTCAGTTTCTTGAGGCTCTACGGAGTCAAATGACACCATTTTCGGAATCAGCGCGTCAAAATACGTAAGAATCACTATATACTAAAGTCGAAAAACCGGTTTTGGATAAATCCGATCGGTTTTTCGCGATTTTCTCAGCTTCCTGAAGCTTTACGAGTTCAAATAACACCATTTTCGGAATCAGCGCGTCAAAATACGTAAGAATCACTATATACCTAAGTCGAAAAACCGGTTTTGAAATTTTCCGATCGGTTTTTCGCGATTTTCTCAGCTTCCTGAAGCTCTACGAAGTCAAATGACACCATTTTCGGAATCAGCGCGTCAAAATACGTAAGAATCACTATATACTAAAGTCGAAAAACCGGTTTTTAAATTTTCGAAAAAATCCAAAGGGGGTACCCTTTGCTCAATTTCGGGCAAAATTTTGAAAATCAAATTCGCCGGAAAAGTACAAATGACCCCATTTTCGGAATCAGCGCGTCAAAATACGTAAGAATCACTATATACTAAAGTCGAAAAACCGGTTTTGAAATTTTCCGATCGGTTTTTCGCGATTTTCTCAGCTTCCTGAAGCCTTACGAGTTCAAATAACACCATTTTCGGAATCAGCGCGTCAAAATACGTAAGAATCACTATATATTTAAGTCGAAAAACCGATTTTGAAATTTTCCGATCGGTTTTTTGCGATTTTCTCAGCTTCCTGAAGCTCTACGAGTTCAAATGACCCCATTTTCGGAATCAGCGCGTCAAAATACGTAAGAATCACTATATACTGAAGTCGAAAAACCGATTTTTAAATTTTCCGATCGGATTTTTGCGATTTTCTCAGCTTCCTGAAGCTCTACGAGTTAAAATAACCCCATTTTCGGAATCAGCGCGTCGAAATACGTAAGAATCACTATATACTAAAGTCGAAAAACCGGTTTTGAAATTTTCCGATCGGTTTTTCGCGATTTTCTCAGCTTCCTGAAGCTCTACGGAGTCAAATGACATCATTTTCGGAATCAGCGCGTCAAAATACGTAAGAATCACTATATACTAAAGTCGAAAAACCGGTTTCGAAATTTTCCGATCGGTTTTTCGCGATTTTCTCAGTTTCTTGAGGCTCTACGGAGTCAAATGACACCATTTTCGGAATCAGCGCGTCAAAATACGTAAGAATCACTATATACTAAAGTCGAAAAACCGGTTTTGGATAAATCCGATCGGTTTTTCGCGATTTTCTCAGCTTCCTGAAGCTTTACGAGTTCAAATAACACCATTTTCGGAATCAGCGCGTCAAAATACGTAAGAATCACTATATACCTAAGTCGAAAAACCGGTTTTGAAATTTTCCGATCGGTTTTTCGCGATTTTCTCAGCTTCCTGAAGCTCTACAAAGTCAAATAACCCCATTTTCGGAATCAGCGCGTCGAAATACGTAAGAATCACTATATACTAAAGTCGAAAAACCGGTTTTGAAATTTTCCGATCGGTTTTTCGCGATTTTCTCAGCTTCCTGAAGCTCTACGGAGTCAAATGACATCATTTTCGGAATCAGCGCGTCAAAATACGTAAGAATCACTATATACTAAAGTCGAAAAACCGGTTTCGAAATTTTCCGATCGGTTTTTCGCGATTTTCTCAGTTTCTTGAGGCTCTACGGAGTCAAATGACACCATTTTCGGAATCAGCGCGTCAAAATACGTAAGAATCACTATATACTAAAGTCGAAAAACCGGTTTTGGATAAATCCGATCGGTTTTTCGCGATTTTCTCAGCTTCCTGAAGCTTTACGAAGTCAAATGACACCATTTTCGGAATCAGCGCGTCAAAATACGTAAGAATCACTATATACTAAAGTCGAAAAACCGGTTTTGAAATTTTCCGATCGGTTTTTCGCGATTTTTTCAGCTTCCTGAAGCTCTACAAAGTCAAATGACCCCATTTTCGGAATCAGCGCGTCGAAATACGTAAGAATCACTATATACTAAAGTCGAAAAACCGGTTTTGAAATTTTCCGATCGGTTTTTCGCGATTTTCTCAGCTTCCTGAAGCTCTACGGAGTCAAATGACACCATTTTCGGAATCAGCGCGTCAAAATACGTAAGAATCACTATATACTAAAGTCGAAAAACCGGTTTCGAAATTTTCCGATCGGTTTTTCGCGATTTTCTCAGTTTCTTGAGGCTCTACGAAGTCAAATGACACCATTTTCGGAATCAGCGCGTCAAAATACGTAAGAATCACTATATACTAAAGTCGAAAAACCGGTTTTGGATATATCCGATCGGTTTTTCGCGATTTTCTCAGCTTCCTGAAGCTTTACGAAGTCAAATGACACCATTTTCGGAATCAGCGCGTCAAAATACGTAAGAATCACTATATACTAAGGTCGAAAAACCGGTTTTTAAA
This sequence comes from Plagiodera versicolora, assembly GCA_037013635.1. Lineage (NCBI taxonomy): Eukaryota > Metazoa > Arthropoda > Insecta > Coleoptera > Chrysomelidae > Plagiodera > Plagiodera versicolora. The sequence goes on along the minus strand of CM072991.1, from coordinate 9,003,364 downwards.
TTTTCGAAAAAATCCAAAGGGGGTACCCTTTGCTCAATTTCGGGCGAAATTTTGAAAACCAAATTCAACGGAAAAGTACAAATGACCCCATTTTCGGAATCAGCGCGTCAAAATACGTAAGAATCACTATATACTAAAGTCGAAAAACCGGTTTTGAAATTTTCCGATCGATTTTTCGCGATTTTCTCAGCTTCCTGAAGCTCTACGGAGTCAAATGACACCATTTTCGGAATCAGCGCGTCAAAATACGTAAGAATCACTATATACTAAAGTCGAAAAACCGGTTTTGAAATTTTTCGATCGGTTTTTCGCGATTTTCTCAGCTTCCTGAAGCTCTACGGAGTCAAATGACACCATTTTCGGAATCAGCGCGTCAAAATACGTAAGAATCACTATATACTAAAGTCGAAAAACCGGTTTTGAAATCTTCCGATCGATTTTTCGCGATTTTCTCAGCTTCCTGAAGCTCTACGGAGTCGAATGACACCATTTTCGGAATCAGCGCGTCAAAATACATAAGAATCACTATATCCTGAAGTCAAAAAATCAACTTTGAAATTTTCGAAAAAATCGAAAGGGTACCCCCTTTGCTCAATTTCTGGCAAAATTTTGAAAATCAAATTCAACGGAAAAGGACAAATGACCCCATTTTCGGAATCAGCGCGTCAAAATACGAAAGAATCACTATATATTTAAGTCGAAAAACCGATTTTGAAATTTTCCGATCGGTTTTTCGCGATTTTTTCAGCTTTCTGAAGCTCTACGAGTTCAAATGACCCCATTTTCGGAATCAGCGCGTCAAAATACGAAATAATCACTATATATTTAAGTCGAAAAACCGATTTTGAAATTTTCCGATCGGTTTTCTGCGATTTTCTCAGCTTCCTGAAGCTCTACGAGTTCAAATGACCCCATTTTCGGAATCAGCGCGTCAAAATACGTAAGAATCACTATATACTGAAGTCGAAAAACCGATTTTGAAATTTTCCGATCGGTTTATCGCGATTTTCTCAGCTTCCTGAAGCTCTACGAGTTCGAATGACCCCATTTTCGGAATCAGCGCGTCAAAATACGTAAGAATCTCTATATACTGAGGTCGAAAAACCGATTTTGAAATTTTCCGATCGGTTTTTCGCGATTTTCTAAGCTTCCTGAAGCTCTACGAGTTCAAATGACCCCATTTTCGGAATCAGCGCGTCAAAATACGTAAGAATCACTATATACTGAGGTCGAAAAACCGATTTTGAAATTTTTCGATCGGTTTTTCGCAATTATCTCAGCTTCCAGAAGCTCTACGAGTTCAAATGACCCCATTTTCGGTATCAGCGCGTCAAAATACGTAAGAATCACTATATGCTGAGGTCGAAAAACCGATTTTGAAATTTTCCCAACGGCTTTTTGCGATTTTCTCAGCTTCCTGAAGCTCTACGAGTTCAAATGACCCCATTTTCGGAATCAGCGCGTCAAAATACGTAAGAATCACTATATACTGAAGTCGAAAAACCGATTTTGAAATTTTCCGATCGGTTTTCGCGATTTTCTCAGCTTCCTGAAGCTCTACGAGTTCAAATGACCCCATTTTCGGAATCAGCGCGTCAAAATACGTAAGAATGACTATATACTGAGGTCGAAAAACCGATTTTGAAATTTTCCGATCGGTTTTTTGCGATTTTCTTAGCTTCCTGAAGCTCTACGAGTTCAAATGACCCCATTTTCGGAATCAGCGCGTCAAAATACGTAAGAATCACTATATACTGAGGTCGAAAAACCGATTTTGAAAATTTCCGATCGGTTTTTCGCGATTTTCTCAGCTTCCTGAAGCTCTACGAGTTCAAATGACCCCATTTTCGGAATCAGCGCGTCAAAATACGTAAGAATCACTATATATTTAAGTCGAAAAACCGATTTTGAAATTTTCCGATCGGTTTTTTGCGATTTTCTCAGCTTCCTGAAGCTCTACGAGTTCAAATGACCCCATTTTCGGAATCAGCGCGTCAAAATACGTAAGAATCACTATATACTGAGGTCGAAAAACCGATTTTGAAATTTTCCGATCGGTTTTTCGCGATTTTCTCAGCTTCCTGAAGCACTACGAGTTCAAATGACCCCATTTTCGGAATCAGCGCGTCAAAATACATAAGAATCACTATATCCTAAAGTCAAAAAATCAACTTTGAAATTTTCAAAAAAATCGAAAGGGTACCCCCTATGCTCAATTTCTGGCAAAATTTTGAAAATCAAATTCAACGGAAAAGGACAAATGACCCCATTCAGTGCATCAAAATACATGAGAATCACTATATACCGAGGTCGAAAAACCGATTTTTGGATTTTTCGATCGGTTTTTCGCGATTTTCTCAGCTTCCTGAAACTCTACGAGTTCAAATAACACCATTTTCGGAATCAGCGCGTCAAAATACATAAGAATCACTATAAGCTGAGGTCGAAAACCCGATTTTGAAATTTTCCGATCGGTTTTTTGCGATTTTCTCAGCTTCCTGAAGCTCTACGAGTTCAAATGACCCCATTTTCAGAATCAGCGCGTCAAAATACATAAGAATCACTATATCCTGAAGTCAAAAAATCAACTTTGAATATTTCGAAAAAATCGAAAGGGTACCCCCTTTGCTCAATTTCTGGCAAAATTTTGAAAATCAAATTCAACGGAAAAGGACAAATGACCCCATTTTCGGAATCAGCGCGTCAAAATACGAAAGAATCACTATATATTTAAGTCGAAAAACCGATTTTGAAATTTTCCAATCGGTTTTTCGCGATTTTTTCAGCTTCCTGAAGCTCTACGAGTTCAAATGACCCCATTTTCGGAATCAGCGCGTCAAAATACATAAGAATCACTATATACTGAGGTCGAAAAACCGATTTTGAAATTTTCCGATCGGTTTTTTGCGATTTTCTCAGCTTCCTGAAGCTCTACGAGTTCAAATAACACCATTTTCGGAATCAGCGCGTCAAAATACGTAAGAATCACTATATATTAAAGTCGAAAAACCGATTTTGAAATTTTCCGATCGGTTTTTCGCGATTTTCTCAGCTTCCTGAAGCTCTACGAGTTCGAATGACCCCATTTTCGGAATCAGCGCGTCAAAATACGTAAGAATCACTATATGCTGAGGTCGAAAAACCGATTTTGAAATTTTCCGATCCGTTTTTTGCGATTTTCTCAGCTTCCTGAAGCTCTACGAGTTCAAATGACCCCATTTTCGGAATCAGCGCGTCAAAATACATAAGAATCACTATATCCTAAAGTCAAAAAATCAACTTTGAAATTTTCAAAAAAATCGAAAGGGTACCCCCTTTGCTCAATTTCTGGCAAAATTTTGAAAATCAAATTCAACGGAAAAGGACAAATGACCCCATTTTCGGAATCAGCGCGTCAAAATACGAAAGAATCACTATATATTTAAGTCGAAAAACCGATTTTGAAATTTTCCGATCGGTTTTTCGCGATTTTCTCAGCTTCCTGAAGCTCTACGAGTTCAAATGTTCCCATTTTCGGAATCAGCGCATCAAAATACATGAGAATCACTATATACCGAGGTCGAAAAACCGATTTTTGGATTTTTCGATCGGTTTTTCGCGATTTTCTCAGCTTCCTGAAGCTCTACGAGTTCAAATAATACCATTTTCGGAATCAGCGCGTCAAAATACATAAGAATCACTATATACTGAGGTCGAAAACCCGATTTTGAAATTTTCCGATCGGTTTTATGCGATTTTCTCAGCTTCCTGAAGCTCTACGAGTTCAAATGACCCCATTCTCGGAATCAGCGCGTCAAAATACGTAAGAATCACTATATCCTGAAGTCAAAAAATCAACTTTGAATATTTCGAAAAAATCGAAAGGGTACCCCCTTTGCTCAATTTCAGGCAAAATTTTGAAAATCAAATTCAACGGAAAAGGACAAATGACCCCATTTTCGGAATCAGCGCGTCAAAATACGAAAGAATCACTATATATTTAAGTCGAAAAACCGATTTTGAAATTTTCCAATCGGTTTTTCGCGATTTTTTCAGCTTCCTGAAGCTCTACGAGTTCAAATGACCCCATTTTCGGAATCAGCGCGTCAAAATACATAAGAATCACTATATACTGAGGTCGAAAAACCGATTTTGAAATTTTCCGATCGGTTTTTTGCGATTTTCTCAGCTTCCTGAAGCTCTACGAGTTCAAATAACACCATTTTCGGAATCAGCGCGTCAAAATACATAAGAATCACTATATCCTGAAGTCAAAAAATCAACTTTGTAAATTTCGAAAAAATCGAAAGGGTACCCCCTTTGCTCAATTTCTGGCAAAATTTTGAAAATCAAATTCAACGGAAAAGGACAAATGACCCCATTTTCGGAATCAGCGCGTCAAATACGAAAGAATCACTATATATTTAAGTCGAAAAACCGATTTTGAAATTTTCCGATCGGTTTTCTGCGATTTTCTCAGCTTCCTGAAGCTCTACGATTTCAAATGACCCCATTTTCGGAATCAGCGCGTCAAAATACGTAAGAATCTCTATATACTGAGGTCGAAAAACCGATTTTGAAATTTTCCGATCGGTTTTTCGCGATTTTCTAAGCTTCCTGAAGCTCTACGAGTTCAAATGACCCCATTTTCGGAATCAGCGCGTCAAAATACGTAAGAATCACTATATACTGAGGTCAAAAAACCGATTTTGAAATTTTTCGATCGGTTTTTCGCAATTTTCTCAGCTTCCAGAAGCTCTACGAGTTCAAATGACCCCATTTTCGGAATCAGCGCGTCAAAATACGTAAGAATCACTATATGCTGAGGTCGAAAAACCGATTTTGAAATTTTCCGATCGGTTTTTTGCGATTTTCTCAGCTTCCTGAAGCTCTACGAGTTCAAATGACCCCATTTTCGGAATCAGCGCGTCAAAATACGTAAGAATCACTATATACTGAAGTCGAAAAACCGATTTTGAAATTTTCCGATCGGTTTTTCGCGATTTTCTCAGCTTCCTGAAGCTCTACGAGTTCAAATGACCCCATTTTCGGAATCAGCGCGTCAAAATACGTGAGAATCACTATATATTGAGGTCGAAAAACCGATTTTGAAAATTTCCGATCGGTTTTTCGCGATTTTCTCAGCTTCCTGAAGCTCTACGAGTTCAAATGACCCCATTTTCGGAATCAGCGCGTCAAAATACGTAAGAATCACTATATACTGAGGTCGAAAAACCGATTTTGAAATTTTCCGATCGGTTTTTTGCGATTTTCTTAGCTTCCTGAAGCTCTACGAGTTCAAATGACCCCATTTTCGGAATCAGCGCGTCAAAATACGTAAGAATCACTATATACTGAGGTCGAAAAACCGATTTTGAAAATTTCCGATCGGTTTTTCGCGATTTTCTCAGCTTCCTGAAGCTCTACGAGTTCAAATGACCCCATTTTCGGAATCAGCGCGTCAAAATACGTAAGAATCACTATATACTGAAGTCGAAAAACCAATTTTTGAATATTTCGATCGGTTTTTCGCGATTTTCTCAGCTTCCTGAAGCTCTACGAGTTCAAATAACACCATTTTCGGAATCAGCGCGTCAAAATACGTAAGAATCACTATATATTAAAGTCGAAAAACCGATTTTGAAATTTTCCGATCGGTTTTTCGCGATTTTCTCAGCTTTCTGAAGCTCTACGAGTTCAAATAACACCATTTTCGGAATCAGCGCGTCAAAATACGTAAGAATCACTATATATTAAAGTCGAAAACCCGATTTTGAAATTTTCCGATCGGTTTTATGCGATTTTCTCAGCTTCCTGAAGCTCTACGAGTTCAAATGACCCCATTCTCGGAATCAGCGCGTCAAAATACGTAAGAATCACTATATCCTGAAGTCAAAAAATCAACTTTGAATATTTCGAAAAAATCGAAAGGGTACCCCCTTTGCTCAATTTCAGGCAAAATTTTGAAAATCAAATTCAACGGAAAAGGACAAATGACCCCATTTTCGGAATCAGCGCGTCAAAATACGAAAGAATCACTATATATTTAAGTCGAAAAACCGATTTTGAAATTTTCCAATCGGTTTTTCGCGATTTTTTCAGCTTCCTGAAGCTCTACGAGTTCAAATGACCCCATTTTCGGAATCAGCGCGTCAAAATACATAAGAATCACTATATACTGAGGTCGAAAAACCGATTTTGAAATTTTCCGATCGGTTTTTTGCGATTTTCTCAGCTTCCTGAAGCTCTACGAGTTCAAATAACACCATTTTCGGAATCAGCGCGTCAAAATACATAAGAATCACTATATCCTGAAGTCAAAAAATCAACTTTGTAAATTTCGAAAAAATCGAAAGGGTACCCCCTTTGCTCAATTTCTGGCAAAATTTTGAAAATCAAATTCAACGGAAAAGGACAAATGACCCCATTTTCGGAATCAGCGCGTCAAATACGAAAGAATCACTATATATTTAAGTCGAAAAACCGATTTTGAAATTTTCCGATCGGTTTTCTGCGATTTTCTCAGCTTCCTGAAGCTCTACGATTTCAAATGACCCCATTTTCGGAATCAGCGCGTCAAAATACGTAAGAATCTCTATATACTGAGGTCGAAAAACCGATTTTGAAATTTTCCGATCGGTTTTTCGCGATTTTCTAAGCTTCCTGAAGCTCTACGAGTTCAAATGACCCCATTTTCGGAATCAGCGCGTCAAAATACGTAAGAATCACTATATACTGAGGTCAAAAAACCGATTTTGAAATTTTTCGATCGGTTTTTCGCAATTTTCTCAGCTTCCAGAAGCTCTACGAGTTCAAATGACCCCATTTTCGGAATCAGCGCGTCAAAATACGTAAGAATCACTATATGCTGAGGTCGAAAAACCGATTTTGAAATTTTCCGATCGGTTTTTTGCGATTTTCTCAGCTTCCTGAAGCTCTACGAGTTCAAATGACCCCATTTTCGGAATCAGCGCGTCAAAATACGTAAGAATCACTATATACTGAAGTCGAAAAACCGATTTTGAAATTTTCCGATCGGTTTTTCGCGATTTTCTCAGCTTCCTGAAGCTCTACGAGTTCAAATGACCCCATTTTCGGAATCAGCGCGTCAAAATACGTGAGAATCACTATATATTGAGGTCGAAAAACCGATTTTGAAAATTTCCGATCGGTTTTTCGCGATTTTCTCAGCTTCCTGAAGCTCTACGAGTTCAAATGACCCCATTTTCGGAATCAGCGCGTCAAAATACGTAAGAATCACTATATACTGAGGTCGAAAAACCGATTTTGAAATTTTCCGATCGGTTTTTTGCGATTTTCTTAGCTTCCTGAAGCTCTACGAGTTCAAATGACCCCATTTTCGGAATCAGCGCGTCAAAATACGTAAGAATCACTATATACTGAGGTCGAAAAACCGATTTTGAAAATTTCCGATCGGTTTTTCGCGATTTTCTCAGCTTCCTGAAGCTCTACGAGTTCAAATGACCCCATTTTCGGAATCAGCGCGTCAAAATACGTAAGAATCACTATATACTGAAGTCGAAAAACCAATTTTTGAATATTTCGATCGGTTTTTCGCGATTTTCTCAGCTTCCTGAAGCTCTACGAGTTCAAATAACACCATTTTCGGAATCAGCGCGTCAAAATACGTAAGAATCACTATATATTAAAGTCGAAAAACCGATTTTGAAATTTTCCGATCGGTTTTTCGCGATTTTCTCAGCTTTCTGAAGCTCTACGAGTTCAAATAACACCATTTTCGGAATCAGCGCGTCAAAATACGTAAGAATCACTATATATTAGAGTCGAAAAACCTATTGTTGAATTTTCCGATCGGTTTTTCGCGATTTTCTCAGCTTCCTGAAGCTCTACGAGTTCAAATAACACCATTTTCGGAATCAGCGCGTCAGAATACGTAAGAATCACTATATATTAAAGTCGAAAAACCGATTTTTGAAATTTTCGATCGGTTTTTCGCGATTTTCTCAGCTTCCTGAAGCTCTACGAGTTCAAATAAGACCACTTTCGGAATCAGCGCGTCAAAATACGTGAGAATCACTTTATATTAAAGTCGAAAAACCGATTTTTGAAATTTTCGATCGGTTTTTCGCGATTTTCTCAGCTTCCTGAAGCTCTACGAGTTCAAATAACACCATTTTCGGAATCAGCGCGTCAAAATACATAAGAATCACTATATGCTGAGGTCGAAAACCCGATTTTGAAATTTTCCGATCGGTTTTTTGCGATTTTCTCAGCTTCCTGAAGCTCTACGAGTTCAAATGACCCCATTTTCAGAATCAGCGCGTCAAAATACATAAGAATCACTATATCCTGAAGTCAAAAAATCAACTTTGAATATTTCGAAAAAATCGAAAGGGTACCCCCTTTGCTCAATTTCTGGCAAAATTTTGAAAATCAAATTCAACGGAAAAGGACAAATGACCCCATTTTCGGAATCAGCGCGTCAAAATACGAAAGAATCACTATATATTTAAGTCGAAAAACCGATTTTGAAATTTTCCGATCGGTTTTTCGCGATTTTTTCAGCTTCCTGAAGCTCTACGAGTTCAAATGACCCCATTTTCGGAATCAGCGCGTCAAAATACATAAGAATCACTATATACTGAGGTCGAAAAACCGATTTTGAAATTTTCCGATCGGTTTTTTGCGATTTTCTCAGCTTCCTGAAGCTCTACGAGTTCAAATAACACCATTTTCGGAATCAGCGCGTCAAAATACGTAAGAATCACTATATATTAAAGTCGAAAAACCGATTTTGAAATTTTCCGATCGGTTTTTCGCGATTTTCTCAGCTTCCTGAAGCTCTACGAGTTCGAATGACCCCATTTTCGGAATCAGCGCGTCAAAATACGTAAGAATCACTATATGCTGAGGTCGAAAAACCGATTTTGAAATTTTCCGATCCGTTTTTTGCGATTTTCTCAGCTTCCTGAAGCTCTACGAGTTCGAATGACCCCATTTTCGGAATCAGCGCGTCAAAATACATAAGAATCACTATATCCTAAAGTCAAAAAATCAACTTTGAAATTTTCAAAAAAATCGAAAGGGTACCCCCTTTGCTCAATTTCTGGCAAAATTTTGAGAATCAAATTCAACGGAAAAGGACAAATGACCCCATTTTCGGAATCAGCGCGTCAAAATACGAAAGAATCACTATATATTTAAGTCGAAAAACCGATTTTGAAATTTTCCGATCGGTTTTTCGCGATTTTCTCAGCTTCCTGAAGCTCTACGAGTTCAAATGTTCCCATTTTCGGAATCAGCGCATCAAAATACATGAGAATCACTATATACTGAGGTCGACAACCCGATTTTGAAATTTTCCGATCGGTTTTATGCGATTTTCTCAGCTTCCTGAAGCTCTACGAGTTCAAATGACCCCATTTTCGGAATCAGCGCGTCAAAATACGTAAGAATCACTATATCCTGAAGTCAAAAAATCAACTTTGAATATTTCGAAAAAATCGAAAGGGTACCCCCTTTGCTCAATTTCTGGCAAAATTTTGAAAATCAAATTCAACGGAAAAGGACAAATGACCCCATTTTCGGAATCAGCGCGTCAAAATACGAAAGAATCACTATATATTTAAGTCGAAAAACCGATTTTGAAATTTTCCAATCGGTTTTTCGCGATTTTTTCAGCTTCCTGAAGCTCTACGAGTTCAAATGACCCCATTTTCGGAATCAGCGCGTCAAAATACATAAGAATCACTATATACTGAGGTCGAAAAACCGATTTTGAAATTTTCCGATCGGTTTTTTGCGATTTTCTCAGCTTCCTGAAGCTCTACGAGTTCAAATAACACCATTTTCGGAATCAGCGCGTCAAAATACATAAGAATCACTATATCCTGAAGTCAAAAAATCAACTTTGTAATTTTCGAAAAAATCGAAAGGGTACCCCCTTTGCTCAATTTCTGGCAAAATTTTGAAAATCAAATTCAACGGAAAAGGACAAATGACCCCATTTTCGGAATCAGCGCGTCAAAATACGAAAGAATCACTATATATTTAAGTCGAAAAACCGATTTTGAAATTTTCCGATCGGTTTTCTGCGATTTTCTCAGCTTCCTGAAGCTCCACGAGTTCAAATGACCCCATTTTCGGAATCAGCGCATCAAAATACGTAAGAATCTCTATATTCTGAGGTCGAAAAACCGATTTTGAAATTTTCCGATCGGTTTTTCGCGATTTTCTAAGCTTCCTGAAGCTCTACGAGTTCAAATGACCCCATTTTCGGAATCAGCGCGTCAAAATACGTAAGAATCACTATATACTGAGGTCAAAAAACCGATTTTGAAATTTTTCGATCGGTTTTTCGCAATTTTCTCAGCTTCCAGAAGCTCTACGAGTTCAAATGACCCCATTTTCGGAATCAGCGCGTCAAAATACGTAAGAATCACTATATGCTGAGGTCGAAAAACCGATTTTGAAATTTTCCGATCGGTTTTTTGCGATTTTCTCAGCTTCCTGAAGCTCTACGAGTTCAAATGACCCCATTTTCGGAATCAGCGCGTCAAAATACGTAAGAATCACTATATACTGAAGTCGAAAAACCGATTTTGAAATTTTCCGATCGGTTTTTCGCGATTTTCTCAGCTTCCTGAAGCTCTACGAGTTCAAATGACCCCATTTTCGGAATCAGCGCGTCAAAATACGTGAGAATCACTATATATTGAGGTCGAAAAACCGATTTTGAAAATTTCCGATCGGTTTTTCGCGATTTTCTCAGCTTCCTGAAGCTCTACGAGTTCAAATGACCCCATTTTCGGAATCAGCGCGTCAAAATACGTAAGAATCACTATATACTGAGGTCGAAAAACCGATTTTGAAATTTTCCGATCGGTTTTTTGCGATTTTCTTAGCTTCCTGAAGCTCTACGAGTTCAAATGACCCCATTTTCGGAATCAGCGCGTCAAAATACGTAAGAATCACTATATACTGAGGTCGAAAAACCGATTTTGAAAATTTCCGATCGGTTTTTCGCGATTTTCTCAGCTTCCTGAAGCTCTACGAGTTCAAATGACCCCATTTTCGGAATCAGCGCGTCAAAATACGTAAGAATCACTATATACTGAAGTCGAAAAACCAATTTTTGAATATTTCGATCGGTTTTTCGCGATTTTCTCAGCTTCCTGAAGCTCTACGAGTTCAAATAACACCATTTTCGGAATCAGCGCGTCAAAATACGTAAGAATCACTATATATTAAAGTCGAAAAACCGATTTTGAAATTTTCCGATCGGTTTTTCGCGATTTTCTCAGCTTTCTGAAGCTCTACGAGTTCAAATAACACCTTTTTCGGAATCAGCGCGTCAAAATACGTAAGAATCACTATATATTAGAGTCGAAAAACCTATTGTTGAATTTTCCGATCGGTTTTTCGCGATTTTCTCAGCTTCCTGAAGCTCTACGAGTTCAAATAACACCATTTTCGGAATCAGCGCGTCAGAATACGTAAGAATCACTATATATTAAAGTCGAAAAACCGATTTTTGAAATTTTCGATCGGTTTTTCGCGATTTTCTCAGCTTCCTGAAGCTCTACGAGTTCAAATAAGACCACTTTCGGAATCAGCGCGTCAAAATACGTGAGAATCACTTTATATTAAAGTCGAAAAACCGATTTTTGAATTTTCCGATCGGTTTTTCGCGATTTTCTCAGCTTCCTGAAGCTCTACGAGTTCAAATGACCCCATTTTCGGAATCAGCGCGTCAAAATACGTAAGAATCTCTATATACTGAGGTCGAAAAACCGATTTTGAAATTTTCCGATCGGTTTTTCGCGATTTTCTAAGCTTCCTGAAGCTCTACGAGTTCAAATGACTCCATTTTCGGAATCAGCGCGTCAAAATACGTAAGAATCACTATATACTGAGGTCAAAAAACCGATTTTGAAATTTTTCGATCGGTTTTTCGCAATTTTCTCAGCTTCCAGAAGCTCTACGAGTTCAAATGACCCCATTTTCGGAATCAGCGCGTCAAAATACGTAAGAATCACTATATGCTGAGGTCGAAAAACCGATTTTGAAATTTTCCGATCGGTTTTTTGCGATTTTCTCAGCTTCCTGAAGCTCTACGAGTTCAAATGACCCCATTTTCGGAATCAGCGCGTCAAAATACGTAAGAATCACTATATACTGAAGTCGAAAAACCGATTTTGAAATTTTCCGATCGGTTTTTCGCGATTTTCTCAGCTTCCTGAAGCTCTACGAGTTCAAATGACCCCATTTTCGGAATCAGCGCGTCAAAATACGTAAGAATCACTATATACTGAGGTCAAAAAACCGATTTTGAAAATTTCCGATCGGTTTTTCGTGATTTTCTCAGCTTCCTGAAGCTCTACGAGTTCAAATGACCCCATTTTCGGAATCAGCGCGTCAAAATACGTAAGAATCACTATATACTGAAGTCGAAAAACCGATTTTTGAATATTTCGATCGGTTTTTCGCGATTTTCTCAGCTTCCTGAAGCTCTACGAGTTCAAATAACACCATTTTCGGAATCAGCGCGTCAAAATACGTAAGAATCACATTATATTAAAGTCGAAAAACCGATTTTTGAATTTTTCGATCGGTTTTTCGCGATTTTCTCAGCTTCCTGAAGCTCTACGAGTTCAAATAACACCATTTTCGGAATCAGCGCGTCAAAATACGTAAGAATCACTATATATTAGAGTCGAAAAACCTATTGTTGAATTTTCCGATCGGTTTTTCGCGATTTTCTCAGCTTCCTGAAGCTCTACGAGTTCAAATAACACCATTTTCGGAATCAGCGCGTCAAAATACGTAAGAATCACTATATATTAAAGTCGAAAAACCGATTTTTGAATTTTTCGATCGGTTTTTCGCGATTTTCTCAGCTTCCTGAAGCTCTACGAGTTCAAATAAGACCATTTTCGGAATCAGCGCGTCAAAATACATAAGGACCACTATATCCTGAAGTCAGAAAATCAACTTTGAAATTTTCGAAAAAATCGAAAGGGTACCCCCTTTGCTCAATTTCTGGCAAAATCTTGAAAATCAAATTCAACGGAAAAGGACAAATGACCCCATTTTCGGAATCAGCGCGTCAAAATACATAAGAATCACTATATACTGAGGTCGAAAAACCGATTTTGAAATTTTCCGATCGGTTTTTTGCGATTTTCTCAGCTTCCTGAAGCTCTACGAGTTCAAATAACACCATTTTCGGAATCAGCGCGTCAAAATACGTAAGAATCACTATATATTAAAGTCGAAAAACCGATTTTGAAATTTTCCGATCGGTTTTTCGCGATTTTCTCAGCTTCCTGAAGCTCTACGAGTTCGAATGACCCCATTTTCGGAATCAGCGCGTCAAAATACGTAAGAATCACTATATGCTGAGGTCGAAAAACCGATTTTGAAATTTTCCGATCGGTTTTTTGCGATTTTCTCAGCTTCCTGAAGCTCTACGAGTTCAAATGACCCCATTTTCGGAATCAGCGCGTCAAAATACGTAAGAATCACTATATATTAAAGTCGAAAAACCGATTTTGAAATTTTCCGATCGGTTTTTCGCGATTTTCTCAGCTTCCTGAAGCTCTACGAGTTCAAATGACCCCATTTTCGGAATCAGCGCGTCAAAATACGTAAGAATCACTATATACTGAGGTCAAAAAACCGATTTTGAAAATTTCCGATCGGTTTTTCGTGATTTTCTCAGCTTCCTGAAGCTCTACGAGTTCAAATGACCCCATTTTCGGAATCAGCGCGTCAAAATACGTAAGAATCACTATATACTGAAGTCGAAAAACCGATTTTTGAATATTTCGATCGGTTTTTCGCGATTTTCTCAGCTTCCTGAAGCTCTACGAGTTCAAATAACACCATTTTCGGAATCAGCGCGTCAAAATACGTAAGAATCACATTATATTAAAGTCGAAAAACCGATTTTTGAATTTTTCGATCGGTTTTTCGCGATTTTCTCAGCTTCCTGAAGCTCAACGAGTTCAAATAACACCATTTTCGGAATCAGCGCGTCAAAATACGTAAGAATCACTATATATTAGAGTCGAAAAACCTATTGTTGAATTTTCTGATCGGTTTTTCGCGATTTTCTCAGCTTCCTGAAGCTCTACGAGTTCAAATAACACCATTTTCGGAATCAGCGCGTCAAAATACGTAAGAATCACTATATATTAAAGTCGAAAAACCGATTTTTGAATTTTTCGATCGGTTTTTCGCGATTTTCTCAGCTTCCTGAAGCTCTACGAGTTCAAATAAGACCATTTTCGTAATCAGCGCGTCAAAATACATAAGGATCACTATATCCTGAAGTCAGAAAATCAACTTTGAAATTTTCGAAAAAATCGAAAGGGTACCCCCTTTGCTCAATTTCTGGCAAAATTTTGAAAATCAAATTCAACGGAAAAGGACAAATGACCCCATTTTCGGAATCAGCGCGTCAAAATACGAAAGAATCACTATATATTTAAGTCGAAAAACCGATTTTGAAATTTTCCGATCGGTTTTTCGCGATTTTCTCAGTTTCCTGAAGCTCTACGAGTTCAAATGACCCCATTTTCGGAATCAGCGCATCAAAATACATGAGAATCACTATATACCGAGGTCGAAAAACCGATTTTTGAATTTTTCGATCGGTTTTTCGCGATTTTCTCAGCTTCCTGAAGCTCTACGAGTTCAAATAACACCATTTTCGGAATCAGCGCGTCAAAATACGTAAGAATCACTATACAGGGTGTGTCACGGTGGATGGAACATTAGACGTATCTGGAGAACAGAAAGACAGATCATTTCGAAAATTTGTGAGCGTGGATAATCAAACTTGCTCTATCCGTCTAAAATATTTTCATCGATACAGTGTTGCCGCTTGTATAAGAAAGTAGTAGCTACTTTGTTATTTCAAATGGAACACCTTGTATATTATATCATTTTTAGAATCCTCATGAAATTCCTCACAACTTTCCTACATAATTTCCTATACCTATCTGTGACGATTTCCGAGATAAAAATTATTTTGTCGAATTTTTGTGCAAAACCTGACCATTGAAAAATATCAATTTTTTACCTATGCCAATTCACAAAATATTGCAATTTGGGTTATAGCTGCATAAGACCAACAAGTATTCTGTCGATGAACTGGCTCTCAGTTTCAGCATACAGGAAGGCTCAGAAGTGAGTGTCATCCGGGCACTCATGAAAATGACTGAAACTTTGTTTTTTCAAATGGAACACCCTGTATATTATCACTTATTCGAAAAGCTATAACATTTTCCATTCTAATTGAGTATACTTTCCCTATACCTATCTCGTACAGTTTGTTAGTTATGATCACTCATGTTATGAATTCGTCTTCAATAAAATAAATATTGGATAGTGCTTAAGATAGTAGGCTATGAACTTTATTCTGACAGAACATGTTATTCCTTCATTGTTATCCTGTATTCGAGATGCATGGGTGTGAAAATACTGTGGCAGAAAATAATTACTCGAATGCGGTTTAGATGGATTTATTCATCATTTATGATCAATGTAACAAGAAAATCAGTAGAACATGCAGAGAGTTTGATGAAAAGTATGCTGATTTACCTCGAACGAATTCGAGAAAATTTATTAGATTGAAGAGAAATTCTGAAATGCTTATATCATCATGAAAAGCTAAAAGTATCGAAGTCTAACATGTGTATTAATAAATCTAGAAAGATTTCAAAAACATGTCAAAATTTCTCTTCAATCTAATGAATTTCCTCGGATTCATCCAAGGTTAATCACTTCATACTTTTCATCAAACTCTCTGCATGTTCTACTGATATTCTTGTTAAATCATAAATGAAATAAATCCATCCAAACCGCATTCAAGTAATTATTTTCTGCCATAGTATTTTTACACCCATGCAACTTGAATACAGGATAACAATGAAGGAATAACATGTTCTGTCAGAATAAAGTTCATAGCCTACTATCTCAAGCGCTATCCAATATTTATTTTATTGAAGACGAATTCATAACATAAGTGATCATAACTAACAAACTGTACGAGATAGGTATAGGGAAAGTATACTCAATTAAAATGGAAAATGTTATATCTTTTCGAATAAGTGATAATATACAGGGTGTTCCATTTGAAAAAACAAGTTTCAGTCATTTTCATGAGTGCCCGGATGACACTCACTTCTGAGCCTCCCTGTATGCTGAAACTGAGATCCAGTTCATCGAAAGAATACTTGTTGGTCTTATGCAGCTATAACCCAAATTGCAATATTTCGTGAATTGGCATTGGGAAAAAATTGATATTTTTCAATGGTCAGGTTTAGCCCAAAAATTTGACAAAATAATTTTTATCTCGGAAATCGTGAGAGATAGGTATAGGGAATTATGTGTGAAAGTTGTGAGGAATCTCATGAGGATTCCAAAAATGATATAATATATGAGGTGTTCCATTTGAAATAACAAAGTAGCTACTACTTTCTTATACAAGCGGCAACACTGTATTGATGAAAATATTTTAGATGGATAGAGCAAGTTTGATTATCCACGCTCACAAATTTTCGAAATGATATGTCTTTCTGTTCTCCAGATACGTCTAATGTTCCATCCACTGTGACACACCCTGTATATTAAAGTCGAAAAACCGATTTTTGAATTTTTCGATCGGTTTTTCGCGATTTTCTCAGCTGCCTGAAGCTCTACGAGTTCAAATAACACCATTTTCGGAATCAGCGCGTCAAAATACGTAAGAATCACTATATATTAAAGTCGAAAAACCGATTTTTGAATTCTCCGATCGGTTTTTCGCGATTTTCTCAGCTTCCTGAAGCTCTACGAGTTCAAATAAGACCATTTTCGGAATCAGCGCGTCAAAATACGTGAGAATCACTATATATTAAAGTCGAAAAACCGATTTTTGAATTTTCCGATCGGTTTTTCGCGATTTTCTCAGCTTCCTGAAGCTCTACGAGTTCAAATGAGACCATTTTCGGAATCAGCGCGTCAAAATACGTAAGAATCACTATATATTAAAGTCGAAAAACCGATTTTTGAATTTTCCGATCGGTTTTTTGCGATTTTCTCAGCTTCCTGAAGCTCTACGAGTTCAAATGACCCCATTTTCGGAATCAGCGCGTCAAAATACATAAGAATCACTATATCCTGAAGTCAAAAAATCAACTTTGAAATTTTCGAAAAAATCGAAAGGGTACCCCCTTTGCTCAATTTCTGGCAAAATTTTGAAAATCAAATTCAACGGAAAAGGACAAATGACCCCTTTTTCGGAATCAGCGCGTCAAAATACATGAGAATCACTATATACCGAGGTCGAAAAACCGAATTTTGAATTTTTCGATCGGTTTTTCGCGATTTTCTCAGCTTCCTGAAGCTCTACGAGTTCAAATAACACCATTTTCGGAATCAGCGCGTCAAAATACGTAAGAATCACTTTATATTAAAGTCGAAAAACCGATTTTTGAATTTTTCGATCGGTTTTTCGCGATTTTCTCAGCTTCCTGAAGCTCTACGAGTTCAAATAACACCATTTTCGGAATCAGCGCGTCAAAATACGTGAGAATCACTATATATTGAAGTCGAAAAACCGATTTTGAAATTTTCCTATCGGTTTTTTGCGATTTTCTCAGCTTCCTGAAGCTCTACGAGTTCAAATGACCCCATTTTCGGAATCAGCGCGTCAAAATACGTAAGAATCACTATATACTGAGGTCGAAAAACCGATTTTGAAATTTTCCGATCGGTTTTTCGCGATTTTCTCAGCTTCCTGAAGCACTACGAGTTCAAATGACCCCATTTTCGGAATCAGCGCGTCAAAATACATGAGAATCACTATATACCGAGGTCGAAAAACCGATTTTTGGATTTTTCGATCGGTTTTTCGCGATTTTCTCAGCTTCCTGAAGCTCTACGAGTTCAAATAACACCATTTTCGGAATCAGCGCGTCAAAATACATAAGAATCACTATATGCTGAGGTCGAAAACCCGATTTTGAAATTTTCCGATCGGTTTTTTGCGATTTTCTCAGCTTCCTGAAGCTCTACGAGTTCAAATGACCCCATTTTCGGAATCAGCGCGTCAAAATACATAAGAATCACTATATCCTGAAGTCAAAAAATCAACTTTGAATATTTCGAAAAAATCGAAAGGGTACCCCCTTTGCTCAATTTCTGGCAAAATTTTGAAAATCAAATTCAACGGAAAAGGACAAATGACCCCATTTTCGGAATCAGCGCGTCAAAATACGAAAGAATCACTATATATTTAAGTCGAAAAACCGATTTTGAAATTTTCCGATCGGTTTTTCGCGATTTTTTCAGCTTCCTGAAGCTCTACGAGTTCAAATGACCCCATTTTCGGAATCAGCGCGTCAAAATACATAAGAATCACTATATACTGAGGTCGAAAAACCGATTTTGAAATTTTCCGATCGGTTTTTTGCGATTTTCTCAGCTTCCTGAAGCTCTACGAGTTCAAATAACACCATTTTCGGAATCAGCGCGTCAAAATACGTAAGAATCACTATATATTAAAGTCGAAAAACCGATTTTGAAATTTTCCGATCGGTTTTTCGCGATTTTCTCAGCTTCCTGAAGCTCTACGAGTTCGAATGACCCCATTTTCGGAATCAGCGCGTCAAAATACGTAAGAATCACTATATGCTGAGGTCGAAAAACCGATTTTGAAATTTTCCGATCGGTTTTTTGCGATTTTCTCAGCTTCCTGAAGCTCTACGAGTTCAAATGACCCCATTTTCGGAATCAGCGCGTCAAAATACATAAGAATCACTATATCCTAAAGTCAAAAAATCAACTTTGAAATTTTCAAAAAAATCGAAAGGGTACCCCCTTTGCTCAATTTCTGGCAAAATTTTGAAAATCAAATTCAACGGAAAAGGACAAATGACCCCATTTTCGGAATCAGCGCGTCAAAATACGAAAGAATCACTATATATTTAAGTCGAAAAACCGATTTTGAAATTTTCCGATCGGTTTTTCGCGATTTTCTCAGCTTCCTGAAGCTCTACGAGTTCAAATGTTCCCATTTTCGGAATCAGCGCATCAAAATACATGAGAATCACTATATACCGAGGTCGAAAAACCGATTTTTAGATTTTTCGATCGGTTTTTCGCGATTTTCTCAGCTTCCTGAAGCTCTACGAGTTCAAATAACACCATTTTCGGAATCAGCGCGTCAAAATACATAAGAATCACTATATACTGAGGTCGAAAACCCGATTTTGAAATTTTCCGATCGGTTTTATGCGATTTTCTCAGCTTCCTGAAGCTCTACGAGTTCAAATGACCCCATTTTCGGAATCAGCGCGTCAAAATACGTAAGAATCACTATATCCTGAAGTCAAAAAATCAACTTTGAATATTTCGAAAAAATCGAAAGGGTACCCCCTTTGCTCAATTTCTGGCAAAATTTTGAAAATCAAATTCAACGGAAAAGGACAAATGACCCCATTTTCGGAATCAGCGCGTCAAAATACGAAAGAATCACTATATATTTAAGTCGAAAAACCGATTTTGAAATTTTCCGATCGGTTTTTCGCGATTTTTTCAGCTTCCTGAAGCTCTACGAGTTCAAATGACCCCATTTTCGGAATCAGCGCGTCAAAATACATAAGAATCACTATATACTGAGGTCGAAAAACCGATTTTGAAATTTTCCGATCGGTTTTTTGCGATTTTCTCAGCTTCCTGAAGCTCTACGAGTTCAAATAACACCATTTTCGGAATCAGCGCGTCAAAATACATAAGAATCACTATATCCTGAAGTCAAAAAATCAACTTTGTAATTTTCGAAAAAATCGAAAGGGTACCCCCTTTGCTCAATTTCTGGCAAAATTTTGAAAATCAAATTCAACGGAAAAGGACAAATGACCCCATTTTCGGAATCAGCGCGTCAAAATACGAAAGAATCACTATATATTTAAGTCGAAAAACCGATTTTGAAATTTTCCGATCGGTTTTCTGCGATTTTCTCAGCTTCCTGAAGCTCCACGAGTTCAAATGACCCCATTTTCGGAATCAGCGCGTCAAAATACGTAAGAATCTCTATATACTGAGGTCGAAAAACCGATTTTGAAATTTTCCGATCGGTTTTTCGCGATTTTCTAAGCTTCCTGAAGCTCTACGAGTTCAAATGACCCCATTTTCGGAATCAGCGCGTCAAAATACGTAAGAATCACTATATACTGAGGTCAAAAAAACCGATTTTGAAATTTTTCGATCGGTTTTTTGCAATTTTCTCAGCTTCCAGAAGCTCTACGAGTTCAAATGACCCCATTTTCGGAATCAGCGCGTCAAAATACGTAAGAATCACTATATGCTGAGGTCGAAAAACCGATTTTGAAATTTTCCGATCGGTTTTTTGCGATTTTCTCAGCTTCCTGAAGCTCTACGAGTTCAAATGACCCCATTTTCGGAATCAGCGCGTCAAAATACGTAAGAATCACTATATACTGAAGTCGAAAAACCGATTTTGAAATTTTCCGATCGGTTTTTCGCGATTTTCTCAGCTTCCTGAAGCTCTACGAGTTCAAATGACCCCATTTTCGGAATCAGCGCGTCAAAATACGTAAGAATCACTATATATTGAGGTCGAAAAACCGATTTTGAAAATTTCCGATCGGTTTTTCGCGATTTTCTCAGCTTCCTGAAGCTCTACGAGTTCAAATGACCCCATTTTCGGAATCAGCGCGTCAAAATACGTAAGAATCACTATATACTGAGGTCGAAAAACCGATTTTGAAATTTTCCGATCGGTTTTTTGCGATTTTCTTAGCTTCCTGAAGCTCTACGAGTTCAAATGACCCCATTTTCGGAATCAGCGCGTCAAAATACGTAAGAATCACTATATACTGAGGTCGAAAAACCGATTTTGAAAATTTCCGATCGGTTTTTCGCGATTTTCTCAGCTTCCTGAAGCTCTACGAGTTCAAATGACCCCATTTTCGGAATCAGCGCGTCAAAATACGTAAGAATCACTATATACTGAAGTCGAAAAACCGATTTTTGAATATTTCGATCGGTTTTTCGCGATTTTCTCAGCTTCCTGAAGCTCTACGAGTTCAAATAACACCATTTTCGGAATCAGCGCGTCAAAATACGTAAGAATCACTATATATTAAAGTCGAAAAACCGATTTTGAAATTTTCCGATCGGTTTTTCGCGATTTTCTCAGCTTTCTGAAGCTCTACGAGTTCAAATAACACCATTTTCGGAATCAGCGCGTCAAAATACGTAAGAATCACTATATATTAGAGTCGAAAAACCTATTGTTGAATTTTCCGATCGGTTTTTCGCGATTTTCTCAGCTTCCTGAAGCTCTACGAGTTCAAATAACACCATTTTCGGGATCAGCGCGTCAGAATACGTAAGAATCACTATATATTAAAGTCGAAAAACCGATTTTTGAAATTTTCGATCGGTTTTTCGCGATTTTCTCAGCTTCCTGAAGCTCTACGAGTTCAAATAAGACCACTTTCGGAATCAGCGCGTCAAAATACGTGAGATTCACTTTATATTAAAGTCGAAAAACCGATTTTTGAATTTTCCGATCGGTTTTTCGCGATTTTCTCAGCTTCCTGAAGCTCTACGAGTTCAAATGACCCCATTTTCGGAATCAGCGCGTCAAAATACGTAAGAATCTTTATATACTGAGGTCGAAAAACCGATTTTGAAATTTTCCGATCGGTTTTTCGCGATTTTCTAAGCTTCCTGAAGCTCTACGAGTTCAAATGACCCCATTTTCGGAATCAGCGCGTCAAAATACGTAAGAATCACTATATACTGAGGTCAAAAAACCGATTTTGAAATTTTTCGAACGGTTTTTCGCAATTTTCTCAGCTTCCAGAAGCTCTACGAGTTCAAATGACCCCATTTTCGGAATCAGCGCGTCAAAATACGTAAGAATCACTATATGCTGAGGTCGAAAAACCGATTTTGAAATTTTCCGATCGGTTTTTTGCGATTTTCTCAGCTTCCTGAAGCTCTACGAGTTCAAATGACCCCATTTTCGGAATCAGCGCGTCAAAATACGTAAGAATCACTATATACTGAAGTCGAAAAACCGATTTTGAAATTTTCCGATCGGTTTTTCGCGATTTTCTCAGCTTCCTGAAGCTCTACGAGTTCAAATGACCCCATTTTCGGAATCAGCGCGTCAAAATACGTAAGAATCACTATATGCTGAGGTCGAAAAACCGATTTTGAAAATTTCCGATCGGTTTTTCGCGATTTTCTCAGCTTCCTGAAGCTCTACGAGTTCAAATGACCCCATTTTCGGAATCAGCGCGTCAAAATACGTAAGAATCACTATATACTGAGGTCGAAAAACCGATTTTGAAATTTTCCGATCGGTTTTTCGCGATTTTCTCAGCTTCCTGAAGCTCTACGAGTTCAAATGACCCCATTTTCGGAATCAGCGCGTCAAAATACGTAAGAATCACTATATATTGAGGTCGAAAAACCGATTTTGAAAATTTCCGATCGGTTTTTCGCGATTTTCTCAGCTTCCTGAAGCTCTACGAGTTCAAATGACCCCATTTTCGGAATCAGCGCGTCAAAATACGTAAGAATCACTATATACTGAGGTCGAAAAACCGATTTTGAAATTTTCCGATCGGATTTTTGCGATTTTCTTAGCTTCCTGAAGCTCTACGAGTTCAAATGACCCCATTTTCGGAATCAGCGTGTCAAAATACGTAAGAATCACTATATACTGAGGTCGAAAAACCGATTTTGAAAATTTCCGATCGGTTTTTCGCGATTTTCTCAGCTTCCTGAAGCTCTACGAGTTCAAATGACCCCATTTTCGGAATCAGCGCGTCAAAATACGTAAGAATCACTATATACTGAAGTCGAAAAACCGATTTTTGAATATTTCGATCGGTTTTTCGCGATTTTCTCAGCTTCCTGAAGCTCTACGAGTTCAAATAACACCATTTTCGGAATCAGCGCGTCAAAATACGTAAGAATCACTATATATTAAAGTCGAAAAACCGATTTTGAAATTTTCCGATCGGTTTTTCGCGATTTTCTCAGCTTCCTGAAGCTCTACGAGTTCAAATAACACCATTTTCGGAATCAGCGCGTCAAAATACGTAAGAATCACTATATATTAGAGTCGAAAAACCTATTGTTGAATTTTCCGATCGGTTTTTCGCGATTTTCTCAGCTTCCTGAAGCTCTACGAGTTCGAATGACCCCATTTTCGGAATCAGCGCGTCAAAATACGTAAGAATCACTATATGCTGAGGTCGAAAAACCGATTTTGAAATTTTCCGATCGGTTTTTTGCGATTTTCTCAGCTTCCTGAAGCTCTACGAGTTCAAGTGACCCCATTTTCGGAATCAGCGCGTCAAAATACATAAGAATCACTATATCCTGAAGTCAAATGATCAACTCTGAAATTTTCGAAAAAATCGAAAGGGTACCCCCTTTGCTCAATTTCTGGCAAAATTTTTAAAATCAAATTCAACGGAAAAGGACAAATGACCCCATTTTCGGAATCAGCGCGTCAAAATACGAAAGAATCACTATATATTTAAGTCGAAAAACCGATTTTGAAATTTTCCGATCGGTTTTTTGCGATTTTCTCAGCTTCCTGAAGCTCTACGAGTTCGAATGACCCCATTTTCGGAATCAGCGCGTCAAAATACATAAGAATCACTATATACTGAGGTCGAAAAACCGATTTTGAAATTTTCCGATCGGTTTTTCGCGATTTTCTCAGCTTCCTGAAGCACTACGAGTTCAAATGACCCCATTTTCGGAATCAGCGCGTCAAAATACATAAGAATCACTATATCCTAAAGTCAAAAAATCAACTTTGGAATTTTCGAAAAAATCGAAAGGGTACCCCCTTTGCTCAATTTCTGGCAAAATTTTGAAAATCAAATTCAACGGAAAAGGACAAATGACCCCATTTTCGGAATCAGCGCGTCAAAATACGAAAGAATCACTATATATTTAAGTCGAAAAACCGATTTTGAAATTTTCCGATCGGTTTTTCGCGATTTTCTCAGCTTCCTGAAGCTCTACGAGTTCAAATGACCCCATTTTCGGAATCAGCGCATCAAAATACATGAGAATCACTATATACCGAGGTCGAAAAACCGATTCTTGAATTTTTCGATAGGTTTTTCGCGATTATCTCAGTTTCCTGAAGCTCTACGGGTTCAAATAACACCATTTTCGGAATCAGCGCGTCAAAATACGTAAGAATCACTTTATATTAAAGTCGAAAAACCGATTTTTGAATTTTTCGATCGGTTTTTCGCGATTTTCTCAGCTTCCTGACGCTCTACGAGTTCAAATAACACCATTTTCGGAATCAGCGCGTCAAAATACGTAAGAATCACTATATACTGAAGTCGAAAAACCGATTTTTAAATTTTCCGATCGGTTTTTTGCGATTTTCTCAGCTTCCTGAAGCTCTACGAGTTCAAATGACCCCATTTTCGGAATCAGCGCGTCAGAATACGTAAGAATCACTATATACTGAGGTCGAAAAATCAACTTTGAATATTTCGAAAAAATCGAAAGGGTACCCCCTTTGCTCAATTTCTGGCAAAATTTTGAAAATCAAATTCAACGGAAAAGGACAAATGACCCCATTTTCGGAATCAGCGCGTCAAAATACGAAAGAATCACTATATATTTAAGTCGAAAAACCGATTTTGAAATTTTCCGATCGGTTTTTCGCGATTTTTTCAGCTTCCTGAAGCTCTACGAGTTCAAATGACCCCATTTTCGGAATTAGCGCGTCAAAATACATAAGAATCACTATATACTGAGGTCGAAAAACCGATTTTGAAATTTTCCGATCGGTTTTTTGCGATTTTCTCAGCTTCCTGAAGCTCTACGAGTTCAAATAACACCATTTTCGGAATCAGCGCGTCAAAATACATAAGAATCACTATATCCTGAAGTCAAAAAATCAACTTTGTAATTTTCGAAAAAATCGAAAGGGTACCCCCTTTGCTCAATTTCTGGCATAATTTTGAAAATCAAATTCAACGGAAAAGGACAAATGACCCCATTTTCGGAATCAGCGCGTCAAAATACGAAAGAATCACTATATATTTAAGTCGAAAAACCGATTTTGAAATTTTCCGATCGGTTTTCTGCGATTTTCTCAGCTTCCTGAAGCTCCACGAGTTCAAATGACCCCATTTTCGGAATCAGCGCGTCAAAATACGTAAGAATCTCTATATACTGAGGTCGAAAAACCGATTTTGAAATTTTCCGATCGGTTTTTCGCGATTTTCCAAGCTTCCTGAAGCTCTACGAGTTCGAATGACCCCATTTTCGGAATCAGCGCGTCAAAATACGTAAGAATCACTATATACTGAGGTCAAAAAACCGATTTTGAAATTTTTCGATCGGTTTTTCGCAATTTTCTCAGCTTCCAGAAGCTCTACGAGTTCAAATGACCCCATTTTCGGAATCAGCGCGTCAAAATACGTAAGAATCACTATATGCTGAGGTCGAAAAACCGATTTTGAAATTTTCCGATCGGTTTTTTGCGATTTTCTCAGCTTCCTGAAGCTCTACGAGTTCAAATGACCCCATTTTCGGAATCAGCGCGTCAAAATACGTAAGAATCACTATATACTGAAGTCGAAAAACCGATTTTGAAATTTTCCGATCGGTTTTTCGCGATTTTCTCAGCTTCCTGAAGCTCTACGAGTTCAAATGACCCCATTTTCGGAATCAGCGCGTCAAAATACGTAAGAATCACTATATATTGAGGTCGAAAAACCGATTTTGAAAATTTCCGATCGGTTTTTCGCGATTTTCTCAGCTTCCTGAAGCTCTACGAGTTCAAATGACCCCATTTTCGGAATCAGCGCGTCAAAATACGTAAGAATCACTATATACTGAGGTCGAAAAACCGATTTTGAAATTTTCCGATCGGTT
The DNA here is from genome assembly GCA_037013635.1 of Plagiodera versicolora. Classification (NCBI taxonomy): domain Eukaryota; kingdom Metazoa; phylum Arthropoda; class Insecta; order Coleoptera; family Chrysomelidae; genus Plagiodera; species Plagiodera versicolora. Next base: position 8,977,447 of record CM072991.1, on the reverse strand, counting down.
TTTTGCGATTTTCTTAGCTTCCTGAAGCTCTACGAGTTCAAATGACCCCATTTTCGGAATCAGCGCGTCAAAATACATAAGAATCACTATATCCTAAAGTCAAAAAATCAACTTTGGAATTTTCGAAAAAATCGAAAGGGTACCCCCTTTGCTCAATTTCTGGCAAAATTTTGAAAATCAAATTCAACGGAAAAGGACAAATGACCCCATTTTCGGAATCAGCGCGTCAAAATACGAAAGAATCACTATATATTTAAGTCGAAAAACCGATTTTGAAATTTTCCGATCGGTTTTTCGCGATTTTCTCAGCTTCCTGAAGCTCTACGAGTTCAAATGACCCCATTTTCGGAATCAGCGCATCAAAATACATGAGAATCACTATATACCGAGGTCGAAAAACCGATTCTTGAATTTTTCGATAGGTTTTTCGCGATTATCTCAGTTTCCTGAAGCTCTACGAGTTCAAATAACACCATTTTCGGAATCAGCGCGTCAAAATACGTAAGAATCACTTTATATTAAAGTCGAAAAACCGATTTTTTAATTTTTCGATCGGTTTTTCGCGATTTTCTCAGCTTCCTGACGCTCTACGAGTTCAAATAACACCATTTTCGGAATCAGCGCGTCAAAATACGTAAGAATCACTATATACTGAAGTCGAAAAACCGATTTTTAAATTTTCCGATCGGTTTTTTGCGATTTTCTCAGCTTCCTGAAGCTCTACGAGTTCAAATGACCCCATTTTCGGAATCAGCGCGTCAGAATACGTAAGAATCACTATATACTGAGGTCGAAAAATCAACTTTGAATATTTCGAAAAAATCGAAAGGGTACCCCCTTTGCTCAATTTCTGGCAAAATTTTGAAAATCAAATTCAACGGAAAAGGACAAATGACCCCATTTTCGGAATCAGCGCGTCAAAATACGAAAGAATCACTATATATTTAAGTCGAAAAACCGATTTTGAAATTTTCCGATCGGTTTTTCGCGATTTTTTCAGCTTCCTGAAGCTCTACGAGTTCAAATGACCCCATTTTCGGAATTAGCGCGTCAAAATACATAAGAATCACTATATACTGAGGTCGAAAAACCGATTTTGAAATTTTCCGATCGGTTTTTTGCGATTTTCTCAGCTTCCTGAAGCTCTACGAGTTCAAATAACACCATTTTCGGAATCAGCGCGTCAAAATACATAAGAATCACTATATCCTGAAGTCAAAAAATCAACTTTGTAATTTTCGAAAAAATCGAAAGGGTACCCCCTTTGCTCAATTTCTGGCATAATTTTGAAAATCAAATTCAACGGAAAAGGACAAATGACCCCATTTTCGGAATCAGCGCGTCAAAATACGAAAGAATCACTATATATTTAAGTCGAAAAACCGATTTTGAAATTTTCCGATCGGTTTTCTGCGATTTTCTCAGCTTCCTGAAGCTCCACGAGTTCAAATGACCCCATTTTCGGAATCAGCGCGTCAAAATACGTAAGAATCTCTATATACTGAGGTCGAAAAACCGATTTTGAAATTTTCCGATCGGTTTTTCGCGATTTTCCAAGCTTCCTGAAGCTCTACGAGTTCGAATGACCCCATTTTCGGAATCAGCGCGTCAAAATACGTAAGAATCACTATATACTGAGGTCAAAAAACCGATTTTGAAATTTTTCGATCGGTTTTTCGCAATTTTCTCAGCTTCCAGAAGCTCTACGAGTTAAAATGACCCCATTTTCGGAATCAGCGCGTCAAAATACGTAAGAATCACTATATGCTGAGGTCGAAAAACCGATTTTGAAATTTTCCGATCGGTTTTTTGCGATTTTCTCAGCTTCCTGAAGCTCTACGAGTTCAAATGACCCCATTTTCGGAATCAGCGCGTCAAAATACGTAAGAATCACTATATACTGAAGTCGAAAAACCGATTTTGAAATTTTCCGATCGGTTTTTCGCGATTTTCTCAGCTTCCTGAAGCTCTACGAGTTCAAATGACCCCATTTTCGGAATCAGCGCGTCAAAATACGTAAGAATCACTATATATTGAGGTCGAAAAACCGATTTTGAAAATTTCCGATCGGTTTTTCGCGATTTTCTCAGCTTCCTGAAGCTCTACGAGTTCAAATGACCCCATTTTCGGAATCAGCGCGTCAAAATACGTAAGAATCACTATATACTGAGGTCGAAAAACCGATTTTGAAATTTTCCGATCGGTTTTTTGCGATTTTCTTAGCTTCCTGAAGCTCTACGAGTTCAAATGACCCCATTTTCGGAATCAGCGCGTCAAAATACGTAAGAATCACTATATACTGAGGTCGAAAAACCGATTTTGAAAATTTCCGATCGGTTTTTCGCGATTTTCTCAGCTTCCTGAAGCTCTACGAGTTCAAATGACCCCATTTTCGGAATCAGCGCGTCAAAATACGTAAGAATCACTATATACTGAAGTCGAAAAACCGATTTTTGAATATTTCGATCGGTTTTTCGCGATTTTCTCAGCTTCCTGAAGCTCTACGAGTTCAAATAACACCATTTTCGGAATCAGCGCGTCAAAATACGTAAGAATCACTATATATTAAAGTCGAAAAACCGATTTTGAAATTTTCCGATCGGTTTTTCGCGATTTTCTCAGCTTTCTGAAGCTCTACGAGTTCAAATAACACCATTTTCGGAATCAGCGCGTCAAAATACGTAAGAATCACTATATATTAGAGTCGAAAAACCTATTGTTGAATTTTCCGATCGGTTTTTCGCGATTTTCTCAGCTTCCTGAAGCTCTACGAGTTCGAATAACACCATTTTCGGGATCAGCGCGTCAGAATACGTAAGAATCACTATATATTAAAGTCGAAAAACCGATTTTTGAAATTTTCGATCGGTTTTTCGCGATTTTCTCAGCTTCCTGAAGCTCTACGAGTTCAAATAAGACCACTTTCGGAATCAGCGCGTCAAAATACGTGAGAATCACTTTATATTAAAGTCGAAAAACCGATTTTTGAATTTTCCGATCGGTTTTTCGCGATTTTCTCAGCTTCCTGAAGCTCTACGAGTTCAAATGACCCCATTTTCGGAATCAGCGCGTCAAAATACGTAAGAATCTTTATATACTGAGGTCGAAAAACCGATTTTGAAATTTTCCGATCGGTTTTTCGCGATTTTCTAAGCTTCCTGAAGCTCTACGAGTTCAAATGACCCCATTTTCGGAATCAGCGCGTCAAAATACGTAAGAATCACTATATACTGAGGTCAAAAAACCGATTTTGAAATTTTTCGATCGGTTTTTCGCAATTTTCTCAGCTTCCAGAAGCTCTACGAGTTCAAATGACCCCATTTTCGGAATCAGCGCGTCAAAATACGTAAGAATCACTATATACTGAGGTCGAAAAACCGATTTTGAAAATTTCCGATCGGTTTTTCGCGATTTTCTCAGCTTCCTGAAGCTCTACGAGTTCAAATGACCCCATTTTCGGAATCAGCGCGTCAAAATACGTAAGAATCACTATATACTGAAGTCGAAAAACCGATTTTTGAATATTTCGATCGGTTTTTCGCGATTTTCTCAGCTTCCTGAAGCTCTACGAGTTCAAATAACACCATTTTCGGAATCAGCGCGTCAAAATACGTAAGAATCACTATATATTAAAGTCGAAAAACCGATTTTGAAATTTTCCGATCGGTTTTTCGCGATTTTCTCAGCTTTCTGAAGCTCTACGAGTTCAAATAACACCATTTTCGGAATCAGCGCGTCAAAATACGTAAGAATCACTATATATTAGAGTCGAAAAACCTATTGTTGAATTTTCCGATCGGTTTTTCGCGATTTTCTCAGCTTCCTGAAGCTCTACGAGTTCGAATAACACCATTTTCGGGATCAGCGCGTCAGAATACGTAAGAATCACTATATATTAAAGTCGAAAAACCGATTTTTGAAATTTTCGATCGGTTTTTCGCGATTTTCTCAGCTTCCTGAAGCTCTACGAGTTCAAATAAGACCACTTTCGGAATCAGCGCGTCAAAATACGTGAGAATCACTTTATATTAAAGTCGAAAAACCGATTTTTGAATTTTCCGATCGGTTTTTCGCGATTTTCTCAGCTTCCTGAAGCTCTACGAGTTCAAATGACCCCATTTTCGGAATCAGCGCGTCAAAATACGTAAGAATCTTTATATACTGAGGTCGAAAAACCGATTTTGAAATTTTCCGATCGGTTTTTCGCGATTTTCTAAGCTTCCTGAAGCTCTACGAGTTCAAATGACCCCATTTTCGGAATCAGCGCGTCAAAATACGTAAGAATCACTATATACTGAGGTCAAAAAACCGATTTTGAAATTTTTCGATCGGTTTTTCGCAATTTTCTCAGCTTCCAGAAGCTCTACGAGTTCAAATGACCCCATTTTCGGAATCAGCGCGTCAAAATACGTAAGAATCACTATATGCTGAGGTCGAAAAACCGATTTTGAAATTTTCCGATCGGTTTTTTGCGATTTTCTCAGCTTCCTGAAGCTCTACGAGTTCAAATGACCCCATTTTCGGAATCAGCGCGTCAAAATACGTAAGAATCACTATATACTGAAGTCGAAAAACCGATTTTGAAATTTTCCGATCGGTTTTTCGCGATTTTCTCAGCTTCCTGAAGCTCTACGAGTTCAAATGACCCCATTTTCGGAATCAGCGCGTCAAAATACGTAAGAATCACTATATATTGAGGTCGAAAAACCGATTTTGAAAATTTCCGATCGGTTTTTCGCGATTTTCTCAGCTTCCTGAAGCTCTACGAGTTCAAATGACCCCATTTTCGGAATCAGCGCGTCAAAATACGTAAGAATCACTATATACTGAGGTCGAAAAACCGATTTTGAAATTTTCCGATCGGTTTTTCGCGATTTTCTCAGCTTCCTGAAGCTCTACGAGTTCAAATGACCCCATTTTCGGAATCAGCGCGTCAAAATACGTAAGAATCACTATATATTGAGGTCGAAAAACCGATTTTGAAAATTTCCGATCGGTTTTTCGCGATTTTCTCAGCTTCCTGAAGCTCTACGAGTTCAAATGACCCCATTTTCGGAATCAGCGCGTCAAAATACGTAAGAATCACTATATACTGAGGTCGAAAAACCGATTTTGAAATTTTCCGATCGGTTTTTTGCGATTTTCTTAGCTTCCTGAAGCTCTACGAGTTCAAATGACCCCATTTTCGGAATCAGCGCGTCAAAATACGTAAGAATCACTATATACTGAGGTCGAAAAACCGATTTTGAAAATTTCCGATCGGTTTTTCGCGATTTTCTCAGCTTCCTGAAGCTCTACGAGTTCAAATGACCCCATTTTCGGAATCAGCGCGTCAAAATACGTAAGAATCACTATATACTGAAGTCGAAAAACCGATTTTTGAATATTTCGATCGGTTTTTCGCGATTTTCTCAGCTTCCTGAAGCTCTACGAGTTCAAATGACCCCATTTTCGGAATCAGCGCGTCAAAATACGTAAGAATCACTATATACTGAAGTCGAAAAACCGATTTTTGAATATTTCGATCGGTTTTTCGCGATTTTCTCAGCTTCCTGAAGCTCTACGAGTTCAAATAACACCATTTTCGGAATCAGCGCGTCAAAATACGTAAGAATCACTATATATTAAAGTCGAAAAACCGATTTTGAAATTTTCCGATCGGTTTTTCGCGATTTTCTCAGCTTCCTGAAGCTCTACGAGTTCAAATAACACCATTTTCGGAATCAGCGCGTCAAAATACGTAAGAATCACTATATATTAGAGTCGAAAAACCTATTGTTGAATTTTCCGATCGGTTTTTCGCGATTTTCTCAGCTTCCTGAAGCTCTACGAGTTCAAATAACACCATTTTCGGAATCAGCGCGTCAGAATACGTAAGAATCACTATATATTTAAGTCGAAAAACCGATTTTTGAAATTTTCGATCGGTTTTTCGCGATTTTCTCAGCTTCCTGAAGCTCTACGAGTTCAAATAAGACCACTTTCGGAATCAGCGCGTCAAAATACGTGAGAATCACTTTATATTAAAGTCGAAAAACCGATTTTTGAATTTTCCGATCGGTTTTTCGCGATTTTCTCAGCTTCCTGAAGCTCTACGAGTTCAAATAACACCATTTTCGGAATCAGCGCGTCAAAATACGTAAGAATCACTATATATTGAAGTCGAAAAACCGATTTTGAAATTTTCCGATCGGTTTTTCGCGATTATCGCAGCTTCCTGAAGCTCTACGAGTTCGAATGACCCCATTTTCGGAATCAGCGCGTCAAAATACGTAAGAATCACTATATGATAAGGTCGAAAAACCGATTTTGAAATTTTCCGATCGGTTTTTTGCGATTTTCCCAGCTTCCTGAAGCTCTACGAGTTCAAATGACCCCATTTTCGGAATCAGCGCGTCAAAATACGTAAGAATCACTATATACTGAGGTCGAAAAACCGATTTTGAAATTTTCCGATCGGTTTTTTGCGATTTTCTTAGCTTCCTGAAGCTCTACGAGTTCAAATAACCCCATTTTCGGAATCAGCGCGTCAAAATACGTAAGAATCACTATATACTGAGGTCGAAAAACCGATTTTGAAAATTTCCGATCGGTTTTTCGCGATTTTCTCAGCTTCCTGAAGCTCTACGAGTTCAAATGACCCCATTTTCGGAATCAGCGCGTCAAAATACGTAAGAATCACTATATACTGAAGTCGAAAAACCGATTTTTGAATTTTTCGATCGGTTTTTCGCGATTTTCTCAGCTTCCTGAAGCTCTACGAGTTCAAATAACACCATTTTCGGAATCAGCGCGTCAAAATACGTAAGAATCACTTTATATTAAAGTCGAAAAACCGATTTTTGAATTTTTCGATCGGTTTTTCGCGATTTTCTCAGCTTCCTGAAGCTCTACGAGTTCAAATAACACCATTTTCGGAATCAGCGCGTCAAAATACGTAAGAATCACTATATATTAAAGTCGAAAAACCGATTTTTAAATTTTCCGATCGGTTTTTCGCGATTTTCTCAGCTTCCTGAAGCTCTACGAGTTCAAATAACACCATTTTCGGAATCAGCGCGTCAAAATACGTAAGAATCACATTATATTAAAGTCGAAAAACCGATTTTTGAATTTTTCGATCGGTTTTTCGCGATTTTCTCAGCTTCCTGAAGCTCTACGAGTTCAAATAACACCATTTTCGGAATCAGCGCGTCAAAATACGTAAGAATCACTATATATTAGAGTCGAAAAACCTATTGTTGAATTTTCCGATCGGTTTTTCGCGATTTTCTCAGCTTCCTGAAGCTCTACGAGTTCAAATAACACCATTTTCGGAATCAGCGCGTCAAAATACGTAAGAATCACTATATATTAAAGTCGAAAAACCGATTTTTGAATTTTTCGATCGGTTTTTCGCGATTTTCTCAGCTTCCTGAAGCTCTACGAGTTCAAATAAGACCATTTTCGGAATCAGCGCGTCAAAATACATAAGAATCACTATATCCTGAAGTCAGAAAATCAATTTTGAAATTTTCGAAAAAATCGAAAGGGTACCCCCTTTGCTCAATTTCTGGCAAAATCTTGAAAATCAAATTCAACGGAAAAGGACAAATGACCCCATTTTCGGAATCAGCGCGTCAAAATACGAAAGAATCACTATATACTGAAGTCGAAAAACCGATTTTGAAATTTTTCGATCGGTATTTCGCGATTTTTTCAGCTTCCTGAAGCTCTACGAGTTCAAATAACACCATTTTCGGAATCAGCGCGTCAAAATACGTAAGAATCAGTTTATATTAAAGTCGAAAAACCGATTTTTGAATTTTTCGATCGGTTTTTCGCGATTTTCTCAGCTTCCTGAAGCTCTACGAGTTCAAATAACACCATTTTCGGAATCAGCGCGTCAAAATACGTAAGAATCACTATATATTAAAGTCGAAAAACCGATTTTTAAATTTTCCGATCGGTTTTTCGCGATTTTCTCAGCTTCCTGAAGCTCTACGAGTTCAAATAACACCATTTTCGGAATCAGCGCGTCAAAATACGTAAGAATCACTTTATATTAAAGTCGAAAAACCGATTTTTGAATTTTTCGATCGGTTTTTCGCGATTTTCTCAGCTTCCTGAAGCTCTACGAGTTCAAATAACACCATTTTCGGAATCAGCGCGTCAAAATACGTAAGAATCACTATATATTAGAGTCGAAAAACCTATTGTTGAATTTTCCGATCGGTTTTTCGCGATTTTCTCAGCTTCCTGAAGCTCTACGAGTTCAAATAACACCATTTTCGGAATCAGCGCGTCAAAATACGTAAGAATCACTATATATTGAAGTCGAAAAACCGATTTTTGAATTTTTCGATCGGTTTTTCGCGATTTTCTCAGCTTCCTGAAGCTCTACGAGTTCAAATAAGACCACTTTCGGAATCAGCGCGTCAAAATACGTAAGAATCACTTTATATTAAAGTCGAAAAACCGATTTTTGAATTTTCCGATCGGTTTTTCGCGATTTTCTCAGCTTCCTGAAGCTCTACGAGTTCAAATAACACCATTTTCGGAATCAGCGCGTCAAAATACGTGAGAATCACTATATATTAAAGTCGAAAAACCGATTTTGAAATTTTCCGATCGGTTTTTCGCGATTTTCTCAGCTTCCTGAAGCTCTACGAGTTCGAATGACCACATTTTCGGAATCAGCGCGTTAAAATACGTAAGAATCACTATATGCTGAGGTCGAAAAACCGATTTTTGAATTTTTCGATCGGTTTTTCGCGATTTTCTCAGCTTCCTGAAGCTCTACGAGTTCAAATAACACCATTTTCGGAATCAGCGCGTCAAAATACGTAAGAATCACTATATATTAAAGTCGAAAAACCGATTTTTGAATTTTTCGATCGGTTTTTCGCGATTTTCTCAGCTTCCTGAAGCTCTACGAGTTCAAATAACACCATTTTCGGAATCAGCGCGTCAAAATACGTAAGAATCACTATATATTAAAGTCGAAAAACCGATTTTTGAATTTTTCGATCGGTTTTTCGCGATTTTCTCAGCTTCCTGAAGCTCTACGAGTTCAAATAACACCATTTTCGGAATCAGCGCGTCAAAATACGTAAGAATCACTATATATTAAAGTCGAAAAACCGATTTTTGAATTCTCCGATCGGTTTTTCGCGATTTTCTCAGCTTCCTGAAGCTCTACGAGTTCAAATAAGACCATTTTCGGAATCAGCGCGTCAAAATACGTGAGAATCACTATATATTAAAGTCGAAAAACCGATTTTTGAATTTTCCGATCGGTTTTTCGCGATTTTCTCAGCTTCCTGAAGCTCTACGAGTTCAAATGAGACCATTTTCGGAATCAGCGCGTCAAAATACGTAAGAATCACTATATATTAAAGTCGAAAAACCGATTTTTGAATTTTCCGATCGGTTTTTTGCGATTTTCTCAGCTTCCTGAAGCTCTACGAGTTCAAATGACCCCATTTTCGGAATCAGCGCGTCAAAATACATAAGAATCACTATATCCTGAAGTCAAAAAATCAACTTTGAAATTTTCGAAAAAATCGAAAGGGTACCCCCTTTGCTCAATTTCTGGCAAAATTTTGAAAATCAAATTCAACGGAAAAGGACAAATGACCCCTTTTTCGGAATCAGCGCGTCAAAATACATGAGAATCACTATATACCGAGGTCGAAAAACCGAATTTTGAATTTTTCGATCGGTTTTTCGCGATTTTCTCAGCTTCCTGAAGCTCTACGAGTTCAAATAACACCATTTTCGGAATCAGCGCGTCAAAATACGTAAGAATCACTTTATATTAAAGTCGAAAAACCGATTTTTGAATTTTTCGATCGGTTTTTCGCGATTTTCCCAGCTTCCTGAAGCTCTACGAGTTCAAATAACACCATTTTCGGAATCAGCGCGTCAAAATACGTGAGAATCACTATATATTGAAGTCGAAAAACCGATTTTTAAATTTTCCGATCGGTTTTTTGCGATTTTCTCAGCTTCCTGAAGCTCTACGAGTTCAAATGACCCCATTTTCGGAATCAGCGCGTCAAAATACATAAGAATCACTATATCCTGAAGTCAAAAAATCAACTTTGAAATTTTCGAAAAAATCGAAAGGGTATACCCCCTTTGCTCAATTTCTGGCAAAATTTTGAAAATCAAATTCAACGGAAAAGGACAAATGACCCCATTTTCGGAATCAGCGCGTCAAAATACGAAAGAATCACTATATATTTGAGTCGAAAAACCGATTTTGAAATTTTTCGATCGGTTTTTTGCGATTTTCTCAGCTTCCTGAAGCTCTACGAGTTCAAATGACCCCGTTTTCGGAATCAGCGCGTCAAAATACGTAAGAATCACTATATGCTGAGGTCGAAAAACCGATTTTGAAATTTTCCGATCGGTTTTTTGCGATTTTCTCAGCTTCCTGGAGCTCTACGAGTTCAAATGACCCCATTTTCGGAATCAGCGCGTCAAAATAAATAAGAATCACTATATACTGAGGTCGAAAAATCGATTTTGAAATTTTCCGATCGGTTTTTCGCGATTTTCTCAGCTTCCTGAAGCACTACGAGTTCAAATGACCCCATTTTCGGAATCAGCGCGTCAAAATACATAAGAATCACTATATCCTAAAGTCAAAAAATCAACTTTGAAATTTTCGAAAAAATCGAAAGGGTACCCCCTTTGCTCAATTTCTGGCAAAATTTTGAAAATCAAATTCAACGGAAAAGGACAAATGACCCCATTTTCGGAATCAGCGCGTCAAAATACGAAAGAATCACTATATATTTAAGTCGAAAAACCGATTTTGAAATTTTCAGATCGGTTTTTTGCGATTTTCTCAGCTTCCTGAAGCTCTACGAGTTCAAATAACACCATTTTCGGAATCAGCGCGTCAAAATACGTAAGAATCACTTTATATTATAGTCGAAAAACCGATTTTTGAATTTTAAGATCGGTTTTTCGCGATTTTCTCAGCTTCCTGAAGCTCTACGAGTTCAAAAAACACCATTTTCGGAATCAGCGCGTCAAAATACGTAAGAATCACTATATATTAAAGTCGAAAAACCGATTTTTGAATTCTCCGATCGGTTTTTGGCCATTTTCTCAGCTTCCTGAAGCTCTACGAGTTCAAATAAGACCATTTTCGGAATCAGCGCGTCAAAATACGTAAGAATCACTATATATTAAAGTCGAAAAACCGATTTTTGAATTTTCTGATCGGTTTTTCGCGATTTTCTCAGCTTCCTGAAGCTCTACGAGTTCAAATAAGACCATTTTCGGAATCAGCGCGTCAAAATACATAAGAATCACTATATCCTGAAGTCAAAAAATCAACTTTGAAATTTTCGAAAAAATCGAAATACCCCCTTTGCTCAATTTCTGGCAAAATCTTGAAAATCAAATTCAACGGAAAAGGACAAATGACCCCATTTTCGGAATCAGCGCGTCAAAATACGAAAGAATCACTATATACTGAAGTCGAAAAACCGATTTTGAAATTTTTCGATCGGTATTTCGCGATTTTCTCAGCTTCCTGAAGCTCTACGAGTTCAAATGACCCCATTTTCGGAATCAGCGCGTCAAAATACGTAAGAATCACTATATACTGAGGTCGAAAAACCGATTTTGAAATTTTCCGATCGGTTTTTCGCGATTTTCTCAATATCCCTCTGAAACCTATGGGACCTATGTGGCCTTTGGGACATAAGGGGCCTTCGAGACCTTTGGGGCCTTTGGGACCTATAGAGTTCTTGGGACCTATGGGACCTTTAGGACCTTTGGGGCCCTTGGGACCTATGGGGCCTTTGGGACCTATGGGGCCTTTGGGACCTATATGGCCTTTGGGACCTTTGGGACCTTGGGACCTTTGAGTCTCTTGGGACCTATGGGACCTATGTGGCGTTTGGGACCTAAGAGGCCTTCGGGACCTTTGGAGCCTTTGGGACCTATAGGGCCCTTGGGACCTATGGGACCTTTAGGACCTTTGGGGCCCTTGGGACCTATGGGACCTTTGGGACCTTTGAGACCTTTAGGGCCTTTGGGACCTATGGGGCCTTTGGGACCTATAGGGCCCTTGGGACCTTTGCGGCCTCTGGGACCTTCAGGGCCTTCGGGACTTTTGGGGCTTTTGGGACCTATGGGGCCTTTAGGACCTATGGGGCCTTCGGGACCTATGGGGCCTTTAGGACCTTTGGGGCCCTTGGGACCTATGGGGCCTTAGAGACCTATGGGGCCTTTGGGACCTATGGGGCCTTTGGGACCTTTGGGGCCTTTGGGACCTATAGGGCTCTTGGGTCCTATGGGACCTTTAGGGCCTTTGGGACCTTTAGGGCCTTTGGGACCTTTGGGGCCTTTGGGACCTATGGGGCCTTTGGGACCTTTGAGGCCTTTGGGACCTATGGGGACCTTCGGACCTTTGGAACCCCATTTTCGGAATCAGCGCGTCAAAATACGAAAGAATCACTATATATTTAAGTCGAAAAACCGATTTTGAAATTTTCCGATCGGTTTTTCGCGATTTTCTCAGCTTCCTGAAGCTCTACGAGTTCAAATGACATCATGTTCGGAATCAGCGCGTCAAAATACATGAGAATCACTATATACCGAGGTCGAAAAACCGATTTTTGAATTTTTCGATCGGTTTTTAGCGATTTTCTCAGCTTCCTGAAGCTCTACGAGTTCAAATAACACCATTTTCGGAATCAGCGCGTCAAAATACGTAAGAATCACTTTATATTAAAGTCGAAAAACCGATTTTTGAATTTTTCGATCGGTTTTTCGCGATTTTCTCAGCTTCCTGAAGCTCTACGAGTTCAAATAACACCATTTCCGGAATCAGCGCGTCAAAATACGTAAGAATCACTATATACTGAAGTCGAAAATCCGATTTTGAAATTTTCCGATCGGTTTTTCGCGATTTTCTCAGCTTCCTGAAGCTCTACGAGTTCAAATGACCCCATTTTCGGAATCAGCGCGTCAAAATACGTAAGAATCACTATATACTGAAGTCGAAAATCCGATTTTGAAATTTTCCGATCGGTTTTTCGCGATTTTCTCAGCTTCTCGAAGCTCTACGAGTTCAAATGACCTCATTTTCGGAATCAGCGCGTCAAAATACGTAAGAATCACTATATACTGAGGTCGAAAAACCGATTTTGAAATTTTCCGATCGGTTTTTTGCGATTTTCTCAGCTTCCTGAAGCTCTTCGAGTTAAAATGACCCCATTTTCGGAATCAGCGCGTCAAAATACGTAAGAATCATTATATATTGAGGTCGAAAAACCGATTTTGAAATTTTCCGATCGGTTTTTCGCGATTTTCTCAGCTTCCTGAAGCTCTACGAGTTCAAATGACCCCATTTTCGGAATCAGCGCGTCAAAATTCGTAAGAATCACTATATACTGAGGTCGAAAAACCGATTTTGAAATTTTCCGATCGGTTTTTTGCGATTTTCTCAGCTTCCTGAAGCTCTACGAGTTCAAATGACCCCATTTTCGGAATCAGCGCGTCAAAATACGTAAGAATCACTATATACTGAAGTCGAAAAACCGATTTTGAAATTTTTCGATTGGTATTTCGCGATTTTCTCAGCTTCCTGAAGCTCTACGAGTTCAAATGACCCCATTTTCGGAATCAGCGCGTCAAAATACGTAAGAATCACTATATACTGAGGTCGAAAAACCGATTTTGAAATTTTCCGATCGGTTTTTCGCGATTTTCTCACTATCCCTTTGAAACCTATTGTACCTATGTGGCCTTTGGGACATAAGGGGCCTTTGGGACCTTTGGGGCCTTTGGGACCTATAGAGTTTCTGGGACCTATGGGACCTTTAGGACCTTTGGGGCCCTTGGGACCTATGGGGCCTTTGGGACCTACGGGGCCTTTGGGACCCATGGGGCCTTTGGAACCTTCGAGACCTTGGGACCTTTGAGTCTCTTGGGACCTATGGGACCTATGTGGCCTTTGGGACCTAAGGGGCCTTCGGGACCTTTGGAGCCTTTGGGACCTATGGGACCTTTAGGACCTTTGGGGCCCTTGGGACCTTGGGACCTTTGAGTCTCTTGGGACCTATGGGACCTATGTGGCCTTTGGGACCTAAGGGGCCTTTGGGACCTTTGGAGCCTCTGGGACCTATAAGGCCCTTTGGGACCTATGGGGCCTTCGGGACCTTTGGGGCCTTTGGGACCTATAGGGCCCTTGGGACCTATGGGGCCTTCAGGGCCTTTGGGACCTTTGGGGCCTTTGGGACCTTCGGGGCCTTTGGGACCTATGGGGCCTTTGGGACCTATGGGGCCTTTAGGACCTTTGGGGCCCTTGGGACCTATGGGGCCTTTGAGACCTATGGGGCCTTTGGGACCTATGGGGCCTTTGGGACCTTTGGGGCCTTTGGGACCTATAGGGCCCTTGGGACCTATGGGACCTTTAGGGCCTCTGGGACCTTTAGGGCCTTTGGGACCTTTGGGACCTATGGGGCCTCTGGGACCTTTAGGGCCTTTGGGACCTTTGGGGACCTTGGGACCTTTGGAACCCCATTTTCGGAATCAGCGCGTCAAAATACGTAAGAATCACTATATACTGAGGTCGAAAAACCGATTTTGAAATTTTCCGATCGGTTTTTCGCGATTTTCTCAGCTTCCTGAAGCTTTACGAGTTCAAATGACCCCATTTCCGGAATCAGCGCGTCAAAATACGTAAGAATCACTTTATACTGAGGTCGAAAAACCGATTTTGAAATTTTCCGATCGGTTTTGTGCGATTTTCTCAGCTTCCTGAAGCTCTACGAGTTCAAATGACCCCATTTCCGGAATCAGCGCTTCAAAATACGTAAGAATCACTATATACTGAGGTCGAAAAACCGATTTTGGAATATTCCGATCGGTTTTTCGCGATTTTCTCAGCTTCCTGAAGCTCTACGAGTTCAAATGACCCCATTTTCGGAATCAGCGCGTCAAAATACGTAAGAATCACTATATACTGAGGTCGAAAAACCGATTTTGGAATATTCCGATCGGTTTTTCGCGATTTTCTCAGCTTCCTGAAGCTCTACGAGTTCAAATGACCCCATTTCCGGAATCAGCGCTTCAAAATACGTAAGAATCACTATATACTGAGGTCGAAAAACCGATTTTGGAATATTCCGATCGGTTTTTCGCGATTTTCTCAGCTTCCTGAAGCTCTACGAGTTCAAATGACCCCATTTCCGGAATCAGCGCGTCAAAATACGTAAGAATCACTTTATACTGAGGTCGAAAAACCGATTATGAAATTTTCCGATCGGTTTTGTGCGATTTTCTCAGCTTCCTGAAGCTCTACGAGTTCAAATGACCCCATTTCCGGAATCAGCGCTTCAAAATACGTAAGAATCACTATATACTGAGGTCGAAAAACCGATTTTGGAATATTCCGATCGGTTTTTCGCGATTTTCTCAGCTTCCTGAAGCTCTACGAGTTCAAATGACCCCATTTCCGGAATCAGCGCTTCAAAATACGTAAGAATCACTATATACTGAGGTCGAAAAACCGATTTTGGAATATTCCGATCGGTTTTTCGCGATTTTCTCAGCTTCCTGAAGCTCTACGAATTCAAATGACCCCATTTCCGGAATCAGCGCGTCAAAATACGTAAGAATCACTTTATACTGAGGTCGAAAAACCGATTTTGAAATTTTCCGATCGGTTTTGTGCGATTTTCTCAGCTTCCTGAAGCTCTACGAGTTCAAATGACCCCATTTCCGGAATCAGCGCTTCAAAATACGTAAGAATCACTATATACTGAGGTCGAAAAACCGATTTTGGAATATTCCGATCGGTTTTTCGCGATTTTCTCAGCTTCCTGAAGCTCTACGAGTTCAAATGACCCCATTTCCGGAATCAGCGCTTCAAAATACGTAAGAATCACTATATACTGAGGTCGAAAAACCGATTTTGGAATATTCCGATCGGTTTTTCGCGATTTTCTCAGCTTCCTGAAGCTCTACGAGTTCAAATGACCCCATTTCCGGAATCAGCGCTTCAAAATACGTAAGAATCACTATATACTGAGGTCGAAAAACCGATTTTGGAATATTCCGATCGGTTTTTCGCGATTTTCTCAGCTTCCTGAAGCTCTACGAGTTCAAATGACCCCATTTTCGGAATCAGCGCGTCAAAATACGAATTTCATCGACCAATCAATGAAACGGTAACTAAGAGAGATGACGGTGAATGGCGTTTCTGTCATCTTGACAAATTCAACCTGATGTGAATGAGTCAGTGTAGTTATTTCTTCCAGTCAAAAATGGCTACATCGAATTGCTTTCCCTACAGACCACACGATTACATGTACGGTGGGTTTGGAAATAGCATTTTAATATTGTTATCGATCGTTTCTGTTTCATTCTTGTAGACCCCATTTTCACTGTGTCTGGGCCGAGCGATCACTACAAAGCAGCGATGGTCGCCAAAATGTCAGCAGCTAAATTCGTGAGTACCTACCTCTGTTCGATAAGATTACGGTAACGCGAATTTCCTAGGATGTGGGTGTATTTTCGAGATAATATTATTCAGACTGAACAAATAATTCGCAGCAAATATGTCCCATCTTCCCGAACATGTTCTCGGACCTTCCGAGCCGCCCGCGCGTCCAGCTGGTACCGCGAAAGACCGCCCCGGTCGCCCAATACCGAGAGCCGCCCAGAAGCATCGATCCAGCACTGAGACGACCGCCGGACGTACTCGGGGCGGACCGCCTCAAATACTTTTGCCCTCTGCTCAACTTCCCGCCCAAGGAGTGGTTGCCGCCCCAGCAATACGTCACCTTCACCATCGAAAAGGTATGGGCGGTTATTTTACTCGAACACACGTTGTTTCGTCGATAACGGGCGCGCCGTTCGAATAGGTGGAGAAAAAAGAGTTGAAGAAGAAAGTGGACTACAAAACGAGGAACGTGAGCACGGAAACGAAGTTCAGGGAGTCTGCTGCCCAAACTGAGCCCTGGGAGCCCCCCTACAAGATCGTGGGCGGGAGAGGGGATCCGGAAATACTCAAGCTGGACTTTCTCAAATGGGGTACGTATACAGGGCGTGGAGGCTGAATGATAACTCATTGTATTCGCGCTAAAATATTTCGAGATAAACAGGGTGTCCAGCCTATAGGCAAGACCCCATCGAATTTTCTCGTGATTTTGGAACGTTTATGGGGTGGAAAAGGTAGCGGTCTGCCTGCCGGCATGCACGAGGTCCGTCTGATAGAGCGGGCCCGCATGAAAGCTGCCTGGGAGAAAAGCGTCAGACCGGACATAAAAAATGAAAACTCGCTGGTGGAGTTCCGGGACTATCTGGAAGCGCTCGAGCGGGACGAGTGGGCGTTCCGAGAGTCGGAAATCGAAGAGATACAGGAGCTGCGACTGCAGCTGCTCGAGGAGATGCTCAACGAGGTCCACGAAAAGTCCAGGACCAGGACCGAGATGAAGATGAGGAATTTCATCGAGAAAAAGGAGGCGGAAAAGCGGGAACAAATCAACAGGATACGCCAGAAGACGGCGAGAGGTAATCTGAATTTTGCCTCTATATTGCTATACACAGGGTGAGTCACGATTGTTCGGTTTTGGAAGAACTGAGGAAGTTGGAGGCCCAAAGGAAAGGCTATTCGACCAGGTACAAGGAGCCGAATATAGTCGACGAACACGCGGACAAAAAATCCGAAATTTACGGACCGCTGAGGAGGAACGGAGAACACCCGAAACGTTGGCATCAAGTCGTCGACGAGAAGATGAGGATTTACAGGGCGCAATTCATCGGTGATTTTGGTCTCGTCGTGACATCGTCCGACAACCTAACCATAAACGCTTTCGTCGCAGGCGTGGAGAATTTCAGCACGCTGCCGACTTGGCTGGACCGAGCTACGAAAATCGACAAACGCCGATTGTACGACGACACGCCCGGAAGGAGACTGTGCATCCGGGAAACCAAATGGACCGCTCCGGTACTCAAAGAATTGCACGAGGAACTCAAAGGTGGTACACGTTGCATCCTCGAACGAAACTTTTATTTCTCCCCGAAATCCACGCAGACTTGAGGAAGGAGACTCAAGAACGGCCGCTTTCTCTCCGAACGAAAAAAGAGGTTCCCATCGAAGAAGCCACGACTCCAGAGGTGGAAGGAGTGCCTCAGATGGAGGAAGACAAATACCAAGCTGCCGTTTTGCTACAAAAAGTTATTCGAGGACGTGCCGCTCAAATGATGGTCGGATACATTATCATTATTCGTATTTTGCATACTATTTTATATCCGTGTTGTTCGTTTCAAGATATACGAGGGCAGAAATACGTGCAAGGAGTTGATACACGAGCTTAAGTATTCGGTGGGATTGCTGAAGAAGCAAAAAATGTTGAAATCCAAACAGAAACAGAAAGTCAAAGTGCAACAAAGAGAGGAATGTAAGCAGTTGACTATGGTGAGTCGTTCCTTTTTCATTTTGATGTGAATGTCAGTCTCTCAAGTGAAAACAATCCAACGACCGATCGACAATAACATTAATAAACGAAAAGTCGTCGAGAGATTCCGAAACGACTTTTGACGTATGACGTATAGGTACACAGGCTGCAAGGATCCCTGGGCAAACTGCAGGGCTCCGTCGTCGGCACGCTCCTCGATTTTTTGAACAAGGAGCTGCGCAGACTGCTGGAGGAACGTAAGGCCCACGCCATGTGCCTGGTGAACGAGCGCGAACGGTACGTGCGTACGCGATAAAACACCCAGTACATTGAGAATTGCAGGTACATTCGCGAGGCTGCCGAAGCCGGCCGGAGGCAGAAGGAGTTGCGCAGACGGCGGGAACACGACGAGATGTTCAAACAGGTCGAATTTCATAATATAGATATTAGATCATCTTCGATTATTCGTTGGTCGTTTTTTATTCGCAGGTGGTCAAGGTCACGCAAGAAAGTGTCGATGTCTACTTGCAGAATATCATCACCGAAGGCATTGACTTTGCTTCGTCCGAAGAAGCAAAAGAATATATCGATAAGCTAGCCAAGAAGATTGAACTCGAGACGGAAAGAGATTACAAACAGTTGATATACATTTCCTCCATTTATTTCGCACTTTGATAAAACTCCAGCTTTTTTTTCTAGATCAGCGACTGCCTCAGTGACCGATCAAGATGAAATGATCGCTGACATGGTGTTGCATTTCATGTTACCGGACATAGAAAAACAGTTGATTCGAGAGAAAATAACGACGAAACAAAAACTCAACCTGAAAACTATTCACGATAGCATTTATTCCGATTTCGAGGACCTGCCAAAATCTGGTGAATTAGTTGCACCGAAAATATGTTCAGATTTAAAATTTCATTGTTGAAGGACGCCTTTTGAAGATGAGATCGGAAAACACGATGGAATCTGCAGCACCGGAAGTTTTGCAAGAGGAGGAAAACGTATTGACATCCTCCGAATGGAATTCAATGGATATTCCAGACGGTCGTGAGGAAAACGTACACCCGATCGATTATCTGGATCCCTATGAAGAATATTTGAGACAGCTGATGGCTGAGCAACCGTACAACGAACACCAATTTCCAGACGTCCAGGCACAAATCAGCGACGATTCCAGTGAATTTCAATTGAGGAATGACGTTTTAGAGACGATAA
Source organism: Plagiodera versicolora (assembly GCA_037013635.1). Lineage (NCBI taxonomy): Eukaryota > Metazoa > Arthropoda > Insecta > Coleoptera > Chrysomelidae > Plagiodera > Plagiodera versicolora. The sequence continues at coordinate 8,957,816 of CM072991.1, read as the reverse complement.
CAGAAGTAGACACTGAGAGTAGTTCAAATAAAGATATGTAATGTAAAAAAATTAAATATTGTACACCACGCACACACACACACACACTATCGAACAATTACATCATATTGCCAAGTCTTTTATAATCGATTTTCTCCAACTGCACCAACGGTCTCAATTGCTCTGCAAAGATTCTCATATCCTCCGCGATGGCATCTTGCCCTGAGGGTGCTAACACGGACAACTCCACCAAATAGCTCTGTGAAATGGGCTCCACGCCCTCTCCCGGCTTGTTGCCGCCCATCTTGAATATCTTGGACACAGTTATCTTCATTCTTCCTTTCCTGAACATGTACCCTCTTGCTATGTACTCAAAATCAACTCTGCATCCTAGCTCGGTGAGAAATTCGACTATGGTGGAACTGCACGCCATATCGATGCTCGATCTCACCACCGTCGGCCTATTCTTGTCCCCCAACTCTTGTTGTCCGATGTAACGCAGCTGATAAGGGCTGTCGCTCACGTCGAGGGCTCTTCGCACCCTCAGAGAAAACACCGACATGGGCGTGGTGGCTCCTGTATTCGCTATTCTCAATGAAAAACACAATTCGTGATCGTGGAAGGATTCCGGGCCGCTGTCGACGTTGTCGCACAAGCCTCTCAAACGGTGCAACAACACTTCCACGTACTGATCGAGGACGGAACCCTGTAGCAGGTATTCTTGATTGGGAATTATGTTGCATTTCAGAGCAGCGCTAAGAGAGTCCATCGCGTTTCCTGGGGAGGACATTTTCAGTTTGTTTTCGCTTGTTTATATACACTAATCGAAAAATTTATTTTCAGGTTATTTTCTTCTCGGTCGTTACTCGTTAGAAACGTCAAATAATCCTATTCACTGTAGCGATCGGATTCGAGGGAAGACGAATACACGTCAAACGTCGCGCATATTTTGCTGGTCATCTTTTTAATAGTCGATTTTCGACTATTGTATTGTTGTATTATTGAATTCTCCTACGTATTGAAATATTCCCATCAACATGGAAACAGATCAACGTGAAAAAGGTCTTCAAGATTACAGAAAGAAATTGTTGGAGCATAAAGAAGTCGAATCCAGGTTAAAAGAAGGTGATGAAAAATGTTGTCTCTCGTTAGTTTACTGCTATAGCAAATACTGTTTTAGTGAGAGAGCAACTGAAAGACCTGACCAAGCAATATGACAAGTCGGAAAACGATTTGAAAGCTTTGCAAAGCATGGGTCAAATAGTCGGCGAAGTATTGAAACAACTGACGGAAGAGAAATGTAGGTAAATTTATGTTCAGCATTCGATATTCTCGCGTTTCGTTTTCCAGTCATTGTTAAAGCAACGAATGGGCCCCGGTACGTCGTCGGGTGTCGCAGGCAGCTGGACAAGGCAAAGCTCAAAGCTGGCACCAGGGTAGCCTTGGACATGACCACATTGACCATCATGCGTTATCTACCACGTGAAGTCGATCCTCTAGTCTATAACATGAGCCACGAAGATCCAGGAGATGTCACATACTCAGCCATCGGAGGTCTATCGGAGCAAATCAGGGAGCTCAGGGAAGTAATCGAGTTGCCGTTGATGAATCCCGAGCTCTTCTTGAGAGTAGGAATCACACCACCGAAAGGTTGTTTGTTGTACGGACCACCCGGAACAGGCAAAACCCTTCTGGCCAGAGCAGTGGCTTCCCAACTAGATGCAAACTTTTTGAAAGTCGTTTCAAGTGCTATCGTTGACAAATACATCGGAGAGTCGGCCAGGCTGATCAGAGAAATGTTCAACTACGCCAAGGACCATCAGCCTTGCATCATTTTCATGGACGAAATCGATGCCATTGGCGGTAGACGATTTTCTGAGGGCACCTCAGCTGACAGGGAGATTCAGAGAACTCTGATGGAACTTCTCAACCAAATGGACGGTTTCGATTCCCTGGGGCAGGTCAAAATGATCATGGCTACAAACAGACCGGACACCTTGGATCCTGCCCTGCTCAGGCCTGGCCGTCTCGATAGAAAAATCGAAATCCCCCTGCCCAACGAACAGGCGAGGTTGGAGATTCTCAAGATTCACGCGCTACCCATTGCCAAGCATGGAGAAATCGACTATGAGGCGATTGTGAAGCTGTCGGATACTTTCAATGGGGCAGATTTGAGGTTTGTTTAAATCAAATCAAAGCGATTGACATGCAATTGGACGGGATTTTTTCTTGCAGGAACGTGTGCACTGAGGCAGGTCTTTTCGCTATCAGATCCGAAAGGGAGTATGTGATTCAGGAAGATTTCATGAAAGCTGTGAGAAAAGTAGCCGACAATAAGAAGCTGGAGAGTAAACTGGACTACAAACCTGTATAATCAACTCGAGTTTTTCCCATATTTTCCTTCATTCAGATTATTTCGCGTGTGGAATCAGGAATTATACTCAAAGTTCTCTGATCATTATATTTACTATTTGTAATAAAATCATTTCTTGGAATGACTGGTTGCGTTTGAAAAAAAAAATAATATTATGGAAAATATTGTATATTCAATAATCTTGTACAAAAAATATCTCTCCTCGAACGATCTCGACAATTTACTCGACGAAAAACTATGTAAAAACAATTCATTCAGTCATTTTCACAGCATCTTCGAGTTTCTCCAATTGCAGCCTTAAATTCTTATCGAATCCCACCCCCCTCAGCCTCTCCACATTCACAACCTGCTCTTTAACATCACCCAACAAGTCTTTAACATCACTCGGTACGAATTTGGCCAAGACGATCATCAACTGAAAGTAATTGACCGTGTTGAACGCCATGTTGTTGTGATTTCGCGTAACAGCCAGCACGGCCCTACGAAATTCCGGTCTGATTCGACGAAACAACGCAGAACCGGTTATCGTTTTGATCAAGCCGATGGCCGAGTTCCTTTGAGGGTGGAAAATCACGACCTCGAAAAGTCCGTGCAGAGTTTTGTCGACGACGAGTCTCAAGCGAGACTCGCAAGCGGTGCCCCTTATCGCTTCCCCCAGAATTTTCACGACCTTCAGAGTGTTGGCCTCGTCCTCGTTGAAGGGCTGCTTGAAATACGCGCCGCAAATCTTCTCGAGGACGACGGGGGCGACCGCTTCGGACTCGAGCGCTCTCGCGATCGGCGAATCGCCGCTGCCGAAGTACGGCACGTACTTGGTTATCATGTCCTTGAGCGTCCTCTCGAGGAACATGTCCGACTCGGTCCTCATCCTGACCAGCGCCTCGTAGAAGTAGTGCCACGTTTTCCTCACGGCGTTCAAGACGAACTCGTGGGGAAGACTTTTCCGAGTGAGGAACTCCATGGGGAGCAGCATGCACTGGATGAGCCTCGTCAAGGGGCAGGAATTCCTCGAGCGGTGATAGAGCAGAGGGCCGCAATGCAGGAAGGCGAGGTACACGGAGGTGTAGACGCGCAGCACCGCCGTCTCGCTGTCGGGCTGCGCCAAATACTGCCCGAGCCACCTGTCGAGCTGCCCGAACGACAGGTGGGCCAGCTTGCTCGTGCCCGACGAGTGCAGGTGCTGCTGCTTGATGTCGCTGCCCAGGTACTCGATCAAGGCGTGGATCGGCTCCGGCGAGGCCGCGACGTGCGTTTTCAGCGCCGCGGGGAATAAATCGAGTTTGGTGATGGTCGTGGTGAGGTCGGCCGGAGGGGCTGCGCTCAGCAGGCAGATTTTCACCCAACACTGCACCGCCAGCCCCTCTTGCTGCGCCGTCAACATCAGATGTGAGGGGTAGTTGGCGAGAACGACTGTTAGAAAGTGGGAGGACACTTTCGGCGGGATGTTTTCGCCGCCGGTGAAGAACTGAAATATTTCGGTGGAAATTTGTTGCGGCACGATCGAATGGAGTTTCCCGGCTATCGTTCCGATAGTCCCGGGGGCATTGTGACAGGTAGAAATTTGTCTGAGTACAGGTAGAATGTGGTCTTTGTAAGGTTCCATCCAGAAATTCCATGAATCGGCATCATCGACCTTTTCTAGGGTCGACAACAAAACTTCCAGGGTAGTGTTCATGTCCGTGTAATAGCACGAGGGTAAGTAATTCGATAACCAGGGGCCGAGAAGCAGCCACTGGTTTAGTTGCATATTCTCACTAAACTTCAAAATGTGTTCAAAGTTGCTCACAAATTCTTTAATCAAGTGGAATTTTTTGCTGTCCTTGGATGCCTCGTGAATCAAAGCCGACAATAATGGAGCCGTCCTTTCTAGACTATAACCCAGCCTCACTTGTACAAACATCTGAAACACAAGAAACATTAAAAAAAAATGACTTCCCACTCACCGGCAAGCTTACAAATGCTGTGTAGACATTCCAGACCAGTGGTGTGTTTTTCTTCTCCGCCGACAAACTCTCGAAGAATGACAGAATTTTCTTCAACAATTCCTCATACTGGGTGGTTCCCAAGGCAATGAACAACACCATAACATGTACTATTCCAGTCTCTCCTAAATCTTTCAACTTATTCGGCCCAAGTTGGGAATAGATCCTCCCCTTCATCCTGCCCCAATGTGTGGGATACTCTCTGAGATGGTATATTAGCATTCCAACAAACTTTTCAAAATCTTCGTTGCATTTATTGCATGACCAGAGTATATTTTCGAGTGTTGCATTGAGTTCCAGGGCAGTGGAGCCAGAGTAATTCTTCTTGGAGACATTCAATCTCTTGCTAAAGTAATCCCATAGAATATGGTAAACATCTATTTGAGCATTTTTCAACCAGATATTGCATAACAGTGGTTCAATGGTAGTTAAAAGTTGCAAAGACATGTCTGAGTCTGCACTCTGGAAAAAAGGTTTCAATTTGCTAAGCACTAAATCATAATTGGTTCTAATCTGTGGACAGGAATTTCTCTCACTCTGTAAATTGTGGTGAATTGCTTGTATTTCTGCCACATGCTTCAATAACCAAAGGGAAAATAAAGAAGGTTCTTGTTCCAAAGTCTTGTTGAATATTCTCCAAAATTTATTCTCATCATCAATTCTTTGGTAAAAAAGTTCAAGAATTATCAATATATCTTTCATGCAAGTACAAACAACATTTTTGAGATTCTGACATTCTCTGTAATAATTTTTATGGAAAATCACTATCAAATTGAGTAATATTTTTTCTGCTGCCTTATCCATGTCTGCTTCAGAAACTTTACAAATGTACTGTAAAGTAAATAAATGGTACTGAACCTCAAGGAATGTGTGAAAATATTGGAAGACTGGATTTCTGGTATCATTTTCTCTCAGTGCAGAGATTTTTCTAATAAAATCATCTCCAATTTGATCCAAAGGAACGACGAGGTTTAAAAATGAATTGATTTGCATCAAAGTATCTCTTGTGTATCTCTCTTTTTGTTGTTGATGTGTGCATAGCTGTATACAATATTTAATGGCACTGAATGACTCATTGATTAATTTTCTTGAATAGACAATTTCGTCATACGGAACTATATCATCATATAATGCGATATTTTGTATGATACACCATTCCGCTTGCACCAGTCTCGTCAGAGTTTTGATTTCTTCGATAATAATATTTTTGTCGTAGACATGTTCACCGATGAATATTTGTGGGTTTGCCTCTTCCAGTTCTTTGCATCTAGGGATGAATACTGTTTCGAAGTTATTGAAAATTTCATTTTCATATTGTTTTTCACAGTTGAGTAAACATTTACTCATCCTGCAATCATATGTTTGTTTACTCGACATGCAACTTTTAGGTTGCTTTATCGAATATACTGATTCTTCTTCGTTTCAGGCCACTACATATATATATGACATAAGGCATAAACTACTACAGATAATGAAATCTTTACAAGTGCTGCCCTCACGAAGGATATTATTTCGTGCACTATTTTTATACAAACATGTGAACCAAGTCAATGAAACAAAAACAATTTTGGCATTTTAAAAAGTTTGTCTAAATCAGACAGTGTCACGGTCAAAGTAACTAACTGATCAATTTGTTTGAATTTCAAATGGTAGAATTGCACCAACAATACTATGGATGATGATAACGTTTACGAGGACTCTGGCAACGAAACTAGCGGAGATGACGTCGATTTTGTCATCGATGCGGACAACGCTTCCCACAGCAAAGAATTGCAATGTTTTGACGAAGAATACCAGTACGAGGTACTCTCCACCGATGAAATAGTAAAACACATGGTGGACTGCATCAGGGAAGTGAATATGGTAGTTCAGATTCCATCGACGATAACTCGCATTCTCTTGAACTATTTCCATTGGGACAAGGAGAAGTTGATGGAAAAATTTTTCGATAGCAATCAAGAGGAACTGTTTCGTGAAGCGCACGTCATCAATCCATTCAAGAAAATTGTCGTTGCCAAACCCAAGATTGTGAACAAACTTTTAGGTACAGAAGAATGTGATATTTGCTTCATGGTGTTTCCGCAGGTGCAGATGACCGGCTTAGAATGTGGTCATAGATTCTGCTATCAATGCTGGAACGAATATCTGACCACCAAGATCATGGAGGAAGGTATAGGCCAAACGATAGCTTGTGCGGCTCACAAATGCTCCATATTGATGGACGATCAGACAGCCATGAGACTGTTGAAAGATGCCAAGGTCAAGCTCAAGTATCAGCACCTCATCACCAACAGTTTTGTGGAATGCAACAGACTGCTGAGGTGGTGTCCGAGCCCAGACTGCAGCTATGCTGTCAAGGTCAGAATTGTTTGATTTTGGTTATTCGTTGGGTGTGTGTGTCAAGGACATGTCTCGATTAAGGTGACGTACGTGGAGGCGAAACCGGTTGCTTGTCGTTGTGGCCATGTTTTCTGCTTTTCCTGTGGAGAAAACTGGCACGACCCGGTCAAGTGCTCCCTTCTCAGGAAATGGCAGAAGAAATGCGACGACGACTCGGAAACGTCCAATTGGATAGCCGCCAACACGAAAGAGTGTCCGAAATGTAACGCCACCATCGAAAAAGACGGCGGCTGCAACCACATGGTGTGCAAGAACCAAAACTGCAAAGCGGACTTCTGTTGGGTGTGTCTCGGCCCCTGGGAGCCGCACGGCAGCTCCTGGTACAACTGCAACAGGTAATTGTCAGGCGGCAGCGCCGTGTGTGTGACGCGACGCCCCCGATTTTTCGCAGGTACGACGAGGACGAGGCGAAAGCGGCGCGCGACGCGCAAGAGCAGTCGCGCGCGGCGCTGCAGCGCTATCTTTTCTATTGCAATCGCTACATGAACCACATGCAATCGCTGAAGTTCGAACACAAACTGTACGCGTCCGTCAAGGACAAGATGGAGGAGATGCAGCAGCACAACATGAGCTGGATCGAGGTGCAATTCCTCAAGAAGGCCGTCGACATTCTGTGTCAATGCCGACAGACGCTCATGTACACTTACGTGTTTGCCTATTATTTGAAGAAAAACAATCAGTCTGTGATATTCGAGGATAACCAAAAGGACCTGGAGAGAGCCACGGAATTGCTCAGGTAACTCAGATAACGTCTTCGCACATTTCCATGTTTTGTTGTACTATTTTTTTTCGTGTCGTTGTTGTTTGCCAGCGAGTATTTGGAACGAGACATAACGCAAGAGAATCTCATCGACATCAAGCAGAAAGTTCAAGACAAGTACCGTTATTGTGACGGTAGACGGATGGCGCTCTTGGATCACGTCCACGAAGGGTACGAGAAGGAATGGTGGCTGTACAGCGAATGAGTTTTTCACATTTCTCCCTTATATTCCTTTCCAATTGTCAGAGCTTTATTTATTATTGAACCATTATTTGTCGAAAATAATATACAGGATTGTCTAAAATTATGGACTTGAATAAATGTTTTTCTATCTATATACACTTCCTCTTCGTATTATTCGATATTTTCCGTGTTTTTTCACAACAGTAGATTTGGGGTTGAATCACGTTGTAATCTGTCATTTTTCTGTCAGCAGAACTCTGTAATAAACGTGAAGCTCTCGTAACAGAAACCTGCGAACTCGCTGACTTTTGTGGTTAAAACATTTCAAACAGCTAAAGAAGAAGAAGATAACCAAAATCCATTATCTTGTCATAAATATTAGTTTCCGAAAATGTCTTCTGATCATAACTGCTTGTCTACATTAAGAGAATGGGCCCCATTAACAGATTTATTATCCAAGGTGCCGATAAAAAGTCAGAACGGAATATTTTTTCAAGATATAAAATTAACATGTGTAGATATTTTGCCGGAATTTATAGCTCTCGGTTCGAATGTAGGATCGGTTTATTGGTATGATAGAAGGAAAAAAGACATGGAGCGACTCAGATGTCCGGTGATGAAGCCTTTTTTACGAATCTCGAGAAAGGAAACCTAATTGCCATCGATTGTTTCAGAGCAAGGATCCTATAACTGTCTTGAAAATCATTTCTACTGTAGATTTTATGGTTGCTTGTGGTAATTGCTCTGGTGACATAAATATTTTTCAAATCCCAAAGTCTCATCCAGAGTCAATACCAGAAAGCCTGAAACCACAGAAAAAGACAGTGGAAGGATATATAGTGAAGGATATCCACAAAGCTCCAATAACTGCTATAGAATGGTCCAGAAATGGAATGAAATTATTCACTGGTGACAAAAATGGTTGTTTGGTTCTGACAGAGATGGATTATTATTTGGTATCTTCAAACTGGGAGTTTGTGAACATACTCAAATAACATTCAATTTCAGCATGTGTGTAAATCAATGGAAATATTAAATGAAAGTTATGAAATTGTTCAGCTTAGCTATCATCAGCAAAGGCTCTTAGTTTCCACCACATACAGAAGTATTATCTGTGAGAATAAGGACAAATTGATAGTTTGTCAGGTTGGAAAGAAAGATAGAAAAGTGTAAGTATATTTTATTGGAAAGGAAAACATTTGGAGAATTGTGAATGTTTCATAGGCTTGGTTCTTATGGGGGTATAATTTCTCGAAATAGCTACAAACCTTCAGATACTTGTCTTTATTGTACCAGACCTGGTCTCAGAATGTGGATTTCTGATTTGGAGGGAAATGTACAGAAAACTCTTCTATTCAAAGTAAATTCAACAATGAGTCACCAATGATTCACATACATTCATTTATGATTTTTTCAAGGATCTATTGACTACAGAATGTGGAGAAGTGCCAATAATAAATCCACTTCCCCTCAGTTTAGTTCGTTCAAAGACACAAAAAGATCCTAGTTTTGGCATACTCTTACCATTCAATGAAAAACTTCTCATCACATATAACAATGACACTGTTTACATATTGGATCCAGAGAAAATGGCCGTTATATCATCGATAAATCATTTGAGAAGGTACCAAATTCAACAGAGCTTCCATGAATGGAACAAAAACACCTTGTTTTCAGTGTACTCAGTGTAGCAACTCATAAAGACGAAATTTTCATTTTGGAGGAGCACAGGAGTCTAATAAGAGTGTCTTACAAGCCAGAGTGTTTGATCAATCCTGATTTCCCAACAGGTCAGTACACCTAACACACACATCTTTGACGACATTCAACGACTCTTTCTGAAACATCAATTCTCGCAGCTTCCTCCAGCAACTCGCACTTCCTAAATAGTCCAATGAAAGACTTGACAGCCAAGCTGCAACCGTCGAATATCATGGCCGCCATTTCCCCGATCATCGAACAAGCTTTCACCACCGACGGCAGTGGCTACGCGGATGACGACACGGTGATGAAAGCGGAGGAGGCTCGAGAATCTCCCGTTAAAATCCACGGCTACAATCCGGACGTGCAGAAGAAGTTCGACGAAATCGGGAAGCAAGACTTCGAGGAGAAAATCCTGTTCAAGAAAAGCAAGAGCCGCAAAAAACGTTCCATCGCTAATAGTGACCCGGCTAGTTTGAGCTCGAACAGCTCCTGCTTATTGACGGAGAAGGAATCTTCCTACACGCAGCCGACTGTAATGAATTTGAGCGCCGTGGGCGTTCTGCCGGACTTGCGAAGTCCCGAATCCATACAGAGTGATATCGAATACAAGGAGAAAATATTGGCGGACGTGTTGAGTCTGGATAAGGTGAAGATCGCGGGTTGCTCCAAGGAAAATTCGGTCGTGTCACCTTTGAGGGATTCCTCGGAGCCTAACTGTGATTACTCGAATTCAGGACTAAAATGTATCGGAGCGTTAAGTGGCCGTGTCGAAGCGAGTGCTGTTTCAGAGAAAGGCAATTCGAAACAAAATAAACAGACTTCCGTTTCGGGACCTCTGACTGATTCCAAAACTCCAGGTATACTTTGATATATCCCCCGTTCATATCTTCGTGAATCAAACTGTATTCGTCATATTCGTACGTAACATTTCAAAATGACGCCACATTCCATAAATAGAATGCTTTATTAATGCTTGCTTCGCCTCGCAAATATTTTCCATGATGAAAAAAGTACTCTTCCAGATTAGATCATCAAATCATCATCAGTTTACTTTGGTCTAGGCTATTTTATTATTGGTAATATTGATTCTTTCAGATTATATGAGCATTCCAAAGGAATGGAAGTTGAATAGTTTAGAACTGAACAAAAGACCTGTGAGTGTGACCTCTGATTGCTCTTCAGATGATTGGGAACTTGTTTAAAAGTTCTACTTGTGAAATATATTATGCTAGTCGAAAAATGTTTTATATCATTGTTATTGAAATTCCATACCTGTGTATAGTTTTGTATGATTTATATTTTATTATTTGCACGACATTAAAGTATAATGTGTAACGGTTCAATGTCTCGTTACAACAATATATCTGAAATCATCATACTCGAGATTAACAAAACATTCAGGGCTCCGAGAAACAACCTGTTGGATACTCTGAGAACTGTTATCAATTTATGAGTGACTTACTTCTTAGCATAGGGAACTAATTCGATGTTTGGAAGCCGTGGATCATAGATGGCATATGCATTCTTATCGATCGTTTCGAATTCTAAATATTTTTTTGATATATTGTCTTTTTTTTTTTTTGAATAGGTTTTGATCGATGGAAGTGGTAGTGGTACAAAGATAGGAATATTGTGGATGGACACTTGAATTTCGGCGATTGTGTTTTCAGTTGGTTGAACAGTTACTCGAATTTTTCTGAAATGATTTTTTAGCCACATAGTGGGATATGATTCTGTGAAACTGATTATTTAGTTCTCTTGTTGGTGAATACCGATTTTGCTGTTGTTTGGAGAAGGAACTATCTTCCTAGGAAGGATTTATTTTCAACCGATTGGAATTCACAAATTTTGCCGATCAGTAACGAAGCATCCATTACAACATTTTTAGTTGAGGTGATGCAAACCCTCATCCAGAGGTTTTTTTTTTGTGCACCCCTTTTGTTTATCATCAGTGACTTTCTTTTCGCCTATGGGCTATGTACTGGGTGGACCCTATTCGTATGATGAGATGTCTGTTGAAGTTGGATGCTGACTGTTAACCATTTACGTGACCAAGGACGTTAGTTAACAAAACTAAACATCATTTTATACCACCGAGCGAACAGAGTACCCAAGCTTCGTCGAGTATCTGCGCTGGATCCCCTTTTTTTTTTTGGGTGGAGGAGCCCCAAGGATCCTACAGATAAGCCTAGCATTAGAACTGATTTATTAGTTTTCTTTTTTTAATTTTTTTATCTAGTTATTATTCTTTACTTGAGACCTTCGTACTTGAGTATAGCTGGGGTATACTACCATAAATATATCACAGGTATCTGTGTGAACCTCATATGCGCATATCTGGTATACCTGATTATTATCATTATTTTTATATGAAACCGATTTCATCAAAATCTCTATCCCTTTATATCGGTGTCGTTCAGTTAACATTTCCGTCATTGACCGTATAAAGTGCTGTAACTTAAGAATAGTCATTTCACCGAATGTTACCTCCGATTGATACTCAAGTAAAGCATTGTGTAGAAAAGTTTCATTTGACTTTTTGTTATTATTTATACCAACAAAAAAAAGGTTGAGTGTACAGGGTGGGTCCCAAAACATCTGGGAGTTTTTCTAATTTTACTGCCAAAAGTTAGTGGCGCCCAAATATTTAAATATTTTTTTTTACTCACGACCGGCTCTCTGACTCGTAGCCGAGTATATAATTATATACATATCTATATACTTATATATATAATTTTGGAGTTTTTGTCTCTTGCACGTGCGCACTTTAAGCACCCATACCTGGGAATCTGATTTTATTTTATTCCAACAAAACGACGTCGCAAATTTGGCGCCCAACGTGGGGCCAGAACGTCATACGTGTCAAATTTAGCATCTTTTTTTTTTATATATTTTGTATATGATGTGTCGCAACGCTTAGAATTTATTTTTCTTTCTCATAATTTTGAAATTTTGTTTTGGTCATTCGAATTGAATGCTATACTGTGGTACTCTGTTGAATTTCTTGAAGTACCAATATTTTCGACGTCCCGACGCCTAGTAACGCTTGGTCATGTAAACTTTGGTTTGAGTATTGATGTGTTTTGTGGAGGTGTATGTGGTATTATCACCATTAGCGATCATTCACGTATAATTCAGGTGGGAAAGCGTCGAGACGCTTACCTACGCTTACCGACGCCAGGCGTCGATTTGTGGGTTTTCGCCTTTTCCTGCTTGAGTTTGCTTCCTGAATCGGGTGTAGGTAATTTTTTTATTCCAACCTTCCGTAAGAGCAAGATATTACACGGAGTTTGAGTAGTTGATTTTTTTGTTTAGATCAGAAATGGAGGGCAAAGTAGAAGTAAATCGCTTGGAGAAAGAAGAACTCTCGTACGAACTAGAAATCAGAGGTATAACAGGCTTAACAACCGTTGACAGTATGAGAGAGTCTTTAAGGAATTTACTGAAGTTGGAAAAAGCTGGTACTAGTCTGACTTTTCCATCGTATCCGTTCACTTTTGACGAAGATTCTGTTTATATTGAGAGAAAGATTAATGAAATTGAAGTATTGGTTACAGCTTTTTCTGATAGTGAAACTGGTCTAGATTTTCATGACGATTGGAAGCTCGTTATTCCTAAGGATAAACGAAAAGACATTTTGTTGAAGTGTCATGATGACCCTCAGGCTGGACACCCCGGGGTATTCAAAACTTTCAAGCGTGTATCTGAGCATTTGTATTGGCCTAAAATGAAAGCAGATATATCTTCTTATGTTAAGAGATGTAAGGTGTGTTGTGAAAACAAACCTGAACAGCGGAAGCCGGCTGGTTTGTTAACCCCTCATAGGGTTGTAGACAGGCCTTTCCAGGTAGTATGTTGTGATTTGATAGGCCCTCTTCCTAGGTCAAATCGTGGATTTAAGTTTATTTTAGTAATAGTTGATAATTTTAGCAAGTTTTCTCTAGTGATTCCCCTACGCAATTCTACTGCGAAGTTAGTATGTACGGCTGTGGAAGATAACTTATTTTTGATGTTTGGACCGCCTAAATCTTTACTCTCCGATAATGGTAGTCAGTTTCGAAGCAAGGAGTTCAAGGATTTGCTTGCTAATTATGCGGTTGAGCAGATTTTCACTGCCAACTACCACGCTCAGGCAAACCCAACTGAACGGGTCAATAAAACTTTGGAGACAATGATTCGGTGCTATGTGAGTGATAATCATAAAGAATGGGATAAAATGTTATCTAAAGTTGCATGTGCAATCAGAACTCAGGTACATGAATCTATGGGACGTACCCCATATTTTGTTGTTTTTGGTAGAGAATTCCCTATGAATTTGGAAACTGATGTGTCTGATTCTTCCAGGAGTTTCATGGTTGACCAAGAGATTTTGGAACGTGATCGAAGTGAACCTTTACAACAGTTGTATAAGGAGGTTAAAGGTAAACTGCTGAAGGCAGCAGAAAAGAATAAACGTTATTATGATCTTCGCCATAGAGACGTAAAATATGAAGTCGGCGATGAAGTTTATCGTAAAAATTTTGTACAGTCTGATGCAGCTAAATTTTATTCTTCTAAGTTGGCAAATAAGTTTGTGGGCCCCTTTATAGTTTCTAAAAAGGTTTCACCATGGGTGTACGAGCTCAAAGACACCGATGGTAGGTTTCGTGGAAGTTGGCATACCAAAGATTTGAAGCCAGGTCCGAAATAAGTTGAGGATCATGATACATCGCAGATAGTCGGTAGGAGATCACTTGTGGCATATACATATTTCTTTTCATTATTTTTTATTTACTCATGTGAAATTTTCGTAGAAAATTTCAAAGAAGTATGGGTGGAATTTGTAACGGTTCAATGTCTCGTTACAACAATATATCTGAAATCATCATACTCGAGATTAACAAAACATTCAGGGCTCCGAGAAACAACCTGTTGGATACTCTGAGAACTGTTATCAATTTATGAGTGACTTACTTCTTAGCATAGGGAACTAATTCGATGTTTGGAAGCCGTGGATCATAGATGGCATATGCATTCTTATCGATCGTTTCGAATTCTAAATATTTTTTCGATATATTGTCTTTTTTTTTTTTTGAATAGGTTTTGATCGATGGAAGTGGTAGTGGTACAAAGATAGGAATATTGTGGATGGACACTTGAATTTCGGCGATTGTGTTTTCAGTTGGTTGAACAGTTACTCGAATTTTTCTGAAATGATTTTTTAGCCACATAGTGGGATATGATTCTGTGAAACTGATTATTTAGTTCTCTTGTTGGTGAATACCGATTTTGCTGTTGTTTGGAGAAGGAACTATCTTCCTAGGAAGGATTTATTTTCAACCGATTGGAATTCACAAATTTTGCCGATCAGTAACGAAGCATCCATTACAACATTTTTAGTTGAGGTGATGCAAACCCTCATCCAGAGGTTTTTTTTTTGTGCACCCCTTTTGTTTATCATCAGTGACTTTCTTTTCGCCTATGGGCTATGTACTGGGTGGACCCTATTCGTATGATGAGATGTCTGTTGAAGTTGGATGCTGACTGTTAACCATTTACGTGACCAAGGACGTTAGTTAACAAAACTAAACATCATTTTATACCACCGAGCGAACAGAGTACCCAAGCTTCGTCGAGTATCTGCGCTGGATCCCCTTTTTTTTTTTTGGGTGGAGGAGCCCCAAGGATCCTACAGATAAGCCTAGCATTAGAACTGATTTATTAGTTTTCTTTTTTTAATTTTTTTATCTAGTTATTATTCTTTACTTGAGACCTTCGTACTTGAGTATAGCTGGGGTATACTACCATAAATATATCACAGGTATCTGTGTGAACCTCATATGCGCATATCTGGTATACCTGATTATTATCATTATTTTTATATGAAACCGATTTCATCAAAATCTCTATCCCTTTATATCGGTGTCGTTCAGTTAACATTTCCGTCATTGACCGTATAAAGTGCTGTAACTTAAGAATAGTCATTTCACCGAATGTTACCTCCGATTGATACTCAAGTAAAGCATTGTGTAGAAAAGTTTCATTTGACTTTTTGTTATTATTTATACCAACAAAAAAAAGGTTGAGTGTACAGGGTGGGTCCCAAAACATCTGGGAGTTTTTCTAATTTTACTGCCAAAAGTTAGTGGCGCCCAAATATTTAAATATTTTTTTTTACTCACGACCGGCTCTCTGACTCGTAGCCGAGTATATAATTATATACATATCTATATACTTATATATATAATTTTGGAGTTTTTGTCTCTTGCACGTGCGCACTTTAAGCACCCATACCTGGGAATCTGATTTTATTTTATTCCAACAAAACGACGTCGCAAATGGTTAAACCCGTTTGCTTTCAATGAACTTCCAGTGCGAAACGCAATACGAATTCATCGCGTTTTCACTACCATCTTTTATCGACACGCCTATTTTATGACGAGCCGCAGATGCTCTATTGTGCATACGAACTATTCAACACTAGAACTACTATGAAATAAAACGAGAAGATTAAATATCAACATGTTGGAGATTCTGTCAACACGAATATAAAAGAAAATAAACATCACCTGTATATTCTAACGTAGTCATGGTTGAGGATTCGAGAAAATATTTGCAAGAAATAATGGCCAAAGTGAGTGGCCTCTATTGCATATTGATCACAGACAGGGACGGCGTGCCGTTGCTCAAAGTCAGTTCAGAGAAATCGCCCGAACAAGCAACCAGACCAAATTTCATTTCGACATTCGGTTTGGCCATAGATCAGGGTAGTAAATTGGGGCTAGGCAAAACAAACACTTTGATTTGCTGTTATTCCCAGTACCAGGTAGTGCAAATGAACAAGTTGCCTTTGATAGTGTCATTCGTGGCGAGCGATTCCTGTAATACGGGTCATATATTAGCTTTGGAAGAGCAACTGGACCCGATGGTACAACAATTAGCTGTTGTGGTAGGAGATACGTGAAAGACAATTGTGCATGTTGTAAAAATATATTTATATTATGTAATGTTTATATTAAATGTTGGAATATATGTGTATCCATTTATATTGCTGTCCAATCATTCTCTGATTAGTACTATTGGAAAATTATTCGTTATCAAGTGGTCATCTTGAAATATCACGACGATATTCACCTCAAACTCTGAAACCAACAATCATATTTGATAATCATGAGTCATCATTATCAGGGCAAGAAAAACTACCTAATTTGAAATTTGTTGTTATTAACGTTGGGCAAGTGAACAGCCTCGGAAAAACCATGTAAATTGGTATCGGAATATTCTGGGGGACGTCTCCGTCACCAATTTGAATATTCTGGATTTCAGTGGCTGAAATAAACATTAAAAAGCCCCACGTTCACCGATCACAATGTTTTTACCTTCCCGAGCATACCCTTCAGCGCATCCACAAGTCTCGACCCTCACGAGTTGTAACTCTATGGATCTCACAGGGACGGCACATTTAACCAACACAAGTTTACCTTTAAATGGTTTAGTAATATTGCAACAAACCGTATCCAGTACTCCTTTCAGAAGAAAATCTGGGGCACCTAAGAATACAAAACGATTGTTATTTTGCTTTGAGAGCTCTAAGTTAAGCACCTATTCTGCCAGAATGAAGAGTCGAAGGACTCAGTTCAAAATTAACTGGTGTTCTTTTATCCTTGACGGGCAGCTGTGGACAAGCATTATATCCTGGACGATATTGCACTAGGAATAATTGACTTTTTTGTAGGTCCTTTGACAAAAAGGATCTTTTGATATCGCATTTCAAGCTGTAGCTTATATTAACATAAACCCCTTGATAGGTTTCATACAAAACACGGTTAGGTTTGGATTTCAATGGGATTTCAAATGGAATTTCTGTTGTGCCTGAAGGTAATTTTCCAGCCCCACTCACCTCACAACTCACATTTATCAATTGAATTGGCTACAAATATTGAATTACTACCAAAAACTACCTCAAACATTTACTCTACTTTGATTGAATTGTAAAATGCTTCTATTATTCCAACGTTTTTTGAGCTAATTTGTAAATTAACTGATCCTTCCATAACTAATGTTATGCCTTCGTGTTTGAAATCCGAGTTTGATGAGATAACTATTACGCCTGTAACATTTTCCTGAAATGCCATAATTAGACGTTTGGTTTCTCCGTATATTTTTTAGTATACATTTTCACAATATACTTTATCGGCCCGTTTCAGTCTTATATCCAAGTTTGCAGCCATTATTGGACAATAATATTTTAGTTAATTTAAATTTTTGTTATTTTTTTTTAACCTTGCAAAATGTACGACCAAAACAATCGTACTGCTTTGTGGCCCGTTGTGGGACGTATTCTATGAACGTTTCTAATCGCTAGGGAAGAAAGAAGATTACTTCACCTATACTTATAACTTATAACCTCTCGACGGTAGATTGACGTTTACAAGTATATTTTGAAGTCGAATCAAAATAATGAATGTTTCGATTTTTCGTACAATCATTCTTGTGTAAATTGAAACAAGCATATTATGAACGATGAAGAAAATAAGTTTTGGCAAGATAAGTACCAATTTTGGGCAGAATTCAAAGAAAATAGAAGCAACTGGAACGATAGGCACTTTCGGACCCCCTAAAGCAATAGAAGCTCTTGACGACGACACAGAATCGCAGCAAATGAAAGATGTTATGGGTATATCAACATTCGGTAAAAAGGCCAAGGTGTTTGACATCAAGGAAATGATCGCCCAAGTCAAGGCTACTGCTAAAGAAGTCACGAAAAAACCCGTCGACGATGTTGATGTGTCTAGCGAAGATTCTGATAGTGACGAATTTATCGGTCCTCCAATACCCAAAGATCTTGGCAGCACAGGAAATGACAAAACTGCTGAGATTGAAGGTGGAAGTGATGATGACAGTGAAGATGAAACTGAAGATGATAAATTGTTCATTCCCTGCTCCAACGAAGCCCAAATGACGCACGGTAAACGGTTCAATTCCCAGTGAATCACCCCCAATACGAAATCCCTCCTGTCCCCAGGTACCAAGGCCATCACGGCCATCTCCGTGGACCCCAGCGGGGCCAGACTGGCTTCGGGCTCAGTCGACTACGAAGTGAGTTTCTGGGACTTTGCCGGTATGGACTCGGGCATGCGGAGCTTCCGCACCCTCCAACCGGCCGACAATCATCCCATAAGAGGGCTGCACTATTCCAACACCGGCGATCTGCTCCTCGTCATTTCGGGGGCGAGTCAAGCCAAAGTCATCGACAGGGACGGCTTCGAGAAGTTGGAGACGGTGAAAGGGGACATGTACATAACGGATCAGGCGAGGACCAAGGGCCACACGGCCAGTTTGCTGGCCGGGATCTGGAATCCCGTCACCAAGGAGGAATTCTTGACGACGAGCTCCGATGGCACGGTGAGGAGTTGGGACTTCTACGAGGGAGGCAAGCACCACAAACAGATAATCAAGTGTCGGGCCCAGAACGGCCTGAAAGTGTCTCCGACAGCTGTCAACTTCAACCGTGAAGGCAAAGTGATATCGTGCGGCTGCGCGGATGGATCTTTGCAGCTGTGGGACTTTCGCAAGAGCACGGTAGCTCCGGCCATGCAAGTCCGGAAGGCACACCAGGTATTTCCACTCAAAAATATCAATTTCCGTTGGAAAAAACACGAAAATTGACCCCAAAACACGGATATTGACATCAAAAACACGAATATTGGCCCAAAAAACACAAAAATTGACCTCAAAAACACGAATATTGATCCCAAAAACACGAAAATTGACCCCAAAAACACAAAAATTGACCCCAAAACACGAAAATTGACCCCAAAACACGAAAATTAACACCAAAAACACGAATATTGACATCAAAAACACGAAAATTGGCCCCAAAAACACGAAGATTGACCTCAAAAACACGAATATTGATCCCAAAAACACGAAAATTGACCCCAAAACACGAAAATTTACTCCAAAAACACGAAAATTGACCCCATAACACGAAAATTGACCCCAAAAACACTAAAATTTACCTCAAAAACACGAAAATTGACACCAAAACACGAATATTGGCCCCAAAAACACGAAAATTTACCTCAATAACACGAATATTGATCCCAAAAACACGAAAATTGACCCCAAAACATAAAAATTGACCCCAAAACACGAAAATTGACCCCAAAAACACGAATTTCAACTCTAAAAACACGAATTTCAACTCTAAAATCGCGAATTTTCAGCTAAAACACTCGAATTTTGGTATTAAAAACTCGTATTATTAACAAATTTGACATTTGACAGCCGGCAGAAATCAGCAGCATTTGTTTTTCCCACGTGGGCGACCATTTGCTGACTCGCAGCTGCGACGAGACGATGAAATTGTGGGATTTGAGGAGATTCAAAGAAGCAGTGCACCAGGTGGGCGATTTGTTCTCCCGCTACGACACCACGGACGCCATTTTCAGCCCGAACGACGCCCTCGTCGCCACCGGAGTCTCCCTGAAAAAAGGTGAGCCTCCTCCCGACTGCGCCAAATTCTCTAAAACGCCCTGCCCCTCCCCAGGTGAAAAGGCCGGCGCGGTGCTCTTTTACGACGCCCGCACGTTCGAGCCGGTGCGTCGGCTGCGCGTCGCCGACTCCCACACCATCAAGCTGTCGTGGCATCCGAAGCTCAACCAGATCTTCGTCGGCAGCGGCGACGGTCGCGTCCGCTGCTTCTACGACGAACGACGCAGTTTGCGCGGCGCGACGCTGTGCGCCGTCAAGACGCACCGCAAGGCGCAACACTCGGAGATGGTGAGCACGACGCAGGTCATCACGCCGCACGCCCTGCCGCTCTTCCGGCAGGAGCGCAGGAAGACGAGCAGGAAGCAGATGGAGAAGGACAGGTAGGAAGAAATTATCGAATATCGCGAAATCAGGGCGAAATAAACATGATAAAGCACGGAACGTTCTGTCAAGCACAATGATGGTGTTCCGTGTCGTCGGCATCAATATCATCGTGTTCCGTGTCAAACTCGAGTCAAAATTTTCTTTTTCCGTGATAATTTCATTTGACGCTCTTGGAATGAAATTCTTCGATTTCTTCGTCAGGTTGGACCCCGTCAAATCTCGCAGACCCGATTTGCCGATCACTTCCGGCCAAGGAGGTAGAGTGGCTTCCAGCGGAGGTACTTTGAGTAGCTTCGTGATCAGGAACTTGGGGCTGAGTAAGCGCGTGGAAGACGACCAGGACCCCAGAGAGGCGATCCTGAAGTACGCCAAGGATGCGGAAGAGAATCCTTACTGGATCACACCGGCTTACAAAGACACGCAGCCGGAAATATTCACCAATAACTTTGCCACCGATAAGGACGAGCCGGATGCCAAGAAAACAAAAAAATAATGATTGAATTTCGTTTTGGAAAGTTTCAACGTAACTAATTACTAAATATATGTTTTTTTTTTCAAACTTCATCTCTCCCAAACCCACCTAAACCTGTCAATCGCACTCTACAAACATTGACTCTGTGTGACATGTGTCATGTGATACTCTGTGGTTGATACTACACGAAAAGAAAAGAAGAAAGTTGTTAGAAACTTAGGTTATTGTGAGGTTCACTACAAACAAAAAATGGTTTTGATAAAAATAAAAAACAAAGAAATAGTAATTGCCTCTGGCGATAGCATTATCAAATGCAACTCTGAAAAATCGACTGATCATCATGTGAAAATCGCAGAACCGACTCCAGCAGACAATTTGACGAAGGGACAAATCGATGTGATAAAAAGGGATGTGCGGACCATAACATCCCTTGAATATTCCAAAAATGGTGAATACATCGTAGTCTCGACTGAAAACAAACAAGTCCTCGTGTACGATGAACATTCGAACGTAGTGAAAAATTTTCTAGTGAATCGTACCGCCAGCAAAGTATGTTTTACTCCAACCAACGATATTTTAGTAGCCGACAAAACGGGTGACGTGTACTTGTACCGATTCACCAGTGAAACAAACAAGCCGGAGCTTCTATTAGGACACCTCAGTGTTATTCTTGACATGGTGCTCAGTGATTGTGGAAAATACATCATTACTTGTGATAGGGACGAAAAAATAAGAGTGTCTCATTTCCCCAATTGTTATAACATTGCTAGCTACTGTCTAGGCCACACGGAGTTTGTGACAAGCATAAAACTATACAAAAATGTCTTGATATCTGCCTCAGGAGATGGTAGTGTTCGGCTCTGGGACTTTGTAGCAGGAAAACAACTTGGATTAATCAACACAAATGAGCATACTGATTCTCAAGAAATGATGGAGTTTAGTCAGGAAATGGACAAGGAAAAAGTAGAGGTTTCTGCTCTGCCAGTGACAGATTTACAAGTTTGTTATAATGATGCTGATGATAAATTGTGTGTTGCTGTGTCTGTTTATCCTTGTAAAAGTATTCAATTGTACAGTGTGGATTTGTCCAATTTCCAATCGAATTTTCTCACCAAATTGACTGTTAGTACGCTCCTTGGTTTTTGTTATACAAATAACACCTTGTATATTCTTAGTAATCAATTGAGTTGTTTTGAATTGAGTAATAACCAGTTGGTGGAGAATGATTCACCAATATTACAGTCCCTGTATAAAAAATACGAGGATATTTTATCGCAAACTAATGATGAGTCAGTGACTGGATTGTATAAGAGAAAGTTTGATAATGTTCAGGAATATTTGGAGAGGAAAAAACAAAGGCTCGAAGGAATAAAACACTGAAAGCACGATGTAGCTCTTTTATTTCATTCATGAAAAGTAGTTTTGTAGTAGAAATGTGGGGCCAATTCCAGCAACCACTCGTTGTCGATAACAGTCAAATCCCTCATGAACAGCTTGGTAGTGTGCACGACCTCACAAAATATCACCCTAGAAACGAAAAGTAAGTGAATTCGGTGGGAATTTCATCGAAGAGTCTCACCATTGCGGCTGGGGGATGGTATAAATGACACTGTCAGGGTGAACGTGCAGCTCTATATCGCCTCTGATGGTCTTGTAAACTCCGCTACGGTGAAGATAGGCCGCGTTGGGAAATAATCCCTTCACCAAGCATTTCCGAATGGCCTCGGTGGACCCTGAAAACGAAAATAATCACATTTTGGCACTTGACATTTAGGAATTTTGATCCAAAAACACGAGGGTCGACTCAAGAAACAGGAATTTAGACCCCAAAAACACGAGTTTTAGCTCAAAAAACTCAAATTTCCATCGAAGAACACAAGTTTTAACACAAAAATACGAGTTTTTGATAGAAAACACGAATTTTAGCTCGAAAAACTCAAATTTTAACCCAAGAAAACACAAATTTCGATCGCAGAACACAAGTTTTCACACAAAAAATACGAGTTTTTGATAGAAAACACGAATTTAGCTCGAAAAAGTCAAATTTTAACCCAAGAAAACACAAATTTCGATCGAAGAACGCAAAATTTGATACAAAAAATACGAGTTTTTGATGAAAAACACGAATTTTAGCTCAAAAAACTCAGATTTTAAACCAGGATATCACAAATTTCGATCGAAGACACAAGTTTTAACACAAAAATACGAGTTTTTGATAGAAAACACGAATTTTACCTCAAAAAACTCAAATTTCGGTCGTAGAACACAAAATTTTACACAAAAAATACGAGTTTTTGATAGAAAACACGAATTTCAGCTCAAAAAACACAAATTTCGATCGCAGAACACAAGTTTTCACACAAAAAATACGAGTTTTTGATAGAAAACACGAATTTAGCTCGAAAAACTCAAATTTTAACCCAAGAAAACACAAATTTCGATCGAAGAACGCAAAATTTGATACAAAAAATACGAGTTTTTGATGAAAAACACGAATTTTAGCTCAAAAAACTCAGATTTTAACCCAGGATATCACAAATTTCGATCGATGACACAAGTTTTAACACAAAAATATGAGTTTTTGATAGAAAACACGAATTTCAGCTCAAAAAAACACAAATTTCGATCGCAGACACAAGTTTTAACACAAAAAATACGAGTTTTTGATAGAAAAGAAGCGATTTCAGTCCAAAAACTGCACGATAAATAGAATTTCGACTGGTGTCGTTTAGGAAACAATAAAACGAGAGACGCAGAGGAAAAACACTCACTTATCGCCGACGTCAGGGGAACCCCGTAATTCGCCAGCATCTTCTCCAACCTCCTCCTGATCTCCACCACCCTCTTCAAGCTCTTGTAGCTGAGGAAATTCTTGTGGCAATATCCCTGCGACATTCCGCTCTGAACGAACCCGTTGAAGACGTTCAAATAGGTGACGAGATCGCCCTCTTCCACCTCGAACAGCCTCTTTTGAATCTTGGCCTTGACGAGCGCCGCCCCGCTCGTCGGTTTCGTGAACACCGTCTCGACTTGCAGCGTCGCGACGATCGTCAGGATCTCCTCGGAGCACTCGAACTCGCCCGAGGCGAGCAGCACCTTGGAGTAGAGCGGATCCAGCGCGAACTCGGCCATGTGGAAGCCCAAAGGACGCGTCAGCTCCCCCTGGAGGTCGAGGGCGTCCAACGCGTAGAGGATTTCCAGGGCGCTTTTCAGGTTCGCGATGGGCGGCGGGCTCGGGAAATTGAATTTCAGGAGGTTGTTGATGCCGAGGGCTTTGATCTGGAGCACGGCGAAGGTTAGATTGCTTCGCACCATTTCGGGGGGCGTGTCCGGGGACAGTTTCGATGCGAATTCCTCCGTGTACAATCTACGAAATGAGTGATAGCACAGATGTGATGTCGAGTCAAAAAAATCGATCGTTCAATAGTCGAATTTTGTTGTTGTTGTTGTTGTGAGATAAATCAATTTTTGAAAAAATAGTCTTTTCTTCAAGATATTTCGAATTTTCTTTACGAAAAGTGCTCATCCAATACAAAAGTATAAAATAAATTATTCAAAGAACAACTTTTACATTATAAATATATATTTGAATTATTCATACACAAATTTTTATTACTCCTAAATTTCTTATTGCAGTAAAAATATATCTTACAAATAAAACGATAATTATCAACACCTATAAATGACTCACCTGTAAACTTTTCCTGATCTGATTCTTCCGGCTCTGCCGGCTCTCTGATCAGCTGAGGATTTGCTGATTGGCAACGTGACTAGACTGTCCGTGTGCGTTTCCGTATTGTACCATTTCATTTTGACGAATCCGCAGTCGATAACTGGAATAAAAATCGTTGTTACGAAACATTTTTATGGCCATATTTTTGGGCGAGGCTCAGCAAATGCTAAATTATAAAACGAAAAGTTGTGAATGATGACACAAAAACACAAATTTGAAACTAAAAACACAAATTTAGTCCAAAAAATTCATAATTTCAACCCAAAAACTATAAATTCAAATACAAAAATCACGAATTTAAACCCAAAAGACGAGAATTAAGATGAAAAACACGGATTTAGATCCAAAAAACACAAACTTGAACCCAAAAATACTATTTTAAGGCAAAAAACACGAATTTAGACTTAGAAAACATGAATTTAGACTCAAGAATCACAAATTTAGACTTCAAAAACACAAATTTATAACAAATAACAAACTCAGACTTTAATTACACGAATTTAAACTTAGGAAATATGAATTTAAACTCAAAAAACACGAATTTAGACTTGAAAAACACGAATTCAAACTCAACAAAAACAAATTTTGACTCAAGAAACACAAATTCAGACTTAAAAAACACAAATTTATAATAAATAACACGAATTTAGACTTGAAAAGCACGAATTTGGACTTAAAAAACACGAATTTAGACTTAAAAACCATAAATTATAACAAATAACACAAATTTAGACTTGAAAACACGAAATCAGACTCAAAATACCTAATTTAGACTTGAAAAACACGAACTTAGACTCAAAAAACCCAATTCAGACTTGAAAAACACAGATGTAGCCCAAAAACTCAAAATTTGAACCCAAAAACACGAATTTCGAGTTATGAAACTAAAATTGAGAATCGTAGGAATTCTGAAAAGAAGAAAAATTATGAAACGAAAATCCATGTCGAGTCAAAAACAATTAAATTGAATTTTGGCTGGAAAAAAAAGCCTTAAAAAAATGAGCATACCGTGAACGATCCCCGGAATGGTGACGGAGGTCTCCGCCACATTGGTGGCCACCACCACCTTGCGGCATTTGTTCGGCGGCGGCTTGAACACCTTCATCTGGTCGTGGTAGGGCAGGGAGCCGTACATGGGCAGCACCAGCATCTGCTGGCCGTCGCGACGCGCCTCCTCCAACAGGTGGGCGTGCTCGTTGAGCAGACGGACCGCCCGATCCACCTCCTCCTGCCCGGTGAGGAACACCAGCACGTCGCCCGGCTGTTTCGAGGCGTTCAACGCGACGACGGCGTCCACGGAGGCCTGCACGTAGCACGGCACCGGCTCTGAACGGGATGTGATTCGATGGAAATTGCGGTTTCCCAGGGAGTTTTGACAATAAGAGGCGGATTTAGATCCGAAAACACACATTCCAACTCGAAAATCGCGAATTAAAACCCGAAAGATGAGAATTGAGATGAAAAAACAGATTCAGATCCAAAAAACACAAACTTGAACCCAAAAATACGATTTCAAAATAAAAAACACAAGTTTGGACTTAGAAAACACGAGTTTGGACTTGAAAAACATGAATTTAGACTCAAAAAACACAAATTCCAACTTAAAAATCACCCAAAAGATGAGAATTAAGATGAAAAACACGAATTTAGATAAAAAAACACAAACTTAAATCCAAAAATACGATTTCAAAATAAAAAACACGAATTTAGACTTGAAAAACACGAGTTTAGACTTGAAAAACATGAATTTAGACTCAAAAAACACAAACTTGAACACAAAAATACTATTTTAAAACAAAAAACACGAATTTAGACTTGAAAAACACAAGTTTAGACTTGGAAAACACGAGTTTAGACTCAAAAAACGTGAAAGACACAAGTTTAGACTCAGAAAACACGAGTTTAGACTTGAAAAACATGAATTTAGACTCAAAAAACAGAAATTCTAACTCAAAAATCACCCAAAAGATAAGAATTAAGATAAAAAAAACACAAATTCAGACTTAAAAAACACAAATTATAACAAATAACACAAATTTAGACTTGAAAACACAAATTTAGACTCGAAAAACACGAATTTAGACTTAAAAACACGAATTCAGACTTAAAAACACTAATTCAGGCTTAAAAAACACTAATTCAGACTCAAAAACCCCAATTTAGACTTGAAAAACACAAATTCATAATGATTAACACAAATTTAGACTTGAAAAACACGAATTTGGACTTAGAAAACATGAATTTAGACTCAAAAACGCGAATTCAAATTTAGAAAACATGAATTTAGACTTGAAAAACACGAATTTAGACTCAAAAAAAAACAATTTAGACTTGAAAAGCAAAAAATTTAGAACAAAAAACAAAAATGTCGACAGAAAAAACACGATTTCCATGTAATATACATAATTGATGAGAAAAGGAATGACCCTCACCGACTACGTAGAAAATATCGACGGGGAACTGCCTGCCCTCTACCGACATAATAACAGCAGTATCTTTCTTCCTGTCGTCCGTCTGGTTATTGTTGAAAAAATCCTTGAGTTCCTCGGCGTCGAGCGTCGCCGAGGCGACTATCAATCTCAACTCCTTTCGTTTCTAATAGAAAAACAAGAATTTCGAAAACCATTCCTCGCGACACACCCTATATAGTACACGCTTACTCTGAGAATTTTTTTCATGAGGCCCATGAGGATGTCGGTGTACAAGGAGCGTTCGTGCACCTCGTCCATCATGATGGCCGAGTAATTCTTCAGAAGCGGATCAGACATCATTTCTCTCAGCAGGATGCCTTCGGTCATGTACTGGGGGTTGAAAAAATCCAGTAGGTGTCGGTTCAGCAGAGGATTATGGCTCGGAGTTGTGGTTTATTTATTTATCGCATTTATTTGTATTGGGGAAATTAAAGTTACACTTCCTGTATGGGTTATTTTGTTATCAGTCATCGTCCGACATATCGTTTTCCGGCAAGTGTTCTACGCAGTTACATAATTTAAAAATAACCTCATCATGCATGAGTGGTTCTGCACAAAAAATAAAATGTACCTCGCTCTACAACACAACGGGGAATTCTCATGGCGATAATTCAATACTGGTGCGTTTCCTAATCAACAATTATTATTTAAGGGGGTATTTCTGGTCTAGAGCCCTACTCTTTGGGTAGTTTCCAAACTAGGATAAAAAAGAATTGAGAACATTTGCACTGGCAATTTTTTTCTATGATGTTTATTGATCCTTTATGTATGTAGAAAAAAATTCAGAAGAAAGAAATGTCGAAAATTCGTCAAATGACAGGCCGGTGAAGTGGGGGCTGCCAATCGAACAGGGCTCCCTGGTTGACATGATTCCAGCCCTTGTAGTCATCCGAATCGAACAAACAAAAAAATTCTTAATGAGTAAAGATGTCGCTATCGCTTGAACTACGGCCGAAAAAAAATATACAAAATTCACAAAACGGCGTCTACTTGAAAAAAACATTCATTTTTACCCCTGTTTTTCGACCTTTACGATTTTTTTAAGAATACCTCCAATTAGAATTTTTCAAAATCCTTAGTTCCTGCGATAAAGAGATGTATGAAGAAGATTCTCACAAAATTTCGAGGGAATCGGTCAGATAGAACTCGAGATATCGTGTCAACCACCTCAACAAAAGTAGTTTTGAGAAAAACGCGTTTGAAGTTAGAGCAGGATTTCCAGTTTCGTGTCTACTTAGCTCCAAGATCGAGACTAAACTGAACAGTTCCAGGTATATTGGGCACGTACTGGATACTACGAGCTCAAGTCGGATACAGAATACATTCATTGTGTGATCACTCCGCTCGGCCGGTTCAAGTGCCGCCTCACAAAATCCACTGTACCTCTCGAAATAATTCGAATTTTGAAGAATCCTTCTGAGAGCATATTTTCGAAAGTCTAAGCTTTGAAAATATGCAAGAAAAAAATGATTTGTTCAATTTTCTAGACCAGAATACCCCCTTAATGATGGCAATGAACAAAATTAATTGCTCATTGCCTTGGGCTTTACAACGACTGTTTTCCAAAAAATAAACGTGTGGGCCGAAACTCAATCCGCAACTGAATGGACGATTCATTATTTTTACCTTGATTTTGGGTTTGTTGTGACAAGCGTCGAATCTGACGGCGTAGCCCACCGTGTCTTGTTGGACCAAACAGCCCATTTCGTCGGCCACCCTGTTGGCCAAGGAAATGGCGGCCACTCTTCTCGGTTCGCATATCCCGATTTGCCCGGGCCATTCGGCCTCGATCATGTACTGCGAAACAATATTCGGGATAGGGAAATGCGAGTTTATGAATTATTGCGCGCGACTTTTCTCGCAATTTTTTAGCGACAAATTTGACTTGTTATTAAATTATTATAAACTTATTCAAATTCCAGAATGTCTCATACAGAATGACATCAAATAATAAGATGTGAAATAAAAAAAAATGCATTTCGCAAATCAAAGTTCAATGATAATTTGATAACCTCTTTATTAAAATTTTCATGATCCATGTGAATATTCGGACTAGTTGGATTAGAGATAAAAATATGTCAATGTAATTCCAAATATATTCAACACATTCTCCAAATCAAGCATTTTCTCTTCTGAATATTTTTTGTTCACTATAGTTTCCTATACTTTCGATAGATTTTGCTTTGGTTAATACAGTGTGGCTCAAACCAATAAATACGAATAGTTAAAAGTAAATTTGCTGAAAGGAACACTCTTTATATGTCGTATTAACGTAACAGTATAAAAAATCATATTACAATTATGTCGATAATAAATTTTCACTTTCAGATTATTCCTTATCTATTGATGATTTATATTGCTCGTTTTAAGAAATGTTTTTTTTTTCTAAATGATGACGAGTTAATCGATATGATTTATAGGATGATATAATGAAAAAAAAAATGTGATTCAGGAATTGGATTCAATAAAAATAGTCGCAAAGAATAGCAACTTTTATTAGGCCATCGAAAAACATCATTCAAATGAATTCATTACACAATCGTATCACGTCCATAATAATAAAACAATCTTTCGACTAGTGTGAATTACAAATAGTATAAATAAAAAATCTCATAACAGACGAAGCGAAATGAATATTGTTTAAAAATATAAAAAATAATCAACAAAAGGTAGTTTTGTCAAAGCTAAAACGAATTACATCAGAGATGAGTGACCCGCAAATGACAGAAGGCAAATAAAATTTCGCACAATTTCAACTTATCTTATCACCACCTGCACGAA
The DNA here is from genome assembly GCA_037013635.1 of Plagiodera versicolora. NCBI lineage: Eukaryota > Metazoa > Arthropoda > Insecta > Coleoptera > Chrysomelidae > Plagiodera > Plagiodera versicolora. Next base: position 8,928,117 of record CM072991.1, on the reverse strand, counting down.
CTTGGTGCAGATAAAAAGGGGATGATGTATAAGTAGCGGATTTACAAAAATGCTAATGCCATGAATGTGTGATAACACGTAATCATCGAATTGATAAGAGTGTCGCCTTGAAACATTTTCGCGGATAGCATGATCTTGTACAGGGTGAGCAAATTAGGAAAACGCGAAAAGTGATGTGGAGAAATATTGTTAGGAACGATATTTTTTCAGTTGCCGAAATTCGCACACCTTGTACAAATGAGGAAAACTATTATGATTTGATTCTAAGCAGACACAAACGAAAAATATGTATTCCTGAACTATAACTGGCAAAAGCCGAATACATGGAGGTGGAAAATATAATTTTATCATACTTGATACTGCTAAAACTATTCCGATCAACACATTATCCCAATTAAAAAAAAAAACAATTATTCCCCAATTGCCTCAATAACAATATTTAATACTAAATTCAATATAAAGTGGTCTAGTTTCTATCTGAAATTCGTTCGATTACTCAGCTAGAGAGACCAATTTTCCCGTACGTTGAACTTCAATTCGGTCGTTGTTTGAACGATAAAAACTGAACCACCCTATTTGTATGTATAATAATTGACAATGGCAAACTAATCGGAAATAATACTTTTCAAGTTTATTTCAAAACTCGTTGTCTATCAACATTCAGCTATATTTTTTAAAATATGTTTTATTCCTTTAGGATTCGTTCAACAATTCTCATATAATATGGCTAATGTATAGGCACTGAAGTCGGGGGATCGAAAATAGTCGGCAACAATGAATAAAAACGTAGAAAAAAAATCAGTCGAGATCGATGATTATTTCTGATCCCCCAATGTTTCGTCTACCATAATATCTATATATGGGGGATGCTTTTGGAAGATCAGAATCGGCCAGACTTAGCAAGGTGCCACCTCATGAACTACGGAAAATATCACAACAACAACAACAACAACATAAAACAACGCAAAAGCGAGCAGCAGCGATCATCGTATCTGGTCCAAGAAATTCCTGACCTCGACCACGTTGATTTCGGTGATGCAAACAACGAGAAAAAGCACCCCGAAGCCGACGTACTGGACGCTCCTCAAAAACTCCCACAGCTTGTCGCAGAAAATCGACAACAACAACAAATGCGTCAGGCTGTGTATGTTGACGACCCGCCACAGCCAAGCGACGACGAAAAAGAACCCGCTCCGGAACACCTCCCGCCTGCCCTCCACGGGGCCGCCCTCCAAGAACTCCTGGTACACCGCGATGTACCGATTCCACGCCACCGAGCTCGCCACCAGCTGCACCGAAAACCCCCCCACCTTCCGCACCACCTTCGACGTGGCCCCCTTGGCCCCCCCGTCCTCCGTGGGCAGCTGCACGTACCCCCGCCGCGAGGGGTTGTTCCTGAGGAAGACCAGCACGCCGAGCACGAGCGCCGTGACGCCCGCGGCGTCGCACGCGCCGTCCACGTAGTACCCGGCGGTGCCCACCTCCGAGCGCTCCCCGAGGACGTGGCGCCGCGACCTCGCGACGTGCCCGTCGAGGTCGTCCAGCCACGTGCGGAACTCGAAGAGCGCGACGCCGACGCGTCGGTGCGCCAGGCAGTTGCTCGACACGGCCTTGGCGCTGAGGACGGCGACGAAGATGTGGAAGACGCTGATGGCGTCGGGGGTGATCCACGCGGCGCCGGAGACGTCGAGGAGGTCGTCGGCCAGTTGGACGAGGGGCGCGAAGAGGTAGTAGTTGGTGTGGTCGAGGAGGACGGCTTTCACCGTCACCAGACAGAGGGGGTTGATGTGGCACGACACCCACGTCACGTCCTCGTACTTGGGGGTGGCGTTGCCGCCGCCGGTGGAGGTGGTGGTGGGCTCGAGGGGGTAGTCGTGGATCCTCATGTAGAGGTTGAGGTCCATGAACAGGTAGAAGCAGACGAGGAGGAACAGCAGGCCGAGGAGGAGTTTGCTGATTTGCGACGAAGGGCCTATCATTTTCATTATATCTCCGTATCGACAATGTTTGACTAATCAATATTCAGGCTAAGGGTATGTACGACATTTATCATTGTAGTACAATATAAAAGCAACAATTGGTACAGATATTAACTAGATAACACTGATGGTGTGGATGTTTACCTAGAATGAGTAAAATAAATATGCATTAGAATGATGTTTTTCGAATGCCTTGTATAATTTCAGAATCTCAACAATATATAACCCACTTCAAGAGATTAATGTTGCTTTTATTGGGCAATATGACAAATCAATACTAGATTTCCAATAGTTGATGGTACTATTAAAAAAGATAAGATAGTGAATGAATATTTACATCACTAACAGTTTTTCATTAATTCCTTTCATCAAGAGTCACCAGCTACATAACATACATTTTTTTTTTCATCTCAATGTAAGAAATGCATGATTTCAGCAACAAAAAAATATCTAACTCACCTGTGGGATTTGTGTGCTTTTTCCACAGCCAGTTTCACCAACTAAAATTAATGTTTGATGCTTTTCCAACAGGTACAGTATGTGGTTCCTGTTATTAAATATTGGTAGTCTCTGCCTCTGAGTCTGAATGGACTGTGATATATGCTTGTTGTAAATAAAATCGGATTTTTCTACGTATGAATCATTCTTATCTAAATAACTGTTGGTATCTGCGGGTTTCACAAATCTAGGTTTGAAATCAGTCATCACTGCTCAAACTTTGATTCACAGCTCATCAGCTTTTTTCTGGTTAGAATAACAACTATTATCTGAAACAACATATCGAATGTTTCATCTCAGATAGAAAGCTTCGAAAGTGAAAAACTAAACTCTAATTCTTACCTTTATCTATGTGTTTGCACTTTATGTTCGTATCTGTCGTGAGTTTATTCTGTACCACCTCGTATAAACTCTCGTATTCACTATTTCATCACTAATTATTTAATATATACCAGTCAAACCACATATACTATCAGCATTATTTATGATTCAGACCATGAACTATTGCCCATGCAAAACCTGTCTAGGATATAGGTCTGGTACTCCTCACAGTTCTCACTAGTCTACTCTGTGTTTCAAATATTGCAAACTAATCTTATTTTACTAACAACAAATTATTAGTAGGTTATGTCTAGGTTACCGCTATGCGTAATAGTAGGAAAAGACTGCTGTAACTTTCATTAATACATGTACTCAACAGTAATGTAGGAATTTCGATTAATCATTTTTGAATATTCCGTTTCATTTTTTATGTATAATTGATGTAGTATTTAGGTTCTTGTGTTGGGGAATGATTCTGCTTACACAGACGTGAGGCTACCAGCAGACATTATCAAAATACAGAAAAGCAAACTAATGTCATAGCAGAGAGTGTCATAGTCATGGACGTAGAACTTTTAAGGTTATTATTTCGATTTTAATGATCGATAATTTTCAAATCTACAGCTATTTCATCATCCATTTAGGGAATAACGTTTTCATTATTGAATATGAATGATGTAACAGAAATATCTCAAAATTTGATGAGCTATATTTACGATAAGAATGAGCTGTTCAATTTAGAAACTTTCGAATTGAATAAAATTATAGTAACTAAGCTCAAAGAATGTCTCTCCTATTGTTTGCAAAGTAGAATCGAAATCAAAGATTCGAATAAACTATTAGAAATAGAATGTGTTTTAGATTTTTTACACGACGAATTAAACACTGGTCATTGGAGCGAAGTACCGCTTTGTATAAGACGTTGCTTTTCGATAGCTAGCTTTACAAAATGCGTAATTTTATTGGTAAACAAAGAGGCAGAAGAAAAACTAGAACTCTTATTGAAAACTTGTTTAAAGTGCCTTGATATAGGACTAATAATGGGAGCCCCTCTAGAAAACAATACTGAGTTACTTACAAATTCTGCGAAATATTTGATTGGGCAAGTTAATGAATTGAGCTCAGAATCAACACAGGACAATCGAGTCGACAGAAAAAGGAAGCCAGAGCTTTTCCATAGTGATTTCAGTGTATTGAAGGGGACTCTTATAGATTCTATCGAACTACCGGCAGTGGAACACTTCAATAAAAATTATTTTCTTCCGCAGATACCAGTGAAACTAACAGGTGAATATGATGCTTGTATTTCCTGTTCATTTTAATGCTTTTGCTGTCGTAGGTTGCATGAAACACTGGCCAGCTACCGAGAAGTGGCTAGATATAAACTACTTATTGAGAGTAGCTGGTGATAGAACAGTTCCTATCGAGCTGGGTTCACATTACGTGGACGAAAATTGGTCTCAAAAATTGATGACGCTCAAGGATTTCATAACCAGGCACTATTTATCTGATGACGGTGGAATGGGGTATTTAGCCCAACACAATCTGTTCGAGCAGGTCGAGATCGCTAAACAATCGCCTGTTATACGAAAATTTCCAATCTGCATTTCAGATAACTGAACTCAAAGAAGACATTCATGTTCCCGAATATTGTTGTTTGAGCACAGACTATGAAAACTGCACTGATCCTGATGTAAATGCTTGGTTTGGTCCGAAAAATACAGTGTCGCCTTTGCACCAGGATCCAAAAAACAATATCCTAGCCCAGGTACGAACCGTTTTAAAATCGAAATTACTAATTTTTGTTGTTAAATAAAACCATTAAAAAAGCCACGAATTGTTTCAGGTTTATGGAACCAAACAATTGATTTTATTCTCTCCAAAAGACACCCCTTACGTGTACCCCCACGATGATAAATATTTGTTCAACACAGCCCGAGTGGATCCTTTGAAACCGGACTTGGAAAAATACCCAGAATTCACGAAAGCCACCCTGTATAAATGCCTGCTGGAACCTGGGGAAATGTTGTTCATCCCCGAGGGATGGTGGCATCATGTCACAGCTTTGGAAAAAAGCTTTTCCGTCAGTTTTTGGTGGCAATGAAAAAAGTTGTTTCTAATAAAAATTTATTCAAGGAAAACCTCGCTTTAATCAATTGAAGAAAAAAATGATAACACAGGATTAGGGAATATTTCCCAATGCAAATTGGATAAAATGTTGTTTCACATGATAATTTTTCATTGATAATAATAATTCAAAACGACATTCTTACAAAAACGTCACTCCACAAAGATAAACAACTAAAAAGAATGAAAAAACGTTACAACACGAGAAATAATAAGCATTCTGTATAAAATTACACTCCCAACCCTCAACAATTAATAATAATAAATATTTCAGACAGCCTCACTTGTTAAAGCTAGAATAATAAATCTTTAAATTATTTATATAGATTTTCATCATCAAATAATTTTATTCCCCCTTTTTGTCACCACCCCCAACAGTAACTTTTTTCTGCAGCTTGCTGTGCTCATCTGCAAGCCTATCATACTCCTTAGCCAAGTTATCAGCTTGGGTCTTCACAGCAGTCTTATCCTTCTTCTCCAACTTGAGTTCTTCTTCCAGTTGAGAAATCTTTGCTTTCAACTTATTAACCTGAAACCACACGCTTGAGCACGGAAACCCTTCAACCAAACAATTCCCTAACCTCTTTATCATGAGCCTCATTGCTGTTGTTCTGATCAATCTCACCATGGTGGGCTAGAAGGCTTTTGGCAGCTGTAGTGGCGCTCTGGGCTTGTCTCATGGAAGCTTCCGATTGGGCTTGCATGCAAGCCAGCTGAGAAACCAAGATGACAAGTCTTCTGATGACCAAAGAGAGGAACAAAGCGAACCCACAAATGTAGAAGTTGCGCTGGGCACGGAACAGTCTCATAGATTCCTGCATCTCACGATCCAGATGGGTGTGACCATCTTCAGCAGCTGGAGAACACTTTGTTGTAGAGGGAAGGTGTGGTGGAAGGAAAACTTACCTTGAGCGTTGGAGTATTTTCTCATCTCTCTTATGGCATCCAGTAGGAAGAGAACGAGGATCGCTAGCAAAATCAAAAAGTAAAAACCGGCTTGTTTTTGTAGTCCCTGCAGAAACTTGGACTTGAAAAAGGAGTTCCATCTCGACGGACTAGCGATGGGCAGGACCAGAAGAAGTACGATGGCTATTTCCAGGTATAAAAACCCAGCGATCAATGTCCACTGTAAACTCATCGTGGATACGTAGGTACGGCGATATTTCAATCACTGAGATTCGGTATTTATAGACTGGAAATCTCTGATGTGGCCGTTCTATATTTAAAAGAGGAGTAATTGTTCGCGAGTTCAAAAGATCATGATTGTCTAGCTTACCAATTTCTTAAAATACACGTCAGTTCATCTGAATATTTCTATTTTTGACGTCTGACACTATATACATTTTTTGACCGTGCATGTTATGACGACAGCCGTATACTTAGTGAAAATTCAATTTCTGGGAATGTTGGAATAAAAAAGGTTGAAATAATCAGTGAATATTTATTAAAAAAGCAAGTTTCAGCGAGCACATTATATGTCGTGATCATTTTCCAGCATCTTCCTTCAGGCCCACGGTTTGGTTGAATATCAACTAGAAAAGAAAAAAGAAGGTGTCGAGTTAAAGTTCCAGACGACATCGACGCCAACTCACTTTATCGCCACGGCTATCCGGATCCACTGAAAAGAATCCGTTTCTCTCGAACTGGAACTTGTCGTACACTTTGGCACTTCCAATATTTTTATCGGCAAAACTAGTGATGATTTTCAACGAATCCAAATTGCAATCTGTCAAGAATCCACCAGGAACCTCGTTTACGTCTTCCGGATTTTTGTGTTTGAACCTACAAAAGTGGACCGAGTAGTGTTTTTCGTCGAACAAAACGATTTTTCGGACTTACAATGGCGAGTATAACCTAACTTGTATTTCTTTGGGATCAGCCACCCAGTGGATGAAAGCTTTGGGCTTCGAGGTCGCTTTTTCAACCTCGAGACACTTGCAAATCACCCCCGAAACCCTGGAAGTGGCGTCTTTTTTGACACCGGTAACTTCTAGAATGTACCCGGCATGTCGGATGCCGACAGGCTGGGACTTGGTTAGACGCCTGTAGCCCTTCTCGCCCTCCTAGAAACGTTCGAAATAATTTTTTTCCACAAAGAAATGGGGCATTTGCGGGCGGTTCACCTCCATGAAGTCGCTCCGCTCGATATAAATAGTTCTATCGTAAGTGACAGTGTGATTGCCCAGCTCGGGTTTGTTCGGAAAATCCGGCACCGAAATCTCCAACGATTTGGGACCGGGAAAGTTTTCGATGGTTACTTTCAACGGATCCAACACCACCATTCTCCTACATATAATATTATAGTGAGAAAGTATCGAACGTTTCCGAATGATTCACCTTGGAGCCGTGCTGTTCAAATAATCCCTGACGAAGGCTTCCAACATGGATGGATCGACGGTGCTTTGAGCGCCGGTGACGCCGAGTTGGGCGCAAAAATTGTTGACGGCCTCGGCGGGAAACCCTCTCCGTCTCAGAGCTGTCAAAGTGTACAGTCTTGGGTCGTCCCAATCTGTATCAACAATAATAGCGTTAACTCTGCTACCGCTACTCCTCAGTAGATGGCGCTCGCCACGAAAAACAAACTTCGAACAAAATACCGTGATTTTTCGATAGATGGCATTCGCTTACTAAGTGAGGAATTTTACCTTGCACAATCTTTTCGTCTATGAGCTTGGCGATTTTCCTTTTCGATACTACCGTGTAGTTTACGTTGAGCCGGCCGTATTCCCATTGCACGGGGCAGTAAATGTTGAGAGCATTGCACAGCCAATAGTAGCTCGAACGTCTGGAAAATAAATAAATCATTATTTCGTCCACTTCGATTCCCTGGCGTGTCTCGCCTAGATTGAAATTCTTTCGTGCAAAGAGAATGCGTGATATTTTCGATACTATCACAAAGGCAGTGGGTGTAGTCGTAAGTGGGGTAAATACACCACTTATCCCCCGTCCTGTGGTGCGCGGTGAAACGCACCCTGTACGCTACCGGGTCCAATTTCCCTTCTTCCAACGTTATTTTCATTCGCAACGTCGCCGCACCCTCGTCGATCTTCCCGTTTTTCATGTCCTACGAATTTACTCAAACAGTGGAAACAAACGTGAGAAGCGGAGGATTCTAACCTCGAAAAGTTGAAGGCTTTCTTCTACGGGGCGTTCCCTCCAAGGGGACGGTTGGGGATTGAAGCCTTTCATTTCGTCGGCGGTTTGATGACAAACGTAAGCCAGACCGTTTTTTATCAATTCTTTCGCCCACTCGTACAGTTGGTCGAAGTTATCGGACGAATGAGTGATTTTGTGGGGGCGATAACCTTGAATAATAATGCCGATTCACTGTGTAGTTTTATTTCATGTTATTCCTGCTTACCCAGCCATTCCACCATGTCTTTTATGCCAGTGAAGAATTTCTCTTCCTCCTTTTCTGGGTTGGTATCGTCGTACCTGAGGAAGCAGATGCCGTTATTAGCGGCCGCGTATCCGAAATTGATGTTGATTGCTTTGGCATGGCCAATATGAAGGATGCCATTGGGTTCAGGAGGGAATCTTGTCCTAACCTATGAGTAATTGATGAATCTTGGCCTGTTTCATGTTGAATGAACTGTTACCTGTCCCCCTGTGACTTTTAAATGCTCTTGCATAAGCTTATGAGTGTTTTCTGTGACTACATAGCCGTCAGTTTTGAAATTCTCTCCAGGAGCATGAAAGTTGACTTTTTTCATAATATCAATGATTGTGAGTCCTTGCTCTACAAACAGATTAATCAAGAAATAGACCATTATTTTCTAACCTAAACTAACCTAATTGTTCATTTTTCTGAGGATCAGGGTTGGATTTGACTTTATTCTCAACAGTTTTGGGTGGTTTCTTATCACTTTTAGGCACTGGTGCCAAATCTGCATCTGTTTTAGGCCCCAACAAATCAAACACTTGCAAATCAATCTCATTCTTAACTGCCTTGCCATCTGCCCATGGTAATTGAGTTCTGACTTTCTGCATGAGAGGACCAGTGTTGAACCTATACCTTTTCTCTAAAAGCTCTTTTTTAATGGAAGATATGTTTGTCTCCACAGCTTTTTCAATTTCCTCTGGAGTAACCACAACTCCGACACCACAGTGCTGTTCTAATTGGTTGGTATCGATGTTTTTTATGTTGGAAAGTGCAAATTCTATAGCTTTATCCACCCGTAGAGTTGAATCTAATTTATTAGTTGCCACATATTTCACTAGCAATGGTAAATGATGAGCTATTTGGGGTTTTATTTTGGTTCCTAGTTGGTACAGGAGAATGCCAGCTCCTTCTGCAAGTTTGACTGCTCTCACCTACAGAAAAGCATAAGGAACTAAAGGCATATTGCTCACTTTAATTTTACCTCGTTTAAAATACTGAGCAGGGTTTTAGTAACTCCAGCATTTTTCAAAGTTTCTTTCGCCTTTTGTTCGCTTAAGCCTAAACTCATTAAAGACTTTACGGTTTCCTCGTCGTTTTGAGCCATATTTCGAGTTTAAGTGTTTAACTCGGCTCGCTGAGAGACAAATGTCAACTTATTACCTAACCTATTTCCTGCCACCTAGACAGATGCCGCGTACTTTGAATTTTTTATCGAATATGACAGCTCGAGTAGTTCAAACGCGTTTTGTGTAAAAGTAGCAACGAATCTATATCACTGACAGTGTGACAGTACTGACAGTTCCTGTCACCAACGCACGTCAAGTTGCTGGTGCAAAAATCTCGACGATTTGTTGCATAATAATCGAAAGAGGGTAAAAGAAACCCGAAAATTATGAAGCCAGCCAACGTTTCGAGCTATCTCAGATCCGTCAGCCAGGTCGTGAGCAACCAACTGAACACTGGCAAGCAAATCGCAGTGTTGCCGTCGAAATCCCAAGTTCTCGTCCCTTTCGCTGCGACGACTCCTCACGTTCTCAGCAGAGCCCTACCGAACGGAAATGTTTCCATCACCTCCGGACCGGCAGTCTCAAGCCAGGTAAGACGAAATTACAGTTTATTTCATCGGGAATACTAACAAATTGTCGACACAGGTGAGATGGGCTCATACTGACATAACCGTGCCAGATTGGAGCCACTATCGCAAGGATAGTACGAAGAATCCCGCAGCTAAATCCTCTGAATCGGAGGACAGCAGGAGAAACTTTGCTTATTTGATGGTTGGGGGCTTCAGTGTGGGCACAGCTTACGGAGCCAAGTCCTTGGTAACACACTTTGTCAGCTCCATGAGCGCTTCAGCTGATGTTTTGGCTTTGGCAAAGATCGAAATCAAGCTGGCTGATATCCCCGAGGGAAAATCAGTTACTTTCAAGTGGAGAGGAAAACCTCTTTTCATCCGTCACAGAACTCAGTCTGAGATCCAGGCCGAACAATCAGTCGCAGTGGCTTCTCTGAGAGATCCCCAGCATGACAATGAGAGAACTCAGAATCCTGAGTGGCTGGTCGTGCTTGGGGTGTGCACCCATTTGGGGTGTGTCCCCATAGCTAACGCGGGGGAGTTTGGGGGGTACTACTGCCCTTGCCACGGCTCTCATTATGATGCCTCTGGGAGAATTAGGAAAGGACCAGCTCCCCTCAATTTAGAAGTTCCAGAATACTCCTTCCCCAACGAAGGGTTATTAGTTGTTGGTTAAAAGAATTAATAAATGAGTTATGAATGTCGATTTTATTTATTTTCTGTAATGTAAAGTCTTGGGATTCAAGGAATAATTTCAGGAAGTTGAGATTGTGTACATACGTCAACATAGAAAATGAATTTGACCAATAAACGATTTATTTGGATACCCCTGTTTTTGTTCATGAACCCATTAAATGTCGTATTAAATATTTCCATTTCACGTAATATCACGTCATATCGATTACACAACAAACGGTTGCTATTGACAACACCATCTAGTAACATCGTTTTGACAGCTGCCCGTGCATTCGGGAATGCCATTTTTCGCAGTCCTCAGGAATGGTGAGCGGCAAAGAATTCCGTTCGAATTTGAGAAAGCCCCTGCCGGGAACCAAAAAACCAGAAGGATGCAGGCTAGTGCCGGCTTTCACCATTCAGGTAACTCACCCCTTTCGTAATGCGACGGCACGACAGTTTCGTTCGATAGGCTATGCAGAAAGGAACTTGCGTCATCCCGCCGCCAAAGTGTAACGCCTTCAAGGAGATCCCAGCGAAACCCTCCAAGTTCAGGATTAATTACATGAGAGGAAATTTGCCGATCGGCAGAGAGGCCAAAGGTGGGAAAGTGTCGTGGAAGGCCGATATCAGCAAGTTGGACTTTCACTACTACTTGCCAATGTTCTTCGACGGTTTGTGCGAAACTGAGAACCCTTACAAACTGTTTGCGCAGCAGGGAATCCACGATTTGTTGGCCCACGGGGGCCAGAAAATCTTCCCTTGCATTCCCCAGTTGATAATTCCGATTAAAGGTGAGAGAAAGTCGATGCGATGCACCCAGTTCATGAATAACGTTGCAGATGCTTTGAAGACGAAGAATAAGGAGGTGATGTGCACCACGTTGAGGGTGATTCAACACCTGGTGAAGTCCGCTGATATGATTGGCGAGGCACTAGTGCCTTATTATCGACAAATTTTGCCAGTTTTGAATTTATTCAAAGAGAGAAATGGTGAAGGTTCATGCTACTTGAAGTATTTATAGAAATAATGCAACACTTGCTATTTTCAGTCAATTGTGGTGATGAAATTGATTACAGCCAAATGCGGGGTGATAATCTTGCTGATATTATCAATGAAACCTTGGAAGTTATGGAGAGATTTGGTGGTGAAGACGCCTTTATTAATATCAAATATCTGATACCAACATACGAATCATGCATGATGAATTGAATAAATAACAATGATATAATACTCTGAATGAGGCAGTTTATTTTCAATAAAAAGTACATACAAAAACTAACTAGATATTTAATTTGCGAGTTTTAGTAGTGGTATACTGCAAAAACTGTAGTTACACAGAAGATAGTATCCTGTAACAGCAAACATAGTCATAAAAACATTACATTTCAGTATGATCCAACACAAACTTACACTCATAAACATTTCACTAGTAAAACTATCGACATCGGGATCCCATAAACATTTCCCTCCCGATTTGACGCCAGCTCCTTTCATTTCACCAATCACCACCTGAACAATATGTTTGTACTTTTTCATGTGCAGACCTATGAAGGAATTTTTCACTTTACGCATTTTTTGCTGACATGAATCTCACCTTTTACCTTATCATTCACTTCGTTCGCAATGCTTATCGTCCATTTCTTCACGTTGTCTGCGTCGTAATGCTTGCCAGCGAGAAAACCGGACATGACATTACGAATTATTTCTTTAACTGGCACTTCTTTGAACCTTGAATGTTTCATCAGCATGTACGTTTCAGAGATTTAGTCGAGTATGAACTTACTTGGCTTCCAGAGATGGTTTGATTTGATAGGAATAATCGACTGCAGATGTTTGTTCTTTAGATATTGCATCGGGATGAGGCTGAACCGATATTTGTGCATTTAGTTCATCCATGATGACCAACAGGCCTCATATGGAACGAGTGTATCGAATGAAACTCGTCGCCTTGGTTATGATTTGTTTGTTACGAATCTTGAAACTTTTCGAATTTTGTTTTGACAAGTATGACGTTGACGTGTCACAACGACACTCCTCTTCTTGCTTTTATGCTCCGTGCTGCTACGCTACAAGACTGTGCTATCGATTGAATGGCTGCATGTATGTTTGAACTATTATGCAGGACACAGAGATAATAAGGAAACTATTCATCGGCTTGTATAATAATATAATTTTGCGATGTATAAGTAACAATTGAGACGCCACAAGAATCAAACAAACAATCCCGTACAATTTTTGCAATGCATATTGAGCGCCCCCCTGGAGGTGAATCCAGCATTACAAAACTGACAAACGTAAGGCCTCTCGCCGGTGTGCGTCCTCACGTGGATCCTCAGCGGCGCCCCCTGGCTGAAACATTTGCCGCAATACTCGCAAGAGTAGGGCTTCTCGCCGCTGTGCACCCGCTCGTGCATCACCAGATAATCCTTTTTGGTGAAGCTCTTCGAACAATACGTGCACGTGTACGGCTTGACCCCCGTGTGCACCCTGTAATGAACCCTCAGCTTGTTCTTCTGCGCGAAGCCCTTCCCGCACGTGTCGCACAAGTGCTTCTTGGCGTGCGGCAGCTGGTGCTTGACGTGGCGCTCCACCTGGTGCCTCTCGAGCGTCGCCGCCTTGCTGAAGACTTTCGAACAGACGCCGCACTGGTTGGGCAGCAGCCGGCCCTCGATGCCCACCCTGTGGGAGCGCACCTGGTGCGTGAACAGGTACCTGGAGTAGGTGAAGGTCTTGGAGCAGACTATGCAGGAGAAGGGCTTGACGCCGAGGTGCTCGTTGTGGTGCTCCTTGTACAGCACCATGTCGTTGAAGCCCTTGCCGCAGGTGTCGCACACGTAGCCGAACTTCTTCAGGTGGGTGTAGTTGATGTGGACGAGGAAGCCGGTGCGTTTGGCCGAGCGGTACGAGCACAACGGACACCGGAACAGTTTCTCCGGATCGTGGGTGTAGGCGTGGGTGCCGAAGTCGTACGCCTTCTTGAACTTCTTGTCGCAGGTGGGGCAGTGGAAGAGCTCCTCGTGCCCGGCCACGTGCTTCTCCGCCTCGTCCCTCTCGACGTACTCCGCCGAGCAGGTGTTGCACACGTACAGCTCCTGCTGCTGGTCGTACTTGTAGGTGTGCTCTTTGGCGTCCGCTTCGGAGGGGTGGTGCTCCTTTCGGTGCGACACGAGCTGTCGCTTGGTCGGCAGGACTTGGCCGCACTTTTTGCACGGCCATTTCTTCACCACCATCTCGAGGATTCCTTTGGGCGGTTTGGCTTTGTTTCTCTTCTTGGCGGGTACGTAGTCGTAGTCGTCCGAGTCCTCCGATTTGCGATCGTGCCTCATTTTCGACGGTCTCGTTCTGGTGCGTTGCTTCCTGAAAGAAAATTAGCGTTAGCAAGAGTCGACCGAGTGTTCGCCACTCAGCTACTTACTGATTGATTATTTTCGTTAATTCTGTGACAATCCCAAGGGAGAAATCGTTCGTGTTCTCGAATGACGAAACAAGGAATGAGTGAATCTTTTTATTATACATAATGTTTGTGTTGATTATTACACGATATATTCGTACTTGAGAGTATCGGCATAAAACAAATTACTGTCTTTTATTCGTTAGCTGCTACATACAGGGACTTTCATAGAGTACGCCACAAATTAGACTAACCGTTATTTTTATTTGTTCAATTCAGTGGCGTACCCGATGAATATTGATTTAAACTATGAAAATATAAATAAACTCTTTTGTTAACTCGAAACAAATAAACTCTTTCATTCAAGATCAACTGGTGGTGGTGAATTTCCCACCTCTTGATTTTTTCTCAACCGTGTTATAGATATATATATATATAAATTATTTCAGTGGTTCTTAATGGATAAATATAATATATGAACCCCAATAAAAAAACGAAATGGCCCAACACTAAACCGAGACCCCGTTGCAAATCTTCATGTGCAAGTTGAGCGACCCCCTGGAGATGTAGCCGCCGTTGCAAAAGTGGCAGAGGTACGGCCGCTCGCCCGTGTGCCCCCTCACGTGGATCCGCAACGAGGCCGCCTGATTGAAGCACTTGCCGCAGTACTCGCAGGGGTAGGGCTTCTCCCCCGTGTGCACCCTCGTGTGCATGATCAAATAGTCCTTCTTGGTGAACCTCTTGTCGCAGTACGCGCACGAGAACGGCTTGTCCCCCGTGTGGATGCGGTAGTGGATCTTGAGCTTGTCGGACGTGCCGAAGCCCTTGCCGCAAATGTCGCACAAGTGCCGCTTCTCCGGCTGGCCGCCGCCGCCGCCGCCGTCGGCGCCGTGCTTGGTGGTGATGTGCTTGAGCAGCGTCGCCACCTTGCTGAACACCTTCAGGCAGATGCTGCACTGCGTCTTGTGCAGCGTGCCCGCGATGTGCACCGTGTGGTAGCGCGTCTGGTGGATGAGCATGTAGCGGGAGTAGGTGAAGGTCTTGGCGCAGACCACGCAGGCGAAGGGCTTGACGCCGAGGTGCTCGTTGCGGTGCTCCTTGAAGATGACCGAGTCGTTGAAGCCCTTGCCGCAGGTGGGGCACGTGTAGTAGAACTTGTGGTAGTGCACGCGGTTGATGTGCGTCTGCAGACACGTCCTTCTGGGAGTGCTGTAGCTGCACAGCGGGCACGCGTACGTGTCCTCGGCGGCGTGCGAGCGCACGTGCACGGCGAAGCTGTACGCCGTGGTGGCGGTGTGGCGGCACACCTCGCACGTGTACAGCTCCGCGTGCGCTTTGGCGACGTGCGCCGCGGCCGCGTCCTCGGCGGGGAAGCCGGCGCCGCAGCTGGTGCACGAGTACACGCCGAGGGCGGGGTCGTGCTTGAAGCCGGCCGCCGCCTCGCCCTCCTCGCGGCCGTGGGACGACTTGGTGTGGTCGGTGAGGCGCCGGCGCGACTCGAACTCCGCCAGGCAGCGGCGGCACGTCCAGATTTTGTGCTCCTGCTTGCGCGCCTTCGGTTTCTCCTTGCGCGCCTTCTTCTCCTTCGGGGACGGTTTCTTCTTCAAGCCCGGCGGCGTGTATTCGTCGTCGTCGTCGTCTCCTGAGCGTTCTTGTTTCATCTTCCGTTTGGTCGGGGAGTTTTTCAATTTCTTGGCGTTTTGGTAGGCGTTGCCCAAGTCGTATTCGGTGTCGCTCACTTGCAGTTCCACCTCGAACGGAGGAAAGTACCTAAAAATGAACGCTGTTAGTATGCGAGCGCGTTGCAGCAGCAACAGATATACTCACAGGAAAACAATGAAACGCTCAGTACTAAGGAAAACCACCCATTGCATACGATAAAAATTTATTTATAACTTTAAAATCAGAGTCAGCTGCTAAAACTAAACATTCAAATACGTACATGGAATAGAAATATTACAGACACTTTAATTTATTTCCACCGCACCTTTTAGAATATTGTAAAAATTAATTCAACCAAGTGGGGTAGTATGAAACAAACAGTCTCAAAAAACTCTCAAAATAATGTTTCTCAATATTTCAAGCAGACCTCAATATATTACACTCGACAAAAAAATTCTTCAGCATTGTCAATGTATTTAACCTAGATTAACTAAAAAAAATATTGAATGAGGCTGTGTGTGTGTCATGATGCAACTTGTCAAATGTCTTACATGGATCAGACAATTCAAGATTCAAAAAAGCGCCACTCGGTTCTACAGGAAAAAGTTTAAGAAGAAAAAATTATGATTTTACACTTATAATGGGAAATTTTGAAGGTATACTTACGTATTTCAACAAAAAAATGCGAATGGACATTCATCTTAGGTCCAAACGTTTTTATTTCAGCTTATTTTTTGTGTGAATTTTCTTATTTTAGTTCATTTCTTTTATGAATTACGAATCTTTTACGAATTTTTATGTGTGAACGTTTAAAATTCAGCTTATTTCTTGTACGAATTTTCTTATTTTAGCTTATTTGCTGCAAGAACGTTTTTATTTTAGTTATTTTTGTATAAACGTTTATATTCTAGCTTATTTTTCAACGATTTTTTTTTATTGTAGCTCATTTCTTTCACGAATTTTCCTATTTCAGCTGTTTTTTGTGTAAACGTTCTTAATTTAGTTCATTTTTGTACAAATATTCTTATTTTAATTTATTTCTTGTATGCATTTTTTCATCTTGGCTCATTTCTTGTAAGAACGTCTTTATTTTGGTTAATTTCTTGTATAAACGTTTTTATTTTAGTTCATTTCTTTCGAAAACGTTTGTTATTCAGCTTATTTTTCATATAAACGTTTTTATTTCGGCTCATTTCTTTCGAAAACGTTTGTTATTCAGCTTATTTCTTGTAAAAACGTTTTTATTTCAGCTTATTTTTTGTGTAAATGTTTTTTTTTTAGGTAATTTCTTTCGAGAACGTTTTTATTTTAACTCATTTCTTTAATGATTTTTTTTATTTCAGCTCATTTTTTGCATAAACGTTTATATTTTAGCTTATTTTAGAACGAATTTTTTTATTTTAGCTCATTTCTTTCACGAATTTTCCTATTTCAGCTGTTTTTTTTTGTGTAAACGTTCTTAATTTACTTAATTTTTGCACAAATATTCCTATTTTAATTTATTTCTTGTATGAATTCTTTCATCTTGGCTCATTTCTTGTAAGAACGTCTTTATTTTGGTCAATTTCTTGTATAAATGTTTTTATTTTATTCATCTCTTTCGAAAACGTTTTTATTTCAACTTATTTCTTTAATGATTTTTTTATTTCAGCTCATTTTTTGTATAAACGTTTTTATTTTAGTTCATTCTTGGTATAAAAGTCTTCAATCTGCTTATTTCTTGTAGAAATGTTTTTAATTCAGCTCATTATTAGCAAGAATTTTTTTAAGCTCATTTTTTGTATAAATAATTCAATTTCACATTATTCCTTGTAGGAACGCCTCCATAGCGAGGTGTAAATCAACGTTTCTTGCGACTTTGGGATCCCGCAGAACCGACCGGCGCGCGACCCGCCCGCCCCCTCCCGCCCCTCGCTCACAGCGAATTGAGACAGCTCTTGACGTGCGCGTTGAGCGCCCCCTTGGACACGCACCCCGCCCCGCAGTGCGTGCACTTGTACGGCCGCTCGCCCGTGTGCGTCCTCATGTGGATCCTCAGCGGCGCCCCCTGGTTGAAGCACTTGCCGCAATAATCGCAGACGTAGGGCTTCTCGCCGTTGTGGATGCGCTCGTGCATGATGAGGTAGTCGCGCTTGATGAAACTCTTGGAGCAGTAGGCGCACGCGTACGGCTTCTCGCCGGTGTGCTTGCGGTAGTGGATCTTGAGCTTGTCGGTGCGCGAGAATCCCTGCCCGCACACGTCGCACAAGTGCTTCTTCTCGTGCGGGCCCTCGTGGAAGGTGAGGTGCTTCGTCACGTGCTTGGTGAGGGTTTCTTGGCGGGCGAACATTTTCGGGCACATTTGGCATTGCGTGGTGGATTCGTTGTCCAGGACGCGGACGCGGTGGTTTCTTATTTGGTGCGCGAACAGGTACCTGCAATCGTGGATTTTCATCACCGACGAATCGATCGTACCGCTCGGAATGTCGTTTTTTGGACATTTCTAGGACAAGGTTTTTATTCGCTTGAAATAAACTACGAAATGTCGGAAATTTCTGAGACAAAAACTCAAAAATTTCGCTAAAACCTCAATAAGTACAAGAAACCCTACAAATCTAAAAAAAATTCCCGCACGCGACTGCCGTTAAATCGAACGACGCGGAGAGCGGAGTTCGGGTAAGCAGTCGAGTACGGGAAAGCATCACTTTCCGCATGAGTTAGGAACAATATTTTTTCTACAAGCGTAGGAAACGAATTCATTCATTCACTGAATCGAAAATTTTATATAAGTACGACGCTTTGTCTGTCACTCTGACAATTACAAACAAATTTGAGTAATCAAAGCCTATATATAGGGTGATTTTCATAACAATACATTTTTATTCATCAATATTTGTTCATTTTTTCAATAAATAGTGCAAAATGATGGATGATTTCGAACAAACTCACTTAGTATTGCAACAAAAAAGCTTGAACTTTCATATTTTGTCACCCACCTCTTATATCTTACGAGGATATCATATAAATGTTTTTCCCGCACTAGTGTGGGAAAATGACACTTTCCAAACTGAATTGCGTGCGGGTAGAGGGTGAATCACGCACGCTTGTAGAAAAATTACTATTAAAAACTCCAAAATGTCCGAAATTTCGCAACAAAAAAAGTCCAAAAACTTCAAAATCTTGAAAATTTTCGAGAAATAACGAATTCTCAAAAAACCCAGAATAAAGAGTTTCAAAAATATGTCTAATATATGAAAAAAAAAAACAAAATCTGTAAAATCCCCCACACCAAAATGTACGAAACAAAAAAAAAAAAAAGGAAATTGGAAAACTCACCTGGAATAGACGAATTCCCTGCTGCAGACGATGCAGACGAAGGGCTTCAACCCCAAGTGCGAGTTCTCGTGCTCCTTGAAGGTGGTGGCATCGTTGAAGCACTTCCCGCACACCCTGCACTGGAAATCGTACTTCCTGTAGTGCATCCGCTGTATGTGCGTCAACATGGCCGACTTCCGGTTCGTCGTGTGGTTGCACATCGGACACGGAAAATTCTTATCCTCGCGATGCAACTGCTGCATGTGCGCCGAAAAGTTCAGCGCCCCGGAGAAGCTCTCGTGACACTCCTCGCACTCGTACTTCTCCTCGTGGCTCTCCAGGTGCTTCTGCACCTCCTCGACGGTTTGGAACTCGGCCGAGCAGTTGTTGCACGTGTAGAACTCGTGGACGGGGTCGAAGACGAATTTCTTCTCGTCGAGGGTGTCGGCGGCGGGGTTGAGCACCAGGTCCTGGTGGGCGAGCTTGCGGTGTTGGAAGAGGGTTTTCCGCGACTGGAACTCTTGGAAGCAGGTCTTGCACACCCACGCTCTGGCTTTGAGGTTCGGCTTGCTTTTCGGGGTGTACTTCGAAGGGGGTTTTTGTGGAGTTTCGCCCCGTTTTATCCTGATGCTGTTCAGTTTCCTTTTTTTCGTCGGAGGTTCTTTTTGGGGAAGCCTAAAAACGAAATATTTATAATCGTGACAAAACAGAGCTTTAATCTTTGAGAATCTCGAGTGTCAACCTCAACTTACCAGCACGAACCTTAAAACAACAATAAAATCATATTGCATGCATTCGAAATATCAACATTTATTCCAAAGACCTAAATCTATCAACTGTTCTTCACGAGTAAAGAGTGGAAATACTTTTTCCTTTCACCTCGAGGCCAAAAAATTGTTTTTCCTCAGCAAAATTTACTTCATCAGCAGCCTCTAGCTGTCCAGGTGATTCACTCGAAAAATATGAGGTGTATCAGCTTGTGTAATGTGATTGATTCAATATTAAAGTTTCTTCTTCAATCCTGGAAGTGAACGGCATCAAACATTCCATTTTCGTAAAAATCAGTTCAAAGAAAAAATGTAAAATTGATTGATTTCTGTTTTCATTAAAGTTACTTACCTTTAATTGATTTGATATAAATTTTATTTGAATGATAAAAATTATTATTAATTAATCACCCAGTACATCGATTGTATGAGAATTTTGAGATTGTTTTTTCATCAACCTTATCAGTTAGTTTACAAAATAACAAGTAATGATCGAGGTATATGTTGAAAAGTATATTTCATTTGAGAAAATGGGAGAAAAATAAAAACGATAGTTGTCCAAACCATAATTTATTCCTTGGAACTTGGACTAGGAAGTTCAATTATGACAAATAAATCATCATTCCAAATTCTCTGAAAATATGTCCGACTCACATTCAACTACACATTTTAATCAATCTAATATACATTTATTTATGATAAATTGTCTACAAATAAATATTCAATATTCTAACTTCATTACAATTTCGTGGCAAGAAATGAAAAGTAATGGGCAATAATAGGCAACTGATAATACTTTCGATTCTTCTGATATTTTAAAAAAGTCAACACAGTTTTGACATCAATCATTGAGAAATTAACATTACGACACGTTATGGCAACAAGAGAGGTTTTCTACGAAACGCAAACCGTGTGGCAAGATTGAAACTAGAAAAAAAGTAAACAAGCGATAGTTGCTTATCGCAACTTTTTTATTTCTGGAGAGAAAATGGAAGAAGTTATCTCTAATCACAGACATCAATGCTTCCGTTTGTTATTGCACAAATTATTGACTGAAAAATACTTAACTCAACCATCAACTAACTAATTAACTAAAATAATACCTGAAAATGTACCAGTAGAACAACTTTACCTGAATAACAAATTAGGGGGGGGAAAACATGGTATTCATGATATTCATTGACAATAAAAAAATACCATTTCGTCACTAATAGGAATGATATTTCTGGTGATTGTTATGAAATAGCAGCAAAAAAAAGGAACTGAATTACAACAAACTTCAATTGAATAGAAATTCTATGAATGTATGTTAGAATTAGTGAAAAATTCCAACTGAAAATTATAAATATTCCTAGTGATATTCCAGAACATTTGGAAATTAACAATTCAGGCAAGAAATCTCAGCAAGTCTTTACACTTTCTACTCAATTTTAATGGAGTAACTTTTTGAAAAAGTGGCCGCTCAGAATGATAATAATAATTATACAGTACGGATGAGAAGTTTTCGATCTCCTTTAATGAAGGCCAAATTAAATGACATTGAAACAGGACAAAACACTTGGTTTGACATGAAAATCAATTTCAATTTTGTCTTTGTTAACCCTTCATCCGCCCTGTATTTATTCACTCCAATCACCACGAGGAAAACCTTTTCAGCCCCGTCCCGCCCTTCCCCCACCCCGAACAACAACAACGACAACAAAAACATGAAAAAAAAAAAATAATAAACCACCCGACGACTGATCCAAACGAAAACGAAAAAACGGGAAAACGGAAAAAGTGGACCAATCGATCGATCAGTAATCGTCGGGATGGCTGACCATCAGGCCCTTGCACGACTTGAGATGGATATTGAGCATGGCCTTGGCCACGAAGCCCTTGGTGCAAAACTGGCAGACGTACGGCTTCTCGCCCGTGTGGCCGCGCATGTGGATCACCAGACTG
This sequence comes from Plagiodera versicolora, assembly GCA_037013635.1. Lineage (NCBI taxonomy): Eukaryota > Metazoa > Arthropoda > Insecta > Coleoptera > Chrysomelidae > Plagiodera > Plagiodera versicolora. The sequence goes on along the minus strand of CM072991.1, from coordinate 8,906,498 downwards.
GAGCGCTGCGAGAACGCCTTGGTGCAGTAGTCGCACACGTACGGCCGCTCCCCCGTGTGGATGCGCGTGTGCTCCACCAGGATCGGCTTCTTCGTAAAGGACTTTTCGCAGTAGGCGCACGCGTACGGCTTGTAGCCGGTGTGGATGCGCAGGTGGAACTTGAGCTTCTCCTTGCTGGACAGCATCTTGCCGCACACGTCGCAGACGGAGAAGTTGCCCGTGTGCGAGTTCATGTGCAGCTTGAGGCTGTTCTTGTGCTGGTAGCGCTTCTTGCAGATGACGCACTCGTGCAGGCTGGGAAAGTCGACGTCCTCCTTGTGCAGGTTGAGCTTGTGCGCGTGCAGGTAGCGCGAGTACATGAAGCACTTGCCGCAGAACTCGCAGTCGAAGGGCTTGAGGCCGGTGTGGTGGTTGTCGTGCTCCTGGAACCACGCCGGGATCGGGAAGCCCTTCTGGCACGTCTGGCACCAGTACTTGAGCAGGTCCTCGTGGTTGTTGACGTGCTCGATGATCTTGTTGATGTCGGCCGTGCTCAGCTCGCACATGAGGCACTGGAAGACGCCCGCCTCCGAGTGGACGCGCATGTGCAGGATGTGGTCGAGGATCTTCTTCTGCGAGGCGTTGCAGACGCCGCAGAAGAAGTAGTTGTTGTGCGTCTCGACGTGCTCCTTGACGGCGTTGCCGGTGCGGAACTCCTTGCCGCACACGTCGCACGAGTGCGACTCGCTGGTGAGCCGGTAGCTGCGCAGCCGCTTGCCCGGATGGCGCTCCTTGTAGTGCTCCTTCAACTCGCGCGGGCTGAACTCCCCCCCCGCGCCCTCCCCCTTCACGCACAACGGACACTTGAACTTGCGCAGCTCCTCCTGCGCCGCCTTGAACTCCTGCTGGAACTGCTCGTCGGACAGCGGCAGGATCACCGGCAGCTCCATGGCTTCCTCCTCCTGCTGCTCCTGCTTCACTTTCCTCCTGGGCACCTTCTTCTTGCGCTTCCTGTTCCCCGCGGCCGACCACGACGGGTCCTCGTCCTCGTTGTCGACGATCACCATCGCCTCCGCCGGCGGCTGCACGCTCTTCCTCGGCCTGCCCTTCCGCCGTCGCTTCCCCTCCTCCTCCTCCTCCCCCCGAGGAGTCTCCTCCTTCTTCTCCTCCTCCTCGTCGGGTTTTTCCGTTTTTATTTCGGGGCAGGGGCTGGCGGCGGCGGCGGGGGCGGCGGCCGTCTTCTTCGGCCGGCCCCGCTTTTTCGGCGAGATTATCTCGCCCGATATGTTGCCGTCTTCGGTGCCCTCGATTTTTATTTTGATTTTTTTGATTTTCGGAGAGGTTTTCGGTACGGGCGGTGCCTCGTCGATCGTCACTATTGGCGTGAAATAGTCCATTGGGAATCTGGAAACGGGCAAGGGGCTCCATGAAAAACGGCGGGGGGTTTTTTTAGAAATTCATGTTTAGCTGACCGTCTCACTGGTTTTTACTTTGATTTCCTATTAATCATTATCGTTTCGACTCGAAAATCAACTAAAACTACCAATATACAGGGTGTTTCACAATTGAATACCGTGAGCATGAATATACATTTGCACAAAAAGTTTTCGTCATTTTAGTATCTACAATCAAAATAAAGATACGCCACTGTTTATTTCTCGAAAAAACAACATTTCCGATATAATCATCACCCAGTGTTTCTTAGAAATCCTGGATTTCATTCAGTTTTTGTATTGAATATACATAAAATTCATCTTTATTTTTATATGCTATATTCTTCTTGAAACTTCAACATCTTTCAACTCAGAAATAAGGAGCTGTATTATAATCGGTATCTAATTATGAAACACCCTGTAACGTCGATATTTATTAGTGTAATTCTGTCAAATAGATGTCTTTCAAATTTACTATTCAGAAATACACGACCAAATACTTGCTGTAATTTTGTTCAAGATATTATTAAAAATATGATTTTTCCGTTTATTAATTCAACAGTACCAGTTTTTCCAATTTATACTGAATCTTGAACGTATGAACATAATTTCACCGATGACATTGAACATCAAGGCATCTATTTTCAAATAGAGAAAGTCAAACATTAATATTTTCCTTTCTATAACCCCCATTGAATGACCCAATGTCACGACTATGGCTAATACATCTCTAATTGGAAATGGTTGGTATTCTCGTTTAGGCTATCCGCACATTTTTATTGATTTTACTTCTGTACGAATCTTTCCCAAAGGTAGGTAGACGTTTCCAAAAACTTTTGCTTCGAAGAATTGTAGATATTGGAAATCGCATGAAATGTTTCGAATTTAATCAAATGTTCCGTTTTTATGACCAAGAAAAAGCACGAGAATGAATTGAATTAAAGTCCATCATACACAGAATGTATGTATGATAGTTGCTGAATCAGTACAATTGACATATCGAATCGAATTGAAATTAATTGCGAAAACAGAATATATCAGGTCAACAACGAATAAATGATGATATTGCAATTAGATATAGAAAATGTGCTTATTAATAAGTACACTTCTGAAAAAAATTACAGTTGAGATAAGATTGAAATCTTCAGAACTCTAGTGATTAGATTTGGCACAATTTAAAGTCCTCATAATTTAAAAAGTTATCTAACGCTTATCAATTTACACATACAATACGTTCGTTTTCGAAGAATTCTAATACCCATTAATTACGAGTAGATAAACTATCAACGATACTTGACAATTTACATATCAATGTCTGTCAAAAAATGGAAATTAATGGAAGAAAATAAATAAACATTACCCAAGTCTCTCATGGATGGAGTTTTCATGATAGTTTCAACAACAAATATTTACTTTGTATCTGTATCAGTGAAACAATATTTATCGAAGGTGTAATTATGTTCATCAGTACTTTCATCTTAAGTTTTGGTAACCATGGTATTGTTTGTTTTTTGTTTTTGTTAATACGAGTGTGTTCCGATATCCCAGATTTCACGTCTTCAAGTCATTTTTTCTGGCAAATCGAAAACATTGCGCATGTGCGTAGAGAACACATGGATTCGGCAACTGCTCTACCGTCAAACACGACAAATTTTAAATCAACACGATACAGTATCGGTAACTTACTCTTTTTCCTCGAGATCTGCCATCGGAAAAATCACTATGAATTTTCGACACCAGAATTTGCTAACGCATTCGCCCAATCAACGAGCCACAATAATTTCTAGAATACACTTTACACTAACACAAACAACACAACACCCTGTGTATCGCCATCTTGGTACGCGTCACACATAAATTCGTTCTCTGCAACCTGCACCAGAGTTCCGAATGACGTGAAGCATGCGCGTCGTACAGTGCGCCAACTACACCGATCAGAAAACGAGATGTCCTATGCAACTCAAGAACTTTGCATATCCGTGGTCACTTCTATATTCAAAGTTCAGGTATAGGCGAATGAATTTAAGATTGCAGCGCCAGAGTGAGCAGTCAGAGAACCATACGAAGAGTCATTGAATGGTGTAGTTGTATTTGTTTACATGTGATTTTTCGTTCTTAAAGTGTGAGTTTATAAAGAAAATAAAGACATTTCAGACTTTTGCAGTGAGCTAGGGCGTCAATATGCATGTATTTTCATTTTTCTGAAAGTGGTAAGCATTATCATTTGTTTTATTCATTATATTATATTGAAAATAATACGAGGTTAGAATACTGTTGTGAATAAGAATGATTCGATCAAAATATATACAGGTTTCTGATGATTTGTTCTGTTTTTAGATTCGAATGGCAAGATTTAGTTTGGGGTACTTTGAAGGCACAAACACTTTCAGAAGTGTTCATGAAGGTGAAGAAGTTTTGAATGCTGGAGATCATATATCATGATGACAAGAAAATTGTTTTTGTAATGAAATAAATTTTGAGTTTATAGTATTAGTTTTTTCTGATGTTTAATGGTGAGAAGTGCTTAATGAAATAGATAATGTGAGATCTCGTTTAAATTTTGTTGATACCTGAACTATACTATACTCGACTGTGACCTTCAATGTAAACAGAATTTCATCTATATATTCACGATATTTATATCACTAGCTTGAGGAAAAGCATGGGAATTAGTATTGGAAGTTTTATTTTACTGATTCATAGTTTTACAATCTTTAAAATATTCAAATTCAGTATAAAATCAACAAAACATAATACCAAACACAAGAACTATCACTGCTCGTAAAGTTTTTTTTAATGCCACCAGGTGGCGTATCGCTTATGTTCATTCGCCTCGAAGGTCGATGTCTGGGCGATTAGAAGTTATGGTACAGAAAAACCCTTTATATTCAAAAGTAATACTGAAAGTGCTGATCAGTTTTAATCCTTCTCTACTGTCAGGTGACGTCACAGAACGTATTCATTAGGCTCGCCATAGGCGTACCCAACATGAGGAATTTCGGGTTTGTTTTCTTTTGAGATGTTTTAATTTTTGAGCGCTGGCAAAAAAGGCTTCTTTTTTATTTTTTCACCAACATGAAAAATGCCTTTTATTACATTTTTTCTGCTTTGACTGCGAGCGGAGCAGTAGAAGTACATAATTTCCAGAAATATAACGTTGATGTTGAATTTTTCATAGAATTGGGATATTTAATAGTGAAATTGTGGTTTCGTTGAATTGTGACGTATTCATCTTTTTCTCCCTATTACGTTTCTGCTTCAGTATCTTCGATTTGACAATTTTCTGTGAAGCAAAAGTTGCTACGCCCAGTACTCAGACTGCAAAAAGTGCTTCTTTTCCGGTTTTGTCAAATATTTTACTCCTTTCTTCATACGTTTGAATATTCTTTAACGATCTTGATATTTTCTAACCTAAAAATAATCAGTTTAGTGAAAGAATTCTTAGTAATAAATCGGTTATTATACTTTACCCATTTTTCAATGTTGATTTGAACATTTTTTGGCACAAAATAGCAACAAAATTCAACAAAAACCATTCGTAACAAACTTACCACTTGTTTTTGGCCGTAACTGAAAATGAATTCTGAAAATTTTGTACACTGAAAGTAAAATAAATGAAAGATGGGTAAAATTTTATTTTTCAAGTGTTAAAAATAGGTGAAATATTTGAATAACGTGAGTAAAATTTAAGTAACCTATAAAATAAGGTACAACGAATTAAGTGAAATACATGTAATGTTTGAAAAAAGTTTTCTCGAATATATTTTCAACCCCTACCATGATAACAATAATAGTTATATCATTAAAACTGTGAGTAAATAATACATCTATGAATATAATTATTATGTAATATATATATATATTATCTTGATTATAATTACCAAATCAATTATATATTTCTTATCGATATCATTGATAACTATGTTATAATATAACTAACGAAACAATATTCACTACAAAAGAGTAGTAAATCTAATACAATATAATATTTTTTCCAATACCAAAAAACGAAACAACGTCGAAATAAAAAAAGTGCCCTCTAATTTCTGGTCTGCAATCGTTAAATCAACAATCGGAATTAAATTGATACCTTTGGCATGTAGTATCGATCACTATCTCGAAATCACAAAACGATATTCGACATCGTTCAACTTTCAGACCAGTGAAATTAATATTTTTCTTTCAGTGAACGTCAAAGCTGCCATTTCTCTAATAAATGTTGCTTCAGGATAATGACTCCACTGGGTGTTTCTAGTTCAATGCTCAGTAAAGTTTCCCGTGAAGAAAAAAGTGAATTGCCCAAAAAGTGAAGCCCCCAAAAAATCCATCCCCCCACCGATCCCCCTTCACATGGGCGTGATGTGCCCCACCACGTCCACGTGCTGCCTGGGATCCAAAAAAGCATCCGACAAGGAGAACTTGTGCTCCATCTCCGACACCTCCGAGGCCGGCGTCATGGGCGCCGCGCCGCCCGGGTAATACCCCATCCCCATGGCGCCCTGCATGAACACCTGCGGGTTATTGAAGCAGCTCCTGATGTGGCTCTCCAACGCCGTCTTGGAGATGAACCCCTTGCCGCAGATGGGGCACACGTTGGGCCGCTCCCCCGTGTGCGTCCGCTCGTGGATCCTCAGCGGGGTGCGCTGCGTGAAGCCCTTCCCGCAGTACTTGCACACGTACGGCTTCTCGCCGGTGTGGACGCGCGTGTGCTCGATCAGCTGCTCCTTCTTGGAGAAGTGCTTCGGGCACATCTGGCAGCCGTACGGCTTGTAGCCGGTGTGGGTGCGATGGTGGAACTTGAGCTTCTCCCTGCTGGAGAGGGTCTTGCCGCAGACGTGGCACAGCACGGACAGGTCCACGCCCTCGGTGTTGTGGTTCTTGAGGTTGTGCCGCCGTAGCCCGCTGGCCGAGGCGTAGTGCTTCTGGCACACGGTGCAGTCGAACTTCACCAGCGGGCTGCCAGTGAGGATCTCGTAGTGCGAGCTGCGCCGGTGCGAGGCCAGGAACCAGGAGAACATGAAGTGCTTGCCGCAGATCTCGCACTGGAACGGTTTCTCCCCCGTGTGGAAGTACTTGTGCTCCACGGCGTGGGTGCTCACTGTAAAAGCCTTGTTGCACACCTCGCACTTGTACTTGGTGGCGCCCTCGTGGGCCCGCACGTGCATCTCCACGTGGTACTTGGAGGAGTTCCTGTAGCTGCACAAGTGGCAGTGGTACTTGCCGTCCTCGCTGTGGGCGATGGAGTGCAAAGCAAACGCCACGTTGTTCTTGTAGGTGTGATCGCAAATGTCGCAAATAATCGGCTCTTCGAGCTCCTTGGGGGGCGGGTGCTCCTCGCCCTTCCTCTCCTTCTTCTCCCTCTTCTGCCGCTTCTTCTCCTTCTTCTCTTTCTTTGGCTTCTTGGCTTTGAGGAGCTTGCGTTCCAGTTTCAGTTTTTCTTTGCGTTCGCGTTTCTCTTGCTTCAGTTGGTCTCTTTGGATTTTTAGCTTTTTTAGTTTTTCCTCCTGTGGTACCCACTCGATTTCGGATTCGTCCTCCTCCTCCTCCTCCTCGTCGTCTGTCGTGGGTTCCTCTTTTATTTTGTGGTCGAGGCTCTCTGGGTCGTACCTAAAATGGGGCTAGTGTTAGTTTGGGGGAAACGCTGCCTTTTTCATACTTACAAAGGCTCGATTACGAAAAACAGAAAAATTAGTTTTTATTTACAACATTCGTACAGCCGCAGATTTCGTATTCAGTTTTATTGTAAAAAAAAGAGACTTACACAAATAATCGTTACAAATAAATGAGAGTACAAATAATTGGACAATCAGTTTTCCAAAATTTATACAATTTCCATTTCTCACAATTGCTTTAATAAATTTCCACGTATTTCAATCCAAAACACAAGAAATTGATATTTTTTGAGGGGAAACCAATTCCACCATAATAATTCGGCATGAAGTTGAAAATTTCCCCATTTTTCGAATCAAATTTCGAACTTCATAGTGAATTATTAAGGAAGAATTGATTTCCCTGCAAAAAATACCAATTTTTTGTAATTAGGGTTGAAATGCATTTTTTTTGATGAGCTTTTAATATCAATTCGAGAATTTGAGCACAATTTATTCAGAATCACATTACACTTATATCAACGATTTTTTTCAGCTAAAATTTTGTTCTCTTTGAACAATCTCAATAAAAATATAATTTAAAATAATTGTTGCTTTTAAATTCACCCTGAACAAAATCGCTTCAGAAAACCACTGAGAGAAACGGTTTGAAAGTAACGTATCGCGAAAAAAGTGGAAGAATATTCCATTCATTTCCAGGCTACAACCACTAGAAGAACTCTCAAAGCTGGATCTGGAAAATCCTGTTGGGGAAAAATCACTGACAGCAACGTTAGACGAAAATTACAATACATAAAAAATTGTGAGATTTCCCAGTCCACGCTGAAAAAACAGCAGTTGAAGTGAGCCACCACCCAGCTCCGACTACTTTTTGAAACACGTCGCCGAATGGGCGTCCTTCGCAGCCTTGGAAATGAACCCCTTATCGCACACGGGGCAACTGTACGGCCTCTCCCCGGTATGAGTCTTGATGTGGTACCGGTACGGCGCCCTGTGGCCGAACGTCTTCCCGCAGAACGAGCACACGAACGGCTTTTCGCCGGTGTGCACCCGCTCGTGCTCCTTCAGCTGGTCCTTCTTGGGGAAGCGCTTGGGGCAGGTGACGCAGGCGAACGGTCTGTCGCCGGTGTGCGTGCGCAGGTGGTACTTTAGCTTCTCCTTGGTGGCGATTTTCTTGCCGCAGATGTCGCAGATGACGGACCAGTCGGCGCGGCCGTCGTTGTGGTGCGTGTACGTGTGACGCTGGAGGCCGGGGAGGGATTCGTAGTGCTTGTTGCATACCTGGGGGAGAGAAGAAGGCGAAGTTACTCGAAAACTCGTTCATGGAGAGGCGAAGAGGCGCTAAAAACGGTAGTGAAAACCGTTTTTCGATATCTAGTATAGTTTTCGAGATATTTCATGTTGAAAATTCCAAAAAAAACCTCGAAAAGTCGCAAAAACTCGCGAAAAACCCCAAAAACTCCATAATTCTCAACGAAAAAACCTCTGAAAAGTCAATGTCGATGCTACGGAAGCCTCCATACGAAAACTGGAGACTCTAAGACGATTTTGAAATTTTTGCAAAAATCCAAAGGGGGTACCCTTTCGTCGATTTTTCGAAAAAATGTCAGAAATTAAATTCGACTGAGAACTCGTCTATAAGGTGCTATAAGGTGACTAAGAGGCGCTGAAAACGGTGGTCAAATCCGTTTTCCGATATCTAGCATAGTTTTCGAGATATTTCATGTTGAAAATTCCAAAAAAACCTCGAAAAGTCGCAAAAACTCGCGAAAAACCCCAAAAACTCCATAATTCTCAACGAAAAAACCTCTGAAAAGTCAATGTCGATGCTACGGAAGCCTCCATACGAAAACTGGAGACTCTAAGACGATTTTGAAATTTTTGCAAAAATCCAAAGGGGGTACCCTTTCGTCGATTTTTCGAAAAAATGTCAGAAATTAAATTCGACTGAGAACTCGTCTATAAGGTGCTATAAGGTGACTAAGAGGCGCTGAAAACGGTGGTCAAATCCGTTTTCCGATATCTAGCATAGTTTTCGAGATATTTCATGTTGAAAATTCCAAAAAAACCTCGAAAAGTCGCAAAAACTCGCGAAAAACCCCAAAAACTCCATAATTCTCAACGAAAAAACCTCTGAAAAGTCAATGTCGATGCTACGGAAGCCTCCATACGAAAACTGGAGACTCTAAGACGATTTTGAAATTTTTGCAAAAATCCAAAGGGGGTACCCTTTCGTCGATTTTTCGAAAAAATGTCAGAAATCAAATTCGCCTGAAAACTCGTCTATGAGGCGTCTATAAGGCGTCTAAAAGGCGCTGAAAACGGTGGTGAAATCCGTTTTCCGATATCTAGTATAGTTTTCGAGAAATTTCATGTTGAAAATTCCAAAAAATGCCAAAAAGTCGCGAAAACTCGCGAAAAACCCCCAAAACTCCATTATTCTCAACGAAAAAACGTCTGAAAAGTCAATGTCGATGCTCTGGGAGCCTCCATACGAAAACTGGAGACTCTAAGACGATTTTGAAATTTTTGCAAAAATCCAAAGGGGGTACTCTTTCGTCGATTTTTCGGAAAAAATGCCAAAAATTAAATTCGCCTAAGAACTCGTCTATAAGGTGCTATAAGGTGTCTAAGAGGCGCTGAAAACGGTGGTGAAATCCGTTTTCCGATATCTAGCATAGTTTTCGAGATATTTCATGTTGAAAATTCCAAAAAAACCTCGAAAAGTCGCAAAAACTCGCGAAAAACCCCAAAAACTCCATAATTCTCAACGAAAAAACCTCTGAAAAGTCAATGTCGATGCTACGGAAGCCTCCATACGAAAACTGGAGACTCTAAGACGATTTTGAAATTTTTGCAAAAATCCAAAGGGGGTACCCTTTCGTCGATTTTTCGAAAAAATGTCAGAAATTAAATCCGCCTGAATACTCGTCTATACGGTGCTATAAGGTGACTTAGAGGCGCTGAAAACGGTGGTGAAATCCGTTTTCCAATATCTAGTATAGTTCTCGAGTAATTTCATGTTGAAAATTCCAAAAACCCAAAAAAAAAAACGCGAAAAACCCACGAAGCCTTTATACGGACACTGAAGACTCTACGACTGATTTGAGTTTTTCAAAAAATCTGTACAAATACTTTTATATTCTTTTATAACTATTGTTTTTTTTTCTTGTAAAACAATATAAAATAAGCACGAGAAAAAATTTAATAGAAACATAAATCGCAAGGTGATTGAGATGAATTCAATTCACTTAGTAATTTCCGTGAGACTACCCTCACCTTGCAATCGTACTTTGCCAGTGGCTTCCCGAAAATGATCTCGTAATGAGACGACCTCCTGTGTTTGGTGAGTATCCTGGAAAACATGAAATGCTTGCCGCAAATTTCGCACTGGAACGGTTTTTCCCCGGTATGGACGTATTTGTGTTCGATGGCGTGCGTGCTTATGTTGAAAGGTTTCCGACAAATCTCGCAACTGTATTTGGAGGTACCCTCGTGCACCCTGATATGCGCCTCTGTTCGATACTTGGAATTGTTCGTGTAGTCGCAAATGTGACAGGAATATCTGCGAAATAGTTACATATTGTATAGTCTATTCATTTGGGGAAGAAAGTTTTATTAGATGTAGTCATCAATAAAATAAATACTGCTCACTGAGATTGTGTTGAAATCAGTCTAATGAATAATTCAAAAATATTTTTTTTCAGATCAGTTGATTTTTAAAAGTAATTCACAACGTTTGCATACTCGGTGTTGTGGCACCACCTTATGCAATATCGAATGCATTCATACTTACATTTATATCGATATTGACAATAAATTAATCATGCATAATTATAGAAATTGCAATTAAAAAAAATTAAAAAAGTTAAGTGGCCTATTATAGTGACCTAATTTTCCACTTACCTTTTTTCTGTATTGTGTTCAATGGAATGTAAGGCGAATTCGACATTATTGGGAAATGTTTTATCACAGATCAAACACCTCAGCGGCACTTCTAATTTTATGGGAGGCGCAGCAGTTTTTCGAGATTTTCGATTCGTATTCCCTCCAGCCTCATTGTGTTGAATTTTCTTTCGAACCTTCTTTCTCCTAAAAAATAAACACGAGTCAGAAAACAAATTCTAAGGCAAAGCACTGACCAAGAATTACTACAAATAATTATTTTTCAGCTCTACTTACCTTGAATTATTGTACAGAGTGTTGTAAAGTGTAGCACTACGCTTTACTCGATTATTTTTTTGAACCCTTCCTAGGTGACATTGAAAAACAAGAAACTATTCGTGGTTTATTGCACTAAATTCAAGTACTTCGTGTCAGCATAATTCAACCTCAATTATAGTCTATTTATTTAAGCAAGACAGTTGTGACAGCTCGCCTAAAAGTGCGGTGTTGCTGTTTGTCTTTTTTTTCTATGATTCTCCGAGACAGAAACAGACAGATCTTTACTGAGTGTTATTAGCTTGGGCACATTTAAAAACCAACCCAATTCCCATCAGATATACTGAGTGATTTTCAGTTACTCTGAAAGCAGGCTTTTTTAAAATTGGAAAAATCCTCAAAGTTGCATTTTTTTCGAGTCACCATGAAGTGTTGCAATAATTATCGATGCCTGAATGTTTTTGGTTTTTAGTATTGAAAAATAGCCTGAACTATCTCCCATAAATAAATAGACTGCACCATACAAATCAAGCACTTTAAACGCCTTTCTCCTGCTTCACCGGGTACATACAGCTCTTCATGTGAATCTTCATGTTGGCCCTCGAAATGAACCCTTTCCCACACAGCGTGCACACGAACGACTTCTCGCCGGTGTGCGTCTTGATGTGGTAACGGTACGGCGCCCCGTGCGCGAACTTCTTCCCGCAGTACATGCACACGTAGGGCTTCTCCCCGGTGTGCACCCGCATGTGCGCCCGCAGGATATCCTTGGAAATGAACCTCCTGGCGCAGACGGTGCACGGGAACGGCCGGTCCCCCGAGTGCGTGCGCAGGTGCTGCGCCAGCTTGCCCTTGCAGGAGAGCCGCATCCCGCAAATGTCGCAAATGACGGACGTGTCGATGCCGAAGTCCTTGTGGTTGTAGGAGTAGTGGCCCTTGAGGGCCGTCGAGTTCTTGTACGCCTTGTCGCACAGCGTGCACTTGTAGATCTGCACGTTCTTCTCGTCGGCGTGCACCAGCTTCTTGTGGGTGTCCAGGTAGACGCTGCGGACGTCCTTGCCGCACAGCTCGCACTGCACGACCTTCTTGGCCACGTGGGTCTTGGAGTGCTTGAAGGCGCAGCGCTTGTTCCTGAAGATCTTGCTGCACTTCTCGCACCGCCACAGGTCGTGGTTGAGCACGTGGCTCTTGAACAGCGTCTTCTTGTCTTTCCTGTAGTCGCACTGGTGGCAGGAGTACATGCCGTCGGCGTTGTGGACGCGCGAGTGCAGCCCCAACTCCACGTGGCTGGGGAACGTCAGCGGGCAGGCGGTGCACGGCAGCGGAGCGCCGACGGCGTTCAGGTTGGTGAATTTCTCGATCTGGAGCAGCTCCAGCTTGATGTTTCTGCGTTTTTTCGGGCGGTACTCCACCGAGTTGTCCGAGTCTTCGGGTGGGGGTTCCGTTTTTATCGACGCGGTTGGGTTTCTTCGGGTTTGGTAGCGGCTTCGAGCGCTCCTTTTCGTTCTCTTGGGGTGGGACCTGGAAATTAAGTCGGTTAGTTCATTTGGTTGCGTTGGGATCAAATGAATATCACGTACCCTTAGAGTTATCGAGTGAATACACTGAAATGGAATCGATGAAATGAGACACAACAATTTCATAAGAATTTTCATTGATACTATATAAAACCAACAAAAACTACACTTACTGGATTTCCAATAAATTTCACTCCATTTTCAGTCATTCGATTCTAAATCTAAAACGAATTCAGAGTATGAAACATTTTTTATGTAAAAACTAACACCACTTTTCGTATACATAAATAAAAACTTGAACTGAGTATAAAAAATAAATAAAATATTCGTTGTAATACATTTCAGCTGAAGACGATTCTTATTACAAAATATGGACACAATATTTCAACTATTTGAAGAAAATGGAATGATTGAATTGAGACAACACCATTTTCATCTGGACTTCCATTAATACATTGAAAAATAAATAAAAACGTACACATTTTCTGATAAAAAACTATTATTTCTAGGCAAAAAAATTCACTTGATTTTCAGTCAGATTCATTGATGTGAACACAAGTAATGAATTTATTATCTAGAAAAAGACCAGCTTTTTTTTTAAAAATGCCAAGAAGTCATAACCAAAACATTGTTGACGTTATCCAAGCTAACAAAACGTCAAAAGACGGATTTTTTAGAAGATACACACTGTATATTGGACTGGGCATAAAAAATTCGTTGCAATCATTTTTTTCTTCCTGAAAAACAACATTTTTATCTCGAGACTATTGCCTTTATAAGTGAGTCACAAAAAAACCACCCCTAGCTGTCGTATGGAGGGGCGGTTTCCATAGCCCCGCCCGCGACCTCCTCCCCCTCCTCCACCTGTTATCTGAGCGTGCAACTCTTCAGATGAATCCTCATGTTCGCCTTGGAAATGAACCCCTTCCCGCACAGCTGGCACAAATGCCGCTTCTCCCCCGTGTGCGTCTTGATGTGGTACCTGTAGGGGGCGCTGTGCGCGAACTTCTTCGCGCAGTACTCGCACTCGTACGGCTTCTCGCCGGTGTGCACCCGCATGTGCGCCGCCAGGATGTCCTTGGCGATGAACCTCTTCGGGCAGGCGTTGCACGCGAACGGCCTGTCGCCGGTGTGGGTGCGCAGGTGCTGGGGCAGCTTGCCCTTGCAGGAGAGCCGCATGCCGCAGACGTCGCAGACGACGGTCACGTCGATGCCGAGCTCCTTGTGGGTGGCGGAGTAGTGCTGGCGCAGGCTGCTCGGGTTCTGGTACTCCTTGCTGCAGATGGGGCACTTGGTGATGAGGGCGTTGCGGTCCTCGCAGTGCAGGATCTTCTTGTGGATGGACAGGCACTGCTTCTTGAGGTGCTTGCCGCAGATCTCGCACTGGACCGTCGTCTGGGCGGAGTGCGATTTGGAGTGCTTGTACGCGCACAGCTTGCTCTTGAGGATTTTGTTGCATTTCTGGCACTTGTAGAGGTCGTGCCGGTTGATGTGCACCCTGAAACTCTTCTTGGTGTCTTTGGAGTAGTCGCACATGTGGCAGGAGTACGTGCCGTCCGAGCTGTGGACTTTGGAGTGGTAGCCCAGCTCCAAGTGGCTGCTGAAAGTTGCCGAGCAGCTTTTGCAGGTCAGAGGCTCGGTCACTTCGTTCAGGTTCACGATTTTATCCAAGGTGTAGTCGGGGTTCTCTCTTTTTACTCTCGTTTTCACCATCGGTTTGGCTTGTACCATGAAATCTGGGTCCTCTGCGGTTGCCTGGTGGTTGTTTATCCGCTGTTTCTTCAGTGAATCGTTGCTTCTTTTAGCCCGCCCCGTTTTGAATCTACAAAAAACTGATTTCAATGCATGGCATTCGAGTTTATTCGCAGCAACTACAACTTACAGTTAACCACAAGACCTCTTTTTGGGCGGAGGAGCTTTCCAAGAAAAGACAAACAAGAAACAATCAAAATGCGATTGCTCTTGCAGTAGGGGTTGCAGAAAAAATTGGGGACGCATCTGGGGTTCGAGGAAGAGAATAAAACGCGCTGTCAAAAAATAAATCATGTAATTTTACCATCGAAACTTCTCTGGTTCGATATGGATCCGCCTATGCTCCAAATACCCCTTTGAATCCTCGAACCACCTGTCGCATATCCTGCAGAACGGCTTCAGCACATCATCCATCTTCACCGCTGACTTTTCGTGGCCATTCTGCTGCCCCGAGCTGAACCCTTCGATCCTGAAGTGCTGGTCCAAGAAATGCCGCCTGCAGCTGAGCACGTCCTCGTACTCGTCGTCGCACTCCGAGCACTTCACTAGGCCGTTTCGACCCACGTGGTGGTTCCTCTTGTGGTCTTTGAGGTACTTTTTCTTCATGAACTCCTCGCAGATGGGGCATTTTCGTATTTTCTCGAGCGCGACGTGTTTTTTCAAGTGGGCCTGCATGATTTCCATGGTTTTCAGGATGGAGTTGCAGAGGCGGCATTGGTAGGCGTATTTGGGTTTCTTCTTCTCGTTTATTGCAGGGTTTGGTTCTTCTATTGGTTTTTCCTGGGTTGGTTCGTTCTGAGCTTCCGTGGGCTCTTTTGGTTCGGTTTGTTCTACAATTGGAGCACTGTCGTTGTTGGGGGGTTTTTCCTCAACTTCTAGTACTTTGGTTTGTTCGTTTTCAGATTTTTTGTCTTCTTCCTTTGGTGTTGTAGACCTGTAAAAAGTTGCATAAGGATGGATTTATTCTTGAATTTTATGTTAGTTTGTGTATGCTTCAAAAATGTTCTATAATTGAAGAAATTTGCAATGAAGCTGTTCAATCTGTCTCGAAAACTTTCAAAAAAGGGTAATATATCACATTTCAGTTTTGAAAAAGTCGGAAAGCATCAATTTCCCCACGACAGTATTGCCAAATTTGTGTTTTTGGCTCAAAATATGTGAGATTCCTGCAGTAATATCTGAAATGCAACAGCTGTACAATTTCCAAAATCTTTATTCACGGTCAGACAACTTCATGCCACTTTACAATCGAATAGAAGCAAAAAATCATCATCATCATCGCTTCCAGCACGAAACCAGATGGATCCTCAAACCCTCACTGGCAATGAACCCTTTCCCGCAATTGGGACACTCCGTCGTCTGTTTAATCTCGTGAGTCTTCCGATGGTACCAAAACGAGCTACCATTAACAAACTTCCTGTCGCACTCCACACAAGTAAACTGTTCCTGCTTCTCGTGGATAGCCTGGTGCCTAACCAAGTCCTGCTTCATCTTGAACACGCTGGAGCACTCGCTACAAGGGAACGGCCTCTCCACGGCTTGGCTCTTGTGGTAGTGCGACAGCATGTCCAGCTTTTCCTCGGCCTCTTCCTTGTGCTGGCTGCTCACGTGGACTTTGACGGCCTTGGAGCTGTGAAAGGTTTTGGGGCATAAGCTGCACTTGATGACGTTGTGGGTGAGCAGGTGCTCCTCCATGCTGCTCCGCTTTACGGTCGCCAAGCAGATGGTGCACTGGACGAAGGCTTCGTCTTCGTGCAGCGCCAAGTGGCTCTCGAATAGACTCGGGTCGTCCAGGATGCAGCTGCAGATGATGCATCTGTAGCTGTTCTTCTTCTTCTTGGGAGGGGCTATTAAATCGTCGCTGAGCAGAATTAGGCGTTCCTGGTGGTTCGTTTGGGGTTCGGGATCGTCGATATCGATGTAGCAAATGGTCGCTTGGCTCAGGCTGAGATCCGTCACGTAGTCTGGTGGTGGGTCGTCTTCATCTTCGCCGATGACTCGCAGCAGGATGGGTCCGTCTGCCAAAAGCTCGTCCAGGAACCTAAAAAATTGGTTTTTTAGTCGGTGGTTTTTATTGGTCACTCATCATTGTCATTTATGTACATGAAGAAGTGGCAAAAATACATTGAATTAAAATTGGCATCAATATTATTAGAGTAGGACTGAAAAATAAACGAGAAAGCAATGGTTTATAATGTGAATTCTTCATAAAAAATATTCACAAACTATTGTTTGAAAATACGAAGGAAGCTGAGGCAAAACATTTTTTCTGTTATTGGATTTACACCCACTTGAAAAACTTTTCGCGAAATAAACTTCACCCATAGCTCTTTTATTTTTGCACAATTACAATTGCTTACATTACCAAACGTTTCTTACCACTTTATATCCAACTGTCAAGTCACATTCTTCTTCTTCTCGTTGCTTGAGTATTTATTTGACATTCAAAAACACCTGATGAATGCTTTTATTGGCATTTTTATTGTTTTTTCTTCATTGTAAAGCATCCTAAAGCGTTATTTCTTGCTCAAAGCAACTTTTCGATCAGATTTTTGACCTCACTAGCAAAGCATAAACAGTATATCAATTGAGGCAAAGAAAATAGTCCTTTCAAATGTTTTATTTCAAGTTATATTCGGTACACTACAACCTTGGACATGCACCTTCATGTTGGACTTGGAAATGAAGGCCTTTCCACAGACCGGACAGCAAAACTTCTTCTCCCCACTGTGCGTCTTCATGTGATACCTGTAACCGTTATCGTAAGCGAACTTCCTACCGCAAATTTTGCACTCCAACGGCTGCTCCCCAGTGTGCTTCCTCATGTGCTTGGTGAGCAACTGCTTTCGCATGAACTTCTGAGGGCACACCACGCACTGGAAGGGTTTGTCTCCGGTGTGAGACCTCATGTGCTCCTTGAGCTTCTCGTTGTTGCAGTACACCTTCCCGCAGATGTCGCAGATTTTGGACGTGTTGATGCCGAACTCTTTGTGGTGGAAGGAGTAGTGGCTCTTGAGGCTGGACCGGCTCAGATACTCCTTGCTGCACACCGAGCACTTGACTGAGCCTGGGGTGGAGCCCTCGTGGACCTGGAGCTTGTGGGTTTTGAGGTCTTTCCTGGGCAGCTGCTGGGCGCACAGCCGGCACTTCACCAGCTCCGAGCGGTGCGCAGAAGAGTGTTTTTCAGCTTCACGCCGATTCCTCAGCTTGGTTTTTTTGTCGAGGTCGATGATGGGGTTCGATTTGTTTTCGTCGCTGAAACTGAGGAAGCGTTTAATTTTATTTCTTTTACCTCTTCCCAAGAGAATAGCAGAGAGCAGACATCTGTTTCGTTGGGGGATTGGGCGATGTGGATTTTGATGAAAAATATTTTTGTACTGATGTATTTTGGTCCAAGACACATGAATTTGGCGATATTATAGTGGGGAAATTGATACTTTTCGAGATTTTCTCTTTCTGTGTCACTTTATGGAACATAATGCGTAGATAATTTTTTTTTATCAATATCCAGATCGCCCAATTTGTGCCCTTTTGCCCAAAGTTTTGGCTTCGATACTACCCGGAAGCTAATTCAACTGTATTTGTTGTATAAATATATTTATTCTCATGTAAAAATAGCTCTAATCAAAATAACAAACTACATTTCGAGATTCAGATAGAAAATTGGACGTGGCTCATATTTTTCCTAATCGGGTGAGCTGGTCGCGATTCCTCCCGCAGCTCCCCCAGGCTCCGCCTTAACCCTCCCCCACCCCGTGACGCCCTCCTCCACAGCATCCCTCCCACTACCCAAGCTGCAGCTCTTCACGTGAATCCTCATGTTCCCCTTCGAAATAAACTCCTTCCCACAAATGGGGCAGCTGCACGACTTCTCCCCGGTGTGCGTCTTCAAATGGTACCTGTAGGGCGCCCCCTGCCCGAACTCCTTCCCGCAGTACATGCACACGTAGGGCTTCTCCCCGGTGTGCACCCGCAGGTGCGACGTCATCAGATCCTTGGTGGTGAAGTTGCGCGCGCACACCGTGCAGCTGAAGGGCTTGACGCCGCTGTGGGTGCGCAGGTGCTGCGTCAGCTTGCTCTTGCAGGACAGCTTCTTCCCGCACACGTCGCAGACGACGCTGTAGTCTATCCCCAGCTCCTTGTGGCGGCTGGAGTAGTGCAGCTTGAGGCCCGTCTCGTAGCGGTAGTGCTTCTGGCAGACGCTGCACTGGTGCCGCACCTGGGGCGAGCCGCTCACCTCGTGCACGCTGCTCAGGTGGGTGTTGAGGCTGTACGACGAGCCCAGCGTCTTGCCGCAGACGCTGCACTGGAACAGCTTCTCCCACTTGTGGGGGTGGTTGAGCGCCGTGGATTTCCTCTTGAAGACTTTGGCGCACAGCTCGCACCTGAAGCCGTCGTGCGACTTGACGTGCTTCCTGAAGTGGTCCTTCTTGTGGTGTTTCTTCAGGCAGAAGTGGCAGGTGTAGAGGCCCTCTTTGTTGTGGTATTTCGAGTGGAAGGCGTAGTCCAAGGTCGTGGGGAAGGTTTGCTTGCAGAGGTCGCACCGGATCGGCTCGTCGGCCTCGAACAGGTTTCGGATTTTGTTTTGTTTCTCTCTGGCCAGTTTGTGGTTGGGGCGCGATGGCCTGCTGGGGTCGTGTGACCTAAAATGGGCGCTGATTAGTAGGGAGGAGAACAACTTTGGGTAAAAAATACGGACCTTCGTTTGACTGCAGTCGACTGCAAAATGGGAATGAAAAAACTACACAGTACGTTTATTATTCTTATTGAGGCTGGAGATTTGTCTTGAAATAACACGAAACAAAAAAGTTCTCAAATTTTATTGACTCGTACCACAGAGAGTGAGTAATACTTACCAAATTCCTGATTGAAATGTAGCTTAAAATATACTTTATCATGTCCAAAAAACTTCAAATATTTTATAGGGTATTTTCTTTTTGGAAAAAATCGTGGAAATCGCCTAATTTTTTATAGTTTACAGTGGTAAAATTCGTTTTGAAGCATTTCAATCTTTCTGTACAACAAAACAGGTCTTGATATGCACGTTCATGTTACTCTGCGAAATAAACTTCTTGCCACAAACTTTACAAACATGCCTCCTCTCGTTGGTGTGCGTCCTCAAATGATACCAATACGGAGCGTGTTGCCCAAACTTCTTCCCGCAGAACGAGCACACGTACGGCTTCTCCCCAGTGTGCACCCTCACATGCGTAGTGAGTCGACATTTGGCGGCGAAGCCCTTACCGCAAAACGAGCACTTGTACGGCCTCTGCCCCGTGTGCATCCTCACGTGGATCTTGTAGCTGGCCTTCGTCTCCATCCTCTTCCCGCACACCTCGCAGATCAGCGACAGATCCACCCCCATCTCGCGGTGGTTGCTGGAGAAATGCCGCTGCAGCGTCTGCTTGGAAGCGTAGCTCTTGCTGCACTTCTGGCACTCGTAGCTGACTGGCGTCTTTGCCAGCAGCTTCCGCTTGTGGACTTTGTAGTTGTGGGCGCTCAGCTGCTGAGGGCTCGTGTAGCTCGAACCGCAAGCCTGGCACTCGAACTTCTTCTCCTCCCTGTGGGTGTAGGAATGGAGGAGCGCTGTGGTGGAGCGCTTGAAGCGTTTCTCGCAGATTCGACACTCGTAGCCGCTGTGGCTGTTGAGGTGTCGACGAATCTGGTACTTGAGCTTGCATTCGAAGTCGCAGATGTGGCACGTGAAGCGCTTGGTGTGCTTCTTCGAGTGGTACGCCAGGCTGAGGTGGTCGGGGAAGTTTGAGCTGCATGAGTTGCAGTTGAGAGGCGTTTCGAGGCTCAGGAGGTTCGTTATTGTGGGTACCTCATCGATCGAGGGGTCGGTTTTTGGTGCTGTTTGCTTGTTTTTGAGGTTTTTTGTTGTGGTCCTGGATTTTCTGGAAAAATTGGAACAGTGAATAAAGTTGAAGTGTGGATGTGAGTACTTACCCTTTGGGAACCAGTTTGACTGTAGACTTTTTGACCAAAGTGCGCATTTTAGGCAATATGGGTTTTGATGCAATTTCTTTTCCTACCTAGGTATTTTGGCACTAGACACGAATTCGTTGAGCAGTCTTTTTATTCCTTGAAAAAATATACGAAACAACAAAAATATCGACAAATAAATAAAATTACAGTGGACAGCTGACATTTAGGTGAATTTGGAGAGACGGGCTCCTACACAGGCTCCGCCTTGACCAGACGACAGTGCTTCATGTGAATCTTCATGTTGCTGAGCGCAATGAATCCCTTATTGCAAATCATGCAGACGTGCGTCTTCTCCCCAGTATGGGTCTTGATGTGGTACCTGTAAGGCGCCAGCTGGGCGAACTTCTTCCCGCAGTACGAGCAAGCGAACGGCCTCTCGCCCGTGTGCACCCTCTCGTGGATATTCAACTCCTGCTTCTTGGCGAACGCCTTCCCACACACGCTGCACCCGTGCGGCTTGTACCCCGTGTGCACCCTCATGTGGTACTTGAGCTTGTTCTTGGTGGCGATGGACTTGCCGCAGATGTCGCAAATCACCGAGTAGTCGTACCCCAGCTCCTTGTGCACGGAGGAGTAGTGCCTGACGAGCCCCGAGTGGCTCTCGTAGTGCTTGTTGCAGACGGTGCAGTCCCACTTCTTGAGCGGCCGCCCGGTGATGACCTCGTAGTGCGAGTTGCGCCGATGCGACGACAGGCTCTTGGTGAAGCTGAAGTGCTTGCCGCAGATCTCGCACTGGAACGGCTTCTCCCCCGTGTGGGCGAAGCGGTGCTCCACGGCGTCCTTGCTCTGCTTGAACGTCTTCTCGCACAGCGGGCACTTGAACTTGTTGATGCCCTCGTGGTCGCGCACGTGCGTCTCGAAGGGCGCCTTGGAGGAGTGCTCGTAGGAGCACAGGTGGCAGGCGTAGCGGTCGCGGGGGTGGTGCTTTTTCGAGTGGAAAGCGTAGTCGAGGTTGTTGGTGAAGGTCAGCTCGCAGTGCGGGCACTCCAGCGGGCTGTCCAGGTCGGCGGGCTTGGCGATTATCTTGAGCGAGGCTTCGGTTGGGTCGCGGGCTCGCCGAGAGGGGGTGCGCTTCCGCTTCTGCGCGCTGAAAACGAGAGCAGTGAGACGGGGGGGGAGGTGCCGGGGCAGTGGCGGACTTACAACCAGTCTACTACATACAGGGGGAGTAATAGGGGGCGGTGTTTGGGGTGGTTTAGGTTTCTTTATTGTTACACAAAGCTCATTTCAGTTTTTTGTACGAATCGCAGATCTTCATGTGGTTCTTCATGCTGCTCAGCGCTATGAAGCTCTTCCCGCATATCCTGCAGGCGTGCTTCTTCTCCCCGCTGTGCATCTTGGTGTGGTAGCTGAAGGGCGAGTACTGCGCGAACCGCTTCCCGCACACCTTACACTCGAACGGCTTCTCGCCGGTGTGGATCCTCTCGTGGCTGGCCAGCTGCTCCTTCTTGGCGAACGCCTTCCGGCACACCTCGCAGGCGTAGGGCTTCGCCCCCGTGTGCGTCCGCAGGTGGAACTGCAGCTTGCTCTTGGTGGCGATGCGCTTCCCGCAAACGTCGCACAGCACCGACACGTCGCAGCCGAGCTCCTTGTGGTGCGAGGAATTGTGCCTGATGAGCCCCGACTGCGTCGAGTAGTGCTTGTGGCAGGTCTTGCAGTCGTACTTGTCCAGCTTGGTGCCGGTGACGATCTCGTAGTGGGACAGCCGTCGGTGGTTGCTCAGCGAGCTGGTGAAGCCGAAGTGCTTGCCGCAGATCTCGCACTGGAACGGCTTCTCCCCCGCGTGGAAGTACTTGTGCTCCACGGCGTCCGAGCTCCTCTTGAAGGTCTTGCTGCACATCTGGCACTTGTACTTTTTGATGCCCTCGTGCGCCCTGATGTGCAGCTCGAAGATGCTCTTGGTTTTGTGGGTGTAGTCGCACAAGTGGCAGGAGAAGGTGCCGTCCGAGCTGTGGCGTTTGGAGTGGTACGCGAAGTCTAGGTGGTTGTTGAAGGAGGCTTGGCAGGTTGGGCAGGTGAGAGGGGTGGCGAGTTCCGTGGGTTTCACTATCAGCTTTTTCAGGCTGCGCTTGGTGGGTTCCGGCTCGCTGCTGGATGCGGGTCGCAGCCATGGATACTTTGTTATCGTTGTAGGGTTCGACCTGCAAATAATTATTATTATAAAATATTTCTACTGGGTGAAGCATACCTACGTGTTAGTTGATACCTTCTTGAAGCTGAAAAGTATCGAGACTAACGCTTCGTAGAGAAAAATAACTATAATTATCACTTCTAACATTTATTTTCGACTCGAAAATACATAATGCTACAACAGTGGCTGCAAAAAAGTCCAATTATCCAGAAATAAAAATGAATCATTTCACAAAAGTCCCGAAAGTTTAATTTTAGGTTTTTTATTAATAACCAGACATCTAACTCAATCTTGGGATTAAATTCACAGATAATCTTCGATTCAACTACATTAAATTATAATGGATTCCCAGTTATATCTCGACTTGTTACTTTTCAAGTTTGAAACGTTTTATTGAAATTCAGATGTATTCAATAAGTTAACCTAAAAATTAAACGTAGAAGTCTACAAAACTACACATGCAGTGTGATCTCCATGTAACGTCACAGTCCCTTGAGTGTTATGGAAAAAGTTCACACTGTAATTTCTTCAGTAGTGAGAATTTACGCCTACTATTAATTCAAGTAAGGAATTTCAACTTGCTGGAATATCAAGCACATCAACTAGAAGCAACAATTCATTGCTAGTGAACCAGTACAACCTAAAAAAATATTCCTCGACAAATAAAATATCTATTCAATCACATAATTCGAATAACAGATGAAACTCAACTCGTTATCCTGCAAAAATCAATCAGCTCGTGTAAAACAAGAAAAAATCCTCAACAACCCGAACAATCCACCGCGTCTACTGCATCTCGTTCTCGACCTTGTAATTCATGGGAAAGGGCATTTGGATCTGAGCGGCGTGCGCCGCGAAGCAGCCCTTCACGTGGTTCTCGAACTCGAACCTCAGCCTGAAAACGCACCCGCAGATCGTACAAGCCGTGCCGGGCCTGTCGACGTTGTGCGTCCTCTCGTGCGTCTTCAACGGCGTCCGCTGCGCGAAGCCCTTCCCGCAGATTTTGCACACGTACGGCTTCTCGCCGGTGTGCGTGCGGATGTGCTCGATCAGCTGGTCCTTCTTGGAGAAGCTCTTCGGGCACACGTGGCACGCGTGCGGCTTGTACCCGGTGTGGGTGCGCAGGTGGAACTTGAGCTTCTCCTTGCTGGACAGCTTCTTGCCGCAGATCTCGCAAATCACCGACAAGTCGATCTCGTTGAACTTGTGCTTCTTGATGTTGTGCCTGCGGAGCCCGCTGGCCGACTCGTAGTGCTTGTTGCACGCCACGCAATCGAACTTGATGAGCGGCTTCCCGGTGAGGATCTCGTAGTGCGAGGTGCGCCGGTGGGAGCTCAAGTGCCACGAGAACATGAAGTGCTTGCCGCAGATCTCGCACTGGAACGGCTTCTCCCCCGTGTGGAAGTTCTTGTGCTCCAGGGCGTGCGTGCTGATGGAGAAGGCCTTGTCGCAGATCTCGCACTTGTACTTGGTGGTGCCCTCGTGCGTCCTCACGTGCATCTCCACGTGGTACTTGGAGGAGTTCCTGTAGCTGCACAAGTGGCACGTGTACTTCCCGTCCTCGCTGTGGCTCAGCGAGTGGAAGGCGAAATCCACGTTGTTGGTGTAGGAGCTGCTGCAGACGTCGCACTGGATGGGTTCCTCCAGCTCCATCGGCGGAGGGTGGGCGAGGATTATTTTCTTGGGGCTGTCGCTCTTGCGACGCGATTTTTGCTGTTTCTTCTTCGGCTCGCCGTTGTCTTTCGGCTTGTTCTTGCTGCCCTTTTTCCTGCCCCGTTTCGAGAGCGCTTTCGGGATGGGCGGTTGTGGTTCCGGTTCGTCCGGTTCCTCGGTTTTTATTTTCCTGCAATGAGAGAGGTGTTAATGGGGGGAAGCGTGGGGTTGGGCTATGGGGGAGCGAATACTTACCCTACGGGGGCGAAATGAAACGTGGGCTGTGATTGGTTATGAGTATATTTCATGCTATTGCACAAGGATACGAACGCCTAATTAATAAAGTTACACCGAGCTTAGAAAGAATATTATACAAAGTGTTTCTTTCTCGGAAGAAGTTACATCAGATGATTATTGCATGTGGTACAAAACTATTAATACTTTTCAATTACCAGACATTTACACCTGCATGAAGCTACCTACTTATACAGGGTGTACACAAAACAAGGAACAAATTCGTTATCTAAAGTGACAAGCTCTTCGAAAAAATAAACATTTATTTCAGGAAGTGTATCTTTCGACATTATAATCGCGTTGATCTTTCGACTCTTCATTTCATGTACACACTGTATATTATTCGTATTTCTCTTAATAACTACTTTCTGAAGATTATGATGGATGTTGAAAAAAATCCTAAATCCTACGATAACATTGTTGTGCGATTCATAATTGCTATGATTACATAATAAAAAAAAAATCGACGTCAGTCTCTTATACTTGTTAAACGATAGACACCTCTCATGATTACCTCTACTTTAGGTTTTTAGTTTTAAAGCAATACTGAATGATTTGAGAAATAGCCTTCCAGTCTTGGCATCATATACAGGGTGTCCAGAAACTACAGATTATTTTATGTCAATTTAACAACAATTTCATCAATATAATATCGAAGATACAATTTCATAATGAAGATTTATTTATCTCGAAAATTGATGTCAAGAATGAGCATATTTTTCATGAAAATTATCTTGAATTTGTCAAATTCTGTTGTGGTATTTGCAGAAAAAAATACAACAAATGATGGGTTTGTAACTGTTATTTTTAGTTGCAACATTTCTGAATAATTTGAAGAAAACTGGAGGCTTCTTTGAAAGGGCTGTACCTCACTAAGGAAGCATTTTGGAATTGAGGCAATTGGAGTTGAATTGATATAAAGTTTGGCGGAAGAGTTGGAGGACACCTTGAGTACAAACACTTCCTTGAATCTGTATAAAAACACCAACAAAAAATGATCGTTGCCCAACTATTAGAACGGAATTCAATACGTGGGAAACGGCACGAAGCAGTTCTTCATGTGCACCTCCAACGAAGTCTTGGAAATGAAGCCGTTTCCGCAGATCCTGCAGATATTCGGCCTCTCCCCCGTGTGCGTTCTCACGTGGAGCACCAGCGGGGTCCTCTGCGAGAACCCCCTCCCGCAATGCGGGCAAATGTACGGCTTCTCCCCCGTGTGCACCCGCATGTGCTCGATCATCTGGTGCTTCTTCGCGAACGCCTTACTGCACACCTCGCAGGGATAGGGCTTGTCCCCCGTGTGAGTCCGCATATGGAACTTGAGCTTCTCCTTGGTGGAGATGGTCTTGCCGCAGATCTCGCAGATCACCGACAAGTCCACGTTGTTGTGGATGGTCATTTTGTGTCTGCGCAGCCCGAAAGCGGACTCGTAGTGCTTCTTGCACACGTCGCAGTCGTACTTGACCAGCGGGCTGCCCGTGAGGATCTCGTAGTGCGAGGTGCGCCGGTGCGAGGCCAGCTGCCTGGAGAACATGAAGTGCTTGCCGCAGATCTCGCACTGGAACGGCTTCTCCCCCGAGTGGAAGTACTTGTGCTCCACGGCGTAGGTGCTGATGGTGAAGGCCTTTTGGCACACCTCGCACTTGTACTTGGTGGTGCCCTCGTGGGCCCGCACGTGCATCTCGATGCTGTACTTTTTCGCGTTGCGGTAATTACTGCAAATGTGGCAGCTGTACTTGCCGTCCTCGCTGTGTTTGATCGAGTGCAAGGCGAAGTCCACGTGGTTGTAGTACGAATCGGAACAGTTGTCGCAGTGGATGGGCTCCTCTAGTTTTATGGGGGGCGGGTGGCCCACCAGCATCCTCCGGGGGGTGGTGCTCTTCCTGCGGGACTGTTTGGACTCGGAGGAGTCAGCGTCCGATGCGGGTTTCTTCTTCTTGCCCCGTTTCTTGTTCGGGGGGGCGTACAGTTGGAATCTAAAAACATGAGTGTCAATACGTTTGTGGCGTTTTGTTTGGAAGCGCTCGACATTTTAATGCTTGCGTGTCAGTTCGAGTGCGATTTATTACTTTAGACAGGGTGTCCCAGAATCCTGAAAAATTAGGTGACCAAAATGTTAATTGTTAGAATCGAAAAAACATTTCCGAAGAAAATAGTGATTATTTTCGTGATTTAAACTCTTCTCTGTTTTTTAGAAGAAAAAATAAAAAACTACTAGGTATTTTTTCAAGGTGAAATACACTTGAAAAGCAACAAGTTCAAAAACATTCACAAACATAATATTGAGGTGCACATTTGGAAGTCAGTGTGAACTTTGTTTTTTTATCTTGGATGTTTTTAATGTTGTTAATTTCAAGAGAAAAATATGTGAAAAAGCAACAAGTTGAAGAACATTTTACAAATACATTATAAGCTGCCTTGTTATCAGTGTTTTTCTGAAAAGAAGAATACTTTGGAATGGGAAAGTTTCCTCCCATACACCTTGTATAAATAAATAAAAAAAATAAATTGGAAATTCACAATTGATTTCAGGAGAGTTGTTTTTTTGTACACTCTGTATTAACAACCTACCTCATAATCATGTGTTATAAAAATATTCATAGAAAAACAAGTACTTCAGCTTCCCAAAACTGAATATTGGGTGATTGAAACGACAGGTGATTCCAATAAATTTAATAAATACCTAAAATATTAAATATCAACGTGCAAATAATTCAAAGCTTCCAGATCAAATGACATTTGATCAGATTATCACATTTTTGAAGAAAGTCAATAGTATTAATGAGCAACGATAAAAATGTGCAGCAGAAATAATACCATTTTCAATAAAAAAAAAACAATTAAACAACAATCGCTATACTATGCCTTCAAATACTTGGCTCCAGAGTTCCAGATAGTTTAAGAAAGCAACGAAATAACCAACAAGATTAACAATCGCGCCCCCCTACGGCGGATACGAGAACCCCATGGCCAAATAGCTCTGCAAATGCACGCACGCCCCCACTTGGCCGCAAACCCCGCAAACCACGCCCTCCATCCCGAACGCCTCCCCCCTGGACGGCGTCATCATGCCCATCTTCACCACGTGCTCGCACGCCGTCGCAGACCCGCACACCAAACACTCCGCCCCTCTGGACCCGCCCCCGTCGCGCTGGTGCGTCTTCTCGTGCGTCTTCAACGGAGTGCGTTGGGTGAACCCCCTGCCGCAGAACTTGCACACGTACGGCTTCTCGCCGGTGTGCGTGCGGATGTGCTCCACCAGCTGGTCCTTCTTGGAGAAGCTCTTCGGGCACATCTGGCACGCGTGGGGCTTGTAGCCGGTGTGGGTGCGCAGGTGGAACTTGAGCTTCTCCTTGCTGGACAGCTTCTTGCCGCAGATCTCGCAAATCACCGAGCCGTCGAATTTCTTGTGCTTGCTGAGCTTGTGGCGGCTGAGGCTGGAGGCGGTTGCGTAGTGCTTCTGGCACGCGTCGCAGTCGAACTTCGCCAGCGGGCTGCCCGTGAGGATCTCGTGGTGCGTGGTCTTCCGGTGCCTCGACAGGAACCACGAGTACATGAAGTGCTTGCCGCAGATCTCGCACTGGAACGGCTTCTCCCCCGTGTGGAAGTTCTTGTGCTCGAGGGCGTGCGTGCTGATGGTGAACCCCTGGTGGCACACCTCGCACTTGTACTTGGTGGTGCCCTCGTGCGCCCGCACGTGCATCTCGATCTGGTACTTGGAGGCGTTGCGGAAATTGACGCACAGGTGGCAGCTGTACTTCCCCTCCCCATCGTGCGTTTTGGAATGGAGCGCAAACTCGACGTTGTTTTGGAAATTCAGCTCGCATTCCTCGCACTGTATAGGGTGTTCTAGTTTCAAGGGGGGCGGGTGGTCCTCCGAGCCGCGTTTGGGTTTGCTCTTTTTGCGTTTCTGGGATCTGAAACACGGGGGCGGTTAGTGGGGGGCTGAGAGGGGGTCGGTTGGACATCGAATACTCACTGTGTTTGTTGGGGTCGAGGGTGAGGAAACGCGGGTTTGTTCAACTCGTTTATTTAACCAAAAACAGTGTTCGAATTATGCAACTTTACAAAACTATGGATATTTTCCCCCCCAATACACAGGCTGTCTGTTTTTCGAGTGACACTGTGGAAATCTCGATTATTTTCTGTTGAATAATAATCTGATTTTTTTTTCAGGCTCAACTAATTGTACTGGTCAATTTCAACCAAAACTTTATACAAAACATATAAATTGAAAAAACTAAAAAAAAACATGCTCCAAAATGATTAATAATATAGAAATGAATTTATTAAGAAAAATATCCTTATGTTACAGAGAAAAAGCACAAAGAAAACAATATTTTTCTAAATTTTTTTTCATGATGACGTTTATTATAAGAAAAACCAGTGTAGACAGGTGTTTCTTTTTGGGAAGCAATGAAAAAGCAATGACACATCCAAAGACTCTATGAAGAAGTGTCTGAATAAAGTTTTATTCAAAAATATCCAGTACTTTCCAATTAGGCTAGAAAAGTTTCAAATGGAATTTGTGAGTAATCGTTTATAAAACGACTTTGCTCGAATCCACCCAACCCTCTATCCATCGTGGCTCTCGAAAAACGATAATAGATCCTGTTCCTTAAGCTTAAAACCTAAAACTCATTCAATCAAATGCAGCTTGCAATGCTTCTTGTGATTATCCAAGGCGCTTTTCGAAATGAACCCCTTGGTGCACAGAATACAAACATAAGGCACTTCCCCGGTGTGCGACCTCACGTGGATCTTGAGCGGCGACCTCTGCGTGAAGCCCCTGCCGCAGTACTTGCACACGTACGGCTTCTCCCCCGTGTGGATCCTCATGTGCTCCTTCTTCTGCTCCTTGGTCGAGAAGCTCTTGCTGCACACCTCGCAGCCGTGCGGCCGGTACCCGGTGTGCACCCTCCGGTGGAACTTGAGCTTCTCCTTGCTCGAGATTTTCTTGCCGCAGACGTCGCACAGCACCGACGTGTCCACGCCCTCGGTGTTGTGGTTCCGCAGGTTGTGGCGCTTCAGCCCGCTGGAGGAGGTGTAGTGCTTCTGGCACAACGTGCAGTCGTACTTGACCAGCGGGGTGCCGGTGATGATCTCCCAGTGCTGGGTGCGCCTGTGCGAGGCCAGGAACCTCGAGAACATAAAGTGCTTGCCGCAGATCTCGCACTGGAACGGCTTCTCCCCCGTGTGGAAGTATTTGTGCTCCAGGGCGTGGGTGCTCACTGTAAAAGCCTTGTTGCACACCTCGCACTTGTAGCTGGTGGTGCCCTCGTGGGCCCTCACGTGCATCTCGATGTGGTACTTGGAGGCGTTGCGGAAGTGGCAGATGTGGCAGCTGTACTTGCCGTCGTCGCTGTGGCTCATGGAGTGCAAGCAAAAGGCCACGTTGTTCTTGTAGGTCTCGCTGCAGACGTCGCACTGGATGGGTTCGTCTAGTTCCACGGGAGGTGGGTGCACCACGTCTGGTTTTTTGCGCTTCTTGAGCGGGTTCTTTGATTTCGGTTTTTTTGGTTTGCGCGGTTTGATTTCGTAGTCGGAGTCGTTTTCTTCTTTGACTACTAGGGATGACCTGAAACATCGGAGTGTTAGGGTGTGGTCAAGGTTTGGAGAGGTTCAGGAGTTTTTCTGTACCTTTCATCACGTCCTTGAGACATACCTTTCTTATTTTTACGGACCACGAACGAAATGATTAAAGCTCGATTTGATTTTGAGACACAGGACAGATAAATACTAGAAGAAAATTGCATTCAGAGATCCCCAGCTGTCTTTCAACATTTTGGAAAAATAAAAATGGCTTAAGAACTATAAAAAAAAACAAGTGACGTAATCCCTTACTATCTAGTAACATTCTTATAGTGAAAAATCATAATTTATAGTTTTTGGAATAAATAAATTAATTCAGGATTAAAACCAACTCGTTAGATATATGTATAGATAGACTAGTGATTTTCAGGTTCTCAAAAAAGTTTGGAAAAATAATCTCAGCATTTGGCATGAATTTCCTCATTCGTCGACTCCAAAAATAAAAAAGATACACCATGGGGACACCGAAAATTGAAAAGACTGAAGATAAAAAGCAACGTGGGAAATGGTAGGTGTCTTTTAATAGTAATTCCAAATTATTCAACACTTTCCATTGTATTTTTTTGAATGTCTCCAGTCGTCCTGTCCTAGAAGTATCCTTTGGAGTTTAATTTTTCAATTTTTTCTCAGCGAGTGACTGAAAAATCTATTGGCCTGAAAACTATAAACACCCAACAATGATGCACCAAAATGAAAGTTGTAATTATTCAGTTGTTATATTCAAGATAGTCAACACAATTACACAGAATAACATATGTGTCGGTCAAAGAAATGCAAGGTTGTTGTTTCTCGACACCCGAGTCACATTTTCACGGTGAGCTTCTGGTTCTGCCCCTTGTTGGAGCAGCTGTAGCCGACAGTGCCGTGACTCATCATGTGCTTGACCAGCAACGCCTCGGACTCGTACGCCTGCAGACACAACTCGCACGAGAACCTCGTCTTGCCGAAATGCACCCGCTCGTGCAACTGCAACGCCTTGGCGTTCTGCAACGTCTTGCCGCAGATCCCGCACTCCACCGGCACGGCCACCACCTCCTTGTGGCTCTGATCGCAGCCGGGGCACTTCGACCCTCTGGCGTGCACCCCGTGCACGTTCTTCAGGTGACTGTACAGACACCTGGCGAACATGAACTGGCTGTCGCAGCCCGAGCAGCTCACCGACGCGTCCTCGTGGAAGCGCTCGTGGTCCTCGGCGTCCTGCCGCTGGCAAAACCCCTCCCCGCACACCGAGCACTTGTACGACTGCGCGTACTCGTGCTTCCTCAAGTGCTTCTCCATGGCGTCCGCGTCCATCTTGGCGGGCGACTTGCACAGGAAGCACCTGAAGCGCTCGTCCTCCGAGTGCAGGCCGATGAGGTGGTGGCCGTACGCCCTGTTGGAGGCGAACGTCGCGTCGCAGTACTGGCACAGCACCGGGTCCAAGGGCTTGCTGGCGTAGGGCAGGTGCTCCTTCGCCACGCGCTTCTTCCTGACGTCCTCCTCGCGGCGCAGCTTGGTCTTCCTGCGGAAGCTGTCGATGACGTCGCCGTGGGCGTCGCGCTCGTGCGCCTCCAGCGAGCACGCGAAGAGGAAGGTGGCGGGGCAGAGGCCGCACGCCAGGGCTTTGCGGCTGCCGAAGTGGATGCGCTCGTGCTGCAGCGCCGCCGAGTCGCTGTAGATTTTGGCGCCGCATTTGCCGCACGCGTGCTTGGGGTTGTTGTCGTGGACGCGCACGTGCGTCTCGATCTGTTCCTCCGTCATCTTGGCGATGGCCGGGCAGGACGAGCACTCGAAGATGCCGTTCGAGTGTTTTATGGAGTGCAACGCGTACGTTATTGAGTCGGCGTAGTAGATTTGACAGACGTTGCAGAAGGGCAGGCGGCAGTCTGGTTTCCTCCTCGTCGCCGCCGGGGGTTTCGACGAGATCATGTCGGATATTATGCGTTTCGTTTCCGAGGGGTCGGAGAGGGCGGGGAATATCTCTATGACGTATTCCTCCGTTTCCGGGCTGGCGGCTTCCGCAATCGAGTGCCTAAAAAAAGGGATGTGTCATTTCGGGGTATGTCATTGGGGAGCAGGAGGGGGTAGGTACACGTTTTTTACACCTACTCTGCTTCAAAAATTCAATATCGAAAAAATTATGCCATTTATTTTCCGGTAATAAAAAAACATACACTAGAGAAAATAAAGAAAAACACAGGTGGAAGTTAAAACACTGTTTATGCTGCAAAATAAATAAAAACAAAATAACGTTCCACCGAATTTGCTCACACCTTTTATATACCTTTTTTTGTACTACTGAGCAATGCCTAAGTTTGATAGAAAATCTCACTGATTCCTGAAAAAAAATCTCCAGTTTTTCTGTTCATTAGCATTTAAAAAATAAATTTGGGAGACTGTCAATGAAACAATGGCTCTCACTCAATCCATTTTTTTCCTCAGAAGTTGTCTTTCCACGCTTTGGAGAATTTATAGCTGAAAATCCTGAAAAAGCTGAAAGAAATAAGCTGGAATTTCAACTTTGAAGTGGAATATCTCGAAAAGTATTGATTTCCCAATATAATATTATCTATTGCACATTTCTTGGTACAACAGAATTTTTTTTTTAACTTCAGATCGCTCAACATGTAAACTTTCAGCGAAGTTTAAGGAAACTGAAAATAATACCCACTCTTATTAGTGAAATTCGGTTTTATGATCATTGTATTTACGAAAAAACGTTACATAAAGTGTTTCTCATCTCAGTCAGTACCAGATGAAGAAAAAACCCAAATTTCTCTTTTACATCATTATTATTTCAAGACACAGTCAATTATCCAATAACTTCAAGACGACTACTACCGAAACACGTAATCCATCGAAAACGAACACATCGAGCGCATTACGAGTCCTCCTCGGGCGAAGCCCCAGCACAAGTCTTCATGTGATTATCCATGACCCCTTTGGAAATGAACCCCCTGTGGCAAATCTTGCAACTGTACGGCCTCTCCCCCGTGTGCGTCCTCTCGTGGATCCTCAACGGCGACCGCTGCGTGAACGACTTCCCGCAATACTGACACTTGTACGGCTTCTCGCCCGTGTGCACCCGCTCGTGCTCCTTCAGCTGCTCCTTCCGCGGAAAACTCTTGTTGCAGATGTCGCAAGTGTGCGGCCTGTACCCCGTGTGGGTGCGTCTGTGGAACTTGAGCTTCTCCTTGTTGGAGAGGATCTTGCCGCAGATGTCGCACAGCGCCGAAGGATCCACGCCCGAGGAGTTGTGCTTGCTGAGGTTGTGGCGCTTCAGCCCCGTCGACGAGGTGTAGTGCTTGTTGCACAAGGTGCAGTCGTACTTGACCAGCGGGCTGCCCGTGACGAGCTCCCAGTGCTGGGTGCGTCGGTGCGAGGTGAGGAACCACGAGAACATGAAGTGCTTGCCGCAAATGTCGCACTGGAACGGCTTCTCCCCCGTGTGGAAGTACTTGTGCTCCAGGGCGTGGGTGCTCACCGTGAACGCCTTGCCGCAAATCTCGCACTTGAAGTTGGTGGTGCCCTCGTGCGCCCGCACGTGCATCTCCAGGTGGTAGTTGGAGGCGTTCCTGTAGTCGCACAGGTGGCACGTGTACTTCCCGTCCTCGTTGTGCACTTGGGAATGGAGCGCGAACGCCACGTTGTTCTTGTACGTCGTGTTGCAGAGGTCGCAGTGGATGGGCTCGTCCAAGTCCACCTTGCGCTCCGCCTTCCTCCTCTCAGTCTTTTTCTTCAAGCAATCCAGGATGTTGAGCGGGGTGGGGGGAGGGATCGCGATGGGGTCGAGCGCTGGGGGGTGGCCGTTCAGGGGGTCGAACGAGGCGTTCGAGTCCATCGGTTCCTGTTTTATCGGGGTTATGATCATGCCTGGGCCGTACAGGAGTCTGCTGAGGATCGTGGGATCGAAAAACCTAAAACAAAACCGCAGTTAGTATTTCGAGGGGTGGGGTCGGGAGGTGCGCCAACTATTTACATCCTACTTACATAGCTACAAGGTAAAAGAACTAC
Organism: Plagiodera versicolora; assembly: GCA_037013635.1. Classification (NCBI taxonomy): domain Eukaryota; kingdom Metazoa; phylum Arthropoda; class Insecta; order Coleoptera; family Chrysomelidae; genus Plagiodera; species Plagiodera versicolora. The sequence goes on along the minus strand of CM072991.1, from coordinate 8,872,396 downwards.
TTTTAGTGGGATTTGTGACTTTGGCAGTCTCAGGAAGAAGAACTGGTGGGGGTGGCTCTCAAGGGGCCACCCCAGGTCTACATACAGGGCGTGTAAACAAGAAGACTTTATTGAATCCAAACACCCGGAATATAATGACAACAATTCTCAAATAACAAAACATACAGGGCGAGTTCAAGATGTGTACCCAGCTTTCTGGACAAAAAAGTACAGTTTGATGAATTAATTCATGGCCCAAAATGCATACTAAAAGAGATATTTCCTTGCAGAGTTGATTAAACTAAAATAATTTCTCCTTATAATTTTTAAACGGTAAAAGAAACCAGATTGAAATTTTCTGCAAAATTAGGGATGTTTTTAAAGGGTTAACTGTAACTTTTTATTTCCTTGTATTTATATTTGTCAAAAAATAAAAGCAGTATTGAAAGGAAAAAAAAATCAAGGAAAAGACGCCCTCATCAATATTCCAGTTTTTCCAATCTGAATTTTGACTTCTTTTCAACAACAACGTTGCTGTTGATTCCCTCGTGTGGATTTTCAGACGAGATTCTAAGAAATGGCAAGATTGGAAGGAAATGTCTTTCTTACTATGCATTTAGGGAAAAAAAAACAATAATCAAACTACACTTTTTCCTCAACGTGCCATCACTCACAGAAAGCTCTCAACACATCTTCAACTCGATGGAACAAAACAGAAAGGAAGGATTCCTTCGCTGGACGCCATCCCCACAGCAACACCTTCCTCTCAAACCAAAACGACCCCGGAGCAGCTCTTCATGTGCGAATCCAAGACGCTCTTACAAATACACCCTTTCCCGCACAAATGGCACACGTAAGGCCGCTCCCCGGTGTGGATCCTCCTGTGGATCTTCAGCGGCGCCCTCTGCGCGAACGCCTTATCGCAGAACTGGCAGGCGAACGGCTTCTCCCCCGTGTGGATCCTCTCGTGCTCCACCAGCAGCCCCTTCTTGCGGAAGCTCTTCCCGCACGTGGTGCACGTGTACGGCTTCTCCCCCGTGTGCGTCCTCTTGTGGAACTTCAACGTCTCGCTGTTGGCCAGCGTCTTCCCGCACACGTCGCACAACGGGCTCTCCTTCGGGTGCTTGCTGTGCTTCCTGAACACGTGCTTGGTGAGGCCCGACTTGGTGCCGAACGACATTTGGCAGGTGTGGCAGAAGAGCGCCGCGGCGCTCGACACCGCCGCGTCGGCGTGGAAGAGCCGGGTGTGCGTGAAGAGCAGCCACGAGAACATAAAGTGCTTCTCGCAGACGGCGCAGCGGTACGGCATCTCCCCCGAGTGGATGTTCTTGTGCTCGATGGCTTGGATGCACTCGGGGAAGTCGGCGCCGCACAAGCTGCAGCGGAAGTCTTCGCCGACGTTGCCGTGCGCTCGCATGTGCTTGGTGATGCGCTTCAAGGTGGAGCTCTTGTGTTTGCAGTAGTGGCAGTGGTATTTTTTGTCGGGGGAGTGCGCGATGGAGTGGACGGCGAAGAGGACGCTCGAGTCGATTTTTTCGTCGCAGAGTTCGCAGGCGAACTTCAAGTGGTTCTCGTTCAGATCCGAAGGTTCCTGTTTTGGTACCGTCACCTCTGGGAAATCGGGGCTTGCAGGATCGGTTTCGAGTTTTTTATTCGACTTTATTCGTCGTTTCGCTTCTGGAGTGACTGTTTTGTGGGGCTTGGATTTGCGTCGAGACTGTCTTTCCCTAAAAATAAAATTCAAAACGTCAATACACGATTTTTTATATCACAGTAATTTCTATTTAGTACACCACATAGACATGATAAATTTCCAAACTCTGGAATACATTTACCTTCATCCATTATTTTTCGAAGACTTGATAATAGAAAAAAAAATAAATAAACTGGATAAATTATTATAATTAACTCAACTTAATTACTGCAGAAAATGTTCAAAATTACTTCATGGCAGAATTAAATTATCATTTTAAATAATTTGTCCAGTTAATTAATTTTTGAAGACTCATTTATAAAATCATTTGTAATTTTTTTTCTATTTTTATCTAAAAAGAAATAAATGTGAAAATTTGATAACTTCAATTTCGAAATTCTTTGCAAAACAATCTAATGTACGACCTCCTTTGCTTTTTAAAAAAATTAGTTGGTAGCTATCTCGAGGAAGGGGGTGAGAGGTAGGACAATTTTTTTTGTTTGAAAATACCAAATGCAAAATAAAAATTGATGTATCTAAAGAGGAAGCAAAGCTCATCCTCCGCACTGTATATTAATAACATTTGACATAGACACTATACAAATAGATACAATCATTTATTAGGTGACGAAATAACAACATTAACAATAATAAGAATGAATCACAATGAGGTTTTTGGAACCGATGGCGAAATAATTTCCAGCTCACTTTCTCTCTTCGGTCAAGCCGAATGGTGCCTGCTCTTCTGGTGTATGGACAGAGTCCCTTTGCTGACGAACCCCTCCTCACAAACGGGGCACTTATAAGGCCTCTCCCCCGTATGGTACCTCATGTGCACCGTCAGCGGCGTTTTCTGCGTGAACCCCTTCCCGCACTCCTCGCACTTGTACGGCCTCTCCCCCGTGTGGGTGCGCATGTGCAGCTTCAACGTGTTCCTCAGCACGAAGCTCTTCCCGCACTCCTTGCACCCGATCGGCTTCAGCCCCTGGTGGATCAACAGATGATCCCTGAGGCTCCGCTTCGAGCTCACTTCCTTCCCGCACAGATCGCACACGAACTTCTGCCCGCCGTTCTCGTGCATCCTCTGGTGGTGGTGCTTGAGGTACTTGTCCTGGAGGAAGGTTTTGTCGCACAGCTCGCACCTGATGCTCGGGTCCCTCCCGTAGTCCTCGGCGTGCCTCGCCATGTGGCTCTGGAGGGTGGCTTTGTCGTAGCAACTCCTCCCGCAGATGCTGCAGATGTGGCTGATGTTTCCGTGCTTCGAGCCCACGTGGTTGTTGTACTCCTGGTTGGTGACGAAGCCCTGGCCGCACACCTCGCACTTGGCCACGTACTCCTTCAGGTGGCGCTTCCTGTGGATGACGTACGAGCCTTTGGATCTCAGCTTCTTCGAGCAAATATCGCAGTCGAAGGAGATGCTGGGGTTGTGCGTTCGCGCGTGGTTCACCAGCTCTTGCTTGGTTTTGAAGGCTTTTTGGCACGTGGGGCACACGTGGGGCTTGGCGTTCCTGTGGGTGATCAGGTGCTTTCTGAGTTTGAGGGTGTTGTCGAAGAATTTGTCGCAGAAAAGGCAATAGTGGAAGGTAGTAGGGGGTTTGGCAGCTTCGGGGAGCATTGTTTGGCACCTAAAATTCAATTGCGTTCATCAAATAAGCAGCTCAATACCTACAAGCGAGCGAAAACTGTTTATCAAGATCTCTTAAAGCTATGTTCAAATGCAGCACATTTCTGGTGCAGATACAGAGCATATCAAGTAACGAACCTGGCATGAAAAAGTGAGGTCTCTCTACAGAGTGGTGCCTCAGTATGTGCAGCTGAAGCTTACAGCTACTGAGTGAACTTTGAGATGCTTTTTTAGTTGTTGTTTTCACTTGAAATGTAAAAAACGAGGTTGAGTAAGGTCTCAAGGTATTCAGGCCTTTTTTTTTTGTTTTTTGGGTAGATTGGGCACCTAACAACTAAAATTTACCTGTACAACTTCCAACTTATTTCAATAAGCTATAAATACTTCGAATCACTTCATAGACATTTTCTGTAAGCATAGTGGAGAGCAACTATTTTATTGAAAAAATTAATGAACGTTTTCCAGGGGGTGATTTAATTTTTATTTTTCGAATCCACTGGTAAACACTCGATTGAATCAGTCAAGGCGTTCAAGAGGAAGAAAGACTGAAGAATAAATAAATTCAGAGAAGAACAATACAGTGTGTTGTAATTTTTTGCTTCACCTGAAACAACAAAATATAGTTAGAGAAAAAAAAACGCCGAACACTTTTTGTGAATGTATATAATTGTATGATAGAAGATTCGAAAAAACCGTCATGAAATTCTCGCACGACGTGCAAAGCACATAAATACTCGAAAAACCACGAAAAAAAAAAATACATTGCGACGTGGGCTAGCCAGCCAGCTAGCTAGAGGTAGTTTAAACGAACGAAAAGTCCCCCGGGCACCTCAGACGGACTCGTGAAACCTCTTCATGTGATTGGTCAACAAAATCTTGGTGACGAAGCCCATGGAGCAGATATCGCACTTGTACGGCCTCTCCCCCGTGTGGTAGAGCATGTGCGTGTTGAGAGGCCCCTTCTGCGTGAACCTCTTCCCGCAAATCTTGCAAGCGTACGGCCTCTCGCCCGTGTGCGTGCGCATGTGCAGCTTCAGCGTCGTCTTGATCGTGAACCTCTTCCCGCACTCCTTGCACTCCACGGGCTTGTCCCCTTTGTGGATGAGCGTGTGGTCGCGCAGCGAGTTCTTCGAGTGCAACGTCTTGCCGCAGAGGTCGCACACGTAGCTCTGCCCGCCGTCCTTGTGCATCCGCATGTAGTGGTGCTTGAGGTAGCGCTCCTGGTTGAACAGCTTGCCGCACTGCTCGCACTTGAAGCTGGGGTTCTTGCCGTAGTCGTCGGCGTGCCTGGCCATGTGCCCCTCCAGCGAGGTCTTGTCGTAGCAGCTCCTGCCGCAGATGCTGCAGATGTGGCTGCTGGAGCCGTGCTTGGCCGTCATGTGCGTGCGGTACTCGTGGTTGGTCACGAAGCCGCGATTGCACACGTCGCACTTCACTATGTAGGTCTTGAGGTGGCGGTTGCGGTGCGTCTGCCAGCTGTTCTTCGACTTGAGCTTCTTCTGGCAGAAATCGCACTCGTACGACACGGAGCCGTCGTGGACGCGCTTGTGGTTCTTCACCTCGTGGCGCCGTTTGAACGCCCTCTGGCAGATGTCGCACGAGTAGGGTCTTTTTTCGCTGTGCGTCGTCAGGTGCTTCCTGAGGTGTCTGCGGTTCTTGAAGAACTTGTTGCACACGTCGCAACGCATCAGCTTGGTGAAGCCTTCGCCTTCGATGAACTCCACTTTGCCTTCGATGCACGACCTGAAAGTAGGGGCGGTTAGTCGGGGTGATGGGGGACTGAGAGTACCTACCAGGAGGGTGCCGTTGCGATTCAAGAGAAGGTTTTCGGATTCGATAGCGTTTATTCGTGTTTTTTTTTGTGTAACAAATATTTACAATTACAATCATCGTTCATATTCAATAAAAAAAAATCTGCCTTTCTATTTTTTCAAACAATTAAAAATTTGCATCGACTTAGACTCGTCCTAAAACCAACCAAGCTCCTATTAGATATACAGTTCCTTAAAAAATTAGCTCTTTAGAAATTGGAAAAATCTTGAAAGTAGTATTTTTCGAAAAATAAGTCACATTTTGATTGAAATTCTTGAACAACATATTTGTTGAAGCTCATGAAACAGTGTGAAGCTGGGAGAATGCTTGAATCTTTGGTGAAATTGTATCCAAAATATTACTTACTTTTTTTATTTATTTTTTTATTTATTTATTCTACGGGACAAGCCCAGTACAGGACAACGTTCTAAAAATATAGCTCGAAATTTATTTCTAATATTAAAAGGGTCGATTTTTGAAGAAACTGAGAATCACTCAGTGTATCTAGACGAGTCTGAGTTAATGGCAATTTTTATTCAATCGAAAAAACACAAGTGAGATTTTTTTCCCCATTTGTAGCTGTATTTTTGGAACATTCTAGAGAGGCTCCTGGGAGCCTTGTCTTGTTCTTGTTTGGATGTGATGACTCCAAAAGGTCTCTCACACAATCTGGAACAAATCCATGGTGAGAACAATGGCTGCAAGAATTTCTAGCATCCCCAAATCACTCTCAAGTCTGCACGACCCCATGACACTCCTTCATGTGGTGCACCAGCTTCGACTTGTCCACGAACCCCTTGGGGCACACCCTGCACTTGTGAGGCCTCTCCCCCGTATGGTACCTCATGTGGATATTCAGCGGCCATTTGTGCGTGAACCCCTTCCCGCACTCCTCGCACTTGTACGGCCTCTCCCCCGTATGGGTGCGCATGTGCAACGTCAACGACCTCCGCTGCACGAAGCTCTTCCCGCACTCCTTACACTCCTCCGGCTTCAGCCCCTGGTGCCCCAGCAGGTGCTCTCTGAGGACGCTCTTGGAGGAGAGGTTCTTGCCGCAGAGGTCGCACACGAACCGCCGCCCGCCGTCCTTGTGCATCCTGAGGACGTGCTGCTTGAGGTAGCGCTCCTCGGTGAAGGCCTTCCCGCAGTGCTCGCACTTGGAGCTGGGGCTCTTGCCGTAGGCGTCGTCGTGCCACCTGGCCGTGTGTCCCTCCAGCGTGGTTTTGTTGTAGAAGCTCTTCCCGCAGACGCCGCAGACGTGGACGCTGCTCGAGCCGTGCTTCACGCTCATGTGCGTTTTGTACTCGTGCGTGGTCACGAAGCCCCTGCCGCACACCTCGCACTTCACCCTGTACACCTCCAGGTGGCGGTTGCGGTGCGTCTGCCAGCTGTTCTTCGACTTGAGCTTCTTCTGGCAGAAATCGCACTCGTACGACACGGACTCGTCGTGGACGAGCTGGTGGTTTTTCAGATCGAGCGCTCGTTTGAACGCCCTCTGGCAGATGTCGCACGAGTAGGGTCTCTCGTCGCTGTGCATGATGAGGTGTCGCCTGAGCTCTCTCTGGTTCTTGAACAGCTTCAGGCACACGTGGCAGTGGTTCGGCGAGAGCAAAGGTTCTTCTTCGATGAATTCCACTTTGGGCTCCAAGAATTCCACCTTGCAGAACCTGGAAGTAGGGGGTGTTAGTCTGGGTGCCGAGTGGCTGTGGGGGTGGGGGTTGAATTGAAGGTTGTCAGGTTCGAAAGTGTTTATTATACAATATGTTTTCAATTACAGTTATTATACGCTAAACTAAATGCTATATCACTACTGGGTGATTCTCAGTACAAAGATTTGAAGTTATTCAATGTAGACTCACTTTTAATTTGCATCACTCTCAATATATATTCAAATAACAAACGTTTACGTTCAATTCCACAAACTAAATTGTAAAATAGTGTTTCTTTTAGTCGACACATGCTCATATTCTAATAGTTCTTTGATTAAAAATATAATTTATAAAATCTATGTGAACAATATTTCTAATATAAATAATTTTTCTCATTAAAATCTCAAAAAAATTGTGTTTTTTTTTTCAGACGACACAAGCTCATATTAAAAAAATTCTTTGATGAAAAAGATAATTAATAAAATTCATGTGAATAATGTTCCAAGTATAAATGTTTTTTTTTCAATGAAATATCGAAAGAATATTCCTTCTTTTTGCGATAATATCCTCGATTTCGCGCCTCTTCAGGCCCAAACAAACAACACAAATCTCACGGTAAACGCCCCGTGTTCCAAACCGCCCCTCAACTCTAAATAGCCCCATGGAACTTCTTCACATGAGTGACCAGCAAGTTCTTGGTGACGAACCCCATGGGGCAAATCTCGCACTTGTGAGGCCGCTCCCCCGTATGATACAGCATGTGAATGTTGAGCGGCCCCCTCTGCGTGAAACACCTGCCGCACTGCTTGCAACTGTACGGCCTCTCCCCCGTATGGGTGCGCATGTGCAGCTTCAACGTGGTGCGCAGCGCGAAGCTCTTCCCGCACTCCTTGCACTCCAGCGGCTTCAGCCCCTGGTGCACCAGCATGTGGTCCTTCAAGCTGCCCTTGGAGTGCAGGTTTTTGCCGCAGAGGTCGCACATGAACCGCTGCCCCCCGTCCTTGTGTATCCTCACGATGTGCTGCTTGAGGTACTTGTCCTGGAGGAAGGTTTTGTCGCACACCGGGCACTTTATGCTCTGGTTGCTCTCGTAGTTGTCCGCGTGCCTCGCCATGTGGCCTTGGAGGGCCGCCTTGTCGTAGCAGCTCCTGCCGCAGATGCTGCAGATGTGGCTGCTGGAGCCGTGCTTCGAGCCCACGTGGTTGTGGTACTCCTGGTTGGTTACGAAGCCTTGGCCGCACACCTCGCACTTGGCCACGTACTCCTTCAGGTGGCGCTTCCTGTGGATGACGTACGAGCTCTTGGACTTGAGGTGTTTGGAGCAGATGTCGCACTGCAGCGAGCTGAACTGCCCGTGGACTCGCATGTGGACGGTCACGTCGTATTTGCGTTTGAAGGTTTTGGGGCAGAGTTTGCAGGAGAACGGGCGCTCGCTGCTGTGCGCCAGCATGTGCTTTTTCAAGCGGCGGCTGTTTTTGAAGGCTTTTTGGCAGAGGTCGCAGCTGAGGGAGACAGGTTTTCGCTTGGGCTTCCTGAAAAATTAGTGTGATCAGAGCGAGACAACGTCAGCCGTTCGCTTACCAACAACGATGTCTCCATCAGCAGCAAATCCTCCAGAACACAAAAATAATCTAGGACTGTTTATTTCCACAGCTGCAAGATTCCTAATTATCCTACAGGTAATGAAAAATAGAGTTGGGAAGTAATTTAACAGTAATTCCGAAAAACCTTTCATCAAAATTGTATCATAATAAAAACAAAAGAATGCTATCCCCAGAGAGGATTTGAGGATGGAATTTAACCATCATAAAACGGCAGAACATTAAAAAAACGAAAATTGAGTTGCAATAAATGAAATCAAATCGAAACTAAGTTTAAAATAAAAAGAAAATCAATGTTATATGAAAAACCGATAGAGATGGTATAGAAAATATTACTTATTTTTCGAGAAATATAATATAATAAAATAAAAAAATTATAACAAATAAATAAATAATTTTAAAAATTTGTTTGATATTAAAAAAGCGAAAATTGCTCATTATATTTGATAAGGGCTTAGTTGGTTTTAAGACGAGCCTGATTCGATGACAATTTTAATTATTTCGAAAAAATACAAATACAGATTTGTCTTTCTATTTGTTGCGTACTTCATGAAAGTCACTGTATATAGAGTGTCTCATTTGGAACAACAAATATGTTGCTGCTTTTCGGTCAACGCTACATAGCTGAAAAAAATTCAAACGTTACCTCATAGAAGTAGCCACTAGTTTCATAAGCGACCTCATAATCAGATATAAAACACAATAGAAAGTCTAGGACTGAATAAATCCACGCACTTTCGACATTTCTGAAGCGAAAAATTCAGAGGAAATTATCCGGCTTGGTCTTGATGACGCCACCCTCGAAGATCCTGTGCTTCTGCTTGAGATGCGACCTCAGCATGCTCTTGGAGATGAACCCGCGCTCGCAGATGGTGCACACCTCGGGCCTCTCCCCCGTGTGCAGCCTCATGTGCACCTTCAAACTGTGGCTCTGCGTGAAATCCTTGGGGCACACCGAGCACTTGTACGGCCTTATCCCGGTGTGCCTCCTGCTGTGCAGAATCAACGTCGTTCGATTCGCGAAGCTCTGCCCGCAGATCTCGCACTTGTGCGGCTTGAGGCCCTCGTGCACCGCCACCATGTGCTCCTGCAGGCTGTTCTTCGACGACAGCCTCTTGCCGCAGTGTTCGCAGACGAACCGGTGGCTGTAGTCCCCGGAGTGCTTCTTGTACATGTGCACGCCCAGGTACTTCTCGTCGATGAACTTGGTGTCGCAGACGGTGCACTGGATGTCCTTCTTCTTGCCGTAGTTGGCGTCGTGCTTCATCCGGTGGTTGTCCAGGCTGGTGCGGTCGTAGCACTGCCTCCCGCAGATCTCGCACACGAACGACGACTTGCCCTCGTGCTTGGAGTTGGTGTGCAAGGTCAGGCTCGTCTTGGTGTAGAAGCCCTTCTTGCAGTACTCGCAGAAGACGGTGTAGAGCTTCTGGTGGCGCTTGTGGTGCACGACCAGCGAGGTCTTGCTGGTGAGCTGCTTGCCGCAGACTTCGCACGTGAAAATGTCCCTGTTGCTGTCGTGGACTTTCAGGTGGGCTTTCAGCTCCTGCTTCCTCTTGCAGCTCTTGCCGCAGTGCGGGCACTTGTGGGGGAACTTGTCGTCGTGGGTGAGCAGGTGGCTTTTTAGGTGGTGGTAGTTTTTGAAGCACTTGCGGCAGTGCGGGCACCGATTTTTCTCGAGTACGTTCACCAGCCTGGAAAGGAGACAACAAGTTGAGGGAGACGTCGACAAAGCCACCGCAGTGTCCTACCTGGAGGGGGCGGGGGAGGAGTGGGAAAAAAACCGCTGCGCAAGCTCTGAATGGTTTATTTAATCTCGGACAAGTTGGTGATGTACTCGATATCGACGCCGCCGATATCGTGCGTTTTATAGTGACTCATGAGGTGGCTCTTGGTGGCGAACTGCTTCCCGCACTCGCACTTGTAGGGCCGCTGGCCGGTGTGGAACCTCAGGTGCACCGTCAGCGAGGTCTTTTGCGTGAACCGCTTCCCGCACACCACGCACTCGAACGGCTTCTCCCCGGTGTGGATCCTCCGGTGCAGCACGAGGTACTCCTTGGACGCGAAACTCTTGTTGCACACCTCGCAGCCGAAATCCTTGAGGCCGGTGTGCATCTTCAGGTGCGTCTCGAGGCTGGTCTTGCTGCTCACCGACTTGCCGCACACGCTGCACACGAACCTCTTTACGTTGGAGTGGATTTTCTCGTGGCTGCGCAGGTTCCTCGAGTTGAGGTAGCTCTTGCCGCACGTGGGGCACACGTGGGGGCGATCCGCGCCGTAGCTGGGCTCGTGGATGAGCTTGTGCTTCTTCAGCGCCGAGTGCGAGCTCAGCTTGGCCCCGCAGTGGTCGCAAATCAGCTTGACCTTGTCGTGGACCACGCTCTGGTGGGCTTTGAAGTCCGCCGCGGAGACGAAGCCCACGTGGCAGCTGTCGCAGAAGGCCACGTACTCCCCCAGGTGCTTCTTGCGGTGCACGTTCAAGTGGGATTTGTGCACGAACATTCCGGAGCAGATCTCGCACTGGAAGGTGGGTTTGCTGTGGCTGCGCGCGTGCGCGGTCACTTCGTAGCGGTGCCTGAAGAGCTTCCCGCACACCTCGCAGGGGAACTCCCGGCGCTTGGTGTGGATCAGCATGTGTTTCTTCAGCAGCTTCTTCGTCGAGCAGCTGCTGTTGCACATGTCGCACTTGAAGCGTTTCCTCGCCACGCAGTGGGCGCCATCCTCGGCGTAGCCCAGAGGTATCCCGTGCAGCGCGGGACCTGGGGCTTCGCAGGTTTTGTTGATCAGTTGCTCGATTTCCTCCGTAGGCACGAACTCCGACTCCTCGTTCATCAGTCGCTGGAACTGTTCGTTGGTGGAGATGTTCTGCAGAATCGCCGTGCAATTCTCCTCGGTCGATAAAAGATTCATCAGCTCGTCTGAATCGTTCAGCTGGTCCACTACAGAAGCTTCCAGGATGGGATCTGTGGAGTGCTTGTGAGTTTGTACCAGATCCAAGAAGCTGGGGAGGTGCATGGGGGAGTTTAGAGTGGCCATATTGAAGTTGGCTGAGTAGATGTGGTCTTGGTACAAGCAGCTGAAAATGCGAGGTCAATTAGGTTGGTTGATTTCGAGGAGGGGTGAGTTTGGTAATGAAAGAGTGCAGCAACAGTGAAAAAAATTAATTTATTCCAATTCAAATTGAAAATTAGTAAAGATACTGTACAGCAGTAACAAAAAAAAAACAAAAGAGTGTGGGTAGGGGATAGTTTTTGGCATTATTCCGAAAAAAAAATACAAATAGAATATTCCATTTGGTATCTGTCATAATTGATGATATTAATTCATTTTATTATATAGGCAACAGGTAGATCCGTCTCGATATCACTTCTGCCTGTAGAACCCCTTCTGCAAACCTCCACATATCCACCTTCATCACAACCAACCCCCGCATCATCCTCCACCTCGCTTTTAACAACCCCCAGGAAATTCTGATCGCCATCCAGCACGGTCACACCGTCCGACACAAACATATGCTCAGGCACAGACATAACCTCACATATTTGGGGCAACCCCGAGCTACTCTTGACGTTGCGGAACCTCCTCGAACCCTCTGCCTGCGATTTGGGGCCGAAAGGGAGCGCCGAAACGCTCGTGGCTTCCAGCATTCGCCTCGCGAGGAACCTATTTTGTTTGGTTTGTTTGACGGAGCACAGTTTCTGCTGCAGGGCCACCCTTTTGGGGATTCTTTGGTAGGTGGGCTCGAACTCGATTCGAACAGCAGACGGAGAAGTGCTAGTATCAGCACTGGGGGCGTTCTTCAAGCTGACTCTGCGAGGAGCTTCCGAGGGCTTCAGCCTACTCGAAGCAGAGACCTCATTTTCCCCCACGTTCTTTTTCATGATGGGGTATTGGATGCCGAGATTCGAACCGGGCTTGGTGTTGTTGAAGGAAATGTACTGCAGGGACAGTGGCTCGCTCCGGTGAGGCACGACGTGGAACAATTGATCGTTGATAACGATGGCTCGAAGATCTGAGGTCGCTACTTTTGGAGGTGCACCAGAACCCACGATCAGCCGGGGCTTGTTGAGCGATGCCAGCTGATCCCCTTTGCGGAGGTAAGCTGGAGGCTCTGGGGCTGTGTGGTTCGGAAGGTTGTGTGAGGTTAGGTGGGATTTCAAGTCCTCTGTGTTGGAGAAAGCTCGAAGACATGTTGGGCAGAAGAAGTTGAATGTTGGGTGGGGTGGTACGTCCAGGGGGTCGCGTTCTTTTTTCAGCAATTGCTGGGACGCGTATATTCGTCGACGTTCCGTTGTCAAAATGGAGTTGTTGGGTTCCCTTGAGATAACGACGTTTTTCTTGGAGGTTTCAGTGGATTTCGTGTTCTTGAAGACAACTCTACAACGGTTCGGGTTTCTCAAAATAGCCTCCTTGAATTGTTTCATAGACCTGCAAAAATCGATCATAAGTCATGAGAAGATATGGAGTAGAGAGAAGCAAACGTCTACTTTAAAAGAAACCACAATACAGGTAAAAAGTAATTTATTTCGGAGCTTCAATCTTCGATAACAATTCTGCTGAAATAAATAGACCATAAATAGAGTTGATTGTATACTTTTGAGCAACTCCATAATATTTCTGCAGGAAAAATCCCAGCAAACAATCCTAAAATCAACAATAAAGTCACTTCTTGCCATCAACCGAGGTGACGAAAAAAGAGTCAGACTCGTTATGCTTCAGCAAGTAAAAAACCCTCGACGAAGTGCTCGGTAAAAGACCATTCAACACAAATAATCTGTCGTTTTGAGTTTGTGGTTGGTTCAAAAGAAGCAGCTGTCCACCACTAGTAGCAATTGGTATGACCGGCAGCAAAGTTCGCTCATTCCCTGTTGGCTCAGTAACATTTTCAGCAGTTTGGACATGCCTCAAAGTGCTCATGGACTCGGACATGAGCTCGTTAATTTTACTGGCTGAAAGCTCGTGCTCAGCCTGCGTGACTTCAGCTGCTTCTCGGTTAGCCTCAGCTAAAACCGTGTCCGTCACTTCGAACTTATCTTCGAGCACGTCAACATCCTGATCGATATCAGTGACAGCCGATAAAGTTTCCGAGTCATCAGAGAGGTAGCTCGCTTGACACTGATGCCCCTCCACTCCTGCTGCTTCCTCCGTCCTGAAACTGCAAGTCCTGCATTTGAACACAAACACACCGTCCTTCACTTGGTAATTGCTACAGCTAGCCTTGAGGAAGCTGTCCGAGTCAGTCCTACAAGGCGCGAACTTGTGAGCATCCACGAGATGGTCTTGCAACGTCCCGTACGAGAAGAAGCTGGCATCGCAGAAAACGCACTCGAAAAAGTTATAGGCCAGCCTGTGCTCGCTCATGTCCTTCACCAGAGCCTGCTGGTCCAGCTGTTTCTTATCGCAAGCAGCACAGCTGTACTGGCAGTAGGGGATCTTCTTCAGGAAGTGGCGCACGGTGTCCCCCAGGGTTCGGAGAGGGACGTTGCAAACTGAGCACTTGAAGTTCCTGGTTGTTTGGATCCTTGGGAATTGGGGGTCATCGACTGTTAAGGTCGTGGAGCTGGTGGGCGAAAGGGGGGCCTCTGGATCGTTTCCTGAAGGTGGCGAGGTCGTGGTGGAGTCTTTGAGTGTGGATTCCGAGCTTGGTTGGGTTTTGGAGTTGGTGGATTTTTTTTCTTTTGGTGCTGTTTTGTTGAGTGTGACTTTGTTGTTTTGGAGTTTCAATTTTTTATTCAGTTTTACATCGGTTAAAACGATTCTTCTTTTCTTTGATGAATCTATTTTGGAATTGTTCCTGGAAAAATAATGATTGATTGATAACTTACACATTCATTTGAGGTAAAAGATTTTGAACTGAAAGTAATACAAGCAGTGGGATCAATAATTTATATTCAATTACTGAAAACTGTTTTACAAATTGATTGAAGTGACGAAAATACACAGTAACAGGAGTTGAGGATACTTGGATACAAAAATGAAACACATCTAAGAAATTCAAGTTGTGGTTCTGACGACTAGAATAAAAAAAATTGATACAGCATATTGTCTTATTTTTATTTAATCATTGATTCGCTCAAAATATAAATATCAGACCCTGTACCTTCCAAATTCCCAATTACCAATTCATTTATCCCCACTGATTTGCGATGTTGCCAATTTTTGAGTATCATTCGAGTTTTTTTGACTAGTTTTACTTCGACCCGCGTGAGTCTGTAAATGTTTCAAAAAATCATCGTCGTTCTCACTGAAATGAACACATCTACAACAAAACTTCTTCCCATGCTCGTCGAACCAATGCTCCTGCATCCTCTTCTTCCTACAAGACTTGAAATCACACAGCTTGCAACTGACCCTCTTCTTCTCGTGGTTCCTCCACGCTCTCATCTTCGAGAAAAAAGTGTTACATTCAACACAGCGGCTCGGGGACGTGAACCGACTCGACTTCATCGTCGTGGGTTTCTCCTTGTCCACACTCACCAGGTCCTTCAGCTTCTTCACGGTGATGAACCCTTTTCGCACGACGCTCGGAGCATCCCCCACCTCCGGACCGTTTTCGTCGATCACCAAGTTGCCTTCATCGGCTGGGGCCTCCTCGGAGGAGTCACTGTCCTCGATGAGGATAGGCTCCGGGGCAGGGTCTCGGGGTTTGGGGGTCAGAATCGGTAAACTGACATCGTCAGCAGGGGTTTCGATCGGCTGAGTGGTGGTGAAGGCGTTCGCGTGGGCCTCCTGCACGAAGGGGGCTAAAACGTTGCCACTAGGGTTGCTGGGTATGATAACGTAGGCGTATTGGGGGCCATCAGCGGTTCCGTTACACTGGGCTAGGGGAGTGGGGGCTAAAACCGCACCCCCCATCACGGGATCGATGAAGTAGCCCCCAACAGTCGCCCCATTCGGGAGACCGCTGGTTGTGGCAGTGCCGACACCCTGTGTAGTCGCGAAGGCCGGCAAAGACGGGTTGAGGACGCAGGGGAAGCTGTTGCTGACCGAGTGGCTGCTGCCAGCTGCAGCTGGGTCTTTGTAGACGATCGAAAAAGTAGTGGGGCCCGTTTTTTGGATCTCCACTGGGGCTTCCTCGAGGGCTGTGGAGCTCACTGGGCGGCAAGTCTTCGGTCTAGCCTTCCCCAGCGGTTCGGGAGCTGGGAGGAGTATAGACTTGGAAGGCTTCGTCGACATTAGCTCCTTGATTTTGTCGGTTATCTTCTGCTTGGCTTGCTGGGGAGCTGCCACAGCCAGCGAGAACTTATCGCGAACGTAGTTGTTGGTGTTGAGCTTCACGAAGCCCGTGGAGGTGGTGGCTTTCTGGAGGGTAGTGCTCCTGTCGTAGGCGGCGAGGTGGTCCTCGACTATGACTTCGGTGGCGGCTTCGTCCTCGTCGTAAACGACTGGCTCCGAGCACTGCTCCAGCTGCCTGTGGAACTCGGTGTGGCTTTCCAGGGCCTTTTCGGTGGTGAAAACGTCGTAGCAAAGCTCGCAGGTGAACTCCCGCGCCTTCTCCTCCTCCACTTCCTTACCCAGCTCTTTGCCGCCACGTTTCTTTTTGTGGGAAATTATTTCGTGCCTCTTCAGCTGGAAGCAATCGTCGAAGAGTTTCCCACAATAACCGCACGTGTACAGCGACTTGGAGCTCGTCTTGTTCTTGCTAACGTTGTTTTTGTGCTGCATGACATGGACGACGAACGCGTACAGCGTGTTGAACTTCCTCTTGCACAAGCTGCAAGCGAACTTGCACTTGGTCGAGGCTTTGGGTTGGTGGGTTTTCGCTTCGTCCGACGACTCGAACCAGACGTTGCAGGTGTCGCAGCGGAACGGCGATTTCGTGTCTTTCTTCTCTTGCTTTGGTTCGGGTGGGGGTGACACAGTTTTCCTCACCTGGGTCTTGAGTAACACATCGAGGTTCCTCACTTTATCCTCGATTGCTGGGGGGTTTTGGGGGTTGCTGCTGGCTGGGTAGTCTTCTTCGAAGAGGTCGTCTTCAGCGTCGCTTTCTTGGTGCTGGAGTTTGTGAGTGTTTAGTTCGGGTATCGTGCAGAATTTTTCCATGCAAAGGTAGCAGGTGTGTTGCTTTTTGCGGTCTACTTTCACGTATTTTTCGCCGTCGAATCGCAGGGTATGGTCGTGTTTTAAATCTGTGAAAACAACTTTCAATTCCTTGAAACGTCCTTGGGAGTTTGACCTGCAAAAAAAACCGACTCATTATGTGTTCGATTCAGTCAGCATGAAACACGAATATGAAGAAGGAAGGTATCGAAAAAAAAACTCAAAATTGTTTATTTTTATGCTATGAAAAAAATACACTTACTGATGAAAGTATAGACAGTCAACGAAATAATTATCACAGAGTTATAAAACCATCACATTTGTCAAAAACTTTTTCCAAAGAATCTGTAATTGAATTTGCAGTTGTTTTTAGGACTTTTTTTCTTTCGAAGCTGTAAGGTTTTGTTTTAGAAGTGTTCTTATGCATTAGACGTTTGACATTGCTATTCAATTATTTCGTCTGGTATTTGTCAAATAGTTGTTTTGTGCTGCTTTATTGTTTCACAAATCCTAGCAAAACACTGATTACTAGTCACAAAATAATGACGAATATCCGAGTGATAATTATTAATAATTCCCATCAAACTGTATTTTTTTGCCAATATTTTACAGATGACAGATTGATTGATAAACGTTGTTATTTTAAATAAACTTTATTTGGTTCATTTGGAGTCTCTCTTTTTTTTTTCAAACATTTGCATCATCACAGATAAAAAATGATTTGATAATTCCAAGAGGCATCTCAAACTCTATTTCAGAGAACCCCAAAATGTGCTGACGCGACTAGCAATTCTTCATTGGCTGTACAACTACGACCATGGGAACACTTCAGCCATCCCTCGTCATCTGCCAAAATGCCTACTATTGCAGCGTCCCCCGATTAAAAAATAAGCCTATTCGACTGTCTGAGAAGCGTCTTTCGAGTGGGTAGCAACGTGCCTCTTGAAATAATACTCGTCGGCGAAACTCCTATCGCAAAACTGGCACTTGTGCCTGATCCCCATGTGCCTGTTTTTGTAGTGATTCCTGTACTCCCTCACGGTGTAAAACCCCTTGTGGCACTCCTCGCACCTGTGCCTGAACTGATCCAAGTGCCGCAGCATGTGATCCTTGACGTTCCTCTCGTACATGAACGTCCTGAAGCAGAAATTGCAGATGGCGCGATCCGGATGCCTCGCGAGGTAGTGCTCGAGGAAGTCCGTGTTGGACGTGAAGGTTGCCGGGCAGGAATCGCAGTTGTTCACGTAGCATTTGCCCTTGTCGACGTGCCTGAAGAACCCGAACTTGTTGATGAAGATCTGCTGGCAGCGAACGCATTTGTAGTGGGGGATTTCGATCTCGCTGTCGGGCTGTTTGAATTCGTAGGTGGTGGGCGAGAAATCGGGAGCGGCGTGCTGTTTTTTGGGCTGCGGGTTGCGCCTAAGGGTAGGGGCCCCTTTTACCGATTTACTCTCAGCAACGACGATCTCGTTGAGGCCTGGAGGTTCCTCCAGGTCGTACAGTTCCTCGGCGTTGTTGTGGGTTTCGTAATGCACGTACAACTCCTCGCTGCTCGTGAAGATGGCTTCGCAGCTGCAGCAGATAAACCAGTCGCCTGTTGGCATTGAATGCTGGACGAAATCCTCCTTGTCAGGGAAAACTCTGCAGCAAACACCGCACTGGATGGCATCGAAATCCTCACTCTCTGATCTGAAACACAGCCCAGTTAAGTAGTGCCAGCTGCAAGGCTTCGCAGGTTGCGAGGTCTCAATAAAACTCAACAATTCGACGGGAGGCTTTAATTAAAAAAACAGTCCTCAGGCCCGTGGCAGTTGTGCCTCCTCAGCTGGTACTTGGTGACGAACCCCCTAGCACAAACGGCGCACTCATGAGGCTTCACCCCAGCGTGTCCCAGCAGGTGCCTCTTGAGCGCAGACTGCTGAGTGAACCCCCTCTGGCACACCCTGCACACGAACGGCCTCTCCTTGGTGTGCGTCCTCTTGTGGCTCACCAAAGTCCCCGACTTGGTGAACCTTTCCCCGCACCACTCGCACTCGAAGGGTTTCTCCCCGGTGTGAGTGCGCATGTGCTCCCTCAGACCGTTCCGGCACCTCAGCGACTTCCCGCAGACCTCGCACACCACCGTGAAGTTCTCCCTGTGTTTCCTCCGGTGGAGAACCAGCGCCGACATGGTGGAGTACTTCGCCTCGCACTCGTCGCAGGGGAAAACCGTTTTCTCGTAGCCCAGCTCGTGGGTGTGGAGGTGCCTCTGGTGCACCCGCGAGTCTTTGAAGCTCTTCCCGCAGTGCCGGCACCGGTGCCGCATAGCCTCGTGGTCGGTGGCCTTGTGGTTCGCCATGCTCTTGGGGTCGACGAAGCCTTTGCCGCAGACGTCGCAGCGGAAGGGGTACTTTCTCAGGTGCACCGTGTCCATGTGGCGCTGCAGGATGACCTGAGTGGACAGAGCCTTGTCGCACAGCTCGCATCTGAACACCTGCAGGGTAGCAGAGTGTTTGGTGGCGAGGTGGGTTTTCATCGCGGTCTTGCCCTTCAAGGGTTTGCCGCATACGGCGCAAGGCTCGCTTTTGACGGCGTGGTTTCGGGCGTGCCGTGCCAAGGTTTTGCGGTCGGTGAACAGCTTGGAGCAAATGTGACAGGTGACGAGGTGCATTTGGGGGGACACGTCGTGTTTTTTGTACTTTTTGTGCCTGTCCAGCTGAGCCGGCTTGTCGAAGCTTTTATTGCAAGTGGAGCAAGTGTAGGGTGTGTCAGGTTGGACCTTGACCCAGTTGTGGGTGTCTGTGAGCCTGGAAAGCAGAAAAACTGTACTGTATTTGCCTCCAAGACTAAAACTAGAGCAGGTTTTTTGAGTTTATTCGAAAAGCTCCACTAGCAAACTCGTTTTTATTTCAATTGAAACAAAGCATTTTACATTCTCCAAACGACACCCCAGCTGTCAACCCTCCCCTGCCTTCCCTGCACCTTCTGGAGGCCCTTGACAGTTGTGCACCTTCAGCTGGTACCTCACCACGAACTTCTTCTTGCAAACATCGCACCCATGCTTCTTCCCCCCAGTGTGCCCCAAGCAATGCCGAGTCAGAGCCGATTTCTGCGTGAAGTCCTTATCGCAGACCTCGCACACGTAGGGTCGCTCTTTAGTGTGCCTCCTCCTGTGCGACCTCAGCGTATCCGAGGTCCTGAACGCCACCCCGCACTCCTCGCACTTGTAAGGCTTCGCCCCGGTGTGCACCCGCATGTGCAGCCTCATGTTGTCCCGCGAGCGAAACGTTTTCCCGCAGACCTCGCAGATGACGCCGCTGTCGTGCTCGTGGAGCTTCTTGTGCATCCGCAGGCCCGTCCTCGAGGTGTACTTTTGGTCGCAGTGGGGACACGGGAAGACCGGCTTCCGGTAGTCTGGGTTGTGGGAGAGCAAATGGTCCCGGTAGGTGGGGACGAGCTTGAAGGTTTTGTCGCAGTGGGGGCACTGGTATCGCTTGTGTTCGTGGGCGGTGAGGTTGTGGTTGAGCAGTTGTTTTTTGTCGTGGAAGCCCTTGGAGCAGGTGTCGCAATGCCAGCGGTACTTCTTCAAGTGGATGGTGTTGATGTGGGTGTCTAGGAGTCGCTGGGAGCTCATTGTTTTGCTGCAAATCTCGCAGTCGAAGGACGGTTTCGTGGTGGGGGTGTGCTTGGTCATCATGTGCTGGCGCAGGGATGATTTTGTTTTGATGTGTCTGCCGCAGAGGTCGCAGCTGACGTTCGCCCTTTCGTATTTCTCGTATCTCTCGTGTTTCTTGAACTTGTCCAGGGTGTGGAAAATTCGGTGACAATTATCGCATTCGAATACTTGCTTTACTTCTGCCAGCGACAAATTCCCATCTGCGCCAAATGATGGTTTGTTTATTAATCTGCAAATCAAAAATGATCTTTAGATATCGCTTTCTATGATCGCTTTATTGGAATTTTATAGAACAAAGAAAATACGTGTAGTGAACAAGATATTTATTATAAAGTAACGAAAAATTATACAAATTTTTTGACGTCACATTCCAATAAAAGCTGATGAATTTCTTCGAAAAAACCAATTTATTTATCGCTTCTTGTAGAGATAGATTTGGCACCAAAGGGCAATGTTTTTCTCAGCCATCCCCTGAGGGCCCTTGACAAATATGCACCCTCAGCTGATACTTCGTAGCATACCTCCTCGAACAAACCACACACCCATGCGGCCTCTCCCCCGTATGCCCCAACACGTGCCTCTTCAGCGCCGACTGCTGCGTGAACCCCTTCTGGCACACCTCGCAAACGAAAGGTCTCTCTCTGGAATGCGTCCTTTTGTGAGCGACCAGGGTCCCCAACTTCCTGAAGCTCTCGCTACAATCCTCGCACTTGTAAGGCTTCTCTCCAGTGTGCACCCTCCTGTGCTCCCTGAGGCCCTGGACGGACTTGAGGGATTTGCCGCAGACCTCGCAAACCAGCTTGGCGGTGCCTGCGTGGGTTTTGAGGTGCAGCGTGAGCCCCCTCAGCGAGTGGTATCGAGCTGGGCAGCTGTTGCAAGGGAAGACAGGCTTTTCGTAGTCGAGGCTATGGGTGAGCAAGTGCTTCTGGTAGATCCTGATGTCTTTGCAGGTTTTCCCGCAGTGGCTGCACTCGTGCCGCTTAGCCTCGTGGTCGGTGGCTTTGTGGTTGGCCATCACCTTGGGGTCTACGAAGCCCTTGTTGCACGTCTCGCAGTAGAAAGGGAACTTCTTCAAGTGCACCGTGTTCATGTGGCAGGCCAGGTAGGACTTGGTGCACAGCTGCTTGCCGCAGACCTCGCACTTGAAAACCGCCTTTTTGTCGCCGTGCTGACTGGCCAAGTGGGCCCTCATCGCGGTTTTGCCCTTCAGGAGCTTCCCGCAGCTCGGGCAAGGCTCGATCTTGGCAGTGTGGTTTTTTTTGTGTCTGGCCATCGCGTATTTGTCGCTGAATTTTTTGGAGCAGACGTCGCATGTGAAAGTGGGGTGAGTTGGCATGTCGTGTTTTTTGTATTTCTTGTGTCTTTCTAGCTGCTCGCTTTGGTTGAAGCTTTTGTTGCACGTGCTGCACGTGAAGCTGCCAGGCTCAATTTTTATCGGTGGAGTTGAGAGGTTGGGAGACCTGTAACACGTAAAGAAACGTCACGTGGTCCCACAGGTTGAAAATTACATTTCTTCTGGATTTTTCTACGATGATATCAAAAAGTTTTGGCTCAAAATGGGTATTTTCACTTCTGAACTAAGAAGGGTTGAAATTATTTTGACAATGACAAATCCTAATACTGTTTTTGTTTGTCCCTGAAAGGAAAAATCAGCAAACACGAATAATCTCAAACTTTTTTATTCAAAAAAACAATCTCAATCACCCCTAACAGGGCCATGACAGTTATGCGTTGTCAGCTGATACTTGGTGACATATTTCTTCCCGCACACGAGACACCCATGCAGCCTCTCCCCAGTATGCCCCAGCAGGTGCCTCTTCATCGCCGACTGCTGCGTGAACCCCTTCTGGCAGATACCACACACGAACGGCCTCTCCTTGGTGTGCGTCCTCCGGTGCGTCTGCAGAGTACTAGATTTCCCAAACCTCCCCCCGCAAGCCTCGCACTCGTACGGCTTCTCGCCGGTGTGAGTGCGCTGGTGCTCCCTCAGCCCCTTGTCGGACGTCAGACACTTCCCGCAGACCTCGCACACGAAAGTGAAATTCCTCTCGTGGTTCTTCAGGTGCGAGTACAGCCCCTGCCTGTGCCGGAACTTGCTGCAGCACCTGGGGCACTCGTGCAGCGGCTGCCCGCGAGCGGGATCGTGCGACTCCACGTGCATCCTGAACGACAACGTGTCCTTGAAGCTCCTCGCGCAGTACCCGCACTCGTGGCGCAGCCCCTCGTGGTCGAACCGCTGGTGCTTGAGCACCGCCTTGGAGGTGGCGAAGCCCTTGCCGCAGGTGTCGCAGCTGTGCGGGTATTTCTTGAGGTGGACGGCTCTGGTGTGGGTGGCGAGGACGTGCTTGGAGGTGAAGCGCTTGGCGCAGAGCTCGCAGGGGAAGTCGGAGCGTTTCTCGCTGTGGACGTTGTCCAAGTGGGCTTTCATCGCCGCTTTGCCTTTGATGGGTTTGCCGCAGAGGGTACAGGGTGATCTGGGCTCTCGGTGCTTTCGGGAGTGGGTGGTTAGGTTTCTTTTGGAGGTGAAGGCTTTGGAGCAGGTGGGGCAAACGTGAGGGGCGTCCGAGCTCGAGTGGGGGGTGTTTTGGAGCTGGCTGTGGTCGGTTTTTAAGTGGGTCTTTAGTTTGGTGGGCAGCGAGAATGATTTGCTGCAGAGTTCGCAGGTGTGGGTTTTTTGTTCGGTTTTTACAGACCTGAAAACGTTGCTGTTATTTATTCAAGAAGCTTGAGAGGTTGGGCGGGATGTGACTGATTATTGCAGATTGAAAAACTGAAAGTTAACAAGCGTTTATTCATTACGAAAATGGGATTTTACAATTCTGTTGACTCAAGAGGTATTGGGGAATTTTAATAAAACAGAACTGATTATTGAATAATTCCAAAAATACATTTTCTAGTGATAAATGCATGTTCCAAAAAGTGATACTGAAAAGAAGGTGAAATTTCAACTCAAAAGTTGAATATGTCCCCCCCCGTGTTTTTTTTTGGACCAAAATACCAAAGTGCGAAAATCCAGATCCACTTTGTCCTTGCAGACCCCTCTCATCTTACGAGTGGCGGTTTCGAATGAATTTTTATTGCCCACAACCACCACATCATGTTTTACACTTGTGCTTGTTCAAGAGATATTTGGTGACGAACTTCTTGGAGCAAATTTCGCACTCGTGGGGCCGCTCGCCAGTATGAATCGCCCTGTGCACCACGAGATTGGTATGCTGGCTGAACGCCTTCCCGCAAAACTCGCACACGTGCGGCTTCTCGTTGGTGTGCGTCAGCCGGTGCCGCTTCATATTCTGCCTGTTCTTGAAGTCCTTCAGGCACACGTCGCACGAGAAGGGCCTCTCGTCGGTGTGCACCCGCATGTGCCTGTCCAGCCGCTGCTTGCTCTTGCACTTCCTGGGGCACACCTCGCACTGGAACGGCGCCTCCTCGCTGTGCACCTGCCGGTGCACCTCCAGCCCGAACTTGCTCTTGAACTTTTTGGGGCACACCTCGCACTGGAAGGGCGTCTCCCCCGTGTGGCCCCGCAGGTGCACCAGCAGGTTGTTGTTGGAGCTGAGACTCTTCCCGCACACGTAGCACACGAAGCTGTGCCGCCCCTCGCTGTGCACCAGCCGCCGGTGGTGGTTCAGATTCACCATCTTCTTGAAGGACTTGTCGCAGGAGTCGCAGCGGAACGGCTTCTCCTGCGAGTGCCCCAGGACGTGGTCCCTGAGGTCGGTGGTGTTGGTGAAGCGCTGGCCGCAGACCTCGCAGATGAGGCTGGCGGCGGTGCCGAGGTGGTGCTTCATGTGGCGCACCAGCCCGTGGCTGTAGCGGTATCTCCTGGGGCACTTCTCGCACTGGAAGATCTGCTGCTGGTAGCCCGGCCGGTGCGACTTGAGGTGGTTCCGGTAGTACTGCAGGTTGGTGTACACTTTGAGGCAGTGCTCGCACGAGTAGGTGATGCCCAGGTGCGTGGACTCCGTGTGGATCCGCAGGGATTTCTCGGTGTTGAACGCGGCATCGCATAGTGCGCAGGGAATCTTCTCGTTGAAGTGCTCGGCGGTGATGTGCTTCACCAGGTAGCGTTTGTCGTTGAAGGTTTTGTCGCAGAAGCCGCACTTGGCGGATTTGAGCCGGAAATGGACTTTGCGCTTGTGCACTCTGACGTCGTTGGAGCTGCGGAAGGTTTTGGTGCAGATGTCGCACTCGTACGGGCGGTCGCCGTGCGCGTTTCTCTGGTGGAGGAGCAAGGTCGACTGTTTTCTGAAGAAGAAATGGCATTGGGGGCATTGGTGGCCGGCGGCGGACCTAAAATGAAAAGTATTCTGATGAAGATGGAAGGCAGAGGCAGAGACTAAGCACGAAAGCGGTTCAATTACAGGGATTTTTCGTGATTGGTACGGAAATGATTGAATGGTGTTTCACGATTGAATGTTCATTACAAGATTTCTTCATTTGGATCTTCGTAGAACAGCAGCTCTTTCATTGATGTTGAAACTTGCAAAAAAAAAAATGTTTTTCAATACTTTTGAGGTCACTTCGTATTTGTTCTTGAATTTTGGTATACACAAAATGTAAAAATTCAATAAGGAAATTTAAAAAAGCTGAGTTATACTGAACAAAATCTTCGAAAAATCACTAAAGTTTAGTCAGAGTTTTTTAAATTTTTTTCGAGACATGGATAATTCGAAAACCATTCCAGATAAATCAAAACAGAGTTTATTCTTCTGGCAAATACATTTTTTGAAAGAAAAATACTCAACTTATCAAAGGGCACCTTTATGATTTTTTGGAGAATGTTAGTTCTTTTTAACATTCGTTAAAAGGCTTTCTGAACATCGACTCGAATTTTCTATATGTTTTTTTGGTCTGAAATTGGAATTTTCCGTATTTTTCTGACTTCAATAATTAATAATAATAATAATAATATTTATTTCAATAGTTGAAAAGTACATTTGCAGATACTAGAACAATTATAGTGTACAATGACTAAGAAAAAGTCATCGAGAGTAAAAAGACAGAAAACAAGTTTTTTTTCAATAACCTTATGATTTTTTTGAGAATTTCATTTTTTTACATTCGTAAAAGGCTTTCTGAGCATTGACTTGAATTTTCTATATGTTTTTTTGGTCTAAAATTGGAAATATTTGAATTTTCCGTATTTTTCTGACTTCAATAATTAATAATAATATTTATTTCAATAGTTATAGAGTACATTTGCAGAAGCAAAAACAATTATAGTGTACAATGACTGAGAAAAAGTCACATAGAGTAAAAAGACAGAAAACAAGTTTTTTTGTCGATATGTAAGACAGAAAGTGAAAAGGTACATTTGTATAAATAAAAATATATAATAAATAAATTTTTCTGTCGAACCTGAAATCTTTTCGACTATTTTGATGATTTTTTTTCTATCTTTTGGACCTGAATAACCATGGGGAATCAAATGTTCGTGATTTTTTTCAAGAATGAATGCAAACACAAGGTAAATAAAACTCCATGCAACTTGTCGACCATCTTTATTCAACCTCCACCAATTGGTACAGCACGCACTCGTGACCTCTCAGCTTGGCACTGGAAACGAACCCCTCCGAGCACACCTCGCACCGGTAGGGCCTCTCCCCCGTGTGGATCTTCCGATGCGCCTCCAGCGTCTGCTTCCTGCTCATCACCTTCCCGCACACCTCGCACACGAACGTCTGCTTCTTCTTCTCGTGCTTCTTGGCGACGTGCTTCAGCAGCATGGACTTGAAGGGGTAGCGAGCGGGGCACTGGGGGCACACGTGTTTGTACTCCTTGGGCTTCGTCTCCCCCGGGGGCTGGTGCGTTTGCATGTGGGCTTTGAGCCAGTGGGCGTAGAAGAACTGCTTGGGGCACTTCTCGCACAGGAAGACCTCCTTCTGGTAGCCCGGCCGGTGCGACTTGAGGTGCTTCCGGTAGTTGTGCAGCGATCGGTACACCCTCGAGCACTGCTCGCAGGTGTACGTGATGCCCAGGTGGTGGCTGTTCTTGTGGACTTGGAGGTACCTTTGGGAGTTGAAGGTCTTCTCGCACTGGTCGCAGGGGAGCTTCACGTTGCTGTGGATGTTGTTGATGTGGGCTCGGAGGTAGCGCTTCTCTTTGAAGCATTTGCCGCACGCGTCGCATTTCTCCGTTCTCTGGCGGAAGTGCACCATTTTTTTGTGGTGTATGACGTCGGACAGTTGGCGGAAGGTGTGGTTGCAAATGTCGCACTCGTACGGCCGGTAGCAGTGCGTGTTTTTTATGTGGCGGTTCAAGTACAGGGTGTTTTTGAAGAAGATGTTGCATTTTTCGCACAGCCAGCCAGCTGCAGACCTAAAAAAAATCATTGGCTAGAATCGGAACGTGAAATTCATTGAAGAATTCCAGCAAAATCATATAGAGTGACACCAATCCTCATCAACTCGAGACTAACTCAGCAACTATCAGATATACTGAGTGATTTTCAGCTTCTTCAAAAATCGCCGGAATATAACTTTCAAATTTTTCCAATTTAAAAAAAAACTGCAAATCACCCAGTCTTTGTCGATTTTAAGACGAGTCTTAGTTGATGATATTTTTTTTTGTATCGCAAAGAAATACAGGTGATTGTTTTCCATTTGTTGAATATTCTATAAATCCCACTGTATAAAATGTGTTTCAAAAAGTTCCAAGATGACTCAGGTGAAATAAAATTCTTATTTTTTTTGTTTGAATGAATTATTTGATGAGTTTGGGTAAAAGAAAAATTCATTCGATGCTCATTTTGAGAAACTGTCACTTTTGGCGCGAAATCTCAGCTGTCGTACGTTGGAATGTCATGAGATTTGAGCACAACAAAGCTGAAAGAGACTGAAATAAACGAATAAAATGTCAAAGAGCTGGAACAACTAGAAGATCAACCAAGAAAACACGTCTATAAAGCAATTAAGAGGCGCTGAAACGGTGGTGAAATCCGTTTTTCGATATCTAGTATAGTTTTCGAGATATTTCATGTTGACAATCCCAAAAAGTTGCAAAAACTCACGGAAAACACCAAAAACTCCTTTATTACCAACGAAAAAACCTCTGAAAGAAATTCATTCGATGCTCATTTCGACAAACTGTCACTTTTGGCGCGACATCTCAGCTGTCGTACGTCAAAATGTCATGAGATTTGAGCACAACAAAGCTGAAGGAGACTGAAATAAACGAATGAAATGTCAAAGAGAAGGAACAACTGGAAGATCACCTTGTGTCAAAATATAATTCGAACAAAAAAACAACCAAACTAAAATATGAATATATTAACCGTTACACTTTACACTTGTGATCTTTCAACACATATTTCGTGATGAACTTTTTGTCGCAGATGACACACTGATAGGGCCTCTCCCCCGTGTGCGTCCTCTTGTGCAGCACCAGCGTGGTCTTCTGACTGAACGCCTTACTACACACGTCGCAAACGTGCGGTTTCTCATTGGTATGAATCCTCCTGTGTATCTTCACGGTCTGCTTGTTCCTGAACACCTTCGGGCACAGATCGCACCGATACGGCTTCTCCCCCGTGTGGATCCGCAGATGCGCCTCCAGACTCTGGTTGGTCGTCAGAGCTTTCCCGCAAAAGTCGCACACGAACGACGGGTTCTCCTCGTCGTGCACTCTGGCGCGGTGGTGCTTCAACGCCGCCTTGGAGGCGTACTCCGTGGGGCACGCCTCGCACCGGTACCGCTTCTTCGGCAGCTGGTGGAAAGCCGGGTCGTGGGTTTTCGCGTGGTTGTACAGCCCGTGCGGGTACAAGTACCTCCTGGGGCACTTGTCGCACTGGAAGATCTGCTGCTGGTAGCCCGGCCGGTGCGACTTGAGGTGGTTCCGGTAGTACTGCAGGCTGGTGAACACCTTGGGGCAGTGCTCGCAGGGGTACTTGATGCCCAGGTGCACGGCGTTCTGGTGGTTCCTGAGCAGGCGCTCGCCGGAGAAGGTGGCGTCGCACCGGTCGCAGGGGATCTTCTCGTTGTAGTGCTTCGATTTGATGTGCTTCGCCAGGTAGCGTTTGTCGTTGAACTTTTTGGCGCAGAACTCGCACTGAGCGGATTGGTGACGGTCGTGCACTTGCACCTGGTGCACTTTGACGTCTTTCGGCTTGCGGAAGGTTTTGTTGCAGATGGAGCACTCGTGGGGTCGGTCGCCGTGGGCGTTCGTTTGGTGGCGAGTGTAGTTTGTGAGAGTCTTGAAGAAAATATTACATTCCTCGCATAAATAACCGGCAGCTGATCTGAAAAACATACAACAGCTTAGAATTCTGCTGGGGAGGAATCCATCAGGGATATAAGAAGAATTCTAAAAGAGAAAAGAGTAAATTGATACGGTACTGAGCTCGGTTTACGGTTTCTAGTGCACTTTTCGAGATATTTGCAATTTTTTATCATCATATATATCGAAAAAGTAAAAAATTATCTGCTGTGACGGAAAAACTACTCCAAAATGGCAAATATAGCTCTCTGGAAGTGTCTAAGAAACGCTGAAAACGGTGGTGAAATCCGTTTTTCGATATCTGGTATAGTTTTAGAGATATTTCATGTTGAAAATTTCCAAAAAACCTCGAAAAATCGCAAAAACCACCAAAAACTTCCAAAATTCCCTCGATTTTCAACGAAAAAACCTATGAAGAGTCCTTGTGGATGCTCTGGGAGTCTCCATACGAACATTGAAGACTCTACAAAGACTTTTAATTTTTTTCCAAAAACCCAAAGGGGGTACCCTTTCGTCGATTTTTCGGAAAAATGTCAAAAATTAAATTCGCTTGAAAACTCGACTATAAGGCGTCTATAAGACGTCTAAAAGGCGCTGAAAACGGTGGTGAAATCCGTTTTTCGATATCTGGCATAGTTTTCGAGATATTTCATGTTGAAGATTCCAAAAAACCTCGAAAAATCGCAAAAACCACCAAAAACTTCCAAGATTCCCTTGATTTTCTACGAAAAAACCCATGAAGAGTCCATATTTATGCTCTGGGAGTCCCCATACGAACATTGAAGACTCTACAAAGACTTTTAATTTTTTTCCAAAAATCCATTCGTCGATTTTTCGAAAAAATGACAAAAATTAAATTCGCCTGAAAACTCGTCTATAAGGCGTCTATAAGGCGTCCAAGAGGTGCTGAAAACGGTGGTGAAATCCGTTTTTCGATATCTGGTATAGTTTTAGAGATATTTCATGTTGAAAATTTCCAAAAAACCTCGAAAAATCGCAAAAACCACCAAAAACTCCCAAAATTCCCTCGATTTTCAACGAAAAAACCTATGAAGAGTCCTTGTGGATGCTCTGGGAGTCTTCATACTAACATTGGAGACTCTACAAAGACTTTTAATTTTTTTCCAAAAACCCAAAGGGGGTACCCTTTCGTCGATTTTTCGAAAAAATGCCAAAAATTAAATTCGCCTGAAAACTCGTCTATAAGGCATCTATAAGACGTCTAAAAGGCGCTGAAAACGGTGGTGAAATCCGTTTTTCGATATCTGGCATAGTTTTCGAGATATTTCATGTTGAAGATTCCAAAAAAACTCGAAAAATCGCAAAAACCACCAAAAACTCCCAAAATTCCCTCGATTTTCAACGAAAAAACCCATGGAGAGTCCATATTGATGCTCTGGGAGTCTCCATACGAACATTGAAGACTCTACAAAGACTTTTAATTTTTTTCCAAAAATCCATTCGTCGATTTTTCGAAAAAATGACAAAAATTAAATTCGCCTGAAAACTCGTCTATAAGGCGTCTATAAGACGTCTAATAGGCGCTGAAAACGGTGGTGAAATCCGTTTTTCGATATCTGGCATAGTTTTCGAGATATTTCATGTTGAAATTTCCAAAAAACCTCGAAAAATCGCAAAAACCACCAAAAACTCCCAAAATTCCCTCGATTTTCAACGAAAAAACCTATGAAGAGTCCTTGTGGATGCTCTGGGAGTCTCCATACGAACATTGAAGACTCTACAAAGACTTTTAATCTAACCTTTGGTCGATTTGTCAAAAAATTGCCTGAAAACTCGTCCATAAGGTGTCTAATAAGCGCTGAAAACGGTGGGGGAATCCGTTTTTCGATATCTGGTATAGTTTTAGAGATATTTCATGTTGAGAATCTCAAAAAAACCCAAAAAAGTCGAAAAACGCACGAAAACACCCTAGAACCCTAGATTTTCAACGAAAAAAACCATGAAGAGTCCTTGTCGATGCTCTGGGAGTCTCCATACGGATATTGAAGACTCTACAAAGACTTTGTTCCATTTTTCGAGAAAATTCAAAAAATAAATCAGCCAGAAACCTCTTGAACACGGCATTAAGCTCAGTTTTTGATATCCAGTATAGTTTTCGGGAAATTGGCGATTTTCCATTATCGAATATATCAAAAAAGTCCAAAAGCACCCCAAAAACATTCGAAAATTCACCTGCTTAGACAAAAAAAATACTGTAAAAGATCCAACATGATGCTTTGATGCATTTGATGAAATAAAACGAGAATAGAAATACTTTTGTTCTATAATTTTCTACAAGAATAATTTATTTCAGAAACATTCGTTGTCAGTTTGTTCTTATTCAAAATCCAGAATATTTCTTATGGCTTTCACTTAACCAGCTGCTGCTGCCCATGCGTAGAGACGTCGAACAACCTTCCCCATTCCTTTAGCTGTAGAGGATCAATTCCCAACTCAACACTGGTGATTCTTGAGAGCCGAATGCGAAATAAACTTCCTATCACAGTCCCCGCACCCGAACGGCCGCTCCCCCGTATGAATCCTGTAATGCGTCACCAAATGACTCTTCTGCTTGAACCCCTTCGCGCACACGTCGCACACGTGCCGCCTCTCCTCCGAATGCACCCCCGAATGCTTCCTCAGGATCTCCCGCCTGCTGAACCTCCTCGAGCACACCTCGCACTGGTACGGCCGCTCCCCCGTGTGGCTCGGCAGGTGCCTGTCCAAGTCCTGCCTCGTCCTGTACGCCTTGGCGCAGAGCGAGCAGGCGAACGGCAGCCGGCCCGTGTGCTCCTTCCTGTGCAGCCGCAGGTACGACTTGTGCTTGAAGGCTTTGGTGCAGATGTCGCAGACGTGGGGGCGCTGGTCGGTGTGCGACGCGCCGTGCGTCTTCAGCTCCACTTTGGTCTTGAACCGCTTGGGGCAGAGGGCGCACCCGAAGGGCTTGGGCGGCTGTTGGCTGTGGGTGGTGGAGGCGTGGTGCTGCAGGTCGGCGGTGGAGTGGTACCGGTTGGGGCAGTGCTCGCACTGGTACTGGTACTCTATTCGCGGGGAGGGCTGCTGGTTGGATTCGGCGGCGGGGTGGACTCGCATGATGTAGACTTCGTCGGTTAGTTTGCCGATGAGTTCGTGGGTGTCGGATGGTTTTTTTGGGCGGGCTGGGTTTGTTTCGGGATTTGGGCGTGATCTGAAAAACGTGAGGTATAGTTTGTTCAATGATGAAGTTAAATAAATCGTTTTTCGATATCTAGTACCTATAGTTTGCGAGATATTCGCCATTTTCTATTATCAAATATATCAAGAGTCCAAAAACACCAAAAAATTATCGACAAATCACCAGTTCCGAAAGAAAAATACTCATAAACGACTAATTAACACTCTGGAAGCAAATTCTTCAAGATCGAAGACCTTATGATGATTCCAAACTTTAGAAAATCATAAGGTAAGCACCTTTGTAGATTTTTGGGCAAAATTTCGAAAAATAAATGCCTCAAAACTCATATACAAGGTGTTTAAGATGCGCTGAACACGTTACTAAGGTCAGTTTTTAGATATCTAGTGTACTTTTCGAGATATTTCATTCGAAATAGCACCTGTTTTGACAAATAAGATTCACTGAAACGACTAATGAACACTCTGGAAGCAAATTCTATAAGATCGAAGCCTTTATGATGATTCCAAAATTGAAAAAAACCATAAGGTAAGCTACCTTTGTTCATTTTCTTGGGATATTCCAAAAAATAAATGCCTCAAATCTCGTATACAAGGTGTCTAAGATGCGCTAAACACGGCACTAAGCTCAGTTTTTCGATATCTATTGTAGTTTTCGAGAAATTCGCGATTTTCCATTATGCAATATATAGAAAAAGTAAAAAAACACCCGAAATTTTCAAAAAACCACCTGTTTCCACAGAAAAAAAAACTCTGAAACGACTAATAAACACTCTGGAAGCGTATTTTATAAGATCGAAGCCTTTATGATGATTCCAAAATTGAAAAAATCATAATTCCCAAAATTCCCTCGATTTTCAACGAAAAAACCTATGAAGAGTCCTTGTGGATGCTCTGGGAGTCTCCATACGAACATTGAAGACTCTACAAAGACTTTTAATTTTTTTCCAAAAACCCAAAGGGGGTACCCTTTCGTCGATTTTTCGAAAAAATGCCAAAAATTAAATTCGCCTGAAAACTCGTCTATAAGGCGTCTATAAGACGTCCAAAAGGCGCTGAAAAAGGTGGTGAAATCCGTTTTTCGATATCTGGCATAGTTTTCGAGATATTTCATGTTTAAGATTCCAAAAAATCTCGAAAAATCGCAAAAACCACCAAAAACTCCCAAAATTCCTTCGATTTTCAACGAAAAAACCCATGAAGAGTCCATATTTATGCTCTGGGAGTCCCCATACGAACATTGAAGACTCTACAAATACTTTTAATTTTTTCCAAAAATCCATTCGTCGATTTTTCGAAAAAATGTCAAAAATTAAATTCGCCTGAAAACTCGTCTATAAGGCGTCTATAAGACGTCTAAAAGGCGCTGAAAACGGTGGTGAAATCCGTTTTTCGATATCTGGCATAGTTTTCGAGATATCTCATGTTGACATTTCCAAAAAACCTCGAAAAATCGCAAAAACCACCAAAAACTCCCAAAATTCCCTCGATTTTCAACGAAAAAACCTATGAAGAGTCCTTGTGGATGCTCTGGGAGTCTTCATACTAACATTGGAGACTCTACAAAGACTTTTAATCTAACCATTGGTCGATTTGTCAAAAAATTGCCTGAAAACTCGTCCATAAGGTGTCTAATAAGCGCTGAAAACGGTGGGGGAATCCGTTTTTCGATATCTGGTATAGTTTTAGAGATATTTTATGTTGAGAATCTCAAAAAAAAACAAAAAAGTCGAAAAAACGCACGAAAACACCCTAGAGCCCTCGATTTTCAACGAAAAAACCCATGAAGAGTCCTTGTCAATGCTCTGAGAGTCTCCATACGAACATTGAAGATTCTACAAAGACTTTGTTCCATTTTTCGAAAAAATTCAAAAAATAAATCAGCCAGAAACCTCTTGAACACGGCATTAAGCTCAGTTTTTTGATATCCAGTATAGTTTTCGGGAAATTGGCGATTTTCCATTATCAATATATCAAAAAAGTCCAAAAGCACCCCAAAAACATTCGAAAATTCACCTGCTTAGACAAAAAAAAATACTGTAAAAGATCCAACATGATGCTTTGATGCATTTGATGAAATAAAACAAGAATAGAAATACTTTTGTTCTATAATTTTCTACAAGAATAATTTATTTCAGAAACATTCGTTGTCAGTTTGTTCTCATTCAAAATCCAGAATATTTCTTATGGCTTTCACTTAACCACCTGCTGCTGCCCATGCGTAGAGACGTCGAACAACCTTCCCCATTCCTTTAGCTGTAGAGGATCAATTCCCAACTCAACACTGGTGATTCTTGAGGGCCGAATGCGAAATAAACTTCCTATCACAGTCCCCGCACCCGAACGGCCGCTCCCCCGTATGAATCCTGTAATGCGTCACCAAATGACTCTTCTGCTTGAACCCCTTCGCGCACACGTCGCACACGTGCCGCCTCTCCTCCGAATGCACCCCCGAATGCTTCCTCAGGATCTCCCGCCTGCTGAACCTCCTCGAGCACACCTCGCACTGGTACGGCCGCTCCCCCGTGTGGCTCGGCAGGTGCCTGTCCAAGTCCTGCCTCGTCCTGTACGCCTTGGCGCAGAGCGAGCAGGCGAACGGCAGCCGGCCCGTGTGCTCCTTCCTGTGCAGCCGCAGGTACGACTTGTGCTTGAAGGCTTTGGTGCAGATGTCGCAGACGTGGGGGCGCTGGTCGGTGTGCGACGCGCCGTGCGTCTTCAGCTCCACTTTGGTCTTGAACCGCTTGGGGCAGAGGGCGCACCCGAAGGGCTTGGGCGGCTGTTGGCTGTGGGTGGTGGAGGCGTGGTGCTGCAGGTCGGCGGTGGAGTGGTACCGGTTGGGGCAGTGCTCGCACTGGTACTGGTACTCTATTCGCGGGGAGGGCTGCTGGTTGGATTCGGCGGCGGGGTGGACTCGCATGATGTAGACTTCGTCGGTTAGTTTGCCGATGAGTTCGTGGGTGTCGGATGGTTTTTTTGGGCGGGCTGGGTTTGTTTCGGGATTTGGGCGTGATCTGAAAAACGTGAGGTATAGTTTGTTCAATGATGAAGTTAAATAAATCGTTTTTCGATATCTAGTACCTATAGTTTGCGAGATATTCGCCATTTTCTATTATCAAATATATCAAGAGTCCAAAAACACCAAAAAATTATCGACAAATCACCAGTTCCGAAAGAAAAATACTCATAAACGACTAATTAACACTCTGGAAGCAAATTCTTCAAGATCGAAGACCTTATGATGATTCCAAACTTTAGAAAATCATAAGGTAAGCACCTTTGTAGATTTTTGGGCAAAATTTCGAAAAATAAATGCCTCAAAACTCATATACAAGGTGTTTAAGATGCGCTGAACACGTTACTAAGGTCAGTTTTTAGATATCTAGTGTACTTTTCGAGATATTTCATTCGAAATAGCACCTGTTTTGACAAATAAGATTCACTGAAACGACTAATGAACACTCTGGAAGCAAATTCTATAAGATCGAAGCCTTTATGATGATTCCAAAATTGAAAAAAACCATAAGGTAAGCTACCTTTGTTCATTTTCTTGGGATATTCCAAAAAATAAATGCCTCAAATCTCGTATACAAGGTGTCTAAGATGCGCTAAACACGGCACTAAGCTCAGTTTTTCGATATCTAGTGTAGTTTTCGAGAAATTCGCGATTTTCCATTATGCAATATATAGAAAAAGTAAAAAAACACCCGAAATTTTCAAAAAACCACCTGTTTCCACAGAAAAAAAAACTCTGAAACGACTAATAAACACTCTGGAAGCGTATTTTATAAGATCGAAGCCTTTATGATGATTCCAAAATTGAAAAAATCATAAGGTAAGCTAACTTTGTTAAGTTTTTTGAAAAATTTCAAGAAATAAATGCCCAAAAGTCGTATACAAGGTGTTTAAGATGCGCTGAACACTGCACTGACTTCAGTTTTTCGATATCTAGTGTAGTTTTCGAGATATTAGTCATTTTCTATAATCGAATATATTAAAAAAAGTCCAAAAATACCAAAAAACCATTCGAAATAGCACCTGTTTTGACAAAAATCTTACTAAAGAAAGTCTTAGACATAATTTGGGGGCACTTTTGTTCAATTTCGAGCAAAACAACAAGAAAAACAATTTTTAGCGGAACAAAATTATATTAAATTTGATCTGGGAGCATGTTCGAAGCAAGAAATATCCTTGGAAGCAGTTCTGACGTCACAAAAACGCCATTTTTGTACTTTCGCAAATTCTTTTTTTTTATCAGATATGCCACAATATTTTTCTGAAGAAGAAATTCACAAACATCATCAGTCACGACCCCTCCTTCGTCGTCAAACTAACCAAAAAGTCACGTCCCTTCCGGACTAGTCGAGCCCCCCCTGCTGGTCCTCCCCACCGTTTCTCCTCCCCAGCGAGTGACTCTTCACTTTATGCGCCCTCAACGACTTGTAAGTGGCCAAATGCTTCCCGCACACGTCGCATATTTTCACGCCTGTGCCGTGGAACGTGCGCATGTGCCTGTCCACTCCGTACCGATCCGAGTACGTTTTTTGGCACAGTTGGCACGGGAACGTTTTCCTCTCGTAGCGGGCATCGTGCGTCTTCAGGTGAGCGTCGAATTTTCGGCGGCTGATGAAAAGCCCGAGGCATTGCTCGCAATCGTAGAATTTGCCCGAGTGGACGGCGTCCTGGTGGTTTTTTAGGAGGGTTGTGGTGGGGAAAGTGGTGTCGCATTTGTCGCAGGTCATTCTCGGTGTTCTAGAAAAAATACAGGGCGATGTACAGGGTTGTGGTGGATGTGATTACCCTGATTATTTTTACTCAATTTCAAACAATTTATTTGCCTGGAAATTCGTATACAGGGTGTCTGAGATGAGCTTAAAACATGGCACTGGGCTCGGTTTATCGATAACAAATATAGTTTTCGAGAAATTCGCATTTTTTCATTATGTATTATATCGAGAAAGTCAAAAAACATTCGCAAAATCACCTGTTTTGACAAGAAAAACACTCTAAAACGACTATTATACATGCTCCAGGCCTTTTTGACGCTTTTGCAATTGAAAAAAATATAAGGTAAGTACCTTTAGTTGAATTTTGAGCGAAATAAATGCCTCAAAAATCGTATACAAGGTGATGAGATGCGCTGAACACTGTACTGACTTCAGTTTTTCGATATCTAGTGTAGTTTTCGAGATATTTGTCATTTTCTTTCATCGAATACATTGAAAAGGTCAAAAAATATTGTCAAATATTAAACGTGATCCCCATAAGATGATGATTTCCTTTTGTAAATTCCATAATCAAAATCATCGTTCATCTTGGCCATTAATCAAAAACACTCAGTACATCATATTTCCTGTTCAATTTCTATAGAATGTAGAAATCATTCACCTTATGGAAATCATGAAATCAGCAAAATCATGTTATCGGATCTTTTCGATGCGAGTCTCCGAACAAGTCGTAGGTAAATTGCTGATTAAGCATTTAGATTTGTATAAATATCGGGAATCATTCATTCAGAGTCATTATTAGAATTTTAGCATTATTAGAATAGTAGCATTATTAGCATTCTTAGCAATTAGCATTTAGCGACTTGGTCGGAAGCCCTGCCTCACGACGATGGTTTTCACCCCCTTTTCGGCTTGGTTGGCCATTATGTAAGTTATCACGGTAATGTTGTCTTTTTATATTATTTTTCATATATTTTTATGTTTTCTTATGTTTAATCCTAAACCCTCGTTTTTTTTGATATTAATAAATGTGTTTTTGAGTATAATAGCGAGAACTTTATTTGAAAATACATGTAATTGGGTGATTAGATAAAACTAAAAACCCCCTCGTACTGCCAAGCGAGTCTGAGTTGCGACAATATAAAAAAAACGTTCGAAAAAGCACCTGATTTGATAGAAAAAATATACTGAAATAACTAATAAACATTCTGAAAGCAAATACCAAAAAAACATTCGAAATAGCACCTGTTCTGACAGAAAAAATACATTCAAACGACTAATAAACATTCTGAAAGCAAATTCTTCAAGATTGAAGACTTTATAACGATTTTGAAATTGGAAAAATCATAAGATAAGTACCTTTGTTGAATTTTGAGCAAGATTTCGAAAAAAAATACCTCAAAACTTGTGTACAAGGTGTTTAAGAAGCTCTGAACACGGCACTGACCTCTGTTTTCAGATATCTAGTGTACTTTTCGAGATATTCGTCATTTTCTTTTATCGAATACATTGAAAAAGTCCAAAAATACCAAAGAAACATTCGGAATAGCACCTGTTCTGACAGAAAAAATACATTCAAATGACTAATAAACATTCTGAAAGCAAATTCTTTAAGATTGAAGAGTTTATAACGATTTTGAAATTGAAAAAAGTTCAATTTTGAGCAAAATTTCGAAAAATAAATGCCTCAAAACTCGTATGCAAGGTATTTAAGATGCCTTGAACACGGCACTGACCTTAATTTTTTGATTTCTAGTATAGTTTTCGGGATATTCCTCGTTTTCTATCATCGAATATATCGAAAAAAATCCGAAAATTCCCAAAAATGTTTGAAAAATCAGCAGATTCATATCAAAACATGTAGCTGTACAATCTTTACCGAAAATGTTCAAGTGAAAGGAGTCCAGCATGTTGAATCACCCTGTATCACTGTATTTTTTCGACCCACGAAAATATTGGGGTTGTTCCATCTGGAATACCAACGAAGCTGAAGCTGAACAAGAAAACGACACCATCGACCGACCAAGTTTCAATTTATTCACCCTTCAATCATCGACTTTACATTTATGATCCCTCAAGACAGTCCTAGTAATAAAACCCTTGGCGCAAAGCCCGCACTTGTACGGCCTCTCCCCGCTATGTATCCGCCTGTGCACGATCAACGTGCTCTGCTGATTGAACGCCTTCCCACATTCCCCGCACTCGTGCGGCCTCTCCTTCGTGTGCACCCGCCTATGCACCTCCATGTTCGACTTCCTCTTGAAGCCCTTCGAGCAAACGTCGCACTGGAAAGGCTCCGCCCCGCTGTGCGTCCTCAAGTGCAGCTTCAAACCGTCCCGCGTCGACAAAGTCCGCCCGCACTTGTCGCACACGTGCGCCCCGCCGCCCTCGTGCGCTTTGTGGTGCCTCACCAGGCCCGCCCTGAAGGAGAACTCCTTGGGGCAGACGCTGCACTGGTACTTCTCCTTGACGTAGCCGGGCGCGTGCGTTTTGAGGTGCGCCCTGTAGTAGGGCAGGTAGGTGAAGGCTTTGAGGCAGCTGCGGCAGCTGTAGGAGATCCCGAAGTGGACTTTGCGCTGGTGGTTCAGCATGAGGTTGCGCCGGGAGAAAGTCGATGGGCAGAGGGGGCAGGGGGTGCGTTTGTTGAAGTGCACCACGTCGATGTGGTGGGCGAGGTAGCGTTTGCTGGTGAACTTTTTGTCGCAGAACTCGCACTCGATGCGAGATTGGGAATGGGCGTGCAGGGTTTCGTATTCTGGAAGTTTGGTGGGGGTGCTTGACCTGAAAAAAGGGAACGTCAAAAGGCAACTATGTATTTGATTCGTCGAATAATCTTCACTCAATTTTTGCACTGATTGGTGTCAGATCAGCACAGCTAGCTGGCTACTTCGACATGACTCGCCTGCCAATTCATCCATTAGAAAAAATATCACATAGGTAGTCAATAGTTTGGAGGTTTATTTGGGGTTTTCATGTAAAACTTTTACGTAGGGCGTGATATAAAATTATATCCTTGCATAAAAAATCCTTCAAAAGGAGAAAAAATTAAAATTGACGTCAACTCAGGCTCGTCATGAAACCAACTCAGCCCCTATCAAATATACAGACAAATCAGACAAATTTCGGGTTATACTTTTTAGAAAATATTTTTTATTGGTGCCCCATTTCACCCATTTGAAGCACGCCTTTTTTATATAAAATTTCCCACGAAAGGAGACATCCGGTAATGTTCAGGGAACATCCTGAGAACCAAGGGAAAAGAGGTAGGAATTGGTGTTCTTTTTAAATTTCTGAAGGTCATATGCCTCGAACTTAAAAAAACGCACGTTTTTTAAAGTTACCATGGCAACATCAACGAAAAAACGAGAAACGTGAAGTCTAAATGACAAATTTTTGATTATTGATCTGACAGGAGTACCTTGTAAATGTCAAATAAAATTTAACTGACAAATGCAAGACTTTATTCAAACGTAAAATGTGATACCAATGAAAAAATAGCGTGTTTTAAAGTCCTTTTGATCCACTTATACTTTGATATGCTATTTTTTATGAAATCCATTTGAAGAAATCGATCAGGAGTTTGTGAAAGCCTTTCGAATGAAAATCAGTCAATTATGAAAGATATTTTGCCAAAAAAAGTGCTATGCAACAAAAACCTTAGGTTTTTGCAAGAAAATTACAAACAAATTTTATGATATATAAGGAATAATCGATAATCTTCAGTAATTTTGCCAATCATTGCATTGCTGAGGTCATCCCAAAGAACAACAGGAGTTTTCAAATCAATTCCTAATTTACTATATTTGTAATTAATTGAAACAAATTAAATATTGGTTAGGTAAGGTTTTTTTTCACCTGTACATTATTCAATGAGCTTCAACAAAGTTGTTCTTGGTGTATTTTATCCAAAATGTTACTCATTTTTCGAAAAATATAATATCGAATATGTTTCTAATTTCGAAAATGTCGACTTTTGAAGTAACCGAAATTCACCCAGTTCATGAGATAGAAGATGAATTATTTTCAAGATTAGCCTGAGTTAATGAGAATTTTTCGTTATTAGAAAAAATGCAAATGAAGATGCTTCCCATTCATCGTGTATTACATAAATGTCAATCACTGTATATCAGAGAAATATTGAAGTAAACATTCCAAACAGTGTTTCTGGTCCAGCAAACAGCAAAAACGAAACCACCTCAATCAGGCTTGACACACTTGTGAGTCCTCAACTTCGTCCCAGTGATGAAATTCTTATCGCACTCCCCACACTGATAGGGCTTCTCCCCAGTATGAGTCTTCCGGTGGTACGACAGCGCAGACTTCTGGCTGAACCCCTTCAGACACACCTCACAAACGAACGGCTTCTCCCCCGTATGAACCCTCAAATGGATCGCCAAGAGCTTCGTATGACCGAACGCCCTCCCGCAGTGCTCGCAAACGAACGGCTTCTCCCCCGTGTGCGTCCTCTTGTGGTACGCCAAACTGTCCCTCGAGTTCACCACCTTCCCGCAGACGTCGCACACGAACCTCCTGGGCGCCGCTTCCCGCTTCGGGCGCGCCTTCTCCGCCCTCACGTAGAGGGGGTCGTGCACCGCCTCGTGCTTCCTGAGGCCGAAGCGCGACTTGAAGGGCCGCTGGCAGGTCGGGCAGTGGAAGCGCGCGTCCTGGTGCTCCACCTTGCGGTGCAGCTCCAGCTGCCACCTTTTGAAGTACCCCTTGCCGCACTGCTCGCACACGGACGTGTAGTTCTTCTCGTGGAGGCGCTGCACGTGCTGCTTCAGGCTGAGGGCGGTTTTGAAGGTGGCGCCGCACGTGGGGCATTCGTGGGTGTAGGCTGACAGGTGGACGGAGTGCTTGTGCTTCAGCATGACGTTTTGGTGGAGGAATTTTTTGGGGCAGAAGTCGCACGAGATGGTTTTCGGGCGGTGGGTTTGGAGGTGGCGGCTGAGCTGGGGGTTGTCGCTGCAAGGTTTGTTACAGAGGGGGCATTTCGTGGGGCGTTCGCGCCTGCAAAAAATTCGGGAGTGAGTTGCGTGCTACTGCATAATTTCTCTGGAACAACTAATGAAATGTGCTTCCAGAGCATGTTCTACCAGAGATTTGGTCAATTTCTAGCGAAAAATGCGAAAAAAAGGTGACTAAGAGGCGCTGAAAACGGTGGTTTTATCCGTTTTTTGATATCTAGCATAGTTTTTGAGATATTTCATGTTGAAGATTCCAATGAATCCCAAAAAGTCGCAAAAACTCACGAAAAATCCCAAAAACTCCATTATTCCCAATGAAAAAACCTCTGGAAAGTCAATGTTGATGCTCTGGAAGCCTTCATAAGAAAATTTGAGACTCCGAGACGATTTTGAAATTTTTGAAAAATCCATTAGCTACCTTTGGTCGATTTTTTGATAAATTTCAAGAAATAAATTTGCCTGAAAGGCGTCTATAAGATGTCCAAGAGGTGCTGAAAACGGTGGTGAAATCCGTTTTTCGATATCTAATATAGTTTTAGAGATATTTCATGTTGGAAATTCCAAAAAACCCTAAAATGTCGCAAAAACCACCAAAAACTCCAAAAAACCCCCGGTTTTCAGCGAAAAAATCCTTGAATTGCCAATGTCGATGCTCTGGGAGCCTTCATACGAAAATTGAAGACTTTTCATCATCGAATAAATCGAAAAAGTCCAGTATCAAGAACCCACTTCAGAAAAAAATGCGAATTCCTCGAATATATTTATTAATTCATAAAAACCCATTCAAACAATCGAAGTTTCTGAATTCTAAAATAGTACAGATACATAAAATGTTTTACTAATTTGTTTCACACTGTATATCTCTTCTCATAAACTTCTATGGACCATAACCCTACTTTCTTCAAAACGTACAATGTCATATGTCAACTAAGGTTATTAAATTGACAGAAAAAACTAGTCAAGTCTTGGAACATGAAGGTTCTCCACGCCTTCGTTGATTTTACGAGTTTAACGACATTATGATCCATGATTTTTCATCAACCTTGTGTTCCATGCATTGTTTTGTATCTGTCAAACGTTTTCCAAACCGAAATTCCACTTTGGAAGCCTTTCTAAACGCTCCCTTAAATTTCTTTAATAGTGAAACAGCATGGAAAGTTCCCAAAACGATTCACACCGAGTGTACTCTAATTTTTGGTCACTTTCTCTTCCGTCGTCCTCTGCGGAAGCACCTGGAGACCTCCTTCAGCTCTTTGGGGGAAAAAACAACAGCCTCCTTTTTCCTATGCTCAGCC
The DNA here is from genome assembly GCA_037013635.1 of Plagiodera versicolora. Classification (NCBI taxonomy): domain Eukaryota; kingdom Metazoa; phylum Arthropoda; class Insecta; order Coleoptera; family Chrysomelidae; genus Plagiodera; species Plagiodera versicolora. Next base: position 8,829,975 of record CM072991.1, on the reverse strand, counting down.
AAATGCTTTTTGAACGCACTCGCATTCTGACATCTGACATCGCAACATTTGCAGTAGTGCGCAAACGCAGCCGAGTGCGACTCTCTAATATGCCCGTCGATGTCCGCGAGATTAAAGAAAACCTTCTCGCAAATCCCACACTCCCTCCTGGCCATGCTGGCCACCTCCTGCATCGTCCTCTCGTGCAAGCACTCGTGCTCCAGGTGGTTGGGCACGGAGAGAATCAGCTTGCAGGAGACGCACGAATAGGTTATGTCGAAGTGAGTCCGAGACTCCTCCACTCTGACGAAGTGCTTGCACCTTTTGCAAAACACTTTGAGGAAGGCCTCCAGGTTTTCCGTGTGGAGGTTCAGCTGAGCCCGATCGCGGAATTTTTGTTTGCAGAAGGTGCATTGGTGGGGGTTTTTCGGACACTCGGTATGGTTTATCCTGGAAACATGGAAGGGTGTTATCTGCGGTTGCTCCGATTTTTTGTCTCAACTATTAAAACTACTCAACACCTGGAACAGATTTTATTGCCAACGAAAAATAAATAAAATATGGAAATTCTTAAATAAACATTACTCAGTCTTAGTTTCCCAAATAATCACAGAACGAACCTTGGATTACATATCTAACAAGATGGATAACTTCGCTCCTACTTCTATTGGTCAGAAAAAATTTGGCGCAGTCAGAAATCTGCCATTATCGAGCGAGATTTCCGGATTTTTCATTCAAGAGTTAAAACGTTTCGTTATAAATGTTATCCATCTTGTAAGTGACATTCATAAAGTACGCAACGAATGGAAACATTATTTTTTATATTATTTCCAAGAAAAAAAACATTGTCATCAACTCAGGCTCGTCTTGAAAGCAACTTGACTCCTATCAGATTTACAGTTTCTTCAAAAAGTCTTTATCAAATATAAAAAATGTTTAAAGTTATACTTTTCGAAAAATGAATAACATTTTGGATGAAATTCTTCGAGAACATCTATCTTGAGGCTCCTTGAACATTGTGGAGGTGAGAAAAAATTCGAATTTTTAATAAAATTCCAACATAATCGATGTTTAAATTTTTTTCAATTAGTTACTAATATCAGGAATTAATTTTAAAACTTTGTTTTCTGATGTGCCTTAATGATTTATTCCATAATGTTACTTACTTTCCGACAATAAAATCAATTAATTCAAATTGATTCCAAATTTACGATATTTTTTGTTAATTGAAGAAATTTAAATATTGGTTTCGACGAAATTTTACGAAAAATTCGAAATTTTAGAAAAATCGACTTTTCTCTCACTTTCACAATGTTCAATAGGCTTCAAAAAAAATGTTTTTGAATAATTTCATCCAAAATGTTACTCATCTTTCGAAATATTCAATATTGAAGATTTTTCTAATTTTGAAAAAGGCGTTTTTCTAAAAAACTGAAAATCACTTTAAATAAAACTAAAACTGTGTTCCATTTATTGCGTACTTCATGACCGTCAAAGTATAATCCAACAACCCAAAAAAGTATCCCCAAAACAAATCCACCCCTTAGAGAGCCCCCTGAACGTGAGTCCTCAAATGATTATTCCTCCACTGCTTGGTGGTGAACGTCTTCTCGCAGACGGCGCACCCGAACGGCTTCTCGTCCGTGTGAATCCTCATGTGCACCTTCATGTTGTACCTCTTCTTGAACCCCCTCCCACAGAACGCGCAGCTGTGCCTCAGCTGGCCCGTGTGCACCAGCTCGTGCTGCTTCCAAGTGTTCCAGTACGTGAAGCACTTCCCGCAGGAGCTGCACACGAACCTCTTCCTCTCCCTGTGCTTGTCGATGTGGCTGTTGAGGTTGGTGCGACTCAACGTCACGCCGCAGATGTAGCACAGGCAGTGCTCGGGGGCAGCCTTCGGGGCGGTCTGGTGGCGCAGAAGGTGCCTGAGGAAGGCTTTGTAGTACGAGAAGGTCTTCAGGCACTTGGAGCAGATGTATTTCCGCTTGTTCCCCGCCGCGTCCGGCTTGTGGTACTTGTTGTGGTGCTCCAGCAGGATCCCCTTGGGGATTTGCTTGCTGCACAGCTTGCAGGTCGTGGTGAACTCGCTGTCGCCCCGGCGGATGCGCTGCCAGCAGCTTTTCTGCTCGGCCGCGGAGACGGTGTGGAAGCAGCGGTGCAGGGAGAAGTTATCGGCGTCGACTACTTCCTGGCACACCACGCAGAAGTTCAGTAAATCGTTGCCGCCCACGCAGTCGTCGAGGTGTGCTTCGGTGCAAAATTGCGAGCAAGTGTTGCAGAACCTGATAACCATGCAAGTGATGTCTTTTACGTGACGCGATACTGCTTCGACGTTTCTGAAATTTTTACTACAAACCGGGCAGCTTTTCCTGAAAACAACGTACGTGAGTCGAGGGAAATATTCGGCCAGCAAGGCCACCAGACCTGGCACATATTGAATTTTGAAAAAATAGTCCACGGAGGAAGAATGACATTCCAGTTATTTGATAAATTCTATTGATCTGAATAGTTACATTATGAATATATCACTTTGAAAACGTTTTTTATATCGGCAGGCCTTCTTTTTTTATGCAGTTGTCTTTTTCCTGTCGACTTATGACGTCATTGAGATTTTTTGGCAATTTATATTTACGTATTTTCACCGAAAAAAATACAAATTTTATTTTATCTTAGGAAATTCAATAATTTTCGAGATATTTCACTTGAAACGTTGAAATTTCACATTGTTCTTCTTGATTTTTTCGGCCAAGATTTTAGAAAAAATTCAGTATATTTCAAAAATCCAGATTTCACAGTATGTAAACACGATTATTACTTAAAAACGTTTTTATCTCAGCAGGTCTTCTGATTCGTATGCAGTTGTCTTTTTCCTCTCGACTTATGACGTCATTATGATTTTTTGGCAATTGATACTTGGGTATTCTCATCGAAAAAAAACACAAAATTCATTTTATTATAGGGAATTCAATACTTTTCGAGATATTTCACTCGAAATGTTGAAATTTCACATAGTTTTTGTTGATTATTATCGGTCAAGACTTTAGAAAAAATTCAGTATATTTCAAAACTCTAGATTTCACAGTATGTAAACATGATTATTCCGTATCCTTTTGGTGAGATTGTCAACTGTCAAACTGTCAAGCTCTTGCAAATCGTACGATGAGACTTGTATCTTGATTATTATGCAAAACACCGAATTTCCAATGTTTATTTAAGAATAAATGCTTGATGAATCCTTTCTCAATATGTTTTGTGACTTGTTTTTGAAGAAATTTGTAATTAAGCTGTCATTTTTTTTTCGAAAAAGTTCAGGAAAAGGTAAAATTACAGACTTCAGAGTGGAGTATCATGGAAAATGTCAATTTTCCCACTGTAATATTATGAAATGCGTGGTTTTTTATGTCAAAATATGTGGGTATCAAAAAAAAAATAATAATACCTCATAACAATGCATTTCTCTATGAAAATTTTTGGAACTACAATAAGACTTAATAAACCTTCAAAGTATCAACACTTTCTAATGGATTTGTCGACTTTTTACGTTTGAGTGGCCAGCTAAGTCTCCTGGCCTGATCCCACTGAAATTTTCGTGAAAATACCTCAAAATCAAAACAGCAACAGATCTGATATAAAAGCCTGTAGTTTATCCAACATAAGTAGAAAGTAGAAAAAAACGGCGTCCACATAAAAAAGGCGTTTCAGTTGAAGCGAAAAAACGTGATGCACTGTGACGTCATGTCCCCCCATTGACATTGACGTACCCCCTCCACCACCTCGTTGTTTTCCCCACTGCCCTCACGAGTGCGACGTCAGATGCTTGTCCCTCCACTGCTTGGTGGTGAAGGTCTTCTCGCAGACGGCGCACCCGAAGGGCTTGACCACCTCGTGCGACCTCATGTGCACCCTCATGTTGTACGCGGCCTTGAACGCCTTCCCGCACCGGCCGCACTCGTGCTTGTGCTCGTCGGAGTGCACCAGCAGGTGCTTGCCGAGGTGCTTCTTGCACGAGAACGTCTTCCCGCACGTGGGGCACTTCTCCTTGGTGGGGTCGCCGTGCACGGATTTCATGTGCTGCGAGAGGCTCACCACGGACTTGCCGCACAAGGTGCAGATTTTGTACTTTTCCTGGTGGAGGCGCGCGTGTTTTCGGCGGCCCGATGGGGCTGCGGGGATTGGGGGTGGGGGGGTTTTATCACGGATGGGTTTTCTCGGGCGTTTCAGAGGGGTGGTGTGGGTTTTTCGGGGGTTTTTTGGGTTGGATCTGAAAATAAAAGATGCAGTTGAGTAGGTGTCGACCGGAATTGGGGGTGTGAAGCTTCGATTTCAGTTGGCGGGGTCTCGAAAACGAGTATCTCGAGGTTTTTGGCTACAGTTTTCGAAAACTTTAGGAAAATTGATAATTCAAAATGATTTTACGAATGCGGTTCAAAATTTGAAGCCTGTTCTCCATGCAGAATAAAATCATTCAACCTTACTTCGAATTTGTTCATTATTCGAAATATTCAGAAGGATATTCCTGTAAGTTTCATTTTCCAAAGCTATCACAAATCATATTGAATGATTTTCAGAAGAAATTGATCCATCAGACATTTCTATAGCATAAAAATTTTGACAGTTTTACGTATTGAGAAATCAGTTTGAAAATATCCAAATATCCCAACTCAAGACGTAGATAATTCTTAAAAAATAGACTAAAATCCAAATTGTTAAAAAAAAAAGAATCGTAGCTTAAAAATTCGAAAAAATCAATGAAGTCTTTCGAGTATAAATTTGCAGAGTATCTCCTTAGAAATATAACAAATACTATCTACTTTAGTCAACTCTTATAGAATTGAATTTATAATCACCTATATATTTTGTAATTATATTACAATTATTTAGTAATTCTCTTTCAATGATCCAAAAACTCTGTATTGTAAAAAAAGTATTTCAATTTTAGATTTCAAGAATATCAGGAAAACCTAATTGTCTCGATAATTTAGAAGTTATCCGTTTTTTTTTGACAAATCTGATGTCTATTGTATAACATATTTTGAAATAATGTATATATATTTGTGTCGCTGTCAAATGTTGAAACTTCACTTACCTTGCAAAGCCTCTTCCACTTCGTTCTGCCTGCGTAGATGAGAGACATACTGTAGATTAATCTAAGCGAGAATCCTACCCCCAAAAATATCCTTGTCATATCTCGATAAACTATTCTGATTCAATAAGTCAGTTGGAAATCAACAATTAAGGATCATTCTGTTGACAAAATTAGCTTTTTGAAATTGTATTTCAGGTTATAAGTTTTGAAAAGTCCTTGAAATGAATTTTGATTGCATGAAAATTAATATTTTTCTTCAAGAATCGTCATGAAGTCACATAAGTGAAACAAATATTTGATGTACCCAAATCGAGAAGCATTATTTTTAGACAGCAACTCCTTCGAGTCTCAGAAACGTCTCTTCCAGCCTAAAAACGCCATTTTGGAAAAAATAGACAGACATCGAGCTATATTTTCATCACATCCTAGAAATGCAATTCGTAAAGTTCGTTCTGTACGACGGTGAATTCTCAAATATACCCAAACACTGCTCGAAATACTGTTCTGTTGACTTGAAACGTTATTTCATTGGTCGCTCGAAAGATTAGGCAAACTTGAAGAATCTTCCAGAGTACGGCTGAATTATTTGCATCCCGAAATATCGACAATGACTCGAATTGAAACAAAAAAGACGCACTTCATACAGAGTGTCTTTAGCTATAACTCGAAATGAAAACAATTCTCGAAAATTGCAGTATTTTGATTTACTGAAAAAGCAGAAAGTACCTCAGTAGCATTAGTTTTACCAATTTTTCAATCAAATATAAATGAGGTGGGTCAAATTTAGCATATTGACAAAATTGGGAATTTCTTCGTATTTCGTTTCGATTCGGCTGAATACTTTTTCAATGACCACTCTGTATAAGAAATAAATGCAATTCATATTTGGAATTTCAATACTACCAACTCACCTTTCTTTGACGTTTCATTTGCCTCTGAATATTATAATGAATTGATTTCCAAAAGTGTTTAATGAAATCTTCAAAAATATGGAGCAAAACTATCGAATGAAATTGTGAATTTACTCAAATTAGTCATCATCTTCGAGAACAAGAACAAAACAGAGACTCATCAATTGTAATCAACTGTTGAAAATAAAAGATTCAATATGGAAGCTGCTTTGACTGCTTGAATTAAAGAGGGCGGAAAAATCAAACACCTTAAATTTTCTCAATTGAATTTATTGACGTATTCAACTACATTTCACGTCACCAAAAATCTTGCTACCAACTTCTTCGGTTGTCTCGGATGGGCAGCTGTCGGAAGCTCTCGGGAAATTCTTCCGATCCAAAATCGAGCAAGGTCGATGTCGTTTCAATAAAAATAGACAATAGGCAGAAGGCAAAGTCAATTCAGACCACGAGGAATTGTTGAAAGTGTTTCAAAGGAAATTATCACAAAGTGTCATGATATATCAGCTATTTATTTCATAATTTTTCTCAAATATTACAAAACGAATTTTATTCAATCGAAAAAGTGACAACAGAATTGGCTTTAATTTCTAATATAATCAATTGGCTATATTCAGAAATCAAATTTCAATTGGAATTGGAATTAAAAATCTTTTGTATGTAGACCTGCGTTCAATAAAAAATATTCAATTAATATGTTAAATCATCACTAACAATAACCTATCGAAAGATAATTCAAAATGTTGTAACTGTAAAATAGAAATCATGTTAAAAATGTGGAAACCATAACCGATCGCTCCACAAGAAAACAAGCTGACCAAGATCCAAAGTCTTCAAAGTAGGAAAACTTGATCGAAATCAACAAGTCCCTTAATCGAAGCGATCCAAGTTATAAATTTCCGAAAACCCAAGAAATTTCGCACAATCCGGCAACGTCGCAAACTACTCATCAGCCAAATCTGGCAACGCATCCGCGATCGACTTTGCTGCGAGTCGAGAAATGCAGTAACGTTTGGAAAATGTGGGAGGTGTTTGGTAAACGCGCAGTCGCGATCCCAAACGAATCGCACGATCGATAGCGGCGGTGGGAAGGAGAAGTCACACCCGCTCACGTTACGAGTCGTTCAACGAGAGCGAACGATAGCGTGTTTCGTCTCACTTTACCTGTTTCGGTCGTTACCATGGAGATATACACAAAGAAAGAGACTTGATGCACTTTCGAGTTTGAAATGCAGAGACAACACAGTGAGAACGTTTCGACATCGAATTTCAAAACAAAACCGTGTTTCGACTCCAAAAAGAATCTGAATAGTTATTCAGGTTCGTCTAGCAGGTGGGTGAAAATCAATAAATTCGTATTAAAGCCACAACAAAATAATGTTGAGACAAAAAATGAAAACTCGTTTATAATTAATTACGTGTGGAAAAACTTCCACACGACACCGAGTTGAAACTAGAAATAAACTACCGTGACTACCTAAATAATTTTTTATCCAGGTTGACGAACAATAAATAGTTCAGGGTCACTAACTGTACACTCGTTTTCCGCAAAGAATTTTCGGTAGCAGAACGAAAACTCGTTCTGTTACAATATCACGAAAGAAAAACAAAAATGCTTGGCCAAACTCATGACAAAGCTGTGATGGAAAGAAAACACAACAGAAAAGAGCGCGTTTGCTTCAAATTATTGGATTAATTTTTACTTTTAGTTTGGCAAATTTGAAATAAACACGCCCTTCTTCTGGTATAGCAACGAAAATTCGAATATAAAACACAATCAATTGGTGGACAACAATCAACAAAATCGATTTTTGCTGTCAAGATCGATGGAAAATACGGAACATTAAAATGAAGAAAATTAAATTTGCAATTCATCTGAATGGGTGAACTTCCAAAAGTAACTAAAAATTCGCGAGGACACAAAAAAGTTGATGCATCCAAGTGAACTCTCAACACCAGCTAGAATTTTTTGGGGCACGCTTTCACACGAAAAAAAAAAATTGAATTGGGCATTCTGGGGTGTAGTTGAAAAGTAACAACCACACAGGAGCACCCAAACCATTTTTCTCTCGAAGAAATATTCAGTTTCTGGTATCAATGACTCAATTCATCGGAATTAGCAAGCGAAAATGTTCAAAATAGGACATTTCCAAAAAAAACCCAATGAAGTGAGTGAAAAATGCTGAAAAGACTGACTCGGCATTAAATATTTCCAGCAACAAAAACAACACCTTCAAAAGTATGAAGGAATTGTTTTTTTCACCAGCGCTTATTTTCCCAACGCTCTTCCCAAAAGTTGCGGGAAAATGTCAAAACAGACAATTTGCCAAAGCACGAGAGAACGTTGCGAAAAATAAAATCGCCCGGTAGACAAATTCGCTGAAATTGAAATAAACAACATCGAGCCATCCAAAAGCACTCAAAAAAAGAATATTTCAGATGAAAATAAGTCCCACCAAGTGCTTGCCAAAGTCCACCCGTAAAAAGATCGATTTCATTGATTGAGGCCCGAATTAAAAATCGCCTGAATGTGCTTCGAATGAAAAAATCACCAACATTTTTGAATCTGGGAATAAACTATGCAAAACAAAAACTGGTGCAGCCATTTTTTATCATGTAAATGAGCAACGACCAAAAAATCAAACTCCGCCAAATGAATAAAAATCCTATTGATGAAAATCGCAATTTCTCGACTGTGGATGACCGCACCAGCGCCTTTTTCCCGACACTCTGTCACATTCAGGCCGAGACGACGAAAAAATGAATAATAAATCGGGGTATTTGTTGTGAAATAAAACGAGTACTCACGGTGCTTCGACGCCGTCCTTGCCGACGCCCGACGGGCCGGGCTGGTCGTCGGCGCTCGTCGACGGCACGTCCACAAACGCCGGAACGTGATCGTCTTCGTCGCCTTCGCTGTCCTCGCTCTCGTCTTCGATCTGCGAGTGTGTCGGAGAAGATTAGCGGAGGAGAAAATCGATGGGAAGTAATCGAAAAGCAACGTATCGTCATCGAAGGCGTTTATTTTTTGAATTAGGTATTTTGATTTCGAGATATTTTATTATTCTACAAAGATTTGTTTGTTTGTTTTTTTATTGAAACGTTTTGAAAATCAAGATCGCTAAATAAAGCGCGTCGTTAATTAGAACGAAACTAATTAACGTTTTGATAGATATTTCAATGTCATAAAGAGAACGCCAAGAAATAAATTAATAATAAAAAAAACAAATATCGCTTTCGGCAATAATCGAACTGAAAGTTGATATTATTTTTTTTTCTCAGTGTAAGTACAAATGAAATTACTGTTTACAGGCCTCGCAGATACAATTTCGAATCAATTAAGGCCAAGAAGAATATCTCTTGAGCAAAATGAGAAAAAAACAACTAATATAAACGCTTTCGGCAATAATTGAGCTGAAAGTTGAAATTGATTTTTTTTCTCAGTGTAAGTACAAATTAAATCACTGTTGAGAGAATAAAGTCATTATAAAGGCCTCGATGACCTCGCAGATACAATTTCGAAACAATTGATTAGTTCTTGTATCAACAATTATTTTGAATTTTTCAGGCGATTACAACCGAGAGCCTTTTTTCTGAGAAAAATTTCTTATAGTAGCGAAAATGCCAAAAAGAGTAATAACTATTGAGAATAATGAGAAAAAAAAAACAACTAATATAAACGCTTTCGGCAATAATTGAGCTGAAAGTTGAAATTGAATTTTTTTCTCAGTGTAAGTACAAATTATATTGATGTTGAAAATTTCAATGTCAATCCTTTGTTGCTTCGTAGATACATTTTTGAGAAATAACTTCATATCCTCAACTTTCTCATCAGTAATTTCATTCTTGCATCAATAATTATTTTCAATTTTTCAAATCGATTACATCCGAGAGGCATTTTTCAATGAAAAAATATCACGAGAGTGGTAAAAGTGGAGAAATATATGCGAGTAAAAGTGCTCCAAAAATATAATTGTCTATAAAATAAAACAGTTGAATTTATCTCTGAGTTAAACAAACGAAATTTTGTCCAATCTCCAGTGAACGAAAATAAAGGGTGGTTTTTTTTTCAATCCTGTACAGAGAAATGGGCTACAGAATAAATCAATAGAGGGAAATATTCTGCGAAAACCCCCGACTTTGCTTTGCGCCCAATCGAAAACAATCAAAAACATCGCATTTATTTGAGTTGTCAAGCATCGGGCGAAACCTCCAAAAAATAATCATAATTGTCGTTATTTTTCCCCTACCTTCGTGAGCGGTTCCCCGGAATCGTCATCGTCGTCGCTGTCTTGGTCCATGGCGATGGCCGCTTTCACGGCGGCCGTCCTGCGAGCCCTTTTCGGAGGCGGTTCCTCGTCATCGTTCGAGGTCACCGTCGCCGACGGTCCGGCAGAAGTCGACTAACACCCAACACATAACCCAGTCAATAATTTTCGCAAACACAACAGTGAAACGAAGAATTTCGCGAATAATCGAAAAGTAGTTACGTCACAACTGCTACATGACCCAATATGCATTCATGTTTGAAAAAGTAGAACCAAAAAATGTGCGTTTCGTGATTGATGAAAAATTCTTGTCAATTTTAATGTTCGTAAAAAAGCGCCAAATGAAATTATCAGTCATTGCTGATGACAACAATGGAAAACATTTTGGCAACGCCGCTGACACAATAATATTCGACCTTTTTTTTTCGAGTGGAGTTTTTTAGATATCTCAAAGCTAATTAACAATATTTCAAAGTGGAGTTTCTCGAGTATTCCCCAAAAATAGTACAAATGGCAACCCTGTGTAAGCAGTTCTAACGTCACCAAAAGCGTCGTTTTTGAAGTCTCACCAAATTCAAGAGAAGTTTTTCGGAAATATCTCACATAAAATATATTTTTATTATATTATTTCCCGTCATTATATTCGATCTTAAAGAAGGTTTGAAGCAAATTCATTATTTAAACTAAATGAAAGGCACTGAAAAACAGCACAACTGAAAACTCTGTAGCAATTCTGACGTCATGACTAATATTTTTGAAAAACATCACACATACATTATTTTTTCCATCAATCTTGGAGTAGATTTTCGTTCATTCTCACGTAAAACTTCAACCAACCCTGCTAGAGGAAAAAAACGTCAAATTTACAAGTCGTGGACTCACCTCTTCGACTTTCTGCTGCTCGAAAAGGTAGTCCTTATCGTCATCGTCGGCGTGACCGTCGGGCGGTTCGAGCGTCTCCTCTTTCACGAACGCCTCGGCGGGCTTCATTTGCTGTGCAACAGCCGTCAAAGTGCCGTCGGCCATTTTCGAGGGTACGCCAGCCTCTCCGAGCCACGACAACAACTGCTTTTCAGCGTTGGCGCTCGTGTTCCAAAACTCGTACAACATGTCTAACTTATAGGAACATCCATCACATATTTTTTTAGGCAGTCTATCGTCTCGCGCTACCTGGAATCGCACAACGAAAAACTCAAATAGGGAGAGTTCGAGTCAACTCTTTTCGAAACAATCCGACGAGAAAAAGGGAAACGGCAACACCGCGTTTTTTGGAGAGCTGTCAAAACTATCTGGATTGAATAAGTGAAGTTTAAATTGGGATTGAAAAAATGTACAGTATCAAGGGGAACAGATCATTTCAGATAAGGAAACGAACTGTAGGAAAACAACTGACGTCTATATTTGCCCAATTGAAAACAGTCAAAAATATAGAGTAATTTTGCCGTCAAGCATTGGGCATTAATATTGTGATTATCTCTGAACTGAATTCAATATTATTAAAAGTACAGGTGGTAAATGAATACAATATAAATTGGAAGGTGTACCAATAGTCAATTGAAATAATTTTTTAACTGTCAAACTATCAAGAAAACAAGATTAATCAACAAAAAGGGGCGTTGAACTGATAATTACGAAGTTAATCTGAGACAGGACACAACAAAATGGCCGACTATTTTCATTTTCCATATCTTTTCTTTCATAAAGAAACATTCAGTGCTCAAATCGAAATATCGCTGAACAGTAACAAATGAAGAAGCTCGACGCTTCAAAGTTATATTGATGGTATTTGAAAGCGCAGTATTGAATTGCATTGTTGACGTGTAAATACATCGAAGGTCAATCGTTTATACTCTCCAACACCCCACCACTGCCTACTCCACCCTGTATATTGATTTCCTATATCTTGTATACACTCCGATTCAAGGGTGTCTATGATAACAATTCAAGAAATGCGTCAAATAAGTGACCACTGAAATGAATAGGGAAATGTTTTCAAGAATTACACAACTCTGTTACTCCGATTCAGAAAAAGCCAACGCCTAGCAAATGCATCAATTAATTCATATTGTGAATGATTGCATTGAAAAACTCTTCAACAGGAAAAGTGACCATTATATTTGTGGAGCAGTTTATCTAAAACTTGTTTAGTGAACACGGAAAAGGATGTCAAAAATAGAAATTCTGTCGAATATCAACTATCAATAAGGACATACAACAACATGGCGGGTGACGCCAACTTACCTTCACCGGTAGACACGAACTAATTTTTAGAAATATTTGCCTAATATCACCTTGATCCTCGAAAATTGGTATATTAACATCGTCCTTAACTAAACACAATCTACATAATTGCAACATATTATTGTTAGCCATTTTTGCTGCTATTTTTTAAAAAAGTCATTGGAGCTAACGAACAACACAAGCACAGGATCAACGGTCAGTGACGAAATGGGAAGGGCGGAAATGAGATATTGCGTCGTTGTATAACGGCGTCGTTGCTAGGAGGGGTATTTCCGCTTGGCCCGATTCAAATCAAAGCGGGAAAACTCAAATCCAACATTTATGAGTTCTAATAACGTTGGAATGTGGTAAAATGAATCCCAATTGTTGTAGATGGTGAACCCAAAAATTAACCACCTTCAATGTCCAACCCTAGTGTTTCCACTATTAGGCAACCAGCAATGTTTCAAATCTCGTTTTTATGTATGTTATCAACATCTTCCATAATTTTTATTCAGTGAAGAAGCAAATCTTGAAGCTTGTGGAACTTCAAACGTATTGAATCTGTGATCTTATATAAGCAAAAAACTAATCAACAAGGTATGAAATTGCGAAATATTTGATTCCACGTTCATAATCGTTCACTACTATTATACAACCAACAATACTCGATTGTGTATTGAAAGTCACGTAGTTATAATTGCGAAATTTAACATTTTATAAACATAACCTTAATGTTTCGAAAGCTCATTTCATTCAATGTTGATACTTTCTTTACGAAATCTCGAAAAATGAGTGTGTTTACTCAAAAACTGAACCCAATAACAGGCGCCAATGACTGGATCGTTCAAAATGAAGATTACGACTACCACCAAGAAGTCGCAAGAGCCTCTTTCGCCGACATGCTCCACGACACCGAAAGAAACCAACTTTACGAGAAGGCTTTGAAAGCCGCCATAGAAAAAATGCATGCCAGCGGAAAAAAAGCGAACGTCCTGGACATTGGCACAGGCACTAGCTTACTTTCCATGATGGCAGTGAGAAACGGTGCCGATTCTGTAGTGGCCTGTGAAGCATTCAAACCCATGGCCCACTGCGCTTTGGACATCCTAAAGCTCAACGGGTTTCAGGATAGGGTCAGAGTGATAAACAAAAGATCAACGGAATTGACTGTTGGTGATCAGGGTGATTTGAAGGAACGTTGTAATATTTTGGTCACGGAGGTATTTGACACGGAACTGATAGGTGAAGGGGCTTTGTCGACGTTCAGTCACGCCCACAGGGTGCTCCTCGAGGATGACTGCATTGTAGTGCCTAATTCTGCCACTGTTTACGCGCAAGTAGTGGAGTGCCCCCTGGCTCAGAATTGGAACAAGCTCAAAGACGTTTTTGATGAGGATGGTGAGGTTCTAGTGAGGATCCCTGACGCAATCAAGAACTGTGCAGGTACAGCAGCTGTGCACGATATACAAATGAGCCAGCTGCCTCAACATTCCTTCAACACAGTCATAGCTCCCACCCCAGTGCTCAGCTTTGATTGGTCAGGCAAAACTCAGCTTGTCAACGAAAGATCCACAGTAAAAACAGTCAAGTCTGAGCTGGATGGGAAAGCACAGGCTGTGTTCATGTGGTGGGAACTTCAAATGGACACTGAGGGTGAGATAGTGCTGAGCTGTGCCCCACACTGGGCTCATCCAGAAGCCAAACCTGACATCCCTTGGCGGGAACATTGGATGCAGGCCATCTATTACTTCCCCAAGGAAATCAGTGTCAGGAAGGGCCAAGAAATTAGTTTGGTTAGCTGCCATGATGAGTACTCCCTGTGGTTTAACTTGGTGGAGGATGTGAAAGTGTCTGATGAGTTTTGTGTGAACCCTGTTTGTGAGTGTGGTGTGCATGTAAACTTCTCCAGAAATAGGATAGGGCAGATGAACGATTCAAGAAGGAGCAAGAAGTTTATTGCATTGTTGGAAAAGTGTATCACTGAGGAAAGTGTAGTTTTAGTACTGAGCGATGGTTTTTACTTGGCTTTAGCTGCAGCTAAATTGGGGGCAAGGAAAATGTATTTCCTAGAAACAAATCACATTTCCAAGCAAATTATGCAAGAATTTGTGACTTGTAACAATATCCAGAATGTGGAAATTGTACCGTCTCTCGAAAAGCTCAAAGATGTGGACTTAAAAAACGTTAACGTACTCTTGAGCGAGCCTTATTACACCAGCTCTATTTTACCATGGGACAATATTTCATTCCTATACTTACTGAAGGGAATCCAAGGTCATTTGAGAGAAGATGTCACAATTTTCCCTAAAAAAGCTGTCGTCAAGGGGGTAGCCGTTAATTTCAAAGATTTGCATAAGATAAGGGCGCCCCTGGGGTCTTGTGAAGGATTTTCCATGAAAAGCTTCGATGACCTCATTGAGGTTAGTAGAAACACAGAAATCATAAGTCGTTTGTTATTGTTCGTTTCGTAGCACTCCAGTGACGTAAGTGATGATAATGTGGAAGCCCAACCTCTTTGGGAATATCCTGGAACTGCTCTGTGCCCAGAACTCGAGATAGCAACCATAGACCTAACAAATCCCCATGGAAATTCGTTGGAAACTAAAGGAGTATTTAAACTAAACAGGTAAAGCGCACACAAATTCGCTCTTGCTCCAACGGTTTATGACCATGAAACACCGTAAAGTCATGCAATGACAACTAGTGACAGCTCTGTCAATTTCGTTCGAAGTCGGGAGAATCGTTCAAAAATTTAATTTTTTGCAGTAATTTGAATTGTAACGGCATTGGATTGTGGGTGGATTGGATCTTGGATGAATCGGCAAAAATCACGGTGACGACTGGACCGATCGTTTCCGTTCAAGTGGGTGAGAAAATTCAGTGGGATATGTATACTAGACAAGGAGTTTGTTTATTTCCTGGAAAAGTTGCCAAGGAGATACCTTACAGTTTTGTATTCGATGTTGCTAATGGAAACATTACATTCAAATGTTGTTAGGCTAGATTTGTGATTTCTAGGAAAATTTATACGGTTCAGCCACAAAATAAACGTTGAATAATATATGAATTACGTTGTTGTTTTCTTAGTGACATTCTGTAAACATAACCTCGGTCTCGAAAGCTCATTTTCTGTTACAAATAATTAAAAATAAATACACCCTGTATGATGGAGTGTTGCTCAGGCAATGGAGTTTCGTTTAATCTATATGTTATTCAGGGTTACCATAGAAGAGTGTCAGGTTTTGTCAATATTTACCTCAAAAGATTAGTTCAAGTATTTTGTTTAGGTTCAGCAACTAATTTTTAATTCAAGCTCCAAGCTTTCACTGCCAGAGACTCAGGAAGATTAGATAACGAGGTATGAATCATTTCATTCATAGTCGTAGACATATATTTTGGTTTATGTGTAAAATGGAACAGCAATGAAATAGAGATTACGATTTCAGATCATATTGAAACTTTCCTAAATATTCGAATGCTTTCAAATCTTGCTCCAATGATATCTCAGTATGCTTCCAAATTTCAGATTCAAAATACCATCGACTTTTTGAAGGTTTCCAGTTAAAATGTCAGTTGTCACTTTCGTAAAGCCGATACCCCACATCGGTCTAGCCGATTGGTACGCCAAACAATGGCAAAATCAACAAACGAACGACACTCGCAGAAACGACGCCTTCAATCTACGTCACGAATCGAGGCAACTCAGGAACGAGACCAACATCAGGACCACGTGGGACACCTACCACAACAACGTCAGATTGGCTGACAGAGTCACAGAACTCGACAGATGGAGAGAGGTCTCTTCTTCTTTTTCTAACGAAAGTTTGGTCATAATGAGGTTATATCAGAATTTGAATTCAAATACATAAGTTTGTCGTTTTTTTTTTTTCGCTCAAAGTACTGAAACAAAAGTAACCTGATGTATTATCGTGAGTTTTCTGATCGCAGAATCTTCTTTCGTGCCTGGAAAGACTCAATTCCGAGATGAGTCTTTTGAAAGATGAGAAATTCAGTACCGAAAGAGAGCTGGACGCTTTGGGAATTCCTTTGGGAGTCATTTCCGAATGCATTTCTATGAGAGATAACAGACAGGGAACAGAATTAACTTTCGACGAAGCTGATACGGAGCTTAAAAAAGTGAGCATTGGAATTGTTGGTTGCATACTTGGACAGGTAACGTGAAACAATCTCTCCGGTTCGCTTTAGGAGCTTTGCTTGGTGGAAAACGTTAAAAAACTGTTGATGGAGAGATGCCAAGCTACGTGGGAGAAACTTAATAAACTGGAAGAAGTGAAATTCCAGCTGAATTTGGATATCAACGACAAAACGGAGGCTTTGGAAATAGACAAAGATCAGCTGAGTTTGGATAAGAATTGTGCCAATATCACGTACAAAACCGATCCGTTGAGAATCGTCAAAGGGTAATTGATTTTCATTTATTCAAAAACAGTTGAAACAATTATATGTTTTCCTTCGTAATCAATTATAATCAGTGCAAAGTTTATTAGCATCACGCACGTCGCATATTGAACAACATCGTTAGTGAGTCGATAGCAGGTAATTCATCATGTTTTCATTAATTGGTTAGTATTTATATGGGTAGGTCGTTACATTAAAAATCACGAACTAACTTTTTCCGCTACACTTCCGTTTATAAATTATTCATTTTATACATTCAATGTTCGTAATTTTGAAAGGTTAAGAAAATAATATGAATCAACAAGAGCAATTGATGTAAATCTCTTGTGTAAATTTGTTTGGTCAATACAGGGTGACCAAAAATTGACACAAACTTTAGAACTGAAAAAATTGATGTAACATTTATTTTTCAAATTGCAACCCTTTGATTTGTCGAACATTTTGAAGCTGTTTCAATGAATAGCTTAGTAATACCAGCTGAGATACCCAGCTTCGAAAATGTATACAGCTTCTCGTGAACTCCATTCAGCTTCCTACCATAGCAAAGCCAAAAAATTCACCATTTGAACGAAATGGCTTGTTTCCTCGGCATCAGCAGCTGAGTTACTCAGCTTCACCTCCATTCTTTTCAGCTTCTTACCTTACTAAAGCTATAAGATTCGAAACCTCACGAACAAAATAATCTATTTTTTGCCATCAGCAGCTGGATTAATCAGCTTCGAAAATTTTTTCTCAGCTTCACCTCGATTTCTTTCATCTTCCTACCTTATTAAAGCTGGAAACCCCTCGAACAGCCTCTTTTTTGCCGTCAGCAGCTGAATTACTCAGCTTCAAAAATTCTTTTTTTAGCTTTACTTCGACTCCTTTTCGCTCCCTATTTTATTGAAGTTGAAAACTGCACGAACGGCCTCTTTTTTGATATTAGCAGCTGAATTACTCAGCTTCGAAAACTCTTTCCCAGCTCCACCTCGACTCCTTTTCGCTCCCTACCTTACCAAAGCTGAAATTCCATGGAAATTCCCCGTTTCTTCGGCACGAGCAGCTGAGTAACTCAGCTTCACCGCGCCTCTTTCCAGCTCGCTACCGTACGAGGGGTGGCTGGAGCACTCGCGCCTCACCAAGCAGCTCGCCGACAACGAGCTGGCCGACACGCTGAAGCTGCGCGAAGCCTTGTTCGTGGTGCGCGAGCGCGCCCGCAACGACATGCTCGCGCAGCGCGACCGCGTCGATTTCGTGCTGCGCAAGCGCATTTACGAGACGCAAAAGGCACGCAACGAGGGCGAATGGCAGCGGCTGAAGATGCGCGCCGAAATGGAGGCGGTCGACGGGGAGATAAGGGCGTTGGAGGACGCCCTGCGCGCCAAGGACGACGCCCTGAAGCTGGCCGAGACGCGGCTCGAGAACCGGGCGGGTCGGCCGGGGTTCGAGCTGGCGCGCGACGAGAGCGAGTCGGGGCTGAAGGAGGAGGTGGTGCAGCTGCGGAGGACGCGCGAGCAGCTGGCGGCGAAGAGCGCGTGCGCCAAGGCGACGTACAACGCGCTGGAGGAGCAGCAGGTGGGCGTGGACAAGGATTTGGCGGACAAGGGGCAGTCGCTGATGACGGACGTGCGGTGTTTGGATTTGCGGGTGCGGCTCAGGTCGGGCGAGTTTGCCGGCCCGGCCACGGCCACCGATAGGAACGTGCAGCTGACGAGGATGGAGAAGGAGATTCCGGCCACTTAGGGCAAGAGAGGCGTTCCTCGTTAAATTCACGTGTACTCGTAGAAAAAAAAAATTGTATTTCATTTGTTGTGGCTCGTATGACGGCAAATAATAAACGACACTTTTTCAGCACCAGGTTTGGTGTTTTCGGTGTTTTATTTCTCTTGTGGGGCACGAAAATCAACCGGGGCTGTCCTGAGGGGTGTTTTTTTCACGATTTCCAATCAACTGAAGCATAAATTTCAACTGAAATATCTCGAAAAATTACAAAGAGTGACCAGAATCACTTTCAGACTGCTGCAAAAGCGTTTCTGTGCGTTCCAACCTAATTAGTCGATTGGTGTTAGATCTGGCGAGCGAGAATGCCAGACTATACCGGGTGATTTTTATTATTCAAAATAGAAAAACTTAATTATACCTCTAACAACAGAGAACATCGAATCAAAAATTTTTTTTTTTTGTTGGTTATTGGCATTAGCACTCAGTCAATCAAAAATTATTCGAGATGTTGTTTTATTATGAGAAGGTCATTTTCGATCGAAATAAGTGAAAATATACAGGGTGTCCTATTTGAAAATCAAAAGTAGGGAGTAGGGGTCATTTCCAGTAAAACCGGAAGTACATCAAGGCAGGTAAATATGTCAAAGAATGTGGATTGAATTATAATACGCAACCCCCAAATTTCGTATTTGTTATTTCCAATAATAATTTTATAGAGGGGGGCAACTTTGAAGAATCACCCAGTAGATCCTTTGAGGACAACTTCATATTTTTTTGTCATCAAACTGAAGGAATTTCTCCAAGTAATAGCAGAATCGTAGCTCGACATGAAAAGGGAACGTTTCGATTCCGTGCGATTCGAAAACAATAAAATTCACGCAATAAATACTTTATTTAAATATATCACAGATTGGTCACAATTAGTAGAGGTTGTAAAGGTCAAGGATGGTCATCTGATGGATATTCCTTTCTGTCTCTGCGCACAGCCACAATGAGTATGATTAGTTGTCTCGACGAAAATGTATTTGTTTCTCCACACGAACCACAGTTTCACTACAGTGGAATTCAACACCTGACATTCGTCGTTGGGACCGTCGCAGCATCCGGAATTCTCGCATCTATACAAAATACTTCCGCTCGGAGTTATCTGGAAAATAACATGAATCTATTGATTTCGACTTGACTGTCATTGAAGCCGTCAAATGATTATATACACAGATCTGGCAACTCTTATGGTGGGGGGTGGCCCAATCATGGAGGAAATTTGAATGGTTCTCATGTTTCGCCACCAGCAGCGCTGTCCTCTATCATTACTTTGTCAGCCAATCACAAAACAGATTCAATCAGCTTTTCGAAATCAGGATTTTTTATTTAATCGAGAGAATTTTGCAAGATGTAATATTTCTGTCATTGATTTTATTCACCATTCAAGTCCTAACCGTTTGTTTTATTTACAATACGTACTGTTAAAGATTAATTACGTGATTATACCCCTAAATCCTCCTGGCGGATAATTATGACAACTTTTTATTCCATAATGGTTCCACTACCACCAGTCAAAAATGCCGTAGATTCCAGACCTGTGTATATGATCGTGGTATCAGATATCGTTAAAGGACCCCGCACTTTTCTTATGTAAAGTGGCGACCGGTCGAATTTTCTGAAAGTTTGGTATGTTGTTGTACCCGACTCAGTAACCAAAAGTGTCAATGGGCCCAACCCAATCCTATGGCTAGTTTTCTAAATACGGGGTGTTAAAGTTGAAAATTGCCCAGATTCTCGGATTTATTTTTTGTTTATTGAAAGTTGGATTGGATTTCTGTTGCATGCAGACATTTACTACATGTTCTATTAATGAAATTAGTGTATACGTATGTTTGAAAATATTTATATTTACAAGGTGATTCACGAATGTATGTCGGTAGTTATTTGCCAAAATTCATTTTTTCTACTGTGACGTCAGGGAGGCATAATTTTGAAACGTTCTCTTCGATAAAGTATTTTAACGAGAAAATGTTGCACAGTACACATTTTTTATACAGGGTGTTTCACAGAGAGAACCACTAGACATAATTATTATTTTTCAGGATTAATTCGAAACCCTGTATTTATGGATTGATTTTTGGGAAAAGTAATACCACGAACATATGTGTGTCTCTAATCTCCAAAATATTCAAGCTGGTTTATTCGTAGGAAGGTATTCTATTTTGGGAAAAGTACAAAAAACATGAACAACCTGTATTCAAAAATGTCCTCGGTCAAATGTAACTATTTTCTCACTATATATTGATTTTCATAACATCTTCAGAGGTATGGATTCAAAATCCGATACTATGACCAGTTTTTGAGATACAGGGCGTTGAAGTGGAGATTTTCTGATTTCATCAGTTTTTTTTTCAAATTGGAAAGCCGGATCGATTTTATGTTGCGCCTATGAGTTTAATATGAGTTTCGGTCAGATGTACATGGAAAGGTTCAGCTAAAAATATTTACTGTTACAGGGTTATTCACGAATAAATCAGCTTTTGCTAATACTCAATAATTCTACAGTTCTGTCACAGAGAAATTATTCCGTGGAGTTAATACCTAGTCGCTTACTATTTTCAGTCGAAATACTTCATTATGATTACTTTTCATACAGGGTGAGCCGTACAGCCAACCATACCAAAAATAATTATGCTGTGAAATAATTGAAACGAAAACTTTTTCTGTGAATTTTTGAAATGAATAGGTGCACATTACTGGTGATTTAAAATATCAGTAGCTGACCACTTCTGTTTCAAAACATGTCTCCATGTAGAATCACTCATCACCCATTTTATTTGCACATCTTTTAAATATCAACTCTACCTAAGCTGTATCAGATCTGCTCTGCCTTTTCACGTCACTTGTTCATTTCCTCATCTATCTGGTAACTGCACTCATCAGTCTCCACATTTTCATATCAGTTATAAGCATTGTATGTGTACGTTCGGAGTGGTTAGCTCGCTACCATGTTCCCTATCCTATAGAACCTACTATTCAATTTAAGATGCACTTCTACAAAAAAAAAAAAAGAAACGTACAGAAACCTCTACCTCTTTGGTAATGAGTTTAATGTTTCAGTTAATTTTTCTGGTAGTACTTGCAATACACCTTTGGTATAATTCTTGCCTGCGTGGATGATCCAAAATCAACATAGTTTTCTGCTGAAAATAGTGCATTCATTCAGTTAATAGCGAGGAAATAGCTATTATGAGTTTTGAAACTATGGTTCCACTGGGAGATGCGAGAGGAGGAGAGGTTTTAGTCGGTAGGAATCCGGCACTCCGGAACGACCGGGGTCTTATGAAAAATTTCTTCTCCCCGGACAAAAAAAAAATCATTTCTAAATCCTATGAAAAAGGAAAATAGTTACTCCTCATTCAAAATAAACCTGATCCAACATATAAATCTAGGAAATACTGTATTATTGTGAATATTTCAGACATAATTCTTAATATTATTTATCAACATTATATTGTATGTTAAATTCTATAGCTTTATGTAAAAAACACTTGAGATTATAATGTTTCGTTACCAGCACTCTGATGCTGATTAGGAACAAAATGCTTCATAGATATTGTACCTATATCATAATAGAATCATTTAATGTTAAATTATAATTGTTTATATATATGAACAAATGAAAAAACTCCTTATTATAATCTTTGTTGCCACGGGTATAAAATCTTGTCGATAACTTATATCTGGCAAAGATGTATATTTTTGGTAGGTGATTATAACTTGATCACCTTGTATATTTAAAATTCTCACGGTTATGCATACCTGATGTTATGTAAATAATAGTAAATTCACTAAAAAAGTTCTCGTTTCAATTATTTCACAGCATAATTATTTTTGGTATGGTTGGCTGTACGGCTCACCCTGTATGAAAAGTAATCATAATGAAGTATTTCGACTGAAAATAGTAAGCGACTAGGTATTAACTCCACGGAATAATTTCTCTGTGACAGAACTGTAGAATTATTGAGTATTAGCAAAAGCTGATTTATTCGTGAATAACCCTGTAACAGTAAATATTTTTAGCTGAACCTTTCCATGTACATCTGACCGAAACTCATATTAAACTCATAGGCGCAACATAAAATCGATCCGGCTTTCCAATTTGAAAAAAAAACTGATGAAATCAGAAAATCTCCACTTCAACGCCCTGTATCTCAAAAACTGGTCATAGTATCGGGTTTAGAATCCATACCTCTGAAGATGTTATGAAAATCAATATATAGTGAGAAAATAGTTACATTTGACCGAGGACATTTTTGAATACAGGTTGTTCATGTTTTTTGTACTTTTCCCAAAATAGAATACCTTCCTATGAATAAACCACCTTGAGTATTTTGGAGATTGGAGACACACATATGTTCGTGGTATTACTTTTCCCAAAAATCAATCCATAAATACAGGGTTTCGAATTAATCCTAAAAAATAATAATTATGTCTAGTGGTTCTCTCTGTGAAACACCCTGTATGAAAAATGTGTACTGTGCAATATTTTCTCGTCATGATACTATATCGAAGAGAACGTTTCAAAAATATGCCTCCCTGACGTCACAGTGGAAAAAATGAATTTTGGCAAATAACTACCGACATACATTCGTGAATCACCTTGTAAATATAAATATTTTCAATCATACGTATATACTAATTTCATTAATAGAACATGTAGTAAACGTCTGCATGCAACAGAAATCCAATCTAACTTTCAATAAACAAAAAATAAATCCGAAAATCTGGGCAATTTTCAACTTTAACACCCCGTATTTAGAAAACTAGCCATAGGATTGGGTTGGGCCCATTGACACTTTTGGTTACTGAGTCGGGTACAACAACATACCAAACTTTCAGAAAATTCGACCGGTCGCCACTTTACATAAGAAAAGTGCGGGGTCCTTTGACAGCATGTAAACATCATTCCTTCAAGCATTAGTCAACTGTCAAAGCATAGTAAATGTCAGATGGAGTTCAAAATATAGAAAATACTGCATTTTGATATTTATTTAAGAAAGATGGTATGGTGAGTCCTTTCTCAATGTGTTTTGTGTCTTGTGTTGACGAAATTTGCCAGGAAGCTGTGGAATATCAACTTTAAGGTGAAATATCTCGAGAAGTATCGATTTTCCTACTGTAATATTGTGAAATTCTTAAGTACAAATACATCAGAGTCCATGCTGCTTAATATTTAGACATTTACCGAATCAAATTCGATAGGCAGCCAGCAAAAATAAAAAAATATATATACGAGCACCTTCGTAACATAGCTGACTCGAAAAATGGTTGGCCTGTATAGATTTCATCACACATCTGTTGACACAAATAACATTTTTATCATTTTTGTGGGTAGAACAATAATAGCTATGATTACTTATGGAATTCAATATTCAGCTTTCCTGTTATTTTTTGTTTTATTTATTATTCAATTTAATATAGGCTCAGAAGAGGTGTGCTTGTTCGATTTTTTAATTTTATTTTAGTCACCATAAAAATATACGGATTCCACTCTTTTTGTTTCATTTTATTGCCGTTTATGAATTTTATTCACAACGGAATGATAGCGGACTCTTTTTTTCCCAATTCAATTTAATTCTATCCTTTTTTGCGTTTTATTACCTATAAGCGTTATATCATTTTATTCGCTATATACAGTGTGTACATACAAAAGCGTTGCTTGAAATAATACCGGACGTGTCCGCGCAGCTTTTTCGAAAAAACTACTCATTCCAAAACCCACCTCGGTGTTGTGGTATTTCCCAAAAAATTCCTTATCCCCGACGATGTCCCTGAACGACAGCGCCCTCTTCTGGGGTGTCCCGCACGTGAAATTCTCTCTCTTCAACCGCCCCACGTGGTGGATGAACTTGTCGTGGTTGTTTCCGTCGACCGCCACGCAAAGGCCCAACGACACGACGCACAAGAGGACGGCGGCGATCATTTTCGGCGAGGAATCGCGGCAGGAACTGATCGCGAGACGATCGCTTCGAGATAGGACGGCCGGTCGGACGGTGGGAGCTTTTAAATTGCCGGCAAATACACGCAAATCGAGTGCCGCCGCGAGGTTTTTCGGGTGAGCTCGATGGGGAAGCACGTCCGAAGCCAAGGAGAGTGCGGCGTTGCCGCTTCTCCGTTTTATCAACAGTACTCGGAAAAAGAAGGATTGGGTACTGTTTCGCGTGTTTTGGTCCAAAAAACACGAATTAGGTGGAATTGGCGTGGGGGGAATTAGTGATTTTCGAGATATTACACTTTGGGGTTGAAATTTCACCTTCTTATTCGTGTCACTTTTTCGACAAGATTGCACAGCTTTTTAGCAAATTTCTTCATCGACGAGGCATAAAACATATTGAGAAAGGACTTTCCGTGCTTTTATTCCCAAATAAACATTAAAAATGTTATAATTCCCACATTTTTAACGTGCACGTCAAATCCATCTGACATTTGTTCTGTGGTTTGACAGTTGACAATTGACAAATGATTGACGGAGTGATATGACATGCTGTCAAATTTAAATAGTCAAGAATACTGCTTCTTCAAGATAAATACCCTGTCTCAATATACAGTGTGTCATGTTATAGAAGAAATTAGCCGCAAGCTGTACAATCTCGCACAAATAGTGACAGGAAAAAGAAGGTAAGGTTAGTAAGGGCAGTTTTTTTTTAAACATTTGTACTCGAAAAAAAGCGAATCGAGGATTTCCCTCCAAATTAATTTGACGTTAATTTCTGCCAGAAACGTAACAAAACAAGCTGTATTTATTTCCGAAACAGCAATAGTGCCGGTCCGTTCAAGGACACGCTGTATATATATCTATTGTCCGGATATTATCGAAAAACGTTCCCATTGAAGAAATTCTGCCGTTTTATCAGACAGTGCGTGTTATCATCAAGTCGTAGCTAAATATCCGAAACAGTCGAGCATCTATCGTTCGACATTTGTATGTATTATCTAGTTGACATTGGTTATAGTAGTTGGCCGTATCTGAGAGGCATTCCCCGACGGGAAAATCTCCAGGAAAACACCGCAAACTCTGCATCATCGATACTCTACGTCGACGAGACCGAATAAAAAACCCGACTAGAATTATAATTGGTAATGGCGTCCGTTTTGATGAATGAATGAATCAGTTCATTTCGATATTTGCTCTGATATTGTAATACTTGTTTTTTGATTCAAGCAAATACATTATTTTTTTCCTACTTTGACACCCCCTGTATCTCAGAGGGGGTACATTTCGGAGCAAACCTTTATAAAAACTACTTTTCACCTCGTTGGTGAATATTTCCACCAGCCAAGCGTACGCCACTGGTAAAAAGCATGGGGAATCCCAACTCTAAACCTGTTCTTCATCGCAAGTGCATACCGATGCCTTTCACCAACTGGTTTTCACCATTCAATCCAATCTCTGCTGTGTCACTACATCAATTTACATGACAGGGATTTATTGAGGAAATATTTTCTGTTTTATGATATTGATAATCGCAGGTTCTATACAAGAAACACTTGGTATACATAGCTCACTTGATATACTCTTCAAAAATAGAATGTGTGCTTTGTGTATTTTGGCGAAGGATCCTACAACTATCTACTGTTCGAAAGCGCTTTCGCCATATTTTAAAACGATTTGGGCTCGGATCAACATGATGAGTGCAAGATTACACTGATATTTCTCAATGATCTAGAAGATGAATCAGTAACAATAGGAATGCCCAGGCATGAGTGGTTATGAATTTAAATTATTAATCACACAACTGTCATCATCAGGTGTGACGTTTGTATTTTTATCATTTCCTCTTTGACTCGATGTGTAGTGGCAAAAGATCATTACGTAAAACAGCCCCTGAATCACTTCCTGTCTGGGAGATATATATTTCTCAATGCGACTGTCTCCGTCGGTTGGTATTTTATTTGCATAATTACGTGAATGTGAATAAATCACATTTTTCATTCGTAAATGTAACACTTTTTTCAAAACACGGTTCAAATTAGAGAGGAAATTGGTCAGCTTCGATTTCTTCACATCATTCTGGATTACTCTGAGTGAATGGAATTCACTATGCTATGGAATTTAATCTTATAAAGGGTGCGTTCCATTAAGCGTTCACAACGATCACGCTCACGACGACCCATCTCATGACGTCATTCATGACATTTTCGCCACGACCCCAACGATCGTGGTCGCCATGTGGAACGTCTGAATGAGTGTTTTAGGCGTTGTGAACGCTTAATGGAACGCACCCAAACTTATATGCCTGACATGCGAAGGCTACGCAGCCAATCTTATAGCACAGAAGAAGAAAGAACATCAGCTTAACTTAATATAGAAGAAGAAGAAGAACGAGAATAAACTATAAAAAATGGGTAAAATAAACATTTTAGATAGGATTAAAACCAGCAACAAACGAACTAAAATTCAAAGTATTCCATGCAGAATACTAGCTGATTGTGATGCGAACGTTAGAAAATATTTCGATTCAATCACGAATATCGAAGAAGATGGCAGTAAGTTGACGTTTTTCAGTGAATTTCAACAGTGATGAAATCTCGTTTTCTAGGTATGAATGCCTGTTTCAGAGGATATCCTCTGGAAGGTAGGAAAGTTAACGTACCAGAAGGTTACACGGGGTTTGTTTTACACGAAACCATCCAACCAATGACAGAATGTGAGGAACGGAAATTCTACATGATTAACCAATTTTCAGAGATTGTTACCTGGAATTGGGACCGAAAACCCAGCAAAAACGATGCTATAGTGCAAGCATTACAATGGATTGATGTGGCTGAAGCTGTAATTAAGTTTCAGGAGTTACATTTGAATTATTTCATTCAAGTATTTGTTTTAGCTTCATAGTCCTATCTAATCAGTGTGATTGGAAGTGGAATTGATTAACTACTATTACTACGCGTAACTAGTATGAAATTCTCGAGGTTTCTGTTGATAAAATGACAGAAAATTTCCTTTTAATTGCAGCAAGTATTCCCGACTGAAATATTTTATTGTATTGATTGTAAAAGTTTCAAATGACATTGCATATGAAATAAACTCACTTTTGGATTATATAATTCCTACATTGTAGGGGAATGATTATTATGAATAAAACAATATAAATCACATAGTTTTATTGTAGATAAGGTATAAATAAATAATCGTTTATGACTAGAAACCAACATATGAAACTAATTGGAACATATGGTTTTATACATATTATGTAAGCAACTATTTTCTGACATAATTTTTGAAATTATTGAAAGCACTGAGATCGCATCAACTGGAATCTCTTCAAATCAAATACACGAAGATAGGTTATCTGGTACAACACCCTGTATACAATGCAACTCACCAAATTTACAATACAGTTGAAATTAAGTACGTTTATAGTTTGCATTTTCATCACACAAGAATTCCAGCAGCAAGTTTATTTACATGTTGAAGGCAAATGAGTGTACAGCAAAAAATCAATTAAAAAGGGCATAATATTATGAGTAATTGAGTTGATATCTTGAGTCATGAGATCTATATTGGAGGATATATGTAAAATGCTTATACACGTATGTTGTATTCTGAACTTGTAAATAGTTATTTAAGAAAAAGGAGATGTTGTAATCGAAACATAACCCCAAAAGCTTAAAAAACTGAATTATCGTAATCAATCTGTATAAGTGATCGTTACTTTGAGCTTTCCTTTGATACCAAAAATATCAATAATCACAGCTAATGGAATTTCACGAAAAATGAGTTGAACAACGTTGATATCTGGATAACTCAAATATTGGTACAGTCTTTTTATTTTTTCAACGATATTTCTCTTGGAATAAAGTCGGCGATATCTGCGAGTACCACCTTCCCTAGACAAATAGACGAGCGCCTGCAGGAAACCAGAAAATTGGACAAATTCCAACCCCCCCCGCCCTACGATCGCCCCCCGCTCATCTCCGCCCTCGCCCGCCTCTCGCCCTCCTGCCTGATGAACAAACTCAACCTGTCCAACAGGAACTGCTTGTCGTGCCCCTCGAGCACCAGCTGGTTCTTCAGCACCTCCACCAAGTGCCTGTTGGCCGCATTCACCGCCGTGTAGTAGTAGAGACAGAGCACCAGCACGACGATGCAGGGCACGGCGAAGCCGGCCGTGCCCACCAAGTGCACCGCGTCCTGCACCCAGCGCGGCGCGCGCGCGAACAAATCCACCATCAGCCCCCACACGGAGCGTTGGCCGCGGAACGGCCCGCACGACCTAGACGGCGTCCGCGCGGCGAAGGAGAAGGCGACGGGCAGGACGGCGAACGCGAACGAGACGAGCAGCACGAGCTGGAAGGTGGCGGTGGAGCGCGAGGCGCGGTAGATCACGGCGCCGGGCTTGCAGTTGACGAGGCACGCGAACTTCTTGAGGTAGAAGAGCAGGAGGAGGACGGCGACGGCGAGGAGGGAGAGCAGGGGCGCGTAGAACAGCCCGAACCAGCACAGCGTCTGGGTGTAGATGAGGTCGAGGGCGTGCCTGGGCAGGTCGAAGGTCTGCTCGCCCAGCAGCTTGGCGGCTCTGCTGGCGCAGCGCCGGGCCAGCAGCGCGCGCGCCGAGTTCACCACCAGCGTCATCACCAGCTGCGTGCCCACGTCGGTCAGCAGCAGCTTGAGGACCTGCTGGCCCACGAACGTCTCCCAGCACACCGGAACAGCTTCGCAGGCCCGGCAGCCGCCCTCCTCCTCGGCCTCCGCGCACTCCACCTCGCGGTGCACGGAGGCGTAGAAGACGACGAGCGAGGCGAGCCGCAGGAAGACGGTGCGGAACAGCGCCATCCGCACCGCGGCCGGCGGCGCGTACTTCTCGAAGCCCATCAGCAAGGCGAACGCCTGCGGCACCACCACGTTCAGCCCCACGACGGTCGCCGCGGGGAGGAACTCGAGGAGGAGCGTGTCGGATTCGCGGCGGCGCGTGGAGGCCTCGAACGCCTCGTAGACGAGCCAGCCGCAGGCGACGAGGATGGCCAGCACGGCGGCGTTGACGAGGGCGCGCGTCGCCACGATGGCGAGCTTCTCGCGCGCGGTCCGCCCGCGTTTCTCCTCCCTCAGCCGCTCCGTGGCCAGGCAGGCGCGGATCTCGCTGTATATGGCGCGGTGCTTCGTCCTCGCCGCTCTCTCGTTGTCGATGCAAAAGTCCCAGCCGCCGAACACCAGGTTGCAGTACTGGTAGAACTGGCCCTCGCCCTCCACCAGCCGCTCCCTGAAGCCGCGCGCCGCCGAGCGGACGATCACCCCCAGCGAGCCCGCCAAGCACACGACCACCACCACCAGGTACGCCAGCGGCAAGTTGTACAACATCCCCACGCCCCCCACCCTGTACCCCACCGTCTTATCACTGTAGAACCCGTAAAACAACACCGTCTTCTCCAGAAACCCCGTGCCCTGGATCAGATCCACCACCACGTTGCCCCCCCGCGCGGACTCCCCCCCCTCGAAATACTCCTGGGCGCAGCAAGTGCCGTTGTCGTTGCCCGTTTGACAGTTGACGCGCCTGTCGTAGTCGAGCAGCACCGTCGGCAGGACGACGAAGAGGGCCAGCAGCGAGAAGATGGCGGCGTTGAGGAGGAAGAGCCACTTGAGGAAGAGGAAGAAGGCGACGACGCCGGTGCCGAAGTTGCCTTCGATGTGCTTGAGCGAGCCGCGCCACAGGCCCGTCTTGTTGAAGGACTCGCGCAGGCGCGACCGCAACTGGCCCCACAGCTTCCGGCGCTTCCATTTCAACTGCTCGAAGCCTTGCAAGCGTAGGTTGGGTTCGTTCTGGGAAACGAATTAAATTCTTCTTTTTTCTCTAGGTTCAAATTGATGTAAGTAGTGTTAAGTATTATATACTGTTTACTTTCCTTATTTCATGTATTGCTATACTGGTATATCCGTAAATAAATAAATAAATAAATGTAGGTTGTGAAAACTAACTAACATGCTTGAAAAAGTGGAAATAATTATTCAGACAGCATTGAATTAATTGAAGAAAACATGTTGGGAGGCACTTTAAAGCAACTAAAAATGTTTTTCCCAACTAATTCAATGCTGTCTCAATAATTATTTTCGCCTTTTCAGTTCACCATTGGAGCATATTCCTTAGTTTTCGCACAATACATTTATTTCTCATTTCAAAATTACGAATTTCGAACCACCGAAAACTATCAACACTAACAATTCTCTTGTCAACGACGGAACGTAAAAACATTACTCTGTGGTAGATTTATTGAACCTTCGTCATGGAACCCAGATACGTCACTGATGAGATCATACTCGTCCGATGCAATTAGGTGAGTCACAGTTGAGTGACAAGTAAACGCATGACGTCACATTTTAAATGAGGGTAACTGGCCGATTAGACCAGTGTGATTGACTGTGATGCAACTCAAGCTAATATGAAGCATGTAAAATCGTATTTATGTAGTAAAAATACTGGAAATATTGATCAATATGATTGTTTATCTATCAATAACCCCAAAAAGTTCGAGTTCCTTTTTGTTCTGCCCCTAGTCAACTATGGTTGCTATGGTAACGCGTTTGGAGGCGGAGCCTAACATCGAAAACGCGATATCTATTTGATACAAATCTATGAAATACACACGTAATATACTTTGAATAAGTGTCACAAGATATATTTTACAAAAATTCCAAAATGATTCATAGGATTATGGAATTAAAAACACAAAATTGCAGTTAATCAACTGTTATCAAGATATGAGCTGTGAAAAACAACTGTTTATTTGCATAGTTATCTACAGTGTGATTATTGATTTCCTGTTGAGCAATTATTTGATAAGTCCTTGAACTTGATGTAAAAAGAAATTGTACAAGCAAACCCAATAAGTTAAACGTTAATTTGCGAAAATCTCACCAGTATTTTGGCTTTCATTTCCTTCTTCTCTCTCATAGGCAATGGGAGTGTTTTGATTTGCATGATTTCCTCCCAGGAGGTCTGTTCATTGGTCCTCATTTCAGACAAGTCTGGAAGCATGGAAACTTGCACTTCACCAGTCGGAGAAGCCCTATGGTGCATAGTGGAACCTCTTCTGGACTGTGTCGCAGTGCGTCTACGAACAGTCCTATTATTTGTTCTCGTGTCATTTGTTCTGTTTCTAATTGTTGCTGCAGCTTAAATAAAGCACAGGGTAAACAACTAAATTGTTCTAGGGTCGTAAAGATTCGTTGGGACGTTTTATTTTACCTGTTCTGTTTTGTTTGCTTGGCAGTAAGGTTGCCAAATGTTTGGGATCCCTCTGTAGAATTTCAATGTCCGCGTCTACCGGATAGCTTTCTTGGTAAAATTCCGAGCCGGCCTCCTCCCAGCCTTGCGACCGGCTAGTCTTTTTTCGATTCGCACCTCCGGACATGATTGAACCTTCTACAAGGCGACTACGATTCAACAGGACATTGTCAACGCTGGAATATCCGCGTTAAGTCGTGCAAATAATCAGATAAACCGATAAGTAAATTACCTTGTTATTGCATCGTGTTGTTATCATTCATAATAATAAATATTTATATCTAAATCCAACAACGGGATTTAAACATCATATTTTCGTCCAGGACAACCATCCCCAACCACGGAATCCTTCATTGCAGTGTTGTCAAAACTAAATATCGTCGACAACATGGCCGTGAAAACATGTCAAATACATTCGTGTCGTAGGCAGTGTTTACAGCTCTGGGTAAAGGTGGATTCATGCACCCGATTGTAACAAAAATGGAATCCTAGATGGAGCAGAGAGGTTTAAAACAATAAGAGCTCAAACACAGAAGGGTGTAGCTTCAATTGACCAATTTATCGATGAATTTTAGTATCGCGATTCTTGCATAACTCTTAATTTAGCTGTGACATGAATCCAACTTTATAATGAAACGTCATTCTCAGCCCGAGAAAGGCTTTTTGTCTGGTAGTTCAATTCAGATCGACCTGCATTGAGCGAGCAGCTGAAGCTAGAAAACTGTAATGGCCATCTTAGTGATAATGTAGAAAACTGTAATGGTTGTCATTAGCTTCCAGTTCAGACAAGAGTTCAGAGATGTCAACTTTAGTTGTAAACAATGATTTTTCTTCAATATTTCCTTTATTTAACAACGTTGAACATAAAATAATGATTGAATTCACTGAGTGTCACAAAGCAGGGCAGTTCCTCTCAGACACCAATGTTCAGGGGGCTTGACAGTATTCAAAAACAAACAAACGATGTAGTTGAGTCCCGTTCTTCGAGATTTCTTATACACCGGGCACTGCAAACATTACAATCAATCGACAAATACAAGAAAAACCCGATTCAACGACCCAATATTTACCACGTATAAAGTCGTCGATTTATTTTCGGTGGCGTAAACGGCGAAAATATGCACGACCGGTATAAGCGTGTAGAGCACTTTATTCGTCGACTCCGTAAGCCGCGCGTGTCGCTTCTCCCAACCGGCGCCATCTAGGTAGAGCCCGTAAACGAACACCCCCTCCTAAAGCAAAACAACCAGAGCTCCTTAAACGTAGGCAACACAAATTGCGCCGAGCACGTACCGTCGGCCCCTGGGCCACCTCCTCCCTCGTGTTCTTGGTGACTTCGTTGAACAGGGTGACTTGGTCCAAGGCCCAGCCCTTGTGCGCTCTGGCCACTTCCTGTTTCATTGCCGTCAGGAAGCCTACGCAAGTCGAGATATTTTTGTTGCGCCTTCCGCAATTTCTCCTTTTTGGTCGCCGTTACCTTGCGGATTGAAGAAGCCCGCCATCCAGAAACAAGCCGGCCGGCCGGTGAAACACCAATTCCTGAATTGGTCGTCTCGTTCCACCAGCTCGGTGAACCAAAAGCCGAGCGTGCTGGCCGCCCACGAGCGTCTCAGCCACAAAAAGGGCACTTTGGCGTCGTAGATGTTGTCCAAGGCGTCACCGAGGGCCTGGAAATGTCATCTGTCGACTGTCACATTTGTCGGGGTGACCCTTCGGGGTATTTCACCCTGTATAACGCGATTTCGACCAAAAAAAATACCGAGTCATGAAGAAACTTGAAAAATATTACGATTTAACATAACTTTGACACCAGTTTTCACAAAGAAATCGATCAAAAATGAATTACGTACGAGGGTTGGTCAGAAATCACCCTGTATCTTTTACCTCGCTCATGATAATAGTCCCTTCAATGGCCAACAGCAAATCCCCGAGCGTACTCCTGACGAGCGAAATGACTTTTTGCATCCTGTCAATTTCCTGTTTCAGGAATATATTCAGGGGATTCAAGTGATTCATAGCACGTAGCCTGAAATTGAAAACGACAAAACACTTGATACAATACACAATTTACCACCTCCTGAAACGAGAGTGGCTCTCATATCGTCTCTAGTTTATTTATTTTAGGTTGGTAGCTACGCCGCGTGCGGTGTTGCCGAAGCATCAATTTAATCGTTGAGCTGGGGAAATTTACTTCTCCAGCTCGTATTTTTGAATTTGAGGGAAAACCCCGAGACACGTGTTTCTTTAAATTTCGCGGCGAATCTCATGGGCGTACCAAATTCTTTTTCAAGGGGTTTTTAATTGATAAAAAATGTATTTTTTGACGTTTTTCGGCTTATGATCAATGCGACTGTCATTTTAACGTGTTTTAGGTCAGTTTCACCCCTACCAACAAAAAATCACCAAACTAGACACTCCCTTCTTTGAATTTGAGGAAAAATCCCGGGATATGTGTTTCTTTAAATTTCGCGGTGCATTTCATGGGCGTACCAAATTTTTTTTCAAGGGGTTTTTAATTGTAAAAAATGTTTTTTTTTGACGTTTTTCAGCGTCCGATCGATGCGAATGTCATTTAAACGTGTTCTAGGTCAGTTTTCGCAATTTTTTTCACCACTATCAACCCCAAAACACCAAACTAGACACTCCCCTTTTTGAATTTGAGGGAAAACCCCGAGGCACGAGTTTCTTTAAATTTCCAGGCGAACCTCATGGGCGTACAAAATTTTTTTCAAGGGGTTTTTATTAGATGAAAAATATTTTTTGACGTGTTTCTTCAAATTTCGCGGTGCATCTCATGGGCGTACCAATTTTTTTCAGGGGTTTAATTGATAAAAAATATAGTTTTCGACGTTTTTCGGCGTCCGATCGATGCGAACGTCACTTTATCGTGCCCTACGTCATTTTTCACGCCTACCAACCCAACCAAACTAGACGGTGCCCGTGTTACCTCTCCCTGACTTCGAACGGATCGTAATTCTTGGGCAACTTGGCCAGCATGTCGCCGGCCAACCTCTGCACGACGCTCTCCCGCGACTCCCCCCCCCCGCCCCCCGACTCCTTGGGCTGGATGGCCAGCATCTGATCCAGCATGGCGATCGTGCTGTTGGTCTGGTACCTGCAACGCGAAACCACGGAAAGAAAAAATAATCATCACCACCCCCCCCCGAGGGGGGGTTTCTCTCACGTTATGTCCGCGTTGGAGTGGAGGCCGTAGGCCTGGGGCGGGTCGGTGGCGGCGAAGGTGTCGATGTGGGCGATGTAGTCCGACACGTTCTTGTACTTGACGATTTTGTAGCCCTTGTAGAACATGAAGTCGTCGTCGAAGACGTTGTCGTTGAACCAAACGCGACAGAACGTCTTCAGGAGGATCTTGTCAAAGTCGTCTGTCACGCGGCCGCCGTAGTGCACCTCGCCCAACATGTACCTCGAGGAATCACACCCATTTCAACTTGGTTCAATGAATTCATACTTCAATTTGAACACAAACGAAAAAGAGGAATGTGTCATGGCTAGCTCTTCGATTCATCAGCAGTGACTGATAATTTGAATAATCCACAACAAATTACTTCGACATTGTTTCCTCATTCCCAAAATGACAAAATGTTTCATTGTTTTCTATTAATTTCTCTACGAACCACAACTTTTTCGAATTTATTCTGGCAAAACGACTGCGCCAAAAAATTCGAATAAATAGATAACTGAATTTTTCAACTTTCTGATTTTCGTGGTGCTTTTCACTAGAATACAGCTTCGAAACAATATTTTTGACAGTTATATTGGTACATTGCAAACTTCGAAGTGGCTGAAAAACTGTTAAATTGAGTTTGCTGTGAAAAACACCCTTAATTATCACGATTTTGACATTAATGTTATTGTGTTTTGTGTCAAATATCGAATAGGCAGCGTTGCCAGAACGTTTTTCAGCCATTTCCTAGATTCATCAACAGTGACCGATAATTTCATTTGACGCAAAATCGAGTTTTTTAAATATAATTTTCGTATCATTGGATTAAAAATATAAAATCTCGCAAATTTATCGAAGATCTGTGAAAAATCTAGCAAATCCATCATGAATCTAGCAAAAATCGATGAAAAAACTCGAGAATCTGTTTAGAATCTAACGAACATCACGAAAATTCATAAAGAAATTACAAGAAATATCGCAAATCCATTGAAAATCTAATGGAAATCTCATAAATTTTGCAAAAAACCATGAAAAATTCAGTAAATCTATCAAAAATCTTGCGAATCAGTCGAAACTGTCGAAAAACTGGCAAATCCAAATGAATTTATTGAAAATCTATGAAAAAATCGAGAATCTATTGGAAAAATTATCGAAAATTTTACGAATTCATTATGAATCAATTGAAAATCTATGAAAAAATTCCAGAATTTATTAGAAATCTAACAAAAATTCCGCAAATTTATAGAAAAGTTTCAAGAAATCACTCAAATCAATGAAAAATTACAAAAAATAACGCAAATATATTGAAGATATGATCAAAATTTTACAAATTTGGCAAAAATCTAGAAAATCTATAAAAAATTTTGCGACCAGTCGAAACTGTCGAAAATCCATCTGTATATTGAAAAAATTATCGAAAATCTGGCAAATCCATAATGAATTTATTGAAAATCTATGAAAAAAATCGAGAATCTATCGAAAAATCTATGAAAAAAATTGCGAATATGATGAAAATCCTACAAATTCATGAAAAATCTTCAAAAAATCAGTCGAATCGATTGAAAATTACAAAAATATCGCAAATCTATTGAAAATGTAATATAAATTCCACAAATTTAGCAAAAATCAAAAAAAAATCTAGAAAATCTATCAAAAATCTTGCGAATGAGTCGAAACTATCGAAAATCTATCTATCTATTGAAAAAATTATCAAAAATTTTACGAATCCATTATGAATCTATTGAAAATCTATGGAAAAATTTCAGAATTTATTAGAAATCTAGCATAATTCCCAGAAATTCATCGGAAATGTTCAAGAAATCACTCGAATCGATTGAAAATTATAAAAAACCTCGCGAATCCCTCAAAAAATCACGAGCCTACATCCTGAAAATGAAAAAAAAATGCCAAATAGATAAACAGCTCGCACCCCCCTAACCTACCTGAGCGTCTGCCAACTGATCCCCCGTTTCGGATCCAAATCGTCCAAATGGTTCTGCAAAAACAGCACGCTGCTCAGCCAATCCGCCGAATTGAACTCGTAGGGGATGTTCCAGCCCAAAGGCCCAAACTTCCTCCGCTCCTGCACCACCGTGTGCAAGAAGGAGATGGCGTACACCAGCGGGATGTACTGCCACGCGTCCGAGTAGTCCAGCACGTCCTGGTTCATCGACGTGTACGTCCGGATGAGGCCGGCGCGGATGCCCGACGGCGCCTCGTTCGTGAACTTGATGCACATCTGGAGCAGGTTGATGGGGAAGCTGGCCGTCACCTCGGTGGTGATCCACAAGCGGAAGTCGGGGTGCGTCGAGCCGACGCCCTTCTCGATGTCGAGCAGGTGGGCGAGCACTTCGTTCATGTAGTCGAGGGAGAGGTGGCAGTTCTGGAGGAGCGCCCAGAAGCCCTGCGAGTGACCAGTAGGG
Organism: Plagiodera versicolora; assembly: GCA_037013635.1. Taxonomy (NCBI): domain Eukaryota; kingdom Metazoa; phylum Arthropoda; class Insecta; order Coleoptera; family Chrysomelidae; genus Plagiodera; species Plagiodera versicolora. Next base: position 8,792,513 of record CM072991.1, on the reverse strand, counting down.
TGTTATCGGGGGGGCGTTTGGGAATCTATCGGAAATCTCCGGAGTTCCTCTCAAATTCAACTAATCTATCGAGAATCTATGGAAAATTTGTGAAAAATCTAGCAAATTCATTGGAAATCCAATGAAATATCGCGAATTTCAACGAAAATCCATAAAAAATCTAGCAAATATAAAAAAAACTTGCAAATTCATCTTAAATCTGCCGTATCTATGGAAAATCTATAAAAACATTTCAAATTATATATTGGAAATCTAACAAAAATTTTGGAAATTCATCTTCAATCTCGTGAATCTATAAAAAATATTGAATATTCATTTTCAATCTGGCAGATCTATTGAAAATCCAAAAAATATCGCAAATTTTATCGAAAATCCATGAAAAATCTAGCAAATATAAAAAAAATCTTGCAAATTCATCTTAAATCTGCCGTATCTATGGAAAATCTATAAAAACATTGCAAATTATATATTGGAAATCTAACAAAAAACTTGCAAATTAATCTTAAATCTCATGAATCTATAAAACATATTGAATATTCATTTTCAATCTGGTAGGTCTATTGAAAATCCAAAAAAATATAGCAAATTCTATCGAAAATCCATGAAAAATCTAGCAAATATAAAGAAAATCTTGGAGATTCATATTAAATCTCGTGAATCTATGAAAAAAAACTTACAAATTCATCTTAAATATGCCGTATCTATAAAAAATCTATAAAAACATTGCAAATTGTATATTGAAAATCTAACATAAATCTTGGAAATTCATAATAAATCTCGTGAATCTATAAAAAATATTGCATATTCATCTTAAATCTGGCAGATTTATGGAAAAAATCAGGTGAATCGATTAGAAATCTTTGTAAAATCTCACAAATTCATTTTAAAACTTGCCAATCTGTCCAAACTGTTGAAAATATATCATTAATTTCGGAAAGCTATTGAAAAATCATGCAAATTAATCGAAAATCTATAAAAAATTTCACGAGTCTATTAGAAATATTATAAAAATCTCGCAAATTTATCGAAAATCTATAAAAAATCACTCAAATCAAGTGAAAAGTTATAAGAAATCTTGCGAATCTGTCGAAACTGTTAAAAATCTATCATAAATCTCGGGAATCTATCGAAAAATCTATATTAAAATTTGGAAATCTGATGAAAATCCTACAAATTCAACGAAAATCTTTAAGAAATCATTCAAATCGATTAGAAATCATAAAAAATCTCGCAAATCTAATAAAAATCTAATGGAAATTTCACAAATTTGCCAAAAATCTATGAAAAAGCTCGTGAATCTATCGAAAATCTTGCGAATCTGGTACTAATATATAAGAAATCTACATTTTAAAAATAAAATTCCCACTGACCTCTGTCATAGCCTGACTCAACATTTTCCTGGCGTGCACCTCCTGCCCCTGCCCCATCGAGATCGACTTGCTCTTCAACTCCAACCGCTTGGCCAGCTGCTCGATGTACGGCGTCGGATCGGAACCGATGCTCAGAAAGCAGATTATCGGCGTGAGAGGACGCGACTCGCCGTGCAACACCTCCATGTTCAGAATCACCGGCTCGGCGAACTTCTGGCCCAACGAGCTCGAAATGTACTTCCTGCTCTGCGTGATGGTCCTATCCGGGCACCAGGCCCTACGAAATTCGAGAGGAGAAAATTAGTTTTCTAGGTAACTTCGCGCGAAATCCAACGAAACGTACCTGATCATCAGCAGCTTCCTGAAGGTGTCCAAAGAATTGTAGCCGTCCGGGATGACGGCTTCCTCTGGGGCGTCCTTGTCGAACCACACCTTCCACTGCTTGTCGTTGGCACTCACCTGCTGCACGATGTACTGGAAATGCCTCAAGTTGGACAACTCCACCAGGTTCATCCACGTCATGTCCATGATCCACTTGGCCGGCTTGGGCGGACAAGCGTTCAAGTCCTGAGCCGCGCCGCCCTTGATGAAATTCTGAAACTCCTCGTGCGTTATCGTCTCCTTCTCCAGGTCGATCTTCAACGTCATCAGCAGCACGAACATGTACTTGTGCTCCTCGTACAGCCCCCGGGACTTGTACTTGAAGATCTCGTAGGTGAGGTACTCGATGATGTTGCTGATGCGCCTAGAAGACGAAAAACACATCAAACCCACGGAGATGATGTCCACCATGTGAAACCCTATGACGATGGTGTCCACCAGGTGAAACACTATGAAGATGGTGTCCACCAGGTGCAACCCTATGAAGATGGTGTCCACCAGGTGAAACACTATAAGGATGGTGTCCACCAGGTGAAACACTATGGAGATGGTGTCCACCAGGTGAAACACTATGAGGATGGTGACAACTAGGTGCAACCCTATGGGGATGGTGTCCACCAGGTGCAACCCTATGGGGATGATGTCCACCGGGTGGTACCTACTTGGAGACCATGGGGGTTTTCTCGGAGCGCAGCATCGACAGGTCGAAGCGCTCGAGGAACTGCACCAAGGAGGTCTGGTACATGCAGTTGACCATGGCCATGCTCACCACCAGGAAGTAGAGCACGCTGCCCCTGGTGGCCACCGGCCTGAACTCCTCCCTCGCCAGGTTGATCTTGATCTCCGTCTCCTTGGCGATGGACAGCTTCTCCTTGACCTCGTTGGCCGTGGACTTGGTGGTGTTGAGCACGTCGATGACGGTGTCGTCGTCCAACAGCGAGCCCTGCGTCGTGGTCAGCTTGTAGAGGAGGTTGGCCTCCAGCTCCGTCATTTTCCGGCGATTGGCCGTCGCGTCCTTGATCAGGTTCGTCCGCTCCGTCTCGAGCTCCTTCTTCTCGGTGAGGATCACCCGGCCGAGCAGCTGGTCCTCCAGGCCCTTGATCGTCACCGTGAAGTCGATGATGGAGGCGCGAGCGAAGATTTCCGGGGTGTAGTTGGGATTCGCCAGCCTGGTGGTGATGTACATGCGGAAGTTGCTGTTGAAGTCGACCTCCTTGTCGCCGATTTTCACTTTGTAGGTCGAGCCGATCTTTATCAGGTTCTTCTCCATGACGTTGTCGAGCACCGGGTCCAGCTCCTCGGCGATGTCCTCGATTATCATGGGGTAGCCCAGGGATACGGAATCCTCGATGTGGTTTCTGAAAACAAAAAAAAACACCCAGTGGAAACACTGCGTTGAGGAGTCCACGAGGAAGAGAATAACCTGAAATATTTGTGGTTCAAAAAGGTGACAATCAGGTGATTTTCCTTCTCCTTCTCCTTGATCCACGCCTTCCCCTGGCTCTGGGGATCGATCATGAGGGGGTAGCGCGTAGCGGTCGTCACGATAATCCCGTTCTGGATCGACAAATCGTCGGTGGGCAACCCCTGAATATTCCACTCCCCAATCTGAAACCGACACCTCATCAAAATCCTCCACTCGCTCGCCGAGAAACACCCCGTCCTCCTCACCGTGGCGGAATCCGACAGACTCTCGATGATGTTGAGACTCAGCGTGACCGGCATTTTCCGCTTCGTCAGTCCCTCCAGCCACGAGTCTTGCATCGTCGAGCGAAACTCCTGGTTGAAGGGGCCGGTGTAGCCCAGGAAGCCCGTCAACATGACCACGTCGCCGACGAGGCGCTCCGTTTCCGCCTTGAACTGCGCCAGCTGGTCCGTCCAGCGGACTCGCTCGCCGGACAGACCGTTGATGAGGGCCGTGGCGGCGTCCATTTTCGATTTCACCTTCATCGCCTCGTCGAAAATTCGCTACGAAATAACAAGATGATGCGTCAGTTGTCATTGAAATAACCGAGCCCCACTTGTTTGAAAGTCATGGCTTCTTCGTATTGTTCCTGGCACTGCCTCACTTCTTCTTCTTTGCTGCGCAGCAGCTCCATGGCGGCGCCCAATTCCTCTTGGGCTCTGTTCAATTTCACTTGTTGGACGGCCAAGTTCGCCTGAAACATCGAAAATTGTATCGACGGTGAAAAAAAACCACTCGGTGACTTTCAGGACTGACCTTGAGAGGCAGCACCTCTCTGTTGACGTCGTAAAACGCCGCCATAGCCTTGGTCCAGGATATCAGCCCGGCCACGTTACCGCAAGCTGTCTTGGCAGCCTCGAACGTATACTGGGGGTAGCCGAAATAAGGTACTAGCAAATCGACGATTTCGCCGTTGATGGAATCTTTCGGGTACTCTTGGAGTTTTTTCAGGAACGCCGTGTCGGCCATGACCTGCAAACGTTTTCGTGAGAGTCGTTGTCGCGGATAGGGAGAACGAGTTACTGACTTTCAGGGATTCCGTCCAAGAGGGGATCAGGAAATTTTTTTCCGGGTCAGGCTTGACGCTTTCGATTTTTCGTTTGAAGTAAATCAGGACAGCGTCCATGATGAGAGTGATTAAATATGGCGGTTTTCCTAGTTTTCGAACCGTCGCTATATCAGCGGATTTGATTGTCTGTGGAAAAATCCTCGACTTATTTGATGGTAAGAAAATTACGAAAAAGTGGAGCAAACATTCCAAAAATAATATACAATAGAAAGAAAGTACACAAATCACAAAAAAAAATTATAGTAAAAAATCTCAAAAATATAGAAGAAAAGAATACAGGTTAAATTCGCAAAAAGATAAAACAGAAATATGGTATAAAAAACACAAAAATAGAGAACGAAAACATGGTACAAAAGTCACGACGAACAAAAAAGAAAGTAAAGACCACACTAAAGTATTAAGAAATCACAAGAATATAAAACAAAAAGATAGAGGTCAAATTCGTGAAACGATGATAGAGAAATATAGTATGAAAAAACACAGAAAAGTATGAAAAATACGAAAAGACAGTAAAAAAAGGAAATTACGAAAGAAGAAAATAAAAATATGGAACAAAAATCACGAAAAGATAGAATAGTAACAAAACAAAAGAATAGAGTATAAATTTTTCAAAGAATTATGGGGGAAACTCACGAAAAATATCTAGAACAATCAAAAAAGATAGTGAAAAGTGAAAAACACAGAAATTAAGTAAAAAACACAAAAATAAACGAAGAAAATCACAAAAAGAAAATAAAAATCACAAAAATTGAGCATGAAAATCACTGAAAAATGGTAAAAAACCACACGATTAAAGCACAAATATCCCAAAAAAAAGAAAGTACAACAAACTCACCAACAAGGCCTGCTCGGCAGCGTCCAGGGCCGGCTTGGCGGCCATCAACTTACTCTCTGCCTCCTGCTGGTCGACGCTGATGAGAGCGACGAGATTCTCGGCCCGCTCCTTCACCACCAACGCCTCCTCCTTGATGCGGTTCGCCACCTCGGAGGCGGCCATCACGTCCTCGAGCACCACCTCCGCCTTCTCCGTGGCCAAAGTCATCTCCTTCTCCTTCACCGCCAGCTCTTTGCGCAGTTCGTCGACGCTGGCCTAAGGAAAGCGGCGGCCGCTAGAGGGCGTTACGAGGGCGGGGGAGAATGGGGGTTACCTGAGCCTCGACCAGCTTTTTCAGGCCGGTTTTCATGCGATTGGCCAACACGCCGATCTCGTCGAGCTTCCTTTTGTAGATTATTTTGAAGGACGCCAAGAAGGATATGAAGGTTTTGGGGGTCACGTACGTTCGACGACGGAATCTACGAAGGAGATGGAAGATAGTTAAGAAGAAAAAACACGAAAAGATACTGAAGGAGCCAAAAAATAAAGTATAAAGATCACAAAAGATATTAAAATCGAAAAAATAAAGTACAAAAATAACAAAAAAATAATAAAAATCACAAGAGATTTAGGTAAATTCAGAAATAGATAGTGAAAATCACTAAAATAGATTAAAAAATTACTGAAAAAATACTGAAAAAGACAAAAAATAAAGTATGATAATCAGAAAAGATAGTAGAGTAGGAAAAATAAAGTACACAAATAACAAAAAGATAATTAAGAATAACAAAAGATTTTGTAAAAGTCACAAAAATATAGTGAAAACCACAAAAAAGCACAAAAAAATCACAAAAATCCTAAAAAAGACAAAAAATAATGTATAAAAATCAGAAAAGATAGTAAAGTAGGAAAAATAAAGTACAAAAATACCAAAAAGATGATAAAAAATCACGAAAAGATGCAGAGAAGTTCACAAAAAGATAGTGAAAACCACAAAAAAGCACAAAAAAATCACAAAAATCCTAAAAAAGACACAAAAATAATGTATAAAAATCAGAAAAGATAGTAAAGTGGGAAAAATAAAATAAAATAATAATAAAATATCACGAAAATATTTAGAAAAATTCACAAAAAGAGAGTGATAACCACAAATGGACACTTAAAAATCATAAAAAAATAATGAAAAGGTAAAAAATAAAGCATAAAGATGTCAAAAAATAGTAAAGTCGAAAATATACAGTACAAAAATAACAAAAAGATAATGAAAAACCACAAATGGATGGTAAAAAAAAATCCAAAAAAATGTGAAACTCAAAATAAAGCACGTAAATGCCAGAATCAAAACAAACAGTGCACACTAACTTGTTGTAATACTGATTACAGAAATCGGAAACCGCGTCGTGGATGACGGCCATGATCAAAATGAGCTCCTGTTTGACTTCCGGAGTGGCCACCACCTGATAATTCTTCAGGAAATGCGACGACACCTCAATCAGGGCGTCCTCCGGCCATTTCGAGAACCAGTCCACGGTGCAACCGGAAATCAAACCGGGGAATTTCAGCGCCCTGCTCCTGAACTTCTCCCCAACCTGAACGAAAAAAATAAGAGCCTCGTTCGGTTTTCCCCCTCGGAAAACTCACCGGCGAAAAACACAAGACGACGTGCAAATTCGAGCGAGCCCTCGTCAAAAAGAAATCGTACAAGTTGTCGACGGTGGGCGGCCTCTTGGGCATCACCTTCTTCATGACCGGTATCAGCTCCGATTGGATCTCGTCGAGCTCGTCTTTGGCGAACAGGTTCGCGATTTCCCCGGAGCTCAGAATGTTATTCAAGCTCTCGAGGAAGGTCTCCTCTTTGATTTCGTTATCGGTGAAGATGAAAGTGACGCCGGTGCCCACCAGGCCGGCCTGGCGGTACAAAACCTTCATGTCCTCCATCAAATTGTTCACGTTGTACGATCTGAAAAGCGGAAGATCCACCACAGCCCCCAAGCACTACGTGTCGTCACCTGGTGAGCTGGATCTGGAAGCTCTTGTAGTTGGCGATGAAGGAGGCGAGCCTGGTGAGGCTCTGCTTGCCGGAGCCGCCGACGCCCACCAGCAGGGCGTTCCCTCTCGCCGTCCTGATGATCCGCGAGATGATCATGAGGTGGACCATGGCGTCGCGGAAGAACACCGTGTCCATGGCCGCGCCCCTGATCGCCTCGTTGTACTGCTCCATGAAGCCTGCAAAAACAACCACCTAGAGCTGGAAGCGGGCGGCCGCCCGACGCCCACTCACCCGACAACTTCTCCTTGAGAAACTCCCAGCTGGGTATCTCCTCGTAGATTTTGGGCGCGTCGAAGCAGAAATCCTCGGGCTCGTCGCCGGTGGCCTCGGGCGGGTCGCGCAAAAAGTCCACCCAAAACGACTCCTCCTCGGCGTAGTGCTCGAAGTCGTCGCCCAGCTCGTCCTGCGCCTGCTTCCGCACCGCGTTCACGAACCACGTCCTATCCGCGTCCTCGGTGAACCTGCGAAGCTCGCCTTAAGCCGCGAATGGTCTATCGGGGGCGCGCCCACCCACCTATCGGCGATCACCCGCGTGCACTCGTGCCGCCACAGCTTCAGCAAGGAGGTTTTGGTGAGGCACTCCGGCCCGCGCACCGTCAGGATGCCCTGCCAGATGCGCGAGAGGTCGCGCAGGTTGAAGACGTAGTGGAACTTGGCCGGCGTCGGCAGCATCTTCTTCTTCGCGTTCTGCCACAGGTGCCTGGTGAGGGGGACGAGCTTCGGGAGGAAGTCGACGATTTCGGCGGCGAAGCGCTCCTTGCAGAAGTAGCCGCAGCCGATTTGTCCTGGAACAGGCCGCCAACGGCACAGTTCAGGTCCATGGACGTGATTTGGACATCCAGTGGACGTGCATAAACTCACAATTTCTCAAACTGGAACTCTATAGCCAGTTTTGTACGTCCAGTTTGGGTCCAAAGTACGTCCAAACGTCCATGGACCTAATATGGACATCCAATGGACGTACAAAACTGGCTTTAAAGTTCCAGTTTCAGAAATTTCACGTTTACGTACGTCCACTGGACGTAAAATAATAACTCTGCCATTATATACTGGTTACAATCAACAGTTGTCGTTCGAACTTCGAGTTCTTCAAAGAAGAAAAGTTTACGAACAACAAAAACAAAACCAAAGTGCAGGATGTGAGTGGAATGATTCTGTTTATGCTCGAGGCATGTTATTTACAGAAGCTGCTTTTCAGTGTGGTGAGTGAAATCAAAAAAATATTGAACAGGCCATATCAAAATGTCTCGGAAGAGCAATCGAAAAAAAAGGGATTTAATGTTTTTTGATCTTATTTTATTTTTATTTGTTTGATATTTTGAGTTGTCAATTTTATTATAATAATCTTATTCATTTATTACAACAATCTTTCCGCAGAGAACAAACAATCCCATTCACTTATTTTTTATTTTAATTTTTTCGGATTCTGTACAATGGTTTAATGTTTATTATTTCTTTCTTTCTATTTACTTATTTTTGTTGGTTCAGTTTTCTTCATTGTGTAATATAAATTATAAATGCAAGCATCTGATGTATGTTCAAATAACAAAAAAATAATAAACAAATCAATGAAATAAATAAATATAAATAATGCCATTTAGTCTACCAACAATTTCAAGTCAAAACCTAACTAAATATTTTGAGTTGAAACGTTTACTAATTTCAAACATTAAAATAAAATGAGTATGAAATAGTAGAAATTACCGGTGAAGTTAAAAAATATCGTAAAAAAATATGTTGTTAGTGAAACTAATTTATTGAAAAAGTAGAAAGCCAATTATAGCTGTGCGACTGTAATATTCTCATAATAAACTTTACTTAATAATGTTAAATAAATATTTTTTAATGTAATTGTAGTATGTGTGTATATTAGGTTGCCTATTTGAATAAACTTTTATTATTATGTTGGCAACGGGAAGAAATTTTATTGTTTTTCAATTTATTTAGTTCTTCTATTTATTGTTTTTTTGGCTATTTTTCATGTTTTTATTCAATAAATATTTTATACAGGGTGTTCCTTAAAGACATGCTAATATTTGAAGGGGTGATCCTTTGACATATTTCGAGATACAGGGTGATGAAATTTTGAAAGAAGAATCAGTTTTTTAAAAAATAACTGAGATAACATTCTAGACATCATTAGAGAATTTGTTACACGTCTTTAATGCATCAAGTGGCGATTTTTGTGAAGAATTTTATCAACCTGTATGTCAAAATGTGTCAAAGAATCACCCCTACAGATATTAGCATGTCTTTAAGGAACACCCTGCCGATTTTTTTCACTGCCAAATTCCCAATTTTTTTGAAGAAACACCCAACTGTTTCTTACTGAAAATGAGATCCATGGACGTGATGCTGGGCAGGGTGCAATTGAAGATGCAAAAATGTCTCTTGAGCCTGTGGGGGATGTCGTTCCGGCCGCCCCCCGGATGTATCATGGCCGCGAGGAACATGACGTCGACGATGAGAGAAAAATCGCCGGGTTTGTCCAAGCTGTAGAAGCCTGTGGAATGCGATCGAACGATCACGTCGTTTATTTACATTCACATGTATCGGGGGTGGTTTTTTGGTGGATTTTACCGCCGCTTTCCATGCACTGTCTGACGATTTCGTTGGTTATTTGGTCGCCCCAGTCGTTTATGACCGGCATGTTGATGTCGTCGATGAAGATCGTCAGGGTTTTGCCTGCAGGAGGTCCGTACGTCGTGCCCACTCTCTTATCGACGTACGACTCGATGATGCGCTGTTGAAAAAATCAACGTTGCCATTTCGAGAAGTTGAAAAAAATCAACTGTTTCGGCAGCAAATGCAATTACAGATAGTTCGAAACTGATTCGGCTTGAATTTCGAACGGGTTGAATACAATTTGGAAGTCACGTTGCACAGTTTTCGGAATATTCGCAATTTTCCATAACAGGAAAGTTGAAAAAAAAAAATGAAAACACCCGAAAAAATTCAAAATCACCTGTGTCTACGAGGTCGATTTTTCGAAACATTTTCGCCTGTCTATAAGGCAACTAGAAGACGCCAAAAACGGTGGTGAAATCCGTTTTCCAATATCTAGTATAGTTCTCGAGTAATTTCATATTGAAAATTCCAAAAAATGCCAAAAAGTCGCGAAAACTTGCGAAAAACCCCCAAAACTCCATTATTCTCAACGAAAAAACGTCTGAAAAGTCAATGTCGATGCTCTGGGAGCCTCCATACGAAAACTGGAGACTCTAAGACGATTTTGAAATTTTTGCAAAAATCCAAAGGGGGTACCCTTTCGTCGATTTTTCGGAAAAAATCCAAAAATTAAATTCGCCTGAGAACTCGTCTATAAGGTGCTATAAGGTGACTAAGAGGCGCTGAAAACGGTGGTGAAATCCGTTTTCCGATATCTAGTATAGTTTTCGAGAAATTCCATGTTGAAAATCCCAAAAAATGCCAAAAAGTCGCGAAAACTCGCGAAAAACCCCCAAAACTCCATAATTCTCAACGAAAAAACGTCTGAAAAGTCAATGTCGATGCTCTGGGAGCCTCCATACGAAAACTGGAGACTCTAAGACGATTTTGAAATTTTTGCAAAAATCCAAAGGGGGTACCCTTTCGTCGATTTTTCGGAAAAAATCCAAAAATTAAATTCGCCTGAGAACTCGTCTATAAGGTGCTATAAGGTGTCTAAGAGGCGCTGAAAACGGTGGTGAAATCCGTTTTCCGATATCTAGCATAGTTTTCGAGATATTCCATGTTGAAAATCCCAAAAAATGCCAAAAAGTCGCGAAAACTCGCGAAAAACCCCCAAAACTCCATTATTCTCAACGAAAAAACGTCTGAAAAGTCAATGTCGATGCTCTGGAAGCCTCCATACGAAAACTGGAGACTCTCCATCCAAATCCATTTTTTTTTTCGAGTCAATTAATGCTGAGAATTCCAGAAAAGTCGCAACCCCGCCCCCCAAATCCCCAATTCGACTCACCTGCACCATATTCGGCGTCGTCGCCGACGAAAAATTGAAGCACTTGTTCAGCTTGTACTCGGGATCGAAGGACGAAGTGTAACCCTTGAGCATCACAGTTTTCGCGGTGCCTTGCTCCCCTGAAACAAAAAAAACACAACCCCAAGAAGAAAAAAAAATCCTCGATGCACCGGCAAGGCGGCGCCAATGCACCCACCCGTCAAAAGCACCGCCTTGTTTTGCTTGGCCACGGCGTGGATCAGAAACGCCGTGCGCACGTTGTCCACGTTGGGCACCAGGATGCCCGTAAACTCCAACAGGCTGTCGGGCGGGTACACGAACTCCTCCACCCTGACGGACCAGTGCTCCCACCTGCCGGTCTCCGGGTTCACCACGAACTCGAAGACGGTCTCGTCGTCGCCGCACTTGGGCCAATCGAGCTTGGAGGGGTGCGCCACGGCGAACTCCTCCAGCTTGGATCGGTCGTCCAGCTCGAGGACGGCGCCCAGCGACCACATCACCGAGAAGAGGAACAGCCGTTCCAGCTGCTTGTCCGTCCACACCTCTGGAGGAAGTTGGGGGTGAATGGGGTTTTATCGAAAAATATCGGAATGGGCGTGGGCGGAGCCTCAGAATCGATTTAAAAGTGACCCAGTATGCGTTCAAACTCAACAGACAAAAAACACACTGGACCCCCTGAAAATACAACCGGCAACACCGATTTATGAGTAGATCTCCTGATAAAAAGTCCATTTGGCATCACCGCCTCGCAGCCCAGCGAGAGAATCTATAGAAACGCGGAAACATTTTACAAAATATGTCGAATCATATACTATCTTCGTTTGATTTTGAGCAAAACATCAAAGAGAAACAGTGGATGGGATTCTTAAAATTAATTAATTAAATAAATGATGAAAAATCACAAACTCACTTGGTTCATCGTCAATGTCCAAAATTCCTTGTAGAACATCGTAACACTGCCTGATGTAAAGAGCTTCTCGTATGAACATTTTAGCTTTGAGTTTGGTCTGCGTGAACGTATTCAAGTCCCCATAGATCTGAAGGAGAAAAGAAGCAGGATGGACCAATCAATGTCAAATTGGGTAATGAAGAAAAATAAATTTAATATTCACGTTTTTGTAAAATCAGTCACCAAGTTTGGCAATACTTCTGTAGTTTTCGTGAATTATAATATGTAAAAAAACAACATTTGATATTTAATTTCTTCGAAAAACGCCATTTTCAAAATTAGAAAAATCCTAAGTTATATTTTTTCGAAAAATAAAGAACATTTTCTTTAAAAAATATCAATTTTTCTGCATTCGTGGCCCATTTCATGAATGTAACTGTATACAGGGTGACCCATTAGTATGGGGGCAATGTTTTATCTCTTCCAACTAAAAATATTATAAAATTTTTCAGATAAAAGTTATCAAATTCGCGTAAACACACATTTCTGAAATACTTTGACATACACAAAAAAATCGCATCATTAAATACGACACACTGTATTGTCGTTCCCCAGCAAAACCAGCGCCAAATGCCTTTTTCAAATTTAGGAAAATCCTAAAAGTTACATTTTTTCGAAAAATAAAGAACATCTTCTGGATGACAGATCACAATTTTAAGTTTCTTGATACAATTTCAAGATTTTTCTGCATTTGTGGCCTATGTCATGAATGTACCTGTATACAGGGTGACCCATTAGTATGGGGGCAATGTTTTATCTCTGAACTAAAAATATAATAAAATTTTTCAGATGAAAGTTATCAAATTCGCGTCAACACACATTTCTGAAATACTCTGACATACACAAATAAAATCGCATCATTAAATACAAAAAAATTAGAAAAATCCTGAAATTTTAAGTTTTTCCAAAAATAAAGAACATTTTCTGGATGACCGATTACAATTTTCAGTTTCTTGAAAAAATATCAAGATTTTTCTGCATTTGTGGCCTATTTCATTAAAGTAATTGTATACAGGGTGACCCATTAGTATGGGGCAATGTTTTATCTCTTCCAACTAAACATAGAATAAAATTTTTCAGATAAAAGTCAATATATTCGCGTAAACACCCATTTCTGAAATACTTTGACATACACAAGGTGTTCAGCCTAGGCGAAACAACAGAAAAATCGCATTATTAAATACGACACCCCGTATTGTCGTTCTCCATCGAGACCAGCTCCAAATCCTGCATGCAACCCCAATTTTCAACTCCATAAAATGCGACGTTGTCAAGCTGGTGCGAAAAATAAGGAATCCCGCGACAAAAATCGGTGCGTCACAAAAGCTGCCAAGAAAACGCCGACAGTTGACAAGTGAGTGATTTTTTTTCTGGTAGGCACGAGGATACGGGACGACTGCAAAGTCCAAACAAAGTAAAAGTCCCGTTTCGCATACAGGGTGTCCCTTGGATAAGCATGAAATAGAAACACCCAGTATATCGTTTCACGGTCCAAACAGTCAGCTGAAAACCAAGAGAAAGCAGAAATGAACCCATCCCACCCTCGCTCACCTTATTGAACAACGTCCGGAGCGTGTCCGCCTCCTGGTTGGTCCTCGTCTTGAGCCACGCCTCGAGCACCGGCTGCCACGGCAGCACCGACGAGCTCATGAAGACCATCCCCATGCGCGACACCGTCGCCGGACTGGCGTTGTCGACGTTGTCCGGCTCGAACACCAGCTTGCAGTTGGCCGCCATCACGATGCGGTCGCCGTTCGCCAACGTCAACGTTTTGTTGTCGTCCAACACGGAGTTCAAGTTCTCTATCCAGACGGCGTCCACGGGGCCGTCCAACACCAGCCTGGAGAGGGTGTGTAGAGCGAGTGAGTGTAATAACCCCCCACCCCGTTTCGAAGAAAAAAAAACACGTCTCTCTATTTCAAAATTATTTCTTTAGTTCAATGATAAATTTACGATCCGGCAACACCGCACCTGTTGCCTATTTGATTTGAACCATCAGTCTACGGTCCATTTCAAAGCAAAAAATTTCGGTCTTTTGAACAGAAAAATAAAAATATCCATTGCAATGAGAGTTTACAAAATCGAGCAAATAACGAATCCCCCTGTATTCTTCTCTCGGAATGAAAAAAAATGGAGCAAGCATGAAGCAATTGGGTCGAGAAATATACTATTCAACCACCACCTGCAAATCCCACGATTTTTTTTGATGCCAAGTCTGTCAAACGTCAAGTTTTAAATTTCAACGTCATCTGTCAATTGACGACGTTTCCTGTCAAATGTCAACGTCATATATCCTAAGGCTTTTTCCGATGCTCCAACTGTGAAATGTGTACCAATTTGTAGTATACAGGACGAAAAATCTTACCAGCAGAAATCAGATTTTTTAAATTTCAGTGTTCTCCTCCACAAAGTGGAGAAAATGCCGTCCGTCCAATCGTTGGTAGCTACGTCTAGTCTACCGAACATTTGAGGAGCAGTTATAGCCTGAAATTGCCCATTTTGCCGATTAAAAAATTCAAACTTTTCACGACAAAAGAAAACTAGAAAAAAAAAATCTACCTTCGGATTCATGCGAAGCTCCCTATGTGGCAAGCCTGTTTCCGTCATGGATCTCATGAGACAGTGCATGCATTTGGTTTTTCCCGCTCCTGTAGGACCTATTGAAAAATACAATTCAGGAATACACAGGGTTTTTTAGTCAAGTGAAATAAAAAACGATAAAACGTGTTTTTTTTTCCAACAATTTTTTTACGGTCTTGTATCACCCTGTATTGCAAATCGAAGGCCTAGTGAGACAAGAAGAGGGCCTGTAGGACCTATCGAAAAATAAAATTCAGAAATAGACAGGGTGTTTAAGTCAAGTGAAAAAAAAAACGATAAAACGTGTTTTTTTCTCAACAATTTTTTACGGTCTTGTATCACCCTGTATTACAAATCGAAGGCCCAGGAAGGCAAGAAGAGGACCTGTAGAATTTATCAAAAAATAAAATTCAGGAATACACAGGGTGTTTTAGTCAAATCAAAAAAAAAAACGATGAAACGTGTTTTTTTCTCAACAATTTTTTTACGGTCTTGTATCACCCTGTATTACAAATCGAAGGCCCAGGAAGGCAAGAAGAGGACCTGTAGAATTTATCAAAAAATAAAATTCAGGAATACACAGGGTGTTTTAGTCAAGTAAAAAATAAAAACGATAAAACGTGTTGTTTTTTTCAACAAACTATTTCAAGCTCTTCACCCTATAACAGTTCTCGATTGATTTTTTCGTCGAAATTTAATGCGATGAAAGAAATCCACCCCATCCACTCACCCATAACCATGAGCCCGTGCCTGACCAGCGACGTTTCGTACAACTGTATCACCTTCAGGTTCCAAGATGGGTAATTGATGAGCCCCATTTCGTTGCACTGATTGGAAATGGCTTTCCCCAACTCCTTCCACGACTTCGTGGTCAGTTTAATGCCGGGAAACATGTCCTCGATCAGCGACAGGAACAGCGGCTCGTCCTCGTCGATCAATTTGCTCAGATTCATGTCTCTCAGCACTCGCATCACGACCACCTCTTCGGTTTCGTGGGGATTGGCCCTCTTCTGAGCCCCCAGCGTTCTCAGCACGGACAAAATGTTGCGCAAGCCGAAATCGTAGTGGACCTGGAATACTCCCGCTCATTCCCGCTACCACCCGAGCGAGCAATCGACTTGGATTACCTGTTTGGACAACTGTTCCTCGCACAGCTGGTACAGGGTGAAGAACTTTTTCGACAGGAAAACGTTGTCTTTGAAGCCGCAAGACGCCAGCTTCACTCTGATGATGATTTGCCGATCGGGCACCATCATGGCGACGGTCCTGAACATGATCTTCAAGTTTTCCGGCAGCTCTTGCCTGCCAGCATAGCCCGGATTCATGGTGAGGAAAATGCCGAACTCGATGTTCATCGCCACGTTGTCACCGTCCCTGGAAAACAGTTCGCCCCGTATTCAACAATGAGGGTATGATGGCTGAGTGTTGTGGAAAGTCCGCTACGAGGCCATGTGGCGAAATTCCGAGCAGGAAACCAACGAAAAATTATTTAGAAATTAATTCCACATTCAAGAAGCAATGAGGAAGTTTCCAATATTGAGATTTTATTTTTTCCATAGAATATATGAGAAATTATTACACCCGTATTTTTTCTTTTTTTGTGCGATCGAATTTGACTCCAGAATTTCGTTTTGAAAAACTAGTTTTGGCTCCTCCACCATTCTGATGACGTACCAAGTCCGGAAAACCGGGTTCACACAGGAACGAATTGAGATTTTGCGTGCGGAAGTACAGTGTTGCCCTGCTTCTAATTTATTCTAAATATTCGGAAAAACTGACCAGAATATCTTGGTAGTAAAATATGTCGTGGATTTTGCAATACCAAATCATGGATTGTTTACCTTTCGAGATATAATATCATATTGTATGTCTTATGAAATATAACTAGCACATAACATGCGAAAATATATGAATGCGATGATATAATCGAGGGCTATGGCTGAATAGAAAATAAACGAATGAATCGAATTTGTTCTCGAAGTGATTTTTTTCAATATAATTTTGTGTTTGAATTTTCGAAACAGCTTTCAATTGATTTTCATGAAAATAGAAAGGTAGATCTGGCAATTGCGCAAATGCATTCGTAGATTTCGTCCGCGATCATCCGGATTACACCATAACATAACTTACGATAGCTATATTCACTCTAAGCTCACTAAATACGTCACAGTTTCCCGCCTCAAAATTTATAAATTGGTTTATTTTGAAAATAGACTGGAGTCGAATGATTTGTATTGTCATTCTAGAAAGTAGAGATATCAAACTAAATAGTTGAGTACTTATTTGATGAGAATTCGTCCTAAGGAAACTTCTCCATTCATTCAAGTGTTTTCAAAATCAAAACCAAGAACCAAGTGGGAGATGTGACGAAAAACTTTTCCGAGACCGGAAAGAAGGAAAATTGTAGAGATGAAAAAGAATTGAGAGACTTGACAGACCCGCCAAAAGTGGCCAAAAGCAGTAGAAGTTATGCTGAAAAAAATTGGTTTGAGTTCAAATTTGTGGAAAAAAATAATTAAACCCCGAAAAAAACAGTCTCAAAATGAAAAAAAAAAAATAAAAAAAGTAGCTGAGGTTTCCAAAAAACCAACTCACATGAAAATGAAGGACGGTTTGCGCTCCTTCCTAGCCTGCAGCACGATATAAATCTGCTGAGCAGCCACAGAAAGCACCGGCAGCTCGATACGATTAAACTCATCGAAGCACCCCCACGTCCCGGACTGCGCCAACCCCTGAGAAACAAAAAACCAGCTCCCGTAACCACCACCACGAACCTCGACCCACCCACCCACCTTGAAGATCCGGCCCAAACCCCTGAAATCCATCTGGTCCGAGCAGTTGAACACCACGACGAACTTCCCCAGCGTCCTCCCCATGTCCTTGGTGGTTTCCGTCTTGCCGGTGCCCGCGGGGCCGGCCGGGGCGCCCCCCATGTTGATCCCTGGAAAAAATGGCGGCGTTCCCCTCGATAAAAAAAAAAACTCGCCGAAATAGAGCCGGCGCGCCTCACAGATCGCTTGGGCCAGAGTTATGTAGCATCTGTCCGTGAGAGGGGTGATGGCCAGCCGCTCCGTGATGCCGAGGTACTCGTTCTGGTAGAGGAAAATCACGTCGGTGATCTTCACCAGGACGTCGTCGTTCTCCTCGTTGTAGTAGAACCTCGATTGGGCCTGCCACTCGAAGTCCAGGACGGACTTGACGCGGAGTTTGCAGATGTTGTCGAAGATGTCCCTGAAAACGAGCCGGCGAGGGTTCGTGCAGCGTCGAGGCTGCAGGAACCCTCGCTCCTACCTTTGGTGCACGTGGATGGTGACCATGGTCTCGAAGCGGATCCGCTGCATCTTCGACAGGTCCTTCGACGTCAAGTCGATCAGAGCGTTCAACAAGTCCAGGAATCGCTGGTTCGTTATTTTCATCTGCATCCTGTCGACTCTGGCGCGTTTTATGGCTATTTCGGCTTCTTTGGTCCACAGCAGTTGGACCCCCACGAGGCCAGCCTAAAGTGTCGTCGATGAGCAGCGAGAAAAAATTGAGATTTTCACTTCACACTCGCCTGCCCGCAAAATTGGACGAACCCGCTGATGAAATCGTAGTCTGGATCGACCAAGCATTGGGCTTGTGCAGCCAAGACGTTCTTGACAGTGTCCCTGACCATTTGTAGGAGGTTGTTTAGCCAAAACTCGACGCCGCCGACGCATTGCACGCCCTTTTCGAACGTCACTTTCTCGCCGAGATCGGAATTCATTGCTACTATGAAATCGGGCCGTTTCTCGTCGAAATCCACCTAAATCCATAATCGAGTTTGTCGGTTCATCAGCAGTGAGTGATAATTCCATCGAATCGCTCACCTTGAACACGGCATCGAATAAACTGGGCAAATGCGGTTGGATCGAAGTGGGATCCGAGCTTTGCCCCAGAATCTCCAACAAAACTGGATCCGATATGAAGAAGAATCTCGGGAAACACAACCTCTTGGATTCTGCAAAGGAACCGATGAGAAATTTCGATCAGCACGAGAGCAATCGCGAGAGAAAAAAAATCACCCAGGTAGCCCGTCAAACTTTTTTGGCAAGTCTCCAACTGTTCCAGGAGATGTGGCAACAGCTGACCCATCGTTTCGTCGCCTGTGCAACATTCCACAGCGTTGGGAATCTCGTGGGCTCGCGTCATTATTTTTATCCAGGATTTGTCGATGTTCTGCACACGAAAACACACGCGAGTTTTAAACTTTCCAACCCTGACCAGTGTTATTGGAAACCTACACTGAATCTCTTAGCTTCAGCCGGCAATTGTTTAGCGATATCTCCGCCCACGAAAACCGCCTCCAAATACACCCAAAGGTTCTGGACTATGAGCCACTTTTCCAAAATCTCCGAAGTGTCCACCAACTTGTGGACCCACAGTTGAATGTCTTTTTTGAAGGGGGCGTTGTATCTGGAAACGAACCCAATCGATGGGCGACCGCCAACTCCTTGGGGGAGGTGAAAATTACCTGTTGCTCAGCAGGGAGTTCATAATCATCAAACTGTCCTCCAGCGTGGTGATGATTTCCCCAGTTTCCTGCCCCTTCAGCAAGAGCTCGCCTCTCGTTTTGAAATACGAGAACGACAGCTCGACCACTGCCCAATCGGCGATGACCTACAGGGGACCAGAATCTCCGTCAGGGTTTCCTGATTCGGAAATTTGAAAATGAAAAAGAAACACCTCAAACGACTTGTACCTGTTTGAGTTTAGCTTCGATGTCTTTTTCTTTGACGGCGCTGATGCAAATGTCCTCGACGTCGTCCTTGTACTTCAACAGCGGCGCCTCCATGATGCTCTTCAACGTGAAAGTCGGCGAGTCCACGTCGAACGAGTAGCCCGTCAAGTTGCCCATACGTTTCCAGTGTCGCTCTTTCATGGCCTTTTCAACAGAAAATCCAGTGTTTTCACTTTTTTTTTTCTACAAGCGTGCGTGATTCACCCTCTACCCGCACGCAATTCAGTTTGGAAAGTGTCATTTTCCCACACTAGTGCGGGAAATTTCTTCCCACACTAGTGCGGGAAAAACATTTATATGACATCCTCGTAAGATATAAGTGGTGGGTGACAAAATATGAAAGTTCAAGCTTTTTTGTTGCAATACCAAGTGAGTTTGTTCAGAATCATCCATCATTTTGCACTATTTATTGAAAAAATGAACAAATATTGATGAATAGAAATGTATTGTTATGAAAATCACCCTATATATAGGCTTTGATTACACAAATTTGTTTGTAATTGTCAGAGTGACAGACAAAGCGTACTTATATGAAATTTTCGATTCAGTAAAATGAGGAATTCTCATTAAATAAGTACTCAACTATTTAGTTTGATATCTCTACTTTCTAGAATGACGATACAAATCATTCGACTCCATTCTATTTTCAAAATAAACCAATTTATAAATTTTGAGGCGGAAAACTGTGACGTACTTGGTGAGTTTAGAGTGAATATAGCTATCGTAAGTTCCAGTTATGGTGTAATCCGGATGATCGCGGACGAAATCTACGAATGCATTTGCGCAATTGCCAGATCTACCTTTCTATTTTCATGAAAATAAATTGAAAGCTGTTCCGAAAATTCAAACACAAAATTATATTGAAATAATTCACTTCGAGAACAAATTCGATTCATTCGTTTATTCTCTATTCAGCCATAGCCCTCGATTATATCATCGCATTCATATATTTTCGCATGTTATGTGCTGGTTATATTTCATAAGACATAAAATATGATATTATATATCACGAAAGGTAAACAATCCATGATTTGGTATTGCAAAATCCACGACATATTTTACTACCAAGATATTCTGGTCAGTGTTTCCGAATATTTAGAATAAATTAGAAGCAGGGCAACACACTGTACTTCCGCACGCAAAATCCCAATTTGTTCCCGTGTGAACCCGGTTTTCCGGACTTGGTACGTCATCAGAATGGCGGAGGAGCCAAAACTAGTTTTTCAAAACGAAACTCTGCAGTCAAATTCGATCGCACAAAAAAAAGAAAAAATACGGGTGTAATAATTTTTCATATATTTTATGGAAAAAATAAAATCTCAATATTGGAAACTTCGTTTCCTACGCTTGTAGAAAAAATATTGTTCCCAACTCATGCGGAAAGTGTCTTTCCCGTACTCGACTGCTTTCCCAAACTTCCGCACTTGTTAGGAAAATTACTTTTTCGGGGGTTTCCACGGTCGAATCGATGCGCGGGGGGAAATATTTCGCTCGCTTCTCGTCACTCAGACTCACCTTGTTGGCCATGAGCTCTAGCAGAGGGCAAGTCTCGCTGAAGTCGTCGATTTTCTTCTTCAGCTCCAGATAGGCCGGCCAATCCTTCATGCCCTTCGGCAACTTGCGACACCTGCAAGAAAAAACCCGCGACCCGGCTGAAATGAAAAAAGAAAAAAATACATGAAAATGAGAATGAAGAGCCACCTGTTTTGGAAGTCCTGCAGCTCCGCGAAGATGGCCTCGATGTCCACGTCGCTCCACAAGATATCGTAATAGCCGTCGATGCTGTGATTGACGGCCAAATACAGCCCGTACAGCTTGTTCAGCAAGTTGAACTCCTTCTTGCGCTTGTGCAGGACGGGGTAGTCGTTGACCTCGAGCCCGAACAGCTTCTCCCCGCTGCTGTACATCTCGAACTTCCGCCACAGCTCGTCGAACCTGTCCTGGAACGCCAGCACTCGGTCGCTGGCCTCGCGCGCCTGCAGACCCGCCACCATCGGACCTTTCAGGTCAAAGTCCACGTCGAACTGCTCCACCTCCACCTTGAACTTGGACACGCCGTTGGTGAGCTCCTCCAGCAGCGGGCCCTGCACCGTGCAGATGTTCTCCTGGACGACCTTCGACTGGAAAAGAACGGGCATGCGATCGTCCGTCCGGGCAGCGGTTCGCCGTCGCTCACGTGCGTTATCATGTTCTGGAAGTTGAAGCGCAGCGACTCCACCCGCTCCACGTCCTCCTTGGACACGTCGATTTTGAATCTGCCGAAGGTGCCGTACGCCTCCTCCATCAGCCCCAGGTCCATGTCCGTTTCGATGAAGTTCTCCCGGATGACCTCCAGGCAGTTCATGGCGAGCCTACGCGGAGAAAAAGCGACGTGGCAGTGCCCCTCGACCTTGCCCTTCCCCCTCGAAGCTCACCTGCAGTCGTCCAGGTCCTTGATGGGCTTGTTCAGCACCTTCTCCTGCGTCTTGATAAAGTCCACCATGTGGTTGAGCTTCTCGTTGTACCTCTGGCCCAACTTGCGGCCGAGGATGTGCTTCCACGAGTCCGATTCGACCAGCAACGCCAGCTTGAACTGGTCTGGAACGACGAGAATTCTGCATTATTTTTCCAAAAATTCAGTTTCAATTATTTTTCTAGTTTTGAGGGTGATGAAGTTCAAAAGTTTTACAAGATACGTCAGTTTCAATTTCAAATAGGGTGTTTTTTGACAAAAACTAACGTGTCCCCACTTTCATTTCTTCCCCCTGATAGCTGCCCCCCCATTTTTTCAAATAGCCAAGGGGGTCATTGGAAAATATTCTGAAAGTACAACTCTAAAAGCATCATTTACGAATTTTCGAAATGAAAATACAAATAATAATGAATAAACAAAGAAATAACAATTTAAATCTTCGAAAATTAATGTAGTGTTAAAATTATTCTGAATATTGTTCCCCATTTTTCAAATTCATTTTCACAGTTTCTCATTTTTCAAAATTTGATTCGATGAGGTTCGTTTATTGATTTGCACGAATTTTCTTTCATTCTTCAATTTTTCCAATCGTTCCTGCATTTCCCGGCTACCTGCAAAGTCGATCGCGAATGCGACGATGCCGAATCGTATTAATTTTCTTGGGTTATCGGAAATTCAATGGCTGCCCCCTAATTTTTTTTCAAATACCCAAGGGGGTCATTGGAAAATATTCTGAAAGTACAACTCTAAAAGCATCATTTACGAATTTTCAAGATGAAAATACAAATAATAATAAGTAAACAAAGAAATAACAATTAAAATCTTCGAAAATTAATGTAGTGTTAAAATTATTCTGAATATTGTTCCCCATTTTTCAAATTCATTTTCAGTTTCTCATTTTTCAAAATTTGATTCGATGATGTTCGTTTATTGATTTGCACAAATTTTCTTTCATTCTTCTTCAATTTTTCCAATCGTTCCTGCATTTCCCGGCTACCTGCAAAGTCGATCGCGAATGCGACGATGCCGAATCGTATTAATTTTCTTGGGTTATCGGAAATTCAATGGCTGCCCCCTAAATTTTTTCAAATAGCCAAGGGGGTCGTGAGATACATCGTTAGACGAGATTTTCGAAGTACAATTCAAAAACCATAAATAACAATTTGTTTTTTGAATAAAAATGCAAATAAAAATGAATAATTAATATCAATTTGAATCTTCAAGAATAAAAATACTAGACAAATAATTCTAATGTTCTCCATTTACTTCGCAGTAGTAGCTCATTTATTTGATTTGATAGTTTTCGTTCATTAATTAATTATTTATTTGTATTTTGATTTGCGACCTTGCCCAGTTTTTTTTTTTTTCTCTCCTCAATTTTTTCCAACCGTTATTCTCGCCTCCCACCCACGTCGATCGCGAATGCGACGTTGCCGAATCGTAAAAATTTTCTTGCGTTATCGGAATTTCAAAACGCGAACGGCTTCAATAAAAACCAATTCGATTGTGTTTCGTGCAATGCGACTCACCCATGGTTATCTGGATGGCGCCGATGTTGTGTTTTTCCGGCAGCTGTTTGATGTGTTCCGCCCTGGCGTCGTACTCTTGGAATTTCTCCGAGATCTCTACGATGAGGGGGTCTTGATCGCAGAATTTCTCGATCTGGTCGTCTCTGTCTTCCGCCCACAAGAAACTGTACTCCAAGTATCGCTACGAAGGAAGGACAGTTAAAGTATGGTTGATTTGATTTATTTAAAATTTAATTTAGGAAAAAATGGAATGCGAAAAAAATTGGGGAAAAGGGGGTCTTGATTTTTTCTTTTTTTCAATTATAAACTCACCTCAAGCAGAGCCATTACGTCGGGATGCACTAAATACATCACGCCCTGTAGACTCATAAAAATTCTAACAATTTCCTTATTCTCGCTGATGACTTTGTAATAATTTTTCGTTTTCGGCAGTTCTACTGTAGGCTCTTCTACGAGATTAAAAAAAAAAAAAAGAAAAATCAGTAAACTAAAGTAAATTATTTGCAATTATTGTTCATTTATTATTATCAAATTCTCACCTCGCTTCATGGCGGATTTTTTTTTCGTTCCTTGACCCCACATGCCGATGTATTTGTGAGTGTCCAAAATGTTGGCGAGGACTTGCGAGAAGATATTCTGGATCTCGTCCAAATTCGGGTTTATGACTGCTATGGGGATTTGAAGGACCATGCTGGTTTGCATGAGGGCGTTGAATTCGCCGATGCTGGATGAAAAAACAATTGTCCGTACAGGGTGTATGCGTTTAGAGAAAATAAATATAAATAAAGCACCTTGTTGCTCTTCTCTTCACATTTTCCAGGGATAGTTTTGTAGCTTTGTTCAAAGCGTCGACGAGTTTCATGTTGAAAAATGCAAACATTTCTATGCAATCGCCATGAATGGAAGCCAAATCTAAGGGGGCATTTCTGTCAATTTCTTTGAATGCTGAAAAAAATTTCATCGTACAGTTTGTTCCATTTTTCAGGTGAAACAATTCTCTCGTCTCGTAATTTCTAGATGAATTTTATTTCTTTATTTATTTTGACATCGAATAATTCCCAAAAAAGGCATTATTCATTATAAAGCACCAAAAATGCATACTTTTGTTGATTCAGATAAATACATTGGCTCTGAAAATCATGTATTTTTATTGTTATTCACCTGCATCTCCAGACATTAACAATCTGGAAGACGACCCGATAGGTTTCAAGGCTTTTTCCGGATCCATCCATTTGTACTTATTTTTTTGCAGCTCCGGTTGATCGATCACACTCAAAAATTTGTTGATCAATTCCGTTACGCACCGTTCCACTGTCGACGATTTCAAATCGATCTCTTTAGCTACAGAAAATTAATTATTTCATCAGAACGTCGAAGTAATACAAAAATTCAGGTATTCGATGAAAAACAAAAACTAGAATATCAGTAGTTTGATTGCAAAAAATATGAGAACTCAAAAAACATAAAAATACTAGAAAAAGCAAAAAAAGAACAATTACACTCTTATTGGAAAGTCAAAAATACGAGATTGCAAAATTTGTTGTTTAATATGAAAAAATACATGAATATTGAATCTCAGTCATTTGATTTTTAGAAAATAAATTACGAAATATCGAAATGAATTAACAAAGTACAAAAATTACTGGAAATCAATTAACCACATGGTGAAACGTCAAAACAAAATAAAAAAATGCAAAATCTCGCTTGTTTAAAGTGAAAAAAATATAAAAATTACTGCAAATCAATGAACCGCATGGTGAAACGTCAAAACAAAATTAAAAATTGCAAAATCTCGCTTGGTTAAAGTGAAAAAAATATAAAAATTACTGGAAATCAAAAAAACCACATGGTGAAACGTCGAAACAAAATTAAAAATTGCAAAATCTCGCTTGGTTAAAGTGAAAAAAAATATAGAAATTACTGCAAATCAAAAAAACCACATGGTGAAACGTCAAAACAAAATTAAAAATTGCAAAATATCGCTTGGTTAAAGTAAAAAAAATATAAAAATTACTGGAAATTAATGGACCATGCAGTGAAACGTCAAAACAAAATTAAAAATTGCAAAATCTCGCTTGGTTAAAGTGAAAAAATATAAAAATTACTGCAAATCAATGAACCGCATGGTGAAACGTCAAAACAAAATTAAAAATTGCAAAATCTCGCTTGTTTAAAGTGAATAAAATATAAAAATTACTGGAAATTAATGGACCATGCAGTGAAACGTCGAAACAAAACTGAAAATTGCAAAATCTCCCTTGTTTAAAGTGAAAAAAATATAAAAATTACTGAAAATAAATGAACCACGTGGTGAAACGTCAAAACAAAATAAAAAAATGCAAAATCTCACTAGGTTAAAGCGAAAAAATATATAAATTACTAAAATTAAATGAATCACATAAACAAACGTCAAAACAAAATTGAAAATTGCAAAATCTCGCTTGGTTAAAGTGAAAAGAATATAAAAATTACTGGAAATCAATGAACCACATGGTGAAACGTCAAAACAAAATCAAAAATTGCAAAATCTCACTCGTTTAAAGTGAAAAGAATATAAAAATTACTGGAAGTTAATGGACCATACAGTGAAACGTCAAAACAAAACTAAAAATTGCAAAATCTCGCTTGGTTAAAGTGAAAAAAATATAAAAATTACTGGAAATCAATGAACCACATGGTGAAACGTCAAAACAAAATCAAAAATTGCAAAATCTCACTCGTTTAAAGTGAAAAGAATATAAAAATTACTGGAAGTTAATGGACCATACAGTGGAACGTCAAAACAAAACTAAAAATTGCAAAATCTCGCTTGGTTAAAGTGAAAAAAATATAAAAATTACTGGAAATCAATGAACCACATGGTGAAACGTCAAAACAAAATCAAAAATTGCAAAATCTCACTCGTTTAAAGTGAAAAGAATATAAAAATTACTGGAAGTTAATGGACCATACAGTGAAACGTCAAAACAAAACTAAAAATTGCAAAATCTCGCTTGGTTAAAGTGAAAAAAATATAAAAATTACTGGAAATCAATGAACCACATGGTGAAACGTCAAAACAAAATCAAAAATTGCAAAATCTCACTCGTTTAAAGTGAAAAGAATATAAAAATTACTGGAAGTTAATGGACCATACAGTGGAACGTCAAAACAAAACTAAAAATTGCAAAATCTCGCTTGGTTAAAGTGAAAAAAATATAAAAATTACTGGAAATCAATGAACCACATGGTGAAACGTCAAAACAAAATCAAAAATTGCAAAATCTCACTCGTTTAAAGTGAAAAGAATATAAAAATTACTGGAAGTTAATGGACCATACAGTGAAACGTCAAAACAAAATTAAAAATTGCAAAATCTCGCTTGTTTAAAGTGAAAAAATATATAAATTACTGAAATTAAATGAATCACATAAAGAAACGTCAAAACAAAATTAAAAATTGCAAAATCTCGCTTGGTTAAAGTGAAAAAAATATAAAAATTACTGGAAATCAATTAACCACATGGTGAAACGTCAAAACAAAATAAAAAAATGCAAAATCTCGCTTGGTTAAAGTAAACAAAATATATAAATTACTGCAAATCAATGAACCGCATGGTAAAACGTCAAAACAAAATTAAATATTGCAAAATCTCACTCGTTTAAAGTGAAAAAAATATAAAAATTACTGCAAATCAATGAACCGCATGGTGAAACGTCAAAACGAAATTAAAAATTGCAAAATCTCGCTTGTTTAAAGTGAAAAAAAATATAAAAATTACTGCAAATCAATGAACCGCATGGTGAAACGTCAAAACAAAACTAAAAATTGCAAAATCTCACTCGTTTAAAGTGAAAAAAATATAAAAATTACTGGAAATTAATGGACCGAAGAGTGCAACGTCAAAAAAAATCGCAAAATCACTGCCATTCAATGCGAAAAATTATAAATAAACTGAAAACCTTTCAAAACAGCAAAAATCGTGGAAAAACTGCCCCCTCACCTATATTAATCCTATGATTGACATTCTCCTCCAACAGCTTCCCGGGGCTGATGGCATCGGCTGGCAAATAGACCAGCGGCGTCGTCGCCAAAGACTCCAACACCTCGTCGATGCGCGCCTCCTTCATGTCCCGCACCTCCTTCACGAACATCTCGATGTAGTCGAGCACGTTCGTCACGTCGTCGCAAAACTCGGGGATCCGCATCGACGTCCACGTGATCGTGGAGAAGCCCGCCATGAAGGAGTTCTCCATTTTGATGAGCTGGGGCCGCATCATGGGCAAGAACAACGTGGGGATGTTCGAGCGGATGGTGTCGTTGCGGCGGATTAGCGCCTTCACGATTTCGTACGAGTCGAGCAGCTTGTCCTTGCAGAAGACGAGGACCTGGCCGACGTCCGGGACGGCTAAACACCACCGGGTGAAAATTGCGTTCATATATCGAGGATTTTTTTTCGTAAATTCAATAATTCTTTAAGTTGTGCATTCGTTCATGTGTTTTTCGTTCTTTCTTTAATTCTTTTCTCCTATTCAATCATTCGTTCAGTCATTTTTTGCCTTCTTCTTTCATTCTTCATTTTTTCGTCCATTTATTCTTCCATTCTTGCATTCGTTCTTTCGTTTATTCGTGCATTTAGTTTTTTTTTAATTCGTTCTTTCGTGCATTAGTTCATTCGTTAATTCATCCATTTATTCATGCCTACGTTTTTTGCATTCGTTTTTTCTCTTCGTTATTCGTTCTTGCATTCGTTCGTCGTTCATTCATTTGTGCATTGGGTTTTTTTTGTATTTGTTTAAATGTTTTTCGTTCTTTCTGCAATTCTTTTTTCCTATTCAATCATTCGTTCAGTCATTTTTTGCCTTCTTCTTTCATTCTTAATTTTTTCGTCCATTTATTCTCTTATTCATTCTTGCATTCATTCTTGCATTCATTCTTTCGTTCATTCGTGCATTTAGTTTTTTTCAATTCGTTCTTTCGTGCATTAGTTCATTCGTTAATTCATCCATTTATTCATGCCTACGTTTTTTGCATTCGTTTTTTCTCTTCGTTATTCGTTCTTGCATTCGTTCGTCGTTCATTCATTTGTGCATTGGGTTTTTTTTTGTATTTGTTGTTGTTGTTTTTCGTTCTTTTTTGCTTTCTTTTTTCGTCTTTTCTGTATTCTTGCATTAGTTCATTCATCAATTCGTTCTTTCGTTTTTTTAGCATTCATTTCATTCTTTATTTTTTCGTCCATTAATGTATTTGTTTTCTGTCTATTCGTGTATTTGTTCATTCATTCATGCATTAGTTCTTTTGCATTCGTTCAATTGTTTTTAGTTCTATCTTGCATTCTCTTTTGCTTTCTTTTTTCGTTCTTTTCTGCATTCTTGGATCAGTTCATTCATTAATTAGCTCAGTTATTCATGCTTTCGTTTTTTTGCTTTCTCTATTTCATCATAAATGTTTTCGTCCTTTAATTGATTTATTTTCAATTCATTCATGCATTCGTTCTCTCGTGTATTCGTTCTTCATTCATTAATTCGTTCATTTATTCGTACCTTTGTTTTTTTTGCACTATTCATTTCGTTCTTTATTTTTTCGCCCATTGGCATTCGTTCTTGCTTGCATTTGTTCGTCATTCATTCATTTGTGAATTCGTTTTTTTTTTCATTCGTTCAATTGTTTTTCGTTCTTTCCAACTCACTTTCTTCGTCCTTTTGCATCAGTTCATTCATTAATTAGCTCACTTATTCGGGCTTTCGTTTTTTTTTTCTTTCCCTATTTCATTATCATTTTTTTCGTCCATTAATTTATTTATTTTTTATTCAATCTTGCATTAGTCCATTCTTGCATTCGTTCATTCATTCATTTGTGCATGGTTTTTGGCATTCGTTCTTTCTTAAATTGTTTCGTACATTATTTCTCTCGTGCATTATTTTTTTGTTCTTTCTTGCATTCATTCATTCATTTGTGCATTCGTTTTTTTTTTATTCATTCTCTCTTTCTTCATTCTTTCGTACATTTTCAAGCTTCATTCCTTGTGCACTCATTTTTTCTCAACAATTTCCTTGTTGTATGAAATTGAACTGAAAAAATTTGATATTGCATGACTCCGAGTTTGCAATCGCTGTAAAGTAAACAATTGATACCAAGTGAATCGATATAAATGTACAGGGTGGCGAATAAACACCCCGACACTTCATTCAACTCGTTTTCTTCGTACCCAAATCCAGCTTGTACATGTACTCGGCCTCCCGTATAACCTCCGAGATGTACGGATCGAAATTCACCCTGTACCTCTTCGTCTTCTCGTCCTTGGTCAGAATGGGCGCCATCAGGCAGTTCCTCACCTGGCCCGCGAAAGTGTACCACGCGTCGTGGTAGATCATTTCGTAGTGCACGAACACCATCGACATGGCGTTAAAGAGTTGGATGCATTTCTGCACTTTCCTGTGGCGCATCACCTGCGAACAAACGAGAAACGAGGCGAGTTTCGTGGATGCGAAGCGTTCGCCAACGTCCAACTGACCTTCGATTTGGTCTTGAACACCTCCATGGGTTCTTCGATGCGACTGTAAAAGTGTCGTATCCACATTATGCGACCGCTCACCGGCGGCATGTTGCGAGGTATCTGCGGCGTTTGACGTTCCTCGTTGTACCTGACATGTGACACGGATGACAGGTGACAGTTTGAAAGCGAATTGCCACCAACTGGGCACGAATTGTTCATTCGATTCAATCATGAAAAGCTTTCTGAATGTTGGTTCTATTTCAAAGAAGAATAATTCAACATCTTTTTTTTTCTTGAAATTTCCAAACTTTTCATCAAGATAATCACTTCGGGGATGTTTACCACGATTTCGTTCAAAATAATGTCTAGTTTGGAACGAAACAACGAAGAGAAATATGCACGTTTGTGTATTTTATTGAAATGAATATATGACAGACCCTGTATAATCATACCTATCTCGTAGATTCTCGATTTCCCCTTGAAAGATGAGCATCGCCTCCAAATATCTTTCCTCCAAGTGAAGGCATTCCAAATTCAACTTTTCGAACCTAAATAAAAATGTTACACGTTTTTTCGCTGAACGGATAACAAATGCACAAAAAAATAAAGAAATAATGCACGAGAAAATAAAGAGATAACGTACGACAAAATAAAGATAGAATGCAAAAAAAAACGATTGCACGAAAACTTTAAGAAAAAATACACGAACAAGATGAAGAAAGAATGCTCAAAAAAACAATTGCAAGAAAAAGTAAAGAAATAATGCACGAAAAAACGATTATTCAAGAAAAATAAAGAAATAATGCATGAGAAAATGAAGGAATAATGCAAAAGAAAACAATTTCACAAGGAAATAAAGAAATAATGTACGACAAAATGAAGAAATGATGCACGAAAAAATAAATATAAACTTAAAGAAAAAATGCACGAAAAAATAAAGAGATAATCCACAAGAAAATAAAGAAATAATGCACGAAAAAGTGAAGAAATGATGCTCAAAAAAATCAATTGCAAGAAAAATTGAATAAATAATGCACGAGAAAACGATTATTTGAGAAAAATAAAGAAATAATGCATGAGAAAATTAAGGAATGATGCAAAAGAAAACAATTCCACAAGGAAATAAAGAAATAATGTACGACAAAATGAAGAAATGATGCACGAAAAAATAAAGATAAACTTAAAGAAAAAATGCACGAAAAAATAAAGAGATAATCCACAAGAAAATAAAGAAATAATTGCAAACAATTGCAAGAAAAATTTTATAAATAATGCACGAAAAAACGATTGCACAAAAATAAAGAAATAATGCACGAAAAAGATGAAGAAATAATGCTCAAAAAAAAACAATTGCAAGAAAAAGTAGAGAAATGAAGTACGAAAAAATGATTGCACAAAAAATAAAGAAATAATGCACGAGAAAGTAAAGAAATAATGCACGAGAAAACAATTCCACAAGAAAATAAAGAAATTATGCACGAAAAATTAAAGAAATGATGCTCAAAACAAAACGATTGCACGAATAAATAAATTAAAAAATAATGCACATCAGTCACCGTTTGAGCAATCTCAGTATATTATCGACGTCCGTGATTTTCGACAAGGAATTGCCGACAAACTCCTCCAACTCCCATTCGGTATCGACGACGTTCTGCCTGTACTCCTTGTAATCGCCATCGAAGTACGGCAGACGATGGTTCAGGGCGTCGTACTTCTGCGACGAGATCTTCCTGAAGAAGTCCACGAACTTGTTGGCGTACACCTCGACGCCCTCGATGGTGCTCTCGCGCAAGATCGAATACTTGATGGTCGTGTTCAGCACGTACACGATCTCCTCCACGCGCCGTTTGAACGTCTCGAACTTGCCGAAAACGAACATTTCGGAGCACTCGAACGGCTTCTCGCCCGCCTCCTCCATCAGCCGCCTGGTGCGTTTGAAGCACTGGTAGTACTTCAGGTACAGGTCGAGGCACGTCTGCAAAGTTTCAATTCCGCTGTATTTCGCGAAAAAATCCACAAGTGCCCGCATCACACATAAAAAGGTTTGCTTCTCCTAATGAAATATGCTTTGTATCCAGAGTATGGCTTGTTTATTTACAGGGTGTTTCAAAATTCAGCATCAAGATTTTAGGGGCGTATTTTTCGGGTCAAAATAAGACGTTTTCGTCCATAAACATGTGTCCGCAAACGCTTCGTTACCGATCTACAGAGCGTTAAAGTTTCAACATTTTTTTTATTTTTTGCTGA
This sequence comes from Plagiodera versicolora, assembly GCA_037013635.1. Classification (NCBI taxonomy): domain Eukaryota; kingdom Metazoa; phylum Arthropoda; class Insecta; order Coleoptera; family Chrysomelidae; genus Plagiodera; species Plagiodera versicolora. The sequence continues at coordinate 8,760,412 of CM072991.1, read as the reverse complement.
AAAGTCAAGGTTCGTTTGGTTTCTTATTCTTTAGGTAATGTTTAAGGAAACTTGTAATTTAGATCACGTATAGAGTTTTTTGTTCTCATTGTGATTCCTACCTTTTGTTAAAAAATTTAATTAAATGTAGCGAATCACAACAATTGATTTTACTTTTTTATCGATAACGATCGCAGATGCGTGAAAAATACAGGAGACAAAAATATTTATAAACAAAACAAAGAATTCATTTCATATTTTAGAATCCACCAGCGGCGCACTACAAAAAAGTTCATGGGGCGAAAAAGGGCTTGATCCCATGAAAAAATATCTCCCTGTAGCTTGTTACAATCACTCGGCATACTGGATGATGTAAACCCTTTCAAATTTGATCTTAATATCTCAAAAAGTGAAAGAGCTATGGAGAAAAAAATAAAAAAATGTTGAAACTTTAACGCTCTGTAGATCGGTAACGAAGCGTTTGCGGACACATGTTTATGGACAAAAACGTCTTATTTTGACCTGAAAAATACGCCCCTAGAATCTTGATACTGAATTTTGAAACACCCTGTATACTGGAATAAACGATCGCTTGATCTAAGAGTTTTGTATTTCCAACTCGGTACTCTCTGACCAAGCATATAAATTGCTTGAATTATAAAAAATACACATTCTTTGTAGGAATAAACCAACTTTACTCCAAATGAGAAACATGTTACTTAGATAATGAAGTCAACCATAATCTTTATTTGAAAAGTACTTCTCTTGAATCAAATTGCAAATATTCCTATTATTAGCTATAGCTTCTTTCATACCAAAAGATTAGTAAGATTGGACGAATATAAAAACATATTGAATTGAGATAACAGCCTTCTTCATTTGAGAACCTCACCGTGATGAAGTAACGAAATATTAGTTACAATTGAATATATCATATTTCTGAATGAAGAGACTATTTGCTTGATTCGAAATAATATATTTTCCATATTTAATTCCATTTATTTCATTCCATTCCACACTGAAATAATTGTTTTCATCCAGATTTTTCTTGCTGTAAATGAATAAAGATATGTATATTCAAACAAAGATTGAAAAAAAAACTCACCTTTCACACAGCTCCTTTTTTCCCACGTTCCTATAATGTTGAAATGTTCGTATATTTCATAACCCTAACCACACTTTCGACATACGCCCTATATATACGACCGATTCCTGGACATTTCACAATACAGTTAGGAGAAGGAAACATCAAACATATTGATATAGAAATAACCTCATCTTGAAATTATACACTTACCTACGAAATTCTTTATGATTTCTTCTGAGATTCCCCATCCTCTGAGCTTTCTTCCATTTTTGCACAATTATTAAATGCGTGGTGATACAAGAAAATACTTGATATAATGTCTTGAAACAAGAAACGTTGATTTGTTTTTCAAGAATAGTAGTTTTCTTTCCGAATATTTTCAATAGATAATTTTCTACATTTGAGATATCAAACAACTTTGCATCAAGTCCATTATCTCTTAAGAAGAAGGCGTTATCTCTGATCGAGAATTCAGAATTGAAAAAATGTATCATCTCCAATAAAGATAAAGATTTCTTCGATGGAGAAATACTTTATATATTTTCTTCAAAGAAGAGATATTGTGTGATATGTCTTTCAAGAATAGTAGTTTTCTTTCCTGGATACTGTCAATTATTCGGATGGAGAATATTTAGTGAAACTGAGTAAATATTTCAAATAAATAATTTTATATATTGGAGATATCCAATAACGTTGCATCAAATACATGATTTCAGAGAAAGAAAGGGTTATCTCTGATCGAGAATTCAGAATTGACAAAAAACGTATCATCTCCAATAAAGATAAAGATTTCTTCGATGGAGAAATACTTTATATATTTTCTTCAAAGAAGAGATATCGTGTGATATGTCTTTCAAGAATAGTAGTTTTCTTTCCTGGATACTGTTAATTATTCGGATGGAGAATATTTAGTGAAACTGAGTGAATATTTCAAATAAATAATTTTATATATTGGAGATATTCCATAACGTTGCATCAAATACATGATTTCAGAGAAAGAAAGGGTTATCTCTGATCGAGAATTCAGAATCGACAAAAAACGTATCATCTCTACCCGCCCACCCACCTGTATTTTCCGCAACACCTCCTTCTTGGGCTGCCGCCACACGCTCCGCGCACCGTCGCAGTCCAAGTAGCTCCGGCACTTGAAGATGATCTGGTTGGACACTTTGACGAGGAGGGCCGTCACGTTGCCCGTGCTGTTGTAGTAGCGCGACGTGGTGAACACCATGCGGATGGCGTGCAAGAGGGGCGGCAGGTGGGGCACCAGCTCGGGCGGGTCCAGCCGGTAGAAGGGGTCCCAGTACTTCTCCATCGAGTACAGGTACTTCATGTTGTCGGTGCACTCGTTCTTCGTGTCGTACACGTCCACCACGTGCCGCTTCCAAATCTGGTAGTGGGGGGAATCAGGGGGGATAGGGTGGATGTTGGCAATTGAATAGCAAACAAGGTTTCCGTCAACTCGTGCATTTGTTTTTTTGCGTTCGGTCATTCATTTATTCCTTTGTTTTTTTTGCATTCGTTCTTTCGTTCATTTTCTCGTTCCTTCTTGCATTCTTTTTTCCTTCTTTTCTGCATTCGTTCTTCATTCATCAATTCATTATTTCTTTGTTCTTTTTGCATTAGTTCATTTGTACATTTTTTGTATTCGTTTTCATTTTAGATTTCTTGCTTATTCGTTCTTTTTTCATTCGTTCTTTAATTCATTTCTTTATTCGTACAATCGTTTTCTTGCATTCGTGATTTTGTGGATCATTCCTTCGTTTTTTCATTTTAATTCTTTCATTCGTACATTTCTTTGTATCCTTTTTTTTATTTTTGTTTATTCTTTCTTCTTTGCATTCGTCCATTAGTTCATTCATTAATTCATACATTTGTTTTTTTTTGCATTCGTTCTTTTGTGCTTTCTTTCTCTGTTCTTTTTGCAGTTGTTCATTTGTACATTTTTTGTGTTCGTTTTCATTTCAGATTTCTTATTTATTCGTTCTTCTTTGCATTCGTCCATTCGTTCTTCGTTCATTAATTCGTACATTTGTTTTTTTGCATTCGTTCTTTTGTGCTTTCTCTCTTTCTTCTTTTTGCATTCGTTCATTTGTACATTTTTTGTATTCGTTTTCAATTCAATCTTCTCATGTATTCGTTCTTCTTTGCATTCGTCCATTCGTTCTTCGTTCATTAATTCGTACATTTGTTTTTTTGCATTCGTTCTTTTGTGCTTTCTTTCTTTGTTCTTTTTGCATTCGTTCATTTGTACATTTTTTGTATTCGTTTTCATTTTAGATTTCTTATATATTCGTTCTTTTTTGCATTCGTTCATTCGTTCTTAATTCATTAGTTCATTTATTCATTCGTACATTCGTTTTTTGAATTCGTTCTTTGTTTTTTTGGCATTTGTACATTTTTTGTATTCTTTTCTTCTTCAATTCCCTTGTTTATTTATTTATTATTCCTTTGAATTCGTTTTTTCTTGCATTCGTTCTTTAATTCTTCCATTTGAAATAAGCAATCAGAAACATCCCCAACGTTGCCGATCGTCATTTTCAGACCCGAGCATTCAGAAAAAAAAATCAAAAGGTGTCAGACCCGGCCATCTCCGTGACTCCAACCCCCACCTTGATGATCTCCTTGTTGCGGATGTACTCCATGAAGGCGATACACCTTTGGCATTGCTCCGTTTCCAAAAACTCAGCCAAACAAGTGAACCTAGCCAATTGCCGTCTCCAGTACTCGATTTCCACCACCGGGCCCACGAATTCGTCTTCTCGTCTCAGTTGCCTGTACTGCACCAAGCACTGAAACGCGATAGGAGATTGCGTGTACAGGGTGTTCGAGAGAAGTTCGAAAAAAATCTCACCCTTTCGATGAGTTTGTGCCACACCCTGACGATGGCTTCCACTTGCTGTATGAGGGGTTTATTGAAAAAGGCCTTCTCCCTTTTGCTGTCCCCGTCTATCTCAGCCAGAACCTCCTCGTCGTAAGTGAAAGTCACCACCCCCTTCAAATCCTGTTTGGTTCCTGATGGATCAATGAAGAATTGTAGATAACTCAGAAATTACCAGTAAATTCTAGTAAATTTACTGTCCAAGTAAGTGACGAAGGACTGAAAGTCCCCCTCGAAGTTGAGCTTTTGCAATCGCCCGCTCTCCGTTTTCGGTAAATCCCCCCAATCTTTGGACAAGGCCAAGGGGGGTTGGATGAGTTGGGCCAACAAATCGTAGGCAATGGCGGCGAAATTCACGCCGCCGTCGCTCATGTCGAACTGGATGAAGCACAGTTCCTGAAAAACACGACCGAGGTTGCGGAGGGTGTTTTGGTTTTTTTTTAAATCACCTATTTCGGCCCAAAAAACAATAATTTCACGATATTAGCGTGGGGAAATTGATATTTCACTTCAAAGTTGAAATTCCACTTTGTTTTCCGTGTCACTTTTGCACAAAAATTTACAGCTTTTTGGCTAATTTCTTCAATAACGTGACACCCTGTATATTGAGAAAGGATTTACTATGTATTCATCCTGAGGAAACATTGAAAATGCCATATTTCTCCAGTATTTAGATTTGACAGCATGTCAACATCATTCCGTCAAGTAATAGTCAATTGTCAACTGTCAGACCACAGTAAATGACAGATGGATTTGACGGGCACGTTTAAAATATCGAAAATACTGCAATTTCGATGTTTATTTAATTAAGAAAGAAATCTCATTATGTTTTGTGTCTCGTTGATGAAGAATTTTGGCAAAAAGTGACACAAAAAAGGTGAAATTTCAGCTTTGGAGTGGAATGTCTCATCAAGTATCAATTTCCCCACGAGAATATTGTGAAATTAGTGTTTTTTGGGCCAAAATACGTAGATAAAAATAAAATCCATCAAAATCCAGTGATCGTTACACAAAGCATACATTTTAATTATTGTTTAATTAATATTAATATTTCCCAATCAGGAACACCCTGTATATTCTAGGGGTTTTTTTTTTTTCGTTAATCATAGTTTGTATCATAGTGGATATTATCAATTTTGGGATATTCTGAAAAAAACCTCGATTTAGTACTCACGTCGTTGATATTTCTCAAATCTAACGCGACATTATTGTATTTGTAGACGGCGACTGCTTTTCCATTCATGCCCATTTGCATGCCGTTCGTGACGTATATTCTTTTCATCGGGCCCTTATTGGCCACGTTACTCCTACCACTTTCTGAAGAACAAATAAAAAGACACCCATTCAGATCCAAAAGATTTTCGGTATAAACTCGGACACCCTGTATAATTGAAACGGCAAGAAAGCAATACTCGGTTAAAGTGAAAAAAAGACTATTTAATAGTTTATCTAGTGAATGGTGATTGCAATTACGAAAAAAAAAGGACAGAAAATGGCCCCTTTTTCGATGTCCACACTGTATATCTTTTTGTAATTTTGGAAACAGGAATTTGCAGTTTTCAGGAGCACCAGCTAAAATTTCGCCGAACTTGCAAAGGCACAAACGACATTCACATGACTTGCTTCGTTTTTGAGATACAGGGTGAATTCAAAAATCCTCCGTTATGGAAAAGTAAAAATTGATTCTTGACCTGTTTTCACGTAGATAGAACGCAAATTCTCGGAATTTGGCTGCTTTCCGAAAACGTAGCTATGGAATTTTTAATCAGGATCGTGGGACATGTCATACAGTGTGTTTAAAAAATTAAGAACCCCCCGAGAAAAATGGTATGAATGTGATTACGATTATGGTGTACCTTGTGGGTATGGAGGCCCATCTTGGTAATAGAACAAAACACACTTGGTGTGGCCTTTTTGTAGCAAATTTTGCAAAAGTTCGACGTGATAAGAATCGTCTACGACTCCGTCCATCACGTCGTTCAATTCGAGTCCCCAAAATGTCGCTATCATATCGCAAATCTGCCTATGAGGCAATTGCATTTCTTGGTAACGCAAAGTACGGAGTTCCTTCATTTTTTGCTGCAAATAAAAACGAGAAAAAAGTTCTTGATTCACGATATTTATTGTATTCAACATAGGACACTTTTATTTCAGACAAAACATTGTTAAAAAATTCACAAAGTACAAAGAAATATATTGTTTTTTTTTATGAAAATCAATAATTAACAAATATGTATTTGTCAATATTTTACTCTGGTAAATGTTTATATACTGGGTGTCATCGATTTTGATGAAATTTTCTTTGTACCTACGTATTTTGGTCCAAAAATCACAAATTTCACAATATTTTGTGGGCAAATTAATACTGTACGAGATATTCCACTGCAAAGTTGAAATTTCGCTTTTTTGTGTCACTTTTTGGCAAAATTTTTCATCAACGAGACACAAAACATAATGAGATTTCTTTCTTAATTGAATAAACATTAAAAATGCAGTATTTTCTATATTTCAAACGTGCCCGTCAAATTCATCTGACATTTACTGTGGTCTGACAGTTGACAATTGACTAATGCTTGAGAGAATGATGTTGACATGCTGTCAAATCTAAATACTGGAGAAATATTGCATTTTCAATGTTTCGTCAGGATGAATACATGATAAACCCTTTTCCCAATATACAGTGTGTCACGTTATCGAAGAAATTAGCCGAAAGCTGTACATTTTTGTGCAAAAGTGACACGGAAAACAAAGTGGAATTTCAACTTTGGAGTGAAATATCTCGAAAAGTATCAATTTCCCCACGATAATAATGTGAAACTCGTGTTTTTGGACCAAAATACCAAAGTAAAAGAAACAATTTTCATCAAAATCTATGTCGCCTACTTAGACTTTCACATTCGATTCTAATCTTCAACTAACTTCGGAAAATACTGTATTTCGCTGAAAAACTGTTGGCAACCCTTGCCAAAACACGTCAGTGTCAACAAAACCGCCCGAGAAAGTCAACTCACCAGTTTTTCTTTCGCTGATTCTTGTATGGCTAAAAACGTGGCGCTCGATCTGAGCCTCTTCTGACTTCCGGTCGATATTTGTTTCGCCACCCCCATAATCATGTCCAAATCGGAAGACGAGACCATGCCGGATGGGCCGCCGCCCGGCATCAGCATCCCGGAGCTCCCGCCCATCATGGGCGACAGCTCTTCCTTCTCTTCCTCGGTCATTTTTATTCCAGTATTATCGGGGATTCAGTGCCTGCGATTGATACTGGAGATTATTTCATTTTTGACAGATGCGTTTGAGAGTTTGTTTATTTTTTCGTGGGTTATTCCATGGCAACAAGGGTACATTCCTTTGGTGTACTTTTGAGCAGATTAAAAGAAATCGATTTGCCTCAAAACTCGTCTACAGGGTGTCTAAGAGAAGCTGAACACGGCACTGAGCGCGGTTTTTCGATATCTAGTAAAGTTTTCGAGAAATTCGTGATTTTTCGTTATCAAATATATAAAAGTCCAAAAACAACAGGATAATTCAAAAAATCACCAGTTTCAACAGAAAAAAATACTGTGAAACTACTAATATAACACTTTTGAAACATATTCCTTTGTTCAATTTCGAACAAACTTTCAAAAAATTAATTCGCCTCGAAACTCATATACAGGGTGTCTGAACACGGCACTGAGCGCGGTTTTTCGATATCTAGTAAAGTTTTCGAGAAATTCGTGATTTTTCGTTATCAAATATATCGAAAAGTCCAAAAACACCAGAAAAATTCAAAAAATCACCAGTTTCAACAGAAAAAAATACTGTGAAACTACTAATATAACACTTTTGAAACATATTCCTTTGTTCAATTTCGAACAAACTTTCAAAAAATTAATTCGCCTCGAAACTCATATACAGGGTGTCTGAACACGGCACTGAGCGCGGTTTTTCGATATCTAGTAAAGTTTTCGAGAAATTCGTGATTTTTCGTTATCAAATATATCGAAAAGTCCATAAACACCAGGAAAATTCAAAAAATCACCTGTTTCAACAGAAAAAAATACTGTGAAACTACTAATATAACACTTTTGAAACATATTCCTTTGTTCAATTTCGAACAAACTTTCAAAAAATTAATTCGCCTCGAAACTCATATACAGGGTGTCTGAACACGGCACTGAGCGCGGTTTTTCGATATCTAGTAAAGTTTTCGAGAAATTCGTGATTTTTCGTTATCAAATATATCGAAAAGTCCAAAAACACCAGAAAAATTCAAAAAATCACCAGTTTCAACAGAAAAAAATACTGTGAAACTACTAATATAACACTTTTGAAACATATTCCTTTGTTCAATTTCGAACAAACTTTCAAAAAATTAATTCGCCTCGAAACTCATATACAGGGTGTCTGAACACGGCACTGAGCGCGGTTTTTCGATATCTAGTAAAGTTTTCGAGAAATTCGTGATTTTTCGTTATCAAATATATCGAAAAGTCCAAAAACACCAGGATAATTCAAAAAATCACCTGTTTCAACAGAAAAAAATACTGTGAAACTACTAATATAACACTTTTGAAACATATTCCTTTGTTCAATTTCGAACAAACTTTCAAAAAATTAATTCGCCTCGAAACTCATATACAGGGCGTCTGAACACGGCACTGAGTTAACTGCCCAATTGTACACCTAAAATATCTACAAACATAACGTGGTCAACACAACAAAGAAGATAGCTCTTTCTGTTGCCAATTTGGCTGCCACGCTATTCATTCGAATTAAAGAAAAAATAAGACTCTAACTCTAAATGTTGGATTGAGGTGTGAACAACAATAACACTATACCAAAAAGGTTCATTTTGGAAATTTGCAATTCGTGTTTTCGTACCGAAATACGTAAGTACCAACAAACATTTTCATTAAAGTTGGTCACATGATGAATGTAGTTTTATCGATTTAGCGAAGCCCTAGGCATCTTTCAATCAGTTGGAGGAGTCCGAGTTCTGACGATCTTCTAATAGCCAGCAGAATTTGATTTGAAAATATTTCAATCATCCTGTACACACATTTCGGTATCACAGAGATGACTAGTTTCAATTATGCAACCCTATTAATCATGCGTAAAGGAATTGGCAGACTGATAAGACGACACATATTACTCAGTCGATTTTAAACCTCCGTTGGGTTCGGACGTGCGTGACAAAAAGACTTTCGTTCGGTGGAAAGTTTTCGCGAGTGTTTTCAGTGATCAGTGATGTGTGAGTGACTGTGTGTGTGCTTCAAGAACAGTTCGAGAGTGGGCAAGTTGAGAAAAATTAACGGGTGAGTTTTATTTTCACGTTACTTCACACAACTGAACGATTTTGAAATTTTCCATCATGATACATCGAGTTTTTTTATTGAAATTTACTGATTTCTTGGTGAAATTGTTCTTTCAAAGCGGCGTTTCCTAACATTCAAGAAAAGAAGGTGAATTTTCAACTTTGTATTAATACCGAATTCGTTTACTTGCATGAAAACCAAGTACCAACAAAAATGTTATGAAATTGTTGAAAATTTTATGAATTCATTTTCAATTTTGTTATAGATGGCATGTGACGTAAGCGGATGATGCACGGTGACGTCTGGAAAACAAAGAACTAGGATAGAAGGTGTAACTACTACTACCAATCGGTGAGTGGTTTTTTTGATTCCTGTAACTTATACAACGCCACATTGCACAATCGCACATTTCAACTATTTTTCAATTGTCCATTATGATTTTTCGAATACAAATATTTATTCTAGAGATTTAATAACTTTTTTCATTCTTACAGGTAGTAAGTAGTTCTTCTAGAAAAAGGTAAGTGATTTTTGGGTTATGCATGACTTTTTGCACGAATTACAGCGGGTGCACCCACAATATTCCGACGAACTATGGAATTCGTAGGATTGTAGAGAATCCTTATAGCCGGGATATACGTATACAGTATGTCCAAATTTCAGTTTCTCGATTTTAAACTCACTTTTCCAAATTACACAGCTCTACCTTTTTTTCGTAAAAAAGTGTTTTCAAGTGGCAGGTCGTTTAACATACAGTACATCAGGATACTGAATAGAATGTTCATTTTCGAATTGAAATCCTTAACATTGCAGTAGTGAAACTAACAGTAGTCTACAGTGCGTTGGTACGAATCGAATCTACAATCAAAGGTGTGCTTGAAGAAATCGAGTACGCCATCAAAAGTGTCTCACAGACGGAAGGTCCCAAGTTCAGATGCACCAAAATTATTTCCAGTGAATTTTCTACCCGATCATTAACGACAGTTGACAACCTCACCCGATAGCGCGCCCGGTACCCTTACGAGGGGAGAGTATTGACTTTTGGTGTTTGTAAGTTCTCCTCTTTGCAAAAGAGGCCGTCACCTTAAGAAGTCGGTATGACAGTGTTTTTCGTGGTCGTGGGAGTCTTCTTAGTTCTTGATGTAGGTAGGAATTCGCTTTGCGGCCCACCGCATTTGAATTTCGATGGACCTTCCGTCTGTAAGACTCTTTTGACGACGTACTTGATTTCTTCAAGGGCATTTTCGATTGTAGATTTGATTTGTACCAACGCACTGTAGAGACTGTTACTTTTGCTACTGCGATGTTGAGGATTTCAACTCGAAAATGAACATTCTATTCAGTATTCTGATGTACTGTCTGTTAAACGACTTGTTACTTGAAACACTTTTTCATGAAAAAGAAGGTTTGTCTGACGATTACGATGACAATTTTCCAAATGAAGTATATTTTGCAATTTTGTGAAAATGCCAATGAACGAATTTCAGGAATTGAATTTATTTCAGGTATTAATTAATTTCAACAAAAAATTCATTTCAGGAATCATTCTTTTTCAGGAATTATTTTATTTCAGGAATTATTTTTTTTCAGGAATCATTCTTTTTCAGGAATCATTCTTTTTCAGGAATTATTTCATTTCAGGAATTATTTCATTTCAGGAATTATTCTTTTTCAGGAATTATTTCATTTCAGGAATTATTTTTTTTTTCAGGAATAATTTTTTCCAGGAATTATTTCATTTCAGGAATTATTTCATTTCAGGAATTATTCTTTTTCAGGAATTATTATATTTCAGGTATTATTTTTTTTCAGGTATTATTTGTTTTTGCGGAGATTGACATTAAAGATTAAAAAAATTAAACGAATTCGTTTAATTTTGAGGTTGACTATTTTTCAAGCGCAGTTTATACTTTTCAGAGACGTAATCTGAAACAATAAATGAAGTGCATTTTGCAATTTTGTACAAATGTCAATAAACGAATTTCAGAAATTAATTTTAATTTCTGGAAGGGGTAAATGCAGTTCAAGTAGAGGTATCATCTGGTGATTTCATTCAGATGAACCTTTCTCAGTGAAATAAGTGAAAACAAATGGAATAAGCGCGTTTTATACTTTTCAGGTACATAATGTAAGACAATATGAAGTGCATTTTACTATTTTGTACAAATGCCAATAAACGAATTTCAGAAATAATTTTATTTCTGGAAGGGGTAAATGCTTTTCGCCTATCATCTGGTGATTTCATTCAGATGAACGGTTCTCAATGAAAAATAGTGAAACAAGTGCCGCGTAGACTTTTCAGAGACGTAATCTGAAACAATATATGAAGTGCATTTTGCGAATTCGTACAAATGCCAATAAACGAATTCCAGAAATTAATTTTAATTTCTGGAAGGGGTAGATATTTTTCATATTCATGGTTTGTAGGCCTACTGGGGATGCTTCCATTAAAAAAAGCAACGCATTGAGAACTCTACCTCTTGGGTAATGACGGAAACGAGTTCAAATGTATTTTATTTTATTTCGCACGCGCCTATTTACCATTTTCAGATCATCAAATCATTAAAAATTTGTACCTGAAATGATAGTTTTATTTCCACCTAACATCGAACTTCCATTACGACCTCAACATTTCACAAAACTAAATTCTGTGAAATTATTAGAAATATAAATTCATGCATTATGCGACATCTATGATATTAAAATTGAAATGAAAAGTCGTACACATCTTCACAAAATCCATGTCAATGTGTATCGTGAGAAAGTGAGGTTAGAAGTGATTGTAATATTTTTGTTTCCATGTCAGGCCACCTGATTGTATTGCTATTATTGCTTATTTCTGGGAAAAAACGACCGAAAAGTTTCGAATTAACCTAATCGTCCATCCAGAGCACTGTTTCACTATATTCAAACAAATTCGTGAGTATTACACCAGAAATATACCATCCAAAATGCCGAAGAGGAAAGTTAGCACAGACGAAACAACAGAAACACCTGCGAAGAAGACGCATTGGACATTGGGGTTGTTGAATTCAATAAACGACCCAGAACTCATCGTAGAATCAGACGATTTAGTTACAGTTATCAAAGACGCATACCCCAAAGCAGAGTTCCACTATTTGGTCTTGCCCAAAGAAAACATAAGCAGCTTGAAGGAGCTGACGAAGGAGCATTTGCCCCTCCTAAAACACATGGAAGCAGTCGCTAAAACACTCACAAGTGATGAAAAACACAATCATAGGACTTTCAAGTTGGGCTACCATGCTGAACCTAGTATGGCAAGGTTACACTTGCATGTTATTAGTGACGATATGAACTCGCCTTGTGTTAAAACTAAGAAACATTGGAACAGCTTCAACACTGAGTTTTTCCTCAATTCATCAGGTATATAGTGATACTTTACAAACTGTTAGATTTGATTTATCTATTTACTTAACTTTCAGATGTGAGAAAAAGCTTAAAGAAGAGTGGTGAAGTGAGCTTACCTTCGAAAGAGACGTGTGCAGAATTGATGAATACTCCTTTGAAGTGTCACAAGTGTGATTATGAGCCAAAACATTGTCCAGATCTGAAAGCACATATTAAAAGTCATATTTAATATTCATCAGATTTTTATATTGTTCAAATACACAAATATGCTAACTTTTGGTTAATTTCATTCCCAGTTTATGCTTACCGAATATTTTTTTTAATAAAACTCGGAAAACAATAGAGAATTAAAAACTCCCGCAAATTTCGAAATTGATGTACGTTGTCTTCTTCTCTCTTCATGGAGGGTAGTACGTAATCACAGGGTCGCGTAATCGAAGAAGAAGAACGGTTCTTTTCGTACTTTGATAACGGTTATGTTTATACAAACAATTTCGTAAATATTATTTGAAAACGCAATTCTGAATGATTAATAATTGTATTATACTCGATACACATAGTGATGGACAACGATATTGAATTCGTAAATGTCGCAATAAGAATTAGACCGTTGGTCGATAAAGATACTGCAAAATGTCTACAGATTATCAGCGAAAATCCACCAGTAAGTACAATCTCACATATTTCATCAACATATTCAAGGATTTTTCACAGGTTTTGTTGCTCCATGAAAGATCGCTGACTTTCAATTTCGATTATGTGTACACTGAGAAAACAAATCAGCAAACCATATACGAACAGATGGTGAAACCTCTTGTAGAAAATGTTAAGAAGGGGTACAATTGTACGGTTTTTGCGAATGGTCAAACAGGCACTGGGAAAACGTATACAATTGGGACTGACCCTCATGTAAGACAAATAACAATCAATAATGATAAACTAGTGTAACAATTATTTGAAGGTGAGAAACGAAGAGGATTTTGGCTTGATTCCAAGAGCCTTAAACGAGTTCTTCAATCACGAGGGTGAGGCTGAAATTGAGATATCGTTGTCCTTCATTGAAATCTACAATGAAAAAGTGTTTGATTTGTTGTTGAGTGATAAACCTGATGAGAAGCCATTGCGGATGAAAGGTGAGTCTGAAAATGGGTGCATTGCGCGGTTCTGAGGCTTTCAATTGTGTGCAGGCCTCAAAGCCCAAGGCTACTGCCAGGAAAAAGTGTACAACATCCACGAGGCCAACCACTTTTTGAAAATGGGCAACAAAAACCGTCACACAGCCGAGACAAAGCAGAACTCTAAAAGCTCGAGGTCACACGCGATTTTCACCATTTACTGCAGCGTTAAGCACAAGTAAGCTCGGCCCCACTGCCCTAGCCCAATTCACAGCCGAATTCTCTCCTAGGCATCACAAAACATCAGCCAAGCTCAACTTGGTCGACTTGGCTGGCTCGGAGAGCATAAAAAAGACGGGCAGCGAGGGCAGCACTCGCCAGGAAGGCGTCAACATCAACAAAGGCCTATTGTCTATTGGTCAAGTCATGACTGCTCTGACCACAAACGCGTCTTACATCCCCTACCGACAATCCATCATCACTTCGCTTCTCAAAGACTCGCTGAGCCCCTGCAACTTCATTTCCCTCATCGCTTGCGTCAGTTCCGCTGCTGAGGACTCCACGGAGACTTCGCAGACTCTGGAGTTTGCGCAACGGGTGAAAAAGCTGAGGAACAAACCGGAAGTGAACGAAGTGATTTCGAAGTTTAGAAAAGAGAACCCCGGCATGTTCTCGCAGCCGAAGACGCCCTTCAAGAGGCCGGCGCCCTTCCAGACGCCCGTGGTCAGCAAGAGAATGAGGCCTCTGGCCACAATCAACGACAACAAGTAATAATCGACTTGGAGGAAGTCTTCGCTGGGTGTTATTCCATGGTTTTTCTTTCAGCTTGTTGCAAAGCTGCAGCTCTACGCAGAGCTCGTTATCCTCAACTCCAAACAACGTTAATTCATCGTGTAATGAATCGAATCAGCACCATTTGAGTCCTGTGATCAGGAAATATCTGAGCGCCATGGAATCTTCCATGATGAATAAGTTGGAGTTGATTATTCAGAGCTCGCTGAAGAGGCCCAGTAACGTGGAGAAGCGACGTGACAATGTCGAAAACACGCCTTGGTGAGTGTCTGTTTAAAAAAAATCACTGCAATATTCGTTAAATTGTTTCTGAGACTCTTTGTTTAGTAATAAATGCATTATAAACTTATCAGTCACTGCTGATGAGTCAGCTTGCATAACTTTTGACACGGACCACGATAAAGTTGATTATTTGAAAGTTTTTTCGTAGGAAAACCAGTTTAGCGGCTTTTTCAGTGGCTCCCAGTCATTTTTGAGTCATAAATGTATCAAACCAAATGTCAAAAAACACCCTTTTGAGCTGTATTCAAGCAATTTTCGGAAAATAATCACGAAAAACAGTTGAAAACGTATTTTTTCGATTTTTTGGCGCAGTCGTTTTGCCAGAATAAATTCGCAAAGTTGTGAATCGTCTAGAAATATCATTGACAGCGATAGTTTATCGACATTTTCGACGAGAAACATAAGAATCAGCTTGAAAAAATGATATTGTTGTCGTTTTGATTCAATCATAGTTCATGATTCAACATAATTTAGTGATATGTGATGTCTATTATATAAATTATCAGTCACTGCTGATGAGTCAGCTTGCATAACTTTTGACACGTAACACGATAATGTTGTTTGAAGTTTTTTTCACAGGAAAACCAGTTAAGCGGCTTTTTCCGGGGCTCTCAAGTCATTTTTGAGTTCTAAATTTATCGAACCAAATGTCAAAAACACCTTTTCGAGCTGTATTCAAGCTATTTTCGGAAAATTATCACGAAAAACTGTTGAATACGTATTTTTTCGATTTTTTGGCGCAGTCGTTTTGCCAGAATAAATTCGCCAAGTTGTGGATCGTCGAGAAATATCATTGACAGCGATAGTTTGTCGACATTTTCGACGAGAAACATAAGAATCAGTTTGAAAAAATGATATTGTTATCGTTTTGATTCATTCATAGTTCATGATTCAACATAAATTAGTGATATATGATTATATAAATTATCAGTCACTGCTGATGATTCAAAGAAATCTCTGAAAAACATTCTGGCAACGCTGCCCACTCGATTTCTGACACAGAACACAATAATATTGATACCAATGACATGAAACACTATTATCTTCACCTTGTTTTGTTTTCATTTCGACCTGATTTCGCGTTTCTGAAGTCTCCAAAGCTGCGTTTATCCGAAAAATACGTCGAAGTTCACTGAAAAAAAAAAACTTTATATACACAATATTCAATTCCAAATTACATTAGAGTCGAATTAATCGTCGCCTATTACGAAATCGGTTATTCTCAGCATACCGTGGAACGCAATACAAAAGGAAGTTTCCAAACTGGTCCACACCGAAGTAGCGCAGCTCACTTCAAGAAAAACGAGAGCCACGAGCAGCCCCATAGAAAAACACCTGAAGAACATCAAAAAAGTATTGGTGAGAAAAAAAATGAAAAAAATCTGGACAGCTCACTTGCCATACTTGACACGTTTCAGAGTTACGGGAGTCCTTTCACTGAAGAAATCAACTCCCTCATATCCGAGCGACAACACGCGGGCCTCGAATTCAAAATCCCCGAGCGCCCCCTGCCGAAAAAAAATAACCCCAAACCCAAACGCACCCCCTCCTTGTCCCCAATCGAGAACGTGGACACACAACGCCCGAGACGCAGCGCGCGGATTTCGCTGAGGGCGTCCGCTCACAGAAAAACCGGCGATTTCTACTGGTCCCCCCTGGATAAAAGCTCGAAATTCGACCAAACCCGCAGGAAAACGTCGGAGGAAAAGCCCAAAATGTTGACGGTAGCTGACACGCCTGTTGGTAAAAGGCTCTTGCAGAACAACAGGTAGGATTTTTCGCAGGGTTGGAGATTTTCACGAAAAATTCGCGTCTTGATGTACAAGATTTAATCAGGAATCTGGCAACGTTGCAAACGCAACAGTCGTTCCCATAGACTCGGTGTTTTGTTGTATGGCGTTGCATAGCAACCGTTGCTAAGTAGGGGCAGAACAAATAAAGTTCACTTGTCAATAGTTTCAGCTGTCTTTGGAAACGTCAAACGGAATTTATTTCAGATTGGATAGTCCGAGTACGAGTCAAACCAAAAAAGTGTTGACGGTTCTCAATACGGGGAATTTGCGGAATCTTCAGTTGTTACAGACAATCGGCCCGAAAACTGCCCAGCAAATTTTGTTGTACAGGTGATTACCCGAATTTTGTCTCTATTTGACTGGAATTGATTTTGACGTGATTATTTTCTCAGGAATATCAAGGGGAAGTTCAAGAGGATATCGGATCTATCAGAATTACCTGGCTGGGGCTCCAGGAAGTTTGATAACTTTGTGGAGAGGAATTTTTTGAAACAAGAACTGTTATAAGTTATAATTTTTATTTGAACTGTAGATTGTCATTTTTATGTTACCATAATTATACAAAATAAAAACAAGTCCAAAATGTCACCTTCAAAATGGAATATCTCGTGAATTATTAATTTCCTTACGATAATATCATCAAATTCGTGGTTTTTTGGGCCAAAATACATCAGTACCAACAGAAATTTTCATCAAAATCCACATCGCATTATCAACATGGACGAATTATTCTCTGTAAATATGAATCAACTCACACCCTGTAAATGCTATAATAAACAATCGAGTCGCTGTCTGTCACAATGACATTTGCTGTCAAGTTAATTATCAAAATTCAAGATGAAGGGGAATTGGGGTATGAAATCAAAAGTTTTACATTCTGTGAAATCCAGGCACCAAATTCTGAATAGAAAAATAAAGAAAGAAAAATCGTGTACCCCACAACGATGGTCAAGGAGAATAAGATCGCTACCACCAATTCCTTTCAATGCTTTGAACTCGAGTCGAAAGATAAAAACGAGCAAATCCGTCGTGGAAACAACAGTTGAACCTTCCAGAAAAAATATGTAAAATTCCTCTGGTGGAGTGAATCAGTTGATTTTATGTGATTGGTTTTAGAGGAGCTGCAGGTGATAGAGATATTAAAGTAGTTTATAAAAACGCAGCTCTTGATGATCCTGATACTATTGAAACTATCAAAATAGTACCAGTAGTGGTTTACGTAAAAAACAGGAGACCCGAATTGCGATCGTAAGTTCATCAGCTGATTGAAAATTTAATGTAAGATTTTCGTGAAAGACTTTCAGATGACCTTGAGATTCAAATTTGCCAAAAATGTAGTTCGCACAAGTTTTGCGAAACATCGCAAGACAATTTCATTCACAAGAAAATTAAGCAGGAATGTTCTAGTTTAGAAAGAAAATGGTCGAGGAAGCTCCAAGCAAACCATTTTGTTTGAAATAAGAGTTGAAGTTAGCGTCCTAAAAATCAGAATCAATAAATTCTTATTGAACATAACCTCAAAGTTGCACGTTAATGTTATTTTGATTGATTTGACTTCAATTTTGATTGTAAATACAGGAATGGGATAACAAAAGAAACATATATTGGATCACAAAGGTATATTTTCGTCCAAATAATTCCATTCCCAACTCAATTCAAAATACTGTCACTAAACTCATCATAATAAATTACCAATTGAAAAACTGCTTCAAAATCTTCCATCTGCTAATAAGATTTGAACTTTCTGTAAAGTCCAGCAGTGTTATCGAATAATTTGGGGTTCCTAAATTCTCCCTTCATATCAAGAAGGTAATGCAAAAAATGTCCTCTAACTTTGACAGCCAAGTGAGACTGTGACACCTTCCTAGAATCTTTACAGCTAAAGTTTTCTAGATCAGCTGTAAACATTCTATTAACCCCAGTTGGTGAGTATGTAACTACAGTAATTTGTTGGCCTCCCTTTCTTAGTATGAGATATCTCACAGATCTCAAAGAGTACATCCAAGAAACCGAGAGTAACCCGAATCCTGGAAGGTATAATCAAGTGAAATAAACAATGGTAGGTAACACGATACGTACCGAGAAGAAAGGAAAGTGTTGAAATTCCATTTCTGTATTTGTTTTCACCTAGATTTATTTTTTCCCACCATCGTGTGGCTGTTGTTTTATCAACAGGGGCGTCTCGTAAAGTGTTAAATGCTAATATAGAAAGGTATGACCAGAATCCAAACTGACAAACCGCGAATAGATTCATGAACTTGAAAAATCTGGGACTATCGTATTTGTATAAGATTACGTCTTTCACTACATTGGTGTTTACGTCTAGAGCTTTATTACAAAAGTTTCTTCTAACGAATGCGGTCTTTGTGGGGCTGTATTTGTTGTACGTGTTGAAAAAGTTCCATTTCTGAGAGAATTTTAATAAACCTAACATCGTGAACTATAACCTAAGATAATATTGACGTAACCTCATAAATGAGTCTTATCTGACATTACTGATTCGACATAACAAGTCACTGAAGAGCAGACTACTTAGTATCTAAGAGAGAAGTTACATACATTCAGAAGAAGAGCGCCAACCTCACTTTGTTTTACTTGTAAATTTGAATATAACGTATATTATTGTTATTTTTATTCTGTTCGAAATGGAACACGGTGCACCACGTCCAAAAAAGCGAAGATCGTTATTCGAGTTAGAAACCGAAGCTGTCACAAATAAAACTCACATATTCCCACAACAAAGCCGTCAAGTTTTGTATTCCACTGAATACATACAAAAGGTGACAACTGAAATCGAAGAGTGGAAATTACGAGTGTTAGAAGCATTGAAGGAAAAGAAATCAGCCAAAAAAGTAGCATTCGAGTTCAAGAATAAGGTGTTTGATGAGAGTTGTTTGACAAAGGAACAGTTGGATTTTTTGAGTTTTGATACCTATTGTGAAGTAGTGAAAGACTTTTGTGACCGACTGGTTATTCTTGGTAGAAAAATGAATAAAGATCAAGAGAATAGAGAATTCAAAACACGATATTTGGATACTCAGAAGAAGATTGAAGAATTGTTCTTATCCAAAGGGTAGGACACTTGTAAATTCAAATTGAAATATGTTGAAATTGAAGACAAGATTGATGATATTTGTAATACATGGTAGTTCCTAATTGAAAAAATATTTACTTTCATCGTTTCAATGAAGTAGCAAAAGCAGTTAAATGTAGGTTTCAGA
The DNA here is from genome assembly GCA_037013635.1 of Plagiodera versicolora. Classification (NCBI taxonomy): domain Eukaryota; kingdom Metazoa; phylum Arthropoda; class Insecta; order Coleoptera; family Chrysomelidae; genus Plagiodera; species Plagiodera versicolora. The sequence continues at coordinate 8,740,593 of CM072991.1, read as the reverse complement.
AAGAAAACAAAAATCAGGAATACCAACGTTGTTATATTTTCTCGTCATAAATAAGTACATGGTACCTAATTTTATTCTTTATTACATGTTTCAACAGTATATACATAATAATAAATTATACAAAACAATCAATAGCATGACGTGTATATTTTTTATGAGAAAAGAAATGTGTATGGTCTAAATCACTAGATATGATGCAAAATACCTCCATATTAAAAATGTGGTGTCTTCTAATAATCAAGCACTTATACAAATAATTAGTTGCAATCAATCACAACTGAATAAAAACTATGGAATAGCAAAATTGTGAAATCAACACAGCTTTGTACAGATCCTGTTATACAGAAATAATTTGAAACATGGTTCATCATTTAAAACAACAACAACATTTTCATGTATATTTACAAGCTAGTTACAAATGTAGATATATCACGGGCTTTTAAAAACATTTTTTATGAAGCATTAGCCTTGATTCCATCACAAAATCATTAAATAATGAAAAAATTAAAGTGATATGATAATGATATCAGGTCACAGTCGAAAAAAGCACGAAATTAACACCATCAAAAATCGAAGCTAAAGCCAATATTCACCCAAAATGTATCACTTTTAAATCAAAATAGCATCAATGATACGTTTTTCGGAACAGCCGTGTGGTTTTCATTTAAACAAATCTCACCTTGAATGAACTTGATTAAACGTCAATTAATAATATCCATGGTTCATGCAGGTCAAAGCAGTATTTTCGCGTAGAAAGAAAATCAAAGTCCAGAATAAGTATGAAATACTGCTTTAAAACCCCGAAATCAAACAAAAATAAACTGGAATAACATAACCAAAGAAATTTTGACATGTAATCTTCTTCTTTTCAGAGACCGGTAGCATAAAAGGCTATCCGGCCAACTCCCCCACCTGTTGCATGAAACACGTAATTGCCCACTCTCGTGACGTTGCATGAATCATCTTTGAACGTCAATCAATCCAAATTCAAGTCAGAAAAAGTGGGATCGAATAAATCGAAGGCACCGCAGACTATACGTAAAAATGAATACACAACTTGAAGAGTTCAAGACACAGACGGCTATTAATTAATCACAGTTCTATCACAGATTCCGTCCATGTTGAAAACCCCAAAAAAAAATCCTCATCCTCAGTGATGCAATTATCGACTGCCAATCCTTCAGCACGGTTAATTTTTGCATTTATAAAGACTAGACCGAATCTCGGATCGCAAACAAAAACAACAAAAGTTCCACTTCCCCTCCAAGCTTTCCCCCCTCCCCCCACCCGTCCCCCCCCCCATCACGACTCGTCCGCCGGCACGTCCCCGTCGCTGTCCTGCTTGCCGTTCATCCCGTTGCACGCCTGACACTTGCAGCACACTATGCAGGGGGCGGCCAGAAGCAGGAGGGGGGAAGCCACCAGCAGGAGGATGCCGAAGCCGGCGAAGATGCCGATCACTTGCGTCCTGTGCCAGATGACGGAGGCTCGCGAATGCCCCAGCTTGTTCTTGCACGGGCCCTTGTCGTAGTGGCGCAGCAAAAAGTCGTCCTAAAGCGAGGAAGAATGAGGTTAGGTTGGAATGATTGCGATGCGGTAGCTCGAAGTGGGAATGAGATATCGAGATACGGTTTTCGCTAGATTATTTCGGGGTTGTGGCACTACATTTCCACAAAAAAAAAACATCGCAGTGTTGCCTTTGATTTTTCAGAGAATTTCGCGATTTTTTGTCATCACCTCAAAAGATGCCCTCTAGCGGCATCGCTCGGTATCAAACACATCTCAAATGGCATGAATTCTATAGACCAATCAATGCTCTTTCTAACGAGACTAAGCTTGTTGAAATCGGTCGAGTCATTTGGGAGTTACAGCTGTTTTTCTGGAAGAACTTTCAATCACCCCCCACCACTTTATTTTAATGGATACGTCAAAAAGTGTGAGACAATAATCACTCCAAAAAAGGTCAGCTTCGAGATGCATGCATGTAATTGGCGGGTTTACTTGGTATATTTCGGTGAAAAATCACTTTGAAGGTTTCAGTTGACCACTTTGATTATGAAATTTTTTACCGCAAGTCTCTACGACGTATAGTTTCCGAGATACAGCACTCACCATATACAGGGTGTGCAAATTTCCACGTTTGCATAGCTCGGTAACTATAGGAGATACGGAAAAACGGAGGTCGCATCCTCGATCTCTTTTTTCGAGTCGAGCCCACTGGCGACAACAAAAATTGGCTATCGTCTCTAAAGTCGAATTTTCGAAACTCGCGAATATCTCGGCTGTAAGTGAGGTTAGGGGAAAACGACTTTGACATTCCCCAGGCACTTTTTTCCGCTCTATCCAGTGGCGTAGAGGAAATTTCCGAAAAACTGCTCCCCTTCGAGTTACAACCTAAATTCAACTTTGACATGTGACGAATGTATGAAAAAATCAACTCACGTCCAGACTGGCGAGACAGTACCAGCAAAACACGTGCTTGCACCTCTTGCACATCATCTGGGCGCAGCCCTCGTCCTTCTCGATGGGCACGTTGCACATGGGACAGCACTTGATGAGGTCCGAGTCGAAGGGAATGCCGGGGGCGGCGCCGGAGTCGAGCGCGGCCGCCCGCTCGCAGGTGGCGCCCTCGTGCCACTCGAGCTTGCACTCGCTGCAAAAGTCGCGGGCGCACGTGGGGCAGTGCACCGCTTGGGGGGCGCGCGGGCGGTCCGGGCGCACCGAGCAGACGGTCTCGCAGCCGGCGCGCGGGCACCACGTCCGCGTCTGGTCTAGTTCTACTTCTGGTGGAAGGGAGAAAAGGCGACGGTTGAGTTCAGGACGGCGTTTTTCACAAGAAAATTAATTTAGCGGTTTTTTCAGTGGCTCCCAAGCTATTCTGAAGCTTTAAATGTGCCAAAACAGCAGCCAAGGAGAGTTTTTAGAAGCTGTATAGGACAATTTAAAAAAAACACCAAGTAGAACGTCAGAAAACTTAGCCAGTTATTTTTTCGAATTTTTTGGCGCAGTCGTTTGGACAGAATCAATTCACAAGGTCGCACGAAAAACTGCATTTCGTAGTGATGGAGAATAAAAAAAAACATTCTGATCAGTCACTGCTGATGAATCTGACAAACTTTTGACACGGAACACAATATAATTGTGACCGATGACATGGAACACACAACGTTCGATTGTCTTGTTCATTTCACCCTGATTTCGCCATATTTGAAGATTTTTTCAACAGGAAAATTAATTTAGCTATTCTGAAGCTTTAAATGTATCAAACCAGCTGTCAAAAAGAGTATTTCGAAGCTGTATAGGACAATTTTTTTTAAACACCATAAAGTAGAACGTTGGAAAACGTAGGCAGTTATTTTTTCGATTTTTTTTTTGGGGCGCAGTCGTTTGGCCAGGATAAATTTGCAAAGTTGTGGTTTGTTGAGAAATCTCACTGTCAGCAAAAGTTTATCAACATTTTCGATGAGAGCGATAGTAATCAATAGGAAACAATGTTATCATTTTCATTTATTCCTAGTTCATAATTCAACAAAAATTAGTAGAACAAAAAGTTTCATCAACAAACTGAACATTTTATTTTTGTACGATAATAATGAGGATTGAGAAAAAAATGTATTAGTTTGTGGATAATTTAAATTATCAGTCACTGCTGATGAATCGAAGATCTCGCTGGAAAACGTTTTGGCAACGCCGCTCCCATGACTTTTGACATGAAACACGACTTTTTATATTTGACATATCCTTCTTTTTGTTCACTTTGCCCTGATTTCACAATATTTCGAAGATTTTTTACAGGAAAACTGAATTAGCAGCTTTTCCAGTGGCTCCCAAACCATTTTGAAGTTTGAAATGTGCCAAAATAAATGTTGTATTGAACAATAATTTTTGAAAAAAGCATCACGAAATGCAGAGTCCAATTTTTTATTGTTAATTTTTCAGTTCTCACTGAATTATTCATCAGAACAATAAAAATCTTTAGATGCAATTAAACAAACCTTCGTTTTAACTGATATAATCACGTGATGATGAATCAGCTGCAGTTTTTTTTTTCAATGACGAGTTCGTTGCATGAACGAAAATGGTAAAAAAATAGAAAGGCCATCAACCGAGCTCCTTAAAATCGACATAAAAAATGCGTGGGCGTTTTAATGACACAAAACTCTTGAATATTCACAAAGGCACATCAAATGAAGATAACACTAATGGCGCATCGCTGATTGATTGTATTTCACCAAACACAAAGAGCCAAAAGAAATATAACAATGGATTTTAAATAATCAATCTGGTGTTCCTGGAAATAATTTGGCTTCGCTAATCAATACTTTACCTCTATTTAGGCGGTACACGTTATGTTTTTCTAATAAATCACTTCCAACCAGTCTTTTGATCTCTTCTTGTCGTAAAACGCCCTGAGATGGGCAAAGGGCGTCTGGGCACGAAATGTCGTAAGACCCTTCGCCTATTTCGAATTCCACGTAGGCCTTCATGCACTGAAAAATAATTTTTGGGGCGTATGAGGAATGATTTATTTTTAGTCTTACATATTTACAATTTTTTTTTTCAATATTATAGTAGCTGAATTTTCATTTTTCGGTTTTTTGGGCTAGAAATGAGATATCGAGATACGCTTTTCATTGGATCATTTTGGCATTGTTTCACTACATTTCCATGAAAAAAAGTCACAGTGTTGCCTTTTTTTTTCAGAGAATTACGCAATTTTTTGTCATCACCTCAAAAAATGCCCTCTAGCGGCATCGCTCGGTATCGAACACATCTCAAATGCAAGAATTCTATAGACCAATCAATGCTCTTTCTAATGAGACCAAGTTTGTTGAAATCGGTCGAGTCATTTGGGAGTTACAGCTGTTTTTCTGGAAGAACTTTCAATCACCCCCCACCACTTTATTTTAATGGATACGTCAAAAAGTGTGAGACAATAATCACTCCAAAAAAGGTCAGCTTCGAGATGCATGCATGTAATTGGCGGGTTTACTTGGTATATTTCGGTGAAAAATCACTTTGAAGGTTTCAGTTGACGATTACGCCCCCTGGCGGCTATCCTGGAAACACGACAATACCTTCAGGGGTTTTCTCTTGACCACTTTGATTATGAAATTTTTTACCGCAAGTCTCTGTGAGGAATAGTTTCTGAGATAAAGCACTCACCATATACAGGGTGTGCAAATTCCCACGTTTGCATAACTCGGTAACTATAGGAGATACGGAAAAACGGAGGTCGCATCCTCGATCTCTTTTTTCGAGTGGAGCCCACTGGCGACAACAAAAATGTTTTCGAGTTGTTGACAAAAGTTCGATTTTTCGAAACTCGCGAATATCTCGGCTGTAAGTGAGGTTAGGGGAAAACGACTTCGACATTCTCCAGGTACTTTTTTCCGTTCGATCCAGTGGCGTAGAGGAAATTTCCGAAAAACTGCTCCCCTTCGAGTTACAACCTAAATCTAACTTTGACATGTGTCAAAACTCACCTCGAGACAGAACACGCATCCGCAGTCTTGCAAATGGACGATTCCGCTGGGCGGCACGTCGGCCAAACACAGCTTGCAGGGCAGGTCGGGCGGCCGCAGGTGCTGCTGCTGGGGCGGGGCGGGCGGTCGCGCGACCGGCGCGAAGCCGCCCGTCGTCGAGTCGAGAGAATATCGCGAGCCCGACGCCAACGTCAAGAGGCTGGAGCATCGCGAGCAGACGCGCGATTGGGAGGCGTGGGGGGATAGGCGGAGCCTGTTCACTGGGCGGATCGGTTCGATGCTGCTCGACGAAGAAGATGATCTGGAATTACAGCGACAAAAAATTGGTTTTTCAATGAAAACAAAAAAAAAAACAAGTATTGGAAGTCAGGGTTAAACGAACATGTCAAAAAAACAAACTCGTTCCATGTCATCGGCATCCATATCGACGTGTTCCGTATCAAAAGTTGACAGAGCGGTGTTGCCAGAATGTTCAAGATACACCATCAGCGACTGATGATCTAATTAAAGCACGAATTTATTCTAGAACGTCTCAAATTCAGGTAAAACTCATGAGTCTTAATGAGATTATCTATTCTATGGATTCCAGTCACGTTTTTTATACAACACAAACAAACGGTTTCTCGTTCCCTAATATTTTAATCGACAAGTTTCATGTTTCGAAAGAATGTCACGTTGATTCGCAAATTTCTAGTTTAGGTAATAAATTTCGATGGAAAAAAGTTTGGTCGCGACAATACTTTCTAATCAACAGACAATCAGCAACATTATCTGAGTCTAGGAAGTGGTTTTATAAATGCAACGAAACGTTCCAAAGCAAACTAATTAAAAAACATGGAAATATAATTAGAAATATATAATTTAGTCGTAAATAATGTTTACCTATTTTACGCCACTCGCAAAAAATGTTTACTCATATTTAATGAATATAACAACGATAACCTTATCTCTTTTATACGTTTATCGTGCTTCTTTTACAATTTCAATCACGTAACGACACATGCCCCAGGTGAAACAATTTGCTGTCGATCTCTGGCAAGAAGAAGAGCGATTTTCTTAGGTTATGTTCTCGCTCATGAAATTCCGAATCGTTTTGTTGACTTTCACACCTGTTCGTTTGAATTTTAGTGCGAATTTCCAATGATTTCATTGATTGTTTCAATAATTAGCACATCTACCAGTCGCAAAAGTGTTGATAAAGTGGATATACTTTCATCTAGACGGAGTTTATGGGTAAACCTAGTCATCTGCATTCTTTCCGAATGAATTAACGTGTGTTATGCTGACGGTACGTCACTTTTCAGATAAGCGGAATAACTAAAGTTGTACGAGTGATTGAATCTTGAATTGTGGTATAAATTAAGATAGCTTGGCAGCTAGTCTGTTTATAAATCAAAAATATACTGTTTGCACATACCTACATTCAGTATTTCTGTAGTTTGAAATGTATGTATACAAATCGTGTTGATATTTTGAAATTTGATTCACTGCGAATGATTTGAATGTTTTCAAACAAGATTAAGAAGCTTTGGTGTACATTCCTTTATTATCATGACATATTGTGCAAGGATTTCTCAATGTACAGTGTTACCGAACATGACTGAGGTGAAATCTCAGACTTCAGAGTTGAATATCTCAAAAAAGCTTGATTTCCCTAGTACAGTATTACCAAATTTGTGTCTTTTTGGAGCCTGAATACGTAAGTCAAGAATTCAATGCAATTCTTTGATTGAATTATCAGTCATAGTTGACTTTTGACAGGGAATATGATAATACTGATGGTGATGACATGGAACAGTGCTGTGCTTGACAGAACGTTCGTTTTTTCAGAGGCCCCAAGCCTTTTTGAGGTTTGAAATGTACCAATCCAAATGTAAAAAACATTGTTTGCACAATTAGCACTTGTGACGTCACTTGAAGCGTAGTTTTCACGTTTCATTGAATTGGACAGTTTCAAAGTGTTGTTTTTCGAAAAATACAAGAAAATCCACGAAAAAATCTTTGCCAACACAACTTTTCATCCCCATAGACGATTTTGAAGTACATTTGAACGAAAAACTCACGACCCAACTCACCTGAGATACCCTGTCAACGTCAGCACGGTCTCGCACTTGCGCAGACTCGCCAGACTCGAGGCCGCCCTCACGGGCGGCACGATCTGCGGAATCGGCCCCTCCGACTTCCTGTCCACAAGGGGCGAGTGGGCGTGGTCCTCGCCGTCCGCCCCGCCCCCGGGATCGGCCGGCCGTCTGCGACCGCCCAACATCGACTTGATGCCCGGCATCGCCAACAGCGATTCGACTCGCGATCTGGGCGGCTGAGGGGCGGGCGTGGGCGCATGGGCGGGGGCGGTCAACAGACGGCGACCGCGCGGCTCCAACAGCGTTGTCTGGTCGGCCACTTTATCTACAAAGTCAGGGGTGGTTCAAGCAGGAGGGCGTACTGGGCGGGTTGGGCGGCTCGAAGTGGTGCCCCAGTGGTGGTTTTTACGTCGTTTTTGTTCGCAATGGTTATGACAGTGACTTGACAACGGTGCCAAATTCATTTGGAGAGAAATCTTTGATTCACAGAGAAGTTTGTTGTTTTTGGTCGATTTTTTTTCACAAATGTCGAAAAAACTGTCAACAGTGACCCACAATCCACCCAAAAAAAAAATCAAAATAATTCGAATGATAAACTTAACCTTACTTTAAATTTCGGAGTTTCACTGAAAAAATAGACAATCAGCAACATCGCATCCTCTGATTAGCTGTCAAAACTATTTTGCCCCAATGAAAAAATTTTATTTGACAATTTCACCTTCGAATCTTGACTTTGGTTGACTTTTTCGGTAGCACCAATTTTCGCGAACAATGTCAAATACAGAATGCGCATTATCGAAACAACAACAGATAATTCAGTACAAGTCACGTTAAAATATTTTAATAATTCTGATAAAGGAGGCTCGTGTTCCACAAAACATTGAGTTGACATACCAGGTGTGACAAAAATAACCAAAATGTAACGTTGACATCGTGAAAAAAAAGTGAACTGAATTTTTGCCAATTTTGAAGCAAGCATGTCAATGTCAAACGTCACAAAAATGCATTCTCGTGGAATGAAAAAATCCACAACGATTTATAGTTGATTTAGTTGACACCTCACTCAAAATAATGTAAATATTTGACATATCAAATCACTTTTGAATATTTCCAATTTTTATTCTTTGATCTAGAATGCCATGGATAGTGTCAATCGCTTCATTATTGATCAAGTAATATGGGAAAAATGCAACTTTGACTTCACAGGCGTTTTAAAACATTTTTAAAAGTTACAAATATAAGTTCTTCCAATTAACTTGATTTTTTCAAATGGACAGGGGGGGCTCGTCGACTTTTTGTGAAAAATCATGTTCTTACGATACCACACACCTCCATTTTATTTTCACTTCACTTTTTTTCTGAATAAATCAAAAAATCAAAATTCGAATTAAATTTTTTTATGCCAAATATTCACAAGAGGGGTGTTGTAGGATTCAAAATACCATTTTTGATCGAAATAAGTAAGAATATACAGGATGTCCCATTCAGAAATCGAAATTTGGGGCCACTTCCGGTCAAACCGGAAGTACAGCGAAGCGAGTCGAAAAAACGTAAATCAAACTATAACAAACAACTCCCGACCTCAGTTGTCACATCCCCAAAACCAAAAAAGTCGTATAGAAGCATCACCCTGTATAATTCACCCACCTTTCTTGTAGAAAGCGGATTCCTGGCCGTCGGCGCCGCCCTCCTCGTGCTCGGCCAACGTCCCGTACCCGACCGACCACGAGCACACCGCCCGTCGTCGCTCCCTGCGACCGAGAAGCGGCGGGGGGTCCGCCCACGCGGCGCTCCAACAGGTCGCCTTCCGCCTGCCCGCGACGAGGTCGCTGCGGCGCGCGCGCAGCGGCAACGACGACCGTCTATCGCCTTCGGGCGACGGCTGTTCGGGCAGAGTCATCGCGGACGGGGCGGTTAGCAGCGGGGCGGCCGGGGGGTCGAGCGTTCGAGGCCTGGGAACAGGGGGGGGGGCAGTTTAGTTGCATTGTTTTTGTTGTACTGAGTGCCTGGGAGTTGTAAAAGTGGTTGGGGCGGTTTGAGGGGGTTTGCAAGTGGGACGCATGCGCAGAAACGATTTTTTCGGGGGTTTTTCGATTGTTTGTGTTTTTGAAAATGTGCTGTGGACGTGGCAACGTCGTAGCTTGGATAGTTTTTGAATGGCAGCGTTCTAAATGCAGGTTGAAAGCGTTTTTCTCGGATTGACATTATTCAAAAAATCATAACTCTAAGAGGAATCAATGGATCGACTTGAAATTCAAACTGAGTAGTCTTGAATATATTTACTATGAAATGACCAACGATCTTTTCGATTGGTTGAAAATTGTCCATTTGGCACTAAAAAAACGAACAACTTTGACCCCTAAAACGACACTATTTTTCATAACTACGCCATTTTGTTATTTTTCGATATTTTCCAAAAATCTTTGGTCATTGTATAGGAAAGTCCTTTAACTTTAATAACCTTTTAGAATTTTTTGATTTCAGCTACTCATTCTCCTGGAATGACGTCAGCAGTGGGGGGAACCTTTTTTTGACACTTCTGCACATAAGGACACATAGCTCCGTCATTTTTCAATATTTTTGTGAGAAAAAAAAACTGAAACGTAGCTGAGAGTATACCTAATCATGTCCAAAAAATTTCGAAACGTTATATCGGCTACTTTTTTTGGAAAAAAATCGCGAAAATCGTCTAATTTTTCACGATAACTTTACTTGGAAATTTCATATTATGCTCAAATCATTGTTTATTGCTTCACAGTGAAATAAACAATTGCGAATGATAACGAACACATTTTCTAATCGCTAATTTTTGTTTTCACTTTAATACAAACCCGCCATTGAATTAACGCTTTGAGTCGAAATTGACGTTCGAAATGATCAAACAAAACACCTGTTGCTAGTAAGTATGAATCAGCGAATTGAAATAACAGTAATTACAAAAAAAAGTTTAATCGCGTTATTATTGTAAAAGTTATTCAAATGAATGAGCTCATACAACGATTACATGTCCTCAAAAGCAGTGTTGCCAGTTGTGCTACTTTCGGGGCTTCTACGGATTTTTTTTTTCTAAGTTTCGTTCCCAAAAATTATACGCTGCTTTGCGAAAGTGTACTGAAATTAACCCCCTCCCCCCATTTTTTATGGTTGTTTACGATTCAGTTAGCAGAGAAAAAATAATGGTCTGCTAACGATGCAAAAAAAAACGTTTGGCAACGCTGTAAAATGTAATTCTGTCGGTAGTACTTGTGACGTCACAACGCTGTGGGTGATTTCTAAACGCGCCCCAACAACAACAAAAAACGGATGTTGCAGTCAGTCCCTATGAAATACCCTGTATATTATTTTGGACATGTCAGAATTTGATGTCAAGGACACTTTAAAATTCATGAATTAGTGAGCAAGTTTTTCTTCTCATTATTTACTTTGAATTACTAGTAATGGTAATAAGATTCCTAAATATTTGTTTTTGATGACGTCAGCGTTAAGATCACTCAACATACAGAATGTTTTCTCGAGAGTTATCAAAAAATAAATACAATCCATGAGCTACAAGGCGATTATTGTTACGTTCAACTTTATTCATCGCAACAAACAATAATAATTCTGCATATACAGGGTGTCTCAGGTACAAAAGGGCTTACTTTCTTCATTTATTATTTCCGACTATTGATTTATTGTTGAAGTGGAGTAGTAATGAGGCTAAAGAAAAGAAAAAGGTCTCACCATTGTATTCGAATCCAGCGTTGAAAATTCCAAGGTGATCCTGAAACAATAAAGCTCGATGTAGTGTTGAAAAATTTGCATAGAATTTCGAATTCAACGCACATCAACCGTCGTCTTGTCGTCGTTGAATCGACTCGAAACAATCCACTGTTTTCGACAACAATACGAAACTTAATCGTGTATGGCATCGCCCTGTATACAATCCAAGGCTGTCTACAAAGCCGTGTCGAATCGCGGAATAATGGTTACGCTTGATGGACCGTTAGACGGGCAAATTTTGCACCACAAAAATGAAAAGCTGGATGTACAGGGTGGGCTGTTGAAAACGTGCCACGGGGCACCACCCTGTATACAGGATAGTTCTTGAAGACATGCTAATATTTGGAGGGGGGATTCTTTGATACATTTTGGGGAAAAAACTTCCTATGAACGTATGTCCTAGAGGTCTTAACTTTTGAGATACAGGGTGATAAAGTTTTGGAAAGAAATCAGTTTTTTGATAATAACTGGGATAATAGTTTGGACATCTTTGAGAAATTTGGTACATGTCTTCTATGCATCAAAGTGCATTTTGTGATGTACGACATTTTTCATTTACTCTACCAGTGGCGGCCGTACGGGTTTTGCATTGAATATTTTTGGAAAAAAAAAATGCTACGCCACTGCTTATTTCCAGAATAAAAATTACTTTTAAAATCCTCACTCATTATTGAGCAAATTCAATCTCATGGATTTTTTTGTCCGACGCATGGTTTTCGCTTAAAAAAATAAAAATCGTTTCACTTCAGGGTCAATTCCTCAAAAATCTGTTGCGGCGTGAAAATGTTTGTGCATCGACTGAAAGCAAATCAAGAGATCAAATTCGTTCCAAAATGAATGAGAATCCAAAAAATATATTTCCCTTGTCAGATGCTTTATTCTTGATTAAAATAATTCAATTAAAATTGCTTCATATCGCAGCACCAACCGTTTATTAATCTATATCACCCTGTATCTCGAAAGTTGAGACCTCTAGGACATACGTTTATGGGAAGTTTTTCCTCAAAATGTGTCAAAGAATAACCCCTCCAAATATCAGCATGTCGTCAAGAATCGCCCCTTCAAATATTAGCATGTCTTTAAGGAACACCCTGTATACAGAGAACCGACGATTTCAATCACTCACTGGCCGAGAAGCGATCAAGATATAAATGTGTTTCCACTTTCATCGACTCGAAATTAGAACGATCAATGTGTAGATAACAGATTTGGATTAGTATACTGTATGATCATTTTATTCTGATGTGAAGAAGCACCGAAAATGATGGATTTGTGGGAGATTGATATCACGCTCGGTGTTCTATTTTTAATCGATACTATAAGTGGTGTTGGGAGGATCTAAACGGGTTGAAATGGGTATTTTTTTGTATCGATCATCGTTCATATAAACGGCCAGTGTTTTTCCAATCATTATTTATTATTACATCGAAGCAATTTATTGATATATTCACTACGAAACCGCATAATATTGTTGAATAATGTATATTTATTGTGAGTGCTATTTGCTATTGCAATAAACTGTTAGTCATCCACCAGGAAAATTTACACGCGTTTTCGGAATTATTTTCAAAGTGACTTTCAAATTACGAAGATGTCATTCTCGCGATTTTCCATCATCTAATTTACCAAAAAATGACAAAAGTTCCGTGCGTTTTTTACAAAGTTTTTTCTCCACATCCAAGGCTGATAATAAACTCGAAAAATTCACCCACACGTACACAGTGTGTTCTAAATAATGGGCACCACTCACCATATCATCAATTGTATAAATAATTGTTATCTTATTATTATATTTACCTGAGAATCAACGTTCCGATGTTAATAACGATTAAATAACGCTATTCCACGAATAATGCACGGATGCGAATTTTATCCATTGTATTCATTGTATCATTAAAGCAACTAACAAGATGTATTTTTGCAACAATAACCGAGATTTCGTTCCAATAAACAAATTAAGTTTGTTATGCGATTTTCAAGTCACGTAAGATGTTCAAGAATGTTTACGTCATTTTTGACAGGAGACTTTATCATAGGCGTAGCCCCTCCCCATTGCTCAGAAGAATGGAAAAAAATAGTGAAAAGTAAAAATTTGAAAAAATAAAAATTCGAGTAAGTCATTAGTCAACTCTAGTGCGCCAATGGACTTTGTACAGAGTGTTTTTCGAAGATATGCTAACAAGGGGGTCAATTTCTAATTATAACTTCGTTCAGAGACACAGGGTGATCAAAAGTATTGATCGTGTTAGGAATTCAATTATTTGGAACAATTGAAAATTAACATTTAACCCCATTAAAGTTTTTTTTTAATAATGAGTCAAATAATTGGATTGATTATTCGAAAATAATGAGGAAAAATTACACGTTGATAACAAAAAAAATCACAGAATTGAAATAGCAGCACTATCAGCGAATTCCTACATAATACGCAGTGAAAATATGAAAATTTCGAATTTTTCCTTGCTTGTTTTGATTTATCGCTCCTCAATTGTTTTTCCTACCTTATCAACAATTTCACTAGAAATTCAATAGCAAAACTGTATCTAGTAGCGACACGCATTAATATTCCATTATTCAAATTCATCGTTCTGCTTTTCATCTGCCCGCAAGATAACCAAATCGTCTTACGCGAATTCTAACCAAACCATTGAATAACAAACTGAATTTCTTCGTGTCAATATTCTACTTTTACTTTCTCCAGAAAGCCTCCACTTTCAGTTTCGTTTGTTGCCGATTCCAACCGGCCATAAATTCGAATATTACGAAAGGCGTTTGACGTGGTGCCACAACTCCGAACGAGCGAACGCCACCAAGGCATGCCCCACAAACGTCAACAAAAAATTCACCGTACTATAACCTAAAACACTCCATCGTGTCCTTACACACTTCCTTGTTTTATAGTGGTCGTGATAATAATTGAATTACTCGCGAATATGGATCCGTTAACAATAAACGACGCGAGGTTAAGCGACGATTGAAAAAAAAAATCACTTCCGCATGCACCGCGAGGTTAAACGATGTACAGGGTGGTGCCCCCTTTGGGGGTGTTTTCTACCCCTTGTACTTTTTTGGTATCTGCGCTTGTTTTCCGGGAAAAAAATAAAGAACGATGCCCTGTATATCTTCGTATTGCCTGTACACGATAACACTCTGTATAGCACCAAATTATCTGAACGTTGTTTTTTTTTTATTCGTGATTATTAAACAACGTTCTGACTTTCACCAGATAGTGTGGAGATAAAATGAACTGTCACTTATTCTTGAAAACGAACACCTACAAAGATAAATAAACTTTCACCTCGTCGAGTTTCGTTTTAGCGCAAGTACCATTATTCTTCCGGTGCCTACAAGTTGGTCGTTTTAGTATAAAACAATTTTTGAACGAAAAAAAAAAAATTCGTCTAAAGTAGCGTTCTTAGAAAAAAAAAGTTTTGTCGGGGTTGTGGGTATGTTAGTGATGCGAAAAATGAGGGAACTGATATTCAAGTACCAGTTTTAGTGAATCTAGAAAAATCACTAATCAAGAAATTATAATTAAAAGAAAATTCACCAAGACTATTAATATTGACAATTAAATAAATTATACGAATTATTAGTTCCTGACTTTCCCAACGCTAATTAATTATTAAATATTTACCATTAAATCAGGTTTTTTATTTTCCTATACACCCATTGCCACATCAATGGAAAATCCTATTTTGACGAAAAAGAGGGAAAACCATTGAACGTGACTCTTTCAACGTATATAAAATATCCTAGGAGGCGCCGAACACATCAGTGAAATCCGTTTTCCGATATCTAGCATAGTTTTCGAGATATTTCATGTTGAAAACTCCAAAAAAATCCCAAAAGTCGCAAAAACACCAAAAACCATTCGAAAAATCACCCCCTTATACAGAGAAAATACTATAGAACATTTAAGACATGCTTTGTGAGAATAATAATTGCATTCGTGCATTCATTCCGACTTATGACAAAAAACTCTGTAGACCTCCTCCTTCAAATTACAGCCGGCAACATCGAAACTCCGAAGACCTTCTACAAAGTACATCCGGCAACATCGCTTCGCTTCTAAACTCGCTGGCCAGAGAATCTATCCGATCGCGAAAAGTTGAGCAGAAAGAGGCGTGGCCAGTAAACAAAGCACGCGCTACCTTCTCTCTCTATGTTACAATTGAACGAAAAAAAAACTGACCTTAGCGGGAATCGAACACCTGGATGTAGAATGAGTGATGAACCACGATGTGTTTTAGGCTATAAAGTCGTCACAACTTTTGATATTTTTATTGTATAGAAAAGAGAGACTTTCGAAACTCGTATGAATATAAAAAGTGTAGAAGGATCATGTGACAAAGTCACCAGTGTTTTATCTAAAAAATCGTTTTCAAGTCAAGGTTTCGATATTAGCGTTAATTCGCGAAATTAGAAAAATCAATAGACCAATAACAACGGTGAAAAACCAGTTTGGACAGCAAAACAACTAATAAATAGTCGAATTATTATTTGAACGACCTCTCGAACGGCTTGGCAAAAATCACTAACAAATGGAAACCTTCGAGATTTACCCATTAAAATGCTTATGAACTAGATTGAAATGATTAAAATTCATGTCGAAACGATGACAAGCAATTATTCAACTTTTTTAGAATACTATTATCTCCTTATCGTTTGGATATTATTTTCATGTTCAACATTATTTGCAAATTCTCAGAGTTTTATTATCCAGATTGCATGTTCTATTTATGAATAGAACCACTCGTTTATACAGGGGTCAACAGAAGTTTCCTCACGCTAAAATCTGGAGCCTTACGGGGGCACACCCTGTATGAAAACCATTTTCAACTATTATTATTTTCTCGAGATATTCTCAATACTTTATCGTGTCTGAAATTCGGTAACGGAATATGTAAATTGGGCACCCCCTGTATGTAAAGAGAACTGTTGATACTTCCGTCTCATAACCAAGCAGAATTAATTTATAAACGACACGGCCTGACTGTTATCGATCAGATTTGGCAAGCTAGTCACATATTTTAGAGTCGAAATAACAATCACACATTAAAAACAATATTTATTAAACGAAATATTCCATGAGATTAACCTCCACTACCTAGTTAGTACTAACAATGCCTCATTACGGCATATCTGACAGTGATTTTACAGTTCATATTATAATTCCAGTGCAAATCGAGGCACCTGATTAGTTATCAGTTTGTTTCTAGTCATTTTACGCTTGCAACAATACCATTTACTGTAGTATTTCAATCCCGAATATAATTTTCCCCGAAATTTGCCCTTGACCCCTTTAACCTTGCGAACGCAGAATAGTAAAACTTCAATGAGGCCAAGCGATGTTAATTCTAAATAAACATTACCACTTTCAAATTCGGACTCGTCATGTTACCATTGACATTTATCGTCGGTAAATAGAAACAAAATTCGGTTGCACCTACTCGATACTTTGGCGTGTCAATCGAATATAATATTATCTCTGATAAAACGTATTGAGGTGAAGTAATGTGACCTAAAAAGAAAAGTATAGGTTTGCAACAGAACTGAAGATAGCCGAATATCGACGCAGTTATAACTATAATAGATTCAATGTATATTCACTGTCACGTTATTCCGTACCTATTTTGTATTCAAGAATGCATGCACAGGTTTGATTACCCTCAAAAGGCGTTCAAAACAACTAGGCAATCGTGGTTAAGCATTAATATTAGGATTGAAACATAATGTGAAGACGAACGGGTATGGATTCGATAAAAAACAAAGCGAAACAAATGCAACTCGGCGATAGGTTAATACTGTATTCATTCGATTAAAAATATTATAGATTAAAGGTCAATCGAATCGATGTTTTGCTACTAGGGGAATTGCTATTGAATTTTATTTACCTGATATGAAAACTGCAGTCGACGGAATATAGGTAGAACTTCCACTAACACTGAAACGTTATTCTGCTACCAAGCACTGATTGCACAGTTAGTAAAATCAAAATTACCACTCCAGTAGTTGACTTTTGCGCTTCGAATGAATTAAGTCAACATACTCTTGCCACGACATTTACTCTTCTGAACAGCTAACCAAAAAACCACACCACAAATCGCGAGTACTTGTCAAACTATTCTGAATGTTACTAGCTGGTAAGGGTATCTAGACAACCAACAATGCCAAATAGTAAATGCTTCATCAAAAGCTAGTAGACAAATATAAGGAGAATTTATGAGTATAACAAGTTACAGTGATAAAGCCAGACTGATAAAATTGTTAATTGTTATTTGTACTATTATTCATATTGCTATTGTTCGTGGTGTGTATGGAGCATCACGTGTTGCCTATGTATAGCACGTCATGTCAGCTGTCGAAATTATCAGTTACTTAACCCAACATGTTTTTAAAAATATGAGTTTGAAATTGAAATGGATGTTGAATTATTTGTGATCAGTTGAACAGTGTCTACGTCAGTTGAAATTGGTAAGTGAAAATTCAGAATTAGTCGATTGAGCATGTTGAATTCTCTTTCATAAACCATCGTTATAATTAGATTTTGATACAAAATGCTGATTTTCAAATGGAAGAGCTATGTTTTGATGAATCTGGTACATGCATAAAGCATAAGGAGATGTGAGATCACAATGTTTAGTGAAAATCTACGTGAAATACGTCATACAAAATGTATAGATATCTTAGAATATCATGGGATCCTGCTTATGTACATAAAAAGTGGTACGAATAATAGATTCTCTTAGCAATTGTTTATTTACAGTTTTTTAGTAGGCCAGTCCGTCACTGTCTACTGTCACAGAAAATATAGAACGTCTTATTGCGTATAGAAACGATTGTAAACTGTTGAAACAAAGTAAGTATACTTACCATAACGACCAACGTAGCCATTTGTTATCAAATCACCTCTAGAAAAGAACGTAAATTTACTTTTCGACACCAAGTGAATACGACTTGGCCAGCCTGCGGAATACTGCCCACGCGTCGTCGTGTTTTTCTATTTCGCGACGTCTCGGCGTTCGGTGGCGCCGCGACGCTACACACTAGCAGTTTGCCGCATCGCTATCGGTCGATACAGTGGCGCTCGCCAGGGGCGCCACAACGAACGAATCAAAAGGGGAACTTCCCCAAAAAAATAATACCGTAATATTGCACCACAAAGTGTGATGCATCGTTGGGATGAGAATAGGAAATGTTGTGTAAAATGTTGGAATTCAAGATGGCGTTCATGAGATATACCGAAGTTGACAGGTGTTGCACCGCCATTTTGGGAACCGCTGACAAGGCGATGCCATATTTGAATTCTACATGAAAAAGTGCCCGAATGAAGTTTTGGTTAAAAATGTCCAGGACCATTATTTCAACCTGAAAAATTTTAAAACTTGATTCGATATTGTTCGCGATATTTTCAAAACTACTAGAGATATTCTCAATTTCTTTACAGATTATTATTCAGCACGAAAATGCGCAACTTTTCTCTAAATTAACCAACTTCGTATCTCTTAAGATAAGGAGGATCCCCATAGTGAAAAAAGAACACCCTGTATTTGAATTTACCGCTTAGTACACCCCAAAGAAACTAGATGGAGCTCAGTTAAATGTCATTTATTATCGTAATTATTATGTACAATCGATTCATGTTATTGCTGAGGAATGTTTTATTTTTTCCTTCCCGATATTGCAGCTAAACTTTTACTGTTTCTATACACACACAAATCCATGAAACTTATGACTAAAAGAAGAGATTGTCCCAGTAGTTCTTTAGTAGAAGATGCCCGTGTGACGAAGCCATTTTTCAGCTGATCCTCGATCGTAATTGGCGTGCAGGGTAAAGCGAAAGGCGTGCTAGAGGAACCCTCATTTTCGACTAATTCCGTTATAGTCGTGACGGCTGCAACTTTTTCATTCCCCACCAAAGTGCTGAACAACCTTGAATTGAAAAAACAATCGCATGACTGGTAACCACCTGGTAACCTAGAGTTTGTTTGTTTGAGGAAGAGCTGTCAGAAATTGCGAGGTTGCCATTCGTTTTTTTGTCTTTAGATCCCCCGAAAAAACTAATTATTGTTGCCGATTGAAGAAAAACAATAATTTATTCACGGAATATCACACATATGAATATATACACAGAATATAATTAAAAAAATAGACATTTTCACAAATAATTTGGTATTTCCACAATTCAACCATACCTTGCGGGTAACTTTGACCTCACGAAAAACACCCTGTTATCGATCCTGGTTTGCCCGTTTCCATCCACCCCCTGCTCCTGCAAAGTCACATTATGACTCAGACTCGTATTCAACAAAGCCAGAAGCATTGAAGACAACTCCTGTTTCTGAGTAAAAGACGACGCCGCAGCGGACTGCGTCTGCCCCTGGGGGCCCATTTGGTGGTTCCCTTCGAGCACGTACACGTCACTGGGGGGGATACGGCGCACCAACTTCAAAGCCTGCAAGTTTCAGGTTAGACGAGGGGACAGCTCGGGAGGCTTCCTTACTTGATCGAACGTTTCTGTGGGGAGCATTTTTTGCGGGAGCGACGAGAAATCTTCAAAGTTCCAATTGGTGAGTTTGTTTTGATCACGGGAAAGTCTCGCCCAGCTTACCCCCATGGGGCTCAAGTGGATCCCTGTGGCGGTGCTGATGCTCTGAAACTCGGGGAGATGAGCTTGGTGGTACGTTTTTGAGCTGCTTCACTAACATTGATGAGGCTTTCTGATAGTATCGGGGTTACCAACTGTTTTGACCTTTTATTCACCATACTTGCAGGTTTTGCTTTGTTCATGTTATCTCCGACTGGGTTGTTCACTACGTTTTCATATAACTTACGTAATAGATTCTCGCTGAGGCCTTCAACATCCAGTACATCGTCCATGGTTTGGAATGGACCCTTCTTTCTTTTCCAGTTTTCAAGGTTTTTGATCCTACTTTGAGAAATACTCCACATGGAAAGTTGTTCCACTGTGGATTCGTTCAGAGTATTCAATATTTTTGTTTTCTCATCGTACGTAAAGTTTTGTTTCGAAACACCGTTCGAATCACTTAAATTCATCGAGTATTTAGCCTAAAATTAGTCGGTATGAGAGCGAGTCTTTCAGATGTTGACTTCTCACAATTTGTTTTAAACTCAGTCTAGAATTTTTTAGGAATGTTAACGCCATTCTCGTAAAATCTACACTTATACACATAAACAGAAACAAAAAATTCAAATCAAATGATTCAAGTTAGTTTAGGTTACGTAATGTCAATTTCGCTCTTCTTCTTTCTTTTACGAATGACAGCATTGAGAACCAGTAGTTTGACATTGTCACCAACAGATTACACTACTGTGTAGGTGAAAGTATTGAAAAACGTTGAAAAATTTCCGAGGGTATTGGGGTACAAGTCATCAAGTCAATAATGGACTAGTTATTCATAAACAAGCTATAATTATATTAATTTTTCTCGACTATGCACATATTGGTCTGGCTGTTTCTTCACATTCCTCTTGAGTAAAGAATACGTTGTTTGTTGGACGACAACCTCCGTAAGTTCCTTCAGTACACTCCTTCAAGGAATTGTTCCAAGTGTAGACATCAATTAAAGCATGACACATTGGTCCCGGACGATGAATCGGTTCGTCACAATCTGAAAGTGATTCATGCAAACACTAATTGAAACTAAAAAATGATATAATGAAATTATGTAATGCATGCCTCAAATGAAATAATATTGCTGGATAGCCTTTTGGGCTACGGGCTACGGCTACCGATCATTGACAAGCTGTGGTTTGATTTGTGGTTCTATCGTTTCTGTGTTACTGTTCTGTTTTACTGTGGTTTCATCAAGAAATTTGATATAAAAATTTTGAAGTGAATTGAAAATTATCTTACCTGATCTAGTGAATGCACTTCTATCTTCAGCATTTGCCGCAGTAAGCAGAATTCCGATGAAACACAGGTAAGCCACAACTTTTTTCATTTTGATTGTTTATAACGATGAAGTTAAATGAAAACTGTATAGTTGATTCGTTGAAATTCGCTTTATTTATATTGACAAAATGTACGTTATCACTTTATAATTTCCCCATATTTTAACAATGATAACAAAAATAGATTTATATGCGGTGGATTATATTCACAGTATAATTTTTATATGCACGTATATCCAGTGTTTCTCAACAATTTTGAAAACGCTGTAGGGGATAAACTATCAATAATATTCTGAGAAAAACAACAATACAATACAAATAGATTATTATTTTCGATTGATCGTTGAATCTCTCATTCAGGCTGACGTTGTGACGTTGCCAAATGTATTACAATGAATTATTGAAAATTCAAGTTGAATTTCCAAATGAACTACTTTTGGTAAACACTGGTTTTATAGGGTACTGCATATAATATCAGCGAGATAGACGATGTAGGTTAATCAACGAAATTAACATGTTAATTACTAGATCGATACATTTTGAAAAAAGTGTAGAAGCGAGATAAAAATAATTGATTGCGACTTTGTTATTTTTTTTTTGCGAAATTACATGGTGTACCAGAATTGATCTTCGGTTAATAGGTGAATGAGAAAAAGGGGGTTTTACTAACAAAATTTATTAATAATTGAAAAATTTCATAAATACGAGTATACATCGACTAGTAGTAATATTCATTTCTTTCAAAAATCCCAGCAGAATGAATCGCCAAATTCGAAAAAATCCTAGAAAACAATCACAATAAAATATAAACACCTGTTCTCACAGCGATCCCCAAAATGCTCCTCCAAAACTCGATATGTAATCTGAAACGTCGTCTACCTATAATACAGAGTGTACACAAGTCTTATGGCAGTGCCCTATCGAAGTAGGCTTAGAAAAAATATTACAACAACTGCCATCACCACGGAGACTTAGAAGCATTTGCGGTGGACGATTCCAGGGCCGGACTCGTCGTATTCCTGCTTGGAGATCCACATTTGCTGGAAGGTGGACAAGGAGGCCAAGATGGAGCCACCGATCCATACGGAGTATTTCCTTTCGGGGGGCGCGATGATTTTGATTTTAATGGTGGACGGTGCCAAGGCAGTGATTTCTTTCTGCATACGATCGGCGATACCTGAAAAAAAATTCCAGGTTTAGAGCGATGCTTTTTTTTTTTTTTCGGGGTTGCGGGTATGCTACTGATGCGGAAAAGGGGGGAAACGTCAGAATTGCAAATCACTTTGGGTGTTTTTTTCTTCAATACGTACTGGAACGAACATACAGGGTGAAAAATAAACTTGAGAATTAATGAAATCCAAAAAAAAACCTTTTATTAGATGGATTTTTTATGGGAATTTGCTCATGATTGGTCAAAATGAATCGCATTTGTTTTCTTCTGACTTGATTTTTTTTCAAACGTACAGAAACAAACATACTGGGTGTCCCATTAGAAAAACTCACTTGAGAATGAATGAAATAAAAAAAAAATACTTCCATTAGATGGTTTTTTTTTCAAAAAATACTATTTTATTAGATATACAGGGGGTTGAGCCTACGCAAGACAACATTGAGTTCACTTTCTTTAAACGGGACACCCTGTATATTGCTTCACCGTTGAATTCTGCGTATTTTTTTCGTTGAATTCTGAAGAATGAAGAATTTTCATTAAAATCACACGTTATTATTTTTGAAATTAATTTTGGAAAAGGCATATTCAAAAACAAAAATGTTTTACTTGACTTCCTATGTGCAAATTTTCCTGAAATGTTATTTTCAAAGGATGGTAGCTTGAATGAGTTGATTCCATTGCCAAAAATTTGCGTAGTACTCGAAACAATCTCAATTTGAACTTGACATAATTAATTTCCAGAAACGTGTCTTGGCATTTAGCCAGCTTACATATTTACATCTTTTATTCCCCATTCAAGTATTGGCATTTTGTCAAATTTGTATACTACACGCCTTCACAAACCACAAAAATTTAATTCATTAACACAAATTGCTCACAATGTCCCGTGAATGTCCAATTTTGGTCCAATCAACGTCCAATTATGGTCCAATCAACGTTCGAATGTAAAAAACTTGAATAAGACGTCTACAATACTGACTCTGGACGACTCATGGACAAAAAAAACTAAGAATCTCGATATACAGTGGCGTTCATAAAGTACGCAAAAAATGGAAAAAATATTTGATTCTATTCTTTTAGAAAAAAATAAAATTGCCATCGACTCAGGCTCGTCCTAAAACCAAATTAGCCCCTGTCAGATATACCGAGTGATTTTTAATTTCCTCAAAAATCGCCTTTTTCAAAATTGAAAAAACCTCACGAGTTAATTTTTCGTGAAATAAGTAACCTTTTTGGGTGACATTCTTCGAGAACGATTTGTGAAGCGAAAAATTCACCGTTTTTCGATATACAGTGATGTTCAAAAAGTGCGCAAAAAATGGAAAAAATATTTGATTTTATTCTTTTCGAAAAAAAAAAAATAAAATTGTCATCGACTCAGGCTCGTCCCAAAACCGAATTAGCCCCTGTCAGATATACCGAGTGATTTTTAATTTCCTCAAAAATCGCCTTTTCCAAAATTAAAAAAACCTCACGAGTTAATTTTTCGTGAAATAAGTAACCTTTTTGGGTGACATTCTTCGAGAACGATTTGTGAAGCGAAAAATTCACCGTTTTTCGATATACAGTGATGTTCAAAAAGTGCGCAAAAAATGGAAAAAATATTTGATTTTATTCTTTTCGAAAAAAAAAATAAAATTGTCATCGACTCAGGCTCGTCCCAAAACCGAATTAGCCCCTGTCAGATATACCGAGTGATTTTTAATTTCCTCAAAAATCGCCTTTTCCAAAATTAAAAAAACCTCACGAGTTAATTTTTCGTGAAATAAGTAACCTGTTTGGGTGACATTCTTTGAGAACGATTTGTGAAGCGAAAAATTCACCGTTTTTCGATATACAGTGATGTTCAAAAAGTGCGCAAAAAATGGAAAAAATATTTGATTTTATTCTTTTCGAAAAAAAAAATAAAATTGTCATCGACTCAGGCTCGTCCTAAAACCAAATTAGCCCCTGTCAGATATACCGAGTGATTTTTAATTTCCTCAAAAATCGCCTTTTCCAAAATTAAAAAAACCTCACGAGTTAATTTTTCGTGAAATAAGTAACCTTTTTGGGTGACATTCTTCGAGAACGATTTGTGAAGCGAAAAATTCACCGTTTTTCGATATACAGTGATGTTCAAAAAGTGCGCAAAAAATGGAAAAAATATTTGATTTTATTCTTTTCGAAAAAAAATAAAATTGTCATCGACTCAGGCTCGTCCCAAAACCGAATTAGCCCCTGTCAGATATACCGAGTGATTTTTAATTTCCTCAAAAATCGCCTTTTCCAAAATAAAAAAAAAATCCACAAGGTATATTTTTGAAAAATGCTCAACATTTTGAGTGAAACGTATTCGTGACATGTTTTTGAACCCAGCCCGCCAAAAAAACCCCCCTTTTCCCCCGAAACCCGCCCAACCCGTCGAAGACGACGCCCACCGACTCACCCGGATACATGGTGGTGCCTCCCGACAGCACGGTGTTGGCGTACAAATCCTTCCTGATGTCCACGTCGCACTTCATGATGGAATTGTAGACGGTCTCGTGGATCCCGCAGGACTCCATCCCCAAGAAGGACGGCTGGAAGAGCGCCTCGGGGCACCGGAAGCGCTCGTTGCCGATGGTGATGACCTGGCCGTCGGGCAGCTCGTAGCTCTTCTCCAGCGAGGTGGAGTTGGCGGCCGTGGCCATCTCCTGCTCGAAGTCCAGCGCCACGTAGCAGAGTTTCTCCTTGATGTCGCGCACGATTTCGCGCTCCGCCGTCGTGGTGAAGGAGTAGCCGCGCTCGGTGAGGATCTTCATGAGGTAGTCGGTGAGGTCGCGGCCGGCCAGGTCCAGCCGGAGGATGGCGTGGGGCAGGGCGTAGCCCTCGTAGATGGGGACGGTGTGGGAGACGCCGTCTCCGGAGTCCAGGACGATGCCTGGGGGACGGAAAGAGGTTGAGGTCGTTTCGGAGATGTTCGGAAGATATGGGACGTGTCTTTCGTTGTATTTATTTCGGGAACCATTCGAATTGTCAGCAATTCAATTGGAGTTGAAAGACTTTGGATGAAATTTTTCAAAGACAAAGTGAAGGCAAGAAAAATTCGTATTTCTCGTAAATGGACGTCTGGTGCGTCTATAGTTAACGTCCATTTCACGTCCAATCAAGGTCCAAATGTCAAATTTACGTCCATTGAAGGTCTAAATGTCCAATGAACGTCCATTGAAGGTCCAAATGTACAATAAACGCCTGGAATATCATTAGGGAACGTCCAGTGGACGTCCATTTCATGTCCATTGAGGGTTCAAATGTCCATTTGACGTCCATTGAAGGTCCAAATGTCTAACGAACGTCTGGTTTATCAATAGGGAATGTCCAATGGACGTCCATTGAAGATCCAAATGTATATTTGACGTACATTGAAGGTCTGAATGTCCAATTTACGTCCATTGAAGGTCCAAATGTCCAATAAACGTCTGGTATGTCAATGGGGAACGTCCAGTGGACGTCCATTTCATGTCCATTGAAGGTCCAAACGTCCAATTTACGTCCATTGAAGGTCCAAATGTCTAATAAACGTCTGGTAAATCATTAGGGAACGTCCAGTGGACGTCCGTTTCATGTCCATTGAAGGTCCAAATGTCCAATTTACGTCTATTGAAGGTCCAAATGCCCAAGAAACGTCTGGTAAATCATTAGGGAACGTCCAGTGGACGTCCATTTCATGTCCATTGAAGGTCCAAATGTCCAATTTACGTTCATTGAAGGTCCAAATGTCTAATAAACGTCTGGTAAATCATTAGGGAACGTCCATTTCATGTCCATTGAAGGTCCAAATGTCCAATTTACGTCCATTGAAGGTCCAAACGCCCAATTTACGTCCATTGATGGTCCAAATGCCCAAAAAAACGTGTGGTAAATCATTAGGGAACGTCCAGTGGACGTCCATTTCATGTCCATTGAAGGTCCAAATGTCCAATTTACGTTCATTGAAGGTCCAAATGCCCAAGAAACGTGTGGTAAATCATTAGGGAACGTCCATTTCATGTCCATTGAAGGTCCAAATGTCCAATTTACGTCCATTGAAGGTCCAAATGTCCAATTTACGTCCAATGAAGGTCCAAATGTCCAATAAACGTCTGGTAAATCATTAGGGAACGTCCATTGGACGTCCATTTCATGTCCATTGAAGGTCCAAACGTACAATTTACGTCCATTGAAGGTCCGAATGTCTGGTATATCATTAGGGAACGTCCATTGGACGTCCATTTCATGTCCATTGAAGGTACAATCGTCCAATAGACGTCCATTGAAGGTCCAAATGTCTGGTATATCATTAGGGAACGTCCATTGGACGTCTATTTCATGTCCATTGAAGGTCCAATCGTCCAATTTACGTCCATTGAAGGTCCAAATGTCTGGTATATCATTAGGGAACGTCCAGTGGACGTCCATTGAAGGTCCAATCGTCCAATAGACGTCCATCGAATGTCCAATTCACGTCCATTGCATGTCCGATGGACTTTAACGCGTTACACGACTCACCTGTGGTACGACCGGACGCGTACAGCGACAGCACAGCCTGAATGGCGACGTACATAGCCGGAGTATTGAAAGTCTCGAACATGATCTGCGTCATCTTCTCCCTGTTCGCCTTGGGGTTCAACGGCGCCTCCGTCAACAAAATGGGATGCTCCTCGGGCGCCACCCGCAACTCGTTGTAGAACGTGTGGTGCCAGATCTTCTCCATGTCGTCCCAGTTGGTGATGATGCCGTGCTCGATGGGGTACTTGAGCGTGAGGATGCCCCTCTTGCTCTGCGCCTCGTCGCCCACGTACGAGTCCTTCTGGCCCATGCCCACCATCACGCCCTGGTGCCGGGGCCGGCCCACTATGGAGGGGAAGACGGCGCGGGGGGCGTCGTCGCCGGCGAAGCCGGCCTTGCACATGCCGGAGCCGTTGTCGACCACGAGGGCGGCTACGTCGTCGTCGCACATTTCGATTTGGGGCGGTTGGAGTTACTGGAAAAAAGGGGGTTCGTTATTTGTCCCGTCGAATTTTGGAGGTTTTGCATGACGCGGTGCCGCGGTTCCGAGTACGATGACGTCGTGGCTTCAATTAAAAAAATTGGTGAGATTTCTTGTTATTTCCTCTACGCCACTGGTTCGAACGGAAAAAAGTGACTATAGAATGTCGAATTCAATTTTTCCTAACCTCAAAAACAACCGTAATATTCGTATTTATGTGTCATTACTCCCCATTTCTTGTATTTCCCTCTACGCCACTGGTTTGAACGGAAAAAAGTGCCTATAGAATGTCAAAATTAATTCCCCCTAACTTCGAAAACAATCGTAATATTCGTATTTATGTGTCATTACTACCCATTTCTTGTAATTCCTTCTACGCCACTGGATTGAACGTGAATGAATGCATTTAGAATGTCAAATTCAATTTTTCCTAACCTCCAAAACAACCGTGATACTCGTATTTATGTGTCATTACTCCCCATTTCTTGTAATTCCCTCTACGCCACTGGATTGAACGAAAAAACTGCCTCAAAAATGTCAAAATTAATTCCCCCTAACCTCGAAAACAATCGTAATATTCGTATTTATGTCTCATTACTACCTATTTCTTGTAATTCCCTCTACGCCACTGGATTGAACGAAAAACTGCCTCAAAAATGTCAAAATTAATTCCCCCTAACTTCGAAAACAATCGTAATATTTATGTGTCATTACTCCCCATTTCTTGTAATTCCCTCTACGCCACTGGATTGAACGAAAAAACTGCCTCAAAAATGTCAAAATTAATTCCCCCTAACTTAGAAAACAATCGTAATATTCGTATTTATGTGTCATTACTCCCCATTTCTTGTAATTCCCTCTACGCCACTGGATTGAACGAAAAAACTGCCTCAAAAAATGTCAAAATTAATTCCCCCTAACTTAGAAAACAATCGTAATATTCGTATTTATGTGTCATTACTCCCCATTTCTTGTAATTCCCTCTACGCCACTGGATTGAACGAAAAAACTGCCTCAAAAATGTCAAAATTAATTCCCCCTAACTTCGAAAACAATCGTAATATTCGTATTTATGTGTCATTACTCCCCATTTCTTGTAATTCCCTCTACGCCACTGGATTGAACGAAAAAACTGCCTCAAAAAATGTCAAAATTAATTCCCCCTAACTTAGAAAACAATCGTAATATTCGTATTTATGTGTCATTACTCCCCATTTCTTGTAATATCCTCTACGCCACTGGATTGAACGAAAAAACTGCCTCAAAAATGTCAAAATTAATTCCCCCTAACTTCGAAAACAATCGTAATATTCGTGTTAATGTGTCATTATTCGAAATTCGACCCGTTTCTTGTAATTTTCTCTACGCCACTGGTTTGAACGGATAATAGAACCATTGGAATGTCAAATTCAATTTTCCCAACCTTCAAAAACAACCGTAATATTCGTGTTTATATGCTATTACTACAAATTCAACGGATTTCTTGTAATTTCATCTACGCCACTGGTTTTAATGAAAAAAGGTGCCTTCAGAATGTGAAAATCATTTATTCCTATCTTCACAAACAACAATTATAATCGTATTTATGTGTCATTACTCCAAATTGGTAAGATTTCTTGTAATTTTCTGTA
Source organism: Plagiodera versicolora (assembly GCA_037013635.1). Taxonomy (NCBI): domain Eukaryota; kingdom Metazoa; phylum Arthropoda; class Insecta; order Coleoptera; family Chrysomelidae; genus Plagiodera; species Plagiodera versicolora. Next base: position 8,711,554 of record CM072991.1, on the reverse strand, counting down.
CGCCACTGGATTGAATGGAAAAAAGTACCATTAGAATGTCCAATTCAATTTCCCCAAACCCCGAACAAAACCGTAATATTCGTATTTATGTGTCATTACTCCCCATTTCTTGTAATTTCCTCTACGCCACTGGAATGAACGAAAAACTGCCTTGAAAATGTGAAAATTCATTTCCCGTAACCTCAAAAACAACCATAATATTCGTGTTTATGTCTCATTACTTGAATTTTGACCCATTTAATGTAATTTTCTCTACGCCACTGGTTAGAACGGAAAAAAGAACCATTGGAATGTCAAATTCAATTTTCCCAAACCTCAAAAACAACCGTAATATTCGTGTTTATGTCTCATCATTCAAAATTTGACCCGTTGTAATTTTCTCTACGCCACTGGTTTGAACGAAAAAAGCATTGGAATGTCAAATTCAATTTTCCCTAACTTCAAAAACAATCGTAATATTCGTGTTTACGTGTCTTCATTCAAAATTTTACCCATTTAATGTTATTTTCTCTACGCCACTGGATTGAACGTAACAGTAAATTTCACTCATTGAACCTTATTTATATAATTATTCTAATATCCGTAAATTGTGACAATAGATATCAAGAATTAATGTTACTTGAAGGTTGACTTGCATTAAAAAAAGAAGAATGTCAAAGTTGACCACATTCTTCTTCCTTTTTTCATGTACGAACGCTCGTATAGAGATGTGATGTTGAATTTTTTCATTCAATTTCATCTGATTCATTATTTTATTTCGATTGCTGTACAAAATTCATTTGTAGAAAAGTATAGTGAAGGTTTCCAGAAAGATTTATCACTGTAAATATTCAATTGAACAACCTAATTCAAAAAGAATTGTCACTGAGAATTTACGAATTCAAGAGTTTGTATATAAAACTTGCCCACCCTGTACAAACTCACTTCCAAACGCAAAAAACCGACAATTAACCGTCAAACTTTGATTTTTTCCACTACACACACCCCCCCCCCTCGTCACTTTCCGCACCCCCACGTCACTGACACCCCAATACTAACCTCAAAAAAATTCCCTAGCGAGTATCGTCTGTGTCGGTCGACGGCGTCGCTGGCTGTACGAGTGCCTCACCGTCGCGGCGCGTACTTTTTATAGGGACGTCGACGACGGCGTCGCAAAAATAGCACCGATGCCGCCCATTTATGGGCACGGGGTGGCCGAGGAACGAGCGCGCTGCCCCCTCTCGCCCTCCCGCCGAATCTCGGCCTTATAAGGCGGCCGAGTGATTGGCTGGCGGAATGCACGACGTAGAGGTAGACGGACATAGGCGTGCGGTTTTTTTTTCGCGAGGTGTCGGCGGAAGCTGACGGATAATTAAGGGAAAATGAGATTACACTGATTTAATCGTGCATTTTTAACGAGATTACTATTATTCTTTCGTGGTTATAATGAAAAGTTCAATTTTGTGATTTTGGTTGTCAAAAAAAAATGTACAACAATTTGTATGTACCCCCTTCAAGTGGCTGCCTTTTTTTTCGATAAATAATCACCCCCTGAATTATTATTAATCATATAAATCATTTCAATATCCGTAAATTCTGTCTGAAATATTGACAGCAAATGAAATATGCATCAAATCATACTAAGGCCATTTGATATTGCATGACGTGGTGCCACAACTCCGATAAATATCGCAAAAAACAGAGACCTCAACCTCAATAATTCACTGTTTCAGAAATGTATTCGTATTTTCAATTTTTCTGTGCTTATTTATTGTTTTGTGCTTTCAAATTCGTATTCCATGTTTTTTGAATACCCTGTATACACATTTATAATGAAATTGAGCTAAACATTTTTCGTACTCAACTTTTTCTCCCAGTTTATCACTTTCTCAGAATAAAATATCTAGTGTGGATCACCCTGTACATGTTTTTATATAATTATGGTATCGTAACGCACTGATTTATTTTGAAAGACGTATGTTAATACATCAACGCTTATTGTTTCATGAATAAACTAAAATTAGACGACCCTCCGTGAACATTTGGTATTTAGTAAGTGTAGTGTGGGTCGTTTAGGGATAATTATAGATATTTCATCTCAAGGTTACACACGAATGCATCGAAAATAATTTGACAAGCAAAGATTTCGTTTCACTTTCGCCACATGCATAAGTTATTCAATTGTCTCTTTTTTCAATTCATCGAACCGTTTCAGAATTAGGCATTGCCCTGTATTACTACACCGCTGGAATTCAAATTGGCCAACGTCGATATATTGCATTTGGTCATCTATCATCACAATGCGTTTTTCTTTGAGCATATGTTACCAGCTGCTTTTATTTCTGTTCATCTATTGTGTCATCAACTGAAATCATGAACTATACCCTTAAATACACTGTCTGGATCTGTTCAATCAAGTATCAATGTTTCAATTATTTGTGTAACGTCAGCAACTCGCATTGTTATCTGTAATAGTGGTTGCCTAATTAGCAGGCAAGTGTATTTCAATCATCAAATGTGTATCTAGTTGGCGGTAAACGTCAATGCGCTTCAATTTTATTCAAAAACATCCATTTTGTGGTGACGCTTCCTTAGTGGTTGTCTTTGTGGCTTTTTTCTTGAATTTTTGATGTAGTGAAGTGGAATATTGTGTCTGTTGCTAAATAATTAGGTGATGTAAGTGGAAAATCAGTATTTCAGATATATTTCGGCGTTACTTGGAGGCAGTATGATTCGATTTTCAAGATACAGCTTGGTGTTGAGTGTATGAAAAATTCATTCCAGCAAAAAGGTGAGTTGTTGCTGCCTTTCTTTTCTTCTAATAATGTAAGAATCGTAGAAAAAACTGTTGAAATTTAAGCGTGCAGAATTTCTAAGGTCAGGTATTTAACTCTTTTCTGCTCCGTTTTAGAATCAAATGTTACGACAAAATTCAAATCGTATTACTCACGTCTGTGTATTGTCTCGGAAAATGGCGAAATTCCAAGAATTCCCATGAAATTATCACATACTGAGTGGGGCCCACGCATATCGTGCCATTTCAAAAATAAATACTGAAAACTACATATTTACCGATTCATTTAAAAATAGAAATTCATTACCCCACATGCACGTTTTGTGAAACATGTGCCGTGTGTCTGGGCATATTTATGGACAGTAAACACAAATATTCACACTAAACACGACCAAATGTTTTGGTATATTTAGCAGTTGTGGTGATTTTCAGGATAGGCAGTGAAAATACTTGTAACTTGTTTTTTTGCATTGAAAAAGGTCTCGTCTTTTGTTTTTCACCACCCTGTACAAAATAGTATGTGCTCTGAGGGTCAGTGGGGATCACAGTAAAACACAGTGCATCATTTAAAGGTATATTTTAGATTCGAAAGTGGTACATTTATAATAAAATGGTAGACTTTCTATAGCCATTCAGTGAGAACGAAATAAATCTGTTTGTACACTAATATACAGAAGAGAGAGAGAGAAAAAAACTACAAATTATATTACACTTGTAACTTATATAATATTTTTAATATCAAAATAAATTCGGATAAACCTGCATCATCGATTCTAGTGTATCCACATCATCGTATTCAAATTATTACGTGAAAATAATTTGCATACGAGAACCCAAAATCGATGATTGAGCGACTAGTTAAATCACAAATCCTAAATTAATTGCAACGCGAAAAAAAAAAACAGTTTCCAATCGCACGTCTTCAAAAACGACAGTTCCTCGAAAATAAATCACAAAAGCATTCGTTTCAGTCTACTGATGAATAGAAATCCATTACATAAAAACTGTCTATAATAAAATTTGGAGAGGGTAGAAATGTGGAATGTATAGTGGGTTGTAGAGAAGAACATTGGAAAAGGGGTTCCTTGAACGTGGATAAGGCTTCCTTTTGTAGAATGAGATTCTCAACGATTCGTTCGAGTCTTATGCTCGATTCAAGGAACCGGAAATGAGAAGCTGTGGGGAAATTAAAAAAAAAAGATCGTGGTCGTTATATTTACACTGTATAAACCATGAAATAATTCTTCTATTGTATTATAAATAAAACGTTCTCTAGAGAAACAAACAAAAATGTGGGTATATAATCATAAAAAAACTAAATGATAGTCAGGTACGGTACGTGGAGGCAAAAATATCACCAAGCAAAAAGTGCCATCGTAGTCATAAACGTTTAAATATATAAATCGATGAGACTTTCGTCCCCGAGTACCTAATAGAACAATATTTGTTGCACACAATCCTATTTTCACATACAACACATACAACAACAGACAGACAGAACCATGAGTATTAGTTTTGGGATGATATGCCAAACATCAATGAGTCCGCCCAACTCACACCGCCGAAACTTGGGTCTCTTCGTCATCTGTACAGAGAGAAAAAAATAAAACAAACCGTTACTCGTCATCCCCGTCACGTCAACTTAAAGCTACTTTGTACTTGTCACTTGTCTCAGTCAAGGCTAGCACGGTCAGACCATTATGACGAGTGTGTCGTCTTCACCTGAACAAAAACAGTTGAAATCACGATTTTTACCCTTGAAACACCACGGAAAGGGTGTCAATACGCCCCCTGTAGAGTTGGACACAAATCGTTACAAGTCTCTGTCAGTAAACGTTAGTCCGGTCCCAAATTGTTTGTCGTTGATGCCCACTCACCCTGATCGGTGTCCGGGTCGGTGTGGTAGTGGAAACCCTGGGCGACCCCTTCGTGGGAATGCGCCCTGCCCAGCCTGTGCATCCTCGCCATCTGGGCGGCGACGCTGTACGCCGGCGGTTGCCGTCTGCCCGGTCCTTCAGACACCGAAGGAAAGATTTTAGTACACGGTGAAACGGTGCGAGAGAGAGAGAGACAGGGCTATACAGCTTCGGGAGAATTTATCTCGTGCAGTTTCGATATTTCTTCAATTATAATGATAATTATAATTTCTGCCGATGCTGTATGGCCATACTCGAGTATGGTGATTGTGAATTGGCTGGTTGGAGTCGATATGTACAAGCGGAAGCGGTGAAAATGCGTGAAAAGCAGAAGGAAATGTATAGTCACAGTTTATTATTTTCATTATTATTATTGTAAAATAATTAGCACGGCTTGCTTTCATGGTGAAAAATTATTAGATGTTTATACAAACATAATTATTACAGAACAATTGCTATTGATAATTATCAGAAGTAGGAGAATTTGTACAGGGTGGTACGTATAAATAGGTTTCCATTATTTAGAAAGTGAAAGTCACAAAAAATTAAAAATAGAAAAACGTTCGAATCAAAGAATATTTGTTATTTTTCTGAGCACTTTGTTCAATAGATTTTCGTATCAATTTCAAGATTTCGATAAACAATGATGAAAAATTGTCGATTCATTTAGAAAAAAAAAATGATTTTCTGTATCGATTATCGTATAGAGGCATCACCACCCTGTACAAAACGATAAAAAACAATCACCTACGCTTCCACCAGTAGGCAGTATTGGAAACAAAACATTTGACACCTCGAAAAATTCGTTAGTTAATTTTTTTTCAAGTTGGTACATCTGTTGAAGTTGCCCCCATAGAGAAAACCCCATGTCTATTACATCGATTCTAATGCAGTACTAGTCTACACAAGGTGCTCATCGTCGGTCTTTGACACGGAACACAAAAATATTGACATTTGACAGCTAGGAGGTTTGCTTCACGGCACGGCAACGACAAACGAATTATTCTACTGAATCTACACAGAGAGGGAAAGAGATAGACAGAAAGGCTACGAGAAAACGAACGCTACTGTGAACTTACCATTGACATTACGCAAAGCATGAGGTAGGGGGGGTAAAACGGCCACAGCTTGGGGGCAAGGGGGCATAGCACCAGTGCGGTTGGAAAACCAGCCTATCACCAATGAGGACAGACAAACAACTAAAGTTACACCGTCACGGACGAACACAATTTGTTTATGCAATTTTTCAAACAAGTTCTACGAGGACGAATACATTCAAAAATGCAACAAACACACACACAAATTATTTCATATTCACTTTTTGTATCAACAAGCAACAAACACACATCCTAGTCAGGTCATTTGAGCCGAGTTATCAAATAATCGCTTCGTCAGCAGCCCCAAGAATATTGAATTTAAATTATGCAATATCGAAATATCGGCACAAAAACTGTTCACTGAACATTTCAAATGGAAGAATTGGCCCACCTAATTTTGAGAGCGATTTAAATGCCCCTCCCCCAAAAATGTGATTGATAATGCAGCATTCAAGAATCCACAATGACCATAAAAATAGTTGAATCGCCCACTAAAGAAATCAAACAAAATAAAATATCAATTTGTAGTCTTTCCACAATAAAGGGCCGCAAAAAATCCGCATCACCACCACATTTTTTGCAACCTTCCACAAAACTACTCCACCCCACGAATTCCCCCCATTCCCCTCCCCGAACCGCATCCAAGCGCACCTCTTCTGAAGAAAAAAGAAAAAACAAAAACAAAAAACCGGTACATACCTGGTATGGGCGGGGGGTGTCTGGGCGAGCTCTGACCCCTCGTCGACTGGTAGGCGTGACCGTCATTCGAACCGTTGGTCACCTGACTGAGCGTGCTGTGACCCGAATCGGAAGAAGTGACAGAACCTGCGTACGAACAAACATGCTACCGTTCAGAAACGTGAAACGTGCTCGAGAGATAAAAGGAGAGAGAACGGGTAGACGCGTGTGCCACCCAAAGACGAAAAAAAGAAGAGGAAGAGGCAGTGGGCAGGCCTATAAAACATTCAGGGTGGGGGCGGTTGACAGATGCCCCAGTTTGGGCAGCCTTAATCACCAACTAATCAAATTGCTTGACGACTGAGCGAGAAAAAAACTTGGAAAAACAATCAACTGGAAAAAAAATATTGTTACAACTTACCGGAAGTGACGGTTTTCCTCAGGGGTAGATTGCTGAGGGACGTGACGCTGCTGCTTTCGGCCGACAACGCCACCGAGGGAAGAGGCGTGGGGGTATCGGAATGAGATCTCTCGTGCATCGCCCTACCGCCGGCGCCGGAACTGCTCGAGCTGTGAGATCCGTAGCTCGAGTAACTGCCTGCGGAATACCAAGAAGGTAAATTGTCAATTATGTCGTTAATTATTCAAAAAAAGTCCAAAATGAAATAGTTATTTCTTGTATCAATTAATTATTTTTGAATTATTGAATAAACATTATTGAATAAAATATAAAAAAAATATCAGTTGGGTATTCATGAAATCAGATTGTTGGAAAAATTGGGAGAATTATTTTTTTATGCATTCAAATATAAATGAATGATTTTATGCATTATTTTTCACATAATATTGCATATTTTTGAATAAAAAATAATATCAATTGGAGGGTATTCATGAAATCGGATTGTTGGAAAAATTGAGAGAATTTTTTGAAGCATTTAAATACAGGGTGTTTCACAGTGGATGGAACATCAGAAGTATCTGGAGAACAGAAAGAGAAATCAATTCGAAAATTTATAACCCAAATAGCAATATTTTGTAAACTTGCATTAGGAAAAAAAAAATGATATTTTTCAATGGTCAGTTTTTGCACAAAAATCGGACAAAATAATTTTTACCTCGGAAATCGTCACAGATAGGTATAGGAATTTATGTGGGAAAGTTGTGAGGAATCTTATAACGATTACAAAAATAATATAATATACGAGGTGTTCCATTTGAAATAACAAAGTAGCTAATACTTTCTGATACAAGCGGCAACACTGTATCGATAAAAAAATTTCAGACGGATAGAGCGAGTTGGATTATCCACGCTCACAAATTCTCGAAATGACCTGTCTTTCTGTTCTTCAGAAACGTCTAATGTTCCATCCACTGTGAAACACCCGGTATAAATACATGATTTTATGCACTATTTTTCATGCATTTCTTCACACAATATTGCACATTATTTAATAAAAAATAATATCGGATTGTTGGAAAAATTAAGGAAAAGCTCGGAAAGTGCTGTGCAAATAAATGTAGGAACGAACGATGGGAGGAATTGGAGTGTTACCTGTTGCGCTGGGCGCTCTCCGCACGGCCGGGCTGGCTTGGGTGGGGTTGATGATGCCGTGCACGGGCGGCACGCGCGGCTGATGCGGTCGCGTCTTGTTCGGTTCCGATAATGCTAACAATTTCCTGACGGCTTGAGGCGACGCCGAACCTGCACCGAACAAATGATACAGCTGATTCGGAATTTAATCGAGTTAGGTTTGGTTGTGTCGCTTCTAGCGTACAGGGTGTTACCGAATATGAGAGGGGGGAGGCCCGTTGTTATTTGTGACTCATGCAAGAATCTTTTTCAAGATCTAAATTCGAAGAATATGTAATAACATTCAGTTTGTTTCTTCAAATTTCTAGATCAGAATACCTAATAAAAAAATCTCTGACAAAAATAAATTTCCTTCCCGCGATCACGAAGCTAAAAACCCTCCCTCTAAAAACTCACCGAACTTGGGCTTCCTCTCGTCGCTGGCGCTGCTCGTGCTGCTGGTGGTGGAGGGCGCCGGCGAGGGATGCCTCTTGGGCTTGGCGGCGCCCGGGCCGGCGGCCCCGCCCACCGAGGCCGGGCCCTCGCACTCGAGCGACATCTCGTGCAACTTCGCCTCGTCCGTTTCCACGCGCAAATTGTTCAGGTACGCCTTGACGCGGCGCACCATCTGAGACTCCTCGAACATCTTCTTGGGGTTCGGCGCCGCCGTCGATTTTTTGCGACGCTTCACCGTCGCTTGGCCTGCACGACAACGGGGGAAATTGAAAAAAAAAATGAAAATCGGGAAGAGTGGAGACTCTCATGGATGTCGAGGACGTTTGGCAACTCCGCAGTTTACGGCAGTTGAAATTGATGAATGAGGAAGTTTCCTTTGGACGAATTCTCATCAAATAGTACTCAACTATTTAGTTTGATGTCTCTACTTTCTAGAATGACGATACAAATCATTCGACTCCATTCTATTTTCAAAATAAACCAATTTATAAATTTTGAGGCGGAAAACTGTGACGTACTTGGTGAGTTTAGAGTGAATATAGCTATCGTAAGTTCCAGTTATGGTGTAATCCGAATGATCGCGGACGAAATCTACGAATGCATTTGCGCAATTGCCAGATCTACCTTTCTATTTTCATGAAAATAAATTGAAAGTTGTTCCGAAAATTCAAACACGAAATTATATTGAAATAATTCACTTCGAGAACAAATTCGATTCATTCGTTTATTCTCTATTCAGCCATAGCCCTCGATTATATCATCGCATTCATATATTTTCGCATGTTATGTGCTAGTTATATTTCATAAGACATACAATATGATATTATATCACGAAAGGGAAACAATCCATGATTTGGTATTGCAAAATCCACAATATATTTTACTACCAAGATATTCTGGTCAGTTTTTCCGAATATTTAGAATAAATTAGAAGCAGGGCAACACTGTACTTCCGCACGCAAAATCTCAATTCGTTCCTGTGTGAACCCGGTTTTACGGACTTGGTACGTCATCAGAATGGTGGAGGAGCCAAAACTAGTTTTTCAAAACGAAATTCTGGAGTCAAATTCGATCACACAAAAAAAGAAAAAATACAGGTGTAATAATTTTTCATATATTCTATGGAAAAAATTAAATCTCAATATTGGAAACTTCTTCATTCGAGGATAAAAACTAAAAACTAGAAACATTAATAAGGAAATTTCAGCAACGTCGACGATATTATTATTCCTGAATTTAATATATTTTTTAAGGATTAAAATGGAATATAGATAAAATTATACTGATTGAAATTGAATCTACTTTGTCACCGAAAATTCAAAAGTACTAGTTCCTTCTCTTGGATCGAATATTTTCAACAAACTATCAGCAAAACCACATAAACCATGAAAGAACAGCCTCAAAACGTTTAGGAGAATGTGAAATTCCTGACTTGACAGCGGAATATCTTTAAAATTATTATTTTCACCACGATAATATCTTGAAATTCGCGTTTATTTGTGTCCAAAATTCGTAAAAACCGCCCAAATTACCCTGTTACATCACTTCCTTCCTTCCTGAAAACGGGCCATCCTGTCAAACAGTGTAAATAACTGCGAAAAAAAGCAAAAATCCCCAAATTCTCGGTCGAGCCCCAACCTCGAAAACCACCCCCTTACCTTGACAGTGATACTGCGAGGAGGCCGTAGTGAGCTGATTGAGCGCCACCATGGCGTTGCTGGTGGGCTGGCCGCCCAATTTGAGCATCGTCAGGAGATCGTAGGGGCTGCTGCACATGTTGCTCAGCGACCTCACCTCTTTCGCGATCATCCTCAACTTTTCAAAGTTTATTAGGCCCTCCACTTTGGAATCGTTGCCGAGGTGAATGAACGTCAAGTCTTTCTTCACCACCGGATAGAAGGGAATCTGTAAGTCGTCGGTGAGTGACGTGAGAAAAAGCGTGAGGTTTGAGGTGGATCGAGAGAGACATTTAGGGTTGGTGAGGACGTTTTTAGTTGGGGGAGGGGGGGTATTCTGGGCTGGAAAATTGTCAAAACTGATTTTTTTTAGTGTTTTGGAAGCTCAAACTTTGATTCCAAGTATTGGAAAAAATCGTAAAGGTAGAAAAACAGGGGTAAAACAAATGTTTTTTCAAGTGGAGGCCATTTCGTGATTTCTTTCGACCCTTTTCAACTTTTTTTAAATAGTTTTTTAGGCCTTAAAAATCAATTTCATTGATTGTATCAACAGTAAAAGCACAAGAGCTTTTTTTATCCGATAAAAAAAGCTCAGACATAATATATCAATGAACAACAACAACAATATTATCTTTATTGATACAATTAAATTATTTAAATGAACAGTTATTGAAAACACGATTGTTATGAATTTTTCAGAAGAACAGGCGTTTTTATCGGTGATAAAAAACGATGCACCTTTTTTATCGCTGCCAAAATGACAAAACAGTCGTCGTCTTTAAATGACACATTTAATACAGGAGGTAATTTATCTTAGTATAAAAATTTATCCCAGTTTAAAAAATATGGAAAAAGGTCCCCCAGACCAGAATACCCTCTTGAGGAAGATAATTCGGAGACTTTTTTGGCTGGAATAAAATAGACATGTAGTATGGGTAGGGGGCTCCATTTAAACTTACAATATGAGTAAGTACCAGATACGACTAAAAAACAAACAGAAAATAAAGTGAGCAAAATACCGAGCGTTCACAATACCAATAAAAAAAAATAAATAGAAAAAAATCACTCACGATGGGCGGTTGAGTTTGTTCGGCGCTGACCAACTGCCGGTACTTGCTCATGTTCCTCGACGGGTCCATGAGCTGTTGCAGCTCGGAGAAGACGCGTTGGTACTTCCCGGGCAGTTTGTCCCAGCTCTGCCGCAGCCGGGACACCGCCCCGTGCCCCAAACCGCTCACTATGGCGAACATCGAATTGAAGTTTTTGCACTCTTTGCACTGTCCTGAAATATTCGAGGTAGTTGAAGTAATTTTTTTTGGGGACATCTTCGAAGACGAGAGCGCAAAACTCCCTTATTTTCCCCATATTTTAGTGTGAAAGAAATCTAAACGAATCGCCCCATTCCCATAGAGCACTTGCTACATACAAAAAAAGAAAAAAAAATTGCAAAAATCCACTCACTCGCCACTTTGATGAACTGCTTGATGATCTTCATCCTCCTGACGGGGTTGTGTTCGGCGCACACCTCGGACACCACCCAGAAGGTCTCCTTATTGACGAGGGCGGCGAACTTGTCCAGCATCGGGCAGCCGTACTTGGATTTCAATTCGAACAAATCGTCGATGTACTCGGTGGGCTCGATCTGCCTGAAGATGCTGAAGTCCTGCAACGTCAGCTGGATGGCCACTTCGACGGCGTTCAGTTGCAGGAAGTGCACGGCGCTTTCTCGCACCAGCTCCGGGGCCAGCTCGTCAGGCACTAGGAGGGGGAACGAATGCACGAAAGTATATGTTAGTTGGGCAGCTGAGTAATTGTGTTTTTTTTTTTTTTCAAAAATTATGTTTCCAATCTACAAGAATTTGTTTTTTTTTTTTCATGACAGAAAATTGTTTTCTTTTTCTTGCAAAGAATAGTATAAACGGAATTTCTCTGAAAAGTATTGAGTAATATCCGAAAAACCAAACTACTACAAACTAAAATTCCAATTTGCTTCAAATAATAGTGATATTTTCCTTTTTTTGCAAAAAATTGTCTTTTTTCATTGCAAAAATATTTTTTTTGTAGAAAATTGTGTATATTTCTCTGAGTAATATAAAAAAAATAAATATTACAATATTACTATCCAATTTGCTTCAAATAATAATATTTTTTTGATGGTATTTTTCTTTTTTTGCAAAAAATTGTGTTTTTTATTGCAAAAATTGCGAATATTTCTCTAAAAAATATTGAGTAATATCCAAAAATATATATATTACAATATTACTATCCAATTTGCTTCAAATGGTAGTGTTTTTTTAATGGTGTTTTTCTTTTTTTGCAAAAAATTGCGAATATTTCTCTAAAAAATATTGAGTAATATCCAAAAAATATATAAATTACAATATTACTATCCAATTTGCTTCGAATAATAGTGGTTTTTTAATGGTGTTTTTCTTTTTTTGCAAAAAATTGTGTTTTTTATTGCAAAAATTATTTTTTTTGCAAAAAATTGCGTATATTTCTCTAAAAAATATTGAGTAATGATCAAAAAATATATATATTACAATATTACTATCCAATTTGCTTCAAATAGTAGTGTTTTTTTAATGGTGTTTTTCTTTTTTTGCAAAAAATTGCGAATATTTCTCTAAAAAATATTGAGTAATATCCAAAAAATATATAAATTACAATATTACTATCCAATTTGCTTCGAATAATAGTGGTTTTTTAATGGTGTTTTTCTTTTTTTGCAAAAAATTGTGTTTTTTATTGCAAAAATTATTTTTTTTGCAAAAAATTGCGTATATTTCTCTAAAAAATATTGAGTAATGATCAAAAAATATATATATTACAATATTACTATCCAATTTGCTTCAAATAGTAGTGTTTTTTTAATGGTGTTTTTCTTTTTTTGCAAAAAATTGTGTTTTTTATTGCAAAAATTATTTTTTTTGCAAAAAATTGCGTATATTTCTCTGAAAAATATTGAGTAATACCCAAAAAAAATATATATTACGATATTACTATCCAATTGGCTTGAAATAATAGTATTTTTTCAATGGTATTTTTCTTTTTTTTGCAAAAATGGTGTTTTTTTTAATGCAAAAATAGATAAAAAAGTGTTAAAAAAATATTGAGGAATATAAAAAAAATATTATAAAATAACAATACTAATCTAGTTCGCATTTATGACGATGTCGATCTCTGTAGTTGTTGGTAAAATATTTTTTAGCTGCAAATTGGTTAATTTTGGGAAAACCATTCAAGAGATATTATCCATTCAGAATGAAACAAGCTATTGGAAATAAATTTTCAAATTGTAAACAAATAATGAGACAAAAAGTTACATGGAAAATAAATTTTACAACCAAACAAAAAGCTGGTTGAGTGTTTTTTTAGTGGTGGAAAATGTCACGTCAACAAGAGATGCTTCCTTACAAGAAAGACCCCACCTCTTTTTCCTTGAGTTGCAGACATCCAACACCAAAACAGCGCCCTATCAATATCAGTATTGAAAAAAAAACAAAAGAAAAAAAAAAAAGAAATCTCACCCAGAGTCTCGGTGATTCCGTTGGTCTTCAAGTAATACCTGCTGCTGAGCCCGATGCGCTCGGCCAAATTCTGCAGGTCGTCCTGCAATCGCTTCTGCTTGATCGTCTGGTTGTCCGTCACCGATACCTCGCACAAGCTGAAATTGCCGCTCGGCTCCGTCATGCCGAACTCCTGCAGCGCCAGCATCACCACCTCGTGGGCCGTCGTTTCCTTGTGCACTAAAAGGTACTTGTAGCTTTGGTCCGGCCGGTACACCTGGGGGAGTTTTGTGATAAATCGAGTGTTGGGGTGTCTCGGTGGGAAAACTCACCTTCAAGACGTGCTCTGGGAAATCGGCGCAGCGGAGGTCGTCATAGTAGATGGACATCAAGTCGGGGTTGCTCTGGGACTGGTACAGATTGGTGGCGAGGTTGGAAGGGGCGTTGAAGCTGTCGACTTGGTCCTGACCCATTCCAACGCTGGAAATAATCGCCGTAATTACGAGGATTTTTTCGCGTAGCTCTTTTGGAGCACGGAAAATGAGTAGCTGTATGCGTTAGTACAACAGAAGGTATGTTTTTAGGCGACACGGTTTGAATTTTCTTGGTTGAAAATGGTGGTACATCAAAGTTTGATATTTCAAGAACATTGTGTGAAAATTTCAGGCAAAAATTTTGAAAAATACGGCAATGGTAGCGATTATTATGACGTGATTACTTGGAAGCATACTGTCCAAAGTTCGTTCCTTGAATGGTGGTTCATATTCCATTTTTTGCAATTCTTTGAAGAGAAAAACGCCATTTTTTGCCAAAGAGTTAGATTATTGTCATTGAAAAGTTCAAATTGTCAACAAAATTGACAAAAACTCGAAAATATGACGGTTAGAGTAACCGTCAATTGTCGGTCGATCACTATGAGCTTTAATGTGTCGAAGAAGCGTCGAATGTAGAGTTGGTTTCATGTAGCATCTACTATAAGGATGAGGATTCATGCAACATCGAGTCATCAAAAGTAATTAATTCAATTTGCACGAAAAATCATGTTTTTATGAAGACGATACGGTTGAATTTTCTTCATTTCAGCGGATTGTACATTCAAGTACAATATTTCAATAATATTGTGTGAAATTTTCACGAAGATAAACTGAAAATTGAGGCAATTACAATAATTACTACGAAAAAACATAGATTTCGGTGCTTTTTATAATTTTTTTTTCTGGAATTTGGAATAATAAAATCAAATTTCATTCGTTGTATTTAATATTTTTCTCCCGAAAACGCTGGGAGGCTTCACAAAATGTCACTTTTTTGGTTTAGTAAAGTAAGTTTCACGCAACATCGACTAGAGTGATAAGGATTCATGCAAGTCGTGTTTGCATAGAAAAGGACGTTTTCATGGATTTTCTCAGACGACACGGTTGAATTTTCTTCATTTCCACTGACGGTATATTTAAGTACCACATTTCAAGAATATTGTGTGAAATTTTCATGGAGAAAATTTGAAAAACGTGGCAATGACACCAATTATTACAAAAAGGTGAATTGCGGTGCTTCTCACAACTTCTTGCTTTATCATTAGGAATTATAAAATCAAATTTCATCCGTTGTATTCAATAGCTTTTCACAGGAAATACTGGGAGGCTTCCAGAAATTTAAATTTTCCACTGTTTTTTGTGTAATGTAAAGTGAGTTTCACGCAACATCGACTAGAGTGATGAGGATTCATGCAAATCGAGTCATTTTTTAAATTTTCACAAAAAGGCACGTTTTCATGGATTTCCTGAGACGACACGGTTGAATTTTCTTCATTCCAACTGACGGTACATCCAAGTAAAAATGTTTCGAATGAATTTTCCCGCAGAAATATTGAAAAAAAAAACAAGTAAGCGTGTTTGAAAGAAAAAAAAAGGAAAGGAAAGAACCTCCGCCACTCACTTGATGATGTTCTTGGGCAAAAAGTACATCTTCATCAGCACCTTCTGCAGCTTGCCCAGCGTCATGAAGGTGGACTTTTTGCCCTCCTTGGCCGGGCTGTGTATGCTGACGGGCTGCGAGGCCGGCGCGTGGTCCACGTTGCCCACCGCCAAGTTCCCGTCGACGCTCGACAAGCGCGGCCGCGGGTCCGCCTCCGCCCTGCGACTGCGCGGCCGCGGCGAGTTGTCCGGCGTGCCGAGCATCTCCTTGAAGTGCAGCAAGTTCGATTTGACGGTGATGCTGAGGTGCGTGGTGCCGCGCAGGATCTCCAGCGCCCTGGCGCTCGACACGTGCTCGAAGCTCTGGTTGTTGACCTCGAGGATCTGGTCGCCGCGCTTCAGCCCCACCTCCTCCGCCCTGGAGCGCTTCTCCACCTTGGCGACGAAGATGCCGAAGTGGCGCTCGAAGCCGCCGAGGATGTGGAAGCTGAGCGGCTCGTCGCGGTCGGGCCGCGCCAGCACGACGGTGCGCACGCGCGCCTTGGCGGCGCACGCGATGTTGAGCAGCCGCAGCTGGCCGACCATCTTCTCGGCCTCGAGGCCGCGCTCGAACGTCTCCAGGAAGTCGATCATGTCGTGGTCGGTCTCGAAGTCGGTGAAGTGGTTGTTGACCCAGAGGAGGAGGACGCGCGTGACGCGGTCGCGCAGCGCCACGTCCTCGAACCACTCCAACAGCCGGCGGCAGACGGCGAGCGGGCTGCGCGCGAACACGCGGTGCGTCAGCAGAAAGTCCTCCACGTAGGTGGGGTCGGAGAGCGAGTTCTCCTCGACGAGCTGCCGCAGCAGGCGGTCGGCGGTGGCGCGGATGACGACGTGGCCGCGCCGGCCGCCCGCCTCCGCCGCGCCGCGCAGCTCCGTCACCATCACCACTCGGCCGTCCTCCTCGTGCCGCCTAGTGTTCTCCTCGCCCTGGTGCAGGATGCGGTAGTAGTCGGACTGCGTGATGCACACGAACTGGCAGTCCTCGCACTTGGTCACCATCACGCCGCGATGGTAGAGCTTGTCCATGGTGGGCAGGATGCCGAAGGCGTCGCCCGTGCCCAGCGCGCGGCCCGGCTCGTCGCCGCCGCCGAGGACCTCGACGCTGCCGTTCACCAGGACGGACCACGAGTCGAGCTCCTCGCCGTCGTTCATCACCACCGTGCCGGCCTTCTCCACCACGGCGAACACCATGACGGCGCACAGCGCCCTGCGCACCGCCAGCGTCATGTTGGTGAACGCCTTCAGGTGCTGCGTGAACTCCAGCAGCGCCTCGATGTCGTCCTCGGAGCGCTCGGCCGGCTCCTTCTCCAGACAATCCCGCACCCGATCCCGCACCGTCAAACTCTACGACAAAAAACCCCCCCCGTCAGCCCCCTCCCTCTCACCCTCTCCCCAACACCCATCACTCACGTCGATGCTTTCGGCGAGGTCCTCCTCCTCGTCGCTGTCGACGAGGCTCTCCACCAGGCCGGTGAGGTCGAGCTCGCTGTCGCCGTCGAGCTCCGAGTGCGTCGACGCCATGGTGTCGCTGCCGCTGTACGCGGAGCTCGTGTCCGACGAGTGCGAGCCGCGGTTGTACTTGAGCTGCTGCTGCTGCTGCTGCTGCTGGTACAGGCTCGATTGGCGCGCCGCGTTCGGGGCGTACTGAAAGGGGCGGATTTCGATTTGTTCGATTTTGTTTGAGGATGCGGAAAATGTTTCGAATTAAAGTCGTTGTGTTGGCGCGGATACACGATACGAGATGTACAGGGTGTTTAGCCTATAGACAATGTTTGTTATAACTCGAAGAGGCATCGAAAGATCGACTTGAAAAAACGACTTTTTTACCACAAAAACGACACTTTCTTTCATCAGAACTAGTATAATTTGTCAATTTTCAAAAAATCGTCACTCGTAACCAAATAATAAGGATAGTGAAATAATTCAAGAAATACTTATAAAATTCATCTGGTTAATTCTTTCTTCGACTGTCTCATTACTGAAGAGTATTGCACGAAAAAAAAAAAACTGTGAAATTAAAAAAGTATCCATAACAAAGCAATTGGCTGAGAAATTTTGTTGGCACACCCTGTATTTTGTTCAAATTATGTATAAAACAACCACATTTAACCGAAATTCTGTATCTGCGTTCAAAAAGCATCATTATATACCCATATTTTCGTAAAAAGTAGCGATAGAAATAAGGATTCATGCAACATTGGGGTTACCGCAATAATTCAGGTAGGGTTCATGCAACATCGACCACGAATGTTCATGAATCATTCAGCGGGCAAAACTGTTGGTTAGATTGGGAATGAATTTGGATAACTGGGGATATATTTGAGGCTCAAAACTAAAGAAGAAACATAAATGAGGAAATTATAGCAACGTTAACGTTATTACTCTTGAATTTAATCCACGTTTTCACCCCGAAAACAATACTATCCCTATAAAATTTTCATCTTTTGAGAAAACTGAACTGCTTGCCTCACTGGATTTCAAAAAAAAAGTGCATGGAAAGTATTTTTACATGGGAAAAATAAAAAAATAACAAAGGTTTCTTGAAAATGCTAAAAAATTAAAAGCATCACCCTGTATCTTTAAGCACGTTTCAAGACATCGATAGACGATGAAATGTCTCAATTTCTTCCGGAGTTGGGGGTTTCCAATAAATGTTGACCATCTTTTACGCAATTTTCAACAATAAGAAAAATACTTACAGCGTCTTCAAACATAATGTTGATGCTTCTGTGTTGTGGATGATCCATAAGTGGTGAATTTTGAACCCTCCTGTTTTGTTCTATATCAGGATAGTCAATCTGGAAAACAATAAAACCCGGGAATCAAAAACTCGAAGCAAAAATGATACTCCAAAAATTGCTGTGGGAATTTTCGCGACCGAATAATCGCACACATTACCATCCAGAGTTTCCCACGAGGCTACTCTTATCTTTGGATAAATAACTCGTTGATAATGATTTGTAAATACGCAAGATTGCACTGTGGCAATGCTGCTGCTGCCAAAATGCAACAACAAACATAGAAGGATGGTAAGTGCGAACTAAACGAGCTAACAAGAAAAATGCTCCATTGGCTTGGCAACACCGCACATCCTGACAAGCCGTCACATTCCCTCTAATACCTGAGATGGCTCTCCCGACGCCGTATTGGGCCACGACAAAGAGTTACTTCTTCTGAGCGCGAGTTTGTTTTTTTCCAAATCCGTCAACGTCGAACTCCTCCTCATCCGAGCCACGGAAATTCGTTTTTCCGGCGGTTTTCTGTCCATCTCCAACGACGTTTTCGCCACGTGTTTCAACATTGTCACCGAATTTTTCCGTCACACTGTTCACACGAGGGAAAAGAATTTGTGAGGTCTTTATTTCGATCAGTACGCAAAATTAATGGAAGCTTGATGGAATGCGAGTTTGGCGGAGTTTGATAGCGAAAAGAGGCCACGGTTGATGCTGTTTTTATCTCAGCAGGAAGGAAACTCATCAGTGGTACAAAACGATTTTGATAATGAGTGGAAACTGGAATCGTGAATCGAGAAAGTTGACGACAAAAAATACACACAAGGTCGAAATAAAATTAATAAGGGCAACAGTAATTTTGGTGTTTTTTTTGTGTACTGAACAAAATCTTAGAGAAATGTTATACAGCAAATAAAAACCGTGAAGAAGAAACAAAGATATTTTAACTACGAGTAAAGTTTAGCTTAGTTTTTTGAAAGTATGGGCTAACATTTTCATTTATAAAAACTACCAACCACTGTGACACCTTCAGGAAATCGATTTTCTTGGCTTATTCGAGAGTTTATGTTTTCAAAAATATCCTTAGAAAGTGGCAAGCTCGTATCTTGAATACTTATCAAATGACAGCTTTCTAAAAGTGACCTCTCGCATGGTTGATTCGACTTTTTTGAAAATTTCTTTTCCAGTATTATTCGCTGTATAAATCTCCCCCAAGAAAAAAAATAAGAACCTCAGCTAACACTTAACATCCCCCATCTAACACACAAAACGAACCACTGATTCACTGACGAAAAAAAAAAAAATCACGCAGAACCGCTTGCCGTTCTCATCGTCCCGATAGATCTATCACTGAAACCTTGGCAGAAAACAACCGATTATAAGTACATGCAGAGGAAGTTGTTTCCTGTTGGCTTCAAAAGTCTAAACCACATACTGATAAAGCGCCCATGTGTGTTGTCACAACTGAAACTTTTAAAAATAGTCACAGCTTCAGACATATGCCAACGGCAAAGAGAGAAAGAGCAAAGAGAAGAAGAACGAAAACTCGGTTGGGGTAACAGCGACATGGTTTTGCCATCAGGTTCACCCTGTATAGTTACAGGGTGACCCGGTTTTGTTGATAGGGCGATTAGTGGTATAATCAGCTGTCAAGATTTCTATGTGCTTCTGTTTGATTTTTTGTCATTGTATTTTTTATTTTTGATTTTTTATCTATATCACGCACAAACTTTTGAAGCTTCAGGGATCTTTTATATCTATTTTCAAGATTGAACAATATTTATCGTATTTTACTTTTTCAAAAATGAACATTATTATTTCGCATTGAATTTTTTTTGGAATAAACTAATCGTAATGGACATTTCAAACTAAAACTTCGCGAATGTAGCATCACTTTTTCGGTAATTCTCAAAATGGCGGAAAACACCTATCGAATTTGTTTTTTTTATGAACGCCATCTTAAACATCGACTTTTTCACATGGCGTTTCAATTTCTCTTCAAAACGACGTATCACAAATGCTACTTCAATATCACGGTTACGTCCAAAACCAACTTATTCATTTATCGCAAAGAGTGCTTTGGAAAAAACATTGTACATCTGTGACAGCTCGTCTAATGGGGCGCCGATTTCAATTGTTTCCCACCATGGACAACTGGATGGCGATATTTTGTTTTCGAACGCTCTGTATTCACGCCTCAATTTTCTGTGTAGCCGAGAAAATCGTTTACAACCCCGTTATCTAGGGTAAAAGGTCGAAGGTCATGGGAAGTTCGTCATCCTCCTGTTGCTAGGTAACTCGTTAGGAGGATGGAGTGGGGGTAAATATGTCATATTCAACGTTGTTGTGATTTACAATTGGATATCGTGAAATCGTAGACAAAGTTACCACAAATATATGAAAAAAAAATACTCAAACAGGGCGTTCAATAGTTTAAAAGAGGGAAAACACTTGGATTATGTGATGAAGCACTGTCAGCGGTGCTATTATGCATTGTGTTGGGCCTAAACGTAGTTGGAATGAAAATCTACACAGCACGTTTCAGTTCAAAAAATCGAATCAAAAATTCGACAGTGCAATAAAAACGAACGAAACAGTTTGAGTGTACAATTTTTTTTCGGACTCCTTCATCAAACTAGTGATCTACATGGTTTTCTGTCGAATAAAATGGAATTTCAATGGGGCGTCATTAGTCATTTGGAATCGGAAAAACTGCACCAGACGACCACTTATCACGACTGTTAAAACATAAAATATTCATGAATCGACAATGGCGCCAGAGATGAGCAATGCGTCGCCTACAATGTCTACTGATAAGCAACACACACACAGAGTCATTCATATCGGAGATCGGTATTCTTCATGAAATAACATCGACCCTCCATTGAACGAGTTCTGGTGGAAATGGTTGTTGAAAACGCAGTCCTACCGACTGCGCCAAATTTCGTTTGTATTCAATGCCTTTGCTTGAGAGTAGGTGAGGGGGATAATGGAACCAATTCGCTGAATTTTTCGTGTTTTTATTCTCAGAATCACTATAAAGCAAAGTATTTCCATAGATATACAGTGAGGTTCAAAAAGTATGCAACAAGTGGTGGAAAAACTGCTGTTCAAGATATTTATTGCATCCAAAATGCTTCAAGATCAAATTTAAAGACGAAAATTAATGTTTGTGTTTTTGTTTTCGAGAAAAATATTGTGTGATAGTGAAAAAAATTTCAATTTTGCGGGACTCCAAGAGAAGGCTTTTTTTGTGACGTCAGAACTGCTAATGCTGGAAGCTTGGCAGGCTTGTCAGCTTTTTGGGAGGGGCTTTATTCAATTTCGTCCATGGTGAAAAACCATATTTAGTGTCACTATACAGTGAGATTCATAAAGTACCCCAAAAAAATGGAAATAATCTTTATTTGTATTTTTTTTCGAAATATTAAAAAATGGCTTAGGCTCGTTTGGAAACCAACTTAGCCTCCATCAGATATACCGAGTGATTTTCAGTTTCTTCAAAAATCGCCTTTTTTGACTATGAAAAAAATTGTAAAGGTTAAATTTTTTTTGAATAAGCTACAGTTTGGATCAAATTCTTCGAGAACATTTTTTGTTGAATAATGTGAAGGTGAGAAAAATGTATTTTTCGTAAAATCATTACCACTAAGATAAGAGAAACGGAAGATAATATTATGAAAAGAATTCAGTTCATCGCATAGTAATTTTCTATTAATAAACCTACCAATTGTATCATTAACGATATTGCATCGCCATTAACGGAATTTTTTCCACGCACCAAGCGGAAACGGAAGGAAATTAGCGTCATAATAATATTAATAAGAAACTATGTATTTTCCAGAAATAATTGAGGGTGTACATTGTATACTATTTCTCAACCTCAATCTAGATAAGGCGTCTACAAAATCCGGAAGTGACGAACGCAAACATAATTCGCAGAAGGAGCATCTTTGTTTTGTTTTATTTTTTTCTGTTTCCTCACTTACCACTATCATTTCTGACGGTTCCAAAACGAAGCATTCATTTTGTCGCCTGGCGCTCCCGCCGGTCCGTTTTCCGAAACTGAAAAAAAAAGAAGAAGAAGAATGTGTTAATGACCTCGGATTCCTTCGAGCTGATAAAGAGGCGAGTTGCAATGTTTATCTAAAGTATGCTCGACTGCAGCATTGCGTGTGTTGTTGATTAAATTATTTAAAGAATGTTTGTCAGACTTTCACGCAAAAACATCCTTGAAGGCATCAGGAGTGACATAGGACACTTCTCACCAAGGAAAAAAATTGTTAGTTGAAAAAAAAAACCCGAAATCTCGCTACTGCAACGCCGAATTTCCCGAAAGAAGATTGTACGAGTCCCTGATTGACTAATCCAATTCGTCCCGGCAATTTAAAACGCGGTTCACCCTCATTCACCCCCACCCTGCTTCATTATTCAATTGTTTCATCTTGTTTGCCGTTAAACTGCGCGATAACTAGATTATAAAAGCCGTTAGCCGAAAGCTCGAATGAAAATTTAATTACGCAGGGTGTTTCAGCATCGATCCCCTCCTAGGAGGAAGAACTGAAGAAGAAGAAGAGAAGAAGAAGAAGAAAAGAGGAAGAGAAGAGGAGAAGAAGAAATGAACAAGAGGAAGAGAAGAGAAGAAAAGAAGTAGAGGAAGAGAATAAGAAGAGGAGAAGAAAAGAAAAAGAAGAAGAGAAGAAAAGAGGAAGATAAGAAGAGGAGGAAAAGAAGAAGAGGAGAAGAAAAGAAAAAGAAGAAGAGAAGAGGAAGAGAAGAAGAGAGGAGACAAAAGAAGAGGAGAAGAAGAAAAGAAGAAGAAGAGGAGAAGAAAAGAAGAAGAGGAGAGGAAGAGGAGAAGAAGATGAGAAGAAAATAAAAAAAAGAAGAATAGAAGAGAAGAAAAGAGGAAGAGAAGAAGAAGGGAAGATTGAAATATGGTTGAAAACGGGGAAAAGCTAGAGAAAAAAATGAGAACGATTCACGTCATCGACAAGATTGAAAACCAAGACGTTCGGCTGTGTAGTGACGTCACAGGATGAGTTCTTGACGCACCGGAAACGAAACAAGATATCGCACCGACCACAGATGGTACGAGACCGAATAGAAAAGCGAAAGTACACGTGGTTCTGTGACGTCAGTCGAAAATGTTACGGTATACGTCAGCGTTTTTTCAATGGAGGAAACAACAAACGAAACACCCTGTGCATTGGAGCTAGATATTAGAAAAATTGAGGTTATGTTCGTGAATTTGTAGTTGTCTTTCGAATAGCTTGTGTAGGAGTTGCGGCTTGACTTCCTTTTGACAGAAAAAATCTTGAAATTGGGTCAATGACATTGATTAAAATCCCTCGGCTCGATATTTACGATGAATTCAACCACGCAAAACGTATTTTCATCAATTCTCGGTATTCTCGATTTAAATCAAGCCAGTTCATCGTGAAAATAAATAAACGAAATAACGGATTTTGTTTAGTCTACTTATCGATGCAGCAAATTGATGATGAGGCGATTTGGACTGGTAATAATTACATTTTTGTGACAACAAATCAACTGTTTTTTATTAGAACGATAAATAAGAATCGAAATTTCGACTACGTCACTGGATTCAACGTGAAAACAGGAAAATTTCGTTTGTGGTAAGTAGCCGAAAGAAATTGGACACACCGTACAATCTAAACAACAAACCAAGCCTATGCGATGTTGCCGCTTGCCTGTTTTATCAGCGAAACTCCTCCGACTCACATTCTTTTCATTGGCCACCAGAAAAACCAACAGACACCAATCAAGCAACCACTTTTCGAAGAAACAAAACAACTGAATCAATAAAACGCGTTGAGAATCGCAGAATTGCCATTGAATTTACAAAGTTCAACTAAAACGATTCACGCTGCTGCCTCGTGCATACTGTCGATGCTGGGGTCGTGCCAAATGCACCCCATGTGGTACGAAAGGCAGGGGCGGATCCAGCCCCTCAAGGGTGGTTTATGCCTCTGTATAGTTCTTCCATTATCAATTGCAGAACACAGTTATGCGAGGAGTAATCAATGTTTAATGTACGCCCTGTATAAACGCACGGCACTCGCGCCAAATTAAGGAAAGAAAATAATGATTAGTACTCGTACGAAGTCAGAGAAGCCGCCAGGGTCGACGTGGATTCGAGTTGTATGTGTCAACATCCCTTTCGACCAATGAAAACAGCGAATCAGGCAATGCATCGGCACTTTATTGGCCTTTATTCATCTTTTTCACTCAACAGATTGAATTGTCTGGATATCAGTGGCGTAGTGTGGTGTGTTGAATTTAGAAATTTCATTAAATAAATCGAAATATGGCGTTTTGGAGACCGTGGGCGAATGAAAATAATTGAGTGCTAAACAACGGCGTAATAATGATTCGATTGCCTTTTTAGTAAAACTTTCTCGCATACGATTTTAAACGTACTTATAAAAATAATAAATTCATAAAATAAGGTATCCCCGCCTATGGCAGATCAAACAAAATTGTCGGTAAGGGTTCGGAATGAGTTTTTATATTCTGCAATTGATAATGGAAGAACTATAAATGAAGAGTTTTCAAATAATACAACAAATAAAAACATTTCTGTCAATACACCTTCAAAGACATAACCTCCTGTATCATTTACACACAATTTCCAAAATTCTACGCATCAGTAACATCCTTGCAACCCCTGCTTTACACTCAGTTTTATTTTCCTGGTTCGGATTTAGTTTCGAAAGCTACTCTGAATTTTTCTGATTTGAAGTACGGTCCTGTCCTAAATGTCTGTTTGGTCGAATAAACGCCCGAAAAGCGAATGCTCTTCAGGTATAAAACTAGCTACCAGGGTTTAGAGAGGGTACGTTTATTTTCGTAGGGTGCACTACCCCGTTAGATTTGATTTAGAGCTAGATTGGCACCCCGTTATTTTTTCGATATTTTCGAGGAAAAAAACAACAATAAAATATAGCTTCTTATGGACAATGTGGCGAGTAATTTAATTGCCCTTTCACCAAACAACACTCCCTAGAATATCATCAATCATAATAACCGCACATTTTATTTCCCCTCCTCATATTAAATTGATGACTTTCCGTGAAGAAACATGACCCAGCAAAGAAAAATCTTGCCGACTGGGTTCAGAAGCCAACCGAAACAACAACGCATCGCTGTCTTCCCCCCTCGCCCAATGTGGCCAACCACAAAAAGCCCATCCGTTTTCATTAAAAAATTAATTAATAACTCGTAAAGTAAGCGGTCGTGGTGCGATTTCGACCCCCATAGATAATGTGAGTAATCGTGAACTTTGACGTTTATATGTCGGAGCAAAGGGGTGTGCCAACTCGGCTAGATGGAAAGAAGTCCTTTGTTCGACAAACTCCAAAAAGTCGCAAAAACCACCAAAAACTCCCAAAATTCCCCCGATTTTCAACGAAAACACCTAAAAAAAGTCAATGTCGATGCTCTGGAAGCCTCCATACGAAAACTGGAGACTCTAAGACGATTTTGAAATTTTTGCAAAAATCCAAAGGGGGTACCCTTTCGTCGATTTTTCGGAAAAAATCCAAAAATTAAATTCGCCTGAGAACTCGTCTATAAGGTGCTATAAGGTGACTAAGAGGCGCTGAAAACGGTGGTGAAATCCGTTTTCCGATATCTAGCATAGTTTTCGAGAAATTTCATGTTGAAAATCCCAAAAAATGCCAAAAAGTCGCGAAAACTCGCGAAAAACCCCAAAAACTCCATTATTCCCAACGAAAAAACCTCAGAAAAGTCAATGTCGATGCTCTGGAAGCCTCCATACGAAAACTGAAGACTCTAAGACGATTTTGAAATTTTTGCAAAAATCCAAAGGGGGTACCCTTTCGTCGATTTTTCGGAAAAAATCCAAAAATTAAATTCGCCTGAGAACTCGTCTATAAGGTGCTATAAGGTGTCTAAGAGGCGCTGAAAACGGTGGTTAAATCCGTTTTCCGATATCTAGCATAGTTTTCGAGATATTTCATGTTGAAAATCCCAAAAAATGCCAAAAAGTCGCGAAAACTCGCGAAAAACCCCAAAAACTCCATTATTCCCAACGAAAAAACCTCAGAAAAGTCAATGTCGATGCTCTGGAAGCCTCCATACGAAAACTGAAGACTCTAAGACGATTTTGAAATTTTTGCAAAAATCCAAAGGGGGTACCCTTTCGTCGATTTTTCGGAAAAAATCCAAAAATTAAATTAGCCTGAGAACTCGTCTATAAGGTGCTATAAGGTGTCTAAGAGGCGCTGAAAACGGTGGTTAAATCCGTTTTCCGATATCTAGCATAGTTTTCGAGATATTTCATGTTGAAAATCCCAAAAAATGCCAAAAAGTCGCGAAAACTCGCGAAAAACCCCAAAAACTCCATTATTCCCAACGAAAAAACCTCAGAAAAGTCAATGTCGATGCTCTGGAAGCCTCCATACGAAAACTGAAGACTCTAAGACGATTTTGAAATTTTTGCAAAAATCCAAAGGGGGTACCCTTTCGTCGATTTTTCGGAAAAAATCCAAAAATTAAATTAGCCTGAGAACTCGTCTATAAGGTGCTATAAGGTGTCTAAGAGGCGCTGAAAACGGTGGTTAAATCCGTTTTCCGATATCTAGCATAGTTTTCGAGATATTTCATGTTGAAAATCCCAAAAAATGCCAAAAAGTCGCGAAAACTCGCGAAAAACCCCAAAAACTCCATTATTCCCAACGAAAAAACCTCAGAAAAGTCAATGTCGATGCTCTGGAAGCCTCCATACGAAAACTGAAGACTCTAAGACGATTTTGAAATTTTTGCAAAAATCCAAAGGGGGTACCCTTTCGTCGATTTTTCGGAAAAAATCCAAAAATTAAATTAGCCTGAGAACTCGTCTATAAGGTGCTATAAGGTGTCTAAGAGGCGCTGAAAACGGTGGTTAAATCCGTTTTCCGATATCTAGCATAGTTTTCGAGATATTTCATGTTGAAAATCCCAAAAAATGCCAAAAAGTCGCGAAAACTCGCGAAAAACCCCAAAAACTCCATTATTCCCAACGAAAAAACCTCAGAAAAGTCAATGTCGATGCTCTGGAAGCCTCCATACGAAAACTGAAGACTCTAAGACGATTTTGAAATTTTTGCAAAAATCCAAAGGGGGTACCCTTTCGTCGATTTTTCGGAAAAAATCCAAAAATTAAATTAGCCTGAGAACTCGTCTATAAGGTGCTATAAGGTGTCTAAGAGGCGCTGAAAACGGTGGTTAAATCCGTTTTCCGATATCTAGCATAGTTTTCGAGATATTTCATGTTGAAAATCCCAAAAAATGCCAAAAAGTCGCGAAAACTCGCGAAAAACCCCAAAAACTCCATTATTCCCAACGAAAAAACCTCAGAAAAGTCAATGTCGATGCTCTGGAAGCCTCCATACGAAAACTGAAGACTCTAAGACGATTTTGAAATTTTTGCAAAAATCCAAAGGGGGTACCCTTTCGTCGATTTTTCGGAAAAAATCCAAAAATTAAATTAGCCTGAGAACTCGTCTATAAGGTGCTATAAGGTGTCTAAGAGGCGCTGAAAACGGTGGTTAAATCCGTTTTCCGATATCTAGCATAGTTTTCGAGATATTTCATGTTGAAAATCCCAAAAAATGCCAAAAAGTCGCGAAAACTCGCGAAAAACCCCAAAAACTCCATTATTCCCAACGAAAAAACCTCAGAAAAGTCAATGTCGATGCTCTGGAAGCCTCCATACGAAAACTGAAGACTCTAAGACGATTTTGAAATTTTTGCAAAAATCCAAAGGGGGTACCCTTTCGTCGATTTTTCGGAAAAAATCCAAAAATTAAATTAGCCTGAGAACTCGTCTATAAGGTGCTATAAGGTGTCTAAGAGGCGCTGAAAACGGTGGTTAAATCCGTTTTCCGATATCTAGCATAGTTTTCGAGATATTTCATGTTGAAAATCCCAAAAAATGCCAAAAAGTCGCGAAAACTCGCGAAAAACCCCAAAAACTCCATTATTCCCAACGAAAAAACCTCAAAAAAGTCTCCATACGAAAACTGGAGACTCTAAGACGATTTTGAAATTTTAAATGTAACCGTCAGTCGTTCCATGAGACACTCCCTGAATCCACAAAGCTCCTCTTCGTTTCGTAACACGATAAATAACATAAACTTGGGCGTGTATCCTCAGGAATTCGTTTGTTTTCCTTATCAGATTCACGCGTAATTATACAGTGCGTTCCTACCATATAATCAACGTACACAATTACACGAAAACAAAGTGCCGATACGTTCGAAACGTAAATTCAAATGAGACAATCACCACGTGACAAAAGAATCTATTACAGCGTTTTCATTGGTCTCACATTTTCGTCGGTACAGAAGCTCGAAAAGTATTTTTCGCATCAGTGACATACTCGCAACCCCGCTTGATGCAAAGTCAATTGCAGCAGCGCCACCTACAGGAAGAAGTTGATACCTACATCGATGTGGCTTGAGATGTAGGCACACCTTTAGAGAACCTATATTTTCCCACAAAGATATTATAATTACTACTTGAAATGGTAAAAATATTTAACTAATAAGAAACGGGAACGGGAAACACAATGCATATTCTCCAATATCGAAGGCTTCGTGGCGATTTTAAAACTTTCCAAAAAACCCAAGGTTTCCTCAAACACTCCCGAGGCCTTTATGGATGACCCTGTATTCATCTCAACTTCACGACAAAAACCACCGTAGACCCCCTACCAAAATAGAACAGCCGGCAACACCGTTTCTCTGTAGACCTACTAAAACAAAGTCCATCCGGCAACACCGCCTCGCAGTACATCAAGAGAAATTTATCGGAACACATAAAGTTGAACGAAAAGAGGCGTGTCCGTAACAAATGCAAGCGCTAGCTTTGCCCTAAAAAGGAAGAAATAATAAAAAAAGTGGCCGACATCGGGATTCGAACCCCAGATTACGGGGTGATAAGCAAACGCACTTCATATTAAACCACGGAATTATCTATTTGTAAATATTAAATGGTATTCAAAAATAGTTTCGATCAATTTCGAGTAAAATATGGCTATTCAACGACTTCTCAGAATTTCAAATGACGTTTCAAGTTACATAAAGCTTGTTGCGTTAAATAGGCTGTTAATTTGGACCACAGACAACATCAAACGTTTGATAATCAGTCACGGTTGCGATCAGAAAAATTATTTACATAACCAATTCTGACAATCTGATGAATTATACAACGAATTATAAGTCGATTACGTTGGAGGCAGCTCGTGATAGCAGCCATGCTTCGAGAAGTTGAAATTGTTATAATTATTTGAGCAAACAACGATAAATGAGTGAAAACGAGAAGTGAATTTGTCATTGTAAATGTATTTTTGGATTCTCATTCATTTTGAGGAATTGACCCTGAAGTGAAACGATTTTTATTTTTTTAAGCGAAAACCATGCGTCGGACAAAGAGAGACTAATTTTGCTCAATAATGAATGAGGATTTTAAAAGTAATTTTTATTACGAAAGTAAGCAGTGGCGTAGTATTTTTTTCTCTCAAAGATGTCTAAAATATTATCTCAGTTATTATCAAAAAACTGTTTTTTTTTTCGAAATTCCATCACCCTGTATATTAAAAGTTAAGACCTCTAGGACATACGTTTATAGGAAGTTTTTTTCTCAAAATAAGTCACAGAATCACCCCTCCAAATATTAGCATGTATTTAAGCAACACCCTGTATAATCGAGCGATAATGAAAGGGAAGATAACAAACGATTCAAATGAATTTCCAATCGAAGTGTTTGTATTTTATAATGATTCATATCCTGTACCACCCATTTTACAACCAGTAGTTTCACTATCGTTTTGACATGATTCAATCGTATACAGGGTGGTTAAAAGCTTTGACACCAAGTGGTAGTTTCGAAAGCAATAGAAACGTTGCCAGCTGAGTTAAAATTCATACAAACAGTCAACAAAACAAAAGTTGGGTTTTACATTTACGTTGTTATGAAACAACGTCGCATTTTTGAAGCGCAATCATGTAATTAATATTAATAACAATATTGATAGTGTCTGCTAGTTGAGGGACGAGAAATATTAATGCAATAATCCAACAAACATCCTACTGAGCGTACCGTGATGGTATTAATTCGTCAAGGTCACAGGCTTTTTTTTTCTCAAGTGAAATTCCTTCCCACAATAATTATTCACTGGAATACACTTGTTTTATTTTTTTGCTCCGTTCGTTCTAAGAACACACAATTTTCTCAATGATTTTTTTTGGGTTTTCCCATGGTTTGTGTTTTAGAAAATGTGCTGTGGAAGTGGCAACGTTGTATCTTGGATATTTTTTGAATGGCAGCGTTCTCAAGAGTGAGAGCTTGCAGGTTAATGCGTTTTTCTCGGAATGACATTTTTCAAAATTGCTGACGTCATAAATCAAAGAGAAATTGACAGATCGATTTCAAGAATTAAAGCTGAGTATTCTTTACAATAAAAAGGCCTACGATATTTTTGGTTAGTTCAAAATTGTCAATTTGACATTGGAAAAATGACATTTCTTTTTCAGAACTCAACTCCATCATAATAATTTTGAAAAATAAAAAAAAACAATCAATTGAGTAATTTCTCCAATACAACACCCTGTACACCCTACGAACCCCTCTCAAGACGCGTCTCGCACCCCTAGACAGGGGTGTAATGAATGCTTTCTAATTGGGACCGCATTTGTTGGCGTTTCCGGTTTCTCGCCCCTCGAAAGGGCGTTACACGCGTGAAGGGCTCTTCTACCCCGTTGGGCCGTCCAATTACCTAGGAAACGTGGAAAACATTTGGGAAACGAGGGTTTTTTCAATTTCGTTTCGGGGTCGAAGAAAAGGAAATTAAAGGGCGCGTTAAAGAGGTTCTTTATATGCTTGGGCAAAGTGGATTTCTAGGCTGGTTTACGAGAAGTTGTCGATGTGGGTCAGATCGGGGAAACGGGCAGGCTGTTGCTGGTGTAATATTCTTTTTGCGTGAATCTCAGAGAGTTTTTTTTCTTGGAAAATGAATAATTCTGAGTGTTGAAGCTACGCTCATCGTGGGAACTTCGTCACTTTCACTGTGCCCACGAAAATCTTTATTATTCACTCGTTTAATGAATGTTGGATCGCCGATTAATCTTGATATGAAAACTTTCTCATAACGTGAGAGCGCGATTATCAATTAAACAGCATCTTTCCGATGGGTTAGATTACAATGAAAGTTCTTCTCAATATTGTTTGTTGCCTCACAAAAGAATAATTATCCATTTTACAAGACAATGCTCTCGTCTATAGGGCGTCTTAAAGGCGCTGAAAACGGTGGTGAAATCCGTTTTTCGATATCTAGCATAGTTTTCGAGATATTTCATGTTGAAAATTCCAAAAAATGCCAAAAAGTCGCGAAAATTCGCGAAAAACCCCAAAAACTCGATAATTCTCAACGGAAAAACCTCAAAAAAGTCAATGTCGATGCTCTGGAAGCCTCCATACGAAAACTGGAGACCCTAAGACGATTTTGAAATTTTTGCAAAAATCCAAAGGGGGTACCCTTTCGTCGATTTTTCGAAAAAATGTCAGAACTTAAATTCGACTGAGAACTCGTCTATAAGGTGCTATAAGGTGACTAAGAGGCGCTGAAAACGGTGGTGAAATCCGTTTTTCGATATCTAGTATAGTTTTCGAGATATCTCATGTTCAAAATTCCAAAAAATGCCAAAAAGTCGCGAAAACTCGCGAAAAACCCCAAAAACTCGATAATTCTCAACGAAAAAACCTCAAAAAGTCAATGTCGATGCTCTGGAAGCCTCCATACGAAAACTGGAGACTCTAAGACGATTTTGAAATTTTTGCAAAAATCCAAAGGGGGTACCCTTTCGTCGATTTTTCGAAAAAATGTCAGAACTTAAATTCGACTGAGAACTCGTCTATAAGGTGCTATAAGGTGACTAAGAGGCGCTGAAAACGGTGGTGAAATCCGTTTTTCGATATCTAGTATAGTTTTCGAGATATCTCATGTTCAAAATTCCAAAAAATGCCAAAAAGTCGCGAAAACTCGCGAAAAACCCCAAAAACTCGATAATTCTCAACGAAAAAACCTCAAAAAAGTCAATGTCGATGCTCTAGAAGCCTCCATACGAAAACTGGAGACTCTAAGACGATTTTGAAATTTTTGCAAAAATCCAAAGGGGGTACCCTTTCGTCGATTTTTCGAAAAAAATGTCAGAACTTTAATTCGACTGAGAACTCGTCTATAAGGTGCTATAAGGTGACTAAGAGGCGCTGAAAACGGTGGTGAAATCCGTTTTTCGATATCTAGTATAGTTTTCGAGATATCTCATGTTCAAAATTCCAAAAAATGCCAAAAAGTCGCGAAAACTCGCGAAAAACCCCAAAAACTCGATAATTCTCAACGAAAAAACCTCAAATAAGTCAATGTCGATGCTCTGGAAGCCTCCATACGAAAACTGGAGACTCTAAGACGATTTTGAAATTTTTGCAAAAATCCAAAGGGGGTACCCTTTCGTCGATTTTTCGAAAAAAATGTCAGAACTTAAATTCGACTGAGAACTCGTCTATAAGGTGCTATAAGGTGACTAAGAGGCGCTGAAAACGGTGGTGAAATCCGTTTTTCGATATCTAGTATAGTTTTCGAGATATCTCATGTTCAAAATTCCTAAAAATGCCAAAATGTCGCGAAAACTCGCGAAAAACCCCAAAAACTCCATTATTCCCAACGAAAAAACCTCTGAAGAGTAAATGTCGATGCTCTGGAAGCCTCCATACGAAAACTGGAGACTCTAAGACGATTTTGAAATTTTTGCAAAAATCCAAAGGGGGTACCCTTTCGTCGATTTTTCGAAAAAAATGTCAGAACTTAAATTCGACTGAGAACTCGTCTATAAGGTGCTATAAGGTGACTAAGAGGCGCTGAAAACGGTGGTGAAATCCGTTTTTCGATATCTAGTATAGTTTTCGAGATATCTCATGTTCAAAATTCCAAAAAATGCCAAAAAGTCGCGAAAACTCGCGAAAAACCCCAAAAACTCGATAATTCTCAACGAAAAAACCTCAAAAAAGTCAATGTCGATGCTCTGGAAGCCTCCATACGAAAACTGGAGACTCTAAGACGATTTTGAAATTTTTGCAAAAATCCAAAGGGGGTACCCTTTCGTCGATTTTTCGAAAAAATGTCAGAACTTAAATTCGACTGAGAACTCGTCTATAAGGTGCTATAAGGTGACTAAGAGGCGCTGAAAACGGTGGTGAAATCCGTTTTTCGATATCTAGTATAGTTTTCGAGATATCTCATGTTCAAAATTCCAAAAAATGCCAAAATGTCGCGAAAACTCGCGAAAAACCCCAAAAACTCCATTATTCCCAACGAAAAAACCTCTGAAGAGTAAATGTCGATGCTCTGGAAGCCTCCATACGAAAACTGGAGACTCTAAGACGAATTTTCGAATAATTTTTAAAAATCAATTCGCGAGTTCCCATCATCTACAATATCAAAAAAGTCCAAAAACACCTGAAAACATTCTTAAAACCAAGCCTCGACAATACTCTCGATGCGTATACGTCCCCACCGAAGAAAAATCGAGTGAAATTCCAATCTCTCCAAAGACGAAACCGTCGCCGGCGACTTTCTAGGTCATCGCGTTGCCTTCTAATCAGGTTAATGCCACCTCACTTGACGTAGAAATCCAATAACAAACCCGAAACACGAAAACACACCACAATACAATCATTCAATCAACATCGAGACACCCTGTATATGCATCCTGATCGATATGCGTCGCAGCATCTCGCTATGGACCGTTTCTCGTCTCTGTTTACCGAGAGCAAATTCGGGATTCGTGCACCGAGCCGTCACGTGTTGCCCCGCCGGGGTTGTAGGTATGTTACTGATGCGAAAAATAAACGAACGCGCTCTTTGAAGCAGGTGTTAGAGTAATCGAGGTTTGGACTTTATCACAGATGGCGTTGAAGTAGCTAGATTATTTTTAGATTTAGATTATGTGTGGAAAGTTTTATGATGATTTTTATTTATTTATTTATTCCTAAAATATACATTAATAATAATAATAATTGATAAATAATAATGATAATATAATGATTGGTTTAGTTGTTTTTGTGTAAAAGTCTGACGAACATTTTCACATTCACGTTATTTGTGTTTTCACTTATCCCATAGATTTTGCTACACCCGGTATAATATAATTCAAACGAGCGCTAGAATGAGAACTCAATAGTGCAAAGAACGAAACCTCGTGTGAATCCGGACCTAGTAATCATTTCCTGTCATTCATTTCCATATAATAAAAAATTGAACAAAGTAAAAATTGTAAGAAATAAAAATGTGGGTCTAGTGTTTTTGCAGCAGTAGCATACCCACAACCCCGAGAAAAAACGGCGCTGCGCTGTCTACTCAACCTGTTGAGCCGTTCATATACTGTGCGTTCGTTACGTAATAGACTATTCTCTCTTCTAATTAATCGTTTCCTGGATATTTAATGACGATCGCGTTTTATACGAGCGTGCATGCGAAATTCTACTAGACCATTACGACGTTTTAACGACTACTTCGACACTGGTAAAGGTCAGTGGAATTATGAGGCTGTTCCTAATACGACGATTTCGCATCAGGTACATACCTGCAACGCTGAGAAAACAGGTTTTTCTAATAGAATACCTAAACAAATGTGTTTGAGACTTCCGCATGCCATTCTCCTGTCTGTTGATTTGAGTCACAATTAATTTTTTCGATGAAAAGGTGGCACAAAATTTAAAAACATACTTTTCGCCTTGTTTAAAAAAAAAGTCATAGTGATTTCTTCTCATTTCATCATCCATAGCTTAATGAATACATACAATCTTCATCACACATACGGGGTCTTTGTAACTAACTGGATATTGAAATAGCACTTTGTCCTAAATACGGACCTGTCGATTCATTTTACGTAAAGGTTGTGATACGAAAATTCAGGATATCATGAAATTGTTAGTAATTTGATTGATTCAGAGTGAAAGAACAGCGTTTAGTGACGAAAAAGGTATTTTTTCTTTAATTTAGTACCTCCTTTTCATCGGAAAACTTAATTTTAACTGAAATTACCAAGTACAAGAATGGCATGCGGAAGTACCAAACTCATTTGTTCAAGAATATTTTTCCTGCTCCTTCCATATCTGCAAACGATTTTCTGAAATTTTGTCATACAGGGTGTTGCATTGAACTGATGAAGTTCCTTCAATTTTTTCGAGTCCGTACCTGGCTTATTAGTTTCATCCCTTCGGAATTCGGTAGCATACAGGATAATGAGTTTATGTTGTGAAAATGAACAAAATATACAGTGCGGATCGTAAGTTATGAGCAATTGAAGAAATAGGAGATATACATGAAACACTCTGTATCTCGCTTATACAGGGCGCTAGACCCATCATATAGAGGGTTCTTCGGAACCAGCTAGGCGACCTCTGCCTGCCCTTACAGTACGCCCATTTCCCAATGGATCACCCTGTATTTCTTTATCGTTTGTATAAACAATTTCAGTTGGCACGAAATCCAATTACAACAACTTCCTTCATACGAATACATTCCGAACGATGTAACCGAACGTAAACAGGAACCTCTGCTGTTGGTGTTGTATACAGTATGTGCGTGCGTGTGGGGCACGAATGTCATAAACGATGAAACGTCCGATCGTAGCACTGACATAAACGATTATTCATACGCGGATCGGAAATTGTTACTATCAACAACAATAATCTCGGCGTTCGCAACATGTGCAACTTCCCCACTCTCGATTGTTTTAACAATAATTGCGAATAATTTGTACAGTGCTGCTCGATGGAAACGTACTCGGAGAGCTGGTACGTTTTTATTGAACGGTCCCCTACGAAATCGAGCGAGAGAAATCGCGAATATTGACAAAAAAAAGTTCGCCAGCTTTTCGCACGAATTCATGTGTCATCACAACATTTGTTATTGTTAAATGACTAATTATCGATGCGTTATTTGGAATGTAATTGTTGTCACGAAGACAGTTCCATAATTAAATTTATATTATACAGGGGGATTCATTGGGAAATGAAAAGAGCAGAAAGAAATATTCTTGAACAAATTAGTTTGGTACTTCCGCATACCATTCTTGTACTTGTTAATTTCAGTCAAAATTCAGTTTTCCGATGAAAAGGTGGTACAAAATTAAAAAAAAAATACTTTTTTCGTCTCTAAATGCTGTTCTTTCACTTTCAATCAATCAAATTACTAACAATTTCATGATATCCTGAATTTTGGATCACAACCTTGATGTGAAATAAGTGGACAGGTCCGTATTCAGGACAAAGTGCTATTTCAATAACCAGTTAGTTACAAACACCCCGTATGTGTGATGAAGACTGTATGTATTCATTAAGCTATGGATGATGAAATGAGAAGAAATCACATTCCGGAAAAGTATGACTTAAAAAAAAAACAAGGCGAATAAACGCCCCTTTGATTTTGATTCTCGATTTCATTTTCATGTTAAAACTTGACTTGACTATTGAAGCATGGATTTCGCATTAAAACAAATGCTTCACTGAGCAAAAGCGTTTAGGTCTCACGGTTTCAATAGATACGTGATACCAATCAAAAAACAGTTACAGCTTCAGTTCCCAAGAAGTATTTTATTTTTCATTCTTGAAAAACCGTTCTTTATACACGGTGAAACATAACACAATGCATAGCAGCACCGCTGAGGGTGTTTCATCACAGTTTTTTTTTGTAATGTTTGATCAGAAAAAAATATATCTTTCGCATTTCAGTTGTCTAGGTGAGACTTTCAATTATGTTGCACATTACGAAAATTCCTAAATAAAGATATTAATTATTTCTAACGGTATATTGTTATCAATTTCTAGAATTTCCTGGTACGTATCT
Organism: Plagiodera versicolora; assembly: GCA_037013635.1. Classification (NCBI taxonomy): domain Eukaryota; kingdom Metazoa; phylum Arthropoda; class Insecta; order Coleoptera; family Chrysomelidae; genus Plagiodera; species Plagiodera versicolora. The sequence continues at coordinate 8,674,258 of CM072991.1, read as the reverse complement.
ACGTGTCTTATACTAGTTTTTCTTCGGAAATAATTAGGCATAGGAAATATTTACGACCCAACGTGTTTTATCGCCTTTTTTTTTTGGCCAAGGTCACCTTAATTCCGGTCACCAAGTCATAATTTTGTGAAGCAATATGCACTCTAATAACACTGGCATATTTATACCCATGACTTTTCGCAACTCTACACCTTTTCGATGCGACGTTACGAAATAACGTCCCATTATCAACGTTTCGCATCAGTCGCATACTCGCAACCCCGAGAAAAAGGCTTACCGGACACGTTTCCCAGCTTTCTCAGTCGATGGCTTCATTAAAAACAGCAAGACTTTGTTGCTAGCGAGTTCAATTCCACTTTCTATGGTGGGTAATTGGAGCCTTCGGCTAATTTAGTGGCATTGTCTTCGATAAATCATAAGTTCGAGATAAGAGTGGCGTGTAATGAAGCAACAGTGAAAGTGAATTTCAGCTGGATCAGAGTTTTCACAAAAAAAAACAATGAAATTAATTATTGGACTTCACATCTCTACTGATATTAGAAAATGGTGAATTCATCAACAAGAATCGCTTTTAGACATATTGAACGTAGAATAATTCACATATTTTCAAATACCACCCTGTATATCCGTCAAAAACGTAACAAGGCATTTTTTATTCAACACCACTATGTACAATTCGTCGTGAATCACCTTGTATATGCGTCAAAAACGCAACAAGGCATTTTTTATTCAACACCACGTGAATCACCCTGTATAACCGTATCGTGAAATCCCAACAAAGGCATATTGTTCGTCGGCGAGCCATTCAAATGATAATGCCGGGATAAACGGACGTCATTTGTTTGGTGGAAATTCTCGTTCTATGTAAATTCGGGAAACCCGTTGAAGGGGAGACGCCGCCTATCGATCCCGAAATTTGCCCGCTTGACGAAAGCAAATAATTGACAGAATTTCAAGGTTGAATGAAAAAATGGTTCTACCGTTTCTATTAAATTAGTTGCATGACTATTTCAGCTTGATGAAAATGGCAATGTATGTACAGGGTGATCCAAATTCAACACAACCCACCCAATTTTAATATCGTAAATGTACGTTGAAGAAACGATCGATCGGCTGATCGTATGTTGACTTTGACCGCTCCTATGAAATCGACGTAAAATTTCGCAGGTACACAGGTACGGACTCGCCCTTCAAATTAACAAATTGAAACTGTCAAGATGTTTTTGCTGAGTTAAGAAAACTCGTACGAACATTTAATTTGGGTCAACTTGGATATAATTATTCATAATTAAAACCGCTGAAGGTCAGTTACGACTTTCAATTTCCACACTGCTAATAATTATTCCAAGTAAAAGTGAATATTAAATATCCTTAATGAAATACGTGATTCAATACACAAAGAATCGACTGGAATTGTTCAATGAGTTCACCCCTGTCTAAATATCGTGAATCCTTTGTAAATTGCCCGCACAATTTAATTTATAGACCCCTTTAGGGACATGGAAATCCATTAGTAACCTACCCCGTCATCTGAGGCAATTAAGGGCATCTAATGGACCGAGATATCTGCTCAGATAAATAACAAAACCTCCAACAACGTTTTTCTGAGGAACTTTAGGCCCAGACAACACTTCCCGCGTTTTTCGGGGTTGCGGGCATGCTACTGTTGCGAACAACACATTTTCATTTGTTAATTCGACGACCTAGCAATGCTGCCAACACAATGGCGAGATGGAGGATTCGAATACCCTTCAATGAAAAATAAAGCAGAGCCAATTAAAGGAATTTATCGTTTGAGAAACGGTCCAGCAGGTTGTTGACCCGTGGAATGGGTCAATTGTTTATTATTTCGAAATGATAATAATGTCTGAGAGGTGACCCGACATTTGACAGTATGACAGTTTGACGTCTACACGTGTTCTTCGTTCGAATGATATCCCGACACAACGAAACCTATGTAGAAAAAATAATTAGTATTCCGTTCGGTCGACTGTTGTCAATGAACTCATATGGAATGAAATGTACAAATACGAATCATCACTCGTTCTTGAACTTCACAGGGGCAAAAAAGGCAACACCGCTGCTCCGTTGTGGGTATTGTTATTTAATAACGTTAGAAACTCCGTAATTAACATCGCATTTCAGACAGGAAGCGTGAAAATCGAGTCGAAACATAGTTTTTATTGCTGTTGTGATGTCTCACCCTGTATGACTGATTTTACTACCTGTATGTTTGGAATTTGGTATTTCGAGAACCTCGAGTTCATTATTTCAACAGAAAAATCGACCGAAGGTCACCAATTGTATGACCTCTATATGTAAATAAAAACGGGTGAACTGAGGTCATGCAAGGACGATTTTGGATGTGGTATATTTCGGGTAAAATTTTAAAAACTGATTTGCCTCAAAACTCTACTTATCACTAACATACCCGCAACCCCGCCGAAACGCAAGCAAAGTTCATTTCATTCCTATCCGACCAGTATTCCTTCAACACCCTGTATGAACCGCAACGTGAAAAACGACCTTGTGAGAAGAGAAATACGCTCGCAGTTACGGTACATTGGATGCGAGAAGACCGTCAAATGCACCGATTATCTGAATTGATTAGCAAAAGAAAAAAAAACTGCGATGTGTACGTATTGGTAAATTGGGAAAATTACAGAAATTAGTAGGCGGTGCTGTGACGTGATTATCCCTCACATTATCCTGCAGCTGTTGCCTTGGAAACTGAATTTTGTGCCATCGAAAGTACCAAACTTTATGCAAATTTATACAGTTCAGACTAAAATGTTCCAGAACAACACCCAATGATTGTTTCATTGTTTTTTTCTACGCCAACTGAGAATTATAATAACATTATCTACCTACATACCAGAATCATTATAAATAAATAGATGAAGGTTCGTATTTTGCAATTATAGAATTACAGATATTATGTTAGTCTAATTTCTAAATAGAAATCAACAAGGATTATGTTTGGTCATAGTATTCATATCGATGTCTTAGATTGATATAAAAATGGCACTTGTTTACCAATTGTGGACACAAAAACTGCATTTTCAATGTTTTCGACAGAATTAATGCTTGAAAACTACTTTCATTTGTATTTATTTAAACTTGCAGGTACTATTAATTTCGAACTTCACCTCAAATTATTGGTTTAACTGCGGTAATACTATCAAAGTCGTGGTTAGTTTGGTCAAATGATTATTTCAGACAACAATACGGGGTGTAATCAAATCACAAGTCATTATATTTCCAACTGGTATTCCTAAGACTATCTCATAACCTATGATAGGAATAATTGTGTATCGAATATTTACCCATTTTACGTCCAGCGATAACACAAATAACAAATTTCTCGAAATTCCCAGATGAGTCACACAAAAATAACACCGAGTATATTAGGAAGGCACGTCCAGTCCACAACAAAATACTAGCAGCTTATTCATAAAGTGCGGTTACTTTCTTCGTCCGTCGATCACAGGTAGGCAGGAATCTCGTTCGAACTGTTCACGAATTATCCTCGTTTCACTAGAAAACATCCAACGACCGAAACACTCGCAGCGAAAAACAACATCAATTCGCGATAAACTGTTGGAATTGTTGATAAAACATAAACAAATGCATTCGACTTCGACAGTAACAGATTCCACAACCTACTTTCTTGCGATCAGTCTAAGTGAATGCTAGTGGAGGTGAGAGAGAGGGTCGATCGTGCCGCCATCAGTGGAGAATTCGGCGGCTACGGGAAAACAGTGTTGCCGGGTGTCGGAATTTGGCAGAGTTTATGCAGAAATTTGATTGGAATTGCTTTTGATAATCTGAACTGGTGCGAAATGGAATCTGAATGTTTTTTTAGCAGAATTTTCAAGATGTTGACTTTGAAAACGTGTTTTTGGCACTGCCAATCAAATATCACGGTATTTCAAACGTGGTCAAATCCCACACCTTTGTTTGACTACGAAATTGGTGTCTAGACATCTCCAAAGATCCTTAATGAGTAACCTGTGACGTTGTCCTTTCGAATCAGGGGCGGAACACGGGTTTTTAGGAGGAAATGCGTTTTTTATTTTTAATCATTTCAATTCCTTAAACTTTTTTTATTCACGGAAAATTAACTTTTCATCAGGAAAATTGTGAATACAGGAATTTTATTAAATCGATTCAACTGTCAAAATTTTTTGAATAAATGGAATATATCAAGTACGCCCCTGTTTTTCTCTCATCCCACATTTTTCGCTCGTTGACTTTTATGGATGCAGCGAGATTTACAAAATATACAGGGGCGTAACAAAAGGAATTAGTCGTTGACCTCGATGACGTGTTTGCTGAAACAATTGAAGATATTTACCTGGATCTCGGCAGAAACATCGACCCGTCGATGAAAACGGATCCCGACAGCAAGACATACCAACACGTCGAAAGTTCCCCGGTACTGAAAACAAAAACTCATTCAATTCATACCTAAATTTTTCGGAGACCCCCCGCAAAAAAACCACGAGCGGCAACAGCGCACTTACTAGTAGAGCACATCATTGGCCAGATGCTTCTCGAAGCGCACCACCTTGCAGAGCGCCCGCAAACTGGAATCCCTGAGCGATTGCAGCGCCTCCAAGCCGCTGAGACCGTAATAGATCACTTGGAGGTCTTGCAGGGATCTGCAAGCCGGCGGCTTGGATAGCGCGCGCACCCACATGCCCTCCCAGTCCGTCATCCCGGCGCTAGGTGGCGACACCATGCCATCGCCGGCCGGTCGCGGTGCGGCGTTGCCGGACGGTGCGAGAAGTCTCTAAGGCGCGGACGGAGGGTGAAGAGACGGCATTTCGGAGAGGTAGTGCGGTCTGGAAGAGAAACTTGAGGTCAAAAGTGTTCTGGAGGGCGTCTTTGTTCAATTTCAAACAAAATTTAAAAAAATCCATTAGTATATAGGGTGTCTAAAAAGCAATGAGTGTAGTTTTCGAGAAATTCGCGATTTTTTATTAAGCAATATATCGAATAAATCCAAAAACAGTCAAAAAAATCACCTATTTCGACAAAAAAATACCATGAAACGACTCAGGACGTTTCTATATTCTACAAAATTGACCACTATGGCAGTTTGTGAAGGCACGCCACTGTGTAAAATGGGGTAGCAAAGGCACCAAACTAATGAGGGAAAGTCTCGTCGTTTCCTTTTCACCAACAAAAACTCGTAAACGGTTCCTCAGTTTCGTAACTCACTTCTATTGTTTCATTCGATTCAATCGCTTTTTTATGTTACATAATGTGGAAAAAATTCAGAAATTCGCTTCGTGTGTTTTCTTGTAGTTGGCTATGAAACAGACAAATCAATAATAATCCATGCTTTATTGCGAGAATTCAACCGTCCATTTCTTCCTCCTCCTCGTTTTTTCATCCAAGGAAAATGAAATTATAAAAATTATATAAGCACAGAGGTAAAAATAGAGATCACTCCAAATTCGATAGTAATGAGCTGAAAGCAAAATGTGACTCACGCGAATACGCCTGCAGATTCCCACACGAGTCAGACGACCAACACATGGGCGTACCCTTGGGGGAATCTCCAGAAAAAAAAAATAAAAAAAAGTGGAAATAGTAGTACAGGAAAATTAGAAAAAATACAAGATCCGAGTAGAATCAAGCACAGAAAAGTTCCGTTGGGATGACGTCACGTGCGTATTCAGTACCTTTTTAAATCAGAAATAATTTGCAACTGAAGAGATGCCAACATTTAAAACATTTCGAGTTGATGTTGCATGAACCCTTCCACTTGTCTAGCCGATTCCGCATGAACCTTACTTTACTTTCTTTCACTTTCTACGCCTATGCAAAGACGACAATAGTGGCATTGTGATGGTTCACCTTGGGTGGAAATTGTTTGCGAAGAATAATAAAAAAATACGATACCCAAATCCGGTGTCGCGAGGTTTCCTTTTTGATGGATACCTCCTTTTGTTTGTAGGTTAGATAATGTAAAAAAGGGATCACCCTGTGCATGAGTTTTCGTACAAAATGTTCTCTAATGACGAAAAAAAAATTTATTTGCTGAGTTCGATGTTTCAGTGCTACAGTGTGTATTTTTTATGGCCCTACCCAATATATTGGTGATTGAATAAAATGAGAGAAAATTCTGAAATGAATGGGAGCGCTCGCGTTTTCAATTGCTGTTGGAAAATCAGATTTCCTGCATGACTGAAGTGGATTTAATTAACTGGGAAGTCTTTATTTATTTAAGCCCTTTGGTGAATCGGTAAAGCTCGGGTTTTTGTTTGCTGAATAACTTTGGGATATTTTTGATCGTCTGGAATGGAAATTAATTGTCGTGTTTACATTATTTTTGACACTTCCTAGATGGGTTGAGTGGTTGAGTTGAATTTATGAATTGAAAAGTTGACACTTCTTAATTAATGGATATACGTAGGTTTTGTTATTGAAGTAATAAATGTAATATGAATGTCATTCAAAAAATCACCTGTTTCGACAGAAGAAAATATTATAGAACTTTTAAGACAATTTATTTGACTTTAAAACGATTTCAAAAAATGAATCATCTCGTATTTAAGGTGTCTAAGAGGCGCTGGAAACGGTGGTGAAATCAGTTTTTCGATATCTAGCATAGTTTTCGAGATATTTCATGTTGAAAATTCCAAAAAAACCCAAAAAGACGCAAAAACTCGAGAAAAACCCCAAGAACTCCATTATTCTCAACGAAAAAACCTCTGAAAAGTCAATGTCGATGCTCTGGAAGCCTCCATACGAAAATTGGAGACTCTAAAACGATTTAGAAATTTTGGAAAATCCAAAAGTAGCTTTCCAAAGTCCAAAAACACCCAAAAGACAATACTTTGGAAATTATACAACTGCACCTACATAACATAAATCAAATTCTGAGAAAAAATTCGCACTACAAGAATCTATGAATAATTCATTCGAAATAATATTCTTTGTTATAAACTTGCCTGAACCGTAAAGAACAGTGATTGTTATTATTCTGCTATAATTGTTGCTAATTGCCCATACTTTCAGACGTTACATAAAGCGTAAAAAGTGAGATAATCGAACTGTTACCCATTCAAGGTCATTCAAAATCTCTGCCTTATCAACGAATATTTAATTTTTTTTGACCTCTCACTCATAGAATTCGAGATGCTAATTCAGTAACAAGAAAATACAGAACGCGTGCTTATAATTCTGCGTACTTTCGAAAAGTTGATGAGTTTATAGTTCCACTGGAAAAAATGTAGAAACGTTAAAGAAATACCCTGAAGATAAAAACGCATTTTCTATGGCATTAAGGCCGTATCCTCAGTAGACTAATAATAATATAAATTCCGAGGTGAAGAGATAAGAAACTAGCTTGTTTACTCTCTTGAGTATTTCTTGAGTATGTTAACAAAGTTTCACACTTTACCTTAGCCTGAAGGGCCAAAACCTCCGAGGACATGAACCGTCATAAAAATCACCAACAGACCAAGCGATAGAGGTCAGAAAACATCAAACAATATCGTGAAAAATTGAGTTTTCACTTGTGTAGTTTTTGTGGATGAAACTGAATGACATATCCACTGGCAACACTGTATAGTTTTCGTGGAATATCCGTGGAAACCCTGAAAGTAGCACCACTGGCAACACTGTATAGTTTTCGTGGAAAATCCGTAGAACCCCCACAAGTAGCACCACTGGCAACACTGTCAGGCGCCGACTATTGGCACAGATGACGCCGAAGTGTTGCTTTTTCGGATATTACTCAATATTTTCGAGAGAATTTTGTTGTGTGAAGCAAATTCACGACTTTGTGATCTCAAAACCAACCAATACCGAATAGTAATTTCGAAAAAAATTACGAATTCAACCAAGCAAGAATGAAATATAGTTATTATATTGAAAAAAGCCATCAGAATCGTGCCCTTCATCCCTCTACGAATTAGCTAATAAAAAAAACCCATATACCTTGCCTCTCGGCAAAAATTCACCACGCAAGGGTTTGATGGAATTGGTTTACTTGACGTAGGGGGAAAGTCGAGAAGGGGATGACGGTGATTTATTTACCGCTACATTAAGTTGATGCATATGGTAAGCTCCACATTTTCCTACGTTTCGGGAAAATAGAAGAGGCTGAAAGGGGAAACTGAAGCGTAGTTCACTATTTCACCACCAGGTGGCTTTGGTCTTTTGTTTTGCCTCGAAACTCGTTTATGAGGTGTCTGAGATGCGCTGAAATCACCATTGAGCTCGGTTTTTCGATATCTAGTATAGTTTTCGAGATATTTCATGTTGAAATTTCCAAAAAACCCCAAAAAGTCGCAAAAACTCGCGAAAAACCCCAAAAACTCCATTATTCTCAACGAAAAAACCTCTGAAAAGTCAATGTCGATGCTCTGGGAGCCTCCATACGAAAATTGGAGTCTCTAAGACGATTTTGAAATTATAGAAAATCCAAAAATCACGATTTTTGAACTGACTGAATCGAACTCACCTAAAACAACATCATAGAAAGAATATTTCAGTCAGGTGCCTTTATACCTGCTTGAAAACTGTTCCAAAGCTCGGTCATAAAAAGATGAGAGAACGTACCATAAACCCTACGGGCTAATCTATCGTACGGATGGCGGACCGAAAGAGCTAGAGAATGCGATGGTAACGGATAAAATCGGTACTCAATCTCGGTCAAAGAAAAGTTTGTTGTGAGAATGTTGTTAGGACGATGAAAATAATTATTTTTATATTGGGAATTTAGGTGACGCTGGTTCAATGCTAAAACTACTCGACACTGTGGTTTTTTGTACAGTTCAATTCACGCAAAATAGTGCCTTCACAATATACAGGGAGATTCACCTAATTGGTTCATTAGAGGTTTATGGAGAACTGATAGAGATATCAACTTGAAATTTTGGTGGCAGCTACTTCTCCATGTGTTCTATTTTCCTAAAATATTTTTAATACGCTGTTACCTCCGGTTAAACCGGAAGTGGTATCAACTTTGTTTTTTCGAATGAAACACCCTGTTTATTTTTACATTTTCGAATTCTACGAAGAATTCTGGACCTGTTGCATTTTGAATTTTCTTCCTATCTTTATTTGTTTTCAAGATAGTGTTTCAAAATATTCAACAGGGTGTTTGATATTTGAGTTTACTTTTTGTAAATTTCAAATCGCAAAAACTTCCTTATTTCAAATGGAATGACCATGAAATTTTCACACTATCCGATGATTGAACCTCAAATCTTGAAAATTGAAGATAATTTGGATTGCATTTTCCAGCAAAATTTAAAATGGAAACCTCGTAAAAAACATTCGAGCTCAAACCAGGATTATACTCACTGACTACACACTGTACGATACAAAAAAACTTGTCACGCAATCTAGGAAAACGCTTGCTGGCTTAGTTAATAATATAGAAACCATTCAAATTGCTACGCCGAGTGCACAAAACCGTTATGCAACGCTCAGAACCCCCTCGTAGACTTTTTCTTTGTTTTACCATCAAGAGGGAGCACCGGAAGTCCATCCTCGTATATCCTGTCAAAGCAGGTGAGGCATTAGCCCCTCCTGAATACAGCGGGGTAGCGAGAAGGGGATAATTTTCGAGAGTTTTTGGTTCGTATAAAACACGCGGAGTTATACGAGGGCCAGTCGATAAGTTAGACTTTTTTGTATAAAAAAAACTTGAGAATCATCTAGTTTTTCATGGATTTCTCCGGAATAGCCCCTTGAGATTATTTCAAGCCTATCACCTGGGCTATTTGGTAATCACCCTGTAACAACATGGCGTCTTTACGATATCGATGAAGTCGAATTATCTTGAGAGGTTTCTTCAATTGGCGCACATCCATTGGTTCGTTGACTTCTTGCTCGGGTAATGACAAATGTTTCTATAATTATCATTACGAAATAAGCTGGTCAACGCTTCAAGTGCACCAAGAAACACAGGGTGATTCAAATGTAACATTGAAATGTGAACAAAATGTAGGAAAGCTAAGGAAATAGTTGTAATGTCGATAAATTTCAACCCACTACACCAAAAAATCAATGAAATCATGGAAAGATGTGGCAACAAGGCCTCAAGATGTCGCTACACGAGTTAGATTGACAGGGTGTCCCCAATTTAGTGACAAACTATTTCAATTTCGAAGCACTGTATCTTTTTTTTTCGTTTCAATTTGAAGACACTGCATCTTTTTTCCCAATTTAAAGACATTGTATCTTTTTTTTTTTTCGATTTAAAGACACTGTATCTTTTTTTCAATTCAAAGACACTGTATCTTTCTTCAAGACACCGTATCTTTTCTTCAATTTGAAGAAACCGTATCTTTTTTTAATTTAAAGACACTGCATCTTTTTTTCCCCATTTGAAGGCACCGTTTTATGTTTTCAATTTAAAGATACTGCATTTTTTTTTAATTTGAAGACACCGTATCTTTTTTTCTCAAATTAAAGACGCTGCATCTTTTTTTTTTTTCAATTTGAAGACCCTGTATCATCCATAGCTTTGTTTATTTGAATAACCGTTTCAATTGTTGAGTAGTTTTTAAAAAAATCTACATTGTTGTATTCCTAAAAGGTGAACTCACTCCTTTTATGTTAACGGATATTCCCAAATGTGTGAAACGTTAATTAGAGTCAACTTTTGGCCAGTCACTTTCTCAGGTTCATTGAATCGAAAAAGCGAAAAAAAAAAGCTTTACATCGTCGATGAACGTTTTTATCTCCAGCCATTTTTATCTATATTGAACTAGAAGTTGATATTTTAATGTTTGCATTAGTCTTCGAGACGTTTCGAAAACAGGAAGCCTCCCAAGATATAAACATATGTCAATAAATCAGCATCTATTTGTTCTCTCATATTGTTTACTATTTCGACACAATCTATTCTGAGGTCCTCCCAGTGAATTAAAACATTTTTGATAGTTTGCCAAACAGAAATTGAGTTTTTAAATAGTATAAATAGTAGTCCAAATGTTCAGCTAGTAAATCATCGTAAAACCAGTTTAATACCATGCCTAAATCGAATTGTTTTCCTCGTTTATATACAGGGTGTTCCTTAAAGACAAGCTAATATTTGAAGGGGTTATTCTTTGACACATTTTGAGAAAAAAACTTCCCATAAACGTGTTCTAAAAGTCTCAACTCTTGAGATACAGGGTGATGGAATTTTGGAAGAAAAAATCAATTTTTCAATAATAACTGAGATAATATTTTAGACAACTGCATCAATTACAAGTGACAGTTGATAGTGCTGCTGGTATGAATAATGACATACCTAACTGTATTTACATTTCGCGTAATAATTTAACAATTTTTGCATTGCCAATCAACAAGGTCGTTTGGTTTACACATTATCGGCTTTGGAAGCTGTGAAAAGTTGTTCCGCCATTTTAAATCGCCGTTGGGACTCAAGGTGACGAATCTAATGAGCGAAAACTCATACCCTCAAGCTTAACACCCTGTACATAAACAACCAAACAAAAAGAACGCTTGCAAAATTCTCGATTTATCCTGAACAACTTTCACCGCCGATTTCTGTGTTGATTTTTTTGTTGCCTCTCGAGCCAATCAAGCATCGCGTGTTAGAATCGAATGATGAAATGTGTCATTGTCATTTGAGATTAGCGATGATGGTTTTATTTCGGTTTACATCGAGAGAATTTCGAATGCTTTACGCTTACGCTTACGCGTACCACTTTCTGCAGATGAATGTCATCTGCTGTAACGGTATAGCGAGTTCAAGTTTCGAATTTAATGCCTCTGTATTCGATGTTTCATTATTTGTACAGGGTGAGTCACGATTCGACTGATATCAAACACTCCACTCGTCTGAAAAGAATAAGAAGGAACGTAACCGTAACTACGCCACTGGCTGGCGAAAATTAAAAGTTGTAAACTCAAAACGTCACGTCGATAAACCTGGTTTATAGTACCAATATATATTTTTTCGTCATTCAGGAATTTTCGAGAACAAATCAAATCTTAATTTCTTCGTACTTTTCACACCCTGTATCTCTGAGAGGGTGTTTTCAAGGTGAAATTGGGTGGGAAATTTGTTTGTATATTTTGACTCACCCTGTAAGAAAAATTTCAAGATTGCTACAATAATCTATTGTCATTTTTTTCTCAATCTTTTAAATGTGTTGAAGTCTTCTTCCTTCATATGGCATTTTAACGCTGACTTAACATAAACAATAGACACTTTGCTGACATAAATAAGATAATTCTAATGTCACAACTTTTCCTCACTTTATTATAAACGTTGTTCATAGTGCCCTAAATTCCCCAAAAACAAAAATAAAAATGTTTGAAGCATCACAGTCGAGTCAAAATAAATATCGAATTTTACCTATGAAAACTATGTTCGGAATTCTTGTTCAATTAAGAAGAAGCTCCCGAGGTGTCAGGTGAGGACAACGAGATGGCCATCCAGTGAGAAATATCGAAACAATAATCGTTGTTCGTGTCTGAGGACGTATTAAAAATGAATTGGCATCTCCGTCTTTCTGAAGCAGGTGTTTTCCTTTACCTTCAACAGCTGACTCGAGTGGCGTGGAAGAGAATGAAAAACACCTGACGTACCGAAACAGAAAACGTTCATCTCGTCTGTGCCTAGCATCAGGGTCAACCACATTAAAAGACGGTAGATGTAGAGAGATAATCTATTTTTGTCTTTTGTATCGTACAGCACGATTAGAATTGGTACACTTTTGTGATTCACCCTGTACATCGAATACAAATAGAGTTCGTTTCATCACCATTTCTAGTTATCTAGCTATGTTAGCAGGTATCTAAATTGTTGAAAAGCTTTTCGGAAATAATTTATCGATTTTTAGATTATCCGTCAGGTGTTATCAGATGACTCAGTATAAATATTTACATTCCATTTTCCAAACTGTGACAACGAGACAGGTTTATTTGGAATAATATCATCACATCCCAATTCGAGATAAGTGAATAGCTGTCTTTGATTTCGGATTCATACAGGGTGGTGGTTTTGGTTTGCGCATTTTCGACCCACCCTGTACACAAAAAATCGTCATTTGACCACACGTGTCATGAGAAACATCACTGATAATAACTGACCCGAAAAAACAGCGAGAATTGAATACAGAGTTTGGAAACACAAGGAAACGTTATTTATGTTTATAATTTCATCAAACTCAATCGACTCTGTTATTAATTTTACTCGAAAGCTATTTGTAGACGAGTGATGAAACTTGTGAGAATCGGGTCTACAGAATTAATGATAACTTTGTAGCCACTACTTGTGATCATTTATACCTACACATCAGAGAAATTGAAGTAAACTTTTCAAGGTCTAGGTGCGTATACAGGGTGACCAGCTGAACAAAAACTCAATTTATAGAAACGATGTATCATCATCTTGAAGACGCAGCGTGCACAAAAAAAAACTCACTGTTAATGAACCAAGCATTAAAGCTTCCAAGTGTTATCTAACAGAACAGGTTTGAAGAATGAATCGAAAGAAATATCACGTGTAATTCAATGGAACGTCCTGTAGACGGTAGACACTTCTGACATTTCCAAGATTGTGCGTAAAGTTTGCTTCATAATATTCATGTGAGTTTTCATAATTAATACGTATGGTTGGTGATTGGTCTGATGATATGTAGCAAAACATGGTCGAATAATTTCGCATGGGAAAAAAGAGAGGAAAAGGAAAACGTAATTATATGCATATTGAATTAATGTTTATTAAAAAAGATGCCTGGGATAGGAGCTCACAAAATATACATTTCAAAATCACTTCATTCCGTAATATATGTTGTCATTGTTAACATAAACTTGTGTTTTCGAATTGTGCTCTAACTATAAACAAATGATATTGATTATTTCGTTAGCAGAAACAAATTATTTCATCAGTATTTTTGGAGCCTCATTCATATTGAATTATATCAGAGAAAATGAAAGGAATACGTATAGGAAACACCTTGTAGAGGTAATTGAAACAATTATAACCTCACTTTCAGTTCCATGAATTTCAGTGCTTGTTGATTGTATTGAATACCTCACTCTGAATCGTGCTGATGAAGAAAACAAAGCTCGAATGGAAAATAAGCATACCCATGCAAAAATGCATCAACACTTCCACACAACAGAGAAACGAGAATTTTAAAAATGCTAGCATAGAACTCACCTTATTTCACTTCCACAACACGACATCCACTGCAATCCCAAAAAGAACAACACTCTCACCACCAAAAGTCGAGAAAACCGAGAACACACACACAAAAAACAACGGCGCGCAGCGTAACTGTCGTCACACGAACCCTGCAAGCGTTTCAAGGTAAACTGAAAACAAACGCCAACGGTAGAAACGAAACGAGTTACGAGTCGCTTGAGCGTAAAAACGCGGGCTTCTTATTGGACACGACAGCGGCCACGAGAGCGCACCGTGCGGTGTACTTTTTCGTTTTTTCCTCCGACCGCGATGCGGTTTTGTTTTTGTTTGTATTCGTAACTACGGACAGTTATCAACACGCGATTTAATAAGACGTTCCAACATGCTAATGCTACGATTGACAGGAATAGCAGCGCCTACTTCGAAACTTAGATTTATATTTCAGCGAGTTGAATAGGTTAAACAGAACTAGTATGGTAAAATTGTCCCCAAATCAGATTTATGCAATCGTGTCAAACGACATAATTATTACGTTAGACTGTTGAGAGATTCTAGCGACATCTCGTAGCTGGCTGCAGCATTAAATTCAAGAGAAATCTACCTACTAGGTAATGTAATCGAGGTGTCGCTTTTCACTGTCGAAGGTCTCTGGCAACACTGTTATTGGAGGTAGTTAGTCGTGTTGTGTAGATGCCTCTACTAGTGTGTTCGTTGTGCCAATTAACTGATATTTATTGTGAAATTGAACTGATGTAAGTGTTTCGCATGTTTATTATTCTTTTATTGTTGATTCTTGACCTAGTTTTCGCAATTTTTTGAGTTTGAGAAGCAATGTATGGACTATTTTAAGAAGAAAGCTGTGCATTCTTGATTTCTCAGTGTTTATCGTGGCTTTAATTCGTTTCTATATCTTTGTAAGTATTTTGGAGTCATCCGTTCAATATTATCGATTCGCAATAGCAAATATCCTCTCTGGAACGTATTTATTCAGATTTACTTAGATTTTTCTGACATAACCTATAAATCTATTCATAGCGAATATATAAACATTGGTCTCATCTGTTCTCCCTGGACATATCTCGAAAAATAATAGAAACGTCAAATATCAAGTAGTAACAAAGCCATAAATCAGTTGAGACTTACAATCACTGCACATTTGAATTGAATTCGTATTCGATTATTGAAGAGTCGGCAATTGAATCGTGATAAGGTTTTGGGAATAATAAGACCATAATAAAAATCGCATATTATATTTCATATTTACATTGCGTACAAAATCACTGAGAAGCAATTCTTTTGACAGTAACTACACTCTAAATCATTACAAATTTATTTCCCTCATCACTAGCCCACATTTTCCACTTAAGATATAAAAATAAATAATCTATGTTGTCACCTTTTTGATTACAGAACACAGCCTTTCTTGTCTCTGATTGAAAAATTCAGAGAAATCTACCAAAGATTACAAATATTGCTTTCAAAGTAAAAACTGAGTATACTGAGATATACTGAGATGAGCCTATTTTTTAAGGAAATGAATTGTGACAGCTTGTCAAGAATTGCGCGGTTGCCGTTCTTCGTTTTTTAAGTGAAGCTCCGAAAAAACGAGTTATCTGTCACAACTATCTCCCCTGATAGACATTTTTAGAGTTAGCATTTTAAGTAAATGGATAATAAATAGGAGTTTTCACCATATTTTCACTGGCAAATTTTTTATTGGTATTACACCAAATCGAGCTCTATTTTCAAATGGCAACTATTTCTTGAATTCAATTTCTACAATTTCGCTAACAATCCAAAAGTTTTTTGTCGGATATTTTAGGTACAGAATTTTTTTAAAGCCAAATCAATTCGAGTAATATATTTACTGAAAATAATAATCATTCAGAATAACACAAAAACTTACTTGACACTTAACCTAACCCTAAAACATACTTGGGCAACTGAATTGTCAATCTTGGAATTGACATCAGTACAGACATCCTAAAACAGGAAAAATGTAAATTTTCAATGAGGTATGTCCTTTTTTTCTCAAAAAAAAAACATTATATGTACAGTATATTTTACACTTCCTGGGTTTATTGTGTGAAATAATGCATCATACAGTATCGCAGTTAATTTTTTGTTGCCAAAATTCAAATGCTGTACCCAAGATACATTTCTTCCGATACTGTATGACCACCTGTTGCTTCCCACTGTATATTATTAGTGAGAGAGATTAGTTGCAGTAAACTCCACCTACCTAAGTATGCCAGCCCTTATACCTCTAAACTATTGGTGCTATAAGAGAAATTATAGTAATTAGTAAGTAGAAAATATTTACAAAAAAAAAATAGTAGTCGACCGTAAACCATGAGAAGTTGGAGTAGTTCCTGATTTTACTTACGATACGGATATGGTGTTGTATAACCATTCACGCCACGACGTATTCGAAGTCGAGTCTATTCTCGACTCGATGGACTCGCAGAGATTTTTCCTATCGTGCGATCTGCCGGAGTGTAAATCGCATAAAATCCTCTTCTTGCAACTCATATCGCAAGTCGGTCTCACCGGGCTCGCTTTATAATAATATCTGAAACAAATATTTGGCGAACGACGTCCATTTAAGGTCGTTGGACATTGAATGGACCTCCATTGGACGTACAGAAATGATCATTTAATCGAAAGTAATACGGTTTCAACATATTGGACGTCCATTGGACATTAAATGGACGTCTAGTGGAAGTCCATTTCACGTCCATTCAAGGTCCCTGGACATTGAATCGAAAGTAATTCGGTTTTGACGTAATGGACGTCCATTGGACATCAAATGGACGTCCATTGAAAGTCCATTTTACGTCCATTTAGGGTCCTTAGACATTAAATCGAAAGTAATTCTGTTTGGACGTAATGGACGTCCATTGGACATCAAATGGACGTCCATTGAAAGTCCATATCACGTCCATTTTACGTCCATTCAAGGTTCATGGACAATAAATCGAAAGTAATTCGGTTTTGACGTAATGGACGTCCATTGGACATCAAATGGACGTCCATTGAAAGTCCATTTTACGTCCATTTAGGGTCCTTAGACATTAAATCGAAAGTAATTCTGTTTGGACGTATTGGAAGTCCATTGGACATCAAATGGACGTCCATTGAAAGTCCATATCACGTCCATTCAAGGTCCATTTTACGTCCATTCAAGGTTCATGGATAATAAATCGAAAGTAATTCGGTTTTGACGTAATGGACGTTCATTGGACATCAAATGGACGTCCAGTGGAAGTCCATTTTACGTCCATTTAACGTAAAGAACATTTTCTCACTTGTAAAACAACTCGAAAAGCTTAGGATCGTTGGTCATCCTAGTGACCAGGTCGTTCCAATCTTGCGGTCTCAACGCGTCCATTCCGAAAGCTTGTCTGGCCGTGTACAGCTTGAACCAAATCGGGTACCCGTACAAATTCGCCTCCCTTAAATTCATCGTCCAAGACTCGTGATCGACAACTGCCTGTATAAAAAACCACAATCAAGAACCACCAAAACTTGGAAAATCTGGCGCAGTCGGCAGGCCCACAAAAAAACCCTGTACGTAAATGAATGGACGTCCAGTGGAAGTTCATTTTACGTCCATTCAAGGTCCATGGATATTGACTGGACTTTTATTGGACGTACACAGAGGGAGACTACACGTTAAATCGTTCAAGGTCCATTTTACGTTCAGTTAAAATCCGTGGACGTTAAATGGACTTACAGGAATGATCATCAAGTCGAAAGTAATCAGTTTGGACGTGTTGGACGTCCATTGGACATCCAGTGGAAGTCCATTGTACGTCCATTTAAGGTTCCTGGATATTAAATCGAAATTAATTCGGTTTTCACGTAATGGACGTCTATTGGACATTGAATGGACGTCCAGTGGAAGTCCATTTTACGTCCATTTGAGGTGCCTGGACATAAAATCGAAAGTAATTCGGTTTTGACGGAATGGACGTCCATTGGACATCGACTGGACGTCCAGTGTAAGTCCATTTTACGTCCATTTGAGGTGCCTGGACATAAAATCGAAAGTACTTCGGTTTTGACGGAATGGACGTCCATTGGACATCGACTGGACGTCCAGTGTAAGTCCATTTTACGTCCATTTGAGGTGCCTGGACATCAAATCGAAAGTAATTCGGTTTTGACGGAATGGACGTCCATTGGACATCGACTGGACGTCCAGTGTAAGTCCATTTTACGTCCATTTGAGGTGCCTGGACATCAAATCGAAAGTAATTCGGTATTGACATAATGGACGTCCATTGGACATCAAATGGACATCCAGTGGAAGTCCATTGTAAGTCCATTTAAGTTTCCTGGATATTAAATCGAAAGTAATTCGGTTTCGACGTAATGGACATCTATTGGACATCAAATGGACGTCCAGTGTAAGTCCATTTTACGTCCATTTGAGGTGCCTGGACATCAAATCGAAATTAATTCGGTATTGACATAATGGACGTCCATTGGACATCGAATGGACGTCCAGTGGAAGTCCATTGTAAGTCCATTTAAGTTTCCTGGATATTGAATCAAAAGTAATTCAGTTTCGACGTAATGGACGTCCATTGGACATCGAATGGACATCCAGTGGAAGTCCATTGTAAGTCCATTTAAGTTTCCTGGATATTAAATCGAAAGTAATTTGGTTTCGACGTAATGGACATCTATTGGACATCAAATGGACGTCCAGTGTAAGTCCATTTTACGTCCATTTGAGGTGCCTGGACATCAAATCGAAATTAATTCGGTATTGACATAATGGACGTCCATTGGACATCGAATGGACGTCCAGTGGAAGTCCATTGTAAGTCCATTTAAGTTTCCTGGATATTGAATCAAAAGTAATTCAGTTTCGACGTAATGGACGTCCATTGGACATCGAATGGACATCCAGTGGAAGTCCATTGTAAGTCCATTTAAGTTTCCTGGATATTAAATCGAAAGTAATTCGGTTTCGACGTAATGGACATCTATTGGACATCAAATGGACGTCCAGTGTAAGTCCATTTTACGTCCATTTGAGGTGCCTGGACATCAAATCGAAATTAATTCGGTATTGACATAATGGACGTCCATTGGACATCGAATGGACGTCCAGTGGAAGTCCATTGTAAGTCCATTTAAGTTTCCTGGATATTGAATCAAAAGTAATTCAGTTTCGACGTAATGGACGTCCATTGGACATCGAATGGACATCCAGTGGAAGTCCATTGTAAGTCCATTTAAGTTTCCTGGATATTAAATCGAAAGTAATTTGGTTTCGACGTAATGGACATCTATTGGACATCAAATGGACGTCCAGTGTAAGTCCATTTTACGTCCATTTGAGGTGCCTGGACATCAAATCGAAATTAATTCGGTATTGACATAATGGACGTCCATTGGACATCGAATGGACGTCCAGTGGAAGTCCATTGTAAGTCCATTTAAGTTTCCTGGATATTGAATCAAAAGTAATTCAGTTTCGACGTAATGGACGTCCATTGGACATCGAATGGACGTCCAGTGGAAGTCCATTTTACGTCCATTTGAGGTGCCTGGACATAAAATCGAAAACAATTCGGTTTCGACATCGAAAAACACGTTACCCTGGTGGACTTCTCGTGGTCGCCGTCCACGTAGTAAATCCTGTATCCAGGATTCAAGTCGTAGTAGGGCGTCACCGACGGCCCCACGTACGCCACGCTGATCGGCCTACCTACAAGAAATAACCAATTCTCACCAAGGCACCTCGAAAAGTTCTCGAGCACTCACTCAAATCCTTGTGATCGTAAAACACCTCGAACTCGTCGTAGTGCGTGTGGCCGAAAAACTGCGACGTTATCGTCGACTCGTACCTGCTGACGATGGCGTAGTAATTCCGCGACCACACTTTCAGGCAGTCGGAGTGCCCGGGCGGGATGTGCCCTGCGGGGATGACGTGTGAAATGTTTGGGGATGGGGGGGGGGGGGAATGGGGGGGCAGCTTACCTATCACGTGGACTTTCTCCCCGTTGAACTCGGCCGATTGCAGCTCGTAGATGAACCACTGCAGCTCCGTGGCTGGGTCGGTGCTGTTCAGCAAGAGCCACCTAGCGGCGAGAAAAACAGTCAAAACCCCCACCCCCAAACCCCCCTCATCGCACACCTCACCAGTTCTTGTTGTTGCAATAATTCATGTTGAGGGAGATGAGCCGGAAGCCGGGCCGCACCAGCACGGAGTAGAAAGCGCCCCGGCGCACGGTGTTGCTCACCGACGTCGGCAGCCATTTCCGCCATTGCAAGTCCAGCTCGTTGTACAACCAAGAAATTGTCGCCTCCGGGCTGTCTACGTAAGGTGGGGGGAAGCTGCAACAACACCAAGTGCGAACGTTATACCGCCGATAAAACACTCGCGATACTGTACACACCTGTTGACTGGGGCGGACTCGTGGTTGCCCAGGGCGGGGAAGATGGGCGTGCCCGGAAACATGTCCGACATTTGCTTCACCGTGTCCTTGAGGATCTTCAAGTTCTCCTCCTTGGTTTGGTTCCAAATGTCGTGCGGGGGCAAATCGCCTGTCCACAAGATGTAATCGATGTCCTGAAAAGTCAACAAGGTTTAATTATGGTCCCGGAGGCTTGATTTCTACGTACTGGGTGTGTTTCTTGAATGTGCTGCAGCATATTATCGACTGTTATTTTGGGAGAGTCGCATTTCCTGTAGTCGCCCCATCTGAGAACAAAATTAAAGCTTATCAGTCACTGCTGATGATGGTTGGCCTTGTGACGTCACTAGGGGCGTTGCCCAGAGTGGCGTACACGTGATTTGGTGTTGCTCAGAGCCGGAAGAAATGCCGCCCCAGTACTGGATTTTTTTTCAAGCTTATAGTTTATATATCAATTTTTTTCAAATTAAAATAACGTTGGATTGCGTCTGATTTAACTCTATTCGAACATGAAAGCGATCGTTCCATTTTTATTTATTTTATTTTTGAATACATGATGCAATATAAAAAAAATACAATATAGAAGATACAAAAAAAAACAAAATAACAGCTAAAAAAGAAAAAAAAAACTGAATTACCAAATGAATTCATAGGTACAGCAATTTGTAACAATTTATCAAATCTAAGTTCAACATAAAACATAAAAATAAATTAGTGTAATCGATTATTTATTGAATTTTTCAAAAATTCATTGATTGATTCCAGATTTTATTCAAAAGAATGCAAAAATAAATGCGCAATGTTTACATTAAAAAAAAAACGACCAATTGAATTTCTCCAAAAAATAAAAAATCCGTATTCCAATTTTAAAGAAAATGCATTAATTTATTTATTTCAATAAATAATAAAAGTGCCCAAATTTTAATTTACAAATAATGCATAAATTGAATTTCTTAAATTATCGATTAGATAAAGAATAGTTAATCAGAAGAAATTCTGAATTTTATTTTGAGACTAAAACAAATTATTTTTTCAAGTAACTCACAATATTCCTTTCGTGGGACATTTTATATATACAAAAAAACTCACTTTCCCGCCGCACTTTCCTTGGAATTGGCCAGCCCGTTGGTCAGCCTGCAGCACAGCGGCTCAGAACAATCGGCGTTACTCCCTTCCATGTAGTAGGGATCATAATGGGTGTCAGATAAATGCAGGACTTTGAAAGTAGGGGCGTTAACCTAGAAATTCACGTCAGGTAGCAAAAGGGGGACTAGTGATTTGTTTTTTTGTTGGTTGGTACCTCTGGGGTTTTTTGATCCGCCACTGGAGGCTTGGGGACGGGGGGGAAGAGAACCTCCCACTCGTGGTAGGGGTTGTAGACGTCACCGCAAGCATCACCGATGACGAAGCTGCAGATTTCGTTGGGGCCTAGACAACAGTAATTTATTCATATATTTATTCATGTATTCATTTATTTATTCGTTTATTCATTCATTCATTTATCCATTCATTTTGTTATCAATTTATTTATTCATCCATTTATTCATTTATTTATTTATTCATTGATTTATCCATTCATTTATTCATTCATTTTGTTATCAATTTATTTATTCATTCATTTATTCATCCATCCATTAATCCATTTATTTTTCCATTCATTCATCCATTCATTCATTCATCCATTTATTTATTCATCCATTCATTTATTTATTCATTCATTTATTCATTCATTCATCCATTTATTTATTCATCCATTTATTCATTCATTTGTTTATTCATTTATTTATCCATCCATTAATCCATTTATTTATTCATCCATTCATTTATTTATTCATTCATTTATGCATTCATTCATTTATTCATTCATTCATTCATCCATTCATTTATTCATTCATTCATTTATGCATTCATTTATCCATTTATTTATTCATTTATTTATGCATTAATTTATTTATTTATTTATTTTAATAGACCATTCATACCCTTTTACAGAATGGGAAATATGTTAAATAAAAAAAAAACACAAAAAATAGAAAAAAAAAATTAAGAACGTGTATACGAAAATGATTGACACTGCGTAATGACGTGTGTGAGTGATGTCGTGCCCCCCTTCGAAATCAAAAAACGCCCAAAACTCACCAATTTTAAGTCTCCCCAAAACATAAATAACCTCTCCTGCAAATAACTCCGTGATGCCTTCGCAAACTCTCGACGACTGGATTTTCAAATTGACGCAGAACTGATAAATCATCTTTTTAATTTCTTTTTCTGATTTCCCTACTCTGGCGTAGTGTTGCAAGAGTCCAGCTCCTGAAATAAACAAAAAAAAAACAACAAAATTAACTTGCAGTTCGGGATTTTTGTGCCCTTACCAGCACGACACGCTGTACACGACACTCTAGACATGACGGAGTTTTCAATCTCGAAAGCTACTTGTTTGAGGTTGAGTAGTTTTAGGGCTTTATCGACGAACTGAGGTAAATGGGTTGATTTTTCTTGGTCTAATTCCCATAAAAGACGTCCCTGGAATGTAATAATGTAATGAAATTGAATTGGAAACATTTCTAGAAAGCCCATGAAATTAAATAAGCAGTGAATTGACATAAAATTAGAAAGTGAACATGCACATCTACTAAAATAATAAGAAATAAAATTCTACCTAATTAACCATGAAATTTGAGTAAATATTGAAATTAAATGAAACAGAAATTTATACTGAATTCAATAAAAAAAAAGAATTGCATAAAATTAGAATACTGTACTCCTTTGTTTCTATAGATTCGATAATTAACTAAATTAAATGAAATAATTTAGTTAAACTCAAATCAAACAAGCAGTGAAATAAAATTGAGTAAAAAAATTAATTGGATTCAATAAAAAAAGAATTGCACTCCACATTGTACTCCTTTGTTTCTATAGATTCGATAATTAACTAAATTAAATAAAATGATTTAGTTAAACTCGTATATTTCAAAAGTCGATTGAATTAAATAAGCAGTGAAATAAAATTAAATAAAAAGTTAAACACGCTCATTTCTGACAGCTAATGAAATTAAATTGAATAAAATTCTACATCACTCTAAAATCCAATAATTAAATAAGCAGTAGAATAAAATGAAATAAGAAATTAAATAAGAAATCAAATATAGGTACGATCCAATTTAAATAAACACCAAAATGAAATAAATTAGTTGAACAAGTTCCTTAGGATAGAGTTGATGAAATTTAAATTAAAAAAAAATACATACTTACAGTGCCATTGGAAGTTGGGGGCAGCGTATGGTTTTTGAGCAAACTCGATAAGATAGGGATTTTATCCCTTTCCAACTTGTAGTTCCAATCATCTCTGAACACACTTTCTATTATTTCTTCTTGCTCCACCTCCGTTACCGAATTCGATTCTACCGGAAGCGCTATAATGGAGGTAAAATTGTATTCGAAACCAATCGTTTGCGATTGTTATTCAAATAAATACAGTAAACGGTAGTCGAATGAAAGTGGATGACTGTTTTAAAAATAGTCTCAAGAAATCTCACCTTGAACGATGTTTAAGTTGCAAAGTGTGCATGTTACAAGTAGAAAGAACTTGAGCATTGTAACCTGGAATGAAAAATGATAAAATCAACCCAAAACGTCATATAGTACGGTCAATTTAGGCACAAATCAGCGTTGTCTGTTTTTTGTAATCTGGTCACCATTTTCGTGGCTACATTGACCGGACTATAAAGCATATTTCCAATGGCAAGATGAAAAGTAATGAAAAGAAAATACTTTCTGTCAACAGCGCATATTATTTTGTTGATTTGTGTGATAATTTCAGTAAATACCCCCCTGAAACCGTTAGAAACAATTGGGTTTCTTCAATTTGCGAATACATTTCGCCTCATTTCGCAGATTCATTTGGCCCAGTAGTAAGACTCGCATGTGAGCGTGAAATTGTTGATGGTAATAAACACTAATACGTAATTTATTCATTAACAACATAATGTTTGTGCCATTTAGCTCAATTAATTCCGTAATTCCTCCTCAGTACAACCGGCAACATCGCCTTCCCTTCTCTTTTTGTTACAATTGAAAAAAAGATTGGCGCGATTGGGAATCGAACCCTTGATTCCAGATTGATAGGTAATCCACTATGTAAATTTGGCTATGGAGGTTTTAAAATTTTCGAGTCTTTTCGAACCTATTATAAAGTTGGGTTATTTTTATTGCATTGAAAAGACTTCACTTTCTAAACACGTATACAGGGTGTCAGCAATGTGTTGAACACGACACAGAGCTCTGTTTTTCGATATCTAGTGTAGTTTTCGCTATTTTCCATCATGGAGTATATCGAAAAAGTCTAAACACGCCCAAAAACATTTGAATAATCACTTGTTTAAAAAGAAAAATAGGACGAAATTATTGTTTTTCACATTGACAGTGTACTGTTGATTACCAATTGACGCATTGATTTGAACATCACTATACTTTGACCTCTTATCTAACTTTATCGTAATTGTTTATTAATAATAATCCTAAATGTTGTTTTTTCATGAACAATTTCGATAAATATATCTATTGTAAACATAAAAACTCAAGTATTATGGAAGTTTTATCAATAATTCCTCGCACCGCATTCTGGATTCCAAAAGTTCGTCAACTAATTCACTCCTCACTTTGAGTACACACTGTATATGCTTCCAGTATCATCGTCGCATAAATTGACACTAATCGTCTCGCATGGATTTGAGAATTTCACAATGATATCCGCCAAGTCTGGCAAGTTTTCATTTAAAAAGAAAAAAAGTAGATCAATTTTTGGAACCACTTCAATTCCGATCAACTTTCTGGGTCAACGACTGATTAATTCTTGAATGCACTGACTATAACATCACACATGGCATGTACCATGAAGATCGAATTATCCATCAATACTTCTTGTCATCGAAGAAAGTTGCGTTCGATTCTCGTACGAAAAAAAAAATCATCCTCAAGTTTTTTTTTCGTAACAATGGCCAGCTGATTGCATGCCCATCGAGTATGACCCCAGAGGAATACCGAGAATGGTCAAGCAAGGATGATCTTGCAGTACATTTGAGGCCGTGATGAGTTCTTTTATTCCGAATGGGTTTTTTGTGTTGGGCAGTTGGTTCGGATGCCTGAATTGAAGTGTGATTCGTTTTTGTGTGAAGCAATCGCTAGGGAAGTCATTAGACTTTGTTTTGTTTTCAGTTTGGAATGGTTTTCGAGTTATACAAACAGTGAAGGCTCTACGACGACTTTTGAAGTTTCCGAAAAAATAATTTGGTCGTTTTCGAGCAAAATTTCAAGTGATAAATTTGCCTGAAAACTCATTTGAAAGTGTCTAAGAGGCGCTGAAAACTGCACTGAGCTCGGTTTTTCGATATCTAGCATGGTTTTCGAGATATTTCATGTTGAAAATTCCAAAAACTCCCAAAAAGTCGCTAAAACTCACGGAAAACCCCAAAAACTCCATTATCCTCAACGAAAAAAGCTCTGAAAAGTCAATGTCGATGCTTTCCAGAGCCTTCATACGAAAATTGGAGACTCTAAGACGATTTTAAAATGTTTTAAAGATCCAAAAATCAATTTTTTGAAAATTTTCAACAATAAATTTGCCTGAAAACTCATTTGAAAGTGTCTAAGAGGCGCTGAAAACGGCACTGAGCTCGGTTTTTCGATATCTAGTATATTTTTCGAGATACCCACCATTTTCGATAATCGAAAAAGTCCAAAAACACCCAAAAACCCTCGACAAACCGCTCTTTCCAACAGAAAAAACCCAACCAATGCTTCGTAAGCATATCCAGAACCACACAAAATCCCCTAAATTACCAAAAAAAAAATCATTTGTGCCCAAACGGACAAGCGCCTCAAAATCGCAACTTTCGATCCGAACAAACAATCTCCTTACTCATTGTCCAACTTCCTGCCTTCAAATCCAGGTTAAGGAATTTCTCCGCCAACAAAAAAACAGTTATTCGCAAAGGCCCATCGGAATATTCAAACGTTACTCAGTAACACACTTAAGGCAATAACGCTATGGAGGTCAAGCACGCCAACGAAATTCACAGTTAGCGGTCCGCTCCGTGAACCTAAAAACCAAAAAAAAACTCACCTTGTATACTTCGAGCTCCATGGAAAACTCTCCCCGGATCGTCTTCAGCGACCGAAGACCTCAAAGTCCGCAAAAAAAACCCAGTCGAGCGACCGAAACTCGCCTGACGATATCGGAACGCGTACTGACCGATGATGGCGGGACATTTTCAAATCGGGTCACGGTGATGCTCGATCGTAGCGCGTCGGTGACGTCACGCTTCGGTTTCTCCTGAAGAATGCCCCCTCTCGAGACGGTACCGATGGATCGAGATTTGTCTGCGAGGATGGTCGTACTCTACGACACTTTTTAGGGGTGGGTATGACCACGTGATTACTGTTTGACATTTCGTATTGTAAACGAAGCTCGAATGGAGGATGGAAGCAGTGACAGAAATATTATATCTTACGAAAGAATCGAAAAACTCTTGTGTTTTCACGAATCTGGTCCGATGTCATCGGAATTGTTACATTTGGCAGCGAATAATAATGAAAACATAACCTCATTCATTCAACTAATGAGCTGGCTGTTTTCTCTGATAGGAAGAGGTTAAAAAATGAGAAGAAGATAACCTTATTCGAAGCCATTTTGATGTCAAATTACTGCTGATTATTTATCTCAACTGAGAAAATGCGGAAATGGATTCGAATAACGACCTTGCGAATTGAACTTTTGAAAAATTTTCATTTCTAATCAAATTTGTTGAAATATGAATTGACCATAACCAAAATGTTTTCTATTTATTCAACTTCCGTATAATTACTGCAAAATAAATTATCGAAAGACAAAAAATGGATGACTTTATTTATCGAACTGTAAAATCCAAGTAGGTTTACGACATTTTCTCAATATTTGCAAAAATTTCGACTAGAACAAGTAAACTTTATTGATAATTTCTATCCAAATGAATTTGGCAACGTTGTGAAGTCACGTCAAAGTCAAGTCTAGTAACTTTTTATTTTGCACTGTTGGTATCAGAAGATAACCAAATTTGTCACCTCTACGTAGTTTTGATCGCTTCATTCGAGGTTATAGGATGGTTGGGGAAATAAAAGTGACTCGCAACGGTTAATCAATAATTTAATTTAGAATTAAGATAAAAATACACAGCTTGGTGGCTCTATCATAATCTAAATAAACGTTCATTTCAAGTGAGACCTCAAAGTAAAAAAAGTATTTCGATCGCTTTAGCAAATGTTTTGGCACCTCCACAGTAGAGTTAAAGGGCCAACATCAACACAATTATTGATATGCCGAAAATATTACTAAACATAATCATAACCTAATTGCTTAGCTTGCATTATTTTGTTTGGCGTAAAATATATGTGTAAAATTATCAACAAAAATTTTCAAAAAAACATAATACTAACAAAATAGCTATACGGGGAGACATTTTTGCTACCACTCGCGCAAGGGAATGGCGATGGAAAAATTAACCAGGAGCAACAGTTGGCAACATCGTATCTCGTCAGTGTAAAAAAGACTAGAAAGCGAGCTTTGCGTCAGAAAAAAAAATATATTGCAGAAATGATTTGACTAGATCAAGCGACTTTTGTACTTCATTTACTGAACGAACCCAGATGGTTCGTTTGAAAGACAGGGTGTTTGAGAAAAGAGCATCGGAAAGTTTCCACCATTCCCTTGCCAAGCTCCTACATGTAGAGACCCTTTTTCTTACCTACTAATAAATCCTTTTTCAAGTTATCCCGGCTCGCGTAATTCCTTAAAAACTAAGTATCTCCTCGGCTTATTGCCCGAGCCAATAGAAATCGTGTTACAATTGCAGAAAAATGATAAATCGATTCGAGATCCGCCCATTCACAGAAACTCACAAAATCTGGTCGGGGTTATTTGAATATAATAATAATAACACGATTAAATTGACTAGGCGCTTATTATCTAATGATGCTTCCATAGGGGGGGGTTCCTTACTCCAATAAATGGTAAAAGATTCAAATACACTTTTACAACATACAGTACATGTGATACGTTACGATATTACGATCCATGAGGCTTGCCAAAAAAGCAACAAGGGCTGGAAAAACCATACTTTATCGGGATACACAGGGGGCACGAAAAAAATCGTCGTGCATTTTAATTATCTAGTGACGTCATTAATGCTCGATTTGTGACGTCATTAATAATGCATGAATTGTGACTTCATTAATGCTCAAATTGTGACGTCATCAATGCTTAAATTGTGACTTCAGTAATGCATGAATTGTGACTTCATTAATGCTCAAATTATGACGTCATTAGTGCTCGAAACAAGTGGTCACAGTTGAAGAAGAAAAGCTGAGAAATGTTCGGCCTTTCTGACGAATTCTCACGTACCCCCTGTATATCAGGGTTGCGATATTCGTGTTTTGAATGGCTTTCTATTTATTCCTCTTAAATTACATGACTCCGTTTATTTATTGTACAATTACAATGAGGGGGGGTTAGTTCGATACAAACTAAGGTCTACTGGATGTTTTTATTTTCATTATTTTAAGGCAATTATCAGAAAATGCCAAGGTCGTTTTCAGTCTACTAGAAAACTAAAGGAGGTCTATTCGATCGAGAAAAAAATTTCTTTGTGCCATTGGAATGTCGTCTAACCTTGGCCAATCGCCACAATTCAATCAAAAGGCATTTAGTGGTTAAGGAGAATCAATTAATTCAATCGACAAAGTAGCCAAACGGTCAGCTGGTGACTATTTTCACTCGGTTATTGTCTGAAAATCTAGTTGGATCATCGATATGAATAAATAATATGTTTCTTTTTGTAAAGCACCAAAAATTCTTGATATAGACTACGGTGGCTTGACACGAACAATTATTTACACCAATTACATTTACCCGAACCGTTTCACCATATTCGACCAAAAAACAAATCAAGTAATTTCGCACTCATCTCGATTTTCAGGGAAATTTTCGTTGGTTTGCACTTCCTAACAAATTTCTTCAAAAATGAGACACCTTGTATATTAAAAAAAGGTTCATCATGTAATCGTGCTGGGAACACATCTAAAACGCAGTATTTTTCGAATTGCAAGCATGCAAAGACACGTCCAACTGACACTTGACTGAATGGTCTGACAGTTTGACAGCTGTCAATCGAACGAACAGTTGGCGGATAAATTTTGCTGTGAATATTCGAAAAATACTGTATTTTCAATGTTTTCCCAGGATGAATCCATGATAAAACCTTTCACAATACACACAGGGTGTCACTTTTTTTGAGGGGCTCACCAGTGCATTACTTTTGCCAATTTTTTGTCCCATTTTTTCAGAACTACGCAATTTTGTTAACCCTTGATACTTCTCAAAAATAATGGGTCATTCAACTCCAATAATCTTTCTGAAATTTTTTTGTTTTAGCTACTAAATTGGCCGAAATAATGTGGAGGAACTTTTTTGACACTTTCGAAGACTGCACATAACTCGTTTTTTTTTTGAAGTTTTTGTGGAAAAAAAATCTGAAATATAGCTGAAAATATAACTTGATATGTCCGAGAACTTCAAAATATTCCATTGGTTTCCTTGGAGTTCGTAAAAGTTTTTAGATATAAAAATGTAAAAAGTAGCGAAAAACAATTTGGTCATGAATTTCACCTTCTTTTCTTGAACGTTTCGGACAGCTCCTTCAATAAACCTCAGAAAAACTCAGGAATATAATAGAAATGCATTATCGAATTATAAGCTTGCCAGTCACGTCCAACTGACACTTGACTGAATCATCCGACAGTTTGACAGCTGTCAATCGAACGAACAGTCGCACGGTGAAACACCCGATAAACCCCGCATTTTCAACGTTTCCCAACAGGAATACACGGTGAAACCCTTCCTTGATATACAGGGTGTCCCATCAACGAAAAAAAAATCGCCAGGAAGCACAGAATCCGACTCGAAATGAGGCGAAACTACCCCCGACTCGCGGTGAAATCCACACACAACCAATCCACCTACATTCTCCGATAACGAGGCGAAGATTCGACAAAATCTTCAAGCAGGAAGGCGATTGAAAAACGAAAATAAAAATTATTGTCCACGTACAAGCGATGGAAGAGGTATTGAAGGTGTTTTTTTTGTTGTTGTGCACTGGAACTTGACTTTGAGAGCCCGTTTCGAGATGGCACGCAATTTCCAACCAAAACCCTGCCCGAAGAAATTATTAGACAGTTCCTAAACTAGTTTAAAGCTTCAAAGAGGCGCAGACTGGGCGATCCGCTAGAGTGGAAATCGTGAAGAAATATTCGTAGACAACGAATTGAGAGAAACAGTTACAGCTACTACCTACTAATCAATATAAATATCAACAATCAATCAATCAACGAGAGAGGAAAAAAATTGGGGCGCTTCGCGCGCAACGTAAAAATACGATTGGAAAAATCAGAAAAAAAAATCTCCCCGCGATTTCGAGGGCTCGTAGACCGAATTACACCGCGCCTGGAAAAAATCATACAGGGTGATACGGGACGCCTTCGATTCAGGCGACGGATCGGCGTTTTGTACTCTCGAATTACGGCCAGCCTAACCTGTTTGTAGTGTTTAGTTTGGTTTGTTTTTTAAGCGAAATACATGACTTTTTTGGTGTCTGCGTGTACTGTGATGGCTCGCGCCATCGCGCCTGGTGTGCGGTCTTCCGACGAGCCTGATTGGTGGGAGCCTTCCCCGCTGAAAAGAAAAAGTAACTTGTTATGTGGGGTGCTTGCATGGGGTACGAATTGTTTCGCGTCATTTAGGAGCGACATGTGCCCACAGAATTCTTTCCGTAGAAATTGGAGGTTCTACGAAATTTTGAAGTTTTCGAAAAATCTAATGATATGATGATCTAAATAGTCGTCTATAAGGTGTCTGAAAGGCGCTGAAAACGGTGGAGAAAACCGTTTTTCGATATCTAGCATAGTTTTCGAGATATCTCATGTTTAAAATTCCGAAAAATGCCAAAAAGTCGCGAAAACTCGCGAAAAACCCCAAACACTCCATTAGTCTCAACGAAAAAACCTCAAAAAAGTCAATGTCGATGCTCTGGAAGTCTTCATACGAAAACTGGAGACTCTAAGACGATTTTGAAATTTTTGCAAAAATCCAAAGGGGGTACCCTTTCGTCGATTTTTCGAAAAAATGTCAGAAATTAAATTCGACTGAGAACTCGTCTATAAGGTGCTATAAGGTGACTAAGAGGCGCTGAAAACGGTGGTGAAATCCGTTTTCCGATATCTAGCATAGTTTTCGAGATATTTCATGTTGAATATCCCAAAAAATGCCAAAAAGTCGCGAAAACTCGCGAAAAACCCCCAAAACTCCATAATTCTCAACGGAAAAACCTCAAAAAAGTCAATGTCGATGCTCTGGAAGCCTCCATACGAAAACTGGAGACTCTAGGACGATTTTGAAATTTTTGGAAATCCAAAGGGGGTACCCTTTCGTCGATTTTTCGAAAAAATGTCAGAAATTAAATTAGCTTGAAAACTCGTCTATAAGGTGCTATAAGGTGACTAAGAGGCGCTGAAAACGGTGGTGAAATCCGTTTTCCGATATCTAGTATAGTTTTCGAGATATTTCATGTTGAAAATTCCAAAAAATGCCAAAAAGTCGCGAAAACTCGCGAAAAACCCACAAAACTCCATAATTCTCAACGGAAAAACCTCAAAAAAGTCAATGTCGATGCTCTGGAAGCCTCCATACGAAAACTGGAGACTCTAGGACGATTTTGAAATTTTTGCAAAAATCCAAAGGGGGTACCCTTTCGTCGATTTTTCGAAAAAATGTCAGAAATTAAATTAGCTTGAAAACTCGTCTATAAGGTGCTATAAGGTGACTAAGAGGCGCTGAAAACGGTGGTGAAATCCGTTTTCCGATATCTAGCATAGTTTTCGAGAAATTTCATTTTGGAAATTCCAAAAAAATCCCAAAAAGTAGTAAAAAATCGCGAAAAACTCCAAAAACTCCATAATTCTCAACGAAAAAACCTCTAAAAAGTCAATGTAGATGCTCGGGAAGCCTCCATTCGAAAACTGGAGACTCTATCTAGTATAGTTTTCGAGGTATCCACCATTTTCGTTAATCGAAAAACCCCAAAACACCCAAAACCAACCCAAAATACCATAAAACGTCAACAACACAATGTTTTTGAAGCAAAATCTACAAAATCAAAGACATTGTGACGATTCTGAACACCAACCAAGAAAAAAAAAACAAAAAATAAAGTAACGACAACAAGAAGAAATCAAAAAAAGAAAAGAAAAAACATACCTGTCGTGTTCTTTCTCCACTAAATGGTACCTCGCTCTGAAGGCGACCAAATGGGCGTAATAGGCGGGGGCGGGTATCGACACGGACCGCGTACATCTGACGTAAGTGTGACACAATTGATACGTCAAACACTGTAGCTCGTCAGAGTCCAAATGGGAGTCGTCCCAGAGGACGTGGTAGTGCGACGGTCTCGACGTTCCCTACAAAATATTTATACATATATATCGTGAAATTCAGTGTGTGAAAAAATATTCAGTGTCATCAACATTAATATTATTGGGTTCTGTGTCAAAAGTCAATGATAGCAGCGTTGCCGGAACGTTTTCCAGCTCAGATGCAATCGTAAGTAACGTGTAGTCGATTTGATTCATTTTGTTCGCAATTTTTTTTCTACGAACTTGGAAATTTTTTTACGCTACGCCAATGCGTAGGTCATTTGGCCTGTTTGTTTAGCTCCGAGTTGCTTTTTCCGGGCCCTGATACGATTATTTTCCTCCGAGATATCGAATTCTGAACGCAAAAGGAACCTTTTTGTAATGAGTGTATTTTTTCCTTGATATAATTATTGCACGTTTTTCTTCTATCCTTGGTTTTTCGTGCTTGAAAAACGCTCGGTGAACGCTCAATATCATGGTGTTCCATGCCAAAAGTCAACGATAACCGCGCACTTTCCCGCACCAAACTGTCGATGAAATTAAAAGTAAAAAAAATACTCACCTGGATGCCCTGATGGCTGCACAAATAGAAATCGAACTCGGTGGGATGGGTGATGCCCACGTCGACCGTCGTGCCCGCCGGGATGTTCCCGCTCTTGCCGCTCTGCTCCTTCTTGTCGGAGCAGAAGAGCCTCGTGTGGTGGCGCTTCTGCACCACGATGAACGTGATGCCCGGCTTGTAGTCCATCTCGAGCTTGAGACAGGCCTCGCGGATGGCCGTCAACTCGTGCTGCAGCAGCTGCAGGAATTGGCCCTCGGACACGCCGTCGCGGTACAGGATTATCCGGTGGGGTTTGTAACCACCTGGAGTTTCATTAATTCAGGTTTTATACGAAGAAAAAGGGTTTCGTTTGGAGTACTAGACAGTTTTTGGGCACGCTTATACAATTTTTCACATCGACTTTCATTTCGAGTTACAAGCCTACACGGAGTTGTGGCACCACGTCATGCAGTATCGAATTATAGAAATTTGAAAAAAGGATTTGATTGTGCATATTTTCGAAGTTAAGAGCTTCAAAAATGGGCAATTGAACGGATAATTTTTCAAAATTCGAATTGTTTTGGAAGATACAGCGCATTTTTTCTCAAAACTACTTTCTTTTGAGATGGTTTTCATTGTATCTCGAGTTCTATTTCACCGATTCCTTTGAAATTCAATGAAAATCTCTTTTATACATCCCTCTATAACTCCTGTTTGGAAATTTGGAAATTATTAGTTTCAAATATTATTATAGAATTCGAAAAGATCAATAAGAGGTAGTGAAAACTATTTTTTTCAAGACGACACCATTTTTTGAATTCATTTTGTAAGTATTTTTAAAAAATTGGTGGAGGTCGAAATAGTAAGAGAAAAATTTAGGCCATTCCCTGATTTTTCTTCCATTTCTATAAAAGAAAAAAATCGAAGAGGTCAGAAGAAGGGAGTAAAAATTCCTTTTTTATTTCTAGCCGACCCCAATTCGTAAATTCTGTTTTGCAATAATTTTAAAAATGGGGAGAAAAATCCTTTTTGACATTTCGTGTATTTTTTTATAAACATTTCTAAAAAAAATCGAAAGAAGTCAATAGGGTAGAAAATTCTCTTAGTAGAAGCCATTGTCAATTAAAAAAATAATTAAAAAGCAAAAAATTCCTTTTTACCATTTAGTGAATTTGTTTCTTCAGCAATTATTTTGAAAATCTTGAAAAGGTCTAAAAGGGGGGTAAAAATATTCATCAAGTCGAAACCATTTACAAATTTTTTATCTCTTGCACAATTCAACCAGGAAGCACTATTTTTTTGCAGCCCCCACTCAATCGGTCTGTAATTTGGGGATTTTCTCGATTTTTTCAATCTCCTTTATATTCTTCAAAAATCATTAAAAATCGTCAAAAATGGATAGTAAAAATGTCCTTCAATTAATGCCCAAACGCCTAAAATCCAGACCAGAAACCCCCCTTAAAAAAAATAAAATCCCATCGCACTAAACTAAAAAAAAAATAAAAAATAAAAATGAAATTCCATAAATTCTCACCCGTGGACTTGTAGAACATGATGAGCAACTCCCGGACCATCGAGCTGAGTTCCTGGATAATCTCCTGCCGGTGCTGCTGGACGCGCACAGTGGCGGCGTACCTGGAGGGATGCGCGTCCATCGACCCCACCACCGCTGCTATCGAGGGTTTCTTGTTGTCCCCGGCCGGCGGGTGGGTCACGTCGGCGCCGAGGAAAATCACAGGTTCGTTGAATATCTGAGATGAAAATTATAATAGAGAGAGGGGGAGAGTTAAATGTTCGCCATTATTCAGTCAGTTTGGATTTTATTCAGTCGCACGAATGCTGGAAGGTTTGAAATGTGGCGCCCATCTCGAGGTAAAAGCGATTGACAGTTGTGGATTTCGATTTGGATGTAGTTTGGAATCGATTAAACGGCAAAAATGAAGAACTATTTGGAATGTAAGTGGAAAAAGCGTGTTCCATGTCAAAAGTCAAGAGAGCGGCGTTGCAGGTCATTTGGCCTGTTTGTTTAGCTCCGAGTTGCTTTTTTCCGGGCCCTGATACGATTATTTTTCTCCGAGATATCGAATTTTGAACGCAAAAGGAACCTTTTTGTGATGAGTGTATTTTTTTCCTTGATATAATTATTGCACGTTTTTCTTCTATCCTTGGTTTTTCGTGCTTGAAAAACGCTCGGTGAACGCTCAATATCATGGTGTTCCATGCCAAAAGCCAACGATAGCGGCGTTGCCAGAACGTTTCCCTCACGATTCATCAGCAGTGACTGATAATTTAATGAATGCACAAAGAGATGGACAGAATTTTTTTCACGTTCCTAATTCATCGTAGAACAAAATAAAATGCTTAGTTTGTTGATGAAACTGTTCGTATTACTGATTCTTGTTGAATTCTGAACTCTGAACGAATCAAAACGATAACATTGCCACTGTTTTCTATCGATTCCTATCGCTCACATCGGAAATGTCGAAAACTGTCGCTGTCAGTGAGATTTCTCGACGATCCACCACTTCAAGAATTTATTCTGGCAAAACGACTGCGCCAAAAAATAACTGGCTACGTTTCCCAACGCCCTGCTTCTCGTGGTTTTCCCCCCAAAAATCGTTGTGCTTCGAAAGCTGTTTTCGACATTTGATTTGGTACATTTCAAACCTCGAAACGACTCGAGAGCTACTGAAAAACCCGCCAAATTGTCCCCCCCTGTGGGAAAAAAACCCAAACATCGCGAAACCAAGCGTTCGACCTCATCAGCAGTGACTGATAAGTCGGTTCGATAACTCCATAAGTAAAACACCTGAAACGTCAATTTTGTATCTCACCTTTGGTCTAATCGAGGGCACCAAAATGCTGTTGATGCCGCCGAGCTTAACGTTAATTTTGAGGCAAAGATTCGACAGTGTTTGCGGTGACGTCTTGTTGACGTTTTTGGCTTGAACACATTGGGTGGCCATCCCCAGCACGGTATCGCCCACCCTCTTCACTTCGGCTGCAAAAAAAAACGAACGATTAAACTGTCGATTCGACAGCGGGAAAATTCACGCAGAGTACCGTAAACGGGCGTTTTTCCCGGCAAAACGACGACGACGAGCTGCAACGATTGGAAGGTCGTTTTCAGGTATCGGAACATGGGCTCGACTTGGTCCGGCCCGGTGGCGTATTTGCAGAAGCAGGGCTGGCCGATTATGGGCATCCCGGCGTCGTTCGATATTTTCTGCAGCTGCTGAGTGAAGTTCCTACGAAAATTCAGTTTTTTGAGTGTCGAAAAAAAGTATAAGAAGGTTCAGGCTAACATTATCTCTGCTTCAAATGTAGGACAAAATAATATTTTCATTAAAAAATCTCAATTTTAAAGGTGTTTTTCAATTTTATTTAAAAAATAGCAGAGCTACTTTAGCGAGTTGAAAATCCTTTCAAGGTAGCTGCCAAGTCCAGAATTTTCAAAAAGTCACACAAGGAAATATATTCCTCTTGATCAAAACGTGTTCGAGTTGAATTACAAATTTTCGATGCTCATTTTTCGAGTGACAAAACAAACTGTCACTTTCAGCGCGATATCTCAGCTGTCAAACGTCAGAATGTCACGAAATTTTGACACAACAACACTGAAGGATCGGGAATTGACCGACAGAAATTTCAAAAATCAGACGGCACCAAAAGATAACAAAATTCGATATTTGATTTACGTTCGATGTTATTTTTTCGAGTGACACAACATCAGGTTACATCCAGTGCGATATCTCAGCTGTCAAACGTCAGAATGTCACGAAATTTTGACACAACATCACCGAAGGATGGAAAAAAGAACGACAAAAATTTCAAAAAGCAGACGGCACCAAAAGATAACAAAATTCGATATTTGATTTACGTTCGATGCCATTCTTTCGAGTGACACAACAACCTGTCATATCCAGTGCGATATCTCAGCTGTCAAACGTCAGAATGTCACGAAATTTTGACACAACATCACCGAAGGATGGAAAAAAGAACGACAAAAATTTCAAAAATCAGACGGCACCAGAAGATAACAAAATTCGATATTTGATTTTCGTTCGATGCCATTTTTTCGAGTGACACAACAACCTGTCACATCCAGTGCGATATCTCAGCTGTCAAACGTCAGAATGTCACGAAATTTTGACACAATAACACTGAATGGTGGAAAAAAGAACGACAGAGAGATGGCACGACTAGAACACGTTTCTACTACGTTTTCAGGCGAAAACCAAATAAACTAGGCAAACTTCCTGAAAATATTTTCCCTCCACTGAATTTTTCGGCTGAAAAAAACTGTGCCCCTTCGTTTTCTCACCTGAGAGCATCCTCCCTGACCGTCCGCTGGGGGGCGAAACAAGCGATGGCCCACACTCGTATCTCCACGCCGGTGAAAAACTGTTTTCCACGCATATCCCACACGCCCTGGTTCGGCATGGCTTGCTGCTTGCTCTGTAAAGACACGCCACACTAATATCGGGGAAACTCGGAAACGCGGGAAATCAGGTCTACCAACGCACAGCAAATAAAAAACACTCGGTAGGAGGGAAAAGGTCAACGAACAAGGCGACTTGGTGGTGGAAACGGTTTTTTTTCTTTGTTTTTGAGGTTTGCTTTACAGGGTGTCCATTTTCGAGTGGTATCAGGGGAATGGACAGCCTGTATGATGAAAAGTATGATTTTTGAGTTGTTTTGCTTGTTCCACACCAGTTTCCATTTATACATGCCAACAATACAACCAAAATCTAATCAACATGTTTTTTTTTTACTTCATCCGACATGCTCTAAAAATATTAATGTGGCGATTTTTTTCAGCCACTATTTTTGAAAACATTCAAAAATGCCAAAAACGGGTTTAAAAGTACATTCTGTGATTTCTTCTTTGACCAGTATTTCGAAGTAAGTCGAAAAAGTAAAAAAATAACAATTGTTTTTTCAAGTAGACAAAATTTCACGATTTTTTCAATCTCTAGCCAGTATTTTTAAACGATTACAAAAAGATAAAAAAAAGGGGCAGAAGCCAATGCCATTTTGTAATTTTTCTTTGAAAAGTATGAAAAAAATTCGAATTGGTCGAAAAAACAAGGTGAATTTTTTTTAAATCTACGTTTTTTTGTAATTTTTTTGTCCTTTAGTCAGTATTTTAAAAAAAATCGAAAATGTCAAAGAAAGAAGGCACAAAAAAATTGTTTTTAGAGTCATCATTTTGTATTTTTTTCTTTGAAATGAAAAAAAAAGGAAATGGTCAAAGAAAATGGGTAAGGAATGAATTTTTTGTGATTTTTCCCGAAAAAAAAAAGTCCGAAAAAAAAGTTGCAACTTAAAACTAATAATAAATAATAAAACAACGGAAACTAACGTGCCAGCCCACCTGTCCGCTGAGCGAAGCCACCCTGCCCCCGTATTGCAGCTTGGGGGGCGGCAACACTCTGCCTCGCACCTCCATCATGTTGTTGCTGATGGTCAGACCGAATTCCTGCACGTACTCGTCGTTGTTGAAGTCCGCGCGGCGCACCAAATTGTTGATCTCGCGTTCTCGATCAGGCGCCGACCTGAATAAGAACAAAAACAAAAAAAAAACAATAAAACATCACGACGCCATCGGAAAAAATCAGCGAGGAATGGGCGAGAGATCCCAACTTTTTTTTCGAAATTTTTGGCGCAGTCGTTTAGGCAGGATAAATTCGAGAAGTATAACACAAAAGATTTTTTTTTTAATCAAGAAAAAGGTGATTTTGAAGAAAATGAAAATAGCCCAGTACATTTAAAAAAGCTATGTTGGTTTCAAGAAATATCCTGAAAAGCAGTTCTGACGCCAAATAAAAGTTATAAAAAATAAATAAATAAAATCAATAAAGGCGATTAATAGTATAAATTGAATCTAGTTATTGAAAGAATAGTCAAGACCTTCAAAGTTTTTTTTTTATAAAACAATATCCACCTTGCTGAAAAAAAAAAACTAAAAAAAGAAAAAAAAAACTCACCTGGCCGTCGCTTTGATCATGGTCGACGTCTGCATATCCGTCAATTTCTTGATGCACCTCTGACCGGCCACGATGTTACAAACCTCCAGTGGTAGGTAAGTGTGCTTGTGTTCCTGCCCTACTTGAAGGCAGGGCAGATGCGGGTAGCGCAATTTCATCTTGTACTTGTCCAAAAAGTACTTGGCAACAGTGCATTCGACGGTTTGCCCGTTCTCGAGCTGAAGGGGGAATCTGCAAGTTCCCAGATCAGTGTCAGGATGGTCGATATTATTATTATTTTTATTGTTATCATTATTATTATCAGTCACTGCTGATGGATCGATGTGGACAACGTTCCGGCAACGCCGCTACCATTGACTTTTGACATGGAACGCGGTTTTTTATACTCGACTGTGCTTGACAGAACGTTCCGTGCTTTGTCTTGTTTGTTTCGCCCTGGTTTCGCGATGTTTGGGGTTTTTTCCCACAGGGGGTACAATTTGGCGGGTTTTCCAGTAGCTCTCGAGTCGTTTCGAGGTTTGAAAGGTACCAAATCGAATGTCAAAAACAGCTTTCGAAGCACGATTTTTGGGGGGGAAACCACGAGAAGCAGGACGTTGGGAAACGTGGCTAGTTATATTTTCGAATTTTTTGGCGCAGTCGTTTTGCCAGAATAAATTCTTGAAGTGGTGGATCGTCGAGCAATCTCACTGACAGCGACAGTTTTCGACATTTCCGATGTGAGCGATAGGAATCGATAGAAAACAATGACAATGTTATCGTTTTGATTCGTTCAGAGTTCAGAATTCAACAAGAATTAGTAATACCAACAGTTTCATCAACAAACTAAGCATTTCATTTTGCTTTACGATGAATTAGGAACGTGAAGAAAATTCTGTCCATCTCTTTGTGCATTCATTAAATTATCAGTCACTGCTGATGAATCGTAAGGGAAACGTTCTGGCAACGCCGCTATGGTTGACTTTTGGCATGGAACACCATGATATGGAGCGTTCACCGAGCGTTTTTTAAGGACGAAAAACCAAGGATAGAAAAAAAACGTGCAATAATTATATCAAGGAAAAAAATACACTTATCACAAAAAGGTTCCTTTTGCGTTCAAAATTGGATATCTCGGAGAAAAATAATCGTATCAGGGCCTGGAAAAAAGCAACTCGGAGCTAAACAAACAGGACAAATGACCTACGCATTGGCGTAGCGTAAAAAAATTTCAATGTTCGTAGAAGAAAAATCTGCGAACAAAATAAATTAAATCAACTACACGTTACTTACGATTGCATCTGAGCTGGTCTCCTGGTCACGTTACACACCCTGTATTTCCGTCTCATCGTCCCGCAATGCGTGATTTCGATCTTCAGACCTTTTATTTCTTTCGTGAATTTGACACGCTGGCTGTCTGTCAACGGTTTCCGTTGCTCGTTTATGTCTCTGATGTCGAGAACTTCGCACATGAATTCGATCACAGGTTGTGCTTTATAGAAAGCCGTCGCAGACACTGAAAAATGGGTGATTTGGAGCGGTTACTTGGAGTTCGTAGAAGTTTTTTGGCATAAAAATGTAAAATGTAGCCAAAAACAATTCTTTTTATGAACGTTTTGGACAGCTTCTTCAATAAACCTCAGATAAACTATAGAAATGCAGTATTTTTTCGAATTACAAGCATGCAAAGACACGTCCAACTGACACTTGACTGAATGGTCTGACAGTTTGACAGCTGTCAATCGTACGAACAGTTGACGGATCAATTTTGCGGTGAATATTCAAAAAATACTGAATTCTCAATGTTTTTCCAGGACGAATCCATGGTAAAACCTTTCACAATACACACAGGGTGTCACTTTTTTTGAGGGGCTTGCCAGTGCGTCACTTTTGACAATTTTTTGTCCCATTTTTTTCAGAACGACGCCATTTTGTTAACTCTTGATATTTCTCAAAAATAATAGGTCATTCAACTCCAATAATCTTTCTGAAATTTTTTTGTTTTAGCTACTAAATTGGCCGAAATAATGTGGAGGAACTTTTTTGACACTTTCGAAGACTGCACAAAACTCGTTTTTTTTTAAGTTTCTGTTGAAAAAAATCTAAAATATAGCTGAAAATATACCTTATGTACGAGAACTTCAAAATATTCCATTGGTTTTCTTGGATTTCGTAGAAGTTTTTAGATATAAAAATGTAAAAAGTAGCAAAAAACAATTTGGTCATGAATTTCACCTTCTTTTCTTGAACGTTTTGGACAGCTTCTTCAATAAACCTCAAATAAGTCACGTCCAACTGACACTTGACTGAATGGTCTGACAGTTTGACAGCTGTCAATCATACGAACAGTTGACGGATCAATTTCGCTATAAATATTCGAAAAATACTGTACTTTCAACGTTTTCCCAGGACGAATCCATGATAAAACCTTTCACAATACACAGGGTGACACTTTTTTGTAGAAGTTTGTTACAAAGTTGTAAAATCTCGACCGACAATATTCAGGAGCGCACCAGTGCGTCACTTTTGACCATTTTTGCACCATTTTTTTTCAGAACTACGCCATTTTGTCAACTCTAGATATTCCTCAAAAACAAAAAATTCAACTTCGATAATCTCTGATTTTTTTTTTTGTTTCGCTTACTCGTTTGGTCGAAACAAACTTTTTTTGACACTTTCGAAGACTGCACATAACTCGGTTAATTTTTGACATTTTTGTGAAAGAAAAAATCCAAAATGTAGCTGAAAATATACCTTATTATGTCCGAGAATCTCGAAATATTCTATTGGGTACTTTTTTTGTGAAAAATTCGCGAAACTCGCCCAATTTTCGAAGTGAAATTTCTGGCTTTGGAGTGAAATATCTCGAAAAGTATCAATTTCCCCGCGATAATATTTTGGAATTCGTGTTTTTGGGTCGAAACACGTGAGAACCAACAAAATTTTCCCTCAAAATCCAAATCGCACGTCGAAAAACCATCAAAAAAGGCCACTCACCATCGATATTGAGCATCATCTTCCACTGGCTGGGCCTCACCGACTGATGGAACCCGAACCACACCTCCCTGCCGCCCCCCAGCGGATGATAATACCCCTCGGGACTGCTGAAGAAGCTCCGCCCCACCGGCGTGTAACTCATCGAGGGCAAATGCCGCATGACGACGTCCAAGGCCAGGATGGCCTCGTACGGGATCTGCCTGGTCCTGCCCTCCAGCGCCTCTTCCAGCCCGTACAGCGACACCTGCGCCACCCACTTGATGGTGACGCGGAAGAGGCGGTCCTTGCCCTCGCCCGGCAAGGTCACCTCCAGCTCTTCCCTGGCGTTGCCGATGGGCAGGGGGTCTCTGGTGTAGAGGTTGTTGCGCCCGTCGAAGACCGGTTTCAAGCTGCCGAATATTTTGCCGTACGCTTTCACCATCGTCTCGATTATCTCCCTGTTTACCTAAGGGGCGGTTGGGGGGTCAGTACTAGACGGTTTTCGGGGGGGTCGAAATTAAAAATTCAAAGCAAATTTTGTGTTTCGGAGTTCTACTGAAGAAAAATACTAGCGGCAACACCGCATTTTCGGTCGGAATCAAAAATTGAAACGAATTTTATGTTTCGGAGATTCACTGAGAAAAAATACTAGTGGCAACACCGCACTTTCGGTTGGAATTTGAAAATTGAAATTAATTTTCTGTTTCGGAGTTTCACTGAAGAAAAAATACTAGCGGCAACACCGCACTTTCGGTTGGAATTAAAAATTACAACAAATTTTATGTTTCGGAGTTCCACTGAATAAAAAATTCTAGCGGCAACACCGCACTTTCGGTTGGAATTAAAAATTGAAATTAATTTTCTATTTCGGAGTTTCACTGAAGAAAAAATACTAGCGGCAACACCGCATTTTCGGTCGGATTTTGAAAATTGAAACTAATTTTCTGTTTCGAAGATTCACTTAAAAA
This sequence comes from Plagiodera versicolora, assembly GCA_037013635.1. Taxonomy (NCBI): domain Eukaryota; kingdom Metazoa; phylum Arthropoda; class Insecta; order Coleoptera; family Chrysomelidae; genus Plagiodera; species Plagiodera versicolora. The sequence continues at coordinate 8,630,738 of CM072991.1, read as the reverse complement.
AATATACTAGCGGCAACACCGCATTTTCGGTCGGAATCAAAAATTGAAACTAATTTTCTGTTTCGAAGATTCACTTAAAAAAATACTAGTGGCAACACCGCACTTTCGGTCGGACTCAAAAATTAAAACGAATTCAATGTTTCGGAGTTTCATTGAAGAAAAAATACTAGCCGCAACACCGCATTTTCGGTCGGAATCAAAAATTGAAACGAATTTTATGTTTCGGAGTTTCACTGAAGAAAAAATACTAGCGGCAACACCGCACTCTCGGTCGGAATTAAAAATTGAAACTAATTTTCTGTTTCGGAGTTTCACTGAAGAAAAAATACTAGCGGCAACACCGCACTTTCAGTCGGAATCAAAAATTAAAACGAATTCAATGTTTCGGAGTTTCACTGAAAAAAAAATACTAGCGGCAACACCGCACTTTCGGCCGAAAGTAAAAAATTAATACAAATTTTCTGTTTCGGAGTTTCACTGAAAAAAAGAGGAGCGGCAACACCGCACTTCTGGGGCAGCTGTCACAACTTTCTAGCTTGAAGAAAACAATTTTTCAGCAGAAGTTTAGTGTTTTTCAAAATTCCACAAATTGTCAGTGCAAAATTGCCGAAACTGATGAAAAATTGGGGTCTATCACAACTTTCTAGCTTAAAGAAATCAATTTTTTGGGGGTTTTTCGATTGTTTATACTTCCGAAAATATCCTGGGAAGTGGCAACGTCGAAACTTGGATAGTTTTTAAAATGGCAGGTGAGAAAAATACAGTTTTTTTTTAATGGAATTGAAAAAATGATACGATATATATAAAAATGTTTGAAATTATTGTCTAAAAAAGTCAATATAGAATTTCCAATTTCACATAATTGATTGCCAAGCTTCAATTTCGAATTCCTTATTAATTTCTCACATAACATTAAATAACTCAACTTATTACTTTCGATTTCAAATTGATTTCAGCTGAAGTTTAGTTTTTTTCCAAAATTCCACAAATTGTCAGTGCAAAATTGCCGAAATTGATAAAAAATTGGGGTCTATCACAACTTTCTAGCTCAAAGAAATCAATTTTTTGGGGGTTTTTCGATGGTTTATACTTCCGAAAGTGACAACGTCGAAACTTCGATAGTTTTCAAAATGGCAGGTAAAAAAATACAGTTCGTTTTTTATGAAATTGAAAAAATCCTACGATATTTATAAAAATGTTTGAAATTATTGTCTAAAAAAGTCAATATAGAATTTCCAATTTCACATAATTGAGTGCCAAGCTCCAATTTCGAATTTCTTATTAAATTTTCACATGACATTAAATAACTCAACTCATTACTTTCGATTTCAAAATCATTTCAGCTGAAATTCGTGCTTGCATTAATCCACCTTTGGTTTTTTCCAAAATTCCAGAAATTCTCACCTTTCTGGGGCACTTATCCGGCTGTATATTGACGTCGTAGTGATGGACGAATCCTCTGGGCATGGTGATTTGGAAATGGTTGGCCTTGAGACCGATGGGTCGGCCTTCGCGGCCCAGGTTCGGCCTGCGCGGACATTGGAAGACCGGGGGCTCAACTGGGGGCGTGACAGTGGCTACGGGCACGACGGCCGTCGAGGTGCCAGGTAGAGCTACCGCCGTGCTAGTCGCACTCAAGGTGGTGGCTGCTGCACCCGCTAAGAAAATCACATTTTTAGGCACACTCGAAGACAATTTCATTCGAAATTTAGCTTGGAACGTAATTTACTGAGATTTTTCGTGTTGAAATTCGATAATTGCTATTCTTGCACGCACTTTCTCTCAGAAAAACACAATGAAAAAGCAATTTCTTTCGAATTATCCAGATTATCCACTTTTCTTTCATAAACATTCATAACTAGCTTTTTCGGAGTATTGCTGAAAAAGAAGAACGTGGCAACAATGCAAATACTGACAAGCTGTCACCAGTCATCTCTGTGATATAACTAACCAACTAAAGAACAATTTGAAAGCTATCAAAAATCCCTTTTTTGATAAATACCCTATACCTAACCTAAAAATAGCTCGATCATCTCAAATAGATATTATCATAGTTTCGATAATAATAAATCTAAGATAACTTCCTGATATAAGTATCTAACAAACATATTCAGGATTATCGTGATCAGAAAAAACTAAATCGCGATGTTACTACTCAGTGTATAAAATCTGAGACTTGCCAATCAATAATACCCGTCTGGAACTTAGCGAAGAAAAGGGCAATGAACTGGATGCATTTTGGTCATTTTACTTTGTTTCAGTTATATCTATCAGCAAAACTGGACACTTAAAATCAAATCAGAAAGTCATTATAACCACCACAATACCTTATCGTTATCACTGATTATGGTCCTTTCGACTAGGTAGGTATTTTGATGCGGAAAGAAATCGTGGTGCTTTTTCAATGAGCAATGACTCAAGTGGAATTTCCAACACGTGTACTAGACTATGAATGAAATTCTGGGATAGTTTAAAACTGTTCATAGTTGATCATAAAATACACGTTAGTTTATAGAAATAAACAGGGCACGATACATTGTTTTACAATTTAGCTATCGTAAATCTATAGACTTCCTACAAGTCTAGAAAGAAACTTTTCATACGTTTCACGTAAACATGAAATAGGTATTTATCGGACTACTCATTGACCTTATTTTGAACGGTTCTATCAAAGATCTAGCCAGAATTCCTAGTTTCAACCAGTTTCAGACTGCCCAATGCTTTATTTCCCCAATATAAAACAAGTTCGTTGTACCATAAGACGAGCCCCATAATTTTCACGGCGAGAAACAAACAAAACTCATAGACAAGCTCGAGAAAAGCTCGCCAAATAACCCCAAAACAAAGAATCTAGCCCGTACACCTCGTTCAAAAACAACACTTTTACACACTTAGCAACCAATAAACAACACCAATACTCTCTCATCTACTTACGGCCTCCTGCAGGATACATGATCAATATTTATTCGTAAATATATCACACAAGCACACACTACACACCACTATTTTAATAGAAAATTCGAAAATTGTCCTATCTATGTTACAAAAGCGTCGGCCATTTGTAAATGTGACGTCATCCCCATCGTCGCCAAGGAGACACTGGGATTGTTTCCGTCTCGTTCTGTTCCGTGTCGAAAGGGAGAAGACCAATCCAGGTTGAAAATATGTTGGGCATAGGCGGGTGCACGGTACGGGCGACGGGTAACATACTCACCGTTCGGGTTGGATTGCATATTTTGAGGGGGATGAGCGGCTAGGTGTGTCGCTTGGGATCTGTGTCCGAGCAGGCTGAGTGTAGTGATATCAGGCAAGAGGACAGGAGGAATGGCCGATGTTTGCATTTTGAATTCCGTCTCGGCCGACATATTGTCCCTCTACACCTATGGAACCGAAACAGAAATTTCAATTCGCAGGTTTGGTTCTTGTCGCTTCCGGTAGATGGCGTGAGTAGGACTAGATATTGGGAAAGATGTTTTCTTGGGGTAGTGGGTATTTGAAGCAAGTTTGAAATTTGAAATTAGTCGGTGAGAATTTTTTCGAGTTTTCGAAGTTTACATAAACAAACTTGATATTCGTAAACTAAATCTTCGTTGAAAGAGAAATATCAATATTATATCTGAATTTCTATGCAGAATTTCGATAGTGTATAAAAAATGACTCACCTGAGTTTTTTTCTAAAACTTAACCTCAAAATGTTCAAATATAAATACACCGAGCAATTCATTTAACTCTAGTCCATGATAATCGTTCTTCAATTCGTACCTAAGCAAAATAAGTTATTTGCACGTATTATCTAATCTAATAGTGTTCGGTGTTTTCTAGATAAACGTCTCAAGAACTATTTCTTCCATTAAAATTGTAAAATTATTTTTTATTCGTTGAATTACATCATGTTATGTTCAAAAAACCAGGATTTTTGGGGATATGCGGTAACAGAAATATAAATAATGAAGTTTAAACAAACATCTCAAAGTATAACACCTTCCACTTGATATATACAGGGTGTACAAGGACGTGGATACAGAAATAGAATAAGAGAAATATTGCCAATCATAAATTTTCTGTTTGTCTCACTTTTTCTTCAACATTTATTTTTGCATCTACAGAAAATCATCCTAATTTCCAGCTCGTCATAAAATTGTATAAAAAAAGGCTACAATATTTATTTGAGCTACGTTTTGACCTACCAATAGGATGTAAATCATGTATCAAATTTATTATTCAAATGACGCTTTCGACTGCTAGTTTCGTTTTTTTTTTTTATTGGTACTTTTTTTGTGTGGTTATACTTTTCGTACGCACTAGGTATGCAATATTCTTGATTTTGTGTGACATTTCAAGCAATATTTGACTCAACTTTGATTACCACTTACTTCAGGTTGTCAACGTGTGGTTAGAATTGAAAACGGACATTCGCCCTGCGATAACAAAAAAATGTCCCGACACAATAACAAGTCAAGGCTGTAGCCGGGAGAATCATCATGCATACAAGGATATTCCATACCTTCTACAATATCATGAATCCTACCCTGACATTGGCCGAAACATAGTCCATCGAAACCCAGCCGAATCGCACTTTGCTTGAAACGATATTTCACAACACTCACACGTTTTGAATGAACGAAATTCGAAGATGAATAACTATCGTTCACATGCACTTGCACTACTTGTTTTGGATACATCCGTCGGTGTCTAGATTTTTGCAGCGAATCGCATTCGCGTCTCGCGCACGCGCTGACATTGGCGTCGTAGTTTATGTACCAATGTTATAATGTGGTTGATTATCGTTTTCGACGATATCGAAATCAAAAACGGTGAGAGGCAAGAGGCGGGGTTGAAAGTGAAATCCGTGGCCGAGAAACAGCAGGACTATTTCTTTTATTTTATTCATGGTTAATAGACAGCGCTTACGTGGTCTGTACAGATCGCAACAAAGCCGATTTTTCGTAACCTTGAAAAGCGTACGGGGTCAACGTGATTGCGAATAATCCTCAACACTTTTGGAGGATTGTTTAATTCGAGACAAGTATTTGGTAGCATACTGCGATGCCTTATTAATAAATTACACATTTATAGAACAAAATGCATGAATATCTTGACCAATTTAGCTATTCGAAAAAAACAATCATGAATTGGGATTTGACTCGATGAGTAAAAGAAACTCGGCATTACATCACCGTAAATAAAGACAGTTTAAAGGTTATGTGAATACCTTCAAGGTGAGTTTCAATCGTTATTCATTCTAAATGAATGGTAGAATTCAAAAAACTACCATATTTTCATCAATAAACGTTGATTTCGATTCAATTTCTCGTCCCTCAACTAGAGCACACTGTATATATAGATACCTACGCATACGCAAAACCAAAATCGGTTGTGCTCGTTGCGTTGCCTCTGTCTCATTTTGGATTATTGATTCGACCATGTGCAACCTTGAAAATCCGTTGGGAGAATCCTCGATGGTCAAAGTGTGCCCTTGCGCACTGACCTTGACAGTCTGAGGTCCCAGGATTCGTGTCGTAGCACACTAGATTCGGTGGTTCGGACAAGATCGTTACCTGTTTGTATTGAGAGTAGGCCATTTAGGTTTCATGAGAAGCTTTTTGTACCTTATTTAGTTCCCAGCGATTTGAATATGACGGATGACAAAAAAGTTTATTGAATCCCAGTTCCATGTTTATAATCGTAAATTCTTCCGGAAATTATTGATCGAAATTTGAGGTTAGAATGGATGAAAAAAATAAAGAGATGAAAGTTTTATGTATAGAAAGACAACATTGTGGAATAATGCTTTAATATACAACGTTCTTATAAGGCAAAACACATTTTATATCTAAATCATCGCAGAAATCAACGTCCAACTTCATCTTCATCGAGCGTCAAAAACGATTACTATGATTTGCTGTTAAGGAAATATTGTCACGAAAATTGGTTAGTCATTCTACTAATACTACAAAACAACTGAATACTCGTTCATTCTCATACTGGAACACATAATAACCACCAACAACGTATTTGAAAAAGGATACATCTTTTTGTTCTCTTCTTGTACATAATTCTGTACCCACATTCCCTGCATCGAATTGGATCTCTGGGTCGAATCTCATTCTCATTGTGGCATTCTAAAAACGAGTTCAACATTAAGGATACACTTCGAAATAAAGGAAACACTTACCTCCGCAAATATAGATCATAGGTGTTTTTTGAGAGCTCGTGTCTTTACTCGGAGCATCCGACATGTTTATATTCTATGTGTAAACGATTCCGCAACTGTGTAGAACTCGAAAATAGCACGCACAAAGTTCAAAACATTAACAAGAACGCATTTCAACTTCGACTTTATTTATATGATTATAACCACACTTAATCATCGGCTGTATGACATTTGACAGCTCTTCTTTTTTAGGTGGTCAGAAGCTCGTGCTTCAGGCTTATTGTTACTGTAAAGCCACAGTACTACTAGTGCGAGCTTACTATTTTGTATATTTGAAGCATGTTTGTGTGAGTACTGAGTTCACTGAGTTCATCATAGTCGTAATTTACTGAACTGCGAAACTGATGATGAATACATCTAATTACTCACTTTTATTGGAGGATGATGATATGGATTTACCTGAAATCCCTTTGATAAAACAAAGTGACAATGCTAGGCTGCTTCCGAAGTACTCTGAAAGTAGGTGAGTTTTTATTTCCTCGAAAACAATTCCTCTAGCATGTCGAATCAAGTTCTAGAAAAATCAGGCGAGGATGGAGTGTGCATGGATGATTTGGATCAATTACAGCTAGATTTAGAAAAACTCTGCTCTAATTGTACAGTTAGAACGCGCTACTTGTTGTCAGAAATAGGGGAAACAGAAAAAAGTGAAGAATCTGATGCAGCTTATGACAAGGTGAAACGCTGGGATCAAAATACTTCACGTTGACTCATCCTAATTGTTGTAGACTTCTCTCAAGCGTAAGCGTTCTGAAGAGTTTCCAAAATTCAGAGATTCTAGGATCAGCATGAGGGTAGGCAATAAGCTGGAGCTGCCTTCAAAAATTTTTGAGGATCCCCAGAAAGGAGAGCCCTACATCGACTCCTCTGATAAGTTTTGGTCCTCAATTCAACCTTTTTGTTCCAGTTCTTCTGATAATGATGTAGGTAAATCAACTATTGTGAACAATTTGATCTGAGTAGTGGGATTTCAGCTGATGGATGGCCTCATGGATGATTTTTCCACTGAGATTGAAGTGAAAATGCCAGAAATTGGAGAGCAATACACTAACGGGTGGGCTGCTGAGAATTCCAGTGAGGAAAAAATCGTGGCTAGACCAGCAAAAAGAGTTGCTCTGTTTTCTGATGTCAACAAAACTGGTTACAATCCGTGAGAATCAACAATTCATTCAATCTTCGAGCCAATTGAGAATTTCATTTCAGGATGGTGGAAACTTTTGCCACTCCTTTGATTCAGAGGCTTTTGGCTGGGCTCATTGAGGAAAAAGTGATGAAAACTAATGGCGAAAATGGGGCTAAGACTCCAGCAAAATGTAAATTGACAGCTCCTGACCTTGAAAACTCACTAATAATCTTTAAATTCCAGCTTTGGAGTTCACCAAAATCAAATCTGCATTGGGGGGTCAAAAAATTGGGCCAAATTCAGAGAGAAAACTGAGGAAAGAGTTGATTGAGCAGGGTATAATTGATACGGATGATTTTTCCAAGGTTTGTGTCATTTGAGGTTCATTTTTGGACTTGGGAGTTGAAAATTTGCTTCAGTTTTAGAACTTTCCCAGCAAATCTTGAATGATTTCGGGACCCAGTATCAAAAGATTGCTGAATTAAGGCCAGGCATGAAGCCTTGGGGACACAAAACTTTGTTGAAAGTTGAGGAATAAATGTGGAAAATGGATAACACAGAATAAAAATCTTGAACTTGCTTGTATATTTTTTTAATCAAACGAGTAATAAATGTGTTGTTTTATTGAAACTTGTTTTAAGGCTGCATTCTCACAGCACCATCCAACCTTATTGTTTCCCCATTCAACATGGGATTTTCTATTATGCTCTGCACCAATTGAGCAAATTCTTCAGGGTACCCTAACCTTGAAGGGAATGGCACTGATTTTTCTAAAAACGCAACAACTTTCTCTGGTAGAGCTTGAAACAAAGGAGTCCTAAAGAGACCTAAAATAAAATACGTCAGTTTACTGTTACGGGCTCATTTTTGTAATGTTGTCCTTATGCGATCTGGATATTTGGTAGGTACTCACTTATTTTAATCCAAAAACTACGACATTGGCATTATTATCGTATCGTAATTGATACTTTACTAGATATTTCACATTTTTCTTGAACATTTTCGGCAATTTATTTCAATAACATGACGAATTGTATAACAAGACAGGGTTTTTTACACATTCATCTTGACATAACACTGAAAACGCAGTTTTTTTCCAATATTTATAATCCACAGAACGCAAACATGGTTATTTTGTCAACCGTTGGTATGATTGAAAGCTGACAAACTGTCATACGTCATATGCAAATGTCAGTTATATTCCATTTTTTTTTTGTAATTTGAAAAATATTGCATTATTAATATTCATTCGAGAACGAATGCGTTTAATGCATCATAAAATCCACATTTTTTGTGCCAAAACACGTAAGTACCAACAAAACCCAAAGCGTGTAAAACTCTTTTTCAATGTACCTGGAGCAATTGTGACTACCCTAATACCATCCCCTGCTAAGTCTCTCGCAATGGGGAGAGTCATGCCCACTATGGCACCTTTACTAGCAGAGTAAGCTGCTTGTCCCATTTGGCCATCAAAAGCAGCTATGCTAGCTGTGTTGACAACCACTCCTCTAGCACCGTTTTGATCAGGTTCATTCTCCCCAATCAAACCAACAGAAAGTCTGATTACATTAAAAGTTCCTACAGTATTCACCTTGAACCCACAAAAAACTCAACACATTATCAATTTTTAACATTGTATTTATTACCATTAATGTCTTGGTGAAATCCTCCAGGGAATGAGGGGCTTTTTTCTTGAAATTGTATGTCTTGAAAGCTACTGCAATTCCTGCACAGTTGACAACATTGTTTAGCTGTCCAAATTTCTCTTTGGTAAGTGACAAAGCATTTTTGATATCTTCCTCTGATGTAACCTAAAAAAATAACCTCAAAACCCCAAACTTGAACCTTTTTTTAATGATTACATTGACTGGCGCAAAAATAACTTTGTCTTCGCCGATACTTTTGGCGATTTCATTGCCTTTAGATGCCGGTAAGTCACACAAAACAACTCGCGAGCCCTGTTGTATCAACCTTTCAACTGTGGCTTTGCCTAAACCCGAGGCCCCTCCGGTTACCAAACTAACTGCGCCCTAAAAACAACACCCAGTAATTCGTATAGAATGGTCGTAAGAATTGCTCACTTTCAGCATTTTCGAGCGATCAATTTATTCGAACTAAAACGTCGTGTTGAATTATCGCTTAAAGGTGACGTAAACTATCGATACGAAAGCGTAACCTCTGACCTAATGTTAATAACAGAATTTATATCAAGACATTCTGCTTTACTGCTTATCAGAAACTAGAAAGGGTAATCCCTTAGGTTAGGAATTTTTTAGGACCAACGAGAAGTTAGCTGTCGAAAGTGATTGCCTGATTTTGCGTACGGTGAAAGACTGACAAGTGAAGGTTAAATGAATGAGGTTAGTTGTTTTGTTGATATTTATTTTTCCTTTTAATTTGCTATGGCTTTGGTAGCTTACGATTACGATAGTGACAGTGATAATAGCGAAGACACCTCACCAAGTGTTGCGAAAGTAACTGTCGAAAAAGTTGACAAAAAACCTCCTGAAATAATTGATGTAGCCGAATCTTCTGAATCGAAAACGAGTGGGAATTCGCTGTTTTCGAGTTTACCAGAGTCAAAATCGGTTACTGAAGGCCCTCTGGAAGAAGATCAAATAGAAGATTTCATTCCTAGAGTGAAACCAAACAAACCCAAAGTGAAGATAACTATACCTTCTCTCTCCGAGTTCAAGGACGACGAAACTGATGAACCAGATACGAAACGAAAGAAATACTCTTCAGCAGGAAGCGGCCTCATCTCACTCCTCCCACCAGTTAAGGGTAGCATCATTTCAGCAAAAAGCTTTGTACCCAAAAGTGTGGCTGATAAGAAGAAAGCCACAACACCAGCCAGTTCCAATTTAGTACCAAACGCGCTCAGAAGAAAAGCGGAAGCCAAAAAATCGTTGATGCTCCTCAAAATACAGCAACAAAAAGCCAAAGCTGCTCTGAGCGACAATGAAAGTGATGATGACATCGAAATGCCAGAGACTTTTGATGATGAAATGTGGGAGAAAGTCTGTGGCAACCCCAAACCCAAGAGAGTGATTGAGGAACCACCAGTGCAGCCCCAGGAAGTGATCAACATTGCACCTGAGCCTGAGAAGCCTTATGACGGCTTGGACAACCAAGCTTTCAAGGAACTCGTTGGGAAAACTAAGAGGCCTCTCGGGAACATCAAACTGATTGATATAAACGAGGAAGAGATACTGCCCGATAAGGATCTTTGGATGGCCAAGTCACTCACCGACCCTGGAATGGCACCTAAGCAAGAAATTGAGGATCCCGTGGACCCCACCAGAAGGAAGAAGCACCACATTACGTACTTGGCACAGCAGGCAAAGGCAAACGAGCAGGAGCTCCAAAATGCCTGGGCGGCTAGTAAAAACAACAGAACAGCTTCCAGGGCCAAATATGGGTTTTGAAAGAATAGACACTGTTTTCGTCAAGTTATTAATTATTTTGGATAATGTAGAAGTTGCATAAATATATAAATACATTTTTTAAATCACTTTGATTACAACAACTGGCCTATATAATCAACTCTTTTGAACTTTCTCTTCAACTGAGGCCATTGCACTAAAAAGTTATCAGCCACATACATCAAAATATTCCCAGTCAAAGAAAGGCTTCTAATCCTACAGAAACTCTCGATAAAAACAATCTTTGTGTCACGAATAAACAATGTTTTGAGCAGGAAACCCAATCCACAAATTGGTACACAAGTGCCAGGCCCATTACACAAAATCAATTCAGGTCTGATTCTGAAAACTATCGGGACACTGTAAACAACAGACAAAATCGTAGTAAACACTGAACTCAAGTATGATTGATGAACACTTCTACTCCTCGGTATTTTGTGCACAAAATAATCAGCTTTCCTCCCTTTGCTATTGCGCTGTTCCAATTCTTCAACTTTAGCCAAGCTGGTTGTGTCACTGCTCGCCATGACGTAATATCTTGGCGAATACTTTTGGAAATCCAAACGTTTCAACAAGGAAATCATTTCGGTGGTGTGTCCACCGGAACCTATACAGATCACCGTTGCACACGGTTCTTTTCTCTTGGAGCTGTATTTACTATGCCCCGTTGTTATTTTGTGGACTAGGAAGAGTACTCGGGCGAGAAGCAAGATTATTAGCAGAATGCATAGCTCGATTTTCAGTTGAGCTGCAACGGAGAGTTATATTGTTTTGATGCACTGAGTGTGTTTCAAAATATTTACCGTCCATTGCAAATTATAGTTTGTCAACTTTCCGAATCAATAGCCAAACCTATTCTTCTTCTTTTTTTTAACTGTCTATACTGATACCACACGTTACGTAATTGTGTGTCATAACGACTAAAGGCCTAAGACACAGAGTACCCAGAGGCGCCACTTGCCACTTGCATTTTCGTTCGTTTGTTTTTGGAAGTGTATCACATTAATTGCATAACTACTAATTCCATCTAATTTGTTCATTACATTCAGTAACGTATTACTTTCCATAAACAATTTTCATACTTTTTTTTGCATTTTTGCCCACCCTGTACCAATTTGAAGCAACATATTATACATTTTTGGAATCAGCTCAGCAAAGGCAATTTGGAACTTGAAAAAAAAGGGGGGGTTCCATTTGAAAAAAATGGTGATGACGTCATTACACGAAAGTGGTTCACCCTGTATATTAGATTATGATTTGAAACAATAGTAAATTGAAATAAAAAATCGACCTGTTTTGGGAATTCCTAGTTTTATTATTGTTCATTCAACCAATAATGAATTTATGCGTTACTTTATGGACGCACTATCTAGTTAGTAAAAAAAACAACCTTCTCACAAAAATATTACAATTTGAAACACAAGCTTGAAAACCTTTCCAAACAAAGCGTTCATTTCACGTAGTTTCTACTTACAGATGAAACTAAGAATGACATTTTTTGTATATGGTGATATCAAGTTCTCATTGACTCATTCTTAACATTTTCATTCAAGTTAGTCGCATGATGGATGTAATTTCATCGATTTAGCGAAGCCCTAGAGGCATCTCTGAATCAGTCAGAAGAGTCCGAGTTCTGACAATCTCCTAATATAGGCAGCAGAATTTAACTTGAAAATATTTCAATCATCCTGTACACACATTTCGGTATCACAGAGATGACTAGTTTCAATTATGCAACCCTATTAATCATGCGTAAAGGAATTGGCAGACTGATAAGACGACACATATTACTCAGTCGATTTTAAACCTCCGTTGGGTTCGGACGTGCGTGACGAAAAGACTTTCTCGTGCGGTGGAAAGTTTTCGCGAGTGTTTCCAGTGATACCGTGTGTTTGTGACTGTGTGAGTGTGCTTCTAGGACAGTTTGAGAGTGGGCATGTTGAGAAAAATTAATGGGTGAGTTTTTTTGCATGTCCCTTTACAAAACTGAACGATTTCGAAATTTTCCATCATGATATATCGGGTTTTTTTGTTGAAATTTGCTGATTTCTTGGTGAAATTGTTTTCAATGTTTTCTCATGATGAATACATGATAAATGAACCCTTTCTTGATATTTGAGAAAAGATGCAATAAAATAAAGTATGCAATTTTATAGATTCATTTTTAATTTTGTTATAGATGGCATGTGACGTCTGGAAAACAAAGAACTAGGATAGAAGGTGTAACTACTACTACCAATCGGTGAGTAATTTTTTGATTCCTGTAACTTTTACAACCTCACATCCAGTTGTTGTCTCCTCACTTTCAAATATTTCACATTCCACTTCTAAGCTCCTCATAAAACCTATTTCTAACTTACTGACTTTCTTTTTATTGTATCGATTTGTTAGGTTTTATTTTTTTTCTTTCAATTTGTGTAATCAATGGGCAGAAGGGCTAAGGTCGATAGCCTATTGGATCAGTGTGAATTGTTTCAATAATGGACATTTATTATTATTATTGAAATTTTCCATTATATGATTTCTCGAATTCAGATATTTATTCTTGAGATTTAATGAATTTTTTCTGTTGTTACAGGTAGTAAGTAGTTCTTCTAGAAAAAGGTAAGTGATTTTTGGGTTATGCATGACTTTTTGCACGAATTTCAGCGGGTGCACCCACAATATTCCGACGAACTATGGAATTCGTAGGATTATAGAGAATCCTTACAGTCGAGATATACGTTCAGTATGTCCAAATTGCAATTTCTCGATTTCAACCTCACTTTTCCAAATTACACAGGCCTACCTTTTTTTCTGTGAAATAGTGTTTTCAAGTGACAGGTCGTTTAACACACAGTACATCAGAATACTGAAAAGAATGTTCATTTTCGAATTGAAATCCTCGACATCGCAGTAGCCAAAGTAATAGTCGTCTCCAGTGCGATGGTACAAATCGAAACTACAATCGAAAATGCGCTTGAAGGAATCGAGCATGCCGTCAAGTGATTCACAGCTAGAAGTTCCATCGAAATTCAAATGCGGTGGGTCGAAAAGCAAATTTTCTACCCGATCATTAACGACAGTTGACAACCTCACCCGATAACACGCGCGGTACCCTTACGAGGGGAGAGTATTGACTTTTGGTGTTTGTAAGTTTTCCTCTTTGAAAAGGAGGCTGTCACCTTAAGAAGTCGGTATGACAGTGTTTTTCGTGGTCGTGGGAGTCTTCCTAGTTCTTGATGTAGGTAGAAATTCGCTTTTCGACCCACCGCATTTGAATTTCGATGGAACTTCTAGCTGTGAATCACTTGACGGCATGCTCGATTTCTTCAAGCGCATTTTCGATTGTAGTTTTGATTTGTACCATCGCACTGGAGACGACTGTTACTTTTGCTACTGCGATGTTGAGGATTTCAACTCGAAAATGAACATTCTTTTCAGTATTTTGATGTACTGCCTGTTAAACGACTTGTTACTTGAAACACTTTTTCATGAAAAAGAAGGTAGGCCTGACGATTAAGATGACAAGTTTCCAAATGAAGTGCATTTCATTTCAGGAATTATTTTATTTCAGAAATCATTCTCTTCCAGGAATTATTTTATTTCAGGAATTATTTCATTTCAGGAATTATTTCATTTCAGAAATTATTTTATTTCAGGAATTATTCTCTTTCAGGAATTATTTTTTTTCAGGAATAATTCTCTTTCAGGAATTATTTTATTTCAGGAATTGCTTCATTCCAGGAATTACTTCATTTCAGGAATTGATTTATATCAGGTATTAATTCATTTCAGGATTTATTTTTTTCAGGAGTTATTTATTTCAGATATTAAACAATAGAAAGTGCATTTTGCAATTTTGTATAAATGCCAGAGTAAACGAATTTCAGAAATTATTTTATTTCTGGAAGGGGTAAATGCAGTGAAATAACTGTAAAACGTGAAATAAGTGCCGCGTAGACTTTTCAGGCACGAAATCTGAAACAATTAAGTGCGAGTGCATTTTGCAATTTTGTACAAATGCCAATAAACGAATTTCAGGAATTGATTTCAATTTCTGGAAGGGGTAAATGCTGTTCGACTATCATCTGGTGAATTCATTCAGATGATCAGTCCTTAGTGAAATAAGTGAAATCGTGAAATAAGTGCCGCGTAGACTTTTCAGAAACGTAATCTGAAACAACATATTATAAAGTGCATTTTGCGAATTCGTACAAATGCCAATAAACGAATTTCAGGAATTAATTTTAATTTCTGGAAGGGGTAAATATTTTCCACATTCATGGTTTGTAGGCCTACTGGGGATGCTTCCATTAAAAAAAGCAACGCATTGAGAACTCTACCTCTTGGGTGATGAAGGAAACGAGTTCAAATGTATTTTATTTTGCCTAAATACGCCTATAAAATAAGCCAATTGCCATCACTTTTCTGTACCTTGCAAAAGTTTCATCTAGTAGCTTGCGCTTCTTCAGAATCTGTACTATTTTCTGACGGATTTTGAAAATTTTCAGTGATGTTTTCCAATGATTCAGTTTTAGGATCATTGAGTTCTTCATGTGAACTTGATGTTTCAACTGAAAATGATCTTTTCATTCAAAATTAAATAATTATACAGTGCGTCCTTGAAGTAACGCATAAATTCATTATTGGCTAAATGAACAATAAAATTAGGAATTCCCGAAACAGGTCGATTTTTTATTTCAATTTACTATCGTTTCAAATCATAATCTAATATACAGGGTGAACCACTTTCGGGTAATGACATCATCACCATTTTTTTCAAATGGAACCCCCCTTTTTATTCAATTTTGTACGAAAATATTCGTCAACAAATCGTAGTAAAATATCAAGGTCAATTAGACATTTCCCGCCATTTTTGGAATGAACACTCTGGTTTACATATACTCTGTGGCCTAAGAAGCACATTCAGTAAATTTCGTAACGATATTTTTTAATGATATTACAATACAGTGAATAAATTTGAGGCTTCGGTGAGTGTTCAGCTTTTTTTCGATGTTTCACCACGCCTTCTTTTATTAAGAGGATTTCTGGGGTCGTAAATTTCGAACCAATCATCATCTTTAGTGTTGGCGTCTTTCGCCAAAACTAGGTTATCTTCAAAGTGGAGTTTATGCGAGATCCAAGATTCTGCGACGTCTACATTTTCTTCGTCCTTTTTTTCCTCTGGGTTATCCTCGCTCTCTTTGGCTGAATTCAATTTCCGTTTGAACTTATTCAGGAGTTCTAAAGTGAACGATTCTCTGCTGGACCCTTTTTTAGGTAGGGATTCTTTTTTCACTTTGTATTGGTCATATTCCTCTTCATAAGCTTTGAGCACGGAGCTTTTTTCTTTTTCTTCCTTCTCCTCTTCATTCTTGATTTGATCCTTCTTCAGTTTATTCTGATGATAATCCTTCTTCACATTTTTTATTTGCTCCTTAATTTCTTCCATTTTCTTGTGTCTCTCCAGGTCTCTTTCCTTATGCAAATAATCCTCGTAGTCCATTTCATCATCCGAGTCCTTCTTGGGAGCAGGAGCTGCGGTTTTTTGAGCCCCAGCCTTGGAATGAGCTTTCAGTTTTTTCCTAACGTTCTCCAACTGATCCTCTGGCTCAGCCTCATTCTCAACTGCTTCTTGAATTTCAGTCACTGAACTCAGTTTTGGATCATTCAACATGTCATGGCTGGACTTTCCCCCTTTGGTGCTGAATTTCTTGTTCTCCCTGCTTGATATCTCCTCGTCTTCTTCAGCTTCTTCACCAAACGAGAGCAGCTTGAAGTTTTTCACCCCAACACTCTTTTCCTTCTTCTTCTTCTTCTCCTTCACCTCTGTCACTACAGTTCTTGGCACTATGTCAGGGAAGGGGTTGTTCAGGACCTCTGTCCTGATGATTTTGTGTGGGAACTCTGGTCGTTCATCCTCAATCAGCCCGTCCTCCAACTTGAGCATGTTGAATATTGTCTCCCCAGCCACTTTACCGAAAAGCGTGTGCTTGTTCTGTAGCTCGGGGGTGGGGCCCAAAGTGAAGAAAAACTGCGAGCCGTTATCGTCTTTTCCGGCGTTAGCCATCGCCACAAGGCCCCTTCTGGCGAATTTAAGCCTTTGGTGGAATTCATCTTTGAAGGGTTCACCGTATATGGACTCGCCGCCTGTGCCGTCACCGGTGGGGTCGCCACCCTGTACAATGAAGCCTTTGACGACTCTGTGGAAGATTGTGTTGTTGTAGTAGCCTTCCAAGCAGAGTTGAATGAAATTTCTGCACGCCTTTGGGGTCTCCTTGGCCCAGAGTTCGATATCGATATCTCCGACTGTTGTAACCAGTAATACTTTTCCCAGAGTCGGGGGTTCCAAAATGTATATGTTACTCATTTTTTGTTTATCAAAATTCAAAATTTAGTGGTTAGTTTCCATAGCTGACAGTTACCTGTCAGACAACTGTCAAATACAACCACGGATTCTGAAAACTCATCAACCACTGAACTCTTTACAACGAATAAATGTTCTGTGCTACGTTAATTGGTTGTGCTCCGTGACCAGCTAATGACATCTGTTTGTAGTTGTAAATACATCGTCGTGAGAGGAAGTGCGCGTAACCTAAAACTTCATATTCGAGTGAACTCCACATAAACAGTGCCATATTTTATCGAAATGCCACCAAATAAACCCAAGTTATTCACTTCCTCGGGAAAATCTACAATAAGGCCGTTGAAAAACAACATATCTGATCCTCCTTCAATTTCGTTGGATTCAGAACAAGCTCAGAAATACGAGGTGGAATTATGTTGGTGTATTCAACAACTTCAAGTGGCTTTGAACTGTGGAAATCTCAACCGCAAACAAAGTAAGTATTCGCATTGTAGTGTTCCCAAATTCTGCCCCGCAGAGCTGTCTCATTGTGAATATGTTACAGGTGAAGATTATGTAAAAGTACTGAATGTCCTGATGAGCAACTTTGCTCCGATGGTCAAGAAGCGACAGATCATGCGATCCACTTTCGGGGACTACAGAAAGAAAATGGCTGAAGAGGAAAAAAGGCTTTCGAAACGTAATGAACCCAAAGCAAAGGTTTCTTCGAAGGACTGTTGAAATGTTTGATTTCAGATGCTCTCCACGTGAAATTCAAGCCCTCAGAGCCTAGTAAACAGTCAGTATTTGTGAAGAAACGAGTTTTTTCAGCTTCAAACAACAACTTTAGGTTCAATTTTGGAAATAGTGGGGAAAGTAGTTCAAATGAAATACAGGAAGTTGAAGAAATTGAACAGCCTCCAAGTGATAGAAATGTTTTTTCAAGCTCTGATAACAGCTTTAGGTTCAATTTTGGTACAGAGAGCAGCTAGCTCTGTTTTTTTAGGGCTTATTTGATAATTTTGTATATATTTTTTCACCTCATTTGTTATGAAATAAATGAAAATGAGTCAAGGTCAGTCAATTATTTATTGGTTTCCTGCATATTTCCAAAAAATGGATTACTCCAGAAAAATAGTCCTTCAAAATAATTCACTGTTAACCATCCCCCAAGGGATGGAATTGTCGATGGTGAGATATAATATTATTATTGTCACATAAAAACAAGACTCGATAATTAAATAGAAAATGTGTTTTTTGTTGTTAGTAAAATATATTATACATGAAAAAATTACTTGTTGTTTGATATGAATTGGATTTTTCTGCTTAATCTATTCGTTATATACGCAGGGTAATATAAATTAAGGACCATCTTAGCTTCTCTAATCATGTGTTCAACGTTTCGTAAAAACGCCCTGAAAACAAACAAAAACATCGATTGAAGTTTCGTGCGCACTCTGACCCGAACAGCAGGAACCTTACTTTAAGTTGGTGCAATTTTTCGGACTCCCATTCTGAAGGCAATGCAGAATCGCTAAAGCTGCTTCATAAAGCTTGGTACCGATGCCTCTAGAATTTTTCCCTCGCCTAGCTTTCTCATTTTCCAGCCACAAATGAAAATACTTGAACATGTTTTCAGCGTCACCTTTGAACAGTTGAAAGTTTGAGCGGAAATTCAGGTGGGGGGTCGTTTTTTTTTACCTGATTCTACGTAAAAACTGTACAGTCTGTAATAGATTTCTTCGAAATCCTTGTGATGCTTGTAGAGGATTTTTTGCCTTAACTTTAAACTATCGGCTAACACTTTTAAGATATTTACATCGTCATCTAAAAACACACAGGTGGATCAGCGAGACGTTCGAAGGAAATTTGAGCACTTGCTGTGATTCAAAAAAGTCTCACTAAGTAATAAATTGGAATTTGAAGCGACAGTGGCGAAACAATTGTCTCGAACTTTTTTTTTTCAATTTTTCTGATAGCATCTGGAACACCCTGTATAAATTGAGAACAATTGAAACGATAAAAAACCGCCTTGCAAGTATGACACTTGACGCAAATGACGTGGAATCGGCTCAAACTTTGACATTTGACACGGTAATGTCTTACCTTCCAAGTATTTTTGAGCTTCTTCGTTGATTTTTCGGAAGGGTTTCAACGAAATTCTGTCACCGCAGTTCGTGCAAGTACTCGACGAACTACCGGTGACTTCTGGCAACAGTCCGTTGCATTTCGGACACAAATAACTATCCAACATTTCCTAGAAGAGGGTTCAGTACAATAGCAGTCGTAGATTTGTTACTGGAGGCAGACAGTCGTGACAAAATTTCGTTATATTTCAATGTCTTTAGTGGTTTCGGGCTCCAATTGTGTTTACAACGATGCCAAGTCAATATTTCGTTATACAACCTTTTCTAATTGATGACAAATGACAGTAATTAACACATTTCAATATCGTATGAATTAAATCACAGTTTTTTCACACCAATGGGCGAGATTACTAATTTTTCGAAAATATACCACATCCAGAACGTTGCGAAATGTACCCAATTTTCTTTCAATAAATTCCCAAAGCATGTTTGAGGCAAATTCACGATGATTTATGATCTCGCCTGTTGGATAAAATAATGAGCACGAATAGCTTTCTTTTTATCGGAGATTTGCCAATAAAAAAGACAAACGACAACCGCGCATCACATGACAAGCTGTCACAACTGTCAACCTCTCGGGTACATAGACTGAAAAATCAAAGGACGTACCACTTCTTTGGCTGGATCGTTACATATAACACATTTACAGTCGAAATGGTACAAACTCCTACATGCTATTTGCCTTTGTTCCCTGTTCATGCCGCGATAATCGATGCCGTAGCAGTTGAGGACCTCCTCGTTTTCGGATATATCTTCGAGAGCTTTTATAACTATAGTATCACAGATGAAACTGCAAAATTCGTCACGTGTCACACAGAGTTCACTAGGGTTTCGATGTTTTTATTTGAATGAAAGTGTGAATCGAGTTTTGCAGTAGTTTGAATGCGTTGAGGAGAGTTTATACGGTGAATAGGAAGTATAAAATGAAATGGGAATGCACAAACGGAATCACAAATTTGGCACAAAGGCTTGAATGAACTATTTCATTTCATTATTGCATTACTATTTCAATTTATACTCAATTTCATTTTATAATGTATAAACGTTGTATGATGGCTGCAGCATATTTTACTAGATGGAAGACTCTACGACGTTTTTGAATTATAACCTACCTATATTCGCCTATAAGGTGTCTAAGAGGCGCTGAAAACGGTGGTGAAATCCGTTTTTCGATATCTAGCATAGATTTCGAGATATTTCATGCTGAAAATCCCAAAAAATGCCAAAAAGTCGCGAAAACTCGCGAAAAACCCCAAAAACTCCAATATTCTCAACGAAAAAACTTCTGAAAAGCCAATGTTGATGCTCTGGGAGCCTCCATACGAAAACTGGAGACTCTAAGACGATTTTTAAATTTTTGCAAAAATCCAAAGGGGGTACCCTTTCGTCGATTTTTCGAAAAAATGTCAGAAATTAAATTCGCCTGAATACTCGTCTATACGGTGCTATAAGATGACTAAGAGGCGCTGAAAACGGTGGTGAAATCCGTTTTCCAATATCTAGTATAGTTCTCGAGTAATTTCATGTTGAAAATTCCAAAAAATCCCAAAAAAGTTGTAAAAACTCGCGAAAAACCCCAAAAACTCCATAATTCTCAACGGAAAAATCTCAAAAAAGTCAATGTCGATGCTCTGGAAGTCTCCATACGAAAACTGGAGACTCTAGGACGATTTTGAAATTTTTGCAAAAATCCAAAGGGGGTACCCTTTCGTCGATTTTTCGAAAAAATGTCAGAAATTAAATTCGACTGAGAACTCGTCTATAAGGTGCTATAAGGTGACTAAGAGGCGCTGAAAACGGTGGTGAAATCCGTTTTTCGATATCTAGTATAGTTCTCGAGTAATTTCATGTTGAAAATTCCAAAAAATCCCAAAAAAGTAGTAAAAACTCGCGAAAAACCCCAAAAACTCCATAATTCTCAACGGAAAAACCTCAAAAAAGTCAATGTCGATGCTCTGGAAGCCTCCATACGAAAACTGGAGACTCTAGGACGATTTTGAAATTTTTGCAAAAATCCAAAGGGGGTACCCTTTCGTCGATTTTTCGAAAAAATGTCAGAAATTAAATTCGACTGAGAACTCGTCTATACGGTGCTATAAGGTGACTAAGAGGCGCTGAAAACGGTGGTGAAATCCGTTTTCCGATATCTAGCATAGTTTTCGAGATATTTCATGTTGAAAATCCCAAAAAACCTCAAAAAATCGCGAAAACTCGCTAAAAACCCCAAAAACTCCATAATTCCCAACGAAAAATCCTCTGAAAAGTCAATGTCGATGCTCTGGAAGCCTCCATACGAAAACTGGAGACTCTAAGACGATTTTGAAATTTTTGCAAAAATCCAAAGGGGGTACCCTTTCGTCGATTTTTCGAAAAAATGTCAGAAATTAAATTCGCCTGAATACTCGTCTATACGGTGCTATAAGGTGACTAAGAGGCGCTGAAAACGGTGGTGAAATCCGTTTTTCGATATCTAGTATAGTTTTCGAGATATTTCATGTTGGAAATTCCAAAAAACCCCAAAAAGTTGCGAAAACTCGCGAAAAACCCCAAAAACCCCATTATTCCCAACGAAAAAACCTCTAAAAGTCAATGTCGAAGCTTTGGAAGCCTCCATACCAACATTGAAGACTGAAGTTTTCCTAAAAAAAAAATATAGAAACATTTCGAAAAGCACAACAATACCATCGAATCGGCTTCCTCCGTTCCAAAAACCCCAAGTACCCCCCACAAAAACACCCGAAAAACAGCCCAAACACCTGCAAAACCAAAAGCAATCACTCACAAATTAGTCACGTTCGGTCGACAAGAATGGTTCATGATGCTAACAGACGGAAACATCCCGCAAGCAATCGTGATGAGGATATCGGGAAACAACAAATCAGTGGAAGAATACGTCCAGTGCTCGATGATACTGGAATTGCACGTCAACTGGGCGATATGCTTCGTTATCAACCCCCCGATGTACTTCACCAGCGCCCCCACATCGCTCTTGGGGCAGTTCTCTTGCTGCAGGAACCACCCGAAGAAATCCGTGTAGCTCTTCAGGTACGTCACCACGATGGCAGACATCTAAAACACGATTTTCAGCCCCAGAACTCACGAAAATCGTCCCAGTCTCACCAGTATGTACGGAGCTGCGTTTTTGCTCTTGTAAATGTTGGAAACCAGCCGGTTGAAGTAGCTGTAGTTGTCGTTTTTGTCGCCGAACTGCTCCAAGTCGACCTCGTAGTCGCCTTTGATGGTGCGGAAGCCCGACTTGACGCCTTTGAGGACGGCCTTGAAGGCCGGGAAGGCTATGCCGAGGTCGTACCAGATGTTGGCTTGCATGCCCCGGCACTCCCACTGGTGGCACTCCTGCCAGGACGTCAGCCGGCATTTGTCGTTGCAGTAGACGCAGAGGGTGCAGCTTTCGCAGCTAAATACGGGAGGCGAGGAGTGGTTGGGCGGCTCGGGGAGCTCGGATTATATTTCTAGGTGGATGAGTAACCCTGCTGATTTTTTACTTGGCCACGACTTTACAACGTTTTCATGCCAGTTGGTTCATTTGGTGGAATTTTAGATGTTAGGCAGCATGGATTATTCTTATACTCAAGTGTTTTGCTCCAAAAACAGGAATTTCTAGTTAAGTTTTCGAGATTTTTCGAAAAATAATTTGTCTATGGGGTGTCTAAAAGGCGCTGAAAACGGTGGTGAAATCCATTTTTCGATATCTAGTATAGTTTTCGAGATATTTCATGTTGAAATTTCCAAAAAACCTCAAAAAGTCGCGAAAAACCCCAAAAACTCCATTATTCTCAACGAAAAAACCTCTGAAAAGTCAATGTCGATGCTCTGGAAGTCTTCATACGAAAATTGGAGACTCTAAGACGATTTTGAAACTCTGGAAAATCCAAAGGGGGTACCCTTTCGTCGATTTTTCGAAAAATTTCGAAAAATAATTTTTCTATGGGGTGTCTAAAAGGCGCTGAAAACGGTGGTGAAATCCATTTTTCGATATCTAGTATAGTTTTCGAGATATTTCATGTTGATATTTCCAAAAAACCTCAAAAAGTCGCGAAAAACCCCAAAAACTCCATTATTCTCAACGAAAAAACCTCAATGTAGATGCTCTGAAAGCCTCCATACGAAAATTGGAGACTCTAAGACGATTTCGAAACTTTGGAAAATCCAAAGGGGGTACCCTTTCGTCGATTTTTCGAAAAATTTCGAAAAATAAATTCGCCTACAAGGTCTGAGAGGTGCTGAAAACGGTGATGAAATCCGTTTTTCTATATCTAGTATAGTTCTCGAGATATGTCATGTTGAGAATTCCAAAAAACCTCAAAAAGTCGCAAAAACAGGAATTTCTCAATATTTTCGCAGGAAAATTGAACTGAATACTGTGAAATTTGAGTTTTTTTGGACCAAAATACCCAAGTACGAAAAAAATTATCAAATTCCATGCCGCCCAATGTTTACACTTTCACCGTCCATTTATTCACGCAAGGCTTGCCAAAAAGTGCGGTGTTGCCGCTTGTCTTTTTTTTTCAGAAATAATCCTAAACAGGAAGTTTCAGAACTATTTTCCTCAAATGAAAAAATTATAATTGCTATTGCAGTCACAGTAAAAAAATCTTTAAACTTGTTTATTTTGGAGCAGATTTTTCGACTGTATTTTACTGAAATAGAAGTTTGGTTGCTTTTCGGGTGCTAGCAAGGTCATATTCGTGGATACTTTACACAATTAGAGCGTTGAAATAATTAAAATTCATTCCGAAGCCATATAACTGTTACTCATCTCTTAGAACATATAATCCAAGTAACAAACACATCACAAAACTCACGGAATACTGCTAATAATATCTTTCAAGCAATTGTAGCATTTGAACGGATAAAACTCCTTGTTTTCCTTGAAAACCGGCGCGAAAATGAAAGCTTTCTCGATGAAAAGCACGTCGCCTTTTTTAATGTCTTTTCGGGCCACGACGTGCCTGCCCTTGGTCTTATCGTAGCTGAAATGACAAGTGATAGATCGATAGTTGAACTGTCACGTTCGAAGCTGTCAAAAAATTCATATGTCAAAGTTTTGTGCGTTTTAAGGTTATGTTGTCGATGTCAGTTTGTTGGAACAGTGAATTCAGTTAGATAACATATAATACATATACGAATAATGCTGAAAAAAATTAGTTATGTGTTAGCTTGCTTACCTCATTTTTATTTTCGATGAGGCATAAGCAAAGTTGCTGTTTTCGCCTTCATCAAACTCCGGGAGATCGTTCGAGCTATCCCTGTAAATTTCCCTAGCTTTACACTCAGTTTGGACTTTCTTAATTTCCTTCAACCTATCCATGTGTTTTTCTGAAACCACTTTGGTTCGTTACGGGCGTTTACCTGTCTGAATCCACCTACCTCTATCATCAACTAAGGTAACAGTCAGAAACCTGTGAATTTCAGCCAAACACTTCTCAAAATTCTCTTTTTGCCCAATTTCA
The DNA here is from genome assembly GCA_037013635.1 of Plagiodera versicolora. Lineage (NCBI taxonomy): Eukaryota > Metazoa > Arthropoda > Insecta > Coleoptera > Chrysomelidae > Plagiodera > Plagiodera versicolora. The sequence continues at coordinate 8,606,030 of CM072991.1, read as the reverse complement.
AGAAAGCAATCGGCTTTCCTGAAGAAAATTTTGGGTTTCAAGTCCACAGGATAGCTCGTGTTGAAGCATAAATCAATATCTTTCAAGCAATTCTGCAAAGGGAATAAACATCGCTGCTATTTTTAGGTTAGCTTGGGGACACTCTCACCTCATACTCCTTCATCGCGAAAGACACTGCCGACCTGTTCGCCAGGGCGAGCCCGTATTCTTTGCTGTGAGGCGTGGCACAGCAAAGGCTTTTCGTGTAGAGTTCCAAGCTTTTGAGCAAGTCTTTTCGGGCATAACACTTGTTGCCTTCTTTTCTGTAGAAAATGGACAGCCTGTCGTCCTTTGCGAGTTTGTTTTTGAATTGGTTCTCCAACCAAGAGTCCACGGGCGATCTAAAAATAAACGCGTCGGTTTTGAGCTGGTTAATTGAAGGAAAGTGGAGTACTTACAAATCCAAGCTGTAAAATTTCGAGAACACTTCGAATATGTTACCGTCGAGTTTCGTGAATTTCTCCGTGTAATAAGCTAGTAAACAATCCATTTCTTTGGTGTTGCCTGAAAAAGCATAATGAAACATTACGGCAGCGGGTATCGGTAGGTTATGCAAACAAGTTCCAATTTTAGCGATTCAACTTGTTCGTATCGATGATTTCTAGATACCTACAATTAAAGTCTTTCATAAATGAGGAAATTCATGAGAATTTCGGTAAGAAACAAATTAGAGATTGGTATAAAAAGTCGTAAACTAGGTTAGATTCGGATATTGACTAATTTGACAGTTACGTGTCCTTGAAAGGGTGTGTTTGAGCTACAGTACTTTTGAACTACTGCAAAGTTAATTCAGTAGCGGCACATGCACCAATCGCATTAATTATATCGGTAATGTTGCACGCAACATATAGTGCGATAAGAATTTTTGGTTAGAAACCATAAATTCAATATCATTGTGGAGAAATACTTTTCGAGATATTCCACTTCAATTCCGAAAATCTACTCATTTGATTGACAAATTTCAATAAAAACACAAATAAAAAATGGCAATATTTAATTGTACAAATAAAAACACAAAAAATAAAATACGAGGTAAACACGTATTTGTAAAATAACAAACATTGCACGTCAAATCAGTCTCAAAAATGAACACAAAAGATTCATATGTCAGAGTTGTATTTGTAAAAATCTCGACCCATTAATCACCCTCTTCAGCGTCGTCGGTATCTTCACTGCTTAATGGTGATTCAATATAATGACCTTCGTAACCTGATAAATTCGCAACTCTTTTGAACAGATCCCGAACTTCTTCCACCGTTTGATTGTAATAAGTTATTTTGTGTGCTGGTAGGTGAAACATGAGGTCTGCTTTGACAAGCACTACTTCGTTCACAAATAATCTCAGAATCTCACTACAAACAAACAAACAAACAACAGGTTGGTAGTTCAAATGTACCAGATCCAAACAAGAGAATTGAATTGTCTGTTTATTTGAGGAAGACTGCTTTGACAGATTTGGTTATTTTCAATACCAACAGTGCAAAATTAAAAGTATCTTCACTTTACTTTAGACAACGTTGCCAAATTTATTTGGGGAAAGATCTTTGATCCACTTATAGAGACAGTTGATTCTAGTAGAAGGTATTGAAAAAACGGTTATGCAATGCAATTTTCGTATCAGGAAATTAGTGATAGCAAAGCAACAACAAAAATTCAGTTTACATATCATTTTTTCCCTAGAAACTTTGATACACTAATTCACTTATCAGAAACATTAGATAATACGTTGGCCAGAATGTAAGCTGCATTACATTATGATATGGAAATAGGAGAATTTATAAACAAGTATAAAACCAGACAACAAATTGAATACATAAAAAATGCATTTTTTACTGCTAGACCTCTACTTTTTGTGCCTGGTCGAGGGTTTGGAGATTATTTGGGACAACTCCATCGACCAACTGGCTATTTCCGATGGAAAAATCAACACTGATGGAGGAGTGATGCGAATTTCAAACCGACATTTCATGTACCCAGGTATGCAGTGAGAATTTTAGTTTTCAGAAAAATCACCATGGTATTTTCTTCAGGCACCAAATGGTGTGGACCCGGTAATATTTCAGCTGGTGACGATGATTTGGGGATGTTTGTCGAGGTTGATAAGTGTTGTAGAGCGCATGATCAGTGTCCTGATGTTATAGGGGCGTATCAGACGAAGTATAATTTGACGAATGAGGCGTTTTATACCAGGCAAGATTTTGATTTTTCGGTTAAATGTGGGGGTCATGCGATCTGGATTTTGTTTCGATATTCTGACAAAAAAATCACGAATTTGATGATATTATCTTTTGAATATTTCTCTATAGCTTTTTTATTTTTCTTTTTATATTTTTGTGTAAATATTTCAATATTGTATGAATTTAAACCACACACTTTTCATTCTATTTAGAATTATGAACTTCAAAAATTTTTTTCCGGAGTTTAAAATAAAAATATTCAATATTTTGTAGACTCCACTGTGAATGTGACACGGATTTTTACACTTGTCTCAAAGCAGTGGCAGACTTCCAATCCCTTCAAGTTGGCACTATTTATTTCGGTGTCCTCAATACCAAATGTTTCGAAAAAAACTACCCTATAACAGGCTGTGCCCACTACATCCATTTTCCGTAAGTAACAACTCGCTATAGTTTATTTTAGGTTAATAGTTACGTCACACCTGAGGCCACTACAAAATATTTATGTCAAAATAAATTTCGCTAGTTCGAAGATTAATTGATGCTCTTGGCAACATCGCATCGCACATTTTGATGTGAATTTGTGTTTGCAGGTACAAAAAATGCGTCGAATATATTTTCGATGACACAGCTGAAAAAATATACCAGTGGTTTGACGTGCCCAATTATTAAATACAGGGTGATTCACCTAACTGATTCATTAGGTGACATATTTTCCCATAATATTTTCAATATACTGTCACTTCCCGTTGGAACACCCTGTATAATATCACATTCTCGAGTTCTACGTGGGATTCTGGACCTGTCGCATTTCGAATCGCTTTGCTATCGTGATTTGTTTTTGAGATATTTAATTTTTTCGAAAAATTTTGACAGATGCACTGGCTGACTAAAATGGCTGTATTATCTAGAATTTTGATGATGAAAAGTTCAATTTACGTATACACATCAATGAAAGACTATCCTATCAGGTACTCCTAAAAGTGTTCCAAAATATTCAACAGGGTGTTCGATATTTTGGTTTACTTTTTGGAAATTTCAAATACCAGTAACTTCCTTATTTCGAATGGAAAGATTATGAACTTTTTACACAATTTGATGTAAAATTCAATGAAAACATTGCGAAAATGAATATTCGCAGAGATATTACCAAAAACGTAGAACCACAAAATAAAAAAAAAATAAAAAAAGAGTTTCTCATACTTTATGAACGTAACTGTAAAATATATGATTAAACTATGAAAGAATTCGAATAAAATCACTTACATTCTTTCTTTGTCGATCTTCCCCATATCCCAAACACATTTGAACGACATAATACGATGGATGTAATCCAGTTTCGCGATAATGGACTTCAAGTAGAGCCGATCCACCGAATGATCATTCAGACTGCTCATGAGCAGCGTGTATTTAATAATTTCTATCGGATCCCCTGAAAAAATAACGCGATGATGATCGATTCGGTGTGAAAGTGCACGGTTTAATGCTACGGATACAGTTGGGGCACTCGCTTTTGATGGTTTTTGGGATTTTTTGAGGCCCACCTGTTTTTCTCGATTATCTTTCCTTCTTCCTTAATCCCACGTGAAATTTTTCACACAATCGGTTTTTATGTTTAGGAGAATTTCGACAAATTTAATCAAAGCCACATTTTTTATTTTAACTCAACTCGACAAAATTAGTGTTTGCAAAAAAATTAAATTGAATAAAAAAATAAATGAATTCCGTCAATCGTCGAAAGAAAAAACTGATGAACAGTTTGAATGACCTAAAAATACGCTCTAATGATGAACTAAAAGGGCGAAGATAATCATTAATATAGAAATAAATTGAGAAAAAATATTGTTATTTGAAAAAGTGGGGGCGCTTTATAAATACTGAACTTTGTAGAACCCCACACTTTTTTACAATAAAAATATTATTTAAATTGATTTATTTCCATATTTATATCTATTTTTTGCGATTTTATTTCATTGAAGCAATTTTTTAGTTTTCAAATGCATATTGAAGCAATTAAAATGAAATAGTGATTTAAACTACCACGATAATTTATTGTAATAAAGAGACAAAAAGAAATAAATTATGTCAATCGTCTGAAAAATTGAATAAAAAAACTGATAAACAGTTTGAAAACTCTCAAAAACACGCTCTAATGATGAACTAAAAGGGCGAAAATAATTATTAATATAGAAATAAATTGAGAAAAGATATTGTAAATTTAAAAAAGTGGGGGCGCTTTATGAATACCTACTGAACTTTGTAGAATCCCACACTTTTTAAATTAACTTATTTTTATATGTATATCCATTTTTACCATTTTAGTTCATTGAAGCGTTTATTTTTTAGTTTTCAAAAGCATATTGAAGCAATTAAAATAAAAAATAAATGAATTTCGTCAATCGTCGAAAGAATTTGAATGAAAATAAAAATAGTTCAATAACTGTAAAACGGAAAAGATTATTATGAATATAAGAATAAATAAATTGAGAAAAATATTGTTATTTTTGAAAAAGTGGGGGCACTTTCTAATTATTGATTTTTGTAGAACCCCACGCTTATTCACAGTAAAAATATTTTTCTAAATTAATTATTTTTATATTTATAATTATTTTTGCCACTTTGGTTTATTGAAGCAATTTTGTTATTTTATTTTTGAGATAAACCAAAGTTTAAAGTGACCCAACTGTATCCCCAGTGAAAACTGTGCTAAAATCTATCCGCAATCAAAAGGAACGACAAAAATACTTCCTAACTCGTAGTTCACCTCAGCCATTTTTTGATAGACAGCCATCAAGTGATGGGACTTGGTAGGAAACAAAATTTTATAGTGCTCCAACGCCCTTTTAAGGTGATCCATATTCCCCGTTTTCTCAACTACAAAAAAACAGAAAAAAAAATCATCCCCAACCCCCGACCCGGCCCGAATACGTACAAAGGATTTTGCAGATTTTCGCGGTTTTCCAGTTAATCATAAAGTCTTCAGTGCGAAAAATTTTGCCGCAGAGAATGCAGTTCAGCGATAGGGCGGTCTCACTTTGGATGAGCGTCGCGAATCCCTCGCAACGATCATCGGGACACTTGAAGGGTGCTACTTTCTAGCGAAAAAAAAAACGCGTTAATCCCAACTTCACTATAGAAAAGTCAGTAGATCCCCCTACAAAAAATAAAACCGGCAACACCGACTTCTGTAGACCTCCTCGTACAAAATACATCCGGCAACAGCTCCTCGCAGCGAGCAGAAAGAGGCGCGTCCGTTTAACAAAGCACGTGCTAGCTTTGCCTTATTAGGAAGAAATAAAGAAAAAAAGCAGGCGAGGTCCGGTTTCGAACCCCATACTAGAGCATGATAATCAATCACGCTTGTATTTAAACCACGTACTAATTATTAAATTTCACTCAATTATTTGTTGAGGATATGACAAATTATGTTGAATCGTATTCGAAAATATTTTAGTTTAATTTCGAAAAATTGATTTCTCCCTGAAAACTCACGTACGCAACTCGTTTTTTATTCGATTTAGTTCTTTCTCCACAAAAACCATTCGACTTGCAACTTAAAACCGTGCTTTTTTCGCGCGATTTTTTCGAACGTTTCGTGATGTTTGCTTACCAATCTCTCCTCGTACAGACAAAAATAACATTTACAGGTGAAACAGAGTAATTCTTCTGTTACTAAACGTCGTTCGGGCAAACCATCGAATGCATTTACTTCTGTGTAACAGACAGTTATTGCCTCCCCGCTTCTAATGGGCTTCACAGATCTCACTTGCAAATAATTAGAGCGGATCCTAAAAACGTGGAAGGTTGAAAAAGCCATTCCATCAGAAATAGCAGGAATTTGGTGTTTTGGTAAATGTTAAATTGAAAATCACGAGAAAAATCAGTGTTTTTCTGAAAAATATTGAATACTACCTGCGAAAAAATTGCATAAAACAGCTAAAATTACACAAGTCGCATTTTAACATTAAAAAATAAAACAAAAATACACGCCCATGTCGTCTTTATTTATTTCCCTCCTACCCGCCTATGGTTGCTATGGTAACGCCGCGTTTGGAGGCGGAGCCTAACAGCAGAACACCGAATGCGCAACAAGTATCCAAACACAACATAGTATACAGGGTGTCCAACTCTGGTTTAAACGATAGTGTTCAATGTGTTGGTGATTAACATTTCCTACTAACATTATAATACAGTTGGGGCTGCAAGAATGGTTGATGAGAGCTATGGTAGGGCAAATGGCCTTCCCCGTTCCACTTACGACATCGATACCCCATCCTGCGTCTAGGTTAGGGAATTTTAAAATAACACTGTTCATCTGAGCCTGGTAGTAATGTTTCAAGAGCACGCCGCCAATATAGTAGTATATATTTTGGGTGCTGAATTTCACTTTCAATTCCCTGAAGAAGTTCGTTTTCTTTATTAGGTATAACAAGTTTTGGACTGCGCTCTGAAAGAGAACGAAACTAATGAAGCTGCAGCTGCAGCTTTCACTCACACACTCACATCCAAAGCCTTCCGTATTGTATAAGGAGTCAATTTATCCACATTAGTCACTAGTCCATCAACAAACGGATAGTTATTGTCGAAGTTTCCGTACTTCTCGTACTTCTTCAGCTTCGTCACGAATTTCTTACTGGCCCCGTAGAGCATCATCCTGAACGATATGTAGCTGTAGTCGGTGTCTTTCATGGACCAAAAGTGCCTTTGCAGCCCGTAACACTCATATCGGTGATACTGAGCGTAAGCCTGGTACTGGCAGAGTCTCGAACAAAACACACACACATTGCAGCCGTCGCACCTGAAGCAAAAAAGCTAGACACTTGCTTTGGGGGAGGGTGTGGGGGTTTACGTGTAAAAATATTTGCAGGCCATGCCGCAGTTGTGGCATCTGTAAAGCGAACGGTTTCTTTGCCCAACACACTGACATAATGGTTGGACTTGTAGGACTGTTGGTTGTTCGTTTATTAAAATCACATCACTCGTAATTTTCGTTGTAGCTACTAAATGCCTGCCTAGTTTTTCGGAATGTCTGGGGGCGAAGAAAAAGTGGTGAACATGTGATACGTTTTGATTTCACAACACTCACGCTATTTTCAATACATTTGCAGCATGTAAAATGTTCCTGTTACGTTCTTTTTTTCTGATGGGTTCACATATTACGTTTAGCTGGTCTGGCTCTTCGTTATTTAATATGTCATCGAATAAATCGCAGAAATCATCCATATTCTCGACTTTGTCCAGGAACGTTTTAATTTGACCATTTTTACTAAAGCAATATTAAAACGAGGAAATAACTCTTGGAAAAGTAATTTCACAAAGTATTTACCTAATTTCAGAATAATATTCGGCGAAAAAGTTCATGTAATGATCATCACTTTTGACTTGGAAAAAAAAAACAGTAAATAACGTAAACACACTATAAAAACCACATAGCTTACCACTCTGAGAAGACATGTTGTATAAATAATTATATGACACAGTTCAAACCCACTTGTATAACACGAGATATAACATGAACAATAAATACTGTGAACAAAACTTTCAAATAAATATTTCAATAAATATAAGCTAACGGATACTGATGTTGAATGACATTACATTACCTGCCGAATGGGAATAGTAAATGTTCCCCAAAACTACTTGATTTTCAAACTAATGCTGTAGTTCAAATCAACCAATGCAAACAGCTGTGATTTGGCAGTTCGGTATTTTGATTTACCGAAAACCACCGACGAATCAGTGGCGTTCGACAATAAAATTCGGGAGGAGCAGGTAACAAACAATTTACAAATGCACATTTGACGACTCGAATAGCCCGAACATCTGTGTCATAGTGATGATTCATGCTGTAAGTATACATAGGAGATTATGCAATCCAAGATGTCGTCATTGTTATTTAATTTGATAGTAGCTCTAACCCCCTGTGTATCTATGCCTCTGCACCTTTGAAGCCATTAACCGCCTTTATTGACATTTCAAGCGCCACCTAGCGCGACTTTTCCCGTTGTTTACAATCATACGTGATCTCCACCTGTTCTCATCATAATAGATTACATGGGGTGCGGTTATGAGGCAAAATAATGTAGTCCGAGCTTTTATTATTTATTATGACTTCAGAAACGTCTCATATCGAAGGAATAATTGATCAGATCAACTCGAAAAATGCCAAGAAAATAGCCTTCCTTTTGGTAGTGGGATTCGCTTGTTACCATGGCCTTCTTCATTTCAGATTCGGTAGGGTTCTTAGATAATTGAAAGTAGCGAGTAGTTGTCTCTTGTTTTTAGGCTCAAACTCTTGTAAATGGCTGCTCTCGGATGGTAGGTACAAAGCAGACCAAGAGTGGCAACCGTACGGATGTATGCTTCACTTTTACACGAAAATGTAATGCATATTTTTTTACGATGACTCAATGTATGAATGTATCGATTTTCAGTGATACTAGAAGGTGTTTACGTTACATCGCTTATTATGATTCAAACACGCATTTTGTTTTCATTGGTGATACTAGAATTAGAGAGATGTACAGGGCGTTTGTTGAACAGCTAGTACAAGATGAAGGTAGTGCTCAAAAACCAGCTGATCAATTAACGAATTTGTCGCATAATGACAACAAATTGAAGATCGAGGTTGATTTCATTTGGTCGCCATTCCTGTCAAATGACATACTGGATGTTTTCAAGTGAGTGGCACATATTTGTCAACGGTTTTTTTTGATCACGAATTTTTAGAAAATGGCAGAAATCTGCAAACCCGCCCTCTGTTGTTATTATGGGTTGTGGTTTGTGGCCTATAATAACCACAAATGGGTCACTGTCAGCATTACAGGAGTACCAGTTCAATGTCACGAAACTGGTACACCCTGTAGATAGGTTACTACAGAGAAAAACCAAAGTTTTATGGACACTCCAAGAACCTGTGAATGAAGCAAAACTAAAACCTGACCACCAAATGATAACCAATGAAATCATTGAACTGTACAACAAAGCAGCAATTGAGGTTCATAAATACACACAGGGTGATTCTTGACAAGGTACGGTTAGAAACATCTAGTCCTTGTCAAGATCATCTAGTAGCTTGGGTAAAAACAATATAGCATGTGTTTTCAAGGTTTTCTCTCATTCTTCCATTGATGTTTGGTGGAGTTCGAGGCTTGTGGGTCAGGGCATGATTCAGGAGAGCCCTGACGGGGTTCATTTAGCTCAAAGACCGCTCAGGCACGATGCACAGATATTGCTCAACATGTACTGTAACGATTACATGAATTTTAATGACGGGACGTGTTGTAGTTCTGTGGAAACTAGGACTACATTGCAAATTGTCACTTTCACGATTTTGGCAATATGGTGAGAAAATGTTTGGTTATATTTGCGACTGGTATTGTTTGAGGAGAATTTACGGAGCAAACACAATGAAATTAATGATAAAATGAGTTGAAAATGCACGATATGTCACGCAAATATTGAGGTTATCTTCTTCTTATTTTTTGGCGTCTGCCATAATATCTGCTCTTTATTCACTTCACGTTGAAGTTTGATGTTGCCAAGTCTGCAATATAGAAAGTCCTCGAGGAATATTTGACTTTTGAATCCATTATGCACTTGAAATGAGTGTTAGTTGATGACAAATCAGAGATGTCACGAGTTTTGTGCATTTATGTCCATATAGTGGCAATGTTTTATATTGATAATTTTCATTTTGAAATTGTTTCTGAAGTCTGCAGGTTTGACATATGGCAACTATGTAATTACAGATCTCATGAAAACGAGACGTCAGTTATAATTAAAGGTGTGACTTGAGGCGACAAAATCGATACTTGAGTGATTTGTCGATTTTCAGAGAATCGATTATTGAAAATCGGTTAAGAGAATGAAATAATCAATTCTAAAACCTCCGAATGATATTCAATTTGAATCAGTCATGCCTTAATCTTGAATAATGATAATAATAGTTGAGATTCTTCATGATAATCAGAATATTTTCAATTTTGCAACATTAAATCGAACATGTCTTCAGCACATCAACATTCTGTCACATTTTCAGTGTATCCATCGCAGTTTTCATGCTCCTCAGACGCCTCATCATGAAATGCAAAGGCACGCCGATCCACGACTACCAAAAGCTCCCCGAATCAGATTTCCAACCACAGAAACCATCACCAACCAACTGCTACACCCTCTTCCGAGCCCTGTCAAAGCTGACAGCCATCATGCTCTACTTTTTCGTCTGCGATCGCACCAATTTCTTCATGAAAGAGAACAAATACTACTCGGAGTTTAGTTTTTGGTTGCCGATAGGCTACGTCACGGTTTTAGGCTTGTTTTTCACCGAGGAGAGTCGGTTCAACAAGGTCCTGCACAGGGACCAGCTGAACGAGTGGAAAGGGTTCATGCAGCTGGTGATTCTAGTGTACCACGTGACAGGCGCAGCGAAGATTTTGGTTATTAATATGCACATGAAGGTGCTGATGTCGAGTTATTTGTTTTTGTTGGGCTACGAGCAGTTCAGCTACGTTTGGCACCGAAACGATACTAGTGTTGTTAGTTTCAGTCGCACTTTGTTCCAGCTCAATTTCATGACGTTCACGCTGTGCCTCTGCATGAACCGCCCCTACCAGTTCTACTACTTCGCGCCCCTCCTCACCTTCTGGTACCTCATGTTCTACTCCTTCGTAGCCTTCCCCCCCCACATCACGAGCTCCAGCTCGGAAAACAAAATGGCGTACTTCTACTTGCTGATAAAATTCGTCTGCATGTTCGCCGTCGTCACTGTGCTTTTTATGTCGGAGGTGTTCTTCGAGAAAGTGTTCGTCACGAGGCCGTGGAAGGCGCTGTTCGTCACCACAGACGACGACATCCACGAATGGTGGTGGCGCTGGAAGATCGACCGGTATTCCGTCATGTACGGGATGGCCTTCGCGGTTCTGATGGTTTTGGCGCGCAGATTCAACGTGCTGGACGACAACAACCACTCTAACCTCTTCTCGCGCGGCGTTGCCATGTCCGCCACGCTGCTGGCGTTGATAGGTGTCAGTTCCTACGTGGTGTTGACGTTTCTGTGCCGTTCCGAGCTGGAATGCAGCGAGATACACTCCTACGTGGTTTTCGTGCCCGTGGTGAGCTACGTTTTGCTGAGGAACGTCTCCGGGGTGCTGCGCACGCGCTACTCGAGTTTCTTCGCGTGGTTTGGGGAGATTTCCCTCGAGCTTTTCATCAGCCAGTATCATATTTGGCTGGCGGCTGACACTCACGGGGTTTTGGTTCTGGTTCCTGGGTACCCGGTGTTGAATTTGATGGTCACGTCGTATATTTTCGTGTGTGCTTCGCATGAAGTGCACGATATCACCAAAGTATTACTACCTTACGCCGTGCCGAACGATTGGAGATTGGTTTTGAGGAATTTGATGTTGTTTCTGGCTGTTTTGGTGCCAATAGGCATCAGTGATGGCATGTTTTAGCATGATTTTGTGTGATAATATATCTCTTAAGTACAATCGTTTGTATTATTTCACCTCGACATCACTTGAAATCGATTAAACAATTGGGCAACGCCCTGTTAAAAACCTGTACCCCGCCTATGTTGATGAATTGTCAACACACCTACGAAACGGTACACAATCACTGTCTTCCACTTTATATCCGAAAACAAACACCAACTGCCTAATGAGGAATTCTCCTCAATTTGGGTTATTACTGGAAATGCAAATTTGAAGTTAATGATTATGAGTTTCATTTATGAATGTTCCAAACTCTCTGCAGAAACTATCTAAAATAATTTTTCAACTACGGGTCTTTAAACTATAAATCGCTTTGTTTCTAGTTCACAAATTGGCAACAGCGCCTAGTAAGCTAGAAAAAGAACAACATATATTTGTTCTGTCGGTTATCATAACCCAACTTTTTGTTTATACTTTGTGGCTGGTAACGAATACTTGATTGAATTGTTTTTTAGTTATTTGATACAATATTATACATCAATATAATAATCCAACCCAACCAACAACCTTACTTAGAAGCCAAACTCAAACATAACCTTAAAACCTGAGTTCTCTCTCTAACTCGTGGTCGTTGCCATCTTTGTTTACCTAATCAACGTAACGAATTTGTTGTCCTTTTTTATCACTGTAATCCGCAGTCGATGTTGCCAAATGTTGAATTAAAAACAAAGCACTTAAAACTTTAAATTCCCATATTTATTTTTGTTTTTTAAATACTTGAAATATTTTTTTTTAAGAAAAAGGTTGAAATGTGACGGTTTAAAGACATATCATGAAAAATACTTCATTATCGTCTGAAGGAGAATTCCCCATTGTACACTCAAAATATGCACAAACATAACTTGGTCAACACAGCAAAGAATATAGTTCTTTCTGCTGCCAATTTGGCTGCCATGCTATTCATTCGAATAAAAGAAAGAAGAAGACCCTAACGTTCGTGGAACTACTTCAACTACCGCGAGATGGCGCTGCGAATGACAAAATGATGGATTGAGATATGAACAACAATAACACTAAACTAAAAAGTTTAGTTTCGAAAATTTGCAATTCGTGTTTTCGTAGCGAAATACGTAAACACCAACAAACATTTTCATTAAAGTTGGTCGCATGTTGAATGTAGTGTTATCGATTTAGCGAAGCCCTAGGCATCTTTCAATCAGTCAGAGTAGTCCGAGTTCTGACGATCTTCTAATAGCCAGCAGAATTTAATTTGAAAATATTTCAATCATCCTGTACACACATTTCGGTATCGCAGAGATGACTAAGTTTCAATTATGCAACCCTATTAATCACACATAAAGAAATTGGCAGAGTGATAAGACGGCACATATTACTCAGTCGATTTTAAACCTCCGTTGAGTTCGGACGTGCGTGACAAAAAGACTTTCGTTCGGTGGAAAGTTTTCGCGAGTGTTTTCAGTGATCAGTGATGTGTGTGTGACTGTGTGTGTGCTTCAAGAACAGTTCGAGAGTGGGCATGTTGAGAAAAATTAACGGGTGAGTTTTATTTTCACGTTACTTCACACAACTGAACGATTTTGAAATTTTCCATCATGATACATCGGGTTTTTTTATTGAAATTTACTGATTTCTTGGTGAAATTGTTCTTTCAAAGCGGCGTTTTCAATGTTTTCTCATGATGAATACATGATAAATAAACCCTTTCTTAACATTTAAGAAAATAAGGTGAAATTTCAACTTTGTATTAATACCGAATTCGTTTACTTGCATGAAAACACGAAGTACCAACAAAAATGTTATGAAATTGTTGAAAATTTTATAGATTCATTTTTAATTTTGTTATAGATGGCATGTGACGTCTGGAAAACAAAGAACTAGGATAGAAGGTGTAACTACTACTACCAATCGGTGAGTGGTTTTTTTGATTCCTGTAACTTTTACAACGCCACATTTACCTCGTCGTCACACATACCAACTATTTTTTAATTGTCCATTATGATTTTTCGAATTCAGATATTTATTCTAGAGATTTAATGACTTTTTTCATTCTTACAGGTAGTAAGTAGTTCTTCTAGAAAAAGGTAAGTGATTTTTGGGTTATGCATGACTTTTTGCACGAATTACAGCGGGTGCACCCACAATATTCCGACGAACTATGGAATTCGTAGGATTCCAGAGAATCCTTATAGCCAGGATATACGTACAGTATGTCCAAATTGCAGTTTCTCGATTTTAAACTCACTTTTCCAAATTACACAGGCCTACCTTTTTTTTTTTCGTGTAAAAGTGTTTTCAAGTGGCAGGTCGTTTAACATACAGTACATCAGGATACTGAATGGAATGTTTATTTTCGAATTGACTTCTTTGGCATCGCAGTAGCAAAAGTAATAGTCTCTACAGTGCGTTGGTACGAATCGAATCTACAATCAAAGGTGTGCTTGAAGAAATCGAGTACGCCATCAAAAGTGTCTCACAGACGGAAGGTCCCAAGTTCAGATGCACCAAAATTATTTCCAGTGAATTTTCTACCCGATCATTAACGACAGTTGACAACCTCACCCGATAGCGCGCCCGGTACCCTTACGAGGGGAGAGTATTGACTTTTGGTGTTTGTAAGTTCTCCTCTTTGCAAAAGAGGCCGTCACCTTAAGAAGTCGGTATGACAGTGTTTTTCGTGGTCGTGGGAGTCTTCTTAGTTCTTGATGTAGGTAGGAATTCGCTTTGCGGCCCACCGCATTTGAATTTCGATGGAACTTCTAGATGTGAATTACTTTTGACGACGTACTTGATTTCTTCAAGGGCATTTTCGATTGTAGATTTGATTTGTACCAACGCACTGTAGACGACTGTTACTTTTGCTACTGCGATGTTGAGGATTTCAACTCGAAAATGAACATTCTATTCAGTATTCTGATGTACTGTCTGTTAAACGACTTGTTACTTGAAACACTTTTTCATGAAAAAGAAGGTTTGTCTGACGATTACGATGACAATTTTCCAAATGAAGTATATTTTGCAATTTTGTGAAAATGCCAATGAACGAATTTCAGGAATTGAATTTATTTCAGGTATTAAATCATTTCAACAAAAAAAAAACTATTTCAGGAATCATTCTTTTTCAGGAATTATTCTTTTTCAGGAATTATTCTTTTTCAGGAATTATTTTATTTCAGGAATTATTTTATTTCAGGAATTATTTCATTTCAGGAATTATTCTTTTTCAGGAATTATTCTTTTTCAGGAATTATTTTTTTTTCAGGGATTATTTCATTTCAGGAATTATTCTTTTTCAGGATTTATTGTATTTCAGGATTTTTTTTTTCAGGTATTATTTTTTGGGGAGATCAAAGATTTGAAAAATGAAACGAATATTCGTTTTATTCTGAGCTAGAATAATTTTTCATGAATGGTTCTTCGTGGATTTTTAGACACATAATCTGAAATAATATTAAGTGCATTTTGCAATTTTGTACAAATGCCAATAAACGAATTTCAGGAATTAATTTTAATTTCTGGAAGGGGTAAATGCGGTTCAAGTAGAGGTATCATCTGGTGATTTCATTCAGATGAACCTTTCTCAGTGAAATAAGTGAAAACAAACGGAATAAGCGCGGTTTATACTTTTCAGGTACATAATTTAAGACAATATGAAGTGCATTTTACTATTTTGTACAAATGCCAATAAACGAATTTCAGAAATAATTTTATTTCTGGAAGGGGTAAATGCTTTTCGCCTATCATCTGGTGATTTCATTCAGATGAACGGTTCTCAATGAAAAATAGTGAAATAAGTGCCGCGTAGACTTTTCAGAGACGTAATCTGAAACAATATATGCATTTTGCAATTTTGTACAAATGCCAATAAACGAATTCCAGAAATTAATTTTAATTTCTGGAATGGGTAGATATTTTTCATATTCATGGTTTGTAGGCCTACTGGGGATGCTTCCATTAAAAAAAGCAACGCATTGAGAACTCTACCTCTTGGGTAATGACGGAAACGAGTTCAAATGTATATTATTATATTTCGCAGGCGCTTAATAGAATCATTTACAGGTAGCACATCATCAGCAGAATTTGTTAAGAATGTGTTTGAGGAGAACGGTTTCTTACCAACAAATAAAATTCAACAATGTAATGTGGAGGTTGATATTCAATAAATATAAATCACGACTTCAATTCATTTCTCATTCATCTTGAAGAAAACTTTAGTGCCGACATCTCTTAACTCTTACCTGAACTGAAGCCCTATGACAATCATAACAGCTTACCAACACAATTTTTACAGTTTCCTAGCTTCAGCTGCAGTATTTCTAAAGACCCCGATGATATCGGAACGCCACTGATTGTCAATCGATCATAACCTCACTTTTTCAGGAGGTTTCAAAATGGGTTTCGAGAGCTAAAATCACCGCAACGAAATAGTGAAAAATGTCATCTCACCACGGCACGCAAGTGATAACCGACCCAGTGGAAGAAATGCTCAAGAAAACCGGCTGCATAGAATTGCACTACAAAGTTCAGGTGACGATTACGTAAACACCCTAATTTACCAAACTTATTATCGTAATGTTTCAGATGTGCATCGCGGAAACTCAGGACTGGAGAAAGTGTCAGGATCATGTAGCGGATTTCAAGAAATGCATGCAAAAGTACCAAGAGCAAAAAGTGAAGTTGTAGAACATGGCAGTGCATTTCTTAAAAACATTAGCAGGTTTTGAATCTACCAAAATGGTGGTTGTAGTTCGCGCGGATTTGAGAATGGGGTGTGGGAAAATAGCTTCACAAGTGGGTCACGCGGCTATTTCACTTTACCAGTCAGCTTTGGAGACTTCTAATCCACACTTGAAGCAGTGGCTGAATTCCGGTCAACCAAAAATTATCCTTAAAGTCAACTCTGACTGTGATAACGTATTCCACAGCATCGTTTCCAAAGCCAAAGAACTCAAATTGAATTATTGTGTCATAAGAGATGCAGGTAGGACTCAAGTGAAAACAGGGACTGTTACAGCTGTAGGGATAGGTCCGAATAAAGAGAAGGAAATAGACTTTGTAACTGGTGACCTCAAATTGTTATAATTGTGTTATAAGAATAATTGTATTTGTACAATAACATTTCCACAAAATTCATTGATGTGTTTCTTTAAATTGACAAAATTCAAGACACAAATCCACTCAGTGTTTGGAATTAAACAGTTCGCTGTTTTTTGAATGTCGTTTACGTATATCACAAATACACTGCAATACTGAAGAAAAGTTGAAACTATCACACCTATTATTGAGTTCGTTTTATTCTGCAAACTATTTCAAATCATTTTCAACTTAGTTTTGTTTCATAACCTCAATCATTGTCACAGACCATTGCTGAAAGGGCAAAACAAAAGAAGAAGAATTACCTGCCAATTTTGAAATGTTCTAAATCGTTAAATTCTACTGTGCGTCACTTAACCTTCAAAAATTTCAAATATTCACACAAAGTCAACTCTAACAGTTTAAATTTTTTCTTGCGTTGAAATAGTGTTCTACCTGGCTGAATAAAGATGTGGAGAGTTTTCGCTGGAACCACCTACTGTGATTATCCTATATAATAAAGATCGAGTGTTAAGTTAGCGTATACAGACGATATCCGGCAACTCTGTGAAAGCTATTTTCGAATATTTCGGTTTGAAATGCACACCCTGTATGCGAAAACTAGGGACTCCTGGTATGTCCACGATAACGCAGTGTTAAGTAGGTAAAGTAGGCGTAATTAAAATATACGGTATAAATATACAGAGATCACATTCGAATGATGTATGAATTGATTATAAAAAGTACAAATACTTATTAAATTATTTCTTCATTACCTTTCCTGCACGATTCTTCAAGTTGGCACATTAAATGCAATTATCAACTAAAACCACAGCTTAACTTAACATACATGTGTAGAAATGTTCACTATTTGTCATCAAAAATCGTTCAAACGTCAAAACAGCAAGACAGTTGTGACAGCTGTCCAAAAAGTGCGGTGTTGCTGCTTGTCTTGTTTTTCGAAGATCCTCCGAAATAAAATGTCTTCTAGTTATATTATTCTAGAAGGTACTTTTTGAAAGATTAGATATAGAGTTTTCGATCTGTCACACAGAAATAACAATATTTTATTCTCAGTCATGCAAAGATTTCGTCTTGGAACATTCATGACAACGAAAAATTCTTTTGGACGGACAAATTTCAGGCATGTCTTCACTTCAACGCGCATTAAAAAAAACATCAAACAACATATAAACGCACGAAACTCAACCGGTATTGCAGGTCCCTGCACTTCCTTTGCCTTTACTTGTTTTGTCATAAATATTCGCGACGAAATCGACGAAATAGGGTAAAGTTTAAAAATCTGAGTAAATCACATTTTTTATACACGCATATTTACATTAAAATTATTTCTCTCGTCATAGAGGGTGATTCAACAAGATTCCTCAGAAACCTCAGGACTCTGTACCTCTAGAAATCATTTCCAAACAAAACACCCTGTATATTTAGAGTTGTATTAACGTTTCATGCTCTGTACGGCAAAAAAAAATGTCAAAGCCATCCATAACTGAGTAATTGCCGAGGAAATTTCGTTGCAACACCCTGTATATTGTTCGACTATGCCTAACGACAAGAATTTGACATCACACGTGACCAATAAGATTCAGTGGTTGGGTTGAAAAAACATCGCAATTCACCAAAAACGGCGCTCGAAATGTGGATTCATGCAAAACATTGGGGTTACCGCAATAATTCAGGTAGGGTTCATGCAACATCGACCGCGAATGTTCATGAATCATTCAGCGGGCAAAACTGTAGGTTAGAAACTTTGAATATGAAAAATTTCAGGCTTAAAATCAGGAATGGAACAT
Organism: Plagiodera versicolora; assembly: GCA_037013635.1. NCBI lineage: Eukaryota > Metazoa > Arthropoda > Insecta > Coleoptera > Chrysomelidae > Plagiodera > Plagiodera versicolora. Next base: position 8,587,478 of record CM072991.1, on the reverse strand, counting down.
GAATAACGATTTTAAAGCAACATTTTCGGTGTTAGTTTTGGATTTAAGCCTAAATCTCAGTAAAAACAATTTCCTTCATCTCCTGGTCGAAAAACCTGCGAAAAACCACCAACAAAACCTCATAAATCTCGAACAAACAAAAACAACATACTTTTCCCCCCGATTCAAGCACTTATCAGCTTCGTTTTCTGGGGATCATCGAATTTACAGACCTCGAAAGAGTTGACGCTGCTCAAAGAGGAGGCGTAGGAGTTGTTGACGATGTGCGGGGCCTCGTTGAATTCGTCCAACTCTTCCAGATCCGCCGAAGAGGGGCCTTTGAGCAGGAAATACTGCTCCGATCTGGTCGGCCATAATAAATGGGCCATCACGCAATACGCGAAGCAGTCTGCCGAGTATGTTATGCCTAAAAAACGACGAGAAAGGGTTTTTCGTTGTGCGTGACTGGGTGCCGAAGTTCCGCGTATTGTTGTGACAAAATAACTCTCGAAATACAGCTGGAAACATACCTCACCATGTTCAACAAACTTCAAAACATTCTATGGGGTGTTTTCTTTTAAAAAAAATAGCGAAAATCGCCTAATTTTAACCGAATAAAAAATATTTCCATACCCAATAAAAACTTGAATCTCCATAAAGCCGACACATGTAGAGCAATTAGAGCCAAAATGGGCAAATATATGAACCAAACTAGACTCGAAGCTCCGAAATGAAGTAGAAAATTCAATTTTTGTGTGTTGTGTTCATACAACATTGTCGTACGAAGCTCGTACAAGAACCAAATCATTATCAGGGTTCTGAAAACGAGAATTAACCACCCTGGCCATGTTTGGTATTCGTCTATGTCTTCGATTATGTCAACTTCGGTCTGAAAACAAAATAAATAAAATGATTAGCAAAGTTGAGAAATTGTTCAAATTTTTTTTTTTATTCAATTCAATTCAATTTAATTCAATTATTCTTCCAAAGTCTTGATAAAGGTTATTATATTTTTTAATGAGCTCGCTGAAAATATCGCACGAGTTTATAAAAATCAAACCATACAGGGTGATCCATTTAAAACATTTCTATATCGATGTTTAAAATGGTCAATTTTGGGTTCTTATAATGAACATCCTGTATAGAGTACATCAAATTCGAATGTACCGAGGTGAATATCATTAAATCAACTATCAATTATCAAAAACCCTTCCTAAATAATTCATAAATGTGAGGTAACTGGCTATTTCAATAAAAGTCTACAAAAACACAGATTTTCCAAGTATCTTGGCAACATTGCAACTATATTCAAACTCGACCAACGAAGACAATATACAGGGTGTTCCATTAAAAAAATTGATGAGTTTGAGCTATTTTTTGGGGAACACGACTTGATACAATTCAAAATGGGGGACTTACCAGATTCCAAACGTAAAGCAGGATGTGTACGACTCCATAACACAACCATATCGCAAAAACTAGCGGCTTCCAAGTCAGTTCGAGCCTAGTAACAGCCCAACCTTTGGCCAGAAGCAGCAACAGCAGCATAAAAGTCGTCTAAAAAATCGAACCCTCACTTCCATGTCACCTTTTCTCAACCACCCCAACATACCCTGGACAAAATATCAAAAATATCCCCTGCCATGGCGATTTTCGGATACCCCTCACCGTTTAGGGCGTACTTCAAGTTGTGCACGAGTATCAGACACAGAGCCATGAAGTCCAGCAAGAGACTAGCCGTGAAAAGCTTCGTCACAGGGTGTTTTTGGGTTTTGATGGCGTGGCACTGGAGAGGCACCAGCACCATGTAGCACAGCCAAAACACGAGGTACAGCTCCAAAGTGTTTTGTCTGTCGAAGGAGAACTGGTAGGTCAGAGTGCTGTAGGCCGAGTTGTTGGGGTTGCCGTTGACCAGCCAAATGTCGTAATCGATTTCGTAAGGGGTGTATGTTTTGTATTCCTGGTACTCACAGGTGGTTGTGTTGAGGAAACACGCCACCATCGACAGGTACCAAAAACTAAAAGGCATTTTGTGTGGTGGGGGTGTGAAACAAGCACGAAAGCTACTTACGAAGGCTGCTTCAAATCTTCAATAACATACGTGAACTGATGCCCTTTCACGACATTCCACTGGACATCCTCGTCTTCGCATAGTTCCCCTTTGGGGCACGGTATGCGCCTCAAATAATCCTTGCCGTGAGTACTGCATTTCGCGTCATATGCCCTGGTTTTCAGCTTGCTAAACATACGTTTGCAAGCTTCATTTCTATTGAAAATAACCCTGTTTTTGTAGTAGTCCAAGAAATACAGCCTATCGAGCACCGCGAACGTCACTGGGACCGATAAGTGAGTCTTAGACGTGATATTCCCGAAAATGTACCCATTACTAGCCTCTGGTTGATGAGGATTAGTCTTTTGGAACCCGAATTTTATGAGAAACTTAAAGAACTCGGTGGATTTGAACGTGCCTTGCAAGTGTGTGCATTGTCCTACTTCTGAAAATGCATAAATTAACATTACTATCGCTGATAATACGTGATTTTTATGCATTTTTGTTTGAAAATATGGAAACTTGACATGTCAAACACAGTACATAGTGAAGTTGGCGCAATAAACATTAAAAAATGTTGTTATAACTGCATGACATTGGCTCATGTCAATGTTTGATTGTTCGAAGCTATGTGACGACATAGGTGTACTCCCTATCTCGAACGTGACGTCAATGGTTATGAAACAGTGACGTAATTTCTTAAGGGGTTGATGGTGAAAAAATTCACAAAATAAATACGTAACACTTTTAATAGAAGCAAAAAATACAGAAAGCTCTTTCGTAATATACATATTTACAATATTTATTTATATCTACAAACCATGTTTGAATAAAAACGATACACAATATAAAAAAAACCTATATTATTACTGTACCTTGCTCAAGTTTCTTTTCAAAATTAATTTGAATGTTTTATCAAAAACAATTATCAGATGCAATATTTCAACAGTCTTACTTATGTCATGTCTTTCATTTACTTGAAAAATAATTCTGCTTCAATAAATGTTCACTGCATAATCACTTTTAACCATAATACTAGTGGATAAAATGGAATGTTGCCAATTACCTGTCATTAACATATGAGAATATCTTTAAAAATGGGGTAAGCAAACTTTACCAGCAAACAATTCTGATATGACAGTTATCCACAGAGCTAAAATGAATAAAATATAAGAAATGCCAACTTGATGACTACCAGGTAATTGATATGGCTGCCCTCCTATCTCATCCACATGAAAACCCATTGGAAAAATAACAGCAGCAAAACAAAAGAGAACCACTAGAAACAATGCAATTAGCCAAAATGTCATTCACACTTCTTTTTTCAACATACTTGCTGTGAATCCGACCCATCTAGCATAAGGAACTACGTTTCTGTCCCAATGAGATGAAGCTAGGAGTATTATTGTTGTAGTGATACAAATACAACCAACAAAAATGCACACTAATGCTAATAACCATTCATGTTGCAACTGAGGTGTAAAGCACACCTGCGGTCTGTTGTATAATGTCATACACGACCACATTAAACCCAATCTAGTATCCCCTGGAAAAATTAGACTGTAAGGAAGTAATTTAGAGAAGATTAATCAACCTACCTCCGACATCTGTGATAATCCAGTCTGGCATCGCCAAACTGACGATGGCGAAAATATCAGCTGCCATAAAGAGAGTACCCGATATTAGAGTTAATTTATCCATGGGGAAGAGTTTTCATCGAATTTCGGTAAATGCAAAGAAGTATTGAGTATGTTAATTATCAAAATAATAACAATCAATTGCCAAACGTCAAGAACTGTATTCTTCTCCTTATTTTTAACTGAGGTTTAGCTGTCTTTCACAACCAATGAAGGTGGGCAAGATACTAATATGGCCTAAGAAGAATTGACATTTGACACAATCAACAAATAGGTGGATTTTTATGAAAAAAATTGCAATATTATTATACGTACGTCGACAGAGATTGTTTCGAGTTTTCAGATAAAATATTTTGTCGTCGAATGATTGTCATCGCGAGTGTTTGTTTTAGTCCACACCGAATTATCACAGCAATACTTCCTACCTGACAGCGTTTCCAATTGTTTTCGGAAATGGAAAATTCCAACAATAAACCCAGAAATTGGTGGAGGAATTTAACAATCCAGCGAAGATCGCTAGATAGTTTGAGTCCGAACAATCAAGAAGGATCAATACAGCGAGGTATTGCAATACATAATAATATCTCGTCCGAGCATGATTCGAATGCACCAACTGCTTGGAATCGAAATGGGCTCAGGAAGAGTATTATTAAAATGCATAATCGCGTCAAAGGTGTATTCAAACAAAGGAATACTAATTCGAACAGTGGTGCAAATAGGCATACCATTGCAGTAACAACAAACGCCACTTCATCATCACAATCTGCAGTTAGAGTGAGTACATTGAAAATTAAAGTTGTTCATTTTTTGTGGGTTTTCATTGCCAATCTGGGCATTTTTTCAAGGTAACACTTTCGTCACCAGCAAAAAACGTGGAAAACATTTACAGCTCAATCCCTGTAAGACAACCCACAATTTCACAAAACTCAGAAAGTTCCTTGCCCAGGCCTTCACCACATCCAACCGAAACTCTGGTAAATACACCCCATCGACTTTCGTGACATTATCTCATCTCTCACCTCTCCAGGGCTTACCACCGCCCCCGATTCCTCCTCTAACAGCCATGGCACCTGTCGTACCTCCAAGGAGGCGCACATTTGCCCAGCTGTCGCCCGAGGCACCCAATGGCAACGTGCCGAAAACCGAAATCGCGAATCTCTCGAACTGTTATTGGTATTGGGGTCCGATTTCCAGGTCCCAGGCCGAGGATAGGCTCAAAGACTCGCCGGATGGGGCGTTTCTCGTCAGGGATTCCACGGCGGACAGGTGAGAGAGGATTTCGTGGGGGGGATTGTTTATTTTCGCGATATGATTGTGGTTGTTTTTCGTTCGCCCCTCGTATATTCGAGTTTTTTTTGTGGTTTACACGACTCTGAGTATCAAAAAATGAAAGTCGCGATGTTTATAATAGCAAGCAAGGTTTGACAGCTCGCCAGAAAGTGCGGAGTTGCCGCTTGTGTTTTTTTTTTCAGCGATACTCCGAGAACAAAGTTAGGTTAGGTAAGTTTATCATTCAATTGTTTTCTTGACTGTGGTTTTTCCAATATTTGTGAAAAGTTCTACTGGAATTAACAAACTTTATTAGCGGATCAAAGTTTTCTCTTCAAATAAATTTGGCAACGTTGCGAACTCACTGTGCAGTGTTGCCATAATTATTGACGCCTGTCAAAACCAATCAGAAGTTCAGTGGTTAGCTAGATACTTTTCATTTTGCACTATTGGTATTGGAAGATAACCAAAAATCATAAAAAAATTGGGCTTTTTTCGAAAAAAAAGTACTCTATAATATGTTTTGAAATTTTTGGACGTAGTTAGGTATGTTTTCAGCTATGTTTTGAGTTTTTTTTGCACAAAAATATTTAGAAATAACGGAGATATGTGTCATTTTGGGAGGTGCCGAAAAAAAAGTTCCCCTCAAGCTAAAACAAAAAAATCAAGAAGGTTATTGAAGTTGCAGATATCTCCTACATTTCTCGAAAAAATATCAAAAATCTACAAGGCGAATTCTGAAAAAAAGTGGGGTAAAAAAAATTGTCCTAACCTAACCAAGAATCAACAAGAAATTAGGCGATTTTCAAGATATTTTTTGAAAAAAAGTACTCGATAGAATATTTCGAAATTTTTGGACATGATAAGGTACATTTTCAGCTATTTTTTGAGTTTTATTTTGCACAAAAATATTGAGAAAAACAGAGATATGTGCCATTTTGGAAGGTACCGAAAATAAAGTTTCCCTCAAGCTAAAACAAAAAAATTAAGGTTATTAAAGTTGATATTTCCTACGTTTTTCGAAAAAATATCAAAAACCAACAAGATATGGCGGTTCTGAAAGAAAGTGGGGTAAAAAAATGTCGTTTTTGAATACCCCCCCCCCTCCCCAAAAAACTCCACACTGCTATAGCTCCTCAAACAAACCGAAGCTTACTAGACACCTTGCCTGTATAATTACAGGTACATTTTCACTATGAGCTTCCGCAGTATCGGCAAAATCCTGCACACCAGAATCGAGCACAACCAATCAGGCTACAGCCTATTCGATCAGGTCGGCTACAACAGCGTCGCTGACTTGGTGGAGGACGCCGTCGAAAAGTCGAAAGAAAACGTTTACTGCTACACGAAGACGAGAGACCTCGTCCAACCGAACTTCCCCGTCAGACTCACTCTGCCCGTTTCGAGGTACGACAAAGTGCCCTCTCTGAAGTACCTCTCCAGATTCGTTATCAGACAGTGTGTGATTATCAACGATGTGGAAAAGTTACCGTTGCCCGATGTTTTGATTGGTTATTTGCAGGAACAAGGGCCTTATTTTTGAGCGGGGTCGGTTGGTGCTCTGTACTTATTTTTTCAGCAGGTTTTGGTGCCTCAGTTTTCGTCCAAGCTAAAAATTCTTCGAGCTTGACTCTATTAATAAATTGTTTTAATCGTTTTTTTTTTCTTCAAATGAGTGAATGATGATGGGTAATTGAAAAAAAAGGATTCCTGGAATTTGAGAATCGAAAAAAAATGGTAATGTTGCACTTGAATGTCCGAACGCCAATGGACTTACAATTTTTCGTTATTATATTGGTAATATAATTAAAATGGTTATAATTATTACGGATTTCCGATTTTTCAGAGATTTTTTATGACTAATCAATAAACGCCATAAAATATCATTGAATTAGTGATTTTTGAGTCAAAATTTTTATCGAAATCCAGATCGCATGATAAATCCATAATTATTCACAGGGTGTCAAAAAAAATGTGTGATATTGAATTCAGATATAACCTGAAAAATATTATATCCTATTTAAATAATTTCCAGACACCCTGTATATATTCAAATATGCCATTAAGGAATTAATTTATCGACATTACTCCTCATATTTACTTTCGATTATACAGGGTGTTCCTTGAAGACATGCTAATATTTGAAGGGGTTATTCTTTGACATATTTTGAGAAAAAACTTCCTATAATCGTATGTCCCAAAAGTCCTAACTTTTGAGATACAGGGTGTTAAAATTTTGATAAAAAAACAGGACATACGGTATGATATTAAAAAAAGTCCAGCCCACAAATGAAAATGTATATTATTGTAGTGAATTGTGTATATGTGAATTATTATTCTGTGTTTGTATCGAATGTTTAGTTTTATGATTTTTTTCACGTATTTTTCGAAATATCTTTCAATCCAGATGGACGTGGTTTGCATTTTTTGGGTGAACGAATTCACTTGCAAAAAACGGGTTAGTGAGAAATTGAAACTATTGCAGTATTTTTATATTCCCATTTCAGTGATTATTGCTAGTGCCTATTTAGTCTCTGTACTATCTCCTATAAAAAAAAATGCATTTGATTCGTGTTCACCCTGTAGATAAATATCAATTTTGTATTTTGTACCAACTTGTTTAGAAGAAAAAAAATAAAACCAGGCGTCATGTGTGATATAAAATATACGAATAAAAAACAAACTATCACATTTATTTTTTAATCAACAATAAAATAAAATTGTCGAAAAATAATAAATAACTTATTCCTAAAATCGTGCTTATTAGTTTCACCAAATAATACTATCTGTTCCAGTTGACTCCCAGAATGTTGCGTGCCTAAAAACAAAAAAAAAATCAATTTCGACTCGCAACGAGAATGTTTCCATAGTTATACAGGGTGTCAAAATATAGCTCCTTCCTCGAAAAACACTGAAACTAAATAAAATCCCTCAAATGTCAACTGTCAATGTCTTGACGCATGACATTTCTCCAGCAATATTTTCATCATCAACAACTGTTGTATTTGAGACACCCTGTATGCGACACTCACCGTGACAAAAACAGACTGAACCGTGTCTTTGGCAACCTGACTGGGAACCTCCGATTTATTCAGTAGATCGTGCACTTGCACCGCCTCCTCTAACCTCCTATTCAAAAACTTCCACGTGTTTTGGAAATTCTCGGATTTGTCTTGGATCATGTACAACTCGGTCGCCTTGTATACACCCGCTATACCCAATCTCCTCAAATACCAAATAAACTGCAATTGAAAACGAGAGGGTTTCGAAAACAGCGAGAAACAAGTGGGAGGGGCTATGACGTAGTAGCCCCGGATGACATGGATTTCATTTTGGCGGCAAATTGACTCACGTCTACTGATCTGTCGCCGGCGTGGTAGCAAATGTCATCTACCATGGTCAGTAATGCTGCTAAAGCGTTCGGTACGTTTGGTGGTAGGGACATGATGGCGATGGCTTGAGGCCATTTATTTATGTAGGGAATTGTCATTTCAAGGCGAATCTGCATTGCCTTTTCAGCGAAGTTAGCCGGTGCCAAAGGCGCCGTTTTATTTTCTTCTTGGAGCTGAAAAGTGATCTTTATCTAACAAGTGATAAAAATAAATGACTTACATTTTCTTCAGAAAATAGAGTTACTTATTTCTCGAAAAATAAAACTTTCAAGGCTTTTGTAATTTTCCTGAGAATTTGAATGATGCACTTGACCAAAATCTCAATTTCGGGGCATCGCTGAAAAAAATACAAGCGGCAACACCGCACTCTCCAACAAGCTGTCACACTATTTGGCTCGAATAAATCCTACGAACTAACACCCTGTACATCCTCCTACCTTTCGCATAATTCGTACTAGTTGCGAGTTGGCGTTAGTTTGGAAATAATGCACTAAGTCAGCGCCCCCTCTGGCGAACATCCCGTGAGATACTCCCGGATATCCTAAGACTAGCGCCCCTTTACTGATGGCCTCTTTGGACCATCCCACTTCCGGTACGAACGGCATGGAAGCCGCCAAAATCTTGTTCCTAATGTCGTCTTCGTAATGGGGCGTGTCTTTTTGGTCGCCAGTGGCGTCCGTCGAATTTAGACGGCATTTCGACCAAATGGATGGGGCACCTGAGGATTTAAAACAACTGATTTACGACTTTTGAACGGTTCCGTCGATTTGCAGTTTGTCGTTTGACATTTGAGTTGAGAATTTGCTATTGCTTAACCTCCAAAGAATGACACTCGAAGCTGTGACGTCAGAGTGTCGTAATGTAATAAAATAACGAGCTGTAATTCAAATGTGGTTTATTTTAATTCAAAAAACATATCAAGAGGTTCGATAAGAGTCAAGGAAGCAGTTGTGGGGCTTTCTTAGCCTCGACACACTCGACGAGTCTGCTCAAGAGACTATCCAAAACGTCAAACGTCGTCAAGGACGAATGGAGCACTAGCAACTTCTCACTTTTGGGCATCTCGTTCAAATTTTGACCGGCAACTATCACGCTCAAACCCTCCCCGGGAGCTTTCTCCTCCTCGACCTCTTTGATTTTCAACTTATAATGCGCCCTGGACAGCTCGATGGCTTTCCTGAGAGGTACGAAGTACTCTTCCTCGAGGCTATCGAGGTGATCCCAAATGCACGTCACGTTCTGCGAGTCTCTGAGCGACAAGTACCTCAGCAGGTTCAAAGTGGCTATTATTTGATCTGACAGCTCGATTATATCGCTCCGTTCTTTCGTGTGTAGGAACGCGAATTTTCTTAGCAAAGCGAAAAGTTTCGGCCCCTTTAAGTAAGCGGAAAAATTGCTGTCCCCCTTTGCGAACTCCTCCACTATAAGATCTTTGAACAAGGTTATTGTGAAGCTTATTAAACCAGAGTGGCTCAAGACAGACATCAAGTTGAAAACTAGTAAGTAAACGCCCTGTATCTCGAACGATAACACATAATCTTTGTAAGCGTTCAAAGCGAGTTTGCGAACGTGTTCAAAGTCGTTATAAACAATTACTGTGGCTATAGTTTTGCAAAACTTGGCGTGATCCACGGATTCCAAGAGCAAGTAAGAAAGTTTCAACAATTTCACATGTTTCAACAGAGCAGTGAGTAAATTCAGCCCTTTTTCTATAGCAATTTGATGATCAGCTTTGATCAGTGCTGTGACAAGGTAAACACTGTTTTGGAAAACATGCACAGGATTATAAACTTTAGGAACTCTTTCTATAAAAATTTCTTCAGAGTAAACTAGGTGAAACAGAGAAGCAAGTCCCAAGGTATCAAGCTTAAATAAGTCCTTATTTTCAGTATCAAATCTGGAGTCAAGGAGCACCACAATATCACTAGTGGTGAAGAATATTTGCCGCAAAATTTGTTCACTCAGCAACCTAGTTCTACTTTTTTTACCATCATAAATGGTCACATCTAAATACACGAATGGTGCCCCTAGGAGGCCCACTAAGAATTTGCGCACAACACTAACTTTTTCTGGATTATTTTCAACTGCAGAGCCTTCAAATGTATTGTAAAACTGAACAACATTTTTATACAACAGAATTATTTTTAAAGTTGCCTCATCATTCTCCAGCAGGATTTTTTCTTTCCCCTCCAAATTGTTACATTCTGGTACTTGACATTTATCAAGGAAAGATTGTATAGCATTGAAGCCCCAGGCAAAGGAAATTAGGTGGTTTTGGGGCACCCTAAACAACACTTTTTTCATGGGCAACAACAAAGCAATGAATTTCGTGGTGTCTTCACACTCTTCTACTTCTTCAATCAGTTGCAATAGAGCCTCATCAGGCTTTGAATACTCTGCTATCACATTAATTAGATGTTCACAGCATTTGAACACATCCTTGTTGGTGCTCTCATGCTGTGTTGTTAAATATTTGGTCACGAGAGGGATCAAATCCCACGAGCTAACTTTCAATTTTGACTCGTTTTCGTTGAAAACTCTTAACACTTCTGCGGTTCGTCCGTCTCTTAACATTTCTCCGACAGTTTGTACGAAATCACCGCCGTCTTCCATTTTGAAAAAATAAGCCGATTTTGTCCTCAACTCAAAGTTAACGATTGCCAATGTCTGTAAAGAGATTTTCTATTTCGGTGATACCCACTCATAACGATATGAGTAATAAATGATATCGCATAATAACAGTGCGTGATACAACTAAATGACACTTACTTCTGAAAGTCAACTTCCTATAGATGGATAATGCGACTAATGACATTATTTACGCCAACAAATGTTGTCAGTATTAATTCAACACTTTTTTATCAGCTACTAAAAAAGATCAACTTCAAAACTTCTCATCTGTTATGATCTTCAGGTTATGGAATGTCAAATTTTATCTGTAAGTACTGTCAGTCACCTCTTCTTCTTTACATACCAATTGTCACAGTACCTTATAATCATAAGCACGTGTGTACCCGTTCAAATTAGTGGTTTTTGTTGATACATGTAGAATTGGTTCAATATCAATAGTATTATTACATAATATATATCATTCATAATCATTTCTATGTAATTTATATGGTTACATAACCACAGAACTATATGTCATCATTACACCATCCCCACCATCCTGTCCGACGAAAATATTCCAAACCAAAAATTTTGACAGTGACAGTTCGATACGAGACTGCAGTTTTATTCTTGTTTAAAATGCTGGAATTAAAATAATCAAATGAAGTGACTGTGTTTTGTTTAAATTATGTCTACTCGATCTCAACTCACAAAGGATTTAAACGGTGAGTACAGTATTAGTATTTTTTCACACAGAAATAACTGATTTTTTTATTACAAATATTGTCGAAGGGGAGTGTCAATTTTCTATGACAAATTGTGTGCAAATTTCAATTCAATGTTTATATTTGTTATTCAATTAGTGATTCACGATAAAAGTGGAGTGAACATGGTGATAAAACTACGTTATCAGTATTATGTTGAAGTTGTTAGTCATCATATTATAATTCCTAGTCTGATTCACATTGTTTCATCACTTTGTTTTGAACCTGGGTTATAGAATCAATTAGTAACAAATTGAGATTAATTTAATGACATAGTGACCTCGTACTTGAAAAACCATCCTATTAAAATTCTATCAGCTTCTTCAAAACAAATTCTAACTGGACAATTGTGCTAGTTAATGATGTATACTTTCTCATAAATGGAAAAAACTCATTGTCCTATTCAGCTAGTTCATTCTAGTGCAAATTAAATGCAAATCACAGAAAATTAAGGACATTTATTTATATTTTTTCTGAATATTTATTATTATGGCATCCTAAAATTGATATATTGGGAATATTCAGTGTTTGCTTTGCACAATGTTTTATTGAATAGATTAATTTTATCATCTCATCCCCATGATTTATCAAATAGTTTTTTTATAATCTACCCATTTTCTATTTAATTCTTTTTCTACAGAAAGTATCAAATCGTCTGTTGGAAATAAAGTGAAGATACTTTTCAAAAATGTGGTTAGATTGGAGACCAAAGGAGATAAGACTGAAAACAGAGTGTTGGTAAGTGATAATATATCGAAGTTAATCTATAATCAACGACTTTCTAATTCGCTCTTCTACATACAATCAATATTTTGACAGTTTCAAAAGTTCCTCCAAAACTAGAGAGTTTATTTTTTACATGTTGGTTCTCCTGAACACATTATAACCGTTCAGATCCGCTGAATTTGTGTTTCTAGACGTGACGTCACTGCGTTTCCTAAGTTTCTAAATATATCATTATTGCATCATATCAGTGCTATATATTCGATCTATTCAGCACAAATGATCCTTCAATGTTGAATTCGTTTCTAAGAAGGTACAAACTAATCCTGAAGCTCAATTCAGGCAGGTAAATACAATAAAATTTTACCTGCATCGGTCGGCCATGACTAGCGCTGTCTCTCTTCAATGTAATTAAGAAGGGCGTATCATTTGTCTAATGTCACAGACACACAGATTTCCGATACTTCAATGTCAGTTAGTAACTTGTAAACATTCGGAGTGGTCGTATCGTTAGTAAACAGTTTTTACATCGTAATTTGAGAATTATACACGAACGCAATGGGGAAAAAAGCAGAAGTAGGTACACCCAAGTACCTCGCCAACAAAATGAAGGCGAAAGGACTCCAAAAACTCCGATGGTACTGCCAGATGTGTCAGAAACAATGCCGAGATGAAAACGGGTTCAAGTGCCATACAACATCGGAGTCTCATCAACGTCAACTCCTTTTATTCGCAGACAATTCTAAGAGGTACATCGACGACTTTTCATACGAATTCGCGAAAGGATACGTGCAAATTTTGAAAAGACAGTTTGGATCCAAGAGAGTGAGTGCTAATAGGGTATACCAGGAATACATTCACGATCGTGATCACGTCCACATGAACGGTACTAGATGGGTAACACTGACGGGGTTCGTGAAATGGCTGGGAAAAACAGGACAAGCTGTAGTGGATGAGACAGAGAAAGGCTGGTACATCACTTATATTGATAGAAGCCCTGAAACAGTGGAGAAGGAGGAGAAGAAGAACAAGAAATTGAAAATGGATAAAAATGACGAGGAGAAACAAATGGAGTTCATTGAAAAGCAGGTGCAAATGGCTCTGGAAAAGGAGGGAACTTGCAAAGATCCTGTATACACAGAGCTGGTTAGGGAAAACGAGGAAGAAACTTTGAAGTTGGATTTGAAATTGAAGCAGCCTGAGAAGAAGATAGCCCCGATTGCTTCTACAATATTCAAAAGGCCAGCCAGTGATGTTCCTTTAGCTGAATCCAAAAAGAAGAAATTGGACACCACAAAGAAGACCTCTCTAGAGGACATAAAAGAGCAAGAAGAACAGCTCAAAGAGAAGAAAAACAGGAAGGACTATTGGATAACTGAGAACATTATAGTCAAACTGGTCACAAAAACTCTTGGAGAAGAATTTTACAAACAGAAAGCTGTAGTGAGGGAAGTCATTGGAAAATATGTGGCTATAGTGAAGTTGCTAGAAAGTGGTAAAAAACTGAAGATTGATCAAGAACATTTGGAAACTGTGATACCTGCATTGGGAAAATTGGTGAAAATTGTTAATGGAGCTTACAGGGGGGAAACTGCAACGTTGCTTTCACTTGATGAAAAAAACTTTTGTGTTAATGTAGAGATAGCTAGTGGGGTTTTGAAAGGACGTAAACTCAGTGGTATTCAGTATGAAGATATTTGTAAACTGAATGATCTTTAATTTGTGAATGTAATGATTGATAATTTGATATTTTATCAACTCTGTATATAGAAATAAATGTAATGGAAAAAAAGTGTTTCATTTTATCTATTGATGATTATATCTTCCATATAATCATATTGATTCACGGGCGAAAGTGACAAACTGAAGTATAAAACTATTTTGTAAACATAGCGACGAATGAACTCACCTAATTTAATCTAATTAATTATCCTTATGCTCGCAATTATCTAATTTTAGGTATTTTCACCATGCAGAATCTTACTGCTCACAGCTAAAGTACCAACAAAGGTAAGTAATCAGTTTAAGTACAGCCATTTTGTGTTTATTAATTTTTCTATAATTACATCAAACAGTTCCGGTTCACTCGGTTTCATAATGAGTGATATTATTTCTTAATGTCATTAAAAAAATATCTAATCTAACTTCTTTGCAATATCCACAATAATCGAAAAAATATTGAGGTTAGGTTCTTCTTCTATTTAAAGTTTCTATACGGTGAATAAATTCGAGAATATTACCGTTATTTCTATTAACGATTTCTCTAGATTGATTCGCACTTCCATTACTTGGAAATCCAAGCGCTGGAGAGCAAAAGAGGCAATCAGCTAAGCCTCACCGTGAACGACAAAGTGTACTCGTTTCTGGTAGGCGAAGACTCGAAATGCAGCACCGAAGTGGACAACATGATTGGCGCTTTGAACAACGCCATACGGAATATATTTCCGACGGTGCCGCTTCAACACATCATCAGAAAAGTAGGTCGAAAATAAAGATGTTGTAAGCGTGGATTTATTATAAGCGGTAGATGTAGTGTTTTGTTTCTGAACGCGTTACTATAGCAACCGTACTAGCAAAATAGAATAACAGCTGATCAATCTTATTCGATTTCTCTCCAAGATCGAAGTCATTCCTCATACGAGGCTGCAACAGCTGCGCGACCTTGAAGCCATAGCGAGCAGCCGCAGAGAGGTGGGGCCTTGTGGTGGTTTTTCGAATCAGTACGCGTGCATGTGCGACTACCACGGTATGACGTACAGGGAAGAGGTCGCCTGGGACATCGATAATATTTACGTGTCTCTCAATACGAGGGAGCTCAGTCTCAAAGACTTCGAGTATCTCGATCAAAAGTGAGTGAATTGTGAAATATACAGGGTGGTTCGCTGTAGACCAATAATGGATTAGTTGCTTTGCAGGAATGTAATGTTGTGGGCAAAGCGGTGTTGCCGTTTCTATCAGAAAGTCCCTAAATACAATACATTACTTCAACTTTCAGATATTATAATCTTTGAACTGGAAGAAATACAGGGTGTTTTGTTGCTGCCTGATAGAAGTGGCAACATTTCTTCGATTGTGAAATAATTTCACCGTGTGAATTAATTTTTGCAGAGATTTAATTCCGATTATAAGCGCTCTGGAATACAACACTTGGTTCACGAAACTAAGAGCTAACCAAGTGAAACTGTCCCATGACAATATTGACAAAATCCTTCACGTTTTGAGGAAGTCTATTAACTTGGAGGAAATTTATTTGGATAATTTAGGATTGAAGGCTGATTTCGCGAACAAAATCTCAAGCGTTTTGAAGCTCAATGTAGCGACAGCTCTTCACACCATCGACTTATCCTTCAATCCCATCGAAGATAAAGGTGAGAATTTCGGTGATGAGCCCATATTTCGACTCAAAAACACGACTTGCCCTCAGTTGCTTCCCTTCCACTGTCCCCACCCGACCCACTCGTCCCTTCACCGTGAGAAGTGTATCATGGAAAAACACTTTTCCGTGTTGTTTTCTAGGTGCTACATATTTGGGGTCGTGTATCCCGAAGCTCAACAAAGGTCTAGTCCATTTGAACTTGTCACATTGCGGCTTGAGCTCGAAAGGTGTCAACAATCTCTTCAGCGCTCTCTGTAACAATTCCAGCTCTCTAACTTCCTTGACTTATCTTAATCTAAGCGGAAACAGCTTAAAAGATGACATCACCGTGAGTACAGCTCGATTTCCTCGGTGAAACCTAACCTAACAGGTTTTTTTCAGCACTTTCACAACTTTCTAGCCCAGTCGAACGCTCTCCAACACATCGATATTTCATCCACGGATATTGTACTGGAAAATGTGAGTGTCTCGAGGCTGTCAAGCCACGATTTCACCTCCACCTTTAACTTTCCAGCTTTTCGGTGCTTTAGTGCGAGGCTGCACGACCAACCTCGTCCACTTGAACGCCTCCAGGAACCCCTTCAGCAGCAAGAAACACAAGGAAGCCCCCATTTCCCTCAAACAATTCTTCAGTTCGACGCTCAACTTGAAATACCTCAACATGTCGCACTGCAAGTTGCCGCAAGAGGCGCTGAAGTGAGACTGTCGACAGGTGGCGTTTGACAGGTGTTATTCGGGTTTTTTTTTTCGCAGGAACTTGCTGTTGGGGCTGGCTTGTAATGAATTTACCAAAGAAATGACGTTAGATATTAGTAATTGTGGGCTCGGCAGCCAGGGGGCGCACGTGTTGGAGTCCTGCGTGCACGGAGTCAGGTGTATTTCTAGTCTTGATATTTCTGAGAATAGTGAGTGGGTTTCCATACAAAATATCGTCGATTTTCTTTTTCGGTTGTGCAATTTTTGATGATTATCTTTGAGATGAAAATATGGTACGGTTGGCAAGAACAAAAATTGGCTGTCACCTTTTGTTTTGCAGTTATAAACAAAATTTCGATTTTTCGGGTTTTCAACACATATGAATATAATGGTTGTTTGCAAAAACTAACTTTTACATTCTAAGAGCACTCTGTAGAAATGGTAAAAGTGTGCATATTAAGCGTTCTGGATTTTGCCAAGATTTTTTTTTATTTTGGCGCATTTCTTCATCAACGAGACACATAACATATTGAGAAAGGATTTACCAAACTTTTATTCTCGAATAAACTTGAAAAAGGCAATATTTTTCATGTAAACGTGCACGTCAAAATTATATGACATTAACTGTGACATTGACAGCTATGAATCAACTGATTATTCAAAAAATGCTGCATTTTCAGGGTGAACTTATTATGAAACCTTTCCTAATGTATAACATATTACGCTTTGAATAAATAAGCTAAAAAGCTGTACAATCTTGTCCAAAAAGTGACACAGAAAATACAGTTAAGTTTCAATTTTGAAGTGGAATCTTGAAAAGTATCAATTTCCCTACAATAACACTGCCAAATTCGTGTTTCTTGGACTGAAATATGTGAATACGAAGAAAAACCACCAAAATCCAGATCACTCAATATGCAAACTCTTACCAGAACGCCAGCGCCGAGTCCGAAAAAGGAAATCGACGTGACGTGTCTCGATGTTCTTCTACGTACGAATCACCACTTCAAACTCACATTCTTTCAGATATGGATTCGGATTTGTGCAATGTAGTGATAGCAATAAGCAAAAACAAGTCACTGAGACACCTAAACATGGCGCGCACGATGAAAAAACACATGTCACTTATAATGGACTCCGTAGTCCAAGTAATCCAAGACGACGAATGTCTCTTGCAATCGCTCGCAATCCCCGACTGTCGCCTACGCTCCGACCTCTTCAACCTGCTAAACGCCCTCGGCGACAACAAATCCCTCGAAACTCTCGACATCAGCGGCAACTTAATAGGCGACTCGGGGGCCAGACTCTTAGCCAAAGCCCTGCAAATCAACAACAAACTAAAAACCATCGTGTTTGACAGAAACAACATAACCTTCCAAGGCTACTACGACATTGCGTACGCGCTGGAAAGTAACCGTTCCGTGCAGTACATGCCGTACCCCATACACGACGTCACGCCGTGCATGAAAGCGAACGCGGATCGGACCGAGCTGCTCATGCGCAAAATCCAGGACCTGTTGAATCGGAACGTGTCGTACAAGCAGCAACTGCTCGATTCGTTCCCGATGCAACCGGGCTTCCTGCTCACGTCCAAGCAGCAGGCTTTGGATCGTCTGGTGCAGCAAACGCAGGAGGCTATTAGGAATTTGGCGGGCGAGAGTACGTCGTCGAACAACGATATCAATCACGCGAGCGGGGTGATTCAGGACGCGGAAAATTCGAGGCAGCTTTTGGTTAGGTTGCAAGAGGTCGCGCAGCATAGGGACGATAAACATCCGAATCCTGTGGAGGATAAACTGCAGCAGGCGGCTGTGGAGGTGCACAGCAGCATTTGTGATTATTTACAGGTATCGGTGGTGATTTGAGGTTAGGTTGTCGGTGCCCACGTATTTTGAGCCTAAAAATCGCGTGACCTGATTCATCGTGGGTTGGGTTCTATAAGCAACAAGTTTTACATCGTTTTCTGACTCTCCGTTATTTCTTTTATGTGGAACTTGAATTTCACTGACGAATTCGCAAATTTTATGATCCCTTCTCTATTTCACCGAATACTTTGAAACCAGCAAAAAAGTTACTATTGTTTTGATAACTACATCATGTGAGCAATAGGTGCGGTGTTGCCTGATCATAAGTTAATCATTTCATGAAAGAAATTTTCGAAACTTTTCAATTTGACATCTGAGAAACATTGCGATGTTCATTTCATTACGTTTTTTGAATGTTTCAGTTGTAAACAAACAGTGATACAAAAAATTACGTGGTAATTAAAAAAAAGTCGGTTTGAAGGAACAGATTTCGAACCCATCAAATACATTTGGCAACGTCGCGAAGTTTTGTCAACTGTATTAGTAGCGCGATATGTCAAATTCAATGACAAAATGGGGGGTATTCTTCTCCGTCTATTGCTGAGAACTCAGATCACGATAATGTTGATCAAATTCGCGATTTTTTGGAGCCAAATACCAAAGTACAGTGAAATTACCTAACTTTCGATGAAACACTGTCATCCTTCCTATTTTAGACAACCACTGATAAAATGTTGAAGTGTTGTAAAGAACAATGTCCGTACGTCTTACACAATGAAGAAACTATTCAAGAAATCAAAAAGGAATGCAAAAAAAAGAAACATATTTCCTTGGACTTTGTCACAACTTGCATAAAACAGCAAAGTGGGGTCGACATAATGAATCGTACAAGGTAGGAGAGTGACTCAAATGATAACACGAAAACTATATATACAGCCATTTTATTAACACAGTTCACACGTTTTGATTGTCCTCAAACCACTGCTGCATCCACAAACATATCCTATTCACATTCTCCTGCAGCTCCTCCGGGGTGCTGCTGCACAATTCATGAATAATATCCTCTTTATAAGAAGCCTTAGCCTCGTCCAAAATCACTTGAAATATTTCGCACTGCACGTTATCCTCGAGTTTTTTCCCTGTGTAGCCCCTGCTGGTAAGTCTATCAAAGAGTGTTGTGTTGTCAGTTCTCAACACGAAAACCACATCAAACCACCTTTCAGGGAAGAATTCACAGCTGTGGTAGTCCACTATGTTTCCTCCCTTGCACATTGTTTCCTCCAGGCCGTCCATTAGCTTGTCTTCGTCCAGAACTGGGCACTGATACACCTCGTCGTATTCTTCCAAGCAATTGTATTCCTTGGCAATTTTCGAGATTTCTAGCCATTGTAAGCCTGTTGTTTCTGCCAATTTTTGGCACAGCGTCGATTTTCCCACTCCCGGTGTGCCAGTTATGAGAACGTTGGGGGCTTCGCGTTTTATATTCGGTATTTCTTGCTCCATAGCTGGTGTTTCGTTTCACAGCAAAAGCATTTCAATAACAATAACCTAGAAATTCTTAACATTGAATTCTTCTTCTGGGCGTTGGCCGCTTGTTTTGTGTTTCGTGGTTTCAAGCGGTCAACTTCAGAGTCCTATTTATGATGTCCATGATTTGAATTTCTGTGTAACGTGTTACAAAGTTTTTGAAAATCTGAAATGACAACACTTTGGATGATTAAATGGGGAACGTGTGTCACATCTAGCGTATATTTTTAGGGAGCTCAATATAATGGTAGCTTCTCAGTTATCGGAACAAGTGACTGACGAAGTGTACGAGGCTTTGATGAGAAGTTATAAAATTCTAGTTGGTGACGAAAGTGCAATAAGAATCGATTCACCTCCAAGGAGGTCTAGATTAAGTAGTTCGGGTAGTTCGAGACATGGAGCCAGTGATATGTCCATAACTGATAGTAGTCATCAGTCTGACCATTCGCCATTGGTGAGTCATTGTTGAATGTGTGTAGCTATCATGCGATCTAGATTGTTATGGAAATTTTTGTTCTTATTGTAATAACCTAGTTCTTGTTTAACAATTTTTTTTCGTTCTTTCATGCAGAAATTGGAATATTTGAACTTAGTAAGTACCTTGTGCTGTGTTAACATGATGAATGATTCACCTGAGGGTCCCTAGTGATGATTCTTTTAGTTTCGATATACACATTTCGCGATTTTCAGGCAACTCCGCATTTGTCGATTAAACGAAAGAGCCTACATGGTAGGAAACTGAGACCCAAATCAGTTGTGGACAGTGTCGAAGGTATATCAGCCGACGATATACCTTCTTTACTTCCATCTCTTCCTGGTAATTCGGAAGAGGAAGATTCTGTGACTGAGCTACCAAACGCTGGTGGGCAATTGCAACATTTAGTCAAAGGAATCTTTTTGAATAAAGGTGAGTGATGATGAAGTGTATGACTTTTGACAGAACACGGTTCGCGGTGACATGGAAAATGATTTTTTATGCCTGAGTGTGCTTGATTTAATATTTTGTGTTTGTTTTTTTCGTTCAGTCCTGATTTAGCGAATTTTTTTGAAACAAAGTACTTGATAGAATCTTTTGGATTTTTTTGGACTCGATTAAATAAAATCTCCGCTATATTTAGTGTTTTTTTCTCAATACGTAATGACGTAGTTCTGTCATTTTTGGGGGCATCTTTGTCAATGTCAAATTGACAGATGTCAAGATTATCATATCTCGATTTCAAGGTCGTCCTCGGAGGACCAAAACGCGAGCACCGACGCGGCCCGTCGTGAAACCGCCCGACGTCACCGATTCGGCCGCCCAAGACCTCGTCGAAGGTTTGGACTGCTTTTTCCGGCCCGGATCGGTGACGCCGACGTCCGACGATTGTCATTCGTTTCACGCCTCCGGCAGTCCGAATCACGTGTTTTCCTCGCCGTCGCTTAGCGAGGACAGGAAAACGCCGAAATTGAACAGGAATTCGCCGCTTCTGAGAGGTGAGTGGGTTTTTTGGCGCAGTCGTATTGACAGGATAAATTAGCGAATTTTTCGTAGAAATAGAATGAAAAATAATTATGAAAAAATCAATGAACACCGGTTATGGTGAAAAGTCTCGGATTTTTTGAAAATTTCTCGTAAAAATTGAAAAAAAAAATTAAAAAATTATATATTCCGATAAAAACTACTTAAAATATGGATTATTGTACGATTTTTTGAAAAAATGAAATAAAAACAGTGAAATTGAATGAAAAATTCTGGTTATGTTGAAATTTTACGAATTTTTTAAAAATTTTTAGAAAATTTCTGGTGAAAATTGCATTAAAAATTATTATTTTATTTAATTTTACTTACAAAGGAAGAAAAATGAATAAACTGGAAACAGCTTATGGTGAATTATCTCGATTTTATTTTGATTTTCCGAAGTAAAAAATTTTCTAAAATAAAAAAAAAAAATAAAAAATATCGTCGAGCCAAGTTTTTTCTCTATTTCTGATCCGAACCGATCCGATCAGGAATCATGACCCCCACACCGAGATCCAGATCGTCGGACAACTTGGAGAAATTCTCGCCGTCTTTCCTTCGAAAAACAGTCGCCGATTCCGCTGCGGCGTCGCCGCTAACTAAAAGATTGACAAGTGACAGCACGGTGTCGCAGGACAGCAACGACAGCCTGGCCGTCGAATCGAGCTACGACCAATCGCCGAGCAGTACGCTGTCCAAAAAACTGTCACCGGACGATCCGAAAGGTTGGGAGATTAATTTTTTTTTCAGGTTTTTTTTTTCAGTTACGTTCTGGACGGTGTTGTGTTTTTTTTTTCTCACAGGATTACTGTTTGTGCTCGTTTTTTGCCAGGTTTTCAATATTTTTGAATTGGTCGGGGGGAATGACAGATGAATTGTCATTATCTACAGGGTGGTCCATTAGTGAGAGCAAGTTGAATAACTCACTTGGGAATGAAGATACAAGAATTTTTTTCGAATGAAAGTTGTTATGTTTGCACCGATACACGATATTAAAATATTTTCAGTTGTACAGGGTGTTCAGTATAGGCGTGGCAACGTCGAGTTCGCTTTTTTCAAAAGGGACACCCTGTATATTCGTTCACTATAGCTTTCAGCGTTAAATTCTGCATCCAGGCTCGTCTTTATTTTTATTTTCGTAAAATGCGACGTTGTCAAACATTCACAGCTTGAATTTTCGAATCGTAAACTAAAAATTCGATTTTCTCAAAAACAATCGATTTTAGAGAGTGCCTTATGAGGACATAATTTGAAGGCCTAAAGTGGTTCTACAAGATGATGAGATAATATACTGGGTGTTCCATTTGAAAAAAATGAGTTTTTGCCAATTGAAATCTCCTGAATCGGCGCTCATCCAAAAAAACACCCTGTATACGAAACGAGACTTCCACTCCACTCAGACTTCTCAGCTATCCTTTAGCTTCGTACCTAACAAAAGGATTCACTTGATTATCACTGATAACCTTTTTTTTTTACAGTATTTCAAGAGCAGAGTTTTTTTGCACCAGTTTGACAACGTCGCATTTTACGAAAAAAATAAAGATGAGCCTGGATGCAGAATTTAACGCTGAAAGCTATAGTGGACGAATATACAGGGTGTCCCATTTGAAAAAAGCAAACTCGACGTTGCCACGCCTATACTGAACACCCTGTACAACTGAAAATATTTTAATATCGTGTATCGGCGCAAACGCAACAACTTTTATTCGAAACTTTCCCTCGCATCTCCCTTCCCGAGCGAGTTATTCGACTTTGTACGTTCGCGTTGAAAACGCCCGCCCATTCTTGACAGATAAATCGAGCTGCCCGACCAAGCCCCGCCCCTGGTCGATGGTGAACTCGGAGGCGAAATCGGGCGATTCCGGTCTGCTCAGCGACGGTTCGTCGCCCAATAATTCGACGGGGAACACGCCCGACTCGGCGGACGCTCTGGACAGCTCCGAATCGTCGTCGATCGATCGGCGTCTGGCCAAAGACGTCAAACTCAAACGGACCGGTGAGTTGGGTTAGGCGCGGTTGCCGGTTGGGGTTTTTTTTTCGGGGGGGCTCCGATGGAACGAGGTGGTGGTGGTGGAAAATTGTGGTTTCGATTTGAAATGTTGATTTGTCGTTGTTGTTTGGACTGGGGCGTCATGCCATCATTGCAAAGGCTGCTTTTTATTGTGATTTGTTGCTTTTTTTGGTGCATTTCTGAATTGAAACAGTGTCTGATTTTTTTTTCATAAGCAGGGCAGATGTAATCGAAATTTTCAATGGCTGAGATCGTATTTTTTTGAATTATAAGAATATTGCTTAGAAATTGGGAAAATTAAATGTCATTAATTATTTTTAATTAATTTTTCACCATTTCTAGTGGGGTTTCTTCAGTTTAAATCAATTTTTGTGGATTTACGCGAAGAAAAAATATCAAATTTGGATTCAGTGCATCAAAAAACGTAATAATCATGCTCAAACTACTTCAAAATCAGAATGTCCTCATCATTTTGTGTTCGATAGTCATGAAATTTCGTCCATTTTTAATAAATATTACTCGAAAATTGACAAAACAATTTAATTTGATGCAGAGTTTATCTCGAAATTGATAATTTTTGTGTTTGATAGAATTTTTTGTTTGTCAAATCAAAATTTCCAGTGGATTTTATTCAATGTTTTTTCATCATCAAAAATTGTCTGCATTTTTTTCAAATAAATCGAAGGCTGAGTTATGAAATTTTGTTAATTTTTAATAAATATTACTCGAAAACAATTTAATTTCATGCAAAGTTTATCTCGAAACTGTTGATTTTTGTGTTTTATAGAATTTCCATTTTGAATATTGAATTTTCTTATAAAAAATTCTCACTTTGTCAAATACTTCAGTGGCTGAATTCTATCAGTTCGTGATATTGCATCAAAATTAAGAAAAATAAATGAATTAATGTGATTCTCGAATTTTTAGCGGATTTTCTTAAATTTTCCACCAATTCATAAGACACACTTTTTTAGTACTCCCCTGTATATGCATGCTTCCCGCATTCGTTTATTTATGATTTTAATTAATTTTTCTTTTGCAAGGCATTTTGCAGCATTATTTTCCAGATCGAGGCGATTTCAAGTTTTTGTCTCGCTACAAGGTACTTCATCCATTTTTTTTTGTCATTCATAGCTTTCCGCTTTTTCATCGGTTCCAATTCCAAACTTGCTTTCGTTGAAAACCCAAGAAAAAAAATAGCCAAGCTTGGAAATGAAACCCATTTGCTCGCAGGGACCTTCGAAACATCCCAACAATGATTATGTCAGATGTCATTTCGAGGGTCACTGTGTCATCGTGTGGGTTTTTTTGACAGATGATTGTTTCTAGGGGGGGACATCCAATAAACAGGAGAATAGGCTGAGGGACGTCGAGGGAAGGAGGGATAGCAATTATAACTGTAGGGAAACTGAGAATGCACACATTAGTAGATGAGTTTTTTCGACAACATTTCTAGCTAGTTAGGAAAAAGTGTACTTTCTCTGAGATTGAGAACCTTCTTGTTGTATTTTTATTACCTTGGCTTCGAATGTAGGCATCTATTTTCAACAAAAAAAATGTAATGTAACGAGTAGGTATCGAAAACAAAAAAAATCTTGACTGCCAAGTTCTTTTTTCTAGATTTTCGTCACAATCATCGTCGAATTCGACCTTTCGATTTGTCAGAACGACAAATTCTTTATTGTTTCTGGTCTCCAGAAATTTGACACATAAACTTTGAGGCCAAAAGCTGAAGTTTAGATACAAACAGACACTCATTAGTTTTTTATTGTTGAACCAACATCACTTTTATATAGAAATTTGAATTTTTCCGCTGATTTTCAACTCCAAGTGGTTCATTTCAATATTGCCATATTATTTACATCCGCATAAGGATTAAGGATATTACATGCAGAATGATAGATAGCATTAATAATTATAAAAAAGATAATGAAATCGTGTACGAAAGTAAGCCTAGGATTTTTGTGATAATTTGATTTCAATGTTTCATTCCCCCATTTCAAACAAGATAAATTGTACATAGAATGCCCCTATTTTTTAATTCGATTTTTGTGGTTGTACTTTCAACAAGAGTTTTATTATGTCACTGAATATTTTTCGTATTGTGTATTTTTTGTGATTTTTTATACCTGTATCAAAATGCTTCCATGTTGTGTATCCTTTTTTATACTTTGAATAAAAAGTATTCATTTTGCGAGTGTCTCAATGAAACGAAAAGTGTGTTTCCATGAATATATTTTTTATAGAAATGGTATGATTAATATCTGAACAGCAGACTTTTTTTGACAACAACAAAAACACTTTTTGTGTTAGGTCATTAAAAAAAGTTGTAAATTGGAATGATCTATGTACAAATGTGTAAGTTTCAATTATGGGATACTGTTGGATAATCAACAGTATTTTTATTCCAAACATGAAGACACATGATTATGAGGATATATCCAGAAAACATAAGGAATTAAACTTTGGTGCTAAAAGAGCTTCTACAATTTATCTATTTCATAATATAAACCAGAGTATATGATGATCCAGGTTACCTGAAAGAGTAATATGTCACTATGATGCCTCAAGCTTAAGAAAAAAATTGAAAACTCACCAGAAAACCTGCAAAAGATGTCATAAAACCTTCTTTAGTCAATTCCCAAACTCCCCCATATTCATCTTCATCTACATTTTGAAAACTATTGAAATAAATGTATAGTACCCCAGCATTTATCAGAGCAAACCTGAAACAAAAGTGTCAATTTAAATACACAAAATCATTCTATCAAATAGGTCATCCTGTTTCATAATTGAACTATTCACTTACAGTAATAATCCTAAAACTCCTTTCAGTGGTATCAAACCCCAGAAAATTCCTAGTAAAATACCTAAAGCTTGCCTCGCCCAGTATATTACATCCAAGAATTCTTCCTGGAAATTATCATTGTCGATTTTGAATGTTCATTAATGCAAAACTAACCTTTTCGGGCCATTCAGAATTCGATTTGAATGCTCTAGACCACACAGAAGGTAAAGATGAGGCACCATTTTTCTCATTTTGCTTAGTCTTTGTACTCATATCGTTTAAAGGTGGAATAAATATCGAATTATTACGATTACGAATAATATTCGTAACTTATGCCACTCTTCAGATTCAGATATTTATGTGATTATAGGTTAAGTTATTCCTCTTCTTCTTATACGTGTATGGGCTATTGCTCTCGCTAGCGTTCTCCTTTTGTCTTGAAATTTCTGACAGTACGTTGATAAATGGATAAAAAATGCGTGCATAATAAGACGTTGAAGAAGATTGAGATGGGAAATAGCTTGTGTCAACGATTTTTTTGACGTGAAACAAGTGAAAAACAATTAATGCTTGTATATTTCATTGTAAGATAGCATTTAATGTATGCACAGGGTGTTTTAAGAACTACGTAACGACAAAAACCGAATGAAATTCCACCCCTTGCAATCACCGACGCCTAGAACCCCAATTTGGGGTAAAAGTGGCGCTATTTCGTGGCGCAGGCGTCCCAACGATCTTGCGGTGGATAGAAGCCGTCAGAAAAACCACCCGTTAGTATAACGCGTGTCTTGTGAGTGTTACCTTTTTCTTCCAGTGCTGTTCGCTCTCGTCCATACTTCCGTATTTTCCCATATTCTCGTTGTTGATTGGCACCATGGGGAAGAAGAATTCCAAACTGAAGCAGGACACTATCGACAGGCTTACCACTGCCACGTATTGTAAGTTTTTTTTTAAGGAAAACTGATGTGTGATTTGTGGGTTGAAAAAGGGGGTTTCTTCCTCGAAATTGTAGCATTGTGTTGGACGTATGGTATTTTTTGGTCTAAACAGGTGATTTTCGAATGTTTTTAGACTTTTTCGATATATTCGATTACCGAAAATAGTGAATATCTCGAAAACTATACTAGATATCACAAAACGGATTTCACTACCGTTTTCAGTGTCTCTTAGACAGTTATAGACATTATAAACGTGTCTCCAGGCGAATTTATTTTTGGATTTTTTCGAAAAAGTCGTCATAAAGTCTTGAATTTTGTAAAAAATGCTTCCAAAGTATTGTGTTAAACGTTTCATGGTAATTTTCCGATCGAATCAAAGATCGAGTTGATGTTCAGCACTGATACCCAGGAATATACAGGGCATTAATGAAAACAGGCCCCATTCCAGTACGACACTGAATTAAATTAAATCACCCAGTAACTCGATCTGGTTGAACAATTTCCACCCTTTTCTTGTCCAACCAAACACAGAACAATCTGTAAATCGCCTCTAAAAACTTTCCGAACTCAATTCGCTAATGGAAAAAGGTGGAAAACTGTGGAAAATGCAATCGTTCGCGCAAAATTTCCCATGCCATTTGGATTGATTCCACTCCCGATAACTCCCATTATTAAAAAAGTGGACAGCTGCTCTTTCGGATCACTATCGCGATTGCTTTTTAGGTGACAGGAAAATTGATAAATGCTGATATGCGTTTCTGTTCGATTCCGGTTTATTCCGGGACTCTGATTGACTGGAAAATCCAACTGATTTCGACGGAGAGGCGATTATTTGACTTGTTTCATGAAAAAACTTTCCATAAACGTATGCCCTAAGAGGCTTAGCTTGTGAGATACAGAGTGATGTAGATTTGAGAAAAAAAAAACGCTGTTTTCGAAAATATCTGAGAAAATATTCTACACATATCCGTGAAATTTTGTAGACGCCTTCTCACCATCAAGGTGCATTTTTCAATGCACAACATTCCTCATTTTCTCCACCAGTGGCGCCCGTGCGGGTATCGCATTTAACATTTTTGAAGAGAAAAATGCTACGCCACTGCTTTTCCCCAAAATTGAAAATACTCCTGAGTTCCTCATTCGTTTTAAAGCAAATTTGGTCTCCTGATTTTTTTTGTACGACGCATAGTTTTCGCTGGAAAAAATAAAATCTGTAAAACGTAAGAAAGCGTATCTCGTGACGTAACGTATAGAAAGATACGTTTACGTATGTTGTCAATGCGCAGCCTAGAGTGTCTACTCAATCTTCCTAACATGATGGGCAAACTTCGTTGAAGTTTCTTTGACATTATTTCAAGAAATTGGCACTTTGATAGTTGCCATAAGCTTTCCTGATTGCTACTTAAAGTTAATGTTCAATCCAAAAACATCTCAGTAGAAATTACGGATCGTAAGATTCGCTATAAATTCGTTCATTAGTCATACAAAATCGTGCCACACTGAAACGAGAAATCATGTAAAACGTCATACGACAGAAAATGTAAATTGAGTTGTAATGTGCATGTGACTTTATCGCGATATTAGTCACGTGATTTTCCCCAAATCCATCGAGAAACAAAACAACAACCACCGACTTTCAACGCTGAGCACTACGCCATCTGACGGCCAGCCGTGTAAACCCCCAAAACCCAAACAATTCCCTACCAAAGACTCCCGAATTTCTACACAACATACAGCACAGTCACATACCCGCAACCCCGAGAAACCACCTGTTTTCTGGCCAGCCGCAGCAGCGCCATCTACCGGACCTAACCTAACAAGTTTCTGAGCGTGGCATTTTCACGCATCGCTTCATAGGTATCGAGCCCCCGAAATCGGTCGCCCCCCTTTTCTCGATGGGGTTGTTTTGAGACTCGACGGATTGACTCGGCGGAACGGAAAAGGCGCCAGCCGCCGCGGCGCCTGTCAAGACAAACGACAAACACGCTGCCTACTAGATGCGTATCGTTAGAATAGTCGGACATTCGGTTTTGCATGACGTGGTGCCACAACTCCGAGTATAGAGACGTCGTGAAGCGAATGGATTACCACCTAACCAGTTGTAGATATTTCAAAAGCTCAATAAGAAAATGAAAAAAAAATGATGTAGCTCCCCAGAAAATGCGCCGTTGCAGATTTTCGACGTAGAATTGATAAACTTCATCAGCGAATCAAAGATTTCTCTTCAAATGAATTTGGCACCGTTGCGAACTTACTGTGCAGTGTTGCCATAATTATTGACGCCTGTCCCAACCAATTAGAAGTTCAGTGGTTAGCTAGGTACTTTTCATTTCACACTGTTGGTATTAAAAGATAACCAAATCAGTCAGAATTAATTTTCTTGAAGAAAAAGACAAAGGCTTAACATTCCTGGTTGATTGCAACATACTGTACATATTTGCGTTGACGTAATATCCTGTGAATGACTTGACAGCCTTTCAGGAAGGTAACTCAGCTGTCAAAATCATAAAAATTGACAAGATAAGGTGACCATGCTCGAAATAGTTCCCAAATGACCTTGGAATAACCTTGCACTTCTTTTCTTTCGTTGCTGATGGAATTCGGTCGGATCCTTTCCTGAACGCTTTCCCGTGTTTTCCCATTTCCAAATATTCGAAGCAAGCAACAGCTTTTACCCTTTTCGGGGCCCGATGAAATCCGTTTCCGGTTTACTTCATTATACGACTGCCCACAAAGGGACTCTGCTCGATAACTTCGAGAGCTTCATTTGAATCCCATGCTAAGTTTGGCTTTTTATGGAAATACAACCCATTGGGAATCAAAGTAGAGATTGAAGACATTTTGCACCACTGGAATTCGATTGGTTTGTGATATTTTTATGTAAGAAATTGTCTGATTGAAATTTCTCGGATACGAAATGTTCCCAAAGCTGAACCGCACTTGTCTAATGTTTGACAGCTGTCACTAGTCAAATATTTGACTGCTGTCACTTGTCTAATGTATGACTGCTGTCACTAGTCAAATGTTTCACTGCTGTCACTTGTCAAATGTATGACTGTTGTCACTTGTCTAATATTTGACAGCTGTCACTAGTCAAATATTTGACTGCTGTCACTTGAATCCCATGCTTAATTTGGCTTTTAACGGGAATCAAAGTAGAGATTGCGGACATAAGAAATTGTCTGAAAGTTGCTGAACAATTTTTGCATCGCCCTGTATACTCCAGGGCATCTCATTTTTTATGCTACACAGTAATATTTCATGTAGAAGTGCGAGACGAGAGATGGGAATTGGACAAAAGGGACTTCGAGGAAAGATATAAATTTCTACGATTTGGGATTCGTTCGTTTTTCTATACGAACTAATAAAAAAGCGATGGCAAAAAATGCATTTCGTCGTGGTGGGCCATAAAAAATTCCATACAGAAAATTGAACGAGCACTGTATAGGACGCCTCGATGAAATTCTCTTGGGTGCAGCGTTGCCAAGTTTGAAAAAAACTTGTTTCGCAGACTTTTACTAAAAATCACCACCTCAAACACATTTCAGGTTATTCAGTGGAAATTTTCCAAAGACTACGACTTCAGATAACGATTCTCACTCAGGAAGCTTCGAAATCGAAGTGAATTATACAGGGTGTTCAGTAGAACAGCACAAAACTGTTCCCAGTTGCCTTTTACTTTCAAGAGATTTCTCACTAATTTTCGGACACCCTGTATATTGACGACCACTCCCATTCCTCTTTATGGCGGGACTGTCATTAATATGCGGGACCACTTAAGCTGCGAACATATTTGCCTTCGAAATATAATTAAAAGGGCGTTTGAACTAATTTAAACTTAATTTAACAACATAAACTTTACGAAACATCTAAAGTTGAAATGTGGGTTGTAACTTCACCTACAAGGGGAGGCAACAGCAGAGAGAACAGCTGTCAATCTCTCATATCATCAGACAGGATCAGAAGCTACTCAGAACTGAGTGAACACGATGGATTAGACATATTCCGGCAAGAAAAAAATCAATGTAAGAACTGGGTCACTTTCACAAGGGGGATAATGACTAATATGTGGCATTTCCATTCCCCATAATCGGGGGTGTGATATACAGGGTGATCCCTAATTCCATGCCCACCAACCTTCTTTGTCGTAATGTCATGAAATTTGCACCGATTTCGGTGCATCAGCTCCTGTGCTCCATTTGGAGACTATCCAGAGGATTTCCTGGAACATATCCAGGTCTCGCGTTCAGTTTATTTCTTTGTCGAAAAATCTATTAAGAAAATTGCTCCATGCTGATAAGTTTTCGCAGGCATATTCCTGAAGAACATTCCTCGGGGTTGCAGCTATGCTACTGATGCGAAAAGTAGATTTTTTCCATACAACGACCGAGTTTTGAAAATCACAACTTTTTCTGGCTTCTGCGTCGAGATATTTCCATTCTATTCATGTCACGTGACTGCAGATATCGGGAAAATTCGCCGCATTAAGACACATGCGATATTCAGCAGGGATTTTATTAAAGATGACATCGAGAAATCCGATTTGCTCTCGCGTATGCATTCGAGTATGCTTCAGGGGACTTAAAGCGACCTCTTTGGATTCGTATTAGTACTACGCCATCATTTGTTCCATGCTGTTTTGACATTTGACATGGAAGACGCGATGTTGAATTGGTCTTTATTTCATCGCGAATAGTTTTTTTGTGAGTCTATAAAACGTTTACGACTTCCTTTTATTACCGATCACCAAATCTGTATGGCTTACCATTATTTTCTCTCGTGAATCCATCAAATTTAAGCTTCATTAGTTTGATGAAACTACGTCATCATTTGTAAATGATTCACTATAAGTACAAGTCGTTAAAAAATATTGGAAAAGAGTTGAGCACTTTGTATAAATGTAAATAAACAACGGGGAGATATTTTTTGTTGCGACTTTGAAGGCTATCTTCAGATCGAAACAAACAGCTTTTTATTCGAGCTGTGTTATCGTTTTTTTGTCACGAGTTTTTTGTCTGTGATATCAGGTCAGGATAATCAAAGCCACTTAGGATTTTTTTTCTATGAAATACAGTACGTTTTATTCACATTACAAATCCACAGTAGGTTCACATATTAAAATAATCACACAGCAAAAGTTTAATGACGAAGAATGTAACGACGTAGTTGTCTGTACCTGAGACCTCGCACAATCGTGTAAAGAGTACAAATCCACATAAACATTACTAAAATACAAGCATTCTTAAACCACTTTATAACCGTGACCAACACCATTTTGATTGGAGGCTACAAAACCACAGTATTTACAAACACCCTGTACCACTTGGAAGCACCACACTCGGCTGCTACAGACTACTATAGCTCGACTTGATGTTGTTCAAAAAAAGCCTAGAACAAAAGACTGTTGAGTGTCATGGAGGCCAAAAAACACACACCAAGACTTGCTAGCAGTAAAAATACTCACGCGAGAGGCTGAAATTCGAACAGCTAGCTGCATGGACGGCACAACTTCGTCCTTACCAACTAGGAATCGTTCTGAGCAATGGTCGCCTTCCTACTGTCAACTGTCACTTGTTTGAATGGGATGAGAAAGTCCATAGCCAGATGGTGGCAGTTTGAGGCCTAACTTCAGATCGATCAGGTCGAATTGTCGTTCGAATAGGAATGGAAGTAGATTTTTGGAACGTTAGTGACGATGTTCTGGCTGAGTTTCGCACTTCTGATCCATCGTCTGAAGATTTTGTTGGGATTTGTTGTTGGTCTTGAGAGTTTTATGCAATATTGGGCTATTTGTCGAATGGGAATCATCTGGGACACAGGAAAATGGCGGATTCCTCGTTGTTAGTCATCGCAGAGTTTAATATACTAGGTGTCTTAGATTTGCCAACTTAAGCTCGTGGTTTTCAGTTTGAAAAATAAAGGAAATGATGAAACACAACCCCTGTTTCATTGTGTGTATTTATTTATTTAAATAAACGAGTTTGAAATTCAATTGTCACCCAATTCATGAACAAAACCTGGATAACCAATATGTCAACCAAAAACGATCCCTCTCCGACCAAATTCATACACGAATTGCTTCGGTATATCGACTCTAACGAGTTAGAATATGACCAATAGATAATCACCGTTTTTTCACAAAAAAAATGGCGAAATGAAAGAACATTGTTTGCTGATGACAATACAAAACAAGCACGAGGTCATGGAACGATATAAAGCTGTCACTTGTCTAATGTATGACTGCTGTCACTTGTCAAATGTTTGACTACTGTCACTTGTCAAATGTTTGAGTGCTGTCACTTGTCAAATGTTTGATTGCTGTCACTTGTCAAGTATTTTACAGATGCGAAGGTATTTGCGTCCTGCAAAGCGTTGGATGGAATGGTTCCTGAAATTATGTAACATCCTGGCAGGATGATATTGTTTTTTTCCGAAACATCCTTGGCAGCCAGTTGGTGATTGGTCCATAAAAGTCCCAATGGAATGGGTTTTTTGTTATTCGGATGCTGATACGAGACATAAATTTCATGTCTAATAAAATATTGGATACGTCACTAATGTCATTCGTTTTTATTTCAGGTCGTAACGTTATACGTTCTCTGTCTCACTGAAATTTTAATATAATTTCATTCCTATCAAAGTGATGTTGATACATGCTGTGAATAATCTGGCAGCGGATTGAATATATTGAATAATTTACCACGGAAAAAGTGGTGGTTTTTTGAATATAAGTAGACGGTTGCATATTTATTTAACTGAAGCAATATTTCATTGCTTGGTTGGGGGGTTATATATATATTTTTCGGAATAAAAAGTATCCCATGTTACTTCGTACACTTCTGAGAAAATGTGTACGTAATTTTTTTGATGAATGCTTGAATAGTTTTTGTGTGAAAAGCTGACAAACATTTTTCGTAAATTGCTAATTTTCCATCAATTTTAATAAATTGTTTTCGTCCTGCAATCCATGGGACAAGATGCTTCAAACTTTTCCTAACTGATCTCGTTCTTTTATCTGCAGACTCGTAAACTTTAAGAATCACTAGACTTAGCCAATCTCATTTGGGCTGATGGTGAAGTCAAATGGCAAGAAATAAAGTGGGTCCAGACGGATAGTACATCTTCTGGATGGAAAGTCTCGCTTGGAAAATGTTGAATGGGTGCTCTAGTTTGGGTCCATTCAATATTGGTCACTTTTACATTCATGAATATGTTGGATAAATGAATGTGAAGTCACTGGAACTGTTCTTTTTGTGTAGTCTGAGACTGAAATGAATGCACAGTGGATGTAATCTGGACCTGAAAGGCAGGGAAGTCTGGATAGTCTGGATGAAACATATAATTTCTGATGAACATTTAGTTATTTTAGGAAACTTTGCGTCTTACACTATGCCTGAAAGTTTGCCTAAAAAAAAAACAAAAATAGGATGAAATGAGAAAGCTTTCACGAGAAAGGGAGTCCGTATTTATTGAGGAAAACACTTGCGCACACTTCTCATCAGCGAATTTTCACATAAAGTCTTCCATATCTGCTTAAACACTACCCCATCATGTACCAGAACATTAAATTCACGTCCATTCGAGCGTCTGCACTGTTCAAAGATCTTCATTGTCCACTTCACATTCGCATTCGTCGTTGGCACATTCTTCTTCCCAGTTAATCCGACGATGCACCTCCTCAGAAGTCCTGAATAAACTGTCTAGGATAGATTTCCCATACTTTCCTACTAAAGATCCAGCTACCATGCCCAGAAACATGGATCCGAAGTCCCACAATAATTTTGCCATTAGCAGAGATCCCAAAAAAAAACTGTTATATCTCGCTCAGTTCATCACACTCGTGTCAACTGTCATTTCGACTGTCTAATTGACACCAACTTATATAAGGTGTTCCTTATAGACATGCTGATATTTGAAAGGATTATTCTTTGACGCATTTCAGGGAAAAAACTTCCTAAAAGTTTCAACCTCTAGGACATACGTTTATGAGAAGTATTTTTCTCAAAATGTATCAAAGAATCACCCCTTCAAATATTAGCATGTCTTTAAGGAACACCCTGTATAGTGTGTCTCAATTACAAACCCGGAAATACAGAGTGTTGGATATAGGGAATGCCACAGAGAGAAATAATATTCTCAATTCACGTGTCATTCTTTCAAATTTCAATTAGAGTTGAGAAAAAACAGTGTGGGTTCCTTGTTTAGTACGACAAATGACAGCAGACATCTGACAGCTGACATCATTTCCAAAAAACAAATGAATGTCTCAAATACGTCGACGAAATAAGTCAGTGAATTGATTCTAGTGATTTATTTCGTTTGGAGAAATACGTAATCATGTATTGATTATATTTTTTTGTTTTAGTTACAGAGAAAGAAATTCGGCAATGGTGAGTATAACTATTACTATATTATAAATGATTCGAAAATGCCTAGCTTTTCAGTTATATCCAAAGCTCAACATTACGATATAAAATACAGTATGCTTCAAGCATAACTTTTATCTACTTTTGCGCATCAGTATCATACCCACAACCCCGAGAAAATGAATGAAAACTACAGCATGGAACTTGAATTCAGTAAATAATAAACGTGTTCACATTATTTTATGCACAGTACATAAAATAAACTCTTTTTGTTTTCATTTTCTGATTCTCCTGTGTAGTCGCATATCGATTTCATGATATATCGTTTTCTAGAGTTGCCTGCTTTATATTTTCAGCCTGCGTGCGTAACAAGAAAAAGATTCCGATACTGATAGTATACAGGGTGAACCCTGAAAGCTCACATATCGTCCACAATCAGACTCAAACAATAAAAACAAATGTATCGAGTGTAGTTACAATTTCAGAATCAATCATGCTACACCTTGTACAACCCAAACTTGTGTGTAAAATGTTCAATACTTTCGATGGTAAATTAACGATATCAATTTGTTTATTAAACACTTCCTGTGAAACTATAAATTCTGGCCTGGTGTCGGAAACACTCCCAACTGGCTTGCCTTTTATTGCACCCCCGTTTTTCAATTCACGTCGCCCGGTGGGGTAAGTTTTGTAATGTACCCTCAACACGCAACATCCTGTTGCTAAAAATCATTAGGGGGCTGGTTCGCACGTATTTCATAATAATACCATTCCGCTTTCAATTTACATCTATTGAAGTACTCACAACAGCAATAACTCAAGATAAATATTTGGATAGTATTTGTACAATATTGGATAGTATTTGGACAATATTGGATAGTATTTGGATAGTATTAGGATATTTGGATAGTATTAGTATACTATTTGGATAGTAAGTATATTTGGATAGTATTTGAATAATATTGGATAGTATTTGGACAATATTGGATAGTATTTGGATAGTATTAGGATATTTGGATAGTATTAGTATACTATTTGGATAGTAAGTATATTTGGATAGTATTTGAATAATATTGGATAGTATTTAGATAGTATTCGGATAGTATTGGGATAGTATTGGATATTATTTGGATAACATTGGATATTATTAGGATAGTATTAGTACATGATTTGGACAGTATTAGGATATTTAGATAGTATTCGGATAATATTTAGATAGTATTTGAAAAATATTGGATAGTATTTGGATATTATTAGGATATTTCGATGGTATTTGGATGATGTTGATTAATATTGGATATTATTTGGATAGTACCACATGGATAGTATTTGGATAGTTTTCAAATTGTTTTTAGGAAGTCTTCGAGTAGTTTTCGGATTATTTCTGACTATTATTGAACTGAGATTGCCCTCATTAGAGTTTGACCCGAATTTTTTAAACAAGAATAACATATCGATATTTTTATTCTGAATCCCATCGAGATCGATATGAATAGCCTTCGATCCAAGGTTCGATGACAGAAGATATGAGTGAGAAGTGATATAAATAAACGCTGTTATAATCACAGTTTCGGATATTGTCGTGTCACATGACTCTGAAGCTACCCACAACGCTATGCGGTAATCGATATCTCATAGGAACGCTACAAGGGTTCAGACTATACAGGGTGGTGAATTCGGCAACGAGTCTCGCACGTGACTCGAGTTTCCGTTCTTTTGCCCCTGAGTATCCAAAAGCTGTGTTGTTGGGGTTGCGAGTATGTTACTGATGCGTAAAAAATTATATACCGTGTCAAAATGTGGAGGACACCCAGTATACTAACGGTAATGAAGTTATTGAAGTTTTTATTGTAGAAATTCTTCAAATTTATGCGAAATCTGGTCGATTTGAATCAGTATTGGATTCGCAGCTATTCCTCCTGATGTACCAACTTCTGCAAACTAGTTAATATCCGGTTGTAAAGGATTTACGGCTTTCCATAAATTCGAATAATTGTCCACAGTGGAATTTTAGACACTCCTATAAACTACAGGGATATATAATTAAACCAAGTTGAAGCAATTAACTTTCGAAGGATTCACGTATAACTGCAAATGGTGTAACAGCACAATGACATCCTAGGGACGTCCTCTGGACGTCCAATTCAAGTCCGGACGTGAATTGGACCAAATATGGACGTCCATGGGACATTGTGAGCTACGAGAGCAGCCATTTCGTTCTTCTGAAACATCGAAAAATCATCGAGCTCATGACAGCATGAATGAAAGCTGCGATTTCCATTTTGCTACTTGTGACCCACTTGCTCAATCTTCGAGTAAAAGCGAGGTTAATTGCCAGATCTTCCCAGTCGGTTTAACAAAAGATTTCGACGGAATTTCGTTTTGTTTCAGGCACAAGGGATTCCTGAAGGACTGTCCTAATGGGCTCCTAACGGAGCAGGTGAGTTTCGCGCCTCATTAAACTCATTACAGAACTCACATTCTAATCGAAACTTCACTGATTGTTCTTTATTTTCAGGGATTCATCAAGATATACAAGCAGTTTTTTCCGCAAGGAGATCCATCCAAATTCGCCTCACTAGTATTCAGAGTGTTCGATGAAAACAATGTGAGTATAAATTTACAACCAGCTACTGGACATCTATTGGACATGCGTTGGACATTCACTGGATGTTATTGGGACGTCCAGTAGATGTCCAATTGACGTCCATTGACGCTCTGGACCTGCACTGGACATCCACTGGATATCACAAAATCGAGAGATTGAATAAAATCCAGTATACGGTCGTTAATTCTCGGCTTTCCCAGGCTACACACGGTATTCACGAAGCTTTTTACATCGGAAAAGCTACTCGACAATGAATCTTCCTCGCTCTCAGACTCTGTATTATAACCATTGTGCTCGAGGAATCCTTTTTCTGTTTCGCTAGGGCTTGAGACTCTTTATTGCAGGCCACTAAATTCCATGTGGTTCACGGATAATCCACACTTTCTTCGGCTTGATACTATCAAACATCTAGGTTTCAGTAGAAAATAAATACATCCTACCGACTGCGCCAGCAATAAATGTTTCAGCGTCTTTTTCGGAAGAGTATCCTTAGAGTCCTTGATGAACGCCCTGTAGGTTTGTCGAGCTGATTTTCGAATAGAGTTGCGTGCAATTCTACATGATCATTCATCTTTTTCGAGCGATTGATTTTATTCGACATCAACGAAGTAGTTTATTGTAGCAAATCTGAAAAAGCTGTTTACGTGAAGCGATAAATCAACTCACTACGGATTGGAAGGGTATTTTCGATATGTTTACGATATTATATCAGGATTCATTTCGATTTGATGGTGATACAATGTATTGGGAAAAACATAAAACAAGTTATGTGTCATAGTATTTTTAGCATCGAATGATAAATCATTTCGCTTCGGTCTTTATTATTCTACAGTAAAGAATACTTGATATCCGATTCACCAGGATATTGTTTGGATAGTATTAGGATATTTGGTTAGTATTGTGATAGTATTGGATATTATTAGAATATT
Organism: Plagiodera versicolora; assembly: GCA_037013635.1. Taxonomy (NCBI): domain Eukaryota; kingdom Metazoa; phylum Arthropoda; class Insecta; order Coleoptera; family Chrysomelidae; genus Plagiodera; species Plagiodera versicolora. The sequence continues at coordinate 8,548,512 of CM072991.1, read as the reverse complement.
TTGATATTATTTGGATAGTATTAGGGCATTTGGTTAGTAGTTGGATAATATTTGGGTGATATTTGGATAGTATTTGGATATTATTAGAATATTTGAGTATTATTTGGATAGTATTAGAGTATTTGGTTAGTAGTTGGATAATATTAGGATGATATTTGGATAGTAGTGTGAAAGTATCGGATAGTATTTGGATAATATTAGCATATTTGGATGGTATTGGGATACTATTTAATAGCATTTGGATATTATTAGGAAATTTGGATATTATTTGGATAGTATTAGGGCATTTGTTTAGTAGTTGAATGATATTTGGATAATATTGTGATGGTATTGGATGATATTTGAATATTATTACAATATTTGGATAGTATTAGGGCATTTGGTTAGTATTTAGATAATATTTGGATGATATTTGGATAGTATTGTGAAAGTATCGGATATTATTAGGATATTTGGATAGTGCCTAGATAGTATTTAGATAGTTTTCAAATGGTTTTTGGGTAGTTTCTGGTAATCTTTACATGATAAATCATTTTTCTCCGCTCTTAATTGTTGTTGAACCCTTGTTATCCGATTCATCGGGATTGTAGGTATGTTACTGACGCGAAAAATAATAAAAATACCCACAGTGTTCGTCGAAAACCAAATTTTGGTGTGACAATACACCCGATGAAATTTCTGACGATTTTCAGGACGGCTCAATAGAGTTCGAAGAATTCATCAGGGCACTGTCAGTGACGTCCAGAGGCAACCTCGACGAGAAGTTACAATGTGAGTATTCTCAACGCACTGTATGTGTAGTGATCGTAGTGACGTCGAACGTCATTGAGGGTCGTGTTTTTATATCGGCGTCTCATCACTCGTGAGGAGTTTTTAAACTAACTGTTGCAATGGAATTCACGATGCGGCTGAGAAAAACATCGTCGGCGCTCAAAAGCGAGGAAATTCACTCGAATAAACATAAGATTGTTAAGAAGCGGAAGAAAATCGCTGGTTTGTGCAAAAAGTGCGTGTGCTCACATTACCAGGTAAGACAAATCGAACGTTCGCTCGAAAAGGACATCTAACAGTCGATTTGTGAAATAGAACAGTGTCTTCGATTTTCCGCCGGTTTGGTTGGATCTACGCAAGAAATCCCAACTTTGCGATGGCGTGGTTAAATGCGAGGACGGGTCGGAATTCAAGATACATCGAGCTATTTTAGCGGCAGTTAGTCCTTATTTTAGGGCCCTCTTCACTAATTCGATCAACAGGGATTCGGCGGAGGCTACCGAAGCCAAAATGAATATTTCCGGTGATACGTTCCAAATTTTCCTAGGTAGGTCACTCGTTCATGGGTCATTTTTTCACTCGTTCATTTGTTAACTCGTTCATTTCCCAATTTCTTCATCGGTTCATTTATTGATTGGTTTATTCATTAATTTTTTCATATGCTGATCTCTAAATTTCTTAATTTCTTCATTCCTTCATTTATTAATTGGTTCATTCATTCATTTTTTCATATTTTAATTCATAAATTAATTAATTTATTCATTCCTTAATTTCTCCATTGGTTCATTTATCAATTCTTTCATATTTTAATTTCTGAATTAATTGATTTCTTCATTCCTTCATTTATTAATTGGTTCATTCATTCATTTTTTCTTATTTCAATTTCTTAATTTCTTCATTCCTTCATTTATTAATTGGATCATCTATTCATTTTTTCATATTTTAATTTCTGAATCAATTGATTTCTTCATTCCTTTATTTATTAATTGGTTCATTAATTCATTTTTTCTTATTTCAATTTCTAAATTTCTTCATTCCTCCATTTATCAATTGGTTCATCTATTCATTTCTTCATATTTTAATTTCTGAATTAATTGATTTCTTCATTCCTTCATTTATTAATCGGTTCATTCATTTATTTTTTCTTATTTTAATTTCAAAATTTCTTCATTTCTTCATTTATTAATTGGTTCATTTATTCATTGGTTCATTCATTAGTTTTTTCATGTTTTAATTTCTGAATTGATTGATTTCTTCATTCTTTCATTTATTAATTGGTTCATTCATTCATTTTTTCTTATTTTAATTTCAAAATTTATACATTTCTTCATTGGTTCATTCATTAATTGTTTCATTTATTAATTTTTTCATGTTTTAATTTCTAAATGTCTTCATTTCTTCATTTATTTTATTTCTTTATGGTTACATTCATTAATTTTTTCATATTTTGATTTCTAAATGTCTACATATTTTCATTTCTTCATTTATTAATTCCTTCATTTCTTTATTCCTTAATTTCTTCATTCATTGATTACTTCATATCTTCATTTTTTCAGTTATTAATCTTTTCTTATCCAAATTTTTGAACTTTTAATTTTTTTTCATTATAAAATTTACAAATTTGGTTCATTTGTCAATCTGTTGAGGTTTTCTTTGCTCACTCATTCATTTATTTATCCGTTTATTGATTTACATGCTCCTTCTTCATTCGTCAATCTGTTCATTTGTACACTTGTTGATTTTTTCACTCGTTCATTCGTTAACTCCCTCATTTGTTCATTCATTCATTGCTTTCCATCGTTTTAAACCACTGTCGTCGTGCCAAGCAGACCATGTAACTCCCAAAGAGGAATGTGTTATACGATTCCGTATCCATTGACAAACATAATGTAGCTAGTTGATTTATTACGCCCCATGGAAGTGATTATTCTCACCAAATGCCAACGTCGAGCTTATCGAAAGCAGCAGAGCTACTCTTTCAGATTACGCCTACACCGGCAACTGCACCATCAACAAATCCAACGTGAAAGACTTGCTGAAATGCGCTGATCAATACCAAATCCTCGACGTGGTGCAGCTCTGCTGCAACTTCCTCATCGAAGAGCTGACGCCAGCGAACTGCCTGGAGATCCTCAAGTTCGCCGGCAGGTATTTCTGCAAGGACTTGCTCGAGAGAGGGGAGCTCTTCGTCAAGCACAACTTCCCCCGGCTGCTCAAGGAGAGCTACGAGGTGTACAGCCTCTCTGCCCAGCACCTGGAGGACATCCTCAAAGACGACCAGCTGAACGTGAAAACGGAGGAAACCGTCTTCGAGGCTGTCAAGATGTGGGTCAACTACTCCCCGGTGCGGAGGAAAGTTCACCTGTACAATTTGATGAAGTGTGTGAGGTAACTCCCCCCCTCACGCCCCCCAATCGTGCCCATGAGCTTGGTGCGTTGTCGCTTCAGGTTGGGCACTCTCACCTACGACTCCGTCCAAGAAATGTCCAAGTGGCAGCTCCTCGAAGAGGATCCCCAGTGTAAGGAGTACCTCCAAGATGTTAGAGCCGTGTTGTTGGGGAGTTTGGGCCACGACGACGATGTCGACTACGTGAATAACTATCTCTTCAGACCGAGGATACCTTTTGGGGTTTTGTTCGCTGTTGGGGGATGGAGTGCAGGTTGGAATTATCACGTGGTGGTTTTGAAAAAGGGTTTTTATGAGGTTTTTTCCTGGTTTTGAGAGCTTTTCGATGGATATGTGACGTTGGAATGGGTTAAAGACTCCATTTGACGTTCTAGAATGACGTATGACAATTTGTTTGATGTTATTTTATGATTATGACAGATATTGAATGACATGTGGGACATTTTTGAACAATTTTGACAGATAGATGACCTTATTTTACAGGAATTGCAACCATTTTGTTGCTTTTTTGACAACCATGTGATATTTTCATGAGATATTCGTCATAAATATTTGGAATTACGACATAACATTTGTAAATGTTGCATTTTTTTTATTTTGTGACGATTTCTTGGCATTTTTGACGTATTTGACACCTGTTTCTGTTTTTCCTGACATACTGGACCTTTCCATTTAATATTGTTAACATGTCACATTCAGCATTCCTTAGCAAGATTTCCGTCATATTTTCGACAGATCATTTGACGTTTTTGACATCTGACAAGTCTGATGTTTCTGTGGGTTTGTGATAAATACGTGACATTTTTGACAGTTGAATGACTTCCATCCAGTTTTCAATAGACGCGTGACCTAACCACCGGCATTTTTGACGTAACAATTTGGAATTCAGGCAGCCCGACGAATTTCCTGGAAACCTACGACTGCAGAGCCGATAGATGGTTATTTTCCGTCGACACGGACCTGTCGCCGAGAGCCTACCATGGCCTCTGCAATCTCAACGAAACAATCTACATGATAGGTCAGTGCGACCGACGAATAGCTCGCGCGAGTCGTACACTACACTTTTTCTACGCCTGTTGCTCGCAGGTGGCTTCGACGGCAACGAGTACTTCAACACAGTCAGATGTTTCAATCCGTTGGAGCATAAATGGAGCGAGCGATCTTGCATGTATTATCCGAGGTGTTACGTCAGTGTGGTCGTGAACGACGGCAAAATCTACGCTTTCGGCGGTTACAATGGACGTACGCGGATGAACTCGGTGGAGAGATACGATCCGGAGAAGAACCAATGGGAAATGTTGCCGCCGATGCAGAAGCAGAGATCTGATGCTAGCGCGGCCTCGTTGCAAGATAAAATATATGTTGTGGGGGGTTAGTCGAACAGTATGCTTCGTAGCACAATCAACTACAGTGGGACGTCTTTGGGACTCCTTGGGACGCTGTTGGGATGTCTATTGGACGTCCTTGGGACGTCCTAATAAACCTCTTGGGGATTGATGAAGGACGCCCGTTCAAGAAATCCATAGGACGTGCTTGGGACGTTCTTAGGACCCCTTGGGACGTTCTTGGGACCCCTTGGAGACGTTCTTGGGACTCCTTGGGACGTTCTTGGCACTTCTTTGCACCCCTTGGAACGTTCTTGGGACTCTTTGGGACCCCTTGGGACGTTCTTTGGACCTCTTGGGACGTTCTTGGGACTCTTTGGGACCCCTTGGGACGTTCTTTGGACCCCTTGGGACGTTCTTGGGACTCTTTGGGACCCCTTGGGACGTTCTTGGGACTCTTTGGGACCCCTTGGGACGTTCTTTGGACCCCTTGGGACGTTCTTGGGACGTTCTTGGGACTCTTTGGGACCCATTGAGACGTTCTTTGGACCCCTTGGGACGTTCTTGGGACTCTTTGGGACCCCTTGGGACGTTCATTGGACCCCTTGGGACGTTCTTGGGACTCTTTGGGACCCCTTGGGACGTTCTTTGGACCCCTTGGGACGTTCTTGGGACTCTTTGGGACCCCTTGGGACGTTCCTTGGACCCATTGGGACGTTCTTGGGACCCCTTGGGACGTTCTTGGGACTCCTTGGGACGTTCTTGGCACTTCTTTGGACCCCTTGGGACCCCTTGGGACGTCTTAGGATTGGGGATTGATAAGGGTTGCCCGTTCGAGAAACCCACAGGAGCTCCCGGGGACCCTAAAAGCCACCACTTTTAGGTTTCAACGGCCAGGAAGTGATGAACTCGGCCGAGGTCTATGACACCGTCACCAAACAGTGGTCGTACATCCCGCAAATGAACTCGGCCAGATCGGGTGTTTCTCTCATAAGCTTCAACAACACCCTGTACGCGATCGGCGGCTTCAACGGCTACACCAGACTGGCTTCGGGGGAGAAATACAACCCGGAAGAGTCCACCGCTTGGACGGAAGTCGCGGATATGCTGACACCCAGGAGCAACTTCGCCAGCGTCATTTTGGACGGTTACATTTTCGTCATTGGTGGGTTCAACGACAGATTCGTGTCAGGTGAGCTGCAGGGCGTGCAATTGGGGAGTTACATCGGCCTGCTGGTGTTCCGGATTCGACCCCGGGTGTGTACAGCTTGGTAGGTTTGGTTTCAGGATCGACCACTATCAACTACGTGGAGTATTACGATACGGACACTGACGAATGGTTCGATGCAGCTTCGATGAACGTGAGCAGATCAGCTCTGAGTGCTTGTGTGGTGCACGGGCTGCCAAACGCTAAGGACTACACGTTTCTGAGACGGAACACTGTGGATATTGGCCCAGAAGCGACCAACAACGAGGGGAGATGAAATTTATGCACTGCTTTTATTTATACCGTTTTGTACTCGGTTATTGTTTTATTTTTAAATTTGTCTTCTTGTGTAATAAAAGGATGCATTTAGATGTTTTTTTTTGTTTTGTATGTGCTCCTGTTCCTTTTATAACGCCTCAGTCATTAAAACATTGAGAACATTTTCTTGAAACGATATTTGTCAAAATTGCTGACGTCATAACTCAAAGAGAAATTGACAGATCGACTTCAAATTGCAGCTGACTTATCTTGAATATATTCAGTATATAATGCCCCAAGATCATTTCGATTTCAAATTGTCAATTTGGCAATAAAAAAACGAAATTTTGTTACCCCTAAAATGATACTTTCATTCAGAACTTCGACATTTTGTTAATTTTCAATATTTTTCGAAAATCTCAGGTTATTGTATAGAAAATAACTTCAACTTTGATATTTTTTTTCAATATTTTTGTTTTAGTTACTTCATTTGGACGTAATCATTTCAACAGTTGAGAAACTTGATTTTTTTGACACCTCCGTAGATAAGAGCCCATAACTCCGTTATTTTTCAATATTCTTGTAGAAAAAAAAACTGAAAATATAGCTGAAAATATACCTCATAACCTCCAAAAAACTTCGGAACATTCTATCGAGTACTTCCTTCTAAAAAAATTCGCGAAAATCGCCTACCCCAATCTAGTACTCCAGTAGTAGCCCAGTTGGGCTTTGTTCGAGAATTTCCCAGACAATACCCAATACATTCAACTGTCAATTCCATCTGTCAATCATGGACACGATCATCGCAATCGTAGAACAAAGTAAACACGGTTCCCACTCGATTCACCGTCGAATCGAGGATGGCCATGAATAACCTCTACGTCACATTTACGGTAATGGATTCTGGGCTTGCAAACCTATTGGCGTATACGAGGGTTTCTAATCCAAACCGAAAAGGCCCTTAAGGGATGTTAATGTAGCGGTACGAATGATATTGATGCAGGATTCTAAAATAAAACGTTGTTGGGCTTAGTCACTCTGTGGCAAATGTCAAGTTGTTTTCTGAAGGAAGGGGTTTCAGCGATGATTTTTGTGAGTAGACACGTGTCAAAGTCGAAATGAGTTGGCAATACTGTTGCAGGTATGCCAACAAGTTTTTTGTAGTCAGTGTTTTGTGTACATGAGCACGAAGACTTATTTCTGAAATAATGGAGAATTGAAAGCTTCGTATCCGCTCGGCTTTTCTGGAAAGAACAAAAACGGGGACAATCTTGCCAACAATTTAGTCGTTAGGAGAGAAGTCTGGAACGATAAATCCTTCAAGGATCACCGGGTTGAATGCACACCATCCAAATTTATTGGATTTTTAAATCGCCTATACTTGCGTCTTCATGGAATTCTGAGATTGATGAATGAGGCACGGTCCCTTTGGAAGTTCCTTTTTCGCTATTACATCCAGGGCTACCAACTTACGAATATACAGGGTAGGTCAATGGAGATCTTAGTGTTTCTCTCTTGCGGTGTTGCCGCTTGTATTTTTTTCAGTAATACTCCGAAAATATAAATTGCTTGGAAAAAACTAGCTGTAATATCAACAACAACATCGTATATTCTGAAGTAGCAAGCCGTGAAACAAAGAAGAGTCGTTTGGGTCATTAGGACTCATACATAAACAAACTCTAACTAGTTTTTGTGGGTGTCATTGTTGAAAACTACGCTTTGCAACTTCTGGGTTGAAACCTTGCATTTTATACCTGATTCTATTGAAAACAGCTGAAGATACAAAGTAGGTCAAACAATAACTCGTTTTGTGCTCTCGTGGTTATCGATCTGTTGAGGATATTGTACTTGTGAAAAAAATTGCACCGACTTTCACAGGTTTACAGTTGGTTATTTTTGTGGATCCGTTTTTTTTCGACGTAAAGCTGAAAGAATAGTCACTGCTTCTTTTTATCGCACGTTTTTCAGCTACGTCATTCTACCCAAAGCTCCCGAGACAAATCTGAGCTCAAGAAACATAACCACAAATGATCTGAAGATAGCCGACGAATTTTTAGTTGTCTGAAATGTATTGTTAATAAATTAATATAGTAGAAACTGAAAAACTAACTCAAATAATGGAACTTACATCACTATTAACACGTCTGTCACGTCATAAGTCACTCATGAGATCACTGTTTGATGCGATTGGGCCAGTCCCAGTTGAATGACAAGTAAACTCATGACGTCACGTTTATAATGACGGTAATTAGGGGATCAGACCAGTTAGGATGATTGAAATGAACCTGTCACTATGACCGTTGTCATTGTGATGGAAAACTGCTAATGATGAGAAATTTCTTCGAGTAATTTAAGCCGGTTTGATTTACGTTTTGGAATAAGAGCTTTAGGGAGTTGTTCTTGAATCATCCCCGGATTACCCTGCGATGAATTATTTCTAAATCGTGTTGTGAATGGAAGTCAAGACTGACGTTTCGTCGTCGCTTAATCAGGATGACCAACATAGCAGATAGCAAAATGCTGGAAATGAAATTACACCCCATCCATTCAGTTGTCACGCTCGGGACGAAGATAAGGAAAATAGCCCAAAATAGCCGTTTGTCTTGGGAAATGTTTCCTGTTTTCGTACAGGGGGTATTTAGGGGGTTCACGCAATAGACATTTAATAGGGTAGGAGACTAAAACTAAGAAAGCTCCATCAGGTTACGAGGTTAATTTTCTTCCCCAGAAAACTAGAATTTGGATGATATACAGGGTGTACATGGACAAAGACACTAGGTGTCTAGAATTCGGCATCATTGTGCAGTGTTGCCATAGTTATTAGTCCAGTGGTTAGCTAGATACTTTTTATTTTGCACAGTTGGTATTGAAAATAACCAAAACTGTCCAAAGGTTCTAAAATAAATGGTCGTATTGATTCGTATCTATCTTGATGGATGTCAGATAAGGGTAAAGGGCTCCAAATTGCCTTCCCCCCTAACAAACGAGCCGTGAAATTCCAATGGAAATGTCAAGGTAGACAATGACGTCACATCGATTACTATTATCAAGTGGGGAACTATAAAAACGAACTGTTTAGAAGCTTCAGCTTAACATCCTGTTTACGTTCGAACATGGCGCTGGCGAATCCAGCTATGCTTTTGTTTTCCAGGAAAATTTCATTTTCCGCTTGAGTACCAACTGACACTTTATTGCGTCGTCAGATGTTCCATGTTTCCAGTCGAAAGGTTCGAACGGTGTTCGGTTGAATTCACGACGGATTTACGACGTTTGCATGCTGGGAGTTGTGGCACCACGTCATGCGTAATTTTGTTGCAGGGGCTTTCAGACTTTACGACGTGGACAATGATGGATTTATTACGAGGGATGAGATGTATAACATTGTGGACGCTATTTATCAGATGGTGGTGAGTAGTTTATTTATGTTCTCCTTTTGGGCAACACCCTGTGTAGTAGTGAGAGAGAGGGCTAGAGCTCACGAGTAAATAGTCGAAATTCCCTTTTCAGCTGCTGGTTTTCCAGCCGCGTTTTCATTTCGGCTCGAAAATAAAGATATTGGGCCCCGGGATTTTCCATTTTCAGGACTCAATTCATGGGTCTTGCATGCATAAATATGTAGATCAGGCGTTTGGATAGCAGGCCATGGAAAGGTCGACATCCAGAGAGAAAATACTTGAATTTCAACCAATGCTGAGCACAAACACAATTTCAATATCATTATTTTTTCAATCTACCTTAGAGTGCCCGTTGCACACTTCTGATCCACCCTGTATACGCTCCCGCCCTTCTGAATACTCTAATATACACCTCCCCCAACAATTCTGTGATTTCTTCAGGGCCAGCAACCCTCTGAGGACGAGAACACGCCTCAGAAGCGTGTCGACAAAATTTTCGATCAAATGGACAAAAACCACGACGACAGACTCACTTTGGAAGAATTCCGGGAGGGCAGTAAAGCGGATCCCAGAATAGTCCAGGCGCTTACGTTGGGGCCGGAATAGCACACGGAAGGGGGGGACGAGAAGATTCGACGTGACAGGGAAGAGGGGTGAAGGGTTGTTCGTGAGCGAGGGTTGGAAATGTTCACACTCTGTATATCAACACTATATTCGAGCATGAACATATCTTGTTTTGTTTTCAACGAATTTCCAGCAATTCGATATCGTTTGCTTGCTTGATTTTCTGTTTGTGTGTCTGTTTTTCTGTTTGTTTCTCTATATTTCTCTGTTTGTATTTTTTTGTTTGTATTTTCTTCTGTTTGTTTTTCTGTTTGTATTGTTTTCTGTGCGTATATTTTCTGTTAGTATTTTTTTTCGTTTTTCTGTTTGTATTTTTCAGTTTGTATTTTTTTTCTGTTTGTTCCGTTCTATTTCTTTGCTCTTATGTGTTTGTTTAACTATTTCTTTACAAATTCTGCAATCGATTTCAAATGAATCAACTTTCAAACGAAATAAACATTCGAATAAGGTTCAGAACTGGTTGTTAGTGTTATTTGATACACTTTCTTGGCTGTTTTTTTGTTTGTTTGCTATAAATGTTCGAGATGTGACTGTAAATGAGTTCACAAAATTGGATTTCTCAGCATAAACTTGTTTATTTGTTTGTTCAAATATGCCAAATGATTAGATCTTTTTCAGTCTCGTCAGTAATAAGTTTGGATTCGATTTTGAACAAACTACGATCTGTTTTTGTTTACATCGTGTTTTTCAACTGTTTTTACTTGTTTAATATCATGTTATAAAGATCACAATTGTTTTTAAACAAACTGTTTAGAATCGATTGTAGAATTAACAAGAAAAAAATGATGTGTACAAAAGACTACGACGCTCAATTAAAAAAAAAAAATAGGAGAAAGTCACCTGCCAAAAACTTGTCCCTAAAAGGACACGGTAAGAGATTTAAGGCGATTTATTTACAGCCTTAATATTTTGTTCGTCAATTTTATAAGTGAACGTATTTTTCACAGCAAATGGTGTTACGAATTCAAATTTGATTATTAATTGTTGGATTTCTAACAACTGAACGTAGCCCTAAAGGTTTCGAGAGGCGAAGCCTCTCAAAAAATCAATACAAAAGCAAAATTTTGGGGTTAATTCAACAACAAAAAAAACATTATCAATGATACGTTGCGGTTTCCACGTTTATTGTTGATGTTATTTTGACTTCGCCTTCCGAAAACGTCCCAACTTTTTCTTGTAGCGAGCACAAACAGATGACAATCAGTGTAGAAAACATTATTTGTTTGTGCTTCATTTCTAGATGTGCGTAATTTCGTGTAATTCACATTGTTATGAGGTGGTAGACACTACACGTATTTGTTGAATATTTATCATTATGAAATGTGTAAAAGTGGCTCCAAAGTGCGAGATATTTCATTCTCCGAAGATTCAATCAACGATGGTGTTGGTGGAAATGAAATATGAGCTGCTTGACAATGACTTTGGACGACAAAATAAATAAATAACTGACTTCTATGGCAATCGGTTATATTCTGAACAAGAATTGAAAGTCAATACAATATTTTAAACTATTTTAAATATCTATGCATGTGTATTATAACGAAAAGTATTCTAAATAGTTTGGACGTCATCACCAAAGTAATCGTTTATAAAATGATGACTCCTAGTATGTACATACTCGACACTTTTACAGATTTTTCAGTTTCGGAATATTTGTTAACTATAAAACTCTGGGACACCCTGTATTCCCAGTAACTTAATTGGTATCTTTATTATTATTTCATAAGCTTCTCGTATACTCACTCATATAATACTCAAACGCACTGTATTTCTCTATTTTAACCCTTTCTTCAATCTCTCTACAAACAACCAATTTCAAAAAAACGAATATCGTCGTTGTTATCTAATTTTAGGTTATATTTGATCACGACTAATTACTTCGCAGCTTATGGCTGCATTCACACGTTCCACTGTTAAACTTGTTTACTGTTGCCATAGTGACCCCCTACTTTCGCTGCTTTCCTCCCACCCAATCAGAGACTTTGCTTCTTGGTGACGTTTCTGACACGCCTCAACGTCAATGCGTTATCGAACGTGTTTTTATGATTTTTTGTTTTCAAACTTCTGTGATAATTACAATCATCGTATCGCAATAATGAAGAAGCTGTGTTTTGTATTTGCAGTTAGGCTGTTCTCGTTGTTTTAGACTGTGAAATGGTTGTTTATTCAAACAGTAATCGTTGTTGAATTGTAGGTTTAATGATAAGTGTGTTCTTATACAACGTCATCCGAGTGCATTCTGGAGTTTTCAGCAATTTGGGTAAACAGTTTGAGGATTTTCACTATTGTAAAATGTTGAAAACAATGTATTTGACACACGCAGTGTACGTTTATTGAAATTCAATGTACAAAATATATAAATGAATGGTAAATATAACTACTATGTTGCTTTTAAGTTTCTATAATAAAACCAGGATTCAATACACTGTGGTTTTGATCACCTGACATCGTGCTCAATTTTTTTTGCAAGTACTCACCTAGAACTGGAATTATAGAAAAAATGTTTCGAATAAGAATATTTCGAGATACACAGGGTGTTCAGTCTAGGCGAGACGACGAAAATCAGTGCACTATAAATGCTACAAAAACAACGGTAAATAAAATAATTGAGTGATCTCATTTGGCGGGTACGAAGGTGAAGCATAGCTGAGAATTCTAAACAGAGTAGAAGACTTGTTTTGTATACAGGGTGATTTCCGGATGAGTTTCAATTCAGGAGATTTTAGGGAGCAGAAATTAATGTTTTCCAATGGAACACCCAGTATATTAATTCGTCATTTCATGCCACCCTGTATTTCCCGAGTAGCTTAATAAAAAGAACCCCCTAATTACGTCATCAAAATACTTTAAAGAGCCTTCAGGCCAGTATTGACAGCTGTGAAAAGTGACTTTTCAGCTCATGTGAAAGAGATCCAGCAGCTTAACCCTCTGGAGCTTCGAGGAGGGTGTCCTTGGCAGCCCCCCAACGACTTTCAACCCCCCTCTCAACCTCTGGAAATCGGAAACCCTCTCATTAAAGAACCCCACGATATCCCTGACCAAAAGCCCGACGTCTCTAGGAACGTCGTGCTGGAGCACCACGCACGCTGCTGGACGGAACCCGTCTTTCTCGTCGGGCATACCGAAAACCCCAGCCTCCTTGACCTGGGGGTGTTCCAGGAGGACGGCCTCGAGGGCCGAGGGCACCACGTGCCAGTTTTGGTACTTGAACATGTCTTTCAGTCGGTCGATGATGTAGAAGCAGTTTTGCGCGTCGTAGTAGCCGATGTCGCCTGTTTTGAAGAAGCCTTGCTCGTCGAAGTAGGGGGAGGAGTCTATGCCGTAGTAGCCTCTCGTGGCGTAGATGGTTTTGATGCGAATTTCACCACGTGCGTGGCAGCCCAGTGGTTGGTTAGTTTCAGTATCGACAACCTGGAAGTGATGTCCTTTTGGTGAGTTTTGGTTATTCTTGTCCTTCTGCTTTTTTGTTCTTTTGGTATTTTTTGTCGTTATGATCATTGTCCTTTTTGTCATTTTCTTATTTTGTACTTTTAGTCTTTTTTTGTATTTTTCGTCCTCTTACTCATTTTTGTCCTCCTAGTAATTTTTGTCCTTTTGGTAATTTATGTCCTTTTTGTCATTTTCCTATTTTGTCCTTTTTGTCATTTTCCTATTTTGTCATTTTTGTCATTTTCCTATTTTGTCCTTTTTGTATTTTTTGTCCCCTTAGTCATTTTTCTCGTTTTGGTCATTTTTGTCCTTTTTGTCCTCTTAGATAGGTAGATAGCTTTATTTGACTATGTTACACATACATAATATGGTTTATAGCAAGTCAGGATAACAAATTCAAGTATGATACAAACGACAGAAATACGTAATATCAAACGATATAAAGTATAACAGTAGTCACAGTAAAATAGACAAAATTGAATAAAAATAGTGACGAACAAAAAAACAAAAAAGTCATAAAATAACACAAAGATGAAAGATCATAGCATTGGTGTTCGATTATATTCATTAACAGTATAAAAGCAATGTTCAAGAAGGATTTTCTTCACATATTTTCTGAAACAAAGTTCACTGAGAGATCTAACCTGGGAAGGAAGTTTATTGTACAATCTGAAATTCAATGAAATCCTTAGTCATTTTTGTGCTCCTAGTAATTTTTGCCCTTTCGGTAATTCTTGTCATTTTCCTATTTTGTCCTTTTGGTATTTTTTGTCCTTTTGGAATTTTTGTCCTTTTTGATCATTGTTCTTTTGTTTTTTTGTCGTTTTGCTAATTTTTTGAGTTTTTTGTCATTTTTGGTCTTTTTTGTCCTTTTGGTCATTTTTGTCTTTTTCTTATTTTGTCCTTTTGATATTTTTTTGGTATTTTTCTGTCGTTTTGGTCATTTTTGTCCTTTTTGTAATTTTTTGTCCTTTTGGTTTTTTTGCCCTTTTGATTTAGGTTTAGTGGTAGTTTGGTTGCATTATCAACAACCTGGAAGTGATGTTCATTTCACTGTGATCAAAGAATGATGCCAGAGGTCGCACTGGGTCAAATCAGGCGAACGAAGTGGCTGTGGAACGTTTGTTTTGGCACCAAGACGCATTTGAGGCACAAAACACTGATTTTCAATTGCAAATCGACGATTTTGGAGCACCAAATCGAAACCTACAGCATACTCACCTTGATGTCGACGTCCTCGATGGGCTTCCCCACCGAATCCAGCCTCCCCAGGAGGTCTTTGTCTCTAGAAAAATCGAAATACGTCGAGAAGCACGCCACCTCAGTGCAGCCATACACGAAAGAAACCATCGAGCCCTCGAACAGGGCTCTGGTCTTAGCCAATTGCTGGGAACTCAGCCTACTGCCTCCGATGAGGTACAGCTTAAGGGACGAGGTGTCGTATTTTGCTGGGGTTTTCACCTCAGTCAGCTCGTAGGCGAACGTGGGGGGGCTGAAGAAAAGGCTGACCTAGAAAGGGTGGCGTCAATTTCAGTACCAGAGCTCTTCTGAGTGTTACTTTGTATTTCTGGATCATGAGGAAGAGTTCCTCGGCTTGGAACTGGGGGAGGATAAGTCTAGAGCCTCCGGATTGGATGGTGACAGTTAGCAGCAGCACTGCTGATATCCAGAAGAGGATTGCGTAGTTCAGTGTCACTGAAGCATCAGGAATAGAGGTTCTAAAACCACAAAAACCAGCATTTGGAGCCCCTGGAAACCTCCCCCCACTTGCTCATACTCACACCAAGCTCCTAGCCTCGTTTATTATTTTAAAATGCGACACGCAGACCCCTTTAGACAATCCAGTAGTGCCACTACTATAAAGCACGAACGCTGTATCGTGACAGCCCACCGTCGCTGGCCTGAAACGCCCCTCCTCCTCGCTGGGCTCCATCAAACCATCGAAACTAAGATACATTTTCGACTTCCCCATCACGATAACCCCGGGCTTCACCTCCAGAGCCTCCACGGCTCGAAGCATGCCCTCCACCAGGTCGCCTTCGACGAAAACGAACTTTGGTTTGACGATTTTCATGCAGTGCGTCCACTCCTTGGGGGTTTGCACGGGCGCCACCGCCGAAATTACCGCCCCCAGGTACAGGGTGGCCAAGTGGGGGATGACCGTGTCCAAGGTGTTCCTGGTGCAGCTCAAGACGACGTCGTTTGGGGCTACGCCCAGTTTTTTTAGGCCGATTGCTAGTCTCGTGGACCGCAGGAGGGCGCTCGAGTAGGTCTCTTTTTGGCCGGTTACACCATCGATCTGTATGGAGAAAGTTTTCAACCCCCGAATTTTAACCTCCAAATTTCGAACCCCTAAATTTACAACCTCTAAACTTTTAACCTCTAAAATTATAAACCTCTAAACTATTGACCTGTTGATTTTTAACATCTAATTTCAACCCCTAAATTTTTAACCTCTAAATTTTCAACATTTTAAAAATTTTAACCCCTAAATTGTCAACATTTCTAAATAAACAACCTCTAAACTTTCCACCTCTGATTTTTAACCCCTAAATTTTCAACCTCTAAATATTCAATTCCTAAATTTTCACCTCGAATCTCTATTTGAAGGCATGATATTGTTTATCATGAAGGCTTTACGAATATATAGTGAGAATAATGGCACGAAATATAACGAGTCCGTACCTGGAATATCTTGTCTTTGAATTTCTCAGCTTGCTCAAAGAAATATTCTCCGTAACCTCGCGTATACTTTTTGAAAGTACTTTTTCCACCTGAAACTACGTTTTCACTCATTTTTCAGTTTCAACTGCATCGAGAAGTGTCAATTGCTCGATTATATAGGATTTGTAAGCTGTAATTCGTGAATTAACACACGACACTTTTTTTTTCTAGGAAATCATATCATGAAGATCTTCATGCTATAGTTTTGAATGCAATTTAAGATAATAATATGTTATTTGGTTCTTCAAAGCCTTTGCGTGCTCTCTGGAGAGCAATTTTCATTGCTAGTTCATGACTGATATGCATCAGTTTTCCATCAATGACTGGTATTAAACGAAAAATAATGCAAACTTTAATCAACGTCAACAAAGGATAATGCAAGTGCATTCTGAGAAAAAAGCGGAACCATTGCAGATAGTGGACACTGATGATGGACAAATAACCTGATTCCTGACGAAACAAGCCAAAAACGAAAAATAATGTGGATTCGATGAAGACATTCAGGCCACATCACAATGGTGCACTGTGTTTTACGTAGGCATCGGTGGTTCAGTGGTAGAATGCTCGCCTGCCACGCGGGCGGCCCGGGTTCGATTCCCGGCCGATGCAAGCTTTTTTATTTTCTCCGATTCAAAATTTCACCAAAGAAATAATAAAAAAAGACTGCCGAAACCAGGGATCGAACCAGGGACCTTTAGATCTTCAGTCTAACGCTCTCCCAACTGAGCTATTTCGGCCTATATATGGTATTGTAACTTGATGCCAATACAAGCTTACACTACACAATAATCAAATGAATTCTATTATGAATCGATTTGGGACAAATTGAACAGAAAAAGGGAGTTTTTCGTTTATTTATGGCATGTATTTCGATTGAGTTGGTGATATTGATATACTAGCCAAACTTTCAGTATAATGTATGGTCACTTGAAGATATTCTTCTCGTAGTATGTTTTTTCTTACATTTCCGATTGTAGTTCTGGGAAAGTGATCCATGAATATAATTTTATTAAGACGAAACGGTCTGGGGGCTCGTTCATTGAAGTACCTATGAATAAAATAATTCAACATCGAAATTCTAAACAAAATCAAATTATTTTTGACGACCAGTGGCGTAACAACGTGGTTTTCCCGAAGTTATCAACTAACTTTTGTAGAGCTTCTGCCCCAATTTCTCTGCCCACTTTTTTCTTGACAACGGCGATCATTTCTTTCCAATTCCCAATCACTACGGCATCTTTAATGGCCGGATGGGTGAGCAGAACGTCTTCGGCGTCTATCGGACAACACTGTTCCTGGTTCACTTCGATCATGTCGCAAATTCTGCCTCGAATATACAACCAGCCGTCCTCGTCGTACATACCGATGTCGCCCGTTTTGAAATAACCTTTGTCGAAGGAGGACAGAGTGTTCTCGTTGTCCTTGAAATATCTGCAAATCGATTAGTCGCATTGTCCCATGGACGCAATTTTGTCCTTTTGGTCATTTTTGTCCTTTTGGCAATGTTTTGTCCTTTTGGTCATTGTTTGTCCTTTTGGTCATTTTTGTCCTTTTGGTCATTTTTGTCCTTTTTGTCATTTTTGTCCTTTTTGTCCTTATTGTCATTTTTGTCCTTTTTGTCATTTTGGTCCTTTTGGCCTTTTTGTCTTGTTGGTCATTGTTTGTCCTTTTGGTCATTGTTTGTCCTTTTGGTCATTTTTGTCCTTTTGGTTATTTTTTTTTCCTTTTTGTCATTTTTGTCCTTTTTGCCATTTTTGTCCTTTTTGTCATTTTTGTCCTTATTGTCATTTTTGTCCTTTTTGTAATTTTTGTCCTTATTGTCATTTTGGTCCTTTTGGCCTTTTTGTCTTGTTGGTCATTTTTGTCCTTTTGGTCATTTTTGTCCTTTTTGTCATTTTTGTCCTTTTTGTCCTTTTTACCATTTTTGTCCTTTTTGTAATTTTTGTCCTTATTGTCATTTTTGTCCTTTTTGTCCTTTTTGTCATTTTTGTCCTTATTGTCATTTTGGTCCTTTTGGCCTTTTTGTCTTGTTGGTCATTGTTTGTCCTTTTGGACATTTTTGTCCTTTTTGTAATTTTTTGTCCTTTTGGTAATTTTTTGTCCTTTTTGCCATTTTTGTCCTTTTTGTAATTTTTGTCCTTATTGTCATTTTTGTCCTTTTTGTCCTTTTTGTCATTTTTGTCCTTATTGTCATTTTGGTCCTTTTGGCCTTTTTGTCTTGTTGGTCATTGTTTGTCCTTTTGGACATTTTTGTCCTTTTTGTAATTTTTTGTCCTTTTGGTAATTTTTTGTCCTTTTTGCCATTTTTGTCCTTTTTGTAATTTTTGTCCTTATTGTCATTTTTGTCCTTTTTGTCATTTTTGTCCTTATTGTCATTTTGGTCCTTTTGGCCTTTTTGTCTTGTTGGTCATTGTTTGTCCTTTTGGACATTTTTGTCCTTTTTGTAATTTTTTGTCCTTTTGGTAATTTTTTGTCCTTTTTGTCATTTTTGTCCTTTTGCTCATTTTCTGTCCTTTTGGTCATTTTCTGTCCTTTTGTCCTTTTTCTTCTTTTCGTATTTTACCCTAGCATTTGTCCATCTCCGCTGTAGTAAATTTCCCCGTATTTATCAGGCCCGAGATTTTCTTTCGTCCTAACATCCACGATGCGAATCTTGCAATTCTGCGAGAGGGAACCCACGGACATCGGCTTGTGCAACGATACGTCGTAGTACTTTAGCTTGGTGGCTGCTATGCAACCCGTTTCAGTCAAGCAATAGTTTTGTAGGAATTTCACGTGGGGCATCAACGATTTCAACGTTTTTATGTCGTATTTGGTCGTGTTCACCGTCCCGATCATCACGCATTTCAAGCAGTTCAAGTCGTAGTCCTGTAATGCGAGAACTGGGTCAGGTCAGGTTTGGGTCGAAGGATCAAATCAAGTGGGAATACCAGTGTGGCGCTTTGAGAATTACGATTTTTTTTTTGGTTCAACGATAGTTTGTACTTTTATAAATATCCTGTATGAGTGGCAACGTCGTATCTTGAATAGTTTTTTGATGGCAGCGTACTTAAGAACGACATCTCGCTAAGTGAGTTGACACTTGAAACGAGATTTTCCTAAATTGCTCATAACTCGAAGAAAAATTAACCGATCGATTTCAAATTTAATCTGAGTATTTTTGAATGTATTTACTATACCATGATAGAAGATTTTTTCGATTGGTTGAAAATTGTCAATTTGGCTTCAACAAAACGATCACTTTTTACCCCCAAAAAGGACACTATTCTTTGGAACCACGCCATTTTGTTAATTTTTGATATTTTTCCAAAAATCCTAGGTCATTGTAAAGGAAAAACCTTCAACTTTAATAATTTTTCAGAATTTTTTTGGTTTCGGCAACTCATTCAGCTAAAATGACGTCAGCAGTGGGGGAGCTTTTTTTTGACACCTCTGCACATAACAGCACATAACTCCGTTATTTCTCAATATTTTCGTGAACAGAAAAAACCGAAATATAGCTGAAACTATGCCTTATCATTCCCGAAAAAACCCAAACATTCCATGGCGCCCCGCCTCCGAAAAAAAATCGCGAAAACCGATGGGTCACACTGGTATCACCTCATTACTTTTATAGCGACGTCATTAACCAGCCTCATGGCGAGATCCGTGCCGAAAATGGCGTGCCCGATGTTGAAATCGTGCAGAATTTTGCAGGCACTCCGCTCCGTAAAAGCCCCCGGAAGCACCCTGGTAGTGTTAGCCTCCAGCGAGAGGCAAGTCAGCACAGTCTGCAGGAACCAAGACAACGGAAAAAACGACAGGACCTTATCGGGGAAGTCCAGAATGTCCTGAAAGATCAGGGTCTGCACCAGGACGTTCTGGTGCGACAAGCAGACGAGCTTGGGGTCCCCCGTGGTGCCCTGGGAAGGCAGGATGAACGCCACCGCCTTCCTGGGGTCCTCCACGAAGCTGGGCCGGAAGCTGTCGTCCTCTTTCCTGTTGAGCATTTTGCTGAACTGCGAGGCGCTGGAGCCCTCGCTGCTGAAATTGACGATCCGGGTTTTGCATTGGAGAATCTCGACTATCCTCTCGATCTGGCTGATGGTTCTGGAGTCGCTGAAGCACATCTTGGGCTTCAGCTGCTTCATCAGCTCCAAGCATTGTCGGTAGCTGAAGCCGGGGTCCAAAGGAGCTACGATGGCTCCGATGAACAGGGTCGCCAGAACGACGATTGTTTGGTCGGCGTTGTTTCTGCTCGAGATAACGATTATGTCGTTCTCTGACAGGCCGAGGCTCTGCATTTCTTGGGCTAGTTTGATGCCTCTGGCGCGAACCGAGCCTTTCGTTTCGGTGATGGCGGCTACGATGTCCACCTAACAATGATCGATACGTTCGGTCAAAGAAAAAGGCGAAATAAAGTGCGTTTTAGACTTCAGAGTGAAATATCTCGAAAAGTATCGATTTTCCCGCAAAGATTTCATTAAATTCGCGTTCTTAGAGCCAAAATACGTAAGTCAACACTTATCCAATTTTTATTTTGCACATAAAAAACGATTCTAATGATAAACCTAACCTAATTCTCAGAGCATTACTGAAAAAAAAAGATGAGCGGCAACACCGCACTTTCTGTCAAGCTATAACAACTATCTTGCTTGAATAAATACAAGCACAACATGACCTATAATATCCTTCTTGGTAAACCTGCAGCAAAGGTAAGCAACTCCAATTTTGATGAAATTTTCACAGAAACTCCGAAACACTAATATAAACAGCCACTGATGAAGAATTTTCCGCGGAAAAACCTCTAGCATAGTTTTTTTGGAGAGTTTCTGAAAATCGATCTAAGAATTTGATTGATATTGTACTTACATTATAATTTGAGAGAATGTTTTTAACACTAAAACATAATTAACACGTCCTTGAATCAAATTTCACAAGAAATTTCATGAGGAGAAACTTTGGCATAAGGTATTTTATGTTTTTATATTCGTATATTCTCGACTCAAAACAATACATAATAATTGCTGTCAAATGAGATCTGTCATGTCACAAGAGAGCAAGGTTGCCAAGTTGCATTTCTGTTTTCAGCGGTAAACCATAGAACTTGAGTCTACATATAAGTACAATATATTTCTATGTGGCCAATTGATCTACGTTTAGGTTGGATTCCGTTGAAAGTGATGTTTTTATTTGGATTCGTTGAATAATTTTATCCCGAACTTTGAAATAAATTAAATCTACGATTTTTTTATTCACTTGGCAACGTTGCTTGTAATGGTGACAATAAACCGGTCATTTGACAATCCAATTATTGCACGCCATATTGGGTTAGAGATATACGATATTAAATTATGAAAATTGGCATTTTCACAGCTTTCCATCATGAAATTTCTTGTGGAAATCGATTTTAGGACATGTTAATGATGTTTTAGTCTATTCAAAAACTGTCCTACTAATTACATAAGTCCAATACCAATTAAATTCTTCGGTCTTATCGTGATCGATTTTCAGAAACTTTCCAAAAAAAAGTATGTAAGAGGTGTTTCCGCGGAAAAATTATCATCACTGGGTGTTATTTATATTAGTGTTTCGGAGTTTCTGAGAAAATTTCATCAAAATCGGAGTTGCTTTCCTTTGCTGCAGGTTTTCCAACAATTCACTTATAAAAAAACGATTTGAATAATGAACCTAACCTAATACTCTCGGAGTATCACTGAAAAAAGAGAGAAGCGGCAACACCGCACTTTCTGACAAGCTGTCACAACTGTCTTGATCGAATAAACCCACTAAAAGCACAACATAACCTATAATATCCTCAATCCTACCTGCAAAATTCTGTCAAGGTCATTTCCTAAATGGTCGTAATATCGTTTTCCAAGCCCGCCATATTCTCTGTGCAAGGAAAGTTTACTTCCCAATATCTCCAAGCTACTTCGCGTCTTGTTCTTCGCCACCTTATTCGCACTGTTCACCGTTAATTTACTGTTACAACTCTCCGATTCATTATTGTTAGGCATCCTGATCAAGCACTAGAAGTTTTCCGATTTGATAACGCCATTTCTCGAGTAAAGCGAGTTTTACTGTCAGTTTGACAGCGTAATGAAGAGCTGCTCAACGTTTTCGATCGACAAACTGAAAATAAACACTCGTACGTCAAATCCAATGACGGCTAAGCAGGCGCTGATTCGATATTCGTGATGCGTTTGACGTGTCGATATTTTGGTCAAGTGTGGATTAGAAGTCCTCAAAGCTGACTGGCTGACTGTGCTACCTGGAACTGATTCAATTAAGCGCCTGCGAAATAAAATAAAATACATTTGAACTCGTTTCCGTCATTACCCAAGAGGTAGAGTTCTCAATGCGTTGCTTTTTTTAATGGAAGCATCCCCAGTAGGCCTACAAACCATGAATGTGGAAAATATTTACCCCTTCCAGAAATTAAAATTAATTCCTGAAATTCGTTTATTGGCATTTGTACGAATTCGCAAAATGCACTTTATAATATGTTGTTTCAGATTACGTTTCTGAAAAGTCTACGCGGCACTTATTTCACGATTTCACTTCTTTCACTAAGGACTGATCATCTGAATGAATTAACCAGATGATAGTCGAACAGCATTCACCCCTTCCAGAAATTGAAATCAATTCCTGAAATTCGTTTATTGGCATTTGTACAAAATTGCAAAATGCACTCGCACTTAATTGTTTCAGATTTCGTGTCTGAAAAGTCTACGCGGCACTTATTTCACGTTTTACAGTTATTTCACTGCATTTACCCCTTCCAGAAATAAAATAATTTCTGAAATTCGTTTACTGGCATTTATACAAAATTGCAAAATGCACTTCATATTGTCTCAAATTATGTACCTGAAAAGTATAAACCGCGCTTATTCCGTTTGTTTTCACTTATTTCACTGAGAAAGGTTCATCTGAATGAAATCACCAGATGATACCTCTACTTGAACCGCATTTACCCCTTCCAGAAATTAAAATTAATTCCTGAAATTCGTTCATTGGCATTTTTACAAAATTGCAAAATGCACTTTATATTATTTCAGATTATGTGTGTCTAAGAATCCACGAAGAACCATTCATGAGAAAATTAGCCCAGAATAAAACGAATTCATTTCATTTTTCAAATCTTTGATGTTAATCTCCGTAAAAAAAATAATACCTGAAAAAAAATATTCCTGAAAAATAATAATTCCTGAAATAAAATAATTCCTGAAATAAATTATTCCTGAAATGAAATAATTCCTGAAAAAGAATGATACCTGAAAAAAAAATTCCTGAAATAAAATAATTCCTGAAAAAGAAGAATTCCTGAAAAAGAATAATTCCTGAAAAAGAATGATTCCTGGAATAAATTTTTTGTTGAAATAAATTCAATTCCTGAAATTCGTTCATTGGCATTTTCACAAAATTGCAAAATGTACTTCATTTGGAAAATTGTCATCGTAATCGTCAGACAAACCTTCTTTTTCATGAAAAAGTGTTTCAAGTAACAAGTCGTTTAACAGACAGTACATCAGAATACTGAATAGAATGTTCATTTTTGAGTTGAAATCCTCAACATCGCAGTAGCAAAAGTAACAGTCGTCTACAGTGCGTTGGTACAAATCAAATCTACAATCGAAAATGCCCTTGAAGAAATCAAGTACGTCGTCAAAAGTAATTCACATCTAGAAGTTCCATCGAAATTCAAATGCGGTGGGCCGCAAAGCGAATTCCTACCTACATCAAGAACTAAGAAGACTCCCACGACCACGAAAAACACTGTCATACCGACTTCTTAAGGTGACGGCCTCTTTTGCAAAGAGGAGAACTTACAAACACCAAAAGTCAATACTCTCCCCTCGTAAGGGTACCGGGCGCGCTATCGGGTGAGGTTGTCAACTGTCGTTAATGATCGGGTAGAAAATTCACTGGAAATAATTTTGGTGCATCTGAACTTGGGACCTTCCGTCTGTGAGACACTTTTGATGGCGTACTCGATTTCTTCAAGCACACCTTTGATTGTAGATTCGATTCGTACCAACGCACTGTAGACGACTATTACTTTTGCTACTGCGATGCCAAAGAAGTCAATTCGAAAATAAACATTCCATTCAGTATCCTGATGTACTGTATGTTAAACGACCTGCCACTTGAAAACACTTTTTCACGAAAAAAAAAAGGTAGGCCTGTGTAATTTGGAAAAGTGAGTTTAAAATCGAGAAACTGCAATTTGGACATACTGTACGTATATCCTGGCTATAAGGATTCTCTGGAATCCTACGAATTCCATAGTTCGTCGGAATATTGTGGGTGCACCCGCTGTAATTCGTGCAAAAAGTCATGCATAACCCAAAAATCACTTACCTTTTTCTAGAAGAACTACTTACTACCTGAAAGAATGAAAAAAAAACATTAAATCTCTAGAATAAATATTTGGATTCGAAAAATCATAATGGACAATTGAAAAATAGTTGAAATGTGCGACGAGGTCAATGTGGCGTTGTATAAGTAACAGGAATAAAAAAAACCACTCACCGATTGGTAGTAGTAGTTACACCTTCTATCCTAGTTCTTTGTTTTCCAGACGTCACATGCCATCTCTATAACAAAATTGAAAATGAATTTATAAAATTTTCAACAATTTCATGACATTTCTGTTGGTACTTCGTGTTTTCATGCAAGTAAACGAATTCGGTATTAATACAAAGTTGAAATTTCACCTTATTTTCTTAAATGTTAAGAAAGGGTTTATTTATCATGTATTCATCATGAGAAAACATTGAAAACGGCGCTTTAAAAGAACAATTTCACCAAGAAATCAGTAAATTTCAATAAAAAACCCGATGTATCATGATGGAAAATTTCAAAATCGTTCAGTTGTGTGAAGTGACTTTAAAAAACTTACCCTCTCAACATGCCCACTCTCAAACTGTCCTTGAAGCACACTCACACACACATCACTGATCACTGGAAACACTCCCGAAAACTTTCCACCGCACGAGAAAGTCTTTTCGTCACGAACGTCCGAACCCAACGGAGGTTTAAAATCGACTGAGTAATATGTGTCGTCTTATCAGTCTGCCAATTCCTTTACGCATGATTAATAGGGTTGCATAATTGAAACTAGTCATCTCTGTGATACCGAAATGTGTGTACAGGATGATTGAAATATTTTCAAATTAAATTCTGCTGGCTATATTAGGAGATTGTCAGAACTCGTACTACTCTGACTGATTGAAAGATGCCTCTAGGGCTTCGCTGGAGCAGAAAGGCTGTCAGACTTGTCACTATTGACATTTACAGGTTAGTGTATAGTTTTCACCTTTTTTCTGTTATATGATTGTACTTTTACGAACCAATAGGTGATTTTTGTATCAAAAGAGCATTCATCTATTCCTTCTTTCCATCACTTGTCATTTTTTCTTCAAAAATTCACTATTAAGAGCAATGTAAAACGCCGTATTCTTGGGATTATTCAAACTCTATATATACGTTTTGAAATTGTATAGGTAAGAATCTCGGAATGGGCGACATCTACTGTTAATCGTTTGAAATACACGAGGAGTGATCAACAAGTGTCTTTTTTTGAAGAAGAAGACGATTCGTTGAGGTTATGTTAGTGTTTTTCTCCGCTATTTTGAATAGGGCATTCCAACGACCTGTCAAAACAAATTCAATATGGTGGGAGTAGGCACACAATGCTTTGTTTACATTTTGTTATGTTATAAATTGATCTAAAAGTTGTGAGATTTTTGTTTTGGTGACTGCATCAAATGATTTTTTATATTGTTTAGAGCTCATTAGTGGTATTCTCACTAAAAAATGCCTGTTACATGCCTTTTAGTCAACTGTGGAAATCGTTCCAAGGATGATGTAAAATTCTTTTTAGTGCCTGCGGTTTTAAGCCACAGGTTTCGGATAAACGGATAAAAACGAATTGTCTGAAAGGCTATGGATAGCAGCAATTAAGAGGGACGATCTTACTGAATCGATACTGAAAAATCAGAGAGTCTGCAGTAAATATTCTATAACTTTTATTGTATTTACATTGTACATTTTATTAAGCTGCAAATAAAAGTGCACCCACATGACTGCAAACTTCACTGTGTCCAGCCATTCATGGGCAATGTGCTGTTAATACACTTTCATCTTTGGCCACAATGCACCAAACGTCTAATGGTTTCTCATTTCCTCTCTGAGAATGTTTGACCTAAAAAAATTGCTGAATAAACAAAAGTCAATAGAAATGAACAAACCTTACCTTTCCCACTACAATGTAGAAACCATTCACCACTTTTGTCCCCACATTCACAACAAAGCCTGACTCAAAATACTTGAATGAATGCAAGCTTTTGTAGGCCTTCATTTGTTTTTTGGTGTAATAGCTATTTGTTAGCACTAAATACGAAACAATATCTATATTTGTAATAGGTGGAATTCCATGAATTGAACTATCCAATTCCTGGATGTTCAATGTAAAAGGGTCTACATCATTAATTATCTTCAGCTTCATTCGGTATCTGTAAATAAATATTCAACTTCACATATGGGAAACAAAATGTTGTGTAAACAAAAAACAAATTGGGTTTTCAGCTTACCTTTCACCAATATCAGGATTTTCCAACAATAATGTCCTTAAATATACACTCTGCATCTTAAAACTTCTATCATCAACAACAAACTCACACAACTTCGGAAATAATGCCGTAATGACGTCACTTCAAACAGCTGTGTGCCTACTCTCGCCATATTGAATGTCACGTGATTTGGAATGCCTAATTGAAAATTTTTTGGATATCACTGCAATGTCGAAAGGTACTGCAATTCGAGCCGTATTGATAGATTTGAGTGGTACTTTACACATAGAAAATCAAGCAATACCCAACTGCGTAGACGCTTTGAAAAGGTACTTCAATTTGAGGCCTCTTCTGCCTACAAAAATGAACTCACCTTTCTCCGTAGGCTGCTACAGAAGAACCTGACTGTGAAATTCGTAACAAACACGACTAAAGAAAGCAAACGAATCCTACACGAACGCCTGATTGGCCTAGGCTTCCAGGTAAACAAAAACGACATAATAAGCTCGCTTGGCGCCGCGCGGTCTCTCATACTCCAGAGAAACCTGAAACCAATGCTAATGCTCGCCCCCGAAGCCCTGGAAGACTTCGAAGGCCTGGCGTGCCCTCCAAACGAAACACCTGATGCTGTTGTGATAGGCCTGTGCCCCACAGAATTTCACTACAAACGCCTCAACGAAGCCTTCAGGTGCTTGCAGGCTGGGGCACAGCTCATTGCTATACACGCTGGAAAGTATTACAAGAGAAGTGACGGGCTCGCTTTGGGGCCAGGCTGTTTTGTGAAGGGTTTGGAGTATTCAGCTCAGTGCACTGCAGAGGTGATTGGAAAGCCCAGTAGGGCTTTTTTCGTGGAGGCCCTAGGGGGTATCGCAGCGGAAAATGCCGCGATGATTGGTGATGTAAGCGAGTGTTTTCGGTGAAAGTGTATTTGTGCGATCTGGATTTTGACGGAATTTTTTGTTGGTGCTCACGTAATTTGGTCCAAAAACACGAATTTGGCAGTGTTATGGTGAGGAAATTGATACTTTTCGAGATATTTCACTTTAAAGTTGAAATTCCACTGTCTTTTCGTGTCACTTATTGGACAAGATTGTACAGCTTTTCGGCTATTTTCTTCAATAACGTTACACACTGTATATTGCGGAAGGGATTATCATGTATTCATCCTGAGGAAACATTGAAAATGCAATATTTCTCCAGTATTTAGATTTGACAACATGTAAACATCATTCCGTCAAGCATTAGTCAATTGTCAACTGTCAAACCACAGTAAATGTCAGATGGATTTGACGTGCACGTTTAAAATATCGAAAGTACTGCAATTTTAATGTTAATTTAATTAAGAAAGAAATCTCATTATGTTTTGTGCCTCTATGATGAAGAAATTTGGTAAAAAGCTGTACAATCTCGTGCAAAAAGTGACACAAAAAAGGTGAATTCTCAACTCAGAAGCGGAATAACCCACGACACTAATGAAATTCGTTGTTTTTGTACTAAAATACACGAGTACGAAAAAAAAATCATCGAAATCCATTCCGCTCGATATTTAGACATTCACTGTGTGTTTTTTTTCGGGAGAAGTTTTAGCTGGTGTTTTTTTAGGACGTTACTGATGACATAAAAGGGGCGATGGATGCAGGTTTGAGAGGCTTCTTAGTGCAAACTGGTAAGTACAAACCTGGTGACGAGAATAAAATAACGCCACGACCAACTGCAGTGGTGCCAACTTTCGCAGAAGCTGTGGAGCAAATTTTAGCAATGACTTGAGGTTTTCAAACGTTTATTTGGTAAAACAATTTGTAAATATCGTCAAAAATAAGTTCAACTGTTGCTATAAAAACTGTACGAAATTATTAGACATCTAATAAATATAAATACATGGATGTATACTCGTGTAGAATTCTTATTTGACCCCACTTCCTGGTGTATTTCTGGAAAGAAAAACAGCTGTGGTTAGAGGATGTCTCATTTTTTCATTATGCAATCCGAACGACTAATTTTGCTTGTATTTTTCCCAAAAAAATAAACATTCAGTCATCGACTCGGGCTTGCCTTGAAACCAATTCAGCCCTTATCAGATATACTGAGTGATTTTCGGTTTCTTCAAAAATCGCCCTAATCAAAGGTAGACAAAATTCTCAAGGTTATATATTTCGAAAAATGAGAAGCAATTTGATGAAATTCTGCAAGAAAATCTTGAAGCTTTTGTGGAATTTTATCATAACCGATGTTTTAAACTTTTTCAATTAATTACAAATTGTCAAATAGGAATTGTTTTGAAAACAACTTTGTTTTTATAGGATGACCTCATCGATGTAATAATTGATCAGAACCATTAAAAACTGTCAATTATTTCTTATATTTCAGTGAATTTTGTACAAAAACGTGAGGTATTTGAGGCATGACATTTTTTCACTAAAAGCAAAGTTTTTTTGGACATTACTCAATGTTGTTTCGAAAACTTTGTTTTTTTTTTAGGATGATCCCGTCGATGTAATAATTGATCGAAACCATCAAAAACTGTCAATAATTCAGTGAATTTCGTGCAAAAACTTAAGGAGATTTGAGGCATGCCATTTTTTCACTAGGAGCAAAGTTTTTTTTGGACATTACTCAATATTTCCCAGATAAAAGTTTTATACATAAAAAAACTCCATGTACATCATTTTTCATCACTATATTTGAAGCAGTTTCGAAAAGCGGGGCAAGCACACGCCTACAAGCTCCCAACTCACCTCACTAATACCGGCAAACCCGAAACTCTGCTCGAACTACCCCCAGCCCCAACCCCAACCGCCATTCTAGCCCCAACCCCGCCACCCCCCGCCAGAGGAACGTTCTCCTTCGCCTCCTTCCGCCCCGGCGACCTCAATCTCGCCGGGGCGCTCGTTCCCCCCACGATTTTCCTGAAACAAACGGGAATCCTGCTGGTCTCGCTCGGCCCCACGTTCAAACTCCTCCGCCTCAACGTCGCCCCGCTCCTCGCCTTCGCCCCCTCCCCGCCGAAAACGCACGACCTTCTCTTGTCGCGCCGCCTGACAGCTGTCACGTCGAGCGACAGCCGAGACACGTCGATCGTTTCGGGCAGAGCCACGCCGGCGTCGATGTAAAAGTGCTGCCCTAAGAAGCTCATTTCGCTGGAAGAAATTCGAGAAAAAAAAATAAGCGAAGCTGTGCGGGCGGTTTAGGGGGGGGGAGGTCTTACTTGGCGCCCGTCGATGAGGTCGTTTTTTTCGCCGAGGAGATCGCTCGCGAGGTTATGGCGTTGTTGCGACGCGAGGCTTCTCTCACTAGATAGGGCATGGCTGCTACAGAGGAGAAAAATTGGGGTAACACACTGTGTTTTTTAGAGTAAATTATAATGAAATAAAAAGCGACGCTTTCAAAACGAAATCGAACTGAAAATGAAGAGATCGAAGATCGATGGTATTATTATGCGGGGTGATTTCTCAGCGAAAAATTTCACTGGAGTTTTTGGTAACGGAAATTATTGTTGGTGCTTAATTTGGAAGTGAAAGGAGGTCGAAACTAAATCGAATCGAAAATATTTGGTACCATGATGAAATCAACGTATAAAGTTCTGTGGTTAACTGTGTCTAAATTGACAGTTCAGAGGCGTACGAATATTATTGGAAAGTAGACATTGTCCAAATAATTCCAAGAATACGGCGTATTCAACGTTTCTTCACGATGAATACTTGATGAAACCTTCCTTAATATACAGTGTGTCACGTTATTGGAGAAATTTGCCAGAAAGCTGTACGATCTTACGCCAAAAAGTGGCATGGAAAAGCAGGTGAAATTTCTGGCTTTGGAGTGGAATATCCCGCCAAGTATCAATTTCCCCGCGATAATATCACCATATTCGCGTTTTTGAACCAAAATGCGTGAGTACCACCAAAAATTTCCATCGAAATCCAGATCACCCTAAAATCCACCCTGACTTTCAGTGTTAAAAAAGACATTCTCCCTTTGGTGCAAAGCTTGTGCCAAGACTGCCTGCACGAAGTCAGGGCTGCTATGTGTGTCGAACTGCCAAACATAGCGAGTGGATTATCCAATGATGTAATCGTTAAAACGAGCCTCCTGCCTTGTCTGGTGGAGCTTTCCAGCGACGAAAACATGCATGTGAGAGGGGCGTCCGTCGATGCTGTAGCTCTCTTGATACCTTTCATGAACGCCGGTGAGTTGGAAACGTCAATGAATCGTTTATTCAACGTCCAAACGCAATGTGAGAGGGAGTGTTGTATTTCCAGAAACCGTAAAAGTGACTGCTGTGCCGTTGGTGAAAAGACTGTGCACGCAAAGCAGCAAGGCAGGGGATCAGACTTTCCCGGCTGTAGCGAAAATTTTCGGGAAACTTTTGAACAATTTGCAACAGCACCTCACGCCCTCTGACAACGTTTGGTTCCTCAATTATTACAAGGATTTGTCGCGGAAAGGGCTCAGTATATCGAACGAGGATTTGGAGATCGATCCTGCTTTGGTGGGTAGAAAACAAGGGGAACACTTTTCGTGTGGAGCGATCTGGTTTTTGATGGGATTTTTTTTGTAACTGGCGTATTTTGGTGCAAGATACACGAATTACGTGATATTATCGTGGGGAAATTGACACTTTTCGAGGTATTTCACTTTGAAGTTGAAATTCCACTGTCCACTAATTTTTTTCTCACACTAAAAATCATTCTTCACTTCCATCAAGGCTGAAAGCACGTTTTTTATTTTCTCCAAGCAACAATTAATTCTTCACACAACTCTTTCGACGTGTCTCAAACGCTAACATACAGGTGAAACTTATATAAATTAGGTTCCCGCCTCGTCGACACACCGTCCTCGAAAAAAAAAACTCAAGAAACTCACGAAACCCCCGCCATCAACCAAAAACTCACCCGATTTATAAGACACCAAAGTGTTCATGGAGATCTTCCCCATGGTGATCTTCTCCTCTTCGTCGATCTTCCTCTTTTCCTCGACCAGGGCTTCTTGTTTGTTGACTTGCAGCGACCTCATTTCCTTCAGTTTCGTTTTGAGCGTGTCGATGACGTCCTTGTCCTTCTCCATCACCTCGATTTTCGACATGAAACTCTCCAACCTGAGCTGGAGGTTTCTGTCGATGGGCAAAACTAGCATTTGTTTTAGTACAGGGCACAGATTGAGCACGCAAAGGCGGACGGTGGATACGGGGTCGTCTGGAATGGGAAAAATTGATTGGAACAATTATATACAGGGCTTTGGAAAAGGCTGGAAACGGTCGATTATTCGGTAAAAAGTTGAATACCAAAGTTTTAGGGTTTTTAAGCGTCTACTAGACAGTTAAAGTTTTGATTATACAGGGTTGGTCATGAAGTCGTGACTCACAGTTGCATTTTTTCTAATAGAAACCCCTGTACATTATCGGATTTATCAATTTTGAGCAATAATGCACTTGAATTCAACCGTTTCCGAGTTATCGGGTTTTGAAAATTTTGAACATGTCATAAAAAGTGAGTCTAGATGCCAGAAAATATGTCGAGCAGTGAATGGTGCACAATTTGAACACCTTATCAAATGAAAAAATGCGTCAACATAATATTTTCTCGGGTTTTAGGTGCCATTTTTAAACTTCTATTTTCAATTCACTTTGAATGTTGTTACAAATTAGGTATTGACTATCGAAAATGATTGTTCCTCGTTCAAATAAATGTTTGAATTTGAATTTAGTGTGGTTTATTCAAAGGTCTTTTTCGTTTTTTTTACTTTTTATAACATGTTAGCCATTTTCTTTGACCAATTGTTATTTATTATACAAGGGAAAAAATATTAAGATCTTATATTTCCTGGAGAAAAAAGTAATTTCAAAAAGTGATATTTTTTTATCTGTCAACAGAGATAAAACGTCAAACTTTTTTCCCGTCACAGAAAAACATCCAGGAAAACTTTACTTTAAGCGAGCCATGGCAGCGTTGCCAGTTGTGCTACTTTCAGGGCTTCTACGGATTTTTTTTCATAAGTTTCGCCCACGAAAATTAAACGAAATTGGGCGAAAGTGTACTGAAATAAACCCCCCATTTTTATAGTTGTTTTCAATTCAGTCAACAGTGAAAAAAATACGTGCGTGATTTCTAAACGCGCCCCAACCTTGAGAGAATTTATTTCGTCGAAACTGTTCCAACAACTCCTGGGCACATTTCCAAAAAATAAAATAAAATTGTGACCCCGCCCGAGTAATTGTTGTCTCAATTGTCATCACTCACCTCCCAAAGTGAGCAGGGGCAGATAAAAGTAATCTTTGAAGTACTTCCAGCTGAATATTTTGATGGCATGGACGCACATATTGATGAAAATGTGTCTCGTGTAACAAGACGGGGAATTGCACAATAAATTGATGAGATTCTCGCGAATCCACTTCCTGTGATTCTCTTTGACGCTGTAACGCAAAAATATGAGCATCGTCTTCGATGCTTGCGTTCTGACAGGTCTGGATCTCTGAAAAAAAAAAGAAGAAGAAGATGTCAGGAAAGAGTGAAAGTGTACAGGCTGCCAAATTTCGCTAGAAAACTTGTTTGGCATGGTGAAGTTGCGATTTTTGTTGGTGCTTACGTATTTTGGTCCAAAACACACGGATTTCAGGATTTTATCGTGGGAAAATTGACACTTTTCGAGCTATTCCACTTCAAAGTTGAGATTTCACCTTCTTTTCCGTGTCACTTCTTCTACAAGATTGTACAGCTTTTTAGCTAATTTCTTCGATAACGTGACACCCTGTATATTAGGAAAGGATTTATCATGTATTTATCATGAGAAAACATTGGAAATGCTGTATTTTCAATAATTCATGCCCCACATTTTCTGGTCGCTTGTCAACTTCATACTAACCAAACATTCGTACGGCACTGAACTGTCATTTACACACAATTGACAGTGAAACAGTCATACCAATAGTTGAGCACGTAATCGGTTCAGTTTTATGGAATTTATAATATGAAATCGAAATGAAACAAGATTTTCGTACAAAAACCTCATAATTTGGAAAAAAAAGGTCGTAACTGAATTGAATCGAAAATATTTGGCACCGTAATGAAACCAACGTATAAGTTCTGTGGCACCAAAGTGTGTTCTGTGGTTGACTGTGTCTAAATTGACAGTTCAGAGGCGTACGAATATTATTGGAAAGTTGACATTGCTGAAGAAAAATGGGGTCCAAATAATTCCGAAAATACGGCGTATTCAACTTTGCTTCACGATGAATACTCGATGAAACCTTCCTGAATATACAGTGCGTCACGTTATTGAAGAAATTAGCCAGAAAGCTGCACGATCTTACGCCAAAAAGTGGCATGGAAAAGCAGGTGAAATTTCTGGCTTTGGAGTGGAATATCCCGCCAAGTATCAATTTCCCCACGATAATATCGTCAAATTCGCGTTTTCGAACCAAAATGCGTGAGTACCACCAAAAATTTCCATCAAAATCCAGATCACCCTGAAATCCACCCTGACTTTCAGTGTTAAAAAAGACATTCTCCCTTTGGTGCAAAGCTTGTGCCAAGACTGCCTGCACGAAGTCCGGGCTGCTATGTGTGTCGAACTGCCAAACATAGCGAGTGGATTATCCAATGATGTAATCGTTAAAACGAGCCTCCTGCCTTGTCTGGTGGAGCTTTCCAGCGACGAAAACATGCATGTGAGAGGGGCGTCCGTCGATGCTGTAGCTCTCTTGATACCTTTCATGAACGCCGGTGAGTTGGAAACGTCAATGAATCGTTTATTCAACGTCCAAACGCAATGTGAGAGGGAGTGTTGCATTTCCAGAAACCGTAAAAGTGACTGCTGTGCCGTTGGTGAAAAGACTGTGCACGCAAAGCAGCAAGGCAGGGGATCAGACTTTCCCGGCTGTAGCGAAAATATTCGGGAAACTTTTGAACAATTTGCAACAGCACCTCACGCCCTCTGACAACGTTTGGTTCCTCAATTATTACAAGGATTTGTCGCGGAAGGGGCTCAGTATATCGAACGAGGATTTGGAGATCGATCCTGCTTTGGTGCGTTGAAAACAAGGGGAACACTTTTCGTGTGGAGCGATCTGGTTTTCGATGGGATTTTTTTTGGGAGCCGACGTATTTTGGCCCAAAAACACGAATCACGTGATATTATCGTGGGGAAATTGACACTTTTCGAGGTATTTCACTTTTCTTCAATTACGTGACACACTGTATACTAAGGAACCATTGAAAATGCAGTATTTGTTGGATTTGACAGCATGTAAACATCATTCCGTCAAGCATTAGTCAATTGTCAACTGTCAAACCACATAAATGACAGATGGATTTGACGTGCACGTTTAAATAGTGCATTTATAAAGTTCATTTAAGAATGGAAGCATAGTGAATCCTTTCTCAATATGTTGAAGGTGATATATCGTACTCCAAAGTGGAATATCTCGGAAAGCATTAATTTCATTACGATAATTCTTCCAAATTCGTGTTTTTGGACCGTTACACGTAGACCCCAGCAAAAATTCCTGTTCGAAATTTTTTTCTTTTCCACCTGAAAAAAAAAACTCACCGCCTCGACCGTCAACTTCAACACCATGGGCGTGAAATGCTGGTGGATGAAATCGGCGGGCATCACGTTGGGCAGGCACTCCAACTGCTCCAGGAAGCTCATTTTCCTGCGCCAATTGTAATACTTGAAAATCTCGGTTTGGCACTTCAACAGCGACCGGCCGACGTCCAGAGTGGCTTGGCCGCTGCTCTCGCGCGCCAAAATGCCCGCGTCGTTCAGAAGCAGCAGCGTCGGGCTGATGTTCGGCACGAGAACGTCGAGGACTTCTTCGGCGTCGTCGCGCAAAAGTTTCACGATGTCGGGCACGATGCGTCTGCATTCTTTGCCTTCGGAAAATAAAGTTCTACGTTCAAGCGTGATTTGTTTCTAATTGGGTGTTTTTGGGGGGGCTTCAAGGCCCCAAAATCGCTTTCAAAGTTGGGGGTACCTCCAAAAACGCCCTGTAGAACCACCCCAAGAGAATCCCAACGAAAATTCGGTACGCTTTGGATTTTGCCTTGAAAAAACGACACTTTCCGCTAATGGGGAATTCTCCTTCAGACGATAATGAAGTATTTTTTATGATATATCTTTAAAACGTCGCATTTCAAATTAATCATTTCAACCTTTTTCCTAAAAAAATATTTCAAGTACTTGAAAAACAAAAATAAATATGGGAATTCAAAGTTTAAAGTGCTTCGTTTCTAATTCACCATTTGGCAACATCGACTGCGGATTACAGTGATAAAAAAGGACAACAAATTCGTTACGTTGATTAGGTAAACAAAGATGGCTAGATTTTAATCAGATTAGAAACCCATTCTGCTTATTTCTATTCCATGACGTTCCATGCATCTCAAAGGAGGCAACGACGACCAAGAAATAGAGAGAGAACTCAGGTTTTGAGGTTATGTTTGAGTTTGGCGTGGTTTGGCTTCCAAGTAAGGTTGTTGGTTGGGTTGGACTATTACATTGATGTATAATACGGTATCAAATAACTTAAAAACAATTCAATCGTGTATTCTTTACCAGCCACAAAGTATAAACAAAAAGTTGGGTTATGACAACTGACAAATTTTTACACTAGATTGTAAATGTGCAGACAACAAAGAACAAATATATGTTGTTCTTTTTCTAGCTTACTAGGCGCTGTTGCCAATTTGTGAACTAGAAACGAAGCGATTTATAGTTTAAAAACCCGTAGTTGAAAAATTATTTTAGATAGTTTCTGCAGAGAGTTTGAAACATTCATAAATGAAACTCATAATCATCAACTTTAACTTTGCATTTCCAGTAATAACCCAAATTGAGGGGAATTCCTCATTCACGATATTTTCACGAAATCGTGCAGCAGCACAATAAAAAGCTCAAGGAAATACAATAAGAGTGACTCACCCAAAACTTTGGTGATTTCGTGTATGCACCCTGCCACAGTTTTCCTCACAATGTAACAAGAATCCCCAGCCAGATCCCTGAAGATGGAGTACCACTTGAGCAGATCAGGCTGGGGCTGGTACAAAGTGAAAAAAGTGACGGCTGGCAGATTATAGGCACAATAGTCTCGACAAGTGACAGCCTAAAAAAGAATCACGCATGTTGAAATGACAATTTTTCGGTACGCGATCGGGATTTTGAGGGAAATTTTCGTTGGTACTCACGTATTTTGATCCAAAATCACGAATTTGGAAGAATTATCGTGGTGAAATTAATAATTTTCGAGATATTCCACTTTGGAGTACGATATATCACCTTCAACGTATTGAGAAAGGATTTACTATGCTTCCATTCTTAAATGAACTTTATAAATGCACTATTTTAAACGTGCACGTCAAATCCATCTGACATTTATGTGGTTTGACAGTTGACAATTGACTAATGCTTGACGGAATGATGTTTACATGCTGTCAAATCCAAAAAATACTGCATTTTCAATGTTGCCTTAGTGTTTTTAGTGTGTCACGTAATTGAAGAAAAGTGAAATATCTCGAAAAGTG
The DNA here is from genome assembly GCA_037013635.1 of Plagiodera versicolora. NCBI lineage: Eukaryota > Metazoa > Arthropoda > Insecta > Coleoptera > Chrysomelidae > Plagiodera > Plagiodera versicolora. Next base: position 8,511,302 of record CM072991.1, on the reverse strand, counting down.
TCAATTTCCCCACGATAATATCACGTGATTCGTGTTTTTGGGCCAAAATACGTCGGCTCCCAAAAAAAATCCCATCGAAAACCAGATCGCTCCACACGAAAAGTGTTCCCCTTGTTTTCTACCCACCAAAGCAGGATCGATCTCCAAATCCTCGTTCGATATACTGAGCCCTTTCCGCGACAAATCCTTGTAATAATTGAGGAACCAAACGTTGTCAGAGGGCGTGAGGTGCTGTTGCAAATTGTTCAAAAGTTTCCCGAAAATTTTCGCTACAGCCGGGAAAGTCTGATCCCCTGCCTTGCTGCTTTGCGTGCACAGTCTTTTCACCAACGGCACAGCAGTCACTTTTACGGTTTCTGGAAATACAACACTCCCTCTCACATTGCGTTTGGACGTTGAATAAACGATTCATTGACGTTTCCAACTCACCGGCGTTCATGAAAGGTATCAAGAGAGCTACAGCATCGACGGACGCCCCTCTCACATGCATGTTTTCGTCGCTGGAAAGCTCCACCAGACAAGGCAGGAGGCTCGTTTTAACGATTACATCATTGGATAATCCACTCGCTATGTTTGGCAGTTCGACACACATAGCAGCCCTGACTTCGTGCAGGCAGTCTTGGCACAAGCTTTGCACCAAAGGGAGAATGTCTTTTTTAACACTGAAAGTCAGGGTGGATTTTAGGGTGATCTGGATTTTGATGGAAATTTTTGGTGGTACTCACGCATTTTGGTTCGAAAACGCGAATTTGACGATATTATCGTGGGGAAATTGATACTTTTCGGGATATTCCACTCCAAAGCCAGAAATTTCACCTGCTTTTCCATGCCACTTTTTGGCGTAAGATCGTACAGCTTTCTGGCTAATTTCTCCAATAACGTGACACACTGTATATTAAGGAAGGTTTCATCAAGTATTCATCGTGAAGAAACGTTGAATACGCCGTATTCTTGGAATTATTTGGACAATGTCTACTTTCCAATAATATTCGTACGCCTCTGAACTGTCAATTTAGACACAGTTAACCACAGAACTTTATATGTTGATTTCATTATGGTACCAAATATTTTCGATTCGATTTAGTTTCGACCTTCTTTCACTTCTAAATTATAAGTTTTTCATACGGTTTTTGATCAAGATTCGTGGATTTCTTCGTAAACGAGACATGGAACGTGTTAAAAATCATAATAAACCCTATCTCAACATGTTTCCCATTATCAGAGAAATTTGGTCAAAAATGTTCAAAAGGTGAAATTCCAGAATTTCAAGAGAAATATCTCGAAAAGTATCAATTTTCCTACGATAACATTACCAAATTCGTGTTTATAAATCAAAATACTCGGGAATCAACAAAAACTTTGACAATAATCAAGATCACATAAAAGCAAATTGCATTTTTTTTTGTATAACTCACTCATATGGTGTCATTTTTGGATGTACTGCAATTTTCCCAAGGATTTTACAACTGTTGACTCTATAGAACACAGATTTGTGTATTTGTGAGATTTTAATAGCAAAAGGTAGAATCTACAAGCCAAAAAACATTGTTCATTCAGACACTGAAGACATAACTGGGTACTTACATCATTTTTCAATAGCACATCAGATAAACTTGGAATAACAGCTAGTAATGTAGTGATCCAAGCATTTGCCACTATAGGATCCTTACTCTCAATACCTTGCAGTACAGGTTTGATCAAATTCAAACTCAAATTCATTTGAATGAGTATTTGAAAGATTTTACTTGTGACCAGATGAAACTCTGAAGAGGAGCTAGGTAATTCCTGTTGAATCTTAGGAATGATCCTCGATATAGTAGCATTGTTATCTGTTTGTAAAAGGTCAGGTAAAGCTTGAATCACACTTAGTTTTTGTATATCATCTCCTTTCCTAGAATGTTACAGTAAGATTTCACAGGCAAAGAGCTTTGCTTACTGTACATGTATAAGTCCTGCCATATCGTAATGTTATTGTCATCTGACTCTGTAGCTTCCGGAGAATCCATATCTCAGCAGCATACCGCAAGTGAAATCAAGCCCGATCCCAACTCGAAATCAACAACTTTTTCGTTTAAACACTTCGACATTTATTTGTATGAGCAGTAATGAAGAAACCGAGATACGATGCATGATTTTCGATGGTTAGGATTGTAACAACACTTATATATAGACCATGATAAATATTGCTAATAATATCACATTTGAATAGTGTTTTGAATGAGGCAGTGGCTAAGAGCCCGATAGGCGGGCCCGTGAAATGAACGTGACTGAAAATGCCGGCAGTCGGTACCTCATTCAGTAGCGGCGTTGAAATGATTTACTGCAAGTTGCATTTTCTTTACTTACGTGAGGATAAATAGGCTTCTCTCGATTGGTTTCAAATCGTACTGTTCGTCCACTGTATGCTTCTGTAGTTGAGAAGCTGTCTGAAAACCGTTATTGGATTTTAAACCGTATCAAAATCCAAATCGCATATGTGCACTTTTATTCTACTTTTTGCAGCTTACCTTTCCTGCCACTGGTTTGTCCAATTGTAAACTCTGCAGCTCTTCATCGAATTTCGCCAAAGAATTCATTTTTCACCATAAAAACCGTGTATAAAGTGTAAACATTCAAAACGAGTCCGTCACGTCAATTTGACATTTAGACAATGACACAAAGGTTGGTACTTGTATAAATTTAATTTTCGCATGTAGAAAACGTCACAAAACAATCAGAAAACAAACAAATAAAGCCGCTGTCAGAATCACAATTTGACAACCTCACGGATGATATCTGAGATGAGTACTCGGGGCCTGAATCTGTTTCCGTAATTGGCGTTTGGATCGTTGAGTATTATTCGGACTCTGCTCAAGAAAGTGGAGAAGAAGCATTGATCTTGAAAAACAAAAGTTTCATTCAGCATTGAAATATATTTCACGCTAAGGGCGCTACACTTACCATCTGTAGATTTTACGAGTAATAACGAGTGTACGTAATGACCTTCACCTACTGTTCTATAACCCAATTTGGGTAGAAATTCGAAGGATATACCCGAGTTGATTTTTGAGAGGGATTTATGCATGTAAAGTTCGTTCAGTTTCTTGAGAGGTTTCGATCGGATTCGCACTTCCGAGTTTCGGTATTCTTTATTTATACTTCTACAGTATAGTTGAATTGATTCTTGCCTAAAAACGGAGCAAGTGGGTGATTTTGCGCATATGATACGATCTGAATTTTGAGGGATTTTTTTTCTTGGAACTCACGTATTTTGGCACAAAAACACGAATTTGGAAATATTATCGTGGGGAAATTGACACTTTTCGAGATATTCCACTCTGAAAAAAAAAGTCAAATCTCCAAAACTAATAATATCCACAAATTTGTATATTTCGGGTCAAAATACATAAGAACCCAGCACAAAAATTCCCATCCAGATCGCAAAATTACCACTAATCAATCACAGGGTGTTCACAAAATGTGGTAACTTTAAATTTTTTGGAAAAACTATGCGACCAACCTTTCACTGAAGGACAGATTTCCCAAATATTTGTCACCCAATTGAAGGGCGTCGATGACGTGAAGACTCGGTTTTTTATATTCTCCCGTATGGGCCAAGCAAGACTCTTTAACTAATTCCCCGTACAAAACTGTACCCCTGTATAATTTGACACCGTTCGCATGTATCCAAGTGTCACCTACCATATGGTAAGTAGACGAATTTCCAATGGCTGTACATGAAAAAAATAGCTATTTGTTTATTGTTATTCTGCTCGGATTGCACAAAATATCATTTCTACGAACACGAAAAAGAAAACAACAATCATTTAACTTTGTCATGACCCTTGAAACGTCACTGACTGACAAGATCATATGTGTGTAATAGGATTGGGCCAGTCACAAGTGACAAGTAGACGCATTACGTCACGTTTCAAATGACGGTATCAAACCGGTTGAACCAGGGTGATTAAGAGAGATCTGTCACTGTCACCGTTGTCATTGGAAAACAGCTGTGATGGAAAACTTTTCAATTCGTTCAAAATACACACATATACAGCTGGAGCATATGAAAAATACCGAATCAACCCAATTAACGTTCATTTCATCGATATTTTGAATCAAACGAATCGACTCGATGGGTCACCCAGATTAAAATAATTACCAGCATAAATATTCGTTCTCATGACGTTCTCGTTGGTATTCGAACAGCAGTAGTGCCAATGTTGTGGGTTTTCAACCGCAGCTGGCAACCACGTGATGTCTATCACTCTTCTCGGTTGCAGGAAAAGTTCCACTAAAAAATTATCTTCTTCAATAAAACCGAGCGCGAAATCGGACAATTCCGTGTCTTACACGATCTGTTAGTTATCGACTTGAGAAGGTCCTCAGGTTTCTGATGAATCAGAGCCTGGTTCAGTCTTTCTGGTAGATCCCAATACGACAGACATTTTCGTTTGAGTTCTTTTTGTCGCGGATCGTACAGCATGGGGTTTTGGCAGAATATCGTCAGCTTTTTCAACGCCTGGATTTGTTTGGCGGCCAAACTGAAAGTTACCTCGTTCTAGTTCTGGGGTGCGATACGAGATGGCGTGTATGGAGAATCAGTATAAAGTGTGTCAGGTAAGTTGTGATTTGTTTTTTTTTACAAGATGAAAAAATTGCAAACCATGCACCCTCACTAACCCGTTATTCGTATCACAGATGAATGTATAAAATTGTTTATCACTCTTCAACATCTCCAAAGGTACGATTTCCAAAATATCCCGCCCCGGAGTCTGCCGCAATTCCCAAAATTTGTTCACCACCTCCCAAAGGTACAATTTGACGTGCCTCACTGTTTCGTTGTTCCGAAAATCCGAGCAAATAAAGTATCGCTCGGAATTGGCGGGCCTGGAACTTTTCGGCTTCATGATCGTTACTGAAAACGTCACAGTCAGTTTCGTTGCACGACACGAAAGCGTCAAACAAGCCTCAACGTCAACTGTCAACGTCAGTTGTCAACTGTTAACGTCAACTGTCAGTGCCAACTGTCAAAGTCAACTGTCAAAATGACGTTGTGGTGCTTTGCCAGCGCTTTCGTGACAAGTGATTTGTGAATTTACTTTTTTCGAAGCATTTGTACATTAAATAAATGAGGCCGACTGTGAAGGGCGTGAAACAGTCGAAAAGTTTGGTCACGAAGTGGCCGTGCTCTCGAACTATTTCCAAGGCCACGAGGCACTGGCAAACGTAAATGTTTTTGGACAAAACCTCCTGGAGGTGTTCGTTTCCTTCCACCGAAAAACCCTGGAAAAAATTTGATACAGCGCGTCCGAAGCATAGGAGTATACAGGGTGGATGTTACTTCAGGCGTATAAGGGATTATTGGACGTGGTATGCTCTCGAAAATTCGGTTACTTCTATAAGAACTCGTGAGCTATCGATCGGGAATATTTGCAGTGATGCAGCGTTGCCGCTTCTACCAAAAAGTAGCACCATCTTCGACATTTCAAATGGGACACCCTGTATATTATTGCAGTTTTTGATTTGTGCTCACTTTCTGGATATTTTTGCTCGATACTTCCCTATACCCATCTCCAACCGTTTTCGAGATATTTATCATTTTCCAAAATTTTTGTTCAAAACATGACTTTGATTTTTGTCTCATAACTAAATTATCTGAATGCTAAGATGATTCATATTTGGGGTAATCATAATAAAGACCTGTATGTCAGTTTTGTGTAGAAAATTTCGTTCTGCATTATACAGGGGCGTTCGAAATTCGTGACTTTTAAAATACAATAGGAAACACTAATTTTCCAATAAAACACCCTGTATACACACTCGATTGATTTTATTGTGGTTTCTACTGGTAGAAAATCACTAGAATCGTTTTGTTACAAAAAAATATCAAAAATAGAAGTATTAAGAAAAAAAAATTACTTATTTTCATTTATCTTAAAATAAAAATGCGATTTTCTCAAAAACAATCAACTCTAGAGAGGAATTTATAGAGACATAATTTGAAGGCATCAAATAGTTCTACAAGATAATAAAATAATATACTGGGTGTTTGATTCCAAAAACCAAGTTTTTCATAATTTTCTTTAGATTTCGTTTTTTCCCTCCAGTTTGACAACGTCGCATTCAACGAAAAAAATAAAGATGCACCTGGATGCAGAATCCAATGCTGAATGCGACAGTGAACGAATATCCAGGGTGTCCCATTTAAAAAAAAGCGAACTCGATCTTGCCACGCCTAGGCTAAACACCCTGTACATCTCAAAATATTCCAGAATCGTGTATCGGCGCAAACACAACAACTTTCATTCGAAACTTTTTTCCGTATCCTCATTCCCAAGCGAGTTATTCAACTTCCACCCTGTATATATTTCCAACACCCTGTATAACGTACCCCGTCTGACATCATGAAATGGACGCCTGTTCTGTCCGCCGCAAATACTACCCTGTCTCTAAAGTGCTTTATATTATCGGGATTACAAACGTTGCCTTTTTCATCGGCCCCGTATAACGCTTGAAAAGGGGCCGACGAGGCGCATTTCGAGGCGTACAGTTTAAAATCGTTCTGGTCGTCCTTCAAGGTCAAACCGAACCCCTTAAAAAGCCACTTTTTCCGCCACAGGATGTACTCCGAGAAGCCTCCCGGGCCTGCGCAGACGTCAGCAAAGTAAAAAGGCCCGTTGGAGTCCCTAAAGTGTTGCTAAAAGTTGGAATTAGTCGGGGATGCGTTTTAGGTTAGGTTTTTTCGACGTACGTTTTCGTTGGTTTTGGTGAACATGAAGTCAGTGGCGGCGTCTATGTTGGCCATTTTAAGTGCGGCTCTGTTCATGAAGAAGAGGGATTTGATGGCCTCGAACGGGTTCGACCTCGATCGCGCGTGGTATAATTCTTGTTCGTCCATTTCGTCTAGTAGTTGCTTCAAAATAATGGCGTTTTAGAAATCGTAACCCGCGAAATTTATCATCACATTCTATTCGCTGTATAAACACTCCTTTAGACACTTAAGGCTGTTATGAGATACGTGTGAAGTAAGATACGGTTTTAAAACGCTACGATGATGGCCGACCGCAGCCGAACTATGAGATTTGGCAGCGAACATTGGAAACATAACCTAATTGGAAGCAATTTTTCATACCGGTGTTCAACTGATTATTATTGTAGTAAGCAAAAAACTGAAATATCGACTGGCCTAAGATAATAATTAATTAATTTTCTTTTTTGACGAGATGACGACAAATTCATAAAAAAAATGAGAACTTACCTTGGCTTTGATCAGTCCATGTAAGAGTTTTTGTTTACAAAAATCAACCTCATCATCAATATTATTTTTTTGATCACCTTCTCTGAGCCAGGCATGCATAGCCATAGCATGCAAATGGGATTCTTCCCAATTTGTTAGCCACGTTAAATGTTCCTCAACTTCTACATCCTGCAATAAAACAATAAACATTACATAAAATTGAATCAAAATAAATGGCAGTGCATCCATACATCTTTTGAGAAATCCCATGTTGATATGGTTAATCCAAATTTCTTGAGTTTCATCCCAAATCCTTTTGAAGACAGCTGATATGTAACATCTATGATTTGTTTGATTCCTTGAGCATCTTTTCCCAAACCTGTACCCTGTTTGTACCCCATTTTTTCCTAAAACAAACAATTATATTGCACCATAGACCTGAGACAAAAATACTTTTTCATTCAAGATTCAGTTACCAGTTCGTGAAACAGTTAAAATACTATTGAATTTGGTATTAACCATCATTTTTAGTGCTTTATCATCACAATGAAAAGCTCCCTCTTGACCTGAATCACTGTTATCATCATCATCTTCATTGATATGAATCTCGGCGATATCCTCAGCCATGTTATTGACGGCCTCGACGTCTGTAAAAACTTTTTACAATTAGGAAATAGGCATTCGGGTTCTTTCTTACCCTCCTGTCTATCTGGAGAACGGGCTAACATTGTATATATTATTAAAAATTGCACTTAGTAAACACTAGAAATATAAAATGTACCTTGGCGTGGAGCTATCTATGGATCTAGATAGCAATAAAACTGCGATGGACTTGATAAAAAAGTGATGATAAGAAGGGCCAGCAAAAAATACGCTTTTTTAAGTATTTTGAATTTTCGAGGCAGTTTTGAGGTTATATTCTTCTTCTGACGTAAGGTTACATTATACAGCAAATGAGAAACGAATACACCAATGAAATTACACATGTCATGTCAAGTTGTAGCAAATATGTGATTTCATTGGTGCATTCTTATTGGATGTGTAAACTTACCTGTAGTTGTGAATACGCATACATAATGATTGTAATTTGAATTATTATTATTATGCATATCTTCAATACAGTGTGTTTTTGACTTGAGGATTGTTTGTTTCTGCTGTTTTCCATGTTAGTGCTGTAGCCCCATTTGGACTTCAGTTATTCTTGAGGCAGCACTTCCTGACATAGAAAAACAATATTTTATTTGAATACCATTCAGTAATATCAAACAGTGAGTAGATATAATTACTTACGATTGAATTGGCAAGTCAACGTATGATGTTGAACCGAAGATTTTCAAATACAATTACCATTGGTAAGTTTCAAACACCAATAAATGGAATTCAGAGTGCTTCTCGAGAGACTTCACCTTTTTTTCTTGAACTATTTGGCGAAATTGTACAGATTTTTGGCAAATTTCTTCAATAACGTGACACATTATACGAATTTTCGGATTGCACAACTTGAAAACATAATTATTTTATCAACCATTGTTATGATTGTCAACTGTCATTCTTTTTATGCAAAAATTGATTTGATTTGAAAAATACTGCGTTTTTAATGTTTATCTGAGAATGAATGCATTGTGAATCCTTTTTGGATATTTTACGTGTCTTTTTTAGTTGAATTATGAACTTGTTTGAAAAATGACGAACAACAACTGCGCATTTTCTGACAAGCTGTCAAAAAGGAATGAATAAAACAACAATTTGATTGACAATGAACGTTTTTATTAAAAAAATCACAAATACTCGACAGTAAAAAAAATAACTACAAACGAATTCAATTATTTAAAAAAAATCAGCTAATCAATCCGATTCGTCCGAATCATCGAACGTATACTTGGACTTTTGCACCCCCCTCCCCGGCGCCCTCCTCCCCACCCCAACCCCCTCGCTCTCATCCCTCGAACTCTTCCCCCCCACCTCGAACTCCTCATCCGACGAATTACTCTTCTTCTTCCTACCCCTCCCTTTAGCCTTCTTCGGCTTGTCCTCGGAATCGCTCGACTCCATCTTCTTCTTCTTCGCTTTCGGCTTCTTGCTCGCCGCGTCCCCGTCGGCCTTCTTCTTCTGCCGCGCCGCCTTCTTCGCCGGTGCAACCTCAAACATGTCATCGCTGGAGTCCGACAGAGGCTTGTTTTTTTTCGTCGACGCCACCTCCTCCGAGTCCGACTGGCTGCTCTCGAGTTTTTTGCGCTTGTTGGAGCTCTCGTCGCTCTTTTTTCGGCCCACCAGAGAATCGAACATGTCCTCGGAGGTTTCGTGCCTCGTCGGGGGGTGGTTTTCGTCGTCGGAGGTGAGGAGGACTTGCGGGACGTTCGATTCTTTGACGGCCAAGTTGTCGTGCAGTTCGGGTTCGTCGTCGTCGTCCGATTTCGGTTCGTCGTCGTCGTCCGAGATGGTGTATTTGGTGATTTTGGTGGCGCCGCGTCGGTTGAGGAAGCGCTTTTCGACCGGGGACGGTTCGGTCGAGCTGATTTTCGGCTCGAAAATTACGTCGGAGGTGTCAGAGTCGGCGTCGCTGTCCGAGTTGTCGGGTTTTTTATTCTTGCCCTTTTTGGGTGGCGAGCCGTTGGCTGGAATTGTCAGGGCGTTGAAGTTTTTTATTTTTTTTTTAGTTACAAAAAATTTACAAAATATTGAGGTTAGAGTTTTTATTTGTTTTGCGTCGTTTGGATACTCGGAATTGTGGCACCACGTCATGCTTTATCGAATGTTTTGAGTATAATTTCTGAATGTTTACTTGAAAAATTAATCTCTCATGATTAAAATAAATATCGAGTGGTTGAAAAATCAGAAATTTCATAAAATACGCCATAAATGAAGAAAATCTTTGCTAATGTTTTTTCGAAAAAATTAAAATTGTCGTCGACTTGGGCTCGTCTTAGAACCAACTTGGCCCCTGTCAGATATACTGAGTGATTTCCAGTTTCTTCAAAAATCGCCTTTTTCAAAATCAGAAAAATCTTGAAAAATCGGAGAATCTTTGTTGAAGCTCATTGAAAAACCGATTTAAATTTATTATTTAAAATATTTTCAATTAATGACAAATATATAATTTTTTATAAAAATATAAATGTCACAGCTTTTCAATTCTCATCAAAATATTTTTGGAAACTTGGGGAAACTGTTTTATATTTTTATTTTCACATAAATCAGTGACAATTTGCGAAAAAATACCGAATAATTTGAAAGTACCCCCAACTTTGGTAGCAATTTTGATGCCTTGAAATTCCTCCCCAAAAATATCTTGAATTTTAATTAATATCAACCATAATTATGGTACCTCAAATAAAGGTTAGGTTCTTTATTTACTTCGGAGTTGTGGCACCACGTTATGCAACATGAATTTCCGCAAAAAAAAAATAATCATCAATAAATCATGCATAGTTTTTGAATAAAACACAAAAATAAACGGTCGAGTCACCCATTGCATTATAAAAACCCAAAAAAAACAGTGTTCGCGAAAAAATGAAATGATTTTTTCAATTTCTGAAAATGTTGGCAACAAAACAGGAAACAAAATAGCGAAATGAGCTGTAAAAAAAAAACGAGAAATTACGGAACGAACCTTTAGAAAAGTTGAGTTTAGTCTGTTTGAACCCATCGCCTGCCGATTCTCTCTTCTTCTTCACCTTTTTGATGACATCTTCGGGTCCCCCCAATTTATCTTTCAGCGTTTTCTTGTTTTTCAGCATTTCGTCGAATTCATCGGGCTCCTTCATTGAAAATTCAACATTTTTCAAGTGGAAAAAAAAAATTAACAAGAAAAAAACGCTTACCTCTTCTGTGGCAATTTCTTTCTTCATTTCCTTCTTCAATTTGGATTTGGCAGCTGTCAAGATTCTCTTCTTGATTTCCTCGGAAATCGTCGGTGCAACGCGTTGGGCGTTGGCGGTCGGTAAAAATTCGTCCACCCTTGCTTTTTTCTTACCCTACGAATATACAGGGTGGGGTATTATACAGGCTGTCCTTGACGTTGGTTAAATTGTGCCCAACTTGGGCATTTTCGTGCTGAATAAAAATCCGAATTATCGTTTTTTTTTTTTCGTAAAACGATTCTCAATTTTCAGATCATCATTCAGCAAAAAAATGCTCAAGCGCAATTTAACCAACTTCGTATTCCTTAGCCTGGCATTCGAAAAACGGACAATCTGTATAAGTTTGAATTAGTTTGATTTCCCTTTTTTTTACTGGTATAAAATGATGATTTTAGTTGAAGAAAAAAATAAAAAAATAATTGAAGTTAACAGATTCTTTGTAAAAACGTAGTCTAAAAGATTTTGAAAGATTTGCCAAAATTTAAATGAATTCCTACAATTTTGAGAAAACTGACAAGTGATTAACGTAACATTTGACAGTTCAATTCACCCTCGTTATAATAATAATGACAATCACGACTACTCTGAAATAAAAGAAAAAAAAAATGCTGTTCATTCATTTACTGAAAAAAAAAAAAAACAAATGACTAATGAATTTACTACTCATACATTCAATCTTACCCTTCCTGTTTTTGTTCCAATCTGAGCAGCATGAACAATGTCAATAATTATTCGATGGATTTCAATTATTGAGTATGAAAAGCCAAAAGATTTTCATCAGACCAAAAAAATAATTCGAAAATTATATGAAATTCTAAAGTTTTCGTTCAATATTCCATTCAACATTTTAAAACATCAAGCTTGATTATCTAATCGTTATTCTTCTCTTAATCAAAGGAATAAAAAGTAGTTCAAATGACCAGTAGTTGACTGGGTATATGTCAAAAATAATAATAATGAGTAGTTTCGCATAAAGTTATTACATATTTTGCATTTAATGAAGTATTGCTACGATATTTTGAAAATTTTAGACAAATAAATACTACCCTGTAGATATTGATGGAATTAAAGACTTTTCATTGAGAACAGGATAAAATTTCATAATAATAATCGTTAATTCTCGCTATATCGAAGGAATAAAAAGTAGTTCAAATGACCAGTAGTTGAATTATTGACATTGAAAATTGACATATATTTCGATATGAATGAGAAAAGTATATTCATAAAATTCTATTAAATCAAATGGTTTTCATTCATTCAAATTCATTTGAATAATGATTAATTAATTTAATATTCCATTTGAATCGATAATAATTGTCACAGTTTGGTGAAATTAAATAGTTTTCAATAAAATAATGATTAATTAATTCAATATTTAATTTGAATCGATAATAATATTTCACTAAATGGAAAAAAAAATTGCTGATTTCATATTTTTTCTTAATTATTGAAAAATCGTCCCAGTTCGATGAAATTGAATAGTTTTCATTTGAATAATGATTAATTAATTTGATATTCCATTTTTATTCCAATATTTCACTAAATGGAAACAAAAAAGTTGCTATTTTTTTCTCAATTATCGAATAAATGTCACTGTTTAAATGAATTTCGACTGAAGAATAAAAAAAAATCCTGAAATTCTGTTGTAGAAAGGCGATAAATTGAAAAAATATCGTCAAAAAAAAGACTCACCGGTTCCTTTTTCAATCTCCTCATGAAATCCTCCTGCTGCGCCTCCTTCTCCTTCCTCTCCATCTTATCCAACTGCACCATAAACTGGTCCAAATCCTCCCGCCACAAGTCCGAAGGCGTCTTCTTCTTCAGCGCGTCCAACACGGCCAATTTCTCGTCTCTCTGTTTCAACAGGTCGTTCTTCCTTTCGTCCGTCAACATCCACATCGACATGCTGAGCAAGTAATCGAATTTCGCTTTCTCGTCCTTCACCTGGCTTTCCTCCTCCTCCCCCTGCTGCTGTTGGTCGGCGTCGTCGTCCTCCTCCGTTTGCACGCTCAGTTTCCACGTTTTTATCGGATCGGGATCGTAACCTTCGGGACGGGAGATTTTGACGATATTGCTGACGTCATAGCTCAGAGAGGAATTGACAGATCGACTTCAAATTCGAACTGAGTATTCTTGAATGTATTCACTATACAATGACCTGACCTGAAGATTTTTTTGATTGGTTGAAAATTGTGTTGGCTTGAAAAAAACGACAAACTTTTACCCCCAAAAACGACACTTTTTCAGAACTCCGCTATTTTGTCAATTCTTGATATTTTCGAAAAATCCTGGGTCATTGTATAGGAAAAACCTTCAACTTTAATAACCTTTTTGAATTTTTTTGTTTCAGCAACTCATTCGGCTGGAATCACGTAAGCAGTGGGGGAACTTTTTTTTTACACCTCTGAACATAACGACACGTAACTCCGTCATTTTTCAATATTTTAGTGAGGAAAAAATCTCGAAACATAGCTGAATATATACCTAATCATGTCCAGAAACTGCAAAACATTACGTCGAGTACTTTCTCTTGAAAAAAATCGCAAAAATCGCCTAATTATGTCCTATACGACTGCGCCAAAAACTCAAAAGATTTTTTTTTCGACATATGAAACTATAGGGGTGCATTTCATTTAATTGGTGTTGTTTTGGGGTTGGAATTTATAAAAATCAACAATAATTTTCATCGAAATTTAGATAATTGCATGATAAATGCAAAATTACCAAAGAATAATTTGCCAAAAATTGAGAAAATGTTTGCGAGAATTAACAAATAATTTGAACAAACTAAACTGAATCATTTATTCAATTCAATTTGTCAGTCTAGGAGTAATTCTGATAATTTTTGTTGATTTTGCTGTGAAAATCAAGGATAATTCATTTAAAAAATTGCCAAGAATGAGAAAATGTTTCCGAAAATTAATAAAAAATCTGAACAAACTGAACTGAATCATTAATTCAATTCAATTTGTCAGTCTAGGAGTAGTTCTGATGATTTTTGTTGATTTTGCTGTGAAAATCAAGGAAAATTCATAAAAAATGCCAAAAATGAGAAAATGTGTCCGAAAATTAATAAAAAATCTGAACAAACTAAACTGAATCATTTATTCAATTCAATTTGTCAGTCTAGAAGTAGTTCTGATTATTTTTATAGATTTTGCTGTGAAAATTAAGGAAAATTCATATAAAAACAATTTGCCAAAAATCCTGAAAACCATAAACATTAAAAAGAAAATGTTTTCGGTGAAGATTATAACGCAAAAATGAATATTATTTCCAGGAATTTATTTCATAAAATGTGGACCAAACCTAAAAACAAAATCAATTCTGCTATAAACACTTTCAATTCAGCTCCAACTGAACTACTTTTAATCAAAAACAACGCTCTTATGACGTCAGCGCTGCTAATACTGGACTCACAATAGAATACCCGTTATTCGCTTCCAAAATCACACTTTGAAGCCGCTGCTACTCGTGACGTCAGAACAACCAAACGATCCTCTCGACTCATCAGCAGTGACCGATAATTCTCTCGCCCCCCCCCCCCCCCCCACGAAACTCACCTCGTTTCAGCAGCTCCTCGACGATGGCCTTCCTCTTCTTGTTCTCCACCGTGAGCACGCCCTTGCACTTCTCCAAAATGAACCGGGCTTTGTTGCTGAGTTGGGCCGCTTCCGAACCCAGCATGCCCTCCAAGTAATCCTTGCGTTTCTGGTACATTTTCAAACGCAACGCGTAATAATCTCGGAGGATCGTCATCACCGAGTCGTAGCTGGAAGGAGCGCCGATTTCGAGAAATTATTTTTGATTTTTTTGATTTTTTTTTTTAGTACTGAAAGTCGTACCGTTTTAGACAGCCGTATTCGTCGAAGGCGCACATGGAGCTCGTGTTGACGATGGATTGGAGCTTGAAGGTTTTGTGCAAGCCTTCTTTTTCCATGACTTCCATTTGCCCGCTTTGCAGTTTTATGGTGAATTTTATGGTGATGTCTGTGCAGTTGTCTTTGTAATCCGCTATGACGGCTTTGATTTTATCGGCACCTACTTTGGTTTTATCTGCCACTACGAACACATTTTACATATATTCAACTGAAAATATCTTTTTTTTTGAGAAAATATTGTGTTACATCAAAAAAATCCACTCTCAAAATCCTTGGAATTGGCAAAACGCTGTTTGTTACGTCACAACTGCTAATATCGAACGCCTGTTGTGTTGTTTTTGTTGAATTCTCAGGATATTTAATTGAATTTCAATGAATAATTAAACTCGCTTTAAGATTGAATATATTGATGAAACTAGTGATGATTTTTTTCTAGAAAATATTGTGTTGAATTAAAAAAAAACAAACTCAAAATCATTAAAATTGGCAATAATTTAGGCATTTTTTCGCAAATAGTCACTGATTTATGTGAAAAAAAAAATTATAAAACAGTTTCACCGAGTTTCCAAAAATATTTTGATGAGAATTGAAAAGTTATGAAATTGGTAATTTTGTAATAAATTATATACTTGTAATTAATTGAAAATATTTTGAATTGATCGAATTTATTGTTTAGTCCACTTTAAAACCCCCAAATTTGACGAAACTGTGAAAAACGACGACCTGATGACGTCACACTGATAATACTGAGTGCTTGCCAGAGTTGCCAGCTGCGCTATTTTTCGGGGCTTCTCAAGATATTTCATGAACTTTCGATAACAAACTTGCTTCGATATCAAATATAAAGTCGACGAATGACAAGATGAACCTTTGAAGCCCTTGAAAACGTTGCTATTTATGACGTCACAACTGCTAATGTCCAGAAAGCGGCGTTATTGACGATTTCCTCGATCCATCAGCAGTGACTGATAATTTCTTTGACACTAATTTTTATGCATTGAAATCGTTTAGGATCTTCCTGATTGTCTACTTTTCAGTTCCATAATCCGAAATAGGAGATATTGAAAAAAAAAACAATTGACTGTTGATTGTTGTCAGCGTTCGTTTAGCAGTTGTGACGTCACAATGTCGGCCACAATAAAAATAAATAATTTTGATTTGAAAGGAACATTCTCGAGTGTACTTCGAAAACAAAAACATTACATTACGAAAGCCACCATTTTGGAAAAAAAATCTACTGAAAAATTAAGTTCTCGGTGAATTTTTAACGTTAATAAAATTTTTGAACTGCTACCTTCGTTCCTACGCTGAAATTTCGTATGTTTTTAGTGATGGAAAACCTTCGCAAAGTCTGCATGTACAGGGTGATTCACTTACCAATCAAACCAATCATAATTTTCTTGAAATATGTGGAAATATAAAGATAATGAAAAAAATAGTAGAGATTTTGTGGTTGGGATTGTTGCCTGAAGAAAAAAAAATGATCTACTGGGTGTTACCTTTTTTCCCGCCCTTCGACGAATCTTCCGGCGCCGTCCTGTCGATCGACATCGGATCGAGCACGTTCTCCTTGTAGTTTTGCGTCCAGGTGCCGACGGGAAGTTCGGTGATCTCCACCGTATCGTGGTCCACGATGGAAATTTCCCCGCTGACCACGAAACGACCTTCTCCGCCGTACTCGACCGTACCGATAAAGTCTTTGTACCACGGAATGAGTTCTTTCGGCTCTTCGCCGTCGATCATTCGTCTCAGATTTTCGACGATTTCGCGGGGGTTGTAGTTGGGGATTTTCGTCATCCAGCCGGTTCCTAAGGGAATGTCGGTGATTTGTTCGATTTCGTGGAAATTTTCGAAAAATTAATTCGCCTGGAAGTCTATGAGGTGTCTAAGAGGCGCTGAACACGGTGGTGAAATCCGTTTTTCGATATCTGGTATAGTTTTCGAGATATTTCATGTTGAGAATTCCAAAAAACCCCAAAAAGTCGCGAAAACTCGCGAAAAAAACCCAAAACTCCATTATTCTCAACGAAAAAACCTCAAAAAAGTCAATGTCGATGCTCTGGAAGTCTTCATACGAAAACTGGAGACTCTAAGACGATTTTGAAATTTTTGCAAAAATCCAAAGGGGGTAGGTACCCTTTCGTCGATTTTTCGAAAAAATGTCAGAAATTAAATTCGCCTGAGAACTCGTCTATAAGGTGCTATAAGGTGACTAAGAGGCGCTGAAAACGGTGGTGAAATCCGTTTTCCGATATCTATTATAGTTTTCGAGATATTTCATGTTGAAAATCCCAAAAAATCCCAAAAAGTCGCGAAAACTCGCGAAAAACCCCAAAAACTCCATAATTCTCAACGGAAAAACCTCTGAAAAGTCAATGTCGATGCTCTGGGAGCCTCTATACGAAAACTGGAGACTCTAGGACGATTTTGAAATTTTTGCAAAAATCCAAAGGGGGTACCCTTTCGTCGATTTTTCGAAAAAAATGCCAGAAATTAAATTCGCCTGAGAACTCGTCTATAAGGTGCTATAAGGTGACTAAGAGGCGCTGAAAACGGTGGTGAAATCCGTTTTCCGATATCTATTATAGTTTTCGAGATATTTCATGTTGAAAATCCCAAAAAATCCCAAAAAGTCGCGAAAACTCGCGAAAAACCCCAAAAACTCCATAATTCTCAACGGAAAAACCTCTGAAAAGTCAATGTCGATGCTCTGGGAGCCTCTATACGAAAACTGGAGACTCTAGGACGATTTTGAAATTTTTGCAAAAATCCAAAGGGGGTACCCTTTCGTCGATTTTTCGAAAAAAATGCCAGAAATTAAATTCGCCTGAGAACTCGTCTATAAGGTGCTATAAGGTGACTAAGAGGCGCTGAAAACGGTGGTGAAATCCGTTTTCCGATATCTAGTATAGTTTTCAAGATATTTCATGTTGAAAATTCCAAAAAATGCCAAAAAGTCGCGAAAACTCGCGAAAAACCCCAAAAACTCCATTATTCTCAACGAAAAAACTTCTGAAAAGCCAATGTTGATGCTCTGGGAGTCTCCATACGAAAACTGGAGACTCTAAGACGATTTTGAAATTTTTGCAAAAATCCAAAGGGGGTACCCTTTCGTCGATTTTTCGAAAAAATGTCAGAAATTAAATTCGCCTGAATACTCGTCTATAAGGTGCTATAAGGTGACTAAGAGGCGCTGAAAACGGTGGTGAAATCCGTTTTTCGATATCTAGCATAGTTTTCGAGATATTTCATGTTGAAAATCCCAAAAAATCCCAAAAAGTCGCGAAAACTCGCGAAAAACCCCAAAAACTCCATTATTCTCAACGAAAAAACTTCTGAAAAGCCAATGTTGATGCTCTGGGAGTCTCCATACGAAAACTGGAGACTCTAAGACGATTTTGAAATTTTTGCAAAAATCCAAAGGGGGTACCCTTTCGTCGATTTTTCGAAAAAATGTCAGAAATTCAATTCGCCTGAATACTCGTCTATAAGGTGCTATAAGGTGACTAAGAGGCGCTGAAAACGGTGGTGAAATCCGTTTTTCGATATCTAGCATAGTTTTCGAGATATTTCATGTTGAAAATTCCAAAAAATGCCAAAAAGTCGCGAAAACTCGCGAAAAACCCCAAAAACTCCATTATTCTCAACGAAAAAACTTCTGAAAAGCCAATGTTGATGCTCTGGGAGTCTCCATACGAAAACTGGAGACTCTAAGACGATTTTGAAATTTTTGCAAAAATCCAAAGGGGGTACCCTTTCGTCGATTTTTCAAAAAAATGTCAGAAATTAAATTCGCCTGAATACTCGTCTATAAGGTGCTATAAGGTGACTAAGAGGCGCTGAAAACGGTGGTGAAATCCGTTTTTCGATATCTAGCATAGTTTTCGAGATATTTCATGTTGAAAATTCCAAAAAACCTCAAAAAGTCGCAAAAACCACCAAAAATTCCCAAAATTTCCGTCTACAAGGTGTCTAAAAAGCGCTGAAAACGATGGTAAAATCCGTTTTTCGAAATCTTGTATAGTTTTCGAGATATTTCATGTTGAAAATTCCAAAAAACCTCAAAAAGTCGCAAAAACCACCAAAAATTCCCTAAATTTCCGTATACAAGGTGTCTAAGAGGCGCTGAAAATGATGGTAAAATCCGTTTTTCGATATCTTGTATAGTTTTCGAGATATTTCATGTTGAAGCTTTCAAAAAACCTCAAAAAGTCGCAGAAACCACCAAAAATTCCCTAAATTTCCGTCTACAAGGTGTCTAAGAGGCGCTGAAAACGATGGTAAAATCCGTTTTTCGAAATCTTGTATAGTTTTCGAGATATTTCATGTTGAAAATTCCAAAAAACCTCAAAAAGTCGCAAAAACCACCAAAAATTCCCAAAATTTCCGTCTACAAGGTGTCTAAGAGGCGCTGAAAACGATGGTAAAATCCGTTTTTCGAAATCTTGTATAGTTTTCGAGATATTTCATGTTGAAAATTCCAAAAAACCTCAAAAAGTCGCAAAAACCACCAAAAATTCCCAAAATTTCCGTCTACAAGGTGTCTAAGAGGCGCTGAAAACGATGGTAAAATCCGTTTTTCGAAATCTTGTATAGTTTTCGAGATATTTCATGTTGAAAATTCCAAAAAACCTCAAAAAGTCGCAAAAACCACCAAAAATTCCCAAAATTTCCGTCTACAAGGTGTCTAAGAGGCGCTGAAAACAATGGTGAAATCCGTTTTTCGATATCTTGTATAGTTTTCGAGATATTTCATGTTGAAGATTCCAAAAAACCTCAAAAAGTCGCGAAAACCACCAAAAACTCCCAAAATTCCCCCAATTTTCAACGAAAAAACCCCTAAAGAGTCAATGTCGATGCTCTGGGAGCCTCCATACGATCATTGGAGACTCTCAGCCAATTTTAAAAATTCCAGACACCTCAAATTTGTAATTTCCCGTTGGAAAAATCAACAAGAAAAGAGGGAGAACACCATGAACCTGTCACACCCGGTATACCAACAAAAAAACCCCCAAAAAAACTCACCTATCCCATCGGCCCCGTTCACCAAAATCATCGGCAAAATCGGTATGTACCAATTCGGCTCTACCCGCACATTATCATCGTACTCGCACTTCAGCAACGGGTCGTCGTGCACGTGGAAAATCAGCCGGGTGAGCGGCGACATCTTCGTGAAAATGTACCTCGGACTCGCGGCGTCTTTGCCGCCCGAGTACCGCGTGCCGAATTGGCCGCGTGGCTCCAGCAAGTTGATGTTGTTGCTGCCCGTGAAATTCTGCGCCATCGCGATGATCGTGCCCGCCAAAGAGGTGTCGGCGTGGTGGTACGCCGCTTTTTCGATGATCGAGCCCACTAGTTGGCCGACTTTTATTTCGCGTTTGTCGTTGCGTTTCAGCACCACGAATAGTACCTGGAAGGTAGGGTTGGAGTGTGTACAGGGTGAGCAAATTTAATGGCAGAAAATACCGTACAGGGTGGGCAAGTTTCGACTGGAATTATTTCGAAGATGTAGCGTGACACTTTTTTATTTCTTGGATTTTTCGATAGTTTCTGCTTTGGAAAATATCCCGTGGAAGCGGCAACGTCGTATCTTGAGTAGTTTTTGAAAGGCAGCGTTCTACAGGACGACCTCTCGCAGGTTGAAACTTTTAACGCGTTTTTCAAAATTGCTCATAGCTCAGAGAGAAATTGACAGATCGACTTGAAATTGGAACTGAGCATTCTTGAGTATATTTACTATACAATGACAAAAGATTTTTTTGATTGGTTGAAAATTGTAGTGTTGGCATTAAAAAAACGACAATCTTTCACCCCCCAAAAACGACACTGTTTTTCAAAACTACGTCATTATGTCAATTCTTGATATTTTTTGAAAATCTTGTGCCATTGTATAGGAAAAACCTTCAACTTCAATAATCTTTTTGAATTTTTTTGTTTCAGTAACTCATTCGGCTGGAATCGCGTCAGCAGTGGGGGAACTTTTTTTTGACACCTCTGCACATAACAGCACATAGCTCCGTCATTTTTCAATATTTTAGTGAGGAAAAAATCTCGAAACATAGCTGAAAATATACCCAATCATGTCCAGAAAACTGTGAAACGTTACGTCGAGCACTTCCTCTTGAAAAAAAATCGCGAAATTCGCCTAATTATGTCCTATACGACTGCGCCAATTATTCAAATAATTTTTTCGACATATGAAACTGTAGGGGTACATTTCATTAAATTCGTGTTGTTTTGGGGTTGGAATTCATAAAAATCAACAATAATTTTCATCTAAATTTAGATAATTGCATGATGAATGTAAAATTACCAGAGAAAACCAACCCAAATCATAAATCAATTACGATTATAAATAACTATCTTCCCACCTCTCTCATCCTCGCATATCCTAAGCCAAAAAAATAAATAAATCATCCCCTCACCTTTCTCTGGCCAGGCTTCAACCCGTCCACCATAGAAGGTATCGACCTGACATTATCCCCATTAGAAAACAGCACCAGCTCCATATTAATAAACTCCGTGAAGGACACGCACTTGGTGTCCTTGCCGTACAGGTACTTCTCCTGCAAACCAATCTCCTTCCGGCGTCTCGACTCCACCATGAAATTGGTCAGCCATTCCTTCCTGAGTTCGATGTGCTTTTTACTGAAAGCCAACAGGATGTGATCGTCGTCCTGTTGGCCCGAGTACCGGAAGCGGATGCGATGGCGCTCCAGGTTGCTGAAGTACTCGCGACTTTCCTCCCGGCTGGAGGTACCCAAACCTAAAGGAGGGTTCATGCAGCTTCGAGTATCGTTCATCGAGTGATAGTTATCAATTAACGAGGGTGGAAAATGGGGTGGTTATGCTGTTAAAGTGGTAATTGCGGGCATGAGACTCAGCACTTTGAACAAAAAGTTGACCCTGTGATTTATAACTGTTGATTGTAACTTGATTAATGGTGCTTGATGCTGCATGAATCCACATTTGTATGCCCTACTAGATGAGTGATTGTTGCGGATTTTTTGGGCCCAATTTTACACCCCTTTCATTCTGAGCAGGGGTGTGAATATTATTTGTAAAAATTGGCTGATTCGATGGTTTATAATTTCGAAAATATCCTGTGAGAGGGGCGAGGTCGTATATTGGACAGTTTTTTGGATGACAGCTGAAGTTTTAATTAAATTTAACCCAAAAAAAAACGATTTGTTTTCAGAACTACGCTATTTTGTTGATTTTCGATATTTTTCAAAAATAATAGGTAATTTTATAGAAAATACCTTCAACTTTAATAATCTTTCTGATTTTTTTTTCTTTCAGCGTTTTCTTTTGGCACCTCTAGAGGAATATTTTTGTAAAAAAAAAATCGCAAAAATCGCCTAATTTTTTCATTTTACTGAAATATCTGACGTTTGAGTGCATGAATGACGTCATCAACGCTACTAAAACGTCAATAGATTACCATCTTCAATTGAAAGTCGACGTATCCCCTGTTTTTTTCCGAAACCTTTTTTTTAATAACTAATTTACCGTCAACTTTTTGAACACACTGTATGTGGTAAGACAAAAAAATAGTGAAAATTCAAAATATAGCTGAAAACACTGAATTTTACTGAAATATCTGACGTTTGAGCGCATGAATGACGTCATCAACGCTACTAAAACGTCAAAAGATAAGCATTTTACATTAAAAATCAACGCATTCACTGTTTTTTTTCCCAGAAACCTTTTTTTAATAACTAATTTACCGCCAACTTTTCGAACACACTGTATGTGGTAAGACAAAAAAATATTGAAAATTCAAAATACAGCTGAAAACACTGAATTTTACTGAAATATCTGACGTTTGAGCGCATGAATGACGTCATCAATGTTACTTAAACGTCAAAAGATAAGCAAGTTAAATTAAAAACCAACGCATTCACTGTTTTCTTTCCCCAGAAACCTTTTTTTAATAACTAATTTACCGCCAACTTTTCGAACACACTGTATGTGGTAAGACAAAAAAATATTGAAAATTCAAAATACAGCTGAAAACACTGAATTTTACTGAAATATCTGACGTTTGAGCGCATGAATGACGTCATCAATGTTACTTAAACGTCAAAAGATAAGCAAGTTAAATTAAAAACCAACGCATTCACTGTTTTCTTTCCCCAGAAACCTTTTTTTAATAACTAATTTACCGCCAACTTTTTGAACACACTGTATGTGGTAAGACAAAAAAAATAGTGAAAATTCAAAATACAGCTGAAAACACTGAATTTTACTGAAATATCTGACGTTTGAGCGCATGAATGACGTCATCAATGTTACTTAAACGTCAAAAGATAATCATCTTAAATTAAAAATCAACGCATTCACTGTTTTTTTTTCCCAAAAACCTTTTTTTCAATAACTAATTTACGCTTTTTTTTGAACACACTGTATGTGGTAAGACAAAAAAAAATAGTAGAACTTGTGGCGTGCCCGAAGAAACATCCAGGAAATTAGAATCGACTTCAGTTTGAACAATCAACAAATCAGTTTGTCGAATGAAATGGATGAAATTTAACAATTGATTCACTCGAACTGACCAATTTTCGGTGCTGCCAAGCGTTAAAAATTACGCTCTTTCACACGGCACTGCCAAAAATGGGGTTTATCTTGGAAACATTATGGATGACGTCACAAATGCTCACTTCCCCATAAGAATTGGCGACTTTCCCGACAACTTTTTTTCCCCAAACGACGAATTTAGTGCTCACTTTACCAACACCCCGTACGTGGTCGTCCTCACCTTTGTAGTATTTGATATCGTAGGACTGATGATTGGGCGTGTTGGCCTTCCACTCCTCGAACTCGGGCAACGAGAAGAACGAATGCGTCTCCTTCTTCTTCTTCGCCTTGACTATCGGCGTGATGAACTGCTCCAAAAAGTCCTGCTTGAGCAGCTCGGGCCAATTGTGGTGGATGAAATTGATCAGCAACCCCTTGATGTGCGACCCGTCCTGATCCTGATCGGTCATGATCATCACCTTCCCGTACCGCAACGTCCGCATATCCTCCGGCGTGTTGTACTTCTTCTTGTACTGCAGCCCCAGGATCTTGATGATGTTGTTGATCTCGACGTTCTCGAGGATTTGCTTGTGGGTGGCCTCGCGCACGTTGAGCAGCTTGCCCCGCAGGGGGAAGATCCCGTAGTGGTCGCGCCCCACCACGCCCAAACCCGACATGACGGTGGTTTTGGCCGAGTCGCCCTCGGTGAGGATCAGCGTGCACTTCCACGCGTTCTTCGAGCCGGCTTCGTTGGCGTCCTCGAGCTTGTGCACTTTGATCTTCGACTGCTTCTTGCCGCTGGTCTTGGCGAGGTCCTTCTGCGCCTTGTCCTTGGCCCAGGAGAGGACAGTCTCCACCAAGCCGCTCTTCACCACGTTCTGAATGAACTTGTCGCTCAGCACGCACTTGGACCCGAAGTTCTTCACTTGCAGCGTGAGATTCTCCTTGGTCTGCGAGTCGAAAGTGGGGTTGACGATGAGGCAGTTGACGAACACCCACATGTGGTTTTTGACTTGGAAGGGGCGGATATCCACGCCGCCCTTGTTGCGTTTCTTGAGCACGTCGATGAGCTGCTTGACGATCATGTCGACGACGTAGTCGACGTGCCTGCCGCCCTTTATCGTCGCGATGTTGTTGACGAAGGACATTTGTTGGAAGCCGCCCGATTTGGAGTCGGAGATGGTGACCGCCACCTCCCAACGTTCGTCGGGTTGTTCGTGGACTATTTTCAAGGGGTTGCCGCTGAGGGCGTCCTCCCTGCCCTTGATGTACAGTTCGACGTAGTCTTTGAAGGTTTTCACGGGGATTTTTTTGCCGTTCAGGAATACCTAGGAACAAGTGCATTCGTTTGATTTTTGGGGGAGGGGGAGGGGGGGAAATGGCAACTGAGGTTCAATAATGGTTTTTTTTTTAACAGATTTTGATGGATTCATTTGTCGATATTGCATGATATGGTGCCACAACTTCGAGGATGCTAAAATTGCTTGAATTACTTCCAATAAAATATTGCGTTTTAACAGAAAAGTGATTTTTTTGTAGCCTCAGATTTTATTTTTTCTGTTTCATTTTTTTTATATCAAATATTCATGAAAATCATGAAAAAAATTTTTAAATAAGACTAAACTTTTGGATTTTTTTCCATCTTAATTCGGAATATGCCTAGAATTCTTGAAATATAAGAAATACAACCAAAATTCTAGTCACATCAGACATCTATTGAAACATCAACCTAAAATCATCACTCCTTTGTAAGATTTTGGATCTTTTCTTGATTTTGAGTATTTCTTTAAAAATTCTGAAAAAGGGGGTAACATTATTTTCAAGTTTCGTGTTTTTTTTCCGATTTTGGACTATTTATTGCTTATGTGAAGTTATCCACGGTTTCTCAGCCACGCTTTATGACGTGGGGTCTGTCGAATTCGGGATAGAGGAGAATTCGCTCACAGCGTTGCCAAACTTCCCAGCCACAGTTTTTCATTCGGTTACGTATTTGAATCAATTGAAACATCATTTTGATCGAAATGTACCGATCATATAACTACCTAACGTTGACATAATTGTCAGATAAATATAATAATGTGTATTTTTCTCCCCTCACCTTCCTAATATACGACGAATTTCTTGCTATAACTTTTTTATCACTGGATGTGCGTTGATAAATTTTTCACAGAAAGATTCAGAATCACTTATTTCATGATTTTCAAGAGTCAAACGAATTTGGGGTGCCGTAGGGGAGACAGGAAAATAATAAAACTGTTATATTTAACGTATTTCTTGATATAACTTTTTTATTACTGGATGTGCGTTGATGAATAAGTCAAATATGACAGTTTTATTCTTTTCCTATCTCTCCTACGGCACCCCGAATTCGTTTGACTCTTGAAAATCATGGAATAAGTGATTCTGAATCTTTCTGTGAAGAATTCATCAACGCACATCCAGTAATGAAAAAGTTATATCAAGAAATACGTCAAATATGACAGTTTTATTCTTTTCCTGTCTCTCCTACGGCACCCCAAATTCGTTTAACTCTTGAAAATTATATAATAAGTGATTCTGAATCTTTCTGTGGAGAATTCATCAACGCACATCCAGTAATGAAAAAGTTATAGCAAGAAATACGTCAAATATGACAGTTTTATTCTTTTCCTGTCTCCCCTACGGCACCCCAAATTCGTTTGGCTCTTGAAAATCATGAAATAAGTGATTCTGAATCTTTCTGTGAAAAATTTATCAACGCACATCCAGTAATAAAAAAGTTATATCAAGAAATACGTCGTATATTAGGAAGGTGAGGGGAGAAAATATACACATTATTATATTTATTTGACAATTATGTCAACATTAGGTAGTTATATGATCGGTACATTTCGATCAAAATGATGTTTCAATTGATTCAAATACGTAACCGAATGAAAAACCGTGGCTGGGAGGTTTGGCAACGCTGTGAGCGAATTCTCCTCTATCCCGAATTCGACAGACCCCACGTCATAAAGCGTGGCTGAGAAATCGTGGATAACTTCACATAAACTGATTTATTTCATGTCATTTTTATATCTATCTGAAGAAAACAACCGAAATTCAAGTCACAAAAATTGATAATAATAAATGAATAAAAATTATCAGCTCACCTTGACACCTTTAGTGGAGGCTGCAACATCGTAAGCCCTCCTGCACATCAAGGAGACGATATCGTCATCCAACTTGTCCATTTTAAACTTGGCCAAATCAGGGCTGAAAGTAATCCTCGTATAATCCTCCCCAGCGGAAGCCTTGACCCGGGGCTCCGAAGCTTTCGTCATATTATTAGCCCAAGTTTGCTTAAACTGTTGCTTGAATTCTCGAGACGAAGTCTCCACTGTGAATTTGGTGCTGAATATATTACACAATTTGGCGCCGTAGCCGTTTCGACCCCCTGTCACTTTTTCCTCCTCGTCATCGTAGTTGGACGAGGTGAGGAGTTGCCCGAAAATCATAGACGGGACGTACATGTTTTCCTCCTTGTGCAACGTAACTGGGACTCCTTCACCGTTATTCCAGATTGAAATGATGTTGTCTTCAGAGTTTATGTCGACTTTGATGCAGTCCATTTTCTTGTCCTTTTGCTTGTGATCGGCAGCGTTTACGATGATTTCATCGAATATTTTGTACAGCCCGGGAACGTACTCGATTTCCTTGTGCACTATCTGTTCGGTTTCTTTGTCGAATATCCACATTGTCTCCTTCACTTTTTCCACTGAGCCGATATACGTATCAGGTCTCAATAGAATATGCTCCAATTGAGTTTTCTTTTGGTAGGTCTTCTCAATGGTCTTTTTGACTGGTGGTTTTTTTGGTTTTGGAGCTTCCACAATCTCGGGTTCTTCATCGTTTTGACTGGAATCACCGTTACCGTTGCTTGCAGAGTTCATTTTTGAAAACATACTCTGTAAAAATCGACTGCAATCACTCAGTAGCTAAATAAATCGTCAAAACTTCAAAACAATTGAATTACCGCCCAAAACAACACAATTAACACATAGATAATATCCCACCTACCCGTATATCAGCCATTTCCAAGCATATACTGTGTATATCTTAGAATATCTTCAAAACAGCTCTCTATTACCTACAAAACATTCATACCTTTCTTAACGAACAAAAATACGTCAGGCCAAGCCGTATTTACAAGAGACAATCCAGGGACATCATACGAAATCACAGACAACTGTTTTTCAAATGAAATCACAGAACAACTAACACCACGATTAGAGTGCTTGTTTTTCAATTTAAAAAAATCAGTAGTTTCATAGATACCACCTTCTCTATAATGTTCAATAGGGTATCATTTGCAACAGTTTTCCAGAAATAAAATTTCTATTGAGGAAAAATCACCACGAGTAGCCTGATACTGAACCGCAACGCAATCGTCGATAGCAATGTATACAGTTCTTTCATTTTTTGGTGAGAGCGAGAGAAATAGGTTTCGGTTCAATCCGCCGATACGTAAACTCGAATATGACACTTTGTGTGTGCTTGCGGTTGCGCGGTGTTTTCATTCTTATGACGTAGAATATTCAATTCTATTCGATTGATCGATAAACTTATAATTCAGGATTGATATAATCGAGAATGATTTTATATCAGCCACAAAAACTAATTGTTTTTGCTTCATAGACATTATTACGCCGATGTTTCACGAAAAGCCAAAATGACACATAGGCCAGTTGATTTCTTTCACTAATTGAAGTGTTAAAAACATAAATTTATATCTGGAATAGTGACTGCATGGCAGTTTTTTGTTTTAATCCGTGATAAACCAAGATTGATTCAATTCCAACGAAAAAATCGTGAAACACAACGCGATACTGAAATTAATTTCGTGAAATTATTGTGTTTATTCAGGCATTTAATTGGAAAACAATCGCATCGCGCCTATCAAACACGAATAGCTTTTACATTCCGATATATCCGATGAACAAAATGAAAAATAAAAACGAACGAGAGAATGAATGATGGGATCTGGCTAAATGCAGAGGTATTTGGTTTTTCAATGCAAACTCTGCATTTTGAAAACGACTATGGATTGGAATAATCAAACGAATGGCTTATTGGGATTATATATTTTCAATTTGGAGATACGAATCCGAAAGATAATCCTATTCTTGACCGGTTCATTAAATAAATGAAATTCTACTAATTCTAGTAAAACGTAAAGACTGATCGTAGTGATCAAGGCATCGAAGATATCTGTATATCTCATGCTCATGTGTAATGCCTGTCGGCTATTAGTGTAACCTTTATTCAGAAGATGGCGCCACATATACTTGAACCGAATATTTGCATGGAATTATGAGTCGTTTCCTTTTTAGCGTTAACAAACTTGATCAAAACGAGACTGCAATATGTGGTAATGATAATTAAATGATATCTGGGATGATTTCTCGTGAATTTCGTGCCTGCTGATTCTCCCTGAAAAGCGACGTCAAAACCTGTGGAAGCTTAGTCGTAATTGACTCGCAGAAAGACAACAAAAGGGAACACTGAAAACAGTGCATTATTTCGACATTTCTAAAGCGCCAGAACAACAGAGCGTCGTTATGGATGATTGAAAATGAAGATCATGAAGATTAATGTTCAGCACGTAGGCATACCGCCTTTCTCAGTACCAGAGTTCGCAAACAGGTGTTTGTCTGTGGAACAGTCTATTCTAATGATTATTAAGTGTGTGGTTACCGAAGAAAAATGATACGGTTTCATCCGATACAAGGGTTGAATCGCCATGGAACATAAGTTTTGTTATATGCTCATAGATGGGGACAGCATGACGTATTTTGTAATTGAATAATGACAATTTCGAGGTTTTTATTGTTTTGTTAAATGAAGGGTTGATTGAATTGATTGTTTTCGAATGTGATTAGTTCAAGAAATGTGTGTTGAAAGTGTTCAGAATGACAGGAAGTGAATATACATTGCATAAAAATGTATCCAAGAAGAAAAAAAATCAGTTATCGGGATGAAAATTGAGGGCAATTGATGGTCAAGTGCACTGCTGGGGCTGTATCCTGATTAACTTTTCCGCTTCACATCAGGTGAGTATTAATTAATCAAACATTCATCATCTCTCGGTGGCTGGTTACCCCAATTCCCGCTAGTTCGATGAATTATTTGGCTGCCGGGAAAATTATAGAAGACTCTTGTTGTATAGTTAATCAAGGGACCTGGGGTTTTGTGCTACGTGATGTCCAGAAATTGTTAATGTCGGTAATTCGCCGTAAAGGCGGATTATTATCGTAACCAGAACTAGCAATTTCATCATTAGGGGTTTCTGCTGTAGCTTGGGGAATTTAACGATACCGCCTACAGGTGACCAGCGTTCAGCTTTTTGTTCTCGGTTTTTCGATTCTGAGAATGAATGAGAGAGATAGTGCGTTTCTTCTATATCAACTTCATTTTGTTTCGCCAACGGTTGCTATGGTAACGCCACGTGCTTGTCAACAAAACACGGGGTGCGAAATGTATCTTACGTTACTCGAGTTGTTGATGTTGCCAAGGTGACCTCCGAACAAAACACGGTTTTTGGGGTTTGTATTCAAATAAGCGTGCTGTTTTCAGTGTTCTTCGAACTATATTTTGAACCTAAAGACGTATTTGCTCATTAGATAGTGTTCTGTGCCTCAATTATTCAATTGTGTGAAAAAGCTACACGGTTTAATGACATAATTCGAAAAAAACTTCTGTTATACTATACAACCATCGAATTAAGATGTTTTCATATAAAAAATGGTAATGTTATGTGTACGCATTGAAAATATCTGACATTTCATAGCGTATCCAATGTTTAATAATCTTAAATTACCAAACCAAGTTCACTTCAGAGTGATTGTGCCTATTACAGAGGTATTCGTATTAAAAATGTATTTCCTGTGATTTGATGTAATTCACTTTCATTCTCCGTTCAAGAAATAACAATTATTACGATGTTGTTTTATTTTCCTTGAGGCTACTGTTGTAATCGATCAATAATCAGTCCAGAATCGGTGTTTTTAAAAAACAAAATGGCGTTACCGATGAAGCTTGATGAAGCGTAGTGAATAACCATAAACATGATGACTCTTTCACCAAATTATCCACGTCTAGACGCGGTAGACTTCTCGCATTACACTTTTTTTCTGCACCCTTTTCACGACGACTCCTTTCAACTGTCAACTGCCCTTTCAACACGGCTAAATTCATGCGGTTTCGCCGTACTCAAACAACGTCAAAGGTCGGAGCTTTGTTTCCGGAAAACTGGCGTATTTTCCTTCGTGTTTCGCGACCCGGTCTCGGCGAAAAAAAGGGGGGATCATAGGTAATGGTGTTTTCAGCAGCTTCAAAAGGATTTGATATTGATTCAGCGTGCGAGGCTCTTGATTTTCACGTCGTGAAATTTCAATTTGGCGATGCCTGAAAGGCGAAAGAAACGTGAAAGTGAGATTTCAAAGCGAGTTGTTTTCTAGTTTCGGAATTATTTTCCCCAGTTCGACGATTAATTCGTGATGTGGCAACGCCGCACATGTCACTAATGTGACGTAACTATAAACCATAACAAACATAGTTAGAGTCTTCGTTCGATATCAAAAATCGTGATAAAATAACGTTATTCAACATGCAGTTGTCGACACAAAGCTGCTATTCAGTGTTACCACCATTAAAAATATAATGTGTCTTTATTACGGTTATTTCGTGCCTCACATTTTCACTGAACTAAACACACACACACACACACACAAGTAATAAATAGCTAGTTGTTGGCTACATACCTCTGGAAATAATTCTGTTTCCAGAACAAAACCAACATAAACATGCGAACGTTATTAACAGTTGATCACTATTTCCCTGTTGAGTTGGGATTTTATCGCTTGAATAGAATGTACGTATTTACCAAGAGTTATTTAAAGACACTGATTTCTTCGTTTCGAAAAAAATTACGTAAAAAAAATGTTCTTGTTGAAATACAGGAATTGAAACTTTTTGTAGTCACTCTATTATTTCTTTAAGGTCAAGAATTATTTTATGATCCGGCAACACCGCACCAGGCGTACCGCAACTACCAACTTAAAAAAGTCAGAGATATCGTTAAAAACAGGATATTGTTCGAATTATCACTGCAAATTTCAATTCCACCTTGATTTTTCTCATCGATAAAACTTCCATACTTCAACAGCCTGCAGCGAAATCGCAACTAAACCAAGAACCTTCCCATTCATCATAATTATCAGCGGAAAATATCCAGAGGTGAGCGTATCGTTTCACAGACGCGCGTTTCGTTCAATTTGCCCGGTATTATAGCGAAACGCACCCACAACTTGTAATTAATTTGCTCGTCTTGTTAACCGTTTCCCCATAGCGACAGCATTTTCGATCGCTCGGTATATGATTCGTACGCCTGGCGATGAATTCGATACAGAAGAGAGCATGTAATTTGGCCAGAGGCTCGTGGAACGAACAATATGAGATGCTTGTTATAATATCATGACTTTTTTTTTTAACTGCTAAGCTCGGCACGAATTTTTGACTCACCTTGTATATATTTATTGTTGAGTGTATGCTATTTCAATGAATGACATCCAAAATGGTGTCCATGGACTTTAAATGGACGTTATCTGGACGTCATAAGTATCTATACTGGGTCCTCCAATGGACATACATGTGCTGTGTGGGAGGATTTAAATTGCTGAAGGATGAGTGAGGATCCTGAAAATCTTCCCCATTTACACAGAAACAATGGAACACTGCTTGAGGAGATGCTTTTTATGAAAAAAAATATATCACAATCACAACTGTTTTTTTTTCCATTTCCCTCGTCAATCGCTGTCAACCTCCTTGTAGTCCAAAACCAAAGCCTGCAAGTCTTCCTTCGCGTCTTGAAACTCCCCCTCCTCCATTCCTTCCCCCACATAGTGATGCACGAACGATCTCTTGGCGTACATCAAGCTAAACTTCCTCAACAACCTCTCCCAAGCCTCTCTGATGGCAGTACTGTTTGACAGCATGGTGACAGCTCGCAAAGTCTTGGCCAAATCACCCCCCGGCACGGCTACTGGGGGTTGATAGTTGATCCCCACTTTGAACCCTGTGGGACACCATTCGACGAATTGGATCGAACGTTTGTTTTTGATGTTGCTGATGGCGTTGTTGACGTCTGTAGGGGCTACATCGCCTCTGTAGAGGAGACAGCACGACATGTATTTGCCTGCAAGGGGAAAACAGGGAGGGGTTGTTGTCCGCGTGTCCCCAAATCGACAGCTGACAGTTCAGAGTGGGAGAATAGTCGGGGAAACTCACCCTTCCTGGGGTCACACTTCACCATCTGATTGGCAGGCTCGAAACACGAATTGGTCAGCTGCGCGATCGACAGCTGCTCGTGCGAAGCCTTATTGGCCGGCACGAAGGGCGCGAAAGTGATGAGCGGGAAGTGTATCCGCGGGTAAGGCACCAGGTTGGTCTGGAACTCGGCCAGATCCACGTTGACAGCTCCTTCGAACCGCAACGAAGCTGTCACCCCCGAAACCACCTGGCCCAGCAGCCTGTTCAGGTTGGTGTAGGTGGGTCTGGGGGTGTCCAGGCTCCTGTTCAGGATGTCGTAGACTGCTTCGTTGTCCATTACGAAGCAAACGTCCTCGTGCTCGATGGAGCTGTTGGTAGCCAGAACGGCGTTGTAGGGTTCCACGATTATGGTGGAGACTTTCGGGGCTGGGAAAACCGCGAACTCTAACACGCTGGTTTTCTTGTAGTCTGAGCCTAGATGCTCCAGGAAGAGGGAGGTGAAACCTCCCCCTGTCCCCCCTCCAAAAGCTCTGAAGATTATGAAACCCTGCAAGGTCGGTTCGAATTAGCAACCAAAATGGCGCGATACTCCCCAGAAATGATTCAAACTCGTTACCCTTCATGACCAAATTGGGTCTTGAAGCACGGGCGAAGCAAAATCACCTGTAGGTGTTCACAATCCTCCGCCACTAGCCTCGTCCGATCCAGCGCCAAATCCAGCATTTCCCTCCCAATCCCATACTTCCCTCTGGCGTAATTATTCGCCGCGTCCTCCTTCCCAGTCAGCAGCTGATCAGGATGGAACAAGTGCCTGTACCATCCAGTCCTAATCTCGTCGATCACCGTCGGTTCCAAATCGACCATGACCACTCTGGGCACCGCCTGACCAGCTCCTGTGACGCTGAAAAAGGGGCTGTAGCTCGTGTCCGCTTTGTCGTATTCGTAGAGGGTGCCGTCCACTTTGATGCCGTGCTCTAGACAGTAGAGTTCCCAACAGGCGTTGGCGATTTGGACGCCGGCTTGGCCGATGTGAATTTGCACTATTTCTCTGCCAGGCATTTTGAGGCATTTTATTTGTCCACTGGGAATTTTGAGGTCGAGTTTGGATGCATGATGGTGGGTGACACTGATGGGTGTTGTGACGGTTGACGTGATGATGACAGTTTGGGTTACGTTCGGGAAGCTACTCTGGAGGTACTTTGTGACTTTCAGAACTCGGAAGATTCTTCACTGATTGATTTGAAGAGTTGAAACATTGCTTCATTTACTTTTCGCATCAGTAGCATACTAGCAACCCCTAGTGAACATAACAACCGAAAAAACAAAACGATTTTAAGACAAAACAATACGAACTTCTTTGTGGGAGTATATATTTTCTCTGTTTAGCAAGAAAACGTTCCTAAAGTCATGATTAACACTATAATTCAGATTTCTCTAGAGGTTTTCTCGTTGGCTCGGCTATACAAATTTATAACGCCAAAATTCACCTCAACTTATCACGGAGTTCGTTGAAGTTTCTTCTCTGTTCATTATAACACAAACAATGAAAATGTATCCGATAAATCAACGAAGCGTTCAAGCGATGTAAAGTCACACACAATCTGAACTAAAAAGAAAAAATCAAGACTGTCATTTGCCACTAGTCGCTTGTCAGTACTGCCATCAGTCATCTGTCACTAATGTCAATTGTCAGTTTACATGAACCTCGAATGGAATGATTGATGTTTTGTGACGACTGAGCTGTGTCAATGTCGAATTATTGAATAGTATCACGAAAGAATAATCGAATTTTCAATTTTTCCACTGTGTCCAAGCTTTGCTGTAACGTTCTGTATAATCTACTTTGGACAAGTCAATCTATTCTTAACGTCGACAGGCACGATGCAAATGAGGCCAAGCAGACATTTGAACGAAATAAACTAGTGATTAAAAACCAATTAATTGCGGATGATTTCTCTGAGAAAATATTGTGCTTTATAAAAGGTATATATTTCATGACTCCTAAATTGACGGTCTTTCAAACTGGCCTTTGGCGATTTGGGATATAGCGGTGAGGTGCTGTACATGTTTGCGGACAGTGGCGTACCACAAGAAAAATTTCAAAAATGAAAGCTGCTTCAAAACTCGTCTATAGGGTGTCTTAGAGGTGCTGAAAACAGTGGAAAAAACCTCTGAAGAGTCAATGTCGATGCCTCCATACGAAAATTGAAGACTCTAAGATGATTTTGAAATTTTGGAAAATCCAAAGGTATAACATGACAGTTTGCCGCCAAAATATTATCCCCTTGACCATCCGTCATCTAAAAAATGCCCTGTCACTGATCGAAAGTTGTGAGCTCGTCCAAAAAGTCGTACAAAATCCATACGCCCGAAGTTAGATGAGCAACTAGCGATCTACGTTATAATGTTTAATAAATGTTCATTAGTTAAATATCTGTGGGCACGGAACTGGACCGCTTAGTAAATTTCGATGCTCGATTCCGGGGCCATTAGTCAAAAGTTATACGTGTTTGATCATAATTAACGACGCCAAATTAATATTTGAAACAGTACGGAATGATCCGTGTAATATTTGTTGGATGTTTTGAACTAGTTGGGGTTGAAATCTTGTCTTTTATTCATGAATCTGATCTGAAAGAAATTACGCACATCAAAAAGATGCTCCTGTCAAAATACGAACGGAAAATTGAACCCTCCTCGAGATATTTCAGTTTTTGTAGGCACATGATTACAATATCTTGCAAAATTCTCTCGAATAAATCAAAAAACATTCGTTTTTTCACTAGTCGGATCTGATTTGTGACAGTTGACAAGTGACAAGGAGAGGGCAGCGCCACAGGTGGCAAAGACGACAACCACACTATCAGTTTCCAAAACTCTTTGTGAAACCATGAAGCAGACAGATACAAATCGTCTGGCTCAGACTATCTGACGAATATCTCTGGGATAAGCAATTGCCTTCAAGATGGCAGAGAATTAATTGCATATAATTAAGATAAGTCGTAATAGAAATTAGGAATGAGGTAATAGCTTCCACCAATTATCTCTCGGATTATTAACCGGTAAAGTCATTGAAAAATCGAATGAAAATTCCCTGGAAATTAAGAACACGAAAAGCTTCAACTGTAATTCAAAATGACCAGACCAGATATTTGTCGAATTTTCGACTTGAATCAACAAATGATTGAGGAAATTTTAGTGGTTCTCACTCAAAAATGCCGTAGATTCCAGACCTGTGTATATTATCGTGGTTTCAACCAATCAGAAGTTCAGTGGTTAGCTGGATATTTTACACTATTGGTATTGGAAAATACCCAAGTTTGTCAGAACTTTCTAAAGTGATTAAATAGTTATATAACCCCTATTGATTTTTTGTTATTGCCACTTTGTAACCTGTTCCACGAATCCAAATACAGAAAATGCATTCCCGAAAATCATTCCGATTGCAATTCTGACAAGTGAAGCAATTACTTATCACCCTGAGGTCGCAATTATGCCTAATATCAGTTCATATATCATTGTTGAATGTGTCTCTCTAATGTCCAGACACCCAGTCCGTATAGTCCAGAACAAAAACGGTCTAATCGCAGTAATACCAACCGCCTTAGGGCCTTGACATGAACAGTGTATAACGCCACGACCCTACGTCGAGATAGTGATCGACCATAAAAGCTATCGCCAATGGAATCTGCCTGTTTCAATCCTTCGGATTCTTATTCCATTTCCTTAGGTCCTTTGCATCCAGTCGATTGAATGGAATGGTTTAGTTCATTTATTCAAGCCAGATAGTTTCTTTGAGCCCATTGAGCTTAATTCTACAGTAAGACAGCACAGAGCATTCGTTGACATTGACATAAGCAACGTCCAAGCTGCCCCACTTTGACATTTGACACGTTCTTCTTCCCGCGAACTGTGGCTACGTAACCGACCGGTCGGCTCACGATAGACTTCCCCGATGATGTAATTCACACGAATTAATCATTCAGACGTTCACTGTCCGAAGTGTAGTTATAATGACAGTAGGAGAGTAATTTTGACGTCACAAGAAAAATATCGCCATGGTCGAGAATGTGTTGGGACAAGCTTAGATAATACACGGAAGCAATGTGATGATTACGAAATTATAGCTGTTTGTGACCAGACTTCCAGTGACGTGTGACAGTGACGTTTTATTTCGCTTTGCGTTACGTTATAGCTAGTGAATAATATCGATAATAAGAACACGATAAGAGGAAGATTCTTTTGTTCCTCAACATATTCTCTGACATATCGGATATTCAACCATGCATCTTATCTCCTGGATGAATTTGAATTTTATATGTATTGGCGTCTGTTCCTATCGAAGGCGAATTCTACAAAGTCTCACAAGAAATATGTATTTATCGGATGCTTGCACATGATGGAATGGAATCCGATCGCCCTGGCAACCCAGCGACACTAAAACCTATACAGAGTGTTCGCACCGGGCAGCCTCATGCGAAAAACATAGAGAAAAACAATGGAAAATCTAGAACAACCCAATATTTTTGTAAAGTGGGTGCTTTTTTAGGCCACCAACTTTTTATATCCATCTTTCACGGTGAATGGGTTGTTCTGAAACAAAAGGCGTTCGACGAATCGGCGTCCGGCCCTTCACCGTGACATAATACCCTATCGAGTTGACCCTCCTACGCTACATTTATTCTCCCGAGCAAGAAATCGAGTGTTTTTTCGGTCATTGACTGTCGCAAAAAATCTTGTTCTTAGTTGTCGATAAACTAGCGTTCACGGTTTTTATTCGAGAGTGTACAGGGTCCTACGAATTTGATGATTTCAATTGGCAAGTAAGGAAAGGGTGAACTATAATTGATTGAGGGTAACATTGGATTACTGGAAGCCTGGTCATTTCGTATATTTCCTAGAAGTTTGATCATTATTATTTCTGCTGGAAGTCTAATTATTCTAGTACCGAAATAATTGATGATTTTGAATCCCCCCACTGATAAAAATGAGTCATTTTAAAACTCCTCTGTAGGTCTGTTATTCTTGAATTCCCCTGGAAGATTGGTGTTTTGGCACCAAAGACATTATGAATTCTTCCAGAATGTACAACTTTCTGAGTTCATAGACCCAAAGATCGACTCTCACAGCATAATGATATGATGATTATTAAAAGTGCAACGCGAACTCGTCCTCGTCCTGTCCGATCTGGTTTTTCAATACGAAAAAAAAATCCCCACAACGCATGAATTATAGATAGACTACCATTATATCTGTGTTTTAATTGGATGGATGCTATTCAACGGTCTATTTTCTTGTACGACCAACATTCCTAGAGGAGTTTTTTTGGCATGACAACTATCTTCCTTGAATAAAAGGACAGTTACGTCATGAAAATGAAGCAGGGGCACGTGATCCAAGTACCCCTGTATAGTGGCAAGATTTTTGCATGTGGAATTTGACACGTGATCTCGTTATGAACTTCGCATTAATTACGAGGTAGCGATTACGATATCGAATTATTTGCAAAGATTCGAGAGAGAATAGAATATCCTAGTACAGAATAGAATTAAGGAGGAATCTGTCTGCGAGTCTCCTATCTCGTCTGATCTGAGCCGCAGGCTTTTGAGTTTTGATGAGATTTAGGGTGTTGAATTGGGATAATATGCCTGTTTGTCACGATCTGATACAGTGAATATTATATTTCACCAAATATTCCATCAGTTGGACATGTTGCGCATCAGCAACATGCCTGCAACCCCGAGGAAACAAACACAACACACTTTCAAGGTATTGTTTTAGTAATCACGATTTCATTCGATGATTTAATCATCAACTAGTGATTCGTCTATCGGTTCGTATGCATCGCATAATGATGATTATAATTCGATTATTCTTCCATCAGCTTCAGATAACATCGTTAATGTTTCTGGGCAACGAATTTAAATGAAAAGTACGCTTGGATGTCGATGCATAGTCGATATCCGATAATTAATTCGTCAGAATACCAGGGAATTATTGCTGGATATTCCATAATTAAATGTTCCTTAATTGGTTCATGGAATAACGAGTAGTCATTACGATTTTTTGCTCCATGGATGACCTTTAGTCCGAGAAACCGAAAAACATTCGAAAAATCCCCTTTTTAGACAGGAAAATTATTCTAAAACGTCCAATATAATGCTTTGGGCATATAAGATTGAAGATTCTATGACCTTTGTTCAATTTCAAGGTAAAAACCCATGAAAAGTCCATGTCGATGCTACGGAAGCCTCCATACAAAATTTGAAGACCCTACAATGATCAGATTTCCAAAAAAATTCATTAAAAAACGAACAGATTTCCATAAAAATTCGAAACAACCAGATTTCTATCAAAATTGATCAAAAACGATCAGATTTCCATGAAAATTCAAATCGACCAGATTCTCACCCGTCTATAAGGTGTCTAAAAGGCGCTGAAAACGGTGGTGAAATCCGTTTTTCGATATCTACTATAGTTTTCGAGATATTTCATGTTGAAAATTCCAAAAAACCCTAAAAAGTCGCGAAAACTCGCGAAAAACCCCCAAAACTCCATTATTCTCAACGAAAAAACGTCTGAAAAGTCAATGTCGATGCTCTGGAAGCCTCCATACGAAAACTGGAGACTCTAAGACGATTTTGAAATTTTTGCAAAAATCCAAAGGGGGTACCCTTTCGTCGATTTTTCGAAAAAATGTCAGAAATTAAATTCGCCTGAATACTCGTCTATAAGGTGCTATAAGGTGACTAAGAGGCGCTGAAAACGGTGGTGAAATCCGTTTTTCGATATCTAGTATAGTTTTCGAGATATCTCATGTTCAAAATTCCAAAAAATGCCAAAAAGTCGCGAAAACTCGCGAAAAACCTGAAAAACTCCATAATTCCCAACGAAAAAACCTCTAAAAAGTCAATGTCGATGCTCTGGAAGCCTCCATACGAAAACTGGAGACTCTAAGACGATTTTGAAATTTTTGCAAAAATCCAAAGGGGGTACCCTTTCGTCGATTTTTCGAAAAAATGTCAGAAATTAAATTCGCCTGAATACTCGTCTATAAGGTGCTATAAGGTGACTAAGAGGCGCTGAAAACGGTGGTGAAATCCGTTTTCCGATATCTAGCATAGTTTTCGAGATATTTCATGTTGAAAATTCCAAAAAATGCCAAAAAGTCGCGAAAACTCGCGAAAAACCCCAAAAACTCCATTATTCCCAACGAAAAAACCTCTGAAAAGTCAATGTCGATGCTCTGGAAGCCTCCATACGAAAACTGGAGACTCTAAGACGATTTTGAAATTTTTGCAAAAATCCAAAGGGGGTACCCTTTCGTCGATTTTTCGAAAAAATGTCAGAAATTAAATTCGCCTGAATACTCGTCTATAAGGTGCTATAAGGTGCCTAAGAGGCGCTGAAAACGGTGGTGAAATCCGTTTTTCGATATCTAGCATAGTTTTCGAGATAATTCATGTTGAAAACTCCAAAAAATCCCAAAAAGCCGGAAAACCCACAAAAACAACGTCCAACACAATCATCTGAGTGCACATTCTCAAAATACCAATATAATTATCGATTCATCAGCTACACTCCATAAATTCGTACAATGGCTGAACCCTAGCTAATCAACAATACTCAACTAGTTTATTAATAGGTGGGAGAACGAAAAGGTCGTTCCATGTGCACTTATCCGCAGGCACGTTCTTGACCTATCACCTCCTAAAAGCCGGAATATTACCTTGAAAGCATTAATTTGATTTATACGCCATACAGCAATGCGCTACCAGCATTCTACTGTCCGCCATCTCTAAATTATTGACCACATAACCTAACCCATGAGGATTTGTTAACTATAAACGATAATGCGGGTTTGTATTGAACCCATTCCCGACATGGGATGCGTTTTTTACACTTAGTAACGTTACTGAGTGGCTCAAGATCGATCCCTAGCTCCAGGGGATCCATTATGAGTAGCCTCGGCGTTGTGGCACCACAACATGCAAAGCTCCTTTGAATAAAATACTCCACACTGTTTTTTCGCGTTGGGGAGTTGTGGGGAACAGACCAGCTGAGAACAATCCCCCCAAACACGAATCTCATTCATTAATTCTCCTGATCCACCGTCCATATTGTCCTGATGAAGACAATGCCCAGACTGGGTCGCATTAATCTAATTCACGATGTTCGGACACGTCGTGCGATGGAGGTAACTATAGAATGCTCTCCACTCACTCCAATTTCCTAGACTAGACAGACACACGCCTGCTAGA
Organism: Plagiodera versicolora; assembly: GCA_037013635.1. Classification (NCBI taxonomy): domain Eukaryota; kingdom Metazoa; phylum Arthropoda; class Insecta; order Coleoptera; family Chrysomelidae; genus Plagiodera; species Plagiodera versicolora. Next base: position 8,470,273 of record CM072991.1, on the reverse strand, counting down.
TGATTAAGATAATGGATTGAGACGTTGTAATTCATTTGTTATCGTGTGCCTCAGGTGAGACTAGAAGAAGACGCGCCTGGGACTGATGCTGGGGTTGGATGATTTTGTTTGGGTTTTCGTATGATCTGGGTTGATGGTGATGTTGTGTATACAGGGTGGTTTGGAGTTTTAGGGTGAGTTTCAGTCTTGAACACTGTGTGTCTTGAGATATTTGAGGAGTCACTTGTTTCGACAGTTTGAAGACTTCCCATTATCAAAAATATGGAGGAAGTCCAAAAACACCCAAAAAACAATCAAAAAAACACTTATTTCGACATGAAAATACTTTAAAACGACTAATATAATGTTTTGAAAGCACATTCTAAAAGACTGAAAACTCTACGAAGGTTTTGTAATTTTTGAAATGTGTCAAACTCGTATATAGGGTGTTTGAGATATGCTGAACACGTTACCAATCTCCATTTTTCGATATCTAGTATAGTTTTTGAGATATTCTCGATTTTCTATCATGCAGTATATCGAAAAAGTTCAAAAACACTCAAAAACTTCCAAAAACTCACTCTAGATAGAAAGCTTAGATAGAAACGACTAACATTCGACAATTTCTGGGAACAGAAGTAAATTATACTCGTGCATCCACTTCAAAATAATAGAATTTGCTTGAGAGCGCGGATATAATTCGAAACGTCGCATCCTCCTCAACTTCCTGTAATTACTCTGGATCTCGTCAATATTATTACACATACACCTGCTCAGACTCTGAGAATTCTGGGGATATGATTATTTACTCTTCCTCTTCCTTCTCAACTACACGCGTCAACTTTTCAAGTAAACAAACAGCGAGTGATATCTGCTTTGATTCAGCCAAAGCAATATCTTCAGGTCAATACTGCTCAGTGAATGACGCAATAGTGTTGAAATTAATGTTTCCAAGCGTTCTCGGACTTTTTGAATCCAGGATAATACTTTGAGAGCATATTTTAGTGAATTAAAGACTCTACGACGATTTTAAAATTCATTTATAATAAATTTGCCAAAAAACTCGTATACAACGTTTCCTCGAGCACTTCCGGGGCCTTTAGGGATCACCCTGTACCCATTCCAATTTTACAACAGAAAACAACGTAGACCCCCTACAAAGTACAAAAGGCAACACCGACTTTTCTGTAGACCTCCTTCTACAGAGCACAACCGGCAACACTGCCCCGCATCGAAATTCGCCTCTCAGCTCGGCGAGAGAATTTATTGGTACGCGTAGTTGAACAAAAATGGGCTTGTTCATTTAAACAGCACGCGCTGGCTTTGCTCTGATAGGAAGGAATAAAGAAAAAAGCAGCTGATTGGAATTAGAGCCCCAGATTATAGAATGGTAGGAAGACAAAATTTGTCAAATCGTATTACAAAAAAAACCTGTTTGATTTCGGACAGAATCGTATACTCGTATATAGGGTGTTTGAGATGCCATGAATTTTTCAAGATAGTTTTGAAGAAATTGCGAGTAACAATTTGAAAAAAAACTAACTAATCTCGATGTTCTTCTGTTGACTGATGTAACGACTATGAAATCACGTTTTTCCATTCGACAATGATAAGCTAGCATCACGCGAGCACATCTATCTCTCTCTAATCGCTCATGAAACCTGAATTATCGATTGTAAACGCAGATTTAATTACGCTGCCAGCGAAGAAAAACTTCTTCAGTGATCGACTGGCGGCAGACAGACACTTTTCGAGATCAGAATCACGTCGAACAATCAAGCATTGTGGAGCCGTCACTTCGTTTTTCTTTTTATACAGTATCACAAGAACATTATCTTTGGTATAGACACGAATCTGTTGGAGAAACAGTTTTTAGATTTTTTTGGCGCAGTCCAAAGCGCAGTTTTGTGACGCCACAACTGCTGAACGACGAAATGGCAGCTGACGATTCTGACGTGCTTCGAGTATTGGCAGTTGTGACGTCACAAAGAGCGTCGTTTCGAAGTATAGTCTATAAACCTTGAGAAGTTTCAAAGTTTCATCAGAGAAAGTTTATATAGGCATGACAAGAGTATACAGTATCGAGTTGAATATATCTTGGGTATGGAAAAATGTGTCAAAGGGGGAAGCGAGAGCATGCCACTAATTCTTCCAACTTCTGTTTCAATAAAAAGGCTTTTTGTGCTTGTTGAAGCATCCGAAACATATTTCCTTACTGGGGCGAGATGCGGAACGCTTTCCTCGCGTTTCACAGTTGAAGGAACTAAAATTTCATATCAGGTTGATTCTGAGACTGAGAGCGAAGCCTCATCTTGCGGTTTCTAGTCGAGATCTACCGAATTTCGAAAGCAAAGCATTTAATACCAGTGTAATAGGATGCTAATGCATCTGTTCGTTCTTTGAGAAAGGATGGTGTAGTTCGTAATTTCTTCGCTGCAACAATCCTTCCTTCTCGTTGATTAGAAGGATTGCTCGGTTACTTTGTAATTCAATTTGGTTTTGATGTACAGTGTGATTCTCCACGTCATATTTTTACTTGCTTAGCCGTACTTCCGGTTTGACAGGAAGTGGCCCAACTTTCGATTTTTGATTGGGACATCCTGTATATTTCTTCCTATTTCGATCGAAAATGACATTCTGAATCCAAAAACACCTCACTTGAGAATATTCGACATTTGAAATCATTTTTATTTCAATTGTTTTTTGTTATTAGGTATGAACGCTTTTCGCAATTGTACAGAAAAATAATGAAAATAAAGTGGTGGTGTGGGTATCAAATTATTCGTAAGGAAATGATCTTTCTCAAGAAATTGACGAGCCCCCTTTTCCATTTGAATACATCAAGTCAACTGGAAAAATAGTAAAACGACTGTGACGTCATATGCTTCGAAATAGTTTTTTTCCCGTATTACTTGGTCAAGAATGAAGCGATTGACAAGATCCATGGCATTCTAGATCAAAGAATAAAAATTGGAATAAAATATGAAAAAATATGTCGACTATTCACAAGTGAGATGATGTTGGATTCAGAGTGTCTTTCTCGATGGAAATGAGTAAAAATATGGAGGATGTCCCATTTAAAAATCGAAAGTTAGGGCCACTTCCGGTCAAACCGGAAGTACAGCAAAGCAAACGAATATGCCAAAGAAAATAAATTGAACCCCCCCAACCATGCGATTGGGGGGATCCCAAATAAAACACTGCCCCACTGAAGCAGCCGAACATCCCGCGAAATTCCATCAAATATTTACCCTCATCGATCTCCGCGCTTCTTCCCGCTCCGTCTCATAACAATAGACAATCACGCGGAGGCCTCCCCAGACGATGCGATGGCACAGCAGGAACAGCGTTTCCCGTGCTCGACGAGGCAAGGAAACGGCTCGTACGTTCTCCCGCAGTCAATTAGCTAATGGGCTAGCAAATTGCTCGTATTGTCAATGCCCAATCACTGACTCCAGTCTGAGGGGGGGGGGGGAAGAAGGGGGGGGTGGGGTGCTTCAGATGGAAAATCTCAGGTGGTTCGTCGGTTGTTTTTTTACAATGTTTCAGTTTCGTTCTGAGCAAGATTTGGGGTACCATCCATGGGTGGAAAAGTGAAGGGGGGCACGTGATCTAAGCCCCGCCCACATTGGGGGGTACTAGAAATGTACAGGGTGATTCTTCGAGGTATAACTTTTTTATTGTTGGAGATAGACCAACAGAATTTGGGGGTTGTGTATTATAATTCAATCCACAATCTTTGACATGTTCATTTGCGTTGCTGTACTTCCGGTTTGACCGGAAGTGGCCCTAACTTTCGATTTTTAAATGGGAGATCCCCTATACTTTTACTCATTTCGATCGAGAAAGACACTCTGAATCCAACATCATCTCACTTGTGAAAATTCGACATGTTTTTTTAATATTTTATTCCAATTTTTATTCTCCGATCTAGAATGCCATGGATCATGTCAATCGCTTCATTCTTGTTTCCCACAGTCGTTTCAATAATTTTTTAAAAGTCACTATTATGAATTTTTCCAGTTGACTTGATGTATTCGAATGGAAGAGGGGGCTCGCCAATTTTTTGAGAAAGATCATTTTCTCACGAATAATTTGATACCACACACTCTCACTTTATTTTCATTATTTTTCTGAATAATTGCAAAACGTGATCGAACCTAATAACAAATAATATCGACTCTATTTTTATTTTCACATGGTGTTTTCGAAAGCCCTTTTGGAAATAGTATTTTCTCCAAAATGTTTGTGGTTTCAGTACCAAAGCAAAGAAGAAGTTTTTTTTGGGTTAAAAATGGATAATGTCATTTTTTAGTGTGTCATTTTTGTCTGATTAGCATAAGTAGTTGTTTTTTTTTCTAGCTTTGTTTATTGTTCGTATTGAAACAATGAAATCATCAAAAAGATCAGCTTCTTCAAATTATAACTTTCTGAAGCGCCAAAAAAAATTGATTGCCTGAGAGTGTCACACTGGTATAGCTCCCTAAGACAGAAAACTAGTCTATTACATTACACGTCTATGGTATCTTCATTGAATCGAATGAACGGCCTTTTTCAACTCCTGCCTATCGCATGTTCATCCCTTTTTCATTCCAATAATCTTGTTGATCCGTGAATTTTTGCTTGCACGCTGAAAATCCTGAAACAAGGGGAAGAAGAATCGGGAATGTTTTGTTGTATCGACGATTTCTCACGATCATTGATGCGTTGTCGAAAATCAATGGGGAAAAGGGAAAGATCCACTGCCTTCCAGTCGAAATAAATGATTCAAGGAACCGTTTTCGAATTGGAAACTAAGTGATGTGTCTTAGTGAACTGACAATTGACAGATGACTATCGATTAACAAGTTTTTTCGGGGTTGCAGGTATATACCTGATGCGAATGATTGTTTAGCATCATTTTCCTCATGAAAACGGTTAAAATAATACTAAACCGCCTAATAACAGCTTGAGACAGCTAAACTCCCTCCCTATTAGCTTCCCCAACTACGATCGAGATTGGAATCTGAGCCATCTTATTTAGTTCGAGCCCATTCATTCCGCGTAAACCCTTCAAGTAATCGCTCAATTGGATCTGTCAAACGTTCGTCTTCTTCGTTACGATACGTCCTCGAAGAGGCAGGACCGGCTCGAGCGCATTTCGACCAAAAAAATAAAGAGTTTTAATTGATTTTCGATATAGATGAACGAAATTTCTTTAGTCAAGAAAGAGAGAGAAAGAGAAAGGAGAGAGAAAGCAGAGAGGGAAAGGGGAAATATGAGAAATGTGAAAGGATTAGTTCCTGATGATTTAATTTTTATTATTTCTGCATAATTGGGCTCGAATTAAGAGAAATATACAGGGTGTTTCAAAATTCCACAGTGATATTTCAGGTAGGGATTCTCTGGTACGAAATAAGGAAAAAAGTTCCTATAAACTTGTGTCCGATCTCAATTATTAACGGAGTTACAGGGTGTTGAAAGTTTTTCAAAAATTAGGTTTTTATTTTATTGTGCTTGATCTACTGCAGATAGAGCTTTCAAATTTTGTGTGAGTATCAAGCAATAGGTGTTGCTCAATGTGGAAGTAAATGTTTTCCAAATACTATACAGGGTGTTGTATTTTCCGAGGTCTCAATCCATAAAAGCCTCGAGAAAAACTTGCTCGTACGCCCCTGGTGAATTTTAATATTGTTTCTGGGTTTTTCGACCATTTACCTAAATTTTGTCCCTCTTGACTTTTGGTCGAATTCCGTTCAGTTTCCCCAGAAATTATTAATTTGTAAATTTGCTCAAAGTTTTATACTCTGAAATGTTTATAAAACACCCTGTAACTCCGCTAATAATCGAGATCGGACACACGTTCATAGGAACTTTTTTCCTTATTTTGTACCAGAGAATACGTACCTGAAATATTGCCGTGCATGCATAAAGTACGCAAGAAATAAATCATTATTTGTATTTTTTCGAATTTCCTTTATGAACGCCACTGACTTATCACTGACTTCCTCACTGTAGAAGCCAGTAAATCAGAATCGAAATAAAGTGAATGAACCGAGTGACCGATTCTCTTGCTTCGACAATCTCCAGATACCCGATGGACGACCGTTCGGCCTTATTTGAGCCAAAGGCCGCCAGATGTCGCATGCATCAGATTCACTCGAAAAGATCGGCTGCTGCGATGGCTGAGAAATTGAATCGTTGATGCTCCAGAGACAACGAAAATTACAGCCCACGATTCCTCTTTGGGACGAGTGCATTTTTTATGAACTCGTTGGAAGTTGAGGAGAATAAAGCAGTGTCCGGAAAGAACATTGGAAATGTGACATGGAGTTAACAGTTTTCAAATATTAGACAAACAATAATGAGAAGATGGCACAGCGTTTACAAAAATTGGTCCATTTTTGACAGTTAATTGGTTGATTTCGCATCATGAGAACATCGTTCCTAACCTCACTTATAAATCGGTGTACCAGGTGTTATGAAAATAAGTCAGTTAACTTGACAATAACAATTTTTGTATCGATGGAAGGTCGTGGACTCATTCAACCTGCCCTTATTCAGAAAATATAAAGTGGAATTATGGTTTTGCAAACGAGAAACTTGTTACGAACGAATTCCCGACCGAAAACGAGTTTATATGCACCTGCCTACTTGATCAACGGGACGTGTTTTTAGTTTCCCATAGTCAACGACCTTGCACACGATACGAAACCCACGTATTGGACTTGATATCCCGACGAATTGCTCATCATCTTCCTTGTACGTACGACAAGTCGAAATTTCGTCACAAATCTGCTCAAATGTCAACGTCAAGTATCAATGTCAAATGTCAAACGTCAAAGTTAACTCTATTGTCAATGTCAATGTCATTGGTTGTCAAACTGTGAGTTGGTTGAATCAAAACGTTTTTTATGTCATTCTAATGACTTTTGGTTCATTTCCGTCACGTGACTTGACTTTTCTTCTTTCTTAAATCAACAAAATATACCATTCCAAATGCAAGACTTGTTGAGTTTGAATCACAAGCCATCAACACGAATTATTTTGAAAGTAGCTCTTTAAGGGGTTATATACAGTTGTAATTTTGAAAAAAAAATAGTTTTCTTAATGTACATATATTCAAGAAAGCGCACAGAAAATTTCATATCGTTCCGGTGAATATCTTCGAAGTTACACGCAAATTTGAAAAGGCGTTTCATAGTGTTTGAAAGTGCATTTCAAACTTTGAACGCGTTTTTCTCAAAATGGTGCCGGTGACCAACATTATTTCGTCAGAATCCGCTCAAATGTCAACTTCAAGCATTAATGTCAAATGTCAAACGTCAAAGTCAACCCCATTGTCAATGTCAATGCCATTGGTTGTCATACTGTGAGTCGTTTTTTTATATCACTCTCAAACTTTCCGTTCATTCCCGTCACGTGACTGAGCTCTCCTGATCCGGCTGTATTTATTGAGTGATCGATATCTCAGGGGAACAATATCGAACTCTCTCGATATAGCAAATTCCGTTCTAATTAAATACGCTAGATTTTTTTTTGGTTTAGTTCCCGATGAAATCGCATCCGACCAAAAATATTATAAATTCCATTCGCTTCATCTGCGGCGTACGAGATGAAAAAAAAAAGTTCGTTTCGGAGTCTCGTCTCTTTTTACAAGTCGACCACAGCGCCAAATTTTTTTCGATGGATTTTTTTCAACGTGAAAAAACAGACCGAGGAAAAAAGGTGATGGGCAAAAAGATGATAAAGAAAGGGGAAGCAGGGGAAATAGGGGAAAGAGGGGAAGGATTGGTAAGAGGGGAAATAGGGGAAAGAGGGGAAGTATGGGTAAGACGGGAAATAGGGGAAAGATGGGGAAGTATGAGTAAGAGGGGAAATAGGGGAAAGAGGGGAAGGAGAGGAAGAGGAGAAATAGGGTAAAAGGGGAAGTATGGGTAAGAGGAGAAATAGGGGAAAGATGGGGAAGTATGAGTAAGACGGTAAATAGGGGAAAGAGGTGAAGGAGAGGAAGAGGGGTGAGAGGGGAAGAAGGGGTAAGAAAAAGTGGGGGAAACGTGAGATTCAGTCGATTTTTCAATGGCTTGTGGCGTATCGTGTTCCAAACTATTAACCACCCACTGGTAGGTGGAATTAACGGTCGGCCGCTGTAAGCGTCAATAATATATTGCACGGGGAGCCTCAATTCGCTTTCATTGAAGACTAAACGGTGCGGAGTATCGATGATGAATGGACATGATGCATGCCATTATATTCATGTGGATGATAACATGGGTTTTTATGAATAATAAGAACAGTTTTGAGTGTTTTTCATCGACTTTTTTATCGGTGTTTTTTTATTTGTTTGAAAGATAGAAGAAGCAATAAGAATATAAAGCCACATCACATTTCAATTCCATTAGAAATCATCCATCAAGAGTTGTTGGTTTTATCAATGTCAGATAATTATTGAATATTGAAACTGTCACTTTCGGTTTGAGTATCATTTGCTGAAAAACATACAATACATCTGCAACCTCACAGAAACTAAAAATAGAAAGTATTTCTACCTATAACTGAGTCGACTCAATTTAGAAACAAAAAAGAGGAATGCATCACGGAATGTTCCGTCACACAGTATGAAATGCACACATATAATTACAGTCACAATCAGTCTATCTTATTACCCGCATGCATAATGAAAATGTATACAGTGTGATGATTCATCTTTGATTAATTCATGATTGATATTCGATATCGTGCATAACAAGTTTTTAGTTTTCCTGACTGTAGTATGAAGAAACTAGTAATGTAGTTCAGATTCTTAGACTTACATGAAGTCAAGAAAATTAAACTCGTTATCTGAGTTGAGTTGATTATTAAACTTTTTCTATTCATATATCAATTAGTAGATAGTAGGTACAGATTAATCAACGAAATATATCATTTCAAATGTAAAATTTGTTGAGTTTAAATCACAAGCCATCATTACGAATTATATTGAGAGTAGCTTTTTAAGGGGTTATATACAGTTAGAATTTTCAAAAAATCGATTCATTCCATTTTATTTTCTTAATGTACATATATTTGAGAATGCACACAGAAAATTTCATATCGTTCCAGTGAATAAGTTACACGCAAATTTGAAAAGTTGTTTTAGAGTGCTTGAAAGTGCTTTCCAAATTGTAAATGCGTTTTTCTCAAAATATTTTACTTGAAAACGGCTTGACCGATTAGTCTCAAATTTCAACACGAGCTTCTTGAATATATTGTTCAGTAATTAATCGAAGATTTTTTCTCACCAATAGGTATTTTCTCATTTATTATCGATTCAAGGCCGAAATTTCGTCAGAAATCGAGTTTTTCCTTTGAGAAACCGCCATTTTGCCAAAAAAAAATATTTCGTTTATTCCTTCGATTGATAATTGGATTCAACATTACTTCAACGAAATCTGTTTGGTTTTTTAATTTCTGATGATCCAGTTCAGAGATATACCGAGTGGTCACCGCAAATTGCTTTTTTGAGAGGAGCTCCCGGAGCTAAGCTGTAGCTTCTTTTCAAATTAATATTTTTAGTAATACTAAGTCTCAAAATACTGTTGAAATATACCATAATATATGTACAAATCATTAGATCAATGATTTTTAAAGTTTCCTCAGAAAAAATTCTGGAAAATTCGCTTCTTTTCGGCCTCTTAACTGTACCCCCTTCAGAAGTGAAGGATGCCCAAATAAACGCAGTTCGCCTTTTGACTTCCCAGACCCATAAAAATTCATTTCCCTCCAGAGAATTTGTTGTTCAATTGAAATCTTCTGAACTTCGTCCAGAAGAGACGAACCATCCTGTAAACGAACTCTGCACCAGACCAAATCGAATAACAGAACTCCCCACGAGACGCGTATGCATAAAACTACTCTTTCTCGCATCAGTTGAAAGTTTCGTCACACGTCGACGCCACGCTACGCCGCAGAAAAACTTCGATAACTCCACTACGGCAAAGATATCAATGCCTAATGCGTTTGACAGGTAGCTACGAACTGCATTCGGCGAGAGTAAACGAGGAAAACTTTATGAAAATCTACGATTTCGTTATCAACAGCCAGAGATCGAGACGGAAGGTTAGAAGGAAGTTATAAATGATGATTTTTTATTTGATGTATCGAGTGTGAATTGAAAGAGTAAGCCTCCAGTCCGAAATCCACACCACGGCAATCAGAAGTGGGATCTCAGGACCCCAGGAGTGGGATTTCAGGACCCCAGAAGTGGGATCTGAGGACCCCAGGAGTGGGATCTTAGGACCCCAAAAGCAAAAGTTTCACATTTCAGTTCCATTCTCAATTGGCCAGCCTGTATGACTCCTACACTCTAAAATAACCCTTTCAGTTCCACAATATAACTCCATGAAACAGTTATAGTTTCCAATGGAGTATAGGAAATAAGAGTTGTAAAAGTAGCCCTATGACTGCTAATTGATTACTTCGTTTTACGATCACGAATCGAAGCGCATTTCAATTTTAACCGAGTCTCGATGTTTTGTTGTGGTATTGTTCGTTACACAACAGCGATAAACTACCGAATGACCGTTATTAAACTGTCAAAATGCTATAATAAGGTACACATGCGAATTTTTTACTGGTTCAAATCATGCGAGATCTTTATGCTGCTCGAACCAGGCAGGTAATTGGTTAGCACTTCAGATGGACGCCATTTTGGATTTTTTGTAGCCGACTATTTCATCCAAACACTGAATGTCATCATGCTAATCCACTGGAATAAAAACATAGCTCAAACATCAATTACTGTGTGGAATTCGTTAAACGTAGTTGACTATTTGAATCCTGGTTTAACGTCCAAAGTGCCTAATTGAATTTCAAAATTTGACGTAGTTGATGTTTGAATTTTCATCGAGCAAGGTTAATTCGTTACCGTCCAAATGTATTCTGTTTGATTCCGCTCGTTTTTTGTTTCACAAATTAGTTTTTATACAGTGGGTTCTCATAAACTAACCTCAATTGTCAACACCTCGTGATGATATCGATTTTCTTTCCACGAGTTATGATACTCAAAGAAACAACGTATTGAGGCATTTCTCAAATACTCTAGAAGCTAATTCCAGACACGGAAAAGCTATTATACCGCTACAGATAACAATTATGGTCGAATTCCAGGTCTAGAAAGTGCTGATAAAAAATATTGACCCCAATCTGACCCCCAAGAAATGACTCTATTTTCGTATCAAGAGATCTATCTTCTGGAGGGACTATTCCAATGTACCACTCAATTTTTTTGGACCTTAAATGTCCTGTGAAAGCTGCTAGTTCGTATCTTGAATAGTTTCTGAAAGACAGAAAGTCAAAAATGGCCTAATTCTATTCAAATTACTACTTTTGTATACCTCTTTCGTATGGATAACCAATTAAGATAATGTCTCGCAAGATCATCAATCCAATTCGAAATGGTAATCAGAAAATTCCAACACAACTAGAGGTGTTTTCTTGAAACTAAATGGGAAAATTTATACTCGCAACGTTTGTGGGAAAGCTGCTAGAAATTTGAAACCATCGTGACGTTTCTCGTAGGCTGACACATAGATGGCGCTACTGTCAAATCTATAGTGACGATATCGAAACCGAATAATTAGGGTTCCGCATCCACCGAGATCGCCAGATCTGGCCCCCCGTGACTTTCTCCTGTTCTCAGCTTGACGGATTTTTTGTGACTCCTATTCCTTTCCTTTCACATGATTCTTGGGGTGGAAAATTCGTCTATTCATGAGAAGAGTGCCATATTTCTATGCACAGCAAAATATTTACACTCGCACAAAGACGTTTTCACTTCATAGTGTTGGAGTATTATTATTTCAGCAGTGCTTTCAACCACTGCTGCATTATTGAGGATTGTGGAATGCAATTTTATCCTCACAATTCCATTTGCATTTTCCTTCATTCTCCTCCAGACATGCTTTTGCTGCACCTCATATTAATATTGGGGATCCAGACGCGATACGCTTTTGTTTTCAGGATGCTTTAGCGAACTTGCCATGTAGTGTTGAATGTGTTTAGATTCGAATTTATGATCAAGACCTTTTTTCAGTTCGAAAACATTCAAAAAATCACCTGTTTTGACAGGAAAAATACTCTGAAACGACTAATATAATGTTTCGGAAGCATATTCTACAAGATTGAAGACTCTGCGGAGTTCTTAAAATCTTCTGAATGTTCCAAACTCGTATATAGGGTGTCTGAGATGTGCTGAACACGTCACCGATCCATCATGCAGTACATTGAAAAACCCCAAAAACACCCAAAAACATTAAAAAAATCACCTGCTTCGACACCTGTAATATTCCCCAGTGTTCCATCATTAGCAACCAATTAGCCCCCTACAAAAAAAAATCGCTCTCGAATTCAGTATTTCCCCCCCCCCTAACCCCACAGGGCCCCCACTGGTGGTTGATCAATCAACGTGACACCGAAGACGGTCTATTCGACTTCTTCCGCCGCTTTTCTTTCCATTCATTCCCTCGCAGAAACGCCTGGCTACGTTGTAGTCGACTGTCATTCTGTCAATGTCGTCTGAACCGTGAATAATGATCGGGAAGGCACGTCGTAGCTGGTCTGGATACATCAATTCGGGTTGTAAGCCCGCCAAATCTGCGGTCCTGATCGTGCAAGGATTCTCCTCAAGAGAAGGGAAGGGGAGGGAAGGGGGGGGGGGGGGGTAAAAGGGGGGCAAGAGGGGTGTTTCCACGTTATAAATGCTTGGGGGAAGGCGCGAGAAGGTGGCGAGGTTGGATTTGACAGATGACAGATTCAAGAAGTCGCTTCAAACAAATTATAGAATGGAAAATCATCTGTTACTTTCTATCCACCTCTTTTCCGTGTATTTCTACGTTCAGTCTCAGCCTTGTTGGAAATTATTAGCTAACTAACAAACTTTTTTACTCCGTTTCACTACCCGTAATTCAATTAGCGCTCGAGAATGTTCCTCAACGGGAAAGATGAAAGCGTAGGTCATCGAGTCTCCACTGCCTTTTCCAACTTTCCCTTCGACCATACTTTTGACAGCCAAGTAATTAGCTCTAGTAACTTGTTTATGGCCGATTCCCGTACAGAGAGTCACTTGAACCGAATCGAATCGACGAAAAAGCGAAATAAAAGACTGACGTTTTCAATTCATCGAAAAGTTTCGACTACGCTCCAGACCGTCGGCGTATTGACGACGATATTTCGTTCCTTTAATCAAGGGAAACGCTGCTGCTATACTGAGAGTTCACGTGAATGAAGGTGAAGGCACAGTGAGGCCGGTGTTGCCACTTTTTGCCACAGCTGGGGCGCCCTGTATGTAAGGCGAAAAGTATTGCCAAATTATGCATTTGTTTTTCGACAATCAGAAGTGGGATTTCAGAAGTGGGATTCCAGAAGTGGGATATCAGGAGTGGGATTTCAGAAGTGGGATTTCAGAAGTGGGATAATAATAATAATGAACCATAAATAATATTCGTTTATAAAATGAATTGTAGTTTTTGCTATGGAATAATTGCATTAGATCTCCAATTATCGTGCCATGAACGAAATGGACCGGTGGATTTTTCCGCCCGAAACGACGGCTTTCCAATTACAGCTGTTCTCAAAGTCCCCAACAATTAAAAACAATTATTTTGCGAATTCTATTTTGTAGTGGAAATCCGAAAGAGGAATAAAAGCAATGACGATTTGCATAAGCCGGTACATACGAAGCGATGGGAAATTGTAATTTAGATTAAAACTTTATGCAGCTACAATAACAGAGAAAGAAAACAAATTAAACTTCGTCGAGTTTAGTCACAAAAGACCCATGTCGTTGAGATGGATTCCTGGACAGAGGATCATCGGGGATTTTCTCGTTTCGAATTTCAATTCCTCTGGATGAGAGTTGCAGCTAAATTAAACAATAATAAATATCGAGCCAACAATCATCGAACTAATTTTTGTAAGTATTGATGAAAAGACTTGTTCGTCAGATCTGCAGCAAATTCTTCTGAAAGCATTCGATAATGCATGACGTGGTGCCACAACTCCGAGCATAACACCCTGTCGATGAAAGATATGCCAACAATCGAACGAGCCATGACTTTTGTGAACTTCAAACTCGAAGAAACCGCCCGAGAAGACTTCAAACTTCAGCAATCGTTTCATTCACAGAGTTGATGAACCGTTCGAGCTCCTCCATATTGTTTTCCTGGGATTACTCACTTATACCGAACTTATCAAAGCAGAAAGTACTTTACCTAATCCAATTAGATTGTGAAAGCGGGATTAGCCGCAGAATTTCATTTCGTGAAAACCTCACTTTGAGGACGCTGATCGAATTCAAGAATTGATCTGTAAATGGCGAGATGCTTTTCGGGGCAGGAAGTGAAATTGAGTTATTTATACTGAGCATTGCGACGTCTTGTCCATGTCACGTGATGCCCAAACGTACCCAAGCTTTGGGGACCGAAAGTGGTCGAACGACTGCGCCAAAAAATCCCCCAAAAAAATCTGAGCTGGCTCGAGGAGTAGCAACTCCAACAAAACTCCCCACGTGTCCGAATTGTGTACGATATTCCACTGACGATGTAAACATGGTGCAGTTACAAAGACCGATGTGATAATTCGCGTGTATCGAATAGCATCCATCGGTATACCGACCGAGTCCGCTGTACCGCAAATTAGTCACCCCTCTTAATGATTGGTCGTTCCGATGGACTCTCCATAGTTCAAAGAGTCATCAATACCCGTGCTAATTGTTCGACTACTACCTCCTCTCTATGACGAGCCATATTGGATCGAACACATCGCCGACCATGCAAGATGAATGGGTTCCTGTGGGATGTCGTTGAATGGCTTGTTAATCATTGGCAGGGAATAAAATCGTGTTCCAGATTTCCAGGAGGGTGAGTTTTTCACGGAGTTTGTTCACTGGGAGTTGTGGCACCACGTCACGCAACAGGGACAGTGACGTATTCCCATAATTCGAAAGGATTCGTAAGGACACCAATATAACATCACCCAGTATATCCAATGGCACTGCCTGCTGATTTCTATCTAGTTCTGAGCCATTCCTGAGCCCTTCAGGTTTTTTCCAAGCCTACAAAATGACAACATCGTTGTTGGGCCTGAAATGATTTCGATAACTTTGATTTAACGTGTAATAAGTGGCGCCCTTAGCAGAGATATTTGTCGTAAATCCTCGTTTTCATTAAAAATATTAGCAATACCATAAATCCACGATGGCCTTGGCCATTAGCCGACCAGTCACAACCAGTCCCAACACGTTAGATTGGTTTTTGGGTCGAGATTGAGTAGGTGGAGAATTTCGCACGGAGAGCTAGCTCTGCCATCGAATGATATAGTAATTAATTTAACCCCGAACAATTTGCGGTAGATGATTTATGGATATTCGGAGCACTTCACTTCCAGGTGTTTATGCGCGTCCAAACGTGAATGGAATGTTTTGAAGATGGATGATAGAGGTGGCAAGTTGGTCGAAAAATGAAGGAACAGTTTCATACACAGTGTGAAATGGGAGATATCTGGGAAGGGGTCACCTACACCCACTCTGGTGCCTCTGGAAGTTCTTCACAACCACTTCACACACAGCTGGAGTCACTTCCAAGAGATGGAAATTGCTTCAAGCATCCAAACTGAAAGTGTCCAGGCCTCATGACTGATTCACAATTCATCACAACCACGATGAAACCTCAAAGAGAAGAGTGGATTGCCTCCAAAGAGGTCATAGAGGCAACAACAAATACCTCAACAACGAGCGAACGTCAAGGGAGTGTGCTCTAGGTTGCCTAACGATTTTGAAAGCTCATTTCCTTCATTCTCACCTCGAAAACTGTCCAGAAAATCCAGCAAATGTGACTGGAGAGCAAGTTGAACGATTCCACCAAGTCATCAAACAAATGAAGAACCCACCAGATGTGACGTCATGGATTGAAGACAGCTCTAGCTGTCGCGTCCTGACCCAACAGTTCAATTAAATGACACGCCAAACACGATGAAGCCATTAGGTCATCCCCCATTCTAATTCTGTCTGGATCACGGTCAATGATGCGTGTTGATTCCTACAGTTTGTATAATTAGTGGACCCTCTGGTGCGGAAAATGTGAACACTATTGGGGGGGACTATTCAATTATGAGGTCTAGCGAGTTCGATTAGAGTTTTATCTGTAGCTTTGATGCCGTGTAGTCGATGTTCGATAAGCACGAACTGTGGACTGCACGAGAAATGTTATTTCATGTTGAAAGTTTCGAAAAATTTTCCGAAAAAAAATTGAAAACTTGTCTATAATGTGTCTAAGAGGTGCTGAAAACGGTGGTGAAATCCGTTTTTCGATATCTAGTATAGTTTTCGAGATATCTCATGTTCAAAATTCCAAAAAATGCTAAAAAGTCGCGAAAATTCGCGAAAAACCCCAAAAACTCCATTATTCTCAACGAAAAAACTTCTGAAAAGCCAATGTTGATGCTCTGGGAGTCTCCATAAGAAAACTGGAGACTCTAAGACGATTTTGAAATTTTTGCAAAAATCCAAAGGGGGTACCCTTTCGTCGATTTTTCGAAAAAATGTCAGAAATCAAATTCGCCTGAGAACTCGTCTATAAGGTGCTATAAGGTGACTAAGAGGCACTGAAAACGGTGGTGAAATCCGTTTTTCGATATCTAGTATAGTTTTCGAGATATCTCATGTTCAACATTCCAAAAAATGCCAAAAAATCGCGAAAACTCGCGAAAAACCCCAAAAACTCCATTATTCTCAACGAAAAAACCTCTGAAAAGTCAATGTCGATGCTCTCCAGAGCCTTCATACGACAATTGGAGACTCTAAGACGATTTTGAAATTTTTGCAAAAATCCAAAGGGGTACCCTTTCGTCGATTTTTCGAAAAAATGTCAGAAATTAAATTCGACTGAGAACTCGTCTATAAGGTGCTATAAGGTGTCTAAGAGGCGCTGAAAACGGTGGTGAAATCCGTTTTTTGATATCTAGTATAGTTTTCGAGATATCTCATGTTCAAAATTCCAAAAAATGCCAAAAAATCGCGAAAACTCGCGAAAAACCCCAAAAACTCCATTATTCTCAACGAAAAAACTTCTGAAAAGCCAATGTTGATGCTCTGGGAGTCTCCATACGAAAACTGGAGACTCTAAGACGATTTTGAAATTTTTGCAAAAATCCAAAGGGGTACCCTTTCGTCGATTTTTCGAAAAAATGTCAGAAATTAAATTCGCCTGAGAACTCGTCTATACGGTGCTATAAGGTGACTAAGAGGCGCTGAAAACGGTGGTGAAATCCGTTTTCCGATATCCAGTATAGTTTTCGAGATATTTCATGTTGAAAATTCCAAAAAAACCCAAAAAGTCGCGAAAACTCGCGAAAAACCCCAAAAAATCCATTATTCCCAACGAAAAAACCTCTGAAAAGTCCTTGTCGATTCTGAAATTCTCCAAAAATCCAAAGATACCATAAGATATTCGTCTGAAAACTCGTATACAGGGTGTCTAAGAGTAGAGATCCCCACGAAAATGATGCTTGAAGCTCAATACAAAACATTTCCATCAATCCCCATGCACCTCTGAGAAATCCACCTCCCATTCGTCTCACAATACTCAACTCCAATCGGGATTGTTTACAAATTAACGAACTGTACGTAAGATCTATTTAATGAGTTGTCTTCCAGAGTTTCGAGTGTGACGAAATTTAATTCCCCATTTCAGACTGCCTTCGAACTTTAGATACTAATTAGAGCGAGACATCTGAGTACGTCTTTAATTAATGGATAATTGACGTCTTTTGAGCATCAGAAAAACAATCACATTCACAAGAAAATACTGTTGAGATGAATCCCCATTGTTGGGGGGTGAGAATCAAGATGAAAGACTTTGAGTCTCCAAATTATTCACAACATTATCATTACCAGGGCATAAATTTCACCAAAATTCAGAAAAACCCAGAAAAACTAAAAAAAAAAACAACTATATTCATCACGTATTTAGCAAAATCGAATTTTTTCAACAAAGCCTACCCTGCACTATCAACTGACTCGTTGCCAAAGTGATTTATTAAAACAACCTCGACTAACGACTACCTACCAGCCAACTCTGATGCATATTAATCGATTCAAACAGTAGGCTGTGCATCATCGTCACACCGCCATGGATTTCGCCGTGCCATAAAGAAGACTCTGATTGATATTTATGTAGATGCATGCATGGCTCACTCGAGCACTGTCTGTGCGTCGCCGACTGCCAGATGAGCTTGATTCTAGCCTGTTATTCGAATTTTGCCTGGTGGATTTCTAGGAGAGTCTGAAGGCTGTTGAGAGCGGAATTAATAAGAAATTGTTTCATATTCAACTGGAATCGGATTAGGGAATGGGTTGAGGTGAGGTCGCAAATCTCTGCAAGTTTGCGGGATTGAATTCGGAGCGTAAGTACGCGAAAGGGTTGAATTCGAAGTGGAGAGGAGAGAAAACACCGACGGAACGATTTTTATTCATAGCGGATGACGTCATTAGCATTTTAAATGAATTTAAATGAAATCGTTTTGGGGCTCCTTGAAGTTGAAAGTTTCCATCGTCGTTAAGTTCAGGAGGAAGTGAAAAAAACTGCAAATTCGATTCTCTCATCACCGAAATCTACTGGACGATATTCAGCAGATGCATGAATGGTATCAACGCGGACAGCGACTCATTCCCTGGCTGGCAACGTGTGGTAATCCTGTGAGATCGTGCGAGAACATAATTACATCGTAAAGCTTTCCAGGCGAAGGTGAACTTGGGAAAGTTATTTAACTTTTAATTGGGAAAAATATATTTATAGCAGCCGGCGTTTCGACTAACTGATTTACTAGCCGGAAAAGTGGTTTCGATGAATAGAAAGAGGAGCAAGCTGTTGTTATTCCGTCCACGAAGTTTGCCTTCTTCATTTATTCATTGGAATCGTTGTTTGTTTCGTGGACAAGCCAGGAGTTAGCTTTGTTAGATCCAGAAATAACGGCACTGGATTTGATTACGTGGAACAGAAGAGATTTGTAAACATTTATTGATGAATCTCTGTGAATGTTTGTCAGACTTTCACGCAAAGACTACTCAACCAATCACTACAACACTCTATATACATATTCTTGGAAGTATTGGGAGTAACATAGAACCAAGAAAAAAATTGTTTGTCAAAAAATCCCAAAATCCAACCCCTTTAGAGTCATTCCAAACTTCAGTTGAAAAAACTTGGATTCGAATGAGACCCAATAGAAATCCCTATTATTTCTTGTGGGGGTTGCTGGTATGTTACTGATGAGTAAAACTTCGCCAGTGCTATCAGAAAGCCTCCAACTGAACTCCATTGAACTCAACTTCATGAGCTGTTCGAAAAATCCACTCCTCGAAAGCAATATTTCTCATCGATACTGCATTTTCCAATAAAACTCAAAGCCGCTGCTGTACTAATTACTCGAATCGGCACTCGAAACACAATGTTGGATGCAGGCGAGTCGACAACGCAATAGAATTGCTTTTTCATCCGTTATTTATAGCCGGAAAATTGAAGCGATATGATCAGATCGACTGATCGTTTTCTAGTATCGATAAACGAGACATGATTTAGTTTTATGGATATCCAAAAAAAATCTAGAATGAAACCGCCTCTTAAATTCTTGCCTGACGTATTGTGGGTCGGGTGGGGACAGTGGAAGAGAAGCAATCAAGGAGGTAAGCGACGTGTCTCAATATTTTTGTGTTTGTTTTGTTCTGCATTGATTAGTTTTTGGTAAATTTCGATTGCTAGCAGAGCTTCAGTCTTTTAACGTCAGAAAACAAAAACGTTTCCTAAAGAAGTTGCCAGAGCAACAGATTGATAATTGACTTTGTTGAGGAGTTATATTTTTTGTACTGCAAACAAATTTTCATGAGTTTCAGTCAGTAACATAATTGGGATTTCATCTCCCTGTCTTGGAAAAATATGGATCACCACCAGCTTCATTTGTTGTTGAAGGGTAATTAACTTTTTGACTTCGTTATTATGGATATCATTCTCTTTCGCCAAACCCAAACCATCCTAATTATTCCTATTATTTCTGTTCCTTCTTTCTGGCATTGGCAGTTGGAAGGAAATATACAATTTTTATTGGAAAAGCATACGAAGCTTTCCTATAAAATCTGGGGAATATTGATTGAAGCTTCAGAATCAGAAATGAAGCTTGTTATATTCTTCTTTAATTTAATACGTGACTGCATTTCCTAGCCAGGGTGCAAAAGGGTAGTTTATGCACGCGATCACAGTTAGAAGCAAAACACAGAACAATAAATTGTAGCTGGAATAGCTGACAGCTGTCGCCGAGTTATCCAGGAATATACTTTGTCTATTCAATTCCCAAGTTTGCATGAAAAAATAAAACAAACCAAAAAGCATTGGTCGAGAATATGTGCCGACCCTGTAGACGCTGTAACAGCTCACCACGTAGCTATCCTCCCTTTTTCCACAATCAGAACTCGTACATTTGTATTTCTCCGTTCCTCGGTTATACATGAGAAAACGGATTCAAATGAAGTGGAATAATCTTGAAAACCAGAGCGGCTCCTTTCAGATCCTTAGACGGTACACCTCTCTATACGCGTTCACATCCTTTTTTCCTCGTTACAGAATACTAAAAGAAGCAATGAAAGATATGGATTGCTTATACTCAAATCCAGCGAGGAGAAAAGTTGGGAATGTGTGCCAGAATCCAGGGGTATTCAGGAAGGTTTCCCAGTCATTTTTCATCCGCTGATGTAGCAACAATTCAATAAGCTTCCAGTGGAATTAATGGATCTACCAAGTTAAATTCAGAGATCCACAGGAGTTCACTCAATTAAGAGTCCTTTTCAATGCAGAAATTACATGAGGAGTGCCACAAAACCAATCTGGAGCAAGCTAATGTCTAATCCAAGTCAGTTCAGGTGTTGGAATTCTAGTTGCATTTTGATGCCCCTGTATAAATGACATGGCCCAAAATGACACTTCAATTCAGAAGCAGTGTGAAACTTTCTCTCCCTTGGAGCTTTTGGTCGAGGCATCTATCATCGAGACCAAACTGTGCTGGAAGAGAAGCTGAAAACGTGGACATCTGCCAAAAGATCAAAAACAAACAAAACCAAGCTGTACCCCATGGAGAAGCTGACAACATATCCAGAGTTTTCCAGCAGGGGGAATGGAGACCCTACTCCCCTTTCCAGGTAGGGTGTACACACAGGGTGACCCCATTTTGACTTCCCCATTGCAGGGCTCCAAGAACTGGGTGGAATGGTCTGTGGCTAGATTGGACGACCTCATCAACTGGGGTCGCAGCAGATCCCTTTGGCCCATGACCTTCGGTTTGGCGTGCTGTGCAGTCGAGATGATGCAATTTGCTGCTCCCAGATACGACATGGATAGGTAACAACCCCCCATGAAGCTGCAGGGCTGCAGCTCTTGACCAGAAACCTCTTTCAAGGTACGGCGTAGTTTTCCGAGCCTCTCCACGTCAAACTGACGTCATCATAGTGGCGGGAACGCTCACCAACAAGATGGCGGTGGCTTTTAGGAAGGTGTACGACCAAATGCCGGAACCCAAATGGGTGATTTCGATGGGGAGCTGCGCCAATGGTGGGGGGTACTACCATTACTCGTATTCTGTCGTCAGAGGCTGTGATAGGATTGTGCCTGTGGATATTTACGTTCCAGGATGTCCTCCTACAGCCGAGGCATTGTTATACGGGGTGTTGATGTTACAGAAGAAAGTCAAGAGGATGAATACAGTTCAGAAATGGTATAGAAAGTAGGATGGAGTTTGCCTGTTTTATGATCAGTTGAAATAAAAAAAAGTAAGATGGGAAATTCACGTCAATTTTCATTCCCTTGGAGCTACCCCCTCAATTTCTTTTGATAGCAAGGGGGTTGTGTGATATATCGTTGAAACAGATTCCGAGAGTGGAATTCGAAACTTGTTATTTTTATCTTCTTTCGATAAAAATACGAATGGAAATAAACGAAGCAAATGCTATTGAATTAATATTCAAGAATTGATGAGTTTGACAATTTTTTCTGATTGATAATTTAATTTCGCCAGGTGGTAAATGCATTAATTAATAATAATTAATCATTTTGGGTGTTGATAATATATTTTTCTAGCCTCTCAAATTAAAATTGATATATTTTCGACTCTCCAGACTTGCAGTGGAACGTTCCTTGAATTTTTAGGAACCAACCCCAATTATTGGATTTAGAAACTCTTGGCAATACTGTAGACGACAAGTCCCAGTCATTCCAGATACTCTGTAATATTCCGATAAGAAATCAAACTAAAGTACACCTAACCATCGTTACAAACGAGCCAACCCACTCGTTCCGGCTTGTTCCAAACAATGGAGGAATTCGTATCGTGCTATCACCCAGCCAGAGAAGTTGCTAGTAATTGTAATTGTATACGATAAATGAGATTAGCTGCTACGTTGCAGCAGCGAGACTGCGAGTAAAACTAATTTAACAATAAACTATTCCCGGCTCCTAAGAGGATAGAATTCTTACCTGTGTTTCCATGCCGTCAGACATGCTATTAGATTTCTTCTTTGGGGCGCATTTCATTTCAATTAGATCAGAGTTGATACTTTCGAACACTGTTCAAGTCGAGGTTGGTACAGAGCTGAGAATTTCCTTTCACATCGACGGCTTGTAGGGAGGAAAAAAAAAGGAAGAGGTTGGGAAGGAAAACGAGATTATTCAACAGTTGCGAGATTCGTTCGAAGCTGACCACCTGTAAAGTGAATATGTTCAAAGCTAGCGTTATCAGAGAATCATGAATTCGCTTCAAACTCGCTTCATCATCAAAAGTAACGGTAAGAAATGCTGTGAATGAATTTTTCCTGCGCTCTGTGACGTCAGAACTGCTTATACTGACCTGCTCCTTCTACACCAGCTGAAAATTTCGCCACAAGGTCAACACTCGACTCCGGGTCAATCCAACTCCCTACCCTTGAAATTCGTCAGGAAGCCGCCCTTTGAAGTTCATCTCATTCCTTTCAATCCCTAAGAACATTTTCTTTTCATCTCGATGTCTACAAAGCAGCCCCTCCATCTATCCGCACTTCTTCAAAAAAAAAAACAACAGTCCCTTCAGCTATGACAAGGACCGGTGTCGCTTCCTGAAGGACTTTTGAGGAGTTAGTAAGTGGAGTGCCTCGGGTTGCTAGGTTATGCTCTGAATGAGCTCCAGATATCTCGATTCGATCTCACTCAATCATACTGGTTATCGTGATTTCGCAGAGAGTTTACAAACATGCAGTGTATGATACTCGAAAGGAGTTCAAGTGCGATTAATCGATGAACAGAGAAACATGGGTTTTCATGTAACGCATTATTTGCTGCTAGCTAATAGTCTTGCTCCCCAGGGGAACGGGGGGAAGGGGAAGGGGAAGTTTGATCGATGTTTTCTCAGCCTAATCTTAATAGGCCGTTATTTGTTCTTGCTCACTGAAATGGAGGCTACAAACTGTCAGGACTGAGATATATTGTTGAGTTATGATTTTTTGAATTGTGTGAATGCTCAGATTGGGATATATTGGGTCCCCCCTTTGTTTGAAAAAAAATAAACTTCGATTTGTCTTTGTGCGATCACTTGGCTGAATTTTAAATAAGTCTATGTGGATCAATTATTTCTATCGATCTTTTTGAAAATCATTAGGAGACTGTGCCTTTGAGAATTGATGATGTGATTAGTTTTGAAGCAAATTTGTGATCTCGCGTATCGAAAAGATTTGGAAATATTTCCTGTAGCTTCAATGGTAACTGTCAACTCTGAACACAGCATACAATTCCTGAATTCACTAGTTGAAAGCTCACACACAGAAATTAATCAATTTCGGCTGGTTGTGACCCCACGACGAAACAAACACATTCCAGCCGAAAACTAATCCCTACCGACTGCGCCAAATGTTCCGAACTACCCAAAGCCGTGTCCGATAATAAGCTGACCATTGCAGAGAGAGGGAGCCACCTTGCACCTCGTCCGACCACAAATCAAACTGATGAAAAGGTGAGGAATGCGTGCCGGCAGGGATTCGTGCTTGATTGGATTTATAGACGATGGTATTATAGTTAGCCATTTGTTGTTCACTCGAATAACACGAAAGGGATAGCGATTCATTGCGGTAGGCAATGGGACGAGTCTGGACAATGTAGACGTAGCAAATGCAGCAAATGTGGAGCCAATTGGATATCCGTTGAATGGATTCTCCAGTTGTATTCATGACAGATGGGTGGCTCTAATTGCTCACCCTGTATACGGAGCTGTTTGGTTTTTGTCCAAAACTGCATTCCTCAGCTCTGGGATAACATCCTCCCCATCCCTTGGGGCAGGTCCCAAGCAAATTGATCCCGCATTGAGCAAGCAACTCCCGAATCCATCTGGATATTCAAACGCATCATCTCGACGAACTCCTCTTCGAAATCATCCGTTTAATCCGACTCTCCCGCGCTGCTGGATTGATTAAAGCAAATGGACCGGTGGGTCAGAGTCAGCTGGCCGATATTCGGCTGACTCGACAGGTTTGGTTACGTAACATAGTGAAAAGGAGTTGCATCGCACTTCGTGTGGAATGAGTGGTCGTCAGAGGTCGCTACTGCTGACGTAGGGACGATGTAGTCGACAGCGGAGGCGGTAATGACGGTGTGCGTCGCTCTGATTCATCAGCAGTGACTGATATACACTAGAATGCACTGGATTTTTTTCCAGACTTCTTGGGCGCATTCCGCACTGTCTGTGAGGTTTTTTCATTCGTTTTCCACCCATTCACGTGCTCACTATCGCTAAATAGAACGAAAGCATTTGATTTCCGATGGAACGAAGCGAGAGAAATGAATGTTTGACGCAAACCTAATCCCGAACGGTTGCTGAACAAAAAAAGCTGGCGAATCCCTGCCTGCAAAATGGAATTCTGCCAGTTGTGAATTTTGAGATGATTGCATTTTTTGCTAGTTTGTTGGATGAGGGTTTGATTATCGGCGAGGAAATTACGTAATTTGTAGGGTATTCAGAGAGAGCGCGCTTCGAATAATTTCCCAACTTTTCCGCGGATTCATAACTTTCGGTCTAATAACTGGGAATGTATGGCTGGGGTTGACCTCGATGGAGAGCCAAGGGAATCGCCACTGGATATATTTTTTCCTGATTAGGACATGGCGGCTTCGATGTGGATTTGATTTGGTTGCCATGTCACGTTTTCCCTAGGCTCATCTGTTTGTACGAGCAATGTTTTTAATTCGATTCTGATCAGTCGTCCACATACTATAGGATAAAAACCCACGGATACATATGCTTTTCGACAATCAGAAGTGGGATTTCAGAAGTGGGATATCAGAAGTGGGATTTCAGAAGTGGGATATCAGAAGTGGGATATCAGAAGTGGGATATCAGAAGTGGGATTTCAGAAGTGGGATATCAGAAGTGGGATTTCAGAAGTGGGATATCAGAACATCTGTCTTCTTGTTTTTTCCAATATTGAGACAATGTTAGAACTATTTGTGAATCCCGAAGTGCCTCAACAGGACCACGCGTCTTCACTCACTCTGCGGATGCGCTCGAAATTCCGTCCCGGTTCTGCTAGACCCGCCGAGCTTCATCCAGTAGCCTGCCGTAGCACAGCGGGGTCTGTCGGTGATTTCCGCCGATTTCTCGGACGTCGTCTCGACTCGAACCGAGAGAGGAAAACGTGCGAATCCAGGAATCGCTATTATGTTCTCCTCATCTACCCGATGTTAACTAGCTGCGCTTCGATGGATCCCAAGTAAATTAGATCGTACAATTTGCACAAGAAATTCGGGTGGCGATGTGGAAGTTTATTGGATGAGTGGTAAGGACGGGAACTTTGAGGCACTGATCTGTGTATGGGAGAGGAATGTTGAGGCAACAAGGTAAAAATTGATTAGCTATCACTAGTAATTTTTTTCAGAGGATTATTCACTTGTTTTTTTGCAAAACAAGGCAGAACGTTATGCGTTTCAACTCAGCTATTTTCTTCTTTAGAAAAATCTGCATGTAAACATAATAATTCAGTCAACCATTGTGATGGTTGTCAACTGTCAATCTGTCAAACAAATGTGGAATGGATATAATCCTGACGTTTTTCATTTGAAAGATTCTGCATTTTCAATGTAGCTCTGATCTATTTTGGTTCAAGAAAAAAAAAACGTGTAATTAAAAACCTCAGCCTTCCAAAATCACGTTTAGCAAACAAAGAACACACTGTATGTAATGATATTCCATGACAAAGTATGGATACGTTCTCTAACCAATAAAACTACTGATTATACACGGCTTTCTGCTATTCAAAGGAATATATAAGTCGTCTAATTTAAACGTTCCTTTGTTTTTGAAGCTTCAATTGAATATGGCGAATGAGAATCAATATTTAATCGACTCACCATCCATGATTATAAGGAACAATAAGATATGTGGTGGCCAATTGTTGTTATTACAATGAGTGACTAGTATAGTATTGAATTTTCAACAATTCATTACTAAAAAATGTATTGAAACCTCTGGAAGAATTTTTATAACTAAACTAATGCATGTTTTGGCGTATGACATTGTTACGCCTTCTCCCATTGGTCCATTCGAATGTCTACAACTATCAAAGGAATATTGGGGAAGGCTCATTGGTTACTTCACGACGTATCATGTTCACTTGGATTAATCCGATAATATTTACACGTGATAGCTTGAAGCCATTCGAACGATACCTATTCTGATAATTGCGTATACCTTCTGGAATAAATGTACTGAAAATGCATTTCATCGCGTTTTTATCCAGGTACAATATCCCTTGTTCATCAGAGTTGGCTGTGAGTGCATCGAATGAAAAAAATTAACGCGGTTTTTATCAATATTTCATACGTTTATTGAATGAGTTTGAGGTGACTAATTCGTAAAACATTTCGGATCGATTGAGTATACTGGGTGATGCCTAACTGGAGCGAGTGTCATTTATTTGAGACATGAGTTTGTGACAGCCTGTCAGAATAGGCGCTGTTGCCACCCATTCATTTTTTTCAGTAACGTTGAATAAAAAAGTCATGATTTTCAATGGTTGAAATGGAAGTTATATGGCTTTGAAATGGAACAACAACTCCCCATGAGAATGTTGTTTTGAAAAACACGACCAATGGAGTGAAATTCGGGAAATCTCGATATTAAATCCATTTGAAATTCAGATATTCGGTATGCATAATACGAAGGAGGGCTGTGCTAGTTTTCTCTAAATATAAACCTCAGAACTCATACCAGGGGCTGAAAAAATCCAATTCCTAGTATCGCAGGTGTCTCAGAACACATTGGGAGATCAGAATACATTGGGAATATCAGGTAAAGTAGTGGATAGACCAGGAAACAGAGTTTCCATGAATGAAAATAAAGTAATCAAGAAAAGTTCCACTTCTGTTTGGAAAAACATTGTTGGCTTGATACCACTTGGAACCCCTGTAATAAAGCTTCTCTGTTACTGAATCATCCTCTCGAATTCCTGGATTTGGAACGAAAATGTAATCATTCATCCATCAGAATATTCGAATACACAGATAATTCTGTTGCGATACGCCTGTTTCGTCAAGTATTCACGATGATGGCCGTTCACATTGTTCGAGCATTCCGTATTACGTCTAATTATCGTGTATTCCACATTTCGACTATGTATTCTGGAGTGAACTCAACAATTCCAAAGGAGATTTAACAGACATGGCTTCGTCAAATTCAACATCGCTTTGGTCGCATTACTTGGCGATTATCACGATTTTTTTTCAGAGGAAATTAGTGGATGGAATATTCCCAGTTTCCTGGATATGTTGATGCACATCTTCAGCTATATTCTGGTTTGTTTTTTTACAAAAATATCGAAAAATACCGGAGCTACGTGCTGTCTAAGTAGTCGCCAGATCCGATCGAACCCAGTGCATGCAGCTCAGCCGTCCATCACGATACCTCAAAATAAAAACTGAGGCAACATTCCAATCCCAGGCCATCAATCTACGTTCGCCATTTTCCCTTCCGGTAGCGCCATAACTAGCCCCCCCAATCCAATAAAACAAAATATATTTGGCGCGGTACTTCTTAGCAAAAAACCGGCCAATCCGAAAGATATTAAAAGCCAGCTATCGATGCGGCAATAACCGTTAGCGATCCGGCTTCCGAAAAGTAGTCCATCCATTATCTTTAGTAGGCGTTAGAAAAGGAGGAAAGCTGGAAAAGAGGGGAAAACTTGTGTAGATTGTGCTAGATTTATTGAAATGAGCGGAACAGATGACGGTGATAATGGTACACGTTATTTCATTAAAAGTTTGGCGTGGGCCAGCACAAATCATTGTTGTGTCACGTGACAAAGACCAGCCCTTCGGGTATTCGTACATTAATTGGCCCTTGGACAGTTTCAGGACGAATATATCTGGAGTACAGACAGGCATCTATGAGGGTGACAGAGAAAGCTCGATCCCAACTTTTTAAAAATTCCAAAAATTGTTCATGCATCCCACACTTCGGAATTCACGAAAGGAAATAGAAGACTACAACAATAAAGAGTTCTTTATAGATAAACTTGACTCCAGAGAAGTTTCCAGAAATATCATGACTCGCAGTGTGTTTCTATCGAGAAAATCCAAAGTGCTACTTCTTTTTGCTAACAGTGGCAACAACGCATTACCCAAGAACAACTTCCTATCATGGTTTATTCACATTAGATTGTAACAACGTTTTTGGCCTAAATTTTGACTCTTCAGTGAGTCATAACGCCTCTCTCTCAACATTCTTGTGATCCACATACTCATCCCATTTGCTCATCCTTATTTTCTCACGAGAAGCTTTATAGACGTCCGCTGTCAGCTCTTCCACACCTGGTGCATTATCCTTCAGGACCTTTTCCACTGCTGATTCCACGCTAGCTTGAATTTCCTTCTCAATATTCTTCAGCTCTTGCTCCGTTGCCAGATCGAATTTCACCATTTTCTCTGACAACAGCTTGATGCAGTCACGGTTTTCCCTAACACTCTGTACTTCCTCCCTGGTTCGGTACGAAGTTCCTGGATCCGACATGGAATGCCCATAATATCTAGACAAGAATTGACAGTTCACCATTCGAAGCAGTCTCGAAAGAGTCACCTGTAAGTGAGGAACTCCAGCAGAATTGGTCCTCTTCCATTCCTCACATGCTCCACAGCGAATTTGCTGGCTTCCCTAGTGGCAAACACGTCCATCCCATCCAACCTGATCCCAGGGATCAAATCCCCCCTTTTATACAGATCCGTATTGGCCGAATGCCTCACGGAAGACGTCCCCATGCTGAAGCCGTTGTTTTCCACGATGTAAACCACAGGCAGGGCGTGCAACTTGGCGAAATTGAAAGCCTCGTGGGTCTGCCCCTGGTCCATGGCGCCGTCGCCCAAAACAACGAAGGAAACTCCACCATCCCCCCTGGACTGGTGAGCCAAAGCCAAGCCCGTGCCTAGAGGGGTTGGGGAGCCTACGATCCCGTTTCCTCCATAGAACCCCTTGGCGTAGATGTGCATGGAACCGCCTTTGCCCCTACACGACCCTGAAAACCAATCGGGGTTGCAGGTGTGCTACTGATGCGCCCAACTCACCTGTGACTTTGCCGAGCAGCTCCCCGAAAATCCTCCCCAACGGTTCCCCCATCAACCAACCCCAAGCGTGACAACGGTACGTGGTGATGACGTCATCAGCAGGTTTCACTATGCTGCGCACTCCCACGGCGCATGCTTCCTGCCCGGCGTACAAGTGACAGAAGCCGAGGATCAGTTTTCGTTGGTAGAGCTGCGCAGCTTGGTTTTCCATCTTCCTGATCGTAGTCATCTTGGAGAAGATCTCCAAGGCGTCTTCTTTGGTTACCTCGACGAGTACTGGGGGGGATTCTGTGAGGTGGAGGTCGTAAGGGTGGTTTTCGAACTTTGCTGTGGAACTGTGAGTGACTAATGCTGTGGAATAGGTTTTGAATGGTCTGGACAAGTGTTTGGTCCAGGTATTCATCGAATTCATGATGCTGGATTCGAGGAACGAGTGGAAGTGACAGAGAAATTACAGTGTATCTGCTGTCAATGTCAATTAGCTGAGGTTAGATACAAAAAAGTCCAGATGACTTCATCAGCAATCAATGGAAACCATTGGAGCTTATTGGAACCAGACTACAAGGCACCAATCTCGTAGTAACCCAATTAAATTCTCTGCATAGTTTTTCCATTTCTTGCGTTAAAAAATGCGTCATCATCCGCAGTGTGTTGCTCCCAATTCACAATTGAAACATTCCACAATATAAACATCTATTTGTAATGCAGAGACCGGACATGCTACTCAATATATTGTACAGCACGTATTTTCATGTGGGCTACCATATGCATGATGTATTTTGTGATATCCACTCTGGAAAGGTCGATGTGAATAGTCCGCATCGAATCGAAAATAGATATTCAATATGCATGTTTTGTGCAGGATGACTCTCACTGAATTTCAGTGAAGAAATTTGTAACGATAGGGATGTTGAGTTGGAGCTGAAGATTTTTTATTTCTGCTCCAAGAGCTGTAGACTACAGTGAATTTAGTTCTGGACTGCAGTGAGTCTTCCATTAAACTTTCCTCAAAGCATAATTACCTGCAACGTTGCAGGATGATTCACAAATCATCAGTAATGTGACAATTACAGTTTTTATTACAATGTCATCGCTTTTGACATGCAAAACGTGCAAAGAAACGATTACTGGCTGTCAAAGTTGAAATGAGAACTGCTAAAACACCATCAAACTTTAATAACTTTGTTTTTTTTTATACCAATAGTGCGAAATGAAATAATGACAGATTCAATTCGAAATTTCCTCAAATATCCTGCTCAAATCTAGACAAAAACAAGAAAAACAATTCCAGTAACAAACAGAAATCAGAGCTGCATTCTTTTGGAGCAATCCTCGGGATACGTTCACCAAACTAGTCCAGTGGTGTTATATCTGGTGAGCTGGAAGGCCACAAGCACTTGCCACAACAAGTTTCGTAGTTATGTGGTTCCCCAACCGAGTTTGAATCCACCTGAATTAGCAACTCCCCATACCCAAACACCATTGATCAATAATCCCCCCCTAGATTTAATGAAGTTTTGTTTCCCAAAATTGAATTATCACGTCTCGAATTGGATTCTACAAGTTGCCGACCGGCCGCAAACTAACTGAATCGTTGGCAGTTTACAGTTTCCTGTAGAAGTTGGAATCGCGAGTCCTGAAACAAGGTAGTTTATTCAGCTGGCATGCGAGCCACGAAGGAAAATGACCATTATCCGATAGCCACTGTTCCAATGTTCGCATGTTCGGATCCGTTTTCCTGGACCTCGTAAGCTTTTATGGCGTCGTGATTATTGGCGAGTCGATAATGAACAGGGTAATTGGTAGCTGAGGAATCACAATTTCGATCACTGTTCTCGTGATAGGTCTCAGATTTTCTGTGTTATCTTGAGTATTGGATTCATTTGCGTCTCACTGAGTTGATTGGACGAAAATTGGACCAAAACTAGACTTCAAGTGAGCTACAGCTTCTCAAAAAGAAACGTTTGGAGGTTTCCTAATTTTTTTTCAATTACCTTGAATTGTTTCACAAACTCAATACTATTAAATCACTTTTCCACATCATTTTTCCATTGTTTCACTACATTTTCATGAAAAAGAAAGTTACAATGCGATTGTTGTGTTATTACATAAAAATACGCCCTCTAGTGGCATCACTGGGAATCAAACTCATCCCAAACATGATGGATTCGGTAGACCAATCAGTGCTCTTTCCAACGAGACCAATTTTGTTGGAATCCGTTGAGTAATTCAGAAGTTACAGCTGTTTTTCTGAAAGAACTTTCAATCACCCCCCACCACTTTATTTCAATAGATACGTCAAAAAGTGTACAACGAAAATTGTTCCAATAAAAGTCAACTTCAAGACGCAGCCATGTATTTGGTGAGCCACTAGGTATTTCCTGGTCAAAAATCACTTTTGAAGTTCCAGTTGACGATTACGCCCCCTGGCGGTCACCCTGGAAGTATGACAATAGTTTCTAGGGCTTCCTCTTGGCCACTTTGATCGTAAAATTTTCCACCGCAAGTCTCTACGATGAATAGTTTTCGAGATACAGTACCTCATCACCTGATGTATTGACAAAAACTTTGGCAACGTTGTAAAGTATTGCCAACTGTAGGCTAGTGTTTTCTCTTCCTAGAGTTATCTCCTGTGATATAGCTTATAATTCAGTTGCGGAAGCCGTTTATCATCCGAATCTTATTCTGTCTCAAAGCCAATACCAACAAAGCTTCACGACTCTCTTTTGTTCCTCAGTTAATCATCTGAACGCAGTAGGATCATATTTGTCAAAGGCAGTGATTGGTCGGGAGATAATTAACACGCCTAATTATCTCTTCACTACAGATCACCGCGAATAACAATTATCCACATAATTCTGAACACTGCCTGTGATAACTTATTCAATTCCTACAACACGAGATCTTCAGCGTTTCCATTGTTGTACAGAATTAGCGTACTTCAGCTTGTAATTTGCTTGTTAAGCTTGTGTCAGCTCACCTTAACAATCGTTAACATTCCATTCGAACCCTGTTTCGAGATTTCAACGATCCTCAGAGGTTTCACTACGGGAAAATGAAAACAAGTAGGATTCTCTTGGTGAAAAAGGAGTTGCGGCAGTATAAAAAATCTACTTTGGTCCATTATGGGTACTCCATGATCCAATCCACGGATTTATTAAAGTTTTCGGAATGGAATCACTCGCCTTCGCCATTAGGCCAATCGTTTCTGATCCAGAAAGCTCCGAAGTGTCCGGATAGGAATGAGAAGCAGTAGCCTGATGGGAGTGATGCCGTTATCGTCCCTGTTGGAAAAGGGTGAGAATGAGTATCAATTCGTTGTGAGGGTCATGGTCGTGATCAGCATTTGCCTAATAGAGTTTGGGTCCAGATGCAAGAGTGACATCGTTTCTTTGAGCTGGATGGTTTTAGTTTTGGTATGGATTCATTGATGGAGGAATAGAGAATTTCGCGATTTTTTTCAAGAGAAAGTACACTATGGAATGTTTTGGAGTTTTTTGGACATGATAGGGTATATTTTCAGCTATATTTTGGTATTTTTTGCTAGAGGAATTTTGAAACGTAAGGGAGATATCCTCAGAGGAGTTACCCAACTACTAAACTGGTTCTGGTGGTATAAATATTTGAAACAAAAAAAATCTAGAAGTTTCTCAAAGTTGAAAGCATTATCCATATAATGACCTTGGATTTTTGGAAAATATAAAAAATAAAAAAAATGGCGTAGCTCTCAAAAAAAGTCGTTTTTGGGGGTACAAACTGGTCGTTTTTTCGATGCCAAATTGACAATTCACGATCAAGCGACAAGGTTCCTGGGTCATTTTATAGTAAATATATCCAAGAATAGTCAGTCCCAATTTGAAGTCAATCAGTCGATTTTTCTTCGAGTTATGATATTTCGAAAAAAACTCATTCAAAGTTTCAACTATAGCCGAGATGTCGTTCTTAAGTAAGCTGCCATTAAAAAACTATTCAAGATACAACATTGCAACTTTCACAAGATATTTTTGGGAGTATAAACTCCGCTTTAAGCACCAAAAAACCCTGTTTTCGAAAAGCGCCACACTGCTATAACCCCTCAAAGACCAAAGCTAGTTTATCACAAAACTTCTTGAGTACCATGGAGACATTCCACATTGCATGATGCGGTGCCATAGCTCCGAGTATACCAACTCGTGCAGGAAATAATCCTACACACCACAAAAGTGTCGCGAAACTAAAATTCCAATCCAGTCGCTCAATGGCATTGACTTTCCAACTTGGTCCAGACAGACAGATTACTGTTATCTTTGCTGATATATTGTTTCAACAATCTCAGCAGCAGCCCTCGCCAAACATGTAATCTATACCCACGGTAATGTTTTGGTAAGCTAATTACCTGTGCAGGACGATGTTGACATTGTTAACAACAAAGTTGGAGGCATGGTTAGGCAGAGTATTCGTTGAAACGATCGCAGAGCGATTAAATTGGTCCAGCAATGGAATCCAGGATCAACAGACGTGCAAGCTGATCCACAAGCTTATTTACCTCGAGGAGTGATCAGTTTCTGAGCCTGAAATCATCCTGCTGCGTTGTCACAACTCGGATTGTAATAATCACCAGTATCAGAAGGGTAATTGGATATTTGGTTATCTTGGAGAATGTAATCAGCTTAGTAATCAATAACCTAATTATCGAATTTGCTCCCCGCATAGACATTGAACCTTCCCAAACGTTCTCATAGCTAGTTCACATTCCACTTGGCAATTTGATTGAAAATTATCTACTGAATGAGTAGAGATCATTGTCAAACTACAGATACTTGGAACACTTGGTGAGGAAGCAATAAGAGGAACTCTCTGGAGACCTCTTTCATCTCTGAAATTTTCTGCTCTCATATTACAGCGAACTTTCTCTTTGATGTTGTCAGGACGTCTTCCGAACAATAAACAGGTCGATTCCAATTTTTATTTAGCATTTTGATGGCATGGGAAGCAATTGCGTTTTGATCAAGCTGCAGAACATTGAGGAATGTTTTTTTTTTGAACAGTTCTTTGGTTACGAATACATCCTTTGTGATTGTGAATGCGAGGCAGCTCCCATAGCTACCTAGACGTGTCTATTAGATGACAAAGCTACAGTCATTTGTTTCATCAACCAAATTAAATATAATTGCCATGCCTTGTCTTTGTCCAAGCATATTCTTCATAAGATGCAGCTGTGCGTGTTTTGAATGTTTTCCTTTGATCTAAAGAATTCCTGTTCGTATTGTCCCATATACAGGGTCCTCTGGGGTTACGTGAAACGTGAATCAAGGCTGATTCTGTATGACTCGGTGCCGCAACTCCTGAATTGTTGAAAATTCATCAAACTCGTCCCGGTTAATGTTCGTCAAACGAATTAGTCAACCCCATAACTGCGAGTCGAATTGTCGTGGAACGTTTGGCGAATGTTTCGACGGCAAGGACACACTAAATTCCGTGAAAATATCCTGCAATGCGCCGTACGAAGCTGCTGCGGTGGAAATCTGCCAGTTCCGACCTACTTGATTTATAAGCCGATTGAGTTTCATAGAGCCGACGCGTCACGAGTCTCTTGGCCAAAAAGATTTCCGGTGTTGCCAACATGACGATAAACGAGGCTTTATTGCCTATTGGATGATGTAGCACAGAGGCTGAAAATAACTATGACTAGTTTCATTATCCCCTCTCCTAGGGGCGAAATCAACATGGAAGAATTGCGTATCCTTTTGTAACTTCTAGGTGAAGAACTGGTGCAGAATTTCCAGATTTTTTGGGGAAAACACCAACCCCAACTGAGCTCAATTGTTTTTTCCACTGAAAGTGATATGGTAGTCAGTTGTTGATGACTCCATCGAGGCTCTAGGGGATTTTTTCGGGGTGCTACAAAATATTCAACAGTCCGCAATATCCAATTGCTTTGATGCTTTTCTCCAGCCCACGTCTCGAGTTTTACCAGACGCAATTTCGAATTGAGGATCAAATATCGCGTCGTATCAAACACCAGCAATTCATCTCCGGCTCTTTTATAATTCCAATTTTTTCCGAATTTCCCCCGTGACCTACCAAGATTCCTCCATCTTTTCCATGAAAGGTATTTTCTTGTTCCCCGGAAAATGCGACACTAAAATTAAATTAAAAATTTGATGATTAAGTGGCGTCAGACGCTCTGTGTAATCGGGAATTTCCTTTTACGGCTACTGGGTTTTCATTGTTTTCGTGGGGTTTTTATGTTTTCGTGCGAGCCTGGTTGGGAATGGGAATTTCGGGATAAACTGGAATGTCTGCAGTGTCACAGCGGGGGCTGCTTCCAATATGGTGGATAACCTCAGTAATAAGCTCTGAGAATGAAGCCTCTTCAACAGCTGGGCGATCAAAACAGACTGCCTCTAGCTGGTCTTCACCTGGTTATTCCCTGGATGAGTGACGTCAATTGGTCACCAAGAAGCCCTGATTTAACAGCTGCTGATTTTTTCTATGGGGTTATTTGAAGAGCAAAGTTTACAATCCATTGCCACTCAATTGAGATGTTTTGAAGCAAAGAATTATTGGAGGAATCGACTCTATTCCAAGAGATGGACTCCAGCAAGTTTTGGAAATTTCAGCTCCAGGTTAAATGGGTGTTAACAGATGAATGGTGCGCATTTGCAAAGAGTTGTTTTTCATGAAGAATTGCTCTTCAAATTAACGAGTTTCAATTGATATTTTGTTTTTTATTCAACATCTACACACGAGAAAGATTCAATTTGTGTGACATCGAAAACTCCTCCAGTATATTTTCTTAGATAAGAAGACCAGAGTTATGAGCGGATACCCATGAAACTACCCATATGCAAACCGAGAGCACGTGTTTCAATTTTCCGATAAATTATTCAACTCCTTCGATCCCGGAGTCTATACATAAAGTAGAAATGAAGTCGCATATTCGGGAAAGGCAATAATTCAAGGGAACGTGTTGCGGGGGCATGCCCTAAATGTCTCAGAAATATCGAACGGTCTCAGCATGATCGTAAAAATTCACAAATTGATAAAATGTTTTGTTATAACTCCACATCAATTCAGTATTGATATTGACACAAATCCCACCCAATCTGTCGACGGAGAATAATATATGATCCATGTTCTGGAGTTTATTACGGGAGTTCATGACAATTTCCCAGAACTAAAACAATTCACACTAGTGGAGCAATTTGCGATTCTCGTACTCTCTCTTATATTGCTTCACGATATTGTTCATTGCTCCTATGCATGGGTTCGTTTCATTAGACACTTCGCCACTCCGTTCCCTCGACTTTCTGCATATTGCCAAACTCCTAC
This sequence comes from Plagiodera versicolora, assembly GCA_037013635.1. Taxonomy (NCBI): domain Eukaryota; kingdom Metazoa; phylum Arthropoda; class Insecta; order Coleoptera; family Chrysomelidae; genus Plagiodera; species Plagiodera versicolora. Next base: position 8,433,356 of record CM072991.1, on the reverse strand, counting down.
ACGAACGTTACTCGTCATCTGTTTCTTCCTCTCGAGTTGGCTCAAGGAGCATAGAATGTTTGGGAGCGTGCCAATATTGGTGAATGCTTCGCACGAACCAGGGTGAGTGGGTTTGAAATGACACTTCGTATATTGTTTTTTTGTTTGTATTGACGTGAAGAGTTTTCGAGAAATTAGGGATTTCTTTATATGATATATCGGGAAAGTCCAAAAACTCACAAAAATCCCCAAAAAATCATTCGACAGACAGAAGAAGATAAGTCCGTTTTTCGATACCTAGTATAGTTCCGATCGAAAATTCCAAAAAATGCCAAAAAGTCGCGAAAACTCGCGAAAAACCCCAAAACTCCATTATTCTCAACGGAAAAACCTCTGAAGAGTCAATGTTGATGCTCTGGAAGCCTCCATACGAAAACTGGAGACTCTATCTAGCATAGTTTTCGAGATATTTCATGTTGAAAATCCCAAAAAATGCCAAAAAGTCGCGAAAACTCGCGAAAAACCCCCAAAACTCCATAATTCTCAACGGAAAAACCTCTGAAAAGTCAATGTCGATGCTCTGGAAGCCTCCATACGAAAACTGGAGACTCTATCTAGCATAGTTTTCGAGATATTTCATGTTGAAAATCCCAAAAATGCCAAAAAGTCGCGAAAACTCGCGAAAAACTCCCAAAACTCCATTATTCTCAACGGAAAAACCTCTGAAAAGTCAATGTAGATGCTCTGGAAGCCTCTATACGAAAATTTGAGATTCTAAGACGATTTTGAAATTCGTATACAGGGTGTCTGGAAGCTGCTAGTAGAAAAAGGGTGGAAAAGTTCGACATAACTCCTCAAATATTGTTTTTTTTGTGTGTGTTGACTTCATTTTGATCCCAATTTTCAGTATGCTGAGGTATGAGACTGAGATCTAGCTGTAATATGCCCCAGCATATCCTCTTCCTTCTGTTATTAAATTTCCTGATACTGCGACGTATAACGAGACTAAAAATATTTCATTCGGGTATGTTAATAATGCAGGAAACTGCTCCTCGTTGCTGCTTCTGCGGTGTAAATTGTAGCACGTTTTCCTCGAAATATCTGACGACTAAGTGAGCTGCTCTGATTTCATAATTCACCTAACCCTGGGCATATTTTTACACGGCTCTTTTGTGCAATGTGCCTCATACAATATGCATTCCTTTTGCGACAATCAGAAGTGTGATTTCCAGGTGTGAATCATCATTTGCTCAAAAAAATCAGCATCCTTCCTGTGAATCTACTTCTTGGAGGTATTTTCTGTTACCTAGCTGTGGCAAATGCGTCTGGCTGCGAATAAATGGAATCGAAACAATGCACGTCTGGAGAGCTGCAACATTTCACAATTCCAGCTACTTCCTCTTGGCTTTCTTCCACTCACCGCCAAACACAAAAGTTCCATTTGAGTTGAGCCCCGAATTTCTTGAGGATCCTTGCACACCTCCACGCCGCCTGATGAATACCTGCCCTATTTCAACACAATATGAATTATGCATAATTGCTTTTCTGTGTTCTTTGTCGAAAATAACAGTGGAATTCTCGCTCGTTCTCTCGATTCAACAAGGGGTTAGTTAATTGTGGAATTCCTTCTTTTATACGAGTTTGGCGTTCCACAAATTAAAGATCTTTTCGTTTTTGTGAGCCTGGGAGTTTTATGGTTGATTAATGAGATATTGCTTACAGGATCGCTTAATTTTAGATAAAAACAAACGTGGAGTCTCCTGATTATATTGGACACTCAGTGGTTAACGTAGAGGAATGGAGATACTATGAAACATTTGAGATAATGCTGTGAGACCGTTTGTTACGAACGAAAATTTGACACTACGACGATTTAGGACTTGGTGTGATTCTAGCTGAATTTTGGAAATCAAAATGCTCCAAAACTCGTTTTCTGAGATGTGCTGAACACGGCACTGAGCTTGGTTTGTTTGATATCTAGTATAGTTTTCGAGATATTCGCTATTTTCCATCATCGAATATATCGAAAAAGTCCAAAAATACCTGAAAACATTCACAAAACCATTTTTTCGGACTGAAAAATATTCTCTTTTAATAATTTTCCTTGTAATAATATAATATAATAATAGTAATGATAATAATAATACACTGTATAATAACTATTGATGTGTAGTTTTTGAGAAATTCGTGATTTTTCATCATGCAACAATAATAATAATAATCATCAATCATTTGAGGAAAATAAAATCATACATTGTTTCAGTTGAAATGTGAAAATAAATAATCTACTCATACATTGGAAAAGTCTAAAGAATATCGAATATCCCCTGTTTTGACAACACAAACTTTCGATAATTCGCAAATAATAATGCCTCCAGACAACTCCAATATTAATGACTTTCCACATTTTCGTCACATCACCCTGTGGCATGAAAGACAACGACATCGCATCCTCACATAGCATCTAGTTAGCTGCGATCTATTATTGTTTCCTACAAGAGCAATTTGAGTTAGCCAACTTCGCTTTGTTGTTTCCGAAATAACTGACTCTGAGTTTTAGCGATGTTAATGTTTGCGGTGAAGCCAGAACGAAACTTTGTTTATGTCACAGCGAGATTGTCAAGTCCTCAAGGAAAACGACTCTGAACGCCAAGTTTCCGGAATTATTCACGAGGTGTTCAAAAATTCCTAACCTAAAAGTTCACCTTCCATGCGACGTTGCCGGTTGTTTAATGACGTTCAAAACATTCGATTCGAAATTTTATCTCGAAATTCACGAACCACACACGGATTTTTTGATAATCTGATTCGCCTGTGCCATTTCACGAAATTGTCGTTCATCCATTCAACTTTTTCAGCAATTCGCTTCACATAATCCTTAAACAAATCGCTGGAAAACAAAACGGAACAAGATTAAAACGGGGCACAATAGTAAGGGATTTTTCAATCGATTGGCTATTAACTAAAACAAAAAAAAAGAGCATCTACAGGGCTTGTGGATCCTGATTGTAAATTTTCAGGGATCAACATGGATGCTCCCTACAAATAATCCTGCAATTGACTGCTTGTTATGGCAATTATCACTTCACTGTGTAAGAATTTGACAGGCAGTCATCGAAAAATTGGCCCAGAGGTGGAAAAACTACAAACCCCATCATCGGGGGATGAATTAGTCAACACGCCATCTAGTGGTGGAATTGGGAGTGGAAAAGTGAATAAAAAACTCGATACTTGTTAGATAATTACAGACACCTCGAAAATACCATCAATGAAATAACTCCTCTCGCAAAAATCCTCCACCTATTTATCTCGATGGTTCCTCTTTTCATGAACCCCCGTACAATATTATCTTTCCAGCTCCAACCCCGAAAAAAAACCTCATCGGATGGACCGCGTTGTTGAAAAAGAGGCATTTGACAATGTGGGGACTCGACTAACCCTCGTCAGCTGTCAAACTAGATGTCGTTGGCAAACTTCTCTCGACCGGAGCTTATTCAACAGCTTCGGTCCGAAGAATCCCGGAAAAACGAAAATATATTCGCGTCCAGTAAGAAAAAAATAACGGAGAGAACGAGATTTCGATGCCAAACATTGATTCGCAGTTAGCAGGATGGATCGTGGACGTGTAATGATCAGATTGACCAAGCACCCCCTGTTTCTATGATCCCCACTCCAGGAAACGCGTTGCCATAGCAACCAGTGGCGTAACAAAACAATGGGAGTGTTTGGAAAAAAATCTGAATCGTGCAAAGTTCACGTTTCTTTCTTTCAGAGTGATTCCATTGAAATCGATTCTTTTCGATGTCTTTCGAGCTACCAAGAATGCAGATGGAGTTTTTCGTCTCTCCCAGACTCCTCAGTTATCTGGAAACACCAACCTAGTACTGATTCCCAAAGTTCCTTCTAGTTTCAATGTAAAGTTTCTTTATGTGATCCTTTAATCCTCTTCCACTTCTTCACGTCTAGTGTTAAGTTCTGTTGTAAAGTCGATATGTCGATACTGCAACACGGATTGTCTTGTACCGAGTGTTCAGTTCTGCGTGGCAGCTCATGAGAGTGACGTATGACGTCAGACATAAAAGAATATTGAGGATTTGTCATTCTGAATGCAATGAGATATACTAGAAACAAAAGAAGGGTTTGTAAAAACTAAGAAACGTGCTTCCATGGTCAAAAAGTGAGAACGCTTTATAAAACATTATGTTTTTTCAATAGAGTCCATTCTAGATAAATAATTATTGATTTAGTATTTCCAGTTCACCATCAAAGCATGTTTCTAAATGTATTTCTCAATTAACACTAAAAAACAACTGATAGTAAAGACTTTACTCTGTGATATCATGACTACTTGACACGTCACTGATGAAATCATATCTGCACAATACGATTAGGCCAGACCTAGTTGAGTGACGTAAACGTATGACGTAACGTTTCGAATGACAGTAGTGAACGGATTAGACCAGGGTGAGTCACTATTTTACCTACGTCGTTGGAAGACACCTGTAGTGGAAAACTTTTTGATTCGTTCAAAAGATGGCGCCACTTGCAGAAAGTTATATGCATACGAGTCAAGCTAATATAAAGCGTGGAATAATGCATGTTAGATGATTGTTGGTTTCAATTTTAGTTGGGCAGTTGGGCGTTAGGAAATTTTGCAATGGCTGTGACAAATCGCGATCGTTTTGGGGCCTTTTCTCGCCTGTCTGCGTTTCTATATACTTTCCGTTTCACTTCACCAACCGCTTTCAGTAATTCGGTATAAATAAAATGTTTGCGAAAACTGGAAAGCTCGACAACCACCTGTCAAACTCTCACGGGCATTTATTTTTAACCGAAAATCAGGCTCTTCGTCAAACATTCGTTTCAATTTGTAGGCGCATCCATAGATTGATGCCCTCCGGACATGAACTGCGTACTCGCCATGAAATCCCGTTAATAAAAACACCTATTCGACGAGGAGAGATGCATAATTGCTCTTGTCAAAACAATGTTGGATTGAGTATTTTTCGGTGTAGCAGAACGCAGAGAGAGGGAGGAGATGTCATCCCGAAGGGGGTTTGAAACACAGAATGGAATGGTTTTAGGATGCGGTTTTATAACGTTATTTTTTTGTCTCGTGATTCTTTATCAGGTTAATGAAATATTCGAAAAGTATACAACAAGATTGAAGACTGACGTTTTAGCATTTTCCATAAAATCATAACTTTGTCCAATTTCGAATAAAATTTTGAGAAATCTGAATGCTCAGTTTTTCTATATCTAGTGTAATTTTCGAGATATTCGCCATTTTCCATTATCGAAAACATCGAAAAAGTCCAGAAACACCCAAATACATTTGAAAAAACATTTGTTTCGACTGAATGAATATACAGGGTGTTTCAGAATTGCACAAAGAGTTGCAGGATGTTGAGAGTTTTTCAAAAACCAAGTTTTCATTTTATTATGCTTGATCTACTGCAGATAGAGCTTTCAAATCTCGTACGAGTATCAAGCAATAGGTGCTGCTTAATATGGAAGTAAATGTTTCCCAAATACCATACAGGGTGTTGCATTTTCCGAGGTCTCAATCCATAAAAGCCCTAAGAAAAACTTGCTCGTACGCCACTGGTGAATTTTTAATATTTTTTCCAAGATCTTCAATCTATTACCTAAATTTTCCAATTCAACACTTCCTAAGCAATATGGAGCCCCCCAAATAAATTCCAGATACTGAGTGCCCCCCAAATTCTCCGATAATCATGCCCAAGTCAAAATCCTCCCACACCTTTTCCAATTCCATCTGTCACAGTGACAGACTAGGCAGCAGCCTCCGAAACCGTTCAGCACCAACTCATTAACTTACCCCCGAACTCCATTTCTCCCTCATCAATTGTCGAACCACCTCCATTCCCCACCGAACGACATATTTATGAAGCGTTTCACTTGTCTAATCACGTAGACCCAGACAAATAGGCCACGGACTAGACAAATAGACAGCTGGCACTTCCCTTATTTCACCTTCGACCGTTCGTGGTCGACGAAAGGAAGAGCTGACACCTCCTTTTGCAGGGTTAACAGTAATTTTGGGGAGTTGGGAGCAGGGGGGACAGTTGGGGAGTGAGATATTTTTGACATGCTGACTTGGTAGGTATTGTTAAGGGGTTATGTGCAGTTAGAAGGCTGAGAAAAGGCGATTCTTCTAGATTTTTTTCTGGGAAAACTTTCAGAATTATTGTTCTAATAATTTGTACACATGTTATGGGATCTTTCAACAGTATTTTGATACTTGGAATTAGTGAAAATATTTAGTTGGAAAGAAGCTACAGCTGAGCTTCGGGAGCTCCTCTCAAAAAAGACGTTTTGCGGTGACCACTCGGTATATCTCTGAACTGGATCATCCGAAATCAAAAAACCAAACAGGTTTCGTTTAAGTAATGTTGAATCCAGTTATTAATCGAAGGAATAAGCAAAATAATTATTTTTTGACGAAATGGCGAGTTCTCGATTTTGACCAAAAGTTCCGCCTTAAATTGTTTATAAATAAAAAAATATTCATCGGTGAGAAGAAATCTTCGATTAATCACTGAAAAATATATTTGAGAAGCTCGTGTTGAAATTTGAGACTAATCGGTTGAGCCGTTTTCGAGTAAAATATTTAGAGAAAAACGCGTTTGAAGTTTGAAAAGTACTTTCAAGCACTCTGCAACGTCTTTGCAAATTTGCGTGTAACTTCGAAAATATTCACCGGAACGATATGAAATTTTCTGTGTGTATTCTTAAATATATGTACATTGAGAAAATGAAATAAAAAAAGAAAGAGTTTTCGAAAATTCCTACTGTATATGATATCTAAATGCTGGTTTTCTTTGGGAATTGTGGGACAAGGTGTCATTCTAAAGTTCAATTAGCTTAGCTCCCAGTGGCGCCATCTCTTTGAAGTTTCTGTCATTCGATTCTGTATTCTTTTGTAACTTCTTTATTATTAAAGAATCTCAATGAAAAAAAAGTATAAGGCTGAACCACCTTCAGAAGCAAGAACAACTGATGGTGTACCGCACTGCCTTTTCTGGAAAAACTCACGTCTCCACTTTTTTTCCAGTGAGATCTTTCACCGTTTACGAAATAAGTATGCAAGCAACTTCCATTCGTTTGAACGCTGCACTCGAGCAAAAGCAAACATATCATTTCACTTTTCGACATGAAAATTTCATGAAGGCACTAGCGCCTACACCCACTCTCGTAAAATTGTTAAAATTTTACGTCACAGTCCGCAGAACGTGCACTCCACATAGCGCATATATACTGTGGGATATTAAAAAATGATGGTTATATACTACACCGGAATTTTGATTACTTTGTGATAGAAATTCCGCATGTAGTGAGAAGTGAGGATAATTTCCGCTGCCTGATGTTGCAACAGGGTTATTTTTTATTTTCCACTTTGGCATTCGTTGTAAATCCAAAGAAGCGGCTTCAGTAGTGAATAAACCGTGTTTCAATCCAATATACATAACTCTTGAATAATTCAAACAATACCTGGAGGACAAACAGGAGACGTCTTCCAAGCTGCACATAACTATATTTCATGATTCAATTTTTCATGAGCGTAAAATGTGACCTACTTCTTTGTACCTCGCTTGTCAAACTCAAAACGCGAGTCCTGAATATGAAAACATGTTGCCACTGTTGGAAAATGTTGTCTGTACTAGAAGATCGCTGCTTTTTCCTCTCCACCATTCCATTTAATTCCATCTTTAACATGATTTAAATTTTTCCTCCATCTAACTTGGGGTGGGACCCAAATGAGAAATAAAAAAACCACCTCCCCTCGAAGCGAATCCACTTGAGAAAGTGTGAATAGATATATACGAGTAATGAAATATCTCTGGATAATTACCTCCATCAGAAAGATGAAAAGGCGACTGAGAGGGAGTCCAATTACGCGAAGACACTGCTAGCACGGTGCCGTCAATGGAATAACGAAATTCTCCATGATCCGCTTTCGCGAGAGATGCTCTAGCTGCTGGAAAAATCAGGAATTTTATTTGTTCGCCAATCTCTGTGGAGCGACACAAGCGTCAAATTACAAATTGGAAGGGAGCAGTTTTTTCGCTTTGTTCTGGATCGTCAGGATTCGTTTGATCTTGGTCGAAAGTCGTGATTATCGAGACCCAATTGACATCCAGGGTTTGTCATCGCTGGATCTCTGGAAGACTGTTTCACACGTTTCCAAAAAAAAAAAGAAGCCATCACATAGAGGTGCAAGACAGGAAGCCTGGAAACCAATCAGTCATAATTTCAAACCAAACTCAGATCTCCAAAGATGTCTGAGAGTTTATACTGTACTTCTCAGCATTTTCTGAGGGAGGAGATCTGCATACAAGGTGCTTCTTTCGTCCCATCCCACGATTGACACAAAATGAATATTGATTCAGCTTCAAAGTGGAATATCGTATAGTGCGTGAAGGAACTTTATGAAAACATGAAATTCCTCACACTTTCCAGCAAACAAACCACATCTGTGCACAGAAATGGCGCTGAGAATTTCATCTACACCGTCTGTTCACGAGAAGCTAGACAAGAACACACCCGTCGTGATATTGCATTTCTGAGTCAGGCCGAAATGCATTGTGTCTAGTCAGTGGATCACCTCGTGTATTTATGATAATTTTTCGCGGCCTGGATAGTGAATCCATGAATAAAGATGGCCTAGGTGTAGTGGAAGACTGGGATTTGAATATGCATAGTCATATCGTGATGTCTTCACGTGTTCCATCAGAATAACTAACGATGAAACTGGAGGAAAAAATTAACTACACTCCTTGACATCCATGAAGATAAGTATGGAATGACAGTTAACTTATAGGGATGAATAATGTAAAGACTGTCTATATCTGTGAAAAGATAAATCGACGTGTAGACCTGAGACTCACCCCTTCCTAGAAACACTAAGAAAGCATCTGTCATCCACTCTAATGCTAATAAGACCTATTCGTGATCTCAGAATGGAGCTGCCGTTTAAAGCAGTCCAGGCAGTTTCTGAATCCGTCGCCGATTCGCCCTTTTGATTAATTTACATTCAGACGTGTTGGCACTTCTGAGCTAGAGGGACTTGCATTGCTGAGTACCTCTGCTTTCTACAGGGTTGGTGAACATTCACATCTCAGGAGAGGAATGGATATCATCATCATGGTCCAGGTGACATTCCTGCGTTTTTCTGGAAGAAACTGTTGGAGTATCCCCAAAATACCACCCAGTATATTATTCTGCATGCAATTCCACCCCTTACAATAATCCCTCTTACAACCCTTGGCATTCGCCCTGCCTTTACATATCTATATTGTTAAGCTGAGAATTCAAATGTCACTCAGATTGAAGAGGTTTCCTAATTGGACGATCGGCAATTCGGGACTAGTCGGAAATGTTTCCGAGTTTTGATTGGAAGAGGTCGAGATACAGGGGAGCAAGTCACTTATCATACTTGGATCGTAAAGATTAAATAGCGTGGGATGACTCACTTTGGAGATTCACGGAGCCTCCAAGCGACAATTAAAACTGGATCTGCAGGAAGAAGTTCCTTTGAGATTCAACAATGTTGGAAAACAGTGAGAGTGCGTAGGTTTCCAACAATGTCAGTAATTGATAACTATTTGATGAATCTGAGTTTATTTTCAACGTAGACCCATACATTTCTGTGCCAGAATCTCAACAAAGTCCGCTCAAGAGGCGTAGCAGTAACTCGACCGAATAAATCTTCTCGACTTTGCGAATACTGTTAAATATCGTGGGGGTAGCGAGAACGCATTGCTACCAACTTCTCGGATGCAAATGTGCCGTGAAACCGCTGAAGCTCAGTCTCGCAGCTTTTCATAAGGGATGTACACAAGCTCCCCCGACAGATTTATGATCGGTTCCAAAACGATAGGTGCTTTCCTTATACGGAATAATTGCTCATCACAGAATGAGCAACTATCTTCGTTGCTACGCTGCTCGGAGTGAGCCAATTGCCTGCGTGATGTGTAGAAGTCGAATCTCTGAGTTACTTTCATCATTTCCTAGTTAAATGAACTCTGAACGGAAGTGAGTGGAGCTTAGCCAAAGCACAAAATCGATAGTTACATTATCTCTGCACAGCATGAAAATAACCGAGACCTAATTCAGTTAGCTTCAGATTTATCGAGCTAGGCTTCGACAGGCAAAATATTTATAGCTTAATTTGAAATCTTTATTACCCACAGATATTTAAATTAGGGGAAGAATGGAGAAGGATACATTCTTCTTGGCATATCATTACTTCCTGATGCGTTTACATGTGCTGCAGAGTTATGCGTAGGAAGAACTTGATGTATGCTCCCCAGGGATTTCCCCAACGAATTACCTTGGCAGTAATGGAAAGGATCAGGACCAGGGGTGTTTTTTGTCGTTGCCACAGGGTTGGTTATCAGATGATGTGGGCATAGGCCTGCAAATGCCGTGATTTGTCATAACGCCCTTTATGCCTGGTCCTAAATAGAAATAAATGACTGCTACACGCTTTGGGTCTCCCCAAGAGGAGCAAATTGAAAACTGGGCTCCATCTTTTCCAGATCAACAGAGGACATTCACAAGAAATATTTTTTCACTTTCAGGACAAAATGCATGGTGGAGAGGCTTCATCCTGTATACATCGATTCTGAATCCCACTAGAATTAGTATAACAAGAGCATGCCGAGCCCTAGACGCAGAATTGCAGATCCTCAATGTCCTAATAATCAATCACAATCTCACTACACACAGTAAATTTCCAGTAATATCTAGTTAACATAACAATACGTGTAGTGGAGGCTCAGAATGTGAGGGAAGCTCACTATGATCCCGACGGTCTGAGCAAACACGCTGAACTAAGATCACTACCTCAAGACACAATCTTGCTTCAATCCAAATATCCAGACTGAACTAGGTTGGTATTTCTACGATTCCCATGATTTGAATGGGATCAGGATAAATGTTTCACAGGGTGTTGCTTCAGGGTATCGCTATGAGTATTATGTACTGAATTCCCCGTGAGATATTGTTGTCTTTGTACGACTAGGGTAGATGATAAGCGAACAATTGGGTTTGGGTTTGACTCCAGAAGTGCGTACAATGATGAAACGATCTGTAGAAAAGTAAATGATTGGTCAAGATCTTTGAGCTCGCTGTGGACTCAAAACTTGGCTCAAAATCAACCACTGATAAGTGTTTTGCTGAATCCTGTGAAGCTGGTTGGAAGCTGAGATTCCAACGATATCAAAACTTCAAAACAGAAAACTCGAAGCTAGTCTGTGACATCAGAGACAAATATTGCAACATTGTACACTGGGAGCAATCGCAAAAAGAGCATTTCCTCTTCAAGAATTTATGCCCGGTATTATATCCATGGACAGAAACCCAATTCACCTGAAAGGAATGTTACATTACGATTTCTATCTGGATCAAGATTCTTTCTAGTCCGGGGCAATATCGCAGAGATATCCTTTACGATTCCTAGTAGCTTCGGATGCATGGGGGAATATATTTCGTTGAAATTTTTATAAGGGCAATCAGGACGGCCATCAATTTTGATTGAAAATGTCCCATGCATGACGGTTCAGTTTCCGTCTCGAGATGGCATACATCGATAGAATACTCCAGAGGGAAGAATATTGAGGTTAGATTCGTTGTTTTTGAGGAAGTTTGCATAGTGGGAGTTGTGGCTCCGTGTCATGCACGCTGATGTCGTGAAAATCACGTGTTTGGGATCGGGGAAGCTCTCATCACAAACAACTGGGGGAATTCTCTAGAGTGTCGTATTTTTCCTATTACGTCGACGATTTCTCTGCTTTCTCCAGTTCCCATCGGACTGTATCGGAGAAAAGCGGATTTATGTGAGATCGTATGCTTCATTAATGTCGGGAACTGTGTTTCTGAGCCACAGGAATACAGGACTGTACTGAGATTCATGAAGGTTTAAGAAATATATGCACTATTATCGTTTATTCCACAATGGAAATTGGGTCACCCTGTATATTACAGGTGCCAAGATTGGTTTCTCATAGTTAGGAGTTGAAAATCAACCCATTTGGACATAATGACACTGAATAATCAACAAGCATATCTTTTCTATCCTAACAATCGTCAAAATCATTTCACACTGTTTCTGTTCCAATATCTTGATGAAGCCACCCATGCCCTGCTTCATTTAAATTATCCAAACTGTGATTTAAAACCATTTAAATCAACAGATCTCGATAATTAACGACATCTATCGACTTTCACAGATTTCATAGCTGGAATTTACCAAAAAGGACTATGTAGGCGTATGTCAAACACCTGCATCAGTGCTGTTTAAATCTTGAATCAACTTTTGCAGAATGGATAACCAAAAAATCGTGTGATTACACAAGAAAATTTTTAGGTTAGTTGATGCCCCAGTACACAGCTTGCAAAATTCAGCTTGACAACTCCGTGCTCTACTTCTTTCATGAATTATGGATGACAGCGGAGTCACGAATGTATCGTAAAACTCAACATTGAACCCAGCAAGAAGTAGACAAAGAGGCATTAGCTGATCCTGAATCATCAGCAATAATGACGTCAACAAACCATGGCAATTACAGTTGATTTTGGGTCATGAGTTTTTTTTATATATAAAACTTCCCACTATATATTTTTTTCAATGTACTACGTACACATTTTTGAATCATCCTGTAGATTGGATATGGTGTTTCAGTTTCGTTCACTTGTTTCGCCGAAAAAACGGTGCTGAAAGGGCAACTCCGCGAAATTCGTGTTAGCGTATACTTATAGCCGGTGAAAATATAATATTTCACTTCTAGTTTGTCAATTACGAAACAATTTCCTTGGATATTGTAAATTTATTCAAATTACAGCAATTTCACCATATCTGCACCATAATATAGTATGTGTTTAGGTGAAACCGTCAATTTTTAATGCGTTATATGATCGATATTATGCATGAGAAATTCATCTGAATCGACACGGAGTTTGGTAGCTTCGGTTTAGCCCGTTTCGCAGTTATACAGTATCGACAATGAGTTATCTTGGGTATGGTGAAAATCAACTAGTGTTTCCAAATATTTTTAATAGTTTCAGCGAATGAAAAATGATTAAAAATGACCGTAAAACCTGGAGAATGCTTCGGTTAAAAATACAAGAAAACTAATCCAGAAGTGGCCATGCTCGTTATCGTTCGCTGAACCGTTTCGGCTAGGGTAGTTTTCATCAGAAAATACATCCCTCTCGTTCTCTGCCAAACCATGGCTCCTCCAGAATTCAGCATAAGGACTCAAAGAAATCGTTTCCTCCATTTTCAAGTCAGAGGAACTGGACATGTTCAAGTATGTCAAAATATTTCCTTCCGTTGGTAACCATGAATCGAACCCAACAAGTGATGGTACTCTGGAAACAATTCGAATAATTATTTCCCGTTTGTGACTCGAAGCAATTTTGTTTACCCTGTTTTTGCAAACGATGAGTACATCTGATAGAGTCTCTCTTTTATTTCCTGGTCATTTTTGAACAAACTCCTGGTCATTTTGAAGCCAGTAATATATCTTTCGTCGGCTGAGTGAGCGATTCCTTTGAAAAAAAAATCCTTATCAAGTCGAGACAATACTCGATTTTTGACAAATTGCCTCACCTCCTATATCTTTTGGACAGTATAACGCTGACGTACTGAAATTGTGACTCTGATAATTGAAGTAATAGAAATAAACCGGTGATTTCGAAGCTACTGAGTGCATTTTTGCTGCTGCCTCAGCCCCAATCACGAAGTATCTATCACTAAAAATCTGGAAAACAAGCAGGAATCATTCTAAGCCCCACAGGAGAATTTCATCGTCACCTTCACGAAATCAAAAAAATTCTCCGAACTTATCCTAGTGCCTGGACCCAAATAAAGAGTTTTGATTTCTTGGGATATTTCCACACGGTCCTTCACAGGCAGAGTGTAATTATAGTCCAATAAATAATGGGCAACCTCTTCCCAAATTGAGTCAATGTTTTCAGAGTCCTCATAGTAAGCTGCAACAGCACACAATCAGCTCAGTGTTCAATTATTTTTGTCTGCATCTCACATCCTGCGGGATATATTCCTTCATCTCTCACTATCGAGAATATGAGGGGAATATCCAGCATCCCTCCTGCTTTGGCTAATTCGTAGGGAAGCTTAGGCAGGAAAGGGTTCTTCGATTCCTTGTCCAGAACCACTGCGAAAGGTGCGAAAGGCAACGATTTATACCCGAAGAATTGATCAGTAACAGTGGTGATGCTTGAAACTGGTCGCTGCTTAAGACACTCCTTCAGTGATTGAGAGGATTCGCTTGAACAGTTCAAGATGGCTGCGAGCTTTCTAGCAAACACCTGCGGATGAGGCGTGTGATTGGAACCTGAGATTTTCGACTGTAAATGTCTTGTTACCAATGGTTTTTCTTTGATGGTAGCAGGGTTGAAAGCACTACCACTGCCGATGTGAGCCCTGTGAAACAACCCCCTGGACAAGGGTGACAGGGTGTGCAAATGCACACAGGCAGCGCCAGACGAGTGGCCGGAAAGGGTGATGGAGTCTGGATTCCCACCAAAATAACCAATGTTCTTCTTGACCCATTTCATAGCCAGTAATTGATCTTTCAGTCCATTGTTGCCAGGCATTACTTCGTCTCCAGTACTCAGGAAACCTGGAGAATGGGGGAAATGATGGAATTGGATTCCGAAACGATCACAAACTCACCCAAAGGGCCTACCCTGTAATTGAACGAGACGAAAATCATGTCGTCCAACGTGTCCATGATGTACAAGGGGTTGTTCAATAATAAAGAACCTCCTTGCATGAGAGCTCCTCCGTGAATTTGGAGAAGGACTTCGTAATTTCTACTTTTGTTGATGTTCGCACCTGGGACATACACATTGATTTGGAGACAGTCTTCGGTACCTGGAGAAAACGTTGGTTTTATTTCATTGTGAAAGGAAATTGCAGATTTTTCAACAGACCTCTCATTTGTCTGGCCTCAACAGGTGACTTGAAATCCATTTGAGCACATGCATAAGTGGTGTTAGCTTCAAAGGTGCCTTCCCATGGTTCTGTTGGAACTGCTTCCTGAAAAAAGTCAGGATACTTTCACATTCTTGGGAAAGTTTGCCAGTAGAAATCACGGATCAAAGTTTTTGGTCAAACACCTCAAATCTCAGATCCCCTACAGGAGGTTTCGCAAAAGGTATTCCTTGGAAAGCACAGTACTTCCTTCCATCCAGTGTCGTTTCCAAAGTGCCTTTTATTTTTCCATCTGGTATAATCAACGAGGGTCCTTCGGATGATGATACTGAAAAGATAGATGGAATTTCGTAGTTGCTTCCTTTATTCGTTTTGTCGTCGTTCGAAGTACAAAGATATGATTCTTACTGATTATTTGTTCTGTTCCGCTGATGAGATAGAACACCAGTATCAAAATTATCAGTGCACCCATTCTTAACAACAAGTTAACTACGATGACTCGATGGGTGTTATAGGAATCATTAAATATAACCAAGTATGCAATTTGAATATACTAATACCAGTTTTTTAGTATTCTTATCTGGGATAACAAGCATTTTAGTACTGATATTGTCTTGAATATATTACAATAGGTATTGAAACGACAATTAATTACATTCATAGAATATATATATTAAGCTGGTTATTTATGATGACTTAAGTTGATTAATTGGGAATATGGAGATGTAAAATTGGAAGTATTGAAAGTACACACTTGAAAATTGAAGAGGTTGATGAATCACAATGTAATATTATTTTGTATTTCGATATGTCACGATGTCAATGTCAAATCAATTGTTTTTACCATCATACAGCTATTTGTTAGTAGATAAAACTATTCGGTGTCACTTTTTGCAGCCTGTGTTCAAATCATTTCGTTGATATGATAATAATTTCACTGATTTATCGATATCATTATTATGGGATTTATTCTTGACTGTCTGAATGATATGCTGATAATATTTTCGAACGATTTTTTTTGATAAAAAAATGAAATTATTCAGTTTGATGAAGTCATTTTCGATGAATATTCATTGATCTGATTGAAAACTGAAAGGAAAATTCCGAATCGAAGTATTCCTTTTTCTTCTCACTTATTCCTACTTTGGAGTGAGAGACCTTTCTGGCTATAGCGGACCATCTCAGCGAGATTTATTTCAGGAAAGGTAAAGTGCTGTTCCTCCAACTGATTACAAGAAATGAGATTAAGAGGTCTCACCAAAATGAATGAATGAAACGCTATCCGTATTTTATTGTTAGTCGGCTAACTTCGTCAGCTTTAACTTAGAAAAGGATTTTTCCACACCAAATCCAGTCTCGTTCCAGATTATTTGCTGACCATTGGATTCGAATAGGACGTCGTAAGGACTGAATTTCTGGTCCAGTAATTCACTTTTAAGACAATAACTCGTTTGTACAGCCATGGATATATTTTAAACGATCCACAAATCTCGTGCTGTCGAAATTTTGTTGTCGAACCGTCCATTCCGTTTACAGTTTTCCGGCGAAGGTAATTCCAGCGTGCCGTCGCGACGCGTCCCGGTGCACGGTTCAATGGTTTCGACGCTATCGTTAGTCATTTTTATGCGAATAGCTTCATGCACCGCGCACTTCAATACCCGATGTGAAGAATGTTAGAGAGATTCCGTTGGAATGACTCGAAAATGCCAGCCAGTCGTGTGCGCGAGAAAGGTGAACAGATTTTTCCATTTTAGAAACGATTTTCGCTTTTCTTTTTGACAAAAATCGTGGAAAGGCACAGCTTACAAGCAGGCAGTGGGCGATCTGCACTGTGACCTTTGAAAAAAAGTTGTAAAAGTGAGGTTAGATTGAGTTAAGTTAGGTTCAAGTGAGGTTAGGTTAGGTTTGATTAGGTTAGGTTAGGCTAGGTTCAAGTGAGGTTAGGTTAGGTTTGATTAGGTTAGGTTAGGTTCAAGTGAAGTCAGGTTAGGTTATGTTAGGTTCAAGTGAGGTTAGGTTAGGTTTGATTAGGTTAGGTTAGGTTCAAGTGAGGTTGGGTTAGTTTTGATTAGGTTAGGTTCAAGTGAGGTTAGGTTAGGTTAGGTTAGGTTAGGTTAGGTTCAAGTGAAGTCAGGTTAGGTTATGTTAGGTTCAAGTGAGGTTAGGTTAGGTTTGATTAGGTTAGGTTAGGTTCAAGTGAGGTTGGGTTAGTTTTGATTAGGTTAGGTTAGGTTAGGTTCAAGTGAGGTTAGGTTAGGTTAGGTTAGGTTCAAGTGAGGTCAGGTTAGGTTAGGTTAGGTTCAAGTGAGGTTAGGTTAGGTTCAAGTGATGTTAGGTTAGGTTGGGTTAGGTTAGGTTCAAGTGAGGTTAGGTTAGGTTAGGTTAGATTAGGTTAGGTTAGGTTAGGTTAGGAATTATTTCTTGGCAGCACTCGAGAAGATAAAGTAGAGAAGACAATGAGGTAAAACCACGTTGAAATATAGTCTAATTCGTTCTTTTTTTGGTCAATTTGAGATGTCTTGAGTTCTCAAACGGAAATTAAGGCCATATTCTTCATCGAGCACGTGTCAAAAAATGGGCTGGATCAAATGGACTGGTGGTGGAACAACTTCTGAGTCAATTCCACATAAAAATTTTCCTCCACGATTTTTTGGTGTCATTGCAGAAAAAATCTGAGCTCAAAAGCCACCCCTTCAACTCGAGAAAACTCGCAATGAAAAAATAGTGTGGTATGCAAAGTGATCCCGCCTTATATCGATACCCGATATAATTTCCCTTTTTCTGGGATCATCACATAGACGCTGGCACTCTCTCTGCACCCCGAAAGCGATGTCGTTTAGATAAGCTCGAGGGCGCCTTTTTCGAATGCCTCTAAACGACGAGTCGAGCCTTTTCAGCCTTTTTGAATATGTATCGCGCACTTGCCCAACACACCCCATGCAATGGAAAACTTATTTCTTTATTGGGGTTTATGGGAATTGAAACGTATACCGTTTGAGGGGAAAACTCTGGAAAAAAAGTGGGTGACGCAGCAGTACCATACCCGCAACCCCAAGAGTTAGTGAAGGGATGCAGATGGTTACAATCAAAATGGAAAAAAAAAGAAGTCTACCCCCTTTTTTGCATTCACATTTGTGTCATTTCCGTGATCTTGATGAAAACTCGATTGGGTACAATCAGAACCGGAGCAGAATCACGGAAAATGCGTGGAAAACATGACATGGATTTTCTTTCCCTGCATTTCTAGAATTCGACTGTAACGGAAGAGACGAAATGAACTTTTTGATTGCCTACAACTCCAACATTTTCGATTAATGAACGCATCAGTGCTCGACGAACGTATGGCATTAGATATAGTGTGACAAATAAGGCGTGGCATATACTGGGTGTCAAAAAATTCACTGCTATGGTCATAAAACTCGATTAAGCCACTGTGATCAAAAAGTAAGTAGACGACAATTGTCTATAAAATATAAACTCTTCTCACAGTCTTCACCACAAATTCCTTTCGACATTTACCTAAAAAATAACGATCATGACCTCATCAGCAGTAGCCCCACCCTTATTATTCCATTCATTACCATAAAGAAAAATAAATTGTGGCACTTTTATTTCCCCGAGACATTTCATTCGGGAGCGGAATATTTCTCGAGTTAAATGAATCTGAAAAGTTGGCATATAAAAAAAAACTGACGACGACAAAAGGCCATATGGAGGTGGAACGGCTGTCGTCTTCCAGAAAACAAATGAAATCGAGGGGGGTCTACCGTGATGGGAATGTCAAAAAGGTAAATTGCTCCGAACGATTTTGATGAGTGAGAGTTTGCGAATTCATGGATGAGTTGAATTGAAATGGTATTCGAGTTGAAAGAATAATGCTTCTATATAAATTAGCATCATGTTTGGATAAGATGGGGAAAGGTTTTTATATCTGTGGAAGATATATACGTTATTTCAGATATCATTACTGTAATCATGTATGTAAATGAGTGAACCATGTGTAAATTTGTATGTGTATTTGTGTAAATGCATGAAACATGTATGTAAATGCAGAAAACATGTTTGTCAATGCAGAAATCATGTATTCAGATGCACAAAACTTGTATGTGAATACACAAAACATGTATGTAAATGCAGAAAACATGAATGTGAACGCAGAAAACATGTATGTGAACGCAAAACTTGCCCGTAATTACACAAAACATGTATGTTAATGCAGAAAACATGTATTCAAATACAGAAAACATGTATTCAAATGTACAAAACATGTATGTTAACACAAAACATGTATGTAGATGCAGAAAATATGTATTCGAATGCAGAAAACATATATTCAAATGCACAAAACATGTATTCGAATGCAGAAAACATGTATGTGAATACACAAAACATGTATGTAAATGCAGAAAACATATATGTAAACGCAAAACTTGTACATAAATACACAAAACATGTATGTTAATGCAGAAAACATGTATTCAAATGAACAAAACATGTATGTAAACACAAAACATGTATGCAAATACATGAAATATTCCGAATATTGATACATACAATACGAAACTTTTCCAAATCATGTGTGGTTTATTCTCAGTGCGTACTATTTCAACCCATCCATCTTGGTATTGAAGTGACCGAACCAAAATCCAATTCTAGCCTGTTCATCTCGATTTTCCACTAATAAATTCGATTAACTCAAATGAAAAAAGAAATGAAGTGGGTCGCAACAGATTGTGTTGTAACAGACTTGAAGAAAACGAACTGAATTGAATTCCGGATCCTTTTTCCCTCAGTGTGAAAAGAGTAATTCGGGATGGACCGGCAATAAGCTCCAAGAAAACGAACGCGGTATTTTCATTATTGGTTTTATAAAGTAATATACGGGGTGTTAACGATGGAGAGACAACGCGCAAATATCCGTTATCGTTACTGTTTTTTTTTTAGGATTTGAAATCACTTCGATACATTCGATATGTCATCTGTGACAGTTAAAACTTTGATATTTAATTTTTTTTATTTGTTTACAGGTATACATATGGAACAGGCCTGGATTGAGGTAAGTCAAACAGGTTTGGTTAGGTTAATATTCGAAAAAAGAAAAATATAACATTATTATACCAAAAATATTATCTTTGGAATGGAAAGGATACGATTGAATGAATTCCTAAGTTGTTGTGGTTATTTCCGGAAATCACCCTGTGGAATTTGGAGACTCGCCGCCTCTGGTGGTAGTCAAATATTCACCGAAGTAACTAGGGGAGCCACCTCGACTAATTCTTGAACAAACAAGTTTTTGTTGATCCGTATAATTAAGCGTCTATAATAAAATTTCGAGATTAAAAGCGCGATAAGGCCCCGTAATCATGATACTTACACTCAAAAAAGATTGGAGCTACTTCTAAGCAGATTGGTATGCTAATATAACGATCTTAATGTTGGATCTCGACTTAAAATAAATACTCGTAGGATCCAACTGTTTCAATTGAGGTGAGATACATTTCTAATCGAATCAGTAACTTTCTCACACACTGTATATTCCTATCGAAGTTTCTATCGAAATCGTTAAATGAGAATGTGTTAATCGATTCAGTGATTTTTTGAGTAGATCACAGAACGTTTTATGGACTGGTTCTCAGGATATTAACAGGGCTTCTGAAATCGTTTATTGGTGGTATTTTTATTACACAAATTGATCTTGTTATTGGTGTCCATTAAGGTTGTTACAACATGTCGAGTTTCTGATTGGATTTGTATCTTTTAGGACTAGTACGGTGACGTTTTGAAAGCATGTTTCACAAGATTGAAGAGTTTAGGATGAATGTTTTGAAGACATCTGAAGGGGGTTCATTTCTTCAATTTTGGGCAAATTTAAAGAAATTGATTTGCTTCAAACTCGTCTATAAGGTGGCGCTGAACACAGCACTGAGCTTAGTTTTCCGATATTTTCCGATAGTTTCGAGATATTCTCCATTTTCTATCATCCAGTATACCAGAGAAGTGAAAAAAATCCAAAAACATTCAAAATTCACTTGATTTTACCAAGAAATCACTATAGAACGTCTTTTGGAAACACATCTCAAAGACTCTACCACGAGACTGAGCTTAGTTTCCCGATATCTAGCAGAGTTTTCGAGATATTCTCAATTTTCTATTTTCCAGTTTACCAGAGAAGTGAAAAAAAATCCAAAAACATTCAAAATTCACTTGATTTTACCAAGAAATCACTATAGAACGTCTTTTGGAAACACATCTCAAAGACTCTACCACGAGACTGAGCTTAGTTTCCCGATATCTAGCATAATTTTCGAGATATTCTCCATTTTCTATCATCCAGTTTACCAGAGAAGTGAAAAAAAAAATCAAAAACATTCAAAATTCACTTGATTTTACCAAAAAATCACTATAGAACGTCTTTTGGAAACACATCTCAAAGACTCTACCACGAGACTGAGCTTAGTTTCCAGATATCTAGCATAGTTTTCGAGATATTCGTTCTTTTCCACCATGTAACATATCAAAAAATTCCAAAAACACTTGAAAAACAACACTTTCCAACAGAGAAACCCTAGGCACTCGCCCTGTATAACCGTGTCAAGCATTTCCGAGTCTTCCACCGAATTTCCATCCCCTCCACTCTCCCCCTCGAAGCCGCCTCTGAAAGCTTCTTCGGACACGTAGAAGGTCCCTCGAGATGAATGATGCGAAGCTGTATAATTTGGCCCCCATTTCCGGTTTACTTCCGACGCGACATCGTCCTTCATGTAGCGCTCGAAACGGACGTGACTCTGCAGTAAAACAGCGGGGAATAAAGCTCCGGGAGTCCGGGATGAGTGTCGCGAGAAGCGGTTCGAGTCACGGATGGCTGGCCGAAGACACGTTGATGAATATGGGCGAGTTGTCGACTTGTTTCACGTGTCTCTTGTTGGATGACAAAGAGGAAGTTCCGGTTGTCACGTGGGTAGGGGGTAGTTGCTGGGGTATAGAGGGTGGTATTCACAGTTCAATGTTGCTTAGGACATGGTTTGAGGACGTTTGAACACAGCACTGAGCTCAGTTCTTCGATATCTAGCAAAAAAAACCAAAAAAGCGCGAAAACTCGCGAAAAACCCCAAAAACTCCATTATTCCCAACGAAAAAACCTCTGAAAAGTCAATGTCGATGCTCTGGAAGCCTCCATACGAAAACTGGAGACTCTAAAACGATTTTGAAATTTTTGCAAAAATCCAAAGGGGGTACCCTTTCGTCGATTTTTCGAAAAAATGTCAGAAATTAAATTCGCCTGAGAACTCGTCTATAAGGTGCTATAAGGTGACTAAGAGGCGCTGAAAACGGTGGTGAAATCCGTTTTCCGATATCTAGCATAGTTTTCGAGATATCTCGTGTTTGAAATTCAAAAAAATGCCAAAAAGTCGCGAAAACTCGCGAAAAACCCCCGAAACTCCATTATTCCCAACGAAAAAACCTCTGAAAAGTCAATGGCGATGCTCTGGGAGCCTCCAAACGAAAACTGGAGACTCTAAGACGATTTTGAAATTTTTGCAAAAATCCAAAGGGGATACCCTTTCGTCGATTTTTCGAAAAAAATGTCAGAACTTAAATTCAACTGAGAACTCGTCTATAAGGTGCTATAAGGTGACTAAGAGGCGCTGAAAACGGTGGTGAAATCCGTTTTTCGATATCTAGTATAGTTTTCGAGATATCTCATGTTCAAAATTCAAAAAAATGCCAAAAAGTCGCGAAAACTCGCGAAAAACCCCCGAAACTCCATTATTCCCAACGAAAAAACCTCTGAAAAGTCAATGGCGATGCTCTGGGAGCCTCCAAACGAAAACTGGAGACTCTAAGACGATTTTGAAATTTTTGCAAAAATCCAAAGGGGGTACCCTTTCGTCGATTTTTCGAAAAAAATGTCAGAACTTAAATTCAACTGAGAACTCGTCTATAAGGTGCTATAAGGTGTCTAAGAGGTGCTGAAAACGGTGTTGAGATCCGTTTTTCGATATCTAGTATAGTTTTCGAGATATCTCATGTTCAAAATTCAAAAAAATGCCAAAAAGTCACGAAAACTCGCGAAAAACCCCCGAAACTCCATTATTCCCAACGAAAAAACCTCTGAAAAGTCAATGGCGATGCTCTGGGAGCCTCCAAACGAAAACTGGAGACTCTAAGACGATTTTGAAATTTTTGCAAAAATCCAAAGGGGGTACCCTTTCGTCGATTTTTCGAAAAAAATGTCAGAACTTAAATTCAACTGAGAACTCGTCTATAAGGTGCTATAAGGTGACTAAGAGGCGCTGAAAACGGTGGTGAAATCCGTTTTTCGATATCTAGTATAGTTTTCGAGATATCTCATGTTCAAAATTCAGAAAAATTCCAAAAAGTCGCGAAAACTCGCGAAAAACCCCCGAAACTCCATTATTCCCAACGAAAAAACCTCTGAAAAGTCAATGGCGATGATCTGGGAGCCTCCAAACGAAAACTGGAGACTCTAAGACGATTTTGAAATTTTTGCAAAAATCCAAAGGGGGTACCCTTTCGTCGATTTTTCGAAAAAAATGTCAGAACTTAAATTCAACTGAGAACTCGTCTATAAGGTGCTATAAGGTGTCTAAGAGGTGCTGAAAACGGTGTTGAGATCCGTTTTTCGATATCTAGTATAGTTTTCGAGATATCTCATGTTCAAAATTCCAAAAAATGCCAAAAAGTCGCGAAAACTCGCGAAAAACCCCAAAAACTCCATTATTCTCAACGAAAAAACTTCGGAAAAGCCAATGTTGATGCTCTGGGAGTCTCCATACGAAAACTGGAGACTCTAAGACGATTTTGAAATTTTTGCAAAAATCCAAAGGGGGTACCCTTTCGTCGATTTTTCGAAAAAAATGTCAGAACTCAAATTCGACTGAGAACTCGTCTATAAGGTGCTATAAGGTGTCTAAGAGGTGCTGAAAACGGTGTTGAGATCCGTTTTTCGATATCTAGTATAGTTTTCGAGATATCTCATGTTCAAAATTCCAAAAAATGCCAAAAAGTCGCGAAAACTCGCGAAAAACCCCCGAAACTCCATTATTCCCAACGAAAAAACCTCTGAAAAGTCAATGTCGATGCTCTGGAAGCCTCCATACGAAAACTGGAGACTCTAAGACGATTTTGAAATTTTTGCAAAAATCCAAAGGGGGTACCCTTTCGTCGATTTTTCGAAAAAAATGTCAGAACTTAAATTCGACTGAGAACTCGTCTATAAGGTGCTATAAGGCGTCTGAAAGGCGCTGAAAACGGTGGTGAAATCCGTTTTTCGATATATAGTATAGTTTTCGAGATATCTCATATTTAAAATTACAAAAAATGCCAAAAAGTCGCGAAAACTCGCGAAAAACCCCAAAAACTCCATTATTCTCAACGATAAAACCCATGAAAAGTCCATTCTACTTCGATATGAATCCTGCTCCATAGACCAGAATACACTCTCTGCATTAAAATTAACGCTGCTTATTACAAAAAGCGCCCTCTCCAGGCCGCTGAACCATCTAGCTAGCACAGGAAGTGTTCATAATATGCCCCCTAAGAGCACTGGGATAGTGTGGATGCATCCGAAACTTGTAGGTCGGGTCGTGCGAGTCCGTTTAGAGGACTTCTGGGGATTCCTAGGAAGGAGCTTTTGGAAGTCGTCTTCGTTCACAATATCAGGATGAATTATTCCGGAATGGGATGGTGTAGTTGTGATGAAATCGAGAATTTTCATCTGGGGACAATGTTGACAGGATGAGAGAAGACAAGCAGCTAAGTTAGCGCTTCCAGGCTAGCATAAATATACAGGGTGAGGACACAAACATTATTAATATGCTCAGAGCAGTTTTCAGGATATCTCAGTGAAACCGCAGGGGTTAAAAATACACAAATATACGAAAAATAATCTCGTGAATGTCATGATTTCCGATCAATGTCTATAAAAGGCAGCAAAAAAGCCTGGAAAACCAATGATACAACCCTTTCCGTTATACCGATCCATGAATAGGTGATGCAAAAAAAGGAAGTTGTCCTGTTTCCCGTGAATACCACTAATTGCATAGAATTATTGATGAATAGAGTGGATGACATAGACCAAGCTTTCCATTATTCAATACCAGTTGGAAAATTGTGGAAGGGTTTCAGGATTTTTTATTCGCTTTGTAATCAAACGTATAGCAACAGAATATGGATTTTTACCTTCGTGTTCATGTGCCAATATTGTTTGCTAATGTACACTCAGTTAGTCGAATTGAATCATGGTTATCCTCATTTCAGGAGCTCTTTTTATAGTAGCGTCACATGGGGGGATATATAAAAGCTGCATCAGTTTTTTTTTCCATTTCTCCCATTTCATCGCAGAATTTGCTGAAACGAATGGCACTTTTCCAATTCATAATAAAGATGAGGCAGACCTCAACTGTGCCAGAGTAAATTAAAATGGGGTAATGCCTCTAGGAGCCTCCACACTGTTGATGCCTTTGTGTAAACAATTTGGGCAACACCTGTTGGCATAAATGAAGAGAGCCTGCATGGAGCAGACTGCGTTGACATACTCAATTGGATGATATTCCCTTTCAATTAGATTGAGGTCACCACCACAGAATGCATGTATCTGTTGCAAATTTAATGGTCGTTTTGGTGCTTCAATTCCTCTATCCAAAAATTAGAATTCAGATAGAATGAGACAGGTGACCAGGCCAGAACTTTTTGATGTCTATAAAACAAACGATAACTTGTCTAGGTTTGAAATCCTGAATTGAGAGCAGAGTGGATTATTCGAATATTGTGCATCTGTGTTGGAATTTATGCTGTTACGATGAATAATTCCATATTGGAATGGATAAATGGAAATGTGATACATTCGAGCTGCAATGCATATCACATTAATGTTGCATAAATAGCGTCATTGCAAGGAGCCTCATTATGACTTGGATATTCACTTGAAACATGCATACATGAATGAATTGAAGATAACTATGAAAATAACAGTTTTACAACAGTATTGAAAATGCACCATCTGTGATGAAGATATTCTTTGGCCTCTTTTCGGAGGATTTCTTCTTGGAGTTAGTCAGCTGTCAATTTTCGAGAAGCACGAATGAAGCTCCGGAATTTTCTGAGTCAACAACATATCCTTTGTTTTGCAACTGCTGCAACTAGTCGATGGTTTTCTTTTAGCCCGTTCTCCACGCATTAACATACCAACCTATATAAGACCTTGCAGTAAATTTAATCGCAGATAGCTATCTCGACCTAACGTTCACATCGTGCACGAACAATTAATATCAATTCGAAAAAATCCTCTGTATATGGTTTCCCGGAGTTATTGTTCTCCTTGATAATTCACTACTGGGTTGATTGTTTCGGAAATACTGATTCATAATTCATGATTTAGCTCTCAATGGGCAAAGAAAGCTGCAATGCAAGTGTTGCTGCTCGAATTTCCTGGTTTCCATTAGAAATAATAATGACTCATATATAGGGGGTGATCCACGTTGCGTTGTGTCAAAATGTACAGGGTGATACGGAGGATTATCAACAGTATCACCTGTTCAATTCGAGCTCTGAAATTATTTCACAGCCAAACGAAGGAAGTCGTTAGAGTGAACGATTCATTTTCGAATGGAGTCACAAGGTTGTCAACCTTTGATATCCTGACTGAGATCGACACAAAATTGGTTTGAACTGATATAATCAAGTCGTGATATCCAATAAAGAACGGGTGCACTGGAGGATCTTTATTGAATCGAGATCAAAGACGAAGTGTACATTTATAGGAGAAGGAAAAGAGAATTGAAAACATTCCTCAAGATAATGTAATTGTATTTCTAGAAATGACGTTGTATATTCATGCAACTGATTTTTCTCTCTTCTATTGGTGTTTCAGACGGATCAGAAAGCTTGACATTGCACGGCTTGAAAAGAATACAGCATCAAATGATTTTCCCAATTTTTTCTCATAAAATAGGAAAAAGGATTTTTTGTATGGAAATGGACTGGGTTTCTTCAGAAAATAGCTCATAAAAAAGATGAATTCTGCCATCCATTCAAAGCTCTTTTGATGGAATTCACATTTTGAATTGTGCACAGCATTTTCTGTACCTGAATCGGAATATTTCTCACTGACCAATAAAGCTCGATTGTGTCGAGGAATTTGCGAATATCCTGTTGAAATTCATCAGTGCTCACGTATATTCCTGTTGGATGAATCGATTCATCGTTTTCCGCATCGTTTGTTGCATCGCCATCGCTATATCCGATGTGTAAACAACATGCTGCTAATTCCTTTTTGTATCCATCTTATAATAGCGCTTTGTGTCAACGTCGACGATTTGAATTTCAGCTCGTAGTTTTTTTTTCAGTGTGCCACACATTGAATCGTGTTTTTGAATGGGGAAATTCGTTCGGATTGTCGCTTTGGATTTTTCATCTGGAGCTCCAAGCATTTCTCCAATAAATTGACTCCACTTCTCTGCCTAATGAAGGTATTGAAGACGTCGATATTAATTTCGTCTTCATCGACAGCAACTCAAGCTGGCAATCAAAAATTCCTCGATATGATTCATCCGAGATTAATAATCTGGAGGAGGTACAACAGGAAATATTCGAACTACAAAAGATTCTTTTGGGGAGGCTCAGCAATATGTGCAAGATGGCGGATTTTTCATAATTAAAAGCAGACGCACCGCTGCGTAGCAACGAAGAAAGCAGTTCATTCTATATAACTTATAGCAGCACAGTTTCCAAATTAGTGAAAGCGTCAATTCCGATTGTGGTCGCATGAATCCAACTTTGCTCCATTCGTATTTCCATCTGATCGTAAATAAAACCAACTCGGTCGGATCCAATAGAGTCGAAGTGAAATACGAAGACGTCCGACTGATTTACATCTACCCCGAAGGCATTAAAAACACTCGGTATCCACTAAATATGCGCCAAGTAATTACAATTTAAGATGTACTTCCGAACGTGGAAGTTTACGCGAAGTTCACGACTAAATCAAGGCCGAGCAGCATTGTGGAGTCTCCAGGGATAGCAACCACTCTGCTTTTGTTACAATGACAACACTTCTGAAATATTTCACGAGGAAAGTGAGTTAACGCGCCTATTTTATTTAACTCCAACCCAAGGAAGAGGTTTTATAAACTGGGATTTATTGAAGATGGTCAACACTTTTATTACGAGAATGAGTAGCTGTCTGCGTTGCTACGATGCTCTGGAGGCATGGGTACGACAGAATAGCAGCACTGACATTGACAGTGACATTCCCAGCACTCAAGAGACCTGTCAACTGTAGTTTAATGACAGCAGCAATGCATATTTCACAGTTTTATCTTAGTGGTTATTTATTTTATATCCACTTTATCTACGGAATTGATTCAAAATGGTTGCTATCTCTCTCGCTGGGTAATCAAATTTACATCTTGATATACGATGTAGTTTCTATCGAACCATTACTGGGAAATATTATCATTTTCTTGCAGAGATATTATCGTGAATTGCTTTTATAATTCGATAAACCTAGAACCAAGTCGATGACAGGGATTGCTGCATTTCAGCATAATAAAATCCGATTTATTGAATTGAAGTACCGGACAAGGTGAACATGAGGACAAGTTCTTTTAGTATACAGGTGGATACTGCATTAAATGACCCATTGCACATACACTTGAGTTTACAGTTGCACACTTGGTTATATCCGAAAATGTCACCCCTATTTTTTTCAGAAGAAGAAAAACCAGTTCAAGAAGACAATGATAACATCTCTGCTATATCAGGAACGCTTCACTATAAACTTTGTATCAAATCGTAAACGAAGAATATCGCTGGAGTTCGAATTTATCACCAGTGCCATAACTTGGAAAATAAATAGTTTCATTTTATATCAGTCTCTATCAAAGTCAGTTGGAAATAGACTAGTGGATAGTAAAACTTCGCCTTTCTTTATGGTTTCTCTATAGTTAGATGCAGCATGTATAGTATAAATAGCTACTCAAGAAGTTGTTGTGTTCATTTAATGCTGGAACGAACTTCACGAAATCTATGCTAGCATACAAATCACCGTTGAACCTCTCACAGCTTCAAAATTCATGGATATGTGAAATTAATTTGGTGATATAGCACGTGTTACCCAGAAGTTTATGCCAAGCATTAGCAAATCTGAAATATATTCATGACAAATTAGCAAAAGTTGGAGGAAGTATAAGTTCAAGGGGGGTAATTTATTCAACGACTTGAACAAGCACATAATGAACTAAGAAATAAACTATGTTGATTGCACTGCTACTTGAAATTCAAAGAGGTTCAACGAGGAACAGAAAATGGATGTTGATTACACTAAGAGGTCCAGGAAATGCCCAAAGAGGTCGCTAAACACAGTCAGTGAGTGCTAGAATGGAACAAAACTTCACGACTGGTAACAATTGAGTCTCGAATGATTTGACCACTTTGTCATGATGAAAATGCTGCACCAAAGGAAAGAAACTGGGCATTCATTTAACCTCGTGGAAAGCTAAATTATCTCGAACAAAACCAACGAGCCGAAGATGTGCATAGCCAGTGCCAGTCCTTACATTCAAAGCACCACGGAAGTTTGTGCTGAAACAATAGAAGTAACATTTATTAACGCGGACATCAGGAATTCGCAGTCGGAGTTCATGCTCAGTGTGCATTTCGAATGCACGAGACGACGCGACCTCTAGAACTGATGATAATGCTCATTACTAGGGGTTTCATATTCAGATTGGAATCATCGTGGCATAGGGTGGGAATGCATGACACAAATCCATGGTATTAGATTCCTAATAATAACTCTTGTGTGGCTTATACAAGAACGCAACGCACTGGTTGATTGTATTCCAAAAATTCCTCCATCTGAGCTCCTCTTCCATCCCTCTCATTTCCACCCCTTGTTATTCCGTTCACAACTGTAAGTTATCTCCTAGTTTTTCCCCCAAAATCCCCCTACATTTCTTCTGTAAAGAAAGGCATCGGACGCGATAAGAAACATCTAGTCCAGTTTCAATTAGTCCGATAAGGTCGACAGGGTCAATCTAATCCAGTGATAAGGATTTGGGTAGAAAGTCGGTGTTCTAATTGAATTGAACCGAACATGGATGCCGAGTCCTGGATTATCAGATGTTCCATGAGCCAGAGAATGTCAAAGAATTTGTCTTGGAAGAAGTTGTTTGATTCGGGATCCAGTAGTTCAATCCTGGATAGGAGATGAAAGGAGTCTTCTGGGAGATGTTTTTTCAGAGTGAGCCTGTCGAATCTTTTTTTCCACTGAGAGGAAGTCATGATTACGACAAAATGTCTTCCAAAAAAAGGAGATCTGTTGGTCTAGACCAGCTGTGAGCTTTTGGGATCAAATCATCTGGAGCAAAATCGATGAGGGTCATCACTGTAAATAATTTGGAGCCCCACGTTATCTTAGCCCCCCAGATTGTTTTCATTATTTTATATTTAATTCAATCAGGAATGAAAACCAGCTTCCCTTTTTTCACCCATTGTCATTCTGGCCCCGAATGAAAGGCATGCAATATTCATGAAGTGTTTTTCCTCTGGCATAATTAATTTTTCAATTAGTTCACCGGGATACGGTCAGGTCTTCCATGCCAAACGATTTCGAGTGAATTTAAGCCCGTTCTATAATGAGAGATTTCGGGACTTTGTTTCGCTAATCCCATTATTCTTTTTGATGTCGATAAAACGTTTTTTCCTCTCATTATTCGTGCATGTATTTCTTCGGTTTACTCAGAGATACTGGCCTGGAAAAATGTTGGCTAGCATTTCAGAAAACAACAGGAGGAAAAAAAGTTTTACTTCAGAACTCCCGAAAACTCCTTCGGTTCCAGATGACTCTTCTTCCAATTGGAATTTCTATAGATTAATAATGACAGTTCCACACTCATTTCCCCATTAGGAGTTTCGTTTTTCTCTTCCAGAGATACACATGTGGAAAGTCTGGATGATCAGCTCTTCAAATTGGTTGCTTTTGAATTTCTTGGAAAAGTAGGTTCAACATTGAATGATACTGGAAATTTTATACTCTAACTCCAAACTAAGTTAACTGCTTGTTAGCATATTTATATAGAGGAGAACTTCCTGACATCAAAGACCCTTTTCAATGAAGTTCCTGAATAATGTATATGCATATGAGAAGTAGCTTTTACGAGTTTTTAACAAGACTTGGATGGGACTTTGATACACAGATATCTGGTATGCTTCCTGAGGAACTCCCCCTCGATCCGGCTCTGCAGAATCCTGTAATATCCCCCTTACGCCTCGCCCCCAAATCAACAAACAAGAAAAGGTTATTTCCCGAAGGATCCCTCAACCATTCACTGTCACCTACGTATTGAAAACACGCTTTTCATTACCAACTTCAAAGCTTATTCATTCACATCCTACAATGTCGATTTATTCACTTTTCGACCTGTGATCCGATCAGGGGAAACAACTTTTCATCGGGCCTTCGCTTAGGACCCGTTGCGTTGGTTCGGTCTCGCGTAAATAAAATAAAGTAATTTGTCTCCCAAACTTTCTGAATTGGTCGTTCGCCGAAAATGTGACAATGGAATAAGAAGTGAAGACCAATCGGAAGTGTATGAAAAGTTGTATGGATTTGGGGCAGTCGTGGATTTATTTCGTCAGAGGTCACGATGTACAGGGCGAATTTGTCATTTATTTCAATCGATATTAATTTATTTGTATATCCATCTGTTTCGGCATGAAAAATGCTGTTAAACACCCTATATAATGCTTTGGGAGCATATTCTACAAAATTGAATTCATTTCAACTCCATATAGTGTAAAAATTTCATAATCATTCCATTTGAAATAAAGAATTCATTGCGATGTGAAATTTCCAAAAAGTAGACTGAAATATCAAACACCCTGTTGCATATTTTGGAACACTTCGAAGGATACCTGATAGAACACTCTTTCATCGATGTGTATACGGAGATTTAACCTCAAATCTTGAAAATTGAAGATGATATAGACATTTTAGTTAGTCAGTCCATCTGTCAAATTTTTTCGAAAAAATGGAATATCTTGAAAACAAATCACAATAGGAAGAAAATTCGAAATGCAACAGGTCCAGAATTTTTTGTAGAATTCGAAAATGTGAAAATAAACAGGGTGTTCCTTTTGAAAAAACCGAAAGTTGAACCGGAAGTAACAGCGTATTGAAACTATTTTAGGAAAATAAAACACATTAGGTAGTAGCTCCCTCCAAAATTTCCAGTTGATATCTCTATTAGTTCTCCATGACACAGTTTTTTGTGATTCTGCCATAAATTTTCAGTTCCATTCTCTTTTTCATAAACTTTCCCACATAATTTATATTGCAGAATTCACTTCTAGGAACATAATTGCATACAGCAAGATTATAAATAGCTCTTCTTTCGTAATTCACAACATCTTCATTATCAACCTGTCATACTCAAACGATCGCAGATCCATCATTGGATTCATCGACATTTGCATTACTCAAAGGTGAACAAGATTCGAGATTGCAAGTTGAAAATATGCAACACGAAGCAATGTTCAAACGAAAACATATCGTCTGTTTCTGTTTGGTTCACTTCACTTGGAGCACTTCAGCAAAAAATATATCTCAGTTAATTTTCAGAAGATCCAATGACAAATGACACATCCATTGAAGTTGACAGTTGGATCCCTTAGTTTCTTTTGCTGATTAAGATCAAAGCTTCGACAAAACTTCGACTGTTCCTCGTCAGTACATCGAAAGTAGTTCGAGTTGTGAATCGAGAAAAGTAATAATCGTTAGGAACCTGTTTCTCCAACAGCATCCGGTACAGCGACAGGACATTAACTACGTATTCGCCATGGATTTTTACACTCGTACGGCTTCCTATGCGCGGCCATTACCATTATTGAATATAAAGAATGGAAGGGAAGAGAAATATTATCTTCTCACTGTGAGTCTGTAACAGGTAGGAAAGGGAAACAAAAGCTATCGAGATGCGTTTATTTTTCTCGCGAATGAATGTAAATGACATCATTACTGACTCTCTAGAAGAAATATTTCGCGTTCTTGAATGACTGAGTGATGGACGTTATTTAAGATAATGTATTCTGTAATAATCACCAAGCTATGAAGCTTGGTTATCAAATAAATATGACACTTGATCATTGAGAGGAGATGGAAACTTTTGAGTGGTTGGGAATGCCCAAATTTCATGAGATAAAATATTTGTCACATGCCAAAATCATGACGATTCTTCTATCGTGCTCCAGACTATTCAAAAGAGACCTTCAGTCTAGAAAATATCGAATTATTAACCACGATAGCAGTAATACAAGTTCAAGGGGACTTCACTCTCAACACCAAACTCCAAATTCAAAAATGTGAGCATGGAAACTCCACCAAAAATATCGCAACGACACCATTTCAGTTGACATCCACATTCCATCTGGATAAATAAGTCATCAGCAACACCTACAAACCCAGACTCCCAAATACTAATATCTATATTTAGAATCCCCCCAAACCTAAGAAGGGTCTTACATAATGCACTCCTCCTCACTCCAGTTCATTAATGTAGAAGTTGCAGGTCGTTTTTGCTCTTGTTCGTTTGAAATTCCGCATCGTCCTTTTTCGTCTCTGAATTCATTATTAATTAATTATGAAATAAAGAGTCTCTGAGGACAGTGGAGAAGGGTGCAGTGTGTACATAGCATTAATTTACCTAATCAGCTGGGGGGAATACAGGGTGAAACAGGTGGAGGCCTGCATTTCGAAAAAACAAGCCACGAGAACTGTGAGCTGTACTGGATTTGGCGCATTTTGCCAGTGTAACTGCAGGTTTTTTCGATGGACAATGCTTCCGAAAACATCCTGTGGAAACAGCAAGGTCGTGTCTTGGATAGTTTTGGAATGGCAACGTTCTGAAGCGACTGGAAGCGGATAAACTGGCTGGCCTATGGCTTGAGGAGCTATAAATTCTCACAGAGATTCGAGATGCGCATCTAACAGCAGTCATTAAAGTACTACAGGAAGCAGATAAATTACATAATGCTCTCATTAACACCAATGATGCTCTATTTAACTCAGGAGAAGAACAATTATGCATCGACTCAATGTAAAAGGTTTCAAACTAAGAGTCACTTCATTTCAGTTCGTTCAGGAAATTAAATCATCAAATCATTTGTAATCTCTTGGAAATCACCCTGTATTTATACTTTGAATCCAGATTTACATTTCCACGGATTCCTGGTGAAAAGCAGATGTAGTTACAGTTCCAAATCAGTTACA
Source organism: Plagiodera versicolora (assembly GCA_037013635.1). Lineage (NCBI taxonomy): Eukaryota > Metazoa > Arthropoda > Insecta > Coleoptera > Chrysomelidae > Plagiodera > Plagiodera versicolora. Next base: position 8,399,097 of record CM072991.1, on the reverse strand, counting down.
ACTAGGCGATCACTTCTGTCATGAATATTTATACGGAAATTAAATTTTAGAAACCTCATAGGGATATCTGCATAATCTATACGCGAAGCAGGTGTATTATAATATTTGATTCCACCGAGCAAACACGACTAGAGATTTTTGCAAATTTCCATAATATTCCGCGAGACTAGAAAGTTAAGAAACTTCGTTGCCAATGCAAGATAATAGGATCAATGAATAATTTATTCAAGGAAACTCAAGACTCAATAATTCCATCCAGCTGTATTTAGCACCAATAAGGTCCACAGCCAGTGCGTCCCATAGCCATTATGGTCCATGAGCATGAAAAATTCTTCTCTCTTCTTGTACCTTGGAGTATAAATAACGTAGCAGATCTTGTATCATTCCCCCAGGACTAATTGGTGTGTTTTATCAGTCGTTATTCACGAGAGGAAATTTCGGTGCGAATTTTTCGAGATATGTCACGTACGTACCGAAACTCCGGAGCCTTGCACGCACATATTAATCCGGAATCCTCGACACAAGCGTGGATTGCACGTAGAGTAAATGCTTTATCTGCCCTGAACTATTTATATGTCGCGCTGCGATTTCCACGTTTTAATCTACAGAGCAAACATATAATTTATGTTCATTTCGCCAATCTAAATATCGGATCACAGTTTAATTAGCGCTGTTATCTGTTTAACTTTGTTTTGTTTCGAATCCACCCCATGAGGGATTCACTGCACTAGCAAATATTCCACGTGGTTAGGTCACAAGTCACGTGTTTTTTTCTTCAGAGTTGCAGAACTGGTCAAGTTCAAATTGAGTCAAACAGATCCAGGACCAGCTTTCGGAAAAACACCAGTACGCTTGGCATTTGTGATACAGGGTCATTTTTGATTCCAAACTAAAAATACGAATTTTAGGACGCAGTCAATGAAATAATCAACCTCCAATGTGCTTCAACTCCCCTCCAAACTAGTCACAACGTCTGTATCTCTGTCATTTACCTGCAGAGATCATAACCAAACGAAAACACACATCTCGCTTCTGACAATGAAAACTAATTTGCACATGTTCCCATATAATTTCGTACGAATCAGCAAAGCAGTCATAAAATTATCATATTCGACTCATCTCTGGGGCCGTTTTCGTTGCTCTAACGAAGCGGAGTCGAATAAATTCACACACGGATCACTAACGAGATAATCTTCTTAGGTACCTGGCTGAATCACCTTTTCAAGTTATCTACGATGGAATTATGTTGGCTGCAATGATGCTAGAATAAGTGGCAGGGCACAGAAATGAATTGTATGCTGGTATTGCTAGTTTATTAATTATTTTAATGGTGGAAAATCTTCCACTGGAGCTGTAAGGAGTGAGAATACATTTCATGAGTCATGATGAAGTCCAAGGAGTTTAAAAATGTCTGGAAACGATGGAGAAAGGAAGTTGCATACTCAATTTTATGCTTGTTGTCAATATTGGTCATTGAGCAGGAAATGTTCGTTGCCACTGCTGAAATCCTATTTGGAAAATATTGTTGAATTCTCCTCTCGAAGCTAGAATAGCTCCCCAACTATAAATGTCGTTTCAAAGAAGCTTGGGGTTTATTATAATATTTGTTGGATGTAGCCTTGTGAAGAGGTATTTCATAAAATCAACATCATATCTCGAAATTAATACCAGAAGATAGGAGTTCAATGTGAAGTTGTCCTTTTTGGACCCATCTATCCAATCTATATATCCTTTTCACACCCAGTAAACGAACATTTCATTATCTGCTCCATAATCATCTCTCAGCCTGAAGACTCAACTTCAAGAACCCTCTGAAGAATCAAGACTTCTGCAAACTTTGACACTCACAACTCCTAGAATGCACTTATCCTTTCGACATATTACAGCGATAACTCGAACGGAGGGACATGAAAAGCATCTGCGACACTAGCACATTCCTGTCTGCCGAATTTTACACATCCCAAGTATGTGTCGCAGTCACTGAAACTTTATTCAGCTGCACAGAATCCATAAATACTACCCAGCTAGGGAATGAAGGACACTGGTGAGGTCCTTAAATCACATCGTGTAGCAACAAGATCAATGACGAATGGATTAATCAGATTATCAGTCACTGCTGATGAATCGCAGAATGAATTTCGAATCAAATTCGATGGAAAATGTGAACACTTAAACGAGCGAGAGCTAGCGGTGTCTGTAAACGGACAGGAAGTGAGTAAATCTACATAGGCATCCAGTTTATGAAACTGGTTCGAAGACAGCAAGCATTAAAATGCTCGAGAATCGGTTCGGGTCATGTTTTCCTCTCGGATTTCAATCGAAAACAGAACCGTCTAATTACAGAACACCGCTTGGGTCTATTTGATGGCACCTTTCGAGAAATTAAACAACAGTTTTGGGAAAGTGAGGTGTAATTATAGAAAACCAGTAGAGCATAGAGAAATGTCCAGTGACGAAATGGATTTAGATTATAGTGGCTCAAATAACTAGTAATTAGTTTTTTAAAAGCGGTGCTAATGACCAGGAGTTAGATGGATTCGAATAGGTTTTTTTTCTAGAACATAATGATCCTAAGTGTAGATAAATATTATCATGGTGTTTATTTCATGGATCAAAGAAAATCGAATCTGGACGAAGAATATTTGACTGCTGGGTTCGCAATTCAAAATCGCCCTCTCAACTCAATAGATCTAGTAAAAAAACCAAAGCTTTCTCCTACATTCAATCAACAAAATCACCACTATTATCTCCATGTTCATCACCTCATCTAGCTTATCAAGAAGTCTTTTGTCGCGATCTGGAATGGTCTTCCTAAAAGCAACTTTCCAACCCTCAAAAGGTCTGCAAACACAAAAGCCCCGGACCCGTTTTGCTAGTTGTATCGATGCCAGGAAATGAAATCGCCCCCACTCGAATTAAGTTTCTTTGGGCATTCACTGTGGTGAAGTATCTCCCGTGCTTTCGCATCGCACTGTATAACACAACCCATCAGGTTCTGCTTCTGTTCGGCTCGTTTCATTGCATATAATCTGGAGTTTCCTGTGAGATGCATAAAGTTTTTAAAGCTGATTAGCTGATATCCTAATTACCGTTTAAATGCAAGTTTCATTTTGTTCTGTTTAGTAACTTTGCTAAAACAATTGAACATCGAGACAGTGCCGTACAACAGAGAGCATGTTCATGAGATACACGAAAACAGATAAAAGGGATAGAGACAGTTGACAGCTGATTAATTTCGTCAAGTAATCATTATGAATCCTCCAACTCAGTTCAGTTTCAATTTCAGAATCGAACGAAAACATGGAGTTTCTGGAAATATACATAACGTTCAGTTTGCAAACCCGAATCAACAGTATATTTTCGGAATTCAGATGAGTGCGAAGATAAAGTGTGACAGAGCCGACACTAAATCTGATATCATTATCATAATAATTAATTTACTAGAAAGATCAATAAACACGATATAACGGATTGCTTATTATGTTGCAGGTTTTTCAGTGTGCTTATCATAGAAATAATCGTATATTGTTTTGAGACGTGAAAACGATGGAAGCTGTTCAAGACCGCCTTTTGAATACAACAGAAGTCAACATCGTAACAAACTCAGAATCAGATAAAAATGTCTTCGTGGTGCCGTTACTGGTTCAATCATACGCCTGAATTAACGTTGAATATTCAATCATACATTTTGTGATCATTTTCATTCGATCAAAAAAAAATATGGAATGATCAGACATCATTTCATTCAGTTCATTGTTTATTTATGTCTCAGTTATTCAAAAACTGATTTTTTCTTCAAAATTCTATCATCCCATATCTCAAAAGTTAAGAAGTTTATAGGAAGTTTTTATCTCAAAACGTGTCAAATAATCACACCTTCTAATATTAGCATGTCTTTAAGGAACACCCTGTATATCTCAGTCTGTTTAGAAATAGCAATTTTCCATCAAGACTAGCGATAAATCCTGGAAAGCCCTAGAGAGTACTATAGAAATCCTCCTATTTTATTTTCTATAGCTTTCGTTTCATTGTAATCTTATATGCAGCAATTCCAGCATCAACTTTATGATTCACGGAGATTTCAACCCCAATTCGATCATGCAAGAGGTCGTATGGAATTGCATTTTCATCCTACCCTTTCATTTCCCACTCAAGAAAACGACGTGAAGTGACAATATCCTACAATGACAGTTAATTCCTTTCTGGTTACAGAATCTGGATGACCTCTCATTTCTCGACACCCTGTGTATATCCATCATAGAGCAATGTTGAAAAGGACGAGTCAATATTGACTTGTGGAGGAATATTTTCAACTCAGAAATATTATTCTCCATAAGAGCCACTTTTCGATGTATACACTTCAACAGTCAATCGCATTGAGGCCAAACAAATGGAGATTGAGAGCCACGTGAATTGTTTGCTTTCCTTTTGCGAGGATTTGCAATCACTCATCCTTCAACAAATATAGAGCTAGAGATTTTCCAGATTTATTTCTTTGCGAAAGCTTCATGCATGGTTTGAGAGGACTATTGAAATTATTGGACCTTATGAATCAATGACCAATGAGTTTTCCTTGCATAGGGACACCCTGTATGTTCTCCCAAACCTTTCCTCAACTTGCATCACACATTTCCAGATGTGTTAAGTCAAAAAGTAATGGGGAAAAATAATGCAAACTGTATAGTAAACAACTTGAGAACACACAAAGAGAAACACCAAAAATTGATTGATAGTAGCTGTTCGGAAATGTTGTTGATGGTGAATCAACATTGGATTGTAACATTCATTTTTGAAGTCGAAAACGTAAATACAGGAAATGAACGAGCGAATTCCACTTTCCGAAATCAGTGTATAGTAAACATCGGGTCTCAAAGGCGAGTTCGATTTGATAGAAGCCCCATGACGAAATCGTTTCCAGAAAAAAAAACTTCAAAGTGAACGAGCTGGTGTGTGTATGTGCATCTGTCACTGGGACAGGGGAAATTGACTGAATATTCTGAGCTACTGAAAGAACTCGCAACGATATTATCCCAGACTTAATCCGAAGACAGCTCCTTTGCTTCTATCCTGATTTCAGCACTGTGCCTCGCCGACTGCCAGCGCAGCACTTATTCACGGAAAAACCCATTCAATCATCAACTCAACTGCTTATCAATTAACTCCATGATACGTCTGATAAATCTTCCTGGCTACCTTGTAGGTGCAAACACTGCCGACGATTTCCTGGACACAAACTTTCGGTTCATTAACAACTCTAATTGATGGCGGGGCATCCTGAAACAATCGAGGAAAACGCGGAAAACTCGTATTGTTTCTCGGAGCATCCGTGAGGGAAATCGCGTGTCCGTCGATCATTAACGGCTCATTTCGGGCCCGAAACTATGATATATTTATATTCGGACGGTTATTAACGATCAGAGCAAGTTTCGTCATTTGTAACACACTATCAAGCCACAGGTTCGTTTTTCCTTGACATGCTCATCTGTCATGAGGCCACATTGGATTACGAATTGTGGTTATGGAAATCACGAAATAGTTTTGGATCTAATGGTACAGCCAGAGCCAGAGACCTTTGACGTAATAACCCCTAGCTGGAGGGATTGGCAAGAAGACCTCATTAGAAAAGAGCAAATTAGAATGATCAAACTTAAGGAATCTTCAAAAGGATATTGAAAAACTGTTGAAATAATAATAGTAAAGATAATAATAGTAATAATAATAATAATACTGATAATAATTATAATAATAATAATTAATGAAGAGATGATGTGAACACATCAAGTGGTGAAAATAAACACAGACAAGGATAAAGCCATTTACCTTAATTTTCTGATTGAAGGAAGAAGATAGGCTTCATTAAATCATCATCATTATCATTATCATCATCCTCAACCTGTTTTTTTTTATTTGTTATTCTGAATCAATGAACGTATCATTGATTTGATTACACTCTGTAATGAGTTCTCAATGAATAATCTAACGAAGTGGATTCGTTCGGTATTTTCTCTCTACCTTCATTATTCCCTGGTCTAGTTTTGTCTTTTTGAAGTTGGCAAACATTCCATCACTAAGATGATTTGGAATTTTAAATTCCCAGTAATCTTTGCTGCGAGAATAATCAACGCTGTGTGCAGGCTCAATTCAATGTGTGAGTGTATTCGATCGTTTTGTTGATATTACGTATGCATTGGTCGAGATTCGGCTGTGATCGATAGTCCCCTTTTTGACAGGTGTCGAAAAGAAGTGGAGTTTTCACATAAAACACAAGTGGCAATGTGATTTATGGAAGTTGCCAGAGTTGTTGGAATGATTTGTAGTCCTCAAATGGCAGTCGAACTTGGAAATGATATTTACACGTGCGAGTTTTCATTTCTAATGCGATTAGGAAACGTCATTGGTCAAAACTGGATATTTTATATTTTTCTAAATATACAGGGTGTTCCTTAAAGACATGCTAATATTCAAAGGGGTGATTCTTTGATACATTTTGAGAAAAAAACGTCCATAAACGTCCTAAAAGTCTTAATTTTCGAGATACAGGGTGACGAAATAAAAAAAACAGTTTTTTGATAATAACTCTGATAATATTAATCTCATGGATTTGACGCATGGTTTTCGCAAAAAAAAAACAAATTGTTTCACTTCCAGGACATACGTTTATAGTTTATGGTTTTTTTCTCAAAATTCGGCAAAGAATAACCACTCCAAACATTAGCATGTCTTTAAGGAACACCCTGTAAAAGAGGCTGGTGTCGATATAACTCAATTCAAAGCTGGACCGTGTTTGTTTAGCCTCAAAATAATTATATTATTCGACCAGCTCGTAAATTGATAGGTTATTTTAATAATTCTAGATGGATATCTGACAAAGCGTTCATATCGAATCAATGCAGCGAAGATTATTATGCAAATCAGTATTGGAAAAACTTCTAGGTGCACTTTGATAGATGGCTTTCGAACATCGAAATGAGTGCAATGTTTCATGAAATTCAGCTTGGTTATTCGTCATTGTCAAAAGTTGAGTATGTGGTATCAACTTAATTAATCAGGTGGAACAATTGAGAAGTATTTTATCAATTCCTTCAATATATCTTCGATTAGAAATTAAATTGACCTTTATGTTGAGCAATGGAATGAAACAGTATCATCAAATTTTTTTCATCGAGCGCCACACCATTTGTTATTGTTATGAAACATTCGATATTACATTCTATGCTAAATAAGAGGTTGGACGTCCTTATTTTTCATACGTAGGTGTGAAACTGAAAGTGAAACCTTGCTGGAGTCACTTTGATTCCACCATAACAATCAAAATAAATTTCAATAATGTGGATGGCCTCAAGTCATTTCTTCCATTTATGGCCAGGGGAAAGCGAGGAATGGCCAGCTATTCCTAAGACGAACAAAACAATTGCGAAACATTTATACATATCGAGTGGGCGTTAATTAAATACCTGTTGATATGCTGGCGCCTGTGTTATCTTCGTTTATAGCTGTTATTATCAAAGTATTACCAAGTTTCTGCTTCACAACCTTGGGAACTTCCACACTGCATCATTTTTCGCATCAGTAGCATACCCGCAACCCCGAGAACACAGCTGCGCCATCTACCGGAAACAACAGGCATATTTGCTACTAAAAAAAATTGTAGACTTTCTAAGGCAGAGACGACTGTAACTTATACTCGACGTCATCTAGTCGAGAAAATCACACAACCAGCCACTGTCTCTCAGTTCACTGCCTTCTTTCGAATCCGGCAAGCTGGTGTGACGCCTCGGGCTTGACCGCATCCGGCATATGTTTTTGCTCCTCCTGCTGATGCTGCCCGATGCTCGATGCTCTCGTCCGAATCGAGACAAGGCAACGTTAATGTCGAACTCGAATCGACGTGGTATTCATCGGATTGAATCGCTTCAAAAATCAATGGGGTCTGGTCCAGGAACGAGTGGGTCGGGTGGGGACAGTGGAAGGGAAGGCGATGTGGGCTCCAAAATATCCAGTGGATAAATAACTCAGGATCGTGACATTGTGTTAAGGATGTAATTCACTAGCTCTGTGTCATTGTTCCTCAAAAACATCGTGCATCAGATCTCGTTGTCTCCGAGAGTATATTTCAATCAGTTGTGAGGTTGCCGGAGTCATATTTTATTTACAAACTGTTGTGGAATAACAAAGGACGTCGTTCTGGTCGTGAATTATTTCGCAGCGCCGCATACACACCGGCACATGAGCATTTAGTTTAATTCTCCTATGTTGGAATACTTTGCGGACAAAATATAAAGCCGTAATCGAAAATGTCGATGATAAAATTGCTAGCGAATGGACGTGGTGGTTTTATTCCACACATGGGGGGATGCATTTATGAAGCGACAATAGGGGTATGAAGAGAAGTTGGGTTATGTAGCAAAAATCGCAGAATCAGAAATGGAATGCAATGAAATGAAATAAAATAGATTGAAACAAAATCTAATTGAATAAAATGCAATGAAATTTAATTAAATCGAATACATTCCAATGAAATGAAATAAATTAGATTGAAATAAAATAAATTCAAATAAAATGCGATGAAATTAAATGAAATTAAATCGAATAAATTGAAATGAAATGAAATAGAATAGATTGAAATGAAATTATATTGAATAAAATGCAATGGAATTGAATGAAATCAAATCGAATAAATTGTAACGAAATGAAATGAAATAAATTGAAATGAAATAAAATAGAATCAAAGAAAATGGAACAGAATAAAATTAAATGAAATATGATAAATGGAACTGAACTAGAATAAAATTTAACGATATTCAAAGAAATTAAATAAAATCGGGTAGAATAAAATAAAATGAAATGAAATTGAACGAGATAAATAAAGATAAATATGATAAAAGGAACTAAAATAAAATGGAAATGAATGAGATTCAAACAGATTGAATGAAATTGAGTAGAATTAAATTAGTTATTTGATGAAATTCAAAGAATTCGATGAAATTTAATACATGTAAAAAATAATTCAATTTGATTTCCTCGAATTTCAAGTAGAATAACCCACGAATTTTCCATTCCCAAAAATAATCAATATTCAGAAACCTCTGATTTGGAGCCACTTTGTATACACTCAACACATCGAGTGACTTTGAACAGTGGCAAATTCCTATACAGGTAGCGAAGAAGTGAGATTATTTCAGTTCTGTGCCATAAATACGAACCGGTATTTCGATGACCCGTTAGTCGATACGTTTTGTTGACAGTGTAGGCGCGGCTTAACTACCAACACCTACATGCTTTTTTGTTGTTCTAAATCGTCTTTATACGTCGAAAAAATATGGTGTGAATTCAGCGACAAATATCGCGTGGTCAAGATTAGGTAATTAGGTTTTTTCGTTGTTTTATTTCGCCCTATTCGTAGAGGCTATCAGGAGAAACAAGTGACTATTTTTCGAAATTGGGTGGGGCGAATTGGGAAATATCATTGTTGTCTTATGGAGGATTGATTATTCCATCGATTCGATTATGATTCGTATCCCTTTCAGCGTATCAGCTGCATAGAATAAATGACAACATTAAATCAGCATTTTCAATCCTTCAACACTTGAAAGTCACTAATACACAGATAACACCAATAATTAAACCTAATAACGTCATTAGGCAAGCCGTAAACAGCAAATCTTATTCTGTTATCATGACAAACGAGCGTGTCCCGAAATGGGGCAATGCATCATTTTCTAGATCTTTTGAATTATTACGACACCATCTGCGGCTCAGAATCGAGACTGGCTTTGATTAACCCGAAAATAAATCAAGCCACGATGAAAAGTTGGACGCATTGGTAATGGAAAAATATTCAGGTGACTGTTATATTAAATTTTCTAGAACCACCTGAAGCTACTTAATAATTTGTTGATATCATTATTTATTAACATTGATATTTATAGAGGCATTGGAATTAGTAGGGAGATATTTCTGAGACATTTCAGTATACCAGCAAGTGCTGAGAATTCATGCTGATCACTTTGTATAGTACAAAATAATCCAACAAATACACAAAAAAAACTCTAATTGGGTATTCTGAACTCTTTATGATATAATGAAACACCTTCAGCGGTGCTACTATGCGTTGTCATAGCAAAAATCACATGATCAGAAATGGAATGCAATAAAATAAAATAAAATAGATTGAAATAAAATTGAATTGAATAAAATGCGATGAAGTTGAATGAAATGAAATCGAATAAATTAAAATAAAATAGGATTAAAGAGAATAAAACAAAATTAAACCAAATATAATATATTCAATCAAAATAGAATGAATTTAAACTAGATTCAAAGAAATTTGATAAAATTGAGTAGAATAGAATGAAATGGAATGAAATAAAATGAGATGTGATGAATTGAAATAAAATAGAATGAAATTGAAGAACATAAGACCAAATGAAATGAAATATTATGAAAGGAACGAAAATAGAATGGAATTGAATGAGATTCAAACAAATTGAATAAAATTGAGTAATATTAAATTAGTTTTTCAATGAAATTCAAAGAATTCGATAAAATTTAATATACCTAAAAAAATTATCTGTTTAATTCAATCGAATGTCAATTAGCATCAACCCACGAATTTTCATTTCCATTGAAATTCGTGGGGATATATTTTTGAGACATTTCAGTATACCAGCAAGTGCTGAGAATCTATGCTGAACAGTTTGACCAACTTAACAAAATAATCTACACAAAAAAAAACTCCAACTGAGTATTCTGAACTATTCATTATATGATGAAACACCTTCAGCGGTGCTACTATGCGTTATGTCGCTCAAGACACCTACTTCTGCCAGTAGATGGCGCAGGTATCGTTTCTTTTCCTCTCATCGATGTTAATATGAAAAAATATACAACAGCACATGCTTCAAATTATACTTTATGCAGGTCTCTTTGCTATAACTGTTGAAATTGCGTCCACGCCTATTCGAGTAGCTCCGGAACGGTACATTTAATATCTGCAGGAAGGTTGTGGTAGTCTCTCGAGTACGCCCTTGTAAATAAAAAGTAGCATCAACGAGGTGTATTAGTTTAAATTACTCGCTTACATCGTGCAGTGTGATTTTGATTGGGCGAAGAATGCACAGCTCTTATCTATTTTTTATTTTGGTAATTCTAGTCAGGACATTTGAACAAAATAGATGAGAATCACCATGAATGAACACCACGGGTGATTCATGTACTAAAATAGTATACAGGGGATCTTCTTGAAGATATCGCTCTTCCTTTCTCCTTTTCACATTGATCACTAATTTCATTCGTAAACTTGATACACCCTGTATATACTCACTGAATCTGCACCTCCATATATTATAGAAAACCTTGGCTGATCAAAGCACGTCTGTTTGACTTTACGTATACATATACCGGCTCGGCAGTAAAGTGCTAGCATGTTTGAATATATCACATGAAATTTCATGCAAACAAATAGAGGTGGATGACGTCGGATCAGCTGCTCTGCGGGCTCAGAAGTCAGAACGAATACGGAGGAAGATGATGAGCTTTGCTGCGTTTGAGATAGCGTTTGACGTGGCAAGTTGGGTTCGAATCTTGGAGGAATCACAGCACGCAACGCTTTTGGGACAACCTGTATAGAAGATCTTCTTCAATGTAATCATTCTGGCAATTGGCTGTGGTAATAAAATGTCTGCTGTAATTGGAATGTGTACGTTTATTATCCGAAGATGGATGGTTATTCTTTATTTTTGTCCCATTAAAAGTCACTGCAGTCACTTTTTTTGTATTGTTTGTTCTTTGCATATTATTCTTATTGGTTGTGTACTCTGTATCCGAATTCCAGTAGCAAAAAAGCTCTCGAATAATTTCAAGTTGCAGAAATAAAGTTCTTGACGAGATGATAGGTGTCTTTATTACTGAGAATAATGTGCCTGGTATCAAATTTAACTGTATGGAACAGAATGAGGTTGTTTAATAATACAGGAGATAAACAGTAGAAGCATTTGCATATTCATGTCAGGATGAAATTCATAAAAAAGTAATTAGCACTTTATGGATTCGAGGAATTTCGCGCCCAATAAAAGTAAGATAATTTTTATTGGTTTGACTTCGATGGTGACGACAATTCATGATGTTTTTTATTGTTTATTTGAGGATAAAGTTGATGATGATTTCTCTAGGATTCTGCAGATCTGAATTTAATATTCTTCACTTCATGAATTTTTTTAGTCCGTTATTCTCCACTATTTCTCGCAAGCAAAAAACTCAAAATATAGCTCAAAATACACGTTATCGTTTCCAAAAAACTCCAAAACATTCCATCGAGTACCCTTTTCCCAAAAAATTCGCGAAAACCACCAAAATTCATGGGTCACACCGCTATACCTCCTTACCACTCAATTACAAACACTCTGTATAGAAAACGGGAAGTGTCCTTCTGAAAATCGTGAACGAACGTATATCCAAGGGAACGGGCAATACAAAGATGTCACAATATTCGTGGGTCGCGATATTCTAGCCAGTAATGGGTGAGGGTCGATTCCTTAGGGACTTTTGTTGTTATTCCAACTGACTGTCACTCGAAATGAAATTGAAAATACAATTTTGTTGCAGGGTGTGGGATGATTAATTTAGGTCGTAGGTCTAGTGAATCGTACACTGTGAAGCTGAATACTAATCATGATGATACAGACAACAGAAAGTGTAGTTTGATGAATAAACTGGTGGCTGAACACTTTGGGACACCTGGTATATCTTCGTTGAGTGCTCTCTGAGAAGATGGAACCTCTGGTGATTATAGGAACACAACATCATTACTATAACTAATCGTGAAATGTGAATTACATCTCTTAGAATAATGGAGGCACCATCTTTGCTTGGTAATCAAATAAAGTAGTTGAAAATATCGCTTATATACGTGACCGTATTTCCATTGACGGATACAAATGCTGAGAAAATAATTTCTTAATAAAAAGATAAGCGGAAATGGCGTTGAATAGAATCTAAGAAATGGTGTCAATTTATTCCGATATAATTATATTGCCCCACTTTGCAAGTCATTAGGAATTCATTTGTTCAGTAAGTTATTTATTTTGAACTGGATTGATGATCGAAACTTTACAGATAGAATTAACGACAAAATCTTGCATTCTTGTGGCTTTCTTGAAAAAATAATAACTGTTATCTGAGCAGCAACATCTTCAAAAATATCAAGACTGAACGTGTACTATTAATAATAAATAAAAATTACACTCAACAGTTCAATCAACTTTGGATGATATTGAGTATGCTTCATAATTATTCATCTCGATGAAACGAGTTTTTCTGATGGCATTCCTCGCTGATATCCGTTTCCTCCCAACTAGAATAGTTGAAATCAACGAGTTTTCGATGCATGGTGAATACGCTGTCGAGAATTCAACACATACACCTGATGGAATCAAATATTCAGCTTGATATAAAAAGTACACTAACAACCATTTGAACGTTTTGAAATCACTTATATTCTCCTTCAGATTAGTCATACGTCATTAGTCATATGTCATTAGTCATATGTCATTGGTCATATGTCATTAGTCATATGTCATTAGTCATATGTCAAGTTTCTCGATTTATTCGAGGGAATTTTGCAAGATACTAAATTTCTGTCATTGGTTTCATTCATTTTTCAAGCCCTAAAGTAAAGTACGAGTGGTGACGTTGAGAAAAATTGGCAAAACATTGTCCAAATCCACGGGTATTTTATCGGATGCATATAAATTGTTCGATGCAAGTCGTAAAATTGAGTACTTGCACATAAAAAAAAAATACTGAAACAGGCACTGTCGATATGCCACAGATGTGGTTGGATTCTTTCACAAAATTTAACTACCCACTATAAAATAACACAGAAACTACCGTATATCGCCATTGAAAACGCCGGGTTTATCTAGATGTGACTGGAATATAAATAAAATTGAGCGAGTTTTATTGACCGATTCACAAATCGAAACGAAATTCGACTGATTTCAATATCTACGATTACAATCCATGTTGCATCTAAAACGAAATTGAATCATCAGAAAATACCATATACGTGAGGTCTCAGAAGCTTAATAAACAACACAGGGTGTTTTTGATTCAACCAAACTCTCTTTTGGGTCATAACTCGCAAAACCCCCTGTGTATTATCAAGATTTTTGGTACACACTTTCTTTTACTTGTAATCAAGTGACTGAGCTATGAATCCAGGTAAATCCAGGTCCGGACTAACAAAAATTCAACATTTTCTTGGGTCCCCAGAAAAAAATTGTTCCATTTGAATCACAGGTTTTCAGTTACTAAATCAAATCCAAATGTTACAGCAATTCCTATGTGGTAGATGTCATTTGAGACATCAGTTCTCATGAGGAATTCCTTGGCATCCATTTTTTTTCTGTATAAACGAATGTGTTCGGTAGAAAACAGGAACATCGAGAGGAGATTGATCACCAACCTATAACGAGTGACGACACAGTCATCTGTGACTGTCAACACACGAACTCGGAGCTCTCAATCCCTTCTCGTTTCTAAAATGACACGCCATTTGTTTCAGGAACAAGAAAAATTGGCCCTGAGTAGGTAAACGAAAGTAAAGAAAACCGCTAACAGAATCGCTGGAATTTTTTGTTACAACCTCTGGCTATCGTCATTTTGGAGTCTCGTTTTGGAAATGGGGCAACTTTGTGAACACCCTGTGTGTCATGAAGTATCTTATCGATGTCCTGAAACTCATAGCCTGAAATAAATGGGCACTACTGAAAGCAACGCTGCAAAAAATCACTCGCCAAACTCCATCCACGTTTCGGTTTTTATTCTCGCCACGTGAAAATCTGATAACGATCTTTAATTTAGTGTTTGCACATTCGCCGAAAAGGCACCAGGATGAACGAAATCGATTTCCATTTTTAATCGGGAAAGGCTAAATATTCATTTTCGATGCGCTGGCATTAGCAACATCATAGCTCGAGAGAACCAGTTTCTGTTCAGGATGCGATTGGTGATCAGCTCAGTTTTGCTCGAAATAGAATGGGCGGGCTTAGGAGGAGTTCGCTTGGTTGATTGGACTTTGAGTATTAATATTTCCATGATTGTGAAGGCAGATTGGGTTCAGGTTGATTATTTCATCAACTGATACACCGTTTTATAAATGTCTACCCAGGCAATAAATAGAAGTTGAAATGAATATTGAATGGAGTACGTTCTCACTCTCCATCAATTTTTTATCACTGAAGAGGTCCAGAGGATTCACAGGACATCAGTTATGGTTTCTTTTTGAGATATTTCTTATAAATTAGAACAACAATGTTGAATCTTTCTAGTCGCAAGTTGAGACTAGACCCAAATAGAATAATTGAATCAAACTTGACTACGTTCTTCTAAAATGTATCCTCTTGTATATCCCCTTCCACCAATAATTTCAATTTTGACAGTTATATAATTGATACCAGACTATAATTCAGCTCCTTAATACATTCTGCCAATCACTCTCTCACGATCCGAATTCAATCAATAATAATTACGAAACTTCTACGTTGATATCATATCGACAAGGAAATTGACAGATCTCAAATATTCAGTAGCAGCAGGGCATGTACTGCTTCACGTCAAAGGTCGAATGTGGAATATTCCTAGACAACCACGAGAGGCCTGTCGTGGAATGATTCACAGGGCACAAGCGTGAAAACATCCCCTTGCCCTGTGTAAAAACAGGCATTGTTAATGGACATGGTGTGTATTTTTCGCAACCGAATCTCATTCGTAGCTTTGTGAATATTTTGAACTCTGTGGAAGCCCAATCTGATTAAAACTCCAAAGTTTCCTCTCCTCAACAAAGGATGCTCATGAAGACAGCTCTCAAGGGAGTCTCCCCGAATTTATATCTTGTGGGGAGTCATATTTTGTCTGGAGGGTGCATATTCATCTCACAATCAGCAGATTTATGTTTATGTCTCTCAGGAGATGATATTGATAATTATAGTTTCGTCTATTGATCCGCTGCATCCCCTAGAAATCCATCTTTTCTTCTGGGATCTTCTGGAGACAGATATACAGTGTGTCCAACCTGTTCATAGATTTCCACAAGCTCTAACGGTTCTGAGTTATGAAACGCCACACCACTTTATAGTTCATAAACTGTTATTAATAATGATAAATAACGACTTCTATCTCTTCTGTAAATTCCGATATAATGACGATAAGATCCTAAATCATTCCTTCACATCCAATTCACTGGGTGCTCCATCGGATGGAGAGTTTACGATACATAAAAGCGAAGCATGAAAGATAATATCGAAGGATATATGTTTTTTTTTGTGGAAGCTAGAGGCGTGGCTCAAATCACGTGATCCCTGTCTCACCAAACGCTTTACCTTTTGTGGGGAGCCAAAACAAATATTCAATTGAATCTCGCAAGGTATCACTATTTTATGCATCTCTGATAATGGGATACCATCACCTGGAGCTCTGATTCATTATTCAAAGTCTCGTTATGTTAGAACAAAGCTCGACGATGAAGCTCTCGCTCCACATATTCACAAACGTCCTGATATTGGCTCCAAAACCTCTGATTGTCAATTGTCAGTTATTACACAGGATGCTCGATTGGTAGACAGTAGATTATATAGTGATGAATTCGTTGGAATCTTCACAGGGTCCAACATCGACTAACGATGTAAACGTTAATGGATTTTCGTGTATCCATTACAATTCGAATCGATTTCAGGTCATGTTATTTAGTAGGCACTGCAGACAAATGTAAATGTTCGATGCTTATTCGAATTGTTTGTTTAGTGAGCTAGTTGGACAATTTCGCTACATGGTTTTGTACCGTGTAGGATGAAACTCGTGCAGATTCCAACTGTTTTTCTACAGGGCATTCCAAAACAACTTTCTTTTTATTCGCGAGGAATATCACTGAACCTCGGAATTTTCTGTGCACTGCCCATGTGCATGAATCACTGTCTTGTATTACCAGCGGATTATTAACCACTAAACTTCCCTTTGGAATGAAACTGAGATCATTACCGAGCTGATCCAATTTCAAGAGAAGCCATACGACGCATTGTGGTTAACAAGAAGGTTGTCTCAAGTAACGAACCGTCGTCGTACAGTCAGGCACTGAATTCTTGAGCACCCTGTACACGAAACAACACCTGTGGCATGATTTCTTTTCCAATCTGAATAAGCATACGGAGTGTTGCGTAACTTGCCCAGTACATCGTCATGGAATTGGATCATGTCTCTAACAAATTAACAGTCGAAAATAACAACCTCCTCCTTATGCATGATTTATAGCTCCCGAAATTTCTTTTATTGGTACCTAGAAGCGACCTACCATTCCACTGTACCCTCTAATTAGTCTTGTTATGGACAATGGTTCGAATTTATCAAATAATAATGATGTTGATAGATTCGGATGTTCTCAGCCTATGGGAGAAAATCATGTGGAATATCCGAGAGGTACAATTAAAATTGTTACCAATCGTTATTCAGATAGACTCGGTGTTTAACTAGACGGTAGTAAACATTTTTTATTGGTGTCGGTCTTGCCACAATCATAGGTCTGGTGGGGGGGATTGAATAAAATTACTCGATTGAATACAGTTGTCGAGGAAGTTGATGAAAACATGTAATTTAACGTCCCCAATTCCAACTTGTTGTGACGTATGAATGAATATAAGACGAACCAAAACCTATGACAGAATCTCAAAGACACAATAGGAGTAATTTTGATAAGGAAAGAGGAGGCATAAACGATCTAATTGCAGCAAAACCACACCAGTCAGGCTATATTTTGGACTCCATCTTGAACATAGCTGTCATTGGTGCAGCTATGGAGGAATCCTCAAGCAGTAAAACATTGCTACATCCTTTGATACGTAGCAAAACAGAGTTGAAATTGAACAAGCTACCATTTTGCATCTCGTCCTGCTGTGTTTAAGCTTCAATGACCTCTTGAACATCAAAATAAGATGTTGCAGTGCTCCAAACAGAACCACTGGCTACTCGAAAATGGAGTAATCTTCCTATGACTCGTAGCTGATGTCTAGTGAGCTCAGAATATTTCTATAGCAGCTCAGAAACTTTCACCAATATTCCTTAGTAGTTTGCTATTTTCTCCACATAGAATACATAGTTGCTCTCTCTATCTCTCTCTTGTTCATGTTTGGAAGAGGAATATCAGGAATGATACTCGTTCTTTGATCTCGGCGACACATTCTTCGATAGTTATTTACGCTTGGAAAGTGGTGGAAATGCGCCGAGGATGTCACATTACTATTTCTGTGCAAACAGCGATCTCGGCGTTTTATTTATGGACAATCACAAGCTTTTTGCGACTGAATATCGCGATGAAATTCCACGTCAAGATCTAGTTTGGGTCTCTATTCCACAGCTTGTTTTATTCTTGAAGTCGTATCCTGAATCGATTCGTTGATTTATTCATGTTGACTTTGGGATAATTGAGCTGACAAGAGGACCTGTTGATGCCAAGCAAAATATCATTAATAAATATTGTAATTTCTTCTGAGTGAATGATTGTTCAATTTCCACTAGAGTCTTCAGTAAGTAATTTCCCAACTATAGAAGCCGTTTACTATAAAAAATCTTCAATCAGAACGACCGATCGTTAATCAAAACAACATCTGCTGTGATGGCTTTCGACCTGCCTTTCCAATCCAATTGATTTAGGGTGTATGAGATCTATTAGTGGATCAAATCATATACCAAATCAGTTTATAGCATGATTAGTAATAGTAGGAGCAGTCGTGAAAAAAATATCAAGAGCATTTTATGAGCTCACTAAAAAGTAATGTGCTTCAGTGATTGGAATTACAGGAATCTCAATTTATATTAATAAAAACTCCATGGCAACAATTGATCTGGGATCTTGATATGTTATACAACCCTCTCGGAAGGTTTTTTCAGCTGTTTTTAGCCCAGCAAAAATTAGTGAATGTTTAAATTCCTGAGCTATTTTAATAAAACTGAAATGGCAACAGAAAGTGATGATTCCTGCAAAATCTTGATGCCTCGCATACCAAGAACTTAATCTTTATCATTAGGTGATTCTGGAGGGTTGTAAATTTAACGGAAATAATAAAGTCAACGTATAATGTCGACTGCGCAAATTTTATATTAGATCATTTATTGGGGCTTGAATATATGGCAACCATAAAATTCCAGAATATCTCTTGAGCTCCATATGCATGGGTATGATCAAGTAATTCATCACAAGTGCCAACTGTTTCATCTTGCACAGTAAGCGTGAAGTGTTTATGGCACGACAAAAGGTACAGCAACGTTGCCAAGTGTCTAGAATTTCGTTAACTCTACTACTTTTCGAAATATGTTCGGAGCATTCAGATAGTGGTGAATGCTTTCAGAATATAAAGTTATCAATGGATAACATTGAGATTTGCATATTCTGTCGCTGTCAGCTCTCTGCAAGCAAACAACTTATTAAAATACCGGTTTTTGCAGGTCATTTTTTTTTTAAACGTACCAATACATCGCAGTGATATTGAATATTCATTGCTATCTGTCCTTGCAGGAATACGCTGGATATCAGAGAAAGGATAATTAATATTTTCACATTTTTTCAAGTGGATTCAAGTTTTTTTAAAAAATTGTGAATGGAAATGTAATTTGTCAAAAATCTGACAAATAAAAATGATGATTTGTTCAATACAGCGACATATATTGATCTGTATGAGCATTAGTTGATTATGATCATATTTGTAGGAAAGATATCATAAAGTCTGTCGTCAAATCAAATGTCTAAATAAATAAATACAGTGCCTTTCGATGATTTCGTCAGATGAACCCATTAAACTATCACCGCATCTGGCATTATTCCGAAAACATCTCAGGGTATCTGTTCACAATCCCAGATGATAGATTGTAAGCCGGTAAGGTAGAACCCTAACCTACGCGAGGATAAAAATAAACTTATTTTGAGAGGGAGGGTAGAATTTGAGACGAGAAACGGAAGTATAAAAACGTGCTCGGAGTGGAATGTCATTGGGTTATCGAACTCTTGATATACATATATTCGAATGGTTGAGAGGAACTGAGTTTGCTATCGTAGTGAACATCCTGTAGGTTTGGTCAATTGAATATATTCGATAGTTTGTTTTGGTAAGAGTATATGCTCAGCAATAATGCTTGGATTGATTCAGAAAGAAATCTCCGAACATGGAACGAAGTTTTCGAGAAATCTACAGATTTCGAACAATTGGGATGCCCCGTTCATTTCCAAAAAATAAATTCGTCTATAAGGGGTCTAGGAGGCGCTGAAAAACGGTGGTGAAATCCGTTTTTCGATATCCAGCATAGTTTTCGAGATATTTCATGTTGAAAATTCCAAAAAAACCCAAAAAGTCGCGAAAACTCGCGAAAAACCCCAAAAACTCCATTATTTCCAACGAAAGAACCTCTGAAAAGTCAATATCGATGCTCTGGAAGCCTCCATACGAAAACTGGAGACTCTAAGACGATTTTGAAACTCCAGAAAAATCCAAAGTACCAAAATCAATTGGTGGCGGCAAAATATTTACCCTGCCACTCATAAAACCCAGGAAATTGACATGCTAAGATATTAACAAACCCTCCATCAAACACCCAATAATGCCTATGATTGATGCCTGATAACCACCTAGTGGTAAATGAGCAAACGAACGAAGAAAAATAATTCCACATCAACTATTCATTCCAATCACAGTGCAAACATAAGGCAGTTCTTCGTAGTCTAAGAGGCAACAATCCCACTTTAACACTCCATCCAGAAAACTAGGTCAGCTGAATAAATAATGAGTGATTGATTGACAGCCAACAATTGGAGGAACTGACCATTTGGACCCAGCTTCTCCAATCTACAATCTACAATTTAATTCAATACCCAATCAAATCACTCGAGATGGCATTCGTTTTAATTTCCTCACTAGTGTTTTAATTGTCGTCCATGTACTACTTAGCTCTGGAATGATTATTATTTAGTACACAAAAGGGTTGCCTCTAGATAGCTAAACGCTGGAAACTTTCAAAGCGTTCCCGAATACACTACAGTATTAATTTTGCATAGACCGTATAATGACTGTTTCGAAGTAGGTGAAAGTTTTGTCGATATAATGACACACCATCCTGAATTATTCAGTGGACGTGAAACGCACAGTGGAATCTTGGAATGCAGCACTTGGGAAAGTCTCAGAATGTTTTGGATATCCAGAAATATCATAAAATCACTGAGTCAAAGTTTTTCCTTGGTAAAATACCATTCAGTATACGTCACTGTGCAACATTGACAAGGCAAATTGATATTAAATCAATTTAATTCAAACATACAGTCTACACTCAATAACACTGTTAATTGATAGATAAACTCCCTCCCATGTATCAATTCCATATCATTGAAACAAGTCTCTTTATCATTTCATAATAACAAACCTTGCTCTGCAATTATATCGCATTTAATCAAAGCATTTTTTCGCATTCTCCAAGCAATGATGAATAGCCTAGTCGAGTAAATGTCATTCTTGTCAATGTACAGAGTAACCGAATGCAGTGGTGGTACGTAGGATGAAAAGGGGCAAAATTGTTCGAACGAGTGCAGATGCCATCAACATTCATCACTGCAACGCTAGATGGCGTTGAAATTGTTCAATTCCTTGACTTTTTGGGTAGCCCATGTTATTCCTGATGCGTGAGAGAGTATGTGTACGAAGTTTCATGCTGATTGGTTGAGTAGTTTTTGTGTGAAACTCTGACAAACTCAGTAGGCAGAAATCCAAAATCATTAGAGTTTGTTTGTCTACCATGCACTATCTTTTCAAGCTGTCATAGTGTAAAAGTATCATCGCGAGCAAGTGGAATGGGCGAGGTCGCAATAGTAACATGGTTGCATTCAATTAGAAAAGAATAGCGTTGAAAAAAACGGCATGAAAAGCGACTGCACCTCATCACTGGCATCGAGATATATCAATATTTCAGTTGGACGTCTGGCTTGCCAGAGGCGATCGTTCGACTTGACACGGATTGGTTCTGTTATTGATATGAATCATAAAAGTAGCTCATTCGTTCTAGATGTTGTGGTACATTGTCGATATTTCAACTCAACAACGTGACTCAGACAAGAATTACCTTCAATTGGGGAACCGAACGTCAATAACATGTACCTCCATTGAATTTCCGAGGCGCGTTCGCAAGACCCTAAATTACTGCTCCCCAACAGAAACTCACACGTACCAACACGGTAATGGCAAAACTCAGCTCTTTGAAGTTCTACAAAATAACAACACACATACATAGTCGTTTCGGTTCGTACGCCTTTTATATTCAACAGGAAATCTACATTCAGAACGTCTCATAATCATTTCATTCGTATACATTCAGCTTACGTTAGGATGAAATGAGTCTTCTTCACTTTGTAGTCGTCGTTGAAACAGAGTATACAAATTGTGGTCCATGTGAAGCTGCAGAGATCAGCAGCAATCAAAAGCAGAAGAAGAAATGGGGTTTCAGACACTGGGATGAGGTGATGAAACGCCTTCAGCGGTGCTACCATGCATTATCTCGAGGCTGGATACCCATGCTGGACCAGAAGATAGTAGAGGTGTTTCTCCTCCTATAATCGATGTCTTCTATAAAGAGTTGAATTAACAATGATGAGACTCAAATATTGCACTGGCTACAGTCATGAGAGAACCCAATTCTTGGTCTAGATTCACCAAGACAAAACGTGACGATAATGTTGTCAAAGACTGGCAAAATTTGTCTCCAGACTGGAATCATTCTTCTGCTGTTTTTTCATGTAGTGCTGGAATGAATTGTCCTTGAAACTGTGGTTGATGTCCTTAAGGAGCGATGACAAAACTTTTCGTATGTTGAATCAGAAAACCAGGTAGCCCCTGCTGAGACCATTAGTCAGGCAGTGAAGGACCATTGGGACTCAATTATCCCATGGACGGAATAATTATATTCCCTTCCCATTTTCGTGACTGAATCCAAATGTTGAAAAGGACTTATTCCAAAGCAGATTTTCAGAACAATCTGATCAAATGCTTGATGAATATCAATCTAGTGCATACTTATCTCAATAAGCACTTGATGGTACCGTTACATCACCAATAAACCCATTCAGCAATCATAAACGCGGTTGATAGTACCATAATTTCTCACACTCACACTCACACGCATCAGTACTGCTAACGATTCGTTCAAACAAACAAAAAAAAAAGTCAATTGTCAGTCACGGAATCGACTAGAATCTAGCATGGAGTTCAAGATCCATTATGTATTCCTTCTGAGGAATCGCATGTCGTTGTTTTTGTACATTTGGGAAGTGGAACATTAGGATAATGACAGTTCACAGATTGTCAAAGTTAACATCAGTGTTTTTGTCGATAAAGCTGTATTGATCAAAGTGGATAAGCCCTACCAATTCAATCAATTGTCTTGAAAGTTTAAGGACTCTTTTTTCCTAGGATTTTCATCATTGCAGCGTGGGGGCATGTTTTCACGCTTGTAAAATCACTTCAGCGACTATTCCCTGTATGTTTCGGGTGTGACGTTATTGAATTTCATTACCATGCAAACTCTATAAAATACTAGTGATGATATATCAAAGACGTCCATCTCGAAAAGAGGAATGATATTTCAAAGAGGTCGTATATTAAAATACAGGAGATAATATATTCTGGTATTCACATCGTACATGATTTATACATGGCTACCAATATTTCTCCAAATTAAATTCAACGCTGACAGCTCGTTTGAGAATGGAATAATAAAATTTTAACGATAGAAATACGAATGAGCATGGAGATGATATAGTTTGAAGTCGGGTTATACGAGTGTAGTAAAATTTTCAGGTTTTTCCTAATTAACTGAAAACGTGATTTCATGGTACTCACAGATATGGAAATGGTCCACTCAAAATAGTACAAAGAAATGTTGAATGTTACATAGTTTGTGTTGTTATCATAGCAGGGGTTGCAGGTATGTTGGTGATGCGCAAAAATAGAAATAAAAACAGTGATGATTGAGACACTGATGGTAAGAAATGTTATTACTAGCATCAACAGGAGAAAAGAGCACCAACATACCCATTTCCTTAGTCTCTACCATAAAATAAACATAAATCTCCACATTCTTCCAGCCATTAAAGCTTTCAATGGGCTTTTATGGACGTAGTAAAAAATCATAGACAGCTAATAACTTTCAATATGACGACGTTATTTACATACTACCTCCAGAGTGTGTATATAACTTCAATTCGCGAATCGTAAAACTCTGTGTGTCTTTCCAATGGTGACAATTTGAATTTGTGAGGTTAGGTTACCTCCCATGGAGTTCATTGGAATGACAGACGATGGGTGGGAAAAGTGGCTGGACCATTCCGATTAGCAACCATTTTATCGAAACTTTTCGAGGCACTAAGCAAGAGAAGTGTATCGAAATATCCCCCGAATATCATCTGCAATATCGAGCATTAGAAATGAGTTTATGCGTTTCCAATTCCTATTCGTCCTTAACCCGATAACCAATAAAATAGGGTGCAAGTCTCCCTGACGTTTTATGAACCGATTCCCAAGTCTGGTTGAGGGCCAAGAAATCGCATAAGTTCGCCTCGTTATTGCCGAAACTTTCCCACTGTATTTTCACCCAAACACTTCCTCTCGCGAAGGGTCGTGAAAATTCCTAGGTCGCAGATCCATGCAGGGATGAGCATTGTTGACAAAGTCGGAAGAAGCTCGATGGAATGCCATCGCCTA
Source organism: Plagiodera versicolora (assembly GCA_037013635.1). NCBI lineage: Eukaryota > Metazoa > Arthropoda > Insecta > Coleoptera > Chrysomelidae > Plagiodera > Plagiodera versicolora. The sequence continues at coordinate 8,374,318 of CM072991.1, read as the reverse complement.
GCTTGGGAATTCCTGGGCGCTCCATGAGGAAACAGCACTGAGCTCAGTTTTCCGATATCAAGTATAGTTTTCGAGATATTGGTAGTTTTCCATTGTCTGAAAAATAACACTAATTTCCGGTGACTCTAATTAGGGCTATTCGATAATTAATCTTCTTCACACTGTATCATGGCCTCACGTGAAAGCTCAATTACGACCAACACCATTTTGGTACACACCTCCACCCCAAAAAACCGCCCTTTCAGGGGATGCGTGCCAAACGAATGTGTCCTAGTAATGCCCAGCAATAAATTCAGCAGAGCCACGATGAAGGTAATTATCAGAATTTTCTAATTGCTTGGACTGGCTTGGCGAGCATCTTGATGTCATTGGTTGTACACAAAATAGAATGTGCAACGAGGAAAATTCAATTGAAGATTTGATACTCCGTAGCTCCTTTCTCAGCTCCAGAAAACCAATTCCCATTGAGCTGTTCCTACATCACCTCCATCCGACCATGTTACATTTTAATACCTTTTAATTACGGTCATTATAGTCATGGACAGCAACAGGATGTAGTCTATATGAAATCTCGAAGAGAACCGAAGACAAGAAATCATTCGCTTTAAATTCTTAGACGGCAGGTGCGACCCATTTCGAACTTAAACTCGAACTGGTTTTCGGAGAAGCTTTCTCTTCGACATATCCACAGAAACAACGATGACTTTGACATCTCCAAACCGCCAATTTAATATCGCAGTGATATGTAACTCGTTATTTCTACAAGGTACAAAGGGAAGAGCAGACTCAACATGAAAAAAGAACTGAGTTTTCAGATTGTGCTGCTTGGAGCCTCAAAGTCTCAGTGTATCTTCAGGAGTCTCCAGTAATCAGCCATTGCATTTCGATTATTTCACAGTAATAAACCAGCTGCAATATCGTCTACTCAGAAACTGAATAAGTACACCCCGTGAGGTTCCAGACTATATCTTCACCAGACTACCATCTAATAAACCGTCTCTGAATTATTAACAATAAAGATCGTGTTGGTGCTTGCACCGTCAAGTTACACCTCACCCAACAACTCTAATTACTGGATTTGATTGCTCTAATAACATTGTTTGAAGGCATCCCAGGTAGTGATTCCGTTGGTGATTAAGGGGCAATGAAATAATTTTTCGGTGATGGGGCACTTACATGCCTATTTTCAGTGTGTTGTGGAAGGAATAAAAATTACGAGCAGTGGAAGCTCTTCAGTAAAAGGAGGCTCCTGTATGTGCAGCTTTGAGTGTCACATAACCCTACTTCTCGTACTGAAAATATTATAAAACAGTCCCATACCTGCTGTAAAAGTGGAACTTCGGTCTCGGTCGCCTCAGGGCGGAGAAGTTATCAAATTATGGCCCGATAAGACTAGACTTGAGTCAGAATAGCGTGCCGAAGAAGTCTCATAAATTTCGAAGAACTACCGATACATTTTAATTAAATGAAGGCATCGATCGATAGGGTAGGAGTCCCCTTTTGGTCGGAGATTACAATAAGGGTTCATCAGAAAAATGGGTTTGGAAGGCTGTAGAGATTGTCATTTTCACAGATATTTCATTTATTCATTTATTCATCCATTCATTCATTCATTTATTCATTTATTCATCCATTCATTCATTCATTTATTCATTTATTCATTTATTCATTCATTCATTCATTTATTCATTCATTTATCAATTTATTTATTCATTCATTCATTTATTCATTCATTTATTCATTCATTTATCCATTCATTTATTCATTCATTTATTCATTCATTTATTCATTCATTTATTCATTCATTTATTCATTCATTTATTCATTTATTTATTTATTCATTCATTTATTCATTCATTCATTCATTTATTCATTCATTTATTAATTTATTTATTCATTTATTTATTCATTCATTTGGTCATCCATTTATTCATTCATTTATTCATTCATTTATTAATTTATTCATTCATTCATTCATTAATTTATTCATTCATTTATTCATTCATTCATTCATTTATACATTCATTTATTTATTTATTTATCCATTCATTTATTTACTAGCAAATGCTCATTAAGCCCTACAAAGTTGATCAAATTTAACTGAAATAAAACTTGATCTGAAACTGAATACATTGAGAACATTTAAGAGAGAACATCTGAGTGAAAACAGGTGTGAAGTGGTTGATTACTGTTGCGGAAAAAAAATAAAAGGAACAAAACAAAGGTTTTAAAACGTTGTTGGTGTTGAAGATAATGAAGAAATTTTGCTTCAATACAACCTTGAGCATGAAAAAATCGATGTAATAAATCAATGTTTATTTCCATTACTGAAATTCCAATGTCGAATGATCATTTATAAGAAATAATATCATTCTTTCAAGCACCCAGTCTACCGAAATCAGGTTTTCTTTAACGGCGCATCAAAAGTATATCTTTCCATTTCGTATCCACTGTTCTGAAGGATTCCTTCCGTTCGATTAACCGAACAAATAAGTCCATCGGTTTTTAGAAAACATCTGCAGTGGACCGTATCGGTTGGTCCAAAGAAAAACTCGATGGAAATAACGTTAGTGCAAATTAAGTATTTTATCTTTCACCGACAGAAAAAGGTCTTGACTTTCGCTCAAGTGTGACCAACAAAACCATTCAATCTACGTAGAATCGAAATTAAGAATATGGAATTGGTTTGATTCGTCTTTATTCGCATTGAAACTTGAAAAAAAAAACAACAGTAATGAGTGTGTCAACAGGTGGAGGTATAAGCGTGAAAATATGCCACAGAGGTTGAAGAGTTTCGTTCAATTGTTTCAAGGTGGGTTTGGTGCTGATTACTATGCAGGCTTTCCATTTCAAAGTCTGAGAATCAGCTTGATGTTTTGTTTTTCTGATTTGAGTGAGATGACTGTCAATATCTAACGAAGTTATAAACACCGCTATTGGAGATGCAATAAAAGACTTGAAGCGCGTTTTTACAATCACTAATAACGACGATACTTACGTTTTGAATACCCTGAAAAAAAAAACGTGTACCTGAAAGACCATAATGTCTAGAGTTACGATCATTAGTGTTTCATTTTTATAACATCACACCGTAAAAACTGGCTTTTGATCACTCGAAACTGCAATTTGATGCCAGTAGTACCGCTTCTTGAGACGTTGAGATTGAAATTCGACAAAAACTTGTCACCTATATAAAGGGTGTCCCAAAATAAACGCAAATAATAATTTTACACAGAACAACTCGTCTAATTGAAACGAGTCTTTCCAGCTTTCGATGGCCCAACGTTTTAAAAGCACTTTCTTGTAATCGTCAGCTTTCATGGATCCCTAGTTTTCCAAGATTTTTTTTCTTTTGTGGGTTATCGTTGGAAAACGGAATTTGTGCAAGAGACTGTGCTAAAAGGTCTGTCAAACTTCATAATCGAGTTCATCGATACGAACATAGTCGAAAGTGAGGAAGTTTGGGGTTTTTTTGTTCTTGATACACTTTTGGAAATGCCAGGATTTGTAATCAAGCCGCAAAAACTCGCGAGAACCCCAAAAACTCCATTTTTCTCAACCAAAAAACCTCTGAAAAGTCAATGTTGATGCTCTGGGAGCCTCCATACGAAAATTGGAGACTCTGAATCTCACCCATAATAAAGATATCATCTTGACAACAGGAAATATCACTGTATTGCTCATTTATTCGAACCAAAACATAGTAATAAGATATCCTCGTCCCATTTTCATATGGTTCTCATTCAATTACCTTAAGGTAAGGAATCTCGCCAAGATACAAACGCAGGAAACCGATAAAAATAAACAAAATAACATATTCATATCAAATTATATTATTGTATGATTTTCGATGGAAGATTGAAGCGTAGAAACAGGTACAGCTTGAATACAAGATGGAGAATAACAGTACCCACAGGCTGTTTACATATTTCAACAACTTTTCTTGAAAACACTAGTCGTATACGTACACCCACGGTATTTTTATGCGCAGAAGGAATTTCGGATAACCTTCACGGTTTCGTAACAATAAAACGAGATGAAATTCGAACCAACTATTCGAACAGACACAGTGTACAAAATTCTACTTTTATTTCGAGCAGGAAAACACGCAGTGAAAGCTATCATTATGCTGAGGCAACCTAACAAATATTCATTCAGCTCGAAAAAAATATTCTCCATGTATTATCAGCCCTATAACTTGACATATGGTTCATTACTCACATTTTCGATATCCACGATTACGTATTTTATGGTAATTATAGCTTTGATGAGTGTTTTCGTATCGTAGAAAAAATATAGGGTAGAAACTCTGGGACCCTTCAATAATTCGTCAGTTTAAGTCAGCTAAGGTTAGGTTAGGTTAGGTTAGCTTAGGTTAGCTTAGCTTATCCTTAAGCGAATTGATTCCAGTTATCTGAAGGGCAAAGATGGATGAACCAGAAATAATAGGCACCAGAATGGAAAGAAAAAGAGCATAACGCATGCTGTGTACAGCATACCGCGAACGGCACACAGCATGGGGCACACAGCATACCGCATAAAACACGCAGCATACCGCATTTTGCGTAAAACTGAGAGTTTCAATCGCGTAAATGAGTACAGTGAAGCAATACAATTCCATCCATTCCCACATTCATCGATACTGAAATCAATTAGACGTATTCAACAATAAACACACACCTCGTTGGGGATGCTCTTGCAATTAAACCGAGACCATGTGACTGTGCGATCACGAGCATCGAAAAAGGGCGCTGCTCATGGGCCGTGTGAGCACTCGAGCACGTTTTCGGCTCTAATTGACAGCGTACACAACAATGACACTCTCAGGAGCTGTTATTACAAGCCTCCCACTTGGTTCGATGATTCCGTACAGTGTTGTCGGCTTGAATCGTTCTCTGCACACTTTTTTTTTTTGAGGGGAGCACACAATCGACATCTGTCATATGCCATTCGAAGAGCTCACAGCGTCTGATGTCCTGATTTTTCAGTGAGGAATGACACCGAAGGCTTCACTGCTGTCAGAGATTGAAATGAATAGATTTGTTTATTCTCAATGTTGCAAAACCTTGACAAAAATTGAGCATAAACAATTCTTGGATATAAAACAAAAACGACAAGGAATCCTGGCGATTTTGCTGCTGTAGACATTCCATTTCAGAGACCCTGTATACCTACGTGTATTTTTAGATGGTTGGTAACAATGGCTGCATAATTCTGACGCGTTGAAGAATCTAGCTGTGTTATTTTTGTTCTATTTGAGTACCTCCTGGTATATTTTTAGTTTCGTCGTTTTCCAATGTAGATCATTCACCCGTATTGTAAGTCTGAAATGGATTCCTCCATTTCGTTTCGAAAAGGGGAGACAGCGGAATATTCAGTTCTGGATAAGAAATACCATCGCTGAATAAAACATAGCGTTGTTATATTGAACCGAACATCATCAAACCATCCCGACACCTATTAATATTTCAGTACCAAAGATCAGAAGACTTCGATGAATATTTCATTGAATATGCCCTGGTAAAAGGTTTATGCATTGAGGAGTACAGAAAGTGTGACACGGAACGATCTTAGGTATGAAAGAGATGGATTTTTCATCGGATATGTTTGATCGGATCCAGACATAGACATGTGGGGAATATTGGGTAAAAGTATTTTGTACTGGAAACTTTTCAATGAAAAATCTCAAATGCCCCTTGATACGCACCTGTTGAGTACATTCACTCAATGCACTGCTTTTGCGCTGAGTGATTAAGCTTGATTGAAATGTGTCATCCATCCACATAAATCTTAATTGAACGACATTGACCTCCTCTTCGCCGAATCTTCCATTTAGCGAGTTCAGAATTGAGTTATGGTTTGGAAACAATTAAAATAACAAACAGCCCGAACATATTTCACGGAACTCGGTGCAATTTTTAGAAATAAAGTTTTATTCGTCGCGAATACAACCAACTTAACGATCATTCACTGTGCAATAATTCTTCCTCGGTAATCTGTACCCGCCTAATGAGAAGATAAAACGGCTTTGGAGAACACAAGGATGCAGTAAACACATGAGGGGTCTTTATTTTCCTCCTGAAATCTCTCGCAGGGTGGAGTTCACAATTTAATTCTGGTTCCTCACTGTTTCACAAGTTCATCACTAGGTGGCGTGTAGTTTTTTGATGCTGCCAATTATCGACGGAGTAGTTTAAACGCTTGTCAAACTCTGTCATACTGATTACACAGCGAGTGTCTAGGTTGAAATCGTGACATCCATTTAATGTGAGCAAAAAGTTCCACGAACTGCAGTCAAAAGCGGTGCCAGCAAATGATTAAAGCGAGAAACTTTAGAATCCCCTGAAAAGAGATTATCCTATGAGATATTTTCCGAATTCAACTACTGGGCTCATCCTCAACTTTTAATTAATATTAAAATTACGTTTATCGAGTTGGATCTCTTCACACCATATGGTGGAAGTCTCATGAAGAACCATGTCGTATGGTAATTGGCTGGGTCAAAATAATGCTCTCAGATGATACCGCGATTTCTTGCACACAGAAATTCCCCAAATGTAAGCTAAGCTAAGTAATGCGGTATGCTGTGTGTCTTATACGGTATGCTGTGTGCCCTATACGGTATGCTGTGTGCCCTATGCGATATGCTGTACACAACATGCGTTATGCTATTTTTTTTTCAATTTTGGTGCCTATTATTCCTGGTTCATTTATCTTTGCCCTTCAAATCTAACTGGAATCCATTCGCTTGAGGATGCCTATTGGAGGATATACGTCGGAAATATCTCTGGACCGTATGTTTACAACATTTTATCGACATCAGATATGGAGATTGAAACCGATTCCATAACAAAAACAAACCGTTCAAATATAAAACCGTTTATTTTTATGGGAAATGATATACGATCGTTATTTTGGCCTCTTTTCGAGGAAAACATTTGCAATACATATCGAAAATAGAGTGGTGTATATCAATCAACTGAGATGTAGAGTATGGTACACTGAAATAACAGTGGAATTATATCGCTGCAAGAAACTATGAATCCATTTTAGTCCACATGGGAGGTCTCATGAAAGTAGGTCAGTGAAATTTTCAGGAAAATTAATCATCACACCATTGTTCTCATTTTGGTGAAGCCAAGATGTCTCCATTGCAATCGAGTATATGACGTATGCATCTCGGAGTTGTGGCACCACGTCATTGTCTTAGCTTTTGCATTAAAAAAATTACGCATCGATTTCCAATTGGCTACCTACCATGCATGGATGTATAATTCAGCTGAAAATGCCATTCAAGTAACCGATTACGGTTTCAGTTTCACGATATGATGGACGGTGTCCTGAAAAATTCACCGCCACGCCGAAAGGTTTATTTTCCACGGCAATTTTGATAATAGAGTCTCTGATATAAAACCGTCTGTACATAATAAAATGTAATGAAGTCACTCACGCAACTGGACAAAATGGCGGAAACGGTTGAGAAGCGGGAGTATGTGATAATGGTGTATTTACGTTCATTTGTTCTTTGCCTGTTCACCAATACGAATGTCGGTTGGTCGTTAGCTGTTTTCATTCCAAGCGGTGGATAGAAATTGACTCGTTTTATCATAGAAGATGGATTAATTCACACACACAGGAAAGAGTTTTGTTTTGCAGGCAGCAAATCATGCTAAGGACATTTGATAATGCATGACGTGGTGCCACAACTCCAAGTGGTGTATTTCATAGCACAGTTGCAATAAAATCGCATATATTTCAATGGAATCTGAATGCACAACACTGAAACAATATTCCTCGTGTATTATTTGCATCATTTGCAAAATGACTACAATACAATAACATTGATTCAGTCAGCGTGGCTCTTAAAATCCATTAGTGCATATAACGTTTCCGTATAAATAAAAACCGAATCGGTTGGATGTGTTCATTCAATGGTAAAACTGAAATCAATTCGAATCAGTCATTCGGAAAGTTATCAGAATATTTTAATTATTGATGAACAGTTAGAGTGAAATCAAATCCCAAATTAATCCGGAATATCATCGTCCGCATTACAATGATTGTTTCTTCAGTTATCTCGTGAATTAGTGACATTCCCTTTCCATAAATTATTTATTCGTATTCAGTACACTTCAAGTTAATCGTTGAATTCTGATTAGAGTTAATTTATTCAATTAACTGGCATCGATGAAATTGTGAGTCATTTACGCTCTGGCAAACAAACAGCGGAATAATCGATCATTAGTTCATTATTTTCAATCGATATGATGGTAGACATTTCAGAAAATCAATTCCAGCATAAAAAATTCTGATTGTGCTCATAGGAATAGGAATTTGGGATAGCACTGACAGTTTTGGTTATCTTACGTTACCAACAGTGCAAAACAAAAAGTATCTAGCTAACCACAGAACGTCTGGCACCAAATACTATGGCAACACTGTACAGTGACTTTACAACGGTGCCAAATTTATTTGGGGAGGAATCTTCGAGTCCAAATTCTGCTGCAAAGTCGTGAATTAATTTGCTTGCTAAACTTATAATCTCGTAGACCGTGAATGAATTCGTGTAGTAAATACGAAACATATAGTGGAGCTTTTTGGATGTGAAACGTTAGGACATGGAACCTTAAAAAACTAGAATCAGCTTAGGCATTGTTGACATCCTGTAGAATAAAACAGAAGCATGCTAAACTAACGATGTCCAATCGCATCATCTCCTCCAACGTATTTTCCTTTCGCTATTTCTGAAAGGATCCATTTCATCTCATTGAGATTCGATGTGCTGTTAAGATGGCAATCTAGATCAGACCTGAAAGGTTCTGTGAAATTGAAAATTTTATAGGTACTCAATAAGCAAATCCCCATTCTCAGCTGAGCATCTATAATATCTTTATTACAGCTAGTTTCACAATTGGGTTTTGAAAGATCCATTCATCAACGGTTTTATAGAAGACATGGCCTCAGAATCAGAAGATGACGACTCAAGTTTCGGTTCAGACCTGATAATATCGATTACAATTCGTGAACATTTCTACAATAACTCCGATATAAATCACCCTAATGATATCCTAACACTATGCGAAGTTTAATATAACTCACGAGGTAAACATACTGAATCGACTGTATTTATGTTTATAGTTTGATATCCGAACTAAAACGATTTCCTGGTGTTTCAGAGCAGAGCCCCAAATTTAGGCTTACAGGAAGGGATATATAATCCCTGTTAGAATCAGTGCTCGCAGATATAATAATAGAACCCTTAGATACAGAAAGGACAATTTGGGAACTCATTCAATGACTCAACTTTGAGTAATTCACGAACTTTACTAGGTTCCAAGGCTCGTACGTTCTCTAGGTCCAGATCTTCTTCAGTCTAGTGACTCACAATTGGGAAAAATGTGTCCAAAAGTCTCAGTCAACAAATTTGGTCACTTTGGTAGAGCCTCGTCTTCAAGGAATCCTGTTACCAGTCAGGTAGTTGACTTTGACAGTGTCAGAAGTTCGCTGATACATTCCCAGACAGGTCTAGACTCTGCAAGAGCTTTTAATCGCGCTTTCTCATCACTTATACTATAGTAGTGCCTCACAATAGCACAAAATGTGTTCAGTAGTCTCAGATTCTGAGCCGCACCATCTACAAGTCTGGTCACCTTGATACAGCTCCATCTTTGGAGGTGTGTTCTAACAGGAGCATGTCCTGTAAGGAGACCTAGCACAAGTCTTATCTGATCTCTACTTAGTCTAAGTATCTCATCAGTTCGTTTTTCACCTGTTACCTGAATAACAAGTTTGCTATATTCTTGTCCTGGTGTGTTATCTCAGGCTATTCTCTGTAATTCTTCGACTCGTCTTTTAATGGAGTTGCCAAGTAGTTTCTTGGGTACTCCAAGTACTGGTTCTGGTCCAAAGTATTCCAGTTTAACTCTGTTTAACCTAGTCAGCGTCAGAAGTTCGTTGATGCATTCCCAGCTGAGTCTGGACTTCACCTTCTAACCTGCAAGGGCTTTTAGGCTGGCCTGACTATCCGAATAAATATGGATTCCTTTTCTCTTGACAAATGACATTGTAGAATTGCAAATATCCTTGCTTGCAACACCGAGAGCAAAGGGGTGTCAGCTCGAATACATTCCTCTTGTTTTGTGGAGTCAAAACAGAACAACAAGTGCAATCAGACGTTCCTAAGCCCATTCCGAAGTTCCTCCCCAAACATCAAATATTTCGTTGATCCTCTTTCCAACAATTCATCATCGTTACATTGATGTGGAGCGATTGTATTGGAAACCAGCTTTCTGAGAGCGACCGCAAGTTTGTTAGCAAATCCCTGAAGTCTTTGATTCAGGGGCACAAATCCTACAGGAGTTTTAGTAGTATAGAAGGATTTTTCGGTAGTCGGTAACACCAGAGGTGCCAGGGGAGTTGTTTCCGTTATAATGGGGGCTTGATGGAGTTGGAGTAGTGAAAACTTTCGCGGAGATGCCGAGTCTAAGTGCTAGTGAAGGGTTTAGTTCTAGTTTATCGGATGTGGGGTACACATACAGGAAGATATACAGTATCAAAATCAGTTGAATAGATTTTCAGAACTCGTATAAAGGGAGGCCACTTTTTTTGGGAAAGTTGACCCTTATCCAAATTTCCTTGAGTCGGATCTGTATTACGTTTTGGTACCTTTAGTTGAATTAACAACATGCGATAAATTCCGATAAGAAAATCAACTTCAAATGACATTGTATGTCGTTGAATTCAGCGTTGAAAGTTATTTCGAAAAGTGTCATAAAATATGCAGGTCCGTATTGAAAAAAAGAGGTTGAGGGTGGCCCAGTGCGTACGAAACGTTGGATACGAAATCTGCTCACGTCAAATTAAGGATAATTTACTGTCGAATAAAAAATTCCTGTAACATTTTTCGATAATATTTGAAATAAAGTGTAAAATGACAGAATTCACTTTTTTTTGTGATATCTCAAAAACCGGCCCTGATAATCCCGATTTGTTTGAACTGCTCGACAATGCTTCTATGAATGTAGCTTTTTCTCCATTTGACCGACCTTCTAAATCTTATGGTTTAAAAGTTACACAATTTAAAAGTTATACAATCCCAATAAAAAAGTGGTTACCCTGTATAGGGTATCAGTTCTTCGATATCTAGTATAGTTTTCGAGATATTTGCCATTCTTCATTATCGATTCTGTCCAAAAACCATCAAAAACATTCTAAAAATCACATACTTCGAGAAATCCCAAGCCAAACATCAAAAAAATTTTCCCCCCTTTCGAAAAACTCCCAAAAGAGCAACTCACGAAATGGCCAAGTTGAAAGAAATCAGTAATTACTAGCTCGAAAAGACATTCACAGGAACAGCTGATAAGTTCAGGCACATTAACAGCAGAAAGCAGAATCTTTCCAACGACAAAACGAGACGGATTTAGAATAGACAGAGACAAGTTAGTCTAGACGTGGCATGGCGTTAATATTTGTATGGATATCGGGGAAGGAAATCCCAGATGAAAGTAGCTCTGCTTGAAACCACGTGGCGACGCCAAAAATATCGTGATCGACGCTGCGTCTCAAAGAAGTGGGGTGGTAAAGGAAGGAGCCAGGGTCCACGAAACGTAAACTCAAGTATAATATCGATAATGCCATTATTAATGATTATAACAATTATTATAGTAATAATTGATGAACATTTTCATTGAATAAAATTAGCTGAAGAGAGAAAATTGGCATGTGAGTGATTAATTGTCCTTCCTCAAGCATCCACTTTCATTAGGACTCGCATGTATGAATCATCAAAGTGACTCGTGTGCTCTGCTGTATATTTTTTACTCGTTTTTGCATGTCTACCCCCCATGGATTTTACACTGGAGTTCTGCCAAGGCAAGGTGATGACAGATAACAAACAATTCTGGTGCATTTCGCGAAAAAATCTGACTCCAAAATATCCACATTTTCATCGATGCCTTCCATCTAAACAATTCCATGACCGAAATCCTCAAACCGCACCTTGAGGCACACCACAACCAACACAGACTTCATTATTATCAACGATTCTTTTGATAAACCATTTTGATTTTCTGGAATGAACCTCTTAGGCTACGCCACTGTTTTGTTACCCCTCATTTCGTAGTGAACAGTTGAAGGTGTCAGATGGCGTTGAATAGGGGTGAAAGGCTTCTTACTTCGAATGAACTTTTTTATTAACTTCTATATAATCTGTTTTCAGTGGTTATTTTATGTGCTGTTCGAATGTTGTACTAGAAAATGAATGGTTTCAAGGGGTTATATACGGTTGGAATTTTCAAAAAATTTATATTTTTAATTTTATTTTCTTGGGGATAATCAATTTAAGAATACACACAGAAAATTTCATATCGTTCCAGTGAGTATATTCGAAGTTACAAGCAAATTTGAAAAGACGTTTCAGAGTGCTTGAAAGTGCTTTTCAAACTTTAAACGCGTTTTTCTCCAAATATTTTACTCGAAAACGGCTAAACCGATTAGTCTCAAATTTTAACACGAGCTTCAAGCTTCTTGAATATATTTTTTAGTAATTGATCGAAGATTTTCCCTCACCGAGTATTTTTTTATTTATAAACAATTTAAGGCCGAAATTTTGGTCAAAAATCGATTTTTTTCTTTGTGAAACCACCATTTTGTAAAAAATAATTATTTCGTTTATTCCTTCGATTAATAATTGGATTCAACATTACTTTAACGAAACCTGTTTGGTTTTTCAATTTCAGATGATCCAGTTCAGAGATATATACCGAGTGATCACCGAAAAACGTCTTTTTTGAGAAGAAATCCTGGAGCTCAGCTGTAGATAATATCCAAATAAATATTTTCACTAACACAAAGTCTTAAAATACTGTTTAAATATGCCATAATATGTATACAAATTATAAGATCAGTAAATTCAAGAGTTTTCTCAAAAAAAAATCTGGGAAATTCCTTGAGAACTACTTTTTCGTGAATGCCTGAAATGATAAATATGCCATACCTCACAAAACTCTAATTTCCGTGCCATATCGAATGTCTATTACTAGACACGGCGGATATTAAAAACCCATAAATTCCCATTCGACAAATTCTAGACCACATATCGATTTCTTCTATACCGATATGTTCCGTGATCACGAATTTCGACCCACCTCCTCAACATAGAGTACGGACGATTCCTTATCTTCCAAAGTATAGTTTGGCTTTAGAGCCAATGCACAGGGTGTGGGCAATCCACTGAGAACGAAAGATTTGTTGTGGCACGTTGTGAATTGAATTGTGGAATATTTACAAAATTTTATTAGCGATCAAACATGTTTTCATCGTATTGCATTGTCAATTCATTTGGGTTCTGTTCATCATCAGCCTGTTGAACTGGCATTTTAATTAATCACCTCGTCATCATCATCGTTGCTAGATAATTACTGGGATATTATGATCTGCAGTTGATTCGAAACACAAATGAGCTTTATTTAGCACAAAATCAATCAATGTTGAAGTAATATTGATAACAATCTGGACCAATACAGTTGGGATTGGATGGGTCCTCTTCCCCCATAATTTTCGTGACGATAAAACCCAACTTTTTTATATCGAAATGAGTTCTCATAGTAGGAGCAAAATCATGAGTCATGAGAACTCGAACGATGCCTGATATATATTTAAAACCACTGCGCCTATATAATTGCTTTCATAATTAGAAGAGCTTTAATTCATCTAATTAATAGTGAGTTAACGTGACCAAAATGTATTGGGCGATGAGGATTAATGGGACATGTGGAAGTTAAAATTTTCGTCAGGCTTTCAAGCAAAAGCTACTCACCATTCAAAAATTACTGATAACTTCGTTTGGTTATCATTTCACACGATAATGTGATTAGATATAATTTATGCAATGAGATACACTGCCGTAATGCATGCAGAATTATCTTGAAATCCAATGTGCATAGCACGAATTCAGGTTATTCAAGTGAAAAGTGCAAATCCTATGAGATTGTTATATGCTGCTATAGATTCACATCAGAATATTCGATGATAATCCCAATTAATCTTGGAATCTAATTGGAATCCATTACTCTGAGTATATTGCAAGTTATGATTGTAGCACAGTCAAACGGAAAGGAAGAAATACTAATAATCAGAAGTACTGTTGAATTTTTCAAAACAAATGTACATGCTGCAAGTTATAATGACAGCTGACTTGAATTATGGAAATGAAATACTCATCATGTTCCATAAATAAAAAAATATAACCAAAACCCTGCCTGGACATTCCCAATTCTTGAAATAGAGGGTAAGTTCTGTGAATAAATTACTTTGATGAATCATAGAAGACCGATTCGTGATATTGTTGAGTCACCCGTTTAACCCCTCCTATAAAAACCACCCTTTTAAGGGGTTATATGCAGTTAGAAGCGAATTTTCCAGAATTTTTTCTGAGGAAACTTTTGGAATTATTGATTTATTACTCTGTACACATATTATGGCATCTTTTAACAGTATTTTGAGACTTGGTGTTAGTGAAAATATTTATTTGGAAAGGAGCTACAGCTGAGCTCCGGGAGCTCTTCTCAAAAAAGGATCATCTGAGATTGAAAAACTAAACAGATTTTTCGTTAAACTAATGTTAAAACCAGCTATTTCTCAAAAAAAAAAATCGATTCTTGACCAAAAGTTAGGCCTTAAATTGTTTATAAATGAAAAAATATTCATCGGTGAGAAGAAATCTTCAATTGATTACTGGAAAATATATTTAAGAAGCTCGTGTTAGAATTTGAAATCAATCGGCTTAGCCGTTTTCGAGTAAAATATTCTGAGAAAAACGCGTTTAAAATGAAAAGCACTTTCAAGCACTTTGAAACGCCTTTTCAAATTCGCGTGTAACTTCGAAAATATTCACCAGAACGATATGAAATTTCCTGTGTCTATTCTTAAATATATGCACATTAAGAAAAAAATAAAAAAAAAACAATTTTTTTAAAATTCCCACTGTATATAACCCCTTAATTTCGACCAATTCATATCAATAAACGTCAAACGATTGCCCGACAACAAGCTCCGATCCAAAGACTTCGAGTGGCATTCCAATATCCGTGTTCGAATGCCGAAGGGCAGATGGTCCTGCGAGACTCCCCACGCAAGGTGGGGAGCCACCCCATATTCCCCCCATCGGTAGGAACTTTGCCGGAAAGTCTCGGACTTGGGATAACATTTACATGTGGAGGTCGATGTGAAATTCACGTGGTGATTTGCATGATAAGGGTCGAGATTCGAATTCATCGATCCGAGTTTTTTTGTTTTGTAGGGGGGATCCAGTAGTTTGAATCGTACTTTGAAGAAGTGGGCAATGCATTATTATTTTCAAGTGAGTGAGTGCCTCACAACGAAACACCCAGTGTGATAACTGCTCCCCTAAAAATCCACGAAAACACTGGAAGCGAGGGAACAGCTCCCCTTTTTCACATCGTTTCATTCTCTCCATTTCTTCAAAGCTTCTTAACCTCTTTAAAAACAAATAATCCCTCGAACAATCACCTATAATTTCATTATCAAAACCGTTATTTAGCAAGATCAAGACGCTTTCAACAGCTTAGAGTACGCTCTTTCGATATTGTTCAGTTGTTTTTCCACTCAAAGAATCGAGTGGAATTGAAACCAGCATCTCTTCATCGGAAATCGTATTATTCACACTCGCTGGGCATCCAACACGTTCCACTTTTTCACACCGCATTGGATGTTTTTAATTTTCTTCAGCCAAGAGACTCGGAATTTTCACGGTCCAACGAATATCTCAAGTTGGAAAAATGCAGCTGAGAGAAATTAATCACACACAAACAGAATGAATTGTTCAATGTTTCATTTGATTCGCATGACGTGGTGCCACAACTCCTCTACGAAGTCACTTCGATATTCTGTAGGTTTAATGAAATTTTCGAACCACCCCATGGGTCTGAGTACATACAGGGTGACCCAAAATGCATACTGACTAAGATATATTTTTTTCAAACTCCCTGTATAAGTGATAGTGTGGTCTCCCCATTAAAATGCCTCTTCTAGATATTATGCTAATGCGATCACTCGACAAATTGTGGGGCTTTTCTCACACGAAACACGATACTATCTCTGAGAATTCTCGAGTGTGATACGACTCAGATAAGACATCTGTATTTATCAGCCATAGATAATACGTTCTTTCTTTAGGAGATAATCTAACGCCTAGTGCTTGTATTGATTATACATGTGTGTCGAATATTTATCTCCCTGCTGTATTGAAATCAATTTAATTGGATTAGGTCGATTGGAAAAGAGGCTGGACAATAAATGGTCCAGATACGACAGAGGTTGGTTGAGAAAATTGTGACTATTGTGATTTGAGGCCTCTGAACTTTCATCGCTCTGTACAATAGGAATCATGGTCATTAGAAAATTGGAGAATGGTATACAAAAACTGTTTGGTTCATTCAGAAAAGTATCTGCTGAATCACGCTTTGATAAAGCCTACTCATCCTCCTAAAATAATGAAGACGTAACCTCACAAATAGCGAATTATTTTCAATCAACCACTGCACCAAAAGTTCCATCACACACGGGGGGTGGCGGCTATCAAACATTCCATTTCACGGCACCGCCCAAATATCATCATTAATTCAATCGAAATAATAACAGCACGAAAAAAACTAATTCCATGCACGTTGGTAATGATTCAGCTACCTGGTACATGACAGTTCAGCAGCATTAATCAAAGTTGAAAGCTAATAAGTTGGTGCGGTCATGAAAAAACAAATACAACGTCAATTCAAATCAACGAGTTAATGTCTAGCATTAAACTTCATTTGTCACTTGTCATTTGTCACTCATTGACTCGAAGTGATTTCTTTTTTTAAGGAAAGCACCACAAGAGACATTTTTGGATTAGTGTTTATTTCTCAAGTTCTCTAGAAATCAAAAACAGTTGAATATATTCTTGTTGTTGAGAAGCCAGTTTTTTCTGATGGCTCTCAATAATAGACAAAGGTATGGTCAACAAAATCGACTAACGACCACCAAACAACTCCGAATCGTCGCTCAGAATATGCCATTATTCTGAACGCGGATGAGTATTAGCCGAGCTTTCAGCGTAACGCTGAAAATCTGTTTCAGACATGCCACGGCAGTAAATCTTTTGTTTTTTGTCTTTGCCTTTTCCTATATTATCAACGTTCGATGGCCATCGCACGGAATGATTCACTACTGGGCGTGACAACTTCCCCAACCAACCCCATACAGGGTGTTTATTTGTGTATTTCGATAGGAAATGCAATTTTTCAGGGAGGGATCCTGAAAACTCTCGCAGGGTACAAGGTAGAGTCCAAACTGTAAGGGGAGGTTTGATAGTCACCACCCTGTACATTCGCTCCACTCTGATGTGCCCCGATGTTGAATTGCACGTGTTTTTCACCGTTTCAGCAAGGAACGTGTCAATTTCATTGACATTAGGGGGCGAGTATTTCTCCCTTGGGATCTATTTTTAATGAGTCAATTTGCGCTACGCCGCCCCGCATATTCTAATTGCGATTTAATTAATCCCCCCCTCCTAAAAAATGGCGATCAATCTTCCTCATTTCACAACTTTGTGAGATCTGGAAAAACAGCTACGCGAAGCTTTTATCTAAATAATACCGTCAACCGGAAACGAGGAATTACTTCTTCATTTTTAGTTACGAAAAAATGGATGAAGATTAATGAGTGGTGCAACTACACAGGGCCGGCTTTGATGAACTAATCAGGTGAATTCAAAACTACTATTGTTTACCGACAACATAGGCGTATCTCAGGATCAACACAGGGTTCGAGTTTGTGAAGGAAAAATCGACTGCTGACAGCTCAGGGTTAGTGAAAATCGAACGTTATACATCGTGTATTCACTATTGAGCAACTCCGGCCCTGTTAACACACTTAGGAAATGATACACCATCAACCATGGTCGTTTTAGATTAGAACTAAGTGCTGTAGTGCTAAGATATTGTCGAAGTCAGGTCTTTGTTTCGTTACAAAGAATCTAACAGTTGATGATTGTGAAGGATATCAAACTCTAGAACACTCTGTATATTTGTGAGGTGAATTATTGACATAAACTTCCATAACACGATTCCCTGTCTCATGTATTCATGGGCCAAGCATAATTATCCGATTTGGGAGGGATATTTCACCGAATCCCACTTCTGAATAATAAGATCAGCTGCAAATTACCGTATGGCGACACTAGGAAATGGGGAATATTGAATAAACCATACCCTGAACGTATACCCCGAGACTATTTCCGTTCGGCTTGATCACGTAATCAATCCGGTCCCGAAGATCGTGACTCAATTCGCTTTGGTACTTCTCAGTGGTCAAACAGGAGATTAACACCTGGTATATCTGGAGGAAATTAGCTGGCAACGATTGTTTCAAGGGGTTCTGTGGGTTGTTGCAAAAAAAGTATTTTATATCCCACAAGGATCAGTCTCGGGGCCCTTTTTATTTGCAGTCCACATAAATGATGAGGAGAAACTTTTTTTGTTGTCTTTTGCCTGTTTAGGAGTTTTTTTCTTGGACTTTTTTGTATTCACAGATACTTTATAGTGTCTTGTACGTAATAGGGACATTTAAGAATGTCTTTTGTTTTTGAATTCGCGTCAAATATTGAAACAATGAAATACGTTTGTGTTCAGAAAATTATTGTTTGTTGAAACAAAACTTCACTGGTATGTAGAAGCGGAATTAATACGACATAGCGTTGAGTGAAACTGAGTTTGTTGGAAACTTTCAGCATCCGTATCCGTACAGATAACATTGACAAGTGTCATATCATGCTGGTAACATTTGAAAGTGTGAAATGAAATTCACAATTCCATCTTTTCCACAGAGTTACCGTTAGCTATCTCGTAGATATAGATTCTTCTTGACTTACTGATGTTATTTGGAATTTGGTAAGCTTCGAAATGGGTTCAATGGATTTAGTCCCAATATGGAAACACTTCCGGTTATAAAAAAAATAATATAAACTTCCCGGGTCATTTTTGTGTCTGTTTCTCGAGAAGCAGTGTTGCCATGCATATTCATGTATTTTTGAATAGTTTTTATCACCATAAGGGGTAGAGTATATTATTCTAAAAACCGATTTCTACTTCTAATTATGCATAAAGCGATCGCTGATTATTTCTTCCTGAATTGAATTTGAATTTGAACTCATAATATTATATAAACGCTTCATAGCGTTTCAGTATTTATGAATACCACCTGTATTTCCAATTTATCCGTGTCGCTTTTGGTCTTTTTTCCGTCTCTGTTGCCTATAAAAAAATGCCATTTACATAATTTTGATTCCGATCTCGGATACATTGGATGCCTAGCAATACACATATATCTAGCATTTCGAATTAATTCGTTCGGAATAAGACCGTGCAGTCTCGGACCAGTCCGTAAATCTCGAAAATTATGATCCTGTATATGTGCTTTTGGTGGCTTTTAGAGATCTGTATCAGCGTTCGGATCGGGGATCCCATTATCTGAAGTTTTGTATCCACGATCGTTTCTTCATTATCTGATGGAGAAGTGGAAAAATTATTTGTGTGAATGTTATTGAAGCGCGTTGTTTATTATGAAGATACATCAACAATTCATGCGTTCTGTCAAAGGAGAATGAATATTTAAGGTTGAGAAATGATCGGAAATGTCGTGAGTTGTAGTTTCAATAAAGATTACAGTGTTGACAAATCGTGAAGAAAACAGAAAGAAGAAGAACACAACAAAAAAAAAGGTTGCATATTGTATAGGCTTCAATTTTCGTTGTTCGATGAATAATTTACTAACTTCTTCGGTGTTTCGTAGTATCAGGGTTCAAGAAAACCAGATATATTGCATTATATATAAAAATTTTCTTAATTTTCCTGGACATACCATACAGGGTGATTCAGAATTGCACGACAATATTTCAGATACGTGTTCTCTGGTACAAAATAAGGAAAAAATTTCCTATGAACATGTGTCCGATCTCGATTATTAGCAGGGTTACAGGGTGTTGAAAGTTAAACAAAAATAAGGTTATTATTTTATTGTGCTTGGTCTACTGCAGATGGAGCTCTCAAATTTTGTATGAGTATCAAGCAATAAGTGCTGCTTGATATGGAAGTGAACGTTTTCTGAATACCATACAGGGTGTTGCATTTTCCGAGGTCTCAATCCATAAAAGCCTCAAGAAAAACTTGCTCGTACGCCACTGGTAGATTTTAATATTTTTCTCAAGTTCTTCAACCAATTACCTGAATTTTGTCCCTCCTGACTTTTGGTCGAATTCCGTTCAGTTTCCTCAGAAATAATCAATTTGTAAATTGGCTCAAAGTTACATACTCTGAATTGTTTAAACTATTTTGATAATTGATATATCTCAAAGTGTCTACCAATGTACTCAAAGTAAAGTCCACTTCAATTAGTCGAAAAACAATCAAACAAGGAAAAGAAGAGGAATATACTGTGTGTCCAATAATCTGTGCCTCCAGAAAAGTTTTGAAAGACTTCTCCATACATCCTTCTCCAATTAGCCCCTTCCAATAACCACCTTGTACAACTGAATGAAAACCAACATTGCCTGATTCCACCTCGTTTGACGGTATCAAAATGATCCCTTTGTCCTTGTAGTGCCTAGTCCTTTGTTAATCACCTTATACTCGGAAACTCTTGTTGATCCCTTCAATTTTAATCGTTCGAATGAAATGATTACGATCTTCTATAGGTCCACATCTGCTTCTTATACACCCAAATCACTACCAGCGCTCTAATAGGAAGACCACAAAAAAAAAATTGGAGAAACAGGTGGTTTGCGTGAGCACAGAAGAAGAAATCATGTCTGAGATGGGCAGGGTTGAGCCAAAGATTTTTGGAGGTTACAGCATCAGATGGTTTCGAATAAAATACAGTTGAACACCATGGAATATATCTGATGGTATTATTTTTATGTACAGGGTGTTCCTTAAAGATATGCAAATATTTGGAAGGGTGATTCTTTGACTCATTTTAAGAAAAAAACTTTCTATAAACGTATGTCCTAGAAGTATTAACTTTTGAGATACAGGGTGATAGAATTTTTATAAAAAAAACAGTTTTTTGATAATAACTGAGATAAAATTTTATTTATTATATTGAATTATTCCTTTTGTAATTCTGAATTAATCAGTCTAGTGAAATCGAAAGAATGAGGATTTCCTGAACTATCAAATAACTACAAATCAGAAAAATAATGAATTGAGTGAAATTCAATGTAATAAATCATGTATATTAATGATCAACACTCAGTATTACACTGTAGTAGATCAAAAATATGTAATAAAAAATTGAGAGGTGTCTATTCAACTAACTATAACTCAATTCAATAATTTTTTGAAGCTTCAACGAAGTGCCTACTGAAATTTTAAGCCAACATATTTTTTCTACCCCTAGTCCGACTCTGTCGAGCCTATTCCACGAGTTGAGAAGGGTTCTTTTTATTCGAAAAGTCGAGCGGAAATCAAGTAATCAGCATCTTTGTTTACCTGAACTGGAAGCAGTAGCCTATATCACGTTTACAGCATAAACATCGAATTGCACTACCCTGCGAAATGTCTGGGTGCAATCTTTTTGAGTTCCCTCGCAGTTAGGGCAAGCCTCAGTAGGTCCAGGACACGCTTTTTGTCGTGATTCCTCAACGCCTAGTCGCTTTTGTAGTTGAAGAGAACCAAAATAGTGGAAGTGACTTTATTTTTGTTCTGTAAACGTTGGCCAAAGGTGAAGTTCGAAAAAACAATTCTACCTAAGAAGCCTCATGGGGGGAAGGGGGGGGGGGGGGGTGCTATCCCCAAGATGCTAGGGACTAACACCTAAAAAAACAGCTGATCGTGTATGCCATCTTGAGAAATGTCATCCATACGAAACCAATGAAAATTCCCGGACCTCCGCCACTGGCCGCGATACACACAGATTTCTCAACGTTCGAGTATCTCCGATTTTTCTTGGGGCCCCTTCCAGCAGGTGCATCTTGTCGTCGAACTTATTCTCATCTGCTGTAAGGTCCATTTTCATGCAGACACGCAGAATCCTCGTTTGACAGATAACCTTTCGGTGGTGAATTATTTGAGAAAATGTGGCAGGTGCAATGAGGCTGCTCATACGTCATACTCTTCGTTGAGTATCGAATGGTTCTTATTTTTTTTTTGAGGATACGTTGTTGAACGTTTCATTCATTTGTTTATTTATTATTATAAGCAAATATGTCAAAACTGTCTTCCTCGAATGAATAGACTTTAGAACACTCTGTATCAACAGAATTGGAATGGCTTGTGGGTTATTTCGGAGTTATTGTTTGTATAGACAATATCCAGATTGATTTATCCTTCGACGAAGAAGAAGACGAAAAAAACCTCTCCTGTTATGTAGATCCACAGAATCATTTCCAGAATACAAATATCCTCGGTTGTTTGCCTATCGGTTCGAACATAAATGGAAGTGCATCTATAATGCAAACTCTAATGGAAAGTTGGGTCATACGTCCATAGAGAATTTCCTATTTATTCAAACTAAATAACTTTGGTGGTGTGTTCGTCAGAAATTTCCCGATCAAATTTCACTCAATGAATATCGTTTTATGTCTAGACTTCGTGATTCCAGAGTTCCAAACTCATAATTAGTACCGAACCTGAAATTATTTGACGTGTTGAAGTTTCTTGTATCCATCGTATAAGCCAACGTGTGTCAACAAAAATGGAGCAAAAATACCTTAATTAGTAAACACATTCTACAAATCAGTGCCTGGTGTATTTTCAAACAAAACCGGCACTACAACATTCTTCTTCTCGTGTCTATCAATCAGGCATAAGTGACAGCATTCCATAAACGTCAATGCGATCATAAATTCGAAAAATGCTTGAAGGAGTTCGACGAAGAATTATGTTTAGATGAATTCACAGCTCGTATTGTTCAGGGGTTGAATTTTATCACCCCCACAAGTGCCGGTCACATATGGGGTTCCTTGAAAATATGTGTGGCATTTGTCCATGTGTTGGTTGAAATATGCACAGGGGGTGTGATATATGGAGGCCAATGAATGACAAAAAATTGGTCTTGACCAGCTATAAATATTTTAGGCACTGTCCCTTCAACATATGGCTAGTTTTATTGCCTCAAAATCATTTACAAGTGTTCAGTTTTCAATTTTATTACTGGTTTGGGAATAAAAATTCATAGGATCTCAGAAAATAGTGATCGAGTATCGGGCTTTCTATTTATTTTCCAAGTCATAACTCTCTGTTAGAACTACGTAGATATATCTCAGGAACCAGTTTTTGTTACTGTCCCATCACACATCATTAATTTTTCCAGTTCAATTGTTTCACCAGTAACCGAGCTAGTCGTAAGAAACTCGCCGGTAGGTAAAGTGACGCCATCTTATTATAATCGATTTTCTGAAAACGTGGAAATATGGAGATATTGGGGGTCAAGCTTTGGTAGTATGAAACTTTCATAACTTTCAATATTTTTGTGTGAAAAAAAAACTCAAATATAGTTAATAATATACTTTATTATATCCAAGAAAATTAACAACATTTTATCGAGTATTTTGTTCGAAAAAAATGGCAAAAATGGCCTGATTTTTGAGGGGTCACACTGTTATAACCACTCAACGTAATCAGCACTGGTTCGATACTTTTATGGCATTATAGGAGAGCTCTCCCTAATGATTTCATCAATAAAACGCTTCTTTAGACGTCGTCGAACTTGCTTTTCTATAAAACCAACTGACCATTCGAGCATCTAACAGTCGTAATATTCACATGAAATCTGAGACCACACACTGTTTTCTCGATGTTATCGTTCATTACCTCCAATCCAACAATTATCTTGATAAAATCATTAATGAAATATTCGTTTTATTGCTGACCAAATTGGAGTTTTGATTCTGTTTTCGTGTACGCCATCTCATAAAACAAGAATATCTATCTAATTAGTTCGATTCGAAAAGAATTCGATCTTCTAGGCGGGTTTCAAAACTGAATTTGGAATCAAGACTGGGATTTTTTTACAGTGGATTACTCCAAACGTGATTTCAACATCCATTTGAAGAGCTAGATCATTTTGGAGTTGACCTCAGTAGTGTTCCTTCACGCTTTTGAACGGTCTACTGAAATGGAAAAAACTATTCAAGTCATACTCATTGTTTTGTGTTGATTTACTTCATTAATTCCAATCGATGAACATCCAAACTGAATCAGAGAAACAAGAAAGCATTAAGTAAGCAAACAAAGCAAGGGAACGATGTCAAAAAAAACTATGACTGATCAAACCAGGTGGATTAAAAAAATCTGCGGTGAATAACAATAAGAGAAATAGATTTATATCCGTTTCCCAAGAAATTTTGGATACTCTTCAATGCCTTTTTTATGTCTATATACAAGGTGTTTCATTAATATGGTGAACAAAAATCAAACTGAGAGTAGGGAGGAGCAAAATATGAAGATTGAGCGCGACATCGCTCATACGAATGTTGATGGTTGAAAAGATACAGGTAGATCTAGTCTTACTTGGTGACTCAACCTTCAACTGTAGGTGTCAACTGTCAATACATGAGCTAGTTCATAATCAAATTCAACCTGTATGTAAACCCAACTCGTCTATTTGACTTGCAATCTGCATACGATTAAATAAAATCGAGGAATTTATCGATTTCTCTGATACAGTTATCTCCCGTGGACTTATCGAGAATATAACATGCACATAACGTTTGCACTAGTAAATAATAATCGAGTTGAGTTGCGTGAGACATTTCCTCATGGGATGTTAATTATTATCCATGACAAAGTAAGTGTTCCAAAAAAATTGGTAATACAGTTAGGCTACTTGCTGAATGGAATTGGCGATCAGCTTCAATCCAATAGGTTAGATATATTTTTTCCTGGACCTCTGAATCGTTCAAGGGCTATGCTGGTGATTCTTCACCAGTTTTTCATACAGGGTGTACAGTTTTTTAAAGGAGGGCCTGTCAAAGTCGACGAATCTTGAAAATTTTAAATTCGTAGCGTAACAAATAGTCTCAATTCTCGAAAACTCGAGGCAATTTTGTCATTATTCTTTATTGGGATTCTGGAAATGTTATTTAGGATTACGTTTCCAAACTTCAAATGAATAAAAATAAAAAATAATAATCGAAAAATGGTACAGTTTGATCAAATTTCTAGGCTTTTCTTGAAATGCCCATAATTTTCAAACTGCATGGGATAGAGTTTTTTTAGATTTTTCCCTTGATGGTTATGTCACCCCTTCCGGCTTGACGTTGTTCTGGGACACCCTGTATAAACTTTTCATAAAAGCTTCGTTGAGAGCTTCAAAGACTCAACCAAATGCACTGACGTGAAATTGTTATCTCTGTTAGGTGATAGAAACCATCAAAACAATGCCTTTCCAAATATTTACATTCCAATATAACACCTGTAAGACTATGGTTTATTTTATGACTGCGTTGATTATACACTTCACTGATAATAAAAACCTCTTCTTCGCATACAGAAAGTGATAAATTAACAAAATTTACAATGTGCTGCTCAATATTAATTCTTGGACCTCTCTCGAAACGCGTGAGAATTCAGAACGATAGAAATCATGCGAGGGATGTTCCTGAATTATTGTTATTAAAGGTTATTATTGCTGTTTAGGTAAAGGTGAAATGTAGATAATTTACTGCTTCCGTTGGTGCCTTTCTACCCCAAGAAAATTCCTCACACGACATAGTAATCAAGGGATTTCTTCGAGAAAGGAACGATGATGGTTTTTGTATGATTTGTTTTTTACCTGATGCCATGGAGAATTGCAGAACAAATAAAAAGGGGCTTTTCTATTCGACACGGGGTGGTTTTCGATTCGTTTCGAGTCAAGTGATCAATTGACAACTCCTTTAACTAGTGATTACTATTTGGGGAAAAGTAACCAAAGAGCAACAACGAAAGAAGCACTAGTGGAAGAGCAATTGAAAAAAAAAGTCACTTATATACGTTGTTTCTTCTTCTGTGTAATCTAGCTAAGAAGAGTGTCATAGAGTTTCTTGACACCCTGTATAGTGCTGGTTCCTCCAATTAGAGAACATCGCGAACCACTTGTCGCATGTCAAAACTCTTCCATTCATGAACCACATATCTTCATCCATTCAAGCTTCGCCTTCATAAATCAACACAACAATACAAAGTCGGTGCACGGCAACTGAATGAATATTTTCGTTATAATGACCGGGTCCAGATCACGTACCATTGTTGGAACCAGCTCTGCACTACCTGTTGATGATGAATCCAAGATGTAGTACGGGTGGTACCTGAATTATACGCCGCGCCGCTTCGCCAAGCGATCTTTGATAAAAGGGGAACTGATGGAGATGGACGGGATGGTACTTGTTTTGTGTTCTTTATCGCAGTTGGTGTCATCTAATGGCTGTGTTGCGATGATATTTTAGATGATAAAACGTTGCTGGTTGTGTTTGGAGTGATTGGAGATGTTTTTATATCAGGTGATCTCAGTTGGAGATTGAGAGTTTGAAGATTTTCTTGTGAAAGTATTGAGAGGATGAGCTTTGCTCCTGACTGTGTATTTTTTGAAGTGTTGTTATTGGGTTCATTTCAATTCATTGGGGCGTCAAAAACTAATAAAATATTTCGACAAATACATCAAAAATGACATTTTTACAGCTCACTTTACCAATGTGTCAACTGACACTCATAAAACAGTGTTCACTTCCACGTTATCTCGATATATCTCCTGATGCCACCAAATCTGGAACCAATCGTAAAAATTCCACTTCAAATTTTCAACAACCATGACCTGATCTAGCCTCTCCAGGTACCTATACTGATTATGCATGGTTTTTTTTTTGGGCACCCAACCTATCCGTATCAGTTGCCAGATGAATGCCTTTATTTAACGACACATTTCAAGTGGAGGTATCATTTTACGAGATGTTTAGTGAACAAGTGTCTTTGTAGTACCTCGGAAGACAGCAGATGGTCTCGAAGAATCTTGAGAGTTTTTTTTTATACAGTATGTGATAATTATTGTGGGAAGCACTGTGATTCTCAAGGGCTGTCAGCTAATAGAAATAGCCTCGAGCCTCTGCAAACAATTTACTGACATGCTTGGTAACTTTGCAGTCATCATGCAGATCTGTCGAATACACCCTGTATAAATAACCAATCTTCAGTTTTCAATCAGTGGAAACCTTAGAGTTCTGTGCCTGCTCCGAGAAGCCTTAGTAGCACCGCTAAATCAAACCTTATACAGTGTGTTCCTCAAAAACATGCTAATATTTGAAGGGGTTATACTTTGACACATTTCGAGAAAAAAACTTGCTATCAACGTATGTCCTAGAGGTCTCAACTTTTGAGATACAGGGTGATATAGATTATTAAACGGTTGGTACTGCGTTATGAAGCAATTTAATTCAATTATTTTAATCAAGAACAGAGCATCTGATGAGAAGAATATATTTTTTGGATTCCCATTTATTTTGGAATGAATCTGATCTCTTGAGTTGCTTTCAGTCGATGCACAAACATTATCACGCCGCATCAGATTTTTGACAAATAGATCCTGAAGTAAAACGATTTTTATATTTTTTTGAGCGAAAACCATACGTCGGACAAAGAAAATCCATGAGACTAATTTTGCTCATTAATGAATGAGGATCTTTTATTTCGGAAGTAGGCAGTGGCGTAGTATTTTTTCTCTAAAAATATCCATTGCAAAACCCGTACGGTCGCCACTGGTAGAGAAAATGAAAAATTCCGTACATCACAAAATGCACCTTGATTCAAAACTTTATATCACCCTGTATCTCAAAAGTCAAGTATTTTAGGACGTACGTTTATAGGAAGTTTTTTTCTCAAAATGTGTCAGAGAATCACCTCTTCAAATACTAGCATGTCATTATGGAACACCCTGTATGGGTGGCGAACGTATCAAATGACAAGTGACGTGTGCATAGCAAAAATATAGACCAGTTTACACTAAAGTTTGTGCGCGTCATCGATATCTTGTAATCGATACTCTTAAAGCTACAGCTGACTAAAGCTTAAAAATTTCGAATGACAAATAAAAACAAATTAAAGTTGGTGCCCATGAATTGGAATTGTCGATTTGTCAATTTTTATCTTTTGTTGAATTCGGCATGGAATACAAGTGTTGATCTTGCGATATTTTGGGCTAGTATACAGGGTGTTCCACGGGTGGAACGCAGGCTTTAACCACATATACAATGCAGAGAAATTAGAGTTAGTTTTTATAAACAATAAAACGAATAAAGACGTTAATTATTATTATTATCATCATTATCATTATTATTATTATTTTCTTCACAAATTTTGTCCGATGAACTACAGAACGTCACGATCACTTTCCTTCTCTTCTGTCGAATATTTCCCATGCATACAGGGTGTTATTCCAGCTTGTACAAAGTCGTGTTTCAATTTGATTCTCGCCATTGATTTTCTCGACTAAACCTGACGGAAATTCCTGCATTCTGTTGTGGGTGAGCGCTCCTAAAATAATGTTCACTCTTCGGCGTTTTGTTGTGTCTGGTTTGCATTTAATTTTGACAAATTTATTTTATTCAGCTTCACATCAGCTGCAACGGATAGCGAACGCTTTATTTTAATTGTACATGCGACACAGTGACAGATGACTGAGTCGAAACAAATTCGAGGTTACGCGGGACGACTTATCACATGCAGACTGGGCGCCGTCTCTTGTTTTTCTTTGTTGAACCCGCCAGATATGCAGATTTTGCTCAGTTTGTTTGTTGATTCATTTTTTCTACTCGTGCTTCGGAGGGTTTGAATTTAGGGGTTATGTACAGTTGAAATTTTCAAAAAATCGAGTTCTCATTTCGAGTTCAATTTACGTATATTTGAGGATACTCTCAGAAAGTTTCATATTGTTTCGGTGAGTATTTTCGAAGTTACACGCAAATTTGGAAAGGCGTTTCAGAGTGCTTGAAAGTGCTTTTCAAACTTTAAACGCGTTCTTCTCGAAACATTTTACTCGAAAACGGCTCAACCGATTAGTCTCAAATTTCAACACGAGCTTCTCAAATATATTTTTCAGTAATTAATCCAAGATTTTTCCTCACCGATGAATATTTTTTGTATAAACAATTTGGGGCCAAACTTTTGATTAAATATCGATTATTTTTCTTTGAGAAACCGCCATTTCGCTTCTTCCTTCGATTAATTACTGGATTCAACATTACTTTAATGAAATATGTTTGGTTTTTCAATTTCGGATGATCCAGTTCAGAGATATACCGCAAAACGACTTTTTTGAGAGGAGCTCCCGGAGCTTTCCAAATAAATATTTTTACCCATACTGAGTCTTAAAATACTGTCAATTTACACCTTTCATTGTTTATGATAGAGCTATTATTTTATCGAGAGCTCGCTAGTTTTATTCCTATTTCATTTTTGTTTTGGTGAAATACCTCCGAAATCGAACTACCAAACTACGTTGCAGTATTTTTCAATGACTCAACTCATTCAACCATGGAAAAGAAAATAATCAAAAAAAAAATGGTACACAAACTATTGCATCAACTACGATCCCAAAAATACACTGGATATTATTCCTTCCTCGATCTATCAAAAACAAAACAACCGATACCGAACCCTCCCTAAGATGGCGCCACTGCACCAATAATTATAAAATCCGGACCTTGGAACGTAACAACGATGCCGTTTTACCAGTGTTCTCTTAAAAATCGAGGTAGGCAGCAAAAAAAACAAAGGCCACCAACCAATGGCGTTGATACTAGGAGACAGGTGGCAGCCTCTAGCACTCTTGATTCTCGTAATCCGAACACGGAGAACCTACGGACAGGTACTACGGACAGGTACGACTTCCAGTTCCATCGGTGTCGGATAGAACGGGTGATGGTATCGAAATATTGTCGAGATATACATTTTTCAAAATCCAATTCAGTAAAACACCAAGTATAATTCTATTCTTGATTCAATTTCATTGTTGTTATAAACAAATCACATATTCACAAGTCCATGATTGAAGTAGGTCAGTACAAATTATATTATTATTATTATTATTATTATTATTATGAAAAGAGTGTTATCACAAGAATGAGAATTATATGATTTTTTGAAATTGGGATTGTGTTGAAGGCCTTTTCCATATTCCTTACATTTGCCAATGGGAATGAAGCAGATGATAGACTATGGTTCAATTAGGCTTTTTCATTGGTGAAAAGGCGTGGCTTCAAATGACGCGAATTACGTCAGCAACGGACCTGAATTCAAACTCGTTAATTCTGTGTAGCTTATTCATTCACTCATTTATTCATTTATTGAACTACGATGCTTTGGAAATCATTAAATCGGTATCAAAAATAATATAACTACAGGGTGTTCCTCAAAGACATGCTAGTATTTGAAGGAGTGATTCTTTGATACATTTTGGGGAAAAAACTTTCCGCAAAAGTATGTCCTAGAAGTCTTGACTTTTGAGAGAAAATGAAAAATTCCGTACATCACAAAATGCACCTGTACCAATTTTTTCAAAGATGTCCAGAATATTATCTCAGTTATTATCAAAAAACTAGGACATACGTTTATAGGGAGTTTTTTCTTTAAATGTATCAAAAAATCACCCCTTCATTTGCATGTCTTTGAGAAACACCCTGTATAATGTACGTTTCGTGATTATTATATATAGTACGTATTCTCTGGTACAAAATAAGGAAAAAAGTTCCCATGAACGTGAGTCCGATCTCGATTATTAGCGGAGATACAGGGTGTTGAAAGTTCAACAAAAATTAGGTTTTTATTTTATTGTGCTTGATCTACTGCAGATAGAGCCTTCAAATTTTGTACGAGTATCAAGCAATAGGTGCTGCTTGATATAGAAGTAAATGTTTTCCAAATACCATACAGGGTGTTGCAATTTCCGAGGTCCCAATCCATAAAAGCCTTGAGAAAAACTTGCTCGCACGCCACTGGTGAATTTCAACATTTTTTCCTAGTTCTTCAACCTATTGCCTAAATTTTGTCACTCCTGACTTTTGGTCGAATTCCGTTCAGTTTCCTCAGAAATTAATCAATTTGCAAATTGGCACAAAGTTACATACTCTGAAATGTTTCAACTATTACGATATTTGATATTAATTGAAGCATCAAAATTAAAAAGAGAAGAAATGTATCAATAAATGTTCGTCCTTATGCATATAAACACGTGAATTTACAATGTACATTCACAGAATGAAAATTACGATGAAAATTAAAAAACGAAAGGGCCGTCAGTGACGTCACGAACATTGCGTCTTGTGGCAATGATGCACAGCATGACGATGCGATTTTCACAACGGTCTGCGATCAAAACGTATTTTCCACTAAAGCCCAAATTAGTGGTCTCATAACAAAGCCCAGTTCCATTGCCGCCAGCAAATAAAACTAATGAGTTTTACTCCATTTTTATTGCCATCATATTTCATGTTAGGGCAATTCTGTTCTAGATTTCCCGCTTTTTCCAACAAACTCTCTCGATTCCTCTCATGCGGAAGTGGAAATTGATTTTCTTAGCCGTTTCAACTTTTATTACATTCTCAATACGCTGTCGGTTTCTTTACAGGGCCGCAAGAATTATCATCGGGTTTTCTGTTTTCCGCGCTTTTCACAAAGAACATTGTGTGACAGGAATTTCGGTATGCGATACGGTTCACGGATCCAATAAGGGTGGTTTTCTGTGGAAGGGTCGCTGATTGGTTACGTTCTGTTGTGTTTTCGCTAATTCGATAATTCACGACTTTGCCATTTGCAGTGAAATTCTAACTTTGGCAAAGTGTTGATTGGTCTGTGTCGTAGCTTATTCGACTGAAACGGTCGCTTGGGATTGGAACCATTATTCTGTTATTCAAAGTTGAGTATACTCAGTTCCAGTTTGGAGTCAATTTTGACAAATGTCGTTTCTAAGAAAACACGTTCATACCGCTGCGTACATAATGCATAATAGTACCGCTGAACGTGTCTCATTATCTCAATATTTTCCCAACTCGTATCTCAAGGGGTTAGATACAGTTAAAAGGTCGAAAAAAAGTTAATTTTCCAGAATTTTTCCTGAGAAAACATTTAGAATTATTGATCTAATAATTTGTATACATATTATGGTATTTTTCAACAGTATTTTGAGACTTGGTATTAGTGAAAATACTTATTTGGAAAGAAGCTACAAACGAGCTCCTGGAGCTCCTCTCAAAAAAGACGTTTTGCGGTGATCACTCGGTATATCTCTAAACTGGATCGTCTGAAATTGAAAAACCAAACAGATTTTGTAAAAGTAATGTTAAATCTAGTAATCAATCGAAGGAATAAGCAAAATAAATGGCGGTTTCTCAAAGAAAAAATCGATTTTTCACAAAAATTTCGCTGTTAATTTGTTTATAAAAAAAATATTCATCGGTGAGGAAAAATCTTCAAGCAATTACTGAAAAATATATTCAAGGAGCTCGTGTTAAAATTATACACTAATCGGTTTATCCGTTTTCGAGTAAAATATTTTGAGAAAAACGCGTTTAAAGTTTGAGAAGCACTTTCAAGCACTCTGAAACGCCTTTTCAAATTTGAGTGTAACTTCGAAAATATTCACTGGAACGATATGAAATTTTCTGTGTATTTTCTCAAATTAATTATCATTAAGAAAATAAACTAAAGAAAATCGAGTTTTTGAAAATTCTAACTGTATATAACCCCTTAATAGTGATTGAAAATACATCTGATTATTGGTCACTGTGTAATTACTGTTTAATTTTTGGTCCCGTTTCTGCATGTGCGATTCAATTTAACAAAGTTGTTGAGTTAATTTAAATTGTTACTGTTCTGGCGGAAATGTCGGTTGTTTTTCATTTCCAGGAAACGTTGTTTAACAAATTCATATTCGTCATGACTCTTTAGTGAATTAATAAGAACATTTTCATACTTAAAGTCTTGATTCAATAGAATTCTTCATTCAGATATAACCATAAGTTGAGCCTTCAAAAAGCAAGCTCATCATCAATTATTTATAATAATTATTCGACTTTCATTAATGAGACCTCCGTTTAACATCACTGACTATCATTAATAAAGCGTTTTGTCCTTTTTACAGGCCCATCTGTAACTGTAGAATCTTCAAAACCAGAGGTGAGTCGAACTTATGCAAATTTTTGCGAAAACGCACCATCTGTAGTTCACTAAGTGGCCACCAAACCTGTTCCGCCAGTCTGCAATTATTGTTACCATTTTTTTGCTTAATTATTTCACTTAGCTATGTCCCTGTAAAAGTTGCAAAAATCCTTAATAATGGCTCGCCTGACAGTTGAATTCTCCCCAGGTGTTTGGAAGAGTACAAGTTTTTTTTTATCACTAATTTGTTGCTTCAATGTACACGATAAACCAAATTGTAATCTCAATCAACATTTCTTCGGGTATCGGCGTTTCTGAAATATAATTAAAACGACTCAGGACATCGCTAAGCATCTTTCAATTGCCACTTATCATCTATCAACTGTCATACATCACATTTTTGAGTCAAGCTAGCCCCACTGAAGAATCTAGTGGGGTTAGACCTGTAGGTTCAGCTGGCCACTCGGTGAGTTCTCCTTTGGTTCTTGGAACTGTTGAAAATAATTAAATCGATGACTAGTGAGTGTCCAATAGGGAATTTTCAAAACTGTGACAGGCTGTTTTTCTATCACCCTGTATCTCAAAAGTCAAGACTTTCAGGGCATACGTTTAAAGGAAGTTTTTCTCTCGAAATGTGTCAGAGAATCACCCCTTCAAATATTAGGATGTCTTTAAGGAAACCCCTGTATAAATACACCCGTGTTAAATCTGCGAGATATTATAATGAGTGTTCTCGTTTCAATGGACTACAATTATTTGTTGCTGGGGTATATTAATAATCATCAATTTCCGCTGAAACCGCCATATATCCAAGCCGCTCGTTATAATAAAGTCACTAATTATTGTCGAGGTATAAAAATCTTCCTAAGTATTCATTAAAGGAATGGTTTTTCACTATCTTCATTACTAGGACTGGAACTCATGTGGATTATATCCTATATGGAGAATATTTCATTCTTTTGACAGGTGACATCATGAGATCTGAGCTTGATTGAAGCACCATCGAACCGCTCGTGATGATATAAAATGAAACCTGCAAATCCAAACGACTGCGCCAGTTTTGTGTTTTTTAATATCTCCTCGATTTCGTTCGGAATTTTCAAGGAATGACTGGGATTATAAATTGTCTGATACATCTCGATCTATTCAATCGGCCCTAACCGCAAATTGTATAAATGATCAACCAAGCACATTCTCCGAAACACCATTTGTATTTCAATTTGTATCTCTTTGTTGGTGATACGATTCGAATGATGGTTCTACCACAATAATTATTTGTACAGGCGCTATCAGAAAATTGAACTGTTTTTCAATCTGATTCTTATTTAGCTCTGGAAATTAATCCACGCGTTTTTCAAGCTTTGGGCTACGTATGGGGTTTATCAACGATTCCAAAAATGAGTTCATTGCGTTGCATTGAAGCTGATGGCGTCAAAATGTGAGTCTCAAGTCATAACAAATAATATCGAGAAAAGCATTAGTAATCGATCTGATTATTTTTGAGTCCACAGTAATTTCAAGGTCGAAGAATACAAGGAGTTATTGTTTCGGTTCAAAACGCAGATGCCACATTTTGTCGATTAACTCATATGGTATCAGTATTTTTACAACAGCAGCAACAACTTCTGATGATAGCTGGCTTATCAGAATGACTGAAGCAATGGCAATAATAAATATTGATGAAAAATCTCAATAACAACTTGCTGTATCAATATTCTCAGTATTGAATTTGCCAATACATTTGGCATTGGCATTTGTTGTAGAATATGCTTCCAAAGCATCGTTTCAATGTTCTCAGTATTTTTTTCTCTCAAAATTGGTGACTTTTTGGATGTTTTGGGAATTTTGGAGCGAATCGATTTCTCGAAA
This sequence comes from Plagiodera versicolora, assembly GCA_037013635.1. Classification (NCBI taxonomy): domain Eukaryota; kingdom Metazoa; phylum Arthropoda; class Insecta; order Coleoptera; family Chrysomelidae; genus Plagiodera; species Plagiodera versicolora. The sequence goes on along the minus strand of CM072991.1, from coordinate 8,339,270 downwards.
TACTTAGAATGAATGTTTTTAGACTGACGAGTATCCAACAAAAGCTTTCGAATAGTTTATAGCAGGATAGCTATCTCTTAGTCGTGTTTTACGATTATTATTTCTATAGCACCATAATAACTCGAGAGTAAATGGCTTCTGAAATATTTCAGTTTAAATTTATCTCTAGATAAAATAATCTCCATTTCCACTAGGATCTTTTTTTTTGTCCCAAGCTTATCACGACTTAAACAGTGGCCTTCTTGCTTTTGTGTTTCAAAAATTCATTGGGAGCTCCATTGAATCACCATTCTGATTCGGAATCCACACGTCTAGAATACTCAGCTCAGGTGATCTTGTATGCCACAAAGCTCCTTTCTCCGAGGGAATTGAAACAAATCGACGAATGACAGCTTTTCAGTTCCATACTGAAGGTGTCGGTAATGGGGCGAAACGTTGAACGTGTGAAAGGAGACGCAAGTGCGTTCCATATGCCGCGTCAACGATTATTTATCTTTTTTTTTTCGGTCTTCCAAGCCGACGTACTATAAATGCCGCTATGTGAATGAACAAAACATGGAATTCCGTCTCGTTTGTTAGGGTACACGTTTTTTGTCTCGAATACTATTTTTAGATGCATTACCAGGCAGACGAATGGATGGAACATGTGTGTAACGCTTCAGAATGTTCTCCGATTCATAGAAAAGATATATTCTTTTCAATTCATGAGGCAGTAGCAGTTTAGGCGGTTTTCGCGAATTTTTCCTAAAGATACTTCTTGATGAAATGCTGTATTTTTTTTGATATGATAAGGCATATTTTCAGCTATATTTTGAGATTTTTTCCATACAAAAATATCTGAAAACAACGGAGTTATCTGCTTTCTTCTTCGAAGGTACCAAAAAAGCCCATGAAAAATTAGTCGATTTTCGCGAATTTTTTCAAAAGAAAGTTCCAGATAAAATGTTGTAAGTTTTTAGGGCATGATAAGGCATATTTTGAGCTATATTTTAGAATTTTTTTCATACAAAAATATTGAAAAACAATGGAGTTATCTGCTTTCTTCTTCGAAGGTACCAAAAAAGCCCATGAAGAATTAGGCGATTTCCACGAATTTTTTCAAAAGAAAGTTCCAGATAAAATGTTTTAAGTTTTTAGGGCATGATAAGGCATATTTTAAGCTATATTTTAGAATTTTTTTCATACAAAAATATTGAAAAACAATGGAGTTATCTGCTTTCTTCTTCGAAGGTACCAAAAAAGCCCATGAAGAATTAGGCGATTTCCACGAATTTTTTCAAAAGAAAGTTCCTGATGAAATGTTGTAATTATTTCCAGACATGGTTAAGCATATTTTCAGCTATATTTTGATATATTTTCTCACGAAAATATCGAAAAATAACGGTGCTACGTGCTATCTTCAGATATTCAAGATATGACCTTGAATATTGAATCGTCTGTATTCTATCGAGATCATGGAAAGCTCCAGTGGACTTTATCATTCAATTACCTCCAATTTCATTGTTTCAAGTCTCGAAACACTTCTGAGTGACACCATCAAAGCTTTCGTGCATTTCCGAATCATAAGGCCCCAGGCAATAGCTGGCACTTCATCAAAAACACATTAGTCGTAATAACTATCTCGATATTCTTGGTGCATTTCTCAGAAATTGTTCCACTGCGTCTGCAATTGACATCGAAGAAGTCAAAGATGTTGCTACAAAGAGAGTAATTATCTGTCTTTCTTGTAAATAGCATTGTTATCAACGACAGAGATTGATTCTCGAGTTTCGTAACATCTTCTACTGCTTTTTGTTATTAACAATTGTGATGCAGACTCAAAATTAACACCCTGTGGAGAGCTAACCACCATTGACAGTAACGCAGCAAGTTTTTTTCAAAAAACAATTTCATAAAAGAGCACCCCATCCTCCATTCCGTTGTTTTAATCTTTCATCTACAGCGTCTCTTATAAGTACACTCGTTTTCTTAATTTACCGTGTAATTTGGACAAGAAGTTATCTTTTACGGTGTCCCTCAGAGCGTTATAAGCTCGCCTAAATAAATGAGAGCACGCAATTCGTCAGTGGACTCTTTTCCAAGAAGCTCAAAAATGTCTGCTGCTCAGCTTCGTCATGGTTTACACTATGTAGTTCATTTATTTGATGTTGAGCTGTGCAGTTTCTCAATTGTGAAAGTGAATGAGTGAATTATTGTGCTCCTTGTATTTTTATCCACTTTCTTCAAATATTTATGATTGTTTCTCAAATTTTAGCGATGACATACTTTCGAAATGCAAGCTTATTTTTAATTCATACTTTAGAATCCAGTATATTATTACTAGACGTCAGAATATAGTGCATCTATTTTTAAACATGATAAATTATACCTAGCTATCAAACTCCAAATCCATTACCTCAGGTATAATAAATGAACGAATTCAATAACGACATTTTTCTTCCAATAATGCCGTAGTCAGTACGTGTAATGAACGAGCAGGAATAACTCGAGAATGAAGTAATAAAAATTTGAATAACCACTGCATCATTACAGTTATACCATTACTACCTGCTTGCAACGACGCAGGCTGGCCAACCATTCATCCGAAGCAAAATAAAACACGAAAAGGGCTTTGACGAGAATGATTCTTCAGCTCGTTTTCGCATGCATTCATCAGTTTGGATAGTTGAGAAACAAAAGCACAGAGCTGTCAACTATAGGTTATAGTTGTGACAGCTTGCCGGAGAGTGCGGTGTTGCCGCTTGTCTTTTTTTCCAAAGATACTCCGACACAGAGTGTCATTCAACTGTTTTTAGAATTGATTTCGGTTCATAAAATACAGGGTGTTTCAGAATTGCACGGCAGGTAGGTATTCTCTGGTACGAAATAAGGAAGAAAGTTCCTATGAACGTGTGTCCGATCTCGATTATTAGCGGAGTTACAGGGTGTTGAAAGTTTTTCAAAATTTAGGTTTTTATTTTATTGTGCTTGATCTACTGTAGATAGAGCCTTCGAATTTTGTACGAGTACCAAGCAATAGGTGCTGCTTGATATGGAAGTAAATGTTTTCCAAATACCATACAGGGTGTTGCATTTTTCGAGGTCTCAAGTGCCGAGGAAAAATGGATTCGTCGTGCTCAATGTTGCATTCAACAGAACGCCCTGTATGAATATCAAGATTGGATTGGACAGTTTTATCAATGTTGCACTGTGAAGACACTTTTCATTTCGCACTTTTGACGTTTTTGCGTTTTTTTTTGCATAAAGAGATGAATAATAAATGCAAAAATGTGTGTATCGAAAAGATGATCCGTCATACCGTGAGGACATATTTTCTGAGTATGCTCTCCAAATTTCAGGTCGATATGTTAATTACAGCGACCAGGAGAATGTCGGCCATTTTTAAAAACATGTTTTCGAGAAAAACGCGTTTAAAATATCGTAAACATTCGTAGTCCTGGAAACGCTTCTACAGTTTCATTCCTACTTACATATAGATTAAAAATCCCTAATGAAAAAATTCCAAGGACGAAATCTCCCTTAAATAAATAGACCAAAGCTTGGATTCCGTGTACTTTGACCGCACTATAAATCTCACTTGAACCAAAGCGTAAACTGAAGCATTTCATCGTCCTCGTCCTCGGCATCTTCGGCGATGCTATAACAACTTTTAATTAGATATTTAACAAGAATTAATACATCATTAAATGGGTCCGTTAATGATTGGGTACTGGTTCATCTCATTTTTCCAACTGAACTCGGGAAGACCGGACTAGCCGGAGATATTAAGTTTTAAATAGATCTCCTATAGGTATATTTTTATGACACTTATAAATAACAAGCTGTGATCGTAAATAACGAGGAAGATCCAACGAGTTCATCGCTGCTTTCAGGTTAGCCCATCAGAATTCGTGCATTTCTGAACCATGATACAAGGAGTCTATTCGACCAGTATCGTCACTGGTTTTATATTCGTCAGCCAAGTTTAATGTCAAAGGGATTCATTACTTCCTGCCCCCACGAAATGTCACTGTTTCGGAAGTAATAAAAGTCTTCAACTGTTCATCTGAGCTCAGAAAATCCAAACGGGGTCCCTGTGCTGGGCTCCAAGCTCCAAAACACCCAGTACACTCGTGAATTGAATGTGAATGTAAACATTAATAAGCTCATTAGCAGTGACTCAGCGTTTCGGAATTATTTTTTCTGGAATACGTTTCACAAGAAGTTGATTTCTAGAAATGAACGTATTTTAGACGACTTTGGCTGAATATCGCATTCCAAATCTGCTTTTAAAAACATAAAACAGGCCGTCTTCAATTATAATTAGGAATATTGAAGTGTTAATTGATGGACTATCAGATTTTGAGCGAGATTGTGTTGTCAGTTTATTAAAAGAAACATTTATCATTTGTGGTAAAAAAGAAACTAGATTTTCCTGGGCGATGAAATCGAAATTATTAATATTCATCGAGAATACGTGAAGATTTTACGATACAACTATGAAACTGTCGTTTAGGAAATTCAATTTGATATTTATGACTTATGTTTTGATTGAAAAATATTGCTGAATGTGTGTTTCAAGGTTGTTTTTTTTTGAGAACAATAACATAGTGTAAAATATGGTGTGGTTTCAACAAAAAAACCTCTGAAAAGTCAATGTCGATGCTCTGGAAGCCTCCATACGAAAATTGGAGACTCTAAGACGATTTTGAAATTTTAGGAAATCCAAAATGGGTACCCTTCGGTATATTTCTGAGCAAAATCCCAAGAAATTAACCGGAAGATTCAGGTTGAAAATATGTCGTGGTTTCCAAGATTGAAAACTAAAATATTTCTAACACACTCTACGACTCCGCAATTATCTTTCGCAATTCATTTTCATTTAATTTCGTGAAATTTTCATTCCAGACCTGATTAAAGCAATGTACTGTGTGTTCCTATGCACAAAACTATGAATACTTGATGATATAGTATAACGAGGCTCTGTACACGTTCATAGTAAATCCAAACGAGGTGAATATTCCACACATTTTAATAATGCAATAATGTAAATTGAGGTTGTTCATTGATGCCAACATAACACTGACAAAATCGGCATCAGTTACGTCCAGATCTCTATAATGATTACTCGTGATAGACATATTGTTTTCAGGAAATTCGATACTGGGTAGATTTCTGAATCTAATTTTACGAATTCTATTTCATTGAAAATTCAATCAAAGGATTATTTGTATGTCCCTCTTTGTTTTGGGTTGGCAATGCTGCTAATATTATAAATGTGAAACTGAGAAGGTTTGTCAGGCCTTGGTTGCTGCTGTTTTGATTAACGAATAAGGTTTTGAGTGGCCTACAAGCTCTCCTGATCTGTAACTTGTTTTCCTGGAGCCCTCTAAAGTTCGCGTGCATAAATTTTTACAGCTTTTCTTGGGATTTTCTTGGATTATAAGAACGTTTCCTATCCCGAAATCAATTCCTGAATTTTCTCAACAAATCCAGGCGATACAATTTTGCATAATCAGATTATGTAGTGAACTTCGTCGATTTCAGCGAAACTCTTCATCGATAATGGCGACAATCCTCTGGAACTCGATTTTCAACTAATTGAATTACCTGATCAGAGTTCTTCTCTTCAGAAATTCGCTCATAGAAAGTTTGGCAACTTTGATTCTGACGATGGCATTTGTTCGGCATTGATTTGTAATTAGGGATATCCTGTACTGTTGTCGAAGCGTATTCTACAAGATTGGAGATTATACGACAAATTTCAAAGATCGAGCGATAACGCATTCTTCTCTAGTTGAAGGGGTATGTTTGGGGAGAAATACTGCCCGGCAAAATATTTGGCTGATGCCATTCGATTCACAATCATCGAAACTATATATTCACGTGAAAAAAATATTCATTTATCTCAGATTTGAAGACATACGATTTTTCAAAGATCGAGCGATAACTCATTCTTCTCTAGTTGAAGGGGTAAGTTTGGGCAGAATTACTGCCCGTCAAAATATTTGGTTGATGTCATTCGATTCACAATCATCAATACTATGTATTCACGTGAAAAAAATATTCATTTATCTCAGATTTGACGACAAACGATTTTTGAAACATCGAGCGTTAACGTATTACTCACAAGTTCTGTAGGATATTAAATCAATAAATCATACTGATAGATGAATTCGTGAGTTTACGTTTATGTCATGTTCATGAAAAAAATCGTGGCTAGGCAGCCACGTTTTTGCCCATGAACGACTGTTCTATTCGCTTCGCTTATGTCGCGCGACAACACGCGTCGAAACGTGGCTGGGGATTCGTGGCTGTCTTCACACCGGTAAAAACTCCATTATTCCCAACGAAAAAACCTCTGAAAAGTCAATGTCGATGCTCTGGGAGCCTCCATACGAAAACTGGAGACTCTAAGACGATTTTGAAATTTTTGCAAAAATCCAAAGGGGGTACCCTTTCGTCGATTTTTCGAAAAAAATGTCAGAACTTAAATTCGACTGAGAACTCGTCTATAAGGTGCTATAAGGTGACTAAGAGGCGCTGAAAACGGTGGTGAAATCCGTTTTCCGATATCTAGCATAGTTTTCGAGATATTTCATGTTGAAAATTCCAAAAAATCCCAAAAAGTCGCTAAAACTCGCGAAAAACCCCAAAAACTCCATTATTCTGAACGAAAAAACCTCTGAAAAGTCAATGTCGATGCTCTGGAAGTCTTCATACGAAAATTGGAGACTCTAAGACGATTTTGAAATTTTTGCAAAAATCCAAAGGGGGTACCCTTTCGTCGATTTTTCGAAAAATAATCAAAAATTGAATTCGCCCAAAAACTCGTCTATAAGGTGCTATAAGGTGTCTAAAAGGCGCTGAAAACGGTGGTGAAATCCGTTTTTCGATATCTAGTATAGGTCTCGAGATATCTCATGTTCAAAATCCCAAAAAATGCCAAAAAGTCGCAAAAACTCGCGAAAAACCCCAAAAACTCCATTATTCCCAACGAAAAAACCTCTGAAAAGTCAATGTCGATGCTCTGGAAGCCTCCATACGAAAACTGGAGACTCTAAGACGATTTTGAAATTTTTGCAAAAATCCAAAGGGGGTACCCTTTCGTCGATTTTTCGAAAAAAATGTCAGAACTTAAATTCGACTGAGAACTCGTCTATAAGGTGCTATAAGGTGACTAAGAGGCGCTGAAAACGGTGGTGAAATCCGTTTTTCGATATCTAGTATAGTTTTCGAGATATTTCATGTTGAAAATTTCAAAAAATCCCAAAAAGTCGCTAAAACTCGCGAAAAACCCCAAAAACTCCATTATTCTGAACGAAAAAACCTCTGAAAAGTCAATGTCGATGCTCTGGAAGTCTTCATACGAAAATTGGAGACTCTAAGACGATTTTGAAATTTTTGCAAAAATCCAAAGGGGGTACCCTTTCGTCGATTTTTCGAAAAATAATCAAAAATTGAATTCGCCCAAAAACTCGTCTATAAGGTGCTATAAGGTGTCTAAAAGGCGCTGAAAACGGTGGTGAAATCCGTTTTTCGATATCTAGTATAGGTCTCGAGATATCTCATGTTCAAAATCCCAAAAAATGCCAAAAAGTCGCAAAAACTCGCGAAAAACCCCAAAAACTCCATTATTCCCAACGAAAAAACCTCTGAAAAGTCAATGTCGATGCTCTGGGAGCCTCCATACGAAAACTGGAGACTCTAAGACGATTTTGAAATTTTTGCAAATATCCAAAGGGGGTACCCTTTCGTCGATTTTCCGAAAAAATGTCAGAAATTAAATTCGCCTGAGAACTCGTCTATAAGGTGCTATAAGGTGACTAAGAGGCGCTGAAAACGGTGGTGAAATCCGTTTTTCGATATCTAGTATAGTTTTCGAGATATTTCATGTTGAAAATTCCAAAAATTGCCAAAAAGTCGCAAAAACCCCCAAAAACCCCCAAAACTCCATAATTCTCAACGGAAAAACCTCTGAAAAGTCAATGTCGATGCTCTGGGAGCCTCCATACGAAAATTGGAGACTCTAAGACGATTTTGAATTTTTTTTTAATCCAAAGGGGGTACCCTTTCGCCAATTTTTCGAAAAATGTCAAAAATTAAATTTGCCTGAAAACCCGTCTATAAGGCGTCTATAAGGCGTCTGAAAGACGCTGAAAACAGTGGTGAAATCCGTTTTTCGATATCTAGTATAGTTTTCGAGATATTGTATGTTGAAAATTCCAAAAAACCCCCAAAACTCGCGAAACCTCGCGAAAAACCCCCAAAACTCCATTATTCTCAACGAAAAAACCCATGAAAAGTTAAAACAGTTTATGACGTTCATAAACTCCTCGAAAAAATCTAAATGCCCTAAAACTCGTTTGAAAGGTGCCTGAGACTCCCCAAAAGTAACACCTCATCTGTTTCTAGGACGCAGAGATTCAAATATCACATAAGCCCCGATACCTCAACACCGACATTTGACACTAGACACAAAACCATCGATAAAAACGCCCCCAGAACAGCTAGCCTCTCAACTAATTAAACTAATTAATTCAAGTTCGACTCTCTACAATCTCGCTAACACTGGATGGCGCTTCCCGATCCTAAGACGTCTGTTTGTTAGAAGCCATGTAATTACGAGAGCACTACACCTTTCTTCTTCTAGTGTCACTTACGCACGCTGTTGTTCTCTTTGTCTCCCGCCCGTTCGGAAGGGAACCAGTCTTCAGTACGCGTCCGTCAGTCGAGCAGGTAACAGCGCCGTCTGTCGTCAGTCGTCGTTCAGACACGCCAGCGTTCGTATCAGCCACGCGATTTTTTGCTCTGTCGCAGAAATTCCAGCGTGATTTTAACATTGCGTAGGGTTTTTCTTTCGGTGATACAGTGTGTAATTTAAAGGATTGTTAGTGCGTTGCAGTGAGGTTTTGAGGAGAATTTCGGTTGGATTTAGTAGTGGTTTGTTGTTGATTCTGTGGATGTGGTGCTGATCACTGTGTTTTTGTGGTCTTGTGGCGAGCAATTCTTTTGGATTTTCCCGCGAATTGTAAGTAGACTCTGCATATTTACACTTGGTGATACTTTCCAACAAACATTGAAGACATCACGACAATCTTGAGCAATTTGATGATAACTAACACGGTACTGAACTCCGTTTTTTTTATATGGACGCGATAGAGTATAAAATGCTACCCATAAAAATTCAACCCACCTCGTTACAGCAATTCTATATTGATCCATCTCAAACGATGAATAACCAAGCAAACGGATCCAACAATTTCACTGCAATAGTTTACTTAGAATACCAAAACTCTAACGCGGTAGCCGTTATTATGTTCAGCAGGTAGTGATTTTCCTGAAAATTCGTGATAATCCGATATGTATTTTTATAACGACACACCATGCGTGATGCATATCTAAATTTCGAGGCGTATATATTCAAACTCCTTGAAAGGCTGAGCTCGAGGTCACCCCAAAATAGTGCTAACAGTTTTGAGCTGCTGAAAAAGTGGTTCGGAGACTAGGCTGAGCTGTAGGGCCCCCGACTGGATCCTATCAATATTTGAAGTTGATTATCAGGAGCCAAAAACAGTCTTTCTGAATACATTCACGAAAAAATTACAGCTCATAACCGAGTCGCAACTATTTCGAAATTATATTTCCCAGTTGGATTCTTTCGTAACGACTTTTTCGAAGCTGAAACTTTTCCGAGCTCATCTATTCATATTGGAAAACAATGAAAGTGTACGTAGTCGTGAATTTCATATACCCAAACTCGATCTACTCGTCCGTACAACTTCGGAAGACATTTTGCATCATGGCTTATATTAAATAAGTTGCGAAAACTACAGCGACATTGCGGCAATGCTATGAACTAGTTTTTGCATGGGTTCCAGCTCGATATTGCTCAAAAGTGAGTTGAGAGTTTTGAATTTCACAATGTTACAGTGAGTTCCTGATGTTTTTAATTTTTTGTAGTTGTGCAATAAATTTTCAGTACAAAATCACTATTCACGAGTGGAATTTGGAATCGTTTCATCGCTCACCCAACAGGAAACGCGTTATATTCTCATAACTACGCTACTAAAATTGAGAGAGGCTATATAAAATTACATACTTACTCGCTTTCGAGTACAATGTAACAAAACGTATCATAACAATACGTTGAAATGTCTGATTTTCTCTGTTATCTCTGTATTTTCAATGCGTGTTTGAATATACGATGCGAAAACCTTATTTTGAGGCTTGGACGACTCTCTATAACATTTCCAACGCGTCTGTATATCAAAAGATTCAGGTTGATAATGTTGAGGAAGAACAAAAAACAACGAGTTCAATGACGTTTACCCACGCCAAAAAAAATCAAAATCCTGTGCTTGAGAATCGTCGATTAACTATCAGAGTTCAGAAAACGGTGAACAATCCAAGATGAGGGTAGACTTCAAAAGTTACTGTTCGGTCTGTTATGAGCATAATTTCAAACGAACCTCCTCGGGCTTTGTCTCTGCAAACCATGCCCTGTGCCCTTGATACGAGCATAATAGTTTCTCTTTGCCTTTCGTATCTTTTAATTCGTCGACATAATACGTACTAACCCAGAGGGCGACACAATCCAGAGCTATAATTACTCCGTAATAGTTCCTTTGTCATGGCGGATGTGTGTATGGGAAAATTAAACTGTTATTAAGCGGCGCAGGAAGTGAAGTGTTCGGAAGTTTGTACTTTGGAATTTGCTGTATCCAGGATTCTGGAGACGAATGCCGAGATGAGGGACTGTTCGGGGTTGCCCCGATGAAAGGGATGTCGTGCTAACGATGGACGAATTGTTATTCATAGAACACGATATGTGCATAGAGATGTAGCCTCAAAGTCAGTCTGAAATTCTATCTAAAGCGCATTCGTCATTTCATAAAACTTATCCACAATATACTAAAGAGCGCATTCACCATTTCATGAACACGAGCCCATAATTCAATGGAGAGCGCATTCACCATTTTTTTGAAAACACCACAAAGTTTTCTTCTATCGATGTTTTCGTCATTCATTCACATTCTCCTGCATAGTTTCATTCTTCAAAACAGTTCTTAAAGTCACCAAGTACTTTTAGGCCGATGACTTTTGTTTTATTACACAATTTCGAATTAAATAAATGAAATGTCCACTTCATTGCGTAAGCGCGCATCCACCATTTTTTGAAAACACCACAAAGATTTCTTCTATCGATGTTTTCGCCATTCATTCACATTCTCCTGCATAGTTTCATTCTTCAAAACAGTTCTTAAAGTCACCAAGTACTTTTAGGCTGATGACTTTTGTTTTATTACACAATTTCGAATTAAATAAATAAAATGCTCATTTCATCGCGTGGGCGCGCATTCACCATTTTTTGAACTCGCTGATGTTGGTGCATCCACCATTATTTCAAATCCAGTGTTTGTATTGCTGCGCATTCGCCATTTTTGCGTTCAGTTGAAACTTTTGTCAATTTCAAAGCTCAAGAATCAATGAACACTGGTAGATTTCAAGGAAACTCTGTTTCGACTGACATTACGAAACTGCCTCGTTCTTTCAGCATTGCAACCTCGCTGAATGAATGAAAATTTCACCGCAATGGGTGTTTCTAGGTTAAATGATCGACTAAAAGGCATTTGAACACGCACGATACCACGGATTATAGCAACAAAATGGAAATTAACTGTCTACCATTAAACGCACATTATTTATTCGGTTCATTAACCTTCATAGATCGAGAATTTATATCTGTTTCTTGTTTTCTTGAACTGGAAATGTATAGCTACGAATATAATTATCATGCATTACATTTTATAATCATTATTTCGTGAAGAAATGTGGTGGAAATTTTACTGAATAATCAATTAATTGAAACACTATTCCTCTCTGTTGTATAGGAATCTTGAAACACCCACCTCGAAATTAATTTCGAAAAGTACTTACCGACTTTGTATTCTGAATTATTCATTAAAATAATGCTTTCAAGTTTTTTTATCATGGAAATTTTATGAATTCGCTCAAGAAAACTGAATTCCATTTAAGATCTCTGGACTAATCACATCAAAGTAAGTTTCTTGACTAATTGGCATATTTCGTAAAAAGAGAATCGAAATGTTCTTGGAAAATGCAATACGGAGAAGTTTTAAAAAATAATATTCGAAGATACTGACATTAATAAGATACGGAGGAATTCAATTAGTTCGCTTTATTGACTCTCGTTGCTTCATTGTATTCTTTCTTCGGAAAAAATAAGTGGAGTTATAAATTTTCTGGATGTTTCATCAATTGAACTTTGTGTCGAAAAACAAGGATCATTCATAATGGAATATGAAATCCATCAAGTTTTTGTCGAAATATGAGAAAATATACTCTTTGGAATCGCTGACTCTATTCGAAATATTTGGAATTACATCAAAATCGCTTGTAACTATGGAAAATGAATTTTTTGGCAGCAACTCCGCTTGAGTCACGTGATTTACCTTCATGTAATATGTTTCGCCTCTCACCCCCAATGTACACGACTTATTTTTTTTTTCGAATAGAATAGGTGAATGAAAAAAAAATGAATCATCGAAAGTTGTTGCAAAGACATGTGGCGCCATTAACCTAGATACCGGAATATATTTATAGTCAATACGATTGCAGGCGTAGATGTGATATTTACGAGTATAATTTCCTTTTACAATATTACCAGTAGCTCTTCATGATATACGTTGGTTTCGTGAAAAATTCAGGGTCCGGGATATATCGATGCGGGCGGATTTTATTCGGAAATTCGGAGGCTCGGCACATTTATACGCGGCTACAAAAAAAATATACGAACCTCGTTTCATTCGGGGGTTTGATCGAATGCAAACCCAACGGATTTTTGCCAGGAAGATAAGGATGATATAAACGACTCATGATGTCTGGAAACTTCCTGTATATTCAACGCCAATTTCCTGTGAGCTGCCTCGAGTTACAGATGAAGAAAACCCAACCCCACTGATAATTACGTTATAATAACAAGGAATTAACTTTATCAAAGCATTACATAGCCTGAAGGGGTGTGGAATAACAGAGAAACTCGAAATTCACCTTCGGATGAGCAGGGTCGAATGTCAGAAGAATTATTTACTGGTTTTGGTACAAACAATGAAATATGATAGGTTTATCAGCGAAAGGATTTGGGGGAGATCTAAGAATTACGTGATTTATCGTCAGCGTCGTTGGGAATTGTCATTTAAAAGTCGCTAGCGTTATAATCAAATTTTCATTTGAAGACGAACCGCGCTTAGGACGGCCAATGACTAACTAGAGCGATGTCCAAAAAATTTTAAAAAATTGCTGCTTCAAAATCGTCTCAATACTCAAAACGTGTTTGAAGCCAAAAAAAAATCAAGAAGTGTTTGAAGCCAAAAAAAATATCAAAAAGTGTTTGAAGCCAAAAAAATATCAAAATGTGGCTTCAATTCATATTTTTGTACTTGTAAATTTTTATATATGTTGATGGCAAATGAAAAAAATAAATAAATAAAATTGACGATCATAGATTTTGTTGATCGCTGATTTCGTCGAATTTTTTGTGTCTCGCACTCGGCAATTCTCAATAAAGCACTGAGATTCATATTATTTCAATAAAATCACCCCCTCCAATATTTCACTGGAGATAAATAGTATATAAAAACGTCGAAATTCTGATCGATAAGTGCTGATACTTCGAAACGGAGCTGATTATCACTTCACCGGTTGAATAAATATGAAAATGAATTACACGGACCACAATCTTTTCTTTTATGAAAAAAGTTCCGTGAGCGATTTTTTCAATTTGTAAGCAAATCGAAGTTGTGCGTTCGACGAAAGTTGGTTCCTGAAAGTTTTTTATACGTTCCAACAGGAGAGAATTCATCGAAAGTTTATTTGGCTGGCTACAGTGACGATTCTTCGGATTGGTCGAAGATCGCTTTAGGGTACTTTTAGTCAATGAATTTCGACCTCAAGTCTTTTGGGCATAATGAGGTATATTTTCAGCTATATTTCGAGGTTTTTTGCTCGAGAAAGTATCGAAAAATAACGGAGTTAGGAGCTGTCTTTGAAGATGCCAAAAAAAAGTTTCCCAACTGTTGACATGATTTTTGCCAAAGGAGTAGCTGCAAGAAAAAAAAATCAAAAAGGTTAATAAAGTTGAAGGTTTTCACTATACAATGACCTACAATTTTCGAAAAATATTGAAAATTTGAATAAATGGCAAAGTTCCCAAAAAAGTGTCGTTCTTGGGGTAAATATGGTGTTTTATTTTTCGAATGCCAAGTTGACAATTCTCAACCAATGAAGAAGATCTTCATGCCTCCTAAACGATACAAAAACTCGGAATGCATTCAATATCAATCCACGCTCATCCCGAATCACAAATCAAATCCCAAGAATGTGAAATCTCGCCGCTCCAATAAGACTCCCCAAGAATTTCCTCATTCAACATTATAATAAATTGTTTTCTTTGCCGTAACCAGCTATATCACCCGCTTAGGAAAATTTCTCGAAGGAAAACCCATCAGAGCCGAACGAACGCTGCGAAAATATTATCATTCCAAATTCCTGTGGATTTCGTTAATATCGCGAATATAATAAGGAATGTTGTGAATTTCCGTGCTGCATCGCTAAATCCGAAGCGCAGTCGAGAGCTGCTCCAAAATTAACGTAAATATGAGCTAAGGGGGGTGGGGGGGGATGAAACATTCAATCATTGTGTTGTGGGAGAAGTTTGGGGCAAGTTTATTATCTATAATCGAACAAATAACGCACAACTTCAAGCCTCGACCCCCCAAAGCTCCCCTCCAGGTACCCCCCCACGTGATAGTCGACGTTATCGACCCCTTCTTATTAACCAACCCCGTGACACCCCCTTATCCACACTCAAACAATTATCTACCATTATCTCCGAACGGGCTTGAATTCGTTACATCCCACCTACTACGTCATCGCCCCTTATCCCCCCCCCCCTTCCCTCTGGGTGATGAAATATACTCGGACTTCCGGTCGGGTCTGGTTGAAAAGAGAAATTAGGCAACTCGCTGTATGAGCTATAGGGGAAGGGATGAGTTATGGGGTGCGAGGGAAGGGAGTTTGTAGGTGGTAGCTTATTAGTTGTGTTTCCTGTTCGGTTGTTTCAGTTGGGTCGGTCGAATTTGCAGAGGTGATAATAGATTTCTGGGGAGCAGAGTTGGATCGTTTGGATTGTTTTGGGGTCGTGGAATATACACACCGAAATTGGGGGATTATTGACTGTTCGGCAACAGTTGAAGAGTTTTTTCAGTTTTCCTGAAAAACTCGATTCGAATTGAGGCGTTATACAGTTGGAATTTTCGAAAAATCGATTTTTCTGATTTTTTTTTTCTTAATTCACATATATTCAAGAAAGCGCACAGAAAATTTCATATCGTTCCAGTGAATATTTTCGAAGTTACACGCAAATTTGGAAAGGCGTTTCAGAGTGCTTGAAAGTGCTTTTCAAACTTTGAACGCGTTTTTCTCAAAATATTTTACTCGAAAACGGCTCAACCGATTAGTCTCAAATTTTAACATGAACTTCTTAAATATATTCTTTAGTGATCAATTGAAGATTTTTCCTCGCCAATGAATATTTTTTTTGTAAACAAATTAAGAGCGAAATTTTAGTAAAAAATCGATTTTTTCTTTGAGGAACCGCCATTTTGTCAAAAACATTTATTCTGCTCATTCCTTCGATCAATTACTGGATTTGACATCACTTCAACGAAATCTGTTTGGTTTTTCAATTTCTGATGATCCAGTTCAGAGATATACCGAGTGGTCACCGCAAAACGTCTTTTTTGAGAGGAGCTCCCGGAGCTCAGCTGTAGCTCCTTTCCAAAGAAATATTTTCACTAAGACCAAGTCTCAAAATACTGTTAAAAGATGCCATAATATGTGTACAAATTATCAGATTAATAATCCTGAAAGTTTCTCAGAAAAAAATCTGGAAAATTCGCTTGTTTTTCGACCTTCTATCTGTATATAACCCCTTGACTAAGCGTATACTTTCAATTTCTTTTGGAGATATTGAAGAAATCTGACCAATACAACATCCAACCAGATTTTTCCTTCATTTGTTGAAAGTCTGGAGCTTTGTTTTCCAGAAATGTTGCGGCCTGTGACCAACAAAGCTTTGGGATGCTTTGTTTTTGGGTGAATGGATGGTACGAGGCACTTTTGGCCAGTTAACAAGATTATAATGTCATAAATCTGTTTGTTACGTCAGTCACATCATTATTCAGCGATGTTCATCAGAGGGCGCTTTGTCACTTTGGTTTCAGTAATAATATGAATCTGGAAAGTCCTGGATGAAACTGTGAAACTTTAATTGATTAAGAATATGCTGAAGCAAAACAGTTTGTACAG
The DNA here is from genome assembly GCA_037013635.1 of Plagiodera versicolora. Classification (NCBI taxonomy): domain Eukaryota; kingdom Metazoa; phylum Arthropoda; class Insecta; order Coleoptera; family Chrysomelidae; genus Plagiodera; species Plagiodera versicolora. Next base: position 8,322,899 of record CM072991.1, on the reverse strand, counting down.
CTTCTTGGTGAATAATGAGGCTCCCCCACATAAAAAAAAGATTCAACATGCATCCAGTCTCAGGAAAATCAGTTTTCTATCCTGTAAACATCGAAACACATCCACATACCCTATCCAGATACGTTGCGATACAAAGTTAACCCCATCCAAACCTTCAGAACCATACAAACAATAATGTAAGCCCCTGTACATCTCCAATTCCTACTAAACCGTGTTCTCTCGACCCCAAAAATCCCTTGGAATCGATAATGCACCTCATTCGCTGAATATTTCACGGACGGACGCTCGAAAATAACGGAACAAAACAGAACCTCGTGGACTATCCTCGGCGTGTAAATCCTTATCCGGAATTCTGGATGTATACACGGTCAGAGCTTCAATAATTCAAAGAGGCCCAGATTGGCAGCAACACAATCTCGGGCCTTCGACCACCAGAAATTGGGAATATACAGGGTGATTCAACTAACTTGTTGAACCGGAAGTGGTATCAACTTTGTTTTCTCGAATGGAACACCCTGTGCATTTTTATATTTCGGAATTCAACGAAGAATTCTAGACCTGTTGCATTTTGAATTTCCTTCCTATCCTGATTTGTTTTTGAGATATATCATTTCTTTGAGAATTTTGACAGATGGACTGACGTACTAAAATGTCTAAAGGTCCAGAATTTTTCGTAGAATTCGAAAATGTAATAATAAACCAGTTAGGTGAACCACCCTGTATAATCTTTTGGTGTTGTTTGGCGAAAATTCTGTTCAAGTTCGATCGATGATCTGTAGGTCGGTTTTCCGAAGTCTAAGGTCGTTTTTCATGCAATAAACAGCCCTTTGGTCCTGCCCAAAACATGCTCGGTGGCATAAAACCACCCTTCTGGCTTCTGGAAATTCAGTGAACGCGTCAGACTTTTCTTTCCCCCGAACAAATATCAAAATTAGTGAGGCTTGAAAGAAAATACAGGGCTGGAGTTTTAGACAGGACCACGTCCCTTATTTTCAGACAAAATTCCCATTATAAAAATCTTAGCGTTATCGATATATTTTTTTTTCCGGAAAATTAAGAATTTTTGCTCCTTTCGATAGTTTTGTCTTTACGGTTGGTACAATTTCACACCTTTTTGGTTAATTTTTTCAGTAAAATATTGCTGAAGAATAATTTTAACGTTTACATTAAAAACATTCTACGAACATTTCGAAGGGGACCTTTTTGAAAACACTGTAAAATAGACAATTTATTGGTGTAAAGTGCAGCAGTACATTTTGGTTCCAGCAGGATGGGCTAAACTTCATTAACAAATGAATCCATTACCAAAATTTTCAATAAAAATAATTCTAACAGCCCCCTTTTTAAAATGCTCGGAAAATGTTTTTGAACGTTAAAATCATCTTTCAGCAATATTTCACTAAAAAAAAATAACCAAAAGGGTGTAAAATTGTACCAACCTTAAAGCAAAAATATTGAAAGGAGCAAAAATTCATTATTTTCCAAAAAAAAAAACTCGAAAACGGTGAGACTTTCATGATGGGAATTTTGTCATAGCAGCCCCTAATTTTCCCTTCACTTTGTCGAAAAATCCACCTAGTAGAATCCAGTCAATATTCCGTCGTGATTTCCTCCATGGATTTTTTCCTTTCCACCACATTCTCGAATGGAAATTGACGTGGTATTAAATATGAAAACGATGGCGAAGCCGATACTAAAGTGGTGAATGCGTGCTGCCAAAGGTTGAATAATAACGACTACAAATAATAGATATATTTCAGAGCTGAAAATATGAATAATAAACGGAAAATCGATCATTCACGCTTCGTGGTACCTTCGGCGGCTAGCCGTGAACAAGCTTACATAATCAGCGTTAAATAACAGTGGTTTTAAGGAAAATTTAAGGGATGAAGACCTGGAATGTTTCAATTAATTGGAAGTTCAGTGATTGATAATAATAATAATATTTATTCGCTTCGTTCAGATAGACACAAGTGTAGCATACTTTTGAGAATAAATATCAGTGTTTCAAAATGGCTGATGTATTATATATGTTATTATTTTTTTTGTGGTTTTGTCATGGTTAGGTTCACTTTAGCCAAAGCTAGACTGAGATCTCAGGCATGAACAGACTTTGGGCACTTTGAAATAAGTATGAAATATAATTTGAAAATATAAAAATATAAATGAAAATAATAAAAAAGAATCTAAAACACAAGGATATAAAAATAGTAAAAAATATAAAAATATGAAAATATCGAAATATAAAAATATAGGAATATAAAAATAAACAATGGTAGGTAGTATATCATTGACTCATAAGATCATTGGAAAGAAATTTCGATTAAAATCACGTAAAATAAGCTAAAACCACGATATCGTAGGTCTATGACAGTTTTTGAAACTTTCAATGTAAATTTCCTTTGTTAGGGTTTTTTTTGGTAATGACATATGATATGACTGTCTGGATACTTTTCATTTTGCATTGTTGGTATTGAAACATAACCAACATCTGTCAGAACTGTCTTTCTCAGTTGAATATACTATATATGATCACTCCCAACTAGTTCCTGATTTAATTAATGATTCTTTCTGAAGAAAAATGTTTCTTCTACGTTTCCAGGGAGCCATCAATTCAAAATTTCCACACCTAAACACGTGAAACGCATTTGAGCCAGTGGATAGCAAATCACGTGGTCGTAATCTCGCACAGAGAAGTACAAAACCTACTCACATCATCCCCAACCCACCCAAAAAGCATATAAACTAATTAGAAGGGCTCACTTCTCTCCCTTTAATCCACCCTCCAAGGTACTATTTATTTTTGGAGCGAGAGGAAATTTCGGAGCAGGCACAGAACTTCTTGCTTTCGAACTAACGAATTTCGAGTTAACCCTCTTCGCGATGTTTATTTCCCTAGTTTATTTTCGTAGTTTTAGTATTCCTGTGTCGTCCCCGACGAATCGAATGAATAATCAAAGCGTCCGCCATATTAGAGAGGGGAGTCACGTGGTTAGTGGAATTAAGGTTTGATGTTTCGGTGTGTATTTTTTTTCTCGTCGTCAAATCAACATGCCGAATGCGTTTGCCTCGAAATGCCCTGGAAAAAAAAAAACGAGGATGCATGATTTTCGTCTAGAAAACCACCCTGTATACAGGGTGGTTCACCTAACTGGTTCATTAGAGGTTTATGGAGATATCAACTGGAAATTTTGGTGGATGCTACTAATCAATGTGTTCTATTTTCATAAAATATTTTCAATACTCTGTTACTCCGGTTAAACCGGACTTTGTTTTCTCGAATGGAACACCCTGTGCATTTTTATAGTTTTTTTTTGTATCATCAGTTGAATTTCAGGAGTATTTCTGCACAAAAACAACGCAATTGTGTTCTATTTTCAATTCACCATGCAAGCACGACTGAAAACACATCTTCTAGATAGTCTAGATATACGAATCTTTCAGCTACTTTAAATTCTTACCTTGTTTCAGGTTTCCAGGACATCCCGTGATGCTGAAGGTACGTTTCAAATAGAAAACTAAATTCATATCCCTTCGAGACCGTTTCGATTGTATACTAATACTCAGCACTGCACGTGTTGAGATCATAACTGAAATTGAGTTGTCGATTTTATGTAGTTGAATTAGAATTATGGAAGGTTTTTGTGCACTTTATGCATGAAAAAATAATTCAAATCATTTAGTAAATAAGGCGTATCGTATATCATGCCCTAGGCATAACAGCTTTTAACGTGGTTGTGCTTCTGTTACATCAATATGGAGATGCCTTCTAGCAAATTTCATACTCCACAACCTTGATTCATATTTTATTTCGACATTTTGAGGTCCATTAGAGATCCATTTCAAGTCCAAACCTCAACTGAACGTTTCATGTGCTATGCGGCAACATCGCGCCTGAAAATTTATTTTTTTCCCGCATCAGCATTACCATAATTATCATTCGAAATCGGTTCACGAATTTCAACCGAGCAAAATGCCTTTCTGCCATCTTCTTCAACTCTTTTAAATGTCGTGAATTTCCACCTGTGTCTTCCCAACTGCAATTTGGCGTAATTACTTAATAACTATCATCAAAGTGTTGACGGAATTGTAGATTCTACAGCTCGGGAACGGCTTTGTACAGCGTCATCACTGTTTTCTTGTAATGAAAGGCACAAAGAAGTAGAAGAAGAATTAGGTTACGTGAAAACGTGTTCTCGGGGATCTATTTTTGAATTTTTTGATCAAGGAAGATAGTACTGATGGTTTTGGTTATTTTACGATACGATTTGGCACCAAATATTATGGCAATACTTCACAGAGACTTCACAAAGTTGCCAAATCAATTCGGAGAAACTGTCCAACGGTTATTCACAGTCAATCGTCATCAAATTTTGTTGTTATACTTCATAAATCGCTAACATATTGAATGAACTTTGAACTTAACCTAACTTTCTGTTTCGGAGTATCACTGATGAAAAGAGGGGCGGCAACACCGCACTTTCTGACGAGCTGTCACAACTGTCTAGCTCAAATATATAGACTAAGAGTATGTCAGGACAGTGGTGGCGCATTTATAACTAGATAATTCCGTTTGATACGCCGCTGTATCTCCGCCTATTCTTGCAGAAGTCATCCGTACCGCTTTTCGAGATTTCTACCATCATCTCTTAATGAAATATTCTAGTTTTTGTAGCTTTATAACGGGTATCAAAGGAATGAAAGTCGTAAAAGGAGAAAATTAATTCGCTGGATAATATAATTGGTTGTAACTCAGCTAGATATTCATGCATCTGTGAATGTTACACTTAGAATTTCTTATGATATGATAATTTGTCGACATCTGTCAAAACAATCTGCCATAAATGAGTACACTATACAGGGTGTCCCGTAAAGACCACGTCAAACCGAGGGAGAATGTAGATCAAAGGATAACCCATCTGCTATGACAAAATTCCCACTATAAAAGTCTTACTGTTTTCGAGTTTTTTTTGGAAAGTTATGAATTTTCGCTTTTTTTATTTTTTTGTCTCTACAGTTGGTACAATTTACACGTTTTTGGTTATACACCCTGTATATCTTTTTGGAATTTCATTGAAATGCTACTAGTGCAACTGTAACCATGCAATCCATTTTATTAAACATTCTTTGCATTTAATTAATTCACGAAAGAATTCCCCCTAACGAAATAAATTCAGTTCAGACTGTGCGACGACGTTTTTTGTGAAAAGAGAATTCAAAATCGTCCAAGGCACAAAGTGACAAATTCAATAATCTCTTGGAATTGAAATCTTTATTGCATTTTCCATTACATCAATTGAATTAAATTTTTGAGCATATACAGGGTGATTCAAATCGGGCACTAGATAGGATGGATTTTTCTGTAAAAAGTTATCTCAAAGTGAAAATAATGTCAGTATAGCAATTTGGAATATTCCAACGTTAATTCGAATACATAAGATGTAATATTCATACTGGATGTTATTCAACAGGCAATCAAAAGCAGCATTATAAAAATATTTACTGGAATGAACGCAAAATCAATAAGTGTCCAATTACCAAAATCCAATTATTTGTGTGATTTATTTCATGCCATAGACTATAAATTTCAGGAACATAAATGAAACTGTCCAACTCGTAAAATATTAATTTGATTAAATCTAATAATAAACATTTACTGTTGTTGATGTTTATTGAATTAGTTGAATAGGGAATGGAGGTATTGAATATAAAATTCAGTTATTACAGGATTTTGTATAGCACGAACATAATGAACCCTTCAACAATAAATAATTGCTATAAACAATAACGAGCATACTGGAAAATTATGATGAATAACAACACCCTTTCATAATGTCCAATTCAGGTACTTTCCATGATTTAATTGAAATCTGTCATCAGCCATAAAAGTAGAAGTAGAAATACATACGTACAAGTTAAGCTAATATAAAACATGTAATAATTTTATGTTGCATTGTCTTATCATAATGAAATTATTTCTGTGAGTGTTGGAAGCAGTTTTGTACAGAAAAAAAACACACAGAATTGTAGTATTTCCATTCTCAACACTTTTCACCACGATTTATATATCTGTAGCACAAAATTCTGGGCAGATAAAAGGATGTAAAAAACTTGAACGTAATTTCGCTTTATTAACAGCAGCTAAATTAGTCTTTTTACCAACATTTCTCAACATAATCCCTGGGGGCTATCAAATTTTGCTCGTCGCTGATGCTTTCACAAAACTTAATCTGAGTCAGGTGTTTTTCTCCTGATAAGAAAACCAGCAAAGTTTCCCTCTCAATTTCGATAATGTTACACTTAATGAGTTTAATAATAATAATAATATTGAATGGTTATATCACGTGAATATTGAGGTTAGGTTCTTTGTTTAGTTGGCAACATTGCATGTTCGGAGATGTGGCACGACGTCATGCAAATGATGACTATCAGAATGAAATCAACGTGATTTATCCAGTTCACTGAATCGAAAACCCGATATCAATTTCCTGATCATTTAACCTGATGAGACGAACGGAATGCAAAATTCCATTTCGGATTTGTTAGGCGACTGATTCTCAGAATAACTCTCCGGATATCCAGAAAACCAATAATCTCTAGTGAACACATTAAGTGATGGGTTTTTTTTTTGTGCAGTGCGCTGAAGAAGAGAAATTTGCGAAATGGAAGACCTTCGTTTTCGTTTACGTCTATCTTCCGGTTCATTTCATTCCCGCAAATTCGAAACGAATATTTGTTTGTCATTTCCAATCATGTTATTACACATTCCTTTCTTTAATGTCATCAACTCTTTTGTTTTTCCTTGTTCTTTCCTTTTGTCTCCTGCTTCTCCTAATCTTTTCTACTTTTCTTCATTTTTCCTGTTGTCTCCTCTTCTTTTTCATTGTTCCATCATGGTTTTACATTTCCTATTCTTTCTTGTTCTTTCTTGTTCTTTTCTTTTATCTTCTCTTTTTCATTGTCTCCTAATTTTTTCTGCTTTCCTCTATATTTTCCTGTTGTCTTCTCTTCTTTATTATTGTCCCATCATGTTTTTGCATTTCCTATTCTTTCTTGTTCTTCCTTGTTCTTTCCTTTTATCTTCTCTTCTTCATTGTCTCCTGATTTTTCTGCTTTCCTCTATATTTTCCTGTTGTCTCCTCTTCTTTATTATTGTCTCATCATGTTTTGCATCTCCTATTTTTTCTTGCTCTTCCTAGTTCTTTCCTTTCGTCTTTTCTTTCTCATTGTCTCCTGATTTTTCTTCTGCTTCTCCTAATTTTTTCTGATTTTCTCTATGTTTTCCTGTTGTCTCCTCTTCTTTTTTATTGTCTCATCATGTTTTGCATTTCCAATTCTTTCCAATTCTTTCTTGCTCTTCCTTGTTCTTTCTTTTTGTCTCCTGATTTTTCTGCTTTTCCTAATCTTTTCTACTTCTCTCTATACTTCCTGTTGTCTCCAATAATTTCTTACTGTCTCATCATGTTTTTCCTATTCTTTCTTGCTCCTCCCTGTTTCTTGCTGTTGTCTTTTTCCCGATTTCTCACCCTCCCCTGTACAGATATGAAAAAATCTCTCATTAAAACCCCAACCACAATCTTGTGGATTGAAATAACTCACCCTCGATAGAACTCATCAACAAAGTCTCGTGTTGTTTATTCCAAGAACATCGAACAGACTTCTTCGCCGTTGAAAGGAGAATAAAAACTCCACCTATTAGGGTGATCTATTTTGGGATTGTTAAAAATATATTTGTTAGAGGGGATTCGTTCGCAGCAGAAGGAAATACGGGTATCATTACAATATGTCTTTCAGCTCCGGAAGAGCAAGGAGATTAGGAGACAAATTAAAGCTTGGTTCAGTAGCGAAACTTGAACTTTTGCAGTGGAGGGGATTGTTTTTTTTTAATACACACAAAAACAAACCCCCTTATTCATAATTACATGTATATTTATCCAATCCTACAACGAAAATTCAATTGAGGTTATGTAATCTCACTTCATCGCCTCACAATGACAATTGACGTAAGCTGATGGAGGAAACTTCCTAACGAGACGCCACTGGGAGTGGGTAAGAAGGAAACCACCCCCACAGAGGGTGAAGGCATTATCGATTTCGAAAGTCGTATGTTTTCTGCAGTGTATGAGAAACACGGAGATGGTTTGCAGTTTGTCACTTTAGGAAATGTATTGAGGGTATTGAACTTTGGGGCATCCAAAGAAAACTTCATGGGTTTGACGGTAGATGGCGTTGGGATTTTTCAATCGTTCGGTGGTCTAATTGATTTTTTTGACTTTTGTTTAAACCTGATGCAGTCATCGCAAATTAGAGATCCATTTCCTGAATTGCCTATTAGAGAAACGCTGATGCAGGCTTATACTGGGTAATGAAAAATGTAATGGCCTTTTTATGCTTTCTTGTTTTGCAAGGGAAGCTTATTATAAAGTGAAATTATATTTGAGGCACTTTGACTTCTCAGTATGTACGTTCATTCTCGTTGTGGACTTAATGGGATTTGTTTTCGGGCAATGAGTTCAAATTCGGTACAAAGATTATCATCAGAAAGTGGAAAAATCCAATATACGTCCTGAAAAATGTAATATTTTATCATACCTGCTGAAATTGTATTGTGCTTATGAACTCTGGAATAGGAGGAGGCCCAATTGATGTTCCCCAACAGTTCATACAGTATCGTCAGGAATATATCTCGGGTATGGACAAAAATCTATTACAATTAAATCTTGGGAGTTTTCGAGAATTCTATTAATACTTTTAATAAACGTACGACGAACCAAACAAAGTTCATTATTTCCCACAAAATGTTATCATGATTGCTTCATGAATACAAAGCTTGAATTCCTGGGACGAATTCTGTAGTATAAAGAAGTATACATAATAACCAGTTCTCTTCTGATTCCTGCTTCATGTGTTATTCATTTGGCAATCTCAAAAGGATCACTCTCAATGGAAATTTTCGTTTGAGCACACCGAAACAACGTAGCAACGCTTTCGCCAACTCAAATGAATATTTCAAGTGTTAATTACCGTGAACAAAGGGTATTTATGACAATTGACAGATAGCCACGAGTCGATGAATATTTCATTTCCGGTTCTTTGTGTCGAGACACAAGAAAATGGATTCATTGGGAATTAATTTCAGGCTGAATTTTTGAAAATAGTATACAGGGTGTATGAGATTCAAAAACACCCTGTACATAGAGTAAATGCATCACAAAACCATATTATTTCAATGATTCTCAATGAATCGTCGGGTAAACCTCATACAATCTCGAATATTGAAACGTCGCTGAATAATTCAGTCCCGATGCATTTGACGTGGTCAGAAACAAAAGCCGAACAGACTCAATATCGCACCACAGAGAGCTAGATTGAAAGGTATATCGTGTTGCGATGAAATTTAAATAGTAGGCTTTGCATCGTAATACAACAAACAAACGAACTATATTATGCCGTTATCGGTTTGGAATCGTATCATATATTCGAGTGATTTAACTGCAGGTATGTTTTAGGTTATGGTCGAAAACGGAACGTTTTCATTGGTTTGTTACATTGTTGGATGCCTTCCATTAACGCTACACTGTTTGGATTCGAAAACGAACATTCCATGAGTGTTTGATATTATACGCTTCGAATTCATTTGATTCATTATCGAATGCACTCGTAAATTCATTATTACTGCTTAAAAAACACTATTCGTACTGCGATGTTGCCAAATTCTTGGGAATTTCAGTAAAACTAGGTACAAATTCGTTACAGAAGATATTTTGTGAATTCAGTTTATCGTTTACAAAAATTAACACAAGAAAATCATTTTATTTCACAAATTCGCAACATTCGAACATTTACTCACATTTTTTGTGAAAAAAAAATATTTCCTTTTTTCAGTTTTTTCAATTTTTGTAATACATCTGAAAACACTCAATATTTCCGAAACAGTTGAAGATAGGTATGGGACATTGTACATGAATTATATCTAGAATTTTCTGAAGAATTCAAAATACTAATAATATACAGGGGGTTGTATTTAAAATAAGAAAGTTGGTATCGGCCACTGTCACATGAAACACCCTATATAATTCTTTTCTTATCAAAAAAATGCGCATCTAAAAATACGAATCGACGTGTCTAAGCGTTTTTCCCAACACGCTCTCATTTATTCGTTATCGAATTTATTCCAGTTGGCTGTTCCACCCTGTATATGCTTAAAACATACATATAAATAAAGTTTTGGTTTCTGATCCACAACGTTGTGGTCCGACCACCCTTTTCCGTGTCGTTACATTCAGATTAGCTCTATCCTCCATTATTACAGATCTCGTGCTGGTTATTCGCGAATAAATGACAGCTCTGTGTTCGTTATAATAGAAGTCCAAGCCCAAACAATGGAGGACGGCTACAAAGGCCTGCCATTCTTGAATGATTGAATTGACACCACTAATCTTCATTTAGGAATTCGGGATCATTCGGTATATCTGCAATTTGACAGCCAAAAAAAATTACGTCTTTTAGAAATGCAGTTTTAGTGAAAGCATATCGTGACAGATTCTTTTGGCTTGCAGGCATTTTTTAACGTCCTAATTCCTTTTTTTTTGCTTGTTGCAGATTTTATCACTTTTTTGGCGATGCTGAAGAGAATGCAGTGAAATTCTGACATTAATTAAGGTGAGTTTTTGACTAGACTAACCGTTCTAAAGTAACGGGGAAACTCATATACACGTCTCGCAAAATAAATCTGCCAATGTGGGGGAACACCTTGTGTATCAACTGATCGACTCTCTTCGTGAAAATTCGAGTGTAATATTCATAGAAATCACTATCGAAGCGCTTTAAAAATATATCCACACATTCAAGAGCCCCCTCATATATCATCCTAGCAGAATTGGACATGCAATTGATGTATCGTTTTTTGTTGTATTGGAACTGTCCATAGTGACAGCAAGTCTCCGTCTTCAAAAACCTTTCCGAGATTCTAGAAAACTCTTATCAATGATTCAGCCAGGTCACTATTGAATACTTTATGATGAAAGGACTTTTACAAGGGTGGGTCAATAAATCCAGCAACTTTTATTTATAATAAATGTATTTAGGCTCCAGAATTAAATGTGAGTGTGTGAGTCACATAATTATTTGCTATTATCTCTGGAAAACATGTTACTTGGAACGTTTCACGTTATAACAACAATAAAAATGAAATAAAAAGTAACCACGACATGTCAGCTCCTCAATTATTTCTGAAAAATGGTTGTCGATGATGATGTTTTAATGTGCATTCAATACAGACGAAATTCCAATGTTCGTTTCAATCATTAGTGAACACTAAAAAAGCTACAACATTATCTGTCGTGATCAGAAGAGAAGAAGAAGTGACTAACCCGAAAGATTCGTCAATATTCTTCTCTGTTAGATAATACCTAAAAATTCTGCCCTATATGCTGGATGCCTCTCACCGTTCGTATTTGAGTCACGTTTACAGAAAAATAACGATTGATAACACAAAAGCGAATTGGGCTTCCTTATATTAGGAGAGACTGCGAAGAGAAGACGTTTGGATCAGAATGAATAAAATATTTCAGCCTCTACTGGATAAGGAGTAAAGTTTCGTTCAACTGCTTTCAGAAATTGAGTTGCTTTCAGTGAACACGTTTTCTTCGTCTTTTTTTTCAGTAGTTACAAGCTATAGTGTATTCGTTTAAGCGAGGTAGTAGGGTAGTGGCTTCCACTAAAATTCGTGAAATATATACACTAGAATTGAATAATTAATTGACTGTAAATAACAGTTTTCAATATCTGTAGTGAAAATCTTGATTAGAATGAATATCCTTAATAAGGGAATCAAAATTTTCTCTCCAAATAAATTTGGCACCGTTGTGAAGTCTCTTTGAACTGTTAAAAAAAGGAAGAGAAAAATCTGAGGAAAAACAATGAAAGAAAGAGAAAAACAATGAAAGAAATAGAAGAAAAAAATGAATAAAGAAGGAAGAGAACAAAAAGAAATGAACAAAACAAGAAAAAAACATGAAGAAAAACGACAATAAAAAATTAGATGAATAAAGAAATAAAGAGAAAAAAATAATAAATGAAGAATTAGAAGAGAAACCAGACAGGGGAGACGAAAACAAAAAGAAACTAGGAAGAAATTAGAATACAAAGGAAGAGAAGGAATAAGAGGAACAACAATGAAACAAAAAGACGAAGAAAACAAAAAAGGAAGTTCTGTGATTAGCTAGATACTTTTAATTTTTCACTGTTGGTATTAAAAGATAACCAAAACTGTCAAAACTATCATATATCTGAAACGTTGCCCGATTTCTTGTTATCGTGTTACAACACTGTGATATCAATGGATTCGAAATATATTCATATCAATCCTTTCGCGATATACTCCATTCAACGCTGCGAAGAACGGAAAAAAATTACTATGAATAAATCGCATTCTCTGAATATATACATTCGAAAATATCCACAGCGAGTTGAATACAGAACATTTCTTTTTTCGAGATACGTCGTTCTGTAAGAATGACGACTACAAAGCATGCAACAAAATAGCTAGAATTCACGATTCCTTACTTGAATTGACCCCTCAAAAACATTAAAACATTAAAAGATTAACAACCATTAGTCCCTTCAAAATTCACCTTGGTAATCTTTTGTATTCCAATTTATCTGTCAAAAACCACCCCTCCTATCTCTTAGCGTGACGTCACAACAAAGAAAACAGACGAATTCAGTCAGCTCGCTCTTATACTTTACTGGAAATTAGTGCCAAGTCATATACAGGGTGTCGAATGCCTCTACAATGAAGTATTCATAGAAAGTGATCGAAATATCATTAAGATACAGACGGTTAAGGGTTCCAATGTAGCCCTGGGTTTTTTTGGGTTGTGGTTTGGAGTTGAAAGATGTTAGATGGTCTGTCAACAGCCACAGAAATGGTGTGACGATTCTAGACTGAACTTATTTTCACTCCAAAAATCATCTTGAATTTCTGTCAAATGCAACTCCGAAACTCCTGTTTTATACTCACGAATTCCCCAGAATCATGCTCTGGAGTGGAAAATCGGTCCGGAAAACATGCAAAGAGCGTCTACTCGAGATGTGCTTTTCTGGAATGCGATTCGAGGGACATCAAAGAAACTTTTTTATTTCTTGAAATGGGCGATAAATTCATAACGTCTTACGTTAATATCAACACTTTGCGAGATTTTTTCGAATATTACAGTTCTCTTTGAAGAAATGCATCCAGTAGTGAAATGTGTGGAAATATTTCCAATTCAATATGGTGCTTTTCGAACCTTAGATTGTTTCTTGTTTTCACACTCACATTATTTCCTTGATATCAGCTGAATCCCCCCAAAAAATGAGCCATTTTCCTCGTTTTTATTTTCTGCAGAGCCTTTCCTGTTACTTCCCCCCATTTCCCTTCTTGCCTGTAACGGCTGGGGAGCAGTATCCCGTTTTACGTCTGTCGTAATAACTTGGAGGATTCCCTAGGGAACTGCACAAGGCCATCCTGACTACGCCCCTGATATCAACGTGGCTTGTATTAAAATTTGAATTATGCAACGTACGCAGCTTGTAGGGTTACGTTCATTTACAAGAAACAAACTCCAAAAAGGAGTTTCACATTAGATTAGTGGGATTTCCAGGATGAAAAGGATCCATGGGATTAAAAGGATTGAAGGGATCATCGGGATTAACGAAATGACCAGAATTATTAAGATTAGTTGGATTATCCTGATGAACAGGATTAATGAGATTAGTGGGATTAACGTGATGAACATAATCCATGGGATTAAAGGGATTAATGGGGTCATTGGGATCAACGAAATCAACAGGATTAATGATATCAACGGAATAAAGAGTATCCATGGGATTTATCAGATTAGACATCACATTTTTCCATCCTGTTATGTTATCCCAGGCTGTTGTTTGAAGTTTTTCAGTCACCAAATTAATTTTGGTGGTTATTAGGAAAGCTGGAAATGTAGGGAGAGTCAAGAAATGGCTTATAATTCACCACCCTGTAAAACTCCGGACTGATATCGTGAGAATCATCAGATAAGCAGTGGAATTCAGCAGTAAACAATTTCCTGAAACATCAAGAAGCGGAAACCGATGGAAAGGAATTAGAGAAAATCCGCAGGAAATAAACTTCTCCATTTCCTCTACCCTAAATTTCTTTCAAACCATCTGCCATGAATATTACACCACCACTCATAATTTCCATAACACGTATACTGTAAACAATGGAGGAACCCTACAGGAAAAGTCCAAAGACAAAGGAAAAGGCGACCTGAAAACGCCAAGAGTCGCGTTTCAGACTTTGAAGTCGTCGTTGAGTCAAAAGCCAGGATGACTGAGAATTCATCTCAATTTAGACAGATGGGAGCAGAAATTCATTGCGAATGTGAATATTGTAAGGAAGCGCAGAAATGATGAATCTTTTGGGAAGCTAATTAAAATTGCAGAGCTCATTTTTCATGCATGTAGCCTCAAATTAATGAAAAATATCCCATGGATGTAATAAATCGATCCTGTAGCATTTTCTCGCACTGCTTCTTCCCACATTTCAGTCCAGCTATGTAAAAAGTCCGTTCTGTTCGTGAAAAAATACACTCGAGATCCGTGCACGGTTCTCATCTCAGGAGTCCTCTTCACATTCGCCGTCAGAAGCGGAAGAATAACAAAAGCTCCATATCACAATACAACATCTTCCTCTGTACAAATAAGGGTCCTTCCTGTTGGATGAAACTAACAATATATCAGGACATACATGGTCCCGCTTTTCGTAACAAAGCATTCTGGGACACGCACAAGATCGCCCACAATTTCAGAATGCCACTTCTTATTTTTCTCCCTGGTTTTTCTCTCATATTTTCCACGTACTTTCTCTTCCTCGATCGGAAGAAGATAGATTGTTGGCTCTAGTGGAGTTTCCTTCATTAATAAAAGATATAAATGGCGTTTTCATTATTAGAAGAAATTGTCTCATATGAATCCTTCTCATCTGCGCCAGATTGATGCTTTACAGATAAAAATATAAATGGCGTGTTTGTTATTTTTTATTTATTCATTTATTCATGGAACGGACGCCAATTATACCATTACAAAACGAATAATATACAGAGAGAGAAAAAACTAAGTACTAAGTAAAAGTACATGTGTACAAATGACAGTATAATCATAGTAAAAAAAATACAACTCTTTTACAGCCCTTCTAAAAGATACTAAAGATGAATTGAACAGCTCAAGTTTTTTGAAAATATCTCTCTAATAAGTTTGTGTTGTTAATTTGGTAAATATAATAAATAGCCTCGTTACTGCGTGAAAGTATTTTCTCATATGAATCCTTTTCGTCTGCGCCAAATTGATGTTTTACAGATAAAGGTATAAATGAAGTTTTCATTATTTTTTCATTTATTTATGGTAAGGACCATTACAAAATGAATAATATACAGAGAAAAAAAACAAGAACTTAGTAAAAATACAACATCTCAAGTTTGTTCTGCAAAAAGGAACCTTGAAGATATCTCTCTAATGAGAAAAGTGATAATAATAATAATAATGAGAAAGTATGGTCTCATATGAATCCTTCTCATCTGCGCCAGATTGATGTTTTACAGCGTCTACAACTGTTACACTCCTTCACATCGACCCAAAAAACGAGACATGCTTCTACACTAGCAGTTTTGACGTCACAAGCAGTCATTTCGATATTTCCCAGAGAAATTCCACGTACATTTTTTGTCATCATTGTATCTGAACTCGAAGCAGTTTCGAAGCAACTTTTGTGGTCCATGTTCTTGTCCCTTTCACTCAGTCAAATACCACGTACCAATTTGCAGGACAAACGTAATAAAACACGAAACTTTGTTGCGAATTTGAACAGTGGTGGAGCAGCGAGCCGGTCACCAGCTTTTGTTTGATTTCGAAAGTAAATAAGTAGAAAAAGTAAATACATTCGCCAGAGGCAGAAGATACACCATGGCATCGTCTTGAAGTATCGCAAAAAAAAAACTCTCTAGTCCGAGATGACTTCTTGCATACTTTAGTATCTACTGCGAGAATATACAGGGTGGCCCAACGAAAACGTAAATTTTTTCAAATGGAAATAGGGGTCAAATGATACCTCCCCTTTTTATTCCCTATACGTTGCTCTTTTATTTTAATTTCGTCTATTCGTTGCAAAAATATGGACCTTCAAATTGTCGCTAGTGCATTTCTCAAAAAATACAAAAAGTGAATCGAATCCGCTTAAAAAATTGCCGTTTTGTTCGAGTAAATGTTGAGAATGTTCTCCTAAAAACAATTCGCTTTTTCTTCTGATTTAGTTGATTCCAGCTAGTTTCTCGATAAAATCACTTCCTGGTACGTTTTCGTTGGGCCACCCTGTATTTCATAACGTAAACATTGTTTTTTCTTCGGGTCCCAAAAACTGGAAGACATCGTCGTAATTAACAGTCGTAACCGTCATAACTTTCACGAAAAAAAAAAAAAATTAATCATTCAGTGCCGCAACTACGACGAAGAATTCGCGAGCTCTCTGTGATTTCAACTTGGCGAAGAAAAAAAGTTAACTGTTCCGCAGAAGATTAATTGAATTCTCTGTCCGATTAGGAAGGTCATTTTAGAACTTCTGCCGCAAGCGTTAGCAGGGAATTCAGCAAAGAGACGACGTAATCGAGCTGTCTGGCATAAACTGAATTAAAGATGGCACGATAGAAATACTCTCTCACGGAATCCGAGATCGTATCGGTTGAATAGCACGTGTTTGACGGGTTAGTTCGTTTTGATTTTCAATGTTGGCAGCTGTCAAAATGGCGTGAACCTCGATCACAAAACAGGTCTGACAACTCGTATGGAACTTTTTGTGGTTCATGTTTCGCCAACTGCAGCGCTGCCCTCTCCTTGTCACTTGTCAGCCAATCACAAATCAGATCCAATCAGCTGTTCGGAAGTAGGATTTTTTTTGAAACTTATTCGAGAACATTTTGCGAGAAGTAATATTTCTGTCATTGGTTTTATTCACAATTCAAATCCTAACCGTTTGTTTTGTTGACAATACGAACTGTCAAAAATTAATCACGTGATTAATCCTCCTAGCGGATAAATATGGCAACTTTTTCTTCACAGTCTCATCGTGTATCTCCCATAAAACTATTTATAACATGTTTGCTTCTCAGAACTATTAATAAACCGGAAGTAGGATGCATACGAGGAAAAAACAAACACATTTTGTTTTCCGTTTCCAATCACATCCTGTCATCCACATTCCCCACTTCCGCAAAATGGCGGTAAATACTTCCGACGACGACGGAAATAACAAGCGATATTGAAAAGTACGAGGAAGTTGACTTCAGGTCCGGAAAACTGCAAAAAGTCTTCCGTCTTGTTGCATATTTGTTCCTAATTTGTTCCCCTCTCGAAATTTTGTTGCTTATTTTTTTTTTCGAAAACTGTAATGTCTAGTAGTTCAATGTCTCGATAACTTCGTTATCTTTCATCAGAAATTAAAAATGATTCCACAATAATTTGTTGCATAGAAAAATGCAGGAATTTGAAATGGGGAACAAATTAGCAACAAAAGAGCACTAAATCTTGATATGAATCTTTTTTAAATTTGCTAAAGGGATCGTGCCAGCGTAAGATACATCCTACAGACAGAGAATAACAAGCACACGGTGATAATTTCCAAGTAAATCGAGTTGGTAAGGTAACGTGTGGAGGAAATGCCTCCTCAAAAGGATATCTCGCACATGTTTCGGTTCTAATACGCGTTGGTAATAAGAAGACATTGTTATT
This sequence comes from Plagiodera versicolora, assembly GCA_037013635.1. Taxonomy (NCBI): domain Eukaryota; kingdom Metazoa; phylum Arthropoda; class Insecta; order Coleoptera; family Chrysomelidae; genus Plagiodera; species Plagiodera versicolora. Next base: position 8,305,097 of record CM072991.1, on the reverse strand, counting down.
CTGCACTCAAGATCGTGTAGCTATTGTTTTTCACCCCCTCCAGTGTTTGGAGTGAATATCAACCAGCCCAAACACTCATAGTACAGGTTAATCTAATATAAGCGCGGTGAAAACAGGATGACTGATGTGAAAACACTGTTTTGAGGGGTATTGGGGGATATTAGCGCATCATCTGAGCTCCTGCAACGTTAATGTTAATGAGAAACTGTCTCCTGAAACCTCAAGAAGTTTGTTTTTCCACCTCGCCGTCGAATAAAACGTGACAAATCGACTTTTAAATGCCGTCAGGGAAAAACGAGTGGAAACAAAAACGCCGAGTATGGAAGATAAATCATTCTTTCCAGATAACAACAAAGTTTCCGGCAGTGACGAGCTTCTGGCATATGATTTTTTTGGGGGCGTTGGAATTTCTGATCCATCGATTCTGATCTACTAGGAAGGTAATATCTGGGAAGCATCGCTGTTTTTGAATCCCAGGAAACTTTGACGAGGCGTAGCTTGAATGTTTTGCAACGTCGAAACAAGATTTTCATTGGGACTCAATGGGAAAAATTCCATTCATCAGCAGTGACTGATAATTTCAAGTGTATTCTTTGTTGATCAAAAAATCCTCCTCACATTGACTGTCCTGGTGTTATCAAACAAAAATTAATAAAACAAACGACGCACTACTTCCCCTGTTTGTTTTTGGATCACTTCTTACGCCATTATGTAAATAGGTCGACGATTTATAAGTGGGAATCGCGATTCGGAATGTAAATATCGAACCATTCACAAGCAGACGATAAAAGCTTCCTGATTTTTGTACCGTCGGTTTGATACACTGCCGTGTTTACTCTGTGTCGGGTGCGAAATAAAAACACACCAACGTGAGTTTTTATGTTGGCATCCCTGGCTCGAACGCATCGAGATTATTTATGACGCTCAACCGTCACGTGAATTGTAATCAAAGTACCGACTTCATGACTTTATTTTTAATTTTATTTTTCATTGTCGAACAGTCGTATTTCACGAATTCGGTTAGGTTCTCCAGCGACTGTCACTTGTTCAATGAAATGTGCTGGGAGTTGGATTTTCCGGCATTGACAGTTTCCAAGCCGATCACGGACAAGGAACTCCATCAACTGTTCGGAAATCAAATTTGATGTGCGAAAAATAAAATTCACAATTTACGAGCTCAACGATATCGTATGCGTCACATGTTGGGAGGTTTTAGGTCAGTGGCGTACTGGATATGCTCTCCCCCCCCCCCAATGTTGAATTCAATTATCAATCGAAGGAATAAACGAAATAATTTTTTTTTGGCAAAATGGCGGTTTCTCAAAGGAAAAACTCGATTTTTGACGAAATTTCGGCCTTAAATTGTTTATAAATAAAAAAATACTCATCGGTGAGAAAAAATCTTCGATTAATTACTGAAAAATATATTCAAGAAGCTCGTGTTACAATTTGAGACTAATCGGTTCAGCCGTTTTCGAGTAAAATATTTTGAGAAAAACGCGTTTGAAGTTTGAAAAGCCCTTTCCAGCACTCTGAAACGCTTTTTCAAATTTGCGTGTAACTTCGAAAATATTCACTGAAACGATATGAAATTATCGGTGTATATTCTTGAACATATGAACATTCAGAAAAATAAAATAAAAATAAAATGAGTTTTTGAGAATGAGTGAATTTTGAGAAAATCTATTTGCTGGCTTTGTGCTTGAAGTTTCCTAGTTCTTGACTATCCCTATTGTTACGTTCGTGTGAGCTTTTCCAAAATCGACAGCACCCCGACATAATTCACACTTATTCCCTCCGAACAAAGTGACATAAATAAAGCCGATGACAGAACTCGCATCGACCGACCATGCGACTTTATCGAAACATGTTATGCTGCTGCAAAGTGACTGGCAGCCATTACACCTTTTCAATTTTCCTCGACTGCTACATTGACAGTCGCACGAATTAATGTCATTCTCTCAGTCGTAGACTGCCATCTGCCGTCAGAAATTCGATTAAATTTTTCTCTCGGCAGGCAGGAATTGCCTGATATTGGACTTAATTCAGCGAGATGGAATGAGAAGCTGCAAATGTCTATGGCTCTGAATATATTACCAAGAATATTGCCTCCAAGTTCCTCCAGGAAATAGTCTATAGGTGTCAAATCCGGAGACATTGGAGGCTGATCCACACTCGAACTTGGTCTCAGGAAATCAGGAAAGCTCATTAGCTCCATTGAAATTCCACATTGTGGTGGAAAATCACTATTTTTCACGTCAAAGCTTCTTCTGTGGCTCTGAATATATTATCAGGAATATTGTCTCCAAGTTCCTCCAAGAAATAGGCCCTAGGTGTCAAATCCGGAGACATTGGAGGCTGATCCACACTCAAACTTGGTCGTAGGAAATCAGGAAAGCTCATTAGCTCCATTGAAATTTCACATTGTGGTGGAAAATCACCATTTTTCACGTCAAAGCTTCTTCTTCTGAATTATTTCAACCTAATTTAAACCTCTATAGTTGTTTCCACCAAACAAATGAATCCTTCCTCCAGACCTGTCAAGAAAGGAACGATTTCTCCACTACTCAGAACAATTGGTGACGAATTCCGAACATCCGACGTGCTAAATATTTCAGCGCCATTGGAATACACTCTTGGATCCGACGTCTCGAGAATGCAGAGTTGCAGATTGCGATTGTTTCGAATTGATTAATTACCCAAAAGGTGGCTGGTGTGGGAAATAATTGAAAATCCTGACGTCACGATGCTTCTTTGTCTGGTGCAGGCGACGATCGATCGAACCGAATGAGTTGAGTCTCGAGCACGCTTATATTATTTTCACCTGTATGTCTCTGTCGGGTAAATAATTCCAGCAATTAGCGACACACGTTTGCTTTTAGCTTTCGTTTGGGGCCAATTCGGTGTCGAAACGGATTTCCTGTGAGTTTACCCCCATCCTTGTCTTGGCCCATTTATAGACTCGAAGTTTCCTGTTCCTCGTCCCGTCTATTTTTGATACAAAAGGCTTCCAGCTCGCTATGCGGGGATTATCCGGATTATACCCAATATGTGTGCCGTTTCGTTAGAAGCTAGGCCTCTAGGTAGATTTTCGTAAATGTATTCATGAACCTCTTATGATAGTTTCTTGAAATTGGAGCAGAATCTGCTCCCATGTGGACTGTTTTGGTGCGACTGTAGGGGTTGCGGGTATGCTACTGATGCGTTAAATAAATGACACGAGGCTCTGGGGGGCTATACCAGTGTGGCAACTGCAAGAAATCAATTTTTTTCAAACCGGTAGTTGAAATTTGAACGCGTTTTTCTCGAGACGACATTTTTCAAAATTGCTCATAACTCAAAAAGTAAGTGACTGGTCGACTTCAAATTGGAACTGAGTATTCTTGAACATGTTTACTACATCATGACCCAAGATCTTTTTGATTGGTTGAAAATTGTCAATTTGGCATTGAAAAAACGAAAATGTTTTCACCCAGAAGACGACACTTTTTTTTCAGAGCCACGCCATTTTGTTGATTTTTGATATTTTTCGAAAATTTTTGGTCATTGTGTAGAAAATACCTTCGACTTCAATACCCTTTTTGATTTTTTTCGATACAGCAACTCATTCGGCCGCAATGACGTCAGCAGTTGGAGAACTCTTCTTCGGCAGCTTCAAAGATAACAGCACAGAACCCTGTCTCTTTCCAATAATATTTTTGTTGAAAAAAACCCAAAATACAGCTGAAAATATACCTATTCATTCTCGAAAAACACTCAAAAAATGTCATTCCCCAAAAAAAAACGCGAATTTTCCCAAACTCACGTGTCAAAACTTGAGACAAATCGCTTCGCAACCTCTTGACCCTTTTTTTGTCTTCCAGAACCAGTAAAAGACAATCAAACATGACCACCCATAGAGCCTTTCTGCTGCTCCTCCTGCGGATAGCCATGCTCTTCCTCGTCCAGGCAGCCGAAGTTTACCGGGAGCAAAAATTCGCTATGGAGCCCCAAGATCAGACAGCTGTGGTGGGTTCCAAAGTGACTCTACCGTGCAGGGTCATCGGAAAAAGTGGTATCCTGCAATGGACCAAGGACGATTTCGGTCTGGGGACCCACAGGAACCTCAGTGGGTTCGACAGATATTCCATGATCGGCAGCGATGAAGAAGGTGAGTGATTTTGCTGCTTTGAGATCGAAAATAATGATTGGAGGTGATGGATTTGAAAAGATCCTGGAGGGTAACTGAAAAATTCTTGAATTTGGCTCTTTGTGGCGTCACAACTGCCAACAGTGGGTACCTATACTATTTTTTAGTACTACTATTCAGCACTTACAGCAATTGTGACGTCACAAGGCTGCACGTAATAATAAAGCAGCCATAAATACATGACAAAAAACTGAACCATCTCAGAAGCAATACTGATTTCGATTCGACGCATAATTGATCGACTCTACACAAAAAAATACTCGACCTAAAAGGCCGAAGTTGTCCTGTGATCGACAAATCCTGCTGAAACTTGCAGTCATTAGTATACAAGAAGCGAATCGACTGCCTTATGATAAACTTTTTCTTGATACGATAATTCTTCGCTTAAGTTCGCCGTCGCAGGCATGCATATTCGGGCAAACTTTCTTGATCAATATTATAATTTGATTAGAAAGTTATATGGAGTTGAGCGGAGTTGAGCAAAGTGAAACGTAAACACAGGGTCGGAGTTGATTTTAATTTGACAGCTACTGAATTGAGAAATAAAGTAACAATCATCGTTTTGGCGTCTTGCTAATTAGTGGCATTTTCCCACAAAATTGAGAAAATATACAGGGATAGGTCGAAAAGCGAAAAAAGCTTCATTGAAGAAAGTTAACGCAAAACATATTTTTTAGCATTATTTTGTGATTTCTGGAAGAACTGTGTGAAAATAAACATATACCTAACAGTTTTTCAACTTCCTTTGTTGTATAATGATGAATAAATAAATAAATAATAGTTGAATATCCAGGATCTGTCACATATGGTCTCAATGTTGACATATGATTGACGCTGTCAAATCCAACTGCATTTACTGTTCCAACAAATTGACATCGACAACGTAACCATAGAACACACAAAACTTTGACATATCAATTTTTTGACAGCTTCGAACGTTCCACGATCGATCTGTCACTTGTCATTTCAGCTGTGATAATACCAATGGCTCAAAAAGACATCGAAAAAGACGACGTGCTTTACATCGGGAAAGCTTTTATTATCAGTTGAAATTAATTCGTGGAAAATGTTTCGAAAACTTTGTGTTTAATTTCTCGAAATAAACCAAAAATTGAGTCGTCTTTTGAATCCACGAAATGGCACTCCCGATAGCTTCACCTTTCACACCAACAACGAAGTCCAAAGGATCACAGTTGAAGTGGCTTTTCCATTTTTCCTTTCACGGAGATGTGGAAATGTAACTTCCTGTAAACTCGATCGATGTAAGCGTATTACAAAAAAAAGAGGTCGTGGATTTGCTGAAAGCTGCTCTGAAAATATGTATCCAGACTAAACTGAACTGATTCGTCATTTACAGAGCCGGAATAATACTTTTTCGAAAGTGCATAAAATCCTACTAAGGACATTTGATATTGCATGATGTAGTGCCGCAAATCCGAGCGGAATTGTATCGTTTTCACGTCGCTTCATTCCACTAGAGAACCCCTCGCTATTTATCGCCCTATATGAGGCCTCATAACAATAATAATAATGAAAACTAATGGCACTAACCCAGACGCGTGATCAAAGAAGTGGGAAGAGTTGATACGACAGTGTCTCTTCAGCATTTTCAGCAATTTGTACGGAATTCCGAAGACCTTTTCCTTGAGCTGAAGGTAGCCATTAACCTTTACAATGCCCCAGAGAGCGAAACGATTTTGCAGGACCGTAATAAAAGTTTTGTTCTGGTTTTATGTTTTGTGTTTAGGAGTGGCAATCACTAGGCAAGAGTTTTCATTGGGAAATGCGACATCTTCGTTGTTTATTCGACTCGTCTTTCCGTTTTTTTCGCAGAGAGGAATTTCGTGACCTCCAAAAATATGTACAGGTCTTGTTCTCGTTCTAGCAACAAATTGAAAATGGTAAAATTTATTCCAAATTTATAATTTTGCGAATTTTTCCAAATAAAGTATTCTATTGAATGTTTTGGAGTTTTTTGGAGATAGTAAGGTATATTTCAAAGTACATTTCGAGAATCTGTTGGCACAAAAATATTGAAAAATAACGAAAAATAAAGTAAAGTGATGTGTTCGAAAGTGCCAAAAAAAGTGCCTCCACTGCTAATATGATTCTGGCCGAATGAGTTGCTGAAACAAAAAAATTCGTAAAGGGTATCAAAGTTGAATGTTTTTTCTATACAATCATCAAAAATTTCCGAGAAATATCAAAAATCAAGAAAATGGCGTAATTTTGGAGAAAAAGTGTAATTTTCAGGATAAAAAAAATGGTTTTTGATGCCAAATTGACAATTTTCAACCAATCAAAAAGATTTCTGGTCATTGTATAGTGAATATGTTCAAGAATATTCAGTTCCAATTCGAAGTCGATCGGTCCATTTCTCTGTGAGCTATGACGTCAGCAATTTCAAGAAAAATAAAGTTTCAACTATCGAGTCTTCAGAACCCTGCCATTCAAAAACTATCCAAGATACGACCTTACCGCTTTCACAGGATCTTTTTGAAAGTATAAACTACCGAAAAATCCAAAAAAAAAACCGATATTGTGAAAGATCCCACTAGTATAGCCCCTCAAGGTTGTTGAGTATTATCAACGTAATTTCACTAAACTAATCCTAGACAATGAATAGACGGAATTAGAACCAAGCAATCAACCTTTCAAGTCACCGAATACCCTTATTATTACATCAGTACCGGCAATTTCAGACACGTAAACCTATTAGGTGAAATTTCGTGGGAAAAGACTCGTCCAAGACCTTTTCTTCCAGCTCTATTACAAACAATACGATAGGCGATAAAAAAACAACATTATCGTGGATGTAAAAGTATTCCTCGATGACTCCAAACAGCCATTCATTTTCTACGAACCTAACCTCAAACTCCCCGAACAAGCTACCACAAAATATCGTAAAAGTAAACATCATCATCGAATGACGTTGAGCTGAAAGATTGGACGCTGCCCAATTTACGGTGACGTAATGGGAAGGATATCCAGGGGATCAACACCTAGTGGCATATCCAATTTCGTCTCGATGTCTCAGCGTTTGGTACAATTCGCGCACCAATACAAAATGTCCAGGAGGTGATGATCATAAAATTTTTATTCAATGCTCAAGTGGCTTTTCCACTTTAACACCCAGTATGTGGGGTCGTGTTAAGGGCACGGGCACTAGTCCTCATCGGAATAAATATATTCCTGCGTTGACAATGGTGTGGGGACAAAAATCCGCATAGTACTGTGATCAAAACATTATTTCTAATGATGATAATTAAGCATGATGATCATACGTACGAGCCTTTTATCATGGCCAATAATACTAATGATGCGATGTGGCTCTGGTTCAATATTCCACATGCCAAAACGCATTAAACTATTTCCCTAGTGACTATTAAATATGATTTGTAGCACAGGAATGACAAAATGTAGAGTTATGGGTGTAGGACTGATAAATGAAACAGTTGAATAGTGTAGGGGTGTCAAAAAAATTATACAACTGGTTGGAAATAACAGGGCTAGTGAGCTGGTGTTAAATTTCCACGATATGCTTTGAGGTTAGGTGCTTTATGCAATATCAAATTTCCTTAGTTTATTTCGATGCAAATTGGGAAAATTCGTGCAGATTTCGAGTTTCGTGAGCTCTACAAATAATTGTTTCATTCTTTTTGTTCTGTCTAAAGTCAGACTTCAATCATGAATGTTTGCATAGGTCGTCGACACCATGCATGTCGCTGTCTATTGATCCTCTCCTCCTCTTTTTAATACTCTCGTCCAAATTGGAAGATTCATCACGTCGAGAGCTTCGAACGAATTACACCCACTGAAATAAGGAAGTTCTGTAGAACGTCTGAATGCAGGTGTCAATGGTTATGTGCTCTAGTAATTATGAAGTTACACTTCTAATTAGAGAGGCACGAGCCTCTGCCGCATTCCCTCTAACTTGCTACGGCCGATATTTACTTCGTTAATTATATGAACGCGTGTCGAACGACCTTCCAACGAAGCTTCACGGAATATCACTCACTTCTGGAAAGCTCATTACTTAAATGATGAGTTTTCGGCGTTTTTTCAGCCACTGGACGTCCATTGGACGTCCAATGGACATACAGGTGCTCTGTAAGCTGCAAAATCAAACAACATTCAGAAGTAGACACTGAAAAATGCTAATATCACTCACGTCTGGAAAGCTCATCACTTAATTGATGAGTTTTCAGCGTTTTTCCAGCCACTGGACGTCCACTGGACGTCCACTGGACGTCCAGTGGACATACAAGTGCTCTGTAAGCTGCAAAATCAAACAACATTCAGAAGTAGACACTGAAAACTGTTCATTTTCCGCTTTAACAAACCTCGTAGATAACCTAATGAGAAACGATGGCTCAGAAATGTGCAGTATCCAATTCTCTTCACACTAAGTCATCGGAGAAATAAAAAATTCAGCTCGAATCGCTTCCATAAGACCGTAGAGCTTTCGACAGTTCGCATTCCAATGCGTTTTCTGGGAATCCAAAAGTTCTCCTGCGAATGTCTGGCAGGAAATGAGTTTGTCACGAAACGTCTTCGAAGTCGATTGAGTTTGTTCGAAGTTCGGTGATCGAATGAGCTACACAAGTGTGGGGAATCCTGGTAATCCCTTTTTAAATGGTCAGCAAATCGATCGTAACAGTATGCCATTAATTTGTTCCAATATCCAACGCATTGGGACGAGATGGACATCTATTGGACATAAAATGGACATCCACCGAATGTCCAATTGACATCCATATGATCCCCACCTATTTCTAGACACGCAGACATTTATTGGACATAAAATGGACATCCACCGAATGTCCAATTGACATCCATATGATCCCCACCTATTTCTAGACACGCAGACATTTATTGGACATAAAATGGACATCCACCGAATGTCCAATTGACATCCATATGATCCCCACCTATTTCTAGACACGCAGACATTTATTGGACATAAAATGGACATCCACCGAATGTCCAATTGACATCCATATAATCCCCACCTATTTCTAGATACGCAGACATTTATTGGACATAAAATGGACATCCACCAAATGTCCAATTGACATCCATATGATCCCCACCTATTTCTAGACACGCAGACATTTAATGGACATCCACCGAATGTCCAATTGACATCCATATGATCCCCACCTATTTCTAGACACGCAGACATTTATTGGACATAAAATGGACATCCACCGAATGTCCAATTGACATCCATATAATCCCCACCTATTTCTAGATACGCAGACATTTATTGGACATAAAATGGACATCCACCAAATGTCCAATTGACATCCATATGATCCCCACCTATTTCTAGACACGCAAACATTTATTGGACATAAAATGGACATCCACCGAATGTCCAATTGACATCCATATGATCCCCACCTATTTCTAGACACGCAGACATTTATTGGACATAAAATGGACATCCACCGAATGTCCAATTGACATCCATATGATCCCCACCTATTTCTAGACACGCAGACATTTATTGGACATAAAATGGACATCCACCGAATGTCCAATTGACATCCATATGATCCCCACCTATTTCTAGACACGCAGACATTTATTGGACATGCTATGGACATTCAATGGACATCCACCGAATGTCCAATTGACATCCATATGATCCCCACCTATTTCTAGACACGCAGACATTTATTGGTTATGCTATGGACATTCAATGGACATCCACCAAATGTCCAATTGACATCCATATGATCCCCACCTATTTCTAGACACGCAGACATTTATTGGACATAAAATGGACATCCACCAAATGTCCAATTGACATCCATATCATCCCCTCTTATTTTTAGACACGCAGACATTTATTGGACATAAAATGGACATCCACCGAATGTCCAATTGACATCCATATGATCCCCACCTATTTCTAGACACGCAGACATTTATTGGACATAAAATGGACATCCACCGAATGTCCAATTGACATCCATATGATCCCCACCTATTTCTAGACACGCAGACATTTATTGGACATGCTATGGACATTCAATGGACATCCACCAAATGTCCAATTGACATCCATATGATCCCCACCTATTTCTAGACACGCAGACATTTATTGGACATAAAATGGACATCCACCAAATGTCCAATTGACATCCATATCATCCCCTCTTATTTTTAGACACGCGGACATTTATTGGACATAAAATGGACATCCCATGGATATCCACTGGATGTCTACTGAACATCTATCGTTACAGGTGATTACTCGCTGGAAATCTATCCAGTGATGCTGGACGACGACGCTCGCTACGAATGTCAAGTGTCACAAGGCAAACACGGCGAACCGAACATTCGAAGTCACTTTGCCAAACTGACAGTTCTGGTACCACCCGATCCCCCGAAAATCGTCCAGGGTGATTATCTGGTCACCACTGAGGACAGGGAAATCGAGTTGGAGTGCATCAGTTATGGTGGCAAGCCTGCGGCTGAAATCACGTGGATAGACGGACATGGTAAGGACTTTTTGGAAGATATTCAGGCACTTTTCATTTCGTGCAATTTTCGCAACGTTCGTATTCGGTGGTTAGGAATTCCAGAACATCCTGTACATCATAAATGTATTTTCAGGTAATGTACTGACAGATGGCATAGAAAACATTGTCGAAAAGCTGTCAGATGGTAGGAGATACACGGCGAAATCCATACTGAAGTTGACACCCAGGAAGTTGCATCATAATACAACCTTCATATGTCAAGCACAGAACACTGCTGAAAGAACGCATCGCTCCGCGAAGCTGAAATTAGAGGTTAGTGTTCCCGAAACCAAATTTCAGCTTGTGGTTATGAAAACGTTCCTTTTTTTTCGCGGGGTTGTATTTATTTTATTATTTCTCCTCTCTTGTATCGAAAAGATTTGGTTGTTTTACAACTGAGTGCCTGCAGCGTTCCCGAACGATATCGATTATCAAATCCTCGCACTGTAAACTTTTCAGGAAAATATTTGTTGTACAACAACAGCAGGGGAGCGTAATGGCGCACTTTAGATTTTCTGCTACACTAACAATTCGAAAATCAATGCTTCAAATACCAGGAATAATTCTTCTATTACGTATGAATATTGAGCAATTGTCAACTGTCAACACCTGTCAACAGGTCAGAACATGAGCGATACGCCACCTGGTGGCACTAAAAAAAACTAGAAATGTGTTTGGGGTTATGTTTTGTTGATTTCATACTGATTTTGAATATTTGAGAGATTGTCAAACTATGAATTGGTAAAATCAAACTTCTAGTATCAATTCCCATGCTTTTCCTCAAGCTGGTGATGAAAATATCGTGAATAGATTGATGAAAATCTGTCACTATTTTATTTGGCATTTTCAATAAAAACAGCAAAAAAACAAATACTATACACTCAGATTTGTTCCATAACATAAACTATTATATTCAGCAGTGATAGAATTCGATTTTCTTTATGATATTACATGTCCAGAATTTGAAACTTCTTCACCTTCATGAACACTTCTGAAAGTTTTCGTGCCTTCAAAGTATCCTGAACTAAATCTTGCCATTCGAATCTAAAAACAAAACAAATCATTAGCATCCTGTATACATTTCGAACCATTCACATTCACAATAGTATTCTAACCTCAAATAATTTTCAATACAATGAATGATACAAATGATAATGCTTACTTTTAGAAAAATGACACAAATGACATTGTCTTTATTTCCATTATGAACTCACACTTTATCAACGATAAATTAACTCCTGTATAAAATGTGTCATTTAAAGATGCCTGTTTAGTCATTTTGACAGCGATAAAAAAGGTGCATCGTTTTTTATCACTGATAAAAACGCCTGTTCTTCTTAAGCGTCCACATCTAGTATGCTTACGTCACTTTAATGTCTGCCCTGTCAGTTATTTGAGCATTGTTGATTAAATAACTGTTGATTTAAATAATTTAATTGTATCAAGAAAGATAATTATTGTTGTTGTTCATTGATATATTCTGTCGTTAATTTATCTTGCCAAAAAACACTCGAGCTTTTATTTATCGGATAAATTTCTTTTAAACTCAAAATTTTTCCATCATTAATTTTGCTCGAAAAACTGACATTTGACAAAATGTCAGTTTTTCTCGTAAAATTACTGATTGGCAAAATTATTTCGTTACAAAAAGAAATTTATCCGATGAAAAAAAAGCTCTTGTGTTTTTACTGTTGATAAAAAACGATGCACCTTTTTTATCGCTGTCAAAATGACAAAACAGTCGTCTTTAAATGACACATTTTATACAGGAGTTAATTTATCACTGAAAAAACAAAAACAATGTCATCATTTATGGTTCTGTGACTCTCCACTTTGGCGCTGCAACCTCAAATTGATTCCCCAATTCCCTTCACACTTCATCCAAGAAGAAATCACCGTTCCAAGCACAAAATGAGCCGCCATCTTCGTTGCTACCAAGCTCTACAACGATAAAAAAAACCTCCTCCCCAGGTAAAATACGCGCCGAAAGTATCCGTCAAAATAACGTCCGGCCTGAGCCCGAACGGACGCATCCCCGAAGGCTCCGAAGTGCGGCTGAGCTGCATCTCCGACGCCAATCCGTCAGACGTCATCTACAGGTGGTACCTGAACGACCAGCCGCGCGTGGGCGACTTCACCACCGAAATGGTGTTGCACAACGTCACCAGGCGGGACCACGACGCCATCGTCAAGTGCGAGGTCCAAAACGCCGTGGGGAAGAGCGAGGAGAGCCAAACTCTGGACATCAGCTGTGAGTTTTTTGTTTTTTTTATCTCTCCCCCAGGTCCAGGTGGTACTAAAAATTTTTCTTGTTCAAGATGGTCCGCAATTTCGGTCGAAGCCTCGTTCGGTGCAAGCCGATTATGGCGCCAGCGTTACTTTGACGTGTGACGTGGATGGCAATCCTGCCCCGGATATTTCGTGGTTTCACGGGGAACACAGGAAGGTCGTCAGTTCGAGCCCGAATTTGACGTTGAGGGTGGACCAAAACTCGGCTGGGAGGTATTATTGTTATGCCAAGGTGCCGGGGTTTCCTGAGATCGAAGCTGAAGCTGCTGTGCTGCTCAAAGGTGAGTGATTCAGATTGTGTGTGTGTTTTTTTTTCAGCTCAGGATTCTTTACTGGTCCACTGATTTTATATTATTGAAGAATATCTTGATGGTTTCGGAGGATTTTGAAAGTTTGGTATTGGATAGAATATTTTACAGGACGTCAAATTGTTTAGAAAATATTATCCATGAAAAATAATGTGCAAAAACATTCAACTCATCGACATATACAGAGGTGTGCGCAAAAATCGACCAGAGCGCTGTAACTTCTGAATCATTCGAGATCGAAATTTGAAATTTGTTCATTTTTTGAAGAGAAAAATTGTATTCCTCAACCCCAACTTTTGATTTTCAAATGGAACCCCCTGTATATTTTTCCATTTGCAGATTCAGGGTATCATTTTACATACACCAGTAGTTTTTCCGGATCATTTTGTGTGAATCAGAAAGAACAACAAAATGAACTCCACATTTTCAGTAGCATAAAAAGAGGGGCGATAAAAAAATAATTCCAACAAATACTCAAATCGACTTCTATTTTGACACCTTCTAGCTACACTAGAAGTTGCGTTGTGTAAAAATGCTTGGGGTATAAATTAATGGGCACACTGTTGAAACAGTGAAACATATTGAGGATTTTTTTTTGACATTCAAAGAAGTTTGTCGTAAAATATTAATAAATGGTATAGTGAAAATGTTGAAAATTGTGTAAAACAACATAACAGAAAACAAGATAAACGTAAAATATTTGTCAAGAATTCAGAAATTCTTAAACACTATAAAAAGAATTCTTTATTTTTGTATTATTATTTGAATTGTTAGTATTTTCCTCATTGTGATTTTTATATCTTCAGTGGTATCATAAAGTAACAAAAAATTGTCTTGAAACCAACTTAGATATACTGATTAATTCTCACTTTTTTCAGAAATCACTTTTTTTAGATCAGAGTGATCTTATAAGTCATATTTTTCAAAAAATCAGCAACATTTCAGATGAAATTTCGCAATTGAACGATGTGAAGGTGAGAAAAATAGTAAATGTATCTAAAATAAAAAACAATTCACATAATAATAAATAGTGTATAGTTGAAATATCTATTTTGGACTGACGGACGCTTGTGATGGATCAAAAAATAATAATTTGCAGCAATTTAACCGAGTTTGAATTTTGGAGTAAAGCTATTTTTGAATAATTTTCAAACAACTCATACGAAGACGTTTTCTTCAAATGGCTAAATCGACTTAAATCCACTTCTACCACGAGCCTTTCTGACCCCCTTGTATATAATAATAATAATAATAATAGCGTTTATTGCCCAACAGTTTCCCATTCACAGAGCAATTTTACAAATTCACAAGATTACTTAGTAGCACTAATTTCTAAATATGAAAAAAAAAATCACAAGCCCCACGTGAAAACCAAAATATAAAGAAAGATAAAAGTAACCAAATAGCAAACAAAAGCCGAACAAAAACTCGCACGAGATTTAATCTTGAGTTCACAAACACTGCAAGAAAAGAAGTCACTGGAAAGTTTGTTCGCATCAATCTAAATAATCCAAGGCGCAATTCGGTCCAGGTCCACCCTCCATAATAAGCCATCGCACCCAATTCGGCATAGAAGGCGACAACGTCCGAGTGGAATGCACCGCCTTCTCCATCCCCGCCCCCGAAAGGGTGGTCTGGACCTTCAACGGCCACGAGGTCGACCTCCACGACCAAGACTACTCCATCCTGGAGGACCCCCTCCCGGAGGGCATCAAATCCACCCTCATCATAAGAGAGTCGCAGGAGAGACACTTCGGGATGTACAACTGCAGTGTGGCCAATCCCTACGGAAGTGACGTGGTGGAGATCAGCTTGATGCCGCAGAGTGAGTGTTTGGGGTTCGGGGTGGGGCGCCCCCTCTAAGGGATTTTTTCGTTGCAGAGTCGTTCCCCATGCTGATTGTTATCGTGGGGGTGATCGGGGCGATTATTGTTTTGATCATCGTCATCATGATTGTGTTTTTGTGCCAGAGGCAGGGCAACAAGAAGCCGCCCCCGGAGGGTAAGTGCCCCCTTTTTTTCCCCCTTTTTTTTATTCCAGGAATTTGTTGTTTAATGGGCAAGAGAAATCGTACAGGGTGAGGAAGCGGCCAGATAAAAATTGAGGAGTTATTAGAAAAATTGTCATTCGTCGATATTTCAGACTAGGAGTAAGATATCGAGATGAGGTTTTCGCAGGATCATTTTGGCACTGCTCCACTACATTTCCATGAAAAAAAAAGTCAGAATATCGTACTTGCTTGATTTTCCAGAGAAAATCGCGATTTTTTGTCACCACCTCAAAAGACGCCCTCTAGTGGCGCCATTCGTGATCGAACCCTCTACAAATGTCACGAATGCTATAGACCAATCGATGCTCTTTCTAACGAGACTAAGTTTGTTGAAATCCGTTGAGTCGTTTAGGAGTTACAGCTGTTTTCCTGAAACAACTTTGAACCGCCTCCCACCACTTTATTTTGATAGATACGTCAAAAAGTGTGGGACTAAAATTGCTCCAAAAAAGGTCAGCTTTGAGATGTGAACATGTATTTGGCGAGTTTACCTGGTATATTTCGGTGAAAAATCACTTTGAAAATTTCGGGTTACGATTGCGCCCCCTGGCGGCAATCCTGGGAACGTGACGATGAGTTCTAAGGGGTTTTCTGGTCCACTTTGGTAATGAAATTTTTCACCGCGAGTCTCTACGACGTGTAGTTTCCGAGATACAGCACTGACTTCTACGTTTCTGAGAAAAGTATATATAGGGTGTTGTTTGAGGGTGATAACTCATTTCCTTGTGTTTTTTGTGCTCAAAAAATAGGTGCGGTCGCTAGAGGGAAGGAAATTACATAAAAAAGATGCTTTGGTCGACGTTAAAAAACTGAACCGTTTTGGAGATATTTGAGTTTTTGTTTCCGAAGGCCATGACCAATTTTTTTCTAAACTTCGACGTTTCTGTCAACGAAGCTGTTGCTTTCAAAACCCGGCTAAGTCAAGCACCGATCCACCGTTTTCCCCACTTTTCCGCATCAGTACCATACCCACAACCCCGACAAAAAAAACAGCTACAAGTAACAGCTAGCACCATGAAAAATATTCTCTTCACAGCCGACCCAAACACGATGGACAAACAGTGCAAAGAGAGCGATCGCAGTTCGAACATTTCCGATTTGAAATTGGACTTGCGGACGGGCTCGTCCAACAGCAACATGCACTGCGACATGGACTACATCCCCGGCGCCGAGTCCGAGACCGGCAGCGAGTCGGTCATCACGAGGATCGGCGTGCCGCTGGCGGGACCCGTCAGCGTCGGCCAGGACATCTACCGGTATTCGGCGGACTACACGGAACCCAGTTTTCCACCCAAGGTGAGTCGAAATTTCGACAGGTGACAGGTGACTAGTGACAAGGGACATCGAAAGGTCGAGTGGATGGATAGTTTCGTCGAGAAATCGGTTGGGAGCTGTCGAGAATTGGAGCTGGTGACCCCTACAACCACTTTTTGCTGATGAAACCATATACAGGGTGTGAAATTTTTCAGGGGGTGATTTCTCATCGAAAAAGGAGGGTCTTTCATATAAAGAAACGTCGTTGGAACATCCCATGTTAAGATACAGTCTCTCAAAGGGGGGGACATAAAATTTGTTTTAATTTTTTTTTCCAGATACACTAAAAAAGTAGTAAAATCGAAATCAACGTGGTATTTTCTACTATCAAAAAGGCACTCAGCCCGTAATTTATTTGGTTCACCCCATGGCTTCAAGGGGTGGAAAGCTACCCCCAAAATTTACTTGTTATGTAACTTTCTCTCTCATTTGTTCACAATTTAAAATTACCCTATGCACAAATTCATTTTCATTTATTTATTTCCTATAGCTTGTTTCATTCTGAACAAAAAATGTCTCTTGAGTTTTTTGCCTAAAATCAACCAATTTACTGCAAAAAATTATTTTACGAACAACTACAGAGCTCGACATTGTCGTAAATGCGATATGGATTGTTTTTTTTTTTTTCAGATACACTAAAAAAGTTGCAGAATTGAAATCACCGTGGTATTTTCTACTATCGAAAAGGCACTCAGCCTGTAATTTATTCGGTTCACCCCATGGCTTCAAGGGGTGGAAAGCTACCCCCAAAATTTACTTGTCATGTAACTTTATCTCTCTCATTTGTTGACAATTTAAAATTACTCTATGCACAATTTTATTTTCATTTATTCATTTCCGATAGCTTGTTTCATTCTGAACAAAAAATGTCTCTTGAATTTTTTGCCTAAAATCAACCAATTTGCAGCAAAAAATTATTTTACGAACGACTACAAAGCTCGACATTCTCGTAAACGCGATCTGGATTGTTTTTTTTTCAGATACACTAAAAAAGTTGCAAAATTGAAATCAACGTGGTATTTTCTACTATCGAAAAGGCTCTCAGCCTGTAATTTATTTGGTTCACCCCGTGACTTCAAGGGGTGGAAAGCAACCCCATAAATTGACTTGTTATGTAACTTTTTCTCTCTCATTTGTTCACAATTTAAAATTACCCTATGCACAATTTTATTTTTATTAATTCATTTCCGATAGCTTGTTTCATTCTGAACAAAAAATGTCTCTTGAGTTTTTTGCCTAAAATCAACCAATTTACTGCAAAAAATTATTTTACGAACAACTACAGAGCTCGACATTGTCGTAAATGCGATATGGATTGTTTTTTTTTAAGTTACTACCAGCATCAAAATATAATTAAAGGTAAATAACCAAAACATACAACATGTAGGAATCAGAGTAAAAATTGTAAAATCCCCTTCGAGGTGATTTATTTTGACAAATGTTTTGCACTTATTTTGTGACACCCTGGAGGACCAGCAGTTTCGTTATTTCATCAATTTTTTCATCCATCAA
The DNA here is from genome assembly GCA_037013635.1 of Plagiodera versicolora. Classification (NCBI taxonomy): domain Eukaryota; kingdom Metazoa; phylum Arthropoda; class Insecta; order Coleoptera; family Chrysomelidae; genus Plagiodera; species Plagiodera versicolora. Next base: position 8,286,902 of record CM072991.1, on the reverse strand, counting down.
CATTTCTTGGTAATTTTAATGAAAAAAAAAAATAACAAAAACTACAGGTGGTTCCTCAAAACTGGCCATTTCCGTTCCAGGACGGCCAAAACAACAACGGTTACGTACCCTACGTCGACTACTCGCGCGACTACAACCCGCCCATGCTGTCTTCGCTGGACACGAACCGCGATCCCATCCAATCGGCACGTTTGCAGCTCAACTCCCTCCAGCTGACGTCGTCGGGGCTGCCCCTGAGCGAGCTGCCCTCGAACGGCGGGCCGCCCTCCATCGATCCGCGCTTCAGCGCCGCCTACGGGAATCCCTACTTGAGGAACCCGAACGTCGGTCTGCCCACGCCCAACACGGCCAATCCGGCGGCCACGCCCGCGCCCCCGCCCTACTCGAGGGACAGTTCAAGGTCAGTGAGAGTTTTCGACTTGGAGTTTGTTTTGTTTCAGAGAAAATCGCGATTTTTTGTTACCGCCTCAAGAGACGCCCTCTAGTGGCGGCATTCGTGATCAAACCCACCACAAATGTCACGAATTCTATGGACCAATCAATGCTCTTTCTAACGAGACTAAGTTTGTTGAAATCCGTTGAGTCGTTTAGGAGTTACAGCTGTTTTTCTGAAACAACTTTGAACCGCCTCCCACCACTTTATTTTGATAGATACGTCAAAAAGTGTGGGACGAAAATTGCTCCAAAAAAGGCCAGCTTCGAGATGCATGCATGTATTTGGCGAGTTTAATTGGTATATTTCGGTGAAAAATCACTTTGAAAATTTGGGGTTACGATTGCGCCCCCTGGCGGCAATCCTGAGAACATGACGATGAGTTCTAAGGGGTTTTCTGGTCCACTTTGGTCATGAAATTTTTCACCGCAAGTCTCTACGACGTGTAGTTTCCGAGATACAGCACTGAGTTCTACGTTTCTGAGAAAAGTATATATAGGGTGTTGTTTGAGGGTGATAACTCATTTCCTTGTGTTTTTTGTGCTCAAAAAATAGGTGCGGTCGCTAGAGGGAAGGAAATTACATAAAAAAGATGCTTTGGTCGACGTTAAAAAACTGAACCGTTTTGGAGATATTTGAGTTTTTGTTTCCGAAGGCCATGACCAATTTTTCTCTAAACTTCGTCGTTTCTGTCAACGAAACTGTCGCTTTCAAAACCCGGCTAATTCAAGCACCAATCCACCGTTTTCCCCCACTTTCCGCATCAGTACCATACCCACAACCCCGACAAAAAAACAGCTACAAGTAACAGCTAGCACCATGAAAAATCTTATAGCTCTGAGAAAATTTTCGACCTATTAATTCTGGTTCACAATTTCAACACGATATTCAGCATTTGGAGTTTGTTTTTAATGCCAAATTAATTTTCTGGAAGTGTCACACAACCCATAGCAGCGTATTAACGAAGACTGCTGCTCATTCGTCATGTTTTTAATGCCAAATTAATTTTCTGGAAGTGTCACATACCCATAGCAGCGTATTAACGAAGACTGCTGCTCATTCGTCATGTTTTTAATGCCAAATTAATTTTCTGGAAGTGTCACATACCCATAGCAGCGTATTAACGAAGACTGCGGCTCATTCGTCGCAAGAAAAAACCCATGGGGGAAATTCCAATGCAACGAGTGTTGAATTCTTCTTGTTTTCTCCTCTAGGCTGGCCGGTTCCGGTGCCATGATCACCGCTAGCGCCAACGTCATCAATACGGTGGTGGCGAACGGTGCCAACGGTTTGACAGCTCAAGTGGGTCGACTGCCCAACTCGCCGACTAGTCAGTACATCGTACCGAATTCCAATATGGCGACAATCAAACGGGGAACGATGGCGACGCACGTCTAATCGGCGTCTCGTTGCAGTTAGATGAATAATTCGAGTAATCGAAAGTGAGACTAAAATAATCCATGGTTGAATGGAGGATATTCGAATGGGTTCGAAAGTGTGACGTGGAAATGATCTCCCAAACTGTCATTGAACGTCAAACTTGTAGCGCTTATGAAACGATTGATAACTGACAGGGTGTCATGAATTTGACAGCGGTTGACAGGTGGATGGATTTGACAATGACGTTTTTGGAATTGTTTGTATGTCAAATGTCACTGATTTTTGAAAATGTTCCTTCGGACCAATGTTCAAATATTCACCGGACAATCAAACTAAAAGACAACCGAATCACATCAATATGAATTTGAATTCAGTTGGGAAGTGAAAGCAAATAAGTGAATTTATGACTGGAAGACTGAACCTAACTTACACGAATCGAATTTTCCAATGAATACGAAATTGTTCAAATTTTAGTGGAACCGAAAACGGGCATCCCTTTGTACATTTCTACACTAGACAATTAAATTAATTGACCTACTTGTTGATTAAAAATTAATCTGGGACTTTCACACTTGCATATTTTCGGGGGGAAAACCTGTGCCATGTGAAAAAAACGCCTAAGAAAAAAATATGCATTTGTGCACGTCACACAAAAAATCCTGTACATATCACACCCAGTAGTTCCACTCGATTTCCTTGGTGACATGTCAATTTCCGGTTTGAACTTGCCACGCATTTTTACGTTCTGTCTTCGTGCTTCCATTAAATGTGAGACACCTGTCAAATTTCAAAGTATGTTCAAGGTTTCACTCGTTCTTTCTCGGTCTTTTTGGGTAGTGGAAAAATTGTATCCCATCAGAGAGTATAAAGTGTTATTTTCTATGTGAATTGTTGACTTATGATGTTCTTGTTATAAATTTAAATCGAATACCAAAGATATCTTTTGTATAGTGGAGGTTATTGAGGAAATGTATATTTTTTGAAAATCCAGCGTTGCTTGAGAATGGATCACACTGCAATGAGTTCGTTCTGTTTGATTATCTGTATTCTTTTTGTACTTAAATCGCTTTAATGATTTACTATTGTAATTAGTGTAAACTTGTAATATATTCCGAGACATGTATATTTTATATTTCTTTATACAAAAAATAACTTAACCTACATCGACTTGTTCAAACTAACACTTTTTGTTGAGTTTCCTTACACACGGAAAAATGTAGCATGTATCGATGTTTGGTTACGAAAATTATAACGATAAATAGATATTTAGCTCAAACTTGTAAATATGGATATATCGTGAGAAAAAATAGCATTTTCTATACTTGTAGAAAATACTGTTACTATTGTGTATAAAATTTTTTAAGTCTTGACGAATAGCAATATTTATAAAACTTCGTGATTGTAAAATAAATATGCCTACTTTGAGATTTTTATTTCAATAATACACACCCATATACAGGATGTTTTCTTTGGGTAATCAAACAAAATTGAATAAAAATGACAGTGCAATGCAATTTTTGACTAGGCCCTGTGTTTTCTGCTCACTTTTTTGAAAAAATGGCCTGAAATCTCATGAATTATGACAGAAAATATTGACCACAATTTACATTGTTGGGTTATAATAAATCAATAAAATATTTCTGTTCTTATTTCGATTTTATTCATTTGATTTTTTTTCTCGATGTTTTTTTTTCGTTAATTCCTTTATTAAATGCCTCTCATTTGATTTTTTTATTAATTTTTTCATTAAATGTCTTTCATTTGATTTTTTTTTTTATAAAATCACATATAAAAAGCCTATGAACATGATGTCTTTATTTTCAACACTCTTAATATACAATACATAACATTTACTATTCAACTGAAGCGTGCTGAGCATGTATGCTGAAAAAAAAGTGGTAAAAATACACGATTATCGATCACACAATGGAAACACCACAAATATTTCATGATTTGAGAATGATAAATATTACATAAATCAGTTATAGCTTGGAGGGAGAGTTTTTTGATCAAAACAACGTCCACTGAACGTCCAAAAACTCGAAAAAGAATGTTCGTTGGACATCCACTGGACGTCCAAAGTGGTCGATGGACGTTTTATGTACCAAAAACGTACATGTGCTAAATGGGTGAATATTTCTCATGACTTTATCACGTTTTTCGTACGAGTATTAAAACACTGAAAAATTGCTGAAAATTGTTATCATTGAAACATCGCTGATATCGTTACATAACTAAAAGGTTTGGATTCGGGTTGAATATTTCAATACACCCTCAAATAACTTCGACCAAATCTTTTCAAATTAACACCTCGATAGATATAGGTTATGTAAATGAAAGGCACATGATTTGGTGTTTTTTTTTGGGTTGAATACATATAATAGTATATTAAAGACCAGATCCACGAATACTTTACGCTATTTTTTATTGGTGCCCCACTTTACGTTTGAATAAAGTTTTGCATTTGTCAGTAATCTTTAATTTGACGTTGACAAGGTACTCCTGACAGATCAATAATCGAAAATTTGTCATTCAGACTTCACGTTTTTTGTTTCTTTGTTGATGTTGCCATGGTAACGCGTGTTAGATTTAAACACGCAGAGGCGTGCTTTGAACGGGTAAAATGGGGCACCAATAAAACAAAAGTCAATTTATTTCAGAAAATAGTTCCAACAGGTTTGATTACCGAAGTATCACTGAAAAAAAAGACAAGCAGCAACATCGCTCTATCTGGCGAAGTCACAACTATCTTGCTCGAATAAATTGACTATGATAGCAAAAGTTGCGTAAAGTTTGACAGTCACTCGAAAATAAAAAAAAAATCCAATCGCATTCGAGTGTCAAGTGAGATATGTTTGTAATATTTCTCTACACGAAGATATACAGCTCGTATTTATCACAATAACAATTAAAATATTGTTAGAACCTCGTTAAGAAGCCCAAGACTCAAGCAGGTGGCGCTCTTCTAAGGTTTTTCAGATGTAGCGCTGGCAACAGTGCACGTTCTGACAGCTGACAGCTGTCAGTGCTCAATTTGAACCACCTATTTGTATATTTTGATTCCTTCCTCAATTGATAAGAGCAGTTCTAAGTATGGAGAATAAGTAGCTTTAGGCAATTTATTCTACTTTTCAGATGATAACTAACTAGAGATAACATTTTCTGTACTCCCAATTTATAAAATTGTTGTTAGAGTAGTCGAGGATTGTCTTTTTTTGCTTTGACTTTAGTATCGAAAACTCAGTTGACAGATATGCTTCAGTTTTAAGCAAACCATTCTGATCCATGGCAGTTTCTTTGGAGCTTTCGAATCCCAGAAAAAAAAATTATTACTACTCCAAAATGTAATGTCACTTCATAGCAATGGACTCGTTAAAACATCTGATAAATCCCATTACTAATCTGGAACTGTAGCACGTTTGTGACCATCTTTAATCGCAGCATCTCTAAAAATTCCATTGCAACGTGAAACCATGGTACAAAACATTCAAACAATAGACCGTATTAGTGATGACATCACAACTATGCAACCAACATTACACTGAGTCCTGAATCGTTTGACGCGAAATGATATGTTTTATACTCGACCTTAAGTACGGATGACATAAGAACGATAATAGAAGTATCGTAACAGGCCCTTTTGTTTTACGCTCTCACATGAAATAAGTTGATATTTGAGGAATTGCATCTAAGGGACCTTGGATATGAAGGATGGAAGTAACGATATTTTCGTAAAACGATTTTCTGGAACTTATTCAGAAGCGTTTGAGAGAACTTTCTTTACGTTACACATTCCATACGACGTATTCATTATTTTTCTATCGAATTCAAACAGATACATTTCTCAAATATTGCTTATAACAGCGAAATAATTCAATAAATAACATCATAATTCTAACCACAGATTCTGAAACTTAGATAATGGTTACTTAAGGTTCATATTAGCGCATCTTCGTTCAGAAATATTCCATTGTGACTCGATGCACTGTTGGTTGCATACATTTCGACGTCACACTAATGTGGTCTATTGGGCAACGCCGAAGACTTTCCACGCGTCCCAACCACGAAGGTCAAAAGTCACTAAACCAATGTCGTAAACAAAACAAACGAAATGCCCTCAAAACGATAACCCACTCGATAGAACCGCTGCTGCTGTCAATAAAAGTGTTACACTGAGATAAGACCGTATCGGATATCCGCCGTTACACAGAGACTTGGTGCAAGAACAATGGTAGACTTCGACGTTAGCCGTGCCGGTTCTTCTGAAGCATTTCTGATCGTCGTGGTCGTCTCTGAGGTAGCCGCAGCTTCTGATGACACGAGTCTTGCGTTCGACTGCAAAAATCGACTGATTTATCACCAAAACTAGTTTAGGTTGGTAGGTACGTCGCGTGAGCGCAGGTGCGGTGTTGCCGGTGCTTTAATTAATCGGTAGACTGAAGGAAATTCTCTTGCAATGGAACATATTTCTATTTTTGTCATTTCTGCGCTGTTTTCAATCATTGAATCGAAGTAATTCAGTGTTGGAATTGCGATTACCTACCGATTTGTACAATTTTCCTGCAAACTGTCGGTTTAACCTCCATTTCTGGGTGAAAGGGATCGAGTAGATGCTCAGGTGTTTTTCTGTCAGTGCAGTTTATCACGCCAATGGTGTAACTGTTAAACGGATCCGCGCACCTTGGGTCGTATTCGGAATTGCAATCGTAACATTGAAGCACTGCTTCTCTCTGTTCCGCTTCTAGTTTACGATCGTACAAGAGGTTCTGGTTTTGGATCTCTTGAGAAGCACCTGAATTGAGAGAAAAATGTGTAAGGCTAGAAGCGATCTAGTTGGCTGTGGATCACAGGAAAAGGGGAAATGTACAGCGTCTCACTCAATTTCTTAATTTAGAAGCACTCTGATTTCCATTTGAGAATGAATTTCTTGGTTCCAAAGCTATAAATGTTTTATGCCAGCAGAAATATAGCAAATTGTTTCGCTGTTAACACGCGATGTCGTAGCATACATTTGAGTTGCCCTAGTTAAAGATGGCATCCATGGAAGTAGGTCATTCAATTCGAATCAGGTCCAAAAACACCCAAAAATTGATTAGATTCGTTCAAAAAATCAGTACACGCAAGAAATGTCAAGTTATTCATATGTTTTGATGGATTTTTTGTTGGTATTAAGATATTTTGACACAAAACTAAAACTAATTGAATGAAAGATGACATATGACACGAAATCTACAGGTGCATTCCAAGGTTAACAGTCAATTTTCAACCGTTCGTATGTTGTTCATGAAATCGAAACCCTCTCTGATTTTTTCTACAACATTGGAAACCCGAATCACCCAGTATTTCATCGATTTCACAACAGATTATCTACGTAATCCAATTATACTGTCGTCAATATTCTCTAAAACATGAAACAAAATACGTGTATTGGCAACAAAGCAAAGAAAGAATAGAATTATGCTCGAATGAATATAATAAAATGAAAATAAATCAGTTTAATTCGTTGTAATCTTTGCATAACTTGTAAAACAGATCATGGATTTCAATTTTATATGATGTTCTCGCCTCCTACACATTTAATCATAACAAACAATACGTCAATTACTTCCGGATTACTTGATTGGTAATTACAGGAATCGATTTTTTTATTCTTCAGTCCAACATAGATTTTGAGGTTAGGTGAAATGTATAATCGATTGCCAACCAATCACATTATGTAACTAATTCAATGTTAAATCACCATGTCCCTTCCTAAGGTAATTGTCAAGAGTACAAAAAAACCGGAAACAACAGTTCTACTTACATAAGCTGTTCATGAATCCTATGAATCCGAGCACGAATATCGCTTTACCACTGACAAACATCGTCGATTGTTTTTCTTCCGATGCATATACGATTTTATCTTCGGTCTAGTAACCGATAAACTGAGTAGAGATTTTGAAAAGAGCGCTGCTGATGTGTTTCGATCTGTTCAACATTTCCCACCTATCTGATGTCATCGTATCGCCCCCTCCCTTCGCCTTATAATGCGTCGCGACGTCACTCGACGTGCGATCGATTAAAGGTGAGTGCCTGTCGGTTCCGCATTCAGGGGTGATTCATGCAGAGAATGGATAAAAAAGTCCTCTTTCTTCATGTTTCAGATATTGGTTGCTTTAAAAATTTACAATGATAAGCTACGAATATAACGCACATTCGTAGTATGCACTGTTTGATAGACACTTAAGGCTGTACAACATACGTGAACGTATGTTATGACAGCTGAGTATGCAGAGTTTGGATTTACGCCACGTTGCGAGATATATTCGACGGTTTTCTACTTGTACTCAGAACGCGGCATTATTATCATTACAAATTATGGAATAACGAAAAATAACATAGCTTCATTGTTCTTGTCGAGGATACGTCGCATGAATACGTTTACGTCGCCTTGAGTGTCTAATGAGTTGACAGCATCCATATCACGGAACGCTAAACACAGAACGCTGTTTGAACAAAGAAACCAGCGTTGTTCCTGTCAGTACTTTCGTACTACATCTAGTACTTTTTGATGAGACCAAGTACGTCAGTACGGTTTTGGGAAAATCTATTGAAATCTAGTACTTTTTAGACAAAAGCAATCATAAATTATTTTCTGTCTCTATTCAATTCGTTTGTTGTACATTGTTTCCCTTTTCCTTATTACTGGGTTGCGTTCATGAACTTACTTAGAGTAAGGACTGCTTACTTTGAATCGTTCGTAAACGTACTCCAGTTTTATGGAGTATTGAGGAAAAATAATCAACATATATTTTTAATCACGTGACCGTACTCTCGCCGTACTCTGATAGTAAGTTTATGAACGCAACCCTGGTGATGTGATTGGTGATTTCAGTTATTTGACTGATTTGTGACAATTGTGACACTTTTTACTTTTGAGTGCTATCGCTCAGGCTATTACACGCTACAGTCCATAAAAGCCTAATTTACGCCCTTGATACATAAATAAATATTCTTTTCATCAAGAATCAGAATTTTATTTGTAACCTATAAATTTCATATTATATATATGAACATAGTATATACTTCCTACTTCCTAGCCACAGGAACTCATAATATTATATATCTTACATACGTAGTTCTGTTTTCGTAGCTCCTTAAAATGAGGAATATGGTCGAGGTCAAGATCTAGTACTTTTTACTATAAATCTAGTACTTTTTATGAAGAAAATCTAGTACGAAAATTTTCACCCTAGGAACAACGCTGAAAGAAACCAAAAAAACGAATTAACCTGATTTACAGATCCAGTACACAAACTTCATTTTCGTTCGGTATTTTGACAATGTACAATGGATTTACCAGCGTCTTTCGACAATCTCTCTTTAACTTGTAAAAAAATCGGCAGTTTCGCAGCAGTAATCAGTGGCTACCATACAGAGTTCGTAATCGCTAATTTCCCGACCTCAAAACACATACTAATAACGCAATTTGAGAAGGTCGGAAACTTGTACGAAGTAACAATTGATCAGCCCGAAAACGGTTCGAGTGTAACTGACCCAGTATATTCCATTAAACAATACGCTGGGGCAGAAAATATCGACGCTGAGGTTGCTATAAGATACCTAGCAGAGAAGCTGAAGACCCAGCTGTATTTGATGATTGGTGTGAATTTGAAAAACTATAGCAGAGACTCATTGGACGCAATTTGTCAAGCTATCAAAGAAAACGATTACGAATTACCGGCAGAATGGCGTCGCTAACCAAACATACCAAGAAGGCTGAGAGTTATTTCGGGCAAGTAGTGATAGGGCCGCCTGGGTCTGGGAAAACAACATACTGTGGGAAAGTCTGTAACTTCTACAAAGCCAAGCTGAACCGTAAAGTTGAAGTGGTTAATTTAGATCCAGCCAATGAGAACATGAATTACAATCCTGTTATTGATATAATGCAACTAGTGACAGTGGAGGATGTTATGAAAGACCTGAACTTGGGCCCCAACGGGGCTCTCATGTACTGCATGGAATACTTGGAGGAGAATTTCGACTGGCTGCTGACTCAGCTGGTTAAAATCAAAGACAGTTATTTGATTTTTGATATGCCTGGGCAAGTGGAGCTTTATACGCATCACAATTCCATTAGGAATATTTTTGAAAAGATGCAGAGACTCAATTACAACTTGTGTGCGGTACATTTAGTGGATTCCCATTATTGTTCTGATCCTCCCAAATTCATATCAACCCTTTTGTTGTCATTATCTACAATGATGCAAATTGCATTACCTCATGTCAATGTTCTAAGCAAGGTGAGTCATTTTTATTTCTATTTCCCACTTATGCATTCTGAATTTGGATGAAAATTGTTTCACTCATGTATTTTGGTCCAGGAAACAAGCATTTGATGTTAAAAATGTTTTCTCCCAGGCAGATCTGCTGAAAAAAAACGCCTCCAAACTGGACTTTGGTTTGGATTTCTACACAGACGTTCTTGATTTAGAATATTTACTAGAACTCCTAGATGATGGACCCTTCACAAATAAATTCAAGAAATTAAATGCAGCTCTTGTTGGACTTGTCCAAGACTACAGCCTTGTTGGTTTCGTTTTATTAAATGTTAATTCTGATGAGAGTTTATTGAGATTGAAAAGTGCTATTGATAAGGTGAACATTGTTTTCCAAGTGTGATACATTTCTCACAGCTTTTGTTTTCAGGCAAATGGTTACATTTATGGCAGTGGTGAAGAAAGAAGTATTCAAGCCTTATTATCATGTGCTGTAGGAGCTAGGACTGAGTCAGAAAGATTTGATTCTGATTACATGTAATTTTGTTCCAACTAAATCAAACAATGAACTTTTTAATGAAAAATTTTTAATAAACTTTGGTACAATTAATTATAGTTTATTTTTGTGCTGGTTGTTTAGCTTTCTGCTTCTCCAACTGTGCCCTGAAAATCAAAAAAAATAGATCACAAGATTGCTCCTCATGCAGCTTCATAAACTGAAATATCACGCATAACCTCAAATTTACACTATTTACCTCAGTTGTTTGTTGAAATCATCCTCAACATTATCGTCTTCCCAATTATCCTCCCATACACTGATATCTTGCTCATCTTTCTCCTTCTCGGTCCAATCTAACAATGAGAATTTTGATTAGTCATGCACAAAGGAAATTAAATAAACACCAACCTTCTACAGGAAATTCTTCAAATTCATCGTCCTCCTCCAGAACTCCCAAATCTAACTTCGGTTTCTCAGACATATTGATTTATCAATTACAAAAAAAAGATTCGCTATCGAGAAACTGTTTGAGAAAAGACAGTTCGAAAATCTGCAAGAACGTATGAATTGTTATGTGGGAAGTGGCTCGAGCCCCGAGAGCGGCAACAACCGTGAGCTGTCATTATCATTTGTCATATCCCGTGGTGTTTCGTGGCTCAGTAAATGTAAACAATAAACATACGAGAAGCGAAAGGAATACTAATGTAGATTTAGTACGTGGTTTCTTTATTCCTGCTACAGATTATAAATTATGGGTTCAGAACACTCAACTCAGAATGGACAGTCAATCCCGAGGCAGCTTAGCCTTGCTAAAGAAGGAAATAAAGTGCCGAATATCCGCAGACAACATACTATAGCGAATCCTCCTGGCATTAGTTCAGAAATCGGCGAGAATTGCGATAATGGTAGACCAGGCTCTATTTCACCTGGTCCGAGTGTTTGCAGTGATGTGGATTTGCCGTACATCAGTTATACGGTCAATCGACCGATCGGAGGTAAAGTACAGTGCGTTTTAATTTTGATAATCAATCAGCAAACAATTCGTGTTATTTCAAGACTCGCCAAAGTTAACGAATAAACACTTATTGAAAAATAAATCCGTCACACGTAAACCACAACAGCCCAAGCAACAAAAAATCAAATCTAGCACAGCACACAACATAGTTGTTGTTAGAGGGGCTAATCCAAGCTCCCCAAGTGCTGAGAAAGATCCGGAAATCCTTCGTCTCGAGACCATTCCAATGTTCTTACCTATAATGAGGGCCACTTTGAATTTGCCAGCTGCTAGGGATCCTGAAGTGCTAGAACGGTTAGATCCAGGGCCTTTCAAGAATTTTTGTCTGAGATATCAAAGGCATCTCACTGCTGCTGCTAATTTAGTTGCCAAGGAACAAAATCAGCTCACGCATAAAATAAGAGAGGTTGGGAAAGAAAAACTCAGTAATGCGTGGATTTATTGCTTATTATTACAGGTGGATGCTGAAACATCTAGAATGGTGATAATAACTACAGAAAGACAAAAGAAGTTCGCCAAGTATGCTGAGAAGCTGTCAAAAGTGACGGAACTGTCTCATCAGTTGACGCGCTGTCATTCGTTGTTGAATCAAACGCTAGAGTCAATGGAGACATTGAATAATTATTTGGACGTCGATAATCGGTTGGAGCCTTTTGTGTGGACAACTGGATGATAATTACTAAGAATCTGATGATTCTGAGAACGGTGAAGGCTGAGCTCGATACAAACATGAGCATGAAGCTAGTCAAACTTTGATAATTATGAGATTTTAATTGATGTAAATTTTGACATTACCTGTTCGATTATTTTGATTTGTATATTATGAATTTGTGGCTGTTGAAATAAATTTTATCGTATCACGACTTATATTTGGAGACTCACTTAATTTCCCAAGCTTTATCAAAAATGTTTATAAACCCTAGTTTATGCAATTTCAAAAATCCTGCTGATTTTGCTGTCATCAGTGTCACCTATCATAGTGGCTAAGTTGACGAGGATCCGTTTACGTAAGTTCTTGGCACTGCATGCAAATTCGAACTGTCAGTGTGTTCAGTGTCCACGACCTGTCAGTGATTATTTGTTTTCAAATCTCAAAATAGCTTGAATTCATCAACAAGAATTCATCCAATTGTTTGTATTGTCCTTGAATAACATGTAACAGACATTATAAGTATCAAGTCTCGTTGCAAGCATGGATTTACCAGAAGGACTAGAGAATTCTAACTTCGTGTCTAGCATAAAAGTCAAGGGAATAAATCTTCTACCCCCAGTGGTAAGTTCATGCGAAAGGAAATAATAATTGCATTAATAACCCCGATGATTATTTTCAGATTAACGATAAACGCCGTACCGAGCTGTTGAAATACAAACAGCAAGCCGTCAAACTGGAGAAACGTTTGGAAAAATGCCGTGAACTGAAGAAAAACCTCGAGGAACTCTTGACTTTACAAACTTTCTCAGATCGGCCCATATCAGCGATAACATTTAGTGATAACAGCCATATTGATGCTTTAGGCCTAGAAACTTCAAGGGAAGCTTCTCATTCAAAAAGACCCATGAAACTTACTCATGACATTGTGGATGTTTCTGAATATAGCAATGATGGCATCAAAGTAATTGACAGTGAAATGGGAACCAATTCAAATGAAGGTCAGTCAGTGCATTTAAACAGTGAAACAACCAATGAAACCAATAGTGAAGGCGTTGAGGAGCATCCTGTTGATCAAATATGCCCTGTGTTGGACTTGAGTGACCTTACAAAAAGTTCATCCTTGGATGATTCATTCAGAAATATATCACCTGTGTCAGAGAGACCAAAACTGATTAGAAGTAATTCTTATACATTGGAAGCCCCAAGCCCAATATTACTGGAACACTTGAAGAAATATGGAACAATTGATGAGGTGAAGCCCGTGGAGCCATCCCAGTGGTCTTTCAATGACAGTTACATTCCCTTGGAGGATAGCGAGTTTAGCAGCATGAACACAGTGTATAACAATGATTTAAATAAAGACAAAGACACTCTAGCAAATACAACTCAGGATATTCCTAGGATCGAAGTGATACAAACGGATATTTCCGTGCAACAAATAACTGTCAATGGAAACGCTGAAACCACTCTGAGCTCACCCGATCCAAACCAGCGCTTAGTTGAAGTATTGAGGAACGTTCCCGAGGAATATTCCAAGCAAATCATTGAACTAATTGAGAAACAGTGTTTGGAACAGCTCGCTAAGGCCGAAGCTAAGAAACAAGTGATAAGTGAAAGTGTTTTGAGCAGTGCCAGATCCGAGGAATTAGTGAGTTTCAATTCAACGCCTGTTCGCGGGGAGCAGCAAAACGAGCATAACAGATACACAATCAGTAGAATGTCCATGTCTCCTAGTCAATCCATCGATTATAGCGTGACAGGCTCGGGTACTTTGATGCCGACGACTCCCTGTTCAGGGTTGTTAGATTTTGATTGCCAAAATGACGCAATCGACGAGCAGGAAAAATTGTGCACAGCAGAAGAATTGGTGGAAGCTTCGAAAAATACTGCCTATTCTAGACAAAACACTAGTCTAGATAGAATAGAACAGGTAAATAAGTTGAAATCTTTATTGTTCCATAACCTCAAATATGCATTGTTGAGATTTTGTGAAGTTTGACATGAATAATAAATTACCGAACGACCAGTGGCGACGTTTCCTCCCCTTAGCGAATGTTAATATCGCGAAATGACTGTTAACAAATTTGTTTTTATGTACTTTGGAAGTTGATTCATCGAGAAACATTCATTTCGGAAGCAGTTAGTCTGAATCGTTCATAATATTAATCTTTTTCGTAACATTCGTTACGTCACTTATCGTTCGGCAATGATCGAGAATTCAGGCATCTTGGGCAGCCCACTTCACACTGGTCAATTGACATTGGCGGGAGAGCGTAGCATTCGCATTGGTTTCGTTGGAAAATGAAACCCGTATTTGTAGTGTTGAAGTGTATTTTTCGACTATTCGAAATTGAAAATTTTCAAGGAATGGGCTGCCAGTGTAATAGGCGCACACGTCAGAGGTTACCTCACTAGGAGACTTCTCAAAACAGAAAGAGTGCAAACTTTGATCGAAACCATCAAGGACGCTTTATTGTGTGCTATACAGCTACACAACGCTGAAAACATCGACGAGTCTGACGTCGAATTGCACAGGAGATTGATGAACCAAGTAAAATTCCCCCCCAAAAAAACTGTGAATCCAACTGAAAGTTCCTCAATTTTAGGTCTCGGCAGCTTGCTTCGCGTTTCACGACGTCTTTTTTACCTTGACTGTCGCCGAACAAATGTCGCTGATAGCAGCTGACAGGCAGAGGAAAATTGACAAGTCGAAACGACCCATTTCGGCACCGACTCCTCGTAGGTCTCGGTCGAATTCCAGTCGGTCTTCAACCAGAAGTGCCACTTCAATGTCGCGAAGTTTAACGAAAGTTTGATGGTTTATAGGTTAGGTTTTTCGTACTACGTAAAGTTGAGATTATTTATGATACATTCCTTATTTGAGTGAATCGAATGGTTCAGGTATGTTTTGTGACGGGTTTTTACCAGTAACAAAAAATATACAGGGCGAGTTGGATTTCAGATGATGGTTTGTATGGTGGAAAAACAATTGTAGCGGATTGAAACTCACCCTGTACGTATGCTTGACAGACTGCACATGTTTTGTGATATTGTAATTACGCAGAATTCTATTATTTATTTATTTCAGCTGTGCCTTGAAAAACCAAATAAACATTTTTTCTACTGATATATCTTTAATTGTCTCTTTTATTTTGGACTGATAAACTGTTTTTGGAAATGTATTTACAACTTTAACAATACGCGAAATAGCACCTACTACAACTAATATTACAATATCTAATAAATTACGGAGACTTTGCATTACAATTTACATATTGGAACTTTTTACAAAACGATTATAGTTCATATTGAAAATACAATTATGAAGGCACATATCAAACTTCATTTTCTAAACGTTTTAAAGGGGTATTCTGGTCTCGAAACCTGAAAGACGAATTAGAAAAAAAACCGGTCTGTAATTCGACGACATTTTAAATATATTTCCATTTTGAAACATTAATGAAAAATGGATGGTAAAAGTGCTTTTCCATTTATTTTTTCATCTCAGTTTGAAAAATCGCGTCCAGACCAGAGTACTTCCTTAGTAATAATTATTTAGCATGGAATGATTCTAAAAAATCAATATTTACACGATTTGTCTCAGCTACATAACCATTTACTTGGATCAAATTTAACGAATACATAATTGGAGCAATTTCACCCTCAAAATTGATTCATTTTAAAAATTTCACTACAGCATAGTTTTTTCCAATGTTTAGTCACAAAGTATACATCATTATTATGGAAAAAAATTGTTAATACCCCTTTTTACCAAATTGATTATTAAAATTATATGAGATGCCAGATTTATGCAATACACTATGCAATGCTTTCTCGGTTATTCAATCGATTAGAATTCATTTCGATATTTCAACATCCTGAAACACGTTACTAGTATAAATATCGAGTTATATCACAAAATTTGCGTTACTTTATGATTCCCATTTTGAAAACTCGAGAAAAATTCGATACAAAGTGAGGTTAGAACTGCTCGATCCAATGACAATCGCGACTAATCCACTACCAATTTTTCCACCTCGACTATGTCAGTATATGAAAAACAGGCCCTATTCTCAGGAAAACCCTCCTCAGTATAGACCGAAGCTCGGCTTTGAGATCCAAGCACACTACATCGCACAAAAGCGGGTAATACCTTGACACGTGAGAGGCAAACTGCAAAGAAATTGTCACCTGTCAAAATTGTCACACGACAAAAGTGTCAAATGTCAAAATTGTCACCTGTCAAAATTGTCACATGTCAGAATTTTGACTTCTGTCAGAAGTGTGACATGTCAAAATTGTAAAAGAAAAAAACTCACCCTACTGTCGGGCATCTTCAGCAACCTCGTCATCACCAGCAGCAACAACGACGTCCAGGCGTCGCGATGCTGTTCGCTCTGCAACCGCAAAAAGTACTCCAACGCTTCCTGACAGACGGCAATCAACTTGGCCTCGATGAGCGGCCAATGTTGCCGCCTGCCCTCGTCGCAGTAGGTCTTAAAGAGGATGCGCAGGGAACAGGCGAGACTCTGCGTCTCCTGCTTCAACAGGTTGGGCTTGGCGGCGCCGCGGTAGCCCGCCTTCCACAGCAAGTTTCGTTGGTCGTGGTCGAGGTTGAAGGATTTCGCGAACCTTTCGGAGCAGACATTTCGTTTTCTTTTTGTGAATTTTTTGAGACGACACGGTAGAAATTTCTGCATTTCTATTGAGGGTACATCGAAGCATGATATTTCAAGAATATTGTGTGAAATTTTTACGAAGAAATACCGAAAAATATGGCAGTGGCAGCCATTATTCGAGGGTGTCTCGAAAACAATCGTACAAAAAAAACGCACGCGTTTGTGAATTTTCTGAGACGACACGGTTCAAATTTCTCAATTTCAACTGATGCCACATCAAAGCATGATATTCGAGGAATATTGTATCAAATTTCCACGAAGAAATGTCAAAAAATATGGCATTGGCAGCCATTATTGGGGAGTATCTCGAAAAAATTTGTTTTAAAAATTGCACGTGTTTGTGAATTTTCTGGGACGACACGGCAGAATTTTTTTCATTTCAACTAAAACTACATCAAAGCATGATATTTGAAGAATATTGTGTGAAATTTTTACGAAGAAATACCGAAAAATATGGCAGTGGCAGCCATTATTGGGGAGTGTCTCGAAAACAATCGTACAAAAAAACGCACGTGTTTGTGAATTTTCTGAGACAGCACGGTTCAAATTTCTCAATTTCAACTGATGCCACATCAAAGCATGATATTTGAAGAATATTGTGTGAAATTTTTACGAAGAAATACCGAAAAATATGGCAGTGGCAGCCATTATTTAAAAGTGTTTCGAAAACAATCGTACAAAGAAACGCACGTGTTTGTGAAGTTTCTGAGACAGCACGGTTCAAATTTCTCAATTTCAACTGATGCCACATCAAAGCATGATATTTGAAGAATATTGTGTGAAATTTTCACGGAGAAATACCGAAAAATATGGCAGTGGCAGCCATTATTCAAAAGTGTCTCGAAAAATTCCGTACAAAAAAATCCCATTCGAAAATCACAAACCTGTGCGACTGAAGCAAACAATCCGTCAGCTGCAAGAGATGCGGAGTACTCAACACCCTGTACATCCCCTGCTCCTCCCTTTGAGACTCCGTCGCGCAGCCGCCGCCGGCGAGATCGGCCGCCGCCAGCGCCAACGTTTCCGCGTCCTCCTTCCGCGAAGTGGCTGGATAGAAGACGATGTTATCGATCGTTTGGATCAGCTCCAGCTGGACGGCGCTTTTGATCGCCAGACTCTCGAACACCTACCGACGGATTTTCGCGGTGAATTTCCCGGAAAACGGGACGGAAATGCAAGGGGGTCGTACCTCGACGTTCGAGGGGCTCATCTCCTGGAAGCCGGACCGCTTCAGGATGCCTTTGTTGGTTGCTACGTCGCCGTTTTGCTCGATGACCGCTGTCGTCTTCATGGAGTCGGGTTTCCAGGTTAAGAGGCTAGAGGGGATGGTCGAGTTGAATATGTCGAGCATGCACTGACAGGTTTTCTGCCAAGTTTCTTCGTCGAACTGGAATTAAACGACTAAAATAATTCCGAAATAAGATTTTCAATTATCGGTGAAAAGGCAATTTTTTGAGATGACACGGTTGAATTTTTTCCATTTCAGCTGATGCTACATCGAAGTATGATATTCGAAGAATATTGTGTGGAATTTTCACAGAAAAATATCCGAAACTATGGCAGTGGCAGCCATTATTCGGGGATGTCTCGAAAACAATCGTACAATAAAACGCACGAGTTTGTGAATTTTCTGAGACGACACGGTAGAATTTTTTCCATTTCAGCTGATGCTACATCGAAGTATGATACTCGAGGAACATTGTGTGAAATTTTCACAAAAAAATATCAAAAAATACGGCAGTGGCAGCCATTATTGGGAAGTGTCCCGAAAAAAAGCGTACCAAAAATTGCACGTTTTTGTGAATTTTCTGAGACAACACGGTTAGATTTTTCCCATTTCAACTGACGCTACATCAAAGTATGATATTTTAAGAATATCGTGTTAAATTTTTACGAAGAAATACCGAAAAATATGGCAGTGGCAGCCATTATTCGAGAGTGTCTCGAAAAATTTCGTACAAAAAAATGCACGAGTTTGTGAATTTTCTGAGACAACCCGGTTCAACTTTCTCAATATCATTCAATGGTACATCGAAGAATGATATTGAAGAAATATTGTGTGAAATTCTCATGAAGAAATATTGAAAATTAAGGCAGTGGCAACGATTTTTCGAATGTGTCGCGAAAAAATCCCCAACGAATCAAGAGAATTTCGAAAGGTCGTTTATTTCGAAAAAGCATCAAAATGGCGAGAAACTTCATTGAAATGTCACTTTCAAAGTACGTTCGAATCAAATTCAATGCATAACGAACCCAAAAAATTCAATACACATTCATCTTCTCTCACCTTCTGTCCATTCGAATTGACCAAATTCTCCAAACAATTAGTACCGGAGCGGGCCAGCTGCTCGTTATCCTGCTGCACGCACCAATGCAGCTGCGAATACAACTCCTCCAGCAACAAAGGCCCCAACACGTCGAAATACTGCGTGAAAACGTCGACGATGGCGTACAGAGCGTGATTGCACGTCGTCGTCATCCACTCGGCCTTCTCCGGCTGTTTCTCCGGCAATTTCATGTTGTCGAATATCCTGAATAGGATCTTGAACAAGTCTTTCCACCAGTGAGGCTTGAAGCTGTCGCCGTAGGTCTTGATGATTTCGAAGAGGACCGTCAGGGCTCTCGTTCGGACGTCCAACTTGCACCTGCGATTGAGAAATTTCGAGGCACGTGTTTGTGAATTTTCTGAGACAACACGGTTAAATTTTTTCAATTTCAACTGACGCTACATCAAAGTATGATACTCGAAGAACATTGTGTCAAATTTTTACAAAGAAATATCGAAAAATATGGCCGTGGCAGCCAATATTGGGGAGTGTCCCGAAAAAAATCGTACTAAAAATTGCTCGTTTTTGTGAATTTTCTGAGACAACACGGTTACATTTTTTCAATTCCAACTGACGCTATATGAAAGTATGATACTCGAAGAACATTGTGTCAAATTTTCACAAAGAAATATCGAAAAATATGGCCGTGGCAGCCATTATTGAGGAGTGTCCCGAAAAAAATGGTACCAAAAATTGCACGTGTTTGTGAATTTTCTGAGACAACACGGTTACATTTTTTTCATTTCAACTGACGCTACATCAAAGCATGATACTTGAGGAACATTGTGTGAAATTTTCACAAAAAAACATCGAAAAATATGGCCGTGGCAGCCATTATTGGGGAGTGTCCCGAAAAAAATCGTACGAAAAATTGCACGTTTTCGTGAATTTTCTGAGACAACACGGTAGGATTTTTCCCATTTCAATTGACGCTACATCAAAGCATGATACTCTAAGAACATTGTGTGAAAATTTCACAAAAAAACATCGAAAAATACGGCAATGGCAGCCATTACTCAAAAGTGCCTCGGTAAAAGTCGAACTGCATTATAAAAACACCCACAACTCAATCAATTTCACTCCAACCGACTCGAAACTTCGACACAACACCCTCGAACTACGAAACACCCAGCTGCCAAAAAAAAACAGCAACCAAACTCCCACCCCCACCCAAAAACTCACCTGTTAACCACGCAGGACAGCGAAAACAGCAAGGGAAACCACCCGCGCACCCACACCCTGTCCGCCTCCGTCACCGCCCCGTCGTTCTCCATGCCGCCGTGCTCGGCGAACAGCCCGGGCGCGCCCGCCACGCTGCCCGCGCACGCCCTCGCCAGCCGAATCGCCTCCATGCTCGTATCGGGAAAGCGCGCGTTGCACGCAAACTCCGACAGACACTTGACGGCGTCCTGGAACGAGTCGATCATCGTCGCGAACTGCTTCTCGTACAACTCCTCGATGATCTTGCCCGTCGTCTCGAACGCCAGCCCCACGACGCCCGCCTCCCGGTCCCCCGCCGCCAGGTGGAACACCGAGAAGATGTTCTTCCACCCCGAGCGGATGTTCCTCGCTTGCGAGTTGACCATCTGGGCGACGCAGCGCACCACCATGTCGCGCACCGCCGGCGACGCGTTGTTCTTCATGATGTACTCGAAGGGGCGCAAAAAGTCCTTCTGGAAGCGGAAGTTGGCGAACTCGCCCTTCTCGATGAACTTCATCGCGAGCTGGCGCAGGCTGTCGACGGCGAAGAAGCAGATCTGCTCGTCGGCGTTGCAGCCGACGGTGTTGAAGTGCTCGCCGAGGACCTGCCAGATTTTCGACCACTGCAAGCGGATCCTGCCCATGTTGTAGTAGGAGATTTCGACGAGCTTTTGGAGGGAGAACATGCGCGGGTGGCCCGGGTGGGCTAGTTCTTCCAGGGAGACTTTGCACAGGGCTTTCACGAAGTCCACGATGGCGTCTCCGTCTAACCTGGATGGGAAACGATGGGAGATATGCGAGATGCTGTTCATTAGAGGTTTATGGAGAACTCAATGTGTTCTATTTTCCTAATCTATTTTGCGCTGTTACTTCCGGTTAAACCGGAAGTGATCTCAACTTTGTTCAGTTTTCGAATAGAACACCCTGTTTATTTTCACATTTTCGAATTCTACAAAGAATTCTAGGCCTGGTGCATTTTGAATTTCCTCCCTATCGTGATTCGTTTTCAAGCTATTCCATTTTTTCGAAAACTTTTGACAGATGGACTGACGTACTAAAATGTCCATATCATCCTCAATTTTTAAGATTTGAGGTTCAATCTCCGTATACACATCGATGAAAGAGTGTTCTATCGGGTATCCTTCAAAGTGTTTCAAAATATTCAACAGGGTGTTTGATATTTCAGTTTACTTTTTGGAAATTTCAAATCGCGATAACTTCCTTATTTCAAATGGAATGACCATGAAATTTTCACACTATCCCACGCAAAATTTAATTTCCTATCGATTTGTATTTGTGTGATATATTGCTAAAATGAATATTTACAGAGATATCAACAAAAATGTGGAAATGCGCTCGTTCGTCTCATGTTTATTTTCACAAGTCTGTTTTAGATGGTTCTGAATTTCATATTTCATGAATAATATGAATATTAATTGATTCCACAACACACAAAAAGAAACAAATATGGTGCACCATCATATTGTGTTGGAAACATTACACAAAAATTGATAACTGATGGATTCGGCAAGGTAGATCATGGTAATTGCCGTCGAGGTCACGTGACTTGACGCCTCTCGGTTTCTATCTATGGGGTTTCAGAAAAAATTGAGTTTTCAAAAAGGCTGATTGCTCTAGAAATTCCCAAGAGCCAAAAATTGCGCGTGTCGTGAACAAAATGGACGACATTTTGAACAATCATTGGTTTTGTTTTATCCGCAGAATATCAATTTTAATGCCATTTTATTTGTTTCGTGATAGGTTTGCATTGAAATATCCATAGATGAAGTGGAAATAGTCACTTCTCAATGGATTGATGTTCATATTATTCGACAAACATGAAATTTAGAACCATCTAAAGCACACTTGTGAAAATAAACATGAGACGAACGAGCGCATTTTCACATTTTCGTTGATATCTCTGTAAATATCCATTTTAGCAATATGGTATGCTCATGCAAATCGATAGGGAATTGAATTTTACGTCGGATAGTGTGAAAATTGCATAGTCATTCCATTTGAAATAAGAAAGTTATTGCGATTTGAAATTCCCAAAAAGTAAACTGAAATATCAAACACCCTGTTGAATATTTTGAAACACTTCGAAGGATACCTGATAGAACACTCTTTCATCGATGTGTATACGGAGATTGAACCTCAAATCTTGAAAATTGTAGATGATACAGACATTTTAGTTAGTCACTGCATCTGTCAAAATTTTTCGAAAAAATGGAATATCTCGAAAACAAATCACGATAGGAAGGAAATTCAAAATGCAACAGGCCTAGAATTCTTCGTAGAATTCGACGATGTGAAAATAAACAGGGTGTTCCATTTGAAAAAACAAAGTTGATATCTCTTCCGGTTTAACCGGAAGTAAGAGGGTCCGAAGAAGAAATACGATCTTCGTGTCAAGGTTTTTTTGAACAATTGTGTGTTGAGATTCATACTTGCATTTGATCTGGTTTTTCCATTTTTTATTTGGTGGTAATTTCTATGATTTGTGTACATTTTTTTTGGAAATTGGTGGGCGAAAAGTAGTTTGATATTCAATATTTTTGTTTCCTGGTAGATGATATCAGTAGAGTAACGTTTGTTTTTTTTCCAAGATAATTATTAGGATTGTGTTTTGTGTTGTTTTTTCGACTGTGCCAAAAAATAATGAAAAAAAAAACTGGGAACGTGATTGGATGTCGTGATTTTTTCCTCCAAAAATCAATGACCTCGACCTTTTATTTTCGAAAAAAAAAAAAAATTTCAAGTGCACTCTCCTACTATAACAATAATAATAATAATATTTATTCCTTATTTTTCCTTTAATTCCTTACCTGGTGGACCCGGTGAAGATCCTATCGACGGCGACGACGACGCTCTGCGAGCTCGTCTGCCCGATCCGCTCCTTCGAGCCGGGATCGGGCGGCTTGTGGCCGGGCCCCGCCAAAAACTCCGACCTCACGCCCGTGCCGATCAGCTGCGCCAGTTCCAGCTGCGATATGCACTTGAGCACGTCCAGCCAGCTGGTGCCCAGGTAGTTGCCGTCAGTGTGCGCCACCATGATCAACGTCTTGATCGTGTCGATGTTCTTCGCCTTCATGTCCGTCGGGGGCGCGTTGGCGGTGAGGAGGGTGAAGCGGGCGAGGGCCTGCACGTACGCGTCCCGCTCCATGGGCATGTGGAAGATGCAGACGATGCGGACGGCGCATCTTATGCCTGCGGGGCGGGGATTCGGACAAAAAATAAATAAATCTCACTGGGCCAGGAGTTTGGATGATTTTTTTCTGGGTATTTTTGAAGCTCAACTATTCGAGAGTATGTGTACGAGAGGATTTTTCAAAATTCGAATCATTTGCGGAGATACAGAGGACTTTCAGCGCGATATCTCAGCTGTCAAACGTCAAAATGTCGAAAAAAATTTGACACAACATCACCGAAGGATGGAGAATCGAATGACAGAAATTTCAAAAAGCAGACTGCACAGGAAAGTTAAAAAAAAAATCGATTTGATTTTCGTTCGATGTTATTTTTTCGAGTGACACAACACCCTGTCACATCCACCGCGATATCTCAGCTGTCATACGTCAGAATGTCATGAAATTTTGACACAACATCACCGAAGGATGGAGAATCGAATGACAGAAATTTCAAAAAGCAGACGGCACCAGAAGATAACAAAATTCCATATTTGATTTTTGTTCGATGTTATTTTTTCGAGTGACACAACAACCTGTCACATCTAGCGCGATATCTCAGCTGTCAAACGTCAGAATGTCATGAAATTTTGACACAACATCATCGAAGGATGGAGAATCGAACGACAGAAATTTCAAAAAGCAGACGACACAGGAAAGTTAAAAAAAATCGATTTGCTTTTCGTTCGATGATATTTTTTCGAGTGACACAACACCCTGTCACATCCATCGCGATATTTCATCTGTCATACGTCAGAATGTCATGAAATTTTGACACAACATCACCGAAGGATGGAGAATCGAATGACAGAAATTTCAAAAAGCAGACGGCACCAGAAGATAACAAAATTCCATATTTGATTTTTGTTCGATGTTATTTTTTCGAGTGACACAACAACCTGTCACATTAAGCTCGATATCTCAGCTGTCAAACGTCAGAATGTCATGAAATTTTGACACAACAACACCGAAGGATGGAGAATCGAACGACAGAAATTTCAAAAAGCAGACGGCACAGGAAAGTTAAAAAAAATCGATTTGCTTTTCGTTCGATGTTATTTTTTCGAGTGACACAACACCCTGTCACATCCACCGCGATATTTCATCTGTCATACGTCAGAATGTCATGAAATTTTGACACAACATCACCGAAGGATGGAGAATCGAATGACAGAAATTTCAAAAAGCAGACGGCACCAGAAGATAACAAAATTCCATATTTGATTTTTGTTCGATGTTATTTTTTCGAGTGACACAACAACCTGTCACATTAAGCTCGATATCTCAGCTGTCAAACGTCAGAATGTCATGAAATTTTGACACAACAACACCGAAGGATGGAGAATCGAACGACAGAAATTTCAAAAAGCAGACGGCACCAGAAGATAACAAAATTCCATATTTGATTTTCGTTCGATGTTATTTTTTCGAGTGACACAACACCCTGTCACATCCAGCGCGATATCTCAGCTGTCAAACGTCAGAATGTCACGAAATTTTGACACAACAACACCGAAGGATCCAGAATCGAACGACAAAAATTTCAAAGAGCTGGCGCCACTAGAAAATTCAAAAATCCCGGATATGTTCGGGAAGGTTCGAATCGCAGGGCCCTGCATCTATCCGTCAACTTTCTTGCGATTGCTCTAGAGATATTAGCCGCCAAGTTGACAGAAAAAAAACACAAATCAATCGAAGAATCACGAAATCAATTCCAGAATCACAGGGGGTGCAAAAAAAAAAATCCACCAGCCACTCACCGTCCAAACAGAGCGCGGCGACCTCAGGATCGTCGCAGTCCTGCAACCCGACGCTGAACGCCGCCAAAAACGACGTCCACGCCATCTTGAACATCGGCCTGACGTGCTCCAAGTGCTTGGCGGGCGTGAACGGCGCCTGCACGTGCGACACCGACTCCATCAAGTTCTTGGCCGCCGTCGAGATCGCCTCCATCTCCATGTGGAACAGAATCCTGCGCCTCTTCTCGCTGTTGACCTGCTTGCCCGGCCTGCTCACCACGTTCTTCATCTTGATCTCGTGGCCGGCGATCTCGTCGTAGATCTGCGAGAGGTACTCCTCGGGCACGTCCTTGCTGTCGGTGTTGCCGCGGTTCAGCTTCACGTACTGCTCCTTGGTCATCTTGTGCTTGACCTGCGGCGAGTGCAGGTCGGTGGTGAGCATGATGATGGAGAAGCCGAGCACGTAGGCGGTGTCGGCGCTGGCGAACAGCCCGTTGGTGGGGTTGCACTCGCAGTACCGGCTCGCGAACTTCTCCATCAGCCTGTGCGAGAAAAAAATATGTATGTTACGCTGGCACGAGCGCTTCAAGAAAATTGGAAAAAAATTATAACTAGATTTTTATTGCTCTTTTGTTGCTAACTTGTTCCCCTTTCCAAAAAGTTGTTGCTCGTGCCAATAAAAAAAAAAGTGAGGCGATGCTAGCTTCAGGTGAAGCTGGCACAGCAACTTTTTTATTCGGCTACTATATCGGAAAACAAATATACCAAAATGAAGTACTGATTGGTTGCTGATTTCTTCCTCTTTCAGAAATTTTATTGTGCGATGTCTCAATAACTTCGTTATCTTTCATAAGAAATTGAACTGACATTGAACTGACATGGAACGACTATTCGCGACTAAGCGAGATACAGAGTGTTTTATGTATTTCTCCTATTTCTTCAATAGCTCATAACTTACGATCCGCACTGTATATTTTGTTTATTTTCACAACGTAAACTCATTGTACTGTATGCTACCGAATACCGAATGAATGAAACTAATATTCCAGGTACGGACTCGAAAAAATTCAAGGAACTTCGTCAGTTGAATACAACACCCTGTATGACCAAATTTCGAAAATTCCTTCGCAGATATAAAAAGAGCAAAAAATAATATTCCTAAACAAATTGCTTTGGTACTTTGTACCTGTTAATTTGAGTCAAAATTAATTTTTTCGATGAGAAGGTGGCACGAAATAAAAAAAAATACCTTTTTCTTTTCTAAATGCTATTCTTTCACTTTCAATCAATCAAATTACTAACCATTTCATGATATCCTGAATTTTGGATCACAACCTAGATGTAAAATGAGTCGACAGGTCCGTATTCAGGACAAAGTGCTATTTCAATAACCAGTTAGTTACAAACACCCCGTATGTGTGATGAAGATTGCATTTAATTATCATGCTACACTATACAAATGATAAAATGAGAAAATCACATTCCGAAAAGGTATGACTTTATTTGAGAAACACAAATTTTGTAACATTGTATTAATTTAAAAAAGAATGAAGATAGAAAATAGAAAAAAAATTATCTATTCCGAATTATCTTTTTTTATCATAGTTTCTTGCAATCATTTCATCATTTGTATAAGGTAACTTGTTGAATAAATGCAATCTTCATCACACATACAGGGTGTTTGTAAATGATTATTGAAAGAGCACTTTGTCCTAAATACGGACCTGTCGACTTATTTCACATCAAGGTTGTGACCCAAAATTCGGGATATCATGAAATGGTTAGTAATTTGATTGATTGAAAGTGAAAGAATAGCATTTAGAGACGAAAAAAAGTATTTTTTTTAATTTTGTACCACCTTTTCATCGGAAAACTTAATTTTGACTCAAAATAACAGGTACAGGAATGACATGCGGAAGTACCAAACTCATTTGTTTAGGAATATTTTTTCCTGCTCTTTTCACATCTGCTAACGAATTTCCGAAATTTGGTCATACAGGGTGTTGTATTCAACTGATGAAGTTCCTTTAATTTTCTCAAGTCCGTACCTGGATTATTAGTTTCATCCATTCGGAATTCGGTAGCATACAGGATAATGAGTTTATGTTGTGAAAATGAATGAAATATACAGTGTGAATCGTGAGTTATGAGCCATTGATGAAATAGAAACACATGAAACACCCTGTAGCTCGCTTATACAGGGCGCTAGACCCATCATATAGGGATTTTTCAGAACCAGCTAGGCGACCTCTACTTACCCTTACAGTACGCCCATTTCCCAATGAAAAACCCCGTAAAAAGTATAAATTTTGTTATGTATTAAAATGATGCAATGAATATATTTCTTTCCTGGAATAAAATTCGTTCTCATTAAAAACCAAGATAATTGTCGTGTATCATTATCGTAAAGGTATTATATTACGAGAAAAGAAAATTTTGTCACGCCACTGTTCGCGCAAGAAAAACTACCCCCCCCCCCCACCGATTTTCACAACTTCATCTCGTGGCCACTTCCCCTAAAACGCTTTCGGTATAGTCGTTGTTACTCATCTCGTACTCAACAAACAAATATCCGTCGTTCCCTCACCTGTCGATCTTCTGCGCTTCCCCCGGCAGCCTGAAGCCGTCGAGGAAGTGTCTGAGCGCCGCGACAAAGTCCATGGCCGCGAAATCCATCTGGTCGATGTACGCGTACATGACTCGTTTGCAGAAATCGTCGTTGTCGCCGAGGAATTCGCCGACGAAGGTTTTGTCCAGCCGTTCGTCCTGCTGCAGGAATTTGGCGACGTCCTCGTGGTCGGGCCCCAGCAGGCCTTGTTCTTGTAGATACGAGATTCCTTTGCGGGGTTTGCGGTTGAACATCTCGATGCCCGTTTCCCATACCTGGAAGAGGAATAATTTGGGATAATATTGAATATATACAGGGTGATTCACCTTGGTGGTTCATTAGAGGTTCGTGGAGAACTGGAAGTGATATCAACTGGGAATTTTGGTGGCAGCTACTACTCTATTTTTCTAAAATATTTTCAATGCGCTGTCACTTCCGGTTGAACCGGAAGTGATGTCAACTTTGTTTTTTCAAATGGAACACCCTGTTTATTTTTAGATTTTCGAATTCTACGAAGAATTCTAGGCCTGTTGCATTTTGAATTTCCTTCCTATCGTGATTTGTTTTCGAGATATTCCATTTTTTCGAAAAATTTTGACAGATGCAGTGACTAACTCAAATGTCCATATCATCTACAATTTTCAAAATTTGAGGTTCAATCTCCGTATACACATCGATGAAAGAGTGTTCTATCAGGTATCTTTCGAAGTGTTTCAAAATATTCAACAGGGTGTTTGATATTTCAGTTTACTTTTTGGAAATTTCAAATCGCAATAACTTTCTTATTTCAAATGAAATGGCCATAAAATTTTCACACTATCCGACGCAAAATTTAATTTCCTATCGATTTGTATTCGTATAACATATTGCTAAAATGGATATTTTCAGAGATATCAACAAAAATGTGAAAATGCGCTCGTTCGTCTCATGTTTATTTTCACAAGTGTGTTTTAGATGGTTCTGAATTTCATATTTCATGAATAATATGAATATTAATTGATTCCACAACACACAAAAATAAACAAATATGGTGCACCATCATATTGTGTTGGAAACATTACACAAAAATTGATGACTGATGGATTCGGCAAGGTAGATCATAGTAATTGCCTTCGAGGTCACGTGACTTGACGCCTCTCGATTTCTATCGCTGGGGTTTCAGAAAAAATGGAGTTTTCAAAAAAGGTGATTACTCTAGAAATTCCCTAGAGCCAAAAAATTGCGCCTGGCTTTCGCAAAATTGTCACAAGAAATTGAAAGGTCGACTACTGAAGGGGTCCGGAGAAGAATTATTATGAGTCGTGAACAACTTAGACGACATTTTGAACTATAACTGGTTTCGTTTTATCCGTATATCAGAATATAATTTTTAATGCCATTTTATTTGTTTCGTTTTGTTTGCATAGGAATATCCATAGAATAAGTGGAGATAGTCACTTCCTAATGGATTGATGTTCATATTATTCGACAAATATGAAATTTAGAACCATCTAAAGCACACTTGTGAAAATAAACATGAGACAAACGAGCGCATTTTCACATTTTCGTTGATATCTCTGTAAATATCCATTTTAGCAATATGTTATACGAATACAAATCGATAGGAAATTAAATTTTGCGTCGGATAGTGTGAAAATTTCATGGTCATTCCATTTAAAATAAGAAAGTTATTGCGTTTTGAAATTTCCAAAAAGTAAACTGAAATATCGAACACCCTGTTGAATATTTTGAAATACTTCGAAGGATACCTGATAGAACACTCTTTCCTTGATGTGTATACGGAGATTGAACCTCAAATCTTGAAAATTGAAGATGATACAGACATTTTAGTTAGACACTGCATCTGTCAAAATTTTTCGAAAAAATGGAATATCTTGCAAACGAATCACGATAGGGAGGAAATTCAAAATGCAACAGGCCTAGAATTTTTCGTAGAATTCGAAAATGTAAAAATAAACAGAGTGTTCCATTTGAACAAACAAAGTTGATATCACTTCCGGTTTAACCGGAAGTAACAGCGCAATGAAAATATTTTAGCAAAATAGAACACATAGAGTAGTAGCTGCCACCAAAATTTCAAGTTGACATCTCTTTCAGTTCTCCATAAACCTCTAATGAACCATTTAGGTGAATCACCCTGTATATATATAAAAAAAAACAAATTCCTGTTGATATTCATCACCAAAACTCACCTCTTTCTGTTGTTTCAAAACCTCCAACTGCTCCGGCGAATCCAAAACCTCCCTATTCCCCCCCCCGCTCTCGCTCGAATGAAAGCTGGTCGACGAGCCGCCATGGGCGGATTTCAGCGATCCGTTATCGATCTCCTTCGGCGCGTCCGGCTCGCCCACCGTCGACTGCGAATTCGGGTTCACGTACAGATCCTTGCTCCACTCCACCATGCACTTCAGTATGGAAACGAGACACTCCAAGCCGCGCAGCTTCATCGTGCGCTCCTGGTTCGGCGACGCCCCCAATTCCACCGAATGCCTGCCCTGCGCCACCTGTAGGAATCGAAACGACTCGGTATCGGGACGGGCGGTCGGGGCGGTAGCCACTGCCGACCGGCCGGTCGGTGCAGTAGCCATTTCCAGCGCGTTGACAGGTGACTTGACGGATACTCACCTTGAACAAGTCGTTGACGAGCCGTTCGAACAAGTTGGCGGCTGAAAGATCGCAATCGTAGTTGACGTAAATATCGACGACGCTTTGCGCGTCCCCGCATATCCGAGTCAGCGCCTGTATAACCATCCACTTGTGCTCGAACGAGGAGTTCGTGGTTTCCAGGATGTTGAGGAAAATCTCCTTGAAAAACACCTCGATCTGCATCTTCAGATGCAGCTTGAAGTTGGAGAGCAGTGCCAGGAAGATGGCGAGAGACAATTCGAACACTTTGGGTATGGAGCTGACGCCGTTTTTCGACAGAGCCACGCACAAATACTGCTTGATTGCCGTTACGAACATTTCGTTGGATCTGAAAACGGGGCCGGCGTTTTGTAAAATGGACAAAAGGAGCTGTAGGGAGAGGATTTTGGATCGGAGCTCGTGGGATTTCGGGTCGGGGGTGCCTTCCGGCAAGGGTTTCATGGAGAGTTTGCATAGTGCCCTGAAAACGAGGAAAGCGTCTTTTTGGAGGACGTGAGTGAATTTGGCCGTGACGGCCGAGTCGTTTTCGCTGTGCGTGTCCATGCTTTCCTGGGATGGTATTCTGGAAACATCGAAAATACAACAACAGTGCGCGGTTATCGCTCGACCACCTATACCTCGTCATACTCCGTGTTTCCAAGTCAAGTGTATTCAAGCTAGCGATTTCAGCTTGTTGTTTATTATCCGCAATTTGGCATATGACATTGTCTAGAACGTTATCCAAGAACTCGTTGACGATTTGTTCGCCGCCTGTTTGACTTTCAGCGTTCGTTTCGGCAATCCTAACCTCACTTTCCGCACCTTCAATCAAACGTATTCCATCAGCTTTCCATTGTGTGAGCCATTCCACAATTTTATAATCGAAAAGTTTCAAGTGATTCATCCAAGACAGTTTAAAAAGGGGACAAAGCTGTGAAAAAATAATCCTAACCTTCACTCTTCAACGATTTGACAGATCTCGTGTCATTATTGACGCGACTCTCGGCTTGCACTTCGGCTTCGAGCGCCTGATTCTCCATCTTGGTGAAAATGACGTTCAGCATTTGCGTCAAAGTGGCTCGCGCCGTCGTCTGATTGATGAGGTTTTTGCTGGCGAGGAAAATGTTGTAGCACGTGCGGACGGCCATGAGGATGGTGCCCTCGTGAACCTCCACGTGCTGGCTGGTCACCACCGTCAAGAGGGCCTTGATGATTTGGAGTTGGATGCCTGGAATTTTCGCGATTTCGACTTGTCACTTTGGAATTTTCGCATTTTATCGCGATTTAACGGATTTATTGCAAATTTATTTAATAACGAGACATGTGAAGAGAGAATTTAAATTATAAATGCATTATTTTCCATTATAAACATGCAACTCATATCTATTAGACATTTGCATGAAAAGTATGACAGTTTGACAGATGACAATCATACCGTGGACAGCTATGAAATGTCATAACCAAACATAACATTAATGATATTATCTTCATGAAAAGTCACAGGCATCATTGAATAACACAGTTATGAATAAAAAAGCAGTCATATTCTGAACAAAAGTTTTGGAAAATAATTATAGTCTCAAAAGCAGTTGAGAGTTTTAATTTTCCCACGATAATATAACCAAATTTGTGTTCTCGAGTAAATATCTAACCTTCATCTGTTTGGGGTCCATTGAAACAGGAACAAATAGTCTCGACAATCCTATCAATCAATAATTTCCCAGGTGTTGTCGAATCGGGAATATTTGCGGTAAGATGGCCGTAAGCAATTAATTTCTGAAGGCAATCTAAGGCAGTGACAACAATCCTGGAGGATTTGCTTTGACATGCCAGTTCGAATGGCAGGAAGTATTTTTCTGTTGTAATAACATTGGCTTCTCCACTTTTTGGTACAGGGAGAGCATCAGAAACTTTGTCATCTTCAGTCCTTTCTTCAATAGTTTCTTTCTTCAATTGTTCTGAAGTTGTGAGAGTAAGTCAGCTTATGTGTGTGTCCTTGAGTTTATTTGGCAGCTATAAATCTACTAAGTGCATTTTGTTTCATAGAATTCCCAATGACTTATTTGGGTCAACAAAATAATAGTACTATGGATTAAACATTCAAAACATTCATGAACAAATAACTGTAAACACCCGGTATAAAAATATACAACAGAATCGACATCAAAGTTGCATGCAGTAAAAAAATTCTAAATCATTACTAAAATTCATTATGCAAGATGTTTTTAGAAACCAATAACCAATTCGCATATACATATAATTTCTACTGATGTAATTTTATAAATTATGATTCCATAAAGATTCCATGATTCATTTTCCAATATACTTGGATTATTTCAATTATCTTTACTAGGATATTATTCAATCAACTTATCAATGCTCTGCATTTATGAATCAAAGAAAAAAATAGCAGCAGCATGAATAAACTAGCACAATGACACATCAAACTCAATTGAACTATTGAATTAAAGTTTTTTTAAGCATCCCAATATTAAATGATGAAGCAGAAGCAACATATTCTTACCTAGAGCAGCTTCACAGGCTCTTTTCAACTGAGAATGATGGGACCTTTTGATTTCCTTGTCATTGAGAATTTTCTCTAAAGCCCTTAATATAAACATTTCCTTAGTCTTAGAATTCGATTGCATCTTAAATGATTATCTAAAGTTAATTACGGAAACCCCACAAACATTTCAAGGGGTTCATCGTCGCTTCTGACGTGTAGGAATTGGGAAAGGTGAATATATCAATATGTAAATTCTGATATTAGTCTAAATCCACCCATGGACAACTTCTAATTTCATTCCCAGCATCAGCTTGGTCTTACGATTGTTTCGATATCACAAATGTGACTAGAAGGTATAATATTTTTGAAAATGTTTGAACTATCACTGTGAATATTATTTTTCCAATCACATAACATTTGACATTTACTTGACACAACACAAACGACAGTGACAAAGACACTGACATCTGTCAATGTAAGGTGTGTGAGGTGTGTTGCATATAGCTAAGTTAGCATATCTTGAAAATTCATGATTGATTTTCACGCAGACCGAAACAAATAATACGTATATTCGAGTTGTCTTTCATTTCCATTAGGATACATCATCATGACCTTATTGATCAAAAGAAAATAATTCAGGAGCTCGATCATTTTCACTTCATCTTGCCAATCGAGTGTAAGGTA
Source organism: Plagiodera versicolora (assembly GCA_037013635.1). Taxonomy (NCBI): domain Eukaryota; kingdom Metazoa; phylum Arthropoda; class Insecta; order Coleoptera; family Chrysomelidae; genus Plagiodera; species Plagiodera versicolora. Next base: position 8,253,109 of record CM072991.1, on the reverse strand, counting down.
TTATGTTGCAAAGTTGCCTTTCTATGAATATTCATCAATTTATGTAAGTACACGTCATAATTCTTTTTCCATGAACTTTTGGATTTTTTACAATTTGCTTCCTCATTCTGTAAGTTCTAGATAACTTTTATCAATTTTCTATATACGTAAGTCTGGTAGTTTAAGATTAACGTTTTTTTAATTCTTAATCTGCACTATTCTCTTTTATACCTGTTTTAAGATGTCAGATTTTCAAGAGTAAGACATAACAGGAATAGTAACAGGATAGGTTCAGAGGTATAATAAACAAATTTTAATGAAAACAAAAGATTTTATTCTTCAAAATATGATTTACATTTATGAATGAAGTCCACATATTTTCATTATAGAACTGAAGCGAATTTAGTCAAGTTAAATTCATGTACTAGGATATCAAATAATACTAGAAAAAAAATCACAATAATAAAAATAGGTGGATATTCTTCAATACGTTCTTCCTTGGCACATGAATTTTTGAGTCGACCTTGAAATTGATTCAATAAAATTGAACTGAGGACCAAATGATAAACCAGATTATTCATACACTGTGTTTTGAGCCTAAGAATTAAAATTCTTGAAGATTTAGCTTTTTTTTGTATCTTTACGGGTGGCCAAAACACAAATGCATTTATCTGGATTCGGTTTAAACTGTGCTGAACTTTTTGGCGTGTCGATTTTCGAGGAACATAAAAAAATAAATAGTTATTTGTTTGAACCAAACCCTGTATTGTCAACTTCTCTCTAGTCCATCATCTGGGGCAAAATGTCCAGATTCTGGTGATAAGGCACACGCACACACACACACAGTTCCCTTGGAACTAAAAATACTGATTTTTCTGACTGTGTTCACTCAAAACTTCTACTGGAATATAAAGGGTGGCTTTATACGATTAATATTACCCAACCATTCCATTCATTTCACTTCGAAATCAATCAATGCTAAAACGATTATTTAAGATGCAACGAATAGTTATTCAATGAATCAGGATGATTGGGCAGTATTTTGGTGGAATATCAACAACTTCATCAGTAGATGACGTCATTTCCTCAGGTAAATCAGTCAATTAGTAATAACTGTTCAAGATGAATGAACGAAATTCGATAAAAAGAGATATTAAAGAAATGATTTCATCGGAATAACTCAGAATATTACCCGTTCTGTTTTTCAGTATCATTTTGTCAAAACCATACCCAGAAAAAGTGCTGGTAAAGTGATTTCAAACAGAATGAATTATATTCCCAATGCATAACTGAGATTCAAAATTTTTAGGTTTTATATTCAAGTCACAACGCTTTTCACCGACTCAACAAGATAAATATCAAAAGAAGGTTGACAGGTGAAGGCTGGCGGCATAAAAATGTAGTCTGACAGTTGACATGCAGCAAATGTCGACTTTTGTTGGAATTTTCCATCGCATATTTCGGATGTACAGTTCGAATTCAGTGAATATCAACATAATTTGCATTGAATGAAAAATTTATTTGATTTTGGTGAGATCATTGTGACTCGATATAGAACAGAAATGACAGAGAAATTGTGAATTGATATCGTTCCTTAGGAGGCCATAGCAAATATACTCCAGTGGTGAAATGAACCTTAACAAGACGACACTTAATTTGAGCTTAAATAAATTAATATATAAAAAATCACATAGAATATAAATATTGAAATGGTTCATGTTTTATCACTACGCGCATAAATATGAAACTCGATGAAAAAATACTCTATATGAAATTACGATTGAATGATGTTTGAAAAATACGGTGATACTTTCGAAAAATCACAGTTTATACTGCAGTCTACTTTCTAATAATGTATAGCACAGCATTTCTATACGTCATTTAATTCAACAATACATAATCTGCATTTTTTTGTTTGGACTAATGAGACCACATCACAAATCGGTTTTTACTTGTTTTTTTGCTCTTGTATTGGATGACTTTTACTGGAAGACTTTTTGACGACGATCTGCTCATGGTCTCTTCTAAAGGGAGTCGTGCAAATTGCTCATCAAAAATATTTAAAACTCATATTCGGATAGCAAAGAAAAAAGGGTACTCTGTCTGTAGTAGGAAATTTTTAGATGGATCAGTTGAATAAGTTTATTTCGATTATTTGTTTTGAGTCCAGCCCGAGCTGTCAATCTGACGAATGTCAACAACGGTGAAAAAGTTGATGAATTCAATATTTGGGCTTTCAAAAATATGCCCCCAACGGATTTTTCAAAATTCCAATTATTTTCGAAAAAACAGATTTTTTGAAGTGTTTGTAATTATATCCCAAGTTTCACTTTGAAATTGAATGAATCTTTTTCAATGATTTTCAATTATATTCAATTTCGATGTTTTTTAAGTGGACACATTTAATGATTTTTTTTACCAAAGGACAATTCGTGGATTTATTTGTTTTATACCACTATAGGGGACAATTTTTTGATTGTTTCCTTTCAATTACTTTGTTTTCTCGAATATTGATAAAAATCATGAAAAACTGATAGCGAAAATGTTGTAATTCTTTTTTCTATCTCGGTTTGAAAAATACCCAGACTGCGGCGAGCTACCCCTGGCAGACCCTCGACAAATGACACCTCAGACCGAAACCCCCCAAAAATCCAACGAATCCACCATGTTCTCTCTCATTTCGAACCGGGTTTCAGCCGGTCAGGAACGCTGATTGCCTCAATAAAATTCAGACTCCCTGAAAGCGACGATAGAAACACTATTTTTTTTGTTTTTGGAACGACTCTTACGTCATTTCACCCCTGGAGTATCTCCTGTATACTGACGTAGGTGCCGGTGACGAACCCCAACAACCCGAAAGCAATGAGGAACAAATTCTGCCACAACCTCCAGCGGAACTTGCCCAGACCCGGCTCCTCGTAGTTGGTCACCAGGTCGATGACGGCGGGGAAAATCAACCCCAACATTGACAGACAGACGGCACCGACTAGGGAGATGAAACCGCCCAAGTTGGGGATCAAAATGGCGAGCACTACCGTTAGGATGACGAGAGAAACGCGGATGCCGTATTCTGCCAACGTTTTCTTTTCAAAGCTATTTTTTACCGACTTCCAGATGATCTCCATGGGGACGTAGAACTGGAGGGCGTACGTGAAGAAGATCGCAACGGCGATCATCAGTTTCACGGACTGGGCTAGTCTGAAAGAGAAACGTTTATTTTGGATTTGTCGCTTTTTTTCTCTCTCTTTCACAGTCATTTCTCACACTTTGACAAATTCTCACAAAAATATACTCCTATTTTTTCTCTTTTTTAGTTTTTTTTTTCATTTATTCAAGCAAGATTGTTGTGACATTTCGTCAGAAAGTGCGGTGTTGCCGCTTGTCCTTTTTTTCACTGACACTCCGAAACAGAAAATTAGGTTGAACCATGACTTGATGGAAAAAAACATTGTCAAAGTTTAATTGCTCTAAAAAAAATCAACCATCGTTGTCAAGCAGCTGTGACGTCACAAAGGAGCGCGTTTATTGTTCTAGCCAAACGACTGCGCCAAAAATACTTCGAAAAAAAAAATAAACTGGAAACTTTTCTCAACGTTCTGGACGCTGTTTTTTTTTTTCAACTATATTTATTGGATTTCAGGATTCGTAATTTGCTTATCGCGTTTCCGAATGATTTAAAACCATGAATTCATTAATAAAAACCTTGTCGAAGTTTCATTGCTCTAAAAAAAAATCAACCATCGTTGTCAAGCAGCTGTGACGTCACAAAGGAGCGCGTTTATTGTTCTAGCCAAACGACTGCGCCAAAAATACTTCGAAAAAAAAAATAAACTGGAAACTTTTCTCAACGTTCTGGACGCTGTTTTTTTTTTCAACTATATTTATTGGATTTCAGGATTCGTAATTTGCTTATCGCGTTTCCGAATGATTTAAAACCATGAATTCATTAATAAAAACCTTGTCGAAGTTTCATTGCTCTAAAAAAAAATCAACCATCGTTGTCAAGCAGCTGTGACGTCACAAAGGAGCGCGTTTATTGTTCTAGCCAAACGACTGCGCCAAAAATACTTCGAAAAAAAAAATAAACTGGAAACTTTTCTCAACGTTCTGGACGCTGTTTTTTTTTTTTTTTCAACTATATTTATTGGATTTCAGGATTCGTAATTTGCTTATCGCGTTTCCGAATGATTTAAAACCATGAATTCATTAATAAAAACCTTGTCGAAGTTTCATTGCTCTAAAAAAAAATCAACCATCGTTGTCAAGCAGCTGTGACGTCACAAAGGAGCGCGTTTATTGTTCTAGCCAAACGACTGCGCCAAAAATACTTCGAAAAAAAAAAAAAACTGGAAACTTTTCTCAACGTTCTGGACGCTGTTTTTTTTTTCAACTATATTTATTGGATTTCAGGATTCGTAATTTGCTTATCGCGTTTCCGAATGATATAAAACCATGAATTCATTAAAAAAAACATTGTCGAAGTTTTATTGCTCTAAAAAAAAATCAACCATCGTTGTCAAGCAGCTGTGACGTCACAAAGGAGCGCGTTTATTGTTCTAGCCAAACGACTGCGCCAAAAATACTTCGAAAAAAAAACTGGAAACTTTTCTCAACGTTCTGGACGCTGTTTTTTTTTTCAACTATATTTATTGGATTTCAGGATTCGTAATTTGCTTATCGCGTTTCCGAATGATATAAAACCATGAATTCATTAAAAAAAACATTGTCGAAGTTTCATTGCTCTAAAAAAAATCAACCATCGTTGTCAAGCAGCTGTGACGTCACAAAGGAGCGCGTTTATTGTTCTAGCCAAACGACTGCGCCAAAAAAACACCGAAAAAAAAAACTGGAAACTTTTCTCAACGTTCTGGACGCTGTTCTTTTTTTTTCAACTATATTTATTGGATTTCAGAACTAGCAATTTGCCTATCGCGTTTCCGAATGATATAAAACCATGAATTCATTAAAAAACAACATTGTCGAAGTTTCATTGCTCTAAAAAAAATCAACCATCGTTGTCAAGCAGCTGTGACGTAACAAAAGAGCGCGTTTATTGTTCTAGCCAAACGACTGCGCCAAAAATACTTCGAAAAAAAAAATAAACTGGAAACTTTTCTCAACGTTCTGGACGCTGTTTTTTTTTTTTTTTCAACTATATTTATTGGATTTCAGGATTCGTAATTTGCTTATCGCGTTTCCGAATGATTTAAAACCATGAATTCATTAATAAAAACCTTGTCGAAGTTTCATTGCTCTAAAAAAAAATCAACCATCGTTGTCAAGCAGCTGTGACGTCACAAAGGAGCGCGTTTATTGTTCTAGCCAAACGACTGCGCCAAAAATACTTCGAAAAAAAAAAAAAACTGGAAACTTTTCTCAACGTTCTGGACGCTGTTTTTTTTTTCAACTATATTTATTGGATTTCAGGATTCGTAATTTGCTTATCGCGTTTCCGAATGATATAAAACCATGAATTCATTAAAAAAAACATTGTCGAAGTTTTATTGCTCTAAAAAAAAATCAACCATCGTTGTCAAGCAGCTGTGACGTCACAAAGGAGCGCGTTTATTGTTCTAGCCAAACGACTGCGCCAAAAAAACACCGAAAAAAAAAACTGGAAACTTTTCTCAACGTTCTGGACGCTGTTCTTTTTTTTTCAACTATATTTATTGGATTTCAGAACTAGCAATTTGCCTATCGCGTTTCCGAATGATATAAAACCATGAATTCATTAAAAAACAACATTGTCGAAGTTTCATTGCTCTAAAAAAAATCAACCATCGTTGTCAAGCAGCTGTGACGTAACAAAAGAGCGCGTTTATTGTTCTAGCCAAACGACTGCGCCAAAAAAACTCCGAAAAAAAAAAACTGGAAACTTTTCTCAACGTTCTGGACGCTGTTCTTTTTTTTTTCAACTATATTTATTGGATTTCAGAACTAGCAATTTGCCTATCGCGTTTCCGAATGATATAAAACCATGAATTCATTAAAAAACAACATTGTCGAAGTTTTATTGCTCTAAAAAATCAACCATCGTTGTCAAGCAGCTGTGACGTCACAAAGGAGCGCGTTTATTGTTCTAGCCAAACGACTGCGCCAAAAAAACACCGAAAAAAAAAACTGGAAACTTTTCTCAACGTTCTGGACGCTGTTCTTTTTTTTTTCAACTATATTTATTGGATTTCAGAACTAGCAATTTGCCTATCGCGTTTCCGAATGATATAAAACCATGAATTCATTAAAAAACAACATTGTCGAAGTTTTATTGCTCTAAAAAATCAACCATCGTTGTCAAGCAGCTGTGACGTCACAAAGGAGCGCGTTTATTGTTCTAGCCAAACGACTGCGCCAAAAAAACACCGAAAAAAAAAACTGGAAACTTTTCTCAACGTTCTGGACGCTGTTCTTTTTTTTTCAACTATATTTATCGAATTTCAGAACTAGCAATCTGCTTATCGTGTTTCAGAATGATATAAAACCATAAATTTATGAAAAAAAAACAACATCGTCGAAATTTGCTGTAAAAAAAAATAAATCAAACATCAACAAAGCAGCGAGTTTATTATTGCGGTCAAACGACTGCGCCAAAAACCTCAAACTGGGGATTTTTCCCAACGTTCCCAACGCCGTAAATTCCCCCCCCCCCCCAAAAAAAAATCAGTGATCCCGCCCATTACAAAACCCAATCGAAAATACTCACGGCTCATCCTCGGGCAGATTCAACGTGATACTCCCGATGGCAGTAGCATCCCCGTACTTGAGATACCCGAAAAACCCGGTGACGGCGTACAAAGTCACCACGAAAAACATCCCGGTGTTCAACACCCCCGGACACCCGATAAAGTGACCGGGCGTCTTCATGTTGTTCTCCAGCGGCATCACCACGCCGATGCCCTCCAGCGCGAAAATGGCCGTGCCGAAGAAGGCGGGCAGCGTGGAGAAGCTGGCGAACGCCGGCCTGGCCCCCACCGCCGGCAGCCCCGTGAAGACGTAGAAGAAGGTGATGCCCAGGCCGATGGCCACGAGCACGTTCGCGATCATCGACAACGGGGAGAGGTACTTGAGGTTCCTGATGAGGTTGATGCAGATGAGGAGGGGCAGCAGCGCCGCCATGTAGCAGCGGAGGTCGTAGTGGTACTCCGCCACGGCGTAGTAATCCACCACCTGCTTGAAGTTTTTGGCGACGAAGACGATGTAGACGCAACAACACCCCAGGAGATCGATGACGAGGAAGAGATTGATCATGGCCTTGGCGAATTTGGCCCAGGGGTGGAAGGGTTTGGGGCCGGCGAGGAAGGCGGCCTCGGCTACCTCGGCGAAGCCCAGGGAGGGGACTTTGAGGCGCTTGGAGAGGGTGTGAGCGCTTCTGACGAGGACGTGCACGCAGAAGGTACAGATGGCGCCTATGGCGAAGGTGCAGAAGAGGCCGAAAAAGAGGCCGGCGTGGGAGAAGGCTAGGGGCATGGCGAGGATGCCGCTGCCCAGGCTGCCTTTGAGGAGGTGGACCAAGGTGTCCAGGTCCCTAGAAAAAAACAACAACAACGGTATGTTTGAGGACCTAAAGTGGTTGTTTTTGAGGTGTTTTTTTGCATATCCTCACATACAGTTTCTTGAGAATATTCTCTGAGAATTTGAGGTGAATCTGACGAAAATTTTGCGAGACATTCAACATTTAAAGTAGGTCTCTTTGGAGAACTAGTGCCTGATTGATTTTTTATAATTCGATTAGTTACAAACCATAAATTGGTTATGCAACTACGAATTTTCTTATCAAAAGTCAAATCGAAGCATTACATAATGATATTTCCACAAAATAAAATGATCACAACCAAATAAATCTAATTTGACCAAGTCTCTAACTACCTCTAACCTCTCCAGAAAGTATTTTACCTAATGAATGATGATTCAACAGTGTTTTGTATATCCCCAAATACAAATTCTTGGGAATATTCTCTGAGAATTTGCGGTGAATCTGACGAATATTTTTCGAGATTGATGTAGGGCTCTTCAGAGAACTAGTGCCTAATCGTTTTTTCATATTTCGATTAGTTAGAAACCATCAATTAGTTATGCAATTATGAATTTTTTCACCAAAAGTCAAATCGAAGCATTACATAATGATATTTTTACAAAATAAAATAATCACAGCCAAATAAACATAATTTGCCCACGTCTTTAACTACCTCTAACCTCTTCAGAGAGTATTTTATTCAATAAATGATGATTTGTACCTTTTCCAGTCACATATCTCTCAAATGGCAAAAACTTGGTAGAAAACTGCAAGTGAATCACTAAATAATACATCTGTATCAAAGAATTGCATCATGATTTCAAAAACAACCTCGCATTTACATGAAAAACTATGTCATCATAATCAGTCGTACGTCATAATCAGTCGTATGTCAATAATGTCACTAATCATTTATCAGAAAAGTACTTACGATGTGGGATGGTCCAGTTTCCGGTGCTGGAACGGATCGTAATCTCCAACTTCCGGGTCAAGTTTCCGCGTATCCACCAATGGGACAGTCGACCCATTCGCCGACTGTGTGGGTACTTCATTTTGGTCGCATTTAAAACTATAAAAACGCTTAGTATTAGATGCCGGACCCCACTTGTTTGACTAGCCAATAACACTTTACGAAATGTTACACGAATGTTGTTAATAAGAATGAGACTTTTTTTTTGAGGTTCATTTGATTGTATAATGGGTGGTTGCTATGGAAATCACAACAAAGTAAAACAACTGAGGCTATGTTGCATTAGGAAACACCCAGAATACAAGGAATGTGAAGGATGAGGGGGGGTTATTTATAGAGTTTCAAAGACACATCTAGACATCGTTGATTTGGTGAATTGAATTTATCAACACAGTGCCTGGTTATTTTGGGAACAGTTACTGAAATATTCGTTCATGAAATGATCATAAAGCCATGATGTTTTTATACGTATCAACATAGTAATACCCAGTCGAAGTGAATATTCTCAGTAGTGATTAATTAACCTTACAAAAAACACCTTTCTTCAATTACAATTGGAATTATAGTCTATTAAAGCAAGAAAGTTGCTGCATATTTTATTTTTCAAAACATTCAAAGTTAGGTTAAGTTCATCATCAGAATTGTTTTGAACGATGCTTTCGATTTATAAAATGTTCGCTAAAATTAGGTAACCATTAGCCGTTGTACAGTTTTTTTCAATAATTGTAAATATTTCGACTAGAATAGACATACCTTATCAGTGGATTAAAGATCAATCTCCAAACAAATTTGGCATCGTTATCAAATCACTGTGAAATGTTACAAAAATATTCCCAGCTATGTCTCAACCAATAAAAAGTTCAATGCTCAGCTTGTTTTTTTTTCGCACTATCGATATCCAAAGATACCGAAATCTGTCAAAAGACATACATTTTTGAGATCACTTTGACTGAGTACGATATTTACGAGTCTATGCAAGGTGGATACAGTTTTGTCAAACTTCGAACTTTACAAATCTGTAATGTCGATAGTTCAAGTGTTGCGAATAGATGGCGATACGATAGGTATTTCGAAGAAAAAGTAAAACTGTAGGGATATTTCTACTGTATCCACATTTCGTCTATGAAATAACTCTATGAAATAAGCAGGGTGAATGGCGGTTGGTGAAAAAAAGGATGGAATGGTTGAATGTTAAGAAAATATATAAAAAAATAATTACGTTCAGCAATTGAAGGAAGGAATAAAACTTGAATATCAAAGTCAATAATTCTCTATTCTGAACAAAATAGGTACTTTTGGTATTTTAATAAAATATAGATATTGTACCGTTGACAGTCCAAGTCATCCGCAGCTCCACAGCACACTCAACCACATCTCGTGCGGTATCAGCATACTTCTAGCAGCTCCGGAATAAGTAGCCGATTATCTTACAAAACTAGCAAAATATAATCAACACAACACTATGCTTAACCATGTATAAATGCATGGCGCCCCTAAACAAAATCTAATATCACACTAAAATCGGCTGAACCGAGAGCAAAACACGGTGTGGAATGAGATTAGTACAAACCGGCTATAAGGGAAGCGCCACCTAGTGTAAATCAACTGCACCTTTATCAGAAAATCTACACGAACGTGAAATGTCGATACGTTACAGGGAACTAACAAAGAACAGCCAATGAGAATGCGGGATGAATGACAGTCTAGCAAGCTATGAGATGGATGAGCTTCAAGCTGAATTCATTTCAATTTGAAGGTTTTATTTTAAAAAGTAATTGTGAGTCATCATTGACGTAATAACAGTGCAAAAAACAGTGAACAGTGGTCATACACAGTGTTGGAATAAAGTATGGCACCAAATGGATGTCTTTGAAATTTATGAAAGTGTAAAGTGAGGTTATCCAAAGTAATTTGTATTTCAAGTGAAACGAGAGACGCAAAGATCCTTCAATCGACTGGCAAATTGTCGATAAGTGAACAGTGAGCTACGGAAACATTTGAATTGATGTAATGAGTCATTTCTGGTTTTCTATACTTTATCCAAACTCTTCATAGAAGTATGCATAATATGAACCACGTAATTTTACTAATTTTGAACTTTGAGCTGATAGTTGACATTGTTGATTTATACTAAGTGAAGGAAAAAGGAAGTGAAAGCGCCCTAACGTTTGCCCGCAAATATACATGGTTTTTATAAAATAATAATAATAATAAAACATTAATTTAAGTATATCCAATCACCAAAATATGTAATCATTGAAATTTAAAAATTAAAAATATCATGTTGATAGTATATCAAATAATTTTAATACCTTCAAAAAGAAGCATTGTGATGTTCGATGAATGAATGTATTTTTTGGATGTCTGGAGCTTTTAGTACTTACTTAGTCATTATGACTGTATTAACACCGCCCTTTTTCTGGTCAACTTGGGCAATAATGGGCTGAAACAAATGAAGAATTCGGTGCAATATACAGTAGAAATCAACACAACACTGTTGAAAGTGGACTCGTACAAATAAAACAATCGAAATTTGGCACCGAGATTAAATATGGAAAAGTTCAATCGGATAAGATAACAATAACAAAAATGTAAATTATGATCTACGATTTTTTAAATACATATGGATAATGGAAAAATTATAGATAATTAAATAATATTTCTTATTCATACTGTCGCCAAATCAAATAATGTTCTGAGTGTCTCATTATCACGTAATCAAGAATTAGAAATTTCACCAAAGTGCAAAAGGAGACAGGGGCGTATCGTATAAGGTTTTTCAATGTGTTTATTTAATATTTTCGATGATATTTTTTTCATACCAACATTTCTATTGCAAAACTGTTTATTCTTCTAGAAAAATGTATTCAAATACAATCAGAATACACAATGAATAGTGAATGTTGAACAAAATACAAAGATAACTCGAGAATTCCTAAGAATGCGAATATTTGAAAACAATACCGTTTGGCCTGCCTATTTGGATTGAGTATTTTATATGCGCAGTTGTTTCGCTACATATTCAGGTAAACGACCTATGACTCGCTATTCGTCATGTGTATTGAATATTGATCAAAGTAGCTATGACTGATAACTCAGTGTGTTCCATAGTTGATGATATCCATATATCCATCTAGGAAACTAGCAAATCGAAAAAGATACACTTTATAACGATGAAAAAAATTAGTTTGTTTACTCGTTGAAATAACAATTATTCGACTTAATGGACTCCGAATTTATTTTCGGATTTATAAATGTGAAGCTCATTCCCGCGCTGACCTACTTCAAATGCTCCTCGAAATTCTTTTATCGAGCATGAAATTTTCGTCGACTTATCCACTGATTCTTCGCTCGTTCGACATGAAGCATAGACATAGACGTACAAAAATAGATTTCGCACTCAGCGTTTTGTTAGGAACGCGTTACTATGGCAACCGTTGCTAAGTAACGGCAAAACAAAATAAACTGGACGTATATATTTTGCAATGACTACTGAACGATCACCAAATCTGTCTCAAATAAATTTTAGGGTATTTCTCATGAATCTGTATAAGTAGATTGAACAAAAGACTTGTACTTGAACGTCGAAACGTGCTTATAAATCTTGAGGAAATGAAACCTCGCCGTATACACAAACGGAACAGCTCATTGATCACTAGTTGATAAGTCAATTAATCACAGGATAAGGCCGTGCAAAAAAAACTTCCTGTATAAGTTGATATTGAAATAAGTCGCAGGATATTAGTAACAATTTTTTATTCAGCTAATAATCATCAAGGTCACGTAAAATATACCGAATTTCTAAACTCAAGCGTGTTTTTTTATTCTAGGTCAGATTCATAGGGGTTATTACGTCAGATCAACCACTTGTTGCTTTAGTTTTAGTGATTTTCGCTTGTCCCCTAACAGTTTGGTGGAACCGTAAAAAAGTTCGTGACCTTCGACTCAAAAACACCTGGATATACTGAATGTTCTTTTATTTATGCTCGTTTTGCATGAGGGTCTGGAATTACGTATTCTTTTGGTGCCAATTGTATGCCAAGTGAAGGATTTTGTAATGCGAATTTCTATAGAGCAGATGGTCGATAAAAAAAGCAGAACAATAGCTATTTGTATGACAATCACCCTGTAGATTGTACTTAGAAAAATAAGCTTTGAATTCTTTGTTTACAGTCTTTTGTAAAGGGACAAAATTAAAAAAAAAAAAGTATAGTGAAGTTTCACTTGTGAGTCCAATAATTTTTATCAGGTAAACTAAATATAGCTATAATTAGCCTTAGCTTTCGTGAAATTATCTGAGAATGTTCATTGGACGTTTCGCATTTAATATATTCATAAATTTTTCAAAGCATGACATTTCAATGGATTCAGTACAGATAGATAAGATTTTTCCTTGAAAACGTGTGAGTGACGATTTTTCAAAGAAGGATTAAGTCATATCAAATTTGTCACATGAGGTCATTATAAATAGCAGTGGCGTAGCTAAATTAATTTTTAGGGTTGCTAATGAAAAACAATCGAAAAATGATCTGAATCATTAGAAAAAAAGGACAAATTACTACACAAAATGATCTGGTGCAGTTTTTTTAATAGTAAACTACCATCACGCGTAATTTGTAGGTACAGAGGACGGAAAATTCCAGGTAACAAATTATTTTTTAATACGTAGGTATGTGTCTACGAATGCGTGATGATTTTGCAAAAATAATACCCTGAGGTCAAAGTTCACCACAATGTTGCAATGGCTGTAAACTGTTTAGGTTTGGTATAATTTATTGTAATCAATCAAAAGAAAACAATTGAATTGTTCCACAGTTCATTTGTTCTTGCTGAAGGTTTCAGAATAAGTGTATATGAACGAGAAATATAAGACGTAGTTTTTCTCACGTTATTTGAAGAAGAAAATAGCAACGATTTTTTATGGTTTTTTCGTTATCATCCTGTATATTAATTTTCCCAACTTTCTCACAATAAACGTATAAGGAAAAAGCTCATGTTTATGAGAAAGTGAAACGTTGTTGAATCTTGCCATCAAAGTTTTCAATTGTTTTTATTCTCAAGGTGTCCTGAATTTTAAACTTCATTGCATTTTTTTAACGGAAAAATCAAAACAGGAATCTACAGGTGTTTATATTGAGCAGTAGAAAAATATAGGCAATTCGTTCTTTTTTCATGTAACGCGAAGTTATTTTTAAACAATGTTTTGAGCTTCTACTAAAATAGCTTTGGATACGTGATTGCAAGTAATTTTGATATTTTCGCGATGGATATGTCACTATAACACGATTGTCAATTGTTAATATAAAAGAACGATGTCAGTGACCTAAATCTATTTATACGTTCTTTTACGAAGAAAAAAACCAATCAAATCTGTCATCTCGATACTGAAATTACCACATTTTGTAAATTAACTAAAATGAATCATGATGACTGGGTAATTTTGCTGCAAAAAGCCTTGACAAATTTCTTTACATTATTGAAAAAAATCAATAACCCGTAAAAATTTGCATATTCATGTTAATTTCGAGCTCAAATAATTTACATTTCAAACTAAGAAGACTTCTCAGGTGTTAATTATCATTTCAATCACCATTACGAGTAGGCCATGACAATTTCCAGCTCCCTAAATAATGTCCAAACGCTTCATTAAATCACAGAAACATTTTCCGACGGAGCAACACTTTTTTCTGTTGCATCATCACTCATCCATCTGCTCGAAATCAAACTAAAAAGTTGTCTAGGCGCAGACAAATGAATAGCGCCCTAATTATAAATACAAGCGTGGATGAAAAAGTTTCCATGACGTAACGAATTGTTACCACGAAGTTCCGCGAAATACCTCGCGGTGAAATGTTTCAACAATATTCTCGAACCTAGGCAGGAAACATTCGAATCGGTACACGTTTTATCAATTTCGATACCTATACCGTCGATAACGGTTTAATCTGAAGCGAGGATGTGTATTCGTGGCAAAAAAACAATTGGTTTTCATTATCAACGTAGTATTTATCGCTTCTACCACAAACCGAGCGAATTCAACAATGCACAGACTAAAAAACTATCACCTAGACGTTTTTTTAACGGTACGCTGCAAACGTACCGGCGACCGGCGGCTTAGCCAGCCGCATGCCAAACATTGTAGGTTATAATCTCGTAAACAATTTACCTTGCAAGCCGTAGATAGTAGAGTGCCATTTCCGTTTTTCTTCGGCATTTCGTGGCCAAAAAATAATCACAATCACTTTCCGTCACGTGTCCTGCATCGACCAAAGCCAAACTTATAATGAGTGTTCCGTCAGCGCCGTTGATACGCCGAGCCAAAGCAGGAACTCGAAGTGAAACTTGTAGTGGTGGGGATTGGAAATAGTGCACTGTAGGACCGCGTTCGCGAGTTTTGGCAAGCGATACTGAATCTTGGTAAGCTCGGTGATTTCGTTTGCTAGCTATTTTCGCGAGTTTTTTATAAATACACGGACATTCTAAATATTTACATTGGGTAGTGATGACGATTTGGTTGTCACTTGAACAAAGCGGGTAATGCGCGTATGGTCTGGTAGAGGGCTTGACAGATAATGCGCAGTTGCCGGTTGTCGTTTTTTTTCAGCGAAAGCTATTATAAGTTCGAACAAAATAATTGGCAGATATGACTTACAAATTCAGAGGAAGAAATCTTGAATCATTCCGCTGATTATTATAGAAATTATTCGTTTGCCGTGCAGTGGAAATATTGATTATCTGATTAGAAAGTGCTCAACTGATCAAACAATTGAACAGTTGTTTTTTTTTGCTGGTATTATAACAATATTTGACGTCTCATCACGCTGCTTGACGAATGTGTGATAATTAACACAGTCTCCAAAAATGTAACAATAAACAATAAATTACTAAACCAATTAAAGCTAGGAGCATATGACAGTGCGTCATTTGTTTGCACTCGTAAAAATCATTGATGTACTCAAATGGAGCTGAAATAATGTTATTAAGAGTGATTTTCGATAAAGTAATCCACGTGACCCCCGTTGAGTACGCCACTGGAGTCTAAGGGGTGGTCAGATAAGTATGTAGAATGAATGTATGAGAATTCTTGGAATCGCCCAGGTATATAAAGTTGGGAATAGAAGATTCATAATCGGTTTGAAGGAAAAACATAGCTGAAGAATGACTGTTATATTTACATTCCAAGCTTGAGAGCCCCTTAACGGCGTGAAATGTTACGTAACACATACAGGGGCGTATTCAGAAAATAATATATTATATTTTTTTGTAGAAGGTAGATGTTTTTTTTGAGATTTTCCTTTCAATCAATTGGATAACCAATTGTAATGCAGAGGATTTTGAAATTTGCAATATTGTGCGCAAAAAGGGGGCGAGTATGGAATTTATCGATTTTTCCCCTCAACAACCCTTTGCTTGATTATAAAATGGTTACCCCTTTCAACTTCCCCACAAAAAGCTGATGGTTGTGAATGGAACGTAATATCCATGGAACACGTGATTAAAATAGCCACTTTAACCCCACACGATGAGTCATCCCAGTGGCGTGCCCATGAGAATTAAAAAAAAGCATTTTATAATACGATGGAGAATAATTTCTTTATTAAATTAATTGCTTCATCAAAATGCCGTCAGGATAATTAACCAAGGTGATTTATTATGAGGAATTGATGTGGTTCGAAAGATTCTGAAACTAGGTATTCTAGTTTAGTCATTCTTCGATGAAAGTGGAACGATTTCTTTTTTTTTTATAAATTAATTTGCGTAAATAAACATATGCTATCGTTCTTATAAATAGAGAAAAATTTAAAATAATAGATTTGCCCAAAACTCGTATACAGGGTGTCTGAGATAAGGTGAACACGGCACTGAGCTCAGTTTTCGAGATATTCGCCATTTTCCATTATCGAATATATCGAAAAAGCCCAAATACGGCGACCAAGGTCTCTTTTACCGTTTATCATAAGAAAAGCACCACAGGCAAGTTGAGATATACTGCATGTGATACGGTATCTAAGTGATTTATTTTGTTATGCTATTCAAATGACTATAAATATATTTTTTATGGCTGTACACATATTTTCCTTGCATTGTTTGTCGTGTAACTAAATTTCCAAAGCACCCACGACATTCATAATGTACAGGGTATCCCAAATCAGCTGTACTAAAACTATGTTTGCCCTTTTTTCTTTTACGTACTCCACTTAGACATCGTGATATTTCAACACCCTGTATTTCACCAAAAGGACAGCCCAATCCCTGTTTGTTTTGGGAATTAATGGGAGTTGGATTGAACCCAAGCAAGTATTACATAAACTTGTCTCATTGCATTGGAATGAGCTGTCAAAAAAAATAAAATTAACCGGACGATTTATGTGCCCACTGTACGTTTTTTGGCGTCGTATTGAATGATTGGCACCTTCCCATCTGAGCAAATTCATTTATCACAGGTTGACACTTACGTCATGTGTGAATTTTACTTTTGACGTCACTTGTACTGTTGGCAACACTTTGCCAGACAATGCCAGACGTACTGTATATTGTGGTGGTACGATTTCCTCGTTTCCGAATAACGATTCTAAAAATATGAATTTCAGTTTCAACAAGACTCGACACTGTGAATTTCTGTTACATTTCTGTTTACAATCCAATGACGTAGTAACATTTCCGAAATGGCCAATATGATTAAGTGTTTTCAGCCACATTAAAGCATGCCCACTGTTGTCAAATGTTGACAAATGTCAAACATGTCAAGTGTCAAACATGTCAAGTGTCAAATATGTCAGGTGTCAAACGTCAAGTGTCAAACACGCCAAGTGTCAAATTTATTCTCAGAACGGTGATACATCATGATGATGATTGTTATTATTACCATAAATGTGAGCACTCGTTATATGATCTCAATGGATAGGTTGATGTCTTTTTCTAAACGAAAACAAACGAAGCTACTTCTATTTCGTTATGTCGATTTTTTTTGCGTAATATTTCATGTGATGTTGAACTTCTTTCACGCTTTTTTCATTCATTTTCGCATTTTTTCGCTTCCCAATCGACAATCCCACATTGTTTCTACCGATTCTGCACATCAGTACCATACCTGCAACCCCGAACGAGTCGAGTGACCTTGAAACACAAACATTCGATCAAAACAATTCGACCCCCCGGATTTGGTACGCTTTGTAAACGCAGATAATACAGTCGGATGTCTGGAATGATGTCCCGTGACGGTCGCCCACAGAACGACGCGTTTTCTTCGCGAGCTAGAAACAATGACGCAACGAATCGATGGGCGATTCGCGTTTGTTTCAGATACATCCGTTCGACTTTCGGAGGCTGGACGGCGGCCAGCAGTTTTGTTTACGACGGATCGTTCATTGAGGATGAAAATGAAATGCCAAAGGTCAATCGAAAGTTCTCCTAGAGGATCAGTGATTTCGATCCTTTTTGATTTCGATCGTTTATTAAAATGATACGAGAAATGGAGACGTGTCTTTAGATTTTTAGGGGATGATTTTCAGGAGACTATTTTAAGGAAATCATTTTTAGGGGTCACTTTGAAGGAATGATCTCTAGAGTATGTATTTTGAATGAGAAATTTTTAGGAGGCAATTTTTAGGGGAATTATTTATAGGAGACGATTTTTAGGGGTTGCTTTCGGATGTTTTTGTTCAGAGAATAATTTTCAGGGGACGATTTTAGAGGTTACTTTTATGGAATGTTTTCAGAGCATGATTTTTAGGAGATAATTTTCAGGGAATAATTTTTAGGGGACAATTTTTTAGGGGATGATTTTTAGAGGTTGCTTCTACGGGATGTTTTTAGAGCATGATTTTTAGGAGATGATTTTTAGGGAATGATTTCTAGATGACGTTTTTTAGAGGCCTTACATTTGCAGATTGTTGATTTTGGCTGTTTTCAAGTCGTTTTACACATATAAAAATCGCACTTTTTTGGAAAATTGTCAATGAATATTTCAGTGATATTGCCAACAAAAAAAATCGAAATAAATAACACACAACATGGAATGAAAATAGAATTGTTTTGACACGTTGATAAATCTGGACTCACCTCAAAACTTGCTTTTCCAATCTTGAAACACAGATTTCAAATGTTCACATCGACAATAAGATTATGAATTCAATGTAGGTGAGTATCTTATCGAAACGAAAAAACAATTGTTGTCAATAGCACTGATTTTTTTATCGGATTCCGTGATTGATTGGAAAATCCATATACAGGGTGTCAAAATAATTGATTGTTGAAAATTCGATACTAGTCCGGGGTTGATTTTAGAGAATACTCACTGTGACTGATTTTGAGATGCTCTCTCATTGTCAAGCTGTCAAATAATGGTCTTATCGGTGCCCTACGTATATTTAATTAACCACACTATCATCCAAAGATCTATTATCAGGGACGGAATGTATAATTTTTTTCCAGCTCTTTATAATTAAAATCCTCATTTAAATACTTTGAAGGTAGGTTATTATTGATAAGCAGCAACTTTTTGAATATCCTTCGAAATGATTCAATTGGTTTTCTTTTTGAAAAAATACCAAAACTAAAAGTGAAATTCGAAGCATAAGGCAAGGTGCTTCGTTAAATATGTCCCATTATTTTCAAAAAACATAAAATCTTCTAGAATTTTCCAAAAAAAAAATATCTGAGGTCGCTCCAAAAACTCAAATTTCGATATTTTGATTCGGAAAATCCAAGAACAAACTAACTTCTTTCATCCCCTGTTTTCTTTGTTCACCTATCGATCGCACATCCAGGCACATTCCTCCAAAATATCCGGCGCCTTTTCGTCTAGCCGCCGAAGTACTCGCGGCGTCGCGACGGCGGTTACCATCGACGTCACCACTTCTAAACCGCCCACGCTTCATTCAAGTTCTCGCTTCAAGGCCATCGGGAAAACGTCCCTATGAATTATGTTAGCGGAGGCTGTAGGAAATTGGGAAATGAATGGGGAAAATTGGAAAGACAATGCGATGATGTCAGAGAAACCCTTCAAGATGATCGACCACATCAAAATTATTCCCAAGATTCTTAGGAAGTGTTTGGAAAGTGGGACATTTTTTTTCCGAATTTTTTGGCGCAGTCGTTTCGTTTGTGACGTCACAACTGCTCAACGACCGCAACAGCTCATTAAATTTTCGATACAGAAAGAAATTTATGGCAGTCTTGTTGGAATCTTTAAATAATAAATAATCCTAGGTTATGAATCCTTCTCACCAGCGCCAGAGAAATGTTTTACAGCGTTGCCAATTGTTACCCAATGTATTTCCCTGCGTAAGCAGACCAAGAAATCACATCGTGTTAAATATTTCGTTCTCAAAACAGCTTTTCATTGATATCACAACAGCTTAACTAATTTCGAAATTGAATACAAGTAGTTCGACCTTACTCGACAATTTATGACACAAACTAGTTACATCTGGAACTGATTCTTTTTTGTTTTCAGTACATATCAGTTTGACGTTGATCAACAAGTGTCGTTTTGAGTTTATAAATTGGCAACAATTAATCAATTCATTTGTCTTAAAATGTGAGTACCTACTGAGTAACGATACTGAGTACGTTTTATTTTTTTAATTGGTGTCTCGTGGTTAAAATATTGAGAGTTACGTAGTAAATGAAGCCTAAGGAGGTTGTTAACAGAGTGGCATTGACACGAGTCGTTACAGGGTGTGCGAAAATTAGTGGCGAAGCTCCGAAACAGTGTCTTAATTTTACAATCAAAATTCTTTTTGTGGTTGAGGCAACAGCACTAGAGGCTAAATTAGCACTAGAAATGTGCTAAGTAATTTGAAAAATTAGTAGGAAACTAACTGATTTCCACTTCTACTGACACTGAAAATTACAGCAGTGTTTTATTTGTATTCGAGTGGTAAAAGTTTGGGTAAATAAATTGGACAAAGGAGCGCTTCTTATACGAATCAAAAACCGATTTCAGCTCAGCATGAAACCACTAAAAACTTTTTTATGTGTGAATTAGTTTAAATTAATGAATCACAGTGAGGCTGTGTCACATCATTCAAATGTTTGTGTAGTGATGACTTGTGAAATAATAATCCAATTTTAAATAGAAATGAATGGGTGTGATTATAATACCGAGAAAATTGGTGCCTGATAAAAATTTAACACAGGGTTGTTCGTAAAACAGATTCAAGTCATACTTTGCAAAAAATAAGAGAAAATCCTTCATTCAAGTACTATTTTGTACTTCAAACCAGCTCAATATAGTTAGTTTAATTTTTTATTCAGACGTGTGTTGGGCAAACTGATTATAAATAATTTTCCACACGAATTGAAACAAGTCACCAATCGATAACCTTGTGTAACTTCTCAGATGTCTGTAATGTTTATCAAATCGTTCTTATCTCGAGTAATCAGATATTTTCTGGAAGTAATCAAGAAACTAGGAAACTGAAACCACATCGGAAAAATTGTTCAAGGTCATTCTGGCATTGAATAATTGTATCTCAGACTTTATACCCAACCAGACGACCACTTCCTTACATTTTGAGAAAATTTGGCGCAGTCGGCAATCCCAGACATATTCAGTCACCACTCAAACTAGTTAAGGATATCGAAAACATCGCTACAGATCAATTAGGAATTGTATTCGTTTAATGTCACTCATCTAGTTCACGAGTTTTATGACGTCATAACGTTCCCACAACGTATCAATAAATTATCAGGGACATAATTCTATACTGCATATTCATATTGCGTTCTTTTGTTGATGATGAAGCTTTGGATTTTATGACAAACATCGTGGAAAGCTTTCGTGGGCGTGACTCCTGATAGCCTCGTATAATTTTTATTATTTATTGTTATTTTTCATGACAGCAGTGGGTTAATTAGAATGTTACGACGAAAACCATAACCGCAAATGTAATAGTGGTATAAGCCAGCAAAAATCTGCTTTTATTATTGTGTTCTGGGGCGTCAAATTCAGGTCATCTTTTCGGACACCCTGTACATTCAATGTAAACTGTGCTGATTCGATCGATTTATCAGAATTTTCCGCATACAACCCACGCAATAGATAAAAAAATCGGTGAAGTTTCATCATAACATGCGGTGTTGCCAAAATGAACGTATACAGGGTGTCCGATATAGTTTAGGGTGATTGAAGCTTTCGGACTCGCTTTTGTCACTCCTTTTACCTTCTTCAGCAACTCCCGAAGCTCCATTTCACCGATAAGTCTCGAAAACTCCTAAAATAATCACCTCCACCGAGCTTACATAACCGGAAGTTGAAGCGGGAGCAAAAACAGTTGACAAACCGACAACCAACTGTTTGCACTACTGTCTGTATACTATCGACGTGGATGTACAACGCTATATGTTTATTTCGCAGCCATCACATTGGCTATGGTTAAATATAAATGGACGCAATGTGTAGTGACGTCACAAGGATCTATTTTGATTTTTGGTATGTGCTGAATCCGAGCTCGGAGATGCTGCTTTGTTTCTGTTCGTCTGCGTATTTTTCAGTTGCATTCGTCGAAACCGAAAAAACAATTGACGAAAGAAGATACAGTGCTGCCTAAAAAAATTCGAACGAGTTGGCCTTGACACGTCACAGTTCCTTCTAGCATTGTGACAATTGAAGTAGAAAAAAATTCGTAGTGTTATTTTTTTTTGATGATACAATTTGATTCGAATAAAAAATTACCCCAAAGCAGTGCCTCACATTTTTTTAAGCTAACGTAACTTCACCTTCAGGTAACGTGGCGGAGATGAAAAGTTGCCAATGCGATCTCGTCGTCATCAAACCTCGAAGTTATGTTGGCAATACGTTAGAATCAGCAACTGCATGCGTGAAATAAATAATTGATCTTGATAGAAGTCTTAGGAAGTAACATGAGTGCAGATATTGAACGTTTTATTGATGGAATAACTCCTAACTGAGGACTTCCTAGAATCGTAGTAGGAATGAGCAGCACATTCATTTGTTTATCTCGTGTTCAAATGTCCCAAGGATTTTCCACTGTTGCTATTGAAAGATTACTAAATCTGTCAGAACTAACTTTCTTAAGGGGTTATTTACAGTTGGAATGTTCAAAAATCGATTTTTTTTATTTTACATATATTTTACATACATTTTACATAAATTTTCATAATGTACATATATTTAAGAATACACACAGGAAATTTCATATTGTTCTGGTGAATATTTGCGAAGTTACACGCGAATTTGAAAAGGCATGTCAGAGTACTCGAAAGGGCTTTTCAAACTTCAAACGCGTTTTTCTCAAAATATTTCACTCGAAAACGGCTTAACCGATTACTCTAAAATTTTAACACGAGCTTCTTACATATGTTTTTCAGTAATTAATCGAAGAGTTTTCTTCACCGATAATTTTTTTTTCATAAACAATTTAAGTCCGAAATTCTAGTCAAAAATCGATTTTTTTCTTTAAGAAAGCGCCATTTCGTCAGAAAAATTTATTTTGCTTATTCCTTCGATTAAATACTAGATTCAACATTACTTTAACGGAATCTGTTTGGTTTTTCAATTTCGGATGATCCAGTTCAGAGATATACCTAGTGTTCACCACCAAACGTCTTCTTTGAGACGAGCTCCTGGAGCTCAGCTGTAGCTCCTTTCCAAATAAATATTTTCACTAATACCAAGTCTCAAAATATTGTTGAAAGATACCATAACATGTGTACAAATTATCAGATCAAGAATTCAAAAAGTTTTCTCAGAAAAAAATCTGGAAAATTCGCCTTTTTTCAGCCTTCTAACAGCCCTTAAATGAATAAACTATAATAATATTCCTTGTGCTCATTTTTGTTGATTCACAAGACGTTTATGTCAATCAAAACATGACATAATGAAGACACATGTTAGATTGTGTCAAGAAATACTGAAAGTACTGTTGAGAAATTACGAAAATCGTGATTCATGCTTCGACATGTCCAGACAAGTCAGTGACTACAAGCGATGTCTGCGCATACTTAAAAGCATCAAGCAAAAACCGTAACTATAAATGGATTGGGTGCTTTCAGAGTTCTGCCAGTGGCGTAGAAGTATTTCGGAAAAGGAATAAGGGTATGGAAGCACTGAAGTAGTAGTGAAAAAAAATTAGGAAATAGTTAAGAATCGTGACTGATTTCATTACGACCAAGTCATTATGATGAATTTTTGAAGAAAAAAAATTGTAAGGGAGCCTTTGGCAAGCTTTGATTGGATGTACGAAAAATAGTTTTGTGTCAAGACTCGTATACAAGGTGTTTTAGAGGCGTCGAGAAGGGTGCATAGCCCAGTTTCTATTTTTTGGGGATAATTTTCGAAAAAAGCAATCAAACATCCGGAAATGTTTTTGTTTTGACAAGAAACACTACTAAAACGACCGAGACGATGAAATTTTTGGAAAAAACAACAAAAGAAGGTGACTAAAGACTTTTACGAAACTATTTCATCTCATTTTATTTTTTGTATTCTATTTTTTTATTTCATTATTCATCACTACTCACAAATTGAATTCCTTCAGAATATGATTCTATACAAATCACAAAACAAATACTGTTAGTTTCAACAAATAATAAATAGTCTAAGATTAAGCGCATCAATTTTGTTCCCTACGGCACTGTCTCGAAGTGAATGGAAATTTCCACTCGATTCAATAGTCTGTGTTTCACACGACCAGTGACGTAGCAAGAAATCGAGTTGGGTCACTTTCTGGAATATTCTAGAAAGTTCATTGGCGGCTCCTATTCATCATGGTACGTTATCAGGACATTTTGAGATGGTAGCTGATGTTCTATTGTTTCTTAGAGACTCATTTCAACCCTTTTGATTCTTGAAAGCTCGAAATGCCAATGAAAAAACCCAGAGGCTGCAGCGAGAAAATTATCGAAACATAGTTCGATTTAGTTCTTTCCAAATATCCCATCAGATTTTGATCAATTGAAGATACAGGGTGTTTTTTTATTTGGGCAAAGAATATGTTGATATTGGTCATTCCGGGCCTGGATTTTTCTCACAATTCATTGGTCAGTCGCTTGAATAGAAGCAAGAGATTGTGTATACATAAAATTAAAAAAATATACTGGGTACTCTGCAAGTTATGGCTCAAAAAAAGGAAATTGGTTGAATCAATAAAACACCCTGTATCTTGCTTGGGAATCTTCTGAGCCCCCACATGTTGGTATATTCTGAACCAGCTCGGTGAACCCTACATGGTGTTAACTTATCCCCATTTCCTAACGTAACACCCTGTATGTAACACCCAGTATATCATTAATTAAGAGTAAAATAGTCAATGAATGCATTTAAATACAATACATTATGTCCCTAAAATATCTAGCAGACATCAAATGAACTTCCCCTGGACCTTTCCTGGCCCTTCATGCCAAAAAACGAAAATAATTAAATTCTCGCTACGCCCCTGAAGGAATTCTACAACTATCGGTAACCGACAGTCTGCAAGAGTGTCGTGGAAATTTCCACTCCCTGTATGCTAGCACAGCATTGATAAAAAAATTGTAGCCGTAGGCATCGATACGAACGAGTAAGTAAGTGGGCATCAGTCCATGTGGTCGTCGTTGCGCAGGACCGTACTCGAAATATTCCACAGCACAGTTTGTCTCGTTTTCGATGGTTTTAGATTTTTTTTTTTCAACTAAAATGATAGTTGAGGCTGTGCGAACGACTGAATGATTGACATCCCCACTATTTTACTGGCTGGAAGCTTTCGAGTGGTGGCAAATGGGTTATCAATACGCTTTTAATGCATTAGGCGAATTTTGCTTAGATACTAGAGCCTTATCTTTATTGTATTGTCGTTTTTCCATTGAAACATCGATGAATCAACAGCTCAGAGGCCTAGTATAGGGAAATAATACTAAGCATCGAATCTTACTAAAGACTTTTGATAAGGCATGACGTGGTGCCATAATCCCGAGTAGACCATTGACTAATACTAAAAACCCATGCCTATTTCAGAATTCGTAATCCATCTTCCGTTATCTTTTTCAGTGCCTCCTATTCATACTTCAAATTCCAACTCGTGACTGTGTATAACATCCTGGAATTCCTTATCAGGTCGTATAGTATCGATGTTGTGTGTGTTTAGACATACTCAAGTCTGCGTTCTCAACTTTAAGTATAACAATCAAGATTCAGTATAACAGCGGCGCCGGCAGACAAGAAAATAAAAAATTATTCCACAGAATGCACAGATTGACGAACTTTTACATTACAGATTCCTGTAAACTCATCAGTTTGGTCTGTCTACGAAACCAACTTGACGTCTTGAATTTTTTCAAATTGTTAGGTGCAATTTTTTCAAATTTCTTCGTTACGCCTATGATTGTCACTGCTCGTTATTCAAGTCACTCCCTGTATCTTCAGATACAAAATGGGCAGACAATTCTGTTTTAGCGACCAATCTTTCGTGTTCCCCTGCTAGCGATTTCTGTTCGTTCAAGGTCAAGTTGCGGCGCAGAAAAACGTTTTCGCTGTCTATTCAGTTTCCTAGATGTAGATTCAATAACCTCAAAATGTACACACCGACTGATTTCTAGAGCAAAGACTAAAAAATAGGAAGATGAACGGAACATGTTTTCTAGGTTATTTTAAACAATGCAGTGTTGCCGAATCTTTGATTTAAATTGTCAAAATATACTTCATGGTTACATCTTGGGTTTCTGTAATTTTTTTGAATTTTTTCTCGCTAGTTTTGAAAATAAAATTCAATATAGTTTTTTATAAAATCAACTTCTAAAAATGACGATAACCTTGAATTGAGTATGTTTAGGTAACCAAAATGAGTTTCCAGTAATTCAATTCTTATTCTCACAGTTTCGTTTTCAATACAGGGTGATTATATATACAAAAATCTTTCGCCCTTGAGATACAGGGTGAATTTTTTAATATCGCGTTTTGAGATCTGCCTGTATATTTTTCAACTCAAAAGGTAAGTAGACACTGATTTTTACAGATTTTTCAATGGAGAATACAGTGGCGTAGTCACATTTTCGAAACCAGCCATTATTCTTGATTTTTTTCATGGGACACCCTGTATATTTCGCGATATTTGAGGCATAATTGTTTTGTTTTATTTAAAAAACCTACAATACTCGTGTGATATGGATAAAAATACGTAAATGCCAACAAAAATGTACATCAAAATAAAAATATTGTGACAGATGCAAGATCACGAAAGAATTAACAAATTTCGAATAGTTTTTTCAATTTTTATTTTACCTCGAGGTCCCTGAACCTCCAAAAACCTGTTGTCTACGCCACTGCTTACTGCCTTCTTACCTAATTATACGGATAGTAATAATTATATGTCCAACCTACTGAAAATGTATTTTTAGATTATGAAATCGAACTGGTTATAACCAGTTTTCGATTCGTTGGCGCTGATCTTATCTCAGTACTATCAGCCGTCACCGATTTAGTTTGAAATTATCATGGCAAGCTTTTCGTTTTCGGCTAAAGCTAACCGTGCACGACACCATTGTTCAGTTGTTACGATATTTTATTTCGAATTGAAGCTATTCCTTTTTGTTTAATGTTGTCTGTGAAATTTGTAAATGAGAATCTAATCATTTATTTGAATTGAAGTTATATTTCTATTTTTCGGGACACCTTGTATATAAAATACTATAAGGAAACTGTAGTCCATACAACTCATTCGTAATCATTTATGTTTCATTAAAAACACTCAATTCAATGTCATCGTCTTCAGTGTATCCAATAATGGAAAACGTAGACACAATCAATTATAACAATTGCTCACTTATTAGACTCATTTAAAACATTTAGTCGACGAAGTTTTCATTGACACGACAGTTCAGGGATATTACAGGGTGATATATCTGTCAAACACCTTGTATTACTTCAAACGTCGATTCATTGACAAATGACAAACGCTGTGCTGAATTTTCAATTCAGTTGACAGCTAGTCTCGTGTATGTCGAGCTTTAGTCGGTGTCTAGGAATATAAATATTTACTGCGTAGTTTCTTCACCGTTTTTACAGCTTTCTATGAGGTGAAACTGATGAAACCGAACCTATGTGCAATTTTTTGCGATCGTAATACATTTTTTTATTGGCATTGATTCGGAAAAGTCTTTGTCAGCGTCAACAAAAAATACTATTCAAGTTTTTGCAACTCTGACTTGCTGTTATTAGAAATGGCAATTATTTTTATTGTTTTTATAGACTACTCCTTACTTTGCATTGATATTTTTATCGTAAACTTCAATGAATGAAACGAATTACGTAAGCATTTATCCTGAATTTGTTTTTACAAAACGTACAAATAATCACTTGCTCTATAATTTCTCTACAAAATGAATAATACGTGCGCGCCATCTCGAATTGAAGGCACGTAACAGTAGCACTTTTCGAGAAACGAGCGCAAGTAGGACAATCTACAAGTAGGTGAAGTCCTTACAGATTTCCCCACTCGTAGTTATGTAACTACTTAGGTAGTTCGTTACTAGATGGCGCAACGTTTACAGAATCTGTCGGAATGGCCGATTTTAGTTGATACGCACAATGACAGATGGCGATGGAATGTCTGAATTTGAATTGAATTCGATTCGCTACCAAATCAAGAGCGAAATAATTGACATGATTCTCCTGGATTTAACCAGCAATACTTGCTCGATTACTACACACTTATTTCATGACGATTCATTATTAAATCATCATCGCGAGATTACAGTCAGCGATGAAGTGGGTGTTAGGTTATTATAACAAATATTTCGACCATGACCTTGAAGGCTAGCTACCATAACAAAGCAACGCCAACTTGACAGACGAATTATTCGTGAGGAATTCAGCGCATACCTGTTTTTTTTCGACCTAAATTTTTCAACCATGTCATTGCAATGACATATGAACGGCGAAACAGCGGATCACTTGACGTATTATTGAAATTGTTTATAGATAGATGAAGGTATTCTGTCTCGGAAGATGTGGTTTTGTGGGTTCAATCATAAACATTTCATGACACGAATGTTATTATTACTTTTTAACAATGTATAGTATCATTATTTCATAATCACTCGTGGAGAATTATGAGGAGTGGCATTTAATGAAAGATTTATGCATTTTCGACGTTAGTAATTGGATTATATACAGTGCGTTGGATTAAATGTCGACTCTAGTATTACGTATATTCTTTTCTTATTGTAGATACGGTTCTGATTTCCAAATAACAAATTCAATGCAAGAACCTTTGCGATTTTCTCATTTTATTTTGAATATATTTTGAGTATTGTTTCGGAAAATTTTGAGCTTAGGTTTCAAGGAAAGAAATTAATAACTACATAGTTGCCAGATGTCGAAATTTATCTGTAGATACCAGAAAGTATTTGGAGATTGAAATTATTGATCTGACATTTTCAGCATCGATATGAAATCACAATATTTCTGATTTTATTAGTAAATATTCATGATTTATTAGTAAACTATGCATGACGTGGTGCCACAACTCCGATTATGCAAACGTCAAATAACGAATCTACCGAAAAAAGACTAACCTGATTACAGCGATAAAGCTCCGTGAATTTTTGAAGGTCACTCAGCCGGTGAAATCCGCCCTCGTTCTTCTTTTATTTCTCGAGAGCCGTCAAACAAAGCCACCTGTGTTCTCTTCGAATACCACTCGAGTAATGCGTCTAGTGTTAGCCGTCTTGTTTTGCTTTCGCGAATGGATTTTCTGTCAAAGGTAGTGCGGGAAATACTGAGGATTCATTTGTCACGTTTCATGATTTTCCATGATTCGAATTTAATTGTGGAAATAACCTTTCGATGAAGCTATGTGAAGCTATTGTAGTGGGGTTGTAGGTATGTTGTTATCAAGTCGAAATGAGAGGTCGATACACACTTTTCAACTATTTTGATTGAGAGTATTAATTTTTCAAATGTTTAATACACGAATGCTTTTCGTTTTTTTTTAATAAAATGCATTTGTTTCTCATTATAACCCCCTTTACAAGTCTTTCCACGATTCTGAATCTTCTTCTTCTTCTTTTTCACGGCCTTGAGCTGTCAGGACAAACAAAATGATGTTATGCTTTTATTATTCGCTGCCAAATTTCAGTTCAGCTGTTAAAAGTGACGCATTCCTGTTTTTGACTATTTTACTCCATGATATAACTTAATCTTGTAATGAAATGTCGATGATTAAGTAATGCCTAGTTATGTGATTCCAGGTGTTACAACAGTGAGTTTTTTTTTCGTAGTTGTGAATTGAAATTGGTACAAGTTTACTATCGAATATTCAACGAAGCTTTGCTACAAAAAATAAAACAATAAAGTGGCGATAAATATACTATTTCTGAAGTGAACTTGACACTATTATTTGACAAAAACTTTAATCAAGACTGAATTCCAGATGATAGATGATTTTAGGATTTTTTCGTAGAAAGAATTATTCGTATATACAGGGTGTTTCACAATTGCACGGCATTATTTCGTACGTATTCTCTTGTACGAAATAAGGAAAAAAGTTCCTATGAATGTGTGTCCGATCTCGATTATTAGCGGAGTTACAGAGTGTTGAAATTTAACAAAAATAGGTTTTTATTTTATTGTGCTCGATCTACTGAAGATAGAGCTTTCAAATTCCGTATGAGTATCAAGCAATAGGTGCCGCCTGATATGAAAGTAAATGTTTACCAAATACCATACAGGGTGTTGCATTTTCCGAGGTCCCAATCCATAAAAGCCTTGAGAAAAACTTGCGCGTATGCCACTGGTGCTTTTCAATATTTTTTTCAAGTTCTTAAACCCATTACCTAGATTTTGTCCCTCTTGACTTTTGAACGAATTCCGTTCAGTTTCCTTAGAAATTAATTAAATTGAAAATTGGCTCAAAGTTAGATACCCTGAAATGTTTTTACTATTTTGATATTCGATATTAATCAAAGCATCAAAATTACATGTTTATAGGAACTTTTTTTCCTTATATTGCACCAGAGAATACGTAACTGAAATATTGTCGTGCAATTCCGAAACACCCTGTATATTGCCGAGCATCGTGATAATGGAAATTGTTATTCTAAATTGAACTAATCTATAAGAGAGTTTTATGTAATCATCACGTTTTAGGTTTACGGAATGTAATAGACAAATTCATGGAGCAAATTGCTTGTTTGAAATTATTTCCGGACTCTTTGTTTTCTTTTCAACGTAGAAGTGGTTTCTATTATTTATTACAGTAACGTAAAAACTAGGTATTGAAAAAGCCAAAAAAATCGATTTTTCGAAAGTGTTACATTGGTATAGTTACTTAAATTCCTAACCTAACCTCACTTATGCTAAATAGTTTTTGAAATCCACTTCTTAAAAGCGATTTCATAAGCTGTGAATCATAAATATCATATTTAATTGAATAAAAATCAAAAATAGACTCCATTTATTGACACATTATTCTAATCATCAATTAAACCAACATAGACATTACGTAATAAGCGAAAGTCTGCACATTCACATTTCCCATTATTAAGGCCACAACAAATTCCGCACTACTGAAACTGATTTTCAGACTCCTGAAACGTCACGGAAATGGACCCTTTTTTGAATCGCCCATTTAGTCACGCCCAACAAGAAAAGCAGTGATTCTAATTAGTTTCACAAGCCTTTCAGATCTGGTTTCCTAGTAGAAATCAAGAATAAACTTAATTGATTGAAAATGCCGAGAATAAAAAGAAATGGGTATCGGTCGGCGGGGATCAGGGGCGTATCTCCGGGGGGTTTTCGCACTCGGTTTGATTATAGGTCCATCTGGAAACCACTGGGTTGATTCAGTATTTCTGTATCCCCCGATTTGAGGTTACATGGATTCGATTTGTCTTGATAGTTTCCCAAATTTGAAGGATTCCTAAACATGTTCAGGGTGCGTGAATCAAATCAACTCCTAGAAGAGCTTCTGAAGAAATTCACAAAGGAGAAACATCATGAAAACTCCACTGGAACACAATTTTCACCTGTTACTTTCATTCCTGCCTACGCCCATGCTTTCTGCATCGGTGCATAATTCATAATAACCAGATCAATATGCACTCAAACTGAATTCAAACAGATATCTTGAAAATGCACCAAAGACAAGTCTATCTGGTGGCTGCATCTCTCCTAATTTTCCTCAATGTGAACGTTTCGAGTGAGAAATCGTACTGGCAAAAGAGATGGGACGAGGTTTTCTCAGATTGGGACCATTTTTTTGGTGAGTCCTGGGGAATTTTGATCTTGGGGATTATCAGAGTGGGATGGGTTCAATGGGTTTGTCGAAATGGTGGATTTTTGATTCAAAGTTTGGTGTCCTTTCGTTTGAATTTTTATCAATAGTTGTGTGAGATTTTGGTGACGTTGCGAATATTCAATATGGTTCAGTATGTGGGCCAATTCAACTAGATTTGAAAGTACGAGTTGAGTTTCATGTTTGAAAAATGCAAAGTTATCTAATTGCTGTGTTTTAGTTTTTTCAATATGTCAATTTGATTTTAGCTAGTTTCATTGTTACAAGTTTTTGAAACATTTCAAAGAATAAATAAGGGGTCTAAGAGGCGCTGAAAACGGTAGTGAAATCCATTTTTCGATATCTGGTATGGTTTTCGAGATATTTCATGTTGAAAATTCCAAAAAATCACAAAAAGTCGCAAAAACTCGCGAAAAACCCCAAAAACTCCATAATTCCCAACGGAAAAACCTCTGAAAAGTCAATGTCGATGCTCTGGAAGTCTTCATACGAAAACTGGAGACTCTAAGACGATTTTGAAATTTTTGGAAAAATCCAAAGGGGGTACCCTTTCGTCGATTTTTCGGAAAAATGTCAAAAATTAAATTCGCCTGAGAACTCGTCTATAAGGTGCTATAAGGTGACTAAGAGGCGCTGAAAACGGTGGTGACATCCGTTTTCCGATATCTAGCATAGTTTTCGAGATATTTCATGTTGAAAATCCCAAAAAATGCCAAAAAGTCGCGAAAACTCGCGAAAAACCCCAAAAGCTCCATAATTCCCAACGAAAAAACCTCAAAAAAGTCAATGTCGATGCTCTGGAAGCCTCCATACGAAAACTGGAGACTCTAAGACGATTTTGAAATTTTTGCAAAAATCCAAAGGGGGTACCCTTTCGTCGATTTTTCGAAAAAATGTCAGAAATTAAATTCGCCTGAGAACTCGTCTATAAGGTGCTATAAGGTGACTAAGAGGCGCTGAAAACGGTGGTGACATCCGTTTTCTGATATCTGGCACAGTTTTCGAGATATTTCATGTTGAAAATCCCAAAAAATGCCAAAAAGTCGCGAAAACTCGCGAAAAACCCCCAAAACTCCATTATTCTCAACGAAAAAACCTCTAAAAAGTCAATGTCGATGGTCTGGGAGTCTCCATACGAAAATTGGAGACTCTAAGACGATTTTGAAATTTTTGCAAAAATCCAAAGGGGGTACCCTTTCGTCGATTTTTCGAAAAAATGTCAGAACTTAAATTCGACTGAGAACTCGTCTATAAGGTGCTATAAGGTGTCTAAGAGGCGCTGAAAACGGTGGTGAAATCCGTTTTTTGATATCTAGTATGGTTTTCGAGATATTTCATGTTTAAAATTCCGAAAAACCTCAAAAAGTCGCAAAAACTCATGAAAAACCCCAAAAATTCCATTATTCTCAACGAAAAAACCTCTGAAAAGTCCATATTGATGCTCATACGAACAGTAGAGACTGTAAAACGACGTTTTTCGATTGAATTTGTCCAAAAATGAGTTGACAATTGACAGACTACACAGACACACATCATGCATATTTTGTATCAAAATGAATATTGGTTGTCGAATCAGCAATTTAAATCAATATTTCCAATTTATTTTAATGTCAATTACCATTCATGTATGCATACAGTGGATACGAGTATATTTATGGAAAATATTATATTCATGGAAGAACATTATGCGGTTCATTTCGAAATTGCAGGTTTTCCCCTGACATTCACAATAAATAAATAATCCATTGAACTCAGTATTCAGGCAACATGAATAATTTACTACCCTTCCTTTAGGACATACGTCAAAGCCAACATGTTCAAACTTGTTTTTTACAGATGAATCCTCAAATTCCAATACACCAAAAGACCCGAGGTATAATAACAGGTAACAAAAACTAGCTACCATTACGTCTAGGTGTTTTTCATGAACGCGATTTCCAGATTCAACGCTGGATATAGCAGAGACGTACGTTTTCTCACTGACGTTGTCACTAATGTCAGAAACCAAGGACAATGGTACCAACTACCGACGAGTGCACAAGAATATCGACCCTATGACGGCGGGAAAAGAGTGAGAGGTATACTTGTACGAACGGGTGATAAACCTAACCTAACTTTTTCTTTCGGAGCATCGTTGAATTGAAAGGCAACTGGCAACATCGCACTTTGTGGCGAGATGTCACAACAATCTCGCCAAAACAATTGACAGATACGTTTATTGGTGCTGCTCCTCCATCAATTTTGTTTCTAGTACTAAGAAATTCACTGAGCTGTAGTTGATAGTCCCGCATATAATTCTAATTAGAAGTCACGTGATGGCTGGTTTCAGACTATTTTGGCGAAGTCCCATTGAGATATTCATTCTGCACTCATCGCGACTACTAATTATTTCATTGAAGAACTGTGACACCATAAAAGTGCATATACATTCGTATACGCTGAATTTATTATTAGAGTGAGGTTAACTACATTGGTGTCAAGTTCACCGTGACCAAGTTCATTGGATTTCAACTAGTTTGGCGAAATTAGACCGATAATGAAATGAGAAATACAGCTTTGAAAAAAAGTGACTTTCATTGTCTGAAATAATATTTGGAAACTCACATGGAATATTGAATCACCCTGTATACTCAGGATGCATTTTTGATGCACATGGAACATGGTTGTCGTTTAGCTTTTCCCATTGCAACCGTAACGGAGATATTACTTCATAATAAGCGTGGTGTAAGATGAAAAACGTTTTCTTGTTAATGTTTTTATTGAGAGACCCATTATAACGAGGTGTTTTATGTTTTTATTTTAACTTTCATTCATAGCTTGTGTTCGATAATATCCGTGCAATTGAACTTCCTATTACGGTTATGGTTATGTCGTTTAAAAAAGAGAAAATACCTACGCTTTACAGCAAAATTTCAGAAAATCAAAATCAGGTTAGGCCTATAAGGGGTCTAAGAGGCGCTGAAAACGGTGGTGAAATCCGTTTTTCGATATCTGGTATAGTTTTCGAGATATCTCATGTTCAAAATTCCAAAAAATGCCAAAAAGTCGCGAAAACTCGCGAAAAACCCCAGAAACTCCATTATTCCCAACGAAAAAACTTCTGAAAAGTCAATATCGATGCTCTGGGAGCCTCCATACGAAAACTGGAGACTCTAAGACGATTTTGAAATTTTTGCAAAAATCCAAAGGGGGTACCCTTTCGTCGATTTTTCGAAAAAATGTCAGAACTTAAATTCCACTGAGAACTCGTCTATAAGGTGCTATAAGGTGACTAAGAGGCGCTGAAAACGGTGGTGAAATCCGTTTTTCGATATCTAGTATAGTTTTCGAGATATCTCATGTTCAAAATTCCAAAAAATGCCAAAAAATTGCGAAAACTCGCGAAAAACCCCAAAAACTCCATTATTCCCAACGAAAAAACCTCAAAAAAGTCAATGTCGATGCTCTGGGAGCCTCCATACGAAAACTGGAGACTCTAAGACGATTTTGAAATTTTTGCAAAAATCCAAAGGGGGTACCCTTTCGTCGATTTTTCGAAAAAATGTCAGAAATTAAATTCGCCTGAGAACTCGTCTATAAGATGCTTTAAGGTGACTAAGAGGCGCTGAAAACGGTGGTGAAATCCGTTTTTCGATATCTAGTATAGTTTTCGAGATATCTCATGTTGAAAATTCCAAAAAATCACAAAAAGTCGCAAAAACTTCCGAAAAAAACCAAAAACTCCAATATTCTCAACGAAAAACCCTTTGAAAAGTCGATTTCAATGCTCTGGAAGCGAAAATACGAAAATTTGAGACTCTAAGACTCTTGAAATTTTTGAAAAATCCAAAGGTACTCTTTCGTCGATTTTTCGAAAATTTTCTACGACCTGCTGCATCAAAAAACTCGAAAATCGATAAACGAACGTTCTCATAGCTTTCGGCATATACGATTTCATCGTCGTCGGCTCCGGCCCAGGGGGCAGCATTGTAGCCAACAGACTATCCGAAGTGCCGGAATGGAACATCCTTCTGATAGAAGCCGGAGACTTCGGCGACAACGTCACCGACATGCCCAACATGTACTTCGAAGTTGAATTCACCCAGTACAACTGGGGATTCAACAGTGTCCCCCAAACGACAGCATGTCTAGGTGAGTTTCCCTACACAAAGCACCGTAGCAACGCACACGGCGCCTCATTTCAACACCAACTCACCGGGGCACCTTCCCCAGGCATGGTGAACCGCTCCTGCCCCCTAGCCAGAGGCAGAGGGGTGGGCGGCACGTCCCTGATCAACGGCCTCGTGTACGCCAGAGGCTCCAACATAGACTTCGACAGGTGGGCGCACCACGTCCACGACTCGCGCTGGTCCTACCCCAACCTCCTACCGCTCTTCAAAAAGTCCGAACGCTTCGCCTACAGAGACCCCCGAGCGCCTGTAGACGAAGCCGTCCACGGCACCGAAGGCATGTTGAACGTGGAGCACCACCTGCCTAGGAGCCCCCAGTTCGAGGCTTGGCTGGACGCCCACCGCGAGCTGGGGCTTCCTCTGGCCGATTACAACTCGGGGACGGGTCTGGGGGCTTCCCCAGCTCAGGTCAACACCAACAACGGGAGGCGGGCGGATGCTGGGGCTGCGTTTATCATCCCCTACTTGCACAGGCCCAATTTGAGGGTCCTCACCAACAGCTACGTCACCAGGATCCTCCTGGACGAGGCTAAGCGAGCTAGAGGGGTTGTTTTCTCCCACGGAGGCAAGCTGCTCCAAGCCTTGGCTTCCAAGGAGGTTATCCTGAGCGCCGGGGCCTTCCAAACCCCCCAGCTGCTGATGCTCTCGGGGATAGGCCCCAGACACCACCTGGAGTCCTTGGGGATCGACCTGGTGCACGACCTAGCTGTGGGGAGCGCCCTCAAAGACCACGCTTGCTACTACGGGCTGAACTTCGGGACTAACTACACGGAACCCGTCCTGCCTTTGGAGGAGTACGTGCAGCAGTTCCTAGCTGGGGGTGGGCCGTTGGCAGCCCCAGGGAACAACCAGGGGGTGGGTTTCTACGAGTCGCGGTTCACCAGAGGCACCGGGTATCCGGACATCGAGATCATGTTTATTCCTGCGAACGCCACGACGGATCTGTCGCAGAGGGCTTTCATGCTGACCGAGCAGACGTACGAGGACGTTTGGGAGTTCATAAATAGGAGCCAGTCGTTCGTTTTGTATATTATTTCGCTGCATTCGGAGTCCACTGGGACGGTGAGGTTGAGAAGCAGGGATCCCTTCGAGTATCCCGTGATTGATAACCGGTTTTTGTCGGATCCGTTCGGGAGGGATATCGAGAGGATTTATGAGGGGGTGCAGATTATGTTGAGACTGGCTGGGACTGAAGCGATGCAGAAGATTGGAACGACATTACAAGGTGAGGTGGCAGCTTGAAAACGAGCTCAACTGTCTAGGTAATGACTTGATATAATTCGTCTATTTTTTTCAAAAAAAGGAAAAGGGTATGACCGTCTGGATGCCCGAAATTTGAGTGAATTGAAAACCCAATTTTTGTGAAATTATATTATATATTATATATATATATATAATGATAAAAAAAAAGAAAATTATTGACAATCAAACTTGATACCATCAATAACTATCTTATAAAATGAAGTAATATAATTGATCACATTAATAGAGAATATTTTATTTAAATAATTTTGTGTTTACATTTTTGAATTTTTTTGATGATAATACAATTCAATTATGTCGTAATAATCATTGATATAGAATAAAAAGGATTAAATAAAATGTGAAAAGGTTAGGATGCTACAAAGAATAGTTTTTATAAAGTGTCCCCTTTTCACATGAATGGAGAATATTTTTTGAATTATTGTTTTGTTCACATTGTTAAATTTTTTTGATTATAGTACAATTTAATTATGTCATACTAATCATTAATATTGAATAAAATAAATAAATAAAAGAACAGTTCTCATAAAGTGCCCACACTTTTTTTCTCGTATAAATGAGGAATATTTTTTAAATTACTGTCTTGTTTACATTGTTGAATTTTTCTAATAATAATACAATTCAATTATGTCGTGATAATCATTAATATGAAATGAAATGAATAAAAAAAAAATGTGAAAAGGTTGGGGTACTACAAAGATCAGTTTTTATAAAGTGCCCCACACTTTTTTTTTTCACATAAAAAAATAATACAATTTAATTATGTCGTAATACTTATTGATATAGGATTTAAATTAATTAAAGAAATAATGTTGTGGAAAGGTGGGGTACTAATTCTCTCGAAAAGATCAGTTTTTATGAAGTGCCCCACACTTTTTTTGACATTAACAATATATTTTCTCAATTAATTCCATATTTTTAATCATTTTTGCCTCTTTAGTACACCTTTTCATCACATAAACAATCCTCAGGAGGTCCATTACGAGCTTGTAGCCAGTACGAGACCATGTCCAGAGAGTACTGGTACTGCTCAATCCGTCAAATGACGATGAACATCTACCACCCAGTGTCGTCCTGCCCAATGGGACCGAACCCTCTCAAGGGCGACGTCGTAGACTCGGAAGGTCGCGTGCACGGAATCAAAGGATTAAGGATATCTGACGCTAGTGTATTTCCGTTTCCTTTGGCAGGACATCCGGTAGCAGCAATCGTTGTTGTTGGGGAAATGATTTCAGAGTTTATTAAGGAGGAGTATTTATATTCTAGATGAGGTTGAGGGCAGTTTTTTGAGGTGGTTCGGATGTCATCAAGTGACAGGACTGTTGAGTTTTTTGAGTTTGTTTTGTTTAGTGTTATGACGTCTTAGAGTTAGGTTTCGTTTTTTTAAAAAGGCAGGCCTGGAGTTGGGAAAAATTCTGGAGATATTTTATTTTTCATTATATTTTTGATTCATTCCTGTCAAATTCTACTCCATTTCTTTATTAATTTTATTAAATGATAAAAAATTGTTGATCCTGATTTGTGTGTAATGTTGTAAATAATGAAATATATTTGTTTTAATAAAATTATATTTATTTATTTCCCGCCAAAAAATAATTCAATGAAACAACTGATGATTAGTATAATTCTGGGACGAAAAAAAATTGAAATAAATCTGAGAATATCAATAATCGATAACTACGTAGAACGTTTTCGATTACAGGGAATCGATCTTTTTTCGTCCGTTATTAAAAATACTGGAAACAGCCGAAAACAGTTATTCAGAAAATTTATTTTTAGATACTCGGATGATATTTTTGTACTTTTTGATATGTGAATGTGGTGCTGATGGATTTTTGGCAATTTTCGAATTTTCTCGTCAACGATTCATAAATAGTAAAAATAACACAAGCATTTATATTTCCAGGAGAAAACAAACATTGCTCTACTAAAATCAACTGTCAATAAAGGCTTCAATGAAAGGAATCTTCATTTGTATTTCCTCAGAATAATAATAATTGTCCCAATGTCATTGTAAAAACGACAAAAAATCGACTTTGTTTTTTTTACCATGAAACAAAAAATACAATTCGTTACACGGATCTTGATTTCCCAATAACATTAAAGATGTTCACTCATCTTATCAAAGAACAATACAGCTTACATAACATTGCCATGACTTCTAGGATATTCTAGATCTTATCCTCTTCTGATGTCTTTCAAGAATCAATTGTATGTACCTACAACTTCAATTGCGTAAGAAACAACACTTGTACTTGTTTCATAAATGCAGTTTACAATGACATACATTAAATACACTATAAACTTGTTTAATAAGCAGGATCCTGTACTAGATTCACGAGATACATTATTTGTTGACAATATTTTAGTGGAGAAGTCCCTCAAAACATCGAGTCAAGGACAGTACAGTGAATAATTTGTTGACTTACCCATTCACACGTGTTTGGTGAAGAATTTTAAACCACGACATAAAATAACCACTTCTAAACACAACTTTTTCATTCCACACTATACATTTCTCTCAGAAATCGATTAATCTGACGACACCGATGAATTAAATAACTCTTACTCGATATTCACTAATTTATTGACAACGACATTACCGTTACCATAACAACCACGAATACAACCACTCAAAGACTGCATCGCGAAACAAAAGCTCCAAAGCCATCTCGACAATGTCGACCTACAAAACGGCCAAGTCAATCTACGATTTCACCGCCAAAGATCTGGAAGGGAATTCGGTGCCTCTGGATAAGTACAAAGGCCACGTCTGCCTCATAGTAAACGTGGCTTCCCAGTGTGGTTTGGCCAAAAACAACTACTCTGAGCTGGCCCAGTTGCACGAAGCCTACGCTGAGGGCAAAGGGCTCAGGATACTCGCGTTTCCCTGCAACCAGTTCGCTGGAATGGAGCCTGGATCAGCAGCAGAGATTGCTCAGTTTGCCAAGCAGCAACATGCTAGGTTTGATGTGTTTGAGAAGGTATGAAGGGCGAGGTGCAAATTCCACGAGGTCTGTTCAAGAGAGGAAAAGTGCTTAGGTATCCATTTGGTCCAAGCCAACTCTTCTTCCAATCCTTTTCCTTCATTGGTCTCCCCAGTTTGGGAACGAAAAAACTCGTTACAAACCCACTTTTCCTTGAGCAGACCTCACGAGACTTTGCAACCTTCTGTGTTGACATTTTCTCTTGGTTGTTAGATCAATGTCAATGGGTCTGATGCCCATCCCTTGTGGAAGTACTTAAAGCAAGAGCAAGGCGGTGTTTTGGGGGATTTCGTGAAGTGGAACTACACAAAGTTCGTCGTCGACAAAAAGGGGAAACCAGTGGAAAGATTTGGCCCTAACGTTAGCCCCAAAGAACTGGTAACCTCTCTGGAGAAGTATTGGTAATATTGGCAATGAAATGTATTACAGGACTTTGATTTCAATACAAGGAAGGAAGCTGGAGATGTTTTTTTTTCATTTTGGGGTTGGTCAAATTGATTCCTTAGATTGTGTACACACTGTATACCAGCCGTGCAGAATGCTTGTGTATCCTTCGGATTAGAAAGTTTATCCATTCGATTTTATGTAGAACACGATATTGCACCAACGGAATCAACAGAGTGATGCCTGCATCAATGGTTCATTGATCAAGATCAATGGTTTGTTTTTTTAACCATTAGTACCATGCCAATGGAGTTTTCGCTACAGTCACAGGGCTATTACAATAAATCAATTCGATTTCAATAACTCTTTTTTGAAATACTTGATGAAATACAGTTGTTTTGTGGAATTTGTACGTGTATGGTAGGTACACCTTTGATAAGGAATTTGAACGTGTCCAAATAATTAAATCTAATTACTTGTAAATGACGAAACCCAACAAATAGGTATTATTTGCAGAAATATTATCGAAGTTTTTAGCACTTTTTGGATGATTAGCATATTGAAAAGAGCCAAAACCCACAAAAAATATTTACGAAACGTTATGAAAAATAAACATCGCGTGTGTTAGCAAATATAGTGCATAAAAATCAGTTTCGTTTACTCAAAGAATGAAAGTTTTGGGGATTAATGAAACATTGATGACAATTTTCAAAGAAAAAATATCTGAACCTTCCAATGTCATCACCATGAGATCTCAGCCTGGGTATTGTATTATCGTCACCCTAAAATATCGAAAGTCACTACAATATCAAATGAATAGTAATTTTCGAAAAATCAATGAACTTTGTCTGGCAATTAAAAAAATTCGTCATACTGTTTCTTTTCTATTGGAATAATCCCAAATACTTATCTCCAAGGCAATTTTATATGAATGTTAACTTGAAGCACTCGCGTGAAATCTTTCATTTCCTGTGCTAAGAAACACCTATTTTTGGAAATGAGTATTCTCGCATATCTTGAGAAAATGAAGTCTCATTCTTTTACGAGAACATAAAATATCCAACGCGTTATGTGTACTAATGAGGATGAGATCTTTATTCATATCATAACAAACTTTATTGTCAACAATCCATTAAAAATATTCCACTGTTTTACGAGTGATAAAACACAAATTTCTTTGTAGATTCGAATAATTATAATGACATATGAAACGACTGGGTTGCAGGTATGTAACTGGTGCGAAAAATATTTTGAAATTTTGAATCCAACAGAACAAATACTAGTTGACGCAAGACCTGCAAACTAGTGATGAT
Organism: Plagiodera versicolora; assembly: GCA_037013635.1. Taxonomy (NCBI): domain Eukaryota; kingdom Metazoa; phylum Arthropoda; class Insecta; order Coleoptera; family Chrysomelidae; genus Plagiodera; species Plagiodera versicolora. The sequence goes on along the minus strand of CM072991.1, from coordinate 8,211,297 downwards.
ATTTTGAATTATTTTTCCATGGAAAAAGTTATAAATGATGCCAGGTTGCCAACTGAAAAACCACCTAATTATTTTCAAATATAGCTTTCAGGTGAAAAATCGTATGATAAAAATTCAACGAGTGTGATTGCCAAATTATCAAGGCAAATATTTCAGATAATTTTAATGAACCAAAACAAAAATTCCGACTCTTAAATAGACCAATCAGGTGATCACGCGCATACTTAGCAAGTGCGTCATTTCATGGGTCGACAGTGACAGAAAATTTCAGTGTTTGTTCATGATTCGAAATATTCTCAACCACAGTTGTGATTTTATAACGAATGAAATATATTTTGAAATCAAAAGGAACATTTTAGAATCTAGAATTAATCAAAGAATGTGCAGTGGGGTACAGCTGATAACGGAAAACAATTGAAAATAAGGTGAGGTTATGTGTGATGTCTTTCCAAACCATTTCCAAAAGACTACAAAAAAGTCTTAGTAGATGTTTATGATTATCAGATGGGTAGTTTCCACGTGGAAACCTGACAAACATTCTTCGATTCACATTTATAATATCAGTGGCAATGAATCATTCCAAGTGATCAAGAATCAATCCCATGGTGATGAAATTGGAATCGATATCTCAGCTGTCATATGTCAGAATGTCATGAAATTTTGACACAACCACACTGAAGGATCGAAAATCGACCGACAGAAATTTCAAACAGCAGACGGCACTAAAGATAACAAAATTCGATATTTGATTTTCGTTCGATGTTATTTTTTCGAGTGACACAACAACCTGTTACATTTAGCGCGATATCTCAGCTGTCATACGTCAGAATGTCATGAAATTTTGACACAACAACACTGAAGGATCGAGAATCGAACGACAAAAATTTCAAAAAGCAGACGGCACTAAAGATAACAAAATTCTATATTTGATTTTCGTTCGATTTTATTTTTTCGAGTGACATAACAACCTGTTACATTTAGCGCGATATCTCAGCTGTCACACGTCAGAATTCCATGAAATTTTGACACAACAACACTGATGGATCGAGAATCGACCGACAAAAATTTCAAAAAGCAGACGGCACTAAAGATAACAAAATTCGATATTTGATTTTCGTTCGATGTTATTTTTTCGAGTGACATAACAACCTGTTACATTTAGCGCGATATCTCAGCTGTCATACGTCAGAATGTCACGAAATTTTGACACAACAACACTGAAGGATCGAGAATCGAACGACAAAAATTCCAAAAAGCAGACGGCAGCTGAACAGTGAAGGATGGAGAATCGAACAAAGCTTCAAGATTCAGAGCTGCAAATGCAACTGGACTCCAATTAACTGTCCCCCAACATTGTTTGTGCAAGATTCCACTGCATTTCTCGAAATATAGACACGAATCTAGACGCATTTCCTCAAATTACCACTCGTTTGGCGTCTAACCTGATAATCTCGCCATTTTCGTGTCGACAGAAACAACAATTTATTCTGGAGTCTGGTACAAGTGATTGTTCCGGTCATTATGGAAATTTGCCTCATGTATCTTTTCCATTCGTGAGTGAAGACATTATGCAATTTTCTGAAGGGCACCAATAAAATCTATTGAGCGTAGAGAGCAAAGTCATTACCTGTTAACTGAATCAAATGGTTTTATTGAAGGATTAGGGAGAAAGAATTAGTGACAAGAGAATTGGGTTTTGAAATTGTTCAATTCAGCGAACCCCAATGCTGGTTTTCACACTCGATTCCCACAACCAATTCCAAGAGGATAGATACATGAATGGAATTTCTGGTTCATTTTTGAAGGGAAATCAAATTAAGTGATGAAAAAATTTGGGTTTTGCAATGATTCTCCTCCACACTTTGTACCCACTTTTTCGAACACCCTGTGGATAATTCAGGAATGTGCTCGGTGCAAAATGTTCATTCAACCTTCAATATTGATTGATCAGATGGAGCATGCCTCAAAAATTTGGTAACTATGTAAAAATGCAATTTGTTTGATGAACTGCACCGGTCACTTTTTTCAGAAAAACTTGAATTACTCTGAAACGGGTTATTTCAGGTATAGGGTATACCACATGGAATTGAATTGAAATTATAAGGGGTATTGAAAAACCATGAAAAATATAGAGTGTTCTATTTGAAATAACAAAGATGGTGCCACTTCCGGAGAAACCGGAAGTGTCACAATAACTGAAATATTTTAGCTGGACTCCCCAGAACTTCTTAGGTGTACTTACAAATTTTCAGAATGCTGCTACTCCTAGTTCTCTTTATAAAAATTGCGTTAATACATGAAGGAACTCCCTGTATATTTAGTTATTGTTTGTGGTAATTTTTTGAAAAATCATTGATCCTAACCAAGCAATAAAATACAGAGTAAATGTCTAGATGAACTTTAATGTGTAATTTATTCCATATTTTATACACCTCAACTCCATCTGACATTTACCGTGTTTTGACAGTTGACAATTGACTAATGCTTGATGGAATGATGATGTTTACACGTTGTCGAATCTGAATAGTCGAAAAATACTACATTTTCAATGTTACTTCATGGAAGAAATTAGCTAAAAAGTTGACCAATCTTGTGCAAAAAGTGAGACAGAAAAAAATTGTGAAATTTCAACTTTGAAGTGGATTATCTCGAAAAGTATAAACTTTCCCAAGCTAATATTGCGAAATTCGTGTTTTTTGAACCAAAATACGTAGGTACTGTTGAAAATTTCATCAAAATCCATGTCGCCCAAAAAAATAATGAGCCTCAAAAAAACCCCCAATTCTCCACAATAATTTCAAGGGGAGTACATTCCAAGGTACCTCGCTGTTCATCCACGAATTTTCGGATGCTCCTGCCTTCCTACTGGCATATAAACACGAAAAACACGATAAAAAGCAGCCACTTGAAACACTGCTCGACAAAAACGTCAGACGTATATCTACACCGTTCATGAGTGGGGTCCTCATTCCAGGCTTGACCTCCCTATAAAACGAACTGATAGTGTTCCGAGCGATAATCTAGCACCTCTAGCTGATGCAGGAATACAGCGAGAGCAGGAAAAAATCTAATAATACATTTCGTGCGAAAAGTGGCCGGTGAGTTTCGTAACTTTGCAGTGTCGTCACTGGCAGTGCGTGTTTTAGCGATAAAGCAGGAATTTTTCGGTAGCCCATGTGGACGTTGAGGACACTATGAGTGGACAAAAAAATCATGGATTTACTGATGGCAGTAGGACGGATAGCTATAACAGGTAAGTGTCATTTCTTCGGCTGTCACTTTTTAATAAACCATCAGAATATCACTAATGGGTGGAAAAATACACAAAAATGTAATTTCTACTTCGAAATTGGCAAGTAAGACAGCCGAAATTTTTAAATATCCAACAATTTGTTACACTATCAGTTGTCAGTTGTCAATTCCTTCACAAAACGATTTACATTGCAAACAGTTGAATAAAAATTAACCCTGAAACGTATTTTTCAAATGCTCTGCTAAGTAGTCTCTTATTTCTTGACTTAATTCTCAAATATTTCCCAGATAAACGATACATTTTATTTCTCTGTTATTTTCGCATTTTTCAACCCCCTTTTTGGGTTCAACATACCCGCCACTGCCCCAATGACAATTCCACTTGTCATTGTCAATATTTTCTCAAAGATATGTACTTTTCATTGTATCTTGAATGCCTTCAAAATGACTTCATTTCTCGAATCAATGATTACATAATAGGTCTGAAATAAAATGCTTTATTTATTTTGGAAAATTCTCAGGAACAGTCGATATTCTCACTGGTGGCTTCATTAGAATATAATTAAGTTTCGAATGGGTATTTTTAGAGCATTTATTGTCAGTATGTTGTGGTGATAGTTGTCAGTTTTATTGGAGTTCAAATATTTCAGGTTAGGTTTTTTTTTCATTTGTTTGACATTTCAAATTTTTCCAGCATTCAATTGTTTCTTGTTGCCTTGGAAACTATACCGTTCTGTCTCTTTTATGGATGGAAATATTTCCATTGTTGATATCATGAGCAATTAGAAAAATTCCGAATAATCAAAGTGTTCAATTGTTTATTCATTTCGATGGTAATCAAATGAATTTTAATTTTTGCTAATAACAGATTTTAATAACGCACTGTGGACATTTTCCGCTCAAGAATAGACATTTGGTACACTCTGTATTTCTAGTAGATTTAATCTGAAGCATTTTTCATACTCAATTCGTTCACTAATTTATTTCAGATAAAAATTCATACTGTTTTTTTCAAATTATTTCCAAATACATATTCAAATCTATAACAATCTGATAACAAATTCAAATAAGCACCTAAACTTTTTTCACGGTGCCAAGAATAATCAATAGCTCATCATAAACATTAAAACTGAAATTCAGGAGGTGATGCAAATCTGTGTAATAATCAAAATATTGTCCGACCATGACTCGTGATTGCATTGTTTCTGTGCAAGTTTAAACAAGATAATATTAGTACAGTCATGATATACATGAATATAGCAAAAAAATTCACCTAGAAATTCAGCAGGACCTTTTTTTGAATGGCCACCAAGTTCACCCGATTTGACATCCTTGGACTCTTCCTAATGTAATCATGATTGACTGTACTGACCTAGATGAAGGTATAGTTAATATCGAGCGCTTTTTCATTGGAACAGTCGGTCAGGAATAAATTTAGAAGCGATGAATTTCCTCTAGTGAATATTTCAGTTTCTACAATATCACATGGAGTTTTTAAAAATAAACTGTTTTGCTTTTATTAGAACGGCGTGGATTATAAAAATGCGTTGTTTTTGATAGAGATTTCATTCAGACTGGCTGCCAAGTTTTTTCAAAGTAGGAGTTGCAATTTTTGTTTGTGTATGTTTCAACAAATGAGGAAAAATAACAACAATTTCCATATTTATGAACTTAATCTACATACTATCTACAAACATATTTTTCGAGACATAAATTGAATGAATTCTAAATATTCATTACTCCATGTCACAACTGAAAATCTACTCATACTCGTTTTTTTCAGCTGCCAAAGCTATAAAATATTAAATTTTGGGTCAAAATCAAGAAACTGAAAGTCATTGTAGAAATTTTCTACGAATTTAAATGTATAGAATTAATTGTACAATGTTAGGGGGTTCTATAAGATTATTATGCTAAAAATATGAATAATCATCATAGAAGTACCTACTTCATTTGTTCAGCAAACAGTATTTTTCCAGATTTAAAATTTAAATAAATTTGTACAAAATAAGCAATTCGATGAGTTGATAAAATCTAGACTTTCAGGTAATCATTAACTTAATATTTGATTTGTGATTAGGAATAAAATGAATGAACAAAAAGTGAATTATGATGAATTATATTTTCGTCTAGGACGAGTTATAAATGAAAAAAGATGAATTTAATTTTCAGAATATTCAATTCATTCCTATTAATGAACGAATATTGTCTATAATGCTTTTGTCGAAATAATTTCCTGTATGTAGATAGACGAAATCAATATAAATAATCTCGATATTGATTAAATATAATATTTTCTATAGTTTGAAAATATTGGAAAACTCACTGCAAAATAATGGCCTAATTTTAAATAATAATAAACAACTTTATTTTTTCAACAACAGTTATTACAGATACAGTTTCATTGGCTGATAAGAGCCATTTCAATGTAATATACATACATACATAAGTCTCGCTTCTTCCAGAGTGGAGTAGAATACACCTAGGCGTATGTCGCCTGTTTTGTGCTTCTTTCACCCCACTTGAAGAAGTATTCAACTTCTGTAATAACATTTTATATGCATATAACAGCAGAATTGAAATTCAACTTACACTGAAAACACGTCATTACACCCTGTATAACTCCATAACGTCTCATTCGAATAAATCTACGAATGCATATATGGTGAACAAAATTCAACCCATTTTTTTTCAGTTTTTCAGCAGCCATAAATTCGCGTGAAATTCTGACAACTAAAGATAGTGACAATACCTACACAGTGGAACTCAGAGACTTCCATAAATCGTTAGAAGCAGGCGACTATGACCCCTTCAATTACAGAGAAATTGAACACCCCACAACGTGAGTACCTCCAATCTAACCTCACTTCAACAACATCTTGAAATCAGCACGTTTATTCAATTTTTTTTCTTGCGGCCAACTAGATCTCCTGATCTAACCCCACTAGTGCAGATTCTCAAAGTCGAAACTAATCAATTCATTTGATTGTTATCAATCTGCGTTCATCACTGGTGATGTCAATAAAACTATAATTAAAATGTCACATCCGCCATTTTACGATCGCGGTTTCATTGAATGGAAGAATAATCTAATTATTTATATTCCGAGCAGCTAGCAAACGCGGCATTGGAGTTATTACGTGATGATCAATCAAACAAAATGATTCAATGGGTGAAATGTATAATCAAATCAAATAATACACACAATCTCGTCACTGAACAAACATTTTTCTCGGTGTGCGTTAAAGTGCAAACATTTCTCTCAGTGTGGACATATTTTTTGAATCCATGCAGGTTCAGGGAGCTTTAAGGCAGATTTTACCAATCCGAACTTTGACTCCAAACTAGTTTACTAACCTAAATTACTCAGAGCATCTTCAAATCTGACAATACTCAAATCATCGAGTTGATGGGATCAATTTCACTGGTCTCTTTACATAACCGCAGTGGTAATTACTTGAGAGGGTCATCAAATTGAATGGTCACACTGAGAGAATGATAAAATTGCACTGACACACTTATGAAACAAGGAAAGCAAGGACGAATTCCATTACATTCGTTGTAAATATTTAGTCAAGTTGAAAAATACATCAGAAATATTAAAATTTTTTTAGACACTCTGTATTTCATTTTGTTGATCATTTACTGTAAGAGCTAATAGGTCACCTGTCTCTTTCGGGTGTGTTATTTCCATGATACATTTTGACTTGGAGGATTCGTATACAAGGTGTCCAAAATGCACTAAACAGGGTACTTAACTGTTTTTTTTTTCACCTGGCAAATATCACGAGTTTTTCGAGGTTAGGTTATCTACCTAAATTTTCCAGAAACTCTACAATGACCTGGAATTTTCGAAACAAGAATTGCCAATTTTTGACTAATAATAAATTGTCCTCTAGTCATGTATACAGGGTGTCTAAGAGTAAGAAAGTATTCGCAATGTGCTATCTTCTGAAAAGATTCAAAATTCTTGATGATGATGGAAAATATTTTTGCCATTTTGAGTTAAAAAAAATGAATTTCAAGGTTTTAAACAATGGGCTTGCCCCAAATTACGTATACAAGGTGTTCAATATACGCTGAAAACAATACAGAACTTTGTTTCCAAAGAGTTTTTGAATATTTTTCTGAATTTTTTTGAGATTTCAAAAGCTTCTGTGCTCTGTGACCTTGACACAATCATTTCATCTCTGTATCCATCTAATTCTTTTTATTTGAAGTATTTTTTTATACTCAACAAACGACTACAGATAAAATCAGTTGATTTTGCTTGACAAAAACTCTCTACCCTTCTCAGTAACGCCGAAACGATGCTTCACCTCCTCAAAGGCAGCCTGGGCACCGGCATCTTGGCCATGCCCTTGGCCTTCTACCACTCGGGCTACTTCTTGGGCGTGCTGGGCACAGCCTTCATCGGTTTCCTTTGCACCTATTCGGTCCACATGCTTCTCAACAGCGTCTACGAGATGTGCAAAAGACGAAAAGTACCCAGCATGACGTACCCGCGTGTAGCGGAATGCGCTCTGCGCGATGGACCTCCTGCGTTCCAGAAAATTGCACCGCATGCGCCGTAAGTAACGTCAGCAACAGGTGCGATGTTGCCGCGTCGTGGTTTTATCAGGGGATTTGAAGAAACTGTTTTGAGGTCACTTCTGAGTCATAATATTGGCATTGGCGTAATTAGAGTTGACTAATGGCTATTTTTTTAATAAATGTTATTTGTTATTTTGGCTATAAATGTTATTTTTGAATGGCAATCAAGAAATTATTTAATTTGTCATTTTAGTGTACTTTTTATTCGTAATGTTTGCACTTTCTTTTCTGTCTTGTGTTTTTGACATTGAAAAAACAAGATTTTCAAAATTTTTATTTCTTCAAATTGATACTTGCAATTTCTTCTATTTTTTTCCAAGAAATGGTGGGTTTACGTCCCCAATACTCCCCCCACGTTACGCCTATGAATATTTATAACACCTTCTATGTATTCCCTGATAACTCGAGCTCTAAAGTGGGGTTGAGTTGTGGTGATCTCTCTCGTATTTTCCATGAATCTACCACCGTATCTTATCTGTCATTATTATTCGTTATTCATTATCATTACAGGCATTTCAAACCACTACATTCATTGCCAGCACTCGACCCAATTTCGTTGATAACCTTCTTTTGTTTTGTTACCTTCTGATCATACCGATAATATTCCATTTAACACTCCCATTATTTTTCTAATCAGACTCGACACAAAAACGTATCTCCCTGTACATTGATAACCCATTCTGTTCAAATCTCGTAAAGATTCATGAATGACAATGTCATATGTCATATGTCAAATGTCATATGTCAAATGTCAAATGTCAAGTGTCAAGTGTCAAGTGTCAAATGTCATATGTCAATGTGGGTTTTTGTTTTCAGGCATATCGTTAATTTTTTCCTGATGGTCTACCAATTGGGCACTTGCACTGTCTACACAGTGTTCATTGGTGAGAACATCCACATCGTTCTCAAAGAGAACTCTTTGGAAATCGACGCCAGATGGATAATGCTGGTCTTCCTCCTACCACTGATTTTCATCAACTACGTGAAAAATCTCAAGCTAATGGCACCCCTTTCGACTACCGCCAACTTTTTGACTGTGATAAGTTTCGGGATCATCCTGTATTACATGATCAAACACGACATTGATTTCGAGAATCGGGCCGCTTTCGGCTCCTACTTGGACTATCCCTTGTTCTTCGGGACCGTTTTGTTTGCTCTAGAAGCAATCGGCGTGGTGAGTCTCCTGATTCGACACCAATTGAGCATTTTTTATAAAGGCGCCGTTCGTTCCAGATAATGCCCCTGGAGAACGAGATGAAATCACCGCGAGATTTCGGGCGACCGTGCGGTGTTTTGAACATCGCCATGTTCGTTATAATCGCCCTGTATGTACTGATGGGGCTTTTTGGCTACTTGGCGTACGGCAGTGAAGTCGGTGGTTCGATTTCGTACACCATTGGTTCTGACATGTGAGTTTTTTGACCATGTTTCGTTTCCGAAGCTGTATATTTCGATCTCCTTTCTCTCTCTTACTCGAGTAATTTCATATATTCATCTCACTCGTGTACCGAACTTCATTGATAGTCTTCTGATTTTTTTTGCAATCTCATTATTTTATTTTTTCAGACCAGCACAGGTGTGTAAAATAATGTTGGCTCTTGCCATTTTCATCTCACACTCCCTTCAAATGTATCCAGCAATCGATATAGTCTGGATTCAATACCTCAGACCAAGATTGGAAAAAAATCAGCACCAATCCCTTTACGAGTACGCCACTAGAACTTTCCTAGTCGTCATTTGCTGTAAGTATACTCCATTCATCAAGGTTGACTGTTACGTCATCATCTACAGGTGCGGTGTTGCTAGATTTCAACTGCGATAAAAGTTCCCTGAGTTTAAAACGAAACTTAATGTTCCATGCTCGTTTTTTGACTGACACAACAACCTGTTACATTTAGCACGATATCTCAGCTGTCATACGTCAGAATGTCATGGAATTTTGACACAACCACACTAGAGGATCGATAATCGACCGACAAAAATTTCAAAAAGCAGACGGCACCAGAAGATAAAAAAAATCGATTTGATTTTCGTTTGATGTTATTTTTTCGAGTGACACATCAACCTGTTACATCTAGCACGATATCTCAGCTGTCATACGTCAGAATGTCATGAAATTTTGACACAACCACACTAAAGGATCGATAATCGACCGAAAAAAATTTCAAAAAGCAGACGGCACCAGAAGATTCAAAAATTCGATTTGATTTTCGTTCGATGTTATTTTTTCGAGTGACACAACGACCAGTTACATCCAGCGCGATATCTCAGCTGTCAAACGTCAGAATGTCATGAAATTTTGACACAACCACCCTGAAAGATCGAGAATCGAACGACCCAAGTAACTCTTGATTCTTGCAGTTTGCCTGGCAGTGGCAGTCCCTTACGTGGACCTCTTCATCTCCTTAGTGGGAGCTGTCAGTCTGTCAATGTTGGGGCTGGCTTTCCCAGCCGTCATCGATCTCAGCACGCGCTGGTACTCGCTGAAAGGTGCCCGGGGCGTTGTCGTCACCTCCAAAAACTGTTTCATAATATTGTTCGCCATTTCGGGGCTCGTTGTGGGCACTACTACAAGTCTCGAGAAAATAGTCGAGAAATTCAGTGTCAGCAATTCAACCACGTGATACCCACTCCTAGTTGTTAGTTTCGTTTGAAGTGTGAATCGAAATGTCTGCGAGTCATATCAACAGGTGGGAATCTGGGAATCCATTTTGACAAGTGACACGTGACACGGAAGGGTGAAGTCTGGTGGAATAAAGTTGTTTGGGGGAGTTTTGCAACGTAACATACAAAAATGCAGATTTTTCGAATGGGTTCTGTGCAAATACAGTTGATGGTTGTTTTTTTTGGTCCCCCCGTTATTTTTATCGGTGGAATTATCGAGCGAAAGATGCAACAATTGTGTGCAATTTGTCACAGTGGATTTTTAGATTTTTAGACTTATAGCAGAACACTCGAAAAATCTTTCAGACAATGTTTTACCAAAAAGCTCCCATATTTTCAAGGACATCAAAAATATTTGTGTACATTTTCAAAAATTACTGCAAATTTTAAGGTTACATAATAAATACAAGTACACATTCAATATTTGTTATTCTTTTATCACACCTAACCTTTGGAGTGATTTCAGAAAAATGTACATACAGGGTGTCAAAAAAACTATGAGAATGTATCAAATACTCAGAAAGCTGATTCATTCGAATGTTCCGCTATCGCTGATTGTCATCCACTGATTTAGAATATGTTTTCAGAATAATCGACTTTGGAATGTTAAGTGTTTAAATTAATTAGATAAATATTGAAATAATCAACTCTGAAGTTGATACAGGGCAGCCAATTATTTTTCAAGTGCCTAATTGGGAATTATTTCGACTATTTTTGATACTGATGTGAGAGAAAAATGTGATAAAAACTGACACAACAAACAATTGACACTCGTAACGTAATAATTTATTGAACTTTTTGTTATTTTTCTGTGTTGTTGACCAGCACGAAATCCGCAGTTACCTCTTCATAACCTCTATTGACATTTAGAATAAGTTTTAGAATTCCAAGCTGACTATTTTTTGACTTTTTGAATATATTTCGACACTACCCACTTTGTATATTGTTTGTAAGTTTCAAAATGCTTTAATAATTGAGCGCTCATGTTTTGTTTTCGATAAAATTTTTTTTGTGTAGTGGTAAACCTGATTTTTACTCTGAATTGAAATGATCCTGAAATTTTGCTCTTTGTAAATATTGTTTCGTATGGATTATTGTATATATGTATTATTTAATGTTAATTTTTGAATAAAAAACTATAACTATCTTCCCTTTTGAGTTTTTTTTGTGTTTTCCAAAATTCATCATAATTAAATTGTATTCCTAAGCGTTTTATTATCCCAGAATAATATCAAATCCTGTTAATCCTTTACTGGAATCTCACATAGACGTGAATTGATGGTATTATTTAATCGTTCATAAAATAAAATTCAACATGTAGAATTAACAACGAATTATTCTTCTTTTTTATCTCTATAATCTCCTTCCATACTGCAATCATTCATCTCGAAAATTCACCTGCACTGAACTCAATTTGTACTGAAGTATCAAAAATATACAAGGTCACTCACAATTCGATTTTTACATTATATGAACTTGATTTTTTTTCGAAAATCTGACTATTTAGGTATAGAAACATAATATATCATTTGGAGGGAATATTAATTGTCTATCCTAGAGGATATTAAATAATATACAGGGTATTCCATTTGAAAAAATGCACTTTTCACCATTTTTGTATCTATCGTCAAAGTCATCAAATTAGAACGGCCCTGTACAATGGAGAACGGATTTCCTCAGACATAATTGATATACAGGGCATTGGTAAACTACACCCAAAATTTCAGCATTCTACGAATTCAAATACGGCAGTAATGCCCATTTAATTGAAGCTATGTTTCGCACGAAAAATAAGGAAAACAATTAATTTCTTGAAAACCCTTCGAGATAGGTATAAGGAAGTACCATACGAAAATAACTAAAAAGTACTAGAGAAACGAAAAATGGAATAAAATACAGGGTGTTCTATTTGAAATAACAAACTTGTTGCTACTTTTCGATGGAAGCGGCAACGCCGCAACGCTGAAAATATTCTAGATCGATAGAACAAAACTGATTACTCGAGACACCAAATTTTCAGAATGATCCCGTTCTCCATATACGTCTAACCTACCATCGACCGTGAGTGACCCTGTATATTAAAAGTCTCACGAAAATAGTTACAAATTGAAAAAATAAACAATCTGATCATCGGAATCAATACGACCCAACCAGACAACATCATTATGGTGTCTTTTTTAAGTGGAAAACAAACACAAAGTGCTAATGGACTTGCTTCCCAATCAGTTTCCGTGATAGTGAAAAATTATAAGAAAAATTCTTATCTAGGCACGTGAAAAGCACGTTGATTATCAGATAATGCGAATTCCATTGCTTCAATTCCATCATGAATAATATTTAATATGCTCCAATTACTTTAGGACGTTTGCAAGCTGGGAGTTGCGGCACCACAACATGCAAACTCAAATACCTTCTGACGACAATGTAATTACAAACCAATTTGCGAGTCTACTGCAGAGAAAAAATCTTTTGAAATCCACGGACCAGCTGTCAAAGCTCCTACTGCTGCTGTTCGATAATACCGGAAACGATGCGCGACTTTTCAACCACCAGCTCCACTTATGACAGCAATTAATCGAATTGTGGGGAATTTTGAACACAACACCTTGTACACAAAGTAATTCCCCGTCAATTAAACCGCAGTTACGTAGGAAATAAACCAACAACCGATTTACCAACCACGCCTTTCACAGTAAGGAACCGAAAACTTTAATCTAAACAATCAACTCGATATATCAGCTCCTAATTGCAGCGTAACTATAAGGTTCTGTCATTTGTTTCGATTCATAGCTCTAGCGATTGAAGTGTGGTTGATTCGCGGTTGTTTAGCGTCTATGAGCTCGCGATTTGGTGTAGGATTTTTAGGAACGCGAAGCAGATGGTGGTTTTATTATGAGTGGACGTCAAAATTTTGGGTTTGAGGACGATGGTAGGACGGATAGTTACAGTAGGTGAGTTCTCAGTACCAGTTTAGTGATTCCAAGTTTTGTGAGATGGAATATTTGATACTTCTTTAATAATAATAATCACCATGAGAGTTTTCAGATGCTATGTGACGTCCTGAAATATTATTTGAGGTGTAGAAATGTTTTCCATTCGTGAAAAGTATCACATACAATGTGTTTCAATTCAATTAACATCGTTTTATGAGGTCCAAAACCGAAAAAAAAAGTTGCGGAAGTGGCAGCTTCCTCACAAAATTCCATTGTTTTCGTTGGACTTTCAACCGTTTTTGAATTGATAGACTGATTTTGAGAAGTATTCTCATTGCTTCACGCATGAAAAATTTCAAAATGGGTCGAAAAAGTCCTGAGATCTACGATTTTCACTCAACGCTGGCAACGCTGCTTCCTATATTTTCTATGCGTGGAACGAGCAATATATTCAACTTGGCAGTTTTGCGATATTGACTATGTAATAATTTTTTAAAATGTTCGAAAAATAATTTTTAATTGTTGTTTTTTTAAATTTTTGTGATGATGTTCTGATTTTGATTCTGCGACTTTTTTTTGTTGACAAGAATTGCTGACTACTTCTTATCAGTAGACGTTTAAAAGTGTTTATCCTGAAGAATTTGCAGTATTTTCTAATGATATTTCCGCAAATAATAATAGGGAATAATATCTTGTTATTTTTCAGTAAAAACATAAATAGGATAATATGATATATACCAATTTAGTCAATATTTTTCAAGGTTTCGTATGGATAAATAATAATTCCCGTGAATACCTGGAATTAAAAATAATAACCTGTTTTCATTTAATTACCTCAAATACATTTTTTACGATTTATATCACAATATCCATAGAATATTTTTAGATTTTAGATCGATGTCGAAAAATTAATTGTTATAAACTAATTATGAATGAATATTTGCCCATTTATCCATTCAAAAAAAATCTAGTGAAGATCTTATAACCATCAGTAGAGAAACCAAATACGAATTTATGATCTTGATAGATATTTTTTTAAATTAATTGTGAGAAATTGTCGAATTTGGAGCAAAAGATTTTGATGCTTTACCGTCCCTTATATCGCAATTAAATCATTAACTTCCTTCATCAATATTTAAATTCATCACCAAGTAATTTGAAGCTGAAATTTATTTACTTTCTTTTATCTAGATATCAAAGTTGTTGAACTTTATGGCTGAGCAATAATTTTTCAAGTGATTTATCACCATATTACCCTGTGATTAAAGATCAATCTCTGTCTGAAAAAACAATGGAAATTTTGCTGAGACTCGTGGAATCTTCTATACTGAGTGTAATCTCATTTATCTGATTCTAATTATTGATAGCACAAGTGAATATCTGGATTGTCAATTTTTGTGTTTCAGTTTTTCAACTGCTATAAGCTCGAGAGAAATTCTCACTCATAAGGACAAAGGCAACACACACGAGCTCAAAGATTTGGAGAAATCCATAGAAGTAGCAGAGTACGATCCTTTCGAACACAGAGAAATCAATCACCCAACAACGTGAGTATAATCGAATCAATTTCCTTATATTTTCCGCAAATATTTCCACTATCTGTGCATTAGCATATCGGTGAAGAATAAACAAACAGCGCTCGGCAAAAATAAATAGAAAACCTTGAATTGGAAGCAGACAAATAGAAAACAGCGATTATTGACAGAAATATTATTTGACACGTGGACACTCTGTACACAATATCGAATCAGCCATCAATTAAACAGTGCTATAAATGCCAAACTGTGAAAACGTAATACATCGAAATTACTGCCATGAGAACCTGACGTCCAATAAATGCCAATAAATTTCAATTTATGGATCAACGTCAACCGTGCCATTTTTATTCCGATGTGATTCAATGAAATCACGCTCCAGTAAATGCAAAAAAATCAATTGGGCAATTGATCACAAAACATTCAACGCGCAATTTGTTTGAAGATTGATCCCCACTATTCCAGAAATGGAGAAACCTTGCTGCACCTCCTCAAAGGCAGCCTTGGCACCGGCATCCTGGCCATGCCCTTGGCCTTCTACCACTCCGGTTACCTCTTGGGCCTCATCAGCACAGCCTTCATCGGTTTCCTTTGCACCTACTCCATACACCTCCTCCTCAAATGCGAATACGAGATGTGCAAACGCAGGAGAGTGCCCAGCATGACGTATCCGAGAACAGCTGAATGTGCTCTGGAGGATGGACCTGTGCTGTTCCAGAAGATGGCGCCATACGCACCGTGAGTGAGTGCTACCAAAGATATCGGTTGGCAAAGTCACTGGTTTCTTCCAGATTCATGGTCAACCTCTTCCTGGTTATCTACCAAATGGGCATCTGCACTGTCTACATCGTCTTCATCGGTGACAACATCCACATAGTCCTCAAGGAGAACGACATAGACTTCGATGGTAGATTGATAATGTTGATCTTCCTTCTACCACTGATCTTCATCAACTATGTCAGGAACTTGAAGTTGCTGGCTCCTCTTTCGATTTTGGCCAATGTGATGACTCTGATCAGTTTCGGGATCATCCTGTATTACATGATCAAGCAGGACATTACTCTGGATGATAGGGAAGCGTTTGGGAACTATTTGGACTATCCGTTGTTTTTTGGGACAGTGCTTTTTGCTCTGGAAGCCATAGGAGTGGTAAGTTTTGGGCAAATGGACCAGAAACAGCAGAGACTGGTTGATGCGTTCGATAGGTGTGGTTAGATTAGTCCCAGCCCCTGTACTATTATTTTTATTGATGACAAAAGGAAGCGTTTTTTCGTTATTACACCGAAAACAACATTGAAGATTGTGAAGATAAAAATGCACTCGTTTGATGATAAATAGTTTTTCAACCTTGAGTCATTTCCAACTAATAACAATAACAATACATTTGATATAACTGTTTTGAAGGTGACACAGGATTATCAATTTTTTCGCAGAATCTTGAAGCAAGTACATTCAGGCTTTGGGGCCCTTTAGGGCCCCAACCTTCAAATATCACTTAAAATCAGTGATTTGTCCGATTTGCATTGTAATCTCTAGAAGCCTGAATACGTTGAAGATTTGACAACAAAACCACAACCTTTCAAAGCTCTGTTCTAATGTCCCTAGTCGGACCATCAAAACGAAAGAAAATGATAATTGGTTATTCCAGATATTGCCACTAGAAAACGAAATGAAAACTCCAAAATCCTTCGCTGGACCTTGTGGTGTCCTAAACATCGGCATGTTTATAATAGTCAGCTTGTATATAGCTATGGGGCTATTTGGGTACCTAGCTTTTGGCTCAGAAGTTGGTGGATCAATCTCCTACACAATCGGGAACGAAATGTGAGTGAAATCTAACCTAAACCTGAGCTCTTGATCCTTACAGGATCCCTTTTCAGTCCCGCCCAAGTCTGCAAGATTATGCTGGCAGCTGCAATCTACACGTCACATGCTCTGCAGCTCTATCCAGCCATAGACATCGCTTGGATGCAATACTTGAAGCCAAAAGTTGAAAACAGCCCTAACCAAATCATTTACGAATATGCCACCAGGACCTTTATCGTCCTAATTTGCTGTGAGTGAAGAGGATGACCTATCCGAAGTGCAACTGAATATTTTTACTTTCCAGTTTGTCTAGCAGTGGCCATTCCCTATGTCGACCTCTTCATCTCCTTGTTTGGGGCACTGAGTCTGTCCCTTATAGGCCTGGCTTTTCCCACCATCATAGACTTGAGTGCCAACTGGTACTCCTTGAAGGGAACCAGAGGCTTCTTCATGATAACCAAGAGCTGTTTCATAATACTCTTCGCTGTCTTTGGGCTAATTGTTGGTACTTCAACTAGTTTGGTGAAAATCGTGGAGAAGTTGGCTGGCAACAATTCCACTCAGTGATATCTCCATGGAAGAATATTTTGTGAATGAGTACTGTGAATTTTGAAGTGTACTTTACTGTAAATAATAGTCTGATAGAGATCTAATCAGTATTCTAAGTAGGAATAATGTCCAATAAACGAATTTATTCAGAAGGGGTTATATTTCTCAGTCAGATAAATGATATCCAGAGCCTTCATGAACGCCCTGTAGTCTACCTCGTCCCGCATACCCCTCTCAAAGCTGAAACACTTGCAGATGACATCGAACTCGTTCTTGGATATTAAATTCGACATGCCCCTCAAAGTGATCGCTTTGAGGAACTGCGTTTGCGAGACAGTGCCACAGTTGGACTTGTCAAAGTCTTGGAGCACCGAAGACAAGTTCATCTGCAGGTCAGGCTTCCTAGCCAGCTTCTGCAGCGCCATCGACAACACAATCCTCTCGTCAAACTTGAGGAAGTTCTTCTCGCAATCCCTAGTAGGGACATGTTGGATAGGCACCAGCAAGGGTGCCCTCTCGAGGCACTGCTGGCTGAAAGACTCCTCCAACACCTCGGAGAACCTCTTGTAATCCACGCACTCCCTCCTGGCTGGGGAAGCGAAGACCTCCATCAAGGTTTCCACTTCGTTGTCGGTCAGATCGAATCGACAAACCGACAAGCCTCGCTTGAAGTCCACTCTGCTGATGGCTTGCTCGTTGCACCTGTCGAAATCCCTGAGGAAGTCCATGACCCTTATCCTCTCCCTCACTACCTTCCCCTTTATCTTGGCCATGATCTGCACGATGTCGCGCTCGCGCCTCGTGGGCTTCACAGGGGGTTTTTCTTCATTGAGTTTCATCATATCAGCCACGAATTGCGAGTAGAGAGGCTCCGGACAGGAGCTGTCCACGTCCTTGAGGAACCAGAAGTAGTTGAAGCCTACATCGTCGTTGAACCTTTCCTCCAGGGCGAAAATCTCCTCGTCAGACAAGAGGATCCCGTTGAAGTGCAGCGCCTGCCTCATCTGCGACCTGCTCACGTGACCGTTGTTGTGCTTGTCAAAGTCTCTGAAGACCGGTTTGAGCAGGATCCTCCTGTGGAGTATCTTCTGCTTGACTTTATCGACAGCCTCCTCGCATAAATCCCTCGTGGGAGTGTTGACGCTCTGCCAGTTCTTCGCCCCGGGCTTCAGCAGCTCCCTCACTTCCTTCGGAGGCGGGTCGACCCTCAAACTGGGCGTCTTCTCCAGCTCCTTCACGGTGAAGACCTGGTCCATGTCGTCCTCGAAGGTCTTCCAGCACACCCTGGTGGGGTCGCAAGGGTCTCTGTACTGGTTAATCACCGCTTCGACGTCTGGCAGGGACAGGAAGAATCTCTGCTTGCCGCTTAACGACAAAGCGTCCAACCCCCGATGGAACTGCGAGACGGTTATCCTGCCGGCGTTCAGCGGGTCAAAGTCCTGGAAGAACTCGCAGATCCTCAGCCTGTTCTTCAGCACGTGGTCTCGGATCATGGACACGGTGGTGAAGATGTGCTCGGTTTTCTTCGGGTCGCTCAACGCTGGGTGGAAGATGTTCTGCTTGCCGAAGAGCTGCGCTGCAGTCACCTTGCCTATTTCGGGCCTGGGGAGCTTGGGCAGCTCCGCGTTGATTATCCTCCCAGGGAACAGGATCATGACGTCACCGCTGAGGTCCAGGATGCCGTTCTCGTTGAGGTAATCAACCACTCGCTTGATGGCCATGATGAAAGCCACGTAGTTCAGAGTGTAGCTGTCCTTGATGTACTTTTTCACCAGGAGGTTGAAATCGTCGGCCGAGAGGAGGATGTTGAGGTACGCCAGGATCCTGGCGAAGTGCGCTATGGTCACGGTGCCCGAGTTCTTAGACACCAGCTCGTAGTCTTGGAAGTAGGGCCTCAGCAACAGCTTCCTCATGTTGACCAATGAAGCTATCTTGGTGAGGAGCACGCTCAGGCGCCGCTCCTCGCTGATACTCAACCTGTTGGTGTGCAGGGGGTCCTCCCACTCCAACCCGCTCACCAGGGGGGTGTTGTCGCTGAACTGGGGGACGCTGTCGTGGATGACCTCGCACAGCTGCGTGTAGTAGATCCTGCCGTCCGGCACTCGGAAGTAGTCAGCCAGCTCCTTCACTTCCTGTTCGGATAGTCCGATGGTGGCTCTGAGCTGACCGTTGATGACGGAGATGAATTGGGACTCGGATATCAGACAGCTCTTGTTGGGATCCAGGGGTTGGAAGTAGTCGAAGAGGTTCATGCCCGTGCGGAAAATGGCGGCTCTGATTTTGTTGCAGGTCCGCCAAACGTCGTCCAGTTTGAATTCCTTGCAGTGAGGCATTTTGGATATGGGAATTTTGCTCCAGGAGGTTTTTTATTGAAACTGTCAAAGTGACGCTCAGGGACAGCCACAATGGAACGATATACAGGGTGTGCAAGAGAAATAATACACTCTCAAAGACTGTGCAATGTTTTATAATCAAAGCAGGATCAATCAGTGTCATCAACCATCGCGTTGATCTTGCTCCTCTTGTAATTTGAAGACACAAACAACAGTGACACATTACAAACAACGTAAACTCCCAGTATAGCAATCAATGTGGAGAAATATCCGACTAGTTGTATGAGCCAATCGATGATGAAGGTGAAGCTTATAGCAGTGACGTAGATGAAGGCATTCAAGACTGCACAACTGGTGGATGCTGGGACTGGGTACGATATTTCTGATACGAATTCAATGCCTAGGGGGTGAATTGGAGCAGCAACGAATCTAAAAGCATGAAAGTTCATGATCCCGCACAGCTTTCTGGGTTCATGTTGACTCACTCAAATACAGGAACTGAGAAGAATGAAGCAGTTCTGAAGCTCATTCTCAACGTGTAAATCTGGAGGATGAAGAATGTGCAAGCCAGTGTGAACACAGCAATACTGAGTCTTCTGCAAGAGGAAGAACTCAGCTTCAAAGACAACCTCATGCAAATACACCAAATGCAGCTTGGTGGTGAAAATACTTACTTGAACTGATGGGTCTTGTCGAGGAGATGCCCGAAGAAAACATTCCCAAGACATCCGCCTGAGATGACTGATAAAACTGTTATTATGCCCAGATCAGTCTCTCCATTCTGCAAAAATATTCATCAGCTTCAGAAACACACAAGCCTTAGACCTTTCAATACTAACTGGGAAATAATTTATGTAAATTGAACCATAAACGACAGTCAAGCTGTTATACACTCCGAAGCTCGTTCCGAAAATGAACAACAGCCAATGGAACTCAGAGTTCCTGTAAAGTTGACAGATGCCATTAGCAGCCGTTGATTCTTGCGTCAAAAAAAGCTGCAGCTGCGCCTTGCTGGGGAAATGATCTGGTGTCGTCCTGAAAACTACCAAAAAGCTCTCGTACACGTCAAGCAGCTTCGACTCACGTAGTAAAATCATGGAACACACTATCCCTGCTGCAACTGCGTTCCATGTCATGATGCGGTACATGGAACCACCGATGCTGTCAACTGTCTCGTCGGAGATCAAATATGGCGGCAAAATGGAGCCGATGGCACTACCTGGAAGATTACTTTACGTTCTACGATAGCTCGTGAGGAGTTCTCACCGATTTGAATACTCATGGCTGCTAGGGAACACGCAGTGGATACTTCTTTGGGTCCGAACCACGAGGATGCCAATTTGGATGGGATGCTCAGTATGTAGACTTGTCCGCATGCGCAGATGGCTTGACCAATGAGGGCAATGTGGAATTTGGCAGGATGGCAACTGAGTAGTTTCAATGAAGTACCAGCCAGGGTTAGGATTGAACTTGTTATAACAGTTATTCTCAACTCCTGGAAAAGTGTGGGGAATTTGTGACAGTAATGATTCGTTGATGATGTTTGGAAACGTGATACAACTTGAGATGAGTTCAGAAACACCTAAAAACATTCTAAAAATCTCCAGTTTCGGAAGGGAAAATACTCTAAAATCAAGGTAGTCCGTTTGTTCAATTTCGAGCAAATTTTCGAAAAATCTAATCACCTCAAAACTCATATACAGGGTGTCTACGAGGCGCTGAACTCAATTTTTCGATATCTAGTATGGTTTCCGAGATATTCGCGATTTTATATCATCGACTATATCGGAAAAGTCAAGAAAACACGAAAAATCAACTGTTTCGACAAAAAAATACCATAAAACTTCTAATATAACGCAATGAAAATTGCAGTTGTCAATCATTTGATTGGAATAATCATTAGTTTAGATTATTTAGACAGGCAAAATATCATGAAATATGATAATCATTATTGTTTATGTTCAAAACAGCTCCATATGTTAATTTTTCATTATTTATGGAACTCCATATCAAAGATAAGTTATCCATTATTGTAAAGAGTATCGATGTCTGAAAAAAATTAGACCTTCAACATTTTCCAATGGATATTCTTGATGGCAAAATTCGTTGATGCAAAAAATTGGTTTTTCAAAATATCTGGCGCAGTCAGTAGGACCACATAGCATCAACAGATAAAAATTATTCCATTATTGTGATTAGTTAATACTCACGTATTTTTCAATAAGGTAATTGACTGGTAAGAATAACAAAATATACACTATAAAAAATACTGTTCCAGTCATATGCACAGCAGTGCTACCAACATTGTAATACCTGAAAAATAGACTTAAATAAATAGTTCAGGGAGGTTATGGTAATTCTTTGAGGTTGTAAAGAGTGGAACGAAGAAATATTTCTTGATATGAATGTTTTTCATAACGAAATTTCACGACAAAAAAATGTACTAGCAGGAGACTTTTCAAGAATCTTAAAATTAAATAATTCACTCACTTACTTCATTATCCAATTGGTGATTATTGTATATTGTAATAACTGCATGAAATTGATGATTATTAATGAACAAAAAAGGAACAAAATCATCCATCTGTATCTCTGCACTTTAATGACGTAGTCTTGTATTCTGTGTTCATCCATGACGTATAACTTTTATTCTGAGACTGAAAAATATAAGTGTACTCACATTCTTGAGTGTCTTTGAAAAGTGTTTATTGAGTCACTGAACAATCTACAGAAAACAAAAATTAATTATGGGATAAGTATTTAAAAATACATCGTAATGATTAGTTTAACGAATAACTATATTTAACAGCCTTATCAATCTTGTCAACAATGTTTAATTTATTACACCTATTTCAAGAACTGCTAATATGAGTCTTCAAGCTTTTCGTTACCATAGACGTATAATTTTGGACTCCCTTTTATTATGAATCCGTAGAAGCCCCCAAAGTAGTACAACTGGCAACGCTGCCATGCGCCAAGTATTAGTACAGATGACGTCAGCAGTAGCATTGTTTTAAATGTTCCTTTCCCCAAAGAAATTTTGAAAATCCCGAAGCAAATTTCTGATCTTCTGATCCCCCCAATTGGCTGTGACGTCACGAGCAGATGCTCTTTGGTATCAAACCGTGATTGGAACGCTTTTGGGGTGGTTTTTCCTGTCTAGATTTCACGACAGCGTTTGTTTTCCCACGCTAATGCTCTTACGCACCCCTTTAAAAATCGAACGGGGTGGCTAGCTGGCCGAAACTCGCCCTTAAGGCGAGTCTCGTGCGAAACGCCGCAACGTCAAGACGTCACGACTCAAAATGGCGACGTCACGCGTCCCGGCTATTTTCGGAGGTTTGTTGTTACGAAACGATTTATTTCGACAAATGATTTGAGGATAGCAAAGGCGACTCGATCGAAATTTGGTGAGTACGATGTTTATTTTGTCAAGTGTGATTTTTGGAAATATCGTCGGAAATTTGTGTTGGTATTAATAGCGTTGCAAAACACTTGGTGGATCAGTGCTAGAAAAAAAAAGACGTCTCGATATCTGCGTGGAGTTCACGTAGATTTTTTTTGTTTTTGGTTGCATTACTGGTGAAAGTAAAACGCTGTTTGATTTTTTAACTCAAAAAATTAATCCCCAACATGATGCCACGTGTTTTTTCCACTTTTTTTTGTTTTTTTCTTTGAAAACTTAGCCAGGTATTTACAGTTTATTTGGGGGGCATTTTTTTGGTGGACCCATGAGAAAAGTTTACTCGATTATTCGATGGGGATACTAAAAATTATGTCAAATCGTCTGTCAAAATATTATCGTTCAATTTCAAGATATAATTTTGGGAATTGGGTCATGTGACACCCCGCTATATTTCTCGAGATTTTGAAATGTCAAAAGTGACAGTAGACTGACAGAACTTGTGTTATTAGTATTTTTCGCATTTTTTATTGATATCGTGGATTCATGTTAGGCTAACAGTTTCCCTTCGACTGGATGTCAGAGAATAAAAGTGTGATATGCTAAGACGTGGTAATAAAATTGGTATTTAGAGGGAAAGGTATGTAAAACGTTTGGTTGTTTTTATTCTGAGCATCACATTTTCAATGTAGGTTCAGGTTTGTTAAAGGAACGTGAGGAATGAGCAAATTTTCATTATAAGGATCATTTATTTCTTTGAAATTTTAATCAATTTAACAATCATTTAGTAAAGTGATGTAACTTTTTTATTTCATTTTTTATTATTCTGTAGTATACGTATTTAAGTCAAAAAACACGAATTTCACAATTTCATCGTGAGAAAATTGATACTTTTCGAGATATTCCCCTTCAAAGTTGAAATTGCACCTTCTTTTCCGTGTCATTTTTGCACAAAATTGGACAACTTTTTTCCTAATTTCTTCAATATCGTGACACCTTGTATATTAGGAAAGGATTTCCCATTTGAATGCAGTATTTTTGGGATTTTCAGATTTGACAGCATCATTCCGCCAATCATTAGTCAATTGTCAACTGTCAGACCACAGTAAATGTCAGATGGATTTGACGTGCACATCTAAAATAAGGAAAATATTACATTTTGAATGTTTTTTTGAGAAAAAAATCATGGTCAACATGTTTTGTGTCGTTGTGTTGATGAAGAAATTTGCTAAAAAACTGTACAATCCTGTGCAAAAAGTGGCATGGAAAATAAGGTGAAATTTCAACTTTGAAGTGGAATATCTCGAAAAGCATTCATTTCCCCGCATAAAATCGTTCCAAAACTCCTCCCGAAAATTCACTGACGAGATTTGAACCTCAAAACGCACTGTAAGACCCAAATCAAGCCAATCTCTTGTAACCCTTGCACTCTTGATTTTTTCCCACACAGCACCAGTGTTTCCAACTGTTTTGCCATGGATTAAAAACAACTGATGCATCACAGTTAGAAACAATTAGCGTGATACTAATTTGGCTCTAGATTGAGCGCATCACTGTCTGTGTATCAGTCATTTTTAGTTTCCATTCGATTGAACTCCGCGTTACATAAAAGGACAAGTTTCGATAGAATTAGAGTCTCCGTTTGTTGTGCTGGTATTCATACAGGGTAATGTACCTTTTTTCAACTTTTTTAATAAATTCAATGATATTATATCTTGAGGATGAATATTTTTCGAGATATTTCACTTCAAAGTGCGAAATATCGATTTATTCCTGCGATTTCATAATTTTAACTGTATCCAAAAATGTGATTTCCACGTGAATTTTCGTCCAGATATTCCAAATGGTGTACATCAGATCATGGAACTCACAGGGTGTAATAAATTTTGAGATTAATTAATGTTTCGACTACTGTTTTGGAAATCAAAATTGATTTTACAATTATAGCAATGTGGAGGCGTTCCAGCCTCTCGAAAAATATTCAATTTGGAGTTAATTATGTCTAATTTTAGAATCTCAAAAAAATAGCCCAGTCACTTTTACTTTAATTTAGTTTCTGAGTAATTGATACTAAAACTCATTATGAAACTCACTGAGAATTAAATTATTCCTTCCTCATTATTATTATTTTTAATTTTTCTCAAGTATTTTCGGTTTCAATTAACGTCAATTGTTCGAAAATAACTGGTCTATAAAATACGTCCTGGATATACATTTCAGCATTTTACCAGGAAATTATTTTTATTATATAATTCACCATTTACAACAAATATTATTGTTTATCTTCGATTTGGAATTTGACATGTCAAGTTCAGCTCATTATACAAATCAATAATAATACAATCGATGTAGTATAAAGGTCAAAAATGAAAATGAGAATCTTCTATACGCGTGTTTATTCAAATATGGTTCGTGATTCTGGACAAATACTGAGATTTATCAATTTAGTCATCGTTGATCATTTGTTGATAAATAAAAAAAAAGTGGAGATACTGGGGATCGAACCCAGGGCCTTTCACATGCAAAGCGAACGCTCTACCACTGAGCTACATCCCCTTTCAATGTAATTTGGAAAATTCTAGTAGTTAGTAAGAATTGGTTGAAACATCGAATTTCAATTTGACCTTTTGAAGAATGCTGATATGTTAGGTTATTTAACACGAGTACCCTATTTTCAAGGTCACAAAACGGAATAATGGCTCGAGGTTGACGAGAAGACCAAATGTCATCCAAACAAAAACGCCAAAAAAACTTCTTCCACCTTGTTGAAGAAAAAATAATCACACCAACACACTGTATATAAGGGAGCCCTGAACCACCTAGCCCTTCCGTGAATGCTATCGCTTCGAAGTTTCTTATTCAAGTTGATTGTTAAATTACTACCCATCAATCCAAATTACAGTTTACTGCACGAGGAAAACATGGAATTCTAAGAATGCCAAACAGGTACACAGACTTCTCATTGTTTTTATTATTTCCAGTGCATTCGGATCAGCTGACATGCAGTAATCTGGTCCGAAAGATAGTGGATCCTTTCTTATTCGAAACAGTAATGAAAGATTGCTTGACAGTGTAAACAAGTAGTGGACAGACAAAATGGCATCGGACAATGTGAAATTAGAGCACATAGGCACGAAGAAGTAAGTGAATTCTGTGTTGTTTTTTGGGTTGTTTTGTTGCAACATACTGTACAGCATTGCTTAGAAAAAATAAAAAAAAAATTGCACAAAGTAACAACCACATCCAGCATAGTTGAAGTAAAAAAAAATAAAGTCTTTTTTCGTACCAACTCAGTTCATAGAAGGAATCTCCTTTTTTTTTCACCATAATCCACAGAGATTGGGATCACTCTCGTTCACCAATAATTCCATAATTCGTGTTCATTTGTTTCAGAAAAATAGATGAACAATCGGGACTACTTGATTCTGGGTAACCAACAATTTAATGAAGTAGACCAGCTTTTTGGCATTCTTAGTCATACTTTCGATCCCTGACGATTTTTCTAGCTGCACTAGATTTCATTTTGACTTCCCCACTATTGAATATACAGTGTGATCCTTGCGATGAGTCCAAATGAAACACCCCATGTGTTATCCAGTTTTTATAAACTCCACCGAGAGCTGCCTTCAAGAAAACTTCATGCTACGTTCATTCCTTTGTTTTTCCTTTGTTCCAAAATGTATCACCCTGTATATTCCCCCATGGGAGACCAAGTTGGGGATGGCTTCGAACTGTATCATGGCTCGAAACTTGCTTCGGCTGAGAATTGTTGCTTTAAATCTGCTTGGTGATCCATCAGCTTCAGCTTCAGTTGCTTCGATTTCTCGTGACGCCACTTTCGAATTGAATTCATGCAAACTACAGCCGCGGAATCCGACGCCCTCCCACAAAAAAACACAATTAGATCGCTTCGAAAATACACTTGGCACCGCTTTCGAGAATTGACGAGCTGCTTTTCATTCCAGGACGGCGTCCAATAGGACCCAGGAGGAAGGGGTAGACGATTACGATCCCCACCTCCACAGAGAAGTCGAGAGTCCCACCACGTGAGTATCCAGATGGGTGTGGAAAATTGGAGAGGGTGCAGTTTGGATTTTTTTCAGTAACGCTGAAACGCTGATCCATCTACTGAAAGGATGTCTTGGGACAGGCATCTTGGCTCTACCGGAAGCTTTCAAGTACTCCGGGATGGCGAATGGGATCGTTTCGACGCTTCTCATTGGTCTGCTTTGCACCTACTGCCTACACGTTTTAGTGAGTTCGAGATTTTTTTGAGGGTTTTTTGGGCGTTTGTAACGCTCTGTATATTCATGTGGTCGTTAATGTGGAACGAGATAATAGCCAACAGATGTTATTTGGGAATGATGACCTAAAATATCTGCCAGTTAATGATCAATCAATTTATTTCCAATTGGCTTGTTGTGGAGAATTCCTTACTCTAGGCTCTGTTTGAGAATTTTATTATATTCCATGTACCAACTCCTATGTTCAAAAATCGATTGATTGGATGAATGACTAAGTACAAACAGCTTTCTGAAAAAAAAAACAGAACCACGAGAGAAGGTGGAGGCCTGTCGCATAGCCCACTAGCTCACCAGACCTGACTGTGCTGGACTTTTTTTCTGTAAACGTGCCTCAGTATACATATTTCCAATGATTTTGTGTGAGAAACCTGACTATTTCTGCTGCCTTTTTACACCGGAACAATTTTGAAACAGTGGCAGCTTTTTGGTTTCCATAATACAATTATTTTCATTTGTGTCAAATTGAATTTATGAATTACTTTCGATGAGGATGACCTAGTTGATTGAATAATGACAGTTGACGTTCTGATTATCAATTAAACGCCACCTTCTTCGGCTCAAAAATGTAATCATCTCTCACTGTTAAAAAGTGAAACAATCTTATTTGAACAAGACGTCTGTCTTTTTCCATTTTCGAAACCGTATTGTATTTAAGCACGAAATGATGAACGTATAAATAATGTTTTTTAGGTTAAAGCACAATAAATTGACATTTGAATTCGACATTTGACTTCGACAATTGACTTTGACATTTGATTTTGAAGTATAAATAATGTTTTCTGGGTTAGAACACAATATATTGACATTTGACTTTGACATTTGACTTTGACATATAATTTCAAGGTATAAATAATGTTTTTTAGGTTAGAGCACAATATATTCATATTCGACTTCGACATTTGACTTTGACATTTGGCGTTGACATTTAATTTCAAGGTATAAATAATGTTTTCTATGTTAGAGCACAATATATTGACATTTGACTTTGACATTTGACTTCGACAATTGACTTTGACATTCGATTTCAAGGTATAAATAATGTTTTTTTAGGTTAGAGCACAATTAATTGACATTTGACTTTGACATTTAGCTTTGACATTCAATTTCAAGGTATAAATAATGTTTTCTATGTTAGAGCACAATATATTGACATTTGACTTTGACATTTGACTTCGACAATTGACTTTGACATTTGATTTTGAAGTATAAATAATGCTTTTTAGGTTAGAGCACAATACGTCATTTGTAAAAAATTGAAAGTGGCCCTTCTGACGTATCCAGAATCCATGAAAATCGCCTGCGAGATCGGTCCGACGTGCCTTAGACGATTCGCCCCTTATGCACCGTAAGTTCCTGCATTCGATGTGTACAGGGTGTCCTGTTTTGTTTTTTGTTTGTTTTTATAAAACTTTGCCTTCGCAGGGCCATCACGAACTTCTTCCTGATCTTCTACCAGCTCGGGATCTGCTGCGTGTACATCGTCTTCGTCGGGAAAAACATCAAAGCCGTCGCCGACGAATACACGGTGAACGACATCTCGCTCACCCTGTACATCCTCATGTTTTTCGTGCCGTTCGTGGCCATCATCTGCATCAAGAACCTCAAGCTCCTGGCGCCGTTCTCCATCTTGGCCAACGTCATCACGTTGGTGACCTTCGGCGTGGTCGGGTACTACGTGTGCCAGGATTTGCCGCCCTTTTCCAGCATGCCATCTTTCGGGACTTTGTTCAACTACCCGCTGTACTTCGGCACGACGTTGTTTTCGCTGCAAGCGGTCGGAGTGGTGAGTTTTCCGTCTCGTCTGCACACTTTTTGTTTATAGTTCTTCCATTAGCAATGAGGAATTCTCCTCAATTTGGGTTATTACGGAAATGCAAGTTTAAAGTTGATGATTATGAGTTTCATTCATGAATGTTCCAAACTCTCTGCAGAAACTATCTAAAATAATTTTTCAACTACGGGTTTTTAAACTATAAATCGCTTCGTTTCTAGTTCACAAATTGGCAACAGCG
The DNA here is from genome assembly GCA_037013635.1 of Plagiodera versicolora. Lineage (NCBI taxonomy): Eukaryota > Metazoa > Arthropoda > Insecta > Coleoptera > Chrysomelidae > Plagiodera > Plagiodera versicolora. The sequence goes on along the minus strand of CM072991.1, from coordinate 8,181,913 downwards.
CCTAGTAAGCTAGAAAAAGAACAACATATATTCGTTCTTTGTTGTCTGTACATTTACAATCTAGTGTCAAAATTTGTTTATACTTTGTGGCTGGTAAAGAATACTCGATTGAATTGATTTCAAGTTATTCGATACCATATTATACATCAATATAATAGTCCAACCCAAACAACAACCTTACTTAGAAGCCAAACCACGCCAAACTCAAACATAACCTTGAAACCTGAGTTCTCTCTCTAACTTGGTCGTCGTTGCCTCCTTTGCGATGCATGGAACGTCATGGAATAGAAATCAGCAGAATGGGTTTCTAATCTGATTGAAATCTAGCCATCTTTGTTTACCTAATCAACGTAACGAATTTGTTTTTTAGGAAAAAGGTTGAAATGATTAATTTGAAATGCGACGTTTTGAAGATATATCATAAAAAATACTTCATTATCGTCTGAAGGAGAATTCTCCATTGCAGAACACAGTTATGCAAGGAGTAATCAATATTCGAGTTGTATGTGTCAACATCTCTTTCGACCAATGAAAACAGTGAATCAGGCAATGCATCGGCACTTTATTGGTCGAAGGGTTAAGGACGCTCGCAAGCTATAAATCATCTTTTTTACTTGGACAGATTGGATTGTCTGGATATCAGTGGTGTAGTGTGGTGTGTTGAATTAAGAAATTTTATCGAATAAATCGAAATATGGCGTTTTGGAGACCGTGGGCGAATGGAAATAATTGAGTGCTAAACAACGGCGTAATAATGATTCGATTGCCTTTTTAGAAAAACTTTCTCGCATATGATTTCAAACGTATTTATAATTATAATAAATTCATGAAATAAGGTATCCCCGCCTATGGCAGATCAAACAAAAAGGTCGGTAAGGGTTCGGAACGAGTTTTCACATTCTGCAATTGATAATGGAAGAACTATACCTCGATAGGTGATAGCACTGGAGAACAACATGGCTACTCCCAAGAAGTTCCGCGGTGCTTTCGGGGTACTGAACGTAGGAATGACCTTGGTGACTTTGATCTACGTGGGCATGGCCATGATGGGCTACTGGAGGTACGGGGAAGCGATCCAATCCAGCATCACTTTGAATTTCCCTCAAACTGACGTGTGAGTTTTATATTTTTTTTTCAAAGTTGCGTGAGCCGTTTCGCTGATGGAAATTTCATTCCAGTTTGGCCAAAGTCATCAGAATAATGTACTCCATAGCCATTTACATTTCTTACGGTCTCCAAGGCTACGTTCCTGTGCAAATCATCTGGTCCAACTACATGGCGAAGCGCTTGGACAACAGTACCAGGAGGAACATGTACGAGTACATGCTCCGTATCGGCTGCGTCATCCTCACATGTGAGTTCTTGGAGATTTCCATCCAAAGTGTCACTTATCTTCCGAAAGATTTTTCTAATTTCGAGAAGAAACTAACAATCACACTGTAGAAGCTGATATTCCATGAGTTTTCCTCACATATTCCTTGCATGTTCCATAAATATTCCTTGCATGTTCCATGAATATCTCTTGCATGTTCCTTGCATTTTTCATGAATACTCCTTGCATATTCCATGAATACTCTTTGCATATTCCTGAAATTCCTCATATTCCATAAATATTCCTTGCATGTTCCATGAAAATTGCATCTTCCTTGCTTATTCCTTGCACGTTCCTTGAATATTTCTTGCATGTTCCATGCATAATCCTTGCATGTTCCTTGCATGTTCCATGAATATTTCTTGCATGTTCCATGAATACTCCTTGCATATTCCCCAAATTCCTTATATTCCATAAATATTCCCTGCATGTTTCATGAAAATTGCATCTTCCTTGCTTATTCCTTGCACGTTCCTTGAATATTTCTTGCATGTTCCATGCATAATCCTTGCATGTTCCTTGCATGTTCCATGAATATTTCTTGCATGTTCCATGAATATCTCTTGCATGTTCCTTGAATGTTTCATGAATACTCCTTGCGTATTCCTCAAATTCCTCATATTCCATGAATACTCCTTGCATGTTCCCTGAATATTCCTTGCATGTTCCATGAAAATTGCATCTTCCTTGCTTATTCCTTGCACGTTCCTTGAATATTTCTTGCATGTTCCATGCATAATCCTTGCATTGCATATTCCTTGCATGTTCCATGAATATTTTTTGCATGTTCCATGAATATCTCTTGCATGTTCCTTGCATGTTTCATGAATAATCATTGCATATTCCTCAAATTCCTTATATTCCATGAATATTCCTTGCATGTTCCCTAAATATTCCTTGCATGTTCCATGAAAATTGCATCTTCCTTGCTTATTCCTTGCACGTTCCTTGAATATTTCTTGCATGTTCCATGCATATTCCTTGCATTGCATATTCCTTGCATGTTTTATGAATATTTTTTGCATGTTCCATGGATATCTCTTGCATGTTCCTTGCATGTTTCATGAATACTCATTGCATATTCCTCAAATTCCCCATATTCCATGAATATTCCTTGCATGTTCCTTGAATATTCCATGAATACTTGCATATTCCATGAATACTTGCATATTCCTCAAATTCCTCATATTCCATTAATATTCCTTGCATGTGCCATAAATATTCCTTGCATGTTCCATGAATATTGCATATTCCTTTCTTATTCCTTGAATATTTCTTGTATGTTCCATGCATAGTCCTTGCATATTCCTTGCATTGCATATTCCTTGCATGTTTCATTAATATTGCATATTCTTTGCTTATTCCTTGCACGTTCCTTGAATATTTCTTGCATGTTCAATGCATATTCCTTGCAAATTCCTTGCATTTTCCATAAATATTCTTTGAATGTTTCTTGAATAATCCCTGCATGGTCATTGCATGTTCCATTAATAATCCTTGCATGTTCCTTACATGTTCTATGTATATTCCATAAATATCCATTGCATGTTCCATAAATATTCTTTGAATGTTCCTTGCATGTTCCATGCATATTCCGTGCCATTTCGACCGATAACCGAGTGATTTTTCCGCAGTCGTACTAGCCATCACCGTCCCACTGCTGGGCCTCTTCATCTCCTTGGTCGGAGCCTTCTGTCTCTCGGCCCTGGGCATAGCCTTTCCCGCCATCATCGAGCTGTGCGCCTACTGGCCGGACAGACTCGGTCCGGGCCGCTGGATCCTCTGGAAGGACTTGGGGCTCATCGTCGTCGGCGTCGTCGGCCTCTGCGCGGGCAGTTACAGTTGCATCTACGAGATCGTGAGGTCGCTGGCGTCGGGTAACACGTGAGGCCGCCACGACGCGTCGGATCCTCGTATAAAAAAAAAGTTTAGTTTCAACGCCGCCATTTTACGGCGTTTGTAGGCGAAGTAGTCCCCCATAAGGCGCAAGAAGTAGACAAGAAGAGGAGGAAATATAATGACAACGAACGTTAAAGTGCTGGTTTTCTTGGTAACGCACGAGAAATTCATGACAAGTGACATTTGACTTTGACATTCGACATTTGACTTTGACATTCGAAATTTGACTTTGACATTTGACATATGATCTTGACATTATACATATTTTCAATGATTTTGTGTGAGAAACCTGATTATTTCTGCTGCCTTTTACACCAGAACAATTTTGAAACAGTGGCAGTTTTTTGGTTTCCATAATTCAATCATTTTCATTTGTATCAAATTAAATTTATAAATTACTTTCGATGAGGATGACCTAGTTGATTGAATAATGACAGTTGACGTTCTGATTATCAATTGAACGCCACCTTTTTCGGCTCAAAAATTGAATCATCTCTCACTGTTAAAAAGTGGAACAACCTTATTTGAACAAGACGTCTTTCTTTTTCCATTTGCGAAACAGTATTGTATGTAAGCACGTAATGATGAACGTATAAATAATGTTTTCTAGTTTAAAGCACAAAAATTTACATTTGAATTTGACATTTGACTTCGACAATTGACTTGGACATTTGATTTTGAAGTATAAATAATGTTTTCTAGGTTAGAACACAATATATTGACATTTAACTTCGAAATTTGGCTTTGACATTTAATTTCAAGGTATAAATAATGTTTTCTATGTTAAAGCACAATATATTGACATTTGACTTTGACATTTGACATTTGCTTTTGACATTTGACTTTGACATTTGACTTTGACATTTGCCTTTGGCATTTGATAATTGACTTTGACTTGTTTGGGCAATAATTAAATGATTTCTGATCATTTTGAATGAATACTCTGCTCTCTCATACTGTAAATGTAAAGAATATAAATATCGAAACTCCGTGCGAGAATCTGGATTTAATCTGGAAAAGCTTGTAGTTTCAGGGACTACTATAGCATTTTCAATAATATTATAATTTATTCACTGTAGTTGTGATTTTTATTTCAACAAACTGAGTTTTTTTGATAGACAGTTTATTGTACACTGGTACTAGCCTTTTTGCTTTGTTATGAACTATTGTTGTCAATCGATGAGATAAAATCATGATAATTTCCTAAACGACTATTTTCTTCCAACCCCGAAATTCCCCAAAACCGTTCGAGATCAAGTGGCTGCAAAAAAAACTCGAAGCAGTCACTTTGTCTATCTTCGCATCTATCGACCTCTCTCGCCAATGACGTAACCTGTTGCTTTCCCCACGCTTCTCAAGAATGCCAGGTAACCTTCTGACGGCATATCCCAGTCGGCCGTGCTGCGCGTCTAGATACAAACGAGCGCGGTGACGGCTGCACGCGTTACGTGTTTTCGGTGCGGACGAAGCGGGTTTGGAAAGTGAGAGTGTGCGAAGACATGGGTGGATATCGTAGCCGTAGGTGAGACGTGAAGTTGACGACGTTTTCTCCTTTTAAGGTGAGCATCAGATCGAGGGATGAAGGCTTCGGTGTCGTCTTTTGTTCGGCCGTTCGTCACGGTACGAATGCTCGGTTGATCAGTGGGACTCGATGGCCTTGTGATTGGTTGTTGCGTTGTTTAGATCCACAGGTTGTTGGAAAAATCAACGACAGCTGATTGGGAAACCTCCTGCATTTTTTGGGATTGAATTCCTCAGTTCCAGACCCAAAACTCACATTAAAAACGCTTCTTTCATTGGCATTTCATCGTAGCGCAGTTTTTTCACAACGCATTCATATTGACTCGTTACTATGGTAACCAGAAACCAAACGAGAACTATTTGGAGGATATGCGCAGTTGCCATGTGTCTTTTTTGCAGTAGCTCTACGAGATTGCAAGTCATTTATGTTTATGATTCTAATTGGAAGAAAAAATGCTCGGTTTATTCAATTTTCAACCACGATTTACTGTAAATGAGTCGACTTTACTGATTTAAACATGCAAAATATCATTTTGAAAAAGCTGTAAATGCATAATTCATGAGACTTGAACATTCATACGTATACAGGAACAACTATCCAAATTAGAAAGTTGTATTAGGAAGTGTACAGGGTGATACTCCACACCCCACTAATTGAATTGAGGAAAATAAAACAATTTGAACAAAAGAACATCCACAAGATCGCAGTCTATCTACTTGAGAAACAGCTCGAAGCAATAAAAAAATCAATTCAATACGTTGAATAATTATTTGTCTCTTTATAAGTATAGTAAACAGAACGACGTTGAATTACTTAACCGCTAAGTGTCTTAAGCTCAGCAGCTATAAAGGCATGTGGATTACCGCTATGTCCAATTATATACAGGAAGAGTGAGACTCAAATCACAACAGTTATTATTGAAATTGCACTACCACATTGTGATATACAGTGTGTACATCATTTCATCGACGTGAAAAGTAGGAAATTTGCTAAAATTCGACTCATCAGTATGATTTTTGTTTAGGGTGATAGTTACGTCACGTAAGCAACAGGTGCGACGTTGCCGGATCGTAAACTAGTCGTTGAACTGGGGAAAATAATTTCGACTATTCTGTAAATCGTTTTGTTTTTACTTTGGTGAGAAAACCTGATGGAGTTTGTTGTTATTTTCAGTGTTTTATGCAAATGTATTTCCATTTCGATCGACAAACTATATGCAAAGCTTGTTAACTCAAGTAGATGTTACGTATATTTCTAGTTTTCACCTTCATCAGTCGATGGCCTTCTGTGTTCAAGTAACCTCAATCAATATTAATATTGGATAATATATTGAAGACAGTGCCGGACTTGAAAAATATTACAAAAACCATATTTGTATGATTCTTTCAATTCTACTTGAATAAACAAATTCAGAAAATCTAATGGTGTAATCATCTCACAGAAAACCTCAGATATTCTTGTTTCGATCTCAATTCACTGACCCACATATGAATAATCAGACTTCAGAAACCGTAAAACAAACAACAATGGTCGTGTATTTTATGCTTGACGAGCTAGAATGATCCAGTGCGTTGAATTATGCTAAAAAATCGAAAAAAGAGGCATTAACCAACCTCGCCGGATATTCCATGTGCAAAAAAGGTGTGAAAACAACGCGTTTTCAATAAAATTATGGATAAGAAAACGTGAGGTAGGTGTGATCAACATAACTGAGTGTTGTATCATCATCATTGAACTGTAATTTATTCATTTCTCGTTAATTATACCTGAGGATCTACTAGTGGATAAAAATATACCAAATGAGTCGAAAAACAGAGGAAATCTGAGAAAAAACTCTTCAAAAACCAATTGAACTGATCATCATCAACCACTTTTTTTTTGAAGATGTCGCCTTGAACCAAAACCATGGCTAAAAGAGTAGCTAAGAATCACTATGTGGCCTCACCGAGGCATCCCCATTCCCCCACCCCTGTCCACGTGACCAGAAGCTCGGCGTACTCGGACGGAGAAGACAGCCACCGAGCACCCTCTGAGCGGACTCTCTCAGAATACACCTCAGTGGTAAGATATTTTTCGAATAGTGGTATTACTAGGTGCGATTCCAACGGGATTTTCTCATTTTACAGTGGCGCCATCTATTCGAGATTTCTGTCGGTCGATTGTTGATCCTTCAGTGTTGTTGTGTCAAAATTTCATGACATTCTGACGTTTGACAGCTGAGATATCGCGCTGGATGTAACAGGTTGTTGTGTCACTCGAAAAAATAACATCGAACGAAAATTAAATATCGGATTTTGATATCTTCTGGTGCCGTCTGGTTTTTGAAATTTTTGTAGGTCGATTCTCGATCCTTCAGTGTTGTTGTGTCAAAATTTCGTGACATTCTGACGTTTGACAGCTGAGATATCGCGCTGGATGTAACAGGTTGTTATGTAGAAATTCTGTTTTGTGGTAATGAAAGTAGAAAATTGTTTTTGGGAAATTGAGTCACGTTTTAGTACCGAATCTGCACGTTTCTTGGGTCAATCGATACACGTTCCACGTTTTATTCGTGAATTTTCTCTTGAACCTCGCATTAACGAAGCAGTTTCTCTTTTATTTATACAACCAACGATATTTCTGAAGCGATGATTCACAAAATTCAGGGTCAATTACCTTATACAGCTTTGCAATCATTCCTACGAACATTTGTCGTTATAATTATCGTTCCAAACAACCATGTAAAGAAACAAGAAACTTGGCAACGTCTACAATGCACTTCAGGATACTGATAAACGACCCTGATCTTGAAAATCGTACTTGTATTTCGAAAATCCCCAACTGTTACATGAAGAAACTTTATTTTCTAGCCATACACGATAGTGAACGAACGAACAGGCCGGAAGTACCAAAATGGCCACCACAGCACGCCCCGAGCGCCATCTGCGTTGAGCAGGGGAAGCGGATATGACACGAATGGGTCTGATATATACGTCACAAGTGGGGCGTATAAAGCCCCATCGGAAATCAGGTGAGAATAAGAAGAAATCAAAGAAAAAAAAAACATTTTTTTTTAATTGCACGAAATCCAGGACGTTGAGAGCTGTATTCAGATTTTTCAAAACTTTCATTCATTCAATAGTTTCGTTAAAATAAATTCCTAAAGTTGGGGTGCGTTTAGAAATCAAGTTGTGACGTCACAAGTACTCTAACTCTATTTCGTAGTTTGAACTTCTTTTGAGTAAATGCTAGACTGAAAATCTACAGGTGGATATAAAATATCGGCGCTGCAACTTGTTACATGATGAATTATGACATTTTCTCATTAATATCTTGGAAAATAATTAAATTCATTTATAACAATGGTAACAATAACGAAACTAACGGTTGTTTTTTAAGTATTGTTCAGTTGGTTCACTTTCTTTTTTACTACGCTTGATAATGATGGGAATTAATGCAAAATCTATAGAAAAACATGTCTAGTACTTATGTAACAATTCTACTGATCTATTTTCACGAGGAACTATCCACACTCACTTTTCTTCGACGATGACGTCAGAGCTTAGCTCATCAACGACATTTGCGTTCTCTGAGTTGCGGCACCGCATCAAGCAACATCGACCGCCTCCTCTACAAACTGACGCGTATACGTCACAACCCCTCGATTTCTTCTGTCCTCAGTCGATACTCGAAAGCGAGAGCTCCCAGCCACTATTCCTACAGGAGCGGACTGGCCCCGTCGGTAGCGAGTACAGCGAAGACGAAGGGGTCCCGGAAGGCGGGCATGACGGTCGAGGCGATGGCCGCCCCCAACCCTTTTTGCCCCAACATAAAGGGCATGTGTTGCCTTATGCTGTTGCTGAATTTCGGGATTATTCTCGTGACCTTGGGATTCGTCATCGTTATTCAGTTTTTCGAACCAGTCTACGTCTGGTAAGTAGGCTTAAATTTTGTTCAGGGTCATTAAAGACACTGCGAGATTTTTTTAGTATTCGATGGAATGTTTCAAAATAGTTCCAAGAGCACAGGGTGTTGCATTTTTCCGTAATATCAAGAACAATATTTTTTCAAAGAAAAACACCCTGTATAGTTCTTAGTGGTACAAAACCACTAGTTTGATATTGTCACGAGATATTATTGAAAATTGAATCATATTTAGAGCTTGCTTTTTGAAAAAAACATAAAGAATTTCGCATCGTGAACTAAAAATGCGTATTTCTCAAAAACAATCAATTTTAGAGAGATAATTCTGGGAACATAATTTGAAGGCATGAAAAAGTTCTACAAGTTGAGTCAATAATATACTGGGTGTTCCATTCGAAAAAGTGCAGTTTTTGCTAATTGAAATCTCCTGAATTGATGCTTATCCAGAAAACACCCTGTATACAAAACGAGACTTCCCCTCAATTCAGACATTTGAGCCATCCTTTACCTTCGTACCCACCGAATGGATTCGCTCAATTATCACTGATGACGTTTTTTTGGCAACATTCATAGTGCACCAATTTTCGTCAAATTTTCGTTTAATTAGTCGCAGTTTGACAACGTCGCATTTTATGGGAAAAAGAAACACGGGGCTAGATGCAGAATTCAACGCCGACTTCGATGGTGTAAGAATATACAGGGTGTTCCATTTGAAAAAAAAATTGTTTTTGCTATTACGTAAAAATGCAACACCCTGTGCATCTGGGACTATTTTCAAAACATGGCCTTTTTGGTGCCGTATAACCTTTAAAGGGGTTTTTATTTCATTTGAATCAGCGTTATCGATTTATATGTTGGAACACCCTGTATTTCAACTTTTTTTTTTAGAAAAAATATCGAAAAATTATTCAAAAGCAAGGAAATGACGTAGTTGTTTCAATGCCAAATCGCCAATTTTTTACCAACCAAAAAGACCTCTCGTAATTGTCATCTGTCAACTTCTCGTTTCATAACCTCGCTTTATCTTCTAGGGTTTTGGGCATCGTCTTCCTGATCTTCGGCTTTCTCACCCTGATCGGTAGCCTCATCTACTGTGTGATAATCTGCAAGGACGTCAAAAGACCCGGGGAGGTAAATCCAGACGAGCTCTACTGGACCCACCACTGGCAGAAAAACATTGGCTCGTCGGAAATTCACTACAAAGCCGAAGAAAAATACGGCGATGATCGCTACAGCGATCGGTACTCGGTCAGCAAGCTGTCTGGCAAATTCTCAGACAGGAACGGGCGGTACTGACTGAGGATGGCCAAGGAGACGAAACGTTTGGAACGGAAAAAAATGTCGAGCTGAATGAAGAGCGTTTTATAATCTTGATTCATTTATTGTAAATAACAAGACTCTAGTTGAGTTGCCTTTTTTGTATTAACAAAATAATTTTTTTTATTTATGTAGGTCTACTGCATGTGATATTTTCGAATAGTGTTTCGAAATTCGAGATTTCATTTGTCTTGATCTTGCAGTGTGGTATAACGTGACAAATGAAAGAATAATATAATAATGACACACTTATAATTGTGTTTTAATTCATTTTTTTAATACCGAACTATTCCAATTCACATCTACATTGCTTGAAAAGAGAAAAACGCTGTTTTCTATTAAACTATCGAGCATACAGAGTAAGAAATAACATATGTAATCAATAATCGCGAAATGTCAAATATGTTTTGGTTAATAAATGCATTCAAATGGAATTTAATCACGAAACAACATCTGGCGCCATCTATTAGTGTGCGTATCAACAAGAGCAAGCAACATGACTAATCACAAATTGCCTACCTGCATTCTTGTAAGCCTTAAGTACTGCTCTCTGTTGGTTTAGTTATGTAACCAACTCAACGATTATTTCATTACAGATTTCCACCGTCCTACAGTATGTTCATTTGATGCAAGTGCTACCCTCTGTTGAACAAGTTACGATACCAACCAAATGATTCCATTACAGATTCTTACCTTTGCACAGATTTTTGTTCTGCATAGTTCCAAAAGATGTCGCTACAATTTCCATTTGTTGATTTCAGGCATATTTTTTTATAAGTAAAAACGAGCAAGCTGTAATGAGTTTTTAGAGTTGGATGATGCATATCGTTATTCGAACCTTATGCATCTTCTGGGACTTGACCTTGATTTTAATTATTCTATGTGAGTGTGTAAATAAAAGACGATGATATATTTTTTCAAGAGATTTAATTTAACCTCAAATATTAGCATTGGGGCAAATAATAATGAATACAAATAAGTAAGTATACTTAACAACTAAACTGTAACATAATACAGAGTGATAAAGAAATAAAAAAAAATATGAATACACATAACATTGTTTGTGGTAATGCGAATCATTTTAACAGAACAATTTTTCTTTTCATTGTTATTTCTGATTTGACGTTCTGTAATGAAATAAATTCCGCTACCCCACTGTAAATCCGCACTTGGTGCACTTCTTCTTTCTCATACAACAACAACAGATGATGCCACAAGGAAAACAAAAGATGCAGAACAACCAAGCACATAGCGAATATGTCCCTGTCCAATTTTTGTTGTGACATACAGGGCAGCTTCCTGCTACAGCTGGAGGAACTACTACATTGACTTGATCTAGGAAAATCGAGAAGAAAAAATCAATTTTTTTGCTCGTTGTTTCATAATATCTCCAGGGTTTTTAGTCGGGGTTGCGGGTATGTGACTGATACGATAAGTAGGTGATTTTTTGAGTTTATTAAGCATCAATAGAGAAATACGTTTTTTTCCATATACAGGATGTCCTGTCTGGGACACGAAGCATGTTTTCGATTTTCGTAAATTTTTTTTTCAACTCAATTCAGGCACTCACTTTTTCGAATTTGAATTTTCACTTTTCAGAAGTATCCCAAAATCTTACGAGATGAGCGATATCTTAATAGTAGCACTCGAAAAAGGACAGCCTGTATAGAGGTTCCTGCAGAAGTTGCAACAACTCAAAAAAAAAAATAACGACTGAAATTTGGCTGCAAACATTTCGAATTACAAAGTACGTAACTTTTCAAATCGAAGCCCCTGTATATTTTGGTATCACTCGAAATTTTTTCTGATCAAAATTCCTATTGCAAAATTTGTTTCCCGCATAAAAAAATGTACTAACCTGGCATTTTATCACCCAAAAATATATAATAAAATATTAAACCACAGCTTCAACAGAAGTTCATCTGCAACGTCTCACGAGCAGGCTAACACTAAACTATCAAGTAACCGAAAACAACTGAAACTTATGATGTCATTTCACTCATTTCAAACGGTTATTCGTGTGTGCCTTGCATTTTCCTTATCTGTTTTTTTTTTCAACTGTCAATGTGTGGCTTGTGAGCCAAGATCGTAAATAGTGTGATACTTGGTATACAGGGTATCCAAATCAGAATTCAACAAAAATTTAATGACAAATGACGTATATGAAAATGTTTTTTACAGATGGAGATCTGAAAAAAAGACATATCAAGAAGCTTGACTCGAAATTACGAATAGATGCTTTCGTTTATCATAAGAAATATTGAATGGATTGATGTTTCATTGTTAAACAAAATTGAAGGTTAAAAAATTCATGGTCAAGTTTTGGAAAACATGATTCTGCATTCATCGATTACAAATCCGTTTTTTTTTTTCATGGAAATAGCTTCTTGCACAAACTATGGGTCACCCTGTATATCAGAATTCGACGAATCCATATTTAGCATTTGTTTATCCATCTCAGCGGTTTCGTTGAAATACGATACTGTTCGAAAATGCCTATAAGCATAACACGCTTATTAAAGGCCAGCTCTGAAAACCTATTTTTATGGTTTTATACTGAGTTAGCACGAAGTTTATTCCTCCCATACACCATACCAGGCCTTATCCAAACAAATTCTTATTAAAAACACCTCACCTAACCAAAATCAGTGTAATATCAATGGAAATAAATATAATATGACCTTGACGAAAATTGCTGCTAAAATAGAAGACCAACTTCACTTACTTGTAGTCGTCGTGGGTTGCATAGTTACAGGGGCCGACGGAACTGAAAACAACAATTTTTATCATGTGTTTTCCGGCAAAAATGAACATGGAGATGAATAATGAGAAGCTATCAGTATCCGCTTTACAATCATGTTTATACAAATTATCAGTCAATTTATATAAGCCAGATGGTGTGACAACTGGCCAGGAAGTGCGGTATTGCTGTTTCTCTTTTTTTTTCAAGGATACCTCGAATTAGAATATCAAAATAATGGCAAGTATTTCTGGTACTAACCTGGTGCATAGTTCGGCGTATTCATAGGATTCGGTGGATCTGAAAATTAATTTGCAAATTGAAACAGTAACTTGTTTAGAAAATGGAAAGAATCTTCATCAGTATTTATATCTGTAATGTTCCTCATTTTTCGAAAAATGTAGTTCTAAAGATATTTCTAATTTAAAAAAAGGTGATTTTTGAAAAACTTTAAATCACTCGTGTATGATAAAATACCAGATGATTGCTTGATAATTAGTACTTACATGGATGATTATAAGTAGCGTTGGTATACCCGGATTCATACGGGGGAGGTGAATTCATGGGTTTTTCCATCATTCAAAATACTCTGAAAAAACCACTGTTTCAATCAGATTTTCTCACTAACAATTCATCATTTAATAAATCATTGACAACAGTGTATAAGAAGTCTCTATCAAATACGTGTATTCTAACTTGATGAAAACATATTTCAATTTCACTTGTTTCAACAGAATATCGCATAAATCCTGGCAGGCTGTCCCAACTGTCAAATCAATCGAAGAATTTATTGACATTTCTCAGAAGAAGAACGCCCAGATTGATAATAATAGATCAACACACCCTGTACACAAATTTCAAAATAATATGAAGCACTACGCGTATATCAAAATGGGACTACTGAAACTTCTATTATCACGCTGTGGGTAATTTGGGCCGCACATGAGATATAATCACACAGCCCAAAAAAAAAATCGATAACCCCCATCTCGAATAATACGTTATCAAACATAGTTTGATAAGATTAGTTGCCATAAATGAATAAGAAAATAAGTTATTTCATATTAATTGTAACTAAAGTTCATTATTTTATTGTAAATGGTACATTTGAATCGAATTATAGACTATAGTTGATTTGCAAACAGTTAGAATACCTGCCGAATCTTTTGTAGTTGTGTGTATTCAAGTATAATTTTCTTGCAGATTGCAACCACATATCCTGTTTAATTTTTTCATTCCTTTTTCCAGACCACGTGTTTACTAGCAAATCGATCTAAATTATCGACTGACGAGTCTTCAAATCAAATTCATGAATATAGGCAGATAAAGTAAAGACATCAGGCATTATACTCATAATTACTCTAAACACTACTCTGTTCAACATGAGCTGCATTAAAGCCTCACGAAAAACTGATCTAATTTGATAATATATGGATGTATGATGAAGTGTATTACTCACCAAACAATGCACTATCGTCACCGACTGCCTCAAAAAACGTTCAACTGTAACAACGCTTGCACACTGATAAATACATGCACATTAGAATCTTCAGATAGCAACAACAGCAACTGATACAAGTTTGTAATCTAGTGTATGTTGACTTGCGATCTGCGCATATGTAGCACAAATGAACCACAGAAATGAATGAAGTAAAGACACAAAGATGCGAAGTTAGCTCACCATATGTTCAACATGTTGTCAAGTGCGATATTTATATGCATTATGCACGACATTTTTCGGAGCATTTTTTTAACGAAGTCTGTCATACTTTTGAGGTTGTGACGTCAGATATTGAGTTGTGCTCTCAATGGTCTACTAAAGAAACGATACAACTTACGATTTATCACTATATCGATACCTTTTTGCTGCTTTTTGAAATAAAGTCTCTAGCTAGATGAATGTTGACATATGGCAACTACGTTACAGGTTTCTTCTTTTCAACTAGTGATTTATACTTTCTGTTTAATTCAAAAACATTTCATGATAAAAACAAAAACAGTTGATAAATAAAAGACGAAAAACAATTTTCAGAAGCAGTTTTATTACCAGATATTAAAAATCGAATTATCGCGAATACAAATTAAAAACGTCTTGAAATTCCTCTCGCCGTGGCTGCTTCAAGAATAAAACAGCCACGGCGAAGCCCCAGAAACAACCCCCCAAACCCCAAAAACCCATTCCTCCTTGCTTAACCATTCCAAAAACCCACTCAAATTCACTCGGTCGTATCCATGGCCGACCCTCGAGCACGGCCCTGGGGGCCATCGTCCCCCGCGGTGCCTCTCAGAGGATCAGCAGCCCCATCCCTGCTGGCCCCCACGATTCTACGCTCCTCGCCGTCGATCAGCGCCAAATATGGCGACGTTTCTTCTTCCTCGAGGATTTTGAAGGGTTGGCCCTTGCCTACGTACCCGATAGAGACGTTTTTCGTGTTCAAATCCACCTCAGGAGGAAGAGTGTCTCGTAGAGCTCGCAGACCGTGCTTGACGAGCTCCTCCAAAGAGCAAGAAGGCAGGTCGTCCAGGTTTTTTTCGAGATAAGTCCTAGCACTTTGTGATCGTGAACCGATAGACATTGCTTTGCAATCGTAAAAGTTAGCTGAGGGGCAAGTTTGGTAGATGTGAGCACCTAATTCATCATAACCAGCTACTAGAAGGCCAACACCGTATGGTCTACGATCATAGCGTTGAGTGCAGTGTTGCATTTTGTTACCTACAGAGTTACCGTTATTGATGACATGAAAATTGTGGATTATTCGTTGACTCACCCATATAACTGATTAACCGATTGAGCGGCATCGGAATATCCATAGAATACTTGTGGTTGAGACACTCATTCCTCATGTATCTACTGAGGATCCTGGCGTCTGCAGTCAACCCCGAAATGGTTATTCCGATATGTTCGTCGATGTTGATGATTTTCTTCTGGTAGGCGGACAGTTCCGAAGAAGCCCTTTTCAGCGCTATGAGAACGGCATGAGTTTTACTTTTCAGACCCACCGTCGCTGATCCCAAATTGACCGCCTCCATCGCGTATTCCACTTGGTGGAGGCGCCCCTGGGGACTCCACACAGTCACATCACTGTCGTACTGATTGCGAAACATATTTTATCAGGCTGCTTTGAATGAATCAATCGGCAAAAGAAAAGCAATAACCGAAGAAGTGTTTGTAATGCTGTGTCATTGACTGACAGATGTCAAAGTATTTGTGAGGTTAAAGAATGAAGTGTACAGCGATAGGTTCCTGTTATTAGCTACGATGCAGATTTCTATAAAACAGCTCAGTGCAGGCTTAGTTCAACTGCTGCTTCCTAGATGTCAGAATGATATCAAGTTTACTTTCTGGGCTAGAATGGAAAGACAAATTGTTTGGTTAGGTTTCATTAATAATACAATAAAATGGGAGAGTAGTGTTATTGAAAACTCTGAGGCTGCTTCTATTCAACTGAAACGGTATCAAAATTGTTGTTTATAATGACAAACTCAATCTAGACCATTCGATTGAAAACTTTTCAATTCATGATACGTGAACGTTGAGAATCGGTAAAAGTTTTGTTCCAAACCTTGCATTACATAATTTCCATTCAAATAATACGCCAATCAATCGTCATTTACCCCAATTCCCCCCTCCCACTCAGGCGAACCTCTCAGAATCCCATTTTTCCCGATTGCGCGTACAAAACGAATTCCTTCGATCACCGTCGCCGGCGTCCGGCATTGGCGTCACGACGCCGGGGCGTGGCTTCGCCTCCCCAGTCTCCGCCTCGTTTTCCCCCTCCTGGAGGGGATCGCAGAATGGCGGAAAATGCCGCCAGAGGGCTCGGAAACGTGCGAGGGCGCTTTCCTTGTATATGGCGGATCACTGCCGTTCGATTGTTTATACTTGATTGGGTCTGTATAAATATTTCGGGGTGTGTGTTTTCGGTTCACGAGGTTTTCATTGATGATGATGGGTAAAGTTTGATGTTGGCAACTTTTTTTTAGCTTTTTTGTTGTTTGAGGCCCACGCTTGCTTTGTTTTTTGTTGCTAACTCTGCATTTGTCGTGCGACCCACTTCGGTGGAAGTTTTCTTTTGTTTCTTTGTTTCATAACCTCAAAACTATGGAGTATTCAGTACTTTTCCAGCAATGCCATATGTCAAAGCTTTGAGCTTGAAAAAAAAGCAAAAGAGCAAAATTCACTCTATTGTATCTTTTACACGTTACTTCTGCAGTTGGCAACACTTTGCGATGATGCCAAATGTATGTGGTATCTTTCAAACGAGTTTTGTGAAAATTCAAAACAGTTGAACCTTGAAAATATATCGTTTGTATTGAATTTTTCACACAATGAGTGAACTGAATGAATAAATGTCTGCAAATTATGGATCATTTCAGAGATATTCTCACACATTACTGTCTGCGAATAGGAATAATCGACAAATTAAATGAAATTGACATCGCAATATAACCCAAACGTTAGCTCGAAAGAAAAAAACAACATTTCAGAATGTTTTCCCCAGTTCAAAGATTAATTCATGCCTCGGCAACATCGCACCTGTTGCATCAGTGACATAATTACCACCCCAAATGAATAAACCATAAATTACATTATTGTTTTTTGCTGTGTGTATATTTAAAGTACTTTTAACACACACATGTAGTCAATTTATTTAAGCTTGCTGTGACAGGTCGCCAGAAAGTGCAGTGTTGCCGCTTGTCTATTTTCTCAAAGATACTCCGAAACAGAAAATCAGGTCGACAACAATCAACCAACTTTTCCAGCAATTAGAAGTTCAGTGCTTAGTTGGATACTTTCAATTTTACACAGTTGGTATTGAAACATAACCAAATCTGCCGAAATCAATGACAATTCTTTCAAAAATGCTATGGCATAAATTTCCACTTTGTGTGGCCCATTTCAAACAGACCATTCCCTTGTAACACTCTCCACCTATCGGCAGATGTTAGCCCTAGACTCCTCGCGCGTCGTAATATCCGAGACTATTAGAAAATTCATTAAACCAAAGAAAATACAAATGAGCGCGTGTCTAGCTGTCATCACCATCGCAAGTTCACGCCGCTGTCAAATATTCGACCCTGTGAAGACAGCTTTACTGTCCCGTAAACAGAAAAAGGTTAGGATTCCTTCAACACAGTTTGACATTTGCTAGGAATTAGTGACGTCATTGATATCGACGAGGAGATCCGGACACCTGGACGTCAGTATAGTGGGTGTGCGATGAAATGTAATACTGTGTGATGAAATTTAGTGATCCCAATGTAATATTTATGAATTTCAAAAAAAATCAAAACCCCTTAAAAAAACAGTGGAGCTAACGCAACATCCTGTATATTTATTCATATTATATCATCACAATGTCGTATTTTTTTCCCATGTTACTTGATCAAGAAAGACACACTTTTCATGGCAATCTAGATCGAAAATTAAAAATTGAAATACAAATGATTTTGAAGGTCAAATATTTACAAATTAGGTGTAGTTGGATCTAGAATGTCATTTTCGATCGAAACAAGTGAAAATATATAGGATGTCCCATTTGAAAATCGAAAGTTGGGGTCGTTTCCGGTCAAACCGGAAGTAAGGCAAAGCAAGTGAATATGTCAAAAAATGTGAACTGAATTATAATATACAACCCCCGGATTTTGTTTTTCTATCTTAAATAATAAAAAAGTTATAGGGGTGAGTCAACTTTAGAAGGAAATACCTTGGGTCATAAATGTATTCCCACCCTGTATATTAATTGAAATAATCTTCATATGTTTGCACATGGCATTTTAACGTCGTTTTGAGTCTCGCCAAATTTGAGGGGTTTGTAAGTGGTGTTTTTTACTTGTCACAAAATATTTTCCAGAAAAATCTCGCGTACTTTATTTCGCATCATTGAATCCAATATTCAAGCGAGTTTTGAGCAGGTTTATGATTTTGTGAGATCGCCACTTGGCACGGTCCTATACCACCCAAAAAAATCTGGAACTCCTTGCTTTTGCGGACTTGATTCAGTTGTTTCGATGACAGATCTAGCCAGCTCTGCCTAAAACGTATGCGCATCGTAAACGAAACTCACCAAAGCCACCTGCGATGCAACTTCATCAATCTTTTTACGACACCGTCAGAATAAATTCAGCAGTGAAAAGGGTGTTAATCCGCGACTGCATTCTTTTGTTGGCCATTTAACTCTTTTAATCACAATTTCATGCAACGTCATACTTATTAGCGTTTAGCTTCAACCCCTCGGCGAACGGGGTGCAAGTGTTACACCACGGCTAGTCCTGATGATGAAATATTGTTGTTGATCTAAACTAGAATCCTATTACGAGGCACTCGATGGTTATTTATCGTAGACGGGGTGACAGGTTTGCCTGATTTGTAGCCGATTGACCTGTGGTGCGAAAATTTCGAAGAATAAATTTGCCTGAACTTGTCTATAAGGGATCTAAGAGGCGCTGAAAACGGTGGTGAAATCCGATTTTCGATATCTAGTATAGTTTTCGAGATATTTCACGTTGAAAATTCCAAAAAATCCCAAAAAGTCGCAAAACTCGCGAAAAACCGCAAAAACTCCATTATTCCAAACGAAAAAACCTCTGAAAAGTCAATGTCGATGCTCTGGGAGCCTCCATACGAAAACTGGAGACTCTAAGACGATTTTGAAATTTTTGCAAAAATCCAAAGGGGGTACCCTTTCGTCGATTTTTCGGAAAAATGTCAAAAATTAAATTCGCCTGAATACTCGTCTATAAGGTGCTATAAGGTGCCTAAGAGGCGCTGAAAACGGTGGTGAAATCCGTTTTTCGATATCTAGTATAGTTTTCGAGATATTTCACGTTGAAAATCCCAAAAAACCCCAAAAAGTCGCGAAAACTCGCGAAAAACCCCAAAAACTCCATTATTCCCAACGAAAAAACCTCAAAAAAGTCAATGTCGATGCTCTGGGAGCCTCCATACGTAAACTGGAGACTCTAAGACGATTTTGAAATTTTTGGAAAAATCCAAAGGGGGTACCCTTTCGTCGATTTTTCGGAAAAATGTCAAAAATTAAATTCGCCTGAATACTCGTCTATAGGGTGCTATAAGGTGACTAAGAGGCGCTGAAAACGGTGGTGAAATCCGTTTTCCGATATCTAGCATAGTTTTCGAGATATTTCATGTTGAAAATCCCAAAAAAACCCAAAAAGTCGCGAAAACTCGCGAAAAACCCCAAAAACTCCATTATTCCCAACGAAAAAACCTCAAAAAAGTCAATGTCGATGCTCTGGGAGCCTCCATACGTAAACTGGAGACTCTAAGACGATTTTGAAATTTTTGGAAAAATCCAAAGGGGGTACCCTTTCGTCGATTTTTCGGAAAAATGTCAAAAATTAAATTCGCCTGAAAACTCGTTCATAAGGTGCTATAAGGTGTCTAAGAGGCGCTGAAAACGGTGGTGAAATCCGTTTTCCGATATCTAGCATAGTTTTCGAGATATTTCATGTTGAAGATTCCAAAAAACCTCAAAAAGTCGCAGAAACCACCAAAAATTCCCTAAATTTCCGTCTACAAGGTGTCTAAGAGGCGCTGAAAACGATGGTGAAATCCGTTTTTAGATATCTATCATAGTTTTCGAGATATTTCTTGTTGAAGATTCCAAAAAACCTCAAAAGTCGCAGAAACCACCAAAAATTCCCTAAATTTCCGTCTACAAGGTGTCTAAGAGGCGCTGAAAACGGTGGTGAAATCCGTTTTTCGATATCTAGTATAGTTTTCGAGATATTTCACGTTGAAAATCCCAAAAAACCCCAAAAAGTCGCGAAAACTCGCGAAAAACCCCAAAAACTCCATTATTCCCAACGAAAAAACCTCAAAAAAGTCAATGTCGATGCTCTGGGAGCCTCCATACGTAAACTGGAGACTCTAAGACGATTTTGAAATTTTTGGAAAAATCCAAAGGGGGTACCCTTTCGTCGATTTTTCGGAAAAATGTCAAAAATTAAATTCGCCTGAATACTCGTCTATAGGGTGCTATAAGGTGACTAAGAGGCGCTGAAAACGGTGGTGAAATCCGTTTTCCGATATCTAGCATAGTTTTCGAGATATTTCATGTTGAAAATCCCAAAAAAACCCAAAAAGTCGCGAAAACTCGCGAAAAACCCCAAAAACTCCATTATTCCCAACGAAAAAACCTCAAAAAAGTCAATGTCGATGCTCTGGGAGCCTCCATACGTAAACTGGAGACTCTAAGACGATTTTGAAATTTTTGGAAAAATCCAAAGGGGGTACCCTTTCGTCGATTTTTCGGAAAAATGTCAAAAATTAAATTCGCCTGAAAACTCGTTCATAAGGTGCTATAAGGTGTCTAAGAGGCGCTGAAAACGGTGGTGAAATCCGTTTTCCGATATCTAGCATAGTTTTCGAGATATTTCATGTTGAAGATTCCAAAAAACCTCAAAAAGTCGCAGAAACCACCAAAAATTCCCTAAATTTCCGTCTACAAGGTGTCTAAGAGGCGCTGAAAACGATGGTGAAATCCGTTTTTAGATATCTATCATAGTTTTCGAGATATTTCATATTGAAGATTCCAAAAAACCTCAAAAAGTCGCAGAAACCACCAAAAATTCCCTAAATTTCCGTCTACAAGGTGTCTAAGATGCGCTGAAAACGGTGGTGAAATCCGTTTTCCGATATCTAGCATAGTTTTCGAGATATTTCATGTTGAAAATCCCAAAAAATCCCAAAAAGTCGCGAAAACTCCATTATTCCCAACGAAAAAACCTCTGAAAACATTCTCGAATCACAATAATTTCGTGGTCAACACGATCAAATGCCTTTGACTGATAGATTATTACCCAAATTTGGAAAAAAAAGTTGTTGAGTTCGTATTCAAGAGCACCACCAGAGAAAACATCCTGCTCAACTCACCTGCTTCAAAATCGTAATTATTTACGCCTCGTAATAATAACAGCCCAGTCTGCGATATGAATCAATTCATCACGCATCAGCTGATCCAGATAATCCCCTAGATATCCGATTATATCCGGCTCCTCAGCCATTAGGGCGCCGGCAGACATCAACCCCCGATCGTACGAGCTCGCCCCGAGTCGGTCTAATTGATAAAATATTCCAAATATGTTTACACATCCGCGAGCAATGCAGCCTCGCACAAAAAACGATTCGCCATGCTTAGTTTCGTCGCTGAAATTTCACTCTGCTTTGAAGCAAGTTAGGGGTTTTATTGCAATGTGCTAGGACTCGATTTGTAGGGGGTGTTTTGAATGGAATCTTGGGGTAGTTGTCAATGAACAAGGTACAAAAGGTGTGGAAGGTGTATATTTGTCGAAATAACAACAGTTTTCTTGTGTTGATACAATGCTTTGGGGTTATGTTAAAAAAAAAATCGAAACTACATGACGATTTTGAAATTTGAAAATTCGAACAAAGTTTTGAATAACTGAATGCCTCAAAATATCCATAAATGGTGCTTGAGATGTGCTGAACACGGCACTGTCCTCAGTTTTTCGATATCTACTATAGTTTTCGAGATATTCGCATTTTCCATACATGCCAATTTTTTTTATAGCAGTACCGAATCTGAACAGCTTGTGCGGCATGTGCTGTCAAATAATCGGCGACAGATTCCTTCTTCGAATAATGGACGTGTCGTACCACGAGTACTGCGTCAGATGTGTCGCCTGTCAAAATTCTCTGCATCATACATGCTTCGTCAGGGACGGCAAACTGTACTGCCGTTTAGACTACGATAGGTGAGTTAAGATTGCCACAAGAAATGTCTCAAAATGCACTAGTTACCTTGTGAGAAATGACAGTTGACAGTTTGCATGACATTTGATGTTTCGTGACATTTGATGTTTCGCGTAATTTGACGTTTTGTGACATTTGACGTTTTGTGGCATTTGAAGTTTCATGACATCTGATGTTTCGTGACATTTGACGTTCCTAAAGTAGACTTTTCACCGTTTGAAACAGGTAATACATTTTCCTCGTCTTTTTATTGTCGTTTTTTTTTTCTCGTGGAACGCACAAAGAAATATATCTATTATTCTAACCACAGCAGGAAACATATTGCGTAGGAGGGAACGCCGATAGAGGGTAATTGCAATATGTTGCCTGCTTTCCCAGCTATTTTCCGTCAGATTTCCTATAATCCGATGACACACATGCTGGCTATGGGGTAGGATGACAAAAAAAACGCCGAAATTCGTATATGGTGCCAGATAAACGAGTGGTCTTCTGCTATTCTTCCACCCAAACAAGGAATCTCCGTATTTTATACAGGGTGACCCAACCAAAAAGAGTCACAGCAGAAAAATGAACTTGAAATACCATAGATATAAAACGAACTAGATAATGAACCATGTACAGCTCGTTTGCTAGCTGCTGCTTGCGCCTTCTTCCGCTAGGTGGCGCCACACAAAACCTTACTAAACCCTAGTAATCATCCCTACCATCACTTTTGTATCATCCCGACCGAAATATTCATTATAACGTTGGTAATCCCCGATGTTTCGGCGCAAATACAGAATTTAATAGCAGGGAACTAGGAATCTCACGGTTCGAATGGACTGAAAAGGAGCAATGTTGACACAAGGACGACAGTCGAGCGACGTTATCCCAAACGTTGACCGGGACGGCAAACAGTGGCGTACTTATGGGGCTAACTCTCCAGGATCAGGATCAGGATATCAGCTAGAATTTGATTTTTAATTTTCGACATCTTCAATGCGTATCCAGTGGGCATTCTGAAGTTGTGTGAATAGGAAAAAGTCACTGGGGGTCAGATCTGGAAGATATATGACATATGACCTTCAGAAATTTAAAAAGAACACCAATTCCTACCTCCTTTCCCTTGCTTCTCACGATGTTCTTTGAACATTACAGGATGTCTCCTTTCGTGAGAAGTTTTACTCATCAACACACAAAATTTGTCAGTTCATTCGACAGTTTGTGTCTTCAGAAATATCCTGTGAATGCAGCAATGTCTTATCTTGAATAGTTTTTGAATGGCACTGTTTGAAAATTGAAAAACCTTCACCTAAAAAAAACACCTTGTTTCAGAACTACTACATTTTCTCAATTTCTGATAATTTTTAAGAATGCTAGGCCTGAAAAGCGCACACAGACTGAATACTAGTAGCGCCCTCTATGTGTCAACGCACGAACTTTGATCCCACAAATAATCTCCCGTTATCACCCTGTGGAAAACAACCAAGCTGCGCCCCTGACTATCCAATATCCCGACCAGCGGGCACAAGTCCGTCATGCGGCACGTGACCACGACGTTTCGAATCTTTCTGTAAACTTCAGCCGAACGCCCGAGGCGTCGGCCCTCTATTGGCCCGCCTCGGGCTCGATTGTTTATGCAAAAGCCAATTGACAGTCACCAGAATGGCGGAATCAAGATTTCTGTTTGTTTTCCGACGGCTCGCACTTGAAGGGCGACTGAGGACGGCGCGAGCGGTCGAAACGTATGTCGAATGTTTTCGGAAAACAGTTGACGACGTAGGCGAGGTTTCTTTGGAAAAATAAAGGGGGCAGAAGGGTAATTTTATCGAACATCGATGCGAAAGTAACCGACGAGTTGTCAATTCATCGACGACAGACCGAAGAAGACGCCAAGTCAAACAGGAGTTGTGCTTTGACAAAAACTCATTTCGGAAAGTTCACCCAAAGTCGACAAATATTTGACTTCTCGAGCGAGAAAATGAAGACGAAGGACTGAGAGGAAAGTTTGAACCCTTCTGAACAGTGGCGGCCCTTTGGAAAGCTCGGACAATACAAATATACTGAGGATCCATACTTTTTCAGCTAACAAAAAATATAATTCAAATCCAGCTTCCAACCTAACCTCACAATTTCAACAACACAACTCCCTCCTTCATTCTCAATTATTTACCCGATATTTTTCAACCCCCCCCCCCCACGTTCAACTGTTTCACCGTATTAAATATCGCTTTTGTTGTCGCGCATATAATTTCAATATATTATTGCGGCGTCGTTTACGCCACGACCACACGTGCGACGCCTCTATTCCCTGCCTGACGTCGCGACGTCAAAGCTCGATGTCGAACAGCTTGTAGAACACGAGCGTCCGTCTGAAAGGGGCGCAAATACTCAATCCGAATAAGAGCCACGATTTTCACGAAGGAAATGTTTCACCACACCACAACTGACATTTAACAAGTGACAGCTGACAAGTGACAGTTGACAGGTGACATTTAACAAGTGTCAGTTGACAAGTGACCGTTGACAAGTGACATTTGACGTGTGACATTGGAAATTCATATCGTTTTGTGGTGATTTCTTGTCAACCAATGCGATCTTTATCGTTCTGCTCGATTTAATTTGTACCGAGTGGAAATCATGACACCGGCGATATTGTCGCTGTCCCCTTTCCGGCGACGAAGTATGAAGACGCAATTTCACCCTCGATCGACCCCCTGTACGATGGATTCCACCCTCGTCGAACGAATATATCCCGGTTAAATAGCGGAGAAGGCGGGGACGTCAGGGGCGTCACGTGATTGGCATCGCGTGACTAATTTTCGGGAATTTTCTTGCCTAATTTTGAGAATCACCCTGTATATCTGATGAGAGCTAACTTGCTTTCAAGACGTGTATAAGTTGATGACAATTCTATATTCCTAAAAAAATACAAATCGAATATTTTTTGCATACTTTATGAATGACCCTGTATAATCCGAGTTATTAGATCTTTCTGACGTCTATTTTCGGCAGGTTGTTCATCAAGAAATGCCTCGGGTGTTCCGAAAGAGTGTCCCCAGAAGAATTGGTTATGAGAGCGAGCGAAAATATTTTTCACCTTCAGTGTTTCGTTTGCGTCGTATGCGGCATCAGACTGCAAAAGGGCGATTTGTACGTCATCAAACAGGGCCAGCTCTTCTGCAGGGCAGACTACGAGAAAGAAGTAGAAATGATGCAAGGCTTCGGATATGGTAAAATCATAAAAATTATTGGAAATGGGTGAGGTCACCAATTTTTTCAAAATATACAAAGATATCCATCACCCTTTATTAGCAATTCTGACGTCACACGTATTTTTTTCAATTCAAATTCCAAATTTTCTCCTGGTTCCTCTTGGAGAGTCTCTTTTGTGACATTTGAAGTTTCATGACATTTGACGTTCTGTGACATTAGACGTTTTTTGACATTAGAATTTTCATGAAATTTGATGTTTCGTGACATTTGACATTCTATGACATGAGAAGTTTCATGACATTTGACGTTCCTGAAGTAGACTTTTCACTGTTTGAAACAGGTATTACATTTTCCTCGTCTTTTTATTGTCGTTTTTTTTTTCGTGAAAGGCACATAAAATTCCAAATTTTCTCCTGATCCCCTTTCCCCAAACAAGTCCCATGAAATCACTCTTCGAGAATCTCTTTATAAAAGAATCCAGCCCGTCAATTCGACGAATTTCTGCAGGAGAATTCATCTGCGACGACCTCATACAGTCTCCCAGATCCCACGATGGCCGAAGAGGCCCCAAAAGGCCTCGCACCATCCTGACCACTCAACAAAGGAGAGCCTTCAAAGCTTCCTTCGAGGTCAGTCCGAAACCCTGCAGAAAAGTCAGGGAAACTTTAGCTAAGGACACAGGACTAAGCGTTCG
Organism: Plagiodera versicolora; assembly: GCA_037013635.1. Classification (NCBI taxonomy): domain Eukaryota; kingdom Metazoa; phylum Arthropoda; class Insecta; order Coleoptera; family Chrysomelidae; genus Plagiodera; species Plagiodera versicolora. The sequence continues at coordinate 8,155,532 of CM072991.1, read as the reverse complement.
GATTGTGCAGGTAAAAAAATCCTCCATGGTTCGGGAGGATTTGGTGGCCAATTTTATTGGGGCTGCCCCTGGTCTATCGGGGTTTAGTTTTAGTTTTGTGTTGTGTCTGCAGGTTTGGTTCCAAAACCAGCGAGCCAAGGTGAAGAAGATCCAAAAGAAGGCACGACAGGACAAAGGAAGTAATGATTTTGAGAGTGTGGACAAGAAACCCAATGTCAAAGAAGAGGAGCAGAGTGAGTACCAACTCGTTCTGCCTCCATTTGGGCTGTCAATTAAATGAACCACCCTCTCCACATTTTTTTCTTGCTGAAGGGATCCAAAGGATTCCAATCTTGCTGGTTCTTCCTGAAGCCTATTTTTTTTCAGGTCCCAGATCGACGCCATACTTTCATGACAGCGGCAGCGACAACGAAACCGCCTCAGACGAGGCTTTCCTCCACAACACCCCCAACCACAACCTCCTCCACATCAAGGAGGAGCTAGAAAATGAAAACCCCTTCTTCAAAAGCAATAACAATACTCCTCCACGAGGTAACACCGAAATTTTCCTTCGCATACGCTCCCAACTAATTTTATATGAAACTTGAACTGTGCTTCATTTATTCCCACACACGCCTCTACCTTTATTGCATTCCCAGTGGGGCTGTACAGGGCGTTTTTATTTCCCAACAGGTCCAGACGCGTTTGGGAGACGGGGCGAAAGCTTCGACATCGGTCTGCACTTTTCAGGGCAATTAGAGGAAGGGAATTGTGTGTTCTTGAGTCCTCCGATTGCTCATCAGAACCCGCCACAGAGCACGGCAGGGCTGAACCCGATTGATCGGCTCTACTCCATGCAGAATTCCTATTTTTGTGGGGAGGAACGGATGGAAATTGGGGAATAACGGGGCTAGATGGCTCATGATCCGATATTGTTGTGTGAAAAATAATACTCGAATGTTAGTTGAGAATAAATTTTACAACCCCATATCGACTGTTTTTTCTTCATAGCCCATCAAAGCATCGAAAAAGCACAGTGAGCATCGATAAAAACTTCTTATCAGAACAAGTGTGGCTTTTATCCACAAAACAAATCTAATAACTCATTATATGTTTCCAGATACTAGCACAAGTACTAAGTATTCAGGTGTATCTAGAATAACACCTGCAAGTCAAGATCACTCTTCACATAAATAAACTTTATCTTATCAAACTAATCGACAAATACTTTATTGTAACATCAAAGTCGTTTTGCGCTTCGTATCATCAGTTTGGAACGTTAAATCAACGTCAGATCGATATTCACATCCTTTGAAAGGGCTTTGTTTTGGAAGATTACGTGGTATCACAAGATGAATCTTCTTAAAGCACTTACCAATAGGCGCTGAAGGATGCTGTGTATTGTTTCTGGACTTCCCAACAAAGAAGTTGTGTTTTTTTGGATTTTTAGCGATGTTTGTCATCCACCGACTGCGCCAAATTTTCAAAAATTGGTGAATGTTACCACACTGAAGGGAATATCCTGATTCAATATGATTCCAGATGATTTCGGTGGGGAATTATTGCAATTTCAATGAAATTTGAGTGCTCTTTTTGAACGAAACGTAAAGTTAGGAATGCCATAAAGGTCTAAATATGTTTTATTATGAAGGGTCCAATTGGGCTGTATATTCACCCTTCACATTTGAATGTTCAACGCTGTTATAGCGGTGACAAGATTGAAAATAATTGCTATGTTTTAGGCTCAATTCGCGCAATATATGAACGTATAAATTACGGTATTTTCGGGCACAGACTACGTAATTTTCGTCGTATTCAATGTTATTTATACATCCATCGACGATTCTAGGTATTAACCGTACTAATTCGAAATAATCCACACTGAGAAAAATATTTGATTGACCTAATGGCGACAAAACTTTTTTCTCAGTGTAATTTTTTCACGGAAATGGTCAAAATGGATGCCAACATTGACAAAGGCGAAGCTTTACCGAAACCTCCAATAAAAACGCTTGTAATTCGTGGTCATCGCTTTTCATTAGGGTACGCAGCAATTCGAAAAACAATAGAACGTCGACCATGGACAAATTTAGCGGTCGCTAAAAACCGTATTTTTGCAACATATTGTCGAAATTTTCGAATAAATACATTGAAGCAAGTGTTAACAATGTTCCTGTGTACCGTCTATCACTTTTAAGTTGGTACTCATGTTGCAATGCAATGTTGCCAGCTCAGAAATAAATCAGTGAACTGTAAGAAATAATTTTGTAACATTTTTCGACCCAAAATCTGTGTTGATCTGGTAATTTTAATCATCATTCTTCACTTAGACGTAACCTAGAGGGTTGAGAATCGAAATCAGGGGGTAAAACGTCAGCAGGCACACGTTGTGCCCGCCATTTACATGTGAATCATGAGCTACCGTTACTACGACTCCGGTTCGCCCGGAGAATTTTAATAGCTCTGGATCTACGAGGGCGGGATCTGACGAAGGTTTGGAAGAGTGGGGGAAGGATCGTGAGTGGTGTAGGAATATTTTCTTGGTAATAGTTTGAGACTGTGATGGGTTCGTCGGTCTTAATAAATTCTATAGTCATATGTTTCAAGGGGTTATGTACAGTTAGAAGGCTGAAAAAAGGCGAATTTTCCAGATTTTTTTCCGAGAAAACTTTTAAAATTATTGGTCTGATAATTTGTACACATACTATGGTATCTTTTGACAGTATTTTGAGATTAAGTATTTGTAAAAATGTTCATTTGGAAAGGAGCTACAGCTGAGCTCCGGGAGCTCCTCTCAAAAAAGATGTTTTGCGGTGAACACTAGGTATATCTCTGAACTGGATTATCCGAAATGAAAAAACCAAACAGATTTCGTTGAAGTAATATTAAATCCAGTAATTCATCGAAGGGATAGGCAAAAAGATTTTTTTTGACGAAATGGCGGTTTCTCAAATAAAAAAATCGATTTTTGACCAAACTTTTGGCCTCAAATTGTTCATAAATTAAAAAATATTTATCGGTGCGAAGAATTCTTCGATTTATCACTGAAAAATATGTTTAAGAAGCTTCAAAAAAGTTCAAGAAAGTTCAAAAACACCCTAAAACATATGAAAATTCACCTGTTTTCAAAGAAAAATACTAAAAAGCTCTAACACAACGCTTTGGAATGGTTTGAAGCAAATTCACGATTCAATGCGAGACGTAAAAAATACAAATCAGCTCCAAATCGGAACTCAAAGTGATGATTCCGATCTACCAAACTCGCAAAAGCGAGCCCATTCAATCGAGCGACGTTTCGAGCCCTACGCCCTAGGGCTTTCGCGAAATCCATCGGGAAACACCCAGTATATGTACGTCAACCACCGCCGATGGCAATTTGTAAATAGCCGAGCCACGTGCCGAAAATACCGGTATTGAATGTTTTCTCGCCGCCGTCACGTGACCGATCCGCCCTCTGAGAAGCTGCCCCACACGTCGACGAACGACTGGTTGCCGTTTATGGGCGTATACACTGCCCGACGAAGAAGTTTGTCAACGCGTGAAAGGGTCAGGGCTATACCAGTGTGAAACTTCCAACGAATCAATTTTTTTTGAATATTTTGATGGTTTGAAATTGATCGGAATTCATCAATTCCAAAGAATCAATTATTATTACATTGTTTTCCGATATTTTCGTAAAAAAAACTCGAAATATGGCTGAAAATACAGGGTGTTTCAGAATTGCACTGCAATATTTCAGGTACGTATTCTCTGGTGCAAAATAAGGAAAAAAGTTCCTATGAACGTGTGTCCCATCTCGGTTATTAGCGGAGTTACAGGGTGTTGAAAGTTTTTCAAAAATTTGGTTTTTATTTTATTGTGCTTGATCTACTGCAGATAGAGCTTTCAAATTTCGTACGAGTACCAAGCAATAGGTGCTGCTTAGTATGGAAGTAGAAGTTTTCCAAATACCATACAGGGTGTTGCATTTTCCGAGGTCTCAATCCATGAAAACCTTGAGAAAATCTTGCTCGTACGCCACTGGCGAATTTTAATATTTTTCTCGAGTTCTTCAACCTATTACCTAAATTTTGTTTGAGAGAGGAATTGTTCAAATTGGCCTCTGTGGAATAATTTCCTAAAAAAAATTGGGTTACCAATCCACGTATACCAATCCACGTATTTTTGTGTTGAGCAGTGTATAACCCCAATATATCAATCAGTGAAATCTGACGTCGACTGAAAGATCCAATAAACGGGTTTCATGTATTTTCACAAAGCCCTTCCACGTGTCATCATGTCTTAATAACTGTTTAAAAGGGCACTGTTCACGTGTCGCCCTTTATTTTTGGTTATGCCCTTTCCTCTTTGAACTCCCAAGAATTTATTGACGTGTGCTACGTATATTTGTTTCGGATGCTGGATGCTCGGGAAATTCCCATAAGTGGAACTCGAAACATATTAATTCTCAGTTTAGTACTCAGTCTGATAGGCTAGATGTCGTCATCAGAAATCAAAGAATCGATTCAGAAAGTACAAAGTAAGTCCATTAAATGCGTGATTTGGTATTAAAAAATGCCAGAAAATGTTACGACAGATATCCATAGATGATACAGGGGGATTCATTGGGAAATGGGCATACTGCAAGGGTAGGTAGAGGCCCTTAGCTGGTTCTGAAAATCCCCCATATGAATTTTGGATTTTGTACCACCTTTTCGTCATACAGGGTGTTGTATTGAACTGATGAAATTCCTTAAATTTTTTCAAGTCCGTGCCTGGATTATCAGTTTAATTCATTCGGTATTCGGTAGCATACAGGATAATGAGTTTATGTTGTGGAAATGAATAAAATATACAGTGTGAATCGTAAGTTATAAGCCATTAAAGAAATAAGAGAAATACATTACATTTCCAAATGCATCACCCTGTATAATGAAAATATGTACACACAGAGCGAAGAAGCAGCATAGAAATTGAAATGGCATCGGATGCACTTGCAGACAACTTCAGAAATTGACTTTTTACTTTCCAGGAAATAAATAAAACAAAACTTTCAAATTTCAAATTATCTCACTAGTGCTTCAAAAATGTCAAACAATGACAATGACAGACAGCAGCTCTTTATCGCACACGTTCAACGAACTTTTTTTGTGTCGATTTCACCGTGGGAATCAGATCAGGAATCTGCAATTCACAGGTAGAAGGCTGCCGTCACGTGACTACCTCGACTACACGTGACATCATCCCGAACGATAAAAGCGGGAGCAGATAATCCCGGACGTACGGTCGATGTTTAATTCACCATTCACCTGCGATAATTCCGGATATAGGAAAGGTATGAGTGAAAAATATACTGGGTACTCTGCTAGTTATGCCACGCATTGGTAAAATCGAGAAAACACCCTGTACAGTGTTTCCCACCCGATCACCAAGTACGTATATATCGTTTCCAGCTAGTTTCCCATCAGTAGCATACCCACAACCCGGAGACAGCTAACCTAACACATACAGGGCGCCCGTAAAAAATGTGCCAGTGATGAATTTCGTCGACCGGTCGGTCGTAGGCGGAGAAAAAAATCAATCACGCGCCCTGACAGCAAAAGGGCGCTAACGTTGGATCCTAAACGTCCATCAGGGAACGTTCTTGTTGACAAACAAGCTGTGGAAGATCATCGGAAGTTGAAAAGTGCCAAAAAGTGCTATCAAAGTTGGGGACAGTGACGTCACGATTTCATAAACAGAAATCTGTAATTACTATGGAATATCAAAAGTGGGATCAGAAGTGGGATCTCAGAAGTGGGATATCAAAAGTGGGATATCAGAAGTAGGATTTCAGAAGTGGGATATCAGAAGTGGGAAATCAGAAGTGGGATTTCAGAAGTGGGATATCAGATATGGGATTTCAGGAGCGATATTCCAGAACCCCAAAAGTTGCAGTTTTGGTATTTAATAGTAAATGCAATGAAGAAGACGATTTTTCATTGTTCCCAACTGTTTCACTCCCAAAGCTTCGAATAAATTAGATATCGCATCATGTACATGTATCATCAAAGTATCCAGCTAATCACTGGACTTTTGATTGGTTGAGACACACCTGGGAACATTTAGGCATCAATAATTATCACACAGTGACGTCACAATGATGCCAAATTCATTTCGAGAGAAATCTTTGATTCTCTTATGAAGCCCATTGATTCTAGTCGATATTTTTAAACTGTACCCCACTTTCTGTTTCGGAGTATCTTTGAAAAAAATAGACTCCATGACGTTCTGTCACATCTTGCATCTGCATTGTCAGAATTGATATAAATGCATATAACTCATGAAACTTCCGATTCTCCAACCAATCAACATCGTTTTCTCCATCATATACACCAGTGATAAGGCATTTTATTTTGCATGATGGGGTGCCACGGCTCCTTAGAATTTCAGTGATTCTGAAGCTATGCCTACACGCCTCACTGTATTTATCATTAAATTAATATTAATTTTAACGATTACTGCGATGAATGAACTTCATCATGAGTCCCAATCAAGCGTTCACTTTGTTTCAAGCTTCTTCTGATCTTCACGTCACAATAACCAGCTTTGTGGTCGTTGAATCATCAACGAAGCTGACGACAATTAAGACCTGAATAGGAAGGATTCGTGTTGGAGGAAGCTTCTGAGAGTGAAACAAAGCAAAATATTCGGAAAGTTAAGCTTAACAAACTGGAAACTAATCGTATACAAAACCGCAGTTATGGAAAGGTATTAAGCTGAAAAGGCACTTGTTGATTGTTTTGGAGCTTGTTGCTTGTTCGTATTCAAATTACATCAACACCCGAAGTGCTGTAAATGAATTCATTTGTTATTCATTGCTCATTAGGCTTCAGGATTTGGAGGATCCTCAAGCTTCGTAGTCGTAATAATTGTTGACCTTATCTTGATCAGGGCATTGTGTATTGTTCTCGTTGTCACAGTGCATCCTTGTCAGATACACGCTCGAAAAAGAGACAGATGTAGTTACCACGCCTAGACTAAATGTCACTCGCGAATTCGCACGTGGAGAAAGTGTATTCACCCTGTATATCACATGGCGTTTGATGGAAACAAAAGGGGCTTCTTTCTGGGAGAAAAAGACCCCGCTACGCTTCAGGAATCTAATATCGGCTGATCCCGGCATTCTTCTCGAGCCATTCGGAGCTGTTGTCCGTGGGATTTCAGGCACAGGAATTCCCCGAACCACCCTTCGCGCCCTTACCCCTCCCCCATACAGCATCCTTGGTATTTTCTTTGTCTTTTATTGGGCAGACAAAAAAATCGCACCTAGTACTAGCGCTAGCACCGAGCAGCGTAGCAACGAAGACAGCGGCTCATCCTACCAGGCTGAAGCACGGAACGTACTTTACCCCTCATCATGAAATGACACCGTGCGAAGGAAATTAATCCCTCGACGGCGTCCCTTAATGGCTGCGGTGCGATCGTGAAATTAAGACTCATAACTGTCAAGGCTGCAAACCGATGCGGCCCGTTCGGAGGTCGAAACGTCGACCGTTTATGACTAATGGGCGCGTAATGGTGCGGACACGTGACTTGGAATTGTTGCCTGACGACGTCGAGGTGGTCGAAACGTCGGCCTCCATGAATGATTCGGATGAAATTATCGACTAGGTCGTGGTCGATGAATTTGGTACGAGCTATTAAAAAGTCAATTCTAAATCGAGATTTTGATGTATTGATAGTTTGAAATCGATCGAAAATCATCAATTGCAATGAATCAATCATAATTGCATTATTTCCAATATTTTTGTGAACAAAAAACTCGAAATGTAGCTGAAAATACAGGGTGTTTCAGAATTGCACGTCAATTTGTCAGGTACGTATTCTCTGGAGCAAAATAAGGAAAAAAGTTCCTATGAACGTGTGTCCCATCTCGGTTATTAGCGGAGTTACAGGGTGTTGAAAGTTTTTCAAAAATTAGGTTTTTATTTTATTGTGCTTGATCTACTGCAGATAAAGCTTTCAAATTTCGTACGAGTACCAAGCAATAGGTGCTGCTTAGTATGGAAGTAGAAGTTTTCCAAATACCATACAGGGTGTTGCATTTTCCGAGGTCTCAATCCATAAAAGCCTTGAGAAAAACTTGCTCGTACGCCACTGGTGGATTTTGATATTTTTTCCAAGATCTTCAACCTATTACCTGAATTTTGTCCCCTTTGACTTTTGGTCGAATTCCGTTCAGTTTCCTCAGAAATAATTAATTTGTAAATTGACCCAAAGTTACATACTCTGAAATGTTTAAACAATTTTGATATTTGATCCTAATTAAAGCATCAAAATGAAATGAAAACGGCAACATCGCACTTGTTGCTTCAACTGTCAACCTGCAATAAATATAAAATAACCAAGTGTTCCAAATTCTCGACTGCCTATGACGGCTCGTCAAATTTGCACACATGCGCACCATAGCAATATTTCCATGGAACTAATCCTCCGGCTTACTAGCTCTTCCTGTTGACGGAAGGATTATTATTTTCGCCTCCGAAAGCGGCGTGTGTCCTTTACGGATGCGGAACAAAGAGGCGGGGAGATGACCGCCCGTCGTTCTGATATTTCCGCTTCAATGCTGTCGATCGGATAATCTCCGCTCCGGGATGGTGTCCGGAGGATCTCTTGGGAACGGATAGTTGGAGGTGTGTATCATGCAAACTGGGACGAAGGATTGAAGAATAATGAGTACTTGTTGTAGTGAAATTTCAGAACGAGTGGTCAAAGTTTCCAGTCCGAAATCCACAGCAAACAGTGACACGTTGTGGATGCATTTGTTTTTCGACAATCAGAAGTGGGATCACAGAAGTGGGATTGCAGAAGTGGGATCTCAGAAGTGGGATTTCAAAAGTGGGATTTCAGAAGTGGGATATCAGATGTGGGATTTCAGAAGTGGGATTGCAGAAGTGGGATCTCAGAAGTGGGATTTTAGAAGTGGGAGCTCAGAAGCGAGATTTCAGAACCACAAAAGTTGCAGTTTTGGTATTTAATAGTATAGTATATGCAATGAAAAAGACGATTTTTTTTCGTTCTCAACTGTTTCACCCCCAAAGCTTCGAATAAATCAGATACCGCATCATGTACCTAATAAAAACGATCCCCTTTTGTTTCCTCTTCCAATATATCCCACACACACCGTTAGAATTGCAAAATAGTTCCCATACACTCAAAAATCAATTGGCGTCGATATCATTATGTCATCTGTTTCCGATAAAACACTCCAAGAGGCACGCGCCCGTAGCCTAGGGTGACTTTTTCCCTATGGAAAATCAAACAGTGGCTGAGAGATGATGTTATCTGACGACTTTTCACTTTTCAGGTACCTGCAGGAGTTCGTGTGTGAATATTGTTATCTCGGGTTGAGATCTACCCCTTGTCGATAATTTTCAGCTACTGCTAGTGAGTTTATGAAGCTTTTAATTGATTTTGCATGACGTGGTGCCACAACTCCGAGTACGCAAAACGTTCTACAGCGAATGAAGAACCCAACCTCCTTTTTTTATAGTTGTAAACAACACAAAAACGCATAGCTATATAATTTAGTGTTTATAAATGTTTGGATTGGTACTGTAGAACATCCGCTAGATGGCGTATCGCTCTTTTTGAACCCCATGGCGAGAAGGCAGGTGAGATTGAAATCGAAGTGTGACGTCGCTTTTGAAAATATACGCCCTTCTGATTGTCCAGATCCTCTTAATCCTTGTTTTCCACTACTAGATCATCTCATTGTTTCGGACACGTGCTAGACGCGTGTCACCTGCAGGGCGACTCTGTTACAATCGACCCCCGATGAAGAGGGGGTGTGCTTATTCGAGAAATTCGCATACGAACTCTTTATTTGTTCTTCCAGATCGATCGAAATGGTTCGGAGTGAACCGAAAGATATTCCTAGAGGTCTGTTATTGTTAATGGAGGATTTTCAAGCAGCAAATCTTTGATTTTTTGGACGTCATTGGCCGTCCTAAGCGCGGTTCATCTTCAAAGTGTTCTCGGCCCTCTAAGAACCATTTGAAACGTTTTTTTGGGTCGTTTTTTGGTCCTCAGAGGTTTTCCACAACATTTTCTACGAGTCCGCACAAGATTATTAGAAGTTCAAAGAAAAATCTTAGAAAAATACCTGTTACTACTTTATATAGGGTGTTCCTTGAAGACATGCTAATATTTGAAGGGGTTATTCTTTGACACATTCCGAGAAAAGAACTTCCCGTAAACGTATGTCCTGAAAGTCTCAACTTTGAAACATGTCTTCTATGCATCAAGGTGCATTTTGTGATGTACGAAATTTTCCATTTTCTCTACCAGTGGCGTCCGTACGGGTTTTGCATTGAATATCTTTGGAGAAAAAAATACTACGCCACTGCTTACTTCCAGAATGAAAATTACTCTTAAGATCCCCATTTATTATTGAGCAAAATTAATCTCATGGATTTTCTTTATCCGACGCATGGTTTTCGCTTAAAAAAATAAAAATCGTTGTAGTTTAGGGTCAATTCCTCAAAAATCTGTATCATGTACCAAATTCTTTAAAGATGTCCAAGATATTATTTCAATTATTATCAAAAAAACTGATTTTTTTTTCAAAATTCCATCACCTTGTATCTCGAAAGTTTTTATAACATACGTTTATAGGAAGTTTTTTTCCTTAAAATATTTCTTCAAGGAACACCCTGTAAACGCATACGTTGTACTGAAATCGTGTGTGTGCTACCCCTATTTTAATTAACTTCATATAAGAGGCAAGTATAGCACTCGAGATCTTATAATATTGACATGCCATGTACTGCATGGTTGATTTCCAAAAGATTCATTCATCCCGATTCAATATTTGCTTTGCACCATCTGACACCCTCTTTCAACAACTTCAATCGCTTGATTCTTTTCTTATAGAAGCGCCAGGAGTTTTTCAGTGGTCTTCAATTTTTCTCACGCAGTTTCTCGTTCGATTGACTTTCGCTGGCATTTTTTCGTTTTGTCATTCAGGGAATTAATTAATTTTATCTGCACCACACTGATAAGATGGTCCTTATATTATTTATTGGCTGTGTTTCCTTTTTCACCAACATTAATATCTATTATTGACATTTCGTACAAGATATACACCTGTGAGATTAATAAAGCTGAATAAATTTACTCAGTTTGGACGATAACAGATAATTTAGTGAATTGATGTCATAATATCGTTTAATTAAAATGAAGCATTGAGTGAGGGTTATCAACTAATAAAGGTCTCTCTTGTTGACGGTCTCGACCTAATTGAATTTCTGGAATCACAAACACTGAAGCTGAAGCTGGATTGATATCTAGTATTTAAACACGTTAATGAAGCTTCAGGTTTGGATTCATTGTCCAAAAGTTTCAAGTGAAACCACTCATTTATCCCCATCAAACTCGACTTCTGATTGGTTTGAGTTTGGTTTCAAACAAGCCAGTTGGAAATTACCAAAATGGGGTAGTCCTGAAGGAAATTGCCCCTTTTCCAAAAAAAAAACAATCAGGAAAAAAAATCATAGTTCCAACTCGCGGGGTTCGAAAAAAATTCATCCCCTAAACACACAGAAAATATGCTCCTCTGCTTCAGGGGGTGTATCATCCCCTCCACCCCAGTCTTGGTGGCTCTTCTTCTTCCCGGTTTAATATCTGAGTAGGGTGCAGTCATCTATCAGATCCAAACAGACAAGAGTTTTATTAAAAGTCAGCGCAGCCCCGTCAATGGCTAGCAACGGAGGGGAAGGGGAGTTTATGTTATGTGGGGAAGGGTAACATATAATTTTTATCGTGTGGATAGTACGTGCCTAGTGTGATACGGATTGAAATATTGTTTTTTGTTTATTGTTTTGTCTTGTTGTGTATTGTTTAGGAATTATTGAGATTCAAAAAAGACGTTTTGGTGGCTGTCCCATGTCATTTAGGAGAGATGTCATATGCTTTACGTCATCTGTCACCGGTTTTGTAAAGTGAACGTAGGCGAGAACGTAACTATGCGACGTAACCCCCATACGAGCACGGTTCAAAATCGAAAACTGACCAACCAACTAACGTCGATTGCAAGTATTAATCAACGAGCGATAATTAGTCGAGTTTTATTTTCTATTCGACCTGTATGTGATACATCACAAAGGGATGATTGTGGTTGATCCTAACTGTTATTTGATTCAATGATTCGGTTCAGTGAATTCAGTGGATGCGGTAGAGTCATTGTGAATAGTTTCAATGGTCGTTTTAGCTTCAACATCTTCATGACGTCCAACGGGGTTATACCCCCTCATTTATATGATTTATTATCGAGGATGAATGGGTGGGTACTGACCGCAGGTGCAGGGTTATAAAAAAACACAAAAAAAGGAGAAAAATCAGAGAAATTGAAGTGAGAGCATTTGGGGGGTTATATACAGTTAAAGGGCCGAAAAAAGCGAATTTTCCTGAATTTTTTCTGAGAAAACTCTCGAAATTATTGATCTGATAATTTGTATACATATCATGGCATCTTTCAACAATATTTTGAGACTTAGTGTAAGTGAAAATATTTATTTGGGAAGGAACTACAGCTGAGCTCCGGGAGCTCCTTCCAAAAAAGACGTTTTGCGGTGACCACTCGGTATATCTCTGAACTGGATCATCAGAAATTGAAAAATCAAACAGATTTCGTTAAAATAATATTGAATCCAGTTATTGATCAAAGGAACAAGCAAAATAAAAATTTTTTGACGAAATGGCGATTTCTCAAATAAAAAAATCGATTTTTGACCATACCTTCGGCGTTATATTATTTATAAATAAAAAAATATTCATTAGTGAGCAAAAATCTTCGATAAATTAATGAAAAATATATTCAAGAAGCTCGTGTCAAAATTTGAAATTAATCGGTTGAGCCGTTTTCGAGTAAAATATTTTGAGAAAAACGCGTTTAAAGTTTGAAAAGCACTTTTCAGCACTCTGAAACGCCTTTTCAAATTTGCGTGTAACTTCGAAAATATTCACCGGAAGGATATGAAATTTTCTGTGTGTACTCTTAAATATACATGCATTGAGAAAAAAAATCCATTTTTTGAAAATTTTAACTACTAACCTAACCCCTTGAGCTAGTTGTTTTTGGATGAGTGCTAAATTCTTCTGGAGCTAAGACTAATGGCACAGTACTAAATATTGAAAATTCAATACGGCCCAGTCCAGCCATCGAAGTGTACTGATTAGGCCATAACCTCAAAACAAACTCCTTCGCCAATACATCGCATCTGCTATAAAAACAGCCATCTTATACTCACAGTCTAGTCCTGGACTGCAATATTCTCCATTAATCCCATAAACGCATTCGCTGTCAGGTAATTTCGCCCAGGCACTAAATTCACTCCAGCATTCGGGCTTTAATAATGTTTGACATTAATGCCCCCACCGTCCCCCCTCTGTTTTCCTCAATAACCGAACATAACCTAATACCGACACGACCTCATGGGGTGTAACACCGTCATTAGGCATTGTGTGGCTAAGCCGGTGTAGTCCTGTAGTCTAGTAGGCCATGGAGATGCGTAGCAAGAACTTGGCCAGCTTGGATTTGGGGGGGGGGACGTCTTAAGGCCACTGCTTCGTGGTGTTACGATTTATTGAATGTTGTAATCACGAATATCTCGGAAACTATGCACTAGCACTAGCACTAAATTTCGGGACATTGGTTTATTCTTCAAGCTACACTTTTTTTTTCAATGTGACATCACCTTTAGCAGTTGTGACGTCACAACACTGCGTTTTTTTTGCGGGATCTTTAAACACACCCCAACTTTAGGAATTTAATTTTCAACGTTCTGAAAGTTATTTGTTCCTTATGTCAAAAATATTTGTTGTAGATTCTCTGAGAATTTTTGATAGCTGCTCATGGTAGAGTTGGTGATTTTTTTGGTGTTGTGGTAACTCTTCAACCAGATACAATACAATACAATACAAATCGTTATTTCCATAGACTTTACAGTATTGGATAATGTCAAGATTAAGTTTAAGAAACACAAAAAAAAGTTTACAGTAAATATAAACACAAATAATTAGTAAAATACAAATAAAACAAAAAAGTTTTACAACCAAACAAAAAATACATCACAACAAAGTAATAAACGCGAGGTCAGACACGTTGCAATTAAAAAAATCATTGATGGAATAAAATGAATTTTTGATTAAAAGTATCCCTAAATTCAGCATTATTTGATATCTTCTTCAAGTCAATTGGCAGATATGTGACGTTTAGTAATTGTTTATTCATGAAATGAACTGACTCTTGACTGCGCCAGATAAATCCAACAGTTAGTTATCCATATTTCATCTATAAACAGTAGTTTTTGGCACCAAGTCTCATAATACAGCAAATCTCAAAGACGAGGAATGAGGGGGAATAAATATTCCCCTAAAGATGATTCTTTGAATCACAAGGTATGGTCACTGTTTTTTCAATACCAATTTGACAACTTTCAACCAATCGAAAAGATTTTGGGTCATTGTTTAGTAAATATATTGAAGAATACTCAGTTTGAATTTGAAGTCGATCGGTCAATTCCTCTTTGAGTTATGACGTCAGCAATTTTGAAAAACGTCACGGCATGGTCACTGTTTTTTCGATGCCAAATTGACAATTTTCAACCAATCAAAAAGATTCTGGGTGAATGCATAGTAAATATATTCAAGAATACTCAGTTTGAATTTGAAGTCGATCCGTCAATTCCTCTTTGAGTTATGACGTCAGCAATTTCAAAAATGTTGTTTCGAAAAAAACGCGTTCAAAGTTTCAATAATCCTTTCCACTTTCACAGGATATTTTTGAAAGTACTATCAAAACTATCTACAAGCCCAAAAAAGCAACAAAAATTATACTGTTTTGAAACTATCGTAGATCAAGAAACCAGCGTACTAGAAGTAACCCCTAGCTGTTTCGCTGGTGAGAAATGTTTAAGTCTAATTTTACTTTTAATTAAGTTTCGTCATTTATCAAGGGCGAAATACACGAAAACGCGAAGTATACGGAAGGGAGTTCAACTGACGTAGAGTTGCGTTCAGTCATTCCCCCCCGTTTAGGGGGGGGGGGAAACGGTGACGTAAAGACGTCGAATGTCACCGACCAATTGTGTTCTTTGAAAAATGTCGAGCTCTCTGTTAATTGTCATGGCCGCTTTTATGCTGCGCCGTTTGTTCGTGTTCTTGAATTATGAGATACAGAGTGTTACAATGTAGAATATTATTGCTGATTTTTGCTATTTCAAACCGGATTTTATAATCAAAATCAAGACCATTGTATATTGTTTACATTTTTGGAATAATTGAAGTTTTTCATGGTAATACTAGGTTGTCTATCCTTTCATAAAATTAATATGGCGGCATGTAGTTCTTTTTTTTTTTAATTTTTCTATTAATTTAGCCACTTGGGTCTTAATCTCCCATTTGCATTAACATTACTATTTTTTCAAATTTTCTTTAGGCCTATGCATTAACTTCACATCAACCAGTTTTTAATTTAAAAAATCTTTGATATTTTATATTGCTAATGAAATGCAGTGAATATTGAATCCTGAAATCCTGAAGCCCTTGAAGTATAATATCATGCAGAATTTTATAATAGACGCGAATTAAGAATTTAATTGAAATTCAAATTGCGTTATTTGCAATTTAGCGTCTGATGAACAGCTTTCAAGGTCCAATTTCGAACCGATATTAAAAATTCGAGTTGCCAAAATGGAAAACTTCAATGAACGCAAATACACTAATTGAATCGGGTGGAATTTTCTCGCAAAAGAAATAGTATCACGTAATACGTGATACGTAATAGGTGATACGTAATACGGAATACGTAATACGTGATATATTTCATACAGAAAATATATAAAAGAAATCATTCACTTGTTCATGTCATTTATCCTGTTTTTGTTGAGTAGGCCGATCACATGTCACCCTTCCCGTTTTCGAAAATTGTGTCCCTTCGCATTTCACGCAGGGTTTCACGCCTAGTTATCTATAGATGGCTCCCTGGTTTAGCCCAAAATAGGGAAATTACTATTGTCCGGATTATACAGGATGTGATTGATTATCATTGTATCGAATTCGTTATGTAATAGGGCGGTATAATGATTTGTGGTATTATTAGAAGACCTTTTTTGTCTTATTGCAGAAATAACCATAAAGAAAATTATCCATTATCATTATTATATTCATTATTATCATTGTTATTATTATTATTATCATTATTATTATTACTATTATTCTTATTATCATTATTATCATTACTATTATTCTCAATATAATAATAATTATTATATTCTTTTTATTTATTTATTATAATTGTTATTATTATAATTAAAATAAAAGATGGAGTGAGTATATGAATAAACTACGATGTGTCACCGATGAAAATCAACCCATTTTGGGACGAAATACGTAAAATCGGGCGTGAAACGAAAATGGACACTTATTTTGGATATCGAAAAGGGGGACACGTGCCAGAGGGCGCACTAACAGGTGATCGCCCTTTGTTCCAGGACAAATTACGAATTTGAGACGCGTCAGACTTCATACGCAACTTCCATCCGTAACTAAAATGCAGCAGCTGTGTTTTGTAGGGGTTGGAAGGGCAGGAAGATCGTAGGAAGGGCGTCAAAGGTCCAACGCTACACCCTTTCGACATTGATCGTGTCAATAACATTTAAAACAGATTATGATTTTCATTAGGAATAGTGATTTCGACTTACGCAACAACCTGTCACGTTCAACGCGATATCTCAGCTGTCAGACGTCAGAATATCATGAAATTTTGACACAACCACACTGAAGGATAGAGAATCGAATGACAGAAACTTCAAAAACCAGACGGCACCAGAAGTTGAAAAAATTCGATTCGATTTTCGTTCGATGTTATTTTTTCGAGTGACACAACAACCTGCCACGTTCAACGCGATATCTCAGCTGTCAGACGTCAGAATATCATGAAATTTTGACACAACCACACTGAAGGATAGAGAATCGAATGACAGAAACTTCAAAAACCAGACGGTACCAGAAGTTGAGAAAATTCGATTCAATTTTCGTTCGATGTTATTTTTTCGAGTGACACAACAACCTGTCACATTAAGCTCAATATCTCAGCTGTCATACGTCAGAATGTCATGAAATTTTGACACAACAACACTGAAGGAATGTGAATCGAACGACAAAAATTTCAAGAATCAGACGGTACCAGAAGTTGAAAAAATTCGATTTGATTTTCGTTCGATGTTATTTTTTCGAGTGACACAACAACCTGTCACATTAAGCTCGATATCTCAGCTGTCATACGTCAGAATGTCGCGAAATTTTGACACAACGACACCAAAGGATGGATAATATAACGACAGGAATTTCAAATAGATGGAGCCACTAGGAGCTGAGATATTCGAAAAGTCCTGCAACTATCGAATCGCACCTCGAACCGACCGGCATTCCACCGCGATGATAACTCCGTTCCAATTCCCCACAGTTTCGAATAACCCTCATCAGAACCACGCTCAAACAATAGAACAGAAACAAACGCCATCGACAAATGTCTGGTGAATTTTGGCTAGCAGGCCGAGACCGGAAACAGTTGAAGGTGCGAGGCAAATACAAGTGTTGCGGTTGAATCGAGCTGAAACAACACCTGCTCCGGCATTCCGGAAGATTCCGGGGGTCATAGTTCTCTCGCCTATCGCCGGATTCCACGAGGTGTTCGAGTTCCAGCGTTCGCATCCATAGGACGGCATCCATTGAAGTTTTGTGGGCAGTTCTCTTTGAGTATCGCTCTTTTGCGTGATTTATATTAGCTTGAGTTGTATGTAGGTATGTTTGTAACTCAGCCAGTGGCGCCATCTTTTGGACGAATTGAGAAGCTGTCCATTACAGGTGTCTTCCAATGATGATGGTGATAGTTACAGGTTTCTTTCGATAATCCTGGCCAAATAGTCATCAAAAACGTCAAAATGTCACGTCATGCGTTCACTTGTCACTTAACCGAGGCTGGCCTAATTGTATCGCACAAATTTGATCTCATCAGTGACGTTTCAAGAGGTCATGACATCACAAAGTAACCTCCTTACAATCTTTCGTTTACACGCGAATTGTTTCCCAGTGTTTCTGTCCAAAAAAGGGCAGTTCGTCTCATCGGTGATGCTTTGCTTACTAACTCGCTTACTTCTCTGGAAGGGTTGGCGATCTATCTCTGTTCTATAGATATTTTCATGGGCGGTGCTCTTCTGAAATATCAACAATCGTTCCTCCTTTGGCGGTCTCTTCGAGGATAACCCGTCAAGTCCAGTCTTCACACCTCTTGGTGGTTAATTTGGTGACCTGCAGAACGTCTCTTTGCAAAGACTCGTTCATCCAACGAACAGCGAGGCTCTGGAACGCATTGCCCAGGGAGGTGTTCCCCCAGGTATATGACCTTCAGAAATTCAAAAAGAACACCAATTCCCACCTCCTTTTCCTTGCTTCTCACGATGTTCTCTGAACATTACAGGATGTCTCCTTTCGTGAGAAGTTTTATATATAAAACAAACAAAAAATCAATTCACAACGTTCGAAAAGTGGGAGTTGTGGCACCAAGTCATGCAAAACCGAATCTCCCGAGTATGACTCGCTGCACATCCGCTCCAACTGATCAACCCCAACGAAAACAAATCATTCTGCACCACCAAAACCTGAAGATCCCATATGCCCGCTACGCAAGAACGAACAACCGAAACGATGGTCGATTATTCAGGTCAGAGACATCTTCAATGGGTGTGCAACGGGAGCACGCTTCGGGCCAGGGTGGAACACAATAGTGTGAACGGTGACGATGTACGATGTTTTGTCCGTGAGGTCGTTGAGAGACCGCCTAGGTACGACGATTGGGGCACTCCTTAACGCATCACTTGGTATATTCAGTCGATGATGGGGCTAGTTAGTGCAGAAAAGGGTATGTTTGTGTGTGTGTGTGTGGATATGGGTTGATTTCTGGTTGGAATCCATGAGTGTGCATTTAGAGTATTGTCAAGAAATACGATTTTCGAAAGCATGGTTATTTTTCATCAATTATAATTATTGTGATTTACGTTTCGTAATTATTATTTACAGGGTGTTCCTTAAAGACACCCTAATATTTGATGGGGTGGTTCTTTGACACATTTTGAGAAAAAAACTTCCTACCAACATACGTCCTAAAAGTCTCAACTTTGGAGATACAGGGTGATATAGGTTATAAAACGGTTGGTACTGCGATATAAAGCAATTTCAATTTAATTATTTTAATCAAGAACAGAGCATCTGACAAGAGAAATACATTTTTTGGATACTCCTTAATTTTGCAACAAATCTGATCTAATTTGCTTTCAGTCGCTGCACAAACATTTTCACGCCGTATCAGATTTTTGAAAAATAGACCCTGAAGTAAAACGATTTGTATTTTTTTAAGCGAAAACCCTGCGTGGGAAAAAGAAAATCTATGAGACTAATTTTGCTCAATAATGAGGTGGATCTTAATAGTAATTTTTATTTTGGAAGTAAGCAGTGGCGTATTATTTTTTCTCCAAAAATATTCAATGCAAAACCCGTACGGACGCCACTGGTAGAGAAAATGAAAAATTCCGTACATCACAAAATGCACCTTGATGCATAGAAGACATGTACCAAATTTTCTAAAGCTGTCTAGAATATTATCTCAGTTATTATCAAAAAACTGTTTGTTTTTCCAAAATTTCATTTCATTAGTCAACTCTAGGTATTGAGAATGATGTAAATGAAATGTTTTTTTTCACTTTATAACATAAAATATATGAACTGATAATATTTTCTTCGTTTTTTTTAATAAGTGACAATTAAACCTTCATTATTTCGGCATTACATTAGTTTTTTTTCTCTTTTATTTGTTGGTTTCTGAAGTTCATCCTAATTTGTTCACATAACCTGCCTACTAATTAGGCAAACAAAATCCGTCCTTATGGAAAGGGACACGTGAAATAACAATCTAAATTCACAGAATAAAAATGGCGATGAAGCATAAACAACGAAAGGGCCGTCAGTGACGTCACCAACACCCGCTCTTGCGAAATTTTCCAACATTGCGTCTCATAGAAATGAACCATCCTGTTCAGTCCATCATCCTTGAGTCAAACCAACATAAATTCGGAGATTCACGTGTGAAATTCGTGTTCATTCGACTTGACATTGACATTTCCACTTCTCAAGGGGGTATTAACCAGAAACATTCCCTCGATACGCCCCTGGTAAACGAGTACGAACAGAATGACCTTAGCTGGTATGTAATTTACACAGCTCTGACAGATTTAACAACATTAAAGTCAGTCAGACATTTGAACGGACATCAAAACTACCCTCTTTCGTTGTTTATTTCGTTGACAACTGGAAATACGGCTATGAAATTAATGACTTTTTCGTGTACAAAGCCAGAAACACCCGAATACGTTCATTGATAGAGCTGCTCAAGGTTAGTTTATACAGCAAACGATTTTTCGAGTCGTTAAATATTTGATTTCATTATTTCATTATTATTTTATTTTATTTCTCATTTGCTGATACGTGATACGTAATACGTGGCACGTAATACGTGATACGTAATACTTGATACGTAATACTTGATACGTAATATTTATTTTACAATGTAACACTGTGTAATTGAATTTTAATGTATATATTTTCAAATTTTATATTGTCTAGAGATTGATATATTGTATGGACACTGTTATATCCAAAGGGGGTACCCTTTGCTCAATTTCGGGCAAAATTTTGAAAATCAAATTCGCCGGAAAAGTACAAATGACCCCATTTTCGGAATCAGCGCATCAAAATACGAAAGAATCATTATATATTTAAGTCGAAAAACCGATTTGGAAATTTTCCGATTGTTTTTTCGCGATTTTCTCAGCTTCCTGAAGCTCTACGAGTTCAAATGACCCCATTTTCGGAATCAGCGCGTCAAAATACGAAAGAATCACTATATATTCAAGTCAAAAAACCGATTTTGAAACTTTCCGATTGGTTTTTCGTGATTTTCTCAGCTTCCTGAAGCTCTACGAGTTCAAATAATACCATTTTCGGAATCAGCGCGTCAAAATACGTAAGAATCACTATATGCTGAGGTCGAAAAACCGATTTTGAAATTTTCCGATCGGTTTTTCGCGATTTACTCAGCTTCCTGAATCTCTACGAGTTCAAATAACACCATTTTCGGAATCAGCGCGTCAAAATACGTAAGAATCACTATATATTAAAGTCGAAAAACCGATTTTGAAATTTTCCGATTGGTTTTTTGCGATTTTCTCAGCTTCCTGAAGCTCTACGAGTTCAAATGACCCCATTTTCGGAATCAGCGCGTCAAAATACGTAAGAATCAATGTAACGCTTTGATAATAATTCATTGTGATAACGTGATATCAATAGTGTGATCCTATTTTTGGACTTTTTAACCCTAAAGCTAGACCTTTATAATACATTCATTTATAAACTATATGCATCTGATATGAATGGACGAGATGATGAATTTTTGTACTGAAATTTCATTGTTTCAATTTCTTTTTTCCTTCATTTTTCTTCTGTATTATTACACTTATATGCTTTGTCAATAACGTAAAATCTTTGACAATAAAGTATATATTTGATTGATTGATTGAATACGTGATACGTAATACGTGATACGTAATACGTAATACGTAATACGTAATACGTAATACGTTATACGTAATACGTGATTCGCCGACAAAAAAGCCTAATTGAACGTATCGGAATTACGTCGCATAGATACGTTCATATCTGTGCATCGCCTCCAGTACATATTGTTCCTTTTTTTCATAGAACCAACAAACATTTCAGCCCTTTGCACTGCCGTTCACCACCTTGATAACAAAAAAAAACTCCACCATAATATTCCCCCCGTATACCCCAAACATTATAAAGTCAAACCCACCCAAAGAATTACGTAGCATCACCGCAATCTCTTAATCCTCAGCCGAATATTAAATAAACCTGTCGACCAGGAAGAGGCCCCCGGATCAGGCTCCCCTCCCATCGGAAATCCCCCCCGTGCGTCGCGCAACGTCATTGGAGGGAGCGCGCTTAGGCCACGCCCCCTACGGTGGGCGTGGCCGACTCTCCCTACAGGTCCTGCCTGTCAAGCGCGACTGAGAGGCCGTAGTGGGATCCGTAACTTTGTCGATATCGGTGCGAAACTGCCGTGTCGTGCTGTCGTGTGTATACAGGGTGTTTCATTCGGGTTGTGCTGGTAGATAGTCGTGTGGAGATGTTGGAGTTTTATCCTAATTTGAACTTGAATCCGGCCATGCTGCCTGAGAGGAGCGGAATGCCGGGACAGGATTGTAACGGACGAACAGGTTGGTGATTTTTGGGTGGCAAAGTTTGGAATTGGAAGTGCTGGATGTCGTTGTTTGATTTTGGGCATGTTTCGAAGATAACTAGTTGCGATAATTCAGACATCTAACTGTTTGCACGGGATTTAAAGACTCTGAGATTGGATTTTTCGGAAAAATTGTAAGGGGGTACCTTTGTTCAATTTCGATCAATAATTCAGATAATCATAATGTCCCTATTATCGCATACAGGGTGTCTAAGAGGTGCTGAACACGGTACTGAGCTCGGTTTTTTGATATCTAGGATAGTTTTCGAGATATTTCATGCTGAACATTCCAAAAAACCTCAAAAAGTCGCGAAAACTCACTAAAAATCCCCAAAACCCCCATATTTTCAAGGTAAAAACCCATGAAAAGTCCATGTCGATGCTAGGGAAGCCTCCATACAAAATTTGAAGACTTCCATGAAAATTCAAAACGACCAGATTCTCACCCGTCTATAAGGTGTCTAAGAGGCGCTGAAAACGGTGGTGAAATCCGTTTTTCGATATCTAGTATAGTTTTCGAGATATTTCATGTTGAAAATCCCAAAAAACCCCAAAAAGTCGCGAAAACTTGCGAAAAACCCCAAAAACTCCATTATTCTCAACGAAAAAACCTCAAAAAAGTCAATGTCGATGCTCTGGGAGCCTCCATTCGAAAACTGGAGACTCTAAGACGATTTTGAAATTTTTGCAAAAATCCAAAGGGGGTACCCTTTCGTCGATTTTTCGAAAAAATGTCAGAAATTAAATTCGCCTGAGAACTCGTCTATAAGGTGCTATAAGGTGACTAAGAGGCGCTGAAAACGGTGGTGAAATCCGTTTTTCGATATCCAGTATAGTTTTCGAGATATTCCATGTTGAAAATTCCAAAAATTGCCAAAAAGTCGCGAAAACTCGCGAAAAAACCCCAAAACTCCATTATTCTCAACGAAAAAACCTCTGAAAAGTCAATGTCAATGCTCTGGAAGTCTCCATACGAAAACTGGAGACTCTAAGACGATTTTGAAATTTTTGCAAAAATCCAAAGGGGGTACCCTTTCGTCGATTTTTCGAAAAAATGTCAGAAATTAAATTCGCCTGAGAACTCGTCTATAAGGTGCTATAAGGTGACTAACAGGCGCTGAAAACGGTGGTGAAATCCGTTTTTCGATATCTAGTATAGTTTTCAAGATATTTCATGTTGAAAATTCCAAAAATTGCCAAAAAGTCGCGAAAACTCGCGAAAAAACCCCAAAACTCCATTATTCTCAACGAAAAAACCTCTGAAAAGTCAATGTCAATGCTCTGGAAGTCTCCATACGAAAACTGGAGACTCTAAGACGATTTTGAAATTTTTGCAAAAATCCAAAGGGGGTACCCTTTCGTCGATTTTTCGAAAAAATGTCAGAAATTAAATTCGCCTGAGAACTCGTCTATAAGGTGCTATAAGGTGACTAACAGGCGCTGAAAACGGTGGTGAAATCCGTTTTTCGATATCTAGTATAGTTTTCGAGATATTCGCGATTTTCCACCTTAGCATATATTGAAAAAGTCGAAAAACATTCGAAAAATCACCTGTTTCATTATGAAAAACACTCTAAAACGTCCTGTATAAGCCCTGGAAGCATATTCTTCAAAATCGAAGACTATTGGCATCCCCCCTTATCCCCCCTCAATTTGTAAAAGCATCAAACAAACCCAGTCACCTATCCAAAACCTCTTATCCGACATCTTTGAAAGCCGACAGACCTCCTGACACTCGAATTATTTAATCCGGAAACCTTCCGACGACTGGATACTCCACGGAACATCGAAAGCGTTTTCTGGCTCCGGCATAATGAACAAAGATCGCGTTAGCAACCACCGAAGAAGTGGCGAATTGAAGATTCATCCAACCGTGAACAGATACTTAGACTTAGGAGTACGGCGACGTCATTATAGACACTTCCTGGTGCTTTAGTCAGGGAATTTCGCGGAAGGTTGGAAAGACGATTTTTTTTGAGTGGATAACCTGATATTTGAGCTCCTGGCTATGCTACTGTTCAATATACAGTGTGATTATGAAGTGAGGAACATAGAAAATTTTAAATTACCAAAAAAAAAAACAATGACAGGTCTATTTTAATTCAAACTCATATTTTATTATGACACCACAATATTTTTTTGAGTGGCAACACTTTGAAAAGAATTGCATTTTTCTGTATATGAATGTTGAAATTATATCATTATTCAGCACATAGATAATTTATATTTAATTTGAATTGATATTGCAGCAAATAAAACTGAAATTAATGTTTCTAAATGATGTTCTTTTTTTTTCAGAGAACGGACTTATCAAATGTGAAAAAACCTGGTGTGAAAATAACAACTTGCACAACTCATTAGGTAAATATAAGTATTGATTCAATATTGCATCGAATATAGTCATATCCTCATGTCAATCGTGAAAATTCAATCTGTCAACTGTCAAAAGAAATTTCCACTGGGATTTTATAATGTTGAAGAGGAAAGTAATGTCAATTCAACGATTCATGATTGTAACAGTGATATTTTCTGTTTATTTAAGCAAAATTGTTGTGACAAGTCGACAGAAAGTGCGATGTTGCCGCTTGTCTTTCTTTTTCAGCAATAATCCGAAGTAGAAAGTTTGATAAAGATTATCATTTGAATTGTTTCGTAAATCTGTCAGGACTATCTTAATGAAATGAATAGACATTGTTAGAGCCACCTTTTTGAACAAAACGTCAACGAAAGGTCACCATTTCCTTCGATTTTTTTATCTAGTAGTTTTCTATGTCGCTAACTTCAATAAGATAATAATCTAAAAAATGATTTTGACATTGACAATGACATTGACAATGACATTGACATTGACAATGACATTGACAATGACATTGACGATGACATTGACAATGACATTGACAATGACATTGACAATGACATTGACAATGACATTGACAATGACAATGACAATGACAATGACAATGACAATGACATTGACAATGACAATGACTCTATGCTCTTCCCTGACCCTATATTCTTTTTCACAGACGGCAGTGGGCTGATTAAATGCGAAAAAGCTCTGGAAATGTGCGAAGGCTGCGGTCAAAAAATCCACGACCGTTACCTGATGCGAGTGGCCGATGCAAGTTGGCACGAGCACTGCCTTTGCTGTTCCATTTGCGGCATCCTACTGTCTCACTCGTGCTACACCAGAAACACCAAACTCTATTGCAAAGCCGACTACGATAGGTGAGTAGCAGTTGTGACGTCACAAGGCCGCGCGACTGCGCCGAAAACAAAATCGGGGGTGTTTTTCAACGTTCTGAGATGAGTGTGAGGTGGGATCGAGTCCCTTGCTCCCCTTTTGTACCCCCTCGCTTCAGGGACGATTCTGAGAAGGGATTTTTCTACAAAGGAGTTTTATTGGATCTTCCCTACGCCTCGACGCCCGAGGAAACTCATATTGAGTTCGTATGAATGCAGACACGAATATTTAAGATAGCACAGTCGATTCTAATAAAGAATATGCGCTCTTGCGCTTCTTTGAAAGGAAAAAACGAGATGGAAAGTTTACGGGGGAGTAATTTCGGTGGGGGAATCACGATTAATAAGTTTTTTCGTCAGAAAAGCATCGAATTATGTTGTAAGGATTTGATATTGCATGACTTGGTGCCACAGCTCCGAGTGTGCACGTCGCGAAATAGGGACAAAGCTTAATTTTGACACTTTTCGAATGGAATATGGCATGCTCCATTGTTTTTCAAAAAATCACCTTTTTTCAACTTACAAGAAACCTAAAAATCATATTTTCCGAAAAATATGTACCCCAATCCTAATTTTTGTTGTTTCCAGAATATTCGGTGTGAAATGCTCACGGTGCGGCGATCGCCTACTGCCTCACGAGATGGTGATGCGCGCGCAGCAGCACGTCTTTCATCTGTCATGTTTCGTGTGCTGCGCCTGCTGTCAACCGCTGCAAAAAGGGGAGCAGTTCGTTCTTAGGGCGGGTCAGCTTTTCTGTCGGGGAGACTTCGAGAAGGAAATGTATCTAATGCAGCAAGTCAGCTCGGGAGATGACGATTTGTTGGACGAAAATAGGTGAGAAAAGGTGTTTTGTGAGGTTAGGAGGTGTGACAGTTAGAGTTATACGATTTTGCTGCGTATATTTCATGAAACTCACCTCAAATTGGTATTTCGGAGTATCATTGGAAAGCGGTAACACTGCAATCGATGTGATAAAATGCTATTACACATATTCTATTCGAATTGGATGCATATGATAACCAAATTATCAATATAATTCGAGAATGACATGGGGCGCGCCATCTCTTGACAACAGAGCTAATCAAAAGCCAGTTGGCATCAATGAACAATGGCATCTACAGCAGGCGCTTCTGAGGTAAATCAATAGAGGGAGCCACCTACTCTCACGTAGTGAAATGTTTTCAAATATCTGTTCAGTGACATTTCAACTGACTTAATTTCGATGTTACACTTTGGATACGATTAAACAAGTGTTCGATTGTTTTCAGCAGACCTAGAGACGGCAGACGCGGCCCTAAACGTCCACGAACAATCCTGACGTCAGCCCAACGCAGGCAATTCAAAGCCTCCTTCGAAGTGAGTCCGAAACCGTGTCGAAAAGTGAGAGAAGCGTTAGCGAAAGAAACAGGCCTCAGTGTTCGGGTGGTGCAAGTGTGGTTCCAGAACCAGCGGGCGAAAATGAAGAAGATCCAGAGGAAGGCGAAACAGGACGACGGAAAGTCAAACAGCGATAAAGAAAAAGGTGATAAGGATGATAAAATTATTAAGCGAGAATCGCCCAGTAGCGATCATGGACAGTTTTTGGGGTTGGGGAATTTGGGAGACAACCATTTTCCGATCAATCCTAACGTTCCATATTCACCTGATGGTAAATACAAATTTTCTTTTTCAATTCATTTCGTTGTGGTGATTGCTAGAACATTTTTTTGGTACTTGAACTCAATGTTGATTGTTCCTGGTTAAAAATATCAACATGTATACCATTGGTGCATTCTAATTTCATTTATTCACCGTACAATCACTCCTTAACCTAACTTTTTTGTTCTTGAACTGATTTCATATTATGACTTCATTTGGAAGTACAATTACATAATTTGAAGCTATAGCTTTTGAAACTGTTTTATATTTCTTACAGCTCTTATAAAAAAGTTGATTATTTCCATAAATTCGGTAATATGTAAGTGACTTACCATTTACCAAGAACATAATACACAAGATGTTCTAATAATCATCATGAATCACTATCACTGAATTGCATGAAATTTACCATCAATGCATAATTAATTTCTTTGGTGATTTCGCACTTATCCGATCTGGATTTCAATGAAAAATTGTTGATATAGTCTATTTATTTAAGCAAGATAGCTATTTCGGTGATATTGCGAAAAAAAGTTAGGTTAGGTATGATTGTCAATGTCAACTGATTATTTTATGGAATTCATGTTTTTTTTTGTCAAAATACGTGATCAAATCGAAATCCAGACCACATACTGAGTGCAAATTTCCCATTTCCAATTCATGTTTATTAAAAACACCTCTCTTCACTCACTAATTTCATGTTTCAGATAATTATCCAGCACATTCTGGAGAGAGTTTTTGCAGTTCCGACATATCCCTCGATGACAGTACAAATTTCGATCAATTAGACGAGGCTACCTCTGACACAATGTCTTTGCAAAATCTCGAATTACAGTCTCACGCGCACCACAACGAAGGAGGTTCCACATCGAGTTCGATAGCTAATCCCATAGACAAACTCTACCTTATGCAAAATTCGTACTTCAGTACCGAGCAATAAAAGTGTTTGATTTTTTCGCGAAACGCTAGATGAAATATTGTTTCTGGTCTGGGGATTTTTTTGTACAGAAATATCACTATGCGAAACCAAAAATCGTGAACGTCTAGTCTTCTGTTTTTTTTATTTTTTTTTTGTTCTGCTCAGTATTATTTATTTGTTTAGTTATTGTTATTTTTTTTCAGTTTACTTGTACATGAGCTATGTAAATAAAAGTGAGAATTGAAGATAATTTAATAGAAACTATGAATTTATGTAACGAAAATTAAATGTATGTAAATACAAGGAACCTAACCTTAGATTTACCCTGAGTCGAATTATTGATTGTGATGAAAATATTTATGCCAAATATAGGATTTACTATTGCCTAGATTTTATTATGTATATTTTAAATAAAATATCAGTAATAAACGTTGTTTTTATTCACAGTCCCTTCATCAAAGACAGTTATGACAGCTGTCAGAAAGTTGGGTTATGTTTATCGTTTTGAAAAATATACGCCAGAATTGGAAACAGTCATGATGATTTATTGACGAAAGAAAAACAGATAGTCATCAAACTGGTACTTATTACTCAATCAATTAATTGATTTATTACATGTTGAACATATGATGTATTTACATCGTCACTTTCAATTCGAATAATGTACAGTCTTCACTTCAGAATTATCAAAAGGAATGCCTAAAAGTATACATTTTATCTTGTTGTTGTTGTAGCTTCCTTCCTGGCTGCGTCTTGTAGAAGTTGGGTATCAACTTCATCGGCAGGTAGTTGTACGTAACGAACAACAGAACCTCTGATAAAACAGTTTTTGACAGAGAGCTGAAACAAAAAATATCAATCTCGAGAAAAACTGGTGGTAGATCTTGGTACTAACCATGTGTGGATATTTTTCTGTGTCTGTAACACTTATATCCGTTAATTTGATATTCAAATACTGATCCACTGAATGCAAAGCACCACAAATACTGAAAAAAAATATATATATTCAAGAAATTCTAGTTTATGGTTTCATACCTCAAATCATTTTTCAATTCAACCACTACGTCTTTCCCAACCAAAGACTTGAAGAAGGAATAGAACAACTGAAAAAGATGACTAATTACTATACAGAGTATTGAATGCTGAAACAACTTTACCATTTCGAAAATATTTGTTGTTGTGTTGATCTGAATGTACTCTAACGAAATCGAGCACAGGAATGATTCTTAGGTTATTAGACCTGTGTGAACAACGGTACTTGAACTGGCTGTACGATTTGCCGAACATATCTGATTACCCAGTGCTGTAGATTTACAAAATATTGCTTTTGAATATAGAAAGTATAGTCGTATATTCCTACCACTGACTACATCGATGACAACTTTTGGAATTGCATTGATTCAAAGAATAATCGTTCGTGAGGGGAAAACGCAAAAAAACAGAGAAATGAAGCATATCAATTTTGTAAATTTGATTCCTAAGAAAATATTGAAGTCTACACCACTGAGCGATCGGGAATGTTCGGCAATTTAGGCAGCCAGCTCAGACAGTTGCCTTCACACAGGTGTAGCCGGTATCACGTGAAAAAAAAGAAGATTTCTCGTAGGTTATTGTTTATTGTTTACAAGATACAGAATTCAAAATAATGAACAAAATGATACAATTAATGAAGAACTTCTGAAACAAAATCAAAAATGGCAACTAAGGAAGGTCAACCCATTGTAAAAAGATCTGCAACCGAAGTTGTGACACCACATAAAGTGGCGCTCACCATATTGATACGGAATTTTTGCATCTATCGAGAAGAAGGTAAGTGAATATGTGTGAGTAATTATTCCTTAACCATTACATAAGTTCCCCACTCACATTTATTTCACTTTGATAACATTGTATAACTATTACATTGACATTTCTTCGAGTTCACAGATGAATTCAAAAATCTTGATGGCGTACAAAAATGCCGATTCAGAAGAGACTTCTGTGTACTCATGCTACGTTTATTACAAAGCCCTGAGATTCCATTGCTAGAATTGTATAATTTGCTAACTTCCAAGAAATACCAAATACCACATTCACTGTTCGAATCATTTGATAATACCCTATCTTACTTGAACAAAGAGGGAATAGGTAGCTTGATGGATATAACAGAGAGCCTACAAAAAATCATCAATAGGCCAGATGATCCAATGAACACACTCATCTCTAAGTCTAGTATTATAGGTAACAAAACTGGCGTCTATTCGAGGTCATGCAGTTATAGTTTCAATTCATTTTAGGTTATTATTTGAGACGATTCATTGTGTATTTTGACATTCTAAAATTTTCTGAGTTTACTATTCTCTACGAGGACTTCCAGAGATATTACGAGGAAATGCATAGAAGCTCAAAATTTAAAAACAATCAAGAAGAAAATTTAGATCAATGGTAATGCTCATTGTTCTGTGGGGGGTGCTTTATAACACCCAGTACAATAATAGGGTTTCAGGTGTGGCGATAGAGAGCAATGGTCTAGAAGACAAGCAGAACTTTTCATAGCAACTCAAGCAACACTTCTTGCTAATAACGAAGGCAAAGCTTTGCCTCCACCTGAATTACAAAAACAAATTCGCAGCATTTTAGAATCCAATCCTGATTTATCTGGAGCTGTACGTTAAATAACGCTTTTTCTGCAGGAATTATTAATTTTCCAACGATTATTTCACAGCATTTTCTACTCTACTTGAACTACCTTCGAGTAGACGAGTATTGTGGGGCGATTGACAGCCTCTTGCACTCTTTTGACAGGAATGTCGATCCCTGTTTGAAATCTTACAACGACGAAAAAAGCAAAAGACACCGATTCGCCGCGCTGAATTTGGCAATTTTGCATTATCACTTCGGACACGTGTAAGATAAGGTGTAGTTTATTTTGGGTTGACGGTTACGTCACCTGAGCAATAGGTGCGATGTTGCCGGAGCATAAAATTGTCGCTGAACTTGGAGAAATAATTTAGAAATAAATATATTTTATTTTGAGTTGGGTCGGATTTAGTGATTATATTTTATGTAAAGCACGTTCTTTACCCTGATTCAACTTTATTCAACTTGATTTTCACAGTTTCACATTGTTTCCTAGTAAAAAAAAAATCACGTGATTAATGGAAGTCCCTCAAGAATCGGTTTTTCAGAGAATGGATTCTCAATTATTTTCGATTGAATCGTTAAAAAAACAAATCGCGTGGATCAGCTGATTGTGAGAAAATTATGCTTAAAATATCAGACACGTTTGGCAACGTCGCAAAGTATTGCCAACTGTGACATATCACGAGATGCAAATTCATTTTCTCTCGCTAAAAAAGGCGAAAACGAGATTGCATTCCCTAGTTGAGTAACCATCAGCCCAAAACAAACGAACTGCTTCCACAAATCTCGAAAAACTAAACGCACCTGCTTCTAGTGAGGAAGCTTTGGCAGCTCTGAAAGAATCCATACAAATTTCGCAGGAAGCAAACGATAATGTTTGCCTACAACATGCACTCTCTTGGTTGTACCGTCTCACGACTGTCAATGAGGATAAATTGATAATACACTGTATACTGAAAAGTTCAGAGTTGAATCTGAGCTACACGACTTCTTTGGGCTTGCAGACTTTTGCTCAGTTAGGGTGTTTGCATACTGGAAAAAATTATGCAGTACTGGAGGTGAAGTAACTACTCAATATTATCTCAAAAATTTTTGAAATTATGAAATGCTTGACAAAATAAAAAAAACATTCTCATTTTATATGACTTACATGATATTCTGGTAGAAAAAAAAAATTGTTTTATCTAGCATAGGAGCCGAGAAAAAAAATTTTGAAAATGACTCAACACCTACCTCAATCAGTGTTTCCCCTTTTTGCATTTTTTTCTCATGTTGACACATTGAAATGAAACGAAAATTGACTATTTCAACAATTTATTTTTTCTAATATCACTAGACACTGACCAAAAGTGACATGATAAATTGTCAGTACAACTATAAAGACCTAACTTCGTACAACTATTCGATGAAAGCGGCGCTGTGGCAATTTTACGGCAAAACCGAAATGTGTTCGTTGTGGAGTCAGCTCTTGCTTTACCAAAACATGGATTCTCTGCCGCCTAGCAAAGCTTTTTACGGTGAAGGTTTCTGTTTGGCAGTGTGCAACATCGCCAACAATATGCTGTTGCAAGGGGAGTACGCCTTAGTATTCTGTATACTGGGTTTCGCCAAACAAAGGTGGGGTTTTATTGTTTTTTTTTTGTGAAACTAACAACATAGCACATGTACGTCCAGTGGACGTCCATAGAAAGTCCAGTGGATGTCCATAGAAAGCCACATTGAAGTTCATAGTTTTGCATGCAAGAATTTATTAGATATTTCGTGAAAAAAAACATATTATCCTCAAAAAAAGGAACGAATTTTTCTTCTGAATGCAATTTTTGAATTACCAAAGTTTTCTTGATCTACTAATTGACATCAACAGTTTCTTTCATTATTCGTTTTAAATATACGTGATTATCTTTCACTTCTCCTTAACGACAGCACATATTATTGCACGTCCAATGTTTGTCCATTTAACGTCCATGGCCTTCAAAAGAACGTCCAATGGAAGCCCTTTTTATGTCCATGGACATCAATTCGTTCATTGGACCCCAATGGACATAAAAAGGACATCCATTGAATGAATTGACGTCCTTAGACATGAAAAAAACGTACATTGGATGTCCATTTAACGTCTTCGGACATAAAAAGGACTTCCATTGAATGAATTGACGTCCTTGGACATAAAAAGGACGTCCAATTAACGCCCTTAGAAGTAAAAAGGACGTCCAGTGGATGAATTGACGTCCAATGTTTGTCCATTTAACGTCCATGGCCTTCAAAAGAACGTCCAATGGAAGTCCTTTTTATGTCCATAGACGTGAAAAAGACGTCCATTGAATGAATCAAAGTACATGAACATAAAAAGGACTTCCATTGAATGAATTGACGTCCATTGACATAAAAAGGACGTCCATTGGATGTCCATTTAACGTCCATTGACATAAAAAGGAAGTCCAATGAATGAATTGACGTCCATGGATATAAAAAGGACTTCCATTGAATATGACGTCCTTGAGCATAAAAAGGACGTCCATTGGATGTCCATTTAACGTCTTTGGACATGAAAAGGACGTCCAATGAATGAATTGACGTCCAATGTTTGTCCATTTAACGTCCATGGCCTTCAAAAAAACGTCCAATGGAAGTCCTTTTTATGTCCATAGACGTGAAAAAGACGTCAATTGAATGAATCAACGTCAATGGACATGATAGGACTTTCATTGAATGATTTGACGTCCTTGGACATAAAAAGGACGTCCAATGGATATCGTGTGCTATGTGGGTACATAGATAAACAATTCGGTTTCCGCAGGTTCCCACACGAACCCCAATCCCATCTGTGGATGCTATCAGAAAACCTCTTTCACTTCACGAGAGCGCTCTACCGGGAACAATGGGCAGAAGCCGTTTCGGCTGCCCAAAAAATCATGGTGCTGGACCAGTGGGAGGGGTATTTGAGGTTAGCAGAGGTTTACTTCTACAAACAGGACTACGTCGAGGCCGATAATTGCGTGGAAATGTTGTTGAAGCAGTACCAACTCGATATTACGTACAAGTTCAGGAAAAAGTAAGTGGTTTTGTGGTGAAACAAGGTTTATTTGTCGCTTGTATATGATTTGGTGCCACAACTCCGGTGTTACACGCCACGAAACGCGTTTCGATTGGAGTGAAAATTTTTCCGAACAGCAAAAGGACATCCAGTGGACATAAACGTACAATTCCTGAAGTTGGAATTTAATGCCAAGCTCTTCACATCCATTGGTGGTCCATATTAGGTCCAAGGACCTCATTTGGACATAAACAGGACCTCAAAACTATTATTTTTCCTGCAGAGAAGAGTGAAACTTTTTCATAAATCAATAAACATATTATCCTCATGAAGAGGAATAATTTTTTCTTCAGAAAGATCAATTTGAATGCAATTTTTGAATTATCAAAGTTTTCTCGATCTACTGATTGACATTAACAGTTTCTTTCTTTATTCGTTTAAAATACACGTGATTATCTTTCACTTCTCCCTAACGACAGCACAGATTATTGCACGTCCAATGTTTGTCCATTTAACGTCCATAGCCTCCAAAAGAACGTCTAATTGAAGTCCTTTTTATGTCCATGGACGTCAATTCATTCATTGGACGTCCTTTTCACTTCTGTGGACGTTAATTGGACATCCATTGGACGTCCTTTTTATGCCAATAGACGTAAAAAAGACGTCCAATGAATGACTTGACGTTTTTGGACATAAAAAGGACGTCCATTGGATGTCCAATCAACGTCCATGGATATAAAAATGACTTCCATTGAATGAATTGACGACCTTGGACATAAGAAGGATGTCCATTTAACGTCCATGGCCTTCAAAAGAACGTCCAATTGAAGCTCTTTTTATGTCCAAAAACGTCAATTCATTCATTGGACGTCTTTTTCACTTCTGTGGACGTTAATTGGACATCAATTGGACGCCTTTTTTATGTCCATAGACGTGAAAAAGACGTCCAATGAATGAATTGACATTTTTGTACTAAAAAGGACTTTCATTGAATGAATTGACGTTCTTGGACATAAAAATTACGTCCATTGGATGTCCAATCAACGTCCATGGACATAAAAAAGACGTCCAATGAATGAATTGACGTCCTTGGACATAAAAAGGACGTCCATTGGATGTCCATTTAACGTCCATGGCCTTCAAAAGAACGTCCAATTGAAGTCCTTTTTATGTCCATGGACATCAATTCATTCATTGGACGTCCTTTTCACTTCTGTGGACGTTAATTGGACATCCATTGGACGTCCTTTTCATGTCCATAGACGTGAAAAAGACGTCCAATGAATGATTTGACGTTTTTGAACATAAAAATGACTTTCATTGAATGAATTGACGTCCATGGACATAAAACGGACGTCCAACGACCTGAACGACTTATTTCTCCTGCAGGTACTACCACGTGCGAGCGAAAATCCTCAAAGCCGAAATCCAATTCGCCTGCCACTTCCCAACGTCCGTCCCATCGGGCATGATCACCACCCTAAACGACTGTCTCATCGAGTCCCAAGCCGCCCATTTCGACTTCCAATCGATCCTCGTCCGACTGCAAATAGCCCATTGCATGCTGGCGACGGGCAACGCCGGCCAGGCTCTCGCCGTCCTCGAGCGCTGTCTCGTGCAGATTCTCGGCCACGCCGGCCGGTTCGACAGGGCCAGAGCCACGCTGTTGTACGTCAAGTGTCAAATCGCCGATGCCGACAGGTGGGCGGCGGAGGAGAGGGGGAGGGTGATTTTGGAGGGGGTCGGGGTGTTGGAGGGGGTTAAGAGGGATTTTGAAAAGGTGGAGGCGTTTTCGAGGGTGCAGGATGTGTTGTTTTTGCAGGTGGGTGTTGATTTGGTGTTTTTTTTTAAAGGGAGTGCTCGGGGGGGTGTTTCGGGCATGGTGAAGTTTATTTTCAGCTATTTTTCCCACAATTAAATTGGGAAATAACGGAGTGCTGTTTTTGGAGGTGTTGAAAAAAGTTCTCCAACTGCTGACGTGATTTTGGCCAAAACAATTGCTGAAACAAAAAAAAATCAAAAAGGTCATTGAAATTTAAGGTATTTCCTATTAACTGACCAAAGATTTTTCGAAAAATATCAAAAATTGACAAAATGGCGTAGTTCTGCAAAAAAAGTGTCGTTTTCCAAGGTAAAAAAGTGGTCGATGATTTTTTGATGCCAAATTAATAATTTTCAACCGATCAGAAAGATTTCAGGTCATTATATAGTAAATATATTCAAGAATACTTGGTTCCAATTTGAAGTCGATCCGTCAATTTATCTTCGAGTTATGACGTCAGCAATTTTGACAAATGTCGTTTCGAGAGAATTGCGTTCAAAGTTACAACTAACGATTTTAGAATGCTACCATTCAAAAAATATGCGAGATACGATCTTGCTGCTCTCACAGGATGTTTTCGAAAGTATAAACTACCGAAAAAGCAAAAAAAAAACGATTTTTATGAAAGAGTTACACTGAGAGAAATAAATGCGCGTCTGAATTTGATTTGCTCCAACTGCAGACGTGATTTTGGCCAAAACAGTAGATGAAACAAAAAAAATTCAAAAAGGTCTTTGAAATTGAAGGAATTTCTTATAAACTGACCAAAGATTTTTCGAAAAATATCGAAAATTGACAAAATGGCGTAGTTCTGCAAAAAAAATGTCGTTTTCTAAGGTAAAAAAGTTGTCGATGATTTTTTGATGCCAAATTGCGAATTTCCAACCAATCAGAAAGATTTCAGGTCATTATATAGTAAATATATTCAAGAATACTTGGTTCCAATTTGAAGTCGATCCGTCAATTTATCTTCGAGTTATGACGTCAGCAATTTTGACAAATGTCGTTTCGAGAGAATTGCGTTCAAAGTTACAACTAACGATTTTAGAATGCTACCATTCAAAAAATATGCGAGATACGATCTTGCTGCTCTCACAGGATGTTTTCGAAAGTATAAACTACCGAAAAAGCAAAAAAAAACGATTTTTATGAAAGTGTCACACTGGTATAGCCCTAGGTCTAAGCTTGGTATTTTTTATTGAAGAAATGCTTGAATAAATCTCATTATTTTTTGTTTCAGAGCCAATTGTACGATGCACTTGGAATGCGAACAGAAAGAAATAAATGCGCCTCTGAATTCAAGTTGCTCAATGAAGAACAGCTTCCGAAAAATGTGTTTACATTGGTCAAATATGTTTAATTTTTGGAATACAACAATTTTGAATTCAGTGATTGTTAATAAAATATTTTCAAGTAAACAAAAGTTTTATTGAATCTTCCTGTACATGCCTGAGGGAGGCGTCCATTGAAAACGTTGATTTTTCATTATTTTAATCAGTTACTGTCAAAAGCACAATCAGAGGCGGGCCAACGCTGGCCCGGACGTTTCAATTATTTATATCTTGCAAATGGATTTTTTCTATATTTGATCAAGTTTTTTGTGCCTTGCCTTTCATTTCTGAAAAATTCTATTGTATATAATGTGAGAATTGAACATTGGGAATTCCCTTAGCGAATATCGATACCTAATTCAAAAATTATTATTAATTATTTATTGCTTAGTGCATAGAAGAACTGAAGCGGGGTTTCCCATTTAAAACCGAATTTCAAATCTTGACCATGTAATGGATTCCGATAAATAAATGATTAATACCAAGACAGGGTCGGAATAAGTGATTATTTCAAATTAGTTGAATGTATAAATTTAAAGTTTACATTTAATTACAAACTTTGGTTATGCAATGAAAAATAAAAATTGAGCAGCAAGTTGTCGAATTTTCATCTTCTTTTATTTATTCTTTGAAAATTATGATTTATGATGGATTTTTTTTGCCAAATCCAAGAATTTAATTGTGAATTATGTAAATGGAGTTCAACTTTCTGGTAATTCAACACAGTTGTCTGAAAAATAATTCCTGTCAAAAGAGCTGTCATGTAATTGGTGTTAATAAACTGTATCAATTCTTCTTCCCATTTCATTTGCTTTATATGAGCTTTCCTTAGTATGTGGGCTCTCAGAAAAAAAAACAAATTGAGCTCACTTTCACGTAGGTTAATGTGATGAAGACTTCTAGTACCAAATTGAGCTGCAAATATTGTAAAAATAAATAACTGAAATGTGGGAAAATATACCTTATTGCTTGAACCAACACTGTTTTATCGACTAGAAATTCCAGCATTATCTTTGTATATAAAAATGAGGCATTCAACCACAGTTCAAATGAAAACCGTTTGGTG
This sequence comes from Plagiodera versicolora, assembly GCA_037013635.1. Classification (NCBI taxonomy): domain Eukaryota; kingdom Metazoa; phylum Arthropoda; class Insecta; order Coleoptera; family Chrysomelidae; genus Plagiodera; species Plagiodera versicolora. Next base: position 8,117,485 of record CM072991.1, on the reverse strand, counting down.
AAGATGATGCGTGTAGTACTATTTTTGTGCTTACTGAATTTTGGTAAGTGAGAAAAATTGGTTTACTTTCTAGTATTGGAATCTTCGAGAATTCTCATGACCTCCAAAAATATCGAGTTCAGAATTATCATGCTTTCGAAATTTACTTTCTAATGTGAATAGCTCAAGATGCAAGTGTTATCAGTTGTAACTATGATTGTTTTTATATTATGCCGTTTAAAAACATCGTTATTTTGCACTATTAATAATAATCCATAATATTAATGGCTGATATTGAGACATAGTTATGAAATTTTTATGTAATGGATATAAGTGATGTGCTAGTATTAAAATTCTGTCAAGTTATGCATGATAGATACACACAAATGTGTTTTTTATATTAAACAATTACATTGTTAGTATTTCCCATTGGTGAATGTTTATATTTCCAAGAAAACAATGATTCATTTACAGTCAGCAGTGAATTTTACGAATATTTTTGACGAAATTACAAATAAATGAATGATCAACTGCTATTTAGACTTCTCTAATTAAATAAACTAATTCTTTAGGCTCTCAATTTCGCTGTCAAAGTCAAAGCTACTTCCAAACGTTGCCAAATTTCCTCAGAAACAGTAACCGACGTCACGACTTTATGACAAGACAGCTGTAATAACATAGTTGCCACATGCTCAATTCTATCAGGAGACAACAGAAACTGTTCATTATTTGTTTCGTAATTTCAGCGTACTCTAGGACTGGACCGGAAGTTGAAACACCCCTTGGAAAGATGCAGGGACTTTATAAAACGTCCTACAATGGAAAACCGTACAGCTTGTTCGAAGGAATTCCTTATGCTAAGCCTCCTATAGGAAATCTGAGATTTGAAGTAGGGAATTGAATTTGGAATGTGTTTATTTTTCGAGGTCGACAGAACTGTCAGAGTACACATAGTTGCCATTCTTTCATTGGAACTATCGAATTCTAGTAATGTTTTTTCATCTTAAATCAATGGTGAAATACAATACAGTGAAAATGCGAAAAAGATTTCTATGCACTAATTTTATTTAGAGGTTGACGTCACTTGGACATTTCCGGCGTTGCCAAGTGTTCAGTTTCGGAGAAACCCGTATAATCGTGATGCTACAATTTCAATTTTTTTAACAGGAAGCTGTCCCTGTCGAACCCTGGATAGGAGTCTGGAATGCAACGAGAATACCACAACGTTGCATGCAGACAGAGATTTCAGGCATAGGAGAAGTAAGAGGTAGAAAATCATTCACAAAAAGTGTTGAATCATAACAAGTCTGAGTAACTTTTCGATGTTAAGGAAGCGAAGACTGTCTGTATTTGAGCGTGTACGTCCCAGGAGATAAAATAGACCCGACAAAAAAATACGACGTTCTTCTGCAGATCCATGGGGGTGCCTACATGATAGGAAGCGGTACGGACGTGGCCGAATCCTCTTTCGTCCTCGACATGGACCTCATCTACGTAGCAATCAACTACAGAGTCGGAGTTTTCGGTGAGCCTTCGTGCTTCTCTCTCAATCGCATGCCCTCCTGGCTATACCGCAGATAAACTTTCCCGATACTGTACACGCATTCCAGGCTTTCTGAGCACAGAAGACGGCGTCATACCCGGCAACAACGCGATGAAGGACCAAGTCCTAGCTATGAAGTGGGTGAAAAACAATATCGAGTGCTTCGGGGGCAACGCGGACTCGGTCACCCTTATAGGCCATTCCGCGGGGGGCGCCAGCGTCCACTTGCACACCCTCTCGCCCATGTCTAGGGGCTTGTTCCACAGGGCGTTCGCCGGCAGCGGGGTAGCCTTGAGTCCGTGGGTCATCAAAGAAAAACCAGCGGTAAAGTGGGGTGTTTCATTTCTTGTTCTGTGTTTGACAGATGACAGTATGACGTTGCCAAGTCCACCAATAGCTCCTGGGGAATATTTCTTGATGTTTTTCAGGAGCATGCTAGGAAAATGGCTGCCCTCCTGGGCTGCCCTACTGAGGATTCTCGGTTGCTTAAGGCGTGCCTCAAAGGGCGTCCTGCCGGTGACTTTGTCGACAACTACAGGGAGTTTTATGGCTACGGCCATCTTCCTTTCTCGCCGTTCTCGCCTGTGGTCGAGAAAAACGCCAGCAACCCCTTCCTGACCAAGTTGCCCTATGACGTAATACGGGAAGGTGACGTCGCTGATGTGCCGCTGTTGATTTCGACTGTAAGGGATGAAGGGTTGTACCCAGCTTTCTGTGAGCGGTTCTTCAGCTCGTGGTGACTTTGTCATTGGTTGCTGTGCTTGCAGATTTCCTGGACCAGTTCGAGGCTGTGGATCCGGTGTTTTTGGAAGTGGCACACCTTCTTTTCGACTATAACCACACCCTGCCAGAGCAGAATCGCTCGGAGGTGGCACAGAAAATCAAGGATTTGTACTTGGGGCCAGGCCAGAGCATCAGCAATGCCACTTACAAGAGATTCTTCAAAGTATAACCCTCCGTGACTTTGTGCCAGCGGCTCCATTGAATGTTTTGCAGATTTTCTCGGACCGAGACTACATCGCCCCATCGGAGATGATCGCGAAAGCTCAGGCCAAGGTCATGCAATCCCCTGTGTATTACTTTTACTTCGATTACAACAGCAGAATCCTCCCAACTTCGATCCTGATGGCCGGGAGAAATCTGGACGGTGAGGCTTTGAGCTCCCGACCACTCAACTCCTCTAAAATTTCTCTGTTTTTCGGTCCCAGTCGTGTCACATACAGGGGACACAATTTACAGCCTCGGCCAAGCGATGGCCGGTAGACGATTCACAGGGGACGACGACAAAATGAAGGACAAGCTGCAGAATATAATCACTTCTTTCGTGAGGACGGGGTAAGTGAGCTCGCTGGGCCTACCAATGGGTGGTTTCAATGGGTTTCTTCAGGTATCCTTCGTTCGATGGTAGTAATACGTGGAAAAATGTGGGAAAGGACTCGTTCTTGACGTACCTGCACGTTGTTGGGCCTGATTACATGAGGATCAGGAAGGTTAAATCGTTGGGGAACTCTGATTTCTGGCGACAGTTTGGTCTTGGCGAGTTTGAGAGAGAAGTGACTGTATAACTTGATGATGAATTGTTTTTTTTTTCTGACTACTATTACGGAGGAAAGCTGATAGGAGGAGAAGGAATGTCATTCAGAATAATAGCATTTGAGATCATTGGAACATTACATTTCAGTTCGAACAAGAAAATCTCACATTGCAATTTTTAATGCTGAATAAACTTGTTGTCTCATGTTGTTTTTTTTTAATCTGAGGTATACGTGATGAGTTGGTTGTTCCACAAGGTGCTGTTCTGACCTTACTGGTTCGGAGTAGAATTCTCAAGAATTATTCTAGATAATACATGAATAAACATATTTATTTCGAAATAAAGATTTGGGACAAATTTCTTATACAGGGTGTTTCAGAATTACACGGCAATAATCCAGGAACGTATCTTCTGGTACGAAATAAGGAAAAAAGTTCCTATGAACGTGTGTCCGATCTCGATTATTAACGGAGTTACAGGGTGTTGTATAAACATTTCAGAGTATGTAACTTTGAGCCAGTTTACAAATTGATTTCTGAGAAAACTGAACGGAATTGACCGAAAATTAAGAAGGACAAAATTTAGGTAATAGGTTGAAGAACTTGGAAAAAATATTGAAATTCACCAGTGGCTTACAGGAAAGTTTTTCTTGAGGCTTTTATGCACTGAGACCTCGGAAAATGCAACACCCTGTATGGTATTTGGAAAACATTTACTTTCATATTGAGCAGCAACCATTGCTTGATACTCATACAAAATTTGAGAGCTCTTAATCTAGTAGATCCAGCACAATAAAATAAAAACCTAATTTTTTCAAAACATTCAACACCCTGTAACTCCGCTAATAATCGAGATCGGACACACGTTCGTAGGAACTTTTTTCCTTATTTTGTACCAGAGAATACTTTCCTGAAATAATGCCGTGCAATTGTGAAACACCCTGTATAATACAAAAATTGTAGTGGCTGAATTTCGTCTAAAAAAAATTACCTGAAAATAACTGGTTGACTTTATCATAAAAATTAGCATGATATTCGATGAGCCAATATTGCAGAAGATAACATTAATCAACGTAATAGACAATTACCAGTTTCATTACTATTTTTCCATTTGCATAATTGAATAAACTATTTTTTGATTGGAATAGTACTACCTCGCTACAAATTCCTAGCAATAAATCATAATTATCAACCCTATTATTATTTTATCGACTGTTTTCGAATGGACTAATTTTTCTCAGTGACAGATAACAATTACGTAGACTTTATAAAATGGAAGACGGACCGAATGATATTCGCACTCAAACACTAAGCATACAAGTGAATAAGTGTGGTCAATAAGACGTTTGGACGCTGAGTCAATTGTACTTAATTAGGGTAAGCAGGAACCAGCACATAATTTTCGGGTTCATGTTTAATAATCGACTTATTTTTATACGCCCTGCATCAATTTCGCCTAAATAACTATATTTTATTGACAACTCATCCAGCGTCTTTATGTATCACGTGATACTACAATATTTGGAGTAGGGAAAAATCATGATACACAGGGTGTAATATATTCAAGAAAGAATTTTGTTTAAAAAAAAATAGTCACGATGAAGCATTTGATTATATTGAAGTTGAAGTTCCTGTGTCAGAAGTTGAAAATGACGTTGGAAGTTATTGATACTATATACAGGGTGACACTAAAATGTAACGTGAAGAATTCAGTGTCTACTTGATCGTTTTTCCTTAGTTTTTATCCCCACTGATGACGGAATTGATATTTCAGTGCTAATTTCGATGCAAGAAGTGTCTCGGCTATAAATTTTATACTTACTATTACTTTATCGTGTATTCTGAAGCTATGTTTGCTTCATTTTTATTTTAAGCAAGTGATTGGGTCATTAAAGTGTAAAAATGTAAACAATTTTTCGATATCGATAACAATAACAATTGTAGTACACAGCAAGATAATAAAAGTTAGTTTACTCAGGAATGACAAATACCTACAGTGGGTTCTGGGACGAAGTGAACCATATTGAACCAACGTGAGTAAAAAAACTGCTCCACTAAGGCAAAAAGTCACTGAGAAGGGTTGTTATTTTGTTTTTGACATCAAGCATACCAACTATTTCGCGAAGCGTCTGCAAAACATGCCAAAAAATGGCTAAGTTTTAGTTTTTTGTCCAAAAACTCTATTTCATACCAGTTGCTTCTTTACTAATCTTCGTGATATGAACTCGTGATTCCAGACAATTCGAAACAACCTTTCTCCTTGTTTATAATCCCTTGATGGTGTTTTGTAATAAACATTGACCTAGAAATAGGGTGCAGGGGAATATTTCCTGTGAGACTTTAATTGATTTTTCGAAAACGCGAGGTTTAATTCATTCGTAGTGGCGTGCTGCTTCATAATTTGTTCTCGGGGTGTATGCTAGGTTAGTCGTGACCTTGAGCTAACTGACCTTGAACTTGTATCCTGGATAATACAGGCGAAGTCGCAGTATGGCGGGCATCACTGGATACAGTTTACTTATTCAAGGATTGATTTTTAATCAGGAACAGTTTCTGTTGTCTTTAGGTGAATTCTGGCAACTATGTGACCACAGGTTCCTTCTCATGTAGTCGTGATGTCAGTTATTATATGCAGGAAAGAGATTTGGAGGCTTCAAAAAGACCCAAAAAATAAATTGCTACTAATATTTAGGCAACATTACAACGATGCCAATTTTTTTTTCAAGAAAAATCCTTGATTTCCCAATGAAGTTTCTCAATTCTAGTTGTAATTTCAACAAATATTGAGCCAAACTGTTTGAATAATGAACCTAACCTAACCTTCTTTTTCGGAGTTCTGGTGACAAAAAGACAAGCGGCAACATCGCTCTCGCTGGCGACCTGTTGCTTGAATAAATAGAAGAGGAAAATGGCGTATCAATTTCTATCGATCTCCACTTTGGAAGCACGTGGTTATTGAAATTCTGCAAGAGTACCCCTTCGAATTGACCCATTTCATTTCTCAATCAAATATTCATAACGAACAATATCCGATAGCATGAATACGTTTCACTAGCCTTAGTTCGCTATCAAAGTCTACCGCGACAAACAAAAAACGTGAAATAATTACATTTCGATTCGTTACATCGTAACACGAAGGACGACGTACAATATCGTAATAATTCACATTTTAAAGGAAGTTGCCAGTGTTATTGGATTCAAGCTTATCACCTGAATTCCATACAACGATATTTTCTGTAAAACACACACTGTGGATTGGTCTCCTGTGTTTGGCTTGCAAATATTTTGAAGACTGTGCTAGCGATCACGTTTCTTGGGTGTTATCAGATACCAGTCGGTAATACAGTGAAGTGGTTTAATAGTGTGCCAGTCTGCAAACATTCCTGTTATCATTTATGTTTATTTATCTCGGGAAAAAATGCGTTTGTTTGACTGAAACGGGTTGAGCAACAGGTGGTGTAAGTCGCACATGCGCAGTGCAACAAGTTGTTTTTTTTAAACAGTTTTTGGTTGTATTTTTATCAGTAAAAGCAAAGGTTTTTATCGCAAATATAACAGTTGTACCTAGCTGTTGAATTCGTTACATGAAATAGTTTGGAAAGTGAGGTTATAAATTGTTTGAGGCAAACTTTGGAGTTGATTAATTTTGGAGGCGTTGAATTTCGAACCGAATATCTCTATAAGTAGGCAATAAACTGTTGAAAAATCCATGCAAACAAACTAAAACATAGCAAGGACACGATATTACTGTAAAAATACGATACAAAACCAGCTAACCGTGTTTCCGATGGAATTTTTCAAAGTATTCGAGAATTTCGTGGAACATTTATTGAACTTTGAAACGCTTTATCAACTGCGTGTTTAATTACACCGGTATATTATTCCAACTCTGATTTGATATCTTCTCAAGGTCACTGTGATCAAATTTCAGAATACATTCAAGAACATTTTCGAAAATTGTTGCATGGTATGGTTTTCGAATTAAATACAGATTCTAATACGTTGTAGATGCAATTTTCTCTATCATTATTCAATCATTACTCCTAATGAATACCTTGTTGAAGAGGCAATAGCATATACAGGGGATATACGAAAAGATGTCGTTAAACAGAAAATTGGATTCAACCAATCTGAAACGTAATTATATTTTTGTATTCCTATTTACAGTACACCATTATCGAGTTTCGCATCATTAATATTTACACGGTCATTTATATTCATATATCATGAATACATTTATTTATACAGGGTGTCCTATACAAAAATTGATATTCCGACTGACATATTTTCTTTTTTTCTAATATTTTCGTTGTACGCATCTAGAAAAAAACATCTACAGCATTCAAACATGATTATTCTGTCAACTATTGGTACGATTGTCAGCTGTCAAACTGTCATGAAGCATGTTAGCAGCACAAAATTATAGAAAAAGCAAATGACATTCTGTGGGACGTCCTGTAAAATTCTTTGCCAATTTATCAGTATAGCACAAAAACTGTTGGAAAAACAAACTTTTTGTGAAACCCTCATCAAGAAGCAAGGTCGAAATATGACATTAGTTCAGGCACCATTACAACAAGTGAATTGGATTATTCAATTTCAGTTTCCAATCAAACTAGACGAACGTTGCTTAACATCGTCGCTTTATTTATTTGCTCTGTGAAGTTAAGTCGTGGATTTTTTGTTGACAAAAAAGTTGAAAGTGCGCGGTCGGCGTGAATTCTTTGTGAGGTGGTAAAACATTTGAATGTCGGCGCTTTGAATCTTTATTTTACTAGCAAAATCATATTGTAAAGGGTGGCTCAATTTGGGCACTTGGTCTCATTAGAAAGAGCATTGATTGATCTATCGAAACAATTTATTTGTGAACTGTTTGATTCCCAGTGATACAATAACAAAAAAAAACGCATTTTTTTTCACTTTTAAGATGGATTCAGTAGATCAATCAATGCACCTTCTAACGAGACTAAATTTATTGAAATCTGTACGTGAATACCAATAAAAAATCCTATTGAAATCCATGCAAAATTACTAAACACACAGAATTGAGAATCCACCCTGTATACAAACGATTCAAGGCGCCAAAATTGTGTCACCCTGTACAATCCAGAATCCTGGTAGACACTAGCGATCTCGTTTTCTAACGTTCCTTCCCCCCGAGCTTATCCTATCAGGGAGTTAGAAAAGTGGTAGGGGAAAGTGGAGTTTTCTCAGAAGTTCCGCAGAGTTCGCGTTCACCCCTCTCGGTGGAAATTCCGCATCCCTCAGTGAGCCAGATGAGCTGAAGCGCGATAGTTGGTATCCCGGCATCGATCAGGAATCTGAAAATGTCTGCGACCAGCACTCCGAGGTATGTTTCACAGTGTTTCGCTTCACGTATTTGTTGCTCGCTTTCACTTGTTCGCATTGGGGTGAGATGGGGATGATGGAGGGGTGGTTTTTTTTGGAGGGGACGAAGCCGGTGAATGCGGCGTTTGGGGGTTTGTAAGAAAACGCTGGAAGTTGTGTTTGGCAGTAGTTTCATCAATGGAATAGTCGTTACTTTCTTCTGGATTGACGAATTTTCGAATCGCTGTATCTCAAAAACAGTTGATTTTAGAAGAAAAACTGTAGTGACAATTTTTGTAGAAAATTACATGACAAACAATTTTGGTCCTGTGCATTTTCACGATAAAACTCATAGTTTTCCCAGAAAACGCAAAAAACCCAAACATGCGAACTTTTTTATTATGATCACGTTTCAGTTTGACGCAAAACAGTGTCAATATGTCAACTGTTATAGCGTAATGTAACATCAAAGTATCGATATATCCTGCTATAAAAACCCTGCTTCAAAACTGAAATCAATAAGTCAAACTGAAATAAAATGCATCAGTTCAATGCAGAGTCGTAATGAAATCGGACATTCTCAATTGGAGGGGCATTCATTTTTAATTTCACCGCATCAAAGTGGGGGTCCTGGGGGGGTAGCAAGCTCAAGTCTTAATAATTCAGTAAAATAATTAACCAGCATAAGCTCTATACAAAGTGTCCACCCCATACATTTCTTTCGATAGGAAATATACAATCTGAAAGGGATTGAAACCACGAAATAATTACATTTGAATTGAAAGCCAATTCCCTCTGAGCTATTTTTTAATATTTTCACTACATTTTCACGAAAAAGAGAGAATGGAATCACCGACCATCTAACCTAAAAGTGCTTGCAGCATAAAATATTCCAACGAAATGTCACGCCATGTCATTATAGATTCATTATTGATGGCTTTGATGAGGTGAAATGACGATTTTCTATCGTACTGTTACTTCGCAGCACACGCTCACACAGGGCGTTCTAAATCAGTGCTGGTCTAGCGATTCAATACACGAAAAATTGCCAAAACTGAAATTCAGTTGTTTGGGCATGTTTTCACGCCTGTAACCTCGCAGCAATCACTGATTTTGTTTTCAATTTATATGTTTTATTGCTTTTCGATTTCCGCTTTGAGGTCATGGATAAATTTAGAAATTGATAACACCATTACTCATTGGCACTAGTAGATTAAAAAAGGAAACTCGATATTGATAAGGGTTTACAATCAAATATTCCGCATTATTCAATGATTAATTCGTATCTAAACGAGTTGGTAAACGAATGGTTTGTTTTGAATTAATTTAACACCACATTAAGGCATGAAATAAGTGTCGTTATGATTTATTTTTGAATTTGCGGGATTTAATGAGGAAATTCTGATATGGTGGTGAAAACAGAATATTCCCAAGGAAATATTTCGTGAGTATTTTTCATTTGTATTGTTTTCAATTTCGAACTTATAATTGACTGAATTTGTTACACAGATAATTTTCTCATGTGTTTCATTATTACAACTCAAAATTTTCAGTTCTCATTATTTTGGCCATTTCGTAAACAATAACTCGATAGTAATCAACAATTTTATCAGCTCATTAGATATTGTCAAGGTCATCAGATGTTTCATTTTAAATAAAAGATAACGCAATTTGAAATTCAATTGAATTTTTTTTAGGAGTCATTTAATGAATTTACCGCTTCGATTTTTTGGTTTTGGCAGTTTGAAAAAATATTCGAGAGCAGCTTGTATGCTTCCTGAATCATTGATAACACACAGGGTGTTCCAGTTGATGTAGTTTTTTGAGCGAATGCCCTTGAACTCCGATTTTCGATTTCTAGTGTAGTTTCCAAGAAATACACGATTTTTTATTGTCGAATATATCGAGAAAGCCTAAAAACACCACAAAACAATTGAAAAATCACATGCCTCGACAGAAATACAGCTCTAAAACATCATCACGATTTGATAATTAAAAATAATACAATCATGCATTCATCGTGAGATGAAAAAACGTGCTTCAAACTCTTTTTGAAAAGTCTAAACAGACAATTCGTGATCATACACCTTTCTACCTCGTTATATAAGTCTCTCTTCCATGATCATTATTACCGATAAATCAGAAAACTCTAATAACATTATCGAGATAATTCCTTGTGTTTAGCTCACTCTAATTAAGTTTCTCAAATCTCTATTATCAACTTCACACGAAACTGTTAGTAGTGAATTGTATAACTGTTAAACATCGTCTCACGAGCTTACACATTATACAGTGTGACACCCTCACATGCTATACAAGGTGTCATCAAATACCAAGAAACCAAAGCATTGATTTGATTTTTTCGTCAAAAATTCTCCACCCTTTGTTGGGACACCCTGTATAATCGGGGTCTGCAGAATCCCATTACCATTCTATACGTGACGTTGTCCACCCTGTATCCTAGCTAATAATACAGGCAACGAATGCGTTATCTGGAAGCCTTCTTTGATATTATTTGTTACACTTGACCAGCAAGATGGAACCGAAATTGGAAAGGTGAAATAATGTTGGCGTTCATAGATTGTGAACAGTTTCATTCGAAGATCGGTATGGTACGCGTTGGGAAAGGAATTTCTTCGTGCTGCACGGTGAAGTGAAGTCGTAGTTGGTTTCGAATTGGTGTGGAAAAATTAACGAAAATGAATTTTCAGTTGTGTTGTTTTGGATTTGATTCGTGAGATATGAATTGTGTAGCGGGTGTTGAAATCTCGAAATTCATCGAGTAATTCATTGCTAGTTTTTTTTTTCAACAGAAAAACTCAAAATTCCATTTGACAGACAGGAAAAAAAATTGTGAATTTAATTTTCGTTATTTCAATAAAAGTTCCGTAGCTCAAAGAATCGATTCAAAAAACTCGCACGATATTTAACACGCCTCAAGCTCCACTTTTCGCATCAGTAGCATACCCGCAACCCCGTAAAAACAACACACAAACAGTTTTACGATGTGTTCCAACGAATCTTTGCTCGGTCTCGACTTGTACGGACTTTACCCCATGGAAATATATTTCTCCAGGAAAAAACCGACTTTTCCGGGCTCGCTGACGGATCTGCACCGGTTCAGGAAGACGGCTCACGGCCATAACGGGTCCAGTAGGATTGTTATGGTGAGGAAGACTGACCAGAGGACTTTTGCGTCGCTTCAAAAAGGGCAGGTGAGTCGAAAACCGAGCGACAATATGCCGAGTGGTTTTTAATTCTCTTCCACTCATTTCCCTTTTCAAATTAATTTCCACCCACGGATTATTCGAAATAATTCCGGGCTATTTCGTAAGCATAACTTGTTATTCCGCGATAACTGTTGACAGACGTGAGTCAATTGTTTTATCTTGAGAGATCATGAGTTACTTGGAGATAATCGTCATTTATTTCATCCTTACGACACTTGATTATTTTACGATCAAAGCTTAGAATGATTTCTTGATCCTTTGGAATAATTTTCAAGGGAACAACTCGAGTGTGTACAGGGTGATCCATTGAACTCGGACTCAGATATCAGACGATTCGTTTTAGGTGAAAACAATTCTAATTGTAAATGCTCAATGGACTGAAAAATTGTTATGGATTCTTGATTGGTTATCATGATTAAAAATATATTACGTGCAAATGAGCAATAAATTGATTTTCGAAAAAGAAACTCCAATCGATCATTATAACAGTGAAATTGAACAAAAATTGTGAATTGGGAAGTAATTTTTTCGAAAGCAAAAGTTGCAAAATGCAAAGAGAATATTGAATTTTTGAGGCCGAAACGAATGCTAACTTTGGAACCGAACTAGCAGGGACTATACAGGGTGTCTTTCTGAATTTAATTATTCGATTTTGAGTTTTGGCCACTGCCTAAAATCTAGAAATTTTTAAGGACCACTTATTTTTATTACACGATATTATTTTGAAGGTATAGAAAGAAATTTTGGTTGTGGTTTTTTGTAGTTAAACTCTGTATAATCTATTACGAATTACCAAGAAAATCCAGTATTTATCTTATGATTCAGGAAATGATAAAGGAGTGATAAAAGTGGTACAATTTCGTATAAAACAAAAACGTCAATTCGTCAAGTTGCACTAGAAGTTACCTATCGAATAGAATTCTGTAAGTAAACAACGGATTAAATCAATCAAGTGGTTCTCATCGATCTGTACATTTTCGACTACCAGGGATTTCAACCATTTCAATAACAAAACAACACTGTGCACTGTGCTCAAATATCTGCTTTTGTCATCGGTCACCAGACCATGAAAAAAACAACACCGTAGTTCATCTCTTCACAGTCAACAATTGCTAATTTTTTTAACGAATTATCCCAATACGTTTCTGACCGATTTTTTCTCATTCCAGGATCCGAAATTGGAGACAATCACTCGAGAGACAATCGAAACTTTCAGAGGCGAAAGGACCGAATGCAAAATCACAACAGAAACCAAAGATATAGACAGGAGTTGTTCTCTCGATTTGTTCGAAGCTTTGACTGATAAATCTAGCAGAAAATCTAGTATTAAGGTATTCAAAACATCGAAATTCGTCCACCCTGTATCTTGAGCTATTTAGAGTAGATTTGGCAACGTTGAACAAACGAATAGATAGCACAAAGCTACGAATTTAAAGCGATATTGTTTTTCATTAAACTTTGTAGAGCACGTAAAAAATCTTCGTTTCTCTTTGAAAATATCTTCGATGACGTCACAAATGCCCTGGGACAGAATTTCAATAATAGTAGATCTTCAGATGCAAAAATAAATGATCAATTAGTGCAATTTCTTCGGCAGTTTTTTCCCGGGTTTCTCCTTATGCTTTCGGTTGAACTTTTTTCAGAAAAAGAACCCCAAAATGGAGTTCCAGAACGAGTGCCTTAGAGCCCATAACGAGTACAGAAAAAAACACGGTGTGGCCCCGCTGAAGCTGAACAAAGACATGTGTAAAGTGAGTCAAGACTGGGCAAACAATCTCATTAGGAAAGGAAAATTACAGCACAGTAATAATCAAGATTACGGCGAGAATTTATTTTGCGTCCAATCCTCCAATCCTAATTTCATGATCGACGGGAAAGAAGCTGTCGACAACTGGTACGAGGAGATTAAATGCCACACTTTTGGAGTGGAGCCCAACAGTTTGGCCTCTGGGCATTTCACCCAGGTAAAAATAGCTGTGATAAGTTCATTCCATTTGTATCTCGACAATCAGAAGTGGGATTTCAGAAGTGGGATTTTCAGGTGGTATGGAGCGAATCCAAAGAACTGGGCGTGGCGTACGCTAAATCGGGCGGCAAAATCGTGGTGGTAGCCAACTACCACCCTGCGGGCAACATCATCGGCCACTTCGCCGACAACGTCCCGCCCCCAGGCGGTTTCCGCTCCAACAACAATCACATCGACCTAGACGATGACTTTTCCCGACTGTCAGTCACGTCAACCAGAACTGTCCAAAACGCCACTGAAGCAAACTTCGAAGAGGACTTCCTGGAAGCCCACAACGCCTACAGGAGACGACACGGCGTGCCTCCCCTGAAGCTGGACAAGAAACTCTGCAAGTACAGCGAGGAATGGGCGAGACACTTGGCGCAAAAGAACATCCTGGAGCATAGACCCGGCAGCAACTATGGGGAGAACATCTACTGCTTGTACTCCTCCGACCCCAGCTTCCAAGTGAACGGCCACAGCCCGGTGGACACCTGGTATGAGGAGGTTGCCCACCACCCGTTCGGAAGGGAGCCCAGCAATCTCAAGTCCGGGCATTTCACTCAAGTGATTTGGAAGGCGAGCGAGAGTTTGGGCGTGGGCGTTGCCAAAAACTCGCAGGGCACCACCTACGTGGTGGCGAACTACTCCCCGGCGGGGAATTTCGTCGGGCACTACGTCGAGAACGTGCCACCTGTCAAGCCCGCTTTTTACGGGGAAATGTCGAAGCATGGGAAGGAAACTTCGACTTCGAGGACGTCGCCGAGTGGGGTGCATGCTGGGGTTGCCACAGGGAAGTTCAGCCAGTTTGCTCAGGATGCTTTGAAGCTGCATAACGAGTATAGGAGGAAGCACGGAGTGGCAGATTTGAAGCTAAGCGAGAAGGTTCGTTATGCAACAAAAGCTTCAGGAAAATTTAAACTATTTGGCCTCATAGCGTTTTATTTCCATGGTCAAATAAAGTTTCTCAAAGTTTTCCATGTATATAAGCAATGATTTCGGGGTTTTCATTGATGAATTGACTCACATGTTCAAAGTTTCCTGCGTTCACAAAACGTTCGTTGTCTTCCAAGTCCTCTCGTACATCTTGCAAACGTTTAAACCACTCATAAGCGCGGCACAGTATAGACAATCTTCACTACAAACACGTTTTATCACCCAATAAGCTCCGTTGAAAGTTCAAAACAAAACTCGATTTGTGCAACACAACAATCATATTTAGCGCGTCATTTCAGCTGTCATACGTCCAGCTGTGGCTAGAGCACCGACCGGCGGAACTTTAAAACAGCTGACGCGATTAGGAACGCTCGGAAAATCCCGGAACGGTTGAATCGCACCACTAAACGCCTGTTCTATCTCGAATATCTCGTTGTTCTAGCTGTGCAAATACGCTCAGGAATGGGCTGACACCTGCGCTCGAACGTCCAGTCTGCATCATCGCGATAACTGCGCCTACGGCGAGAACATATTCTCCGTCTATTCCTCGGATTTCAGTCACACTCCTACAGCTAGAGATGCTGTCAAGGAGTGGTACGATGAAATCAAGCAGCACGCTTTCGGAGTGGAAAGGGTGAATCAGCAGACGCTACATTTCTCCCAGATCGTTTGGAAGGCTACCAAGGAAATGGGCATCGGAATGGCCAAAAACCAGAAGGGGCAGACTTATGTGGTTGCTAATTACGACCCCAGAGGGAATTACGTTGGGCAGTTCGTTGAGAATGTGCCGAGACCGAGGCTTTAAGGAGTTTTACAAATTCCGTTTTTCATGCCAAAGATGAACGTTTTGGTGATTGTATTTGAACTCCAATATCCATTCACACGCATTATATAAATACACCCAGTATTCTTGATTTAGCGAGTAATTTTTTATAGTTATAATATACAGGGTCTCGATTTATGACTAGTTTGGAACTTGGACATTCCCTAATACCTTTTACATTCCGAGTTTGACTTGTTATTTGAATTTCTGGAGTTGATATTCAATTGAACTTTACAGCATATAACCAAAGATTGAAGATTTCCAATTTATTTCCGAGCCTTAGGATATCTACTAGAATAATAAGTTTATTTTATATAAATCTTATGATATACTGATATATCGATAATGTTGACTTGTTTATGAATAAAATGATTACAAAATAAACAATCGTTTGATTCATACTTATACCTTTTCAAATCTTATTATTTCACCTGAGGACACTCAATTATATTTCACGGTTTAAAACGGCGCCATCTATGTTCCAGGGTGCAATTTCATTGACATTGTTACCTCTTCGAAACAAACTGAAAAAGTGCATTGTTGTTTCACTTGAGAAATCACGCTTGTACTTCTTTTCTCGATGAAATCGACTATGAAGTTTCGTTGAATTGAAAGAGAAACAAGAATGCATGGTGTTCTTTGACAATAGGGAAAGATCACGTACCGCGAGATGGCGCTGCGAATGACAAAATGTCGGATTGGGGTGTGAACAACAATAACACAGGTCCGTTTTGGAAATTTGGAATTCATGTTTTCGTACCGAAATACGTAAGCACCAACAGACATTTTCATTAAAGTTAGTCGCATAAAGAATGTAATTTTTACGATTTAGCGAAGGCCTAGGCATCTTTCAATCAGTCAGAGGAGTCCGAGTTCTGACAATCTCCTAATATAGCCAGCAGAATTTGATTTGAAAATATTTCAATCATCCTGTACACACATTTCGGTATCACAGAGATGACTAGTTTCAATTATGCAACCCTATTAATCATGCGTAAAGGAATTGGCAGACTGATAAGACGACACATATTACTCAGTCGATTTTAAACCTCCGTTGGGTTCGGACGTGCGTGACGAAAAGACTTTCTCGTGCGGTGGAAAGTTTTCGCGAGTGATTTCAGTGATCTTTTGTGTGTATGTGACTGTGTGTGTGTACTTCAAGGACAGTTTGAGAGTGGGCATGTTGAGAGGGTAAGTTTTTTAAAGTCACTTCACACAACTGAACGATTTTGAAATTTTTCATCATGATACATCGGGTTGTTTATTGAAATTTACTGATTTCTTGGTGAAATTGTTCTTTTAAAGCGCCGTTTTCAATGTTTTCTCATGATGAATACATGATAAATAAACCCTTTCTTAACATTTAAGAAAAGAAGGTGAAATTTCAACTTTGTATTAATACCGAATTCGTTCACTTGCATGAAAACACGAAGTACCAACAAAAATGTTATGAAATTGTTGAAAATTTTATAAATTCATTTTCAATTTTGTTATAGATATGGCATGTGACGTCTGGAAAACAAAGAACTAGGATAGAAGGTGTAACTACTACTACCAATGGGTGAGTGATTTTTTGATTCCTGTAACTTTTACAACGCCACATTGACCTCGTCGCACATTTCAACTATTTTTCAATTGTCCATTATGATTTTTCGAATCCAAATATTTATTCTAGAGATTTAATGATTTTTTTCATTCTTACAGGTAGTAAGTAGTTCTTCTAGAAAAAGGTAAGTGATTTTTGGGTTATGCATGACTTTTTGCACGAATTACAGCGGGTGCACCCACAATATTCCGACGAACTATCGAATTCGTGGGATTGTAGAGAATCCTTATAGCCGGGATATACGTATACAGTATGTCCAAATTGCAGTTTCTCGATTTAAAATTCACTTTTCCAAATTACACAGGCCTACTTTTTTTTTCGTGAAAAAGTGTTTTCAAGTGGCAGGTCGTTTAACATACAGTACATCAGGATACTGAATGGAATGTTTATTTTCGAATTGACTTCTTTGGCATCGCAGTAGCAAAAGTAATAGTCGTCTACAGTGCGTTGGTACGAATCGAATCTACAATCAAAGGTGTGCTTGAAGAAATCGAGTACGTCATCAAAAGTGACTTACAGACGGAAGGTACGAAGTTCAGATGCACCAAAATTATTTCCAGTGAATTTTCTACCCGATCATTAACGACAGTTGATAACCTCACCCGATAGCGCGCCCGGTACCCTTACGAGGGGAGAGTATTGACTTTTGGTGTTTGTAAGTTCTCCTCTTTGCAAAAGAGGCCGTCACCTTAAGAAGTCGGTATGACAGTGTTTTTCGTGGTCGTGGGAGTCTTCTTAGTTCTTGATGTAGGTAGGAATTCGCTTTGCGGCCCACCGCATTTGAATTTCGATGGACCTTCCGTCTGTAAGACTCTTTTGACGACGTACTTGATTTCTCCAAGGGCATTTTCGATTGTAGATTTGATTTGTACCAACGCACTGTAGACGACTGTTACTTTTGCTACTGCGATGTTGAGGATTTCAACTCGAAAATGAACATTCTATTCAGTATTCTGATGTACTGTCTGTTAAACGATTTGTTACTTGAAACACTTTTTCATGAAAAAGAAGGTAGGTCTGTCGATTACGATAAGTTTCCAAATGAAGTGCATTTTGCAATTTTATGAAAATGCCAATGAACGAATTTCAGGAATTAAATTTATTTCAGGTATCAATTCATTTCAGCAAAAAAATTATTTCAGGAATTATTTTATTTTAGGAATTCTCTTCAGGATTTTTTTTTCAGGAATCTTTCTTTTTCAGGAATTATTTTATTTCAGGAATTTTTCTTCTTCAGGAATCATTTTATTTCAGGTATTATTTTTTTCAGGAATTATTCTTTTTCAGGAATTATTTTATTTCAGGAATTATTCTTTTTCAGGAATCATTTTATTTCAGGAATTATTCTTTTTCAGGAATTTTTTTATTTCAGGAATTATTCTTTTCAGGAATTATTCTTTTTCAGGAATCATTTTATTTCAGGAATTATTCTTTTTCAGGAATTTTTTTATTTCAGGAATTATTCTTTTCAGGAATTATTCTTTTTCAGGAATTATTTTATTTCAGGAATTATTTATTTCACAAAAGGGTTCATGGTTTTCGAGTATCATCTGGTGAATTCATTCAGATGATCGGTTCTTCGTTCTTTTCAAATGGCCCATTATGATTTCTCGAATTCAGATATTTATTCTTGAGATTTACATTAAAGATTTTAAAAATTAAACGAGTTCGTTTTATTTTGAGCTTGAATAATTTTTATGAATGGTTCTTCGTGGATTTTCAGACATACACATAATCTGAAACAATATGAAGTGCATTTTGCAATTTTGTGAAAATGCCAATCAAAACGAATTTCAGGAATTAATTTTAATTTCTGGAAGGGGTAAATGCGGTTCCAGTAGGTATCATCTGGTGATTTCATACAGATGAAATAAGTGAAAACATATGAAATAAGCGCGGTTTATACTTTTCAGGTACATAATTTAAGACAATATAAAGTGCATTTTGCTATTTTGTATAAATGCCAATAAACGAATTTCAGAAATTATTTTATTTCTGGAAGGGGTAAATGCAGTGAAATAACTGAAAAACGTGAAATAAGTGCCGCTTAGACTTTTCAGATACGTAATCTGAAACAATATATGAAGTGCATTTTGCAATTTTGTAAAAATGCCATTGGACGAATTCCAGGAATTAATTTTAATTTCTGGAAGGGGTAAATATGTGAATATTTTGAAAAACATGGTTTGTAGGCCTACTGGGGATGCTACCATTAAAAAAAAAGCAACGCATTGAGAACTCTACCTCTTGGGTAATGACGGAAACGAGTTCAAATGTATTTTATTTTGCAGGCGCTTAATTATCCTTTTCAGACAGTACAAATTCAGCAGAATTTTTTGAAAATGTGTTAAAATAGGTTTCCCTATATTCAAGATTGTCTGCCATTCCTTAACTGCCTTGGGATTCAAAGAAAATTTGTGTAAATATTATAGATATCTGAAGTACCATATGATGAGCATCTCCACGTTACCTCTTCCAATCCGCTGCATTTTCAGATGGTATAAAGTTTGTTTCAAACAAAACATAACATAAAAAGATCACACTTCATCTATACAAACACACACAGGTTAGTTTGTTGGTCACACCTTGAGTATTTCAAACGATCAAAAGTAGATGTCGCTATTATTACCAATATCTTAAATCGGTGATCGTTTTGATTCCGTTACCGTCATCCGAGACACTGCCTAGTTTATTCAGCATACTCAACGTCAACTTTAGCACGTCAGCACTACTGTCAAGACCCCAGTTGTTTTTAGTTTTTTCCCATTACAAAGTTATAATAACATGCACAATTCCTTTGTTTTGGATTCGTTTTGATGAAAACCCACGTACAGGCGATGTTAAAGTGACTGATTGTATACAATTTACAATCCAGTGACTTTCACGAAACTGACCAAATTGCTCAAGGATCAAGATCAAAGATCAGCTGTTGGAATTTCCCATAAACCAACGTGAACTTATGTGCTTCCAAAATCAGTATTTGAATTCGTATTATGGCCAACAAATGTAAGGTGAGTCGGCAGATTTATCACGGAGCAAGTTTAATGATGGTTAATTTCATCAGGACTGTGGTTGTACTTGCAAACGATGTATTGCCAGTGACCAGGATGTCCAGCTGCATGTAGAAATCGAGAAACTCAAGGGTTATTTGCTGGAGAAAGAAAACCATATCCTTACAATGGAGACTAATTTTTTAAACGAAGCTAACAAATTTCCTAACGGAGAGCTTGCTGCTGTGCAGGAGGAATTGATAACGTGGCAGGATAAATATACAAGGTCAGTGATAAATTGTGTCTCAATTCTAGAATCCTAGGTTGAATTCAAATTTCAGACTTTACGAAGCTCATCGTAGAGTCCAAAGGGTGAATCAGGGTTTAGAAGATAAACTATTGAAACTAGTTGATGTATGTGAGACTGAGAAAACAATGTTGACTAAAGATGTTGCTATATTATCCCACAAATTAGCTGAGGCAAATTATGCCATCAAGAAATTGACTGAAGATAATGTGAGTTTTCTTTTGATAGGACTGAAACGTTGGATTTTGATGCAATTATTTTAGGAAAGGTATAAAAATGATGTTTCCATAGCTATACAATTTCTACAATGCAAACAAACTAGTTTTGTGGCAAAGAGGTATGACTCGGTGAGTACAGAAACTTATTTTGGTCCATTAATTGAATTGTGTTACGGAAATTCTTGAAAGAGTGGCCTAAACTCCACTCTGAAGTCTAGGGACGGGTGGGGACAGTGGAAGGGAAGCAATTCAGGAGAATCTTTTTTTTCTAATCATCGCGACTCTGTTTTTCTGAATTTTCTTTGTGGAACTACTAAAAAAATAAGTAAAACCATTCCAGCTGCCCGCTGAAGTGCAAACTCAAGTCTCCAATTTCATGACCGCGAAAAAAAAACCAGACGAACGTAAACCACAAACCGAGGCTAAAAACATCAAAGTACCGATTCCGACATTCCCGCCTACCGCGATGGTCTATTCGGTGCCGAAATCGCCGAACGTCGACAGGAAGTGCGAACCGGAAGTCGAGCCGGTCGCGGTGGATATCGTTTCCGCCGCCATCATGGCGAAAGTGTTGGAAGAGAGGCAGAAGGAGAAAGCGAATGCCAAACATTGCGATAGTTGTACGTGCGCGTCGGCGAATTTGGGGGTCGTTTTTGACAGCAGGTGTCATAGTATAGGCACACAAACTGCGGGGAAGGAGGAAATGGGGTGTGCGAGGTGCGAGGAAAGTGTCAATGTCAAAAGAGAAAGTGAGTGAGTGTGTTTTTATCATTGAAATTTTGAAAATCAGTTTTTTTTTTCGTCAAATTTTGATTAAATTGCCAATTTTCCTTGATAGCTGATATATTTACCATGCATTCGTTTCAGGAAAAATATTCAGAGCGCAGTATCTTTCAAAATATTCAAATTAATCGTTATAATAATTAATATAGGTGAGATCACAACCTTTAAATCTACTTTTAAGAGCAATGTATGTGAAATTTCTCTGTGAAATATTACATAAATATTATACAACGGTACTGGTGACGTCATAACTGCTATCTGTACTATTTCTTTGGGACTGGGAGGGTATTTCGATCTCACAGTTACCTGCCAAATTTCTTCAATAATTTATAGAAAAACATTGAGAAGGCGCAGTATTATCGAAAATTAGGTCAAAACAATTGGTGCCTAAATAGTTCAAGCAAATTAAAATAGGAGGGATCACAGAAACATAAATTTGCTCAAAACTTTCTACAAAATCAATGTATATGAATATTTCCTGGAAAATATTGTGTAATATCCGAAAAAAATCACTTTGAAGTCCTTGGATTTGTGGAGATTTCAAAAATAATGCTCTGTGATGTCAGAACTGCTTATGCATTCTAAAAATTAATGTCTTTATCGCCATAGTTTTCTATCTTCATTGCAATCATAAAAAAAACAATTATCTAACTCTGTCCACGGTCTTTCAGCAGTTGTGACGTCACAACGCCGTGTGATTTCCGAATGCAATTTTAATTTGGGAATTTATTCTGGGAAATCGACTGCGCCAAAAAATTCGAAAGAAATAAACACCACATACAGAACTTTCTCGCCTATTCCTATACAGGGTGTCCCAGAATTCAACGTCAAGCGGAAACGGGGTGACATCTAAAGAAAAATCTATCCCATGTAGTTTGAAAATTATTGACATTAAAAATAATAACCTAGAAATTTGATCAAACTGTACCATTTTTCGGTTATTGTGGTTATTCTTCTTTATTTTTGTTCTTTTGAACTTTGGAAATGTAATCCTAAATAATATTTCTAGAATTCCAATAAAAAAGAGTAAAAAAATTGAAACCTCAAGTAACCTGATTTTTGTTGAAAAGTTTTTGATTTGCACAAGCTCTAGGAGTACGAAAAAATAACAATTTTCAAACTGCACGGGATAGATTTTTTTCAGAATTTTTCTCGTGATGGTTATGATCAATTCTGGGACACCCTGTATAAACTAGTGACTTTTCGTTTCACACAAATGGCATTGAAAAATAACCAAATCAGTCACAGACTCCAGCCATTGCTTTCACCTTTTCCAGGCATACCAATACTGAGAAATACAGAACCTAAAAACCACCAAAAAGTACTACCAATCTACCCTCTAGACACCTCCGAAACCATCTCGCAGGTCGGCCACAACATCGTCAAAGTGCAACCGAACAATTTCCTGTTGGACAAAAAGTCCAAGTCGAGCTCAGTGTGTTCGAGTCTCATCGATTTGACGCAGAACTCGCCGAAAAACGCGCCGACCGAAACAACGGTCAGCTTGGAAATCACCAATGAGGTCGATTTGAGCTCGGAAAAAGCCGATTTCGAGGTCGACGATGATGTGAGATCGCCCAAAGGGCCAAGGTATTGATGTGTTGACGTTTACGTGCTGTGAAATTGTTTTGGTGTACGTTTTTTGTGGATTTTTTTGTAGCTAGTAGCTGTTGCGCCATCTACCGGGAGCTGAATAAATTTACTCTTTAAAATCGTCAAGAATTTTTTCAAGGTCAAAAATGGTGGGATAGGATTGAAAACTTTTGTCAATTAATTTTCTCGCGTAGGACGCAAAAATTCGCAGGACGCCACTGTAGGCCTATTTATCGAGATAGAGGTCCGAGAAAATACACCGATATAAAAAATCGTACGATCTACGAAAAAGTACTCTTTACAAAATTTCGTCAACTTCACCAAATCGCAGGAAAAAAATTTCAAAGTTAGAGAAGAGTTCGATTGTCGAGATCATGAAATCATAAATTTCCTTCATTTCTGCTTCAAGATCGAATATAATGACAAGAAATAATGTTTATGGATGCTTTTTAGGAAACATTCAAACATTGTTTAGCAGTTGTGACGTCACAATGTCACACATTTTACAAAAAACTAATAATGATGATAAAACTCGAAATTCGAAGGTGAATATATCGTTTTCACCATGAGAGTCAACGTTTGGCAAAAAAAGAATTACTGTCATTGAAAATTAATTATTAATTGCTTTCTACGGTCGTTCAGCATTTGTGACGTCACAATCCCTCATGATTCTCGGGCTCTGAAATTTTTTTCTGGGAAAACGACTGCGCCAAAAAATGTAAAAAAGCGGATTTTTCTCAAAAATCAGTGATCTAGCCTATTTACAATAATAAACTCGTAATTTGAAGGCGAATAAATAATTTTCGCTATAGAAATCAACGTGTGGCAAGAAAAAAACAGTCACAGCAATTGTGATGTCACAATGCCGCGAGATTACTGAACTAGGAGATTTTTTTCTGGAAAAACGACTGCGCCAAAAAATGCAAAAAGCGGATTTTTCCCAAAAATCACTGCTCTCTCTCCTTCCGGAATGAAACCACCCCGATATGTGTTCCAGATACTGTTCGATGCGCTTACAAACCGGTTCGAAAAACATCCTCCTAGACAACGCGCACGAAAATGTCTCGCCCGTCCTCTACACGAGGCACCACGAACTAAAAACCGACACCAGCGCGTCCGATACGTACGACAGCTCGACCAGCGTTGACAAATCGTTCGAAAGTTCCGCGCACAACCGCCAGAGGGTGGTCGATTGGATAGAGGGCAGTGTGGAGCACAAGAAGAAGTACGCCGAGATGGAGGAGAATGTCAAGAGGTTTTTGTTTGGCGAGAGCGAGTTCAAGAAGAGCGGGGAAAAGAGGGAGAAGAAAAAGAAGTCGCACTAGGGAGTTTGAGAAAAAAAAATTTAATCAATACTCGCAGTTGGTGAATTGAAAATATTTTCCTAATTTTAGCCAACATTAGGTGATACCTCAATCGATATGTGATTTCTTATATGTGAGATTAAAGTTAACCCCAGATGTGTAAAAATATTAATAAAAATAATATCAATTCGTTTTATTCAAAATGAGCAAAATAATAAATAAATATAAATTTTTTTTAACTGGTTTTGGGTCATGTTCAAGTTTAGTCAGTGTAAAAAATTCGTCTTTCAAGAAGGGGGGCTAATTTTTGCGAATTTTTTCAAAATAGAGTACTCGATAAGGTATATTTCAGCTCTTTTGAGTTTTTTTTTTCGCAGAAATATTGAAAAACAATGTGATTACGAGCTATTTTTGAAGGTGCCAAAAAATTCCCAACTAATTATCAAACTTTAATTAATTTTATGGTATAGCTGCTCAAAAAGTTTATCAAAATTCGATACAAACCTAACAGTATTCATCCTTGAATTATATAATTACTTAGTGACTCATTCTGGGGTTAACACTAGCAAATTTTGTAATTATGTATGTAGATTTAGGGTTAGAAATGGACCAAATATTTATTTTTTAATTTCATGTATGATAGTATATTTCCCCTTTCAATGTCGACTTTTTTTTACATCTCACTGTGTTAGGTCTAGAAATACGAAATTCAATTCAATTCGTATGATTCAGAGAAAATCAATGTCAAATAACTAGTGAGATGAGTTTCAGAACTGATACTATTAGAACAAAAACTGTCACTTCAATCTGTCATTTGTAACGATCAAATGTCAGTTTCATTGGAGTATTTTCAAGAAAACAAACTGTATATTGGGTGAAAAAATCAAATAGTAATTATGAAACTACATGAAAAAGTGTGGAAAACATTCCACTACATAATATAGAAATATTTATGAATGGATGTCGTTCAAATAAAAACAAAAACACCTTCTGCATGATGTGATTCTACTGACTAGCCTAGTTGTCATACTATCGAGAAGTTGATAAAAAGTGTATCGAGTGCAAAACAAATAAAAATCCTACAAATTAATGCTTCGTTTTCTTTTATTTCTCATCAAATTGGTACCAATACAGGTAGGTATAAATTGTGCCTTACTGCAGTGGACAAAATACCCCATCTTGAAGACTACACCAGAAAAATACTATCTGGAGAAAGTGCGTTTTATAGAACGAACATTTGAAGAGGATCAAGTTGAGTTGGAAGAATTAATAAAGAATTCATGTAATATAAACAACCTTACCTTAATTTGATCACAATGGTACGTAATCATCAACACTCGAAAATGAACACAACAGTAGGTGTCACTTTTTTGTCCACTCATTTACAATAATTTCCTGAAGCTTAACCTATAAACTTCCCAAGAATCTGTCATCTTGTTCTATATTCTTTCTGAGGCTTCTACGTTATCTCGGACAATTTGTACACTGCAAACCATTAATAACACAGGTAATAACATAATTTCTATCGCATGAAAACTTCAAATGTTATGTTTTCGATTACGATACGTTTGAATCTGTGGACACCCAAAATCAAGATTGCCGGTTTTTGTCGCTATGCGCGCGGCTTACGCCTGCACCTCACGCCACCACCAAAACGTCCCAAACCGACCGCATGTTGCATTCGTTCGCCGCCGAGCGTGCCGTGACTGCATAATTCGCCTCGCGAGCTGCATCTAGTCGGCGCTGACGGCATGAGACAGCGAGCGTGTCGGCGCGATAGCCATTGTTATTTTTGTTAGTCGTCTTTCGTTCGTCTTGGTTGCATTCGAATTTTACGCGAATATTTCGAAGGGTTTGTGTTTGTACAGTGAGATGTGATCGATTTCTGTGTATTGCGACGGCTGTCGTCTCGTCAAATATGGTGGAATCTGAATACAGCGATGACACTTGGGAAGACTTTTTTGGTGAGTAGTATTTTGGTGAAATGAGCTGTTTCCCTACATGTCTATTCTGAGAAGCGGGGTTATGTGTGTGTATGCATTTTTTGATACGTTTCCTGGGTTACCCAATTCATAACCCCAAATTCAGTAATAATTAATACCGCCTTGATAATGTGATAATAACTAAATATTACTGTTAACCTATATTCATGTGACAAAAATAAACAAGCCTATTCGCGTTCAAGTGCAATATTTATGAGTTTGAATTAATTCCAAGACAAATTTCATTTGTTTACATCCCCAAAATCATTTTGAGAGGTCAAATTATCACATAATTATTATACGCGGTTATCAACTGAAAATCAGGTGCATATTTTCGCAAAATCTATCCTTTCTCATTTTTTGTTGTTCAAATAGACCTCACATGATACAAGATATGTTTGTATAAGAAAAAGATAACATATTTATGTAAACATTAATAGCCTAGATCAGGATGAAACCATATTGTCTCGAAATTAGGTGAATAGGTCCGTTTATTCAGGCAATTCAGTTGAATCTTTGAGTTTGTCAATTCTGTTCGTTGGAATTCTTCAGTATCGAGTGATAAACAGTTAATCACTTTGCTTGAAATAACTATGTGGTGACTGTTTCCAAATGGGCAAATTTGTTACGAAACAAAGGAAATAGTTCATGGATTTATGTTGTGGGTACATCATATTTTCATTAATTCAGCTTCTCAAAATGAATAATCACTCTCAGAGCGTTTGTGATGTCGAAAAGGTTGTAAGTCGACTATATTCTGTTCTGTGTGTGAGGTTCATAAGAATCAGGCCAAAATTTCAGGGAAAGTATACGTGAATAACAAGTTTTTTTTTACTCTACAAACCCAGCATATTAAATTGCGAAACTTTTGATATAACATCAACTATTGTTCTGTACCTAGTTACGTCATAGACCCGCTCATATTTATCTACATAATGCAATCGATATGCATATTATTCCATACCAATCTACGTGTAAAACAAAGCAACACACTACTCCATTTTCCCAACTAACGACCTGTGTTATTAGTCATTTCTACCATTTATGAACGTTCAAAAGAGCATTTTCATCACGTTCCGTATATCATCGTACCATGCGAGTGGGTGGAAATAGTACCCGCTGCGCTGACTGTGAAAAAACACAATATTTCATGTGTTAAGCATGCAGAATTTGTTGCACCTCATACACTCTATGAAATATACAGGGGGGTTCAGATTCGATACTCCTAAAACGAAAAACCAGAGTTCGAGTGATATCTTCGAAACACCCTGTATAAATGGGGAGGGACCTAAGGGATTAGATGAATTAATACTCCTCTTAAACGCAACAGCTGGTAGTTTTTCGTTACATCAAAACGTCTAACCTGAATCGAATAAACTTCCATCACTTTCGAGACTGGCTCACACGCGATTTTCCTGAAAAAGCAAAGAAAACAGTCGCCAACACCTAAAAATAAAAACCGTCTGTTATGCAACGTCGTTTAGAGTTATTTATAAACACCGAGTCCTGTTAAATACGTTACTTTTACTCTTTTCTTGTTTTCTCTGTAGTTTTGACTTAGATTTTTGAATAGTCCAATAGAAATTTATGATTTTGTGATCTCCTCATTGTAATATTCTTCGAAAATATCAGATTTCTATCACACTTAATTTTTACTACCACTCTAGCATTTCCCATTTTGAACCGTTAACCATTCTGCAGTGGGTCAAAAGTGTTTTCACGCCACTTCAACAATCCGAAGACTTCCGAACGCCGTTGAAACGCACATGTGATACGACACGACTCTCTTTTGTTTTGCATACTCATCAGCAGTCACCAAACACTTCTTTCAAGGTCTAGAACCGTTCGGAAGGCATCCGTCTCTTTTGTGGGTGTCGAAATTGAGCGAAAGGGTCACTCTGGGCACTATCTAACAAAAAGAAATCTCACTGTGACCTGCTCGGTCGATGCTTCAACTGTCTTTACGACTACGAATCGTGTGTGGGTTTTTGGGCCTCTACGATATCGCATAGCCATTTTATTGGTGTTGTAAACCTACCAACTGTCACTCCAAACGTCCTAATTATTTCGGGATTTTAATTGGGGGCCAGTGTGAACGCCGCTTTAGCGAATCCACTCACGTGTGAGCCCAGCTTTACACGCAAAGTTCGATCTCCATAAATCAATCCTCGGAATGCTTCGAGACATCGTTAACTTGACGTGAGAATGACATTTCAATCAATAGTTCGGCGTGGTTTGATTTTTTCTACTCGAAAGGGTCATGGTTGGATCCCATGACTGATTCGATTTGATTTTAGCTGCGAAAAAGTGTATTAGAGAGCGGTTACGTGTGTGGTGTTGAATTGGTTGTTGCCAGGGGCAACCAAGCGGTTGAAATGTGCAGGGAGGGACTCGGGAGTTTCATAGAATCAGATCAAAGTTGCTTAGGAATCAAATAATACAGGATGTTGTAGTTTTTATGCTAAAATTACAACCAAGTTTATGATAAAACAATCGATAATTGGTTCAATTATCAATAAATAGAATTATTCTCAAATTTTCAGAAATGCTTTCAGTTTGGGCTGAGTGGCTTAACAGCTGTTTATTTTAGGCATAAAACGTATATTTTTCTAAAAATGTCATCATTAGCTACATAACTATAGTTATTTTGAGACACACTTCGTTTACATTTCCGTTTTATATGCTCCTAAAACTGTCACTTTGTCATTAAACTAGACTGAACCGAATGTGTATTTAGGTGCGATGTTGCCAAATTCCAAATTAATCACGAAATAAAAGAAACAGCAAAAATAATGGGGCTCGTAATTTTCCCAATACGCCTCTGTGCCTCGTCATTGAATTATCAACCATATTCCGGGGGGGCACCTCATTAGAAAAACCGACAATAATTCGCGGCCACACCGTTTCCACTTTTGTTCCATCATTTGTTATCGTTACCACGGCAACGGTGCGTCCCTCGAAGTGGGCTGTGAATTTGCCATTTTCTCGTGACTACAAGTGTCGTTCTTCGATACAATTATGTCGTTATGGTGAGTTGATTTGATTAGGTATATTGGTTGTGGTACTGTTATAGGTACCACTCGAAATGGTACCTGTTGGTATCGATAATGACGTGGTTGGTGACGTAGGAGACTGGGAATGTTATTATTGTTTCTGTTTGGTGTTTGTTTTCTGACGTTCGATATCGATTTGATTCGTGATGGACAGGTGTAGATGGCCAAAAATGAGTCAGCATCTCAGCGGTTGAGTCAACGAATGTTTTATATACAGAGTGTTTGTGTATTGTCTCTCGAGACCAAATCTTTCCAATTTTCTCTGAGTAAAAACAAATGATGTTGAAAATTCTAATTAATTCTAATGAAATATGGTTCAATTCGAACAGCTTTGGGAATTTACATTGAAGAAATAATTCATCTCAGGAGAGAATGTCAAACAAAATTTTGACAGGAATGGCATAAAATTGAGTAAAACTATTTCTCGAAAAAGAAAATAATAATATTAATAATATAATAATCGTTTATTCTTTCTCGTTAGACCATTATACAATTGCATTGAAAGTTGAAAAGAAAATGAGATCAATCAATCAATTCTGTTGAAATCCAAACCGTTTACCAATTAGGTATGCGTCTTATAATCAGAAAATTAACAAGGAGATTTGCTGAAATCGATGTCAGAAATTACAAATCAATTTGAATATCGGCGTTACCTAATTCAATCATCAAATCGTAGAACAATTTGCATTCCTTCGAGTACCAGATCCACGGAACGTATAATTACGTTTTCCTTCATCTCGCGCAATGAAATGAACGAAATCGATTCAGTAGAACGGAAACGCAAAGCCCGACACGTACCTTTTCAATATAAATCCATATACGGAAGACTTTACTGTTATATTTTGTTATTTTGTACGGTATAACAATGCGTGTTAGTTGCAAAGAGTGTTTCCACCTTGTTCGCATCAGTAGCATACCTGCAACCCCGAGATTTTTTGCAGTGGCGCCATCTACATTCCCAGCGTAGCATCTAACAATTGGAATATTGTTTTTAGTCGTACTCAACCTACTTCCGATGTGGTAAAATAAATATTTACATCAATCGTTGACCACCAGTGGTTTTCTTCGATTTCCCTGCAACACCTCACAGAGCTTTGAGAGGTCAATCGACTCGGAATTTGTTACATTATATGAAATTTATGGATCGTCACGTCTTCATCGTTACCTGATTGTTGTTATTATTATTATGCTACCTGTTAGACTGCTTCCTGTGTTCAAAAAATGTGCAATGTGTCCTCACGAAGGATGCGCGGATTTTTTTTGACACGGTTTTCTCCGATTGAAGCCGATCACAGCCGAACTATGAAATTTGACAGCTAATAATAATGAGAACATAACCTAATTGAAAGCAATTTCTCCTGTACCGCCATTCTACTGATTATTATTGTTATGAAACTGCGAATGCTGAACCTGTGGATTTGTGGTTATGCAGTTGTAATTCTACCCGTATCAAGAACTCGTTCCACGATAAAATTGAACTACTGTTTATATTCTGTGGTTGAATATAATCTTGACTTTGCAATAATAAATGATTTATCCGTCGTATAGTGATCATCAGATTTTATTAGTCTGACTCGATGTTTATAACGGAGATATGAGGATTGTGATTGGATATTATGGGTTTTATATTATGGTTATTTCTGTGATGGTTTTATTGAACAATAGTAGCGAATAATCTTTTTTTGTTCGATTTTGTAACTTATTTGCTACGGAATCTGAATACGTTCCATACCATTTTTGTGTATATTCTGTTTTTCGATATCTAGTATAGTTTTCGAGATATTTCATGTTGAAAATTCCAAAAAGTCACGAAAACTCGCGAAAAACCCCAAAAACTCCATTATTCTCAACGAAAAAACCTCTGAAAAGTCAATGTCGATG
The DNA here is from genome assembly GCA_037013635.1 of Plagiodera versicolora. Classification (NCBI taxonomy): domain Eukaryota; kingdom Metazoa; phylum Arthropoda; class Insecta; order Coleoptera; family Chrysomelidae; genus Plagiodera; species Plagiodera versicolora. The sequence goes on along the minus strand of CM072991.1, from coordinate 8,086,391 downwards.
CTCTGGGAGCCTTCATACGAAAACTGGAGACTCCAAGACGATTTTGAAATTTTAGAAAAAATCCAAAGGGGGTACCCTTTCGTCGATTTTTCGAAAAAAAATCAAAAATTAAATTCGCCTGAAAACTCGTCTATAAAGTGCTATAAGGTGACTAAGAGGCGCTGAAAACGGTGGTGAAATCTGTTTTTCGATATCTAGTATAGTTTTCGAGATATTTCATGTTGAAAATTCCAAAAAGTCACGAAAACTCGCGAAAAACCCCAAAAACTCCATTATTCTCAACGAAAAAACCTCTGAAAAGTCAATGTCGATGCTCTGGGAGCCTTCATACGAAAACTGGAGACTCCAAGACGATTTTGAAATTTTAGAAAAAATCCAAAGGGGGTACCCTTTCGTCGATTTTTCGAAAAAAAATCAAAAATTAAATTCGCCTGAAAACTCGTCTATAAAGTGCTATAAGGTGACTAAGAGGCGCTGAAAACGGTGGTGAAATCTGTTTTTCGATATCTAGTATAGTTTTCGAGATATTTCATGTTGGAAATTCCAAAAAGTCACGAAAACTCGCGAAAAACCCCAAAAACTCCATTATTCTCAACGAAAAAACCTCTGAAAAGTCAATGTCGATGCTCTGGGAGCCTTCATACGAAAACTGGAGACTCCAAGACGATTTTGAAATTTTAGAAAAAATCCAAAGGGGGTACCCTTTCGTCGATTTTTCGAAAAAAAATCAAAAATTAAATTCGCCTGAAAACTCGTCTATAAAGTGCTATAAGGTGACTAAGAGGCGCTGAAAACGGTGGTGAAATCTGTTTTTCGATATCTAGTATAGTTTTCGAGATATTGCATGTTGGAAATTCCAAAAAGTCACGAAAACTCGCGAAAAACCCCAAAAACTCCATTATTCTCAACGAAAAAACCTCTGAAAAGTCAATGTCGATGCTCTGGAAGCCTTGGAAAATTGGAGAATTGGAGAGATTCTACGTTGATTTTGAAATATTATAAGTAGTTCGAGATATGCTGAACACGGCACTAACATCAGTTTTTCGATATCAGGTATGGTTTTCGAGAAAATCCTCATTTTCTGCCATCTAACGTAACAGTCTCGTATAAATTCATCGTCTGTCCCTTTCAGAGCCAGTCCAATACCCATAAAAAGCCCATTACAATAATTAAAAGGCAATAATTTCCCCGCTTTAATTGATACGCATGGCATCGTCGCAAAAAACAATCTTATTACGTTTTCATAATCTCGATGAATTTCACCAGCCCGACTCCAAGATCCATAATCACTTGAACATGAATACCATTCCATCGACTTTCCAACGAGAAGAAAAAATCAGAGATCTCTGACGACATTCCGGGTTATTTTTAGCTCTAGACTTTCGTTGCTCGTAACATCCACGTCACGTGACGACCCGAAACGAACGGTTCTTCTTCTCGGGGTGAGGCAGGTTCAAGATCATCGAAGCATTTTCTTCCGATCTTAGCGAGTGAGAGAAATTCTGGTTCTTCTCAGTCAACTCAGAATAACCCATTTTTCTATAATGAAATCAAATCCTGCAACATCGCACCTGTTGCTCACGGGACGTAAGCGTCAACCTAGCTATAATCTATAGGAAGAAAAGAGAGCTGAAAATGCAAAAAACAAATCCAACACTGATCGCCCGATGACTGACAATATTAATCACAATGAAGACACTTGTGAGCCATTAACGATTACAAATGGCTGTCAGTGAAGCCTCGAAAATGAACAAAACGAGAATGAAATACCACAAAAATGATCGTCTGGGTCTGTCTATCCATACAGCTGATGTCAGAACAATTACAAGCAGTAAATCACGAACAGAGAGATAGCGTATATATTTGTCGATTGACACAAAAGTGCATTGAGCTAGTCAAATCAAACGTTAAGGGTCAATACACCAGGTATCTCAAATGCGATTTCGCTAGTCCGTTGATCTATTTTCGAATTTGAATTAATTATGTTTGCGTTGGTAGGCTGTGGAAGCTGCGCTTCATTTGTTTATGACGCGGTGCAATGATCCGCGTTCGTTTTGTAAATAATTTCGATCATCGATAGGAGATGAACGAAGCACTTTTTTACCTTGATGGTTTTGTTAATCGCCAAAAGTTCCACTTTCGAGGTTCTGAAATCCCACGTCTGGAATCCCACTTCTGATATCCCACTTCTGGAATCCCACTTCTGAAATCCCACTTCTGATATCCCACTTCTGATATCCCACTTTTGATATCCCACTTCTGATATCCCACTTCTGATATCCCACCAAGACTTATCCCTTCGAAGCTTAGCTGAGCCCTGTTGTCTGAGGTCACTGTCACCGTTTCGAACTCGAGCAAAAACCATTTCTTCCCATCGCCGGTTTATTTATACCCTCAATAAAAACTCGACTCGCACGTATTGAATACCGAGCTCCATAAGGGACCCAGCAGCCTGTCTACGCCATATTAGGACGACTTAACATTGTTTCGTGTCCAGTCCGTGCACTCACTTCTAGCTCTAAGTCGGTGCACGAGTTCACTCTTCCTACCGATTAGCACTTCCCATGGTGTAGGTACAAAAGGTGTCGGTGGTTTCGGTACTGTACAGGGTGTTTGGTCGGTAGTGTCTGGCGCGTGATCAGGGCGAAGCCATGTACAGGCTCAGGAGCCGTGAAGTAGAAGGTAAATATGACTTTGTCGTTTCGTGTTTTTTTTTTTTTGCCAACTCTCTCACCCGATTTGAGTCTTCCAGATTTTTTGTGAGGGCAAATGAAAAGCCTCCAAACGAGCCTAAATTTTGTGTCTATATTTCAATAGTCCAAGAATGCATTGTTCATTCCAATAAGAATAAGCGAGATCACTAAAGATAGAGTGCGTTTAGAAATCACGCAGAAACACATAGTGACGTCACAACTGCTGAGAACATATTCCTTTACATCATAAGTAGACCGAAAGAATAAGACTCACGTGAAATATTCTCAGAAGTCCTCCCAAAAATAGTACAGTTGGTAACTCTAACATATACCCATTGGCAGTTCTGACGTCACAAAGATCGTTGGTTCCAAATTCTCGCCAGGAATATTATTCTCAGAAGGAATTTTATAACATTGTTCATCATCAAATTTGATCTTTTTTGGTTGAATTATAAAACACCTTGTATATTCCTACCTCCCTATCTCTGTCAGTGTCATTACACTGTTCTTTCAGACATTCCCAAACATTTTTCATAGTTTCCAATCGCTGAAATATGCAGTGATGATGCAAATTCATCAAAAAACCGCATCGTCACCACAAAATCAACGAATTCATCAACGCTCTGTACAATCCTTGGATATCGGCAAGTACTTTGATACGTCCAGTTATCATCACGTGACTGTCCTGTCACTTTGACAGCTCAATACTTTTATTCTCTCTCTCTTTCTCTTTGAAGTCTTCCCGAACATCTCTTAATCAACATGGCGTATATGATGGCTCATTTGTTTTCATGATAAAGGACGAAAACGACGATGATGTATTACACATCAAAGTTGGCCTTCACGGAAGTGGCTGAGAAACCGCGAGGACGGTGATTTGGAATACGTACCAAAATTCATCGTCTCGACCGGCTAGGTCCCCAGATCTAACTCTCCTAGATTTCCATTAGTTGTTTGTTATTCAGTAGACATTCTGTGGATCACAAGTGAGTTAATGAATTCTAGCGAGTCCCCATTCAAGTGTCTGATTCTTGGTGACAAAATGCGGTGGGAAGTGAATACAAAATGTTTAATAATACAAAACACCTACCTACGGTTTCGAACCCCGCGTTTCACGAAAACAATAAAACAAAATACAATCGGCGGACGTGTAGCCTACGCCAACGTGACTTTTAGGTCATTTTGGAGCTCTCCGTATATTTTTAAAAAGTTGTACTGACAATAGTAATGCAGTGTGTATTATCCTACGTTCTTCTCCTTTTCTAGAAATTCTTGAGACATTTCTAGGATGTCTAAAAGGATCTCACGGTTCTTAAACAGGTTGAATCTAAACGTGAATTTTTGAATAGACTAAACTTGTGTACCAAAAGTTTCAAGGTTATTTATTTACTGCACTATTCTGTGTGGTTGGGACAGAAAGATACTGTAAAACTTTTATAAACTCCTCAAACTTTGATCTGGGAATTTTCAAAAAAAAACCAAAAGTGCTGAACACGACACTGACCCCAGTTTTTCGATATCTAGTATAGTTTTCGAGACATGGATACTAAGTTCAACACGTGCTTATTATTTCGGTAATGTTTTATAAGGGCTTTTCGATAAGGGCCTGATTGTAAGTCATTAGACGGTGGACCAGACGTACTATTAAATGCCTTTCGTAATAAATTATGTTGTCTTATCTGACAGAGTACCTCTGTGGGTGGTTTCTGATCAAGCACTTTCAAAACCCAGTGCCCATGTTTCATTCATTTGTCTTTTCTGACACAAGGTATTCTTCTATCCGGACACATATTAATTTCCAAATTTGAGATTTATAGACGCTCATTTAATGCAACTGTTCTTGATTCGATTATTCTTAAATATTATACAGAGTGATGGCCATAATGTTTTCACTGATTCATCAGCAGTGACTGATAATTCGATTAGGTACTCTTCTCGATGTCTCTAAATCCACATAATTCTGTTATTTTCGAAGAAGGCACGTTCCTCTGTTTATGAAACGATATTCGAATCTATAAAGATCGGATCTGCGGTCATAAAACACGAAGATAAAATTGACACAGCACGTTGTTCCAAGAACGGATAGTTTGTATTGGTACAAAGAGAGAAAATAGTATCACTATCGCTTGTAAAAGATGTATAAATAACCCATTCATAAGGAAGATGCAGCTAGGATACACAGCGTGTTTTCAGCGTCTGGTCTTTCATAACACAGATATCGTGAAAAAATAGCCTCAACTTAAACAAACAGCTGAGGTCAAATCGAGGTATACAGGGTGATTCGTGATACTTGTGACCGAATAGATTTCTATAGACTTTTTTTTATAATTCTTTATACTTCAACGAAAATCACATTTTTTTAATGTGCTATCGTGAGTACATCCAATTCGATGATTCAACTGTTATTATGTCTTTATCAGATTCTACAGAGTTTTCTAGACCTGTTGCATTTTCAATTTTCTTCCTATCGTTCCTATTCCATTTGAAATAAAGAATTCATTGCGATTTGAAATTTCCAAAAAGTAAACTGAAATATCAAACACCCTGTTGAATATTTTGGAACACTGTTAGGAGTACCTGATAGAACACTCTTTTATTAATGTGTATACGGAGATTGAACCTTAAATCTTGAAAATTGACGATAATATGAACATTTCAGTCTAACTGTAATTTTTTTTCGAAAAAATGGAATATCTCAAAAACAAATCACGATATGAAGAAAATTCAAAATGAAACAGGTCTAGAATTTTTCATAGAATTCGAAAATCCAAAAATAAACAGGGTGTTACATTTGAAAATACAAAGTTGATATCACTTGCTCTGGAGTCTACAATTTTTGAGTCCTTTCAAAAACTGCAAATTGTTTTGTGTAACTTTATTTATTCTTATCATCTTTCTGAATTCAACTGATGTAAGAGTTACCTTTTACTGCACCTTATTGAGAGCCCACACCCAGTAAATCTTCATTTCAAGAGCCAGGCTGAAAAATAAGCGCATTGACTGTTTACCAAAAAGGGTTGTATGTTTAAAAAAACTCCTAGAAACTCACCCTCCGTTTATTTTTCGCTGAAATCTACGCAGGAAGTGAAGGGATCTCTGAGAGGAAATTAGTGTTTAGTAAAAGGGCGCGATGACGTACGAGGATGTATTGTCTATGTCTGAATTACAGAAATTGCGACGTTGCCGGCTCATAAATTAATCATTAAATTTGCAGAAATAATTTGATCACCGTTCCCCCCCCCCTAGATCCGCTACTGGTCACAATAATCTGCTCTCGATATCACCAAACGGAGGAAAATTGCCTCGAAGAATATACATTTCGTTACATAAAAGATACTGAGCGTTTGCTTCCGCATAGCATGAATATAGATTATTAGTATTAAACATGGTAATTTAGTATGGCTACAGGGTGTTGAGGCAGGTAGATAATTCAGATAGCTGTATAATAATATCCGTGGCAAATGCGCGGTGAATGTTACAATCACTGACGAATCCATGATTATTTCAAGACCCCAACGAAATTATCACTATGTTGCATCGAAACTCCACCAGAGTTCGTTGTTCCCATTTATTTGTACGACGCCACTCTGCGTTACGTGTTCTTGTTTATCTCCGATGTAATTTATTCAGGCAAATAAAATTCTGCTAGTACATCGTCCATTACACGTACACACAATACCTTATCTCTAATCTGTCATTTTCTATCTTCGGTCTTGCTGTCACATGATTCTGACGGATTTATTGTTGTACGTTACACTCGCTTTTCTCGGGGTTGCGGGTATGGTACTTATGCGTAAAGTGACAGCACTGTCTGGATTTTTCCGGTGACTTTAAACAGTGGATTAGTCGACTAACCTTTTGACACTAATAGGAGTACTGCGTAGGCGTTATTGGTACTTTATGTGACTTCTAAGTACCGGTCTTGGTGGTCCGGGACTACCCGGAATGGTTTCTAAGAACGCTTTGTGTTTGGCCGAGTTTGATGGTCGTTAGAGATTCGGTGGTTTTAGTGAAATACTGACCACGTGGGCGCAACAGGTTAGCAGTTGTGACGTCACAAAAGTTTTGCAATGAGTAAGCTTCATTTGCGGGACGCCTGTGATTTCCAAAAAAAACACGTCGTCGTCGCTGATGGTTTCTCTGCTAGAGAAAATTACACTCACTTTTGACGCATCGAAGATTATCGTACGTAAATCTATTTTAATGAGAATCGGACGAGATAAAGCGGTATCGACATGACGTGAAACCTGGCTTTTAATGATATACCAGAAAGTGATCGGGTAATGATTCCAAAAAAAAATAAAATAAAATTGTGAGTTGTACTAATTATCGATGACAATGACATTGACTTTGAACTTTTACTGTTGACTTTGATTGCAACAATGAGATGTGCTCTTTTTTCAAAATATCTCCGAAACTATCAGGAAAATTCTCGATTATTTCCAGATTTTCAATCGGCACGAAAATGATTAACTTTGCCCCAATTTAATCAACTTGGTATTTCTTGAGAAAGGCGAAGAATACAGGGTGATTCACGACGAATTGTACATATTACAAGCATAAGTGCTATGGACCGAGACCATTCCATATCTGGTAAATATTAAATTACCTTGTTGCGTTTTTGACGGATATACAGGGTGGTATTTGAAAATATGTGAATTATTCTACGTTAAATATCTCTAAAAGTGAAAAACTTGGACTAGTTTTTTTTAGAATTTTATTGGTTTTCAAAACAACACCTTGTAAGCCAGATCAGATAATTATTGTTCTCCTCACTTTGAAGCTTAAGGAGGATACTAAGTAACAATTGAAAAAAATAAACGCGAAAGTTTTTGTTTTCTGTAGAAAAAAAAATTTAACTTTTGAAAATAGTATCTTTAATTTTCATGGTTTTTCGTTCTGCTTATGACTGATGCCGCGCTACATCGATAGCACATCATTATTTTTCAACAAAAATCATAAGGAAAGTTCATATCACTCGAGATGGAGTACTATTCAATCAACTGTTGAAATTCTAGGCCGTATTTATTTATTTTTGTCACATTTTTATTGATCTTGTAAAAAGCTATTTTATTAGGCTCAGGGAACATACCCAGTGTACCAAATTTCAGTCACTTTTAGATATATTTAACGTAGAATAATTCACATATTTTCAAATACTACCCTGTATAACCGTCAAAAACGCAATAAGGTATTTTTAATACCAGTCCATAGAACTTATGGTTTGGACTATGTACAATTCGTCGTGAATCACCCTGTATAATATACTTCGAGCGCTTGTTCAGTGGATTCCTTTAGATGTTTATAATAATTCTATTTCACAATTCACGACGACTAAAACCGACATTAATCGACCATAAAATCCACTTCGCTCATTGTACATCATCGCTATCACCAGACACGTGTTTTGCTGTACGTTTTGTCGAACGATCACCGCATTCGACTAGCGATAATTAGCGGGCATTCAATCGTAACACCCGCCACAGTCGTTTTACACCATTTTCGACCTTCCATCCACCCAGAGAGTCATCGATGCAGACGCCATCTTCGATGAAAACGGTGCCGTAAATACGCCGTCGGATCCGCTCTCGCAAAGCTATTGGACTTTCGAAAAAAATTGCTAGCGCCAACCAGGCGACTAGATTGTTCCAGCTAGATGTGTGACCGTTTGTTTTATTTGTTGAGCATGCGCAGTTTGTCAGATAAGTGACGTTTTTAATAATGGTAATCAGCTGATTAGACCAGGTTGATTAAGAGAAACCTGTAGCTTTGTCCTTGGGGGACACCTGTGGAAGAAAACTTCTCAATTCGTCCAACAGATGGCGCTACTTGTAGAGTTACATGCATACATAGATAGATATACAAGTCAAGCTAATATAAAGCGTGTAAAACCCGAATTAAAGCATTGTAAAGCTTAGATGCCGAAGAATTCTCGCTTGTTTAGACAGTTACTGTTCCCGTAGCACATACTAAAACAACAACAAGTCTTAACAACAGTTAAACTAACATTCGAGTCTACCGTGAACTTCACAGCCATCAGATTTAATGTAAATTCACGGTTTACACACCAATTAGCTGCATTGGCTACAGGTCTACCGGAAAAAATCGTCACTGTTCGTGACAAAGGCGCGAAGACACCACCTGCAGGCTATCTGGGGAACTAATCTCGAATGTAGCAGCGAGTGCGTTAGATAGAACTCGCCGTAGGATTTATTCGTGCCGTTTATTCGATTTTTGAGAGGGTACACCGCCCTTTGTTCGTTACGCCCATGTCTTTGAACCCTTTGGCAAGAGACTGTTAGAGAAAAAATCGCACATAAACCACTGAAAAGACCCTCAACAGTGGGCGGTTTTGATTATTCGGGGCGCGCCCACCAGTCAGCAATAATCACTAGTTTTATACAGCGTGTTCCATCCGGAACATACAGTATCGGGAGTAATTTATCTACGGTATGGCGGTTTGATACACACTTGCTCTCCTTGTTGCTCCTATGGATTCCTGACTATACCCCAGATATTTTTTCCTCGAAAATCGTGAAATGTTCGTTACGCCAATGCCGTGCGATCAGATAGGCAGGTATACACGTGTTGTGCCCATGGAGTTCTTCTATTGATTGGCTACTTTGCCGATAAGCCAGCTCGACGACTGTGAATGAGAAATGTCGATAGAATGCCGGCTTTTGACGGAGGAGATAAGCCTTTCGATCGCCCACGTTTGATGGCGCCTTCCCCGCCACATGTGGGCCTCAAAACCAGACTCACTTAAAACGGTGCTCGTATACAGGGTGTCCTTCTCGCACAGCGAACTTGAATAGTTGGAGAAATTGAGTTTTGGTAAGCGTAGTCTGGAATTCTGTGGAGGTTTCGTCGACGAACGCTGCTGAAAATCGTGTTTTGACATGAGCGTGTTCAAATGTCCTGACTAGGATTCGCCGATTTGAAAAAATAACATCTGAATGAAAGTGACGCTTGTAGTAACGAAGTGAGCAATGATTTATAGTGCGTCTCAAACTAAATGCAAGATTTTGCTCGAAAAATCACCATCAATAACGAATTTATATTTTTATAAAATATGAGGGTCACCTTGTATATGTTTGAATCGGATTTAAAATCCACTTTATGACGATTTACGGTGATTCCTGAATGGACGCCGCTTATTCATTCACTATACGCCACACACACACACTCTAATGCGATTACGGTACATACAGAGTGTTCCACTTTGAACTAGTACGCCCACTTTGGGCGTAGTGGGCTTATACCATAAGCTGCACCACAGATTTTCCTCCCGAGTCGAAATATTCGAAAAACTATGCGGTATAGTTCGGGAGGTATCGCAGGTTTTCCGGGACACCCTGTATATAATTGTCGTCGAATTGTATAGTTTTATTTCACACCCTTTTAAATAGCAAGGAAGCTCTGTTGTTGGCACAAAATACCATATAAATCATCCTTGTTTATTGGTCTGTTGACCCTTATAATCATCATGCATGTGCGAAAGGGCACTCGTTACAGTTTCAAGGGAGTGCCCTTAGTACGGCTCTAATTGTTGTTTGTATTTTTTGCCTGATGGATAATAGACCTAGGGCGTATGCTATTCAACTGGTTTTCGTTTCAGAACCATTATGATTTATGACGTTCAGCTCCGCCATAAAGGTATTATTATTTAACCACCCACGATATGATTTCTTCGAGAATTTTGAACGAATGTAAGGCGCATTCGCCAATAGTTAAAATTTGGAGCATCCGCCAAAAGTTTAACAAAATGCATATTTCACTAGATGACTACGACGATCTGGAATTTGTTCAATTTTAAGCAAATTTTCAAGGAATAGATTTACTACAAACTGGTATACAGAGACGCTGAACACGGCACTGATCTCGGTTTTTCGATATCTTGTTTAGTTTTCGAGATATTAGCTATTTTCGATAACCGAATATATCGAAAACCATTCCAGTGCCTGGACTATAAATTGAATCGCATGGTGATCCGACATTGACACTGACGACGATCCCTTTGGGACCATCAACGAGTTTCCGGTGTTCATCACGATTGGCCATATGCTCCCGTTAGTCATTTGTTACATTACTATTTGTACTCTCATCGTTTGATAATGGCGTTTCAGCTGTCAACTCGAAATTACTCTTAGTCGTATGTAGCTTCTTTTTTTGAAACACCAAACGGAAATGGGTATATGTCGGTTACTAGATCTTCTTTCGCTGTGTCTAAGAAAGGTACGGATGAATGGGAAATGTGTTTTTTTATTTTGTATACAGGGTGTCCAGTCCAAAAATTTATATTTTACCGAATCATATTCATTCTCATGCTCAGTAGTTCTTGTATTTCCACATTTCACGATCGTGGGGCGATCAAGATGGATTTTCCCCTTATTTAGATTTATACAGCATGCCATCATTCAAATGATTCATGTAAGCATGGTTGTATACACGGTCCACTTGCTATTATAATTGGAAGAATTCATTAAATTTGAATATTCGTGTTACACATGCAGCTTCGTAAATTCCAACCATATTATTACGTGAAAATAACATGGCATCATGCATATGGTCAAACAACAGAGAATGGATTTCATACCGCACAGGTACAGAATAAACAACAATCAGGTTTTATACCTTAAAATCTTGGCACGAATATAAAAAAATATACATCTTGAACGAAATTATTTTGTTTCACTTCTCTCACTGGTCTATACTGTATCCAACACATTCAAATTTAACTGCTGTGTTATCTGTAACCATGGAAACGTTTGCGTTGCTATGGGAACTACAGCGTTGCTATGGATACTACTCTGTTATAGCTTACTTATAATGAAGAAAACTAAAAGAACAGTAACATTGCACCTTCTTTTTATTGTGAATTTTGAATGTGAAGTTGATTTGTAGTAGTGTATAGTTCAATAGCCATTATAATTACCTGAAGAAAGAGAACGTTCGCATATAGGCTTCCATTTATGGTATAATTACGGAGAGTAACCTGAATATTTTGATTGATTGGTTAAGGATTATTCTATGTTCAATGGAAACTGGCTGAGCTGAGGAATATTTCGAGTCACACATACAATGTGGTAAGTTACCAGTAAAACTATCGAGACATCATATTTTGCAACACAAATACTTTTTTTGTTTTTTTGAAATACGTGCAGTGGAAAATAACAGCAATACATTTACTTTCTCAACTGAATCCAGTGAAACCTATCATTCACATATTCCGGGCGATAAAACTCAACAGGTGCCAAATCGGGTAACCTAGTAGGCCGACCCCACGCCTTTATCATCTATTATAAAAATACTTTTCGCCCTGTCTGGACCCTGAGGCGAAAAGTTTCACTTCATTAAGACATAATTCTTATTACTTCATACATGGCGTTCGGGAAGCGGTTGACATTGGACCGAATACATGTCTTGTGATAGTCAGTACGGTGCTCGTAAAATCGATATAATGGTGATAATCAGCGCCGGATAAGGTGAGGGTAAACAAACATTGGGACGACGAAAAGTTATCAAGTAGGGCACCGTTCTGGGTCGATGGAAAATGCAAGGTCAAGTAAGCGTAGACTAGGTTTCATTCAATAATGGTGATTTTTGGTTCAATAATACAGTCGAATTATCCAATATGAGGAAAATATAATTTCAAAGATTTTTCGAAATTTTGGAAAAGGCGTTTTTTGAAGCGACTGATATTGATTTATGCGAGAAATGGTCGCTGTGTGTATCGCGCTCTTCGAAAAAAGAAAATGTCGTCGGTATGTGCTTCCTGGCTCGGTTACATACCGAATGTCACACAGCGTGTAGTTCCGAGAAGAAATGTAAATGTTAAACGACTTCATCCGCCCAATGTTGAGCTCTCAGAATACAATCGGCACTTATTGTTTCATCAAAGGCGGCCTCTGTCGGTATACAGATTGTTTTCGGACCCTTCGTTGTCGGCAAAAATAATTTCACGACATATACAGGGTAGTGCTGAAATTGATGAAACACCCTATAGCTCGCTTATGAATCTTCTGAGACCCCACGTATATGGTTTATTTTATTGTCAACTTATTTCCGTTTTGCAATGGAACACCCTGTATATGGTGACCAATTAATTTTTTTCGGTGTACAACTAGAAAAATGCTCGAACTTCAACATCACGTAGGAATATATAAAAATGATTTAACAATAAATTAGCAAAGAAAACAAGCATTCGCAAAATTTTTGGCAATGAATTTTCAATGATGTGACAATTTCCTGTATCATCCTCTTCCTCGTTTGACTGTTTGTTAATTCATGAAACACCATGAAAAACCTTACTTTGTAATCACAAATTCACATTCAAGTAGTACTTTGTCAGTACGACCTTGGCGGCCGTGAATTCTTGAGAATCGCAAGTTTTTTTGTTAATTCTTGATGACAATTTTAATAGCAGTGAAGATTGATGATTCTCACTTTGTTATAACAAGTGAAAAAGCTGATATTCTAAAAAAAACGTGATGTCGATTCATCAATCGAACGTATAAGGAAACTTAGATTTTCCCACGCTTTTTTCACAAGATGTAGAATTTCTTGTTATATACTTGACGTTGCAACATCTCACTTGATTCATTGACAATGTCATTCTTATTCATACGGAAGTAATGTATTGATTTTTTAGATAGATAGATAGATAGCTTTATTCAAAGAAATGTACCCGCACATCATACAATACACAAATATATAATTGTGTTGAATAAAATGGTACAAATACAAAACTAACGTTGACAGTTGACATGTTGAAATTATAAAGATAAAATAAATAAAAATTGTTCAAATAGATTCAAGACATACATACATGTTGAAATTGTACAGTTAAATAGATAAAATATATAAAACTGGGTGACCTTGAATCAAAATAATGATATTTTGAGAATTGTCAAATACACACTAAAACTATAACATAAAACACCGTATAATTATTTATGACTGAAAATATATCACCTTGCGATAAACATATTTTTTGAAACTGGACCAAATTTCCATAAACTTTCACCTAAAAATGTTTCATGCATAATAAATAATAACTATACTCAATGTTAATTGAATTTATTATCTCATATTGAGGTGAAACAAATGAAGCAACATAAAATAAGACTTTCTTTTGATCATCTTCAGGTCCACAGCAACAGGTATGCCGAACTTTTTTCATATTCAATATTTAATATATTCAATTGTGAACGAAAAATTCATGGAAAATATTTCCTGTGTGTATTTTAATCCAGCAAATATCAACTTTCTTCTACTTAATCAAAGTGATTTAAACGAATAGTTTTTTTTTGGTAATTTTTCACGTATCATGCCATCTGGATTCCGATGGAATTTTTTTTAAACTTGCGTATCTTCAAGAAAACACAAAGCTGTACAATCTTGTTCGGCAAGGTGAAATTTCAGACTTCAAAGTGAAAACTACTGATTTTCCCACCACGAAATCACCAAATTCTTGCTTTTGGGTGAAAATACGAAAGTACCAACAACATTTCTTATCAAAATCCTTATCGCATGACAATAGCGAAATAATCCAATGGTGTCAAATCGGGTCCCGAGGAGGCCACACGCGCCGTTGTCGCAGTACCACCCTGTAATTCGTGGAATCGACGGCAATAATCGGAATCCTCGATAGTGATTCATCGAAGCTTCACGCGTTTGCCTACAGATCGCGCCACTATTCGAGAACTTAGCGGTGGCTTGAATGCTTTCGGCGGATCACAGTATGCCTTGGTCTGCCCGTATCGAGAGAGCTTTGCGTCGTTTGTTTCGCAATAATGTTTGAGTGATTTTGCGCCAATGTGATTGGTTGGTGTGACGAAATGTGTACTAAAAACGGATATACGAATGCAACAGGTATGTGTATGTACGACGTAGCTTTCAAATGTTTGGTTCAGTTGAGTCGTTTGTTTGGTTTCCTGTAGAAGTGCAATAAAATTGTTACTTGGAGTGCTTAGATTATGAAATTGTTCAACTGCGGAGATAAGGGGTTTATCTATTGCAATATGGTGCAGATTGTTTCTGTCGATAAATAAAAGTGGGATTTCGTAGAAATCATTTTAATACTCTCCGGGTGCTTTACTGTAGCTATGTAAGTACTATTTTCCTGCATATCTTTCTAATTGGCGAATTTGCTAATAGCATTCCATTCTAATTTCAATTATCAGGGTTGATTTGTTCACAAACGACGTTATTACAGTCGTTAATTATCTATTCCATCTACGACAAATTCCGAAAATTTGGAACAATTATTCTCAAATCATCAAAAAGTATTAGAGAAATCACCTGCTTCGACAGAACAAATACAAAACAACTTCTAACAATGCTTTAGGAGATTTAATTTTGTGATTTCAAAAAACCTTTGGTCGATTGTTCGGAAATTTTTCAAAGAATAAATTTGCCTGAAGGTGTCTATAAGGTGTCTAGAATGCGCTGAAGACGGTGGTGAAATCTGTTTTTCGATATCTAGTATAGTTTTCGAGATATTTCATTTTGAAAATTCCAAAAAAACCCAAAAAGTCGCGAAAACCCACGAAAACTCCCAAAAACTCCATTATTCTCAACGAAAAAACCTCTGAAAAGTCAATGTCGATGCTCTGGAAGCCTCCATACGAAAACTGGAGACTCTAAGACGATTTTGAATTTTTTGGAAAAATCCAAAGGGGGTACCCTTTCGTCGATTTTTCGAAAAAAAATCAGAAATTAAATTCGCCTGAATACTCGTCTATAAGGTGCTATAAGGTGACCAAGAGGCGCTGAAAACGGTGGTGAAATCCGTTTTTCGATATCTAGTATAGTTTTCGAGATTTTTCATGTTGAAAATTCCAAAAAAAACCCAAAAAGTCGCGAAAACCCACGAAAACTCCCAAAAACTCCATTATTCTCAACGAAAAAACCTCTGAAAAGTCAATGTCGATGCTCTGGAAGCCTCCATACGAAAACTGGAGACTCTAAGACGATTTTGAATTTTTTGGAAAAATCCAAAGGGGGTACCCTTTCGTCGATTTTTCGAAAAAAAATCAGAAATTAAATTCGCCTGAATACTCGTCTATAAGGTGCTATAAGGTGACCAAGAGGCGCTGAAAACGGTGGTGAAATCCGTTTTTCGATATCTAGTATAGTTTTCGAGATTTTTCATGTTGAAAATTCCAAAAAAAATCCAAAAAGTCGCGAAAACCCACGAAAACTCCCAAAAACTCCATTATTCTCAACGAAAAAACCTCTGAAAAGTCAATGTCGATGCTCTGGAAGCCTCCATACGAAAACTGGAGACTCTAAGACGATTTTGAATTTTTTGGAAAAATCCAAAGGGGGTACCCTTTCGTCGATTTTTCGAAAAAATGTCAGAAATTAAATTCGCCTGAATACTCGTCTATAAGGTGCTATAAGGTGTCTAAGAGGCGCTGAAAACGGTGGTGAAATCCGTTTTTCGATATCTAGTATAGTTTTCGAGATTTTTCATGTTGAAAATTCCAAAACATACCAAAAAGTCGCAAAAACTCGCGAAAAACCCCAAAAACTCCATTATTCCCAACGAAAAAACCTCTGAAAAGTCAATGTCGATGCTCTGGAAGCCTCCATACGAAAATTGGAGACTCTAAGACGAGAAATTTTGGAAAAATCCAAAGATTCATGTTGGAAATTCTAAAAAATCTCAATTATATTCGGAAAATCACACATATTGACAAAAAAATACTACGGAACGTCTAAGAGAACGCTTTATACAAATTCGGAATCCCAGAGATTTTCAAGAATGTCGAATCAACTCTACTAAACCTCGTATCGTTCAAAACACATTGAATTTATTTTTCCACTGTCGATCACACGTTACACCCATAGTCTGCCCCATAAAAATAAATGCCCTCACTGTTTACGAAGTGGTAATCAAGAAACTGTTATCTAACTGTCGTTTTAGAAGAGATTACAGACCTTTTACAAACAATACCAAACGAGGTATGTCGGGGTAATCTTATTTATTGGAACGATCTAGCCTATAAATCGTCTGGATTCAGACCTTTCAGACAAGCTGTCAACCCTCTGTCATTATTGTTTTTTCCCTCAACAACCGATGGGTTTTATTTGGCTACAAGCAATTCGAAATGACGTTGACATCTGACACATCTCAATCGACTTCAATCTCTTCTGTTGCACGTACTCTTTAATCATATACAAGGTGATGATAACATACCTATTCTAGTTTATTACATGCTAACAGTGTTGAATCTGCTTGTCAGTTTAAGTAAAAACTGGTTGCTAAATGTTTGTTATTAACGTCGTCGACCTTGTGAACATGTATTTTCAATTCTGAAATAACGAAGCAGTCTATAAGGAGTCTGTAATAATTTTTGAATCGTGTAACTACGAATGTTGCTTTGTGGGGTGATGCAAACAGATTATTTCTCGAGGAATGATGAATATTCAAGCTGTTTTGAGTGGGGAAAATGACATTGTGGAACAAGTAAACAGTGGAAAGCTCCCAACAACATCATTTCGACTTTGTTCAATGCAGATGACGTTCCACGCATTTGGATTGAAATTAAAAAGATATACAGGTTATAGGAAGTTTCTTTCACAAAATATATTAGCATGTCTTTAAGGAACACCCTGTATTATAGGTGAGGTCAGTCTCTCAGTTCTATGAAACACCCTGTGTAACGCTATCTCTCCTAGTATAAACCATTCATTGATGACTACTTTGTGGTTTATTATAATGGTGTAAAGTTCAACAATCAGTTCCTGGGAACATTAAAGTGTTGGAATGACTTCATAACGAAGACGGTTCATTCATTCGAACTCAGTTTTATTACAAGCGATTCCAAATTGACCCTTACAGGAAATATTAATCGCAAAGGTCATCATGAACCGATGCATTTTTTTGTTGACGTTTTAATTAATGAAACACGCTTGAATTCCTGAAGCTGCAGCAGCGTCCAATCAGTTGATAGATACTCAGTATACAAGGTTATGATGTGGGTAGGAATGTTGATTATCGAAAAAAACTTGTACGTCATTTTCGTATTGAAACCCTACTCAATGTGTGACCGATTAATCTTTTCCAAATTAACTATCAAAATGGTCATTAAGCTCGAGACTCGATTAACCAGTTGAATTTCCTAACGCCCCTTGCGTCCACATTATGTCAAACACCGACACCTCGAAATCCAATTAATTCTCCGCTCGATTAAAATGCTCGTGCTCATGCTCAGTATCTCCTAATAGGAATGGGGTCAGGAAAAAATTGTGACCCGCCCACAGACTAATAGAGTTTAATGAGACGTAATGCTAGAGACAGTGAATGAATTGGCTGAAAGACAAGATGATATTATGTTCTATTCGGTTTAGGTTGGTACTCGTGTCGCGTGAGCAACAGGTGCGCTGTTGCCGGAGCCTGAATTTATTGGCGTAGATCAGAAAATCATTTGAGAAAGTGTCAGGCTTGTGTATACATTGTATACATTCATCATCTTGATTTAGAACTAAAAAAATATTATTATCTCTACAAATGTTGAACTTATAATGATAACGCTTGCATCAACAATGACTCACTTGTGAAATCTTAGATTGTTCAATCAGATTATACCTTTGTTTCATGATTTGTATATTTCACAATCTAGATTTCCAAGCTAGGATTCGTCAAAGATAAAATTGAAACAGTTTCTTGTCAGTACATTCATCCGAATAAACGGTGATAGTTTCAATACTCGTACTGGTTTCGTAATGTTCGATGCTTTAACGAGGTCAGCTTAACCTTAAACCACGCCATATCAGTCGACTAGTGGCGATTTCAAAAAATCTTGAAGCCATCTGGTGGTGAAATTGTAAGCTTCCAAAAAAACGGTCATTGGCATCCCTCTGCGAAATTTGACGACCTCTACGATGACTTTTGTATGGTATATTCCGAGCAAAAACTCTATAAACGCTTCGAAATGATGATTTTGAAATTTTTGAGTAAATTTTAGAGAAATTCGTGATTTTATATTATGTTATATTCCGAAAAAGTTCGAAAAAACCCAAGAACATTCGAAAAATCTCTCGTATGGACATGAAAAATACCAGAAAATGTCTAACACAATGACTTGGAAGCATATTCTACAATATTGAAGACTTTATGATGATTTTGAGAATTTTGAATTAATCAATTTGCTTCAAAACTCGTTTATAGGGTGTCTAAAATGTGCTGAACACGGCACTGACCCCAGTTTTTCGATTTCTAGAGTAGTTTCAGATAAATTCGTAATTTTTTACCATGTTACATATCGAAAAAGTCCAAAAAACTCCCAAAACCGTTCGAAAAATCACCTGGTGTGTAAATTCCAGGCTCGTCGCCGGAGCTGATGCCCAGTATTATGGGCGCTTTTGACGCCATAATCGGCAACCAAACGAAAGACCACCAAGCCGACCCCGACCTAAAAACCAGCACCCCCAAACGCACCCACCAAGTGAGCAACTTCGCCAACCTGTCCCCGTGCGTCCAAAAAATCCTCTCGAACGTGCCCGACCAAGAAATCAGCAAGAAATTCAGCTCGGAGGAGATCCTCGGCCCGAGGAGGTTCACCAGCACCAGGTCCGCCTACAGGTCGTCGGAGAAGACGTTGAACAAGAGCAGCGAGAGCCTGGAGATCATCTCCACGAACGTGCAGAAGATGTTGTCGAATTTGCCGGACACGGAGCTAGTGATAAACGCGAATAGTTCGTATTTGTACGCGTCGGCCAGTCGCAGCGAGTTTTTGAACAGACTGTTGGGGAACGAGGGTGGGGGTAGGAAGTTTTTGTACCACTCGGACGGGGGTTGTAAGGAGAATGCCGCGCAGGTGGTTTGTGAGAGTGAAAAGTGCGACGATTGTGATAGTTATAGCCAGAAGCCGTTGGGGAGCTACCTGCATTCCCCCCAGGGGATAGCGTCCAGGACGCCAGTGGGGAGGAAAAATCTCGGAAAATATCTGCAGGTATGAATTCACCAACTTTATTTTCGGCGCAAATTACCATGAAATTGCAAATTCTCTATCCAGGGGTTAGATACAGTTAGAAGACCGAAAAAAAAACGAATTTTCCTGAATTTTCTCTGGAAAAACTTTTGAAATTATTGACCTGATAATTCTTATACATATCATGGTATCTTTCAACAGTATTTCAAGACTTAGTGCTAGTGAAAATAGTTATTTGGAAAGGAGCTACAGCTGAGCTCCGCGAGCTCCTCTCAAAAAAGACGTTCTGCGGTGACCACTCGGTATATCTCTGAACTGGATCATCCGAAATCAAAAAACCAAACAGATTTCGTTAAAATTATGTTGAATTCGGTAATTAATCGAAGGAAAAAGCAAAATAAAACCTTCAGCGGTGCTACTATGCGTTATGTCGGGCTTAGACACTAACATCTGACAGTAGACTAGACTTTTGAAGCGTCAACATCACTCGGATTCATTTTTTTAAGTTTGTCTCACACACAATGTTTTTTTTTTCACTTTATTAAACGATTACTCTATATAACTTCAAAATATGCAGTCTCTTGAGTGTAGTTATATAGAGTTCACACTGTGAACAGACAGAGGTGTAATTAATTTTTCTTCTATCGATATCTAGAATTATTCTTCAATGTTTTCAATCTTGAGACACCCTGTATATTGTCGTATTTTCAACGGAAACCATACTGGTGACTAGATATATTTGGAAAACAATAGCCTCTGTCGAAGTACAACCATACATCCGTTTATTGTCCGCCGACCGTTTTCGGCATTCGTACTCAAAATAACAAATGAAAACACGAACGCTACCTCGCCGAAACAAATGACTCCACGAACGTCATGTCGAGACAGCCTACTCGATTTCTTGCTGAAATGCAACGCTCTAATGACATTGACAATTGACAGATGTCAACTTGTTGATTCACCATTTTTTGTGCTATCTTGACGTTATAAGCTTAGATTATCTGGAAATTAAAAAAAACAAGTTTCCAGGGGTAATATATTTTCTCTTTCACGATGAAATCTCGACACTTATTGAACTAGGAAGTCATGGAAGGCGATTCCCATCAAACAATACGTAAAAGAATCACAATGAACTTGGTTATCCATATGAACATTTGCTCTCAACCAATTAAATTATGTTTCTGTGAGAATATTATACTTGTTACCATCATTACGGATAAAATTATAGTTGCTTATTATAATGACAACTTCTATCGATACCAATACCGTGAACGTTAACCTCGCTAACGAAATTAACTAAGAGTTATATCAGATAATGTTACGAGAAAGCATGAACCGAAATCGAAAGTAGCGAAAATTACTTTCGAAAACCGAGCAGGTGCAACCGACTGAGACTAAAAATGCAACGCATGTAGATGAACCAATGATTTTTTTCTTCGACAACATCAAGCGGAACTAATATGTAATCACCATCATATATCGATAGAAATAACGAAGAAATTAATACGTGTATCTTGCACAGATATCATCTTTCTACTGGATGGAAAGAAGCTGTATCATGTAATGAGCCAAACTTGTTTAGCTCTCGATTTTTTCAAAACTGTGGAACGAATTTTGCGTTGAGTATACTGTCTAGGCTCGACATAATGCATAGTAGCACCGCTGAAGGTTTTTCACCACATCATCCTAGTGCTCTTTCTGAGTATTAATTACATATTATATTCAATAGAGTATAAACGTTAACAACAGATCTACACTGCTGTGTCTGTTTTAGACCACAAATGTAATTGATATGCCTGAGAAGAATAAGAATGCTAACATACGTGCGTCAATGTCAGCTGTTATTCGAGATTCGTCCGTATAAAAGAACGAATTGATAATAACACCAAACAAACTAGTTTAGTAGGATTAAAAAGGAAGTAGCCGTAGTTGGGTGGTGATAATGAAAATACGCGATCTTAGACCTTAAGTCCAGAAGAGTTTGAATGAACTAAAACAATTAGTGGTGGTCATTCGACGATAACATTTCACGTCATAGTTCTTTGAATTAAACCTCAATTTAGCCAATAGAATCAGCACTGAACAGCTGGTTATTTATCTCAATTATGCAAGAATTATCAGTCGTTTTTTTACCGAGTCACATGAAATTGCAAATCGTGCAACACGACTAGACTGTACCTCGGAATATTCGTGGTTTAGCAGGCTTTTGATAACGAATTATCATTTTGGTGACTTTGGAATTAGACGCTCGAAAATTTGTTACAACTCTAAAAATGCATGGGTGGTTTCACGACGTTTCGATTGTATGCGTCATCTTCAAACTACGAGAAGTTGGTCATATTTTATTTGATTTAATGCTGACCTTGAAGTAGTTTCTGCGACCTGGATCGTTCAATGGGGCATGAAACTTTGATATCCTCCAACTCCTCCAATTTTTTTCCAGATTCCCAGTGAGAGTAGTGTCGGTACTAACAGTAGTACCGCTTCTTCTGCGGAAGTATCGCGTCCAGTGTCTCTTACTAGCTTAGGTTCCTGTTCTTCTAGCGAAAGCAGCGGTCATAATCAACCTGGGTCGGCGTATTTGGCCTCTGCTGAGAGCTTGGATAGTGATCCAGAACCAACTGGCAGTCAAGGTTAGAATTTTTCATTCGTTTTGATGTTTTGTGTTTTTTCAATGGTGTTGAACAGGCAAAGTTTTGCGCGAAAATCACCGAAATATTACGAAAAATTGAGACTCTACAACGACTTTTGATTTTTCGAAGGAATCGTACACCTTGGTTCTATTTTTCGAGCAAATTTTCAAAAAAAAATTGCCTTGGAAGTGTATATAAGGTGTCTAAGAACACGGCACTGACCTCCGTTTTTTTTTTCGATATTTTGTATAGTTTTCGAGAAATTCGTGAATTTCCATCATCTAATTCATCAAAAAAATTTCAAAAACACCCAAAAACTTTCGAAACTCTCGAAAACTCGCATTTATTCAACATGTTGAAGAAACAGGAAATCGATATCATCCCAAGAAAACAGTTATTCAATCTCAGTCGTAAGCGTGAGAATTTTTTCTTCACCATTTTCTTAACTCCATCGTGAGTTTTCTCTTTTTCTTTTTTTTTCACCCTGAGGACCACGTATTTCCATACGTTTCATGCACTTCTCTTTCATGTTTTAGCCCCGCACGCAAATTCCTCGAGCCATTCATGCTAACAGTACTTAAAAGCGAATAATATTTACACTGAAAAAAAAGTTTGTTCATGTAGGATTTAATATTTCGAGTACGTTCAATAAACTGAAAAGTTCTGAGACATTCAGTATTTCGTGTTGAGATAATGATGGCGCCATTTACGCAATTAGGCAGTTAAATAGGTCTATGATGTGTGACATTATCGAAGTGCGAGGTACTTGACCTCAATTAATTATTGCATGGTCTTCTTACTTAAATTTAAATTTTATTATGATGATGTATTTTTTATTGAACCTCGAAATGCATTATTTCATTTGTAAATACCTAATTCAACTCAACTTTCTCCAATAAAGTTCAATAATTGTCCTTATTTGACGATGTGCTAACTATTCTAACCTCATTATCACTCTGTATATACAGTGTCCATCTTCTGTCGTCAATAACAATGGAATTGTGATAATTCACAAACAAACCGACTTCCTCTAATACCAACAAAAAATATATTCACGATAGCTGTCTGGTAGAAATGCGGCCCTGCATGCATAATAGGATGCAAGCAGATATATACAGGATGTGTGTTTTTAGATTATATCTGGCAAATCTGAGAAATACCGGATATAATGATATGAATTACAAAGAGAGAGAGTCTGGGTAATGAACAGTGTCGGGTGCCTATTGGCAAAATCGCAACAAAATTTTGTGTACACAGAGAAAAATATTTATTTCAACAATGTACAAATTTCACACGGATGCCTTGATGAATTACTGTTGGCATATTTTCAAGATTCAACCTGCTTGACGCGTTGAAGATATCATTTGTTGCTTTGACAGGTTCTGCGGATAGTGGAATCGCGGAACCAGAACAATTGACGATCAGTCCTGAAAATCGCGTGTTGCAGGAAGTCCTGCAAACTGAAGCCGTTTACGTCGCCGATTTAAGCGAGGTCATTCAGGTGAGTAATCGATTGTTTATTCATAAGAAAAAAAAATGATCGATTGTATTTAGAATTGATGTTCTATGACGAAACTTTTAAGGACACAAGCGCAGTGTGGGAAAGTTGTTTTTTTTTCGATATTTTAATATCGTCACGGTTTTTCAGCTGTGTTTGTTGAAATTATGAATCGACTGAAAATTACGTAATAGTCAGGCAATTATTTTCTTCTTTCTTACTCTCATTTTCATTTATTGTTGGTGATATGAGCGGTTGTCATTTGTTTTAATGATACAGGAACGTGAAGTTATGAAAAATGTCCTGAAATTGACTTTCAGGTGTCCGAATATAAAATGATGTACAGGGTGATTATAAAGTGTAACAATCTCTTGCGATTTCTTTCAGGGTTCACAGAAAACATTTTGGTGTTTCACTTGAGTTTTTTCCAGAATATTCAACTTTCAAATTTAGAAATAGCAGAAAATGAGCTTGACACAATATTTATTCTACAGTAAAAATTCCCCACATAAGCCACCCTGTATATCACCTTACTTGGTGATAAATTAATCTTCCCATTATTTTATAAAAGTGATAAATCCATCGATACACTAATTTAGCCTCAACACAGTGTTGTCTTATTCGATAATTTCTTTCATCGACTGCTGTGTCGGTGAATATTATAAAACTTTACGTTTTTATGTGAAAACGCACGTTCATGGCGTTGTTTAAATGCACCGCGTGTTTTCTCATTACTACCACATGTGGGGATTTCAATTGACTCAACAGTTCAAGACGCCTAATTGCGTTTCAGAATGCCTTTGAACTGTTTATTCTAGAAAATGCACAAACATTCATCAATTGGAATGTGAAATATTGAATGAACTAAAGAGAAATATAATGGCCCCTGAAAAAAAACACGATATTCAATGATGATTTGTTTGGAACTGAATCATTTCTATTTTTCGTTCATCCCGAAGAAAGTTGACGGCATCACGGGGTTGTGGGTATGTTACTGATGCGCAAAATTTGAAAAAAAACAACGTTGCCGCGTGTATGCGTGTAGAAACCGAGCACGCCAGTTCAGTTTTATGACCTCTCCATCACGGTTTCCGATTACTCACCAGACCCTTCAATCAACGAAATATTAATAGACGTATTTCTCATCAACATGTGCATTTAGTTATCTTTAACTGCGTGTATGTGTGCATTGTGCAGTGCTCGTTCTAGCCCAAACTATTGGCATCGATCGTAAAAACGTTTTCCAAGACAGGAAGTTTACTTATTAGGCAGCACGTGGTGCCTCTTGCAGAATACTCATGGAGCTCTCGTTTGCCTTTTGTTTTTGCTTCGAGCTCGCAATTCGCCCGAGAAACGTTTCCTGGCGTCCCACTTTCCCCCAACAGGCATACATCATCAAGAAATCGAGAAATTCACCACGAAAAACTATTTTTGTTTATATTGTTTTCATG
This sequence comes from Plagiodera versicolora, assembly GCA_037013635.1. Taxonomy (NCBI): domain Eukaryota; kingdom Metazoa; phylum Arthropoda; class Insecta; order Coleoptera; family Chrysomelidae; genus Plagiodera; species Plagiodera versicolora. The sequence continues at coordinate 8,061,173 of CM072991.1, read as the reverse complement.
AGTTTTGAGACACCCTGTATAGTGTTTGTATGAAAGGTCTCTGCCTATCGAAGAATGTCACTTGTTCTACATCATCAAGAAATCGAGAAATTTACCACGAAAAACTAATTTTGTTTATATTGTTTTAATGAGTTTTGAGACACCCTGTATAGTGTTTGTATGAAAGGTCTTTGCCTATCGAAGAATGTCACTTGTTCTACATCATCAAGAAATCGAGAAATTTACCACGAAAAACTAATTTTGTTTATATTGTTTTCATGAGTTTTGAGACACCCTGTATAGTGTTTGTATGAAAGGTCTTTGCCTATTGAAGAATGTCACTTGTTCTAGCATCAATCTCTGTATAAGAATCACAATGTCATTTATTTTCATGTACACGTTTTTCGTTTTTTTTTTGTTTTTTTTTGTGTGTTTTTTTTTGATTTTTTACATATTTTATATCTATACAAAATGCATGTACTGTAATTATTGTTTCTTTCCATTCTGTAAAAGGCTTCAGCTGTTGAATGGTGTATTCAAAAAAATAAATAAATAATCAAAGTATCGACAAAAATTGGTAAGGGGTCTGTAACTGACCTTTGCGGTACTCCACTTGTTGATTCCATTATTACGTGAATTCTCTTGTTGTCTACAAAATAAGTACGCCCCTGGTGACCGTTTACATAACCAACAACGACCGCCATTACTAAACAGTACAAAACCGTGCATTTACCTTAATTGAAAACTCGAACCAGTCATTCCATCTCGTGAAATGATTGATAGTTTTGTCTTAATTGGTAATTCTAACTGTTTTCGAAGTCCAAATGAGTTTGGTCAGACGTTCAACCCGATGGAACTCCGTTTGTTGATTGTTATACGATGCTAATTGTTAGTCAAACAGTTTCGGATGGAGCCTACAGTGTTTGTCTGCGATGCATGTGTTTGTGTGTAGATATTAATATCACTGGGAATTTTATGGGAGACACATTATTTTATGCTGTGTATATTAAGTCGAAAAAAAAACATCAATTTTCGTCTTCGTTCTTGGTGAATGGCCTCTTGAATCCCCCGATTTAGTACCTACAGACTTTTTCTATGGAAAAATCAGAGTTTCAAGACATATTAAACAGTTTTGGTAATTTTGTAACGAACAAAAGACTGTGAGATATACACAGAGATATCAAAAAATTTTTACTAAGCCATTTTCCCCTTCCATCGCTGTTTTTTCTGTCTTATTATTATCCCTATTTAGAAAAGCATTGTAACCAACATTCAGCGTTCTACATCAAGTCTTCTACCCACTGAAAATGTTCATGTTTCATTTACATACTCAAGTTGGTTAGTGCGAGTTTTTTTTAAACGCTACGCCTACAAGCAAAAGACTCGCTTTTCTGCTTTCAACTTCACCAAATGAATTCTCGGTCTGGAGACGAGATATCTCTATCCGAATCAACTCCAACCTGGTTGGAAATCATATACAGGGTGGTCTGATTAGTGCATGAGCAGTATCGTGTTCACACTCTCGTTGACAGAAGGAAGAGCAAGTTATTGATAGTATCGGGATTGTGTATGCTTGTTCTTTGTTTATCAATAAACTATTCGAATGATTAATAGAAGCAGACAACAATGATTTCATTCGAAAGTTAAGATGGAAAAAGTTGTGGCGCCTTCGTTATCTCGAGTGTGACTAATTCGAATGTAAATCGTTGATATCCTTCATTGCGTTTCGAAATTTAAGTGTGCATTGGTTTGAAATACTTTTAATAAACGTGAAAACGGAAGTAATAGGGATAAGACGTTTCTATTGGTCTAGTGCTAACCACTACAGCGAATTCATTGAGTAGCTTCAAGAGTAACTCTTTGAATTTCAATTAGATCGTAGGGAGGAATGATTTCCGGTTTGAAATTCTCAGTTTTTCATCATTTCATCGATTTCATAAAAGACTCTGATTAGCGGAGATCCTACTAATAATTTTTATTATTCATCTTTATGTTTTCCTGCGTTTTGAATCAGATAAAATCAGAGAAAGTCGCTGATGGAATCAAATTTTCTTAAGCTTTATAATATGGCTTAGCCATGTAGTTATTTTTAATTTTTTTCCATGTTCCAGTCATTGAAGATGATGAAATGAATCATTTTAGGTTGTTTTTTTCTTTCTACGACCTCAATTTATTGAAGCTTCATACAATTATATTATTTTAATATATTTTGATTAGCATTAGAAATCAAAAAAATCATTGACTTGGACTTATCGAACAAAACACAAAACGTTTTAAAATAAATCTTGTTAAAACTTTTCCTTTTCTATTTTATCTTGATAGGATATCAACAATCTAAATTAATTTCAGGACCAGAATTTTCATAAGGCCTAGTACACGTGTTTCTAAAGTCTATTCACTTCTTTCTGTAACAGAAAAGATAAGTCCATTCAATGCACAGACACTATTTATACTACACAATGCGTTTATGAAATTGCCTGTTAATCTAGTGACGTCATCTCGTCTATTTAGTCCGCTGGTAAAAATAAACGAACCAGATTTTTTAGGTTTACACCATACGAGGTGTTGAAAATTCGGGCCCCAAACCTAGTCCACCCCTGATGTAAAGTGCGATATGATGTATTTATATTTTTTGCGCAAAAAGAATCGAATATCGGATCCAAATTCTTCAAACGTTCGTTCTATGTACAAAACGCTGCTGTTGGATCGAAAAATGAAGCCTCTCCAACTCAACCTGTTGCATCACCGAGTCTAGTCGAAATCTAGACCGCTATGTCGGATCGAAAAAAAGCGAATAGAAGGCAAAGAAAACGCTGCTGGTGTTGATGACTTGTAGGAATCGAATCAAGCGGAGATCGAACTCTTAAAAGATGAGTCACCTTGTCTAAATGTTGGGCGGTATCGAATTGCGCCAATCGCCTCGATAACCTCAATAATTCGCAAGGAATTATTGTTTTGTGTTTATTCCTGTGCATGTGGGTGAATTATCGTAGCTCACTACTTTATATTACCAAGAAAAATTGCCACTTATTGAGGTACAAAAAGTGAATATGTGAACTGATGGCTCAACTTGACATCGCCCAATCGTTTCGCGGTAATCGGCGATGAGTCAAGGTCGATTGGCGGGTGACAGGTGGAATTCGACCAGCAAAAAATGAGGAAAGGTGTTCCGATAGCGTGTCTACGAAATCATTTCGGATACGACAAAAAATAAACTTTTTAGGAATGCGGAAAGTGACTTAACATCGACTGAAATCGCACAAAGTACCCTGTATAATACCAAGAGCATACGCGACCATAAATTAGCAGAACTAAAACGAAAAAAAAAACGCACAACTCATTGTTTCTGCGAATGTACGATGAATCGTCGCCTCCGCTCAAGGACGAACAGTGTGAAGAAACTTTACTCGGACGCGTTATCTCCGCGTTGTCGCTAAAAATACCCTTCCGTTGCAGGGGTACTTGGAACCTTGGAAAGCCGACCCAGAATGCCCACTCGCGCAGCATCTGCACCATTTGTTCAGCAACCTCGAGGAGATATACAAGTTCAACAGGTAAGACGTGTAGAATTGTAAAGCGTGCCCAAAAAACAGCGTGTACCAAAACTGGTACACGCTTAAAAAACCGTGACACCACGTCGGCGTCTCATTAACAACCGCGTGTACCAAATATGGTACACGCTTAAAAACGCGCAGCGGCTCGAGTTGGAGTGAAATACGAAGGGTGTTTACAGGGCGTTTCTCGCGGAGCTACAAAACGCCCACTGCGAAGCCACCCGAACCGCCAATTGTTTCCTACAGCACGATTCCGGTTTCGCGGTGTACAACGAGTACTGCCAAAACTACCCTCGCACGATGGAAGTGCTGGGGGAGTTGACAAGGGACGAGGGCACGGCCGCCCTTTTCAGGGAAAAGCAGTTGGCCTTGGGGCACGCCCTGCCTTTGGGCTCGTACCTGCTCAAGCCCGTTCAGCGGATACTCAAGTATCACCTGCTGCTACAGGTAGGGAGTCGTAAATGGCGCGGTTGCTCGGTCTCACCCCCGCGAATTTCCAGAGACTGTCCAAGCAGTGCGAGCCGGTCCACAAACCGGCCGTGGATTTGGCCTTGACGACCATGACGGGCATCGCGACGGACATTAACAACATGAAACGCAAACACGAGCACGCGGTGCGCGTCCAGGAGATCCAATCGCAGCTGTACGGGTGGAAAGGGCGCGATCTCACCGCCCTGGGCGAGCTCATCGCCGAAGGCACGTTCAGGGTTGTCGGCGCTAGGGGCAGGAGGCACGTGTTCCTCTTCGAGAAGGTGCTGCTGATGGCCAAGAGCAAGCAGGGGGGCGCTTTGGCCTACAAGAGTCATATTATGGTGAGTGGATTTTTTTTCCAGATTTTTTTATCAGTCACTGCTGATGGATCGAGCAAATTGTCGGAAATCACTCACTTTTTTTTCGAAAATAGTCAAATAATTATTTTTTGTGTACCCACTTTATGAATGTCCCTGTATATTTAAAATGTTTCTCAAACCCACAAACCCAACAAGCGATAATTATCGCAGGATTTCGATACTTGTTGATTTTTCCGGAGCATCTCTGAAAAAAAACCGAGCGGCAACACCGCATTTCCCAACAGCTGTCAGCGCTTTAATCGTCGATTTTTACACCCGGTTTCTTTTTCGAAGTGTTCGAATCTGATGTTGGTCGAACAAGTCAGAGGCGAGCCGCTGTCTTTTCACGTCATCCCGTTCGACAATCCTCGACTTCAGTCGACTCTGAAGGCCAGATCGCCTCAGCACAAAAGGGAATGGACTTTGCAAATCAAAAGAGTGATTTTGGAAAATTATAGCGCGGTTATACCCAATCACGCGAGGCAGTTGGTACTGCAGTTAGGGCAAGATCTAAACGAAAATGGTGAGTTTTTCATATTTTTACGATATTTTTAATTTTTTTTTAAATCATTCATTTATATTTTCACGATATTTTTAAATTTTTACGATATTTCTAAATGTTTACGATATTTTTATTTTTTTGAATCATTCCTTTATATTTTTGCAATAATTTTATATTTTGACGATATTTTTATATTCATATTTTCATGTATTCCTATATTTTTTCGGTATTTCTATATTCTGAAGATATTTTTATTTTCCTTTTTTGCAATATTTTCATATTTTTACGATATTTTGAATTTTTTTCATTGTTTATTTGTATTTTTGCAATATTTTCTTATTTTTACGACATTTTTATATTCATATTTTCATATATTCTTATTTTTTACTTTATTCCTATATTTTTATATCTGAAGATTCACCTGTTTTTGCAATATTTTTACGATATTTTTTCATTTTTGCAATATTTTTGCTGCTCCCATAGCTGCGATTTTGATAATTTTTCTACTTCTAGAAAATACATACTACTACAAATAGTTTTATATTTTTATATTCTTGTATTTCTATTTTTTTATGTGAATTTCACATCCATTTGTTTCAATTTTTATATTTTCATAATTTATGTAATTTTTTTTTTAATCATTCATTTATATATTTATATTTTTGTATTTTGAAGATATTTTCATGTTTTTGCGATATTTTTATATTTCTACGATATTTTTCATTTTTGCGATATTTTTTTGCTCCAATAGCTGCGATTTTGTCAAATTTCTCACTTCTAGAAGATACAATCGACAAATACTTTCATATTTTCATATTCTCATGTTTCTACATTCAAAAGTCATCAAAATTACATATTCTTCTGTTTTAATTTTCATATTTTGGAATTTTTCTATAGAAATATAACAAATTATTTTATTAAAATTTCATATTTTTTATTTCCAAATTTTTTATCATTCAATATTTTTGAATTGTCGTATTGTCATATTTTCAATATTTTTTATTCTAATATCCTCGAATTTTTCCATTTTCATATATTTATAAAAATTATTGAAATGTTTTGAAATTCTGTAATTTTGATAAGTTTTCATTTTCACGAGTCGATAGTTTTGGAATAAAAACTTCATTTTTCAATATTTGCATATTCTAACGTTTCCACGTTATTTCCATTTAATTTTCCAATATTTTCACGATTCATAATAAATTCTCACATGCGCGATTTCACAATTTCTCTCCCCCTCCCAGAAGACACCAACACCGACAAGTGGTCGTACAAACAATTCACGACCCCCCACTACCTGGAGCGCCGCACCAGGGTGCGAAAATCCCGCGACTTCCCCAGCCGGCGCGCCTCCTCCCAAGACAGATCCCTCCTCTCGCCGGGCAACTGGCGGCGCAAGTCCGAACCCGACATGATCCCCCAATACACCTCGAAAACCATGCCGAAGAAAATCACCAAAATAAAAAAAGCCAAAGAGGTGCGCAGCGCCACCTTCTACACCGACCTCTCCGACTCGGAGGTGGTGGACGCCGTCGACGAGGAGGAGCGCCACCCGGCGGCGGGGGACGGCAACCTCGAGCGCATCGTCTCGGACATTCTCATGCAGAATCGGAGTTTCCACAAGGCGTTTTATAGGGAGAGCAGCAGGAAGAAGGTGGTGAGCGATCCCAGCGCCGTGTGGTACGAGGACAAGCTGAAGTTGCCGGCCAAGGCGGACTCGCTGCCGCGGTCGTTCCAGCTCAACGATCGCTGCGAGGAGGGGGTGGGGGGGCAGGGGGTGGGGATGTCGTCAAAGGGGAATCCGGATGTCTACGTCGAAGAGCAACACGAAAAGTGAGTTTGGAATAATTTAATTATTATTTGTAGTGCGTGAACTCACACTTTTCTCTTTCAGAATTTTTCGGCGCTGTCGTTTTTTATTTTTTTTCATTCAGAGTTTTTTTAAGCAATCGTTTCACAGTATTTTTTCTTTATTTTTTAAGCGCAGTTTTACAGCTTTTTTTTGGCACAGTCTTGTTTTTTTTTTCTGATATTTTTTGACGCAATTTCTCCACCTCTTAATAATCTCAGTATTCCCATTTTTGTAGCAGTCGTTTAACATTTTTTCAATTTATTTGGTCGCAGTCGTTCCACAGTTTTATTTTTTTTTATTCAGAGTTATTTGGGGCAATCGTTTCACAGTATTCTTTCCTTATTTTTCAAGCGCAGTTTTACAGCTTCTTTATTTTTTTTGCCACAGCCGTCTCAGTTTTTTTTTTTGTATTTTTTGACGCAATTCCTCCAGCTCTTAAGAATCTCACTATCCTTCAGTCGTTTCAGTGTTTTTTTTTTCATTTCTAAAGCGCAGTTGTTTCACAGCTTTTTTCTTAATTTTTTTTTTGCCATAGTCATTTTTTTTTCTGAAATTTTTGACGCAGTTTTTCCAGCTTTTAAGAATCTCAGTATTCCTATTTTTGGAGCAGTCGTTTTACATTTTTTAAATTTATTTTGGTCAAGTCGTTCCACATTTTTCTTGTATTTTATGTTGTGGTGCAGTTTTTCCGTTTTTATTTTTTGTCGCAGTCGTTCCAGTTTTCTTATTTTTTTGCGCAGTCGTTTTACAGTATTCTTCCTAATTTTTTTTTTAACGCAGTTTTACCAGCTTTTGACGCAATTTCTCCACCTCTCAATAATCTCAGAATTCCTATTTTTGTAGCAGTCGTTTAACATTTTTTCAATTTATGGCGTGGTGCAGTTTTTCCACAGTTTTTTTATTTATTTTTTGTTGCAGTCGTTCCACCGTTTTCAGATTTTTTGTCGCAGTCGTTTTAGTTTTTCTTTCAGATTTTTTGGCGCAGTCGTTTTACAGTATTCTTCCTTAATTTTTTTAACGCAGTTGTTTTACCAGCTTTTGACGAAATTTCTCCACCTCTTAAAAATCTCAGTATTCCTATTTTTGTAGCAGTCGTTTTTTATTTCATTTTATGACGTGGTGCAGTTTTTCCACAGTTTTTTTATTTATTTTTTGGAGCAGTCAATTTTTTGGCGTAGTTATTCAAGTTTTTTTTTCAATTTTTTTTGCCGCAGTCGTTTCACAGCTTTTGTCGTAATTTTCATTGTCTCATATTGATTTTTTTGTTGATATTTCCCGATATTTCTCATAGAAATGTCACATACACCATTTCCCATCTTTTCATGATGATTTTCATGATTATTTTCCGCTCCCTCGCAGCGACCTCTCATCTCGACTGGACGACACCGAACACCCCGACCACAAAATCTACCGCAAGACGGCCATCCGCCTCAGCATCCTGCAGCGCATCCGTCAGATCGTGTCGGAGGAGCAGAAACGCCAGAAATTCCCGTTGCGCAAACAGGGATCGAAGAGCATGGGCGAGAAGATCGCCCATCCCGACTACGTCGACCCGCAAAAGTTGCTGGTCGGCTCGAGGAATTGCAGTCGAATCGATTTGACCGAGGAGAAGGGGGAAGAAGAGGGGGGGGACGTGCTGGGGGAGCCTGAGGTGAGAATTTGTTTTTTTTTTTTCAGCGAGGTGGAATTCGGATGGTCGAGATCAAGAAATTATTTCAGGAGGATTTCATTTCTTTCTTTTTCTATTTATTTTTTTTTTCGAATAAATTTGTTATATTTGCGCATACAATTCCAAAATATTTCAAGTCTACTTTTTTTAATAGGACACTCTGTATATTTCTCGCATCTGCATCCAGTCCTACTTTTTTTTTCTATAAAATGCGACGTTGTCGAATCAGAAAAATAAATAAAATAAATAAATAAAAACGATAATTTGACGATTATTGGTGCACAATAAATGCTGCCAAAACAATGTTATCAGTGATAATAGAATGATAATTATTTCACCATCTTGTAGAATTATTTTGTGCCTTCAAACAATGCCCTCATAATGTATTCCCTGAATTTGATGGTTTTTGGGGCATTTTCAGTTTACGATTCGAAAGAAGGTCACAAAAATTCGATAAAATTATATTGTATATTTGAAAAAAGAAACTTCTTGACATATAAAATCATAATGATGTGAAAATGTGACAGTTGGGAAAATAAAATATTAAAGTATGCAATTGTGAAAATATTAAATTATGAAAATGTACGAATAACAAAAAATAACAATCTGAAATTCTGATAATTTCAAATTGTGAATATGTAGAAATTTCGAAATGAAAAAAAGATACAAAAAGATGGAATTCTCAAAATATATAATTAAAAAAATGTAAAAATAACAAACAATAGAAACATTGGAATATGAATAAACATAAAAAAATCATAAGATGTCAAAAACTGTAGATAAAGTGATTCAATTTGATGTAGTATTGTTAACAATTTATTACAATATTTCCAATATTCGTTATTGGCCAGAAAATGCATAGTTTGTGTCTTCTGAAAGTGGAGAAAAATTCACAAAATCACAGTTAGGTGAATAAATAATAATAATAAATAATAATAATTTTTATTCGTCACTGAAAATTTTTTACATACACATACAGAAAAATATATACATGCAAGAAACTTATTGGACTAGTCAAAAAGAGAACATTCACATATACAATAAAAGCAAAAAAAATATTAAAAAATATATAAATACCCAAAAGATTGAGCGTCTAAAAACTTAAACTTTTGAATGGAGTCATCGCAAATTTAAAACAGTTTTGAGGCAATCACAAAGGTTATAAATCCATTCGGATTATGAATTGAGGAATTCATTAATCCCATAAAACTGTTTGTCGCATAGAAAATTATGCAAGTTCTTCCTGAAAACAGTTATTGTGCTACTTGTATCGATAAAACTCTCTATTTTATTGAAACACCTGATGCCTACATATTTCGGCGAATTTTGGCCTACCCCAAGTCTAGAGTAGAAGTTTTGGTGGATAGCTTTGCTGTTTCTCGTGAAATAAGGATGTAAATCGCAATTTTTCATGAATTCGGTTTCGTTTTCTTTTATATACATTATCAACTGGAAAATATAAAGACAGGGCAATGTTAGGATTTGAAATTGTTTGAATAGGGGTTTACATGTTGAGTGTGGTGGAGCTTTGTAAATAGTCCTCAATACTTTTTTTGTGAGCGGAATAAAAAAAATTAATAATCGTAAAACAACGATTATCTAACGTGGATTATATTGAATTATTTCTCTCTCAATTCAACAGTGAAATTTTCTATTATAAAATATAGTGTCGATGAATATTTCTCCAGAATTCCAAGTATTGTTTTATTTTGAAAAATATCAGACACAATTTCCTTGAAACCTCATTTGAAAACATGAAATATTTCTTTCTCACAGCTGCTAGACCTCTCGATCAACGAAACCGAAGTACTCGACGAAATCGAGAAACGCCTAAACGACACCCCCACAACTAGTCACCCCTCGGACAGCTACTACGAGACCATCCTCGACGACTCGCTCGCCGAGGAGTTCGTCCGCGACGCCGCCGGTAAACTCGTCGCCAAACAAGACTCGTTCAGCAGCAACGAGAGCAAAACGTCGTTTCGACTGGCGGTGAAGCGGCCGACGAAAGCGCCGCCGCCCGTGCCCGTCAAACCGGCCGGCTTGGGCGGCAGGTCGAGGGTGGTGGGGGGGGCGGCCGGTGGGGGGGCGAGTTGGGTGAGGACGATGGTGGGCAGGTTCGAGTGATGATGAGGTTTTTCGAGGCGAGTTGGAGTTTTGTCTTGAAAGTTTTGGGTGCAGGAGCAGGGAATTTACATTGATAATTTTTTTTACATCTGAAATGTGTCGATAGATTTGAAAAATGCCCACTTTTTTGTCGATGTTTACGAAGAAGCTGAAAATGTCACAATTACGCCCATTGGACGTCCACTGGATGTCTATCAAAGGTCCAAAGACTCCACTTTGGACACCCATAAATATTTTTGGACGTCATAGTTTGCCTATAAAAGCATTCATTCAATATTTCATGAACAAAAAATTGACAGATTGTTCCTAAAAAAGTCCCAAATTAATCTCTCAAAAGTTACAATTCAAAACTGAATTATTTTGGATAGAATGATGAAAATTCATCTCAATGTCCTTCGAAACAAAATAAATACAAACGTTCATTTTTGGACTTTGATTCATTAACTATCTCAAACAAAAATTGACAGATTGTTCCCAAAAAAAGTCCCAAATTAATCTTTCAAAAGTTAAAATTTGATTGCAAATTCAAAACTGAATTATTTTGGATTGAATGATGAAAATAAAACGAAAATTCATCTCAATGTCCTTCGAAACAAAATAAATACAAACGTTCATTTTTGGACTTTAATTAATTAACTATCTCATAAACAAAACTGGGCAGATTGTTCCCAAAAAAAGTCCCAAATTAATCTTTCAAAAGTTACAATTTGATTGCAAATTCAAAAATGAATTATTTTGGATTGAATGATGAAAATAAAACGAAAATTCATCTCAATGTCCTTCGAAACAAAATAAATACAAACGTTCATTTTTGGACTTTGATTCATTAACTATCTCATAAACAAAAATTGACAGATTGTTCCCAAAAAAGTCCCAAATTAATCTTTCAAAAGTTACAATTTGATTGCAAATTCAGAACTGAATTATTTTGGATTGAATGATGAAAATAAAACGAAAAATCATCTCAATGTCCTTCGAAACAAAATAAATACAAACGTTCATTTTTGGACTTTGATTCATCAACTATCTCATAAACAAAAATTAACAGATTGTTCCCAAAAAAGTCCCAAATTAATCTTACAAAAGTTACAATTTGATTGCAATTTCCTTCGCTTCAGTGATGAAAATAAAACAGAAATATCTTCATTAAACAGAATAAACGCAGACTTCGTCCAATGATCGGACATGGAATGGACGTCCTATGGATGTACAGAATGAAAAACTGTACAAATTCAGTGTACATTTTCTTGGTCAATATTTTGTCAACTTTTCTCACTTTTATTTTGGTTTTTGGCTTGGATAATTTCTTCAAGAAACCAAGAACTCAAAATGGATTGATTTGAGCAAGAATAATCGTGATTTTTCGCTGATGGAACAAAGTAGTTCAAATGACCGGTAGTTGTGTTTGATGTCTATCGACACAAATGACATTACAGTCGACTTCAGATCATGTCAAACTTTAGAAACTAGATATTTCTCATGGATTTGTTGTATTCATCGACCAAACTCTTTTCTTTTTTCAAATGCGACCATCGAAAACTCCAAGATTAGAATCACCACCTCATGTTTATTTATTTATGCAGTATTCATCGTAATACGTGATTGAAGTTCTCAGTTGATGGATTGTTCAGTCCGACTCATGTTTTTATACGATTATTCAACCGGAAGTTGAATTGACTGATCACGTTTCATTATTTTTGTATAATACTAGGAAAAATAAATGACAAGACAATAAAATGAACACGAAGATAATAAATGTGGTGCTCGATAGTAGTAATAATTGACATTTCCTTCACTGACTGAACAATCCGAAGATCTCTCCAACTGTCATAATTTTCCATTGTGCTATATTACGGCTGTTTGATAATAATAATGATAGTTTATTATATTGTTATTGCAAGATATCTTTCAATATTGAAATGTGTTTTTTTATTCGTTATAATAACGGACCTGTACAGTTTTTGGAGAGTATTATATTTCGAGCTTATTTTCACGTCGTGCACAATTTTAGTAGTGTATTTCGGAAGCTATTTTAACTGTGTTGATAATTGGTAAAAAATTTACTTAAATCTTATATATTTTTTATGTGCCAAATGAGACTATTTCAACTGAAACTTTAAATTATTGTTATATAATAGTATGTACTAATAGTTTTGTACAATATTTCCAGAATATTTAATACAATATTATACATATTCATGCTATTTCATTTTCCACGCCTATACCAATCCTTTTTCCTTAAATTTTCCAAAATAAACATGTTCAGTCTCAAATCATATCAAATATAAATTTTTATATACTCAAAGAACAAAATTATCTATACTCCAATAGGTCAGTTTACTAATTTTTGGAAAGAATACCACGACGTTCAGGGCATTTTTCAATTTTTTTTCGTCAAAATTAAATTTTCAAGTCACAATTGCTGAACAATCGCTTGAAATCCCAAGTTATTGCCTAGAGAAATGTAATTTTCGAGCAAATTCATGATCTCATTTAGTCCCCATCAGTTACCAAATCAATTTTGGAAATTTTCTACACTTTTCAACAAAACCCTGCATAGAATTTCAATTGAAAAACTGCATAAGAAATGTCAGAAATACCAGAATCAATTCGGATTTCTTAAAATTAGGTTAATTTATTTGAGAATGGGAAATTATACGAAAAATTTAAATACATTTTTAATGTTTCCAGAGAAAAATTACAAAGTGGTTGATATACTACAATAAACTTTTATACAAATATCATGAGTAATCGAATCGTTTTCAAAAATACATACTGTGCATGAAAATCGGGTGTAGAAATAATGGTACATACATAAATAAAGTAAACTTTAGTAGATTTCAAATAAAATTATCATACATGAATAAGATAATACTCCAACAATGTTTTACAACATTTACCTAGCCTGCGCTTTCAACAACTCGCACTTAAAAAATCGGAATGTAATTATCAATCTTGGCCCTGTGCTTCTGAGCCACGCACTCAGAAATCCACACGATATTCCTGCACTCCTGCTCCTTCAACTTCAAGTACGAGTAAAACACCCCAAAGTGGAACTGCTGCATGAACCCGTTGATATTCAAGCGAACCTCGTGCTCGAAAAACTTATCCTCCAGCGTCTTGTCCCCCGGATTATTCCCCGAGCCCTCAAACAGCTTGGAGTACTCGGCGTAGTACTCGGCCACTGCCCTCACTTGATCGTAATCCTCGGCCCTGGCCAGGGCGGCCAAGCCGTCAGGGTACAGCCGCCCGCAACGAGGGTACAGCTTGGCGCGATCGTCCTTGCTCAGCTCCGTCCCGAACGAGTTGATCGTGATTATGATAGCTCGTCTGTCGGCTTCGAAAGCAATGATTTCGCACATCACGTCCGCGGTGGTGCCCCCGATTTCCTTGCACAGCTTCCAGAACGCCTCCAAGTAGGCTTTATACAGAGTGTTACGAATGATCTCGATGTTCATCTCGTCGAGATCCTGCTCGCTGATGCAATCCACGAAAAACGGGGCCAAAGGGGTGTCGACAAGCACCGCGTTGTACAGCTCTGCGGGGGTGGCAGCGACGTGGATGGCCTCCATCTGCTCGAAGCTCCCCAAGGGGTGGCATTTGGGGATCAACTCACCGATAGGCCGCTGGTGTAGAGTACCAGTGATGAGGAGGATTATATTGTCGATCATGTAGCTGTAGGTGATGAAATCGAGGAATGTCGAGAGGGGTTCCACGGCTTGGTTCCTCATGTGCTGGAACTCGATTACTAATTTCTCTCGTAGTTTGGAATCGATCGTGGAGACTGATAAGGGCGAGGGTTCGTTCGCGAGGAACGTTCCATAGTCTGTGCCTTGCAAGTGTAGTTTGAGATCTAGAACACGCGTGATCACAATCGTTCGTCATACTTTTGCAACAACTTACCTTCGAGACTTTCGCATTGTACCAAATTGAGGTAGTCTGTTTGTTTCAAGATCCCGCATTTGAAACCGCGGCAGAGGCCTTCCAAATAGCCGTTGTCGATGTTGAACAAGCACCCCTTCATTTTTCTCGACTTTACGAACGTGAGAGAAGTGATAACAGCAGCCACTAACTCACGAGATCAAAATAACACCTCGCCCAACTGTCATATGATTGGAAAAACAATCAAAATTGACAGAAACGTCAATTCAGTCACATGATGAATGTCAACGCGGTTGACATGGACAGTTGCTGGGCTCCAATCTGTAACTAACAACGAGCTTAGTCAATTTCGTCAACAGAGGGCAATACTTGGCTGTTTCATTCTGTGGTTTCATGTTTAAAAATAATTGAATAACCTGATTACGCGAATCAAAATTGTAAAAAAAAACTAAGCAACATCACATGGTAGTTCATTTATTTTAAATATCTACAATCTATGTACAAACAAGCAAATTCGAATAATTAATCTTTTCCAATGAGTTCTTCTCTTTTACTTTCCAGAATTTGTTCCCCCTGACTAATAAAACCATCAGCAACAGACGAAATTTGTGCCTCAACAGACCTAGCCAAATCTTGCGAAATACCTTCTTTCCTCTTCACCTGCTTGATATATTTCATTTGAACATCTTTAATGCCATCTTTACACTTGACAAATAACTGCTTTGCATTTTTTGCAAGGTTTTCACGGTGCTCTTTGGTCACCCTGGAAACCAGAGAAAATTGGTCATGCAGTCCACTTTTTCCACAAAAACAAAGTCATACTTGGGTATGGGTATGAATAAAGTCGTTCCATCTTGTTGGGGGTTAAGATTCATTCCAGATTTTTGGATAGCTTTTAATGCAGCAGGAATAGCTTGAGGAAACACAGCCATATTCACCACTACGGTTTTGGGGTTTTTCCTTACTATTTGAGCAAGTTCTTGCAGTGTGTGTTCTTTGCCATCCACACTAACAGGTATCATTTCAAGTGAACCTAAAATCAGATTGTTTTAGTTTCCCTGTATATTTACACCTGCTTATAACCATACCTGTAGTAGACCTCAAAGATAAATGTTTGACAAATTCATCTTTCATTTGATCTAGAACTCTCTGCATTTGGCTTTTCATAGTTTCAACATTAATTGTTTCAGATAACTGTGATTCATTAACTTCCACTTTGGCTTTGCCTACAAAAAGTATTGATTGCGTCGCTGTGCCTACTTGATTATCCAACTACATACCTTTGTCTTTCTTTCTGTCTTTTCCTTTGGCGTAAAATCTGACTAGCTGTAGGTTAACTGATGTTTCATTACAGAGGTTCAGTTTTTTCAACGGCTTCTCATTCACCGAAACACTTCTCAGATGATTCTGATTGGTTATAGACAAGCTTCTAACACAACCCAATTGACTAGTTAATTGTTTTCTGAAAACATTCAGTGTCCTTAAATTACGCATTTTCCAAGATAAACAGTCGAGCGAGCACTACAGCGTATAAACTTAACCTAACTTTCGATGGTTCAGTCTTCTTCTGTTTTATATCGACGAGCTAATTTGCCCATACGAAATCAATATCGCTGTTATTTAACATGTGATTTAAATGTTTTCAAATAATATACAGGTTGTTTCATGTACAGGTTGGATGATTTTGGACTTCTTCAGTGATGGGTAAGAAATAATTTCAGATTTATTACTTATATTACTAGCATTTCAATATCGCAAATCGAGATTCATCGAGATAATGAAACTTTTATAGCCCTCTGGCGGTAACCCATCACGAATCCAATTCAATTACACTTTCGGCAAGTTTCGAGTTCTCATTTTTCTTTCGAACTATGTCGGTCTAAAATTGATATCTAAAAATTTATTGCTGTCTGTTAGCTCTCTATTAGAGCGATAAATCTTGCTTCGATAGAATCAGATCGGGTGTCGATCTGGGAAAGAAAACGCGAAGAAAAACTTTCCAGTCTGAAAGTTATTTCTTTTATTCATGATTCTGATATGGTACCGAAACCAATCAACTCGATTCACCTCATAATGTTATACAGTATGTTCGTTTGAAAAGGGCAAAAGTTTGGAGATCTGACACATCCAGCTCGGTATCTCAGTTGTCAAACGTCAGAATGTCACGAAAATTTGACAGAATGACACTGAAGGATAGAGAATAAAATGTCTTGGTCAATTCAATGGTTAACTTTTTATTCTGCACTGATAATATTGAATAGCTTATTTATTACTTTGAAATATTCCATGGTAGGTTGGGATCTAAACCGAATTTCCGGTTTCCGGTCACAATGCCCATTGAAGTTTCGCCTACAAGACAATGGTCAACCTCCAAGTTGCCAGAACACGATATATCAACTCGGTATTCAGTTAAAACAAACTTCCAGCACGGTTATCCCAAAACTTTCTACATTCCAACTTCCACCAAATCGCACACAATAATCGATGCCCTGTCACCCCCCAGTTTGACTATTATCATACGTTAAATAACTACCCGCTACTGATGGAACGATTAAAACTTAAAACGACCTCAGGAGGAAGCACGACAGATTATGTTTCGGTGTTTCTCGAGACCTGGCCAGCGAACTTGAGATGGTTGAGCTCTCCTGAAGTTGAGCCATAGATGAATGAGAGATGCCCTTATCTCCTCCTATCCATGCGTTGTATATTGAAATTTGTTGATTTTATGCAAAAATTTTCATATTGGAATGATGAATGTTCAGTTATTGACACATATATGTGGCATTATCTAATCTATTCTATCTATTGGATAATATTTTGAAAGTTTTTGATGTTAGGGTAGTGCTAGATTGTACAGAAATTGTTATATAAAAACCAAAATGCCTCTGTTGTAGAATCAGGTTTGTTTTCAGTATAAGTATAATAATACAGTGACAGGTGTTTTTCCTGGATGCTCAATCACCTTTATTTTTGAGCCCTATGGTGGAAGTGCCTCTGATAAAACTATATCTCATCAAAGTGACTTGATTTTGAAGTTACAAAGTTCACAGGAAGCTATTATGGTAGATGAAGGCTCTTTAATATACAACATTTGTAATCAGTTCTTAAACTCTTTGAGGTTAACTTCAAAACAAAAAAAAAACAGCAGAAAAACACACACAATACACTCATAAAGCATTCCATAAGATAAACCATTATCTTGTCAGCAGTGACAGAAGAATTCAATTTTCTTCATGATATCACAAGTCCAGCACTTTCAGTTTCATTCTTCACTTTCATGGACACTTCTGAAAGTGTGCCTTTAAGGTACCCCAAACTAAATCTCGCCATTCGAATCTAAGAACGAAATAAGCTATTTGAATCATTCACAACAGTATTCTAACCTCAAATTATTTTTAATATGATACAACGAATTAAAGAAATGATAATGCTTACCACTTTTAGGAAAATGGAAATAAATACACATTATTGCCTGAGTTAACTGCAGAAGTCTGAAATATCGTCATTTTTATTATAAACTCACACTTTTTTGACGAAAAAACACAACCAAGTGCAATGACCTTTGCAATGTCAATTCTTGAGTTTCTGTGACTGCCTAATTTGGCGCTGCATTCTTAAATTAATATGCGCTGAATATCATTACGAAGACATCACTTTTCTTGAAAGATATGAAGTAGGTTAAATTACAAAGTTTCAATATTATTCTCGATGATTTTTCAGATCAACACCATTATTTATAAACGGATTCGTATCTGCCATCTATCTGTGCATCATGAAAGTACTCAAACGCTATTACCATCACTTATTTTGAACCAGTTTTGAACGAATACACGCCAAGACATTTAATATCCCCTTACGTGACAGAAGATACATCAAAGGTCGCTGGTGTTAATTGATGGTTACACTTTACACCGATTTTTTTCTGTAGGGGGAAGGGGGGTGGTTAAGAGGAGGAGGACCTGTGAAGTCGATAATTCGATGGATAATTCATAATGATACGTTGCGCGAGATTGGTGATTACGAGACGAGATTTTGTTGCATGGCCAACTAGATTAATGAGTTGAGTTTGCTTCGGAGGTGACGCCATCTCTGTTATTTCAAACGAAACAGCGTTTATTTTATATGATTTTTGAATTTTATGATTTCTTTTCAATTTCAAGTTGTTTTTTTTTTGAAAACTAATATATTCGGACACAAATCTTCACGTTAACGTTTACGTTAATATGAAAAAACGATTTTCATACAACGTCGGGCTGCAAATCCAACCGAACGCTCGCTCGCTCAGTAGGCCGTGACGTATGACGTTGATGGATCGTATCGAGAGCGCCTCCTCTGTCTTTTGTGTTCAGCACGACCACTTTTCGCGCTCGAAAGTGCCTCTCGGATGTTGTTTTGACATCTCCATTACGTTTATTAAATCGTTCACGAGAATCGGCCGTCTTATCGAATGAGAAATGGTCGAGAGAGATGTTCCGTTCTTATTATCAATCGCGAGGAACTTTTCCGGAATAAATTAAGCGATCGAGAAGCATCACGAGAGATTCACTGATTTGGATCGATTTTGAACGAGAAATAAGTTCTTTTAGCTTGACAGTTGACAATTGACAGTTGACAATTGACAGTTGACAATTGACAGTTGACAAATGACAATTGACAGTTGACAATTGACAAATGACAGTTTGGAGTGTGTAGGAAACAAAAGAGATGCCGCAGGCTATACGGAGCACTCCAGAGCGAGTGATGGGTAGACCGTATCGTTGTGACGTCACAACTGCTAGACGATACGTACGTTGCCCACCCTGTACATTACGGTTTGGAACTTTCGTCATTCTCTGTAGCGGCTCGACCACCGATAAAGTTCTCCGAGAAAGCAGCGACGAAAATATGAAAAGTATTACCAACTCTAGAAGTATAATTTACGACGTTAGGTAAAGACTCGGAGTTGCTCAAAGGCGACGCGAAACTCGATTCGAAGTTAACACGGTGTTAAATTATTTAACAAGCCGTTTAAAGTTAAATTGAATTGGGCAAGTATCGCAGTTTGCGGGCTTGACCTGCTTCGCGGGCCGTCGGAAATGTTGATTAGATTTTCACCTTTTGATCTTTTTGATTTGGGAACGCTGTGCTCGAGAATGGGAACGAAAAAGAGCTCGATTTTCACACTGCGCGATAGAATTCGGATCAATTGAAAATGCATCGACATTTACAGGGGTATTGGGGAGAATGGGCCCCCAGACTGCACCCTGTGGTACCCCGAATTGAAAGCATCTTGATCCGTTGATAATTTGAACAAATTCCACTCCGTGACCGCATTTCAATGGAGTTTCTTAGAATAACTCCATGCAAGTCGTTCCAAGTCGATTTTTAAGCTCATGCGACAGTTCATACTTTCAAAAATGGAAGAAACTTGTATAAAGAAACACGATAATACCATTATTGACCACTATAACATTTCACAGTTCCATCCATACTGAAATTCCCCTCTATAACAAGGTTTCATATATGGAGGTACACGTCTGAAACTCATTTACATAATTTATTACGATTTCGAAAACTCCTTTGATAGAGTTTACATGCGCCATGCTTGTAGAACACAAAAGCCACTTTCTTGTGTGTTTGTAGGTTAGGTTTATGATACGAACATCGTGGGTTCGTCTTCAAATTCAAAGAAAGCAGCGAAATTAATTGGTATTGAAACGACTGAATTAAATTTCACAACGTTGCCAAGCATTGACGTAACTAGACTTTCTAACACTCAAATTTATATTTTTTCAAATTAATGCTTGCATTTGTTTTATTTCTTCTGAGCAATAGGGCTATGTTGCCAAGTGGTATTTATCGTATTACTTCATATCGTCAGCAGACCGAAAAAAATGAAGGCAGTTCATAGCCCTGAGTATAATTTTCACAGTTTACTGAATACTGAAATATCCGCAGAACCCTCAAAAGTGGTACAACTGGCAACACTGCCAAGCGCCTAGTTTTAGTAAAATATTTTGAGAAAAACGCGTTCGAAGTTTGAAAAGCACTTTCAAGCATTCTGAAACGCCTTTTCAAATTTGCATGTAACTTCGAAAATATTCATCAAAACGATATAAAATTTTCTGTGTGTATTCTCAAATATATGTACATTAAGAAACTTAGATAAAAAAATGGATTTTTTGACAATTCTCACTGCATACAACCCCCTAAAAGTGAAGTCTGTTCGGAAATTAGTCAAAATCTCTCATAAAAATTCCATTCATTACATTTGACGATCTGGAAGCAGCCTTGAAGCAAACTCATAACCTCGCACCCAAAAAAAAAACTCCTCCTGTACATAAATTCGAGCGAGAACAAGCCCCAAACACCCCAAACATAATTACCAACGTGAAGGAAGCAAACACATTCAACCTTATCACACGATCTCGATTAATACCTCGAAAACACGATGAAGAGGCGTTCCTCGACTGTTACTCTTGAAAGAAAAAAGAAGAAGAAGACGAGGCGCCGCATGGACATCGCTTCCACGTCCTATTCAGATGGAAACAGGTTACAGAGATCTGTAATTATGCTGCCTGCCGCCTAGCGATAACGAATTCGGTTTCGACTACAGGAAATTCTCTGTATGTAACGAGGGGAACACACTGTATATGGTTGAGGTGTTTTAAGATGAAGGCTATAAGAGCTTGTTGAGGTGTGTAGACTCAAAATATGGTCTAAAACGAATTTTTAACCCACGAAAGCCTCTCGGAGCTGCGTGCGAAAATCAATTCACCGAAACTTCCGAATTATCGTCCACTTAGTCGTAATGCCTCCTAATGATCATCAATTCTTTTCGTTCCCGCTATATTCTTACCTCTTCTAATGAGACCCTTAGTTGTACGGCCAATGATCAATCACAGAACGAGGCAACACCCAGTATAGCCAACGCAGAATTATCTACACGCTATCCGGATGCAGGGACGTACTGGTCCAAACCAGCATTCGTGTTTTCGTTCATAACACCATTTGCAGATTGTAGTGATTGAAATGCTTTCAGGGGTTATATACAGTTGGAATTTTCGAAAAATTGATTTTTTTTCTTGATGTAGGTATATTTAAGAATACACACAGAAAATTTCATATCGTTACGGTCAATATTTTCGAAGTTACACGCAAATTTGAAAAGGCGTTTCAGAATGCTTGAAAGTGCGTTTCAAACTTTAAACGCGTTTTTTTCAAAATATTTTACGCAAAAACGGCTTAACCGATTAGTCTCAAATTTTAACACGAGCTTCTTGGATATATTTTTTAGTGATCAATTTAAGATTTTTCTTCTCCGATTAATATTTTTTTATTTATAAACTATTTAATGCAGAAATTTAGGTCAAAACTCGATTTTTTTGAGAAACCGCCATTTTGTCAAAAAAAATTATTTCTGCTTATTTCTTCGATCAGTTACTAGATTTAACATTGCTTTAACGAAATCTGTTCGGTTTTTTAATTTCGCATGATCCAGTTCAGAGATATACCGAGTGGTCACCGCAAAACGTTTTTTTTTGAGAGGAGCTCCCGGAGCTCAGCTGTAGCTCCTTCCCAAATAAATATTTTTACTAATACTGAGTCTTAAAATACTGTTCTCTAATAAAAACACGTTTTTCCAACTCTGATATTAGGTATTTAAAGCAATTTCCACCCCTTGGAAGTGACTCAACAGGTTGTTGTTTCTTCAGTCTCAGCTTTAGTGATGATGGAATTCAATTTTTCGTCTCAGCATGTCAATAAACTTCCAGCAAACATAACTATATTCATGTTTGAAAAATCTCGAATCGTGACATTTGTAGATAATCGTCACATTAGTTTATGAAATCGTGCATGATTTGATAGATTGTTTATTCACGTGGAAAGTGGTTTTTTCTGTTTCTTCCTCGCATGTCGTTCGATAAGACCCAACTACATTCAGTTGGCACAGAACGCATGCATGAAAAGGGTTAATATGGAATCTGAAAGTTTTTATTGTAACACGACTATTAACATAAACATATCACTTGGGCTGATGGAATATTTAATTGAATTCTTTAGTGACTTTTTATGAATTTTGGCGCCGAGCACGCCACTGAACTACGATATTTTTCGAGGCATGCACGATTTTGTATTTTCCAATGGATCCTGAATATATTCGGAAAAATCCCAGCTGGCTACTTGCCAATACGTCATCTTAGACAGTTGATGTGTCAGCTCCACGAAAAACTGTTGTCAAGTTACCATGGTTACCTAATGTTGCGTTCCTGATACATTAGGGATAATTTCAGGTTAGCAAACATCGATTCCGTTTGGGAAATCTGGTATTAGCTCACGCAATGCTGCCAACACGAACCCTATCCATTTTCTCACCACGCACTGTGACATCATCAAAATGGATGTATCAGTGTTTTTATTCAAGAAGAATAGTTCTGACAGATTTGGTTATCTTTCGATAGCAACAGTGCAAAGTGAAAAGTATCCAACTAACCACTGAAGCTATAATCGATAGTTATGGCAACACTGACTTTACAATGGTGCCAAATTTATTCGGAGATAAATCTTTCATTCGCCAATTATGTTTGCCAATTCTAATCGAGATTTTCAACTGTTATCCACAGTCAATGGTTTTCCAATTTTGGTGTATATACAGGGTGTTTCATTAATGCTTGATGGTTGAAAAGATACAGTGCGTTCAAAGTTATTGTCGTCGAAAGTGGGCGTTTCCAACAATTTTTATAACTTTGTCGAATCAGAAATGAATCATTGTTGAAGCAGAAAACTAACTATTTGCTTGTCTAACAGCAGCCTACTTGTTTTTTTCTGGATAAAATCATTTGAATTTGTGACTTCAATACATAAAATCGGGTTTATCGTGAAAACGGTGAGGTTTTTCGACTTTTTCCAGAGATACTTTTCTGTTCAAAATATAACGTAGTTCAATAAATGTTCAATCGAAAATTTTGATTTTTGACAGACAAAAAAGTTGTGCGTATTTTTAAATGATTGTAAGCGGGTAAGTGGCGCCCTCTAAGGACTACGTTAATACTGATAGAATATTCTTGTTTGCCGTCCTAAAAACCCCCAATGTACCAATTTTTGAACCAATATCATGAAAACTGTCGAAGCTATCAAGAAATTTGCAAATAAAATTTCAACTTTGAACGCCCTGTATCTTTTTAACCGTCAACATTTGTATAAGCGATGTTGCGCTCAATTCTCATATTTTGGTCCTCTATACTCTCAGTTTCATTTCCACCTTGTATTTTATAGATGGAAAATCTTTCTCGTAAAATTATAAACCTAACCTAACTTTTGTGACAAACAACGACACTGCACTGTCTGGCGAACTGTCACAATCACCTCTCGCTCAAATGAACAGACTAGAGCAGTGAAATTTCCCTGGAAACCAGATACAACGCAGCTTTGTGACACACACACACATGTACGCATATTTCAGCAAAGAAGCAATTCGTGATGGCACGCCAGTCTCAAATAATTCATCTTTATTACGTGTATATCACGCAACGACAGAGCCACCCACCCTTGTTCGTACGAAAAGGGTGAAAAAAGCTGGAGAATATGCACGACATTTCAATTTACGTTTGTGTTTGATGTGACAATGTTTGTTCCATCTGTAGCTTCTCCCTTATTTTTGGAAACGATTACATCAAAAGCGCCATCTACCCTTTCTCTTGAAAACTCGGTAGCAACCCTGAACCCACTTAACCATTCCCCCTGCCTCCACTTTCTATTGGCCAACATTGTTGTTGCCTCAACCTCTACATTGTGTGTGTTTCATTGTCGTTTGTTCCTCCAAACGGTCCATTCGTTCTCACTAGACGAGAATCCCTTGAAATGCTTCAAATATTCACGTCTTTGGGTGCATTTTAGTGGACGAGATCGAGCTAATCCGAAGGGGAGCTTCTGAATTATGAAAAACTTGTCTGGCTGTTCAGGGGAAAACCCCAAAAACATCGTCCAAATCAAGACTTTGTTGTTCAGTACACAACCAGCGATTCAATCAAAGTGTACCCGAGCACAATTTGAATGTTTCAATAGAGTGACTAAGAATATCCGTTTCAACAATGACTCTCCACTCTAATATTCAATTTCGACCCCTTTGTAGCCGGGAGCATTGAAAATACGTCTGAATAAAACGACTAGAAAGCACCTCATCGATTTCTTGACGTCTGAAACCTTTTCTTAGCCGAAATTGCTTGTAAAATAGCGTGCACTATAAAGAAGGCTGTGAAAATTCCGGCAAATTCTCTCGACTATTCCATGTGAATAGTAAACTTTCGAACCAACAACAATTCACTATTCAATAGACTAATTAGTCAACGTGTTCCAGTTGGTTCGAATGAAGCCGATTATGGAATACTGATGATGTTTTCGAAACGTCCTTTGGACGAAAGAATCTATATTTTCCTTGGCCTAAACATATTTCTATGGAAGTAAACCTATAAAACTGTCTTGTAAACTTTTTCTCGATAAAATATCGTCCTGTTTAAAGTTCGCATTATCTAAACTGTTCCTGGTTACAGGATTTATCAAATGGAAGTTTTCAGTTTAACATGATTACACTTGTAAACAGCACTTGAATGTAGGAGGCTGTGCATTATTTTCAAAGTTTTCGAAAATGTTATTTAGTTTCGTAATGGTGGTATATATCGATTGAGCATCAACAAATGAATGATAATTTTTGAAGCAAAGTTAGATCAAGCTTCGAAGCACATTTCGCCAAAACTGCTGCTTTTGGGGTCCCGAAATCCCACTTCTGGGGTCCTAAGATCCCACTTCTGGGGTCCTAAGATCCCACTCCTGGGGTCCTGAGATCCCACTTCTGGGGTCCCGAAATCCCACTTCTGGGGTCCTAAGATCCCACTCCTGGGGTCCTGAGATCCCACTTCTGTAAAATTGCCCCATAAAGCGAGAAAATACACCAGTATTCCCAATTTCTGCGATTTCTAATGAATCCAAACTCGAAAAACCTCCAGATGTCGTACCGAAATTCCATTTGAACGCCGTCAATTCCACGTCTGGTTAAAAAGACCGACGATCTGGCCAGCTGCAAAGTTACCTGGGGAGGTTACTAATGAAAGTTTCCGTAAAGTTTCCCGCGAGAGGTGGATTTCGGAGCGCTGCTTTTTCTCTTCGATGATTTCACGAAACAATATTAGTTTCGGAAAGGCTCGGGAAATCGACGACATCAAATATAAATGCGCTACTTTTGTTGGATTCTTTTCTGCGTCATAAGTTTCGTGCTCGCTCAATCGGCGAGTCGATTTATTATTTATTGGAGCTTGGATTATTTAGCTCGGTATGAAATGGAAGTGCGTTTTTGCGTAGGAATACAGGGTGATGCTCTATGGTCAGGTGGTACTCCTGTAATTTTCTTAGTATTGATGTTTTTTGGCACATTTACTTGAGATTTTCATCTCACTTGTGAATAATTGACATTCAAAATAATTCTCATTTCATTATTAAAATAATAAAAATAATAATTCTCCATTTCCAACATTCCACGTCTGTAAACTGAAGCTCTTCGTAGAATAATATCACGAAATACAAGAATAAGTCCTTCTATACAAAACGCAATAAATCCTTTCTTCCAAACGATCCATATTTCCGTGCTTTTTTGATATTCAGATTTTTTGCGATGTCGGTAGAAAACTTCATTGATAATCTTTAACCCACGATTTTTTTTTCACAAACATTTCCGAGAATTCGGCGAGTTTCGTACGTGCCTTTAGGATGTTCGGCCTGTGCTGATAACAGGGGCGTACAGGCTTTTTTTCCAACAGGATACGAAAACAAGTGAAATAAATTATAATTATTATATTGATAATAGTTCATTTATTATACCGATTACAGTTGAAACTTTGAAGGCTTTTTCCACTGGAAAACAGTTTTCCAAAGTGATGACGTCATAACTCAAAAAGATATTGACAGATCTACTTCAAATTGAAACTGAATATTCTGGAATATATCAACTACAAAATGACTCACGATCTTATAGATTGGCTGGAAATTGTCGATTTGGCAATGAGAAACGACACTTTTTCCCCACAAAAATAAAATTACACTTCTTTTAGAACGACGCCATTTTTTTCATTTCCAATATTTTTCAAAAATTACAGGATAAATATCCGAAACTATCACATGATAACATGAAAAACTCGAAATATAGCTAAAAATATACCTTATCATTTTACGGAATAAAGTCGAAATAATGCCTTTGCCCTCTCCCTAGTGCCGCCGCTGCTACGAAACAACGGAAAGCGAGGCAATATACCTGTCGGTCGGATCAGACTCAGCGCACGCCTGACACATCCATTCAGTCGTTCCGCTTTGAATCAATAAGCGTTCCATCCCGGGCCGACTCGACCCGCGTTTACAGCATAAACATCGAGCGAAGGCCGAGGTGGGTCGACGTACTATGCACGTATACGGAGAACAGGACGAGGTGTAGCCTTGAAAATTTGACCACTTCAATAAGTAATTGTGAGCTATCGATTGGGGATGTTTCAGAAGGCGCAGTGTTGCCGGCTCTGCTACAAAGTAGCATCAACTTTGTTATTTCAAATGGAACACCCTGTGTATTATGGAGGAATTAGATTTGTTATCACTTTCTGAACATTATTGCATTATACTTCCCTATACCTATCTCTGACCATTCTCGAGATAAAAATTATTTTCCAAAATTTTCGTTCAAAACATGGCTGTGCCTCAATGCTCATAACTATGTTATATACTTGCCTAGAAGCTTCATATTTGATGTGTAGCATAGCAAAGACCCTCATCTAAGTCCTGTATGAGAAAATTCGTTCTGCATTATACAGGGTCGCTCAAAATCCGGTAGATACCAAGCACATCAACACGAACTTTATGTTTATGATGTAAATTTTGCTCGTAGGGCAGACGAATAGGTAGAAGGGGCGTATAAGGCGGTATAGGACCGAGAACACCACGCGGGAACGTTGTTTGCGACCGCACGCCCGCGCCCATAACGCCCGTCTAGATATTTGCCAAAATCGGATGAAGATATGTTCGAATGTTCAACGCATTTGTTGTTTACGTTTCTCGAGGTTGCAAATTGTAATTGCAATTGCAAATAGAGATAGAAAACTACACACTGTGATCAATTTCGAAGATTTTGAATGGAATTATCAGTCACTGCTGATGACTCGATGAAGAATTCGGCCCAGGCACACAATGATATTGATACCTATAACTTAAAACAAGATGTTTTTATAGTTTCAACGTTTGTTGTTTCATCAACTTTCAATAACACCCGGTGTTCGAGATTTCGACGACCACTTGCATTTGACGTATGTCAATATTTGGTGAAGTGCTCGTAAATTGCTTCTACAAAGGACGGTTGAGATCGGGACATAATCTGAGAGGAAATAAAATTCTAATTCACTCCCAGACATTTCATCGACTTGACGTAAATCAAACGAACGCAAATACGAAATCTCCCGGAGTTACATGAATCCGGTAACTCATTTCCGGTATTTCAGTCCATGAAAAATATCATGAAGTACGTAGAATTTGAGGTTCAGCAACTATAGATATAAATCCAGACGAAAAAATCACTAGACTCGTAGCTTATCTTCGTATTGTCCATTCTGGTGATCCTAGTCAGGAAATTAGAATGAAATCTGGCCTTGAGCACAGTTTCTCCAACGAACTAAAAATTTAGAAATAATACCAGTGATCACGGTCGCCAGAAGCCATTTTATAAACAACCAGACTTATTGTTTGATAAACTTAAAGCAACGGTGATTCAGAATCATAATAATATGACTTAGAGTTATAAATTAGACGTTATTTTGTTTCAACAATAGCAATACGATTGGATGCCCTGGAACTACCTTTGACTGCAAATGCGTGGGATGAATTTATTATTATTAAAAAAACATCGATAGTATCCTAGAGGACCGTTCGTGCAGAGAAATTACTCACAAATGAGACTTCATATTCTCGTTAAACTAGAGTAGATAGTTTTCGAGACTTTTCAACAAACAATTTTTTATTACATGATAAAAAATTCCCTACTAACCAGAAAGGATGAACTGAGCTCACAAATTGTTGATTGAAATTCTCCTTTTAAGGAGCCAACTACTTTCTTACTCGAACCTACTGTGAAGCTCTCTCGGAAATTGAAATAACAGAACTTCGTGTTAGTAATGAATAGTAATTTTTTCGAAGGATCATCAAACATGAATCAGGTTACAAAAGGGGAACTTTTTATTGACGAGTGAAAGTTTAATGATCCAATTTGTTCGGTTGGGATCTTTGGAAGCAAGATGGATGAGAATCAGCTATTTTGGTGTAGTCAATAATAATGATCAAGGCCAGAATAAAGTGGATTTCTCTTTCGAAATCTTCAGAACGGTATTTTATATCGGCAGAATCAAATTATATCTGATATATTTCAAAACGACATTCGAAAAGTATTCTCTCTTTTAATATTTAACGACAAAAAGTCAACAACATCAACAAAAACATCAAGAAAAACAATGTTAATTACTATTTAAATAAATAAGTGATTAAATAAATAAAAGAATAAATGAATGTATAAATATATTACTGAATGAATGAATAAAAGAATTAATGAAATAAATAACGAATATAACGCTAAATTTTCGAATGACAACGAATGGCATTTGAAAAGTATTTTCTCTTTTGATATATAAGGACAAAAAGTTTACAAAACCAAGAAAAACAATGTTGATTACTATTTAAATGAATAAGTAAATGAATAAATGAATGAATAAATAAATGAAGAAATAAATGAATGGATTAATGAATAAATAAAAGTATTTCCTCTTTTGATATTTAACGACAAAAACCTTACTCAATCAAGAAAAACAATGATAATACCTATTTAATACCTATGGAACGCCCTGTATACACTGAAAGATACCTTGAATTGACCGAAAGAATAGCAGTATACCGTCGATTTAGCTGCTTACAAATAATCTATATCCATTCGAATACAATCAAAAGCTTGTCAAAGTTAATTCGAATCAGCTACCGTTATAGCGATGGAATTATAATTTTTTAATCAATTTCTAGACGAATAAGGTGGGCCGTAATGGACCTGAATAATGAGGAAATAATCAATGTTATTATTGGTCGAAGTGAGAATGAATTATATTTCGACTCCTTTCATTTGAACCGACAAATAAGTATTAGTTATATGGAATTATCTTCAATATGCATCAAGTCATACAAAAGAAATTTGATATTGCATGATTTGGTGCCACAATTCCTATGGATTGAAGTATTCAATCCTGGAAATAATTTCTCAGTACGTATTTTGAACAAACTTGATAAACCTCCTGTATGTAATGTGATACATATTTACGACATCAAAAAACAACATTTAAACTGTCTTAATGCTGGTGTTCATCAAATAGCCCATTTTTTAAACGAGCATCTGACAGGTTGGGCTACTTATAATTATATAAAAAAAAAACAAACACAGCCGATGTTAATTAAGATAATAGATTTAGTGGCGTACAAGGCGTTCGGTCCGTTTTCGTCTGAGATAGTCGAACGATGAACACGATACGAGACATGTAAATTGTTATAATGTATGTTCTAACTCCCGGTCATAAAGAATCTGGAAGATGAAACACCCGAAAGGCAGCGATTGATGGCCTCTTCAAAAAACAACGTTGAGAATTTTCAGTGGAATAATATCGCATCATTCAAACTACGACATTAATAATATCGCATCATTCAAACTACGACATTAATACTCATTGGTTTAGAAAAAACAGTCCAGGATGATAGGCCTGGTGAACTTAAGAAAAATCTCCATGCGTTTAAAGATGTCTTAAGGCAAATTATTGGTTTTGAATTCCATTTCAATATTCAGGTCTCAAATTATTTGAAATCACTTCAGGATTGTTAATCAATATATCATTTCGAGAAAGAATATAACAATCTACATTTCTGAAGACTAAATGATGAAACGACAACAATATAAAACGATTGAATGAAGAAACGATGAAGAAACGTATTGATGAAAGGACGATACAATAAAATAATGAAACGCTGAAAGGACGTGACAATCAAACGAATAAATGATGAAACGACAACATAATGAGACACTGGAACTATGGAAAAAATAAATACCAAACTGATGAAACGATGACACGAAAAAATGATGATACACTTAAACGATGAAGCAACACCATGATGAAATGACCACAGAGTGGAATAATGAAACAACGAAGCGATAAAAGATGGAAATGACGAAATCATGACGATATCAAATAATGAGACGTCATAATATTGAAACAACGAAGCGATTGAATGACGAAATGATGAAACAATCACACAATGTGATGATAAAACATGGAAACCATGCAGCGTTGGAGCGATGAAACACTCAAACAATGAAGCAACACCATAATGAAATGACCACAGAGTGAAATAATGAAACAACGAAGCGATAAAAGATGGAAATGATGGAATTACGACAAAATTATATGATGAAACGTTGAGATATTGAAACAACAAAGCGATTAAATGACAATGATGAAACATCGAAACATTCAAACGATGAAGCAACACCATGATGAAATAACCACAGAGTGAAATGATGAAACAACGAAGCGATAAAAGAAGGAAATGATGGAATTACGATGAAACGCTCAAATATTGAAACAACGAAGCGATAAAATGACAAAATGATGAAACAACTACACAATGTGATGATATAACATGCAGCTTTGGAGTGATGAAACACGAAAATGATGAAACAATGACACGATGAAGTGATGAAGCGCCAAAATGATGAAACGACACCATCACACGCTGTAACACGATGAAACATCGAATCAATGAAACGAACTGCTGAACGATATGTCTCGAATCCAAAAACCGACCAAACTTCAGTTGACTTTCGTGTCCTATAATGAAACGAGAATACCTACAAGGGATTCTTAGCGATAGTAAAGCAGGCACACATCGCATTTGTATTCTGAGTTAGGAACTTCAGCTGACCAAGTTCTTTGGGACGTGTCCGACGAGTTTTTCCCACCGTGTAAATAGCCGAAGACGTCGTTAGTGTCACCGACAGCTAACCGGAAATTTATCTCGCAGGCCTACCTAAATGCCACCTCGGAGATTTGACGAGACGATAATAGCCGTTTAATTTGAAAGAATTAGGAAGATCGCTTGTCCTATGATAATGAGAAGGGACTGGTCTTTGTTTTATTATGGAAATCGCCTCACACGCTCGCCACGATAAGAGTTTTTCTCGTAATTAATTGCTGGGAATGATGTTTGCTGAGTGAATTTCTCTCTCGGAATGAATGCCGAGAGGTGGAAATGGACCAGAAAAATATTGACTTTCATCTCGGGAATGTTCAAGAATGAAATGGATTTTATATGGTGTGTTTTTATGTCTGTAATTTTGCTCCTTCCTTTTCCTAGCGATGTAATTCCATGAATACTCAACTGAAAATAATATACAGGGTGTCCTAACAGTCTTTACTGTTGAGATACAGGGTGATATAGATTATTAAACGGTTAATACTGCGATATTATACCCGTACGGACGCCACTGGTAGAGGAAATAAAAAAATTCGTACATCACAAAATGCACCTTGATGCATAGAAGACATGTACCAAATTTTTTGAAGATGTCGAAAATATTATCTCAGTTATTATTAAAAAAAATGATTTTTTTTCGAAATTCTGTCACCCTGTATCTCCAAAATTTCAGGACATACGTTTATAGGAAGTTTTTTACTCGAAATGTGTCAAACAATCACCCCTTCAAATATTAGCATGTCTTTAAGGAACATCCTGTATAATATCATGTAAAAATATACATAACAAATGATTATTTATTATGAGAAATAATAATTTCGAATGTATTGAGAACAAATCTAACAAGAATACAAAAAAATAATACATAATTTATGCAAAATCGTAAAAATTCAATGCGATGACAGAGCTTGCCATTGTTTTAAAATTCAGGAAACTAAAATAACTTTCATTTGTATCTTGTTCATCTCGTTAAATGATCAATACTGTCAGTTTCACTAAAACAATGCTATTGTGGACCTTATTTAAATGTTTCCTTTATGATTCTAGTCAGGACATTTGAACAAATTCTTGACACTGGCGCACAAAATGGTGACAGCTCATCGTTCATTCAACCTGAAAGGAGCAATTTCAGTATCTCCAACAACTTCCAATATTTCCTGATGTTTTTTTTTTCATTTCCATTAACTTTCAGATGCAACCGACCTTATATTTTTAATATTCCGTTTCGCCGTTTATTTAACGACAGCAAGCGATCGTATACTAGTTCAGGGATCAAGATAATCTTCCAAGTATCAGCTGTAAAGTGTCTGGAGAACAAGCTCAAAGTAATTGGCTGGGGCTATTAGAAAGATATTGAAGGAGTCGGTTCCTATCTTGATATCGGAATGTTTTATAACAACTTACCAGAAGGATTAACAACTAAAAGGTATTCCATAAGATGCAGGATACTGATAAGTAGTTGTTTTACAGGGTGTTGAACAAAATAAATATAGTTCGTGAAAACCGAGAGAGAAACCTGTAGCTATAGGAAGACACCTGTAATGGAGAACTTTGCAATTCGTTCAAAAGGTGGCGTTACTCGCTGAGTTACATACATACATACAACTCAAGCGTTCAAAAATGTCGGTCCATCAAAAAAATACTGAATTGTTTAAAGACAAACTGTATTCAATGCCTTCATCGAGCGATTTCTGTAGAAGATTTACGGACCCTGAATCGGATTTTTACAACCTGAGGATGGAAAGAAAACAATTTGAAAAGATGCAGTGTCAGGTGAGACATATTGTACGTTTTTTTGCCTTTTTTTGATTCTGAAGTCGATGCAGTGGCGTTACATTGGGAGATAACTGAATTGGAACTGACGGAATTGAAAAAAAAATACTATGACCGTTGTAAGAGACGGAGCTCCTACATTTTTATAGGTCCAATTACTCGAGCTGACGTCAGAGAACGAAACCTCTTCTTTTTCTGCACAGGTGGAACGGAGATAAAAAGACCATCTGAAAGATCCACTTCGAGCTCGAAAATTAAAATGGAAATAACGAGGTTGCCCGCTTTTACAGCTCGATTTTTCAACAAGAATGAATTTAATGAGCTAGTATTATCCGTTTCAGTATGTATTCGATCATTCACTCCTCTCCAGGAAAGAGCACTCGTATCCAGACATTCCAATTTTGGATGCTGGATGTCTAGTTTAATTGGGAGAAATGTGTAGGAGGAATATTTTCGTGGAGACCACTTTGGACAGTCTGAAATATGCCCCAATAAATGTAATGATTAAGGGGGTATTCTGGTCTAGAGCCCTACTTTTTGGGTAGTTTTCAAACTAGGATAAAATAAAAATAAAAACATTTTCACTATAAATTTTTCTATATAATGTTTATTGATCCTTTATGTATGTAGAAAAAAATTCAGAAAAAAGAAATCAAACAGGGCTACCTGGTTGACATGATTCCAGCCCTTGTCGTCATCCAAATGGAACAAATAAAACAAATTCTCAATTAGTTAAGATGTCGCTATCACTTGAACTATGGCCGAAAAAAAAAATATGGAAAATTCACAAAATGGCGTCTACTTGAAAAAAAAAACATTCATTTTTACCCCTGTTTTTCGACCTTCACGTTTTTTTTTAAATACTTCAAATTAAAATTATTCAAAATCCTTAGTTCCTGCGATAAAGAGATGTATGAAGAAGATTCTCACAAAATTTCAAAGGAATCGGTCAGATAGAACTCGAGATATCGTGTCAACCACCTCAACAAAAGTAGTTTTGAGAAAAACGCGTTTGAAGTTTGAGAAAGATTTCCAGTTTCGTGTCTACTTAGCTCCAAGATCGAGACTAAACTAAACAGTTCCAGGTATATTGGGTGCGTACTGGTGGTCAGGTATACAGGGTGTTAATTAAGTATGTTAACAAACTTTAACCACGAATAGTACTCCGAAAAATAGAAAGAAAATGTCATATGAACATGGGTCCGGAAATGCTTCCTAAGGGAGCTACGCTCCTTTGCATGGGGCACCCTGAAGACGGTTTTCCCACGATATTATCGAAACCGTTCATGATAAAATTAGGAAATTAGGTGGGATGGGTAAACTTTCGACGCTGAATCTGATTCTGAATTCAGAATTTCATAATTTTAATCACAGGCATATCATACGGAAGGAGTTAAGGGTAAAAATAACCCCATTTTCTAAATGGTAATTTGTTTGACATTTTGATTTTAGAATATGGTAATTCAGAGATTTCTACGTAAAAATGGTCTCTTGGTACATCTCCATAGGCCTAACAGTTTTCGAGAAAAATGCAAATTATTGAATCGATGCAGGCTATTGTAAATAAATAAATGTTCGTCTACATACATATTTAGTTAGTGTGCTGTGAAAAACAATTGCAACAATTGATAAACAACTTGAGAACTGTCAGTTTATTTATAATTTTGTTATGAACGGTTTCGATAATATCGAGGGAAAACCGTCTTCAGGGTGCCCCATGCAAAGGAGCGTAGCTCCCTTAGGAAGCATTTCCGGACCCATGTTCATATGACATTTTCTTTCTATTTTTCGGAGTACTATTCGTGGTTAAAGTTTGTTAACATACTTAATTAACACCCTGTATATAAAAACTCAATTGAAAGGGTATAATACTACGAGCTCAAGTCGGATACAGAAGTATTTTTGGAAAACATCTGCCATTCATTGTGTGATCACTCCGCTCTGCCGGTTCAAGTGCCGCGTCACAAAATCCACTGTATCTCTCAAAATAATTCAAATTTTGAAAAATCCTTTTGAGAGCATATTTTGGAAAGTCTAAGCTTTGAAAATACGCAAAAAAATTGATATTTTCAATTTTCTAGACCAGAATACCCCCTCAAAACAAGAATCATGTCAAGAAATTCTTGATTTTGTATCCAAACAAATGACTGTAACTGGAACTACTGTCAAAAAAAGTTGATCACCCTGCCAGACTTCATTGGATGGCCATCAAGGAGAACAAAGCATTCCAAGACATGCTCCCCTGTTTTCCCAACTAACGGCCAGTATCGATCACCATTCCTTATCATTATCCCGTGCGCTTTTCCAGGTGGAAAACCGGAAACGGAAATAAATGTTTGGGTATCTGAATGGCGTGGGCTGTGTAGAATTCTCCGCAGATGCTTTGTTGTGCATTATGCACGTGAAGACCGCATAATTCTCCGACAAGACTGACCCCCTCTCCATATTACATGATCCCACTGGAAAACTGATGGGGTTTGTACCACAGCGATGTGGAATTGTTGTTTATGAATTCATCGACTTCCTGGATAGGTACAGGAAGAGTTCCAGTTTGTGGGTTCAGCTGCAGCAAACGTTTGAGAATGGACAGGAGTTTTTTTTTCTCAGCCTCAACCTCAATTCTGGTGCATTTGTGAATCAGAAGTGGGATTTCAGAAGTGGGATTTCAGAAGTGGGATTTCAGAAGTGGGATCTCAGAAGTGGAATTTCAGAAGTGGGATATCAGAAGTGGGATTTCAGAAGTGGGATATCAGAAGTGGGATTTCAGAAGTGGGATTTCAGAAGTGGGATTTCAGAAGTGGGATATCAGAAGTGGGATCTCAGGCTCAGGGATCTTTTCGCGTAATGTGTCTTCTTGAAACTATCAAAACGAAACTCGCCAAAGCATTAAGGATTATGCCTACAGCGTACGGTTCCGATGAAATTAGCTGATGGAAACGACCCCGTCTCGAGATCATTGTAGTAGTTCACAATAACATGGTTGTCGGATAGGGAGGGATGCGGTCGAAGAACTGTTAAGTGATTCTGTGTGAATAGTTGAGAAACTGGGCTGTATTATGAGGGGTAAAGGGCACCAATCACCGCATTTCGGCCTGGATCCTTTGCCTTTGTTGATTAATTGTTTGTGTCTTGGAATTATTGGATTTCTCGTTCATGTGTTGAAGAAATCGAGTAGAGTAATATAATAATGATAATAATAATAATACTAATTTACTACAATTCATGATAATAATAATGATAATTGGTTGGCATCTATTTTTCAACCAACAAATGAATTGAAAGCTTTCAAATCAGTGGATCTGTATATACGGGGTGTTGAATAGCGAATAATATCCAAACTAGCTGGGAATATAGTGGAAAATATAAGTAATTGATACGATCTGGAAACGAGTATTCAAATAAAATACGAAGCGAATGATGCTCGTAATGAGATTGCTTGAAATATGAAATATGCAACGTGCATGAAATGCTCCGGAAAATGCCTCGGAAAATGTACGGGAAATATAGCGTTCGCATACCGCCGGCTGAATGCCGTTTGATGGAATCTGTGCAAATTGAATGGTTGCCTATATTCGTCGGCTTTACTTATATGGTACTTACGAAATGTATTTCAAATAGCATGAGGTAGTTTCCTTTTGAGTTACTATTTGCTCAAGCAGGAACAGCAGTGCATTTTATGGGAATTCAAGGGGCTACACTTCCAAATAATAATTTTTTTGGTTTTTTGATACCTTATATTCTTTATAACAGTCAACAAATTCCAAAGAAATGAATTCATAATTGCTTGATAAGGGGTCTAAGAGGCGCTGAAAACGGTGGTGAAAACCGTTTTTCGATATCTAGTACAGTTTTCGAGATATTTCATGTTGAATATTCCAAAAAATCCCAAAAAGTCGCAAAAACTCGCCGAAAACCCCAAAAACTCCATTATTCTCAACGAAAAAACCTCTGAAAAGTCAATGTCGATGCTCTGGGAGCCTCCATACGAAAACTGGAGACTCTAAGACGATTTTGAAATTTTTGAAAAAATCCAAAGGGGGTACCCTTTCGTCGATTTTTCGAAAAAATACCAAAAATTAAATTCGCCTGAAAACTCGTCTATAAGGTGCTATAGGGGGTCTAAGAGGCGCTGAAAACGGTGGTGAAAACCGTTTTTCGATATCTAGTACAGTTTTCGAGATATTTCATGTTGAATATTCCAAAAAATCCCAAAAAGTCGCAAAAACTCGCCGAAAACCCCAAAAACTCCATTATTCTCAACGAAAAAACCTCTGAAAAGTCAATGTCGATGCTCTGGAAGCCTTCATACGAAAACTGGAGACTCTAAGACGATTTTGAAATTTTTGAAAAAATTCAAAGGGGGTACCCTTTCGTCGATTTTTCGAAAAAATACCAAAAATTAAATTCGCCTGAAAACTCGTCTATAAGGTGCTTTAAGGGGTCTAAGAGGCGCTGAAAACGGTGGTGAAAACCGTTTTTCGATATCTAGTACAGTTTTCGAGATCTTTCATGTTGAATATTCCAAAAAATCCCAAAAAGTCGCAAAAACTCGCCGAAAACCCCAAAAACTCCATTATTCTCAACGAAAAAACCTCTGAAAAGTCAATGTCGATGCTCTGGGAGCCTCCATACGAAAACTGGAGACTCTAAGACGATTTTGAAATTTTTGAAAAAATCCAAAGGGGGTACCCTTTCGTCGATTTTTCGAAAAAATACCAAAAATTAAATTCGCCTGAAAACTCGTCTATAAGGTGCTATAGGGGGTCTAAGAGGCGCTGAAAACGGTGGTGAAAACCGTTTTTCGATATCTAGTACAGTTTTCGAGATATTTCATGTTGAATATTCCAAAAAATCCCAAAAAGTCGCAAAAACTCGCCGAAAACCCCAAAAACTCCATTATTCTCAACGAAAAAACCTCTGAAAAGTCAATGTCGATGCTCTGGAAGCCTTCATGCGAAAACTGGAGACTCTAAGACGATTTTGAAATTTTTGAAAAAATTCAAAGGGGGTACCCTTTCGTCGATTTTTCGAAAAAATACCAAAAATTAAATTCGCCTGAAAACTCGTCTATAAGGTGCTATAAGGGGTCTAAGAGGCGCTGAAAACGGTGGTGAAAACCGTTTTTCGATATCTAGTACAGTTTTCGAGATATTTCATGTTGAATATTCCAAAAAATCCCAAAAAGTCGCAAAAACTCGCCGAAAACCCCAAAAACTCCATTATTCTCAACGAAAAAACCTCTGAAAAGTCAATGTCGATGCTCTGGAAGCCTTCATACGAAAACTGGAGACTCTAAGACGATTTTGGAATTTTTGAAAAAATCCAAAGGGGGTACCCTTTCGTCGATTTTTCGAAAAAATACCAAAAATTAAATTCGCCTGAAAACTCGTCTATAAGGTGCTATAGGGGGTCTAAGAGGCGCTGAAAACGGTGGTGAAAACCGTTTTTCGATATCTAGTACAGTTTTCGAGATATTTCATGTTGAATATTCCAAAAAATCCCAAAAAGTCGCAAAAACTCGCCGAAAACCCCAAAAACTCCATTATTCTCAACGAAAAAACCTCTGAAAAGTCAATGTCGATGCTCTGGGAGTCTCCATACGAAAACTGGAGACTCTAAGACGATTTTGAAATTTTTGGAAAAATCCAAAGGGGGTACCCTTTCGTCGATTTTTCGGAAAAATGTCAAAAATTAAATTCGCCTGAATACTCGTCTATAAGGTGCTATAAGGTGACTAAGAGGCGCTGAAAACAGCGGTGAAATCCGTTTTTTGATATCTAGTAAAGTTTTCGAGATATTTCATGTTGAAAATCTCGAAAAATCCCAAAAAGTCGCAAAAACCCATGAAAAACCCCCAAAACTCCCAAATACCAACTGAAAAACCCATGAAAACTCCATGGTATCGTGATCAAACTATTTTGCAAACGTACTGCCACTAGAACGGTCTCCCAGAACACAAGATTCACTCCCAAGCCATTATCTATCGCTGCAATTAATTCAGTTATATACCTGTGTCAGCAAACTATGTTTACAATTCGATAATGGGCAATACGCGATTACTAATTACCGATACCGAATCGGTCCTACGAGATTATCGGCAGAATGAGCTCCTGCAGAATGTTTAGATTTTCAATTCGATGGGGTAATTAACCCAGATAGCGAGAGCATATTCCTATACAACCGTTCGAGTTCCAATCTTCCAGACCGGAAAATGAACGGGCCTGAAAATGCGGGGATCCTGCACAAAAAGGCGAAAGGAAAATTGACATTTATGACATTTGGATGGGTCATCAGTAGTAGCCTTTTGATAGCTACCACTTTCGATGGGATTTCAGTCCATGATTGGACTCTCTAGAGATCCACTGGACATGCCATGGACATTGGAACATCCAGTAGATTACCTCTACAGGAGATCCATGAACACCTCACGAAGATCTCGATTG
Source organism: Plagiodera versicolora (assembly GCA_037013635.1). Classification (NCBI taxonomy): domain Eukaryota; kingdom Metazoa; phylum Arthropoda; class Insecta; order Coleoptera; family Chrysomelidae; genus Plagiodera; species Plagiodera versicolora. The sequence goes on along the minus strand of CM072991.1, from coordinate 8,021,501 downwards.
AATTCCTCCAGATTAAATGACGTACAGGGTAGGAGAAACTGATTAATTTCGAGTCAAGACCCTGTAGGTGTGGTGAATCTACGTATACTGGATGTTTACTAAACATCTACGAACATTTGCAACTCATTTTGATATGAAATTGGAGAGTGCACCACCGTATTCTCCAGATTTGGCCCCTAGCAACTTCCTGTTTTCCTAATTTGAGCTGACGAAGAGGTACTGTAGCCTCTTTCAGGATTACTACATCATGTAGACGAGAACCACAAACAACGTGAATAAATCACTCACTCAATTCAATTTTTGACTGCGAAACTTGACTGACACATTTCGAAAACCCTCGTATTTGCGAATACGTTCGGATGGATTGAATAAAGCCCCGGTTTGCGTCCATTTAACGCTTACTCAACTCCGAAGTGCCTTTGTCGGTACAAATCAAATTAAGTAGGCTCGGTAGGAGCGCTTCTTCTCTTCCTTTCAACTGTCAGATCCACCGCGATTATTGGATCCGAACATTTAACTCGCTATAAAAGATTAACTGGATATATTCGAATGTATGTTCCTCTGCCATACCACAGATATATTCGCGCTGATACTGTATACAACCCCTACAGCTTGATGTGCCGATAAAAAAAACACTGCAACGACTTCATCGTGATGAATTAATCAGTCAGGAATAAATCCTTTTTGACAATTGTTGGGTTGCTTGAAATATTTTAATCACGGTTAGTATTTGTGGACCTTTCCATTCGATTCATTGATGATTAATTCAGGTCCATGAATCCTGCATAGTGCACTGTGCAGATAAAACTCATTAATAAGTCAAAACGTCCACCTGAATGCTTCATAATTAATTCAGCGAAAAAGTGAGTGGTATCGAAACGAAACCTGGATTATTGATGTAACCATTCATTTCATTCCAGCAATGCACATTCCTCCTGAAAAACCCAGTTTAATACTATACTATACAATTGGTACTCCTTCTTGGTCTAGATTCATATTTCCCAAGCATCGTCTTCGTTGAGTTGACACCATCCACTCCCAGATAAAAGTCTCCTAAACCATCTCCATCGAACCTAACCCAACCAAGATGAAAAACCATCTCCCACCTCGTTGAAATATCGAGTGACACATTCTAAGGGTCTCTGTCGAAGGGTGGCGTGAACCATCACGATAAGGGATGACTTATTGAACACCCTTAGTCATTTGGAAAGACCTCCATCGGTCAGTGTCGAGTGGTGTGCATGAATTAGAAATGGGTGATGGATTTGGAAGCTCATGGTGTTTGGGAATGGAGCTGCTCGAGATCGATGTTGGAATCTCTGGAATTCTACGTGCAGTGTTCTCGATTTGGTGCTGACATTGAAGGCTCTTTGTTGGTTATGGGTTGTTTCATTATACCAGCTGTCTCAGCGTTGATATTGAATTTGTGTGGAGCATTCTGAGTCCAAAGACTGAAGCTGTACGCCATTTCCAAATGGATTTATGATAACAATGGATAACACAGTTGCAAAACGCATATATTCGAATGAATATTCAATTCATCCAGTGTAACTCGCTGAGAAATATATAAATTACGACAGATCTGTCCAGGAAAATGGCCGATAGAATTGATGCATCACCAGTTGGAACGCTGATGCATCGATATATTTCCTGGATTTTTAATATTGTCCAAACTTTGATATCGAAACATGTGGACATGCCCCGTTCGGTTGGGTCGTCATTTATTATCCACATTAATTGCACATGTCATGAAAACATGTTTTATCTATGTTAAAAGTCGTTAATTGATGATAGCAATCATCAATGTATTCATATTGACATTGCCCACATTGCATATTGTGGTTGGGCCTGTTTTAAATCATACCAAATATTCATATAAATCATTTTAATGAATGATTCAGTGAGGTTGTGTCCCCAGTTTGGGGTAGAAGAAGACAAACATAACCTAGTTTATTATACACCACCCTTCAAAGCGGATGCACCAAGTGGTAGCTTGAAAGGAACTCGTCAGAAGAGAAAACAACAAAGCGTTATTGAATACATTAATAATAATAATAATTAGAATCCTCTGGCAATCACAGACGACGAAACACAATGGAGTAAACAGCATCTGGGAACTTATCACCAGGGCGAATAATAGATACGAAAATTAATGAAGGAAACGGATCTCTTTTATGCCAGACGCATGACGACGATGACGGCTAAGATGGCGACTAACAATGCGTCACAATAAAAATCTGGTGACACGTCTAATAATAAGCGTCTGGCACTTGGAATTCATAATTGAATCTGTGATTGCTGGGTCGTAATTTTCGAGCGAGTTTCATTATGGTAGAGAGGGGGAGATCGAATTGTTGACTTTTGGGGAAGTGATACTCAGATTTGATGTCCGCACCAGGTCTGGTTCCAAAGATGGAGAGCTCCATTGATCAGAGTACGTATTGGTGATGGCATTTCACAGAATGTTCATTTGGGGGCATTTCTAAAGAGTTCCAACAGGTCTAGTATTGCATCTAATCGTTTCGTCATTTGTCAAAAGTCTTCCAAGCTTTCTCCCATTGGGATTTTATCTCTAGGGAGTCCTTGCTTAGGCTTTTTGAGTTCACTGGACAGCCAGAAGTCGCACGGAGCCAAGTCGGGCGGATATGGTGGTCCCAGAACGATAATAGAAAGAGATGGGAACGACCCCTTTTCCGATCCAAAGCAATATGGCACATTCAGCAGCCCAAAAAACCAGTCCAAAGACTGAAGCTGTACGCCATTCCCAAATGGATTTATGATAACAATGGATGATACAGTTGCAAAACGCATATATTCAAATGAATATTCAATTCATCCAGTGTAACTCGCTGAGAAATATATAAATTACGACAGATCTGTCCAGGAAAATGGCCGATAGAATCGATGCATCACCAGCTGGAACGCTGATCTATCGATATATTTCCTGAATTTTTAATTTTGTCCAAACTTTGATATCGAAACATGTGGAAATGCCCCGTTCGGTTGGGTCGTCATTTATTTATCTCAAGGGAGTCCTTGCTCAGGCTTTTTCAGTTCACTGGACAGCCAGAAGTCGCACGGGGCCAAGTCGGGCGGATATGGTGGTTCCGGAACGATAGTAGTCAAGTTTTTAGCAAGAAAAAAGAGATGGGAACGACTTTTTTTCCGATCCAAAGCAATATGGCACATGCAGCAGCCCAAAAAACACCCTCCAATTCATTCACACTGATTAATCGATTGTATATCGCCTCAAACCCAAATATCATGCACGGGCCTCCCGAAATATGGAATAACCTCAAAACACATCGATCCGGAAATGAAAAATGCCTTTTCCGTGACAGCCGAAATTGTTTTCGCAATACTTTAGGCCCTTCAAGTATCCCTTCACATACAAAGTTACCGCACAGAGGGCTGAATAATGGATTTGTTCGACATAGGGTACGGCGCAGAGGGTGCAACAGAACGACCACAACATATTTACTTCATCAAAACAAGCCCGTTCCACTCCATATACGGAATGTTAATTATAGCGATTCTGATGTGCGAGTTGGAGAGTCGGTGCACTGCTCTCTCTCTCTCTCTGGGCTTTGATTAAATATTTATTTCCACTTTTTGTACGTACAGGGTGTGTTTCAGTTAGCGCTGAAGCGAATTCGAAATATCATCCCCTTCCATTCAAAGGTTTCTTCAGGAAAAGAAATATTTTTCATCAGCGAATATATCGAGGAAAAATCCCAAAAACATTCAAAAAATCTGTTGTTTTGAAAGAAAAAAATACACGATATTCAATTCATTTAATGTTATTTAATTTAGTTCAATTTAATTCAATTTAAAATTTACAATTTACAATTCACAATTACAATTCACAACTACAATTCACAATCACAATTATAATTATAATTAACAATTTACAATTCATAATTTACAATTTACAATTCACAATATACAATTACAATTCACGATCACAATTAACAATTGCAATTAATAATTCACAATTTACAATCAACAATTCACAATCACAATTATAATTACAATTTACAATTCATAATTTACAACTCACAATTCATAATTTACTATCCACAATTTGCAATTCCTAATTTACAATTCACAATATACAATTACCATTCACAATTACAATTAACAATTGCAATTGATAATTCACAATTTACAATCAACAATTCACAATCACAATTATAATTACAATTTACAATTCATAATTTACAACTCACAATTCATAATTTACTATCCACAATTTGCAATTCCTAATTTACAATTCACAATATACAATTACCATTCACAATTACAATTAACAATTGCAATTGATAATTCACAATTTACAATCAACAATTCACAATCACAATTATAATTACAATTTACAATTCATAATTTACAACTCACAATTCATAATTTACTATCCACAATTTGCAATTCCTAATTTACAATTCACAATATACAATTACCATTCACAATTACAATTAACAATTGCTATTAATAATTCACAATTTACAATTTACAATCAACAATTAACAATTAACAATTTACAATTGCAATTAATTATTCACAATTAAGAATTCAGAATTTACAATTACAATTAACAAATAAAATTAACAATTTACAATTACAATTAACAAATTACAATGCTTACAATTAACATTCCATCATTATTGTTTCTGGAATAATTTGATAATTTTCAATCATAAACATGTGTGACTGAAATGTTAAATTCATAGCCAAAGTACATTAAAGATGGTTTCGAAGGTTTCTGCATTGGTGACAAAATAGATATAAATATCTATATAGATATTTATCTAAATTGTCGAATAGTATTGAAAATTACTTAAGTACAATTTCGAGCAGAATTTTAAATTTTTGCTTTAGGCATTCTCGAAATGATCATAAGGGTAGTGCATTATCAACTCCTCAATTCAATTCTGAGATGCATATATTTCATAACTTCCCCGATAATTTCAAACTATTGTGCCCCCCATACTGTTTGGTTCATTAAATTTCTCCTTTCTAGACTTATCAAATTAAAATCTACATACATTATGTGGTTGACAAAATAGGAAGGGTATATTCTTCCCTTATTTCAAGTTTATATTCATGTCGCATGAGAAAGTCATGAATCAATACAAGAAAAATGAATTTAAACTCGATAGAATTTCGTGACAACATACTCCAAAATCATTTCACTGTTTCATTTAATTGATAAAAAAAAAAATAAATAAACGAGCAGATTTTTGTCGGTTAGAATTTTGTCAATTAATTCTCAAAGAAATGATCAATTCAACTGAAAAGTACCAACATTGATCATTGATTTCGAAAAACGAGAAAGAGTATTGTACATTAATTGAAAAAATCATGACACACAGGGTGTTTCTTTTCTTGTGCCTGTGAATTCTCACGTACTTGACATTCAACGTTATCATCGTCATAATATCGATACCTTCATTAGGTGGGTTGGAAAGATGAGATTAGGATGAAACACTGGAGTCTGAAATATAGATACACAGCCAGCCGTAGCGAGTGAGTTGAGGATTCTGCATGTTATTTGCAGACGTTCCCAATTAATAATAAATTTGTCGTACTGCGATGAATTTCTGCACATTTGCTCCCGTCCGAGTCATCAAGCCGTGTTGAAACTAATAAACATCAAGTATTCATCAGAACGGTGCTGAGACTTGGGTGGAAACTCTCAGCTTCGACAGCGATGCCACGATGGGTATTTTGAGGTTATGATAATCTCAGAATGTTGTGAATTTTATGCTTTAGAAACATATTCTACTTGGAGACTTAGAATTTTTCAAAATATTTCAAGGTACCTTTCACCAATTTGGAGCGAGATTTTGAAAGATTGATTTGCCTCAAGATTCGTGCAATGGGTATCTGAGATGCGCTGAAAAATCGTCTAGAAGGTGTTCAAGAGGCGCTGAAAACGGTGGTGAAAACCGTTTTTTGATATCTAGTATAGTTTTCGAGATATTTCATGTTGAAAATTCCAAAAACTCCCAAAAAGTCGCAAAAACTCACAAAAACCCCAAAAACTCCATTATTCTGAACGAAAAAACCTCTGAAAAGTCAATGTCGATGGTCTGGAAGTCTTCATACGAAAATTGGAGACTCTAAGACGATTTTGAAATTTTTGCAAAAATCCAAAGGGGATACCCTTTCGTCGATTTTTAGAAAAAAAATCTGAAAATAAATTCGCCTGAAAACTCGTCTATAAGGTGCTATAAGGTGTCCAAGAGGCGCTGAAAACGGTGGTGAAATCCGTTTTTCGATATCTAGTATAGTTTTCGAGATATCTCATGTTCAAAATTCCAAAAAATGCCAAAGAGTCGCGAAAACTCGCGAAAAACCCCAAAAACTCCATTATTCCCAACGAAAAAACCTCTGAAAAGTCAATGTCGATGCTCTGGAAGCCTCCATACGAAAACTGGAGACTCTAAGACGATTTTGAAATTTTTGCAAAAATCCAAAGGGGGTACCCTTTCGTCGATTTTTCGAAAAAATGTCAGAAATTGAATTCGCCTGAAAACTCGTCATTAAGGTGCTTTAAGGTGTCTAAGAGGCGCTGAAAACGGTGGTGAAATCCGTTTTTCGATATCTAGTATAGTTTTCGAGATATTTCATGTTGAAAATTCCAAAAATTGCCAAAAAGTCGCGAAAACTCGCGAAAAACCCCAAAAACTCCATTATTCTCAACGAAAAAACCTCTGAAAAGTCAATGTCGATGCTCTGGAAGCCTCCATACGAAAACTGGAGACTCTAAGACGATTTTGAAATTTTAGAAAATCCAAAAGGGGTACCCTTTCGTCGATTTTTCGAAAAAAAATCTGAAATTAAATTCGCCTGAAAACTCGTCTATAAGGTGCTATAAGGTGTCCAAGAGGCGCTGAAAACGGTGGTGAAATCCGTTTTTCGATATCTAGTATAGTTTTCGAGATATTTCATGTTGAAAATTCCAAAAATTGCCAAAAAGTTGCGAAAACTCGCGAAAAACCCCCAAAACTCCATTATTTTCAACGAAAAAACGTCTGAAAAGGCAATGTCGATGCTCTGGGAGCCTCCATACGAAAATTGGAGACTCTAAGACGATTTTGAAATTTTTGCAAAAATCCAAAGTACCCTTTCGTCGATTTTTCGAAAAAAAATCAAAAATTTAATTCGTCTGAAAACTCGTCTATAAGGTGCTAGAAGATGTCTAAGAGGCGCTGAAAACGGTGGTGAAATCCGTTTTTTGATATCTAGTGTAGTTTTCGAGATATTCGTCATTTTCGAATGCAGCGCAAAAGTCCAAAAACACCCAAAAACATTCGAAAAACCACCTGTATCGGCAAAAAATACCGAAAACGTATGCTCCAGTATTATTTCCGACAAGTTCGAAAACCCTACGACTTTTTCAAAAATTCCGAAAACTCTGTAAAACATCCACACGTCACCCAACAGTCAACGAAGAATCTAACCACTACTAATCCCATTGTCAATCACTTCGCCATATGACAGCTGGCATGATGCATGGCCTTATTAATTACACAGGGTGTTGCTGGTCCACTGCACTCCGGAAATTCAATTATGCATCCTAGATGATTAATCTGAATGCTGCGGTCGTATCAAATCATATCGAGGGCATCGCATATTTTCCAGACGATGCTTCGAAAAAAAGTGAGGTCCTAAAAAATAGAATATTTGACGCGTGTGTTGTTCGAGACATGTTCTTGTTGGGAAAGTTTCCGTTTTTATTAGGCAGTACTGTACACTTTATGTATTCAATGCTCTGATTGAGAAAGATTAGTGTTGCTGAGCATCAGATGGGGTATACGTTCGATATTACATCGACATAATGCGTATTTTATGATCTTCTATCATATTTGGATTATTTTGTCGGTCACAGATGGAAAAAATACAAGGGGGTCTTTTGGGGATTGAAATACACAACTGTGATGCTCTTATTTCATTTTATTAGAATGGATTTGGGGGGATTTTCACAATTTTTCTTGTAGAATATGTTTGATGGAATATTTCGACATTTTTTGGACATAAAAGGGTATATTTTGAGATTTTTTTTTTATAAAAAATTGAAGGTTTTTCCTACTCCGCCCTTTAGAACGCTGTCATTCAAAAACTATGCAAGTTACGACCTTGCCAGTTTCACAGGATATTTTTGGAAGCATAAACTATCGGATAAGCCCCCCCCAAAAAATAAATTCTTGGAAATGTCACACTGGTATAACATAAAAAGCACCCAAATGTGCATGAACAGCATTCATGTAGGACGTACTCATAACAATGGCGATATTGAAATTACTTGACTAGTGATCGATGAACAAAACCCCTCTTTGACATCTACTAATCTCAATTGATCATCAGAATTCCGCGAATAGGGAAAGTTACACCCCTCAAAACGCGTCTAGGAAAATGCATATCATGCCAGTAATAACCGAATAAGTCAATTCAATAAACACGTGCACCTGTCATGGATATTTCACACATTCTTTCATATACGGCCCATTTGGCTGTCCGAAATGTCCCCCTTATTGAGAGATTTCTCCCAGATGTACAGAGACGGACTAGGAGGGTTCACGATGAAGAAACCAAGAGTTGTTTGAGACTCAAAAAATAAAATGAATATTTCAATACCATCAGAAAGATCTTTGATTGTTTATCGACGATTTTCAAGCAGGGTTTGTCTCGGCCCCCTTTTAAGTCGTCGTACCACTCATAAATGTGTTTTCTGTCAGTGTCAAAATGTCGAAATAAATTCCTCAATATGTTTAAACAGTGTGCCCATTAATTCATACTTAAAGCATTTTTATACAACGCAACAAATGGGAGTCAATTTGAATATTTGTTTTAATTAATTTTTTATCGCCCCCCTTTCTACGCTACTGGAAATAATAAAGATTGATGTGGAGTTCATTTTATTGTTCTTTTTGTTTCACACAAAATGATCCGGAAAAGCTACTGGTGTATGTAAAATGATACCCTGAATCTGTAAATGGAAAAATATAGAGTGGGTTCCATTTGAAAATCAAAAGTTGGGACACAATTTTTCTCTCCAAAAAATGAACAATATCATACAGTTGCTACCCACCAAATTCCAAATTTCTATCTCGAATGATTCAGAAGTTACAGCTCTGGCCGATTTCCGTACACCCCTCTGTATATATAACATTCAATTGTCTAACCCCTTGGTCCTGCCCTGCGTGTTATTGTTCCCTCAATCTCTAGCCATGACGCAATGCCGTCATGCCTGTGGGAATCAACCGGGAGACCGCGACGAATCAAAATAGTATTCCCTTTTTGATTGAGTCGAACTTAAGAGGGTTTTCGTCAATGACACATCGGCAACATGTGCGACTCGGATGGTCTCAGATGTTGCTTGGAGCTTCGTTTGTTTATACTAATCATATTAAATAAACATTTTATGGTGTTTGTTTGTCTTTTCATGTGCGGCTTCCAGTTAGTTTTTTTTTTATCAAGGGCATGTTCTGTGTTTCGTACTTTGAGTTCTATGAAGTGATAGTTGGATGACGTGTTGATATATTTGACATGACATTTGACAGTTTGATGATTGAACGCTAAATGGATAAGTAGCATAAGATACATTTCCAAAGATACAACTACTAATTTTATGATCTGCAACACAAAAAAACCAATTGAGTCCACAACTTTGCTTTCTACACTAGTCAGTATCTGAACGACTGGAAAGAAAAAAATACATACACAAAAATGGTCCTATTGAAAAGGACTATATTCACTGCCATAAATCACAAGGATACAATGAATTGATTTTCAATATAGCCTCTCGAAGAAAGTTAACAATGAAATAAAATAAAATGAAAAATCATTCATAAATAGAAATAATGCAACAGTAGATTCACATACCAACTATAGTTTTTGACCCAAAGCAATTAGTTTTAAACAAAAATAACCATATTCATTGAGTTGATCATATTTTGGAGTTCAAATTAATTTTGTTATCAAGCTGTAATAATTCAATTTCAATTCAATTCAATACGAGAGGGATTTTGATCAAGTAATTTTCTAGTATTACAATTTAAAAAACGCCTTTCTTTGACTAAGAGCCAGCCTAATTAGAATCTTTTGGTCGATACGTGCTGATTTTTTTTGAGGTTATAGACTAACCTACCATGAATTTTCTCCATATCTCCCGATATATCAGAAACAATCTACAAAACGATGATCCTTTTAGTAATAGGAAGCTCTCGAAATAATTTTGCTAGAGTAATTACAAACCAATCAAATATCGATTTGACTCTGAGACTTCACATGACATTGACTACCGTTTTAACAATCCAAACTGGAAATTGAAACTCATCCAACCCCAATCATGATGACAATTCAATGATTAGTATTCATTTCAATACAGGGGTATCAAATCCAGTACCGGATTTCTGTAAATTGAAGATATTATTCGAATTTTCTTTTGTACACATAATATCCCCTGTTTTGATGATATCGAATTGATGTTGATGAGGTTCCTCATTTGACACAGCATCATATGTGTATTTCACACAAAACAATATAGGAAAACAATGCCAAGATCTTGAATACATACAAAGGAAACACGTTTAATCAACATTAAGCCATTTCTAATTAGTGCGATGTGAAGGAATTGTTTCCTATTTTATAGTTGGCAGATTATTGTTTCAGCTTCGAGGCTTAATATCTCGCATGTAGCTCGTCTTACAGTTTTGTTCTGACGTCATGGGAATTGCTTGAAACAGTTGGTATTATTGTTCAATTGGAATTTATTGCTTTGAAACAATAATACACTCTTGGTTATGACAATGGGGATAAGATACGAGTGAGAGTCTGGCGGAATGTTTGATGAAACTTACTGGGGGCCAAATCTGGAGAGTACGGTGGATGCAGGAGCAATTCGAAGCCAAATGCATGCCATTTCGTCAAGAGTCTGCACCACATTCTCTCACGAACGAATTCTATGGAATGCAAAGAATAATTCAGCATTTAATGTTACGTTTACAGGAATTTTTCTCCTCAAAATATGTCAAAGAATAAGCATTTTTTCAAGGAACACCCTGTATATATCATCGAATAAAGCACAGACGATAGACTATTGTCAATTGATACATTCCCCAATCAATATTTCATGTAGCCAGATCGAAGTAGCATCGATATTACAGCGCCCCAATGAATAATTCATGTTTATCCATATCCTATACGACTGACGTCGTACAATCCAAGACCAATTCATCATTGACGCCCTTAGAGCCTCCGTCTATTACACGTATAGTACACGTCCCAGAAGACAGAGCCGATTATTCATAACGGCTAGCAATAATCATTTGATTAATGGCATTTGGGGAAGGGTACGTGTAGATATCAAGTTCGAATTCTTAATGCCTGTCAAAGTCTCTTCTGGACTTTTGGCGGGTGACAGTAGTGACACCTGGTGGATTATGGAGATTTATTGAAGCATTTGTGTGTCAGTAGCAGTTTGTAACTGAAATTAAGAACTGAAGGAAAAGATAATGGGTTTGAAGTGGACACATTTCCAGATGATTCTGGACCTTTACTTTCTGTCCATGAATTCCATCTCCATACATTGAACTTCGCAATAATAAGGGCGGTTTTTTGCAAACCCAACTTGTTATTCCACTCAGACACTTCAGATGGTCCACTTCTAGCTCAGAAACAAAGGGGGGGTCCACCCACGTTTGAGCTACAGGGTGTTACTCCAACTTTTTTATTCACGCACCCCGAGCTCCACCGAATTTCATCAACAAACCCCAGCATCGTCGTCGAGGAAATTGGAATCGAATGGAATTTTCAGGCCGGCCCTTCCTGCGCCGTTCGTCCGGAGTCCATTAGCGCCCCCGCAGGTTTGCGGTCGTTTCGTGAACTAACCAACAAAGTCCGAGAGCTGCTGTCCACCAGGTAATATGAGACCGCCGTCGCCACGTAATGGGCACATTTCTGGATTTCAATGGCCTAATGGGGGTGAAAGGGAGGGGGGAATACAGGGGGGATAGTGGGGTTGAGGAGTTTGGGGTCTTGCAGGGGTGGTTTTTCTAGTAATGAGTGCTTTGGTGGGCAGTTATTGGAATTTGGTTTGAGAGGAAAGTGAAATTGAGCTGGATCGAACAACTTTAATTCTTTGCAGACTCATTTGTAATATTCCTAACATTTAAGGCGCACTTCTTGCTGAGTAGATGGAAGAAATAAACCGTGATGGTATTGCTCCACACCCAAAATTGGGATTGCTCCTATCAATGTGAATATCCCCCAACAAAAATATCATTCAGTGTTGGAATTTTGGACCCCTGTTGGCTCAGAATCGACTTTTCACAATCACTCTGTGCTCGCCATCAGATAATTGTGTTTTAGTTCAATGTGCTCCACAGGAAGTCACGTACGGTTTGTTATTTTCAGAGATATTCCACATATCCTCGAACGTAATCAATATTCATACTTGCACCTCATCATGATTGCACATCTCTGAATCTGCAAGAGTTTTGAAACAAAAATTCGAAGGAGATTTTCGCCGAAGAACCTATCATTATTCGTCGTACGTGTTAGAAAAAAGAAACATGAATGCGTCGAGCTTAAAAATATCAAGCCATGCAAGGAATATATCTGTTTCAAGGACGAATTGAAATTTAACAGTCGTTTGCAGTCTGGATTCGATATTTGAATTTACACGACAACAGTTTTGGTGTATCATGACGAGAAATTGATGGAATTACAACGGATGAGTTTACTTCTGATCCAAAATGAGGAAACCATCATGGAAGCAACACGTCAAAGACCTATCGAAAAAGAAGAAGAAGACACAGCTAATGTTCCATGTGAACAAACTGAGGAAACCATCATGGAGGCCTCATAGACCTTTTAAAAAAGAAGAAGAATACACAGCCAATGTTCCATGTGAACATATAACCAATTGCTATGACAAACAAAACAGAAATACTAGTTTTTGCTGTATCCCAATGTATTATCTACTTATACTGTATGATTTCTAGTCATGGCATCATGGAAATACAAATGTCTTGTCGTCTTTACCCAATTGAAAATATGATAGCTCATGTATACAATCCTGAAACATTCATCAGTGGGTCGAAAATTATTCCCTGTTCATGTTTCACCTGTCAAGACAAATTATCACATGACAGAACATTCACTGGTACATGTCCTGTCATCTAGAGAAATGCGTGATGCTTTTTTTCCTGTCGATATACCAAAGCCAAGCTTGATTGTGAGATATTTCAGCAATTAAGCTTTCCAGAATCGATAAAGTATCTAACATCGTGAAGACAATGACGAAAACACAGAAGGAAATCTGACCTGTTTATCCGTATACCATGCAACGCCAACTAAGATTATTTTATTTCTTTGCGCAGTATACCCAAAACGGGACAATTGACTGTCGTCTCGTGCAGAATAGGCGGCGACTCTGCGTAATAAATACTTCTTTTGTTTAACAAGCTGATGCTGATATCAACGTTGGATTGCAAATCGAGGAGTTTACCTGAAACGGTCCAACGAAAATGGCCAACGGATAGACAATGTCTTGACATCCAGATGTATTGTTTCGTTCTTTGCAATGACATGAAAATGGATTGCAGGTACGTACTTGGGAATACGGCCAAAGCAACTGCAAAAAAAAGTACGAGCAAATGTATAAGGAAATGTTTCGTACATTTTTTCAGAGTTATATGCGCTAATGAAGATATAAATAAGGATTGAAATGATTTTCATTGCTGCAGAAATATTCAGACGCAGTTGGCATTAGTGTGCAGTGTTGCCAACTGTATCAGTAATTCTGATTTCTGTTTGGCATTTCAATGATTATTGAAACGATGATGATTGTTTCAAATGTGGTTTATCAAGCAATAATTCTGTATTAGTACGTCACATGAGCAACAGGTGCGATGTTGTCTGATCATGAATTAATCGTTGAATTGAAGGAAATAATTTTGAAATGAAATAATGTACTATTTTGTTCAAAATTCAACTGTTATTGAGTACTTATTCTGAATAATTTTACAAGTTTACGTCTAAGAAATTCTTGGGAGGGGCTATATCAGTGCAACATTTGAAAAATTAGGTGAATTTTTCGATTTTTTTTTAAAGAAAGTTTTCGATAGAATGTTTCGAAGTTTTTTGGAGGTTATAAGGTATATTTTCAGCTATATTTTTTTTATTTTTTTCTCAAAAAAGGGGCTACACACACTTGGCAACGTCGCAAAGTATTGCCAACTGAAGCAGAAGCTTGATTTCGCTCAGTTTAATGGTAGAAACACTGATGCACTAAATGTGACGTGGTTCTCAACCTTAATAAAACCCATTCTTCATCGCCTCCCAATTCCAATTGTTCTTCCGCAACAAAATCCAGCAAGAAACGAAATCAATACTGCAACCGGTACAGTACATCCACCTGTATCAGCATCCGAACCAAAAACAGACCGTCCCGAGCCCAAGAGTACAAAATATTTATTACGATTCCGTAAAATCGCGTATACGCGCGACGTTCGTCCGTTCGAACATCACCCCGTATGCTCTCGGAATAGACGATAAAGGGTGGAGGGGTGATAAAGGGCTGCCGGTGCCGACGAATACGGCGCGGCCGTGCTCGCTCTGGTTCAGTCGACGTTTTGGGACGGCGCATCTTAGACGTATGCGTTAGCGGTTACGTTTTGGCGCATCTCGACGTGCCGGGATCTCAACTGTTGATATATTCGCTGCGGTTTTTCGGTTTGGTGGTTGGAAAAGTGGCGGAGACTGGTTCTGGTGCTTCGATTCGTGGTTGTTTGGGATTATTTCACAGTGATTTGGAAGGTTCTTCGAGTAGAATTGTGAAATTGCTAGTTTCTGCGAGGTAGGAACACTTTTTTTTTTTTTAATTATTCCATTCTCATTGAGGGCGAGCTTATAGACCACGAATCGTGGGAGGGGGTTGTTTTCCCTCGCCATCATTATACAGGGTGTTCCTTAAAGACATGCTAATATTTTAAGTCGAAAAAAACTTCCTACAAACGTAGTCTTAACTTTAGAGACAAAGGGTGATAAAATTTTGAAAAAAAAACTGTTTTTTGCTGATAACTGATAACCAATGTTTTGGATTCTCATTGATTTTGGAACAAATCTCTTAATTCGCTTTCAGTCGATGCACAAACATTTTCAGGCCGCATCAGATTTTCGGGGAATATACCCTGAAGTTAAACGATTTTTATTTTTTTAAGCGAAAACCATGCGTCGGACAAAGAAAATCCATGAGATTGATTTTGCTCAATAATGAATAAGGATCTTGAAAGTAATTTTTACCTTGGCGTAGTATTTTTTTTTTCTTCAAAAATATTTAATGCAAAACCTGTACGGACGCCACTGGTAGGGAAAATGAAAAATTTCGTACATCACAAAATGCACCTTGATGCATAGAAGACATGTACCAAATTTTATAAAAATGTCTAGAATATTATCTCAGTTATTATCAAAAAACTGTTTTCTTTGCAATATTCTATCACCCTGTATTTCAAAAGTTGAGACTTTTAGGACATACGTTCATAGAAAGTTTTTTTCTCAAAATGTTTCAAAGAATCACCCCTTCAAATATTAGCATGTCTTTAAGGAACACCCTGTACAGGGCGAGTCAAAATGTGCACAGAGCATTAATTCAATTAATTACAAATAAAATATATCTTATCTTTCCTCAAAATCTCAGTTGGAAATCACAGTATCATAACTTAGCATGAAGAATGATATGAACGTCAAAAACTAGAACAAAATTGGTCATGGCCTTTTTGAATATTGTTACCGATAAATCTAGCGATAAATTCATCTACTGACACCATGTGACAAAAACTAAAATATCTCATGAATGAGCACTAATTTCATTTTTATTCTAAAAAAAAACAGGAATCTAATTGACAGAACTCCATCAAAGAATGTTAGGATAATATATTTGCACCAAATGATATTAAAAAAAATTTAGAAGCCTGAAATTATTTCATGACAAGCTTTGTCTGGTAATATTCGGTGATGTTGGTTTCTTTTTCATAAAAAATTTCAACAAAAAATGCGAAGCTTTCAAACTCAATAAACTTCAAAGAAATAAAGAATATTGATGTAAACGTTGGTCTTCAAATGCTATTGCTTTGAATAATATTCCCAAAGTAGACGTTTAAGAAATGCCTGAAAAATCAATTAACGACCCTCGATTACCATTCCATGAATATCGATTGAAAATCCACTGAAACCAAAAAGAAACGTGAACAGACACCTCTAGCAGGTTTCAGTACAGTCACTTCTACATTCACATCCACGATAACTGTTGACAAAAACATCGCAATAAGTTTCAATTCAACAAATGTGTCTACTGCGAGTTTATTACATCGTTTCCAAAGATCAACTCATCGTTTTCTGCTCCTCCAGCAGCCCAGAAATCGAATTCCGAATGAGATATCTTCGGATGCGACCATATTATTGCATATGTAGCCTGTGGGGCACAGAATAAATTATTTATTTCATTGGATATCCGGTCTGAAACGAAAGAAATAATAATACGAATCTGAGAAACTGATATATTATAACGAAACTGCATCTCGAATGGAAGAATTGATATGGTAGAGTATCATTTTCAACAACAAGTTGTCCCAGTCTTCAACACCAACAATGTGGGTGTGATAGTATGAAACTTGATATGGAATCAGTAGAAATTGATATGCCTAAGAGGTATTAATGACGTGAATCTTGATAGGTAGCCATCAATTTATTCTCAAGTTTCCTCACAAGTGAATTTTCGAAAGTACGAAGGAAATTACAGTCTAAGCTGAATCCATGTACCTATAGTATGATGCAACAAAAATTTGTCAGGCAGCAAAAACGATCTACAAAATCTTTTTTGCGAGCAATGCGAGTGGTAGTTGCAGGAGCACGAGAAGTGTAGCGTTCACACTCTGACGAAAGATTAATCGGTTATTCAATTGTTCTTTGTGAGGTCTTGAGCTGAACGATATCCGAATACAAATTCAATACTAGAATAAAAACTCTTGCTAATAATAGATAGGTATTAGCTAGAGCATGCCTGTAATAACTTCCTTGATGATTTATACCGAACGATAGAACGGAGTACGAAGATATCCCCAGCAAACAACTCCTCTAGCATTTCTAACTGTATCATAAATTAGTTAATTGGAATGGTAATGATTGAAGACGAACATTTCCCATCGTGCTCTCATATCCTAATTTATATCCACTCTTCCTTTCATGTAGATTACTGATCGTTGTGAAAAATAAGCTTTCCAGTCACGCCATATCGCTATTGGAGGCTCCGTTAGCATCCAGTCCTTGTTTCCCAACAAAAATAAGTACAAGAGACATCATCTAATATTTATAACCATTGCTGTTGTCATTACCTGAATTGACTTGGATACGTCATCATTTAGTACCAGAGCTAAAGTCCTGGCACATGAATCTTCGTAGGTGTGTAGCCCGGAATCTAAACCGGAAGTTTGGGTCGTAAAGATTACAATTAATAATTATAAAAGTGCGTCCAGCTTCAAAGGAACGGGGCTCTAGTATAAATCATGGATGATTCAGAGATCGAACCTTATGTCGTGTGTAAAATTAGAATTATCTCGAACTTGGCACAGGCTCGGGTACTTCATCATCGACGTGTAGCCAGAAGAGTTGCTTTCAAAATTTCCATTCAGCGTGTGCGAGTCTATCGGTTGTATTTCAGCTCAGAAAGGACATTACGAGGCTTATATTAGCTTCACTCGTATGTATATATTTATTTTCGACTTTACTGACATTTTTTGGCAAGCCATCATGTCAGTACTGTAATCTGCAATGTGTAAACGTGAATGCGACGTTGCCGTACCTCCAAAAATTTTCTGGATCCCAGGGAACTATGTGAATGCTTTTTCCATGTCCTACTGATGTCCAAGAAAGTCTAGGCAATAAGTGTACGAAGATTTACGAGTAATGTAACCTGTAACCCACTCGTTCTGTTGAAATTCAATTTATGGCATGTCGACAACAATATTCCCCATAGTTTGAACAAGATTCGAATATTCATGTGCACTGTCAGAGTCTCATAACGATTCAGGAATAAACGCCGAGAAAGAAATGTCATGTATGGATGTAATAACGATTCTGATCTAGAAGAAGGTATTGGAAATGAATCAGAACCGAGGCAGACTTCATTATAATAAATCATGAGTTTATGGCGAATAGCGTTTTGAGTAAAAGTAGGCCGATTTTTCTTTGCTGGCTTTTATAGTTTGTGTCACGAATGGAATTCTTTTAGGCTCGTGATTGTTGGATTTTATAGATGGATCGGAATGGTATTGGTCACGATTCGTAAGCAGCTTCGATCAATTCATCATTTATACTTGTTCTTCCGTTTGTTTTTGAGTCGGCTACTTTGTAAGAAAAATCTCAACAGCGAATAACAGTCAGTTATCAATCAATATATATTCAATCAAAACCATGTCTACTTTCCATTTGGTGCAATTGTGAGCATAATGCATAGTAGCACCGCACAATATAGAGTATTATTCATCTGTTTAAAGCACCAGATCAGCGCGATTCAGAATGTCTAATATTCATGGATTCACTCCTACGATTGACTCTACCTACCGCAGATGGCGTGCACTTGCGTATCTTTATCTCACTTCCCTAGCACCTACTTAGTGGGTTTTCTTTGTATCGAAAATCGAGATTTCGCAAAACGTTGCTCGTTTTCTGAACTTTGCGACCTTTGCTTGGCGATTTTCTGTTTGGAATACTAAGTGGATGAATTATTATGGGTGTATACACAGGTTGACGTAGAGATAAAAGTTATGTAAACAGCCTGTCTATTTATACAGTATCTTCCATACCCAAGTTAGTACTTTCATGTATAGTTCGATCTACTAGTTCTCGAATGATTATTTGCAGTCACCATTCCTAATTCATTCCACATAGTTTTAGAGCAATTTCATTCACATTACTCAAAATACAAAAACATATTTCGTATTTTGTACTCACTTACTTTTTTCCATGAAGTATTCCATAGTATATTCGAAATACTTTACTATATGTATTTTGTTTGTGTAAAAGATAAAAAACTTTCCCAATCAAAGTACTACTAAGTTTCGAAAGAAATACTGAAACGTCTTTTTATATTAGTTATTTTGTTAGTTTTTGTTAGTTTATTTTGTTAGTTTCGATACCTAGATTGATGCTTTTTTGACCAGTAATTTCATTAGAAAGTATTTTATTTGTGAAAAGTATTTCGAAAATACCCATTTTGTATTCACTATTGAAATACAAAAAACGAAAGTATTTTGTGTTATGTATTTGAAATAAAAAATTAGAAACTGCACTTTGTTTTTGAATACAATCTTGAAGTAAGTTTATGTATTTTTATGTTGGTTCTTTTTTTAGTTATTTTGGTTCCATACCTGGATTCATGCCTTTTTGAGGAGCTTTTTGTAAATAAATAAATGAATAAGACCAGTAATTTCATTTGAAAGTATTTCGTTTGTTTGAAGTATTTTGAAATACCACTCTTGTATTAAAATACGAAAAACCTAAGTATTTTGTATTTTGCATTGAAAAAAAAAATTAAAAAAGTATTCGTATATCGTGATTGAATACTTTCTCGAAGTATTCTTATGTTGTTTCTTTTTTAGTAGTTTTGTGTCAGTACCCAGATTGATGCCTTTTTTGAGGAGCTTTTCGTGAATAAATGAATAAAACAAGTAATTCCATTTGAAAGTATTTCAATTGTGTAAATTATTCTCAAAATACCTATTTTGTATTCAGTATTGAAATACAAAAAATGAAAGTATTTCGTATTTTACATTTGAAAAGACAAATTGAAAAAGTCTTCGTATATTGTAATTGAATAATTTCTTGAAGTACTTTGACTTGGTTCTTTTTTTAGTTGTTTCGTAGAAGTATTTTGTATTCTGCATTTGATATAACAAATCAGAGGAGCATTTCGTGCTTCAATACTGATTTGAAAGTATATCCATGGTTGCAATTCGATGCAACCGCACAGCATCCCAATTCTGGTCTTTCTAATCCCAACCGAATTATCTAATGACTTGGGACGCGTGTTTACTTCTTCGTCACCTCATTTGTTTCGAATTCGTCACGGCGCGCACGTCATTTTACATCCTAACGAGATATTTCGAAACCCCCATAAACAAGCCGAAAGTGATGCATCGACTTTCCCATGCCAGATGCAGTTTAGCGATGGAGACCCATCAATTTCGGATTCTCCGTGGCTTATTTATAGAGAAAAAGTGGCGCGCACGGCCTACTATGCGCAGGTAGCGCAGCAGAAACATGTGTTGCGGTTTGCTGGTTGATTTATGGGCTTCAAAAGACGCGAAAATTCGGAGGAGTAGTTTATTTTTGGGTGAAACATTCAGGAAACGAAATACTCATTCTCGGCATTGTGGCACCGCGTCATGCATAATTCACATATTGATGAAGTGGATGTTGACAGATTTTCAAGTGGGTCACCCTGTATATCTTCTCACTCCCCACTCTCGCTGGCTACTGGCTGCATCTTGCACGTTGTGTTTTGACATTTCCTGCTGTTGAATCTTGTTTATCTCTTCGCTTAATTTACGAGCGATGTTTTCTTAATTGGTCGATTGCATATTTTATACAAGTTGGTGTGTTCGCAATGCCCATAATAAACAATGACTAATATTCGGTAGGTATTCACTGGGATTTCAACAATAAACAAAAGGAAATGTTTTAGTTCAGTTCGCTGATGTGCATAACAAAATCCAGAAGCTTTGGAGCATCTTTTGTTTATTATTTATCGATACTCGACTGTTTAAAGCAGTTCAATGAACCTTAATTTTAAGAAAGTTTTAGATAGAAATGCTTCGAAACTTGTATACAAGGTATCTGAGATGCGCTGAACACAACAAAGAACTCAGCTTTTCGATATCTAGTATAGTTTTCGAGATATTTCATGTCGAGAATTCCAAAAAATCCCAAAAAGTCGCAAAAACCAACACAAACCATCGAAATCCCCATATTCCCAACGAAAATACCCAAGAATAGTCAATTTTGATGCTTCATCCGAAGGTTGGAGACTCTACGACTTTGAATTTTTCAAAAAAATCCGAAATTCGTATACAAGGTGTCTGAGATGCGCTGAACACGGTAATGAACTCAGTTTTTCTATATTCTGTAATCGAACATATCAAAAAACCCCAAAAACATTCGAAAATCTGTGTCGACAGAAAAAATTCCCAAAAACGTCCAATTTAACACTGAAAGAATATTCTACAAAACTGAAGACTGAATTTTTGGAATTTTTCGAAAAAAGGTAGGTTCAATTTCGATGGAAATTACAAAAAACTCAAGATACAATTTCATTTATAACACAAAACACCAAAAAACATCCAAAACATCTCCACAAGATCCCACGACAATTTCAAAATCATCAATAATAATACTGTGAAAGATATAAATATTCTTGCAGAGCTTTTTGAATACAAGCAAACGCTCATTCTATTTAACACGAAACTTTATGCTATCGGTAAAAATATCCCATTGTTCTTTACCCCGCCAACGATATCACGATATTCCTCAAATTTATTTGCTCTACTGGCAAATTATATCCGGAAGAGTGCACCTCCACATAGCTAATCTTCCGGAAAAACGATTTTACAACCGAAGTGCGCTTATACCAAAAGCAACAATAGCAGAGAAATAACATTCTCACAAAATACGTATAAACTCAGTGTTGTATGAGAGGGTACTCACGATTCTTATTGTTGTCTAATTCTTCGCCCGATCGGAGAGGAAGCAGAAAAGTGGATGACGTTGATGACATGAATGGTAGTCGGGATTTCAAGTGCAACGAGCGGTTGAAGGACGAGAAGATTCACAAATAAGATGATGGATTGGGAATTATATAGGGTGGCGTATCACGAGACACGAATTTTTACTAACATTGAGAAAACCGTTCAATAATTTGACGTTTACAGGGTTAAAGACATGCTAATATTTGAAGGGGTGATTCTTTGACACATTTTGAGTAAAAAACTTTCTATAAACGTATGTCCTAAAAGTCTTAACTTTTGAGATACAGGGTGATGGAATTTTGAAGAAAAAAAAACAGTTTTTTGATAATAATTGAGATAATACTCTAGACATCTTTGGAAAATTTGGTACATATCTTCTATGCATCAAGATGCATTTTGTGATGCATGAAATTCCTCATTTTCTCTACCAGTGGCGTCCGTACGGGTTTTGCATTGAATATTTTTGAATAAAAAAATACTACGTCACTGCTTACTTCCAAAATGAAAATTACTTTTAAGATCCTCATTTATTATCAAGCGAAATTAATCTAATGGATTTTCTCTGTCCGACGCATGGTTCTCGCTCAAAAAAATAAAATTGTTTTACTTCAGGGCCAATTACTCAAAAACCTGATGCGGCATGGAAATGTTTGTGCATCGACTGAAAGCAAATTAAGAGATCAGATTCCTTCCAAAATGAATGAGAATCCAAAAAATATATTTCCCTTGTCAGATGCTCTGTTCTGGATCAAAATAATTAAATTAAAATCGATTAATATCGCAGTACCAACCGTTCAATAATCTATATCACCCTGTATCTCAAGAATTAAGACTTTTAGGGCATACGTTTATAGGAAGTATTTTTCTCGAAATGTGTCAAAGAATCAACCCTCCAAATATTAGCATGTCTCTAAGGAACACCCTGTATGAGAGCAAGACTGATCAAAGACCAAGCAAGGTCCTGGTGCAGGATCAAATCAATTCCAAGGTATCACTGCTTTGGATCCCAGAGAAAAATAAAAAAAATACTCCACGAATTCCTTGCCAATTATCCGCAAGACTAATCCGTATAATTATCTCAAATATGCCCAGTTTTCTGCTCCGGTACCCCGGAACTCTTCGTCCATACTTATAAGTATCGCCCTCGACGAAAACTCCCGCCCAACTAATTAAAAGTATTTTGATGTAGATGTTGAAACGCTGGATGAATCACTGGAGACAACTGAGGAATATTTATTGAATTATGACTGCGGAAAATGAGGGGGATAAGGAGAGAAAATGAAGCAATATTTATCGTTACGAGTGTACTGATCGGTGATTGTTCAAAAATTCAGCGAGAGGAAGGAATCGAGATTACTTCTTGAAGCTAAAGGAAAGCTACATTGCAATTGGGTGACTGTGATGAATCAATCATAGTTATTGGAGAGCCTCCACTAAAAAAAAAATTCAAAGAGACCTGGGAGAAACTTTTTTCTTTATAGAAATTTGTTCTGCATAGTTCAACATCCTGTTGACTATTTAATATACCGTAATCATCACTCATTATTCCACGAGATATTAGAGATATTATTCGAGAAAGCTCACCAAGACTAATCGATCACCTAAGGTGTTGAAATGATAAGCAAAATTACGCACCGACAGGATATTTATAATAATGCAATTGCTCAGTAATCTGAGACTTGGAATTCATCTAGCTTTCATACCATTAGGTATTTTTTTTTGAGCTACAAATTAGGAACTGATGAACCAACTAATCGATGTTCTTTAGTTCAGTGTTGTTAACTGGTACCCCAATCGATATTGGTCTATGGGTGTTAAATCTGGAGACTTTGGAGCTCACCCAGCAACTCCTTTACGATGATAAAATATTTTGTTGTGAGTCTTATTCCGCACGATGTCAAGTTGTGCAAATCCTGAGCCTTCCAGTCATTCCATTTCATATTTCAGTCAAACTCTGAATCGACTTCTGAGCACGTGCTGAAATTTACATCGCTGAAATGTGTCACAGTGACCTGGAGCGACAACGAAAGTGGGGAAATTCCAAACGACATTTTTATTCCTCTTCTGGCATCTGACATCTCGAGGTGTTTCATCAAGTTGCTTTCAGAGGATTCATGTCGTACGCCAATGGTCACTTAGGACTGCTGCAAATCCCTCTCGCTTTCCATCGGATAAACTCCACATCGTTTTTCCAAACCGAACATGTCCCCAGATTCCCTGGGTGATGTTCAATTACCTACAAAAATGTCCGGTTCAACTGGATCGCTGGATAATTCAAGCTAATTTCGCAGAGAGCGAAATTACATTATGAATAAATGATGTGCGTCGCTCCTGAATCGTCAGTCACGCTGGAGAATCATAGATGGCGCTTTAGGTAGAATGGTTGGTCTGGGATTAGTGTGTAGGAATGGCATGGAGACGGAGAAGTTGGTGTTTCTTGGTGTTTCGTGATTAGATCAGGGAGTTGAGGCGTTCTGGAGTCGTCCATTTTCCTGAATTATAGATCAGAATAAGAATAATAAAAGTTGTTTCAAACCACACTTTGCAAATAGGGAGCTCAATGTTTGGAGTTTTTTTTTTTAATTATAATTATTCAACACCACCCATAATCAACTTGAAGATCTTCTCATTGAGATTCACTTCGAATTACACGTTTTCTTGGATGACCGTCTATAAAAAACAAAATTTAACCGGCACATTATTTCTTGTACCTGCATGCTGTCCACTGACATAAAATACCATGAAGGTACAAGCTGCCAACTTGATGAACCATAAATTACTATTATCTGGTTATCGTAGATGTGGACTATCAAATTTCAAACAGCCTCTACAAGGTTTCAACAGGAAAATATTGTTCAGGGATGACAAAGGGTGTTTGGAATTTATCATACTGTAGTCTGATGTAGTTTTTCAACCTGTGTAGAAGAAATGATTTCGATGTTTCAACGTAATTGCAATGAATTTTTGAAAGCATCATCTGATTCAGAGATTGGATACTGAAGAACAGGTGTTCAATTTTTGTTTTCTTTGACAAATCCAATTCAACCAAGATTTTCAACCAACAGTTATAATTTGGGGTTCGTATTTTCAGCCCCATGGGTTGAATTTTTCTGTTATTTCAGAAAATCAATTGGGAAAATACTCTTGATGGAAAAGCTATGGTTAGCTTGGTACATCTGTATAACCTCTTGTTTCTATTTCTTGTTCTCTTCTATTCCATTATTTCATTTTATTTGTTGTATAAATTCTGCTTTGAAGTGTGGAAAACAGATAGAGGGCGCTATTTCTCACTCTCCTGATCATTAACACAGATTAAAGAAAGATTTCGTCGTCCTATCCTGAAAACAAAATAATAACCAGCATAATCCTTATCTCTCCTTCTTCTTTACAATCTCCATCTGCATAAATACCATTATTTCCGGCACTGAAACCTTGTTCAATTCAAAAACAAAACTTCTGCTTGTTTTTTTCCCAGTTTAACTTGCTGAATAATTGCAAACTTGATATAATGGGACCGGGTAAATCTCCGCAGAACGGAAAGTTTAAATATTTGCGATGAAGTTGCTTGATGTTCAAGACAGAATTTGCTTTGTGACGGTTTCATCAATTTTGATACCGCGAATTCTTCTTTCCAGGTGACTTCTTTGCTGCTTTTTCCATCCTCGGCAGTCGAGAATTGTGTTTGATTTTTAGATATAGTCGACTCATTTAGTTCTGAAAGATTTCTGGTTATTTTTCAATACCTACAGTACGAAATAAAAAGTATCCAACTAGCCACAGAGCTTCTGATTGGTTGGAGAAACATTTAGGCATCACAACACTTCACAGTGACTATACAGATATACCAAATTCATTCGGAGATAAATCTTCTAATCGAAATTTTTCACAACAATTTGAATGATAAACTCAACCTAACTTTTTTTTTCGGATTATTGCTGGAAAAAAGACAAGCGGCAACAGCGCATTGCCTGGCAAGCTGTCACAGCTCAAATTAATAGACCTGCTCCGTATTTCGTTCATATATATAGAAATAAATATATAAAGTACCATAACAAACGTTTTTAATTATTGTTCCAGAAATAAAAAGTCGATAGCACGAAAACAAACGATCATCGATCTGCGTTGCTTCAATGTCAATATTTACGTGACGGGTGCAAGTGTTGTTTCAACACTCGGTAGGACATTAAAAGATACATTTCCTGACTCTAAATGATGAATTACCGCCTATGGTTCCTATAGAACAATGACGCCTTTGTTTTATGGCGATGAAATGTCGTTAAGTAAAAGGAAGTAAAATAAATATAGATGGGCCACAGGTGTTAGGAACAATTGAAATATACTGGGTGTTTTTGGTTCGATCCTTAACAATAATTTATCTTCGATTAGCTTCTTGAAATACGATTGAGAATCGAAAAATTTCATTCCAAAAAGATCAGAGTTCAACACTATTTCAGTAAAAATTCGTTCAACGATTTATGGAGGAAGAATTGATTCAAAATTTGAGATGGCATTCATAAAACTAAAAATAATTGTTGATGAAAACCAAATGATAAAAAAAAGTACAAGCAACTTCTTCAGCATATCATCGATTGCACAATAGGTCATAATAAAATATAAAGCACCCTGTGCAAATGCGTAGATTCAAGGTCATCGTTTATTGATTGAGTATCTCAACTTTTTCCATATTCTGAGGATTTTTTTTTCTGATTTACATCACTCTAGACATCAGCCTTTCGAAAAACACCACAATCTAAATTTTGAACGATTCCTCATCATAATGAAGTAAATTTTTGTTCTAATGTCCTGACTAGGATTACCACAAAACACAACAAATAAAGGTAACATGAATGTATCATGGTGAACGAGCTTTTTTTGAGATATATCCTACTTCTGAGTTCGGTTTGCTCGTCATAATTCATTCATCGGTATCAAATATTCTCGCATTTCTCGAATTGTACACATGAGAAAATTATTATAGGAGCAGGGACTCGGTCCTCGCTTTCCTACCAACTGATTTTTCTCCAAAGAAATACATCCACTAACAGAATATTCATAATCTG
The DNA here is from genome assembly GCA_037013635.1 of Plagiodera versicolora. NCBI lineage: Eukaryota > Metazoa > Arthropoda > Insecta > Coleoptera > Chrysomelidae > Plagiodera > Plagiodera versicolora. The sequence continues at coordinate 7,994,629 of CM072991.1, read as the reverse complement.
CACGCATTTCAAAGGAGCAAGACAATAAAAATTCCGCCGAAGAAAACTCTAACAATGTCAGAAAAAAGGTTTCATTAAGGCCCTCGTAAATATATTATCAAAAAGAACGGAGCATACGAAGGTGGATGAAGGGAAAGGGAACATTTGAATTTTCTTATACGCTTCTCTCACCTGCATGAATATTAGAACACCTTAGATTTCCTTTGAGAAATATTAAAATTGATCAGTGTCATCATGTTTTATGCACATGGAATTCGACTCTGGGGACTGTGAGATATTCAGGACCATTTCAATTCAGGCTGTCAACATTCGGATCCTTATTTTATCTTCCCAACTAGATGCAAATATCACGTTTATGTTCAGTTTTTTTTTCCATTTTTAATCTCGTTATTGTCTTGAATAATTCTGTACTAATACTGAACTTTCAAATAACTCTCAATTTATGTTAGCAGAGCGGAAATTGAACAGTAGACGATTATTCTCATGATCATTGAATGGATTACTTCAACAGACCTTTGCCGTTAGAGCCAGTATCAATGTGCTTCCAGAAGGAGAAATTGAATTTTCTGCAATATTTCGAGGACACTCGTACTAATTTTCTTCCCAATGTACTCCATACTTCTGCAGATAAGAAACCAAATTCAGCTAATTGCACTCCCAGACTAACGTAATAAGCTGACGTATGGCATGCTCAACGCCCCCCTTTTCCCTTTTCCCTCCCCATCAGAATAGCGTAAGTTTCGCAATGAATTTCCCTATTTACAAACTTTGTCATCCGTTCCAGCGGAATTTTCGCTGACATCCAGCCACTTCACCACTATGTACAAACCACTTTTTCAGGCACTCCAGTGCGATCGAATGCTCGCTAATGCATCTAGCAAGCCATATTTGAGGATTAAACCATGTCATTGTCAAGTAAGTCGCCGCCATATTGGAGGATAATCAGGGAGAAATTGGTTACTACCGGAAAAATTATCCTGGGATCGAGTTTCACTGCTCAGCACAGAATGAAGCACTCTCTTCGTTCCTACCATGCTCCATGCCTGGCATAGAGACGCAAGCGATCCATACCTGTCAAATCAACTACCTTGAATGGAGGGCTTATTAACTACATCATGATCTCAGTTACAATATCGTGTATTTAATCTGATACAACGTGGCTCAGCTTGCTGAGACCAATAAAGAGGAAGTTTGAATAATGGCTGTTGCTTCGTCTGGAGCTTTATTAGGAGAACTTGAATAAAAAGATTGAAGAAAGGAGAACTACTTGAATCTTCACCTCTTCCAGATATTATCATGAGTTACTTGAGTTGAACCTTTGGGAGTTGTTTTGATGCCAAATTGATAATTCTCAGCCAATCAGAGAGATTTTGAGTCATTGTATAGTTAATATAGTCAAGAATACTCAGTTCAAATTTGAAGTTGATACGCCAATTCCTATTTGAGTTATGGTGTCAGCAATTTCGACAAATGTCGTTTCAAGAAAAACTCTTTCAAGGTTATTTAGAACGCTGCCATTTGAAAACAATTCAAGACACGACCTTGCAGCTTTCACAGGATGTTTTCGAAAGCATAAACTACCAAAAAAGCTAAAAAATTATCGATTTTTTGAAAGTGTCACAGTGGTTAGCCCCTTAATGATTGCCCACCAATTTCGAAGCCTCAGATGAACCATTTTCTTGAAGCTCGAAGACTCCTGGACTCATAAACTTTCTTTCCACCTGAATATCCAGACATAGAACTGGTAGACCTGTTGAAGATCAAGCTATAACTCAACAAAGCAGACATCTCGCTGCTGCATTCGAGCTGAATATCCAACCAGGCACCATTCGAAGTTGAATATGCGTTTATTACCACCAGCTGACCCTTCTCTAAATCCAGGCAAAGTTATTCAATTTTCGATGTCGGAACATTCATAGAGGCTACTAACTTCTCGGCATTTCTCTTGGATTTATGGAGTACAAGAATTCGATCTGCTCGGTGCGCGAAGCTTATTATATTGTATGCAGAGATGATTTACGTCGGTTGCAATCTGGGAAACGTTTGTTTGGTAACGTTTGTTTGGTAACGTTTGTGAATTATTGTGTCGGAGGTAGAGCTATTGGGGTTGACGTGCATTCAACTGATCCATTAAAAGTTTCAATCTCATTAAATTCCTTGGGTTACTATCGATATTTTGGTATGGTTGTGGTCCTTGTTGCTCTTATTGACTTTGGTCCATACCCAAGATATATTTTGTTCGATACTGTATAATTTTTTTTGGAAGTAAGCAAGACTATGGATATGTAACTATAGATGACTCCTTGAAATAAACGCTTTTTTGAGTTATGATCACTGGCATCAATCCAATTGCATTTAATAGCACTGCATGTGCCTGCATGGATATAAGTCAATCATATCTCTGTGTACCAACCTCGTTACATCTGCTCCATTCCTTCTATAATTCACTCGAAGATTAAAGCCCCCCAACAAAAGCAATACGAAATTCATGTGTATTTAAATACACGGAATAGGGAGGAAGATCATTTTTCATTTGACACCAGGAATATCTGCTGCTTGTTCTTGTCGGTTTATTTCGGCGGTCTGAAATATCGCATCTTTATGGCTTGCAGTGTAACATGGGTTGGTAGCTTTGTAAATTCGTGGAATGACAGAAATGTGTCTGGTTGCATGTTCAACGACGACGTGTTTTTTTTTTTTTTTCGGAGGGATTGTATACGTGCAACTGTCTAAAGTGCACATTTGGATAAATTATTTACTCGCTTTCATTAATCAATGTTTGGACTACAATCCTTCTGGATGTACGTCAGAATCCCTAGAACACGAGGAGAATACAAGTGGAATTGTCTAACATACAGACAGCCTCAGAAGTATTCTATTTTTTTTTCATTTCATTGAAGGGGTCCAAAGGATGCCTATTGGTTCCAAGATCTGACGATTAATTTGATCCATTGATTTGAGCATAGTGTTGTTTCTGTCCCAAGTTCAGATTATCTCATTCTTTTCTGCGAAAACGACAACGGAAGAGGAGAGAGTTAACCTTATTTACAGACTAGAATTAGCAGTGGAAGCTGTGACCGCAAGAATTAAGAAGCTATTGTCCTTGCAACAAATGGACTCGATTAACAATTAGTCCAGGATGTTATTAGGTTAGATCGAAACATTAGCAAAATGCAACGTTTCGATCTCTCTCTTGGTGTTGCTTTTTGTGGCACACCCTGTTAATAGGATCAAATTCTCCAGCACAACAAAAGGGATTGATCGTGGATCCAACTCGAACTCTTTCAGCGAACAAAACCATCACCATATAAAAGTTCCTCGCTCATTAAAATATACCTTTCAGCCCATCAAAGATAAACGAAACGCTGATAATGGACCCGTATCAAACAATAACAGCCTCTCCGTATTTTTGCTCTCGGTGTGGAAACGGAGGAGGCATCTTTTGCCCGATGCAAGAACTAGGCTTAGCATTTTCTCATGCCAGGCTCGATTTCCATACCTTGGAGATAAGGTGAAGTGCTCGGCAGTTAAATTTCCTTCTATCTGTTCTTGAGAGTTTGGAATATGCTTTGAACCAAACAATGTGGAAAGTTTTTCGCTTCTAGCTGCGTATACTTTGAGCTAAAAAATAAGTTAGTGCATTGAAATTCGTCGCAGAAAGTGAATATAACTTCTGATCTGAACAAAAACTAACTGAACATGTTTTTCATTAGAGAACTCAGTTATGAAATCAATAATGTTAATGTGAGAAGTTTTGTGACGATCCTGAAGCTCCAATTCATTATTCAACATGAAAACACAAACTGGACATAATAAAAAACGAATCATCATCATCATCATTACACCATTCGAAAGTTCCAATAAATAAATGACCGATTCATGGAGTAATACAAACTCATAACTTCAATCCATCTAGAAAGTACAACGCTCTGTGCCTTCTAATTTATGTCTAGATTCCATTACAAATGTAAATGAGTGCTAGAGCTGGGTCCCTGAACACTAACGTGGCGTCAACCACCACTTCCCCCCCTTTTGATGCCCCCCCACCCTTTCCCAGTCGAATTGAACGCCTCCATTCTTAGTTTCACGGCGACTTATGCACGAGTTAATTATCTAGAAACGCAAACAGATTTTCTGAATGAGTAATGCCTTTCTGGGTCCTTCCATTAAGAATTCCCTCCTTTAATTGGTTGAAGAATCCTGCTTTATGATTTGTAAGGGCCGCGCCAACTGAATATGCATAGAAATGTTATTAAAAAGTTTCACAGCAAGTGGGGAATACGAATCTGGAGCCAACTACAAGGGAAGAAGCTGAAAAAACCTCACTGAAAAGAGTTACTGTACTGGTGACAACGCAGATAGCGACTCATTCTATGCAGCCAATGCGTCTTTGAGTTGCTTTCACGATCTAACTGTGAAGCTATGTAGAAAACATTGATTCATGTACTCAAATTCTCTGTAGACAACTTATCACTCCCATTTACTTGCTCCATCAGATCCGCAGAACTTTTAAAGCGCCGTCCCGAATTAATGTTCACCATCTGAAGGAACGTCGTGCTTTTTATTGGGATAAGTGCTTTTTTCATACTCCACGTCATCTAGACATAGGTCTGTAATGTATACAATTTTTATCCCAGCAGGATTGGAGAAGAAGGAATGTGCCATCAAAGAAAATTACCTTGAGTGCATTCTTCATGCTCTATTTTTTGGGTGAATCCACTTTTCCATCTGGTGTTTCATCATGGAAAAGGAACGGTTTCTGTCTCCTCATAAGTCTTCCAAACCCAATAGATTGTACTTTGACTGATTCATGAAATCAACTTGAATGAATGACAGGAGCCATTCCTCTGTCGATATCTTCTCTTTTTCAGTTGTTTCGATAGATTTCACTAATACAGACGAATTGTACTAAAGAAACGAATGATAATACGATGTAGTAAAGTAGAGGAGAAGAGACCATTGCACACCATTTTTTCAAAAGGAAATTTTTGTTCATAAGGAAGTCTGAGACAATTGGTGAAATGATAGTTTTGGAACTCTTTATAATTTTTGACATTGAAGCAGTTGACCTAACTTAATTTAATTCTATTCAACTTAACCTAAAGTAACTCAATTTAAATCCATTCAACGTAATATAACCTAACCTGACTTAATTTAATCCAATTCAACCTAACCTAATCTAACCTAACCTAACCTAATTTAATTTGATCTAATTTAATCCAATTCAAACTATTCTAACCTAACCTAACCTAACCTAACCTAATTTAATTCAATTCAACCTAACCTAACCTAACTTAATTTAATTCTATTCAACCTAATCTAACCTAACCTAACCTAATTTAATTTGATCTAATTTAATTCAATTCAACCTAACCTAAACTAACTTAATTAAAATCTATTCAACGTAATATAACCGAACCTAACTAGATTTAATTCAACCCAACCTAGCCAAACCTTGACTTGAAAGCTCACCGAGCACAATTTCAGTGGATATTCTGGAAAATGAATATTCCTCATATCAAACGAATTCGACTATGAATGAACCTATCAAGTGCTACAATGGAGTGAGGCCTTCTATCGATTGTTGGCTGTCTCTTGAACTAGACACCCATTTGCATTCTATTCAATTCTAACATTCACGCCATTTGAATAATTATATATTCGACTACTGGCTTCAATCCCTTCGACATTGAAGACTAAATACACAGGATGTTACAGCTAGCATTGACAATAGACGTATTTAGAGTTCTGATTATGATACCACGAATGTCGATGAAGTAACTGATGAACTACCAAGGGAGAGCTCAGCTACATTCAACCTTGGTTCAGACCCATGTCTTGGTCTCCTCACGAGCTAAGCACCTGTGAGGAGATGGGAAGGATGAGGACCTATCAAGGTGACCAACCTTGTAAAAGATTGTGCAGCTTGGAGCTTAAGACTGAGATACATTTCGTGCAATTGATTGACAAAAACCAGCAACTACCATAAGGCAATGACTTGCCGATAATTGTTGAATCGTGAACGCACCCCATCAAAGAAAATCGTGATCCTAACTGCGATGAAGATACAGGGGGGAAAAGGGGGGTCGAACAGAACGTGTTAATCATTCACCCATCGCTCGCCACTTAGAGTAATCAATTCGGAATCGTCGTGATTCGCCATGCTCCAACGACTCAGCTCTCGTGCGAAACAGTCCAATTCCGTAGATGCACAGTTGGCCCTGCCAATGCTACGTCATTACCCCTGATGGATTAGCACCGATCGGGCCGACAACGTCTCACGGGATGCGGCAAATGTTGTTCATCAGCTGATGGACTCTGGAGAGGTGATGCGTGGATCTGCTCGGTTCATTCGATGCGGAGAAATGGACGATTTGTTGGGATCAAAGGGCGTGGCCGATATTCAATTCAGCGAGGGGTCGGCTGGGTTTTGGTGGTGGGGTACCTCAGGGAACAGTTCCAAGGCCGATACGTAATATCATGGTTTTTAGATGTGTTTACACCATCTTCATTTGTGGCAAGAAAAAAGATCTATAGTCCTCAATTCAAACAAGAAATTGCTCAGAACGAATCCAACTATCTGCGCCAAAAATTCGAACCAACACTTTTTTCCGAGATGAATTTTGTGTTTTGGCAAATTTTGCTGGGGAAAAAATCCTTTCATCTGCGCCAATTTTTCATGAACTAGCTTCCATCAAGCAATGTGGTATGCTAGCAATATTTTGATTGTTGAGATTCATGAAAGCTGATAGCACGAGACCAATAAGTAGTGTGCTGGGTCTCATATTATGGAAATCTGATAGCCGAACTGATTTGCTGTTTTTCACTTACCTCCAGCCTCGCATGTAACATAATTACAGTTCATATTTCTTATCGAATTCACTTTGGAGCATGCAGGGTGCCTTAGTATAAAGTAAAATCGTATACATATAATTCCCGAACGTCTAGAAAAATGCATATTTATGTTTCTACACCACGCAAGGTGATACGCCATAGTTTTTTCCCGAGTTTTATGGGGTGAATTATTGATTGGCCTATAGAACGCGATAAATGCCAAGGAAGTAAAAGTTTCGTATCAGGATTTAATCACGATTTCCACTCAGAAGAATGTTCCTTGCTTGTATAAAGAATTGACTCATCAATACACATTCAATAACATTAAAGAATGATGATACCCATTAGAAATATGATGGGACATAAAAATAACAATAAATAATAAGCATTTCTTCTGCTGATGAATGAGCATGGAAAATTGAATTACAAAGCCTCAATAAAATTTCATTATGACCAGCCATAAAACCCAATCGATACGAAAAGAGCTCAGTAATGATCATAAAAATTAATAATTTATATGTATAAATATTCTATTATTATTCTGTTTCGTGACAAGAGTTCATTCGAGTCAGATAATTTAGTTTATCGCTCTCAGTTTTGATGTCTATATATAGCATACTTATGTAATCAATTATTTAGACTTTAGTTATTAGTTAATATTTGATAACTCGTATTTTCCTGAGAACTCTAACATATGTCGTTGCACATTCCATCCAAAATGAGTCACATACAAATTCGATTCATTTTCAGAGAATTTTTACAGAAACGATCTGGTGGGGTCAGATCTGGACAACTAAGTGGCCACTATTCGATTAGTGAATCACTTCCTCCAATTCCGATAAATTAAACGGTATGCATCTGTTTCGAGAAGGGCTAATAACGAACGACATTGTTATATAGAATGGTGTTCATAATAACTAGTCGTAGCTGTGCTCGCTCAAATAGCAAGTTTGGTTGAAATGCAACGTCGTTAATCATTGCCATTGTGAGCTTCGCATACCGTTCGACGCTTTGGATTGCCGAAAATTACAACCGAGATTTACCCACGAGCTCCTTGATCGCTACACGAAGAGAAAAATTGCTGAAGTCAACTCGAAGTCCTTCAGAATTTTTGGGCGCAGTTGTTTGGTCAAAAAGTTGGGGTGCACAACTGCCAAACAGGTAGAGATAGTCAGAAGTATAAAAAATGAAAGACTGAGTGTTTTATGAAGAGTATAGAACACATTTCACCCTATATTAACAATTATTGTAGGTTATTAATCCTTCTCACCAGCGCCAAAACGATGATTAACAGCGTTGCCAATTGTTACTGGATATATTTCAACACATAGATAGACTGACATTTATTTTTCACTACAAACTGAATAACAACCATAAAATACATTTTTTCGTGGACGAAACTGGGCATCAGCAGTTCTGACGTCACAAATTGACGTTGAAATAATGGAGAACACTAACTGCTCCACATTTTTTCACACACCAACTGTGCCTGCGGGTAAAACCTCCTTGTGATTATCCAACGAAATCGAAAAGTAGCCACCCGATGGCAATTCGCGTCGCTCCTCCTAAAATTTTAAAGCCGAGTTGAAGTAAAACTTGCACCTATTTTTATAATGGCCTCACATCAAATCACATCCCATAATTATTCTGTTGGCTTCACGCGACCGATCGTAGACAGCTGAGGTGGAAAGAATGATTCCCCCCACTTTTACATTCAATTATTTGGTGGAATGAATGGAAAAGAATTTGGGAAATCTAGCATCTGGTCGGTCGGTTGCGTGAAAAGGATCTCGTATGAATAAATCAATAAATCATCATTATCTGAATAGGACTATGTAGAATTTATAGAACGGGGCTATTCATCGTGAGGTGTTGAAAAGCAGGAGTTTTTGTCTATTTTGTTAGATGGATCACATGTCTGATCATAAAAAAGTCGAAACAGCTGATAGGTGACAGAAGTCTTTCGAAAAAATGCAATGAGTAATATTAGCTGTGGTGAAAAGTATGATCTCGAATTGAAACTGTTGAAAGCATCAAAACTATTCCACTCTGTGTAGCTTATCTCACGAAACAGCTTCACAATATCCTTGCGAGCTAGAGATAGTTGTGGAGTGACCACTAAGCTCTCAAAAGGCCAAGAAAAGGTCCAGTGAGTGACACAGAAAGCCAACTAAATAATGCTTTTTGCAATGATAAGGTAGTTGCTGTATGCGCATTGCATTTGGCATACAATTAATGCCTGAAGATTAACGGAAACGGATGCGGTTGCAGCTCGATAGGACACCGCAGCAACCTCGACACGTCGGCGGTGTTGCCATTTCTACCTGATTTTACTTTACGGAGGTCTGGGGAAATTTTCAGCAGTTGAATTGATATGTAGGTGTATTCAACAATATTCATTTTTCATGGGAATTCTCAAGAGTTTCGATCAGATGACTCAAAGTTTAGTATTTGGATAACATTGTCAATTTGCAGGTATTTTTACTTTTATAAAAGTAATCACCTAGAAAACACATGAATATTCAACTACAAATTACAAATACTTCAAAAAAAGTATTCGATTACAAAATACGAATACTTTTACGAAAATATTCAACTACAAATTACAAATACTTTGAGAAAGGAATACAAAATACGAAGACTTTAAAAAATATATTCAACTACAAATTACAAATACCTCGAAAATAGTATTCGAATACAAAATACACATACTTTTATATAAATATTCAACTATAAATTACAAATACTCTTAAAAACATATTCAACTACAAGTTACAATGAGTAGGGAATGAAAATACAGAATACACATACTCTACAAATGTTTTCAGCAACAAATTACAAATACTTTAAGATAACTATTCAAATACAAAATACAAATAATTTCATGAAAGTATTCAAACACTAAAATGAAATACTTCAACAAAAGTATTCGAATAAAAAATAATAAAAATGCATATTTTGTATTTTAAATACCTACTACCTAGAATATTGCTTCTGCTCTCAGTACATATCCCAGGGATTCTCACCTTCTGTCACTCACGAAATCAACAACACTGTAAGCTTCGCTTATCTGTAGCTGCAGCTCGCGAGATGGGTTTAGGACGACTCCCCGTAACGTCTAGTCCGTGCTTTTACCGTACACATATGGCTTCCAAAAAAATAAATGTCGGTTAACGTGACAGATCTCGGTAATCCATCTCAGAAAAGTCTTGTTTCGGCTCAGGAACGCATCTGAAAGCAATGACTATCGATCATGTTACTGGAAAATGGTGAGATGAAAATTGTTAGAGAACATAAATTTGGGATGAGGTCTGGTTACAATATAAGAAGATTTCGTAATCTTGTCAAAGCTGCCCAAAGGAGGACTTACCTGGTATTCCAGTAGTCGTTTACTCTCCTTCGTACGCCAGGACGGGGTTGCAACCACCTATCCTCTGGGAAGTGGACTGTAATCTTGACTGGGATGCGGAGACAGTGAATATTCAGATTCTTGAGAGAGTTTGAGGAAATACTGAGAAGCACTTTAAAGATATACCGATTTCGTTATAATACTACTTGCTCGAGAGTCAGAGAGCTACTGTCTGTTTCTCGATAAGCCCACCAGGGAACTTTGACAGAGTACCAAAAAACAGAGCAAAAACAATATATTTATATATATACTGGATGTTGTGAATATTTGTTTGAACTGGGGATATGAGAGGAAAGTTGGTATAGAGGAATAGAGGGAACAAAATGGAGAAAAAAATTTAATTTAAAAATAATAGAGAAAGAAAAAAAGATGGGACGTTAACATTCCGCCCACCAAAAATACTTAGTATTTTTCGTAACGTGATGAGAGGGGTAAGGGACAAAGTTTCACAAGAGGCCTTTGAAAAATTCCCTGTTTTGTGCGGATCGTCGCCACTCTTACAACTCCATCAGAACCAGGGTGAGTGTTGACTACTCTTCCCAATCGCCACTGTAAGGGGGGTAGAACCTCATTCCTTATCAAAACCAAATCACCAATATTTAGAGTTTGACTCTGAGAAAACCATTTGTGGCGTTGCTGGAGAGTGTGTAGATATTCACAGCTCCATCTCTTCCATATATCTTGTTGGAGTCTTTGAACGAGTTGCCAACGATCAAGAGTATTTAATTTTAAATGTGTGAGGTCAGGATCGGGGGCTGAGGTTAGAGGTTCTAAGGTTAAGAAGTGACCGGGAGTTATCGAGGTGAAGTCATTAGGATCGGAACTTTGGGCACATAAGGGTCGTGAGTTCAATAGAGCTTCAATTTGAACAAGGACAGTATATAATTCCTCATATGTTAAAATTTGAGATCCTATTACCCGAAAAAGGTGTGATTTAATTGATTTGATTCCTGCCTCACTGAGACCATTAAAATGTGGGGAACCAGGAGCACTAAACGTGAAAGTTATATTTACCCCTTCTGCGGCCTTTTTCAACAATTGAGCGAGAATCCTCTGAGATCCTATAAAGTTGGAGCCTTGGTCACAAAAAATTTGATTAAGACGACCTCGACGACTAATAAAGCGCCTAAGAGCGGCAATGAAAGCATTTGCGGACAAATCAGAAGCTAATTCAATGTGAATTGCTTTCGTGGCAAAACAGACAAATAAACATATGTATGCCTTTTGTGATTTTATACCTCGACCTCGGCCCATAGTTATATTAAAAGGTCCTCCATAGTCAACTCCGACACAAGAAAAGGGCTTAACTTGATTTATTCTCAGTGATGGTAGGTTACCCATAAATGGTGTGATAGGGGTAGGTTTCAATTTGAAACATCGAAGGCATTTTGAGAGAACATGCTTTATGGCTCGCTTTGGTGAGAGTATCCAAAAATTTTGAGCTACTAAGAAATGAACAGTCTGCAGACCAGGATGACAGTTTTCTTTATGTATACCCTCAATGATTAGCTCAGTGAGACGGTGTTTTTGGGGTAATAACACGGGGTGTTTCTGTTCATAACCTAACCCAGATGAATGTAAACGTCCGCCCACCCTGAGAAGACCATCTTCCCCAAGAAAAGGGTTGAGTTTTCGAAAGCTTTTAGCAAGCGGAGTTTTATTCGCCAAATTGGAAATTTCTTTAGAGAATGAAACGTGTTGAACACGTTTCGCCAAGACTAAAAGAGCTTTATATAATTCTTGCGACGTAAGAGGAGCAAATGACTTATTTAACGGAGTTTTCAAATTGTGGATAAATCTGAGACAATATGCAATTATGCGTTTTATTTTATTCAACGACGAGAAGCGGTTGAGAAGTTCATCTACATATTCTACAGACACAAACACACCAAGAACAATTCTTTTTTCCTCAATTAGGGCTTCAGAAGTGTTCAAATCAGGAGTAGAGGATGGCCACTTGCCTTTAGGAGAATTCAACCAATGAGGTCCATTGAACCACAAAGTGTGATTCAAAAGTTCGGAGGGTAACAAACCTCTAGATGCACAGTCGGCAGGGTTGTCGCAAGAACCTACATGGTACCAGAGAGAAGGAGCAATTCTCTCTTGAATATAACTGACGCGATTGCTGATGAAAGTAGACCAACGATGAGAGGATGATTTTATCCAAGTTAGAGCAACCATGGAGTCACTCCAGGCATATGTATTTTCGAAATGGATAGAATCTTTCAAAGTGTGCTGAACATATTCCAAGAGTTTGGATAATAATACCGCTGCACATAGTTCGAGGCGAGGAATCGACAACCTTTTCAAAGGTGCCACCTTAGACCTACCACAAAGAAGTTTGGTTTCAAATTTATCTTCAGATATCTTAGATCGTAAATATACGACAGCAGCATATCCCTTTTCCGAACTATCTGCAAAACCATGTAACTCATGACTATGACAATTTGTTACTAGGCAGTGGCGTGCAATTTTCAATTCCGAAACTAAAGAGAGCTCCGACTTATATCGAGTCCATTTTTCACATATATAAGTTGGAGGAACATCATCCCATCCACAACCTAAAGACCATAAAAGTTGTATCAGATATTTAGCAAAAAATGAGAGTGGTGATAAGAAACCTAGTGGATCGAAAATTCTTGCTATTTCTGAGAGGATAACCCTTTTTGTGCAAGGCTTATCAAGACAATTGATGTCATATGAGAAATAATCCGAGGAAGGATTCCATTTAAGACCTAAAACTTTCAAACCAAAGTTATCGGAGTCAAATGAGAGGGCAGTCTGTTGACAATCTTCCGCTGGAAGGTGCTCAAGAAGAGAAGGATGATTACTGGACCATTTTCTCAAGTGAAAACAACCAAGTTTGAGCAGAGAAATAAGTTCCCTTTGAATGGATATGGCTTCTTCTAGGGACTGACCACCATAACAAATATCATCGACATAAATACTAGTACGAATAATTTTTGAGGCACGAGGATGGCGTTCCTTCTCCTCTTCGGCCAACTGATTTAAAACCCTGATGGCTAAAAAGGGGCTAGAGGACACACCAAAAGTGACAGTGGTCAACCTGAAATCCTGAACAGGATCCTGTGTAGAGAAACGCCATAATATGCGTTGAAAATCACGGTGCGAATCCCTTACCATAATCTGTCTATACATCTGCATGATATCAGCAGTAAACACATAACGATGCAGACGAAAATTCAATAAGAGACCCACGAGGTCTTGTTGAAGTTTCTTTCCTGTCAAAAGAGTGTCATTTAGAGATATACCAGAGGGAGATTTTGCGGACGCATCGAACACAACTCTGAGTTTAGTAGTGGCACTATTAGGATTCATCACTGAGTGGTGAGGAACATAATAATTGCTTTCCAATGGAGAAGGCACATTTACAGCTTCCATATGGTGACTGTCAAGATAATCTTTCATGAATTTGGAATATTCAGAAAGTAAAATGGGATTTTGATACAAACGTTTTTCCAATGAAGCGAAACGTCTGAGAGCTAGAGAACGGGTACCATAAAAAAAGGGATCACCATCTCTAAAGGGGAGAGATACTGTATATCTACCAGATGCATCTCTGGAATGAGTTTCTTGGAAAATGTATTCGCAAAGATTATCTTCGGGGGAACTAGACTCAACAGTCGGCACTTCTTCGAGCTGCCAAAACAGTTTCAAAGTACTATCTATAGGTGGATCACAATTCACAAGAAACGAGTTGACTTGAGAGTTGGAAAAAGAATTAATTTTACCCATAATAATCCAACCAAAAACTGTATTGAAGGCACTCGGTTGTCCAGGTGATGTCAATTTTCCATCTAATAAAATTGACGCAAATATATCGGCACCCAACAACATGTCAATCGGTCCCGAGATATTGAAATTATTGTCTGCTAATTTCAAATTAGCAAATTGAGGCCATTGTTCTATTGAAAAAGTGGTAGAGGGCATATTGGAACAAATTTTAGGGATAATTGTAGCGTTGACAGCTATCACAGGTTGAGATTGACCGATAGGTTTGATACTAAAAGAACTTGAAGCATACGCTACAGAAGTCATATTTCCTAAGCCTTTGATGGAGAGGTTAGAGTTATTTTGAGGTAACTTCAAGCGATTTGCACAGTTCTGAGTGATGAAGGAAGTTTGACTAGCTGAGTCCAGAAGAGCACGGACTATGTGAAAATTTCCTCGAGAGTCAAGGATTTCTACTTGAGCAGAAGAGAGCAAAACAGAAGTTGTCGTTGAAAGACTTGTCAAGGCGTTCACTTCCGGTCCCAATGAACTTCGGGTATCTGAGGAGGTGGAAGGAACCTGGGAATTATCAGGAGAGGATTGTTTTGTGTTGCCGTCAAAATGTAGAAGAGTGTGATGTAAGTTATTGTGGCAAATAAAACAAGAGGATTTTGATGAACAAGTTTGAGATGTGTGTTTGAATCCTAGACATCGAATACACCATCGATTTTGTTTTGCAATATCATATCTTTCCTTAGGAGTTTTTGAATTAAATGAAGGACATTTATATATAGTATGATTCGATTTACATAGTGGACAAATTGACTTATTACTTTCAGGGCGAGTAGTTAACATGGCAGAAGAAGACCGAGAAGAGTTAGAATATTTTTGTACAGAGAAATTCCTTTTATTATTAGAATTATTATTTGAAATAGTCGAAGTCTTTACGAACGACAATGAATTCATGGCTAGACATTGAGTACTCAGAAAATCGTATAAATCAGTATACGTGGGTATTTCTGACGAGGCGTGTTTCATTTCGAAACGTTTGAGAGACTCTTCATCAACCTTTTTTGTTAACAAAATGAACAGAATGAAATCCCATTCAGATACAGGGAATCCAAGATTATCAAGTGCTTTCAAATTATTATTGAATGTGTCCAACAATTTTCGTAAATTAAAATGTGAATCTGCATTGACCTTCGCAGCACTAGTGATTTCATTCCAATAAAAAGTGGCTAGTGCTCGTTTATTTTGATAGCGATTCTTCAAACTATTGTAGGCAATGTCATAATTGTCGCTGTCTAATGGAAGATTTTTTATTAATGACAATGCCTCATCCGACAGTAAAGACAACAAATATTGAAATTTTTCAATATTACAAATGGAGGTGTTGTAATGGATTAAAGAATCATATAAACCTATAAAATTCGTCCAAGATTTAAGAGTTCCATCGAAATTAGGTACATTGAGTTTTGGAAGTTTAATGTTGGAGTGTGTTGTGTGTACAGGAAGAGTTGGAGTCGAACTATCAGATTTGAAGAGATCATAATAAATAGTTTTTATTTCAAAGTATCGGTGATCTATCTCTGCACGAATTTCCTTCTCAGGACCTAAATCTGCACCTTCTTGTGTAGCGAGCGTTTGAATGAGTACATTATGTTGCATATTAAATTCTTCATATATTTCTGATAAGTTTTCATATCTCATTTTGAAAGACGAATGCTTTGTAACATCTGCAGCAGCAGACTCTGCACATTGAAAAATGTCGTAAATTCTGTCTATAGCAACATCACGAGAAGCGCGATATTGCTTGAGTTGTTTACTGGCCATTATTTACGGGACTATTTAATTTTATTCAAATGCAGATAAACGAAAATAATGAGTGATATATCGAAGAAGAGAAAGATTTATGGCAAAGTTGCGAAAAAAAAAAAAATTCACCTGATATGTATAAACAATATCTGAATTAGTTTATTCAGAAGTAGTGATTCATACGAGAATTTTACAAAACGTAAAAGTTGTACGAGTAGCGAGCGAAGAGTGAGCTTACAAACAAAAAAAAAAAAAAAAACACCAACAAAAAACAGCCTTTTCAGAGAATGGCAAATTTTATTGTCGATATTGGAGAGAATAAATTCAAGGTCACTTAAACTTTGAATAGAATATGGGGAAGGGAATGAAATTAATTCAAACATTCACTGAATATCCGGCTATCGAATGACCAAAAATGTTAGAGAACATAAATTTGGGATGAGGTCTGGTTACAATATAAGAAGATTTCGTAATCTTGTCAAAGCTGCCCAAAGGAGGACTTACCTGGTATTCCAGTAGTCGTTTACTCTCCTTCGTACGCCAGGACGGGGTTGCAACCACCTATCCTCTGGGAAGTGGACTGTAATCTTGACTGGGATGCGGAGACAGTGAATATTCAGATTCTTGAGAGAGTTTGAGGAAATACTGAGAAGCACTTTAAAGATATACCGATTTCGTTATAATACTACTTGCTCGAGAGTCAGAGAGCTACTGTCTGTTTCTCGATAAGCCCACCAGGGAACTTTGACAGAGTACCAAAAAACAGAGCAAAAACAATATATTTATATATATACTGGATGTTGTGAATATTTGTTTGAACTGGGGATATGAGAGGAAAGTTGGTATAGAGGAATAGAGGGAACAAAATGGAGAAAAAAATTTAATTTAAAAATAATAGAGAAAGAAAAAAAGATGGGACGTTAACATTGTTAGAGAACATAAATTTGGGATGAGGTCTGGTTACAATATAAGAAGATTTCGTAATCTTGTCAAAGCTGCCCAAAGGAGGACTTACCTGGTATTCCAGTAGTCGTTTACTCTCCTTCGTACGCCAGGACGGGGTTGCAACCACCTATCCTCTGGGAAGTGGACTGTAATCTTGACTGGGATGCGGAGACAGTGAATATTCAGATTCTTGAGAGAGTTTGAGGAAATACTGAGAAGCACTTTAAAGATATACCGATTTCGTTATAATACTACTTGCTCGAGAGTCAGAGAGCTACTGTCTGTTTCTCGATAAGCCCACCAGGGAACTTTGACAGAGTACCAAAAAACAGAGCAAAAACAATATATTTATATATATACTGGATGTTGTGAATATTTGTTTGAACTGGGGATATGAGAGGAAAGTTGGTATAGAGGAATAGAGGGAACAAAATGGAGAAAAAAATTTAATTTAAAAATAATAGAGAAAGAAAAAAAGATGGGACGTTAACAAAAATGTCTTGCGAATATCACAAAGAAATTGTACGGAAACAATTCTTGTTGCATTGTAGTGGACCCAGGACTGGTCCCTGTGGTACCCCACTGTGTAAAGTATTTTTATACTTGGGGTTGTGGCACCACGTCATGCAAAATAATATTGTAATATTTATTTTCAGGCAGTTTCTGGAAATTAATTTTGCAAACTATGTTTCCTCTTATGAAGTTGTGACGTCATGCATTAATTTCCTGAAATTCTCACGTACTTTTTATCTTCCTAACCGTCTCGTAAATTATCTCAACAACGAAACAAAGACCATCAATTCGGATCGTTTATAGGAACCTACCAAAGCTAATACATCCACTAAACGCCTATAAGCTTTACAATGTGTAGTTTTATCGTTCTTTAATCATTAAATTCCGTGATTTATGTCGGATGAGAGCGTACTCGGTAGCCGGACTCACTGCAGACCTTTTCGGTAATTACAGACAGCTTAGACTCATTGACCGTATCCAGATTACAAAGAGCCGGTTATTGTAAGCTCGATTCGGAATTATGGAATCTTTCGGAAGAAGAATGCACTCGATGCGGGTTTTTGTGCCTATGAAAATCGAATTGTTCAGCTTGAAGGCTCTTGAACAGTATTCTCATATTATCGTGGGTAAGAGTTGAGTAGTAGAGTTTGTTGATTGACGTATACTGTACGTAGCTTTTATCAGAAAGAGATATACCAGTGTGACCCATGAAGAATTAGGCGATTTTTACGATTTTTTTTACAGAAAATTAACGATGGAATGTTTTGAAGTTTTCTGGACATGATGAGGTATATCTTCAGCTATTTTTCTGTTTTTTTATTCAAGAAAATATTGAAGAATAATGGAGTTATATGCTATTTTCGAAGGTGCCAAAAAATCTCTAACAATATGGTCGTTATTTTAATGCCAAATTGACAATTTTCAACAAATCGAAAAAATCTTTTGTTAATATATAATGAATATATTGAAGAATACTCAGTTTCAAATTGAAGTGGATCCATCAATTTCCCTTTGAGCTATGACGTCGGCAATTTTGAAAATGCCATTTCAGTTTGATGTTCATACAAAAACTATCCACCGCTTTCAGAGGATATTTTTGATAGCATAAATACCAAATGAGGCAATAGCAATTTCATTACTCCCAAGAACTGTGTACAAATTTTCATGAGGACCTGTTGAGTAATTTCAGACGTGTTAGAATTATCAAAAACAACAGAAATGTTGATGGTTCTAATTAATTTTCCCACACAATTCCCTCGAATGAAAAATCACGTCAAATCTGTTGGGGCCCTGAACTTCGTGACGAATATACGTAACCGATCAATCGGTGATATGAGAGGGGAATAGGGGGGGTCACTGGCAACACATGTGGACTAATTGACGTTTTATTGGATCCACTCGTCCCAGAAAAAAAGTTATACGACACCAAATCGGTTTTAATCCCTCCTGAGCTGTCAAGATTTTCGCAAAGGATTTTATTGTCCAAGACCTAGCCAGGGTGAGCCTCCACAGAAGTTTCTTTTCATTGGAAGGGCATGCCCCTTCGATAATATACAGGGTGAAAGTAGAATGAGGGTACAAATTTACATTGTTCTGCTTCAGGTAACGTTAGTTTGGTGTGATTATTTTTGTCCATGCAGAATATGACAGTTGGCGAAACAAAATGGCGACCTGTTTGTTACGCGGGTGGTCAAATCAATTACTGTATAATGTTCCAACGCCTCCTTATCAATTATTGTGTAAGCCCGTGGGTAATGCTGGATTCATATTCCTCACAGCGCATATAATTTCCACATGAATCTTGTAATTGCATTCATAATTATAATGCACTCGTTTACCACTTGATTTATTTCGATCCATTGCAGAAATATTCAACACTACCAGTGGCAGCTTTTCCACGAATAAGCATAGCGAAATTTCATGAGCTTCATTGAATTGTAGGCAGAACGAGAGTGTGAGCACGATACTTCTCATGCTCCTGTCTCTGCAGACACTTTACTAAATTTTAACACGAGCTTCTTGAATATATTTTTCAGTGATCAATCGAAGGTTTTTCCTCACCAATGGCTATTTTTTATTATCAACAATTTGAGGTCGAAATTTTAGTCCTAAATCGATTTATTTCTTTGAGAAACCGCCATTTTGTCAAAAAAATATATTTTACTTTTTCCTTCGATTGATTACTGGATTTTACATTACTTTAACGAGATCTGTTTGGTTTTTCAATTTCGGATGATCCAGTTCAGAGATATACCTAGTGTTCACCGCAAAACGTTTTTTTGAGAGGAGCTCCCGGAGCTCAGCTGTAGCTCCTTTGAAAATAAATATTTTCACCAACACTAAGTATCAAAATATTGTTGAAAGATGTCATAGTACGTGTACAAATTATCAAATCAATAAATTCGAAAGTTTTCTCAGAAAAAATTCTGGAAAATTCGCTTGTTTTTCGACCTTCTAACTGTATATAACCCTTCAATTTTATCCACATTGATTCTATGGAACTTTTCACTTTTTTTTGTGAATTTCACGTTTAAAATTGACGAATTTTCTGACCTACCACGTTACGCCACTGCCTACCACCTACCTACGCAGCAATCCATCTCATCAATAGTAATGAACGTATATTACGAGCAATCCCATCGACAAAAAACAAATGAATAATTCCGCATCGAGAGCGGCGAAAACATACATCACTAGACCGATCGGCAGATAGGATCTGCGATGGTCGTTCCTTCTTTCTTTCGGCCCAGATAGAAATCTCGACACCTCCATAATTCAAATTACGAGATAATCGAAGAACAAGAGCAGAAACGATCGCAGCGGTAAATCTTATTTGTAACGAGGTTAAATTATTGGCTATCGCTCTGTATAAAGCTGTGTTGGCTCGTATCTAGATGGCTGGGAATGAGGAAAGGGTACGCTAGATGGCGCAGTTGCGAAATGTCGATCATTGGAAACTGGAAAGTCTCGGGGTTGTGGGCATGATACTGATACAAAAATTCGGAAAAAATAACCTCCAATTGTGACAAAAAAACAACCAAAAAAATTTTCCCAATGTTCTAAAAAATTTAGAAGACTGCGCAACGACTTTTTTTTTCAGAAAAAAAAAATCTCATACACTAGGTATTATCTCCTGTATCGAAAGATTACAGAATTCCCTGAAAATTGTCTGAAATATCTCTGAAGAGACAAGAAAAACTCCTAGTATGAAAAAATCAAATTGCCTCAAAATTTATATGCAACTTTTTGTCCAATCCATCTCAACACTCTGTCTATTTTGCAGGAACATTTAGTTGGCTCGAAAGGACCGATTCGACATTCTCAAATATCACTGGTGAGTACAATGAACTTTAAAAGCGTATACGTTTCAATGCTTGAAACGTCAATGTCAACGAGAATATTCAAAATGGAGTCGTAGCATAATAGATTCAAACCTAATTGTTCCTTTCTCACAATAAAGAACACGCCACTTTAGTTAAATGCATAATCATTGAACCTCTTAATCATCTGGTAATGCTAAAGATCAGTGAACACGTGTGACATTGACATAAATGACAGATGACACACTGAAACGAAAGCTGTACGCATTAGAGGAGCGAGTAACAATGAATAAGTCGATGAAAAACTGAATTTTTGAGGTCTCCATTGAGTACTCTCACATCCAATTGAATAATTAATGGTTGTTTGAAAAGGTGTGCCTCAAGGATCAGATCTGAGACCACTCTCTCTGTGAGTTTATACATAAACAATATTTGTTGAACATGGCGGTGGATCACTCAAATTCGTAAACTACTGTTTCAGTCTACTAGCACATTTCAGATAAGTTGTATCAGATTTCTGAGAAGCTCTTCTTATCCGTATATTTATAATGCGTTCCATCAACATGAAGAACGCAAGAATTATATCAACTTCCTGTAACTTTTATGGACGATTAACATTCTTCGAGTCGAAAAGGGGTTTCGGATGATTTATACGAACCGCATATGGGCACTTTAGATAAAAACAGATGTTCTAACCGAACATTATGAATCTTTATTGTCGATACCAGGTTGATGGAGCACAGTCGGCTTAAAAAAATTGACAGGAAGAGAAAGGCGGTGGCTCCGTTTGAATAAATGAAGCTCTGAAAGATTTTGCACCAAAATTCTCAGGCTTTTGCCAAGCATTTGTCTGTCAAAAAGTTCGATGAGAAGATTAAAGAAAAATTAAAGATCTGGTGCTCTAAAATTGTCGAGAGCTTGCTGATATTGTTGGAATATAATTTGGGTCAGCCCAAATCATTTTGAAGAATGTTTTATGTCTAAAAAACGCGTCAAATCTCACTAAAATAATGCATTGGTCATTTTTTGCCAAAAACTCCACTCGTATCATTGGCAGCCACCTTATTCACCTGATTTAGCTCCGTGCGACTTTTAGCCACTCAGAAAGCTCAACATGCCAATGCTGGGATGCTATTTTGACAAGATTGAGGTTATAAAAACCTGTCCTTGACCATGAAAGTCATTGAAACTTTAGTTTAAATCAAAGAACACTTTTTTTTTCAACGACTCACGACTAAACATACACCCTGTACATTCCCGATCGTACCCATATGTAACAGTGGCTTCTCTCGAGGAACATTTCCTCAATTCAACTGATTTGTTTGTCACAATTTCCTGTTCATCAGTCGCAAGGATGTTTAGATTTTCTGTACAGAGCTGATAGCACCACCACACGGCACATTATGCAGTCGAATAATTCGAAGTGACGGGGAAACGATCTCCCCAACACGGGGAAGTCGTAAAATTCAACTTTTATCGCAGACGGCGACATTTTGTTTACCTCCACTATTTGGATGCTGTTTGATAGATAAGTGTACGCTTTGTGGATATGACAGGACAGGGTACTGAACTTTGGTGATAAGATAGGGCCAATAATCGTTTGGGTTTTATAGGATAATAAAGTTTGGACGTGTCTCCAGACGTTTCAAAATGTTTTCGAGAGGCGCCTATAATAATAACAAAGTCTATACTCATGTCTAATTAATGGAAAAGGAAAAAAATGCCAACTTGTCTGATGTAAAAAAACTGACACTGAGGGTGCCATTTTTTCAACAATTCAAGATACGACATCTCTTGGATTCACTAAGAATTAAACAAATTGTTTCGTGACATTTTGCCAAATATAATTGAGACTCACTAAAATATTCTAATACTTTCATTAATTCCCAGTTCTCCTCCATTTACTTTGACATTCTTCTATGAGAATACATTCCATCAAAGATCTATAAAGAATCCTCGAAACTTTCTAGATCCCCTTCAGAGATCATCGTAGAGTTCAAACAAAGAAATGCTTTATACAAAGGAAACTTCTCTCCCTTATCGTCTGTCTGTCTTCAGAATTGTTGACTTTCGAATAGGATAAAGCCAAACCCGCAGATGTTTGCCAATCGTGTGAGAAAATAATGAAAAGGAGAGATTTCATCTTTGCCCAAATCATTACGACTGTATTTCTTGAAAATTAATAACCACGTATTTTAAATTTAATTAGATTTAACCCCTCGATGTGGTTTTGTTTCAAACCCCTCTTTAATGAAAAAAAAGTATGAATATTCAGAACCAGTACTGAGGAAATGGAACAAAAATACCAGAAGGAAATTGCGATTGGAAAGAAACGACCCCAATCTTGAGCAAATATATACAGAGTGTCTTATACGAACGACAGTGGTCGACCATAGATTCATTTCAAGAACTGAATCGTAGAGATTATGCTCAGTAATTTTTCCAAAGCCTTGACCCCTAATCATATAGTTTCTCTCTCCATCTTCTCTCTCTCTCTTTCTCTTCCTGTACCATCAGCTAAGGACAAGACATGAACAAATTTGTTGACAGACGATCCATCAATTAACACCGAAGAGGAAATGAGTTACGAATCAATCAAAGCAGAACTGAATTGCTAGAGCGAGAAAAACATATTCCCTGTCGTCACTGTCAGGCATTGAACATGCGAAACACTGCGAATCGACTTGACACCAAAAATGTTTGTTATGTTTTTCGACAAGTTATCAGTCTTGAAATCTCGACTATATCTCATATTCCCTCTGCACCAACATGTTTTCTTAGCAGTTTCTTTCACCTAACGATCGTGTTGGCAACACTGTATATGGTAATCGCTGAGACACAACAATAATAATGCGCCTTATCGCGATCTCCATGTTTACAACCTCTTATCTACCTACCTACGAGGAAAAGGATCTTCCACCTCTTACAGGCAACAGCCTATCGCCGTAGAAGATCTTGGTTAGAGTTCGGTTAGTGATGAACAGCGATATTATAGACCAATTAGGTTGGTATCGCTTGACTACTAGGCTAGAAGTTATCAGGTGGTTTTCTGTATCAGCGATAAACGGTGATGATTGATGGGATTGCAATGAGTGATAAATAGTGAGGTTAAATCTCCCTAGAGGTTAGCTCTGCGTTCCATTGTCACCAATTGGTGCTGGAGATCCAAAGCTCAGATGGTGTAGACTTTTCGAAACTGCATATTTTTGACTTTGACACGAGTTTTCATTAAGCAATTCCTCTGATCCATCAGAGTTAAACGGTTATTTTTCAAACTGCAGTCTGCCCTTGTTTGGGGAGATGGAATTTCGAAAACTACATGACAAAATGGGCTACAATTGACATCAAACGTTTTTATCTGAGTTTTTCATTTCATGCCCATGACGTCGAATAAATGAAAACCCATTACCGATGCAATTCAAAACTAGTTACAATATTGAATCCAAAATAATTACTGACTGTATTTGTTGAAAGAGAACGAGCAACACATTATTGGTGTTCCACCATGGTATTGAATGAAACAGATGAATAATTTGACCAGTCAACCAACCATTGATTGCAAAAGCTTTCTCGATCGATACTATTCATATGATTCAAACTTTGATTTCCTCAAAAATATCGAAGATAAGTTACAGCACCATGAAGACGTTGTCAACGAATCCTACTTAGTGGATGTAGCAACGCAGACATCTACTCATTCTCAAGAGTTTTCCTCTGAATTCAATTCAATGAATGGACCTCACCAAATCTCTGTTTCCATTCAACACTGCGCCATGTTGAGCGAGCACCTTTTCTCTGTCATTATTTATAGTCTCCCACCATATGGTCTCATTGTCAGCTTATACAGGTTGATTTTATGATAGATTGTTCGTCGTTGTGAGGCTGAAGAAAACACCAGGAGAATTTATGTGCGTCTTAATCAGATTAGGCGAGCAGCTCTACATTTACAAGTTTCTTCGGGTGAATGTTAACGAGCGAAATAAGATGTGATGTGAAGATGTGCATACGGAATGTTGGATTGTTCTGTCGATGTTATGGGATAGAAAGTGAATGAACTTTGTGCCAGTGCTGAAGATCTATACTGGCACACATTATTTTTTTTCTGGATAGTACTGAATGGGACAATCAGATGAGTCCAAAAAATATACAGCTCTGTATTAGCAGCTCTGACGTCATAAAGAGCGTCTTGTCCAAAGCCTCCCGAAATTGTAGAGTTTTCAGGTGAGGTTTTCTTGGATACCACATGATACTCCCCAGGAAAACACGATAAAAAAAATATAATACAGGGTGGGGCACCACATACGACACGGTCTCTGTAAACCAAACCATTGAATATTTAGGAAATTTCTTCTTTTCATTATCTGTATATTCAGAAAGGAAATTATTTTGGAGTATACAGGGTGGCTCAAAAAAGTGTGACATATCAAAGTTGTGTTTTTTAAATGGAACACCCGGTATTTCATTGCAGTTTTGGATAGTTCAGGGAAAATAATAAGATTTCATGGAAGGTAGCATGTACCTAACTATAACCGTTTTTGAGTTATTGTTTTCTTTTTGAAAATGCAGGGTACAATTGGAGACTGAATATCATCGAGATGTATGAAAACCAACCCTTCCAATTCTGACCAAGCATAAAAGAGGTTTCAGGCTATTGATTCCGATAGAACCCGTTTCCCAATATTATACAGGACGTTCAAATTTCATTGTCCCTCTTTTATAATTTCAAACACAGATAACTTTGTTATTTCAAATAGAACACCCTGTATTTCTTAAATCTGAACAATACAAAATTCGATTATCTTTCATTTCATATCAAGGTTCCCTATACCTAGCTTGAATAGTTTTCAAGATATTTGCATTTTTAAATAGTAGTTATCATTTCAATGCATTCTTTGAATCGAGAGAGCTGTTAAATGACATTTATTTGATTTGCTCACAGAATTCTCATTGACAGTTATTATACTTCACTTGATCGAACATTTCACTGTTATTCAGATTCACATTCATTTCAAATTCACAGTCCGACAGTTTTTGAATAAGTGGTGCCCCACCCTGTATATTGCTGCTCTAAACTGAAGAGGTGAAACTGTCAATTGTTATCAGTGCTTACATATTACCAACTAAGGCTTGAATCCCATTCAGAAATTCAGTGGACGAATTCTGACCAAAAGAACCTAGAAATTAATCTTCTTGGCCTGCTGAACTTCTGGTACTAAATCACTGTGACTTCTTCAAGAATTTCATGAATTTTTCAACATCAGGAGACGTTAATACTGATTTATAGATACGTGTAATGATTCTCATATATTTTTCACACAGTCTAGTGGAAACAATGAGTTGTTCTATAATTTTTTTCATAAACATTTCAGAGGAATATTCTGATTCAGGGAATTAGATCTGTGTTCAAACTATTATAAGTTGTGATCGTTTCATTATATGGAAGAATATAACGATGGTTCTCTAGGTTATCATGAACAAATCACCAAAAGGGCCCCTCCGAGAGTTATGAGTCTTAAACTAACTAAATTAACAGCTACAAGATCCCAATCACGTTATCAATATGAATCAGCCAGAATACCACACACAGGCAATCGCTAATACCAACACATAACATACAATTAAACCCGAAACAGTCACCTTAAATCATCCTCAACCATTTCTAACGAATTGAATTTTCAATTAACAAACTCGAAAAAAAAAAAACTCTCCTCTATCAAGGCATCGACACATCGGACAGCGAGGAAAGACAAATGGGGGGCATTGGCTAATTAAAAATAATTGAAAATTTTCGAGGAGACGCCACATGTGTTGTGGTGCTGCGTCTCGAGAATTATCGGGACGTGGGAGAAGCAAGGATGACATGATGCATCGATGTTTATCTTCGTGATTTAAAGCCGAGTTGACATTGATCCTTTTTGGCGGCTTTTAATGCGCAGTTAGGAGGTTTTTTCAGTACTGGAAACGTCACACGTTGCGTTTTTGTATCCAGAATCTGATTCAGAGCAGTGCAGCTCTGTAGCATGTACAGGGTGTGCCTTAAAAAATTGCTTGAAGTGTCATCAAGGGCTGTCAATTGTCACCCTTCAAGATAATGGGTTTTCCAGAAAATTGTCAGTTCTGATTCTTCTTTTGAAATAAACTACACCTGATTATTATAACGAGTACTCTACAGGGATTAATTCGAAATGAATGATGGTACCTCCAATAGTTGTTCGAATGCCAAGCACGAAATGAAATATTAATCGAGTCATATCGCGTGATCTTTTAATGAACATTGTTAACGTCGTCTTTGATTTATCTTCTCGGCTCTCGGTCACAGAAAATAATTCCATGAATACATTTTTTGCGTGGGAGATGCTCGTGATGAAATGTTCAATAAGTCACCGACACATATTCAGATCACCCAGGCTTGTATTGGTTTCCCCAGGAGTTCCACAGGGCTCAAATCGCAGCCACTTGTTGTTTTCACTATTTATAAATGATATCAAGACACACAAACTTTGGAATATGTTTAATTTCGCAGCGGAATCATCAAAAGAGACTGGATGATGATAATTTCAGGAACTCTCCTCTTTGCTATCAGTCATGGAAAACAATTGGATTCCAAGGCACACTGGATGCCTTTCTGCATTGAAAATGTGAGATGTAATTCGTGAGGCTGATGTGAAACCATCAAAGTAATGGCTGACGTTCTCTCATGGGGAGTTGAAACGGTTCAATTCATAATTAGTTTGTCCATTTGTTTTTGGATCATCCAATGAGGATAGCATCTCCTCCAACGACAGATATTTCTATTGTTTCAAGGCAAACGATTGAATCAACTTCCAATAATTGGCTCTTTGTGTCTGGAGTTTACAATAGAGTCGACCATTTTATGATTCCTCGCTGCTTTCAGTGTTTTTTTCTTCTGGCTAATATGATTGCTTCAATCTTCATAATTGCTTCCGGAAAAACCATGAGGATACTTTGAGGATCTCTGCTCGCTTTTGACTATCAGAGTATCTGGGGAAAATTCTCAGTGTGTACAAAGTTTGGCATGTGCTCATCTATCAATACGCTCCCCAGGTTTTTTCAACTCCACCTCTTGGGCTGCAAGAATAATTACACGCATAGAATGGAGGAAACTCTAAAAAGGTTGTGGATAAACGGAGAATGATGTTGTGAAAACGTAGTGCTGGTGAAAGAATCTGATAGGGAAGGCTTGTGATTGATCGTCCACATAATGAACAGGCCATGATACAGCATATCCATGTGAAAAGTTCGAAAAGTGTTATTAACAGTGGCCGATGACCCAGGTGGAACGGAATCCCGTATTTCCAAGGAAATAAGGGTAAAAAGGTAGAGGAAGTAAAGTGGGTTCATTATCAGTATTAGTAGCTTCAATGGGGGAAGTTACATGCCTATAATATCCCCCCCATGTGGCTCTTCTGGACAATGGTAGCTATTGAGAAGTATTTCAGAGTTCCTGGATTCACGAGTCTAACGTTTTGGTCATGTAAAAGTGGAACAATAGATGCATTTCGTTCGTTATCCAGGAAAATCGATCCCACAAAAACAATAACAGTTAATTTGAACTTTGGTCAGCGAATTGAATATGGAATTTGTTTCAAATGTATAGCTGGATGTTCTACGAAATGAATTACATATTATAAACGTCCATTCGTTCGGAAATCGTTGATGAAATTGAATGAAAACTTTGTTATACTCATTCAATTATGGATGAGCTGCCTGAATGACTATTCAAATATTCAATATTTGACTAGCTGGGCCATGTTGAATTTATTTTGTTATCAATTGGATTCGTTGTTCAATTTCAGATCGTTTGAAATAAACCTGGCACTATTAGGAAGTAGTCAAAATCATCTCCAAGGTTACCTGATGAGATTATATTTTCAATGACAACTCAAAAAAAAATATTGGTCGAAGAATAAGTGTTCAACATTTCTTGATTTTTCGAAACCTCCGTAGAAATAAATTCAAAGGCTGACTAAACGCATTCCATGACCTCAATAAATAATCAAAGCATATTCGAAGCAACAAGCATTAGGGTCATCAGTTAATGGACCTAAACTGCAGTAAATCTACCCGCATAAAATCTTTTTTGACGCATCATCAATTGAGATTCATCATCTGGTTTGATTCCAAAGATAGAATGAATATTCACTTCTAGAACTTTGGCAAAACCTTGCTATTGAGAGTGATTTTTGAGTCACTTCTGGCTGATCAGATATTCATTACTGTTTTATATCGTGGATAGCTGTGAGGGTATATTTTCACGCCTATAGCAGTACCCCCATGCTCATTACGACCGTTTGTTTCGGACCTAGTGATATCAGTCTAAATCTGCACGCTGCCTGCATATGGTCAATCACTCAGTAGACTTGGCAATTACACGTTTATCTCCGATAGACCTGTTCCCCTTTGAAGTGAATCGTCAGGCCGGATTAATCATTTCGTTGGCAGGTGATTTCAGTCAAATATCGCCCGCCTATCCTAGTCGTTACTAGCGAATATTCGTAAATAGATTCATTCATGGAAGTCTTCTTTTATTTACACTGGGGAAGTGGTAGAAGATTTGATGGTAAACTGGAATTATAAACTCTTCATAGAGTCTCTTCAATATTTCTTCTGGTTCACCCTGGATTTCCCCAACCTGAGCTTGTGGAAAATTGTGGAAAAACAATTTGCAAGACCTGTCAAACTCTCATTGACTAGATTTTAAACTCTGCCCTGAAATCTGACGCAGACGCCGATATTAGCGTCGAATGCTCTTCTGCACAGCTGCTGTCATCGCCTTGCCGTCAAATTGCTATGGTAATGGGTGGCAATAAAACAATGTTGTGATAGGAGAAGCGTTCCAGAAGTGTAAATGAAATAAAACGAGAGAATCAGCGACAACGTTTACAAACAGGTTTGTAAGACGTGCCGAAGATTCCAGCAGATATAAATTCTTGTCGAACGACAGCGAATATGTACTCAAACTTGTAGCACTTGAA
Source organism: Plagiodera versicolora (assembly GCA_037013635.1). NCBI lineage: Eukaryota > Metazoa > Arthropoda > Insecta > Coleoptera > Chrysomelidae > Plagiodera > Plagiodera versicolora. The sequence goes on along the minus strand of CM072991.1, from coordinate 7,965,065 downwards.
AAACCGCAGAGACTTACAAAACTGCATCAATGAGAGTATCACGTGACGATCAAACCTAGCTTCAAGTCCTTGAAGTCATTGTCCCAAAGCGTTTGATGTCTTTACCAGTCGCCGGTTATCCGATTAGGATAGCTATCTGTCAACGTCAGCTGTCACCCAGAACGCTGTCAAAGAAAACAAGAGACATCGGAAGAGGAGAGGCTCCAGAACTTTCCTTATCATCATCGCTGCTCTCGGCATCCTTGCAGCTACTCAACCACAAAAGAAAGTGTTTTTTGTTGGATAACATCTGAGCCTAGCCATACCCAAGCTACACCATCACCGATACTGTATATCCTCCTTCGAATCCAATTTTCTCCGACCATATATTTATACGCACTAACTACCCTTCCCCAGACTACCCTGACGTCACCTACGGATTACACCGACCCGCCGTGTTTTCCTAGAGGCGATATAAACCTCGTGGGCGGACATGGACCACCCCTCGAGGTGTGACTGGAAGGGGGCGGTCGCCCTTTTGCTAATAAACGGAACGAATGTCTCCTCCGTGGCCGGCGCATTTTCAATTTCGATGTGTAGCTGTGTACGAGCTTTTATTTTATTAGTTGTGTAGCCCAGTGGGTCCTCTGGGAAAAAGGGGGGGACAGTTAGGGATGCGTTACATCTGTTGGGAGGTTTTCCGATCGCATTAGCTGTCGCGGAAAGGGATTTGAGGCAGATGATGTTCGTCATGAGAACGAGGAGGTTGTGTGCTTCGAATGGAATATCTTGTTTTGTTCACCGATACTGGAGTTTTGACTACACAGGGTGTTTCTCGAAGATTTTCAGTTCAAAATACCTTCTCCTACATAGAGCAGAAGAAAGTGAATTCGCTCGTTTCAGAATTGAATAAAAAAATTCGACGTTGTTTTTTTTTGGGTCCACTCTTTTTCAGGAAATTGAGCTGCAAATTCAGTGTGCATTATTGAAATAAGATGGGACTCATGGATCTCACTGAATTATTTAGTTTCAAAGGGATTGTGGTGCAATGTTTTCTAAAAAACTCGCTGCAACTCTTGAATAACTCAACACATTGACATTGACACATTGACATTGACACATTGACATTGACACATTGACATTGACACATTGACATTGACACATTGACATTGACACATTGACATTGACACATTGACATTGACACATTGACACATTGACATTGACACATTGACATTGACACATTGACATTGACACATTGACACATTGACATTGACACATTGACATTGATACATAGATAATTCATTTCGTTAGCAAGAGTTTCATCAATCAAATCTATCTCATTTATAATACGTTTGATTTTAAGTGTTGTCTCCAAAGGGCATCTGTAAGATAGAATATGAAATTATGACTTTCCTTCAAGAAAATGCAGTGGAACAACAAAGTGTTCCTCATTATAGTACCAAACGCTTTGAGAATGGGGAATATTGAGGCACTGCCCATTAGCAGTGACTCTTAAGCCCTTATCCCTATTCCCATATCCCTCCATTTGTCGAAGTAACAGTTGATCCAGTGGTCCACCCTAACAAAACTTTGAAACCACACAAAGTACCACAAAAACAAATCGTAAGCCGATTGCACGTCGAGCTTTCACAGTGATTCGGAAACTCAGTCGCTCTCCCTGCTGATTTTCCTGAAATCCGAGCACCGAAAACCAAAGGAGAACCTTTTCTTTGACCGAAAACAAAAAAGGCCGGACAACAGTTAGAGCGGAAGTTCAGACATTTCAAAGCTGATTCTGTTCATGATAAATGCCTAATAAGGGGAATTATTATACGAGGACTAAGTGGCAACTGTTAATTAACTTGGAGAAGTTGGAGTTGAATTTCTGGAGAAGAAACGATTTAATGGGGAAGAAGGAAGAGAAAAAAAAGATTAACGAAAAGGCTCGGCGAATGTTTATTTGCAATTCTGAATGGATAGCAGATAAAAGAGTTTCGGGGCGGAAGTGATCAGTCACTGCGCGATGTTTTTCGATGAACGAGATGAATAATCCATCTGGACCTGATCATCACTCATAAAGCTCGATGAGAATGGAGTATTGGCATCTTCCCATCTCTTAGCAATATCAATCAAAATCTGCAAGGCTTACAAGCTGGAATACAAAAAATGGAGATCGCATTCTTCTTGTCCACGTATAAATACTGCTAAACATGGCCCTGACAGTGATCCCTGTGGTACGCCATGTCGGACACCATTCAACAAGTGCATTGCTCATTCCCAGCCTGTCTAGCAATCCCTGATTAGTCTGTTGAAATGAACCTCTGAATTACGATTCGCTTGGTTTTTCACCGCTCGTTCGTGATATGATTACCAGTAGATTGGCAACACTGTACGCCGCCCCCACACCCGTAATTTTATTTTCGCAGCGACCCCTGGCGAGTGGTGACAAAAACCTTAATTGGATTCGGAGCTACGGCAGGCTGTTTGAGCATATCCGTCGGTGGATTGTATTAAATGAGATGAGATTGATAAGCAGATTTTGGATTTTGCACTTTAATTGCGCCGTTTCGCCATAGTTTCCATTACTTTTCATGAAAGCCAGTGATTCTGCACAAAATCTAATTATGCAAATAATGCGATTGCTACACAGCGCGTTTATTATACGAAAAACGAACTTCACTGGGGTAGATCCAGGTTCTGGAATATAGTGGCTACATTTTATTGCCTCAATGCAATGAACAAATTGGGCATTTTGAAATTATTGCGGTACTCTTTATGATGTAAAATAACACGAAAAGACACTAGCAGTAGAATTATTTCCCTTTTGTGCGTAGCATGTAGTATACAGTATCAGGAAAGTGTGGTATAGACAAGAATCAATGGGAGTGACAAGGACTGCATGAATACTGTCCTAGGTTTATTTAAGGGGCGATTTTCGTGATTTTTTTGTCAAGAAAGTACTCGAGAGAATGTTTCAGATTTATTTGGACATAATGAGGTATATTTCCAGCAATATTTTCGTAAAACAATATGGAAATTTGTGCTGTCTTCAGAGGTGTGAAAAAAATCCCAATTGCTGAGGAGACGTGATTGTGGTAGAATGAGTTGCTGAAACAAAAAAAATCGAGAAGGTTATCAAAGTCAAAGGCATTTTCTATACAATGACGTGAAATTTCCAAAAATATCGAAAATTAACAGTATGGCCTAGTTCTGAAAAAAGTGTAATTTTTGGGGTAAGAAAATATCGTTTTTCAATGCCAAATTGACAAATCTCAACCAATCAAAAAAATCTCAGGTCATTGTATAGTAAGTATCTTCAAAAATTTTCAGTTCCAATTTGAAGACGATCCGTCAATTTTTCTTCGAGTTATGACGTCAGCGATGTTGAAAAAACTATTTTGAGAGCATAAACTATCGAAAAATCGATTTTTTTTAAATGTCACAATGAGTTTCGTGTCTTTAGCATATGGATGAACTTTGATAACTAACTTTGATTTGAATAATGTTATATTGGTGCAAAAAATGAGGTTATGTTGTCGAATTGATCGCCCCAAACTCTTTTCTCATGCATCACTTGCTTATTATTTGAAATTCATTGTGTGGGCATACAGCTACGATATCACAGAATCACTATTTAAGTAAACAACTGAACTCATATAGGAGTGTAGCCTTTATCACTCGCAGGAATCTTTTATTTACATTTTCATTTACGACCGTGACAAAACCACGCCATGACACTTTTCGCCACTCCTAACTCACCAATAAACATTTATTTCGTTACAGATTGGACTCGAGTTTCGCATCCAGACGCCGAGAGACCGTTCCATGGACCACTAGACCCGATCCGAAATCGCGTGCGTGCTTTTGTTTGCGGTCGTTTGGTGGCGCATGGCCTTGAGATCGGGGGCTGCTGACTGAGACTCGTTTCGGGGCGGTTTGGGACGAGGTATGCGTAGTGTCGGATACCGGTAGTGCACGTTCGGGTTTTTACGATCATGTGGCGAGACATGGAGATGGTGGTGATCTGTTTGGGTGTCCTCATGGGGTTAGTGGTTGTCGACGGACATGGTAAGTGTTCAAAAATGTGTTGGTCGCGGGTACGATTGAGATGATGCTTCGGAGACTTTTTTACGGAGATTGAAGACTCAAGTCACAAAAACTTATGAAAAAACCCAAAAACTCCATTATTCCCATTCGTCTATAAGGTGACTAAGAGGCGCTGAAAACGGTGGTGAAATCCGTTTTTCGATATCTAGTATAGTTTTCGAGATATTTCATGTTGAAAATTCCAAAAATTGCCAAAAAGTTGCGAAAACTCACGAAAAACCCCCAAAACTCCATTATTCTCAACGAAAAAACGTCTGAAAAGGCAATGTCGATGCTCTGGGAGCCTCCATACGAAAATTGGAGACTCTAAGACGATTTTGAAATTTTTGCAAAAATCCAAAGGGGGTACCCTTTCGTCGATTTTTCGAAAAAAAATCAAAAATTAAATTCGCCTGAAAACTCGTCTATAAGGTGCTATAAGGTGTCTAAGAGGCGCTGAAAACGGTGGTGAAATCCGTTTTTCGATATCTAGTATAGTTTTCGAGATATTTCATGTTGAAAATTCCAAAAATTGCCAAAAAGTTGCGAAAACTCGCGAAAAACCCCCAAAACTCCATTATTCTCAACGAAAAAACGTCTGAAAAGGCAATGTCGATGCTCTGGGAGCCTCCATACGAAAATTGGAGACTCTAAGACGATTTTGAAATTTTTGCAAAAATCCAAAGGGGGTACCCTTTCGTCGATTTTTCGAAAAAAAATCAAAAATTAAATTCGCCTGAAAACTCGTCTATAAGGTGCTATAAGGTGTCTAAGAGGCGCTGAAAACGGTGGTGAAATCCGTTTTTCGATATCTAGTATAGTTTTCGAGATATTTCATGTTGAAAATTCCAAAAATTGCCAAAAAGTTGCGAAAACTCGCGAAAAACCCCCAAAACTCCATTATTCTCAACGAAAAAACGTCTGAAAAGGCAATGTCGATGCTCTGGGAGCCTCCATACGAAAATTGGAGACTCTAAGACGATTTTGAAATTTTTGCAAAAATCCAAAGGGGGTACCCTTTCGTCGATTTTTCGAAAAAAAATCAAAAATTAAATTCGCCTGAAAACTCGTCTATAAGGTGCTATAAGGTGTCTAAGAGGCGCTGAAAACGGTGGTGAAACCCGTTTTTTGATATCTAGTATGGTTTTCGAGATATTTCATGTTGAAAATTCCAAAAAATCCCAAAGTCGCGAAAACCCACGAAAAAACCCAAAAACTCCATTATTCCCAACGAAAAAACCTCTAAAAAGTCAAAGTCGATGCTCTGGGAGCCTTCATACCAACATTGGAGACACCTAAACGACCTTGAGGTCTCAGAAATATACCGAAAAAGTCCAAAAACACCCCAAACCTTCGAAAAATCACCTAGTTTTGGACATTGCAGACACTCAGAATCCCTTCTTGATCCTCGCTCCCTACTCACTGTCAAATTCCAACCACTTCTGAGCAATCCATTCCAAAAACCAACAGTTTGACATGCCCTGTCTCCAATGCCAATCCACATACCTTGCTAGATCCACGTGATTCCATCTGTCGCACGCCAACTCCCTCCGTGTTCCGCATCAGACGAAACACCCAATCAATAAAGTCCTTTCTCACCAACATCACGTTGGAAAATGGATAGAAAATACGTAGGTACACGACCTGTTGCTATGGTGCGTAGGTATGCGGTCGTTATGATAATCTGGCAAGTCTGGCAAGTCTGGATAGGAGGGAGCCCCAAGCGTTCTTACTAGCAGTGAGTTCGTTGCGGATACGATCATATATGAAGATTGGTTGTTTATTACGTAAGCAGATTAGTTGTTTATTGGAGCACTGAGAGTACAATGGGTTGCTCACAGCGATGAACGTTTTGACTCGAATTAGTCGAAGTGAGGTTAGGTTTGGGGCTTAGAAGGCAGATTGATTAATACAGTATTCCTCACATCTTCCCTTTTGAAAGAAAGATGTATTTCAACTACTGAAAGAATACATCGCATAAAAAAGTCTGTTATTGTGTATTCATCAATATATATTTGCGTGGCTTCTACATAAATACAAAACGGTGGTGAAATCCGTTTTTCGATATCTAGTATAGTTTTCGAGATATTTCATGTTGAAAATTTCAAATAATCCCAAAAAGTCGCTAAAACCCACGAAAAACTTCAAAAACTCCATTATTACCAACGAAAAAACCTATATAAGATATAAAAAGATGTATTTCAACTACTGAAAAAAAACATTGCACAAAAAAAGTGTGTATTTATTCTTATATTTCCACAAACAATATCTGTGCGTGGCTTCTACATTAATACGAAATCCAGAAAAAACTTCTGATCTTCATGTTCACAGTAACACCTTCTTTGCCCATTGGAATTTTGTCCAAGTTTAGATTTTTTTGTTATAAATAGATCCATTACACATGAAGAGTGCATAATCTCTTCCTGGTAGTCATACCTTCCGCTACTTTTTCGTTGGACCACCCTGTATATCCCCATTATTATTTCCATCCATAAACTCTTCCCAAGGTCATCAATTCCCATAAATTTTTCTCGAATTCCTTGGCACATCTCCCCTTTATTTTCCTTTGTATGCATTGTCGTGTACATAAAGTACACAAAGCTGTTCATCTTTAATGCAATACACTAGCTGGCCGACACTTTTGGGGGGCGAGACGATGACTCAGAAGAGGTATGGCTCGTAATGAATGGAATAAAGTTTGCATCGTACCGTGGGGAAAACGCATCTGATGTTTATTCATGGGAATAATCAATAATTGATTGGTAATCAGTGGGAGTTTGTGAGTTATTGGTGTTAGTATCACTGTTATTTGAAATTTTTCACAATGTGATCTGATCCTTTGCTCATTCCATTGTTCTGCTTTTGCTTCACCAGTGTTGCCAACTGTAGCATATCCACACCAAAGCTCTGTCAATTGCAATACAATATTCTAACTTCATCATTACAATAAAAAAACTCCTCACGATGGAAGAAACTCCCAAACTTGATTGGAAATCCAGTTATGACTGAAATATAATACGTTGAAAGGTTCACCTCGTTATTCAAAGGTTCCTCCTTCGAGAATATAAATGAGAAAAGTTCCGAGATTTATCTGCCTCTAATATTCGGATGATGTATTCTGGATAGGGACTTCCAGGGAAGATACAAAAGGAGTTCAATGAACCGCGAAGAAGTCGGATATTCACATCAGATTTACATGAGCTGAAGTTGAATAATACTCAGGCAGTTGATAAAAAACTCCGGTAATTCAATCTAGTCATTTCAGATTTATTTTTCGTTGGAAGCTGGTATATTGGTTGAAGATCAGAAAGTCTGATAAAAGTCGCGCAGATATTCTCTGTTAATTCTGAGACAAACTGTTGAATCGCTTGAGTAGCTTCGATTAGACTCTCCACCGAAATTTCCTTTGAAACCCACGAAACTTTCGTCCGCAATAAAGATTTTTATAAGTGGACAATATGTCTGATACCCTTCCTGAGACGACCCATCTCGAACAGAAAATGGAAAATGTTATCTACCATCTGACAACCCGCAGAAATTCAACAATCTCCAACGAATTTCACACTGGCAGAACTTCAAAGCGATGCGACAGACTGGAGCAGATTTCTGAAACGATTGTTGTCTTTTCTGAGCAAGAAATTCTGGTCTTTTTGAAATAACTTTCATAAGGCTTGTTCTATACGAAATGGGATGTTATATCAAGATCGGATGCTTGTCAACAAATATTGGGATAGTACACGGAATTTCTGTATTTGAGATCGGAATACCTCACGTTAGTACAGTATACAGGGTGGCCCATTATTTCTGATCATGATTGTACAGCTCCATTGCAAAATTGGTCAATTACCAGTCCAAAATTGGTCAGTGACAGTTGACAATCATACCTATTTTTGAGTGAGTGGTTATGTCAACATACTGTAGAATCTCTCATTGTTGGGACATCCTGTACATCCTGTAGTAAAAGTGCAACATTATCAACATTTTCGACTTTTCATTCCGAAGGTCACCATACATACAGTATACAGGGTGTAATAAAATCAAAATGTATTAATTGAATTAAAACCTGATTGATACAATTCCTCGTGTACCACTGTGGAGTATTTATTGAACCTGAAACATTTCAGAAGTTTTTTCGAGCTGCGTTAATTATCACTTCATTTTATTACCAAACAAAGTTTCCAGGCGATGCTATTTGTCTTGTCTACACTCGAACGAAGAGGTGATGCTTCCGTAAATAGCAATGTTTGTTTACTTTTTTTGTTTCAACTGAGTTGAATGAGTTTCGTCTGAACGAGTTCGGGATTGTTTTTCGCGTATACTGTAAGCGAACTCTCGTGAACTCTCTCTAGGACTGTTCTAAGTGGTGTAGAATGTATCAAAAGCGAAGCAGATAGATCCTGTAGCATTTTTAAATTCCCCAAGTGCTTCCAGACATTTTTCCGTTGCTTGATTATCAAAAAAAAAAAACATTAAATACATAGGGCTGTTGTTTATAACCCCATTTGGACGGCACTGACTTATACACTTTCAGTAAACTCTGCCAAATTTCGGGCAATTAGGCAGAGTGGTCCAGTAGACATAAAAATTCAACACTCGGTATCTTGTAGACAAAGCATATCAAAATACATACGAATTGTTTGTCACTACAACCATGAAACACCCTGTATAGCTCGAGAATTCAGAATCGACACTCGTAAACCATTTTGACTGCTTGATACCATGGAACGAAAATATTCTGACGTCATTTCCCCTTTTCGTGATTTTCTTGTCACGCCCATGAAAGTTTTCGTTGAATGAAATTTGAATACTTTTGTGGACTCGAGTGAAAAAATCTGTGGAGACGAAAACAAGGAAAAGGAATATTAAAATGACTGCTTAATTAACTTCTTTCATCTTCGTGAGCTTGTTCAAGTTCACAAGTTTTCGAGCATAAAAAACGAGGAGGAGAATTCACGGCTACGACTTGGAATGGTCCAAAAAAACAAGAAAATGCTACAGGAAATTGTGGATTTGGTTGGTTGATTGATTGATTGAGACACAATTGCTTCTGAATATGTGAGGATTTTCACTTGAAGTTAGAGATTGTGAAGTAACAACATTTCTCCACAAATCTAGATACAATTTATTTAATCTTTTTCACGACGGGATCATAATAAATTATTTCTCGTCCATCATGAATGAAAACCGTGATGCCAGACCGGTCCCAAAAAGTCACTTCTCGACCAATCAATAAAATCCCCGCCTGAAATGAGAACAAAACGATGCCTGCTACAGAATTCAATTATTGCAACAATAGAAGAGTTTTTATCGAATTTATGGCATTGCTGCGTTCCAATAATGTCAACATATGAGCGACTCATATACGATCATTAATCGTTTCCATTTGACAATGCCACAATACTTTTCTTGTGTCCTTTAAGGCACTGCAGTGCAGGGCAGGACTACAGGTATTTTTGGTGCCCACAGTTATGGGTACAGGACAATTTTTCCTAAACTCTCCTGGCTGTGATAAGGATATTTATTTGGGGATGGAATCCTGAAGAGCTAGCATCGAAAATGAATTTGGATTTACAGATTTGGTTACCTTTTAATATCTACCAACATTTAGGCATGATAATTATGGCAAAACTTCACAGTGACTAGTCCCAAGAATGAAACCATTCAACTGTCATCCAAAGTCAATTGTTTGTAATCAAAATTCCTGTTCATTTTCTCCAATTAATTTTTGGGGTATGACTCTCGAATTTCATCCCTGTTACAAGCCTGCCCTTACCAACATAACCAACTCAGATCACCACTTTTTTGTTGAAAACGATTCGATGAAAGGAGCTTCTCTGTCGCCATAATCATACAATGACTAGTTTTTCAGCTCTCGTCACGTCTTTGATTCGCACTTGTCAGCGAAAATACGCCGAACAGAGCGTGTAAGTTTCACGCCAATATGGCCTCGAGGCGTGAGACAACTGCACGATGACTCCGTTTTCGGTCTCCTCAATGAATCGCTTTTTTACATTTGAAAACTACGCGTTCAAGGTTGAATGATGTGGTGCCACAACTCCCAGTGTGTGAATGAGGAACACAGTTTGATAACTGTTAGTCTTGATATTGGTTATGAAAATGCATTTGGGTGGCTGTAAAAATTCTTCTAGGACTTCTAGGACTTCAACTTCATGGGTTGGTGGAAATGTCGCCCATTGGTTGTTGGTATAGTGTGAAAATTTCATAGTCAATCTATTTGGAATAAGGAAGTTATCGGGATTAGAAATTAAACTGAAATATCAAACACCCTGTTGAATATTTTGGAACACTATGAAGGGTACTTGATAGAACACTCTTTCATTGATGTGTATACGGAGATTTAAACTCAAATCTTGAGAATTGAAGATAATATGGACATTTTAGTTAGTCAGTCCATCTGTCAAAATTTTTCGTAAAAATGGAATATCCAAAGGAAGGAAATCCGAAATGCAACAGGTCTAGAATTCTTCGTAGAATTCGAAAATGTTAGAATAAACAGGGTGTTCCGTTTGGAAAAACAAAGTTGATATCACTTCCGGTTTAACCGGGAGTAACAGCGCAATGAAAATATTTTAGGAAAATGGAACACATTGAGTAGTAGCAACCACCAAAATCTCCAGTTTTTATCTCTATCAGTTCCACATAAACCTTTAATGAACCAGTTAGGTGAATCACCCTGTATATATATTCAGAAGAAGACTGCCAATGACCAGAATCCAGATCGGAAAAATGCAACATTATTAACATTTTCGACTTTTCATTCCATGGGCCTCCATGTATATACAGTACAGTATACAGGGTGTAATTAAATCATTGCCCATTGGTTGTTGGTAACTTTTCAGTGGCACAACCATTACAGCTGCAGACTATGTCGTAAATTATACGAGCTTTATAATTTTGGCCGTTTTCCAAGTCCACTGAGTATCAACAACCACGAATTCGTCCTCCACTGATTTTTATGGTCATGAAATTAGGAAATTTATAGCATGTTTTGCCTCAACTCCCACCCAATGTATTAAACCCTAAACTATAAGGGTGTTGATGCGTTTCCTCCCCATAAGAGCATCCCTGAGTGTATTGTTTTCGATGAAACTAATCATCAGAATTGGCACTGGAGTCATGAATATTCATCACGATGGGTGATCGGGTTCAAATCAACAGCTGATTGGAAGTTTCCGGGAATTTTATGCGAGAGGAGTTCAATTCGATTCTTCTCGGGAATTATCAGGGAAAGTTCGGATTCTTAATGACAGCGCTGCTTTTTTGTTTGTCGCCGTTTTGTCCGAGTTTGTAAAGAAACTTAAGTTTCATTGAAAATCTTGGAATGAATAATATAAAATGAGAAGTGTAACAGTGGGGATCTTCTTGGAAAGTCGTTATAATTATAAAGTTCCTTCTTGAGTTCTGCCATTCAAAGTGGGAAAAAAATCGGCCATATTGAAAGTGAACCGTTTCGTAAACATGGCGGCCCTTTCTATGAAACTAACAATTTAATATCTTTCTTCAATAACACTAAGCCCAGGATTCGAGCAATCTCTACTTCATAAAAACGTAATTTTGCTTATGGTTAGACAGGGGAGGCTTTATGAAAGAATTTTAATGAAACACTTCAATCCCGTTGGCAGTTCTTTGGTCTACGTGGAATATTTTCAATTAAAAGCCCATTTCAGAAGACTTTGTTTAGGTTTAAGACATTCTACTGTGATCCATTACTTTAAAACAATCAACAAACATCACGTACATTGCTGGTGAGTTCAGGCTTGCCAATTCCAGTCGAGATAGCCATCAAAAGCACCAGATTCGACAATATTAATACACACAGTATACTACTTCAACTTGCATCGTTAACAACCGTGACGTTCAAATGAATGAACCCCATTGAATCCAGGGATATCCACTGACCTCGTACACTAACTTCATTATGCCTCATTCCCAATTAATAACACATGTTACTGTCACATTAACACTTTGCAAAGATCGCTTCATTGCTTCTCTTTCCTCACATACGCAACTTTGCCATGAATAAATTAGTGCGAGTGACAGCGAGATGTTTTCCAGCAATGAGGCTTTTGTGTGTGAAGCAATTTATGATGATTATTTTCGAGTCGTACATCGTTCGATGAAGATGCGGCGTCGTCAAGGTCTACTGTGTTATTGAAATGGAATGGTTACGCCTACGTTTTAGAGAAAACAGCATCCATTCAATCACCGTTCGAATGAATCACAGTCGAAAGAAGAGATCCTGGTGTATCCATTGATTCATCGTCAAAAGTTGGTCTAGATTGACAAGAACTTTTATCATTGGAACAATTCACCATTTCCAATTTCCATAATATTTGGACGTGTGACAGCATTTTATAGACAAGTGACATTTTCAAACTCCTGTTGCCTCAACTCTCGTTTTGAATTTTGAAAAAACAACAACTAATAATGATTGATGGAAATTGGATGGAAAAGTAATATTGCTACCAAATAATATGAATCATTAAATCCGAAAGATATCAATCATGGACAAAAGTGTTTCACAAAATAAGCTATGGATCTTCTTAACTTCAACTCCACGCAACTTCAGCCTCATGGGAAGTCATCAGATTGATCAACTTTGTTTAGAATTCGTATTCCAGCCCATCTAACCAGTTTTCCCAAGTGTTTTCTCATTGTAAATGCAAGAGCGAACTTTTGATGAGTTATACCGAATCGGAAATGCGACATCAAAATTATACTTAATACACTTTTCCAACTTCATTCCTCGAGAACTTTAATACTCCACTAATTCTACTTTCAGACAATACGGCCGAAAGTTATCTACTCGTACTAGATTTTCATGTTCTCTTCTGTATGATTAGACGCTAATTTAATTACAACCAGGATTAAGAAACTTCGATTGTTCCCGCTCCAGGAAACAAATGAACCAACTGAATGCTCGCTGCATAGTAGCAACGCAGACAGCGACCCATTCTACGCGACTTACAATTTGCTCTCCACAAGCCACAATACCCCCTAGATAAAATTCTTGATACTGTATGACAGCCATCTTTGATCTCGCCTCGGAAATAATCAATCTACAATAACAAATTCCAGTAGACTTCAAATGCACATCCGCTAATCACCATGGAATAATGAAAGAAGGAATTTAACGACCTCTCAAAGATTCATATCAGTCTGTAGAGCAACCAGATGCTCGAATGTTTATTACAACGACATAAACTCTCCCAAACGTTTATTTACTATCAGCGTGTACTCCAAACAGGCCTCTCTTGTTTCCTTTCATGGCCTCCTCGATACAAGTGGCATAATAAAGATGTGTGTGTGTGTAAAAATCTCGTTTGTGCTTAGGTGATTACTGGTAAGAATCTATAAAGCTGGCGGTAGCCTCATACGATTTTCAATTAAGAATGTCAACAACCATCACTTGTCATTTGATGACACGTAGTAGGCTGTGCAATTAACAGAGCCCTCATATCCTGCAAATGGCCGATGGTTACGGTGTTGGGAAGTGTGAAAAGTGTCGAATCGCTGTTCCTCTGGCAACATTTTCGTAAATCTAGAGAGCCAGTCGGAACAAACGAAATTTCCATCGTTCAACTGTTTGTCCAAACGCACACGCATACTCAGGAAGAGTTATTTCCGTTGGTCATTGACCACATCTGTTTCAGTTGTTCGGGATTAAATTCCTCCGTTTCGTGGTATTTCACGAACATCGAAACAAACCAGGAAAGCTGATTCCAATTCTCGTTAAATGGTTGGCCTTTGTCGATTCAATTCGATTCAGTAGCGGTACTTTGTATGCTCTCAACAAAACATGGAAAAATGATGTTGAACCGAGCCCAGAATTGATGCTATCAACATTTCAAGTTATGGAGTCCTCTCACCAGCGCCAGAAAAATGGTTTTCCTCGCATTTAGATACCCCTGTATATCCTCCTAGTGACTAAACGTCATCCCCAGCCTCCTGATCATAATAAACGTCCACAAAATCTCCCAAAATCATCAGTCCTGACGTCACACGAAACAATACACCTTCGAAATCCTTTCGCTTCCACATCTACCGACGATTCAAAAGCTTTGCTGATAAAATCGCAGTAGGCTGTGTCTCGGTAGGGACGACAATACGGTGATTACGCTTCGCCGACTGATGTGCAAAGCCCACTAGATTCTGAGAGGATCTTTTCTGTAGAAGCGAAGCAGAGTAATACCCGGTGGGTACGGAAATGCGTTTCGCTAGTATCCGACAGGGGGGAAAGAGGAGGGCAGTAGAGATTGGAGAGAGCTTATTTTGGCTCTGTGACTTTTTATAACCCCTGTATATTTGTCAGTTGCAACAAAGGTGATCAGAGGAATGAGACAGTGAGGAGGTTTATTCTTTTTTTAAGGATAGTTCTTGATTTGCAATTTGTTTCATTCTCTGACACAAAGAGCGGCCAAAATTCACCACTTGTTGAGAGAAAAACTCAAAAACGACCAAGGAAATGCCTCAATGACCTCTTCCACAAGATTTTGAGACTCTACAGCTCCCACAAAAAGAAAAAAAACAATCATACACATATACAAAATCAATAAATCTTTTATCACATAATGCAAATGTGACATAACACGACACCACTCGAAAAAAAAATCCCTGCATAATCCTGGATAATCCTGTGATTTCCGATAAGTACATGCAGCCCTATTCCAATTGAACAATAGTGGATAAAACTAAGAAGGGATCGTATGTGATCAGAATTCGTTTTCACCAATCTGGATGCTCAGCAGGCGAGCCAGCTTCCAACAAATTAATTTTTAGCCTTCATCGATAGCTACAGTGGAAATAATGGAAAGGAAATGACAGGAATTGATCATTGAAACAGGAGTTGTTTTGGTATGAAGGGACGAAAAAATGTGAAAGAGTTTTCATTTAATTTTTTTTTAGTGCCATCAACTTACTTCTTTGAATGTTGAAGAATATTTATCCAGGGGTTTTTCAGGATTTAAATCAGACACGCGATGTTTCATCAAAGTTTTGAAACAATGCTGGAGGCACTTTGAACAATATAAAACTTCAGACTTTCTGTCTTGAATATTGCATATGCAGGAACAAAGTTGTTGGGTTATAATTAGGGATATTCCTGAGAAGTTATATTAGTAATTGTTACTTCGTGGTTATATTATATTCTTTACAATATTCATGGATATTTCAAACTCCTTCTTGATGATCTGGGACTCCTCATTCCAATCATGGATCAATGTGCTACCTCCTAATTAAAATCTCATCCACTGTCACTTGTCTTCCCAATCGACTGAAGCTCCAAACCCGCTATCTGAGCAAAATCCATTAGTACTATCAAACATTAAGCTGTTTTCCATTCCCCAACTGACTCGCAGATACAATGATGACAAATTTCCAATCCCATCGGCTAATTTGACTTCTGTATGTGACGACAAAGGGAACGTAGACTAACAGCTTGTCAATCGGTCAAATGGTCAAAGGGCCGTTTTCACGGTATAATCAACTGAGAGTTGTAAAGACACATACGACAAAGAGTTGAAATGTCAATGTGGAGCTGGAAAACAAATTGGATTGGATTTTCGTACTGAAACAGTGGGCAGTCATGGAATTTTTTCAAGATAAAGTTCTCGGTAGAATGTCTTGGAGTTTTTTGGAGATGATAAGGTATACTTCCAGCTATATTTCATGTATTTTTTTCCACAAGAATATTGAAGAATAACAAAATGGCGTACCTAAATATGAAACTGCTTCCGAAGTATATTGTGGCAATTGTGAAATGAATTTTCACCCTTCCAATCGGAAAATTGAATCAACTCTCCATACTGCCCCTTGCAAAGGTACTTTGGGATCAACAAATGTTTGCGTTGGGCCAGTAGCCACTCCCTTTCTAACTCGATTCTCTCAACAACAAAGCATTTGCATATCATCCAGTTATTTGTACTAGCTAGCCTAATTATGATATCTACAATCGTCCATTCAACTCCACGATATCAATCTAGCAATCATCATCATCATCCACGAAGGGGTTGCTACCCTCCCTTTTCAATTGCCACCCGAATAGTCTGAAAAGTGAGGCATGTAATCCGAGAATACAAGGGAACAGCCCTTCAGTTCTATACTCATTAACTGTGAACGCATGCAGGCTGTAGACATGAGGTATCAGGTTCTTATCTTCTTTTTACCTCTTCTGTTGTGGCGGGAAAAACGAACTCTTGACGTATCAAGGGTGCGTTGGTGCTGGTGGAATTTCATAATCATCTTTTGTTTCAAGACAATGGGTTCTTGATTGAAATGTGGGTGGTTTAGATGAAGAAGCTATGGATGGGAGAGGATCATCAGAAATACGAATTGACTTTCTTCAAAACGTTTGGAAGCTTGAATCTATTCCATGGAACCAATCCAGGCTCATAAATTTTCTCTGGTTCTTCAATAAAGCTAGAGTTAGATCTGAAGAATCAAAGAACTCACATCAAATTCTGCATTGGAATTCATCCTACAGTAAAATTTAGTGATTTTATGAGTCATACAGTGCTTGAGACTACACGACTAATTGAAGTTGTTTCTTCAAAAACAAAAAGGCACTAAGTGGTGCCAAGGCGTGTTGGTGATAAATTATGTTTCACTGTAGCTCATCAGAAACATGCCTTTCATCTCGTGCAATTTTCACACGTCCACAAAAAAAATGACACCCATTATATCCCCGTGTTGGTACAATTTGCACCTCTTAACTACAGAATAATCACAGCTTTGAGGTAGACACAGTAAAAAAAATCAACAAGTGTTAATAAGTGGTTAGTTGGGTATTCATCATGAATATTTACGAGCAGATATTCTGCCTCGATCAACTCATTTTACTGGGTTCCCACTTTTTCGACCTCAGATGCCTTCAATTCCTCTCATCCTTCATCTGTCAGCTGTCAAAATTCGGTGACACCTGTCGGGTCCTTCCAAGTTGATATCCAGGGGTTTCATGATGTATATATGGGCGTGAGTGGATTTCCATCTCGCAGGAAATTCACCATGAAATTTCCTTTCCCATCCCTTCCGCATGTGTCTATGATGACAGAGAGACATTGTCATTGTTCCGAGGTATTATGTTCGAGTTAGCACTATGATCTATGGCGTCTATCACTTAATCGACTGGGTGTTGTGGAGGTACAGGGCAGATGAGGAACTTTAGCTTTGGGATGCTATTTGGGTCTCTTGGCATTCTTCTATTCACATCAATGATGAATTGACGCCAAATCACGTTAATGTCAGTACAGTTTTGTTTCCATGCTTGTTGAATCGAAGAGGGGGATCAAAACTATGGATCAGCAAAGTTTGGAGAAGTTGATGACCTTCTGGAATTGTTTGTGCACTACCTCATGAATATTTGCGTGCTCCATTGGATACAAAATTGGTTGACTCATTGTCTTGATATATAATTCAAGATTAATTCGTCAATGCATCCAATAATTATTGGTTGTGAAGCTATACTTTGGGGGCGTGTCCAAAATGGCTATTACGGGTAATCAGAAAATATGATATCGACTGGTCATTTTTGGACCATTAGTTATTGATGGAAGAATAGATGTGTAATCGCTTGAATCATTTGCCCTGAACAGTATTCTCTTCGTATTCAATTCAGGTGGATTTTATTTTCAATTATTTGTGGTGAGACTGATATGGTAATTCTATTATGTAACGAAGTGAATAATAGAAAATGTGTCTGGTGATGAAACTGATTTGATTGCTTTATACTAGAATAATATTGCGGAGCGTTTTAATGTGGATATTCATTCTCGAATGTAATCACCTAATGCACTGTTTCTGTTGCCTAAAGAAAAAAGTATAGTGGATCGTCTACTTTAAGAAATATTACCAATTTTCAGCCAAACCCATCCCTGAAACGTAGCTCTTTTTCATATTTTCTGGTGTTGAAACTTTGTGTGTTATCCTCACTGACTCAAAATTTAAATTGAATCATTATTTTGACTTAGAGGCTATGAATTTGATTGATTCGTACGAAAGAATACACGATTATATCAAAGTACGATATTCTAATCATGTGGAATTTTTACGGAGGAATATCGAAAAAAAAAAGTAGTGTTGACACTGAAATTTGATCGTGCCTCAGAAAAAGCTACATTGCAATGCTCAATGCTGGATTATTTGAAATCAGAAAATCAAATTGAGGCGTAATTTTGACAGAGTGTTCTTGAAAATCACGTATTCAGTAGAGAGTTTAGAAAATATATAAAAAAATTCAAGAAAGTACATAATGAGGAATATTTTGAATTTTTTTTCCACAAAAATATTGAAAGTCATTCAAAAACAGGTCAGGATATTCTTGAAAGCATACACTATGGAATAAGCCGATTTTTTACGAGTGTCACACTGGCATAACCCCTCAATGGGATTGTAATAAAACTAATCAGTTGATGTACAACGCGAAGACCTCTTTTAATTCGATTACTCGCACTTCCTCCGAAGATCTATGGGCCGTGAAATGAAATTTTGACAGACCTATATGGTCGCGGAAAATTGCGACCCGACACAATGAATTTCCAGTAATGGGGTGCGCAGCCCCATACGGGGTGTGCTATTGTGGCGTGTCCCTGGCACAGACGAAGGTCGATTGACGTTACGTGGAGTGGACACGTGTCCAATAAACCGGTTAAGCTATATTGGCCGGAGAGCACAAAGACCGAATTCGCATGTGTTCTTCAGGGGAGAAGGATATTGTTTGCGATCGGTCGTAATGGGTTGGATATTAGACCATTGGTAATGAATTGAATGTGTTATTGTTGAGTACAGTCGATCAGGCAGATTCGTGGGGTGTATTGGGTGAAAGTGTGGAGGCCCACAAGGTGCTGTTTTAGGACCTGTAACACGGTTTGGAGTTGAATTGTTAGGTTTTCACAATTGGTGATTTGGTTCAGGAGAGTACTTGCATCATATTTTGTTTGTGGAACTGATATTCTTGTGCGGACACGTTGGAAATGTTTTGGAAGGCCTCTGATGATCAAACTATGTCACGAAGAAACTTCCACAAGTGCTAATTCGAGCATAAAGTACCAAAAGTTGCCAAAACCTCGACTAGTATCGTTTCCCAGCCACTATATTTGCCTGATTTGGCACCTCTGGCCACTCAATGAACTCAAGAGTCCCATCGGAGACGCCGAGTCGAGGAAGGTCTCTAAGAGGACTCTAAAAGCATTCAAAATTCTGTTCCGATGTTTTCCATAATGGCTGCACCGACATCTCTGATCCTTCGAAAGTCTCTCTGGGGTCCATTATGAAAACCATTAGTAAAAAAACTGTGGATTCATCGAATCGGATTAGTATCGCTAAGCTTCGAAATCGGACGTGATGCCAAATGAAAGCGGAAGGGCATATCCTAATAGTACGGTTATTAGTAGGACGTTTCGATAATCCCCTTCAGGTTTCCATGAGCATATTGAATAACGCACTAGGGATCGAATTTAATGATTCATGTTTATGTTTCTGTTTGAATTTCGTGGTGAGCCACCAGTGCCTCTAAAAGGCGTAGAGTATTTAGTTTGGTAGTACCAAACGTGCTCTGAATAGGAACGACAGTCTTTCGAATCCACAAAAGTTTTCTTATCTAACCTGTAACTATGCTCATTAGCTTCCAGCATCCTTCAAAGCTTCATCTAGCTGTCCAAAATTCAATAGTCATCGACTACTCATCGAAGTCTTCTCTTTCAAGTTGGCAGCACTTGTAAGAACTCCATCACCTGTTGATTCAGGAAAATCTCCATCTCATCCGCAAGATGAGCACGAAATCTGTTCAAGTGTTGTCTGTGCTACTCGATTCAATCACTGTTTACCTGGATCCATTGAGGTTTCTGCTTCGTTTGGAGATTTTGAATGTTACAAATGAATGTAAACACTGTGGAAGAGTCTCAAGCGGGCGTTACTAATTATAGAATTCTGAACGAGGTAGTGGACTCGAGTGTTTGTTTTTTATTCGAGCAAACACTTGGTAGTACTGAGTGTTTACGTTTTTCAACCCACTTTGTATCGTTAGGATGTGTTTGAGGTGCAATCTGTTGATGCATAGAAGACATGTACCAAATTCTGTGAAGCTGTCTAGAATATTATCTCAGTTATTATCAAAAAACTTATTGTTTTTTCAAAATTCCATCACCCTGTATCTCAAAAGTTGAGAGTTTTAGGACATACGTAGATAGGAAGTTTTTTCTCTGAATGTGTCAAAGAATCACCCCTTCAAATATTAGCATGTCTTCAAGGAACACCCTGTATAATGACCTAAGATTTTTGAAAAATATTGAAAATTCACAAAACGGCGTCGTTCTGAAGAAAAGTGTCTTCTTCTGTGTTTTCTTATTGCCAAATTGCTCTTTGGGAAATTGCAGTTCAAAAACAATTCAAGATACGACCTTGCAGATTTCAGAGAATGTTTTTGAAAATATTAACTATCAAATACGCCAATAAAAATTGTTTCGTCGAAACACACTTCGATTTCTGGATTGACTGAAATTCTCGAAAATATTTTTGTCTACAAAAGTGTAAGGTTATAAAACAAACTTGAATTTCTTGAAAAAATCATGAAATCGTTCCAAACAAAAATAGATCCCGCCCAAAATACGCATACAAGGTGTTTGAGATGAGCTGAAAACTGTACAGACTTTCGTATCTCTCGAAAAATCCAAAATTCATGAAAAGGGTCGAAAATATCCCTGTTGCAACAAGACTCCTAGTCAAAAACTCTAAAAAAAAACAAGCAAAAAGGTTAGTTTTCTATGAAACTCTTCCTTATTGGAAACAATATCCAAAAGAAGCCCCACACATTAACACACCACACTGAATTTCCTCAATATCGAGAAATATTTCGCTCGGCTCATTTCACAGAGCATAGATAATGAAATGTGCATGTAACACGAGACTGCCAGCTACGTACCACTTCAAAGTTTTCCCTCTTGAAGTTGTTTAGTCATGTTGTTAACCGAAGAAACTCGAGACAGCAGCACGAGGCTTGGGTTGCCTATTGTTTCAGTCACCGATAGCTCGATCCATCTCAATTCCCTCCCGATAAAAATATCGACACGTGTAGCATTACCAGGCTAGGACGAAGAGGAAAAAAGATATGCACAGCCTCTGGTGGATCAGCGACGTGAGCGAGAGATAATTGGTGGCGCTCATGGGCAAAAAACAAGATATATTTCTTCTCTAATTGACTACCACCATAAAGTGAAACTTGATACGCATCTGTCGTGTTACTGTTGAAGATTTTGTAGAGCTGTGTATTTTTTGGACGTACCGTAACAAACCCACGTGATATACCACGCTTGTTAGCATTTTAACTAGCTGATTCTCAGTTGATAAAGTGAGAGAGCATTGTATATGGCTACATGATGGTGAAACCACTCTTCAATTGTTTGTTGGTCCAAAGTGACGATGGGAATTTCATGGGACACATCCTAGACGGGTACTTACCGAATCGTCGTGAGATGGCGACACAATGGTGTTCGGTAACATTGTTTTCTTCCCCGTCAGTCAGAACTGGCGGGAAATCCACATTTCTCTTGTTCATTAACCTACTTTTGGATTTGTAGTCGTTTATTTTTTGGTTTGTGGTATTTTTTAGTTGAAATGGAGTTTCGTATAGTTTATGGACAAGCAGAAACCGTCTCTCGTCATCTTTATGGAATTCCGAAGGTAATTTGTTAGTTTTAGGAGTTGGAATCAATAATTTACTTTGTCATCACTCACATAGGACGAAACCGTTTGGAAACAATGGATTCTCGCTTAAGGAAAACATTCAGAAGTATTTTTAAAACATCTTCTATTCAATTTCCCGACTGTGTGAATATTCTGGAATGAATACAAGAGAAATGCTTTGGATTTGGTAGTACAGAGTACGAAGTGACATCTGTCATTGGTAGAGTGATAGTAGATAGTCTGGAACTGATTAAAAAAAATTGGAACATCCAATTAGCATCCCAATTTTAGTTATTGTGAATTTCAAGAGGGCGCATATGGCGCATACGATACAATCCAACCGGATACGTTCTAATATTTATTTTTCCCAACCATATGAGATACACAGATAGGTTTATTTTTATACCAAGTCGGTACATAGCATGCGAAGCCACTTCATTCAAAGGAAGTGCCGTTTCATAAAACAAACATGAATTCCTATAATCTCGTCTACAGTGTGTTAGATTCAAAAGGGGTTCGATATCACGCTGGGCTGGTATCTCTATGAGTCCCACCTATTTTTGACGATTTATTTCGGTGCGAAAATATCAAGAGGAGCGTCGATTATTCCATTAGCCTGATTCCAAAACCATTATCATAATCGAATAAAAACTCAGCCGAGTTCTTCGGAGTACAGATTATTGAATATCGAGCGAGATTATTCCACAGATTTCCTTTATACAACCACGTGGAACTGGGATTGAAATCCACGTTTAAATCAGTTACTCATCATCACAATTTCCTGCCAACGATATTAAATTCCAGGATTCCCCATTAAAAAATCCTCTTACTGATTGAAAACGCAGACAGCGTCTCATTCTACTGATTTCGTATCCATTTTGTGTTCAAGCTCATGAGTCGTTGGATTCCACCCTGTATATTTTTTTAGTGCCTTGACAATGGGAACAGAAGTACGTGACATTTGGTAGAAGACTTGCACGTCCAACATAAACCTAGAAAACGTGATTTGCTGAGATAGTAGAATTTATGCAGCAGTATGATTTTATCTGACACTATTGTGAGACTCGATTACTGTTCATTTTTTCTTCCAAATGAGTTTACTTCCTCGTTCTTTTCTCCTACTGTTCTCTGTTTTTTTCTTCTACCAACACACCAATCAGAACCTTTGAAATACACGTCAAGGGGCATCTACAGGGTGAGCTACTGAAGCCAGTGAAAACACAAGAATTCTGACCGCAATAATTAACTCTTCCAATTACACAAATAGATTCTCTTGATGAAAAGTCAACACCTTCAACTTGGCAGCGTCCCCATAGCCAATATTTTCCGCCAAACCCAATCCAAACAAACGAAACATTTCCTTTCGACACGAATAGATCCATCATAAGAACATCAGTCAGCTCTCGTTGAAACCGAAGACGTAGTCGAAAACGATTTCCTCTTGCTGCGTCACATCCAACGCTATCGTGTTCCAACATGTCCGGCGAACGTTCGAGCGCCTCGGCGCTTCATTGTGCCGCATACAGGTATCTAATTAATGGCAACAGGGCATTCGATTCATGCCGGGTCCTCGTCGTATCACGTCATCACAATAGAGGAACTGGATATCGAAATTACAACAAGAATATCCTGGCAGCTAGAATGAGAGAGAAATAGAGAGGGATGACAGACAGCTAGTGGGGGTGATGCAATTGCAGCTATGATGGGGATTATGGGGTTTTGTGTTTACTTCGTTAATTATTGTGATTTTGATTTGACAGGTATCCAATAGTGTGTTATCTTTGAGCTATTATATCGTGTGCAGCTTTTGGAGTGCCTGAAAACACAGGCTGCATCGAGGGATGACTCAAAATGCTACGAAAAGTAGTGAAATGAATTAAACTTGTTGATGAAGTAACATTTGTAGATTGTTAGGCTTATAGCCTGCGATTTTTGAATACATTTAGTGCAATTGTGAGGCACTAAACTACAGGAGACTAACGCAACTACATAGTTTGAGGGGTTATATACAGTTAGAAGACCGAAAAATAAAGCGAATTTTCCAGAATTTTTTCTGAGAAAACTTCAAAATTTATTGATCTAACAATTCGTACACATATCATGGTATCTTTTGAGAGTATTTTGACACTTGGTATTAGTAAAAATATTCTTTTGGAAAGGAGCTACAGCTGAGCTCCGGGAGCTCCTCTCAAAAAGACGTTTTGCAGTGAACACTAGGTATATCACTGGACTGGATCATCCGAAATCAAAAAACTAAACAGATCTCGTTAAAGTAATGTCAAATTCAGAAACTCATCGAAGGAATAAGCAAAATATTTTCATTTTGACAAAATTGTGGTTTCTCAAAGAAAAAACTCGATTTTTGACTAAAATTTCAGCCTTTGATTGTTTAAAAAGAAAAATATTTATCGGTGAGAAAAAAATCTTCGATTAATTACTAAGAAATATATTTGAGAAGCTCGTGTTAAAATTTGAGACTAATCGGCTAAGCCGTTTTCGAGGAAAATATTTTGAGAAAAACGCGTCTAAAGTTTGAAAAGCACTTTTCAGCACTCTGAAACGCCTTTTCAAATTTGCGTGTAACTTCGAAAATATTCACTGGAACTATATGAAATTTTCTGTATGTATTCTCAAACATATGCACATTAAGAAAATAAAATGAAAAAAATCTGTATTTAACCCCTTGATTTTAGGATGATTATAAAGTAGCCTGAAGGCACTGTGATTAAAAATACACTACCTTATTTTTCACTCAGTATAATCGAATTGAGTTGAATCTAATGGAACATCCCACCAACGGAATTAATTTTTCATTTAAACGTAATTTGGCAACATGCCCACGCGGTTGACCATCAATCATTCTTCCATTCATCATGTATAGTTGATGAGCGCATGCATTCAGAATTCAACGACAGTAACATTTCGCTAATGTTATTATTAGATAAATACCAAAATTCGCTATGGAATACAAAGCTGGCTCAAAATCGCCAGCATATTTGGGGTCGCATATTTCGGCATATTATTATGCAAAGCCGTGACAGAAAGTCCTAGAATACGCATGGAAAAGCGCTTTGTGGTACACCAAAGTCAAGGAAGAAAATATTAGTAGAGCATTCAAACAACGATTGGTAGATTTCAGATTGGCGTTTTGTCATGATGGAGAGTTCTGTTCAGAATTCACCACTGACAAAATCAACTGAAGGAGTTCTCATGGAAAGAAACACAGTTTATAATTTTCGTGAAGGAAATTTGTTCATAAAAGCAGCTAATAGAAATTAAATAGAGCTCAGCTGACTTCCCTCGAAGCATTGCAAGGGCATCAAACTAGCTTCAAATATTCATCAAGAATATAAAAGTGGAAGAACAAAAAGAGTTTTTCAACTGTCTGGGTTTTTTTTCGTACGTTTTTCATCATATAATGAGAAAATGAGTGTGATATAGTATATCAAAGTATAAGGGGATGAAAAGGTCTTTAAAGAACAGATCCACGATTTTTTTTTATTTGTCTCATTTCACATTTGAGTAAAGTTTTGCATTTGTCGCGCGTTTTTTAAAGTTCGATTCAAACACAAAACACAAAAATTTCTCGAATAAATCATGCATCACTACATTGAAGACCATTTTTGCTGGTTGAATTCCAAATATAACTAAATGTTTCATCTCTACTGCGTTATATTTTCGTTTCATTTGTTTTATTGTAGGAAACTGTCCAAATGTTATCACGAGCTGTAATTTTTTTCTCGTTTCTTTTCAGGAGAATGTCGAACCGCTTTGGGAATGGAAGAAGGCCGCATTCCCGATCATGCCATTTCGGCGAGTTCGTCCTATGAGACGAAGTCCGTGGGACCACAAAATGCCAGGTGAGTGGATGGAGAGTCTATTTATTTATATTTCCCTGATGGTTTTGCCCGCTTCAAGACATATTTTCTATTCGGGGTCTTCGAGACGATGTTATTGGCGATAAAATTCGATAAATTCGGTTGAGGGTTCTTTGTATTGGGTTTTTCGTGATGGCCTTATAGCTGTAACATCATTCGATTTTTGAAAGAGTCCAAAAACACCCAAAAACATTCGAAAAATGAACTATTTTGACTGAAAAATACAATGAAATGTCTAAGATGGTGCTTTCACAAAATTCAAGTCATTACGACGTTTTCAAAATTTCCTAAAAAAACATCAAACCTTTGGTATACTTCCAGCAGAATTTCAAGAAATCTAAATGCACCGAAAATTGTATATAAGGTGTTAGAAATGCGCTGAGCACGGTACTGAACTCAGTTTTTCGATATCTAATATAATTTTCGAGAAATTCGTAGTTTTCTATCATCGAATATATCAAAAATGTACAAAAACATACCAAAAACATCCAAAAATGACCTGTTTCTACATTAAAAATGTTCTTTAACTATGGAAGCATATTCTACAAGATGGAAGACTTTACTATGATTATGAAATTTTCGAAAAAATCATAAAGTATCTTTGTTGAATTTCCAACAAAATTTCGAAAAATAAATTCGCCTCAAAACTCGTCTGTGGGGTGTCTTAAATGTGCTGAACATGGCACTGGCCACAGAAATTCGTGATTTTCCAAAAGTCCAAAAAGGCAAAAAAAACAGAAACATCCAAAAAATCAATTGTTCTGACAGAAAAAATAAAAAAAATACCATAAAACGTCGTCCTTCCTCACGAATATGGCATGAGGCAAATCGAATTTCAATCCAGGCACGCAGTGATAAGAAAAACTCAACACTCTATACGACTACCTCCTTAAAAGCTATTCTTTCATTCTCAACTCTCGATAGGATAAGAGCAAATATAATTCACGAAACCGCATTCAGTCGCCCTCATACCGTCTTCTGAGGATGTTGTTTATCTGCTTCCGGAAAAGGAGCTTTCTGAGGCAGGGAAATACCTAGGAAGAAGACACCAAGAGGGGAGGATGTATACATTACCGTCCCTTTTTAGGGATGATATCGATACGCAGGAAGGGTAGCTGTTATCATTTTGATTCGATCAATTCATTAGAGCGATGTGTAATTCGAACCAATTTGTGACACAAAAGTTAGAGCACGAACTGGGGAGCTGTTTCAATAGGAAAATACCATAAAACGTCCAAAACAATTATGTGAAGACTTTTTGGTATAGAAAAAAAATTGTGGGCAAATTTTCTTCATATTTCAATGCACACATTCCATTTATTGTTTTCTACTTCTTTGTTATCCAACACGATACGAGCTATCGATTTTCAAGAAACATGCGAAACACTCGTTTCGATTCGGAACACAAAAAGTCTCAGAAGAACGTAATTCAACATTGAATTCGGTTGTGTTATCTCACGATATCATCAGTAAATAGGCTACTGAACGACACAAAAGTATCAGTTACTGGACATAAAAGTGGAAGCATTCATTAAACCACTCCTTACTATGACCTGGAAGAATGGGGATGTTTATCCTGCTCCATTTTACTAATTTTTCGTTTGCTGGTTGCTCCTTTCTCACAAAATGCACTGATTCATCTTTATTGAAAGAAAATTGTGATTGTATACAATTTCATTCCACTGATTTTTCCATCTGCATGGTTCCATGTTGAATTTGTATCAATTTGAAGGGTTTTTCAGCTACCAAAAGGTGAATCTCTAATTATCAATCAGTAATTTTTCAGTCCTAGTTGTAGGAAATATTATTTTTCACTTTGCAAAATGATTCTGACTATCTCAAAATAATTGCTGCATTGAAATGATCCATAAATCAAACTGGTTCAGAAGAATTTTCTTTATCCTGATTTATATCCCTATTAATTTCGATTTCATTGTGAGGCTTGAGGGAATTTTGAATTATTTAGACATCGACTGTGAATATTCAGAATAAAATAAACATTAAAACAATATTACACAGCCACGATATGAATAAATTCAGCCACAACGTATAATGGATCTATAAAGTATGGTAATCTGATGGAAGAAGATATAAAAAGTTTATGTTTTCCCTCACTGAACTCACTGTTTCTTCAAAAAGAAAAAACAGTGATGATCAGAAGTAGCGACATTGTGAAATATTTGCCATCCCACTGCTTGAGTTTTCGTTTGGTGCAAAATGAGACGCTATCTGCGCTGTTACTATGTGCTACTCAAATACCAATTTCAGGCAAACAGTTTCTGAATAATTAATTCAAAAAAATTAACTCTCGAACAGATTGACTGATCTGAAGACCCTCTCCATCAATTGAACACGTCAAATTAAAGCCTCACACTGGAATTAAACGCCAAAAAGAGCAAATGGCTTTTTCCAGTCTACAATTCGGCGTCTAGCCTAATGTTGGGTCACAGAAAAGAACCAACACTCATAAATTAAAACCTTTGACTTGTCGAAAATTGCTCTGCGAGTCTCCCCTTACCATGGGGGAGAGCTGAGGGGACTTTTTGAACCGTGACGTGTAAATGACTTGGAGGTGAAGACTGTCAGGATAATGTTGGTGCAGAATGCTGTTCGATTTTTTTCGGTGGGTCCTCGAGATTTCGAGGATGGGGTCTACGATGCTTTGCTCGTCTGCTGTCCTTGTTACTCCTATAGCTTTCTGTCTATACCCAAGATATATTTTTCCTGGTACTGTATAGTTATCATGACGTTGAGTAGACTTGTTTTGCTCGTTCAGCTGGTGATGGTCTGAATCAGGTTTACTATTCAGTGTTGCCAAAGCTTTGAATAGGCGTAAATTGAACTCCTAACCTCTACCTTGAATCGGGGACAATCTCTGCCGATCCCGATAATGACAGGCCTCCAGAAACTCGACTTACTTGGACGCAACTTATAGAATAAACCCCGATATCGACGAATCTCAAATGGTGGTTAATTTGGATCCTCGTTGGGGTCGAATTTCATGAATAAAATTATAATCAGGTGAGCGATTATGAATGAAATATTCACAAGTGTCAGCACAAAAACAAAAGGTCAGTCCTTCGTCCATTATAATGTCGAGTTGGGTTCGTGTTTCGCCAAAAGGACGTTGATTGATCGTATCGAGATGAAGAAATAATGCATGGATTCGAAAATGTAGGAAACAATGGGACGTCCATTATATGGAAACGAGTCTTGACACTACTCCAAGGATTTTCGACGAGTTCAAAAGGTTCCAAACAGTCAATCATCTTTTTTGTTTCGATAGGAAATTGTCTAATTCCACTGGAATTTCATTATTCTTTCTCATCTACTATCATGACTGTTCATCTCGCAAATTATCATTCGAAAAAAAAACAGAAGTTGCCATTGAACTTATAAAAGAAGAAACAACTTCCTTCATCCCATTTCATCATACTCGAAGCTTGAACCACGTTCAACCCAAAATTACCTCTGTGATTAATGTGCGGTAACTGTTTGTGTAATACGAGAATTACATAGCGATCCAGGATGCGTTACGTGATTATCCAACGTTAAAAAAATCACCGTTTACAATCGCTGATGGACGCTAACTGAGTTACTGGAATAATCCGTGAAATTGATGATACGTTGTGGAAGCGAAGCATCCTTTATCGTCCATCTCTACAGAGGATGCTTCATAGTTCTGCCTTTCAGCTAGGCTTAGAATGAGTTGATGTCTGCGTTGCTACGTCGCATGTCGCAAGTGGAAAATTGCATTGCATGAAAATTATATTCGAGAATGCTTCACTAAACTAGCTCTGGATATGTCCCACGAGAAACCTTTCCTATATGGATATCCGACTGATTCCCAACTGATTTATTCATTTACCCAAGCAAAAGTGACTCTTTCTTTATTACTGAACGTGGCAGAAACACGCTTCTGCTTTCAGAGCAATCCATTTTAAATAATTAAGGCTATCACCCAGTAATATGCATTTCTAGGTATGCAGTTTGCGTTTTCGTTTTTGATATGTTATTTCGGTAGTGAAGGAAATGTGAAAATAGACGAAAGGATCCGTTGAGTTGTCAATTATCATGTCGACGAAATGCAGTTTTGACAAGACGATTCTGAGTTCATTTCGTTGTTAGATATTAAAGTTTAGAATTGAATTGTAGAATAATTTCGGAAATGTCATTCAGGGAATGTGACGTCAATAGCACTGAATCATTTCAAAAGTTGCTCGTTTTGTGGTACTGAATAGTTTCGAAACATTTACGACTTTTGTTCAATTTCTAAAGAAATTTCGAGGATCGATTTGACTCAAAATTCGTATACAAGGTGTCTGAGATGCGCTGAACAAGGCAGTGAGCTCAGTTTTTCGATAGCTAGTATACTTATCGAGATATACACAATTTTCTATGATGGAGTATTTTTTTTATATAAAACTTCTCACGAAAGGAGAAATCCTGTAATGTTCAGAGGACATCGTATATCGAATAATTCTGAAAACATCCAAACACTTTCGAAATGTCATCTATTTTTACAAAAAAAATTATAAAATATGTAATATGATGCTTTGGGAGCATATTCTACAAGACTGAAGACACTACTACGATTTTAAAATCCAAACAAAATAATCATATTTATTTTTTTTTTATTTCGAGCTAAATTTCGCGAAATCTATTGCCCCCCAAGTTCGAAACGACCTGTACATCATTATCTAACCGATCCAGGGCCAGCTTGATCAGCTTCTCAGAGTTCGAAAACAGTAGCTGGTCCGTACGATCGCTTTGAATTATGATCACAAGGCATTACTCGCAACTCGAACTCACTAGCTTGTCGATTCTGCACTTTGTCCGAACATTTATGGAGACACAAAGCACCGGCCAGAGTGGACCCGAGCACCGAGTCGCAGGGCTACCAATCACCAGACGATGATGAATCGAGAGCCATATTAACCCTAAACTACCACAGCGCGTTGCTAGAAAATAGCAGAGAAGTTTAAGTCAATCGATAGTGTGGATACGTTTTGAGTTTCACTGTGAAAATAATCTCTTCTCCTTTCGTGGGAAGTTTAATAATAAAAAAAGTGTAAGGGCCTGCTGCTTTCTATACGTTTAGGAGTTCCTGTTGGGTAATATGTAGGAGAATAATCAACAGAACTGTTATTCCCTTTTCTCATTATCCTGGTCCTATTATTTTTCCACCAAACAAACAAAGTCGAATGAATATTCCATGCAGCCAATCATTCAGAAATCGAGATGAATTGCTATTGGCCAATGTCCATAATAACCACAATTACACGATGAATGTAGAGTGCAATATCATTGAAATTTGCTTTCAACTTCCGTTCAATGCAGCTGCTTCAATTTATAATCGCCCACATATCCAACAGGCAATGTTATATTAGGTATAATAGAAGATATTACATTCCTACCTGCTGTTTGCTGCATATTTGCCAAAACATAGTTGGGGGCCATCATTTGGTGGCAGCACAATAGCTGTGGATTCCGTTGTAACAGGGTTATTAATTCTCTTTCATTCCCTGGACCCAGATATTAGTTGGTCTAACATTGCCAATCAATTCAGTGAAGGAAAAAACTTGGGACAATTTCAACCAGCCAGGTACTACTCACAACATCAACTCCAACTTTCAGAAGTGGGATTTCAAAATGCAAAACAAAGTGACATGAGGAAATCGATGTATTTAAGACTCGTTTTTATAGCTGAGCTCATCATGAAAACCAGAGACTGGATGCGAGCAATTTCTGCTCCAAAATCCAGCTCAGCAGCGACCTGTTCTTATCCCAGTGCTATCCACACGTAAATCTGAAATTTGAACATGAAATTATGAATTTTATTAGACCCCCCAATGCTATCCAACACGTACGAAAGTGTGATAAAAAAACTGCGAAGAAATATGACCCCAATTCAGTTCTTTGCTCTACAGTTTCAATGATATATTTTGCAGTAACTTTCTCAGGAATTATGATCGTGTCGTGGTTTATTTGCAACATCCAGAAAAGCTGTTTTGCTTGTTACATTGGGATGAATTAAAAATTTCTTAGTATCTTTCTTCTGGCTTGGGATGCTGAATATTTCAAAATTATTCTTGTGTACCTAAAGCTTTCCTTGGGGCCTCCTGATGGAAGAGTTTACAAATTCAATCAATGGATATTTGCTGTGGATCGATGTTTTATTATTTCTGAGAAAGGTGTTTATGTGATGAAAAGAGATAAAATTCGATTGTTATTCCAAGCTTCGCTTTCCAATCATCCGGTTCACTCTTTTAATGACGGTTTGGAATCTCCAGTGGCCTTTTGTTGAAACTCCTCGATTTACACTTTCGCGACAGAAGTTCAGTCTCAAAGTCCTGGGTACAGGACCGGACTCACCATTTTCATTTCTCATTCAAATTCTCATTCATGTATCGATGCTGCTGATATGTCTCTTCTTTTTGGTGATTTTGACAGTGTCTAATGGTCAGCCCATTCGTTGTTTTTCAACTCTTTACGTCCATCTTGAAAACGTTCAAACGACAGTATCATCTTTTGGTGAGTTTTGGTGAAAGCTTCGCGAAAATCAAGACGAGACTTGATAACTGGTCTTTGTTCGAATGTCATTTTCAAACCAATACAACAAACTGTCACATTGAGCTCGATATCTCAGCTGTCAAACGTCCAAATGTCATAAGAAATCGACAAAACACTGAAGGACATGATGGACCGACCGAAATCTCAAAGAGTTGGAACATTCACTTCGTTATAAAAAATAAATTGTGACTCGTACTGAATCTGGTCCTGCATGCGACACAGTTTTATAATCTTCTTCCGCTTCTTCGACCTCACGTAACCCTTCAGATACTTGTCGCTTTCTGATGTCGCTTTGTCGAAAATTATTATTACCAGAACGGAATTTCCCATCAGCTCTTTTCCTTCCATTACTTGCTGATCCCTGGCTAGGCAGTGAAAAACATCAGTTAAATGGTTTACAAAATTAAAGGAAGGGAAATTCTGCTAGAAGATATTCCTCGAAAGCATTGCCGATTCGATTAATATCGTTTCAAGGAGACTGATTTTTCGTGTTTCGCGATTTTCGCGATTTCAATGTTTGTAGCAACAACTTTTCCAGACATTTACAATCCTGCATGTTTTTACTTGTTTCTTGGTCTATATAGTGACAGTGAATCATATCTCGATACCAGATTGGTTGGAAAGACCCACCCTTTTTCCACTTTCATTTCCTTTACCAAACGACTGCGCCAAATGAGTTCGCACACGCTGTTAATGAGATGCACATTAGCAAAATCCAATCAATCAAGTTTTGATGGGGCCACAAAGAATTCGGTGAATGGTAGACGACCATGAATCAACCACTGCCTTTGATACAAGAGAGATATTGCTTAAAATAGGAATGATATGTCCATCAAGGATTGATAATGATTGATAGATTTTTAACTTAGATATGTTCTGATGATCCAATGCTGATATATGCAACAGTCAAGCATTTTTCTATAGTATTTTCTGAATTGTGATGGAGTGAGAGAAGAATTATTCAACTATGAAATTGCAAAACCTGCAACAAGCAACATGAACTCGGAATAATGTAGTACCTTGACGATGCCTATTAGTGCAGAAACGTATATCATTATTTTCTTCATAGAAAAGCTGACGCCTTTCAACTAGCTGAAATAAATTCAGTCTCAGAACATTCTTCTGTGATCCCATTGCATCACTTCCAGTTTTTCTCTGAACCTCCTGTCTTTGATGTCAAACTCAAGGAGTGTATAAAACACTTTGCATCACTTGACAACATCTCGTTTTCTTGAAGCTCCCATCGATGGCTTCGGTTAGTCTTTTGTTCGGTGATTTCTGAGAATCATTTACGAGAGCAAATGGCTGAGTCAACACAGCCAGCACAACACAATGAGATCGACCCTATGGTTCACAGAGATCCGTTTAATTTTTAGTATACACTCCCTTTGGTAGTTAAACTCCATGGTCAAATATTGAATCAAGAAATTCGGATCGTTCAGCATTGGCCAGCAGTGACGTAGAAATTGGTATTTTTGTTAACGAAGACTTCTATTTCAACTTCTTTTGACTGCAAGACAGTTGTGACAGCTCTCCAGTAAGTGCGATGTTGCCGCTCGTTTTTTTTTCAGTGATACCTCGAGAACATAAAGTAAAATTAAGAATATACTAGGTGTTCCTTGAGGACATGCTAATATTTGAAGTGGTGATTCTTTGACACATTTCGACAATGAACAAAACTCAACTCTTGAGATACAGGGTGGATTTTGAGTTTTTTGTTAATAACTGAGATAATATTTTAGACATCCTTAAAGAATATGGTACATGTCTTCTATGCATCAATGAATTCTATGAATCTGATATCTTAATTTGCTTTCAGTCGATGCACAAACATTTTCACGCCGCATCAGATTTTCGAGGAATTGACCCTGAAGTGAAACGACTTTTATTTTTTTAAGCGAAAACCATGAGTCGGACAAAGAAAATCCATGAGATTAATTTTGCTCGATAATGAATGAGGATCTCAGAAGTATTTTTTATTTTGAAAGTAAGCAGTGGCGTAGTATTTTTTTTTTCAAAAATATTCAATGCAAAACCAGTACGGACACCACTGGTAGAGAAAATGGAATATTTCGTACGTCACAAAATGCACCTTGATGCATAGAAGACATGTACCAAATTTTCTAGAGCTGTCTAGAATATTATCTCAATTATTACCAAAAAACTGTTTTTTTCTTTTAAATTTCATCACCCTGTATCTCAAAAGTTAAGACTTCTAGGACATACGTTGATAGGAAGTTTTTTTCTCGAAATGTGTCAAAGAATCACCCCTCCAAATATCAGCATGTCTTTAACCCTGTATACGTCAAATTATTGAACGGTTTTCTCAATGTTGGTAAAAATTCATGATACGCCACTGTCCTCCGTAACGAGAAGCCAGCTTGAAGGGCAACCTGATTCGGAAAATAGCCGATATACAATACGAGTTCTCTTGAGAGCTCAGTCGTTTGGAATATACGAATTTTGATGAATGGCCATATAGGCACAAAGAAAATATTTATGTTCGTGTACTGCTTTAATGAAATGAATGAAATCATTAGAATCAGCAATGCGAATTGTGGGTCGAGTACACAAAATCTGTTTGTAAGAGCCGATCCAGGAAATGCTGAACACACAGTATAGGAGAGGAGGCAATGAAGAGAATAATGTATGAGCGTATAATTTGTTTCATTTGGAAAAATGTAGTCAGCAAAAGGATTGAAATTATCAACTCAATGTTGTAGTTTTCACCTTTTTAAACGTTTCGGTAATTCCAGAATTTTTTCAAATATTCCTACACTTGAAATATGAACACATCTTAATCAGAAAATTGAATGGAATGAATTGTGTGTGCTTTCAAAGATAAAAGTAACTAATTTGATTCAAAACCACCAACAAAATTGGGTGCCTTCACAAATCTAAATTCATATTTCGTCTAATTCTGCACGCCCATTCAAAATCGATACTACTCAATACCGAGTCCTCCTTCTTTTCTGCAATTAATTCGAATTTACGAACGTGCAGGCGTGGCAGGTAACTGACACATCCCGAAAACCCCCAAGAAAATATACCATATGTTTGGCTGTCATCGAAGAAGTAACACGTGTCACTTCCAAAATGAAACTTCATATTCACAGGAAGCGGCGTATTGAATGACGTATCCGACACGTCAAATATGCGAGCGAGACCATTGAATGTGTTCTTGTTTATGTTGTTTCATTTTTTGTTTTGACAGATTGAAACAATTTGGAGATACAATAAAGTTACTCTAGTCTTACAGCGATGAATTTGATGGAATTTGTAAACGATTTCTCACATTTTCAACTTGTTTAATACACTTTATTGTGTCTGGCAAAGAGACGACTGACGAGTCAATCAGGTGGGGACAGTAGAAGAGAAGCAATTTTGGGAAAGACCAATGTGTCACTTTTCATTGGGTGGAATTTCAATACATTTTCTTCCCTTGCAGCTCTCATGGATTATTTCACATATACCCAATGATTTTTTTCTAGTAACACGTGTTTCTATTTACCTAAATTCCCTGCATAAACCTTCGAGGAAGCATCGTATAAAATGACACATCCCATCCTCAATAAACATTTGGAATTGTAACCGATCAGGTATCCAAATATTTAAAATCGGATTTCAACAAACAATTTTTTATGACTCCGGAAAATACAACCCTAGACGCTTTCGTGATGACGGCACCAGCTAGGACACGGAAGGGCTCGTGATATCTGCACACAGGGGATGCTTTTTATAGTCCAAGGGACGATTCTTTTTACAGCTGAGCGGCTCGGATGATGTGTCAATTGTTGAATGCGGATCGATAGCGGATTAGTTCAATACCTGAGGCTCTTGAAATTCAACGGAATTTCCATTCATGAGCTAAAACGCCAATCAAACTCAATGGGGGGGAAACCTTGCACAATAGACAATTGACAAGTCAACATTGATAGCCTTGTCAAATGTCTAATGTGTCATTGTACTACATTGGCTACCGTTTTCCCAATTCCAAAAAAGTGCCACAGGGTTGTTATTTTCAGTAAAAAATCTAGTTGAGTCAGAATATATTTCAGACACGTATTTTCTGATAATTACTACCCCGAAGTTTCAGTGCTGTATCTGTCCTGATCATCGAAGTGCTATTCCCGAAGGATTACTGTCTGTATGACTAGCAGACGAACTGACATTAAAACTCCCCTCAAATTCATACGTGCTCTTAACGTTTTGATATAGCTGCGAAATACTCTCGAAGGGGTATTTCGAAAGTTATATTTACTGAAATCAAGTATACAGTAGCAAAAATAGAAAAAATTACGGTTTTTTGGAAATAAATAGTGTAGTCACTTTGTACAATAGCAATGTTTTTTTCTGATTAATATAATTATATACAAATAATTGACAGTGCACTGTGGTAGAATTATCGCATTAAGACGTCACTGGTGAGATCATATTTGTGCGATACAATTAGGCCCTTCTCGGTTGAGTGACGAGTAAACGCATGACGTGACGTTTTAAATGACAGAAACCTGTAACTATGACCATTGTCATTGGAAGACACCTGTAATGGAGAGCTTTTCAATTTGTCCAATAGATGTCACCACTAGCGAAAAGTTACATACATACAACTCAAGCCAGTGTAAAGCATGTGGAAATTAACTCACCCTAATAGCTAATATGGCCGAGTGAATGTACAGGGTAACAACCTAGCAGTTTATCGATTAATCTTCCAACGTAGCAACTGTGGGTTTTCCCAAGAAAAATGTGTTCGTGTCGTGACCTAATCGGTCGCATATTGCAGAATAGGTGGCTGGCAAAATGCATAAAATACTGATATTATTCCGTGAATAATAAACGGAAGGTAGGCCATTGTCGATTCGGTGGAAACAAATAATTTATTCGTCGTGAATATCGGATGCTTCTGGTATTATGATTCGAAGTTCTCGGCCGATATCTTCACAATGGTCTATTGAATATTCACCCGATCGTTTGGAGTAAATCTTTGTTTGGATTGTATTCGCGTTTCATGATTGTATGCTTCCGCTGGAAGAGTATGGTAATATCAATTCTTTGTTTATTTCACGAAAAATGCATCGGGGCTGCCAACAGAACAGCTGCCATGTCGATAAAAAAATCATATAGGATTTTATGCACTTTTGTCAACTCATCAAGCTGATCCTAGTCAGGACATCAGAACAAAGTGTCAAATCAATTGTGTTCTTCTGCAGTTGGGAGCACTAATTCACAAATATTTTCAGGATAGGTGTCAATAAGGTTCAGAATTTTCAACACCTTGTATGGTGGGGGTCTGAAAAATTCAATTAGGGTATCTGGATCTTCATGAAACGCAGTGTTGGAGAGTTGCTCGTTGTGGAATAGAATCTAGAATGAGAAATAAAAACTCCAACGTCAGTTTCTGACGTTCCCAGTTTAGATATTCGAAAAGGGAACATATTTCACGCCTAGCACTTGACATATTATAGATGATGTTCAAGTATGTCGACCAGTTGGCTGATATTCGTCTTCATAGTCTCCCCGCCCATTCGCAGAAGCTGAATTGGTGAAGTAATTAATGAGAATGTCACTGCACGTTCCATCAACGTCATGTCGTCACTAGTACTAATCGCACAAATGAGTTCATTACATTCTGAACCAGAATTTTCTCTATGAAGCTTTGATACTTGATAACCATCAAGATCACCACGAAATTCACTCAGGTTAGAATTGGTTCCACCATCTTCATAAAGAGTGCATTTATAATTCAACCACCTCTTACTCGATTTCACAACCTCGCCTCATGATGGTTATTAATTATTCAGCGAGTAGTTTTACGAGCACGTCATATTTTACGAAGGTACATGAAAAAGTTATAAAATGTTATCGATAGTAGCAGAGACGTGAAAGAGCACATGTGGCAACAATGTCATCGTATACACAAATTTTAGTACTTCAGATACTCGTCGATTTCTGTTGTTTTATGGAAGTAGCCCCTAGTAGTTGAATTATCTTCGGATAAATTTGTACATTTAATTGCATTCGATATATTCCCTCGAATGGAGCTCAACAATGCATGGAATTTAATATTAATAATCAGCTATACGTTTGTGGGTTGCAGCCATGATGTCAATCCCGCTAAAACAACGTTCACCAATTTATATTAATATTTCATTATTCAATTTGTTGAACCAGTAGTTGTTAATGGAATTTTCGAAAGATAATTAGAAATACAGTGAAAAATCAATATCATTAACCTCGAATGTGAATATCATTAATTAATCTTCTGAATCATGCCTTTCTCATTTTGGAACACAAAATATAAGTCATCAACAATTTGACCCCATTTCATGTTTGCTGTCAACGTGACTCCCAAACTGACTTTCTCAAAAAATAAAAGAAGAATTGATCAGGGCTTGCTTCATTATTATTTTTTCCACGTCTTTAGCATGCACTATGATTTCAACATCGAACCAGTTCCTGCAGTTTCCTCATCCTTGATATGTCCCCCAATCAAAACGGTGAACCCTGAAGCTCTTGAAGTTGACAAGTAACTCTAACTAGAGAACTACGTCCTAGCCGTAGGCGCTACCTAACCTACGGCTTTGAGGATGCTCATTGCCCAGTAAGTTTGCTAGATAACGACGATGTAATTCAGCATTACATGCACACTCGTCTTGCTTTCAGCTGCAACGCTGGCCCGAGAAGCATAGAACAGTGAGTTTGGTCTTGTTTGATTCCTGGAAGTCGAATACGTGATTGAACATGTATTGATGCCTCAAAAGATAGGTGGTTGGAACAACAATAACACGACTCTACAAAAAAAATTTCGTTCTTTGTCCTAAAGTTTATACTATTATTTTCCAGTTAGTTATGCACAAAAACGAAAAGAAAATACCTTTTTTCGGTATAAAGTTTGCTTTTGTGATAGTTATAATAATAATACTCATTTTTCAATTTTTTCATAAATTTTGATTGATTTCAATATTTTTAAAAAGACCGCGCGGTGAGAGTGGGGTATTAACGTTTACACTGTGCCGCTAGATGGCACCCGAGTGATAAACAACCATCAGGTGTTATTTACAAGCCCAGAATAACTTAAAATGTCGTCACGAAAGTGCAAATACGATGCTGATGCATTTTGTTTTATATGTGGTCAATTTATTAAAGTTCGAGACGTGAAATATGAACTAAAGACATCTCACGTTCTCTGTGAAGCCTATGAAGCATATTTTGACTGTCCTGTACTGAATCAAGATAAGCCATGGGCTCCACATGTTGCTTGTAGTTATTGTAAAAGGTGTTTGGAAGGTAAGCAATTTTTATTTAATTAGGCAATGAATTCAAAATAATGGATATATTA
Source organism: Plagiodera versicolora (assembly GCA_037013635.1). Classification (NCBI taxonomy): domain Eukaryota; kingdom Metazoa; phylum Arthropoda; class Insecta; order Coleoptera; family Chrysomelidae; genus Plagiodera; species Plagiodera versicolora. Next base: position 7,925,516 of record CM072991.1, on the reverse strand, counting down.
ATTTTAATTTTTATATTCTTAGGTTGGTATCGAGGTGAGAAAAGGTCTATGAAATTTGCAATACCAAGGATTTGGCGAGAACCAAAAGACCATATTACTGACTGCTACTTTTGTATGGTGAATCCGAGTAAAAGACGTAGAGGTAAAAATGCAAAACCTATTGAATATCCTGATCTCGAATCTTCTTCTGCTCCAATTGCTCACGACCTGACACGACTAGTACCTGAGCCACCAAAAAAATTATCGCAGAAAAGTAGCTCATCTTTTAGTTCTTATGAAAGTAATTCCGATAAAGAGTTTTTGCCTACACCTGAACAACCAAAACACTATCTCATTACTTCAGAAGATTTTAACGATCTAATTAGAGATTTAAATTTGCCAAAAAATAAAGCAGAGCTTCTAGGCTCTCGGTTGAAACAGTGGAATTTGCTTGATGATGTTAAGATCTCGGATCAGCGGACTAGGCATGAAATGTTTGCAACGTTTTTCACGAAGGAAGATGGACTTTGTTTTTGTAATGACATTAAACGTATGTTTGAAGCAATTGGCATACCCTGTGTCCCTAGCGAATGGCGTTTATTCATTGACAGCTCGACAAAAAGTTTAAAAGCAGTTCTATTGCACAACGGAAATAAATTTCCCTCTCTTCCAATTGCTCACTCAGTACATCTTAAAGAAAATTATGAAAGTGTCAAAATTTTGCTTGAATCTGTAAAGTATCCTGAGTATAACTGGGAGCTGATTGGAGATTTTAAAATGGTGGGATTTTTAATGGGGCTACAGGGTGGATATACAAAGTATCCGTGTTATTTGTGCTTGTGGGATAGCAGAGCGGATTCTAAACACTATATTCAACGGTCATGGCCTGTAAGAACAGAATTGTGTGTCGGAAAACAGAACGTCAAATTTGAGCCGATTGTTGAAGCGGAAAAAGTGTTAATGCCGCCTTTGCACATTAAGTTAGGGTTGATGAAACAATTTGTTAAAAAACTGGATGAAACTTCAGAAGCTTTTGGATACTTAAAAAAATTTTTCCCGAAGTTATCGGAAGAAAAGGTTAAAGCTGGGGTTTTTGTTGGTCCGCAAATAAGACAGATTTTCGCCGATGAAAAATTTCCAACGTTGCTGAATCGTACCCAAAGAGCAAGTTGGAACAGTTTTAAAGCAGTAGTTTCCGGATTTTTAGGAAATAATAAAGCTGAAAACTACGAAATGTTGGTTGAGGATATGCTTACAAATTTTAAGGCCATGGGCTGCAGGATGTCATTAAAAGTGCATATGCTGCATGCTCATTTGGATAAATTTAAAAACAATATGGGAGCCTATTCCGAAGAGCAAGGAGAACGTTTCCATCAGGACATCATGAATTTTGAACAACGCTATCAAGGCCAATACAATGAAAACATGATGGGCGACTATATTTGGGGTTTATTGCGAGAAAGTAGCTATGAACATAAAAGAAAAAGTAAAAGTGTGCACTTTTAAGTTATTTTCCACTTTTCTGTAAGCTAATTTGATAGTCAAACTCAATAAAAATAATGAACATTTTTATTTCAATAGTTTTATTTTCAATCAAAAATTAAAATCCGAGATTTTTAAAAATTTCGTTCAATCAGTCTTCTAAGCACAAAAGCAAAGTTTTTCATGCCATATATTTTTTTTCCGTCTTATTACGACCTAAACTATCGAAATTTAATGCTTTGCAATCAAAGTCAAATTTCATGTTGACCCGTGTAATCAGTTGTAAATAAATGACAGTTCCTTGGTCATCGTCACAGTTTCGTCATTGTCAACACAACAGAATGGGGGAGACCACTAATTTTTCAAAACAGCATAATCGTGTTCTGTATGTCCAAAAACCATCACTCATTCTTTTTTTAATTTTTATTCGGTCTATATCATGAATTAAATAATAAAATAAACGGTATTCATTTCGAACATACAATTTCATGCGTCATTTTTGAAGGTTGCTCTGATTGATGTAACGCAGTGTGACGTGCTTAACCCTACAAGCTCATCGACCTTGAGCTGACCAATCATAGAAAATTGTTCCATGGCAAATCTTGCAGTGTTGCCGCACCAAAAAACCACAAATCGAAATAAAAGATGTGAAATGATACAATATAGATGATTTTTTTTCCACAAATTATCATGAAATGATAGAGTTATCACTTATCTATACGTTTTTGAGGAAATACATCAAAGGAATAAGGAGTCATCCACAAGTAAACTTGACAACATTGCACATGGTGTGAGCAAAAGATATATGGAAACAGACAAAGATAGACTTAGGGTGTAGCACGTCATACGTTCATAGCACCGCCCACTTATTTCTGGCATTTTTAAATTTAGAATGAAAATGCTGATTTCAAAACGCTGTAGAATCTTTTTGCTTTGATTTTGATCCTTCATATTGGATATACACTGAACCAATATCATTATTCATCGATCAAGAGAGGTTTGGAAGAATTTCATCACTTAGTAGTTTCCCCATTGTGGTTAGAATTACAATGTGTCATAGGTGAAGTTTAATAAAAAATAAATAAAATACGATAGCCTATTGGATCAGTGTAAATTGATTCAATAAAGGACATTTATTATTATTATTTAAATAAAATAATCTTCTGATACTGTCACGATTAAATAAAGTCGAACTAATCTTAGTAGCTGGACACAGTGACTGCGTCTCAAAATGCCAACTTTTCCAACCTCGTCCTGCTATGCACCTTGCGCTGCCCTCTCGAGAAAGATGCGAAGTGTCTCCGTTATGTTTCGCAGTCATTCAGACTCGATGGAATGTTGTCGTGTTACCTAGGCAACGGGTGTTCAACAACCTATGCTGCATCGGGGTGTTCTAACGAGGCATGCAATCACGAACAACTAGGGGTTCATAGGAATTCTTCCTACTGTGAAGTGTCTAGACGAGAATGGTATTTCGCGATGCCAGAATATGCGGAGAAGGTCCAGGGAGACTTTCCAGAAGATTTAGAAGTTTCATTTGGTACTGATATGACATTTGAAAAACATTATTGAAGAACAAATGAAGAAGGAAGTATACATTTTGGCACTCACTCATCACTGACTGATAACAATAAACAAAATCGAGATTCCAGGTGGAAAAGTATAAAAAAACCTTCAACCCTATTCACTCAATTATCCTAAAAAATTCTTCCCTCTTCTTTTTCGGTATTGCTTCTTGTGAATATCTTTCATTTCGTTTGTTTCTTGGTAGCCTTATTCTGTCATGTTCACTATCTCAAAGTGCCCGATATTTGACTACCTGTAGTGTGTCTAAACGCTTCAAGTAGGGTCGATAACCAGGAGTGTCAATAAAAGGGCGTCGTTGTTTTTGTTACAATTATCAATGCTCCATCGCAACAGCTGTGGGAGAAAACAGTCGAAAGTTGACTCTCGTATCGTGAGAAGCAAGAGTCGATATTTGATGATTCAATTGAGTTATGTCAATGGAAACTGAAAACCATCTACTGGGTGGATTATTTCTGCGATCGAATTTTCAAATCCTGTTTGATATTTTTATCGAAAAACCCATTCCACTTGCGAAAAAAAAATTGTTTCATTTATGGATCAAAGACATAGTCATTACGAGCTCTCAAATTGAGTTTTTCTTGTTTACTCGCTACAGACCTTTGAAGCTTTTTCCACATCGACTGAGAATACCTAATTATAATATTCACTCGATCCTAAAAATATTCAATTCGCAATTCCCGAATACACAACGACACTCTTCTGAAATAAAAAGAAGCCGCTGTCAAAGCACGAAGTAAATATTTTCATCGTTACAAAAACAAACTCAAAGCGAATGAATAATGCGTTTTTAATTTGCCCTTCTGAGGAACCTTCATGGACTTGAAAACGACACGCTCTTGATCGGTATTGTAACTGAATAGTATTGAGGATATCCTCTCGCCTGCAGAATGGCGTTTAGTCACACCAAATCATCCAAAATTTGAAGCATGTGTGAAGGAAAACAATGGAAACATGAAAAGTGAAACATTCTAGTTGGATTTTTGGGAAGGGACAGTTTTTATCCCAACACTTGATCAACTTTAAAAGATTTTCGATAGGATTGAGGTCTGGTGAACTTGTAGGCTAATCCAGCACCTTCACGTGGTTTTCAGTCAGGGAAAACAGGTGTCAGATTTTTCCTGATCGAATTCAAATAATAATAACAGCATCACACATTTTGAAATGAATTGTTCGATTTTCAAAACTGGCAATTTTCGTTTGCAAAATGGGCGCTGCGTTTTGGGGGTTGCAAGTATGCTACTGATGTGTAGGAATGTTGGAGTCTCCGCTGAAAAATGACAATTGACAGCATGGTAGCTCTGTGGGATTTCAAACAATCGTTTTCAGAGAAGCCATTAACAGACTAACTTGAGGCATTAACGTAACACAGATAGCGTTTTGTCTTTTAGAGTTTTTATTGCCAGTATTAATGCCATAATCACGTCTACAGCGTGCTTCGTGTTGCTGAAATTTATGCTGTTGGAAGAAGAGGCAAGCACTTGTTCACATTGCTCGAATAACGTTTGAGGCTTTCTTGAGGTCTGCATTCTGCTCTTCTTCTGTTTGTCATATTACTTATTTTTTTCAAGACCTGTTTTACTTTGTGACCTTTCTTTTACCACTGAAGATTACCTTCAAGTCAAATTTTTGCACGAAATACATGTTTTATTCTCTGATTCTTGAGTTGGTATGGATTTTTCAGACATTCATTTGAGTACAGTGGATCTGACAACAATTTCAACATGAAGCCAATCAAATTATTGCTTTCCTCTGAAGCATCATGGCGTGTGCTCTCCAATAAAACCAAACTAGAATTAACATTTGTTTATTCAGCTCCAAACGGAACAAAGAGAGTTGTTTTATGATGTGAGCAGCATAGACGCTGAAAAAACCTAACACGATCAATTCAACACGGCATATTTGGAAAATACTACCATGTACAATTTTAATTAAAAGTTTTTGTCGACTCCCTCAGGGAGCATCCAGAATGAAGCGCTGGCGTATCGCGAATATGGCGCCCAGGCTTTCGATAAACTTTACACGGTTGTGGGGGATGATTAAATTGAGAGGCTCCCCAGGTGAACGAAATTCCAGACTAGTCCAAGAACATGGGCACGTTATTGAGCCCCTGGGTTGTCATCTGTCATCATCAATACAATCAACTTGGTTTTCTGTTTCGTGCCAGGACCTATTTCACTTCCGGTCAGCTGCTTACGATCTATTAGGCACAAATCCGACCTGTCCTGGAATACTGTTCCCATATTTGGAGCCCAGCATCTAAACATATCCTGAAGCTGTTGGATTCTGTCCAAAAAAGGGCAGTTCGTCTCGTCGGTGATGCTTCGCTTACTAACTCGCTTACTTCTCTGGAACACCGTAGAAGGGTTAGCGATCTGTCTCTATTCTATAGATATTTTCATGGGCGATGCTCTTCTGAAATATCAACAATCGTTCCTCCTTTGGCGGTCTCTTCAAGGTTAACCCGTCAAGTCCAGTCTTCACACCCCTTTGAGGTTAATTTGGTGACCTGCAGAACATCTCTTTTCGAAGACTCGTTCATCCAACGAACAGCGAGGCTCTGGAACACATTGCCCAGGGAGGTGTTTCCTGAGGCATTTGACCTTCAGAAATTCAAAAAGAACACCAATTCCTACCTCCTTTCCCTTTTTGGTTCTCACGATGTTCTCTGAACATTACAGGATGTGTCCTTTCGTGAGAAGTTTTATATATCTATAAAAAGAATCATGCATACCCTGTATAAGGATTCAGTCGAGAAACTCCGACCTCTTTGTGATGCTGTAGCCGAAAACTCCTCGAAGATACACTTCGGTACGTATCCCGAAGGCATCTGTTTTTAAAGGGATTCCATTTTCCTCTCGACTGGTTCCATGGAAATGCCCATTCTCGGTCGGACATTTTGCCAGCCAATTTTGATGGCGGTCGTTCTTTTCGTGTGCCCGCCGCGACTGTGTTCTACGTTTACTGCCGATGTTATTTACTACGGAAAATAAGGTGGGCCCGAGAAATATTGCTACGTCGGAATTTTCCCCATTTCTGTTGCTCGCAGAAGATCAGGGGATTTCTATGGACGTTGTTATGTTGTGATTGAGTGACGTGTTCGAAGATTTCCCCCCCTAGTTCGTGGGGGGAATCGCGGTAGAAAGAACCGAACACGTACTTTTGGTAGAACGATTAGCATCACAGTGAAAAACTCTTTCGAGTCAAGATATTGCACAAAGAAGTCGACCCATTTCACTCAGAAAAAAAGATTGAACCCGAAGACGAAGAAATCTACTGTCTCCTACTACGTTTACATCCTCGGAGCTGTGGCACCGCATCATGCAACATAAAATAATAATTATTCGATGCAGCGAAATCTCACGAGCTTCAACAACTCCATCTTTGGACAGGGTTGGGGATGATGGGGGATGATTTGCATCGTAGACCATCGATCATCGATTATCGCCGTGGTCCGGTGCTAAACCGGAAATGAGAACGCGTTCACCGGAGCGTTCCGTAAATCTTACTACTAATCGTTGTCATGTCGACCAAGACCGTGCTTCATACTTTCATTATGTTACAAATTGGCTTGCAGCCAGCCATGATGAAAATATGGCGGAAATTAAGAGTTCTCTCCCTGCGGGGTAGTTTATTATGCTAACCCTATGCAGCATAATATTCGGTAGCGGTGAGAATGAAAGGGTTGCTTTTCTATCACACCATGGGGACATTGATATTCATTGTATTTAACAGAAACTTTTTTTTTAGGTCATCTAATATGTTCTAGAGACTATTCATTGGTAACCATCACTATTCCAATGTTTTTTGATAGGAATGGTTTAATGAGATATCAATGAAAACATATTTTCTCTCCTTTGATATACTTTTCACATAAAATAATATGGAATAAAACCCCCCAAGAACTTTTTGAACTCCATTAAATCCTACTGAATTGAAAGTCTTGGTTAGGTTAGGTTAGGCTAGGTTAGATTAGGTTAGGCTAGGTTAGATTAGGTTAGGTTAGGTTAGGTCAGGTTAGGTTAGGTTAGGTTAGGTTAGGTTAGATTGAGTTGAGTTGGGTTAAGTTGAGTTGGGTTAGGTTAGGGTAGATCAGGTTGGGTTAGGTCAGATTGGGTTGGGTCAGATTTGTTCCTATTGGGTTGTGAACTGAATGAAGAATTCGTTCAGTTGTATTACCCGCATTTTTCATTCGATTCAGTCAATTTAATCATTATATTGCAAATAAACATACAAAGTATCATGAAATATAAAGTTTCTAGAGATATTATGAGGCTTGAAGATTTATGGATATCCATATTCAATCTTCTGCTGTATCACGAGTGATATAATACCTTCTAACGAATACTTCGTCTCAGTAAGTGACATTCTGAGTAACTGAAAACGTACAGTGCTCAATTCAAAAGACATTCCACTTCGCCAGCGAAAATAAATCAAACTCTTTCGTTGATCCAAATATTTCATATAAGCGAGCCATCACAAAGAGCACCGTCGAAACGAACGCGTCGTATTTTTCTACCTTGAAGGGAGTTTCCAAATGTAATATATGAGTTCTGGAACTTCTTTCCCGCTCACGCAAACACGAAAACGGTCCCCATCAACCGGTTTGTGTCTGTGTGTGCTTTTATAAGGCCGGATCAATCATTGGGCGAAATGAATTCCTCTCCAGATTTATTCCATTTCCATTTCTGCGGGTAAAAAGTCGCTTTTGTGCCACTTGACACATATCAGATGGGAAATGGATGGATGAGGCTTTCCTAGGAATTATATTCTTCCACGTATTATTCTTGAAACGAGAAAACGACTGATATGTGGGATCTTCCAAGCCTTTCTCCTTCAGCCAGATGCATTCTGACTTATTATTCTTGCTGAAAGCCTCATGAATCTCAGGGTTTTACATGAATCGAAGCCACTTCATCCAGGAAAAGCCAGTCACCATTATCGGGTTGCAGGTATGCCACTGATGCGAGAAATAGGCAAGAACACTCTGGACAAAAATTCCTATTGCATTCATCAAGTGAAAAGGTTTTTTCTTCAATTGGACTTGGCTATATACAATCAATCGTTGAATTAATTTTCGTTTTTTCCCAGATTTAGCATCAAGCTACTTATATTTCATCTAATCCCATTCCCTCAAGACGAAAAACGTCTACTGGAGCCAATTTGCTGTATGAATCAACATTTCTGGAGGCTCACTAATTTATTTGATCCTCTCTACAAGCAAGACCTCTCAGATATTCAATCTCGAAATGAAATTCGAGGTTCAAAGGATTCGTGGCCCTAATTAATTAAATACGAGATATACTATTCGAAATATATGTGTTTTATTACAGTTGAGTTTGTTTGTAAGGCGAATTGCTTAGTCATGTGCTTCAGAATCTACTCCCAGACATTCGAATGTCACCAGGCTAGAAATGTCAGGCTTCCAATTTTGTCCTATACAGCACACTTGAATTCTTCTCCATTTTAATTGCTGATTTTTTGCCAAATGAATACTCACAACCCTTTTTCTTTTCCAGGTTAGTATTGATCGTGTTCCATCGCCCAATTGGTGAGTGATTTTCAATGCTTTCTGTCAAAAGTAATGACCCTTTGGGCATAAAGCAGAAACCCACTCTTCTGCCTATAATTTAAACGAAATGGACTTTCTTGAGTCGTTCCATTTTCCGATCTAATAACCCTAATCACCGAGACAAGATTGAAAAGCCTCCAAAAAGAACCATCGTCAACAAGTCGAGTCCGTTCGAGGGCATCGCGAATAGTAGGAGAGCTAAAGGATAGAAGTCAGGATGGCGTAGCTCAATTGTCACTTGTCCAACTTGACTCAGGAAGATGATATCCATAATCAGGGATCAGGATTCAAATACACCAGTAAGAAACATCAGATCTTGTATGGGTCATCCAGAGTGAACCAATGTCTTCCTAACCAAATTGTGTCCTGATCAAATTATTGCAGATTTAATTATCAAAAAGCATGTTGAGTGAGCTTTTGGAATCCAACTCTGGACTCCTTGTGACCAGATAATGTCACAGTTGGAAACTTGGTTGTGCCTCATTCTCCAAGTCTATTTTGCGTTTCAAATGCCTTTTTTTGATTCCACAGTTCTGCAAATGAATTGTCAATTTATTGTAAACAAATTCTGATGAGCTTGTGAAATTTCTAATCCAAAAAATGATACTGGTGCAATTTTCCTGATGAGGAATACAGTATTCGAGCTCCCTCACTATATCTCCATCGAAACGACTCTTGAACGGCCTGGCCCTTCAATCGATATAGCCCTTATCGCTATTGGATCACTTACTTCGACTACTTTTACCATCCACTATAACGTCCCTTACGTTGAATTACGGTAGTTCCCTTGTTCACAACATATCGTGCCACTCTTTGTGTTATTACTCGGAATGAGTTTGGTTTTTGGGGGGGGGGGCGTTTGGGGGGTAGGGGGCGTGATAATTGACGATGGTGAAAGGCGAAAGGAAATTGGATATACGCTGTTGGAGGTGTCATAAAGTGGCCGTCAGATGGCTGTCCAATAAGTATTTGCGAAAAGTTTTGGGGATTTTGATGGAGACTTTTGGGGGTACTCAACGAGCTTTGGACCAAAAAACACTGACTCGATTCTTGTAAGGAACAAAAACATGAGAGGAAAGTACGTGGATGATACGCTCCATCCCTGTCGAATGAAATATGAATAAAGGAAGCCACTCGAGAAAAATGGAAGCAGCTCTGACTATCGACACGCTTTGAGTTATGCGTCGACAGATAATCAAAACTTGAGAGCACATCATCTTCCGTGAAATATTCGCCTTTTTCTGCTACCCCGACGGCCTATTGTAGACGTTGCAAATGGGATGATGCGGAGGTGTAACGAGTAGGAAGTAAGAAGTTTCCACTTTCCAAAAGGCCTTTTAGAAGTTTCGATGCCGATGTATCATGTACCCCGTGTATTCAGGGGAACATCGCGATAAGTTTGCATGGTTTACTGAGATTAATGGAAGGTGTCACGTTAGAAGGGATGTCAAGGAGAAACTGGTATCTTTTCGTGATACGTCAGGCAATTAAGCGATTGGAATCTTTAGGAGGCATTACCAAGGCTAGGGTCCAGGTTATAGTCTCTTTGGAACATTTCTCACTTCACTGTTCCAGAATTTTCTCATGAAATCTGTGCAGAAGAGTTTCATTGTCGTTTTGACATCAACCTCCAAAAACTCCATAAACCCCATCAGTTTAGGTCTTCCATATATTGGAAAAACAATAATTGTAGTCTTCTTGACATAAATTTCAAATGATTGTTCGTCAGTACAATGTCTAAAATGACCCTTTGATGATCTTGGTTGCTGCTGTTGTGACTCAATGTGATTTTTCGAAGCAATTCTTTATTACTTACTAAACCTTCATCTCTAACACCAGCAATGGAAAAGTCTAAGAGCCCCAGTTATTCCCTTCGTCCCATTTTGGTGCCACTACAAGAAATACCTCTATCTGTCGACAATATCACTTTATTCTCGGTCGGAATAAATCCATGAGAAGTGTGAAAATTTCCACGATCTCAATTGTTAAAACTTCCACATTACACAGTTTTCTCATTGAGCAGGTATAAGACCCTTTTCTCTGAAAATTCCATCACGTACGTAGACCCTTTTCGTCGAGGGGTGACGTGACATCAACCAAAAGTCGATTTCCATTCAAAGGAGTCCATGGGCGTTCCCAGGGAGAGATTTTTTGATGAAATATTTGATAGTCGTTCGAAAAAGTCAAACGGTGCCATGTCTGGCAAATACGGTGAGTGGTTGATGGTTAGAATTCGATTTTTAGGCAAAAATCCATCGTGACAGGGATAGATCTTGCTCAGGCCTTACGAAATACGATGGATTGAGGCGCATATATATGTTCACAAAGTTTAAAACGAAGCTGTTTTGATGCTAATTTTTTTTACCGAGTAACAGTCACATTAGGCGCGATATCTCAGCTGTCATACGTACAAATGTCATGAAAATTGGACCAAACAACACTAAAGGATAGAAGATCGAATGTCTAAAATTTCGCAGAGATGGCGCCACTAGAAAATGGGGAATTTGAAAAGGCAAAAGGCCCTTACATGCTCTTTTGATGCTCATTTTTTTTACCGAGTAACAGTCACATTAGGCGCGATATCTCAGCTGTCATACGTCCAAATGTCATGAAAATTGGACAAAACAACACTAAAGGATAGAGGATCCAATTTCTGAAATTTCGCAGAGATGGCGCCACTAGAAAATGAGGAATTTGAAAAGGCAAAAGACCCTTACATGGTGCTAGAATTGTGACCAGAAACTTCATTCGCGTGTACTGAAAAAGGAAATCACCCTGTGCTGTCCCTGGTTGTGTCGAATCCGTTCGCAATAATCGTTGAAGTAGAACGGAAGGAACTTCGAGAGATCATTGGATATCCAGCCGTTAGCTGTCGTTCTAATCAAAACCTAATAACTTCGCAGTGACGATAAAATCGGATCATTTGCAGTGTTTGGCAGTTAAACGGTTTCGCTTCGGCACGTGACAATGTCACAGTGTTAATCTTGATTGTACAAGATTCGGCCCGCCTTCAGTGTTCGAAATGTGGGAGGAGCGTCGTGTACGCTAATACGTTAATCTTGTGAGGCATGTAAATGATTCATAGAAAAACAGGGGAACCATATTGAGTTTTGAGAATTGTGAAAATACTGGAATATACTGAGGATCTACGAGAAAAAAATAAGTCTCAACTAAATAATCTTTGGAATTGAGATTCATGAGGACGGAGAAATTCATTTAATTCTCAATTTCAGTCCTGAATATATGAAAAATAATTGCTTTCCACAGATTTCTCATACAGGAAATTAATTCTTTTTCAGTAGATCTATTTGTTCTGAAAACATTTCATCTTTCATTCATGGTATTTTTTGTTCAGAGCTTCGAATAGCCTCAGAAACATCGTTATTTTTCATTTCAGATTTTTTTGAACTAGTCTTGGATTAATTGACAAACTTTTAGCATGAAAACTAGCTGTTAAACCTATTCCAAATACTCTGAGCTGACGAAATGCGAAATAAGATTATCGAAGATTATGATTCTCGGCACTGAGGTCCGCCATTCTAAACCCTTGCAATTTGTGCAAGTAGGAGAAAAAAGTGTTTGTTATAATATGCTGAAGGGACGATGTCTGGTATCTGCAGGAAGTAGAGTATCTGGTTAGAGTAAAGGGAAGATAGTACACGTAGAGAGATCATTAAAAACCGACATGTTTTGAAAACGTGTGTTCCCCGAGGGTCATTCCAGGGGGCCTATTTCCGAATGTGGGTGTTGCTAAGATATGCAGTATGCGTCAGATAAACTAGTGGGGATTGGATTTGGGGGAGTGATGATGAATAAGTTGCTGTATATTAGGGAACAGATTAGATTTTGTAACCCTCTGACTGTATTTTTTTATCATAATATGAATCGAATAAAAATCAATCTAGAACTTTAGTGAACAAGAAAATAAGGAATCTTCTCAGGCTGCCCATTGCATCGAGAAATAGTTAACAACTGTCAATGAGAATTCTGTTACCAAATTAAATAAATGTCGTTGCACAGCTCTCTCGATTCAAATAATGCATTGAAATGATAACTACTATTTGAAAATGCCAATATCTTGAAAACTATTCAAGCTAGGTATAGGGAACCTTCATATAAAATGAAAGATAATCGAATTTTGTATTGTTCAGATCGAAAAAATACAGGGTGTTCTATTTGAAATAACAAAGTTATCTGCGTTTGAAATAATAAAAAAGTGACAATGAATTTTGAACGTCCTGTATAATATTGGGAAACGGGTTCTATCGGAATCTATAGCCTGAAACCTCTTTAATGCTTGGTCAGAAGTGGAAGGGATGGTTTCTATAAATTTCGATGTTATTCAGTCTCCAATTGAACCCTGCATTTTCAAAAAGAAAACAATTACTCGAGAACGGTTATAGTTAGGTGCATGGTACCTCTAATGAAATCGTATTATTCTTTTCTGAACTATCCAAAACTGCAATGAAATACCGGGTGTTCCATCAAAAATAATTTCCTTTTGCAGCCTCAATCAATATACAGATAATGAGGAGGAGGAATACCCGAAATATTCAATGGTTTGGTTCACAGAGACCGTGTCGTATGTGGTGCCCCACCCTGTATATAAAAAAACTAGCCAAAACAATTTCCAATGCTCCAAATTTACCACCCAAGCCTCTAGTTTTGGTCTGCGTATCCTTCTGCGACCTCGATTACAGTGAATTGCACATTCAGTTCGAGTCCACTCAGCCCTGGACCTATAAAAACTGAAAATTACTCAGAACGAAGGGTCTGTACAGCGTCTCCACTACTCTTTTCGAGAGATGACCTTCTATTATTCATCGAAAACGATCGCGAGATGACAAATTGCGGTCAACACCACACGGGAGTTTGATGGATCTTCCAGGGGTTTTTTGGGGTGTGCCATCCAGTGGTGCTCAGAGCGAGGATCAGAAACGTGTAGTTGCTTGAGAAAGGGACGAGAGTGGTTTCCAATAACATTCAACAAGGATTCTTGGAGCATTTTGGCAGTTGATTGACGTCCAACTTGTGTTTCGTGTTCAAGCTTCCATTTATCCACTCCTTCCTCCTCCTGAATAATTAATTAGGGTGGAAGCAGACAAAAGGATTATACCCCTACAAGAAAAGCATCGAACAACAAGATGCTTATATTTTTCCTGCAAAAAGAGATACATTTACCCAACAACAATGCTTCCATTCTGATCCAGGAATTCACGAACTGAATCCTCATTGTTCCTTCAATACGGCTCAGAATAATACCAGCAAACTGTACATGCACGCAGAGTTATTCCAATTCGGCTAGTTCACGTGAATTCCAACTGGAATTCTCAGGAGGAGCTATTGTTTTCTGGAGGCGTCACGTTTATCAGAGTTGATTTCACGGATTTTCAATTATGCAGAAAGTGTGACTGACAAGTGCGGTCTGGGAGTCATCCGTCGGTCTATCATGTGTCAAAGGTACGAACACTTTATACCTCGGCGTTTGGTGTCTGTGCGTGTGTTCACTTTCATGCCTAGGGAATCCTTGTGACTGCTCATTCTACCAGAATTCATACTGGAAGTTGACTCGGTGTTGTTGTGCTTTCACGAAAATATCAATATTCCATGGGAGTGTATAAAGTAGCCTATAAATTCTGCTCTGTTGCTCGTATACCACGAGGCTTTTAGATAATTCAGCTAGCAATTTCGAGTTTTATTTCATATGAAGCGGAAACCAGCGAAATGGATTCCCTGGTGTAATATCAAAGAACTGAAAAGAATTGTGAGTGGAAAATATATCCCCTGAAACAATTATAAGATATCCACAATAACTGGATTTTAGAGAGCATTTCATGATTGGAGGCAAACATTGTGGCAAAACTCAGCTTTTCATTGACTCTGTTCCATGCATCGTTCAGCTTGTCAAATCTCGAAAAGTTTGACAGTTTCAACATAAACATCACTCAGGTGTGAACGTCATAAGTCGTTCTGAATTTGTGCTATACGTAATGTGCTATACAGGGTGACCCATCGAAGCTTGACATGAAGGTTTAATTTCTCACTTCAACAGTTTTTGCATCTCTTCAATTCCATAATTTGTATTGATTTGATTTCTGTTTTTCTTTGCAGAAGAAAATTCATGATATATTTAATATAATAACATTCATTCCACTTTGATTTTGCTTCTCATATCGATAAAATAAACATAAAAGGTAATCATAGGTTATAAATCCCTATCACTAGTGCCAAAATCATGTGTCACAGCATTGCTGATTGTTATTCATTACATCCTTGTTTTACAAGCAAACCAAAGATTTCCTAAAATAGGACAACTGGCGCCCAGTATCAGCAGTTCTGACGTCACAACAGCGTTCTCTCTCCAAAATCAAGGGGTTTCAAAGTTACATTTTTTTAAGCATCCAGGAAAACCCATAAACAACATTCTCATTCGATATTGGAGCAGTTTCAAAGCAAATTGAATCTTGTGATTGTGGCATATTGGAACCGTTTGTGGAACAACATTTATGGCAGACTATTTACCGTTCCACTCTAGTCTCATCGATCTTGAATGGTGTAACGGATGCATAAATGATGAGAGAATTGTTTGGTAATGAGTTCAGACAACGTATCATTCAACGGCTTAATGTTGCTATTCAAGCAACTTTTTCTGTGTACCACCAGCGGTAGCTGAATGAGATATTAATGCAAAGTAACCAGCATTGTTTGGTTTCGATTAGGTATATCTTGATATGCTTCATTAGACTCCATTGAAATTAGCTGACAAGTGAGTTGAGTGTTTTTTGTTGCGAAAGAATTTGAGCATCAAATTGGAAATTGAACAAAAGATTGGAAGAGTCAGAGGTGGAAACTACCAATCACAGTGTCGGTTTAATGAAATGTGCAGAATATGCGAAATGTCAATATGTTTCATTATAAAAAAACCATGAGCAAATGCTCTCGCGTACTGAATTTGTATACATTTTATTATGAATGTTTGACCATGCGTAGCTGGACGTGAAATGCTGAATACAATCGGAATAAATATTTGTTTTGCTGGAATGCAAATGGACTCCATTGTTGCTTTTTCACTGGAATCAAATGAAACATGTTGTCGTTTCTGAAAGCTGCCATTTCACATTTGAATTACAACCATTTTCTCGACACAGAATTAATTTCAATTGACATAAAAATCATTATGGAACCCTCTTCGACTTTGTGGATTGGCTCACGAGTGGATCTATTCAATTCTATATCTATGGAAGCCCTCTTGCATCGTTCATGCTCTGGGGGTAAAATTCCCGACTCGATACATCGTAGAGGTCCATTGAAAATCCTCGTCTAGCCGAAGAATGCACAGAATTTCGTAAGCCGACCCAGCTCCATGCATAGCTGGACTATCCCTAACTTTTGTCACTGGATGAAATATGTTCGATCCCAACCGGTCCAGGTTTTATCCGAGTTGGCTTTGAATCGGTCCATCGACAAGCCGTGCAGTTATGATTGATATGTGGCACGCAAATCGATTGTTCCAGGTTTTGTGCGAGAGATGTCATCGGTCAGCAAAATGGCCTCTGAAAATATGTCGAGTTCATGAGGTGCATGTCGGGAATGCTGGGGTCCCGTTCCTAGTGGTCCATTGACGAAAAAACCCATTGATATACAGGGTGTGAACAGTATAAACATTTCAGAGTATGTAAGTTTGGGCCAATTTACAAATTAATTAATTTCTGAGGAAACTGATCGGAATTCGACCAAAAGTCAAGAGCGACAAAATTTAGGCAATAGCTTGAAGAACTTGAGAAAAATATTGAAATTCACCAGTGGCGTACGAGCAATTTTTTCTTGAGGCTTTTATGGATAGAGACCTCGGAAAATGCAACACCCTGTATGTTATTTGGAAAACATTTACTGCCATATTAAGCAGTACCTATTGCTTGGTACTCGTACGAAATTTTAAAGCTCTATCTGCAGTAGATCAGGCACAATAAAATAAAAACCAAATTTTTTTTCAGCTTTCAACACCCTGTAACTCCGCTAATAATCGAGATCGGACACACGTTCATAGGAACTTTTTTCCTTATTTCGTATCAGAGCATACGTACCTGAAATATTGCCGTGCAATTCTGAAACACCCTGTATATCTATCAGCAATGAGATCTGCATGTGGTGCCGCAACTCCGAGTATGGAAACGTCGTTAAAGAAATGACAAACCTAATCTCTATATAAATTTGATTGTTGTAGACATCTTGAATGGGCCAATAAGAACAGAAGAATTGTTTTAGAGCTACAATAACAGCGAATTGTTAAACATTCAGACAATAGTTCATTAGTGCCATATTTTTTCCACCGGAATTCTTATTTCGTAGAGTTTTCTCGAGATAGTTACACCAGAAAAATCAGTGGAATCGCCATCTGTGATATACAGGGTGTAACTGAATAAGTGTAAAACATTTAAGGAGGTGATTCATCATCGAAAAAAAGAAAGGATCTTTCATATAAAGAAACTTCATTGGAGCATTCCTTGTTAAGATACAGCCCCTTAAAGGGGGTACATAAAATTTGTATAACAATTTTTTTCACAAGCACTGAAAAAGTTACAATATTGAAATTAACCTGACGTTTTGTACTACCAAAAAACCCATTAATCGTTTAATGCAGGTACTAATTACAAAATAACAATAAATCCAGTTCGCATTTATGCCGATGTATCTCTGTAGTTGTTCCTAAAATAATGTTTTGCTGCTTACTGGTTTATTTTGGACAAAAAAAACAAGATACATTTTTTGTTTAGAATGAAACAGGCTATCGGAAATAAATGGTAAACAAATAATAAGACAAAAAGTTACATTGGAAATAAATTTTAAGGGTTGCGTTTTTCACCCCTTACAACCATGGGGTAAACCAAATAAATATTGGCTAAGTGTCTTTTTGGTAGTACAAAACGTCAGGTTAATTTCAATATTATAACTCTTTCAGTGCTTGTGAAAAAAATTGTTATACAAATTTTATGTACCCCCTTTAACGGGCTGTATCTTAACAAGGAATGCTCCAATGAAGTTTCTTTATATGAAAGATCCTATCTTTTTTTCGATGAGGAATCACCTTCTTGAATGTTTTACACTTATTCAGTTACACCCTGTATATTTTTTTTATGTCAAAAAAGTCCAAAGAGAGGCTAATACTGAGACCTCAGGAGGCATCAGGCATGGTCACCTCTTTTGTAAATTAGTTCCCACAAGCCCATGGCTACCAATCTGCCATTTTCCCACCCCCAGCCATCCAAATTCTGCGATACGACCCACTTATAAATCAAACCATTATCCTAGGGGTAGGCGACCTGGAATTTCCCGAGCGAAAATCAGCTTATCCAATTAGTATATTTTCGGTAAACACCATAAATCAATGGAGGAAAGGGTTAGACGCCATCCGGAATATCGTCTAACTGTATTATCGAGCATTTCCTCGAGACCGGCTTGTCTACAAAGGGTCTATTGTCGGAATAATTATACCCATCATCAATTCGGGACACGTAAGACCTGCACGATGTCAGTGTAAGAGAGTTGGAGCATATTATGCGTGCTCGGAGTGAGAAAGTGACAGGCAGATGTTCAGTCGAAATCGAATAACTCACCCTGTAGAATGCCGCAGCTTGAAGGAGAGCACGTGATCGCGAAGAAATTGAGTTTTGAGTTGGTAGGACTGTCTATAAAATTTGCTTGTGAAAGTGTTTCTTGGTCGGGAGGTTTGATTATGCCCAAAAGTGGATTTTTCGATTTTTACAATTGGTGAACAAAGAGATTGCATCAAATTTCGTTTGCAGAACGATTATTCTTGGTTGGAAATGTTGTGGAAGGATTTTGGTGATCACTGTAGCACAAAAAAACCTTTATATCTGGTATAGTCTTTCCAATATCAATTGCAGAACACAGTTATGCGAGGAGTAATCAATATTTAATATACGCCCTATATAAACGCATGGCACTCACGCCAAATTAAGAAACAAAAATAATGATTAGTACTCGTACGGAGTCAAAGAGGCCGCCAGGGTCAACGTGGACTCGAGTTATATGGTCAACATCCCTTTCGACCAATGAAATCAGTGAATCAGGCAAGCAATGGCACTTTATTGGCCGAAGGGTTATGGACGCTCGGAAGCTATAAATCATCTTTTTTACTCAACAGATTGGGTTGTCTGGATATCAGTGGTGTAGTGTGGTGTGTTGAATTTAGAAATTTTATTAAATAAATCGAAATATGGCGTTTTGGAGACCGTGGGCGAATGAAAATAATTGAGTGCTAAACAACGGCGTAATAATGATTCGATTGCCTTTTTAGTAAAACTTTCTCGCATATGATTTTGAAAGTATTTATGAAAATAATAAATTCATGAAATAAGGTATCCCCGCCTATGGCAGATCAAACAAAATTGTCGGCAAGGGTTCGGAATGAGTTTTTATATTCTACAATTGATATTGGAAAGACTATACAACGAGAAGGCCTTGATGACGAGCCGCGCTTATGACAGTCTAAAAAATCTAAGATTTGGTGCTGGAAAGTCATTGATTAAGAATAAAAGATCTCATGGCTCATTTTTATGAACAAATTCACCCTACTTTTTGAAGGCATTGGTACATAAAACCACAAAAGACATTATCACAAAAACATTCTGAATGCAAATCGTTTCGTTCGAGACGGAATCTCCATCGCACTAGTTGCATTACCCCATCCAATTTGTCACTGTTATGATGGCAAGGGGATAAAAACCATTAATTACGGTACCAGGTGTGCAAGTTTGAGTACCCTCAGAAGTTGTTCGATTCTGAGGACATAATCTACCCTATTACTTCCTAATGACTCCGTTTTATCACGGATCCAAACATGACGTTCCGCGATTCACATCTGAAAATACTCTATACCAGTGGTGTAGGTCAGGTTAGGTTAGGTTGACATTAAATTGGGTTAGGTTAAGTTAGGTTAAATTAGCTTAGGTTAGGTTAGGTTAACGTTAAGTTGGGTTAGGCTAGATTAGCTTAGGTTAGGTTAGATCAGGTTAGGTTAGGTTAGGTTGAGGTTAGGTTAGATCGAGGTTTGGTAAGGTTAGGTTAGGTTAAGTTAGGTTAACGTTAAGTTGGGTTAGGCTAGATTAGCTTAGGTTAGGTTAGATCAGGTTAGGTTAGGTTAGGTTAGGTTGAGTTTTTTCATTTAGTATGACTCATGAATGCTCATTCATCTGGGCCAAAAAATGAAATCCCATAAATCACCGAAATATTTACGATTCTCTCTACGATATTCAAAGACTTCTGAAAGACTTGGGATTCTTGAAAGAAATCTTGAACCAAATTTCTGGGGATACTCGTATGCATTATAATTATATATATTATATTATCAAGGTTTTTTGGACTTCATATATACGAGGTGGGTCAAAAATGTGTACTATACTCTTTAGTGTAATTTGCTCTACACTTCAGGAAGCTTTTTTGGTTCACTGTGTACAGTTTCTAGTTTTTTTAATGTCGAAACATGGTTTATTCTATTTCCTAACTGGGAGTGTATAATTTACAACTCAAAATATTTACCCAGTTCACATAAATTACTGGTTATGTTTACTTCCACTGAAATTCTCGTCAATATCAAGCAATTACAAACCAGAAGTAAGCTTCCAAAGTGAATATATTAGCTGTTTAATGATACCCATGATGACACAAGCAAATATGTACAAGAAAAATGACACAAACATCTTGTTACGCCACTGTTCGAGATGAATACATCGAGCGGTGACAACATCAGAGGGGAAATTGCATAAAATCTTATATTAATTTCGAGATATAAATTTGTGAGCCAGGATGAGATACTGTGGGTGTCACATCGGAATGGAGCAGAATATTCATTCACGTCATGCGTCTTGCTTCCTCTTGGACTCGGACGGATTCTGTCCTGGAAAAATTACAGGGAGATTATGTCAATCTCAAACGAATGCACCGGGAAACTAGTGACCCGTTTTTGGAGTGGATGGATACATTTTCGTCAGCGTTATTTTCATTTCCATCCGAACGAAAGCATCGAAAAAATATGGAAAGAATTATCAGACTGATTTTTTTTTGCATTTTGAAGAACCATAGAATTTTTGAGGAGGAATTTTTTTCAATTGCCAATTTCAATTCGACTGATGATGATTCAACATTTTTATCTCTGGATGATGATTTCTTTTCTGTCCGATGTATAATTTTAGTGGATTATTCCATCTCGCTTAATTTATCGTGATATTTTTCATAGCTAATTCGGCTGCGGTCGCAGCTGCTCTGAAGCTGGGCATCCATTGCCATATTTTATCGATTACATATATAATACTCCACCCTGAAAATTCATCATAGAAGGCTTTGGCTGCCATTCTTCTAAAATACGACCAAATGAGGTCCCATCTGCCTTTCAACCAGCCGTAGGATTACAACTACTTTATTATTAATTTTAAAATGAAACTTCCCTCCGGTTTCTACAACATCGAAACTACTCTCGCCTTTTTTATTCGTTTTCTGCGAGCTGGGACTTCGTCTCGAGTCTCGTTCGAGAGTTTCCAAAAACGTGCCACCTGAGGTTTGAATGCCGTCATATTCAATCTGGTAGCACAATTTCAAAATTCATCGGAGAAGAAGAAGAAGAAGTTTAACAGAACTGATTTTCACTGAGAATCAGAACAGAAATCAAAAAGAAACAGTCGAAAGAGATTATTAATTTTTAATTGCAATCTACATCATATTTATACAGAGTGTTCCTTAAAGATTCGCTGATATTTGAAGGAGTGATTCTTTGACACCTTTTGAAAAAAAAACTTCCTATAAACGTATGTCCTAAAGTCTTTTGAGACACATGTGATTTTTATTTTTTCAAGCGAAAACCATGCGTCGTACGAAGAAAATCCATAAATGTTGCTTGCTCAATAATGAATGAGGATCTTGAAAATAATTTTAGTTGGGAAGTAAGCACTTTCGAAGTATTTTTTTCTACGAATATATTCAATGAAAAACCCATACGTACGCCACTGGTAGAGATAATGCACCTTGCATATTATCTCGTTATCTTCAAAAACCTGATTTTTTTTTTCAAAATTCTATCACCCTGTATTTCAAAAGTTAAGACTTTTAGGACATACGTTCATAGGAAGTTTTTTTTCTCGAAATGTGTCAAAGAATGACCCCTTCAAATATTTGCATGTTTTTAAGGAAAACCCTGTATAAATATCGACCCAGTATCATCCTACACTACGCAAAATAATGAAATGATAATTCATAAAGTTTTAAAGACTAAATCCTGCTCTGATATAAAAATACAGAAGAACAATAATCTGGACTGATGTAATGAAATGCGGGGTAATTTACATTCTGTTCCGGGTTACACTTTTCCGGTTATTCATAACCAGTCAGTCCTGTACAGGACGAGCGGCACATGTGACGCGTGCTTCGCGCTGTTGCCACATCTCCTTCAACACGATCCACTGCACAGAACGTCACAGCGCTGCTGTTCTCACATCGAGAGTTTCAACGGATCGATCCTCTCACTTTTTATCCGAGATCTACTGATTTTTCCGCGGCCGACAACGGCAACACTGCCTGCTTCTCTCCAACCAACCGTATCGATCGCGAAATCGGGACGCACGCAACGTTGCGTTGCAGGCACGAGTCTTTGGAAGAAAATGCACTCGAAAGGAGCCGAATGACAGCCTCTCTACGCTCGTCTGTTTATGTATAATGTGTGCTCTCAGGAACGAGAGGACGAGAACGAGAGCCGCATGATATGGCCCTTCGAGCCGCATACGTGACTGGAATTGGCAGCTCGTTAAGAGGAAGCTCAGTAACAATGTTCCGTGTGGGGAGTTCGCCAATTCGACTCGTTTTTGTTGGGTAATGTCGGCACATGGCCGGCGATTCGTTGGGCCATTGGTTAAATCGATGGCGGAGTGCTGGCCCAATGATTGAAGGACAATTTATTGGTGCAGGCCTTGCATATTAAATAGTATTTGTTTTTTGATGTCAGTGACATAGTTTAATCAAAAATTCAACGAATGTGGTGGTCTGTAGTTATGTTTGAGGTCTTGAGTCAGGAAAATTATCAATTAAAAAGCATTGATAGCTCGTTATCTGTCAATAGTCGCGAAAGACAATTCACATATTCAGGAATACAATTAAAAAATTATCATTGTTGGCTTCAACCAAAAAAAACCAGTGTTGTTTAACGATCAAATATTCTGTTGGGGGAATTTACTGCCATCCACTCAGGGTGATTTTAAAAGGACGAAATCCGGGATGGTAAAACGTATTTACGCATTATGCTTCGCAAATCTCGACACTGTCTCTGTTTGAACAGGGAAAAAGTTTATGGAAGTTTTTATTACAGAAGTTATTGATTATTGGATTTGACAAACAAGTGTTTGGATTTTGTCACCCTCTTAGGGGTGTCACATTGACAGATATAGATGATTGAGGGTATCATCAGGTTCTACCAGACGCTTTGGTGTATTTATAGGGAGGCTGGAATGGGTCCAAATCCATCAATCTGATAACCAAATGAACAAATGGAGCTATGGAACAATTGTCTCCAGGTGATTTTATGGTGTTTCCACTTTCTCCCCTTTTGACTTTGGTTTTCCTACTCTTTGATTTCAATTTCTATACTCTTCTTATGATGCCTTCAAGATCCTGTCCATGTAGATGTTTTCTTTGCTCTCCTTCTATTCCAACTGTTTCCAGAATCTTCCCTATGATTTTTCTTCGGAATTCCATGAGTTCGGCAGAATAACATCGTTGAACAAATGTTGTTGTCCTTTAAAATAACAACGACCAATCTGACTCGACTCCAGTGGAGCTTTGATGATTCACCGTAGATTCCAAAAGGCACTCCATTGCCAGTTATATATGTCAATTGGATTATGGTAAGACTGAATCTGTTATCATTCAATGGCTGTGAATCCTGTGGTGGATAGACAGCTTCTAATCCCTGAAGGATTATGCAAATGGTAAGGGACAACCCTCAGGAAGACAGAAAGGAGGAAATGTTTATATCCGAGCTAGATTACGACGTCTACAGTTGCAACTGGGGTTTGATATCACAGAAGGGCCGACTGTTTTATATAATCCATATTTACATAAATTTCGCAACATCGCACAAGTTGCCAACTGAATTAGGAGTTACCAATTGGTGATTCGGAACTCAGGAATTTGTTCTCTTTTCATTATTTCAGCAGGGTTTTTGTTTGGAGTTTTCCTTGCAGCTTGAGAATCACCGATTGTTTCGACAAACAGCTAGGCGTTCCAACACGTTTCAAACTGGTTGACAACTAGTCACAGAAGTGTTTGTATATTTTATTTTTGTAGAAGTTGCTTGTCATTTGATTCTAACCCAAAAGCGATCACCAAAGTTGTGAAATCTTTGATAAATAATAACAATCACTGACGAATCCATGGGTAATCCATCATGTCGCCTGAACAAATGTTAGAGAATCACCAATTCTATTTCTGTGTTATTTTTTCTGCTCAAATAGCATCTTCATTTTACAAAGGGAATCAGAATGGAGAGCTCCCCCACAAAAAAAAACTCTGCGAATGCAAACCGATAAGAAAACAATAGATTATGACACTAATGAATTCCCGAACGCGTCTGTCCAATTCCTCTCGACGCGTTCCGAATAAATTTATTCACAAAGATGTACCAGTGTGACAAGTTATAAATGATTTTTATTCATTCCCTGGGACGAACCGCGTCGGGTTTTCAAACAAGCGAGTTTGAAAAATTCACAATTAATCCGCCTCTCATGCGCATCAGCTAATCAAACGAGGGATGACATTTGCTCATTTGTATTCCGCGTACCCTTTCTCTACAGGGAGAGGTTTTCTTAGGAATCGTCATGGATATGAGATTGAAACAATTCCACTTCAGATAGATAATGACACCTTTTGACTAACAGGCAAATGTCATAGACAGTCCTACCAACCTAGGAAAAAAATACCAGCCTTTTTAATGCCACGATAATTTCACCTACTTCTTGATCACAGTGGTGTGCTGATCCACCCCATATGTATCAGTGTTTGTGCTAGGAATTTCCAAATATAATGCCTCCAAACAAAAATAACTCTACCTTAATAACAAGTTCAGAGCCTAGTTTGAAACAGTAGACCATTGCAGTGACCCATTCTTTACTATCACGAGTGCATCCATTCACGAAATGAACAATGCTCTACTGCGGAATTCTACTCATTATGAAAACTCGGCGTCCAAGCCACATATTTTATCCCCGGATCCTATTTTACATGCAAACAGGTGGGCTGTAAACTTCAGCGCTTGAAAACGCGTGAGTGTTCTGGAAAAAACCCCAGAACAGAACGTGATGAAGTTTTCCACCACATATATCTCAACGTCTAATGGTTTTCATTTTTTCAGCCAGTATCCAAAAACTAGCATTGAGTTCTGGCCATACCCAAGATGAATTCTTCGCGATACTGTATACGTGGGGTGCAATTTTTTTGCTATTGAATAATTATGGAAGTTGGTACTGCTGAGAGTCTGGAACGCATCACGAAATGGAGCCACAGTAGCTCATGATTTCATCTGGAAGCCATTCATGATTATTCATTCGCCACACAAAAGTGCCCCATATTAATAAATCTGCACCCCACGTGTATTATTTCTGGGCCCCAGCCTGGGTAACCGAATGAAAAGTAAGCATCAATCATTGGTGCTAGACTCATTTACATGTAGCTAGCATTAAACATATTAATATTAGGGGTAAGGGAACAGAAGTGTCCCTTTGGATGACCCATAATTCAAAGAGGAATGGTCGATTCACCATCGACTAGGGACCATTGCTAAACACGTGATGTAAACGTCGTGTTGCTGTAACCTGATACTGTCAATATTTAGTTGACAGTAATGGAAGAGATAATAGGTGTCAATCGCTTTTCATTAATGATACACAATAGCTAGAGGTGTTTCTTTGATTCATCAGCAGTGACTGATAATTCGATGGAATCCCGAAAAACGTTCTTGGATGAGGTGAAAAACTACAAATAATCCAAATGTCTTTTTATTGAATCATGGTTACAACCTCAAACTTTGACAACAGCTTTTCCTACGTTGCCACCTCTCAACATATCGACGAAGGCATCGAACATGTTATCGAATCCTTCAGTTATGGTCTCGCGGTACTTGATTTTTCCTTGTTTGACCCATTCTCCCATCTGGAGGATACCTTCCATCCATCTATCCGTCCATCTGGTAACGATGAATCCTTCTATCCTGAGTTCTTTGAAAACTACGCTGAATTGGTTGTATCCAGCTGGAAATGGGGATGATTGAGAAGAAGTGGTGGAATTATGAATATTCAAGATAGTGTCTTGGTACTTTAGGAAAGTAGAAAAGGGTTTACTGGGATTTTATCATACTCACTGTTTCTGTCATTTTCATTGTATTGCGAAATAGCTCCACATGCAGAAATTCTTCCATATAGATTCATATGCTGGATAACTATGGAACTAATTGGTCCACCAACCTAGATTAAAAATTGAGGATATCAGAATATTAAGATTTCCTGGATTTAGTTGTGTATCAAGAGTAAGCTGTCAAAAAATAGACGCAAACAGATAAGGATCTGGTCAGACCCTCCCATGAAGTTTGATCAACTTTATAAACAATCATTCGACCATTAACAATGGTATAATTTTGAATCTCATCAACTCACATTATCAAAATAGCAGTCTACACCATTTGGAGCAAGTTTCGATAGCTCTTCTCCAACGTTTTCGGTTTTATAGTTGATAGTGTGATCAAATCCCAGCTCCTTCACCAACCATTCGTTTTTATCTGCTGATCCAGCAATTCCTATCACTTTGCAGCCTTTTATCTTGGCGATTTGACCCACAAGACTGCCAACTGCTCCAGCTGCTCCAGAAACCACCACTGTTTCTCCATGTTTAGGTTGACATATTTCCAAAAAACCAAAATAGGCAGTGTTTCTTGAAACGACATGGATCAATCAATAACTGAATCGTGATATTCGAAGATGTTTATGAAAATCCAAGAATATTTTCTTAGACTAGCAGTACTTTATGATATAAGTAGTACATTTGATCTAATCAAAATATCAATCAGTGTACTCACCCAGGCATTCCCAGAACGCCGATTCCTAAAGACGGTGAAAGGTTTCCAATTTTCGGGAAAATATAAGGCTTCCTTTCCTCTTCTCCAGTCAAAATGGTGTGGGTTCTCCAACCAAAATAACCCACTACCAATTCACCAACTGGAAATCTGGGATTCTTGCTGTCAATAACTCTGGAAAACAAAAATCAGTAGCCATTTTGACTCTCTCTGGAATGAAAGTAACTCACTTTGCCACCTGTGAACCTATCATTGTCGAGCCAATTTTTTTTGCGTAGGCTCTCATGTAAGGATCGACACTGAGGTAGACAGCTTCGACCAAAAATTCTGGAAAAATTAAACTATTATACGTTTTGAATACTGAATAAAATACTGAGACTAGTTTCGATCTCGAAAAAATATGGTATTGGTGAAAATATTTGGTATAGCTGCAATTGACTATTAGAAGTTGACCTCTCGGGGTTGCCGGTATGCTATTGATGCGAAATTATCTCTGAAGCAAGTCATGCCGAACTTATAAATCATTTTCGTATAGTTTTCTGTTAATCATGGCCTAACCTAACAATGTCATTATAGAATATTTACCTCCATTTTTTATTGCTGGCAAATCTTCCTCCACAATTTGCAAGTCAGACCGCTTGGGCTCACCATCAAATTCTTTAACATATTTATAAACTCTTGCTTTCACCATCGTTCTCACCAAAATGATATCTGAAGCTTTCAGTCAAAAAATACCAGACCTTTAATACCAGATTCGACTTGATGTGTTTAGATAACACATTGAGATAGACATGTTAATCAAAATATTCGGTTCACTTTGCTTTGAATCCAAATGTTGGATAGTCATTGTGGACTTTGTGATATTACGCAGGGGCGTACTCAGTTGGAAAACAGTTATTGGTATGGATACAATTCGGAAAACTATTCTTTTATTCACAATAATAATAACATCACACCTTAACGACAGATTTTCCTACGTTGCCACCTTTCAACATATTGACAAAAGCATCGAACATATTATCGAATCCTTCAGTTATGGTCTCCTGGTACTTGATTTTTCCTTGTTTGACCCATTCTCCCATCTGGAGAATACCTTCCATCCATCTATCCATCCATCTGTGTACTATGAATCCCTCTACTCTAAGCTCTTTGAATTTAATACTATATACGTCATATCCAGCTGAAACAAGATTGAAAAGTCAGGTTATAGATACATTGGAATGACAGCTAGGCTCTTGGGTTATTGAAAGCAGTCTTTCACGATGCTTACCGGTCCAACCGTTTACTTTGTTGTACTGCGAAATTGCTCCACAAGCAGAGACTCGACCATATTTGTTCATGTGTCGGAAAACTGTGCCACTTATCTCTCCAGCAACCTTGAAACAATAGTTAGGTTATGTTGAATATAAACAAACAAATTACAGAAGAAGAAAGAAGAGAGATGCAGTATACAGAAACTCGTCCAGAAAAATTATCGCTATCTGCAGATGGTCCAGATGGAAGCTGCAATGCTCCTGGCACCCAAGACATGATGATTCACATGTTTTGATACTCACATTATCGAAGTAACAATCGACACCATTCGGTGCGACTCTGGATAACTGTTCATCGATGTTTTGGGTTTTGTAATTGATGCTATAATCAAATCCCAGCTCCTTCACCAACCATTCGTTTTTATCGTCTGATCCTGCAATTCCTATGACTTTGCAGCCTTTTATCTTGGCGATTTGACCCACAAGACTACCAACTGCTCCAGCTGCTCCAGATACCACCACTGTTTCTCCAGGTTTTGGCTGGCATATTTCCAGGAAACCAAAATAGGCAGTGTTTCTTTAAAAAACAACCAACAGATGATTCATTGGATTTGAGCAATTTTTCAAAGTAATTGTGCTTACCCTGGCATTCCCAAGACTCCGATAGCTAGAGAATGCGGGAGGTTCCCAATTCTAGGGAAAATATACGGCTTCCTCTCTTCCAGACCGTTGGAAATGGTATGCAGTCTCCAACCATAGTTACCAACTACGAATTCCCCAACTGGGAATTCGGGGTTTTTGCTTTCGATGACTCTGGGAGATAATTTCATTGTAGTAGGAATTGATGAAGAAGAAATTCCACTCACTTGCCCACTTGGGAACCAATCATTGTGGATCCCAGAGTTTTGGAGTGGGACCTCATGTAGGGATCAACGCTCAGAAAAACTGCTTCGACTAAGAATTCTGGAGAGAAATCGAGAAGGATAAAAGGGGTCAGACTAATACATCCTAGAAATCCAGCTCGAGATAATGTCATTCACCTCCATCTTTTATCGGCGGCAAATCTTCTTCCACAATTTGCAAATCAGATCGTTTCGGTTCACCATCAAACTCTTTAACATATTTATAAACTCTCGTTTTCACCATGTTTTTCCCTTGAATAACAAGTGATGCTGCGATATTCTAATTGACAGATCGTTTGAAGTCGAAATCACCGAAATGTGTACGACTCGAGAGATAAGACATGCTTACATAAATTTTGTAGCTTATCATTACTAATTGACTGATAACATTATCAATGTGGAAGTATCAAGGTTGACCTTTGGGATATGGAACAGTGTCGTATCATATCATCAGGTAGAGTTGAGAATTAAAATATATGAGGTGAAACCAAAAAATCACATGACTCTATAATTTTTGTAATCGATATTCTCTGCAAAATACTGTACCTTCTTAATTTTGAGGTGAGAATTATAGATCTCAGAAGAATTACTCATAATGAAATCAACAAGCATTTTGTTTAAAATGTTTAATAAATTATTTCTCTTCTCACAAACTTGTAGCAACAATCAATTATGTTTTTTTTTCTAACAAACATTATTTTTAATCACTGATTCATCTATGACATATTCAATTATACTTTGACGATAGCCTTGCCTCTATTTCCGCCACTCAACATATCAACGAAAGCTTCAAACATCCTGTCAAAGCCATCAGTTATAGTTTCATGAAACTTTATATCTCCCTTCATCACCCATTTCGCCATCTGAGCAATGCCTTCCATCCATTTCTCCCGCCATCTCATGGCGACGAATCCTTCCATCTTCAACTCCTTGGTTGTGAAAATAAGCTGGTCGAATTTGGCTGGAAAAAAATTGGTCAATAGTCGTCAATGAAGCCATGGGGGCAACTCACTCCTCTTAATATTGTTGTTGTACTGCGAGATCGCCCCACAGGACGCAATCCTGCCATATTTGTTCATTTGTTCGATGACAATCGCGCTTATCTCACCGCCAACCTGATGGAGTTAGATTGAGAGGATTGAAGGAATGCGCGAATTCAACTCACGTTATCGAAATAGCAGTCGATACCTTCTGGTGCGATTTCCGACAGCTCGGTCCTGAAATCTGGGTGTTTGTAGTTGAGTGCGTGGTGGAATCTCATCTCCTTCACCAGCCATGCAGCTTTCGAGTCTGTGCTGGTGATGCCTATGACTTTGCAGCCGTTCAATCGGGCGATTTGGCCTACGAGGCTGCCAACTGCACCGGCTGCTGCGGATACCACGACGGTTTCCCCAGGCTTTGGCCGGCATATTTCCAGGAGGCCATAGTAAGCTGCGTTCCTTGAAAGATCCAATGAATTCGGTTATTTCCTATCGACCCAGGGCTACTGAATTGGTTTGTTTACCCTGGTAATCCTAGGACACCCAGTGCTAGGGAAGGGGGTAGTTTGTCCATTTTAGGGATGATATAGGACTTGGGAATGTCTACCCCATTGGAAATCGTGTGTGTTCTCCATCCGAAGTATGCCAGAATGAACTGCCCTACTTTGAATTTGGGGTTCTTACTTTCAGTTATCCTGGAAAAAAATGGCTTTGTCAAAGGGAGAGGGGGGAGAAAATGACGAACTAACTGGGCAACCTGGGATCCAATCATTGTATCTCCTAGAACTTTCGAGCTGATCCTCATGCAAGGATCGATACTGAGGTAGACAGCTTCTGCAAGAAATTCTGGAAAAAACGAGGCGTAGATATGTCACACGCTTTTGGAAAATAAAGAAGCTGGCTCAACAGCAACAAGTGTACTTGGACAACTAAAACAACTACTAGATCTGTTGTGGAGATGATATTTTTTACCTCCGTTCTTCAGTGGCGGTAGCTCTTCTTCAACAATTTTCAAATCGGAACGTTTTGGTTCCCCCACAAACTCCTTGACGTATTTATAAACTCGTGCTTTCACCATTTTCATCACTACACTTGAAATCTTAAAACGATTACTGATTTTGTGTTCCTTATTTCGTCGACAAAACCAGCGTCTAGTTTTTAACTTGCCAGTGGTTTTTCTCAGTTGATTTCTATATACCACAAACCTATTTTTTTGCTTCTGATGTAGTATACAGGGTGTAAATATTCAGTCTTCGAATACCATATATATTATATGATTTCTAATATCCTAATGATTTTCTTAATATTTTTTATTTTAAAAATATCTCAATCTAGTTTAACGTTTTGAAAATGTCAGAAATGAAAACATTCAGGTGGGTCGCTTCTTTCGAAAAGAAGGAACGACTTCAGTGAACAACCTTGAAATTTCAATTTGGAATGGACATAGAGTGATCGAAAATTCGAAATTAAAAAAAAATTTGTTGATGAATAATTTGACTGAGACTATCAATCACCAAACTTGAATTCAGGTAATGAAATAACTTTGTTATTTTTGATATATTTTTATTATAATGCACATGTATGATGATTTTAAACCTTCACAACAGCTTTGCCAACATTATTGCCCTTCAACATATTCGCAAATGCGTCGAACATATTCTCAAATCCTTCAGTTACGGTCTCCCGGTACTTTATTTTGCCCTGTTTAATCCACTCTGCCATCTGGAGGATACCTTCCATCCATCTATCCATCCATCTGGTCACTATGAATCCTTCAATCTTCAGTTCTTTGGATATGATAATGAGCTGGTTGAATCCCGCTTTAAAAATAAGATACAGGGTGTTCAATACTAGTAAGAGTGAGTATTATCGCTGTTTTAATTATTGAAGCTCCTAAGTCAGACGGATTGGTGAAGTGATGGCATTTTTTGTGATTATGATGACAAAACGAAAATCGAGGAAATACAGTATACAATGTTTCCAATAGGACATTTCCAAATTTCAATAGGATATATAGATCTGATAAGGAAGGTTGCATTAACTTCAACGTCAACGAATAAATTCCAGAGAAATTATTCATATGCAGGGTGGATAAAAATGTAAAAACTGGATAAATGACTAGAGACATATCGTACTCACAATCTCTTTTGTCCTTGTTATATTGCGAAATGGCGCCACAAGATGAAATCCTTCCAAATTTGTTCATGTGCTCAACAACTATTGAACTTATTTTTCCACCAACCTATTATCAATAAAAAATGGCATAAAGATCGTTTAGAATTATTGGTTGCAGTCAATACAGGTCGATTTTTTTCACTGTGACTTAAAGACACTCGTTATCATAATTATCTCCTGAAGAGCTGTCATCTCATGAAGCTTCATCAATCCAACTCACATTATCAAAATAGCAATCTACACCCTTTGGAGCAAGTCTCGATAGCTTTTCACCAACGTCTTCGGTTTTATAGTTGATAGTGTGATCAAATCCCAGCTCCTTCACCAGCCATTCATTTTTATCTGCTGATCCAGCAATTCCTATCACTTTGCAGCCTTTTATCTTGGCGATTTGACCCACAAGACTGCCAACTGCTCCAGCTGCTCCAGAAACCACCACTGTTTCTCCAGGTTTTGGGTGGCATATTTCCAGGAAACCAAAATAGGCAGTGTTCCTGTTAATAATGGTCGGTTACTCTTGACTTATTATTAATTAACATGGTCAAATTCATACTTCATACTGTATATTAGGTGTTACTTCCTTGTATACATGAAATAAAAAATTCAGGAAGCAGTGATTATGATAATTGGTTTGTTATTGTGGACTTTAGATATCGTTAAAAATAGTAGAAAATGAGTAGACTATGATTTCAAAGGTAGAATGACAACAATTTGTGAATAATGTAAACATTCTTATTCAAAGTCATCGCAATATTATATTTTTCTAGTACAAAATAATGAAGAACATTATTATTTTTGAAGAAATAATATGCTCATGTTGAATTCCATCAATTCAAATATACAGGCTGGTCGTTTTTCGAAAGTCATCATGAAGATCTCACTTATCTTAAAAAAGAAGTTGTTTTTTTTCTATAGAACTATCGAGTACGCCATTAAAACAAAATTAGTGAATATATACGAGTGAATTGATTTTCCACACTCACCCTGGCATTCCCAGAACACCGAGCGATAGTGACGGAGACAAGTTACCAATTTTTGGAAAAATATATGGCTTCATCTCGTCCTCCGCATTGGTAATCGTGTGTGTTCTCCAACCAAAAGACCCTACAACTAATTCTCCCACTGGAAAACTAGGGTTCCTGCTTTCTGTTATCCTAAAAAAATGGTCAATTATTCATGACGATGATAAAGTAGAGTAAGACTTACTTGGCCAACTGTGATCCTATCATTGTGGAGCCAATTGTTTTGGCGTATGCTCTCATGTAAGGGTCAACGCTGAGGAAGATGGCTTCTGCCAGAAATTCTGGAAAGGGGAAAAAGTATGTCATTGGATGCATTGAGAAAATCCTCCTGAAAAATATACCTCCATTCTTCAGTGGTGGCAAATCTTCCTTGACTAATTGCAAATCGGTTCTTTGGGGTTCACCTTGGAACTCCTTGACATATTTATAAACGCTTGCTTTCACCATTTTTCGCACTCAGGCAGCTACTATGACACTATCTTCCTTTCATTAGAGATATTATAATCGTGTTCCGCTATTTATAGATGTGGGGAATAACAATGAATTGAATCAAACAGGTAATGGTAATTTTGTTCAGTTGGATGGTGTTATATTCCTATTTTGACCCCTGAATCGGCGTATATAAGGATCTGTAGATGGTGATGACACCATCCAAAGTGTCTAAGGTTAGTAGAAGTGAATATAAAACTTGTTTAACAAGTTGCATCCAACTGTACGTTGCGTTGATTTTGTATAGAGTGGTTCGAAAATGTAAACCGCGCTTTCTGGTAGCTTTGTGGAGAAATCACTTCAATTTACAAAACTTTTTCAATAAATAGCTACCAATGCTACAATAGAAGCTTTTCAGCTTCTAACCTTAATTATCTAACTACACACACACACTGCTGAGCGAAAATGAAGCTTATGGTGTTTGTTGGAAGGAAAAAATAATTACACTACCTTTACAGCCTCTCATTCGCTCTGGCCCATTACCTCTCCCCTCCTCCCTTGCTCCCCTTTGTTGGGCTCCACACAGAATAGATAATCGAGCAACGTCAGCATCATTGTTTTCGTGGATTAATGCAATTAACTAGCTATTGGAGTATGTTGGCGAAAATGAGGGCTGGTGGTGCTTGAAGTGGCGACAGGAAGTTAAGTGGTGTGACTAAATTGAAATGAAACAACATTTTGTCGGCATAGAAAAAGTGCTAAATGTTCTATGGGGGCATTTCGACATGGTGATGAATTGGTCCAATTATGGGGTATTGGAAAATCTGAGATACATTGTCGAGTAACACTATCTAACTTCAGGAATTCATGCCAATTCAGATGATAACGATAATTTGGATCCTCTTTGTTGAAATCCACCCGCCGAGTAATATTTTTTCAGGTAGATGGATGGAAAGGAAAAGTCTTGAATGGCCTCGAGAGTGTCCAGAATTAACTCTGTTAGACTTCTTCAATGGGGATACTCAAAAAACAGAGTTTGTCGATATTGTTTCAGAAAATTTCTCAAAAATGTTCCTTGCAAAATGTTTTTCAGATTTTGCATGATTTTCATCCCCCAGTAATATAGTTATTAGGGAGTCAATTTTCAGAAGAAATTACTCGATAGAATGTTTTGATAATTTCTAAAGGAAGGCTCACGATTTTTGAAAATATGAAAAATCAACGAGAAGTCGTTTTGGGTATGAAATGGTCGTTTTTCAATGCCAAATTGCTAATTTTCAGCTAATCAAAAAGATCGTTGCTCATTATATAGTAAATATATTCAAGAATAGTCAGTTTTGATTTGAAGTCGATCGGCCAATTTCTCTTCGAATTATGACGTCAGCAGTTTTGAAAAATATCGTCTGGAGAAAAACGCGTTCAAAGTTTCAACTATAGATACAAGATACGACCTCGCCGATTTCACAGGATATTTTTGAAAGTATAAACTATCGAATAACAAAAAAATTAGTCATTTTATGCATGTGGTTCACAAAAATAATCGCATTATTTTCACGTGATGCGATGTTGCCGTTATCAGACCAC
The DNA here is from genome assembly GCA_037013635.1 of Plagiodera versicolora. Taxonomy (NCBI): domain Eukaryota; kingdom Metazoa; phylum Arthropoda; class Insecta; order Coleoptera; family Chrysomelidae; genus Plagiodera; species Plagiodera versicolora. Next base: position 7,890,430 of record CM072991.1, on the reverse strand, counting down.
ATACGTCATGATCAGACTCGCTGTCAGAGCCCCGCAGTATGACATTTTAAAATCTACTATCGGCCTTCTTCTGTCGCTATAAATTCATATATGAAGTTGGGACGATTTATACGGAAACAAACTCCCGCTAGCTGCTCTGACATTTGTTTAAATTTATCATCCGACCTATGTCGAAAATGTCACATTCGTGTATATTATTTCTGTGGCGGAGGTTTCGTTTTTTCACGTGGCACAGACATATTTATCGCTCTCATTTTGGAATTGGATATTCATTCAAAAAAAATATACACAAAATGGACAGTAGATGAAGGGTTCTACAAGGAACATACCTGGGGCCTATCTTATACACTATTTATATTGGGATATAGATAGTTTCGTTAAGGTATAAAGGTTTCGCAGTGCCTCCAAAGATATCAATATTGTATTTTTATTTCTAGTCAGGATTTTGAGAAGTTTTGACTGAAATATCACAAGGGAAACAGAAAATCAGCATAGTTGAATTGATGGTAGTGTCACGACTTCCTGAAAATGGTTCGATAATATCTACAATAGCACTGCATAATGCATTTATTTGAAGAATATTTCAATCTTGGAATATGACAAGCTGTCAAAAGTTTCTCGATACCAATAAATCTTATGACATTAAACTCACAGTTGGTGATCATAATTGAGAGCTTTCAACAACTTTAATCATTCACATAACCATTTGGAATGGATTTCATTCCATAAATGTTACTCTGTCAGAAACACATAGAAACTTCCATTTGCAGTGGACATTTTCTACTCTCCAACAAAACACGAAAACAACTTCAATTCATTAAGCAAATTTATCTGCAAATGCACTTCCTCTGTAGAACGGACTTTTCGCTCAATTTTGAAATGTATACAGCAACCACAAAAGTTCTACCTTAAAACCTGCTGAATTAATCATCCATTCCATTTCATCATAATTTTATTCATTATCAATATCAAAGACATCGGTTGTATGTTCGAAGAGGTCATAACCAAATTTTGACGTCACCCTGTATAATCATAGTATACAGATTGTTCAAATTATGTCGATGTACAATAATTCTCGTTTGAATTAAAATTCTCACTGCTTTTCCTTCTCTATCACTCAGTATACAGCCTCGAGAGGAAATCACGAAACGTATTTATCACTTCAGGTAAATCTCCGTCTAATTGAACGCAACTTCGTAGTGCGAAAAAAAAAGTAATCAGTCTGAGTAAACAAATTTCGCGTCTTATTCAAAGTCAGTCGTCGTACCGGAAAGAAACGGCGAAACTTCCAACTCCAATACAACTCCATGGCGGTTTTATACGGAAAAGTGAAGAAATAAACGCGGAGACGTCGATTGATCGATTAGAGAGTTTGCTGGATGCATTTCGATGCCAAGTTCAATAGAGTGTGAATCATTCTGAAGAAATAAAAATTATTTGATTCAATGGGCATTGTGTATAACCACCAGCGCCAAATTGGAGAATATGAGCACATTCTCCCATTTGCAATGTCAAATCTTCTTTCCTTGTTGCTCTTATAGATTGCCAACTATACCACACACACATTTAGTCCGATACTGTATGATTCTTGTACTATCAAGTGACCCATTTTTCAATACTCGTTTCGAAAAAGTATCAAGTGGAATTCAAATCTGCATGTCCCTCGAGATTCTGTACGAATTGAAATTCGATTCGTAACTCGACTGCTCATATACTTTGGTAAGTTCGAAAATCCAACTAAGGTTGTATTTTGTATAGCCATTCGAATACAAGCAGAGTACGAGATCGATTTGCAGTGCTTCAAGAAATAGGTTTCTTTATTCACGTCTATACGTCGTTACGAATCTAGTATATCTCGATGTAAATGTTTATTGCATGGATTACAATATACAGGGTGTCTGGAATGGTGTGGAAACTCTCAGAGTCAAAAAAAAATTATTGGCTGATGAGCAATGCCTTATTTGTTCAGAACTGTCTAGAAACATCTTGGCAACTAGGAAATCCTTTTGAAAATATTTCTACTTCATGTTTCTAAAAACCAATTCAAGTTGAGAGCTGGAATGATTATCTACCGATCATCCAACTTTCTGGATCATTAGTTCGACGCCATTCCCACCGATGAATCGAAGTCGATTAGCTGCCAATTTCTTTCTGAAACTTTTTCTGCGCTATCAAACTTCATGCAGAACTAACACAAAGTTGTACTGGAACGAAAATTGCCACACAAGAGCAAGGAGATTGAGCTTCCTCCTCAGAATGAGTCACTGTCTGCGTTACTACAATAGTACGTGATGTGTCGAATTGGAAAAAACTTGGAGCCTGTTGAGCAGCATATTTCCACTTCACATTCCTCCATTGTCGTCGAGTGGAGTCCCCTAGTCGAAAGTTATTCCGACTCGACGATTAATCTTGAATTGCACGCTTCTACAGCTGAGTAATTAAAAGTATGGAAGTGCAGATAATGATGAAATTAAGTAATAGTGATCGGAACTCGAGGAGGACTCGGGAGAAAGTTTACTTCTTCTATCCTTTTGAATAAAGTTGATTGAAAAGCTTGAAAGGCTTGAGTATTAATGGAGCTAGATGGGGACAATGGCGACTCAAAGAGTGAGTGGAATAACAGTTGAAAAGTGAGTTCAATCAGTTGATATAGGAAGAGATTGGAAAACCTGGAAAAATTATGATGACTGAATTTTAAATGGCAAACTCTGAGTTGTCAGTTGAAGACATACATTCAATTTTGTATCTGAAGATAAAAATGCCATTTTCTCAAAAACTACTAATTCAAGGGAGTACATTATATGGACAAAAGAACCTGAAAAACTGTACTCCATTGGTTTTTATGATATTTAGCTAGGATTTGTCAATAAAAGCATCTGTCAATATTGTTAGGTACAAAGAATAATGTTCAATTCTCTCATGATGACCTATTCTACAACTCACAGAACCTTTATCAGGTGAAAAATCCGTGAGCACAGTAAAGCTCGTAATCCCTGGTCCAGTGCCAGATAATACCTATCAATAAGAGGCAAAGAAAGCGATTACCCAAGATTCCAAGCTATTTCGAACAATTTAGCACCGTAGACAGAACGCATTTAGTCCGTTGGTCGAAAAAATGTCCACAATTTCGTACTGCCCATGAGTTTCCTGATACTCCATTGAATTCAAATCATTTGTGGCCCAGATATAAATGTAAATGATCCACCAGTATTGTGATAGCTCGATAAAAACAGTGAAAAACTACTGCGTGATTCTCAGATGCTTCGACCTGATGGGACGAAAGAAAATGCTTCCAGATATTTGCAATTAGATTCACATTGCAGGAGTATCAGATCTAAATGGCTCAGTCTAACAGCCATTCAGAGTCGAATGTGCCATTCTCCTAGTGGTATCCTCAAGGAATTTCTAAAGTGCAGCAGACGAATCAGAAATAAAGGGAGCGTGAGAATTGACGTCATGTCTAGATCCATGAAGGTGTGGTGGAATTAATGATGCCAATAGGCTGGTCATTTGTCCACCTGAGTTTCCTTCTTTTCTGAGAAGGGAATAGAGTTTTGGTATACTGAAACATCTCATCTCATTTGGTGGAATAGTTCTATGGTCATCCATATCAGTTGATGACCAATCCAGAAATTTGGGTGACATAAATCAACCCCAGTTTCTTCAGCTGAATTGCCTCCAGTTGCTCATCATTTGCATATTCCCCAAAAGAATATCAATGATTAATGAAATGATTATGAAACAGAATAATATTCGTATAATTCTTGAGTGTTCTAATCCATCAACCCAATGAATAGCTGTTGCAATCATTCAACTCAAGATTCGGCAACTAAGGCATTCCTTGAATCACATTGTTCTAGAGATTTCTTATGCTTAACAAAAGAAACTTTCCACAAAAGGCTTTTTGTTCAGAGGGACAACTGAATTTATGATTCAATCATAAGAATTAGATGAATCTTCGTAGACATCACTTGTAGATTGTGGCTCAAAGTGATATTCCATCATTTTTGGGATTCATTTGTGACCTGCTTGAATCGTCAATAATTTGGTGTGTGATGAATCATCAAAGTATTGAAGCTGCCAAGATGCCACTGCTCAAAAAACCTCCACTGAATCTATAGCTCTCTATCATTAATAAAAAACGCTGTACCTGATCCACAGTTGGAAGAATAACAGCCCCATTTTTCTTCCCTAATAAATAAAGGATTTATTCAACCTAACGTGTCCATTTATTTCAGTTATCCAATCTCCGAGGAACGCACCGACTCTTCTTCTTCCCATTACCGGGAAAATAATCTTTGTCATCATAACGACACCCCAAAACGACGAGCTGAAAGTGAAAGGCTAATAGAAAGAGCAGCCGTATGGGCGTTTTTTGACCCTAAATGAGGTAGTTGAAGGGATACGTATCGAAGGGAATATAGGCATTGTCTTTTCGTAATGTTTCATCATTAAGAGGACTCCAGGAGGAATAACAAGGGTATCAGATTGATTCCAAAGCTTTTTTAGCATCTGGTGTCTCCATGATGGTGATGGCTGGTGTTTTTTATTGGAAATCTTGCTGGGTCTTGTCAAAAACTCGACTTTTATCGATCCTCAACCAGTATATTCACCTGATTTGGCTCCGTGTGACTTCTGGCTATTTAGCAAAGTCAAAAAGCCAATGCAGAAACGAGTTTTGACAAGTTTGAGAAGTAAATGGCTGATGTTGTTGTTTTGTTATTGTGTGAAGTTCGTTTGAGGCCTCAAATGCTTTATGGAGTGATAGATTTTTGAGAATTTTTGACATTTTTGAAAACTTCAACTCGAGCATATCATCCATGAGGAATCGAGTTAATTTTCTTGTTCTCCTCTAGTGACCTCTCCTCTTCTTTCTCCTCCATCTATTCTTCTGCATTCAACATTCCTTCGATCCTACTCGATACACTCCATGACGCTTCCCCAACCACAATTATCCTTCGATTCCTATCGACAAATCCCCTAACCGCCCCAACAACCGCACGCCGATCTTTTCCCCCCCATTCTCGGTTCTTCTTTGCCATTTCTCCCCCTCCATTATTGCATCGATATTCCTATCGAGAGTGTTTGATGCACTTTCAGGTGTTTCCGCCGCCTGCTTGAGATTCAGATCGGGGCTATTACGTTTCAGGGGGGGTTGGCAAGCCGTCGCGCGATTTCGATCCCCCCTTTCGATCGAGCTTCGTCAAGAGCCAGTAGACGGTGATGCGACGTTAAGTGATTACGTTTGCTTGGTGAAGGGGGGATGTGGGGAGGTTTGGGGAAGATTTTGACTCGTGGGTAGCGAAAAAAGGCTTCGATAGAAGTTTTCGTGGTTAATTTGTGTGAGGTAGATTTTTCCAGTGATAATTTACTGTCTTTATAGAAATAAATCTGCCTGAAAACGCGAAAAAATTGAAATTGTTTTTCTTCTCATGTCAAAAATGTCCCAAAAATCTCTACAAATGGCATATTTCGAACGAAATTGAAAAAAAATCTAAATTTTTCGTATAGAGGTTATAGCCACTATATCTCGAAAACTATTCGGAGTACGATATTGAAATTTAAAGCAAGCTGCAAGTTTTTTTACAACGTCATATTCTGGATCGCGTGGTATCATTTTTAGAAATTCTAATGGGACACCCTGTATATTTTTTCATTGCTGTAAAAGTCCCTCTAATGCTTATTCAGTCATAACTTCAATTTTGTACTTTTTTAGGTAGGTGAGAACTTCAAAACGATAAACAAATTAGCTCAGAAACAAAAAACGTATCCCAGCTGTCAAAAACTGTCAATCGTTCACTGTTTCATTGTTGTTGAAAGTTTTATGACTTGAAACTTATCATGCCTTCAAGTTTCACTGTATTTTCATTTTTTCAGACTATGAAAGCCACGTAGCCCCACTGTTTCTCGATCATTCTCGCTGTTTTGTCCACATTTAGTATCAGAAGTGTGAAATAGTAGCTTCAAGCCATGTGTGATACATTGCCAACCACTTTTGCGGGTTATAAGATAATGGGCACAAATTCATCACCATTTTCTTGGAGATTCAGCTCGGGGTGCTGAAATATATCATAATGGGACGCTTAGGACAAGCCAAAATACCCCCTATTAAGCACAATTATCATACTTGAGGCCTCAAGTGACGCCATAATTCCAAAATGGCGTACTGGAACGTCCATATCGAATAATAATGTATCATACGTCGTGGAAATTATTATAAATGTGAGATGCTCACTTGAACAGAGTCGCTGTATGTAATCCGATACAATAAATCTCATTAGCCGTTTATAACAGGTCGGTCGTAAATATAAAATTTGAATAATAATATTAGCGTGGGATCATAAATCACGGTTAGGTTCGTGACCCAGTTTTATCGCTACAAAATATGTACAACGAAGAATATGGAATTCGCTTCGATGGTTGTACAGCTTCGCAATTTCCAGTGAATAGCTAACTTCATTCTCCGTCAACGTCACAACTTGTGTCACCTGTCACTTATCTAATCGTATCTCACAAATATGATCTCATCAGTGACGTTGCAAGAGGTCATGACAGAGGTTGAATGAATCTGCCACAGAGCAGTGTAAAGAAATAAATATTGAAACGACTGTGAAGTCGAATGCTTTACAGTTATTTTTTTCACATGTTACTTGGTCAAGAATCAAGTGACTCTCACGATCCATGGCATTTGGAATGTTATTCTCGATCAGAACGAGTAAAAATATATAGGATGTCCCACTTGGAAATCCAAAGTTGGAGTCATTTCCGGCCAAACCGGAAGTACAGCAAAGCAAGTGAATATGTCAAAGAACGTAAATTGAACTATAATAGACAACCCCCAAATGTCGTTTCTCTTTCTCCAATGATAAAAAAATTATAAGAGTGGGCCACCTGAGAGAATCACCCAGTATAACTCCTGAATACACCCTATCAACTCCTATCGCACCTCCAGAGTCATTATTGAATTCATATGGAACACTGAATAACTCACAGAGAACATATGGAGCAACATCTCATATCCAGAGTTTCTGATCCAGCATATTACCCCATTCGAAATATTAATATTCCTGCAATCAACTATTTGTGCTGTAAACGAAGGGGTTCAAACATCGAAGGTGCAATTAACAGGAACATACACCGACGGAGTTCGAATTACATCCAGCCGTAATTAAATATTTCGATGTTATAAGTTATGGCTGATGTGGTTTGATATTATTGATCGCAATTCATATGGCTCAGAAGAATCGTTTGTTGTTTGCAGCAGATCAATAACGCTGAAAAGTATCTATGAATGTAGAATTACTTTTTTCATGTCAGTGACATACTTACAACCCTGATACAAAGATGCAATCATTCGAAAAATCCATCGCAAGGGGTCCAAGAAATTAGGCAATTTAAGCAAGTACCCAATAAAACATTTTGATTTTTTTTCAGAAACGTGGTATATTTCTAGCTGTTTTTCAAGGTTTTTTTCGACAAATATATTGAAAATGATAGAGTAATGTGCTAAAACAAAAATATAGAAAATTTACGAAATGGCGTTTTTCTAAAGAAGTGTCTTTTATCACGTTTTTTGAAGCCAAATGGAAAATTTTCAACTAATCAAAAAGATCTCTGATCAGTGTATACTAAATATATTCAAGAATACTTGGTTCCAATTTGGAGTCGATCCGTCAATTTCTCTCTGAGTTATGACGTCAGCAAATGAACCTCAAATAATTTTTCCTTATAAAAGTCAGACGTTTCTTCTTCAAAGATTCTGAACTGCTGTGTCTGATAATGATCAGCATCGTGAACTAGTTTTTCCTTCAATTACCGTCTCGAATGGGGTTGATGAAATACATGAAAATAAAATCCTAGAACGTGCTTTGACAATAATGAGACAGTCAACCGGGCATAAAACGACTTGTTTTTCCATACTAAACATAAGTAACATACGCTAATGAAGCTTTTTGATTTCTTTGGACCAGTGGGTGGGCCCTCATTTTTCCACATTTTATGGTCACGGTGAAGCTTTTACGATTCACAACTCAATTTATTCAAGAAATGATAGCCAAACAACCATTTCGAGAGAGATAAATTTCATATGTTGGCCTGATTAAAAATACCAAAGAGTTGTTTTATTTTGTTCAATCTGATTAACTGGCATATGGTATTGATCTGTGGAGCGAGTTTGAATAAATTTATTACAATATACAGAAATCACCTTCATTCGTGATTTATTTCAACTCAATTTCCAATCATGTGGAAGATAATGGATGAATACAGAATACGCATCAAAATGGACAACAGGAAAAAGTTCATGCATGATATGCCTGTTCACAATAATTATTCACTAAAAAACATGCGAATATCAAAACTGCCCCACATTTCAGTTGGATCAATCATAAATAATAATGTAAATACGATTATGAAAGCTGGGAATAATCCAACAAATGCAGATCTCAATAATTAAATTGAATATGATGGGATAGAGTCAAAAACAGATCGAAACTGAAAACATATTCTCCCCTTACGAAGAGTGTAAAATAACATGTTTTTCTCAAAATATGTCAAAGAATCACCCCTTCAAATATTAGCATGTCTTTAAGGAACACCCTGTTTATAATGATGTAATCAAATTCTCTGAATTCAATCGGTGTTGACATTCCGAAGACACTTAGTTTCAGTTAATTATCAATAAAAATAAATACCTGTTAACTATTCCCAAGTCTCATCACCAGCAAATTTGAACTTCTTAACTCTGTCCCTGGATATTACCCAATGCCTATTGATCGATATATATTCTGTGACCGGAAGTTACACCGACTTGAACTAATACTATCAATCAAGATGAACTCCCTGCCAGTATTCGGCATTCCTCATGGGAAACACCCTTCTTTATAACAAAACCTCAACGCAAACTTTCCGTAGAATGCTCTACGACGAATTATTTCCAAAGTTCTCTTCACAATTTCCTCTGTGCTCATAGTTATGTTTTGTGCCGGTTGTTCAGATTTGCTCCGCGAGTTGTGGGGTAATTTTCAGCCTTTGAAGTCTGTCGACCTACTGTTTTGAGATTAATTAATAAAATTTGCGATACTTCTCCCAAGATTCCTGCAATGAAATCAGCCGTTTTGTCTGGAAATTTCGGGTAAGGCGTAGTGCATTTCGAGGTCAGAGAGCAGAAAAGAGTAACTGGGGGTCGAATCTGGAGACTATGGTGGATTTGCCATCGTTTTCATCAATCGGAAGAGGATTCCCAATGATCCATCCACTGTTGGAAGTGGAGCATTCAATATTGCCTCATCAATAATGAAATCTTGAGAGACAACCAGCTGTTGCAATGTCCAGAAGACAGTTGACTGATTCCAATTCTTTTTTTCAGGATAAGGAACGAAAAAAACGGTGGAGCATGGTGTCCCAAAGCTCAAATCAGCAGCGAAGTCAAAGAATACCTTGAGGTAGATCTCCAACACAACCACCTGATGACGTGGACGGAAACCCAAGGTCGTTTCGGGAATGGTCAAGGTCAAGAGTTCGCCGAAGCTTTCCTGGTGGAATACTGGAGGTCGCCTTTGAACCAATGGGTCACCTACAAGGATTCCAGAGGAGAAAAGGTAAGGTTTTGGTCAGCTACGTTTAGTTTTCGATTGGATTGATTTCGTTTCGTTGGTCTACTTTCTCTTGGTGAGCGAAAATGATACCTTATTTCATTTGTCTTGACGTTTTCGTAGCCCTCTAGGGGCCATGCTGGAAAAACCGATGATTCCAGCTTGAAGAATTGAGGTTTATAACCAAGATGCGTTGTAATAACGTTAAAAAGCAAGTTTGTAATCGCATTCTAGCAGATTAGGCGAGTAGAATCCAAGTAGGAACGTTCGGCGACAAGTTGATTAAAAAGTTTAAAACTAATTTGTCGTCGGCGAGCATTGATACGCTCTTATAAACTGTCATAAATCTATTTGCTGAAGTTGTATTTCACGCCGGGAAGTTTGCAACTCCTAATTGAATTCTCGAGTAAGGTACCTGAATACTTTCTCTAGGGCCACGTCATGATTTCAATATTTTAATGAATAGGATATTGACGAATTTATAGCTGGAGCGGAAAATTGACAGTTAACTGTTTACCCCAACGGGATATAGAGGGAGTTCAGGGGAATATTGACTTTGAGACGTGAAGTTCGTGGATTAGCTACACCTCACTGATCAAACAGAGATTAATCTTCAACTCCTTCATCAATACCTTCACTCTCTTTATGTATACACATGAATAACAGCTCATATTCATCACAACAGATACTCTGTTTTGTTTTTTGAAGGGACATAACCTCAATTCTCGTTCATAAGGTTATCCATGGCCAATATATCTATTTGGGCAAGAGTACGATTTCTCTGCTTGTCTTTATTTTCACCAAAGACATCGCCAGATCTGCCAGAACAACCTTCCTCCAAAAATTAAACTACAGATTGTGAATGCATTCTGAAAATGCTTGGTTTTCACGTGTACTAACCATATAACTGCAGTGGAAGTATCCTTATTTCCTTTCTGAACGACACCCACAACAGACGTCACCAATTAGGACCTGCCTCTCTGCGGGCTAGTCTGTCGTCCAGGGACTCGGGCAGCGGAGTATATCCAAGAATACTCAAGGGGCCGACCATTCTCTGAGGGCAGAATCGGTCGTCGCGAAATCTCATTAGTTCGCTAACTTTCTATGAACGATTGTCAACGTTAGTCCTTCTGGTCTAGCACTGGAAATGATCCTCTTTAGTTGAATGAATTTGTCACCCATTGGTGATGGTTTTGGTGATGTGGTCTATTCATTTGTCTATTTTCATGTTGTATCTTTCTCTGTCCATTGTGAATTTTCCAGTTCAGATATTCTTCTGGAAGAAAAGGAGTGATTCTTTCCGGACGAGTTACAATTGGTGGACCCACAAGGTTGGGTCTCCATTCTCGGTCCAATCTGGTTGCATTCCATCCACTACAGTTTTCTAAACTCTAGCAAATATTTGTGACCCAATCGATCATTTCCAGGATGCTACTGCAACACCTCGAAGTTTCAAGAGAGTTGAAGAGCACGAAACATATTACCGTTTCATCATACGCCGTCTCAGGGGAAATTCGTTAGGAAACTGCGATCGTTCATTGTTTGTTTTTTGCTTACTGCACCACAGTTTGGAGTTCTCTTAATTTTCTAGTTGTCTCATGAACTTCTGAGGTCTTCAGCATCTTAAATAAAATTCAAATGACATTTCCGAGGGGACGTTTTGAGGACTAAAGGACATCTGCTGGATGTCAATAAGATGTCGTTATCCTATTAGGGTACAGAGTGATCAGAAAAATGTGGGGCTCAGATAGAACCAGACAAATAAGAGATCCTATTGAGGTTCCTGATGGGGCTTCTCGTGATCTCAACACCTCGTATGAAGGTGTGAATTGTCAATTTGGGTAGCTTAAACCTGGGACTACTGGAAAGGTTTCATTGTTCAATTCCAATATAAAGGACAGTTTCAAGAGAATTCAGTCAATGTTCGATGTGGAACTGAATGGAACTGAGCTCTTGAGGAAAAACGAGGAAGGAGATGAAGCAGAGATGAATGAAATAGAGATCGTAGTAGTGGAGGAGAATGCCATGGACTAGTATCTAAAACTAGCAAACTCTTTTTTGATATTAATGTGTAGTTTCAGGTGAAACAAATATGGATGGCTTGGCAAAGAGCAAATTCTTGGTGATTCTGATAATGGATTCTACCACCAGCACATCTTTCAGTGACAGGGATAAAAACTTCACACCTGCTTCTCTTTCGTAAGATGCCAAACATGATATTACATCCAACAAAATCGCGATCAGAATATAGCGAGGACAATATATCAACCAAACTAGTTGGCAGTTTCACACAAAAAACTAGCAACTGCTACACTTCTGCCATGTACTCTTATAAATTTATGACACTTGTTCCAAGCGAATCTCTTGTTGTTATCATTCACGAAGTCGCCAAAAACATAATTGCTTTTGTTCTTATGCAGGCATCTCGACGGAATTCAATTTGAATACGCTTTGAAAGAAATTTCAGTAGTAGTTTTATAGCCGTCTCGGCTTTTTGATTCAATCGAATTCATTGATGGAAAAAGCTGGACCAACAATGAATCAATCACAATCGATTTCTCAGAACTATACTATGGGATCCAGCACTGATTTTAAATCGTCATTGACTGACATTATAGGATGTGATATACATCAAGAATTCCCTGCAGTTTTCTCAGAATAATGCTGATATCAACATGTTTTTTTTTGTTATACTGTCTGATACACACTGTATGAGGTAGAGCAGTGAATAATAGTGTGCTAACGCATCATTTCTACGTTCTTTGACAGCTGACACATGTCCATGTATTCTCGATACAGCAACCCAAACCTTCCTGATCCTGAACATCTTCTTCTCGTCTCATTCCTTCCAAACACCGTTCGTCATACTCAGTATCATTTGTCAGTCTTATCACCGAGACATTCTACAACCCTTATGCTGTCTCCTCCAAGCAGTCTCTACGTCATTAATTCATATCAAAGTGAGAGATGTTTCTCAGCTGATGAATCATCATTTCGCAGGATTAGATAATATATTTCAGTCGCTTCAAAACCGAATCCCATTCATTCTAGGCTAGTTATTTGACTTTGAGCTCGCGGTTTTCTGAGAATTAGTCAACGGAAAGGGTTGTCGCTGCCTGCGATTCCAGATCAATGCTAATTGCTCTGCTCTGAAGGGAAAATGGGATGACAAAATTTGGGAGTTGGGGATTGTTAATTCGCTCAAAAATCCATTGGCTCTAAGTAGTCCAATATGAGACGACCTGTTTTCCTCTCAGCACAAATATTGTTTTTCTGCGTTTCCAAAGTAATATCATCCACTGTGTTTGGACGCGGATATAACATGAAAAGCAGGTGTACCAAAATTGCATTTTATGCAAAATGGTCTATAGATAAGGCTACCGCATTGCGGTTGAATTTTTTTCCTGTTGGTACGGGACGGGTAACATCTGTCGTTCGTCCAATTTGACGTGGATTTGTGTCCTCATAACCCTTTATTGCCCTAGGCCTAGGTAAACATTCACGAATCAGATGTCGAATAGTGGATTCAATACTTCAGCTCTCAATAATATCATGAGGTAAAGCTGTAGTGTGTTCTATTTGCTTGGAAACCCTCGTGGAATATGAACACAATACAATCAACAACAAAAAATATCTACCTACTCTTGTCTCGAACCACGGCCCTATCCTTTCAGAATTTTATACAGTATCAGAGGGGTATAGTCAGTGAATGGTATCGAAAACATAAACCAGAATCAGCTCTCAACATCGTTCCATTTTTGTTTCAGGTTTTAACAGGAAACAGCAATACCTACCTAGTAGTACGTCAGAGACTAGAACTACCCTTCATCGCTAGTAAAGTGCGATTCATTCCCTACAGTGAGCACCCCAGAACAGTTTGCATGAGAGTCGAACTTTACGGATGCCCTTCAGAACGTAAGTACAGCAACAGAAGACGATACGTCCATTTTTGATCGTCAGATGTCGAAAGTCATGTGTCAACTATCAAGGGTCATATGTCAACTATCAAATGTCAGATGTCAGAAAGGGGCGTTCGACATATTTCCCGTTTCCATGGCAACCCCTTTCGAACGAAATACAACGCTAATTATCACGACCGAATCGAGCTTGTATCCGTAACTTTACCCTGCCCTCACATTCGATCGTCTTTGGTCTATTCTCAGGTTCAGCTTCGAGCCGTCTAATGATTAGAGAGTGTCTTGGTGTGTTTACAGAACACGCCGCAAGGTAACATTATCTGGCGCAGATGGTTACGTGTACAGACGGGGAAGCTTCGTGATAGTTCGATGCTGAATTGTGGTTTCTAACTTGTACGTGAAGGGTAGTTAGAGTTTGGGGTTGTGGTAGCTGATGGTAGTAGAATTAGTGATTAGTGAGACGAGAATGTTGTGTCAGAAGAAATAACAATGTTTTGATACACAAGGCTGAGTTCTCATTGATAAAGCATCAAGGATAGATTCTGATTGGGTTGCTGAACACAACAAAAACCTCTGGCTGCAGTACGTCCTTTGCTAAAAGGCACCACTTCCCCATCAAATAATTCGCTTTGAATGATATTAACAAACTCTTAGACAACTTATCCGTAACGTGATAAAGATGTGGCTAATGAATACTACAGTACGAAACTGGAGGCCTGATGTTCAGAAACGAATTATCTCCATCCTTAATTACATTTCCTCATCAGACGTTCATTCAATGCCCAGACAATTACTGTACAGATTAATTAAGGAACGGTCCTTTGCTAATTAAGGCGCAGTAGGGGAATCGACCGTTTTCCTTGAAGCAGAGCCTCAAAGAGATGACCAGCATGAAGGAACATCAGTGAGATTGGTTTCGGTGAATATTATGCTGAAATTAGGCGTCTCAATTACATTATGAGAACTTTATCGGTAGTTTGCTTTTTTTCTACAAGAAAATAGGAAAATGAAGAAATAATCATAAATTCTGATCCCAATATCATAAACTTAAATGATAATATCAACAAAAAAATTTTGCGTTCAGATGAAAAAAAATCACAAATAAACTTTAACTTCCAGTAAATGAATAAATTATCATCAAGTTTCAATAATTTGACCAAAAATATTAATTTTGTGAATCAATTAAAAGACTTATTCTTTTGAAGTATCAAGAAAATAAACTCTTTAACGTCAATCTCCAAAATTTCTTTCACTAATTCTTGATATAATATTGATAATTTTTATCAGAATATGGATATTATCTATTATGATCATATTTCTAAATCACCCATTATCTGTAGGAATAACATTATTACGCCAAACAATTTTAATCTCTTCATTAATTATAATGATAAATTTAAATTGTCGATTTCCATACATTCTTTTCCTAATGATAATGGAGGAATATTAATTTCATTTATTTACATAATAAGTATTGCCCCTAATGAAAATTTTGAATTTCCATGTAAATTAATAATATTTTTCACCGTATGTATTTTATTATTATTCATATTATTTTTATTAACAGATTTATATAATCTAAATTTCAAAACTAATATTAGAGATATAATATCACAAAATAGAATAAATAATTCTAAATTATCCAAAAATAAACACATAAATTGTCCACAAAAAATAATTTTATTCTCAATTATTATATATTTATTAATCACTTTAATTATAGTAGTTGAAATCACAACTATCAACTACGGACTTTCACGACAAAAATATTAACGAAAATCACTTAAAATTGCAACTAATTCACTTATTTCATTACCTACAACCGCTAATATTTCATTTTCTGCGAGAGAAAGAAGCAAACAACGATGTTTCAATCCAGGAGTTGCGGCACCACATCATGCAACATCGAAAACATTCGACGAATGTTCATTGCAACAATTAAGGCTTTCGGCACTTCCACTATGCAACACCCTGTATGTATTGACACCTTCGAGCACGTTCGATCCCTAGAAGTGGAATACCCTTCAGAAAAGCTACCTTATGACGCCATTCGAAATTAATGAGATGGCCCTACACACACACCGACATAAAAAGTCCGGACCGAACGCGATGCTCGAAATTGAATTTATTTATTCATAGTACGAATGGCGTGGATCGCTTGACGAAACGTTCGGACTCTGTGATGGACCGTTTTTGGTAGACACACGCTATTCTGTGAATTTTTTTTTTTTTTTCGAAACGGTTCGAAAGTTTTGTTTGCTGTTCGCTCTCGCTGTGTCGATTTGATCGGCTTTGCGATTGGGAATTCAGATGAGTTATCGAATCGGGTAACGTGGTGAAAATATGGTGATTTTTGTGGCCCTAAACATGTAACTTGTACATTTGCAGGTTATGTACGTCATGAATATGAAGGCAATTTATACATTGCAAAAAAAATTACATCAATAGTCGTTGGACATGAAAAACCATCAACATATCTGCCGAAAAAGCTTCGAGTTATTTTTTCACTGCTGAATGTAAAGCAATATACAGGGTGTTTCATTATTATGGTAAAAAAATTAAACTGAGGATAAAGAGGAGCAAAATATAACAAATGTTGATGATTAAAAAGATACAGGGCGTTCAAAGTTATCGATGTCGAAGATGGGCATTTCCAACAATTTTTATAACTTTGTCAAATCAGAAATAAATCATTGTTTCAAATCATCAGCTCACGTCAATGAAATTGTTGATATCTTTGATAGAGGTAGTAGCGTGTAGTGGCCCTCGATAAGAACCTTGTGGTACTCCAGAGTTTGAAATAAATTGAACTTCAGAGAGGTTAGGTTAAGTTGACAGCCTGACTATTTTGCTTAAACGAATAGACTATATTTTAAAAGATACCCAGATTTGTCAGAGCCATTGGATAAGTTCCAGAATCAATTTTGAGTTGTAGGATTTTTTCGAGAATGAAATATTTTTCCAATCACCTGTCATATGTCACTGGGTTAGTGATGATATCACCAATGGGATGAAACGTGACGAATTCAGTAGTGATAATGACAGTTGACGTTGTGGAAAGCTTTTTCGTTGTTTAACCAACGATTCCATCCTGGAAACTTTGTGCATTCCTCATGTTGCTTATGTTTCCTGGTGTTTAGGATCGATGAAGGCATCCTGGGAATCTCCAACTCACCCTGAATTTTCTTTCGTTCGCTCGAGACAATAGTTCTTCGACCATTTCGAGAGCAAACCTCAATTAGCGAAACGTCAGCACAGCTCCTCTCTTAGCCAACTGAATTAGTTATTTAATGCGGGTAACTACAAACAGCATTAATTTTCTCGGTTTTTATTTCGCCCCGAGCGCCGTCTTTTGTGCAGGCTATCCAATTATATACAATAAACAGACAACAATAAGGGCCGCTTTGTGCTTTGTGTGCCACACATCTGGTATGACAAGTTAAATATTCATTTTGTGGCTGTTTGGGTCCTTTCTGGAAGAGGACCTCCTGCCACGCGGATCCGGATTTCTGGATGACAGGGACAATAGTGTTCTCGGATTTTTTTCGAGAGGGGTTGTGAGCAAATATTGACGAGTTGTAATTAGTTTGCTCGAATATTATGCTCCTCATGACCACAGCAATTCTATTCATACAGTATTCAGGAGAACAATGGAAAATAATATAGTTGGTTTGGTGGTTTACAGTTCCCTCAAAAATCAGAAAAATATCGAGATTTATATCTTTTATTTCATTCTAGACGAAATTCTTCAAGAACATGAGAAACATTTGAATTCTTCATTCACATTTTTTGGAATTAATTACAAATATCGTAGATCTGGAATTGATTTGAACACTTAATGAATTTTTTAGGATTGGTATGACACTTGAAAACTGTCAATTAATCCTCACATTTCATAAAAACAATAGAAAATAGTGTGATTCAAGTGATTTTGGCATTTTTCGAATTAGTAAAATTTCAAAAGTAATATTTTTCGATAAATAAATAACATTTCTCTCAAAATTTCACCAATGTTTAAAACTTTCCTCACAAATATTGTTGATCAGGAATTAATTTGAACACTCCGTTGATTTTTCAGGATGACCTCAAGTACATAGAATTCATAATTGAATATATTCTGTTGAATAGCATAAATAATGAAAAAATAATAAAAAAAAAACAGAAAAAATAATTCGTGAATATTGTGCAAATACTTGAGTTTTTTGTTGCAACACTTTTTTGGCAAAATATGTTGAGATTTAATATATAATAAAGATTTTTCAATTTCGAAAAAGGCGATTTTTGAAAACACTGAAAATCGCCCAGTACATCTGATAGGAACTGAGTAAGTATCAGGACGAGCCTGAGTTGATAACGATTTTCATTTTCTTGAAAAATAAAAATCTTTGTTTTTTCATTCATTGCATACTTTATGAATGTCACTGTATATAATAATAATAATTGAGATAATATTTCTTTATCCAATATTTACTTAATATAACTAACTATGCGATATTTCTATTCGTATCTACCTCACAAAGTTTGTCTGACATCTCCTAGTGAAATATAGTATCCATTACTACGTTTTTATTCAACATTATATGAAGCCGCTGCGGCAGACTTATTATAAATTTCCTTCTGCTATTAGGAGCATAACATACATAAAGGTCTCCTCTGAAAACATCGTATATCTTCATTACAATCCACCAGGGAAAATAACTTGGCGCATTTAGCGAGTATAGGCTCCTGTAATGCAGATTACGACCTTAAAGTAAATGAATATGTGTGGCTGGTGTGGGACACACATTCCGGAAGGGTAGTCATCCTTCTAATCCTTCTGGAGGCCTAATGGATTAGTCCTGGAACATTAATCATCCCCTATGGGCTGTCTCGGTGTTCCAAATTATTGCAAATTGCTTGGGCTCAATAAAACCACAACTCATTCCGATTGCTGCAACAAACAATCAGTGACGTTTGACAGCGAATGGATCACCTGCCAATAACACTGACGACGACTGCAATTTTGAGGCAGATTCGCTATCGCAGACTTGGGCGACTTCGCTCGAGAGCGAACTGCACGAGATAACTTTCAGACTAATTGAAATTTCGTCCGACTAAGAGAGAGAAATGTAATTAATTTGAAAGCATTTTGACTGACAAACACTGCTTCAGGTATACAGCGATTCTGTTTGTGAAGGCAGGTGAATACTGAGAATAAATTACCTTCAATTTCATCTCTCTGTATTTGCACGGAAGTTGTTGGGACTCTATTGTCTCACCTAGGACTCGCTTCATGCTTCGTGATGGAGGAAACTATATTTTCAATGAGGATTTGGTATTGACGTTGATCCGTTGAGCTCCAAACAACTTCATAGAACGAGAATTGATATGAATGGAACGAGAATCGATGAAAGGTCGTTGGAAGTTATATTGCTGCACATTTCAAAACACCACCATAACTCCAAAGTGGGAAGCAATTCGACTGAGTGTTTGCAAACTGAAAACGCTCATCATTGTGACATTGTCGCGGATTAATCATTGACTTCAACGTAGAAGCTTGAGGACCAGTCATATGTCTTCTCTCAGCATCTTCCGGCTACACTAATTTCGACAGTAGTTCTTATTTCTTTCGCTGGAGGCGATTTGTCCTTCTTTCCTCTCCCATTTTCTGCAAGAGTTCACTCGCTAATTCGTGCTAATCCAGTAATTAGATTTGAAAGCGAAAGAATGTGGACGAAATAGGAGGAGATAAATGAATAATGAAGTGGTTTGGGTTGAAACTGAAGACTCCATGAGAATGATGGAAGGTGGAAGGTCTCGACAAACTAAAAACGATTCATCATATGATCGAAAGGGATCAGGCAATTCGTAATCATTGGATTTTTCCGCAAACCTTTGTTTGTTATTTCATTTCATCATCTCTGGTCAATAACTGGTATGCTTCTCCTTCTGGTATTTATCCAACATCCTTCCTACTGGTTCCGAAGAAAACCCTAATGGCCCGATGAAGAAATATCCGTTTAGAATCGAGTTCGCAGCTTTCTACCCTGTAGGAAACGAGGGTGTGTTTCGTGACACGTGTTGCACAGTACGTCGGAGTAGGAAAAGTTGCCTTCCCTCGACATGTGTTTCTCTTAATGTTCGCTACGCTAAAATACGTTCGGATCATGAGTTGGTTATGCATATGAGCGTTATTCGTTTATCATGGAATTGATCTCTTCTGCATCATGGATACATTTAGTTTCCCTTAACGGAATAATGAAGTGGAAGTTGGTTCGGGATGGCAAAGGGGAGGCGTGTTTCTGGGTTGAAATGCAGAGAAATTGGTGCTTGTATACGTTGTAGTTAGGGAAATGACTTGTTAAAGGCATCAGAGCAAGAAACCTGTAAGACAAATGCAAGAGATAGGAATCCATTCATAAAAAATTGGCTCTAGATGGTTTTTTTAATAGTTATGATGATGAGATCTGATATCAAGATCAAGAAGAAAATTGAAAGGATCATGTAGAGATGACAATTCACAGTCAGCTTCCTTTCTCCTATCTGGAGTTCTTCTTGGCTGATCTTCCACATGTCAAAGATCTGAAATGTTTTTCCATTCTTGTTGAATCGTTAGCTGATCATTGAACCTCAATCGTTCATCTTAATTGATGTTGATAAATCCAATGTTTTCATTCTATTTCAATTTTTGGATCTGTACATCCATTGCATAGTTTTCGTTGTCAGCTTCCCTATCACCTTGACACTTTTCAGCAAATGTAACAGATGTAGGTTCCTTGATCGTGACATGAAAGCATACACTGACAGCTGTCAAGCTGACAATGGCACGAGACTTCAAGACTGTGCTTTCACGATGTTATAACCAGCAAAAATACTTGCTCTGATCCAAGAAGCACTGATGACTGGATGCTGCGCTCCATCAATAAATTTGACAAGCCACCCACATAGTTGTAAGCACCCCTACTGTCTGACGATGACTCAGTTGCATCCACCACCAGTTCACACCTTGATATATTACAAAGGGTCTGTATAAATGACGCCTGACTGGCAAATCCAAAATTAATTAATGGTTTGTATCTATCACTTAGGGGTGTTGAAATTTCTTGATTGATGTTATTCATTACGGATGCATAGGATGTGAGCGAGATAAGAATGTTATTAGATTCCTTTCCCTTGCAGCAATGGGTCTGATAACAAATCCTGCCTCGTGGGTGGTAAAGGAAATATTATTTATTGTTTGGGTGAAATTGAAAAACACCCTCTATCGGGCTGGAGCTCGCTGCAGACGCAAAAGGGGAAGCTTTTTGAATCAGAAATAACGACGCCTTCATACTTCTGGTTATTCAAATTAATTGGGATTTTGTTTTTTTTTTTAGAAAATGTTGTCAGCTATGAAGCACCTAGAGGCGAAGTAAGAGAACCTGATATCGACTTAGAAGACATCAGCTACGATGGAACACTCAGTGGAAGGATGATGGAAGGTGGTCTAGGACAAATGGTAGATGGATTGTATGGGGATGACGATTACCAAAAACAATTGCAAGGGGAACATTCAGGCAAGTAAAAAAATGTGCTGGTCTAACGAACAACAAACGTAAATGAATTTTTTGTATTGCTGTTTAAGAATTGATGATTCAAAAATGGATCTCTTTCGTTCTCGTTACAGGTCCATGACGGAATTCTGGGATTATACCATCAAAATATAAAAAGCGATCCGTCGAGCGGGGTCATTAATTATTCAAAGTTTAATTTAGCAAAAAAGGACGATTATCTGCACTTCTTGTCCAGCCCGAGCATTAATCAATGTAAAAAGATACAATGTCTTCTTTGTGGCGTTTCTTTTATTCATCAGTGCACGGTTTTTCTCATTAGTCCGTGGGCAAAAGCAGATAACGTACACAAAAATGCCAAGCTCACACTTTCACGCCTTCGGAATCATTGAAAATGAAAGCTCATTAGTTGGGAAACGCAGTTCTCCATGCAGGTGATGACACAGTGCATTTTTATCTCATCTCCTTGATTGATCTTGTGGAGATGGCGCTTGCCCCCAGACTATTTCGTTCCGTTTGGTCAATGAATGAATTTGTCAAGCTTGGGTGGTATGTCTCTATTTGGTCGGCAAAAAATCGTAGCTTGGGAATCCACTGAATTTATATTAGCAGTTAATTGATTATGCACCACCCAGATTGAATGGCTTTGAAGACTCGGAGAGCTGACTTCTCCTCCTCTGAAGCCTACGCCTCTGCCTTGATGTTGTTCTTTACTGTTTATTCATGATGATTCGTACGTTGTCTCAGTTTTGTTTCAATAAATAGGAATTTCCGATTGACAAATGGACCATTTCCTGTCTCGTGTGAGAACGTCTGCCGTTCTTCGGCTTGTTTTATGTGGAAATGTCGCATTAAAGTTCCAGAAATATCTGGCAGGGCAGAGAATAAATAGTGTACCGTGTAATCCTCGGATTTTTCTCTAACCGTGATCGTGATTCAGAATCTGAGCACTACCATGGAGATGATAAAAAATAAGATAAGCGACAAGGAGTCAGGGACGGGTTACCTGTCATTACTTCTGATTGATAAAATATAAATCGACACTTCCCCTTTATTCTCGATTGGGCTAGTACGGTACTGGAACCTGTCAGTTCTGAAAGCTGTAATTCGATTGGAGACGAAGTCAATGTGATTCTTATCGTCACTTGATAGGGCAATAAGTTAGCTGCTATATTTCTGTATCTTTCTCGTTGGCATTTATTGACATCTCATTTCTTTGCAATTTGTCGTTTTGTAATTACGTTGAGGAACAGGTTCGGAGAAAAAAGCGAGAGAGAAATATGGGATTTGTTCCTGGATATTCCAAGAGAGACAGTTGGAACACTATTTTCAGAATTATTTCACTTTATTGACTGTATCATAATTTTCTTTAGTCTGATTTAAATATCAATGCTGTCTATTCAACATAATTGTCGATCCTAGGTATGAAATTATTGAAGGTTTATACAGTATCAGAAAGAGTTTATCAATGGTACTGTGTGCTACAATGAGAGCGAGAAGGACAGCCTGCTGGAAATTGAGAGAGAGCATTGGATTTTCACTTGTAGTCATAGAAAATCATGTGATTCATTCGTTTAAGCTTCGGGACTAACTCCAGCTACGTTCTTCAAGTCAACTTTCTGAAATTAGCTTTCATTATTATTATTTTCCAGGAAGTAGATGGGTGGGATGGAGCAACAGTACCCACAATGGCCACGCAATCAACATCACCTTTGAATTCGACTCAGTCAGAGAGTTTTCTGCAGTGCATCTTCATTGTAACAACATGTTTAGCAGAGGTGTACAGGTCAGTATCCGAGAAATTGAGACCCCATATCGTGCCAAAATTTTTCAATTGAATCACTCTGAATACCGAGATGATCAGTTGTCTTGAGATCATCAATTTATTTCAAATCTCCTAAACAGAAAGTTGTGTTGAGTTTATCATTCAAATTATGGTGGAAATATTTTTTCATCCGGGAAATGTAAACACCAAGTTTTGTGGATTTTCCATTCCGTTACCGGAGAATAACCAGATGGTGAATCTAGAAGGAACCAACTTTTTTCTCTAACAATTACTGGAGTAAATGAAATTCTGCTCATACAATCGTGAACCATGGAAAATATACTCTTTTCGAAAAATTAAGCGGTATTCCTCCATTACTTCGTTTTTTAATGTCCCCCAGGCGATCTGAGCGCAAGGAATTTGATTGAATAAAAATCCCCATTCTATTTTAATTCGAATACTGTGTTTTTTTCACGCCAAATAAAACGTTTTAATTTAAACCAACCGCGAGAGTGGCATCGATGAGATTTCTCTTTGTCAACTGCTTGAACCGATGGACAAATTCAGTTTATTTTAGGAATAGGTTCCGTTTCAATGACTCGATTATGGAAATGTATCGTTCTCAAAAGTTATACAGGGTGATTCAAAAATGTGTACCACCCTGTAGAAGTAGGCAAACTAAATTTATATTACAAACAGAAAACATATTCTCGATGTTTCGATAAGGTAGAAGAAAATAGTGGCAATCATTGTTAATTTGACGGAATCATGCTCCATCAACTGTCAACTGTCAATTGTCTATTATTAAAAAAAGAAGAGAGGTGACATTGGATGTTTTTGGTGGTGAATGCTGTAATTTTCGAAAAAGCAGTTCTTGTTTCTTTAAAAGCCATACAGGAAAAATGTTTTTTTTTTATAATCAGCTTTCGTTGATCTACAGAGCTCCTATTGTGTTTCCGTGAATTCCATTTCTTTTTATACTCGCGCGAAAGGAAAAAGATGGATAAAAAATATCTGCAATACTCCATACTCATTCTTGATTCCCCTACCTGCTTCCCTCGTGCTGTCCTGATATAGAGACGGAAATTCCAAAGCAGCTTTTCGTGCCATTCTCCTATCCCTTACCAGCCATGTTGTTATTCGAAAGTAACTTTTTAAATAAGCTTTTCAAACTTTCGCTACGGATACGACTTGTCTGTATCAAAGGAAAGTAAACTATATTAAAACGGAACGCAAAAATGAAAAGATATTATATTCGGAAATGGAGGAGCTTTGTATTAAACAAAGTATCTGTTCAGGACATATTCATCGAAATTTACAAAAGGCTGTAGTAGGAAAATAATAAGAAAAGTTAGTCGAGAAACAGCAAGATCTGATTTACAAATTGAAATATTGGTTTCGATTAAAGTAAGTCGAATTTAACCACAAATAAATGTATTCCGAGATCATCATTCACAAATATCTACAGTACAAATACCAATGTGATGTGTGACGTTTGACATTTCTGATGTTTCGTGAGGATTGACATTTCTGACACTTTCGCTGTTTGACCGTTTTGACATTGTTGATGTTTGACATTCTTGACGTTCCATACTTTTGACGTTTGACGCTTCTGGTGGCTTTATTCAGGAAAAAAAACATTATTTGGGTATAGAAAAATAGAGTAAAATTGGAGTTTATTTTTGTAAAATCGAATTATGCAATGAAAAAGTTGTTTGTTTTGCAACGTTTCTCATTCAAACTTTTCGTACATCCTGTGTATAGTTCAGAAGATGTGATTGGTGCAAAATGTTCATTCAACCTTTAGTTTTTTGTGGATCAATTGATGCATATCTTAAAAAATTGGTAACTCCATAAAAATGCTGTATGTTTTATGAGCTGCATCTGTCACTTTTTTGGAAAAAATTCAATAACTCAGAAACGGCAATTTTAGATATAGGGTATAATACATGAAATTCATTTGAAATCATGAGAGGAATTTGAAAACAATATAAAATATGGAGTGTTTCATTTGAAATAACAAAAATGGCGTCACTTCCAAAGAAACCGGGCACTTTGACAGATTCTTTGATATTTTTCATGTCTGGTGATGATGCTTCATCGAAAGTTGGTCCCAAAAAAGTCTGACACAATTAGGATTCGCAACCAAGCCACTAGGTGGCGCCACAATGATCAGAAACAATACAGAAATCTCCCTACCAACTCTATTCTCAAGTTTCCCATCGAGCAACTGAACTATTTCGAGCACCTCATAGTCGAACCCGAACTTCTACCTCGCCACACATACACAAAGTATTGACCTTTCGGCTGTATAAGCTTCGAACGTCTAACGTTCACAGGTAATCCTTGCTAAGAGGTTGAAAGCACTACCTCCATCCAACTTCTGCCGATGGATTCGAGATCAGCTCGCTCTCCGATAGAAACTTAGTTCGGCGTGTTTCATCCAAACTTTCCTTCTTGCACGATGATGGGTTATTTGCGACGAGGGTGTTTGAATAAGCGAGGAGTTGACAGGTGCTTCCGAGATTATCTCATGACGTTTGGACGTGATGGAAAGTCCAGAGTGTGATTTCGCGCTTGAAGCTGCGTTGGGTGTTCAATTTGTTGATTTTATTTATAGTTTCGGTCATTTTTGTCGGTGTTTCGACCCAAAAAAACATTAATTTAGCAATTTTACAGGGAGGATATCAATAATTTTTGAGCTGTGTTCCTTTGACAGTTTGACAGTTGACAGTTGAATCATGTTTACACACTGTAGAATCGGATTTTTTTTTTAATACTGCTGTATGTTGTTGAGTATGTTTTCGAGCTTGAAGCTGCGTTGGGTGTCCCATTGTTGATTTTATTTGTAGTTTTGGTCGTTTTTGTCGGTCTTTCGACCCAAAAATCATTGATTTAACAATTTTAGAGTGAAAAAGTCAATAATGCTTGAGAAATATTCCTTTGGAGACCTCTTCTTTTTTGAAGTTTTCAAAAAAAAATCACGACTGTGATGGACATTAGAGACGCAGTAATTATATACCTACATTACATCCATTAGATATTCGTATGAATAGTATGACAGTTTGACAGGTGACAATCATACCAAAGGTTGAATCATGTTTACACACTGTAGGATCGGAAATTTTCCAAAAATACTGCTGTACAGTTTTGTACGAAAATGTTCGAGAAGAAAGTGAAATTCCATGGTATTTTTGAAATGAAAACTATCACAAGATTCTTCTTTATTGGGATTAAAGTGGTGAATACCAACAGAAATTTCCATTGACACAATTCATTGCTCCATTTTTCAATAACATCTCCAGATATCATTTATCAGAACAACGTGAGATCGATCCAGTTACGTTGCAATGTGATGCCAGTTAATTCGAAAGAAAATCACGTGTAGACTGAAGTGACATAGAAACAGGACTCAATTTGACACTTTGATGTGACACGTGACGTTAACCACAAGCATTGTTACATTTATATGGAATACTCCCAAATTCTCACTGGTAGTAACGCAGACAGCAACCCATTCTCTCCTTTGAGCTTATGAAGAAGCAACTGAATCACCGATTCAAGCAATGCACCCTGTTTTCACCCCGTCAAGGGATGTTTACGAATGCAGGGTAGCAGTGCGGGAGCACATAAATCCACCTGGGGGAGACCTCTGGGATTTCGATAAGGCGTTCGGTTTCCTTAACCCTTTGTCATCGGCCATTCATCAATCACGGGGCAACTCTTTTTATACGTTGTTTCCAACCCTGGAATGTCAGCAGTCCAATCTCTCGAAATCAATGAAGATTGATGCAGATTGCTGAAGGCGTCCCCAGTTTTAGAAGGGGCTTTTCCAACGTGCTAGTTTCTTGATTTGTTTTCTGCCATTGTCATTCTACTACTGAGTTGTAGCTTGTTGCTGGTGTACAGTATCGGGAAGAATATATCTTGGGTACAGAAAAAAATGTATAGGATCAGACAGAGAGTCCAATTGGATTCGAAATCTCTGGAAAAAGCTGTGAATCTATTGTAGTGGCGATTATCCAATGAGAAATAGTTATCTCTCTTCTTTTGTTTTTTCTATTGATACAAAATGGGCTTCTCGCTGTTCATCTACTGGGTCTTTCTTTCTTACCAACTGGTATAACTCATGGATATAGAAAAGTGGTGGATGTATGGATCATCCATTATAAATTCGATCCGCATACAAATAATCTGTTTTGCTCGTAACACATTTTGACCTGAACCACAAAACATATTTCGAATTCGAATGTGTTTGGGGCATATGCGCGAATTATTTATACCGAAATCAAAAAGAAACTGGTCCAGCGCAGCGGTTGGGAGCTAAATGGATCCAAATGGACCGATAATGCGACGCAAATTGACAATCCGAATCGAATGGAAAAATTGACGCATCCTGATTGGGCTGAATTGAATGAATGGATACGAGCTCAAACGAGCTCATGTCACAGATATTTTCTTTTATTTTCCCCCACTCTGCGAGCCTCATCGGTAATTACAAACGACGAACGTCGAGACGTTTTTGTTTTAGTTCGTCATGGCGTTCAACATTCATGGATAAAATCTCCTCTGATCCCCTAAACGATCGAAATTTTCTTGCAGATCTTCTCCAAGGCCGAGGTGTCGTTCAGCCTGGACGGGGTACGTTATCAGTCCATCAGTGTGAGGGCAGTCATCCCCCCAGATACGATGAGGGAGTCTGCTAGAAACGTCACCGTTCGCTTGAGGGGAAGACCAGCTAAATACGTCAAACTTCGACTGTCTTTCGCCGATAAGTGGATGCTGATCAGCGAGATATCCTTCGATTCAGGTGGGTCTCGTACAGGTGAAGCTAATATAAGTCAGGAATAGCCGCGTGCCAAATTAATGGCATTCAAAGCCCGCCACTTAGGGTAAATAATCGTCAGACGGCGAGCTCCACAAATTCATCATGATATCAGATAGAGAATGAACGCTTCGGGGGCCTATCTCGCGAGATATTCTGAGTTATTCGGAAGCAGGTTGAGGCCATGCATCATCCGAAAATTCTCACTTTGAGAATGCGCCGTGCCGCGCGTGGTAATTATAGAAAAAGAGGTTCGACTTTGAGATATTCCTGCAGGATGTCCTGTTGCGAATAATGATAAATGGGTGATACATTATCAACGGCGAATTTAGAAGTGGAATCTCAGATTATACATTTTGAGGAAAAAAGTTCCTTCTAAACGTATGTCCTAAAAGTCCTAACTTTTGAGATACAGGGTGATGGAATTTTGAAAATAAAAATCAGTTTTTTGAAAATAACTGAGATAATATTTTAGACATCTTTAAAAAATTTGGTACATGTCTTCTATGCATCAAGTTGCATTTTGTGATGTGCGAAATTTTCAATTTTCTCTACCAGTGGCGTCAGAAGAAGAGTCACCCCTGTCACACGTTCCATGCAAAATAGGAGATTGTCGTGATTGCTATTGGTGAGATTGAATTTGGCGCAGTCGGAAGTCCCCCGATGAGTCTTCAAATCCTGTGACCGGATTCAATATCTTCATCAGTGCTTCTTTAATATGTAAATCTAGAATCGATATCGATTCCTGATGGATATTTGAGCGACGTCACATGACCTCGTTACATAAATTGATTCGACTTTAATACGACAAGAAACCGTATTCAAGTTTTTGATTTATAGCAATTGAAACTTTAATGGGACGCAGTTTCCAGAGGATCGAAGTTTCGCTTTAGTTGTCTCGTGTTCTTTCTTTCCTGGATGCTTCCAGAATAGATAACCAACCGAGTTTTTTAACTCTCGAGATCCGTTGTTTATGGCTGGAAGTAATTTCCTGTTATTGTTGAGATACAAAAGTCCTTCGAATACAGGTAGCAATTCAAATATAGAGTAGAATTCGCTACAACTCAAACGAGGACAGTTGTATTTTACTTCATCTCGAGAAGAAACCGAGATTGTTCGACCCGTAGAATGAGTCGCTATCTGCGTTGCTACAAGGTGTCTCGTATAGTCTCAAGTTCAATCTACTCGTGAGATTTTTCGCGAAAAGGATTCCTGCGGCTTGTAGACCACATCATCTCAATAACCACCTGCAACGATCAAGCTTTCCTCGTCTCAGAATCTGATCCGAGCTCTCATGAATGCATATTTACGTACCGAATCGCAATCTAAATCATCTAGACCGTAAAACAAGCTCGTACGCCGTATAGTCCCGGAATAAAATTTTATTGGATCATCAATATTGATATAAAAGAGGTAGAACCATAAAATATGTAATTTCCAGTGTTCCCGAAACGGATACGTCGTATGTTTCTGCGGAATAGAGCAGTGTTACATTGCAGCGCGATCTGTGATTGGAATTTAGAGTGGATGCAGTGTAACACTGGAGATGTTTATGCGTGTATGAGTTCCTGGCTATTAAGTGAAAAATGGAACGGAATTTATTCGTCGAAGCAACTCAGTATCGATGGTTTCAGTTTGGAAAATATCTGAATCCATAAAATATATGAAAAATTATTACACCCGTATTTTTTCTTTTTTTTGTGCGATCGAATTTGACTCCAGAATTTCGTTTTGAAAAACTAGTTTTGGCTCCTCCACCATTCTGATGACGTACCAAGTGAAAAACCGGGTTCACACAGGAACAAATTGAGATTTTGCGTGCGGAAGTGCAGTGTTGCCCTGCTTCTAATTTATTCTAAATATTCGGAAAAACTGACCAGAATATCTTGGTAGTAAAATATGTCGTGGATTTTGCAATACCAAATCATGGATTGTTTACCTTTCGTGATATAATATCATATATATGTCTTATGAAATATAACTAGCACATAACATGCGAAAATATATGAATGTGATGATATAATCGAGGGCTATGGCTGAATAGGAAATAAATGAATGAATCGAATTTGTTCTTGAAGTGAATTATTTCAATATGATTTTGTGTTTGAATTTTCGGAACAGCTTTCAATTTATTTTCATGAGAATAGAGAGGTAGATCTGGCAATCGCGCAAATGCATTCGTAGATTTCGTCCGTGATCATCCGGATTACACCATAACATAACTTACGATAGCTATATTCACTCTAAACTCACCAAGTACGTCACAGTTTTCCGCCCCAAAATTTATAAATTGGTTTATTTTGAAAATGGAATGGAGTTGAATGATTTGTATTGTCATTCTAGAAAGTAGAGATATCAAACTAAATAGTTGAGTACTTATTTGATGAGAATTCGTCATAAGGAAACTTCCTCATTCTTGAAGAAAGGGCTTGTTGGATATGTTGGTGCTTCTTGAACTTTTTCAACCAAATTGGCCATATAAACAGTCGAATAATTTGTGGAGCATTCCAAATAGAGGGAAAACTGAGCTACAAAGACGTTCATTACGGCACTGAACTCCATTTTCCTCTATCTGCAATGACTTCAGCTTGTCTCACAATTCCATCCAGCAATAAATATGTATCTCTCGAATACGCTTCTGGTAGCGTCCAAGAAACGTCTGCCAGTTTCCGGTTTCGACCATTTCGGTCAGCATACATTACAAACAATGTTGCTACACATATTCCCCATCTCTTATGCAAATTACAGCTGCCATGCGAGACTGGATGATGCACAAGTGTTGGCAACTAAGGATTCATGCCAAAACTACAAATTACCCACCGATACAATACCATCGTGTTTCGTTCGGATTATATCTTGGAGTGCCTAGAATGGATGGGTATGACTTTAGTTTCTGATCATGGTTAGATTCTGTCTGATCCAGAAGACTGGAAAAATCCTTCTCAGTCCTTTCAGGAGTTGATGTCTCAGATTTCTTCACTTCTTCAGAGATTTATCTGAGTTAGATGTTTATATTAAAGACCTCAGGGTATCTATTGATCATCTGGAAGATGATTGGACCAAAATGGGACCCCCATGGGACGTTCCATGCTCTTAGGAATACTCTTTTAATTACTTCAATGCTATATTCTTCCGTACGTAAACTTTCTGAAACTCTTCACATTCATCTTTGTGGAGATTTTTTCTGAGCCACATTCTGAGCGAATTCGCATTCTGAGGGAAGCATCAAAGTTTGCGAATGTCGTCCCAGTTTCGAGAATCACTTAAAATACCGCCATATTTCTGTTATGCGAACGCCGTTATAGGAATGTAATTGGAGATAAGTGAATTCTTCCAAGATTGTTGGAAAACTCGATGAAATTTAAGGGAAATATACGAGTAATTGCAATGTTCTTTTCTTGGTCGTCGCTGTTCTTCTTGTTCGGAATTTTCCAGGAGAATATTCAGAAAAAATTGCGAGATGAACATTCAATACGACTCAATTACAGATTAGATTAAGTAAGGTAAGGTTAGGGGGGATTTTTTTCGAAGAAAATACTTGATGGAATATTCTTGAGTTTTACATAATAAGGTATATTTGCAGCAATACGTCAAGATTTTTATTTCACAAAAAATATAACAGGGTTATGTGCTATTTTCGACCAATCAACAAGAAAGTTGGTCAATGTACAGTAAATATATTCAAACAACGGTTTCAATTTGAAGTCGATCGGAAATGTTGTCGATTCACCCTGTATATATTAGGAAAAGCAGTTGCAATTTTAGAAAAATATCGTAATAGTCTGAATTATTGATCAATACTATGAATTGAAAATTAAAAAAAGACTGCCGAAACCAGGGATCGAACCAGGGACCTTTAGATCTTCAGTTTAACGCTCTCCCAACTGAGCTATTTCGGCTGACAACAATTTCAAAGATAAACTGATACATAAAAATAGAATGTCATTATAATCAATATAACATCCAGATATTTTCCTGTTGAAATTCAGATTTGAGTAGAAACATTCTTCGTTCCAACTGCATTATTATGCATGAAGAATGGTATCTCAGAATCTTGGCCAGTGATCAACTCTCAGTTTATGGACGATATTCGAAAATTTCATTGTGAAATTTATTCATTGAATCAAAAAAAGTGTTTTGATGTTGAAAAGCGATCAGAAGCTGAATATTTTTCAACGAAATAATCTTGATTATATAATTATAAGCAAATAATAATATTTCTTCCTGAAAATCGACTTGTCGGATTCGAAAAATGATCATTGTAAATACGTATTCATTACATTTTTGAGTATCATTCACCGTACCATGGATTTTCCGGATTAAAATTCAGACCACACCCACATGTTCGAATGGCTTCAATGAATCCACCGACACTCCTATCGTTTTTTTTTTTTAATTCCGGGCACCAAGTGTAAATCCTTATCAAGCCTAATACACCAATTCGTTTCAATTCGCCCTTAATTCATACAAATTCGTGTTAGTTTCGATTGTGACGTCCTGCCTAATTGAAAGTAATTCGTGCACCAAGAAGAAGTAAAAAATGTGCCGACTTATTTTAATTATGGGGCGCACAAGGCAAGACAAAGTAATTCGCGTCGCTTTTGATCTTGGAAAAGATGAAACGAATTTACTTAATCTTGTTATCATCACCTCTGAGTTAGGAGCCTGTAGGGAGAAAAAATTAAATTTGAATTTTTGATGTGCATTATCAACTGATTTTTTCCTACATATCGCCAAGGCTTATTGGAGAACAGTTGAAAACAACTATAACAACGAACCTAACCTCAAAGCCACTTTTGACATCCCATTGACAGCAAATGAAAGAGGCTGTTTCTCACTAGGAATCTGTGATAGTTTCAGCTTATCTTGGACATTATTACACCTGAATATTACTTTATATAAATGGAGCTATTGTAATGAAGGACTCGCCTTGAAGCTTCGTAAAGCTCAAAGATTACAAACTGCTTCAATAACTCAGCTGTTAATTGTTTGTTGTAGCAAGACTCGTTAGTAAAAGTGCATTAAGTCCCATGTCTAACACCTGAGCTCGGCTATTTTGGCCTAACGGTTATGGACATCCTAAAATATTCCAAGTTGTTCGGTTAACATCTCCAATATTCAATGATTTTCTCCATCATTTGAGCACACGCTCAAACTTGTTCCAAAAACGAAATAATGAATTTTTCCTCAGCTGCTTCAATGACAGCTACCTCACTTTCAACTTCCAACGAAACTCCGTGTTATCTTCACTGCAACTCCAACTGTGAAGGGTCAAAACGCCTAAAGTACGTTCTTGATTATTCAACTGAACACACGATGAAACAATTGAATTATTGGCAGCTGCAAATATCCCCCAGGTCCATAACTTGTACGGCTCTGTTTGTCTTTGAAATTGAAGTGGAACGCCCCGTGAAATTGTTTGTTAATGAGTAACGATGTTATGATTCCAACAATACCCATGCGAGTCCACGTGAGTACCAACTGGTGGGTCTACTTTGGTCTTCGCATGGCTCAAGAGGTTTGTTGACATTGACAGTTGATTGACAGGTTCCAGGGTTTTGCTTGGCATAGAAAATGGATCGACTTGTCGATGTATTGGTCTCTTCTGGAATAGTCGAAACTTCTCTCTCGAATCGAATACAAATCATCCGATTGTCGTGGCTTTTTGTTTTCATTGTGTTCAGAGAGGGTCAATTGTTTTCACAACAAAGTGCCCACCTTAATAACGTTCTCCTAAAGCAACACCCATGAGTTTCCCAGTTCGTCCTAATGATAACAAAAACAGAAGCTGTAGCTGGCTTTTGTTTTGACTCCAGCAGACGGAGCCAATGAACGAAGACCGGGTCTTTTTACAATTGTTTTTCGAGTATGTCATTGCTGGACCGATACTACTAAAATTGAAGCTATATGATTATCATTTAGCCTCAAGAGTCACAGTGGCGTAGAAGGTGATGAAATACTCATAATAATAATAATAATAATAATAATAATAATAATAATAATAATAATAATAATAATAATAACAGCGTTTATTGCCCAACAGTTTCCCATTTACAGAGCAATTTTACAAATCGCAATACAAGATTAATTAGTAGCACTTTCTAAATACGAAAAAAAAATGTCAATCACAAGCCCTACGTGAAAACTAAAATATAAAGGAAGGAAAGTAAACAAATAGCAAACAAAAGCCGAACGAAACAAACACAAACACTGCAAGAAAAGAAGTCACAAACACTGGAAAGTTTTTTCGCATTACTGTACATAAAATTTATTGGCGCCTTCAACATTAAATTTTTTTGGGCTCTTTTGCATAAAAAAGTAGTGTTGTACAGTCAATTTCACCATTGAAAAATTTATGCAAGCAAAAAACAGAAGCCTGATTTTTACGTTTTTCCAATGATATAAAGTCAAATCTATGCAGCAAATCCTGATAATTACAGCCTCTTGGAGGATATATTCCGTTGATTTTGAAGCTTAAGAACTTTAAAAATTTCTTCTGAACCATATCGATGGTGGATGAGTATTGAATATATATAGGATTCCATATTATGGACCCGTATTCAAGTTTAGATCTGAAGTGATAATTATTTTAATTTTTTGTTTCTTCGTGTGACTCTTTCCATTCTAGCAAATTCCAAGTCAACTATTCAAAAAATTGATTATGTTCACTCTTTGTTGCTCTATTTTGTAGAAACATTCATTTTATTTACTTCACCTCACAAATGAAGTGAAATTTTTTGGTAGTTTGGACTCATTCAGTACTTTTCAGTTACAAATTTATCTGAAATACACCAGAAAACCAGACAACCCAATCTCTCATATTGTGAAGCGTTTTCAAGAATCAATGAATGCAAATAAAGCTTTATTGAAATGCAAGACCATTTCATATGGACCTGCAAAAGAACACTCTGCTGGTTCCCTAATGGAAAGTTGTTTTTCCCCACAATATAAAGAATACAGGCGTCCAACTTTTTGTATTCGAATCACACATCCCAACAATTGTTTTGGATTAAAAGATGGATTTATTATTATAGTCCAAAATATTGCAACGAAACATTTCATGCAATTGTGAGGACAGTAATGCAACTGAAGGAATCTGATTCTAAGCTAGAGAACGTAGAAACTTGGTGACCTAGGTGAATTCCTCAAAGAGACTGAAGTCCTTTAAGGCATCAGTGGAATAAAAAAGATTGACTAAACGAATCCAAACTTTCCGCGTTTCGTATATGATTCTGTATCCCCTGTAATCGTGGGATTGTTTTTCTCTTAAAACATATCATTCCATTGAAGCATCCTTCGAGTTTCTAGTTAAGCGCCCTCCCAAATTGTTCGGGTGTTGTCTCTGTGTTCGTACGTGCCGTATTTCCGGGCAAGGCTTCCCTTCTGAATATTAACATTGATAACAAGAACACGAGAGATCTGCAGGTCGACCAGGTATGTAGATACGAGTAATTCGCTCCACCGAAAGCATATAAACTACTGGGAATTGTATTATTGCAGCCGGACCAGACTGTATTCCTTATTTATGGAAGCGGGATTGCTGCTCCTCCTGTGTAGTTTCTTATTACGAGCTAGGAGCGCTGGGGGAGCATGAATGGGGCTCTTTTATCGTTCTCGCGAATTGAAAATTCCTTGTGCAATTTCGTGGTGTTTCCTTTTTGGTTTGTCGTCAACTTTCTTGTCAAATTCCTCTGAATTCATCCAGGAAAATCTCGTTAAATTTCTTCCACGACCAATTTCCATCTGAGATATTTTATACTGTCATTATTATAGTGAATGACAGCAGGAGCTCGACAGAAACAGTGGATTCTTCTATTTCTGAAGGAATCCAATAATTCAAACTCTCCCTACAACATTTCACCTCCAAAAGACATTCTAAGGACCAATTTTTCCATGTCCTAATCATCGCTCTTCAATTGCATTGCTCTTCTATGGTTTAGTGCCTCAAAACTGCCCCACAGAGAGTCCATTCACTGGTCTCAACTTCCTTGTGTGTCCCAAGCTGCTTCTTGTAGTATTTTAATTCGTCTGGCAAGACTTGGTTCTAGACCAAGGTATGGTGAAGCTGAAGCATCTCTGCTTTGTGGGTTCATGCCTCTCTGGATCTCCAAAGTTCTGTTTCCAGTTTCAATACAAATGATTGAAAAAGTGCCGAACAATCCAGCATCCTCCAGTTGATCACCTGGTAGCTTTCCTCGAGCTTATACAGAAGGAATTATTCAGTATTCACAGTGATCGCTCATGGTTTGTACTGCGATTCAGTGAGCAATTTTTATAAGAGCATATAAATAAAAGAAACGGCCATCCATTTCTTCCTCAGTTCACCCTGATGTAACCCCCTACCCTGGTAGACAATAATGTATCAAAAATACATAGAGGTATGCAATGGGATGAAATAAAAAATACATTATTCATGTATACTCCCCTTCAAACAAGAAACGGTAGGACATATTTTCTATTAAAAAAGGCAATTCAAGATCGTACCTGTATACTTTTATTTCCCCCTGTTCACGATGGGGAACGATGGAAGGGAATGACCCTTAGAAATATGTGGAAATATGAGGCACCATTGGGTTTTTAGTATCTCTATGAAAATACTTGATACTGCTCTGAATAATCTGAATTTAATCCGAACGATATTGTCAAAGACTGAAGAAAATCAGACACCTTTGGAGACTAATTCATCAACAATGTTTATGTATTTTGCATGTTTCATAGTCAATTTTTAGTTTTTTTATTCATTAAGATGGATTATGATCATTCTTCAAGCGACAGAAGGACGATATAATGAAAATAATGCTTATGTCACCCAGTTTTAAACTGCTAACTGAGATTAATGAGCAAAAGATTATCTTCCATGACTTTATGGAGTTTTTTATAACGTCTCATTTTCTCAAATTGATGATACCTAGTGCAGGGTCTTAATAAATTACCTTAGCCCTACCCACAAGTAATTTCTCGTAATTTTTTTTAGAACGTTTTATTGTTGTTGTTCCAATAGTCTGCATTCTCAACATATTCATGTTCTATAGCGTTCAATAAATCTTAATTTCTATCTATCTGACCCAATTCCATACGTAACATTGTGTTGAGAAATTCAAATATGCCGCGTGAATTTATGAAGTGAACTGGGATTTCCGTTCGAAGAATATTTCGTATATTATTCATGGAAATCTGAATATTATGTCGGAAAATGATAATATATGAGAATGGGACTGTTTGGGGTTGATACATTGGGAGTGTTGCGTAATTTTTCGAAAGAGGGTGCTATTTTATAGGAAATAGCTGTGGAGCTATATACAGTGTGTGTCGTAAATGTGTACCAAGCTTTCTAGGGGTGATGTCAAAATTTACCTCCAGACAGCTTGGTTGACTTTTCTGACTCACCCTGTATATAAACTGCCATCTCATGATGACGTGAGGTTGGGTTTCCCTAGAATTTGACGACGCTTGGATAAATCTATCATTCTCGATCCGGAACCAAGATTTAATCACCGGAAAAAACTAATTCAAGAATCAATCTCTTCTCGATTAGACTTTTCCATTAAAAACAAATCCTCTGTGTCATACTGCCAATCCAAATCCACCTTCGTATCGGGTAGATTGGCTTCGGGGGGCAATAAACCACTTGAAAAGCCTCCGGATAACTTCTACGGCTTTTTATACTTGTTACGCTTTTCAAAAGTTGAGACACGTTCGGTTTTTATCTACAGCGGTCGTTTTCTCTTTCGAACTGCTGAGTTTCCGTCTCGATCTTTCTGCAGTTTAGAGGAAATTGGAGGAGAATTGGGCTAGAATTTTCTCTCCTCATCATGAACAGAAAATATTTTTGTGCTTGGATTCGTTGAAAAATTCACACTTGCTTGCAAGATTTGGGTGTGAGCTTCAATGAAGTTGGCAACAATGATATCCCTAACTGTATTCCAGAAGCTGGGAATCATTTCACTGGAATTCTCCCCGAAAAAAATTCTGTTCAGAATAAATTGTGTAGCACAACATTTTGTTTTTTTTTTGAATAATCCGTCAAACAACATGAATTATCCTTTGAGTAAGCCCTCCGAAAAAGCTTTCAACTGCTGTTTGTAGTTTTTTTGTATACCATTACCTCCTACATATTCCATTAACAGGTCCATTCAAACAAAGCGACCAATTTTAAACTCCCAACTCCACCAACTCCTCTTTGTTTTTTTTTTCGTCGTCTGTTAGTTAATGGACGGAAGATAAGTTAGTTTAGCCGGAAGTCGTGGGTTATTTGATTAAAAGGACTCAATTGTAATTTAGTTCGAGTGGTTGCCAAGGGATGGCACTGCACTTTCTCAACGGTAACGAGTGTTAAACTTTCCAAACTTCACGTGATTGCTTTCTTTATGGCTTGTTTGGGTAGTAAATAGTGTCTGCCTATTTTTTTTCGACTTGAGTACTCAATGAGGGAGTTTCTACTACGATACAGGTCGATTTTTCAATACAATGCCTGTACGACTGCGCCAAAAAGGTTCCATACCATTTCTTGGCAATATTCCAGATCCCATGTGAGATTCCTCTCAGTATACAGTGTGTCCACAAACAAAAAATACTACTTTCACTAAACCCACGTTGTTTTTGCTCGTTTTCCAGTCGCTTTAACCAACAACCTCACTGAAGACGACCTCCAAAGATACTATCTGTTGCCGGACAACTCCGCCATAACCACGACTGCCCCAGGTGTGCCAAGCGAAACCACTCACGCTCGTAAGGAAGTCACCCCAGCTACAAGTCCCACAAGCAGTACCCAAGCTTACATCGGCCTCATCACCGGCGCCCTCGCCATGGTGATCCTCCTCTTGGCCTGCACGGTTTTTCTGATGGTTAGGAGAGGACGCAAGAAGGTCTCGAAGGTGAGTCGAGTGGTTCTCCCAGTTATTGGTTTATTTAGACAGAGAGGCGAATTCACGAGGTCACGAACCTGCTTCTGCGATCAACCCAAAACGATTTCCATGGTTCTAGGTGGCGCTCCTCCACAAGCACACCGCCTTGGTGTCCAGCAGCACCAAACCCACTACCATCAACATGAAGGACCTCCAAAACAACACCATGACCACGCCCATTATCAACAACAGCTTGTCCAGGTCGAGGCTTTCGGTGAAGAGCAAGAGCGGTAACAACACCATGGGCAGTGACACCTCCAAGAAGCAGAAGAAGTGCAATTTGTACGGTCACGTGACCGGGGAGGAGTCGGACAGCGAGAATTCGTCGGTGTATCACGAGCCCTACAAGCTATTGCCGAATGGGAAGCAAGAGTATGGGTCGCTGCTGAAGAAGGAAGGAATTTCGACCAGCAAGAGCGGGGAATATACCGGTGAGTGAGAGTTTTTTTAAAAAGTCGAAGCCTTTGAGGCTCCAAATCTACTGAAAACTCCATGAAATCATCCATTTCTTTGATTCATTTATACATTTTACAAGACCTTTTCCTTTTGATGCCTTGTCCATGTTCAAAAATTCATCAGATATACAAATTAGTCGTCTGTCTCAACAACATAAAGTCAGTGGATTCAACGATGCTTCTGCCAAAGCCTCATGAGGAAAAATCCATTGGCATCAGCTCAGGCGATCCTGCTGACTATTCCATCATTTCCTCTACCTCTCCTACCAATTTAGCAACCCATTCGACCCAGATTCTTCGATTCCCTGTTTGTCTAAATCCCAGGGTCTTGTTGGATGTCTTCCACAGCGTTTTTTTCGAATCTACAGAAAGTTCCTGAACCAAGTGGAGCTGCTTGTGCTCCTTCTAGGGTTGAGGCACAGCCTCTTCATTGCTTTTGTAACCTCTTTGGTCTAATAACTGGGCTAGAGTCAGTCTATTTTAACTGTTTATCTCTTGTAGTATTTTTAAGCAATGTCAAAGAAGTTTGACAATTTGATAATTGCTTCAATAGCAACTTGTGTGTCAAAACTCGTCTTCAGCATCAATTAAAAGGTGCTCTGCACTAGGATTCTGCACCAGCTCCAATTGCCCTAATTTCAATACAGCGAATGGGAATGAACTCACTCGCATCTTAGTTTTAATCTTTTCGGAATAGTTTTCATTAAAACAAATGCCTGCGAGACGACAGAATATTCATAAGAAAGAGAATATAGTTGAGTGCTGTCGGAGTACCCTCGAACGTGATTCCATTTTCGAGGAATGCATTTCGCAAGAGATCTACAGGTCGTCGTCATTTACATTTAGAACATCTGACTGCTGGTATGCTCTTTTGCTTAATTAAGGATTAGAAAATCCTTCGGGGAGACTTTCCGCCTTTCTCCGAGAAACTGGATGGATTCAGTTATTTCGGCTTTGGGAGAGCTCGAAATGTTCGGATGGCTTCAAGAGTCGGGGGACTCGACGGAGAGCTATTAGTACGATATTCTCCATGCAAATTTGCTGGAAAGCAGAAATTCTGAGGCAGACTAAATGGGAAAACAGATTGATTTGCCAAAAGTCACCTGTCGTATGTCATCTGTCAAATATCACCTGTTGATTCCATATAAATTGTCTTGTGTGACGTGAGAAATGATTGATTTCTTGAGTTGGTGCTCTCAACAAATCGTGTTTTCTGTCCAAACATGCTCATCCCGAACGATAATATTTCACACGTCACCGTCACCGTAGGTAAACATGCCAGATAGATTGAAAAAACAGGGTCTCAATATCAAAACTAACAAGACATAAGAGCCTGGATGCATGAGAAACATATTGAGTATAGTACGTGGGCTCTAGATTCGTTTTAGGACTTTTGAAGTTGTACCAACTGTTTTCAGCAGTGAAATGTGGATTCGTCAGTGACAGACAGTTCAAAGTTCGCAACGCTTTCAGATTGAGATTGAAAAATCTCGAATTCTTCTGACTAGTTTCCCAATTAGAAGATCATAACTCATCAGAAACCACTACGGATTTCTGGTGATAGTTTTCTTCAGGTGTTTTGAGATGTAGGAACTTACAGTAGCTCACGGACTACGTTTGGGGGTTGAACTTCACTTCAACGTGTGTGTTTTCTCAAATTGGATTCCGAAAAGGGGCTACCGATAAGTTTTCCGAGGCGTTAGGGCTCCAAACTGATAGGCAACTGGCACTTTTCACGTATCATCTAACACGAATTTCTATTAAACGTGTTCATCCCACGTAACGTATGAATTTTTCATAGTGTTCACCTCAAACAAAAAGGAGATAATATCAGTGGGATCAGCTTCGATGGAAAACAACTGAAACAGACTGGAATCGTCGACATACCAGATTGTTTCATTTTGAGGTTATAGTGATAGTTATTTACGTATTGCGAGTATATTTTTTGTCGTTGTCATAGCAACTGACAAGGATTCTTTATTTAAAAAATCTTTTAATAATATACAAAGTGACTTTTTTGACCTACTAATAGCATCGATATAAATCATATTTTTTTGAGAACACGAATTCGAAAAAAATATCTAGTAATAACCTTGTCATTAATTTTAATTATTTCGCGATTATAATCAATCCCAACCTAACCTCAAAGACGTCATTGTCGAAGGAGAATTCATACCACTCGAAGGGCAATATGGTGAAGTAAGAAATGAATGGGGGGAAGAGGAAAAACAAAGCGCCCCACTGGGACGGCCATTTGTCAAGATTGACGTACCGAAACGAGATAATGAGGAGCCGTTTAAAAATGAAAGAAACGCTTTATTTCTCGCAGCGCCAGACACTCACGTTTAATTAAGAACGTTTCCTTAAATGCAGGCCGAAGAAAGGAGTTATTTTAATTTTTAATTTGGTGTCTGTTGTTTCTGGGAACGACCATTTGGAAATGCAGTTTACACCCACTTTGTTGAAATAAAGAAGTCTTGTTAACCTCTTTACGATGTAAATTAAGTCTCATTCTGAGGTCAAACTTTTTTTTCGAATATTTTTATATATACAGGGTAATCTAAAGTTTAATAAGTAGAAAAGGAAACACAGAATTTCAAGGTAGTTAGAGCAAAATCATCTCACATGTTACGTGCTAGATTTTCGGACAAAAATCAAAAAACAGTTTTTCAGAAATATCCGAAATAATATTGTAGGCATCTTCATGCAATTTTATATATGTCTTTCTTGCCTCAAGACCCTTTTTAGTGAATGAATTTTTCATCTGGCCTTTGTACAGGTTCTAAGTTGGAAATTTTTTATAAAAAATATTGTGCTACTCCTTTCTTTCGATATAAAAATCTCGAGAAATCTAATTGAAAAAGCTGTTTTGACATGTAACAAGTGACATGTGATAAATGACAGATGACGTGTGACAGATGACAGATGACAAGTTACAGGTGACGGATGACAGATGGTTGTAAAAATTCTCGAAATTGGTCTCTCTTTTTTCAGATTTCACCAGCGTGAACAGCTTCCAAGAGGACATGAAGTACACCCCTCCGACTTTCTACAACTTGATCCCCCCACCTCCGCCGTCGTCCAGACCGCCCGGGTGGGACGTCCAAAATGGCGTTCTCCCACAAAACGGCATCCTACCGTCGGAAAATTACTACGCCGCAACGGATATCGTCAAGGTATGGTTCGGGGCTGATAGGTGATGAGAAATGAGAAATATTTTGAAGCCGAGGTCGTACGGGCCTTCAATTGTCGGTGTACTGCCTCGAAAATTGTGAAAAAAAAATACGTGAAGCTCAGGAGTACGAGACAGGGTGTTTTACGACGCATTCTGAAAAAAATGTTTTCGAGGAACACCCAGTATAAAATATTATTATTGTTAAGTAGGGATGAGTCTGAGAGTGGTTCAGGGCTAGATGCTTTGTCGGGTAAGCGAGAGAAATAGTATACAGAGTGATGAAAAATCCGAATATACCTCGTTTTACCATAAATGCACGCTTTAATCAAGTAGGCAGTGACTCTTATTTTGTTTCTGGCTGTGATGAGTGACCATTCGGATTTTTTTTATTGATTAATGAAAACAAGCAGCAATACGAGCTATCATAGATAGATTATATTATGTTTTGTTCAGTATTATTCGAATTAGTTATATGAAAGCAAGCAAGCAATATATTCCTTAATATTTATTGTAAATAGAAGTTCAAATTAACGATTTGTCGAGTTTTCTGATTAGGGACCCACATATTTAGGATAATAATGAATACAGTGATGTCTATTATAGTGGAACTATATGAAAATAAATTCCTTAAATTGGATTCAAAAAACTATTAGACGTTTTATTTATTTCATTTACCTCTAAAAACCTTCTGGGGCAATGAAATGATATTTTCACCACTCAATTCTAATGTCCATTTCATTGTTTCGTGATTTTTACTAACCTCATCAGAAATGTTCTTCTATTTTTTTTCCAAATTGCTTCCCAAGTCATTCCATTGCCCAGAAACTCTATTTTTGTTGTTTTTTTTTCTCTGAAATTAACCTCAGTTTTCCAGAAAAAGATTGTCATAATTGATAAAAATACCTCAAATTAATTTCTTATATCGATATCAATAAGTCTGATTGATATAAAATAAGCTGCACTTAATCTCATTTCCACATTCAAATTGTCACAATTGGAGAACAAAAAAGTGATTGAATTCGAAATGATTTTGGGATATTGAAAATTGAATATCATTATGCATGGTTCGGATCCCACTACGAACCGTGAGTTCCACTCTGGGAGTTAATCAACAACTTCAATTCAATTAATTGATAATGGAATTGTGGATGTGCTGCATTACGATCGAGTGCTTGAATCAGTTCTGGAATTAAAGTTGAATTACTGTTAATGTTTTCTCCACCTGACAAAGCATCTGAAAAGTTTCACTGTAACTTCTTTATTGAAACTTCTAATGACAAACTCTGATGAAATATTCAGCAAACCACCACCGTTTGGTCTGAACTGACAGCCAAAGTTTTGACGTCACAAGTGAGGGGAGGAGCCTAAAAACCTTTCCAAACAAAGCGTTCATTTCACGTTTTTGCTTCTTTCAGTTGAAACTAAGAATACAATTGTTTGTATATGGTAATATCCAGTTCTTCTAAGAGTCATTCTTTCAAAACTCTTCTGGATAAAACAACAATGCAATATTTCTTCGTTTGGAAAGGTTTTTTGGGCTCCGCCCAT
Organism: Plagiodera versicolora; assembly: GCA_037013635.1. Lineage (NCBI taxonomy): Eukaryota > Metazoa > Arthropoda > Insecta > Coleoptera > Chrysomelidae > Plagiodera > Plagiodera versicolora. The sequence continues at coordinate 7,846,719 of CM072991.1, read as the reverse complement.
TTTGACGTCACACTTGGTAGTCCATTGAGCTTAATGAAAAGACTAAAAGCGTTGTGGAGTAGGTATTGGTACCAAAAACCCTTCACTTTTCATGTCCAAGGTAAGAACGAAGCTTTGCATGCTAATAACGACCCGTCGCTTCTCATATGCCGAAAATCCATAAGGATTAGCTAGCGATCGAGCGAATTCCACCTGTTCCCAGCTAGCCAATAAAGTCCTATCCGGATAAAAATCCACGTTGAACTGCATATGCAAGCGGAAGTATGTGCAACGCCAACAAGTTGAACTCGATTACATTTAATTGCAGAACTGCATTCGTTGCTGTAACACTCGCTTTATTGGCAACACTACATGAGAGATATTTGCTATGGCACGTTGCAGAATTGCTAGTTTCGACTCGGATATGCTGCATCGAGTTAATTCACGAGGTTCACGAAGTTGGAGTTGCAAGCAGTTAGTTACCAATGTCCTGTGTATCAACTATGTCGAAAAAAATACAAGTTTATACATACATGTGTCTCAAAAACGAATAATTTATGAATCAGATTATCGTAAATAAAGGGCGAACGTTTTCAATCCCAATAATAACATGTTTCCATAACTTTTCTCAGCTATCTAATACAAAATATGGCAAAATAATCCAATTATTCAAGTATAGGAACATGATATATCATTTGAAAGGAACTGCAATTGTCTATCCTAGAGGATATTGAATGATATACAGGGTATTCCTTTTGAAAAAATGCGCTTTTCACCATTTTTGTATCTATCGTCAAAGTCATCAAATTAGAACGACCCTGTACAATGGAGAACAGATTTCCTCAGACATAATTGATGTACAGGACATTGATAAACTACACCCAAAATTTCAGCATTCTACGAATACAAATACCGCAGTAATGCACATTTAATTGAAGCTATGTTTTGCACGAAAAATAAGGAAATCAATTAATTTCTCGAAAACCTTACGAGATAGGTATAGGAAAATATCATACGAAAATAACCAAAAAGTACTAGAGAAACGAAAAATGGAATAAAATACAGGGTGTGCTATTTGAAATAACAAAGTTGTTGCTACTTTTCGATAGAAGCGGCAACGCCGCAACGCTGAAAATATTTTAGATCCATAGAACAAAACTGATTATCCGAGACACCAAATTTTCAGAATGATCCTATGTCCCGTTCTCCATAAACGTCTAAAGTACCATCGACCGTGACCCACCCTGTATAGTGTACATCCCTATATGGATAAATTTTCTCCACCCTGTATAGTGAGCATGAAATAACTATTCAGAAAAAACACTGCCTTTTGTAAACAACCTATAGAGACACTTCCCCAACATGGCCCTATAGAACTTTCAAGACGTTCAGGACACATCCCTCCTTTCTTCTCGAGAGGGGAAATGGCTGGTCACTTTCCCCTCCGTCTGGCTGGTACCCCCGAAGATATGTGGGTCTGACGCTCGGTCCCAGGAAAGTCGAGTGAATTTTCTTGTCCGAATCGTCATAATGTTATTGAAGGGTCCACGAGGTTGTGTCCAAACAGATGGGAATTATTGCTGAATTACTCGATGAACTGGAATAATGGTAATGTACGATGGGGTGCCAGGCACTCAGGCTCAGAAGGAGTATCAGGAAAACTACTTATCCAGCTACAGGGACAAGCTAGGTATACAGGGTGTTCCTTGAATATTTGAAGGGGTGGGTGCATTTTGGGGAAAAAACTTCCTATAAACGTATGTCCTGAAGGTCTTAACTATTGCCAACTGTGGATGAAGATGTGGGAGTCCAAAAACACCCAAGAATCATTTGTTTCTACAGAAAAAATAACATGGAACGTTCAACAATTTTCGAAAACATCATAATCATCAAAATTTTGAAAGGTCAATTCACCTAAGACTCGATAGTGGAGCCAGTTTCTCGATATCTAGCATAGTTTTCGAGATATTTCATGTTGAAAATTCCAAAAAAATTCCAAAAAGTCGCAAAAACCCACGAAAAAAACCCAAAAACTACACTATTCCCAACTGAAAAACCTCTGAAAAGTCTATGTCGATGCTCTGGAAGCCTTCTTACGAAAATTGGAGACTCTACGAAAACTTTGATTTTTGCATTGAATATTTTTGGAGAAAAAAATACTACGCCACTGCTTACTACCAAAATGAAAATTACTTTTAAGATCCTCATTTATTATTGAGCAAAATTAATCTCATGGATTTTCTTTGTCTGACGCATGGTTTTCGCTTAAAAAAAAAAATAAAAATCGTTTTACTTCAGGGTCTATTCCTGAAAAATCTGATGCGGCGTGAAAATGTTTGTGCATCGACTGAAAGCAAATTAGGAGATCAAATTCGTTCCAAAATGAATGGGAATCCAAAAAATATATTTTTCCTATCAGATGCTCTGTTCTGGATTAAAATAATTAAATTAAAATTGCTTTATATCGCAGTACCAACCGTTTACTAATCTATATCACCCTGTATCTCAAAAGTTAAGACTTTCAGGACATACGTTTATAGGAAGTTTGTTTTCTTGAAATGTGTCAAAGAATCACCCCTTCAAATATTAGCATGTCTTTATTTAACACCCTGAATAAATCGGAATGTAGTGAATGGATCTCGATGAAGCTTTTATCGCTGTGTTCTTTGCAAACACTATGTCGTTCCACACTGAGTGAAGTTCCTCCAGATATCACAAAGTACCAGTTTCTGAACTTCCCTACATGAATAAAACTTCACCCTGTCTCTATCCTGTGTCTAAGTTCCCTTCCAAGCGTGTCCAATTTATGAGCCACAGCTGTTGTGTACTTTCGATCGGGCAGATGTTTTCGTAGGACGTCGTGACGTCGGGTGTCTTGACGCCCCCACCGTCGTCGATAGTCTCCCTTAACGCGCCCTTACGAGGTCTCAGGTGACGACGTTGGCGTCATCGTATTCTCCGGCGATGCAGGATCGAGTGTCTGATTAGGCTTTGGAACGGAGAATGATTGATGGGGAACGCAGAGGATGTTTCGAGTGTTGCCAACTGTGGATGAAAATGTAGGAGTCCAAAAACACCCAAAATCATTTGTTACTACAGAAAGAATATCATGAAACGTCCACAAATTTTCGAAAACAGTATGAGAGGGTTCCAACAAGATTTCAGAAAATCAATTCACCTCAAAACTCGTCTAAGAGGCGCTGAAAACGGTGGTGAAATCCGTTTTTTGATATCTAGTATAGTTTTCGAGATATCTCATGTTCAAAATTCCAAAAAATGCCAAAAAGTTGCGAAAACTCGCGAAAAAACCCAAAAATTCCATTATTCTCAACGAAAAAACCTCTGAAAAGTCAATGTCGATGCTCTGGGAGCCTTCTTACGAAAACTGGAGACTCTAAGACGATTTTGAAATTTTTGCAAAAATCCAAAGGGGGTACCCTTTCGTCGATTTTTCGAAAAATAATCAAAAATTAAATTCGCCTGAGAACTCGTCTATAAGGTGCTATAAGGTGACTAAGAGGCGCTGAAAACGGTGGTGAAATCCGTTTTTCGATATCTAGTATAGTTTTCGAGATATCTCATGTTCAAAATTCCAAAAAATGCCAAAAAGTCGCGAAAACTCGCGAAAAACCCCAAAAACTCCATTATTCCCAACGAAAAAACCTCTGAAAAGTCAATGTCGATGCTCTGGGAGCCTCCATACGAAAACTGGAGACTCTAAGACGATTTTGAAATTTTTGCAAAAATCCAAAGGGGGTACCCTTTCGTCGATTTTTCGAAAAAATCCAAAAATTAAATTCGCCTGAGAACTCGTCTATAAGGTGCTATAAGGTGACTAAGAAGCGCTGAAAACGGTCGTGAAATCCGTTTTTCGATATCTAGTATAGTTTTCGAGATATCTCATGTTCAAAATTCCAAAAAATGCCAAAAAGTCGCGAAAACTCGCGAAAAACCCCAAAAACTCCATTATTCCCAACGAAAAAACCTCTGAAAAGTCAATGTCGATGCTCTGGGAGCCTCCATACGAAAACTGGAGACTCTAAGACGATTTTGAAATTTTTGCAAAAATCCAAAGGGGGTACCCTTTCGTCGATTTTTCGGAAAAAATCCAAAAATTAAATTCGCCTGAAAACTCGTCTATAAGGTGCTATAAGGTGACTAAGAGGCGCTGAAAACGGTGGTGAAATCCGTTTTTCGATATCTAGTATAGTTTTCGAGATATCTCATGTTCAAAATTCCAAAAAATGCCAAAAAGTCGCGAAAACTCGCGAAAAACCCCAAAAACTCCATCATTCCCAACGAAAAAACTTCTGGAAAGTCAATGTCGATGCTCTAGGAGCCTCCATGCGGACGACTCTGAATTTTTCAAAAAAATCAATCAGATATGTCGAAGAAATCCAAAAACACCCGAAAACATTTGAGAAATCATCTGTTTCGACAGGAAGAAAAACGTAAAACGTCAGTGCTGAAAAACGCGGCAAGATCTGTCGCATAAATCACATAGTCAAGTCAAAGATATGCGGTGAAGGAAAAGGAGAAGAAGAATATCTATCATCTTTATGCATTTTCAATATTGTCGCAGTGCATTTCCACGGAATTCGAGAGATTTATGAGTACATCCTCCCTTTTACCAAGGAAAATAGTAAATAGGTAGATAATGGAGGAAGTATGAAATGTAGCAATCGCAAATGGAATGTGAAGTGCTTCATCAATCTTCTACGACTCTTGCAACCAGGTGAAAAGATTCGTTTTCGACTGTGACTGAGGGTCAAATCATCTTCAATTTAGACACTTTTGAAAGGGAGAATATCAGTTCATACAGTTATTATATTATCCCTATCGAAATGTCTATTTTCCAGGGCGAAAGAAGGGAGCAGCACTTCACGCCAGGCCGCTTCACGCCAATCAAGCTGCCCGAAGGTCCACCGCTAGAGGGCGTCGCACATCTGTTGGATTTTCCACGACACAGACTGAGGCTGTTGGAAAAATTAGGCGAAGGCGACTTCGGAATGGTAAGTGCCTACTAATTCGATAAGAAATCGCGTAATTGGATAGGTCGATTCGGACCGTGAAATCTGTAGTTGTATCGAAGACAGTGGCGTAGGGATACTATCGGGAAATATGTACAGGGTGAGCAGTTGAAAAACGGAAATGAGCTCACACCTTGTAGCATATACAGGGTGAGGGTGTAAAGTTGATGATTGTGTATTTTTTTATTTTTTCATTTTGTGGATTTTAGGCAAAAACAATTGCCAATAAAGTGTCCCACCCTATTTGAGACGAGCCACAACGTGAAGGAACAATATCATTTCGATTCCTGTCCGAAGTCACGCTTTCGGATAGAAGCAAATAGCAATCAGGCCAGAGTAATTCGTTGCCTTTACGGCTTTTATTGGTTCATAACCTCACACAATGGCTAGTGAATCCTCACAATAGTCTCTTTCACTTTGTTCGTCTGCAGAATACACACAGTGAATTGTTTTATTCGACCATGGGTTTTTACGATAAAAACTCCCAATAGCTTTTGACTACCTGTTCGTTTGGTTCAATATTGAAAACAATTCAGTGGGAGGTGAATTCATTCATCGATATCCATCCTGTTCCCTTCAAAGTAAACCCCTTAGATATTATGCACTTTTTCGTACTTTTCATTGGCCTCCTCAGTTTTGGGAATAGGAAAAATCACAGGGTGCCAAATCTGGTGAATACAGTGGTTAAGGGGGTATTCTGGTCTAGAACCCTACTTTTTGGGTAGTTTTCAAACTAGGATGAAAAAAAATAAAAACATTTTCACTATAAATTTTTTTATATAATGTTTATTGATTCTTTATGTATGTAGAAAAAAAATCAGAAGAAAGAAATGTCAAAAATTCGTCAAATGACAGGCCGGTGAAGTGGAGGCTGCCAATCAAACAGGGCTCCCTGGTTGACATGATTTCAGCCCTTGTAGTCATCCAAATCGAACAAACAAAAAAAAATCTTGATTATTAAAGATGTCGTTATCGCCTGAGCTACGGCCGAAAAAAATATAAGAAAATTCACAAAATGGCGTCTACTTGAAAAAAAACATACATTTTTACCCCTGTTTTTCGACCTTTACGAATTTTTTTAAAATACTTCAAATTAAAATCATTCAAAATCCTTAGTTCCTGCGATAAAGAGATGTATGAAGAAGATTCTCACAAAATTTCAAAGGAATCGGTCAGATAGAACTCGAGATATCGTGTCAACCACCTCAACAAAAGTAGTTTCGAGAAAAACGCGTTTGAAGTTTGAGAAAGATTTCCAGTTTCGTGTCTACTTAGCTCGAAGATCGAGACTAAACTGAACAGTTCCAGGTATATTGGGTACGTACTGATAGTCAGGTATATATAAAAACTCAATTGAAAGGGTATACTACGAGCTCAAGTCGGATACAGAAGAATTCCTGGAAAACATCTGCCATTCATTGTGTGATCACTGCGCTCGGCCGGTTCAAGTGCCGCGTCACAAAATCCACTGTATCTCTCAAAATAATTCGAATTTTGAAAAATCCTTTTGTGAGCATATTTTGGAAAGTCTAAGCTTTGAAAATATGCAAAAAAATATAGATTTTTCCAATTTTCTAGACCAGAATGCCCCCTTAAGGCATGATTATGAAGTTGAACTGTCGATGATCCAATGTAAACAGTCTGAGACAATTCAAACCTACACAGTACGAAAAAAATAATACACTGAGGCTACATTTTCGTTGACAATAACTTTCTAGCATCGAAATTGCGGCATTTCCGAAACAGTAGTGATCCCCGCCGAATACGTACTATGCGGAAGATCTGAAAAGATATAACTTTAACGTAATAAACTTCGTCGAATACATTATTGGATAGGTGTAGCCCGTAGCCGAGAGCGGAGGAAGATACGTTTTACAACCCCTTTCGAATATATAACATCGAATATAAAACCACTTCGACGCCATGCCATAGGAAATGCAAAACTTACTTATGCAATCCGAGTATTGCGTAAATAAACTAACGAACAACCCAGTTATACAATCGGGAATAAAACCTGCATATACAGGGGGTCTGATTGTGAATGCAGCTCACAGCAAAACTTCAATTGAAACCACTCGAATTAGTTGATTTTTCATGACGTGTTGCCACAACTCCGAGTAGGCGAACGTCGTAGTTACAAAAGCGAAATTAAGGTGACATTTTTGTTAATTCATTGATGATTATATTTTGCTGCAGATACCAACCACAAAACTACAAATCCAAGTTACTTTATACAGGGTGATTCACATAAGAACCGACATAGAGCAGGGGCATGTAGGGGGTCCCAAAATATGGCAATTTAACGCAACTTACCTCTATACCAAGTTGCTTCCCTAAGGAGTTATAGGCTTTGAAAGTGAAGTTATAAATTATCTGTACTTACTTTAAGTATTTTGTTACGTATCTGAATAATAATCTGCCAGCCAATTCCTACTGATCACATTAAATGACCTACTTTCTTGTTTGACGTTTATTTTTAGAGCCATCAACTTTTGAATTTTCGATGATTTTAAATAACACACCTAGAGCGCGCGTTTTAAGTTATTCGAGTTTTTGATGAAAATGATGAGGTTTTTCGAAAAATTACTGGAGTAAGAAAAGTTTTACAATTGAATTGCCCACAAAACAAAGCAAAGATTTTCAAAATCCATCAAAGGTTAACAAAATTCTGTTGAATATTAATGGTGCGCCACCCGGTATACCCCCTTTACAAATTTCAATTGAACTCTAGTTACTGTCAAGTAACGCCCTAAATACATCCACAAAGTGTACCAAATTTGGTTGCTTTAAGTTCAAGAATAACGGAGATATTGATTTTTTTCAAAATTTATAACTCCACTCTCAAAGCCTATAACTCCTCAGGGAAGCCACTTGGTATAGAGGTAAGTTGCGTTGAATTGCCATATTTTGGGACCCCCTACATGCCTGTATAAAGACCCCATCTTTTTTTCTATGATTAATCACCCCCTGAAATGTTTGACACCTATTTCATTACACCCTGTATATCAGTCTTGATTGATTTAAATTTCTAATGCAAACATCTAGTTTTCTTCTTCTTTTTCGTATAATTTATCACCCACATTTCTAAAAATCACGTCTTCTTCTCACCACGCTGCTTGATTTATCGACATTCCTCGGTATCTCCTCATTACGATTCAATTTAAATGAAACAGCAAGCGTTCGAGTCGAACCTCGAAACAAATTGGTAGTTTTAACAGGCCCTATACCAAAACTAACACCCCATTCGTTCCTGTCTCGAGCATAAATTAAAAATATTCGTGGCTGTCGAAAGAAAAATTTATAAATAACGATACGAGAGATGACAGCGATGGCATCGTGGTTGTCAAGCATGCAGGAATTTTTCTAGATGAGATACATGTGGGGGCTATCAGTTGAGGTTGTTGAGTGAGGGTTTTTCTATGATTTGTTTCATTTCTGGACTCCAAAGATGTACTGAATCAAACATGCAAGGGTTTTTGATTTTGCATGATGCGGTGCCACAACTCCGAGTTAAGCAAATAAAGAACCTAACCTTCATGTTCGTCAGATATTTCTTGATGTACTGAAGTAAATTGAGACATAAGAAGAACCCAAGTCTTCCCCAAAGTCGAAGGGAATCCAATAATTTCTCCTCCTAGAAGTTCATACTTTTCCCCTCAGAATAAATAAACGACCGCAATATCAATAAACGCGACAAATTGCTCTGCACACACACACACACCAAGGGGCCATTTTCAATACAAAAAACGAACACCAATGAGGCTATCGCACCCCCATTCGCCATTTGCTTGTCCCGGCTCCCCATAAAATTGACATTTCTACCTCTTTCTTGGCTGCTTTCAGTCAATATTGACACTGAAATGTCGTGGAGACGTCGACTTTTTCAAGAAGCAACGCAACTAGACGAACTGGGACGCCATTTTCACCCAATATGTGTATTTTTGGGGGGGATAAGGGGATTCTATACGAGCAGGTGGAGAAATATGTGAGAAAAATAATCTGAATGATAAATTTGACCCAACTTACTATTTCGGAGTTTCGTGGAAAAATATACAAGTGGCAACACTGCACTTTCTGGCGAGCTGTCACAACAATATTGCTTGAATAAATAAATCGTGAATGATACCTGCGAGAAAAATAACGATGTACCATTTCTGTGAACCAATAAAGAGAGGAGAATATCTATGCTAATTTTTTTTATGGAGTTTCCAGCTTCATATTTTTCCTCCACTCTCTAATTGGATCTTAGACCGTCTAGACTCCAGATCCAGTTAGCTGTGCCAGTGCTAGGGACTAATGCGGACCAATAAAAACCCCACTACGTGCTGCCGAATACATTTCTGTGTATATTCAACAATCCGAATGATAATTCAGAAAAGAAGAAAAAAAACAACATCGAGCAAATCGTTATTGCGGATCCATGGAAACGTAAATGAATGTATTTCATGTCAGGGCACTCGGGACTGTGTAAATAGATATTTAGAGTGAATTTGATTTTCAAGGGCTCACGAGGTTCATGCGTGACGTCATAACGTGCAGCATTTCAACTCCGAATGGGCTGGAAGATTGTGATAACGATTTCACTAATAATTGCAACTTTTTTTAAATTTTTCAATGCAATACGACTTTTATTGTCAGTATTTTTGTAGTTTTTTCTTAATTTCTCAAAAAGTTTGAATTTATTTTTCTTGAAAATGGTTAATATGTTTTTATTTCAAAGGAAGGGGCATTTTTTAAAGAAAATCATCTCCAATCTCATCGAATTCGGTGTCGAATACAAAAAATTTGTGAAAAATAAAACATTTTTTCTACTCCTCCTACAGAAAATGACTATTCAAGCACTGGGCGACGTAAAACTGTACGATTTATCTTTACCGTAAAAAGAGAGCACGATCAACAACCAATACGGTAGCACCTGTAAAGTAAATCGTACGACATATAACCAATTAGATGGAGCCTTCAGTAGTTGCCATGGAAACGAATAACAAGCCGCGTCGCCGAATACATTTTGACGTTTCATAAATATGCTTTTTACAAATCTTGTCACGTATATACTATTTTGGACTTTTATTCAGTTTTCGGTTGAATTTGCGATTATTCGATAATCCAACTCAACATACTAAAACTAAATCAAGTGATCAATAACTTTTAGCTCGACTGAAATAATATAAAAAATCTCATGCCGTGACCAGGATTCGAACCTGGGTTACCACGGCCACAACGTGGGGTCCTAACCACTAGACGATCACGGCTACACGAGTTTATATTCATTCTAGTCGAAATACGGTACAAAAGCCACAGGTTGCAGAAAGAAAGTATCACAATATTCACAGTTGGATAAACACGTAGTTATTCATTTGTTTATTGAAATTAGATTATCGCTTCTTTACGTAACTGAGACATAGATCGAAGTTATTTCCCACAAGATTGGTCCAAGAGAATTCGTTCTCTTATTTCGACAAGAAAATCAGGACGAAACAGTATAGTTTGATTTTTTTCAGGTACATCTCTGTGAAGCCGAAGGCTTGCCAGATTTCAACGGAGCTTCTTCTTTTCACAAGAAACAATTGGTTGTCGTCAAGAGTCTATGGAGGGGATGTGGAGAAGCTCAAAGGTCAATAAGTTGTTTTTTTTTTCGTTATAATACCATAGAATGAACATCTGAATGACAAAAATTACGTTGAGACAAATATCCACATGATTGAGTTTGATAATATTATTTATTTATCAATTGATGGTTTTCTTCATGTGAAAACTGTAATAATAAACATGAAAACGGTTGAAACCAACTTTAGACAATTTTTCTCCAAAAGTGAGTGGAGAGTTATTTATTCTAATCGTTGATCTTCAAGGCTCCGGCAGCTTTTCGTCTGGCGAGCTGTAATCGTGAATTCAATACCAAGTTGAGAATATAGGGCGCCACTTAGTTTGTGTCAGATTCGAAACTAAGAAATACTAAGCTTTAAATTATAATTATTTTCCTGTAACAGAAAATAATAAGACACACTGTGTGAACTCAATTATGGTTTAATTATGTTTGTACAACCTAGATACACCTTAACATGGAGTCTCCATGACACTCAAAAAAAATCCCTCAGTACAAAAAAATAAATCCTATTTATAATCTCTTATATGAAATGAAAGCGAGTTCCCGTTATAAATTTATATCCTGGGCGAACATGTGGTACATCCTAATCATACGGTAAACCTCATATTTAAGGGGTGATTTGGTGAAAATCAAACTTGGTTAAATGAATGGCCACTTCAAATACAAAATAATAACATGGCAACTTGAAATACTTAATTAGAACGTGGCGACTTTGAATACGTAATCAGAACACAGCAACTTTAATCTTACTCTCTCTCATGACAGTGGAACCCGAATAATGTTGAAGGTGCACCTCAGCCCCTATGTAGCTGACCCTCTTTCTATAGCATGGGATCCTCAGGAAACCTTGGCAGCAGGAATGTAGGAAGCTCAGACTGCAGAGTTGTCAGCCAAAGTGTCAGCAGAGAACACCGCAAAGATCCTTGGGGAACAGATTGCACAATTGTCAGCCGAAAGCACTGCAGGGATAGTTGCAGGAGTTGCAGGCTTATAGCGACACCTCTATCAGACTCCTATGCCAAAGGGTCGGCTCCACCATCCAACAGTCGGCCCGAAAAGGTACTCAGCGATGTCTTCCAGGTGTCGAGCGAATAAATCGAAGTGCTAGGCGAATTGAGCAAGGGAGAAAATCCTCTTTCTGGCAATCACTTCTCTCAAAATGGAGGTTCAGGTGGGGTCACCCACAAAGCCCACAAATCTGCAGCAAAACACCACAAATACAACCGTTGTAACAATCGAAGTCTCGTTCATTCCCAATCAAAATCACTTACCCCTATACTTAGGACGGGCCTCACTCCAAGAAATTTCGTTTTCAGAATCCTACAATTAACCAAAATGGTTCCAACCGAAATAACAAAACTAAGGAACAGCGACGCATTCCCTTCTCCTCGGTTTGATTCCTGCGCCTTCTCGAACTTTACCGCCCAAATCCTATTCAAAAAAAAACGAACAAACTGCTGCGCATCATGACAACAGGAAACGTTGGTCATGTGATGGTCATCCGGACCCCTGATTGGTCAACTTCACCGATTCTACCCGATTTAGTCCGAAATGCGAACCTGTACCTACTGCTCGATACCCACAACCAGTATGCTCACTAAACAAATTGGAACTTCTCTCGCTGACTCCATGCACATAGAATCGACACCTGTCAGACATACTAAGCGACAAGAGATAACCCCTTCATCACAATCAGATGTTACTGTCGAGTGCCAAGTCTTACTCAAAATATAAACAATAACAATTTTGATATTTAGTTTATCGTCAGTATTCATCAAACATACCCAAGGCCACAATTCCCTATCAGGTACAACCAATCAATTCAAAATAATTCGTATTGAATTAGGCCATTACATACAGTGTGAGTGCTTCAATATCTTTTGAAGATTGAAAGGCATCAGTCAAACACCTGATACTCAAAGAACCCTACTTATTCATATCTAAGTAGTAAACAATTAGCAGGAAAAGTAAATCTTCACGTTACACTCACCCCCCCACAAAAGCATAGAAAAATTTTAGGATATAAAATTTTTCGATGGAACTTTCACTTCCGTTAGTAAAATGAGTCTTACCAAAACCGTCTCGTGGTGAATTCGTTTTTTTTTTTTTTTTTTTTTTTTTTTTTTTTTTTTTTTTTTTTTTTTTATTATAGCTAGGCGCGCCTTATTCTATTTATATTAACTAATCCTAAACTATTCCTTACCCACTAATATTCTATAATAATCTACTTAGCCACTATCTATATATACAATTATTCCACTTCAGATATGCATCAAGCTACTACTGACTGACCCAAATCACTCATCCGATGCTTCAAATCCTGCTCTTTCTTCATCAGAAAGGTCAGACATCGATCCATAGTATGGTTTTAAGTCTTGAATATGCCAAACTCCGGCATTGGAGCCATCTTCATTTTTAAGGACATATACTAATTTTGATTTCTTCTTTGCTACTGTGCAAAGTACGAAACGCGGTGCCAGTTTCTGTGTAAAATTACTGCTAGCATTAGACAGAACATAGTTCTTCTTCCAAACCTTATCCCCAACAAAAAATTCCTTATCACGTCTACGTAGGTTATAATATCTAGCGTTTTTCTGATGTGCCAGATGAATTTTATTCTGAACGTCCTCGTAAATTTCTGAAATTTTACCTAAATTTTGGACCCAATAATCGCGATTAATCAAACTCAAATCTACATCACCCTTCCCATAATATTGACCACTACCCGGTACTTCCCTTCCAAAATTTAAAAATGCTGGGCTATACCCTGTAACCTCGTGCACACTAGTCCTTAAAGCATACCCTATTTTTGCCAATTCTCTGTCCCATAACTTATGGTTCTTATTAATATAGCTGCGAATAGCTGTGCAGATAGTTCTATTTGTTCGTTCGACATAGTTAGCTTGCGGATGATAATAGGCGGTGTAAAATATATTTGAGTCATAACTCCTAACAAGTTCCTTGATCGATTTACTGATCAGCTGCCTACCATTATCGCAAATGATATGTTGCGGAACACCGTACACCAAGAAAATTTCATTTTCTAGGAACTTGTTGATACTAACTGAGGTGGCTTTTCTGAGAGGACACAAAACTGGGTATTTGGTTAGCCAGTCGCTAACAACCAAAATATACTGATATCCACTAGACGTACGTGGTAAAGGGCCCATTAGGTCAAGCGCAATCACTTGCCATGGAAATCTAACCTTTTTTTCTGCACCCATTAATCCAAACTGGGCATAGTTAGTCGACTTCTGAGCGGAGCAAACTTTACAAGATTTAACGTAACGAAAAATATCGTGCCTCATTTTCGGCCAATAGTAGGTAAGCGCAACCCTAGAAAAGGTTTTATGATAACCCATATGTGAGGCAGTAGGGATATCGTGACACAATTTTATGACCTCAGAACGTTGACATTTTGGGACCAACAATTTCCAATCGGAAATATTGGTGCTTACAGGACACTTGGAAGGTACCAATTTATAAACAAAATTATCCTTCACTAACCACTGTGGATAAGTGTCAGGACTTCTTAGAATTTTACTGCGTAAGTTCTGATAAAATGAATCTAAATTTTCCAATCTAATATTCAGATTTATGCATCCCTTTTCTTCTAATAAGCAAACATCATTCTCTTGCACCGCTGGCTCTACTGGACTTCTAGATAAAGCATCTGGTACGACATTAAATTTCCCTTTTCGGTGTTCGATTGTGAAATCAAATTGGCTCAACCTAACACTCCATCTGGCAATTCTTCCAATGGGTTCTTTAATTTTGAACATCCATTTAAGTGACGCATGGTCGGTGATCAACGTAAAATGCACCCCTTCAATATAACCCCTAAATTTTTCGCAAGCAAAAATACATGCTAAGCACTCTTTCTCAGTAACTGTGTAGTTTCGCTCATTCCTTGATAAACTTCGTGAAGCAAATGCTATTACCCGTTCTTGGTTGTCCTGTATTTGAGTTAGAACACAACCCAGTCCGGAATCAGAGGCATCACATTGTATAGTGAAATTTAATGAAAAATCTGGACTTGACAAAATCGGTGCTGAAACCAATGCATGCTTGATATCTTTAAATGCTTGATTTGCCTTAACGGACCAGCTTATTTTCTGACCTTTTTTTTTTTTCTTGAGTAAGTCATTTATTGGGGCCATAAGGGTTGAAAAATGAGGAATGAACCGTCTGTACCAACTGCACATACCAGTAAACCGTTTTATTTCTGTTGTATTCATTGGCTGCGGAAAATCAACCATCGCTTTAACCTTATCCGGATCAGTTCTTAGTCCGAACTTGTCAATGATGAACCCTAAATATTTTAATGATTCTCTAAAAAATTCACATTTTTCGAAATTGACGGTTAACTTCGCGTCCTTTAGTCTCTTAGCTACTTCTTTGAGTAATTTAATATGATCGTCAAAGTTTGAACTAACTATTATCAAATCATCCAGATATACAAAAATATTTGGTTCTAATTCCGGTCCAAAAATTGCATCCATTAAACGTTGTTGAAATTGTGCGGCATTTGCCAAGCCGAACGGCATAACCTCAAATTGAAACAACCCACGCGATGGGACTGAAAAAGCCGTTTTCTCTTTAGAACTCTCATCAAGAGGAATTTGCCAGAAAGCACTGCGCAAATCCACTGAAGACATAAATCTTGAATGGCCCAGCATAGACAAAATACGGTCTACTACTGGTAATGGATAACTATCTTTTTTCGTTAATGAATTTAATTTTCGGCCGTCGAAACAGAATCTAAAGTTACCATCGGATTTTTTTACGAGAAGTACTGGAGATGACCAACTACTCTTTGAAGGTTTAACCACTCCCAACGAAAGCATCTTATCAAGTTCTTTGTTCAAGTGACCCTGCATATATGGAGACATGACGTATTGGCGTTGTTTGACTGATGGTGCGTCACCAGTGTCGATATGGTAGATCATCTTGTCAGTCCTACCTAAGGCCTTATTTTTACCAAGATCTTGAAATAAAGAAATCACTTCACGAGCAGTTGCTAATTCATCTTCAGGCAAACCCTGCAAGGAAGAAATGTGACTGTCTATATTTCCAGGTACATTCAAAGCTGATACGCAGTTGACATTGATACTTGAATCTGAATCAATTTCCCAAATATTATTTTTAAAATTTATTTTCAGCTCGAACTCCCTACAAAAATCACTTCCCAAAATGAAATTGTAATTTAAGGATGGAACTATCAAAAATGGAATTATTTTACATTTATCTTCTATGCAGATAGGCAGTGATACTGAACCTATGACAGCTTGTTTGACACCATCAGCAGTGCATACAAAACGTAATGTTTTATCTATTTTTAAACCTAGTGCATTAATAATCTCTATCCCGCTATTTCCCACTATGGAATTATTAGCACCAGAATCCAACAATGCCACAATTTCTTTATCAAACAATTTCACCGATATGTATGGTCTATTATCTCGTTGTTTTTCAACAAATACTGGGGCTGTAGAAATTTTAGGATTCAACTTAGACAAGAAACTTTTGATGAATATTATTCCCTCAGCCTGCTCAGGGGAAGGATAAGGTACTCTAGATTTGACTGAATTGGCCGGTGTAAAAGGAGGTGAATGGTGGCCGGTAGGAATATATTCTACCTCCCTTGCAAGTTTCCCGAGCACTTTTGACAGTTGCTCTTCATTTTACCCGGCTCACCACAACCATGACAAAAAATATTTCTTTTCACCGTGCAATTCCTGAACGTATGGTTTGCCAACTTACAATTCCAGCATGTCACTGTCTTCCTCACATTTTGTTCACCTGCTGATCTTTGAACTGTATTGTTGCTATGAGAACTATCATTACCCGAACGATAATATTTAGGCTTACTTGAATTTCCGGAATGTCTTGGTCTAAAATTCTTATTTCTATTTGGGGAGTTAGTAGTACTACTAGGTCCAGCCTCATCACTCATTGCCAAATCATATTCTAGGGTGTTAATATAGGATTTTTTCAAGGATTTATCTTTAGATTCTCTAAGAACTACTTCCAAAATCTTGACATCTCTTATCAATTCATCAACAGAGCTATACGTGTTAAGAGCTAACCGATCTACGAACGCACTTCTCAAGTTTTTCTTGATCCACTTTACTCGGGTAACAACTGCAGGAGGAGAACTGAGACGATTGAAAAGTTGTTCCATTACTGCGACAAAAATTACAATGGATTCATCCTCGCTTTGTTTTTTATGTTTTATTAAATCCCATAACTCTTCGTCATGATCTTTGCTGAGAAAATCTTGCTCTAGTCTATCAGTTAAAGACTCCCAATTTTTAACATTCCCTGAATCTTTAATATGCCTCAACCACAAAAGGGCATTTCCAGAAAATAAGTCAACAGCTGACTCAAACAGCTGGTCCTTAGAAACGTGTCTAGCCTCTGCTAGTTCATGAACTCTTTCTAAAAATGCTTTGACCCCGTAAGTTTTCTTAGTACCATCAAACTTAACATCCCATTTATATAATGATACTGGCTTGAATGATGGAGCCGAAACCTGAGCATTACCCATAGACATGAAGGATTGAGTAAGATCCCCTATCTGACCCGGAGGCACTCCCTCAGTCACAACACGGTCTTCTAATTCAGATTCTAACAGAATACAGGTGGCATAGGATTCTTGTTTGAATTCAATGTGTTCCTTAACACCTGTGGAAACATCTATCCGTTGAATTCTAGAACCAACGTGTGATAGGCGAGAACGTAGTCTTTGATAAACAGAGTCAGTGGTTGAACCTTCAAAATCGTTAAGCAGAACCCTAATGCTATCAAGTGATGATTGAATTTCCACAGTTTCGGTTTCAAATGAGTAGTCAGGATCAACCAGTTCAGCCTGAATAGGACCACGCTTCGACATAGCTTTAGCAAGAATTTTTCTCTTCTCGTTCATGTCCCTATTAGTAACAATTCCCCGGATTCTCAACTCATAGTTCAGTTCATTGACTAGTAAGTGCTTGACCTTCACCGTATCCATTTTCGAAAAACCAATTTACACCGTTTGCTAAGAAAACCGTTATTTATATTCAATTACTTATATGAGGACTGACTGCGTGCCTGAAATCCTCAGAAAGAAACTTTGTAAGGTTTTCACACTGTATGTAATGCTTATAATTCAGAAATTTCTAAAATTCTCAAAGAAACGCATACATGACAAGTTGTTCACCCTGTATGAATATTTGTCTAATGCTTATGCAAAAGTCGAGCTAAGATCCTGACTGTATCAGAAATAATTATAAACTTATTTTATAAGTTATTCCCCCTGTATATGGAAATTTGGGATTTTTCTGTCACCCAAACCAAAATAAATATCAATTGAAATTTTCCTAATTCCAATAAATGGACTACTAAAAGTCCACACCGTATAACCCTAAATAATGAAACTTTTGAAGCTTCAATTCAAATTTCAAAAATCATAAATAATATTCGGTTCACCCTGTATATGGTCAAAGGAATCTCATAGTAACAAAATATACCATCAAAACATAATAAATTCAAAATCAATCCAAATGAGTTCACAAAGTGTTCTTTTTTTTTTTAAGAGAAAAAAAAGTTTTCTTTTTTGTTTATATTATTTTTATTTTAACTCAACAGGGCCCCACGTTGGGCGCCATTTTCTTGAAACCAACTTTAGACAATTTTTCTCCAAAAGTGAGTGGAGAGTTATTTATTCTAATCGTTGATCTTCAAGGCTCCGGCAGCTTTTCGTCTGGCGAGCTGTAATCGTGAATTCAATACCAAGTTGAGAATATAGGGCGCCACTTAGTTTGTGTCAGATTCGAAACTAAGAAATACTAAGCTTTAAATTATAATTATTTTCCTGTAACAGAAAATAATAAGACACACTGTGTGAACTCAATTATGGTTTAATTATGTTTGTACAACCTAGATACACCTTAACATGGAGTCTCCATGACACTCAAAAAAAATCCCTCAGTACAAAAAAATAAATCCTATTTATAATCTCTTATATGAAATGAAAGCGAGTTCCCGTTATAAATTTATATCCTGGGCGAACATGTGGTACATCCTAATCATACGGTAAACCTCATATTTAAGGGGTGATTTGGTGAAAATCAAACTTGGTTAAATGAATGGCCACTTCAAATACAAAATAATAACATGGCAACTTGAAATACTTAATTAGAACGTGGCGACTTTGAATACGTAATCAGAACACAGCAACTTTAATCTTACTCTCTCTCATGACAGTGGAACCCGAATAATGTTGAAGGTGCACCTCAGCCCCTATGTAGCTGACCCTCTTTCTATAGCATGGGATCCTCAGGAAACCTTGGCAGCAGGAATGTAGGAAGCTCAGACTGCAGAGTTGTCAGCCAAAGTGTCAGCAGAGAACACCGCAAAGATCCTTGGGGAACAGATTGCACAATTGTCAGCCGAAAGCACTGCAGGGATAGTTGCAGGAGTTGCAGGCTTATAGCGACACCTCTATCAGACTCCTATGCCAAAGGGTCGGCTCCACCATCCAACAGTCGGCCCGAAAAGGTACTCAGCGATGTCTTCCAGGTGTCGAGCGAATAAATCGAAGTGCTAGGCGAATTGAGCAAGGGAGAAAATCCTCTTTCTGGCAATCACTTCTCTCAAAATGGAGGTTCAGGTGGGGTCACCCACAAAGCCCACAAATCTGCAGCAAAACACCACAAATACAACCGTTGTAACAATCGAAGTCTCGTTCATTCCCAATCAAAATCACTTACCCCTATACTTAGGACGGGCCTCACTCCAAGAAATTTCGTTTTCAGAATCCTACAATTAACCAAAATGGTTCCAACCGAAATAACAAAACTAAGGAACAGCGACGCATTCCCTTCTCCTCGGTTTGATTCCTGCGCCTTCTCGAACTTTACCGCCCAAATCCTATTCAAAAAAAAACGAACAAACTGCTGCGCATCATGACAACAGGAAACGTTGGTCATGTGATGGTCATCCGGACCCCTGATTGGTCAACTTCACCGATTCTACCCGATTTAGTCCGAAATGCGAACCTGTACCTACTGCTCGATACCCACAACCAGTATGCTCACTAAACAAATTGGAACTTCTCTCGCTGACTCCATGCACATAGAATCGACACCTGTCAGACATACTAAGCGACAAGAGATAACCCCTTCATCACAATCAGATGTTACTGTCGAGTGCCAAGTCTTACTCAAAATATAAACAATAACAATTTTGATATTTAGTTTATCGTCAGTATTCATCAAACATACCCAAGGCCACAATTCCCTATCAGGTACAACCAATCAATTCAAAATAATTCGTATTGAATTAGGCCATTACATACAGTGTGAGTGCTTCAATATCTTTTGAAGATTGAAAGGCATCAGTCAAACACCTGATACTCAAAGAACCCTACTTATTCATATCTAAGTAGTAAACAATTAGCAGGAAAAGTAAATCTTCACGTTACACGGTGCTTCCGAACTTCTATACTATTGAAAAAACTCGTGAAGGAATGTGGACAGTATAAGAGTGTGAACACGATACTTCTCATGCTTCTGCTGTTGTTACTTGCCTTGCCATGATTATCCGCATTATCCTCTGAATTCGAGCGATAGTTCTGGACCAATTGAAGCTCGTTTCGCCCCTAAGGGCTAGAACACCACCCTCAAGCTCGTGTGGCTTTATTGGATTCTAATTTTGATTACGTCGTACCAAAACTCCACTCTGATTCAATCAAACAGGGAATTTTCTCACAGTCCTCTTTGGAGTCTGAGATGCACCCCTTCTGAGAAACGTCCCTCAGGAATCGACCCGTGCAACACACTCGCACTTGTTTTTCTTGAAGGGGAAAACAGATGAATGCAAATATCGGTCAATGCCTCGAGTACAAATATAACGAGAGCAGTCATAAATGGGAGCGTCGTTAATGAGTCACGTGTCCCGTTGATTGCTTCTGGTACTCCAGAAGTTTGGACTCGACAGAGAGGTTCGATAACATGGTATTAATAGTCAGAGTTGTTTGTTAATGTTTTTGGACACGTGACCTTGGGATTTCAGTAAGCAATGTACGACCACGTAGTTTTTCAAGCTTAGGGACTTCTTCAGGGAAAGTTAGCAGGTTGAGCCATAGATGGCGCTGCTAGTATTGACAGCTGTCATGCTAATGGAGAGTTGGAGGTAGAGGAGGCTTAAATAAGGGTTATTTTCACTTAGCGCCAGCCCTAAGGAGACGACTACTAACTAGAGCATCAAAAAAATCCACATAATAATGTCGACTAAGTGTAAAGTGCATTTGAACGTTGGCAAGACTGCATAAACTGAGCTACAAACAGCTTCAGCATCTACCGTGTGCCTATGAAGAGGCTCTGAAGCCTATTTCGAGGCTTAAGAGGTGTATTTTCCGATGATTTTTCACACCACTAACCATTTCGATTCGTTCCTTCGCAGACACGAGTTCCTGAGGGAGACCAGCTGGTTGGCAGGCCTGCGCGACCCGAATTTGGCACGTGTCGTAGGTTTTTGCAGTCAAGACGAGCCCATGTGTGCCCTGATGGAGCATTCAGAACCAGGTGATTTGCCCAGGTTTCTCGCCCAGCGAGCTTTCACTGAAGATGGCAGTTCAGTCGGTGGACCTTCGATAAGGTGAGTGTGAGATTCGCCATTTCGATTTTGTGTATCTTCAGGCGTCTTCAGGTGGATTTTGCGGTGACCACTCGGTATATCTCTAAACTGGATCATCAGAAATTGAAAAACAGATTTCGTCAAAGTAATGTTAAATCCAGTATTCAATCGAAGGAATAAGCAGAATAATTTTTTTAGCAAAATGGCGGTTTCTCAAAAAAAATCGATTTTGGTCTTTAATTGTTTATAAAAAAAAGTATCCATCGGTGAGAGAAAATCTTCGATTAATAACTGGAAAATATATCTAAGAAGCTCGTGTTGAAATTTTAGACTAATCGGTTAAGCCATTTTCTGTCTGTATTCTTAAATTTAGGTACATTAAAATAATAAAATGAAAAAAACTCGATTGTTTTAAAATTCCAATTATATATAACCCCTCAAGTGCTTCTCGAAAATTAAGCTGATTGAACAACGTTTCCTGTAACTGTCAAAAATTTACATAGTACTTTGTTTGTTTCTTTCAAAACACAAAAAATTAAAAATCAGATTCTTGACAAAACCGTGAGATGGAACCACGATGTGTGATACACCGTCGTAGAGATAATTAAAAACGTTACCTGAAAATGTTGGAATTCAAGATGGCGGTCATGAGAAAAACCAAAGTTGACAGGTGTTTCTCTGACATTTTGAGAATCACTAAGAAAGCTATACCGTAGTCAAAAACTTCATCAAAAATTGCCTGACTGAAGTTTCATCTGAAGACGCCTGTGGCTACACAAATTCGAAACGTCGTGAATAAATTTTCAGGGTTTCCAACTGATTCAGACTGACTGAAAGTTCACTTTGTATTGTTGGTTTCGCAAATAAAAGCTAAATGCTATTCCTCCAAGTAAATAACGTATACATTATTATTTCGTTTCTTGATATTTAGTTACAAAAGCCTTTGTGCATTACCCCACTTAACTTCCTGCTATTCTATGTGTTCCACGTAAATACTCACAGTCGAAAACTTCCCTATTTACCATGTTTCGACTTACATCGTTGCTTTATCTAAGTTTTCTTCTTCAGTCGTATAAGTATTAAGTGAGAATGGGTTGAATTTCAGTTTATTGTTTGCTTATGGTTCTATGCTAATTCCAAACTGATGTTCGTTCTATTTCCTACAGCTCAAACGACGTCGCACTCAAAGTTGAAAGAACAAAACTACCCACCATTAAAGCCGCCTTCAATACATTCACTCTACAGGGTGTTCAATTCTTGTTTCACCCCATGAACTTTGTTTTTATAAAACTTCCCACGCAAGACTGCTATTCCCATCAAAAAAAAAACACACTGTGGAACTTTGATTTACTTCATTTTGACAGGATGAATGAGACAGACAGACATTCGAGTCTGGTGTCGTACCGACCGTAAAATTCGCATATATCAAGAGATATTTCGGTCTCTATTTAATCAAGAGTAATATTCGTTACGTTTTCCATCCACTTTAGTTATATCGCAAATTTACGATCTGTCTCCGGGATGTGAAGTTCACCTTTGAAACGATCGTGAATAGCCATGGGCGTGCCTATGGCAGAGGAGAAGATGGATTTGATTTGACAGCTTTGACAGAGCGTTTTCTCATTGAATATTTTCGCGAATCTTCGTCGGGAGATCCAAAATTAATGGGAATCCGTAAAATTTATTTTTCTTGACAGATTTACTGTTTTTCATTGAAATGTTTGCATCAAAATATCCAGTTTTTGTGACTTTGTATCTCAAAGTTGGGACTTTTGGGGCATAGGGCACAAGACCCTCTGTATAAAAAAATCAATTTTCTCTACCCCTGTCAGAAATAATTCCTGTTTACGCCCGTGGTTTGTCGGTGTATCCAAACGCACTCTCACCCATTATTAATATCAAAAATAGCTCTTTTCATACAGCGATACGACGCATCCGTCATATTTCAAATTAAGTCCGACATTTATTCCGTGTCAAGAAAAGCAAAATTTACACATAAACCTTCCATTAGAATTAATTATTCGAAATTATGGCAGGCGAAGCCCACATGAAACGAGCTCTTCTAATGTACCGTCGAATTAGGTAATGGGCCGAGACTTTTGATGATACCATGAACAGGTACCGGTAGGTGGGGAGCCAACGGAGATTATTTGCTAATCTCGTCTCGTAGTGGCGCCATCTATTTGAAATATCCCTAGTTCAATTCTCTACCCTACAGTGTTGTCGTGTCTAATTTTCATGATATTCGGACGTATGACAGCTGAGATATCACGATAAATGTGACAGTGACAGTAATCTGACAGAGAGACCTAACCTAATTGAAAGCAATTCTTGATGTTGCATTCTGTTGATTATAATTGTGATAATACTGCGAATATTGGTGTTATACAATATTCAAAATCGTGGAAAGACAGTATAATCGTGTTCTGTATGTCCAAAAACTGCCATTCATATTTTTTTTTATTTTTTATTCGGTTTATGTAATGAATAAAATAATGAAATAAACGGAATTAATTTCAAACATACAATTTCATGCGTCATTTTTAAAGGTGTAACGCAGCGTGACGTGCTTAACCCTACACGCCCATCGACCTTGAGCTGACCAATCATAGATAATTGTTCCATGGTAAATCTTGCTGTGTTGCCGCACCAAAAAAACATGCAAATGGTATTTTTTTCCACAAATTACAATGAGATGATATAGTTTTCACTTATCGATATGTTTTTGAGGAAATATATCAAAGGAATAAGGAGTCATCCACAAGTAAACTTGACAACGTTGCACATGATATGAGCAAAAGGTATATGGAAACAGACAAAGATAGACTTAGGGTGTAGCACGTCATAGCCTCATAGCACCGCCCACTTATTTCTGGCGTTTTCAAATCTCGAATGAAAATGCTGATTTCGAAACGCTGTAGAATCAATTCGCTCTGATTTTGATCCTTGATATTGGATCCACACTGAACCAATATCATTATTCATCGATTAAGAGAGGTTTGGAAGGATTTCATCATTTAGTGTCTTCCCCATTGTCTGTGACTTTTTTGTTTCATTTGATTCTGTATTGCCTCCATACAAAGAGATTGATTACTTCCATTCTACCATCACGAGATCCCGATGGAACGAATAATGACAGGTAGTCCATCAAAAAGCACCTTGATCACCCCCCAATACCATAATTCCAACTACCCTAATCTACCCCAAGGCATCCGAACACCATCTTTGTTCTCCGGCATTCCAACGTTATCAGATGTAATTAGGGCACACGCCAGTATGCTACCGTCCCGAATAAACATCACCGAGCCCAAAAAAACACCATTAGGAGACACATCAGGAGCTCCAGTAACGCTGACCGTTCCTCATTCTAATCACCCCTTATTGGGTCCTGTTCATTACTCATGTCGGATCAAAGTAAGTCAGAAATTGAAATTGCCCGGCGTGGGCTAGTTCGGCAAAAACAGAACGATACGATACGATCTGCAGCCTAATGGATTATATCACGTGACATGAGTCCTTTGTGTCTGCGTATCCAGGCAGCCATGGCAGGGTATTCATTGTTATTCAATTATTTATTTTCCTTGCGGATATTGTTATCGAGACTGAGGTACCGGAGTGCTGCAAGATGTTCCGGTAATTCGTGTCGGGTGTCTTCCTTGAGACTGGGGATGTTTTCCGGTTGATGAAAGTGGAATCGGATTGGGTAATTCAAGATGATCGATGGTTTCATTGGAGAGGTCCTTGAAATGTACAACAACTATAGAGGATCATAATACTTCTTGTTTTAGTCAATACATCAAAATTATGGGATGATGATTGAACCTTCGTCTATAAGGTGTCAAGAGGTGGTGAAATCCGTTTATCGATATCTGTTATAGTTTTCGAGATATTTCATGTTTAAAATTCCAAAAAATGCCAAAAACTCGCGAAAACTCGCGAAAAACCCCAAAAACTCCATTATTCTCAACGAAAAAACCTCTGAAAAGTCAATGTCGATGCTCTGAAAGCCTCCATACGAAAATTGGAGACTCTAAGACGATTTTGAAATTTTTGGAAATCCAAAGGGGGTACCCTTTCGTCGATTTTTCGAAAAAATTCCAAAAACTAAATTCGCCTGAAAACTCGTTTATAAGATGCTATAAGGTGACTAAGAGGCGCTGAAAACGGTGGTGAAATCCGTTTTTCGATATCTAGTATAGTTTTCGAGATATCTCATGTTCAAAATTCCAAAAAATGCCAAAAAGTCGCGAAAACTCGCGAAAAACCCCAAAAACTCCATTATTCCCAACGAAAAAACCTCTGAAAAGTCAATGTCGATGCTCTGGGAGCCTCCATACGAAAATTGGAGACTCTAAGACGATTTTGAAATTTTTGCAAAAATCCAAAGGGGGTACCCTTTCGTCGATTTTTCGAAAAAAAATCAAAAATTAAATTCGCCTGAAAACTCGTCTATAAGGTGCTATAAAGTGTCTAAAAGGCGCTGAAAACGGTGGTGAAATCCGTTTTTCGATATATAGTATAGTTTTCGAGATATTTCATGTTGAAAATTTCAAAAATTGCCAAAAAGTTGCGAAAACTCGCGAAAAACCCCCAAAACTCCATTATTTTCAACGAAAAAACGTCTGAAAAGGCAATGTCGATGCTCTGGGAGCCTCCATACGAAAATTGGAGACTCTAAGACGATTTTGAAATTTTTGCAAAAATCCAAAGGGGGTACCCTTTCGTCGATTTTTCGAAAAAAAATCAAAAATTAAATTCGCCTGAAAACTCGTCTATAAGGTGCTATAAGGTGTCTAAGAGGCGCTGAAAACGGTGGTGAAATCCGTTTTTCGATATCTAGTATAGTTTTCGAGATTTTTCATGTTGAAAATTCAAAAAATCCCAAAAAGTCGCGAAAACCCACGAAAAACCCCAAAAACTCCATAATTCTCAACGGAAAAACCTCAAAAAAGTCAAAGTCGATGCTCTGGAAGCCTCCATACGAAAACTGGAGACGATTTAATTATAATTATTTATTAATATTTTCGAGATATTCCATATCTAAGAAGTCCTATAAGTCCCAAAATCATGCAAAAAGTGCCAAAAACCACTGAAAACCCCAAGTCCACCACAATAACCTCGTTCGAAACCGAAGAATATCCAGTTCTGGAGTCTCTCCCTTAATATCCAATCATTCCACGTTCATAATTCAACAGTGTCGTCGCTGACCGGCCAAAGGCAGGCTAAATTTTTGATAAACCAACGGCAATAATTTCCTGCATGGAGTCGCGGCTTCTCTCTTCCCCAACCCATATTCCTCCCCAACATTAAACACATCAAGCCGGAAATTAGGCTACGTGATCCCATAAGCCGTTCGCCATTCCCTGCATCAAAGTATAATTCGGAATGGTCTCTATTATATTTTGAATAATTCAAGCACGGGGGCTTCGTCTGCAGACCTCGCACCTTTGTGATTCCACAATTCAGGAGCTTATTCAAATTTTCCAATCGCCGGTAATGGAGGAATTAAATATTCCGTGTGAATGTGCGTTTGTGTTCGTCAAGTTGGTTTTCGATTCGTCGAAATAACGCGGCGGTTTTTCAGTTTCAGTTGTGACAGCTCGCCACAAAGTGCGGTGTTGCCGCTCCTCTGTTTTTTCAACGATACCCCGAAGCATAAAGTTAGGTTAGGTTCATCGTTCGAATAAGGCAATCCAAACCACAAGACATAAAATGGCGGATGAGGGCACACAATCCGATACCTTGGCTAGTAAACAGTGAATTTTATTTATTATCGGAGTTTTTGTGGTGTTTAGAAACGGTATTCGGATGGAGAGTGAATATTTAAAGACGTTGATGTTGAATAGCAGAGACGTTGGTGAAAAGTATGCTTGGAACTATTCATTCAGTTCATTTTTGTCAAAGCATTCGTTTTAGATATAAAATGAAGTTGGGATCAATCAATAATCTAGATCCTTTCACATTGAATCCTGATGCTGATTCAGATTATTCAATTGATGCTGTTCTTCTTGTAATATTCCGGTCAAAAAAATGTCTACTGCAGACTCTCTGATACTTCAGTTTGGAATCAGTGAGATCATATGCATTTGATATGAATTTTTCTTCAGTAAAAGAGTTTATAATTAGCCACAATTGAAAAACACATAAAAAACGCACTAGAGATCACTAAATGTATCAATTTTCAACTCAAGTCACATATGTAAACACCAAACGTGTGCCCTAAGCCGCCATATTGTTTTTCGATTTGACAGGTGGTTGGATTGCCTAATTGTTTTGAAACATGATCCCAGCCAAACAATAATAAAAGGTTATCATATCTCCATTGGATTTTTTTGTCTGAGCAGAAATTATTCGCTGATTAAATTAGATGGCTTTTTATAATGAGACGATATTAAAAAGGGAATGTTCGGGGCTCGTAATGAGTGATAATAGAGGATTACTTCTCGACGCTTCTTGGAATAACTGCGATAATACGGAGGGTTCAAACTTTGCTATGAAAACAACTTTTCGTCTAGAGTGGTTATAAAAAAAAAACGTTCTCAGTTATGACAGCAGTTGTCAAATATATTCCATTACAGTTGTCTAAAAAGCTCGACTACTTTTTTCGTCGAAAGAAACGATCATTCTGTTAGGACATTTAAAAAAATCGCTTACACATCATCGTGTGTCGCGATGTTGCCTACTGCTTCAGTGTGTCGTTAAAGAATATTTCAGTCTCGAATTTTCCTGAACTTCGTACATAATATTGGCAACACACTCCGTGCTAGGACCGTAGCGAAAAATCTGGAATTTTTATGAAGACAATGAAATCCCAGTACGAAATCATGGTATAGCATTTTTGCGAGCAATATGTGAATTATGTAGCATATTCAGAATTCCACATGCTATGTCTGACCCTTTATTGCCTGGTCTGAATTCGATTTTATTTTAGAGCAGGTTGCCCAGTAAGCAGAATTGGAAATCAAAAAATTCTTTAAATGTTTACATTTTCGATACGTGGGCTATTAATAAAGCTATGCTCTAGGGGTTGCAGGTATGTTAGTGATGCGAAAAGTGGGATAAATCGATACAGCTTTTGATACTAATTGAAAAGAATGTTTCCACTACACCAAGTGGAAGTTCCATAAAACAATATTTGTCGTAGGATCGGAAAGTTGCGCTTATAAAAACAGTTGAACTTCAAAGCCCTCAACTCTGACAATTAATTGAACTCTCTGTTGGCATAGGACAGAGCCACATAAGCGAATTCATTTACGGTGAAGAATTGTATTCAATTCGTCGTAATGGTGTTCTGTCGCTAAATGAGGGGCTATTTGAGAACCTTAGTCAGTTCCCTGAGAATTCTCCATTCTTTTCCAGATGCTGGTTAATTTGAAATGAGGTGCCTGCAACTCGGTCCACGTATTTTTCATTTGTTTCGCCTCTGCATATTGAATCGCACGCGAAACAAGATGAACAGACTAGTCGAATTTCAGGTTAATGTCTTTCAATGGAACGTTGCATTTTCTCCATTTGTACCTGTTCCATCGATTTCCAGATTTCACCTGCTTTTGACATCTCTCGAATTGACGCTTATCCAAACTTGCACCGACTCACACGTCAATATTTTCAACCGAAATTTCCAAACACAAAGATAGAATGAACCACTAATAGTCGCAAAAATGTGTATCGAACGGTGAACGTACAAAATGTAACAACAATTTGGTATTTCCTAATGATTTTATTGTCCAGAATTCATCAAACGTACCGAATGCAAAGCTTCGCGGAATATTCAGTTGCATTAATCGCTAATTCATATGAAATCAATCGTGAATATTGAATGAATTTGTCGTTTGAATTATTGAAATTGAGTTCGAAATGCTCGTAATGGGATTATGAATTAAAAGAATAACTAGCAGACTCCGTTGTGATGTACTTGGAATGTGCATTCACTCACAAATCAATATTTCAGTGTTCTCAAGGTCACCTAGTAATAAGGCTTTGTCAATTTTGAGTCACCAGTTCATTACACCTTTGTCAGATTTTCTGTCGTCTTCCTATATTTTTGGAAGCTCTCTCCTGTCAGTGATGAATCGATTATTCTATTTGATCAAGAAAGAGACTCAATAATAGCAGCAAAACAACACACTGTATACCACCATGTCATCATGGAGCTTAGATGAGGTTTCCTTTTACTTTTCTTTCGCACGCACTAGACGTAGTACGTAGTACGTAGAATTTACAAATTAATTAATTCTGAGGAAACGGAACGGAATTCGACCAAAAGTCAAGAGGCACAAAATTCGGGTAAAAGGTCAAGGAACTTGAAAAAAATATCGAAATTCACCAGTGGCGTACGAGCAAGTTTTTCTCAAGGCTTTTATGGATTGAGACCTCGTAAAATGCAACACCCTGTATGGTATTTGGAAAACATTTACTTTCATATCGAGCAACACCTATTGCTTGATATCCATACAGAATTAGAAAGCTCTATCTGCAGTAGATCAAACATAATAAAATAAAAACTAGTTTTTTCTTTAACTTTCAACACCCTGTAACTCCGCTAGTAATCGAGATCGGACACATGTTCAAAGGAACTTTTTTCTTATTTTCTACCAGAGAATACGTACCAGAAATATTGCCGTGCAATTCTGAAACACCCTATATAACTGTACCATGGAATTGCCCAACATGAAACAAACGATACATCCATCCATCCATCTGGAACATTCATCGAATCCACTCATAACATCGGCGTAGATTTATCCGTTCCCCCGTGTTCATTATTAAATCTCACTCGCCTCGCGAGCTGCATTCCAACAATCGAATTACCTTTCAGCTCCCCATTTTCCCATCAATATATCCCCCCTTCACATCCCCCCTCGCCCCTCTTCGTCCCTTCCGCGATGAAGCACACCTGTTGGGGGGGGGGAAGGGAGGGGAACGACAAGTGAACGGTCACGACCCTGAGCTTCTAAATCGCGCCCATTAGCTGCTCGAAGCTTATGCGACAATTCGAAACAATTGTGCGACTATTGGGGGGGAAATTGGGGGGATTTGGGGGGAGTTGAGGGGAATTGTTATGCTGGGAGGCTTTGAGCACAGTGAAGGTGAAGATGTGGATGTAATAATTGTAATTGTTGGTCAAGATGGGCTCTTGGAATGAACAAGTCACCGACACAATTTTTTTAAACTCCTTTCCACTTACTGGAACTTTAATTTCGTGATCATTCCTCCATCGCAGAATGTTATAGAAGCTTCCTACAACCTAATTTTCCTTTTCGTTGATATAAAAAAATTATGGCAGACCTCTGATGGAGCTTTCCCACCCAATCATAGTGGAAACTTAGTTTCTTTCATGGTCTGAAACTCCATGAGCTGTTCCGACAAAAAAAATAATCCCACACGCGATTTTTTATGGTCGTTTTGGCGCGGGAAAAAAGCGAGAGCCTGCGCCCCAAAAAAAAACTCCGTCGATGTTGTGGAAATGTAGCGAAAAACATCTGTGGCATCGAAGTTACTTCACAAGGAATCAATGTTGGAATTCACGATCTCGACCCATGAGGAGTGGCCAGCTAGCTCACCAGATCTAACCCCACTAGACTCCTTTTGCCAAAGACACATCTACGTGCAAATTTAATATAATTAGCGCTTCAAAATGTGTTCATTACGTTGGAACGTGGTCGTTATTCACTCAACGCTGGTGTGAGAACAGCTTTCGAAGCCATCACGAGCTCCCCCTAGTGTTATTCTGGGACCGTTTCCCATTGTCTTCGCTGATGTTGGTAGACGAATAGATCGCCAAGATAACCTCAAATTTTCTCATTAGCAATTACCGGCGATAACAGTCGGTCATAATGAACTCCATAAGTTCGTCGTGTTTATCCAGAGAGATTTGGTTGATTTTCAGGGAACACATGTGTTTCATTATAATGCAGAACATGTCCTTAGCATGACTTGCTGCATGTTGGACGCATGAATCCCTTACAATTCTTGAGCAAAGAGGCATACACGATCTCACTTTGATTATGATCATTCATCGTTGCGAAATGAATCCAAATTAAATTCATTAAGAGCGCATATATACGTGTTCGATAAAAACAAAGTTGGCTCGTAAAACCTGAAAAGTTTCGGAAAGCTAATTGGCGCAGCTTTCAAAATAGTTTTCCATTGTTTTTTTTTATATTTTATGGTGGAACTTTATATTAAATTCTAAAACTCGCTAACCCTAATTCAGAACACTGCCGTATGGAGATAAAAACCCTTTGGCTGCATACACGATGAAAGAGATTAGAAAATATGCGAGCAACTCTTTGAAATTCGCGTTATTTTACGGCGAGATTAACCTCGTCATCCGCCATATTGCACATAACTTGCTAGCGACTATCAACGATCCTCACGAAATATTTTTCTTTCCCTTATGAATTCCTCCACAGCATTCTTATATTGCGGCTCAAAACTGAAAACAACGCTCCCCGCATCTGACAATTGACAGTTGACAATTGACAGATAAACAACTTCTCAAAAGATGGCGTTATTTCCAGGAATTTTGAAATCGTATGAAATTTTTTCTATGACCTTTTTGGCGCAGTCGTTTTGCCAGAATTAATTCTCAAGTGCGTTGAGACGTCACAACTGCTAAAGGACTGCAGACAGCGATAGTTACTTGATTTTCTGATGAAAGCAATTCACAGTTAGATAGCTTAGGTATCAATATCACGAGTAGTTGAATTGAAAAACTAGAAATCAGAAAACGTTTCAATTAATTTCGTTGTATGAAATTGAAGGCGGAATGGCATTATCAGTCACTGCTGATGAATCAAGAAAATCGATGACATGACAACTGACTGTGCTTGACACGACGTTTTGTCTTGTCAAAATCAAGGGTTTTGAAGTGGAGTTTTTATAACGTATCGCTACTTTATTAAGTTCGAAAACTGAACAATTGATTTTGCTTTTGGAGTAGCATCTCTATTTCGTTTCAATGATCACTAAAAGAGTAACGATTCCCAGGGAACGAAACAGGAAAAAACAATCCCATCCTCTTTGGCGAAATAGGAAACATCATCGATATACCAACCGTCAAAGGCCAGGCAATTCTTTTGATGCACTGCCTCAAAGAGAATTTCCAATTCAATATCTATAATACTTTCTACGCATTACAAAAAATCGTCAGCAATTTCGACCGAGCGTTTATATCTCCTTTCCGCCATACTGCTGGAGAAAAATCATTGCTCAAGTCTTTTCTCTTTCTTTTCCAGCTACGGTTGTCTTATATACGTGGCGACTCAAGTTTCCTCTGGAATGAAGTACTTGGAGTCTCTGGATCTGATCCACAGAGACTTAGCCGCCAGGTACGACAGCTTGCCACAAGCTCCAACACGATGTCGTTACTGATCCGTTTTTTTTGTCACAGGAACTGCGTCATCGACAAGAATTTCACTGTCAAAGTGTCAGACCACGCCATGTACTGCGATCGCTACGAAAACGACTATTACATCAGCGACACCAAGGCCAGGTTGCCTCTGAGGTGGATGTCCTGGGAAGCCTTACTACTAGTGAGTATTTCCTCGGGGTTGCTGGTATGCTACTGTTGCGTAAAGGGATTTCTTCAGTTTCCGAAGCGTGCAAAAACGAACCTAACCTAACTTTGACGAATTTCGCAGGGCAGGCAAACGACGAAGAGCGACGTGTGGGCTTTCGCCGTGACACTTTGGGAGATTCTGATGCTTTGCACCCAGCAGCCGCATGCGGAATTGACCAGCGAACAGGTCGTGGAAAACAGTAATCACTGGTACCAGAACGATGGGTTGCAAAGGTAGTTATTTTATCACCTTTGGCCGAGTTGACACTCAGGTGCCTTCGAAGCTTTGATTTTTAACACCCCGTATGATTATAGAGGCTTGAGAAATAAAAAAAAAACATAAAGAAACCAATTTTCAAATTTTTATTGAAAATTCAACAA
Organism: Plagiodera versicolora; assembly: GCA_037013635.1. NCBI lineage: Eukaryota > Metazoa > Arthropoda > Insecta > Coleoptera > Chrysomelidae > Plagiodera > Plagiodera versicolora. Next base: position 7,813,538 of record CM072991.1, on the reverse strand, counting down.
TTGAGAAACTTCACAACTTATCTCGGACACCCTGTACACATTTTTGTCACTTTCTTTTCATTTCTGTATAATCTATAATAAAAATCAATCTTCATTTGATTTTCAGTTTATAATAAAATATTTCACGTCGATAAGTTGCCCAAAAATCATAATTATTATTATCATCATTATTTATTATCGTTATTAATATTATTATTATCATCATTGATATTATTATTTTCATTATTAATGATATATTTATTTGTCAGATATTTTGTAATTTCTATACACCATTAATATTGTGAAATTATGATGAATAAATATTATTATATTATCGTTATTAATATTATCATTATTATTATCATCAATATTATTCTCATTATTATTATTTATTATCGTTATTAATATTATTATTTTCATTATTAATAATATTAAATTTATTTGTCAGAAATTTTGTAATTTCTATACACCAATTATGATGAATAAATAATATTATTTTTATTATTATTATTATTTATTATCGTAATTAATATCATTATTATTAATATTATTTATTATCAATATTTTTCTCATTATTATTATTATTATTGATATAATTATTATTTTTTTTTATCTTGACAGGTACTTGCCTCGACCTGCTGCATGTCCTCGAGAAATCTACGATCTGATGGGGGAGTGTTGGAAACGAAACGCTGCCGACAGACCGAGATTTTCCGAGATTCATTTGTTTTTGCAGCGAAAAAATTTGGGGTACATGCCCTTGCCGAATTCGCAGGTGTAGGAGAGCGTGCAAGACTGCTAGGTGAACGAACTAGATGACGTTTTTAGATGCTGTCAAAGTTGACGTGTGTCAGGAATCGGCAACGTAACTTCGTTTTCGGGAATTATTTCATGTTTTTCACACTGTGAGTTTTTTTTCGAGAGTAAATCGATGAAAATTTGATTTTTCACATTTTTTATATACAGGTTGTGCATTTTTTAAGTGCCAGTAAGGGGAAATATTGAAATACTAAATATAAGTCGGTTATTATTATTATTATTATGGAGAATCTAAAAATTGCAGATACTTTTTTATAATTCTGGAGAAAAGAAATGAATTCAATTGATATGTTTTTTCAGTATCACATCAGTGCCAAATATTCAATTTAATTTTTTTTTTCCAGAGGAACAGAAATTCCTAAATTTGTTTCTTGGAGTTTTGCAATGTTTGCAAATTCAAGAATTCAGATTTTTCTCTGTACTCACAGTGATGCAAAAATGTGTCTAAGAATAAAAATAATACTTTCCTTTTACTCAAAAACAAAAAACAACAGGAATAAATCTCTTTGAACTGACCATAAAATATGGAAAAAACGAAAACGAAGTTGTGTGAACTGACCACTTAAACTAAACACCCCGTACTGCTGTACTACTCTAGAATTTATAAGACTCGATCCCTCTAATTTTCCACTTCAAAATAGGGTCGGGCCAAAGATATGAACCACAGAAATCCATAAAAGTTCAATGAACGGGATTTATTCGTATCGTTGGCCTACCTTTTATAAACCCATTGTGATATCGCACATTGATTAGTGTGCTAATTTTAATCATATCCTATGAAAATTGAAAAAAATGCACTGGAAAAATATTTGCCAACTTTTTGTAGGTAGTAGAAAGAAATAGAACACTTGTAAAAATAATCGAGAGTCCTGAAAAATGCTCAACGACTGTATAAAAATATTTGGTCTATGTCATTTTCATTGTGCCCTTTTCCTGAGAAAAAATCGTGTAGGATAGATAAGTAAGTGTTACATCAAAGGTATTTCCTTCTGTGTCACCGTGTATATTCAGGAGATCTTCGACATTTAAAGTAATTTTTCACTTACATTATAGACCAATGCATGTAAATGGATCAACAAGTTACTCAGCGAAATACAGGGTGTCCTCCAGTTTAGCACAAACTTCCAAATTCAGCTTGGATATCAAAATCAGTAATGCTCAAATGGGTCACTGAGTAGTTCAAAAAGAAAGTACAGTGAATGTCCTGATCTCCTTTCGATAATACAACTGAAAATATAATTTCCGTTGGCAAATATTCTTCTGAAAAAAAAATCTATTCAAATAGTTGATAAGAACCTTCGTCTTAATTACGTGCTTCCTTGATATTACGTCGATTACACCTCTATAAACAGATGTCCTTTGTTGAAATTTTGTGTATCATACCTTGTAAAAGTAGTCGAAGCTACTAATGTTTCACTTACAATGAATTTTCTTCAATTACCCATGTTCGATGTGGGATTGTAAATTTTTTCTAGTCAGAAGTATTTTGTAGGAGCTAAGACTTAACGTATTTGATAAGTTGTTGTAAAAGTATCCCAACTATATTGAGAATTTGATAATGCTAGGTAATTTCAGAAATTGAATAAGTATATCACATAAACCGAAAAAAATATTCGCAAAGCAATTGTGGAAAGTAGCTACTGCAGAAAATGTTACATTCCCTGTGATTGGTGGTAGGGAAACAATATTCAAATTGCCCAGATTTATATAGCCATAAAAAATGACACTCTCCACATGTGTTGTCAACATTTCATTCTACGAAGTCTTTGAAAAAAACTTGAAGGTCAACTGGACAAGTCAAGTTATTTTCATGTGACCGTACAAAAAAACATTTCATCAAGTTTACGATCACATAAATGAATGTTTGTTATGAATAATTGCATTTGCGTGTGTATCTAAAATTCAAATTTTCGTTTGACACATTATTTATTACTAGTGTACAAAGAGTATTCTTGAATATACAGAGTTTCTCACTTGCCTTATTTCTCTTGTGAGTTGTTTGATATCAATGAAATTCGGTTATAAATGTTATGGCTCATATCATCCACTGCTTTTCGTAATATTACACATCTATATTTCAGGCTCACCTGAAATTATATTGACAATTCTCTTTTATGTTCACAAGAGAATCAAGACTACTGTAATTTCTACGATTTCTTGTTGCTACCGCCCTCTATTAAAAATGTGCGGAAGCTTAGTTGTATTGATTCATTTTGTGTGATACGAATTTGATTGAATCATATAATTCAGAACAGAAATGAGGATTGGAGGAAAAGTGAGATATACTGTATGAGGCATTGCAGCAAGGAATTCTAAATCATTTGTAAATTGATAATAATATAGTTCAAATATACATACGACGAGTAAGTTAATATAAGGCCTCACACATTTTAGACCAAAATAACTTCAATGCCAAATTATTTTTCTTACTGCAGTTTCCAAATTTTGTGAACAGCAGAAATTGGTCACCTGGATCTACAAACGTATTTGAAATAATTTCATTCATGTTTTTGAGGTTAGGTGAAAGAGTTTGGTTATGGAAATTATTTCAAGCGAAGCTTGGAGCAATGTCAATTATGATCAATTGAAATGTTACTCAAATTCAAGAAATAGCACAGCTATACGCCTGTTAGATTCTCAAAGTTTCGGATTTTCTGCGTACATTCCATCGTAATTCAATGAAAATTTCGTTCCTCTCATTTATAATTGACAGCTTCAATCCACTTTTCTCTCAATGATTCAATAAATAGGTATGGTTCTTTTTTCATCTACAGTGCCATTGACGTTGTAAATACACCACCCTGTATATAAATGTATTTAGTGAAATTTGTGGGATGACTCATAATGTACCAAGGATGTATACAGGCATGATATTATGTTAAGAAATACGGACCTATACATAAACTTTAATTCATGATTTGAATAGTATTTAAGTATCAATGTATTTTCTATGAACTCTCACTGTTGAAGAAATAATAATTATAATAATGAATATGTATACCTACTAAGAAATATTGTGCTAATAAAAAGAATGTTTTTCGGGGAGTACAGGTAATGACAGCGTATAGATTTACCTCCATGTTGTGTTGGTAGCACTTCGGAGATATTGAAAATATGTAGTAATTTATTTTTGAGAGCACAAGACAATCAACAAGTGCGTGAGATGAGTCATGCTTATAGTGAAAACGCATAAATAGTCGTGACAGCGCCTCAACACTTTCAACTAACTGGATATAAAATGGTACCTCTACGTTGCACTACCCTCGAGCTTTTTTTGGCAAAAATTTAGAGTCGTATCCTATCTTGTGCAATTGTTTCCTCGAGAAAGTTTAACGAAAATCCAAACTTTATGTAATAGAACCCCATTCACTGTTTATATCATGTAAGAAATTGCTCTTTTCTTGTGAACATTTTTATATAGGTGTTTGATTACATACATATCACAAGATTATTTCGATTTTCATTAAAACTATCACAATATATGGATCATGTGTCGACTGAGTGTTTTCTGTAAATACATATGTTAATTTATTATTACAGTTGGACAAATAAATGACACATGAATATCATCAACATGGATTTTATTTCATACTTATACAAACAACATATCCTAACGTCTGCAATCCTAAATTTACATCCTTTCGCACAAGTTTATATAATGAGAATTTATAATTAATATCCAATGTTCTGTGATTTGTGGTGCCATAAGCCACTGAACACGGAGATCTAAACACATGTACGTCACACCTGGGATCAACGACAGCGCCACATCTCAGCTGTTGTTTCATGCTTGCTGAGCGAAACTCACCCTCCTCCTTGTTTCGTGTCAATCTGTCATTGTCACTTGTAAATAAGATCCATTTAAAGTTGAGTGATATTGTGTAGATAATTTGTTCATATTCCAGGCGTATTTAAAAATCAAATAATGCCAAAAATAAAGCAAACTAGGAAACGGAGACACGAATCCAGAAGCCCTGAAAAATCATCAGAATATGAAATCGATGTCCCGAAAAGCAAGTTCAAACCCTTCGACGATAAAGCACATGCAGAAGAGGAACATTTATCACATATCCTTTTTGGGGGAACCAAGAGCTTCCTCAAGTGCCTCGAGGAAGCCGAACAGGAAACAGGCGCATCACAATCCAACGTGGATTCAGGTGTTGGTGAATATGACAGCAGTGAGAATGATGAACAAGTCAGAAAACCAGCATGGACTGACGATGAGGATGATGGAATTGAAGTGGGACAAGCATTGAACGCTCAAAGGAGAAAGCTTCCTAACGGGGGCATCAACAGCCGTAACAACCAATATTCCAAGCTTCTCAAGCAAAAGTTTGAAACAGTTGTTGGAAATCCAAAATGGGCTTCTCTGGACAAGAGAAAACATTGTGAGTCGGACTCTGAAGAAGAGATTCTGCAGCATTGTGGGTTCATACAGAAAACTGCCAAAGCTCTCATTCCTCCCAGTGTTCTAGAGTTCAAAAAAGTCAAGGATTTGAACTGTGAAACCTACTCTGAAGGACCCTACATTAACTCAATTGAATTCCATCCAACTTCCACTGTTGCACTGGTTACAGGCAATGCAGGAATCGCTTCATTGTTCTCTGTGGACGGGAAAAGGAACAATAAACTGCACAGTGTAGCTTTCGAAAGATACCCAATTGTTTGTGCTAAGTTTTGTCAAAACGGAAATGAAGCTCTGCTTGGCTCGAGACAGTCATATATCTTCAGCTACGACCTCATTGCTGCTAAACACACCAGAATCAATCTTCCAACAGGTCTCACACAGTTCAAAAACTTTGTTGTTTCACCTGATTATCAGTTTATTGCTGCTGCTGGGAAGTGGGGGGAAGTGCATTTGTTATCGGCTGCTTCTAAGGAGAGAATTGCTCTTTTGAAACAGGACTCGGAGGTCACAGCTCTGGAATACAATCCTACAGGTATTTATTTAAATTTTCTGTTTAATCGATGCTACATCCTTGTTTCAATGCTGTAGGAAATTTGCTGTTTGGTCACAGCTACAGTGGCGAGGTAACAATATGGGACTTGAATACAAGAAGATTGAAGCATAAGTTCACTGACGATGGGTGCCTACAAGGCACCACCCTCTCCATATCATCCTCGAATCAATTCCTTGCTGCTGGTTCCGCTCAAGGAGTAGTGAATTTGTACAACATGGAAGACGTTCTCCAAAGCCAGTTACCGAAACCAAGGAAAACAATAATGAATTTGACGACTTCAGTGGGCACTTTAAAGTTCAACGAGTCCTCCGAAATTCTCGGGTTTTCATCGCCTGATATTCAGAATTCCATGAAATTGTATCATGTCGGTTCCGGGACGGTTTTCAGTAATTTCCCGAATTTCCAGACTAGAATGGGGCACGTGAATGTTTTCAATTTCTCTCCCAATAGCGGGTATTTCGCGTACGGCAATAGGAAGTCGATTGTTTCTTTGTATAGACTGAAACATTACAAGAATTATTGATTCATGCAACTTATGCACTTGACTGTTTGATGATTCCTTTGTATTAATAAAATTACAAACCATTTTTTTATTATTTTTGTGTATTTGTCCAATTGGATTACTGAAAACCGTGGAAATGTATATAGATGTTATTTATTGACAATTTTCATTCAACAACGTTAAATACATGCGATAGTGTGAAATTTAATTGAGATATGTCAAAAATTAAAAATGTGTTGAATGTCCATAGTTGTTTTAATGCATACAGTAACCTTGATTATTTACTTCATTGGTAATGACTTCTTTGGAAAAATTAAATTCATATCTCGAAAGAATATTAAAAGGCAAGGACAAATCATCTATCTATTATCATTTTTTTTCAAATTTCTTATCGTTGAAAACTCGATGAATCATCCATCGTATTTATATTCAATAATATTTATTTATATTTGTATCAATCAATCAATATCATTAATGAAAAACAAACAATGGAACCGAATAAATAAGTAAAAAATCATTCTACAAACTTTTTTATACGAAGTCCCTCAAGACGCCACTAATTTATAGCTGGTTGAAGTCAAAAAAAAACGTTTCTTCTTCTTTTAATTTGAATGAATAACATGGCAGCCAAATTTTGCAGCAGAAAGGACTGTTTCTTTGTTGTGGAAACCAGAACCATGATGAAAAATCTTTTCAACATTCCAATATCCAGGTATTAGTGCCACAGAATTGTTATGGTGTAAATCAAAGAACTGGCTAGGTACTCTGAAATGTTTCAGCACAGAGTATATAGTCCTGTATGCGTCAACGTCATTCATGATAACGAGTGCACTATTAATTATTAATCTATAAATGAAATTACTAATAGAAAAACCAGTACACATCATATCAAAATAACTTTAATGAATGAGTATTCAAGAACTTGTATGGTGGAGTAGATAATTGCATAATCAAAATTATGAATAATGTTTAGGGTTCTATGAGTCATGTAATCTTATTACCTGTGTTACGTCGTCTATAGTTACGTGTACATGGCACTTTAAGGAATTTAAAAATCTGTTGTTGAATTTATGATTTATATTTGTCGAACATAATGAAGTAGTAATCATTATATTATATTGATTTCAATGAAGAAAGGTTCAAAATCTTTTATGAATGAGTAGATAATCATAATTTTTATTTCATTCCAAATCTTCTAGAACATAAGAATATAAATGATAGATAGATAGATAGATACTTTATTAATCATGCTATGTACACAAAATACATTTATGACAGGTCACAGTTAAAAAAAATAGTAAAATTGTAGTTCACAAGTAGTAAAAAAGTTTATTGATTGTCTTAGATAAATTGCGACACCACCATGCGCTCGTTGTTTTCTACAAAATTGACTAGCTAATATGTAGCCAGGAATATTGATAGTTTTCAGATTATTTTCCGATTGCCAGTGTTCAGAGACACAAAGGATATCGAAATCGTAATCGACTAGAAATGAATCAATTTTCAGTAATTTATTTGAATAGGCATTGTGTATTTATGTGAAATATACTCAAAGAATCATTACCCCTCAAGTCTCTTGGGTGCACATTAATAAGATTGGATTTTTTTTTATGTAGGAACTTGTTGGAGTTTGTGTGTGCCTAAAAAAGAATTTGGTTGATTGTCGTTTCCAATGATGTCATCTTTTTTGAAATTGAATCTCCTATATCCAACCCCTTTTGGCCAGAAAGACGGGGTGTATGTATCTGTGATCTTCCTTATGTGAAAAATAACAATTTTTTCTTGCATATTCAGTTCCTCATGAAATATTCTGAATTCGATATTATTGGGCGTCGTTTAAAATCGAATTTGGCGGTAGAAATGACGTGGCCACGAATCGAGCATGTGCGATGACGATGCATAAAACGATCTCGTCCTGTCCACCTCAGCATCAGAAATGATACTGAGCGAATCCCCATCGAAAGTGTCGGAGTTGTAGAATATTTCGCCCCCGAAAGTATAGAAGTTAAAACAGGTTGAGTAGTTTATAGACGCTGGATTTCAAGTTTTGTTTTCATATGCTATTCTGCGTTCGCCTTGTCAACAACTGATGCGCATGCGTCGACATGGAAGTTACCTACACTGACCATGCGCATATCAGTCTCCATTTGGGTCTCGGAAAATGGCGTCAGCTAACTTTCTCGAGGAAGCTCTCAGTACAGATGTCGATGAATCTGCATTCAGTGCAATTGTGGGCTCTTTGGAGAATCAACTCGTTACCTCTGCACCACAAGCATCAAGTCAATCCAGTTCAACTGTCGTCATTAACCAGAACCATATAAACAGTGCAATATCAAACGGCGGGACAGTTGCCTCGCAGAAACATGGGACTATCGCCAACGGTGATTCGATAAGTATAGTGAATGCAAGCGATAGCAGTAAACAAGTGACGAACAATTCGATGCTTATAAGCGGCGCATCGGGAGTAGTGACTACAGGCTACATAAACCAAACTGCATCTGTACAACAAAACAAAACCAACGAGGGCGTCAAGATAGTGTACTCGCAGGGACAGGGCCAACCAGTTATGACTAGCTCAGGCACCATGATACAAAATCGAGTGTCTTTACCGAATCAGTCACTTCCCAATGGCACTATAGGTCTTCCCCCACAGTCTGTGCTTCAGACAACTCCAACTAACGTCCAAACGCTACAAAACAAACAACCCACACTGGTGCTGAAAACCAGTGGGGCTTCTGGTACCCAGAACCTCATGACTGTTCCAATGAACGTGAATTCTTCAGTACCCCAGGCTAATAATGTAGGTAGCATAAGCACACAATCCTCAAATATCCTATCCAATCTCCAGGTAGTCAATGTACGCTCTGGAGTTCCTAATCAGCAGGCAAAAGGGCAACCAGCTCGTGTAGTGCTTAGCGCTCCTCAGATAGTGGGGGCCCGCCAGGGAGCTCCTGTAAGTCAAACAAAGTACATTGAATGGGAAGGCTTCGCAACCTAGTACCCTGCACTATTGTTGAATTGCTAACAGTGTCAAGCTTTCTAACTTGTACATATGCTCTAACAGAATAGCCTTCCTATTCAATGATTTTCAAAATTTGTGTGTGTCCAAAGTAAAAGTACATAATATGCGCAATTGACAGTGTTTTTGAGATATTTTGTGTTACTTTGGGAATCATAGGATGAAGGATTCATTTTTAGGTTATAGCTCTGATGCATTTCTATTATAACAAAATACAGATTTGATGATCATACAAAATCAAGTTAGCTTTGTCTTCAACCTAATTTTAGGTTAGAAGAACTGCAATTTCAAATTATAACCTTAACTTTATATCAATTTTCAAATCACTGTCAAGAATGCATTTTAGATATACAAAACTGACATGTCTGGCATGGTAAAAAAAAGTTTATTAGTGTTTTCTATCATAAATTTGAGTGGTTTTCAATGAAGTTTTGTTTTATAAGCTTTAGTCATTGATAATTTTTCATGTAAGTAGTTATGCAAACTATTCTTTAGCAGAATCTATTGGTTAAAATTTCGGATTTCATTATGTTTACAATTCTGATTAACATATTTCTACTCAAATGATATTCAGGTTCATTTGGTTTTTCCAGAACAGATGTGTTAGTTTTGTATTTTGCCATTAGTAAATTTCATTTTTTTGTTCTTTTTTTGAGTAGGTCACTCTCAATGAAAGTAATTTGGTAATCATATTTCTACACTGCTGGTTGTATTTTATATAATTTCGCTAAATATGAGATATTCTTCTCTCAAAATAACAATCCCAACCCCACATAGAAATAATTATATTTATGTGCTTTATTTAAGAAATTGCTATGAATTACTAACTTTACCAGTACTAATTGAATATATTTATAATCATTTGATTCAACAAGTTTCAATTTAACAATTGCATGAATGATTTTTCTGGCATTACTTCAATTGACAAATCAACAAAAATGAACTAAGAAGTCCAACAAAAATGTATTTGAAACATACCATTTATTACCAAGAAGTTGTAGTGACTGTTGTTTTTTGTTTAGCTTCAACTGTTGTCTAATTTGCTTCTTTGCTTTTATTGAAAGGTGTCTGAATTTATGTATGGTTTGAGTATTTTCTTTTGAGCAAACCAGAGATCTCCTATTAGGGGGCATTTTTGAGGATTTTTTTGACAATTTTCAATTTTGAACTGGAAGAAAAAATTCTGCTAGTCCATTAGAATAATTTCTGGCTTCAGATGTGCAATAACTGAACAATCAATCTAGACTCAAACCATTGAAATCACACCTATTTGTAGTTGTTGTAAATAGCTTGTAGCTGCTCTAACAAAAAAGTTATTTCTTTCTCGTAGAGTTTGAGTTTTGAAATGCGTACAGGGGCCGTGTCCGTCTAACAGTGTGCTTATCTGAATGTTTTAGCAATTAACCTTACAATCGTTTCATGGCCTGCAACCTGGCCAACAGGGAGCTTTGTTACTTAAGACTGAGAATGGACAGTATCAGCTCCTCAGGGTCGGACCAGCGCCCTCTGCAAACATCAATGCTTCCCAGCCAGCAGGACAGCCTGTCACTTTTAGGATGCAAACGGTAATTGTCATGATTTCAATTTAAAACATTTTTTCATTCATTTAATGGTCATTTTACAGATGTTTCAAGTCAAAAACAAGCTAAATTAAAATGATTCATTAGAATATTTCTGAAATAATTTATAATTTGTAGTAATTCATCAATTCTGTAAGAAAAAAACCGTTGCAGTTCCATTTTTAGTGAAAATAGTTATTTATTATACAAGGGAAAAAGTATTAGATTTCAAATCTAAATTTTTCCCATGTATAATACACATTTTTTTTTCTGTGACAGGGAAAACAACGATTTAATATCAACAAAACATATCATTATATTGAAGACAGAAAATTATCAATATGAAATTTGAATTCTTTAACTAGTAGGCTGTTGTACTTTTAGAGACAATCAGACCTGCGTTGCTAAGGAAACCTTCAAAGTAAACAAATATCTGTCAATTTAATTCTGTGATTTGGTTTAAAAATTGCGAACTTGGTAGTTATTTTGAATAACATAAAGTGAAAAAATGTCTGATTCCGAATTTTTTCTCTGACTTTACCGGAGTTAGTAAAAGCAGCAAAAGTAGCGTTACAAAAGTTATTGCCAGCTAAATCGCGGAAAATTTACGAAACCGCGTATTCAAGATTCATGGAATGGAAGATGAAAAAGACCGTGTTGTTGGCTTCTTTTTCGGAACTGGCACAACAACAAAAGCCATCAACAGTGTGGTCGAATTATTCAATGATAAAATATAATTTCGACATAACTTCGACTGTTGTACCGAAATACACACAAAAATACATGGAAGACAATTTAACACAGTTTCACGTCAGATTTCAACGAATTCGAATGTTGAATAATCGATAAATGAACTTTTATTTTTTTTTAGCAAGCTCCTACTAGTTCAGTCAATAATTCTACAACTACAGCTACGTCTGCTTCCCAAGTTCAGGTTCAAGTGCAGGTAACAAAATAAGTATTCCTTCTAGATAAATTTCAGAAGCATCCTCATCTAACAGGAAATAGAAAAATAAAATAAAATGGGAAGTTGAGAGATGTATATTTTGTTGAATCAGAATAAAACTGTGTATTTTTTTTATCGACAAGATAACATTCGAAATGAACAGCTCAAATTCATATTTCAGCGTCCTGTGCACGATAATACCAAAGAAAAGTGCCGTAAGTTCCTCGCAAATCTACTGGAATTGTCAAGTAGAGAAACCAAATCAGTCGAAAGAAATGTCAGAACTCTAATACAAGAGCTTATCGATAACAAGGTAGAACCTGAAGATTTCTGTGACAAACTAGAGAAGCTTCTCAATGCCTCACCACAACCATGTCTGATCGGATTTCTCAAGGTTGGTGCTCGATATCAGTGTGTTAGTGTGTCGGATATTTGAGTGTCATAACCTCAAACATTGGTGGTGGGAATTAATCTTTAAAATGGGCGAGATCACTAAACCAGAACGTTGAGAAATGTACCCAGAATCACTATAAATTTCACATTTTGCACCCCCTGTATCTTCCATGCCTAAATTAACTCATTTCCACAAGTTGCTTATGCTTTTGACAAGTGTCACTTTGTATCCTGGCAACGTGTTTGACAGTGACAAGTCACAAAACCCAGTTGCTCAAGTTTTGATTTCTGATTTCTATGAACGACAAAGAAAATGATAGCAGCGCCGTTGACGACTCAGTATGTTGGTTTTGGTGAAATATTTCGAGTTGGACGTTGTTGTTATGTAAAGAGCTTCGATTTTTATAAATTTGGTGATATTGGCGTCGATAATTTTCGAGATATTCAGCTTTTAAGTCAGAAATTTAACTCTCTTAACTGTGCGAATTTGACCGAAAACGTTCAAGAAAGGAAGGTAAATGGATTTTGGAGTGAGTTAATCTCGAGAAGTGTTGATTTTTCCCTGATAATATTGCCAAATTCGTGTTGGAAATAATACTAGGCGCCTCAAAATACCTCGTTAATATTAAGCTCTATTAATTTTCCGAGTGCTAATGCTGCTTCAATCCTCTCTTACAGAAAAGTTTGCCGTTGCTTCGCCATTCTCTGGCGAGCGGCGAGCTCATAATAGACGGCATCCGTCCTCCCACGTCAAACGTCGTTTTTTCAGTGGCAAGTGCATCGCCGACTGTCCAAACCGTCCACACGGTTCGACCGGCCGGCTTACCGCCCAACCAAGTGAGTCTATTTCGTCGCTCGATCGATTCCCCCCCCCCCCTACTAGTGCCTGGTTTTCGTTTTTTCGCAGGTTCGAATTGTCGCTCCCGGCTCGGCCGTGGTGAGACCCGCCCAGCTCGTCCAGCAGCGAGTGGTGGCGCCCGCGAGGCCGCCATTGCAGACGAGGATGGTGACCACCATTAGGCAGCCGGTGGTGGCGAACAACGTGATGGTGTCGAGCTCGCAACCGCCCGCGCTGCATCCGGTCTACCCGAGTAGTCAGACGATCAGGTCGGGTGCTGGCATGATCAGGCAGCCGATGCAGGTGAGGATGAAACGAATTTATTTTTTATTGATTTTATTTGGTTTTATTTGTCGTGGTTTTCAGCTGGAAATTGGGGGATTTTTATTTAATTAAGGGTGTGGGGGGGGCTTCTTGTCTGGATGTCTTGATTTGAGACATTTTTCAAACTTTAATCGACAAAAAAAAGAATGCGGCACATTTTTACTGTTCAATTTTGTATGATTTTTTTTTGATATCTGACAAATATATAAAAAATTCTTCGGGTTGATTTTTACCAAGAAAAAATTCACAATGGCGTCGACTCGAAAAAAACAATTCACCCCCTTCTTTTGGACCTTTTTCGAATTTCTAAATATACTTGAGAACAAAATTTTCTAAAATCCGTAAATTGATATTTGAATACAAAAGAGAAAATAATGGAAAACTCTTTGAAATGAAGGCTGGCGCATTTGAAGTTTGACAATAAAAAAGGAGGGGCTTCTTGTCTGAATGTCTCAATTTGAGGCATATTTCGAACTTTGATCAACAAAAAGAAACAATGCGGCACATTTTTACTGCCCATTTTTGTAGGATTTTTATTGATATCTGACGAATATATGAAATATTCTATGGATTGATTTTTACACAGAAAAATTTCTCAATGGTGTCTACTCGAAAAAAAGCTTCTCGCCCCTTCTTTTGGACCTTGGAGAGATACAGAAATGTACAAAAATGATTTTTCTTTTCAAATTTCAAAGGAATAGGCATTTTTCAAACTAAGCTGAAGACATTTCAATTATCAATTTTTCATGCTTTTTATTGATATTAGAATATAAAAAAAAAATAAAAAGAAAAACTCGTCGAAATAAAGGCTGGTGCATTAGGGCTCCCTAATTGATTCCAACCCTTTGAAGTTTAACAATAAAAAAAGGCATAGTTTTGACAAAAGTTGTCGTTTTTTCAATACCAAATTGACTATTTTCGTCCAAACAAAAAAATCGTAGGTCAATTTTGAGAATTTTTTCGAGAAAAACGCGTTCAGAGTTTGAACTATCGCGATTTATATCCGCGAGCGGTCGTTCTTTAGAACGCTGCCATTCAAAAACTATTCAAGATACGACCTTCCCGCTTTCACAGGATATTTTCGAAAGTATGAACTACCGAATAACCCAAATAATTTTTTTTTGGAAAGTGTCGCACTACTATAACCTTAGACAGTCTCATAGGGCAGCAAGGGCGACCGTTGGCCCGCCTTCTATTGTACTTCTTAGACAAAGAATTAGCATTTAAATAACGAAAAATCACCTCAATCTCATCAAATGAATAAGTATAACAACTTAAAACCCAAATGATGACTATTTAGGTGCGAACGGTTGCCCCCAACCAGATACGCCAACAAATGCAGGTGCGGGCGACCGCGCCCGCCCAAAAACAAATAGCCGGCGGCGTGGTGAAATTCCAAGGATCCAAACCGGTAGTGCCTTCCAATCTGAAACCGGCGGCCAAGGATAAGGAGAAGAAGACCTTCTCGACCGCCTACACCGGCGACGATGACATCAACGACGTGGCGGCCATGGGCGGCGTCAATTTGGCCGAGGAAACCCAAAAAATCCTAGGTGAGTCCAGCGATCGCATTGATTTTGTTTTTATTTGTGTGGGGAATTTTTTTAGAGTCTTGAATTCGATTGAAATGTGATTTTTTTGTTGAATTTGCTGTATTATTCGGATGAACGTCTATTTAATACCCTTTTCTCGGCGAATTACAACTCTGTGATTTTTTTTTCGACCAAACGACTCCGCCAAAAAATTAGAAAAATAATTAGCTACGTTTCCCAACGTTTTACTTTTCGTGCTGGCTTTGAAAGAGTGTTTTTGAAATTAGTTTGGTTCATTTCGATCTCCAAAATAACGAAATAACGTGAGAAAGACCGAAAAAATCAGGAAATATTGCAGAAATAAGGTGCAAATCATCGTCTACAATATTTTCGTGTTCCTTCCGAAAGTCTCGCGGCGTCGCGAGCTCGTTTCCCATCGATTCCTCCAATTCATCAGCAGTGACTGATAATCCGACCAGGCTGGAATTTGTGTGGGGAATTTTTTTAGAGTCTTGAATTCGATTGAAATGTGCTTTGAAATTGAATATTGTATAGTTTTTTGTTGAATTTGCTGTATTCTTCGAATGAACGCCTATTTAATGCCCTTTTCTCGGCGAATTACAACTCTGTGAATTTTTTTCCGACCAAACGACTGCGCTAAAAAAATTCCAAAAATAATTGGCTACGTTTCCCAACGTTTTTACTTTTCTTGGTGGCTTTGAAATAGTGTTTTCGAATCTTAGTTTGGTTCATTTTGATCTCCAAAATGACTTGAGAAATACCGAAAAAATCAGCAAATATTGCGAAAATAAGGTGCAAATCATCGTCTACAATATTTTCGTGTTCCTTTCGCAAGCCTCGCGGCGTCGCGAGCTCGTTTCCCATCGATTCCTCCAATTCATCAGCAGTGACTGATAATCCGACCAGACTGAAATTAGTGTGGGGAATTTTTTTTGAGTCGTGAATTTGATTGAAATGTTCTTTGGAATTGAATATTGTATAGTTTTTTGTTGAATTTGCTGAATTCTTCGAATGAACGCCTATTTAATACCCTTTTCTCGGCGAATTACAACTCTGTGAATTTTTTTCCGACCAAACGACTGCGCCAAAAAAATTCCAAAAATAATTGGCTACGTTTCCCAACGTTTTACTTTTCGTGGTGGCTTTGAAAGAGTGTTTTTGAAATTAGTTTGGTTCATTTCGATCTCCAAAATAACGAAATAACGTGAGAAAGACCGAAAAAATCAGGAAATATTGCAGAAATAAGGTGCAAATCATCGTCTACAATATTTTCGTGTTCCTTCCGAAAGTCTCGCGGCGTCGCGAGCTCGTTTCCCATCGATTCCTCCAATTCATCAGCAGTGACTGATAATCCGACCACACTGGAATTTCTCTACGAACTTTCAGGGTCGACCGAGTTCGTCGGCACCCAGATACGTTCCTGCAAGGAGGACGTGCTGTGTTCTATGGGTCCGCTTCAGCATCGCATCCGACAGATCATGATGAAGCACGGCCTGGACGAGCCCGGCGCCGACGTCGCCGCTTGCGTGTCGCACGCGGCGCAAGAACGTCTCAAAAACATCCTCGAAAAGGTGTCCGTCGTCACCGAGCACCGGCTCGAAAACATCAAGATGAACCAGCGATACGACGTGACCAACGACGTCAAAGGTAAGTGTCGATTTGTTGTTTTGTTTTTTGTTTTCAGGGGCCCTATTGTGTATTTTCGCCTGTTTTTGTTGTTAATTCGCGTGGAAGGTGTGATCGGAAAATTTTTAATTTGCTCCAAACTTGTTTCAAGGTTAATACAGGGTGAATCGCTTATGGAAAATGTTCGCTGTTACTTCCGGTGCCTTGGGTGTTTTTTCAGCAACACCCAGTATAGTTTTGACATTTTCGAATTCTACGTAGAATTCTGGACCTTTTGCAGCTTGAATCGCTTCTCTATCACGATTTATTTTGGAGTTATTAATTTTTTTCGAAAAATTTTGACAGGTGGACTGTCTAACTGAAACCTCTGTATTATCTACAATTTTCATGATGAAAAGTTTAAATTTTGTGT
This sequence comes from Plagiodera versicolora, assembly GCA_037013635.1. Taxonomy (NCBI): domain Eukaryota; kingdom Metazoa; phylum Arthropoda; class Insecta; order Coleoptera; family Chrysomelidae; genus Plagiodera; species Plagiodera versicolora. Next base: position 7,796,607 of record CM072991.1, on the reverse strand, counting down.
ACACATCAATGAAAAAGTATCCTTTAAGGTGCCCCCAACAGTGGTCCTAAATATTCGACAGGGTGTTCGATATTTCAGTTTACTTTTCGGAAATTTCAAACGCTAATAATCTCCTTATTTAAAATGGAAATATCATGACATTTTTACCCAATTTGACGCAAAATTGATTGTGTCTCTTCGACCTTCCGAAATAGCTTATTGCAACTCTCAAAATCTTGGTAGGTCAACTGAAATTCTTGGAGGACCTCGACAAGGCGGAGCGCAAACGACACGAAGAGATGGAGCGCGAGATGCTGATGCGCGCGGCGAAATCTCGATCGCGCACCGAAGACCCCGAGCAGGCCAAGCTGAAGGCGAAGGCGAAGGAGATGCAGCGGGTCGAGATGGAGGAGCTGCGCCAGCGGGAGGCGAACGCGACGGCTTTGCAGGCTATCGGGCCGAGGAAGAAGCCGAGGCTCGACGGCGAGCCTTCCGGCATGTCGCAGGTGAGGTTTTTTCTATTATTTGGATTTGTGGGTTCAACTAACTGATGACTCGTTTGTATTTATTGACGATCTATTTTTTATTAATGATATTTCAAATTTAAAAAATCTATTTTCTTCTATATCGAATCTCTGAAGATTTATTTATGTGAAATTTTTACAAAAATAGTATTGAAGATCGAGTTTTAATCAACTAATTTCAATAATCGAATCTTCAAATATTAAAAATCGACTGATCAAAAATTAATTTTTAATAATCCATTCTTTTGATACTGGAAATCGAATTTTGATAAATCTGTTTTGAATACTCTTGTTTTTAGGCATAACAATTCTATTTTCAATAATGAAATCTCTTGATATTGAAAATCAATTTCTGATGATCGCTTTTCTAAATATTTAAAAGCTATTTTCTATAATCGAATCTCTGAATATTAAGAAAATATTTCAATGAATCGATTTTCAATTATCCATTATCTAAATTCTAAATATTAAAAATCTATTTATTAAAAATTTTATTTTTAAAATGTCGATCCTCTAAATATTTAAAATGGAGTTTCGGTTAATCTATTTTTTATTATTTATTTTCAATAACCAGTTTTCGATCAATAGATTTTTAATAATCCATTCTTTTGAAACTGAAAATTGAATTTTGATGAATCTGTTTTCAATTTTCTTGTTTCTAAGCATAAAAATCGATTTTCAATAATGAAATCTCGTGATATCAAAAATCCATTTCTAATGATCGCTTTTCTAAATATTAAAAATCAATTTTTGTATAATATATATTTTATTATCAATACTCAAAATTTCAGAAATCTATTTTCAATAGTCGAATCTCTGAATATTAAAAATGTATCGATGTTCAATTATTCATCTTCAAAATATTAGAAATTTTATTTTGATTAACCTATTTTTAATTATAGATTTTTTTTTAAATATTAGGATTCGATAGTTGATAATAAAATCTTCAAATATTGAAAATCGATTTATCATAATCGTTTTTCTGAATATCAAAAAGTGATCTTTGTTTAATATATTTTATATTATTGATACTCCAAATTTTAAAAACCTATTTTTTATAATCGAATCTCTATATATTGAAAATTTCGATTATCCATTTCTTAAATATTAAAAATTGAATATTGATTAACCTATTTTTGATTATTGATTTTCTAAATTTTGCAAAGCAATTTTCGTTTAATCCATATTCAATAATCCATTCTCTAACTATTAAATAAACGTATTTTGATCAATTTATATCGAATACTTGATTCTCTACACAGAAAAATTCGATTATTAATATCGAATCTCCAAATATTAAAAGTGTATTTGATATAATCGAATTTCTGAATATCAAAAATGTATTTCAATAAATCGATGTTCAATTATCAATTTTCTAACTAAAATGCAAAACGTATTGAACATTTTTACTAAATATTTTCTCTAATTTTTATTGATATCGGAACATAAACAAAATGAAATAAAAATAAAGTCGAATTCATCCATGGGCGTATTTTCGAAGGCCTAAAATATCGAACGAAAATATGCACTAAAAATAGTTTTTTTTTTTTCTCAAATTTCTAAACCAGAATAACCATTTTAGCGATTTTGTGGAACAGTGAATAAAAAAATGAATGAATAAAAATGGTGGTTACGAAATTCCCATTGAAAAATCACATCACACGACGAGAGTCGATGATATAATAATCGATACGATTTTTTTTTTCCACCTCGGTAGGCGAATGCTGGTGGATCGATGGGCGGCGCTCGAAACCAGCTGCCGCTGCGGCAGCGCATGAAGAAGGTGACGTTGAAAGACTTCCAATTCGCCATGGAGTCGGAAAAGGATATGTGCAGGAGTAAACTGTTGTACAAGTCGTACCTCAAGTGATGCTCGCTTCTCGTCAGTGTTGTGATATTTAGAAAACTAGACAATTTCGAATTAATCATCGCCCGATCGGTTTCGTTTCGCTCGAGACGCGGAAAATTTCTAAATATTTTGTAAAAACCACCACCACCACCACAGAATACCTATTTTTATAGTCTAAATGCGAGAATGTGAAATATTTTTATTCGAGTTGAATTTTTGCAATGGAACGCAGAAGAACGAGGCGAACGTGTTGTTTTGTATCAAAACTTGAGAAATCGGTAAGTCCTTTATGTGCAGCCTTTTTGTTACGTAGTGAACGCTTCGTATTTTTTCCGAGAGAGGGAGAGGCTGGGGAAAAAAACTTATCTGGCGCTGAAATTTGGCTGATTTGAATTTTCTTCTTGTTTTTCTTTTAGCATCTGCGATGGAAATTTTTGTGGGTACACACAGAGAGTATTTCGCTCCAAAAACACGAATTTGAGAATATTAGCGTGGGGAAATTAATACTTTTCGAGTTATTCCGCCCTGAAGCCTGAAATTCCACCTATTTTATTTCAAAAAACGTTACACCCTGTATCTCAGGATAATTTTTTTTCCTTGGAAAACATTGAAACGCAGTTTTTTCCAAATTATAACCATGCAAGATGTCCGTGAAAAGAATGACACTTTGACAGTTGATGGTTGACGCAATAATTATGTCTGAATGCTGTCAAATCTGAATACCGCATTTTCAATGTTTTCTTATCAGAACTGGGTGACTAAATGGCAAAAATACAGCTTCAGGATAATATTGAACAGTGTTTTTGGATTTTTTTCTCTATACTACTGAATTAAGCAGAAAAAAGTGCCCTACGTGTCGAAAAGTCTGTGTTCATGACTCGAAAACAAAAGGCAAAACAAAATTTTTGTTTTCGCCAGTGAACTGGGCTCGAAAAAGGGGGCGAGGACGCGATCCCCATTTTTTTGAATCTCCTGCAGTCGCCCTATAAAAAAATTTACCCAGGCTTCAGAGTGGAATATCATTGAAATTATTGATTTCCCCCCCACACGATTTTATTTGCGAATTCATGTTTTTGGGAAATTCAGATTGTGCTTTGGTGAATTTTTGATATGCGAGACGAATGAGAGGAAAAAAATTGTGACTTGAAAATTGGGATGTTTAATATTCTGATTCAAAAATATTCCAATAATTTAACGCGCTTTAGGAAAGTGTGGATCCAAGTTTTATATGTAAATTGGTCAAATGGAAGATGGTGCATCTTTCCGTGTAAATAAAAATGAATAAAAATATCATAGTTTTTTTCTACGATACTTGTACATATTGTAGATTTTCTAAAACAAAAATAGTTTTTCTTCATAAGAAAATCTTTTAAGCAGGTTATGTTGATACTTTGTAATTAGTTGTATAATTGTTTTTTTAACTAAACTATAAATATATAATTTTTGTTATAGATTAATATTTAATATAATAAAATTACAAAATGAATCTAGTTTTTGTTCAAACTGTACATACTCATACGTATTCAACACTAAAGATTTTTATATTTATTTTGTAATACTGACCGTTCATCTATTTTATTGATTAAATTGTTTGAAAAAAAAATAGCTCTTTAGGTGTTTTTGTCCCATAATTCTACTTCATCGTCGATTATTGTGAAAATCTAATGCGGCTGACTCAAAATTTCCACGCTGAATTTATTTTGGAAATTAAATAAAGAAATATCTGTGATTGCCGATGTTGGAAATTCTGAATCATCTGTGTTAGTTTTACTTTTTTTTTCTTCAGTTTATATATTAATCTAATAATTATACTTTAGTTTGATTGTCGATTATTCAACATCCTGATAATATAATTCCATATTGATCTGGCTTCGATTCAAGTCCTAGTACAAATTTCGTTGTTTTGGATTTAATAAATCGTTGTTTGATTTTGAAACTGCCTTATCATTCAACATTCACTGCTGGATGCGAACTTCTAGAGTAAGTATTATCGAAAACTTCAACATTCACGTAATACGTGAAATTTTGAGTAATATACCCCCCCTCGCTCCAATCCTGGATCTGTCACTGCCTGTCACGTTTGCATGTTGATGACGCGGGAAATCTAAATGCACTAGTATAACCTCTATCTTTACAGTGTGTTCGCTTGAAGATTGTAATAACTACAAAAACACGATAAGTAAGCTGAAAACTTTAATTTTAAACGAAATGTCACAGCTGACGTCACAATATGGGGGAGAGTTCATTATTGAATTTGTGGACACCAACTGCAAGTGACACTTTAGTGTATATTTGGTTTTACTGTGGTGATAAAGTGATGTCAAAAAAGCCCGAATTGGCAAGAATAACAAAACAATGTAAGTATACACCCCCAAATACCTTATATATACTCGTTGTAAATTTGTATTCCTGCATAGTTAAAAATCCCAATTAAAACCCAATGTTTTGAGCTTGAAAACCCTTGGAAATTGAATTTCGCGAATATTCCAAAGCGCCCAGAGAGTAAAAGTTCCGCAAAGTTAATTATTAAAATTCCTCATCCCTGATAAATTAAGAAGAGAAGGTAATTCGAACCAGTTTTCACGGAATTAATGTAACGCAATTTTTGAAACGCCCTGCGGTGAGCTCTGCAACCACCTACTCTGTACTTTTTTGTTCGGCGTCAGAACAAGATGTGGAAAGGGGCGGATTTCGTAACCCCTTCCCTGGACCGATATGCCCTTGGGCAACTTTCATTACGATGAGCAATTAACCGTGAAATTGGTTTATCGAATTTGGAAGTGTTCGAGACTCTAGACTCAACAAAGTCCAGAAATAATTAGCATTATGTAACCTCAATTCATTTCAGCTTCACATAAAACAAAAATCCTGAAGGTTATTTATTCAATATTTGCATCGCATCTACTGCTACTATGACGACTTCCTTCATACCAATCAAATTACCAGTCCAGTTCTTCAGCTGTTTCCAAAGTAAATATGAATTTTATTCCCTTCTTGCTGTGGAACAACTTATGCATATCTATCAGGGTGGCTGTGATATTCATGAATCCAATTTAACCTGCAAATTCCTGTCAATCGTGTAACATTTTCTTGTATGAAGAGCAGTAGGAACTCAACGTAAAGTGGCGTCGTTTTACTGTTTCAGCGCAGTTTTCTCACGAGTTGAAATTTCTTGCTGGATTTCGGGAAGAATGTGTAGTGACTTTAGTGTTTTTAATAGCTGAAACTATTAACAAGTGACTGAAAGTGCATGAAGATTTCTAACAGATGCCATTAGAAAAGGTGAGTTGCTGCATGCATTACATTGAACAATAGGGAATAATCTCCATCCATTTTTGTATTGAAAGTTATATGTTCGGATGATATTTAATGAACAATTGTTTGAAATGAACTTTATACCATCTGAAAATGCAGCGAATTGGAAGAGGTAACGTGGAGATGCTCATCATATGGTACATCAGATAGGTATCTCTTTACACAAATTTCCTTTGAATCCCAAGGCAGTTGAGAAATGGCAGACAATCTTTAATATAGGGAAACCTATTTATTAAGCTGATTTATTTCAGTAATTTGAGGAATCGTACTGAATAGTGAGGTTATTTCACTGAATTCATATTATTCGTTGATAAGAAATGTGCAGGTTGTTGCGAGGACAAATCATCTTGCAGGTACTCATTCTCCTCAAACACATTTCCAAACCAATGTGCTGATCTGAAAATGATAACTAAGCGCCTGCAAACTAAATTACATTTGAACTCGTTTCCGTCATTACCCAAGAGGTAGAGTTCTCAATGCGTTGCTTTTTTTAATGGAAGCATCCCCAGTAGGCCTACAAACCATGAATATGAAAAATTTCACATATTTACCCCTTCCAGAAATTAAAATTAATTCCTGAAATTCGTTTATCGGCATTTGTACAAAATTGCAAAATGCACTTCATATATTGTTTCAGATTACGTATCTGAAAAGTCTACGCGGCACCTATTTCACGTTTTTCAATTATTTCACTGCATTTACCCCTTCCAGAAATAAAATAATTCCTGAAATTCGTTTATCGGCATTTGTACAAAATTGCAAAATGCACTTCATATATTGTTTCAGATTACGTATCTGAAAAGTCTACGCGGCACCTATTTCACGTTTTTCAATTATTTCACTGCATTTACCCCTTCCAGAAACAAAATAATTTCTGAAATTCGTTAATTTGCATTTGTACAAAATAGCAAAATGCACTTCATATTGTCCTAAATTATGTACCTGAAAAGTATAAACCGCGCTTATTTCATTTGTTTTCACTTATTTCACTGAGAATGGTTCATCTGAATGAAATCACCAGATGATACCTACTCGAACCGCATTTACCCCTTCCAGAAATTAAAATTAATTCCTGAAATTCGTTTTGATTGGCATTTTTACAACATTGCAAAATGCACTTCATATTGTTTCAGATTATGTGTGTGTCTAAAAATCCACGAAGATTCATTCATAAAAAAATGTTCAAGCTCAAAATAAAACGAATTCGTTTCATTTTTTAAATCCCTTATGTAAATAAGAAAGAATAAATATCTGAATTCGAGAAATCATGCTGGGCCATTTGAAAAGAACGAAGAACTGACCATCTGAATGAATTCACCAGATGATACTTACTTGAACACCATGAACCCTTTTCTGAAATGAATAATTCCTGAAAAAGAATAATTCCTGAAATGAAATAATTCCTGAAAAAAAAATTCCTGAAAAAGAATAATTCCTGAAAAAGAATAATTCCTGAAAAAGAATACTTCCTGAAAAAAAAATAATTCCTGAAATAAAATAATTGCTGAAGTGAATGATTCCTGTAATGAATTTATTGCTGAAATGAATTAATACCCGAAATAAATCAATTCCTAAAATTCGTTCATTGGCATTTTTATAAAATTGCAAAATGCACTTTATTTGGAAATTTGTCGTTTAACAGACAGTACATCAAAATACTAAATAGAATGTTCATTTTCGAGTTGAAATCCTCAACATCGCAGTAGCAAAAGTAACAGTCGTCTACAGTGCGATGGTACAAATCAAATCTACAATCGAAAATGCGCTTGAAGAAATCGAGTACGTCGTCAAAAGTGATTCACATCCAAAAGTTCCATCGAAATTCAAATGCGGTGGGCCGCAAAGCGATTTTCTACCTACATCAAGACCTAAGAAGACTCCCACGACCACGAAAAACACTGTCATACCGACTTCTTAAGGTGACAGCCTCTTTTGCAAAGAGGAGAACTTACAAACACCAAAAGTCAATACTCTCCCCTCGTAAGGGTACCGCGCGTGTTATCGAGCGAGGTTGTCAACTGTCGTTGATGATCGGGTAGAAAAATCACTGGAAATAATTTTGATGCATCTGAACTTGGGACCTTCCGTTTGTAAATAACTTTTGATGGCGTACTCGATTTCTTCAAGCACACCTTTGATTGTAGATTCGATTTGTACCAACGCACCGTAGACTACTGTTAGTTTCACTACTGCAATGTTGAGGATTTCAATTCGAAAATAAACGTTCTATTCAGTATTCTGATGTACTGTGTGTTAAACGACCAGTCACTTGAAAACACTTTTTCACGAAAAAATAAGGTAGGCCTATGTAATTTTGAAAAGTGAGTTTGAAATCGAGAAACTGCAATTTGGACATACTGTACGTATATTCTGGCTATAATGATTCTCTGGAATCCTACGAATTCGATAGTTCATCGGAATATTGTGGGTGCACCCGCTGTAATTCGTGCAAAAAGTCATGCATAACCCAAAAATCACTTACCTTTTTCTAGAAGAACTACTTACTACCTGTAAGAATGAAAAAAAGTCATTAAATCTCTAGAATAAATATCTGAATTCGAAAAATCATGATGGACAATTAAAAAATAGTTGGTATGTGTGACGACGAGGTAAATGTGGCGTTGTAAAAGTTACAGAAATCAAAAAAACCACTCACCGATTGGTAGTAGTAGTTACACCTTCTATCCTAGTTCTTTGTTTTCCAGACGTCACATGCCATCTATAACAAAATTAAAAATGAATCTATAAAATATTCAACATTTTTGTTGGTACTTCATATTTTCATGCAAGTACACGAATTCGATATTAATACAAAGATGAAATTTCACCTTATTTTCTTGAATGTTAAGAAAGGGTTTATTTATCATGTATACATCATGAGAAAACATTGAAAACGGCACTTTAAAAGAACAATTCCACCAAGAAATCAGTAAATTTCAATAAAAACCCCGATATATCATGATGGAAAATTTAGAAATCGTTAAGTTGTGTGAAGTGGCGTAAAAAAAACTCACCCATTAATTTTCCTCAACATGCTCACTCTCAAACTGTCCTTGAAGCACACACACACACACACACACACACGAGATCACTGGAAACACTCCCGAAAACTTTCCACCGCACTAGAAAGTCTTTTTGTCACGCACGTCCGAACCCAACGGAGGTTTAAAATCGACTGAGTAATATGTGTCGTCTTATCAGTCTACCAATTCCTTTATGTGTGATTAATAGGGTTGCATAATTGAAACGTAGTCATCTCTGCTATACCGAAATGTGTGTACAGGATGATTGAAATATTTTCAAATTAAATTCTGTTGGCTATATTAGAAGATTGTCAGAACTCGGGCTCCTCTGACTGATTCAAAGATGCCTCTAGGGCTTCGCTAAATCGATGATGATGGTAAAATTATTAAATAGATATTTGAGTGTCTCCAATTAAAAACGATTGGTAGTGTAAATCTCGTATCTTTTTCTCAGTATAACCCGCGATAATAAATACGCTTATTACGTATAATGTCTGAACTGAGCTGGGAATTTTCTAGAATACTAAACTGTTACCGATATATACTGGATGTTCTTCCACACTGAAAACATTGACGAACTCACTCACTTGCACTGTTTTTTCACATTCAAAACAAAGTGGTGTTGATATAAATGAATAATATCGATAATTCGATAATAATTGATCAAAGCGATATACATTAGGCACCCCACGTTCGGAGGGATAATCAAACTAACTGTCAAATAATATGGCATGTAAAATTTCAACCATTTCTTCAATTTCAACGACACCATCACCCGTACTACGAAGCTTTGCAGTCACCTCCAGGCCTATCGGGTACGTCGTGAAATATGCGTCGCCCCAGGGCCGGCCTGGTGTTCGAGTCGCGTCCACGGTTTCGGATGGCCTCGAGCCGTCTTCAGGAATTCCGACTGGGTTCGGAGCAGTCGAATCGGATCTCGATCTGAGGCTGGGCGGGCGAATATTCGAGATGGGATTGTTGAAATTATCAACCGAACTGACTTGGTAATTTTTCAAAGAGTGACGTTTTTTTCCTTTTTCTGGTGATCCTAGTCAGGACATTAGAACAAAGTTACAGTTCAGTTGGGCGTATCGAAAATACAATTCGAGCACACTATTTTCCAAGTTCACTGTGAAAAATGGCGAGTTTTTCGTAGAGCTTTGCAGCATGCCTCATCAGAACTTCATAAAATATACAGCCGAAAGGTGCAATTACGAATGAATGTGAAAAATTCGCCCTGTGTGCCTCAGGGAAAACCGAATCATTTTTCCAGCCATTATTTTAGAAATGGAATGGACCGCCGGCTTTTTGTTCAATGTACAATGCGTTATTATATTAGTAGGGCGAAAAGAGAAACAAAGGTGGCTTTGTTTTGTACTACAAACACCAGAGGTCGTTGGCTGAAGTGAAACTTTGTCAAATGTCACCTCTTTCACAACAACTCTAAAGAGTCTCGAAATATAGCATTTTCAAAGTGTCCAGAAACTTTCCCAGCACGCTTTTTTGAAGAAAAAAAACATAATCAAAAATTTATAGGTTGGAATGAGAGCCTCATAAGAGACTCAAATCACGATGTAATAATTTATTTCGTTAGTAGAATAGAAACTGGCATCGTTTTTTCTTGAAACGTAGAGCATAAAAAATTGAAAGTAAGTTCAAATCATGGTATAATCAGAAGTTGCAAAAATCGTATAATCAACAATAAATTAGTCTTGAACTGTTTCGACATTATTAATTATTTAAAATCAGGAACTCTCACTTTAGTTTTTGTTTTTTTAATTGACACTCTGTACATCGAAGCCTTCAAACTAATACCTACCCTTATTTTCCGAAATAGACGCGTAATTTGTCTGGTCTATCATCACATTATACGCTCATCTTTTTTCGTTTTCCTCTCTATGCTTCTCAAAAATGGCTGGAGGGCTTCGTCGAAATGAAATTGGCCCGAGGCTTTTTCGGTATCGACTCTCTGCTCACTATACTCGGATGGGATGTATAGCCCGAAGGGCTATGCCCTATATATAGTATACATAGCGTTTTATAGATAGTGCCCTAGGGGTGTGTATTGTTTCTGGAATATTACGTGGCCAAAGTTGGTTTTACATGATCTGAAAACAAAATTACGAAAGTGTATTGGATTTTATATTTTATGATTGATTTTGGACGCAAAACATCGATACTCGGAGTTGTGGCACCCCACCTGTTGATGAAACGACCCTGGAACGGAATCGTGGGCCCGGTCCTGATAACACCCGAGGCGAAATAACAACATCCAACTATCTGACGACTATTCCCTTCAGGCTGTTCGGCTGTCTATATAGGCTCGACAAAAGAAAATCCTTTTCTGGAGTCTCGGACAATAAAGAGAACACTCCGTCAAGCTCGCCTGCAACCATATAAGCGTCCATTTTTATATCTCGTAATAAATTACGGTTCGGGCACGGTGATCGGCTGTCATGGTCAATTGCCAATAAAAGGGCGGAGCCTTATTGTTGCTCCGAGCACCACCAGAGGGCAGCAGACGTGGGTTTTTTATTTGCAGAGAGGACTCAATCATTTGACGTTTCAATATTTCAACCTAACATAAGAATCAGTGATTGTCAAGATGGAATACTAATTTTACAACGGACTCATTTGAAATGAAAGATTTTAGACGTCTACTTTCCTCTCGTTCTTTTTTCCCCGAATATTCCATTGAAATTTCCCCGTCCCACGTATCGTGTAGGTGTACAGGCGTACCACCATATATCCCCTTGTGAAATACGAAATAAACCGAGCTCATTATGTAAATCGACTTTGCCACACAACAAGCCAGCGTAAACGTGTATCTCGCCTCAAGGGACCTCGCACATCACATTACTACGTACGTACATACAATGCAGGTGGTGTGTTCGTTTTTCCTCCGCTTTGTACGGTCTCTGTCCCATTTTCGATGTTGGGGCAGTTTTATTTTATTTTCGGGGATTAGGATTTGCGGGCTTCACGTACGCCCACTCCTTTTTTTTGTTGCTGAGGCCGGCCCTGATTAAGAGACTGTTTCACATAACGTCGCTTATTGGTGAATGTAGACTCAAGATCGTGAGTCAGGTGATGCTAATGTGTTCGAGAGCTATTAAACATCTAAGATAATTTATGAATTAAAGTCAAATTATAGGAGCCATCAATCAGAATTCTTCGAGCACTTTACCCGACGTGTTCATGTCAATTTTTGTGCGAGTTTCATGGGAAATAGGAAATGAACTCATAAACGAGCAAATTCGAGTATTATGTGTAATCCATGACAAAATTGGCGATTTTCTGGAATTTTCCAACAAAAAGTACTCGATAGATTGTTTTGAGGTTGTCTGGGCATAGTAAGGCATCTTTAAAGCTATATTTTTTAACAGAAATATCGAAAAATAACGGGGTCATCACTGTCTCCGAACATGCCAAAAAAATCACCGCTTTCACTGTATATTCGTATAGCCCCTTAACAACACCGAATATAATCCACCCTGTATACACCGCCCGTTTCCGATGATTCGTCGGATAAGGCTCGAATCACGCGAGCGTTCGTTTCGTCCGTACCCGGGATGCCTCAGGGACCTCGTCGAAGCCCTTCGGCGACTCTGGCAATCCGTAATTTCTGGAGCGCCGCGGGCCGCGCCGGCCCTGATAATACGAGGAGAATGAAGCGCGGCGAAAGTCGTTTCCGCCTATTCGTTGAGTTGTAGTAGGGTTATTATTGTTTCGGTCTCATTTCTGTTGAAGCGTGCACTCTGGCTTGTGTTGAAAACAAAAGTGAACTGCTATGAACATTGAATCGTGTTGATTAGAAGCTGGGAAACAACTACCATGACATCGTAGATCTCGGATTATGATTAGCGGAGTGGAAGCCGCCCGTTTGCTCGATCGCTTGAAAATTGTCGATGATGTCTGAGACGTGATATATTATATGATCCGAGTGCGTGGGTGAGAGCTAGCTCGGAGACAATTCACCAAAACATGCATATGGTCTTCGTGCCGAACTTTTTCTCTATAAGGCGTCTCAAAAAATATTTCTCTTTATTTTTATTGTCTGGTAACTTGAATGAATCGACTTTAGTGCTGTCATGCATTGGATAGCTTCCAACCTCTCTCAGAAAAAACATCCAAACGTCAATCTTGGTCCATCCCCAGCATCCCGAAATGAACCATTTCCTGTCCCCTTGTTACGGAAAGGAAAGGAACGGAATAAGGTTTTTTTTGCTTCGGTGAACTGAAAACGAAAGGTCCAGTAGAACGAAGGAAAAAGCTATCAATTTGTCCACCTAAATCCAACAAATTTTCCGTTCGAATTCACCCAATACGTATTAAATGAGAATCTCGAAATGAATCTGCCACAGGTATACCCACGAAAGAGATTGAAGAGATGTACAGTATGTCCTCTTATGCTCACGTTAACACGAACAAAATTTTAGAAATTTGGATTTCTGCAGCCAGTAAGACTCTCAGTTTTTTCACAGCCATTTCCTATCATCAACAACATCATTCATCATTGCGAATACTATCTCTAGCGAGATATTTATTTCAGTGTTCGTTCGAAACTGTAATTAGCAATGAACTAAATCTCCTGCAAATTATACGTTTTAGACGTCATTAAAAGTTTAATTGCTTTTATTATTGTATATTATTATTACGTATAATCGGTTTGAATGATTGGAATCAGTGATCTTGATGCGAAGTTATGAAATAATGATTTTATAGCTTTCATTGATAAAGATCGAATTTCACGTTTACTCCTGAACAATTTTTGGTTTTTTTGAATTCCCTACTGGGTTCAAAAGATAACTAAGAATATACCACGTGCAGTGAAATATAATTCATTAATTTTAGTCAGGTGGTTGTGACAGTTTCCCAGAATATGCGCTGTTGCCACCTTTTTAATTTTTCAGCGATTCTTCGAAACAAAATTATTAGAACAATTCTCGATGATTGGTAATTGAAACAAAAATCTGAGATGGATTTAATTATTGAGAATGTATAGTTTGGTTCATACATGAAAATAATAATGAGTAAGATGGCAACGTTGTACAACCGCTCAATAAACTGCGATTTTTCACATGGAGCGTCATCAAATTGGTGAAGGTAATGAAACTAGACTTTACATATATTTTCTACAGCTTGTTATAGAGAAAAAACTGTTTTTTTTTCGCTGGTTCATGACTCATCACATGGTGTTCCCATCAATATCTAAATTATACGTGCACGCCATCTCGACTCGAGATCAATCTTTACGAATTCCCATAGATAAAGTCAATCATCGTTAGAAACGTCCGGTGAACGGTTCATTTCGTGATGAGACGTCGTTAGAGAAGATAATGATGTTATTATGATCGGAAAAAGCCTAAAGCTCACCGTGATCTACCGAAATTTTTTCTTTCACCGAGATTTTGAATTCGTTTGTATCGTTAGAGAACGACAATCATGTTCAGCATTATTCATTTCACTATCGATATCAGTCCAGAATCCACCCCAAACAGTGACTCGTTGTGGACGTATTCGCTTTTCGACAATCAGAAGTGGGATATCAGAAGTGGGATATCAGAAGTGGGATTTCAGAAATGGGATTCCAGAAATAGGATCTCAGAAGTGGGATATCAGAAGAGGGATTTCAGAAGTGGGATCTCAGAATCCCAGAAGCACCATTATTGGCATTGACAAACCCAACAAAGTGAAAATGGAGCATGAAAACGCAGATCTTTAGAGAGTATACATCATCAGAAAAACACTAATCGACCATTATTTCTTTCCACTGGCATATCCTGCTCATAATTCCACCGGATACCATCTGCCGAGTCAGGCAAACATTTCAAATCTAGCCTGGAGCTTTTTCGATCGTGAATAGGATTGCCTCGAGTGATCAAACTCCATCCTCTATATGCGATGAAACAGATGCAATAATTGAGGAGTTGTTTGCTGAATTAAAACGTAACGAAATGAGCACCAAGGACTAGGCAACGCAAGGCACGCCCCAAAAGGATCTTAAAGACGAACGATAAAATGATCGAATGGGCTTCCGCGTCCTCCATATTCTCCAGACTTGGCCCCCAGCGAATTTCTCCTGTTCTCAGACCTCAGTAACGCTAGCTGGACAGATTTTTGCGCCAATGAAGACTGTTACACCTGGCAGCTACTTCTAGACAGTGCTCGCATGCGAATAACCAATCACTGTACGACCATTACCCGTTAATTATTGGGTACTGGACTTTTATGACGGAAAGCGATTCGAGATAATTCGAAAACATTAACGAGTAGCTGCTCGTCTGGTGTAACGCGGCAGCACTTGGCCGTAAATTTAAATCAACTTAGCGAGTGAGAGACGATGCGGCATGCGAGATGCGTCTCGGCCGGTCCATATGGTGGACGAGAGTTCGCTAGGAGGATGCTACCGGTTTTTAAAAAGCGTGCGATCAAGATACGTGATTGGATTGGGAAGCTGGGATGACTGGGGTGCAGTTTTTTTCACTCCGGGACTAATTGACACTTGAAGAATGAATAGGGAACTATCTTCATGAACCATTTTTGTATTTTCCAGTGATGGTGGGGACCAATTAACTGGACCAATCCCTTTAATATGCTTCTGGGTGCCTTCACACTGATTCATTGTGAGTTTTGTTTCAAGGTCTCTGACGAGGCTCCATAGCCTAGACCTTCAGTCCTCCATGTATTGGAAGGTTGTGGTTTTTCCTCCACTATCATTGAACCTTGAAAAATCCTCTCCTCGTCTTTTTGGCAGTTGGGTTTGCGATGCTGCCCTGTTGGAGATTTTCCTCAGTGCTCCTCCTGGACCAATTGGAGTACTACGTTTTTCTTCCCTGGCTAGTGAACCAGGCTTGGGACTCTAGTCTTCCGTTTTCCTTTTCGCATCTTCTGGAACAACTGCTGAATAATCTGGTGAAAGAAATGTTTCATTGGAGAATTACTTCCACATGTAACAAATCGACACACCTACAAGATAGAGCCTGGTATGCATAAAGCTAAAAATACTTTGGCTCAGTTGGTTTTATTGAATGCATTCGTGAAGGAGTTATAGTTGGACTCGAAGGTGCGGTACAATGGATGTAATTTTATAGAGCCTTCATGCAGGCCATTACGGACAGAAAGTTTCAATCTTACGACTAAAAGCACCTACGTGAACACACAATGCCTAACAAATTGACGTGAGATTGCAGGTCTGTATCAGACGATTTTGCTTCTACGACGGCAAATTTTCAGAAATTGCCTCCATACGAACATTGAAGACTCTACGACGACTTTGATTTTTGATAATAAGGTTGAAAATTCAAATAAATCCCAAAAAAACGCAAAAACTCACGAAAAAAAAAACAAAAACTCCATTATTCTCAACGAAAAACCCCATTTAGAGTCCATGTCTATGCTCTGGAAGCCTCCATACGAACATTGAAGACTCTACGACAACTTTGATTTTTGAAAAAATCCCGCTCGCGCCGCCCATGTTCGATCTGGTGCCCCGAGTTGCACTGCTAGAGGCCAAGACCTTACATTCCTGAGGGCATTTAATTTACATGAAAACAAACGACAGCCAGCTGAGTACCAAGATCGACTCCATCAGTCGTCGGTATTTTTCTGGTGGGATTGTTCCGAAAAACAAAGAACGAAACAGGATCCTTGACTATACAGGGTGCACAAAAAATAATCAGATACGTCAGGAAATATTCCAACAATATTCATTTAATAGAAGATTTTTTGAAAAATAATCAATGAGCATTAGATTAGATTAGAATGGCTCCTATTTTCTTTCGGAGAAAGGATTATTAAATATCGTTATTTCGAATCGGCAGGTGAAATGAATCAGAAATTCCCAGAAATATTTTTCGCAATTTCCACTTGCTTTAATGACGACTAAAATATGTCCATGTTAATCTCACTTGACGTTCCTAAAAAATCGAACACCTATTTCATACCACCTGCTCACTATGCGACAAATTTCTTTTAATTTCCTCGAAGTATGCGACAAAAAACAAGAAACATCCAACGTAGTTACAGTAAACGAACCGTATAGCCGATAACATTATTTCAAAGCTCGCTTATTCTAGTGAAGAGGAAACGGCTTCCGTATTTCGATCGACCTCATATAGGGTATGAGAACAAGTCGAGTTTTTGCGCTTTCTTCTTCTCAGAACAGTGCCATCATTGTGTCAGAGACAGCAGCTTGCGATACGCAATTACAGTCCATTTATGTTACGTCACTAGTACTAAATCTTCGAGAGAATTGATCACAATCTCTTAACCATGGAATTGAATGGTTAAAAAGAGTTTGAAGAAGTTGACAGAAATTCCGGAAGAGCTGGATGGAGTTTCAGAAGAGATTTATAGCAGAACATAATATACAGGGTGTCCTGTGACAAAATTCCTAAGAGTCTTGCCGTTTTCGAGATATTTTTTTTGAAAATAATGAATTTTTGCCCCTTTCAATAGCTTTGTCTTCACAGTTGGTACAATTTCACACCTTTTTGGTTAATTTTAAAAAATTGCTGAAAAATTTTTTCAACGTTTACATTAAAAACATTCTCCGAACATTTTAAAGGGGACCTTTTTGAAATCACTATAAAATAGACAATTTATTGGTGTGAAGTGCAGCAGTTAACGTTAACGTATTCTTCAGCAATATTTCACTGAAAAAAATTTACGAAAAAGGTGTAGAATTGTACCAACCGTAAGGAAAAAAATATTGAAAGGGGCAAAAATTCATAGTTTAAAAAAAAAATATCTCGAAAACGGTAAGACTTTTATGATGGGAATTTTGTCATAGCAGGTGGGTTATCTTTTGATCTACATTCTCCCTCGGTTTGACGTGGTCTTTACGGGACACCCTGTATATGACCCGTCATGCGAATGACATTGACATTAGACAAAGGAAACAAGCAGTAGGACAAACCCCTAAGAATTCCTGTTAATCAACTGGTCTGGATAATTCGGTTTTATTAACAGAAACCCAGAAAATTAATAAGCCTGCGTTTCAGATTTAATACTCTTGCTGGCGTCTCTTTATTTGACTTGGCCTCATATAACTTTTCCTCCGGATTTTCCACTTTCCAGCAATTGTCATTCCAGGGGAGAGCTCGGGAATTAATTAGGCCGCCATGTTTGAGCCAAGCATGCGATGATGAAATTCCAGGAAAATATACTCTTTCAATATTTGTTAGGGTCGGTTTATCGTCTCGGCTTATTGTGAGACATTTTCTGCAACCTCGTTTTCCTCGATGATGAATTAACTCGGGAGATTTTCCCAGCCGAGGGAAAATTCAACAGGATTTTTCATTGTTCAGAATCACCGTCTCGCTTACTTCTCTGGAACACCGTAAAAGGGTTGGCGATCTGTCTCTGTTCTATAGATATTTTCATGGGCGATGCTCTTCTGAAATATCAACAATCGTTCCTCCTTTGGCGGTCTCTTCGAGGTTAACCCGTCAAGTCTAGTCTTCACACCCCTTCGTGGTTAATTTGGTGACCTGCAGAACATCTCTTTTCAAAGACTCGTTCATCCAACGAACAGCGAGGCTCTGGAACGCATTGCCCAGGGATGTGTTCCCCGAGGCATGTGACCTTCAGAAATTTAAAAAGAACACCAATTCCCACCTCCTTTCCCTTGCTTCTCACGATGTTCTCTGAACATTACAGGATGTCTCCTTTCGTGGGAAGTTTTATATAAAAAAAACCTTCTCTTCTGGCTGCTGGTGTCGGGGTTGCGGGTATGCTACTGATGGGAAAACCAGGCGTTTGGAGCCTACTCTGGGTCGAGCTGCAGGGCTCCTTTTTGACGGTGAGCTACCGTATGACCGTTTGAGTTGGTTATACGGTTGGTGCAAGGAGCAAATTGTGTTTTGCTAGTCGACAAGTGATGGCGTGGGCTAATCACTATAATCTGCCGCAAATGGGCGAGATGGGCGTGCGGCGTTCCTTCACGGAAGCTGGCCGATACGAGACGATTTGCTTGTTCGACGATGATGGATTTTTGAGATACGAGTGACTTCTTGCGCGTACGGGGTACCCTTTGATATATTTTCGAGCAAAATTTCAAAAAATGAATATCAGTAGTAGTCTAAAAGGCGCTGAAAACGGTGGTGAAATCCGTTTTTTGATATCTAGTATAGTTTTCGAGATATTTCATGTTGAAAATCCCAAAAAACCCCAAAAAGTCGCAAATAACCACTAAAAACTCCCGAAAACTCCATTATTCTCAACGAAAAAACGTCTGAAAAGGCAATGTCGATGCTCTGGGAGCCTCCATACGAAAATTGGAGACTCTAAGACGATTTTGAAATTTTTGCAAAAATCCAAAGGGGGTACCCTTTCGTCGATTTTTCGAAAAAATGTCAGAAATTAAATTCGCCTGAAAACTCGTCTATAAGGTGCTATAAGGTGACTAAGAGGCGCTGAAAACGGTGGTGAAATCCGTTTTCCGATATCTAGCATAGTTTTCGAGATATTTCATGTTGAAAATCCCAAAAAACCCCAAAAAGTCGCAAATAACCACTAAAAACTCCCGAAAACTCCATTATTCTCAACGAAAAAACGTCTGAAAAGGCAATGTCGATGCTCTGGGAGCCTCCATACGAAAATTGGAGACTCTAAGACGATTTTGAAATTTTCGCAAAAATCCAAAGGGGGTACCCTTTCGTCGATTTTTCGAAAAAATGTCAGAAATTAAATTCGCCTGAAAACTCGTCTATAAGGTGCTATAAGGTGTCTGAGAGGCGCTGAAAACGGTGGTGAAATCTGTTTTTCGATATCTAGTATAGTTTTCGAGATATTTCATGTTGAAAATCCCAAAAAAACCCAAAAAGTCGCGAAAACTCGCGAAAAAACCCAAAAACTCCAATATTCTCAACGAAAAAACGTCTGAAAAGGCAATGTCGATGCTCTGGGAGCCTCCATACGAAAATTGGAGACTCTAAGACGATTTTGAAATTTTTGCAAAAATCCAAAGGGGGTACCCTTTCATCGATTTTTCGAAAAAAATCAAAAATTAAATTCGCCTGAAAACTCGTCTATAAGGTGCTATAAGGTGTCTGAGAGGCGCTGAAAACGGTGGTGAAATCTGTTTTTCGATATCTAGTATAGTTTTCGAGATATTTCATGTTGAAAATTGAAAAAGTCGCGAAAACCCATGAAAAACCCCAAAAACTCCATTATTCCTAAACGAAAGAAAAAACTCATAAAGCATTGTCAAATCCACGTGCTTCATTTGCTCACCCTGTAGAAAAAATTGTCTCGTTTTGGAAAAGGAGAATTCGTTAAGCCATCTTTCTCCTCGTGACCAACGCTTTCGTGATAGGCAATGAGCTAACGGCGAAAATTCTCGAATGTTCCCAGAAGAAAATAATGTTTTATCTCCTCCATAAATTAGCGTACCTATAAACTGTACCAAAATAAAATAAAAAGCGAATAACGTGGGTCAAATGATTGGTCAAGATGATAATGCTCATTCTCTTTTATTTTTTGCCAGTCTACATCAGATGTTATGTGATCCGAAGGTCGTTGAAGCCTTAAACGTAGTTGGTGTCAATTTTTGGTTCGTAAATTGTGTCACTGAGGTTGCTGTTTTTCCAAAATTCGTGCGAAATACCGAATCTTTGACTCATATATACGATAACGTATACTCAAGATAGGTGAAATGAATGCTAATAAGAAACATTTCGGATAAGCAGCTGATATTCAAATGGGAACAACCACTTTGCAGAAAAATGTATTGGTGATAAGCAGTATACATAGTGGACCAATAAAAAGGAACCTAGAAATGAAAACGCTAAAAAAATGGCAATAACCTAGTGCTTTCTTATAAATATATGAGCTACCCCACCCTGTATAGCTCGAAGCGAGGCCGACACATAAAATTCGTTTCGCCCTGTACAAGACCCATTGTCGATACTCATTCCGCTCAAATTGAAAGTCGTTACAGCCCGAAGACATGGCAACGCAGAAAACATAAAGTTATTTTTTTCGGTTCGTCGTATTGCCCACAGGACAGTCATGAAATCCTGGGCCTTGCTGCATTAATCATTCTGTATAATTAGCTTCGTTCGGGCCATCAATCATCTCGCGTTACTTTTATGGGTGCCAATGAGCAATGAAAAATCGTCCCGGTACTCGGGGCACCACCCTGGACACCTTCGGTGTTCAGCAGGAATATACAGGGTGTCCCAAAAAGCGCGTGTACCACAGCAAAAATTGCCCGAGAAACTGCCTTGGAGTTTCACCCATAATCCACCCATCGTGGGGTGTCTGATTTTTTTCAATTCGAATCCAAGTGACTTTCCAGATTTTCACGAACACCCTGTAGATGCAAAGTGTGTGGCACGCGCTCGGTCACACCCACACTTTGCCTAACCTACCTTGTTGGATGGTCTCTGAACGTAAATAAGAATAAGAGCATAAAATATCCTTGTCTGCGATATCGGCCTTTCGATTTATGTAAATGTTGGTTTGGTTGGTTCGTTGTGTGTGTGTAATGTAATATTATCAGTATTTATAGCAGTTGCTTACCAGTGGCGGTTGTAAAATTTTCTCTCGATCAAAAGCTACAGTCGCAGAATTCTGAAAAAAAAAATATTGACGAACGAATTCAAAGAGTGTCCCTTGTCTCACTCGTCTATACTGTAACCAAAACTCTCAACTGTTGTTATGTCACCATGGTAACGATTGCGTTGCTATGGAAACTACAGCGTTACTATGGAAACTACTTGGCTATACGGCTATTTGAATCGAAATGACAGTGGTTTTCATCTTTCAATACGGTGCGTTTTCGAACACAAGAACTTTCCTGATGTCAGTCAATTAATCCGTCAATTCTTGGATTTCTAAAGTCGCGTTAGCTCGAATCGATTCAATCTGACTGACAAATCGCATCCGACACCATCTGCGAACCGTCCGAGACGCATCTCGGCAATTAGAAGGATATCATGATACCGCTATAAATAGCGCCGATATCTCGTTGAATAGCAGATGGATCTTGAAAGGATAGGTAAGGAGGCTTGCATAAAGTAGAGTGACTAAGGATATTCTTTGGTGAAGATAAAAAAAAATAAAGGTGAGCACAATATCGAAATACGATGAACTGAAATTGAAATGTATCTCTTCTTTCTATAAATACAGGGTGGGCACCCTATACGACAAGGTCTCTGTAAACCAAACCACCGATTATTTCGGAAATTTCTTCTTTCCATTATCTGTATATCCATTGAAGCTCCAAAAGAAAATTATTTTGGAGTCCACATGATGGCTCAAAATAGTGTGACATATCAAAGTTGTGTTTTTTAATGTTACACCCTGTATTTTGTTACTTTTCTGAATAGTTCAGGAGAAAATAATATGATTTCATATGAGGTACCATGTATCTATAATAACTGTAACCGTTTTCGAGTTATTGTTTTCTTTTTGAAAATGCAGGGTACAATTGGAGACTGAATAACATCGAAACGTATAAAAACCATTCCTTCCGATTCTGACCAAGTATCAAAGAGGTTTCAGGCTATTGATTCCGATAGAGGAAAACCTACAGTATAGGTAAGCAACTCCGATTTTGATGAAATTTTCACAGAAGCTTCGGAACACTAATAAAAACTCCCTGTGATAAAAATTTTTCCGCGGAAACACCTCCAACATACTTTTTTTTAGGAAAGTTTCTGAAAATCGATCACGGTAAGACCTAAGAATTTGATTGATATTGTACTTACGTAATTAGTAGGACAAATTTAGAATAGACTAAAATATCATTAATATGTTCTAAAATCGATTTCCACGAGAAATTTCATGATGGAAAGCTATGAAAATGCCCATTTTCATAATTTAATATCATATATTTTCAACCCAATATGGCGTGCAATAATGGAAATGTCAAATGACTAGTTTAGTGTCACTATAACGAGCAGCGTTGCCAAGTGAATACAAAATCGGAGATTTGATTTATTTCAAAGTTCGGGATACAATCATTCAACGAATCCAAATATTTTGATGCACACGATTCCTGCGATGGCGCGATAAATCAATCAAACTTAGATAATTCAAAATGCAGGTAACTCGAGGGAGATGGTTCCTGCGACGGCGCTGGCGCGCCATCGCAGTGCCTGATTAAAAACATCACTCTCGCCGGGATCCACCCCAAACGTAGATCAATTACACCTAGATCAATCAAACGTAGATGATTCAAAATGCAGGTAACTCGAGGGAGATGGTTCCTGCGACGGCGCTGGCGCGCCATCGCAGTGCCTGATTAAAAACATCACTCTCGCCGGGATCCACCCCAAACGTAGATCAATTACACCTAGATCAATCAAACGTAGATAATTCAAAATGCAGGTAACTCGAGGGAGATGGTTCCTGCGACGGCGCTGGCGCGCCATCGCAGTGCCTGATTAAAAACATCACTCTCGCCGGGATCCACCCCAAACGTAGATCAATTACACCTAGATCAATCAAACGTAGATAATTCAAAATGCAGGTAACTCGAGGGAGATGGTTCCTGCGACGGCGCTGGCGCGCCATCGCAGTGCCTGATTAAAAACATCACTCTCGCCGGGATCCACCCCAAACGTAGATCAATTACACCTAGATCAATCAAACGTAGATGATTCAAAATGCAGGTAACTCGAGGGAGATGGTTCCTGCGACGGCGCTGGCGCGCCATCGCAGTGCCTGATTAAAAACATCACTCTCGCCGGGATCCACCCCAAACGTAGATCAATTACACCTAGATCAATCAAACGTAGATAATTCAAAATGCAGGTAACTCGAGGGAGATGGTTCCTGCGACGGAGCTGGCGCGCCATCGCAGTGCCTGATTAAAAACATCACTCTCGCCGGGATCCACCCCAAACGTAGATCAATTACACCTAGATCAATCAAACGTAGATAATTCAAAATGCAGGTAACTCGAGGGAGATGGTTCCTGCGACGGCGCTGGCGCGCCATCGCAGTGCCTGATTAAAAACATCACTCTCGCCGGGATCCACCCCAAACGTAGATCAATTACACCTAGATCAATCAAACGTAGATCAATCAATTGGCCACATAAAAATATATTGTACTTATATGTAGATTCAAGTTCTATGGTTTACCACTGAAAATAGAAATACAACTTGGCAACCTTGCTCTCTTGTGACATGACAGATCTCATTTGACATAGCAATTATTATATATTGTTTTGAGTCGAAAATATACAAATATAAAAACATGAAAATATCTTATTCCAAAGTTTCTCATCATGAAATTTCTTGTGAAATTTGATTCAAGGACATGTTAACTATGTTTTAGTGTAATAAACATTCTCTCAAACCATAACGTGAGTACAATATCAATCAAATTCTTAGGTCTTACCGTGATCGATTTTCAGAAACTTTCCTAAAAAAAAGTATGTTGGAGGTGTTTCCGCGGAAAAATTTTTATCACAGGGAGTTTTTATTAGTGTTCCGAAGCTTCTGTGAAAATTTCATCAAAATCGGAGTTGCTTACCTATACTGTAGGTTTACCCCGATAGAACCCGTTTCCCAATATTATACTGAACGTTCAAAAATTATTGTCACTTTTTTACAATTTCGAACGAAGATAACTTTGTAATTTCGAATAAAACAACCTGTATTTTTTCAATTTGAACAATACAAAATTCAATTATCTTCCATTTTATATCAGGGTTCCCTATACCTAGCTTGAATGGTTTTCAAGATATTAGCTTTTCAAAAAAATAGGAACGCTCAGTATAAGGATGCATGGCCTATAAGAAAGTCGTCTTTTACGAGGAATTAAAGTACGAATAAACAGAGTGAAGTCAGAATTGTCCAGCCTTCTCTGACAAAAGACATATTGTCAAAATAAGCACGCATTAACAATCAGACTTAATTACTGAATAATCTATGATTGTTCACTGAAAACATCATTACTACCATGGTATTCAGAAATCACGTCCACTATCAAAGTTATTTTTCATTTTATGTGTAAATACTTGTTAACCTGTTTATTAAATAATTTATTTACCTGTTTGCGAACAAAACTTTTCCATGAAAATCCTACGCATATATAAGACGGTGACACTCTACACTTGTAGAAAGAAATCCAAAATGTTCGAATCAGCGATAGCATTAACTCTCCTTTTGGTGACTGCCCAAGCAACAGATTTCGAAATAGTGAATAAGGAAGGCGGTCCTATATGGATTGGCATTCAAGGAAACAATGGAAAACCAGCTCTCAATAATGGAGGCTTCAAATTGAATCAGGGAGGATCGGTAATAACTTTTGTACTATTTTCTAAAGCGACTTCAACCTCACTTGGCATTGGAAAATCCTGCTACTCCTCTTACTCCTCCCAGATACTCCATTTCATTAGAGAGAATTCTACTTTTTTGTGTTTGTCAAAGAATCCACGACTCACAACCCAAAGTACTCTCTCGGTTCAAAATTGAACGAATTGTTTTATCTCTTTAGAGAACTGTAAGTGTGCCAAATGATTGGGCAGGTCGTTTTTGGGCCAGGACTTGGTGTGATGACAGTACCAACTACTGTCTCACTGGGGACTGTGGGAGAAAAGTTGAATGTGCAGGAGCTGGTGGAGCACCACCTGTAACTCTTGTGGAGATAACTCTGCAAGGAAGTGGTGGAAATGATTACTACGATATTTCTTTGGTGGATGGTTTCAATATACCTGCGAGGGTGAGTTACCATGAGGGTGTTTCGAATGTGGTACTCACTAGTGGTTGTGAAGAAAAAAATCGATCTGGTCGTGAGGTTTCTTTTTAGATCGAACCAGTTGGTGGACAAGGAGATGGTAGCCAATACAGCTGCAAACCATCCGGCTGTAACGTCCATTTAAATGACATTTGTCCTGACGAGTTGAAGTTTAACACGGAACATGGAGTTCTGGGCTGTCAATCTGCTTGTATTCGTTTCAATACCGACGAGTATTGTTGCAGGAATGCTCATGGTACGCCTGAGACGTGCAAAAGCAGCGATTGGCCCAAGGATTATCCAAAGTTCTTCAAAACCAACTGTCCAGATGCTTACAGCTATGCTTACGATGATCACAAAAGCACTTTTACTTGCAAAGCCTCCAAATATATTATAACGTTTGGACAAATCTAGTGAATATGCTGATAACAATTGTTATTCTTCATAAATGATTGATTAATAAATATAGTTCCAGAAAAAAACTTGTGGTTGTGATTTAATTCCCAGAAAACACACAAATTACGTAAATTCAGCTATATCTCCGTTACCTCACTGTGGAGGCATAGAATTATGAAACACTACCTCAAAAAAAATATGGTTATTCCAGCTAATTCAATAATATACAGAGCGTTTACCCAATTTTGTGTCGCCACTGGTGAAATCAAGAATTTTTAGCCACCCTGTATGATTCAGAATAAACTGTTTCATACAAAATTAACATACAGGTCTTTGTTGAACATGAAATTGAAGCTATGCTTTCAACAAAAATCATGGAAAAAACAGCGGCGTCTGTAAGAAATGTCTCTCAAAAAAATAGATATCAATAACATGAGTTTCATTAATTGTCTTTGCAATAAATATACAACGTTAGCAGCTCTGCCAAGGTATGGGTAGCTTTTATAACGAGTATACTCAACTTCATCTGTACTATTACTCAAAATTCCAGATTATTTAATCTAAAAACTGTTTCTCGCACTATTCTCAATGCATTCGTCTCACTTCCTTTGAATAGATCGTTATCAATATTGTAACTCAAGCTCAAACGAGTCTCATTTCTTGTAGTCTACGTGATATCGAGATTTCAATTACAGATATACTTCGAGATTTAAATTGATTCTTTTGATTCTCGCCTCTTCTATGTTTCAATAAGTAGTCGAAATAAAACTGGAAGCATAACTCAAATTGGAAATCTCAATTGAAATTATCAGGTGTATTAGTCCATCTCAGATGTTTTATTAAGATCTCGTGAGTTGTATAGGTGAGCTCTTTGAGAATTATAGTTGTGAATGTTTTTTTAATGCCATGAGCATAATGGATTTATTCGTCGAATATGCATGATGCGGTGCCGCAACTTAGAGTTTGCAAACGTCATGAATACTCGACCTCAATACAAGTCGCACTGAAATTCTTTTTGTTATTAGTATACAGTAATTTAATTTTCTATCGTTCAATCACAGAGTATGATTATTAAAGTAATTATTTTTGAATTTATTAAGTCGTGTTCATAATCTAGAGGCTGACATGGAAAAATCTAGGAAACAATTTTGGATTTCTGAATGCCGCAAGGCGATATAAGATTGGCTGATTTGAATATTTGATGTACTATTAGACAATTTATCAAAATAGACGTAGCTTGAAGGCCTGCCGTGAAATCCAAAAAGAAATGAGTTATGCGTGGAAAAAAATAATAATTCCACCTGAACTTGACGATTTGGATGAATTATTAGAAGCTGGATATAAATATTTGATTCTTTAATTATTTGATTATTGTTCGTGTGTGATAATTCAGCTGAGATTCTTCGGTTGGGAAAAGATTACAGGATTTGAAGACTCTACGGTGACTTGAATATCTCGAAAAAATCCAGAGATTGATACCATCGTTCACTTTCCAGTAAAATTTCAATCGATTTACATCAGAACTCGTATACAAGATGGTTGGGATGCACTGAAAACGGTGGTGAAATCCATTTTTCGATATCTATTGTAGTTTTCGAGATATTTTATGTTGGAAATTCAAAAAAAAATCCCAAAAAGTTGCAAAAACCACCGAAAAACCCTGAAAACTCCATCATTCTCAATAAAAAAAAAACTAGAAAAGTCCATGTCGATGCTCTGGAAGTCTCCATATGAAAATTGGAGACTCTAAGACGATTTTGAAAAATCCAAAGAGGGTACATTGGTACATTCTCGAGCTAAATTTCAAAAAATTGATTTGCCTCGAAACTCATTCACAAGGTAACTGAAAGTTGCACTCCGATCTCCATCATCTGGAATGGTTCCCGGAATATACCACACTCTATATAGTCATTAAGGTCGAAAAAAAAATCAAAAAACACCAAAATATCCCAATAATTCTCAGTTGGGCAAAAAAGAAACATCCAAAACAACCGAAACAATGCTCCCAAGTCTAATAACCATCTGCTACATCGTATCAAATCATCAATCATACTCAATCGGAGACATATTGTTTTCATTTCTGTTATTGGAGTCCCTGCCACGCTGAAACAAAAGAATGTCTATCGCCTGCTTACGTTTTGTTTAGCCCACAGCTAAGCGGCTCGCCTACCTGTTCCGTTTCTTGCTGTTTTTTTTTTATTCCTCTCAAACAAAATGTCGCCTTCTTGCTCGAATTTTTTTCTTTTTATTCTACCCACATGTCACCGAGTTTCGTTCTGTGTCGTAAATTCATAATTTTATCGTGGCTTCTGTTCGTGTAACAGTGCTACCAACCGGACTCGCAAAGAAAATGATAAAAAACAACGAATAACTGTTAATTAGGAAGGGATTTTTTTGGTTGCTTTCTCACGGCCTAGATGAAGAGAAAATACTTTATGTTCACAGAAAACAATCAGGGACTGGCAGTAATTGTTTCTAATTCATCAGAATAATTCGCAAGGAATAATGACAAAAATCCGGACGTCAAAAATCATCAGAAACTATCATGGAGTTTGAATACAAATAAACATTTTTTTTATTTCGAAGGCTGTTATCTCATTATGAATAATTATTTTTTGACAGCTGACAGGCCACAAATTGTTGATGACAAGGATCGTTGCTTTCCTGTCACTTTTTCGACTTTTTTATGGGCTACAGTTTTTTTTACTTCTCTGAATGCGTTTGTAATGAAAAATTGAAGTAATCACAGTACGTAAACCGTCCTAGATACGTTAACGTAGAAAATATAACGTTAACAATGTACATATTATATAGTACGTTAAAATTCCTCAATATTCCATGCTGTTTTATGTAGTGCTTGCATTTTGTAGTATCTTCAACAAAAATTTCCCAACAAACGGAAAAACGCCGAGCGATGACAAAGAGTTTGACTGCGACCGTCGACGTTACTCGTTTGTTTCGTTTCCGTTTCGGGCTCTTCAGCTGTTCGCAATTGGCACACGTGTGAATCATGGGCGGCCGGGGGCGCCGTTTTGCGCCCGCGGGCGCCCGGCCGGTCTGGCGCCGATCGGGCGATTGCCCGCGGCCTACTGCGACCCTGTTGCCCTCTCTGCGGGCACAGAATAACGTGCGAACGAAAGGGGAAGCTTGTAGCAACAGGTGCGGTGTTGCAGGATCGTGAATTAATCTTTAGAATGCAACACAGCGCTTCGGATTGGTGTTTGAATGAGCTCCGTTTACTTGGATTTTATATATCGCAGTGCGAATCGTAGCAGCGAGTTACCTTTTGGAGTCGGTGGATATTCTGTGCCTCGGCACAGGATCAGTTTTCGGACAGTGGCGTGCAGAGGCGTTCGTTTTTAAGGGTCAAACATTGCTTAATAACACAAAACAAAGGAAAGCAAACTTGATTATAATAATTTCGAAAAAAAACTGTCCCAAAAATTTTTTAAACTCTAATTCTTCGAACAGTAGAAAAAACTAATGGCTAATGTGACTGCAATTGTCGTGAGCTACTGCCTATTGAAAAAGCTTTTTTCTCGGGGTTGTGAGTATGGTACTGATGGGAAAAAAATTTTCGAATCTGCGACACACTCAATTTGAAAACTCTCAGTCGTAAGTCGAAGTTTTTTCTGCTTCTTTCTGTCAACTATAAGTCATCGAACTTATGGAGCCGCCAGTCAATGTTCGTTTAGTTTTTGCTGTACTAAAACGACACACAATAGTGATTTATGTTCATAGCTTTTGCTGTTTTTCTGGAGGCCATAAAAAACCAATCACGAACTTTTATATCGGTCGCTGAAACAATCCAGAAACTTTCAACGTTGCCCACCCTGTAACTTTGGGTCTTAATGTCTCCCTTGGGTGGAGCTGGTGGTATAATTCATTTTTTATCGCAAATCTAGTGGGATTCCTCATCGAAACTTATATTTTTCACTTCCCCAGCATTTTTTCTCTGCGCTTTTTCAAAACTTCGGCACTAAATATGCCGAGAATTATGTATACGGTCATCCTCGAGATGGTATTCGTGATACGAAAGATATCATTCTTCATTGGAAGCAGAAAGTTGTACTCGAGATAATGCGCTGGTTATACTTTTGTATGATTTATCGCCACAATTCCTGTATTTGAATACGTTTTCTATCTAAATTGGGGGCTCTGGTGAAATATGTAGATTGACATACAAAGCTGTTGTGTTATTCATGATGGCTTGGTCTTTGCAGCGGACTTTTTGGGTATTTTCTTTGAACGCAAATTTGGAAAATTTGAAATGCAAATTATACGACATTTAGCTATGTACCAATATCGTCTGAAATAAGTAAAATCACATATTAACGCTTGGAAAATGTTTCAAAATTCTCCTGTTCATTTTTCACGTGAGACAAAATTATGCTAAATAATATACAGGGGCCTCCATTTCACCTACTATAGTCGTTAGGATTCTTTTGTTTTCATCAGCAGTGGCGTCTCAATGGGTTTTAAATGAAATAATTTCGGGAAAAAATCTACTTCACTGTTTTCTCTCGAAATAAAAATTAATTTCGTTATCAATTTTTCAAATTAAGTAAGTTATTCAGCATCAGTGCGTAAAATAAACAAAAGAAATCATACTTAGTCCATGAATAATGATGATATGTGAAATAATTGATGAAAAATTCACTCTAAACACTATACAGTGTGTTTGGAACGAATTCATTATTTAGAAAAGGGAAAGCTTTTAGAAAAAAATCCTCTGGACACGTCAATATTAGTTTGTCGCAACTGTGACGTCACCAAAACTATTCCCAAATAAAATCCCACATTTTCGACATCTCTCGAAACACCTACGCCCCTGCAATCGAAACACCCTCACGCCTTCGAATGCCTCTCGGCTGAAAAACACCCGAGACTTTCATCCCTCCCATCCAATCCGAAGATTCGCACCCCTACTGCTATCTCGCGTTCCTTCCACGGCACTCTAGATCGTCGCGTCGCGACCGCTGGCAGTTCTGTTGGATCTGGTGGTCCGATCGAGGTGCATTTGTTCGAGCGTTTCGTCCTCCGTCCGACCGGATATCGCGGGTTTGGCGCGGACGGTTTGATGTTGATTTGGGTTTACTGAGTTTTCGGTTGTTTTTGGGGTTGGTTGGATGTTATGGCTAACTTTGGGGTGTCTGTGAAACGCAGTGCCAGTGACTTGGATGAGCAAAATTTAATATTATACAGGTAAAGTTGAAATTGCAGATAATTTGAA
This sequence comes from Plagiodera versicolora, assembly GCA_037013635.1. Classification (NCBI taxonomy): domain Eukaryota; kingdom Metazoa; phylum Arthropoda; class Insecta; order Coleoptera; family Chrysomelidae; genus Plagiodera; species Plagiodera versicolora. Next base: position 7,765,590 of record CM072991.1, on the reverse strand, counting down.
GATGCATTTGAAATAAAATCGTGATTAATTAATGTTCAACTAAATTATTTGGAGATGCATTGGAGTTGTCAACGCTTTAGACGAGCTTATGAAAGATATAAAACAAAATACAGTCGTCTAACTTTCATTTTCTTCTTTTTTTATTTCATTTTGGTTCAAAATTTTCATTTGAGATTTTTATCTGCAAACGGAAAAGTAGTTTTCATGAAGGAGCTTCAATGAAGGAGAATTTCTGTTAATGCGAAATTTTTCATGAAAAAAATAACTAACTATATTGTCACAAAATCTGTATTTAATTCAATTTGAAACGTCAAAACTACAAAATAATTGTAATTCTACTGAACTCAACAGTGGCTTATGAAATAATCACATTGTCAAGATAAAAATATGAACAAATTTATTCATTCTTTGCTTCGAATTTGCATATGCTAATCTTCGATATAGCCCAAGTTCAGTAAAGCAATCTCAGACACAGAAAAAGTGGTTCATTAAATCCGTCTACTCACATGGAATTCATACTAAAAAATTCCAGAAACTACCACTTGGTTCAGGTACGAAACTTGAGCCAAAAATTTTACCCGACCTGACACATATTGATGTTTTCCCTCGTGAATCAGCTTAGACATGCAAATGATCGATTCGTTACCAGGTAACTCGTCATGAAAAATGGCAAAATATACAGGGTGTTCCATCTGAACTGCATAGCACCCCAAAACTGTTGAAATCTTCGACAACTTTTTTTTCTGGGGTATTAAAAAGGGAACACCCTGTATATGTTCGATGCCGAAGATCACCCAACTTTCCTGCTCAGAAAAACTAGGGAGTTTGAAGAAAATTCTTAAACAATAGAATGTCAAATACCAAATCAACTAAATCATCTTCATCGAGTGACTTGCCTTGCCCTGATTTATTCAAGATATGCATACGTAGGTGTTGAAAATAACAGTGTAGAGTGGTTAACTAGATAAATCCGCGATAATTATTAATGTAAATACTTCACACCAGTAACGATAGTCCAAACACGAATGTATATTGTAAAGCAAAGACCTCACAAGTGCAGAACATGACACTTGGGATTATGTATATGCATAGCGACATGCATTAAGGCTCAGGAAAATTACGAAAAGTGCTTGTATTCGTTTGATATCGAGTCTAGAGTGCTAAGAAGCGATAAGTAATAGTATACAGGGTGTAGACATGAATAATTTTCAACTACAAATGAAACTGAAACGCTTTAAATGTAGATTTTCGTTGTTCGAGCAAATGAAACCAAAAAATTACGGCACGAAGCTGGTATGCCTCAGGGATCTGTTCTGAGCCCAATCCTTTGCTCATATAAATGACTCGATCGTGTGAAGATAAAACTGTTTATTTGTCTACGCTTTTTGCCATTTTTGTCCACCACAACAAACTGTCACATTTAGCGCCATATTTCAGCTGTCAAACGCCCAAATGTCATCAAAATTTGACACAACAACACTGAAGCATAGACTGGAATTTCGCCAAGAGATGGCGTTACTGGCAAATGCTCCTGTATAGTGATTGATCGATAATTGCACATAAAATAAATGATGGTTTATCTTATTTTTGTCTTCTACAAAAACAAACGAGCTTCAAACATGGCGACATTGTCTCGCGAAAGAATTCACCAGATCTATAAAACATCTTGTAAAGGATGATAACCGGTCGAGGATTTATTGGAATGTCCCACACATTGCCATTTAGGTAGTCATTCGAAAGGTAGACCCATTATGGTTAATAGTTTAATGGTGCATGGACGTATAACACAAAAATGCCATTGATACATCAATTACTGACATCTTCTAGTAGTCACGATTCAGATATTTATTCGGATCATGGCTGAGGTCTTAGAATGTCATAGAATATCATAGACGTTTTCGAGATTTTATCCTAACCCATTGAGACCAAGAAAAAACTGACTGACTGATTGAATTTGGCATTTATAAAGTAGGCAACGAATGGAAAAAATCTTCATTAGTATTTATTCAAAAAATGAAAAATGTCAACAACTTAGGTTCGAGTGATTTCCAGTTTCTTCAAAAAACGCCTTTTTTAAATCAGCAAGAATCATTGAAGTTATAATTAGGGAAAGATAAGCAACATATTATCATTTATCAACCATAACATCTTGGGTATGGACAGAAATCTATAAGAGAAACAAGGAACGCCACACACTCAACACGTAGTAACGCAGACAGCGCCTCATTCTATGCATTCCCTGCTACCTCAACCAGAAAAACTCCCCATTTTTCCAACTCCATTTCAACCGAGTCATTAACCTGTATATTATCTGTTGAAGTTGCTCGCCTTCAGCGACGAATGATAAAACAGTAGAAGGCTATTTGGCCGTCGCTCAGCGCCTACTCCTTTGAATAAATATTGTCTTTGGAAGGGATGAAATAGCTCGCGCTAAAGAATATCCCGAATCTGCAAGGGTATTCCTAGTCGTTCTCGTCTTTTTGGTGTAAGCTCAATTAACTCGGGCAAATAGAGCGTCCATTGAAGGAATGGAAACAATTGAATGGAAGCCTCTTGGGGGTACGGAATTGGCGAGCGTGAGCTCTGATCGGACGATTCTGCGTTCTCTTGGAAGCGAAAAAGGTCCACATGGAATCGTTGGTTCAGATTTTGCAATTTCCTCCAAGCAGACTCGAAACAAGTGCGTAGGGGAAAAACTGCAAGAGGGGTTTCCACAGCCACCTCTTCCATAAGCGTTTCAAACGTCACCAGCAGCAAACCGTGGAAATCTATCTTACCTACTAGCCTCTTGTCTTGATAATTGATAATTGTTTTCTTGAAATTGGCAGACCGTTTCTCATTTAGCAGCCAGTAGATTCCTATTCGATCGCTAGTGCTTCGTCTCGTGCATTATGCATTATGATTTACGAGCTGTTAATTGAAGACAGTTCGTTTCAGGGTGCTAGTTACGTCACGTAAGCAACAGGTGCGCTGTTGTCGAGTCATACATTAATCATTGGACTAGAAGAAACGCTTGTGAAGTGTTGGGGAAGGTTATGAAAAAAATAAACCAAAAGAGCTCATGGAACAACTAACTGTCACAGTTGTCAAAAGTCAACCAATTCGAATAATCACGCATGAGTCAGATGTTTACAGTGAAATCTCAGGAAACGATTTGAACTTGTTTCAGTTTTCAGGAGTAATTCTCACACACTTTACATTTCATTACAGAAAGAAGACTGAACTCAGGAATGATCTGGACAAAGAACCCAAAGACTTGACCAATCGGACGATGTTCCCGAGCACCCAAATAAAAATGAGGTAAGCGATGATTCAGTTGGTACCAAATAAAAAATAAATAACATCCCGTGCATTGACGATTTCCTGTGGATTTCAATCGGACAAAACACCAGTACTCGTGTGTTCTGTGATTATGACAGCTTGGCTGATGATAAACCAGAATCATCCAAAAAAAAGAAGAAGAAGAAGATTAACGCTGACGTTAGCTCGCGAATGATAATTATGGATGTCATTATTGGTAATAGCTACTGCTCAATGCTACCAGTGTTATGGGTTTATTATACCATGCAAACTACTTATTAAATGATCAACATGAATCTTTGCTGTGGATATAGTCAGAAAACAATCATAAGGAAATTATAACTCAGATAAAATTGCAAAATGCACTGGTCAACAGAGAAAAGCGATACGTTATCTTGCAGATATTATACAGGGTGTTCCTTAAAGACATGCTAATATTTGAAGGGGTTATTCTTTGACACATTTTGAGAAAAAAAAAACTTCCTATAAACGTGGGTTCTAAAAGTATAACTATTGAGATACAGGGTGATATAGATTATCAAACGGTTGGTACTGCGATATGAAGCAATTTCAATTTAATTATTTTAATCAAGAATAGAGCATCTGACAAGAAAAATATATTTTTTAGATTCCCATTCATTTTGGAATCCATGCGTCGGACAAAAAAATGCTTGAGATCAAATTCGCTCAATAATGAATGAGAATCTATTTTGGAAATAAGTAGTGACGTAGTTTTTTTTTCCAAAAATATTCAATGCAAAACCCGTACGGACGCCACTGGTAAAGAAAATTAAAAATTTCTTACATCACAAAAGGCCCCTTGATGCATAGAAGACCAATGTACCAAATTTTCTAAAGCTGTCTAGAATATTATCTCAGTTATTATCAAAAAACTATTTTTTTTTTCAAAACTCTATCACCCTGTATCTCAAAAAGTAAGGCTTAAACGTATGTCCTAGGAAGTTTTTTCTACAAATGTGTCAAATGTGTATAGCACTAATTCAAAGTACATTGAACTGTTTTCACAATTAATTTCTTACCAAGGAAAATTTAAAAGTGTTTCAGTAAATTGTATCTCTGAATCTTTTAGACTTTTTTTGTTTTCATAAACTGCCAAGCTTTACCATTTTGAGATTGCTCAGGACTTTCGAAACTGTTAAACAATTTCTTTTGACTTTGAAACGAGTTCATTGACCAAAAACTTTCGATCTTCCATTCAATGACCTTGATCAACAAATTTTCTATAAGTTGGCATTTCTATTTCGTGAATAACTTACGATCTGAACCCAAATCACTACTGAAGCTTTCAGGTTATGTTCACACGTCACTCGAGCTCATTACAAGTTGACAAAACCCCACAAAAAAAATAATACGAAAGCTTGATAGAGATTTCTCGATGGTGCTTTTTCGTGTTGCATCGCTGCATTTCTTCCAGGCTGATGTCACCCGGCTCATCCCCAGCTACATCACCCACCATGTCCAATTCTTCATCCCCTACTCCGCCGTCGGTGAATTACAACAAAATAACGGGCATCCCCTGCGTCGCGGCGGCGTCCAGGTACACGGCGCCCGTTCATATAGACGTCGGCGGTACCATTTACACGTCCTCTTTGGAGACCCTCACCAAGTAAGTCGCAAGAATTTGACGGAAATGTTGTTGTGTTTGTACAGTATCGGGGAAAATTTATCGGGGGTATAGGCGGAGAGCCGTGGGAGTGACAAGGAGGGCAATAATCTGGGATTCTTTTTCGAAAATAAACAATTTTTCCACTAGACGTGAAATCGATGTACATCACGCGAACATTCTCGACTTGTTCTTCTTCTCGATCAAAAGATACCGATGTCGCGTAACATCCAGAGAGCTCGGCTGTTTCTTTGGGAAAATGATGCGTGCTCGTGACGATAAACTTGGAGATACGGAGCCGGTACGGTACGTCCACCGGTCGTTGAAAACATCTCAGCGAGAATATGGAATCACGCAGTTCGCACTCCATCGAGCTAACGAGACTCGTATTGATGATGAGAGTGTGAACAGGATGCTGCTCGTGCTCCTGCCGATGTTACTCGCAGAGCAAATGGTTTTTTCATTTTTTTTCTGAATATTTGAGAATATACACAGGAAATTTCATATCGTTCCGGTGAATATTTTCGAAGTTACACGCAAATTTGAAAAGTCGTTTCAGAGTGCTTGAAAGTGCTTTTCAAACTTTGAACGCGTTTTTCTCAAAATATTTTACTCGAAAACGGCTCAACCGATTAGTTTCAAATTTTAACACGAGCTTCTTGAATATATTGTTTAGTAATTAATCGAAGATTTTTCCTCGCCGATAAATATTTTTTCATAAACAATTAAAGGCCAAAATTTTGGTCAAAATTGATTTTTTTCTTCGTGAAGCCTCATTTCGTCAAAAAAAAATTATTTTGCTTATTCCTTCGAAGAGTTACTGAATTTGACATTACTTTAACGAGATCTGTTTAGTTTTTTGATTTCGGATGATCCAGTCCAGAGATATACCGAGTGATCACCGCAAAACGTCTTTTTTGAGAGGATCTCCCGGAGCTCAGCTGTAGCTCCTTTCCAAATAAATATTTTTACAAACTCAAAATCTCAAAATACTGTCAAAAGATGCCATAATATGTGTACATATTATTAAATCAATAATTTCAAAAGTTTCCACAGAAAAAATCTGGAAAATTCGCTTTTATTCGGTCTTCCAATTGTATGACGCTGAAACTGACAAACAAATAGAAAAAAATAGTGACGTGAATTCTCAACTCTAATGATTTTTCACGGTGACAATATGTCGTGACTTCGAACGGGAAGTTTTTCGAGCGACATCGTTAGACTGTTCCGTTTTTCGTGGAAAAGCAAGAAACCGTTTCCTCATCGATGTAATCACCTTTAATTGAAAAAAATTACCAATTTATAGTGAAAAAAAAACAGGAGTCATATGGCTGGTGACGAACATTAGCAGTAGCTTTTGTAGCGGTAAACTGCTAAGTAATAGCGTTAAATGACAGTTAAGATTACATTTTAATTAAGCGCCTCTCTGGCTCTGGCTATAGCAGCATTAAGTTCATTAGAATCGATTAAGTTTGGCGTTTATAAATTTTCTCTTTTCAATAACAATTTCGTAATTAGCACGGTGCATTATAATTTTCTTGAATTGCTAGATTTAAAATCGCTGTTTTGTATACAGAAGCTTTCACTAAGGGGGTATTCTGGTCTAGAAAATTGAAAAAAAAATCGATTTTTTGTGCATATTTTTAGAGTTTAGACTTTGACAAATATGTTCTTGAACGGAAACGATATCTCGAGTTCTATCTGACCAATTCTTTAAAAACTTCGTGAGAATCTTCTTTATACATCTCTTCATTGCCTAGACCTTGAATTTTGAAAAATTTCAATTCCAAATATTGAAAAAAAAAATCGTTAAGGTCGGAAAACAGAAGTTGACAAAGGTTTTTTTTTCGAGTGGACGCCATTTTGCCTTTTTTTTTGCTGCGGTCCAAGCGATAGCGACATCTTTGATTATCAAGAATTTGTTTTATTTGTTCGATTTGAATCACTAAAAGGGTTGGAATCATGACAACTAGGGAGCACTGTTTGACTGGCAACCTATTCTTCACCGGATTGTCGAATTTTCAACTTTTTTATATTTTTTTTTCACATACATAAAGCACATTATACAGGGTGGAGCACCCCATACGACACGGTCTCTGTAAACCGAACCATTGAATCTTTTCATTATCTGTATATTCATTGAGGCTGCAAAAGGAAATTATTTTGGAGTATACAGGGTGGCTCAAAAGAGTCTGACATATCAAAGTTGTGTTTTTTTTTAATGGAACACCCGGTATTTTGTTACAGTTTTGGATAGTTCAGGGAAAAATAATACGATTTCATATGAGGTACCATGTACCTAACTATAACCGTTTTCGAGTTATTGTTTTGTTTTTGAAAATACTGAGTATAATTGGAGACTGAATAACATCAAAATGTATAGAAACCATCCCTTGCAATTCTGACCAAGCATTAAAGAGGTTTCAGGCTATAAATTCCGATAGAACCCGTTTCCCAATATTATACAGGACGTTCAAAATTCATTGTCGCTTTTTTATAATTTCAAACGCAGATAACCTTGTTATTTCAAATAGAACACCCAGTATTTTTTCGATCTGAACAATACAAAATTCGATTATCTTTCATTTTATATCAGGATTCTCTATACCTAGCTCGAATAGTTTTCAAGATATTGGCATTTTCAAATAGTGGTTATCATTTCAATGCATTCTTCGAATCGAGAGAGCTGTCAAACGACATTTATTTGATTTGGTAACAGAATGCTCATTGACAGTTATTATATTTCACTTACAAAAAATGGACAGTGAAAATGTTTCCAATTTTTGTGTATCCCACTGTGAAAAACACCCAAAAAGTAGGCCTCTAGACCAGAACAAACTCAGATTCAAACATCACCATCAAACCTAGAAGCCATCTCCTCACGTTTTACGTACTGGGGCTTTTTCTAATCGATCCGCTCGAACAACAGTTCACTCCCAGTGAGCCGTGTAATTTACTGAGTGAGTGAGTGATAGTGATAGAACCCCGAGGAGAACACCCGGAGCGCTGCATGTGTACATTATAATATGATATTATGAAGGCTCGCTTTCAGTTCCTTCCAACGAAAATAATTTACGTTACGTTTTCTAGCCCGCCAGGGTATGCTCGTTTGATGTTTGTATATTATATACCTTGTCTAGTGTAGTGTAGTGTAGCTCGGGGCAGTTTGGGTGTACAATGTAACCGTGTTTATTGTGTTTTTTCAGCTCTGGGTTACGTTTGGGGACGTTACCCAATGCGATCCATGGCATTTTGGATCGCAAAATAATGAAAAACAATGATTTTATATGTCAAATATTCATAAGCGAGATACTGTTGCATTAGGAATGTCATTCTCGATCGAACAAAATGAAAATATGCCGGATGTCCCATCTGAAAATCGAAAGTTGGGGTCGTTTCCGGTCAAACCGGAAGAACGGCAACGCAAGTGAATATGTCGAAAAATTGCAATTGAACCATAATACACGACCCCCAAATTTCGTTTTTGTATCTCCAATAATGAGAAAATTATAAGGGCGAATCACCCGGTATGTACCAAGGATAATTAGAAATTTCAGAATATCCTGAATAGGAAAAAGATATTCATGAAATATTACAATACGCTGGGGATTTACCTTTAGAACAGATTTTAAAATCAAAATTAAAATATTATCCTGATTAAAATACAAATAAATATTAATTTAAAATTGATCTTGAGTCAAATGCTTTTACCCCTTACCCTTTAAATTTTTTTAATAGCAAGGGGGTCGTGCGATTTTACACCTCCACAACACATTTTAAAAGTAAAATTCAAATAGTATCATTCTAATTTTTTCCTGATTAAAATACGAATAAAAATTAATTGAAAATTAATATTGAGTTGAACGCTTTTACCCCTTACCCATTAATTGTTTTTAATATCAATGGGGTCGTGCGATTTTACACCTTCACAACACATTTCAAAAGTAAAATTCAAATAGTATCATTCTAATTTTTTCCAGATTAAAATACGAATAAAAATTAATTGAAAATTAATATTGAGTTGAACGCTTTTACCCCTTACCCATTAATTGTTTTTAATATTAATGGGGTCGTGCGATTTTACACCTTCACAACACATTTTAAAAGTAAAATTCAAATAGTATCATTCTAATTTTTTCCAGATTAAAATACGAATAAAAATTAATTGAAAATTAATATTGAGTTAAATGATTTTACCCTTACCAATTAATTGTTTTTGATATCAATGGGGTCGTGCGATGTTACACCTTTGGAACAGATTTTAAAAGTAAAATTCAAATAGTATCATTCTGATTTTTTTTCAGATTAAAATACAAATAAAAATAAATGAAAAATTATATCAAATGTTAATTGTTAACGTCTTACACTCAATAGTGCTAAACGTTTGTTGGTTGTTTATTTATTTTTATTACTATTAAAAAAATGATTGTAAGTGGTTTTCTCTCAAGAACTGTCTTCAGGAACTAATAAATGACGTAATTTTTGTCCTTTCTCTGAATGGACTACTGCGATATATCCAGAACGACTCGAATGAAACAAACCCGTTCTGGCCGATCTGTAATTTGAATTTTCACCACCTGGGTAATGTAACTCACTCGTATCGACGCCAGTCGGAATGATTCATAGACTTCAGACTTGGCAATAAAACATCGTACGTCTGAATTATAAGCTGCCGCATTAAAAATACAAATTGAATAAGTATAAGGTGAATGCTTCTATTGCCTTATTAATCTTCGAGCGTGCTGCTGCGTATTTCTGCTATAAATGGTCACGCTGAACTAGATGTGGTGGATATAAATGTACCGAATGTCCACACTACGCGTTTCTGCTATTTACTACGAACTTGTTGCCCGTTCCATCAGCTGACTACAACTTTTTTCGCAATAGGATGTGTAGTATGCAAAATCGATTGTTGCTGAAATCAACGATCACGATGATAATTTATTTTTCGAATGGGCTAGTGTGTCACTTTCCAAATGAGACTTCTGTATACAAAAAATCCGTGAATATTCAGGAGCAACTCTCATTTTTGGCTAGAGTCATGAAATTGTCGTATACTTCATCATCAGGAATTTGTCAGCAGCTTTCAGAAACTCATGATACTCACAATTAACAGTATGGCTAACCTGGAGCGGAGAAATAAATCTCAAAGTTATCTCTGTAGTTCACAATGCGTGCTTTTGCTAGCGGCCATTCGAGTCTGAAGGACATCATCCACTTCTCAACAGTGTTGCCATTTTGGCATTTCGTTTTCTCATAGACTGTGCTCGGTGAATGACAAATGAATAAGTGTTGTGCGAAAATATATAACGTAGCCACCAAATTTAAAGGGCAATTTTATTCTCTATGAGTTCATCAAAATTTTCACATTTCGAGTTATGTAGTGTTTGATTTTTTCAACGATTTTGCGATTTATTGTACTTGAGCACATCACAAATGGGATAAATTCGAAATATATTCAACAGTGATAAAAATAATAATGTTTATTCAACAATAGATGATTCACATTATATACACAAATCACAAACAAAACAAACAAAAATAATGAAGAAAATCAATTATAAATAAAACAAAATCATAAACATCATAGAATTTCAAAACATTAGTGCTGAACAATAATATAAAATTATTAAAAACAGAGGTGGAAAACATAGAGGGACAGTAAGTATGAAAAAATGTGTGAATAAAATAATGTATTAATTTCTAATAATAATGCATAAATGGAAATGAAACAATTGATATCGAAATGAATACCTACAATATCATAATATCAATAAATTATAAATAAAACTTGAAATCATAAACATAACAGAATTTTAAAGCATTGTTGTATAACAATAATGTGAAATTGTAAAAAAAATTGTACGAAATAACAAAATGATACTAACGGCATAAATGATGTATGAATAAAAATAATGTTGAAATAAAAATGACGTATAAATAAAAATAATGCATTAATGAAAATGATGCATCAATAAAAATAATGTTAAAACCAATGTAAAAATAAAAATGATGTATTAATAAAAATAATGTTGAAATGAAAATGATGTTCGAATGAAAACAGTGTAAAAATAAAAATGATGTAAAAATAAAAATATTGTTTGAATAAAAACCATATAAAAATAACAATGATGTATTTATAAAAATGTTGTTTGAGTAAAAACAATATAAAAATTAAAATGATGTATTAATAAAAATAATGTTAAAACCAATGTAAAAATAAAAATGATGTATTAATAAAAATAATGTTGAAATGAAAATGATGTTCGAATGAAAACAGTGTAAAAATAAAAATGATGTATAAATAAAAATATTGTTTGAATAAAAACCATATAAAAATAACAATGATGTATTTATAAAAATGTTGTTTGAGTAAAAACAATATAAAAATTAAAATGATGTATTAATAAAAATAATGTTGAAATAAAAATGACGTATAAATAAAAATAATGTATGAATAAAAACAATATACAAATAAAAATGATGCATAAATAAAAATGATGTATAAATGAGTATGTAGTTGAATACATTCGAAAAATGGCAACCCTGTTGCAAGGACGACGTGATGACTGGAGGGTTCCGCGACTCGGTCATCCATGGGAACATACGTGGTGGCCCGTCCCATGATGGTGGCATCGATTTCCCTTTCGGGCCTCATTAAAATACAGCCGAACGCCGACTGAACTCTCATCCCCGGGCCTCCGGACAGAGTCGAGTTTGGAGTCTTCGAGCGATCTTCTAGAATCTAGACGATCCTTCGCAGGACGAAAACGAGAAAGATTCGAGACCCTTTTAGGTTTATAAAATTCGTGGAATTCCTGTGTTACATTCGTGGTGAACATTTATAATGATAATAATAATAATAATAATAGATCGTTGTAGATACGTGTATAAAAGATTTTCTAGACGATCCTTCGCAGGACGAAAACGAGAAAGATTCGAGACCCTTTTAGGTTCATAAAATTCGTGGAATTCCTGTGTTACATTCGTGGTGAACATTTATAATAATAATAATAATAATAGATCGTTGTAGATACGTGTATAAAAGATTTTCTAGACGATCCTTCGCAGGACGAAAACGAGAAAGATTCGAGACCCTTTTAGGTTCATAAAATTCGTGGAATTCGTGGAATAATAGATCGTTGTAAAAAAAATAACTGACGTCACGTGGTGTAAGATTTTTTTTATGACTATCACCACATATATTAGTGTAGTCGTTTTTGAAACCAGATTAGGAGCGCTGATTTTGAAGCATCGACTTTCCTTGGTAATAATTCAACCAAGTTCTGCGAATGCAAATCAGTGGTTGTCGTATTTTGATAGTAGTTGGCGATTTGATTTCGCAGTTATCTCAATCTTGCATAATATCCAGATTTTACATAATATACCTGAAATGATAATATAATATCCATGGTATTTCAAAATAAAGCCGAACTGCACCATTGCATCACGTAAAATCTCTCGATAAAATCGTATGCATAATAATACCGATACGACAACATTATAAATTATGGCTCAATCTTGAATTTTAGCGTGCATGATTATTGTTGAAAAAACCGTTCTCAGCCGCGAGGCTTTCGTTTCTTTAATTGTTGTAAATAACGTTAAAGATTCTTGCCCACAGTCTCTGCACGTCAACATTCGTATTTATTCTCTATAATTTATTGAACAATTATAGCAGATAATAACAATATTCTGTGCTTGGTGCGCCTGGCCGCTTGATAGATGATCATCCTGTGTATAAGAATTCTCGGAACGTTATGAATATGGAACGAAATGAAACAATGTTGAGAACTGTAATAAAAAATTAAAAAACAGCAGTTGTTGAAGCGTCATCTACCGGACGCAAAGGCAACGTTGTATTGGACCGCATGCCATTACTTAACCTCACATATTCTTCCTCTGGCTCGGTGAAAAAATTCCAATGGAAAAAATTGTTCATCTTCAGTCATCTTCTATTGTTCTATATGAATAGAACGAATCAACATCAAACTATTCACACCTATCGTCCCAAGACACTCCTTTTCTTTGTGCAACGTTTATCGTGTGCCCACTCAAGCAGGGCCGTACTCAAAAACTCTCATCGTTTAGTAAAAAGTACTACTAAGTTGGAATGCCCAGTATAGTCTCTGGAGATTTGATTTTTCTTTTCTTTTCTACTGAAATAACTATTCAAACAATCCAAGATGATGAAACACCCTCAGCTGTGCTACTATGCGTTATGTTAGACCCTTATTTCTGCTAGTACATTTTATTATTTTTCTTCAATCAGTGTTGGCTGCAGCACATTTTTTCCACTGTGTAAATAGACTGAAACATTCGTACGAATAATTTATTTATCGAAATGAAAAAAGTCCAGCGTACAAAACGAGATTAACGATCGTCTGAAATAAAAACCGGCTTGGCCGCGAAACCCGTCTCGTTACAGCCGCGTCACTCGATCCTGAACGCCCTGTAGAGCCGCCCCGGGCGCTGACATTTGTTCAGGTAGGAATCATCGTCGGCCTACGTCGTCCCGAATAAGGATATTTTCTCGAATCGCCCCCGGGTCGGTTCGGTTTCACAAAACCCAATGGCGTACACGGCGTGATGGACGATTTAAAATCACTGGGATATTCAGCTGGAGCTCGTTTTCGGAATTGTCTAGCCTGCAGTTGACAGATGTCACCAGGAATGCAGGACATTGACAGTGCAAATCGCTTCACCCACACTCCATAGTATGTCACGTGAAAATGAAAATTGAAAATGAAATAGAAAAGTTGATGAGGCGCATTTCCTTGCTGGAAAGCCAGAACGCAAGGTTCAAGAACCTACTGGAGTCTGCCTTGGAAGTAACCAAGCAATCAGTGTCAAAAACCCAGTTCAAAAAGGACGAAACAGTCTTCCTACAAGATGCCATCAGACTCATCGAACAGGAAAAACTCCAAATGCAAGAAGATCTGGAGCTGCTGGCATCCACAGAACAGGAGCACATCCTCTACCAAGTCAAACAGCTCCAGAACGAGAACCTGGAGCTGAGGAAAAAGGTGGATGTCCTCCTGAAGCATACCCAAAACCACAGCAGCGAGCTAGAGCAGCTCAAAACAGAACACGCAGAATTCAAGTTCCTTCTAGCTCAGCCCGATTCCAACGCGCAATGGCTGAAGAACATCCTGCAGCTAGACAGCACCCTGGCAGAAAACGCCAGTCTCACCCTCATGGAGGAAAGATTCACCCTGCAGAAGAAAATCGTCAACTTGGAGAAGAAAAAGACAGAGCTGCTGATGGCTATCGAAGATATGTCCAAGCCAGCCAACGCAACCAAATCTCCCAAGGACCTCTACAAATCCGACATAGAAAACGCCCTGTTCGCAGCTATAGATGACGTGGCCAAAAGGGAGTACGAGGCCATGCATTTGAAGGTGCTGAAGCTGGAAAAGGAACGCTCCAAGCTCCTGAACGAACTGCAGTCGGTGCTGGATAACTCGAAGAAAGAAATAGCGCACGAGTACTGCAAGCTGCAGCAGAAGATATTGGACATCGAAACTGAAAAGGCTGAGCTGAAGCTCACGCTGGAGACCATGGGAAGTGGGGAGAAAATGGAGGAGCTGGAGAAGATAATAGGGGAGAAGAAGAAGCAGGCTCGGTCAGCTGTGGTTGATGAGGAGGAAAAAGTTCGATTGGATAACATTCTGGATGCTTTCAGCAACAACAAAGCTGGGTTTAATGTTCACGAAGCTTTGGCGAGGGGTAGCTCCAGGGGCAGAAAGTACCTCCATTTCGGAGTCAGCACTTGTGCTATACTATAAGGACATAGCTGTAATTTTCCCCAATAAATTGCGCCAAGACATTCACGAATTGTGTTTCGTTTCAATGCCACTAGCTCCCAGCAGGTCCAGTATAGGCTTACACTCCTCCTGACATCTGTCACATCCAGAAATAATTTCGGTAACCTCAAAAATTCAAAGTGCCCCACTGTATCAGCTCCCCTCGCACAACCCAATCCAGAGAGATGTGTGAAGACAACGCAGACACCAGGAAACGGATCAAGCAACTTGAAAACCAGAACCTCAAGCTCCAAAAGCTCCTGAACACCGCAGTTGACGTAACCAATCAAGACACTTCGGGTATATCTGCGTTGGTAGACGAAGGTCACACTCTAGCCGAAACTCTGGACAATCTGGAGAAGCAGAAAGCTGAGCTCGAGACAGAAATCATCTCGGTGCAAAAAGGGGGCATCGAAGGTGTCGTCGTGAGATTAGAAAGAGAACACGTGGATCTGAAGGGGAAGCTGAGCGCCGTTCTGAGCGAGATCAGGAGAGGAGACGTGGAGATCGACGCGCTTAAGACTGAGGATGCGCACCTCAAGGCAGCGCTGGCGACACTGGAGAGCGAGAAGAATAAGCTGTTAGAGGAGCTCAAGATGATTGAGCAAAACCATAGCTCTCTCTCACAAATGAGTGTTTTGGTGCAGGAAAAGTTGTCTGAGATTGAGAATAAAAAGGCGAGCCTAACAGAAACGAAGCCGCCTATTGAAAACGGGGCTTCCTCTGAGGAAACAATCCTTTCGAACTTTAAGAACCTGGAGAAGACCTACAGGGACTGCCTGCAAGCCCTCGAAGATAACGCTTCATTGGAACAAAAAATATCAGAGCTAGAGGCAAGGAAAGGGGTTGATACGTTAGAGAGTCGTAGTAGTCACAGATCTCAGTCTCAAGCTCACCTGAGTCGGATGATCGAGTCCAACACCAACGTGGTGCTCAAAATACGCCACGTCAAGTCAGCGCTGCAGAATGAGCTCCCCACCAAGGACCTGGTAGCACCCAAAGTGGACTTGAAGGTATCAGAGCTCGAGCAGCAAAAGGGCGATTTGTACGACGAACTAGAACAAGTGCTCGAGAACTCCTCCAAAGAAATCGATGAGCTCAGAGAAGAAATTTCCAACCCAGACATCAGGAGACTGATCAACGAGATAGAGGTCCAGAAAACGGTGCTGCTGTGCAACCTGAAGCTGCTGAAGATCAGGGAGGAAGCCCCTGTCGAGCTCGGCTCTGATCCACAAAGCGTAGTCCCCACAGTCTCAGAACTAGAAGCTAGAGTAGCGAAGTTGACGGGATCGGAAGAGATCTGCAACACCAGCATCGGCTCCAGCTCCAGCTACCAGCCTTCAGCTTCTTGCAGCCCCAGACACCTCGAAGACGAGGTCGTCAGGCTTGAGACCGAGAGGACTGTTTTGCTGAAAAGACTGCACTCTGTATCAGAAACCTCAGCTCGCAGGCTCGAAGAGAGGTTCCTGCAGACTCAGAGCGAGCTCCATAGCACCTTCATGAAGGAGAAGTCTTCTGAGGTGATGGTGGTAGGTAAAAACTACGACGATGCTACCAATCAGCTGTATGGTAGCGATGATGCTAGGTTAGGGCAAAGGATAAGGGAGCTGGAAATGGAGAACGAGAGGATAAGGCTAGAGCTGGAGGTGGTTTTGGAGCAGATCAGAGTGGAACAGAACGGTTTGAATCAAGTTCCAGTAGTCGAGATTCTCCGGGATAGAATCGATGAGATGGAGATGAAGACAGCTGTCACGAAAAATTGCAACTCAAACTAATATTGCATTGATGGGCTATGAATAAATTGAAAGACAAGTTCCTCGTTGTTTATTTTTTTGTTGTTGCTGTTATTGTGTCATTGTTTTGATGCTTGAGGTTGGTCGAAAAGAATTCAACAATAACATGTGGGAAGTTGGTGTTGCTTCATTCAAAACATCGTCCCACTTTTGTGATGATTGCATTGAAACAATTTTTAAGGCTAGTTCATTGTTTCGAAAATGTTCTGCTAAGAAGTGATTGCGATGTGGAACTGAAAATGTTTGTCAGGTTTTCACGTGAAAATTACCCGATAACAGATCATCACGAAACTTTGATGACTTTTTCTTTTCTTCTCAGGTATCCAGAATCGAAATTAGCAAAGCTCTTCAACGGCAGTATACCAATTGTATTGGATTCGCTCAAACAGCACTACTTCATCGACAGAGATGGAGGCATGTTCAGGCACATCCTCAACTTCATGAGGAACTCCAGGCTACTCATTCCAGAGAACTTCCAAGATCTCGACTTGTTGTTAGAAGAAGCGAAATATTTCGACATCGCACGTAAGATTTTTTCCTTTGAAGAACGATTCGTAGTTATTTTGTATGATGCACTTGAACTACTCATATATTTGAGGATTGAACAAAATATTACTGTGCTAGTGAAAAAGTAAACATTTTTCAACATTAACATTGACATATAGAAGAAGAAATCATTTTTGTAGGAGACTGAAAAATTACTTCTTGTCTGGTGCAGGAACGAGTGGGTCGGGTGGGGACAGTAGAAGGGAAGCAATGCAGAAGAATAACACACTCGCTCTCCTTATTATTTCAATAGATTTCTCCCGAACTGGAAGAATTATTTCCGATATCGTTCGTTCACGTCTACGCCGCGCCGTATCTTTTCGATATTTCCGACATTTTCCCGAATTCCAGCGATGGTCCGGCACTTGGAGCAAATAAAAAAAGAACGCTTGAAGAACGGCGTCGTACCCTCCTCGTACGCCAAGGGATCGTTCACCGGCGGCGGCGGCGGCGGAGGCGGCGGTCCGTTCCCCAAAACGGACGACCATGCCGCCAGGTTCGTTCCGCAGACGTACGAATGCGTCGCGTTGCACGTTAGCCCCGACCTGGGGGAGAGGATCATGTTGAGCGGCGATCGATCGCTGCTCGACGAGGTTTTCCCGGAAACCAACCAGGCGGTGATGGACACCAGGACGGGGGTGGCTTGGAATCAGCAAGACGCCCATCACGTCATCAGGTTAGTGATTGAAAACAGTGACGATGATGGTAATTTTGACAATGACATTAACAATGACAGAAGAAATGACAATGACAGTGACAGTGGCAGTGGTATTGACAATGACAGTGACAGAAAAATTGACATTAAAAATTGACAATGATAGTTAAATTTACAAAAAAAATTACATTGACAGTAAAAATTACAGAAAAATTGACAGTGACATTGACAATGACAGAAAAAATGACAATGACAGTGACAGTGGCAGTGATATTGACAATGACAGTGACAGAAAAATTGACAATGATAGTAATATTGACAGTGACAGTAAAATTGACAGAAAAATTGACAGTGACAGTGACATTGACAGTAAAAATTGACAATGATAGTTGAATTTACAAAAAAAAATACATTGACAGTAAAAATTACAGAAAAATTGACAATGACAGTGACTGTGACAGAAACAACGACGATGACAATGACAGAATATTCACAATGACAGTAAAATTGACAGAAACATTAACAATGACAGTGACCGAAAAATTGACAATTACAGTGAGAATTGCAGTGACAGTGACAATGACAGAAGAATTGAAAACGACAGTAAAATTTACAATGACAGTGACAATGACAGAAAGATTGGCAATGGCAGTAAAATTGTCAGAAACATTGACAATGACAGTGACAGAAAAATTGACAGTGACAGTGACAATGGCAGAAAGATTGACAATGACAGTAAAATTGTCAGAAACATTGACAATGACAATGACAGTAAAATTGACATTGAAAGTAAAAATGACAGAAAAATTGACAATGACAGAAAATTGACGATGACAGTAATATTGACAGTGACATTGACAGAAAAATTTAAAACGACAGTAAAATTCACAATGACAGAAAAATTGACAAAAAAATTTACAGTGAGAGTGACATTGACATTAAAAATGACAGAAAAATTGGCGATAACAGTAATATTGACAGTGACATTGACAGAAAAATTGAAAACGACAGTAAAATTCACAATGACAGAAAAATTGACAAAAAAATTTACAGTGAGAGTGACATTGACATTAAAAATGACAGAAAAATTGACAATGACAGAAAATTGACGATGACAGTGACAGAAAAATGTACAATGACAGTAAAATTGACAATTTGACTCGTGCATTTTCCGTATTCCTGTTTTTTCTCTCAGGTTTCCTCTGAACGGATATTGCAAGCTGAACTCGATGCAGGTGATAACGAGGCTACTGAACGCCTCCTTCAAAATAGCGGCCAGCAACGGGGGCGGCGTGGAGGGGCAGCAATTCTCCGAGTATCTGTTCATCAGAAAAGTGCCGCCCGGCTGATCGACACGCGAGTCGACTTCGAAACGAACGTTTTACGACAAAGTGTTATTCGGGGACGAGGTTTTCCACGAGTTTTTGACAGTTTCGAGATTGTAGGTCGCGCAAGGTGAAGGTAAACCACGTTTTCAGCGTTTGACAGTTGACAGAAAGTGTCACAGCTCACGGAAACCATCCCAAAGAAAATTCGACAGTTGTTTTATTTGTTTCATTTCTTGGATATTTTATGTGCAGCGAAAAAATATGATGCCCGTTTTTCATCGTCCCTATTTTATGATAGTTTTCGAAAAAGCGTTGCTGAAAATTTATTTGAACAAGCTATGATTCAGTAAATTGTGGGCATTCCCAAACGACATCAATTTCACATCCTCAAAGACACTGCAATTTGGAGTTTTGTCAGAGAGCAACATCGAAAAAGCCAGGAAAAAAAAACCTACACAAAATCCCATTTTCTGATTGACACTTGCTATTTATTCATCCACTTTATTTTTACACAATTTCATCTCACATTATTGAATGAACCACCTCGAAGGTCCAGTAGACTAATAATTATTTTTAACGCGTTTCAGCTAATTTTTTTCTTCTTCATGTAAATAGTTTCGTACTTAATTAAGATTAGCTAAGCCTCTTGGGTTGCCAACTTTTTTTCGCTGATCTCATTGGATCTTATCGGCTGTGATCCGTTTTCGAGCACTAGCACAGAGCTAGAGGATCGACCATTTCACTATTGTAAAAAATATATATTAATCATGGAAATAAATCTATACATACTATTGTGATTCATTTCACTACCTCTTCAGATATTTCATTGGGTAAGTCATTATGAAGAAATTGGTTTATAATACCATATATGTGGCAAATTTCGAATTTTTTATTTCATTTTGAAAATTTAACCAGAAAAAATTACTTTTTTTTCAGGAATTTCAAACTGAAGAACTTGAATTTGAATTTTCTAAAACTCTTTTCATTTATTTATTTCGTGCTCAAATGAAAATGGGGACAAAATTAATAATTGAGTTCTGAAAATTATTTGTCGATTTTTCGTTATTTCAAAATTCAAGTCATAATAGAGAATTTTTCAATTACACATATTTTGCTTGACAATTTTATATCATTTTGAAAATTCAATCAGGAAAAATAACTTTATTTTAGTCATCAAATGCCATATCATTTATTTTTCAGATCTTAAAATTTTTTTTGGCGTATTTATAATTAATTATCAAATTTTTGTAATGCTAAAAAAATTGACAGTGACAGAAAAATTGACAGTTACAGAAAAATTGGCAGTGACAATGTTAGAAAAATTGACAATGACAAAAATTGACAATGACAGTAATATTAATATTAATTATTAAATTTTTGTAATGCTAAACCGGAAGTTTAAATCAACTTTTCATTTCAAATAGTATACCCTATACATTATATCATTTCGAAATCCTGCGAGGAAATATATGACATTTCTAATACTCGAATTCAAATGTTCTAGAAATATTTTATTTTTGTTATTTTTATTGTATGTAAGACATTATTCAATTTGAATTAATTTCTCCATGGAAGGGAGTATACTTTATTCAACTTTGACGAAATTTACATTTCTAATCATTACAAGGTGATCAGAAAAATAATGGAAAATCAAAAAAATCATTGAACAATTTTTTTTTTCAATAAGGCATTCTCTATTTTGATCTCACACGAATTTCAAATGAGGATAGTTCATACCTATAGAAAATCTATACTGATTTCATTCGATATATAAATGTTTGTTTCCGGCTTATCCGATTCTATTTTGAAACACCCAGTATACCCCAAAAAGACTCTCAATGTAGTCATGAACGCCAGTTCGTCTATTTTCCCGTATACTTTATGCTCCGCCCCAGTTTTGCCCCGCGGCGTCCGTAGCGTCGATTCTGCGTCGCGCCGTCGGCGTCTCGTTTTCACGCCCCCAGGCTAGCGGGGCGTCCAGCCTGGGGCGGACCGGCTCTTTGTGCGGGGAGCGCTATCCGAAAAGCGCCGCAGGTTATCGTCGTGGAAACTAGAAACGAAGGAAACTCGTTTTCCTGTTTCCGTGACGTGACGAGCGAAAACTCGTTTCAAAGTTTCGATGATCATGATCACCCGTTTCGGAGTTGTTTTCGAGCTCTCAATGTGCAAAATGATTCTTGATCTTTTTGTGACCTTGACAGCTCCTAAAAGTCACGTTACAGCTGATATATTCGATTCAATCTGAAATAGGTACATCTAACGCCATCTATATCTTTCCATGGAAACCTCAATTGACTCTTCTCTTCTCCTTTATTTCAAATTTGTTGGTTATGTTGACTTTATGATCGTCAAAATCCAGTAATTTCAGGTCGAGTGAACCATTTTCCGTACATTCCCAGCTTCTCATAACATAATATCATCAAATATCATTCTGATCCATATATTCCAAGGGAAAATACAAAACGAAACAATCAGTGCCATCTATTCATTGCTAGAGGAACTTTGGAACGTGCTCTTGACTCGACTTTTTCCGTTGATCATTTGAAATTTGTTGGTTATGTTGTTTGTTGTGTCATAATTTACCGCTTAAACGAATGCATTGACTGCATGTTTGTTTATGATTATGGAGAAAACAGAACCAGAATTTGTGGAAACACATATCGATTATTCCACAGAGAATGAAACTAATGAAGAACCTATTGTTGAGTCTGGACAAGCTTGGACTAATTCTCTCGACAGAACTACGTACTATAAGTTAGTGGAGTATTGCGTTAAGGATTTACTACAATCTGTGAAACAAGACGATCATTTCGTAGTAAGAAATAATGCTTTTGTGTTTGCTATGATATGTGGAACAATTGTATCAAAATCAATCCATAATTCCAGAGTCTCTATTCAAGGTAACAATATTTATAATTTGGGAACTGTCTGAGATTTGGATATGATTGGATTTCAGTTAATGATGGCACTGCCTCTATTACTTGTTTGCTGGAACAAGATTTTTTTCCATCAGAGTCAGAAAGAAACAAAGGTAACAGTGTTACGTATCAGTCTTGTGAGAATAATCAATCAGAAAGTATTGCAATGATTCGTGGTTGTATAAATGATCTTATGAAAGAAGTACCACAAAATGAAGAAGATTTAAAAATAGGTGGTGTGGTGAGAAGAAACATTGAAATACATTTACTATTTATTACTCATTAATTTCCAGGTATTAGTCAAAGGTAAATTGTCACAAGATAAGGGAACCTTTTATATATTTGTTGATAAACTCCTCAAAAAGGATATTGGCTATTATATAATGCATTTGAATCATTTGAGGAATAGTTATGAACATGATTATGTTACAGTATGAACACAAAAGTGAGTTACTAGTTTTTCATCAAGGTTTTCGTACATATATAGCGTTCAAAGCAGACGAAAAAAGCTGGTTCAATTTGTTTTCTGTTGTTATTTTCATGAATAAAAGTTGGTTTCGAACATTTTCCTGAAAAGTAAGGTTATAAATTTGATCTGTCAATGTGTTATCAAATTAATAGTTATTGCTCGGGCTGGGTAACAAAATACTGCTTATTTCTTAGGGAGTTTATATTCTAATAGTCCGATGTACGCAAATGATAACAATCTGTGTAAAAGCGAAGAAGAAGTTCATAAATACCCCAAAACTGTATATGTTTATACAAATCTACCATATCACAAAAATGGTGAAAAAACGATCTCGAACTTCTCGAAAAGATAGCGATACCGATGAATACGAATCGGAGAGCGACTTCGGAGACGACCCGCCATATGACCCCACACCTAAAAAGTACAGCCTTAGACAAAGAAAACGTAACAAATTCACCGATGCGGATTTCCAATACGACGACGAAGATATCGAATTACCCCTCGACCTGCCACCGTATTCCTCTCCTAAACTCTCGGAAGACGAAGATTTCCTCGTCGAGAAAGAACTAGCTTTGGATGAGCCCCCCGAAAGTGAAGCACCAGAGGATGCCATCGAGCTGGTGGATTTTGAGGACATGATCAGAGCAGATATAGTAGTCAACAAGAATGGGATTGACTACGACAATGTGATACAAAAAACTGAGATAAAAGTACAACCCCTGAGTGAGACTGAGAAGCAGGTAATTTCAACGAAAAAACAGAAGACTAAAAGGGGGCGAAAGCCAAAGCTGTGTAACA
The DNA here is from genome assembly GCA_037013635.1 of Plagiodera versicolora. Lineage (NCBI taxonomy): Eukaryota > Metazoa > Arthropoda > Insecta > Coleoptera > Chrysomelidae > Plagiodera > Plagiodera versicolora. The sequence continues at coordinate 7,742,353 of CM072991.1, read as the reverse complement.
GTGATATGGACAAAGGGCATTTCTTGGCACCTCTGATACAAGAGGAAGGTGATGAGGATTATCATCCCTACAAGCCCAAGAGGGAACGAAGACCAAAAATGAGAGCTGATGATGAAATAGACAGTAGTCTGTTGGAGCCTGAGACAGAAGTACAAGAAGAAGAGTATAATGATAAAGATGATGCAGATTATAATCCAAACGATGATTTGGAGTATCCTGTGGTCAAATCACTGACTAAATGTCAGAAGGAAACTAAAATAGCTAGTATACGATTAGCACCCAACATAGATGAAAAGTCATCTGATATTGTTGCTAAAGAATCATTGCTTGTTGACAGTGTAAGTACTGAATTAAAAACAGAACATTTCGCACCTGTCCCAAGCCATAATGAAGGAGATTCGAGTGAAAACAAAATGGTAGACACAAAAATAATTCCCAATCAAGACACTTCCACTGATGAGTTTGAAAGTGATTCAAAGAATGTGATTCATGTGAATGGTACAGTGGCTCAATTACACAATCCTGACGTCCATTTTGCACGTAGTAATATGGAGGAGGAAGCGGACGACGATGTTGTCCTCATAGATGAATTGAAACATGAAGTTATTGTTTTAGATGACTGAATGTCTTTCAAACTTTGTTTTTTTTTTGTTGCTGTTTATAATTTGTTACATTTATCGAAGTTGTATTTGAGTTCATAATGGGGACCCGAAAAGTACCCCTTGTATAGTTTGTGATAAATATCTTATATAGCATGGAATATAAGATGTTGAGACTATTTTTTTTTAGTTTCTGGTCTCTATACCAGGAATATTGGTATTTTTTTTGTTGAGATGTGTATAAGAAATTCATGTATAGACGGATATCATTTTTTAATAAAACTATGATTGCTATTTGCTTGCGTACGATAGTATTACATTCAAATCGAGAGTTGGGACTTACTGAAGAAAAAAAATTTATGGTTTTCGCTACAGATTATATATTCTATAGACGGTTCACGACAATAAAACATCTGCGGCGTGTCCTTCAGGTCTGGCGGTAAGGTAGCATCTATAGCACAGATAGTCTGTGGTTTTCCCTGACACATGACAGTGACAAACTTGTAAATATAAACAAAAAATGTTTATTTATCAAGTTGCCATGGATTTTGGAAACCAGTGTTTACTGTATATTCAGTGAAATGATCATGAATTGTCGAGCTTCAGTTATTTGAATCATCCATCCATACTTTCAGAACCATGTCTTGCGAGAAATGTCACAAGAGCTTCAAAACCCTACGCCTACTGAAACAACATGAAAGAATTCACAATACGACCTGCGAAATTTGCAGTATTTCTTTCAAGACTCCCGCAAATCTCAGGCAGCATTCACGGGAGAACCATCCAAAGGTAATACGATTAAGCTTGCTTTCACATTGCTTAGCCAACATTTGTTGTTTTTTTATATAGACGAAGAATTACAAATGCCGTGTTTGCCCCGGTTTGCTTTTCAACTCGGAAAAAGAATACTTACTGCATGTTCGCGATTCTCATGACGGTAAAATTATCGAATCGCATATGTGCAGTGATTGTGGAAAGACTTTTCGTACTGGATCTGAACTGACTCTACACATGAAATCAAAATGTGGTACAGACAAGCAGTATATTTGCAAGGTTAGTTTCGAATACTTAGGGAGTGTTTTTGATGCTTGCTTTCGCTTATTCGTCAGGAATGCGGGAAAAAGATGATGTCCCCGGGCTCCTTGTACACGCACTTGAAAAGACACAAAGGCAACTTGAATTTCATGTGCAGGTTCTGCGCTAAATGCTTCCTCACTTCAGGGCAGCTGAAAGTGCACGAGCGGAGGCATACAAAACAAAAAGATTTCGTGTGCGATGTGAGTAATTGTTTCAGCAACATGACCAACACCTTTATTTTGAATCATCTCCTTAGATTTGCCACAAGGGGTTTTGTCATCGTCAAAGTCTCATAACTCATATTTCCGTGCATACTGGCATCAAACCCTACCAATGTGAGGGGTGTGGTAAATCGTTCAGTTGCATAAGCAACCTTTTGAAGCACAGGAAATCGCAAAAAACGATGTGTGGGTTGCTTCCGATGACTTCGCACAGGGTGAAAAACCCTGCAACGAAAATTAAATTGAGAATTAATACTCCTGAATCTTCTAAGCTGAAGAGAGCACAGATGAAGAGGGAGTTGGAAATGAAGTTTGCTTGTTTGGAGGAGGAAATGGAAAGGGAAAAAAGTGATATTGAGAGTGGGAATGCAGAGAGAGCAGAAATTCTAGATGTGAGTTTGTCAAATGTTAATTTTCTTATAATTTATATACATTTTTTGTGTACGTTCTCTGGATTTTGATGGAATTTTTTCTCGTACCAACGTATTTCAACCCAAAAACACGAATTTGAAAATATTATCATGGGAAAATTGATACTTTTCGAGATATCACACTTGGAAGTCTGGCATTTCAACTTTGAAAAATATCAATTTCCCCACGATAATATTGCAAAAAACGTGTTTCTTGGACTAAAATATGAAAAGTTTTACTCATTTTTTTTACCCAGGGACGGTTTGGGGTAAAAGATTTTAAACTAGATAATAATTTTTCTGTTGCAACTGAGAATGAATCAACTGTTGTTGACTTGGATGGGAAAGAATCAGAGGTGAGTGATTCATCAACAGTTATGTAATTTATACATCAAAATGACTCATGGCTTGAAATTTCTTGTAGAGCTCCAAAAAGACTAACAAATCAATCCTCGCACTTGACAATGCACAAAAAAATTGTGATGAAAATGTGCAACCTAAACAACAAAATCCGTCTGAAAAACTAGAAAACGAACAATTTTCTGATGGTATTAAATCTGAACTAGCTACTCACACTTTTGATTCGCCTGATGTGTTCGATTCAGATACATCAGAAAACGAATCTACAGAGGAATACAAGCCTGATTTTGAAAGAACAAAACGTAAAACTAGTCCACAAAAAAGACGTGGTCAATCTCGAGCGAGGGATAATGAAGTTGTTGAGAGGAAAAATGATTTTGGTATGTACACTAAGAATGATTTTTGTGTGTGAATTAGTTGAATGAAAATATTTATTTCCTCGAAAATATAAATTCAAGATTTCTACTTCGCAATTTCTGGAATATAATAATGATATGTATTGTATTTGCAATTGAAAAAAAATCTAAAAATTGGCTCGGAATGGTAAAAAAAAATAATGAAACAAATTTTATGTTCCCTCTTCAAAGGGCTGTATCACAACAAGGGATGCTCCAATGAAGTTTTTTCATAAAACAAACTCTTTTTTGATAAGAAATCACCCCCCTAATTTTTTTACACTATGTTTGCACATCGTAAAACGATATTCAAGGGACTGTGCATATTTTGACTACAAAAATCAATTTTTATTAAGCGCCCCCATGTTTTTACAATAGCAACGTATTTCAAATTGATTTAATCGTTTTTTTTTTCATTACTGCATGAAATTTATTTCATTATTTATTTTATACGTTCACGGGAATGCCCCACCATTACAATATAAATTGATTATAGTAAAATTACTCATGTGATAAATAATTATTATATAATGAATACTATAATAAAAAAATTATTAGAGAATTTACAATCTGTTCAACATTATTAAACAATGAGAAATTTTCATTAAAATATCTCCCCTTTGAAGTTATTCTTTTGTTTTGGCTACATGAATTTTAATATATAATAATGATAATGTATATTCTGTAAATATCAGTATACACTGCGATATAATAATAAAATTTGACAATACCTAGTTAAACCTAGTTAGATATAAATAATTATTTTCATCTCTTCAATCAAACATCGAAGCATTTTTCTTAATTTTTAGAAACCATTTTCATTGAAGTTTCAGTTGTTTTTTGCCTATTATTGTATTAATTTCGTGTAAAAAGATCATTGGTTCTGTCTACTGACGTTTTTTACTGACTTCTGACATTGTATAATGATATACAAGGGACTGTGCATATTTTAACTGCAAAAAATCAGCTTTTATGAAGCGCCCCCCAATTTTTTTACAATAGCAATTTTTTTATTTAATGTTTTAATTCCATATCAATGATTATTTTCATCTTTTCAATCAACCACCCAAACAGTTTTCTTAATTTTAACAAACCATTTTTATTGAAGTTACAGTTGTTTTTTTTGCCTATTATTGTATTGATTTCGTGTAAAAAGCTCATCGGTCCTGCCCCACTGACGTTTTTCACTGACTATGGACTGCGTATATTTTAATTACATTATTTATAATTAAATTTAAATTACAAAAATCAATTTTTATAAAGTGCTGCCCATTTTTTTACAATAGCAATATTTTTATTAAATCTTTCAATTCTATATTAATAATTATTTCATCTTTTCAATCAACCATCGAAGCATTTTTCTTAATTTTTACAAACCATTTCCATTGAAGTTGGAGTGGTTTTTTGCCTATTATTGTATTAATTTCGTGTAAAAAGCTCATCGGTCCTGCCCCATTGACGTTTTTCGCCGACTAGAAAATTTAGTTTCGATGATTTCCTCCTTCGATTCCATACACCATCCACCACCGATCTCTTCCAGCGTGCCCGGACTGCCCGGGCAGCGCCTTCCCGCGCGCCGCCCACCTCAAACTGCCCCGCGAGAGGGCGCACGAGGGCGCGGCTGCCCGGAAGCGGTACGTGTACGTGTGCGACAAGTGCGGCAAGAAGTTCCGCGCCAAATGCCTGCTGGCCAATCACGAGTCGGCCGACTGCGGCCGACGGCCCGCGGACAAGTGCGAGGTGTGCGACAAGCACTTCGCCAACAGGTACACGCTGAAGGCGCACATGATCGTGCACAGCGAGAAGAAGAGCATGGCGTGCGCGTTCTGCGGCAAGACGTTCCATTGGAAGGGGCAGTTGAAGGTGAGTTTGATTATTATTATTATTATTATTTTTTTTTTTTCGTTCAGTGGTCTGATACAGAATGCGGAAATAAAGATGAAATTGACAGTTGGAAAGAAAGTTATCGACAATTTTGTAAAAAAAATAATTAAATTGAAAATTGATACAAAACAATACATCCACTTGGTAAAAAAATTAATAAAATCAATTGACTGTCTTAGTACTATAAAAAAAAAAATCAATTCAATTCAAAATTGATGCAAAATAATGAATTACCATAGTAAAAAAAAATTAATAAATTTAATTGACTGAATACTATAAAAAAAATCAATTAAAAATCAATACAAAATAATATATCCACTCGATTAAAAAAAATGGAAGAAATTAATTGACTGTCTGAGTACCATGAAAATATTGATGAATATGAAAAAACAAACATATTGTAACGTTATTCGTGGGTTCCAGTAGAGAACAGACGGATTTCCAACTGATTAACTATTTATTTTTACGTACAAACACCAACAAACTATTTATTTCAACTATTTATATCGACAACGATGTAACTACGTCGCGTTTAATTCTTCAACTAACTAACTTTGTTTGGAAGCTGGATATTTATATGTTATACATCTGTTCTGGAATGTTCTAGAACTGTCAGTCTTCTGTCACATCTTTTCATCTCTTTTCATCAGACTGCTCACAGGATGTTCCATCTTCTTCTATTCTAGAATATTCGAGAGCTTCCAAACATGTGATACAGGGGGATTATTTAAGTTCTCCTGGATTCCATTACAATATTTTACTGGGAAATTGAATAAAGCAATACAAAATTGTGTATTATTTTGTTGTTGGGGAAAGTTTTTATATTTTTTCGTTGAACGCCTCATGAGTTTGATGAAAATGTGCTTTAAAATTGAGTATAGCGACATGAAATCATGTTTGAATTTTTTTATCTGTAAAATTTTCTGTGTTTTTCGATTGAATGTATTTTTAAAACTCTCCAATTTGATGAGGCTCAGCAAACAACGTTTCTAGTGACGTCACAAGGGCTACCTATGGTTTTGTTTGGAAAATGCCAATTGGATAATTTTTGGGAACTTGTGATGAACTTTGTTTTGTTTTTCAAGAAAAAAACTGTACATTTATTGACCGAAAGCATTGAAATAAATGAAAAAGGTTGTGTGCAGCAGACTTGCGAGACCTCTTACTCAAAAATTCGATGCAAATATACTTTAAAATCAGTTATACTATTGAGAAAATAACGTTTTTATATATATTTTCGAATAATAGTCACTTTGAAACGCTTTCGTTTGATGGAATAACGTTTCTAGTGACGTCACAAGTACTATGGGCTTGTTTCGGACTTTTTTTCCGGAACTTTTAATGAAACTATTCTTCTGAAAAAACAAAACTGTGCATTTAATGATCTACAGCAATGAAAAAAAAAAAAAAATAGCAGACTGGCGTCACCGTTGACTCACGAATTGGATCCAAATGAATTATAAAATTACCTAATACTGATGGAAAATAATGTATTTATAGTTTTTCCTGTGATATTTCTGAATTAAAACCCTTTTTTTTTATGAAACGATGCTTCTCGTGACGTCACGTGAAGTATTAGTACCTATGACGTAACAGGGAGCGTTATTTTTGATGTTTCAACTTTATCGGATATTTTCTAATATTTTTCAGACACATTTCATATAAACTACCATTTTCAATCATTATATTTATTGATATTGAGGCAGATTTGAAGCGAATTCATGCAATGTTTTTTGTATCGCCTCGTCAATGAACAGGTACACGAACGTTCTCACACCGGCGAGAAGCCGTACGCCTGCCTGTTTTGCCCGAGCTCGTTCGCCTACAGGGACAGCCTGATCAGGCACAGCTCGCTGCACACCGGCGTCAAGCCTTACCTGTGCGAGTGCTGCGGCTGGAGGTTCACCTGCATCGGCAATCTCATCAAACACAAGGTGACGCACGCGGCCACGTGCGGGGCTTGGTACGAGGACAACGACAAACAGGGGGCAGGGGAGTAGTTTCGATTTGGACTGCGAATGTCGTGAAATTATTTCCCACCAAGGAGAAAGAAGCGGCGACTTCGTGTCATCGAAAGGCGGTTAGAAGATGTATGTGTCAGGTCCAACGTCATTTGCATTTGTTTGTTATTCGCAGCAGAAATTCATTTCAACTATGTAATATTCGGAATATGTTTGACAAAAATGAAAATACAACGCAACTTTGTAACATCCTGTATGTTCAGATGATTCGATTAAAGATGAATTGAATTACGAATTTTAGTTAATCTGATCCACTATGTATACGTGAATAGAAGGGCAGAATAGACCGCATTAGTGATGACGTCACAAATATGCAACCAACATTACACCGAGTCCTGAATCGTTTGGCGCGAAATGATGTGTTTTATACTCGACCTTAAGTACGGATGACATAAGAACGATAATGGAAGTATCGTAACAGGCCCTTTTGTTTTATGCTCTCACATGAAATATGTTGATATTTAAGGAATTGCATTTAGGGGACCTTGGATATGAAGGATGGAAGTAACGATATTTTCGTAAAACGATTTTCGGAATTTATTCAAAAGTATTTGAGAAAACTTTCTTTACGTTTCCCATTCCATACGATGTATTCATTCTTTTTCTATCGAATTCAAACAGATACATTTCTCAAATATTGCTTATAACAGCGAAATAATTCAATAAATAACATCATGATTCTAACCACAGTTTCTTAACCTTAGATAATGGTTACTTAAGGTTCATATTAGCGCATCTTCGTTCAGAAATATTCCGTTGGGACTCAATGCACTGTTGATTGCATACATTTTGACGTCACACTAATGTGGTCTATTGAATGGAACCAAAAAGGCAAGTAACGCCATCTATCGGAATTGAATGCAAACAAAAAGGTAAGTATCGCCATCTATTGGAATTGGATGAAAACAAAAGGGTAGTAAGTAACGCCATCTATCGGAGTTGAATTGAAACTAAAACGCACGTAGCGCCATCTATCGGAATTGAAGGAAAACAAAAAAAGATGAGTAACGCCATTTATCGGATTCGAATTAAAACTAGAACGTAGGTAACGCCATTTCACGGAACTTTTTGGAATAAAACTCATCGTTGGTAAAAATAAAACTGTATTAAAATTAAAATTATACAAAAAATAAAAACAGTGTTTACATTCATGTGTACTCCATCAGCTTGATGTAGGTATATTCATATAAATAAAGATGTATGATAAAGTACAATTTAATGTTAATAGAAGTAGTTTTGTGTGTTCGATTTTCAATATAATAATACTTATTGGATAAAGATATAATTACACTAGATATGCACGATATAGCGATTTCTGAAAGTTAATTACAGTTGAATTGTGCAGTACACCACCGATAAATCGACAAATGCCCCCCAACAAACGAAGGGTTTTCATCAATAAGTATCGAATCGAAGTACTGCCGAAAGATTCCTCGACTAGTCCCTTATTCCTAGTCAGCGCTCCTTCAAATACTCATCTATTATGTACAAGAATCAAAACATTTGGTAACTTCCATATACTGAAAAGAACGTCGTCGTATAATATACAAGTAAAAGTACCCTTCTTCTTCTTCTTCTTTTTCTAGAAACTGGCAGAAAAAGAGAGCTCATCTGTCCACGTCATAATTCGCCAAATGAAAAACGAGAAGAAGAATAAAATTGTCATACTTATTGTTGCTCCTCTCTGTTAATATAACATATTCGTAGTAACTAATCATCTATCAAGTAAATCACAAATGTGGGTAAAAAAAGGGATGGATGGCATAACGTAACGATGATACTGGACGAAATACAAAATTTACAAAATAATTACGGCTCGAACTCATCGTCTCACAACCAAAATTCATATTTTCACACGGAAATCGAATATAAACAAAACTGTACAACAACAACAACATCTGAAGAGGAGGAGGAGGATATTCACAATATACACGGAAAACACGGTGGTGGAATAAGCTGCCCTCTATATTCGAAGCCCTTCTTGGAATTACACGAAAAATCACAAATTCTCATGGACATTGATTGAATCGCCCGCCCACGAGTGGTAGGTGGAATGTATATGTATATAGTCGCTCGAAACAACGTATGTACTCCCAATCACTTTCGATTGGAAAAAGGCACGTGGTCATCCATTGGACAATCACTGAATTATTAACTTCGTACGTCCATTATACGTACATATAAAGGTACGAGACAATTTTTGTAATAGGAGAAATTTCTCGACATCGCTGAACCGCCTAAATAAAAGTCCACCTGACTGACGTCCAGTAGATGTACACGAGCTATGTAGGGGGGGGGGGGGATGAATGAGGTATAAAAATATCGTATCGTCGCCTAAACGAACGAACAGAAAACATTGAGAAACGCCGTGACCGAGTAGCTTTCGTTCGTCCAGTCAGTCGACCACAAACTCCTCTGCAACAACCTTGAGATCGATCGATCGATCGGATACGTCACACGCACTGTCACGATAAGTGAGAGAGAGAGAGAAAGAGAGGGCGTGCGTCGAATCCGCTCATTTGGAGGTTTTCGGCAGATGGCGCTTCATGTGCAACGCCAGATGGTCGGAGCGAGCGAACGAGCGCTCGCACACCCCGCACTTGAACGGCTTGGCGCCCGTGTGCTTCCTGTAGTGCCGCGTCAGCTCGTCGGAGCGCGCGAATCGCCACTCGCACTCCGGCCACTGGCAGTTGTACGGTTTCTCTCCTGGAAAAATACGAGCGACCGGTGAGCAATCGTCCTCCCGCTCGGAGACGACCTACACTGAGAAGAAATAACTTACTTATAAGACACCCACCTGTATGTATCCTTTGATGCGCCTTGAGATGGGAGCTTTTCGTGTAGACCTTCGTGCAACCTGCAACGGAAAGAAAAACACACGCTTGAAAAGTCTGCTGCAGCGGCGCCATCTAGCGGACATCGAGAGAGAGAGAGAGAGAGGGAACATTCGCTGTTGGAGCTAAAGAGAACTGTAACCACCTGTTTATCGATCCGTACGACTCGTGATACGTTCGTGCGAGTAAAGATGACGCGACTCACTCGTTATCATCGGAGAATCTCAGAGATTAATTAGCGTTTGCGGTAACGACAGTGGAAAGGAACGGAATGCGTCTTACACACACACACACATATCTTCGCGGGGTCAAGCCAGAAAGAAAAACCAACGACGTGCGCGCGTATCGTTAAATACACGTTCGGTTGTTATTGTGAAATATCTGTTTGGAATTCCTGCGCATACAAATGACACATTTGCATTCGTTTGTTCCTCTCGCCAATTGTACGTCTTCGATTGTTGCGCGGCAACGACTGTAGGCCGAGAAATTTCGCGACGTTGCGTTTGCGTAAGCGATGAGGGACAGTTTTTGTTCAATTATCGCGAGAGGATTATAATATTATGATTTATCGATCTCGTCGTCGTTGATGTTATTGGAAAGTAGGTGAGCATTTTGTGGTGTTCGTGGCTGCGAAATCGAACGCCATAGACATTGAGATATTGAAAATGAAAAGGGTTGTTCACTTTTCCCAATTGATTTTATAGGAGTTGAAAGGAGTTATGAGGAATTTTGAACAAGTCAGAAGAGGTTTTGAGCGAGTCTGAAGATGATGGAAGTAGTTTTTCAAGAGTTGGGAAAGAATTGAGGAGTTTTTGGAAGTTTAGAAGAGTCAAAAACAATTTGAGAGGAGTTGAGAGATACTTTAAAGGAGAAAGAAGAGTTTCGAGTGAGTCTGAAGAAGATTCAAGCAGTTTTTCAGGAGTTTGAAAGAGTTGAAAACAATTTGAGAAGAGTTGGAAGATGTTTTGAAGGATTTAGAAAAGGTTTTGGGGGCTCTGAACAAGTAGGGAGAAGTTTTGAAAAGTTGGGGAAAAATTAGGAGAGATATTGAAGAAGATTTTAAGAGAATTAGGAGGACTTGAAAGAAAATTTTCAGGAGTTGTTAAGAGTTGTAAGGAGTTTTTCCCATAATGGGAAGAATTAAAAGAAATTTGGAAGGAGTTGAAAGGAGTCGGAGAAGTTAGAAGAGGTTCGGGAAGGTTGAGAAGAGAATTTTGGGGAGTTTCGAGGTGTTTTTCAGGACCTGGGAAGGGGAGTTAGTACGAGCTAAAACAGGTTTCGAAGGAGTCGTCGAGACTTTTTCGATTCGTACGAGAAAACAACAAACGCCCAACCAACTCACCTATGAAATCGCAATGGTGTATCCTCCTCTTCTCCAACTCCGGATTGTTCCTCCTGTTGTACCTGACGCCGTGGTGCTGCGCCCCCCCGCCCAACCTCCCGTTGGGCGTGGAATGCTGCTGCTGCGGGGGCGGGGGCGGCGGGCATCCGGGGGCGGGATACGGAGGGGGCGGAGTGCGACGAGGCCCCGCCCCGCCCGGCGATCCCGGCTCCGAACTGGGCGGAGTCAACGGCGTCGTGACGTACATGAGTCGAGACGACATCGGGTAGAGGGCGTTGCCGCCGGGTGGAGGGGGCGGGGCTACGGGGGCGTTGCCGTACTTGTAGCTGTTGTTGTTGTTGTTGTTGTGGTGGTGGGGGTGGTGTTGGGGGTGGTAGTGGGGGCTGGTGGGCTGGGAGGGGTGGTAGGGACTAGTGGGCGTGCCCAGGAGGTGTAACGTGGGGGAGGATTGTTGGAGGATCTGCAGAAAAATTGATGATATTTCCTATTAATACTCTGATTGCACGATGATATCTTATGGATTTCAGTACGTTGGACGTCCACTGGACATCTACTGGACATTCACTGATTTAGGAAGTCAAGATTTAGTTTCGCGGAGGTCCACTGGACGTCCATTGGATGTCCGACTGTCCTAATTGACGACTAATTGAGGATTTCTGTTCGAGATGTCCTTCCGGGACGTCAAAATTTAGTTTTGCGGACGTCCATTCGATGCTGATATCCACGAATACGAAAATATGTACGACAAATCTTCAAAGTACACTGGAAAAGGACTCCGATTGGAAAAAGGCACGTGGACGTTGATTGAACATCAACTGGACGTTCATTGGACATCTACTGGACATCAACTGGATAATCAACTTCGTACATCCATTATAAGTACATACATATAAGGGTACGAGACAATTTCCGGGACGTCTTTAGGACGTCAAATTTCAGTTTCGCGGACGTCCGTAGAATGTCCATTGAATGTCCGGTGGACGTCCGACTGTCCCGAATGAGGACTAATTAGTGATTTCAGTTTGGGATGTTCTTTCGGGACGTCCTTAGAGGACTAGAATGAAACCAATTTGTTCATTTGCAATAGCCAGAGTTGAAATCCGGTAAATTTGGGACGTGAATTGGACCAAAATTGGACGTCCATAAAACTTTATCCCGAGAACATTTCATCAGATTCACCGACATTTGATGTCCATGAGACCTCCATTGCACGTCCAATACATGTGGACGTCAATTGGATCAAAATTTGACGTCCATAAAACGTCCTTGCAAGAAAACTTCATGAGGTTTATCATTTATAATGTCCATGGGACGTCCAATTCAAGTCCTGGTGAATTTGGGACGTGAATTGGACCTGAATTGGACGTACATAAAACTTTCTTCCGAGAAAATATCACATGAATGTTCGATGGATGCAAGTCTGGCGAGTTCCTCAACTTCATTTGGACCGAAATGGGACATTTACGGGACGTCCTCGCGAGAAAATTTCCGATCGCGATGTATCGTGAATGTCCAATTCGAGTCCGATGAATCAGAGCGTGAATTGGACCAAAATTGGACGTTAATAAAACGTCCTCGCAATGAAATTTTATGAAATGTATCGACATATAATGTCCATGGGACGTCCAATTTACGTCTTCAACTTCAATTGGACAAAAACGGGACATCTACGGGACGTCCTCGCGAAAAAATGTCATTATATATACCGATCAGAAAGTGTCATGAATGTCCGAATCAAGTCCTGGTGAATCAGGACGTGAATTGGACCAAAATTGGACGTCCAGAAAACGTCTTCACGAGAACATTTCATCAGATTTATCGATATATAATGTCCATGGGACGTCCAATTCAAGTCCTGGTGAATTTGGGACGTGAATTGGACCAAAATTGGACATCTACGGGACGTTCTCAAGGAAAAATTTCATTGTATATACCGATCAGGATGTGTCATGAATGTCCAATTCGAGTTTGGTAACTTGGGACGTTGACTGGACCAAAATTGGACGTCCATAAAATTTTCTTTCAACAACATTTCATCAGATTTATCATTTATAATGTCCAGGGAACGTCCAATTCGAGTCCGGCACATTCTAGTGTTGGCTGGACCAAAATTGGACGTCCCCTGGACATTGTCCGTTTCAACTTAATTCCACTTTTCCAACACCCAACCGCTGCCCAACAAAGGAAAATCCGACACGCACGCATTCCACAGGTGTTATCCCCCCCTCCCCCACTCACCTTCTCCGTCTTGATTTCCAAGGGCGAGAGCAACGGCGAGGGCGTTCCGGCGGCGACGCTGGCGCATCCCACCGCCAGATCGTCGACCGCCTCCAGCTTGACGTGGTGGGCGGAGATGGGGGCGGCCACGCCCAGCATGTTGGCGTTTTCCGGATCGATGTTTTGGATGCTGCTCGCGATGTCCTCCCAGAGGGCGGGCGGTCGCAGGAAGGCGTCGTCTTCCGCGCCCACCAGGGAGCGCATCGAGACGTAAACTGCTCGACAGAAAAACAAAAGAGATTTCTCTCAGCCATCCACGACGCTTTTTTTCCGGCAGTTCGACGATTTATTCGTGATCCGGCAACGTCGCACCACCTGTTGCGACGTTGTCGTGTTCACTTACCGTCGTTTTTTCCAGCGTAGCTCATGGCGGATGGTTGGTGTCGAATAATATTGTTGTGGTGGGTCGATTCGAAGAAGTCATCGATCTGGGAAACTGGATCGCGGTGGGGTTTGTCGAGTTCCTCTTCCAGTCGCCGTTCCCACTCCTGTTTGCACAGGAACGTGTCCAGATCACTGGTCTGCAAGAAATACCAACTGTTCATATAACCGCAAAAGCGTCTATTTTGTACTAGCATCGGTGGTTCAGTGGTAGAATGCTCGCCTGCCACGCGGGCGGCCCGGGTTCGATTCCCGGCCGATGCAAGCTTTTTTTTTTATTCTTCATATGATCGAAAAACGTATAAAAAAGTCATTTATAACAAACCATGGGCATAAATACATGGGAAGTATATTACAAAATCAGGTGCTTGATGGTCAGTCTGTTTTTTAAATGTTTTTTTTTGTGGTTTCATTAAAAAATAAATTTAAAAAAAGACTGCCGAAACCAGGGATCGAACCAGGGACCTTTAGATCTTCAGTCTAACGCTCTCCCAACTGAGCTATTTCGGCTGATATAAATCAGTTGGCGAAATACCTATCAAGCAATTGAATAAAATTCGTGAGTTTTTATTGATAACATGACTATCATTAGAAGATATATTCAAGAATCCCCAATTTCTGTGCTCTATCTTCGCTCTTGAATCAATTTCGATAGGAATGCCTATACGAGTTTAGTGATTGTTATTACGAAATGAGATTGTTTTACAAGCAACTTTCAATTTTAGTGTTCCCCATATCACATTTCATCGAATAACATGTTCTTATCGATACATCGGAACCATCGACTTTCTTTTTTTCATGTCCACAATAATGACGCGGTCTCAAATATTGTTTCATTACTCAATCAGTACAAGGTGGACCGATTACGAGGTACACATTTTCACTTCCCCTAATTTTAGAATTCCGGTGGATTCACAAGTTCAATGTTGAAATTTTGGCGAACGATTGCTATCGAAACTTTGGCGAAGGCGCTTCACGAATGTCTTCATGCTTGTATGTACGCTAAGTACACCCTGTATACGTACGTATTTCGAACGCAACGCGTACAACTCACGGTTCAACCTATTATTTCATCATCAATCATGTTGCAGGTGAGGAAAAAATCCGACAAAGCAACACGGCTTCGAATACATCACAGCGGGATACATTCGAGATCGCTTTCCCTTTGTTCTAGTTGGTGTTACTGTCGGGCGATGTGTCAAAATTTGTCGAAATTCACGAGGATCGTCTAGTCGGACATCACGGATTTGTCAGAGACGATAATTGAATTTTGATCGAGGCGACTGCCATTTTTTCTTGGCCAGTTGCTTTTTAGAAAGTGAACATTCAAGATCTAGACAGATTTAATGATTTTTTTGAGTCATTTCAAGAGATTTAGATTCAATCTCTGAGTGCATTTCGCAAAAATAACGAAAAATTTTGATTACATAAATAACAACGTTTCTGGTTTTTTGATTATAGCTTTTTATTCATTATATTTTTGAAATTTGTGCGTTGATTTTGGGACATTCATTATACACATTCATTTGTCCCAAAAAAAAGAATCACGTAGATGCTGGCATTGAATAGATCTCGTCCATATTCTTCATCTCCATCGACAATGGGTAGATTTTGAAACTCTTGTAAACAGTCGAACGTCACGCTGTGTCGGCGGTGATTATTTTGTGCGTTGTCACACCTCGATTGTTCTTCTTCGACTGTCATTATTTATTGTTATTCACCTTTTGTGTCTCGAATTTCGGGGGTGTCGACAAGGAAAACTGTCCGAACGGACGTTTCGTTCCAATTCGAACACGCCTCGATCGAAAAGGGAAAAAAAATCGATAGTCACCGCCTTCTGGATAATTGATTGTTCGATGCTGATTCTCGTTTGTTA
Source organism: Plagiodera versicolora (assembly GCA_037013635.1). Taxonomy (NCBI): domain Eukaryota; kingdom Metazoa; phylum Arthropoda; class Insecta; order Coleoptera; family Chrysomelidae; genus Plagiodera; species Plagiodera versicolora. Next base: position 7,726,676 of record CM072991.1, on the reverse strand, counting down.
AATTGAAAACAAATTGGAAGAAAAGGGAACCCCTATGGTGTGACAATAGCTGTGTGGTGTTTTTATTCTCGGCTATGTTATGTTTTGACAGTTGAAATCGAGAGAATCGAGTTAAAACAGATGAAAAATAGGCAACACTTGAGAAAGTGACAATGTCAGAACTGACGTTGACGTGTGACATTCTGTATTGAAGTAAAAACTTATCCAGTGCTCGTAGTACAACGTACTATTGACACTACATTTCTGAAAATGATATAATAAAAATTGTAACTTGATAACCTTGCAGCCATGACGAATTTTCACACTTTTCCACAGGGATTTTCCAATATTGATATGTTGTAGTGCACACCATTATTCTCCTACTAAATGTTATAAAATTACAGATAATGTTAATTACGAAAATAGAATTGTTTGTTCAAAAAATTCCCGCATATCATGAATAAAAATATGCTACAGAGCTATGATTTACTGTTGTTTATTAAAAGATAGTCGCCATAACATCATGTCAATCGCTTGACATGGATTATTATGTCTGATAAATCAACTCCTGTATAAAATGTGTCATTTAAAGACGACTGTTTTGTCATTTTGACAGCGATAAAAAAGGTGCATCGTTTTTTATATGAATATTCTACATGTGTGAATACCAGAGAAGAAAATTTTGAAATCAGAACACCAAACCAAACAATCTATAACAATTGTGTATTTAATAACTGTTCATTCAAATAATTTAATTATATCAATAAAGAAAATTATTGTTCATTGATATATTCTGTCGTTAATTTATCTTGCCAAAAAACACTCGAGCTTTTTAATTTAATTTAATAATTTTGCCAAAATTATTTCGTTACAAAAAGAAATTTATCCGATAAAAAAAAAGCTCTGTGTTTTTACTGTTGATAAAATGCAAATAATAATTCTATCGAAGTATGTTTGGCCGAAAAAGTTTTTCACTATATCGATTCAATTTAATACTACAAGCTAAAAGTTATCAACTTCCAAATAGAAGTCATCATCGCTGTCGGCCAATGGGAATTCTGGATCCCTACACACTAAACTAACAACAATTATAATCGCTTCTGCAATCTCCTACGGTTATTTATAGCAGACATAACCGTATAAGTTTTACGATCAGGTATTGTTGAAACCAAATTAAGAATGGATTGGTTGTTAATCTATCAAAGACATCTGTGCAATAAAAAAACTCAACATGGAGCTGGTTCTAGATGTGTTGTTTCAATAAATCTTCAAACTTCTAGAGAGCCTAAGAAAATTCAGGTTTTTTTATAACTTTCTCAATTGAAAAACATTGGGAAAAAAATTTAAACTACTGGTTACGAGTAATTCGAATAAATGCAATCAAAAAAATTTCACAACGAATAAATTATCTGCGCCGTTTTTCTTTGACAATTTTCTGTAGGGTATAAAGTTTTGGTGGAGCAGTGTATAAACGATCGTAGATTTTAACGAGCCACTGTTCGACTCTTGACCCAATTTCGATATCTCATACCTATCGGACCATTTACAATTATCGTTACCAGGACATACAGCTAAGTGAAATCATTGGCCATCATTTGTTCACTTTACGGACCAATCACATTCTTCTCTGTCTCTCTCTGAATCACTGATCGGGGACCAGACGACTAGATTGTTTCATTATTTAAGGTGATATCGCTGCCTATTCGGTTACCTAAGAATGCCACTTATTGTCTGCGATTGAGAGATTTTATCTGGAGAATTATTGTTATTTTCGATACGTATTGTTATTGTTCTCTTTATGTACGTACTCCGCATACGTATACTAGGTGATATTCTTGGCAGTGCGTCATGGAGAAAGAGCGACGATTAATAGCAAACACGCAGAAAAATCACTATACAGGGTGTCATATTCAGAAACGACCATTTTATACGCCTCTACCGCGGTGAACACTATTCTTATTGTTGTTTCCCAAGAAAGCGGAACTGTTTCTCGTATTTTTTGCTTTGCCATCTTTCTGTCTTACAGTCGAATTCAGCCGTCGGAATAATTTGCAATTATGTATCTTCAGACACGTCCGCCGCTAACAGAAGTTTACGGTACGTGAAAGAATGCCTCATTCTCTTCTATACTTCTATACTTGTATACTTCTTCTGTATATGTGCTAACGTCTAATGTCATTGGTTTGGTGCACGCTGCTCAGATAAAACTTTATCATTTGCATTTTTCCTTTCTGCTTTATCGAAGTGGTACATCGATTAAATGCATCTAGTATCGTGAGAACTTGTCGCAGATAATTCTTCTATGCCGCTTTTATAATAGAGACAATTTGCACACGGATAGATGATATCTGTTTCTAGGTGAGTGACGAATAAAACTGAACGATTTTATCTGATAAACTGTTGGTAACACGGTGATTTTTTTCGAACGTTGTTTATTATTCCACGCTACAACTATTTGTAGCTATTATAAATAGCATGGAAACATTTTGGAAAATGTATGACCAGGAGTAAAATCTTCCTGAAACTAATATTTTCTTGATTATCGTAACAGAAATCTGCTACTTTTTTATTTTGAACTAATACACTGTTTCCTATGATATTACCCTTTTGAGACGAAATTAACATGGCTACCTGCTAAACCAAGGCATCTCGTTTATTTACACTGTGTATTATTTCTTGAAAAACTCGCTAAATACAATCTGTGACCACACCCTATTTTCAGGGGAGCCAGTATTTACATTGAAGGCGTGTCCCGAAGAACCAAACACCCCATGTTATTTAGTTTATTAAATGAATTAGCACCCTCTTTTCACACTCTCGAACGTCTTACAACCCCTATGGTAGACAGGATTCTAAAAACGTTATAAAATATGGCGGAGGTGCTAATGTAGATCTTGGAATTCATTTAAAGCTGATATTTCGTTCGTGTAGGGTTTTCTTCAATTTTTTGGATAAACAACGACAATTTCTTATAAGCGATCAATGCACAACCGCTCCATTCTGCAAATACATTTTCTTATCAAGTAAAGACATGTGCTGAACAAATAGAGATACTAGAGTCAAATAAACAATATTCTCTCGCTTTGCATGACTTTGTGAGCTAATTCTGAATTATCCGACTGTGTTCGGATTCGGGATCGTTATCTTTCTTGGAATGGTCAGGATACATATATTTTCATGAAAACATAACCACGTACCTTTTAATTATTACACGATATAGCTGCAACACGAGTTTCGGCGAACCACAAATTAACAGTCCGAACATGTTTCACACTACACTTTACTGTTACTGAAAATTTTCACCGAAATCTGCACGATTGATGTTCTTATTGAAAGGGTATCCATGGCAACGCAGTCGTTTGCATAGCAACGCTGTGGGGTCCCTAGCAACGCATTCGTTTCCATGGCAACATTACAGTGTATGTCTGGGAATAGTGGATGAAATCGCTAATACGAGACACATGTTCCCTATCGTGTATTTATTTATATTAGATAAGGTCAGGTTTTTGAATTTAATAAGCTACCGGAATTTGTAAGGGACAATTATTTGATGTGATTCAATCCAAACACTGAGTGTTCGGCATGAAAATATCGAGAAATCTGATCGAACGTCCAATTATCAATTCCGACCGTGTACCTGTATGCCCAGACGTAGCTAACCTCGATTCGACACAGTCGCGCTCGCTTGTTTCAGTTCTTGTGTCACCACGTCAGGCATTTCCGAGACTCGTTACTGGATAGGCGAGATTTTTTTCAATGATTTCTCGCGCAAAACGGAACGTTTCCGGAATCTCGAAACAGTCGGCATCGATCGATGTCAATCGTCGTCGTACGCAGTCGGATTGCCCATTTTTATTTCGGTGAGTTTATTCTCACGGTTTTTTATAGCGACTGGTTAGAAATTTCTTCGGATGGTACTCGAATGTGAAATGCTGCACCATAAAGTTATTGATTGACGACTGCTTGGTACTTTTGGGGCGTACAGTATATATTTCTTCTTTTAATAGTCGCGGAGAGGATTTTTATTGGACAATAATTTTTTGTAATGTACAGGGACTTTTGGGAAGAGCACAGCTGAGAGGTCTGCTTATAAATCGGTTATTTTTTCTCGAAGAATCTAAGAATTATTATACAATTTTAGCACCTCGGCCTTATCATTGTTTTTTATTGAACTAATTTAGTTTGGATGGATTTTCTAGCGAACTGATTCTTCTCAAAGATACAGAGTGATTGAGGAAAAAAAGTTTCTTATCATGCCAAAAAATATACTCTCATCTTCAACTGCAATTATTTTTTTTATTTTCACTATACCATTTGAGCAGAGAAGCATAAATTTTCAATTATTTTTCAGAAGAGATTCGACAAAAGAATTTGCTCTCTTGAATTTTTTATTAATATGTAAGTAGGAGTTTTTTGGAGTATTTGTTTATATTGATGCAGTATTTTTTTAAGCAGATTTGGATTATACAGGACGTTCATACCACTCTTGGGATTTCGCATATCTCAGAAAATACGACATTTTTAATTAATATTCATGCATTTTCTCGTGGAGTTCTCGAATATGTCATCGTTTTCTCAAGAAACATCTGAGAATTTTGAAATTCGAAATGACGTTTGTAAGAAAAACCAAATTTGATCTTGGAAATCACTGAAATGGCGTTCAGAAATCCTTCTCAAATTAGCGATTTCCCCATGGAGGAATTCAAAAAACGGACAACCTGTACAGTGGCCAGTACGGTCTCTCAAAGACGCAACATCAACATCCAATTACACACCCTGTATATCCATCTCATTCCGACCGAGTGTCTACACAGCCTCCGAACAGGCTCCACGAGAAACGTCTTCGTTTTATTTCCTGCACATCTTCAGTTATCTTCGAGTAAACACGTTTCATTCATAACCGTCATTCATGGTTGGGGATTGCGTACCCATCTTACGTCATCGCCAACGGATCGAATAGTCTCCCCCCACCTCCCTGATACGGGTTTTCTTTTCGTGGAGGAATGCCGAGAATGCGTTTTTTTTTCTTCACGCGGAAAACTATAGAGCAGGACCGGATTAAGGTTTATTTAGGGTGCTAGTGTCATTCCTCGAGGAAAGTGACAGCTGGAGGTTTTGGAGCATCAGACCTTCGACGATATGATACCAGAACCAGTGAAAATTTTATTGTAGGTACCCTTCATCGAAGCATATTACTTGGTGAAGGCGATCAACTCATTGATCCAATACCAAATCGAGCAAGATTCAGGAAACATAATTATCCTCAATAAAAGTTGTTTAAGGCAGTGTAATTATTATAATTGAAGTATATTTTATGGGTCTTACCATTCATAAATGCACAGAGTGCCTCTTGATAGCTACAAGCATACAGGGTGTCCGAAATAATGTGAGAAACAATACGTCGAGTTACAATAGAAATGTTTTCTTTGAATTTGTTTCAACTATAAATCCGTGATTGTTTCTGACGTCTGCAATGTGTTCATTCGAAAATGTTTCGATTTTCGAAAATATAAGTGTTTTTCGACATGCTTGGGAGCGTCCTGAAGTTCCCTAATAATATAAAAAAAATAGTACTGGAGATATAAAAAGTGGTAGATAAAAAATATTTGCAATTTGAAAAGTGGTGTTTTATTTTGTGTTTCATTTACAGTTGACCTGCATAGCTTTCGAGAAAAATTCATAGTTTCCACGTGGTTTTATAGTTCTTATTTGAGTTAATTCATAATTTTTTTAAATACATTTGAACTACAATATATTTGTGAACGAAAAACTATTCTATAGTTTTGGAATCTTATATTTGATCTCGTAATCTCTCGAGGTTTGATGAATTGATTACGTTTATACGTGATTAAATGCCAAGTAAAATGAAACTTTCATATTCCCTTTAAATTTGCTGTACATAAATCAATCAATATGCCGACCCCTTGCCAATGACGCTGAATTTCCATTCGAACGAACAATTATTTTAATTCCGCCATATAAGGATTTCCGTGGCATATATCGCATCGCTTCGATTTCAGCTCCCTGGGTTATTGTTTGATTTAACGGTAAATTATATTTCATACGAGTTTGGCATTTTCAACGTCGGACCTCTCTGTCGCATGGAAATGGCTTCGTTAAAATTGATTAAACAACGGTCGCGATCAACAAGTGTCGAACGTTATTAACAGACACGAAAAACATTTGTTGAACGTGTCCAAAATGCAGAAAATATACAAGGCGAGGCGAAAATGTGTACCGAACTCTTTGAGGACGATAAAACATTAAAAAAATGATAGTTTGATGAATAAACTTATACATTTTTAAGTACATTTTTCTGATATTGCTATATTATTGATTTCTGTATATACAGAGTGTTAGATTCAACATTGCATGATACGAAAAAAAAAATTTACAAGTTCAAGAACAAATAAAAACAAAAAATTGGTGACAATAATAGTGGAACTTTCCTTATGAGGATAACTCGTTTGGAAGGAAAAATTTTGATTTTCTGTCGATATTTCTGCTACCAGAACCAGATATTTCCAACACTGAACGTGTTAGGAAATTAGTAGAACAATTTGCCGACTATTTCTGAAAGGAGCACAGATTTTATCACACATCACATCGATATATTTTATGTTCGAACAAGTTTTGTCAGGAGAACGTAGCAGTTATTTCGGACAAGTTATTTCTATCCTTTCGTCTAAATTCTGTAATAAATCTTCTCTCACAAGAGTACATAATATCGTATTTATCAAGCTATCAAAGAGCGATTGCATCTTCCACAGTCATATCGCTCCTATGAAATCTGAGATGAGATATCGTAGACTTTATGACTGTAATTTTAAAGTCGAGAATATAATCGCATAATTTATACTATATTTTTTATGCATCGATGTTTATTCATAATCGCCTTTAATTATAGATAAATAATTTTTTATGCTGTCAGCTGTCGAAATGACATCAAGATAAACGATCATTCACAAGTTTTTTGTCGATTTTCACTCAATTCCCACATTCCACTTACATTGTAGAAAATTTCTTTCTTCCTTAATGATTGTATTGATACTTTGTCATGTGTCGCCTCATGATACTAACGATAAGTCAATGTAATTATGAAAAACACTTTTTTTAAGAAGAAGCCATGCGTTCTTTGCATGAGAATGCTCATGGTAATCAGATTGAGATTGAAATCGTATGTATAATGATTATTATTGATGCAAATATACACCTTCCACAACCAACAAAAAAATCTGTTTAGTGAACTTTTGACCCATTCACCTGAAATTTCATTGTGGTAGTGAAAATGAGAAGAATCACGAATTTGATGCTTTCGCCTTGATAAGAGTGTCTCACCATGTACTTCTTCTACCGCCTATTCGTTACAAGAAAAATTGTGATAGATTTTGAGTGATTTGATTTGAAATATATGAAAACGTTGAATGTTAAATATATTATTCATGATTCATTTGATACATACAGAACTATTTTCGCGACAACGAGTATATAAGAAATATAATAATAAATCCGCCCACAATAACTATACAATGTTTATTGCTTCTTGCATCGTTGAAATCAAAACCCGCACTGGTTTTTCCATGTTTTAATTGTAATCAGAGCAGTCAATCTCGACTATTCCTTCTATAACTCATTGGAAGCTATTAAAATTGACGGCAGAGCAATTAACATAACATCTATTAATTAAAACGGTTTCAGAGATTGATATTTTTTAGGACGAAAGCGTCTCAAGGACATTTTAAAAATTTGTTTCGACCTAGATGATATTTCATTTATCGACTGTTGATTCGATGGATTTGTCACCGAGAAATTATATGAAATATAGATACTGAGTAGATAATTACATGAAACCTTCGCCAAGAGTTGTTACCAATCTGGTGCACCCACAAATAAAATTATTCTGTCGATGAATTTGTAGGTTAACTCTTGGAAATATCGATAATCAAACTGTATATTTGCAGACGTCTCATAGATTATTGATACTGTTTAAAATATCCCTACATTGGTCATAGAAACATGGAAAGAAATTGAAAAGTGAGGCATCAAAGCCAAGCGAACTGAATTGAAAATATTATTCACCATGCGTCTAAAATATTTAGACCTTCAACATATTTCGATGGTTCGCGGTATTATATTGTCCATCCATCAAGTTATTTACGAAAAACATTCGATCGGATATTTGACCGGGAATGTTGTGGAAAAATTTGAATTGAATACGAACCAATTTGTATATTTTAGTCAATGCGATAATGTTAATTTTGTAATTAATTCACGTGAATTCGATCGAGGATATATCTCCTTATTTATTGAATGGTATTCGGTATTTAGTGTATGATAATTTATAAGATTCAGAGTATTTAAATGGATATTAATATCCGTATTTGAGGTACTCTTTCCTGTTCAAATATATTTGAAATCGTTTATTATCATCGCGCGAATAATAGTGTTAATATATGTTTTTTCAGATTTATCATTTTTCATTTGGATTCTTCATTATTTTCTGAATTCTTTGAGATACTTGTTTCGTCATTTAACATAAATGGTATGAATTAAAATCGATTCAGCTAAAAATCTGCAGTTTCATTTCTTTCTTTTTTTAGCAGTTTTTTCTTTCGTTTTGAGATCTCCATTATTCTTTTGCGGTAGGTACGTCGTCACGAAACGTCATCTCCCCTAAAACCTACATCGTGAAAACAATCAAACAGACTTACAAGAAACATGCTAGAATCCAGCACCATGAAAACCACCTGATTTAGTCCCGAGCACCTTTTAAAACCAGAAAAATCCCGTCACCATCGCCGGTCACCGGCACTTCTGAAACCCGCATTCCCGGTCCCGACCAATCGGCACAAGCTTCGCAAACAACAACCCCTCCGAACTGGTTCGCGCTCTAGCACACCCCTCGGGAGACGGAAAATAATTCACTGCGCGCACTCTACAGGTGGGTAGCGGGCGAGCGCGCGCGCCGACCTCGTTCCTCGTTCGTTTCCCGTGCGTCGGATCGGATCGCAGCAGGCGGCGACGTTCTCGCAGACAATCGACAATCGAGCTCGCCGTTCCACGGCCAACTTTGCACTAATGCGGCTGCGGGAACGAACGCTGCGCGCTGCGCTTAATCGAAACACACACACACACGGGGAATGGTGGGAGGCCGACTGGTTGTTACCTCTGAAAGAACGTTTTTTCCGCGAGTCCGTCCCGGAAAAACGCTAAACGACGATTGTCTGCGGCGCTACATGGTGGGTACGTACATGACGTCTCGCTTTCGGGCTTTAAACGGACTCCCGTTACGTTGCAAAAGGATTTTACTTGCCCTCACATAGCACACGACATTTCACGTCCATGGACATTAAACGGACGAAAATCGTCGTCCATTTAACGTCCATTTCAGGTCCAAACGTCCTGAGTTCAGTACAGCAGACTTTTAGTGGACGTACATGTGCTTTATTTATTTATATAAGAAAATTAATGAATAATTTGTTTAGTCGATTAATATTATTTGTTTTTTTCTTAATTCTCACGAAATGATTTCATTTCGGAATATCCAAAATACTTTGAACAACTTGATACTTTTATTACCAGATTTTGTTAATTTCCTAAAGCCAACTTTATATTACCGATATATTTTATGAGGTTATGTTAGAAATACGAAAGCTCGAAGTAATTTTTCCCAAAAATGGTTCATGCTTTCGTTTTCAAAGAAGATGGCATTTTTATCTAGAATTTCTCAAATCTGGTGTCCGATACAATGAAAAAGTAGAGAATAAAACAATTTCTCTGCTGTTTTCTGAAACCTCTTTGAACAATCTCTGAAATGTACGAGACTGAATCTGAGCGGAATTGGCGATTTCCCACTCTGCGTTTGTTTGATTTTCTTCCGAGAGAATTTGAATGATTATGGAACACATAAAATGTGGTTCAAAGTAATAGGATGTTGACTCATTGAAGAAAACTTGAGGATGTGGTTTTCTATATCTATCCACAAACCAAATAAGGATGATTGACAAACAAACAGTTTCAAACTAGTTGAAAGAGAATGATCCAAGTACACAGATCATTGTTATTGAAACATATCTGATTGATAATTTACTATATAAGCGTATCTACGTTATTATTGTAAATATATCTCAAGTTCATCTGAGTATTAATCTATTTACTGTCTGATCCTTATTGTTATTTTACGTTTATTGTTGTAAAAAATTCTCAAACGAACTACAGGAAGTCCAAATGAAATACTTCACGTTTAATACGTAATATTTTAGGAAAATCGTGGATCCTCCATTTCAGTTCCGCGTACTGTAAATGGAAGCTAATGGGAATCCATTTTTTCCTTTGGACGAATCAGAATCGACAATCTGTTCGGTATCGATCTTTGAAGCGGATTCGTGCGCAACGAGCATGAACGCGTCTGAAGTGAATATTTTTCCAGATACCTCAAATCAAATCGGTAAGGCATTGCCTTGAGGAGGTTTACGTACAGATAAAGCCGATGAAAAATAGAAATTACTGGTATTCCACATGTAATGGGTCGTTCGATATACCGTAATGAGCTGCCGAGCCTTTAATAGGGAATTTTACTTCAATTTAATCAATATTATTTCGCGGTAATAGCATACTATGCGCTTTTCAATCATCTGTACCGCACTCCATACAGAGCGATTTGAAGAAAAATGGCGTGCACGTTTTCTTATCAGTGCAGAGTTTGTTGTGGACTCGCTGAATTCAATTTAAAACTGACTTCTGAAGTAAGCAGTTGAAAGAAAACCAATATTAAAGTAATGATGGTTGAACGATAACAATTTCGTAGGCAATGCCCATTTTTCCTAGTATTATCTGCTTTTGTCAACTTTTTTCTCGATAAATACACTAAAAAGCTCACATTTTGTTGTGTTTGAAATACAACCAGCTCAATTCGATGATCGTTGGCAAATTCTATTCCAAGAGAAGTGTTTGAGAATCTGTGAAATGGATATAAAAATATATTATACTTTTGTTTATCCCGAAATGAAATGCAGTTTAAGCATCTGATTAAATAAAATAGCGCTTTATAAAGCATAAATACATATTGAAGATACCATGGAATTCATTGGCATTACAACAAAGACATTGACTGTATTCATATTCATTTCGAACCTATACCAACATTTCTAGCACCGATATTATTTGTTCAGGACTATTCCTTCCTAACCTGCATCGCTTCAACTTTCCCAAATTCGTTTTCGTCCGGGTGACCTTGAAGGTACCCGTTTTTCATCGTTATCTTCAACATTGTTGACATACGATACTTTCATCTATTTATCCTACACTTATTTCCGAGCTTGCATATAAGTATTGTCAAATAACTTTTGTGCAATGTTTATTTGTCGAATAGAGCACTCTTTATCATTTTTATCTCTTATAGACAACAACAAAAAAACTTTGAGGAATGTTTACCCGTTGGTTATTTATGACTAATGTGGGATATTGTGAATTTTACGAACTGGAAATAAGCTAATCAAAAAATTGAGAAGTTTATAAAGCTCCCTCTACGCGTATATTAATGATCATGAAACAATTGAAAGTTGATGATGTGGAATCCCATTTTTCTGCCTGACCTGACTCATCATCAATTACTAGTGAAATATTCGATCAATCTTAATTGTTGCGGTCGTGCGATATCGAATGATTGATTGCGTGATATCATTGCCGATACCAATTTGATTCTCTTTCAGACATAGAAATCGGATACACACACCACCCAGTAGGGCATCTCGAAATCGACAATGAAAATTGATCGGAGTCCAAAAAAAAATTATTCACAGGAGGTGTATTTATTAATCAACTAAACAGTTACGAGAAGACGAAAAACGAGACCACAGCGCTATCCATACGATATGGTTACGTAACTTTTAACGTAACTGTACAGTTGGAATGGTTGAATGAATGCTGAATGAATATCGGACAGTCGGATCCATAAATCAAAATGGTTGACCGAGCTGTGACCTCGCAAATCAGGAAACAGACTTTTCAGTCCGCAATTTACCGCTTTCTCTAAGGGAATCGACAATATTATATAGACTCCTAAGCGATTATTAAAGATCTTCGGGAATCAATCGAAAGGAATTTGATAATCAGAAGTGGGATCTCAGAACCCCAGAAGTGGGATCTCAAAACCCCAGAAGTGGGATCTCAAAACCCCAGAAGTGGGATTTAAGGACCCCAGAAGTGGGATTTCACGACCCCAGAAGTGGGATCCTATAAACCCAAAAGCAGCAGTTTTGACTATCAACAAACGTCGCTTAGAATGATCTTGCTTGAAAAATAAGCATCCATTGGTGGGGATCAGATTCAAAACACGCGGTATACATCTTGCTATCGCGGAAACCAATGCATCCAGACTAGGTATACATTCGTGATGGATGGTATTAATTAAAACTCGCGTCTAATACACAAGCGGCAGCTCTTTTCGGCGAGCAACTTCCGCATACAAGAACTTGCTCAGTTCTCGGCCAAAGTTCAAGCAACTTCCACCTGTTACTGGTCGTTATTAATATCACAATATATCCTCCGTAAATTAGCAGTCAAGTAGTTCTCGCAGGAGTACTCGCATCTCTATAATCCTATGCAAATTTCCACTGGAAGAAGGCAATATTAAATCAAAATTGATTTAAACCATTTCCATATTTAAGCCGACCGCTGGTGATACCAACAAAAAGTAATGCGTTAACGGTAAAGCGTTTAAACAGATGAAGATTATCAGTCCAAAAACATCGTTGTAATGAGAGCGGAATGGTGTTCCACAAGGCACAGTACTCAGGCCCCCATACTGCTCACCGAAAATGGGAAATCGTCTGAAATATCGATGAATTTCTCCGTGCTAATCACTGCGAGGTAATTGAAATGGTACGAGAAATATACACTTGGCGATTTATAGAAAGCCAAGAAAGGCTTACAGTGATTGGTGGGTATGTATCATTTTCTGTCACATGAAAATAATGTGATCTATAAATTTCTCTTTTTTTTTATCTGCCCGACAATCTCGCGCTAGTTCAATGAATCTCGTTTCAATTTAAGCTACTCGTGATTTATTCACCAGCAGATGTATGATTGTAGAAAGTGTGCTTCCGAAAAAGCTTCACTAAGCTGTATTGAAGAATAATTCGCCAAGAGAGGGCAGCATGGCTGCAACACGAACCAATCCGATGCGATTTAAGTGGTCGCGATCGTAAAGCGGCCCCACAATGCAACCTTGAGGCACATTGTTTCCATAGAACAGCATTGCCAAGTATTTTATCGATTCTATAGTCTCGTATAAGATAATTTATGCTCGGGATGCCTTGCCGAGTCTGATTACACGGGCCTTCAATAAAAAAGCCAATAAAATTCGAAATTTAAATTTCCCCATATGACAAATAACGTTTTTATATCCCACTAAACTACACGGTAAGACTTAATAAGATTTCGAAACGCGATTCCAGACACAAATGCGGTTTAACAATTACACATTACTAGTGCGATGTGTCATCTGTCATAATTTCTCGCGTTGTGTTTTTATGGTCCAGACTGATCTGTTTTGTCTACCACACACGGTGTGGTTGGATTCTATGATTAATAAGGATCCAGGTAGTTTTCTCTTATTTGCACGTGTCAACCAAGGAAGCAGGTTGAGCCCAGGAGTATTCAAAGTATCTTCAGCCTACTAATCATTTTGGCAGGCGGTTCAAAATCTGACAAGATGCAGTTGCGGAATTGATGGATTTCACACGGTCCAGGAAAGTGAATTTGAACTGGGATTTATCAACGACGTGTGAGGTTGAAGTACGAGATGTGCTGGTTTTTTGAGCACACTATAAAATACGAGTTTCTTCTTTGAAAATCGACTTCCTGTCTTCTTTAAATCACGGGGTATAGCTAATGGAACCATCAACTGTTTTGCCTTTTAAATTATCTTTACGCGCTTTAAAACTATCAGTATGTAAATTATGGAATTTATAATTTGATGAGGATATGGAAGTGTGAAGCATTATCTTGATTATCGGTACGTACTATTATCGCTCACCTGTTCTTCACTACATTTCTTGTATCTCACATGAATATACACAGAGTGAGCCAATATTACAAGATTCTGAACGTGAGAACTGAAAAATTAAGAATTTCGACAAATCGAAAATAGATTCGATCGAAAAAAATTGTCCCCCTCTCAAACGTAGATATGAAAATCCTGTTTTTTCATTCAAAAATAATATTCTATGTTTGCTTGTATCTACTATACTTTATTCATTTGAACGAGTAGCTTGTGACAGCTCGCCAGAAGGTGCGATGTTGCTGCTTGTCTACTTTTTCAACGATACTCCGAAACAAAAAGTTGGGTCAAGTTTAACATTTAAACTGTGTTCGATTTATGAAATGTATAAACCAAAATTGTATATAAATTTGGCATCGTCGTGAAGTCACTGTGGTTAGATAGACACCTTTTATTTTGCTCGAATGGCATTGAAAGATGATCGAATCTATCAGGAACTATCTTCCTTGAATAAATAATCTATTACCATGGATAATCGCACCGTGAAATCGTACTGAGCTACTGTCTCATTACGGATGACGAATCATGCAAATTTTCCGCAATTTCGTGATTTCTCGTTGGTCGCATGAAGTAAGATCTAGTGCAAAACAACAATTTGTGATTCACCGATCTGTCATAACTATAATCTCGAATGACGAGAAGGTAGGCCACTTCAGGCCTTGCCACCGAAGAACTTAACATTTCGTACGCGCAGTCCTGCTCATATGTCGGACATTAGTCATGTTGTCCATACAACATTTAAAACATAATTTATTTATTGTTATTATTGCTTGGGATGGGACGTGAAGGTATTTCGAGGAGTCATTATAATACAGTCGAAGAGTTCATTGTATTCAGAACAGACTTGGTGAATTCTTTATTTGTCGGCTTTTGCATATTATACTCTTGTCAATACGAAATTGATTTGGATTTATCGACGCTTGTTGACGGGGTACCGCAAGCAACACATTCGAGACCGTTAGTAGCGAAAATCTGCGAATATGTGAAGCAACTGAAGAATTCGTTTGATTTGAAGATAGCTAACGAGAAATGAGTCCACTCTCATTAGTGTTTCACAAGTGGAAAAGGAATTTTAATTTGGAAATTTTGAAGTGTGCGTTCATTTGAAAAAAAGAAGCACAACGTAATAGTTACAATATAAAGAATGTTCTAGTTTCAGGAATACTAAGAATTCTCAATTAATATGGTAATGGACTATCCCTTCTGATCTAGTTAATTAAATGAAACTTTTTCTGTCTAATTTCACCGTTAGTATTGGTCAAGAATTCCAACATTGATATTATCGCCTTTATTACATAAAAAAGTCGCATAATGTAGCGAGTGAGCTTCTTGGATCCGAACAGAAATTGCCAATTAGATCATTCTGTTTCACTCCAGATTCTCGCTCTTGGTGACCTCTTCTCGTGGGTCCTCTTCTTTTTTTCGCTGAAATGCTCTTTCAGAATCGGAAAATGTTTCCTTTCTTTTGTTTGAGCCATCAAAAAAACAAACTGTGTCCACTGTTGATTCTTATTCCTGGTCTGGACCAAATCACCATCCGTCTAGTGGAGCTCTGTGTCCAAATCTACTAGTCAAAGTACGAACACTGTCAGTCTGTTCGATACCTCGATACTCCGTTGACCGTACCAACTGCAGAATAAACCTAAAAGAACGCGTACAGAATACGAAATCCTCGCTCACCGTTCAATGACATCTTCGGCGTATAAGTGTGCGTAACATATGAGGTTCAAAGCATCAAACCATCAAACTCGAAGAAGTCCAGGTGACGTACGAGACATGTTTTATTCAAAATCCGCCGGACGATAGATGGCAACGGATTGACATACCAATGAGGAGCCCGTCCAACGCATGTGGTGTGGTACCATTTCAAGTTCAAAGACGATTTAGTCATCCATTTGTTTTTCTTCTGCAGTTGGATGGAGCTTGTGTGCTTGTGGAAGCAGACCCAGGCCTTTGGTCTTGGTTTCACTTTCAAGCAACCCTAGACGAGTTTGGAGTGCCTCTCTGGTCTGTTCTCTAGTTTGAGAGGCATCCTTGTGAACGTATCGGTGACTAATCCAAATATGGCGTCGATATCAGCAGTAACAAAAGAAAGGTTCAAACTAAATCAAATGGATGTTCAGCTGTCTGCATCTATAACGAACGTCTTCCAATTTATCATGACAGACAATCATTAGAATCGTAATTATTAGGAGAAATTTGATTGGCCATTCGCGATGTACGCATGTGATATCTATCCTGCGAGCATTTTCAACTAGTCCAGTTATAGATGTGTAGCGATGTCATAAATTTAAGCGGTTGAGCATAGATTCGCACGTGCAAGATACTCGTCTTATTTTACGTTTTCTCCTTCTAATCTTAATGTACGATGACATCGGTCGAGTTTTTTTTGATCGCGAAAAAGATGGACGACTTTTTGTGAAAGTCTGCAATTATTGAATATTTATTAGATAGAGACATGTTTAATTGGATCTCGTCTTGTAGAGAGAGCGTACGCGAGATACAGTGAAACATTTGGATTTTTTCGATGACCAATATGCAACGTGCACTGTCTTTTTCCAAAATAGCGATAACTTTACAAAGAGCACTGAAAGCTACAATCGAAGTATATTCTTCAGTATATTTCTGCTCATTTGTTTTTCTTCTGCAGCGAATCATACCGGTACTGCATGCACCTAAGTTAATTATATAATAAACTACAAAAAAAAGAAAGTTACTAGAAAACACTCACACACACTCACACATAGAAACTCTCACAGATAATTAATTTTTTTTTCATATCAACCGCAACCACATTAAATGTGATTGATGTAGAATTAGACACTATACCATAGAAATATGAAAACAATTAAAATCCTCATCTGAGTTATCGTGAAATATAGTAAAGAAGAGTTGTATAGTTAGAAAAAAAATTGAGAGAATGAACCCTGGACCACTAATGAACGTAATGATGTTTCTAAAGACAGCACCGTGTGTAGCGTTTCATAAATCGTTGCAAAATAAAGCAAAATGCAAGAGGAGTCGAATGAAAGCTGTTAAATAAAATATAAGGAAAAGGGTAAAAGTTATACGCGATCCGAGTATAATTTACAGCGATACGTTTCAATTTCACTATTCTCGACGACGATGAAAAGGTTAACACATTCCAATCTTGAACTCATTGTTTACACGAGCCCACGAGCGATAGCTTCTAAATAACTTTATTTGGACTTACGAGAGCTTCGAGATGATGGATGCCGCTGTGATAATGAAGGTTCTGTGTGTGATGGAGTTTTTGCGTGAGTTCTTGATTGGTGCTTCGTCAGAGTGACCACGTGCGATGAAAATGTTTGCATCGTTATTTTTCCATCTATGTACAAGATTGTTCATGTTTTGGGTCTGAATTTTGATGCATATAACTTTTTTTCTCTTGGGATGACTTCCTCATAGATTTGTTGACCTTAAAAAGTTCTTTTCATTCAATAATATTATCTAGGATTGACCAAAGAGAAATATTGTTGTGATCTGACATTTGCGGAGAACTTTATTATAAAGTTCAACTACCAAAAACGATATTCTCGAAGAAAGAGGCCCAGAGGATGCCGTCCAAACAAGAGAACGAACTCCATTGACTCTTTTTGACAGAGAAGCAACTCTTGAGATTGTGAGGCTTGGAGCCTTGGACTCCTGGCAAATTTTGTGCGATTGTGAAACCTTGAAAATGTCTTTCAAACTATCAGTGTGATAGGAGAAGCACGAAAAGCCTCTGGCTACTGCATCCTCTGAACCCTTTCAGTGAAATTGAATGGAAAATTGGTGACGACCTCCTCTTGAACTTAATGTATTGATAATCATCTAGAAAACGCCACCGATATAACAACCATCATTCATCTTTCCGTGATCACCTAATCTAGCCGACCAAAAGAAAAAAAAATCATCCACAACATCTCCTAATCAACTCCAGCGTGACCGTCAGCGTGTCCATCGGTGCATAGCGACTGTGCTGCCCTCTGACATTCCCGCTCTTTTTCTTCTTCTCCTATTTTAACTCTTCCCTCTCGATCTATAACTGTTACTACGCTACCTGCTCATATCGGACACTGGCATATTTAATTATAGACGGAAAGCGTGAGAGAGAAGGAGATGTGCATGTGAATTACCGTGAATTTCATATTTCCCCAGAGTATGGCATGCTGTCGAGGAAACGTCAAGAATTCCGTCTTGATCTTCGATCATTATCATTATTTATTTGTATGGGTACGTAGATAGTTTGATTGACCAAAAATTCAGCTCACACAATGTCTTCCTGATTGCAATTCTGAGTTTCTACTCTCTATTCCAAGACTACCTGTTTTCTTGATCAGTCTTTCAAGAATTTGTTTGATTTTTTCACTCAAACCTGGTGAAGTCAATTTACATGAGTCAACAAAAAGAATTTTGATTATTCCGAACAGTATTGGTTTCTTTGAACAAAATTGGCCATAAAAATAATTACAGATGGTTCAGACTGATGAACACGAAGAATATCATCGATATAATCACGAATATCTTGGAGGGATCTTTCCAAAATTGATGGAAAGATAATACTGATGAGTCTAATGACCAATTAGTGAACACAAATGGTATGGGTGAAGAAAATACTGTCATGAATTCACGATATTGAGTTGTCTTTGATTTCAATTGAATCATCATCAAGATATTTCTCGAAAAACGATCCAAAGGGTTTAGATGGGGGTTATAAACAAGCAAACTTCACGGATGAGATATTCTGTATTATTTTAGCTTTGTATTTATTATTCCGTTCCAGTTTATCTGAATGAGTTATATCTGTGGAACCCTTCATAAAAGATGAGTCCATCAAAATTACCATAAATTTGTGAGAATAATAGTTGGCTCGCGTGCTAGTGTAATTAAATTAAAAACGAATACGTGGCATAAGGTCTACTTTAAGCTATACGTGTAATTCCTATTAGGAAAACATTAAACTTATCCGTTCCCCCTACCTTAATGTATCTATCATCAATGTTTATAGCGATACACAAAAAACACCATCACCTTTTAACGTCTCTTATCGCCCTCCCCTAATTATTATGATATAACCGCAGAGGGTTGGTGGAATCGCTCATTGGTGGCGACGAGGGTAGTTTTCCAAAGTTTGTGATCGAATTATGCATCCACACCAAACAGTATCGCGTTGTGGATGTGACTTCCAAAATCAGAAGTGGGATCTCAGGACCACAACAGCAAACTTTCCTCGCTGTGCATAATCTTTCGCATTAGCAGTTTTTTTTACATCCTAGAACGATTCTAAAACGTTCTACCACTGTCTTGGCATCCCTTCCATCGACAACCGCAGGTCGGGTAGGGGTCAGAAAGTCACGTGACGTGTTTAAACAGAAAAACGTGTCGGCCATACATCTACCGAAAGCGTGCAAACCTAATTTGGTAATGGGGTAGTTGGGGTCGTTGTGTTTGGGGTAAGAATTACGAGCTCATTACGCTAATTGACAGGGGTCACGTGGTGTGAATAAAGAGAAAAAACAGCTGTCAAAAAGCTTTTAGGTAGGTGTATACAATTTTCAGACTACTGAAATTGCGTATGGTTGAAAGAAAATATTATTGTTGAGACTGGACTTCATTATGTTTTTTATTTTCATTCTGTTCACTTCCTGATTAGTGATGTTTCCGATATTTCCTAGAATTATTCCAGAACTTTAATCATAAGATTGAAACATGGTCTGTGAATTCCGAGGAAAGTTTTCAGTAATGGTTCTCGAATAATTTGATCGGTACGTACATCACAATCATAGAATTCGATAATTTGTACTACTAATCATAATCATCAATAATTTTGAAGTAACAAATCGATTGATGTTCGATGATGTGAAAGTCAACAATATGTACGAGTACCTACACATTTTTCTCACGATACTTACTCAATTTCAATTTGATGAACGATTATTAACACGACAAAAACCCCATTTACGACAAATAACACCTCTCACTACACCATCATTAATAATCTAAGAGTAAATGATACTTCAATTTTTCTCTCGCTGGTATAAAGGAGAAACCTTGACTCCTTGAAGATCGATAATGAACCCAGCGATTATATCACTTCATCACCAAATAATAGGCATACCGTGAAGCGAATTTTCTCGCCGAGATGTGGGTCGGGTGGGGACAGTGGAAGGGAAGAGCGTTGTGTCTATCTGTGGAACGGATCCCTGGGGTTCACTACTTTCCAATTTAATTTGCTGGTTAGTAGCAGACGTTCGTCCGCCACGAAAAAATCTTTCGGCTTCGTGCTAACTCGGAATGAGTTATTTCCTGAGGGCGATAATTCTCGACGTTTAGGGTCGATTCCGAAATGGCGGTTTTTTCCTGTGCAGAACGAGAACGGAGTCCACACGCGATCCGGCAATCTGGATCGGACTAAGAAACGCAAATGAACGCCATCAGTGCCAACTTTAATGAAATTAAAATTCATGTATTCCCGCCGCCACACTATCTGACTGCCCGGCGAAATTCTTAGAAGAATACACTCACTTAGTTAATTAATTAAGGGGGGACACCAGGGGCGGGGCTTTGTAGGGGTAGACAGCTGTCTAGTCAATCGTCGAATATTCTAAATTGAAGTTATGATAAAAAACGTTCTCTAAAAGCTACTGGCGATTCTGAAGTAATGAACGCTACATTGTGAACCTAATTTAGGATTTTGACTACTGTTGAGGGCGCTGTGAAGAAATATCACTAATATATTCTATTTTTTGGGAGGACTTGACTTCTGATTGGTTGAGACATAGCTGGGAACATTTAGGCATCGATTAATATGGCAACACCGGCTTTACTACGATGTCAAGTTCATTTGGAGATGAATCTTCTATCAGCTAATGAAGTCTGCTAATTCAAGTCGACATTTATACGAATATTGAAAAAATTGTTCAAAAGTTTTTCATAAATCCAACACATTTTGAATGTTAAACTTGACCCAACTTTCATTTCGGAGTATCTTTGAAAAAAATAGACAAGCGGCAACACTGCACTTTCTGGTGAGCTGTCACAACTGTCTTGTTCGAATAAATGGGCTATAGTTATATTTTATCGGTTTTTTGAGTTCTAATTACCCGCCTCTGAGTTAGGAATTTAAAAGGCAACGAGAAAAAGAATAAGACACATATATCACAACCAGTATTGGATTTATTATCTGGGACAGAGTCGAAATAATATGTTAATTTAGATTGAGGATCGAGCCGAAGAACAACTCTTTTCGTTTTTATTAGACTCGACAGATTGAATGAATTTCATTTTCAGTCCTAATCAATTAGGAATGAATGAAAATCATACACTGAAAATGTCATAACGACACTTTTCAATCCTACGAAACAGTTTAGTAAAACAAAAATACAGAGGATGAGAGTATGTACACTGATTCCTGTCCATCTGGTATAGTAGGAAAAGAAACGATACAAAATCCCATATTTTATCACGAGTTCCTCGTTTATAGTCTACTTTAATAGCTAATTCATGTTTTACGTTCATTGTTATAATACGTCCCATTTGATTTCATTATGCCATTAGTGTGATTAAAAAGATGCTATCGACAGTAGAAGATGATAGTTAGTTTGATTTATGACGGCCCTATCGTCCAAGACCACGGTCAGGATATCGATGAAATTAATATTGGTAAACATTAATGGGGAAAATGGTGTGTGAGAAAGTTAAACAGATACTAAAAGCCATTGGAAAGAAACAATAATGGTAATAGTGTTGTATAATTGTTGAGAACTTTACTGCGAATTTATTTTATTTCAAGCAGGAACATCAAGAAAATAAATATCTGATTAGAATCTACTGAATCAACTTGTGATTATAGTTTTTCGTGAAGGATAGTAAAAATAAATGGATAATGAATGGAATGAAACTGGAAATACAGGCTATGGAGGTGGGAAAAAGCACCAACTTTAAATTCTTCCAAACTAAACTCGAGACTGTCATTGTTTTCTAACAATGGCCATGATCAAAATAAGAGATATTTTCATCAACTACTCATATTTTACGGAACTATTTGCAATTAGCATAAAATGCTATCTCGTGACTGGGATTAGAAAACGTTTTTCTGACTGGCCTTGAGGCGAATATATGGCAATTTCCATCAACGACATAATAAAAAAAATAAATGCATCAACCTGAAGAAATTGTCAATAGCCGCTTGATGCTCGTGAGACTCCAAGGTTGCATCAATCATTCTCCAAATGTCAAATTGTTGCAAATGATCCCGCAAATATATTAGATGAATAATAATAAACGTGATACGTATGATATCTTTTGAGATTATTAGTATCGAACGCGCACGAAGTTCATTTTCAATATGGCACATTCGATGAAACAATGTTACTCAACAACGTCATAACCAGGCACGTATTCAGGGGGAAGTTTGATTTCTTAGTCTACATTTTTTAATGATTCTCGTCCCGAAACGAATTTCTCGATACGGACCTGGCTATAAATGTGCAATGAGACAGCTTGTATCTCCCGTCATATTTCAACATATCTTTCGAAAGTGGGCTGACTATTTCTCTCTAACCACGTCACTGCTTTGACACATACATTTGTTTGTGCAATCAAGCGTGCTGTCTACCGATTTATGTAAAAATCGAAAAAAAACTCATACGGCTTCTATATTTGTATAACTGCTTGTGTGTTTAACAAAACAAGCTTCTGGTTCTTTACGTAACGTGCATCTTATGAATGTAAATACGAAACTTGACAGAAAACTTCCGATATTTGAAGATCACTAATGGAAATTTCGGTTTCATCGAAGCTTCAATCACGTTATTTTCAATTTTACCAACTCGTCTTGTTTATGAACTTGTCATGCTACATAAATAGTTATTTTAATACTCTTAGCGTTATAATCAGATAAACCAATATAAGCCGAGACAAATGATCAGTAGGACTGCTTGTGAGGTTGCTTCTTCCATCTGAAACAAATCCTCTAGCTCCCGATCTACTGTGGACCCATTAAAAACTCGTAATACCAAAGTTTACAGCATAAATATGGATTCGCAGTAGTCTCGTCCATTTTTCGTTAGCCTCAAGTGTGGTTGGTTAGATTATAAATAGCTTTTTTTGGATAAACTATTAGTGTTCTACTCTGTCATAGTCAAAACTCAGCTCATTTCAACATAGGAATATCCAGAAACATTCCAGTTCCCAAATTCCCCAATTTCATATTTGTTCTGTGAACTTTTCTTGTCCTCTCGGATCAATCTCGGCCAGAAAAGCTACCAACCTCCGCGTGGTACTGATCACCGATACAAAACGCTGTCGATTAATCAGTTTCAGAAAGTAATCTGAACAGACGATTCATCCTCCCAAATCCGACAAGTATCTATCACCTTATCGGCTCTACCTATCGAGATTCAGAAGCTGAGAAGCTCCTTCGTGACCGTGATCGCTTTGTTTGTGGAAAATGTCGTACCACCTGCTGCACTATGCATGTGTCCAACAGAGTTGCGATTCATAATAAGGGATTTGGAAGGGGCGTGAGGAAATTGAAAAAATCTGAGCTGGTCAAGCTTCAATGGAGAAGATGTTGTTGAATCGTCTATGAATACGAATATGGCGTTCGCATCCCCACAATTCCAAGTGGCAGCAAACATGGAAAGAACACTTTATTAACAATTGAAAGTTCACTAGGAGACACTAAACTCGAACTATATGAAATGAGGTTCACTGCTGCCATTTTTGTAAGAAGCGTCAAACTTCAAAGATGGACAGATAAAACAACAAACATTCATTTATCAGAATCTCTACTACCTGTGTTACCTGCCTAATTATATCTAGAAAGGCCTCTCAACTATTTATTCCTGAAACCTTACGATACTTAGATTGATAGAAATCAAGCTTATAAAGGGTCTGAGAGGCGCTGAAAACGGTGGTGAAATCAGTTTTTCGATATCTAGTATAGTTTTCGAGATATTTCATGTTGACAATTCCAAAAAACCTCGAAAAATCGCAAAAACTCACGAAAAACCCCAAAAACTCCATTATTCCCAACGAAAAAACTGAAAAGTCAATGTCGATGCTCTGGAAGCCTCCATACGAAAATTGGAGACGATTTTGAAATTTTTGAAAAATAAAGTTGGCTGAAAACTCGTCTATAAGAGTCATACCTAAAGCAGATTTTATTAATGATGTTGCTACTGAAATGTCATCAATATTGTTAATTGGGCTGGAGGTAATAGATGAAATAGAAAAAATAGTTGCTTGGCAGGATTGTCAAGATATAATCGACAGTGGCGTGTTGAATACTTCTTCTGGGAGACAGTGACGTTCTCTAAAAAGTTTGCAGCGAATGTACACATTTTCGATTGATTTATTGTTCACATTGAAGCCTCGACAGTATGGAATCTTCAACTCAACAAAGGCTTCATAAAATCACAGAATTTTCGTGAAATTCATTTGGAATTCTGATATTTCATTGAGGTGTGCCACAGGGTTCCCTGTTTGGCCCATTACTCAAGTTGAATGAAACTATGTTCGTACCACTGACGATAACTATTCTTCATGAAGTGTTGAATTGTGTGTTGTGCTTGAATCCATCGAAATCAATCCCTTCAAGATCATTTTGATTCAGTTTGAACTTCACAGACGAGCCTACCCTTAGCTGCGCCAATGGTCGTGGCAACTCCAAAACATTGGCAACGAACGAAGGACGCAACATTAAAAAGATTTAGAGATAATAAAAACCGTATTACTAATGAAACGTCGGCCTCTCGATATCTGCATCAAAATACAAGTGTGCAACCTGTCAAATTCTCAAAACAGTGGTGGCTTCTTCCACCAACTTAGAGAATTTCTGATCTACCCCTCAATCTAATCTTGCTTGGACGAGTTTAGCCCTCTGGTGCAATAAAGATGGCATCATACAATGTGCAGATTCTTTTCAACTCGAACATTGCCAATAAATAACAAAATAAATCAAACTGGCATATAAACTGACCGAGTGTTTACTACCTCGGAGACATCAGGTGTACCACACGGTAATGTGTCATTAAAAATGGACATAGAATAGTAATGGATGATACTTCTTAATTGGTAATGGTACAGTAAATAAGACGTAAATCATTATAAACGTCGAATGGAACAGTTATTTTTATGTCTCCGCCGCGTATTCAGAAAGATCGGAGACTTACAAACGAATAATGTAATGGGGCAATAAGTCAGATCTTTCAATGTTACAGTTTCCTATATCTCCCAACCTTGAACGAAATGTTATTACATATTTCAGTAAGTTGCGTGTTTTCATAGGCTCTGTTTTGAATTACTAGTCCGTTGAGTCACTTAATCGAATGAGATCATTTTTCTTCGAGCAACATATCATTTCTTTAAAGTGACGTCACTAATACACCTGATGCGGTCAAATCAAATTGCGATGTCTAAACGATTGAAGTGCTTGGAGCCCAAAAAAATTCATACACTGATAGGAAACCCCAACACTCTTGTATTGTTCCATATTTTTGAACGATATTTCATATTGGAAACTCAAAAAAAAGTATCTTGAAATTGAAGAATATAACAGACTTTTTGTCCCCATTTTGTATACTACATCACCACCACTTTTCGCAATATTAATTCAAATATTAACATATTTCACCTGAAGAATCGAACTCCCCAAAAATCGTATTTTGATTTTTATTTCGATGTGACACTGTGACAGTGTCACAATCTGTAACTACTCCATTTTTATGCACCCGGGAGTGTCTACGAGTGGACTCACGCTCATAATAACGACTGTATCCACCGTGTGTTGCCTTGGGTCCCAAGTCTACTGTTACTCAATATTTATTGCATGAGATACGTCTTCGGTAATCCGAAAGAAAATTAATTTTAATTATTGAAACGTGTTTTTGTGTCTTACGAACACGGCACGGCTGTAAATCGTTTTTGATTTCGCCGATGGAAAATCATTAGAGTCGAGAATGAATGGTTCGACTGTAACGTATTAACCAAGCAAGCAAGCAAGCAAGCAGCCAGTCGTTTCCTTGGAATTCCTTCCAGTCCCGGTTGAGCTGATGCTCATTCGATGACCGGTGACCGTAATTGATGGAGATTTTCGATAACCTACAACTGATGACTAGCTAAAACTGCTATTTCGAACAGTTTTGAGCTTTAAAATTACGCACATAGCATTCGATGTCAACGTTTTTGGGATTCAATAGACTCCAACGCTTTCCACAGAGCGGCAATTTGAGTTTTGGGAACAAAAAAAGTCACACGGGGCTAAATCAGGTGAATATGAAGGTTCTTCGATGGTATTTATCGTGGCTCTGTGAGATGGCGCGTTATCTTCCATAATTCTGGTTGTTTTTGACGGATGTTTCCACGAGAACGCTTCTGTATGACCAAATTGTAATCCTTATTGACCGTTTGTCCCTTTGAAACGAATTCATGATGCACCAGATAACGAAGAAAACAATGAGAAGAACGCAGCTTGAACGAATTTTGTTCATTGTTGAATTCAAAGAGCACTAGTGATGTAGATCGACTCAACCAATCTGGTCTATAAATCGCGCTCAAACTTGGCAACATGATGGAAGACAGTGCTGTCAATTTAGAAAAAAAAAAGTATTAAAATCCAGCTTTAACCGACTCGAAATAGGCACGAATCCAAATCAAATAATTCCGAGATCCCGAAGAGTGATTCTGACACCTTTTCGGACTACCTGATCCAACCTCAAATCCAAAAACGTCCATCATCTAACCAACTAGACCATATTCGAAGCACGCACACGCCATCTCACGCGAAGCCAGCTACGATTTCCGACTCGTTAAATTAAATAAACAAATGAACGGTCGGTGGTGTGGCGATTCCATTTGTCCGTGTGGCAAAATGACTGGAAGGAAGTCAGCCGAAGCACGTGTTGCAACTAGCACGCCCAGTACATCTAAACGGACCGATTCTAATCGAAAAAATGAGAAAGAGAGAGAGGTGTTCCGCAAGGAGACATCCTCGGGCCGCTAGACACACGAATGTATCAAAGGCGATGGGTAATTAAAGGTAATTTAGAAAGTCGGCGTGTGTGGGTGATGAGGAATGGGAAGCGTTCTTCGTTGGATCTTCGAATTTATGGCGTTTGCCCACTACAGTCTTTTGTTCCTAATGCTAATGCTTTACGAGTTATTGTGATTAATTATCGATTCCAACTGAAATCGTTGCAACACTGCGTATCGACGAGCCAGCAATGTTATTTCGATTTTTTTCGCTGCCCGTGATGCTTCGTTGGTTTCTTATGGTGAAATATGGGTTTCAGATCCAGATGCAGAGATCCCGTATCATATAAATTACAGCTACGGGCTGAGGTCACCTAGGTGTTAGCGCTCATTGAAAATAAAGAAATCGGCGCTTTTTTCTTATCCAGTCACGTGGAACCCAGCAATCTCCACAGACTTCAGTCTGTTTATCCGTTGAAGAAGCTCGTGACAGGTCGTCAGGAAGCTTAAACGATCTCTTTTTTGCACTCGAAGCCATCGAAATGGACCACATACTATGGGTCCAAACACCACATTGGCTCGAGAATTTCCGAATTGACCATTTAGATAATGACTGGTTTCGATGTTGAATAATCGTCACGACTTTTAATAAAATTTCCATGTGGTTTCACTTCCTTCAATCACTTTGATTCACGATAGCCAATTATTTGGTCGAGAAATTGCTGGGTCTAGAGGGATATTCATGTCGAAAAGAAGATTGATTTTTGACATAAGCGTGATGATATGTGCGTTATACTTTTTGGAATTCCGGTCAAATATGTCAGACAATCATCCAACGAAATGTCATGACAATACGAGTTGAAAAAAATTACACTTCTCAATGAATTATTGAGAAGAATATTCTCACAGTACATAGTTTGATTTTTATTTCTCAGTTCATCAATCAATCATTGGAAATTGATTCAACGAATCATGAATCATGGGAAGAAGTCATCCTGATGGACACAGATAAGTTCATCAAGCTCTTCTTTCCTCAACAATTTTGTTAATTGCTTTCCAAACTTCGGTAATACCAAAAACAAATCCATCATTCATACATTAGGTCGGCTTTCTTCACCAACAATGTTCATCAACGTTAACATCATCATCAGCAATAGCTACGAAGCTGTTGTAATGATTTTGACAAACAATCAGTATACGTCATAGGCGTCCAGATATCAAAATCACTCGGTACAATTCTGAAATCGACAGCTCAGTACGATTTCAAGAGTTTCTCGATGAAATACAGGGTGTGTAACATTTCAAGGGTGATTTCTCATCGATAAAAGGGGGAACATGAAATTTGGTTCACAATATTTTTTCACAAACACAAAAACAGTTACGAAATTGAAATGAACGTGACATTTCTACTATCGAAAAGACAGTAATTTACTTGGTATTTGATCCGATAGCTTGCTTCATTTTGTTACGTTAATTTCACCCCCTTTAAGAAAAAAATCATGGAACGCCCATGCCATCTTGAAGGTACCGAAAAGATATTCTGCATGTGAGAATGTCCAGTCCGGCTACTTACTATAAACATTTTGTGGGAACTGGGTTATGTTTATAATAATGATTTTACGAATTAGCCATTATCGGTAGTTGTTTAAATATTATTGATAACGTTACGATGCACGTTATACCGAGTGGTGTAATTATATCGAATATTCCGATGCATTTCTGGTTTATTGATTGATTTCTCAATGGAACGTCCGTCAAATGTAATTAATGATACGTTTTGTTCTTTCATTTATTCAACGATGTCTTTTGTCTGCACTCACAACTATATGATTTATGTTATGGATTATTGTGAAGTAATTGAGGTTAGGTATATATCCATAACTTTGAATCGTTTCAAAACCGTATTCTTACGAACCGATATGGATGTCTTATAGTTCCCAGAAGAATAACCAAATTGTTTTATTCACTATTTTATTAACAATTATAACTTGCGATTTGATCTCGAAGTACAGTCATAGATCATTTCAAATTGATGTTTCGATTCTGTTTGATTGTGTTTTTAGACTTCTTTCTACGAACATTCAAAACAAACTGAGAATTTCCTAAATAATCAACTCTTGTGTTAATTTCCTGAAGATTCAATCAGTCGAATATTGTTGTTTTAATTGTAATAATAAGTGAAGTTGAATAGGTAATGAAATATCGTGTACCAATTTATACTGAGCGTTCTTATACTGAATCCATGTCGAAATGAAACCAATGGATAATTTGAAGATTCATTTTTGAGAGCTGGAAATACAAGATCGAGTAAGAGAATTATTCCTCGCATGACTAGTGATTACAAGATTTTTAAATTTTAATTACTCAATCACGAACACGGTTTCGATTCATAACCTTCATTAATTCAAGTATAATTGTTTAGTAGCAATTAGATATTGATATTTCATTAGTTCAATCAACATGAGATAAAAATTCGGTATATGTTTGTAATTGGCAGTAGTACCTCATCTATTTATTATTATATCTATGGTTATACCTCTCCTCATCGACTAACTGTGATTACTAACAACGTACATTATCATATTTTTTCGAAAAAGCCAATGGATGACGAATCCTCTTCCATTCTACCGCCCGAATCACCCGTTAATCAATATCTTCATTAGGTTCATCGATTGAACAAACTCGAACACAGTTTCCGGCAATTACTTGAGCAAACACGAAAATTCTTTGCCCCCGGGGCGGTCGGTCGAAGCTTTCGGACGTTTTCTCCGGCACTTTTCAATTTAGGTGTCGAAAAAAAAACATCAGAGCCGCAAATTTT
This sequence comes from Plagiodera versicolora, assembly GCA_037013635.1. Taxonomy (NCBI): domain Eukaryota; kingdom Metazoa; phylum Arthropoda; class Insecta; order Coleoptera; family Chrysomelidae; genus Plagiodera; species Plagiodera versicolora. Next base: position 7,696,836 of record CM072991.1, on the reverse strand, counting down.
AATCTCTCGAAATGGGAGAAAGTGCCGCTCATACACAGTTTGTTCATTCGTTAATTTCCTAGCTCGACTATCCTGGAGTCCCCTTTGGACGTGCAATGTTGATGAGGATTAGCGGACAGGAGGATGTATAAGTGGTTCTAATTCCAATGTAAACATGCCGAAACTACGGCTCGACAAACATTTTTTTACGAGCCGATTCGAGATTGATTACGCAGTCGAAAATTAACCTAGATTTGAACGCCTTTACCTACGTTCGATTCCTTTCTACGAGACAATATTTCTGATACTTCCGCCTCAGCTAGGTTCGAGAAGATACAGCGAGGAAATAAATAAATCGAGGAATGTCAATTTCGTAGCAATACCGGGTGATTCTTCAAGGTGGCTCGCCCCTATAACTTTTTTATTATTGAAGATAGAAGAACAAAATTCGGGAGTCGTGTATTATATCTCAATTCGCATTATTTGACGTATTCACTTGCTTTGCAGTACTTCCGGTTTGACCGGAAATTACCTCAACTTTCGATTTTCGAATGGAACACCCTGTATATTTTTATTTATTTCGATCGAGGATGACATTATCTATCCAACAAAACTTTGTTTGTGAATATTTGACGTATGAAAGAATTTTTATTTCAATTTTTAATTTTCGATCTAGCGTGCCATGATTAATTAATTGAGAAAGATAGTGAAAATAAAGTGGAAGTGTGTGGTATCAAATTGTTCGTAATAAACTGATCTTTCACAAAAACCCGACGAGCCACCCTCTTTCCATTTGAAAAAATCGAGTTGACTGGAAAAAATGATATTTGTGACATTGAAAAAATTATTGAAACGACTCTGAAGTCATATGCCTAAAAGTTGTATTTTTCCCATGTCACTTGATCAAAAAGGAAGCGTTTCAATCGATCCATGGCACGCTAGATCGATAAATAAAAATTTAAATAAAAATTTTTTCATATGTCAAATATTCACAAACGAAGTTTTGTTGGATAGATTATGTCATCCTCGATCGAAATAAGTAAAAATATATAGGGTGTTCCATTTGAAAATCGAAAGTTGAGGTCATTGCCGGTCAAACCGGAAGTACTGCAAAGCAAGTGAATACGTCAAATAATGCGAATTGAGATATAATACACGACTCCCGAATTTTGTTCTTCTATCTTCAATAATAAAAAAGTTATAGGGGCGAGCCACCTTGAAGAATCACCCGGTATGGCTTTTGTGTACAAATCGTTTGCTCACCTTTCCTTATAGGGAAGAAATACATCACACATCGGTGTGAAAAGTGAATTTAGACTTCAGGAAAAAACAGTGGGAACAATAAAGCTGGTTTCCCACGATGACAGACATGTTCATCGACCAATGACTACTGAAAGCAATAGGGAGACGATGTAGTGGTTCATAGGGGCCGCAAAGTCTTGACGTTTCCTTGGGAATGTAGGAAAAATCAATGGGGGTCGAATCTGGTGGGTTAGGAGGCCGCCTTGGTGGTTCAACGGTACATGCTATTAGGCACTTCTTGGCATGCAACGTGTATCGGACAATCGATACATTGGCTGCCAATGAAGTTATTAGAATGCAAGGAGCGTGTCACAGAAAGTAAATAGTTGTGAACTTGTCAGTGAACGTTTGGATTTTTCCACCTACATCAAACATACCGCATTATTTGCATTTATGTACAGGAAAAATTCGATATCGATAATGTCTGAAAACTATTAATAACCAAGCAATTAAAGCAGGATATTGCGAGCACTTGGAGCGATGGCGATTTGCATATCATATCAATCACGAAAAATGTGGTCTCAAGAAAGTACAATGTCTTGTATGTCAACCCAACGTGTATTAACTCAACCGCTACCTTGAAAATATGATCGTGACGCTGAAGTGTCCCACTTTATTTTCCAGGACATATCAGATTTGTCTCGAAAATTCCAGATACTGCCAAAGGAACTTGGGGAGTTCAATAATCCAGAAATATAGCAGACAAGTGGAATGGTGATTATAAAAATCAAATGACAATTTATCTCACTTTTTCAGCATTGTTTCACTGTCTAACAATAACATACTCCAATATAAATGATCAGTGTTTACTCTTCACTTGTTGCTCACGATACACCAGTACATTTTTCCTCCACCAGGTGGCGTAAAGCTCAGCTTCAAATACCAATACGGTACATGGCCAGTACGTAAAAACGACGGAGATGTATCTGAGGCATGTTTTTCTCGACAGTGGCCATTACGACACCCCTAAATCAAATTTCGTGGTCCATCAATCAAGTAGGCTGGTACAGTGGTCGACAAGACCCTTAATAAATATGGTAATGCGTGCCTGTTTTACGCACGCGATACGCATAGGACAGAGACCAGATAGACTAGCTACTTCCTCTGTGCTAGTTTGGATTTCTCAAAGATGACAGAACAGGATAGTTCCTTTCCTGACGTCACTGACGGCCCCTTTCGTTGTTTATGTGTCATTCCAATTTTTATTCTGTAAATGTAGATTGTGATTTCACGAGTTTCTTTCCATGAGGACGAATTGGGTATACGAAATTAGTAGGCAGGTTATGTGAACAATAAATTAGGATGAACTTCATAAGCTAACGAATGAAAGCAAACAATCTGGAATGTCAAAAGAATAAGAAGGTCTAGTGGTCACTATCTAAAAAAACGAACGAATATAATCAGTTCATATATTTTGTGAAGTGAATATAATATTTCATTCACATCATTCTCAATATTTTGAAAAATAAATGAATACTTTTAAGGTATGACACATCTTTTACCTGGATAATATTTTGTTTCGCTTGACATAGCTACCTAAATACTGATGAGATATGATCAATTTTCATTGTATTATTTTCTGAAATTTCTGAGGATGAAAGAGATTAATTCAGAGTACTTTTTTTCACAAAAACGAGTTACATCTGAAGTCACATACCAAATACAAACGTTCACTAGAGTAATATAATTGTTGATACCGATTTAATGATTCTCAAAGCATTATATAGCTACACAGAATTAACAAGTTTGGAGTCAGGCCCGTTGCTGACGTAATTCGCGCCATTGGAAGCCACGCCTTTTCACCAACAAAATACCCTAATTGAACTATTCTGTTCAGTCTTATCATCCTTGGGTCATATTGGCAAGAAACTCCTTCATAACGGTGTGTCAGTCTAGAGATCTCAATATTACATACTTTGATTTGTGAAAGAATCGATAAGGATTCAAAAATTATAATATTTGACTTGATACGAAAGAACCACAACATTCCTAGATATCCTGAACACAATAATCTCTTTCAAACATCAACATTTTTTTCAGAGAACTAATATAAAATTGTTCTTCTATTGAAAAACCAAACAAACTGAAATATCCTCGATATGCATTGGAGTGTCTTTTACTGAGCAAACACGACGATACGGGCGTTTTGGAATGACGAGAATAAGACCAATATTTACGAAGACCGGCATGGAAGAGATAAGATTATCGACTTCGGAAAACCATCAGATGAAAACAAGTATCTTGTTGATCAAGACATAAGCGATTTAAATAAATTCCATTCCGCAAATGAATCTTTACGTTGAGCAAAACTGGAATCGAATTAACCATATTTTAGATTTCAGTTTAATGATATTCCTGGTTCAGGATCATTGCAAGCGAATTACGGCGATCCAATTTGTATTCATAACCATTACTTACAGCTGAAAGACTCGTATCGACGACAATGTTTTTCGAAACTTCCTTTTTATCGACATATTAAGCTAAGTTGAAGGTTAGGTTAAGTACATGTGAAGATAAATAAAACCATTCCACTTGCTCTCTGCCGGACTAATTGGCTTCAATACTAGTAATCAATATTGCTAAGATATGCTTGTGTTGTTCTCCAGTGGTAGGACGAAGAACATTTTGCACCACATGCAGCAACAGCAAAGACACCAATTTGCTTCATTGGAAGTCCAGTTCCTGGGCGTTTCGTTACTTTGTTGGGATCTTCCATGTCTTCCAGTCCATTCTAGGCTACCAACGGGAAATGAGAGAACCTCAGTTGTTTGGTAGAAATCCCTGTGTTGCCTCTCACTGCGGAAATTAATAAAGTTCTCACGTTTTTTGCCACTCTTTGCACTTCTGTCAACCGTTATCGCTACTTCTACAAGAAACCCATTACAACGATACGTACAGGTGTGCAAAACAAAAACATCGTATGGCTAGCTATCTCCAATCCTCTCAAAAAAAACCCAGATTCTTAGCCATTTTCATGAACGTCAATGGCTTCTCATAATCGAAATACCTCTCTATAGCGCTATTAAAATCAAATGAGATGCTCGATGAATCACAGCCATTGTGGCGTCCCGCCGAGGTGTAAATTACCGGGATAAAAGTTATTTTAATTAATACTCTTTCGCCTTCGGAATCGGTACTTCGTACTGATCGAGTGGGTTCCCCTTTTGTTGATGGCAGATCGATGAACTAATTAGCAATGTTTCGTTTCTTCATTGCACGACGTTCATAAATCAACTCCTCACCATCTCTGAGTTCTGGAGAAGATGAGGAAAGCTCAGCGAGTTTTGAAATAATTAAGGAGTCGCTTATTGAAATATCAGATTTCAATCTGAATGACACCCTCAGGACCTGGCAGAAAGTCATTTCTTCTCACAAAATCAACGTGAGATTTGAAATTAATCAGAAAACACATTTTCTCGATGAAGTTTCCGATTTGTGGACAGTGAATTGTGCTTTCAAGTGAGGAATTCCAAACGATACATGGAATTGAATAACGACATCTAATGAATTCCTAAATTGCATCAGTGAAACTGATCCTCCAACAGTGTAATCGCTACGTTTAACCTAACTGTAATCCCGGGAAGAAACACCTGAAATGTACACTTCATCGAATAAACATATATTTCGATATCTTCGCGAGCACCAAAGAAATTAGCATAATTCACTCTCCTCCTTATTTTACAGCACTGCCCGGACTAATGAGATATTTTGCTGTAATATTTATGTTATTCGGAATCATGTTAACATTCGATCGCATGAAATGGCGAGAGCAATAATGAGTGTGGTGTGCATAGAAGAACAAGGGACATAATTTTTGAGATCATTTCACCGTTAAATAACATAGCATTACGGATACCTGAAGCAGGAATTTGCAGGTGCAGCATCCCATAAGCTATAAGCACTATTTCGTCTCAGAATAGTATTGTCAGGCGTCTACGTCAACGTCACTGATGGTCCTGAAGTGGTCCAAAGGAAGTACTGCAGCCAGAGGCCCATTAGTCCCTTTGAGTATTCTACAAAGTTAATCAGGCTTCAAGGTGCGTCACTCTCCTGCAGTGTAGAACCTCACAATTGCACCACATATTGACAAGTTTGGTCACCCTAGTAGGGCCCCATCTCTCCAATCAGGTGTTTGCTTCAACAAATATATTCCCGAAGGCGGATATCACCTGCGATGCAGGCAGATCCAAGTGCATCGACGCTGTCCAGTCTCGAGTAAACGAGATCTCGAATACAATTTGAATGAATCAGATAAGACCGAGAGTGAATTGAATGGTCAAAGCTACCAATCTCGGAGTGTGGTTGTTGAATAACTAACTTTGATCTGATCGAGAAGAACGACCGAACAGCTACCAACTCAGTGAAAACTTATTAGAGTCATCCATCTGCGCGAAATTATTCATAACCAGGAGATGTTATCGATGCAGTGGATCCTTTCTTCTCGAGATAATCGAGTGCTGGAGACCAGATGGGTCTTCTTGGGAGCAGACGTCTCAATGATATTTAATAAGGATGGGTGATTTGTCAATGTTATTGCTTGTGGCATTGTTCTGAGTGATATGTCGTGTCTACCTGACGCTTTCGATTTGGATTTTTCGTATGAAAATGGAGAAAGCTCTTGAGATGGTGGCCAGGCTATCAGCTATAAAAAGTCCTGTGTTGAATTTATCCTTCCGAAAATGTCACATCAGAAATTTCAATCAACTCTCTTCTTGAAGTTGAAGCTTTGCCTATCATAACTATCTATCCAGCTATTTAATTACATGTATTGATGATTGTTTTATTATCGTTGGTAATGTTATTGTTCATTGAATTCATTCACATAAAGAAATTAACATGAAGCAATGAATGGACGTCAATTTCCTATGAGTTATAGGCCATTTCAGATTGGATATGTACGGATTCACTTAAATTTTCTCCACGTTGTCATCATGCCAATGTTTGACGAATATTTATGATTATTTCATTTCGTATTTTGATCCCCAATTCAATTCCCAAGAATTTATGATACCAGAAAGTATTGCTAATGAAAATATACTCATTTTCAAGTTTTGGTTTCCAAATCCCCGATGGTGGAACACCCTGTATATGTGATTTCGAATTTGGAGTGAAAGTATCGATACACATTTTTTTTTCGGCATTCAGTTCTCGGACAGTTCAACTCAGCATGATACCGATTCGACGGAAAATTCGAATCCTTTCACTCAACGTATAATTATCTTAATTCGAGAAGTCGAGTCATCTGGCCGTTTATCGTTAAAATACGAAGTCCGGATTGTTCATTAAATATGATGGCCAATTAATGTTCCTTGTTTTGCGATGAAATGGCAATTACGAGGAGAAAATACAAGTTATATTGGAGCACCATACGCGTCAGACCAACGAGATAAACTAGATACAGATTCAGTAACTATATTTGAGACGTATATGGCGACGGCGTTACATAGAAAATACTTTCTAAAACAAAGTATTACACCCACGATCGATTGTAGAACTTGTTTTCTTCGGCGGAAAGAACTTAAGAGTCCGAAACAATTTCATAAATGGACGACAGCTGAGACAGACTTATTTGAGACATCTTTCCAAACTAAACCAACAAGTGGACATAGAGAATATTTTCAGCTCAATCGAACAGGTGTTCCTCAGGGGTCCATCCTGGACCCGTCTCTCCTTTTTGTATTCATGAATGACCATAAGTGACCAGCAGATTCTGTGATGTTCCTTCTTCAATTGTTTCAATTATCCTCAAGAAATGACTATTCTACTATGCTGTACATTTATTTCGAGAAAAAATTTATCCGTAATTGTTGCCAGTGATGATACATGTGTCTATACTGGGTGTGAAAGTGATACTCCAATCTTTGAGATGAATTCGTGATCGATCAATCGCTTTTCATTAGCTTTTCGGAACCAGTTTTGACATTTCGGGAGGACAACCAGTCGTAAACGTTAATTCCAACATCACGACTTGGTAAAAGTGACTAAGAAAAAATAAATAAGAAAAATAAAGCACTCGTGTCCGAAAATTCGGACGTTCCTATGCCCACACGCATTATTCGTTACAAATTATAGGTTAGATGGATCACGTAGAAATTCAACTAGTAAAACCACGGATGGGAGTCTCCAAACCCAGTGGCGTACAAAAGATTCACAGAATAATTTGCCGAAAACTTTCAACGAACTCATTCCTCGAATATGCACCGAATCATTCCCTGAGGATTTGACTGTGCACGATGTGGTGCCGCAACTCCGAGCTTTCCAGCTCCGTCAATGCTCGCAAAACGCGCATTATGTAAAACTACCAACCGACTAACCAAGATTAGCAATAATTATCGGTAGGTTTCGTTTCAGTCACCTAATGGGTATGTTGAACTTGGCCGCAGAGAATATTAGGAAAGCAAGACGATTGGTAGAGTTATAGGAAACAATTTGAAGGGGCTCGAGGCGCATTCGGATGGATGTGATCATTCTTCATTGCGTAACTTCGTTCTGCTTCGGACGCACGTGGGCATGCCAGCCACTTTTTTTCACAGCCGACAAATTGTCTCGGATTGCTACACATTCGATCAGACGACGAGGAATTATTATAAATTGTGTCGTTGCTCAGGTATTCTCAAGTTACCCCCATCCAGAACATTCATGGTGAATGATATTTCTGGAATATGCCAATGATATTATGCCAGGATATTCCTGGAATATGCCAATAATGTCATGCCAAGATATTCCTGGAATATGCCTATATTCTGCCAGGATATTTCCGGAATATGCCAATTATGTCATGCCAAGATATTCCTGGAATATGCCAGGATATTCTGCCAGGATATTCTCGGAATATGCCAATAATGTCATGCCAAGATATTCCTGGAATATGCCAGGATATTCTGCCAGGATATTCCCGGAATATGCCGATAATATTATGCCAGGATATTCCCGGAATATGCCGATAATATTATGCCAAGATATTCCTGGAATATGCCAATGATAACATGCTAGGATATTCTGCCAGGATATTCTGAAATATGCCAATAATGTCATGCCAAGATATTCCTGGAATATGCCTATATTCTGCCAGGATATTCCCGGAATATGCCGATAATATTCTGCCAGGATATTCTCGGAATATGCCAATAATGTCATTCCAAGATATTCCCGGAATATGCCGATAATATTATGCCAGGATATTCCCGGAATATGCCGATAATATTATGCCAGGATATTCCCGGAATATGCCGATAATATTATGCCAAGATATTCCTGGAATATGCCAATGATATCATGCTAGGATATTCTGCCAGGATATTCTGGAATATGCCAATAATGTCATGCCAAGATATTCCTGGAATATGCCAGGATATTCTGCCAGGATATTCTCGGAATATGCCAATAATGTCATGCCAAGATATTCCTGGAATATGCCAGGATATTCTGCCAGGATATTCCCGGAATATGCCGATAATATTATGCCAGGATATTCCCGGAATATGCCGATAATATTATGCCAGGATATTCCCGGAATATGCCGATAATATTATGCCAAGATATTCCTGGAATATGCCAATGATATCATGCTAGGATATTCTGCCAGGATATTCTGAAATATGCCAATAATGTCATGCCAAGATATTCCTGGAATATGCCTATATTCTGCCAGGATATTCCCGGAATATGCCGATAATATTCTGCCAGGATATTCCTGGAATATGCCAATAATGTCATTCCAAGATATTCCCGGAATATGCCGATAATATTATGCCAGGATATTCCCGGAATATGCCGATAATATTATGCCAGGATATTCCCGGAATATGCCGATAATATTATGCCAAGATATTCCTGGAATATGCCAATGATATCATGCTAGGATATTCCGCCAGGATATTCTGGAATATGCCAATAATGTCATGCCAAGATATTCCTGGAATATGCCTATATTCTGCCAGGATATTCCCGGAATATGCCGATAATATTCTGCCAGGATATTCCTGGAATATGCCAATTATGTCATGCCAAGATATTCCTGGAATATGCCTATATTCTGTCAGGATATTCCCGGAATATGCCGATAATATTATGCCAGGATATTCCTGGAATACGATTGTCTGATCTGAGTAGAAATACTGAAGTGTTCCGAGTTTTGTATCTACTCCAATGTCCTGGCATTCACACAGACACTCTTATTGAAATTCCCAAAGAACCTCTACCAAAGTATTTCCCATTCAATAACTTCGCAGCGAACAATTTCATTTGACGTACAAGCCGTACGAACGACATCTTTAATATTGAACAAGAGGCACGAAACCGTCCAGTTAACCCAACTTTACGGCGCTGCGGTCGCCGTAAAGAACATTAGAATAGAACGTAGTGAATATTCAAGTCCATTATTGACGTCTTCTCGGATTAACATACATAATTGTCGGCGAAGAGTGAGATGCGATGTCGATGTCGTCCTATTCGGGTAAGCGAATTAACATATCCGAGTCATAATGTTCGTTGGGGATACGCTGCTTATCCGAAGCATCGACACGGAGTGCAAAGTGCTACAGCGAAACGTTGTTGTTCAGTGGTGTCGTGAGTGAGTTACGGGAATGGTCCTAGAACCGATCCCTGAGGTGCTCCTGCTAGCTAAAAAGATAGATGGAGGCCCTGAAAACCCCGAAAACGTCTATAAGGTGTCTAAGAGGCGCTGAAAACAGTGGTGAAATCCGTTTTTCGATATCTGGTGTAGTTTTTGAGATATTTCATATTGAAAATTCCGAAAAATCCCAAAAAGTCGCGAAAACTCACGGAAAACCCCAAAAACTCCAATATTCTCTATCTACGAAAAAACCTCTGAAAAATCAATGTCGATGCTCTGGGAGCCTCCATACGAAAATTGGAGACTCTAAGATGATTTTGAAATTTTTGGAAAAAATCCAAAGGGGTACCCTTTCGCCGATTTTTCGAAAAAAAATCAAAAATTAAATTCGCCTGAAAACTCGTCTATAAGGTGCTATAAGGTGTCTAAGAGGCGCTGAAAACGATGGTAAAATCCGTTTTTCGATATCTGGTATAGTTTTCGAGATATTTCATGTTGAAAATTCCGAAAAATCCCAAAAAGTCGCGAAAACCCACGAAAACCCCAAAAACTCCAATATTCTCAACGAAAAAAACCCTAAAAAGTCAATGTTGATGCTCTGGAAGCCTTCACACGAAGAAATCGAAAAAATGTTTGAAACCCCTGAGAGTCTCCGAAAATTCCCAAACATTCCTAATCCGGATTAGTTTCCGATTTATGTGATGTCATGAATTTCCCCAAAAGTCCACAAATTCGCAAAAACTCGAAGATATGATATTCCGATTCCCAATCTCATTGGCCTAACTCGAAGGATATTTTTACGGATGCGCCCCTGTTTTTTCGAACCCGCTGTGTACATTCGCTAGCAATTCGATTCGAAACGGTGTGTGATGTCGACTCGAAGAGTCATTTTGCAGAAAATCCTTCAGATAAGGTTCTCGACAACCTCTCCGATAAGTCACAGAATTAGTTTCAATGTAACACAAGAATTTACTCTGCACAAAAGCACTGTGCAAGCTATTTCCAAGGACACTTTGTATGCTAGTTGTGGTATTGTGACATTGAGGCTTGAAAATAGCTGAGATAATTGGGGATTTCAGAGTTGTGTAGTCATATACATATCTAACCAATCATGAATAGTGAGCAAGCGGATATTTTATTAATAAACTTTGTGAAACTCGTTTGTGTTTGGATAGCTGAGAATAGTGAGAGATTTCTTCGGTGTAGCCATCATCTATAAAAAGATGAATGGTGTGGTCAATAATCAACCGCAAAAAACCGAAGCAACTAAATAGGCCAGCTCTGTTAACGATGCCGATAAAAAGCCGTGAAATAATAACATTAATTTCCATCGAGTTCAACAAGCTAAACATCGGCAGAGTGTAATTCAAAACGAACGCTAAAATTGTACACCTGCAATCGATAAACAAACTTTCTCATTGAAAATGTTCGACAAATTACATATACGCGAGATCCGACGTAATTTGGTTGATAATCATTCATAAATTCTGTTGTATAAGTCACTTTTTATCTCCAGCCTCGAGAGGGACTCTGTCTTCCGTCTTTGTTGAGCGGACGCTCAAGAAGAAGTGAGAAAAGTATTAGTACGGAAGGAAAGACTAAAAGTTCTTCACATTATTGTAAATACACTTTTTTACTTGTAAAGTGCTTTGAAGCATCGAATATTGTGATCACAAGATTGAAGTTTCTAGTTTCGGATTTTTCGACAAAATAAGTCAGAAATACGTTCTCCGAATATTTTTTTAACCTCTTTGAGCGGCACCAATCCACGAAAATACTGTATTGATTTTAGTATTTATTTCTGGATTCAGTTAGCAGAAGATAAAGAGTAATATTTTCAACAAAATCTGCTATAGCTGGAGATGAGCTTAAAAATAATTTTTTCTAGAAGCTATTCATAAAGAGACAAGTTTTCTTATAAACTAAACATGGAATAATGACGTTTTAATAATTTTTCAGTATACTATTTGCACAAAAAATTAGATAGATACTAAAATACATTGTTGTATTTTTGCTAGATGGATTTTATAAAATAAGGTTTAATTTCCTTCGAAATTTTTTCAAATGTTAATATTTTAAATAAAATACTCAAACTGCCCTAGATTTCGATTCAATTTACCTATTATTCACTACCTTTCTTTAATTTTCCTGTTTACGGATAGCCTCTTGGACTCGTTACATCCTGACAATTTCAATCGTTCCATCCGTACTATCGAATTTTGATGTGCTTATTGCCCCGAGTTGTAGGTCAGACATCGATTCACACTCGGTCACTTCGAATGGTACTTTTCTCGACCGAGATAGAGAGAGAGAAAGAGAGAGAGAGAGAAAGAATAAAGAATATTTCGTAAGTAGATCTCGAGAAGTCGTACCATATTTTATATCGATTGTCGGCCGTAAAGCGGTTGCCCCGAACTAAATGTTTAGATGTCTCGTAATCATTATGGCCGAAGAGATACGAGTATGTTAATGAAGTGCAACAACTCGATATTGTTTATAATATTGTTTATCAGTGTGAGATCTGCAGATGACCCATCAGGATTCCTATGTATGCGTGTTTTATGTATGCCAACGCTGAAATGAATGGAGAATTTCATTCAACTTTGAATAATCCATTCAATCGATGAGCTTGTAGTAGAATTCGAGAGATTTATACAGGGTGCGGCTCCGTTAACGAAATGGATCGACTAGCTTCATGACGCGTGATTGGAAAGAAGGGCGAAAACTTTTTCACGCATTTTTCGAAAAAATAATAAATCAATTTGCCTGAAAACTCACTCACAAGGTGTGCAAGAGGCGCTGAAAACGGCCGTGAAACCCGTTTTCCTCTATTTGCAATATTTTTCGAATTATTAGATGTTGAAAATGTATATCAAAAGTCCAAAAAGTTATGACGTATTCAAATCCCCCATATTCTACATAATTTTATTACAAATCACCACTTTTTTTTAATTCTCAGATTTCTTTATTCGATCTGGAAATCCTGAAATAATTGGACACACATATCACCCTGTATATCGAAATAAAATACTGTATTGGTTCTCCATCATTAGGCCTGTTTGCGAGCACTAAATTGGTGTTTGATTGAATTCATGTAGGCGCTTGTACCTTCGGAATTTCCTCTCAATTAAAAATGAAGCGAAATAAAAAGCGTGTTTTATCCATTATCTATGGTCAGACATATACATCCAATCAACCGAATGGAGGTCACATATCATTACATCGAAATAATTGGAACAAGGGCATTATATTTGATTTACTAATTCATTGTTATGAGATCACTCTTTATCGTGTCTTGTACGTTGCTTGTACCAATCAAGTTTCGAATTTGTTCGGTTATTGTATTCAAATTTTGTCTCGAACCAGCTGGTGCAAACGAATGTTGATGAAGAAATAATAACTGGTACGAACACGAATCGAATAATCTTGCATGTTTGAGATACGATCGTCGAAAATCTACGACACTTTGTCATTTCATCATCACAAGTGAATCAGCAGTTTTTCGGAAAAATTTCGAAAAAGAGAAGACAAATATTCTTCCAATTTTGAGATATTCCATTTGAACAAAACTAAAACAATAAAGTCTCAGAAGCGCACTCAATTAATTTCCAATGAATTTTAAAAATTATTTCAACTCATTTTTCCAAATTTTTCCAAATTTTTGTTCTACGCCCTAAAATATTTTCTCTCGCCACGTCTCACGATCAGAGTCCAAAATGTTGGTGATATGAAGAACATTTTTATTTATTTTTTATTATTCATCACAGTTATTTTCTTGTGTTTCCAGAAATAAGCGAAAGGTGGGGCAAAATAAAGTTATCGAAACGACTGTGAAAAAATTAAGCATTTCTCACGTCCCTCTTATCTAAATTAATACGTGACGAAAACCATATAACTTTCAGATAGTTTTTAGGGCCGAATCTTTTATAAATCCTAATGGATTGTTCACGTTCTCGAAATGAGCCTCCCAAAAAATATCTCTAACAGGTAGTTGTCGAACTTATAAAAACCAAAGTGGTTTTATTAGTCGCTTTGTTGGGATTCGAAAGGGTTTTTTCGAGGTGCTATAAAACACACCCTTGTTAGCCGAGGTTCCTCTGCGAGAGAGGAATCCGAAGAACCACCGTTAAATGTCAATCTAACAGTCGTGAACAGGACTGGAAAAAAGTGAATCAATGAGTCTATAAATTAGTTGGATTTCTGTATGGATTACTAATTTGTTGTAGAAGCGCTTGACGAGAGATTCTAAGGCAAGAAGGCAGAGAAAAATAAGAAAAACTCACCAACTTATCATGTCAACATCCAACCAGTTACTTTACGTACCTGAAATGAAAAAAAAAATAACATTCAATTCACAATCGATCGAAGTATATGTTTTCGTTAACCATTATATACTTTTTTTAAGAAATAAGGATTCATTTCTACAAGAAATACATTTGGTTCCATCCATTATTGGACATTTTGTGTCACAATTTTCTTGATACGACAGATCATTTTGTGTATGATTAAATTTGCAATTTCAATCTATTTTATTGTCAATTTGCTTTAAAGTGAAACTACAGTGATTAAAAATACACCGGATTTTATATGTAACATGATTAATATTAGCTTGAGTTGTATGTATGTAATTCTGCGAGTGTCGCCATCTGTTGGACGAGTTGTAAAGTTTCCTTCTACAGGTGTCTTTCAAGGACAAAGCTACAGGTTTCTTTCAATCGCCCTGCTCTAATCGATACGATCTTATCAGTGACGTTTATGGGGTTGTGACAAAGCTTCAATAAATCTACCACAGAGTAATTAATTGATTTAATTCTATATTAATAATCAATCTGGCCTCTTCGGTTCACCATTGAAGCATGTTTCTTGGTATTCCCGAACTATATTATTTACTGTGTATACATTCGGATGCATTATTCAATGGGTGTCAGTTCTGGAGGAGTTGTAGGTGATCTGACCGTTGACCCTGCGAAACAATACGATCGTCGACAATGGCGAATCCCCGTCCACGAGATATAGCAAATGGCATATCATTACGGTCTACATTCACGTGGAATTAAACAATCGTACGATTCCAAACACCCACGCTCCTCCGAGTCGTCCATGATGGCGCCTCGAGATATTTAACCTATTGTTGTAATCAGAAGAATTGTGTAACACCCTCTTTCTATTCTCAACCTTTTATTATATGTATACCACGACGATTCACAATGCGTTGTTAAGAAGAAGAATCAATGAAATGATATGGTTCGCAAACGGACACTCTTATACAGGGTGTGATTTGTGTGTTGCAACTTTCACCGGTACCCTCAATATAATAGCTATTTTGATATTTCATAACTAGAGTATTAACCAATCACACCTTCACCATACTTAACCACAATTTTACTTCGTATTCCACGTAAAAATTAGATCTGAAATGCCAGTCATTATTGAGTGCCAATAAGAAGTGTTTTGAAATGCTTAAATGACCCTCTTTAGGAGATTTCACTCTATTACGATTATGGGTTTTTGGAAAAATAGTAAGGGGGTACCCTTCTCTAAATTATGAGTGAATTTTTGAAAAATTCTAAATTGCACTTGTAACTAAACTGAACTCCGTTTTTCTCTCTCTGGTATGGTTCTCGAATTATTAGACACTCTATTCAGGTCGAAATAGTCCTAAAACCGTCGAAATATTACACAAATGACAATGCTCCTGCAAGAATTGAAGACTCAACAACGACTGGAAAAAAATATAACTATTCAAAAATTCTCTTGTCTCTCCAAGACAATCTTTGAACAATATTTGAAGTCACTTTGACAACTGGAATGATTCATGATAGCAGTAGTTCGTACAATAATATCAATAAATGCCTTGTGGAAATAGCCTCATCAGAATTCACAATGCCATATCTGCTGCTAACTCTAAGTAAAAAATTCTTCACTATCTTTTGAAGAAGGCCAATCACACAATTCTGAAGAAGATGAATGACAAATATTCGAACGAAGCAATTTCCCATCATTGAAAACCATACAATATTTATTATTCACAGATGACTACTTTATTTATAATCGAAATGAAATGACAAGCTTAATGAATAAACGTTCAGAAGTTGCATGAAAAATGGTACATCCAAAGAGAAGAAAAATGACTGTGTATCTATCTCAAGACAAAAAAAAAGTTCGCATATGTCATAACACCATAACCGCCGGCAAAAATGAATCATTCAACATCCAGAAAACCGTTCGTTGACTATCAATTAAATTAATAACGCAAGTATTCAAATGAATTACTAAACCACTGACTCATACGCGGGTCAAAATGTCAACAGTTTCCTTCGAATCGACGATGAATTCAACATGAATACCGTCAAGGACAACGATCTAGTAGCCTGGAGCTGGATAGTCATTTGTCTTCGCGTAGTGATCGATAGGAAGCAGCGTCACTGCGCAAGCGCGACAAAAAGGGGAAACTCTTGGGAAACCTAATCGACCGAGGAAAATGGATTGGAGCTTGCGCTGCACGGTGACAAGCAAAACAAAATGGCCGGGATACGGTCAGGAGCAAGAATGATAGACAGAACAGGATGTTCCTGATGTCTTTGAAGAACCTCTCGTTGTTTATGTTTGAAAATGATTCGATTTTTATGTTGTGGTTAATGTGGATTTCTTTTAATGAAGACGAATTGTGAAGACGAATAGATTTCATGTTTCTTTCCAGACTTGTTGTACCGTTTATTGAGGATCAAAATGTGAATTCAACAATTTTTCAGCTCATTGTCTTCATCTGACTGTCTCTTTCTTCATTATCTCGAATCGTCTCCTTGTGCAAACCTCGTAGCACATTCCTGCCTCATCCGAGACACCTACCTACGTATTACCAATAAATCACCGGCTCCATAACGACTCTACCCTCCTGATAATGAATCCGCGTACACTCAATATCCTCGTGGTAATCATCGCTAAACACGTGTCTAGTACCCATATAGACGAACGAACCACGTAGACTCGGGTACTTCCTCATTGCGATGGAGAAGTGTAATAATTTCCCCACGGATCACTGACCCACCCATCAGTAGACGAGCGTGGTCAGAAGCTAGAAAATCGACTGGTAAACACACAGCGAGGGTGTATTTTTCTAGTAACTTATGCAGCTGACGAGAGATGATGTGAGAATTGTGCTTGATCGAGACGAAGGAGCGATGGAAGGATTGCAAGTTGATGCCGATGGGATTTTATCCTAGACCACAGGAGGAAAAGTTGACGAAAATGTTCACCCATCACATCAAGAAGAAATGGTTACATACTGTTTGATTCTTTCATTAAGATAACAAATGGTGAATGAGTGCTCTTGAGTTGTGCCCTGAAATTGACAGAAGATTTCAATCAGATAGAAAACACAGTTTTTAGTTCTTCAATTGCTAGTTTCTCATGAGGGCTCTCAGAACCTTGAAATCAGAAGTTTTGGCGATAATAAACCCATGAAGGTTTGTTTCTTAGAATGATTTGGTTAAAAAATCAGCGTCCATTTGTTAATGCTCCAATATTCCATTCTGCAAACTCTCTTTGGGCTCCAGTTGTGTTATTTGAATTTTGTGAGCATGGAAACACATATCTTTAGTGAGTATACGCCGGATTAAGGTTCCTGAATTATCCCCGAAACTTCTTGCGTTAGGACGACCAATGTGGTTGGCATCTTCAAGCTATCCTGTCTCTCGAAATTCTCCATTCAATAACTTCACAAACTGGGGTTACCAACACTTCACTGCATGACAGCATATTCAAATCTTATGATCAAAGGAGCAGACTTGACCACCAAAAGCTCGTCCTTTCATCGAGACAAAGCACATCGTCACATTGTCGTCTGGGGCACTCCATTAACCACATTGTCATTCACCGCTTCATATCAAGAAACCATAAACCACGTGGAGTGGCGTAGGAGGGATTTATCCGAGCAGACGCAGTCGAGCAGTCGATAAAAAATGAACCATCGCTATCACAGGAAACTATTAAATATACCACCATACCACATATCGCCCGAAGAAAACACACGCCGACGCTGTCGTACGATGCAGAAAAAAACTTGAGAGAGTAAACTATGGCGTTAGTGCGACAGGAAATAGTTTCTTTTATTTTTTCTAGCAGGGATACATGAAAACTTCTGGTCTGAAACCAAAAATGAAACATCGAATCATGGATTTCTTGTTGAGCAACCTTATCCTCATCCTTTTTACTGGCCTTGGGCGACAAAACGAACCAGACCAGACCAGATCAGCGTTTAATATCGCCTATTTATACAATATGGTCATTATTAAAGGATATTCTAATACATCATGGTACACGTGCTCGGGGAAATCAATTGTGCGATGCGATGTGAAACTTGTTATTACCGGCTGTGAGACACAATAGCGCGTTGGCGGGTGTCTTGAATGAACTCCAACACACATCCAGAGTGCCGTCGATGCAAATTACCGCAGGTTCCCAACTCGCGGCGATGCGAACAATGGATTTCAGAACGATTCTTTTCTCGGGATACGCCCATGGAAGCAGCAGAGTGAGAGAGAGAGAGCGTAGAAGACGATGCTGGATCCGATTCAGGGATACAGGTGGAGATTTTATCGTCATACACTCGGATGGATAAACAAGTGCATTATTATGGGTCCAATTCACTCCAAAGATGACTCAACTCTTTGTTGTTTTGATAATTGATGAAGGAAAATTGCATAACCTCACATTCTCTACACAATGATCTCTCTAAACAGATAGAAACTGCAAAGTCGAATCGATATTTGGCTTGTTTTACCTTTCAACTATACCAGATTGAGAAATTCCAGACAGTGAAGCTACTTGAAGGTTCCTTTAATGAGAGAACCAAACACCTGATCGTGTGGATCAGAAGTGGGATCAAATAACCGTTATGGTCACAGGCGATGATACCAAGCAGAAGAAGAAGAATTAGCATCCTTATGTAGTGCCCAGTAGTGACAAAATAAACTTTGAGGATTATACCATGGATCCCAAAAGTATACAGAACTCATTGGTCGAGAGGTTAGCCTCTTTTGAGAAATTGCTCCCCTTCATGATTGATGACTTATCCTGTTATATTGGCATGGCTATAATGGCCCTAAATGCGAATGTGGAATGCTATGGGCTTCTCTTATTTACCAGCAATTTTGTTTTATATTCATACATTGCTTGAGTAATGTTTCGAATCTTGTTTGCTTCTGAAACTCTTGTTGCTGACCTAATGATTCCTGTGTCTATTTATATTTTGTGATAACCCTCTCAAGGAAATATGAAATTAAATCGATAAAACCATCATTTTCTTCAGGAATTCTATGAATCGCACGATTCCAATTGAGGTTACCACCTGGTTAAAGTCAAACAATCACTCATTCATAAGTACGTATTCATTTTAATTAAATAATAGTGAAAAGCTTGTTACAATTGCACGAAATGTACATTTCTGACGTTCGATTAGACGTAATTGTCCATACATTCGAACGTAGCCTCGGGCGCAGCCGATTCTTCAGCTTTGCACATTTCTATAGACTCATCAGCAGCATCCCAATGCCACTTTGTGTATTTGGCTCGAAAATAAAGAACTGTAAGAAGCCATTATCCAGCCATTAACTTCTCTGAATGGTTCGTTCACCAACTCACTACTAGTATTATGTACTCCAAGACACACGAAAAAAAGAAGCATTGAATGGGGAGTTATTAGTCGTAAACCCACATAACTGGGGTTATTAATGATGGGATTGATCATAGAAGTCTCTCTCACTCACTCAGTCATTGTGTGTTTGTGTAAACATTGCTCGCGATTGAATTACGACTCGAAGAGCAATTATTATAATTCATCTATTGAAGGAGCCACGATGATGGAGATGTATTATTCCAGCCTTGAGAATGGCGGACGATCGATCGAGGAAAAAATGGAGGAACACTGGAAGATGGATTAGACAGGTGTTGTGGTCACCACAACAGATGTGTCACGAGATTCGTGCTCGTGTATTCAATATTTCATTCATTATCGACAACAAATTCTATTAGCTTTATTGACGATACATCATTCACTGCTATTCGACAATTAATGGTACAGTAGCAGTGGAATCCACCATGGAAATAAGCATATTCAAATTGAGTGGGCTTGCCAAATTCCTCTACGACTGTCGTGGACAGTATCAATTCTTCCTCTTCATATTCCACAGTTACACATAACGATTCAGATGGATTCCAAAACATAATTGAAAGCAACCTCCACTTGAATCTTTTTTTTTTTCGAATCCCTCCCATGCCTGCTCTCAAATTAATAGGATTGTTAGTTTATATAGCCATCAAGAAGGTTGGCAAATAAATATCTGAGCGACACGCTGAAAATGTAGAGTGGTGACAGTAACAGAGCCCTGGGACAGCAAAAAATGTGTTTGTGAGACCGAAGGGGTCAGGTAAAACGCCAGATATTTACGGTGGTTGTCAAATTGTTTCGACACCTCGAACGAATGGGATCTGGCCATCGTAGTCATCATTATTGATTCGGATTACTAGGAGAGTTCATGGTTGATTCAAATTATAATTGATTATGATAAATTGTTGTGTATATCATTGTGAAGTGACTTAGTCATTGTTGAAGCATCATTAAAGATAGATAGTTTTCTAGAAAATATTTTGAGACGTAATGAACAATCTAGTTAACTATCTCAGTCTATTGAATATTTCAAAGAATCCAAAGGGGGTACCCTTTCCAAAAAAAAATCATTAAAAAACGAACAGATTTCCATTAAATTTCGAAACAACCAGATTTCTATTAAAATTGATTAAAAACGATCAGATTTTCATACAAACATTCATTTATCAGAATCTCTACTACCTGTGTTACCTGCCTAATTATATCTAGAAAGGCCTCTCAACTATTTATTCCTGAAACCTTACGATACTTAGATTGATAGAAATCAAGCTTATAAAGGGTCTGAGAGGCGCTGAAAACGGTGGTGAAATCCGTTTTTCGATATCTAGTATAGTTTTCGAGATATTTCATGTTGAAAATTCCAAAAATTGCCAAAAAGTTGCGAAAACTCGCGAAAAACCCCCAAAACTCCATTATTCTCAACGAAAAAACGTCTGAAAAGGCAATGTCGATGCTCTGGGAGCCTCCATACGAAAATTGGAGACTCCAAGACGATTTTAAATTTTTGAAAAAATCCAAAGGGGGTACCCTTTGGTATATTTTTCGAAAAATGTCAAAAAAAAATTTGCCTGAAAACTCGTCTATAAGGTGTCTAAGAGGCGCTGAAAACGGTGGTGAAATCCGTTTTTCGATATCTAATATAGTTTTCGAGATATTTTATGTTGAAAATTCGAAAAAATCTTAAAAAGTCGTGAAAACTCACGAAAACCCCAAAAACTCCAATATTCTCAACGAAAAAGCCTCTGGATAGTCAATGTCAATGCTCTGGAAGCCTTCAGAAAATTAGAGACTCTACGATGACTATGAATTTATCAAAAAATCCGAAGGGGCTACCATACCATATACCAAAAAAAGTCCAAAAACTCCCATAAACATTCGAAAAATCACCTGTTCCGACAGAAAAATTACCAAAGAACGTCTTGGACATGATTTAGAAGCACATTTACAAACATTGGAAACTATGAAGACTTTTAATTTCTCTAAAAAATTCAAAGTACCTTTGTTGAACTCCGAACTTCTATGTTGATGTATGTAAATCGTCCATGTTTGTCGATAATTTCCTAATTTCACAATGTTGTTCGTATCGTTAAAAGCACCGCCTCGTTCAACTTATTTATGTAAATTCTATTACAGTATATTACCGGATTAATCAAAGAAGTGATACAAGCAACAAGGATGAAGATCTTGACATATAGAATGCAGTACTCAGAGTGATTTGCACCGTATTGGCATAAATATGCTAATTATCCCATTTATTCAATTTATGGACAGCTTAGAATTTTTTCAAGAGCCTTTTTTCAGTCATACACATCAGTGCATCAAATATAGAAGCGGAAGGTATAAAATATATCATGATTCAGAGTGATGCTCAACTTTTTGTCTGTCAATTGTGTCAATTTGACGAATATCGTAGTTTGGAATTGATGGTAATAACCAGGCCCTTATCTAGTAATTTGTTTCGTTTAGGCAACTCAAAAAAATCTCAAATGATTTTTTTTTCGAAATTCACGATAATGAGAAGAGGCTCTGGCCCCTCCCCTCGATGCGTGCCTAGTAGTAACACAATTAGTAAGGATAACCCTGTATATAAAAAATGCAGTTCCATATCACTGAACTCGAAGAGATATTAGACACATTGTATCAAACCGAGACCCATATTCCAACAACAATGACTCGACACCATGGAGGTGAAAAGAAAAACTCTTAACTATCATGATTTATCGATTTCGATTCATTCAGATGCTAATTATCGCGCACATAGAATGTAGAATGAATTATCATGCATTAGAATGACACTAGTGATAATTATTACGGCCGTTGATTGATTGAAAATTCGTTAGGATAATGATGCCCTGTCAAAGATTCTTATTTTTGATTTTCGATCATCATTTATTTCCGGATAAGTTAGCTTGAAGGATTCAATTTCTTGTCAATTAAATATTGAGACAATTTATTTTTTTTCTAAACATGACAGCCAATATACAGAATCTAAAAAATAGGACACTGTTTTGTGATCACTTCTCAAATAAATCTTCTATTTATCTCACAACTACGCTTATTTTTCCATGATTCTGTTCAGATCTGTCTATTTTGAGAAACGACTTTTTATAGTCAGACAACAACCATAATAGTTCTTGAGTACACCTATTTAATAAGTATTTATCTGATGTTCTTGGGATACCGTGCTCTAGAAAATGCGTTCGAACTTGTAGTGCGTAATAACGATATCCATAAATGACTTGCAAACATCTTTCGGATCGTCGTAGAAAGAAAGGTGAACTTTAATTAAAATTGCCGAGCATTACTCAATTAAAACATAATCATAAATTTGATAGCTCCGATGGCTAAATGGAGCACCAATCGCTATGTAGATGAATACTAGTTGTGATAATCTCGGACGAAGGAGAAGAAGAGAATTGATGTATACAGTGTATGAATTGAATATGAAAGCTCAAGGGGAAGTAAGACATCGATTTTTTCATGGATTTTTTGGGGAAGGAAAAAATATCCGATTGAAATGAAACTTTCAGGGTTTGTTGTTATATATTTCAACAGTCTTCTCAATTTTTTTCATTGAGATCATCATATTATGACTGGTACACACAATTAGGTAAAATCCTAAAAATATAATAATATTTTTGAACGACGATTGCTCACTAGTTCTTCTGTAACTCCGAAAATAATCCGAATTTGCTTTTGAAATTTCAAGGGCACATTCTTGAATAGTTCAGAAAGATATTCATTCAAAAAAATTATTTCGTGAAGCCTTCAATGCAGGTTGCCCCTTCATTTTGAGTTGGAATCAGTAAATAGGACACAATATAGAAATTTTGGGCATTCTCTAGAGTACTGACTTGTAATTATTGTTACTTTCTTTAGTACCGACACCGTATCATTTATTCAACAAACATTTTAAGCACGCAAGCTCACGATTTATAGACGAAATTTGCATTTTTTCCATGACAAATGTGACCGACTCTCTTGTGCGTCGTTAGAATCTTGTGTGGGTCGAAGAAAAACGTTATGTAATAATTTATTTCTGTTGATATTTTATATCTCCCGGAAAAGATCCGACTGGGTTGTAAAAATAAGTGCTAATGGAATGATAGATCACCGGAACATTATTGTGGACATTAAAGTATTGATGATGAACGAACCTCATTTATTAGATTTGAATATCAGCTTGGGTCAAAAAAATTCAGTGCTTGTTTACTGCGAAAGAAAAACTATTCCCAGAATATGAGTAATATAAATAACAATAATAATAATAATTGTAATTGTAATGATAAAAATGCTCCTACTAACAACTAATATCATCAACAAGGTTTTCAAATTTTTTTCACATCATTTTTGATCTAATTTATTCAAGTTTCTTCAAGGAAAAGTGTACAACTGTGTATATTTGGATGCAGTATCGCTAGTCATTCATGAGATAAATAATAACTGTGTTAAACATACCAATAGATAAGATTTTATGGCAAAATGACTTTTCAAAGAGGAAAACATTTCGACAAAGTGTATTTACAATTTTTTACGACTCAATTTATCACCACAATAAAGCAAAAATACTCAGATGTATAAATAAATCACTCTATGCAGAGCACACACGTTTATGATCATCCTAATGTCAGATTAAATCTATACAGGACGCTCAAAGATTTCACCCAAATTCATTTCCTGAATCAATTACACTTCCACCTGTTCTGTACAATCCTCGAACCAACTTAATTCCGTATTCAAATACGATGCAGGGCGGCTCGTTAGTCAAACAACAACCTCCTTATCGACCTTATCTGAGTCACATCGACTTCACACGCACCGCTTCGTTTGTTTTTCGTCGTACAAACGTAAATTTGTCAAATGACTCAGAGACGAGCTCTTTTTTCGGAGGAGAGCACCGTACAAAACGCGAAATGAGTAAGCTTTCCGGAAAAATATGAGTAGTGCAATGCCCAACAGGAAATACTTGTAGCGAAGAATAATTGTCTAGTGCCGCGGTCACGTGCTCTGGTACTCATGAGTGAAGCTGAGAGATAAGATTGCGGATGGGTTATTTCAGACAGTCATGACAGTACGTTGCTCCTAGGGAACCCCAAGGAGTCTGGTTTTCATTAAATGATCTTCAGAGTTCCTAATTTACGGCCTACTTCAAATAGATCACGATATTTTTGGGTAAAATTAGCTGACAAGTAGGCATAATTATTGTGCCATCGATAGAACGACTTGTTGTTGATCTGAGAACCGAATTTCGATGGTGAATACATCAATTTCGGCGTGATCTTATATACCAAAACAAAGACATCACGATTTCCGTTGGTGCTTGCAACAAGTCGTGTTTCTGACCTTCGGAGACTAAACCGAAGGTTCTTCATCTTCAGGAAGTTGAATTCGTGAAAGATAGTTGTGTTTCATTCACGTCATTACATGCTTTATATTAGCTTGAGTTGTATGTAACTACGACAGTGGCGTCATCTTCTGGATGAATTGAAAAATCGAAAAATTTCGAAAAACGAATTTGCCTGAAAACCTGTATAAGGTGTTTAAGAGGCGCTGAAAACGGTGGTGAAATCCGTTTTTCGGTATCTAGTATAGTTTTCGAGATATTTCATGTTGAAAATTCCAAAAAATCCCAAAAAGTCGCGAAAACTCGCGAAAAAACCCAAAAACTTCATTATTCTCAACGGAAAACCCTAAAAATAATCTATATAGATGCTCTGGAAGCCTCCATACGAACATTAAGGATTCTATAACGACTTCCACGTAAGTCCACGTAAATCAAACTGCGAAAACAAAACGCTATCGAGCAACCAACCAAAGTGGTCGTGGGGATGGACAGAGACGCGAGCGAGATTCCATCTGGAAAGCATTAGAAGTTATCTGTGAAAAGAGAGACAATGTCTATCGGTCGCTGTCAATGAGAAATTTAAACCCGCCTAAGAACAGATCGTTTTCAGATACGACCGGGATATATTTAAGGCGACCGGAAACAAGATATCTTTTGTCTCTAATTGACACATCCAATGACCGAACACGCAGACGACTGGATTTCTTTAGATGTTGGGCGAGAGATTTAGTAGGGATATTCCGTTTTATTTCACGTTTCAATCGAGTTTGTCTTGTTTATCGGACGAGATGCTCAACGGGGAGAATTATCATCTTTCGTTTGATGGCTGCTCAGACGTCAAAACCTGATATTTCGACTCGATTAAATTGGGTAAGCATCAGCAATAAACAGAAATTCAGTTTTCAAAATAATTCAGAATCAACAGGTTTACAGTGACATTCAATGAATCATTATTTGTATTTTCACTTGAAAAAATATATATCAAATAAAGATTGTCATCAACTCAGGCTCGTCTTGAAATCAACTTAGCTTTTCTATCAGATATACTTACTGAGTGAACTTCAGTTTCTTAAAAAATCGCCATTATAAAAATGAGAAAAATCTTGAAAGTTATATTGTTCGAAAAATAAGTACCATTATGAACAACATTAATTAGTAATATTGTATATCAGGAATTCTCTTGAAAACTCCGTTTGGGTTTCAGGATAACCTTAGCGTTGTAATAATGGGCAAAACCATCGAAAATCTCAAAAACCTATTTCACAATTTGCTATAAAACATGATAGAGTTTGGTAACTTAGAAAAAGGCGATTTTTGGAGAAACTGAAAATCACCCAGTATACCTAGTAGGGGCTAAGTTGGATTCGAAACAAGCCCGAGTTGATAATATATATTTTTTTTGATTTTCCATAAATATATATTCGAAGATTTTATACAAAGTCGTTGGTGTTTTCGCCAAAAGTTTCAAGGATTATTTTTTGAACCAGTTTTTTTTCACCAACAAAAACAAGATAATGAGAGGTGTCTTATGAAATAAATTCGCGTCCCAACAATGAAGAATGGATATAATTAAAGTGGCAGGATATTTCGGAACAGCCCGTTTTCTGTATCCTTCGAAATTATTAACTAAATAATTCGTCGAAGAGAAATCGTGTTGTAAAAGTTGAAACGACGTGAAACAAAATCACGAAAGTTGTCAGCGTCTATCAATTATCCGACATAAATCATAACTAACAGACCTTAATGTAAAACACCCGTCAGATCGGATTAATAGTGCGGCATGAAGAAAAACCACGTGTATAGTTCTTTGAGAAAACGGCTGAGTTCTTCGCATATTTAACGGTAACACGGTTGTTATTTACTCTAGAGAAATTTGCCAAACGAAGATAATATATGTTTTTCCTTACTCTACGTGATGGTACACATGTAGAAAGAAATAAACACAGGAAAGTTACTCGTATCAAGACCAATCAGGATAATTTATTGTGTACAGTGAAACACTGCCTGGTATCCTCATAGGTCCTGATTTTTTTTGTGAAAAATAACAACTTTCAATTTTAAATACCCTGTATAACGACCTATTTCGTGTGCAAAAAAATCTAATTTAATATTAACGATACTTTCGAGGATAATAATCGCTGGATAAACAACAAATGAAGACGCTGCAGCAGTTGCAATTGTCACGACCGACAGACAGACAATCCCAATCGAATAAACATTGACGGCTCGCTAATGGTAGTTGTGTCACCGGGATATTAGGAAAGCCATTATTATCGCGTGTGATGGATGGTCTTGTCGTGATCAGGAGTTTGGAGTTATGCGACGAAAATCGTGTCTCCTCCGACCTGGACCATTCCGTCGTCTTCCTGTTTATTTTATCACCAGCGAGGTCGTTCGATGATGGTGTTTCCTCGTTGAAGTCGGTCGAAAAACTATCGAATCAGCTTCAATTAGAGGAGATATGAGTATAGGAAACGTGGATGGAATCGAAACATTGGGATTGGATACGAGGAAAAAGGGATGAGGACAAATTGGAGGAGATCCCATCAACTATTTCTGGATGAGTCTCATTCCTGAATAAAAGTTCTGGGCATTTTTCTACTGAAGCCAAACACTTATTCTGCTTCCTTTATCACTGAACCTTAGAAGGCTCCTAAGTTCCTATTCTATAGATAGATCTTTATTCAATAAGGCATCCTCATAGACATAATATATATATACACATAAATATAAATATCAATTAATTCAAGTATGATACATTGACCAACTATGAATTTATGGTAGAACACACAACTTCTGATCATGACATCTCTCGGATATACCGAATTTAATTGGGAATAAGATGTTTCTAAATTATGTAGGATTTTGAAAATTAAGACCGTAGTGAGATAGTGAATTCTTTGCGAAACAGTAAACCATTGCAAAGTATCACACATAACAACAATGGACGTATATTGAATCGCTTTCAAAATGATTCTCATGCCACGATTTTGCAGCTTTTGTGATTGATTTGGTTTAATACTAGTGGGTTATCCTCTTGTAGTTTGGTAAATAAATAAATATGGAGTCTTTTTCTCGAGGGGGCTTCATAACAAATTTTGCACGAAATATCTGCCTGGAACACTGAAGAGGTTTCACCAAGCGCATAAAAGTTTTTCTTCTGACCTTGCTCTCTAGTGGAGTTTTGGTGAATATTTTTCCGCTTCTTCGGTCTCAAATCATCAATGCATTTCGCAACAATCCATCCTTGCATCCAACATCGTGATCGCTAGTTCCTAATAAAATAATCACCTATCACGTATTCCTAGTATGCGGTAATAGGAAATTAATTAAGAAATAAAAACAATTCTATCTCGTTATCGACACAATCGATCAGCTATTATTTAGCGTTATTGAGGCAATAATAAGACACACACGTTGCAGCCTCAACACGCATACCATTACTTACTTGTACTGAGCGAGCAGAGCAGAAAAATGAAGATTCCGGACCTTTTGACCTCTGCGAGAAGCTAGCGGATCGTATTTATTTGTAGGTATATGAAGAAAACGCGAGATTCGAAGTAAAACATAATCTGCCGTAAGGCTGGGAGTCCACTTGCGATGTTCTGCCGCAACGTAACCGCATGAATAATCATGGATTCGTCAGTGACTGTTTCTTCATCAGAGATTTCACGATGGAACGTTGGATGATTCTGATTCGATAGAGACATACGAAAAACAATGTTCCTCCGTTCATAAGCCCAAATGAATTTGACAATCGACAGGTCAAAGTGAGGTGACATTAAATGACAAGTGACGTTGGCGTCACACATACGTGTATGATCGAACGATCACTTTACAAATGCAAAATTGGGACCAAGTGCATCTTGCCTAGGAGCTATGGTGATCTTTATAGTAATTATTGTTATTGATGTTGTTTTGTGTCAAAGGTGACCTGCTTCGGAAGAATATCGATAGCCTGTCTCATTCTCGAGGGGTATTGGATTTCTTCGGGAAATTTATGGGTCACGTTCGTGTAAACCAATACCTATGATTATAGTTGAAACGAAAATAGTCCATTGTAATCACGAATCTCTCATGCATAAACTGTCGGAATGTAAACTAATGCCTGCTTTGTATCTGGTGATCTGTAATTTTGTGTCACATTTTCCAACGCGAAATCGTGAAAATACAGAGGATAACATGAATTACCTGGGACTCGAATTGACTCGACATCATTTCAGAACGATGCCAGATCAATGTTCTATTTTCTCAATTGAAGAAAGGCAGAAGGACAAATCAACTATTCAAGTATTCGGAGAAAAAAATAAAGGAAAGAACGAATCTGGTGTTAAAAAAAAACACTCAAGATAAACAGGACACGATGAAATTCTTGGGAATGATTTTGGATCTGAATCTGCCATCCAAAAGTTTAATGCAACGTCATAGTCTGCGAGTTCTCAGGCAATGTATCGATATTAAAACTTCAAAGAGCATCCATTGCAAAGATTTTTGATGCCATGTTCAGTGGATCATTGCAAAAAAATGTTTTCCTTTGAATGAACGAACTTCAACCAGCTCAACTCATTATTCCTTCAAACTATGAAGAGCACTAGTAACTAGGATTTTTTTCCAGTGAATTCTTCCTATTTTCTCGAAGCACAACTTCAACGTTCAGTTGGATTTACGAATGCCCTCTTCTCATGTACCAATCGATGTGCACGCGAAGCACCATAAATAGAAGAGCACCAGCTTCGAGCATCTGTTCTGCCAGAGGACCCATCCAATACGATACCAATAAAGCCCACACGATACGCCGTCTCGTTTGTGAGAATCTGGAACCGACTGACTGATTACCGGGCTCTGCCTTACCGGCACGAACAAGACCGACACTCGGTTTGTGGAATTTCGCTCGGAAAATTGACGTTTGGTCCGTTTACGGCGATGGCTCGGTCGGTGTATTCGTCGGGAAGTGCATCGATCTGGACGAGGAAGATGTCGGATGGGCGGGCATCGTGAGATGAATCGCGAGATGCGGGCTACGAGAATTTCAAATTTGCACGGAAGAGTTCACGAAGTGGGCTCAATCGATTTATTCAGTTGGTTTATTGAATCCTTGTGGTGCGCCCTGTATATTTTTACATGCTATATATAAGCTTGAGTTGTATGTAGGTATGTATGTAACTGAGCGAATGGCGCCATCTTTTGGACGAATTGAAAAGTTATCCATTACAGGTGTCTTCTAATGACGATGGTAATAGTTACAGGTTTCTTTCAATCATGACCTAAAAAGGTGAAAATAACTATCAATATAGAGTTGAATCCATGAAGAATCACTTTCAGGCTGTTTTTCACTAATGTAAAGTATCATAGATGATAATTCCAGTTTTCCAATTTCCTTGCAACACGTTTGAAACATTGTAAGCGTTTCTGAACTTTTAATTGCTCCAAATAAAAACACCAATCGGACGATAACATTTCTAGATTCTGGTTTTTAGTTGTGACAAAAACTGAGAGCAATCAATATTCATGTGAACACGAGGTGCGAATCGAGAATTCATTAAAAAAATGCTGAAATCCATAGTCGATCATCTCGTTTAACGATCACTAATTCAAATGACTTCGCTGTTTATTAATGAAAAAAAAAACACATGAATAACTGACGCGTAGGACATCTTTAACGAGACAATTTGTTCGACTAATGAACTGTTACGATTCCATATTTTCCTCATGAGTAATAGTCCTGGATTTACATTTGTAAATATTGAGAGGATTATGGTAATAACGTCGATCTGGTGAATCTTGATGAGCCTCTAACGACTACTTCGAACTGACCGAACATTCAAATCAGCTGTCAGAGAATATTTCATCATTAATGCGAGGAAACTCTTGAATAGAAAGGATTTTTCTACACAGAACCGGGATAGAGCAGCTACTTCAGCTACCGTTGATGGCGCTCGGAGATAACGATTGTTTACAGGGTGTTTAGCACAAAAAACGACTCAAAGATTCTTCTGAAATTTTCTGTAATTACTCATGCATTTATGGGCATATTTTCACGCCTATACCTAGCTAGGCTTCAGCTACGAAATACATTATTTGACAGGCCCCCTTTCAACATAATCGTTACACAATAGAATCATCCAATTCCCACGCGATCAACCGACCACTCCGAATCGATACAGTCGCATTTTTCAACGAAATCGTTGCCAGGCTTTTACGAAATGAGGAAAATTTTTGTGAAAGTAACAATAAGAATTTATGCATCCATTGTCAGAGATTAACCAGTGAACTATAACCGTTTACTAGTCGGCCGAAATGTCAGTTGAGATAAAGTAATAAAGTTCGTTTTCGTGCTGAAAGAAATCAGGAATCGATCGAGAAGAAGAATGAGCAGTAAGGGAGAAAAAATTCAATGTTTGGATTAGGTTTTCTTTTCTGGTTATGCAAGTTGAGAAGCATGACGAGAAGCTGGCTATGAATTAGTGATAACAGTTGAATCGTGATTTGATGGCGATTTAGATTTCCATTGTTATTTTCCTCTGAGAATACTGAACTTCGTTGAACGATTTGTGAATGCTGAGGACGTAGGATTTTTTCAACAACTCTCTCTGCAATATTTGAAAACTCTACAAGGACTTGAACTTTCAGAGAAATGTCAGATGAGGTCGTATAATTCAATATTCACAATATCGTGTGATTCAGTTGTAGTATAAATGATGTAACTGGCATTTATATCCATTTCACATCCAAAGTGACAGTTAAAGTGGAAGATTTGAATAACTGATTACAATTACATGTAAATCGCGGTTCGAAATTTCCCAAATACAATAAACTAATGATTTCGCTGGGTAGAAAGGTATACATCATGCTACTGTTACAAAACAAAATTATCAATTCGAGAAAAATATCCAATGTTTCAGTCATTTTGCAAGCGTACAATTCGAATTGCATCGCTGGCAAAATAAGGTAATACACGATTTATATGTTTTATGCTAAGCTAAATTGGTTTCTCATGTATTTTGACTCGTTCTTATTGAATTATCTAGTGTCGCAATTCTAAGTATCTCAATTTCTCGCGCCGTGGAATATCTCTCGTGACCTCTCCCTCATTTTTCATAAAAAAACTGTTTCCCATAATAATAATATTTTGTATCAGTGTACTCTGTAATTTGAAATCAGATTGAATTCTCTTGTTTGAAATTATTTGAGATTTACTCGTTAGAAACTGATCGATAAACATTTCACCTAATTCTGGAGTACCTCAAGGATCCGTTCCAGGGCCAGCAATGGGATTTGTTTGATTGAAATACGAGGAAGAACACTTTCTATGGCAAGGTTTTTGTAGAGAATCTTTTGGCAACTTTACTTTTCTACTACCACACATGGACTCAATGAACGAAATGACTTGTCGTTGATGATTTTAATCGATTCCCACATCAGGAAACATCGAAAATGCAAATTTTATGCCATCGTAAATTTCATTCGTCGAATATAATTGCGATCTCATGCAAATGAGGTGTAGAAAAAAAATAGACTTTCTACTAGACTCAACCATTACCATCATTGTTTGAGTGATAAATTATATCATCCCACGCGTGTCCACGAAAAATATTATTGAAGATGAGAGATGAAGCAGGTGTAGTTGAGATTCTATCGGTTTGCATAATGGAGGTTAATAAGTAGTCGGAATGAATTCGTTTGACCTATTTGGAGTTTGATTTCTATTGTACTTTTTAGAAGATCTCCTTTGGAATATCAATTGATTATATTTTGCCAAGTTGAATTGATATATTTGAACAGTTTTCGAGAACTATTATGATTATAAATAATTATTCGTCAAATGTTTGTCGTGTGAGAATTTTGTCCAATCCATTTTCTTGCTTTCCCAGTCGATTAATTCATTAATGAAATTCATTCATTTAGCTATTGGAAGATATTTGATGGCAATTGAAATGCCCCAAAGACAAACTATACATGTTTTTCGACGATTTTGAATCTTGTACCTTGTCAGTATTTGCAGTTTTATTATTTAATATCAAGAATTGCTTCCAATTAGGTTATGTACTCAATATAACTAGCTGCCAAATTTCTCGTATGTTGTCGATGTGAAGTTTCAAGTGTCCAATACCGTACATGCGTGATTTTGGGTTATTGCAATACATCACTAAATTAACCTAGAAGTGAACCTTTCATTACCTCCGAAGACCTACCTACACGCGACCGAAGCCATCTTTTTCTGGACCACGACATATAATTATGGTAATCAAATTACAGTGCGCAACGAATAAAACACAATGTAAATTGAAATCAGACTTAGGCGTTATGCTTCATTGGCATGTACGACAAGAGACAAATCCACCGGATGTTTTTTTTTTCGTAATACTCGTTGGTACATGCTTGGAAGTCATTACATGCATTTAATTAAACCTTCCCTGTATATTCAAGAAATTCTGAGTCAATTTGACGGAATGCCATGTTCGTTTCACGAAAACGAGGAACCCTGTACGTTAAAACAGATCGTTACGTTCATCAGACCGTAATTTTGATGACGCATATCAATTAGTAATGGAGAAGTATACACAACTCGCGCATTGTTTAAGTTACGATAAACTTTTATGAAACATCGCAGTGCAAACAACCAATGCCGTAATGAGTAAGCACTTTACCCTCTGCTTGTCATTGGTCGTAACGTTACAATTTAGATCAGCTTGAACAAATATGAATATGGAGGCGATAGAAACGGTACAGCCAATGACAGCGTTCCTTTCGATGATAATAATATCAGAGAAACTGGTGGATGTATCGAATATGCATGAGGAGAATTCAAATGATTAATTAATTATGTTTGAAAATTATGAATATTCAATAATCAACCAACCAAATGTTCGATGATAGATTACTTTGGCGATCATTTTCAATAAAATGACTTCAAATAAGTGACAAGTGTCTGACCTTTTATAATGATAAATGTTGGGCTGATAAAATAGAAAAAGATATACATTTCTCGTTCATGTTTGGGTCGAAATCGCTGTGTTATCAGGAAGAAAATCTATACCTAGTAATGGAATGAAGTCATTTATCACAGTAGAGATAGCCATTAGCTAATGAGCTTGGTAAATGATCATTAAGAAGGGGATAAAATAGATTTCGACCAATTCGAATGATGTGAAATCTTCAAAAAATAATCTTCCCATTCAATGTACCCCTCAAAAAATATTCGATATAACTCTGACATCTTCTTATTCCAATATTTCATCTGGCTGGATTACTGAACACCCCGTATAACGTACAGACCACACCGGTTTGCTGAACTAGTTGTTGGTAATGACATTAAAAATGTTCATAATAATCGAGAATATTACAACTTTTTGATTAAATGGGTCAAAGTCGTCAGACAATAAAGTCATGAGATATTCCATCAGAGACTGTGATTGATGAAATTCACGACCAGAAGTGAACCTGCATCACACTTCTATTCTATTTACATGCACCCACATCTTTTTCATACATCTCGATCATTAGCATAACATTAAAACACCGATTAAAGGAATTATGCAAATGTACCATGTGATCTGATGCAACGTGTGCCCTTTCAATGAATTTATTCGCATCGTCGACTTTGGAGAATTTTAGAGAGAAATTTATAACTCACGTTCTTGATGTCTCGCAATAGCATCGTACGTTCTTCAAAAGATCGTAAAAGCTGCTACTCTACCCAAATCCGTTTGCTTTGTTCGACATAATAACGATGATCGTAAAATTAAACGGAGATTTTTGCGACTTATGCGGCTATTAACATAGTTGAGGATCTTTCCCATTCGAAAGGATGATATGCGGAACTGGATTCCGAAGAGAGGAAAAAATGGAATGTGATGTCGAGAAGACTCTTGGGAAGGTTAACACTGAGCTATTTAGAAACAAGTGAACATCTTCGATTATTTCATGTTGAAAATTCCAAAAAATCCCAAAAACTCCAATATTCTCAACGAAAAAACTCCTAAAAAGTCAATGTCGATGCTCTGGAAGCCTTCATACGAAAATTGGAGACTCTAGGACGACTGTCTAAGAGGCGCTGAAAACGGTGATGAAATCCGTTTTTCGATATCTAGTATAGATTTCGAGATATCTCATGTTGAAAATTCCAAAAAATGCCAAAAAGTCGCAAAAACCATGAAAATTCGCTTAATTTCCAAGAAAAAAACCATGAATAGTCCATATAGATGCTCTGGGAGCCTCCATAGTTTTCAAGAAACTCGTGATTTCATGTTATCGAATATATCAAAAAAGCCACATTTTTTTTTTCGTAGCCGCAAGTGAACAAACAATTTCGACACCAATCTAGCGATATCAGGACTACAATAGACTTTCAATGATTATTTTGTCTTCTAAAGCCACTCCTGCTCTGTCGGTATCGAAGTCATCTGTAAGCGAAATCTCCGATTCAACCTCGTTCAGGACCTGCAACTGCAAACACTTTTCCGCATTCTAAAGAACGCCATATATGATGTATTCGAGTTCCAGGTCGAATTATACTGTGCGTATCATCGCATATCTCACTTAGGTCGGCGGTTTGCTATGGGATACGGTTCGGTGAACAGATCCTATGAAAAACCGCGACTAATCGGCCACCATACCGAACGGATTTTACGGAGTGAACGATGATTGATCGTTCAGTGAGCTTGGACGATTGGGATTTGGTTGTGAAGTGGGCTAGATCAGAACGTGAACAGGATGGAGCATACCAAAACAACTGAGGAATGAGAATGGACGATTGATTATATGGTCGAATTGGTTCAGGAAAAAATATCAGGAGAGTGTGGGAAGATCAAGGAAAATACCAGAATCCAAAGACTTGACAGGAAATCACTGAAGAGACTGATGGAATTCCCCAGAGAGAGTCTCTGGGTTTTCATTATGATTCGTCTTTGAACCAAATCCAACAACAAGTTGTCTATTGGTAAATTGAAACTGATAGGCCCCTAATCAAAATTGTTGAGAATTCCTGAAGAGGGGAGCAACCCCCTTCAGGATAAAACTGAAAAACCATAAAAGTTTGCTTTATGGTGAAAATATAATACCTCTATTGTGAGTATGAGCCGATAGCCTCTGCAGAAAAATTCCTCAACATGTGGTTGAGTTATTTTCCATTATTAACTGCCCTCGAGCACATTGTCGCATAATTTAAAAGGTGTCCCTTTAATCCTCTCGCGGAAATATAGCTATAAATCCATTGTTAATGCATACTGTGACAGCGAAAAATGAGGTAATAATTAAATTCCATACAGGTAGCTTGAGGAAATACAAGGAAATTGTGGTAGTGTCGTAAATTTCGCCAAAGTCATCAGCATGGTAATGAAACTTTCTGTTATAGTACCGATACATT
This sequence comes from Plagiodera versicolora, assembly GCA_037013635.1. NCBI lineage: Eukaryota > Metazoa > Arthropoda > Insecta > Coleoptera > Chrysomelidae > Plagiodera > Plagiodera versicolora. Next base: position 7,660,604 of record CM072991.1, on the reverse strand, counting down.
CCTTCATTAATTCACACGTGAATAGGTTGGCTGGCATGCACCATTGGAGGTCAATTCTTTGATGCAGTTGGATAGTTGAATCTTTATAGATCAAAGGAGATCCATTTTTTCAAGATCAACAAGTGACATTTACTTTGACATGCTTGAATCGCTTGTGAATCATCGTGATTATTCAACAAAATTCAGGTTATCCCCGAGAAAAAGTCAGTCTCTTGGTGTTATGAGGTGAATTTACTATAGTTCAACATTCGTGAATCTCAAAAACAACTTGAATCTTTCTCTAATCATGAAGCGTTTTCAAAAGGTCAATTAATATACTTCAAGGAACTTGCAACAAGTGGAAAACGTCGAGTTTTAGTACCTCTGACGTAACAATAAACCTTATTTTTGAAGTCTAGCCGAATAAAGATCAGCATAAAATCACTCCTATCGAACTACGTACTACGTTTCCTAGCACCGAGACCGAAAGATTTCGCACATCCACGTATAACTCAACGAACGTGCCTCAATAAAATCCTCCAGAAGGTCTCGAGCTACCATCGTAGTGCGACCGATGGTCAGTCCATCTTCCGACCTGCCAGACGGTAACCGTTACAGATTCCGAACTAGCGAAAGCGAGAATGATGACGGAAGCTGTGTGGAGATGAGAGCAACAGAAGTCGTTGACTTACCAAGACCGAAGAGACGAGGGTTTGATTTGTGCGTGGTGAAATGAATAAACAAGGACAGGGGGTGGTTTTAGGCAACGCAAGTAAAGCGATTTCCTGTGAATTTGTGGCATTTTTGTGCGATTTTCACAAATTATTACAATATTTGAATGAATTAGGAAAAAAATTAAAACCATGACAATTACGAGTGAAATATTTATTTCCAGGATTTTTTTTCGTAACATTCTTCTAGTTTATAACGATCAATATTTCAATTCAGATTGATACGTTTCCAAATGAAGAAATGTCAAAGACAATATTCTCGAGTTCTTCGAAAGTCTCATGAATATTCATCGATTTGGAAATCTAAGTCAGATCGAAACCTTCAACTTGATATCAGGATATATACAAAGTTGGCAGTCGTACATATCTCGCGTCACGAATAAATGTAATATTTTTTTTTTCAGTTTTCCAGTCGTATTAAAGTAATATCAATTAACCATAATGGTACTCAACAATAGAATCGTGAGTGTTTGTTGCTAAGGAATTTCTTGAGTCAATCGTATGCATAATCCTGTAATAACAGACAATTGATCATTCAGCTGTCTACTGTCGAGTCTGTGCAATTTCCAGTTTTTTTAATAATATAAAAATATAACTCATCGATCCAGCATAAATCTGAATCATTAACGCTATGACATTTCGTTCTCATAGTTGAATAAACATGAATTCTGCACAGGTTCTCACAATATATCACCTTCGAATTACGTTATTTTCACCTTGTAGCATACAGCGAAAAAATCGACAAATACATCCGTTATAACCATATAGCAATTCCTTCCATATTCATTTTAAAAATTAACGGGTCAAGATGGAAAAAAGGTGTATTTATCCGAAGACGGTGCAATGATCCTTTTAAGGATCTCACTCATTTCTTGTATCTCGGATGATTAATCAACTCAAATGAATAATTTATACTTAGATGAAGCCATATCTAGCATTACTCTTGGGTTTACGTTGAAAACGTACGAGCATTGGTTGAAAGTTGTAATTTCTCCAAACACGAATATCCATTGCCGATAATTTCCACTTCTGAACTGAAAAATCATTCGAGAGTAACGGTATTTTTGAATAATTCCAAGAAAACTCGTATAAAGACGTCTTCTTCAAAGGGCTGTAGCTCCTTTAGAAAGCAATCAGAGCTAACTCGACTTGAAATCACCTCTAGTAACTGCATTTTAAATTTGGCACGAGAGTTTCTGTACACCCTATACAATCATCTTTGTTTCATCTCGTGAGACTATCAATGATTGAATATTCAACAACTTATTGATATCTGAAATCAGCATTCAAAAGTACGATGACAAAGTTCAGCCGTTTTCATTACATCGACAAGACATGATTAACGATATCGAAGTTACAATCGATAAAATTCATTAACGGGCACAGCGAAAAGAATAATTACGTTTGTTGACAATTTATGTGACTATTAAGTATAACGAATGTCCACTGAGAGTATACAGAAATTGAGAAAAATTCAAATGATTAATACAGTAGCTAGTTCTTGAAAAAGTGTTTGATTATTCGCATTTGAAACATTAATTAAATTAGGTGTGCAAACCATAATCAATAAAATTAACGTCGTTAGAACTGGGAAACTGAAATATTGTGCCCCATAAATATAGAATTGCCATTATTATTCAATACAAGGCATTTAATTGTGCGTCTATCAATTAGAGACATTGTAATTAGTCTTCAAACCAATCTTCGACAAATAAAATTGAGTTCATTGAAATAGAGAAGATTCTATGTTGTCACGACTTAATTGAAATTAACACCCTGTAACTTTTTCTTGACCCAACACGTTCTCGAACGTACGGTAGATAGCCCGAGGCCTTCCTAGATTTACAACACCGTTTAATCTTCCAGTATATGTACTCATTTTGAATCCGTGGACATTCGGTATAGAGGATGATACATTAAACAAATTGGTTTTGTCTAAAATTGTGTTTAGAATAAGCTGGATATAAATGATCAATATTTGTAAATTCATTCGAATTGAAATTCATTTTTATATGATCTATTTATTTATTTAACAGTTTGAAAATATACAAACAGATTGAAAGTTCTCTTTGCACTGATTCGTGATTTCATTTGAATCTATTTATTTATTTAACAGTTTGAAAATATACAAACAGATTGAAAGTTCTCTTTGCACTGATTCGTGATTTCATTTGAATCTATTTATTTATTTAACAGTTTGAAAACATACAAACAGATTGAAAGTTCTCTTTGCACTGATTCGTTTCGAAAAAGTGTTGATGTCTTCGACGATTTTGAAGGAGCAATTTACTATATTTAATTTTTTTCTCAATGAGACGCATCTAATTGATTTGTATAATCAAACAATTTCTTCGCATATTCAAGCAAGTCGAGGCATGCACTTACAAAAGCTAATTAGAATGGAATACAAATATCCGACTTTCAAGTAAACGACTGCTCATAGAAACGATCATCCCATTAATTCATATCAAATAGTGAATATTTCAATTCCGTGAAAAAAATCTGTTACGCAGGATGTCACAATCTAATATGCTGGAATCTCGAAGCCGAGCATTTACTAAAACGATTGCGGTACATTCTTCGATGGAATCGGATTCTCGATTCTACACAACATCGTTCTTCTAACTGTATATACCGAGAGTTCGACCGAATTAATCGATTCCATTATGTTCGGTCGATGGCGGGGTAATTATTTCAATTAATGTGTGGAGAGGTCGCGACAGAGATTTCAAAGAAAATATCAATCTGAGGCATTAGATCTGTTCTATGCAGCTCAGAAAAATTGGTAGTTTGAGGTTATGGTCTGAAGTTTTTTTATTCATTTATTAATTAGTTTATGCATTCATTAATTAATTTATCAATCTATTCATATATTTATTCGTTCATTTATTCAATTGTTTATTCAATAATTTATTAATTCATTCATTAATTTATTCATTCATTCATTTATATAGTTATTCGTTTATTTATTTCATTATCAGTTCATTCAATAATTCATTTGTTTATTCATCAATTTATTCATACATTTATTCATATATTCATTCGTTTATTCATTTAATTATTTGTTCATTCGAAAATGCATTCATTTATTCATTTATTGATTCATTTATTCATTCATTTACTTGTTTACTCACTTATTTATTTACGAACATACCAATTTACAAAAACATTAATATTTCAGTTACATTTCTCATACTTTTTCTCCCGAATATAACCATAATCAACACTAATACTAATACGAAGTGATGAAACCCAATACTCGAAATGATTTAGAAGCAATATTATTATGGTAGAAAGTAAAAACATAATTTCATAGTTAAATTCTGGAATCTGGAAAATTCGGGCAATTTCCACTCACAATAATTCATAACATTCTGTCAACTGTCACATGTTGGCGACTCAGATTTGGTCCACCTTGTTTGGTCACGTGTTGGAAGAATTACGTTCGTTGTAAGATCCAATATCTATTTGGTACTTTCAAATAAGGAAGATGAACGGGAGTTTGTGAAGAAATATTTGTTTGACGTTCAATTTCCCAAGTGGACATTCTCGTTCCAACTACGCCATATTATTGACAATCAATCAATAGGTAGCCACATCAATTACACGAAACCGTGTATAAATGCCTAAGCAAAGCGCTACCGGTGGGAAAGTAAATATTTAGTCCGTTTATTAATTATAGACAAACAGTAGTAATAAAACAAATGAACGGTAAGAGTACTGTCAGCTAATGGTATACATAATGTAGTAGGCGTAGACCTTGGCCTTTGTCCGAACTGACCATAAAATGCCAAGTAGCGTTGAAGTAAATATCGTAATAAATTCTCAATTAAAAGTATCTGGATCTCGAGATGCACTGAATCCAAGCCCAACCAGGATTGTTTCTGGAGGAAATCTCATTGTTTGTCTCACGAAAATGGGCCTCCATGTCTCAATCTCCGTTCCGATTCCGTCATGAATTGCTTATCTATAATTTTATAGCTTTGACTCCAGACAACGTCGCTTAATGCAAACATACGAGCGAAAAATTCTTCAGAATTGATACTGATACCATTATAAATCAGTCTCGATGTTCAAACAAGCGTTAATACCTAATGACCCGTGAAAAAAATCAACGATCATAAATATTTCATTTGTGGACATATAACATGTAATTTATGGAAGCAGTACTAAGAACTGTGACGTGACATTGAAGGCACCAAGATTTTTTATCTTATTATAGCAATCATCGTTGTGAGGTTGAGGAATGAATCAGCATAAAATGTTCAAATCTCAATTAATTTGGCTCCCTATTGGTGTGGGTCCTAGCTCAGGAACTTCAGAACAATATCTGATATTTTTCTCTTAAAAATGTGAGATCACCAAGTCATAAATTTGCTCCTAAATTTCTCTGGAAAATATCGAGTTATAATCGGAAAAATCTCACTCAAAACCAATATATTCGCTGTGAAATGTCCAATACTTTTGGGAATTCATTTTGGTGCGAGAAGAAGTTTTTAAAAAAAACCTGGATACATTTCTCGACATTTCAGATATCGTAGTATATCTTCGAGAAATTAATGATTTCGCCCATTTGAGCACCCAGTATACATCCTTTAAGCTCTTGCTTGTAACATAATGGATGACTGGGCGCACAGATCGTGAAATTCATTAGATCTTATACAGGAAGAAATATCACCACTTGTACGTACCTATAGCAGAAAAGGTTGGATATCATGGACAGCGATCGAATGGTTGAAAGGTTGAATAATCCGCGTCGAGATCTTTAATTCCTCGTACGAACCGAAGTGGATCTGCAGAAATCATCGACAATGTTGATTTGATTAATCGTGAATGTAATTGGCTTGGAAGAAAACAACGAACTCAGTGTGAATATCAGGTTATGGCGAATTAGTAATTGGTTTCTTGATGGTGCAGTAGCGCACCTCTCAACACTAGGGATTATTTTGGAAAATGTTGAAAAACAGAACTTGATTATGAAGTTTATCAAAAAAAAGGCCAGCTATGAACAATGTTCCTATTTCCAATTCTTGCCCTTTCTCCATATTCAGCAAACATGGCTAGATTTTGAGTGATTCTAATTTCATTCATGGATTCAAAATCAAGTGTCGTTCCACACTTTTTCTTCTGTTTTTGAGCTGCGATTAAAACACGATTGAGTAATTTTGGTATGCTAGTCTCTTGGTTTTAGATGGACTCTTGCTGAGAATCCAAATGAAATTCAAAGATTAGCTGATTCATGCCGGATTTTTCAATCTCTGCGACAATTTCTAATGTCGAAGCGCTTTTCTCCATTCAGAACCATTTACGTCAAAGACAACCTCGATTGGACGAGCACAAAAACGTAGCAAAGAACCGGCTCCATGAGTTTTGTGTAAAGAGTCAAAGGCATTAAGGTTCTAATATTGTATTTCGATGCGATTCTTTCGTTCGTCACGATTCCCTCCGATTTGTCAGTGTTTTATCAGCTGAGAGGTACTTTTTCCTACCGGAGCTTTTGAACGGATGATGAGGATCCAGCTGTGCCAGTCCTGACCTGTATTCGCTGTATGCTAATTGGGCACATGCCCTGTCATGTATTTAGTGAATGTTTACATTAAACAGCTCTACAACTATTGTTCTAAATTTAATTATTTCTCCATTGTGATTGCAGGAACGCTAACTTATCAAGAGAAAGATGACCACTGTTGCCGTTTACCACAAAATCGAACCAAGCGGACGGATATTGCTGTATTTCCAAGTGCACCAAGCTGGCAACCATGACAATGACCACAAAAAAATGCAGGTTAGGTTTTGTTGTTCTGTTGGAGTTTTGATGGGTCTAACATGACGTTGGTTGTTTGTTTTAGTGTCAGAAGAAATTGTAACCGAACCAGAGATGTGTTGAATACAAAATGAGCAAACTCCGTTTCCACTTCATTCGGTGACTATAATTCCAGATATTGTTTCTGAATCATGGATCATCAGTGCCACACATCAAGTGAGGTTGTTGCAAAATTAGTTCCTGTCAACGCTATCACCAAATAAAACGACATTCCCGCCGATTTCTTATCGGTTTGTAAATATTGGACAGGTTTAAAATACCAGTGAGTCTGGGTTATCGGTGTCATTTCCTGAATTCTCAATTTTAGGAGTGCGTAAATTATTGTCGACCATTTCACTGACTTTTAGAACTTGAAATAATAAAAATGAACGCCCACGTTCATGAATCTATATTTAAAGGAGTAAGACTTTGTTACTTCCTGTAAAAAATGGGAATATTTTTCAGGAACCTCCGTAAATAATAAAATGAATACTATTAAATAATGTTATCTAACAAGACGTTTTACTTCTCTTCTTTCATTAAACATCAATTGTTGTAACGGTGCGAATGAAAAAATGACCTTTAGAACTCGATCAGAAACACAGAAAAAACAAGATCTCTTTAATGAAAGTGAAACTCAATTCCTACATGAGCGACCGCAGAAAAACACTATAATTTATTCAAATTTATTCAATACTATAAAAACTGAATCTGGTTCTTTCCTTTCAGCTTACACATCCGATCGAATCTTAAATGTGTCTTTGATGCTAGATATTCGTTCATCGAGAAATAAATATCACAAGAATTATTCATTATCGGTGATTTAGTTTCTTGATCAGTTATGCCAAAAAATCACCCTGTAGTGTTTGTGATAGATTTCCAATAGATCACCCCGTAAATATAGCTTTTTCTACTAGTATTCGAAGAAATCTGCGCTCAAATCTGACCTCACTTGGGATAAAAAAAGTGTTGTGAAACGTCGACGCAAAAAAATAAATTGTAACATTCCTTTCTGGCGATAATAATCAGTAAACAGACGTCCTTCTATGACAATTATCGTCTAATTTAACACCGAAAAAACTCCATATCTGCTCTATAATCGTTCTGTTGGACTTTGAAGAAAGAAAATTGAATATGCACGGTGTAATTCCGTGGAACGGTAAACAGTGATTTTGCCGCTTTATCGTAATTACATATTATCTCTTTTAGCAAACAATTCAATTGATTTGAAATGCGACCTCGGTACGATCAATAATTATTAATATTCGAGTCGTGAGGTATTAGGAATTGGAACGATGTTTATTCACTACTCAACAAAAAATAAAAATTAATTTCCATCAATGAAGATGTTTGTTTGTACTTTGCCTCGATTTCACGAGCTGTAAAAAATATTTCTGGGATCATCCTGTATATACAAGGTGTCCCAGAAGTTGACGTCAAGATGGAATCGGGCAAAAGGGCAATTCCATCTATTTTTCAACTATTAAACAATTTTTTTCCTCAAAAAACTCAATCTAAACTATATAATTTATCTTCTTAAAAATTATTTCAGTGTACCTAAAACTTTTCTAAAGGCCTCAACTTTGTCCCAGGAACACCTTGTATGTGGTGAATGCACAAAAAAAAACAAAATGCGACTAATATACTGGATGTCTCAACTTTTATTCTCGAATGATTCATCTCGATCGCATGCCAGATGCATACTGTTACTTTGTATAATTATGTAAGATCGAATTCCGTGAGAGAAGCTGTGGGTTCAATCCGTTCTATCCGAATGCAAATCTGCGCGTTCGTTCTGGATTCGTAGAATAATAACCATTTGACTACGTAGGTTTGACCGATTAATCACCACCGGATTGTTGAATATTTATTCGATTAAATTTGAATATAATTACCCATACACATTCACATCAGATACATTTGCAACAGCATTTCGACTGCACGTACAGTGAAAAACACGTGAAGAAGTCTTGTACCTTGTATTGAATGACAGAAACCACAAACTTGCTCCAAATTCCTGTATGATCTCATCAGCTGATGTTTTAATTATTGAGATTGACAGATCGCTTTTCGATGTCTGTTCTAAATGACACGCGCATTCATTCTGAATCGACTAATTAAAACGTGGAACCAACATCAAGAGCGAGTTAATTGAAATTCTAGCGTATTCGTCACGGTAGACGTGAAACCTTGGCCATTTGCGAATATCCAGATGTATTTAGATTGATAATTGCTATGAATGAAATGTATCAATAAGACTGAATTGAAGGTTTCAGATAGTTTGCGTGAAAGGGTTTGTGAATAATTATCTTGCGTTGATTTTTGAAATTGAATTATCCTAAGCGACACTTTCTCAGCTTGATGAGTTTGTCAATCGCCAAAACTGCCACTTCTAGGGTTCTGAAATCCCACTCCTGATATCCCGCTTCTGATATCCCACTTCTGATATCCCGCTCCTGATATTCCACTTCTGAAATCCCACTTCTGAAATCCCACTTCTGAAATCCCACTTCTGATTATCGAACTTGAGGCTGGTCAAGCAGTGCATACATCAACAAAATGCAGCCACGTTTATACAGAATGGTTATGGAAAATGCATATTGGTTTTTGGAAGCAAATCAATGCAGGTCACACGAAACCACAGTTCATCTGGATCACTGAGAGGCTCGTAAAACCTTCTTCCGCACAGGAGAGACACAGAGAAGAGGAAAAAATCGAATTGAATGGATTTGCATCGATAGCGTTCGCGATAAATCTAACCTCTACGTCGTATGTGTTCTACCTGGGTGATGGCTGTTGGCTTGAATTATTGCTTCCATTTCGTGAACTTTACAAGTATCAACTTTCCGATTGATTCCTCGGCTTTCGACGATTTCATGTTCGTGTAGGTCGATGTTGATAGGCGGACAAATCGCACGACTAGAATCACAGAATCGGTGTTTGCTCGGAAAACATGCCTCAGACGTTGCTGAAATGTTTTATGCGTTTAATTCATCGAAACTCGAGCCCCTTGAGGTGCGAAATGCAAACTACAAACCTACAAATCCTCGGAAAAGATGTGCGAAACTCAAGCTCCGTGCTATCCAGAGATGAGTGATCGCCATTAAATTTATATTCCAATGTGCTTCGTCTGTAGGCAGGCCAACAAATCGAGCGATATTTTGAATCGAAGCGTTTCCGACAAGTTCAGACAAATAATGGATAATTCAGACTTTCTCCTTCATTCTTATCTCGCTCGAATTTATAGTCGCGATTATGAAAGTTACTATAGCAGGAATACACTCGCAATATACTGCGCACTGATAACTTTATCGACGCAACAACATTTCAATACATCTCTATATGTTGTTTGAATGTATTCAGTGGTTGTGGATTTTCCGTTGGAATTCCATCGTCGATCGCCGTTGAATATTTTATCGCCTATTCTCGCTTGGTTCCAGAGCAATAGGCGAGATTACCAATTTTTTCGTTCATTTCATTCTCTCAACATCCTTCTCGCAATACTTTCGCCAAAATAAACCCCCCAAAGTTGGGGTGCATTCAGAAATTTGCGTTAATACGTCACAAGTACTCTCGTACATATAAGCGATACAATTTTGTGCAATCCAAAACCGACATTGTTGAATTCGAAAATATCCCGTTAACTGTTTGGAGACTCCATACTTTTCAATATTCCAATTGAAAAGTTGAATGAAATATACACACAATGGTATCGTCGCCCACTGGAATTATTATTGCGCTAACCTCAGAGATACATGGACACGAATGTCTACACCTACGCTTCCGAGATGGTTTTTTTCCGTCTCCGTTATTATTATTTCTTGTTTCTAAAAAGTAAACAATGCGTATGTTTGTCTCCTGTCGACCTGTGCGAGGTTCAAAACCAGTCCTAGAAAATGAGTTCATGTACATGAAGACTTGTTTTAATGTTTTTTTTTACTAAATGTTAAGAATCAAATCATTACGAATGACTGGGATTTTTTGGGCTCATTCATTTTCAGCATATTTTAATAAATCTGAAAAAATATCTCGATAGGTTTTCGTGAAATCAACCGACATATCAACTTGAGTACTCGCTTGAATACTTTTACATTTGTAACGATCGCTTTGCTTTATTTTCTCGCTCTCTGATGTAACCAACCAATACGACGACATTTTTCAAACAGGTTTTACAACAATTTTCGAAGCCGTTATGCTACAAACACCTACTAAAGCCATTTTCGTGTCAATGCTCAATCGAAAGTGTAATTCTTTTAATTGCATCTAATTTTTAATCGCTATGGACATTGGAATAAAATACGCTGGGTATCTCTTTCTTAAATTTTTCGACAATGTCGGAGATGTATGCGAGGTGTTTCACAATTGATTCTACAGGGTGATTCCATACAGAGGGTTCCGTTGAGAAACGAAATCAAGCTGGTTCAGAATATACGAAATTGTAGAAAAAATCCAGGAACGGGCTAACAAAAATTCACCATATTCCTGGGACTTTTCTATTTTTAATTCATTTCACATATTTGATATAGGATCAGAATGAGCTGATTATGTTATTCCCCAAAATATTGAATCAAATGTCACACACTAACTGGGAATAATTTTCGTGGTTGTTGACTTATTTCCGATGATTTGATATTGCATGACGTAGTGCCACAACTCCGAGTACCGATTGCAGATTCTCATAATTGACTTCTTCACGCGGTTCATTTCTGAGATGGCAGCCATTCCCCTACTAATCTCAGCTCATTTATTCCAAACTAACGCGAATGTGTAGTGAGCAGCGAGCACCGAGCAAAAATACAGCTCTCTAACAACGCATAACATTTGACCTGCACACCCACGCGTACCGTTTACTGCTTGCCTTACATCACCCAACATCTAGCCGAACACATCCATTCATAGATGAAGAAGTTATTCAAGCGAGAAGACTGTGCTGGCTTGCCATCGATAAGGGGCCTGTCGAATCTCGGTGATCGATCACTGGATTGAAGGAGATGCTGGTGATGAGGCCAGTGATATCGACGATTATAACGATGGTATTTCGAGAAAGAAATATGCAACATGTTGATATCAATCAGCAAAAAATTAAAGTCTAAATGGATATTGAGAGCGATCTGAATTTCGACGAATTTTGAACGAAAAACACGAATATGACATCGTGGGGAAATTGATACTTTTCGAGATATTTCACCTTCTTTTCCGTGTTACTTTTTGGACAAGATTGTACAGGTTTTCAGCTAATTTCTTCAATAACGTGACACCTTGTATATCAGCAAAATGTTTATAATGTGTTCATCCTGAAAAACCTGCAGTATATTCATTTAGATAAGAATTGGATTTTATCAACAACGTCGACTGGACAGATTAATTGAACTGTCGAAACTTTGTTGACAAAGAAAGAACAAAGTTTTTTCCCAAAAATGTTTTTGGCAAAAAATAAATAATCAGATTTTTGACAAAACCTTCGGGAAGAGAATACACAACGTTATCTGAAACTGCTGGAATTCAAAATGGTGCTCATGAGAAATGACAAAGTAGACAGGTGTGTCGCCGCCATTTTGAGAATCACTGCAGTACAAATAAAAAATCATAATCTCCTGTATTGAAACAAGCGTTAAAGTATACAAAGTCATTATTGTAGCTATCAATATTAACTTCACTCGATTGGAGAGGAATGGCCACCAAGCAGTTCCGATCTGAACCACATTGACTTTCTGGGGAATATCGTGGATACCACCTAGTAGAAGACAACAAGATCTTCGAGATCGCATAAATACCTCATAGTTATCGAAACCACAAATTATCTCGTCAAACCCTATGAAATACGGATGAAATAAAATGGCGTACAGTAACAATTCATCGATACCGATCACGTATTTTTCCGGAACAGTCAACCCATTTATCACGCCAAATTATTATTCAGCGTAACAAGCAGCCACCTTCGACGGAAAACCGAAATAAAGATATCATAATATAACGTATGTGGCTAAAATTATTGCTGGCACCATCAATCACGAGTGTGCCGTAGTAAAAATGTCACTCGGTATACAATTATCGCGCAATAGGCATTCGAAACGAACGAAGATCGCAAATTGAAAAGGCCTCACGGAAACCTTGACAAGTGACATATAACGCCGAGGTATTTCACAGATGCAGATAAATTAAATAATAATGCACAATTAAATGATAAGATCTGGTATTTTAGCGTGAAGCTACACGAAAAAAAAAACATTGTTTCGAAACACTAATACATCATGACAAAGCTGGAACAGTGTATCGGTACACAGAGAAAAATATTTGTTTATATCAACTGGGTTGAAAAAAAAACTCTTCTCGAACTAGATAAGAGATCACTCGATTTTATTCGATCCAAATGGGTTCGAAATCGACAGGTCCGTATTCACAAAATTATATTATACATCACCACAACTATACCTTTTTTTATGTGTACATATATTATTGAAACTCGTTCGCATATATTTGATGGAAGAAATGAGGCATTCCAACATTTTTTCACGACCTGAAAGGAAGTGAGTATCTCATGGAATTTCATGCATCAGCATAAACGAGCACAGAAATTCTCATTACCCGTAATATACGTTTATTAAAATATAAGATAATTATTGGACAATGTTAACAAGCGACATATCTTTCTCTGTTATTTGTTAACATCGTTCTGAAAATGATGCGCGATTACACATAAATTATAAGAAAATTAATCAAAGTAAATCAGAGTGGTGTCCGCTAGATTATTAAAGATGATGAGCTTGTTCTAGCTTCGACTGGAAACTATGCAGAGATAGCTACGAGTTCATTACAGGATGTCTATAAATGGTTCACCACTCATTCTGTGCATTCTGAAAGAAACATCAAGACTATCCATATACAGAGGGTTGTTTTTACGTCGTCCTTCAGGAACAACTCAAAGACACGTGATAATTCGAAAAGCATAGTCAATTATTTATTTCCGTGTTAGTTGAGTTTGTTTTATTGAAATATTGTCAACTGGTTGTAGAAAAACAAGCTGTCAATCAGAAAGTCTATCGAGTGTGTCGACACTTTACACAAAACTACTTACTTTTTTACTGACATAAACAATTTTTCAATGTCACGAACAACTTTGATAGCAGGTAGCAATGTGGAAGCTAGATTTTTTCCCACACTGCATTTCCATCGAAAGTGACTATTCGAATTATAAACTGCAATTTTCCCATTAGAAACAATCAATTACCGAGTTGATTTTAGCACCGTTTTATTGAAAATAGCAACAGATATTACTAGGAGAGGCAAAATAAGGAATCGACAAAAAAGAGAGAATATTGTTTAATTCAAATCGAGAAGAAGATAGAGGTGTTTTTGTGAAAAACTGTCCCTTTTTTACAGCATTATTTTCTGATTCATAGAAAGATCCTGTCATGTTAGGGTTTTCAATGTTAAACGCCATCTTGAAGCTGTAAAAAAATCAACAAAAAAACTTCTCTTATGTCAATTGGTTGAAACAATAAAACACAGCGAGATTTGACAGCTTTTACAGTTCCTGAATATTTGTTCATTTTCATTAAAATAAGAATAAAAGGGCCAAAAAAATCATTAAAACTTGCAAAGGATGACAAATGTTGGACAAGTTGAAAGAAACGTGAAGTGGAAATGCAAGGCAGAAGGAAGAAGACAATTTATATGTTTTTAGGTTTACTAAAATGTGTTTTGAATTTTTTCTACGCCTATGTTGATAATCGAAAGGACACGGATAATTTGTAGTGAAGATATAAGTTGGTATAACTGAATCTGTCGAGCAGCAACTAGAAGAATAATCTTTGTTCTGAAAGTTATTAACTCGTCACAGATTGTACTTTGATTGATGTCCATTGGAGTTGATGGCCGCTAGAAATCGGTAATTAGTCGATCTCGCCGATCTTCCGACACCCGATGCACGTTATTGATTTTTTCCAACACGTGAGATTGAAAAACAACCGTTAATCTAATAAAATGAAAATATTCAATTCCCTGTTATTAGATCTCACCATCTGATTAATTACGAATAATGGTATACAATTTTAATAGGAAAATTCTTTATACATTTACGAACAATCAGAGAGATCGTGTTAAACAGTAATTATGTGCCGTTTAAGTTGTGGATATGTTTAATTTATTTATACGGTGGTATGGGAAGTATGTCCACTTCGCTTATTTATTATGGTAACCTTCTCTAGTGAATATTTATCGGTTTTTTTCTCGTATGGAATGATGCGGGAACGTTTTATAACAGCCAGTCAACATGACGTGGAAAGTGACATATCATTGCATCAAGTAAACAGTTTGTTTACACGAACATGATCCTTTTTCACTCAACAGACACTAAAAGCTGAAACGCTACACAATATCGAGACGAAAATGGATCGATCCAAGCTGCCAAGCAATTCTCTTTTCCTAGATGCGAATTATCGAGCACCCTGTATATATTATTGGGTCAATTCACCTCACCGATGACAACAATTGCAAACAACCTCACTGTTTCCAAATTACGATCGTAATTTTGACATTTACATCGAGATGTACAGATTGTGCTATGCCTTTCATTTTCAATCACACCAGTCATGATTTCTTCTAATAATTGCCAAACCTTTTCTAGATGTTTGACTACCATCTAGAAACGTCACTCTTTCATTGTCATTTCATTTCCATTTGAAATCATCCGGGAAGGTGATGAAATTGAATCGAACATAACTTTAGCGGAGCACGCGATTTCGTCATTTCTTCAGTGAATTTCTATGCGATTATTTCCTAATAAAATCGAGCCGAAACTGAGTGACCAGTCTCTATACGAATACTGGCAAGTTCGGTAGCCCCAGCGTGAAATCTGTCCGATTTCCGGTGCCCTTGGGCCGTCTCATGGCCCACTTGGACCTGAAAAAAATTGCTCCGACGAAATTCGATCGATGCGATAATCGAGATCGATAGGTCGATAAACAGGAATGGCGTCGTTAATAGTCGATGCTCGAAGCGGTGAATATTTATCGAGAGAATGTTCCTACACTTATAATTATCAGTGTAAGATTATGCTCATTTTCCTTGTGATATTTCGATGAAAAAAATTATTTGGTGCTCTACACTCTTTCCGAAACTGTTTGGCAACGTCGCACGCGAATTAAATTTGGAATAAACGAATTCCTGTGTATCATAGAATGTTGCGACATCTATCTCGGTAAAATTCCATCTAATCTGCACGAGCGCAGACTTTTCTGCTTAGTAATGTTCAATTTCCATCGATGCAAATTGAATTCATAACTTCCATTATGTAAAGTCCTTGCTTTTACCCGATATATTGCATTGATAAAATTACTTTTCATTATTCGCCGCTACAGAGTACGTGATTGACATGATCCACCTAACAGTACAGTGAGATAACAATATCTTGCACCACTAGAAAATCACATTAACTTTTCTTTTGTGCGTTCTGATTGGTCGCCAGCCTTGGGAATTTGATTCTGCGTTCGAAGGATTTGAAGGATCGTTCCATTTCCGCGTTCTGTTTGAAAATCAGAACACTATGTGGCCGAGGCTTTGAAGAGGATCTTCTGCTAATTGGATGGAATTGGAAAGGAATCGCCATGGTCAAATAGTTCTAATACAAGAACAATAATAGTTCTACTAGAAAATCATGAACCATCATCAGAGGATTTCAACTTGAGATTGATTATGCACATGTCTAGAGCTACATGGCTTCAGTGGATTACTTTCTGTAGGTGTAAGTTCCATGCCAACTCATGGTTGAAAGTAACAATCAGATGTTTTTATGAATATTTCAAACGCTCCACTATTTTTACATGCTCTATATTAGCTTGTGTTGTATGTATGTAACTCAGCGTGAGGCGTCATCTTTTGGACAAATTGAAAAGTTGTCCATTACAGGTGTCTTCCAATGATAGGGGTAATAGTTATAGGTTTTTCTCAATGATGAACAAAAAATGTGGAAATAATTATTGATATAGAATTAAATTGATATAGTAAAACATTGTTATCGAGAAAAAGACGCGGGATCAATTATTTATTTATTTATTTATTCGATACTAGTCTTCATCGAACAATTTTTCATTTCCAAAAACTTTTTTTTCTGTCCTGAGTCGATGACTAGGAAAACTGTATGAAAGACAAGTCAAACAGATCCCGATACAAATGAATATGGAATCAGTGGAAATTATTCATTTCTATTTATAACTGCCATTTGAATAGCAAACCGTTCGAAGCGATGTAAGTTATATTTGGAAAAAATCAGATAAAAATACGATGCAAATATATGTCACCAGCTCACAACTATAAAGATAACTGTGAATGGAAAATGTGTGATTAGACTGAAGGAACAAATAATAGTTATTAGATTGCAGGAAGGCTTCGTTAAATATCGGTTCCATTACACAGAATATCCATTAAAACGACTCGTTGGAAATTCGCCATTTATTTTCAAGGGCAACCAAGTCGACCTTATAAATTTGAGTTTATAATAAATAATACGCCCACGCACACAGTTCTCGGATTATCTCCGAGAATGTCGATAAACATACTCATGAATAAATTTCAATTCTATAGAACGGACACACTTAATCCGCTTATCGAAACAACAATCATCTTCAAATTGGCATTATTGTACGATCGCATAGACAACGAAAAGAATGACAAGTACAGCTAGAGATTTAATTGTTTTTTTGGCTGTTTAATCGTTACCCGCCGCTGTACCCAACCTAACCTAACCTATATTTATGACCCGTGCGCCCTCTTGGCCAATAACTAATAACAAAAGCAGATCCTATCGAGTAACATACGAGCATGCATTCCGTACGATCGATGGTAATCGGTAATTGGTTCTTTAAGAACCGAGTGGTTTTCAGTGGTTCCGCAATAATTCCATTGTGGCATCATTACCAAACAATCCAGTTGGTGGTTTCAGTTCACGTGAAGGTGGTAATTTTTTTTTTCGAGAGTTCCTTACGACTGCGCCAAATCTGAGACGATAAATCAAACTCACCGTTTCCTTCCACGACTACCTCACTCAACAATGCCATCTAATCTTCGACCATTTGCTGCATTATCTGTCCGTCTCGGTGCACATTCTTCTTCTTCTCCTTACAGACTGTGCCCGCAGACATTAACTTTCCTACGTCGGTCCATTCATTAGTCGCATTTGCTCTCTTCATCGGCTTGAAGGCTCATTAATAATTCCGAGTGATTTACACTTCATCAAATTTGAATTATGCTCGGTATTAATAGAGGATTAATCATTTTTTTTTTTTTTGGCAGAGGAGGGTCGTTCGGTTCGACGGGCCTTTATTGTGGGGAATCTCGGAGGATGGTGGTGAAGATGCTGTCAAAGTTAGGAATGAAGGATGCTTGCGGGGTTCTCGTTTCAATATTCATCGATTATCATTGGGATAATAAATAGTTAGAGAGCTGAATATACTCGAAAAGTCGTGAAACTGCGCTCAAAGATTTCTGACCATATAAAAATACTCATAGATAGAAATCGGTAACGATCTAACTACTATTTATTTTATATATCTAACGTGTTTGATGTGGTTACAAGTTTATAATTAATTACCTAGTTGATTCGTTCCTGTAAATGTCATTTGAGATAATGCATAAGCTAATTAAAATGCTTTTCTAATCTCTAAAATCCATCGAGGTTAAAGCAATCCACATTTTTCTAATTCACGTCTTATCGCTAGCGATTTTTCGATTTACAAATGTCATTGGTGTAATACCAATAATTAATGATCCGGAATGTTTTCGAGTTACATCAGATACACACACAATGTTCGATTTAATTCTATGTTATTACGAAACGATTGGAATCGCTACAATTTAATTAAATCAATAACTGCGTTTCGATCCGGACCCCGGGTAATTTCAGAATTAATCGATTCGGCATGCTCAGCCGGAAGACCACCAAGAAAACAGATACTGGAATGGTTTTGAGGAACCTCCAACACTATTTTAGTGAGAGACGCAGTTTCATCGTGGGTCCGACGCATCGATAATTCATATTCGTGTTTTATCTCGAGCAGATCTCGAAATGGCCTGGCGCTTACTCAATATCTTTTTCAGCGCGAGCGATCTGATAAACGGCTACAAAGCCATTATAAAAATCCGGTATTGTCAAGCAATCACCGGATCAAACGAAACGAGCGTTGCCAAATGCACATTGGAAAGAACCAAGGTGAATTCGAAGGTTGATGGATTTGATAGAGAACAATGATGATTTGTTGAGATAGTGATCTCGACTGTGATCACCAGAAGTATGGTGAAGAAAAGGAAATCATGACATATTGGGCTCGAAGCGATGAGATCATTGGAAAAGCTTGAAAAAGTGGGGTAAAACTACGGTAATCTCTGATCGTCTGATCTACTCGCATCCAAGCTTAATTAAGATCATAAACAAATCGCTATTAAAAATCAATACTCATAATCTCTACTGCATCGAAATGGAGTCGAGTACAAATTAACGAGGTGAATTTGATGCAACAACTTTTATTCCATTCGTTCGGATCAATGAAATATTGGTTAGTTTATGTGGAAAACTTAATCGTATATCTTCGAGAGGCTGTAATTATATCACTCAAAGTAGGTTAATTATTAAAGGCGTCGATTCGTGTGTGTGTGTGTATATTGTTGGCAAGTCTTCTCAAATGCTTGTTCAGCAACAATAGAAAATACTTTGCGATATAATTGTACCCTGTTCTCTTGAGTCCGGTATTGTTTTCGATACATCAACGATGGACGTGTGAAGCTTTCATAGAGTCAATCAATAAACTGGCGAAAAAAATTAAATGATTGGAAACTGCATAGGAAACTTAGTATGAAAGTGAATCTCAAATTAGAAAGTATCATATTCGAATCCCTGAAGCTTTTTTGCTAATTTGACACCCTGTATAGCTCAAGACACACCTCTGGAAGAAACGATTAGGCAGCTTTCGAATTGTCAAACGACTTGTGCAACAATCCGACGAACAATACGGCTAATTCTGTATTCAAACGCCACTTACAATCCTGAGTTACAAACATCTCGTGTAAAATGAGGTTTGCGTGGCACTTCCTGGAGATGAATCAAGCAGGTCTTCTTCTTCTTCTTCTTCGGCGAGAGAGAAGAAGCGTCTATCTACCACGTCGGGTGATAGACATTCGAAGCCCACTTTGCAGAAAATAGTTTACAGGATGAATAAGTACTTCAGGGAAAGGAAAGGTTTAATCCAGTTTTTGAGATGGTCAAAGATTCACTTTGGATGGTGTACTTTTAGTAAAGTTTAATTGTTTTCAGTGTACAGCAAATGGAAGTGATTAAATTAATTGTTTTATAATAGTGTTCATTCTGTATGTGTCTGCTTCTTTATATTTATCGTGTAAACTTTGCTAGAGGTGCGAAAACATCGATGGGCGTGGGCGGTGAGCAAAACCGATCCAAGAAAGTTGCGACAATACGGGAATTATGAAATTATCGCATTTATCGACCGATTTATCATTTTTATCGACATATTCACGCCCATTGAGTCTCAGGCGTAGGATCTCGATTTTTTCAGGATCATCTTCCAGCGAAGGCGGCCAGGAATCGGGGGCGTTTTTCTGGAAGAACTGTGGGCGTTTGCTCATAGTTCGTGATAAAGTATTGAACAGAACACGAAAATGCATAATTTCGCATGATGTGATTTCTTCAGGCGAAATTATTTTTGAGTCAAACGAAATTCATCGATCGAGGTTAAGTCACTTTAAGTTTTTAGTCTCCATTATATCCAGGGTTACCACTCATAATTTGTGATAAAGTAAAGTATTGGTTATTTTAATCACAACTCATTATGCACAAAAGATATGTTGATAATTACCAAGTAACAGAGTTTAACCAACTCCCTGTATAAATAGTGCTAAATTAAGCATTCTATTCGAAATTTTCATGCCAAAAAGATAGATTCGCTAGTTTGCAAAATAATGCTGCTCAAAATCACAAAATTATAAGGAAATTTCGAATTACAATTCCAAATTTAAGAGAGATTACCCTTTGTAATTGTTTGTTTCGAAAAATGTTGCGATCATTTAGTCAAGATAATAATTAAAAACGAATTACAGAAAGCAATGGAATATATTTTGAAATGCAATATTGAAAAAATAAACTCCACTTTGATAATATGTATTTTTTTGTAGTGTATTTCAACCGATGTACTTCAATTGCGGAAGAGTGGCAACTCTAATTGTTTATAAATAACCGAAAAAAAAGTTATTGAAGTTCCTCTCTATTATGAACGCTAAGTTGAAGAACGTGTCCAACATTATACAACTTCATAATCTTGCAAAATATACCCCAGGCGTCAAACCTACTCTCTTTTGTATCGACTTCTCACCACATTTAATATCGTAATATAATATTCATTTGATTAATTATTTCATGGGAGAATTCATTCAAGCATGAAGCAATTGTACGTGTTCCCCACTTTTTCTACGACGACGTATTGCTCTTTGAGCATTTTTCCATTTTCGTTTAATGTTAAATGCAACTTGTAGGAGTACTCGGTTGATGTGCTGTTGGAATCGCCCCCACAACTCATGAAAAGAGTTGGATCCAACGTAAACGTATAATTGATGATCAATCAGCGTTTCCTATTTGCTTGCGTGTGAAACCGACTGACCTCTTTTCTGCTTTAGGATGCACCGTCTAACTTGGATGACTCAGTTTAGACTATAAAACAATTGCAAATAAGTAGGTTCCCATAAATTTTATCCTGATTTTTATTCGATTACTTCATCAGTCCAATGAACTGGACTAGATTTGAGAATGGTGTGAAAAGCTGGGGTACCTTTGTTGACTTTCGAAAAAATATCCAAATATTCATTTATAAGGTGTATAAGAGGTGCTGAAAACGGTGGTGAAATTCGTTTTTCGATATCTAGTATAGTTTTCGAGATATTTCATGTTGAAATTGCAAAAACTCCCAAAAAGTCGCAAAAACTCACAAAAAAACCCCAATAACTCCACTATTCTGAACGAAAAAACCTCTGAAAAGTCAATGTCGATGCTCTGGAAGTCTTCATACGAAAATTGGAGACTCTAAGACGATTTTGAAATTTTTGCAAAAATCCAAAGGGGGTACCCTTTCGTCGATTATTCGAAAAAAAATCAAAAATTAAATTCGCCTGAAAACTCGTCCATAAGGTGCTATAAGGTGTCTGAAAGGCGCTGAAAACGGTGGTGAAATCCGTTTTTCGATATCTAGTATAGTTTTCGAGATATTTCATGTTGAAAATTCAAAAACTCCCAAAAAGTCGCGAAAACCCACGAAAAACCCCAAAAACTCCATTATTCTGAACGAAAAAACCTCTGAAAAGTCAATGTCGATGCTCTGGAAGTCTTCATACGAAAATTGGAGACTCTAAGACGATTTTGAAATTTTTGCAAAAATCCAAAGGGGGTACCCTTTCGTCGATTTTTCGAAAAAAAATCAAAAATTAAATTCGCCTGAAAACTCGTCTTTAAGGTGCTATAAGGTGTCTGAAAGGCGCTGAAAACGGTGGTGAAATCCGTTTTTCGATATCTAGTATAGTTTTCGAGATATTTCATGTTGAAAATTCAAAAACTCCCAAAAAGTCGCGAAAACCCACGAAAAACCCCAAAAACTCCATTATTCTGAACGAAAAAACCTCTGAAAAGTCAATGTCGATGCTCTGGAAGTCTTCATACGAAAATTGGAGACTCTAAGACGATTTTGAAATTTTTGCAAAAATCCAAAGGGGGTACCCTTTCGTCGATTTTTCGAAAAAAAATCAAAAATTAAATTCGCCTGAAAACTCGTCTATAAGGTGCTATAAGGTGTCTGAAAGGCGCTGAAAACGGTGGTGAAATCCGTTTTTCGATATCTAGTATAGTTTTCGAGATATTTCATGTTGAAAGTTCAAAAACTCCCAAAAAGTCGCGAAAACCCACGAAAAACCCCAAAAACTCCATTATTCTGAACGAAAAAACCTCTGAAAAGTCAATGTCGATGCTCTGGAAGCCTCCAAACGAAAATTGGAGACTATACGACTTTGGATTTTCTGAAAAAATAGCAAAGCAATACAGATCATCGTATACCAAGTATGAAAATGCTACATCGAATCGCACCCCCTACCATTGACACACAAATGTAAAGATCTCCCAAGTCGCCAAAGAGTTGTGTTTGTTAGTTATGGTTATTGCTAAATAAGCATGTCGAAATTGTAGATACACGAACTATATTAATAAAGTAACGCCTGTGTGATTACCAACAAACACATGGAAGAGATTCGATCACGAACATTGCAGCTAAAGCGTTCCACCAAGTGCACATTACGTTAGACTTCATGCGTACTTAATAGTTGTGAAACGTTTCGAATTGTTGAGTATCTGTCTGTAGTGATATGGATTTTATTGAGATATGTCATCGATTAATTCAAATTGATTCGTCCTAAAGCTACAGGAAGATCGTACCTGCTTTCCTTAAATGAGACAAATAAAATCAACAATTCATTTTCTGTTCCTCATTTGAACTACTCTTTGAATTTGCTTCAAACCTGCTAGAAGATCGAATATTTTGATTAAAAATTGTGTTTATCGAAAAAAACTCCCATTTAAAACCCCTTTTTCAACTCTACTCATTACGTCAGCTGTCAAAGTTGCCAGATGTACTACTTCTAGGGCTTTCCATGATATTTCATTCAGTTTAGTCCACGAAAATTATACAAGTATCGTGCAAGTATGTACTGAAATGAAAACCCCAAATTTTGTGGTTGTTATACAAAGTTACCAATGAAAAATGAACTTGGGGCTATGATTTGTCCCTATTATTTCAAACTAATGACTACGTGGAGAAATATGATGAATAACGCTTGGTTATGCTGTGAAATATCAGTCTGTCCAACGCTTATATGTACGAGAGTACTTGTGACGTATCAACGCTAATTTTTAAAAATTAATTGGATATGGAAAAGTTGCTTGTGAAACTCAGTTTTCTGTATTCCTTTTCCAAATTAAGAATACCTTAGAATATTCAGCTCTTTATCTCAACATCAAATACCGAAAAATGTTGATGGGGAGTGATAAATACGCGAAGATGATCTCGGAAGGACGTGAAGTGGCCGTTAATGTCTGAAAAGGACGACAACCGACAATCCTTCACATCGAATAGATAGATTTATGGAGAGGATGTGTACCGTGAGCTACTCTCGCCGACCAGATAATTGTCTAATTGCGAATAATTGCTTGGTCTTACATCTTCTTCGCGCCGCTTATTCTACCGATTCGTCTTCATATTTTTCTCAGACACCAACAGGTACACACCGTCAATTACCATCGGTGAAATCTAATAGAGATGTACGTACAGCCGATGAAAAAACTCCCAGCGAATTATCGTCATTTATTTTGGCTAGTTTTTTTTGCAATGTCTTCTGTGATTAGAGGACTGCTTATGGAGCTGTTTCGTTCATAAGCCGATGGTTTTTTATTCTGAAGTATACGATACACTGACTTCTTCGCTTAGAGGTTTTTGTTGAGTACAGGGTCAGGTGAAGTAAGCAAAAAACCTAATTTATGGACTCATTTTGGTGCGTACGAGAAATTTACCAGTTTGAGTTTTCAAAATCGTTTAATGTACACCACCCTGTATTTGAATATGTCAAAAAAGTCTATTTCTTCACTTTCAAGTAAATTTTCAATAAATTTAAATTCCTAAAAACTCGTATACAAGGTGTTTTTGATGTGCTGAACAAGACACTGGCATCAGTTTTTCTATATCCAATACAGTTTTCGAGAAATTCCTTTGAAAAGTCCAAAAACCCCCGAAAACATTCCGAAAGTCACCTATTTTGACAGAAAAATCACTATAGAACGTCTTTGACATGCTTCGGAAGCATATCTACGAACATTGAAGACTCTACAGGGGGTACAATCTCGAGCAAATTAAAAAGAAACATTTTCTAATGAGATATAAAACTGAAGACATTGAAATTGTGTTAAAGACTATGCTCATGAATAATCTCTACAGATGTTTTCCTAATAAAATTACGAATTAAATGAGCTGACGATGCTGGGATGCATCTCCTTCTCATCTCTTCGTTTATAACTACAAACACCTACATTATACATCTTTCAACTAAACGTATTTCCTCGTATTATGATGTTTCGTCATGTTTTCCATAATTTCTATTAGATTAACAATGATTACATTTTAACCAATGGCATAGCCAGCGACACCATTAAACATGGATACCGCCGTAAATTAATAGTTTCCAATTCTTTACGAATCAATAGTTCCTAATAACAAATACCATGTAGGGCAGCCATGTTTGATTTGCAATGCAGAAAAGGAAACGGGAAAACAAAAGGCGTTTTCTGATCACCCATCAATCAATTAATTTATTGGTAGTTTATGTTGAATTACGCGTCAGTAATTGATATAATTACGGGTAAAACTCGAACTTTATAGCAGCTCTGACGTGTTTATTGATAGTAAAACTATTATAAGTCCCCGCGATGAAGCAATACTGTTTGTGCCACAAAAGAGCATAAAAATAATGAAGTAATTGTGATTATTTTAACTCACCAATGCGGTTGGATCACTGAGTCGTACTCACCTGAAACAGAAAAAAAAAATCTGAAACGTCACGACCAATCAAGCATTATATGAATTCTTATAAATCAATAAAGAAACCCTAAAAATGTTCGTATCACTATACAGGGTGACAATCTGAAAAGTATCAATGGGCATATCTTACAATTGCTCAGAGAATCCCTTTTTGAAATAAATCGATGGTGACCTTATGCTGTAAAGCACTTTTTAAGAGCTTTAATTTGACAAAGGGGGATTGTTATTTGTGGCTGGGAATAAAAAGGAAAATAGGGGAAGTTCATTTGGTTCCTCCTACATACTGAAAAAACAGTTTGAAGGATTTTTTGCCCATTGATAATTTTCAACGTTTTTCCAATGTTCTATCACCCTCAACTCGGTACATATCCTCGACTCGACGTTATAAATTGCGTTGGACTTCACAAATAGCAATGCTGTTTCAATAATAATAAACTAGCCGATTCTCTTCTCGAAACGACCGAACAATTTACAACAAATGATCGAAGAATAAACGCCTATACGAGCCGATGAGATTAGAGGACGTCGCTCTCGCTGTTCCACATACCGAAACAGGTGCTTTGTGGTGAAAGTGATACGGCCTGACTGGACCATTATTATTATTTCTTCTTACTTGCACTTTTTCTGCTTCGGATTCCTCGCATGGCGTACCCGACGTGAAATCGCGAGCCAAGAAGAAAGAATCACTCTGTACAAGTTGGGGAAAAGTGCAAAACTCATGTGAGAGAGGAATTTGAACTGAACTTCTGATTCGGTTGGGATTTGGTTCGAGACGATGCCAAATTCATTTAATCAATATTTCAAAAGCGAAGAACAAATGTCATCGCAGCCAGAATGTG
This sequence comes from Plagiodera versicolora, assembly GCA_037013635.1. Lineage (NCBI taxonomy): Eukaryota > Metazoa > Arthropoda > Insecta > Coleoptera > Chrysomelidae > Plagiodera > Plagiodera versicolora. The sequence goes on along the minus strand of CM072991.1, from coordinate 7,634,626 downwards.
ACACGATTCATGAGGAGAAAACGTGCTGTATTATCAGATATTAAAACACTTGTAATGGCGCGCTTATGAAACGAATAACTCATCGTCCAACTAGCAAATCCAATTTTCTGTCAGCAAGAAACAATATAACAGCCTCAGGAATCTTAGACACCTCACGATTGTAGCATTTGGTGAAATGCCTGATGTAGCAATGACGTAAGCGTTCGTTAACAATCACTACATGCTCCGCTAAAATATTATTCTAGGTTAGAATCGATTTTCTTCGGTATGATGTAATGCGCTCTAGGCCACCCAAGTGCATGGCGTGCCTCAAGGTACGCTCCAGGGACTCATGCATGAACGAAAACAGTCATGGTACAGTTTTATGGACATGAACTGAAACTCAGACTGTTTAAAAGGAATTGACCTAACCTAACTAATGTCCTGAGAGCCAGGAAATGCACCCTTGTGCGAGCTTTTCCTGAAAATTCCAAAAAAAAAACAGACCACTATGTGGCTATCTTCTCAATTATCTTGACGATGGAGACATGATCCACATTGTACAACCAATGAGATACCTCCTCATCGTCCTTACAAGGAATTAGCTTCATTTTCGAGACCGAGCAACCCATCTAGTGTGAATCGTTGGGCAATTTTCCATAACACCAGGGTAAAGGTTATCGATAGAGCTACATCTATATCGCACGGCCGCATGGCACAACGTTCGGCGCGGTGATTTATCTATGACAGCGTCAACCAATCTTGATTTTATTCGTTGTACCTACCTAACAAAGCGAATCTAAATAGATAGTGTAGTGTGTTGCAAGCTCTGCCAGCTCGGCTGAGCGTACACGAAAAAACTGAGCATTATATCGAACGTATAACCAGAACTAATTAATAACTTCATGGAAGGAATTTTTCGGAGATGGATTCGAGCGATAACCAGGCCATGTTGGATGGTGTAGGTCATGCATCTTACGGGAATAGCTATTTTTACTCGTGCTGATTTCATCTGAGAGAACGCTTGGAGGTATTCCTCACTCACACTAGCTCTCAGAGATGTCTAGGAATGCGTTTCAGTGGTTTCATTTAGGCTTAAAAGGTGTTGGATACGGAGAAGTAGTCCTTTAATCCTCTACCTCATAAAATACAAGGAATGGTGTCGCCATTTCAAAGCTATTAAATCCTGTGTTATGTTGCACAATATGGCTTCATCATCTGTAAGATTATTCAGATCTCCCGTCGAATTACTAGTTATAATTAATTAGTACAAGAGATATGATTGGTGAGAGAATTCAGTCGTTGCATTTATGAACACTTCGATCATTCGAAACCTGTAAAAACTTTTATGAACGCTACTAAAAACTTGTGAATGTGTACGTAACGAGCAAAGTTTCAGAGCTTTGATAAATCATTACCTAACCTATCAAAATTATTGAATTTTTTCTTGCTCATTGAAACAGTGTAATGAGTTCGATATCATTACAATTCAACTCTTGGGTAACTATAATGATAAAGATATAATTATGTTAATGTGCTCACTCACTGAATTTCAATTCTGAATGCAATAATGCAAATTTCAACTTTGTTCTGAGTTTACACGAATACCTTCGATATGTTTTCGATTTAGTCTGGATAAAAAGTAAAACGGTTATAATAAGTTACCTTCGAAGCGGATTTTTTACTGCCTATATTCTCAACGTGTTATTGGTAACAATATTAATGATACTCATAAAATGATAACATGCAGGAATTGTAGTATTTCGTCTCGAATCGAAAATGCTATTAAATATAATTGTGTACGGTTATGAAACGAGATTGACTTGATGTATATCTTTCGACAAGAAAAAATACGAACACTTGATCGATACAGTGTGTTTGATAAGATTATACTGGGTATCGAAAATAACTAAATGAATATTGTATCAACTGAAAAACCAAATTCAGGAACAATTAGCAATATTTCAGAAGGTGAACAATCACACTGATTAAGAATCGCTTTGAAAAAATACGAGAATGACTGATGTCATCACTCAAAAGCTTAATGCTTCTTGGCACAATTTGCATATAATGAACGATTTCGATGAATAGCAATGACGACAACAATTAAAGCCGAAGCAAAAGGCATGAGAAGACTATTCCATTATTATATTTTGTAATATACCATCGTAATCTTGATTACAATTACAAAATATGACCAACATTCACTACGTCCACCTACACGTCGTTTTCAGGAAATAATAACAACAATACTGCCAACTTGAGACAATATAAATTATTACTTTCAATGAGTAATATACTAGAAATGTTTAATTTATCCCAACCAATTATCGAGGCGTTTGAATTATGTAGTGTTTATTTTTCATCTCAACATAATCATGAAGATATTTTAGTATCTGAAATCCATTTGTAATCATTCAATTCAAAACACGAATTTAATAGGAATCATTGTGAATCTGCATGTGACATTTCTTTTCTTTGTCTTTCAGACATTTGATGGTAAAAGGTCTGGAAATCATTAAGGTTTGTAATCAGCATCATCCTGTTCATTCATGTTTTTTGACATATAAAACAACGTTTTTTATCCTGAATTTACCAGTATTCATACAGGGCGTTAGTAACACCCTGTTACTTAGGTAAATTACAACATATCTTTTTTGCCTGATGGGTTGTGACTAAAATGACTAGAAAATCTAAAAGGCAGTTCAGTTTTAAAGGAATATTCGAGAATTTTACTGTAACTGAGACTGCATTGATTGTAATTATTATAATATTTCTTGATATTGAATCAGAATAACAGTTTAGAGATGAATCATTCTGTATTTAGTACATATAATAAAGTTTTGATGATTTTTTTAATTTTATTTCTTTCTTGTTATTTGCTAATTCTATTCACGACTAAAACATCATGAACCACTACTGAAATAATTCAAAATTTCGACGTTTCGAACGAACAAACCAAGATATTTCACATATCATCACGGAATCCGCTCATAAATCAAAATCTAATGAAGTAATTCAGGGGATACAACAGAGAAAATCACAGCGAATCATCATCAGTCATTGTATAATCGCCTTGTACATTCTCGAGGCTATGTAGTCGACAACAGTACCACGAAAAAAAAAATTAACAATCAGAATGGACTGAACGAAAGCACCTCTATTACGTCGAGAAGGTAGCAAAAAATTCGAAAGTCATTAGAGAAGTATTTGCTTGTCTTCTTCGTCGTCTCGACGTTTCGTTTCGACTAAACGAGAATTTGCCAAATGGCTTTTTAATCATATGTGTCGCGTAATGAAGTGGAATACCACAGGGTGCAATTACAATTAGAGCGTTACCATCGATTTTTAGGAACGAGCAAGGAGTTTCTTCTCACATTATAACAGGCACGGATAATTCAATTATTATGTAACAGTATCCACATTAGATCGAGACAGAGATTCGTTTCTCAGTATTTACTTGAAATATTCCAGTGATATTCACGTATTTTGGTCCAAAAAACACTTATTTCACCATATTTTCGCGGAGAAATCGATACTTTTCGAGATATTCCACTTCAAAATTGCAATTTCACCTCCTTTTCCATGTCACTTTTTGCACAAGATTGTACAGCTTTTCAACAATTTTCTTCCAAAACATGGTAAATCATTTTTCAATATGTTATGACGTGTCTCATTGAAAAAAAAAATCGTTCGTAAACGTTCAAGAAAAGAAGGTAAAATTTCAGGCTCTAAAGTGGAATATCTCTAAAAGTATCGAATTCCCCACGATAATTTTGTGATATTCGTGTTTCCTTCTGATTGCAGACTTCCTGAAACATCGTCGCAGAAATAAAAAGTGATGCCGACCTCATCGTATCGGTACCATAAACGGAGGTTGCTTCGACAGCAAATTGATTGGTTGCCTTATTAGAGGCAGAAGGTATTTAGAGAGAGGAGATCACAATTTGTGCGATCTTCAACTAACGTCACTTCTTGTTATTATTATTTACTTTGCCGCTTTGACCCGTGACACCACGTGGAAAACAGTTAAAGAGAGTTTATTACGAGATGTTATACAGGGGGCAACAGAATAGTGACCAACTGAACGAACATTATTTTTTTTTTCAATGTCCAATGCATTGTCTCAGTATCAAATACTTTCAATTTGGCTACAATCTCATGAATTAAAAATAAATATAGATTATAGAAACTGATCCAAGTAGCACCCCACTCTTTTTCACAATAGTGTTTTTATTTCGAAATTCAACAACTTTCAATAACAAGATAAACATTCTGTTCTTCTGAAAAGCTTTTGTGTATAAAATTATTGAACCTTCTTCATGCATCCTCAATCAAGGAAACGAAAATAACACTAATAATCATTGTGATGACTTGAAATATATAATTAATAATAATTTTGTAGCTATTGTAAATTGTAAGCGCTGTTATTTTCTCACGATTACGCCAAAGAAATTTTCATATACGTCATTTTATGATTGAAAACTATTGAAATTCATCAACATCAATGACGACACATTCATTGTGTTGTTTGTTTGTTTTTCATTAACATTCTTGGCTAATTGAAGAAATACGGTGACGGTTCAGAAAAATGTAAATCATGAAATTAATAGATCGTAGAAGTAAGAAACGTTCACTCATTCTTCTAATGGTTTCCTCAACAAATCTGTTAGCACAGTAGGCAATCACACCTTGGCCTATTTGCAAATATAAAAACGATGTTCTTTCACAGTAGTTTCAATAATTTACAAAAGTCGTTGGTAATGAACATAAATTTCATGAATAATCGCACAAATTATGGCTGCTGTATATTATTTCGACTGGGAAAGCTAGTAAGGACATAAAGTGCGATTTAAGTATCCATTATGCCAAGTATTTGCAGAATTATTACAAAATGCAGTTAGTGACTGTTACAAAGTGCAAATTAAACTGGACACAAATTTCCGAAGGTACGCCAATGGCAATGAATATATTTCTCTCTCAGAACTTTTGGATACTCAAAAATTTTTCACACAAGCCACATTGGTTCATATTGAAATCCAAATAGGGGCATGTATTTCGAAAAAGCAATCTAGAATATTTCTTCCATGCTCATTCTGATCTCGGACTCACGTTTTTGAGAATAGTTTCAATAATTAATCGGAGTATAATCGAAAAACCAATCCTAGCAGCCAAGTCTCGATAGTTTATTGTCTATTAATAATTTATGAGAATTAATAATATATACTCCACAAGGTTGAAAACATTGGCTGCGCAGAAAATTGACGCCTAGAATGCGGAATTGTACGTAGAAAAAACGCCTTCCTCGATTCGGTATTGGTCGAAAACTCAAGACATTCAAACATATACAGCCTCTTATGCTAATTCCTTCACGCCCCGTAACTAACAATACAACAGCACACAGAGCGTCCACTCGTAACTGGACCATTCGAAATCAAGTGGTGATAAATCGGGGCGAATTGCAGTCCACTAAAAATCCTTACTCTGTATCGATGTTTATGAATATTTTGGGCGTTTTTTTCTCGGTTATCGACCTACTTCCACCTCGTTTTGGAAAAACGGCTCCATAATTCGTGCCATTGTCTTTGCCAAGTTCAATTATTTCGGCCGAAAAAGTGGTTTGGTAAGTAGGTCGCTCGTTTTGAACAAACCATTCTCGAGATTCCTCTTCTGATGCGTGTCCCATCGATTCTTGAGTAATGTTTCGACCTATCGACCCATGGGCGTGCATTTGGGGGTGAATTCATTCCATTACTAGTCAATCAATTCGTATTGAATTGAATGACTGGATATCATCAATTACACCGAAATTTCCAGCCCTTTTGCCCAGCTGTAACGTCGACTAGAATTCATGAATAATTACGAATGATTTCCATCCGCATCGTTGTCTCGACAATGATAATGTATCTTCCGCGTAAACCAGCTAGAATATGTTCCTGTACAAGGCGACTAGATTTTCGCATACCATCACATTTCTTTGGTGCGAAAACATTTGCCGAACGCCAGCCGAGCAGTCTCTTGTCTCGCGACCGATTACGCCGTTTACATTACCGACAAAAACGTAAACGTAAAACGTCTCTACTACCAAACGGATTACGTCGGAATAAATAATAGGGAGGGGAGATTATTAGGTACGCTTCTGTATTTTGTAAATGAACGGCATTTAAATAAAGATTCGTCAGAGATTTTACGATGGAATTCTGGATGGCTTCATTTAGTTCACTCATACTCCGATTTCCCACCGAAGAAAAACACGAAAAACAATGTTAAACAGTTTATACTCCCGAAATTAGGAGCTACTGCAGTGAAATCCATGATTTTCACGAATTCTTCCTCAAGAAAGTGCTCTTTAGAATGTTTTATGAACGCAAAACAGCAGTTTCGATGATACCCCATCACAGAACACCAAATTCTGACAGACACGTCAGCTGTCACTTGTCACATCGAACGTCAATACTGTACGGGACAGGATTAGAATTAGAGATGACGTTTCGGCGCTCCCTGATCCAACGACGTGTGACCCTAATTGAGCGGCTCCGTTAGCGTGTCCCGTAAAATCGAACCGCATTGTGAGGTCGCCATTGTCCTTCCCGGCCTCATTAGCGGCTCCGTCGCCGTGATTGGTGCTCGCGGTAGCGCAAATAATAATCGCTTTATTTATGACCACGATACGGAACAAAGATCGCGCCAACCGTTCCGTGTTTGTGAGCGGATAAATAGCAATACCCATCAACAATAGAATTGTCATATACAGGTTCGGAAAAAATCCATCGAAAGGATTCGGGGAAATATTGTATATAAGAGTGAGAAGGAAAGCAGCTGTTTTTTTATTCGCGTATATTCGAGAGAGACACATTGCTCATCTTCTGGATTGCTTTCCTTCCACTGTCCCCGTCCGATTTACTTGTCAGTCGTCCTCTTGCCGGACGCGAAACAGTGTCAGTCTGTGTTATACAGTGGTGGCAACAGTGTTAGGAAATCTTATTAACGTATGAAAGAGTAGAAAAGGCGAGCTCACAAAACCATAGATTTGCTTCAAAGATCTACAAGTCTGGAAACACCAAAAAAACATTGAAAAATCACCTATTTCGACAGGGAACGTGTTGGATATGACGACAACTTTGAGATTCTCGAAAGAATCATAAGCTAGCTAATTTAAAAAAATTATTTGCCTCAAAACTTGTATATGAGGTGTCTAAATGGCACTGAACACGACACTGGCCTAGAAATTCGCCATTTTCTATCATTGAATATATCGAAAAAGTTTTAAAATACTCAAAAAATCACCTGTTCGACAAAAAAATCATCATAGAACGTCTTAGACGTGCTGTGAAAAAATGTTTACAATAATTGAAGACTACGATAACTTTTGCAAAAAATTCAGAAGAGGGTAACTTTGTTAAATTTCGAGCAAAATCGAAAACATATTCAGTTCATTATTATTATAATCGAATTAATAATTTGACATTAGTGTTTTCTTGAATAACCCACGCATTATTGATAAACCTGACGTTCTCCACATTCTCCCCACTAAAAACCTTATAATTGTTTAATGATCTCGACTAAGTAAGGTAAGCCGAAAGATTTATAGACTCCTGGGGGAACCAGTCCCCCGAAGAGACAGAGACCCCCCCAGAGATGCCGTGCGGAAGACGGTAGTTTGTTTGATAAATGAATCGTAATATCGAAACATTATGAAGGTAATAGCGTTTAAACGATGCTTCGGACCGATGCGATGGAATGAAATCGTCGTCTATTTATATCAATCTAGATTTTCTGGCTGCTGACAATCGATGAAGAAATTGACAATGGGATATTATCGATCGTTAGATGTCCACCTGAATTCTTCGGGGTTTTGTAACTGGATACAAACGAACAATGCGTGGAGGTTGTTTGTAGATGGATGGATTCATGTGGAAAAAATTGGTACTACTTATGAGACTGATTTATTGAATACGACAAAGACAATGCTACCTCAACACTATTTTCAATATTTGAAGACTACGTCGAAGGGGAGTACCTATGTTCAATTTCGAGCAGAATTTCCGAAAAAAACTGGTCTACAAGGTGTCTGAAATGGGCTGAACACAGCCCTGGCCTCATTTTATATCATTGAATCTATCAAAAGAGTCTGGAAACACCCAAAAACATACGAAAAATCATTTGTTTCAGCAGAAAAACTACTATAGAACGTCTTGGACATGCTTCAGAAGCATATTTACAATCATTGAAGACTATAACTCTGAATTTTTCGAAGAAATCACAAGGGGGTACTTGTTTTAAATCCCGAGCAAAACTTCAAGAGATCGATTTGCCTCAATATTCGTATACGATGTGTCTGAGATGCACTGAACATGGTCCGGACCCCTGTTTCTCGAATATCTAGTATAGTTTTCGAGATATTCGTCACTTTATATCATCGAATCTATCAAAGAAGTCTGGAAACACAAAAAAGCACTCGTTACGTCAGAAGAACGTCTCAGACATGCTTCAGAAGCTTTTCTACAAACGCTGAATAGTTCTCGAATAATTCAACACTCTGTACCATAAAATGTCCAGATAATCTCCCCCAATACACAGAATTCCTCTTCAATATCATCGCATGATATAAAATAATAAGACATCCATTATTCAGCCAGTCTTCTGCCATCGTTTGCAACGTGAATAATATTTTCCAATAATTAATTTCAAATTGATAAGAGACAGCCATCGATACAAAGAACCTCTTAGTTGTTACATGCATAATTGTCGCCAGAGGCTTACAAAACATTCATGTGTATTATTGTATATTCATTTGATTTATTTTTGTTAGCGAACACTGTATTTATCGTGGTTAATGTTATCGAAGACGGTTATTTATCGGATGCGTATATTTCTCAAGTTATCAATTGAAATAACTGAAAAATGTTCTGAGTGATGGGAATCTACAAAAGTTGTTGCTTTTATTTCTAAAAACTGTTAGCTTCTTTCTGTAACTTGAAATATTCTCGTTAGTAATAGCAGACTAAATTAAATAAAATTACGCTTTTGATTCATACAGGTGGTTGAAACGAAACACCAAGAATTAGTCCACCAAAACTATAAATTTAGCAACAACTTTGAGCAGTTTATTTTGCACATCATTATAAATACAAGTTAGTAGCGAATTCTCAACTTGACTAGATACGTTTTATCATCAATTATGGACATTTGCCGATTAATAAACAGCCGTTTTCATAACTCAAATAATATGTTCGTTTATGGGTATGGGAATGCAATGTATCGCGATATTCCTCAATTTAATTAGATAGGTTTAATTAGTTAATAGCGAGAGATGTGTTTTTCGTTGTTTTATCGGTGAAATCAGCCTCAGCGCACGATACTGACGGTTTAAATCATTTATTGCGACAGCACGAAACAATAGAGAAACGAAATTTATTCACTATACAGAGTGTCCGGAAGTTAACTGGATGAATTGATATTTGTAACTTTTAAATAATTATCAAGACGACTGTGAAGTCAAATATTTCAAACTCGTATTCTTCTCATGTTACTTGATTGAGAATGAAGCGATTTACACAATTCATTGCATTCTAGATCGGAAAATCAAATTGGAATTAAAATCATATTATGAATCGAATATTTACAAATGGAGTGTTTTCGAATATAGAATGTCATTGTCGATCGAAATAAGTAAAAATATGCAGGATATCCCATTCAAAAATCAAAAGTTGGGGTCATTTCCGGTCAAACCGGCAAAGCAAGAAAATATACCGAAAGATGTGGATTGAACTATAATACACAACCCTCAAATTTCGTTTTTCTATTTTCAATAATAAAAAAGTTATAGAGGTGACCCCCCATGGAGAATCACCTGGCAAAAAGTTATATCTTCCATCAAAGAGTAGCATCGAACATAAACTCTTCAATGATTTCTATTGACCACTCGAATATCAATCTTCAACCACTCATACCTATCACTGGCATTTTTTTTCGATACCGCTTCTCATCTGACCATCTCAAGTGGTCCTACAGAACAAACAAACCATTGTTTGAAAACCAAAACACCCGAAAGATACCTTCTCAAATGAACGAAGCTAGTGGCAAAAAAGGGGACTCACAAAAAAACGTTTGAGGGTCGTTTAGGGCCACTTCACGGTTCATTACCAAATTTGAAACTCGAGCTGTTTGCTGATGAAATCAACACAGTGGGTGTATTATTCGATTTCCATCGAAATTTTATGTCTTCCCAACAGTGGTGGAAGATCAGTACACATTTTTGACTCACCCTGTATGTGATCTCGCAATCACAGAAATATCCTGTATGGCGGGTGTCCCAAATTATCTTCGACATATTTGACACATTTCAAGGGGAAAACTTACCATAAACTTTTGAGATACAGGGTGATGAAATTTAAAAGAAAAAAAAAGTTTTTTGCTAATTGACATCTTTAGAAAATTTGGTACATGTCTTCTATGCATCAAGGTGCATTTTGGAACAAATCTGATCTCTCGATTTGCTTCAGTCTTAGGATCTTAAAAGTAATTTTCATTTTGGGAGTAAGCAATGGCGTAGTATTTTTCTTCCAAATATATTCAATTCAAAACTCGTGTGGACGCCACTGGTAGAGGAAATGAAAAATTTCGTACATCACAAAATGCACCTTGATGCATAAAAGGCATGTACCAAATTTTTCAAAGATGACTTGAATATTATCTCAGTTATTATCAAAAATCTGTTTGTCAAGACTTTTAGGAAATACCTTCAAAGGAAGTTTCTTTCTTGAAATGTGTCAAAGAATCACCCATTCGAATATTAGCATGTCTTTAAGAAACACCCTGTAGAATAAATCGCTTATTTGACAAGATTATAATAAGGAACCTTTTTTTAATGGCATCAAAATACCTTCATAATGACCCAAAATGGTACCCTCTTGTAAATTGTCAAGAAAATTTCGGGTTATTCTATTTGGAATACAACTATACAAAATGATTGTTATTTTTCCATTATCAACAACTAAAATTCAACATTTATGAAGTTTAAAAAGCGACAAGTAAGTGCACAAGCGTGTCTAATGCAATAAAGTTTTGTCATAAGTCATTATGAAGGTACTCAAGTGTCATTCAAAACAGTTTTTTGATTTTTACATTATCTTATAATACGATAATTTGGGACACTTGATAAAGCTCGTATTTTTATGATCCCAAATTTGCAAATTCGGTTATAAATATTCAGCAATAATGACATTACCCTTTGCGAAATTACATCGAAGATTCAGTAAATAACTAAATATGTACATCGTTGAATATTTATGGTAGATTCCTCGAGCCAAATGTTAATTTCAACTCATTTACTTCCAACATGCTGATGTGCGACAAGATCAGGAAAGAAAAAAACGTTTCAGATGTAGATGTTCATCGAATGTTAATTGCCTCACGTGTGGTCTCGCACGACGAATTCAGTACTGTTATCAGATGATTTCGGTGAATTTGTCGATATCGACATGTACAAGCCCAAGAATTAAAGTATCCTCATCGACAAAATAAATGGCGGCGATTTTTTATCCCTACGATTGACTGCTCATCTCTTATTGCCAATTAACGCGTGATACAATCAACTCGGAGATGATCCCCACCAACATAAAATGCTTCTGTCTCTGCAGAAAAAAATCGTTTGCAATTTCGTTCACGTCGAGCTCGCTGCGTACTCCAAAGGAAGTTGTTCATTCAGCTCGTCCAGGTTACAAATGACTTTGAAAGTCGTAGAAACGACCTAGCATGGGGTACGAGCCAATTGCAACACGTAAGGGGGCGACTTGGGAAGAAGCATCGTCGAAAGGTTAAACGATTTCACCTCTGGATTCCTGGCTAACGATATCGTTGAGTTTGCACCAAGAAGATTTATATCATGAAGGATCATTTGATTGAAAGGGGGCATCCAAATGAGCAGACTGTAAACTTTGGGGCACTAATTTCTGACTTTTCTTGTAGATGATTTCTCAGGCTTTGATTGAAAGATGTCTGTGCTGTCAACCCATATATAAATATTCACTTATAATACCACAAGAGCTTCAAAATTATCGGGTATTTCCCGATAGGTTCGTTGCAAACAAATGAAGGAGTCAAGTTTTTCAGGTTAAAAAATCACGAGCGCCAAGCTGATTATTTTTCCGTCCCAAATGTCGGCCAATAGAATTGTTTTTATTGTACCTTCCTTATAGTCTTCTCCATCCATTTTCTTCATATTGTAAGCGTAATCTTTCATAATGTTTGCCAATTGCGCTTCACTCGTTTCAGCACTCAATGTGTATTCCCTCTCAGTACAAAAAGTAGTAAATTGGTTCCAAACTGTTTTTTTTGCCTTCTCCGTATTAATGGGAACATTTCCTTTGACTTTTTTATCGATGGTGGACAGAGAACAAACTCCAAATCGACTCATTTTCATGCAAAATCTCCAATTTTCACAATTGAATTCAACCTGTCAGTTTGACGTGTGGTTAATTTGACTGGATCATGTTTTGTTTTTTATATATAGCAACTACCAGAGAAAATAATCAAAAAATTATCAGTATAATACCATGTAGGTTGTACCACGTGACGTCGAATGGTGCAATTCTATTGGTCGATATTTGGGTCGGAAAAATAATCAATGCCATTCTCAACCTCCATTTGCATGCTAACTTTTCCTGGTGGAAAGAAGACAAAGACGTTTTTACAACAAATGCTTTATGCTTCAGAGCGAGACAGACCATGGACTGATTCATTCACACCCACTAAACGAGCATTGAAAACTCCACACAAGAATTATTGAATTTTATTTATGCCCCTGACGGGCTTCAAGTAGGCCGCCATTTTTTCTCTTAATTGTTAATCAGCTCACGGTAACGTGAGAATAAATCTCGTAGAGAAATTGGGCAACCGATATACGATCCAGAAGCCACATAAATTAAGTTCTTAGGCGAGCCTGAATTATTTTACTGGTGTTTATGACAGCACCGAATTACCAACGAGACATGGCTGATGAATTTTTCTCGTCTAGGCATCAGTTACTCATGTCATCGTCGAAGGAGAAGGAAGGAGGAAGAGGAGAACACCATGTAGTAGTCAAAAATTACGAGTATGGATGAAAGTAAACGGTTTTGGTGTGGTTACGTTCTGAAATATCATCTCTTGCTAATATGAACAGGCTTTTGGTTGATGAAAAAATGGAGTCACTGCAGCAAACAATTGTTTATGTTCACGAAAAAATTTCAGCTAGAAATATTAGAGAATAGTTTCAAGAACGTCTTACGAACTCCTAATAAATCAGTTAAAAGAATCACCCTGTGTAAAGACCGAATCCACAATACAAAAATACAGGGTGTTTCAGAATTCACGACAATATTTCAGGCACGTATTCTCTGGTACAAAATAAGGAAAAAAGTTTCTATGAACATGTGTCCGATTTATTATTTAGCGGAGTTACAGGGTGTTGCTACGAAGTGCCAAGGAATCATGGACTCATCGTGCTCAATATTGCATTCAACAACAATTCCTCTAAACATTTGTCAATGATTTTTTTTTATTTGATTTTGATGCTTTAATAAATAGATATCAATTATCGAAAGGGTATAAACATTTCAGAGTTTCAGCCAATTCACAAATTAATTAATTTCTGAAGAAACTGAACGGAATTCGACCAAAAGTCAAGAGGGAGAAAATTCAGATAATTGGTTGAAGAACTTGAGAAAAATATTAAAATCCACCAGTTTTTCCTAGGGCTTTTCTGGATTGAGACCTCGGAAAATGCAACACCCTGTATGGTATTTGAAAAACATTGCGAATGCAAAGCGTGCAATTCTGAAACACCCTGTATAACAGAAAAGAAAGTTCGACATTGAATCCAAATCCTGAGGAAATTCTCCCCAAACGTTTGAGTACAAAAAAAAATAGAAATAACGACACCTCGTGTCAAAACAACACATATCCTGGACACTTACGTATTCTCGACGAACAGTCATTAAAATCGTAAGCGCTAAGAAACCGATAGAAGTGATTCAACAAATTTTATGGGCAGTAAAAATCCGATTCCAAGCAATAGGATCACCGCGTTAAAGAAAACAAAAACTAGAATTTAGAATTTATGTAGACCACATAGGACGACGGTGCTAGGATATACCTGTAGACTTTCAAGCACCCTGTGCCCACACGAATAAAATCAATGCAGGGGCTCCCTTTTATGACGGCAATGACTTGCATCGCCTTTTCTACTTTGTTTCCTTTACTGTTTCCACAATGGTGTATCACGAGTGCATTATTTTTTCTTGAATGCTAACAAAAGCTGGACACCAGCTTCGACTTGAATAAATACGACGATTTGGAAAACAATATTTGTTCGAATGGGAGCTGAATGGAGATATTGTTATCGGCATGATGCATCGTTTTCAGTAGAGGCTGCTTCTTCAAGGCATTTTACGAAAAAAGTATTATAAAGGGTATCTCAGAATGTTTTACGTTTTTAGATGTTTAATAAAAAGCAAAATATCGATTGAATCCCGTTAATTTGAAGAGCAATTCTTGAAGTTTCTTCATTTAACCTGGAGCAAAAATTTTCTCTTGGAATAGAGTTGATTTCTTCAGTGATCATTTACTTCAAAACAGTCAGAATTAACAATCTGAGTTGTAAATGAAAATCATTCTAAGACACCCTCAATTTTATCTGGAAATAACGTACTAAACCAACAAAATTCACTACCAAACGTGGTATTTTCTCAGTGAGTTGTCAATATTAGGTTACTAATCTATTTATTCGAGTTCTCTAGACACATTTGGTTAATTTTTAATTCCAGTAGTGCGAAATAAAAAGTATCTAGCTATAGCTTTCTTTTTTGTATAGTTCGTTGTATAAAGAGCACTCCAAAAACAAATCGGAAAATACAATAATTCAGGTTTAGTTTCCCAATTCCATTAACACAATATAGAATGTAATCACTACTCCATTTCATTTTTAATCAAACGATCTTCCATTTGAAAATGCGGTTATATGAGAATCTCTGAAAACACTGCGAAAGGGTGCTGAGAAGGACGTTTTTCATGACTAATCTGTTTCAATTAAAAAACCCAGCTGTATGTGCGACAATTACATTCTCAATTATATCAAATTCAATACGTTTAATTGGCAATCATCCAATTGCCTCAAAAATTATCCCTCATTATCTTTAACAGTAATCAATTCGATAGCCAGTCCGATACAGAGCGAAAACCACACAAAATCCGCCGATAACCTGGTCCATAACGTTAGAGAATTTCAAGGTGAACACTATCACACGTAATAAATAACATTCTGCGAGGAGAGGATCGATTTATTATTAACGGCGACCGATGTGTTAATGTTATGATAATACTGTAGCGTATACCCTAGGAGGAAATCGTTTCATACATGATTTATTTATGATAAACGTGCAATTTTCCATATAATGTGACAAGGGCACCGTTACTCAGTCAGCTGAGGCGCCTCAGAAAACCCATAAGCCACATTTCGAAACATTGTCACAGAGTGGTTGGGAAAAAATGAGGACAAGCTCGTGTAAAAACGTTCCTCTAAGACCATTTTGATTCTTTTGTGGAGATTCTACCTTGTTGACGAATGAACATAAGCGATACGCCACCTGGTGGCAATAAAAATAACTAGAAATGTTGACACAGTTCTTGTGTTTGGTATTATGTTTTGTTTATTTCATACTGAATTTGAATATTTGAAAGATTGTGGAACTATGAATCGGTAAAATCAAACTTTCAATATTAATGTCCATGCTTTTGCTAATGTAAACAATGGTTGCTATGACAACGCGTTCGGTAGGGAGGGGATTATAGAGATTATGTCGTTTAGCAGACGATTCTTTGTACATTCTGTGCTTCTCAAAGAGCTACTTTCAGATATAATTCATAATAATTATAATACGTCTATGGATAAAACTCAAATTCCATTCTTGATTTCAGTGAAAAATATTCAAAATCAGGAATCAGATCACTATCAAATCAAATCAAAATTCATTCTTACACCCCATACATATCATTTATTTCAACATAATTGCATAATTTAGTTTAATGTATAAGTAAAAGTAAATTACTTTTTTCAAGTGATGATTCCACTCAGAACCACTTGAATAATTAATATCTTGTGTACTATCGTGTAAAACTCCCATATTTCTTTCCAACATTCCGGATCACGCATAAATCAACATTAGAGCAGTACCGGTGGCCCCATTCGGGGGGCCCTCGCCCCCCTCGCCGGCCATTCGATATTAATCTAATATTTCTAGCGCCGTTAGCAGTGACACCTGGCGGTATTCATACGAATTTATGCGGCTCGCGGACTACAAATTACGGTTTTTTTTTCGACTACCGTGGCGGGCGGTAGACGATCGCAAAGGCAAAGGCGATCCTCGTCGAGTACGGAGTCCATTAAATACGGCGGGGAGTCTTTTCCGGGCGGATTTTTCTACCGTGTTCGTCGTAATTCTTCGCGATGGTGCCGGAGATTCGGCCCATGGGAATTTGACAAATGAATGTGATGATTTCACTGGGATAAATTGAAGAATTATCTTCCAACTCCTTGTAACTCCCCCCAACTCCTTCAAAACTCCACTAAATTTTATCCAACTCGTCTCAACTGCCTTCTTGTTTGGAACTCTATATGGTTAGAATTTTCAAAAAATCGTTCTCTCTTTTATTTCGTTTTCTTATTGTACATATATTTAAGAATACACAGAAAATTTCATATAATTCCGGTGAATATTTTCGAAGTTGCACGCAGTTTTCCTCAAAATGGTGTTTTTAAAGTCGGTAACCAACATTACTCGAAAACGGCTACACCGATTAGTCTCAAATTCCAACACGAGCTTCTTAAATATATTTTCTATTAATTAATCGAAGATTTTTTCTCACCGATGGATTTTTTTATAAACATTTCAAGGCCAAACTTTTGGTCAAAACTCGATCATTTTTTTTTAGAAACCGCCTGTCAAAAAAATTTATTTTGCTTATTCCTTTGATTGATTACTGGATTCAACATTACTTCAACGAAATCTGTTTGGTTTTTTAATTCCGGATGATCCAGTTCAGAGATATACCGAGTGGTCACCGCAAAACGTCTTTTTTGAGAGGAGCTGAATATTTTTACTAATACTTTTGAAAGTTTTGTCAAAAAAAATCTGGAAAATCCACTGTTTTAGGCCTTCTACCTGTATAATATATAACCCCTTCAACGCATTCCTTTCGTTAGAGAATGAATTGGGGAAAAAACTGTTGTAAAGAAAAATGTGGGGCGCTTTATAAAAACTTATCTTTGTAGTAGCCTACGTTTTTTTTTTCACAACAACAATGTTTATCATAATTAATTTGATTCCATGCATATCAATAATTACTTTCGCCTTTTTAGTATATCATCAAAGCAAGTTTCTTAGTTTTCACAAACAATATTTATTTATTTTTTTAGTTCAATTTTTTCGGCAATGGACGGGCAACTTCAAATGATAAAATACAGGGTGTTTCAGAATTGCACGGCAATATTTCAGTTCAGTTTCATATTCTCTGGTACAGAATGAGGAAAAAAGTAAAAAGTTCCTATGGACATGTGTCCGATCTCGATTATTAGCGGAGTTACAGGGTGTTGAAAGTTAAGAAAAGGTTTTTATTTTATTGTGCTTGATCTACTGCAGATAGAGCTTTCAAATTTTGTATGAGTATCAAGCAATAGGTGCTGCTCAATATGAAAGGAAAGGTTTTCTGAATACCATACAGGGTGTTGCAACTTGCTCGTACGCCACTGGAGAATTTTAATGATTTTTCAAGTACTTCAACCCATAACCTAAATTTTCATCCCAACTCGAGCTAATATTGAGCATGTAATAAAAAGAAACACTGATACAAATCGAATATTTTCGTTTTTCCTCAACAGCCCCAGCGTGTTCCATCCGAGTCTCTCGAAATTCTGCATCCTCATACATCCAGAACGAACTATGACGCATACATTTATGCTCGAGCAAATTTACATCCGATAATTTTTCCGTACGTTACGTCCGTATTTCAACATTAACGATCCGGGCTGAAGCATAAATAGCTCGCGTTGAACGATGTTGATGTTTTCTTCACTGGCCGATCACATGCAGAGAGCCACTGGGAGTGATTTACCATCAACTAGGAAGTCGGCCATAAGTCTTGGCCGGGTTACAATGAGAGTGGAGCGAGATAGATAGAGAGGTGCTCGGGTGGGATATCTTATTTTGCATGAGTGTGTTATGTGTGTGTGTGTGTATGCGCGCAAGCTTCTCTTGGATGGGATAATTATTGATGGGTTGAGTCTGTGTATGGGTTCAAATCGCGGTTTGAAAATAAAAATCACCAGTATACAGGCTGTTATAATGTTTTTATGATAGTTTGGGACTCATTTGGGTTCAGTTTCCAGCAAAATTTCAAAACTTTCGAGAAATTCCTGATTTCCTATAATCAACTATGTCGAAAAAGTCCAAAAACACATTCGAAAAATCACCTGATTTCACAGAAAACTTACTACAGACCGTCTTAAACATGCTCTACAAGCACATTTACAAACATTGAATACTCTAGGACGAGTTTGAAGTTTCGAAAAAATCATAACTTTGCAATTTCAAAGGATCAATTTGTTCCAAAACTCGTATACAAGGTGTATAAGAGGCGCTAAACACGGCACTGACCTCAGGTTTTCGATATCTAGCATAGTTTTCGAGGAATTCGTCATTGTCTATTATCGAATAAATCAAAAAAGTCTAAAAGAGCCTGATATAACTCCCAAAAACTTCCAAAACTCACCTGCTTTGACAAAAAAATACTATAATACATCTTAGACATGGTTTGAAAGCATATTCATTCTATGACGACTTTTTTTCAAAAAAAAAACACAAGGGGGGTACTTTGTTCAATTACAAATAAATTCTCAAAAAATCCATTTGCCTCAAAACCCGTTCACAAGAGGAAAAACGACAAGAGGAAAATTGCTTCAATCTAACAAAGAAAAACTGAAATAATAATCATTTCGATCTAAAAACACAATGGAGCTGATAGACTACCAGCAGACTATTCAATGATTTCTACACTGCAAATAAAAACATATCACCCAGTAGGCTAATCTTCGAACATTCCGTTCAAAGAACACCTGGATAATCCATCTACTTTCTAAATCCGAATTGATTTTATATCATTTCCTGAACGTTCCGATCGTGACATTGATATAGCAATAACTCATTACGTATAGTAGTTTCAGTTCACTAATAGGAATTAAAATATTGAAAAATCCTTTTTCTTTTCTAATTTATCTCTCACAATTGACTCCAAAATAATCATTAAATCATGATTAACCTCCTGCTGTAGATACCGCATATTTCATGAATGCTTTTATGAGGCACAGCAACTTTGGATATAAAATTAGATAAATGGTAAGTTATAGAAAAATGTGAAATGAAGTACCAATAACTTTCACAATGGTCGAAGATTTATAATAATTTAGGAATTCGTATGCACATAAAATTTATTGGTAACCTTTGAAGCTGCATTTTTTTATTATATTCTATTATATTTCAAGGATATTTCGATAGTCTAATGTCTGCCATAATCATAATCCATTCAACACTTTTTTTAAATTCCACTGAAAAATATCACGAATTTCAAAGCAAGAAATTTGTCAATTACTGTTTGTCTGCATATGTATTATTTGACATACATTTTTTATAAGATTCAAAGACTCCTTTGTGCAATTTCGAGCAAAATTTCAAAGAATTATTTGCCTCAAAATTTGTAAATGGGGTGTCTGAGATGAGCTGAACACGGCACTGGCCTCAGTCCTTCGATATCTAGTATAGTTTTCGAGAAATTCGTTATTTTATATCACCGAATATATCAAAAATGTCCGAAAACACTCAAACACGAAATTGTTATAATATAGTCGAATTCCAATTTGATTTTTTATGCCTTTATTTATAGAATCACGATAGCAATAACGATATCAAGTTACAAACATCTTTCTCTATAAAAACAAATAAAACTCCATCAGTTAATCCAACAGATGCTTTTTATTATTCCACGATTTATGAGTTATTAAATATTGAAATTATTCTGAAATATTCTATAAATGACGGAACATTTTATTTCGTTTCACAAATAGCTTTTGTGTTATACCATTCTCATTCTCTTCGACAATCAACAATATGATGAACTATTACAAATAAAAGATTTCTAGAAATAATTCACCTCTAGACACCTAATTTCCGTAACATACCGTAGGTTATTATAACAAGGAGCACTCCTGCTGATTTCAACACATATCTCTAGTCAAGCTCAACTATAATCAATGTTTTATGCATTGTAATAAATGAACCAAATAATGGAGAAAGACACCAACAACAATAATTTATTTCCTTCGTTTTCTAACAAGATGGATGAACAACTTAATTTCTTTATTCTAGGGTATACTAGCAATGTAAAAACAACCACTCCTTCGATTTCAGGTGTAATGTTTTCGATTTTATTATCATTGTTTGTCTCATTTTTATACCCGTGATGAAAAATTGCACCCTCATATCATCATATTCAATCCAAACCTCGAGTTTCATTCTCAATTTATAGATAATATAATATCCATTTATTTTTGTCGAGCTGATTTGAAGTGATTCAATATGGATAAGGTCACGTCGTTCATAAATTTCCAAACAATGTTATCGGAAATCCTGCATTTAGTGCCACATAATCACAATTAAATTCGACAAAATACAAATAAACAATTCTAGATAACGTATCGCTGTTGATATCTCGAATGGTGCATTTTTTCTTTGCCGAATTATTGATAATCTGACTCGATTAATCAGATAATTGTTCTTGTTTTTCTGATATTTACTAGTTAGGAATTGATTTAATAAAAATATGTTCAAAACCAATTGAATTATTATTATTTTATTCAATATTATTAGGATAGCATCACATTTATTTCAATGAGAAATGAAATAAGTGAACGAATGAAAGAATACTTAACTCTGCTCCAATACTGAGAAATTTCACGATAATATTGAGCGTAAATTTTTAAATAATCAATATAATCGAGATTATGTTCGAGTAGTCCATCACCTGATCATTAATGAAAGTTCAGTTGATTTATTAATGAAAACAATCGTGAATTACAATTTCCCAGGAATTTAATTTCATTGATAAGTTCAATCTTGATGATTGATATATGTTTCGAGAATGAATTCAACTATAGATAATCTAATGAATTTTCTAGGAATTTGCTCTGTTTACATACATTCTCGAGTATTATCTCGCGAAAATCCGAACGTCCAACCAGTGGCAATCCCAAAAAAAATTTCTTCGGCAACATCTCAACAATTCTAAATGTGTCCACTGGAACGTAACGTACTATTTTGAATACACTCTTCGGTGAGGTCTCATAGTCTCTCATGATACAACGTAAATACTTGTCTCTTTCCAAGATACACGAGTATTGGAAGACACTTGAATTAACTCGAGGATGAAAGAGCTACGAGAAAGACGTATCTCTTGCGGCTAGAGTTATTTGTTATTTGCATGAATTCAGATGGGACGGTGCTATTGATACGAAACACCGATCAATATTTATTCACTTTATATCGTGGCGGAATGGTGGAGTTTGATACGATATACAGGGTGAACTTTATGTGACGACACTTAGGAGAGAATATTTTGACGTTACAGAGAGTTGACAAAAACATGAAGGTACCTTTTCGAAGAATTTCAAGAACTAGATTTGCCTGAAAGGTGTCTGAGAGGCGCTGAAAACAGTGGTGAGAACTGTTTTTTTATATCTAGTATAGTTTTCGAGATATTTCATGTTGAAAATTCAAAAAAAATCCAAAAAGTCGCAAAAACCACCAAAAACTCCCAAAATTCCCTCGTTTTTCAACGAAAAAACCTCTGAAAACTCAATGGTGATGCTCTAGGAGCCTCCATACGAAAACTGGAGACTCTAAGACGATTTTGAAATTTTTGGAAAAATCCAAAGGGGGTACCCTTTCGTCGATTTTTCGGAAAATTTCCAGAAAAAAATTTGCCTGAAAACTCGTAAATAAGGTGTCTAAGAGGCGCTGAAAACGGTGGTGAAATCCGTTTTTCGATATCTAGTATAGTTTCCGAGATATTTCATGTCGAAATTCCATTAAAATCCAAAAAGTCGCAAAAACCACCAAAAACTCCCAAAATTCCCTCGTTTTTCAACAAAAAAACCTCTGAAAACTCAATGTCGATGCTCTGGGAGCCTCCATACGAAAACTGGAGACTCTAAGACGATTTTGAAATTTTTGGAAAAATTCAAAGGGGGTACCCTTTCGTCGATTTTTCGGAAAATTTCCAGAAAAAAATTTGCCTGAAAACTCGTAAATAAGGTGTCTAAGAGGCGCTGAAAACGGTGGTGAAATCCGTTTTTCGATATCTAATATAGTTTTCGAGATATTTCATGTCGAAATTCCATTAAAATCCAAAAAGTCGCAAAAACCACCAAAAACTCCCGAAATTCCCTCGTTTTTCAACGAAAAACCCTCTGAAAAGTCCTTTATAGGTTTATATAAACCCGTCATATATTTTCTCTAAAAACAATAGACGAATACAACGAGTACCGCGTGGCACTGAAAACCCCCATGAAAATCACAATAAATTCAATTATCCCAGAGATAAAATCCGGAGGGCATTAATCCATCCGACGTTTAAACGATTCCTCCGGGCAAAGCTAAGAAAAGATAATTGCCCGAGTCTTTAGCATTTCGCTGGTAAATCATAGGCAATTTAGATTACGCCATGGGCGTAGAGAGGCATTTGTCGGCGGGTGGAAGGGGGCAATTACGCTGAGCGAGGAGAACCTCAGGGAAATGTCAAGGTCGACTTGCGATGCAGTCGAGATAACAGAAGAATTATGTAGGTAATATCATAATTCACGTCCGGAATTGATTAGAGTTCGTTTCGATAGATTATCGTACAGCTGTATCTTTATAGGTATACTATAAATTATAACTTTTCATTTACTAGAATCCATTCCAGGCATTGAAAATACTTCAGGTGACTCAATTTCACAAGAAGTCATTCAAAAAAGTATATTTTTAACATAAATTCATTAATATTTGAAGACTTCTTATAACCAGAAACATAGTTGAACTTTATCCATTCTACGAACTAGAATTTTGCAGAAATAAATATTTAATGCGAATACAAAAATACACTTGATAGCTCAGAGACTAACAATGAATGAAAAATGCTGATCCAAATACGAATTCTATCAGCAAAAAAAGTCCTGTAAATGGTTTCGTAATTTTACAAACGAATAATCAATTATCTAATCTAGGAAAATGGAAATAGAGTGAGATAACATGAATTGTATTGTTGTTTTTTTGCAAGACACTTTTGTTATCTCTCATTTGTACATTGTGCAAATTATCAATGATCTATTTCAAGATACAAACAAATAAACATTGAATTGAGAAAAACAAAATTTGGGGGTTGTGTATTAATTATGGTTAAATTTAAATATTTTGACGTATTTACTTGCTTTAGTATCGTCTGTATTATTAATATCGAAACGTTCTCAATAGGATTAAAGAGTTTCCATCGACACACCCTGTATAATATTCTTGCTGATACGCCACTGGCGTGAATTAGAAGAGCCTATGCGACCCAGAACAGCATTGATTGTTACTTATGGCTGCTGTGGACAGAACATGACAATGCTCTCACACGTCTCGACCGAACACTCTGTATTTGGTATCGAGTAATATATGAATATTTATAGCTAGAGAACGTTTCTTGAATTGCTGAAAAAATGACGACGGGACAAGATTTAATAGAAATTTTGCCTCAAACTTGTATATAAGGTGTTTGAGATGCGCTATCTACAAACATTGACTGTACAACTTTGAATTTCTCAAAGAAATCACATTCAACGTTAAATTTCCCTACACGGATACGCTGCAAAAATCGCGTTTTATACCCAAGAACACGTTTCATTCACTAAACGCTTCAATCAATCACAGATAAATCATTCCCCATTATTTTTCTTCCACCTCGTCATTTATCACATTGACATTGTTTCTCTCAAGAAGATCCTATTACGGAATACATTAATAAATTGATAGAATGCTAGAGGATAGCAACGTTACGTTGAAACGTTAATAATTTAGCAAGCATTTAACTTAATCGCTAGAAATATTTTTGAATAATTGATAATTCTGTTACAAGAATGCACATCATAACTGTTTATTCAATAGAGTATTCCTGCAAACAAGAGCATAGTGACTGATGATTGGTTTTGATTATCCCAAGAATGTTCTATTGTTTTACGATCCATACTTACCTACGTTAACAGTAATGAATAATTGAAAACACATCAAAGTGATTCAGAAGAGATTGACCCTTTGAGAAAATTCCGCATATCCTTCTGATGAACTCTTCAACGAAGCCTGCACATTCCAACCTCCATTTTTACAACAATTCATCATCTTATTACCCCCAAACGGAATAATTCAACAATAATGAATTCCTCAGGTCAACGAATCCATTTACAGATGTGGTTTTATCAGTGTACCTGATAATTTAGCAATTTCTCTGGATTTTCTCATGAGTTTTTTGTCTGTAGGCGATCGCACGTTCGCAATTAGGTCATGCGAACAGATATCAATCGACACTACACTGAATGTCACTGGAACTAATCGGATCGAGAAGTTTCAGTCCCGACCTGTGCTCTATCGTGACGACGGCGAGGAAATTATTGGGCTCCAGGTGATCAATTTTTCCCAATGTATACAGTATCGGAACAATTTTATCTTGGGTATGGCCGAAACAGCATAGGAGTGACAAGGACAGCGAGCGGAGAGAGAGACGTAACGCTCAATAATCAAAACTCGTCATGAATTACGCGCTTCGAAGCATCAAGAAACGACTGTGGAATAACAAAAGGATAACGCTCATTTGTTTCGACTTTCGGCTCTTATTATTTATCGAGCACGGCCGTGACGTTGACGTTGGAGCGTAAAAGAGCATCCGCCCACAAATCAACCCCGCGTCACAACTCGAAAGACGATAAGTTTTCGTTTCCGGAGTTTGTCGATTCGATTTCATGCTCGTGAAGATGATCTCGTGATATTGTTGGGGTGGATTGGCGCAACTAAGTTGCGCCGCGGTTTTTTCATGTATTGTCGATTATTTTAGCACGTTGTCAAGTGAGGAGGTTTTATAAAGTGACGAAAACCATGAAATCGAGTGATAAACAGAAAAAGAAAAACATTTTATACAAGTGACTGAAGAAAAAATAATGCACTTATTATAAAGAAGAGAATTTGACAACTTGAATTTCGTTATAATTCTATACTGGGTTTTTTTTCGAAATGTCAAATCTTTGACACATTGTCTTGTTGAAACCACATCAATATCATCTAATTTCGGCAAAAATCACGCTCTGCTGGTCATATTGACTTGCCATATTTAGTTTCTTTTACGTTTTCAATGTTAGACACCAAATTGAAGCTGCCAAATCAGCCTATTTCAACAAATCGACATTGACGAAAACGTCAGTTGAAGGTTAGGTTAGGAAACAACGTAACCATAGAACACATAAAATCTTGTCATATCAATTTAATTGACAGCTTCCAGATGGTGTTTAAGGTTAAAAACGTAACAGTCCCTCAATATTTATTGATTATCACGAAAATAACAATAACAGGATTACGAAGCATTCTAGAAATCTCAAAATCGTACAAAAAATAGGTGATTTTTTCAGGATTAGACATTTAAATCATGTGTAATTTTTTATATTGATTATTAGATGGGAGAGAAAAAAAAAACACTTGGTATAAATTCGTCATTTGGTATGTCCTGGTCGATCAAAAAAGACATGTGCCTACCGGAAATCAAAAATTAGGAAGCACCGAGTGGAAAAACGTCCGAAAGAGACAGAGAGACGTATAAAGTCCGGAGTAGACCGGAACGCACGCATTCGCGGTACTTCGAATGGACAACCCGAGCTAGCGTGACTGATTATATAAATCAACTTTTTATTTTCAGCCACCTCCGCATGAGCTTACACGGGCATTCGTCATGTTTTTGTTACAGTTTTTAATTAAGAGTAATGTAACATGCTCGTACATGCATACGTAGGTACGTGTACGTTTATTTCTTTTACGATTGGGTCGATGAATATTGCATCAATTTTAGGACACCCTTTATGATATCATTCCCTTCCTTAGGGGGCAATATCAAGAAATAATTTTTTGAGAACGTTTTTTTTTTAATATTTTTCAGAAATTGAACTGTACCTTGAACTTTAATGAGTTGGGGAACTTTTTTTTAACATCTCCGAATATAGCACATAACTCAGTTATTTTTGAAATATTTTTCTGTAGAAAAAAACTTGAAATATAGCTGAAAATATACTTTATAATGTCCAAAAACTTCAAAACATTCTATGCGGTATTTTCTTAAAAAAAAATCGCGAAGACCGAAAAAAATAGCTAGCTCCTTAAGGGGTTATACAGTTAAAAAGTTTAAAAAAAGCGAATTTTCCAGAATTTTTTCTGAGAAAACTTTCGAATTTATTGATCTAATAATTTGTACACACATTATGGTATCTTTCAACAGTATTTTGAGACTTAGTATTAGTAAAAATATTTATTTGGATAGGAGTTACAGGTGAGCTCCGGGAGCTCCTCTCAAAAAAGACGTTTTGCGGTGAACACTAGGTATATCTCTGAACTGGATCATCCGAAATCAAAAAATCAAACAGATTTTGTTTAAGTAATGTTAAATCCAGTAATTAATCGAAGGAAATAGCAAAATAAACATTTTTAGCGAAATGGCAGTTTCTCAAAGAAAAGAATCGATTTTTAACATAAAATTCATACATTCCAAACAAGAACAAAATTTATTTTTGTTCAAATATCGGTCGAAATTTCGTGAAATAACCACCAAGTTGCTTACCATTGACCATAATTTCCTTCTCTTGTTATTATGCCGGTGAACTTAAGAAGACATCCGTAGGCGTCCGCGATACCAACATAAACATAATATTACACTAATTGTTCCCGATCGTAACTTAACACCTATGGCGCGAAGTCGGCGATTGCATATACAAGGCGTTCGTTCGGACTTCGACACATATATTTATTTCCTTCTTGGAAAGACAAATGCCGATCGATTTGAAGAAATATGGGGGACGGGAGCTGTCCGACCTACGCCAACATGTCGATGGCTGCCATAGGAAACTTGTTTTTTTTTTTCACTACTGTACGCTGAGCGAGATGTGAACGCGCTTGAGATGGATTCGACGCGATTTCGAGGTTTTCGTAGTCGGATAGATTGATCTAAAATGGGTTTTAGGTGGGTTAGGTGTTCCACAAGGAGGTGCTAAGGGGCCCTTCCATCGCCAATTGATCACTGATCGTCAGACTGGAGTCCTAATCATTAATTTGTATGATTTTTCTGATCTTTGTAGTTACTAGAGGTAATTTTAAGTCGATTTAGCTCAAATTACCTCTTTTCGAAAATGCCTCCTGAGAGAATTACAGCCTTTTGAAGAAGACGCCTCTATTTGAGTTTTCTTCAAATTATTCGAAAAAACCGTTACTCATTAAAAAATTCAAAAAACAAAAAAATACATTCTCATTTTTCTTCTATGCAAGCAACACCGTATTTAAAATATTTTGAAATTATTTTTTGATCTTTCAAATCGATATCATGAACCGTTTTCGAGAAAAATAAATTCAAACTTTTTGAGTTTTTACATAAAATCATTGAATTATAGAAGTCTGTCTGTAAATCTGACAACTTGTCAAATTATTTTGATTCCAAACGGTTGTTACTATTTTTGAGTTATTTCACTAAACTCATTTCTGGACACCCTGTATTTCTGTGACCAAAAATTGGAATAAATAATTGATACATGTTGAAGGATTTGGACCAAACCTTGATCTCCTTGTATGCCGCAGATGTCAACACATCAATATCAATATAATAATTATCAGTGATTTGCATAGTTCATTGGGTTTGAATATGCGTAACCGTGAAGCTGAAAAAATATAGCCAGTTTGATTGATTACTGCCATTATTTCATTAAATCACAAGAAAAGAAATAAGTCAAATTATATAATTGAAAAGAGATCGTTAAATGATTATCTCCAAATCATCGCTCAACCGAATGTTCAATTCCCCAATGTAGGAGAATACTATCTGACAGGTTATGCTCGAAAATTGAAAATTGGATGCTTCATTGTCTAAAATTATTAATGGATTCTCAAAAAGAACCCACAAAACAAAGAAGCCAATACAAAAAAGTACCTAGTGTATCCAATCATACATCAAATTGGAAACAACTAAAATAAGAAGAAAAAACTAGCAAAACACGTCTGGAGCAATCGATATTATATCTTCAAATAATCTGACAACCAAGACATCGAAAGTTTTTCCAGAACTTGGAATTTTACAGCCAAGAAAAATATATTCACACTACGCTTATGAGTTGTATGGCCGAAGGCAACATCATGAATAATTTCTAACATGTCTTCTCAAATTAGAACTTTTACAATCCGCACACCTGGTATATTGAACAACTAACTGTACATCTTGCAACACACACACACACAGACAGGCCGAGTGAACATATAGGAAACTTTAATTAATAATTTTATGGAGGTGCTTTGAACATTATCTTTAGCTATATTTGATTTATATTGATTTATGACTGACAACTATTGTTCCGTTCTCATTACGATTATTTGAAGACTCAGTATCATTTCAGGTGGTTCCTAACGTGAGAAGAGAGTATCCCTTTTCTACTTTGGGAAATTGTGCAAAGATGTCAAATAAAATGACCCAAAAATGCTTGTTGAAATCGATTTTAAAGACCTCGTTCAAAATTTATCAGGGCGGATGATGATCCAAACTGCCAGAGGTGTTCAAAATATTCTCCATTCAATTTCTGGCATTGTGGGTCCATTGAGTGGCCTCCAATAACACCAGATCTGACTCCTATAGGTTCCCACCTCATGGTACTCGTTTAAAAAAAACAGGAAGAGATTAGCGTTCGCTATAAATCCTACTGGATCTTCGCTAAAAGGCGTCAATGAAATAATTACAAATATAAAGTGATAAAACATCGCGAACCTACACCGAACGTGTCGATAAACAAGAAATATCGGACGACGCATGCACTTTACTGAACGTTATAAATAACATTGGCTTAGCTGGATCGAGTAAATAATGAGGTTTATTCGATGTGAGAATTTTTAATCTAGCCTTATTAGGAATGTTGGAATAATCCCTCCGACTTATTGGTACACGACAACGGAGAAAAAGTCCGGTCAGATATCTTCCGGTCATGTCTGCTCTAACGGTATAAGTTGTCTTTTGTTGTAATGATGTTATAATATGGTAAAGTACAGGCTCGTATTTATACGTTTACTATCATTAGAGATGCTACAGAGTCCATTTATTTGAGGTTGATAGTGACGTCACATAAGCAACAGGTGCGATGTTGCCGGCTCTCAAATTTTTCATTGGATTCAAAGAGAAAATTTGAGGAATCATAAAATGTGTCACAAGTTCAAATTGTGAGTTAGGATGAGAATAAAGTTTCTATAATGACATGACCTAAAATGTATCCCCTCTGAGAGACAGGGTGTTGAGAATACAAAAAAAAATAAGATCAATTTCAATTTAAATTCTCTAAATGAATTTTTTTATCAAGATTAATTAAGTTGATAGAGAATTGACTTATCGATACTTCATTTGCCTGGAATTGAAAGTATTTTCAAAAAACTGAAGATGTTTTCAATTGAAAACGTGCTCGTATATTTCTGGTGAAATTTGACGCACTCTAAACAATCTCAATTCTTCATTTCTCGCACGCAGTTTATTCTGAGTAACACTACTTTATTCCAATGTGATAACTGGAAATAAGGACAGAGACCGATTATGCGACAATCGTCGGAATAAATCATGGAAAATGTGTTCATGCATCATTGATGAAAGGCAGTAAATAACAGCTCGAAAGAAATGAGTGTTGCCGAAGACATGCGTGGCCTCAAAATGTCCGAAAACACGAAAGATATTCACTTTGGTGAACATTTAATAACAGCTTCTCGTCCGCAGAATATTTCAGCAGTTTCATATACGTTTTCTGTACAGAGTGGACCAAATAATAACACAAAAGGAATCACACATTTATCAGCTCTGGTCTTCCCAAACCTTGAGTCGAACAAATGAGAATTCCATGACACATATCAAGCTGTGCTCATCCTGACCCTTTTCCAAGACACCTCTTCGATATCGTTCGTTCCTTCATCGATGTTCGACAATGACACGAGCAAAAAAACAATATTTCCACAACGTTTTCAATTTGTCTCGTGAATACAAAACGACTCGATGATTTCTGCTCCGTCATTCTGGTCTAGCAAGACGAACCACTGAGCAGTGCTTTCAGATGGGAGGAATTTATTTGGTCCAGAAGAAAAAAAACATGATGGAGGTGCTTACGAAGTATGCTAATAGTTCGACGAATGATGATGGTGTGATGTTCTGCACGTGGATGCATTTCAAAACAGAATTTGGGTTGTTTGGGGGGCTATCATTGATGCCAATCTTGAGGCTAGGTATTGAGAAGGAAGAACTCACGTCAGAATTCTATGCAAGCGGCTAGTCTCGGCTTGTGATTCTATAAAATTGTTTGAGAGTAACAGAAAACTTTAAGTTGGATAAAAAGCTACAACATATCGGAAGATAAATTATTTTTTGCTGAAAGGGTTCGCAGGATGTAGTTGAAAAGATAATAAATATAATTTGTGAAAACTGAGAAACATGCTTTGATGATGAACTAAAAAGGCGAAAATTATTATCATCACAGCGTTAAATTAATTTTTTTCGATAAATAAACGTCACTGATGAGATCATTTGTGCGATACAATCTTAGATATTGGAAGAGACCTGCTTTTCAATTCGTTCAAAAGATGGCGCAATTCGCGGAAAGTCACATACATACAACCCAAGCTCATACAAAGCATGTAAAAACTAGTAAAATTTTATATTTTCAGCAACACAAAACAATGATTCGTCACCAAAAATCCACCACGAGTTCGACGACCAATTCAATAAGCCAAATAATCACTTCACGTATCTACATTCAAATCTCTCAATTCCGTTCAGCTCATACGAGCAACAAGTACGACCAATTACCTTCCGTAATAGCTTCCAACCCATCTCCCCGGAGTATTTCGTAACCGTCCGCGGCTAATTTCCGGCGCAATAAATTCGATTGATACCGGAAATTCCTGCTTAATTTCCCAAAACGTTCAACGAGCAATCAAAAGCATTCCCATAGTGATGACGTCACGCCTCGATGCTTTCGATTGTTCTCTGAATAGTTCACGTAATTATCATATTTCATAATCACACGGAGGGGGGTCCAGGGGGGAATAGGGGGAGCGAGGTTAATGAGAATATCGGGGAAATGAGGAATTATCGAAAATTAGTCCGTTACGTTTTGACGTTCACGTTAAATATTTGACCATATGGGCATGTCTCTTTATTGGGTATGTTTTCTTTATTTCAGAGTTTGTTTTCGATAAATAATCAATAGATAAGCAACAAATAAATACTAAAAAATAATTCAGACATTATTTATTCTTCCTGAAATGTATACAACAGATTTTTTATTCATTTTTGATTATCTAGCTCTAATTGAATTTTGAGGTAATCACTCTTTATCGTATTATTTTGCAGATATCTCAATGCTTTTCCTATAATTGGGTTTACGTCTCTTGAAAATAAAGTGCTATTTTTCTCTCAATTTAAATCCCAGCTCTTGAGAACTTATTTATTGGAGAATCAACTGAAGAATTATCCATAGAAAGTCTTTGATCACCTCTGACAATCCCAAACTAATTTCAGTCTTGTAGTACTTCACTTTGTTCTGAGGTCACCATATGCGAAACTTCAAAAACAGGAAATCAATTCTCAAATCGTCGTACGCGAATAAAAACCACACCTACTCCATCTTATCTAAATTAATCTTCAAAGTCATATCGCTAATGGAGAAGGTCTAGTGTCACATAATTCCAGTCAAACGATTTCATTGACTTTTTTTTGAAACGATACACGCATATTCAGGATTCAGTGGTACTGACACAGATTCCTATGCAGGTGTTGGTAAGGAATGTTATTCTTTTCAGGGCTCAGAATATAACACGACCATACATTGATCAAGGATAAAGAACGATACGTAACGTAGCTCTAGATAACACGCTGTATAAGATTTGATATTGAATGAACAACTAGACTAAATTGTATTGAGAGAAATTGACTAAGTGTGAGGTTTCCAGCTTGAAAATTGATGAGAACTCAGTATATTTCAAATCAAATATACAGGGTGTTACAGAATGAGAGTTAAACATTTCAGGGGGTGATTCCTTATCGATAAAGAGAAACATGATCCTGCATAAGAAGAGCATCCCTTGTTAAAATGCAGTCCCTTGTTCGCATTTATTATGACGTATTTTTGTGATTTTTTGCTGTGAACTGGTTTATTTTTGGGCAAGAAATTCAAGAGACATGTTTCGTTCAAAATGAAAATAGAAAAAGTGGAAAATTCGTGTCTTCTTGGAATCAACTGGTCAAGTGAAATGTTTGCAATGAGCTCTCGTTCCCTAGATTGAACTTTGTGATGTGTTTGTTGGGACAACCTGTATATCTTTCAATATATGGAATATGGTAGCTTAACGTTCCTCAAATTATATGATATTGAATTAATCTCGGTGTTTTTATAACAGTTCAAAGAAATTAATCAGCTTTTGAAACAGTTTTTCGGTGCTATAAATAGATGAATGTGGATAGAATGACAGATTGACAGCAAGTCTACGTCAAAAATTTGCAGTAAACTAACCAAAATTTATAATCTGTGAAATGTTTCGATTTATTCACTCAACAATTCGACGATTTGTCAGCTGTTAATTTTTGTATGAACGGAAAGTAGAAAAAGCTTACCGATTTGCATAATCCCAATCCAAACTCAATGAAAACGTGTGTAGGAATTAAAAATCCAGAATAATTATTCGGCACGCATACATTAAACGGCATTCAAAACCGTCTAGAAATCTTTTATGACAGCAAAAACTTTGCTTAATTCCATTTTTATTATATCATATTACTAATTTAGCAATCCGCACAATATTATGACACTTTTATGCCAGGGCCGCGAGCAAAGAAAGCGGTCATATAATTATCACAAAGAAATCTGCTTGTTCTTCACATGGGCAGTAAATTAATTTTCATGTGACATTTACATTACTTGCATTCGTTCGATCAAAGATATCATTACGTGATTGCGAAACATTGATATTATGTTCGTTTATAAGCTCCGTTTATTCTTCATGGCTGTATCGAGCCAAGAAAAAAATCATGAATTATACATCATTTTCGTAGTCCGATGCTTATACGAAGTGTTAAGTGGGATAATTTTTATGGGGCCGGTTTTTTACGGTGTAATAATGTCAATTAAAATGGATAGCATAGTGCATAGCAGATCATTTCATATTGAAAAATAGACAGAGATTTAGATAGATCGTTAAATATCGAACATAAAATTATACAATGGAATTTTATAAGTGAATATTTACAAACTCCACTAAAAAAAATTTTATCGGTTTGCATTTCAATACGACGCATATTCAAGAGGCTTATTGAAAAATATTCAATCTACAAGGTGTACGGAAAATCCCTTCAATTTCTAATTCAGTTTCCTTGAAAACTAAAGATAGCTTGAATGATTTTATAACGGTTGTCCCCCCCCCCCGTGTGATACGCCTATGGTAAAGTTAAAGCTTCCTCGATCCTAAGAGCCATAATAACAGGTTGATTTTCAAAACATTCGCAAATTTATTCGAGGCACGCTCTTCAATTATCACTCATTAATTGGATTAAAGCGTTGTTATGCCATTTTGAATATTCATCCACCGATTCTAACAAGAATAGTACATTAGCTTGCGATGCATATGATCGAATAAAATTCGCGCATTCACACCAATCACCGGCAATAACAGTAAACATCAATGGTTTTTATGATTATTCGTGCAGTGGACACCAAATAAGTAGCGAGTAAATGAATTTTCTTTGTTATTAATCGATTTTATGGTTTTTCCAACAAAACATGAGATGGATAATGACATATGCGGTGACAGCTCGCCAGAAAGTGCGGTATTGCCATTTTTTCAATAATATTCAGTAACAGAAAGTTAGGTTAGGTTTATAATTCAAATTGTTTCGAGGAATGTTCACGATTTACGAAATGTATTCAGCAAATTTGATCAACTATCGACTGTTGGACAGTTTTTTCAATATTTGTAGAAAGTTCGACTGGAATCAACAGAATTCATGAACGAATCAAAGATTTCTCTTCGAATAAATTCGTCATCATTGTCACCAATTATAAGTTCAATGTTTAGTTAGATCTATCTATTTTGCACTAATAGTAACCAAATCTGTCAGAATACATTCAAATAATTCAAACAACCATCTGAGGTATCACCCTGTACAAGAATATGCACACAGTAAACAAATAATACATTTTGAATATGTTTATGTGCGAAATGAAACCCATCTTTGAAATGTTCTTAACACCGAAATATTTGATATTCTTCACAACACTCGCGTTGGTCATAAACTGAACCATATAAAGTTTATGCGCGTCGTTTTTGAAATATTCAAACCGCAAATTTTACATGATCGTGAAGTATGTTCTTGGTATTTGTGCGATTAAAATTTACAGTACAATGTACCACACCGTATCATGTATATATACAGGATGGACCCACATATAACTATGCTCAAAGTTTTTCCTTAACTCTCTTAATTTCGAAGCGAATGTGGTGGGCCACTCTGTATATATATAAAAAAAATTCTAGATAATTTCCATTACAATTATTCTTTTCTTTATCATGAACCGTTTTCGAGAAAAATAAACTCAAACTTCTTGTGTTTCCTACCTAAAATCATGTTAAATGCAATATCAAATTGGTTTTGAGAAATCAACAAAATCTATTTATAACTGTTCATTGATTATACAAAGTTTGAATGTCTCAAGTAACGGCGTTTTTAAATAATTTATAGAAAAGTTGAACTCTTTATGCATCACCCTGTATATAGGTGATCTTTCAGCAACAAATACTCATTCAGGGTTCTTGAAAAAGTCTCCACTTTCTCTGAACAGACTAAAAAAGATGGTTGGGAAGCAGATGTGTCGTCATCAACATTTCTTGAAATAATTAGAATATTCTAGCAATATCTTTAAGTTTTTTTGGGAATCTCATTCGGAAAACTAGCACGTTCTTCGGGAGATATCTTTCTTATGATGTAACGAAATTAATTGACAAAAACTCTACTAATACCATGCCCATTTCGGTTAGCTTTCCTCAACTCTACCAAGAACTGTCCAAAACCAGCCTCAATTTCCCATCTGATTAAAGTCGTAATATGCGTGATGCATTCTTCATAAACATACATTGCGATATTCGGTATTCGTTTGGGCGATTTCGTGCGGTTTTCTTATTATTTCAACGTGCAATTACCGGGGCCGCACAATTTATGGCTTATGTGCATACAGAAAAACTCGTTCGTTTATGGCGGCGAACTTATTTTGCGAAATTTATGGTGACCGGAAAGGTTCCCACGTCACGTTTTTTCGGAGATTGGGTCATATGCGACGTATCCTCGATCTTCTACAGTGCGACACTTTCAAAAAATCGATTTTTTTTTCAGTCTATTCGTTAGTTTATACTTTCCAAAAAAAAAACTGTGGAAGCGTCAAGGTCGTATCTTTGATAGTTTTCAAATTTCAGCGTTCTAAAATCGATAGTTGAGACGCCTTTTAATTGAAGCGACATTTTTCAAAATTGCTGACGTCATAATTCAAAGAGAAATTGGCCAATCCATTTCAGATTGAAACGGAGATTTCTTGGATATATTTACTATACACTGACCTAGGATCGTTTTGATTGGTCAAAAATTGTTAATTTGGCATCAAAAAACGACCAAACGGCCGCGAAACAATACTTTTTTCTTCAGAACTACGCCATTTTGTTGATTTTCGATATTTTTCAAAAATCATAGGTCACTGTATAGGAAAAACCGTCAGCAACAATATCCTTTTTCAATTTTCCCGTTACAGCTACTCATTCAGCTAGAACTATACCAGAAGTTAAAAAACTTTTTTTGCATCTTCGAAAAATTTCAAAACATTCTAGCAAGTAATTTCTTTCAAAAAATTTTCTAAAATGCCATGTGTCGAATTGTTCGAATATAAAAGTTAATGATCTAATTAAAGTTTCTCAGTATTGATTTAAACGTATAAAACTCTCGGAATTCCTTATTTTGTAACCTACCAACATCCATTCCATTATAATGTGCATTTTTCATATCTTTCATATACTTCTGTGAGATTAATCAATGTTTCACTTCAATAATCAATTCAAATAAATTTGATTTCATTATATTTCTTACTTTTTTCAGAGTAATATTATTATTATTATTATTATTATTATTATTATTCACAATAAGGACATTCGATATTAGAGAAGTGGTACCATCGCAATTCCGAGTATGCAAACGTGGTAAATAAATAAAAAACCTAACGTCGACATCTTGAGTAAATCAAAAAAGAGGACAATTTGAAGGCAATTTGCCAATTTCATTCATTAATCAATATTTTTTCGAGTGATATTCATAAACCTCGTATATTTTCTAACGAGCTTACTCATACCGACATCCATCTGGAAGAGTATCTTCATTCCGTGATAATTAATCGAATGTTGACTGTTTACATGTAGTTTAATTATCGCACATTGACCCCCCTTCACCTCCACCACTGTCCGAACCAACCTAACCTAACCTCACCTGCATTTGCACCAACCAAGCGTCCAGGAAATGCTGCGGTCCCCCTTGAGGATGGTGCCCGGCGTTCGTCGCCCAACAATCCACTCCGTGCGCCGGCACAATTTGATCCTCCGACCGTCCAACCGTCGCCGAAGGTGCCCCGACACAACACGTCCCCGTATCCATAGCCCCGAAAAGCGGGGAAGGCGCCCTAACACCACCAAAACCACCTCACGGTACAGCGAGACTGTTTTTTCGTGACAACTGACAACTCGATGAACCGAAATCGTGTCGAAAAATCGCCGAACGAAAGGCTAACAAGGCGTGCAATTTCGTGTCATTCGTGGGTTGTTTGTAACACCGATGCGTACTTGTTTGGTTGTCTTGACAACATTTGCACGCCGACTACGAGTTGCGCTGACTTTCTGCGGTTGGGTTCCGCGAAAGAGATAGTAATACTGATTGGGTCCTGTGTGATAAGAGCGCTTCTTTGCGTCTTGCTCGTCGTCCTGCGGCGCAGATGGGGGAGGAGGAGGAAGATGGCGTCTGGCGCAGGCGGCGTCGCGGCGCTCGTATGCCGTCGAATAGGATTCGTTGCTTATATGAATTCGTTTGTAGCGTGTTTCGAGATGATTCAATGATTCATATATTCGGTTACTTCTACATTTATAATTTATTTTACAGTTTTCTGTTTGCCAACTGTGTCAAAAGTCACTTTCTCGATTTAAATAAATTACTCAAAAAACAAGCACAGTGAAGAGTAATTTTGTTGCTTTCAGTATATTGAGATACCCTGTAGGTCATTCTATAATTTATTTCTAACTTATTCAAATTATATCCTGAATTCTAGTAAAATAAAAATTCAATGTCGTTCCACTTATTTGTTTTCTTTTTGAAATATTTCTGATCACTAGAAAAATCACAAATCCAAGCAGTTGGTTCGCAGATATGAGTTATAATTGTTGATTTCTGTGATAGAATCTATTTAGTGATGAACAAAAATTAGTTTTATCTGAAAAAATTGGGGTTTTCAATGTTTTTGCTTCACATTTTGGACCGACTTTTTCGTACATCCTGTGGATACTTTAGGGAATGTGATTGGTGGAAATTGTTCGTTCAGTTTTCAATATTCAAGTATCAATCGATGCCTACCTCAGAAAATTGGCGTCTACATAAAAATGCCAAATGTTTGATGAGCTGCATCTGTCACTTTTTTCAGAAAAACTTGAATAATTCAGAAACGGTTAATTTTGGGTATAGGGTATAATACATGAAATCGAATCGAAATCATAAGAGAAATTCTAAAATCATATAAAATATAGGGTGTTCCATTTGAAATAACAAAGATGGCGTCACTTCCGGAGAAACTAGAAGTGTCACAACACCTAAAATATTTCAGCTAGATTCTTCACACCTTTTTAGGTATATATACAAATTTTCAGAATAATGCTACTCCTAGTTCTCCTTATATAGATCGCATCATGTAGGAACTTCTTGTATATGAAATTCAACCATTTCGGAGATCTCAAAGTTTTTAAAACCTCATCAACATTGTCGAGACAGCTTAAATGGAAACAAATGACTCTTGAAGCCTACTAGATCCTTTTGGAAATGTCAATTTCATCAAATAATCATTTTTGAATCGAATCGATATCAGTGGAATACAACTGAGATTTTTCACGAATTTATCATCACTTGCACACCCTGTATACTTCGTCAGTGACGTTAACCAATAATCATTGTTTTCTCGTGAGCTTAACAATTAAAACCCACTAATTGCTAGCGTCTACATTGTCATTATCAGGAAGCTCACCAATAAAGCTTGTATCATTAATATCTTTGCGATTGATAAATCTGGAGTTGCATTCCGAGATTTTAATAGCGTATGTACGCGTCCAACGGTCGATAGATGCATTAAATTAAATTAGAATCAACGAACGAACGTCTCAAGACCGATAAATCGTATCTATCAAAAGGTTCTTTTTATCGTGGAAGGAAAGTCAGTGAATGGGCTCGGATAAGTATGAAAGTGACCCGTGTGTGTTCGTGAAGTGACAGCTTTGGTGTAACGTGAATATTTGCTAATAATTTATCATTTACAGTTGATTGAATCGAATTTCTGGTCCTCGCGCTTCCGCCAAAAATTATAAACTACGAGATGATCGTTTGTATTCATGTGTTTAATAGGGGAAAACCACTAATTTTTAAAAACAGCACAACATTCATTAATTTTTTTGTATTTTTGATTCGGTCTATATCATGAATAGAATAATAAAATGAACGGAATGGGTTTCGAACATACAAACACACATATTGAAGCAAAAGTGTTATAAATAAATGATAAATAACGTATCTTCTCAAAAGTACAAAAAATATCTATTAATTTAGTTGTTATAAAAAGCGAGTTCGATTTCAAATTCATTGATGAAGATTTTGAGGAAGAAATTCACAACATTTGTTATTGGAATATTGCAAAAACGATATCAAGATCTGCTCAAAAGATAGAATAGGCAGGATCTATCATAAATGTTCCAAAATAAACACAAAATTTTGTGAATTGTTTCTGTTATTTGAGGAAATGAATACGTGAAATCAGGAATTTAATACTGGAAAACTATTTGGATTAATTTTTCATGTATATGTTAGTGAATTTCGAGAATTTAAAATACATGGTGTTTATTGAAAACCATAGGGAATTTGATTTTTTCACCTATGAAAAAGTCGATAAGCTAAAAGTAGGAACGTCATCATCAAAAAAATATACTAAGTGTGGATTTATGCAGCACTGAATAACAATGAAACAAATAACAAGTATAAGTTGAAGTTCTCATTTTTTCAATGTCAGTGTTTATGCAGCCAAGTATCAAATACAAATAGGTAACAAATAACGAATGAAAAGTTGTCCAACTTCAACTTTCTACGTTAATTGAACGCGATCTTCTTATTGTTTCGGTTTGAAGCAGAAATGTCAATAATGAAAATTGTTGAAAAAGCTGTGTGTGACGATATGGTAGAAAAACAAATTATGTGCCAATTAATTCGTTAAAAAATGTGATGATGTTATTAACATTATTTTTCATTCTGTTGTTTTGTTCAAATAGTTTTCGTTCATTTCTCATGTATGTTGATCTCATTTTGGTTTATTAGTTTGATTATCATTATTGTAGTTTTATTTGGTTTCAATGAATGTCCTGTTTTTTTCTAGAAACATTTTTTGTTTTTTTTTTGTTAATGTTGTGTTTTACTATTTTCTCTTTGAATATTGTAAGAATATTTATATTATTTTATTATAAAAAACCTCGCTCTAAATCCCTTAATTCTCACTAAACACCCTGTATAGCACACGATGGTTGTTTGATTGAAGAAACTCGACTTTGGTCTACCATGGCGTGTTCCTCAGAACGCCTTTTCGAAATATCACGAGAGAGCAATAAAATATTGTTAAAAATTAGAAAAGACGAGATACATACGTGTAGATAGTAGGATACAAATCAAAGTAATGCGTTTGGCTACATACGCCAACAAAGACCGATTGTTCTTCACACCCTAATGTTCAGTCATCTTTCTTGATTAATTCCGAAGGGACGGGTAAACACAATTAAGTGAAACGAGAATCCCTGACTTATGGTCGTGTTGGAACGTTATGAATTTCGACATTGTATTTTTCGCTGTGGGAGGCGCGAAATCGTTCTCTCCGTACGTAATATTTCACCTTAAATTAGCGCCATTGAGCAACAATAATAATTCATTTGTGTGGCGAAGAACAAGAAACCTCTACGACTCGCCCCTAGTGGTGAATGTTGACAATGAGAGGTAATTGTGGAGTTGAATACGCGCAAGTGGTGAGCGCCCTCAACAGAAATTATCAGTCCATTGACTATAAACTATAAAGGTTGGTTCATTTTCATAAGACGGTGTCTGAGAAGCGCTGAACACGGCATAGACCTCAGCTTTTTTATATCTAGCATATTTTTCGAGATATTCGTCATTTTCTGTCGTCGAGTATATCAAAATAGCCGAAAAACACCCAAAAACATTCCAAAAATCACTTGTTCTGACAAAAAAATACTATGAAAGATCTTGGACATGTTTTAAAAGCATATCTACGAATATATTTCACAACGATTTTGTAAATTTTCGAAAAAATCATAGGTTAGGTTCGAGCAATTTTCCAAAAGAACGATTTGCTTCAAAACTCGTATACAAGGTGTTCTAGATGCGCTGAACACGGTCCTGACCTCAGTTTTTTCATATCTAGCATAGTTTTCGATATATTCGTAATTTTTTATCATCGCGTATATTAAAAAAAGTCGAAAAACACCCAAAAACATTCCAAAAATCACTTGTTCTGACAAAAAAATACTATCAAAGATCTTGCACATGTTTGAGAAGCATATCTACGAATATATTTCACAACGATTTTGTAAATTTTCAAAAAAATCATAGGTTAGGTTCGAGCAAATTTTCAAAAAAAAAAGATTTGCTTCAAAACTCGTATACAAGGTGTCTGAGATGCGCTGAATACGGTCCTAACTTCAGTTATTCTTATATCTAGCATAGTTTACGAGAAAATCCCTATTTCCTATTCATCTTCCCGCTAATCCTCTTGGAGCCCCAAAATAACCACAACCAAACAATTTTTTTCTGCTTCCAATACAGATCCTGCAGATACCCCCAACAGAAAAACTTCATTACAGCAAAAGATCCCCAAACGATAACCAAACTCGAGAAGATATACCCATCAGGACGTGCCTTTGTATAGCAAATTGCATCGTCACTATCTAAATCCGACATCACAAAACATACACAGTAGGCTTTGATTTGGTCTTCGAGTGTCGCATGAACGGCAGCTCACCTGATGAACTGATATTCTAAACAGCCACCACTCTGTCTCTATCTCTCTCGCTCTCTCTCGACTGGTATGACACGGCGACTGTTTACACAAAAGGGATTTGTGAAAAGCAACCTGTTGATTTGCTCGTAGTGTCGTCGTTTGGTACAGTTGCCAGTGCCGTAGAGCAATCGAATTCGAGGAGGGTATGGATATGTGGATAAATAAGTTATCATTTATTTACGAAATTCATGATAATGGTGACGTTTTGAGTAGTTTTTACCACTTTTGACGATGGCGAAACATCTGCAAAAGCGTTTCGAATAATTGGTATGAGTTTTAAGCATTGGAAATAAATATTCAATCGAGAGAAACAGGTTTTTGCAAATTTAATACGATGGCAATTCGTTGATAGTCTACTTTTGGAATAAAATAAGTGGCTGATTCAACTATAAACAATTTTGTACACTGAAAAAGACAAACTGTTGTCAGGAACGAAAAAAAAAAATATGTTTCTTACATACACATTACTGGGAATTAATATTTCAACGGATTACTATGAGTGCTTTCGCCAAAATTTTAAAATTTTGTCTTACAGAACACTCAGTTTGATTTTGATACGACATCAGTACACAACAAGAGTTGTAAGAAGCATATTTTGCACGACTATAGAAACAGCTAGTAATTCTAGAAGTGTGTATTTGTCTTACAACTCGAGTTGTGTACTATACTTCTTCTACGACCGCATTCATTCCCATTAAAAATTAAAATTTCACAAAGTGAAAATATGTTTTCCTACAACTGCCATGAAAAGTAGCGTATTTTTCATAGCTTACCTAATTTCAAAACGATGTATTGCTCATACTGTGAGTAATATTTTTTCTCACAGCACTTCACCGCATACATTTATATGGAGAATCAAGAAAAATAGACAAAAACTAGTAACAAATCGCGACACAATTATTATGAAACGTCCAAATGTTATCGGCGACGCTGCTTGTTATTCGTTTCCATGGCAACTACTGAAGGCTCTATCTTATTGGTTATATGTCGTGCGATTTACTTTACAGATGCTGCCTATTGGTTGTTGATCGTGCTCTCTTTTCACGCTAAAGTTGAATCGTACAGCTTCAAATCGCCCAGTGCTTAAATAGACTGTTACACATTTGGCGAGTTGTGCAAATTGCGTCATTTTCTGTAGGGGGAGTAGAAAAGGCACATTAAAGAACGTCAAAAATGAGAAACTTATTAGTCAAAAAATGCCGTTCCACGAATGAATTTCTGGTTTCTCTAATGCTGCGTCAATGCTAGGTTTTGCTAGCATTTGTTTTCTTGGAAAAGTCAAGAAACCCCTGAGCCTAAGCCACTGTTTTCGTCAACATAATCAAACCCGCGACGTTCCCCGTATGACTATTCATGAAAATTGAATGTAGCCGCAGTACGTTTTCAGTAATCGGATAAGAGATTCAGCTCTAACGAACTCGATGGCATATATCTGGCGGTGAAGAGATGTCTTAGACTTACAGATCCTGCTCACTTCTTATTGTCGCTCGCTTATTTGCGCAGAATGCGTGCTACAACTTTGTTGATGAACATTCATGTACCACAGGCGAGATTTTCATTGGGATGATGTTTTTTGCCGAAAATCGGAGATCCAGACGAAAAACTCATCGTGGGCTCTGGAATCGTCTTCTTGTAGCACTAATCATCAAAAGTTTGTCACAAAAAAAATTCAACACTGTTTATTGCAGTCACTTTTTCGCAAAACTCGTCTCAGAAAGTCTCAGTTCATCAACCGCTGCTTTTTTTTTCACCTCACATGAAAATTACTGATAGAGAATTCGAATCAAAATTAAAAGTCATGAGTATCAAGTCGTTACGTGGAATAATTCAAAGAAAGCGATGTCTCCTTCACTTATTATTACTGAAAAAAAATTACCAAAAAGATGTAAAAATGTACCAACCGTGAAGACAACACTATTGAAAGTAGTAAAAATTCATTATTTTCAGAAAAAATATCTCGAAAACGGTAAGACTTTTATGATGGGAATTTTGTCATAGCAGGTGTGTCATCCTTTGATCTACATTTTCCCTTGGTTTGACGTGGTATTTACGGGACACCCTGTATACATAGATAACAGTACCTGAACATATATTTATAAATAGTCATGTCGTTCGAAGAAATGAAATACTTAGACGAAAAAAGGAAAAAGATGTCGCAATATACCAAACGACTCACCGGACGTCACTTTTCAATGAATGTCAAAGTAAATATTTGAAACGAACTATAATAGACGGATGGAAAACATAAACCAGATAAGAAAACATTAAGTATTGGCTCATCTGACTATTTTTCTAGTATTGCTAGTTCAACGACGTTCATAGAATAATGACAATGAACTTTGTTCTATTTTCTGACATTGCACTGTCAAATGGAATGAAATCCCACATTCTACGAGTTATTTTATTTTTGCATTTTTAACCCTCACACTCCTCTCTCCAGTGGATCCAATGGAATTTTTGGTGTCCCTGTCCTATCCTGAAAACTAACGTTGAATGACTCAGTATTCTATATTTGAAGACTTATCTAAATAGCTCGGCGCGTGTTTATAAAACCACAACGATGAGTGTTAACATTTTACTATTACAAAGACGCCGCTCTCAAATAAATTATCGAGGAAATTATTGTAACAATGATACTTATATGTTGCTGTTTGATTACTCATTTATTGACATTTCAGTACCAGGAAACTGTCAGCATCCATTTCAGTCGTCAAATAGATTATCGCCTGCATTAGATGACTTCATTTCGTCTACTCCATGATGGTTTCCGATGATGATGATAGCATCAGGTATTCAACGGTAAAAAATAGCACTTTGAATATAGTCATCCTACGTATTTTTTCGTCATATTTTCGGCTATATATCAGCAGAATTAGTGACTGGTTACGACTATAAAACTCTGGTTGTACCAGCTTTATTAAAAATTATAATTTATTTATTATTAGGCAGGTACTTCTAAGATGAGTTCATTCAATATCCATTCATCATTTATATTAATTACTGCATTCAAATTAGTCGAGGAGAAATAGTTGCCCATTGTATAATGATGTACGTAGTAAGGTGTGTAAGTGTTATGGGAAATATTGTTACAGTTGCATCATTTCGAATATTATAAATACTATTCAACCATTCGCCTACGTATATGCCAACAATGATAAATTTATCATGGATT
The DNA here is from genome assembly GCA_037013635.1 of Plagiodera versicolora. Classification (NCBI taxonomy): domain Eukaryota; kingdom Metazoa; phylum Arthropoda; class Insecta; order Coleoptera; family Chrysomelidae; genus Plagiodera; species Plagiodera versicolora. The sequence goes on along the minus strand of CM072991.1, from coordinate 7,589,672 downwards.
GTTGAGGTTTTTTTCAACCAGGCGTTGAAAATGAGTTGAGAGAAAGTAATATCACAATTACAATAGCAAACAAAGACCTGAATTGTCATTGAATAATCGATTTTTGGGTCGTAGTCAAAGAAATAAAATTGACTATACTTTCAATAGTATTATCGAATATTAGTAGAATACTTCTGTACTTCTTCATGTAGCCCTAAAAAGAGCAACAAGAATCGTGTTAAATATCCAGAAACAAATCAAAGCCAATATATCGAACGCCCCCGGTATCAATTTCACCGTTGCCGCAGCCCCTCGTAAAAAGCGTCGCTTTCGCGTTTCCTAGCAACGCTCGTCGCCAGCGACCCGTCATTGGCTGTCGCTCGTCGACCAATCGAAGCTCGACCGTTTCGTTCGTTCTTTCCGTCATCGATTGTCATTTTTTCGGGCGACGTACGTCCGCGTTACGCGGTACGATCGGAACGAGAGGGTGCGACAGAAACGGTGAGTGATTCGTACGTCGGGAGTTTGGTAAACGACGACGATGGAATGCGGTCGATGTCAATTTGGTGCTCGGGATATTCACGGTTAATGGGATTTTGAGTGGAGGGGGTAAATTAGGACGAGCTTATTCGATTCGTATATAGGGTGTTTTCTGAAATTGACGCACTTTTAAGATAACAATGCCATATCAGAAAATGTAGCTTGTAAGATATAAATTTAATTGCCTCCACGTCAGCTAATAGGCTCATTACTGGATTTATATTCATATATATATACATCACATTTTAGTTGAAACTGTTGAGTCGTTTTGCGGGTCGTAATGGTCGTGTCTTTCAACCATCTTACTCGCCAAATCTAAATATCAAATTTTATAACCTCTAAACGTCACCGGCGAAATGGAACCTACCTTTTGGATGATGAAAGTTTACAACACTCGAAGATAATAAATTTTATATGACCGCGCTTTATGCCCTTTGAATATGTACCCGCTGTATGTGCATATTGTGGGTACTCAACTTTATCTTTGATATCTTTACTACTGTCTTGATCATGTTCGCTGTTTATGCGATGATCCTTGATGATTGCTTCTTGGTTGCAGATTTGTGTTTGAATGAGGCCCACCTTTTTCGAAAGCGTCCAATTATCCAGCCGCGTCTTGAATTTTTTTGATACCGATATACAGGGTGGGACTTTTCGAGATAAAATAGATCCCTAATTACGACTTGCAAGAATGTCACATTTTGATTATGACTTGCAGTAGCAGAATTTTAGCTAATATCTTCAAAGTTTACAATTCAATACCTAAATATCTATTTTAATTTCGATATAGTTCTCAATTCCTGGCGAAATAGGGAATTTTCTATCAAATCAATATCAAATCAAAAGAATATAGAAATATAAAATGGCGTGTACAACTTACTTCAAGTTTTTATATGATTTTTGTTAGAACTTGCGTCCAAAAAATAAGAATATCGCAGTATTTTCGTGGGGAAACAATACTTTTTGAAAAATTCCACTACAAAGTTGAAATCTCACCTTCTTTTCCGTGTCTCTTTTTGGGCAAGATTGTACAGCTTTTTGGCTAATTCCTTCAATAACCTGACATTTTAAACATATATTATATGTAGGAAACATTGAGATGGCAGTGATTTTGTGAATATTCAGATTTGACAGCATGTAAACCTAATCATTTCGTCAACCATTAGTTGATTGTCAACTTTCAAACCGGAGTAAATGACGTGCACCTTTAAAATATGGAGAATACTGCATTTTAACGTTTTTTTTTTGTGAATGAAAGCATGATGAATCATTCCTCAATATGTTATGTGTCTCATTGATGGAGAAATTTTACAGAGATATGTACAATTTCGTTCGAAAACGTTAAAGAAAAGAAGGTCAAATGTCTGACTGATAATATTGTAAAATTCGGCATTCACCAGAATATGGGCTGAACAGAATCTGGAAAAAAGATGAGAATCGAACTTATTGAAACTTTCATCCAAAAATTATCAACTCAGAGTGAACATCCCAATAAATATATCAGAATTTCTACGTAGTCGAATATAGCAACTCGATTTTTCTTCACATTTCCTAATGAACAATACTTATATCTATAGTTTTCCAATCGCCTAAAACGAATATCTACCTTATCCTCTTGGAGGTGTGTGCTCATAGAACTGAAATAGCTCCAAACTGGACTGTGAAATCGAAAACAACCGATCATGCATAATTTAAAAAATCTGTACCAATACCTCCTCGAAATTATAGGTCTACATTACAAGTAAATGGTTAATTATTCAAATTCCATTTGCCATTATAACTCATTCGCTTCTAAGAATACTTCCTTATCTCGCTACAGATATCTCCTAACAGATCTCGAGTCTATTATCCGTGTGCTAATAGATGTGCCCGTATACCAACATGCAAATGAAAGACGAAATTATGTCAGGGATTCGAATGGGTAATGGAAAGAGGTTCCCATCCATCGCACAGAAAGCCTACGCGTGAACTGAAAAATTAATCACGGCATCGGAATATCGATATTGAATGAGGAATGTCTCACACCTGTCATTATTATTATACTGAGATTGCTAACTATAGTTTATTGTAATAACCAAATGACGTGACGTGGTTTCACTCTCATTATGCGCCATTGCACAATTCCAATGCAGCTAGTGCGAAATATATCAGCCGTGGTTTAGCGAGGTATATAATTTCTCGTCTAGTCGCATTGAATTACTGAAGATCAGTGTGGAAATTTCATGGTATTTCCATTTTAAATAAGGAAATAATTGGCGTTTGAAATTTCAGAAAAGTGAACACCCTGTTGAATATTTTGGAACACTGTTAGGGGCACCTAATAGGATACTCTTTCATCGATGTGTATACGAAGATTCAATTATTTATCGTTAAAATTGTAGATAATACAGGCGTTTGAGTCCAGTCAGTCCATCTGTCAAAATGTTTCGAAAAATTAAATATCTCGGAAACAAATTACGATAGAGAAACGATTCGAAATGCAACAAGTACAGTTCGAAAATGTAAGATCAAACAAGATGTTCTTACTGGCCGAAATTTTAAAACAGTGATACGATATGCTATCGAAAAATTGGTGTTATAATTCGATAATCAAAGCACAAATTAATGAATCTAAATGTCTTACAAAGCGAAGCAATAAATAATATACCTAGTGTACCGTTCTCAGAGTTCCTCGTAATTCAACAATTTATGTTGGACTTTACATATCGTAAATGTGTTATAATATGAGGTAATAATTTGTACATAAAACTATAATAGTACGTTCGGGGTGGACGTGCTGTGTACACACGCTTACTCTGGCCCATATACTATTTATTTTTTCGCACATTTTCTCGACATTACGTGATATCTATATTGCCGTGGCACGTTAGATCTTGTTTATGTGTTTCATTCCGTGATCATTACAATAACCGGAAGAAAACAACAATAAATTCCAGCTGGTATTTATGTTTATCCACTGATATGTACATTTATACAGTGCGATAATTTAACTTGGATTAGTTACAGGGTTCAGAAGTTTGCATCATTATCTTCCAGTTAGATTTATATTAGGATTTTTCTACTATCTTGTTCAATTGCGAGCAAAATTTCAAAAAAGAAATTTGCCTGTATAAACTCGTATACAAGGTGTCTGAGATGCGCTGAACACGGACCAGACCTTAGTTTTTCGATATCTAGTATATTTTTCGAGGAATTCGTCACTTTCCATCATTGAATATACAGGGTGATTCACGACGAATTGTAAATAGTCCAGCCATAAGTGCTATGGACTGAGACCATTCCATATCTGGTATTAAAAAATGTCTTGTTGCTTTTTTGACGGATATACAGGATGATATTCGAAAATATGTGAATTATTCTACGTTAAATATCTCTAAAAGTGAAAAACTCATACATGACTGAGCTCAATAAAATAGCTTTTTACAAGATCAACAAAAATGTGAAAAAAATAAATAAATACGGCCTAGAATTTCAACAGTTGATTGAATAATACTTCATGTCGACTGATATCAACTTTCCTTATGATTTTTGTTGACAAATAATGATGTGCTATCGATGTAGTGCCACATCAGTCATAAGCAGAACGAAAATCCATTAAAATTATACTAATTTCAAAAGTTTAATTTTTTCTGCAGAAAACAAAAACTTCCGCGTTCATTTTTTTCAACTGTTGCTTAGTGTTCTCCTTAAGCTTTAAAGTGAGAAAAACAAAAATTGTCTGATCTGACATACAGGGTGTTGTTTCAATAAAATCAATAAAATTCAAAAAAAAACTAAGTCCGGACCTGAAATTGGAATTTTTCAAAAAAATATTCTATTGAGCTCAGGTGACATACTCAGTGTGCAAAATTTGATATGTCTGAGTTTTTCACTTTTAGAGATATTTAACGTAGAATAATTTTTTTAATATTTCCTGTATCATCCTGTATATACGTCAAAAACGCAACAAGGCATTTTTTAATACTAGATATGGAATGGTCGTGAATCACCCTGTATACCAAAAAAAGTCTAAAAACACCCAAAAACATACGAAAAACCATCTGTTCTACAGAAAAATTACCATAGAACGTCTCGAACTAATTGAAGAGTTTGTCGGTTTGTGCCCTTATACAACGAAAGAATTCAGTAGCAATTCAGCTTCGATTTAGTTATAAAACAATTGACAGATCATCATATAGAGTTCCTCATTTGTATGTTTGTATTTCCGTAATTTTCTACGATTTTTAATACTTTATCGACTTTTCTATTCTACGACGAGACAGAAATTCGACCGAACTTCTAACCCTCCCTGTATATAGTTCGCCGTAATATTAATTTAACCTCTCGTGTCCCGGTGGTCCAATAGCGTGGGCGGACTATATGTTTTCGAGTTTGTCCATAAATTCATGTTTTGCATACTCGCAAACACGCCATTGTCTCCCCGGTGACAATATCGCAGTTTGTTATTACGGTCCCGATGGAATCGCATATTTATATTATTATATCCTCACCTCGTTGTCCATTTCGTTATGATGACGATTTTCTGATCTACGAGCCGATTATTCGGACGAGCCAGCGAATGAAAAACGAGGAAGAAAACAATAACGACGCGGCACCTCGTATCCAGGTGGACTCTATGGGATATTGGAATTAATATTATTAAATAAACTGAGAAACATGCTCCAATGGTGAGATTAAATGAGGCGAAAATAATTATCAATACAGAATTAAATTAATTGAGAAAAACATTATTATTGTAAGTATATTAATATCAATGTTCTTCTCAATTGATTTATTTCATTCTTTTTTTATTTCATCGAATAATTGATATTTCTGAAGAATAATAATGTTTCTCTCAACTGATTCATTTCATTAATTTTTTATTTTATCAAATAATTGATATTGCTAAAGAACCACAATGTTTTTCTCAATTGATTCATTCAATTAATTTTTATTTCATCGAATAATTGATTTGGCTAAAGAATAATGATGTTTTTCTCAACTGATTTATTTCATTAATTTTTTATTTTACCAAATAATTGATATTACTAAAGAATCACAATGTTTTTCTCAATTGATTCATTCAATTAATTTTTTATTTCATCAAATAATTGATTTGGCTAAAGAATAATGATGTTTTTCTCAATTGATTTATTTTATTAATTTCTTATTTTATCAAATAATTGATATTGCTGAAAAATAATAATCTCTTTCCCAATTCGTTCATTTAATTATTTTTTTATTTCATTGAATAATTGACATTGCTAAAGAATAATAATGTTTCTCTCAATTGATTCATTTAATTAATCTTTCATTTCATCAAATAATTGATATTGCTAAAGAATTATAATGTTTTTCTCTATTGATTCATTTAATTAATTTTTGTATTTCACCAAATAATTGATATTGCTATAGAATAATAATGATTACCTTAATTGTTTTCATTTCATAATGATATTAATTTCTCATTCTTTGGTTTAATTTTTTCAAGCTAATATGAAGCATGTAAAAAATGGTGTCATTTCACCTTCAGGACTAGTCGTGTTGTATGATTTCATCATTGAAACACCTGGAGTGGGTAATTTCTAAAAGCAGACGAATCAATTACCGCCACACGGTAATAGCTTGAAAAAGCGTTTTGTCAAAACACGCGATTGGTAGCTGCAAGCACTTTGACATTGACAGGAACTCGTGGAATATCGACTAATAGCCATTTTCCATTTAATTACCGTCGATTATTCAGTTTTACGTAGATACCTACGAATTACTTCGTCCATGAAGGTTAACAATTCCTCAAAGCGTAGATGATTATCTTTTCGACTTCGCAACTTGAAAACTCTCGATATTTATGACGCTAGGAATGCCACATTAAGATTTTATCAAACGAGGAAAAAACTCAATTTCATTTGAATACCCCATACTTTACAACACGTTATTTGAATAATTTACATTGCGGACTTTCTGTTTCGAATATTTTGATTTTTATCCCGAATTATCTTTTGTTATACACCCCTTAATACGCTCCTGTGTACCTGATGAACATGAACAAACACTTATTTCAATCACTACTCAAAGTAGGCTTTGGAACTCTCAGATCTAACCGAGATCTGTCATAATCTGACGTTATTTTCGATCTAGAGCGTACTCGAATGTTCTCATTTACAATAAACTGAAGAACAGTAATTAATAATAGGTATATTCAAACAAAATTTAGCACAGTCTGAATAATTCAGTTGAAATATTAATATTTGGAGATATTCAGAAAGAATTAAAACCTTATTTCATGAAATTTACATGGTAAAAATATTACAGTCAGGAGGTAGGCAATACATTATACACCTGGATGCAATGGTGGTTGCATCTTCAAGTACCTACCTGTGGAATTGATGAAACGTCATTATCTCATCTTAAGTTTATGAAAAATTCGAAATTTTATGAAAAGTTATCCCAAGAATGGCCAATAGCAATGAATTTTAAAGCTCATCTCCAGATATGTCTGGAATTAAACTTCTGCTAAATCCGGAAATAAATACGAAAAACAATAGAATATTTTCATGGATTGCTGCCAATCATAGAGAATTAAAAATTATTTGGAGAACGTATTGAATGACCAAAATTCTGAAATCCTCAACCTTTTGGTCACATTTTTCGATGCTTTGAAGCACTTTGCAAGAACAAAACTGCGACAACCCAGAGAAAATTCCCTCTGTAAATTAAATTTGGCTAGCGAATGACATATACTAGACAACCCAATCGAATATTCGTTGACAGTTCTATCAACTGATTATGGTTTTCGTATAGTTTCATATTGAAATTGATTTTGAATAGTGTGAGCGCGTTCGCATATTCTTCGATGATTATCGGTTACGGTTTTTGAAAAGCAGAACCCGCAAAAATCATCGCGATTCCAAAATGAGTGGTGAATATTATAGTACCCAAGAGCCGTTGTCCAAATTTCATAAAGGTGAGTTAACAACATGAGAAACTGTATCCAAATCCGTACAGACAAAGCAGACCATAAATCTGTCAATAACAGACTGTTTCATCATAGATATTATAATATTTCAAAATTGCACATTTCTAACATTCCACAACATCGTTATTATGCAGTTTCATGAGAAATAGGTGACCTTCTCGCAGATTATTCTCTTGAACGTTATACGCACAGAACACTGCCATATTTCTTATATCGATTGAAATTAATTATCTCTAAGTCTAAACAAACATACTGTATACATTTTTGATGTGTTTCTGCTGCAAATGAAGTCATTAATCAAAATACTCGCTGGCCTAAGCGGTATCACCGAATATATTGAATAATGAAACGTTCTAAAAATTGATATACACACTTCAGTTTTTCAGTCACATAACTATTCAAATTATTCGATTGTTTTTCTGGAACTACTAATGACTTGGTGCATTCATTACATTCCATGAATTCGTTATCTTGAATTTATGGAAAATATTAACTTATTCTGGAATATTTAATTGCCTAAGAACTAGATTTGCGAATATTTTAATTTGTTTCGTGTTTCACAGTTCTCTTTCAATGGAGTCAAAATTTGTTGTGGAAATTATTCAAAATTCAATTCTCCTCTTTTCGCAATGAAGAATCGAAAATAATAAATATTTAAGTGTCGAAAACACGATGGGGTTTTTGATTTGATTTCCATCTATTTCAGAAGGTGAAAATCTTTCCCCAAAATTATCATCCAACAGAGATGGATCCAACCTAGGTCAGCATCAAGGTCATCGATTACATGGTAAGACATTTCCAAAAAAAAAATCAGGAAACGTTGAACTTAGAATATTCATTTGATTTTCTTTCTGATGCATTTAGAATTGTTAATTTCACGTTGAAATTCAAGTGTCAAAAGTCAAGTGAAGTTTCTTGAAACAGAACACAGTCGGAATTGTTGGGCAAGAAAAATTTTCGAAAAACAATCATCAGATAAATGAATAGAAACATTTCAAAGAGTGTTGGGGTCATCTAGAAAAACATTTATTTGCGAGAACCGAAGAAAACACAATCAGTTCTTGCTTTTGCCACTATCGGTGCACCTCAAAGTACTAATCGAATCCTTCGGCAGCGGCTTCTTCATCATGTGGTTCACCTTGGAGCAAAAGCTCTCAAACGAATACGACTTTTCAAACAAATCCCTGGCCATATCGCCCAGAAAGACCTGCAGGTGCGGACTGACAATCAACTTCTTCATCGCTATCGCGAACATCCTAGGCTCCGCGTCGATTATAACCCCCGACAGCCGATGCACCAAGATCTTGGAGGCTATCCCCTTGTTGGTCGCTACTATGGGCTTCCCCAGACTCATCGCCTTGAGCAGAAAGTCCGAGTGGACGTCGTTCTTAGCGGGGTGTATCATGACAGTCGACTCCATGATCAGAGTTTTCTCGTGGACCACCGGCAGCTGCTTGAGGAAAGTCACTTGGGAGGCGCAGAAACGCTGCTTGGCCGCAGCCATCAGCTCGTTGTAGTGCAACTTCTCCTCCAAGGTCTTGCAGTTGCCGGCAATCACCAGCTGGAACCTCTTGGTGATCGTTTTGTCGTCGATGACCTCCAGGAGGAGCTCGAAAGCGTCCAAGGCGAGCTTGAAGTTGGAGGACCTCTTGAACTTGCCCACGGTGAGGAACAACACCGTGTTGTCCATGAGGTCGGGGATGATGCGGTGGATCTTGATGCCCGCCTCCTTCCACAGCCCGATGTCTACCGACGGGTAGAGCACTCTCGGCTTCACGTTCAAGGAGGGATACGACTTTTTGAGTATTTCGAGGAAGCCGACGGTCTCCACTATGATCTCGTCGGCGAGTTTCACCCACTTGGCTTCCAGCAGCGTGGGATTGTTCTTGGAATGCTCGAAGCAAGCGTCGGTGTTTTTGAGCTCCAAGAACGTCTCCACGTAGAAGACGTCGTAGCTGGTGAACAGCTTCAGGAGGTATAGCGCGAGCAGACTCGCGTCCAGGATGACCAGCTGCGGCTTGGGCACCGGCGGGAACCAGGCTAGTCTGAAAGCCATCCAAGCCGCTTTGAACAGGGACAAGTTGCTCCGGAAGAGGCCCAGGACGCTCCTGGGTATCCACCACCCGGAATAAACCACGTTGATGCTGTCGGCGAACTCGACGTCGCCGACACAGTCGTTCTTATCGTACTGCGATGTCAGAATCGTCACTTTGTAGCCGAGCTTGTGGTAAGCGAGCGCGAGGTTGAGAATGTACCTGTCCACTTTCCTCTTCATCAGCTTCTCGTGGACGATGACCACGTGGGACTGGTCGGTGGGTCGCTCGAAAACGCGCGTCTCGACCTCCGTATTCTGTTCGCCCTCCATTCGGAAATTTTCACTTGAAAAATATCATCGAACGCTCGTTTTGACAACTCGAACGTCACGTCAAACTGAATTGTACCGAGTGCTCCTTTGCAGACATCGAGGAGCAGCTGGAGATGGCGGAGAACCGCTGCAACACCCTCAAGGACCAGCTGGACTACATGAAGCAGATATACGGAGCGAAGCAAAAGTCCAGGACCAACAGCAGATCGCCGGCCAAGAAGATGTCGGGTGAGGTTCCGCTGCCACTTCTCTTTCCAGCAAGGCTCGAGGGGTTTTTCTTGTCGTAGACGACGAGCTGACGGCATCGACAGCCTCGCTAGCCTCTGGCGACGACAAGGTGTTGCCTAGAAGACAAAACTCGAACGCCATCGGCACGGACAACACCGGCGCCGCAGTGCGGACCATCAACAACATACTGAACGGCATTACGGAGTCCGTCAACAGACTCTCCGAGCTCCACGTGCAAGTCACTGAGACTCCCAGGAGCAAGAGGGAGACGCGTTCCCAGAAGAGTTCCGAGGAGGATCCGGAAGTTCCAGGCGTGGGGAAAGCCGTCGGGATCTGCAGCAAATCCAAGAACATCAAGCGGAAATGCAAAGAGTCCAAGCTGCAGACCAGGAAGCTCGGTTCGAGCCAGTCGGTGAAGAGGTGTGGCAAGCTCGAGAGGAGACCTAAAACTACCACGAGAAGGGAGGTTGGGGTGGAGAAACAGCAGTCCTCCACGATGGCTTTGAGGAGGGACGTGGTGCGGTCTATCAAGACCAATGCCCCGGAGAAGCTCGTGGAGATCTACCACAACAAGGAGGCGAGGAACAGCGATTCCGACGAAGGCAACAACGCCAAGGGCAAGCCCAAAGTTTCCGAGGACGTCCCCCCTTTGGACATACCCCAACAGTTTGTGTTTCGTGCCAGCTCGGTCTCGCACGGTGGATGCGACAGCACCCTCGCAGAGACTTACTTTGACCCGCCAGAGGCGCCCAGAGCGATGCAGGGGTACCACAGGAACTACGCGTTGCCTACGATAGCTTCGAGGATGAAGCAAGTCGCCAAGTCCTATCTGAACTCGTTCAACTTCAAGGCGATACCGTTTTGCGCGGCCATTTCCACGAGTCCAAGTCATAACATCGGGATCAACATCCAACAGGTGATGAACGTCATCAAGAACAGGCAAACCGTCAACAGCATTTCCCCTACGCTGGCCCACAATATCGGCTTGGCTGCTGAAAGGATCAACAGCCGACCCCTCTCGGCGTTGGTCTCCACCATCAACTCCAGAACCAGGTGAATTTAACCTCGTCACTCCCAAACAATCCAAATAAGAAGTATTTCAAAGAATTCGGAAAATAGTGAAAACCCCAAATGAGAAATGATGATTCTGAAGAAAAATAATAACAGATTTTTAGCTGAATCGATTTTAATTCGTACCATTTATGTTAAATGACGAAACGAGTATCTCAAAGAATTCAGAAAATAATGAAGAATCCAAATGAAAAATGATGTATCTGAAAAAATATATATTAACACTATTATTCGCGCGATGATAATAAACGATTTCAAATATATTTGAACTGGAAAGAGTTCTGCAAATACGGATATTAATAACCATTTAAATACTCTGAATCTTATAAATTATCATACACTAAATACCGAATACCATTCGATAAATAAGGAAAAATACCCTCGATCAAATCTATGTGAATTAATTACAAAATTAACATTATCGCATTGACTAAAATATACAAATTGGTTCGTATTCAATTCAAATTTTTCCACAACATTCCCGGTCAAATATCCGATCGAATGTTTTTCGTAAATAACTTGACAATGATGGATGGACAATATAAACCCCGAATCATCGAAATATGTTGACGGTCTGAAAATTTTAGACGCATGGTGAATACTATTTTCAATTCAGTTCGTTTGGCTTTGATGCCTCACTTTTCGATTTCTTTTCGACCTGTCCATGTTTCTAGGACCAATGTAGGGATATTTTAAACAGTATCAATAATCTATGAGTCGTTCAAAAATATACAGTTTGATTATCGATATTTCCAAGAGTTAACCTACGAAATTCATCGACAGAATAATTTTATTTGTGGGTGCACCAGATTGGTAACAACTTTTAGCGAAGGTTTAATATATTTATCTACTCAGCATCCATATTTCATATAATTTCTCGCTGACAATTTCATCGAATTAACAGTCGATAAATGAAATTTTTCAAATGTCCTTGAGACGCTTTCGTCTCAAAAAATATCAATCTCTGAAACCGTTTTAATGAGGAAGTTTCCTTATGACGAATTCTCATCAAATAAGTACTCAACTATTTAGTTTGATATCTCTACTTTCTAGAATGACAATACAAATCATTCGACTCCATTCTATTTTCAAAATAAACCAATTTATAAATTTTGAGGCGGAAAACTATGACGTACTTGGTGAGTTTAGAGTGAATATAGCTATCGTAAGTTATGTTATGGTGTAATCCGGATGATCGCGGACGAAATCTACGAATGCATTTGCGCAATTGCCAGATCTACCTTTCTATTTTCATGAAAATAAATTGAAAGCTGTTCCGAAAATTCAAACACAAAGTTATATTGAAATAATTCACTTCAAGAACAAATTCGATTCATTCATTCATTTTCTATTCAGCCATAGCCCTCGATTTTACCATCGCATTCATATATTTTCGCATGTTATGTGCTAGTTATATTTCATAAGACATAATATATGATATTATATCACGAAAGGTAAACAATCCATGATTTGGTATTGCAAAATCCACGACATATTTTACTACCAAGATATTCTGGCCAGTTTTTCCGAATATTTAGAATGAATTAGAAGCAGGGCAACACTGTACTTCCGCATGCAAAATCTCAATTTGTTCCTGTGTGAACCCGGTTTTTCACTTGGTACGTCATCAGAATGGTGGAGGAGCCAAAACTAGTTTTTCAAAACGAAATTCTGGAGTCAAATTCGATCGCACAAAAAAAAGAAAAAATACGGGTGTAATAATTTTTCATATATTTTATGGAAAAAAATAAAATCTCAATATTGGAAACTTCCTCATTAATAGATGTTATGTCAATTACTCTACCGTCAATTCCAATAGCTTCCAATGAGTTGTAGAAGGAATAGTCGAGATCGACTGCTCTGAATACAATAAAAACATGGAAAACCCAGTTACAGGCCGTCGCAGTGCCCTCTATCGAAGCCCACCTTCAACTACCAGCAGCTCCAAGACATGGCGAAGGGCATCCCCGAGGAGACGGCCGAGGAAGTCGAAGGCGAGGCGGATTCGCCCGAGACCAAGACCGTGCTCATCACGGGCCCTTCGGGCGACATGGAGGTGCGCACCAGGAACGTGCCCACGTGGGTGGCGGACTCGACGGCGGCGGATAGGTGCACGTGCGTCAGCCAGCCCACGGGGGAGTTCCAGAGGATCGCCGATAAGTACAGGAGGAACGGGACTGCCGTGACTTCCATGACGACCACGTTACAGGTGAGTGTCCATTCACCGTTTTTGACGTTTAATGGACGTCATTTTTTGCATATAAAAGCATCAACTGTTCCATCAACGAAAAATAGATGAAGTTTTCCCCAAGAAAAACAACGATTCATTTTTCTGAGAACTCAATTCATTTGTAGTCTCAAAACTATTTTTTTTTTCCGATTCAACGATGAAAATAAAACAGAAACAATAAAATGGAAGGAAATATATTGCAATATCATACGAAACTTACTACAAAATTCTAATAATTATATACCAGGTGTCCCAAATCATCGTATATCTACATACAATATATCTCGTTTATTTGACAGGATAATTCAAAAATTTAAAAACATGTTTCGAATGGCACCAAAGTATTTTCTATTAATGACTTTATTATTAACTTTATTCCACTTCACAGGCAATTTATGATTTTCATAAGAATAATTAGGTAACATAAGAAAGTCTAGAATGTTGATATTTTGTTGCTAATAATAAAGAAAGCAACAAGTATGTTGTATAGTTGTATTCCAAGAAGAATAACACGCAATTTTTAATGACAATATACAGGGTATTTCAGAATTGCACGGCAATATTTGAGTTACAGGGTGTTGAAAATAAAAAAAAGAATACTGTCAAATAAGTTGAGTTTTCAATTATTATAGAAAATACCACGAATTTACTCACTTTTACTGAACGAAAAGACAACGAATGCATAAAAATGGTAATATTTAATATCAAATATCCAAATAGTATAAACATTTTAGAGTATGTAACTTTACAAATTAATTAATTAATTTCTAAGGAAACTGAACGGAATTCGACTAAAAGTCAAGAGGGACAAATTTCAGGTAATAGGTTGAAGAACTCGAAAATTTTATTGAAATTCACCAGTGGCGTACGAGCAAGTTTTTCTTAAGGCTTTTATGGATTGAGACCTCGAAAAATGCAACACCCTGTATGATATTTGGAAAACATTTACTTTCATATAAAGCAGCACCTATTGCTTGATACTCATACAAAATTTGAAAGCTCCATCTGCAGTAGATCAAGCACAATAAAATGAAAACCAAATTTTTCTTCAACTTTCAACACCCTGTAACTCCGCTTATAATCGAGATCGGACACATGTTCATGGGAACTTTTTTCCTTATTTTGAACCAGAGAATACGTACCTGAAATATTTCCGTGCAATTCTGAAACACCCTGCTATCAAATGCAATAAAGTTTTTTTACAAGCCATTATGAAGGTACTTCAGTGGCATTCAAAAGAGTTTTTCAATTTTTGAATCATCTTGTCAAATAAGCGAAATATTGTGTGTATACGATAATTTCACACTAAACAAATGCAATATTTAATAATCGTAATAATAATAAAACACCCTTTGAACGTCCAGTAGACGTCCATTGACGTTTGGACCTGAACACAGGAAAAGAAACAAGAAGTTATGATAACTAGTCGTTTTTTTTTTTCAGTACGATAAAAATCGTTCGAGACAAAAAAGGGTGAGATCGAGACTGCTCCCTAGGCGTCCGAGCACAGCATCGAATAACGAATACGTCGTCGAAGACCAAACGACCCGACCAAGCGAGAACCCTCTACAGGGCAAAGAAAAGAACCTCAAAGAGGTGCTGATGAACCTCCACAACGAATTCGAGGCTTTGAACAAGTGAGTACTCTTCATCCACCAATGAGGAAGTTTCCTCATGACGAATTCTCATCAAATAAGTACTCAACTATTTAGTTTGATGTCTCTACTTTCTAGAATGACAATACAAATCATTCAACTCCATTCTATTTTCAAAATAAACCAATTTATAAGTTTTGAGGCGGAAAACTGTGACGTGCTTAGTGAGTTTAGAGTGAATATAGCTATCGTAAGTTATGTTATGGTGTAATCCGGACGATCGCGGACGAAATCTACGAATGCATTTGCGCAATTGCCAGATCTACCTTTCTATTTTCATGAAAATAAATTGGAAGCTGTTCCGAAAATTCAAACACAAAATTATATTGAAATAATTCACTTCAAGAACAAATTCGATTCATTCATTTATTTTCTATTCAGCCATAGCCCTCGATTATATCATCGCATTCATATATTTTCGCATGTTATGTTCTAGTTATATTTCAAAAGACATAATATATGATATTATATCACGAAAGGTAAACAATCCATGATTTGGTATTGCAAAATCCACGACATATTTTACCAAGATATTCTGGTCAGTTTTTCCGAATATTTAGAATAAATTAGAAGCAGGGCAACACTGTACTTCCGCACGCAAAATCTCAATTTGTTCCTGTGTGAACCCGGTTTTTCACTTGGTACGTCATCAGAATGGTGGAGGAGCCAAAACTAGTTTTTCAAAACGAAATTCTGGAGTCAAATTCGATCGCACAAAAAAAAAGAAAAAATACGGGTGTAATAAATTTTCATATATTTTATGGAAAAAATAAAATCTCAATATTGGAATCTTCCTCATTGAACCAGTAAACGACTTGACCATTTCCAGGAGATACGAGGAGCTGTCGCAGAAAGCAGACGCAGACGATGTGGGGACTCTCAAAGAGCTGGAAACTCTGGAATCGGAACTGAATAGGAAGGAAGAAGAAATCACGATGGTGATGACGTTGTACAAGGAAGTGCTGGCTCTCAAGCAGCAAATCAAGACGTTGAAACAAAAGACGAGCCAGTCGAGTGTTAATGAGCAAAAGGAAGTGACACCTGTCAAGTTCAAGGAGTACAATAATCCACAGGCTGCGTTTCATCTGACCAAGCTGCTCAAGCAAATTCAGACTTATCAACTGAGGTACAAAAAAGAATAAAAGATTTGCAGTAAATGTCATCTGTCTTTCTCAAGCGAAATGAACTAGGACGTAATCATTTTTTGTTCCACGCAAAAGTCCATTGTTCCAGCGCCCGAAAAAATAAATCAATCCCAGCAAACATAGTAAATACGGGCCGCTTGAGGTACTTTAAAAACTGCCGATGCCGACATCATCGGCCCTTAATCGTGATACGCCGTCGGCCCGGCTAGCCCGCGTCCCGGCGGCCGCTAGTAGGCCACCAGACTATCAGCCGCCCTGTCTAGACAGCGGCACTTTAGCGGGTATTTGAAGTTCCGATGCATTGGTATTACATCTTACAGATTGAGGTGGGATGATGGCTTTACACCCTAGTTCAACCAGAGGTTTTAGGTATCTCAATAAAATACAACGAGTAAAATATAAAATAATATAATGAGAAAATAACATCACAATGATATTAGAAAATAAACAGAAAATATATATCCTTTGGGCAGCACCTACACAGAAAAAGTAAAAATAAATATGAAATGTGAAAATAATAACGGCTGTTAGGTCCAAATTATTGGAAACATTTTCAAGGTTAAAATATTATGTACATATAAAGAAATACTAAGCCTGAAAGCAACTTACCATAATAATCTCTCTTCTCATTCCTCCCTGTCCAGTTTGATTTCCTTGCCAAGTCATTTGTTATAAAAGTTCATATTCATTTTCCTCCCAATATATTGCAGCTTACAACACTGAAATTAATTTCAACTAATTAGTATTTCAAAAAATAATATTATATTAAATAATATTATAATTTGAGACAACATACCCATTCAGCAAATTTAGTTTTGTTTGACAAATCATCATTCAATATGGATAACTCTTCAAAACTATAAATTTTGGCTGCCTTCCCAGAAGATACTTGTTTCTTAGTATCATCAATATATGTACAATTCAATCAAATAACTGGAATCCTCTTTAATTATCTTCAATTGCCTCAGAATTTTTGTGAGCAATTCTGAAAAAAAAAAACAAACAATGGAATATTGAGGGGAAAACTTCTCTTACAAAATATTACACCATATTTGAAATATTTGTGAAATCAAGATATCTGAAACATATTCGAAAGTATTCAAAGTGATAGAAAATTCTTGTTCTTGGTTTCCGATTGAACTCTACTGGCCAGTAGCTCAAGAAAGATATCTCAGTGCTTTTATGTATTGAAAGGCCATTTATATTGAAATCTAGATTAAGAGTAGTACATTTATATTGGTATTACCAAAATAATAAAATCTTCCATCGCCCATTTGTCTCAAGCAGTTTTCAGATAAGGTTTTCAACAATGTTCTAGCATTGAGAGGGATATTTGACAAGTTGGGTTGGGTGTTCAGCCATATAAGTAGCTGTGAAACAGCTGTATTTATTATATTGTTTTCTCAGTGTCCATTTTCTAAGAAATGTTGATGTATCACAACAATTATTGTTAACAACTTCAGGTTCAGAATCACTTCCAGTTTCATCTAAGCTATGATGTATTATATTATCATTAGATTCACTGAGATTGTTCAAGAAAGCATCTTTTATAACAGTCAACTCATTTTCCAAACATTTAACATCATAATCAATTTTCATGGATTGTTGGTCTTCAAAATATTTCATTTTTAGGTCGTTTTGCAATACTGGGGCCAGGTACATTATTGACATCAATATCATTATGATTTCTACTGGAAATATTGTTCAAAAGGACCTCAGTCTCTATTGACCATATTTCTTGCAACATGGTTTTTCTGACGAGTGCTTCTAGTGGATTACATGTTACACGAGATTATATGATATTATATTATCATTAAGAACGGAAAATGGTACTCACTTATCGGCCATCATCTGCTAAGTCAGCTCCAAGAAGAATGCATGAAAACAATTTCACAAAGAATATAAGAAAACGAATATTTTTGTTGTTTCTAAATCTTTAACATAACCACACAACAGCAGTGATACCAATGTGATGACTGTCAGTAATACCAATAGATATCACCACGTATTTAATTCTGTGGTGGTTCTCAGCGTCAAAACTACATCGGCGCGATTGTCAGAAAGTTTTTAACGGGTAATTTCTGGCAAAATTACGGACATCCGACATAAAAATGCGAACGTCCAGCCGAAGCGGCAGGACTGATGTCATTTTAACATTTTGCCGATGTCAGTATGCCGCTGCCGATGATTTTCCGCTGTTAACGGCAACGGCCCGTCTGTTTACCGCTCATTCATGTTTGCTGGGATGGACAGACATGCCTCCATCATCTAATCCGTATTATCTATTACCCAAACTTCTCTGCCATTGTGATCAATAACAATTAGTCATTCCAAGATGGACCCTATTGTTCTAAAGGCCATAAAAGCTGTAATAAGGCATTCGGTTCTTATTGGGAGGTCCACGCCATGATGAAACAACTGAAATACGGTCTGTAATTTCGTGGCGAAAAATGACACTTAGCCGTGTCTGAGTACCGTGTGATTATGCCAATGAGATGTTCGAATTCAAATGAGTGGAATATTATCGAGTGGTGCTACAAACAATAAAGACATGTCCGAGTCAATACAACAACTTACATACTGCCTAATACCTTACCTAAACTGTACACATCAATTGTCATTAGCTGTCAACTGTCACCTTTCGTATATCCACTGTCATTCTGTATGGAATTATTAAAATTCGAACTAGTTCGAGTCCAGTCATCCGGTGGAGGGGAAAAGAAGATCCGCCGGGAGATATGCAATGTGCAATTCATTAGGAAAAAGCTTTTAGCGTTAATGTAGATTGATAGGAGAGATGTCGGATCGGTAAATAGGCAACACGCGACCCACGCGTGCTATGACGACCCGGCCAGGTGTTACGTTTCATTTGTTCTTGTTTTTTTTTGCTCAATATATTGAGGGTGTCGATTTTCTACCAACTGGTCAACCAGTAGGGTGAAATTCGTCTACTTCATGACTATATTCAAGCCCACTGTATACCGATTTTGTTGCACGTAAGGAATGAAATATTAGGGAGAATAAATATATGATCATCATCACTTTCAATATTATCGACAATTGAAATACGATAACACAATTGTAAAATAACAGAAATACAGTTTGAACTATTGAAATTCAGCACATGCTGCGCCATCTAGTTCATAATATTTATACTAGAGTCCAGTGTTATGTAAGTAGTTATCAATAAATCGAATAGATGGCAGGAACATTTTTGTTGAAATTTTGATAAAATCAATACATTTTTGCGATTATTCAGGGTGTTTCCTGTGGATCGTTCCTTTGCGAGAAACTCTCATGAAACAAAGTCACTGTAGCATGAGTATTTGAGAAACGTTTGGAGTCATATATACGTGGACTTCATGATGACTCTACTAGCCAATAGGTGGCAAGAAGTCTGTATATCGAGAACAGATAACAGTTTTAGAGGTTTCTGTAACTCTCAACTATGACGAAAGAAGATGTAATATCACCTCTTATTTGATATTTATTGAAAAATAATGTCATACTCCGATAGTCTTGTGGTCTTACCTTTTTTCGATGAATTTGTGGCGGTCGGTCGTGGATCGAGAAATATAACAATTGGTTCACAGAAGTTGACCTAGTCTTGTTCACATTCTGTGAATTCATGATTCCGTGCACCGTTTTGACATCGACAATGACCGAGCTGAATTTTATGAATACGAAGTGCAGACAAGACAACAAGAAGTTCTGTGTCAAATGTCAAAGAAAGAGAATCGGCGAATTGTGACACCACCCCATAATCCACCAAAAAACTACTAAAATGAAATTAATTACTTCCAAATTCATAACTGGAAGATCAAATTGTGCATTCATCACTTGTGTGACCAATTTATATGCTACAAATGAAAAATCCGAACAAACCCGTCATTTCTGCATATTGTATTTATTATTCATTCAATCACGTAAAAAATTGGTGAAAGGAAAATAGAAACGAAATGTCGCGTACATTGTGTATCATTTTATTTATGGAAGTACAGAACGCGTCCATCACTCATACAAAAAATACATAAACTTAAAACTATGCTTTACATTATTTTATTAAATAAAAATGTTTACAATTACAAAAGATGATCAATGAAGAATACGACTTCCTACTACTCTTCAAATAGTTAAATAAGATTCATTATCGAAAACGGGACACTCTGCAGGAATTATTTGTTCCATGTTCAAACACAAAATTACCTACCAAGGGATGAGATTTTCCACAACGTCAAGATGTAATTGGAATGATAGGAAAATTTGCGTAAAAGACGATGAACCTGTAGCACTTTAACCTGTAACAATTGATAAAAAAAACGAAATTAGTCACCATTTTCGTTTTACTATACGATTTTAATATCACTAATTGTGACTTTCAATCGAAATTTTTATAGAATTTCGACCCAGATCTATTAAAGGAAGCGTCCATAAATTACGTGAGGAGTTCAACGGGGGAGGGGTCAAGCTTAATCTTTCTAAATCTCGCTTAGGGAAGAGTGGGGTTTTAGCAAATATCACGTATTTTTTTTGTCTCACGTAATTTATGGACGTCCCCAAACAGAATATCCGGTAATTATCTGGGATAAATCAGAACAAATCAGAAATACTACTAGAGACGAGATAAATGCTAGAAACTCACCAGTAAATTGTCTGAATTACATTTTCTGTCGCACACTCAACCACCATCCCCCAACCATCTAATAGGGTTGGTGCCTTTGCTGACGTTGCGCTCCGCCCGCACCTCCTCGAGGTTTGCCTTGATAACCGCCTCCGCTACCACCTGAAAAGAACGGGAAAGTATAAAGATTTTTAATGTGTTACCAAGCCTACTCACAAAGTCAACTCATAAAAACACAAATTTTTTCACTCTCGCCACCTGCGTTGTTTTCTCTTTTAGCCTGCCGACTATTTTTTTTTTATTTTTAGGCCACTGAAAATGCGGAACGAGGAAACATTATCGGAGCTCGATCTCCGTGTATCTATCGAGAGGACGCAGTTTTCGGTGGGAATGTTCTAGATTCTTGTAGAACGCAGGTTACGATGCGTCAACAATAAATTATACAGGTTGAACTGCAAATTCCAACGCCCAACGCTCAACAACAAAATAGTAACGCTCTCCCCACCCTCAATGCAAAAATCGATGTTAGTTTGGCAAAATTTACATAACCTCAACTGATTTAAAAATAAAAATAAGAAAATTCCAAACCATTGCTCGAGAAAATATTTTTCCGGTAGTGAAATCAAAGCGAGAGCTATCGAAAAACTGTCCCCCTATCATGCATTCCTATTCATTGGCAACAAAAAAATAAAATCAAAATAAAGAAAAACGAAAATATCTAGAACATCACCACAACAAATACCTTTGCCGTAACCACCACTGCGTCCCCCGCCGTATCCATATCCTTGATCTGGGTTCGAGCATAAAAACAAACTGGTTAATATCATCATGGTGATAGACAACGAACGAGGGAAGTCGTTACGAAAAAATAACTAGATGATCAACACACGTCAACGACCGGGTGAGATCTATGCGGGGCCTCAACAAATTCCCATTCTACTTGCTCACGCGATAACTGCCAAACAACTGAGTAAACATGTAAATACAGGGCGACGAATTTTCAGACAAGGAATATCCTGTCTATGACATCGCGTTGATTGCACATCGTCCGATGAATTGACTTGGTCTCTAGAGCTACCTTAAGGTCAAAAATCACGAAATGAAAATATTTTTTCACAAACGAACATGGGAAAATCAGAAACTGGATCGAAATCAACAGATATATTGGAGAAAAATGCCGGTCCCGGGGACTCCCTGCATCGTTTCGACGCCGATCGTTAACGTGTTGATGGTGTGTGTGTGTATGAGCTGATTGAATGTATTTTTCTCTTTTGGTCTCATATACTTTATTCATATACTAGATATCTCACAGTGGGTATATTATAAATCATTTCAAGTGTAATTTGAAAACGTTCAAATATACAGACAAGACGAAAAACAGTTTGGTGCTCCAAATGATGTTCAGACACTTGTTACTCAAAGTAAATGGGTGGGAAAAAATTCAAACTTCCGGGTCAAAAAACAATTCCAAAGTGAAAATCAGGTCGGGTATCACATGGCAATAACATAAATTACATATATATATATATCATCCACATTACAAGGAAATGATGATGCTGAGGAGGTAGCTGGAGCCAGAATCTCGAACATGAAAACGAGAGAAATTTCCTTCCCCTGACAAGCGAAAAACTCGTTCGACAGCCTGAAGTGCGCCAAGAGATCGTTAAATCATGTGCGACACGAGCAAAAAAGCCCAAAACACCGTCCCCCTTCGATCAGGGAAAGGAAATCCTCCTTGAAACCACCCCGCCCCCAAGACTCTAGCCCGAACAGTCAAATACATTTTCATAAATATATACATCGCTCGCTCGCTCGCAAGGCACCAATGTCGATCTCGCCGGAACGAAAAGAAAAAAGAAAAAAAAAAAACTAGAAGAAAAAATAAAGTCCCTGCCTCCAGCGCCACCTAACGCCTATCGTATTTACCGTAACTACCGTAATTAGAGTAATCGTATCCACCGTAGCCTCCGTAGCCGCCGTCGCCGTAGTAGTCGTATCCGCCCTGGCCGTAGCCGTCGTAGCCGTACCCTTGGCCGTAGCCGCCGTAACCCTGACCGTAGCCCTGGTTCCAGCTCTGGCCGCCGTAGCCGCCCCGGCCTCTGCCGCGCATACCACCGCGGCCGCCGCGACCGCCCCTACCCATCATGGGCCCGCCCATCTGGTCGGGTTTCGGTGTCGCCCTCTTTACGTCAACCTGCGAACGAGATGGGAAAAAAAAGAGATAAGAGAGGGATGTTGAGAACGGGAAAGAGCAACGACCACTAAATGCCAGTTTTTAAATAAAAATACGAGTTTAGTTTAACGTTCAAGTAGGATGTATCGAAAAGTATTCAATTTCCCCCACGATAATATTGCCAAATTCATGTTTTTTTAGACCACAATATTTCAGAGTTATTAATAGCAATAATTATGAAGATCTTGCCAAGAAATCATTAAACTGTGTTGGCAAAACGAAAAATTGAATGTAACAAAAACGAACTTTATCTTATTTGCAGCAAAAACATCAAAATTTCACCTCAGCCTACTAGTGAGATAGTAGTACAGATAATAATGAATCATTAAGGTGAAGTGATTCAGTTGAATATTTGGGTTTATGTTTTTTTTTTGTTATATAAAACTTCCCACGAAAAGAGACATCCTATAATGTTCAGAGAATTTATCATGGCAGACCCACAGTCAACAGTAAATCGAATTATAGTCGTCAAAAAACTTTGCTATATTTCAACTGAAAAAAGTGACAAATATTGAAGCTACGAAATACGAAATTTGGTGGATAGCAACCATGATATTGTTCATTTTTTCAAGAGAAAGATTGTATTACATGACTCCAACTTTCGATTTTCAAATGGAACCCCCTGTATATTTTTCCATTTTCAGATTCAGGGGATCATTTTACATACACCAGTCGTTTTTACGGATCATTCTGTGTGAAACAGAAAGAACAACAAATTCATTATTTTCAGTAGCATAGGAAGGGGGGCGATAAGAAATTAATTACAACAAATACTCGAATTGACCCCCATTTTGTGCAATGCACCTTCTAGCTACACTAAAAGTTGCGTTGTGTAACAATGCGTTTTCCGAATTTCGATCTCGAATGATTCAGAAGTTACAGCTCTGGCCGATTTATGTATAATCATTCACCTGACTCACTGAAATATCTCGAGAATCTTGTGTTCAAAAGACAGTGTAAGAAAATCCTTCAAGAGAAAAGCTACTACCCCTCACAGGAATATTTTGTAATGACTCATTTGAATTTGTTATTTTCGTCGTATGTTTTATGTTTCACTCATTTTATTGTTGTCCAAATGTTTTCATATTTACGAATTTCAACTTGGCTATAATTTTCTTTTTTTTTACGATTTCTATACTTGTACAAGTCTGAAATAAATATTTACTTAGCAAGCAGCAATAAAAATTTCCATAAAAAGTCCGCATTAGAAGTGCAATTTTACCGAAACGGATATTCTACTTCTGATCAATAATCTTTGGGTAAGCTTGAAAATAGATTAGCTCCAAGAAATACTTGAAAAATCATGGATAAAAGCATACAGGACTCATTGAAATATTGAAAGCAAAGATTAAAACATCCAAATAACCTGAAAAACTCCTTCAATAATGACATATTGATATTAAAAAAAACCAAAAACCATGTAAAATCGAAAAAAATCTCACCTCTTTGTCCTTGATGGTTTGTTTCGGCCTCTTCAACAGATCATTCACGACCTGCTCAGACTCGAAAGTGATGAAACAGAATCCTTTCCTCTGGTTCTTGGTCTTGTCAAAAGGCATCTCAATTTCAACAATCTAAACAAAACCGACGATTAGAACCCAGCAAACTCGCGACAATCCAATCCGCTCACCGTTCCGAATTGCGTAAAGTACGTCTTGATGTCATCGTCCGACAAATCGGTGGTCAAACCGCCGACGAAAATTTTGCCGTGCCTCGCTTTCGCCTTTTTCGGGTCGACTTTTTTGCCGTTGATGATGTGTTCGGGAACGGCTTGTACTCGGTCGAGGGCTTCGGTGGTTTTGAAGACGATGAAGGCGAAGCCTCTCGATCTGCCGGTGGTGGGGTCTGTTTTTACGTTGATGCTTTCGATTTCACCGTACTGTCCAAAGTGTTCGCGAAGTTCCTCTGGAAAAATTGGGGATATCGCGTTTAGGGGGAGCGTTCGGTGGAAATTCACGAGTGGATGTGAATGGGGAGACTTCAGGAATGGAAATGTCGTCAAAGGTACTCAGTAGCAGAACTGACATTGAAAAATCATCATGTTGGGAAACATTCAAATGAATTTAATAAAAAAAATGGAAAAATCTAGACAATGGAGACTTGAATAAAATTCTATTGATAACTGTTATACAATACAAACAATTCTCGTAAATTTGTAAATTTTGTCATGTTGGGATTATATTCAGAGAATAAAATGTTCACTTACTTTCAGTAGTCTCCCAGTTCATGCCTCCAACAAATAATTTTCTGTAAAGAAAAATATATTGATCATTTTGAGAAATTTTTGATAGTTCCTGAGCAATTATAGGATTTTGAATTGTAATTGCTTCAAAATTTGCACAAAAATTACAAAATATAGATACAAGTAAATCAATCAAATCATGGAAACAGCAAATATTAATTCCAAGTTCAATCAAATGGATCAGCAATCTCAAAGTGATCTGAAATATGAAATTTGAGCTGAAATCTGTTGAAAAAAATCTAGGAACGAAATTTTGCATCTAAACTAGAAACGGATCTTGATTAAATTGTTCAAGCAGAAGTGGCTTTACTATGATTTTGTTTGGCAGAAGATGTGCCCAAGGATAAATACCATGGGTCCTAAGGGCTTCATGTCGCTCCTGGCCGTCCACACACATCCATCATTCCAGCCACCTGGAGAAAATGAACCATGTTTAAATCGGGCATGAAAGATCCTAAAATCCTGGCGTCCTACTTTCGTTTTACCCAAATTTGACTTTAGGAATGAACAATCAAGACCCAATTGAAACTTGTCGGTTGAAGCAAAATAGTACAAGAATTTATCCACTGAAAGATAAGAATCATCTACAGCTGAAAATCGAGAGAAAAACTTGCTGGAATTCAAGAAACTCGAGATACTTGACCAAGCCAAATTGAGACTGTGCGATCCGCCATTTTCTTCCAGCAACAAAGGCTAACTCTAAACTTCGGTAAAATTGGAATTATCAAGAATATTAGTACAACTATATATAAAATACAACATTATCAACTTAGCTTATTCACTTTAAATAACTAAAAAGTAATTCAACAATAAGAAAATTCAGCTTTTCTTCAGGATGTTTGAAGATTAATTCTACAAGCCAACCGAAACACCGGTCACCAAGTTCAAGCGTTCAAGGAAAACTTCAAGATCAAAATATAAACATGGCAAATATGAAAATCGAAATGACAATAACAACAACAACAAAAAACGAAATGCATTTTACGAAACTATCACATTTCAATTACTCACCTATCGTCATCACGCCCAGGCGTTTCTGCGCTTCCCCTGTCAGCACCGCTAGCATCACCGGAGCCATTTTCTTGTCCTCCGTTTTGTGGTTGTTCCTCGGTGATATCGTTAGAGAAGTCTTGTTGTCCGTTCTCCATTTCAGTCTTTGTAATTTTGCACTATAAACTTATTCAAAAACTAAGTTTTTCTTAAATGAGCTACGAGACTCAATTTAGAGACGCGTACTGCTCAACACACCGGAGGGAAATGGTAGAGCGTCAAGCAAGATGGCGGGAACTGGGACGAAACGGAGATGATGCGCAAAAACCCCCTTCCACTTCATACAGAACGGGAGGGACGAGCGTTGAATGGTGGATTCAAAGATGCGCGGGAGAAATGAACAGGAAACGTTGTGACGTCACTTCCTATTCGATATTTTGATTTGTTTCCAAACAAATATTGAAACCATAGATATAGAAATTAAGAGATAACGTATCAACTAGCGCAAACATTTCTACATATTCTGGTAATTGATATTTTGTTCGTTAGATGATCAAGTTAATGATTTGCATTCTGATTCGTGCTAAATAAATGTTTGAAAAAGCATTATTTGCCCAATATACTATCGTTTTACCTCCAAAGCGTTTGGCTTTCGAACGCAGTGAATTGTGACGTCAGTTGCAGATTCTCTATTATGTCAAGGTGGACACCTTATACAGGGTGGCCCATTAGTGTAGGAATGAAAATATTAATTGAGATCGTATTAAATGTTTGTAATTATACTCGCATGGACGAATAAATATTTTTTTTTCTATTCGCTGAACTATCAAGGGAAAAAAGTAAAGAATTGGCTAAGAAATAACTATGTACAATATTTATTTATACTCTAAAAATTAAAACAGTTTATAAACATAATTGACCCGGAGAATTTTGACTTGGGTATCCAGGATGGTGTGGTACGTCATCTTGACCAAATCATTCACAGTTTTCTCAGACTCATAGGTGACGTAGCAGAAATCGCACCTTCGGTTCAAGGTATTGTCGAACGGAAAATCCCATTCCATTATCTTTCCAAATTGGGCGAAGTAGGCCTTGATGTCGTCGTCCGTCAGATCGGCTGTCAAACCTCTGACGAAGATTTTGCCGGGCTTGACAGTGGCTTTGGTCGGGTCGACCGTCTTGCCGTTGCTGTAACAAAAATAAATTGTTTAATAACATAAACTAAAAAAAAAAAGGAAAAAAATACCAAAACAATGAGACAAAAATTAAACAAATTAAAAAAATTTCAATTTCTTACCTGTTGGAGGGTTGTTGTCCGTTCATCCTTGCAGTTATGGCCATTTTTCAAAAATGTTTGGAAAAAATATATTTTTATTTAAGTAATAAACAGGAGATTTCACTGTATCGTTCAGTGCACTCGAAGTGATAAGAATGAAGACTCAGAAAGACGGCACACTATTTAAAAGAAACCACCCCTTACCAGCAGCCAATGGGAGTACAGGATTAACTCAGAACGATGCGTTGATTGGTAGACGTCATGATTAGTGATGCGCATGCGTACAACAGCTGTTTTATTCTGAATGCGAATTCAATGGAGTTTTTTGATTAAATAAATAATTTTACAAGTCCCAGGGCAGATTAATTCGACTTTTTCAAGAAATAAAAATAATTTATATATTATAAATAATAATAATTTATTCAGTTTTTTAGTAATAATAATATTTTGAAGTGTTTCAATTATAAATAGTATCCAATAACCACTCTTCTAAGCTGTATGGAATACGTCTCGAGTTATAGATTCCTAAAAAAAAACATTTCACAAAAACAATTGAAATTAATTCGTTTTATACCCCTTTCCCCCCCACAAAGTACGTACCTATCATCGTATTAAGTTTGGTACAACAATGGATAAAATCGTGCATTTCCAATTCGCCATTTTCATTACCAAATCTGATAAGCAACATGTCGATAATACGATTATTCACTTGGATATTGACAGATCTGAGCGCTTCACGAAGCTCCTTCACCGAAATAAAATTACTATTATCCGAATCGTAACTCCTGAAAACACCCTGTAAAACAATCATATGTAACAATCATGGAATGTATTCCACACTCTCTTGGACACCCTGTATGTACACCTACCCTCCAGACTCCCAATTGTTCCCACAGTTGAAAAAACTCGTGGATATTCAAAGTGCCCGTTCTATCCGAGTCCGCCAATGCGATCATGCTTCGGCAAAGCTCGCGGGGAAAATCTGAAAACCGATCGTCATAGCAACGAAATAACACGGCGTACGCATCGCGGTACCTGCGTCTGTTGTTTTTAGAATCGAGTGTAGTTCTAAACAAGAAATTTCACCAGTTTGTTTGTTAGCAAAGCTTGCGTAAAGCTTTTGAAATATATCGCTGCTACTCGAAGAGCTATCGACATTATCTTTGGAGACTACCACTGCTGGTTCGATCAGTTTAACTTCCTCGTCGTTCAATCTGCAAGGAAACAATTACAGGGTGATCCTACTCGATCGCGCGGGAACTCTTACTCGATATCGATTTCGGTATCCGAATATATTCGGAGTAAAAACTCGCAGTTGCAATTCGAGCTCTGCGTGAACGGAATGATACAGTAAATCCCCGATTGCAAATCCAAATGACCGGTTATTTGTTTCACACTTTGGTTATCTGATTGGTAGATTAAATTATGCAGTAATTCCTCGCTCATTTGTTTTCCTTTCGGCTTTTTTTCCAACTGAAAAGGTAGGAACAGCTTGAAACTATATCGTTGTGTGGTTTTTAGTTTACCGTGAATATAGCGAATCCGATTTTGAGTTCTGGCATGTTATTTTGGATTCTTCTGTTTTTCTGCATTAGCCCGATGATGAGTCTGTGAGTTATAGACGCATCTCCGCCATTTAGCGTGAGAATATACTGCGGATTGATGAAAAAATCTAAATAAAAACAGAAATAGACACTTAGGTTAGGTGCGTAATTATAATCAACTCATACTTTTATCACTTGGTAGCCCTCCCGAACTGATATGGGCTACCCACGCTCCATCTAGCTTGTACTTATTCCAACTGCCCATACTACCTTGTCCCTCGTTGAAAACACCCAAATTCATGTGGCAAAACTGCAAAAAATTGTATTTCATAATAAACTGTTCGAATTGCATCCAAAATTCTCCATCTTCACGTCTCGCTAGCAGCTCCCGCCTGGCTTGATCCGGGAGTTTCAACCACATGATAGAACTGAAATTACCATCAAAACACCCCTTCGAAGGTCGCTCGGTATATAATTTTTACTTATCACTCCAATCTCCGTTCCATTCACCGTGACCCCATGGGTTTCTGAGCCTCAGCAGTTTGTATAATTCTCCGAGCTTTGATTTTCGTTCTTCCACGTCAGTTATACTGTATGCGTGCCCTGTATACAGTCCATCGTCTCTTTTTTGTTCGATTTCATCGGAACTCTACGAGAAAAGACGTATTTTTTATTGCCCCTTTGTCCGCTATGCCGCGCCGCCTATGACAGTAACTCCTATTTCTCGGAAATGTCAAGTACAATAAGTATTGTGACATGACGTGTGTAGAATAGAATGGACCACTTAAATTATCCCCAATATTCGACCTTTGTTGATATAGGGTGCGTTCCATTAAGCGCTCACAACGCCCAAAACACTCATTCAGACGTTCCACATGGCGACCACGATCGTTGGGGTCGTGGCGAAAATGTCATGAATGACGTCATGATTCATGCTCACGACGACCCATCTCAATAGGTGGGTCGGCGTGAGCGTTTCGATGACGCACAGAACCAAGTGGAACGACAAAATTCGTGGTCGTGAGCGTGATCGTTGTGAGCGCTTAATGGAACGCACCCATACTCGGACACCTTTTGTGAACTCAGGTAGTATTTCAGGAATCACCAATAACAGAGATAAGTTACAATTATAGCTTATCTCTGCCAATAATAAGACCCCATCAGACCATTGTGTAGTGCCATTTTATGATTCTGTTGCGGCGTTGCCTAGTGATTTGTAAACAACCTATTTCGTAAACTTTCATTTCGAAATATTTGATGAAGATTTGCTGAGAGTCGATAATATCTTCATCGCAAGACTTTGGAGTACATATTATACAGAGTATTCGGTAATTCGTATCACGAAATATTAATCTTATAGTATATTTTTATAAAATGTTTTCACTGCTGTCACAACAATGAGATAGTATTCGGTCAATGGCGTATCATTGGGTAAGGGTCTACGAGAAATTGTTACCTATTTTGTTGGAGTAAACGGTATTTTTTTGTTTAAACATAATAGCATAGAATTAAATCATACAATACCCTCACAAGAATACCACAACCCATGAATGACTTTTTATTTCTCGACAATTGCATCCAACTGAAAAAATCGTGTTTCTGGTTGTTTTTCTGTACTAGGTCAAAATAAGTTTCAGAGAGGCCGCCAGTCAGATCTTCCAAAGCTTCTGAAATCATGCCACCTTCAATGTTGGCATACGATCGATATAATCTGTTGAACAGACACATTAAAACGCCATTGAAAATGTCAGCTATTTGGTATTACTTTGCATACGCCTTTTCCAATAGGGGCGTCCAAAAAACATTGTAATTTTTCGCTTTCACGAAGACCAACTGACCATTGAACGTGGGAAGTCTGTCATCTATCACAATATCAATCCACCGGCCATATTGCCAGAACCTGTAAGTTATAAGTTCGGGGATCGAAAGGCTAGTAAAGAATCGTTTGAAAGTTCACCTGAAATGGAAAATTCCCGCGTAATCTTCACCGAAACTTTGATCATTCGGTACGATCAATTGCATGTGCTCTGAATTCATAGTGACATTTGCTAGTGCTGCCAAAAACCAACAATCTCCGAGGACTCCCTGATTGATATCGAATCTGTCTTCGTTGCTACTGAGGAACAGTGGATTGGCTATGATTTCCTTATTGGGAAATAACAACTATGTGAAGTGTCTGGCGTGGTTTTTTATCGTACTTACTGTAGGCCTCAACCATTTGATCTCCAGCTTTTGTGTTTTGGTGTATTCACCCAAATCAACTGTGCTAGGATCGAATTGGGAGTCTTCGAATAAAACACCGTTTTGAAGGCAGTGTTTTTTGAGCTTCACGTAGTCCTGAAGTGGACCTCTTGGTTTCAACCCAGAATTTTTCTCTCCCAGCTTCAAAACAATGGTTGAATTATTTTTCCGATTGTTTAGACGGTTCACTTGAAATGCTTTAATGATGCGTGGTTCTACTCACGAGATAAATTCGTTTCATCTGGTTTTCTTTCACACCACCCATGTAGGACATTATCAACTGTGTTTAATTGAATTTCAGTTTAATCAATGATATTTTTGGTTTGAATCAATGCTATTTGTATAGCCCTTATATATCTTATCCACAATCATCAATTTCCCTTATCTTTTGCGTTTTGTTGTATTGATAGGCAGTTGTTTTCGTAGAGGTGATTCACTTTTTCGTTTATCATTCGCACTAAATGACATTCCTTGTATTTGTATAGCCGTTATTTGTTTTATCTCAATACAATCAAAACAGATTAGCAATCAATTACTAATTTTGATAATAAATATCAGGTCAACAAACATTGAAACTGATTCACTCGTAGCTTTTCTTGTTATTAGGGAGGGAAGAATAAATACGCATATCGAATATACAAGACAATATAATTTAATTTGAATAATTATAAATATTATAACGCGACTTCCTGGAAATTATTGGTAGGTATATGATATAATAAAATTCGAAAGTATTGAAGAATAAATATCCTGAATATCAAGTTATAAATAGTTTTCAAGTGTATAAAGTATTTTCCAACCATTCTTCCATGGAGAAAGTTGCTGTGTTAGATTTGGCAACATCCTTTCCGTTGAAAATATCTGAAAAACGGCACAAATGCATCCGAAGCACAACTTTCAATTCAACTCACCCATCATTATTTTCAATTTAATCGAGCACATCATAAAGTCTTCAAAACCTATTTGACCACGCTTATTCCCATATCGTTGCATTAAAACATTCAACACTTTATTATTCAGTTTATACCCAGCCGAATGCAACGCTTCTCTTAGTTCGAATCCATTGAATGTTCCTGATTTGTCGGTATCATAAAGTAACCACACGTTCTGTAAATAATGAGCGAAAAAATGTTCCACCCTGTAGAAATTATGGTACAAGATACCTTCCAATGGACGATTGATTGCCACAAATTCTTGAATTCTCTGTATCCAAGCTTTCCCGATCTGTCAGAATCCAACATGGCGACCATACTCCTGCAAATGTCTTTCGAGAACCCTGCTAATTTCAATTCTGAAACAATTTATCCGTTGATGTATATGACACATATAAAAAGGACAATGAAAACATCAAATATGTGCAGTGTTAGTGGGAAAATCATATCGAGCTTTTATGTTAATCGTATTACTGTTGCATGCAGACATTCGAAAGCGGGATTTTTGCATGCAACCTACCAGAAAAGACCGAATTCAATGGAGTATTCTGGTTAGGCGTTGGAATGCATTCCGTCAACGGTGAATCTTTGCATAGAGCCCCACATATTAGACTAAGAAGAGAAGTGAGAAAACTGTTATTGTTTCCCTCAAGAACAGTGGTTGAGGGTACAGCAGCTACTGGATTTAGGGCAGTCTTTTGGTCCTTCTTGTCAAGCTTCTGTTGTTGTAGCTCTTTAAACCCCAATAGAAAATTAATTAATCTTAATGAAGTTATTCAAATATTCTGATTTTGTAGCGCACGCCTATGTTCTTTGTTTATTAATTCACGGTTACCTTGACAATGACATGCTATGTTTGTCAACAATTCAAAAATCTAGAATAACTGAAACTGAGTGTTATAAGAAAGGTAATAATGAGTTGATAGCTCGAAAATAAATCAATTCTGGCCTCAGTTATGAGGTCTATACCGAAATGGGTTGAAAAAGTCCAAGACAGCGAGAAACAAGGACAAAGGTAAGTCAAGCTGAGGAAATATCTAATAAAAGTGTACACTCAAAATTTTGTCTCAGCATCTACGACCTTTGCTTCAACCCTGATGGTACTCAGCTGATCGTAGCCGGTGGTAACCATGTTCTGGTTTACAACACTAGCGACGGTAGTCTAATACAGCTATTGAAAGGCCACAAAGACAAAGTACACACAGTATGTTACGCAAAAAACGGGGAAAGATTCGCCAGCGGAAGCGCAGACAAAAACGTGATAATCTGGTCCAACAAATTGGAGGGCTTGCTCAAATACAGCCACGGAGATTCAGTACAGTGCCTAGCCTTCAACCCCTTGTCTCATCAGCTAGCTTCATGTGCCTTATCTGACTTTGCTTTCTGGAGCACGGAGCAGAAGGCAGTCCAGAAGCATAAGATAAATGCAAGAATTAACGCTTGTTCGTGGACCAACGATGGGCAATATCTAGCTCTTGGCTTGAACAATGGGGTTATATCAATTCGGAATAAGCTGGGAGAAGAAAAAGGCAAGATCGAACGACCCAATTCCCCATCCATATGGGCACTGCATTGGAATACAAACAAAGAGGATCAAACCGACACCCTGTGTGTGACTGATTGGGGTAAATCCCTGTCTTTCTACACATTGGGTGGTAAAATGATTGGAAAGGAAAGGAACATAGGCTACGAGGCTCTCAGAGTCAGGTATTTTCCTCATGGGGATTTCATTCTCATCGGGGGATTGAATATGGCTTGTACCATGTATACCAAGGACGGTATCAAGTTGGGGGTGATAGGGGATGTGCAGAATTCTTGGGTGTGGTGTTGTGAAGCTCATCCCAATGGAAATTTTGTGGTGATTGTTTATAAATGATCCATCCTTATCTATCAGTTGAAGCTGTGATTTTCCAGGCTGTGGGTTGCGAAGATGGCACCATTGCTTATTACCAGCTGGTATTCAGCATGGTGCATGGGCTGCACAAAGAGAGATATGCCTACAGGGAGAATATGACTGATATCATTATACAGCACCTGATAACGGAACAAAAAGTCAGGATTAAATGCAGGGATCTCATTAAAAAAATTGCTATATACACTGATAGATTAGCAGTGAGAAATTGGTTCAAGCAATGGTGAAATAATGACATTAATCGTGGTTGTTTTAAGGTTCAATTGCCTGAGAGAGTTGTCATCTATGAACTTTATTCAAAAGATGCCAACGACATGCATTACAGAGCCAAAGAAAAAATCACACAAAAGCTTGACTGCAACTTATTGGTGGTATGTTCGGAGCACATTGTGATATGCCAAGAAAAAACATTGCAGAGCATGTTTTTCGCCGGGGAGAAAGAAAAAGAATGGAACTTTGACAGTCCTATTCGATACATAAAAAACATTGGGGGACCGCCGGGAAAGGAAGGCTTGCTTTTGGGTCTCAAAAACGGGCAAGTTTGGGAAGTGCATTTGGATAATATTCATCCATTACTGAAGGTGAGTTATTGGGAATTTAACAGAAGAAAAAACTGGAAAGAATGTTTCAACAGGTGACTTCTAATGACGGCATCAGGTGTTTGGACTTGAGCCAGAGGAAAGAAAAACTAGCTGTAGTCGATGATACAGGGCTCTGTCAAATTTTCAATGCCAGAACAGGAGAATTGTGTTTTCAAGAAATGAACGCCAACAGTGTAGCTTTCAATAATCTTTATGAGGATATGCTAGCTTTCAGTGGAAATAATAATTTATCCATTAAAGTTATGGATTTTCCAGCACACGTTCAAAAATTGAGTGGATTTGTAGTAGGATTATCAGGCTCTAAGGTACCAAAGATTGAAAAAGTCCTTTCTTAGAAAACTAGGAAAATTGATCTATGTTTTCAGTAGTAGAATGTAGTTCATGATATTTGTTGAAATTATGTAACATTTTTTCGTGATTCACAATCATTTACAGTTGGTGAAACAACAGGAAAAAAATCTTCATTTTTATTTTATCAAGAAAGAAAAATTGTCATTTCGAATCTAACTCAGCCCCCATCAGATATACTGAGCGTTTTCCAGCTCCTTTTTCAAAATTATACATTCATAAAATTCTCACATTATCACGTATTTCATGAATTCGAGGTGTTTTGCCTGAACGGATCCACAATGAACACCCTGGAACTGCCTCTCAGCACCCCCATGTACCAATACATCGACAAGAAAATGTACCCTGAAGCATACAGGGTGGCATGTTTGGGGGTAACCGAAGGCGATTGGGAAGAACTCGCCCATTCAGCGTTGGAAAACTTGGATTTCGAAGTGGCCAGACTGGCGTTCACTAAATTACAGGATTTCACCTATTTGGAGTTGATCCAAGAATTGCAAGAGGCGCAACAAAACGGTAGCGTACAAAATTCAAATTATATAATTCTGAAAGTTTTGGAACGTTTCACGTTCACTCGAGATTTTCCATAATAATAATAATACTTCTATTTTCCACCAAAACAGTATTACAAATTGTATAGGAAATTGTCAGAACACAGAAGAAAAAAAAAACAGAAAATGTAGAAAAGACGATTCAAAGAACGAGACCCATATTTTTTATAAAAATTCTGTTAACGAATAAAAACATTTTTGTTTTGCACCAAAAAATTGTATAGAGTCTTATTGAAAATGTGAATATTCAATGTATTGACATTTAGCAAAGAACCAAAGAGCCAAACTTCTGGTTTCATGGCTTTTTTTGAAATTTTCTTCCAGTATTGATACTTTGTAAGAAAAATACAAGGTTGAAATATTTGTTTACGTTTCGCAGCGCCCTCAAAGGTACTTGAAATCGTCACTTATTCATCGATTTCCATTCGTATGTCCTTTCCATTGTAATAAATGGTGCAAAAAATTCGTCAATAAAAACAATTGACAACACCTTAGATTATACAGGGTGCCCTAGAAGTCGACGTCGAACTAGAATCGGTAATAGGCCAAGTTATAATCAGAAAAACAGAGAAAGAAATCTTAGTTGCATATTCAAAAAACATTTGAAAGAAATAGAGACAGTTTTTGCACTCCTGTCACTACAAATCTCAACTTTTCAATTATTTTCTTGTGTTACGGGATAATGAAAAATGCGTCCTCAAACTCTTTGATTTTGAAAAAAGCCAACAAACGGCATCACGTGTACAGAAATAATTCCTGTTCGCCGTCATCCCGCAGGCGAGCACTCGCGAGAAGTAACGCTGGGCGACATCTACGCGCACAAAGGCAAACTAAAAGAAGCCGCCAAGATGTACCAGAAAGCCGGCGAGGGAATCAGAGCCCTGACGATGTACACCGATCTGCGGATGTTCGACGAGGCGCAGGAATACTTGGGGGCGAACGACAACAGCGAGTTGATTCGCCGGAAGGCCGAGTGGGCGAGAAACATCAACGAACACAAGGCGGCCGCCGACATGTACCTGTCGATCGGCGATACCGCCGCCGCCGTCGATATTTACGCGGAAAGAGGCTGGACGGATCAGCTGGTTGATGTCGGGAGGAAGCTGGACAAGTCCGATAGGACGGCGTTGCTGGCTATCGGTGAGTGTTGGATGAGTTGGAAACGGAAGTTAGACAACCTCCTGTTGATTTAACCATAAATATAGAAATATATAGATAATATACTGCATATAGCGCTTTTGATAAAAAATGAAGGGGGAGACCGTGGATTATGAACTATAAAGGACCTTTTTTCTGTTGGTTATGTTTTATCGTCACTCGATTTTCATGCTGAGCTGCCTAATTTTCTATAAAGACAGGTTATTATTAAGGTCTTAATGAGAATGAGATTTTAAAATTCACAAAGCAAAGAAATAATCTACAATACAAAAAAAAGAAACTCGAGTGGTCCCAGAGAAACGAAAAAAATTGAGAAAATAATATTTTATATTTGTATGAATTTCATTTAATATATTATTTACAATACTTGAAATAAAATAATTGAAATTTTAGGTGAAGATTATCCTTGTTGAAACTCATTGAATGATGTTAGGGTGAGAAAAATTTGAATTTTTCGTAAAATATCACTATAACCGATGTCTTAAATTCCATCAATTGATTACAAATATCGTGCATCAGGAATTGGTTTGACAAGTTCGTTTTTTTTATTAACTCAGCAATGTAATGATTAGAAAAACCATTGAAAACTGTTAGTTATTGTTTATATTCCTTAGAATTTGTTTGTGAGTAAATTGTGTGCAAAAACTTAAAATTTTTGTTGCATGGTACTTTTTTGGCAAAAACCTTTTATAATTGACTGATTTTCATTCAAATTGCTTTGGATCGATTTCTGAAAATGAATTTCATCCGAAATGTTACTAATTTTTAGAAAAATAATTTTGAAAAAGGCGAATTTTGATGAAACTGAAACTTACTCAGTATATCTGATAGGTACTAAGTTGGTTTCAAGACGAGCCCAAGTTGATGACAATTTCTATTTTTTGAAAAAATACCAATAACGGTTTGTTGCGTACTTGATAACATCACTATATAATGGCTATTAAGAATGAATAATTTAAGCTTTGATAAGTTGTTGACGTAATTCACAGCATTGGTAGCTACGCCTCTGGACAGGCCAAGTAGTTCAAATGAATCATCCTTTGTAGTTTATAATGTTTGGCTAGAAAATCCATAATAATAATTTAACCATTTTCAGACGACTTTTCGAACATAATGATTTTTTTTCGAACAATACTTCTACAATAACCCTACCCCTTATATAAATCATAATTATGAAACCCGTGCTAAACTCAATCAAAAAACGAATGTCCCTCTCTGTAGATTAACCCGTACTCAAAGATTTATTTCATACTCTGGCCCAAAACTAATAAATCTAATTCCCACAGAAATTAGAGCAATCTCTAATAAACACAAATTCAAGTCTAAACTGAAAGAACATGTGAATCAAAACTATGACATATTGAAAACTGTATATGAACTGGATTCCTAATCGAAGTTCTCCGTAGGTTAAAGATATAAACTACATCCTATTGTGGGTAATACTTTGAATTAAACAATTCAGTGTCACCTTCTCTCCGACTATCACTCTTTCTTTCCACCGGCCTTCCTTTCAATTATCTGTAATATTTCTATGTACACTACGTCTAAGTTGTTTATAGGTTGATGACTACAACTCAAGCCCTGCCTAGGTAGCTCAGCCTTAAAAATGGCTTATTTAGGACTCAATGTATCTAATCATCAAAATATGTAAAATGTAATTACCTGAATAAACTTTCTATCTTCTATCTATTTCTTCTTGATATCAACTGTTACACTATACGTCTATGGTAAAATCCCCACAGCCCAACACCTGAAACGCCTGAACCAATCCTCGGCGGCGGCGGAAATCTACCGCAAGCTCGGCGACTCCGCCGCCGTCCTCCAACTGCACGTCGAAGCGAAAGAATGGCCTCAAGCCTTCGCCCTGGTGCGCAACCAGCCCCAGTACAACGCCGTCGTGTACGTCCCGTACGCCCAGTGGCTGGCCGAGAGCGACCGGTTTTTACTAGCCCAGAAAGCCTTCCACAGGGCCGGCGAATCCGAGGAGGCTTTCAAGGTGTTGGCGCAGCTCACCGACAACGCGGTGGGGGAGAAAAGGTACCACGACGCCGGGTACTACTACTGGGTTATCTCGAGGCAGTATTTGGAGTTGTCCGGGGAGAGTGTGGAGAAGCGAGAGGGGTTTTTGGGGTTGTTCGGGGCTAATGAGAAGCTGGCCGAGGTTTATTATGCGTACAATACGGTGCACAAGTATTTGGAGGAGCCGTTCACGTCGTATATGCCGGAAGCTCTCTTTAACATTTCCAGGTATGAAATAATTTTGATTAAAACCGAAATTTCACGATTTTTCTCGCAGGTATCAAATGGTGTCCCAAAATTAATTCAAATAGAAAACAGAGTTTAAAGTCTCCTAAGGCCGCTAAACAGTTTTTTTAGGAATGAAATTCGATTCCTAATTCACTTATGATCGACTAGAAGAATTGTTAATTAGGTTCCTCAATTTTCCATCGAATAAAAAATTCAAGTGGCGTCTTAAAGTATTATTTTATTGGAATTTGTAATAATTTTGGCAAAATTACGTTCATAGTCCGCTTCAAGTTTTTTGATGATGATATTTTGGACTAAAATGGTCACGAATTTGGCAAAATTTTTGTAGGGAAATCAATTTAATTTAATTTCGAAATATTCCACTTCAAAGTTGAAATTTCACACCCTATATTTCTTGGGCATTTGTGTAATGTCATTTATACACAGTTAATCACAGAACTGTATATGTTGATTTTATTATGATACCAAAATTTTCATTCAATTTAGTTTCGACTTCGATACTATAAAAAAAATTAATTGTTGGTTTGGGTTTCAAAATAAGGAAATTTCTACAAAAAGGATGTTCAAACAATGGAAACATGTTTTGAATATGTTTAAATTGTAATTCAAAGTGAATTCAAATTTTCTGTCTTTGATTCAAGAATGTCTGGCACAAGTTTAAGAAACACACACTATAACCTTATCCTATTTCCATTCCATGTTCTTTTCATCGTAAATCTCAATTTAATTTTTCATTATTGGTACTTTTTTGTGAGAATTCGACTAGCAAATCGATCAGCAATGTGTAAAGCCGGAAATCTTCTTCTCATTTTAGAATCCTGCATCAAATTTGGTTCAACTTTTCTCTATGTTGAGTGAAAATAACGAAAATATCAGACAATTTGGGGAACAATAAATGTACACAGAACGATAAGTGAGGGCTATTTCAATGTCCCACTCACCTATCGCTAGTTTCAAGACCATAATCAATCCAACGAACTTTCCCTAGGTTCCTGATGATCGAGACGCACAAGAACCGCCCCAAAGGCGTCTCCACCTTCGCCATTCTATACACTCTCGCCAAACAGGCCCGCAAATTGGGCGCCGACAAGCTAGCCAAACGGTTGTTCGACCGTCTCCGAGACCTCACGGTGCCGGGCAAGTTCCAGGAACAAGTCGAAGTGGCCGCCGTGGCGTCCAGGGCGAGGCCGCACAGCGATCCCGAAGAGCTGTTGCCCATGTGCTATCGGTGCTCCACCTACAATCCGCTAGAGGGCGCGGCGAACGCGTGCGTCAATTGCGGGCAGGCGTTCGTTTATTCGTTCGTCAGCTTCGAGTTGCTGCCCCTCGTCGAGTTTCAGTTGGAGGAGGGGATCGGTGAGGAGGAAGCGGAGAGGTGAGTGATTATGGATTCGAATCAGCGAGGAATTGATTAAATGCTCGTTTTTGACAGGTGTCGTACGGAATGAATCACGAAAATTATACCTATTCGCTTTCGTCGTAAATCGATTCTGGTTTTTTTGTTTGTCCTACTGACGTTGACGTGTAGTTTTTGATGTCAAACAATTAGCAACTGTTTGAAATATTTGACAAAAAATTAACCCATGATCTTGAAGAGGGCGTTTACAATATTGGGAAAGGATATTTCGATACCTAATCAATGATTCATGAAGAGTTTTCGTCCCATTTGCCTGCCACTTTGGAAATAATTGATCCTACCGACTGCGCCAAATAATAGAAAAAATCTCTGCTAGAACAATTAATCTCATGTTTTTCGCCACGATCTTGAAAATGACGTTTACAATTCTTCTTAAAATGACTGAAAGGATATTTTGAAACCTAATCAATGATTCATAGAGAGTTTTTACTCTAATTCGTTGCCACTTTGAAGATAATTGATCCTACCGACTGCACCAAATAATAGAAAAATCTCTGCTAGAACAATTAATCTCATGTTTTTCGCCACGATCTTGAAAATGACGTTTACAATTCTTCTTAAAATGACTGAAAGGATATTTTGAAACCTAATCAATGATTCATAGAGAGTTTTTACTCTAATTCGTTGCCACTTTGTAAATAATTGATCTTATAGACTGCGCCAAATAATAAAAATATCTCTGTTAGAACAGTTAATTTTGTGTTTTTCGCCACGATCTTGAAAATTACGTTCACAATTCTTCTTGAAATGACTGAAAGGATATTTTGAAACCTATTCGATGATTCATAGAGAGTTTTTACTCTAATTCGTTGCCTCTTTGTAAATAATTGATCCTACAGACTGCGCCAAATAATAAAAATATCTCTGCTAGAACAGTTAATTTTGTGTTTTTCGCCACGATCTTGAAAATGACGTTCACAATTCTTCTTAAAATGACTAAAAGGATATTTTGAAACATAATCAATGATTCATAGAGAGTTTTTACTCTAATTCGTTGCCACTTATTGATCCCAATAATTGATCCTACCGACTGCGCCAAATAATAGAAAAATCTCTGCTAGAACAATTAATTTTGTGTTTTTCGGCATCATTTTGAAATTACAGGAAAGAATATTCTAAAATCTAATCAATGATTCATAGAGAGTTTTTATCCGCTGCCACTTTGAAATTAATTGATTCTACCGACTGCGCCAACATTTTGAAAATACCTAGATAGTGCATTTTACAGCGTGAATTCACCTAGCAAATTGGACATTCCACAGATTGATCGAGACCCCGCCCACAGAACCGAAAGAATCCTGGAAGGAAAACATCGAAGCAAACCAGCAAACCCTACGACTCGACCACACCGAGAAAGAACCCGATCCGTTCGCCGCCAAAGTGCCTAAAGACGGAGTTTTCCGGCCCGTCATCGTCGGCAGAGAGACGTTGCTGTCGCTCGACAGCTCGAGCGTGGTCGTATGTAGATGGCCGGCGCCGTTGAAGCGTCGGTTTTTCAGGAACCTCTTGCCGGATTTGCACATCAGCATGTGCGAGTTTTGTTTTAAATTTTTCCACGTGGACGACTTTGAGTTGCAGACGTTGCAAAACGGGCATTGTCCGTTTTGTCGGTGTTCAGAGGATGAGAAGAATCAGGATGATGGCGAGTTTGCGTAGTCGAATTGTACGTTTTGTTGATTTACAAAAAAATAACTGTTTCATTGAAAATCAATATGGATTTACTTTACCTGGTTTCAAGGCGAAATCGAGGATGTCTTTCAACTCCACCCAATCGACTTCTTCGTCATCACCGGCCACTTGTTTGAAGAATTCAAACACTTTGTCAGTTTCCTCTCTCTCGACCTCAGTCGGTTCTTGCATAACCTAGATTTGGATAATAATGATTTTGAGTGATTTCATGAAATGATAGCTACCAGAAAGTTGAACTGAAATGAACGATATACAGCTTGTTAAACTTCAAACTATCTTATCGTATCGTTTCAGATATTCGTTGAAATGAAACATACTGTATAAAAAATGAAAGAAGCCAATTTACATCGGGATGAAACTTTTATAGTGTTTGCGTTCGGCAAACAAAAAATTGAAGCTGTTCATAAAGCTGCATATATACAAAAAAAATTGTTTTGGAAACGAAGAAAAACACGTTCAGAGATTTATAAAATGCAGGCAAATAGCAACAGGAAAAGCTCGGTTGACTTACTTTGCCATCAATTTCCCCATAGCCTACTAGCTCATCATTTTCCCTATAAAAATGTAAAGTGTTAGAGGTGGTGATGTTATAACATGCGAGAGACAGGTTAAAATAACACTAGAACATGGACAAATCATTTTATTAAAACTTTTTTTTGATAGAACTTCATAATACGAAATAATCCAAATAAAAAAAACATACACTGATTAACACATGAAATTCATGAGTTTTTTTGAGAACATGGACATAGTGAAGGCTGAATATTATTCCGAATTCAACAGGGTGAAGAGAAAATCCACAAAATCGCCCAAATGGATGGAGTAATCGAAAAAGCGATTCAAAAACCTAACATAAAAATCTCTATAGAATACTGTTGGAACTTGTTCGATTTTGCGGTAAAATTTTAATGAAAAACTAACTACGAATGAATTGCTTTCTTATTTATGATCATAATTTCAAACTGAGTCATGTTGAAATGTTACATATTCGATATCGTTTTGAGAAATTATTGTTTATGTGAGAGAAATATCCCACAGATTAGAAACAACGTTAGTCACGATTATCATTATATTAGAATATAATTATTCAAGGCATTTTTTTGAAGACTTATTTTGAAAATTTGAGTTTCATAAACACAGTCGGCGTTAAATATTTATATTTCTATCGAAGGCCATATATTCGTAAAACTTTATATTATCAACAAGATTTTAAATATATTTCTATGGTATTTCGATTGCTATAAATTTGCAGCTGCTTTATAACGAATTTCTCGACATAAAAAATTATTATGAAATATTCGGAGGACATTAATCGAGAAAAAACTTGAGAAATCGGAAGATACAGGTAAAGAATAAATTTCCATTCAAAATACCGAATTTTTAGCCACCCCTTTACCGTTTGAGTAACAACTTGAAGAAAAGCACCGCTCTGAGAAAACAAAAATAAACTATTTGAAGAGCTTATTGAAAAAATTCGTTATACCCTTGATGGGGTCTTTCAATTCCCCATCATCCCGCCTCTGAGGCGGCGGATTAGGATACGGATACCCCGGGTACTGATTAGGAGGAGGCTGATAATAACCCCCACCACCTTGATACCCCCCAGGAGGCGGTTGGTATCCCCCAGGAGGCGGTTGATACCCCCCAGGAGGCGGTTGATACCCCCCAGGAGGCTGTTGGTACACCGAATACTGATCGTACCCTCCAGAAGGCTGCTGGTACCCGGGATACCCCGCATACCCACCCGGGGCGGCCGGATAGGACTGAAAACCGCCCGGGCCATGCGAGGCATAAGCACTCGGAGGGCTGTGAGGCTGAGGAAAAGCTGGAGCGGACGCTTCGTCGCCTTCCTCCTCCTCCTCAACCTCGTCGCCTCTTATTTCCGAAATATCTCGAGGATTGTAACCGTACTCCATAATGTTCTGCTTCTCGGTGAAGACTCGCAGCAGGAATTCGCCCTCTTCGTTGGGGTCGAACGTCGAGGGAACGATGCAGTAAGTGCCCGGGGGCAGCTTGAAGCGACAGCTCACTTCGCGGAGGTTGATGAACGAGGGCGAGCGAGCCACCGACGCGTTGTATTTGAAGAAGTTGAGGTCCAAAGGTTTGGGGACTCTGTCTGGGTTCGGCAGCTACGAGAAAAAAAAATGGTGGTTCAATGTATCGCCACTATCTAGAATAGTAGTCGGCAAAGAACTGCTTCAGAACCACAGAAGATCAAAAAAAAATTATCTATTGATGAACTACATTACAAAAAAATAATTATAAATATGGCGGAAGCAAGTTTCAGGAATTGATAAACAGCAACTTTAGCGTTTGGCAAAAATCCTCTTAATTCTACCATAACTGAGTTTAAATTTTGTT
Organism: Plagiodera versicolora; assembly: GCA_037013635.1. Lineage (NCBI taxonomy): Eukaryota > Metazoa > Arthropoda > Insecta > Coleoptera > Chrysomelidae > Plagiodera > Plagiodera versicolora. The sequence goes on along the minus strand of CM072991.1, from coordinate 7,545,119 downwards.
TTTTTGAAGATGAAATTGGTAGCTTTGAAATACAATTGCTGGATTTGAAGAATAGTTGAGTGGATTTGAGGTATAAATCGTGTTGAATTGGTAAAAGTGAAGAAAAATGTGACAATTGGTATGCTTTTCGATTTAACGAACAATAGGAAGTCATATTTTTGATAAAAACATTAAATTATGCCTAAAATTAAAAACCACAACATAAAAACTTCACTTTTCTGAGTCATACAAGCTCGTTATTCGTATTAGTAAATATTTATTGAACACGAAATTGACTTGTTTAATGTGATTATGTGAAAAATTATTCAATGGGCAGATTTATCTCCCATTATTTTGTCTAAATCGTTGTAATATTCATGTTTGGCTCTTTGACTAATATTAGTTTGTCGCCCACTGATCTGTAACAATCAATTCAGCACTTACATAGTAAATTGCGAAGCCAATAGTAAGTAGATCGGCCCCAGTCTTGCGGGCTTGTCTCCTGTTCTTTTGCATCAGACCGACTATCATCGTGCACTGCCCATCGTCGTCGCCTTCATCGACATCTGTCAGCGTCAGCCTGTACTGAGGATTATGCCAAAACGATTCTGCAAAGTAAACATCAGCTCAGAGAATTAAAACAAACGAAAAATCAACTCCACGTACCTAAAAAGTTTCTACATCCCCCAGCCGTCACCCCTCTGACCCATTCCCCTTCGAACACCGACATTTCCCATCTCTTCTTGTTTCCATCCCTGAGTTCCTGGTCGGACAACGAGTCCGGGTTCAAATTACAAATTTCCACTCGGCTGAAATGCCTTTGGAAGTCTTTGAACGACATCCAAAACTCCCCGTCGTTGTCGAAGGTGAGCCCGAGTTCTTCTTTTTCCGATTCCGAAATGAACCGCCATTCCGGAGCACTGAAATCAAATGACATTTTCACCATGAGAAAAAAAAAGTTACACAATTTACTTACTTATCGCTCCAGGGTCCGTTCCATTCCGATTCATTTCCCCAGGGGTTACGCAACCTGAGCAAGGGTATTTTTCCTGTCACGTTCGGTGTTTGAATATCGACGTACTGGACCCTCGTGATACTATAGGCGTGACCTCTTATCAGACCTTCTGGTGTTTGCGCCTCAACCACGTTGGGATCCGGCTGAAAAGCGTGACACAATTTCAATGATGAATGAAACAATTATTTTTTTTTTCTATCAAGATAAATGATGAGGAAGCGACAGGCCATTTCATAGTAATTACCACTGAATGAGTTATGTCATTCGTGAGGCATTACACGGTTCTATTAATTATTTTTCATAAGGTGTGACTGTGAGATAGTAATTTGCATGTAAACGAAACTAAATAACAATATTTCAACTAATTTTGTCTCACCTCTATGGAACACCCCATCAGAGACGATCTCTCGTAAGCCTTCAGAATAATCTGAAACAGATTGGGTGGACTAGCATCCATTTCATACATTTCTGTCACACCCCCTGTGAAATCCTCCATGGCTTCACAGGTGGAGCCACCTTTCAGAGCTTCATAAGAACCATGTAATCTGTGGCAAAAAAAGCAGTTATGAAATTGATGGTTAGTTTGAAATGGTGGAGATTCTTACTTAGCGTAAGCTTTTTCTAGCAAGGCACTCCAGAATTCGTTTTCTTCGGTTGAATGGAGGAATATCAGCTGCCCTCTGTAAGTGGGCAGTCTGTCGTCGATTGTGACGTCTATCCATTTTCCATACTGCCAAAATCTGGTCAACAAGTTGAGAGGAATATGAATTTTGTGAGAGATGTTTTCATTCGAATGAAATTCAAGAAATTAGTTATTGATTTAAATTATCTGTTCAACCAGAAGTGTCAAGCTCTGGTGATATTCAACGTCAATTGTCATCAGAAATTTAATTGTTAGAAAATATTATAACAAAAAACGTAAATGAATAGAATCTGTGAATATTTTTTTTTGTGTTTTAGTTTTTCAGTAAATTATTGTGTGAATTTGAGCATCTGAATAATCGAAATAATTTTTCAATGACTATCGATACGATAGATACTTAAAACAATTTACATCAACTCCAGATATTATTACCTGAAATGGAAAATGCCACTATATTTATCATCGAACTCCTGGTCATCAGGAATGATTTGAAAGAACAATCTTCTATACAGAGTCAAATTTGCAGCAGCTGCTAGTAACCAACAATCACCTAATTCTCCTTGCTGGACATCAAATCTAGAATAACCTTCCACAAAAAACTGCGGGTTATCCACGATTTCCTGAAACAAACAAATACGTCCATGTCTGCTTCAACAATTTTATTACATAAAGAGGGTATTCAGTCTCTGTGTGTGGTGTGCCAAAAATATGTATTCACTATAGTGTTGTGAATTGTTGCGGGTTATCTTCAAAAACTAAGTTACGGGTCATAAATCACAAGGATTCCTGAAATAGATGATAAATAAATCATTTTATGCTCTCAATGACTAAATCTATGAATGTTTTTGGGTTGGGTAAGGTGAATTGCTCAAGCACATCATAAACAATGGATTACTTTTTGAGATTACAATGTGTTGTGATTGTCCCAATTTCAACATAAAAAGGCAGGACATTGTTGAATAACGATATTTTATAGGTGTAGTTTATTTTTTTAATTAGGAAAGTTGTGAGAACTCGCCAGAAACTTATAGGTTCTTTAATCATCGTTGAAAAATATTTTCAATTTAGAGAACATATGCACCACAATTAGATAACTACTTACTGTGAACCGTTTTATCAATATTGTAAAAAATTTGACTAGAATTGACAAAAATTAAACAAAAAAGACAAAGTGGATATATTATATCTGTTTTCCATTTTATTATCTGTAATAATTGATAATAATTTCTGGGATTATTCTGATTGGAAAATATGTCTGTAGATTTTCATAACTTTTAATATGGGTCTGATAAAAAACATTTGACTCACCCCTGGTCTTTTCCATTCGTAATATCTATCTGGACGTTCACTATAAAACAGGGAACTATCGTTCGCAGGAAATTCTGGATCTTCGTATAGACTTCCATTCTGAAGGCATTCGTCGCGTAATTTGTAGAAGTCCTGAGTATCCCCGGATCTGGTGCGGATCCCGGATCCTTTTTCTCCGTACTGCAAAATATAGGAACGATGCTGAGGTGCTTCAAATTGCATAAAAAATACAATAACAAAAGCGTACGAAATGATATGGTATCTCAGCGGATATATTTCCTGTTCAATAGAAATTCAATAAAAATTTTTTGGAATTTGATAATAATGATTCTTTTACATAATTTAATAATTTATTGAAATGCTTTGACCTGTTTCAGTGTCTTGAAAATCACTTTATATATAATATTTTCTTGATAATATCAAGGATTTATTTCTCATTCTACTGGGTGTGGCAGATGAACTGGTTTTTCAATGAAAAGTTCGAATACACAGGCCTTAACCTATAACCAAATATGGATTATTACATGTTTTACCCAATTTGGAATATCATGGCAATTTTTGGAGATCTTTTTTGCAAGTTTTGAACGCATAGATTTGTAAAAATATGCAACCTCTACAAATCGGTTCAATGATACGATAAAAATAAATCTCAAATTCTAGTTAGTTTTTATTTGTTTAATTCACAGTTTTATGGTAACATTATCGTCTTCATTATTTTTATAATAGTGTCACAACCTAAATAAATAATTATTAGCGAAATCTTGACCGAAAACTTGCAAGAAACCAGGTGAAATTTCGAAATTCAACACGAATTTTCACGGGAAATGATAGTTTCTTCAATTCTACCTTGAAAATCTTCTTTCCACCACCATTTCTTCCAACCAACACATCCCCCGACCCCTTCAAAGACCTTTTCTGCCCCTTCACCCCACTCCCATCGATAAACGGCACCCCGACGTTTCGCAACACCGCGTTTTCGACCCCCTTCAGAGACACTTTCGCGACCGCCTGCGGTTCGAACCGAAACACGACCTCCTTCGGATTGGACACCGTCACCGTGGGCACCACCGCGTGCCTGGACAACCGGTACGCACCCCGTTCCGAACCCGTGGAGATTTTCTTCACGAATTCGGCCTCGACTACCGGCGATTCGCTACTCGCGGACATTTTCCCGGTGGAAAACGCAGGAACGTGCTCGACGGCGAAGTGAAAAGTGCGTTTAGGTGGGAACGGGCGCAACCCTTAGGAACGGAAACGCTGTGGTATTTAATCTGTTCTGATAACGTCGCAGCATTATACTAATTAATTTTTTGCTGTGCTCGATATCGTTCAACCTTTGTCAAATGTCAGTGGAGCTGTTTTCCGGTATCGGTGTTCGACTATTACAGTTGTGTTGGATATAAAAATAAATCGAACGGTTTTGATAAAAACAGAGATAATGAGCCAATTCTATAGAAAATCGTGGATATTTCAGCAATAAAAGATCTTTTGATATTTGATTATACAGGCTGTCAATACAGTCGATTTATTTAAGCAACATAGTTGTGACAGCTCACCAGAAAGTGCGGTGTTGCCGCTTGTCTATTTTTAGAAATACTCCGAAAAATAAAGTTAGGTTATGTTTATCATTTGAATTGTTTTAGATTTACAGAATATATACACTAACATTGGATAGGTATTGACGTGGATAACAGTTTTATCAATAATTATGAAAATTTCTTCGACTAGAATTAACAAAATTTATTAGCAGACCAATGAATTTTGCTATTTTATAGGTTCTATGCAATATTTTGACTGTTTGACGAAATATGAGCTAAATATATTGGACTAGAGCCGTCTATTTTTTTATAAAGATAATAAATTTTTTGTGATTTTTGCAATTTTCATAGGTTTTTCACAATAGACCACATTAGTGTGACGTCAAAATGTATGCAACCAACAGTGCATTGAGTCCCAACGAAATATTTCTGAACGAAGATGCGCTAATATGAACCTTAAGTAACCATTATCTAAGGTTCAGGATCTGTGGTTAGAATTATGATGTTATTTATTGAATTATTTCGCTGTTATAAGGAATATTTAAGAAATGTATCTGTTTGAATTCGATAGAAAAAGAATGAATACGTCGTATGGAATGGGTAACGTAAAGAAAGTTTTCTCAAATACTTTTGAATAAATTCCGAAAATCGTTTTACGAAAATATCGTTACTTCCATCCTTCATATCCAAGGTCCCCTAAATGCAATTCCTTAAATATCAACTTATTTCATGTGAGAGCATAAAACAAAAGGGCCTGTTACGATACTTTTATTATCGTTCTTATGTCATCCGTACTTAAGGTCGAGTATAAAACATATCATTTCGCGGCAAACGATTCAGGACTCAGTGTAATATTGGTTGCATATTTGTGACGTCATCACTAATGCGGTCTATTGTCTCAGATTTTAAACAGTTTAGGATGAAATTAATATTCAACAGATCAAAATACATGAAAATTATGCTTGCCATTGATCAACAAATTTTTTTATCACTGTAATATCCCATTTTTGCTATTTTTCACAATTTTTTGCAATCTAATCGAAATTAAAGAGTGTACTGAGTGCCTAACTGACTCAAAATTAATATTCAGCGGACACAAAAGCATGCGTCCAATGTACAGAAAACTTTTTCGTTATTTATCACCTCTGCGATAATAAAAACCTCACTAAAAGGAAACCAACAATCTCTATCAAATCCCCCAAGGCCAAAACCCCGAACATTCACGATTTAATCCTCTGATTCATCCTTTCGTTACCTTGAACAACTTATAATTCACTCCTATTCCAACCCCTTTGTAGTACAAATATTTTTTGAGAAGGTCGCCGAGCCCTTTGTCTGAGCTACCGCCTTTCTTCTGCACAGAATTCTTCAAGGAAGCTGCTTCAAGTATTTCTACCTTCCTCTTCGAATGGCATTCCTCCAGCAGCATTGGTTGGGAGGTGATGAAAGTCTTCTCGTTGATTTCCAGGGACTTTTGGTGCCCGATTTTGGCATCGGGTGCATTTTCCTTCGCGATCAAAATAGGCTTGAGGCTTGGGTCCTGTGCTGTGGTGGGCTCAGTTTTGGGTACCACTGCTTGGGGCTTGGTCAGCAGAGAAGCGATGTTTTTCCGCAGCTTTTCCAGGTCTTTGGACTTGTGACATTTCGGCCCGCACTTGCATTCCTCCGAGCCTTTGCACTTGGGCACTGTCCCAGACCTTTTCTGCCCTGTAGCCTCGACTGGGACTCTGAAATAAACCGGCACAGGCTTCGCGGGTTTTCTTTCATCGTTCCTTCTCCCTTTCTGGGCATTCGGTACCTTCTTGGTCTCAGGTTTGGGGTTTTTCATGGGGTAATGGTCCAGGTAGCTCAGGGTATCCTTGTGGATGTAGTTCACGTACTCCACGGAGAGCAGGTCGTTCTTTCTCTTGAAAAAACCTCGGGATTCCGATCGGTGGACCACCGTGCTCGATTGGGATGCTCGGTCCAAAAACGCGTCCCACATAATTTTTACATTTTCTGTACACTGCGAGGTCGCGAGATTTCACAACAAAAAGTGGTTTCGGACGAGGGAGGAACCCGAAAAACGCCAAATGTCAACTTGATTGGGTCATCTGACAGATGACAGATTAACTGACAGAAGTTTCGCTGGTGTGTTTGAAAAGTAAGGCAAGCAATAGGGGAGACCACTAATTTTACAACAGCATAATCGTGCGCTGTATGTCCAAAAAGTACCATTCATTTTTTATTCAATCTATTATTATGAATAAAATAATAAAATGAACGGAATTGATTTCGAACATACAATTTCATGCGCCATTTTCAAAGGTTGCTCTCATTGGTGTAACGCAGTGTGACGTGCTTAACCATACACGCCCATCGACCTTGAGCTGACCAATCATAGATAATTGTTCCATGATAATGATAATATCCTTTTTAGAAAATTGGTATCTGGATTTTAACGATATTTTTTTTATGCTTACGTGTTTTAATTCAACAATATATTATCAATTCGTGTTTCTCGTGTCACAGAATGTAATTGTCAAAAAAATTTACCGAAATTCACATCGCATGATAAATAAAAAATTACCAAACAAAAAGTCGTAGAAATAATAGCAAAAACTTTCTTCGATTTCATTTATGTATATATTTTCGAAAATCAGAAAGATGGTAATAAAATGTTTGATCATATTTTGTTTTGATTGTCACAATATCACATTTACTATCACAAAACTTTTTAGGAGTGCCTCTATCCTTCTCCCGACGATCCAGTGGATCCATCTCAAAATTCACGCAATACTTTCGACACACATCCGCCCCAGTCAATTTGGAACCCCCCACTCCACCCTTCCTCATACCACAAGTACCGCAAGTACCCGCACCATGCTCGCTAGGTCCATTATAAGTACCACCGATTTCGGGGTATATATTCGTCGTTTTGAGAGCTCCACAAGTACCGCACCTCGTCCTGGTACTATTCAAATTCGGTGTGGTAGGCACGGACCGCTGGTGATTGCAGCCGATCCCGAAATACCTCGAATCGACTGGCTGGGAAGCAGTACCAGGTCTGCTGGCTCGCCCACAGGTACCGCATATTGCTTCGGGTCGTGGCGTTTGCTGAGGCTGCTTCATTCTAGAGCAACTGCATGGATATTGGGGAGTACTAGGGCGGTACACCAGGGCTTGGTGGAATCGAGCACTGGGGCTGCACTTTTGGCCAGCAGTTCTTTGACAGTTGCAGCGTGGAACGGGAGTACAGCTCCTTTGGTTCTGGTTGGTGTCTTTTTGCTGCCCGGGGTTGCCAGTATTGATAAGCTCACCAGGTTTATCAGTGAGGTCGCCAGGTTTATTGGTGAGGTCGCCAGGTTTATTAGCGAGGTCGCGAGGTTTACCGGTGAGGTCGCTCGGTTTACCAGTGAGCTCCGCAGATTTACCGATTGGGGCATCAGCAACCAGAGCAGTTTTCCCGAAAATCAGCGAGGTCTGGTGCAATTTATTGCTGACTTTAACGCCCGACTCCTTATCATTCCCCACAGCTTTCTCCAAACGCTTCACGTTGTCCCCGCTGACAGACTTATCCACTTTAGCCTTAGGCTCCGCTTCCCTAGCCTTCTCCTTCACCTTCACAGTCGGCACCACCAACTTCTCCTTGTTCTTCTGCTTGTTCCTACGTTTCCTTCCCGGAGTAAAAGTATTCGGGATGCCGTCGTAGGCATTGAAGAGTTTCTCTTTCTTGGGTGGGGTCGGTTTGCACGGGATACAAGAGAAACTGCACGGGGTGCAACTTCTGCAGCACTTGGTGCTCCAGACCGATGGGCAGGTGGTGCAGGATTTGAAGGACGCGCACGATTTAGCACAATGGGAATAGGAATGGGTGGCGCATGTTGCTGGTGAAGCATAGAAGCACTGCATCGGGTATTTGGCACATTTTAAACTGGGAATTTCGATGGCCCGAAAGTGACGTTGACAGGGTGTCACTCGTATAGTATTGGATTGGTTGTGGAGTCCAAGGTCGAGTTTATATACAGTGAGATAGATTTATCGATGATAGATTATGAAAAAATTATTAGTAAAGGCAATACGAACAGGTTAATATTGTACAAATAAACAATAATCAACTTACCGGACCAATAACGTGAGAGAGGTTCTGTATTTTGAAATAAAAAAAGTCAGTGTGTGAGTTGAGTTATACATCAATCGACATGCTGAAAATTTCGAATTAGATATTTCAGTACTACACTGCAAAAGTAATTCTACACTAATTCGAAATTTTCGTGAAATCAAAAAGAAAAACATGCCATGCAATTAATTACTTTAGTGCTATAGAATGCATGCAATATGTTCATTCAAGGTAAATTATTCCACAGAATCATTACAGAGGAATGCAAGAATTATTTTCATTCGATTAGTTTACCAAATTTGAAGAAATGCTAGTTATGGTTTGATATAATCAAACTGACTTGTATAGAACACGACTTCAACGAATTATCTTATTAGTCATTGTTGCAATGATTAATACGAATATTTGCATTAATTCTTATGAAAAAGCAGTATAATATTCACAAATAAAATATGATTAATATAATAGCAATGATATTAATCTCTAGATGATGCAGCGATTATTGATTGTTTTTCGTCTCATCAGACCAAGTTTCTGAATTTTCATTGTAGAGGCATAAGTACAGGGTGATTCTTTGATTCATTCAGTTTTTAAAATTGCTGGAATCATAACTTGAATAGGAGTAGACTGATCGATTTCAAATTGAAACTGAATATTCTTGAACACATAATATAAATGAGATTTTTTCGGTGGTTGAAAGTTATCCCATTTTTTACCTCAAAAACTACACTTTTTTCAGCACTACGCCATTTTATTAATTCTTGATATTTTTCAGAAATTGTAGGTGATTATGTGAGAAATATCTTCAGATTTAATTATTTTCAGATACTCTTTCCTCAGTTGGGGAACTTTTCTGGCATTTCCGAAGACAATACACAACTCCGTTATTTTTCAATATTTTTTTGGAAGAAAAATCCAAAAATATAGCTGAAAATATACCTTAGTATGTCCAAAAATTTTCAAACATTCTATCGAATATTTCCGTTTGAAAAAAATTGCGAAAATCACCTATATCTCATGGATTACACTAGTATAGCCGCTTAAAGAACACCCTGTATAGATCCCATGTGAATGTTTGAAGTAATTGCACTTTTCGGATCAGTTCTTTCACTATTCGATAATTGTGAGATGAACGATTCGTCAACAAATACTCAAACAACAATTCAAGAAAATAGATAATTTCCCACTTCCTTACCCAAGCGTTCTGTTTGGTGACTTTTTCCGCCTGCAGTACCGGTTCCTCTACCGCCTGGACCTGTTCCCCGACACCGGGGTAGCCGCTAGAGGGCGTATGCCACTGTTTGGGATCGACCTGCCATCCGTATCCGTTGCCATGCCAACCGTAGCCGTTACACGCCCCGGGCGGTTGATGGTAGTTTATGACGGGGTAGGCGTTGAAGTATTGTTGGTACGGCACCACTGGGTAGGGGGCGCTGTACATGGTGGTGGTGGGATTTTACTGCAAGAAATTAGGAATGTCCAGAATTGATGGGGAAACGAATTGTTGTCCAGAGATGAGGATTAGTTATACGTTTGGTTTTTGTTATATTAAATGAAGAATGATATGAAGTTAATTATTTTTTCACATCTGGAACTATCCTATACAAAATTTCGATCAAATCATAATGAAGTGATTTTAATTTTGTGTTATATCTGAGAAAATTTCACCATTCTAGGAGAATATTTTCATCTGCAGAGAACGTTGTCACATCTGAAATTTCACTGGCGATACATTTTTCAGGCGCTTTTTCCAACATCGTATCAGGTGTATATTGGAAATAAATTTTATTTTTAGAGAAAAAACATTTACACATGTGAACATGATTCCAAAAATATCTTCCATCTAACACCGCATGATGCTCTAGGCAACAGACAAAGAAACATCTTGAACTAAAATTGAAAACTATACAGGGTAATTTGATAATTTTTGAAAAAATCAAACCATCAATCACAATGAGAAAAAAGAAGAAAATATTGAATTCTTTCTATCTCACATGGAATCTATTTATTTATTGATAATTTCACGTTTAAAGATAGAAACTACAGAAAATGTTAAATGAAAAATCCCCATTCCCATTTGAATTTTTTATTCACATCTATAATTGAGTGACACATGATGAGTCAGTTCTGACACACCATAGCAAATCTTCAGAAATTGAGTAGTTATGAAACAGAAACACAAATCATTCAAAATTATATATTTTCTTTATTATATCACAGTGACTTAAACATATACATTATGATTGATTAATCCATTTCTATAATACAGCAATAATAAGTAAATACAGTTTTGGGCAACTTCAAATGATTTTTTGTAATTTTTAGCAACATATATTTTCTCAGAATAAATTAACCATAAAAATAAATGGTTCTCAGAGATTGTACGTTTATTACAGCGAATGGGAAAATTTGGCACCAAATCGAGACAACTTGTTTTCATTTTCGAGCTTGAATGACAATGTATTGACCGTAATATAGAAAATTAAGCGAGCTCATAACAGTGAATATTATTATTGTTATTATTTTGGGGTGCATAACATATATTGGTGACTGAAACAATTCATCTCAGTCTTAGATAATCAATCATCTCTCAATAATTACAACCAGGTGATCATTTTGGAAAAGTTTTAGACGAAAATCAACCTAGAATTTGTGATAGAAAACCCACTCCCATAATAATTCTGAAAATTAATTTTTCAACTATTGACTATCTTCTGACAGTTTAGTGTTTTTCTTGCGACTTTTCTTTCTCTTGGCATCATCAACGTCATCAGACCTGGCTACTTTCAAGAAGACATCTTCAAGAGACGCCTCGCTGATGGAGTAATCCTCAATTAAATGGGGATTTTCTTTTTTGATATTCTCGATCTCAGCGAATATCTGGCTCCATTTTTTCGCGTTCTCTTCATTCTTTATGTAAATGCATATCAAACCACCATGATCATCTTTGATTTCACCACGATTGTTTTCAGTGAAGTACTTCTTGAGGTCGTTTTCGTTCGAGAATTGGTACGTAGACTTCACATTACCGTCAACCTCATCATTGCCTTTCCCAGAAATGCCTTTATTCTTCAACTTTATCTTGAGGCTGTACCCCCCATATTCCTTCTTGAGCAAGCTGAGCTTGTTTTCCACGACGAACCTGCCTTCTTTCATTATTTTGAGCTCATCGCACAAAGCCTCGCATTCAGTCATGCTGTGAGATGTTAGAATAAAAGAACGTTTCTTCTCGTTTTGCATGTCTTTGATGATGTTCCAGCACTTCCTGCGAGACGATGGGTCCATGCCATTGGTCGGCTCGTCCAGGAGAATAAAGTTGCAGGAACCGATAAGAGAAACTGCTAAGCTGAGCTTGCGTTTATTCCCCCCGCTGTAATGTCCACAAGGAACGTCTGCGAATTTCTGCAGGTCGAATATGTTGAGGAAATCCTCAACGACTGATTTATCGACGTTGCGTAAATCAGCGATGGTGGTCAAGATCTGTCTGCCGGTTAAAACAAAGTTCAGATTATCGGATTGGGGACAGTACCCCAAATTTCTCATGTATTCGTCTTCATCTACACCCACCTTGTTCTCTCTCAGCTGTACTTTTATGGAACCGTCATCCAAGACCTCTTCGCGGGTCAACATCTTGAAGGTTGTGGTTTTGCCAGCACCGTTCACCCCAAGTATGCCCAGGCATTGCCCGTTTTTGAGAGTCAAGTTGATATTATCGACTATTCTTCTTCTGGAGTAGGATTTAGATAAACTGTTGACGTTCAGAGTGCCCACTTCTAGAGTTTGCTCATCCGAAAGGATCTTTTTGTACTCCTCCTCATCGGAGTTGTCGAAAATCTGCATAACTTTATATTTCGATTGGGACCAGAACTTGAACAATCTGTAACTATCCATGCAGAAAAGCAGCAGTAGGTAAAAAACGCAGCTACACAGCATCACCAAGAAATTTGGACCGAGCAATTGCAGGTAATCTTTGAAATTAGCGCACGATGAAGAATTCAGGTGACAGCAAGGATGACTGGAGTAGGAACAAATGCTCGTGAATTTTTTAGGTTCCACTTCCAAGTTGTAACTGTCTAACGCTCTCCTACTGAAATCCACTAGTGAAAGTGACAAGCCCACTTGGGGTATGAAGAAGACACAAACTTTCTTTAGAATATCGCCAATATGTATGTAGTAATTATCTTGGGACTCCAACAATACTCCTATGATGAGAGTCAGGATGACCCCCAGGAATAGCCCGAGTATAATAAATAAGGCAAAAGCTCCGGAAGCAGACCCTTTTCTGCAAAACAAGTACGAATATGGAATCCCTGCGAGACCAAAAACTATAAACAAGAGGAAAAGACATCCAAACTCATACAAATGAGTCATGGGCGGAAATAACAAGCTTATCAGGAGTGACACTACAAAAACGACAACCGAGTACAAGACTAAATCAGTGAAAAAGTTTGTCAGCCAATACAAGTAGGATTTAACCCCGCACATGTACTGCATTTGTACGAACTTGGTGGAGATTTCGGTATGCGGGAATAAAATGAAAGTCCCGTGAAGAAACAGACACCCAATGGGTATCAAAATCAACCAGAGCACTACAATTTTAGTCTCGGAGTATTCCTGAGAGGTACGCTGATTGACAGAAGGCAGGGGCCAATTACTGACTGAAATGGAATAATCTGGCCCCAACAATGTTTTCGCTATAGTATTTGTCACAAGATTGACAGATATGGGCAAGCTATGCACAGCTATAGCGTTATACAGAGCGACAGCCTCGATTCTGGAATTATCGTAGATTAACGAAGCACTTGCCACCATGTGTTCTCTGTAATAAACAATGTTTTGTTTACTTTTATCGATGATGGCCTGTTCTACATCTGGTACTTCGGTTACAGAACTACCTTGCGACTTGGCGAGCTTTTCGTACTGCACCTTCATTAAATCGGTTGCATCGTTAGCTTTGGTGGCATTGAAAAAGACAGAGGTTTCTTTATACGTGTCCAGTCTAAGTGGAAGTTTGGGCCCGTTTTGATGGTAGTATTCGGTCTTGTTGTTGGTCAAGTAAATTGTCAGAAGGAAGAAAATTAATGCTATGAGCAGAGGTATGACGTATGCAGACCATCTCTTGGTTATGAAGTAACATTTCTTCTGGATTAGAGTGATTATATTTTTAACCCAGCTGCTTCTGTTATCAGACGTCTTATTACCACCACTTAACGGTTTGGTAACATAGTCATCACCACTTTCCAGTCTGGTTTTCAAGAACACGTCCTCAAGAGTCGTTATTGATATCGAAATGTTCTCAATTTTGAGCTCATCTTTCTTCTCTTCCATGCAACTGAGCAGCTTAGTAATGTTTGTAGTGTCTTCGAATGGTAACACGAAAACCATCTCGTTGCCATTTTCTGACTTGAACTGAGAATTACACACTGTTTCCTGCACTAAACTTCTAATGGATGATCTTTCTGCTACCGTCACTTCTCCGGAGACCATCAACGACAAATGGTAGCCGGTGTGGTACTTCTTTTTCAGATCCATCGGTGTTCCGTAACATTGCAGATTTCCTTCCGACATAATAGCTATCCAGTCACCTAAAGCGTCAGCCTCCTCCATGAAATGCGTACTGATTAGAATTGTTTTCTCCCCTCTCCAGGAGAGCAGCAGATCCCAAAGATGTCGCCGGGATTCTGGGTCCATTCCCGAGGAAGGCTCGTCCAAAATCAAAACCTTTGAGCCTCCTATAAGAGCCATCCCCAGGCACAGCTTCCTTTTCATGCCTCCCGAGAGAGTGTGCGCCAAGACGTTCTTCTTCTCAGACATGTTCATTTTGTCCAGAAGCTCGCCCATTTCCCTTTCTGCTTCTCGGCCGGATTTTCCTTTCAGCTTGGCGAAGAAAATCAGGTGCTCGCGCACTGTCAAATCAGTGAAAAGCAGGTTGTGTTGTGGGCACAGACCGAGAGACTCCCTGATAGCCTCCTGGCTGTCTCTGGAATCCAATCCGTCGATTTTTATCGTTCCCGAAGTGGGTTCCGTCATGCCAGTTATCATCGACATGGTGGTTGATTTTCCAGCTCCGTTGTGACCGAGCAACACTGTTATGTGGTTTTTGTAAATGTCCAGCTTCTCGATATCGACGACCAGTTTCTGGCCATACTTTTTCCTCAGATTCCTGATACCGATTCCGACGGCTGAGTAATCACCGTGCTCGATGCTCGAGAGCCGGTGTTCCTCGTACTCGTCGTGAATATTATTTCTTCTCCTGCAAAGGCTGTGCAAATACTTGAGGGGGAATGCCACGGGTTTTCTGATACCGTACTTTCCAGGGTTGACTCCGTCCATGTAAAAAGTGAACGCCACGTAAACGACTGTGTCTAGCAGCAGCATCACCAAGACATTCAACATGGTGACGTCATCGGAGCCCCCAGAGCTCGACTGGTGGAAATTGCTCCACTGGACCCCGACCTCTCTTTCCTCGTAAACCGATATCACCGAGTAGCCGTAGTGCAACGCCATGTTGGGCAGCAAGTTCAACAGGATGTTGTCCAGCCAAGGCAACCGGTTGGCCTCCTCCAGACCCAAGGAATACTTCGGGACAAAGTAGGAGAGAACCCACAGGAGAATGCCAGTGACGACGGCGTTGGAGGGCTTGTCGAAACAAGAGCTGATGGCGAAGCACACGGAAACTGCTGCCGTGCAATAGAGCAGCAAGAAGACGAAGAGCACCCCGGCGCTGGTGTGCTCGATCGGGGGGTAGCTGGTGCCGAACAGGGGGACTTTCATCAGGAACACGATACAGCTGATGGAGAACAGCATGGGGATGACGGCGTAGATGAACCACCCCAACCAAATCATCCAGGACTTCATCCCCACCATCTTCAGCAGCTCTTTGGTGCCGGAGTGTTTCTCCTCCACGACGCGCTTCAACACGGCAGGGCAGAGGAAGATGAAGCTGAAGAGCGTCAGCAGCGGCAAATAGTCCATGAAGATGGTCGAAATGGCCGAGTCCAGCTTGTAGGGGGGATAGGGGAACTCCTGGACCAGCACCGAGACGTTCCTCGAGATATCACTGGAGCCCTTGGCACGTTCGATGAAGGAAAAGTCCAGAGCGGTCTGCAGGGGAACGAAAGCCTTCCTCATGTAGGTGTTGTCAGTGTTCGGTGCGAACATGTAGTAGGAGGGCACGTACCTCTGGGA
Source organism: Plagiodera versicolora (assembly GCA_037013635.1). Classification (NCBI taxonomy): domain Eukaryota; kingdom Metazoa; phylum Arthropoda; class Insecta; order Coleoptera; family Chrysomelidae; genus Plagiodera; species Plagiodera versicolora. The sequence continues at coordinate 7,529,349 of CM072991.1, read as the reverse complement.
GGTGTCCGGGAGGCGATCCCGGTAGGATTCGGCGTCGTGGTACCTTATGGTATAGGAAAACTCCTTTGGGTTCTTTGTATCGAACACAATGGCGATGAGGGTGCTATTGTAGTGCTTGGGGTAGCTTTCCAACAGAGCCTCTGGCGTTTTGAAACCGAAAACTTGATCGCTAGGCATTTGGAACTTCTCCAACGTCCTGTGGACGATATCGCTGGTGAACTCATTCTCGGGAGCGTACAGGATGTACACCGAAGCTATCCCTAGGTAATATTGTATCCCGTTTACGTCGTTGTAGGTTGGTTCAGTGATTTCGGTTTTGTTCAGCCCTTTAATTTTACTTCGGCCGTATGCGATGAGAAAAAATAATATTATAGGGAGCAAACTCTCGAAAATTGTTAGCAACCAATGCCGTTTTCTTATGATCAAGTTCTTCCACAGAACGACTTGGAGTTGAGTGAGCCTCATCCTAATGTCTGCAAGAAATCGAACAGAACATCGTGTTAGGGGCACGGTTTTATTTAGGTTTGACCCATTTAACGTCAACGATTTTCTAGACTTGTCGGGCGGTTAAAATACAATGATGTCGAATTGGCGGACATTATTAACATATAAAAATAAATGAGGCTATCCTCGAACCTCAAAGAACCCTTTGTTGAAATGTTCAAACGTGTTGCTGGAATAAATTGGGATTGTTTTAATATTTTCTTTGGTGTACAGTAACAATTATTGTTACATTTTATGCGATCTTTACATACACTTCCTTTGTGTGAATGAATGTGAATATTAAAAAAAAGTATTCTATATCTGATATATTATAATGAATCCAGACTCGAGACTATCTGTTCATTTTCATTGTTACATACTGAACTCAACATGTTTTCCATTTTGTATTCACAAAATAGAAAACAACTTTTGAGCAGACAAAGTATTTAATATTGAAACATTGAAGAAAGAATACATTCAGAGAAATATTTAGAAGTTTTGAAAATGATTAAATCAGAATTGAATAATTCTCTGTTTGACAGATTAAATCTTGTAGAGAACTTACTAATTGAAATAATTATATTCAACTAAACTAAATTGAAACAGTAAAACATTCACACCTTTTGAATTAGCTGTACATTAAAGAGTTTTCACATCACATAACCAGTCTCATTAGTACTATACAATTAGGTGAATCCTACCTGAAAGGTTTTCAAGTTATTCTATAATCTATCCACGTGAACAAATAATGTTTGTATCATCATTTATTTCTAACATGATTCATGATGACATACCTTCAGAGATTAAGAATTTCAAAAAATGTATTTATAGTTACTCCAGCAGAAATACCAGATGTTTTTCACCAAAAATAAACATGTAATTGAGTGAAACTTATTTAGATTTCGAAAAGTCATTAGTCTGGAAAATTCCCCAACCGACGACCTGTATTTTGATAATTTTGTAGTTTGAAACAGTACAAACCAAGCTATGACTAATGAAACAGTGTTTTTCTTTTGTATTCGACATATAAACAATGAATAAGAATGGAATTGATTTAAGCTCTATCAACACTGAGATATCTAGTTGAATCCACATGACATTTTCAATGTCAACAAACATTCTTCCAGATGAAATATTCTCCTTGTATACTGGGGTATTAATCGATTTCACTCACCTACCTTAACCTATAAATTTCAGGACTGCCGTGGGACTGCCACAGAATAGTTTTTTATAACAATGGGTTCACCAACATATTCGAGACACTATAAAACATGCAACAGTTTCTGAAACACATACGCACTCCCGTTTATACGAAAAAGCCTTCAGACTTCAATTATCGGATTCTTATTCGTGAACTATATCGCAATGGCGCTGGCGAATGCTGTATTTACATGCAAGGTCACTATATATTCATGTCCACACGAAGGTTCAAAGGAGAATCGAGATCGACTGTATAGTTTGTTGCCATTAAGTCGGTTCTGGGAGAATGACGTGTCTCATCTATATTTAACAAATCGTCATTAGGAGGTACTCGTATACGGAAATACCAAAACATCAAAAATATTACTCCCAATAATAGGACTTTCTAGAAAGTTGAATTTCTGAAATCATTGTCTAGAAAATCGCCAAGTGAAAATGGGTCTTCAAATCGAAAGAAATGACATTGTGTTCGTGTAGGCTCATTATTTAGGTCTCCCAAATATAATATAATAATAAATAATGATCATAATTCGTCGTCCTGATAAAATATATAATGTGAGATAAGATTATTTCCTTATCTATGTGCAAAAAGTGCTTCAACATGGTAACTCTAGCTATGTGTAATATCATTCATCATTGCAACTCACCTTCTGTTCTATTATCTTAGCCTCATCAATTCATTCGCTGATTTTCGTCCAAAACATATCGGATTTTGGATAATGTATCTGCTTGACAACAACAAACACTAGGTTTTATGACTTTAACGTCTGTCATTGCGTTTGGTTGATATGATTACATTTAGAGAAGGATGACGTATGACACAACGACACAACAAAACTGAAATATTTCATTCTAAATCACGCCATCTGTTGTTGAAATACATAACCAGAGAACTGTAGCGATCTCACAGTATGTGACAACGATAGCAGAGACAGAGATAAGTGTGGTTTTGGAATCAACCACTAGATAGAACTAGCTAGCTTGCATCCACAACAAAGAAGATAGCTTTCTGCTGTAGCACAGGTTCGTTTTGGAAATTTGAAATTCGTGTTTTCGTACCGAAATACGTAAATACCAACAAACATTTTCATTCAAGCTAGTCGCATGATGGAAGTAATTTTATCGATTTAGCGAAGCCCTAGGCATCTTTCAATCACTCAGAGGAGTCCGAGTTATGACAATCTCCTAATATAGTCAACAGAATTTAATTTGAAAATATATCAATCATCCTGTACACACATTTCGGTATCGCAGAGATGACTAAGTTTCGATTATTTAACCCTATTAATCATGCATAAAGAAATTGGCAGACTGATAAGACGGCACATATTACTCAGTCGATTTTAAACCTCCGTTGGGTTCGGACGTGCGTGACAAAAAGACTTTCTAGTGCGGTGGAAAGTTTTCGGGAGTGTTTCCAATGACTTCGTGTGTATGTGTGTGTGTGCTTCAAGGACAGTTTGAGAGTGGGCATAATGAGAAAAATTAATGGGTGAGTTTTTTTTACGCCATTTCACACAATTGAACGATTTTGAAATTTTCCATTATGATACATCGGGTTTTTTATTGAAATTTACTGATTTCTTGGTGGAATTGTTCTTTCAAAGTGCCGTTTTTTATGTTTTCTCATGATGTATACATGATAAATAAACCCTTTCTTAACATTCAAGAAAATAAGGTGAAATTTCATCTTTGTATTAATATCGAATTCGTGTACTTGCATGAAAATATGAAGTACCAACAAAAATGTTATAAAAATGTTGAATATTTTATAGATTCATTTTTAATTTTGTTATAGATGGCATGTGACGTCTGGAGAACAAAGAACTAGGATAGAAGGTGTAACTACTACTACCAATCGGTGAGTGATTTTTTGATTCTTGTAATTTTCACAACGTCACATTGACCTCGTCGCACATACCAACTATTTTTCAATTGTCCATTATGATTTTTCGAATTCAGATATTCATTCTTGGGTTTTAATGATTTTTTTTTCATTCTTACAGGTAGTAAGTAGTTCTTCTAGAAAAAGGTAAGTGATTTTTGGGTTATGCATGACTTTTTGCACGAATTACAGCGGGTGCACCCACAATATTCCGACGAACTATGGAATTCGTAGGATTGTAGAGAATCCTTATAGCCGGGATATACGTATACAGTATGTCCAAATTGCAGTTTCTCGATTTAAAACTCACTTTTCCAAATTACACAGGCCTACCTTTTTTTTTCGTGAAAAAGTGTTTTCAAGTGGCAGGTCGTTTAACATACAGTACATCAGGATACTGAATGGAATGTTTATTTTCGAATTGACTTCTTTGGCATCGCAGTAGCAAAAGTAATAGTCGTCTACAGTGCGATGGTACAAATCAAAACTACAATCGAAAATGCGCTTGAAGAAATCAAGCATGCCGTCAAGTGATTCACAGCTAGAAGTTCCATCGAAATTCAAATGCGGTGGGTCGAAAAGCGAATTTTCTACCCGATCATTAACGACAGTTGACAACCTCACCCGATAACACGCCCGGTACCCTTACGAGGGGAGAGTATTGACTTTTGGTGTTTGTAAGTTCTCCTCTTTGCAAAAGAGGCCGTCACCTTAAGAAGTCGGTATGACAGTGTTTTTCGTGGTCGTGGGAGTCTTCTTAGTTCTTGATGTAGGTAGAAATTCGCTTTTCGACCCACCGCATTTGAATTTCGATGGAACTTCTAGCTGTGAATTACTTTTGACGCCGTACTCGATTTCTTCAAGCGCATTTTCGATTGTAGTTTTGATTTGTACCATCGCACTGTAGACGACTGTTACTTTTGCTACTGCGATGTTGAGGATTTCAACTCGAAAATGAACATTCTGTTCAGTATTCTGATGTACTGTCTGTTAAACGACTTGTTACTTGAAACACTTTTTCATGAGAAAGAAGGTGAGCCTTCCGATTAAGATGACAAATTTCCTAATAAAGTGCATTTTGCAATTTTATAAAAATGCCAATGAACGAATTTTAGGAATTGATTTATTTCGGGTATTAATTCATTTCAGCAATAAATTCATTTCAGGAATCATTTACTTCAGCAATTATTTCATTTCAGCAATTATTTTATTTCAGGAATTATTTCATTTCAGGAATTATTTTATTTCAGGAATTATTTTATTTCAAGAATTATTTTATTCTAGGAATTATTTTATTTCAGGAATTATTTTATTTCAGGAATTATTCTTTTCAGAAATTATTCTTTTTCAGGAATTATTCTTTTTCAGGAATTATTTTATTTCAGTAATTATTCTTTTTCAGGAATTATTTTATTTCAGGAATTATTTCATTCTAGGAATTTTTTTTTCAGGAATTCTTCTTTTTCAGGAATTATTTCATTCTAGGAATAATTTTTTTTCAGGAATTATTTTATTTCAGGAATTATTCTTTTTCAGGAATTATTTTTTTTCAGGAATTATTCATTTCAGAAAAGGGTTCATGGTGTTCAAGTAAGTATCATCTGGTGAATTCATTCAGATGATCAGTTCTTCGTTCTCTTCAAATGGCCCATTATGATTTCTCGAATTCAGATATTTATTCTTGAGATTTACATTAAAGATTTAAAAAATGAAACGAATTCGTTTTATTCTGAGCTTGAATATTTTTTATGAATGGTTCTTCGTGGATTTTTAGACACACACATAATCTGAAACAATATAAAATGCATTTTGCAATTTTGTAAAAATGCCAAAGAACGAATTTCAGGAATTAATTTTAATTTCTGGAAGGGGTAAATGCGGTTCGAGTAGGTATCATCTGGTGATTTCATTCAGATGAACCATTCTCAGTGAAATAAGTGAGAACAAATGAAATAAGAGCGGTTAATACTTTTCAGGTACATAATTTAAGACAATATGAAGTGCATTTTGCTATTTTGTACAAATGGCAATTAACGAATTTCAGAAATTATTTTATTTCTGGAAGGGGTAGTTGCAGTGAAATAACTGAAAAACGTGAAATAAGTGCCGCGTAGACTTTTCAGAGACGTAATAATCTGAAACAATATGTGGAGTGCATTTTGCAATTTTGATAAAATTGCCATTGAACGAATTTCAGGAATTGATTTCAATTTCTGGAAGGGGTAAATAGCAAAATATTTCGAAAAACATGGTTTGTAGGCCTACTGGGGATGCTTCCATTAAAAAAAGCAACGCATTGAGAACTCTACCTCCTGGGTAATGACGGAAACGAGTTCAAATGTATTTTATTTTGCAGCGAAAATTGATCACGTGACCATATTCCCAAATCTCCCACAATAATACGTACACATCTTATTGGTTACTTATTTCTGACGTAAAGTATGCAGCTGGGGTTTTATTCCGACGAAAATATTTCACCGAATTGATTATTAACTCACGAGTTTGGTGAAATATTGATATCATAATGGAAATTCAAAGTTAGGACCAATTACAGAGTGAGCATGCCAAATTATCACTTTGGGGCAAACTCGGGAATAAAATAATGAAACATAATGAATAACACCTATATATTTCATGTAACACACAATAAACAGCATGTTCCATATATTTTGAAAGGATCTTTAAAATACATACAACATATCCATATTGTCGAACATTACAAAGTTTTCAAGGTCTGCCCATCTCCAAACGAAAAGTACGTCTTTCATTCGTTCGACAGCAGTCTTATCCCTATGAAATATCCAATGGTAAATTTACCTACATGAGCTTCGTGTACAAAACGGACAATTTTTGAAATCTCTTCATTCTGTAAGTACGTATTTGTGAATATCTTCAATGGACAGTCCTTGACTCCACCGAAAACGCCTGGTGTGCCAAAATCACCACGAAAAATAAACTCACCTGGTTGGTTTCAGAATAATTTCCAAACACTTTGTATTCGCTGATATAACCAAAAGCATGATTCAGGCTTACCAGCTGCATATTTCAGCACCGAAACAAATAAAACACCCCATTTTCAGATATAGTCACCATATACATTCAAATATTTACAGATCTTATACCTATTTAAAGCATTGATGTTTATTTATTTAATTTTTTAAAACGCTATCGAACATCTAGGCTAAAACTAGGCCATAAATAATCGAGAATAACAAAAGCACAACCTATTATATTATTGTACTCAATTCAAAATTTGGATACTTTTCGTTGAGCTCATTTTCACCTTGAATTTGAATTCCTTAATGAAAAGTGCACTATACACAACCGCGATAGTATTATTTATAATATTATTCAAAACAGGTAACAGAATAAACAGTTTTGAGACGATAACATTCATTATAATAACAAATAATTAACTCCCTCGAAGAGAGTAATTGAATTATCAAATACAATAAATGGAATCATTGTCGACGAGTCTCCTTTGAGGGGTTTCGAACATCTCGCATTAAACCGGAAGTTACAGTTAAACACCTCCTGGAAATTCGTCGTGGATCACCCTGTATCTAATAATTCCATTTCTCTCCAAACATTGCAATTGCGAGGCGTTCAAAAAGAACACTTTCAAAACATCGCGAATATAGCATAAAACAACATCTTTTATAGCACCTAAAGAAAATTCTGCACGTACTCACCTATCAATCAGTCATCAATTACATATTTAGGTAATCATGAAAACATGACTGGTATCGCTTTAACATCCTCGAATATTGTTGAGAGTTGTTTTCGTTCCTTGTTCGAAAATGTTCCAGGAAATCTTCATGTTTCAAAAATTTATATTTTCATCTTAACACTATAACTCTAATAGAATGTAGACAACAAAATAGTAATTACCCTGTATACTTTATACAGTGCTTTCAAGATCATTCCTCTCAGCGTTTTCTCCACCAGACTATTTCATTTCTTTCTGTTGAAAATTTTTTGGAATTGAAATTTCACCCCAATGTTTCAACTTATCGATAAAGTTATTTTAAATACTACAAAAATCTCACATACATACATACAGGGTGGCCCGTAAAGACCACGCCAAACAGTGGGAGAATGTAGATCAAAGCCATAACCATCTGATATGACAAATTTCCTATTATAAAAGTCTTACCGTTTTTGAGATTTCCAAAAGGTCCCCTTCAAAATGTTCGGAGAATGTTTTTAATGTAAACGTTAAAATTATTCTTCAGCAATATTTAAATGAAAAAAATATACAAAGGGGCAAAAATTCATTATTTTCAAAAAAATATCTCGAAAACGGTGAGACATTCTCTCTCGGTTTGACGTCGTCTGTACGGGACACCCTGTATATTAAACAACAAATATATACTGTGTATACCTTCAACTGTGTTATAATTATTTTTATTTTTTGTTAAAAATCAAGTATTCTTAAAAGGACCGCTACAAGTTAAGGAGTTACTAGAAAAATAAAGTATTGAGTTGTGTGTTCTGTTTTTTGTGGATTTTTTAAAATCTACAGATTTTTTTACCCATTATTTGCACACATAATATGAATGAAATATCTTTCCTATGTCATAAATGCATTATGTATACAAAAAAATCACACTTCTTAATCTATACAATTAACAATCTGTATACGGTGGGACATTTTTGAAGATTTTGATGATCCATGGATATGCCAATTTTATAAATATAATAAAAAAAATGTCTTGCCTAATTTAACAACACCTTCAAGAATTGAAAAAAATTCTTAAACAAAACATGTACAAAAATGTATCACAATTAATTCTGTTAGAATTGATATAGTTTGGCAAATTGCACCCATATGATGGCATTTTTTTAATTCCTTCATAACGAATAATGGCATATTAATTCTTGAAAATTGCCAAAAATTTTTCACTTGGAATAAAATATAAATCCCATTTCAATAAATATAGTGCCACATCGAACATAATTGATTTGTTGTAGTTGAAACATCAAAGATTATCACTCAACTGTCATAACTTCCAAAAATAAACCCCAATCCACCACAACCTCACACTACAAAAAGTGATTCGATTCCTCCCTTTCAATTTCGACAGTGAACTACCCGATGATTCCTAACACTAATTCCATCAACACGAAAAAAAAAATGTCAAAACAAATACGTGAATCCTAACAATTTAACTCAGTCTTCGTACCTGCTGCGATGTGATTCGAGAACGATTCGTTCTGCAAGACTCCATTGCTCGTTACACCTTCTCCAGTTGTGATATTTGCGTATTTCTTAGGCGGTATGGGGGTTTTGGTTTGGGGGGTCATCACCTGATGGGATTAAAAAAATACATAATAATATCTGAGGAGGATTTTGTTTGGATCGAATTATTGTCTCGGAAATTAAATTCAAATGTAAATATACATTCTTGAAAATACTTTCACTCAATCGTAGATAGTTTTAAATAATATTTCTAATATTTTTATTCAATATTTAATTTTTTTGCACTTATTTCTCAAATAATCCATATACCTTGTCGTAGGAAAGATCATTCTGGGCAAAAACTGATAAATTCGAAAAAAAATCAATAAATATTTTTTCCCATTTCTATACCCACCTGTTTTGCTAGTGCCCCTGCATCCAAAGACACCCCTGCTTTAAGGGTGTTCTCTGTTTTGGAATTAGCACTGCTGAGAATGCTATTGGGCAATGATATTGGCGACACTTTTGAAGTATTTGTGCTGTTTTTGATTGGTAACAGTTTATCCGCCTAAAAAAACAGAAGAGTTCCACACATAACCAAAAAATATTCACTTGAAATATTATTCCACCAGAAATTTGCAAAAATCAGAGCATTTATACTGAGCTGAAATAAATTGACACGATTAATTTATTTGAATTGAGAAAAAGAAAAAAAATCACTCACCGATGCATTGGCACTGTCCTCTTCTTTATTGTTGTCCGTCAACAGAGGCTGGGTGGATTTCGAATTGGGCATGATGAAGGAGGTTTCCCAATTGTCTGGTAGTAGTTTTTCTACGGACGAAGTTGATTCTATTTTGTCGGGCGTTGTAGGAATTGTGTGGTTCGGTATGAGGTAGTCGGATGATGTAGGTACCACCTTGAAATCATAGCAAATAACAGAAATAGGTACTTTTCAACCAGTTTCTTGTATGATGAAAACATTTTGAATGTCGGATATCTTTATTTCCTAACCATTTCAGCATTCTACTATAAAAATAGTCGTTACCACCAACAAACAAATAATGTAGAAGTAGCGATACCGATATTCAGAAAAGATTCCTCTCAAAGATTTTCAACATATTTAGCACCAAAAGTTTTCAATATGCTTCCTCTAGAAATAAGATCAAGGTTGAACAATATTCATAACTTCTATATGTTGCAATTGTGTATTGTTTTTTCGTAATTGTATTAATTGTATTGTAATTGTATTGTATTCATTCATGTTATCACATTCGTATATTATTACAGTTTTATATTCAAACAGTTCAATTTTTTCCACATTTTTTTATTATTACATTTTGGAATTCTTTTATTTTCAAATTCATGTATTTTAACCTTTTGGCATTTCATAATTTAAATATATATTAATGTATTTTCATTATTTTCATCATTATTATTATCATGGGAATAATGATGGAGTAATATTTAAACAATTTTCTCCAGCAAGTCCGTTTATTTTCGCCTCACATTTTCATAACTTGCCTCTCATAGATTTTTTAATCAGTAGGCACATAAAATCGCAAATAAATCGAGAATAATATGAAACGTGTGTAAAAAAACGATCGATATCTACAAGTAAAATTTTAATTTCAACTTTTTTTCAATCGTCAATAAATTTTTACATTACTGAAATCTATTGAAATCATGAATTCAAACGATACATTCATGGTTTCAAAAATATTTTCAGGTTTTTTTTCTCTTATAATTTCAACCGAATTAAAACACCAAAATGGTTCTTGGGTGACCCAATTAATGAAACAGATCTTTAAAAATATTAATAAATAAAGCAGGGGAGAAATAAAAAAATATAAAAAAGTTGAATCATATGAATCTTTTCTTTTCGTTTGTATTCAATCTCAAATGAGGATATAAAGATATTTATTACCATTATTATTATCTCGCTTCGATTTTTTTTATGATCCTACTGCTATGATATATTCAAAATAGTGAAGCTTCACATTTTTCTTCATTTGAAAAACCGAAACAATCACTCTCATGACCGACCCTGCTAAATAAAAAAATAAATATTCACCTGTAAGCAATTATGTTCCGAGGCATTCGGTCTCATAAGAGTGGCGTCTTTCTCGTTAGAGGGCAGACGTAGGAACATCGGCAACGGCGCACACATCACATCCGGATCCTGTCCGCAATACCCCAACCGCTCCAAGAGAGTGGAAAAAGTCGGGCGTTTATCCGAATCCGGATGCCAGCATTGCGTCATTATACCGTATATAGAATCTAAACGCCAGACAAACGACTCGAAATAATCGTACACCCTGTATGAGCACCACGGATCTCACCTGGGCAGTTGGCGGGGGGGTCCAGTCGACCGCCATTGGTCACCAATTGCATGACGTCTCTGTTGGAACATCCTGTATAAGGCATGTAGCCCATCGACATGATTTCCCAGAGGAGGACGCCGAAGGACCAGACGTCTGTTTTGTTGGTGAAGCTGCCGTCCAGGAAGGCTTCTGGGGGCATCCATTTGATCGGCAACATCGCCTTGCCGCCTTTTCGGTAATAGTCAGATCTGCAGGAAAATCCAAGAATAAACGATTCGTTGTGATAATGAGCTCAAGTTATTTGGGTCTGTATGACCATTGCAGCGTTATTTTTTTATTGATATGAAATAAATAGAAAAATTGAAGCAATATTTGAAGTTACTGCTACTTTTTCGGTAGTGTTGGTAACCCCAAAAACAAATTGACAGTTGACAGCTCAGGGTCAATAAAAATGGAGCGTTACACATGTCTTCATTACCTAATAGTATTTCAAAAATATGAAAGCTTTGGCGGTAACAATTTGCTTATACCAGAATTTGTACTGTGAACATGAAACTCATTCTTTGTTTTCTTGCCATAGTTATGAATTTCATCATTTTCTTATAATAATTTAGATTTTAATAAAATGGAAGTAGGCATTTGTTCAATTCCTAAATGAAAATCATGCTAAAATAAACGAAAAATGATATAAATATTAAATAAAAACCATTGCAGTGTATCCTCCAACATCAGTTTGATTCCCCATTCAATTTCAATAATAATTTTATTTCTCTATTTTGAAGTTTATAGAAGTGAAGTTTTCAGTCAGTCAGGTTTCATAATGGAATTGTAAATCGTCGATTTATTAAACATGGACAGCTTTTGTGCAATTCTTGAAAAGAGTACAATTCAAATTTTGCATTAATTTTGTACTTAATTATTTTGCTTCTGTAAATTTTTGTTTGACTCTACATGGCAGAAGCTATCAAGAAGCTTTCTTCAAGGTCATGAAAGACTATTTCGTTTGGCTAATCATTAAAATTGACGATATTAATCTAGGAATTCCCCACTATGTAAAGGGACATTTACAACTTTTATTTATTAGATAAGATTGGTGTCAGTGTGAAAATTGTTGGAGATCACATAAAGGTTTCTTAAATCACCTATCTCTGTCTTGAAAAAATAATTTTCCTATAAAAAGTGAGCCATCTATATGAAGAATTATTCGAGTACATTTTTTGATTACTCCCAAATACTATCAAAAACTGTGGCAATAGTTTTTTTTTCTTCCGAAAAAAATAGGATCATCATTATTATTATCATGAGAATGGGAATAATGATGGAGTGATATTTAAACAGTTTTATAATTTTCTTCTACAGCAAGTCCGTTTAATTTCGCATCACATTCTCATAACTTGCCTCTAATAGATTTTTTTAATCAGTAGGCACATAAAATCGCAAGTAAATCGAGAATAATATGAAACGTGTCTAAAAAAACGATCAATATCTAAATAAAGTTTCAATTTCAAGTTTTTTCAATCTGGAAAAAATTCAACATTTTCGAAATGTATAAATGCAAATGACACATTTATGGTTTCGAATTTAATTTTTTGTTTTTCTTTATTTTCTCTCATATTTTCAACTGAATTGGAGCACCGAAATTTCCTTCCGAAAAATAAAAGGATATTATAACATTGACAGACTGACCTGTACACATCTCTGGACATGCCAAAATCAGCAATTTTAACAACCCGTCCAGGCCCTTTCGTAGTCAGCAAACAATTCCTCGCTGCTATATCCCTGTGAACGAATCTGTGATCCTCCAAGTATTTACACCCTTTGGCCACATCTGCCGAAATCAAAATGAGATCCTTCATGGTGAGCGGACTCGGACGATCCTGAAAAACCAAAACCACCTGTCACCCCAACCGCCACCTCCAACCCACCACCACCATCCTCACCGGTTTGGGTCTGGACTCCCTCAGGAAGTTCTTCAGGTCCCCACCGGCTAGGAGTTCGAGCACGATGAAGCGCGGATGCTTATCGAAGCAGACGCCGATGAAATGGACGATGTTCGGATGGTTGAACTTGGACATGATGAGTCCTTCGGTGAAGAAGTCGAGTTCGGCTTGCGTGGTCGACATCTCCGGTAGCGTTTTGACGGCTACCGGCATTTCGACGGTGTCGCAAGGTCTTTGGCGGTAGAAGCCTTGGTACACCTCGCCGAAGGCGCCTTGGCCGAGAGCCCTGAGAAAAATAAACCGTAGGAGATTTGCAGTCGTTGAAATTATGGACTTACTTCACTAAACGAAGTTGGTCTCTAGGGATGTCTTTTAGGTCTCGGAGGGTGTAAACTATCCCCCCAAATTCATAATTGGGGTTGTATTGGGTCATCATGCTGTCAGACGCCATTCGGAGTCTGTCCAGTTGGAGCTCGTGGCTCGACATCATTTTTCTTCTCATTATACCGGTTGCTCTTTGCTGATATCGATTGTCTATAAACCACATGAATTCAGTTTGGTTTTTCATGAACTACGTTTTCAAGAAAATTCATTGAAATTATCACAATATCTGATACATTTTTTTTTCAAGTCTCAATAAGTTACTCACATAATACGAAGAATACTGCTCCAAATGCAACAACCAGGCAAAAAACTGTCACAATTAGTACAACCACAAACCATGTTGGATAAGGAACATCAGCAGCAGGTTTTTCTAGTGCTGCAAAAAATACAAACCAAATTCGCTACTAGTCAAGAGATTTCTTTCTTTGCTCAATAATGAAAAAAAAAATCAACAATATAATAGCCCAAGTTCAGCCTCCATTAACATTGGCATTTTTTGCTGCAGTATGAACTGGATTTTTCTGTTTCTTCTAATGATTAATAGTAATGTAAATATAAAAGGGGGAAGACACATGGAAATCGTTTTACTTCAGGGTCTATGCCTCAAAAATCTGATGCGGCGTGAAAATGCTTGTGCATCGATCGAAAGCAAATTAAGAGATCAAATTCATTCCCTGTATCTCAAAAGTAAGGACTTTCAGGACATACGTTTATAGGAAGTTTTTTTTTCTCAAAATGTGTCAAAAAATAACCCCTTCAAATATAAGCAAGTCTTTAAGGAACGCCCTGTATATTGAAATGAATACTGTCCAAGATATTTCGAATTATTCATGGTTACTAGGTCCGAGAAATCTGGCTTAAAATGCCCCAAAATGCTGCCCTAACTGCCCAGTGAAACATTTGAATTGAAAAAATTGGTTAAGTTCATAATTGAAGTGGTTGATAATGCAGTATGAATGATTTTTATGATGTTTCTGCTTATTTTTTGTGGTTTTGCGGTCTCATTCATGTTCAAGAATTTTTCATGGAGAAAAAAAAAGTGTCATCCCACCTTTTCCCCTGATAGCTAGCCTTTAATTTTTTTTAAATAGCTATGGGGTCGTGCGATTCATCGTTGGAAAAAAATGTTAAAGCGAATTTTTGAAATCATCATTTAAAATTTCTTCAAATAATAATACAACTAAACAAAAAATAACCAAAAATATTTAATTAAAGTCTCAACTCACGTTGGCAAGTCTTTTTGTCCTCTTTGAGCTTCCATTTGGGGGGACAAATGCAAGCAACTTCCGATCTGTCTTTATCGAGAGCGACGCACTTGTAGTCGCAATCGCAGCCGTCGATTTCGGGAATGATGACGACGGAACCGGCTCCGGTGTTCAATCCGGAGTAGATCGCAGAATGCTCCGAATCGGCACGGGAGTAGTCCAGGAAGGAGTAACCTCCTTCGCCGATGGACGTGTTGGAGAAAGTGTCTCCTCCAGCGTATCCGCCTCCCCCACCTCCATACCTAGAAAAAATAGAGGAAATTTGAATTAGCAAAAATTTCATTTTTTTGAATAGAACACCCAGTATATTATTTCATCATTTTGTAGAACTATTTCATGCCTTCAAATTATGTCCTCATAATGTACTCTCTAGAATTGTTTGTTTTCGGGAAAATTGCATTTTTAGTTTAGAATTAAAAATTTTTTATTTCCAAACGATATTTCAAAAATAATAAATATTTTAAATTTTCCTGGAACTCAAATTACCTGCATCCGCCTCCGCCACCTCCAAAGCCACCGTCTCCTCTGCCATCGGAAGTATCGTAGCAGGCTTTGCCGCCCATGCTGCCCATTTTCAAGGAGCCGCCCATCATGGATTTGTGTTTCGAGTCGACAATACCAGCGAACATGTTCCATCCTCCCCCTGCGCCTGCGCTTCTAAACGTTTTCAACACGAAAATATTAGTGGTCATGATGAATTATCGATGGTTTCGAGAAATTTCGGCGCCATCTGGTGGTGAAATCGTCAACTCGATAAACGAGTCATAGAGGAAGTATTTTTCATGCATTTCGATGTGTGTTTTTGGATGAGAAGTGTTCCAAGACATAGTTTCTGTTGAGCAATTGTGACGTCACCAACAGTTTCCCAACGGGGAGGCACCGTAAAAATTTCCGAACATAATTGATATTATTTTATTTTCGTTGAACTCACTCTGGTCCATACATTTCTCCAGTGAAAGGTAATCGCGATGAATTGATGGCGTGCCCATGTTGTTGGGTGTTATCCACGGTGATCTGCCCCAAGCCCAGCCCGCCCCCACCAGCTGCCACTGCTAGTGGAATTTTTTCCTTCGTACGATTTCGCTGGAAAGTGATTATTTTTTTTTTCGTTGGGAAAAAATCTCGAGTTTTAGAAATTTCAGAAGTGGGATTTGGCACAAATTTCAAAAGAGGTATTTGAGAATCAGTAAGAATTTGTGTAGGTATTTTTTTTTTTTTGAAAAAGTTTGAAGTTTTATCAATGCATTATTCCAAATTTGAATGAATTCATACATATAAAAACAACCAAAAATACAAAAGGAAGAATACCCAAAGTCCCAAAATTGAAGCCACTTGAAGAAACTCTAAAAACACTACCTACAGTGTGTTTTATTGAAATTTTTAATATATTTTTAATATATTTCCGACACTGAAAGAAATGTCAGCTACTCCAACTAAAGCTGGAAAAAAAAAACAATTCTTACCGTGTAAATATAAGTTGCACCCCCTCCTCCTCCACCACTGTCAGTTATATTAAAATACAATAAACCCCTGAAGTCCCGAGGATAATGAGAAACCTTCGAATGGCAAGAAGAGTTCGCCGAAGACCCGAAACTCTGAAATAAAAATATCATGAATTAATTTGTGGATATATTGTAACAGGTGATTGGAGGTTTCACCTTAACACAAGAACTGGTCCCTTTTTGGCCGACCAGCATGAGTATCTCCTGGTTCTTCTTCAGGTCAAACACCGTTCTGATCATCGCTCCTCTGGATGATCCAACGCCTGAGCTGCCCTGCCCCCCACTGGCTCCACTCAATATGAATCTATGGAATTTCGAAGTGAGTTTTTATTTTAGTGTGGGAAGTGCCACATGACTTTCGAAATTTCTCATCTACTAGTAGCGCCATCTCCTTGCAATTCATGTCGTTCGATTGTCTACCCTCCAGTGTTGTTGTGTCAAATTTTCATGACAGTTGGACGTATGACAGGTGAGATATCGTGCTGAATGTGACAGTTTGTTTTGTCAATATGAGCACCGAAAAAGACATCCAAAAAATCCAAGATTTGGTGGTTGAAAATCGTCGATTGACAACTGGTTCAACCAAAACATTTTTCAAAAAAGGTCTCGAAGGCTTTAGGTGCCGAAAAAAGACTATTCTGACTGTTTCGAAGACATGAAAAAGCGCTTTTTATCGGATGAGGTATCAAATTGATTTGGAGGAATAAATAAAGAATTTACATTTTATGAACGAATTTACTTGATGTTTTTTTGTTTATAGTGGTAAATCCGCAGCATTGATTTATCATATTTAAAAAATTTGGTAAAAAGTAATTCCATATTTTACTCAAGTGCGAATCGCTGTATTCAATTCGGAATAAAAATCTAATCCGATGATTGAATTTCTTAAAAAACAACACTTTGAATTTTTTCCAATCAATATCATAGCCCGAAAATATCACTGTCGCGAATTCAATATGAAAATATCTTTGAACTTTGAATTTTTCAAAAAGAATGATGAATAGTTTCTATTGGTTTCCAGTTAATATTATAATAGAAAAAAATATCCGCACCTTATCTATATCGTGAATGTCCGGATCCAACTAATTTAATTTGAAAATATCTCTGAACTGATTAAATTTTTCAAAAAATAATAAATATTTTTCATTTGTTTCCAATTGATTTCATTCATTCATTTAATTTGAAAATATTTCAAATAATAATAAATAGTTTCCATTAACTAATTTGATTTAAAAATATCACTGAACTTTTGAAATTCTTCAAAAAAAGATAAAAAGTCTCCATCAACTAATTTAATTTGAAAATATCACTCAACTTTTAAAATATTCCAAATGATAATTAATAGTTTCTATTCTTTTCTAGTTGATATTATGATAAAAAAAAAAACATCCATCTTGATCTTCATCGTCACAGTTTGGATCCAACGAATTCAATTAAAATTCAGGGGTACTCACGTGTAGTAGCCATCCCTCGGGACCACCCACTTCTGCACAGCCAATCCCGACTCGTTCACCAGTTTCACTTTGACGGCAGTGCCGTTATAGGCCTTCGTACAATTCGCCTCTGTAGGGCCAAACCTGCCCTTGGCATCGCACGTGGTTATTTCATAATCTGAAAAGAAAACAGGCGGGTAGTCAGTTACTAATGCTACAGATTTTTCGAGAGTCGCTCACATGTTTTATTGATGAAGTCTTTGTGGGTTTGGCGGTCTGGTGGAAGACCTGACCCGACCACCCAGTAGTTGTAGCCTTGGAGCTCGTCTTCAGGGATGTTCAGGCCGAAACATTCAGGGCTTAGAGATACGTCGTCTAGGGCTATGTCGCTCATGTATCTGAGGCCCTTTTTCGCATCGAATTGTATGAAATATCTGGAGGAGAATTATCCCATTTTTTTACAAATGCTATTCGAAAAAATAATGTAGAAATCAGGGTTTGAACTCAATAATGCCCTGGGCACTGGAAGAAATGCCGCCCCAAAACTGAAATTGTATTTAAACTTATATTTAAGTATATATCTTATTGATTTAAAATAACTAATCTATTGCAGAAAATTGATTTCATATTATATACTTCGAAAATATAAAATAATGTTTGTTTGTTTTTTCTAAGGATTATAGATTTTGCACTAACGATGACCAATAATATATATTACTTCGAATTTTAAAGGAAATACATTAATTTAATCATTTTGATTATTAGTTTCCACTGAAAGTGCCGAAATATTGATTTACAAGTAATGCATAAATTGAATTTCTCAAATTATCGATTGAATAAAGAATGATTAACCGAAAGAGTTTTTTTTAACTTTTCAAATTTTGCCGCCCCAGAAAATTTGCCACCCTGGGCACTAGCCCCGACTGCCCCAAGTATAAACCCAACACTGATCAAAATAAAATGTTCATTTATGGTAATTATCATTATGATAGTTGAAAAACTAGAATAAGAATATGAACTTTCGAATTTCCATTTAACTTACCTGTGAGTGATGTTGGGCAAAATTAAAACTTGTCTTAGCCATTGATCTCCGTGATCGTTATAACTCCACAACATGTCGATGGATACATTTTCTGATGGTCTCATTTCCACCACTTGTAGCAAGAGGCCACTTTTGTGTCTCCCTGTCTTGTGCATGTAAAACCGTATCTGCAACCCAATGACATTGTAGTAAAACGCCTTGATATAAATTTTGAAGACTTAACGGTGATTTGTTCGAATGTTGAATTTTTTTGAAAAATTGCCTGACAACTCGTCTATAAGGTGCTAGAAGGTGTCTAAGAGGCGCTGAAAACGGTGGTGAAATCCGTTTTTTGATATCTAGCATAGTTTTCGAGATATTTCATGTTGAAAATTCCAAAAAATCCCAAAAAGTCGCTAAAACTCGCGAAAAACCCCAAAAACTCCATTATTCTGAACGAAAAAACCCCTAAAAAGTCAATGTCGATGCTCTGGAAGTCTTCATACGAAAATTGGAGACTCTAAGACGATTTTGAAATTTTTGCAAAAATCCAAAGGGGGTACCCTTTCGTCGATTTTTCGAAAAAAAATCAAAAATTAAATTCGCCTGAAAACTCGTCTATAAGGTGCTATAAGGTGTCTAAGAGGCGCTGAAAACGGTGGTGAAATCCGTTTTTTGATATCTAGCATAGTTTTCGAGATATTTCATGTTGAAAATTCCAAAAAATCCCAAAAAGTCGCTAAAACTCGCGAAAAACCCCAAAAACTCCATTATTCTGAAGGAAAAAACCCCTAAAAAGTCAATGTCGATGCTCTGGAAGTCTTCATACGAAAATTGGAGACTCTAAGACGATTTTGAAATTTTTGCAAAAATCCAAAGGGGGTACCCTTTCGTCGATTTTTCGAAAAAAAATCAAAAATTAAATTCGCCTGAAAACTCGTCTATAAGGTGCTATAAGGTGTCTAAGAGGCGCTGAAAACGGTGGTGAAATCCGTTTTTTGATATCTAGCATAGTTTTCGAGATATTTCATGTTGAAAATTCCAAAAAATCCCAAAAAGTCGCTAAAACTCGCGAAAAACCCCAAAAACTCCATTATTCTGAAGGAAAAAACCCCTAAAAAGTCAATGTCGATGCTCTGGAAGTCCTCATACGAAAATTGGAGACTCTAAGACGATTTTGAAATTTTTGCAAAAATCCAAAGGGGGTACCCTTTCGTCGATTTTTCGAAAAAAAATCAAAAATTAAATTCGCCCGAAAACTCGTCTATGAGGTGCTATAAGGTGTCTAGGAGGCGCTGAAAACGGAGGTGAAATCCGTTTTTTGATATCTAGCATAGTTTTCGAGATATTTCATGTTGAAAATTCCAAAAAATCCCAAAAAGTCGCTAAAACTCGCGAAAAACCCCAAAAACTCCATTATTCTGAACGAAAAAACCCCTAAAAAGTCAATGTCGATGCTCTGGAAGTCTTCATACGAAAATTGGAGACTCTAAGACGATTTTGAAATTTTTGCAAAAATCCAAAGGGGGTACCCTTTCGTCGATTTTTCGAAAAAATACCAAAAATTAAATTCGCCTGAAAACTCGTCTATAAGGTGCTATAAGGGGTCTAGGAGGCGCTGAAAACGGAGGTGAAATCCGTTTTTTGATATCTAGCATAGTTTTCGAGATATTTCATGTTGAAAATTCCAAAAAATCCCAAAAAGTCGCTAAAACTCGCGAAAAACCCCAAAAACTCCATTATTCTGAACGAAAAAACCTCTGAAAAGTCAATGTCGATGCTCTGGAAGCCTTATTCATATGAAAATTTTCAAAAAGTTGTAAAAATTCCTCAAAACCCCTATTTTCAACGAAAAAATCCTACAAAATATACAAGTCAATGATCTGGGAGCCTCAATACGAACATTGAAGAAAAATTTACAAAAATAAATTTGCCTAAAAACTTATATTCAAGGTGTCCAAAAGGCATTGGAAACGACACTGAAATCCGTTTTCCTATGTATAATAACTTTCGAATAGTCCTGAGAAGTCGCAAAATACAAAAAAAACCCTCATTCTCAACGACACATTTAGCTGCCACCAAAATTTCAAGTTTCAGATCTCCAGTAATTCTCCATAAATCCCCAATTGATCAGTTAAGTGAATCACCCTGTATATGGATACTGAAATATACTTTTTCATCTGCACTACATCACTGTTGGAATCGGCTCCGGAACGATTCCTCGTGGAACCCCCACCAATATAACTTACCGCGCACGAATTGTAGAACCTGGAGGATTCGTTTCCGTGTACTCTTGGAGGTGGATTGAAATCCACGCTTCTGAGAGAGACGACGGTGGCGAATTTGGCATTGTCTTTCAACATATTGACGTAGAGGTAAATTCCGCTGGAGTTTTTGTAGGTGTGATCGAAACTGGGACCCGTGAAGTTGGTAGGCGTGGATCCGTTATGGCGGGCCCATTCCAAGGATTTCATGTTTATGTTATGCCAGCCACACCAGTCTTCTTCGAAACTGCATCTCGATCCAAAAGGCATTTTGTCTAAAGGGGGGTTAAGAATTCTTAATTATACATTTATTCTTTTATTTATTCACAGCTTGATGATGTGGCAGCAAAATATAGGAATAGGACAATTCAACCTACATAAAATCATCTCATTTCACTGTAATAAACTAAATATCTCACCGCAATTATGTGTTTCATCGTCTCCATGATCACAGTCTTTGGTGATATCGCAAACGTTGGTACTATTCAAACAAATGCCACTATTTCTACACTTGTACTGAGTAGGAGAACATGTTTCGTTGTTGTCATGGTAACATTGGACCAACTGAATATTATCGAAAGCAACTGTCACTGGTGTCACATTCACATACGGTCTCACAACTTCCAAGGTCAAAGTTAAATTTTTCATTTTTCCAACTGATACTTCGTATTTTCGCCATCTGAAAAATATAATTACCAAGTGACAATTTTGAACTGTCCCCCTATTTTGAAATCTATCCTTTTTTAATATCTTCTGGCTTCAAAGTATTTTGGAGCCTTTATTCAAATCACTGTCAAACGTCAATACACAAAACTCTTACTTTTTGCTGTTTTCGCCAAGTATACTTTTGATCAGCCACTGTGTAATGTCATCGGATTTGGATCCCACTACTTTTATGAAGCCTTGCTCCATATTTTCTTGGTAAATCCACAATACGAGTTTACATGTCTTCATGGTAGGACTGAATTGGGGACTCGTTACATGAAATTCTGACGATTTTATGGGGAGTCGAATTAGAAGGAAGCTTCCTAAAAGAAGAATCAAACTGAGTCAGCGATTATATGCATTCAAGTTCACATGTACAAACATTATTTTGATCATCATGTTCCTCATTGCGATGTTACAATGATTGAAATTTAAAAAAAAAATGTGAATATTATTGTATTGTTTGACATAATTGGCACGGCTCATTGTTACATCAGTCACTCCCATGACCTAGCGAATGTCTCCTACGCATGTCTCTTACATAACCTCACATTCAATCGACAACTTGTTTTTGTTATCATTCCATTCGTGCTTCGCTTACGCTGCACTAAAAGATATAGCTTCAAAAATGACTACTTTGGAGGAGCCAATCAACCTCAAGTAAGTAGTTTCGACGTAAGATTATTGCATTTGTCCTCTTACATCCTTTCACAGAGACCTAATGGAAGATGGAGCTATTTTCACAATCAAAGCTAATCCGGGTGAAAATATACATGAAACAAACGACGACGATTCAGAATACGACAAAAACGTGTTGAATTTCTTGAACATGCAGGTCGCAGGTGAGTTTGCTGATGATGACTCATACGTTGAAGGCACACCCTTTGAAAAGATCAGTTCCAAGATGTTCAACCTGATAGGAAACGGTGCTATCAAAAAACGAATACTCAGGGATGGTTATGGGGACAAACCACAAGACGGGTCTCTTGTTAGAGTGAATTATAATGCTTATATTGAGATGACTGCAGAGCCATTTGATTCTACCTATGCTAGAAAGAAACCACATCAATTCACCATCAACTCTGGAGAAGTGATCCCTGGACTAGATATTGCTGTGCAAAGTATGCAGTTGAATGAGAAGTCTCAATTTTTAATTGGCCCATATTATGCTTATGGGAAATTGGGATGTCTCAACAGAGTTCCAGCTAATGCAGACGTGCTTTTTGAGGTAGAGTTATATGAAATAGTGAATTTGGGGTATTCGACATCCTTTCATGCTCTACCTAAGGAAGAGCAGAAGCAGTTCAGCAATGTGTACCAGTATTGTTTAGCTCTGTGTGCTAAAGCCAAGGACTTATACACCAAAGACATCAAGACATCCATCAAAGAATACAACACAGCTGTGGGAATCCTAGAAACATGTCACTTGAATGACTATGAGGATCAGAAAAAGCAACAAGAACTGCTGCTGAAGCTCTACAGCAATCTTTTGGTGTGCCATACAAGAAAAGAAGAACCCAAGAAAGGTTGTATCAATTTCAACAAGATAAGGGAGCTTGTGAAGGGTACAGATCTCAAAATATCTGCCAAATGTTATTTCAACAATGCAAAATGTATCAGAATGTTGGGTGATTATGACAGGGCCAAGGAACGTTTGAATATTGCATATAAAATGGAGCCTCACAATGCAGATATTCTCAATGAGATGGCCAATTTGGATAGTGATAGGAGAGCTTATCATAAGAAGCAGGTAGAGTTAGGTAAAGCAATGCTGAAAAGTGGACAGTGATAAATGTTTTTTGTTTTTGGGGGTTGTTACAGTGTTTTCTGTTGACTGTCAGACCAAGTTCTTTATATTTTTGAACCTTGATAGAATTACTGTTTATTTGTTACCTCAGAAGTTTTTGTTTGAGATGAACAAAACCAAAATGTGATAGTGAAGTAGATATCTTATGAATAAGTGAATGCATCATCTTGATCTTCACAATGATTGTATAAATGAGTACTTTCTGTGAATGTGAATTATAAGTAACCATTTTTTTATTTGATCTGATGAAACTGTTTTATATTTTCATTTGTTTGTACAAAAATAAAACTATGTTATTTTCGAAAAAATCAATGTTTTTATTATTAGCATTAGCTTTATTGCAAATTACTTCATGAACGACACACATAACATAGTGAGAATGGTTTTCCATGCATTCATTCTCACATAAACATTGAAAATGCAATATTTTTCGTATTATAAACGTGCACGTCAAATCCGATTCTCTTTGCCACACATTTGTTAAAATCCAGTTGTTCACCGTGCCGTCTCTTAATTAAATTCTTGGGTTTTCATTATTAAAACTTCTGCTTGATAGACGCCCTTTATTATACAACTCATCTTATTATTCATTGTTATGACCTTTTCTCAAAAACCAATATCTTATGTGAGGTCTCTGTGTCGATGAGTGGACAATTGAATATGTTGAAAAGTCACTCATCAATTGAACAACTTTGTCATCAACGACGCCTTGATTAATGTTTACTTTACTCTAATAATTCATTACTCGTCTAAACCAAAAATGATCCAGCCTTTTCCTCGCTAACTAAACTGTGTGGCATTCGATTGCAATCTTAATGAGGGGCGATCCAGAAACCAGAGCAATATTACTGAATTATCCACCTACATCCTCCTACGCATTTGTGAAATAGGCAGAAACGGACTCGCTCGACAATTTTCACGCCATTTATTATACCTTCAGTATAGTCCAAGAAAATCTGATATTCTCTTGGAAAAATAAATGATTGTATATCAGATAATTCCACTCACCACCTTCTCGCTGTTCTGCATCGACAAAGGGTCCACTCGCGTTGTTTCCTGCTGATTTGCCATTGGCGATGTAGAAACCGTTGGCGATGTCTTGACGCCACTTCCATCGGCAATCGCTCTCAAAGTCGCAGTCGATGTCCTCCTCGAACTTGGTGGGCACCAGCTGCTGCTGGTGCAGCTGCAGCTGCCTGAATTTGTCGTTCTGTTTGTTGTTTTCCTGAACAGTGTCTTTACCTGCAAGTATTCAACAGATAATCTATGTGATTAGTATTGAACAATTTTATTTTTTGAAAATAAAAACAGTAGTTCCATTTTGATTTCATTTCGAAATTGAGTACGAGTTATCATGAACTTTGACATTGGCGGGAAAGCTCATCATTGGTTGAACAGGACAGTGACTCGTAGGTCTACTTATGTATGATAAGGTTTAAGGTTAGTTTATACAGCAAGTAAGAAGATGAAATAAGAATGCACCAATGAAATTGCTCATGTCATGTCAATTCGTAACAAATATGTGATTTCATTGGTGCATTCTTATTTCATCTTCTTATTTGCTGTATAAACTAACCTTTATACTGTGAATACAATTTTTGAAATCATCAAATAAACAACTTGATTGGAGAGTGTAAAAGTTTAATAGATAGTTCAATAGAAATACTCACTAGCGTTGAACCCAGATATCAAATCTACGCCACCTTGATTGTTATTGGGCTGTACTCTAGCAAGTGCATCTCCCGCTAAAATCCCCCCTCTTTTCCTCTCCTCGCTCAATTTCCTTCTTATACTCATCAAACTACTTTCCGGAATACTTCTAGGTTCTCTAAAATATCTGATTTTACCACCGAAAATGGATCCTAAATATTCTCGGGTATTGCTGAATGGACGTATGTCTTGTACTTCGTTTGCATCGGCGATATTTTCATGTCTTTCTTCCTCGTGTCCATCTTGGCACTGGATCGCACCAGTCTGGAGTATAATTAGAAGTGTTAGAGGTAAATAACTCTCTGATATTCGCATGTTGAGGCTGGACTTATTTTGGTATTGTCGGTATGAAACAGCTGACCGTGTTCAACATTTTCGTTGGGTACGTTTCTGTAACAAAACAGGAAGGCTTCTCAATAATGTTTATGTGTACCACAGGGATACATTTTAGGCCCACTTCATATAGTTCATTTTATGCATTAGGGGCATTTCTTCTTGATAATCAGATTTAGTCACCATGATCGTGTATACTATATATTTTTGATGAATTATACAGTGTGTTAATTGTTCATAATTCAATTTGATTATTGTGGAATAAATTTAGACCCCACTAATAGACAAGGAGCTGTCAAACAATTCAGCAAATGGCTCACCATTTATCCTATATCCAAAAATCCAGCACTAAAATCTGAAAGAAGGTTGAAATGTATCATTCTGACAACTGATTTTTGGCTAGAGTTCAAAACTCGAAATAGGAAACATGTAGGCATCAAAATAAATATTCGATAGAAATCGTTTTCAAGAATTGCGACTATTTACAAATGTCAAACGGTGACTGAAAATCTTCATCAATATTTTCTGTAAAATAGAAAACAAAATCCCTGAAGAAAACGTGGGATATGTGGGGACGTCAATCGAAAAATCCTTCTCAAAAACGCCGCAGCAGAGTTTCAGAACAATCAAGAGTTCACTCACCAACAACCAACGTCCAAACCCCCAGATTCTTTCACCCTCAAATGCCCTCCTACACACTCCACAATATGTGCTAAAACCCGGAGATATATCCCAGGAGGCTGTGAACCAATTACCCGCTAAACAAACGACGACGATGAACACTTCCGCGACGATTTAGTCGTCGTCCGCGTCTCCGTTCCACAGTCTTTAATTTTAAAATCGCAATCACCGAACCAGAGTAAAAATATTCTTGGTACAACCCATAGTATCTTGGTGTGCGCTGGCCAAAATAGAACGAGAGAGGAGATGCAGGGCTTGGTGGGCGAGAGAGAGACCCAAAGCGATTATCGATTTTTGCGTTCTTTTGAATCGAGATGAAATGCGAAGCGCCACCTGCCGGGAGGCTGAGCAAAACCGTCACGGTTTCCTGTAATGAAGCTCTGCTTTCAGAAATATCCCGTGAACAGTTTTTGAATGGCAGAGATCTAAACAGCATTTTTTTCCAAACGACATTTTTTAAAATTGAGAAAGAGAAATTTACCGATCGACTATATTAACTAAATAATGACCTAGGATCTTTTTGATTGGTTAAAAATTGTCAATTTGGCACTAAGAAAGGTAAATTTTTCGTCCCCAAAAAACGACCCTTTGTTTAGAACTACGCCATTTGGTCAATTTTTTATATTTTTCGAAAACCTTGAGTCAACTCAAATATCCTTCTTGCTTTTTTTGTTTCATCTACTCATTCGACTGGAATCAGTTGTGGAACTTTTTTTACACCTCCGAGAACAGCTTTAAGATTTTCTCAATATTTTTTGGTATGTCAAAATCTTGAAACATAGCCGAAAATATATTTATTATGGATGAAGGAGGAAGACATTTTTGTTTAGGCATATGTCAACTGTCAATATTGACTAGCCAAGATTTCAAATACGGTAGCGAAACATTTTTTTGACTTGTACTAAATAAAACAATTAATCACTCGATACCTTTTATTCCTGATAAATAAAATCAACAATTCGCTCATAAAATAAATTAAAAATCACAGCTCATAACTAGATTAGTGAAATTTCACCACGATAAAAAATATAACAAAAGATAATCACATACTGCAATCCTAATTTACAATATTGGCATTAATCAGTTCTTGATATTGATTACATAAAGAATCAATCAACTTTCATGATAATTCATAAAATTTGTTGTTTGAATCAAATAAAATCTTGAATACATTTCAAACTGATAACAACAGTAAGATATCACATTTTTTACTATCCCCAATAATGAAACCTAACACCAATTCGTGACAGTTGACAGCTAGTCTCACGGCCCTTTCATTATTTCCGAGGCCATCATCATGACTGCCGTTCCTATGAGGTAAATGCCAGCAGGAACCGCTTTTGCTATTCTACTTCCTGTGAAAAACAGACACCTGTCACCAGTCAAATTGTCATGTCACTCCAAATCGGAACATTCAACGAGCATATCTAATGAAGAATATTCGAATGTTTGGTGAAACTGTCTGTAATAATGTTCTACGAGTGGAAATTAAAAAACGTGCGAAAAATATTAGTACGTCGATAGACACTCGAGGCAAAGCACAGTCGTCAATGTGTCAAGTGTTTAATGGTGCATGCCAGCGTTACCAAATGTACCTGAAATTATCTCTTCTTCTTCCTCAACCAATCCTGGCATGTCTATCAGAGAAACAAGAAATGAAACATTGATTTAAACAAGGTTTCAACTCCAAGACTCAACTTAAATAATCCTTTGAATAAAAACACCGTTTTTACAAGCCTATTTCAATATCGGTTTTGAAAAAGTTCAGGCTGACTAAAAATATCACCAAAATCGACAATTTGGGATTTCAAAAAATACGAATTTGAAAATAAACCAATAAATTGAAAGTATGAGATGAACTTTGTTATAAACTCACCCAAAGTGGCCCTGCTAGTTTCATCGTCTGCCCATCCAAGACTTCTTTGTATAGCCATCTTCCACCTCGAATATTTCACGTCCCTAACTAAAAAAAAAACACAGAAATATATCATGAGAATATAATTAAATGCGCAATTGAAATTACCATCTTCGTCTAAAACTGGCATGAAAGTATCACAAGGAACAGCTTCCATTTCTTCTATATTCCACACTTCTATACCTTTGGCGATTCCTGCTGCTATGGCCGCCCCAAGAGACGTCGTTTCAGACATCATGGGCCTAACTGTACCGAAATAATCAACGATTAAAAAACTCTGGGGTAGAAGGCACTAAAAACTGAAATTCGAGTTGTTTCTACTAACCCACAGGTATACCACAATAATCAGCCTGCATTTGCATCAAATAATCATTAACTGTCATGCCTCCATCGACTAAGAGTTTTGTCAAAGGATGCCCACAATCTAGTGTCATGGCCTCCAAAACGTCTCTCACTTGGAAGCAGACAGCTTCGAGGGCAGCTTTCACCAAATGGCCAGGTTTGGTTTCTTCAGTCAAACCACATATCACACTGAAAACATTTCCCAACTACAGACTATTGTCAGTGGCGAAATCACAAGCAGCCTCAGTGATTTAGAGACACTCAACAAAACCTCAACAATAAATATGCAACTTCAAGAACCTAAATGCTTATCCTACAATAAAAAAAATATTCCCAAAATATAACACCTGTTGGCTCAGTTCTGCCCCTGTTGAGCGATTCTTCTCCTTTGGGCCTCATCAATGGAAGATGAGCGACAATATGTTTGAAGAACCTGTATGTCATTTGAAATGTGTAAAACATTGTAAAATATCTGAATGATCAATACCAAAAACGGTTATTTTTGAGCATATTGAGATAAGTATTTCAATGTTTTCTTCAAAATCGTTCAATCTCTCTAAACAAAGATGCCTTGACTCATGTAGAAAATTCCTATATACCCTGTATACTGATATAATTCTCGCCAAACCCTGTATATTGCTCCTTAGGAGGTAAAATTTTATTACATAACCGAAACATATTCTCCTTTTAAATTGATACCTCAACCTTCGATCGTAATGAAGCAAATCAAAAAGAATCTTTCACATTAACACTTGATTTTCTACATCGTATCGAGATGAATCTTCACCCATAGGCGTAACCGTGGGGATAAAAAATAAGTCGAATTTAGTCGTGAGTAGTTACAGGCTGGTCCATCAGTGTGTAAAATGACAAACAAAAAATGTTAACAATACACAATTTTAAAGTTTTTTGAGATATATAGGGTGTTCAGTCAAGGCGAGATAACACTGAGTTTCCTGTATATTCTTCGATTCTGCAAACTCTCTTATTTGTCTTTTTTTCATTAAATGCAACGTTGTCAGCCAAAAAAACGAAAATTTTTATAAAATTGGTGCACTATAAACGCTGCCAAAAATACTTTTCCATTAATAAGTGAACCCAATTAGTGGGCACGAAGACGAATGGGGGCTGAAATGATTTGAAGTCCTAGTAGCCACCACTTTTTTAGTACTGATAAATTTTTCTCGAGGCTTTGAATACCATCATTTCCGAAAAAAAAAAATAGACAAGCTTAAGTTTCCAATTCACTTAACGACAAGTGTGGCCTGTGATAGTGGAATTTTCCGCACCAAAATAGTATGATAACGAGCTATAGGTGGCGCTAATCTTCATCGGTTAGCGATTTGTTTGTTATTTTTTGATTAGCACTAGAGCAAAATGAAAGGTATCTAGTTTACAATGAAATTCTTGCAAGTAACATTACAGACTCAATTGTTATGGCAACACTGCACAAGGACATGTCAAAGTGTCAATTTATATGATTTTCACCCTTACTTCTCGAGAGGAATGGATTGAATAAAACAAATGAAACAAATCCATGAAATTATTCTTTTTTCAATGTTTGCAAATACCTTCTCGCATCTTTCCTCCAATAGGGTGCGTACAACCCCGAAAATGCCGGTACAAAATACACTTCTCCTTGCTCACTCACTGCTTCAGTCATTTCGGTCGTCTCAGATGCATCATTCAGTATATTCAGGTTATCACGAAGCCAGTTAATTGAAATGCCTACAATTACAAGTTAAAGAATCCAACAGCTCACAATATTATCGTTCCTACCCGCTATAGCAACCGACCCTTCTAGGGCATAAACGGCCCTTTTATCAGGACCCAGCTGGTAGGCTACGGTAGTTAAAAGCCCATGAGAAGATTTAACTGTCTGTAAAGTGAAGAGTTTGTGTTGA
Organism: Plagiodera versicolora; assembly: GCA_037013635.1. Taxonomy (NCBI): domain Eukaryota; kingdom Metazoa; phylum Arthropoda; class Insecta; order Coleoptera; family Chrysomelidae; genus Plagiodera; species Plagiodera versicolora. The sequence continues at coordinate 7,499,069 of CM072991.1, read as the reverse complement.
AAAAATTAAATGGCCAACTTTTTGGTACCTACAAGTGTTCCTGTATTGTACAGAATGAAACAGCCTGTCCCGTAGGTGCTTTTTGCTTGACCCACGTTGAAAGACATTTGGCCCACCAGAGCTGCCTGTTGGTCGCCTAAAATCTGAATTTAACCTTTCTTTTTTCATTGAAAACATTGAAAATGCACTCGTTTTCGGATATTCAGATTTGACAGCATGTAAACATAATCATTACGTCAATCATTGGTCAATTGACAAGTGTCAAACTGTCATAGTATGTATGCAAATGTCAGATGTTCAATATTTGGAAAATATTGTATTTCTAATGTTTATCTAAGAATGAATGAAGTTCCAACAAAAACCTCCATCATAATCCAAATTGCATAAGTGTAATATCATTAATAAAAATTAATAAGGGTGTCAACACTTACCCCTGCTATGGGCACACCAGCCAATTTAGTAACATTGTATATACAACCATATATTTCCGATGAACTCCTAATTTGTGGAAGAATATTCATTGGGACATTGAAAATTCTACAAAGCTGTGGATCCCACTGCAAGGTGTCAATGTTCATCAGCATTGTCCTTGAAGCATTTGTAACGTCCGTTATATGCAGGCCACCCTGTACACCTCCAGTGAGATTCTACAGTGTGAAAAAGTTGCAGTTGAAGTAAGCTCTTGTTTACATAACAACTCACCCAAAGAAGCCAAGTGTCTATATTACCAAACAGACATCTACCTTGCTCTATAGCTTCTCGAACGCCCTGTACATTGTCCATCAACCATTTGATTTTTAATGCACTGAAATAAGTACTGACTGGTAGTCCACAGAGGCATTGGAGGTAATCTTGTGAATGCTTCCCATTTTCCAATATAACATCCACAGTGCTTGAAGTTCTGACATCCATCCAAACTACAAAAGCTCTTGAATTATATAATGAAACTGTTTTCTGGTAATGAAACTTACCAATGGCATTATATAACTGTTTTCCTGTTGTTGGATCCCATAAAACTGTTGTTTCTCTTTGATTTGTTATTCCAATGGCAACAATATCTTGATAATTGATGTTGAGTTTGGTTAAATTATCACATGTCACGTCTATAGTTTCTTTAACTGCTTCTAGAATCAATACAGGATCTTGTTCGAACCATCCTTCCTTTGGTATGATTGGTGGTATAGTTATCTGGTGATAAGTTAGGACTTCTGCAGTTTTAGATGCGAAAACCTATAAGAAAATTCTGTTATGATTACATCAAACTCATAGTTATAACTGTCCACCAAAAATCTGGTACTTGAAGTTCCCTCATCGATTGATCCAATGAGAGGTCCATATTTTATTCTGGGGTCAGTCTCAGCCATTTTATTGACATGAATTGGCGAAAAAGTGCATTAGATTACCAATTGAACCGTAGAAGGGATGAGACGATGAATTGAAATTTGAAATTATCATTTCGGGATCCCATAACCTAACATTGTTTGTTGTTTGAAACTTCAAAATCGATTGTGTTGACAGTATTTGAATTTGACAGTCATACGGCAATGACGTCTGACAAAGTTTTATGAAGCAAGTGTTCTGTTAATAACGTCAATTGTCATTACCGGCGCGAATGCAGTTTTCTTTTTTATGATAATTCAACTTCGTACAAATTTATAAGATTTTTTAATGGTGAGCTTGAAGTGTTTGAAATTTGAGCATTCACCAAAAATTCAATTGCAACTACTTCGTTTGGCAATTGAAAAATTATATCGGTGGGGTTATGAAAATTTGCAGATTTTTCGAAATGTATAATTGGAATAAAGATAAACATGTATTCTCTTTCAACGTTGGCCAAATATTTTGAATGAATAATCATACATACTATTTTTTCGTTAAACGACAAAATTCGTCGTTTCCTTTCTTGCGGAGCCGGATTCTGTGCCAGTTACACCCTCTCGTCGGGTGTTGTGTTCAGCGTTGTCATAGCAACCAGGGGCATCTTTTCTCGCGGCGCCGGCCAGAAAAACATCGGAACATCGCCCAGATCGTCTACAAGAAACCAGATTAGGGTGATTAATTAGCCAAATTTGACGGAAATGCCGGGAATGTCAATCACGCTCGGTTTGGTCGGTCGGTGTTTTCATCGTCCAAGGAATTTGTTTTTCTGCTCGGTGCTGAATTATACAGGGTTGTTCCTTGTAAAGGGTGTCCCAAATTGACACGATATTTGTATTAAATAGAAAACGCAGTTTTAGGTCTTTTGATTGTATTTTTTCGAATGAGCTTGAGGGTATTCATGGATATATACACGTAGGGGTCACCAAAATATTGTTCAATAATAAAGACACGCTATTCTATAGCGTAACGCTTCTAACCTCAAACTGTCAACTGTCAACTGATGTGTTTTTTAAGGTTGTCAACACTTCACTGCACAAATGGTGGCAATTAAATCTCGTCTTGACTTTCGGACATTATTATCATTATATTTCATTACAAGTCTATCGTATAACCTAACCTAACCTAAAATGTCCTCTAACGAATCCAAATCCCCACCAGCACAAACACAAAGACCAGCTCGCGCTCGCGAGGAAGAAGCGCCTTTTCGTCTGTGGTGCGCGTCGCGATGCTTCAGTCTGGTCCAGCGTCGCGGCGCTAGAGTATCGTCCGTGCTCTGTCGGTGGTAGTTCGTGATAAACGCGTGTGTGTGCTTTTGGATTATTTTATTTCGGTGGAGAATTTTCGAGGGTGTCGAAAAATTCGTTAAAGGTAAGATGATGGAATAGTAAAATTGACAATCTTTGTGTTTGATAGGAAATTAATTTAATATAAACCTGTAGTAAGGAGTGAGCTTTTAGATATTGTGTACAGGGTGTTTGGTTCGTCGGTTAGATAAAGTCATAGTTGTGACGATTTTTTAGAAATAGAGCAATATAAGTTGCTGTCATTGTCTTGACGAGGTTATTTTATCTACCTCTTCCATAGTTGTGAACGACTAACCATTCAAACTTCCGGGAAATGCAGCGAATCAACTTTTTCTTTCCCTTTCACACCACCCAAACGCCTCTTCCATCTTGGAAAATAAAAATAATTCATTCCGCTGAATGAGAAATATAATAAAAACCTCTTATCCGCCTCACTTTTTCCCGTTTCTATCCGTTTCCATTTAAAAAGTTCACTAGGAACTTCGGAAAAGTAATTATTAAAGTTCTTCTTTCGGATGTTCATTGAGAAATTGAACAATTCAAAGCTATGCTAATTACTTTTGCCCAATGGCGAAAAAATACGCCGGTCTGGGTTTGTTTCACCTGTTATACAGAGTGTTTATTTGAAATGGAATTTCAATAATCAAGGGGGCAATTTTTGTTTCAATTATAAGAAGGAAACTTCGCAAGACTTTGTTTTTGAGATATAGGAAAGTGAACATTTATAGAATTGATAAATTTTCATCAATACTACATTTACGTTACTGATTCTCGAGTTTGAATTGAAAAATGGAAATACAAACGAAATGTTTTGGTCCAATTATGTCAGCTTTTCTTTTTTTTTTCAATTTTGTTATTTTTTCCAACGGTTGAATAAAAAATAAAGTTTGGAGGCGCCGGGCATCGATCCCGGTACCTCTCGCATGCTAAGCGAGCGCTCTACCATCTGAGCTACGCCCCCTGTATTAATAGAATGCAAAATATTAATATTTACTCTGAGAGAAATTTCTCAAACTCAATTCTTGAACCACTTTGTTTTTAGATTTGTGTACAAATCATAACGAATTCAGTTTGGATCCAATTGGTTTCTGCTCGCTGGTATCATACAGAACATTCTCCACATAGTTTTCACGCACACTATTCTCTAGTTTTGCTGTAATTTTGAGAATTCAACGAATACCTTCCTATGAGATGATACATTTGAGACTTGTGCAATTTTAAAGAAAACTCGTAGTTTTTGGAACAAATTCAATTCCCCGTTTAACTGGGATATTTATCACAGTAATAACAATAAAAATGATGCAGACTTCGTTGCTTTGTTTCATATTATTGTTCGCATCCAAAGTACTCGATTCATTTTTAAAGACGCTATATTTAATATCAAGGCTAGGTTGTAGCATTTATACTTTGACAGAAACATCTGCAGTCGAAATTTCTGTTGCTTACTCGACCTTTATGAATGTAATAAAAGTGCTTAGTACTTTACGAAATGAAAAATGTCTGCCATTCCAAAATTTATATGATGATAATTAAAAGGGATATGAATCGCTGTTTATATATAATAATATTGATAATAATAATGATAATAATAATAATAATAATGATAATGATGTTTATTTTAAAAAAAGGTACACTTATTTATACAAAAACCAAATACGACATTTTATATATGTTTTTATGACTGATTCGGAAAGTGTAATCTGTACTTCACACGCGAAGTTCGCATCAATCCCCGATATTTTCCCGTAGAAAACCATAACAAAGCGCGTCCTCCTCGATTGATACTGATTGATAGATTCGTCGTGTCCCACTCTCGCTTCATTTAGCGCCGAATAAAATTAAAGGGGGCTTCTGCATCGCATCCGCCCTCGTATAATCCGAATTCGATCGATGTCGAGATATATCTCGCGGGGGGGGGAAAGGGGGGAAAGGGGGGAGTTGATTGTATGGCCGTAGGGTGGATCAGCTCGGCTACAAAGTGAAGGGGACAAATAGTGTTTTGAGCCTCTAAAGACGGGATTTCTTCGATGGATTTGAATAAGTGTCGATGGAAATTTGGGGCAGAAAGTCCGCTGTGCTCGGATCGCCCCCGATGGGAACTTTTCAGGGGTTTTCAGGCGAAGGGCTACGCTCTGATTGGGGACATTGAAAGGTTATTCAGTTGGTAACATTCACAAAATGGAAAGACGCATGGAAAGATATGCGAAGAAAACGTTATGACGTCACAACTGCTAAACAACGGCGATTGATTTTTCTATGAGAGCAATTGATATAAAAAATTGCGACAATGTTGTTTTTTCGATTGAGTCGTATACAGGATGTCTCTTTTTTGGGTACCACTTCGGCGATCTCGCTTATCTCAGGAGATACGAAGTTGGTTTAATCACTGCAAAGTAGCGCATTTTTTTGCTGAATAATAATCTGAAAAAAAAAACAGAATATTCCAGATATTTCCAAAGATATGGCGAAAAAACGGAAATTCGTGATTTTTGTTTTAATTTTTTTCTGGATAAACTAGATATTTTTGACAGAAACTTAATCCAGACAATTTCTCATGTAGAATTTGAATATGGCAATGTCATTTCAATTGTCCCCAAAATAGCGGAGAAACACCTGTCAACTTTGTTATTTCTTATGGACGCCATTTTGAATTTCATCATTTTCAGAAAACTTTTTTCATTCCCTTCACAACGATGCATCACACATGGTGGTTCAGTAGCACGGTATCGTCAAAAATCCAATTTTATTTTTTTTGCGGGGTGTGCTTTGGAAAAAAAAACATTATTCGTTTGTTGTAAACAAAATTCCGACAGATTGGTCTGTCTAGTCGAAGTTGGCGCTGAATGAGTGAGAAAAATGCACCACTCGAGCAGGTTTGAAGCAAATTCATGCTTTTTGGACAAATACTTTATACAGTGTGACCCATTTTCAATGGGAACACCCCCATAAAACTTGAAGTTGTTGACAGCTGTGTGAGTTTTCAAATTTTTGAGCTGTCATAACTTTGTTATTGATGGATATTTTTTCATTAAACTTTGGTCACACCTGTTTAGAGGCACTCCGAATTCAGTGGCGTAGTGATTTTTTCAATGAAAAAATCGGAGTAAGTCCTGGAAATTGGAATAAACATTTGAAGGTAGACCTTTTAGTACTTGACATTCCAAAAAATGAATTATTAAAATCCGTCTACAACTTGAAATTCTAGGAGGGTGTTTCCATTAAAAATGAGCCACACTGTAGGTACTTGTCAACTGTCAAATCACCAAACTTTGCCCGAAATACGGCGTGACATTACTCGATAGTCAAAGCACAACACCGACTCCGTAATTATCATCCTGACAAAAAAAAACCACTAGCCATGTTGTGCATACGACCGCTTCGCTATTGACTTTGAATAATTCGATTCTGACAGCAATCGATACGTATGTGCACATCCACGCCGTTCCTCTGTCGTTATTAGAGCTGTTAACTAGAATTTCATTCCATTCGATTGCATTTCGACGGCGACATTCTGATGAGAGTTGTCGTCCATAGTCGAAACAATGAGACGCGGACCGAATCGGTTGTCGACCGATCGTCGTTGCTCTCTCGAACTGGATTCTTCGGAATGGGACTCCGGGATTTGACGAGCCGGTTGGGCCCGGAATGGACGCACGAAACGTGGGGATTCATGGAGCATGGGGAAGATTGGGTCGTGGGCATTGGCGTAACAAGAATTGACTAATAAGGGGGTCAACCACACTTACTCGAATTTTTATTACTTGCAATTTTTTTTTATTTTTTCTGAGCAATGGGGGAGGGGTTACGATCCCAATAGCCCCCTTTTCGTTACGCCTATGGTCGTGGGTATCTCTTGGTGAAGATTTTATGGTAGGAAACTGGTGATTCAGGAAACGATATTGGTGGCTGAATTAATTGGAATTTTGGTGGAGGCGAGGAAATTCGTGAAGCTGTCAAAAATGTCTCATCGTTGCGTGTTTGTGTCACATAATCATATGGAGTGAGATTTTGATATTCATATTGCTTTTCATAAGGCTAAACAGGCTACCAGTCGAAGCCATGAAAATGTAAGCGATTTTCGCGAATTTTTTAAAAACAAAGTAGTTCATAGAACGTTTTGAAAATTTTTGGATATGATAAGGCATACTTTCAGCTATATTTGTTTTTTTTTTCAACAAAAATATCGAAAAATAACTGAGTTATGCGCTGTTTTTTGGGGTGCTAAAAAAAACTTCCCCAAATGCTGTCATGATTTCTATCAAGCAGCTGAAACAAAAAAAATTGAAAAGGTTACTGAAGTCGAAGATATTATTTTCTATACAATGACCTACGGTTTCTGAAAAATATCACGAATCCAGAAAATGGTTTGGTTCTATAAATAATCGTTTTTTGGTGTAAAAATTGTCAATTGACAATTTTCAACAAACCAGAGAGATTGTACGTCATTGTATGGTGACTATGTGATCTGTCAATGTCAAATGAAGTTTGAGCTATCGATTTCATACCTCATTCTCCACAAAAACACCATTTTGATCCACGAAATTTAATATAATTCACACTGTACACGAAAAATCAAGCAACTCTCACTGTTGACACCCAAAAACCTTAATAAAACTTCCCTATTGACAGGTCGGAATGTAATAGCGTGGAGCCCGGCGAGTGTTGGTGACAGTGACGTCACAACATCGCAGTCAATCCCCTGTCCTTCTTCTTCTTCTTCTTCTTCTCCATCCTGTTTTGCTGTGGATGCTCGTCTTTTTTGCGTCAGTAGGACACAGACATGGTATTGTTGTTGGCTCAGAAATGAACCATCTGATTCTGGGGATTGCACGATGGATGAAAGTCGGGTTACTGGTCATCATCGTTTCTTCAGTTATAGGTGAGTAATTTAGCTAGGAATATTTTTTTCTGTGTTTAACTGAGGAGTTTGAAGTTCCTGATTTGAGAATGCTTATTTTGTCACGAAACAGCAAATGAGAAAGATATTTCGGAAGACTTTCTCACCTAAAATAAGGGGGTGTATTTTTTCATGCTACACACTGTATATTAAAAAAAAAACAGTTATTTTCATTATGTCAGAATGTTTACTGGGTGTCGCTTCCATCATAACAATACGACACAATTAAACTTGTCTTGTCTATCTTCTGGATTTCGATACTCTTTTTGTCTCATTGTTTGGACGAACAAAGCTAATTCATTTGTGAATTTAAACGAACAGCTTCCACAGGCCAAGTTTGAGTCCCGGGCGTCCTCCGGGATGTTCCCGGATTCAGAAATGTATTTGGCAGTTTAGTTAGGGAGACACATTATGTGTTCAGCGAAAAAAATGCTTGCAATTTCATTTTCAGAACTGTTTTTGATAAGAAATCGTTGAAGAGGGTTCACGCAACATTCAGAATCGGAACGAAGGGTTCATGCAACATCGATTAATGAGTTGGAGGTTGAATTCTCAGATCAGAATCAGAGATTCTAGAATTATCCATGATCAATTCCTAATCAGATACTTTTTGATACATTTTTTGTTACCAATCAACGTTTTTTTCAAGTCATACTAAGGACATTTGATGTTGTTGCATACCAACGAAGAAAATATGGGAACTCATGTTGCATGGAAATTGAATTTGATTTATGATTTCCTGAACAAAGTTAACGCAAAAACATTATTCGAACGATGGTAGCTTTTCAATTTCCTGAAAAATTTGTAATATGCATTCAGATAATATCCAATAAAGTGGTATTGCATGGAAATGATTGATTCGACGCAAAACCGTGGATATCATATATCATCATCAATAAAATATCGAGAAATTCACCCATTGACAGATTATTTGTAATTCGATATTTAATTCTGATTAATTCCAAATTTCATGTAGATTCTGTTACGATCGTATTGTGTTCGATAATCCTAGAATTTTGAATCTCAAGACGCTTTATACCAACGTTAAAAATAAACTAGCTCTAACACAGATATCTACTCGACGTTTCCTCATGAAAATCCTTCCATTTGTTCTCATCAAAGCGAAAGAGAATGGGAAAAATGCCCCGGGGGACACATTGAACACATTTTTAACGGTAGCATGAAAGCGATATCTTATTTTAACGGACATGTGGGTATACGTTGTAAAATTGATGGTGATGGAACGTTATAAAAACTGTCTCATATGAGTGAAATGAAGGGTAGAATTATAGAAGACGTTTTGGTTCCCTTCCACTCGGCAGATGAAGCTTTCTTGGAGTTGCATAAGCGTGAGAACATACCCAAATCGAATTTCATGGTTCTCGAGGAAAGTAACTCGTTTTCCGGGCACCCTGTATATCCAATTTCACGGAAACAAATAAATACGTGCATCAATTTCCATCAAACTCCAAATACTGAACGGTTTATCGATACGAGAAAGTAATTTATTTGGGATACAAACACGAAATCGTTTCGAATCTAGTATACAAACAAAACAGTAAATTTTGGCGCATCTTATCTGGGAGTTCTTCAGATTTTTCATATGAGGATGTGACTACGATGGATTGCCATCTGAATTTCAGCTGGCATCAAGAAATTGGGTTCTTTAAAATGCGCATTGTGGGATGAAATAGTTCTTGACAGTTACGAGACGACACATAGTTTTGCGACAAACAATTGACTATAACTGTATTTTCCCTAGAATTTGAATCCTCAGATACACTTCGAAATTATTCAAAAGCATACTTAAGATAACAATTGACATTTTTGACATAATTTCGTTCAAGAAAATTGAAATTTAATCTCAGAGAATTTGAAATCAAATATACAGGGTGTTCCTTAAAGACTTGCTAATATTTGAAGGAGTGATTCTTTGACACATTTCAAGAAAAAAACTTCCTATAAACGTTTGTCCTAAAAGTCTCAACTTTTGAGATACAGGGCGATACAATTTTGAAAAAAATCAGTTTTTTGATAATAACTGAGATAATATTCTAGACATCTTCAAAAAATTTGGTACATGTCTTCTATGCATCAAGGTGCATTTTTGGACAAAACTGATCTCTTAATTTGCTTTCATCAGATCAGATTTTTGAGGAATAGACCCTGGCAAAACGATTTTTATTTTTTTAATCGAAAACCATTCGTCGGACAAAGAAAATCCATGAGATTGAATTTGCTCAATAACGAATGAGGATCTTAAAAATGATTTTTATTTGAAAGTAAGCAGTGGCGTAGTACTTTTTCCTCCAAAAATATTCAATGCAAAACCCGTACGGACGCCACTGGTGGAGGAAATGAACAATTTCGTGCAACACAAAATGCACCTTGATGCACAAAGGACATATTATTATTAAAAAACTGATTTTTATTTTCAAAAGTCTTTTAGGACATACGTTTAAAGGAAGTTTTCTCTCAGAATGTGTCAAAGAATCACTCCTTCAAATATTGGCATGTTTTTAAGGAACACCCTGTATAATAAAATAGAAATAGAGCATGGACTATTTGATATTTGATCAAACAATTGTTTCAAGAGTAATTATTTATAATGTCACATTCGATCGAGCCTACAAATGAGAAAAATATTATTCCACTCATTGAAACTGATACAATAACAAATGAAACACGACAGATACTCGTGAAACCACCCATTGGTTGAAGATTTCCCCAGTAGTGGTAATCGGATCTACTTCTCCAAGTATCCACCGATTCCAAATCGTTTCTCGATTCATTCTCGAGACGAATTTGCTGCAATTTTCTCACCTCGTCTTGTGTCGTGTTCGGCGGTAGTAATTCCGATTTCAATTCGCTCCAAACTCCTTTAATACCACCTTGAAGGCACTTCACCGATCACGGATAAAGGACAAGGAGACCTCCTCTACGTCCCACTTGTCTTTTCCGAATTGATTGGACCGTATCGATTGCTGGTCGTGTCTGCGATTTTCTTGCAAACTAACGTTGAGGGGCGTAGATGATAGAAGATAGATAGAAGGATGATAGAAGAAAGAAGAAGAAGAAGCCTAAAAAACTGACTGTTGATTATTTTTTGTAGCTACACTGTCCAAAAATGAATCACTCTGTATTTATAAACGACTTTGTTTGTGGAGTATGACTTTGAGCTTTATAATGTCATTTTCTTGAGCGAGATTGAGAAGTCGGGAATGGAACTTTATTGTCGTCCAAGTAGACCATAATTCACGCTCGCGGAGACGATAAGCTCCGGAAGTTGAAGGATATTTCGAAATTTCCCGGATTATTATTATTGGCTCAATCGTGAAAAAAATTCGTCGTTTATTTCTCGGAGAATTCGTATTGTTGAAGGCGACATTTTGAGATATTTATATCAATGCACGACAATAAAGAGATGGGGAGTATCCCACTGTTCGGTTTTGGGGGAAATTATTCGCCATACAGGGTGAAATAAAGATAGTCACTTTTAAATTAATCAATGTTCAAATAATTCGTCAAATATGAAATTTAGAACTATCCAATGAAAATACACATGCGACGAATGAACGTATTTTCACATTTTTGTTGATATCTCTGTCAATATCAATTTCAGCAATATGGTATGCTCATACGAGTCGATAGAAAATGAAATTGTGCGTCGGATAGTGTAAAAATTTCATGATCATTCTATTCGAAATAAGGAATACAGTGCGATTTGAAATTTCCAGGAAGTGAACTGAAATATCAAACACCCTGTTGAATATTTTGGAACACTTTGAAGGGAACCTGATAGAACACTCTTTCATTGATGTGTATACGGAGATTGAACCTTGAATCTTGAAAATTGAAGATAATATGGACATTTTAGTAAGTCAGTCCATCTGTAAAATTTTTTCGAAAAAATGGAATATCTTGAAGACAAATCACGATAGGAAGAAAATTCGAAATGCAACAAGTCTAGAATTCTTTGTAGAATTCGAAAATCCCAAAATAAACAGGGTGCTTTATTTGAAAAAACAAAGTTGGTATAACTTCCGGATTAACCGGAAGTAAAAGCGTATTGAAAATATATCAGGAAAATAGAACACATTGAGTAGTAGCATCCACCAAAATTTCAAGTTGATATCTCTATCAGTTCTCCATAAACCTCTAATGAACCAGTTAGGTGAATCACCCTGTATATGCCTCACGTTGACGACTTACGAATCTATCACAGCTACGTATTCAATGTTTTCCAATAAATAATGAACTGAACAGATTAGTGAATGTGTGACGTTAGCGAAGAAACTTTTACAGTCGAATAACCAACTTGCAACTGACAAAATTTTGTCTCTGAGGAACCGCTATCTCGCTAATTTGCTCGATACCTAATTATGCAAGCCGTTCGACTGCTTGTCAGGAAGAAGTTGGAAGTGTAAAACCCTCTTGGAAACGAGAAAATGTACTCGAGAATCTGCAAAGAAGGGAAAAAGGAACGGGAAGCTTCCTGAACTTTGGCACGTCCTCAGCATCATTATAACTTTGTTGCCAGATTGAACAATAGTTTGAGTCAAACCACGGAACTACTGAGAATGGTGACCATTAAAGATAATTTTCTATTCAATTATCCAGATCACAACTTCCAACAAAGTTGATGATGACATTATTCACAACAACGCGCCTCTCCTTTTTCCAATTCCCCGCGACTTTTATTTCCAGCTTTGACAAAGTGATTGAAAGCCCTTTCAGAATTTCCTAGAGTGCATTTTTCACAGTGCGATTTATCCAGTCAGATATCGGAAGCCCCTGACAATAGTCGAGCAACGAGCAAAAGGATCAGGAAAGCTATAGCATTATTTGTACGGATTGAATTTCCACACCAGGCAGAGAAAAGCCCTTTTTTGCTTCATCAGGAAATCCAATAACTCCAAGATTTTTTCCTTGGATCCAAAATCGATCGGGGAGGAACAACAGAAACGCCCTGTATTGAATTTGCAGCACTGTGGTGCCAATTTTGAGGTGCTGGAATTTAATTAGAAGTTATCCATACACTGTAACAAATCCTCGCGTGATTTGGTGGCGTACCTAATTGACATTGACACATTGACATTGACACATTTATTGAGACATTGACATTGACACATTGACATTGACAAAAGTACAAAGCAGCCGTGTCAAAAATCCACTCGAAAGTGGCGAATTGTATATCGGAGAAAGCAATAAATCTTTCCACAGATTTTTAGAAGATCAATAAGATTCTCATCGTACTTTCTTTGTGGACATTAAATCACTGAATTAAAAACACAACAAACTCACATGCATTTTAATTGCTGTTAAATTATGAGTAGACAAGGAGACTAAATTGAATGTTCCGAAGATAACCCCCCTCATAAAAGAAATAAACTGTGAAACATTTCCTCTTCATCATGACTGAAAATGTAGTGTATCCATCTTGATGCTCGTTCGAAAGGTTTATTTTCCTGACACGAAACTTGGGTGGAGTTTGGTGGAGCAAAAGACGGATAAAAGGGTTCATTCGGCGTATTTATTTCCGAGATCCTTTCTCCGAGATGGAGTTTTTCAGTTAGTGAAATGGTCTTGTCATTTGTCATTCGAGATTTCTATGAATATACGAGGGTGATACGCGGAATTCGATGGAATCGTTTCTTGATTTCTATCCAAGAATGAATATTGCTCAGTTATGAGTAATTTTATCGAACACCACATACAGGGTGTCATCTATGTCATTGTCTACTGATTTTAGTGAAATGTGACATTTCCCACAACTCAAATGATTGAAAAATCAGCCCAATATGCGAATTAACTTCGAAAATGTCTCTATAAATCAAACTGTTGGAAATGTTTCAATTGATCACAACTGAATTAGTCTACAGCGTGTACATAAAATAAGGAATTAATTAATTTTCTAGAAAATTACCAGATTTGCGAAAAAATCTACGAACATCAAAATGAGCATCTTTTGAAGTTGAAGTTCATGACAACATTGATGTTCCGGCTATGACGTCATTGACTTTTTCTTCACAAATTTATTTTCTCGAAACTTTCATATGAAACATGACGGACATTTTAGGTTGAAATGTGCAGAGAAATATGTTATTTCGAATTGCTCTTCAAAAATAGCGATAACAATTCGAAAAAATGTCCATTTCGGAGCAATAATGACGTCATCAACGTGACTATAACGTCCAAAGATGCACTTTCTTTTCCAAGAAAACAAGTTTGTTCCTTACTTTATGTACACACTGTATATACCGGAAGATGATTGGGATCATGTGAGGAAAAAAACATTCCAGATAATTTTTCAAGTGTTGTAATTCCTTAATTAGAATGAACCTGGAATACGATTCACTGGAACACGAGCCTATTTGTTTTCGTCTCAATGAATCTCCGCTCGTCTGACGTTTGATTGCGAAACCGAACACAACATTCCCATCGGTGTACGGTAATCCACGAACTTTGCCTTAGCAGACATATGAGTTACGCGTAGATTCATTAATAATACGACCTCTCCCTCACGGGCTCCGTATCGTTACTCCCGAATGCCATCCCTGTTTTGGCAATCTAGGAACTTTCAACCCAATTAGGTTGGCGTGCCTGTGTTTATTCCCCAAAATGGGGAGAGCTGGTACGGGGTATCAATGAGGCTGTACGTTTTCTATAATTAATCTCTGGTCTGTAATGAGTCCTGAAACTATCTCCGAACGATTTTTCTAGATGAATAACCACAACACATTGACGTAGACGTACACGTAAAGAGTTGAAGTACATCATAGATCCGTTGAAGTAGGAAATAACGTTAACGATGTACTCTTGAAACGGTGTTGAAGTATGTCATCACACTGCAAAGAAACTGGTCTGGATTTTTTGATACCTACATCGACATTACTTCATCGTTGTTCGATTGAAAAAATTCTATACATTCCTAAGACCAAGGTCATAAGACTAAGAAGTGGTTGGAGAGTCAGATTATGATTATGATGAAATGGATGCATGGATTATTCCATCCTGCATTGTCTCTGGCAGTCAAAGGAGTTCTTCTCTCAATAAATGCAATAAATCTTCTAACATTTTCCCATATCATATTTCGATGTAAAAATCAATAGAGATGCATCTGAATCACTTGAAATTCCCATTTGCCATTCGCAACCTTTATATTCTTAATTGAAAAAGTCCCATTGATTCTGAGTTGGAGTTTACACAGAAGTTTTCGTTCAACAAAAGTTTTTTCAATTCTTAATTATACAAGGCATGAGATGTGCTACTTGAAATTTTAATTTCTGTAAGAAAACTAACTTGTCGGAAGTTTTGTCTGAGTTCAATTCTGTTGGGAAATAAAACGATGTAGTTATAAGTACTGGATAACTGAGTTCGAAATTTCCCGCATAATTTTTCAATATACCGTCAAGCGAAGTATTTGCCTTGATTTTCCATCTACAGGCTAACTCCAAAGTTTTCATTACTGCGCGATGAGAGTTTCAGTTAGATAAACTCTAAAGTATCCAATTTTTTTTGTTTTGAATCGAAACACTTACTATCCATGAAAGTTTTTTGATGTTTTATGGAAATTCTAGAGTTTTGTAATCAGTCTAACCATCTTCAAACTCACAAAAATTGAGAGAAGTTGCATAGAAAAATGCCAACCTCATTTCCGTTTCTTCCCCTACACGACTGAACGAAATTCGATTCTAATCCCTTTGGCGACTGCCTGTCAAACCAAGTGGAACTCATCGGACGTCATCGAACATTCATTAATCCGAAAAAGCCGTGATTCCGACGTAAACATCTCACCGCAGATGGTCGATCGAAAATCACGGCGACTAAACACGAAACACCCTCTAATTGGACCATCTGTCATGCGACAAATTCGTCTCGTTGACTACAAGTATTCCGAGGGGAGACTTTTGGAGGCACCAGCTTGGGGGATGTCATGTTAAAATAAAGATCGTCTTTCTGTAGTAGAAAAAAATCACGGGGAAATGTCGAGAGATTATTATTTCCACTGTCCATTTCCTAGATCATGGTCTCATGAATCGAGTATACCTCAGAAATGCACCCCTCCTGATCCAGTGGATCCCCCCCAACCACTGAATGGATTCCTCATGCAAATGATGACGATTCTCTCATAGACAATCCACTGTTATTACCTAATAAAACTGATGTGGTCTGGAGCAGTATTCTCGGTGAAGATGATGGCATTGGAATACAGGATTAGTAGACCAGAGGGGATCATCACATATCCAATCTAGTTTGCTGTACAAGTCATCTGGTGATGGATTCGTTGAACATAGCTCATGAATAATTCGAAGAGGCAATTTGAAATCTCCCATTATGAAGGAATGCACTAGGATTTTCAACTGACCCAGTGCAAGTTTTGAGCCCTGGTTCATCTTCAAGTACTACACAATTCCATGCCAAGTGAGGCTATCTCTAACAGGAACGGACAGATCAGACCAAGATGATATTTTCGATTGACTGGGGATCGTTAGAGTGTGTTCAATTCAAATTTTCTCCTTATTCCTGTTGTCAAACTACGAGCTGCATTGGCACCAGGTCCTCAGTGAAAGTACATTATCTTTCTGTTGGTCAAGTCTGTGTTAGAAAAAACAGAGTTCAATGGAAGTTTCTTCGCCACAGGCATGGCATTGTGGAAAACAGTGTCAATGGGTTTGGATAGATAGAAACAGCAAGTTCTCCTCAGAGGGAACGTTTCAAGTCATGTGATATTCTTGAACCGTGAATGGTATCTAATGATTTAGTTGTTACATAACATTCTTTCCATGGTTTTCTCAATTCGAGAAGTCATTGTGCTTTTTTTTGAAATCAAAGCATACAGGAATTCATTCATGCACATTTTCGGAAAACACGCTGTAACTCAGAAACGGTTATAGATATCGATATGCAGTTTTCACCATGAGGTTTGTCATGAAAATTGACCCTCAGAAACTGCCATCAGTTTTCATCTGTCTAGTTCAGAAACAGGAATTTCCCTTCAGAAGTGTACCCTGTAACAATAAATCCATCAGATGCCCAGATGATCCAATCCCAGATGGTCCATACTCAATCACGAGTGAAGGAAATACAGCTACATCAAGTATCACATCTTGATCTCCCACCATGCTTCATCCCATGGAATTCCACGCAGGAAAGAAACGACGATGGCGTATCGTTCCGGAACCAATAGATCGGCTTAAAGGCCAATTTCCATTCGGACGAGGCAGGCTCAGAAGGAAATTCAATGCTAGCAATGAAGCGCTCCTAATTCGATTACGGCCATGAGAACAAGCTCGAATTCCAGGGGATTTTGGATCTGTAATCGTTCAGGCTTGAATATCGTCAGGAAATCTTTCGGATTCAAGCCTGATACTCTTGAAACTCTTGGGAATTTGTCCCCTCTATTAACCTTGAACCAAAAGAATATATCGGATATTTTGGTTTCATTACTTCGAGATGTTAACCTAGAAATTTAAAGTTGGAAAATTACGGAAAAAAGCTGCTAATTTACTACCAATCTTTGGCAAATGGATGCTCCAATGCCAAACACATGAGAGCATCCAGAGAAACCAAAGGTGAAGGTTTCTGGTAGAATCTTCAGATTGTTTGGACTCACGAGATGATTGGATTCTTTCTTGGTAACTTTTTTGGAAAACATGTCTTAACCAAATCGAGTGACGAACTGGATACGAATCAAAATCAATTCAAATTTGCTTGAACATCAGTTTGAACATTGCCGTTGACAGGCAAGGTATTTTTTTAAAAAAAGAAAGCAAGGATGATTTCAGCTACCCCTGAAATGTTGAGTTGTTTGATATCACTTATAAATAGAAGGAACGTTAATGAAAATGTTGATTTAACTCACTCGATATGACAACTTCAAAATCTCAATGCTGCAAGCAGGAGAAAAAGTACATTCCTCAATTTTTTTTCTACAAACTAAACAACATATTGAAACTAGTTGATCCCTGAGCACGCATGGATCTGAACTAACTCCGGTTGATTGGATATTCAGTACGACTCCTGAGACGGTGCTACCGATTCAATTTTGACTGGAATTCCAGGGGGTGAATACTAACAATGACATTAACTTCGCAGATATTTACGGGTGAAAATGGGGAAACGGGAAAATTCTCAATAAGCTAATTGAAAAGTTGAGGAACGTGACCGACCAAACGTGTACGCATTTATATTCAGAGGATCTTCCATCTGGCGTAATAATTATCAACTATTATATTGGGGCCGTGTGCTCGAATATATTTGTTGAAGTCACCAGGAAATTTTTATATCGCACCTCAGATGCACAGAGTTTTTTACTGAAATTTCGTTGTGAGGATCCGTTTATCGCATTAGTTGAATCACTGTCGACCTCAGGATACTCACTAATCCCTAATCCAATTTAGAAATTACTTCACACTCACCGGTTTGAATAAATAAGCACGTAATTCACGTGGAAATACTAGGAGTCTATCCAATTTTAAGGTGTAGTGATCCCTGTGAATTTACACTAGCCTAAACTGGTTGGAACAACGCCTTTCGGTCCCTTTTCCAGCTCCATAATCGGATTATGGAGGAAAATTAGACACTTTTCACGCTTCCCGCAAGAGGTCTTCCAGTCATCTCCATTATTCAAGTCGTCAATTCTGAGATGAAGGTATTTTCGAGTATTTTTGTTTCATTTGTGGTTGGATTGGAACCAAACAAGAGTCTGATGTTTTTGTATTTCCTCCCCAGCACCACACATTTTCTGGCAAAAGCACCTGCATCCTATTATCATCCTTCTGTTTGTTATGTTTCACGTTAGAGACCAAAGAAAAAAACAACAGAGCATAATGGAAATTTCTTTGACGCAGACAAGACATTACCGTAGTTGGATATACATTGTTTCGTGAAAGGAAGCGGCAATGGGTTCAGGGCTTATTGGAAAAGTCTCGGAAAATCAGAAAGCCGATACACCGTTCTCTTTGGAAAATGTTTTCAGCAATACGATTTGCTTAGAGGGTAATGGGTCTTTTTGTGATTTTGTTTTATTACACTATGTTATCTTTACATTTTCTTTCATTGAGTTTCATAACACCAGATTTCAAAAAAAAGCCTTTTTTATCCCAACTCAATACAAGGAAGAACTTGAACTATATCTAAACTGAACCCAGAAAGTCGTACACATGTCAAAAGTCATTATTGATTCATTTTCGAACCCTTTTCATTCAACTTGACCTCTCTGGATGGAATCAACTCTCCCAAGAATGAATTGCAAAGATCCTGATCCAGTGAAATACGACGTAATCACCTCTTCAATTTCCTATCGGAAGGGTCAGTTATTTCTATCCATCCACCATGGCACGAGACCCATAATTACCCTTTCTTCTAACCCTTCACTTGATTACAGATTGCAGTTATAGTGAACGAGGATACGTTGAAGCCCCTCGTGTTACATTCAAAACGACGAATATCTTGTCGGAGGAAGTCCAGTGAACAATCATGGATTCGTCAGTGGTTATTTCTGATTGTTAGAGTGGGCACATGGTCATTCAAACACAATAAAAACAGCTTTTTGGATTTCTTACCAGTAATAATGAATGATTTTCAAAAAACAAACGCTAATTCTTCTGACTAATTGCTGACGAGTCCGGAATATAATGAAACGCCCACATTTGTCATCTAGAAAATTCGATATATTTCACTCTGGTCATATAAACTAGAAAAAAAAAGCGATAACAAATTTTCCATTTTATATGAACCAAGCCGTCATATTTTTATAGTTCAGTTTCACATCACTCATGGTTTATGCGGCATCATATTTTATTCAGAACAACATTAAACTTTTAGTGTCTACTACAAGAAAGTTTTATCAGCATTCTGATCTGACAAGTTCATACCCGCTCAACTTACGTTATACTTTACATCGATATATCATGCTTGCATATTTAACTTGTATGCGGATTTCCCCCCAGAAAATCATACAGTATATAATGATGATGATGGGAATAATAATAATATTATTAATAATGATTATGTTTATTTAAAAAAAAATCAACGAATACAATGAAAGAAAGATACATAATAAACAGGAGCACATTGAGATAATTCATATTTGAGCAAAAATTTATTTCATCGAAATTCACAAACATAAAACTGATAACATAACTTTTTGTTCGTTGTTTGTTTGCTTTTTTTGTTGTCGAAAGGTAGGGTTATGGCGTTTTATTTTCATCCCGTTTCATTTTTCATCCTGGAAAGTAATAGTTCAGGGTGGATACGAAAATGAGAAGAAATGATCGTTCTGAAAAAGAACGCCCTGTATATTATCAAATAACCTAGAAGATACAGCCAAGTTTCTGTATAAATTCGAATTCAGCGTATTAATCGACACTTTTTTGTGTCGACAAAAACAAATTCGTCAAAATTTTTGAGCGAAATGAAAAGAGAATCAGATGAAATCGTACACTGTAATCGAAATAGTTTGGAATTTTGCGGGCTGTTCGCACCGTAACCACCCCTAACGAGACGTCGTCGTGAAGAAGAAGAAGAAGAAGAACAACTCCAGAGCTCTCGGCATAATTCAGTTGTAATATGCATGCCAGCTTGCGTGGAATTTATAACGTCCGCAACAAAAGTTGGAGTTCATACATTAAACATTAATTCTCCACTTGACAGTACGTAACAATTAGGGTGGTGGTCTAACAGAGTCTGCATTTTCGTAGCAGTTCTCCACAGCTGGTGAAGACATTTGGAACTATTTTTGGATTCGTCGACTGCCTGTTCCCGAGTTGAAAACCTCCTGTCAAGTTTTGACAGGAAGTTTTGAAGCTATTGGTCATCATATCATTAGCTACCCCCTCCTACGAAGGAACAAGGGTTGAGAAAGACAATTTTGAATGCGGTACTTTTCGGTTCTCTGCCAGCACAGAATGAGCCGCTCTCTTCGTTACTACGCTGCTCTGTCACAAAACAACCCACTGTTGATACTTCCAAAACGGATTTCAAGATACTCATACGTCACTTTCCTAATTCGAGTTCAATAAATGCACATTTTTCTCATCCTCTTCCAGAGGATACCAGAAGATGAACAATAAGCTTTTGGTTCTTTGAATCATTCTGAGATACAGATACAATGATGAAGATTATTAATTGGTGCGCACTGCGAAATTAGGCAAGCGTACGGGTGAAAATAATATAAACGTGCTGAAAATGAATAGTAACAAAGAAAGCAAGGTTTAATCGTTGGGATATGGTGGACCCAAAACGTCTCAATTTATAAGGAAATTTAAATGTATAACCGGGCACACACGTAACCCCAATTCTTCCTCTTTCTACGATACACATGTTAACGGGATATTTTTATGGAAGCAATCCCGTCAAAGCACCGATAAACTTCTTTCTCTCCAGATCCTCAACGACTACAAGGTATAATATAATTCCAACTTTTCCAAACTCCATTTGCCTCGTACGTTCCTCTGAAATCTTCCCAATTCGATCCTAGCAAATATCCTGGTGAATTGTGGTCGGCAAAAAATAAATAGCAGCCATAAAGCGACGGTGTGTTTATAAAACGCTCCTCAACGTTGACAAAATTAGTGTCCCAAGAGGTGAAGAAGGGTCAGAAACCATGGGCGGAGAACAATATCCTTTCAGCTCAGGCTAAATTCGCCAATTCGTTCAAGAGGGAGCTCTCGAATAAAAAAAAAACAACACAATATTTTAGATTACTATAAACGAACCCAATATACAGTGTGTTCCTTGAAGACATGATGATATTCAAGAAAGTAGGAGAGCTCAACTATACCCTATTTTTTGCATTTCAAGAGGAACCTTCATGGGCACCACTGGTTAAAAAAAATGAAATATATGTAAAAAAGCACTTTCATGTTCAGAGACTATGAGGGGACACGCCAATTGTCTTTTTTTAAACCAGTCATTTTCAAGGAATAGCCTGTATACGATCGTCTGAATTTGGTAATTCAATTCTGAGTTATTCCACTTTTTTTAGCTATTTCATGTGGATCACCTCACCAAAAGCAATTCATTAATTCTGTTTACACCAGAGGAGAGCTCTCTGCCTCGCCAGCAAAAAACATCTATTCCAAACGTGAAGCACCTTTCAATGCACATCGCACATACAGCTACCGAGGAATATAATGGTAGAATGCAGCACAACAGGGAAAAATGAAAACGAGAATTAAAACCGGGAATGGATTTGAACTCCTTTGAGTACTCATTAAATTTAATGAAACACTGCGACGCTTGGGAGAGCGATAACGTTTTTGTTTCAACGAATTCCGAGTGGAGAGTTTTGGGAAAAAACACAAGTGGAAATTATTGATTCCGGTTTTGAATGAATTTTATTTTTACCCAAAATTTGGTGAGGTTGCTGCTTTTGGGGTTCTCCGATCCCACTTCTGGGGTCCTGATATCCCACTCCTGGGGTTCTGAGATCCCACTTCTGATTGTCGAAAAACAAATGCATCTACGACGTGGTGTGGATTTTGGGCTACTATTATGGAAACAAGAGTTTCAAAACTGCAGCAGATATTCTAGAATCAAAATTCTAGTCGTTACAGCTTGAATACGAACTAGGACTTCCTCCATTTGTCCCCAGGCGTTTTTCTTATATATTTTAAGACCGCCACAAGCTCAGTCGGCACAGACAGAGGTTTTCCCTCATTTCCTTCAACTCTTTTATTAGAGTCTTCTCGTTCGCGGTGGGATTGAAGTCAATTTGCATTCGAAGAAAACGACTTTTACGTATAGAAAAGGGGATTGTTTGCGCTGTTCTGATGGAGCAAACAGAACAGTTACAGTCGTTGGATTTTTATCTTTGTCTCACTATTCTAATGATGCCGAGCAGTATGATTTTTGCTGGTGAATAATTCAAGAATGGAAAGCTTCAGTTCTTCATGGTTATTTCTCAGACTTTTTGCTTGATTATAAATATATCCTCATCACAATCACACAGGATGTTGGTATGTTTTTGCCCCAATTTGAGTCTGAGCATTATTATCCCAATTTTCTGAACATGTCTTTATGAATCATGAAGAAATTATGGAGAATCTCTTGAAGAAAAAAACATTCTCTATGTGTAACAGTATTATCCAAAGTCTAGAGTGGTAATCAATGATAAAATAGATCAGATCTGATTTGTGGTTGGCTCACAAAGTAACTCTAAACCCTACTAGTTTCCATACCTTCAGATCATGGTTGGGTTCCTTACAAAATCATTTGAAGGTTCTCCAAAAAAAAGGAAACCCCAGTATTCATAATAAGTTTTCTACAATGGAGAGAAAAAAATTACAATATTTTTAGAGAGGACCTAAGGTTTACCTCATTGGGTCTCGTTACAGAAGAAGAGTAAGATCCAAAGGGCCTAGAAGTTGAGACTGAAGGGATAATGAGTGAATAAACCAGGAAAGGAATAACTAATGAAAGTTAAGGAAGAAAATTTGCCTTATAGGACAAAAATAAAAACTGCTCTTACGACGTAATGCTAAGCAGCTAATAAAAATCTCCTCCGCATAGCATCGTCAACGCTAATACTGTTTGGCAATTTCATTTTATGCCCTTTGATCGTGACTTTTCGACTAAATGGAAGCATTTGAACGGCGAAAGACACACAAATACACGATCTAATGAAAGACTAAGTATAAAGGACCAGTCTGCATTCCTGCAAGGAATCAATTGATGTTTACATGAACAGAGAAATCATAATATGGATAATATATTGTAGCTTCAACCTTTCCAGCTTCAGCTTCGAATTTCAGCATGACAATTCTGAAATGCAAGGGCCTTTGAGACATATTTTCTGGCATCGGAATACTCAAACATATAACATTACAAAGGAGCTTGATTGCAAGCAGACAGTGTTCACTTCGAATTTGAAGAAGTTGAAGATTGTGTTACAAGAACATAACTTTTGCACTCGAGAAAATGTGGGAAACTCTCAGATGCATGTAAAGGAGCTGAACAGAGTTAGCTTTGATGGTAGGAATGGGAATATCTGGATAAAATCGCGTCTAAATCGAACAGAGAGGTATTATTTATTGAAAAATCGAGAGTCACATGTGCGGCCAGAAAATCCGTTGAAAGCTTCGATGAAAATGGGCATGAAGAGGTTATGAAGAGATTTATGTAACCGTATGAAGCTTTGAATAACCTGGAGAGCTCAATCATCTCCAACTGTCCTCTCCTGCATGATCCACAGTTGCTGAGACAAAATCTCATCATGTCAAAGTCCAAAAACTCCATCTTCCTCACACCAAATCCTGTATTAGTATTGGAATTCAACGAAGCTGATCCAACAACGTCCAGTCGAATTGATTCATACGCAAAAACATTCCTCCTGATTGCTTTGCGGGTCATCAAGCTTAATTCGAATTACATCACGTGACGGAATTATGGTCAGCCTGGATTCGTGCTTCCCGGAGTTTCATGGAGATTACGTTTTTCCGGTAAACCATTCGATTTGTTGGAGCTGCCAACCTTCATGGTCCAGTTAATACGACCAAATTGCGATGCATACCATGATACGATTATGTGAATCATAAACTTCAGGAAATTTTGCACCAAATGACCTACAGTTTTGCTTCTTTGTACTCACTAACCTCGAAGGATGTCCACATCAGTTGGTCGCATCAGTAGCATACCCGCAACCCCGAGAAAAATGCAGTGGGAGCAATGCAACCAAAATATTCGATGGATGAATTTTTCCAGACCATTAGGGCTGTCACCTCTCTAAAATACCGATCAGTAGCCGTCAAATCCAACGAATATTCGACTATAACGATGATCGTTCCATCACAAGTGTCTCGCTCTGGAATTTGAGGAGCTTGACGTGTCATTCAGACCCATTAATTTCGGGATCATCTCATGTGCGTAACAGAGGAGCAAAATTTCGTTCATGGTTGGTGAAATTTTTGCCAAAAATAATGGAGATGAATCAGGATATTCATCATAATTATCTCTGAACTGATTCGTTGTATGTACGTTTGAATTTTATTTAGTTCATTTCCATTTTCATTGATCCCCAGACCATCTCTTGGATGTTTTGGTCAATTTTTTTTATATCTCATCACCAACTATTCTTCTCTTGTGGACGTGAACAGAAAACAACTATCACTGGAATGATCCTCTTATTTTATGGAATACATCGGATGAGATCGTGGATGCTATAAAAAGGGCTTTAGTAGAAAAATGGCGGTGTCTGCAGAAAGAATAAAGTTGAAAATGTGAGGAAACTGGGCAATGTGAACATCAGAGGAGGTTTCGGAATAATCGTGTTGGTGTTTTGGTTTCTTCATCAATTCTCTACAAGCAGTCAATTAGAAGCAAATCGAAATTTGTCATAAACCCCTTATAATTCCATCGAGAAGTGATTCACTCAATCGATCATTGACGCTTTGACCAATCCCCAGCAGATGACAGCAATTTCAAACTCTGCTGTCGATCACAGTTTTTACTATCGACCCTTCCGCCATTCTGCGTGGGTTGAAGAGGCGCGAAACGACAAGTGACCCTTTTTTTTCGGATTTCCGCGATCGAGGACCATCAAACCCTGTCAACTCCACCGAACGGTTCTGGTCTGGCTGGCCTCGCTCCGGGAGACAGATTGCAGGAAATAGAAGGTCTGTTCTCGCCCTCTGGTGATATTTTATTACGACGACCTGCAGGCGATAGTTTGCGAAGCAATGCAGAATGTAGGGAGAAAATGGGAAAGGGATGCCCGAACTGTGTTTGTATCGATTCGATTCTTTCGCTTGGGGACCGTTTCAGAGTTGATTCACGAAAATTCTGACCACAGGAGTGTTCAATGAATTTTGGAGTCCACTCGGAAGGGATTATCTGAAGGAGTGTTTTCTTTCTTCACACAGTGTGAAATGAATTGAAATTGGTTACAGGATCATCTTTCTCTCACCACAAAAAAGGTCACCCCACTGTCTCCCCCCAGAGACACTTTTATTTCAGCAAGGAATAACCCTCGATTTATACCCCTATTCGGCAATAATCGCATTTTGTCTCTTCCGGAATAAGAATAAAAGATGAAACATATGCATATGCTCCCCTGCGGTCGGAAAGGATGAAGAATGGGGAAATCGTTTTTCTCGCGACATTCGGAAAATGATATAAATTTTTTGATAAGGGTGGAAGGGCTCTCCCTTTCCGAATCTTCAGCTCCATCTACCACGACACGAGTGAGGAGTCATCGCCAGGGGAATCGTGTGGAATAACCTCCAACTTTGTCGAATCATTGGATCCAGGGAATTATCATTTGACACATGAGTCACTCAGTTGAGCATTCGTTCGAATTGTTATATCAGAAATTGTACTGAAAGACTAAATCGACTATGAACATTCTTCCAAAGCTGTTGGTACTTCCTCAAATTTCCAAATCGGAACCAAAAACGATCCAAAAGACCGA
Organism: Plagiodera versicolora; assembly: GCA_037013635.1. NCBI lineage: Eukaryota > Metazoa > Arthropoda > Insecta > Coleoptera > Chrysomelidae > Plagiodera > Plagiodera versicolora. The sequence continues at coordinate 7,473,076 of CM072991.1, read as the reverse complement.
ACCAAATGACTCTATAAAACTCTTGAAAACAACTGGAATGTCTCACAGTGTGCGATCGTTCATTAAGTTGGTGTTTTAACGAAGGGCCTCTTCCAAATGGTCCAATTTACCGAGGACGTTCCGCTTTATTCATGCCATTTCATTGACATCTCGGAGATCAAGATAAAATAGACAGCCCCCAGTCAAAGTGTCTCGAATCTCTCTCTTGATTGGGTGGAAATGAGGAAAGCAGTCTATCAGACACATCTTGATAAAACAGCACTGGAAATTCATCGAGATAATTATTCGATGGAATGTAGGAGAGAAATAATGTCACCATAAGAAATATGTCATTCAATTATCAATGAATATTCCTGCTCCTTATAATCAGACCGCATTCAGTGTGCTGACGTCACTTTAATGGCTGCCCTGTCAGTTATTCTGAGTGGGGATTTGAATCAATTATGACGATAATTATGGAAGAATCTGGCACGGATATACTCGTGTTCACCTTAATGAAACATAATCTCCCATGGTTCGATAGAATATTTATCGATACCCTTAACAAGAAATATCTACGTGACATTTTCTCCGATATTCCTATACATAATTCAGTGGACTGGAGCTCCACAATGTATTTTCCAGGTAAAATGATTGTTTGTGTCAGGTAAACCGAGGAGAAATATGATAGACATTACGTGCTACCTCGGTTTTGATTTAGAAAGTACATTTCGTATTTATTGTCCATGCTTGCTGGTCTGTTAGTCTGGAATAAACAGTAGGAATTGTGGATTTGGTCATAATTTATTTCAGCTTGTTTCAAGCACTACTACACGCTGAATTATTCAGATGACATGTTTGATCAAGAGTATCAATCAACTTCTGAAAGCTGGAAATGGATAGTCAGTCAACATATTCCAACGTATGAAACGTTCTGTAATATACATTGTGCTCCAGGGATTGGAATGGCCACCAATGTCCCCCGATCTGTCACTCCTTGAGCATTCTTTATGAGGTTATAACACTTCAGCACACCCTACTTAATTTTTTCAATGTCACTCCACATACTCATGCCAATTTCACAAACTCTCTTGATTACCTTCACTTTGAAAAAAAAATCGTGAGCATAGAGGTAAGAGAATGTTGAATGAAGTTGTAGATGAAGTTCAGTTATCAGCCTCCTTGTACGTTTTCACCATCGCAACCTCTCACTGTTAACTTCCCATCGATATTCCGTTCGGTATCGCTGGTGGAACTCCGGCCTAATCCAATCAGAAAAACTGCCGATCCTTATCCAAACAGAAGAGCCCTTCGAGCTGCTCAGCCGTCAAAGCAGTGGCTTGCTTGATATTCCACTCTCGATGAGGGTGCTCTTTTTCCTCTTTCTCGTTCCCAAGAAACGGCGGAGGATCAGCCAAGAGCTCTTCACGGCCAATCAACGATTGAACCGAATTTGGCTTCGAGTGTATTCAGACACGTGAACGTGGTTTATGTAGGAGAAGGCGAAATTATGCTGCGGATGGTTGCAATGCTCCAAGCTGCTGCCGTTTTGCTTTGGTGAACGCGTTGCGGAGAGGCAGTATGCGCATCGCCGACTGCCAGGTCACCATATGAGTTCGTTTTTGGAAAATACAGGGTGTTTCAGTTGCACGGCATTCTCTGGTACAAAATGAGGGTAAAAGTTCCTATGAACGTGTGCCCGATCTCGATTATTAGCGGAGTTACAGGGTGTTGAAAGTTGAAAGAAAATTGGGTTTTTATTTTATTGTGCTTGTTCTACTGTAGATAGAGCTTTCAAATTTTGTATGGATATCAAGCAATGGGTGCTGCTTGATATGAAAGTAAATAACACAGGGTGTTGCATTTTCCGAGGTCTCAATCTATAAAAGCCTTAAGAAAAAGTTGCTCGTACGCCACTGGTGAATTTTAATATTTTTTCCAAGTTCTTCAATCTTACCTAAATTTTGTTCCTCCTGACTTTTGGTCGAATTCCGTTCGGTTTCCTCAGAAATTAATTGATTTGTAAATTGGCTCAAATTTACTCTGAAATTTTTTAGGAGAATTCCTTCCCTGAAATATTGCCGTGCAATTTTGAACCACCCTGTGTAATGATAATAATTTTGAAGTGAATCACGTGAGTCACCTTTTGGAAACTGAACCATGAGGACGACTCACTTGGACGACATCCAATGACGTGGAAACATAAACAAAGTTGAAAAATCTCGATTCCGGTCGGTTCGCATCACCTTTTCACCCTCTTGTCCATGGCAACGTTCGTTTTTTGTCGCATCGCAGCACAGCCTACTCGATTGACTCGCAAACGTCGCCCACTGGGTTCTTTATGGGCACGGCTTTTCACGCTAGCCTCGTCGGTTCGGCCTATTGTGATTTTTCAACTTTGGCACGTATTCGGGGTTTATGTTTCACGATACGTTGGCAGAGCATTGATGTATGGAATCGGGATCGGGAGGTGACGAGAGAGACAGAGAGAGGATGAGGGAGAGAGTGAGATAGGTAGAAAGAGGGGGGGGGATTCAATTCTGATGGATTCCGGGACAGGCTGACAAGTTGAAAGGTTCGATACGTGCGATTTGATTTGATTAATGAACAATAATTCCAATATGTCAAGTTTGGTTTGGGTTTTTTCGGTTGGCTATTTTAAGGCTGTGCTTTTTGTTGATTTTTAAGGGTTAAGGTGACATTCATAAAGTACGTGACAAATGAAAAAAAATTTTGATTTATTTTTTCTCGTTGAAATAAGAATTATCATTCACTTGGGCTCATCTTTTTTCAATCTTTTTTTTTTTTATTTCAAACGAAAACCTTGCAGAAATATTCATATTTATATATAAATAACTGGCTTATAAGTGCATTGTAACTTTACAGACATCGAATTAATCTTAATTTCGGTCTTGATCCTAACTCAACCACTTTGTTCGAAATTAATCATGGCTGGAGTTATATTTTCGAATCCAATTACATTAACACGATTTTTCGCGAAGAAGCAGAAGGGTGCAATTTGATTTCGTAGCATTAATTGCCCTTTCATTGGAAAATTCGTTTATTAGCCACCTTCCCACTGCTTTCATAATTATGACAAAGCAATCCATTCTCAACAGATGTTTTTTTTTTAGCAAAAACGCCAAATACTGGAATGGAAATAAAAAAACAAGATGAATTTTCATTTTTTTCACAGCACACAGCGTTTCCACGTAATTTTCTTCACGTTCAGTATTGAAATTTTCTTCTACAGAAGCAAATCCACTCGGTACGAGAGATAAAATTTATTTATTTATTTATTACAGCTGATCGTGGAACGCTCTGTATAGATACGCTTGGATGGGGTGCGAACGCTTTGGATTTATGGGGAACATAATAATGGACCCAGGGGTCACATTAAAACCATCGAAACATGTGCTTATCATCTACTCTCTGTAACTACTATGTATCTAGTTGAACAATGGACGCTTTTTTGTTTCCCTTAGGGACTAAGGGTGAATCAGAGCCCTTATTCAACATTTTTGTAGCCACACGCTACATGTTAACGATATACAAGTATTTTCTGGAGGTAATTTCGACCCAATTATGTTGAAGTGGTGAGAAAAAAGCTCGTAATGTATACATCGGTCGACAAAGGGGAATTTGGAATTGTTTTATAATTGTAATTCATCCATTGTGCTTTGATCAAACAGGCCATTTGTGTCTGGATGAGTATCCATTGTGGTTATAAATGGATGCTAAATCGTGGTGGACAGGACCGGTTCCAGTAAAAATGAGAATCACTTTGCTCGATAGGATCTGAAGGAAAACTATGCTTTCACAACGATTCACTAGAAAATTGGTAGACAAATCTAACAATTTATTACTGACAGATCAACTGAATTAACTCAAGAATTTTGCAACGTTCGATTCGCAAAAAAAACACACAAAACTTCAAATGCTTGTATCTTTCCAATAGAAGAAAAAAATATTAAAAATGAATTTGTATGTTTAGTTTGTCTACCAAATTATATGACATTTAATTAAATAATGATTATCGAACGAGAAACAAATATAAGTAGACCAAATTGAGAATAAAACGAGCATTTTCTGAAGGTTACAATTGCCAAAATATACTTTGAGTTTCCCTTTTCTCCCCAATCAAAAATATTTCCACTGAATTTCTATGGAAATATATTTTTTTGAAAAAAGTTTGAATATGCACTCAATAAAACTAAAACTGGAGAAAGTATAGCGGCATCATCAAAGGGCCCAACATCAAAGCCCTGTCAATCTCATCTAAATAAGATTTTACAGCCCCAAAACACGTGTCACATCATTACGTTGATCGATCACCGTCCATGTATATTTCAAAAGATTCTACCACCCATTACCTTCACCCTGCATACAAAGCAAACACAACCCCTTATTAAGTACCCTATCCTGACGCATTTTCAACACAGGGCAGGCTTTCGAAAATTGTTCGCCCCACAGAATATATTAGAAACCGTCTCTGGCATCATTTTTTTCGTTCAATGATAACAATCTCATGAGGTATGCATAATTGGGAATCTTTCAGCCCTCCAATTCGAATTCATTGTGCCACTGAATGTGACAGATAAAAGTATTACGGAACGCTAATAATAACGCTGGATGGCACGAAGAAAAGAAAGCGATCCTGTAATTAAAATCCAACTGGAAAGAAGGTATTCGGTATTGGAGAGCCGACCCTTTGTCCCTTTCGATTCCCCATAGACCGGAACCCATTCCGACGAATAATAATTATCGTATTTCGAAAATAACGGCGTACTCTCATTCGGGCGTTCACCATGCAATTAAATTTAATTGTCGAGTATAACTTTGTTAAGAGTCGAGATCCGACCAGGTCCTCTCTCTTTCTTCGACAAAGGGTCCAATTAAACGAGAATTTCTGCATTACTTTGCGATGCCGGAATAGGTAAAGGGCAAGCCTCAAGGTAGAAGAGGAAGAGGAGTCACCTAGTGGTGGAAACAGATATCTTTTTGGTCCATCAGTCAACGGAGGAACGTGAGGATATTACAATGAAAAAAGGGACTATGGAAGCGTTCAGCTGCAGCTAATTTGACTTTGAACTTGTCTGAGGTTGATCAGAAACCCTTCAAGAATTAGACAGTTGAAATAGACTACCTATAGCCTGAAGAAGAACAATGACTGGGTGCTTCAATTGGTTCCTGTGGTCCATCGAAAACAATGAGAAGAAGATCCAATGACACTTGAATGAAAGGGTACTTGAATCTACTTTATTCTCTCAGTTGATTGCTTACAGGAAACGAACACTAATTTCTAATGAACGGAAATAATCAGATATAACTGGAAAAGAATTTTCCGTGCGAAGTTTCGTGAAATTCATCGAGTGACTTTCTATAGCTCCCTCTTATTGTTAGCTGCAATCTAGTTTTCTGGACGTGTCCCCATTTATTTCCGGATACTTCATGGGCCACCGCACCTTCTCATCGATTCCCCAGCCAGTGGCGTATCCCCAGAAAATTATTCGACGATGAAAATTGAATTTATATCAGTCCCAATTCACTCAGTGATTGGAAATTATCAAAAAGTGCAGTTCGAAAGTTCCGGGACGAATTCCTCATCTTCCAGTTGCGGCACCTCTTTGTCATGATCTTGGGACAGTAAACAAAATACCACACTGTAGTGTATTCCGCGCAAACTCCGGAAAACTTTCGAGTCATTTCCAAAGTGTCGTAAGGAATCTGATTCGTCCGGTGTCTGTCCCTCCATCTCAATAACGTCGCCGGCGAAATATCTCGTAATGGTATTTGCGGCGTGTTCCGTCATTTTTCATTTTCCTTGCACAAAGAAAACGACACAGATGCCACGCGAGGTCCATTGTATGGGGATGAAGATGAGGGTGAACCGACGCAAACATGAACATTCGAGAAGAATGGATATTCGTATCCATGGAAAGTGAACCTTTATTAAGTCATCCATTCATTTCGAGCGATGGGGGTGATTATAATGGTGGATGTGATGGTTATGGTTGTTGATTATATCATTGTTGGGAGGAGATTGTTTTGTTTCTCACTGTCTGGACCATGAGTTTTTGGGATGCGAAATAGTGACGACTTCTATTGTTCAATGATGTCCAAAGTTCAAAAGAATTGAAAATTACTAGCCGATGCAGGCAGCGTTTTGGACCCACCAGATATCATCAGTCGCACTAGGTTTTGGGAATTATTGACTATCAAAACATTCTAGTGACTTTTCCTTGTTTTCAGTTGGAAATTGTTCGAAAACAGTCGTTCATCTCCCATTCGCAAATCAAAAACTTGATTTAATTCAAGTAAGTGTAGAATGAATATATCCCTTCAACTTTCCCTTGGAGATAGTCATCAAAATCGTATTTTTTTTATTGTCCTACACAAAAAATTGAGATCTTTAATACCTTGTGAAAAATGATACCATTTGGACAAATGGGTGATTTTGAAGTGTTTTCGGTCATTCAAGTGATCCTAAAATGATTCGAAAACTATTTCAGATGAATGGAAAAAGAATGCAGGGCCGTGTTTGGCGCATATTAGACACCAATATCCAGTTTTTTGTATAAAAGAGGCATCCCCTTGTGTGGCAGATATAAAATATCTGTGCTGATCCCGCGATATTTTCATCATAGTAACTTTTTATAGCAATGTGAGAAGCACATAACACAAGAGTGAGGAGTTTTCTATCCTCTTGAATTCCTTTACGACACGCAATACTTGCAGCCTCCTCTCTATCCATATTTTTATTAAAAATTCCAGGAAAGCTTTTTATATGCGATGAGAAACGAGGCACAAGGATATTTACATAAAAATCCCTCTGACGCGATTATACCAGCTGAAGTGAGTGGAGTCTTTATTCGAAAACATCCAAATACTATTCACACAGATAAATTGGAGTTGTCACCACTTCACGTGCATTTCCCCAAACGATAGACGAGTGGGGAAGTGTTGGGGAAGCGTCGGATTTGTCGTGACATCAAGAGATAACTTTTCTGTTTTACAACACAATGTTTTGATGACCTGATTAGAAATGGACTACTTATTTCTCTCTATTTCTTTTTGTGAGAAATAAATGCTATAGAGTTCTTCATTGAGACCAAAAGAAAAAGGAAAGAATTCCAAAAACGTCGGCTTTGAACACTGAAGTGTGTTTACCGAGCACATAGAAATGTTTCTTTTTCAAAAATCTTTGATCAGATTTACTATATTGAATATGATCATTTGGTGAGTATACCTTCAATTCTTCTCCACCCTAGCTGTGCAGTCGTGAAAATTCCCCTCATGCTCCAAACACTCAACGAAAATCTCAACAATCATCACGATGTCATTCATAGAAACTGCTCAATAATCTGACATCTGACAAGGATACGTCGCTGCGATCTCAAACCCAGTTCGAGGAATAGGATTGTCATCCGTCACCCGTCAAATCAGTCGAATCTACATGTAAATTACACCCGGCACATTTGAATTTATATAGAGGGCAAAGTTTCGTCGGTCTCAGCTAGAGGGATAACATCCACTTCGGTTGACAGGGATTGCTTTGATGGAAGTAGAGACGAATATGCGTATGTTTATAGTCAACGGGGCTCAAAGAGGAAGAAGAATATGAGGTGCATTCATTATTCTGTCGTATGTCATAATCACAGCACAGATGGTAGTGTTCTCTTGTTTTATACAAATTGGAAATCGCGGAAGGGTAGATGAAAAACCACTGCATCATTTTGGCGAGCAGAAGAAGATTGAATCCTGAAGTGTTTTTTGAGGTTATGGCGAGCTCTTTCTTTCTCTACCAAACGCCATCTGCAGTCTGTGCTATCAACACTGCCCAAAACATTCAGATACTTCTTTAAAAGGCACTGACTCTTGAAGATCCGATTTTCCTTATGATCAATGTTGGTTCTCCTAAACGTTCTGTTGTTTTTTCTCGCCTAACGCCCAACTATGGGCGTGAAGACTGACCTCGAGCCTGGTTTACGAGCAGAGCAATATCATTCACCAAGCAAATTTGTGGTCGGTTATATCTATTCGAGCCGTCGGCTCCATTATAATTCAAACAATATCAAATTACTGGCCTCAATGTGTGAACTAATGAGAGTTTAATCTTGTTTTGTCCCGACGCATACTTCATCAATGTTTTATGTAATTTTCGAGACGGTCCGCAGCCGTTATGTCCGCGTTAATTTATTTTTATTGAAGCTGCTCAAGCTAGACAATGTTTGGGAATTGTATGGAAGTAACAGAGGCTTTACGATGGCAATAAAAAAAATCAGATGACGAAAAAGCAATGGGGATTAAGGAAATTAATTAGGGAGTCACTGACCAAGAAATATCGAAAGACTCGAAGGAGAACTCAGAATGAGTCGCTGACTGCGTTGCTACCAGTGAGGAGATACAAGAATCTCGCTTTTCCGCATTTATGATCTAATCCAAAAATCAATAATGAGTTCTCCTGCATTTTCTTTTGATTATTCTGTAATCTGCTTCCTTTATATTGCTGGTGAATCCTGTCATCCAAAGTTCAGCATAGTCTTCCGAAATCGAGTTACCAAAAAGTATTTCCACGTTTCCAGAAGGGTTGATAAGGAAGTAGCAAATATTGATCATCGAAAGTTTATTGAAAGAACACTGAAACTCTTATTTTACCTCATTCACTCTGAAATCCTATCAATAAACCGCTATATTGACGACACCAGAACTTTCATGATAGGAGAATCGCAAAAGTTCCAGAAATTACATTACGGCTTCTGCAGGGAAAGTTTTGAAACTGTAGGAGTTTAATGTCATATCGATAGATTGTGGTGTTTTGGATAGAAACCGTGGTTTTCTTTTCTCAATGTTTTACATCAATAAGACAGGTCTACAACTTCTTTTTTTTGCTGCAGCTAATTCTAAAGCTACGTAGGTTAGATAATTCATAGCAGATTTGGTGGAGAAGAAATACGTTGATTGAAGTTGCTGAAATGAGCATATGCTGACTGATTACTGTTGGATCCATCAGAGAAAAGCTAAGAAGAAAAGTTTCTAACCTTCAAAATAATGTGTAATCTCTTCTCGCCAATTGTCTTATACAGGGTGTTTCAAAATTGCAGGGCAATATTTCAAGTAGGTATTCTCTGGTACAAAATAAGGAATGAAGTTTCTAAGAACGTGTATCCGATATCGACCATTAGCGGAGTTACAGGGTGTTGATAAAAAGTGCCAAGGAGTGCATTTAACAAAACAGAGGCCATAATTCCTAGAGACATTTGATAAATTTCTCCATTATTTAATTTTGATGCTTTAATCTACATCAAATATCAAATTTGATTAATTTCTGAGGAAACTGAACGGTTTCGACCAAAAGTCAGGGGGGATAACATTTAGGTAATAGGTTGAAGAACTTGAAAAAAAATATCAAAATTCACCAGTGGCGGACGAACAAGTTTTTCTTGAGGCTTTTATGGATTGAGACCTCGGAAAATGCAACACCCTGTATGGTATTTGGAAAACATTCACTTTCATATCAAGCATCATTTCGGAGCTCCATCTGCAGTAGATCAAGCACAATAAAATGAAAACCTTATTATTTTTCAACTTTCAACACCCTGTAACTCCGCTAATAACCGAGATCGGACACACATTCATAGGAACTTTTTTCCTTATTTTATATCTGAAATATCGCCATGCAATTCTGAAACACCCTGTAGAGAAGAGGCTCTAAAAAACAAGAAGAAGAAGATGATGATGATGAAGAAGAAGAAGAAGTGTAATCTAATGTAAAGAAACGCTTTGAATTAATGTTTCTGTTTTTCAATAAACGATTTGAACGTTTTTTAATTCATGTCCTGTGTAATCAGTACAATCAATGAGAAATCAAATGGAATTCGAAGTATTTCTTTTTATTTTGCCCCCATTCCTTATAAACCGGAAATAGACTGTCTCGCGACAATTCCCCACCCACTTTTATCGTAGAGATTGAAGTGAAACCACTCTAACGTGCCCTAAAAACCGCGACAGCTTTCCCAAACATCTATTTCGAAATGCATCCACCGACACTGAAATCTCCGACTGAAAATAAAAAACTTACTTTAGGGTAAGTCTTTCGGTTCGTTATCGGAGACTGACAAACCCGACTGTGTGCAAACATTGCGGAGCAATTTCACGCCACACGGAGCGCACCCACTGGAAATAAATACACAGGTGCCCCCTTAAAGGGCCGCTGGTTGAAATTCACTTTGGCCGACTGAATTCTACCGAAACCCTAACCGACGCTCTGAAAAGTCAGCGGAATTCCACAAACAACTGAAACAACTTTGTGGGTGGCTAGTGACAGATTTTTCGTTGGGAAAATGCCATTGTGACTTCGAGTTGCTCATGCAGCATTCCAATTTGCTTGTAAATCGAAGGCGAAACAATGAAATCAACACCTGCAATGATGATCAATCTTTGAAGGATCCAGCATCTGTCATAATGGCAGAAATGTTCAGTTTCTTCATCAAAAACATCGACTAAAAACCTTCTGAGATCGCTCTTTTTTTTCTCTACATAGTGACGACACAGGGTGTCCCAAAATAGGAGTAGGAGATACAGTTTTCAGTCTTCCGATATTGAAATTTTTCATTGAATCGTCGGCACCCTTTTTCCGAAAATTCCCATCACCTTTCTGCATAAATGTGCTTCTTGGTTTGTTGTCATTAACCTGTGAATCCGAAAAGCCCCATAAAAAATCCGATGGTGTTGAATCACACGATCTAAGAGGCCATTCTGATCACCAAAGAAAGAGTGAACGACTTGAAAATGCCAGTAGATTTCGCGTCAATTTTGAAACACCCTGTCCAGGTCGAGACTCTCTATGCTCGTTGCTATCTGGGCGCATCTGATCCTACATGAAACTCAATATCAGTTCTGAATACCTCTTCAGCTCGCACTAGTTGCTTCGAAATTGGACCCTTCATAGACAAACATATGAGCGCATATTCAACTTGACTATCAAACTGAACTCCACTTGTGTTGGAGTAACATCTCGAATAGAAATTATCTAGCTTCGTGTGGAATTGCAAGAGCTCGCATAAGAATGCTAACAGTGAGCAAAGTGAATATTACGAATGACCTTGAACACAGCATCTCGTCAAAGCAACGATATTAACGGTGACTTTAACGATTATAGCGGAATATAACTTGAAATAATGAAGATGCTTTATATTGATTTATGTTTTATGTTATATAAACCTCATACAAGGTGTACCTGAAGTCGAGGTCAAGCTGGAATCGGGCAATAGAGTAAGTTATAATAGTTATCAGAATAATGAAAATATGAAATGAACACCATCTCGAAAATTATGCACACTGCTGGAAAAATCACTGTACGAAAAATCACATACAATTCTTGATAAGTGTCAGATAGAAATGAATTGCTTGCATTTAATTGTGAGAAGGCATAGCCCATTTCAAGGAAAAGGGAGTGAGAAGATGAACCATCCATAAGAGATCAGATATCAGACTCAGTTGATCTAGAATTGCCCCTTCTGATTGCAAGAATTTATTATGAACCGTTCCCAAAGCACTGCGAGAGCCTGATTCGATTTTAGTTGAGGATATCGTCTCCCATTTTTCAAAACCATTGGAGAAACTGGTCCCTAAGGAGATAATGTAATCAAAATTTCATTCCGAATGAGTTGCTTGTACGAATCCAACGTTATTGATGGTGAACGATTCCTTTTGTTGCTGGGATAACGACCAATCCCGTCTTTGCAGTGTGGTCTCTTCCTTCTTTTCGTGATCGTAAATAATGGGTCCTTATGGATTGGAAATATTAAAGATTTGAGAGAGCAAACGATGTGTCACAAGAGCCATAAATTGTTCACTAGTTTTTGTCTCAGTGGAGTCTGTGAAATAATTCTTAGCGAGAAAGTTCCAGGTCTTGCCAGGAAGACGATGACTTATGGGTTTCTCAGCATTCAGCCCAAATGGTTGAGGAATTGACTCTGAGAGGAATATTGGAAATTTCCATGAGTTTGTCCTGATCAATAAGTTGAATAATTTTTTGGAATCAGTCGGATATTTCTGTGATTTATGAGATGCCATTCGCAGCTGTTTCACAGAATATAATTTGCCTCTCTAATACACGTCGTTGGAGTGTCTGGCATCTTGGAATTATTTTCCATTCGGATGATTGAGTGGCAATTTTCTCGAAAAATACACTACACGTAGTGTATCAATCATTCACCATTCGTATTCGAATTCATTGGATTGCTACTAAAGGAAATGTACTATTGAATTGGTGAAAGGGAACTCAAATAAAAAGTGGATTAGATCAAAATCATCTGTGTAACATACGAATCAGCTGTTTCAACAAAACTTCGTCAAGTATGCAAAATATATACCAAACTACAGTAATGAATGTTTCCAGTCTGGAAATTACACCCACTTTTGTTGTAAAAGCTACTCAATTCTTCGTCTGCTTGTTGTCTTTGTATTTGAATTGATTATGCAACGTATACACTTTAATGAGGGTAATATGGAAACGAAAACAAGATGTACCATATCTCAGTACATTTTGATATACCGTCAAATTTGACTATACACGCTTGGAATGTTTTGTTATTGCTCGTGGCTCTAAAATCAATAGTCGACCTGAGATTTACATTTGAACCTCATCACTATGAGTTAGGTTAGGTTAGATTGGCATGAAACAATCATGTGCATTCGAAACACAAGATGACTGATTATTTTCAAGAAGATTTTCTATGACCTTGTTCAAAAATCGTAATACCAGGTTAAAGCGGTATATTTTCACGCCTGTAAGTGTCCATTCAACATTCGAGTGCCATTCATACAGCTCTGAACGACCCCTGGAGTATAATTCCCGTGCAACAATGGATGATTTCCCGGAATGTTCACCATTTTGATCCACAGCCGGTGTAAAAATAAAAAACTCCACTCGAAAGCGCTTCGGAATTCCACAATTATCACGATGGCTTCGGTTTTATTTTGTTTCTGAGGAAATTGTAGCTGAAGTGGTGAAACGGCCGTTTGAATTATAAAAGACCGAAGGAAATGAGGCACTTGCTTGATACTCCTTCGGGAAGAGAACAGGGGGATGAAAAGGGAGGTTTTATTTTTAACGGAGTTATTTCGATATTGCTTCCGTTCTCGTAGGAATTGCAGCCAACGGAACAACAGATCAGGATAAAGGATGGTGGGAGTTTTGGACTGTGTTTGTTTTCCTGGAATGCCAGAGAATGGAAAAAACTCGCGAATAAAATACAACCAGATTCTGGGGTCTACAGATGAATTTCACTATGTGGCAACTATGGCAGTCCGAAAACAGCTCAGACTTTGATGGCGTTTTCAATGCTCTGAAATCTTTTAGAGGAAGTCTGATCGTGAGTTCATCAAACATAATTTCAGAATTCAGAGTGAAAATAGATGAATTAGACTATATTGAAAAAAAATTCTATCATTCAGTTTGGCAGAGGGAACTTTTTTTTCAGCACCTCTGAAGACAGAAGTAATTTATATAGTCAAATAGCTGAAAATATATCTAATTACTTCCAAAAAACTTCAAAACCTTCCATAGAGTACTTTCTTTTGAAAAACTTCGCGAAAATGCCAAATTTTTCATTTGATCTGATGTTGCACTACCGAAGACAGCAGATAACTCCGCTATTTTTCAATATTTCTGTTCGGAAAAATCTCGAAATATAACTGAAAATACACCTTATTATGCCTCAAAAACTTCAAAACATCCTACAGAGGACTTTCATGTGAAAAAAATCGCGAAAATTGCCAAACTTTTCATGGATCTTCTATAATTTATTATTCAATACTCAGCCTGAAAATGAAAGAGATCTGATCTTCTTAGACCATTTTCTCACAAGTGTTTTTGAAAGCAGAATATGCCTCTCAGAATTCACAAAATTCAGGGAATCCACGGTTCCACATTGGAAGAATAATTTCATGAAAAACTTATAGCAATATTACGAGTTTTCTGATCCTAGTGCTCTGGTGCTTCATTTCACGACTTGAAATATTCAACTCAGAGGTAAATTCCAAACTGTCAGCATCAATTTGGACCACTCAACAGTTGATGGTCAAAGTGAGGCAGAAAAACAAGCAGTGGCGACGATAAGAAGCAATCCAAGTCGAAATAATTTCGAAACCTATTCCAACATTTCACCTCTACAAATAACTTGGAGAAATGACACCCCAAGTATATTCAACCCAAGCAAAATACACCATAAACCACCCCAGTAATCTGACCATCTGAATCAAATGGGATACTTTAGAAGGACACCGACCTGAATACATAATCAGAGACGCCAGACACATTATCAAAGATTCAAACTTGATAGGCACAAGCCTCCATAAATCTCGCTAATTAATTTCGCACGGCGGTCACAGGAGGCCGTGGTCGACAGTCGAGCAGTGTGCCAGTTGTTTCCGGCCTACTTTGTGTCCCCGAAAAGGAACGAAAACGTTTCAATCTGTTCTGGTTACGGTTAGGTCACCAACATTGAAAGTTGAGAAAAAATAAGTTTTTATTTTATTGTGCTCGATCTACTGAGGATAGAGCTTTCAAATTTTGTATGAGTATCAAGCAATAGGTGCTGCTAGATATGAAAGTAAATGTTTCCCGAATACCATACAGGGTGTTGCATTTTCCGAGGTCTCAATCCATAAAAGCCTGAAGAAAAACTTGCTCGTACGCCACTGGTGAATTTCGATATTTTTTTCAAGTTCTTCAACCTATAACCTGAATTTTGTCCCTTCTGACTTTCGGTCGAAACCGTTCAGTTTCCTCATAAATTAATTAATTCGTAAAAAGGCTCAAAGTTAGATACTCTAAAATCCACGATTCCTTGGCACTTCGTATCAACACCCTGTAACTCCGCTAATAACCGAGATCGGACACACGTTCACAGGAATTTTTTTCCTTATTTTGTACCAGAGAATACGTGCAATTCTAAAACACCCTGTATATTACGAGTTTTGAAATCGTGATACTTCTCGACCATGCAGAAATTTCAACTTCAGAGAGCACTCTGTTAGGAGAATCGAAGAAATATACTGGATGGTGACTTCCAGGTCATTCTCGTTGTAAAATGAGAATTGCTCACTCAACCACGCGATATTATAGCTCACTGTTATGATTTCGAATCAGTCGAAAATTCGACAGCATAAAAACTCCGTTTTCTTTTTTTTTCGACACAGACAGAAACACCAGCAATTGAAAAACATGCACGTATCCCTAATTACTTGTCATGTCATGTAAAAAAAAATCCGCTTTGCCCCAGACAGAATAATAGTCCCACGTTATTCCATCCATGTGTCACGGAAAAAATCCCTCGAGACGTCTTCTGCTTTTATCGTAATGAAACTTTGAAACAAGATTAATTCCCTCTTGATGTCTCGAATTCCAGGATTCCCAGTATAGAGCGACACAAGAGAGGAAAAAATCCACGAAAAACATTCAATTAGGGCACTTTGCGAAACTCGTTGTAGAAATAGAGTCTTTTGAAAGCCACGACTTTGATTTTTCTCCTTTTTTTACGTTTTGTTGTCATTTCGACTCTTTGCAGCAATTTGTGCACTGTTTGATGGCGTTTTAAACTAAGAACGCGGAAAATGAGAATGAGAGGATTTCGAACTGCCAGAAACGGTTTCGTAATTGGAAAAATTACGTCCTTCAAAGTGATAGCTAATCCGTTTTTTTCCATTGCTAGAACAGAGTGGATTACGAGGCCCTTTTTCGTCTCTCATATTGGACATAATTCTGACAAATTCCTATCTGCTGTCCTTCATTTATAAAGAATTCGATTGAAGCGGTGAAGTGGTTCGGATTCCACTATAAACTGTAGGGCCCGACCTTCTTCACCACGCACAAATTCCGACTCATGGGGAGTTGGTTGAGAAACCAAACTTTGAATAGGTTAAAACATTTACATTTACATTCACATTTACATTTACATTTTCGTTTAAATTCACATAGCTCTTTGAATTTTACAAAGAAGCGATGAAAACGAGTTCTTTCCGATGCTTGCCAGATCAGAATCAGAAGCTTCATGCCCTCTGAGCGAATAATTATTCTTGGAAATCACATAATTAATACGAAATAATCCCTCTTCGGTGAAATCAAGTCATAACTTGGAATTAGGCGGGCTTGATAGAGATAACAAGATTATTCTCATAAATTGAATGTATAAGTAATGGCTGAGGGTGACTGCCACCATCTTCATTTCGGCATTAATCTCAATAAATTGAAATTGGTGAATTATTCATCGAATATACTAGGTGATTCCGAGAAGTTAGTCAGATCATTATTTTGGGTATAGACTGGAATCAATTAGAGTGAGAAGGAATGTAATCAGACAACACGGTATTGAAAGAGAGCAGCCTTTCATGAAAACAAATTTGCCTGGAAACTCGTTCATGAGCTGTTCAGTAATGGTCTTTCCTTCAAACTGCTGAAATATTTCCCAATAAGAAAAAATATCACTTTTGGCTGACAAATCGTCCATCAGGATAGGATCAGCATCAAATATGATCCCCTAATCGTATATAAGGTGTCTAAAAGGCGCTGAAAACGGTGGTGAAATCCGTTTTTCGATATCTATTATAGTTTTCGAGATATTTCATGTTGAAAATTTCAAAAAATCCCAAAAAGTCGCGAAAACCCACGAAAAAACCCAAAAACTCCATTATTCTGAACGAAAAAACCTCTGAAATGTCAATGTAGATGCTCGGGAAGCCTCCATACGAAAATTTGAGACTCTAAGACGATTTTGAATTTTTGAAAAAATCCAAAGGGGGTACCCTTTCGTCGATTTTTCGAAAAATATCCAAAAATAAATTCGCTTGAAAACTCGTCTGCAAGGTGTCTATAAGGTGTCTAAAAGGCGCTGAAAACGGTGGTTAAATCCGTTTTTTGATATCTAGCATAGTTTTCGAGATATTTCATGTTGAAAATTTCAAAAAATCCCAAAAAGTCGCGAAAACCCACGAAAAACCCCAAAAACTCCATTATTCTGAACGAAAAAACCTCTGAAATGTCAATGTAGATGCTCTGGAAGCCTCCATACGAAAATTGGAGACTCTAAGACGATTTTGAATTTTTGAAAAAATCCAAAGGGGGTACCCTTTCGTCGATTTTTCGAAAAATATCCAAAAATAAATTCGCTTGAAAACTCGTCTGCAAGGTGTCTATAAGGTGTCTAAAAAGCGCTGAAAACGGTGGTGAAATCCGTTTTTTGATATCTAGCATAGTTTTCGAGATATTTCATGTTGAAAATTTCAAAAAATCCCAAAAAGTCGCAAAAACCCATTATTAACTCGTTCATAAGCTGTTTAGCAATGGTTTTTCCTTGAAATATTCCCCAATGAGAAAAAGGATCACTTTTGGCAGACGAATCGGCCATCAGGATAGGATCAGCACCGAATATGATCCCCAAATCTCCATCTATATGTATGGGGACCGATATATCTGCCAGATTCTTCGTCGCCATCTTACTTTGTCGTGGCATCGGAAATGTGCCGATAAATTGAAGTCAGTGTATTTTTTTTTTTTCGTTTCAGTTCTCAGAGCACGACGTCGCATTATGCGGGGGATTATTCTGAGATTCGTTCAGGTCCCATCACGGAATACGCTTCAATCCAGATTATCGTAGATATAATCTGCGGTCTTCGGACTAATAGAGCGAGAGATACGCTGAGGAAAACGGATATGGCACTCTGCACTGTGAAATTGGAATATGTGTGGAAGGGAATCATCTCGTGTCATGCCAAAATATTGCTTTATTAATTCATATAAACTAAATACATTAAGGAAAGCTATCAAATGTTACATCACAAATCACGAAATTTATTCAAATATTTCAAACCGTATCAGATGTACACCTTCGCAAATAATTTATCTTCCATATAGGAATTCAATGAGAGCAAAAAGGATAGTGCGGTCGGCTGGGGACAGTGGAAGGGAAGCAATGCATGAGAAGCTCCATTCGCCTCTCTTGTGTATATATTTTTGAATTCAGTAGCGACATGCATATATAACTGAAAATTAATCAGGGACTTCTGAACACAATCAGTAATTATACATTACACGAGCTCTTTCCAGAACTGGATATTACTGGCTACATTTCATTACGTTGAAATAATGGAACATTGATTGAGTTGTATGATGAAATATTCATTTAATCATTCCAAATATCGTAGTTATTTCACAGCTCTAATCACAATTACTAGGGCAACCAGTACTGGTTTCAAATTATCAAAATATCTCGTGTTTTCCAATGCTTATTGGATATATTGTTTCACAAATTCGTTAGTTATATGTTCCGGAATAGTAGCCGGAAGGTCTGTTCATCGGAAAACCTATTTGTAATGGATGAAATACGTGAAAACTTCGTGATAATTTCATTGACACGGAAAGTTCTGATTGACCCTGTATATTTCAGTGATTTATTAGTTTTGGGGTGACCTTCGCCAATGGAGCTTACATCCACTGATTCAATTGACACGTGTCAAAAATCAGGACAACAGCTCGTTCGTTGTATACGCGGATCTTCGAGATTCAGAAGTGGGATTTCGTGTTTTCAGTTGAGTAAATAAGGGTCGATTGTGACCCCCTGAATACAGACACGTTTCTCACATAATTCATGTTTTGGTTGATCAAATAGATTAATAGAAGTGAGCTGGGAAAAGTTGAGTTCAACCAAGAACTCAGACATATTGGATGTTTTGAGATACCCTGTATCATGAGTCTGAGGTTCGAGCTTGTTATAAAAGTGGCGGGTCGTAATCTGCAATATTTCTGCTTGACAAATTTATCTTTCCTGTGTCCTCCTTTAACAATGTTTGTTTCTCGTGAAACTCGTGACTTTTTCTCTTGAATCGCACATCTCTTTCAGTTCTAGAACGACATAGTATTAGATACGACCCTCGTATAAAACATATAAGAAAGCTTCATTAAATATTATTGTAGGTGCCCTAGTTACAAACGTTTCATATAATCACTTGCTTGTTCTACTGAATTTCAATTAGCGATCCAACCTTGTATAGATTCGAATCAGTAATTTCACTTTCTGAAGAAAAATATTCGACATGTGAATACAATAGGAATTTCTTCGGAACTAAAATTGGTGATTCGTGCACAAAGATTCTGATTCCGGAAGGTAAGAAAATTATTCCTTGATGCACTGGCCTTTTAAAAAAATTTGGCTGTCACTTGTCACACTGAGGAGATTGTATGAGGGGCTGTACACCCATACTAAAGGGTGTATTCTCAAAAATAACAATCTGAGTTTTGCTAGAAAATTATTGTGTAGAGTACATTTTATTTATAACTTCCATTGATGCCTTCATCCAGTACAAATTCAATCTTACTTTGACTTGGTAGATGTTGCACAAATTAATTCTCAGGAAGGAATTTGATTGACAATCTGTTGGAAAAAACGTGTGAGCTGTTACCCATTCGATAAAATATATATACACATCGAATAAAAGTCTTAAATATCATTAATTCGAAAAAGAATAATTTACTTATTAGAATCTATACGCATTCCGGTGTTCTGCTTGGAATTATCCGGGAGGTATATTGGACTTTGCTGTCACGAAATGAGTATTCATTTTGTGTGGACCGGTCACCGTAAAATATGCAGCTATAAAATGTCTAGCTTCATCTTATCAACATTAAGTATAATGTTTACTTAATCAGACGTATAAGTCGTGTAACTTGAAAAATACTTTACGTTAGTGGAAAACAACACACATGAATATTTTTTGTAGACTCAGATCTAACCGTAAGGTTGATGTTTCATCGTTATTATTATTAAATGTCATCTTCTAAATCTTCTGGAATATAGAGGAAACTATTGATAGGAAGTCTCCAAATTATGGGGCGATGTGATACAGGAGCCCATATTAATTTCCTGTCGAGAATTTCAAAATGAAATTTTGCCCGATACATATAGTATACAATTTCCCAAAGATAATATTTCATAAAGTTTGTGGCTCGAGTACAGAAGAAGATTTACTTAATGCCAGAATATATCGTTACACCTTGTAGTACGTTAACCAGTTAATTGGATTTGAGCAAGTTTCTATCCAAATAGCGTCGTATAAAGAGTATTAATTTCTGGTACACAAAGTCAATATCTTCATTTCGCCTAGAAGTTTAAAGTTTGAACGTTTACTACGTATAGGAGAATTTATGTGCCTTATAGACAGGCGCGATATTAACTTATATCTTCGTAATTTACGATATGACAAAATGAATTGAGTTGAAAAATGGTACAGAAAAACAATAAAATTATAGTAGTGGCCTCAGAAGTGCATTTGAATCATACAAACTCTCACCTAAAGCATAAGTTGGTGTTATATTTTCTACTACCAATAAGAAAATGACCATAATTTCAATTTTGGTTCTTATTAGTAATATTGACAATCGATGATTCATTCTTTTTTCGCAAGTATTCATGCTTTGATTTTCAATTTCACTACTTTGCCCACCATAGGAAACGAAACATCGATAGTTTCGCGGATATGAAGACGATTTTCCTCATCATGAAACTCCAACAAATATTTTTTTTACTTCCTGCTGACACTTTGAAGAAAAACAAAGTTGGATGAATAAATTAATGCATACTAAGCAAGATATATCCTTCCAAAGTTGACACACCCTCTTAATATTTTCCCAATACTTTGTGATTGAATTATTTATAAATAACCGATGAAATGAAATATCCTCAGTTATACTCTTGTTTATCAGTCACCTGTCATTGTACAAACCGCTTACCTCGTTTGGATCCTAATCCAAATTCGGGAAAACGTTTTACCGTACGATAATTTGCAACGGAAGTTCCAAATGAAGGTTTCCTTGCGAGCCCCTATTTGCCATGATCTACAATTCAGTAGTCTGGCTACTATCTACCTACCTCGATATTGAACTTTGAGAAGAGTTTTGTATAATTTCCCAGAAGTTCTCTACCCAAACGAGTTTATCTGCTCTATTACACGTCTGTCCCGATGATATTGGAAGGAAGGAAGCGATTCCATGATCGCTTTTCCAGGACGCACTGCTGGGCTAATTCAAGAGAAGAGAGAAAAGGAATGAAAATGAGCGAATCCTTGTTTTTTGGCATGAATTTTATGCTGAATTCAGCACTATTTATACAGGGCATTAGTCACACCCTGTCAGGTGAATTATAACAAATATTTTTTGCCTAAAAATGGAATCGCTTTTACGAGAACAAAATATATAATTTCAATGGATTCTCATTTTGCCTATGATTGATGTGGCACTACATCGATAGCACATCATTATTTTTCAACAAAAATCATAATAAGGAAAGTTTATTACTCGAGATGAAGTATTACTCTATCAACTGTTGAAATTCTATTTATTTTTTTTACATTTTCATTGATCTTGTTTGTGAAAAGCTATTTTATTGAGCTCAGTCACGTCAGAGTTTTCCACTTCTAGAGATATTTAACGTGGAATAATCCACATATTTTCAAATATCATCCTGTATATCCGTCAAAAACGCAACAAGGCATTTTTTAATACCAGGATCATGTACAATTCGTCGTGAATCACCCTGTATAGAAAAAAATCAACAACAAAAACGAGATGCGCGTTCATCCTCAACGGAAACTGCAATGTGATCACTCCAAGAAGCATCCATAATTCCATTTCTCTTTCACTGTCGATCCAACAGACAAGGTTTCTGTCTAGCAGCATTTTCATTAGTATCATTCAATACATCCTCTTTCAATATGACTGCCGCTTAGATCCCTGCAGGGATATTCCCAACCAGAATAACCTTTTGTATATCAGAGGAATAAACTCTCATCGGAAAAATAATGGAGGGGCTCACAAAAGCTACTCACAAAGGAAAATCATGCCATTCGACAGAATAAAAAAACATGGTAGGGCCTATCAGAAAAACGGGTGAAGGAGATATGTTGGTTTTTTAATTCCGGTGCGAGTCATTGGGGTTTTATACAGGGGGACCAAGAAAATGTGGAATATGTAAAGAAGCTCTTATTTTCGACTTTATACAAGGTGGGGCACCCCATACGACACGGTCTCTGCAAACCAAACCACTGAATATTTTAGAAAATTCTTCTTTTCATTATCTGTATATTCATTGAGGCTGCAGAAATAAATTATTTTGGAGTATACAGGGTGGCTCAAAAAAGTGTGACATATCAAAGTAGTGTTTTTTTAAATGGAACACCCTGTATTTTATTATAGTTTTGGATAGTTCAGGAAGAAATAATACGATTTCATGGAAGGTACCATGTACCTAACTATAACCGTTTTCGAGTTATTGTTTTCTTTTTGAAAATGCAGGTTTACAATTGGAGACTGAATAACATCGAAATGTATAGAAACCATCCCTTTCAATTCCGACCGAGCATCAAAGAGGTTTCAGGCTTTCGATCCCGATAGAACCCGTTCTCCAATATTATACAGGGCGTTCAAAATTCATTGTCACTTTTTTATAATTTCAAACTGAGATAACTTTGTTATTTCAAACAGAACACCCTGTATTTTTTCAATCTGAACAAAACAAAATTCAATTATCTTTCATTTTATATCAGGCTTCCCTATACCTAGCTCGAATAGTTTTCGAGATATCGGCATTTTCAAATAGTAGTTATCATTTCAATGCATTCTTTGAATCGAGAGAGCTGTGAAACGACATTTATTTAATTTGGTAACAGAATTCTCATTGACAGTTGTTCGACACTTCATCGAACATTTCACTGTTATTCAGATCTATATCCATCTCAAATTCACTGTCCGACTTGAATATGTGCTTTCCGCAAAGGTGGATTGGTAGGAGAGGACCACAAAATTGGCCAGCGAGATCGCCAGATTTGACTTATCTTGATTTTTTCATGGGATATTTGAAAAATGAGATTGACGACACTCCTCCAACCCACATTGGAAAATATGAAGGAGAGAATAAGGGCTGCTTTCCGAAGGCTGACGCCTCAAATATTTCAAAATGTTAAACAGTCTTTCATAGAAAGAGTAGCTCTTTGTATTCAAGAGGAAGGTCATCATTTCGAGCACCTAGTTTGAATTGAATACATTAATCACCAAACGAACGACACCTATTCTTCTCGCTTTCTTCGAACTCTATACAGGTTGAGGAGATTTGATTTTTCGGAAACGAATCTAGCGAATCGAATTAAAATTCTCACCTTAAATTCCTTCTCTGTCTGTGGAAGCTAGAAATAGTGCATCAATAAATTTCGTCGCACCTGATACTGCAGAAATATATCACCGCAAGATACCATTTGGGCTAACGACGTTTTAGTGTGGTGAAAAGTTTAGGGATCGTCAGTTACTTCTGTCTAGACGTTCGTTTAGTTAAAAAAAAAACGTCAGTGTTGAAAAACATTTGAATGGAAACAGATACATAATGTATAAATTTAACGAGATGAATTATTCTGTGTTGAAATATGCTTGGAGAAAGAGTCTCAGATGTCATTAGCAACTAACAATTTGGTATTTGGTCTTCAAATTTGCCGAATCAAGAGAAATATTGTATTGGATATGTGGAAGAAAACAATGCATTTGCTTTAATTTATTAGGTCTGAATTGATCAAGAGTAAAAATCAACAATAATTATTCATTGCCTTGAGAAGATTTGTTTTGCCAGATGTGTTTCGAGAGTTCTGAAGTCTTCCTTCTAATGGAAGCCACAAATACCTAAAAAGTTCGCAGAACAACAAACAATTCAATCCATACAATCAAAACATCACTAATCTGTCATTCCTGAATGCAAAGAAAACAAAACTCTCATTGATTGATCACAGTCAGCTCGTAGCTCCTGATTATTTTCCCATTCCTTGTTTGCTAGTCATAAACTCCATTTTCCTTGTTCCGAGCAGACCTCACATTCTTTCAAAGAACAAATAGAAATTACAGTGGGTGTGACTCAACCAACCCTTCACGAGTTCTGATTCCGGAAGTTGAGTGAATTATCATTCTCAACCTACCCCAACCTGAACATTGTTCCAAATAAATCACGAATCTGTACTATGAACGTTCCGCAGTGGAATTAATCACTTTCATTTTAATTAATCTAGCTCTGAAACATCAGACGTTGTTTACAACCAACCGCTTAGTTTACACCTCAGACATAATTTATCGAGTAGAGTCGAGGAAATGCAGAATAAATGGAAAGATATTTCATTTGATACTTAGAGTGACAGCAGTAGAACTCGCGTTTTATGGTCCTGTCATGTGTATGTAACAAGTTTCCTACTTTATCGACTGCATTTGTTGGGAACTTGTACCTCAAGTTCTCTTCAGGAACTTAACCACACTTTCCTGGACACCTCCAGCGATCTTGTCCCCATTTTCAAATCACTGATTCCATACTCTTCGACTTGACAGCTCCAAAAACTAACAAGGGCGTGTGGAAACTCTGGCTGAATCCAGATTAATGCGGCGTACATCGATGTTAGCTGGTAATTAATCACAATATAACACCAGTAATTAGTCGTCCTACCGTTAATTATCATTCGAGACTAGCGCCGACGCCTAACAGTATGTATTGTGTGTCAATATCACGCACATGACATTGCCAGATCACCGTTAATTTTGGAATACGACGTGAAATGTGTGGCCTGTCCAACTGATTTGACACTCTGAACCAGGGAAATGGTGGTAAGCGAGATGAAACCATATTTATGGTCATCAAACAGGGATTTTTGGAACTGTCAACAGTGCTTGAATGAATGGAAAAGGAATCACGAAAGGAAACAACCAATATTTTTTTATTAAGGGGGTATTCTGGTCTAGGACATTGAAAAAATCATTTTTTTGCATATTTTCAAAGCTTTTACTTTCGAAAATATGCTCTCAAAAGGATTTTCCAAAATACGAATTGTTTTGAGAGATATAGTGGATTTTGTGACGCGGCACTGAAACCGGCCGAGCGGAGTGATCACACAATGAATGGCAGATGTTTTCCAGGAATTCTTTTGTATTCGACTTGAGCTCGTAGTATACCCTTTTAATTTAGTTTTTATATATACCTGACTACCAGTACGTACCCAATATACCTGGAACTGTTCAGTTTAGTCTCGATCTTGAAGCTAAGTAGACACGAAACTGGAAAGCTTTCTCAAACTTCAAACGCGTTTTTCTCAAAACGACTTTTGTTGAGGTGGTTGACACGATATCTCAAGTTCTATCTGACCGATTCCTTTGAAATTTTGTGAGAATCTTCCTCATACATCTCTTTATCGCAGGAACTAAGGATTTTGAAATTTCAATTTGAAGTATATCTAAAAAATTCGTAAAGGTCGAAAAACAGGGGTAAAAATGTATGTTTTTTTTCAAGTAGACGCCATTTTGTGATTTTTTTTCGTCCGTAGTTCAAGCGATAGCGACATCTTTACTAATCAAGAATTTTTTTTGTTTGTTCGATTTGGATGACTACAAGGGCTGGAATCATGTCAACCAGGGAGCCCTGTTTGATTGGCAGGCCCCTCTTCAGCGGCCTGTCGTTTGACGAATTTTTGACATTTCCTTCTTCTGATTTTTTTTCTACATACATAAAGGATCAATAAACATTATATAAAAAAATTTATAGTGAAAAGGTTTTCATTTTTATGTTATCCTAGTTTGAAAACTACCCAAAACTACCCCCTTAAGCTGACACATCCTCTTGCTTCCAGATCTAGCTGCCTCGAAATCCCATTCTCGTCACCCGCTGCACCGCTCCGTCAGAGCTGACACTCGCTCAAACTTGAGCAACGACCCTTCCTCGTCCTCCGAAGACGTCTTACTTCCTCGGAACCCCTTCGAGCAGGCCTACGCGAAACAGGGGGACGAGCTGACGCTCGATTGCTCCGTCAACATCAATTTCAGCACCAGCATCTGGCTGAAGGACGGCCAGATCGTCCAGACGATCCTCAAGGACGGCGGAGGGGATAGCAAGAGAGTGATTGGGCACCGCTTCCTGGTGGATGCCACAGGGAATTTGCTCATCGATAATGTGAGGCTGGAGGATGACGGCAGGTGGCAGTGTGAGGCTGAGGATGCTTTTGGGTTTGTGGTGCAGGGGAGGCCCATTCAGCTGACCATAATCGGTGAGTACCATCAATCATCTCCAATTATGAAAACTTCGTTTCATTGAACATTAAAAGTCATGTGATGGAAGTAAACATCAACCTCAATAGAGTTAGAATTATTAGAGCAGTTTCCTAAGAGTTATTTTTCTGAGAATACCTTAACCGAAAAAATTAATGAGCAAGTTGAGCAACGTAGAAGAAATACCGCTTTATATAGGGCCTTCATTTCAGTGAACAGAAAAGTTCGATGAAGTGAAGTATAATAACTGTCAATGAGAATTTTGTGAGCAAATCAAATATAATTGACAGCTCTCTCGCTTCAAAGAATGCATTGAAATGGTAACTTCTATTTGAAAATGCCATTATCTTGAAAACTATTCGAGCTAGGAAAGATAATCGAATTTTGTATTGTTCAGATTGAAAAAATACAGGGTGTTCTATTTAAAATGACAAAGTTATCTGCGTTTGAAATTATAAAAAAGTGACAATGAATTTTCAACGTCCTGTATAATATTGGAAAACGGGTTCTATCGGAATCTATAGCCTGAAACCTCTTTAATGCTTGGTCAGAATTGGAAGGGCAGGTTTCTATACATTTAGATGTTATTCAGTCTCCAATTGTACCCAGAATTTTTAAAAAGAAAACAATAACTTCAAAACGGTTATAGTAAGGTACATGGTACCTCTCATAAAATCGTATTATATTTCCCTGAACTATCCAAAACTGTAATAAAATACAGGGTGTTCCATTAAAAAAAACAACTTTGATATGTCACACTTTTTTGAGGCACCCTGTATACTCCAAAATGATTTCTTTTCGCAGCCTCAATGAATATACAGATGATGAAAAGAAGAAATTCCCGACATATTCAATGGTTTGGTTTGTCGTATGGGGTGCTCCACCCTGTATACGAATAAAGAAGCACCAACCCAGTGCTAGTATCCAGGTCACAATAATAACTCCTTCCCAGCTAGACTAACGTATGAAACTCCTGCTATAGGGTCAGGAGCTCTCCTGTAAACCATCAATTTCCTACACGGCGAATGGGCGCTCGTTTTATGAGCGAACTAACAAGGACCTCACTCGATCATTGTCTGTTTATAGGTGTTTAGTGTGCGTTTTCTTCAATGTTACAGCCTAGAAATATTGTAGCTAGTATCTCGATCATAAAACACCCACGCGAACCCACTGAGGGTATACGGGGTGATTCAAGACTGAGACAGATATGACTAGAATGAGTCGCTGCTTGCGTTGCTACTATTGAAGGTGTACCCGAACATCAAGACTAAAAATTCCTAGTGTTTAGGAAAGTGGCGTGATGACTGAATCTTCTGTTGAGACGGAGTTAATGGGCAAGTTTCTTCCATCGACCCTGTATGGGCAATGAAAAAAGTGTGGGGCAGTGCGTGACTACAAAGCTTTCCGAGTATTTGTTATGTTTCACGAAATCCTGTTGGTATAATAGCTATTTATGGAGAGGGAATTCGAGAAGGCCGTTTAAAAATAATCCCCGTTCAGTTAAATGTATTCGTGCTCTGTTTTATCCGATGCTACAGGTGCTAATTTACTGAAAGATTAATGCTCGTGATTCGAGATGAGCTTACAGGGTCCTGAATTCAGGATTGAGGATTTGTCAATTCACATCAATATGTGATATAATCCCACATAAACAAGAGAGACAGTTTGCACTTCTCCTGAATTGCTTCCCTTCCACTGTCTCCACTATTCCCACTTGTCTCAATACCAGACATAATACGACAGTGTATTTTCGGAAGGAAAATTCAACTCCTGACACTTCAACAAGTACTAGGCTGTAGCTCATCGCTCATCCAACATGGCTTCCTGCAGTTGGTGAAGCCGCGTCGCGGCGCGTCGTCGTTGCAGGGATAATGAATCAAAAGGACCAGCGACAGGCAGACATGAGCAGGAGGATTACGTACGATTCAGTAGATCGTAATTAAAATACGTAGTCGCGCATAGTAATTCGCGAGGATGTATGTGACTGGACCTACAGGGGGGGTGGGGGGCTTCCCCTCATCTCGTCTGGTGACAGATGGAGCACAAGAGTTCGTTCTGCATCGACTTGATCATCTTGACAGTCCACTTCATCTGAAATATTCAGGGGCTAATCCGGGGGACAATAACCTGCAGACATTTCCCTGTCCTCTTTCATTATCCCGAACACGTGCTGCACGTGAGAGGAAAACCACCCCTCAGGAAGACTGATCGTGGTCCGAAAGGGGTCAGACGTTCGGACATGTCGGATACAGCTTCTACAAGGATCATGCGAACGAGATCAAAGGCATTGTGTGTCTGTCATACATTTGTCATTAGGCGTTTTCGGGTAATTCAAGCTCGATTCGTATCCGAACGGTGGGGATTTGTTGTTTTCGATGATAGGGGGCGCGTTTTTCGTATGGATTCTCCGTCTGCCACAACTTATCCACTTTCTATTCTCTCACGTAAAACTTCCGACAACTTTTGGTAAAGATGATCCTTCTTCGAGAGGCACGAGTTCAACAAAGTATAGTCGTCGCAAGAATACTTATCGAATTTTGATCCTATGGCGTCGTTTGGGAGAAAGCAAAGTTGAAAATACCTTCAATGAGGATTTGTATGCATTGTATACACCATCGCGAAAAGAAAAACTCTGATGTGAATGACAATTAGTACAAAAATGGAAAAAAACAGCAAAGTCCTACCGACTGCGCCAACTCGAATATTTTTTCAACAATGCTCTCTGCAAGGAATCATAAAACACTGTAGTCATAATCGTTGATATTTCAAATTGTTTCTTCTGACTGTGGATCACCGATCAGAAACGTTTTCATCCCGAATATATCGATTGACAAAGCTGGCACTTGTTTCAATCCCCATTATACATCGTTTCACCGCGAATCTGACGCAGTTTAGATATTCCGTGCCAGTTGGCCCATTCATATTATTGGTGGGATCATGTCGATTGCTATCCTGATGGATATTTCGTCGCCATTGTTATTTTATTCATGTCCGATCATTTCGATTGGAATGCTATGTCATGTGTTATTTAATACCATATCAAACGTACACGGTTTAGATAATCTGGAATATACAGGATGCAAAATGAAACTTTTCTTCCCTGTGATTTGAGTTCAATGAAACATATTCAATCGCGTCAATATTCGATTCAAAAAGATCAATGTACAGCTCAGCTCGTATATCTGTATGTCAAAGAATAACTGCTACACCCTGTACGTTACTGATATCGAATCCTCGTATGATTATTTCATTCTGTAAAACTCTACATATTGAGGTATCACGTTTTTGATGTGAAAATTTTCAGTACTTACGTATTTTAGCACAAGAAACTCAAAGTTGGCAACATTATCGTGGGGAATTGACACTTTTTAGATATTTCACTTCATTTTTCATTCGCATTTTTACCTTCTTACACAATGCTTCAGTCTTATTAGATTCTTGTTGATATGATATTGATTCCGAGGTACATAACAATAACGATTATGCTGCTTCAAGAACCGCACAGTTCTTTTAGCAAGTGCCTCCTATCGTTAAACGAATTTCCGCGCGAAAAGGTAGACGCGTATACGTAGGTAATAGGCTGTCTCATTTGCCGTTCCCCGTTTTGTATTTCGTTTATCCGTGCACTTAGGGGATCACTTCTCCTTCTCGATATCACTTACATTATAGTGAATTGTCTAAATCGTTCGATATATTGAATGAAACAATCGTGAACGGAAGCTGTCTTTTCTTGTGTTTCTCTTTGGAATAGAAGCACAGGATCGCATCAGTGATGACTGTTGATCGCGGATTAATTAAGCTTTACTTAATAATCCAGGTGACGTAACAGTGTTTCCCGTGCAGGAAATTCGATCGTTCTTTGAGTACACGTAATAGAATTTTAGAGTTCTGTGTCATCTATTGAAGTTTGATTATATAAACATGAAACCATGACTATGTTTTTGTTTACAATGTTTCGTTAATATCTAGGCAACTTGTTTTTTATTGTGATACTTATAGGTAGTTTTATGGTTGTTTTTGTTTGAGTGATTTTGTTTCTGGATATTATTTAGTTCCTATTGGTAAGTTTTTACAATAGAAATTTAGTATATACTCTGATTGGATAAATAACTGCGAAAATATGAATTGTTCTCAGATGTTTTCACTATGTATCAAAATCATAAACTCTTCGAAAATGGCATAATAACAAATATCTAATATCTTAATCTGTACTCCACAGTTCCGTTTCATCAATTCCTTGTTGTTTAATTTGTTCTCTGTGCCTGTTAATAGACGGAATGAATGAGGAGGAAATTGAAGCAGTAGAGGATGAATTCAGATATCACGAATATTCCAAACTGTTATGAAATCACAGGGACCGAATCCTGGTCGAGTTCAGAGTAAAGATGAAAAATAAATACCGCTCGTGAGAGCCTAGTTCTCTTCAACATCATACCGTAGTTTACTTTCCATAAATATTCGCCGAGAAAACAATGCTTCCTCTAATATAAATACAAACGGAACGGCTTCCTACGAACAGGAACCGTTCTCTTATCTGAAATTAACCAGGGAGGAGTTATGCCCAGGAGAAAAATAAATACGAATGGTTTATTCCCTAGACGGTAGGAATAAGCTCACTCCGGAAGGATCAACAGGAATTTGATTAAGTCCGACTTTCTTGTAAGGGGGATAATTTCGTATTCTTAGTTTGTCTTCCAGGAAATTGTGTATTTATTGCCTTCAAACGGGGGATATCTCCAGTGGAATCTGTTACATGAATTCGATTGGGTAACTGTTAGAAAGCTTGAAGGATATTTACAGTCGAATTTCACAGCTCTATCGGAACGTTAGTTGAATTAAATTATTCTCGTTAGCAGTAATTGGATATTCAATGGAAATCATTTCCATAATATGCATGCCTGTCAGTTTTTCAATATATATTCCCATTGATACCCTGCTAATGATCACAAATTTTATTGTTTGCCATTATCAATGAGTACTATGAGTAATATTAGTTTCGATTTTCATAGTCAGTGACTCAGTTGTTGTATTGTGTGACGTTCAATTTTTACTAACCCCAAACTGTCACCTGTCAATCTGTTTTTTGTTTTCGTTGGCGGTCCATTAATTCTGGAATTTTGTGCATCGCAACGATGAATATTCGTGCGAAGTTATCTCCAAGGAATTGAGATTTCCTTACGACCCCGCCTGACGTTTCCATCCATCCGGTTGCGTATTTCATCCTCCCTGCTCCTGTCCAGACACGTCGTTAATCATACGCCCTATATATTTTCGGCGCCTTGATTTATAATCCTCGATATCTCAAAGGATCCGGACCTAGGCGGGTGTGAATTACTTTTGAGACACTGCCACCCTGCACAGTAGGTAATCTCAGACATCTCGCATCTTCATCTGCCCCTTTGTCGGATGGCGCAGCCTAGGAAATCTAATAACTGGATTGAGAAAGGGATTTTTCAGACTCGGATATTCTAAGGAGTGTGCAGTGTTAGCACTAAAGGGCTGTGCCAGTGTGACGCCTTCAAATATCGATTTTTTTTTGGCTTATTCGATAGTTTATACTTTCGAAAATATCCTGTGAAAGCGTCAAGGGCGTATCTTGAATAGTTTTTGAATGACAGTATTCTAAATAAACTTCAAACGTGTTTTTTCGAAACGACGTTATTTTGTTAATTTTTTATATTTATCAAAAACCGTTGGTCATTGTATAGGAAATATCTTCAACTTCAATAACCATTATGATTTTTTTGTTTCGACTACTGAGTTGGTTGGAATTATGTCAGCTTTTGGGCTTTTTTTTGCACCTTCGCTCATAGTTCAGTTGTTTCTCGATATTTTTGTGGAAGAAAAATCCTGAAATATAGCTTAAAATACAGGGTGTTTCTTACAGACATGCAAATATTTGAAGGGGTTATTCTTTGACACATTTTGAAACAAAAATTTCCTATAAACGTATACAGAGTGATATAGATTATTAAATGGTTAGGACTGGGATATGAAGCAATTTTAATTTAATCATTTCAATCAAGAACAGAGCATCTGACAGGAAAAATATATTTTTTTGATACTCCTTAATTTTGGAACGAATCTGATCTCTTAATTTGCTTTCGTCGATGCACAAACATTTTCACGCCGCAGATTTTTGAGGAATAGACCCTGAAGTAAAACGATTTTAATTTTTTTCAAGCGAAAACCATGCGTCGATCAAAGAAAATCCATGAGATTAATTTTGCTCAATGGTGAATGAGGATCTTAGAAGTAATTTTTATTTTGGAAGTAAGCAGTGGCGTAGTATTTTTTTCTCCAAGAATATTAAATGCAAAACCCGTACGGACGCCACTAGTGAATAAAATGAAAAATTTCGTACATCACAAAATTGCACCTTGATGCATAGAAAACATGTACCAAATTTTTTGAAAATGTCTAAAATATTATCCCATTTATTATCAAAAAACTGTTTATTTTTCAATATTCTATCACTCTGTATCTCAAAAGTTTATGGGGGAGTTTTTTTCTCCAAATGTGTCGAAGAATCACCCCTTCAAATATTAGCATTTCTATAAGGAACACCCTGTATTAATACGTCCAAACAACATCGAAACATTTCAGTTTCTTGGAAAAAAATTCGCGAAAATCGCCTGAACAAATCGCTCGGTAGTATCTGCAGCGGATAGAACTATAAAAATACAATTCATCCCCTGTTTCCGCATACGGAATTCTGCAGCTATGTGTGAAAATAGAGATCAGAAAGAACGAAACAATTGGCATCGGAACATAAGGCATTATACCTCAAGCCCCATTTCACCGGCATTTGAATATATGTAAACAGGTCTCATAGCATAGCATTTTCCGCTATTGGAAATTCACGATCGCATTTGCATCGAGACTCGTAAATATTCGATTTTTTGTCTAGTCGGCAGCTTTGTCTGCACGACCGTGAAATCTGAATTTGTCGCCGTGAAGTGACTGAGTTTCGATTTATTTTCGTCTACCAGCAACTGAATTTCAGCCACAAATTCAACAGAGGTTGCGATAATGCCAAATGTGACGTTTGTATGCTATTTGAAGGTCGATTTGTTCCAATATCACGAGAAAAGTGTCGCGCAAAGTTCCATTTATATGATGGAGTAACCGATATTTTCAAGTGAGGGGTATATTGCCTCATTTTCATGTCGTTAGGATTCAAAGAGGGTATCGCAGAGTTCTTCTCGATGAGTAATAGGGTCGCAATAAAGTTCATAGCTTGGTAGTCATACTGAATTTTTATCTTGAATTATAGCAAGTAGGAAATTCGTCATTTTCTATCATCGAAAAACACCTGAAAACATTCGAAAAAGCACCTGAAAGCAAAAATACTACAGAACGTCTTAGGGTGTCAGATGCGCAGATCACGGCACTGAGTTAGTTTTTCGGTATGTAATATAGTTTTCGAGAAATTCGTCATTTTCTATCATTGAATATATCAAAAAACTCTGGAAACACCCATAATTCATCGGAATCCACATATTCTCAACGAAAAAAACCAAGAATTGTCAATAACGATGCTCTGGAAGCCTTCATACGAACATTGGAGATTCTACGACGACCCTTTGGTATATTTTCGAGCAAAATTTCAGAAATTAAATTTACCTAAAAACCCGTCTTCAAGGCGCTGAAAACGGTGGTGAAATCCGTTTTTCGATATCTGGTATAGTTTTGAGATATTTCATGTTGAAAATTCCAAAAAATCACAAAAAGTCGCGAAAACTCGCGAAAAACCCCAAAAACTCCATTATTCCCAACGAAAAATCCTCTGAAAAATCAAGGTCGATGCTCTGGAAGCCTCCATACGAAAACTGGAGACTCTAAGACGATTTTGAATTTCTCAAAAAATCCAAAAGGGACTGTATTCAATTTCGAACGAATTTTCAAGAATTTATTTGCCTCAAAACTCGTATATAGGGTGTCAGAGCTGTGCTGAACATGGCACTGACCTCAGTTTTTCGATATCTAGTACAAATTTCGAGATATTCGTAATTTTCTAACATAGAATATATCGAAAAAGTCTGAAAACACACAAAAATCATTATAGAACGTCACACAGACGCATATTTACGAGATTTAAGACTCTACGACAATTTCAAATGCCCCCACACGATCTTCATCCCACCAAACCTCCACCATCTAGACCTGGTGCTCCAATTCACCCCCAATTTCTCGCTCCAGACGCCCCCAAAAAAGCCTACCTGATGATCGACAACCGCATCCTGGACCCAGGCAACCCCTTCATCCCCGTGAAGGAGAACTCCGACCTCACCGTCGCCTGCGTGGTCGACGAGGGCAACCCCAAGCCCCGAATCGACTGGGAGCTCCGACTCGGCTCGACCGCCCTCCTCGAGGTGCCCGAGCTGCCCCTCGAGGTGCTCAACCTCACCGAGACCGTGCACGAGCAACAGGTGGGAGCGAGGACGGACGCCCGACTGGGTAGGGTGGTGAGGGGCCATCACAATGCTACGCTCACTTGTTTCGTGAGGCATGTCGCGTTGGAGAGGCCGCTCAATGTTTCCGTCTTGCTCAACGTTCAATGTGAGTAACTCTTTTAGTTTTACAACATACATAATATATATTTTTTGTGACGGGAAAAAAGTTTGACATTTTATCTCTGTGGACAGGTAAAAAAATATCACTTTTTGAAATAACTTTTGTTTTATTGGTGCCCCATTTTACCCATTTAAAGCACGCCTGAGCGTGTTTAAATGGAACTTTAAAAAACGCACGCAAATGCAAATCCTTATTTAAACGTAAAATGAGGCACCAATAAAAAAAATAGTAAAAGATTCGTGGATCTGGTGGCGCGTGTTTTAAAGACCTTTTTATCCACTTATACTTTAATGTACTATTTTCCCGGGAACAAAGTGAGTGCCAAGAAAAAAGTGAGTACTTTTTTTATATATATACCCATTTTGTCAATAATAAATCCTTGTTTTTCCCGTCACAGAAAAAAATTGTGTATTATACACGGTAAAAATATTAGATTTCAGCTCTATAACTATTTTTATTCGTTAAGGGTGCAATTCAAGACTTCTGGAACTTTTCGAATTCTTTATTTTCTGGTTAATAATAAAAATAATAATTCATTCAGTTGCACCAATAGAAATAAAAATAAATAAATATATATCGATGTGTGGCGCGTATGCTAAATACTTAAAGGGGGGACAGTGATCCAAGCTCTGCCCTTATTGCCAAAAATGTTCTGTTTATTTTTTCGAAAGAAAAAAATTGTTTTCATCAACTTAGGCCCGTCTTGAAACCAACTTAGAGCCTATCAGATATAGTGAGTGATTTTCAGTTTCTTAAAAAATCGTCTCTTTCTAAATTGAAAAAATCTTGAAAGTTATATTTTTCGAAAAATAAGTAACCGTTTGGATGGAATTCTTCAGGAACATCTTTGTTGAAGCTCATTGAACGATGTAAAGGTGAGAAAAGTTTGAATTTTTCGTAGAATTTTACCATGACCGATGTTTAAGATATTTTTCAATCAATTGAAAATAACGTGTAATTGGTTTGAAAACTTCGTTTGGTTTTCAGCGATGTTACGATTGTCAAAACCTTTAAAACTGTCAATTATTCCTTACATTTCATAGAATTCATTCGTGAGTCAATTTAATGCAAAAAGTAAGGTTTTTGTTGCATGGCACTTTTTTGGCAAAACACCTTTCATAACTGACTGATGCTCATTCAAATGGCTTAAAAAAATCTCAATCGATTTCTGCGAATGGATTACCATCCTGTGCATTGAAAGGAACGGGGGACAGTTGAGATTCAATTTAATTTTCAATTTCATCCACAATTTTAATCGTTTTTCGAAAAATATAACTTCAAGGATTTTTTTAATTTTGAAAAAGGCAATTTTTGATGAAATTGAAAATTACTCAATATATCTGATACCAACACCTTGAATCCACGATAATTTCGCAGAAGATACCTCAGTATTTTATCAAAGAATATGCTATCAATCATTTCAGCTTCAAACATGGATCATTTCGTTTGAATTTTTCATTTTCGCTCGTTACTCGATCCAACCTCCAATAACTCTGCTTCGGAGTAACTTCTTGAATGGACCTCGTTCCTCTTTTGAAGGCTTCCCTTCAGTGAACTCCTGATATTCAGAGAGTTATTCAAAAAGGATTGGAAACCGCCTTCGCGCTAAATGCAGATTTTCGCTACAAGAAAGCGGTTTGCCATGAAGGGAAATCGAAAAAGACGACGAGGAAATGGTGAATGTCAATTCCGGGAGATTTTCTGCTCCAGGATGTCTGCCATTTGTGTGTGAACTGATTGAGAATACAGGAATTTTAATACAAAGTGTCTGAAGAGTTGACTCTTCAACAAAATGTCACCAAAAACTAGAAATGGAGGCCTCCAATTATTCCATTTCGTACATTTAGGTAACACAACTTTTAATTTCAGCATTGAATTTATTTTTCATGCTATTTTCTGGTGATGCAATGATCGAAACGGTACGCAAAGCATTACGATATAAATTCAATGTTTTTTAACTTGTTACATAAATAAAACGAATGTTGTTCCGCCTGTAATTGAAGTGGGATTTGTTTGTTCGTGTTTTACATCGAATAAATTATTCAATGGCGATTAACAACACCAAATTCGCATAAAAACCAAACTGGTCAATAAATAATCAACATGGAAATGTGTTTTCGTTTTTGTAACTATGTTTCATCTATGTTTTCAATATTCGACAGGTTAATCAGTAGGTATTAAAAGAAATGAAGACACTGCAATACGTCCAAAATATTTTTTTGAGTGAAATTACTTCTGAAGAAACAACAGTGACGCAATTTCAATATCACTTTCGGTTTCCTGTACAATCGATAACATGTTTTATTTTCCAATAATACCTCCGTAGGTGTACTTTGTTTTTCAATGGCGGTGTTTTGATAAGGTACAATGCTTTCACATTGGGCATTCATTGATTCGTTGAATAATTTGGTATTTGCTTTCGAACGACGCAATTACCAGCTTGTTTTTTTTTTCTCGAGAGGAAAAAAACAACATTAATTATTGATGGACACAGCTGTTAGCACATGGTTTGGATCACATCTGATCAAAAGATAACTAGGAAATATCCTTATGATCATCTTACGATTGTTAAAAATGTCAAACCAGCTTTGTATTCAACAAGTGACTGATAATAACAAGGCCCTCAATGTTGAATTTTTGAAAATGTGGCACGACAAACTGTGATATATTTTCATACATGCCTGGACTACGACAAATCACCCCAAATTCAATAAAAAAATGTCACCCAAACAAACACCACAAAATATATGAAAAATATCAAATGAACA
The DNA here is from genome assembly GCA_037013635.1 of Plagiodera versicolora. NCBI lineage: Eukaryota > Metazoa > Arthropoda > Insecta > Coleoptera > Chrysomelidae > Plagiodera > Plagiodera versicolora. Next base: position 7,435,639 of record CM072991.1, on the reverse strand, counting down.
GCAATGATTTTCATCATAACCATGTCTGGCATCTTCCAAACCAGTTTGGCAAACACAAACTCGTTACTCTTCTTGGTTCTTCTATACTTGATGCTTTTCAGTCTCGAATGCCTCACCAAGAACTGTTCTTGCTTATAATCTTCGAATTTCTTGAAAATCTCCCTCAAGTCGTACAACTGCTCGCATGGAGCCTCAGATTTCACCAAGCAACCACTCTTTGGCAACACTATTTCATCTTCAACACGCCCAGTTGCAAGATCGGAGAACTTTGAACCTCTCGAGCCAAACACCTTGGTCTTCGTTTCAGTATAAACGAACTTGCTCTTGACATTGACTTTCCGAACCGAATATAACTTGTGGTTGTGGCTCAGAACAAAGCGAGTGTAGCACAGCGAATGTTCGATCAAAGAATACTGAACTATTCTGTCAAAGTTGCTCATGTTGACAGATTCGTTGAAGCCTACGTCATCGTTAATCAACAGTGGGACCATGCTTGGGGAACTCTTCTTGTCTTCTTCTCTCGCTGAAGATTTCCTACACCAAGAACAAATGGTGGAGGAATAATGGCTATTAGAGAAGACCTACCTTTGATCCAGGCTGGCTAGTGTTGATCCGATTTTATTGGAGCTTTGTTGTTTGATACTGTTCCTTTCTTCTTCTTTCACTGAAGATTTCCTGACGAAATTATATTGTTGAAGCGTTATGGAGGAACAAATTTAAGAAGACTCACCTTCGATCTGTGCTGTAATTCTCTGTTGATGGCTTGATATGATACGAGCTTCGTTCCTTGATGATATCTTTGTTTTCTTCCATCAACGAAGACTTTCTTCTTCACAAATTATATTTTAATAAAGTTATGGAAGCTTGCTTATGAAATCATTTACCTTTGTTTCATGTTGGGGTTTTCTGGAACTGATTCCAAGCGATTCGTGCTTCTCGAGGTACCATTTTTGTCTTCTGTCATCGAGGATTTCCTTCAAAAATCACATGATTATATTGTTGGTAGCCTCATCATCAAAATATTCACCTTTGCTCCATGTTGGGGTTCTCTACAACTGATTCCAAGCGATTCGTGCTTCTAGAGGTACTATTTTTGTCTTCTGTCATTGAGGATTTCCTTCAAAAATCATATGATTATATTGTTGGTAGCCTCATCATCAAAATATTTACCTCTTCTCCATGTTGGGGTTCTCTACAACTGATTCCAAGCGATTCGTGCTTCTAGAGGTTCTATTTTTGTCTTCCCTCAGTGAAGATCTCCTACAAGATTAATCTGCTAATGTAGTGAGTTGTAAGAACTTGTTCACGAGTTTCGGTACCTTTGCTCCATGCTGAAATTTGCTACTATCTCTCGTTTGCTATCCAACTGGCTACTATTTGATTTGATTGATTTGGCTGATTTGGAGAGTTTTGCTGTTGAGTGTTGTCTGATTCTGGATCTATCTTCCCTTGGAGTTTTCTCTGTGTCTGACTTAACAGAAGCCACTTCTGGTCGTGTGTCTTCGTATAAATTCTGCTCCAAAATAGCTGGTAGCTTACTGCTGCTGCCTATAGTGGAATCAACAGACTTTTTTCTCTGCTTGCACCTGCACTTTGCCAGCTGTGGAGCAAAACACTCCTTTTTGAATCTTGAAGCTTCTCTACAAGGCACGAAGGTTATGTTGGATTTCTCATCGGTGTCCTTCTCCCCTTTCTGCTTACACCTACATTTGGTCTTCTCTTTGTCACATTTATCATCGTGCTTCCTACGCTTCTTCTTCTGTATCTTCACTTTGACATTGATGTTGATGTTCTTACAACGCTCCCGATCTCTTTCTCCAATGGACATCAGCTTGGAGCAGCTAGCTTCGCATAGCTCGACGCATTGTGATTTCACAGCGTTTGGTTCTGGTGGCTCGACTACAGACTCGCTCAAATCTTCAAGTGGAACCTCAAACTTTTGGCAGGAAAGGCACTCGTCCACCACTTCGACTATCCTACCCACATCGCTGCTGCTACAAGCTGAAGGTACTTCTCTTTTCTTCTGGCAAGTCTGCCCTTCGATCGAATTTGACAGCTTCTGGAAAGCTCTCTCGCAAAACCGAAGGGTGTTTGTGAAGCAGGGTGAAATGCAGTGCGTCAGGTCTTCGTAGAAGAAGTTTTTCCTGTACGGCTCGCAGAGGTTATCGTCTCCTTCCTTCAAAACATAACAGTGAGAGAATTCTTCTTCCTCTTCCGAGCAACTCCCCATTTTGGCTCAGTACAGCATGGAGGCTTCCGTGAATGGTTTGCAACTGATGAGGCTGAGGATAAAGTTCGAGGTCAGGTAGCACAGGAGGAAGAAAGTGATCAGCACTCCGAGGAATCTGAGGCAGCAAGTCTTCGGTACGAGAATCGAGTAGAATTTTGGGGCACAGCGACTACAGTGGCATTTCAAGCGAGGCTTACAGTCAATTTGCATCTTTCATTTCCGCCCGGGTGGTGGATGGTCACTAAGAATTTTGAGGTTCGTTGACATTTCGATGACAAGTGATGCGATGGCTGAGTTCGAATCTACGTAGCACAGGGTGTTCAGCTGCTTGATGAGTGAGACAGTATGGTTGATGCTTTTATTGAAATATATCCTTGAAATTCAACGTGCTGCCAATATCTTGAACACCTGACTTACTGAGTAGAACAATTACATAATACGACATTATAAAGAACACTACTTGCCCTATTCTGTCACAAATAGTTAGCTTTTTGAGACGCTTGGTGAAAAAATAGCAAGAGAAGAAATGGATGAAGTTGGATATCACAACATGCTCGTAAATAATCATCTGGTGGAAGCTGCTGAAGCAGCAATCCCTCGAGCTATTCTTCCTCTCCCTACCATCAAGTCTGTACTTGCTATGGTCACGAGCTGTTGGTTCCTTCAGTATACCAACTGTCTGAGACACAGACAGATGCACCAAGTCCTCAGGTGTCCTACCAGACTCATCAGTTGTGACAGTCAACTTGCTGTACTTGGTGAAGTTATTTTGCTTCAGCCACAGCTTATACTCCTCATCGCTTATCTTAAAGTCCAGGAAGCTGTTGAACCTGACCCCAAGCGTGTTAGCTGACTTGGTAGCGGACCTGTAAGCTCTGTCCAAATGGCAGTGGCTGTACAAGTTCCTGAGGCTCAGGTATGTTTCAGTCATCACAGGAAAATTGAAGCTGGAGTAGTCTCTTTCTAGATTCCTGCTGTCGTTTCTGTACAGCACCTCGTTCATGTGGCTGCATTTCAAATTCAAAAACCGAATTTGTTCGGAAGATTTGCACGAAGCCAAAGAACCTCCGTGAGAGAGTTTGATAGGCTCGAGTGGGAGGTCTAGATGCAGCTGAGCCAAGCTATCCTGGACGTATTTTTGATATCTGTAAGGTCTAGGGGAGCAACTAGGGAGGACAACTATGTTCGAGGTTGCTTTCGATACTTTGGCTGCGTCTTCGCACAAGTAATACTTTCGTAATAAGGTCGATACTGTGTGTAAAATTTCAAGAGCTTCAGCTCTGATATCGTCCCCCTTCATCTGCTTGGTGCGCTGTTTTATACCCAAATACTTCACCAGAAGCTGCAGTTCTTCCTGGGCGCTTTGAGTATATGGTGGTACTGCTCTAGGTTTTGCTATTTCAGTGCCAGACGCGTCATAGTCAACTAAATCTTCTGCTAACAATGTGGATTGGGAGTTTCCATTGTCAAAGTTAGCTATCTGATCGGTGAGAGTGTCTGAGAGTTCTTCTTTGATTTCATGCAACCGAGACGTTTTCCAATGCTCTGCCTCACTGGGTAATTTGGTTGGTGTATTGGAGACTTGCTCATTTCCAACGAGGTTTTTGGGAGAACTGATCTCTTCCTTAGTGGAATTGGTACTGTACTGTTCTCCAGCCATGTTGATATGAAGAATAAATACTGGAATGTTGGCCCAGTAGTAAAAAAAGGAACCCCCTGAATCCCAACAGACATGAAAATTTTGATTTGACGTTTGTCAAAAGTAATTTCAATCATATCCATTATATAATAATACGAAACAATGTGATATTGGGCTACAAATAGAATCTCCTTTGACGTTTCTTCTCAAAGTTTTCTCGTGAATCGTTATACTGAGTGTTTACTGGTTCTTCTCGATGTTGTTCCAAAAATTTCTCAAAACTCAAAACTTCTGCCTGTATATTGGTTTCCGAATATTGTAGACGGTTCACTTGGGTTTCCAAAAAACCTCTCCAGAGGCCAAGTCTGGGGAGTGCGCTGGCCAGCGTTGCATCCGGTGCTACTCCTTTAGATTTCTGCATATGAATCTATCCACTTTATCATGCTCAACTTCCAAAACTCCCCAAACTGCATGGTTCGGGAAAATCTGCTTTCTTGCATTCCTATCCCTGGAGTCTTTCCTTTTTTCAATATTTCCAACTGGAAAGCAAACAGACTGTGCTCCAGCAGCGATGTGCGATTAGGATATTCGACTTTTGTGAGTTCAGTATTAAATAGAGCGAGCTCGACCGTTTCTCTCCATACGGATATTATGGGATCAAGCTGGTTTCGCTCCGAGCTGATAACGTATCCCGGATTATTTCAGTAATTGTGGGATGAAAAGTTGCATGCCGTGCTGTTGATTCAATACTGATCACTAATTAACCAGTATTACATCGATCTGAGCAATTTGCAGCTGAAAACATTGGTTTGGGTAGGAAAAATTAACTTAACATGGAAAATGTTCCTCAGAATCCTCAAAATTTGATTCTTTTAGCTGGTTGAAATGAACTCAATCACATACAAAGGACATTCAAAACTCTTAGGACAATTTCAAAAAAACTATTTTTTATTTAACGTTGGCTTCAATTTCTAAAATTGGCTCACTTTCGAATGGCATCAAAATCAATGTCAATGTAGCGTTTTCTCTTCGTCAAATGAAGCTGTCGAATCAAAAATACATGCTGCCATGTCCCAAATTTTCAGTCAAAACATGATAAATCAATGCTGGAAATATTTGTACCTTCAATTCTATGATTTCTAGTGATGATTTTGGATCCTTCTTGATAATTTGACATACCATTTCCAGTTGGTATTTGTTTTGTTCGAAGTTTTCACATTTATCGCGATTTCTCAACTGTCATATGTCAAAATCACATGAAAATTTGTCACAACAACACTGAAGGATAGAGAATCGAACGTCGGGAATTTCAAAGAGATGACGCAACTCGAAGATGAAGAATTAATCAGTAATAATTATTTCTTCACTTAAGTACTAACTCTATTTGCATTGTAATAGTCGAAGTTGTGAAGTAATCATCTTTACATAACGTATCTACTGAAATCCTGACAACATCCTGCCGTCACAAAACACGGACAGTAAAGTTCGGCACCGTCAAAATGGTAGCAGGCCAAAACGGATATTCCTGCGGTTTGCAAGATGCTTCAAGCTGTTAGTGGAATAGGAAGTTATCCGGCCTCAAATCCATTATGGACTACATCTACCCAAAGCATTAATGGAAGTTTAATTGCTCCAATTTCGAGCACAGACGAGATTTCACTGTTCACATTTCCATTATTGTGTCCAGGATGGTGTTCCATCAAGATGTGGAAGACATACTGGAGATAATGAGTTTGTTGAACTGTCATTCGATCCTAACCTCACTTATTCGAGATCTCGCATGAAAAAATCGTGTTACTTGAATTGTATACGAAACTTCTTAAGAAAAGCGTGCTATATGGAGGAAAAAGGACTAGACTTTGGAACGAAATCGGTACTGAATAAAAAACAACAAATCAAACTGCTAAAAGTAGAGGCAATTTTGGTCTATATTTCTTTTTGGTCCCTAAACAATTCAGAAGTTTTTTTTCTCAATGAACAATATAGATATTTTCCTTTCAGAGATTTGATAATATGAACTCACAAAAATCACTTCAGATCTCTCCAAAATTTTCCAAACAGTTTCTTCTTGTATACATCGTACTCTTTAAGTGGGGGTATAATTAGAGCAGCCATCTTGCACCTGTTTTGACCTGCCAGTACGGATTTGTTGACGAACAGATCAATTTTCGATTATTTCCGTTAAGTTATTGACTGGGAAGATGATGGATATCCTGTTTGAGATTCAACGTCAACAGAATGTCCATCAACATTAAACCGAACGTAATCAGATGATGGATCGAGATTTCGAAGTGCTCCGTTGGCTCGATAATCTACTCTACAGGGTGATGGCGACAACTTGAGATTTATGAACGTTTTATTCTTATTCTCATCTGGAGGTCAACTGGAATATTTCTAGATGAATGACATTGTGAACAGTTTAAATCGAGCAGTTTTTGGACACATGGAAGATTTTGAGAATACGTTCAACTGCTTGAAGTATCGATTGAACAGGGTACAGGGTGTTCATCAATTAACAGGGGTTTGAATTTCAAGATTCGTTGAAATTCTGCCTCTTAGAGAAATGATTCTATTAGTAGATTTGTACTTTTCTTTGGTATTCCTGCCACAAAAGCATTTCACATTATTTGGTAGTTGGTAGTAGTCAGGAAGAAAGAAAAATGAATTCATTGAAATTCTGCCTCTCAGAAAGAATGATTCTTCTTGTAGATTTGTTCTTTTCTTTCATATCCCTTCCATAAAATCATTTCTCATTGTTTCGTTTTTAGGAAAAAAATTACAATTCTATATTTATCTGAACTTTCCAAAAATAAAATGTTTGATGTCCATTATATTCATGAAATATATCTTCTGGACAAAATGAATCAGAAATAGGTGCTAAATCCGGTTTGTTAGGTGGCCAATCCACCTCTTTTTGGTGAAAATATAAATTTGAATTCAAATTATTTGGTTTCAAATCATCAGTGATTTTTTTGTAATTTGAAATATATTCTTCTATCGAATAAATATGCCTCGTCTTTCATAAAAAAATGTCAACAATAATCAAGATATATTCGAAATATTCTTTTCGATAAATTGTGCCACGTTTTTCTTCCAAAACAATCGAAATAAATAAATAGTTTGTGGAATACATTCCTCATGTCTTCCAGACCTAATAGATGCCACTAATAAATACGTAATGATCAATAGATGCAAAATCGGGTCAATCCGGCGGCCAATCCACATCATCCCATCGATGATGTGATCAATAGGTCCAAAATCCGGTCAACCCGATGGCCGAACCCGAACCCAACTAACACCAACGTCTCTCCTTGCAGACACTCCTTCCTTCGGGATATCCCGCGAACCCGGTTTCGGGTTCCCCGTGCGAGAAGGCATGCCAGTCTCGCTGAAATGCGACGTCGACGCCAATCCGAGCGCGACGCCGGTCTGGAGGAAAGACGACGGGGAGCCGCCGGTGGCTCAGTCGGCCGACGGTTTTCTCAACTTCACCGAGATCAGGCGCGAGCACAGCGGTTGGTACAAGTGCGTCGCTCGGCATCGGTTGGGAAGGTTCTCCAGCATCGGGTACTTTCTTAATGTGAGGTGTAAGTAGACACGATATGAATTTACTGGACTTATTATCGTCATGGGATTGTTTGTCGATTTAACCAAATTCGTTTTTATTCAGATACGCGAGATTTTGAAGTGGCTCTCAAAAATGGACGTCCTGTATGTGTACCTTCAGTTGAAATTTTTTTAAGGGGGTATTCTTCAAATTGGGACAGAAAAAATCAAAAGTTTTTCACTATGAATTTTCTTAAATAATGTTTATTGATTCTTTATGGATATAAAAAAATGCAAAAAAGGCGAAAACAAATTTGAAAAATTCCTAATCAGTAATAATGTTGCTATCACTTGGATCTCGGACAGGAAAAATGAATAATAATTCACAAAATGGCGTCCACTTGGAAAAAAAATACTTACCCCTGTTCTTTGACATTTAATTTTTTTAATTGGTGCCCTATTTTACCCATTTAAAGCACGCCTCAGCGTGTTTAAATCGAACTTAAAAAAATGCGCGTTTTTTAAAGTCTCCATGGCAACATCAACGAAGAAACGAGAAACGTGAAGTCTAAATGACAAATTTTCGATTATTAATCTGAAAGGAGTACTTTGTAAACGTCAAATAAAATATTTCTGACAAATGCAAATCTTTATTCAAACGTAAAAAAAATAGCGTAAAGTATTCGTGGAAAATTTTGTTCCAGGCGATAAAGAGATGTACGAAGAAGATTTCCACAAAATTTTTGAGGAATCGGTCAGATAGAAGTTGAGATATCGTGTCAACATCTCAAAGAAAAAAGAGTTTTACGAAAAACGCATTTGAAGTTCGATCACTCGGCTTAGATGCCACGTCACAAAATCCGCTGTATCTCCCAAAACAATCCGAATTTTGAATAACCTGTTCAAGAGCATATTTTTGAAAGTGTCAACTTTGAGAATATGCACAAAAAATCGAGTTTTTTCAATTTTCTAGACCAGAAAACCCCCTTGAGATCCTCCCAGCTCCAAAAAAAAATGTACGAATCAGTTTGTTATAAACCCTTATTACTCTTATTTTCTATATATATCTCCAACCAATTTATCTAAGAAAGTTTCCCATCTGGTATCGATTCGTAATATCCGGCAGGTTCTGATACTGACGACCGTCTGAAAGTCCTTTCCAACGTATACGTTTTGATTTCATTGTGAAAGTCATCTGAAAGCTCCATAAATTCAATAAACTAGACAGAAATCCAGCTCGGTAATTCCTTACGTCCATCATCAAATTGAGCTGCCACAGCTTTGAACTGAAACTGATATTTCAGCGCATCGAACTTTTCATTCTAGATTCCCAGTAATTCGAGAGCTTCAGCTCGTCCATCAAAAACTCGCTCAGGCATATCACTAATACTTCCTGAAATATCGAGAGGTCACGTTCCTCTTCCCAAACTTCTTCGACTCCTTCCTTCCTTCGTTACTGCCCCGGAAAAAGCCCATAGCGGATAATAGCCTACCGATAATTGTTTTCCTTTCCACGTGCCATTGAAACTTTATCCTGTTGAGTCGTTCCCACTCGGTTTTCTGATGCCATTTTTTCTCGCGACAGATGAGACAGACGTCACTCAGGAACCGGATTTCGACGTCAGTGAATTGAGTTCCACTGGGAGACAGTTGGAAGTTGCACTCGGGGGTGCAGTTCAGCTGGCTTGTCCGACAGGTGAGTGTGGAATTCTGAAAAATGCACTCTTTTCCCAAAAGATAACTGAATGAGTTTGCGGTGAGTTTGTGGAGTAACTGACTGGGTTTTTTTCCACCAATATCGTCTACAATTTTTACTCCATGTTACTTTTAATCTCGCACTCAGAAGAGCTTGGTATGATAACCAAACTCCACTTTGGAGGTTTATTTACCAAGGTCGACCCAAATTGAGCAGAAGAAAACTCATTTTGGTGCATTTTGACAGCGCAGAATGCAGATAGAACTCATGGGATGCGAAGCAGCGCCAAAAATGCAGGAAACACTCCTGGAGCATCTTTTGCTGCCCAAAATTGGTTCCTGGATCTGATCCTCCCCATTTTCGAATCCTCCTGTCCTTGCAATTGGAAAACACTGTACACCATGAGTCCTTTTTTGGTGTAAGACACCTTGAATGATACATACACTGGATGTAACAACAAATAACTCGAATATAACTCAACCTCCCAGCGTAGTCCATTTGCAAACTTCCTGTTCATGCTCCTGGCACATTCACTCCACCAAATTCGGTTAAATAGTCTCCCGCATCGCTCTCAAACGAACATCGAAGTGGATTGATTGCTTCAACATTGACGCCACAATAATTCATCGTCGACCCATCGAATAGCGTTTGTATCATGTGGCGTGTAATCGAGATGACTTCGAAAAGGCATTACAGGTTTATAGACCAGAGAACGTGCGATTGGTTGTTGTAAATCGTTAGTTTGTCCAAATGTCCCGACTAGGATCATCAACAGAGACAATAGTTCGTTAAGAGATGCCGATATTCCTGCTTATACTCACAAATTTGCGGTCCAATTATTGGAATCCACTTTATAAGCAAATTGCTTCGGAACTTTTCCTGCGCTTCAGAAATTGGCGGCCGACCGGAAACGAAGTCATCGGAAAGTCGTGGTTATCCGTCACCACAACTTTTCCTCTCGAGTTCGTAGTACGTGCTGTGCTACCATATAAAACTCTCCGGGAAAATCCGGAGGGGTTCGTCGACTTTGTTGTGAGACGTCGAATAAATTCGGAGTGTCATATCAATGCGTGCAAAGATGAAAATCGAGAGATCGTAGTCGAAAAGTGCAGGAAGAAGATCAAGAATCCATCACGTGGTGACAAAACGAACTTATCAGCTGGATAAGTCTGGAGTAGAGAGTTTACAACCCTCTTAGCCGTCAAGATATTCATCCTGGATCGAAGGGAATGGCTCGAAAACCTCACTGGAGAAGAGCAATTCACATTTATTCGGATATATTTTGATCGCTCGATTGATTCAATGTTTTTGGGTCAAATCAATGAACCTGATGATGGCATTTGAACCACAAAACGTCTTCCCGAGCATCAATGGATAGAGCATTTGTTACCAACAAGTTTGATCCTCATCTGAGGTGTCTCAAACGGTGAAAACTGATGGAGATTTCGCCGCAATGAAGGAAAATTATCTAGAACTCCACTAACCCCACGTCTTATCATCATTGACCTGAATCTTCTTTGAAAACAAATAAGAAAACGACTTGCTTCTAGAAGCTATCTGTTGAGACCTATCAAATCTTAATCAGTATGCACAAACACCCTGGGGGATGTTTCAGCTAGCGCTTCCAACCATCCCTTAATCCCACGATAACAATAACAACAGAAATTAAGTCGGTCGGTTTCCGAGACACTGCGGATACGCTGGCAAAAAAGGTCTAAGAGTTCTTTCTGAGAACTGGGATAGTTTTAGAGAGTGCTGCTCCATGCATGTGTAAGCGAGGTGAAGGATGAATTCGAGATTAATTTGGTTTTTGGTGCATGTTTGTGCCAAAGGAGGTCTCAACGAGTGCAAACAATTCGCAAGATATACAGTGAGGACTGTGACTTCTCGAAAAAAAAATTTATTGTCCCCAAAGCATCGTGCATTGAGAAGTGCAAGTTTGATCTGGAGCTCCTCTTTTTTTTTATCATTCCACTGAAGGGCTCCAAAAGAGATTAATTGTTGAGAATGTTCCTCGACTTCTCAGTGATCCAGATTATAACAAAAAAGTGTAATTGAAACTCCCAGCACCCCAAATCTTCAGCATCCCCCTCGAATAATTCATCTCCTGAATCTGTACAAGCCACGTTCTTAAGGGGTTATACGCAGTTAGATTTTTCAAAAAATCTTTTTTTTTTTTTTCATTTTCGGAATGTTCATATATTTGAGTATATTCTCTGAAAATTTGAAGTCAATCCGATAAATACTTGATGATACCATGTGAGTTTAAAAAAAAATGTGTAAACTACTTCTGAAACTTTAAACGCGTTTATCTCAAAACTGTCATTTCAGAGTCGGTGAGCAAGATTTCTCAGAGATGGCTCAACTAATCGGGTTGAAATTTTAACACAATCTTTTTAGATACATTCTTCAGGTATTGAACGAAGGAATACGATGTAAAAAATTTTTTACTATTTTTTTTTGACAATTTAGAGCGAAAATTTTCATCGAAAACTAAAAATTTTTTTCAAATTGCCGCCATTTTGTCAAAAATGAAAATTTTGTTTATTCCTTCGTTCAATACCTGCATTTATCTATCCTTAAGAAGAATTCACCTTTTTTTTTTCATTTCAAATAATCCAAACCGACGAAATCGTGCTAACCACCGAGCGCCGTTTTTTGGAGGTCGTGCTCTATCAGAATTACTATCACTTGTACTTAATAAATAAAAGCTGTTACCACAAAAAAAATCGTAAAAAACGTTATTTTTGAGCCTCCCAACTGCGTATAACCCCTTAATGCTTCCATAAAATCTCCACGAAAAAAAAATCCCCATCCCTATAATCTCGAATCGTGATTGTAAAACCTCTTGTCCTCGTCATCTGAAGGAACCACAGGCTGTTGGACGAGAGTCGAGCCTTCCACGGGGCGTTTGGAGCCCCTGGGAGCCTCCCAAGAGTTGACTCTGGATACAGTTGTTTACCAGGAGGGGGGCGAGTATCGGTGTGTAGCCCCTACGAGGGATACAACCAGGAGGCTCGATGCCTTGAGGAACGCCTTGTCAGTGCAAGTCGTCGTTACAGGTGAGTCGAGTTTGGAAGTTTTTTTTTTTTTTTTGGGGGGGGGGTTATTTTCGTCTGGGGTGGTTGAATTTGAGTTTTTGGTTTGCTGAAGGATTTGAAGGTGAAAACTGATGGATTTGTTTTTTGTTCTAATCTGTAATGGGCGCAATTCCAGTTGATTATCGTGCTCCATGTTTTGATACCAAATATGGACAATTCACTAATAATTGTGCCTCCATAGTTGACAAAAAAACAAGCCGAAAAAAAAAGGGCTCGTGACCTTTTTCGTTCCTGTTTTCAACTTCCCAATTGTGTCAAAAAGTCGTTCCTGCATTGGCATTTTGAGTTTGGTGAATAGCCAGAAGTCGCACGGAGCCGAATCTGTCAAATATGATGGTTGCGGAACGATATGAGTCGAGTTTTTAGCACAAAAGTCGCGGAAAACCAATGTAGTATGACATGATCTCACGTTTGAGACACAAAACGTTCTTCAAAATGATTTTGGTTGCGCCAAATTATATTTCAACACTCTTAGCGGGATTTCTAATTGTGAATCGACTTTTTTCAAGCCCAAAATCTTGGATGAATGAAATCATTGGCTATCCTAAGCGCAGTTCGTCTTCAACAAATGCCTTCCACAATATTTTCAACGTGTCCGCAGAAGAATATCCGTTTTACAAACAAAATTTAAAGCAGGTTATTTTTTCAACAAAAAAAATCGAAGAAAACTTCCAACTAGACGGAAAAAAGCACCAATCTTTCCCATTATAGATCAATGTATATAGTTCTTCCATTATCAATTGCAGAATATAAAAACTCATTCCGAACCCTTACCGACAATTTTATTTGATCTGCCATAGGCGGGGATACCTTATTTTATGAATTTATTATTTTTATAAATACGTTTAGAATCATATGCGAGAAAGTTCTCCTTGAAAGGCAATCATATTATTACGCCGTTGTTTAGCACCCAATTATTTTCATTCGCCTGCGGTCTCCAAAACGCCATATTTTGATTTATTTAATGAAATTTCTAAATTCAACACACCACACTACACCACTGATATCCAGACAATCCTATCTGTTGAATAAAAAAGATGATTTATGGCTTCCGAGTGTCCATAACCCTTCGGCCAATAAAGTGCCAATGCTTGTCTGATTCACTGCTTTCATTGGTCGAAAGGGATGTTGACACATACAACCCGAATCCACGTTGACCCTGGCGGCCTCTCTGACTTCGTACGAGTACTAATCATTATTTTTGTTTCTCAATTTGGCGCGAGTGCCATGCGTTTATACAGGGCGTGTATTAAATATTGATTACTCCTCGCATAACTGTGTTCTGCAATTGATAATGGAAGAACTATACTTTCATATTCCGATCCACATGATGTATTTCTATGGATGTCACTACCAATTCAATTTCGGACACATTCTGTGGTAGTAAATTCAAATTAATTCAATTCCTCACACGGCGACCGTGTCGAGTGACAACCCCGAAATTACCACCGAGCTGTCAAGCTCCAGTCAAAGTCGTAACATCGCTCGAAGTCGTATCGGAAAAGGCGTGAAATTGTTGTCGAACTTCGTGAGTTAAATTAATTCGATCAGACCAAGCAAATTGGAGCGAAACACGACGTCGACGATTTCCGACGACTAGCGATCGAGTGTAAAACGAAATTGGATTTTTCGAGAAGTTTCATTGAGGTAAAGCATGGAATTAAATCTCGAGAACAACGAATTACTGGCGAGCTTAAAGGCGATATAAAGTTTGCTGCGAAGGGAGTTGCGGAGTTGCTCATTGTGCCACGCCAACTCCTATTTTGACGAAACTCCAAATGATAGTTTATCACGATGTCATATTATTCAATTTCATTGAAGATAATCTGGCTGCCATATTGATAATTTCGTACTTACCACGTGTTGTATCAAAGTTTGAAATTTCAACTTCTTTTCCTGTAAGAAATTGTGAATTTCTTCGATAAAGAAACATTACTTATAAGGAAAGCATTTAGCCTGTATTTATTCTCGAAAATACGAGTTATATCAATCAGACGTTCGCATTAACAATATGACAGTTGACACATTTCACAGTTGATACATTCGACAGTTGACACATTTGACAGTTGACACATTCGACAGTTGACACATTTGACAGTTGACACATTCGACAGTTGATAATCATACGAATGATTGACTGAATATTCATGATGACTGCATTTTCAATGTTTCCTCAGGATGAATACAAGATTTTCAGGTAAAAATTGAAAATTAATTAATGGCTTCATCCCAACTCTCTCTGAGGCGTGAATCACCAAATATTTGATGCCAGAAATACGCTTTTGGGAGCAAAATTTCGACAAATCCAATTTCGCGTCTCTTTCAACGAAACTAATCTTTCGCTAATAGAAAATTATATGATTGCACCTCCACTAGAGTCGATTCGTGTGCGATTCAGAAAACCCGTGCTGAGCATCTTTCTGAGGAAGTTCGTAAACAGGAGCGACTGTAAAGCAAACACTCTAAAATACGTCTCACTTGATGGAATCTACAGGAATTCTCATCATGTTTCCTATTAGGAAACACTGATTTCGTTTCGTCGAGATGATATTTATCTTATACTCGAAGGCGTAAGCAAGATAATTTACTTCTTCTCCTCTTTTTACACGGGGTGATTCGAATAATTTCTCCACGTGTTCTTAGAGGGTGAGTACACATTTTGGACTCACCCTATATATGTACACAGAATCTTCAAAATAGTGCACAGCATCGGAATTTTGGTGACCGTGAGAACAACACAATAAGTCAAATAGGAAAAATATTGTTGGCTTATTGTCGTTTTGAGAGTGTGAACGCGATACTTCTCATGACACTGCCGCTGTTACTCGCATTGTTTAGTGTATTCACTATCAAGATTTTCACTCGAATATTTCAATGGTAAGGATTGAGAAGGTTTATGTTGCTAATTCCAAAAGTTCAGCATTCGAAGTGTTACTCGAAATTAACACTGGAAGCAATGAAAACGCATCTCAACTTTTCTAATTATCCATCACCGCTTCATTTTATATTCTTGTAATCAAGATGAAAAGAATCAGAGAAAGAGTAAATAACATCGCTCAAAGATAATGAAGTCTGCGCATCAAAGGGTTCACTCTCATTGAGATGCTCAGGATAATTTCGTTAGAAGGAACATTCTTGATTATATTTTTCTTTCGACTAGTTCGGTCATTAATAATAAGAGAAAGTTTCTGTTTATGAAATTGAACCACCGAGATGGAAGAGAATGAATAATATTTTTCAGCCAGTTCAAACTCAACGACATTCACTGAAAATATGGAAAAAAAATAGTCGGAGCAGTTTTGCATCTCCTATACATTTGAGAAAGAAAGTATAATCAACATTATGCACTGTAAATGCCAGCTGAACCTCCAGATTCACTCCCATTTGACCATTTAAAAATTTTTCAGCATAATTTGTGCACATCAAACGTTCTCTCGATTTAGATATGAACCTAAACCATCCATTCCGTTTGGACTTTAATCAAAGTCATACCCCCGAGCTTTGAAAATACAGACGACCCGGGTATAACCCACGATAATTATAATTCTCCGGTAATCACCGGGAATGACAGGATTCAAAGCGAAAAGCTCTTTAACGAATTTAAGGGTGAAATGGGAATCTCAAAAGGAGAGTGTAGTTGGTATAAATATTGGTTTTGGAATTTCTTTTACATTGATCGTACTTTTGCGCATTGAATGTTGAAAGAAGTTTGTGGGAAGTTATTAGAAGTGGTGGAGTTACGGCATACGCATCCGCCAAAATTTCAACTATGCTCGCATTCGCCAATTATTTAAAGGGGTTTCGTTTGGGTGTGTCCGCCAAATATTCGGTTGAGATCGATTATATCCGCCAAAATTTCAAGTCGATCCGCCGATTATTATTGCTATGGTAATACTAATTATAATTTTGGTGTCCCGATTAGATATTTCTGTGTATGTTTCGGAAGATTTCAAGAGTATAATATTCCATACGAAATAATAATAACGTATGATCTCCAAAAAAATATTTATCTAAATTGTAGTTGAAAAAAAAAGTTTCTCGAGAAAATATCTGGGATCCATAGCAAATATTCCATTCCCCATTGTCCCCCCTTGAAGCTTACACCGATATCCAACGAAACCCCTTTCAACACCCTGTGTAAAAACACTTATCTAAATCCCCGATATGCTCGACTTATTCCGAGATAAAGTGTGTTCCGTGCAGTCGACGCTTCTTTCTGTTCTATCACTTTTCCCCCCACTCCTCGACCATGGGGCGACCGACCAGAAGAAGAGAGATAAGCGGAAAAGTCACCCAGAAATAGGGAGGCAGCGGTGTTGCCAAGTTTTTCAGCGAAAAGTCGTCGTCGTGTTTGAATCTTTTTCGAATTAAATGATGTTCAGATCATAGATGTATAAGAGGTAGGTGTAGCATGAGGTGATTAGTCGTGAAGCACCCCTTTTCGAACGCGCTACCATGGAAACCGAAGGCAAGTAGTGGCAAAATGAAATAAAACTCACATTGAGGTAATATTTTGAAATGACACTATTTTTTTTTGTTCTGGAAATAATATATTGATCGTATAGACGAATTTTAAAATGAATATTCTGACATAATGGTGAAAAAAGTCGAAAAGGAACAGTAGATAATGATAGATTTAGTATTTCATCAGAGTTTGGAGTTAGATCACGTGACCCAGCTTCACCTTTCCAATCTCCTTAATTTCATGATTCATTCTTCAATAAGAAAGTTAATTCATAATTAAATCTTGTAAATATTTTCTGACCATTTAATCTTCATTTTTAGATATGTAAGAGAAATATAGGGGTGAACACATCAATATCGTGAATTTGGCAACGTTGGAAGGCAGGAAAACAAGCGAGAGTTTTCTATCGCGATGCGAATAAATCTTGGCAGGACTGAAAGGGTATTATGAGAAAAAGCTAGCTCTGTGTCGGAATTGAAAAAGGGATCCCCCCATGAAAATTGGATTGACTTCGTGAGGTCATCGCCCCCTAATAACGGTATTTTTCGATTCTAGACGCAGAGAATATCTCATTTAATAGATACATATCACTGAACGGAAGATTTATTTTCAGTCACGTGTGTGAGTAGTCCATTAATTGACAGCTGTCAGAATTAGCATTGTTGTCATAGTTTTATTTTTCAGTGATACTCCGAAAGAAGAGGTTCTAATTGTTTTTAATTCACATTTTTTCCAGAATTAGGTTTGTACACCTTCTTTAATTATCAGTCAGTGTTATAATTACATCTCAGTAGCTGAGAAACGTTATATAGCCTCATAAATTCTCAGAAAATGAATAGCGTTGATGAGAAATTACAGTTTCCAGTAATAATTGTTCGCCTCTACAAGAAATAATTCAATTTTTCCATCCATCCATTCCATCTTGTCCTCATCTACGAAATTCGGTTACGAATTCACGAATTCCCGTCATCGTTACCTGTTCGTTTCTTGTCTATTCGGGGGAAAATTTAAACGAGAATATACTCCATCGGGGAGTGAGTAAAGAGGCGACAATCCGAATCCTCTATTTGCCTAGGGCGTTTGCTGCTTTCTTAATTACTATCGCCTACGTGAGAATGGGGTGAAATCACAAGTAGACATTATTGGGTTGCTGATTACTAACCAAGTTTTATGATAGTTTGTGGGGAGTTGAATCCTTAGGAGGGCAAGTTATGGTGGAGTTACGACGTATATTCGATTGAACAGTTGCTGAAATGAAGAGCGAGCGCACCCGCCAAAATTTTGAATATATTCGATGTGCGCCTCCGCTAAATGTTCGAATGTGCTATGTGCGTCCGCCAAATTTTTAAATAATTGGTGGTGCCTCCGCCAATTATTCAAATTTGGTTTAAAATTTCATACAGATATAATCAAACGTACTCGATTGTAAAATTAAGCGACCTTGTCGACTTCGGTTTTTCAAATTGCTTGACGCCCTACCGATGCATCCATGATGAAAGAGTTGATACGCATACGTCGAAGGAAATGAATATTGAAGGGACAACCATCGAGAAAAAATTACAGAGCTGTAGCTTTTTTCTGTTCGTGCGTCATGCCATCATGTTTGTAATTATCGGTGCTTTTGACTCCGTCAGTCTATCATTTTATTTATTCAATATGAATGAAGGAAAATGGTGGATACACGCATGATAATTTCTGTAAGAGGACGATATTGATTGAGAGGATGAAAAATGTTATCATGTGAAACCCCCTGTACAACCAGTCGGTTCTTGGTGATTCTGTATGCGGTTAAATCTCAGTATCGACCACCAAGTTGCCCAGAGCTAATCGCGGTCGTTCCGATACGATTAGGCGACTTTAAAACAACACACTCCATATATTTCCATTGTGTTTCGTCTGGAAATCGTGGGCTGGGGACGTTTATTAATGATAACATCGGTATTGTTCGGCCGAACGTGAACGCGTCTCGAGTTTGTTTTGTTATCAACTTCAGCCAAGCCAGTGCTCGTTGTTAGCTTGTTTCGTTCGTGAAAGCACTTCGTTTGCTCGCAATTCGATTTAGAAACAACGAGAAGTGCTGCGGAGTTTGTTAAAGACAGCTCGCATCATCGCATTGTTGTCTAACCGTTCGGAAAGTTGCGAGTTATAAGGGCGGAATTGTCCTGTCACCTGTCACCTGGTAGTCTGGGGAACGTTGGAGATATGAGGGTTGAGCGATTGTAGAACTTTCAGTCATGGAAGACAATGCCGAAGTTGAACCAGGACGTAATTTTATCAGGAATACGCACTAGCAACACTGGGGATCAGTCAGGAGAACCAAAATTGAATGGGAAAGCTCGATGATTCACAATGTGTAGTCTTTGCACGAGGTCTGTTCAAAAAGAATGGTCCATTTTGAATTTTTCAACCCTCTTTGCAAGAGGTCTGAATTCATTCAATGAAATTCCAATTCCTCAACTTGACTTTCTGTTGCCCAAATTACTTTGTGCTCTACGAAACTCCAGAGACGTTGTGAAAAGTTTGCCAGACATAATTTTCACTTGACCCTCGAGTAACAGCTGGAACCGAAAACTTTGTTTTTCTTCTGAGGTAATGACCACAAACTTCTGGGATTGCTGGAGGTATCATCAACAGCTGGTGTGTAATCCTGTTAGCAAATTACTGTGTATTTGTTTTCGAAAACTTCATAATTTCCACTGAAAAATTGTTATATTATTTCAAATTGAATGGCCGATATATATATCGACATGAACAGACTTTGGGCATTTTGAAATAATTATGAAATACATTTTAAAAATATGAAGATGCGAAAATATAAAAATATAAAAAACATGAGAATATAAAAATATTAGAATACAAAAACATAAAAATACGAAAATATATGAATATAAAATATGAGTATACAAAAATACAAGAATGTAAAAATATAAAAATACAGAAATATAAAAGTACAAAGATGTAGAAATAACAAGAATATGAAAATACAAAAATAGTTATAGTTAATATAGCTAGCTAAAAACAGTAGTAGGGGGGATTATAGTATATCATCAACTTATACAAGAACATTTTTGAGAAATTCTTATTAAAACCGCGTAAAATAAGCAAAAACCATGATATGATAGGTTTATGATAGTATTTTGTCAATTCATGTTAGAAGCCAATTTGTTTTTGAAACTTTTAATGTAAGACTGTCCCACATATATGAAACATCTTTGTCCAATAGATTTTTAAGACTTAGGAAGAACTACGTTTGCATTTTCTGGAAATCTTGTTGAATAAGCATGTGTCATATTTTCGTTCATCAAATTATTTTTTGTTAAATAGAGTAAGGCCGTTTTGTAAAATAGTTGTCTGATATTCAATAATTTCGAATTTTGGTAAAGCAAGTTTGATGGAAATTGTTGGTTAAGATTGAATATTATCTTGATGGTTTCAAACTGAATATTATTTCAACTGTGAATTATGGAAAAAGTTAAGTGGTTAGCTAGATATTATTTCATTTTGCACAAATGGTATCGAAAGAGGAGTATATTCCTCCAATCTCATCGACTGGGACTATTTGTGATATGAACCTACACTGCTTGGTAGGGAGTGAGAGAAAAATATATACAGAGTGTGAGCCAATCAAAAAATTAATAAACTATCGAATCCCACATCAGCTATATAATCCAAGTTGTGCTCGTTATTTTCTCCATTGCAAATGCTGGGGGACAAAATTATTCATCTCCCGAGTACTCAAAGATAAATTCTGCTCCAAATCACCCAGGGACGAGTTCAAACCCTTATCCCTCAAGGGTTATTGAATTTTTCCAGTGAATCAACGCATCCATCTCTGTTTCACACTGTTGTCACAGTGTCACATACACACAGACCCACTTTTGGTGATTGCTCCCAATACCGAACAAGTAGTCAATATTGACGAGGACGAGCATTACCATCGGACACGCGATATACATTCGAACAACGTCCTCCAGCAGTGCACAATCCGTCATGAAAGAGGTCCTTAAGACAGTGGCGTGCCCAAGCATCTCCCAAGGTTGTGATCCTTGGTATCTGCAGGTGCAACAGGAATTAATGTAATTTGGAAGCTGAAAAACACGCTTAAATGGTGAAATTATGTTTATAATAATCATCCGCGATTTTTGAATAAACTGAAAATCACTTAGTTAGTTTCAAGACGAGGCTAAGTTGATGATTTTTTTTTCGGAAAAATACAAATAAAGATTTTGTGGAACTGAAAGATAAGAAATTCGAGAAGTCCAAGTTGGTTTTAGGACGAGCTTAATTGATTATAATGTTCATGTTCAAGGAAAATAAATAAAAATACAAATAAAGTTTTTTCATTTGTTACGTATCTACTTCATAAACATTATATACTGTTATTTTCTGACTTCTCATCATTTCATCAACTGATTTTGAGATAGATTTTTATTTTTCGAATAGAAATCATGTGTCCTACAAATAAAAATCGTATTATTTCTGCTCAAAAAAGCATGAAGATCTCATGAATAATTTTTATTCCAAGAGAAATCAGTGATATAATATTTTTTCTGCAAGAATTTATATTACGAAACCACTTCGGGCGCCACTGGAAGAACAAAACCAAAAAAATCATGCACTGAAAAATACACTTTGATGCATGGAAGACGTGTATCAAATTTCAAGAAAATGCTGATTTGTTGACACGTTCTTAAAAACCAGTTGGAGAATAACCCTGTATATTGTGTGTTATTCTCTTAGGCTCCGCCCATTGCCTGGAAGGTTACGCCTCTGTTGGTGTCCGATGCTCAGTTGTTTGTTAGATTTCTGTAAGCAATAATATCGATTTGTCCACGTATTGTTGTTTCCTGCATGATAAACACTATACAAGGGATTGATTTTAGAGGAGTGGGAGTTATTAGAATGAGAGGGTTCCAAAAGATTTCCAAACTAGTAGTATAGTAATCAGGAATTTTCGTATTATTTCTCTAAAGAATTCACTTCAAACTCCTGGTGATTTAGGTCACCCTGTACATGAATGTATCATCAATGTTCCATGATATAGGTTGTCGTCACATTAATTTATTTGTTCTGTGGAATCGAAAAACAATGGCCGCGCAATCCTAACAAATGAAATACGAATCAACATCGAACGACCGTTGGATCTGGAACATGATGGTATTTACCATAAATTTCCCCCTTTCGAACGATATATTGCGACCGATTGTAGAACAAATAATCTCTCAGGATAATTATTTGCATATGTAGCAGGTATTTTTCATACAGGAGTGATTTTTATTGAATGGGTGGACACAGAAACAAATTCTTGAGGCGATGTGAAGATAAACTGATAACAAAAAGACAAATTAGAAATCTTGTAGATAACTAAATAAACAGAGTACAATGAAAAAAAATACAGTTTGATATCTTATCTGACTCTCTTTGTATATTCAACTCTCACTAATTGTGGACAGAAAAGAATTCAATGCGAAGTATCTGTCGCAGTCGTAAGGGATTTCGTCAAAATCACATGAAAAATTCAAATCTAAATTAAATTCTCATTCAGTTCGAAACATGTCTGGATTTCCAAACTTTTCGACAAACCGTATACTAAAAAATGGCGAATCTGGCTTTTTCTCTAACTTCTTGCCGGTTATCGATCCCGACACGTTGTTAAAGCCGAATTCTCGATCTGATTTATTATTCTTATCCTACTGAATTTACATCCCAATATATTTCCTCAGAATAAGATTTTTCCGTCTCCAGAGAATTACTAATGTTACCGGCCGGAGCAGCGTTTTCTTTACGATTTTATCTGCGCTAATGGGGAAGTCTCGGGGGATAACAGATGTTTCATGTCGATATGGTTTTCTTTCGTTTCCAGATTTTTTGCGAACTCGGTATAGTTCCAGATGGATTATAAGCTGTGTTTTTTAAATTAATTACGAGAAGATATATTTACACGTCTTTACACGATTTTCGATTTTGTATAATATCAGAATTTGCAGTCTTATTGTAAAAATAATAGACAGAATAGTGACATCACGAATTGCTTCTATTAGGTTATGTTTCCATTATTATTCGCTGCCGAATTTCATGGTTCTGCTGTGATCGGCTTCTTTCGGAGTCTAATACCGCGTTTTGAGTGTATGTAGTAAACGTATCTATACGTAGGACGTATCTCGTAACGTAGAGAAAATGAAAACTGTGACCGATGGGCGATTATCGCGAATTTTTTTTAAAGTACTCGAGAGAATGTTTTTGTGGACATGCTGAGGTATATTTCCAGCTGTGTTTTGATTGTTTTTTCACAAAAATATTGAAGAATGATAAGAGTTATCGGAGGTGTCGAAAAAAGTACCCTGACAAAACAAAAAAAGTCGAAAAGGTTACAGAAGTGGAAGATATTTCCTTTACAATAACCTATGATTTCCGAGAGAATTCGAAAATAACAAAATGGCATAGTTCTCAGAAAAATCTCGTTTTTTGGGGTGAACCTGGTCAAAAAATAACAAAATGGCATAGTTCTCAGAAAAAAATGTCGTTTTTTGGGGTGAACCTGGTCAAAAAATAACAAAATGGCATAGTTCTTAGAAAAAATGGCGTTTTTTGGGGTGAACCTGGTCAAAAAATAACCAAATGGCATAGTTCTCAGAAAAAAATGTCGTTTTTGGGGTGAACCTGGTCAAAAAATAACAAAATGGCATAGTTCTCAGAAAAAAATGTCATTTTTGGGGTGAACCTGCTCAAAAAAATAACGAAATGGCATAGTTCTCAAAAAAAAATTCGTTTTTTGGGGTGAACATGGTCTTTTTTCAATGCCAAAATGACAATTCACAACTAATCAAAAAGTCCTTAGGTCATTGTATAGTGAATATATTCAAGAATACTCAATTCTAATTTGAAGTCGATCGGTCGATTTCCCCTTGAATTACGATGATATGAGAACGCATTCAAAGTTCCAACTTTCGATTTCATACCTGCAAACGGTCCCTCTTTAGAACGCCGCCTCTCAAAAACTATTCCAGACTCGACCTTCCTGCTTCCACAGGACATTTTCGAAAGCAAAAACCACCCAATAAACCCAAAAAGCTCAAATTCCCAAAAGTATCACACTGCTACAACCCCTCAAGTCCCTCAAACGAACACTAAATTCCCATTTTCCCCCCCAAATCAAGCACAATCACCCCCGGAAACGTCATTTCATTCGACATCTCGTTCACCGCGATAACATCGGACGAAATTCCGGGACAGATAATGAAACTCCAGACGGGTCGCATCAGCAGAAAAGTGTGATTGGAACAGCAGCAGGAGAAGGGACCCTCGTCGGGGGTAGGTATTTATTAGGGATTATTTACCGCGTGGAATTGGGGATAGGGGCGGCTCGGAATTGGGGAAAGGACACGAGAGATGGGTAACAAGATTAATCGCTTAGTTGACGTGAAGTGATTTGTAATTTTTCACGAGGGATACAGAGTGGTAGCGGTAACCGTACATGACACGTTTCGATGGGGTGTCGTAGGTTGTCAGAGGGGGTGTTTCGTCTAATGGATACGTCAGTTGAGGTACAGGGTGTTGATATAGAAACGAATCCATTATTATCACAAGCAAGTGCAATGCAATCCTTATTTTCATTATAAAAATGTATTTACCCCTGTTTTTGAAATTTTTTTTGAATACTTGGAATGAAATTTTTCAAAAATCCAAGGTCAGTCGATAAAGAAATGTTTGAAGAAGATTCTCACGGAATTTCAAAAGAATTGGTTCAATAAAACTCGAGATAGCGTGTCAAGCACCTCAAAAAAGGAGTTTTCAGAAAAAATCGTTTGAAAATCCGCTGTATCTCACAAAATACTGAAAAATCCGTTTAGTAGCATACTTTTGAAAGTCAATTTTCTAGACCAGACTAGCCCCTTAAGGTATTATTGTGATTGAGGAAGTAAGATAAGGTTTTGGATAAACAGGGTGATTCACCTAACTGGTTCATTAGAGGTTTATGGAGAACTGATAGAGATTCATTTTCCTAAAATATTTTTAATACGCTGTTACTTCCGGTTAAACCGGAAGTGATATCAACTTCATTTTATAATGGAACACCCTGTTTATTTTTAGATTTTCGAATTCTACGAAGAATTCTAAACCCGTTGCATTTTGAATTTTCTTCCTATCGTGATTTGTTTTCAAGATATTCCATTTTTACGAAAGATTTCGACACATGACTGACTAACTAAAATGTCCGTATTATCTTCAATTTTCAAGATTTAAGGTTCAATCTTCGTATACACATCAATGAAAAAGTGGTAAACTGAAATATCAAACACCCTGTTGAATATTTTGGAACACTTTGAAGGATACCTGTTAGAACACTCTTTCATTGATGTGTATACGAAGATTAAACGTCAAATCTTGAAAATTGAAGATAATATGGACATTTTAGTCAGTCCATCTGTCAAAATTATTCGAAAAAATGGAATATCTTGAAGACGAATCACGATAGGAAAAAAATTCAAAATGTAACAGGTCTAGAATTCTTCGTAGACTTCGGAAATGTGAAAATAAATAGGGTGTTCCATTCAAGAAAACAAAGTTGATCTCACTTCTGGTTTAACCGGAACAGCGTATTGAAAATATTTAGGAAAATAGAACGCATGGAGTAGTAGCATCCACCAAAATTTCAAATTGATATCTCTATCAGTTCTCCATAAACCTCTAATGAACCAGTTAAGTGAATCACCCTGTAGTGCATCATTTGGACCCCCCCAATATCACGTTGAAAGCAAAATTATATCGAGAAAATCCGATACGCTGATCTAAAATTCGCTGACTGATTTCCATCCGTGTATCGCCATTTCACACTCCATAATAAACGAAAATGAATTATCCTGTATATTTCATTTCATGGCTGTCAGAATCAGTGAACCGTCGGCGTGTATATGGTATAAAATTTGTCGCATCCCTGTTGGTTTTTCCGTCATTCATATCGTTTTGCCGACAAAAAATCTAAATTAAATGTCGGAATGTGTTGTGGGATGCTCTCGCGTGTACATACTAGATGAATTCTCGTTTTGTTCGGTGGAAATGTGTGTTTTGATAGAGGACACAAAGTGGGAAATGTGCGTGGAATAAACATACAGTTTACATTATGGAAATCTCAGGTTTGATCTTAATTTCAAAGCCTCAATTTCCTCATTTTACACAAAAAAATATAAACGAATCATTTATTCAAGCTTCTTACTACAATTTTACATTTTACATAAACGAAAATCTCCATCTTCAAGTGTTTAAATCTGAATATACAGGGTGTTTCAGAATTGCACGGCAATATTTCAGGTACGTATTCTCTGGTACAAAATAAGGAAAAAAGTTCCTATGGACGTGTGTCCGATCTCGATTATTGTGCTTGCTCCACTCTGAACAATTCCTCTAAACATTTGTCAATGATTTTTTTCATTTTATTTTGATGCTTTGAATAATATCAAATATCAAAATAGTATAAACATTTCAGAGGATGTAACTTTGAACCAATTTACAAATTAATTAATTTCTAAGGAAATTGACCGAAATTCGACCAAAAGTCAAGAGAGACAAAATTCAGGTAATAGTTTGAAGCACCTTCAAAAAAATATTAAAATCACCAGTGGCGTACAAGCAAGTTTTTCTTGAGGCTTTTATTGATTGAAACCTCGGAAAATGGAACACCCTGTATGGAATTTGCAAAACATTCACTCTTATATTGTGCAGCACATATTGCTTGACACTAATACAAAATTTGGAAGCTCTATCTTCAGTAGATCAACCACAATAAAATGAAAACCAAATATTTTAAAAACTTTCAACACCCTGTAACTCCGCTAATAATCGAGATCGGACACACGTTCATAGGAACTTTTTTCCTTATTTCGTACCAGAGGACACGTACCTGAAATAATGCCGTTCAATTCTGAAACACCCTGTATATTCTCCACAATCGATCTATTTCTAAGTCTACTCAAAATTTCCACTCCAGTGAATTAATGAAACGGAAGGAATACCAAATGACAACAACACGCGACACTCATTGCAACACAAAGTAATTCAACGACAATGAGCATAGTTCCTCGTGAGAGAAATTCGACATTAATAATACCTGAGTAGGTCGCATACGATTCGACGTCAGACGAAGTTTGCCAGAATACATTCGAGCCACATTCCACCATACATTGCGGGAGATAAATGGGGTCCTTTCTCTTGATATGCAAATGAGATTTGGCAATACACACTCGAGCAGGAACATACTCAATTGAGGATCATAAATAATTAAGTGTGAGTTTTGGAGAATGAGCAGAAAACATTCGCGAAATATCTTCCAGCTAGCAGAGCAAATATCTGGCACTTCCCTACTACTTTCATCACCCGATTGACTCGTCAGTCATCCCTGTGCCAGACAAATTTTAGGTAATAGGTTGAAGGACTTGAGAAAAATATTAAAATTCACCAGTGGCGTACGAGCAAGTTTTTATGGATTGAAACCTCGGAATATGCAACACCCTGTATGGTATTTGAAAAACATTTACTTTCATTTCAAGCATCACTTATTGCTTGATACTCATACAAAATTTGAAAGCTCTATCTGCAGTAAATCAAGCACAATAAAATAAAAACCTTATTATTTTTCAACTTTCAACACCCTGTAACCCTTATTTTGTACCAGAGAATGCGTACCTGAAATATTGCCGTTCAATTCTGAAACACC
Source organism: Plagiodera versicolora (assembly GCA_037013635.1). Taxonomy (NCBI): domain Eukaryota; kingdom Metazoa; phylum Arthropoda; class Insecta; order Coleoptera; family Chrysomelidae; genus Plagiodera; species Plagiodera versicolora. The sequence continues at coordinate 7,408,251 of CM072991.1, read as the reverse complement.
CTGTATACTTTCTATTCAAAGTGTAAATTCGAATTGTTAATTAATCATTGTAACGTATTTGCTTTGAATTGTTCACTGTGAAGTTTCCATCCCACAAAAGTATATAATTCATAATTCAAATAGTCAAAGTTTCAAGTTTCTCGCCTGAAACTAAATCTCAGCACTGAAATACACCATCTCAAAGGACCGTTCACTTATAATTCGAATTGAAGAAAGAATGATCGAGCCCTATATTTCTTACCGCTCTTAAAATTCTTATTGAATCTATCATAAAACTTCTGGAAGCAGAGAATGTAATTCTGAATATCTTTTGTAGCATAAAAGGAATGAAAGGAAAACATTTATCGACATTTCCTTCCGGCTCCGAGGTTTTTTGTTTCATTTCCCTGTGATATTATTCGTGACCATGTTTTTTATTAAAAAATTTCATGGATCTGCTGGTGTCAAAGTATAATAAAGATGCTCAGAATAAAAAGTTCTCTCCCTATCTACACTTCAGGCTATACCCAAAATATATTCTCCGGATACTGTATATTTTCCAGAGCTTGTACAAGTCCCACAAAAAAAAAAGTCTACCAATTCCTCCCAATCCATTAGCTCCCTATAAAGAAAATAATGGTTGCAATTAGCCGACGAAATAATTTCGGCCGCAACGTCATCAGGAAGCCAATTATGACGTCACGTTCTCCTCGTATCCGGCATAGTCGAAATCCCGAATAACCTCCTGAAAGAGGGGCAAGCAAATGACCCTCATTACCGCCCCATAGAAGGCAGACGCGAGCTCCATCGAAATTCAAATGCGTCCCGCGAAAAATGAACAAGACTCGATGCAAGCCCGTCCCTTCCCCTCGCTGCTGCGACACGTTCTGACCATCCTGCATAGCGCTCAGAAGAAGGCATGTCTGGTCCGGGAAAGATAATCCAAGGTAGTGGATCTGATGCTGATTCCCTGAAGGTTTCATGTCAATGTGATGAACGACAGGGAGATGTTTTTTTTGAATTGTGTGCCTAATTTCACCTTCAATAATATTCATCAATGGATGTTTCTGGTTCACTAATCTTGCGAGGGGGCTAGATGTGCCCCCGAACGATCCCTAACCGCCAGTTAGGGAATGGGGCTCAGCCAGAATTTATTCATTCCCGTTTAGAGTCCCGTAGCATTCCCCACATATGTCACTTCCTGTGAAGTCTTTCTAGGATGAAATCGTATCCAGAGCACGGTCCATTTTCATTCGTTATTTCCACAGATGATAATGCGTAATGGAGAATTCTCCTTCAGACGTTAATGAAGTATTTTTCATGATATTTCTTTAAAACGTCGCATTTCAAATTTATCATTTCAACCTTTTTCCTAAAAAATATTTCAAGTACTTAAAAAACAAAAATAAATATGGGTTTTAAGGTTATGTTTGAGTTTGGCGTGGTTTGGCTTCTAAGTAAGGTTGTTGGTTGGGTTGGACTATTATATTGATGTATAATACTGTATCAAATAACTTAAAAACAATTCAATCAAGTATTCTTTACCAGCCACAAAGTATAAACAAAAAGTTGGGTTATGACAACCGACAAACTTTGACACTAGATTGTAAATGTACAGACAACAAAGAACAAATATATGTTGTTCTTTTTCTAGCTTACTAGGCGCTGTTGCCAATTTGTGAACTAGAAACAAAGCGATTTAAAATTTAAAACCCCATATATGAAATATTATTTTAGATAGTTTCTGCAGAGAGTTTGGAATATTCATGAATGAAACTCATAATCATTAACTTTAAACTTGCATTTCCCGTAATAACCCAAATTGAGGAGAATTCCTCATTGAAAAAGTGATCGCTCCAATTCCTTCCAAAATGAATCTCGTCAGAAAATAAACGTCATGTCATTCATGTCATCGATTTTTGTCGAATAATACTCAGCGTAGAAAAAGTATAGTACATTACACGAGTGAGACCATTTTGTTCCTCAAGTGAGGCTGAAAAAACTCTAGGGAACGCTACAATAAAAATCGTGATTTCTATCTGGAAAAATGTATAGTATAATTCCTTCTAAATGAAACGTGATATAGACTTCTCATTATCGATTCATTAAATCAATCACATGCACTTCAGCATAATTTCGATAGATTTGATTTAATTACGAATCCTCTGGTCGTTAAGCTGCCCTTCTCGTCCCCCCTTTCAGGGGGGCCGGATATGTAGGGAATTAATCATGGATTTATAGCTCAATGGACCGGTTAACTAAATTGATGGATATTGGTAAATATGCTTAACATCATTTCCCCATCCGACAACAGGTACGTCGAATTAAGCCTATTACCATTTTGATTGATGCTTGGAACGAGGAATATATTGTAGGCATAGATGGACGAGTCTACGGTATGTCTAGCTAGGGGAAAACGTGCAATCCCTTTCATGAAAGTCCAAAATATTGTCCTTATGCTTGGCATGTCTTTCTGGAATTTCCTCCGTTCGATTCTTTATTTTCCAGTGTTGTTGTGTCCAATTTTGATGACATTCGGACGTTTGACAGCTGGCATATGGCGCTGAAAGTGACAGTTTGTTGTGTCAACTAGGGATGGAAAACTCCATGCTGAGAGAATTTACATTATTTTATTTCCTCATATTGCCTTAGCCTGTGATTTTTGCGGCACAAATCCACAAACATATTTTATAATCACTGTTTGGAACAGGGATTAGAGTTACACACGAGATGTGCTGCGGAATGGCCTTTGTTTGCTGGTATTCAACCTCGGAAACGCAGTTATTAAACAGACGAAACCGTAATTCACAGTAATCTATTTAATATCTTTGCTAATACCGAGCGAGCAACGTTCAATGGCCAAATCCTTCCTTCCTTGCTTACTTTGCATATGGCATATCGCGCAAGGATCCAAAGGGACTCTGTTTAAATACCGAGAAATGTAAATTTTATGCGGTGGAATTGCGAATTCGATATTATTAGATTTCGCACGACAGGGAATTTCTAGGATTGGAATAGTTTATGAATAAACTAGCTTTTTTTAGGAGTTTGGACTTCACCTTGTTCGAATTTTACCTTTTAGATCCAGCAGTACTATATTCAATAAATACATCACTCTGTATGTATAACTTGATAAATTCAATGATTGATTGAATGTGAATTCATCAACGTTAAACTCAAATTTAATATTTCGAATCTGATCTCGCAATTTGCTTTCAGTCAATGCACAAACATTTTCACGTCGCATATTTTCGAGGAATAGACCCTGAAGTAAAACGATTTTTATTTCTTTAAGCAAAAACCATGCATCCGACAAAAAAAATGTATGAGATTAATTTTGCTCAATAATAAATGAGGATCTTAAAAGTGTTTTTAATATTGGAATCAAGCAGTGGCGTAGTATTTTTTCTCCAAAAGTATTCAATGCAGAACCCATACGGACGCCACTGGTAGAGAAAATGAAAAATTTCGTACATCCCAAAATGCACCTTGATGCATAGAAGACTTGTATAAAATTTTTTAAAGATGTCTTGAATATTATCTCAGTTATTATTGAAAAACTGATTTTTTTCGAAATTCAATCACCCTGTATCTCGAAAGTTGAGACTTTTAGAACATACGTTTATGGGAAGTTTTTTTCTCAAAATGTGTCAAAGAATAACCCATTCAAATATTGGCATCTCTTCAAGGAACAAGTTCAAGCTTTTTTGTTGCAATACTAAGTGAGTTTGTTCAAAATCATCCACCATTTTGCACTATTTATTGAAAAAATGAACGAATATTGAAGAATTGAAATGTATTGTTATGAAAATCACCCTATATATAGGCTTTGATTACACAAATTTGTTTATAATTGTCAGAGTGACAGACAAAGCGTACTTATATAAAATTTTCGATTCAGTGAAATTGCCACAGTGAATGAATTCGTTTCCTACGCTTGTAGAAAAAATATTGTTCCTAACTCACGCGGAAAGTGTCTTTCCCGTACTCGATCGATTTAACGGCAGTCGCGTGCGGGAAAGCATCACTTTCCGCACTTGTTAGGAAAATTACTATTACCGGCTCTTGCAAACGAAAAAAAAAAACAAAAAGTAAGCCACCTAAACAAGAAGGAAGAACGAACGTTTCAGTCGCAAACAAATTTATAATTCAATTCGACTTTCGTCCTTCCACCAACAAAGCAGAGAAGGCGCCAAGTTACTGAACTTATAATTCTGGACGTTTCTGCCGTTGGTACGAGTCTCTCCCGTAGAAACTTTCGAAAGGTTGCCACCCTATTCACCTCCGGGGAATCGCCTCTCTATCATGGAAGGGAAAAGAAAGATTCGGAGTCCGTCACGTTCAAACTCGAAAAATCTTCGAAAACGAACTTCTCCAGCGTGAATTATTGTTTCAACTATAATTTATAAGAATCTGCGAACGTACCAAGTGAAAATCCGATCGATTATCGGCAACCAATCGTCCCCGTGCTCCCCCGAATGTATCCCCAAGCTCCCACTTCCGGTCGATGTAGAAAACGCTAGTGGCTCCCTCGGGCGGACGAAGCAACATCTGCGGACCGAGATATCTTTTAATGACCTTATAAATAAGGCGGAAGTGGGTTTATATTTTGCAGGAATAAGGATATCCTGCGACTTTAATGCACTTTTGTGGTGATGGGATTAGCTTCTTTTCGGTTTTTCTGATGCGCTAGTTTTCTCTGAGAGAAGTTCTAGAGTAATGTATGATTGTTGAGAAAGCTGAAAAGTTTGGTCCTAGAAAGGAGTTTCTATTGAATATTTCTATCCAAGTTGAGGACACTTAGTGTAAAGTTTCGTTTTTCTACGCCAATGTCAGTAAACGTCAAAATTGCACTACTATTTTGACAAGAAAACTCGAAAATCTTACATTAATCAAATGACAATGCATTTTTTATCTATTTACCTAAATATAGTTAATTAAAAACCAAAATAGCTCCTAACATCAGCAAGATACATTTCGGAATTGAAAAAGTGATCGCTCTAATTCCTTCCAAAACGAATCTCGTTAGAAAATGACGTCATGTCATCAATTTTTGTCGAATAATACTGAGTGTAGAAAAAGTATAGTACATTACACGAGTGGAACCATTTCATTCTACGTTGATACTTTATGTTTCCTAAAATGATGTTTTCTTTTATCTGAATAATACTGATACACTCATGTCCTTCTATTTAGTTATTTACTAGATAGTGTGCAGAACTCTAATATTCGAATTTCACAAAGGAGCAAACATCTTGCTTCTTCGCAGAAAATTTCAATGTTCTAAATAGCATGTTGTTTTTTTGTTAATTATGGCGGATACTCCAAATCTCAATCTTTGTTTAAATGTTTGGCGAAGGCGCCGCACAACAAGATACATTTTTAATATTTGGCGGACGCGCCTATCTAGCATAGTCTTCGGATTTCAATATTTGGTGGAGGCGCCGCACAATTGAATATATTTTCAATATTTGGCGGACACGCCTACAGAACGAATTCTTTGAATTTCAATATTTGTGAAGGTGATTTTGCAGTTAAAAAAGGAACCTATACACTATTGTTCCTTTGATTCATTTACAGTTCAAATTTTTCAATGATATGGTTCGTATTTGTGAAACCAATATTGATTCGCACAACTTGATTTTTTTTATTTACAAAGGAGTGAACTTCAAAATTGAATTATAGTTTGAATATCTGGTGGAGGCGCATATTGAATGTTTGCTTCAAATCAATTTAACATTTGGTGGATGCAAGTGTTTAAAATTTCAATATTTGGTGAATGTACATTTTTGCAGTTAGAAAGAGAGCTTTCTCTATTTGGTTATAGTTCAACTTTCCCACTGATGAGCTTTGAGTTTGTGAAACCAATAATGATTTGCGAAACTCTCTGATCTTTTAATTGAATACCCACAAAGAAGAACTCCTAGCTTTCCCTTCCGTCCAATATTCCTTCGGATGAGTCCTTTGGGATTCCATCCCTCTAGACTTTGGGGATGATATTACAGTCAATGAAATATCTCGGAGCGTAAATATAGAGAGACTAGCATGGGTCAAGTTGCTGAGGGGAGTTGGGGCATGTTGAGATCAATCGGAAATACAGGATTTTCAATTTGTGGTGTCAAATTGGAATTTGATCTACACAACACGCAAAATTAGCAATTCGACATATTTTTCTGACAGTGTTTTCTATCGTACACGTGAAATGATTTCATTGTATGGATCCTTACTATTTTAATATCGAACGTCTACATCAAAACAACGTTATTGTTGTGCGGATTCAACTATAAATTGTCAAGGTACGTGAAAATACGTCGTATCTATTTTTCGGCAGCAAGTGCTATGGCTCGTAAATCTGGTTAGGAAATTACGTACCGTCAAATCCGAACGGAAAACGCTTCGATCTCGGATAGCAAGCTGTTTGTGTAGAACGAAATATTTTTACGACGTTCCACGAGCCAGATCCTATCTCGATAAGGGTGGAAAAGAAATCGACAGGCATTGCTTTTTACGTGTTTTTTTTTGCCATACGACTGAAAATGCCTCGTAAATATGTTTTCGAGGTAATCACCCTGTATTAATTGCTTTTCACCACACTTCAATTACTTAAATAACTAAAAAATATATAAATCGGAAACGTTTTCGAACAATTTTAATGATAAACATAACCTCACTTTCTGTTTCGGAGTATCGTTGAAAAAATAGACAAGCGGCAACATCGCACTTTCTGGCCGGCTGTCAAAACCACCTTGCCTAAATGAATAGAATATATTTTTTCTACAAAAAATCGCGTATTCTGTATCGGTTTTCAATTGAAAGCAACGAATATTTCGAAACGAATAAAATCGATGCCTCCCGCGTACTGACCAAACTCCAATAATAGAATTCAAGTGGATATTTTTCATCCAAAATAAATTAACGGAGAGCCCATGTCGCATCGTGATAATGGCGAACTTAAATTACGAAATTTTAAATTGAATTTCACACTCGCTAGGTTTTATAACATCAGCAAATTGGATTGCAAAAAATGGGCGGCAGTTCTTGTTTCGTAATTAGTAGTTGGCCGTAATTTAAAAAAATATTCGTGTAGCCCACCTAAATCGGTTTTAATTCAACGTTGCCACTTCCAAACTAGGTTAATTTTTACCAGGAGCAGCTTCAACGGTATAACTTTCAGTATTATTATTCGATTAGGAGAATCAGACGTCGATTGAGCGCTTCCTGATACCGAACAAATTCTAATTTCATTCGCGTTACCACCGTTTGGAAATTACGGCCGAGTCCTCAAACTTCCAAACTTGAGATGAAACATCCCGGCATGTTGTCAAGCGATGCAGAATCACGATCGGTTACATTACAGCTTATCGATCTGGAATAAATTCGCCGGACGCGGAATATGATTCGGCTCGATCAATCCGTGCTCCGTATACTTCCAATTTCGTGTCTCATTACGTTCCGCAAATCCGCGTACTTGTTGGTAAGTCTTTTCCTTAGGTTGGTGACACTGTCTATGACATTTGCCAAATGTCTGTGTGTCAAAATTAATTGTCTCCCGGTTACGCGTGTTTATGTAAACAACCAAGAGTGAATTCTTCGATTTTAAAAATGGGTGATTTGGTTAAGCTAAGAACTAGCATCGAATTTGGTTCGCGAAACGCTTATTTTTGTGCGGACACGTTGTAAATATGGCAAAAAAACGTTTACAAGTGGTACAACGAGTTCAAAGAGTGCCGAGAACGTGTTGAGGACGAGCCACACGAATTCAGGTAAAGACAGAAAAATAACTTTGATATGTCCCATTTCGCGATTCATAGAAATATTCCATGCGACGAAATCGTAAATTATTTCCTTCCTATCTAAAAGAAACTTTCCGGGCAGAGCAAACTTCACAGCGAGTTGAACAAATCGCCTTACTTAGAAATTTGGTCCTGAAACTTTTACCCATCTAACAATGAAGAGATGGTGGCGAAGATTGGTAATATTCTCATAACCTGATTGGTAAATTTTTATTCAATTCATGTGCCTGAGCAGATACAGTTTGTGGGGTCTTGTTTTAAACACGAATTCAGCAAAACTTTCTTCAAGTGATCCAGAAGGGTAGTTCAGATTCAGTTACGAACTCAAGATATACAGAGTGTAGAATTAAAATGAACTCATCTCATTGTTGTTATAATTGTCCAAATGTTGTTTATAATAGACCACATTAGTGTGACGTTAAAATGTATGCCACCAACAGTGCATTGAGTCACAACGAAATATTTCTGAACGAAGATGCGCTAATATGAACCTTAAGTAACCATTATCTAAGGTTCAGAGTCTGTGGTTAGAATTATGATGTTATTTATTGAATTATTTCGCTGTTATAAGCAATATTCAAGAAATGTATCTGTTTGAATTCGATAGAAAAAGAATGAATACATCGTATGGAATGGGTAACGTAAAGAAAGTTTTCTCAAATACTTTTGAATAAATTCCGAAAATCGTTTTACGAAAATATCGTTACTTCCATCCTTCATATCCAAGGTCCCTTAGATGCAATTCCTTAAATATCAACCTATTTCATGTGAGAGCATAAAACAAAAGGGCCTGTTACGATACTTCTATTATCGTTCTTATGTCATCCGTATTTAAGGTCGAGTATAAAGCATATCATTTCGCGCCAAACGATTCAGGACTCGGTGTAATGTTGGTTGCATATTTGTGATGTCATCACTAATGCGGTCTATTGTTTTTGTCTATTTAGGACGGCCTACTGTAGCTCCAACGAATAAAAGCATAACAGCAGTTTATGGACAACCTCTCACATTGACTATGGAATTTTGTGCCAATCCCCGATACACCAAAGTCATTTGGATAGCTAAAGATCACAAAATCTACAAACCAGGTGATGCTGATGAGAATGTCATAGCCTATGGAATAACAGTGAGTTATTTTAATTAACTGAAGCTTCTAAAAGAGTTTCTTTGAATTAAAAAAAAATGAATATCTCTGAAGAATTCTCAAATTCTCTTTACATCACTCTCTTTACTATGTATGAATCATTATTTCCAAAATTATTTCCTAACCTCTTGGAGATCTTCGTCAAGTCAACTGTCATTATAGTTCAATTCTTCTTCTTCTTTTTTCACTTAGAATTCGTCAGAGCCTAACTGCCACCAAGCAGTGTTGTTCCTGCCCAAAGTGACGTCTTCCGATACCGGCGAATACACTTTCATAGTGCGCTCTCCGAACGGTTTGGCGGAAGGCAACTGTCACGTCAATTTGACGCACGCCAGCGGCTACAACGTCCACATCGATGACGTCAGAGTAGAGAGTAGCAGCAGCGACACCGTTTGCGTTTACGCATCAATTTATATGCATGTGATTGTTTCGATATTACATATACTGATTGTTATTATTGACTGAATTAGGATATCGTTCGTAGGCAGCGAAAAAAAACAAGAATTTGGGAATGTGGACCGATCCCCGAACTTTTTCTGTCCGTCTCATAGATTTTTTCGGGTATTTTTATCGTAATGGCGGGGTCGGTTCGGATTCCGCGACACGTTTCTGCCGTTTTATGTATACTGAGGGAGAAGAAAGTGTGTGGCGGCGTATCGAGGCCGAAAACGCATTGGCAAAATGTTTCCACAACGGAATTTCGGGTCTGGACTCGATACGCTTATCGTCAAGGCAAAGATAATGGCAACTCGTAGGGTGTTGTTATTTTCTTTGGGATATTATCTACAATGTAATATTTTTGAATGTATAGTTTTTTATTGTTTTGCAACAACATTGTGTATAAAATTTGTTAATAGACGGCGCTTAAATGTTGAGAATGAATGTACGAAATTATGGTGATAATAAAAATAAACGTCCAGTCCGAGAAATCGTTTTTTATTATTCATCACAGTTTTCCAAAAAATTACTCAATACATGAGAGTCATGATCAAAAAATAACACTTTGTAGCATCATTCACAGAAAATATAAAGGATAGAAATTTTGATTGTGATCAGTGTATGTTCAGTTGCCCAAGTTTTATGCAACACTGATTACACAAGTCAGTATGTTCGGTTATCTAACCTCAAGTTCAGGAGTTATATGCAACAATGAAAACTACTATGTGTATGCTTAGTTGTCTAACCACTAGGAGTGAACATGAAAGTGACAACATTGTCAGTTTTATGCAACATTGATTACACAAGTCAGTATGTTTGATTATCTAACTACAAGTTCAGGAGTTATATGCAACAATGATAACGACTATGTGTATGCTTAGTTGTCTACCTACTAGGAGGAAAGATGAAAGTGACATGTCAGAAATGTCAATATCAATCAAAATAAAGGATCAGAGGTTATGAAAAGATAATTTTATATTTATCAGTTTCTGATAACTGATGTTGAAGACCACAAAATGTTTGGAATAATATCTTCCGTCAACCAGTTATTACAAATTGGCCCCAGAGAATATGTTCGAATCAAGTACAAGCTTCCACTCGCGAAATTTTTACACGAAACAGTGAACTTATACAAAACAAGGACTAAATCTGGGGTGAATAGTATCAGAGAAATCTTATTCAGAGGCACAGTGATTGCCATAATAACAGCTTTAATGGTATGGCTCTCTATATTTATGTATATTGCTTTTTATCAAGTTTATGTACCCACCATTTCACATGAAAGACCAGTATTCTTAAAATTCAAGTAAGTTTGATCACGCAACTTTACACATATATTATGAGCTTTCATTGCAGACCATGTGGAGCTACAGATGAATGTGTAACTAAAAAAGGTATGTGCAGTTTTCCAACAGCTCATGTACAGCTCACTAATAAGCAGCAGCTATTAATGGCTGGGCAACCTTACAAAGTACTCCTGGAACTAGACATGCCCGAATCCCCAGCAAATAAAGAACTGGGAATGTTCATGGTTTGTGTGGAATTCATTGGAAGAGATGGGCATCTACTAGCAACTTCCTGTAGATCCAGTATGCTACATTATAAAAGCCTCCTTCTAGATACCTTGTATAAGCTAGTGTTCAGTCCCTTTTATTTGTTTGGATCTTCTGAAGAAACACAAAAGATACATATTGAACTCTTCTCTGATTATGAGGAAAGCCAGGTAGGATGTTAGTCTCCATGGAAATTTAGGATTTGATGCATTGATTTCCAGCTTGAACCAGTGACAGATATTCACATTGAAATTCAGTCAAAGCATATTGAGATCTATTCAGCAAGATTTGCTGTAGATGCTCAGTTTTCAGGGCTGAGATATATAATGTTCCATTGGCCAGTGTTGTCAGCTGCTTTGGGTACGTTTAAAAGATTTGTATACCCATGGTATAGTATCTTATGATTGCAATATAGGCATAATAAACAGGAAAAGCTGTTTTACATTTTTTTATATATGCATTATGAAAGGAAGAATTATGATTATTTTTCACAATAGTTAGACACTGTATATTTTTAAATAAAGATTAGAAATTGATAAGGAACTGTTATAGATGTGTCAGCAAGGGGCAGAGTTTATCTCTCTGACTTGAAACATCAATTCAAAATCGATAAATACACTATGACAAATATAATTATGATGATTTCATCAGAGTTATGTTTTTTACAGGTATTACAGCAAACTTGTTCTGCATTGCTATTGTATGCATGATAAGTTGGTATCAGATTGTGCACTCAGATGAGTATCTTGAGTTTCTTGAAGCAAGTAATAAGAAATTCGTTGATAATGGTAAGACAGTTGAAATTTGATGTTTATTTGCATGTATGTTGAATGTGTTGACATAATGGAATAATAATCGTTTTGGTAAAAGTTTACACACTTGGATTTTGATGGAATTTTTTTCCAGACTTACGTATTTTGGCATAGAAAGTACGAATTTGGTAATAAGACTTCAAAGTGGAATATCTCGAAAAATATCAATTTCCCCACACGATAATATTGCCAAAGTTGTGTTTCTTCACTTAAAAGTTTACGTTATAAACTTAAACCGTCGTTTTTGTGGTCCTGGAAATTAATCATGGCATTTTTGTTTCTAACTCACCTGGTGTCACACTGTCCATACTGTTTGAAACAAATTTTTGGGTATCGTAGCAGTAGGTGGTTATGGGGAAAATATTCATACGTGGCAACATTACAATTAAATTTTTCTTTCATGTAGATGTACTGGCCGAACCAATCACACTACTCAACATCGGTACATTGTTCTTTCTGCCAGTATACATAGGCTACGATTTATCTGTCAAAATTATGAATTACATGTGGATACCACCAAGAGTATTGCTATATTTATTGAAAGTCAGTTATGATAAGTACGTTGGGGCTCTGCAGAGTGTAACAGAGAGAGAAACAGCTGAAGACACCATCAGAAACAGTGGAGAATTTAATAAAACCATGTGTGAAAGCTGTGAAAAAATCGTTTGTGCCAAACACAACAAAAGTGTCTGTACGGATTGTTTAATGAATAATGAATTAATGGTTTTACGGTGATTGGAACAGGTTTGATGATTTTTTTCTCAAATAATAGAAACAAGAATGCCAATTTCAGTTACATCATTGAAAGTTTCATTATTATTCATAAAGATTGCTCATTCGAAACAGATTCTAATGCACACCTGCGGTTATGCAGTTATAATTCCAAAAATACTATACAGAGTGTCTCGTAAAGACTACGTCAAACCGAGGGAGATTGTAGATCAAAGGATAACACACCTGCTATGACAAAATTCCCATCATAAAAGTCTTACCGTTTTTGAGATATTTTTTTTTTTGAAAATAATGAATTTCAATAGTTTTGTCTTCACGGTTGATGCAATTTTACACCTTTTCGGTTAGTTTGTTCAGTAAAATATTACTGAAGAATAATTTCAACGTTTACATTAAAAACATTCTCCGAACATTTCAAAGGGGGTCAGTGAGAAATTTTGGTTGTGGATTTTTTTGTTCATGAAGTTCAGTCCATCGTAGTGAAACCAAAAATGTACTGAGCTACTGCTGCAATTTACACCAATAAATTGTCTATTATATAGTGATTTCAAAAAGGTCTCCTTTGTGTTCAGAGAATGTTTTCAATGTAAACGTTAAAATTATTCTTCACTGAAAAAAATAAGCAAAAAGGTGTGAAATTGTACTAACCGTGAAGACAAAAATATTGAAAGGGGCAAAAAATCATCATTTCCAAAAAAAAATCTCGAATACGTTGAGACTTTTATAATGGGAATTTTGTCATAGCAATTGTGTTATACTTTGATCTACATTCTCCCTCGGTTTGACCCTGTATAGGAATTGTATAACTTTTTCCAGATTCAGATTCGTCATCTTTCGATACAGATGATATACCAGAAAATACAGACTTCCTGAATGGCGACGATTTTATTGAAAATCTCCAATCTTGAGAGACATTGTCTACAATTTCATTTCAGTTGCTGAACTCGCCACCTTATAGTAGTACTTAAAACTTCAGCTAAGCATCGACTAGTGATATTTCAAAGTGTGATAATATGTTCAATGGTGCCATTTCAATGAAACCATGTCAATCCTCTTTTATTTTTATTCAATAAAACACTAAATAAACGATGAATTATTCATTACTCGTTACCTGAAACGCAGAATTTCCACAATTCTCGGTAACTTCACGCTGCCAGGTACACTTTTGGAGGGTGCGAAGATAAACACGGGGGTAGCACTCTGATCAAAAAAATTGAGCAAAAACGATCGAAAAGTTGGCGGGACGTCCCCTAGCCCCCGCCTCCGCCGAGCTCGTCTTCGTATTGTTTGCGGAAACAGTCTCCGACGGGGAAGAAGTCCCAACAACGCTGTTGGTACATGTTCCACACATAAGTTTCTTGACCCGTATATTCTGTGTCTGGCTTGTTGATCAAGTGCATGAGGAAGAACCTGGAACAACGAGTTTTTTCATCGAAATTAATAGGTGCACCGATTTTTCGTAATTCTGGTGGATTTTTCGCAAGTTTCTCAGGTTTCTGAAGCTCTACGAGTTCAAATGACCCCATTTTCGGAATCAGCGCGTCAAAATACGTAAGAATCACTATATACTAAAGTCGAAAAACCGATTTTGAAATTTTCCGATTGGTTTTTCGCGATTTTCTCAGCTTCCTGAAGCTCTACGAGTTCAAATAACACCTGAAAACTCGTCTATAAGCTGTCTAAGAGGCGCTGAAAACGGTGGCAAAATCCGTTTTTTTGATATCTATTATAGTTTTCGAGATATTTCATGTTGAAAATTCCAAAAAATCCCAAAAAGCCAGAAATACTCATGAAAATCCCCAAAAACCCCATTTGCTTGAAACTTTATGGCTACTCACAGATAATTAGCTAAATTGTGCTCCTGTTGCACGTGCGTATCGAACCCATGCGGCACCTTATCAAAATAGTCCTTCCCAATACCGCAAATGAAACAGTTCGATTCCATGTCTTCCTTGACGCTTTCCAGCTGATCACGAAGCTCACCGAAAGCGTCAATAATCAGACCTGAAACACGAAAAATATCACTGAAAATACAGCTGAAATTATAAAATTCCTCACCCTGAATGATGGCCAACAGGATAATGATAATGAAGAAGAAGAAAGTGATGTCGAACATGATTCGGTAAACCTCGTATTCGTCACCGTCTGGGGGCTCGATTTCGTCACCGATGCCGCCACCTGCTCTTACTCCTTTGTAAAGATGGAAGACGAAACACTGGAAGAAAAATTCAATAAAAATAAATCTTGGCGCAGTCGGCAGGATCCAATACTAAATGGGTATTGTGATGTGTTTCTTGTTGTTCTCATGAGTTTTTGTCGATACTACGAAATATGGATGAATTATTATGATTTTTGCCACATTATTTGCCAAAGAAAGGTTTTTTTCTGTACATTACAGTTCCTTATTGATAATCAGAATCATTTTGAACCAAAGAATGATACATTTCGTGAATCATAACCCAAATCCAGCATGAATGGGAGTTTTTGTTATCTGAAGTGCAAACAAGTTGAAAAAAAGTTCTGTTTCGTTCATTTGTAGTGTTTTCGTGATAATTTTTTGAATAAAAAAAAAGAGAGCATGAGCTTATTGTTCTTATAGCTCTATATTCACAATAATCAGAATGAAAAATTCAATGCAACGTAGAATAAAACTACCACCAAGTACTAATCAATATATATAAAATAAAACTTGGCGCAGTCGGTAGGATCCAATACTAATCCGGTAATAATCTTAGGGATTGTGATGCGTGTGTTGTTCTCATGAATTCATGTCGATAAGTATGGATGAAATATTATGATTTTTCCCAATATATTTCCCAAACGAAGGTTTATTCTGTCCATTACAGTTCCTTATTAATAATCAGAAACATTTTGATCCGAAGAATGATAAATTTCGTGAATCATAACCCAAATCCAGCACTAGTGGGAGTTTTTGTTATCTGAAGTGCAAATTGTGTTTTCATGACAATGTCTCGAAGTTTTGAAAAAAAAAATGAAGCATAAGCTTGTTATTCTTCTCTAGCTCTATATTCGTAATGAGCAGAATAAAAAAAATCAGTGCACTCACCGTCAACATATCATGACACTTCCTATCCACCTCTTCATCCTCCTCTTGCACATAAAACTTCCTGAAGAAATTGAAGGCAATCACCGTGTAAATGTACACGATAATAATGAGTAACATGACAGTGAGCACCAGCTGTTTACCGTTATGCGTCACGGACTGCAAAATCGTGCGCAACGTTTTGAAACCGACGGCGACATCGAGAAGATGGGCAGCGAAGAAAAAGTTGTTGAAGTTGCCCAGGATGGAGAAAGTGAAGTACCACAGCGAGTACAAGAAGGAGTTGTCGGTGATTGTCACACCGGATTTCCAGATTTGGTAGCGCCAATCGATGTTGATGATCCTGCAAGAAAAAAAGCTTGTGGGTTGTGGGGAAACTGTAGGAAAAATCGGTGTGGGCTCACATCGAGATGATGTTCTTTTTCTCTTCGGATTCTTGCTGCTGGAAGGAGGTTTTCTCCATGCCGAGGAGGTTGCTGATGGACTCGAAATCGTAGGTTTCGCTGTACTTCTGTCTCACCTTCTTCTTCACGAATTTGTCCCAATAATTGACAGGAAACGATCTGAAAATAACAACAACAGGTTGTGTCTCAGTTTCATTCCATGCCAATTCAAAAACTTCCCCATCAAAATGAATCAAACGATCTAAAATCCTCAGGTTATTCTTTAAATTTTTAAATCATTCATTTGTTATTCCTTTACCTAACAGGAGAATCCAATTTTAGGGTAAACACATATGATGCAATATAGAAAAAAAATACCATGACAACAAACCTGCATGAACTGATAATTGAAGTGATACACTAATCAATCATAATCACAAAGAAAGACATGAAAGATACAAAAACAACAATGTATCCACACAAAACAGCAGCTAAAAAAGAAAAAAGGAACTGAAAAAACAAATGAATTCATAAGTACAGCAATTTGTAACAATCAAAAATTAAATAGTAACAAAAGGAAGAGAGCTTTATTTGTATTTTTTGGAAAAATAAAAATTGTCATCAACTCAGACTCGTCTTGAAACCAACTCAGCCCCTGTCAGATATACTGAGTGATTTTCAGTTTATTCAAAAATCGCCAACAATTTTCTAAATCATAAAATTGTTGAGAATTGTATTTTTCAAGAAATAAGTAACATTTTGAATTAAATTCTTCAAGAATATCAGTGTTGAAGCTTATTGAACAATGTGAAGTTGAAAAGATTCGAATTTTCAGTGAAATTACACCATAACCGATGTTTTCAATGTTTATGAAGTGAATTTTGCTGAAATGACAAGAGTTTGGTTATTTTTCTAGCATTTCTTGGTCATATTTGTGGATATTTTTCATGTTTCTACTGCCAAAACGTGCAAAAAGTAATTGGTCTCGAATATAAAGTAGAACCCGTTGATTCTTTCATAACCCAAGCCGAAAACTCACTTCGCCGATATGACCATCTTATCCCAATGACTCTTCAAATCATCATCCTCGGGCTGCTCCGCGATATACAACCCCTCGAACTCCAACCTCCGCGCGATCTCCTTCTCCCTCTTGAAGATAGCCAGCGGCACCTTCAGGTGATAGTACGCGATAAGCATGGCCAAGGAGACGATCGAATGCAAAGCGGCCGCGAGCCGCATCACGTGCGCCATGTAGTAAAAGTCCTCGTCCACGTGTACCAGTTCCGGCCCGGAGTCGTCTTCGTCGTCCTCGCCGGAACCCGAGCCCGAGGGGCCGCCCCCCGAACCCGACCCGTCCAGGATGTCCGGGAGGTCCTTGCCCCCACCGCTGAGTTCCTCCGTTAGGCTGGAAACCTGGAAAAAGGGGCGATGAGAGGGAAGATTTTTTGGCGCAGTCGGCAGGCACGCACTTTGTAGAACAGGAGCATGAAGTTGATGCAAAAGGCCAACACCAGGGCGACGTACTTCAGGTTGTAGAAGTTCCTGGCGAGAAAAGAGACGGTTCTTTTGCCGTAGGCTGCGAAGTTGATTTGCGACATGGCCGACGGCTCAGTGGCGTGCACCTGCTTGCTTTCAGTCTCGATGGCCTGCATGGCGGCCTGCTGGGCAGCCTGCGCTTCCGCCTTCTCCTGTTGGGCGCGCTTGGCTTGCTCCCCGCTGGAAAACCACCACGTTACCACCGACTAACACCCTCGTGCCCGAACATACCCGAGCAAATCAGACAGAGACAGCGGTTGTTCGGGGGTTTCCACCTCGCCGTGTTCGCCGGTTTCTTCGGGCGTCGTTTCTCCGTCCCCTGAGGACGGTTGGCTACCTGCAGGCGACTCGTGGGCCGCCATTTTGTACTGGCCGTTGTCCTCCTTGGTTATGTCCACGCCGAAGGCTTGCATCTGGGTGTTTTGGTCCTCTGTCGAGGGCAGCGAGGGCAGCACCCGCATAGGTCCTACTTTTTCTTCTTGCACCACCTTACACAAAATGTTTGGGAAATGTTAGAAACAGTTGCATTCGCGAAATGTCACCATAATATTTTTAAGAGTACAACAATTGAAACAATCAGATATTGAATCACAGTAAATATTAAATGAGTCACGAGACACTGTCTCCTATTCAGGTTTCTACTATAGATATAGAAATAAAAAATAAAGAACGACATAAAGCGCTTATAAGAATTCTATAGTCCCATAGGGCGCAATCTAAATTCTATCATTTTTATGATTTTATTGGTAGCTGTAGATTTTATTTATCTGGATATTTTCTATGCCAATATTGAATTATTTTTTCCAAAAATATATTCGAATCGCCTTTCCCAGATATAGTTTTGCTTGATGAGAAGATTTTTTCATTTCGATAATTTTCTATACCATAATTGAATTATTTTTTCTAAAAATATTCGAATTGCAAATTATATTCGAATTGCCTTTTCCACTTATAGTCTTGCTTGATCTGTAGATTTTTTCATTTAGATATTTCTCCATATCATAATTGAATTATTTAAAAAAATATATTCGACTCACAAAATATATTGAATAATGTTTTCAAAAAATATTCCATTTGCAAATCAATTGTCAAATTCCTAATTAATCGATTTTTCTATTGGACATTTTTCTATGTTTTTCAGAAAAATATTCGACTCGCAAGATATAGACGATTGTTGAATCGCCTTTTTATAACAATTCTCCCTTATAGTCCTGCTTGATCAGTATGGAATTGAATGTCGACTGATACCGTGTGAAATTTTTTTCTATTGAATAAATTAAGCCAATTGAGCAGATATATCTTTGTACATATTTTATTTAGTGATTCAGGAACAGAACTACCTCATTATATTCATTTATCCGTTAAGCGGATTTGTTCATTCTGTTTTTTTTTGGCGATGACTTGAAAAAAATCTCATTTCATAATAACATTTACACAAGAGCTCAACCTTTTGACATTAGACAATTCACACATTTAGCTTACTATCCTTTACTGATCTGTCCACTCATTCACAACTTATTGTAGAATTGACAAGATTGCGACACTGTGTGAAAACATATTGAACGTTATTCTCACCACGAAATTTTCTGCGCTCGTTCCCTCACCAACTGACATTCGACATACGACGTGTGAGTGCTCAATTTCCGATCAAATCACGATAAAAACCCACCTGCACCGTAGGCTCTTCAACCACAGGACCCCTCATGAGCGACATCAGCACGTCCAGGACGTACTTTATGACGACGCCCACCCCGAAGCCGGAGTAGTAAAAAACGTAGAAAATCGATCGGAAGAACCCGACCACCAACTCGGTGAACGTCATCTGCTGCATCTCGGCGATCTTATGCTTGATGTGCGTGGGCCCCAAACAGCTCAGCCCGTAGCAAATCCCGTCCTTGACCGCGTGGTACGCCCGCTGCATCGGATTCTTGGCCGCCCGATCCTCGTCCTCGTCCGTCATGTAGCTGTAGCTGGTCGCCCTGGTCGGCCCCCCGCCTCCCGACTCCTCCACCGACATCAGCCCGCTGGCGTGCTGCATCTCGAAGATGGCGTCCTCGCAGAAGTTGATGAAAGCCTCGAGCTTCTCCTTGTCCCCGCCCTCCGTCACTATGGAGTAGAAGAAGGCGCGTTTGGACTCTTTGATTTGCGGCTTCTCCCACTGCTCGATGTTGGACTCTTTGATGCCGAAGTAGACGCGCTCGATGCGTTTGCTGCCGCCCATGATTTCGATGCGGCCGAGGAAGGGCTCGAAGTAGTTGAGCACCGAGCCGGCGGTTTCTAGGAAGCGAGCGAGTCGCGGCTCGTTGGGCATGTGCTCCGACAGGTTGGTCAAGAGGACGGCCAAGTTGAAGCCGATTTCTTTGGCCGGCTCGTGGAATCTGTCGATGAAGCCGATGTAGTCGATTTTGCCGTCGTGGTTGGTCTCGCAGCAGGCCAGCAGGAACTCGATTTCCTCCCTGGAATCACGAAAAGCTCAGTCGTCCAAACTCCCCGGTGGTTATTCTCGACTTACGGCGTGTAGCTCTTTTGCTGCTCCATTTTTTCCTTGAAGTCTTTCGGGTACACCCAGCCGTCGTTGTTGATATCAATTTCTTGGAAGGATGAAGTCGAAGTGAGCTCTTTGAGCTTCAAAAACATGTCGAAATACTTCAGGATTAGTTCTACGTTGCTGGCGCTTTCCACCAAAGTGTCTACCATCTGCTTACCGATAGTTCCATTGACGACATTACCTGAAAATAGTTTCGTTGCATAAGTTCAAGATTTTTAATCTAATTATGTAAGGCAGAGAAAATTAAAATATTGTTCTATGCGATGTGAAGAAAACTATTGGGCAACGCAGTTGTTTACTTGAATTTAAATTCAACGAATTCAAAACGAAAACAAAGAAATGGATACTAGAAAGAAAGCGTCAGTTCTTTCACAGAATAATAAATAACCACTGATTCCGAAAGTTACAATTCTATTTACAGTTATATTTTTACCATATCATCATTTTGATTGTACTTTTTTTAGCAATTTTGTACTCTTGTATTTTGATGTGTTAATTATCTTTTGATTAATTGTTTTGCACCTCGTTTCTCAAATTTATGTTGATGTTGATCTGTATTAATTTTAAAATCTACCTTTTATTATAACCTATACCGCGCTCAAGCTGAAAATTTAAGTTTCTGTGGTATCCCCGTTTATTCAAAAAATTATATTGTATTATATTTCAGATGAATAAACATTATTATCATTATCATTTCCAATTTTATCAACAGGTTTCCAATAAAAGTAATGTTTTACTTTTTAGTTCGGCTTGCTTTAAAAAAGTATTTTTTTTTACAACCATCATTTATTTTCTGTATTCCATCTGACGTATGAGGTTGCTAATTCTTTATGCGTCAATGTGTCATTCTCCAATAGACGTATACGGTCGGACGGAAGACTGAACGCTACCAACTACGAGCTTATTTTTTTCCCTGGTGAATCTAGTTGAAATAATTATTACCTTCTAACATGGACAGCATCATGGTAATCATATCTTTCTGAAGATTCAGCAGCTCCTTGAGCAAATCAACTTGACTCGAGTGTTTTGACAGTTTGTCTTGCATGTGCGAAAACAAGAAGAGGAAACCACCGACTGCGTCCCATAATCTGTCAACAAAACGCAACATTATCAGCTGAATAATAATGAAATTACTATTGAAACTTCACCTGGAATGGGCTAGCGCTTGCTGGTTGAGAGTGCAAGGCCCCTGAATAACTTCAGTGAGAGTATTAAAAACTTGGCTAGCGACCTCAATGGCTTTGAAAAAGTTGGCTTTCCCAGCAGGATCAATCAGCTCCTTGCTCGAGTAATGCCAGTAGAAATCCATGATGGACTCCTGGAGCCTCAGAAGGTAATCCACAGTGCAAATGACAACATTGACAGTGGTAGTGTTGCCGGCTTGGGTCCTCAAGTAGTTCTGCCACTCTGAAACCCGCAAAACCGAGAGACCTCAGCGGAAAACAGCACACCGCGAACCGCCTTACCCAAATTGTGACCTTCACAAGTCAGCTGAATGAACCTGAAGAGGGCGCAAGTGAACTCGGCATCGTGCATGTTCTTCTCGCCGGCAGCGCCCTCCGAACCGACGCCGAGTCCTTCGGCTTTGGTGTTCCGCTCGAACGCGTCTAAATCCAGCGAGCCGCAGCTGTTCATCAGGCCCGCGATGCTCGTGAAGAAACCCACGTCCTTCTTCTCCTTCAGGTGGTTCAGCATGCCCATTTGGATGTCGTTGTTACCGCCGCGCAGCACGGAGATGCCCAGTTGCAGGGTTTTCATTACCATGTCCGAGGAAACGCCTTTGCAGGCTGATATGTGAAGGAGGACCATCTCGGCTACGCCGCGGTTCGCCAGGCGGGCTTGGTTGAATAGGAGTTTCTGCTTCTCCATTTCTTGTTCCTGGAGGTTAGTATTTTTTAAATCAGATTGAATTTGTACCATCTAGAAGTTCAGGGGTAAATTTCGAGACATGAAGTGAAACTAACAGCAAAATTACATTCTTACCTTGTCATTTTTGGATGGAATTTCATCATTTTGATTGTACTTTTTTTCAGTAATTTTTTTCTTATATTGCAATTTGATGTGTAAATTATCTTTTGATATTGTAATGCTTTATGACTTATATTGTCATATTTTTAGAATTTTTTTTGTTTTTAGATTCGAATGGCAATTTTCAATTTAGGGCACTTAGAAGGCACAAATACTTTCAGAAGTGTTCATGAAGGTGAAGAAGTTTTGAATGCTGGATATGTAATACCATGAAGAAAATTGAATTCTTTCACTGCTGACAAGATAATGATTTACGTTATGAAATGAATTATGAGTTTAAAGTATTCGTTTTTCCTGCTGTTTTTTTTTTGGGAAGTGCCAAATGAAATAGATAATGTGAGATCTCGTTTCAATTTTGTTGATACCTGAACAATACTATTCTCAACTGTGACTTTTGATGTAAACAGAATTTCATCTCTCTATTCACCTGCTTGAAGAAAAGCATGGGCATTAATATTGGCAGTTTAATTTCACCGATTCATAGTTTCTCAATCTTTCCAATATTCATTTCAGTATAAAATCAACAAACACAAGAACTATGTCAACATTTCTGGTTATTTTTAGTACCACCAGTTGGCGTATCTTTCAATTCGAATAAACTAGTCTTACCATCAATTTTCTCATCCGCTGCACCAAAAAAAAAACGTTGAATAAGTAAATTTCGTCCCTGAAAAACCCCCGTTCGACAAACCAACTTACGTGTATCGAAGACGCCCCTTCTTCTCCATCTCCCCCACCTCCGCCTTCCTCCTCCTCTCCCTCCTCCTCCTCCTCGCCGCACGACTTGGCGATAATCTCCGCGTAGCTCATATACAGAGGATCCTCTTGGAGAGCGCCCGACCTCTCCGTCATCGCGCCGCGACAGAACGTCGTCACCAGCTGAGTCAAAGGGTCCGGCTTGCCCTCCTCCTCCTCGGCGTCCTTCTTCTTCAGCTCCGAGTCCTCGAACGACTGCGTGAGGTCCTCGATCATCACCTCCTGGCCGACGTTCTCGTCTTGCAGCCAAAAATCGCGGTAGGTTCGAATGAAGATGTTGATGGCGCGGTGCCTGGGAGAGAGTTGGGTTAGATGGTGGGTGGAGGGCGCTCGGGTGGGTTAGTGAGACACACACACACCTGCTCATTTTATAGAGAGGGGTCATCCTGAGGCACGCGAGGGCGGCTCGTTTGCGGGCGGCGCCTAGGATTCTCTTCCAGCCGTCGCGGTTATTTTTCGGTTTGGAAGCCTGAGAGCGTGTAACACAACAACCAAACGGGTTAATCGAGCGGAAGTTGAAGTCGTAGTTGTTACTGGGCAGGGGGTCACAGCGAAAAACGGAAAACCAAGCTACTCGAGGCGTCTTGCGAATTTGGTGCAATCACTTTGAGCCGGTGAAGGAATGAAAGTGAATCGGATTTATCAATTTTTTCAAAGGTTTCCACAAATTCGATGAGTTAGCTGAAGTATTAAAACGTTTATCAAATTTGGAAAATTTCAAATTGTGTCAAAGAGTCACCCTTTCAAATATTAGCATGTATTTAAGGAACACCCTGTATAATTACATGAGTATAGTTAATTTTCATTAATTAATTATTATTTTCAATCATACGATTGAAACAAGTATATTTACTGCATTAATTTACGTGCCTACATTTTATTTTGAAGTTTTTGAATGTATGCCTACTGTTTAGGTAGAAGATAATTATTTTTTATAATTGCGGTTTTGTTACTTCACTTTGTTTTGTACTTATAGATATGTATAATATTTTTCCTATTTCAAATAAATATTTCAATGTTGTTCAAAGTGATTCCGCCATTTTTTGGACACCTCAAAAACAATCAACGAACCTGGGCAAACTGTGCAAAGAAGCTTGCCGAAAGCAAGACAGTACCGCTCGCTTCCTTTGGGTCGAAACGACGCTCCTATAAACCCCTTTCTGCTGCTGTTGAGGATGGTCGATCTAGCAACGCAACGCAAAAATAAATTATAAAAAACGAAAATCAAAAAATAATTCATCTGCAACCGATGTAGCATGAACCCTGATCCTGAATATTCGTTACAGTTTGACAGTTTGACATCGAGATACTCACCATGTGCAGGCCGAAAAGCACTTTGCTCATGGCCACTATCCTGTCAACTGTCTCTTCCAGCTGGTTCTTGCCGTTGTTATCGACAGACGATATCGTGACACTCTTCTTGCTGCCCAGCTGGCTGTACAGGTAGTGCTGCCACGACATCTCATCAGCTGGGTCGATTTTATCGGGAAGTGTCAGTTGGGTTTTGGCAAAGTCGATTATATCGTACTCCGGCATTTTCTGCAACACGATTCGCTTCGTAAGTTCATCGAGCTGTTGGTGGTGAGAACGCGATTTACCTTGAGGAACCGATCCTTGCAGTGCTGAACCAGCTCCTGCTCACGCCCAGCGAAAAGATTGAGGCCTACCGGCAAGAGGCGTTTGAGACAGGCCACCATAAGCGAAGCCTGGATTTCCTTGTCCTTGTCCCTCTTCTTGTCGCGATGCTTCTTCTTTTTCTGTAAAACAATCACCACAGTCACCTGTCAACTGTCGAAGCGCCGCAGTTTCCCCACCTTTCCCACAGTGGGTTGACTCCCGTCAGGCACGACGGTCCTCCTCGTCGCCGTGGGCATAATCAGCACCATGTTATCGATCTCGTTGGCCGAGATGAAGTTCTGCTCTTCCCGCAGGAAGTACTGCGACTTGGACCAGATGTTGAAGATTTCTGCTACGTGGTTGTACAAGTCCTCGGCCTCGGCGACGTTGTGCCTCATCCAGTGGTTGCGCTGCAGGTCCACGTACTTGATTAGAAGGGGGTAGAAGGAGTAAATGTCGCGCACCAGGAGGTGCCAGTCTTCCTGGATCTGGGTCTCGATCTGAAAAACAGAAGTTGAGAGACGAAAATGGACTATAAGTGTGAGCTTACTTGAGAAGTATCCTCGGTAGAGCTCTTGATGAACCCCCTCAAGCTCTCTTCTTTGTGGAACATGACTTCCGTCCTCTTCTTCACTCTTTCAGCCAACGGCAAGAAGGGATCTTTGAGGAGCTCTTCGCTGCTGTTGATAATAATTTGCTGGGTGTAGGCAGCTATGCGCGTCATCCACGGCGAGTTTTCGTTGCCGATGTTCTTCTTGATCAGTTTGAGAACGTTTTTGAGCAGCTGGTTCATGTGTTCAGCCGTCACCATGGACACGTGCGCCCTGGGGGGGCGAAACAAAGCGTTCATCTTCAGAAACCCGAATTTTTCCACTCACCCTCCGGTGGGGCTGACGTTATCCGGGCCCTGAGACCACCAGAACGGGAGATACGAGCACAGCATCGGCATTATGACGTCTATGACGTGCGGGGCGTCCGAATACGTCTTGTCGCTTTCCACGAACTGGTCCACCTCGGAGAGGATGGCTTCTAGCGTCGGCATGGCTCCCTCCATCCGAGCCATCACGTCTGAGGACGAAACAATCGAATTACAAATGGAAAACTGCACAGGGTGTAGGCGCGAACCTTGAGCTTCCAACGAGTGATCGGCGATCCGGTTTAGAAGCGAATACGGGTTGTGCTTGTTGAGATGCGGCTCCAGAAAAGCGACGGGGAACGTGGAGCTGAAAGCGCCCATGCAAGAGCCCAGCGTCGGTTTGTACTTTTCCATTTCCGTCTTCAAATACTTCCTGTCGTGGTGCAATGTCGGATCGGTGCCGAGGGTGTAGAGCGATTGCAGCGCTTTGTAGGAAGCCACCTGTATCTCGTCCACTGAAACGAGAAATTGCAAGTCACGGAGAATGGCAGCTGGGAGTCGCGAGTCTTACGTAGCAAATCGCTGCCATACTCGCAGTTCGCCAGGTGGTCAAACAGTGAGGTCAACACGGGCAGTATCACGGCGTTGACGTACGACAGCGAGGTGGACGTTTTGAGGTGCGTGCCCCTCAAGTGACTGTACTTCCCCTCCTGCAAATTGATGATGGTGTGCCCCAAATCGTCGGCCGTGTTGTTGAAGAACGTCAGCATGGACGTCCTGATGAACTCGGGGCAGTTCTTCACCAGAGACTTGGCGTCGATACCCTTCACCAGCACCTGCAGACACCTCACGGTGATCCTGACGTCGGCGCCGAAGGCGGCCAGGCGAGACCTCAGGAGACTGGCGAGCTTGCAGAACAAAGCGGCCACCATCTCCTTTTCCTTCAAGCTGGCAGCCCCGACGTTGTTGGTAGCGGTGGCGATGGCGATGAAGTAGTTGCGGTGCGTCGAAAAGTACTTTTCCATCAGCGGCAGCATCACTTTCGAGAAGAACTTGATGTCGCGCGAGGAGGTTTTGAACGAGCTCCTCCTGCTGAACGTCTGCGACGGTTTGAGCAGCTTCATGTTGATGGTGGCGCGGTCCAAGTACTGAATGAGCTTCACCAGCAAGCTGTACGCGAAGCGCAGCTCCACCGACGGACCCGCGGTGGACTGCTCGGTTTCGGACTGCCCGCCGCGGTTCGGCCGGTGCAGCTTGTAGCCCTGATACTGGAGGTACTTGAGGAACTCCTGCGAGCGCTCCCTGTCCTTCTTCTTCTCCTTGTCGGTGAGCAGATCGTAGGGCACCAGCTGCGGGTGTATGCCGCCGCCGCAAGTGTTGAGCTCCTCTTTCTTCTTGCGCGCCCAAATGTCGTGCGCGTTCTCCGCCAGCCGCTCAGCCATGTTCTGCATCTCCCTGGACAACGTCAGGTTGGTCATGTCGACTGGATGCGGGTTGTAGTTGAAGGCGGAAGTGCCTTCGCCGGCTTGCCGCAGCCCGGAGTTCCTGCTGTTGGAAGGGAGGTCCACTTCGGTGTGCTCCACCGACCAACCGATGGCCAGCAGAGCCTTGAGGGACTCCCTCACCGGCTCCTTGTACCGCTCCTTCTCGTAGTCGTTCAGCATGGCGTAGGGCTTCAGTCTCGGGTGCGTTTTGCTGCCCTCCCATCCGGAATAAGTGTCCCCGTACTGCCAGGCGTTCTCCAGCTTCCTCGAGGCCCAAGCGTCGTGGTAGTGCTCGGAGAACTGCTGGACGATGTTGTTCAAATCGTTGTTCAACACCACGGAGGACGTGTTGATGGGTTGGGGATTGTAAGGCCCGTCCGGACCGGTCTTCGCCGACTTATTGGTGTACCACTCGTCATCGTAGTTCTTCGATAGGGAGTAGTCCGGCGGCAGGGCGCATCCGATGGCCGTCAAACAGGGCAGAGCCTTGCCGAACAGCTCCGGGTCGTAGTCCATCTTGCTCAACGAGTCGAAAATGTTGGAGAACAGCATCATGGTCAAGCGCTTCTCCTCGTCGCTGGAGGATCCGTACACGCCTTGACCGGTGCAAGTGCCGTAGTACTTGGCGCATCTCTCGTAGTGCAAAGTCAGGAGTCTGAGCGCCACCGTCGTGTACTCGGACAGGTTGGAAACGTCCACTGTCAGCTTGCGGAGCAGTTTGAGCAGCATCGAGGGCTGCAACTGGCTGGTCAGGGCGACTAGGAAGTCGGAAACCGCTTCTCTTTGGCCTTTGGTGAGCATGCGGTTCTTGGACAGCCTGTAAACGGTGTGCAAGGTAGCGTCTAAAAGTGAGGCGTAGTTTTCGGCTTCGCTGTAAAACTTGCTGTGCTGAATGAGAAGTGGCAGAATCGAGTTCCCGATGTAGCGGTTCATGCTCAGCGCCATATCAGACTCACTACCATCGTTCTACAAACAGAAAAACAGGTTAATGACGAACACATCAATCGGTTACTCAGTACATACTCTGTCCAACATTGTGGCACACCTCAAGTCGGGCAGGAAAGCTTCTTCCAGGAGCTTGAAAAACAGTTCTTGGGTTTCGATTCCGTACACTCTCTCCAGGAAAAGCACGACCGATTGCTTGTGCCCTGGTATCAAACCCGAAGGCATATCAGACTTCGGTCGTTCTTCCCCAGCTGCGGGATTATGCAAGGAGAACCTGAGGCTCAGCACCCCTTGGAGGTCTTCGAGTGGCACGAGCGACCTCAAGATAGCCCTCGCTCTCAGCGACTCGTTTTTACCCTAAAACATTACAATGGAATTTTGCGGTTGATTCGGGAATGCACAACTCACCAATGCTATAACAGAGACATCCGGGGCACACCTGCCGAGGAGGTCCACCAGGGTACAGTAAAAGTTCAAAATGGCGGCGCCGGTATCGATGTAGTCCTCGTCGTCCTCACTCTCGGGCAAGGGGTGGCTGAATTGCGCGCAGTTCACTATCGTACCTTCGGCCTCGTCCATCAACTTCCTCCTGTCAGAAATCCTGTCCGACATTTTGTTGGCCTCGACGATGGCTCTCAGCAGCCCTTCACCTTCGCCTCTCAGCGCCGGACCCAAGCATTCCGGCCGTCTGATCAACAGTCTGATGACCAAATTGGCGTTTTCCTCGACGCTCTCGCCATTGACCCAAACGCAGAACCTCAAAAAGTCGAGGTAGCGTTCTCCTTCCACGGGATCCCAACCGAGGTCCGGGTAGCCCTTCTCCACTAGCTCCGAGTTGGATTGCAGCCCACACCTCGAGAGGTAGATCGCGATTTTCTCGAGGTAGTGCTCGCGCAGGGCCAGCGCCAGCTCAGTGTTTTCCATCAGCGAGGAGTAAGAAACGTCCAAGGGCGTGGAGCCGCGCAGACTCGGCCTCGACAGCAAGATGTTGCTGTTGTCCAGGAGGAAATCAAAGTGCTCGAACATCGCTTTCTGGTTCTGCCTGCCGGTCCTGCAAAAGTAGCACAGGAATCGACAGCACGCCACCACCATTTCGTGCGAGGTGTCTTTCTCCTTGGCGACGACCTCGCCTTCGTTGGCTTGCTGCTGAGCGCTGGCGTCCGACTGCGCCTGCGACCTCCTGCCCAGCGTGTTGATCATGACGGCCATCACGTTCTCGTGGATGCGCAGCACCCGAATCAAGTCTGGGTGCTGGAAGAAGGTGTGGTTGTTGACGAGCTTCCACAGCCGCTCTCGCATCAGCTCTTCCTCCTCTTGGGACATCTGGACGGGCAGCAGAGCTCGAATCTGGCTGAGCCCTACCCACATCTCGGCCACGTCGTCCTTGGTTTTGGCGTTGATTATGTAGGTTTTTTCCAAGGCACGAATCAGCTCGCCCACTGAGTCGTACTGCCTCACTAGTAAGCTGAACATCTCCTGGACCAGCTTGGACGTTTCGATTTGGGTCTCCTCGGCCCACCTCACGATGGTTTTGATCAAAACCTTGCGGAAGGTCTCCTCCGGGATCTTCTTCTCCGGCTCGGGTTCTTCCTTGGGCTCCTCCTCCAATTCTTTCACAACGTTTATCAGGTTGTAGAGTTTCTTGATGGGTCCCGGTTTGACGAGGTCCTCGGGGTTCTCGTCCTCCTGAGGTGCTTGTAGGGCTTGCAGGGACACCAGGCTCATGAGTTTGTTGTGGAAGATGTTCATTCGTTCGCAGAGGTCCTCGCCGAGAGGGCAGTTCTCCTTGTCTTCCTCCTCTTGGTTTTTGAAGCCTGAAACGCCCGGGGATTGTAACGCGGGTTTTTGGTGTTTGAGTCAAGCAAGCGAAGAAGCTTTTGAGGGAGCGAGAGAATAGAAAACGAAAAGTGGAGGTAACGCTGACCAGCTGAGGGGTCTACAAATCTACCAATCTCATTGAAAGCAGCTACGGGGTGGTCAAACTATTGCGTGCCGATTGGAAATCGGTTTTTCACTCGAATGAACTACGGATTATGCTTAGACTTGAACAGAAGCTACAACAAAAACTATCGCAGTCTAATTTCACATCGGAAAAAAATTGCACAATATATTTTTACTTACTCAAGCGCTAATTTCAACGTTGAACATTCGAAAAATGTTTTGCTTAGATCTAATAATGAACTGGGTGTTTTTTTAAACTGGTTTCAATAAATCAAGATCATCAAAGTGATTTTTACCACGTTGTGAAAATAAAATGTGTACTTAGATAAAGTTTCTCATTTCGAAAAGAAACAAATAAATACGATACACAAATAGTTAATTAACGTTATTACACTCATGCTTACAAAATCAACAGATATTTTTTTTAGGAAAATTAAAAACTATTGATGATAATCTGATTAATTAGTGTGAATCAACAGATGGTTAGATACATCTGACATGAGTTTTCTGTTCTCAATACTTGAATGTCTAGGACTATACAGGCTGTCCCTTTCTCCAATGCCAATATGAAACAGTGTTTGAATGTTTTTTCATATAACTTTCAGCTAAACTTGCCCCTATTCAATTTCGTTGAGTTGTGCGATTTCTATATAGTGGCACTGGAGAAATTAACATCCTATATTGTGAAATGTTAGAATAATTTGAGATCTAGATGTGTATTTATTGAAATTACTGGATCAGTGAGACTGAGTGTGACGGAACGACTCTTCAATTATTTGATTTCAATGGGTAATTATTAAAAAAAATAATACCAAATATAAAAGTATTTCGAATAAGGCATAATTTTGATCGTAATTAATAATTTTTCTTTCGCAATCTCTGACAATTTCTGTAATCTGTGAGATTCCCAAGCGCGTTGAAATGAAATAATTCGAAGATGAGAAATTGTCGTTCCATCATCTCCCATACAAATAATTTAGTCGACACATTAGCGACAAAAACACGAGCACACCCTGTCGAACCGTCAACTCACCTGTCATCTTCTTAAACTTACACAAAATGGCGTTCATCTGCTCGCGCGGCGGACACCTAAACTCCCTGGTCTTCTTGGCGGCCACGGCCGACGGCAAATCCGACTGCTTAATCTCGATGTACCTCCTCAGCTGATCGGTCTGGAGGTCGCCGACGAAATCGTGGCTGAAAGCTATGATGGACTCCACGCGATGGCGTAGTTGGATGTCGCAGAGGTGGTGGAGCAAGTAGCACATTTGCAGTTTGGCGCCTTCGGCCATCTTCATCGAGAGCAGCCCTTTGCGGTGCTCGTCTTTGCCGTCTTTCTGGTAGACGGGGTCCCACGTCTCGGGGCATATCATGATGAGGAGCTTCTCGACGTCTTGGTCGCGCAGCATGCCCACTAGGAGTAGCCGGTCTACTAGTTTCAGCAGAGGCCTAGACAGTAACGAGATACAGGATTATTAAATAAAATTTCTGGGGATTTTTGATATCGAAAAATTTGGAATAATCATCTTGGAGCTATATTATTGATATTGTTATGAAGATTTACCACTTTTCAAACTATTTTTCATTTATTTTAGAAAAAAACATTGGTTGTTTTGGTATCTTTATAGTAGACCCCGAAAGTATGGAGAACGTTTTCATGAAATGATGAACAGAGCCAGATTCCATTGGTACTTACAAGAAAAGATTTTCGTTCGAACCACCGATTGGGTCTCTGTTGTGCACCTGGTTAATTTCGACAGATTCCGCCAGGGCCATCATGACGTAGTCTCGCACAACATCCAGCGGAAAGAACGGTGAATAAAGGTTTTTTATGTTGTCTATATTGTACCTGTAAAATAAGGCAACGTTGTAGCTCCTTTGAATTGATTGATTGAATTTTATTTTATTTCAATAGTGATTTCGCCTTTATTGACAATATTGACAATAACAGTTGTAAATTAACTCGAAACTACCACGAAATTGATAAGTTTTTCGGAATACTTTGTGAAAAGTTTAAAATAATCCAAACAAATTCGTAAATAATGACAGAATGTATCAAAATGTGGAATTATGTTGTAGGTATAATGTGAAAAACTAAAAAAATTTACGTTATTTCCGAAGTTTTCATTTGTGGTTGCACAGATTCCATTTTCAGCCTCCTCAAGCTATGTCCCAGTTCTGGATCTTCGTATAAGTCCTTCAATTCTTGGCCGATAGGTATCACGTATTCGTTTTTACATACTTCCCTAGAGAAAGAAACGCATCTAAAAATTCGTTCACCCAAATCGAATAATTAATAAACCTTAAAATGATGTCAACAAATAATTCAAAAAACAGAACTTATATAATTATTGAGAGACAAAGGTCCTAACGACTGCGCCAAATGTATTTTCTAGCATTTTTAATTCATATTTCATGACGAATTAATACTCGTTGATAATAAAATTAATTACGCACATAGTAGTCGCAGTTGATTCCAGATGCACAGCAATCAATAAATCATAAAATCCTTGTCTGAGAGGCCCACTCATGTACTCAGACTTGATCGCGTACAGCAACTGTTTCTGATCGACGTGTTTGCACAGCACATGCGCAGCCTTGTAGTTACTCTGTCAATAAAAATGAAATTTTTCGATTCATTCACAGTCTTAAGCTAAACTTTCATACCTGGTAACAGAGAGCGGCGTAAAGAGTAAGAGTGTGTGCATGGAAGCTCAACAGCTTGTCCATTTCGATCAGCTCCAAAATATCGATACAGCGGTCTTCTTCGGGAATATGCAAAGCCAGCATCGATATTGGATCCTCGCATAACATCGACCAACCTCGTATGTCAGACAACTTCAAAGCATGAACTTGCAAGCTTTGATTCGGTACCTAAATCAAATCACAATATTCGACATCGTGTGAGTAAAAATTACGAATTTCGACTCACCCTAGCCCACTGATGCGGTTTCAAACACTGCACCTTCAACCTGGGCGGGAACTGCGGGGTCACGTGCCTGGCACTGTTCTGCAAAACGGCCGCCGACAAAGGAAGACTAGTGGGCGTCCTGCCTAGTTCGATTTGCAAGATTTCTTTGCTCGTTGCCTCGACAAAGATCGCAGGGAACAGCTTCGTTTCGGGCTCCATCTAAGATGGAATTGAAGAATTTAGTGCGTTGTTTGAAGCTGAAAAGTAACTCTCACTTTGTATTTATGTAACGTTTGTTTTCCGTCGCACGTGAAGGTGATGACACCGGTTGCGGCGTCCAGGAAGCAGCCGATGAACATGCCCTGGGAGGCTCCTTTGCCTGAGGCATCCTGGGTTACTTCGTTGTAAAGTTCATCGGCTCTCACCATGTAACAGGACTGTCTGTCAACTCTAAAAACGCATGATAAAATTGTTATGTATTCATTGTCGACCAGTAGAAGTACATTTAACAAAAACAATGGGAGAAAATACCGTACTAAGTTAGAACTGTAATAATTCATGTCTGCCCTCAGATCTGCGCCTAAATTTCACTTAAAAAGCCTAAGTTGGAGTAAAAGAAAAGAAAAAACGCGAGAAAACAATCTTTACCCATCAACAATCCTCTCGTAATCATCGACAATCACCACTGATGATTTGAGTACTTGACTCTGGTTGAAATCTTTGCTGTGCAAATGATACTGGGTGGTCACCCACCCAACGTAGGTGTGGGTAGGATCTTGGCCCGGGAAGATTCGAACGCCTACGATAAAACCAAGTGAGATAAGCAAGTCGTGTTTTGTGCTAATAATCTAACCGTAAAAGTATTCGTTGATCAATTTCAGACATTCGGCGTCGTAAATTTCGTTACCAACAGCTTCAATGCCCGAAGGTTGGGTGACGGTGAGCTGTTTTTGTTGGCGGTCTGGGGCTGTTTGAGGTTGCAAGTCGTTCTATAAACAACATTAATGTCATAATCAGGGTGAATGGGTAGTTTTTTTGGCGTAAATTTCTATACCGAACCTGTGATTGGTTGTGTTTGACAGTTGGCGACCTCTGCAACATCGTGTTCGACGACCACCCCATGGACCTGCCCTGCGGGCTGAATTCCTCCGCCCTACGCCCTGGAGCTTCGGGCGTTTTCGCCTTCTTCGTTTTCGTTCTGTCCCCACTAGTAGTTTCTCTATTTTTCTTCGAGAAAAATCTGGAAAACAATGTCATAAATCTAATAGAAGCGTTAGAACCGAAGCTGAATCTCGGTTTACCTGATAACACTTTTACTGCTTAGAGTGTGTAAGAGAAAATTAAACTGTTAAGTCGAGATGTTTTTTTTTTGTGGAGGGGGAAGTTGTGGAGCTTACCTGAAAGGAGATCTTCCCCTCTTTTTCTTGTCTTCTTTGTCTTGTTGGTTCAAGGCAGTGTCTTGATATCTGTTGATGTCTAGCTCGCTGCTGGATCTGTGAACACCTCTGCTGACGTTCGCTCCGAGATCTAAAATAAAAAAATGATTTCAGAAAATAACAGAAAAGGTCTGTGGAGAAAAAATGGTGGCTTTGATTTCAGAATTTCGATCACAATTTCGGAAAACTCACTGTTATCATCGAATCCGTTGACGTTCCTCGACAACGACCCTTTCCTGGGCGGCCTTGAGGGCATATGCCTGGCAGACTTGGCGGGCTGCTTCATGACCTCATCCGACTCGACGGCATCCTCGTAGTTCCGATGCAAACCCTTGATATCGCTCATGGAAAATCCACTTTTCATGATGTTCTCGATATGCGCCGGCGGCCCTTGCTGATCGGCCTCCACCTTGAGCCGGTGCTGCCTGATTTTGATCTCGTTCCACCTCCTCATCTTTTCTTCCTCTCTGAAAAAAACACCTCGTTGGTTCGTCTGAGGCGCTGCCGCAGGCGTGGCTTACGTTATGAACTGCGAGTGACAGATGACAGGCAGACTCAACCTCAAAAATTCCCAGTTGGCCTTCTCCATGGTCTCGAAAGTGTTGTGGCTGATTTTGAGGCAAGGCGGGGTCTCCGAACCCGCTAGGATTCTGGTCACATCGATTTTGGTGTCTGGAATGTCTTCGGTGTTCTCGAAAATAGGCTGGTCCTTGGTGTACCAGTAGGTGACAGCTCTGTTCATGTTCCTGCAAGGAAAAGAGGGATTTCCAAGGTGATTGGTAGGTGCGGGAGAACTGTGACTTACACGCAGAACGGTTCGTAACCTTCTTGCAAGCCGCACATCGTGAAGTATTTCAGTTGAGTGACGTCTTGGCCGAAAATGAGTCGTGCTTTCTGACCCACGCCTAGGGTGAAGGCGGGCACGAAGTTATCGCCCTGTACATCGGCGAAAGTGGTTTCGCCACCGAGGGCGTCCATGAGTAGCTCGCCGTTCAACGAGAAGCCTGTGTAATTGGAAAAATTATCCAAAATGCATCGCAGGGAAGTGCTTGGAAGCGAAAAATCAATTCACACGTTCAGTTGTCGTTTCTAGAAAAATGACAGTCATGCATTAAGGGATTAGGGACTGAGCAAAAAAATAACACAGATTTGACATGTCAAGTGCAGCCACGAATTTTTATGTCGACGTGTGGCTGAGAATAAGAAGCAAAGTTTCCACTCGAGCCAAAAAATAAATAAACTACCAAAGCAAAAGCTAGTCCTTGTTCGAACTCTTACTTATGGTGTGATCAATAAGATCAAGAAACACCCCAACAACATCTCCCACTTGCCACTGCTTTCCAAAAGACTCGGTAGAGTTACTGTACACTTTCTCTTCCTACAGAAACAGACACAACGAATTCAACATAGAATTTTTCTTCGAAACCAGCTCAACAAGTCTCAAGAATTGTCACCACGATTCCCAAAAACAAAAAAACGGTACGTTAATTATTAGTACAAGTATCAATACATTAACAGGACAATTCCACAAGAATTTCCGTCATGCTTGACTCACTAATAGTTCTATCTGTGATGTCAATAAAACATCCTATAACATCCCCGATATGATACCTAAAGCCGAATCTCTCAGAGGATCCTGCATGGTATTTTTTCAGCTAGTGACAAAGTCAAAAATCAATCAAAAATATTTTCAATTTCGACTTTTCCTCTTTTTTTTGCATACCAAGGCGTCTCCAGTTCGAAACACTTACGTTATATCCATCGAAAGCCCAAGTGTTTTCGTCGGAGCCCAGCATGGAACCCGGAGCGCAATCGGCCTTGGCCCAGCCTACCCTCATGGGTCCGGCTGTCAAAATTTCGAACTCAAAGTACCACTTGCCGGAACCTACCGCGTAGTTTTTTTCGGCTCTGTATGTGCGGAACGCTGCCAGACGAGACCTACACAAAAATATTCTCCAATGAAAAACGTACATTTTCTTTTGGTGAAGCGAAATGAGTTGGCAAGTTAACCACCTAGTAGTTCAAAATTCGGAAATGTTAACCTTCGATTCTGTCAAAAAAATGTGAAAGCAAAGTTGAAATGAAAGTGGTCAATAGAACAAGATATTTAAAGACGACATTCGGTCGAAACAAACTTGAAATAAAATGTTTTTGTCACCTGCTGGCCTCAGCTAAAAGTGTTTCTTGCTGTTCGCCGGTAGGGGGATCCAAGTTGTAGCCATAAACGAGAAGGGTACGGACTGTTTCAGAAGCAGTATCTCTATTTGCTTTTTTGATAGCGTCATCAACTTTGCCGTAAGGCACCAAGTGAGGACTACGGTAAACATCTGGATCCTGAAACATGAAAATGAATTTATCTCGTATTTCATTCTTTCACTCTTGATTTCGGTAATTTTAAGCAGTAAATTATAATCCTTGATAGTAGTTTTGTTCACACGTAAGCTGAAAAACGATTATGACCAAGGAATCATGCATATTCTCCACTGATGTTGCATGAACCCTCATCAATTCCTTAGTTTGAATCCTTATGTTGCATGAACCCGCCATAAATCAGAAACCTTCTGAAAAACATTCCTGCTTACCTCGTTGAGACCGTACGTCCAACCCTGCTGAATCCTCTCCTTCGCCCACAAATTATGCGTATTTTCCGCTAGCTGATCCACCAACTCCTCGAGCTTGGCCGTCAACGAGATGGCGCCCAAATCGAGAGGCGCCGGCTTGTAGCCGTTCGCCTGCATAAAAGGCTCGTTCGGCAGCCGGATCGTTTTTATCCTAGACGGCGGTTTGTCCATCGTTATGTAATACCCCAACGAAATGATTGTCCTGAAAACGAATAGTCTATTTAGCAAAAAAAAGTCAATGTCATTGTCAAATGTCAATGTCATTGTCAAATGTCAATGTCATTGTCAAATGTCAATGTCATTGTCAAATGGCATTGTCAAATGTCAAACTCACTTGAGCGTTTGCACGGCCAACTGCGAATCGTATCTCTTCTCGGCGGGCGGCAGCTTATCGAAGGGCACCAGACAGGGATGCACGTGTCTGGCGTCGTCCCTGTACTCCCCCCATTGCCACCCCGCTTCGATCTTGTTCATCGCCCACATTTCGTGGATGTTCTCGGCCAACTTGTCCCTGATGGACTCGATGTACCCGGCCAGCGTCACCATGGACGTGTCCACGGGATTGGGCACGAACGCGGTGTCGTCTTCGATGAACAAAGGGCCGGCGATGACGTTCTTCGACATGTTGCCGAAGTAGTAGCAAGGTTCCAGCATGAGGACCTACGGAGGAAGGCACTCATTATTCATAAGGTTTCTTCGAAAAATATATTATCTGAAAAATAATCATTAAATTGGTCAATAGCCTGTTGAATTGAATTTGTTTCAGTTCAATAAAGTTCCTGTATTATTATTATTATTATTAATCATTAAACATCATGACAAATTCAATTTTTCCCTAAAATTTTACCTGTTGGGGTAGCAAGCTCTCCACCAAAGGCGAGAATTCCTCCGGGGGGTTGTACTTTAGTTTTCCGTGGTCTCCGCCAAGGAGGAATCGACAGCTCAACTTGGAGGAGCAGCTGATGACGGGGAAGAACATGCCGTCGAGGTTGAAATCGCGAAAACTACCCTTGATGGGTACGCCGTTGAAAGTGAAGCTTATGATCGGGACGTTCAAGTCTAAGGCACATCCGATGACGTCGGCTAAGATATGCATTCAAAAATATTATAAATCTATTTCATTGATTGAAAATCAAAAATTAAAAAAAGAGGTAAATCGACACATCTTACACTGTTCAATTTATCTTTAGCATCTTTTAGAGTGGCTGTAAAAATGTTGTAATTTTTTTTTTCAAGTATTATTACTTAGTTTTTTTTCGTCTCTGTATATTATTCTTTACGTAATGGTATAATTGGCTTGTCCGTTCAATAAATAAATAAATAATAGTTGCATAATTGATTTAGTGAATAGATTATATTAACGAGTAATCGAAGTAGTTCAAATGAACCAGTAGGTGCGTACACCTACACATATATAGGGAGGTGATTCGAACAACAAAATATCTTACATTTTCTGATGAAGGGTTCATTGTTGCTGAGAATAATTCTGGTACTTCTACCACCTGTCCAAAGATAGGCACCATCGAAGCCGTAGGAATATAAATCGTCACCTACACCGTTGCCACCCCATTTTTCACCACCTCCAGGATAGGGAACATAACTAAAAACAATCATTCACTCTCATGAAATAATGATAACTACTCGTCTTAACTGTATAATCGTAGTGAATTGGTGATCATAAATGGGTACAGATCAGTTCGCTTGAAATAAATATGGAGGAAGGAGCAATTATGAATGAATACTAACCCTTTAGAATTGGCCCAACCAATCCTCAAATGAGGCATCATGTGAGTAGTTTGCTCTAA
The DNA here is from genome assembly GCA_037013635.1 of Plagiodera versicolora. NCBI lineage: Eukaryota > Metazoa > Arthropoda > Insecta > Coleoptera > Chrysomelidae > Plagiodera > Plagiodera versicolora. The sequence continues at coordinate 7,369,869 of CM072991.1, read as the reverse complement.
GTGATCTACAGTTACCTCAAAATACCACTTCTGGTAAATCGCACTACCCTCTACCCTGCCTACAAATATATTTGGTCGAACGCTGAAAAAAAAAACAAATAAAACAGTGCTCCGTCAAGATTTCCGCCTGAACTCCCGTACCTAGCTACGTGATCAACTAATTGAGTCTGCAAGAGCAAATTTTTACCAGGCAACAAGAAATCACAGATATTATTTTGAGAACTCCTGACAGCCACTCCGTTACCGACGCAGAGCGAACACAGCACGTCCAGGACCTTGGGGTCCCTTCCATGTTTCTCCAGCAAGGAAATAATCACTTTGATGTGTTCGTCCTAGAAAAAAACAAGCTCGTGGTGACGCTCGATAAGCTTCCCAAGTGGTTCACTCACCCTCATCATGTTCAGAGCTTCAGGTGAGTCGATGAGGACGCAGTGGAGGACATCCAACATGCCTGTACCTTCCCCGGAGGCTTGCGAGCCGAGCCTGGAAAACAGCCAGTTCAACCGGTTGGAATTGGCGAACTGGGCGCAGTTCGTGTGGTTGCCCTTGATAATGGCAGCTGAAAAGGAAACCTTGATGATGAATAGTGCGAGTTGAGGATTCATCTCGCGTACCTAAAAGTTGGTAGAGGTAGCCCCCGATCATTTCCCAGTTTTGATCGCCGGCCAGCGCCGCCAAAAAACCTTGGGAAGTGATGACGTTGATCTTGTCGATAGCTTCGAGGATGAGGTTGAGGATGCCCTCTTCTTGGAAGAGGTCCTGCCTGTTACGCAAGGCCCTCAGTTTATTTTGTTTCTCTTCGTGTTCTGAAAACAGAAAGTTGAATCGCGCGACTGGTTGCGGTGTTTCGTTACCCTACCCATGTCGTCTTCAGGCTGGGCGAAATAGTTTATCAAATCCTCCAAACACATGACCATTTCGTTCAAGTTGACGACGTGGAAGAACATGGAGTGTCTTCTGTTCATTTGGAGTTGTTCCAAACCACTAAAACAGCAAATAGAAAAGTTTGATTAGCGCTGTTTTGAGACAATTAGTAAAATTGTTACTTTATGAATTGGGTGAAGAGGGAACTGCACTTTCGAATAACTCTCGCTGTCCTAGATTCTTCTTCTTGGCTCCTGCTGAAGTCCAAACCGTCGTCCATTTTTCCTTCTTCGTGGAGTATAGCTTGTTTTTCTTCTACCTTGCCCACGCCTTTCTTTTTAGTTTCGTACGCCTTAAAAGATGATTTGATTCGTTTATTTTCATGATACATAACAAGAATCCAAAAAATATACATTTTTTCACTGGTTCCACCGTTTTTCTATAGATGGCGTTCACGATAAGTATGAGATGATATGATATACCTTATAAGATAGCCAGAGCCCAGATTCCGAATGTTGTACAATGACAGTTGAGTCACCGTATTTTATAATAGGGGCCCCGATAACTTCCAAATCCTTGTCTTCCAACACAACCTTCTGATCATCCTTTTCCTGTCGCAGGCAAAAAGCTGTTGTAGCAGTATTGGCTTCCTCTCTAAGAAAAAAAAATGCACAAATCACTCATCGTGATTCCCCAGACGTTTTACATGATTATAATTACTTGCTGATGAGATAGAGCTCGTTATTTTCGTTGACAGCCAAATAACGACCCGTAGTTATGTGTCTGATCCTCATGGGGTGATACCAATTGATGAAACCGCCCGCCCATTTGGTACGAGCGAGCTCCAGTCTCCAAAGCGACCTCGCCTGGGACATCACACTACCACCTTCGTAGATCACGATACTGGAAAAATTGTCAATGATTAGTATTGTTGGAAGAAATCAGCGACCTCTGATGGAATTCGAAATAAATTACGAATATTTGGAGATTGAAAAGTGGTTCAAAAAGCTGGTAAAAAATTTGAAAAAATCGAAATAACCAACAAAAATCGTACTTGTGTGTCGGTTCTGGATCCCAGGACGACGGTATAGTCAAACATTCGTCGCCTCCATGGAAAAACCTCAGTACGTCTCCGCCAAAAACGTACCCTACGTACTTCATTCTTGAAATACCGGTACCGTAAGGCTGAACCGACCAATGAGTCACATGAAAACTGGCATTCACTATCGATATTTCGTTCTCCTTAGTGGTATGCTGCGAAAAATAAAATTATTTTCGAAGAAACACTCACAGGGCAACTCACCAAGTATCTCTCGGTGGCTACCGAGACCAAGATGAGGTCGTCTCCAACGCGAACTTTCTCTCCTTCGGATCTGCAAGAGTTGTTTGTTGATTGAGAGGGGGGTTTTGTTGTTTTTTGGGGGGACCTACCGTTGTTTGCTTGCTGGGTGGACGGTCCACCAGCAGGCTTCTCCGTGACTGTGGTCTTGCAAACCGACATCGAATGCTAGTTTGTCGTTGCTTGAACTTGTAGAGAGACAAGCCAAGTACTAGAAATTAAATTCAATTTCCTTTTATTGAATTCTTCAATTCAACACAGATGAGCCAGTAATTCACAACCACACAAACACTATTATTGAACTATATTTTATATCCAAATCAGAATCATAAAACATTATCAATTTGATTTCAGAGGATTTGCTGGAAAAAGTGACAACCGGCAACTGTGCATTTTCTGTCACAATAACTGTCATCCCTAAATAAACAATTCGAAACTTTTAAGAATTTTAAATACACCCGGAACATACCATGTCACTATTTTGATGTCGAAGAAGAATTGCATTGCCATATAATAAAGTACGGTGTCCTGATCCAGTTCCTTTGCCCTAAAATATTAATAAAACACCATGTTGAAAATACCTGTCAGGGTTCAAAATAAGGTCAAATGTGTACTGTATTTGACATAATTTTAGTAGTTTGTGTTGAGTTTGTATCAAATTCTACCACTGCAAATATACTTTTTTGTTAGATTATCGAGTAGCTAGTTATAAAAGGCCATTTTTAATAGTTTTTTTTTATCATGTCAAAAACACAAAATATAAATACAGAAAATTAATTCCAATAGTGGAATATTTCTTTCATACATCATTATAAAATATTGTTACCGTCAATGATAAAAAAAGGATGTTCAGACATTTTTTCAAGAGAAAAGTTTTGGCATACATCCATTTGGCATAACATTATTTACTTTCTGTAAATGAGGCGTATCTGTGGAATTTCCGTCTTGATCTTATACCCACTTGCAAATTTATATTTTTTTTGTGGTTCTGACATCTGAAAAATAGACTTAGTCTATTGAATTTTGAATCATAATTGAGATAATGAAAAGTAACATGTGATGATTGGGAAATTGTTATGAAAGTAATAACATAAAGGGAGGCAGCATATTTCTACTACATATACACCAATACTCGTTGCAATTTTATTAGTATGTCTACGTTTGTTAGAATATAATTTCTGGGAAATACGATACCGACAATTCAAGAAGTATTTATTCACTTACTAAATTTTCCTGACCCTGAAAAGCAAAAAATCAAGCAGGTGAAAATAAGAAAAAGAAGGATTTTGGTAACAAAATCATTCAAAAAATATTAAAAATCAACATAAAGGAATAAAAAATGAGTATGTCAGTAAAGTGTTATGAACAGGGAATGATCACAAAAAAATCATGACCTTTTATATATCAATAAATAAAATTTGCTTTTTATGTCTAGTGCAATATATAAATTGAACTTATATGGATAGTAAACTTATTTGAAATGATCAATATTTCATTCGGAGCAAAAGAACTTACTTTATCCTCGATAATGTATTTATAGCTAGAGTATATGGTCATCGCTCTTATTACACAAAAAAAAATACATAGATTTCAATTCATTCTGAAAACTTACAGTTTCATTGCCAGCAGCTGTAACCAGTTCTTGCAGAGCACGAACGGACAAAGCTTGTTCAATTACAAAAACACATTGCGAAAGATCCGGTGGGATATTCTGAGAGAAAAGCAAAAAAATTATTCGCTACACCTATACTTAATTGAAATGTAATGTTTACCTTGTCAGCTATATTTTCTAAGAAACAGTGTCTATTTCCAAATCCTTCAGCTGCTAAACATACTCTTTCTCCTGTAGCAGTACACGAAAGACATACCATGTCTTCCTAATTTCGAAAAATTAAGATATTATTTATTATCTGCAATGAATAACCTCAAATCTTACCGTTCGTAGGAATGATACATCATCCTGTTCGGACCCTCCTTCGGCTTCAGCCATTATGAAGGGGTTATTCTATACTAGAATAATAAGAAAAACACGGTTACAAAAATATTTCGGAAATATTTTATTCATATCAACTCAGGACATCTTCGATTTTTAAAAACTGCAGTACAAGTGCTGCCAATTGACAAGAAATGACTCAAATATAACTAGATGCGAAAGAAATTCCCCTAGCATTTCGAAATACAATCATTCCAGAATATTAATAACTTCGAACTTCCGGGAGTAAAAAATGTAATTTTAGTTGTCTATTGTCTTTAGCTAACTCCAATCTCACACGTGGTGTCATTCAGAATATTATTTAATGAAAATTAGGTTAGGATTTCCTATTTTTGGATTTACATTCAGTTCAAGCTGGAAACTCAGAATTCTACAATGACTATTTCGAATTCACAATTACTAATACACGAATATCAGCTCAAAAATGTCGAGTATTTATATATGTATCTATGTTCAATACAACTTATACTTTTGGTGGCAATATCTCTCGATCGAAATTTCACTATACCAGCACGTCGTGGTCCAAAGCAAAATATAATACAAATTAGAAATATTACATACTTTTTTGTATTTTTTTCTTGCTACATCAGAAATGTCCACACACAACCACAAAATTCGTTCAAGACTGAACAAGTGCACTATTTTTAAACAGAGCTGTGTTAGGTATTTTTAGAAAGCAGCGAAAATAAAATGAGCAAATTCGAATAAAATAGGTACAGCTGTATCGGTGAATTTTTCAAATCAACAACTTTTGAGTTGCTATACCTATAGACGTAAATTAAATATAATCGTATCGTCGAAAATATTAGGAGTTTTCAAAGAACTAAAAAACAATTACGCCCTCAGATGACGTCATTAACGCCATAAATCAACTTCATTTGATGAAATGATCTAGAAACCGGGCGGAAAAGTAGGGATTATGAAATATAGAGGATAAGGAAATGGGTTTGTCATGAGACCATAATAAAACATCTCAAAAACAATTGAAAATATTTAATTTAGTAAATAAACATGTCTTATATGAGTGATGATAATTTGAACCGGAATTTAAATTGAATAAAATGAGAATTAATGTTTCAATACTATCTACGCCTTGGTCACAATAAAAAAGTCCATCAACCTATGAAATAAATTAATTTTTGGTATGTCTGACATATTTTAAAGAATTTACAATATGTACAAGTTATTATTACTATGATTACGTAAGATCTAAATAAACACAGCCAAAAACGCTGTCGACTTTACATAAAAATACAGAAATAAAGCAGAGTATTTTTTGACAAAGAAACAAACCATTTGGGCACATGAACTAAACTAAATTTAACATAACTCACAACGAATTCGGTTCTGAAAATGAATCGTTCAACTACGTTATCTACTTTTCTGCAGTAATGATGATAAAAAATGTTTCTATTTGTAAGTTGGTAAATTTAACTGCTAAGTGTCAGTCTGAAAAGTTGAGCCAATGAATATTTTGATCATCCGTTATTCAAGAACAAACTGATGAAAATTAAATTACTAGAAGCAAAACCACAAATCAGATAACTTTCATCAAGTGAACAGAAATTATTTAAATACTAAAAAATTAACCGAAAAAAATTAACAAACAATAAATAAAACTATCGAGTCCTAACTGTAAAATTTCTAATATGAAAAATTTCTCTTATAGTCTCGAATAGAATATTCTTTAATTCCACTTCAATCACGAAAATATAATATATCAATATATATGTATATAGTATATGTCATTGTGTTAGGTACTGAATAATCATTAGTGATCTAAATTCATCATCTCGATATCTAAAAATATTTCAGAAGATTTTACACCCATAAAACGAAAAAAAACTATACATAAACAATGCACTGCATTTATCGTTTATTTCATTCTGATGAATTCATTCCTGTGACGAAAAGAAAGGAGAAGAAATGTGTCACTTTTGGAAACCATTATTGCACAATTCTGGTACCATTTAGGCACCAATTATAACACCACAATAATGACAAATATTTTTTTAATTTCGTGAATAATACAATGATGAAACCTGAGGATGTTTTAACCGGAAGTCCTCGCATAGCGACTTCCTGTGTGAAAAAAACAAACATCAAACATGGGGATGACGAGTATTGAAATAAATAAAAATGAATTTGCTTTGCATTGTCTATATAAAGTGTGAAGAATTATTTATCGAGGAAAACTTCAATCTTCTATTTATTGATAAAATACAACCCGATTTCGGGGGGTCGCCATGTAAATGTTCCTGAAAACCACATATTTTACCTTCCCTAGATGGAAAATACAAGTGAGATCCAATATCTCTTCTTTCCCAGCAATCTCTTCTGGCTTAACTAGAGTCTAATCTAACAATAAGTTAATGTTTTTTTTTTGAATCTTTGATTAGTCTAGTTGCTTAAGCAAAGCAAATTCTCATTTCAATCGAGCATCTAAAACAAGACACGCGAATTTTGGTAGCAGCTCCGGATCGGATCCCTGGGGAATACTTACTCAATGAACCGATTGAATTTTAGTAGCTCGCTTCGTGTCCCGCCAAAATGTACAAATCGTGACCTTCTTCGTTCGTTAAAGTTCCGTTTCGTAGTAAATTACTTTCTAACATCACAACTCTGGAACAAATGAAAAACCTTATTTCGTGTTTTTTCAAAAAGAAAAGTCATCAACTCAGGCTCGTCTTATTTCATGTACTCAGTGATTTTCAGTTTGTTTAAAAATATCTTTCAAAATTGAAATATTTTTTGAGAAATAAGTGACATTTCGAATTAAATTCTTCAAGAACCATTTTTTTTCAAGCTTATTGAAGAATATACAGGCGAAAAAAATTGTGGAAGTGTTCACTCACTTATCTGATCCTAACAGTTTGTACGTTCTCGACGTATCAGTAATCTCTTGCGTGATTTCTCCATTTTTCAAGGACCTTCCTTGAACCCCATGCTTGTGAAACGCTAACACGCTATCTGGAAGACAAACTACGAAAAAAAAAATGAATAAAATCATGTAAAATTCAAGTTGGGACACAAACTCACGAATACTTTCTATTCTAAAATCAAATCTCAATTCGGCAACTTGTTTTTTGGTTGATTTCATCTTCCCCTGCGGATTCACTATCCTAATTATATTATCGTAACAAACTAAAATCGAGTCTTTGTCTATCTGGGTGACGTTCACAATATCGAGGTTTTCTCTGCGAGGTATGACAGTCGCCGTTCCGTCCATATCTTGGAGCTCGTCAGAATGAAACCAATTCGAACCTAGAAAAAAAGGCGGTAAAAAAGACAACTCGAAGCGTATCCAAGCGATTTTCACCTGAATTCATGTTGATCAAGTCCAGTCTGAACCTGTTGGGTTGGTAGGACTGTTTTATGGAAACGCACACCATGGGATACTCGAACTCCGGCGTTATTATCATATCGAAAACGTGCAAAGGATTCGGGAAAGTGCATTCCATGTGCTGAAAAACATAATTTTTTGTGAAATCTTGTAGCAGGTTTGGAGCAATTTACGCAAAACAACCCAAACTGAGGGCCTCCCCAAGACAATTCCTCACCTTTAAAAGCATAAACTTGTTCAACGGATCGTACCACTGCATCAAATAAATCCCCGTACCGGTAGCCCCGCACAGGTACTTGTACCCGTTGTACGGGTTCCTAGCGACGCAGCACTTCAAAGTACCTCGCGTGTCCGGCACTCTGGTGGTCAGGGCGAACTTCCTCGGCACCAGCCGCTCGGGCATGCGGTTCATGTGCAAGCTGAACCGATGCGATTGCTTGTTCTGCAACGCCAACAAGTCGTGCCTGTACAGCTGCGGAGTTTTGCCTGCAAAACGTCGGTACATTTGAACTACTCGAGCAATACTCTGTTTGAAGACATTTCTTTAGATACCTAACTTGTAGGAGGTCGAAGAGCTTCACTTTGCTCGACGGTACATTTGAACTACTCACCTGAAAGAGTCATGAGAACGTCTTTGATGACGTACATCCACACCGTCCTCCTATTGTACAACTGGTCGATGGCCGTTTCGTGTAGTTCGTTGAGATTGAGGTTATAAATGCCCTCCTCGGCTCCGATGAGTATGTGCTGATCGCGCGTATCGGGATTGATCCACGAAGCGGTGCAGTGGATTCTCAAAGGGCAGCCGTTGAAAACCTTGGAGAAGCAAGCGCCCATATGGACCTTGGGCGTGGGCGGCAAACCGTTGCTCGGCGGTCTCGGCGGCGTGTGTCTCCTTCGGTGTTTCCGCGGCGGCACCGGGGGACAAGTGACGCGGTCTGAATCCACTGCTTCGTTAGTAGCGCCCTCTGTCCCTACAGAAAAAAAAAACATTTCCACGTTCCCCAATCCCTAACTTCGAAATTTTTTCTTTCAGACCGTTCAGTTCCCTGTCCCGGCTCCTGCCAGTCCTGCTGCTGTCACTGAGCGACCGCTGCCTAGGCCCGTTGAGGTTCATCGAGCCCACCATACCGAAAATCTCGTCGACCGAAGAGTGGCGCCGCGGCGAGCCATTGAAGGGCGGCTCGTGAGCGCCGGGGCTACCGGGGGCGGCGTGCTGGTCGCCCTTGACTGCCGAATCGGAGTCTTGAACCGGGAGGGTAGCCCTGAGAAACGGGTGGGCGGTGTTTGAGAAGATGTCGGGCAGTTGGTCGGTTTTTATAACGATTCAGACAAAGAGCGGGCGATTCACAATAATTCACGAAGTAACGAAGAAAATGCACGGTGATAAACTTCCTGAAATCTAATTCTCTTAACTGAGATTATTTAATGAAGAGGACTTCTACAAATCACGCAATTGACAAGTAACAACCGAACAAATTGAACTGTACGCCCACTCGATGCTTGACCTCGCTTTAATAGGTTTATTATTATTAAATAACACTTCAAGCCTACTTCGTCAATTGTTATCATTGATTTTTCAATATGAACTTATGGAGATGAGTTAAAAATCATGCAGAACGCTACATTCCGTCTGTAACATGCGAAAAAACCAAACTTTCTTATCTGTTCTCTTTAGCGGAAGGTCTAGGATTCTGGGGCTAAGCACGTCTTGAAAATGAACTAATAACAGGTCACAAACATTCTATCCTACCCTACACCACTTTACTGTCTAAACAATTAACTTACTGTTGTTCATAATCCGTCTGGTGATATTTGTAGCCTCCCCTAAAACGATGGAACAACAAATGAACTACACTCGTCAAACTCGTTATCGTTAACCCTCGATAGCCGTCATAAAGTCCTTTACGCCAATAGATAAGTGTCAAACCAAAGCCGTGAGTCTAAGCGTTTTAAAGAAAAAGTGCGGCAAATAGAAAAAAAAAACAAGCCAGGATGTGGAGTTAGTTAGCTGATGGATTTTCTGAGAAAGAAATTACCTCATCATTAATTCTTCGTCAATGTACTGCAAAAGACTCCTGGATAACATACAACAAATTAAAAAAAATTCTGAGTCGAGGATATCAATTCGAAAATTATTGCAGATTCACTCGTTTTCAACAAGATATTAGTGGATTTTGTTATTTCAAACCGGAATTCTGTTAAAGAAATAAACTCATAACTACAGTGAAGGCTTAAAATATGACACTTTAAATATCAGTTACTAAATTAAATGTTAATTAAAACGCTGTAATTAACACTTTAACGTGTCTATTTTGAAGCTAAAGCATTGAATTTCAGCAAAACAAAACCATAATTATTGCAATGAAATAAAAAAGAGAAAACAACTAAATGTGTAGGAAATCACAACTAAAAAAAAATAATCTAACCTCAACGACATTTTCAATAACTGCGATCCTGTCATAGCTTGTCTAACTGGACTGAGAAAAAATCAAGATATAAGCAACATTTTTAAGCTAAAAAACTGAAAATGGCAGATCCCGAATCTTTGTAAACTAATATCAAAAAAATAATCCACAGAGACGAAAAATATACTCACTTCTCCCTATTGAGTGAATCAAAAGCATTCCCTATACCACATTTTTGATTCTGATGTTCCACGCAAATGTGGACACTAGTGACATTGTTCATTATGTCTGTAACATCCCAAGGTTGCGATTTTTCTTCAACTACAACACTTGGCAATTCTAAAAAAAAAACAGGAAATGATTACGCGAAATCAAAGAGTGAATGTTATCATAAACTCACCTGATGATCTAAGTAGTGTATTATTAGCCTCATCTATTCTATCCATATCAGAATTGGAAAGATTATTATGTGGTTTTGCTCTAGCTGTCGGTCGAGAAGCAATCCTTTGCGGAACATTCGGGACAGCCTGAGAAAAATATTCAGTAAAAACAATGACATGATACACTTTGTCATAATTTTCAATTACCCCATCATCATCTGCTTCTTCACTGGTGAACATGTGTGAAGGGTTGCTTACTTTCTGTAATAATTCTAAGGCCAGTCTTCTGTGCATATCTCCTTGGAAAATTGCATGCTAAAATGAAAATGTTGCTCAAGATTGGAGATTGATTTTGAAATGAGTGTTTGAATACCTGCAAAAGCTTTTCAGCAGTGGGTCTTTTCTTTGGATTTTTCGTTAAAGCTACTTTGACAAAATTGTGGAAAGTAGGACTCCTATAAAAATAATTGAGAGTTATGAAATCAGTAGGAAGGATATGTGATTTTAGATAATAAGAAGTTTGAAGAAATTTGCTAATGAAAATTAATGCATGACTAAAAAATAAAACATCACCTTATTCTTTGTGATTCATTGTGTGTCATTCACAAGACAATTTTCCCAACATATTTCCTAATTAACAATTCAATGTTTGATTGATTATGGGTTTCATTAATTTAATTTACTGAATGATACACAATAATCACTAAACTTATGTAATTATTCTGACAACTAGTGAATCATTTGGATATTTTACCATGAATTGGGAAACAATTTTATCAGGTGAATATTGTGAAAGATAACCTAGCCATAATAATCAATGATTATTCACAAATTTCATCAATGTTTCATGATAATTATGTAATGAAGTCACTCACCATTTGTCCTTGTCTTTCAATGTTGGAGGTTTAAAGCCACTTTTAGACATCAAAAACAAAGCTCTCATAGGATGTAAATCAAACATAGGAGGTTGCAACTCTGCTAATTCAATAGCTGTTATACCAGTGGCCCAAATATCACACAATTGGTTGTAACCACCCTTACGTTCTACAGCAGCAACCTTGAATCAACTGATGATGAAAACAAAGTTGATTCATTACAATAGAAAATGTACCTCAGGTGCCATCCAATATGGTGTTCCAATGAAGGATTTTCTTTTATTTATTGTGGCAGTGATTTGGGCAGAAACACCGAAATCAGCTAGCTTAACATCACCACTTTCTGTGAGCAGAATATTAGCACCTTTGATGTCTCTATGCATCTTCCCCATGGAGTGAAGATACTGCAGACCCAACAGGGTCTCCCTACACATGTAAGCTATCTGATTTTCCGCTAAAGGACCCGTGACTGAAATGACAGGTGTAAAAAAGTTGTTTTGCAGCATAAGCAAGTTGACTCACTGTGATAAATGTCTTGAAGAGAGCCACCCCCACAATACTCCATACATATCCACAGTTTATCTCTCCGTAAATAACTACCATAATACGCTATTATATTGGTGTGCCTACAGTCTCTCATCATAAGAATTTCTTGCTGGATGATACCAAAGTCATCTCCTGCACAACAAAAAAAGGCTATGGAAAACTGAGTTGGGTTTGATGGAGTACTTACCAGGCTCAAGTTTTATTACTTTAATCGCAGCCAAGTCATTTGTTGAAAGTCTTTTAGCCTACAATAGATCAATTTCCCAGTTAATAGGCTCATAAATAAATTAATCCAACAAGTTACCTTGTAGACATCTCCGTAAGTTCCACTCCCTATCCTCTGGATCAACTCGTAATCGTCCTGAGGATTTCTTCTGGAAATATCCGAGCTCAATACCCCTTGAGCCATTTTACGGAATTTCGGCTGCTTACATTGTACGCGTTGTAGTTTTAAAATAAAATAAAATGTTTACGTGAATTTGACTTTGACAGCGAATGCCCTGCAGTCAGCCATGTTAACGAAACAGTGGCAGTAACATTGGAACATTGAAAATCCCCATATCGGAAATATTTACTTTGTGTATTCCATATTCACGACTTACATGTCATGTTCAAGGTGCCGCACGTGAAAATGGCATAACTGTTGTTTCCATCAAAATCAATTCCAAAGAGAACCCAATTGAAAGTAACTCAAGCAAGCGTCTTTATTAATCTTTTGGTATTCCAAAGTTCCGGTGGAAAGTGCTTTTATTCAAGTTGGTAGAAGACGTTGACGAAGTTGAAACAAAAGAACGTGTTACCATAGTCGGCGCTTTGGTTTGATAAACGGGTATTCGAGTATTTGAATTAGTATTCCTAAATTTATGACGTTTGCTTCATTTTCACGGATTTTATATTGCGGTAAGTATTTTTTCAACTAAAAATTGTAGTATTTGTGGTACTTTTTATTATGAAAAAATTGTGTTAGGCAGGATCGAATTTAAATGAAAGAAAATGGGCATTTCAATAATATCTTTATTCGTATATACAAATAAAATTTTCATAAAATATCAACACGTATGGATTTAAATATAATACAATGATTCATTATCAAATAATTACATAAAATAATACCCTCTCTTAACCTCACATCAGCTGTTATCTTTCAAAACGTCTTTCAAAATGGAACTAGAATTTCGATTCTGCGCAAAATCAGCAAAAGTAGGCAAAACAATCTCGCTCAAAACAATCGGCGTCTGTTTCGGTGTCGACTGCCCACTCTCCGAACTCCCATTGGCACTCAACAAATCCGGAATATCTCGCGGCTTCGATTCCTTCTCCAAAAACCTAACGAACGCCTGCGACAAAGACTCCGCCGACATTTTGCTCTGCGCGTTGCTGCCAGCCGTCAAAAACGACCCCAACCAAGAGCCACCTTGCGGTTTGTTCAGGTTCACTTTGTCGTGATCCTGCTGGTTGAAGTCCAAGACCGTGGCTATGATTTTGAGGATCTGCGACTGGTCTTTGTTTAGGTTGTTGTTGGAGGTGACGAAGCCTATTATCAGGTTTTTCACTAGGGATTTGTCGACTTTTTCGTTGGTTTGGGTCGAGGCAGATTTCAAGTCTTCCTCAGCTTTCGATAATTTTGATTGTAGCTGGGAAACTGTGAACCCATCAAAGTACTCGTTAATTTAGTTATACAGGAGGAAATATAAATGAGAAAAAATTGTGGACTATTTATTCAAGCTAGAGTTTTGTTTCGAAAATTAATTTTTAAATTGTTGACAAATAATAAGATAAAAAGTCACATTAGAAATAAACTCAGGGGTTTCAGGAGTGAATGTCTTTTCGAAAATATCACTTTCAAATCAATTTAGTAACTTTTTTAGTGTTTGTGAAAAAAATTGTTTTATGTACCCCCCTTCAAGGGAGTGTATCTTAATAAGAGATGCCCCAATGAAGTTTCTCTTTATGAAAGACCATTTTTTTTATGAGGACTAACACCCTGTAATTTTTCACACTTAGTATATTACACCCTGTATAATTTCTAGATCAATATTTTGGGACAAGATCGATTGAGACATTCCATTTAAAATTCCATCAAAGAAATTATTCATTACCACGTGTAATGAGGAATGCAAATAATACAAATGTGTATTTTTTAATTCATCTCTCAATAACTTTAAGAAATCATTAGTCAATAATATTCCATCTGGACGAGTGAGTGATATTATGTAGGATTATAAAATGTTTCCATTTTTGTTTGTTACATAATTTATTTCGAATAGTTATGTCAAACTTTGTATTTGGAGTGAAAATTGTGCAGTAGTTAAATTTTTTTCTGTTAAAATATCGTATTTTACTAATATTGGGGGTGTTCCCCATAGAATGATTAAATAAATGAAATAAATTGGTTCAATAATTATAGAATATTAAAGAAATTAATTGAAGAAATACAAAAATATTAAAGCTCTTTGAAGAATGCACAATTTTAAATAAATATCATCGAAAATACATGATGTAACCTAATGTGTAATGCAAAAATAAATTAGAAGAATGTAATCCTGTAAATGATAAAAAAATTAATACAAACTCTTTGGTGTTAACGAAAAACAAGAAGTAAGTGTTACCCAGGGACTGGTAATGCAAAAATCTACCAGTACCTGATGTAATACTCATTTCCTATTTTTTCTGTAAAACATGCTCCATGCGGCGGGATTCAAAGAAAATAACTGTAAAAAAATAATCATTAAACTCAAATATTCCATTTAACTACAGTAAAACCAAAAGACCATGTCCCATATCGGATATAATAAATTACTAAATTTCAAACAAAGGACTAGTCATCAAGACATTTGAAAATTTTGAAAGTTATTTTTGATTGAGCTTCGCAAAAAATTCCACATTTCAAACGGGACATGATCACATATTGAAAAAAAAGCAAAAAAATCAAAGTACTCAGAAGTGGTGAACAAATAATTCGCAAAATAAAATAAAATAAAAATGTGGCTCAAACGCTATATTTTGTAGATCCCATCAAGTACCTGGGGAATAAAATAACCTCACAGTTACCAAATGAGATTAAAAAAACATAGGTAAAGCGTGCAAAAACGGTGCATTCTCAAAACAAACATTGTGCAAGGTAGCGTGCTGAAAAATACGTTAATTTGAAGAGCATATTCAAAATCGACAAACAACAACTCACAAAACGGTTATCGATAACGGTGGTTCAACTACGAAACATGCTGAAATATCTGAAACTATCTTGAAATTCATAGTCAGAATAACCTCACTCACAACAATTTTCATAGTCCATTTATGAAAAAAAAATGTGACAGCTCTTCATAATATGTATAAATAATCAGAATTGGAATTCAAATCAAAAATATATGCTTCAGTTTATACAAAAATTTAATATTCATTATTCACCAACGAGAAATGAAACTAGACTCTTATTATTTTGCACTGATGGTGATTGAATGATAATCAAATAGGTCACACACAACTTCTTCAAATTAATAAACTACATTTGAGGTCATAAAAAATGCATGCAATATTTTTTTGTAATAAAATAAAATATTCCCAACATCATTTCATCAATCTCTCAAGTACATAAAATGACATACAAATAAGTAAAGGTAGATTCATGCAGCATCAACCAAATTGAGATAAGTGTAAGATTTCAAACTGAGTAAGGTTCATGCAATTGGGTAAAAATGTTTGTATAGTTCATGAATTTGACGTAACTGTCATATATCTGTATTAATTTCGTCACTTGACCTATAAATAAAAATAATCTTGCCTAACTTTAATTGAGTAGGTGTTGAAACAAAATTAGTCGATGAGTAATTTTGCTTCCACTGAGAAAAAGGAAGATGACTGAAATGTTAGTAGTTGCGATAAAAAAATTATAAAATATACTAATAATAATACGAAGTCGAAACAGCAGCTCATGATAATATCAACTGACATTCCGAGAGCAGAACAACCCAGAATTACCAGCTGATATTTCACGGACAACCATTTGAAAATTAAAACTGAAATTCTTAGAGACTTCGTTAAAACGTACCCTAACCTACCCTCCCCCGAAAAAACCGCCCCCAAACCACACTTTACCTTCGTCTTTCAAAACCGTCACCGTCCTCTTCGTATTCTCCAGCTGATCGGACAACCTCGAAGCTGCCTGCAACCCCTGGTTACTCTCCTCCAGCTGCCCCTTGAGGGCAGCCATTTCCTTCTTCAGCTCCTCCTGGGCCTGTTTCTCTGCAGCGATTTGCCGGCGAATTCTCTCAGTCTCAACGTGGACGTCCTTTTCTTTATCTGAAAAAAAAAATACGACTTCAGACTCACTTTCAGGGCTCGTTACCAAACCCACCTTTCCTGAACTGCTCCAAAACGTACTGGAGATTCGCCAAAGCCGCTGCCTGCTTGGTGTTTTGGTCCTCAGCATCCGAAATCTGCTTCCTCAGCTCCTCCCTCTCGTTCCCCACCACCTGCAGTTGCTTCTGCAGCGACTCCACCTGTTGGTTGGCTCTGATACTAACAGAAGTGTACATCGTACTGGAATTCTTCTCGCGCTCTTCCAAATCCACGACTCTCGTTTGCAGAACCGCGTTCTTCTGCTCCACCTGCAACAGCTCCTGGGTGTAGTGCTCTTCCAGCTCCACCAGGTGGGTCTGTAGTCGGTCGAGCTTCTTCTGCAGGGCGATTTCTTTGTCTGATTTTTCGGCGAGCACCTGCTGCACTTTGGACTGCTCCTCCAGCAGGTTGGCGGCCAGCACCTCGCATTTTTCTCTGAGGAAGCCGTTCTGGTCCGTGAGCTTCTCCAGCGAGTGGAGGTCTTCGCCGGGTGGCTTGGTTTGGAGCTCGTCGAACCGCGCCTCCAATTTGCGGTATTTTTCGTTTTCTGCTGTGAGGACTTGGGTGAGTCTTTGGATTTCGTTGTGGTAGGCAACGCTCTCCTGGTGTTTGGTGGTGACTAAATTGATCAGCTCGTTACGCGAGTCGGACAGCTCTTGGAGCTGCTGCTGCAGCTGGCTGCATTTGTTCAAAGCTTCGGTATCCACAGCAGACGAGGCTCTGCTTTTTTCCAACTCTGTCACTAGTGCCTCGAGTTTTTCAATTTCTCCTTGCTTTGCTTCACTCTCTGTCGTCAGTTGCTCAACTTCTTTGCTCAGAGTGTCGTTGAGGGCTTGTAACTCAGCAAAGTTAGCTTGGAACTGCGCCAGATCCGCATTGGTTCGCTTCAAAGACACCTCCAGGTTGTAATTCGCCTCTGATAGCCCAGCCATTTCCTTGCCTTTTTGCTCGAAAAGGAGTTTCAAACTAGTCTCAGCCATTTTGGCGTTCTGCAACTTCTCCGTCAAAGCTCTGACTTGCAGCTCCAAACTCCCCCGCTCGCTTTCCTCCTCAGCGAGTTTTTTCTCGAGAAAGTCAAGCCTACTCTTCAGCTCCTCGTTGGTTTCTTGGTATTCTTCAGCGAGGAACTTCATCTTGGAGTTCTCCTTCAACAGATTACCGATTTGGGTTTTGTAAAGCGTCGCTTCCTCCTTCAAACTGTCGTAGTTTACATTCAGCTCGCTGATTTGGTACTCCAGGTTGTCGTTGTCGCTCGAGGCCTTCTCCAAAGCTGACTTCAGTTCGGACTTCTCGTGGTTGATGCTCTCGAGGTAGTCCCTGGAAGCTTCTAGGTCGCTCTTGAGCGCGTCGTGCTCTATCTGCAGGTTATCGAAGGAGCTCAGCAGGTCTTGGTAGTCTGAAGCTCGGTTCGTGATCTCCTGGGACGTGCTTTCGGACTGTGCTTCGATTCTCTCTTTATCGTAATCATCGATAATCTTCTCGAGGTCTTCAATCCTCCTGTTGGCGTTCTCCAGCTGGCTCTCCAACAGCACCATGTTGTCTTCGTTGGACTCTGATATCGTCTGCAGCATGGAATTGTTCTTGTGAGCTTCCATGTCAGCGATCAGCAGCTCATTGTTGGCCGCCAGCTCGCTGCACTCCTTCTCGTACTCCTTGAGATCCTGGCTCTTCCTCAACACCTCCTGACTCAGAATCTCAGAATTGTGCATCAGCTTCTCGATCTCGTGGTTCTTCTCGGTCAGGATACTCGTCTTCTCCTCCGACAAGTCCATGAGTTTGTTTTCCAGCGTTTGGCACTTGCACTTCAGGTCCAGCAAGATTTTCATTATGTTCTCCACTTGCTTGCTGAAGTCTGCTATTTGGGGATCGTCTTCGTAGGTGCAGTGCTTGAAGTCCGAGAGCTTCTCGCAGTCTTGGAACTTCTTGATGTTCCCTGTTATAATGTTGACGTATCGGTCGTGGAGCTCGTTCAAGACCTTCTCGTGGGTCACCAGCAGTTCTTTGTTTCGTTCCTCCAGCTCGTTCCTTTCGACCCTCAGCCTTTCCACTGAAAGTCTGAGTTCTTCATCGTGGGCTTCGCTGTTCCGCAGCTGGTCGATTTCTTGCTCCAAAAGGTCCATCTGGGCAACGTGCTCTGCGTTTATCCGCTCCAGCTCTTCCTCCAGGTCCGCGTCCAACCTGCTGCTGACCTGACGCAGCAGCTCCTCGTTCTGGCGCCTCAGCTCGCCGTTTTCCGCTCGCAGGGCTTGCGCTTCGTTTCGCAGCTCCTCGAAGTTGGCGCCTTGCAGCGATTTGAGTTCTTCGAGTTCCGCTGCTACCGATCTGAGTCGACTCTTCGTCTCCTCCACTTTGCCGCATTGGCTCTCGCTCTTCAACAGCTGCAGTTCCTCTTTCAGCGTGCCGACTTGCTTGTCGTAGGTCTCCAAAATGACGGCTAGCTTTCGGCAGTTCTCTTCGTCCTCCAAGCTCTTCCTCTCGAACTGCTGGATTTTCTCTTTGGCGCTTTGGAGGTGAGCCGTCAGCGCTTTGTTATCAGCTTCGACTCTGTTGATTCGTTCCTTGCTGTCTAAAATCGCGCCTTCCAAGGTCACGTTGGTGCTGTCTAGAAGTTTGCGTTGTTTTTCTGACTCCTCCAGCTCGGATTTGAGTCTCTGGATTTCCCCCACGTCCCCCCCGAGCTGAAGCTTCAAGTCGTGGAGCTCCCTTTGGAGCTTTTCTTTCATTGCCACTACTTCGGAGAGGTTCTGCTGGTTTTCCGAGTCCAGTTGCTCCATTTGGGAGAGCGCATCGTTTTTTTCCCTCTCGAGCAAAGCTATACGCTCTTTCAACTCGGATATAGTACTTTCTTGGTCTGTAGTTGGAAGCTTGGCATCTGGGGAGTCCCAAACCCAAGAACCGTCGGACACGCCGCCATCTTTGTCACGGCTCTGCGAACAAAGTAACTTTTTTGTTTCCCCGTATACAGAAAAAATGGTGATAAGGAGCTCGGTTTCCTGTAGCGTTCACCACGAAACGGTGTATTCGCCTGCTTCGAGTTTAACTCATGCACATGATAAGAGGTTATTATCAAATGCCTGTAGTTTTTATTTACATAATAATCAGCACTATTCGTCCGTGTTAAGTCAGAGTCTCGCAGTATTGAATTTCGACGAGAATGCGAGCAAAAGTATCTGGTTGCAGCTGGGATATTTTTCTCGCATTGCTAAAGAATTTACAACGATCGTTCCAAAGCGCAATCGGATGAAATTTTGCGTGGTCACAAAATATATATAAAAAAAACTCGTTTAGATCTAAATGCTTCAAGAAACCCTTTGGGAAATGTATTTTTAGTTTCAATAAATATAGAGTGTCTTGAAAAACGTGTGAAATCAATTGAATTTAGATAAAAGAAAAAAAAAACAGTTCCTATAGAATGTTTGCCTACCTACAGACTAACATACTGTACTATAAAAACCAAAAAAGCATGAATTTGGATGGCTTCAAATTGTCTTATTCAAAAAAAAAGGTTGAAATAAAAAGATGATGTTTTTTGAATAATACTCAATTTTATATCTAAACAATGACAGATCCACAACAAAATCTGACTACGCCAATCAATTGAATTTAGATAAAAGAAAAAAAAACAGTTCCTATAGAATGTTTGCCTACCTACAGACTAACATACTGTACTATAAAAACCAAAAAAGCATGAATTTGGATGGCTTCAAATTGTCTTATTCAAAAAAAAAAGGTTGAAATAAAAAGATGATGTTTTTTGAATAATACTCAATTTTATATCTAAACAATGACAGATCCACAACAAAATCTGACTACGCCACTGGACTCTACTTGAGAAATGCATAAAAGGATTTTTTTAAGAGTTGAAAATACAAAAGAGGTTCTAGATGCAGTGTTTTCAATTTCGCCCTGTATCTCAGAAAAAAAAAATCGCTAGTTTGGGAAAATAAGAGAAATTGGAAATGGGACATACTGTACATTCAAGGAAAAATTGAGAGCATAGTGTTCTTTCAACTTTAGTCTAATGTTATAATCTTTCATTATTTTTTTGTTTTTTTTTTGGTCAATTCACAAAAAAAACATAAATATTTAGGAAACAATTTTATTTTGCACTGTTGGTATTAAAAGATAACCAAATCTGTCAGAACTATATTCCTCAAATAAATAGACTATATAACAGATTGACGAGCCTCAGTTTATTTTTCAATAAATTCATTCTACCTCAAATATTGACTTGGGGTTGATTTTTTTAACGCTCTGTGCTCTAAAAATGATCACGAAAAGCAGAGACTTTGTCGAAAAACCTGCGATACGATTAGTAATTTCATCTCATTGGTCTTGAAACCGTCTGGAAATTTCATACTAGACCAAACCCCACCTTACCCTCCCCTGCACCTCTTTCTATAAATTTTCTAACACACAGGTGCGAATCGCACGTGTCCTTCGACTGTTTCACGTCGAAATAAAAAAAAAAACAACGAAACGCGCACACATGAGGGCATAGGGCGATGCACGCTAAAATACGACGATAAAACAATTTCTTGTGTTCCATTTGTCGGTGGTATACATATTCATGACGAGGATGAAGGCGCTGTTTGTGAGTCAACCGTTGATATTATGGGGGCCACAGGAAATACATCGGTCGAGTGTTAACAAAGGTTAAATATTTGTGAGGTTGTGTGTATAGCGCATTCTTATGGAAGGTGTTCCAAACGACTTGCGTTCGAAACACGGCTTGTGTGACGTGAAACAGTATGGTACCGGTTATTTCTGTCAAACTTTTTATAAGGGCTAGTTGGCCTACCAAAAGCTCCCTTAAATGATAACAAAAATACTGAGAGTATCGCAAAATTACATTTTTCACCACGGCACGCCATAATTTACATGAAATTACTTGCAAAAATATGATTTTGAGGCTTGAAAATGAAAAAAACACAAAATTTGTATACAGGGTGTTAAAAAAAGCGTTGAAAATTTCTCAGATTCTCAGTCGAGTAATTGGTTTACCCTTTTTAAGAGATGAGAAGATTATTTGACAGTGACAACGAGTTGTCATAGTTGTCAATTATTTAAGCAAAACAGTTGTGACAACTTGTCAGAGAGTGCGATGTTGCTGCTTATCTTTTTTGACCAAAAGTTAGGTTATGTTCATCATTCAATTTGTATGGAATTTTTTTTATGAAATATTCACAACAAACTTGGATAATTTATGAATGTGGATAACCGTTCGACAGTTTTTTTCAATATCTGTAAAAATTTTGACCAGTATTGAACAAACTTTTTAGCGGATCCAAGATTTCTCTAAATAAATTTGGCATCGTTGTGAAGTCACTGTGAAATTTTGCCATAATTATCGAAGCCTAAATTTGTTCCAACCAATCATTGTTAACTAGATAATTCCCATTTTGCACTAATAGCACTGACAGATAACTAAATATGTCAAAAATATCTTTCTTAAATAAATAGACTATATTTTGTTTCGTTTACATACATTTTCTATATTCCGCCAAATCAATTTGAAAACATCGATAACACAAAAGTTCCAAGTGAAAAAAATTAAAAATATACAGGGTGGTTAAGAATTTCAATTTTCTAAAGACCTCCAAATATCCCGGTGAGTAATTCTGTGCGCAGTAATAGTACGCCCCTGAGTTTTATTTTCCTGTTTAGCTTTACATGGTGGTAAAATTGAAGCGTCATGGATATTACTTTCTTATCATAGTACAAACAAAGGTACACAATCTAAGAAAATTAATGACAACATCTCAGTTTCATCGATTTCATACAAGAATGGGAAAAATTCTGAATCACCCACAATACCAAATGTAGCATTTTTATTATGCGTTAATGAATCAAATTCGAATTACTTTGTTGATGAAAAACCTCTAGGAAATGTATCCTCGTAATTGGTGTTGAATATTTATTATTTAAATCGCGTATATACACAAAGTGACTAAGATAAGTCATTCAAAATGACAGATTAGATTTTATATCCCAATTAAAATGACAATAATGGAGAACCCAAAAAATATTGGACTAGGAATGCATTTTACTAGATTATTTTGACATTATTTCACAACATTTTGATGAAAGGAATCATAATTTTGCATTGAATTTCCCCGAATTGATTCAATTCTGCAGTGAAAAATCGCTTTGACAGTTTCAGATGACGAATACGCCCCCTGGCGGCCATTCTGGAAACTAGTCGATAATTTCCAGGGTGTTCTCTAGGCCAAAATTTTCCACCACGAGTCACCACGATGAATAATTTTCGAAATACACAAGTCATAATTTATATTTGGCAACCCCGTATACATTGTACGATGACTTCAAAGGTTTTTACAGTTAATGGCTTGTCAACAGTCAATAATTTGTGTCAACATGGGAACTATAACAGCAATTTTGAAACTAACTGTGCCAAAAAATCTAGTGGTAGGTGTTAGTAGACTGTTAAAAGTTTAGAATGACATCCCCGTGTCAAATCCCGACTTGTTAAAGCGATAAAACAAAAGAATTAATAACCTGAATAAGAAACGATTCATGATAAACAACGAATGAATTATCAGTGCAGTACCAGGTTGAAATTACTCGGGAAATATCCGAGAGACGAATTTATTCCGCACTTTTGTAACACGTTGTATATGCGCCACAATGAATCAAGCGAATGAAGCATAATATTTATACCAAGTATACGAGACAGTTTTTCGTTGACTCGGCATTAAACAAAATGTACAATCACTTGTTATTCTTCTGCCAGGCGAAATATGCAACGCCTATACAGGGTGTCGCAATTTCGCGTTCGGAAAATAAATACCTTGGAATCAGTATTCGTTGGTCACCCTCTATAAAGATAAAACTAACTGGAGTTTCACTTAATTAGTTCGAAAATTGAGACGGTACTGATAATGTCGCCGACGACATGCAATCAACTAATTATAAGGAATAATTTGCTTTAATTTTATGCTGCTTATGTACATTGGAAGTCGATGTTAACATAGAAAACGAACTCAGAGTGCAATATTATCCGTTGAAGAGGATTTCAAAATTGTATTGTGGGCACGTAAAACTCGAATTTTTAATTAATAACTATAACTAATATTATGTAATTAAACTGACTACGCCACTGTACTCTACGATGAAACAAAAACCAGTTTTCACCTTGTCAATGACGATAATTTTTTTACGATCGTGGAAAAATATTTTTTATACCTCCAATATTTTGAAATACACACACAGATATTTAAGCGTTTTTTCTTTGTACTACGAAACAATTCTGCTGTAATTTCATACCAAAAAAAACTACAGTATTATTTGTTGCGAACACAGGCAAAGTCATTCATCCAGAATAATTTTTTCACGTAAAAACGATCACAAGAAATGTAATTTTAACATTCTCAAAACCTCGCAAGTTTAGTAACACCCTGTAGCTTCCTTTCGGTATGCAAAGAATAGTCCACTTCTTTTGTTTGTTGCTACTAATGCGTATGATTTGCATAGTTTATTTACGCTTTTCTCCAAGCCTATTGTTGTTATTTTAATTATTAAAACATTTTAAACAAAGTGGGTAACGTGGTATCAGTAATGCATCGAGTTTTCGATAGTTCGGCAAGAGATACGTGAAGTGACCAGCTGGATATCCTGATTTGACCCCACTACGAACTAATGAGACTCAAATTATTTTAACCAATGCTTGTTTTGTTAAATTTGCCATTCATTCTGATGTACAAGGTGTTCAATTTCATTTTACAAAATCTACTACAAAAATTTCTCGAAAATTCCCTCCGAACTAATGTTTTGTTCATTCATGTGGAAAAATCAACAAACTAAGAAATAATCTTTCGCACAATTCCATTAGTCTAGACTCGATTTTATCGTGATAAGATATAGAAACGTTACCGCCAAAATAGTTCTCACCGAAGTGAACTTTTTTTTGAGATAACGCTCCATTTGTAAATCTTGAGAAACTCAACTGAATCCCTCAATTGTTTGCTCAAGACGCTGGGGCGGTTATTATATCTTTCCTCAGAATTCCAAGCCTTCTCTTTCTGACTTCATCCATACCTTTTTTATCTCGACTCTCTTTCTCACTCGCTCTCTTGGTATACATTCGCACCCAACACCGGAATAGATAAAGTAATCAAACAAACATTGTGTAAATGAAATACTGGTTTATTTCCGTCGAAAACTATCAAATGGAGACTATTATTTGAGTGTGTCTCATACTTGAGATGTTTTCCAAGAAATGGCGGCAACATAAGCAACGTTCATCGAAGTTAGGCGAAGATTTCTCTAATTTTGATTTCTGTTTTCAAATTATCGAAAATTCTAAAAGCTTCCTGAATGTTTTTGAGGTATCATAATATAACTTGAATCCAACAAATTAAAAAAAATACCTAAAACTCAACTCGAAATAGAACAGTTTTTTGAGAATTTTCTCTACGCCACTGGATTGAACAGTGTCCCAAGAAAGTAGAAGTGAGTTCACTAACAATATTCGTATGTGTCGACAAATCGAAAACTAAAGACGAGACGAAATTTGCCCACCCTGTATAGTTACTTTTATTTTATACATTGAATTCATACGAAAATGAGCCATTAACAAGTTACGGGAGGTTTTTTCCTTGAAGCATTTTCAGTTTCAATAATATTCTGCTCAAACTCATTTTGATTAAGAATTTACAACAGGATATTTTTTCAGAATAAACAAAATTATTTGTACTCTGAATACTTTAAATATTCAATTAATTGCGATAGAAATATAATGAAAATTAATTATTTCATGCTATTGTATATGAAATAAAATACACTCGATTTTATTGGAATTGAAACCGCCCTGTATATTGAGAATATGGAAAACAAGTTTGATGAAATTTTAGCATTTTAGCCCCAAAAAAATGATACCCTATTAATTTGAAGCTTTACAATTCATTGAGAGATACTATAAAGTTTTATATCTCTTTTTACATCCCTTTCAAACATATTTAAACAAAATGAGAGAAAATATAGTTGAATTTACAATAAATTTTCAGAATCGTTTTAATGAATCTACTGCCTGATTCCTAATTCGCGAAAAACACTAACACAAAACTTCCAACAAAGCAAAATCAAAAAATTACCTCGCACCGGTCCCTCCTTCAAAGCTGACCAGTTTATATCACCGACGAAAACACACCTCACCAACTGCGATGACCCAACCGACTAACTTACGTGATTGCCCGCCAGTCTTCACCACACGAAGTACCTCCGGCTACAAAGCGACAACTCGAAAACGCTAATCCAAACGGTGCTCCGTATCGTATACCCTCACGACGCATGACCGAACGAAAAACCACGGCGGCGAGGTAAACCACGTGTTCCGAGTTTGAGTTTCGTTTTAGTTACACGAAAAAGCAGTGAAGTTGAAAGTAACGTCGTTAGCTGTGTTAACCAATCAGGTACGATGTTTTATCCGCGCCAATAGTATTGGCGCCCGTATCGAGTTGGCTTAGTTAGATTTATACGGGGTGGAGTTTTGTACCGAGAGTTTGGGGTTCTTTTTTTTCGATTTCGTATAGTTCCTGGTATTTTTTTTTTTCATAAAAAGAGGTGGAAAGTTCAATTGGAATTAACAAATTTTATTTGTGATTTTTTCTTTAAATAAATTTGGCATCATTGTGAAGTCACTGTGAGGTGTTGCCAT
The DNA here is from genome assembly GCA_037013635.1 of Plagiodera versicolora. NCBI lineage: Eukaryota > Metazoa > Arthropoda > Insecta > Coleoptera > Chrysomelidae > Plagiodera > Plagiodera versicolora. Next base: position 7,344,107 of record CM072991.1, on the reverse strand, counting down.
GATTATTTATCGAAGCCTAAATGTCCCTAAATATGTTTCAACTAATCACGTCGAACCAAATCTGTCAGAGCTTTAATCCTCACATAGACAGAAAATAGAAACAACTAAAAATCTTGGAAAGTTTTTGATATTTTTCATGACACATTTTCGTGCTATTTTCTTGAGTGTTGAGCGAGCTTAATCTCCGAAAAATTCCTGTGATTATCTCGATTTGATAATTCTTCAAGTGGGTCAAATACGTCGTCATTCTGCTCACTGCCCCAATTGGTGTCAAATCCGGTAAACTAGCTGGCTACTGAAATCACTCGAAGGCGTTTTGATGTTATTTAGTATCTCCCGTACTTCGTAATACGCATGGCTCGAAATGGAATGCCTAGAAATCGAACGGGAAGCCCTGTCACGCCTCATAATCCCGCTGGACTCCTTTCCTACCGTATCTCTATCCCGAAACGCCCAGTAAGTAATAATTCTAGAGTTTAGTCGTTGTTATGATTGATGTAGAGCAAGGTAGTTGGGTAGTCGTTAAATGAATAGTTTACGTTATCGATAATTTATGAGCATTGTTTTCTATTTGTCGCTTTAATTCCCATTCAAACAAAATCCAGAATTCTCAAATTGACAACACTTGAATTTAGGTTACGTCTTGTACTGATTCAGAGACCTTACAACTACGAGGAAAATCATGGTTAAAGTGCGAAGAATGAGAAAATAATCAGCTCGTGAAACGAATTAGTACGATCTATATAAATAGCTCTAAAAAATTAAAGGAAAATATAAAATCACGTCAAATGGTGGTTCGTAGACAAAACGTGGCTCCTGTCACTGTTGCCAATAATTTTCTATTTCTATGACGTCACTTTGGTGTCGAATCCAATTCAAAATGCTCCAAAATCGCCTATTAGTTTTACAAACTTTCTCCATTTTACGGTAAATATTCAATTAGTCCAATACATGCGATATCATAGGCGACACAAACAGCAATAGCTCGCGGCACGCAACAGTATAATTCTACTTAATATAACAGGCAATGTATACAGGGTGTCCTGTTACGATAGTTCGAGGATAAATATGGACCAAGTTGTCAACCGCTCCCAGAGTCCATTGAGGAAAATTACCATCACAGTATACTTTGCTGGTCACTTCTAATTGAACATATTTTCAGTGATGCAGCGTTGCCGCCTCCACCAAAAAGTCGCACCATCTACGTTATTGCAAATAGGACACCCTGTATAGTACACAATTTTTTGATATGTGATTACTTTCTGGATATTTCTACTTGATACTTTCCTATACCTATCTCCAATCGTTTCCGAGATAATAATTTTTCATAATTTTTGTTCAAAATTTGATTTTCTGATTTTATTTTCGAAACTGTGCGTGTTATCTGAGCGCATAGAAAGTTAAATTTCAGGGTATAGCATTTCAACAACCTAGTATCAGTTTTGTGTAGAGAAGTTCGTCCTGTGTCATACAGGGTCGCCCAAAATTCACAAAAATAAGGAACAGTGGTTAATTCAAAATTGAACAGCCTGTATATCATCAAATTTTCTGATCATTCAGGTTCCCTTTCATTTAATTACCCTGGGTATAGAAAGTCGATTCTACCTATGCAACAGTTCGTTGTTCCCCCATTTAAAAAAATTATTGAATAAACAATGCACCTCAAGAGCCAGCGATTTTATTCAAACATGATGTACGTCATTTTTGCACCGTCAAACATAATGAGCGATAAATCAATGTTTGCATGTCAAGTGTGTCGAAAGTCGAAAGGAACAACCAAGAGAGGATCCTGAAGAACGCCGAGTTAACGACACAGAAACATGTTAAATCAATTAGAATAGCTCGTCGCTTTGAAATTTCTACGATTACTCAGGAATTCTCGATACTTTAACTCGCCCAAATCGGAGAAACTCAGAACACAGATGTCAATATCAGCTGTCCGAAAGTGACAGCTGTCTAAAAGTGACAGCTGTCAATGTCAGCTGTCAAAAAGTGACAACTGCCAATGTCAGCTGTCAAAAGGGGCATATGTCAATGTCAGCTGTCAAAAAGCGACAACTGTCAATGTCAAAAGTGACATCTGTCATGTTCAAAACTGATAAAAGCGATGTCAGTCAACGCATTCTCGTTCGTCGTAGGGTTCTCGACGATGTCGCCTACCATCCGACCTCTCCTGATGTGCGGTCCATCGGGTTCGGGCAAAAGTACGCTGGTGAAGCGGATGCTCGAAGATTTCCCCGACAAGTTCGGTTTCTCGGTGAGTCACACGACGCGGGCACCGCGTCCCGGCGAGCAGGACGGCGTCCACTACCACTTCACCGACACGGAGACGATGAAAAAGGCCATCGAGGACGGTCAGTTTTTGGAAAACGCCGTTTTCACCGGCAACATGTACGGTACGAGCAAAACGGCCGTGGAACGGATATGCCAACAAGGTAAAGAGCGTTTTTTTTTTCGTGGGGGGTGCCTCAGGGGTGCGTTTCGGGGCCGGTTCCAAAGTTTCTTGGATCGATCGATTTTTTTTTTCAAGGAAAAGTGTGCATCTTGGACATTGACGTGCAAGGCGTGAAACAAGTGAAGAAGACCGACCTGCGGCCTTGGAGCGTGTTCATCATGCCGCCCTCTAAGGAGGAGCTCCGCCGGAGACTGGTGGGCAGGAAGACGGAGTCGGAGGACAGCCTCCAGAGGCGATTGGATCAGGCGGAATCGGAAATGGGGTACGGGCTGACGCCCGGAAACTTCGACGTCGTCATCGTCAACGATGATTTCGATACGGCGTACGGGCAATTGAAAGAGTTCGTTTTGGAAAACGTACTAGGCAAGAGGAATAGCAGTTTGTGAAGGTTTTAGGTAGGGACAAACGACACGTGTATCATTCCTTTCGAAGAAACAATAAATGATGAAACAACATTTTTTATGTGTGTGTTTTTGCTGATAGAGGAAGACAAGAAATTACAAATGATCTTAGATTTTTTTGAATTAGTTGTGTACTTTTTGAACGCCACTGTATATCACGAAACAGGTCTTATAATGAAAATAAAATAAAAGTCGCCGACTGCGCCAGATTTTTGAAGCAGTGACGTCAGTTATTGAATTGTTCCATTATTGGTTTATTCAAGATATCTACAACTACACCGAATATTATATTCGGAATTATGGCACCACGTCATGCGAAATAGTGTAATTCGATGGATATTTGACGAATTAATCAAATAATGCTGATGATAATTAATTCAAATATTGATTGATGACGAAATAAGGAATTTTGAAGAAATGCCAACCCAACACTGTAATTTTATTCAAACTAGTTCATTTTTTTTATCTATTGCAGAAAATTATATTTTATATTATATACTAAAAATTTGTTGATATCCCTGTAAATATCAATTTAAGCAATATGGTATGCTCATGCAAATCGATAGGAAATCAAATTTTGCATCGGATAGTGTAAAAATTTCATGGTCATTCTATTCGACATAAGAAAGTTATTGCGATTTGAAATTTACAAAAAGTAAACTGAAATATCAAACACCCTGTTTAATATTTTGGAACACCTTGAAGGGTACCTGATAGAACACTCTTTCATTGATGTGAATACGGAGATTGAACCTCAAATCTTGGAAATTGAGGATGATATGGACATTTTAGTCAGTCCATCTGTCAAAATTTTTCGAAAAAATGGAATATCTTGAAAACAAATCACGATAGGAAGAAAATTCGAAATGCAACAGGTCCAGAATTTTTCGTAGAATTCGAAAATCTGAAAATAAACAAGGTGTTCCATTTGAAAAAACGAAGTTGATATCACTTCCGGTTTAACCGGAAGTAACAGCGTATTGAAAATATTTTAGGAAGCTAGATCACATTGAGCAGTAGCACCCACCAAAATTTCAAGTTGATATCTCTTCCAGTTCCCCATAAACCTCTAATGAACCAGTTAGGTGAATCACCCTGTATACTTCAAAAATATAAAATCATGTTTGTTTTGTTTTTAGGAACTATAAATTTGGCACTAACGGTGACTAATAATTGTTTTTCACGGATTTTTCAAAGTTTCCAAATATTGCCGCCCCAGAAAATTTGCCGCCCTGGGCACTACCCTCGACTGCCCCTAGTATAAATCAACCGCTGATCGTATCAGCTGACAAACCTAATATTTCACGTGAGAAACTACAAAAACCTATCCGTAAAAACGGAGAAACCACGAAGTGTAACGAGCACGTATATATGGCGTATTTTTCACGTGACTCCCACATGGCGATCGTGTTTTATGGGCACCACCGGGATTCGATGACCTGGTGCAGTTACCCAGGGAGTAGGAGCATTTTCCTTCTCGTCGATATAAATTAAGTAATGCGACACCTGCCACTTATCAAGATCACGTACCAACCTACAGGGCGTTCCTGAGCGCTGACTTTGCAGTGTTATTATGGCTACCAAACCTAACAATACAACGGCAAGTATTAGCGATCCAACCACCTGTCAAATCGAAAAACAATATGGCGGCTTAGGGCACACATTTGGTGTTTACATATATGATTTGAGTTGAAAACTGTTACATTCAGTGATCTCTAGTGCGTTTTTTATGTGTTTTTCGATTGTGCCTAATTATTAACTCTTTTACTGAAGAAAAATGCCCATCACATGCATTGTGGTTGGCTGTGGATTTCGTACTAGCCGAAATAAAGTCGGCATGTATTCGATTCCTACGGTTACTAATCACAGGTTCTTAGAGAGTAAGAACGATTTAACTAGGAAGCGAAGGGCCCTATGGTTAGCTGCGATCAAGAGATATGATCTCACTGATTACAAACTGAAGTATCAGAGAGTCTGCAGTAGACATTTTTTTGACCGGAATATTACAAGAAGAACAGCATCAATTGAATAATCTGAATCAGCATCAGGATCCAATGTGAAAGGATCTAGATTATTAATTGATCCCAACTTCATTTTATATCTAAAACGAATGCTGTGACAAAAATGAACTGAATGAATAGTTCCAAGCATACTTTTCACCAACGTCTCTGCTATTCAACATCAACGTCTTTAAATATTCACTCTCCATCTGAATACCGTTTCGAAACACCAAAAAACTCCGAAAATAAAAAAAAAATCACTGTTTACTAGCCAAGGTATCGGATTGTTTGCCATAATCCGCCATATTGGATGTCAAGTGGTTTGGATTGCAGTATTTTAGGTTAGGTTTTCTATAATGACAGATAGAAACGCTTCAATCAATTTTTTTCAAACTAATAATATCTATTGCCTCACAATTTCCTTGGCCTTTCAGAAAGTATTCGAGAAAAATCATGTTTAATGCATAATTTTAAGCACACTTGCTGGTCACGTGACATCAGTGCCTTTTTTCACTAGATGGCGTATCGATTAGCTTGAAATATCAATTGGATTTTATATTTTAATCACCACGAAGACATAACAGGTATTCCCATTCGGCATTCCCATTTGTATTGCTTTTTATAATAATTGACAATTGGACTTTCCGATTTAGTGTTACAAGCGCTCTTTTCATGAAATTCTTCGATGTTTTGTCATAAAATTACTAGCTATTTCATAATCAACACCAATCCATAGATCATTCACTTATTGGAACTGAAAAGTTTCATTACAGTATTTCATCTTTTTTTTTTCTTGAATGGATCTATTATCAAGACAATTTAACTAAACATGCATTATCCTACGACCCATTTTTTCTTTGAATTCAAGCCTAAGCCACTTACTCAAGAAATGTGATTCAAACCTAGAAAGCTCGTGTTTGAACTTCAAACAATACCACATAGTAAATTCATTTACTCAACGCTATTTACAACGAAATTTAATTTAGTTCATTTCCTTTGTTTTCATAGACACCTCTGTTGTGTCGGGTGTTTTCTAGGCATTTCAAACTTTCCCTAAAAAAATTACGTTTGTAAATACTCTTCTAGAATGTGTACCGGATTGTCTTTTTTGTCGTGCCCAGTTCTCGATACTTTTATGCGTCATCAAGTATTTCGTTCTTATATTTAATATATTCATTTAATTGTTTCAAAAGTACAATACAGAAGCGAAAAAGGTTATGGTAAAAGTGAATAAGGGATTGAAAAATATGATTTTCTGAAAGTTTCCCAACAATGTAGCATTGTACTACATTTTGATGACTTTTAGGACACCCTGTATGTTCGAACATAAAGTAAATCGTGAAGATTATTTTACGTTTGTCATAGACGGGTATCCATTCTGTTTTATCATCGTTAACGATTAACATGTAGCTTTATTCGAAAGAGACTAAAAAAACGATGAATATGTATAGAAATTCATGGAATATTCAAATACAAGACGACTAGAATTATGTGTTGGTAAAAGTGTAAAGAAATAAATTCTACAAAAAGTCGTTGTTCGATGATGCGAAATTACAAAAATGGAGGTAATATATTGAATATAAGCTTCAAGAACAACTGGAACAACTTTTTGAGACCTATTAATTCACACCGATGACATTTCTTATTCTCTTATCATCTATCAAAAAACTATCAACAAAAAAATGAGAAACGCTAATATTACGAAAAAAAAAACAATTTCGCATTAATGTCATCGGCTCCATAAGTTTCACCCTGTATATTGCAATTTCAAATCGACTATGTCCTCTATTGATATTGAGTGCATTCAAGGTTGATTTTTGATAAATTGAATATTCTGACAAACTTCCGCATCAAATCTTCCAAGCCAAATTACATGAGAAGAAAATCTACTATTTAGATAAAAAAAAAACATAAATTTCTACAGCCACTTCCTGTTGATTACAAAGTAACTGACAATGAATGAAAAGTATGAGCCCCCCTCTTTGAAACAACGCAAAAAAAATGGTAAACTCACTCTGACGTCACCAGCGTGGGGTGGGGGGTAAGAAATTCCACAAGAATCGCCACAAACCACTTGAAAAATAAAACTCTCCGCGCTATACCATTAGTTGAAAACGTTTGAACGCTTCGAAACTTGGAAAAAGCACCGAGTACCATTTTAGACGGTTGGCGCCTTGCGCAGCAGTACTCGCCAGTGGCGTACGATGTTGGTACAACAGGAAATTAGGTGTCGATAGGTATTGAGAATGTTCAAGTCAAGTTTTCGGATGAAAATGTTCTTTTCAAGAAATTAGCAACGTTGAAAAAACACTCGGTAATTTTGCACTTATCGGTGAAAATTTGCTTTTGGATCCTAAAAGATACGAATTTGAAAATATTATCGTGGGAAAGTCGATACTTTTCGAGATAAGTCAGTGCTAAATTTCATTTTCATTCCTTCGACATTCTATATGATTTATCAAAATATGGCGTGTGATTTCTCACTGAAAAATAACGTTCATAAAAATGTTTTCTGTAATGAACAAGAAAACCTCGATCGCTTCAAAGATAAGTACAAACCGAGCAACACAAATCGAATTGAACGAAAGATACAGAAACAAGTTAAGGTTACCACATCCTCTATGATAAAAATCCTACGATTGACCAAATTCTAACGATAAACCATCGAAACATAGGAGGAAATACAAATTTCTAATCGCGTTTTAGAAACACAGGTTACAACAGAAACTTACTCACCAGTTTTCGTTCATTAGCACTTTGGATTCAAACAAGACACATGATGGGACGTCTGGCATATTTATATGTAACTTTTAGTTACCATAGAAACAAAGCATGATAACGGCGACCAATTAAATGAAGGTGATAGCAGGGGGTGATTTTTTGTTGATTTCAGTCGAATTATTGATCGATGATGGATATGCGTAATATGTTAAACTTGATGTTTACACAGGACTCCAGTGGTGATCCCTAAATAGAATTTTATCACAGTCGATATTGGTGGATGCGCCAAAAACGTCGACTTATTTGATAAGTTGTACAAACCGCTATCTTTTTCCAATTAATAACATCCAATTTGAATTCCACATGTCGTTATTCGAATGAGAATTTGTCCAATCCAATTTCTCACTTTCTCAATTGATATGGAATCGTTTTCCTGAATCAAATGCATTCGTTAAGCTAGTGAAATTTTTCAGACAACTGAAATGATCACAAACTGCTTCCAATTAGGTTATGTTTCAATATTATTCGCTGCCAAATTTCATAGTTTGGCTGTGGTCAGCTACCCTCGGAGTGGTAACAAAAGATGAATATTTATTTCTTCTTCTTCATTCATCATTGAAGTGAAGCAAAATGGAACGTCCCAACCATGAGAATCGAGTATCAAATTACAGTTTTGATTTAAAGGGTCGATTAAAAATAATGGACGACTGTACAAGTACTGAAATCATTTATTGAATTGTTCTTTCAATGGCCCATTCATAATGTCCACAACCACGTCCACAACTATCTAACGAATATTGAGGTTAGGTTCTTCATTAACTTCATAAACGTGTTCAGTGGGATTCGATACACATACAAATTTGGATTTGAAACGTTAAAAGGGTTGTCCTCGAGACGAAGAACGCTTTTTCCCGTCGAAGTATTAGAGTTGGTAACGATATCAAACATCGTTATCGAAAGTAAACAACCAGATGTTCTTTATTTGCACAAGGTAAATTTATGTGGCGATAACGGGCACACCAAAAATAAAATATAATTTCTAATATCAGGACGGCGTATCCATAGGGACCGACCGTTTTTCCAAGAAAAACAACGGGATAATCTGTTCCGCGATAGATCATCTCCAAAAAAAAAATCCAACTTTTCTAATTATTTGATTCTCATCATCAAATTGGAGGACAGAAAATTGAAAGAGGAATAAAATGAAACAAAATGGGAAGAATATTAAATGAGTTTTGCACTATAAAAACCATCCTTCTGTACGAATTTCTTGAGAATCAATAAAATTATTTAAGAAAAATATTGTGATAAATCTGGTTATTTCCAATTGCCTAAGACTTTGGCAATACTACAAGAAGATGAGGAATTACTTTTTGTGTTGCCAAAAAATAGTGCCTAAATGGCTGTAGCCAATAAAAATCACAATGTTGAACCTGTAAATTTCATTCTGCACTAATGTTAATGAGAGATTACCTTACTCTCAACCTCAAATGAATAAACGTACATATAAGATGTACTTAGTTGTCATAATTATCCAAATATTATTGTTTGAAGTGTATTTTCAATGTTGTCTGGTAAACTACAACGAATATTTATTTGATACACTTGAAATATTATATTATCAGCGTAAGTTTATCGCTCCTATATTAGTCAGTTAACAAGGGGTGAGAGAGGATAAAGATTCAGGCAGATAAAACTGTTATCAGTTATTTATATTGGACACTTTTTCGATGGTACAATGGTACAAAACATCATGGGAAATGTACATTCAATTGAATTGGCAAAAATGTGTTTCACACCACACCTTGGAAGTTAATTCTTTGTTTATCTAGCTTTTCTAGTTTTCTGTTGTTTAAAATGTCAATTTAGATTTCATGAGCTCCAAAAAACCAACCCACCATTTCATAATGCTGATTGGACAAAAAACAAAATTCATTTTCTCTTCAGGTAAATCTCATAGCGCCACCTAGTGAGATATATTATGTTAACACCGACGATAATTTGGATGAGTATTTGATAAATGCATAAATTATGTAAAATATTGCAGGAGTATTTTTAGTAGTATTATCCATTATGGAAACTACTGTCTCAAAATAAAATATTTTTCAGTTTCAAAAATACCTACTTGTATTGACAAAAATGAGTTTGTAGTTTATGATATGTACATGATGAATAAAGTTTATTGTTTTCCTTAGGAAATAATGATCTCATAACTCACCTGATTCAATTCAGATCTATTGTGAAGTTCTTCATTTATTGTGTTCAGATTTTCAATCTGTAACAAATAATCAGGAATGAATACACATCCACAGCTTTATTTCTAAATCAAACCTGCAACTGTGAGTTCTCTAATTGAAGGAAAGAGTAAAACTACAGGAATTATACCAATCAAGGTCATCAGTACAATTATATTTCTTGATGTATTAGTGGGTGGTAATTATTTGGTCCATAAGCAAAAATAACAAAAACAAAGCAAAGCATTCTTCATTTGTTTTGTGCAGAACTTACTTCTAATTTCTGTTGAACACAAAGTTGTCTCAATTCTTCTAACTCACTGGTGTTCACTTCAGTATCTGAAAATATATCATTCTTAGTTGTGGAACAGGTTACAATAGTTGTTTTTCAATCATAATCAGATTGTAAACATTCGAGTTTGTTCGCCAGTAGGCAATGATATTTTGGTACTCATATATGCATGCAAAATATGATATTAACCTTCATCAGCCAAAACATTGCTAGCAAAATTCGAAATCTGGCCCTTCAAGTTACTGAACCCTTCGTTAATCCAAGACATATTGCGCTATTCACAATTATCTTCTCGAGGGTGAATAAAAGATGAACATTATTTGTTTGGATTTTAAAAATTTTCAAGTTTATTCTACCTGCCAACACAACTCTGGGACTGTTGACATATTTTGGTTGTTATTTTGACATTTGAGCTGTTACCCACGTGACATAAGGATCCTATGTGAAGTGAGCCACCCAAGCTGATTCAGTGGCGTATCAATAATTAAGGAACGGCTCTGGGAACGGTTACCTACATTTGTGAGTGGTCGGGTATATTCGAAATTTTGGCAGTCAGTTTAGAAGGTAACTTCATGTAGCGTTAAAGGCGAACCACAGAACTGATAATTTTTGGTCAACGTGAACTAGTAGTTCGAATGTACAAATAAAAAACACGAAAGTAAAGGAATATATCACGAGATAGGTTATTTAATCAGATCGAAAATGAATTTAAGCATAATTTTAAGCAATAAACTGTTGCTACTATCTTCAGGAGTTGCGGTATTGGCACCGTATTTATCATGGAAATATTTTATAACCATGTACAAATCCTTGAAACAGCAATACGATGAAGAGGTCCTTTTTCGTGAAAGGCATGATTGTGTGGTAATGTACACCGGACCAAAAGGCATGAGCGGTTGGCCCCCAAACACAGAAAGAATAGTTCCTGATCTCTCAAGCAAAAATTGTTTGGATGTATTGTACGAACCAATAATTTATTTCATCCTCACATCCAGGAAAACATTGGACATTGCATGTATGATGATAGGAATTAATAAGATATTTGAGGCAATTATATTAGCTAGTAAAAATGGTGTCAGAGTGCGATTGTTGTTGAATTATGAGCATAGCAACAATATTATATCCAATATTAGGGAGTGTATGAAACAAGGTGAGTATTAAATGTTCAAGTGGGACTCAAAAACACTGCTATAGCTAGTTTATGACTTACAGGTATAGAAGTTCAGCTGTACATATCACACTCTCTAAATCTGACCAGTATTATGCACAACAAATTCATAGTGAAAGATTACTCAGAAAATGGTGGTTATGTTGTAACAGGCTCAATGAACTTAAACCAATCAGCAGTTACAAACAACTATGAAGATATTGTTTTCAGTTCTGATCATTATGTTGCCAAATCATTCCACGACAACTTTGAAAAGTGTTTCAAATATGTGAAGCTAGAAAATCAATGCTTGTTCAATAAAACTGTTCTCATGGACATAAATTTGATGTAAGCTAATTAAAATTGAAAATTTGATCAGAAGAGTACTTGCAATGTAAGATTAAAGCATTATTTTTGTTCATATCTGATTATTTTTTTCTATATTCTTTCATGATTACTGAGCCATTTTCATAGCGTGTATTTTTTCGACCGGTCCTAGTTGATTTGTAGTGACGTTTACTGACAGGAATATGTTCTATAAAGATAGAAGATGAACACATTTAACCTAGCTAACCGCGTCAACACAGTTTCTGTGGTTACGGGTTAGGATCAGGATCGAAACTCGATAAATCCAGCAAATTTTGCCCTAATTAGATCCGAAATGTCTGGTAATTTTTGGCAAAGTTCACATCAGTGAGTACATTACATAGCATACGATTTTTCATTTCTATGATGTTGAAACCATTATCTTTTTCTAGTCAACAATGGCTGCTGGATAAACAAGACCTAATTAGAGAGAGACAACATGACTTAGCAATCTTGCAAGATGATGAATATCAGAAAATATTCATATTTTTCTCTAGTGGTAAGTTTCCATGAGAATGTTTGAGAGTATAAATTATGCTTATTTTTTTTGCAGTAATTCAGACTTTGGGTGAACAACTCAAACTTAGGCAGCAAGTTATCGCAACAGCCACAGTATATTTCAAACGTTTTTACTCAAGAAACTCCTTGAAATGTATAGATCCTCTTCTCCTAGCACCTACTTGTATATTTTTAGCATCCAAAGTTGAGGAATTTGGTGTCATATCTAATACCAGGCTTATCACAACATGCCAAACAGTCAGTGAGTAATGAGAATTCAAATTTGATATCATGACCCATAATTATATCATTGCAGTTAAGAATAAATTTGGATATGCTTATTCCCAGGAGTTTCCATACAGAACAAACCACATTCTGGAGTGTGAATTCTATCTCCTGGAGAACCTAGACTGCTGCCTCATTGTATATCAACCGTATAGGCCTCTTTTACAATTGATACAAGACATAGGACATGAAGAACAACTTTTAACTCTAGCTTGGAGAATTGTCAATGATTCATTGAGGACTGATGTGTCTATGCTTTACCCACCATATCAGATAGCTATTGGATGTCTCCAGATAGCTTGTGTCATTTTGCAAAAAGACCACAAAGCGTGGTTTGCTGAACTGAATGTAGATATAGAAAAAATTCAAGAAATTGCTAGGTATATCATCAATTTGTTTGAACTGTGGAAAACTTATGATGAGAAGAAGGAAATTCAGGGACTGTTAGGGAAAATGCCAAAACCAAAACCTGCACCACAGAGATGAGATACTCTTGATTCAAATTTTTTAATCACTGTCTTTATACATCAAGGAAAAATGTTGGCAATTACACTCCAATTATTTTTAGATATTTCATGTAGGTGTTTTATCTAGTGATCTCTATCTAATAATTGTTTATTATATTTGTCACAATATAGAAAACATGAAATATATCAACTAACTTGAAACATTATTAATTTAATTACTGATGAAATGAGTTTTTGCTGTGATGGTACAAGACTTTATATAAATTATTGTGGTTACTCATGAAAACATTGAAATACATGTGTTTTTCTGAACAATGTGCATTATTACAACATGTAACTCAATAAGATAATACTTACACTAGGGAATTCATAATATCACTTTTATTATTAAGGCTATTTGGACTTGGAAGGTAATAAATTATGTCTCCTCATATTGTTGAGTACACCATCCAAAGAAGCTGTTTTCTTTTTCGCACTTCCTTTCAGAGTTTCCTCTCCTTTATTTCGATTTATTTTCAATTTCGGCGAAGTAACCTCATCCATAAAATCAAAATCAGATTGTTCCTCAGGTCTGAAATACAGAGTTGAGCACAACAGTAATTAAAGAAGAAATTGACTTACTCTTTGGTGTCACTTTCTTGGTCTTGTTGTTCATCAAATTCTGGTGAAGGCGATCTATATCCAGGACATTTCCACGTGAGCTCCTGTGTTTCACCGTTTTGGAGCATTGTGTACAACCTATTTATTTCTTCCATGTTCGGTTCCCATGGTCCTTTGCAATCTTTGAACTCCTCGTCGGAACATTCAATTTCCCAATCTTCGTTATTGTCTCCCATTGAAGCAAATCAAATTTTACCACCAATGAAAATTCCAAAGGAAATGTCAAATAAAGAAGTACGGGCCATATACAAGGAAAGAAGTGAATAACGTACCGACTACCGACTACCGATTGAAGTGCGTTTGCAATATAATTCTGTGACACATGTCATTTGATGTTTATGTTCATGCTCGCTTACATGCTGATTTTTCAACTATTTTTATAAAACTAATAACTTTAAGCATGAATATAGAGGAAAGTTGACAAAACAAAAAGTCTCAGAAATGAACTCGTGATGGCGCATGCGTCAAGTACTTTACTGAAGATGAAGTTAAAGCACTTCCATGAAGATGAAGATAAAGCACTTCCATTTTAGTCAAAATCCCATGACATCTGACATTCTGCGCATATAATGGCATAAAACATATAAAACGTCATTAAGCACGGAAAATGGGCCCCTGACAATTTTTGAGGTTAGATTATTCAGATCGGTGTTAGTAGCGGTAACGATGGCGTCTTTGTTCAGTGAAGACGGTAAATACTTTGCAAAAATTTCTAGCGATGGAAAATTGAAACTGTGGAATACAATATCAAATGAATTCGAACAAGAGTTCACATCCGATTTTCACTTGGTATCGCCCTGTACCAGTGTCCATTTCATGCAAGGGGAACCACAAAAATACAAGGTAACCATGTGCTTTTTGAAAATAATTTATTTATTAGTTTAAACGACCTGCTCACGTTCACAGGGAGGATCGCCTAAAAAGAAGAAACGGAAGAACTCTGAGTGTAACTCTGATCCCGATATAGTTATAGGAACTTGTTCAGGCTTACTATTAATATATTCAATTTCTAAAGCTAGTTTAGAATATACGATAAATAGCGAAACAAATCTACCTATTAGTTGTTTATCTATTGACTATAACAATGTATATTCTGGTGCTGAGCAGAATGTGTTGGTATGGGACCTGAAAGAAAGGAAACTTACCAGGTAAGTTCCATCAATTTTTGAACCTGTCAGGACTTAACCCTATTATTTTCAGGAAGTGGAAGGCTGGTATAGAAAAATTATATTCTATCCTTGCCATCCCACAAAAACAACAAATAGTGACTGCAGCTAAGAATATCAAACTCTGGGATGTTAGCAGAGAAGAGACACTAAGAACATTCACGGGCCACAGCTCAGAAGTCTGTTTCTTACAATATATACCTACAAAAAGTATAGGAGATGGCTATTTCATCTCTGGATCGAAGGTAAAATAATCAATCTTTAACAAATATGAGGATATCCTAATTTTTATTCCCTTCAGGGTGACCGTCTGTTGAATCTCTGGACTTTGAGTGACAAGTCTAGAGATAAAAATGCAATTGCATCTTTCCTCATGGAAGATATTGTACAGAATATATCTGTGCACATTGGTAGTGATGGCTCAACAAATCTAGCTACTACAGTGAGAAGTGGAGTAGTCCATGTTTATAATCATACTCTCAATGGGTAAGTAGCTTATTATCAAATCTTAAACATCAATCTGAAACATTTTGTTCTTGTAGGAAATGTGGTAAACCATTGAAGCCCAAAACAACTCTACAAGTTGTTACAGATAGTGAGCAAACTGATGAGGTTGTTACTCCAATAAGGATTTTTGGGGCAATTTATAGAGACGAGGAAACACTTTGTATAGGTCATGGAACAGATGTAATACTTACATTTGAGAATGTGGTGAGTGATTTCTTACATAAAAATCGACATTTTTGAAAGTTTCAATCAAAATCCATATTTTATTTCAACTATACTCTTAGTGACTTTGTGCTACATCTTGCTCATCTTCTAGGTTGTAAGCAACTACAAGAAGCTCCAGTGTCTTATCCGTAAAGACCCCAGAGCACCAGCAGGCTCTAAACAACACAAAGCCACCAAAACTATAACCCCAGTGGTTAACGATGATGTCCATTATCTCTCTTCCCAAAATTCCAATGTGTCCACAACGAAAAGGAAAAATGACGGTAAAATTGAAGTGCCCATGGAGCAACGGCTAGAGAACTTGACTCTGAATAACACTGAAAGTAGTTCAAAACTACCGAAATCTGATAACGTTGCACAGTTACTAGTCCAAGGCCTCCACAGCAAGGATAAAAATATACTTAGGACAGTTTTGTGTAAAAGGGAGGAGGAGGTAATCAGGAACACTGTCAAGAGGTTGCCTGTGAGTGCATTTGTGCCTTTGGTACAAGAATTGACAGGTTTAATCCAGGGGAAAACACTTTCGTAAGTCGAATAAAGATGGGCCAGTCCAGAATGATAGATTATTGTTAATTTGTACCTTTCAGGAGCCAGATAGGTTCGTTGTGGTTGAAACATGTCTTGCAAGTACATGCAGGAGTGTTGATTGCCAACCCAGAACTACCTGAAATCCTGGGCCCCACTCTGGGAACAATTGAAAACAGGCTGGCCCTATTGACACCGTTGAACCGGTTGAGGGGTCGATTGGACCTTGTGTTGCCTCAGATTAGTAGAGGAGGTGCTAAAGAGTCTAGTGGGGAAGAAGAACCCCTACTACACTATAAAGATGGAGGTAAAACATAGGTTTTTGTTGTTGATTTGTTGCATCGCTTAATGAAACTTTTTTTTTATAGATTCCAGTGAGTCAGATGAAGACCTCCAAATCGAGTTACACTCAGAGAGTGGAAGTGAATGGAACGAGGAGTCTGAAAATGAGGTAGATTGAAGTTGTTGCAACATTTTATCCTGGATCTTCAAAATCTTCCTCTATCTCATTGTCAGACACCTCATTCCATTCGTTTCCACTCTCAGAATGGAATCTATTGTGTTTAAATGTGTTATTATATATACAAAGTTGATTTACACAAGTATTTGTTTGCCATAAGTCCCAACATATTACTCACCTCCGCGTTTTCAACTGGAAAAAAAAGTTTTCGATTTGTCACACAGGGCATTTCTGACACTCAAAAAAGCATATACAGGGTCTCAGTTCAAAATCATCGCGCCATTTCGTTACATGAAACTGCGGAGGAAAACAAAACTTGAGCTGAATAAAAAAGGAGCTTCAAAGTTCCCAACAACATTTATTAATATTTCAACACCAGCCCTTAAGAACTGGTAGTTACAATTTTCCTATCGTTACGTATTGTTTGTGCTTTTGCTTAAAACTATTAATACTGATATAGGCCGATGTCGTGTATACTATATACGAAGTACACCGTTGATAAACATCGTAAAATTTCAAAATACTAGACACAGAGAATATTTTACCTCTTTAGAAGATAATAGAATGAAAAAATATTCGCCTCAAGGAGTAGAATCACAAACTTTTAGAGTGTTGAACATGTATAGCCTATTCAAGGAAAATAGGTGTGACAGCCTGTCAGCATATGCAGTGTTGTCGGTTTTCTTTTCTACCAGTTGAAGTCCGAAAAACTCAAATCTGCTCTGTCACAACTTCCTCAAATGAGTAGACTGACAATATGACCACATCAAATGGAAAAGTGCAAATTCCATGTAAGTTATTCGGTTTTGTAATTTTCACGATTTTTTATGCCATATACACTCATCTAGGAACATTTTCTACTCTAGCTATTTCATAAAACTGTTTCAAAATGACTTTTTTAAATATTTTCAGGAAACTACGAAGTATTCAATTTATTCTTGAAATTTGAAGAAAAAACTAGTTATTGCACAACATTTCATTGTATACGGGGTGAGACAACGAGCAATTTGATGCCGTATCAAATATGGAGATATATCTTATTTTGGAATCAACGAGAAACACTTCCCACCAAAAATGTCTCTTATAAAGTTTCACCCTAAATAAACTTCTTAACGTATTGGTACTAATAAGGATTGCTTAAATGACATTATCAACAATATTTATAGGATTAATAGGTCCCATTAGTTTTTTAGAGAATTATATTATGTTTAGAATTCGAGGAAAGATTATTCGTATATAGAGTTCAAAATTTACATTATAATTGAATCACATTTTCTCATAACGATTATAACTTCCACAATTTCAAATAATTCAGTTGAATTGATCGTGCGATTTCCGAAAAAAGTGTTCAGAATTCGGTATAAAAATAAATATCCACAAGTTATTTCATTTGGAATTGAAAAATGTGTGAATATAAAAATGTAAACTGATCGAAAATGAAAAATCATTTTTAAAAAGACGTTAACGTTGGAAACACACAGAAATGTAATTATAATGACACTGACAGTCAGTCGTTACAATCACATTTCTGTGGTTTTTTGAACTTCGTGTTCCGTGTTCGAACGTCACTTTTTTAAGCCCCTCTTGATGAACGTAACCGTAAACAAACAGGCGATGTAAACGTATGCACAGATTGTATCTTTACATCAACGTAAGTGATGTAAAGTAAGATTTATTTAATCGAGTTCAAGTACTAATGGTACTTATATGGTCTAATCTTAGCTCCCGCATTTCGGTACACGAATCGGAATTCAACAGAGGGATGCTGTCGGAAGAACCTCTTCTCGATACGTTAGCTGAAGCTGTAGCAATGTGATCCTCCCCTCTGCTTATCACTATTTCCTCCATGTCGTCGGGTAGATCTTTCAGAAAAGGCATTAAACTTTTCCGTTTGATGAATATATACCAATTCTGCGGAAGAGGAATTGACAGCATTGATTACACTTTGACGTAATGTCAATTCAAAACCTACCAATATACAAGAGGTTATGGCGTAGATGACAGCCATACTGCTGCTGTCATTGACGTTTTCCAACGCCAAAACAACTACGAACCAAACCACGTCGTATCCAGTCTGGATGATCCACAAGGACTTTAAGCAGGTTTTCGATTCTTTGAGACTTTGTATTTCTTCGTCCGCGTCGTCTTTCGTGTCCTTGAGGAGCTCCAGTTCGTTACGCAACGCGTTTAGGGACTCCGCAGAACTGTTAAAGCCCAGTTTAAACAGCTCCATGTTGATAATGCGTATGCCGGTTAAAGAGTAAATTGTTGTCAGGACTATAAGGAGTGAAACTGGTAGCATGTAGTTCAGTATCATGCCTTTTTGGACAGAAATAAAGCAAAATCTTTTCGATTCGTAGCTGTGAGGTGCTAGAAAGTAAGTTGCCTGCGAAAGTTTCGATATCAATGAGAGTAACTGGATATTGTTTGTTTATTACCAATGTTAAAAGCGTCGGAATGTAGTAGGCTGCTATATTGAAGTATTTGACCTTGAGATGGCGTTCTTTGAATAATCCATTCACTGCGAAACGTTTGAAGATATAGAAACAATACAAGCATAACCAAACTGATGTCATCAGGTGCAAAAAGTACAGGATAAGTGATATAATCAGACATTTTGTTGCACTTTTGGTTGCCTAAAACAAAAACATGATACTTCAAAATTAGAATCACGGCTTTGCAACAGTTTTTTCCAATCAACCAATCAGATTCGCTAGAAAGTAGAAAGCATTTTGACGTAGAAAAGGCGGTGACTACATTCTCTTCCGCCGGCTAAATTCAGTGAACTCTCATTGGTCAATGAAGTTCTGTACTCACATAAACCCCTAGCATGAATATCAGATTTGACACGCAAAACGTCCCCAATATTTGGAAGAATATATACGTCATCATCCTCTCGGCTCTTTGGTTCCTCTTGAGCAGCACGCAGAAGATGGTGAGCATCTGAGCGGCGCAGCTGAGCACCGAGCCGACGATGATGATTTCCGGTCCATAAGTCGGCGCGTTCCGGTGATGGGATCCGTAGTAAACGTACATAATGTTGTCGATGAGATCATGATCGCGAAGGTCGGAATCTGCCAACGAATCGTCTGGAAGGTCGATGTTTGGCAGCGCCTCTACGGTATACCGAGCGTCCAGGCTTTCGGGATTCGGGAGGATGAGCGATTCTGGCTTGAAAGCTGCGCTGGAGGAGCTGTTAGATAGGTCGTAGTCGTAATTCAGATAATCGTAGTCGTCTGAAGGTTTTTTCGTGGTTTCGTTTTCTGTACCTACGAATATGCACGGCTATGTTTGTTTGTTCAGACGGGAGACGGTGTTTTAGTCACGGTTTGTTGTTGATATTTGCGGGAAAATATCAGAGCGTGAAAAGTGGCTACCAAAAAATGTTTGATGAGGAATTAATCATGCAGAATTCTAGAAACTTGTGAAAAAATTACTCCAGTGGCTCATTCGGTATGTCATTCTACCTATCATGATACATTAGTGAATGGGAAATGAAATATACTGTAAGTTGAACAGAGTTACAAATTGAAAAAAATTCCATCGTATGATATAATCCACTCTTTTGGTTCACGACAATACAATCATTTAGATGAATCCACAATTCTCAAACTCCAATCCCTGCAACTACATGCGTATCGATTTTAGACTTATTTTCTGCTTTACATAAATTCAAAGAGCATCTTCTATACAAATCAGATTTGCACTTACCTAGACCACTTCCACAAGCACAACAAAAAACAGTTAAACTCAAAACTAGGATCATTTTCAATTAGGTATAGCAACAATTCGGGTTCATCCCGGACGGCTCCATAAGGATGCTGCGCGTCAGATTTTGTTTTCCTCTAATTCTGGACCGCTAAATATCTGCTCCACTGTGCGAAGGGTGTACAGTGGACCAAGTGAAGTTACGCGAAGGTCATGGAAGGTACAAGTCGTGAATTTATTCGGGCGACTGATAAGCGCGCGCAGGCGCTTGTGTTTTGAATCGATAAAGCTAAAGTTCGTTGGTTTTGAATTTTCGCCAAATTTATGTCTGGATTCGAACGGAAATTTAATTCTCGGGAACTTTCAATTCATTCTCCAATGAAATCAATATTGAAAATTTGACTGGGAAGAATGAGACGGCGAAATAATGTAATCCATTGAGGTTATTAATTTATTTCATTTACACTGTTTTACAGGACGACCCAAACATAAAACAGGAATAATTAGAATGAGATTTACTGAAGCATTATAATTTTGAGGATGAGGAGTATTGAGAATTCTATCAATAAACGCTAATAAACGGGGGAAAACTTTATTTATTTCAATTTTGGTGCTGAAATAACAATGATAACAACAAATTCCAATGGTTTGAAATCCGAATACATGATGATGAATTAACTCAAACTGTCTTAGGAAAAAAAAACAACCCCCTATACCTTTTAAAACATGAGATAAAACAACACATTACATGTGTTGTTTGTAAAAAAGTGTATTCAATATCCAACAAAAGTTGTTGGATAATTAAAAAACGAGTTTCCATGTTGGTAAAACATGAACATAATATTAATTAATAATTTCTCATGAAATTTTGTCAAGAAAAGAGCAAACCAGGAAAATTTATATAAAAAATAAAATAACTTTTTTTCTAACAAGAACTGTTCCGAACTTTACCTGATTTTCAGTAAAATAATTAATACATTATGAATAAAAAATTTTAAATGTATTTACAATTAGTAAAATATTACCGCAAACATGTAATTATTACTCCATTTTCATTACATACAAGGTGATTGAGAAATTGGTACACACGGATGAAGAAAAAAAAAAAGATTTTTTTACGATCGGCAGTGAATTTTTTCCCTAATATCAATAATTGTTTGAACAAGAGTGACTGCAAAATCACTTGTTGGTGAAATACTACAAAATGACTGCATGTTTCTGCCTCACCCAGTATACAACATATTTGATCTCGGTAACCTAGCTTAAAAAATAAAATTCGCTCAATAATAAATAGAATCTTCAGAGTAATTGAGACAAAACGAACACAAGCTTCACTATACATTAATTTATTTACAGCACTTTCCACTCGCACCCACATTACAACGAAATTTTCGTTTCGTTATCAAAGATTGCACCAGTTGCGATAATATTTTACTTCCAAATTGATGTTTTTTTTTTGGAAATGTATTTTTTATACGTACGTGAACGTTTTGCCAACCATTCGCCGAACCTGGAAAAGAAACTGGAAACACTGACAGATGCATTTTCACAACTCGAAAAAGTGGTCGGTATTCCTTATCGAACACCCTGTATGCGATGGCAAGGAAGTTCAACAGTTCGATAAAAAATGCCGCCACCAAGCCCGAACCCATCGTTTCGCTTACGTTTTTTTTTTTGAGAGTCGATTTCTATGAGGACGACCGCACCCGCCATGGCGACGACGTCGTCTCGACGGCTCGCGGTCAAGTGCAGATCGTCTCCGGCGGCACGGGAGTGGACTTCGATGGGACGGTATTGTTCAGGTTTATTTCCGAGTCTGTTATGCTCGCGTTGCTGTTGGAATCGTTGTTGATGGAGTTGTTCGAGCTTTCGTCGAACTAAACAAAAATACATAAATAGTTCAATGAAACTGGAAAACACGCCACAATGGTGTACTAAAAAGGCAAAAATCATTATTGATATGTTTAGAAATGCAAGACACTCGAGCTTGTCTCGATGTTTTTCTTAATTTGAATCTACCGCGCTGTCAACTAATCAACAAGACGTTGACACTTGATTGATGACACACCGACAGAAAGTGCAGGGTTGCGTTCAGAAATTTACCTAACTCTATCTACTCAGCTTTTGAATAGAGTAATGGTGCTTCTAACTTTTGAAGTAGTAATAACTAACAGAACATAAATTTCAACGATTTTCCCTCGATATGGATTTCAATATAGTATCAATTGGCAAGAATACTGTTATTCTTCAAAATAAAGGTATGCTGAAGAGTGTAATGAACAATATTTCACTTCTGAAATCCCTAATAATAAGAGTCTCAACTATATTTTTTTCCAGCAAATAGAGAGCTTTGTGAAGTTTTAAAGTCCCTGGAAATTTTAGACCTGTGCAACCAGGAAAACGACTTTCAGCCTGTTACTAGTAGTGAAAACTTGAGTTGTATAATTACTAACATTGTGTGATGGTATTCAATGTATTTATTGTTGATTAATTATAAAATAGATAATATCAACTTTCGATAAAACATAACCAAACAACACCTCAATTTAATAAATTACTATTGACATTTGTCATTTTGCAATGTTTTCGAACGACTATCGAGGAGAAATGATAAGTATAAGTATATGAGCGCAACCCAGAAGAGAAAAATAATGCCTTTCGAATTATAAAGAGAGATAAATTCGTCAAGAAGACCCAGCTGAAAACAATAAAGAAAAAATATTAAACCTAACTTGAAGAAGTTTGGAATTTGGTAATTCTGTTCAGTGAGGTAGTGAGAAAAAATTCAACAGCTCGTCAAAAAATCACCTTCCACTAGTTGAACGAATATAATTCATTGAAAATGACGATTTATTCTCCTGAAAGAGGTATAATCAATTGAATAAACTCACTTGTGGCGAAATTTCATCAGATACTCTAGTCTTTTTGACAGGTATTTCATTTTCTACAACAGCATCCGAAGACAACCTCTTCCTGTTCTCCGACAAAGTATTCTTCGAAACACTCGATTTTCTGTCTCTTTTGATGAGCCCGGGCGATATATATTGCGTGAGATGTTTCCTTTTCACGTGTCTCGCTTCTAATCGCATGCCACTTTTCAACATCTGAAACAATTTTGACATTCGACATCGATTCAGTTCAGTTGGACATCAAAAAAGTAGCTGTCTAGATGATTTTTTCGAGATTTGTGGCTCATAAATCAATATTTTCACACAAATAATGCGACGGAAACGAGTGAGAATGATTCATCATCTAGTTTTAAGGATTTCAATTATATTTCTTGACAAAGGTAGATCAAAAACATAACATAAATGATAACCATTGTATTATCTAATCGTTTCGAGTCGATATCGTGTAGTTTTGGTAAAATTCCACATATTAAGCGACCTGAATTTTCATGAAAAACCTCTTTTATACTAGAAAAACGAATTTCATCATGTGGAAATTAATTCCCACTTCAAAGTCTATAATTTAATTTTTTTCTTGTAAGTTTTCGAACGTTTTGAATTTTATTCACATTAGTTTTTACCTGGATATGTACAGCATGTTTATTGACGTGTTCTGTGAACGATTGAATGGTCTTGGTTAGGTCTACGCTCAAGTTTTCGGTTTTAGCGAATTCGAGTCCGATGAACCACATGGAACACAATGTGTTCGGTTCCTTCAGTGACTCCAACATCGAATAACTTTCCGGATTCACGTGGGCTAACGTTATAAACTGATTCCTTTCCAAGTTGCCTGAAAAAAAAAAACTTATTAAAGTTACCAATTTTATTTTGGTCCAGGAATTTTTGTCATTATCAACAGATACGATAGGGCCGGTAGAGATCAATCAAAAAAATATCGAAAAATGGTATTTTCCAAAGGAAAAAGGATTGGTTTGGAGGAAACTAACACCAGCGTTGATTTTTTCAACTCATCTTGAGTCACCATGAGCGAGTTGACATGAAAATTCGAACTAATAAACCTGCTAAGGCAGGGAGAGACAGCCAAATCAAGAAAATATCGAAAAATCGCATTTTTCAAAGTAAAAAGAATTGATTTGAAGGAAACTAACACCAAGGTTGATTTTTTCAACTCATCTTGAGTCACCATGAGCGAGTTGACATGAAAATTCGTACTGATAAACCTGCTAAGGGCGGGAGAGACGACCAAAATCAAGAAAATATCATCGAAAAATCGCATTTTCCAAAGTAAAAAGGATTGATTTGGAGGAAACTAATACCAAGGTTGATTTTTTCAACTCATCTTGAGTCTGATAAACCTGCTAAGACCGGGAGAGACAACCAAAATCAAAAAAATATCATAAAATCAAATTTCCCAAAGAAACCGAATGCCAAATTTGTTTTTTTGAGAATAATTCTGAGCCGTCATGCGCAAAATGAAATGAAAATGTCTTCTAATAATAATGCAAAGACCGGGAGAAATATACAAAATCAAGATAACATTAGAAAATCGCATTTTCGAGAAAAAAAAATGTCAAGTCCGAAAAAAACTCACCCACGAGTATCCTGGCCTTACTTTCCACCAGTCCGCACCACTCGAGGTGGTCGACTGCATTGTCGGCCATCACCAAAAGCACGATAAAGTGCTTGTACTTGGTGAAAAAGGGCGGCGGCTCGAACAATTTGTCCCACCCGACTTTGCCGCTCATGATGTCGTCGGTGATCAACAAACCTTGCTTGAATTCCTCCATCATGATGGTCCTGGTCGACACCGAAACGTTGAACGTTGAGTTTTGTTGCGGGTACGCGGGAGTTATGATCGGCATCAGGTGGTATCGGTCTTGGATGTTCACCTGAGAAGTTTTTCGGTGAAAGTCTACATATTAAGAGATCGGTTTTTGATGGATTTTGTTTCGAAACTACGTATTTTCGTGGGGAAACGATACTTTTCGAGTTATTTCACTACAAAGTTGATATTTCACCTTCTTTTCCGTGTCACTTTTAGCACAAGGAAGTACAGCTTTTTGGCAAATTTCTTCAATAACGTGACACATTGCATATTAAGAAAGGGTTTATCATGTATTCACCCTGAGGAAACATTCAAAATACATACAGCAATCTTGCGAATATTCAGATTTGACAGCATGTGTACATCAACATTCTGTCAAGTTCAATGACAACTGTCAAATCACGGTAAAAGCCGGATTGGTTGATGTGCACGTTTATAACACGAAAAATACTCCATTTTCGATTTTATTCTGAGATTGAAAGCATGGTAAATCCTTCTTCAATATGTTATGTGTCTCGTTGATGAAGAAATTTGCAATGAGGCTGTAAATCTCTCTAGGAAACGTTAAAGAAAAGAAGGTGCAATTTCGAAGTGGAATATCTGGAATAATATCGTCAAATTCGCGTTTATTGGCCTAAAATATGTGCGTATATAAATAAATTTCATACAAAAACAATTAGACAAAATTTTCTTCCCAAACAAATCGTACATACCCTGGGATCCCAAACAACAAACCCAAGGTTGACATAGGAAGGCTGTTTGAGCAAAACAGGCTGGGGCCACTGCCACTTTGAGAAAATCAAGAAAAACTTATGTACTAGAGTGGAAGGAGCAGCATTGGGGTACAACTGGCACGTCCTCGCCACTAACATGGCCCAAGATACACCACCGAGATAGCCCAACACATTGCTGTAAATTCCGTGCCCTGAAATACCAGGAATGACCTACTTGTGGGATTTGATGGAGTTGTAACTTACTTTTAGCCCACAACTTGATGGATCGCAGTGCCAGTCTGAAGTTTTCAATGTTGGGTACTAGTCTTAGAATCTCATCAGTTACTCTACACCCGTTCAAGCTACGCACACACTTTGAATCTAAATTTTTTAAAAGCATATCGTCCCTCAGATCCATGGAATCAGATATCTCTTTGAGAAGAAGCCTCGCAAATAACATGTCTATCTCTATACCATCGAAGTTCATTTTTATTACTGGTACAAATGCTTCTTCCACAGCCTGCAATCAGTATTTCATAAATTGAAAGCTTCTATGCTGAGTTACAGTTACATACTCTCAGCTCTTTGACTTCTGGTTGAGCCTTGAGCAACTCGTAAAAAGAAGTGAAGAAATCTGTTCTGTATATGTGCCTTGGAGCAACACACAGAGCATCTATATCAGCTCCTTTATTATGGACCTATGACAAGAAACACAGGGAAATAAGTTTTTAAAAAGATACCTTCAATAACTTACTCCCAACCTATAGCTACCAAACGTGTAGACTTTGCCTCCAACAGTTTCAGCTACACTCTCAGGAATATTGTGTTGAATGGATATCTCCTTGATCCATTGCTTAACCAAGTTGTAAAGTTTACCCAGTATAAGCATACGATGGTTGAGTTCATTTTCACTTTCAAACACATCAAATGGTTTGAGAGCCTGTTCTAGTTCTACTGTTTTCACTAAATCTGAAGGCTTTGGTAAAGCTGTTGAAATAGCTGATGTCATACCAAGTGTAGTGAGCTTGTCATCATTCTGTTGAGAGTTGTTTTCTTTGTTGTTTAGTGCAGCATTTGTTGATTGTGTTTGCCACATTTTTATTGAATAACTCAAATCTGGCCAAGGATATCTATTTTATATCCAAATTCGCGACTTTACTCCAGGCAGAATATTGGGACCAGTATTACTTCAGTTAAACTTCTAGGAAAATAGTAAAAAAACAACTATTTCCTGTGTTGCAACACAAAACAATAACCCGAACCTGGCATTCTACTTGTTTGAAATAAAATTTTTCTATTACCTATAGTAATGAAGAATTTTACTGAAATATGGTAGATTTTTTTATAATCATTCCTATATAGTATTTAATATTTGAAAAACATCTTCATAAATCACAAGAACGTGGAATAACGTCGACTTTTAACAAAAACAAAATGACTGAAGCTAATTGACGCAGTTCATTCGCCAGTCGCGATCTTTTTGACTTCGACAATGACTGACATATGACAAAGAAACAGTGGCGTGACTATTGGGTGGCAGGACTAGCAAAATATTTCGGGTCACCGACTAAAAAAAGTCCAAGAACCCGCTACCTCTGAAATAAAATGTTATTAGCGTTAGGAAAGAGTGTGAGTAGTTACAACGTGACAATTTTTACTGATGATGCACTGTCCATAGAATTTGCCACAGATCCCAGACAGTGGAGTTACGCCACTGCAAGAAAAATAACCACTGACAGGAGAAATTCTGTGACACTGCGATATGTGCGAGAAAATGACCACTTCATCTTCAAATACCAGAAGAAAGACTTATAAGAAGTATGTTCACGTGATTGATTTTCGTTTCAAATTGATGTCATAGATGTCGCATAATGCATGAACGTATATAAATGTATACGACCGATTTTTGTTATATTATTGAGATTGGGAATATAAAACTGGATAATGAGGTGATTTTACTGAATTTATTCAATTTATTTATAAGAAATGTGCAAATTGTTGCGAGGACAAATCATCTTTCAGGTACCCATTCTCCTCAAACACATTCTGCTGACGATGTGCTATCTGAAAATGATAATTAAGCGTCTGCAAAATAAAATACATTTGAACTCGTTTCCGTCATTACCCAGGAGGTAGAGTTCTCAATGCGTTGCTTTTTTTAATGGAAGCATCCCCAGTAGGCCTACAAACCATGAATGTGGAAAATATTTACCCCTTCCAGAAATTAAAATTAATTCCTGAAATTCGTTTATTGGCATTTGTACGAATTCGCAAAATGCACTTTATAATATGTTGTTTCAGATTACGTTTCTGAAAAGTCTACGCGGCACTTATTTCACGATTTCACTTATTTCACTAAGGACTGATCATCTGAATGAATTAACCAGATGATAGTCGAACAGCATTTACCCCTTCCAGAAATTGAAATCAATTCCTGAAATTCGTTTATTGGCATTTGTACAAAATTGCAAAATGCACTCGCACTTAATTGTTTCAGATTACGTTTCTGAAAAGTCTACGCGGCACTTATTTCACTTTTTTTCATTGAGAACCGTTCATCTGAATGAAATCACCAGATGATAGTCGAAAAGCATTTACCCCTTCCAGAAATAAAATTATTTCTGAAATTCGTTTATTGGCATTTGTACAAAATAGTAAAATGCACTTAATATTATTTCAGATTATGTGTGTCTAAGAATCCACGAAGAACCATTCATGAAAAAATTAGCCCAGAATGAAACGAATTCGTTTCATTTTTCAAATCTTTGATGTTAATCTCCGTAAAATAATAATACCTGAAACAAAATTATTCCTGAAAAATAATGATTCCTGAAATAAAATAATTCCTGAAAAAGAATGATTCCTGAAAAATAATGATTCCTGAAAAAGAATGATTCCTGAAATAAAATAATTCCTGAAAAAGAATAATTCCTGGAAAAGAATGTTTCCTGAGAAAGAATAATTCCTGAAAAAGAATAATTCCTGAAAAAGAATAATTCCTGAAAAAGAATAATTCCTGAAAAAGAATAATTCCTGAAAAAGAATAATTCCTGAAAAAGAATAATTCCTGAAAAAGAATGATTCCTGAAATAAATTTTTTGTTGAAATAAATTCAATTCCTGAAATTCGTTCATTGGCATTTTCACAAAATTGCAAAATGTACTTCATTTGGAAAATTGTCATCGCGTAATCATCAGACAAACATTCTTTTTCATGAAAAAGTGTTTCAAGTAACAAGTCGTTTAACAGATAGTACATCAAAATACTGAATATAATGTTCATTTTCGAGTTGAAATCCTCAACATCGCAGTAGCAAAAGTAACTGTCGTCTACAGTGCGTTGGTACAAATCAAATCTACAATCGAAAATGCGCTTAAAGAAATCGAGTACGTCGTCAAAAGTGATTCACATCCAAAAGTTCCATCGAAATTCAAATGCGGTGGGCCGCAAAGCGATTTTCTACCTACATCAAGAACTAGGAAGACTCCCACGACCACGAAAAACACTGTCATACCGACTTCTTAAGGTGACAGCCTCCTTTTCAAAGAGGAAAACTTACAGACACCAAAAGTCGATACTCTCCCCTCGTAAGGGTACCGCGCGTGTTATCGGGTGAGGTTGTCAACTGTCGTTAATGATCGGGTAGAAAATTCGCTTTTCGACCCACCGCATTTGAATTTCGATGGAACTTCTAGCTGTGAATCACTTGACGGCATGCTTGATTTCTTCAAGCGCATTTTCGATTGTAGTTTTGATTTGTACCAACGCACTGTAGACGACTATTACTTTTGCTACTGCGATGTCGAGGATTTCAATTCGAAAATAAACGTTCTATTCAGTATTCTGATGTACTGTGTGTTAAACGACCTGTCACTTGAAAACACTATTTCACAGAAAAAAAGGTAGGCCTGTGTAATTTGGAAAAGTGAGGTTGAAATCGAGAAATTGCAATTTGGACATACTGAACGTATATCTAGACTGTAAGGATTCTCTATAATCCTACGAATTCCATAGTTCGTCGGAATATTGTGGGTGCACCCGCTGAAATTCGTGCAAAAAGTCATGCATAACCCAAAAATCACTTACCTTTTTCTAGAAGAACTACTTACTACCTGTAACAACAGAAAAAATTCATTAAATCTCAAGAATAAATATCTGAATTCGAGAAATCATATAATGGAAAATTTCAATAATAATAATAAATGTCCATTATTGAAACAATTTACACTGATCCAATAGGCTATCGACCTAAGCCCTTCTGCCCATTGATTACACAAATTGAAAGAAAAAAAATAAAACCTAACAAATCGATACAATAAAAAGAAAGTCAGTAAGTTAGAAATAGGTTTTATGAGGAGCTCAGAAGTGGAATGTGAAATATTTGAAAGTGAGGAGACAAAAGCTGAATGTGAGGTTGTAAAAGTTACAGGAATCAAAAAATCACTCACCGATTGGTAGTAGTAGTTACACCTTCTATCCTAGTTCTTTGTTTTCCAGACGTCACATGCCATCTATAACAAAATTAAAAATGAATCTATAAAATTGCATACTTTATTTTATTGCATCTTTTCTCAAATATCAAGAAAGAGTTCATTTATCATGTATTCATCATGAGAAAACATTGAAAACAATTTCACCAAGAAATCAGCAAATTTCAACAAAAAAACCCGATATATCATGATGGAAAATTTCGAAATCGTTCAGTTGTGTAAAGGGACATGCAAAAAACCTCACCCATCAATTTTTCTCAACATGCCCACTCTCAAACTGTCCTAGAAGCACACACACACAGTCACAAACACACGGTATCACTGGAAACACTCGCGAAAACTTTCCACCGCACGAGAAAGTCTTTTCGTCACGCACGTCCGAACCCAACGGAGGTTTAAAATCGACTGAGTAATATGTGTCGTCTTATCAGTCTGCCAATTCCTTTACGCATGATTAATAGGGTTGCATAATTGAAACTAGTCATCTCTGTGATACCGAAATGTGTGTACAGGATGATTGAAATATTTTCAAGTTAAATTCTGCTGCCTATATTAGGAGATTGTCAGAACTCGGACTCTTCTGACTGATTCAGAGATGCCTCTAGGGCTTCGCTAAATCGATGAAATTACATCCATCATGCGACTAACTTGAATGAAATTGTTAAGAATGAGTCAATGAGAACTTGATATCACCATATACAAAAAATGTCATTCTTAGTTTCAACTGAAAGAAGCAACTACGTGAAATGAACGCTTTGTTTGGAAAGGTTTTTAAGCTTGTGACGTCAAGACTTAGGCTGACCATTTGAAAAGTTTTCCCCCACAGGCGTTTTCAAATTGTAATATTTTTGTGAGAAGGTTGTTTTTTTACTAACTAGATAGTGCGTCCATAAAGTAACGCATAAATTCATTATTGGCTAAATGAACAATAAAACTAGGAATTCCCAAAACAGGTCGATTTTTTATTTCAATTTACTATTGTTTCAAATCATAATCTAATATACAGGGTGAACCACTTTCGTGTAATGACGTCATCACCATTTTTTTCAAATGGAACCCCCCCCCTTTTTTTTTCAAGTTCCAAATTGCCTTTGCTGAGCTGATTCATTAGAAAACGTCACTGAAAAATTTCAAAATCCGTCAGAAAATAGTACAGATTCTGAAGAAGCGCAAGCTACTAGATGAAACTTTTGCAAGGTACAGAAAAGTGATGGCAATTGGCTTATTTTATAGGCGTATTTAGGCAAAATAAAATACATTTGAACTCGTTTCCTTCATCACCCAAGAGGTAGAGTTCTCAATGCGTTGCTTTTTTTAATGGAAGCATCCCCAGTAGGCCTACAAACCATGAATGTGGAAAATATTTACCCCTTCCAGAAATTAAAATTAATTCCTGAAATTCGTTTATTGGCATTTGTACGAATTCGCAAAATGCACTTTATAATATGTTGTTTCAGATTACGTTTCTGAAAAGTCTACGCGGCACTTATTTCACGATTTCACTTATTTCACTAAGGACTGATCATCTGAATGAATTAACCAGATGATAGTCGAACAGCATTTACCCCTTCCAGAAATTGAAATCAATTCCTGAAATTCGTTTATTGGCATTTGTACAAAATTGCAAAATGCACTCGCACTTAATTGTTTCAGATTTCGTGTCTGAAAAGTCTACGCGGCACTTATTTCACGTCTTACAGTTATTTCACTGCATTCACCCCTTCCAGAAATAAAATAATTTCTGAAATTCGTTTACTGGCATTTATACAAAATTGCAAAATGCACTTTCTATTGTTTAATATCTGAAATAAATAACTCCTGAAAGAAATAAATCCTGAAATGAATTAATACCTGATATAAATCATTTCCTGAAATGAAGTAATTCCTGAAAAAAAACAATTCCTGAAAGAGAATGATTCCTGAAAAAAAAATAATTCCTGAAAGAGAATAATTCCTGAAATAAAATAATTTCTGAAATGAAATAATTCCTGAAATAAAATAATTCCTGAAATAAAATAATTCCTGAAATAAAATAATTCCTGAAATGAAATGCACTTCATTTGGAAACTTGTCATCTTAATCGTCAGGCCTACCTTCTTTTTCATGAAAAAGTGTTTCAAGTAACAAGTCGTTTAACAGACAGTACATCGAAATACTGAAAAGAATGTTCATTTTCGAGTTGAAATCCTCAACATCGCAGTAGCAAAAGTAACAGTCGTCTCCAGTGCGATGGTACAAATCAAAACTACAATCGAAAATGCGCTTGAAGAAATCGAGCATGCCGTCAAGTGATTCACAGCTAGAAGTTCCATCGAAATTCAAATGCGGTGGGTCGAAAAGCGAATTTCTACCTACATCAAGAACTAGGAAGACTCCCACGACCACGAAAAACACTGTCATACCGACTTCTTAAGGTGACAGCCTCCTTTTCAAAGAGGAAAACTTACAGACACCAAAAGTCGATACTCTCCCCTCGTAAGGGTACCGCGCGTGTTATCGGGTGAGGTTGTCAACTGTCGTTAATGATCGGGCAGAAAATTCGCTTTTCGACCCACCGCATTTGAATTTCGATGGAACTTCTAGCTGTGAATCACTTGACGGCATGCTTGATTTCTTCAAGCGCATTTTCGATTGTAGTTTTGATTTGTACCAACGCACTGGAGACGACTGTTACTTTTGCTACTGCGATGTCGAGGATTTCAATTCGAAAATAAACGTTCTATTCAGTATTCTGATGTACTGTGTGTTAAACGACCTGTCACTTGAAAACACTATTTCACAGAAAAAAAGGTAGGCCTGTGTAATTTGGAAAAGTGAGGTTGAAATCGAGAAATTGCAATTTGGACATACTGAACGTATATCTCGACTGTAAGGATTCTCTATAATCCTACGAATTCCATAGTTCGTCGGAATATTGTGGGTGCACCCGCTGAAATTCGTGCAAAAAGTCATGCATAACCCAAAAATCACTTACCTTTTTCTAGAAGAACTACTTACTACCTGTAACAACAGAAAAAATTCATTAAATCTCAAGAATAAATATCTGAATTCGAGAAATCATATAATGGAAAATTTCAATAATAATAATAAATGTCCATTATTGAAACAATTTACACTGATCCAATAGGCTATCGACCTAAGCCCTTCTGCCCATTGATTACACAAATTGAAAGAAAAAAAAAATAAAACCTAACAAATCGATACAATAAAAAGAAAGTCAGTAAGTTAGAAATAGGTTTAATGAGGAGCTTAGAAGTGGAATGTGAAATATTTGAAAGTGAGGAGACAAAAGCTGAATGTGAGGTTGTAAAAGTTACAGGAATCAAAAAATCACTCACCGATTGGTAGTAGTAGTTACACCTTCTATCCTAGTTCTTTGTTTTCCAGACGTCACATGCCATCTATAACAAAATTAAAAATGAATCTATAAAATTGCATACTTTATTTTATTGCATCTTTTCTCAAATATCAAGAAAGAGTTCATTTATCATGTATTCATCATGAGAAAACATTGAAAACAATTTCACCAAGAAATCAGCAAATTTCAACAAAAAAACCCGATATATCATGATGGAAAATTTCGAAATCGTTCAGTTGTGTAAAGGGACATGCAAAAAAACTCACCCATTAATTTTTCTCAACATGCCCACTCTCAAACTGTCCTAGAAGCACACACACACAGTCACAAACACACGGTATCACTGGAAACACTCGCGAAAACTTTCCACCGCACGAGAAAGTCTTTTCGTCACGCACGTCCGAACCCAACGGAGGTTTAAAATCGACTGAGTAATATGTGTCGTCTTATCAGTCTGCCAATTCCTTTACGCATGATTAATAGGGTTGCATAATTGAAACTAGTCATCTCTGTGATACCGAAATGTGTGTACAGGATGATTGAAATATTTTCAAGTTAAATTCTGCTGCCTATATTAGGAGATTGTCAGAACTCGGACTCTTCTGACTGATTCAGAGATGCCTCTAGGGCTTCGCTAAATCGATGAAATTACATCCATCATGCGACTAACTTGAATGAAATTGTTAAGAATGAGTCAATGAGAACTTGATATCACCATATACAAAAAATGTCATTCTTAGTTTCAACTGAAAGAAGCAACTACGTGAAATGAACGCTTTGTTTGGAAAGGTTTTCAAGCTTGTGTTTCAAATTGTAATATTTTTGTGAGAAGGTTGTTTTTTTTACTAACTAGATAGTGCGTCCATAAAGTAACGCATAAATTCATTATTGGCTAAATGAACAATAAAACTAGGAATTCCCAAAACAGGTCGATTTTTTATTTCAATTTACTATTGTTTCAAATCATAATCTAATATACAGGGTGAACCACTTTCGTGTAATGACGTCATCACCATTATTTTTAAATGGAACCCCCCCTTTCTTTTCAAGTTCCAAATTGCCTTTGCTGAGCTGATTCCAAAAATGTATAATATGTTGCTTCAAATTGGTACAGGGTGGGCAAAAATGCAAAATTTTTTTATAGAGTAATGACAATTATTGGTCCATATTTTTTCGATGAAAACTTAACAGGAGCATTATATCTGGATTTCCTTCAAAATACATTGATTCCTGATCTGATCCAGCTTTTTGGGAGTATGTTTTCCACGGCAATCTTCGAAAAAATGTTCATTAGGAAATTTCGACCATAATTTGAAATCAAAACATGTTGTGTAGTACATCATCGGAATCAGAAAAAAAAACTGCATTCAGAAATATGAAAATTCAATATGGCGTCCATAAGAAAAAAAAAGTTGACTGTCATTTGTTTCTTTCCTCGTGTGTCAGAAAAAATGTAATATTATTTCCTAATTCCTCGCAAAAAGTTGCTATGGGAATGTTACGGTTGAAAATGGATAACTTGATCGGTTTTCCATTGAAAAAATAAAAACGAAAATCGCGAAATTCCGTTTTTCAGCGATATCTTGAAAACCAAGGAAGATAGGTCGGATTTCTTTTCAGATTATTGATCAGTGCCAGAATGCGCAACTTTGCCCTAATTTAAGCAACATCGTATCTCTTAAGGTAACCGAGATCCCCATGCTTAAGCTCGAATTACGGGCACCCTGTATGTGATTGTGAAGATTTTCTAGAAGATATTATCAAAATAATGATATATGATGACATGATTGATATATGTTTACAATAATACAATAAAATCTGCTGTAGTTCAATGTATGCATCAACTCTTTGAATGGGTTTCCAGAGTATTTGAAAATTTACCGAAGTTGTCTAAACTATGGACAACTATTGAATAAACCTCTACATTTTATAAATTCTCTAAGTGCAAAGTAGAACTCAAAAAGAATATCCAAATTTATCTAAATTTGTTATACTTTTGTCATCTAATGCATGTTTTTGCTGGACACACATGAGGAAACCCATGTTTCCAAATGCCAAGTACTAGAAAATCCAAAATATCTCAAAGTAAAAGATTTTTATTATTATATTCCCACATTAATTTGTTGAAGTAATTCATTTCACAAACCAAGGATATCAATTTAATTTCGAGTATATGGAAAATATGTCAGCTGAGCCTTTTTGAAGTATTATCATTTTAATTTGAAACTTCATTTTCAGTAAGAAGAATACTTTCGAGATATAAGAAATATTTCTACAAATTGTTTACATTAATATGAACTCAATTAAAGCTCAATACATGTCGTGATCCGTTTGTGGTGAAAGCGATATATGATTGGATGAAGGGACTGACATCAAGCTAATATCCAATCGAAATTCGTATAACCGACGCATAACTAACGTCGTATTGTGTACCAAGCTTTAGCATTGACACATACAAACGTCACTTGATAGTTGATATTAGGCAATCCAAACCACGTGACATTCAATGTGGCGGCTTGGGGCACACAATGCGATACCTTGGCTAGTAAACAGTGAATTTTATTTATTTTCGGAGTTTTTTGGTGTTTCGAAACGGTATTCAGATGGAGAGTGAATATTTGAAGACATTGATGTTGAATAGCAGAGACGTTGGGTGAAAAGTATGCTTGGAACTATTCATTCAGTTCATTCTTGCAGAGATAAGCTATAACTTATTGTAACTTATCTCTGATTCTTGTCACAGCATTCGTTTTCGATATTAAATTAAGTTGGGATTAATTAATAATCTAGATCCTTTCACATTGTATACTAATGCTGATTTAGATTATTCAATTGATGTTGTTCTTTTTGTAATACTCTGGTCAAAAAAAATATCTACTGCAGACTCTCTAATACATCAGTTTGGAATCAGTAAGATCATATCTCTTGATCGCAGCTAATCATAGGGCCCTTCGCTTCCTAGTTAAATCGTTCTTACTCTATAACTGCTCTATAAGAACCTGTGATTAGTAACCGTAGAAACCGATTACATGCCGACTTTATTTCGGTTAGTACGAGATCTACAGCCAACCACAATGCATGTGATAGGCCTTTTCTTCAGTAAAAGAGTAAATAATTAGCCACAATTAAAAAAACACATAAAAAACGCACTAGAGATACCTAAATGTAACAGTTTTCAACTCAAGTCACAAATGTAAACACCAAGTGTGTGCCCCAAGCCGCCACATTGGTTTTTCGCTTTGACAGATCGCTGGATTGCCTAATTGACCAATCAGAAAACCGTAACCCGGTTACCGTTCCACCTCTCCTTTTTTTTTCACGGCCATCTTTACTATTTTGCCATTTCATTCTTAAATAGGGCAAGTGGCGCCTCTGGGTACTCTGTGACTCCGTGCTGTGACTTAACACTTAACACTTAACCTAACAACTTCTGACATTAAAAACAAAACGCATGTAAAGAAGTGTTATAGAAAAACTTTAGTGTCCTAGTGAATTTTACAAGATGAAGTTACTCACTCACAATATGTTATCTTCCAAATGTCTGAAGGGAGTGAACGTTGGTTATCCGCTAGCTATCAATGTAAGTTTCACTAAATACAGTATAGATTTGTTCAATTTGTGACAATATTTCAGGCAGCAGATGTGAAAGTTTCAGAAGTTGATTTCAATCCCGACTTTATTGCCAGAATGATTCCGAAATTAGAGTGGAATGTCTTATATAATGCTGCAGAAAGTATTAATCATCTTAAAGAACTACCAAAAGACATTGTTGATGACTTTGAAAACAATGAAGAGTTTTTGAAAAAAGTCCATCATGTACTGTTGGAAGTTGATATAGTCAACGGAGATTTAGTTTGCCCAGAAACTGGAAGAACATTCCCCATAAACAATGGTATTCCAAACATGTTATTGAATGAAGATGAAGTTTGAATATATGTATGTGTATTTTGCTGCTTTGTGATATTATAAAGTCTAGTAAGTTGAATAATAAGTTTCAAGTTATGAATAGGTATTCAAGTCTATCTTGGTAAATATCTGATAATAAGAAATAAGAATAGTAGCTCTAGTAGACACAATCTCTGGAATGAGCAGTAACATTGTCTTGAATTGAAATGGATTTCATTTCAATATTATTTTGTGAATTCTTCATATTTGAATCCAGTTTGCAAATTATTACATCATTATACAAGTACTAGTGTTTTATTAACTAACTGAATATCATTCAAACATACATTAACTCACCATGATTGCATTATATTACAAAAATAGTTAATTTTTAAATATATTTTTGGGAAAATATGCATGACATAATATTTGTTGATACAGAAATAATTATTACATATCAATAGTATCAGTAAAACTACATGACAGAGTTTTTAATGGAAATAAACATGAAACATTCAACTCATGGAATGCTACATTTAATATCAAGTTGTTCACTGACCTTTCTTCTATATTCTTCTGACACTAAAGGTTGGGACCAAGGTTGGGACATATTCTAAATATTCTTTCATCATGAAGTTATGTGTTCACTGTTATATAAAATATATATTATTCTAAGTTGAATGATCCTCTGTTGATTGTTTTATTTGATTTCCAAATGATATGGTTTGGAAGGTCAGGTACAATGTGAGGTTTTTCAAAAATAAAAGAGAGAGAGACTTTCCGCCATTAATTTCTGTGGGATTCACCCACAACAATACTATTCATCCTCGAAAAAACACTGCCTTTTGATAAATTGAATTTCGAACCTTTCCTGAGCTCAGAATTTGGCCCACACGGCCGATAAGATCTTTTAGATAAAAAGCTCGGATTCGGCCCATTCGCAAGGTTTTGTGGACCTTTTCGCAAACTTAGATTGGGCCCCAACCACTTGACATAGTCCTCCCTGAAAAACTCATAAGAGACTTATTTGGTCGAGGTTAAGAAGACAAAACATACAACAGTAGTTTATCATTGGATCCTTTGGCCAATTCGGGATTTGGACCTTTGGTATTCGATAAATATTGGGATTTATTGCTCGTTTCTTCGTCTGTTTCGATGACTCTGAAATTAATTTAGTGATATTGACGGGAAGAATCGAAAATATTGAAACTTACCTGCTGTACGACACTTTATCTACGTCTTTTTCGGTTTTGAACAGAGATTTCAAGGATTGTCGGCTTTGTGATACGGGCAAATCTGGTAATCTAGAAGTAGAGGGGCGCTCTAAAACGTCCGCCACTGTTATTTCAGCTTCCCTGCAACATAAGTTCATGTAAGATCTCAAAAGTTACACCACTTCGAACATACGTCGATTTTTTCCTAACAGGTGTCAACGTATCCTCTTTCAACATGATTTGCAGGATTTGATTCGCTCTACTCTCGTCAAAGTCTACGCTTTCCAAAGCTATCGAAATGAGGTGTTCAGCTACGTCTTTGTATTTCCCCTGTAACTCCTCTCTCACTGAAACACGGTCATAAAATCAATTGAGCGAGGCCTGATGAAGCGAAACCTACTCAAGCGTTTCTCCTCTGCAGTTTTCACTATTTGAACCGGAGTCACCGGCTTCTTTAAGTTAATCTCCGCTACTTTACGCTCCTCTTCTTTTTTAGTCTCTTCTTTCGCGTTAGCTGCCTTCACGGTGTCTTTCTTATCAAAGCCTAGTTCTTTGAGTGCGTCTGTTGTTTTTTGTATGTTATTCTCGTTGTTTTGCAAAATGTCCAAGATTATTGTTTCGTCAGCTTGTGGGAACACCGATTTCATGTACCTGCAACTGTTTCAAGTTAAACCTACCGGTACAGTCGGTGAAGAGTTTCTACTGAACTAGATTAATTTAGAGGCATACATTACCTAAAAATCGATTTGGAATTGCGCGGATATTGGACAATCATTCAGAACGAGTACAACAAGAAAATGCTATGAAAAAGACAGCATGCAAATGACAATGATGCAAGCAACAAACGGGCTACTACGTTTCCAGGTTTTCATCTATAGGTCTCCAACGAAACAATTCAAGAAGTTATTGGGAGTAGTATTTCATCCAGTAATGAATTAGTCGATGTCTTTGGATATTTTCGATTTATATAGCTCACAATTTCATCGCCAGGTTGCTTCATGATTGCTGGATTTAATTATTAAGGCGAGATACTTGATGACAGCTCGACAGAAAGTGCGGTGTTGCCATTTGTCTATTTTTCAGCGATACTCCGAAACTGAAAGTTAGGTTAGGTTTATTATTAGGCAATCCAGCGATCTGTCAAAGCGAAAAACCAATGTGGCGGCTTAGGACACACATTTGGTGTTTACATATTATTAACTCTTTTACTGAAGAAAAGGCCCATCACATGCATTGTGGTTGGCTGTAGATCTCGTACTAACCGAAATAAAGTCGGCATGTAATCGGTTCCTACGGTTACTAATCACAGGTTCTTATAGAGCAGTTATAGAGTAAGAACGATTTGACTAGGAAGCGAAGGGCCCTATGGTTAGCTGCGATCAAGAGATATGATCTCACTGAAGTATCAGAGAGTCTGCAGTAGACATTTTTTTGAACAGAATATTACAGGAAGAACAGCATCAATTGAATAATCTAAATCAACATCAGTATCCAATGTGAGAGGATCTAGATTATTAATTAATCCCAACTTCATTTAAAATCGAAAACGAATGCTGTGACAAGAATCAGAGATAAGTTACAATAAGTTATAGCTTATCTCTGCAAGAATGAACTGAATGAATTGTTCCAAGCATACTTTTCACCAACGTCTCTGCTATTCAACATCAACGTCTTTAAATATTCACTCTCCATCTGAATACCGTTTCGAAACACCAAAAAACTCCGAAAACGAATAAAATTCACTGTTTACTAGCCAAGGTATCGCATTGTGTGCCCTAAGCCGCCACATTGAATGTCACGTGGTTTGGATTGCCTAATTCGAACTGCTTCAAAAATCGTTTTCGACTTATAAAGTACACCAAACTGCATAACTGCTGAAAAGTTTTTTCAATATTCTTGTAAATTTCGACTATAATTAACAAACTTTGTAAGCGGATCAAAGATTTCTCTCCGAATAAAATTGCCATCGTTATGGAGTCCCAGTTATGTCTCCAATTTGTAATAAGATAGACACTTTTTATTTTGCACTGTTGGTACTGAAATGAAACCAAATCTTCCAGAACTATTTCCCCAAAAAATAGACTATAGCTTATTCATCTATTCTCGAGCGAATAGACTCAACTCCATTTCAATTGTTTTACATGAATATGCAGCAAAATTCCGTATCTAAACCGCTTCAAAACCCGACAACACTCATTTGTTTTGTTTCACATCACCAATAAATTCTCGAACAGTTCGAAGGTGACGCATCGAATTTTGAGTTGGACCTTAATTTCAAT
Organism: Plagiodera versicolora; assembly: GCA_037013635.1. Classification (NCBI taxonomy): domain Eukaryota; kingdom Metazoa; phylum Arthropoda; class Insecta; order Coleoptera; family Chrysomelidae; genus Plagiodera; species Plagiodera versicolora. The sequence continues at coordinate 7,303,317 of CM072991.1, read as the reverse complement.
TTGGGCGAAGAATGCGGCCTCCCCCCCGGGCTGCTACCCCCCCGGAAACCCGGAGGCGGCGGCGTGGCGGGGACGTTTCTTTGCGGCGGAGGAGTGGCAAAAGGACCAGGGGTCGTGATCGGGTACTTTTCCACTTGCAAGGCGCTTATAACGAGCGCTTCGCGGCTATGATACCTGGAAATGTTAGGCGGCCATGAAGGCGGTAGACAGGAGAGATGATGTGCGATTGTTTTTGGCATATGGCAACTAAGTGATTACAGATTTCTTCACATGAAATCGAAACGTCAGTTTCTAGTTTGACAGGAGAAGGTGAAATTTCTGACTTCAAAGTGGAACATCTCGAAAAGTTTTAATTTCACCACGTTAACATTATCAAATTCGTGATTTTTTTGACAAAGTACGTGAGTACCAACAAAAATTCTCATCTCAGAGTGCAATTTTACAAAAAATAATACCAAGAAGCCATTTTCTTGAACAATTGTTGTATAATTCTGTCCTGCCTACGATGGTGTGTTAGACAATGAAATGATGATGGAGAGCTTATGTAAAAGAAATAACGTTTCATAGGAGAGCCATTTATATCAGTACTTACTTTTTCAGAAGCATTCTTACATGAGTTTCAGGAACTGTAGGAAACATTGTAGATATTTTTGCTACTGAATCATCAATGTCTGCTGCCAAAAGAGGGCTTTCTTGTACCTTTGCAGATCTAACAGTCAAAGGACTCATTCTTGATTTGAAGTCCTTCAAAACACCACAGTATTTCAAACTGAGTCTATTTGTATACATTATATTGAAATAATCAAGTGAAAAAAATAATGTTACTAGCTCAATAAGACCTCACTGTCAGCAGTATATGTTAATGAAAAATTGATGGTTATACAGAGTAAGGAAAGATAGTATCATGCATACACAAATACCTGTAAGGGTACACGCTTAGGTGTAGTATGAGCTGGCATTTGAAATGCTGGAATAGGAGAGGTTTGGCTAGGGTACACATAATTTCTCCTTAAATCTGGTGATCCATGCTATTTTCAATACAAAAGGAATCCAACAGCAGCATGTGAGGAAGGTAAATATTAAAGAAGTGTAAACAATCAGATCAACTGTCTACAAAATTCACCTGCATGGGAATATTCTCTGTTGGAACTGTAGTGAGATGTTTTGGTGATGCTGGAAAAGGCCTGTGACGATTTCTTGGATCTTCCCAAGTAGTCGTCCTGGTGTAATGATTGATATAGTAACTGAAATTGCAAGGGATAAGACAAATTATTTGATGTTATCTGGAAACATTACTATTTTCCTGTGTTCTCATCTCTCCGACAATCCCATCCGGGAGGCATATCATTTTGTAAATCGGCCATACCACTATTTAATCACTTCAACGCGAAATTCACAATATTTATCAATTATGAATTTAAATTATGTCACATATTGATCCATCAATCAGCGTATTTCAGCTCTAATAATGAGTAGGCATACATTTCTCTTTCTATAACTGATGCTGAAAAGAGATGAATATATGCACATCAAGAATATAGTCCTTGAGTTACACTGACCTGCGCATGTGCGCATACGTCACAAATGTCACAATTCAGTATCGCCATTTTCCACTTTTAGTAAGTTTTCTTGTTACTGTTTTAGTAATATTTTGAAATTGGCGCTAACGATGAAATGGAGTCGGAGTCTGAAAAAGTCGATGATTCTGAAGAAGCCACAGAATTTCAAGTAATTCCTGTGCATCTTGTTGAAACCTACCGGGATGTAGAAGGTGTAGCTCTCACTTCACCTACGAGTTCTAACATCGTTCTTGGTAACAATTCCGGTACTAAAGGGAAATATTATAAACAGACGTATCGCCGTGCATGGGAACAAATGCCTGATTTTAAAGGTAGAGATTTATTTGTGATTCGTAGGTGAGCATATAAGTGAATTTAAATCACTCTATAGGTTGGCTCAAAGGTGTAGAAGGTGAACCGACTAGAGCATATTGTACTTATTGCCACAAATCATTACACGCACATCGCTTAAGTTTACTTAAACACACCTGTACTATTCGGCATCAAAAAGCAGCACAGTTTTACAACAGTAGGAAGGTTGGTACCTCATATGTTATGTAGTCATTTTTTATCACTATGGTTTTAGAATGTGTTGGTATCTGTGAAAAAGTCAGATTTCAACGCAACCTTTGATAACAAAAACGATGATAAAAGCAACCACGAATCAACCGAAAATGAAGATGCTGATGAAAATGTGGAAATTCTTGAGACAGTTGATTTAGATGATAAAAATTCGATGTTTGATTTTGATAATGATGAAGAGGAAGAAGATGAGGAAACATACCCGGAAAAACAAAGAGTTCAGAATGTAGAAACACATACGAGTTCACTGCCATTGTATACTCAAATATGCTTTGCAGGATTCGCAATTGAAAGACAACTTGCTTAGGCCGGCAGTGTCGACTAAAGTTACTGATTTATCGAAAGGTAGGCCAATTGTAGGTCTGCAAGTTAGTCTCTATAAATTGATTGATGGAAGGTGGACGTACATTAGTGAAGGAGTTACTGGTTCTAATGGAAAATACAACGATTTTCTGCCCCGAAATGATTTTACTCCTGGCAGATACAAACTTCACTATGACGTTGACAGATATTTTGAAACAAAGAAACAGGAAACAATGTATCCATTCATAGAGGTAAATCATTACTTCATCAATTTTATTATTCATTTGAAGTATAATTTGTTTTTGACATTATTTTTTTTAGATTGTGTTTGACTGTACTTTGTTGACTGAGACTCGACACATACCTCTTTTGCTGAGCCCTTACGGATATACCACCTATAAAGGATAATAAATAATGTGATAATGCAGTTTTCTGTAATACAATTTACATTCAAATTTAGACGTAGCATTCAAGTGTTTATATATTGATAAACAATATATCAAATTCGAATATATATGAATTTTTGTTTATTCATTTTATTGAGAAAAGGTTTCTTCTTTTGGATGAGCGGTAAAAAAATATTGTTTCGATTCTGTTGTCAAACGTCACTTTTATAAAACGTAAATATTCAATAGTAACCATATTTTTTTATATCTTCAATACTCCCTATATGTGTTCGATAAATTGTATCGCAATAAATTGTCATAGTTTATTTCTGAATTTCCGGTTTTCAAATGAAAATCCGAGCATGAAGATTCCTATAATCATAGTTAACCCATTTTCAAGGCAACTTCATTCTGGCAACGCTGTATCAGTTGTTCGGCTTCCCCACTCTTTATTTACCACTAGACTCTTATAAAACGTTGGAAACTTGTTATTCGTTGTATAGCCGGGTTGAATTGTATTTATACTCGTCAAGTGGCGTTCGTGTATCGAAACAACAGCAAAATGGCATCGAGAGATAAGGCGACTAACCAATTAGTCGATTTCAAGAAGAATAATAATGAGGTGGGTGCTTATTTACTCAGAATATCGTAATACCTGATCATACATTAGAAATGAAAGATGAATAAGGGTAATGATAGTTGTATTGAAACATTGACCTGAATATAAACTATCGATAAAAACAAACTTGGTATGCAGCTGGTGCATGTTTTGGTAAAAATTCGGAAAACCAGTAGCAATGGGAACCAACTTCGATTTCGATGAAATTTTCACGTACCTTTTGGAACACTAATATTAACACCCAGTGATAGAAATTTTTCCGCGGAGAAACCTCTAATATACCTTTTTTTTTAACTGAAAATCGATCACGGTAAGACCTGAGAATTTGATTCACTGGGTGTTTATATATTGGTGTTTCGAAGTTTCTGTTAAAATTTCATCAGAATCGGAGTTGGTTTCCTTTGCTGGAGGTTTACCAAACATTCATTGCATTTAATTACCAAAGAATCTGTTTTGAGTAGAAGTACAACACGGTCTTCAAAACTAATAATAACAAATTTTAGATATATTTTACTGATATAAAGACATGAACGTTTTATTCTTTTATTCAACTATGTCATAATAAATGCTCATTTGTATGAAAATAAGAAAATCTTCTCAATGCCATTGTTTCAAAATTGAGTAATACAAATTATTAACGGCCAATGGTGGCATTACAATAATCGCGAAATATTGACTACCTCAGTAGATATTCCAGAAAAATCGAATCTATCAATATGGGCTTAGTTTTACCAGATGAATTTCAAGTCAAATACTAAATACGGTTCAATAAAGAATATAATAAAAAGTACTCAATGTGCTTTTGCAATAATTATAAATTTATATCTAAGACGAAATTATGTTTGATCAATTTATTGTCGTCATTGAAAAGATTATCATGGAAAAGTATAAAAAATTCAAATTTGGTATTTATCTACTCGGTTATGAAAGATCAAATAGCTATTCATAATATTCAGTACAGGGCAAAGGTCAGTGTAAGAGAATTGATTATCAAGACCTAAAGTTCACTTTCTGTATGATCATAGGTTTATAGAGGATACATGCAAAATCATTTATCGAATATTCCCCCGATAAAAGACACAAATCAAAAATTCATTTCTAATTTAATGATTAATTTGCATTAGTTTCGAATTGTTTATTCAGCTTCAGCTTTTTTGCAATTTCCGTATGGAATAACATTATTCTAATTTTTATAAAACTTTTATTGTCAAAATGTAAACATCATATGAAGTGGTTCATTTTCTTTGGCTAGTCGGTAAAAGTGTCTGAAGTCGAAACAATCGAATTTGGGCCAATGCTCTAGCTTTCAATGCCAACAAGATTGACTTAACGAGTGGTATAATCGACGATAAAATTAAAAGTAAATATTTCGTAATGGTATCGGCCATTAAAATACCGAAAAACGAGAATATATCCATCGAAAGTGTTCCGAATGATACTTTACGTGATTTTTATTCTAGTAGGTTATTGAACGCTTTGGTAATTTTCAAAATGAGAACTAAGACATAATCATTTTGCCATCGAAACGCTTCTATTTCATTTTATTTTTTGTTTATAAATATGGTTGTCTGAAAATCCGAATATCTAGGATGAATGAGAAGCATGGCAACCCTGCTACGTCATCGAAACCGTGATGGCATGTTGCATGCATTTTTGACCTTCAATCTGAAACATTTGAAAACGTAGGATAATAATTAACGAATGCATGCATTCGGATCCAGATTTCGAAATTACACTGATAATTAAATGCAGCGTATATTTTGACATGCAACTCAAATCGTGCATATAATGATTCAATTTTAAATAGCTCTTAAACATTGAAACTCAATATAACAAAGGTCACACTGACATGTTATCTTCGATTGTCATTCAAATAATAATCGCGTGCTACTAATTGTGATTGATTCGTTTGTATTTAGAAGATAATGAAAGGATTGATTTTATCACAGGAGATTTTATTCTCGTATCAAAAACACACCTCTTGAGTCAATAACTTGTATTGATACATCCTGTATATTCTCAAAGTGTCTTTATTAACCTTCACAGAATTCTGCGCATTTTTTAATTATTTATCGATTCAAAATAATTGCGATAATTTGGTAAAAAATATAATTTCGTAACTTCTTTGTTATCTAAGTTTATTCTATCCATACAGATTATGCAACTAAATAAATAACGTTTTTATCAATATAAACATCGTATAATTGAATTGGTAGTTTCAATTATACTACATGTATTATTTAATGATTTCTGCTCAATAGACCTAATTAGTGTGACGTCAAAATGTATGCAACCAACAGTGCATTGAGTCACAACGAAATATTTCTGAACGAAGATGCGCTAATATGAACCTTAAGTAACCATTATCTAAGGTTAAGAAACTGTGGTTAGAATCATGATGTTATTTATTGAATTATTTCGCTGTTATAAGCAATATTTAAGAAATGTATCTGTTTGAATTCGATAGAAAAAGAATGAATACGTCGTATAAAATGGGTAACGTAAAGAAAGTTTTCTCAAACATTAAATTCCAGAAAATCGTTTTACGAAAATATCGTTACTTCCATCCTTCATATCCAAGGTACCTTAGATGCAATTCCTTAAATATCAACTTATTTCATGTGAGAGCATAAAACAAAAGGGCCTGTTACGATACTTCTATTATCGTTCTTATGTCATCCGTACTTGAGGTCGAGTATAAATCATATCATTTCGCGCCAAACGATTCAGGACTCAGTGTAATGTTGGTTGCATATTTGTGATGTCATCACTAATGCGGTCTATTGACGCGATTTTAATGAAAAAACAATTATTGGGGAAGAGACAAATTTGCACCACTACTCAAAATTATTTATAACAAAAAAGATACATATTGAATAAAGCCTAATAATCTCCTAAACCGAGTTTGAATCACACTGAAACGAACTTTTCCCTAATGTCAGTCTATTTATTGAAGCAAGTGCGGTGTTGCCGCTTGTCCATTTTTTCAACGATGCCCCGAAACATAAAGTTAGGTTAAGTCTACCTCTCGAATCTCTAGGTCGATTCTGTCACTACCGCCTACGGCAACCCGGTGTCGGAGAGACTGGCCACCCTCACCGTAGGTCCCCGAGGTCCCATCCTCTTCCAGGACCAGAACCTCGTCGACGAGCTGGTCCACTTCCAGCGCGAAAGGATCCCCGAGCGCGTCGTCCACGCCAAGGGCGCAGGCGCCTTCGGATACCTGGAGATCACCGAAGACGTCACCAGGTATATTAATCGAACATTTCGACATCTTAAGCTACTTGTGGATACATACACTATATTTATTTGGGCAAGGTAGTTGTTGACAGTTGACAGCTCGTTGAAAGTGCGGTGTTGCCAATCGTTCATTTTTTGTGATACTAAAAGTTTTTCATCAAAACTGTTTCAGAAAATGTTTCCGATTCACGAAATATACAGGGTGTCCCAGGAGTCGACATCAAACTGGAATCTAAATAAAATAGCACGTTATACATTTTTTTGACCCTGTATAAAATTCAAGAAAATTTTGACCCTGTATTTTTATACATTATTTCAAGAAAAAATTCTTGCGCAGGTGAATTCTACTCGAAAAGACCTCTAATTTTGTACCAAATTGCACTTTTCTAACTTATTTGGTTTCAGAAAGTTGAAAGTTTTCAAATTGACATCCTGTATGTCATAAAATTATGTTCTATAACTTTAATTTCCGTTTGATATTTTTATTTTTCGAAATCTGCGGATTATACTCCAACATATTCAAATATATAAAAATAGTGTATGTAAATTTGGCATCATTGTGAAGTGACAGTGAAGTGTTGCCATAAGCTAGACACTTTTTCTTTGGCACAATTGGTATTCAAATATAACCAAATCTGTCTGAACTATCTTCCTCAAATAAAAAGTTTAGAGATATTTGCATTTAAAGTTTTCAAATTGACATCCTGTATGTCATAGAATTCTGTTCTATATAACTTTCATTTCCGTTTGATATTTCTATTTTTCGAAATCTGCGGATTATACTCCAACATATTCAAATGTATAAAAATGGCGTATTTAAATTTGGCATCATTGTGAAGTAACAGTAAAGTGTTGCTATAAGCTAGACACTTTTTCTTTTGCACAATTGGTATTCAAATATAACCAAATCTGTCAGAACTATCTTCCTCAAATAAAAAGTTTAGAGATATTTGCATTGAAAGTTTTCAAATTGACATCCTGTATGTCATAAAATTATGTTCTATATCTATAATTTCCGTTTGATGTTTTTATTTTTCGAAATTTGCGGATTATACTCCAACATATTCAAATATATAAAAATGGTGTATGTAAATTCGGCATCATTGTGAAGTGACAGTGAAGTGTTGCCATAAGCTAGACACTTTTTCTCTCGCACAATTGGTATTCAAATATAACCAAATCTGTCAGAAGTATCTTCCTCAAATTAAAAGAATATAAGAAACAAATGTCATTTCACATTTCATTTGAAATTGATACGTCATATCCGGGAAAGTGATGACGCCACAGATAAAAATATAAAATACGTCAGAATATGCCCATTTCCAAACAAAAATTAACGTGCCCAAGGATTATTTTCAAGGAGGTTTCCTTTTTCTCGATAATAATAAAATAAACAGCCGATTTACTATTTATTATAATTAATCAAATCATTCACCAAGGTACTGCGCCGCCAAAGTGTTCACCGTGGGCAAGAAAACCCCCTTGGGAGTGAGATTCTCCACCGTGGGAGGTGAATTGGGGTCGTCCGATACGGCCAGAGATCCCAGAGGATTCGCGGTGAAGATGTACACGGAGGACGGTATCTGGGATATCACCGGGAACAACACCCCGATTTTCTTCATCAGGGATCCCATTTTGTTCCCCAGTTTCATCCACACGCAGAAGAGGAACCCGCAGACGCACCTCAAGGACCCGGACGCGTTTTGGGACTTCATGTCGCTGAGGACTGAGACGATGCATCAGTTGTTGTTCCTCTTTTCTGATAGAGGTAGGGATTTGATTGATTGATTCAGGCGTTTATTCAGCGTTTCCATAATTAATTTGAAGGGTTGCGATCTGGATTTTGATGAGAATTTTTGTTGCTACGTAAGTCTCTTGGTCCAAAAACACATTTTCCTTAATACTATCGTGGGGAAATCAATACTTTTAGAGATTTTCCATTCTGAATCCGATATTTCACTTTCTTTTTTCGAACGCATAATTTTATCTAGAGCATCTTATTAATGTAATTTTCTTTCTCTATTTCTTAACCAAATCCAATTCAAGTAAATGTTCTTCCAAGAAAATCACAACTTACCCTCTGAAAACACCCTAAATAGCAATTCAGAAATGTAAAAGTGTATTCAAAAAATTTATTTCAACAAAAAAGATCCATGCAAAAAATTTCAATCTGTTGGCTTCCCCTGTAGAGAAATCATTTCAATTTTATCAACTTTGCAAGAATATATCTTTCTCAATATGCATTTTGGCTTGGTACACATTATTGACTCACCCTGTATATTGAGAGAGCATTTTTCTCTATATCTACCAGAACATTAATTATGTATATGCGTACAATATAAAAATGAATCATTTGAAAAAAATTATCACCACATAGACTTGTTTGTGTGGTACGTATTTAAAAATCGCTCATTATCTTGCCGTGACACATGCTCATGATAGCAATCGACTTTGGATTTTTTTTATTTCACGCTTTTATCATGGCCAAATTACCTGAACGATTCCAGATTGGATTTGTCATTAACACTCTCCTGTTAATTGTTAGTCCTCAAAGAGATTCTAATGCATTTATTCATCAACGTTGATTCAACGAATTCAAACTTCTCATCTAATTACTTCAAAGCCCTAATAAATACACAAGAAACAGGTTCTATTTGTACAGTATCAGCAAAAATTTATCTTGGGTATAGGCGGGAGTCTGTAAGAGTAACAAGGAACGCTGTTTACAATAACAATGTTTCTCAAAATTAATGAATTCCCATAGATTAATTATTTTTGTGTCATTAGTTCATCAAAGTTTAAATTTTCGGTTTTGTTAAACTTTTTCTTCACTTTTTTTCGATTAGCTTATAGAACCTACTAAGTTTATATTAATTTGCGATTTCACATAGTGGATTGTAATCTGCGAATACTCCTTGATTTCTTAATGAATGAATAAATAAAATTTCTAGGAATCCCTGATGGATACAGACACATGAACGGCTACGGTTCCCACACCTTCAAGCTGATCAACAAAGACGGCAAAGTGCACTTCTGCAAGTTCGTCTTCAAAACCGACCAGGGCATCAAAAACCTGAGTGCCCAAAGGGCAGCAGAACTAGATGGCGCTGATCCTGATTACTCCATCAGGTGAGACGTACAACTCTATCTGTTCAATTTTTCCTGCAACGTTGTGAACTTTTTCAGGGACCTCTTCAACGCTATCGCCCAAGGGCAGTACCCTACGTGGACGTTTTACCTTCAGATTATGACCCCTGAGCAGGCAGCTGCTAGCAAGTTCAATCCTTTCGACCTCACTAAGGTGTGGCCTCAGGGCGACTACCCGCTCATCAAGGTTGGGAAGATGGTGCTCAATCGTAACCCTGAGAATTATTTCGCTGAGGTGAGGCACAATTTAAATTGACTGATTTCTTTAATCTTATTGTGTTATGATCGAATTATGAGTTGCTCTGTTCAAGCTACACGAATATCATAAATTTCCTGGGATCAAATATAATCATTAAAAAAAATGTATGTGAAATATGCTGGAAAATATTGAGTAAAATATCTGGTAATTTCGGCCTGCTAACGATATTAATAAATATTACAATCGGCAAAGCTGTAGAACATTAATTTGGCGCTGGTGAGAAGGATTTATAACCTATCATTATTGTTGATATTATCAAAATGCGAAACGATATCAGGGTGAAATTAACAAAACGAAGCAAGAAACGTTGTGTCAAGCACAGTCAGGTGAAAATAGTCGTGTTCCATGTCATTATAGTCCCAATATCATTGTGTTCCATGCCAAAACTGAGGAAATGGCGTTGCCAAAGTGTTCTATATCGATTTTTTGAATATACAGGAATGGCTGATGATCAGGCGCTCATTTATAATCACCAACATTGACTAGAATATTTTCTAGTAAGAAGATTCATTTATAAGATAAAAAAAATCATTCATAAAATATAAAAACGCCCTTTGTGTAGAAAGTTGAAGAAATAGGTATAGGGAACCCTGATATAGTTTTGAAGGGAACCTAATTCTGCGTCAAATTACGCCACTAAATACGGGGTGTTCCATTCAACAAGAAGTTACTTAATTAAATGTGTGTCTCAATGTTGAGACAATTTTTTCGCCACTCTGTATAATATTGCATTAAAAATTTCATGTAGTAGTTAACTTCAACCTTTGAGCTAGGCAGTACATTTAATCACGAGCAGCTCGTTACATGTTACAGGGTGAAAACGATTTCCAAATTATGGTCTGTATTTTTAAATTTCTCAAAATTTCTCAGAAACGGTCAGTTTTAAGTATGGGAAATATAATAGTAACTCACCTTTATTCTGTCTATGGTATCTAAAAATATTAAAATATATAGGGTGTTCCATAAGAAAAAATGTAACTTTGATATGTAATTTTTTTGGGGATCGCCCTATATATTTCAAAATAATTTTGGAATATGCTCCTCATGGACCCACATATAACTGTGCTTAAAGTTTTTCCTCAACTCTCTTCATTTCTCGTAGAAATACCGAGGCGAATGTGGTGGGCCACCCTGTATATTCTTCATTGATAACGAAATGTATAATTTTTCAATGTCAATTCTATTTATTGGAGCAAGTAAGTTGTGACAGCTCGACAGAAAGTGCGGCGTTGCTGCTTGTCTTTTTTTTTTCAACGATACTCCGACATAGAAAAATTGTTTTGTATAATGTTTCCTTTAATAATTTGGCATCAATCATCAAACCTTTCAGCTTTCAACGAATTATCTATCCAACTATTAAATTAAATTCTTCATAGGTGGAGCAAATCGCTTTCAGCCCCGCCCACATGCCGCCCGGCATCGAAGCCTCCCCCGACAAGGTCCTCCAAGCTCGTCTCTTCGCCTACGGGGACACGCACCGACACCGTCTGGGAGCCAACCATCACCAGTTGCCCGTCAATTGCCCCTTCAAGGTGCGCAATTTCCAACGCGACGGGCCGATGTGCTACAACAACCAGGGCAGTGCGCCCAACTATTTCCCCAACAGCTTCGGGGGACCGCAAAACGACGATTTCGCCAAGAAGGTGGATCCGCCGTTCACCGTCTCTGGAGAGGCCTACAGGTGATTTTTTCTTCAGCGTTGCAGTATTTTTTTTATGGAATTTAGGGAAATTGTACTTATCAGCCGATTGAAATTTTGATGACCATTTTAATTGGTACTCAGTTATTTTGGTCCAAAAACACGAGATTGATAATATTGTCATGGGGAAATTGATACTTTCCGAGATATTTCACTTGAAGTTGAAACTTTGCTTTCTTCTTCGTGTCACTTTTTGGACAAGATTGACATCTTTTTGGCTAATTTCTTCAATTACGTGACACATTTTATATTGGGAAAGAGGTCATCATGTATTCATCATGAGAAAACGTCGAAACTGCAGCATTTTTCAAATATTCAGATTTGACAGCATGTGAACATAATCATTACTGTCAACTGTCACACCACAGTAAATGTCAGATGAATTTGACGTGTACGTTTATAATATGAATAGAATATGTCGAAAACACAAACGAAAAGGAACCTTGATTTTTTTTTTAATTCAATAAAGACACAACCAAATATTAAACGAAAAAAATTAAATAAAAATGAGAAATGGGTAAATATTCTTCAGAATCATTTTAGATTGAAAACTTTAATGATACAATATTAATTTTTTAATATGACAATGAAAAACAAAAAACATTCACTGAAAACATCAATTTATGATGACAGATAAAGAGTAAAGAGTAAAGAATTTATTAACCACGTTATGTATATATACATTTGTAGCAGGTCAAATTGGGATTCAATATATAATAAAATAAGCTCTACGAGTGTAAAAACATCATATAGCCAGTATGAGAAAAAAAATAACAGTTACAAATAGATGTATCAGTACATAAATAAAATACAATGAAATAAAAACAAATATTCAGGCAATGGTCATGTAATAAAAATGCAGATGTCTAGGTATGGCTACATTGGCAAAACAAAAAAAAATAACATGGAATGAATGAATATGGAAGAATCCGATAAATTCGAATTTATTTTATTCTTTCAAGTTGTCGAAAATGCTAAAATAGTCCCTTTTTCCCTTATTGACTGGAAGAATTTTCCTTATTCTTAAGGAAGCAGGTTTCTTTTGAAAATATGTTGGCATATAAGTGACTTCAACTGTCACAAAGTTGAGCTGATAATTCTGCGGCAAACAAGAATATTTTATCAGTATTAATGTAGTCCTTACAGGACGCCACTTACCCCCACACAATTATTTAAAAATAGTCACAACTTTTTTGTCTGACTAAAATCAACATTGTCGATCGAACATTTATCGAACTGCGTTATCTTTTGAACAAAAAAGTATTCTTGGAAAAAGTCGATAAACCCGATTTCAAGTATTGATGTCACAAATAGATTCAAATAATTTTAAACTGTGAATAAAATTTAAACTTTGAACGCACTGTATCTTTTTAACCATCAACATTTGTAAAGCGTTGTTGCGCTCAATCGTCATATTTTGGTCCTCTCTACTCTCACTCTAATTTTTTTACCATATTAATGAAACACCCTGTATATAATAATCGAATGATCGAATATAATTATCGAATTAACAAAAAAAAAAACATGCCTATAATGGTTCTAAAAAATGTGGTTTGTTGACAGTGATTTTCTTGTTTTTAGGTATGACAACACTGACGATGATAACTTCACTCAAGCCAGAGTGTTCTACCAGAGAGTGTTGAAGAAAGACGAACAAGACAGGCTTATCGCTAATGTCGTAGCTCATCTTTCTCAGGCCGTCGATTTTATCCAAGAGAGACAAGTCAAGATCTTCAAACAAGTGGATTATCAGTTGGGAGAAAGAATCGCCCAAGGATTGAACAGCATCAAACGCACCAAATCCAATTTGTAATCGGTGTAGAATTGTTTTATTGATTATTCGTGTTTTTGTTGAATTATTTCTTTCGAAAGGTGTTTGTATGGTTATATACTTATTATACAATTGTTTTACATAAATGTTGTGTCATTGATTTTACCTATACAGAATTGTCTATCCCTCTTTAATATTGTAGGCTGACATGAGTCAAATTATTTGACAGCAAGACTCGACGCTCTCTGATGGTGAAATTTTGAACTACCATTAACAGTCATTGTAAACAACTTTCATCTCACCTTGATATATTTTTTCAATAATACGTATCCAAAGATATTTAGTCATTATTTTTGGTCATTGACATGAACAAAGTGTTTGCTAATTCTAGTAGCAAATATATGTCACTATTCTATAGTATTGTCGCTTTTTTATGACGTGCTACAAACATGCATTGTAATGTAGTCAAATAAATATACTCTACTCTATGCCTTGCATCATAAGAAAAAAAACAAAATAGGAGATTCTTATAAAATCAGTAAAAATCGTCACGTCACGTCACTTACGCGTTTTCCAACAATTTTATTTCGGACCTCGCTGCAAATTCACGATTTTGAGAATGAAAACACTAATACAATACATACCAGTTAAAATGGCATCATAAAATGAAACACGAAAAGAAGAAATTGTGTAGGAATTAATAGGATTATGTCATGATAATTGTATAACATATTATTTGTGAATGTCAGTTTCGACAGGATAATTATTGTCTGAAAATAATAAGTGGAGACCATAACAATTTCAAACTATTCACAATTGCCGCCGCGCATGCGCACCAAACCACACCTCCTACTCTACAAAACGCATTATCGGACATTACAGTGAATCTCCGTGCAAGGCTATCGTGATCATGTAGTGTAGTGTGAGAAAATCACATTTTCATCATTGATTCCAATAGACATCTCGAAACTGGAAAATTTAATTACCAGGCGATTTTTCGCTATGGACACCACAAACTCGGAAGGTGTCGTCCTACCGGACATTTCCGAAGCCGAACATCTCGCGAACGAGCACGATGGCGGCGATGATGGAGATTCCGTGGTGGACTCGAAAAAGCCTCTCGTATCGGCGCTTTCAGTTAGACACGGCGGTGTACCAGTTTCCCTACCCGTAGGCTCTTTGATAACCAGTACTTTCAATGTCATCACCCAGGATCAGATTCCCCATTTCAAACCGATGTTATGCGTGGACAACGGTGGTTACATAGCAACGGATGGCTCTGGCAACGAGCTGAAAACTATCGTGATACAACAAGAGGACGTCCAAGGGGGCTCTGTGAACACTCCTGTTTCCACCCCTTCAATAGTTGGGAGCTGGAACGATGCAGCCAACGCTGCCGTGTTGCCAGTGAGGTGCAAGAACACCTCAGCGGAGTTACACAAATGCAGGTTCGGCTCGGGAGGAAGGGGCCGATGTATCAAACTAGGCAATTCCTGGTACACCCCAAGTGAATTTGAAGCGCTTTGTGGTAGGGCATCTAGTAAAGACTGGAAGAGGAGCATCAGGTTTGGTGGACGAAGCTTACAAACTCTGATAGACGAAGGTAAGTGCAGTAGAGAATTGTAACAACTGATTATTTCACAGTAATATTTGCACAGGAATCATTTTACCACATGCAACAAGCTGTACTTGCTCTGCTTGTTGCGATGACGACTCAGCAACTGGCCCTGTAAGACTTTTCACTCCTTACAAGCGAAAACGCAGGAGGGAAAACGATTCCAGCAAGCCTTCTAACGGTGACGACAGTGATCCTCAGAGCAAAGAGGATGCATGGCAGAACTTAGCAGACGGTTTAGATTCCTCAGACTACCAACTAATCGAACCTGTTGGGTCTGTAGATCCCCATTTGCAAATAAAGAGGTTAGAGGATATAGCCGCGGAAATGAACAAGCTATCACAGGAGTTCCGAAGGGGGCTCAGTGAGCTCAAGGAAACGGTCAATAGGCAAAGTGATAAGTTTCAGAGAGAGAAAGATGCTGCTATTCTAGCTGCTAGGGTTGAGGCCCAGGTAGCTGCACTTCAGCCCGAGAACCACTCAGATTCAACTCTGCAGCCTGCTATGGATAACGACAACCAGAAAAAGGTATTCTTGTGTTGATCAGTGTGCAACTTTACCTGAATTCGTTGTTTTAGTGTGCGAATTGCAATAGGGAAGCTCTGGCCGAGTGTTCTTTGTGTCGGAGAACGCCTTATTGTTCTACTTTTTGTCAGAGGAAAGATTGGGCCTCGCATCAGGTGGAATGTGTGAGGGGTGTTGCTGCTGATGCTGGTTCACAGCAATCCATTATGCTAATTGTTGAAAGCTCGGATCAACAATAGCAATGAATCTGATTATGAAAGTACCAAAAATTTTATAAGTATGTATATAGATTTCATTATATATATCTAATATTGGTCCATCTAAGAGCACATTTTGTGATACCAATCAAATTTTTCTGCAACATATTTTATATTCAAAAGATTGATAAATAGTAGAAATTGCACAATTTAAATAATTACTATTCATTAAATTGACTAATACAGTGTTAACATAAAATTTATAATTATGTTTGATGCACATAAAAATCATGTAATATCCATTTCTTTATAATCATTTGAAATTGATTACAAAAGGTTTCAATTTGTGATAAATTTTTGACGACTATCATTATTGATGATAAAATGGAATCAAAATGAAGAATTTATATTTTATTCGATTTTGAAATGTACAAAATATCAAGAAATGCTTTTCTTGTGATAGTGTTATTGAACTGTAATTATTACACAATACGAATTAATTTCTCATATATTAAATAAAATATTGTTGATGAATTATTTCCATTTTTCTATTCCTTATTCAACAAAAAAATTTCATTCTAGGATGGCAATATTTTTTCTTGATTATTTTTGCCTTTTTAATTCATCATTGAAGCATGTGTTTCAGTTTTTGAACTATATTTATTTATTATTCTTATTAATATTTGAAGAATCTTGGAAAATAGAGAAATACCATTTCAAAAGTTTTTTTTCATTAAAATTTTTATTTATGTAACAGTTACAAATCCAAAAATAACTCAATAAATATAATGAGAACGATTCCAATTCCCCTAAAAAAACTAGTCATCATCACTAGTTTTCTGCGGCCAAGACTCCTTCAGCTTCTCCGCGAACTCATTAGGCTCCTCCTCGTCGAAATCCTCCAAGCCCATACTCTCAATCTCCTCGTTCAACAATTTACTGGCACCTGCTGCGGCTAACCTAGCGGCGTTAATTTCCAGCATCATCATAGGACTCAAAGGGACATCCACTTTACGCGGTTCGTTCGATATGTCGATGCTTTTCAGGAAATTCCGCATGTCTAGGTCTATTTCGGTCATTTTGGCTTCGTCTTGATTTTTAAGAGGTACGGGTATGTGGATTTGGTGTTTCCATAATTCGTGGGCGTAGGGCAGACCCACCTAGAGGAACAAAATTGTGCTTTCGTTACTTGAAAATTGTCATCAAAATATCAGAAAATGATTTCTCAAAGTTTGTAAGAATTCTGACTGAATAAACTTTATTAGCGAATCAAAGATTTCTCTCCAAATTAAATTGGCATCGTTGTGGAGTCAATTTTAGGTGTTGCCATAATTATTGATTCCTAAATGTTCCCAGCTGTTTCTCAACCAATCAAAAGTTGAGTGCTTGGTTAGTTACTTTTTATTTTGCACTGTTGGTATTGAAAGATAACCAAAACTGTCAGAACTATCTTCCTTTTATAGACAGACTTTCTCCTAGCTCTTGAAGGTGCAGAACATGGGGTTGAAAATATCCCCACAAAACGTCATGAAACCCCATATGATTGTCTCATATCACATTAAAAAAATTGCATAATACTAAGTTTATTGACTCACCATTAGAAAACGTTTGGGATCCATTTCTGGCCTTGGTATCAAAACATTGTATTTAGCTTTACAGTTTGCATAGTAAACTCTTTTGGCTATAGCGTACTTTTTTTTCAATGCTAGCTCGTTAACAAGGTGGAAAAAAAAGATGCAGCTATCTTCACTAGCATCTTTATCAGGAAAAACGTAGGCAACATCTTCCCCTGAAATTAGACTTGTTATTCTAGCAATTTTATTCCAACAACACTCCTACCTCTCATATGAGTTTCTGGGACTGAATTCTCCGATATGAATCCTAGTATTTCGAGACACCTAGGACTGTCAAATTTGAACATATCCTCTTCGATTTTAACAAATTTTCCATGTCTGGTTATTCCTTTCACGATATTTTCCAAGTCTACCTCAACAGTTTCATCATCTACAAGAACTCGTTTCAGTCTGTTGGGTTTGGTGCTGATCAATTTGAGGGGTTGATCTTTGTTGTATAATCGTACTGTAATAGCAGGGACATGCAATATGGACCCAAAGCTCATTGGTACTTTCCAAGGTTGCGCTCCACGTGGTTTTTTGTAACAGTGTAGCAAGTTGATACCTACTTTTAGATCAGCTAGGACACTGTGATTAGTGTTCTGTACGATTGTTTCAGCAGCTACCATTGATGGGTTTGTTTCATCCTACAAAATCATTGAATGCTCACAATAATAATAACATCCTGTGAGATTTTCACAAACCACTATAAGCTTTTCCATGCAACCCATCACAGCTTCTGGATGTGTCACGGTGCAAGGTATTTTTACATCAGGTCCAATAATATACACAAAAATATCAGTTTCATTCAGCTTATCAATAACTTTTTGCAGCTTGGTGATATCTACAATCTTCTTACTTTCCAGTGTAGTAAAATATATGAGTTGCAATGTTATCACTGCACCAGTAGCCTCTACCAAATGGTGAATAGCCAATAAGAAACCATCTAGCCAATCTCCCTCTTCAGGTTCAGCAGTTTCAATACATCTCTTAATTTCTTGAGGTCTGAAGTCAATATGTGGAACGAATAAATTGGGGTAGTTCTTTTCGTTCTTTGTTTGTTTTGAGTTGACTAGGACCAGTCTGTAAGAATCTTTAGAATCTGACAACATTTTGAAGGTGGCGAAGTTGATGAGACCTGACAAGAGTGTTTCCTTTTGAGAAGAGCACATATCGAATAATATTAATCCACAATCTCTTTTCACTGCTGGGGGCATGGTGAAATTTTGTTATAACCTGAAATTACGCATTTGATAGTGTTTTTAAATTAAACTTGAGAGATAGTTCGAATATCTCTTATTAATCTAATCCCTCTTACCTCTTCGAATACCTCTTAATCTAATCTTTGCATAGTATTTTTATTTTGCAGTTGTGGTTGTTATTTTTAAGTTTGTTCACCCGGTGTCCCGGTATTCAAATTTAAAACCGTAAACAAGACTAACAACCGTCACCTATCAGCTGATCTAAGATGTATCAAGTATGCACTATATCTATCACTTTTTATTACATGTATTGAGGTGAGATAGTGAATACTCTGTTCTTTATTACGTCAACTGTTTTGTTTTTTGTTATTACAGAACCGATTAATTTCCAGAATCTTACATAGCAATTGATTATTTTTTTATGTTGAATTTATTTCCAGCTTTTATTAACATGAAAATGTCTAACTTATTTTGTTTCATTCAATCCCTGATTGACATTATTCGCTGTATATAGTCTCTTTGAATGATCTAGCAGGCCATGCCAGTGGCTAAAACTCCCGAAGATGCGCGAAGTGGTTTTGTGAACGAAGAGCCAATTTTATAAGTTGCAGGCTGAGGGAATTTGAAGAAAAACAAATGTAATCTGATACTTGAATTTATAATTTATTTGTAGCAGTATAAAATATTTGGCGTTATGTTTGTGCTATTACCGATATATTGATGCTGGATAGTATGAATTAAATGCAGTAGCAAAACAGGTAAACTATCACATAACAATTGACTTGATCAACGGAAAAGATTTCAACATTACGTTCTAGAACATTATTGTGAGTCATTTCGAACACAACAAAAAAGAAGAATTGATTCGTTCTGAAACAAGTCTGATATGACTAATTTGAGTTAGAAATTGTTTCCCTTTTTTTCAATACGAAGATAAATAATAAATCACAAGCTCAATTTATTGATCAAAAACTTGTATACCAGGTGTTTCACAGCTTTCTACAACTTTAAAACGTCCGATACACGTCAAAGTAACGTATAAACAAATTACATCAGTTTCAAAGCTTGCAGAGCAGACTCCAACCGAGACACCTCCACAGTGGTCTGATTCAGTTTATCCTCGTTGGCATTCCTGACTTCCAGAGGCACTTTCACCTCGTAATCCGGAGCGCCTATCGCTTTGCCAAGCTTGTCTTTGGTACCCCGCAAAAACTCCAACTTTTTCTCGATCTTGGCGATTTCTTTCACAGGATCTATCAGCCCTTTGAGCAACAAATTGACCTCGCATTTGTCCGATACGGTGATGATCGTGCATCCTTCCGGTGCTGGTTCGTTCACCGGGGTTTTGGAGCAGTATGCCATCGTTTGGAGGACAGAAGCGTAGTTCAGGACTGTCTCGGCTGTTTCTTCATCGGTGCATTGCAGGTAAGCTGTGAGAAATTTATTTATTGTCGTTTAAGGGGGTATTCTGGTCTAGAAAATTGAAAAAATCTAATTTTTTCTTGCACATTTTCAAAGCTTAGACTTTCAAAAATATGCTCTCAAAAGGATTTTTCAAAATTCGAATTATTTTGAGAGATACAGAGGATTTTGTGACGCGGCACTTGAACCGGCCGAGCGGAGTCACACAATGAATGGCAGATGTTTTCCAGGAATTCTTTTGTATCCGACTTGAGCTCGTAGTATACCCTTTTAATTGAGTTTTTATATATACCTGACTACCAGTACGTACCCAATATACTTGGAACTGTTCAGTTTAGTCTCGATCTTGGAGCTAAGTAGACACGAAACTGGAAATCTTTATCAAACTTCAAACGCGTTTTTCTCAAAACTACTTTTGATGAGGTGGTTGACACGATATCTCAAGTTTTTTTTGACCGATTCCTTTGAAATTTTGTGAGAATCTTCTTCATACATCTCTTTATCGCAGGAACTAAGGATTTCGAAAAATTCTAATTTGAAGTATTTTTAAAAAATTCGTAAAGGTCGAAAAACAGGGGTGAAAATGAATGTTTTTTTTTTTTCAAGTAGACGCCATTTTGTGAATTTTTTATATTTTTTTTTCGGCCGTAGTTCAAGCGATAGCGACATCTTTACTAATCAAGAATTTTTTTTGTTTGTTCGATTTGGGTGACTACAAGGGCTGGAATCATGTCAACCAGGGAGCCCTGTTTGATTGGCAGCCCCCACTTCACCGGCCTGTCATTTGACGAATTTTTGACATTTCTTTCTTCTGAATTTTTTTCTACATACACAAAGGATCAATAAACATTATATAAAAAAATTGATAGTGGAAATGTTTTTATTTTTTTATCCTAGTTTGATAACTACCCAAAAAGTAGGGCTCTAGACCAGAATACCCCCTTAACACCCTCATAAAAAAGAGTACACAATCGAATCACAAGTCAATCGAGTGGGGACAGTGGAAGGAAAGCAACTCGTTGCCTCGTGGATTTCTCCCCGATGAATTTTTTCCGGGCCTGTATAACATTTTCGCTTTCCTGCACACTCACCTTCCGTTTTGGTTTTATTCGGCAAATTGTAGTCACTCCTAGCGGACCTGATGCTTTTCGCCACTTTCTGAATAAACTCCACTTCTTCCTCGATATCCTCATTTTTCCAACGACATTCTTTGACGTCGGGATAGGAAGCTACGCAAACGCTGGGTACTTTTTCGGCCATTTCTTTAGGCCTCGGCAGTCTCTGGTACAGTTCCTCGGTGATGAAAGGCATGAACGGAGACAATAAACGCAAACCGATCTCCAGGGCTCGGTACAGGGTGATCTGGGCCGTTTCTTTGGCTTCTTCGTCGTCACCGGCGAAAACCGGTTTCAAGCATTCCTATGTAGGGCATAATGAAGAGTTTTTTATCACAGTTTAGACCAAAAAACATTCTAAAAAAAAACGCACCAGGTATACATCGCAAAGTTCGTACAACCAAACGTTGTAAATGGCCGTCGTCACCGAAGAAAAGTCGTAGGAAGCGAAACCGTTGTTGACGTCTGTCACAGCGGTCGCTAATCTACTCAGCATCCATAAGTCGATTAAACTTTCGTTCCCCACCAGTCTGTTATCGGCGGGTGCCTTGAAGTTGCCCCCCAAATACGCCAAAGCGAATTTCGTGGCGTTCCAAATTTTGTTGCAGAAAAACCTGTGGGCAACGCATACAATCTAGTACATTCGCACGTCTAGCGGAATCTATGATCTATTTCAGCTGGGTTGATACCTGTGACGCGTCGCCAGATTTAGCCGTGATGCCACATGTTTTTCACTTTTTCAGCGATGATCCGAATTAACTCCGAATTAAAACTTGGGTATATAATCATATTTCATAAAAACTAGTGAACCATTGTGAGATCGTGGTGAATAAATATTCATCAAGATGCTTTACTTACATTTCCAATAAAATCCAATGAAAGTAAGGGGCTCCTGTTATCCATCTCGTGTTTAAAATGTTCTAATAAAGATGCAACCATTTTCTGGGCATCTCCACTCAATCCTCTCGACATTTTGATGAGAATACGATGATATTAAGCTCTCGAAAGAACAATTTTAAAAAATCGCAATAAAAGAACAATTCGTATGTAAGGATTTGGCATCGTTCACTTCACAACGATGCCAAATTGTTTGGAGCGAATCCCTACAATCGTTTGTTTACATACAAATTGTTCTTTTATTGCGATTTTTCAAAATTGTTCTTTTGGGAGCTTAATATCATCGTATTCTCATCAAAATGTCGCGAGGATTGAGTGAAGATGCACAGAAATTGGTTGCATCTTTAGAACATTTTAAACACGAAATGGATAACAGGAGCCCCTTACTTTCATTGGATTTTATTCGAAAGGTAAGTAAAGAATCTTCATGAATATTTATTCACCACGATCTCACAATGGTTCAATAGTTTTCATGAAATAAGATTATATACCCAAGTTTTTATTCGGAGCATCGCTGAAAAAGTGAAAAGCATGTGGCATCACGGCAAAATCTGGCGACGCGTCACAGGTATCAACCCAGATATAATAGACTATAGTACTTTTTTCGTACTGGCCAAAAAATCTGTGAACTGGTGTTTCTACGTCGCTTTTTCACAAGCTCGCGAAGGAAAACCAACTAACCTGTATCCCTGCACGCGCAGAATATCCAAATTGATGTCCCTTCCAGAGCACATGGCGCAAAGGGCGAACCTTAGAGCGTCCGTGCCGCACTCCGGGATACCCTCGGGATAATCGCGTTTTTGTCCGTGAATCGCTTTCTCGATCTCCTTCGGGTCCAAATTGGAATCGTACAATTGCTGGTGGAGGTTCTCCAAAGCGATGCCGGTGATGACGTCCATGGGGTCCACCACGTTGCCCAGCGATTTGCTCATTTTCCTGCCGTGGGCGTCACGGACGATGGGGTGTAGGTACACTTCCCTGATTATCAATTATTATTATTATATCATTGATAGCTGCTATGGATAAAATTTTCGCTCACTTGAACGGCAGCTTTCCGAGTAATTTTTGTCCCAAAAACACCATCCTGGCCACCCAAAAGAACAAAATATCGTGGCCAGTTTCCAGCAGGGAAGTTGGATAGAAAGCTTTAAGCTCATCGGTGTTGTCAGGCCAGCCGAAAATAGAGAACGGGAATAGCCCGGACGAAAACCAAGTGTCTAATACGTCAACGTCTTGATTCAACTCAAGGTCATCCGCTGTGGCGTTGAATTTTTTCATCGCTTTCTCAAGGGCTTCCTCTTTTGTTCTCCCCGATACCCAGTATTCATCGTCTTCAGACTACAAACAGTTCGATTTTAATGAGCTAATCGTGTTGGGGTGTTTGAAAGTGTACCCCAGGCGAAAGCTTGGCTTGCGGTTTGCTTTTCACGGTAACGAAATAAGCCGGTATTCTGTGTCCCCACCACAACTGCCTGGAGATGCACCAGTCTCTGATGCCTTCCATCCAATGATGCCACGTTTTAACGTGCATTTCTGGGATTATTTTCAGCTCTCCCGATTCGACGGCTTTCATGGCGTTGGCTGCCATGTCTCCGCATTTGACGTACCTAAAAGAAGAGGTTCTGTTTCCGAATGTAAATTGGGTAACAAAAAACTCACCATTGCGGTTTGAGCATGGGTTCTACTATATCTTTACTTCGGCTACAAATCGGTACCACCATGGGGTTGTTGGTAGTTTCAATGTAAAGACCTTTTGTCTTGAGCTCTTCCACGATTTCCTTTCTGGCCTGGAACCGCTGCATGCCCTGGAATATTTTCGTTTGAAATTTCAGATCAGTTTGTTTTGAAATTATTTCATGTTCAACTCACCGTAAATTTACCATAATCCCCAAAAATGTTACCCTGGTCATCAAAAATGGTGATGAAAGGTAGATTATGCCTTTTACCGACTTCATAATCATTCGGATCGTGCGCCGGAGTTATTTTCACAGCTCCAGTCCCGAAACCGAGCTCAACAAAGTCATCTACAATGATGGGAATTCTTCTATCGCAAAACGGGTGTTTCACAAACTTCCCATGGAGGTGATCGTATCTGTCATCATCAGGATGAACGGCTACTGCCGTATCACCAAGCATCGTTTCTACACGAGTTGTAGCTACAATTAATTTCTCATTGGAATCTTCTACTTGGTAGGCAAAATGTACCAAAACGCCGAATTCTATTTTCTCGTCATAACCGGGAACAGAGAGGAATGTTCTGCCAGGAATTTCCACTTTGTCAACCTTGAAAATTTGCAATATGCAACATCGGATAATTGATGAAAAGTGCACAAATTATACCTCAATATCAGATATAGCTGACTTCAATGTACAAGACCAGTTGACAAGACGATTGGACCTATAAATGGTTCCATCTTCATGCAATCTCACAAAAGCCTCTGTAACAGCTTTACAAAGTTGGGGGTCCATGGTAAAAGCTGCCCTGTCCCAGTCATAGGATGAGCCCATTTTTTTCAGTTGATGATATATCCTCACCCCTTTTCTGTTTTGAAATTGTCATAAAGGGTAAAAAAATAGCATGAATTTTAATTTTACTCACTCATCTTTCCACTTCCAAACTTTCTGAATGAAGTTTTCCCTTCCAATGTCATGTCTGGTTTTCTTTTCATCCCTCCATAGTTTTTTCTCTACTACAACCTGCGTAGCAATGCCAGCATGATCACAGCCAGGATTCCACAAGGTGGTTTCACCCTTCATTCTATGCCTTATATTGGAGAAATGTTGTTGATTCTCAAGTGTACAAATAGACCGCATTAGTGCTGACGTCACAAATATGCAACCAACATTACACTGAGTCCTGAATCGTTTGGCTCGAAATGATATGTTTTATACTCGACCTTAAGTATGGATGACATAATAATGATAATAGAAGTATCGTAACAGGCCCTTTTGTTTTATGCTCTCGCATGAAATAAGTTGATATTTAAGGAATTGCATTTAGGGGACCTTGGATATGAAGGATGGAAGTAACGATATTTTCGTAAAACGATTTTCGGAATTTATTCAAAAGAAAACTTTCTTTACGTTACCCATTCCATACGACGTATTTATTCTTTTTCTATCGAATTCAAACAGATACATTTCTTAAATATTCCTTATAACAGCGAAATAATTCAATAAATAACATCATAATTCTAACCACAGATCCTGAACCTTAGATAATGGTTACTTAAGGTTCATATTAGCGCATCTTCGTTCAGAAATATTTCGTTGTGACTCAATGCACTGTTGGTTGCATACATTTTGACGTCACACCAATGTGGTCTTTTGAAAATTAATTACTCACCATCTCACTATGGCATCCTGTATAGCATTGGTAAGGGCATGACCTAAATGCAAGGATCCTGTTACATTAGGTGGTGGAATGACAATAGTGAATTTTCCCTTCTCATTTGGCTCCAATATGGATTTACGCTTTGAAACACATTGATATTAATATTTTGAAAGCAACAATAATAATGTACATACTCCATATTCAGGTTTGAAAAATTGTTGCTTTTCCCACCAACTGTACCAAGCAGCTTCCACATATCGGGGGCTGTAGGAATCAGGCAAAGGATTTGAAATATCCTTTTTCTCACCTTCGGGTGTTGCATTATCATAAACAGCGCCCTCTTTAGTTTCCTTTTTCTTCTCTTTTTTCTACATGAAAACAGATATCCGTTTGTATCATAAATAAATGATTCAACATATGTTAACATTGCATACTTCATCTTTTTTGGGAGCCACACTTTGTTTTTTATCCAACTTTTGCTTCAACTTGTCCAACTTGGCTTGTTTAGCTGCCTCTTTAGCCAGTTGTTTGGCGGTTTTTGGAGGCGCAGGTTCCCCATTTTCATTCAAAGATTTAGTTTCATCAGCCATCGTGTATTTGTGAAGTTACTTTCACGTACGATGATTGATTTCACAATGATCACTCCTAACCAAGTTTCCATGATATTTTGACGTTTATTCTGTCAGTTCTCTTGTTTTTTTCCTGTCCATAACACTTGCGTGATCTAGACGGTACTATTACCCAAATGTCTCAACACAAAAAATGCATGCATGTTACTCTCGTTCCTTGAATTACGTTTCATTGGAATTTAACGAAGGAGTTTGTGAGAACGACTTCCTATCAGAATTCAGAGTAAGAAGCGATGAGATTTCTTTAATTTTCCTTAGTTCGGTTCTGCATGCGCGTCCGCCATTAAGCCACATGTCAATCGGGTCAAGTCAAACTTCATTCTTCATTTGTTCATTCATCGGTTCGAGAAAATGACAACCGTGAATGGTGTGAATAATAATGTTGCGATGTCGACGTCCTACTACAGTTACTTGCTTACAAATAATACTGTGAAATAAAATGATGAAATAAAAACGTTGTGTTGCATTGTGTGATCGGTTCGGGATAATTTTCGTGTGGAAAGAAGCATCAAAATGGCAGGTCGCAATCGCCCTATTCAGCACAAGAATCTTTCCACAATATTATCGAAGTTGCAAGGTGCATTTTCTGATGTGGTCACTCATCCCAAGTACGCCACGGACAAGAGGACTTTGGATAAAACTTGGAAGCTGATGGATAAAGTAGTGAAACTGTGTCAACATCAAAAAATGAACTTGAAAAATTCACCCCCTTTTATACTAGACATTTTGCCTGATACCTACCAGAGACTGAGACTCATATACTCCAAATACGAGGATAACTTGCAAGCTTTGCACTCGATTGAACATTTCAATATATTTATAATAACTTTAATGAGAAAATGTAAGCAAGCCATAAAGCTTTTCAAGGAAGGTAAAGAGAAAATGTTTGATGAGAATTCACATTATCGAAGGAACTTGACAAAGCTGAGTTTAGTGTTTAGCCATATGCTAAGTGAACTGAAAGCACTGTTTCCAAATGGTTTATTTGCTGGGGATTTGTTTAGAATAACAAAATCTGATGCAGCTGACTTTTGGAGGAACAGCTTTGGAAATAGGTAAGCCCCTTTTCAATGATCTATTTCTAATTTTGGAAATCATCCAATAAGTGTGTTTTTCTTTTCCAGTATATTTAGAATGTTAGGTCAGGGTTTTGATGAATGAAACTGTTATATAAATATGTACAGAAGGGAATTGAATGACATTTTCATGAATGATCTGATAAGATTGCTATATCAAACTTTCAAATAAGTGTGTGAATGACTATGCTATTGAATAGACCACACTTCTTATCAATGCTATGTTATCTATTTCCTTTTTCACTACAGCAACAAGAAAAACAACAATATTCTGTAATACATGTCTGTCTCCTTTTCTACATTACCCAATTACTACTAAAAATGGTGACTGTTCAATGTTGAATTCAAGACAGATGCTTCTTGATGACATTAATTATTAATTTGACCTTAGTGTCTGATGATATTGACTCACTATAGTACAATTCAATACTGTTTACAACTGAAACCAATATTGTTTATTTGGGATGTCTAAATTCACTTGTACAAAGTGATATTCATAGAAATGATATGTGTTCTGTGTGCCTATTTTTTAATCAGATTACATAACAACTGGTTTCCAGAGAGTTTGAAAAACTTTGTGCAAAGATGAACATTTTAAAAATTACAATGAAGCTTTCTATTAACAATTTTTTTACCCAATTCATAATTCCACTTCATGAATCATTGTTTCTGGACATAACAAGACAACCTCACTAAGGTGGGTGTTACAAGTCAAATTTAAATTGGAATCGTTAATAGCGGACGACTAAAAATATAAAGCATTGTTTTATTGTACCATGCAATGCTAATGGACCCTAATTGAAGAATCAAATTACCAGTGAAGGATCGTTGAGTTTATTCCATTCGTTTTCCCAGTTTTATTTCTGTTGCAATCACGTTTTTCCCCGAAGATATTTCCTCGGCCTGAAAAAATAGCTCCCTAGGAAGTAATTTTCTTGAGAGTTTCCGGTTTACGTGGAAACAATTCGATGTTTTCGCCCTACCCTGCTGAACTCGAGTTCCCCCCAATGTGTTTTTCCCTTCATAGTTTTCCGTGTACCCTACCTATTCGATTAAATATTGATAACTCACTGTGTACCTCTCCTGTTACTATTCCTGCATCCGATTCTGATGCCTGATGTCGGCTGAATCTATAATCGAACGAAAATAACTTTTGGCAAAAGAGTCTGTTTAGCCAGGTTTTGATCTTCGTTTTTACGTTCGAAATTATTTTTATTAATGTTTGATTTACATGATGAAATGCATTTTCGAATGCTTTCAGTTTTTTGACAAACACTTTCAAGGTTTGTATAACTTCTGTTAAGTAAATGCCTCCAGTAAAAAAAATCTGTTGTAAAAAGCCTTTGTCTTCATTGGACAATGCCTTTTGTCAAAAACACTTTTGACTTTCTTCTACTGTCAAACATGTCTTTGTCTTCACTGGAAAATGCCATTTGTCAGAATCTTTTTGTCCTGTTTGGAAGATTTCTACTGGAAAAAATGTCTTTGTCTATACTGGAAGATGATTTTGTCAAAAACACGCCTTCATTGAGAAATGTCTATTGTCAAAAATGTCTTTCTCTTTATTGGAAAATGCGTTTGTCTTCATCGAGCAATATTTCGGCATTAAAAGTCATTCATGCTCGTAGTCAATGATATTGTTAGTGTATATCAAACATTCTAGATTCTACCAGAATGACCATGGCCTCTTCAAATAAATATCTCGTGAAACTTTCAAGGACTTTAACAGTCCGAAAACGAATTCCGTAGTAAAAACACCCCATCCGACAACACCTCTTCTTCCCCATGAATGAAATATCGATTCGTCGGCCACGTGGTGTTACAGTCTCCCCCCGAAAATACGAGCGACGACTGTAGCGTTGTTTGATGACGTCACGGCGTCGGATCCGGCGATTGACGGCGTCGTAAAGCAGCGGCGGATCGTCATCGAGGAAAAAGGGAATCGCATTTCGGTGGTTCGGATTCCAAGGCGAGCTGTAGGTCCGCTTTCGATACGGATCGTACGCTTCGGTTTTTTAAAGCTGTCGTTGTTAGAAAGGGTGTTTTTAATTTATGGAGGGGCAGGGAGATGTAATTCTTGTTTCTTTGTAAACGTAACAGCTTCTAGTTCTTTCACTATTATTGTGATGACACGCCTTAGAGTATTCCTCACGATTCTGACATTTTCAGGGAAAAAATTGGCTACGCCAGTGGCGGTGCACTTTGCTTTTTGTGAGAACATTTTCGCTATAATCCATTTATTTACGGAAGACAGTAAAGTAGATGTTCTGGCTCTAATTTTTGGGGGTTGCGGGTATGCTAATGATGCAAAAAAATTTATATCCATAGGTAACCAACAGAGTGATGCAACTTCATATTTATTATGTAAATGTTGGCAAGATTGCGTAGGTTGGTATGGTAATCGATGAATGACCGAAAACATGGTGAAATAAGTTTGGCGTTTTGAGTGACGTCACGAGGATCAATTTGTTTTGACTCTTTAGTCGTTCGAAGACGAATTCCAAATTTTACAATTTACAAGTTTGGAATGTGAATTATCTTGATGAAATATAGAATGCATAATAAGTGTAAATGACCTTGAATATGTTTCAATCGAAAACAAAGGAGTTGTCTGTTTTGTGAACTAAATAGACTAATCACCTTGTGGGTATAATTAATCGTTAGTTTTACTGTGTTTGGTGACAAATTTAGGGATTTTTTTGTTTTTGTTCCAGTACTTTGGTGCCATGGAAAATATTCAGGCAGGAACTGAATAACATCCACCCTATTAGCTCTGGATTGGAAGCGATGGCTTTAAAATCTACAATAGACCTCACCTGCAATGATTACATATCGAATTTTGAATTTGACGTCTTCACAAGGTTAGTAGGACTCTCAAATATATATTTTTTCATGAGGGAAAAGACCAAAACAATTGATTTTCAATTTTGGAGATATCAATAGTTGTGATAAATTTGAAGCACCCTGTAGAGATCAATATAATTTGTTAGTGACTTCCTAGTGTGAAGGTTCAAAACACAACTTAAATGTATTATGGTAATGAGCAAAGAATGAAATAATTCTAACGAGGTACGCCGTCCAATGTTGTCGTGTTAGAATAGCACATTATTTATTACAAATTATTCATGCTCGAAAGAGTCTAACGCCATTGCCATATACGCATAGTTGCATGAAGAAACTGGACTCTTCGCATTTTTTCCCTTATCGGCTTATCAGGAGTGAACGAACTCAGAATACTCAACTTCCCGTGTATTTCTAGAATATAACACAGTCATGAACTCATTGTGTCTCATTTTGACGGAAAATAAAAACTGAGAATGGAAGAGCATTTTTTCCCAACAAAAAACACCTGGTATATTTCAACATCAATCAGTAATTTGATCTGTTGAGTAATTATCTCACCTATAATTAAAGCAAAAAAATGTAAAGCAAAACTATCATGTTTGGAATATTGAAAAAAAAAATGTTTCATTAAATATATAAATAACTTTGAGTTGAATCTGAAGAACAACTCATTTCAAAAATTTTACCACACCACTGGATTGTTCGACAAAAATTTAATGCCAAGAATTTAACGATTCATTTTTGAAACAGTGTTCAACCGGAAGTAACAGATAATCAAAATTATTTATAAATCATATAGTCTACTTGGTATAGGTTGATAGACGTCATATCTGGTGAGTAATTGCTTCCACTACTAATCTAAGTAAAATACCCCATTTTATCATTGAGTTACCAATATCACACTTTGTCTAAGGTTGGTAACACTTCAGGATGTTGCCAAATGGTTAACATCGTTATTTGTATTCTACAACTTAAATTTTGTTGATGTTGATTTCATAATAAACACTTTATTGGCTATTTAGCTCTATAAATATAATTATATTCATTATATATTTTGGAAACCACTTTAATACTTGTTTTAAAAAACATCAATGGAAAAGCTCCCTCTTACTAGCAAGATTATCTTATTGTGAAACAATTTTGTCAACATGCTCAGTTGTAATTTAGGATTTAATGATCACTATAGGATGTTCCATTCAAAAATCGAAAGTACGATAAATCGAATAAATATGTCAAAAATGTGAATTGAATTATAATACACAACCTCCAATTTCGTTTTTCAATCTTCAATAATAAACAAATTATAGGGATGAGAGCAACCTTAGAAAATCTTGAAGAGATTTATTTCGATTTATAGCTCATTATTGCTTATTCTTTTGATAGTTATAGATAAGTATGTATGTACATAATGTACTGAATAATTTACCTTTCAAAAAATCCTGTAGAAGCCATTCCAAACAACTTGAATTCCTCAATATCTGTCAATGAGAATTCTATTACCAAATCAAATAAATGTCGTTTGACAGCTGTCTCGATTCAAAGAATGCATGAAATGATAAGTACTATTTGAAAAGGCCGATATCTCGAAAACTATTCAAGCTAGGTATAGGGAACCCTAATTTGAAATGAAAGATAATCGAATTTCGTATTGTTCAGATTGAAAGAATACAGGGTGTTCTATTTAAAATAACAAAGTTATCTGCGTTTGAAATTATAAAAAAGCGACAATGAATTTTGAACGTCCTGTATAATATTGGGAAACGGGTTCTATCGGAATCAATAGCCTGAAACCTCTTTGATGCTTGGTCAGAATTTGAAGGGATGGTTTCTTTACATCTCGATGTTATTCAGTCTCCAATCGTACCCTGCATTTTCAAAAAGAAAACAATAACTCGAAAAAGGTTATAGTTAGGTGCATAGTATCTTTTATGAAATCGTATTATTTTTCCCTGAACTATCCAAAACTGTAACAAAATACCGGGTGTTCCATTGAAAAAAACACAACTTTGATATGTTACACTTCTTTGAGCCACCCTGTATACTCCAAAATAATTTGCTTTCGCAGCCTCAATGAATATACCGATAATGAGAAGAAGAAATTTCCGAAATATTCAACGGTTTGGTTTGCAGAGACCGTGTCGTATGAGGTGCCCCACCCTGTATATAACTCTTTATTAAATACAAAAAAAAAATACAAAGACTATCACACTTGAATGATCACAATCTTGAATATTCAATCTTAAAACTATCACTATTCAGTTATTTCAATCCTATAATTGATAACTTCACAAATTCTCATCAACCTAATTCAATTCAAAAATGACTGAGGATTGATCTTGACACAATTCGAAAAGATAACTCGATAATTGAAATTTGGACTAGAAGAGTAAGAAACAATTTTGGTTTCGTAGATCTATATCAATAATATTGGTCCCAACTATCTTCTCATAATTATAACATGAATAATTTTTTTCCAAATCCGAAATCCTCTGGTCTCCAGGCTGTTCCAGCCCTGGGCCACCTTGCTGCGCAACTGGCAGATCCTGGCCGTCACCCATCCGGGCTACGTGGCCTTCCTCACCTACGACGAGGTGAAGGCCAGGCTCCAGCGGTACATCAACAAAGCCGGCAGCTACGTGTTTCGGTTGTCGTGCACTAGGTTGGGACAGTGGGCCATCGGATACGTGACGCCGGACGGCGAAATTCTGCAGACCATACCGCAGAACAAGAGCCTCATCCAGGCGTTGCTCGACGGGTACCGGGAAGGATTGTGAGTAGGGTGTTTTTCGGGGAATGAGCGTGGATTGGTCAGGGATCGAATTTGGTTGGGGTTTTCTCATCGTTTGGATTTCTGGCCAGGAACTACGAAGGATAATATTTCTCTGTTTATACTCCTGAAGAAATTCGATAGACGAAAGGTCGAAACGTTTTCAGGTTCAATTCAAATGACAAGCAAAATTGACAGCAATTGAAGGAAACTGCGCATGTTCGTCGGCAGATTTTTCTGGCTACATGCTGACGAAATTGAAATGTACTAGAACGCCTTAACTTGACTTTAACATCAGTAATTTTTTATTTGTAGTATTGGCAACGCCACAAACTGAAGAATTGAAACTATAGTCTGTTTATTTATGCAAGATAGTTCATTTATTTTTCGATTTATTTAATTGTTACAACATCCAACAGTCGAGGCCAGTTACACAGGGTGTCCCGTAAAGACCACGTCAAACCAAGGGAGAATGTAGATCGAAGGATAACCCACCTGCTATGACAAAATCCCCTTTATAAAAGTCTTACCGTTTTCGAGATTTTTTTCTTGAAAATAATGACTTTTGTCCCTTTCAATAGTTTTGTCTTTACGGTTGGTACAATTTTACA
This sequence comes from Plagiodera versicolora, assembly GCA_037013635.1. NCBI lineage: Eukaryota > Metazoa > Arthropoda > Insecta > Coleoptera > Chrysomelidae > Plagiodera > Plagiodera versicolora. Next base: position 7,269,905 of record CM072991.1, on the reverse strand, counting down.
CCTTTTTGGTTAATTTTTTCAGTAAAATATTGCTGAAGATTGATTTTAACGTTAAAATTAAGATGTTCGGAGAAAGTTTTTAATGGTAACGTTGAAATCAGTCTTCAGCGATATTTTACTGAAAAAAATAACCAAAAAGGTGTAAAATTGTATCAACCGTAAAGGCATAATTATTGAAAGGGGCAAAAGTCAATATTTTCAAGAAAAAAAATCTCGAAAACGGTAAGACTTTTATAGTGTTCGATCTACATTCTCCCTCGGTTTGACGTGGTCTTTACGGGACACCCTGTAGAAGGACAAAATTGCATAACATCAAAGAAAATAATATGGATGAAAAAAATAAAAAATATATAAAAAAATACAGCTACAAACACTGGAACAGTGTGCAAGAGCTGAAAAAAAAACTTTGCCAAAAAAAAAAGGACATACACGTCCCCCAATGCTGAAAAACTGCAAATATTGCTTTCCTGATGTCTATACAGTTGCACTGAAATATATCAACACTTGAAAGATAACCGTAAAAATTTATCAGAACTATCTTCCTCAATTAAATAGACTATAACTCATAAATTTGATTCAAAATACGTATTCACCTTTCATTTGAAATTGATACATCATATCCGGAAAAGTGATGACGCCACAGATAAAAATATAAAATACGTCAAAATATGCCTATATCCAAACAAAAATTAACGTGTCCCAGGATTTTTTTGAAAAAGTTCCCTTTTTCTCCATGTTGAATTTATTCCATACTAAATGTTTCTCGGCCTATAAAAATAATATATAATAAATTTATTTACCTAAATTACTTTTACAATAATTTCAATAACAGATAAATATAAAGTGTACAAAAAAATATATATAAACTCGAACTGAATAATACAATACCATATAATGACAAAAAAGAAAAAATTACCTATTTTGAAGCACATCTTGTTAAAAGAAATTAAGACCAATTGTATGTTCATCTAATAAATATTCGTACAGCAACAATTACATCATGGTAACAATCATTTACCAGATCAGTATAGGTTTTCAATTTCTAATGAGATGAATAAACTTGATATAGTACATTTTTCACACCCAATAATATTCAGGTAAATAAATATTTTTCCACAAAGTCAAAGACTGTCTGATCTCATTCTAAGGAAATATCATGAATAACGCAGGCAACGCTGTCCAATATTATTCTGGCGCTGGTGGCTGGTAGAAATTCGAATGTTGAAATCATGATGAAATGAATAAAGCAGACAAATAAGATTCTGTTACAAGTTGTTATAAATAGTATTTATATGGTTCTGAAACTTGATTATAACCTCAGTCGATAATGTGTGGTTCAAAATGGGTTTAATCTCGAGTTGGAAAAACCCAGTATATTTATATAATCTTCTGTGATATTCTACGGAAATTTAGTTTCAATGATTCAAGAAAAAAAATCATCACTAAATCTCGAATCGTACTGTAATTATCAAAAATTCCAGCTGAATAATTAATTTATATTAAAAACCATTTATAACCCTCGGTATACTATTTATGAGTGATGATGTTTATATAGCGATGTCTTGTCTCGAACTCAACTTCTGTCAGAAGATAATCCAATATCTATACAGGGTGTTCCTTAAAGACATGCTAATATTTGAAGGAGTTATTCTTTGACACATTCTAAGAAAAAAACTTTCCATGAACGTTTGTCCTACAAATCTTGACTTTCGAGATACAGGGTGATAAAATATTGAATAAAAATCGCCACTGGTAAAGGAAATGAAAAATTTCGTAAAACACAAAATGCCTAGAATATCATCTCAGTTACTATCAAAAAACTGTTTTTTTTTTCAAGATTTTATCACCCTGTAAAATGTGTCAAAGAATCATCGCTTCAAATATTAGCATGTCTTTAAGAAACACCCTGTATTTGATAGTCACGCTTCTAGATGCATCTAAATAAATGTCTTGACAGTGACAACTAATCTATTGAATACAGGGTGAAATGTATATTCGCCAGACTTTCTGTTGGACTCTGTGCAGTATCGCTACAAAACTATCACAAATCAATGTTGATAATATTTCTACGTTTGAATTTTGAAGCTTCTTGAAAATAGTTTTGAATCTCGAAATATTTTCCTATATTCCAAATCAAGAAAAACAATCAGATTCACCATAATGCACCTTGCATATTTCAAGCTGTTGCCGATATCATACCCTTAGTCTGACGTTTTTGACAAACGTGACGTACCTTGACACCTGTCAATCGTATTCCACCACGAACTCTCGTCATCCTTATTTTCCTCTGCAGCTATTTGTACCCGGACGGCAGAATGGTGAACCCGGATTTGTCGTGGGCCGTCCAGCCCAGCCAAGAGGACCACATCTCGGTGACGCAAGAGCAGTACGAGCTCTACTGCGAGATGGGCAGCACGTTTCAACTGTGCAAAATATGCGCCGAAAATGACAAGGACGTTCGAATCGAACCGTGCGGCCACCTGTTGTGCACGCCTTGTCTCACCGCCTGGCAGGCCGTAAGTGAAATTTATTTATTTATTTATTCAATCAAGTACTCTACAGAATTCGATACAAATTCCAAATGGTACAACTGAACTAATACATTTAACGACAAACAAACAATAAACAGAAATATATGTGTACATACAATGACAATAGTAAACTTAGTTACTTGTATAAAAAAATATAAGTAAAGGATACAGTAAAAATAAATTACTTTAATTGAATACCATTGCAAGCTTTCAGGCAGGAGTGAAGGAGAATTTCAATTGTCTCTTAAATACGTAAAAAGAGATATTAAATATGTTTATTGATGAATGATGAATGTTGTAATTCTCTTGAAGCCTACACGAGTAAGCGGTGCGACCATAATTGATGTATGTTACGCTGGCACGACCACTTAACAAAATTAAAAAAAATTATATCAGGATTTAGTGCTTTTTTGTTGCTAATTTGTTCCCCTTTCCAAAAATTCGTTGCTCGTGCCAATATAAAAAAAATGAGGCAATGCTAGCTTCACGTGAAGCTGGCACGGCAACATTTTTATTCGGCGACTATATCGAAAAACAAATGTAGTGCTAATTTGTTCCCCCTTTAAAATTCCTGCATTTTTCTCCTTTACAGAAAAAATCGATTTCATGCCAGTTTCACGTGAAGCAACTTTTTCATTTCGTAACTATTTCAAGGAATGAATATACCAGAATGTTGTACTAATTTGTTGCTAATTTGTTCCCCTTACAGAAATTTTGTTGCTCGTTTTTTTTTTTTCGAAAAAATCGTAATGAATGTCGTTCCATGCCAGTTCAATGTCTCGATAACTCCGTTATCTTTCATCATACATTGAGAATGATTTCACCAGAATTTGTTGCTTCCTAGTCGCTAATTTGTTCTTCTTTTAGAAATTTTGTTGCTCCTTTTTTTTTTGAAAAGCGAGACATTGAACTAGCATGGAACGACTATTCATTACAATTTTCGAAATAGTTCCGAAATGAAAAAGTTGCTTCTCGTGAAGTTGACATGGAATCGATTTTATCTGTAAAGGAGAAAAATGCAGGAATTTGAAAGGGGGAACAAATTATCAACAAATTAGTACTACATTTTGGTATATTTGTTTTTCGATATAGTCGCCGAATAAAAAAGTTGCTGTGCCAGCTTCACGTGAAGCTAGCATCGCCTCACTTTTTTTATATTGACACGAGCAACAAATTTTTGGAAAGCGGATCAAAAGAGCACTACATCCTGATATATATTTTTTTTTTATTTTGTTGAAGTGGTCGTGCCAGCGTAACATAGATCCATAATTAGTACGATGTGTTTGTACATAGAAAGTGTTGCAGGATCTGGTTGTTCTAGAGTTGGCATGAAACGATAACTTTTCTAATAACTCTGAACAATTTCTGACGCCATTTACAATTTGGAACAAAAAATATGACACGGCATTAATTCGTCTCTGTTCCAAAGTTCATAGATTCAACAATGAAATTCTTATTCGGTAGACGAAAAAAAAAAAAACTCACAGTCGAACTCCACCAAATACAATCTTTATTAAAAACGTATCAAACGGGACATGTTGAATGAAATTCTTGTTAGTGAGTCGAGACCGTGGAAGGAAAGTCCAAGTTTCCAAACAAGAAAACTTGTGCACCGACCTCGTACTCTCTCTAAACGGTCCTTATTGCTTCCCTTCCACCGTCCCCACCCGATTGACACGTCAAAGTGAAGTTTTCCGTTGTTCCTCAGGGTTCCGAAGGCCAGGGCAGCCAGGGTTGTCCGTTTTGCCGGGCCGAGATCAAGGGCACCGAGCAGATCGTGGTGGATCCGTTCGATCCGAAAAAGTCGCATCAGAGGCCGAAGAACGTGGCCGCCTCGTGCGGCAACGCCAACAGCACCAACGTGGACGACGAGGACTTGGAACTAGAGGTAGCCCACGATAGGTCTAACAGTAACGATTGAAATTCGAGAGAGTAAATGAGAGGGGGTGAGAGAGAGATAGAGAGAGAGAAAGGGGAGGGGTTTGGAGGTGTCTGAAACGATCGGTAGGTGGCGCGGATTTGGTGTTTTTCGGGTTTTTGGTCGCGATTTTTGTGCCTCGTTCGGTCTTTTTTTTTGTTTCTGTTCCAAAGTTTCTTCGTTGACACCAAGTCACTGATATTTTCACGAAATTACACTGAAACAAAGACATTATTTTTGGAAATACAGGGGGTTCCTTAAAGACGTGATAATATTTGAAGGGATCATGCTTTTTGAGAAAAAACTGACCAGAAAAATATATTTTTTGGATTCTCATTCATTTGGGAACGAATCTTATCTCTCAATTTGTTTTCAGTCGATGCATTTTCACGCCGCACCAGATTTTTGAGGAATAGACCCTGAAGTGGAACGATTTTTATTTTTTAAAGCGAAAACCATGCGTCGGACAAAGAAAATCCATGAGATTAAATTTGCTCAATAATGAATGAGGATCTTAGAAGTAATTTTTATTTTGGAACTAACACTGCTTAGTTGTAGTGGCGTAGTGTTTTTTCTCCAAAAATATTCAGGGGAAATGAAAAATTTCGTACATCACAAAATGCACTTTGATTCATAGAAGAAATGTACCAAATTTTCTAAAGATGTCTAAAATATTATCTCAGTTATTATTAAAAAACTATTTTTTTTTTTCGAAATTCTATCACCCTGTTTCTCAAAATGTGTCAAAGAATAACCCCTTCAAATATTAGCACGTCTTTAAAGAACACCCTGTATAAAAATGATAAAAAATGCAAATTGAGGCATTTTTTTCGTGTAAAAAAATTGAAAATAACTGCTACTTTCGAAAAATCAATGTTTTTGACTTGAACAAAACGTGTCTTATGACATTATTTGAATGCTCTCATCGATCAAACGGAAGTATTTATTACAGAATACTGTAGAAAAAAAGGACACCAAATAAAAGGCACCTCTAAAATGGCCCCTTCGCTGTCTTTCCGCCTTTTTGGCTGTGCTTCACATTTACCTGTTTAATTTTTTCATTGTTCTGTTCAGTGTATGTGCTTCTCCATATTTCGCTTTTGTGTTTTCGGGAAATTAGGAACGAAAAGCAATTTTGGTGAAAGCCCACACATTAAGCGATCTGGATTCTCACCATGAAAAAAAAAAAAGTACAAAAAAATCATCGACACTCAGATGTGCTCGATATATGGACTTTCACCGCAATTTTTCTCGATTTGATAAGTGACAAGTTACTTTTTCATGCATGTTGCTGATTCGAAAATGGAAATTAATTTTCCTGGGAACGATTCTAGATACTAAGGAACGCTGAAATTATGTTCCACAGTGGAACAGAAAAAAGAAGGCAAAATATTTTCATTTCGTAACAAACATTGACCGTATTGTCTCGTATTCGAGAATAATATTTTTGTACTGGATGGATCCAAGTTGAATCACCCTGTATAGAGTAAGTAGATTTTGAGAGTAACATTGTACAAGGTGTTCTTTGATAAAATGGCAATAATATTGGGGAACGAATTTATATTATCACCTCATTGATGGAACATAAATTTTATAACTATCGAAAATTTGTTGGATACGTTTTTAATTATAAAAATTCCATTTGCAATATAACCAATATTAATAGTTTTGGATTTGATTACTTTAGCTTTACTTGTATATAAATTACTCTAGGCTAGAATTGTGTATATTAATCTCATATCCCGAAAGTATTATCGACATTCAAGTATTGTTTAAATGGTAGAAGAAGCATTTTATTTTTTATTTATAATACACTATTTTCTTATCAACACCGTTTGTTTTATTTTATTTCAACGCCGATTCACGATCGACTATGATTTTGTCTTGACTTTTGGCTTTAGCTAACAATCACATCGAAAATATTGAGTAGGTAAGTCTAGATGCATCATCACTGGCACCAATGCTTTCGGAGCTTTGCATGTAAAAAACATCGTGGAACGGCGGGACCTCGACATGTGGGTGAGTTTCATCAGTTTTATTTTCATAGAACAATTCTGAATAATTCATGATTCGTCGTGTATGTTCAATTGATGAATGTTATTACAGTATTTTGATATGCGATAACGTTATGTCCGATTGCAAAGTGTTTTTCGTTGCAGGATGCCGGAGAGATATGGAATTGTGCTGGTAGCAGCCTTCATGCTCTGTCAATAACCCCTAGAAGTGATATCAATGTGAGTTTTGTTCGTAGTATGTTTTTTGAATCAGGAAACACCACTTCGATAACACAATGAGCACTCCAAAAGTTCCAAAAACTGTCATTCGTTATTTTTTTTTTAATTTTTATTTGGTCTATATCATGCATGATATAATAAAATGAACGTAATTCATTTCAAACATCAATTTCAATGCCAAATGGGCAATTTTCAGCCAATTCGTAAGATCCCAGATCATTGTATAGTAAATATATTCAAGAATACTAAGTTTCAAATTGAGATTGATCGGTCAATTTCACTTTGAATTATGAGCAATTTGGAAAAATGTCTTTTCGAGAAAAAAGCATTAAAAGTTCTGAACTAATCTTGCTGTCAATCAAAAACTATTCAAGATATGATCTTGTCGCTTTCACAGGAGTGTTTAGAAATTATAAGCTATCGAAAAAAACAAAAAAATAATATCGAGAAGCAACGGAGTTTTGTGCTGTTTTTGAAGGTGTCGAAACAAAAAGTTTCCCAGCTGCTGACATGAATGACGCTCGAAAATTCATGGAGGTCATCAAAGTTTAAGGTTTTTCTTTTTCAGGAAACAATTCGATAACACAGTGAGCAATCCAAAAGTTCCAAAAACTGTCATTCATTATTTTTTTTATTTTTTATTCGGTCTATATCATGAATAATATAATAAAATAAACGTAATTGATTTCAAACATACAATTTCATGCGCCATTTTCAAAGGTTGCTCTCATTGGTGTGACGCAGTGTGACGTGCTTAACCCTACACGCCCATCAACCTTGAGCTGACCAATCACAGATAATTGTTCCATGGTAAATCTGGCTGTATTGCCGCACCAAAAAACCACAACTTATTCTTGGAATGAAAGATGTAAAAGGATACGATATAAATGATATTTTTTCCACAAATTATCATGAAATGATATAGTCATCACTTATCAATACGTTTTTGAGAAATTATATCAAAGTAATAAGGAGTCATCCAAAAGTAAACTTGACAACATTGCACATGGTGTGAGCAAAAGGTATATGAAAACAGACAGAGATAGACTTAGGGTGTAGCACGTCATACGCTTATAGCACCGCCCACTTATTTCTGGCATTTTTAAATTTTGAATAAAAATGTTGATTTCAAAACGCTGTAGAATCCATTTGCTTTAATTTTGATCCTTGATATTGGATATACACTTAATGGTCTTCCCCAACAAACTAATTTTTTTTTGTTCAACGATTCTCAGTCCAAAATCGCATGATAATTGACCCAAACATTTTCTCGTGCATTCCTCAGGCCTCCGCCAGTCCGATGATATCCCCAGGGGGCAGCCCCAAGCCCCCTCGTCGCACGTACGCCGTCGCGGTGCCCGGCGCCGCCCCGCCGCCCTTGCCGCCCAGGAAGGCGTCGCCGACTCGCGACCGCCCCCCGCCGGGAGTCTCGTCGAGGAACGGAGTCGCGGAGGCTAGATCGGCGCTGGATCTGACGCGCGCCGTCGTCGAGACGCCGGCGCCGCGTCTGTCCAAGAGCAATTCCATGCTGCACCTCGATTTGGACGGCGGTAGGGGGGAAGAGGAGGTGGAGGTTGGGTCGCCGGAGACTATTTACGGGGTGGTGATTCAGAATAGCGATTATTGTGATAGGTGAGAGGAATTCCTGGACAATGTGGTGATTTTCGCGATTTTTTTTTGGGAAGAAAGTAGTCGATGGAATGGTTTGGAGTTTTTTGGCAATTATAAGGTATATTTTCAGCTATATTTCAAGATGTTTTTTCATGGAAAAATATTGAGAAGCAACGGAGTTTTGTGCTGGTTTCAGAGGTGTCAAAACAAAAAGTTTTCCAGCTGCTGACATAAATGACAGACAGACAAATCAGTAGCTGAAACAAAAAAAAATCATGGAGGTCATCAAAGTTGAAGGTTTTGCCTTTACAATGACTCAGGATTTTTCGAAAATATCAAAAATTAACGAAATGGTATGGTTCTGAACAATGTGTTGTTTTTGGGGTAAAAATTGTCGTTTTTTCAATGCCAAATTGGCAATTTTCAGCCAATCCGAAGGATCGCAGGTCATTGTATAGTGAATATATTCAAGACTACTCAGTTTCAAATTGAGATTGATCGGTCAATTTCACTTTGAATTATGAGCAATTTGGAAAAATGTCTTTTCGGGAAAAAAACGTTTAAAGTTCTGAACTAATCTTGCTGTCAATCAAAAACTATTCAAGATATGACTTTGTTGCTTTCACAGGATGATTTAGAAATTATAAACTATCGAAAAAGCCAAAAAAAAATTGAGAAGCAACGGAGTTTTGTGCTGTTTTCAAAGGTGTCGAAACAAAAAGTTTTCCAGCTGTTGACATAAATGACGCTCGAATCAGCAGCTGAAACAAAAAAATTCATGGAGATCATTAAAGTTGAAGTTTTTTCCTTCATAATGACTCAGGATTTTTCGAAAATATCAAAAATTAACGAAATGGTATGATTCTGAACAATGTGTTGTTCTTGGGGTAAACATTGTCGTTTTTTCAATGACAAATTGTCAATTTTCAGCCAACCCGAAAGATTGTAGGTCATTGTATAGTAAATATATTTAAGAATACTCAGTTTCAAATTGAGATTGATCGGTCAATTTCATTTTAAATCATGAGCAATTTTGAAAAATGTCGTTTCGAGAAAAAAGCATTAAAAGTTTTCAACTAACCTTGCTGTCAATCAAAAACTTTTCAAGATCTTGTCGCTTTCACAGGATGATTTGGGTGTTATAGACTATCCAAAAACCCCACAAAAAAAAAGATTTCCTGAAAGTGTCTCACTCGAAACTGTCCAACCATTGCTGTCACAATTTTTCCCATTGTATTTCCGAACACGTAATCAAATTCTAAAAATATCTCGCCCAGGAATATGGTGGAACCGAAAACCCCGAACAGGCACCTGAGCTGCCCGTCCAACAGGAGCGTCTCGAGAGCCCCCAAGCCCGTCAAATCGAACACGACGCCCAACATAAGCCAGTCGCATCCGGGCTTCAGCCTCCCGCACTACGTCAACGTCGACATGGTCGGCCACAAGCCGAGGTTCAACCCTCTGGAGAGGGACGCCAACGTGTCGTACGAGAACCTCAACGTCGACTACGTCAAGAAGCTGGTCAGCGAGGGGTACTCGCGGGAGGCGGTGATTAAGGCGTTGGGGATAACTAGGAATAACGTGGATATGGCTTGTGATATTTTGCATGAGTTCGGTACGAAGTTGGGATAGCAGGGCTGGGGAGTTTGGGGTTGATTTGATGGTCTAGTCATTGGTGGTCGAATGGGGCACGCGGTGGTTAGGGGTTTTCTCGATTCGCGTGTCTGAATCTTGCATTTTACAGTGATGTTCATCAAGTACGCAACAAATGGGAAAACAGTTTGATTTTTCCAGAAAAAAAATCGTGCCTCATCAACTTGGACTCGTTTTGAAACCAAATTAGCCCCTATTGGCAAATGAACATAAGCGATACGCCACCTGGTGGCACTAAAAATAACTAGACGTGCGAACATAATTCTTGTGTTATTATGTTCTGAATATTTGAAAGATTGTGTGACTATGAAACGCTGAAATCAAGCTTCCAACATTGATTTCCATGCTTTTCCTCGAGCTGGTGATATGAATATTGCGAAAATGTAGATGGAATTCTGTTTACATTAAAGGTCACAGTCGAGCATAGTATTGTTCAGGTATCAACAAAATTGAAACGAGATCACACATTGTCCATTTTATTTAGCACTTCTCACCAAAAAACATCACAAGAAACAAATACTATAAATTCATGATTCATTCCATTACAAAAACAATTTTCTAGTCATCATGATATTATGATGTCCAGCACTCAAAACTTCTTCACCTTCATCAAAACTTTTGAAAGTGTTTGTGCCTTCAAAGTACCCCAAACTAAATCTTGCCATTCGAATCTAAAAACAGAACAAATTATCAGAATCCTGTATACATTTTGATCGAACCATTCACATTCACAACAGTATTCTAACCTCGTATTATTTTCAATATCATACAATGAATAAAACAAATGATAATGCTTACCACCTTTAGAAATATGAAAATACACACACATGGATGCCCTAGCTCACTATAAAAGCCTGAAATGTCTTTATTTTCATTATAAACTCACACTTTAAAACGAAAAATCACATGTAAACAAATACAACTACATCATTCAATGCCCGTTTGTATGGTTCTGACTGCTCACTTTAGCGCTGCAATATTAAATTCATTCGCCTATCAGATATAGTTTCTTCAAGAATAGCCTTCTTTTAATTGGAAAAATCGTGAAAGTTATATTTGAAAAAAAAAACAAATCCCACCGTTTGAATGAGAATCAGTCGGTTATGAAAGGTATTTTGCTCTAAAAAAGTGCCATGTAACAAAAACCTTACGTTTTTACATAAAATTCACTCACTTTCTTCATGAAATTTAAGAAATAATCGACAGTTTTCAATGTTTTTGCCAATTATTACACAACTGAAGTTATCCCAAAAAACAAACGGAGTGTTCAAATCAATTCCTGATATCGGTTATGGTAACATTTTACGAAAAATTCACTGCATCTTGGTTTTAAGACGAGTCCAAGTTGACGAAAATGTATTTCTCCCAGTCTCATCTTGTTGGTTATATAATCTAAGGTCTAAATCGAAACAACGATCGTTGAAACATTTTTTTTTTTGTTTCTTGGAGATTCTTACTGATGTTTCTGATAGTGAAATCAAAGAGTAGTGCTCTATTCACAGTAGTAAAGTGGTGACGTCGGCCTAAAAAATGGAGACTCCTTGGGATCCGTTTTGGATTGGCAAAAACAAAGTGGATAATGTCATTCAAAAAAAGTGATTGCTTTCAGGTGAAATAATTTCGCTATTTTTTACGAAAAAAGGCAAGTGAAAAATCTGCTGATGCTTTCAAATCCGTGAATATTAATAGTAGTCAATTTCATAGTGGAGATCATTTTGTGTTTTCCCATTTTTTTCACAGTGAACTCTCTTTAAATGCTCTTTGGTGAAATCGAGTTTGAATTTCATCACTAAACCAGTTGAATGGAATTTTGGACTGAATAATACCAATTCTTCGATAATAATTTGTTATCTTAACGTGCACCATTCGAAAACAATTCTCCGTTTGTTCATTCGATGGATTTGGTTTGAAAACTGTGGAAAGGTTCGATTCCCTAGGGCTGTGCTCCTTGGTATTCTGAGGCTATAACGTAGATCGAATTCTAAATAGTGGGGATTAGAGTCTAGTTATTTAATATAGTTGAAATATACAAAATCCTTTTCTTTCGTGACTTGACTAGAAAACAGATTCCTGTTCACGTAATTTCTTGTGTCAAACGTAATCTAGATGCGAAATCTGATGTGAGTGAAATTCACAATTTTCTTAGAAGTTTAATGAAAGAATTATTTTTGCATTGGAAGATCGGAGTAATTGTGAATGTATTTTGAATTAGAGCACTAGGTCATTGCAATATTTTGGTAAGCTTCGACATATCTCGTAAATGGTGTTCAACAAAGAAACAGTTTTCTCTGTTTTTTCTTCCATTTCCAATCACGAACAATAATAGCATAATTATTGAATAAATGAAAAATAAAGTATATCGAATTGAATTAGTCTTGCCATGTTTTTGATGAAACTATACTGGTTATTAAACTTATTCAACTTTCATTGTTGAACACTACTTTTTGAACTTCTTGAAATTTACTCTAATTTCTCTTACTAACCATGAAGCAAAAGTCTGAAAACAATAATTATTGTTGTTTAATGATAGTACAATGTATGGGGGTATATGTGAGAGCTGCGGGTTTCTGCAGTATCAAAAGGTGTATTACTAATTCTCTTTTTTTCTATATTACAAACTTGTATATACAAATATGATGTATATTTTTTCTCAGGAAGTGGCTACCGGCTACCAAAGTCTGTAAATATATTCATTCAATTATATGTTTTTTATTAATGTAAATATTTTGCCATGCAACGTTTATGTACGATTCTAAAATATAGTTGAACATTCAAACGTGTTCCATCATTTCTTTATGCAAGGATACGTGGATACCAGAATGAATCATGGAAAATGTTGACAACCAACATTACATCATCCTTGTATTGTTGGTTGCATGACTGATTCACGAGTTACGCAACCAACAATACGTAATACTGTAATGTTGGTTGTCTACCGAAGAATGAATTTGCATCCATGTTGGCAATTTTTTTCAATACTTTCTTGAAATTCATTGAATTAAATAAGTCAAGTTTACTCCATAACGTTATATTTTGAAATAGACATTAATAAAATACATAATATTCAACAAAAACTCAACAATAAGTACAAATTTGTAGAAAATTTGGAATTCGATTCGTTTCTTTGCTTTTTGCACCTTTCTTAGTAAAATGTAATTATAAAAAAAAAACAAAATGATATCAGTTCAAATCTCAAAGAAACGAAACATGTCCCCCACTGATGACAAAAATGCGTCAACAATAAAAGAAAATATCGGTTTTGTCATGAGAATTCTAACCAGAAATATAACAAATATCCCGCATCCTAATAAGTACTTCGAGTAGTGTTTTTCCAAAAGGAAATGCTGAAATAAAAAATTCAATTATGGAACTATTTCATGTAGTTTTCTGATATTATTTCTACGGCTTCACCCGAACGTTCATCCCATCTTATTCACTCGAGGTCAAAAATTCGGATAAAGCTATCAACCCGAAACTGGTAATGAAAAACAAACTACCCGGTATACTAGCCAACAATCGGTATCTCTCGTCTGAAACAAAAAGAAAAAACATAGAAACAAAGTAGAAGCTTCAAGAAAATTAGTTTTATTTTGAGACAAGACTATACAAAGTACCCATTTTCCACTCACCTGTCATGGCAGAAGTCCTTTTAGGTAGAGCCCATCCCAGAGACCTCTCTACCGCCATTTTCCATTTGGTGTACCGTGCATTCCTCTCTAAAATATGTCGAAACATCGGTAATGTGTTGTATAATTGATTATTTCAATTCAGAATGATTCATGTCAATATTTCTAGGGGAAGTTTTCAATTTGTACTAACCGCTTGATGTTGACGTTGGAAGAAATGTATGGCTAGGAACTAATTCTCTCTCTTCCGCGTGGATATTCCAGAGATCTATACCAGCCGCCGCCCCGGCCGCCATCGCGGTCCCCAAAGCTGTTATATCTTCGGATTCGGCCCTAATGACAGGTATGCCACTTATGTCAGCCTAAACAGATCAAATAGTTGATTATTTCGCTCCAGCAGTATGTTTTTTATGTGAAAGAATGAGGAAGTTTCCTAATGACGAATTCCCATCAAATAAGTACTCAACTAATATATTTAGTTTGATATCTCTACTTTCTAGAATGACAATACAAATCATTCAACTCCATTCTATTTTCAAAATAAACCAATTTATAAATTTTGGGGCGGAAAACTGTGACGTACTTAGTGAGTTTAGAGTGAATATAGCTATCGTGAGTTATGTTACGGTGTAATCCGGATGATCGCGGACGAAATCTACGAATGCATTTGCGCAATTGCCGGATCTACCTTTCTATTTTCATGAAAATAAATTGAAAGCTGTTCCGAAAATTCAAACACAAAATTATATTGAAATAATTCACTTCAAGAACAAATTCGATTCATTCATTTATTTTCTATTCAGCCATAGCCCTCGATTATATCATCGCATTCATATATTTTCGCATGTTATGTGCTAGTTATATTTCATAAGACATAATATATGATATTATATCACGAAAGGTAAACAATCCATGATTTGGTATTGCAAAATCCACGACATATTTTACTACCAAGATATTCTGGTCAGTGTTTCCGAATATTTAGAATAAATTAGAAGCAGGGCAACACTGTACTTCCGCACGCAAAATCTCAATTTGTTCCTGTGTGAACCCGGTTTTTCACTTGGTACGTCATCAGAATGGTGGAGGAGCCAAAAGTAGTTTTTCAAAACGAAATTCTGGAGTCAAATTCGATCGCACAAAAAAAAGAAAAAATACGGATGTAATAATTTTTCATATATTTTATGGAAAAAATAAAATCTCAATATTGGAAACTTCCTCATTGAACCAGTTTCTGGTATATATATACAGGGTGTTTTATTAATATGGTGAAAAAATTTAAGTTAGAGTAGAGAGGAGCAAAATATGACGATTGAGCGCAACATCGCTCAGACAAATTTTGATGATCAAAAAGTTACAGTGCGCTCAAAATTACAATTGTATGTGCAAATCATCAAATTCATGTCATTGAACTTCCTGATACGAGTCTTTGAATCTTTCATTTGCTATTTCTTTCTTCAACAACGTCCAAAGATTTTCGATTGGATTGAGGTCTAGTGAACTACCAGGCCAATCCAGCACCTTCACGAGGTTTTTAGACAGGAAATTCGTGACAAATTTTGCATAATGAAGTTCAAATCAACATAGATATATGTTATGGAGCTTCATTACAAACCATTTTAAAGAAATTGTTCAATCTTCAAGGGCGACAAAAAATCACAACTAATATAATTAGCCTTGTGGATTAACAAATGGCGTACCTGTAACTGCATGAGTAAGTTATTCGTAGTCATTTTACCATCAACATAGAGTTTAGATAGTGGAATCCCACACTCCTTCCTCATGGACTCCAAAATATCCCTCGTCTGAAAACAAACAGCCTCCAAAGCTGCCCTAATAATATGTTGTTTCGTTGAAAAAGCAGTCAACCCACAAATAATCCTTGAAAAAATTACAGTTAACCCTCGAAATCACCGTTGGTGGTCTTCCACTTACCCTCTAGCGTCTTTTCTCCAATAGGGGGCGTACAAGCCTTTGAAGGCTGGGACGAAATAAACGTCGCCAGTGTTGAAAACTTCTTGAGCTAAAGATTCGGTGTCTTTTTGGACGTCTTTGATGAACCCCATGTTGTCCCGCAGCCATTTTATAGCAGCCCCAGCCACAGCAACACTACCTTGAAAAATTATTGATTTGGTCCTTCACTCGAATCGAAATTAATATAGTTTGAAACAACTAAAAAACAAGCTTTAATGATGAATAAAATGGCTAAAATAATTATTAATATAATAATGATAAGTAATAAAGGAAATATTGTTATTGTGAAAACAACGTGGGGTGCTACAAGATTAGTTTTTATAAAGCCCCCCACTCTTTTTATCAATGATAATATATTTTTTTATCAATTTATTTCCATGTAAATCTTTGCTTATTTAGTTCGCTCGAAGATTCTGGCGTTTCTTTTTTTGACATTGATTTGTAGACAAACATACATACAACTGAAGCTAATATAAGCATGTTGAAAACGACAATTTCCTACCTTCGAGAGCATACACCGTGGGTGAATCACCGAATTTGTAAGCAACCGTGGTGACTAATCCTTGAGACGAGACTTTCTGGAACAACAAAATATTGTTTGACGGTTTCGAATTATAAACGAACCTGACGAACCGTAGTTCCGGTGTTGTAGAGCAGAAAACACCCGCTCCTGTAGGTGTTCTTCGCTTGGCCTTCCTTCAGGCATCTTTGGCCGACCAGAGATGCTTGTTGGTTGCCCAGAATCTTCAGGAGAATTCATAATTCATGTATACAGTCGTAGAACTTTTGAAGACATAATAATAATGAAATGAAACTTGATCGAAACTGATGCATGAGGTGATATATTGATCAAATATGATGAAAAAAAAAACATAAAATATATATATAACCATAATAAAACACACAGAAAACCACAAAAATAATATTCCAAAACCATTTTTAGTCAATTTTTAAAGAAAGTCTTTGTTTTTTAATGGATTTCAGTAAAGCTATAAAATATCCCCTCTAAGACAAAATTCAAGTGCAATATTTCACAAAATCATTCAAATACACTCACTCCAGATATCGAAACTCCTTCCAATGGCAACCCTTTGGCAATATAACCATAAATTTCTGAGCTGCTTTTGATCTCCGGTAGAACGTGCGATGGTATATTGAAAGTGTGCAACAACATAGGGTCCCAGTTTAAAAGGTCTATGTTCATCAGAAAAGTTCTGGAAGCGTTCGTCACGTCCGTGTAGTGTTTACCACCCTGTACGCCACCTGTCAGATTCTGATACCGAAAGAAATCAGTTATGGTTTGCTTACTTTGGGTTGATGGAATTTTTTTCTTTTGAGAAGTGAGAGAATAGTTTTTGTGGATGAAATCCGTAATTTTCATCAGATTTTTCTCAGAATGAACGAATACACTTTTTTTTCCAGTAAATGAATAATTGCAAATTATGAATCATTTCAAATATATTATCGTTTATTATTTGCTTGCAACTGAAAAATCTGGTAAATTTTACAAAATGAATGTTGGAATTCAATTCAATCCCTTATTCCATTTCAAAATTATTTCTTCGGGTTTGATGATTAATTTCGGATCCGGCAACATCGCACCTGTTGCTTATGTGACGTAACTGTCAACCCATAATAAAAATACTATAATTTAGAGAGTTATATGATGAAAAAACAGACAGATGAAAACTTTTTATGGGTAAATCCGTACCGATAACTATTAAAAATCGTTCCTCACCCATAATATCCACGTATCTACTGTTCCAAATAGGCAGTTTTTCGTCTTGACAGCCTTTTTTACTTTTGGAACACGATGTATAAGCCACTTGAGTTTGAAAGCGCTGAAATACGGCGAAATTGGAAGACCACAGACATTTTTAAAGTAGTTTGTATTATTATCGGGCACTTTTGATAGTATCAGATCGACAGTTGAGTCTGTTCTGATGTCATTCCAAACTAAAATAGTTGATATTTTAATCAGGGATGGATAAATTCACCTCAACTAACATTCGAGAATGTTTGAATCGAACTAGTACAAAAATTTATCACCAAAATCAGTGATAAATCACTGTATGGTGCTTTAGAATTTACTTTTTAAGGGTCTGATAGGCATATAATATTTTACCTATGGCATTATGTAATGGTTCTCCGGTACTTTTATCCCAAACTATCGTTGTTTCTCTCTGATTTGTAATGCCTATCGTTGCTATATGATTTGCTGAAAAGGTTAAAGGGGATTAAATTGCGCATTATCTTAACGGACACACTGTATAACAGCATGATTTAAAAGCGAACATTTGCGAAATAAATCAATGTCACATGGTAAATTTAAAAATTTATTTTTACGACTATCGTATGTAAGTGTCTGAATTGTTAAAAATAAACATATACATTAGCACCTGTAGTTACCTAAGATCTGTTCAGAATATTTCAAATGTTTGTTTTGACTTTTTCAATTTTGATATTTGATTTTAAGCAATATATGTTAACCAATATTGCATTTTTATTTTGGCATAATGATATCTTCAGTCATATATTCTTGTCGATTGTTCAGGAAAGTTTATATAAGCAACACATTGAATTCCTATTACACTGAGATATTTTTGAGAAGAGTTTAAGCTGTTGATAATAAATCTGTGATATAATTGACACATTGTTATTTTTTCATAGTCTGTGTAAACTGATTATTCTTCTTTTTATCCTATATATTTGTCATTCATCATTTGCTGTGAAATGTATCCTTGAAATACTGTTCACACTATCATTTGAAAGCTACTATCAAAACAATTTGCAGCTCTATAAATAATAACTATAATTATTTCAGTGTATAAGACAACATTGAATTCATTAACATTGATTATTAACTAGGAAAGTCAGTGAAAATGATTCAATAATCACAATGCATTGCAATAAGCCTCCAAACTTTGGAATCATTGAGACTTATCTTCATCAATTGAGATTATCAGTATTTCAAGTCAGTAGGGATCAAATAGTCATGGATTTGATGGATCACAAATAGTTGAAAAAATATTTAATTGCTCACAGACAGATAAGGTTTTTTTACATAATCATTAATTTCCTATTCAACAAATATCATGCAGAGGTTTAATTAGAATTTATATATATTAATTTGTGATTGCAATGATGCAATATTAAATTTTTATTACTCACATACTTGCTTTAATAATTATCTCAACTGGATATGTATTTGAAATAATGTTTGATGAATGAATTGGTGACCAACAGAATCTTACCTCGAGGCCCTAAGAAGTCTACAACATGTTCCATGCATGTTCTGATGGCAGTGAGTATTTCTACAGGGTCTTGCTCTGACCATCCTTCATCAGGAGTATGTGTAGCTATATCAACAGTATACCTTGCCACTTCTTTAGTATGTTCAGTTTTGAATACACAAAATTTCACTGTTCTAGTTCCAGCATCAATTACACCAATAAGAGGTTCTACAGATTCATGTGAAAAACTTGCTCTATAAAACATCATCTTTAGCTAGCGCGGAGTTCTAACCGACGAAAAAACAGCCGATCTCGATGCTTACAAAGTAGTGAATTCCACGTGAATTCTACGTCAAAGCAAACTTTATATTCTAGTTTAGAACGTCAGTGCAACAACTTTTATGAGTTATGACCTATCCTGACTGGCTATATGGGGGGGTGTGTCCTCACACCCATAACATTATCACCAGTCGGACTCAAGGTTTACTCCACTCCAGTAGATTCCCCACTTTTTTCGAATTGGTTTTATCAATGATTATTCACAATATCACTTCGGTAACTTTTCGCCATTTTAATTTTCCCGATAATCGGGTTCTGAAACTGAAACGTGTGATGAAAATTATCAAATATTAAGCATTCAAAAAAGCAGGGATTACTAAAATCACTCACCGCATCTGGTTGTGAATTATATTTTTTAAAATACGAAAATATCATTGCCGTTAGGTGGCGCTGTTAGAATTTTAATTTTCGTGGTCCATCTGATGTCTTGTCACTAATGACAGTGTGACATCTCTGGTGAATTCAAAACGACCCCATTTCCAAATCGGTATTGGTTAGAAATACGGTGGTTTAATTTTACCACTGTTCTATCATTTCTAGAATACTATGATAAGCTTCTGAGGTTTTTCCTTTGTTTTCATCTTTCTTTTGCGTTTAAATGTAGAAATAGATTCATAAAAACAGCAATATACGATAATTTTTTTATTTGGTCTTGATGCATAAAGCATATCACATTTTTATATTCATAATATGAAACTAAACTTTAATAAAGCAAGGCACATGAAAAGCCGAACTGAATGTTACCAATACAAACATAAAAAAACAAAAGAGTAATATAAAAGAGCGTAAAGTCTATTCCTTCCGTGCCTTGGAATTACTTTAGTCAGATTCGACAAGTGCCATTACAGTGAAGTTGATGTCTTCAGAATCTCTCTCCATGAACGATTTGCAGATTTTGGCTGCATCCTGAGGAAAGAATACAAAGTAATCATCACATTTGAAATGTATAAACATCGGGAATAAAGTAGAGGTACCTGTAAAAATGTTTCTTTTGTGGTAGGGCCATGATTTATAGGATACTCTTTTCTACCATCCAACTCATACAATTCACCATCTTTTTCAACCAAGCTAATAAAATGGTGATTCACCTTTTCATTTGGATTGACCTAAATAAACAATAATATATTCTCATTTAATTGCACAACAAAAATAAATGACAAAAATACTGTGTTCCAAGATATGAATATATCATCATGGTTTTTTTACACTTTTTTACCTCAGTTTGGCCCTCTCTAGCAAGTTCCTGATGTGCTGCAATCAATTTAAAAGTCTCGGATTCACTACCAGCTTGGGTAAGTAATTCTCCTCTTTCTTGCGGAGTTTTTCCTTCAGATTCTTCCAATATTTTCTTAAAAGTACCATCATTCAGGTGAATTCTAAAAATATTGAATTTGTTGGAAGTGTACCCTCTCAAGTTCTATTTGAGCATTACTTATCTGTGTTGTTGGCAATACTGTGAATCAAAGCAATGGTACCACAAGCATTAGAAACTTTTTGTCTCATGTACCAAACATTGGGTGAAACAACTTGGCCCTTTTCTTCAATTAGTTTCTTCTCTTTTTCAACAAATTCGTAGTACTATGGATAAATTAATGATCGATTCATGGATATCTGTGATGTGTATTTCATACAAATTATACCTTATCACTGCAAGGAAAGAGCAAAATCATTGCAAAAACTGGTTGGGGAACCCAAGCCAGAGCATCTTCATCAAGTCCATAAACATCTTCAATTTTAAAGTTTTCGGGAACCCCTAACATATGAATGAACTAAAATGATTTCAAAATATCAATTTATTATTCTGGGACCTTTTTCTTATGTATATTTACCTTGTTAAGTACCTAAAAAAAACGTTAGCTTATTTCTCATTATAAATTTATACGACTCGTAAACTTACATCTGGGTTCGATTCCAATGGGATTAAAGACATTTCTGAAATATTTCTCGCGTATCACCGAAAACTATAAGAAATTGATATTCCAAATTTTATTTCGACTTAAATGTATATTAATTTATGGTAGTGACATTGACAGCTTGTCAGAATATGCAAGTTCTGTCGTCTTATTTGAGACTCTAAAAACATTCATATAATTTGTAACAAAAATGTATGGTTTGATTCTGGAATTTTCACATGAAAATGATATCATATTCATATTATTCCTCGCCATGAAGTTATGATAATACAAGCACAAGCAAAATTCCATGACATGAAACCACTGAAATTCTTAGTTTAATTGGAGTTGAAAATTTATTGCTTTAAAAGAAACAAAATTTGCTATAATTCAATATAATTCATATACGCAGATTTTTCCGTAGTTAATCAACACTAAAACAAAAACACAAAATTCGTATTTCAATCTGAGAACTTGATCTTTTTATTTGGAGGTGGTTGTTGACTTTCATTTCTTTTGTAGCCAACACCATGCTTTACAAATCTCTCAGCTACTTGTTGATTGATTGTCGGCCTTATTGTCTGCCTTTCATGAGCCTGAAATAACAAAATAGTACACATAATAATTCAATTATATTTCATTTCCTCACCTGTTTTGCCATAACCATGTATTCTTTGATTCTATTCAGTTGATTTTTGACGTCATTTTTGTTAGGATCTTCATTTTTACTTCGCAGATATTGCCAATATAGGGTGTTCAAAGTATAGGCCATGAATAAATCATAATCAACTTTTTGTTTCAGACTTAATTTCTCATAAATGTCCGATTTCAATAACTTCTCAAGCAATCCATCTATCTTTGTTATGCTGTTGTTGAAGTTCGTGAGTTTTTGTTGAACAGGTAAATCGTCTTTCAAGTCACCAAAATCCATATTCGCATGTTTCTACTACTTTAAACATAACAAATTAATGAAATAAAAATAATAGTCACGTGGAATATGACAACTGACATCAGATTTTTTATGTTTACATTACAGGCTAGAACAGCAGACATATATTTCTCACAATGCGATGGTTTCACATGACGTCATTACATATATAGTTCAGTGGTCGTCAAAGAATACAATTTAACTTTGAATTATGATTGCACGAAAGCTGCAGAAGATTATGATTTATGAATTAGTCTGTAGCATTTTACATTTCACTTTTTACATCCTTGATTCATGAGCACAGAATATATTATGAAATGATTCTGTTCTGTGAACAAGATTCATGTTCCATCATTATCGCATTGTTAAGGGCAGTACCACAGAATTAACGTAAGCGTATAAATTGTCTGCCGTAGTCACTCTGTCATTTAGTGTGCTTTGGTCTGTGTTCGGTGTTTTGTTATTTCTTGCTTGTTAGCGTGGTTTGTGTTTGAGGTTACGTTTTCAATAATCGAGCTTCTTGAAAGCCGCACGTGGTTCTGTCGGTTCAACAATTTCTTCGTGTTGGAAACGATTGAAATCGTTTCACAAACTTCTTCGAATATTACCTTTACTTAGTGTTTGAAGTTCTACAACTATGGGAAGACCAGGTAACGTACTCAATCCATTTTTTTTCAAATAATTTTTCAATTCCGATCAGAGGCAGCCTTATCTAACTAATTTATTTCTAGGATTCTCACCCGGTGGTAGAGGCGGCGGAGGCCGTGGTGGTTTTGGCGGCGGCGGCCGTGGTGGTTTCGGGGGCCGCGGCGGCGGCGACAGAGGCGGATTCGGAGGTAGAGGAGGCGGCCGAGGTCGCGGCGGTGGTGACAGAGGCGGTTTCGGTGGTAGAGGAGGCGGCCGAGGTCGTGGGGGTGACAGGGGACGCGGTGGTAGAGGCGGCAGAGGTGGGGGCGGTTTCAAGGGTGGCAAAACAGTTGTAGTGGAGCCCCATAGGCATGAGGGAGTGTTCATTGCCAGAGGCAAGGAAGACGTTCTAGTCACCCTAAATTTGGTTCCTGGATCTGAGGTTTATGGAGAGAAAAGAATATCTGTTGAGGTTAGTAAATATTGGTATTTTCAGCAGTGTTTTCAGTTTCCATGCTTTCTCTTTGTTTGGGTTTGATGAAAGTGTACATATTTAGCGATCTTGATTTTGATAACATTGGGAAATTGAATTTTTCCAAGATTTTCCACTTTAAAGGCCAAATTTTACCTTTCATTTGCTGGATGTTTTTCAATAAGCTGTAATTTTTTTTCTGTTCATTTTCATTTATTAAGTAATCAACAGAACAGGCAGTTTCAATAATTGATTCCAATATTGAAAACTAAGTGAATCACCATTCTCAAAATAATACAACTCAAACTAAAACAATTCACAATAAGTGTCACAGGAATTTTTTGTGTTGGCTTTTAAGGTTCTTCCTGAATTTGAGAGGCAACAAAATTTTCAAAGACACCTTGTATACCTTCAAATTGGAGGTAAATTCCACTGTTTCACATTTTCTATGATTTTGAAACAAAACAATTCACATGAACTGTTATAGGAATTTTCCGTTTTGGTTTTAAAAGTTCTTTCTGAATTTGAGAGACAACAAAATTTCCAAAGACACCTTGTACACCTTTGATTTGGAGGTGAACTCAACTATTTCACGTTTTCTATGATAATTTTGAAACAAAACAATTCACACGAAATGTTATAGGAATTTTCCGTTTTGGTTTTAAAAGTTCTTTCTGAATTTGAGAGACAACAAAATTTCCAAAGACACCTTGTACACCTTTGATTTGGAGGTGAACTCAACTATTTCACCTTTTCTCTGATAATTTTGAAACCAAACAATTCAAATGAACATTAAAAATGCAGTATTTTTCACATTGACATAAAACAATTCATATATTTAGGAGGAAGGAAACAAAACTGAATACAGAGTGTGGAATCCCTTCAGAAGCAAACTAGCCGCAGCCATCCTAGGCGGAGTAGACCAAATCCACATGCCCCCCGGCAGCAAAGTCTTGTACCTCGGGGCAGCATCAGGAACGACCGTCTCGCACGTCTCCGACGTCGTGGGGCCCGAAGGCCTAGTATACGCCGTCGAATTCTCCCACCGATCAGGCAGAGACCTGATCAACGTAGCGAAAAAGCGCACCAACATCATTCCCATCATCGAAGACGCCAGACACCCCCACAAATACAGGATGTTGGTGGGCATGGTGGACACGGTGTTCGCCGATGTCGCCCAACCTGATCAGGCCAGAATCGTGGCGTTGAACTCGCAGTACTTCTTGAAAAATGGCGGGCATTTTGTCATCTCCATCAAGGCGTCTTGCATCGATTCCACGGCACAGCCCGAGGCAGTTTTTGCTGCGGAAGTGAAGAAACTGCAAGCCGACAAGCTGAAACCTCAGGAGCAAATCACTTTGGAACCCTACGAGAGGGACCACGCAGTTGTTGTTGGCGTTTTCAGGCCTCCACCGAAGAACTAAGTGGTTGTTGATTCGTTATTGACACTCCAGTGCCTGCTTGAATACCCCAGTGATCAAAAAGCGTGATTTTTCAGGCATTTATTGTAATTTTTTATTCGATTCGATACCGATTTGAGTTGTCTTCTGGTACAAAAATGGGTACTGGGTGTTGATTTTTTTGAAGCAGTTGTCTTTGGAGGTCGAGTGTTGTGGAGTTTGTGTAATTTTTTATGTGAATTTGTGATAGGAAAATTGACGTGATTCAATTTTCTCTATTATTGTTTCATTTTTGTGGTTGATGTATAAATAATTACACATCCACCATGTCGTACTCGGTATTTTATAGTTTTATTTTATATAAAATGATGTATTAGATTTTAAGATTAAACAAATCAAACAAAAATCTCAGCTCTTTATTTCGTTGGGAGTCTTCATCAATAACTGATAAAAACCTTTGAAACCTTGAAATAATTCACATGAATTGATTATCAACATTTTCAAAAACACCTTCTGTACCTTTGAATTGGAAGTGAATTCCACTGTTTCACGTTTTCTATGATAATTTTGAAACAAAACAATTCACATAAACAGTCGCAGGAATTTTCCGTTTTGGTTTTTGAGGTTCTTTCTGAATTTGAGAGGCAACAAAATTTTCAAAGACACTTTGTATACCTTTAAATTGGAGGTGGACTATTTTTTTTTCAAATTCATGGACACCAGAAGTATGTAGACATCTGTGTAGTATTGAACTGGATATATCGTATCTTCCTATATATTTAATTCGAACAAATCCCAAACACCCTGTATACTGAGGATACTTTTATTTTATATTTTCAGTGGACATTTCAAGTTTTTTCGTTAGATTTGAGTTGATTCTTTGCAGACACACAAGTAAAAGTGTAAAAGGAAAAAGGAAACGAGACAAATAAGTCCAATTTTTATTATAAATGATCAATAGCTTAACTAACATAAAGTGCCCGTCCCCAGTGAAAGAATTTTTGATGGAAAAGCAAACATTGCTCTTTACAGAATAATCGACTAATCTAAGCTGACCTTCTAACAATTAATTTTACTTCATAGTATATCACTATATATTATAAATTCAATGAAACACGACCTTACTTCTTCTACCAGTAAAAACGAAAGCATAAAAAATATAGTACAAACCAAATTAATTATATTAATTATAATAATGAAACAGAGTAGACTGTTTTGAAAAAATGAAATGCTTTGTACAGAGAAAATACATCGAAAAAGTAAGGCTTATTGACGAGGTGAAGATGGAGTTTTTTTTTTTTTAGCTAAGTACACACTCATGATGAACAGATCTGACATTTCTTTTTATGTTACGTTGTCTACCACATTTACATTTCTCAGGAACACCTGGGGAATTCAATTTCAACTACTCAGTGACATTTTTTTTTGGTCAGAATTCTATAATGAACTCTCAAACCCAAATAAAATTCCTGGCAATCAAACGAGAGGAAATCCACGACAAAAGTATGAAGTAGTTCAAAGTGATGTTAGCAGAATCTGACGATACGTCCAGCATTTTCGAGAGATAAATAATTCCACCCATTTTGCCTGGCAAATACAAATGCAGTAAGTTTTGTTAAAAATATTATATCTTTATAATTTAAACACTCAGTCTTACACACAACTTTCATACAATATATACAAATTCAATTTGAAAAACGTTCAAGAGTGCCCAATAGACACGCGCTAATTATTGCCCCACTCTACGGGGCGTTTGACAGGTCTGACGTAACAAAGAACGTCCGAGCAGGATTGACAGCAGACATTCATGGAAACATTTCGAAGACCTTTTAAAGTTATGCACACTGAAAATCATGTAAAAAAACAGGCACAAAACCTCCGATTTTTTACCGTTTTGGGTAGACGAACGCAATGGGGCGCTATTGCATTTACAAAATTGATACTCGAGAGGGGGAGCACTGTCTTTTTTTGGTTTTGCCCACGAGACGATGCACTAGGCCTTGGTCGGTCTGGCTTTCAACCGAAAAAAAAACGAATTTTCGATTGAGTTGGGCAGATAAAAAATCGGAGCATTCCATCTTCGAACCGATGAAGAAGAAAACTTCATTTGTATTACTTTTGGGGGCAGGGCTTACGCCTTGTGGTAGTGCCACGTCACAGGGTTTTAGAAAAGTAGTTCGGTGGTAGCAAAAATTGACACAACATTGTGATTCGGGTAAATTCGTGATCCCACTTCTGAAAAAGCTAGGCAAAACCGATTGGCTAAATACAATAAATATTTATGATTCCATATAAATAAAGCAATATTTTTTATACTGTGAAATGTGAAAGGAAAATCAGAAGTAGCAGTTTTGGATTTCCAACTGACCGGCAAATTTCAAGGACGTGTTTAGGGAGAGTTTATACAACAAATTGAAGCAAATGAGGAATCAAAATTGAACAAAATATTCCTTCATTCATTAAAATGCCAGCATTTATAGAAGAAAAAAGCTAAAATACGGAATTACTCGGAAAAAAGCTGCCCAATTTGCATTTCCTTCATTTATTGATTCATTTCAACCCATAATGTTTCAATGTTGATTTTTTTGCAGAGTTTTCGAATTTTAGATTGTTTGTATACATTCAATGAGCAAGAATTTCAGTTATTTTAGGCTTTTCATCAAAAAAGTAATCACAAAACCTCGAAAAATCTGTGAGTTGTTGGGTGCATCCTTTTTGTGTTTCAACTGTTTTTTTTTGTTCCATTTCATGACCCATTTTGTTCGATTTGCTGTGAAAACTCTATTTCCCCGTTTTTTATGCAATGACTTCATATTATTATCGCATCCTGTATAAATCGGCAGTGACTTCAACTGAGACCAAGCAATCCTCAAAACAAGCCTAACCAGCTTCCAAAAAACCAACAAAAAACGAACTTTTCAGTTAGATCCTCGACCACACTTCACCAAGAATAGTTCTCGCGAAAGGATTTGACAATAGAATTGAATCTGTAGAGCTACGCGACGCGAGACGTAAACAGAATCTGCTGTGCGCACGTGGTGAACGTAATCGGCATCATCTCCGAAGGGTATTTGGCCGAGTCGCCTCCTAGGTCGGTTCGTTGGCTATCTCGGGTTCCTTGACGAGCAGTCACAGTTTCAGTTCGTTCGCTATTTTGCTAGCAATATTTTTGAACCCGATACTGGTACCTGAAAGAAAAAGTTGATTTATTCAAGCGGCTATACTAGCGTGATACTTTCAAAAAATCGATGATTTGGGATTATTCGATCAATTTTTTTTTAGATTTTTGGTAGTTTATACTTGCAAATTATCCTGTGGAATCCGCAAGGTTGAATCTTGAATAGTTTTTGAAGGGCAGCGTTCTAAAGAGTCACCGCTCGGAAAGAGAAGTTCACTGATCGAAATCAAATTGAAACTGAGTATTCTTGATTTTTTTTACTATGCAATGACCAAAAATCAGTTTGATTAGTTGAAAATTGTCAATTTGGCATTAAAAAAAAACGATTGTATAGGTAAAACCTTCAACTTTAATAATATTTTTGATTTTTTTTGTTTTAGCTACGAAGCAGTTGGAGCACAAAACCCCGTTATTTTTCAATATTTTTGTGGAAAAAAAATCAAGATATAGCTGAAAATATACCTGATTATGTTCAAAAAATTCTATGGAGCACGTTCTTTTGAAAAAATTCGCTAAAATCGCCCAATTTTTCATGGATTTCCTTGCCCTTAAGGGAAAATGTACAGTTAGGAGGCCAAAAGAAAGCGAACTTTCCAGAATTTTTTCTGAGAAAACTTTCAAATTTATTGATCTAATAATTTGTACACATATTATGGTATCTTTCACCTGTATTTTAAGACTTAGTATTGGCGAAAATATTGATTTGGAAAGGAGTTACAGCTAAGCTACGGAAGCTCCTATCAAAAAAGACGTTTTGCGGTGACCACTCGGTATATTTCTGAACTGGATCATCCGAAATTAAAAAACCTAACAGATTTCGTTGAAGTAATGTTAAAAAAACCAGTAATCAATCAAAGGAATAAGCAAAATAATTTTTTTTTTGGCAAAATGGTGGTTTCTAAAAAAAATGATCGAGTTTTGACCAAAATTTCGGCCTCAAATTGTTTATAAAGAAAAATTATTCATCGGCGAGAAAAAAATCTTCGATTAATTACTAAATAATATATATAAGAAACTCTTGCTAAAATTTGAGACTAATCGGTTCAGCAGTTTTCGAGTGAAATATTTTGAGAAAAACGCGTTTAAAGTTTGAAACGCATTTTCCAATTCGCGTGTAACTTCGAAAATATCCACCGGAACGATATGAAATTTTCTG
Source organism: Plagiodera versicolora (assembly GCA_037013635.1). Classification (NCBI taxonomy): domain Eukaryota; kingdom Metazoa; phylum Arthropoda; class Insecta; order Coleoptera; family Chrysomelidae; genus Plagiodera; species Plagiodera versicolora. The sequence continues at coordinate 7,241,133 of CM072991.1, read as the reverse complement.
TGTGTAATCTTAAATATATGTACATTAAGAATTAAACAAAAAAAAAACGATTTTTTGAAAATTCTAACTGTAAATAACCGCTTAATCGAGCATCAAAAAACCGGCACTGCAACAAACAAAAACCAACCTGAAATCCTTTTGAACCGGACGCCGTTCAACGACAACCTCGGCAGCTTGCAGACCTCAATCTCCCACTGCACCAGGCTGTCCGTGTTGGGATCGCCATGAACGCAGAGCAGCAAAAACCGTTCACGTTGCTCGTAGTCGCAATTATTGGCATCGAGGACTTTCCTTATCTCCGCCATTATTTCGCCTGGGTCGCGACTGGACGTCGTCTTCATGGACCAGGTGAAGCGCAGGGAGCGCGGCTTCACGTGCTCTTCGTTCTGTGGGTTGCCTCCGCCTACGGTGCCGACTCCGGGAGCTCTGAAGAAGGTGTGGAGATTATAATCTTGGAATATGAAGAAGTGACATTCTCAAAGTGTACAACCAATGGAAAAAAATCGTATTTGGTAGTTTTTCGAAAGAATAAAAATTTTTACCAGGTTAGGCTCGTCTTAAAAGAAATCTAGCCCCTATTAGATGTACTGAATGACCTCCAATTTCTTCATAATTAGCTGAAACCGTTGAGAACTGTCAATTATTCTCAAATTTCCTAGAATTCGTTCGTGAGTGAATTTTGTGCAAAAACGTAAGGTTTTTGTTGCATGGCACTTTTTTAAAGCAAAATACCTTCCATAACCGACAGATTTTCATTGAAATTGTCTTCGAAAACCCTTAATCGATTGCTGCAAATGAATCACTATCACTGGTCGCTACTTTTTTGGTCATATTAAATTTTGCAGCGTTAAAAATTCGTGATATTTGACGTGTGACAGCGCCGCCATTACGGAACGAGTATATTCTACAGAAATGTCACTTACCCTACTGGTAAAGGTGAGTTTCCATGCTTCACTTGCTGACCAGGTTCTAAAGCTCTGAAAATAAAATCGACGAAGATAAGACAAAGTTTCATTAATGTGAAACACTTTGAAAGTTAGTGCGAGTTAGTGTGATGAAATCATTAGCTGATTTGTAAAGGTTTTTTTTATGAAATTAACATCACCCTGATTTAAAATCGCGAAAATGTCTCTTGTAATTTGTTATTCTTGTTGAAAGAGCATGAAAATAAAATTATTGAGTAGGGAAACCATTCAGATTCATAAAATCTATGAAGTGTTACAAAATGTTCGTACAATTATGCTATAATTAGCCTAGTTTCAAATACTAATATGGCAAAACAAAAAACACGTAAAATTTCCATTCTTTTAATCATCAATAATTTTATACAGTTCTTAATTTTATATAACAAACATAATACTTTGGTCGGCTAAACTAATCAACTAAAATGACAAAAAAATTCAATTACCAGTTACATGATAACTGGTAAAGAATAAAAAATATTTCTAATATCTATATATAGTTGTTCGCATACATTTAATGTTCAATTTGATAACAAAATATAGCTTCTCAACATTATTATTAAATTTCAATCCAGTAGCAAACGATTACTGTTTTTGTTTCAACTTTTATGCAATAAGAAATGGATAAGCTTCAAATCTACACATATTTTGGGTAATAAGAAATGAATATTAAAAGGAACATATTTTCTATACCATTTGTAGGTACAGAAAAAAATATTTGCGAAACAACAGTGAGATCTAATACAAAATTAATGAGAATATTATAGCAACAAAGATATTGCTGATATGATTTTTCAGTCAATTTCCTTTGACTGTCTATTGTTCAATTGCACTAAATTACACTATAACAGAATAAACTAGAAAACGAGTTACTCGGTATACAGCTCCGAAGCAAGTGGTTTCGATACCGGGCCACAAAAAAAAACTGTCAAAATATATCACTTACCCAGAGTATAGAAACTCACGGTATATAAAATTCCGGTAAAGTTTTCCACGAAAATAAATTGTACAACTATTACTTTAGGCGAAAAAACGATAAGAAACTCGAACGTCTATCACTTGTCAGCCGAACGCCATCTTCTTGTCGATCCTAAGCAGTCGTGGGGCCCCCTTTTGTCCTTCGGTTATGGGGAGGGTCAGGGGCTGTGTAATCCCTTCGGTGCGGTGGTTAGTCCCTCAAAATCCTTTTCTCAAGTCCTGAACCAGAAATAACGCGTCATCTTTTGTATTCTCATTTTTGGTTTGCAAGAAGCATTTTTTCTTTCTATTGTCTTTCGAAAAATCATCGATTTCAAGGGACGAACCACGCGCGCACACACAAAATCCCAAAGGAGAGGCAATCGTACAAAGCGTTACATCAAATATGGCGGTACATTTTCTTGGAGAGAATGGTAGGAGGCAAATCTATTCAGGTGGTTTAAATTGTCATCAAACTCGTCTTTGACGTTAATGAAAGTATTTTTTTTCTCAAGTGATCCGTTGGACAAATCTCTTGATACCATGAATGCAAAAAATATTCAATTAACCATACAGTGCTTCTCAAAAGCCGCCCCCAATTGAAATTTGGAATTGGGCTGAGTCAAATATTTTTTGAGAAAAAAGTCAAACGATCGTATAGAAAAATATATGGAAAAAACATTCTCACATGATGCTTGAAAAAATAAAAATGGTTTCGCCAAAAAGGGCAGCAGAAAATGATAAAATTTGCATTTTATTTAACGGAACTACAGATTTCTTGTCAATAGAGGCGGGGCTAGAATGACGTGACCCTTACTTCACACTTCAGTTGTGTAATATCTATGACTTATGAATCTTATTGAGTTTAAATTGCTTGTGACAATTCCGGCATTGATTGAAAACACTATGGTCTTTTTTTATTTCAATCGTTGACACTTAAAATAAAATAGTTGTGTGTATACTTGTATATTTAATGAATTAAACCCAATATTCATGGCTCGGTTATATTTTGCTTAGTAGAATTGCCTTCACCAGTTCAGTTGAGTCACCAAATTTTATATTCTGCGTATTACAGCTGAATAATAGAATAGCAACACTATACAGAGAGAATGTATTTAGCAGTGAACAATTTCATTTAAATCATATAATAAATTACTTAGAATTATTGTCGTCAACACAAACAAAAAGTTCACTGTCACACTGTAAACAATTCAATATCAATATTATCAATAATCAACACAAAATTGATGTAACACATTGTAACGACAATGTCACAAACACAAAAAATATTTTAGATAACTTTCTTAACTAAGCACCCCTTATTTCTAAAACAAAATTTCGAGGGAGTTAAGAAAATCATCTAACCCATTAGTAACAACACAAAAAGCTGCAGAATCGGAGGAAAATATTACATATCTTTTTCATACTTTCGCATTTGCATCTGACTGATTCCCCTATTTTATATCAAGGTGGAAAACATTTCCAGAAAAATACACATCAGATTATTTTTATTCAAGAGTTTTGTTACATATACTATTTTATCTGCAATTTCTCCACTTATAAGATATCGCAAATAAAAATGAAACCGGATGTTAGTCATCTGAAGGAGAAGAAGAAATAAAAAAGAAGATGAAGAGAGATGAAAAGGAATGGAATTTGTGGTGAATATGATTTTTGAAGCCTAGCATGCATTGAAGTTGACAAATGAGCTGTCATATTGAGAGTTTTGACAACTTGTAATTGGCCAATCAGATGTGAACTCAACTGAAATCATAATTTTTTACCGGAAATACTTTTCAAAACGCCGAATAGAACTTTATTTAGGTATATTACTTTGAACAAAAGCAAATGTTGGTATAACTTTTGAGCTATTTCAAGTTCTGTCAACCTTTCGAAGTATTTTTCATTAGATATAGCTGAGATTCACGTCTAACCATGTCTACTATTCCATAAATTGAATTGACAACAATAAACATTCATTAGAATTCCCTTGAATTTCCAATAGAATCCGAAAAATCGCCAATACTCCAAGGTTTCCATTGAAAAAACGGCCATTTAATGAACCCCAATACTGACATATGACAGCAACCGATTAACCGCCAACAAACATCCAAACTTCCCCACTTCACCACTACCCCTAACCAAAAAAAAAATCATCCACTCACCGTTTAGTGAATCCCTTGAGACTGAACTTGGCGAAGAAAGAGGGGCGACCGTGAGGCGAATCGCCGGGTCCGCCCTGGGCGTAGGTCGCCCTCGGCCGCGTCTGCCCCGAATGGAACGTGCTTCTGGACGAGGTGTTGCGCGGGAAGGCCTGCTGCTGCTGCTGGCGAGCCGGGGCAGGCGATGCGCTTGTGCGACTGTGGAAACAACGAAATCGTTCATTTCAACTGTCAATTGTCGAACCGCATTGGTAGCCCTATGATGACATCACCAAATTCGTGTTTTCGGGGTCGAAATACGTAGGTGGCGATAGAATTTCTACAGGGACCTACCTAGTGGTACGTAATGGATCTGTAGCAGGGTCGGGTCCGCCGCTACTGCTCACCGAAGCGGATTTGACGTGACCCTTTCCAGGTCTTAGAGAATCACCGGAGCCGGCGGTCTCTGAACTGCGCATGCGGTTAGCAAAACAAGACAGATTTTTTTTACAATTCGGTAGAGGGGTTAGTTGAGGTAGGGTCACAACATTTCTGGCTAGGAAAACGTCGGATGAGAGAAAACAGACGATGGACAACAAGGCTAGCTAAGATTGAATCAAACATTTATTTGGTTGACACTTGAAAATCAATTGAATTTTCTAGGGGCAACTTCTGAACAAAAATTATCTGCTTGATTCTAAAATGGGGTAAGAACTGCCCACCTACAAACGAAGCTTCTAAAAAAACACACTAAGGATCGATTGATCCGCCCTAGGACAAATGACGTTGACATTTTGTTTGGAACTCACCCTGGTATGTCAACTGCCAAATTCGTTTTTTCCGTGCTATCTGACTTTCCATCGTAGCTGATGGTGGATCTTCGGCCAACGGTTGTTCCTAAAGACAATGCCGTGTTCTTTGACACTGTTCTGGCTTTAGTTGCAGATTGTATACCTAATGTGACAAAAAAAATATTTTGGATGGTTGCTACGCAGAAATACGAGTGATTCAATCATAACTAGAGCTTCACAAAAAAAAATACCTTCGAGAGCATCAAATTTAAAATTTTGTAGTCTTGATTGAATATTTTACGTGAATGCCTAATTATTGCAGAAAACTTGTGCTAACTGTTATTACTCGTTTATTTTTTCGCCATTCAATTGACAGTTTGTTACCGAGTACTGTCAATTTCAATGTGCTTAAAACGAGAATTGGCGCAGTCGGTAAGGTTCATCGTAAGCTCGAAAAAGTTCATTATCGCGATCTTTTTTTTTTTAATTAAACTCACTATTATCTGTTGCGGTTTTCGGTTGAGCACTGGTAGGCCTCGAGTTCAGCCTAGCGCTGTTCTCCTTGATGGTGGCGCTGTCGACTGTGTTTTGTCTCTTGAAGCCCGATTGGTGGTTGTTGCTTTGAGTCGCAGGTACTTGTTGTTGTGGTCCTGCTCTCAAAGTTTCACCTAAACACCGATTGATTAGAACTACCGGTGGAATCGAATACGTCGGGTGATTTCGAAGTTTTCAATTTCATTTCAATTCTCACCGTGTTTTACGACGAGTTTTAGTACAGCAGGATATTTTTTTTTGGAATTAGAAGAGTGGAGAGGCCCAAAGAAATTGAGGAAAATATTTAAGTAAATGTTGTAACAATTTCCAGTAATCGATAATTCAAGGGGGGAGTTTTGGATTTGATACACGAGTATTCACAAAAAAAATTGAAAAAGAAAAGACATTGAAGTGAGAATGAATTAAAATTAAACTTATAATCACCCAAATGATACTTCCACAAAAAAAGTTCAATTCCTTGTTAAATTAAATAATCCTTCATAAAATCGATTACATCAACAATTGAACTATTTTTCTGGGTGACATAATAAACTCAAAGCCTCCTAGATTATGGCAAACCTCCTTAGTTTCAAATGGAGTCCAGTATCTCAGGCGACACAAGCCACATCAAAACACAACACCCAGTACCTACCTATGGTTCCACCTGCAACGGAAACAGAAAAAAGCAAATCAGTGACATCACCCCGAAGAAAAAACACAAAAATACCCCTCCGAAACTCACTCAAGGAATTTTCCGTCACCAAAAAAAAAACAACCACCCGATTAGATCAATTTTCACCAAAGACAAATTCCCCCCAAACAAAAAAAATTACACAAAAATCAAACCAACTCGTGACCCCACATGAAAATTTTGGTTTTTGGGAAGAAAACCATCTAAAAAAAAAAACTTACCACCGCTCGACGCTCTTCTGTTGGGTTTGGCGTGCGTGGCCGATATGGAACGATGCACCCCCCTGTGTTGTGGACTTTGAACGGCGGGCTGGGGAACGGTCTGTGGCTGCCCCGACATATTCCGCAGTGAGAGACTGCTGCCGCTGCGGCTACCGTCACTTTCGGGCTACAGGAAAAAAAAATTGGTCATCGCTTGGCGTCCAACCGTTTGGGGGCTTTTGGTTGTACGAGATATTCGAAATTTCGCGTGATTTTGGGAGTTTTGAGAAAAAAAACTGGGAATCGAAGGAATCGGCAGTGATTCGTCCTGATTGTTTCATATATTTTTTTATATTTTCAAGTATTAATATTTTTTCATTTTTATACCTCAACATTTTCATATATTAACCCATTTCTTATTCTCAATTGTATTTATACTTTTTATCAGATTTTGTGGTACTGAAAAATTTTATTTACAGAACCATGTCCGCAAAATTTAATCAAATATAAATGTATTCCTGTATTTCTCACTGAATAATATATATTATTATACAGGGTGTCCCGTAGAGACCACGTCAAACCGAGGGAGAATGTCGATCAAAGGATATCCCCCACCTGCTACGATAAAATTCCAAATAAGTATTAAAGTTTTACCGTTTTCGAGATATTGTTTTTTGAAATAATGACCTTTCAATAGTTTTATCTTTGCGGTTGGCACAATTTTACACCTTTTTGGTTGATTTTTTATAGTAAAAGTACAGTAAAATATTGCTGAAGAATAATTTTAACGTTAATATTAAAAACATTCTCCAAACATTTCTGGTGCGCAAGAAATGAAAAAAACATTTAGATCTGTTTGAAAAATTACACTGTTATCCTTTTAGGCTTGCCTCAAAACACTACTAAGTCCCTATCAGATATACTGAGTGATTTTCTGTTCTGAAAAAAAATATAAATTACATTTTCTTAAAAATAAGTATAATTTTGAATGAAATTCTTCAAGAATTTGGCTTATAACGTGGAACATTACGTGAAACAGTTTCTCTGATCTTTGTGATTCATTTGCAGAAATCGATTACGTGTTTTAAATGGGCATTTGAATGGAAATCAGTCAGTTATGAAAGGTATTTTGCCAAAAAAGTGCCATGCAACAAAAACCTTATGTTTTCGCACAAAATTTTCTCACAAACGAATTCTATGAAATATAAAGGAATAATTGACAGTTTTCAACGGTTTTGCCAATCATAACATCGCTGAGGTCACCCTAAAAAACAAACGCAGTCTTTAAATCAATCGATATTTGTAAAAAAAAATTAGAACATTTACGAAAAATTCAAATTTTTCTCTGAAAATATAATTTTCGAATCTTTCTCAAAGTTGAAAATGGAAGTCATTCAGTATATCTGAAAAAGGCTAGGTTTGAGACGAGCCTGAGTTGAAAAAATTCTGAAAATATCAAAAACCCATCACGAATTTCTAGTTTCTATATGTGAAATAACTTCAATTTTGCACACAATGGGGAATAGTAGACAATGTGAAACCCGATTTTGGCACTTGAAAACTCACATCTATGCATTTTCTTCCCAACAGCAAGTACGTAGCGAAGGCGTCATCGTATTTTTGCGAGTCCAACGAATTCTCGACATCGTACCTGTTGAAACCCAAACATACCAACGCCTCTATCCGCTTGGGGTCGCTCATGTCCTGCTCGGGTTCGATGTACGGTTTCAGCTCGTCGCTTTCATACCTGCAATTCGCATTTCGAAGCATTTTAATTCCCAATATCGCAACACTTAGACTTACACTTCCTGCGACCGTGTCAGTGTGTTAGAGGTTAGTTTTAATTTTTTTTCGGTGCAACTACAGCACAATAAGGGTTAGGTTCGTTTCGGTCACGTCACTGTTTATTTACAAACGAGTATGTACTACTACAAAGATAAATAGTAAGCTCATAGGTCTTCGCTCAGTCTTGAAGGGAGAAGAAGAAGAACGCATCGGTGATTATTGTGAAACTTTGTCCGATTGGAGTTTCATCTAGAAATCGGAAAATAAGCGAATCAGTGTGAGCGTGCTGGGAAAATGACGAGAGTTGTGACAAACGAACATCTAGAGTTTATTATGGTGTAGTTTTGTTAGTTCAACATCGAGGGGGTATAAAAAACATGGCCGCTTCATCAACAGTTGCGACTTTTGAGCCAATATAGATTCTGGTCATGGTTTTTATAACACTAAACGGACAACTATAATACGTAACAAAATTTGAAAACGACCCAATTTGCAATTTATTCGGATTTAAAAAAAAAAAATTGAATTGTAGAACAGATTGATTATTATTTTGAAATTTTACTGAGTGAATCAAGTATCGTTTTCAATACAATCAAAACAATATCGTGTTTCAAGAATTTGACGAGCTGTCATATGGTGGCAATTAAATTGAAAATGATTATTCTCATTCGAGCATTTTTCCATATTTTGATTCCTATCTTGAAGAACGGGGATGTAAAATTTCCATTGAATCTCCCTGTATACATAAATGTGATAAAAAGACAACAGACAGTTGACAGGAGGGTCTCAAGTCCCCAATGACAGTTGAAATAAAAAAAAAGTCGATGTTACTTCCAAAGATGGCATATATCTGTTATAGAACCCCACCTGTCATACTTCAAATTGCATAATTGAAAAGTTAATTACATAGTTAGTTCAATGAAATGACTTTTCACTACGTATTTTATTATTACGGCTCGGGATGATTCAATCGAATCTACTTTTGAACTTGTCAGAAAAACAGAGGCAAAAATTGGATGCGCATGAGGAATCATCGAGATATTTCGTTTTTGAGACTTGAAAGTTAATAATTGACATTGACTTGTCGATACGCTTTGACAGCTGTCATTGGGGACACCGAAAAGGACCAAAAACATTCACTACTTGGGTAAAATTGCAGCAAAAGGGGATTTCGTTGATTTTGAGTGAATTTTCACGGGTGGTTAGAAATTTCGCGAGGAAGCTTCCAAATCACAATTTTTTCGAGGAGAAGTTGAATTTCTACAAATATGGCACCAGAAAAACTATGGATTGTCTCGAAATTCTCCAAAAATTTGGTGGTTCGGAGGCTCCCCCACACAAACCTGCTTTCGCTCACCATTTTCCACCACCACCTGCAAAAATCCTACCGACATCGCTGAAACTCCCCCCTCACCCCAATTCCCCCCACTACTTCAACACCAACCAGCTACGAACGAGACGACGTCGAGTATATGGATCGCGACTAACCCCACGTACCCCTGGTTCATCCATTTATCCTTCATGATGGTCTCGAGGCTGGCCCTCTTGGCTGGATTGAGGACGAGGAATTTCTTGAGCAGATTTTCGCAGTCGGTGCTCATGTAGAAAGGGATGCGGTACTTCCCGCGCAGCACGCGCTCCCTTAGCTCTCTCAGCGTGGAACCGTCGAAGGGCAGGCTGCCCGATACCAGGGTGTAGAGGATGACGCCCAAAGACCACACGTCCACTTCGGGGCCGTCGTATTTTTTGCCCTGCGAGACGAAAAGGAGAGCGATTTTAGGCTCGGAATGGGGGAGACCACTCATTTTTCAAAACAGCATAACAGTGTTCTTTCTGTATGTCCGAGAACTACCATTCATTATTATTTTTTCATTTTTTATTCCGTCTATATCATGAATAAAATAATAAAATGTACGTAATTGATTTCAAACATTGAATTTCATGCGCCATTTTCAAAGGTTGCTCTTATTGGTGTAACGCAATGTGACGTGCTTAACTTTACACGCCCATCGACCTTGAGCTGACCAATCATAGATAATTGTTCCATGGTGAATCTTGCTGTGTTGCCGCACCAAAAAACCACCACTTATTCTCGGTATGAAAGATGTAAAAGGATACGATATAAATGATATTTTTTCCACAAATTATCATGAAATGATATAGTTATCACTGATCGATACGTTTTCGAGAAAATATATCTAAGGAATAAGGATTCATCCACGAGTAAACTTGACAACATTGCACATGGTGTGAGCAAAAGATATATGGAAACAGACAAAGATAGACTTAGGGTAAGGCACGTCATACGCTCATAGAACCGCCCACTTATTTCTGGCGTTTTTAAATTTAGAACGAAAATGCTGATTTCAAAACGCTGTAGAATATAATTGCTTTGATTTCGATCCTCGATTTGGATATACAATGAAACAATATTATAAATCATCGATTAAGAGATGTTTGGAAGGATTTCATCACTTAGTGGTCTCCATTACTGAATTAGCCCATGAAGATTGAAAATCAACAAAAATAATTGGGTATTGACAGAAACCTGAAATTATGCTTTATATAATAACACTTGGCTAGAAGTAAAAGTCTCCCTACAAAAAGCAATATTTATATCACCAGCTCGAGGAAAAGCATGGGAATCAATGTTGGAAGCTTGATTTCAGCGTTTCATAGTCACACAATCTTTCAAATATTCAAATTCAGTATAAAATCAACAAAACATAATACCAAACACAAGAACTATGTCCGCACGTCTAGTTATTTTTAGTGCCACCAGGTGGCGTATCGCTGACGTTCATTCGCCAATTACAGGCATCCACTGTAAGAGCCATGAATATTTGATGAATATGAATCATTTATTGGATACCTGTTTCGCAATATGGGTTGTATATTTGTTATTTATTTCACGTGTTATGTACACCACGAATGAATATTATCATTACTATTATGACAACAGCATATGTACAGCGATAAAAATACTATCGACGTGAATCGCAATCGCAATTTTTCTTAACACAAGAAACTAAGTTTGATTTAAACTGTTGAATAAAAAAAAACATATTAGTATATTCCATACTGGTTGAAAACTGAAGAAAATAATATAATTAATAATTTTTCAACTCATAATTTTAATAAATGCGACATTTAACTTTTATATCTTCTGTTTATTACATTTCAGTTTGAATATTCGGGGATTTAATCTCTACCTAATTACAGGTCATTAACCTATGTAAATATGAGATAATACTACACAGGATGTATATTTTTAATAATTTGACAGTCATTGCTGATGAAATTGCAACGTTTGCCTGCCGGCATCGAGTATCGACACAAAAATCAATCGAATTATTGTTTGACCTTGGCGCAGTCGGTGAGCCACCGAAAATTCCCCACTTACTTGGAATAGTTCTGGAGCAGCATAGGGTGGACTACCACAAAACGTATCTAATTTATTACCAGGTGTAAATTCGTTCGAAAATCCAAAATCGGCTATTTTAATGTTCATTTCACTATCCAACAATAAGTTTTCAGCCTTTAAATCTCTGAAAAACAAACAGACATTGAACAAAAACGAATCCAGGATGATGTGAAACGTGTCGCACCTGTGTATTATCCTCTTTTGGTGGCAGTACTGTACTGCAGACACAATTTGCCTAAATTTTGCTCGGGCCTCCTTCTCCTTCATCCTGCCGTGGAGGACGAGGTAGTCGAAGACTTCGCCTCCAGAGGCGTATTCCATCACCAGGTACAGAGTTTTTTCGGTTTCGATCACTTGGAACAGTTTCACGATGTTCGGATGGTCCAACATTTTCATTATTCGCACCTGAAATGTCGAAAAATTGCCAAAAGATTCTTGATTCGTCACTTGGTGAATGGCAATTTAATTGGATAATATGCCACTTGTACATATGGACGAGTGGGGACAGTGGAAGGGAAGGAATTCAAGGGAAATTTAATGTACATATATTTAAGAATACACACAGAAAATTTCTTATCGTTCCGGTGGATATTATTATTATTAAGTTACACGTGAATTTGAAAGGGCGTTTCAAACTTTAAACGCGTTTTTCTCAAAATATTTTACTCGAAAACTGCTGAACCGATTAGTCTAAAATTTTAACAAGAGTTTCTTAAATATATTTTTCAGTAATTAATCGAAGATTTTTTCTCACCGATGAATATTTTTTCTTCATAAACAATTTGAGGCTGAAATTTTGGTCAAAACTCGATCATTTTTTTTGAGAAGCCGCCATTTTGTCAAGAAAAATTATTTTGCTTATTCCCTTAATTGGTTACTGGATTTAACATTACTTTAACGAAATCTTTTCGGTTTTTTAATTTCGGATGATCCAGTTCAGAGATATACCGAGTGGTCACCGCAAAACGTCTTTTTTGAGAGGACCCGGAGCTCAGCTGTAGCTCCTTTCCAAATAAATATTTTCACCAATACTAAGTCTTAAAATACAGTTAAAAGATACCATAGTATGTGTACAAATTATTAGATCAATAAATTCAAAAGTTTTCTCAGAAAAAAATCTGGAAAGTTCGCTTTTTTTCGGCCTTCCAACTGTACATAACCCCTCAATTAATGATCCACACTGTATACTAACTTCTCTAAACAGCTTCTGCAATGAGCCGGGCGTCAGCTGCGTCTTGTCAATGATCTTGATGGCCACTTCCTTCCCGGTGGGCACGTGCTTTGCAAGTTTCACCTTGGCAAAGTTGCCCTTGCCGATGGTCTTCAACAGCTTGTATTTGCCTATGGTCGGTTCTTCGCCCATCCTCGGCCTGTTTCGTGTTGACGCCGAGCTCGTCCGAGTCGATTCCACCGAGCTGTCATTTGCCTACAAAAAAAAAAGAAGAAGAATAAGTCGTTTGGTTTCGGTCTCTGGGGGTGTACAAGTTGGGGTTTTCGTTTTATTTTCAGGGCAGAAATTATATACGAGGAGTTTGGAGAACGGTTTCAAGATATTTTCGTTCTACAATATTTCTGAAGAATCAATTTCGAATATACTATGTGTTCATTTTTTTCTTGTATGTATTTATTGGTTTTTTGATTCATGGGGCGATGAAAAAATAATAAATTAAATATCTAACCGAAATTAACCATACCGAATAAAAATTCACTAATCTCCATTTATTCTTGGTGGTTTTTTTCCAAGCTTTGTGCGTTTTGGGTGGACGACAATGAATATATTTCGTTACACATCTTAAATTGTAACACATTGTAGTTTTTCGACACATCAGATAATGTTGAAAGACGTACTAATCGATGTATCGACAATATCAGTAGATAAATTTTGTTTAATAGGAATTAATATCTAGAGGATAAAACCAAGGCGTTGTTTGATAAGGAGACGTTGAAATATTGGTGAGGTCGAACTAAATACAAATAGTATACAGGATGAATAGTTTTATTTATTAATTAGGAAATCCGTTTTACATGCATGCATGCGTCATTTTCATATATTTTTCGCATCAGTAACATACCCACAACCCCGAAAAAATCGAGAAATATATTCGCATGGTATATCGACGAATTTGTATGGTTTGTATATTTTATCTCAATCTCAATGAAAGTTCAGCACATAGAATAAAAACAACCTATTTTTTATTGATAATATTCAAGTATTTGCGATAAAAATTATCAATTAGTTTGAATTTTTTACGATTTAAAAATATTTCAAAACCACCTCGTATTGCTTGTTGTTGTTTTTTTGAATTTGTTATGAAACGCACGACGAATGGAATTCAGCTAATCCTAATTACTTTTTCAAAACACGAATAGACTGATTCTCAAGTTTATATTTCGTATTAGTATATATAGGTGAATGTAAATAAGAAGACCTTTTGCGAATTCTATGACATAGATAACCATGTATAGACCTAAATTATTATTCCGGAAGTGTCAATTAAATACACCTTGAATAAAAATTGCACGACTCGATATAAATATACAGTGCGTTCATTCATTGGTCGATTATTAGTATCTAATAATCGTAACGAAATAATTTGGTGTAATAAGGTGAATTAATCTTATATTTTATGGAAACACCCAAGAACTTTTATTTCCCTTCCGTTTGAATCGTACAGGGTGTTCAAAAATTTCCCATTATATATTTCCTTGTTTTATTTTCGACTACGTTCAGATGTAGTTGAGTACGTTTGGATTTCGATAAAAACTTTTATACTTAATTGTTTTAACGGGATTTCCAAACACATGACGCAACAAATGATACATTTCCTGCATCTCTTTTATGATTTTTAAAGCGATAAGGTACGTTAACATTATGTATAATCATGACATAAACATTGTTACGAGGCTCTTTCAGGCTTCTCATAAAAGGAACTAACCTAAAATTACAATCGACTTTAATATACCGAGAGCATTCATAATTGAAAGTAGGCGAATGACGAAATCTACTTTTCTATGAAAAATACTCAAAGACAGAGCTGAAATATCTTATCAGCGAACATGTCGCATGATGAATGTGTCATCGATTGTTTAATCTTGCGTTATCAGCAAAGATAAGTTGTCTGAATTATGGATTTAGTACTGTGTGCATAGCACAAAGTAAATCTTTTTAGGTTTCATTTATTAAGTTGGTTATGTTTTTTAGTAATTCAAATATTAAAGCAAACTTTTAACAAGCTGTATTCGGGAATCTTCATGGCGATTGAAGATTTGAAAAAATTATATATGACCCGAAAGTTTATTAGAGTAACCGAGTTCAATAAAATTAGAAATAGTTAATACAGCTCCAATTAGTGAGGAATATTTTTTTGGGAGTTTTTAATGCTTTTGAACAAAGGGAATATACTTTTAACACATTTTTATGAACAGTATTATGGTGTTTTATATGAAAAACTTCTAGTTCTGAAAAAAAAAGGTTCAATATATAATCCTAGCTAGTACCAAAAAATCAGAAATAATCTTTTAGATACAGTTTCTGAAATTTTGTGATGAGAATAAATTCAATATTATTTGTAGTTTAATGTATTTTTTTTCGAGGGCACGCATATTTTCTGAAAATTTTTCAATTTGTGGTAAAGTAGTTATTCGATAAATGGTAGGCTTTTTACGCCAATAAGGGATATAATTTTTTTTATGCATGATATGTAGAGTGGAAAGTTTATTGAAGCGTTTTTTCATGAAAATATCTAGTTTTGATAGAGACAACAGGGGCTCAATTAGAAGAAGAGATCTCAGATGATATTGAAAAATCAGAGACAATTATTCAGAAACTTCTAGAATTCTGCTATGAGAATAAAAATTGACATAGTTTGAAGTTGAATCTGATTTCTTTTTCAAAGACGAATATTTCGGAAAATTTTTTAATTTAAGCTTGGTTCTTTGGTGCTTTTTGAGGGTTTGGACATATAAATGTTTGTCAATTCAGAAGAGTAATATTTTTGTGAACTTTTTCAAACAGTGAAAAGTATAATATAATGTTTTTCATGAAACTATCTCGTTTTGGGTAAGGAATTAGAAGAAAAAAAGATGTCAGTTGACATTAAAAGATAAAAAATTATGATTCAGAAACAGTTACTAGAAATCTGCTATAAGAATGAATTTTACATCATTTCTAGCTAAATCAAATTTTATTAGGAGAGAGGAATACTTTGGAACTTTTTTAATTTGAGCTTGAGTGGTTATTTGGTGGTTTTTGATGGTTTGGTTAAATAAATGGTAGGCTTCATTTGTCAATTCAGAAGGTTAATATTTTTTGTGAATTTTTTTAAACAGTGAAAAGCGTATTAAAACGTTTTCCACGAAACTGTCGTCGTTTTTGGGACATTTCTAGTTGAATCTGATTGTTTATAGGGAAGGACAATATTTTGTAAAACTTTTTAATTCGAGTAGACTGGTTAATTGGTGGTTTTTGTTGGTTTTGAAGCATAAAAGGTAGGTTTTGTATGTCAATTCAGAAGATTGATATTTTTTTGGTGAATTTTCAGTGAATTCAGTGAAAAGTATATTGGGTATTATGTCAAAAGCAGTTTTTAGAACTTTGACATTGACACGACACCTATAATCACTGGCAGGGTATTTTGACGCCTCCTATCGAGACCAGGAATTTTCAGAAATTTTTCCAGCACCGATCCACGTCCCCCCGAACCAAAAAACTTACTTTCCTCTCCCGTTCCTTCGACACCCTACCACCACCACCTCTCCTAGCCACAGCGGCCTTATTATCCTGCGCGTCGGACGCCGTCCTGCTCAAAAGCCCCGGCCCCTTCGGCTTCCCCTCCTTCGACGAATTCTCCATACTCTTCCTCTCCTTCACGTCCCTCTGGAACGGCTGTCCGTCGGCCTCCCTCAACCCCCTCGCCGGCAAATCCTCCACCTCGCTGGAATGCTTCATCGGATTGAGGATGTGATCCTGCGAGCCCGGACTCTCCTCGGGGGCCTTCTGCGGGGCGGCTCTGGCGGGCGGCGGCGGGGCGGCGACCTTCTCGAGCATCCGCTCGAACTTTCTGAGGTTCTCCTCGCGGCGCTCCTTCTCGTTCAGCTTGGCGATGATGTCCTCCACGTCCTGCAGGTGGTTCGCCTCGGGCGAGTTCAGGATGGCGCTCAGCGCGACCGGTTTGGAGGGCGTCACGCTGTAGACGTTGACGTTCTTCTTGGGCCACTTGGGCGCCTTCGCCGGGGAGGTGGAGATGATCCTGGCGCCCTCCGGCAAGGCCTTGTACCCCACCAGCGCGTTCTCGCGCTTATTGAGGTCGTTGGTGGCGTTGCTCTTCTGGTTGCTGCCCAGCCGCATTTTCTCGGCGGTGGGCTTGGGGTCGCCCCCTTTGGCCGCCCGGCGGTACGAGTCCATGGTGTCGCGGCACTGCGCCGTCAGCGGGTACTTCCCGGCGTCCGGCCGGTGCGAAAAGGCGTACTCGCTGCGCTCCGAGTACTTGCCGGCTTCGGTGATTCTCGCCCGGCGGGTTCTCAGCAGCTGCACGCCCGCGTCCGCGCCCGGGGCGCTCCAAATGCGCGGCGCCTCACCGGGTGGGGCGCTCATTGCTCACGGCTGCGGTGGGACGAAGAAAAAGTCGGGTTAGAGTGGCGACGGTGGTCGAAAGCATAGCCCGAGGTCGAGACAGAAGCGTGACATTTGACGAGGACACATAGGCACACACTGCTATCACTCAGTGAGAGAGTTCGGTTGTGACATTTGTGACGGCGCGGCGGTTATCTCGGCGGAGGTTGGCGGAAAAACTGGCGATCGGTTTTCGGGCGCTCGTCGCTGCGATTCGATTGAATGGGAAAGATAAATACGAGCTCTCGTCAAGGTCGAAGCGAGATTGGTTATGATACAGGGTTATGATAAAGTAACGCACAAAATTCATAAAACGTACAACGATCACTTTCGAGAAAAATGCAAAAACACGTCAAACTGTTCTTTTTATTCCGCATCTTTTGACATAAGTTACAAAAATAACACGTCAAAGTTGTCAAAGTTATGACGTCATCAACAATTTTTTTTAATGGGAAGCTAAGATTTTTATCACGTTATGTGATAGAGCTGTGTTTTTACACACGGGAAAAATAGTTGCAGTAGGGCTCACATAGAAAAAAAAACGAGAAAAAGAATAAAAAACGAAATAACATAACCAATTATAAAAAGAGGTCAAACTTACACTCATCTAGTAAGAACATTCGTTCTTATAAATTTTTTCAATTGTTTTACTAAAACAACGGTTTGTCAGTGTCAGTCGTACAATTCGTGTCACCACATTTTTATTATTATGGATCGTTTAACCGAAAGAGAAAGGATTATTTATTATTTATTTTATTCCTTTTCTAGTTTTTTTTTCTTATGTGAGCCCTACTGCAACTATTTTTCCCGTGTGTAAAAACACAAGCTCTATCACATAATGTGATAAAAATCTTAGCTTCCCATTGAAAAAAATTGTTGATGACGTTATAACTTTGTATATGATAGCGAGTTGTATGTGCTGGTACTCGATCGAGGTTTACGTAGGCAGTCATTTTCGTAGGTAACCATCCATATGGAGATGCGGTTGACAAACGTTTTCTTTTTTTATAGGAGAGAAAGAAAGAGTGTGTATGTGTGTGTGAGAGAAAGATAGAGGAATAGTTTATTAGGAGACAGAGATAGAGAGAGAGAACTTACTGTTGAAATATAGTAGGAAGGAATGAGTCATGATTATTGATCAGGATTTACTCTAGCTCCATTAATGATAGACCATCTATGGATGAATTTGTATCAATGAAATGCAGCTTCCAATAACAGGAAATTAATAAGTTGAATTTTGTATTCATTAGGCGATCTTCATTTCGATAAAAATTGTTGTTTGTACTTTGATAATATTATCGTGAAGCAAACGATACTTAAACGAATAATAAAGTTCGATATTTTCCCTCCTTCATTTTGCAATTTTTTGGCTGGTTTTTGCAATTTAAAAAACAAGAATTTCGTAATATTATCGTGGGGAAATCAATACCCTTTAAGTTATTGCACTTTGTGAAATTTATTGAATTTAATCATTTATTCACCCTGAGAAAACATGCAGTATTTTTCAAATATAAGGTCAACCATTGGTATGATTGTCAACTGTCAAACTGTCACAGTCTCAATGTAAAATGTTCAAAAAGAAGGTGAAATTTCCTCCTTCGAAGTGAAATATCTCTCTGTCTAGGACTCTTTTTTATTTTCCAAATGTAATACTTTATTTTGAAGAAAACTACATTAGATTTCTGATTATTTCAAGACATTCTGGAAAGCTACCCAAACACTATCTTGAATTTTTCTCAGATTTTAAGATTCTATAATCTATTTTTTTGTTTTAAAACATTATAAGTAATTCAATACTTCATTTTGAAGAAAACTACATTCGATTTCTAATAATTTTAAGACATTTAGGAAAGCTACCCGTACACTATCTTGAATATATGTCAGTTTTCAAGGTTCTAGAATTTATTTTTTTGTTTCAAAGCATTATTTAGAATTCAATACTTAATTTTGGAGAAAACTAAATTACATTGTCAACAATTTCAAAACATTCAGACGTTGACTATTTTGCATTTTCGAAATGTCTAATAAAAATACCTTTAGTAAAATGATGGGCAAAATTATAAGCCTATTGATCAAACGTGTGTTCATCATAAAACATTGCTATAAATATTCGCAATAACAGCGATATCGCTGCTATTTTATAGCGATTTAGTTATCATATAAAGAATGCGATAAACGAGCAGTAGATTCAATATAAAACATGTCCATAGAAATACCTGATAATGAATCAAACTATGAATCGACGTACTATTATTAATAAAAACGTATTCAGTGAGTCATTATAGAAAGGACAATTCAATAATTTCCGCTTATGCAAGTGATAGCATTAGTGTGCATCAGAGTTTGAACAAAACTTAACCTAACCATAATCAAACGTGTTTTCATCTACTCACTCTTCCATGGCAACCAATGCAAGAGCATTAAAAACGCTTGCATCTTGTTTCCCACCAAACACGTCACACATAACTTATATTTTTCGAAAAACACAGCGTGAAGTATCAAAGAAGCAAATCCTGATTGTACACCACTGGCTCGTATCGTTATATAAATCAATAAATTAACGTCCCGGTAACAATAATTATGAATCAAATGACTGAACGCCGTCAAGGTCAATTAATGGTTTCATACAATTCGCACCGGTAAGGTATGCAACCACTTATACATGTGTGTACTTATAGAGATAGGTTGCTCGTACGAATTTGTAACTTTTATAGAAGGGATTATTTGGGAAGTTGTTATCGATGGGGGTGTGAATTTTTTCACACTGTTTTTCGATGAGCTATGCTTTGATTTGATTCACGTTTGAGCATGGTAAGGTTATGGATTTATTGAATAAAAAACGTTGATAACATGCATGCAATTTGGAAATTATTTTCTCGGTTTTACATCGAGTTTTATCTTCAGGATTTGAAATTTTAGTAGAAACACACTAGGTGGGGTTATCTGTTTATTGGGTATAAGCAATTACAATACAAATTCATGAGCACAATTGACGTCATAAAACATTAAAATTATATTTCATCTCAGCACATAGCTACAGGTTTGAAACTAAATAAAACCTTAACGACTCGCCAAAAAGCATGGTCCAAATCCTTCTCAGTGATAGTGAAACGAACAAATGGAGACCTGTACACCAAGCCACCCTTTTCCATACCCAGTGGGCACCCCTTTTCTTCTTCTTCCCCATTTCTCTTGACCTGCACCACTAAATAGACCGCTCCAAGGGAGAATTTCCCTGAATACGTCACCAGTTCCTCTCTTCCGAGGTCCTCGTGCACCATGCAGAACACTCTGGGCGAGTTTTTCTCCAGCAAAATACCCATCAGGCGTTCGAAATAATGCTTTTTGAGTTTCTGTTGCAGCTTAAGCTTCAAGGTCACCTTCGCCGAGTCTTCTGGAGCTTGGTGGCCCGCTTCCGAGACTGTCTCACTACTCAAATTCATTTTCTTTCGACTGGAAGACGTTCAATGGGCTCCGGGAGGCGTGCGTCAACTGTTTTAGTCGTGTGGACGAGGTGGGGGTGGAATTTTCTTCGAGATAAGGACGAAGCGATGTGTTGGAAGTGTAAATAAATTGCGATGGTTTGAATGGCGGTCAGGTGGGATACTGAGAAATGATAACTGGTCAAAACAGTGTGATAACCGAGGCGTAATGTCATACAGGGTGTTAGTGTGGTTAGGGGCAGAGTGCGCTCAAGGTCACGTCAGAAAATGGATGTTTTTTCGAGAATAAATGTTGATGCAGGGTTATTTCCAAGGTTTCGAAAGGAATTTCCCCATTTAGCAAGCAGAGTAACGTAATTTTTTTAAATAATTCTGCCTACTTAAAAAAAAAATATCATTTTCGCCATTGAAGACTCGCACATTGAAAGCGACCCCTCGTGTAATACTTGGTTGAAAAGAGGAAAATTAATCCTTTTCAAATAACCCATAGCCAACTATGGTTTCCATTCGAAAAAATGCAATTTCGAGTCATAACTCGAGATTGAAAAGTTTTTTCGGAATTTTCACTATGCCACTGGATTGAACGAAAAAATTACCCTGATGATGTAAAAGTTATTTTCTCCTACTTTCAGTAACAACCATGATATACGTATGTGTCGAAAATTCTGACTTTTGTTTATAACTCGAAAACAAAAGACGATAGCCAATTTTTGTTTTCGCCATTGAAATTTTCTCGAAAATAGAGATGCAGGATGCGACCTCCATTTTTTGTACCTCCTATAGTTACCTAGTTGCCCTATACAAACATCGAAATTTGCCCACCCTGTATATTGGCCAGCGCGATCGCCTGAATTTGAATATATTCATTTAATTTTCTAACCATTAATTTTGATTGTATTTCATTTTGATTTCGATCAAAACAGGTCGTCAAATATTCGTAATGTTGTGTCTAAAACAAAAAAAAAACACACACGCGGAAATATTATTAAATAATAAATAGTAGAATAATGTCGGTTTTCTGTTGTTTTTCCACAGCTGTTCTCTAAACTATCATCACGAGTTTCGTTAAGATAAATTATTACCTCACTTTTATCTTGATATTGTTACGTCTGACGATGTTCTTTAATACCAGATGATTCCATAATAACCATTCGTTTATTTAATTTTCTGTTAATGTTACCGCAACATACTTGAAACGAGTCTATTCAATAAATTCCAATTAAATTTCAAATGAAACTCACGAGATAATAAATTGTTTATGAAAAGAAAAACGCTTCAATGACAACGCAAATTAAAAAGTATAAATATAAATTGCAAAGTGCAAAAAGCACTGTCTATCAGATTTCAGTAGCGCTACTACTAAAAAATCAGTTTCGTTGGGGTTGTGAGTATGTGACTGATGCGAAAAATACATGGAAACAGTTCACTTTCATATACAGGGTGGCCAATTAGTGGGCGGAATAACTCACTTAAGAATTGGAACACGAAAAAAGTTGTTATATTTGCGTAAATAAACAATCCTACACTATTTCGAGCTATACAGGGCGTTCAACGTAGGCGAGACAACATTCGGAAAAAGTGAACCCAATTTGGATTCGCTTAGGCTGAACACCCAGTATATCACGAAATAGTTCAGGATTGTTTATCTTTCATTCGAAACTTTTTTTTTTGTATTCCCATTTCTGAGTTAGTTAATCCACATAATAATGGACCACACTGTATGTTTAGTTTTGAGATGGAATAATATATCAGGATCGCTTTTCTCGTGAAAACGATTCCAAACAGAAACAGAAAAGTGCTGAAAGAAGACCCACTAAAGTGTCTAGTGGCAGAATAAACAGGTTTCCTCTATAATGGAAAAGTCTCCCGAGATTTTCTTTTGTCAGAATATTGATTATACTCAGGAACAAAAGGAGTTGGATTGAGTGCACTTGAGATGATGCCTTTATTTTGATCTCGAAGGAGCACGTATTTTTAGCGCCCTCTACAGTCTAAACCATGTTTACGATGTTTTGCTCGATTTTTTTCGGAGACCGATGAATCAAAATCGAATTGACGTGGAAAAAGAAATCAAAAATTCACAACAAATCCACCTTACTTTTTGATCACAGTGCGAAACACGTTTTTCTAAACTACTTCACACCATGCAGTGAAGTTCAATATGAACAACCCTGTATATATACATTTTTTCTCCGACTATTACGATGCCAATTTTTGTCATCGATTCCTGATTGAGTTAGTACGAAACAAATCTTGACAAAAAATGTGTGAAGTAAGAATCCAAATGAATCATTTTTTCAATATCCTGAATACAACTTTGTATCTAATTATCACGCAGTAATTTTTTTGTATACCAGCTGCTATGATGTAATACATGTAAATAAAATTAATGCATGTTAATAACAGCCTTCATTTGAATATAATAAATATATTGCGAGCAGTTAGATTTATTCATTATCATAACAAGTGGTTATCATAATAAACGATAATAACAAATATATTTAGCAATTGGAGTTGAATTTGAAAATTTACTGTATCAATTCCATAAATTTTATGAGGTTAAAAAGTTCTTTACTATCTGTTATCTGAAAAAACTTTCAAATATTATGTTTTTTTTGGTATATCGTCACATTTCCATTATTTTTTATTTTCATTTCATCAAAAATTAGCCAATCACCAGATCTGCGTGTTCCATATAAAAATCGATGTAGTTTTTCATTTTCTAACCCTGAAAAAATGTCAGCAAAATCATTCAATTCTAACCTACACGTGTTTCGCTGTAGATGGATACTTAAGGAAGGTGTAATTTATTTATTTTAGGTTGGTACGTTGCATAAGCACCAGGTGCGACGTTGCCACATCATAAATTAATCCTGAACTCTAAGATATAATTTTGAAATAGTTTAATGGAAATTTTGTTTTGAATCAACATTCATTTAATATTATTCTTCTGATTTTTTTAGTTACAATCACAATTCAACGAAATCACGAGTTTATATTTCCGCTGATTTGAATATTCAATAATTCAAAAGTAAACAATCGTTTGGAAATGCCAAATACGTTTGGCATGGCCTTGAACTGTTGCCAACTGCAAAGCAGCAAAAAATAACTAAAAAAAAACTTTTTTAAAACGAGGTATTTTATTTAGCCTAGTAGTGGCAACACTTGTGACGTAACTGTCAACCCATAATGAATAGACTATAATTCAATCTCCATCAAATTCTGTTTATTCATTTACCGCCTTGTTGAATTGGAAATTCCGGCTTGGAATCGAATCCATTAGCCGTCAAATGTCAAATCTCATCTACCAGACGAGAATCAATTTCGAAATATGATAGAGTATCCTCCCCTTGAACGGTCACCAGAAAGACCAGGAAATCGAAACAAAAAACGATTTATTCACACACAGAGTGTTGCAACACTGTTTGTTTTGAAAATTTTCTAATTAATACAGATTTGGTAATGATAAATCGTGTTTATTTGTGCAAAATAAGGAAGTGGTTCAAGTTTACTATGGATGACAGATCGTTTTCTTTATATTTGAGAAATACAACCTGTTGAAGTTTGGACGATATGAAAGTCAAATGGTTGCAGATCAGGCGAATAAAATGGATTGTATAGTACTTTTGATGATTAAGAAAAGCGACGTGTGAAAAATTACTCAAAATTTTCCGAAAAAAAAAAAAAAAAATAAAAAAAGAGGTATGTTTTCACGACGTTTCGATTATGGGTATTTACAATCATCCTCAGATGATGAAAAATTTTTCTTTTCGGTTTTACGTTCACAAAATAAAACATATTTTGTCGACTACGAATATATCTAGAATCTCCCACTTATTCCATTAGCGTAGGTAATTTTCGCGAGAAACCCTATAAGGAACAAAATCGAATCAGCCTGGTGGAATTTGATTAGAAGATAAGTCGATTACTATGGATCACGGCTTGAATATTTCAATTTGCTAATTTTCTGTTTCAATCAAGCGAAAATGTCCAATTCGCAACCCTTCCTAGAGTCACTTAAAAAGAAAATTTTTTGGTTGGTTGGTGAAAAAATGTATGGCTCAAAATGCATACAAATCACCAATTCCGCAACCTTGTTCTAATGTCCTGACTGGGACAATCATCTATACAGGATGTTTCAGAATTGCACGGCAATATTTCAGGAACGTATTCTCTGTTACAAAATAAGGAAAAAAGTTCCCATGAACGTGTATCTGATCTCGATTATTAGCGGAGTTACAGGGTGTTGAAAATTTAAACAAAATTGGTTTTTATTTTCTTGTGCTTGATCTACTGCAGTTAGAGCGTCCAAATTTTGTATGAGTATCAAGCAATAGGCGCTGCTTAATATGAAAGTGAATGTTTTCCAAATACCATACAGGGTGTTGCATTTTCCGAGGTCTCAATCCATAAAAGCCCCAAGAAAAACTTGCTCGTACGCCACTGGGGAATTTTAATATTTTTTTCAAGTTCTTCAACCTATTACCTGAATTTTGTCCCTCTTGACTTTTGGTCGAATTCCGTTCAGTTTTCTCAGAAATCAATTAATTTGTAAATTGGTTCAAAGTTACTCTGAATGTTTATACTATTTTGATTATTTATAATTGATATTAATTGAATAGAAACTTTTTTCCTTATTTTGTCCCAGAAAATACGTACCTGAAATATTGCCGTGCATTCTGTTTGAGGTAAAATCCAAAATCTCCTTTCCTCAATTGTTTTCCAAATTTTCAAAATTTTACCTTCCTATTTTTCCCCACGCCGAACGCCAGTGCCTCCTGCCCAACCCCCCCCACCACCCTCCCTTCGTGCCCCTGCGGATGCACCACGTGCTTGTGGTGGTAGTGATGGTGCTGTTTGGGCGTCGTTTTGTCGGTGGGCGCGCCCGCCGCCGACTTGGACCGCCTCAGCAATCGCATCACCTGGTTTTTCACGCTGTAGGCGTGGCGGGCGCGATTGGGCGTGGGCGGGTTGGGCGCGGGCGGGTGCCTGAGGGCGGCAGCCGCGTCCAACTTGTTGCCGCCGATGCTGCCCACTTCGAACATCATCATCACTGGGTCGCGCGCACTTTTAGGAGAACCGGAAGTTTTTGGTAGAGAACCGGAAGTCCACGGATTGTTTTTGTGAATGACGCGTTTTCGTTTACACGAGCTTATTTTCAAGTTTTTTCATCAAGAGTCACTATTCAAGACAGCGTCTAAAGATCAGATAAATAAATCAATTAGAGATAAATTTGAATAAAAGAAAAATACTATTATACAGGGTGATTCACATAAAAACCGACATAGAGCAGGGGCATGTAGGGGGTCCCAAAATATGGCAATTCAACGCAACTTACCTCTATACCAAGTTGCTTCCCTAAGGAGTTATAGGCTTTGAAAGTGAAGTTATAAATTATCTGTACTTACTTTAAGTAGTTTGTTACGTATCCAAATGATAATTTGCCAGCCAATTCCTACTGATCACATTAAATGACCTACTTTCTTGTTCGACGTTTACAGCGCGCGTTTTAAGTTATTCGAGTTTTTGATGGAAATGATGAGGTTTTTAGAAAAATTACTAGAGTAGGAAAAGTTTCAGAATTGAATTGTCCACAAAAAAAGCAAAGATTTTTAAAATCCATCAAGGGTTAACAAAATTCTGTTGAATATTAATGGTGCGCCACCCGGTATACCCCCTTTACAAATTTCAATTAAACTCTAGTTACTGTCAAGTAACGCCCTAAATACATCCACAAAGTGTACCAAATTTGGTTGCTTCAAGTTCAAGAATAACGGAGATATTGATTTTTTTCAAAATTTATAACTTCACTTTCAAAGCCTACAACTCCTTAGGGAAGCAACTTGGTATAGAGGTAAGTTGCGTTACATTGCCATATTTTGGGACCCCCTACATGCCCCTGCTCTATGTCGGTTCTTATATGAATCACCCTGTATTAATATTATTACATTTATTTTAGGTTAACTGTTACGTCACATCTGGTAAAAAAGTGTTGACACTACTATACTAAACAAAATATCCTATTCATCATTGAACGTCTACTTCCACAGTTGGTAACACTTCACAACGTTGCCAATTGTATTTATCTTTTTCTAACGATTTCTTAAAGATCAGCTGAAAGTATTTTCGAATATACAGTGTGGAACAGCCAAATGGAATAAATTGTTGGTAAAAAGGCTTGATTTGTATTTTTAGATGCGCATTTTTCCAGAAAAAAAAAATTATATAGGGTGTGTCATGTGACAGTGGCCGATACCAACTTTCTTATTTTAAATACAACCCTGTGTATTATTAGTTTTTTAGATTCTTCAGACAAATAACTAAAAAAGAACAAAAAAACATTAATTCAGATGTGAGAGATGTTCAAAATGTACGAAAATAGTGAATTTTTGAAATCTTTTTCTAATGGTAATTTTTGTAATACATAAAACACTCAATATTTCCGAAACAGTTGAAGATAGTTATGGGACATTGTACATGAATTATGTCTAGAATTTTCTGAAGAATCCTAAAAACTAATAATATACAGGGGGTTGTATTCAAAATAAGAAAGTTGGTATCAGCCACTGTCACAAGACACACCCTGTATAATTATTTCTTCTTGGAAAAAAATGCGCATCTGAAAATACAAATCGACGTGTCCGAGCGTTTTTCCCAACACGCTCTCATTTATTCGTTATCGAATTTATTCCATTTGGCTGTTCCACACGGTATGTATTAAATAATGACTTTCGATGTTTTTGATTGGTTGTCAAAAAAAATCTCAAATTATAGCAGAAAATCTACCTTATTATGTCCATAAAACTTCAAAACATTTTATCGAGAACTTTTGAAATAATTCGCAAAAAGCACCTTCTATCATGGTATAGCCCAAAATCAAATCACCTGTTGCTAACGTGACGTAACTACCAACCTAAAATAAATTGACAATAATTGACATAAAAAAGTCGTATCAGGTTCTGAACTAACAAAATAAAAATCAGTAAAAGTTTTTGTATAAAAAAAACAAATAATTTCAAGTGGAAAAGGTTCGTAGGAAAATTTTTGGTAATTTTGTGAGTGGTGTGATTTCATATTTGACCTCAACTATGCATCAGATCTGAGACATAGACATAAATCTATAATAAATGGAGACGCAAATGGTATCGACCATGAGGCTATCCTTTTCGCTCTCACGGTAGCACCATACCCAAGATAGATTCTCTCCGATACTGTATATTTTTTCTCGCATTTTTGCATCACAGGGTATACGATTTTCATTCGTTTTTAGTTTTAGTGTTAGCTAAAATCAGTTTGACAATTCGTTCAAAAAAATTGTTATTCTGTAAACAAATATCAACAAACAATTTCTTGATGAGCTCATCTTCTTCTCGATGCAATGATAATATCAAGAAGGCGGAATTTGCGTCAGAATCATCGTTCGTCCAATCGTGTCATCAATGACGAACACTAATAGAGCAGATTTGAAACTGACTTCGATTGAGGCGATCAATTTTTATGCTCGTGTATCTATCTATCTGCATTTGACCTCGATGACGACATTTTTCTCATT
This sequence comes from Plagiodera versicolora, assembly GCA_037013635.1. NCBI lineage: Eukaryota > Metazoa > Arthropoda > Insecta > Coleoptera > Chrysomelidae > Plagiodera > Plagiodera versicolora. The sequence goes on along the minus strand of CM072991.1, from coordinate 7,213,042 downwards.
GACGCACTAGGCAAATGGGTTACAACCCGCATAGCATTTGTTTTCGCGAATTGACAAGTGAATCGCACATCTGGTTACATAATTTCGCATCACTAACATACCCACAACCCCGAAACAACATATTTTTGTTAGGTTATTCTTTATGACAGCTAAAGGAAGCGTCCAGGATATCATCAATAATCCAAAAATTTAATTCGCCAGTGAGTTTTCGTGCATACAGGGTGTCCGTATGGCAAGCACTTGAAAAAAAAAGCACAAAAAATTAAAAATCATGTGCGATACATCGTTGTGAAGATAATTAAAAACGTTACCCGAAAATGCTGAAATTCGAGATAGGAAAAACCAAATTCAACAGGTTTTTCTCCGCCATTTTGGAAATCACTGAAAAGACGATGTCATATTCATAGACTCCATGGAAAATTGTCTGGATAAAGTTTCAATTGAGAATGTCCAGTACGATGATTTTTTCAAAAGAATAAAATGAAAAAAAAAAAAGAAAACTTTCGATTTCCGTTTTTTTGCGATATCTTGAAAACTATTCGAGATATTCTCAATTTCTTTTCAGATAATCATTCAGCACAAAAATACGCAACTTTGTCCTAATTGAACCAAACTTCGTATCTCGTGAGATAAGCGAGATACAACCTAAGTGGTTTTCGAAAAACGGACAGCCTGTATATCAACCTTGTACTAATGACTTCGGTGTTTGTTTTCTTGACATCTCCATTTACTTTGTGTTATTGCTGGTACACAGTTATTATCTTTAAATATAGCTTTGGTATATCGATACTTGATAGGAAAGTTTTAGTCACATAACCCATTGGCGTGCCTTATAGGGTAGGAACTATTTTTACAATAATGTGAATCTTTGGTCAAAATCACATTTGGGTCCATGAAATTGTCTATCAAATTTTTCAATGCATTGTCAGTCGAAAAGCGGGAATAAAATAACAACCTAAAGCGCGTTTTACACCCAAACTTTGTCAATGACTGACATCTTGGTAAAATCGCCTTTACCTCGCGTAAAAGCAGAGATTATTCAGTAATTTTCGCATCACTGTGACTCCAACTCCTGCTTCACTAGTCCAAGTCGATACGTGAAAGCAAAACGTAAAAGCTACGCGTGTGAACCGCCCTTAACCGAATCAGTTTCAGTTGAAACTGGCCGAAACGTGACGCCCATGGATTCTTGGATAAACATGCCATGTCAACAAACAAGGCCCGAATCAAGAATGCTATGAACTTTGCCGAGATAAATTTCTATCTTTTATTTTGTTTTCTCGGTCACTGTGGAATATGACCTTCTATTGTTAACCTAACTTATGGAAACAATCAGAGAAGATGCATTTTCATTAGTGAAAACCATTAGCTATATCGTAATGCGTTTAAATTATAAAACTTGAGATAAACACTGAATATCTTGAGTGACAGACTGGGGCACGTAAAACTTGATTAACAATTGAACAAAAAACAAAAGAAACAATAGAAAAACACCCACTTATTGAACACCGAACCGTTTCCCATCACCCAATAGCATATTTTTTAATTAATTCACGCCACGAGACTCAAAATGTTTTCACAAAATGTCTCAATTCACCTGTTTTTGAAGGTGAACCAGCCATTCGGAGTTTACGTTAGATGTTTTTCCAAGCTAGATTTATTTTATTATGCCTCGTTCTGGCCAAATATTGTGTTTGAAGAGTTTATAAAAGTCCACTTAATAAAACATCTCGAGTCGATGATCGAGAAAAATCACATACGAGATATTCTTAGACCGATGACGTAATTTTTTTTATCTTATAAGTATTTCGATGTCTTGAAGTAAATGCAACAGAAAAATGTGCCAAGATGACAGCCTTAAAAGGAAAACACTAATAACCAGATTGTGTAATAGATGTACGTATACAGGATTGGATTGAATATCTTGGGTATGGTTTTTTTTAATATTTTTGGAAATTGAGATTTCTGAGTTCTGAGTGAATTTCGCCTTGCTTAAATTGCATTTCTGTTACTCTCATACATTTCTGACTATACCCAAGATAGGTATTTTTTGATATAGTACAAAATAAATTAGGATACACAGTTGCAATTTTTTATAACAGTGACGAATCTCATTCAAAATATTGGTATGAGAAATAAGTGGATATCATAAAATTTTTTGATGGACAGTGTATAACTGAAAGTTTTAATAACGTGTCAAAGTACAAAGTAACTTTATCAGACGTTCATATTTGTTTAGGCGTTAAAAAATCGAGAAACTTTTGTTACATCTTAGGAATAATCTTGTCTCAAACACATCAACCTGTTTTTGATAGTCAATTTCAACAGTTTTTATAACGAGAACTCGACAAATTTCGTTCATGAGAAACGACAAAAACATAAACGTGGTATTCCAGTTACGAGGGGCGTACAATAATTATATATACGAGGGAAGATCACTCATTAATTTTAACTTACTAAGAACTGAAGAGAATTGACTTTGAATTCAATGTCAAGATGTAAAATGTGATGTTAATTTAGAAATGAAAATGCATACTGCCTCTGAACAAAATGAAATGTCACATTACTAGCACGTCTTGGTGTCAAATTTTCAAATATTTTTTCGCGTAAATTTCGCACAATATTCTTCTAATATCAAACTTTGATGCTCCCTCAGAATCAATAATGAAATTTCAACAGTTTCGTTTCCAAAAATCCTAAAAATAAAGAATTATTTCTTTTTTTTGTAAAGAAACCAAATTTTCAACAAAATTGTTTACTCGAAGAATATTCTAGTGTACCTGAAGCTTTTCTCACGACCTTAGATTTTTTTCTTTATTTTCCTGACGATTATTTCAAGTATTGTACGATTTCAGCCCGACGTTGACTGCTGGGACACCCTGTATATTGCAGAAACTTAATGCATGATGAATTCTCTCTTTGTACGTAACGTGTTTTGTTCGAATAAATTTGACAGTTCGTTTTCAGGTCAAAATACGTCAAAAACCACCAAATTACCAACAAATCCCCCAAAAACCTCTTCCACAAGGGTACCAACCACTAACCACACAAAAAACCACCTCGAAAAACCCACACACGACACCTCGCACTGTTATTACATCTCCCCGAACACCGAAATCGAGTCGGCCGTGTGCGCGAAAACAAAACAACGCCTTCCGCGGCTTCGCGTCGATCCAGCTACGTCTCACCGCCGAAGAAGGTTGGATCGCGTGTGCCCGACGCAGCATCTAGTAGGCGACGCGCCTGTATTTTGTCGATGAGGGATGGCGAGATCTCGGCCTGCTGCCTGGTAAGCGCTGCGGCAATGCGCGAGACGACAGATAGCGCGGAAACGGCGACTGCGTCTCGATCGTTCCACGGCCGACTTGGGATTTATGTGTTTGGGCGCGGGGCAACTCTTGGTGATTGTTTGGGTTGTAAAATAGACAAGGTTTGAGGTTAGGTTTTTATTTGTGATGTTTCTGTTTCGAGAGTATGAAAGTATGTAGTTGAATTAAGGATGTTTCGTTGAGAAAATTCACTATACTCGGAACAATTGAATTTTTTCAAAGCGATCAATACTTCTCTGCTTTAATTTTTGAAATCATTCCAAAATAATGCAATTGCCGAACATCATGAGGATTTTTTTTGTTGAGGGCGCCATATTGTATGTCGTGGGTTCACTAGATAGCCATCAAGGTCACTAAATTCAACTGCTAAGAATTTTTTTATACAGGATGTTTCAGAATTGCACGGCAATATTTGAGGTACGTATTCTCTGGTACAAAATGAGGGAAAAAGTTTCTATGAACGTGTGCCCCATTTCGATTATTAGCGGAGTTACAGGGTGTTGGAAAGTAAAAAAAATATGGTTTTTATTTTATTGTGCTTGATCCACTTTGAACAATTCCTCCAAACATTTGTTAATACATTTTTTTTTATTTAATCCTGATGCTTAATTAATATCAAATATCAAAATAGTATGAAAATTTCAGAGTACGTAACTATGAGTCAATTTACAAATCAATTAATTTCTGAGGAAACTGAACGGAATTCGACCAAAAGTCAAGAGGGACAGAATTTAGGTAATAGGTTGAAGAACTTGAGAATAATATTGAAATTCACCAGTGGCGTACGAGCAAGTTTTTCTTGAGGCTTTTATTTATTGAGACCTCGGAAAATGCAACACCCTGTATGGTATTTGGAGAACATTCACTTTCATATTAAGCAGCACCTATTGCTTGATACTCGTACAAAATTTGAAAGCTCTAAATGCAGTGAATCAAGCACAAGAAAATAAAAACTAATTTTGTTTAAATTTTCAACACCCTGTATCTCTGCTTATAATCGAAATCGGACACATGTTCATGGGAACTTTTTTTCTTATTTTGAACCAGAGAATACGTACCTGAAATATTGCCGTGCAATTCTGAAACACCCTGTAGAATAGGATTTTCTTTTTTGTCACACCCTGTATACAAGATTTCCTTTAATTCCAAAGAACAAATATTAAATTAATTATAAATAATTGAATTATCATCTAGAATAATTTGTCTATTCAATTCATTTTTGAAGATTTTATTCGATATTATTTTTATTCGTATAACCATACCAAAAAAAATTAAGTAGTTTTTTCAATCTTTGTTGACGACGCATCGCACGACCTTCATGGCTATTTAAAAAAATAGTGGAAGCTATCAAAGGAAAGAGATCACTTTTTTTCGTTAAAAAAACACCATGCTCGGAATATAAAGCCAGCCTTTTTTATTCAAAATGATAGATATCTAAGCGAGAGCGATAAAACATTGTTCGTAGGAGTCACCAATCCGGATAAGTCGACCTGATATTATCCGGTTATGTTTCTCAGAGGCTTCCCGGAACGTTTTAAGGTTTCCACTCGAATTTCTTCAGAAATTGCTCAGTGAATATACAATTTCAATTTCGCATATAAACGATAGGAATGACCTACAACGTTGCCAAAGGTTGTGCCCTTTTTCCTTCTAACAATCAGAATCAATCACTGACGAATACGTGATTGTTCAAGTTGGTGGCGCCGTTCGCAGTTGTTTGGCAGTTGTGACGTCACAATGCTATGTGTTTTCAGTAGGCATCCCAACTTTGGGAATTTATTGTGGAGAAATGACTGCGCCAAAAAAGTTGGGAAAAAACTGGGTACGTTCTGGTATTTTTCCCAAACAACGCAATAGTCACACCCTGTACAATATAATGTAATTTTTTCAAAATGTATTTACTGCGCCTACTCACTAAATAGTGTATGAATCATATTTAAATCAATGTAACAGTGATGTGATGTTAAAATTGATTGATTTATATTTGCCTACCGTTTTTCTGAAAAGTTTTTATAAAACTGTTACTTCCAAGGTTACGCTTAAAACAATGTTCAATTTAAATAAAAATAAACTCGTTTGTAACTGATTTGTAGTACTGAAATCACGAGATCACAACAAAGCTATAATAACATTACATTACTCCATACTAACGACTTGTTTTGAATACATTTTTTATATTCTAAATTCTAACCTACATTCCTAATAGCATAGCTTGATTTTCCTTCAGCATAACAACGATATTCAATTGGCTTGTACGCGACGTATAAATTTCATAAATTTGACCTCTCAGTTTGATCTCAATCAAAATCGAAGATTCCAGAGCACTTTTCACGATTCCACGTTATTTCATGCCATGCCCCACATTAGTCGGGGTTGCAGGTATATAACTGATGCGAAACATAGACGAGAACAATCAATTGTCAGGGTATCACGTGAGTGACAATTTTTTTAAGCGGTGGGTTGTCTTTTTTGCCGTTGTTTGTTTGGAAGTCAAGCTCGAAGCGATATTAATTTGAGCTTTGAGTGTTATTGAAATAGTTGAGCAAAAAATAACTCTCGTTATCAGCGTTCAAATTCCTTGGTTGTAAATAAAAATGGACTACAATCGATGGTGACCTTGGAACAGTTGAATTTTGTTAAAAATAATTGGCGAACCGAAACAATGGGAATAATTTGATCAACAGCAACAGTGTGACACTAATTAACCATCATGGGGTACATAAAACGCAGCGAAATATCCACAATTTTTTTTCTGACGTGTCATTATTCCTGGATTTGTAACGTCAATGTTCTAAAAATATGAGCTATGAGTTTGATTAAGAGAAGCAACCCCTACGCAGAAATCTATTTATAAAAAAAATCAATGAAAGCAAATCGAAAATTTGTTACAGTTTTTGTATACTGGATGTCCGGGATTATATTTCTTCACCGCACTGGAAAATTTCACACGAGGAAACTAGAAAGACATCCCCAAACACTATTTTTTTAAACGTATACAGTTTTTTTTTGCATCTAGTATGCACCCAATTTTGAACATACTGTATGATTAAGGCTAGTAATATTTGTTTGGAATGATAGTTTCACGAATTTGGTAAATTTTTTTGTTTGACTCTCTGAAAAAAAAAATGTTACATTTCGATCTCGAATTTTGAAATGATATACAACACGCCTTAAAGATTCTTCAAATTCAATTTTCGCATCAGTAAAATACTAACAACCCCCTGTATATAGTTATTTGATAGCCAGTTGCAATATTTAATAAAAGTTAAATTTATTGGCCAAAAAACAATAAAGTGGGTTGATATAATTATACACCCTGTATGTATATCGATATTGTTTGGGCTATCATCTCAATTGTTGTAGGGTGTTTTTGAAATATGAGGTTCCATGTTGAGATCACCCTATTTGATAAATCCTTGGGTGCGTTCCATTAAGCGCTCACAACGCCCAAAACACTCATTCAGACGTTCCACATGGCGACCACGATCGTTGGGGTGGTGGCGAAAATGTCATGAATGACGTCATGATTCATGCTCACGACGACCCATTTCAATAGGTGGGTCGGCGTGAGCGTTTCGATGACGCACAGAACCAAGTGGAACGACAAAATTCGTGGTCGTGAGCGTGATCGTTGTGAGCGCTTAATGGAACGCACCCCTTATCAGATAAAACGAATTTTGTGGGAATATACCTATATTTAGTGAAAGCTAATGATAATGGCGCATGTTTGATAAAACTTAGATGGGAATCGTTAAAATAGCCACCACAAACATTAATGACGACATAAATTGAATAAATATTGAATAGGCTAATTTTAGTTCAATCAGATAATGAGCGAGTTTTCTGAAAATAGCTTTTCACTATGTTTCACCACTGTGATCAAAAAGTAAGGTGAATTGTCAGACAGGTAAATCTTTTTTGCTAGGTTGGTAGGACTGTCCACATAACATTCCCAAAGTGTTTGTATGGCAAAATTAATTATAAAAGTGAATTTTCGATTTTTGTCAAACACTCGACTCATGTTCTTTGGCAGCCACCATATTCGCCTGATCTGGCTCCGTGAGACGTCCTATTTCAATTGTTGACCAGCATATTTTCCAATGCAATGCATCACACGGCCTAATTGTACTAATTGTATTTATATTCATAAATAATAGCCTAATGAAAATAACCATTTTGACTTCCATTACAGACACCTTTCACTTTCTTAGAAAGTCAGCATGGTTCGTCGATTTTTTTCCCACCTTATTTTCTGCGAAAAGATGATGTCATTCCCCCGAGTTCATTTGTTAGCATTCGATAAAAAATAAATGAACGAGAATGAGCCGAATGGATAAGATAGAAATACAAAACATTTGTACGTATGACACGGTGTGTCATTAGGGTGACAATTAATTTTTTTTACAATGAAAACCTGTTCTGGAGCGAGTAGAAAGTCAGTCAACATAACATTACTTTCATTACGATTCATATGTAGAGAAACCAATTCAAAACCACTTTTTTCTCAACGAGAAATCGAGAAAAAAGAGAAATTGGTCAGTTTCATACACCTTTACCTTTACAAAATTCATTTCCAATACAACTACTAACAACATTTGTTCTTACTCAGATGTTAATTTCAACTATTATTCAACTATTCCTCGAAATACGCTGTGAGATAGTAAACATTCCCACAATAATTTAATTTATGGAATTTTTCAACACTAGGTGAATCATTTCCTTGGCAGGTGTTCAAGGGTACACCTTTTGTTCGAATTCAACAAAGATTTTTGACAAGTTTGGCACAATGGTGCGAAGAGTATGCAACCAGTAAAACAGCATAAATCAATACGGATACGAGATATGGTGTGTTGACTATGCAACCAGTAAAACAATGTAATGTCGAGTGGGTTGTCTATATACTCATGGTAATTGGCATTGATGATATAATTGTATTGTGAATGAGTATGAGTAATATGTAGTACACATATGAATAGTCCATTTTCCAAAATTACAAAAAGCTGAGAAGAAGCAATGTGACGGAATAATGATATAACGATTCTACTACACTTTCAACGACACTTGGATGACAAAAAATGACACAGAGTCGTCCATAATATTTCACAACAAAGTATTGTAACTTTTGTTAACTTGGAAATGTTCTTTATCAAAACGAAATGTAATTTTTTTTAATGTCTTCTTCCTCTTTTTTGGTTGTTTCTCTGTGATGAAGTCACTACAAACAAATACAGCGTGTTGAAATTGAAGCCATGAAGTGATTTTCCATTATTTATACTACATGATATTATTTCTATATGATTCAAATTTTCAAATCAAGAAATACATGGACGAAAAGTTCCCCCACCATTTTGTTGAGATATTTCATTGATGAAATACAAAAATTTGCGACCCAAAACCACGAGAATATTTCGGAAATTCGATTTATATTTCAGCAACTTTGCTGCCATCTTCAGTGGGTTTGTATGTGAGAAAAAACAGCTTAGTCTAATGCTTATTGTGTATTTTCATACCTTGAAATTTGACAGTCAACCTACACTATTTTTTTCATTGAAGAATCTATGATAAAATAAAAACCATTTTTTTTTTACTTTCAACACCCTGTAACTCCGTCAATAAACGAGATCGGACACACGTTCATGGGAACTTTTTTCCTTATTTTGTACCAGAGAATACGTACCTGAAATATTGCCGTGCAATTCTGAAACACCCTGTATAATGAGGAAGTTTCCTTATGACGAATTCTCATCAAATAAGTACTCAACTATTTAGTTTGATATCTCTACTTTCTAGAATGACAATACAAATCATTCAACTCCATTCTATTTTCAAAATAAACCAATTTATAAATTTTGAGGCGGAAAACTGTGACGTACTTAGTGAGTTTAGAGTGAATATAGCTATCGTAAGTTATGTTATGGTGTAATCCGGATGATCGCGGACGAAATCTACGAATGCATTTGCGCAATTGCCAGATCTACCTTTCTATTTTCATGAAAATAAATTGAAAGCTGTTCCGAAAATTCAAACACAAAATTATATTGAAATAATTCACTTCAAGAACAAATTCGATTCATTCATTTATTTTCTATTCAGCCATAGCCCTCGATTATATCATCGCATTCATATATTTTCGCATGTTATGTGCTAGTTATATTTCATAAGACATAATATATGATATTATATCACGAAAGGTAAACAATCCATGATTTGGTATTGCAAAATCCACGACATATTTTACTACCAAGATATTCTGGTCAGTGTTTCCGAATGTTTAGAATAAATTAGAAGCAGGGCAACACTGTACTTGCGCACGCAAAATCTCAATTTGTTCCTGTGTGAACCCGGTTTTTCACTTGGTACGTCATCAGAATGGTGGAGGAGCCAAAACTAGTTTTCCAAAACGAAATTCTGGAGTCGAATTCGATCGCACAAAAAAAAGGAAAAATACGGGTGTAATAATTTTTCTAAAATCTCAATATTGGAAACTTCCTCATTGCATGAAATCAAAAAAAAAATGCATTCCCTTTTTTTTTCTTTTGCTTGAAGACTACTGAAGATGGCAACTCAGTTTCCGAAACACCCCCAAATCATCTCCACTTACCTTGTTCGCCGTAGAAGACGCATGATAATTGTACGACCTGGAGGATTTGTTATCGGAGGCGCCGGTCGCCGCCTTGGCCGGCGTTTTGGTAGCCGTCGCGACGGCCGATGGGGGGGCGGCGGCGGCCAGGGAGGCGGCGACGACCTCCGAGGCCGCTGCCGGCGGTTTCGTCACTTCGAGACTCTCGGGCACCGTCTGCAGGGTGGAGCGCATCGCCGAAGACATCTCGAAGCTGCTATTGGGGGGGCTACCGCTGCCTAAGGTTCACATTACCTGGAAAAACGAGCAGAAATTTCATGATAAGTGTTGGTGTTTCATCATGAAACTATCAATAAGAATGTTTCATAATTGTTGAATCAGTTTCGTCCAGAAAAAACTTCGAAATTGAGAGTTTCATAACATAAAGGCGGAAGTTTCATAACAAAAAGGCGGAAGTTTCATAACCAAAATATATACTTTTGATACCGAAGAATGATTTTACCAAATTGAAGCCTCTTTTAATAATTTGAGAGACCTGACGTTTCATAATATTCGGACTAACTTGATATGGATGGCGTTTCATAATACATAAATCATGACAGTATGATTCGACATTGTTGACACAGAAATAATATGAAAGTTTGAGCTTGTATCGCCTGAAACTAGCTGAAATCATTTCAGTAAGTGTGGGTGTTTCATCATGAAACTATAAATAAAAATGTTTCATGATTTTTAAATTAGTTTCCTTCAGAAAAAACTTCGAAATTGGGAGTTTCATAACATAAAGGCGGAAGTTTCATAACAAAAAGGCGGAAGTTTCATAACCAAAATATATACTTTTGATACCGAAGAATGATTTTACCAAATTAAAGCCCCTTTTAATAATTTGAGAGACCTGACGTTTCATAATATTCGGACTAACTTGATATGGATGGCGTTTCATAATACATAAATCATGACAGTATGATTCGACATTGTTGACACAGAAATAATATGAAAGTTTGAGCTTGTATCGCCTGAAACTAGCTGAAATCATTTCAGTAAGTGTGGGTGTTTCATCATGAAACTATAAATAAAAATGTTTCATGATTGTTATATTAGTTTCGTCCAGAAAAAAACTTCGAATTTGGGAATTTCATAACATAAAGGCGATACTTTAATAATCCAAAGATATACTTTTAATACCGGACTAAATTAATATGGATGGCGTTTCATAATACATAATTTATATGATAGCATGAGTTGACATTGCCAGATATACATGAATTAAAATGACATTCGCAACATTAAAGCGTGTTTCATAAATTAAAGACGTATAATTCATTATATGAAGGAAGTTTCATAATATGCGAGCGAAATTCATAAGAAAGGCGTTTCCTAACACAGAAATAATATAAGAGTTTGATCTGAAATAATTTTATTAAGTGAGGGTGTTTCATCATAGAATAAGAGTTTCATAATAGAAAAGAAAAGTTTCATCAAGACATACTACAAAATACTTCGCACAGGTACAGTTGTTTCAAGATGAATATATTTTATAAGGTGAAAATGTGCTTTATAAAACAAAAACATGCCTGTATATTCAATAAAATTCAAGCTGGTTTCATAATATAATATTGTGTTTAACAAAATTGAAACTTGCATATTTCACAATTGTATACAATAACAGCTGACGAATAATCATGAATTTACAGTGTTTTATAACATAACGTTGATCTATACAAGGAGTTTTATATATTATGATAAAATCTTTTCGATTTCGAGGGATGGGAAAAAATTAATCGAAATTGAAACATCTTTTTCAAATGTGACCTTGAAGTGAGCTGAGTATCTATTATTGATGTCAATTATCCTGACAAATCAATGGCTACTATTTCATAATGAACGTTCAATAAAACTAATTAATATGCAATCGTTTATTCATTCATTAGAAGGATCTTGACAACTAGCGAAAAAATCGTTAAGGAAAAATTCACACATCATCAATAATTGGATATTTTTTTATATTCACAATGTGCAGTTTTGTTTGCATTTGTCATGCTTACATCGAATTGGACACCCTTTATATCGCACCGCTTTTGAATTTTCGATGGAATTTCATGTTTAATATATGAGACAGTTTCCGATTCCTGTCAAAAATGACATTTGCTGGCAAACATAAGTACATATTTATTTTTTTATATATGAATGAGTTGTTTGAGGTAAGGAATAGCTACTTGAACAAAGATTTCTGTACCATATTGAGTGTTTTTTTTTTCGGTGACCTCGATGCCAATGCAACAAGTGTACAAATTTAGTTTTGTTTTGCATCGCCATATTCTTTTATTTTCCATCAACATTACCTCGTCGTTAGCGAAAATTACAATCGATAATTATCTAGTTCAGTAGACTAATTATAAATAATAATTGTCTGCGACCGAAGAATTACAAAATGTGAGTCAATGACTCTAGCAACGTGAAAGACGCCTTGAACAGAATGATTGAAGCATGGATTCGAACGGTTTTAAGCCAGCGACAGCGAAAAAATATGCGAAATCACAGTCGAGGTTCATATACTATACTGTCCAGTTGACTACTGGGTGTTACACCTGCCTTAGATGAAGAAAATATAGAAAATGAAGGGAAAGCTTAGTATTAAAAAATAGAAATAGAAATATTGGTTAACATTATATAAAGCCATAAAAAGTAATAGGAAAAAATAAAAAAAAATACCGTTCCTAGAAGAAATACTAGTTCAAATCATACTTATTTTTCATCATTAAATAAAAAGAAAACTACTCACAAACTACATTTTCCGCTCAAAGTCAACATTAAGACCATTTATAAACCCTCAATTTTTTTACGCAACTCTTTTTCCTGGTTCGGATTTCAAGCCCACCCAGTATCTCAATGCATAATACTTATAGAATAGGTTTAATTAGAAGAAAGTTATTCCTAATAATTTTACCCAAAGTCATTGTACCGAATTATTCATTCACCTGTATTGTTTCTCAATTATACAGGGTGTACATCGCACGTCATAGTTTAGAGTTGAAATAAAGTTACACCCTGTACACGAAAAATGCATATTGATATATTTGCAATGTTTGCATTGTGAATTGTATTTAATTTCGAATATTATAGGGAAAACAACATTAAAACAGCTGATTTATATGTTTAGATTACACAATGCATTATCAGAAGCTAACAATAGAAAAAAATTTAAATTGTTATCTGAGAATTTTAACAATGGTTCACTTTTAATCGACTTACTGTCATTATATAGATTTTCTTTATTATTGCATTATCCTCAATAGGTTTGTTACAAGTATATTGAGAACTAATATTGAAAAAAAAATGTTCACAATTTTCAGAAACATTAGTTGGGAGTAGTTTATTCCAACAATCCAGGTCAAGGCTTTGCTCATTTTCATCAAGAAAAACAGACAAACCACGGTTTGAAATGAGACTTAAACGGGCTAATGACATTTTCTTGTAGCGATAAAGAGATATGATGTGATTGATAGTAGCAAGAAATTCATTTGAACTACTACTAACCAATCACAATAAATATTTATATAATGTGTCATTTCCTTCCCAAAGATTTATCCAGCTTTTGTAGACTGAATTACTTAATTGGATTGCACAGGCCAAATTAATTGAATCCTGTCCTCCAATAAAATATTGTTGGAACATGTTGGACAAAATCTTCGATAAACGTACAAAATCACGTCTAGTGTGTAAAGGAATTCAAATGACAATTGACAGTAATAGCTAGATTTGAAAATGACCACCAATGGAAGACAATAAACATTGTACACTTTCCCGATCGATATTATATAAATCATTTCAGACTAGTTTATGCAAAACCTATTAGCGAACTTTTAATTCATGCTTAAATTTTTCCACTCGAAATATTAAAATCTCTGGCTTTATTTTATTTCAGTGTGTACTGTTGAAATAATTTCTCAACTGTCTCGATTTCCACTTCCTTGAGTAACTAGATTATCTCACTGAGCTATGCAACCACGTATAGATGACAAATCGTACAACCGAATGATAACAATAAAAACAAAATAAACTGTTGGTGATTAAAGTCGGTGTTTTCTTTAACGAAAAAGACAATGGTTCGTTCTGCTGTCTGTCAAGGACAAAAAGAATCGCTCCCATTTATGAATAAATCAAAGTATCGAATAAAATTGGCTTTCACGTACTTATTGTAAAAAAAGTATTGACCTCAGTGTCTTGTACCGCAGTATACTGGTCTGTAACGAGGATGACTCATTTCGTACCTACACATAATGTACTAGAACCTGTCTTCACGGGTACACTTAGAATTGGTAATTCGCAACCAATCAGTATCAACAACAATTGCAACTATTTCTTACTGATAACTTATAGGTTTGCCTAATAAGGCTAACATTTTCTTTTGCCAACAGTGACCTCTAAACTTTACGCGAGTTCGATAGTTATTCCACTAAGATTTCACTCAAAAACCACCCGGTTACGAACCGTCTGTGACCGTACGAAGCTCCACTACAGTTAATTTCAAGAATAAATCCGATTTTTCCTTTATTTACGGATCGAGTGAAAGCTACGACAGGGGCACACTTTCCGATTGAAATATAACCCGTTATAACTCGCTTCCAACCTCGGTTATTCACTCCATATGTCACTAAAGCTTACAAATATCAACACTCACCCATAAAATAAACCTAGGCCACTTTGAAATCCTTTAAAATCGACACACACCTCGAAAAAGCATACTTTTGGATTTCTACAAGATGGCTGGGAGACTGAACGTGAACACGTCGGTCTAGCTAGGACGCACTTCGCCGTTGTCGCCCTATAAGACACTTGCGTAGAGAGAGCCCAACGTATGTCCTAGCTTGCCTGACGTCGTTGACAAGGAGTATATGCGCGCATGCGTTAGATGGTCGGTAGAGCAGAGAACTCGACAGTGGTCACCAAAATGTTGAATTCTTGTGAATAGTTTCCTGGAGTTGACCACTGACGTACGTTTGACGTAGATTTGAATTATTGACGACGCGTGATTAATCGAAATTACCCAAGAGAACGTACTATCGATTGATCCATTTATAAATTGGGAATATTGTTGAGATAATTGCGGAGAATACAAATCAAAGATTTAAAAACGATCTCAAAAAAGTTTGAGAACCACTAAACTAGAACTCAGATCATAGGCGTTTCATCGAGTACCTATCATGACTACACAGCACAGGTACCTCAGTGCCGGAGGGCTTATACAGTAAATGAAACAATAATAACGCACTCAAATTCAGTTCACCAGGAAATAAAATTCCTTTGTTCTTGATTCCTACTTTCTTGAGTACATATTTGTATATTTAATTTTCTTGTTTTATTTTCTTCTTTATTTTAGTTTTTTGTGCTGTACAGACCTACCTTTATTGAAAATAGTTTCGAGAACTGTGGAAAATGTAAACAAACAATTAATTCCAGAAAAATCTATAAAATCTTTAAGGCAACCAAACTATTTGAAACATACCCATATTGCAGCCCCGTGTACGATGCGTTTGAATGACCTTTTACCTTGTCCTTGACTCTACAGCCTAACAAGGGTAGGAACGCCCTAACGTTCAATGTAAATTATACCAACTGCATTGCATTGTCGAAAATTGTCGAGAAATAATTATCACGAAGTTAGTGCATAGTATGCCATGGACAATTTGTTTCTGTCTCGTGTATTCATAGAGTTGAAACTGCAAACTAGAATTGGTTTCTGTCATATTTACTAATATACTTAGTATCATTAATTGTAAATGGATATTTGAATCAGCGAAAAAACGTATATGCTCTTTTGAGTTTTAAAGAATGTTTATCATCTTTGATAACTTGAAGAACGAAATAGAAATAATCAATAAAATCAATAAAGAATTGACCTTGAAGTATTTATAGTAGAAATTTGTGACAGCTTGTCAGGATCAGAAGTTACAGAAAGTCAATAATTGTGAATCATTTACAGTGAAAGAGCTTGCTGTTGAATTTTCAATACAAAAATCACTTGAAACGAAATATTGATTTGTCATCGTTTTGCAGTGTTGCCATAATAATTGACGCCTAACCCTCAAATTTATTCTTCGAATCAGCTTTATCATATTTTAATCTTCAGATTCGTCTATGGCTTAATGAAACTATTTACGTGAAGAAAGATATGTTGTTTCAGATGATTCAAGAACCAGATTATTCAATTTCAATCTATAAGTAAGAAATATTCACTGATGCTACTAATGCCCTTTCATCATGGCTGAATGAAAACTCTTAATGAAAATGGGTATCGACTTTTCGATTTAGTACCTCACTACCCCCAATCCCGTAACTGTATTACATCTACCCACGTGCAAACTCATCCCTGTGGAATCCCATCATGCCCACGTCATTTCTGTCGTCCTGCTTCGTCATTTTTCACCAACGCCATTGTAGCTAAAACAACACATTTACGTTTTTTTTTTCATTATCCCACCCACGCCAATGGCTACCGCGCCTGCGTCGCGGTATTGATGACGCGTTCGCGCATGCGCTTCAGCGCTTCAAACGTCAGAAATCCTTGTGGAATCCCGAGGATCTCGTTATTCCTGCAACAGTCAGGAAGTTCATGTAGCCCTGCGAAGGTGGTGCCGAGAGCTGACGACATGGCGCCCATGGGAATTGTCGTTGGCATGGGATTTCTAACGATATGTGAGTACTAAAGCGGAAAAAGTAGTTTTGATGTCGATTTTTGGTTAGGTTGTTTGAGTGCCAACGTGGGCGCTAAGTGAATCATTGGGAATCAGTGGCCGACCTTCTTCTCAACATTTCATCGAAAGCTCAAAGATTTATTCATTAATTAAAGTAACATAATTACAAATCGCCCTCTATCGAAAAGTAATACAAATATTATTCTCCATAAATGTGACGTCACCTTTTTATTTCAACATTAATGTAACTCACAAAATCAAGCCTAAAAATATTGTCTGTAATAACACCATTCCACGAATTGCAACTCTCCTAAATAATTCACAATTTTCAAAACTCCTCTCAAACTGTTTTGATATAGGAATCCGCAATTTTTATTTATATTATGTTTTTGTGCTTCACTGCTATTGCAGAAGTTACTGATGTATATGTTTTCGTTAATGCTAAAGTGTTTTTAAGGTGCCGTTTTACCTAACACCAGTGATTTATTATATTGTAGTATTTTTATACCCATATACAACCGTTCATGGTTTCTTTGGGTTATCGCTTATTGCAATGAAATACTCAATGTAACTCAGTGTTTATATGTATTTATATGTATTCTAATGCAATAAATTATTATTATTATTATTATATTATTAGGACGCCTATGGCTGTATCTTTCATTTCAAAATGCTTCTGTGCCATATGATCCCGCCAAAGTGGTATTTTTAGAGTGAACTAAATGTACTCCCACACAGGTGTGAGTTTCGATACTCTGTATATACAGAATTCACTTCATCAGTGTGAAATTGTTTTCATGTGTAACTTGACATATACTCTGTGGTTATATCCTTCAGACACCTAGATCTCATTTCTATTTTTCAGACACAATTCTATTTTCTTCTGCTACCGCTCTAACTTTGAATCAGCCTACGTCAAAACCACGTCACACAAAGTACGCTTCATCGACCACAGAGAGCAGTGGTATTGTGACAGCGCCATCTGCCAGTACAAATCCGAAAGAAAACTCTGGGGTGGCGAATTATCGTTTGTTCAACAGCAAAACTGGGGCTACATGTATTCTTCTCAGAACTGATGCCGTAGTAGAGGTATTTCATTAGATAATTGAAATGATCGGGTATTTACGCACGTCTATGGTTTATGGAATCTCAACGTTAGAGATAGAATATGATTTCTTCATCATCGCCCTGTATATCTAGATTAGAATAGTTGATGAATTTGTTTGAACCAATTTGGGGTTTGAAAAAGTTTGGAGCACCGAAATACAATTACTAATATCCGAATAACAATCAATGGAATATTCACATCTTTACACAAAAACTCTTCATTATTCAGGTAAAATTCAAACTTCATGGTTTGGAAGAAACAGCAGATTCATTCATCCCAGAAAAGGCTCTCATAGACGGAGATTGCAGGGATGAAGATGCTTCTTCCATGATAATTTCGTGGACTGGATATAGTTTGATTATCAAATTTGCAAAGGTTTGTTATTTTACTGGGGCTATATTGTTTTATATTTCAATTTTGTATCACTCTTGCCATCTTGAAACATTATTTTGAACTACTTGATTAGTGTGTATTATAATTATCTGTTCACATTACAACAACTTGTGACATCCATACATAGATGGCAGGACGTGTTTTTACCATTTGACCCTGATCAAAGTGTATTACATGATATAATCATTCCATTCCGGTTGTTTCCTTTCTTGATATTGAAATGTTATAAAATGTGTAAGGTTTATTTTCGAATGCGTTTTTGTAATGACGAGAAATGTTTTCGCAGACACCTGGCGGCGAACGATGGTACATCAGCAGCTTGGGACTCACTGTAAGCCCTGATTTACCGGCATTCCATGGAATTCAAAGAAAAGGTAGGAAATGCTATGATTAATGAAAAGATGGTGGTACTGTTAGAATGTTTGAATTTCGTTTTTTTTGTTTTGTTCTACTTTGGTCATCTTTTTATGGCAAATACGATGTCTGGTGGTGAAATAGTGAATTTTCGTGAGCAGTTATTGTTTGTAAACATTGTGCTTCGATCAAAACGTTTAGAAATATAAATTTAGTGATTGTTTGCGGATAAAGTGTTATGGATAGATGCCACCTACTGCCAGAATTTGTGTTCCCTCCTTTTCCAATAGTGGATTAAATCGACTATGTATGTTTTGTTAATTGTTACGTCGAAATGAAAATCTGAATATTTCACATGTTCTTTATTCTCAAACTGTAACTTCGTATGCGTCGAATAAATTCCAAACGACCTTGAACGACCTTCAAACCCACAGGAAAATCCTCAATCAAGCTCTACCACCGCCAAATGCTCATCCCCACGCCCGTCGGCAAGTCCTTCTCGTGCAAAGAGGTCCAAGTGGACCTCTCCACCGACGAGGACGACAACCCACCACCAGGCCTGCGCGGCACGCTCTTTCTGCGTCTCCTGCAGGTGCAGCCCTTCATGTACAAGGGCGAAAACTTCGAGGAGCCGTTCGGGTGCAAGGCGCAAAGGGCCTTCGCTGACGAAACGGCGCCCATCGCCGTCGGGTTGACGCTCGCCGCCATGGTGCTGGTCACCATCGCCGGGTACAGCGTTTACAGATATCTCAAGGTCAAGAATTTGCAGTACAGCACCATGGAGTAGGTCGATTTCGAGCTTGAATCGGTTTGGTGCGGGAGGAAACTTGCCAGGTATGAAATGGGTGACTCCGAAACAACTGAATCAATTTAAATCGTAACAAGTTTGTCATAAATTCGTGTCAATGAAGTTTGGCTGATGAAAAAATCTTATCCAGCTCAATATTCGTCTGCTAGTTAGATAATACCGATTTTATACAGGGCGATTCTGAATAGAAATAACTCATTGTACAGTATGTTCCATTTGCCATGTCCTAGCGAGATGATTAATTTTTTTTTCTATTCATCTGAAGAAATTCAAAAATATGACTATGCTACTGGATTATATGTGAAAATATTTTCACTGTTTCTATAATTTGAAGAGATACGAGGGGGGGCTGAAATGAAATATTTTCAACTCATTATATTGTAATTTCGATTTTTTTTCTGGAAATGCAAACAAAAAAGATGCTGAGATAATTAATCAATTTATTAAATTGACTGATTATATAAAAATGAATTATTCAGAATTTTGAGAACATTACCTGGCTTTTCTGAGAAAATTCGCCAAATTAATGCATTGATTTTTACACACCATCAGAAAATGGAGATTCCAATGAATTTAATTGAAAAAAAAATCTAATATTTTGACGTGACGTTTTCGAAAGAAATTAAGGGGGCTTTTTTGACATCAAGTTGAAATGGGGTGATAAAAATTATATTCAAATGCAAAAAAATCACCTCATATTAGAGGTCTCAAAAGGTTTCCTCACCAGATTTCGTGAGGAAAAAAATATTTTTTTGGAAAATAATTAGGAAAATTAATTTTCTTGATTTTTCGAATTTTGAGGTTATGTAAAAAAAGTGTGAGGAGAAAAGTTGTAGACCTTCCTATTATCTACAACTTTGCTTCCTGAATTTTTTCCGTAAGACTCATAGTTTACTCGTAAATCTAGATAAAATGTTCCCCCACCCTAAAACTTCCCCTCTTATCCGACAGATCACTCTTCAATATTATTTGTGTGATTTTCTCTCTGTTTCCCAATATATTTCATTTATACTATTGAATTTACACAGCAAATAAAATGAAATTTGATAAGAATGCACATATTTAATTAATCGGTGTATTGTTATTTTATTTAATTTAATTTAATACAATTTTATTTCTAGTGAATTCAATTAAATTGAAATTTAGGTATATAGTAAATTTTATATAATTTAATTGATTTGAATTTTATTTTGATTGAATTGAATTTAATTGAAATAACAGTGCACCAATAAAATCACATATATTTAATTCACTGATGCATTGTTACTTAATTTCATTTTATTCGCTGTATAAACTCTCCATATAAAGTTTTTATCGAAATATCGAAATTGGGACACACTGTATACACGCGACATCAGTATTAAAATATCTAGGATATTTTGTGTATATAAGAATTTCAAATTTGAATCAAAGTTCAAATACACACGGTGAATTTTGTAGTAGAATAGTTAGAGCACTCTGAAATAAAAATAGCCACAAATATTCGTTCAGGGAGAATGTCTTTCGAACTTTTTCGAAAGAGTTGAATTAATTTTTCAAGCCCAAGATTCGAAATTCGGCCTCGTTTTGAAGTTCAACTCGCAATTTTGATTTGGCACACCCTGTATATGGGGAGTATTGCAAGTGCAAATTCCAAATGAGGCATTTTTTTCCTCAAAAAGTTTACATACAGTGTAATTTTCATATCATAAATTAATATTATATTGAACTCAGATTATAAACATTGTCTTACAATTAGATTTCTGTATTGAATGGAGAATTTTATTTAGTTTTAAGCTGATTTGTAAATATGCTATTCAAAAATATGTAAAGAATCTGAAGTTATTTATGGAGATTCGTACTATTCGTTCGAGTTTGTGAATTTCCATAAACGACTCCAGAAAATATCATGGCCTGTCTTCCATAATTAAAAATATCACAAATTGAAGTAAATATGCGTATATTAACAAAGAATTTTAGGATTACAACACGTTATATCTATTATAAAATTATACCTAGTAGCAAAATAAATTTAAACAATGTGAATTACCCTATGACCCAAATCTCTCCTGAATAGTCACCTCAACCACAGCATCTGACACTCCTCGATTTTTTTTTTGTAATCTCCGAAAAATTAAGGTGAGTTCGCGGAAAACATTACACAGTCGACAACGTCAGCAGAAAACAATTGTTCTGCTTCAATTTTAGAGAAGATATGGCACGTACCTTGTTCATAAGAGCATGTGAGAACTTCAGTGTCGTTTCTCCGAAGGTAATTGTATAGGATTCCATTTCTTCAGGTGCCAGATTGATGCATAAAAATGTTGTTTCGGGGTTATAAGTGTGTTACTGATGCGAAAAATTGATGGAAATAGTGCTGGAAGCTAGTCGTATGTCGTATCAAAATATGAGATCAGTCTAGATGAAGAAATAAGTGATGTTATTGTGAGAGAAGTTTGGAATAGATTTTGCGAAAATTATTCGTCAATTAATAAAGCTATTTATTGATGAAAGATACTCACATTAAAAAAACACGATTAGAATAAAAGAATCAAGGATCTTGTTCTTGAAGCTGAAAGTTTTTGTTGATGAGTTCTTTGACGTAGGCTTTTGCACATTCAAATCTAACCTCAAAGTTTATGTTTTCCGTGATCTGTCATACTTTGACATTATTTCCCGCTCGCGATAGTTTTTATTCACAATAAACTCAAGAAATATAATGAATAATAGGTATATTGAAACAAAATGTTGGGCAGCCTTCATATTGTAGTTGAAATATTAATATTTGAAGATATTTGGAACGAAACTCAACATAATTCACATTGTTGAAATACAATTACAGTCAGAAGGTAGGCAACACATCATACACCTAGATGCAACAGTGGTTGCATATTTACCTACCTACTATTTCGTTCAAATAGTAGCCTATGGAATTAATGAAACGTCATTATTTAATTTTTGGGTTATAAAGAAAATGTCTGTTTTTGATTAAATCTTTGAAAAATGGATAGTGACAGTGAATTTTCAAGCACAACTCCAGATATAGCCGATTTTGCTGAAAATATTACGTTTGATCATCTGTCAACTGAACTGAAGTAAACTGAAGTAAAAATAACAATGCAATATTTTTAAGAATTTTCAAAGGAAATTGAAAGATATTATGTATTGCTGACTTACCTACATTGGCAAAAAAATCCAAAACTCTAAAATCTTCAACCTTGCAGTCATAATATTCGATGCTTTAAAGCACTTGACAAGTGAAAAACACTGTGTTTTCTTCAATTATTTGTCTCGAAATAATCTAACCTCAAAGATATTAATTTGTAGATGATATTTTTATTGACCCTGTATAACACCCCACGATATTCAATTAGTTTTGTTTCTTTTTCCTAAACGCCTTCGAAATATTCCTTTGTCATGAATACCGTCTTTATAAACGCCTTAGAATCTATTTAAAAAAATGACGAATACGTTCCGGGAATTCCCTTAATTACCGTGGAACGTGAATTTAGCGCCTCTAAAGCGTTTTATCTCGTTCTGGATAAGGAAAACTTGACACCTTTACATGTGTTACGTATAGAATGTCGCGGCGTGGGTACAACGTCTAAAAAACGAGGAAGAGCTGCAAGCTTTCGATACTTCCTTGCGTGAGCTTCCTAATTTAGAATGACGTCAATAAATCAGGATAACGTTTCAATACACTGGATAGAGTTTATGACTTGACTATTCCTGTTTTAATATTATCAGTCTTTTCTTCTCCTGGTTCTGCATTGTAGCTTTTATCACATATAAATGTAGGCAAGTCTGCAAAAATCACAAGTTTTCACAGCTATATTGCAATTTTTTCAATGAAACACATGAAAAAAGAACTCGCCATGCATTCAAATACAGTATTTTTCGAATTATAAACATACAAGTCGAGTCCGTTTCACATTTGCATGGATAATATGACAGTTGACAATCAAACTAATGACTGTACAGCCTGCACCGAAAATGTTCGAGAAAATAAGGTGAAATGCCTGGGTGGAAATCACGAGTAATATTGATTTTCCCACGATAATATCATCAAATTCGTGTTTTTCAGTCAAGAGACCCACAAAATCACAATTCAGATCGCATTTTGAGTGCAAATTTTTCACCTCAATCAATCAAACAATCAATTTTGTAAAAAAACAATTGAAAAAACTTTTGATGAACAATAGTAATGAGAATTTTTTTCACGAAAATACAATTCAGAATCATTACGTAAACGCAAATAATGGATTTAGCAGGTATTTTAAATTCCATTCTTTCTCTTTGAAATCCATACGATGCCAAATTGATTTGGAGAGAAATCTTTCATACACCAATAGAGTTTGCAATTTTTACAGATATTGAAAATAATTGTTCAAAATTTTTCTCAGAAAATATTCCTCAAACAATTGGGTAATCCAACCACCTGTCAAATCGAAAAACAATATGGCGGCTTAGGGCACACATTTGGTGTTTACATATGTGACTTGAGTTGAAAACTGTTACATTTATTGATCTCTAGTGTTTTTTCAATTGTGGCTAACTATTAACTCTTTTCCTGAAGAAAAATGCCTATCACATGCATTGTGGTTGGCTGTGGATTTCGTACTAACCGAAATAAAGTCGGCATGTAATCGATTCCTACAGTTACTAATCACAGGTTCTTAGAGAGTAAGAACGATTTAACTAGGGAGCGAAGGGCCCTATGCTTAGCTGCGATCAAGAGATATGATCTCACTGATTCCAAACTGAAGTATCAAATAGTCTGCAGTAGACATTTTTTCGACCAGAATATTACAAGTGGAACAGCATCAATTGATCAATCTGAATCAGCATCAGTATCCAATGTGAAAGGATCTAGATTATTAATTAATCCCAACTTCATTTTATATCTAAAACGAATGCTGTGACAAGAATGAACTGAATGAATAGTTCCAAGCATACTTTTCACCAACGTCTCTGCTATTCAACATCAACGTCTTTAAATATTCACTCTCCATCTGAATACCGTTTGGAAACACCAAAAAACTCCGATAATGAATAAAATTCACTGTTTACTAGCCAAGGTATCGCATTGTGTGCCATCATCCGCCATATTGGATATCGCACTTTCTGGCGATATGTCACAACCATCTTGCATAAAAAAACAAACGATAGTACACATCGAGCTCTGGATTTGTAATCCAACAAGCAACAAACTCCGAAAAACTCCGGTATTAATGAACGAAATCAAGTACAAACCAAGTACATGCGTAATACACCGATTCTTGTTTGAATGTCTATCAAAAAGGGGCTGTAAAAGGCAAACAAATTCAATGAATAGCGCAACAAGGCGAGATTTGCGACACTATATTAAAATATAGGGCGTCAGCCCTGCTCACAATGCCCTTCTCGTATTTCTCCGGGATTACAAGCGATGTCCTCTTCGGTCCCTAGATGAGCATCTGTACGTTTTGCAGGGTTGGACTCTCACAAGTTAACCCGAAAATCCATCGAGGGTGATGGAGTGGCCTACAAGGTCACCAGATTTGGCCCCTATAGCTATTTTAGTGGGGTTGTTCAGGAATAACATTAACTATTGCGAAACACTGAATTCAATCTGGAAAAGATTATTTCACCACCAATAAAAACATTTCCAAAAAAAAAACAGTTTTCGTTCTATTCGAATTGTCCTGGAAATTATTCTTCTATAAAGAGAGAAATCTATAAAAGTAACGAGGAGAGCAAGTTGCTTCCTTTCCACTGTCCCCACCCTACCCACTCGTCTCTATGCCGTTGAATGGATTTGGTTATTATTTGGTGGGTTATATACAAATGGAATTGAAAAAACGATGTTTTCTTTTATTTTCTTGATGTACATATATTCAAGAATACACCCAGAAAATTTCATATCGTTCCGGTGAATATTTTCATAGTGCTTTTCAAACTTGCGTTTTTCTCAAAATGGTGCTTTGAGAGTCGGTGACTAACATTACTATAAAAGGGCTAATCCGATTAGTCTCAAATTTGAACACGACCTTCTTAAATATATTTTTTAGTAATTAAACGAAGATTTCTTCCCACCGATAAATATTTTTTTAGAAACAATTCAAGGTCGAAATTTTGGTATACAATCGATTTTTTTTTAAACCACCATTTCGTTAAAAAAAATTTCGATTAGTTACTGGATTTGAAAGATTACTTTAACGAAATCTGTTTGGTTTTTTAATTTCGGATGATCCAGTTCAGAGATATACCGAGTGGTCACCGCAAAACGTCTTTTTTGAGAAGAGCTCCCGGAGCTCAGCTGTAGCTCCTTACCAAATAAATATTTTTACTAATACTGAGTCTTGAAATACTGTTGAAAGATACCATAATATGTGTACAAATTATAAGATCAATAGTTTCAAAAATTTTCCCGCAAAAAAATCTGGAAAATTCGCTTTTTTTCAGCCTTCCAACTGTATATAACCCCTTAAATCAATGATTCTTTTCGCTCTCATTGAATTCCCATATGGAAGATAATTTATTTCCGAGGGTGTATAAATCAATGAGACACCTCACTCAAAAACCTTCGTCGTAAGGGCACGAAAACCACGAGATACGGCCCTGTAACCGTGCTGGCGCATAAACTCGATAACAGATAGACAGGATCAAAGGGAATTGTACAAATCTTCGGATAGGGCGTGGCAATATGCGGATTGTTAAGGGCTTAAAGGGCTTTGTGCTCTGTCACTTGACAGCTACTGTGTTGTCGTTCGAATAAGCGAGAGATATCATTGAATAGATCGACCAAGAAATTGCAAAATATGCGGTAAATTTGGACTGATGAGGGATGAAGATAAGCGGAAACAGGCTGTGTAATACCTGGGAGTTTTTTTTTGGGGGGTAGTGTCGTGAAAAATGTGACGTCAGGTATAGTCCGTCCACGTTTATTGCGTTATGGATTCGTCAGTGATTATTTGTCATACAAAATCGAGGGGGGAATTTGTTTATGAAATATTAATTCATTATTTATTCTTCCAAACCAACTTTTTCCAACGCTTTTTCCAGTCGAAATACTATTTTTTTTGGTGTAGTCTTGAAGGCCGTCTTCAATTCAGTTTTCATCCCCTCAATCGAGTCAAAACGCCCACGCATCGACTTTTTTTGTTCGATGACTAGCCAGAAGTCACACGGTGTCAAATCAGGCGAATACAGCGGTAGCATACAGGATAATGAGTTCATGTTGTGAAAATGAATAGAATATACAATGTGGATCGTAAGTTATGAGCCATTGAAGAAACAGGAGAAATACATAAAACACCCTGTATCTCGCTTATACCGGGGGCTAGACCCATCATATGGGGGTTTTTCAGAAGCAGCTAGGCGACCTCTACCTACCCTTACAGTACGCCCATTTCCCAATGAATCACCCTGTATGAACGGAGTCACCCAAGAATAAGAAAAAACTAAGTTATAAAATCCCTTTATGACATTTATATATTTTTTTCTAATTCAACGAGATCTCCTACCTAACTAATCGAAAATCCAGTAGACCATTCAAGCTCGAATCTAGATCGTACAAAGCCAAACCGAAAGGAAAATCTGTTCTTAATATCCTCTAATGTTCTGATGGCCCTTATCCTTTATTTACGTAGTTCTTTTGTAGCAGAGGTGTCAACACCTCTTGACTATACTATTCAGGTAGAAAATCTCCACCTATCCGTACTCTAAAGAGATTTCATCCCTTTGTCGGAGCCAAAAATAATAATCTCTTGGTATCAGGACTCAATCACTGATTTTTCACGAAATATAACAACATCCAGAAGGTTAAGAATAAATTCCCAAAGTTGAGATGCGTGCGGAGCTCACGCGCAGCATTGTGACGTCACAACTGCTTCACGATCGCAGACTGCGATAAACAATTGATTTTTAGTGAGAGCAGAAGAGATGGAAAACTACGGCAATGTCATTTCGGGGTATTCACAGTGAGATTTTGATTATGAAAATGGGAAACTATGCATTTGTTGATTGATGAAGAATACCCCAAAAAAAAAACAAACAATTTCGGTGCATATAAAAAAGCACCAAATGGAATTATCAGTCACTGTTGATGAACCTGAGAATCAACCCGATTTCACCTCGTATTTTGATAATATAGACATGGTAATAATATTTGTAGGTTATGAATCCAGCTCACCTGCGCTAGAATTGATATTTTTCATGAACGAAACTGAATGAAATATCCTTCCATATAAGTGCCCAGTATTAGCATTTGTGACGTCACAAACAACGTCACAGTCTCGCAAAATTCAAGGATTTCAAAGTGGAGTTTCCTGTGATATCACCCGATTTTTTTAAATACGTTATTTTTTCATTGTTGTGTTTGATCTTTGAACTTGTTTCATGATTTTGATTTAGTAGTGGATGAACTTATACAGTGTGGAACAGCCAAATGGAATAAATTGTTGGGAAAAACTCTTAGACACGTCGATTTGTATTTTTAGATGCGGATTTCTTCAAAATAAAAATTATATAGGGTGTGCCAGATGTATTACAAAAATTAACATTAAAAAAAGAAAATTATTCGATCTCATTTATTCCTCATCGAATTTATTCCATTTGGCTGTTCCACGCTGTATAGAGGATTTACTGAAAGGAAAAATGTTAGAAAGGCTTGAAGTTGGTACAAAAAAACCACGAACGAATACATTTCTGACAGTTAACGGAAAAATAATTTGCTGGACTGTACACGACCTCCTGAACGCCCTGTACGTGGCGTCAGGCTGGTATCTCATTAAAAAACTTCTCAAATTCCCGGATAGGAGCATCGCATTCTGAGAGCGTGTTACATTTTGATAAAAAAACACCAAACATGGTGTTTTATAATGGACATAACCATGTAATACATAGTACACACTCGACGTTAAACGAAACATCAGCAGTTTTCGGTACATTTTTTTTCCGCTTAGTACGAATGCCTATCTCGTGCGAATCTGAAAACTTCAGCATTTTCCCACGGTCTACAAATCGACAAACTTACCGATAGAGTATTTCGAAAAAAAGTGTCTATCAAGGCGTTTCGACTGTGAGCGAAAACAGGAAACTTTACGTCAATGGATCGAATCCATAGACGCCACTTTGGTTTTCACGGAAATCGACTCACGATTTCATTTAGTTCAACACAAACATTCCTGATTTATCACGAAGTATCGAGGGCTGAATTTGGAGTACCTCAGGGCTCGGTTTCAGGGCCGATGTTGTTCCTTCTTTTCATAAACGATATAGTCGAACTTATCATCTCATTAAAGCTATTATTTTAGATTTTGGGTTGATAGTGACGTCACATTCGGTGAAAATACCCCATTTTATTATTGAATTTCCCATTACAGTTGGTAACACTTTACGACGATGCCAGACGTATTTGACGAAATCATCGATTATCTGTTCTATTGAGATTTTTTTTGTGGAAAACTACCATGAATGCTGTGGATTATTCAACATTCACATTGGCTAAATTTTCAACATGTGATTTTGTTGAATTGATCTTATGGGAAACATAAAATTAAAATCATCGATTTCCGTTGGAATTTTTCTCAATTAGAAAAGTTGCACTACTATTTTCTCCACAAAATGAATGAATCACTGCAATCCATAGATGAAATTACACTAATAATATTTTCATACATCATTGTTCTATTGTTTTTGTACAACTGAAAAAACTTGAAGAAGATATGAAATGAATTTGGAGAAGACTGATATAATCATTAGATACAGGTGATCTCTAAATCTACCCAAAACAAAATCGATTTGTGTGACAAAAAAGAGTTTTGAGGTTAGATAGCACCAATAAAAAAGCCCAAAAGTTGTTTATCTCACTTCATATTTTACTATCGCCGGTTAGGTATGCAAAAGTAAGAACATGGCTGAATCAAAATACAGCATCAGATTGAAGGGATATTATTTCGATAGGTTTTTCTTGGATATTTTCTGATACCACTTTTTCTGTGTATTTATTTGGATGCCTATTTTCCATGACTGTTAATAGATATACAGCTACAAAAAGTATAATATTATAATCCAATTTTTCTTGGTATTTTTTCAACGTTTTTTGGAGTAATATTTTTTTCGTATTTTGAATAATTCTTGTTTGTTTTCTTGTTTATTTTTTGTTGATACATCTGTCACTTTCCCTTCCATATTTGGACGTATAAACTATAATGAATTTACACAAAAGTGTGATTGAAAATTGTACTTCCAATAACATTTAATGCGAAAATATAAAAACTCCAGTACACGCCTATGTTTTGCATGATTTTTTTTTTTCAATTATTCACCATATTATACGTCATGAATCCGCATTGACAAACAAACCACAGCTTTGAATATCACATGGTGAAATTCTAGCATTTACGCTTTATTTTCTTCGCGATATAAACAAACAAAATAATCAATATTTTGTTTGTTTATTGAAAGCTTATTCACCTACTTTTCGACAAGGATCTAATTTGAGTCTATTTATCTTTTTATCTCGTGTGATTATTTATTAATATTTCTATGGCTGTTATTATCGAAAAATGTTGTTTATCTTTTTTTGAAGCCCCCCAAAGAGGCTGAAAAACTTTTACTCAAATTGTTGGAATCCAAAATGGTGTCCAAAAAAATTGAAAACGCAAATCGAGATGTCTTTTTTTTGCTATATTATTGAAACTACTATACAGAGTCACTCACGATCGATGGTAGGTTAGACGTATATGGAGAACGGGACGTAGGATTAGTCTGAAAATTTGGTTTCTCAAGTAATCAGTTTTGTTCTATCGATCTAAAATATTTTCAGCGTTGCGGCGTTGCCGCTTCTATCGAAAAGTAGCAACAACTTTGTTATTCCAAATGGAACACCCTGTATTTTATTCCATTTTTCGTTTCTCTAATACTTTTCAATTATATTCATATGATACTTTCCTATACCTATCTCGAAGGGTTTTCGAGAAATTAATTGTTTTTCTTATTTTTCGTGCATAGCTTCAATCAAATGTTTATTACTGCGGTATTTGGATTCGTAGAATGCTGAAATTTTGGGTGTAGTTTACCAATGTCTTGTGTATCAATTGTGTCTGAGGAAATTTGTTCTCCATTGTACAGGGCCGTTCTAATTTGATGACTTTAACAATAGATACAAAAATGGCGAGAAGTGCATTTTTTCAAATGGAATACACTGTATATCATTCAATATCCTGAAAGACAATTGAAGTTCCTTCCAAATGATATATTATGTTCCTATACCTAAATAGTCGGGTTTTCGAAAAAGTTTATATAGGTGTATAAAAATCGGATTATTTTCAAATTAGATTATCGTAAATGAAAGCGCAAACGTTTTCAACCTCAATAATGACGCGTTTCCATGATATTTCATAGCTATCTAATACAAAACATGGCAAAATAATCCAAAATCTACAGGGTGTGCCATTTGAAATAAGAAAGTTCCGGCTACTTTTCGATAGAAGCGG
Source organism: Plagiodera versicolora (assembly GCA_037013635.1). Taxonomy (NCBI): domain Eukaryota; kingdom Metazoa; phylum Arthropoda; class Insecta; order Coleoptera; family Chrysomelidae; genus Plagiodera; species Plagiodera versicolora. Next base: position 7,182,316 of record CM072991.1, on the reverse strand, counting down.
CAAAGCGACCCTGTATATATTCTTGATTTCTTTCCAGATTATCATTCAGCACAGCTTCGTGCACCTTCACTATCGATAACAGTAACAAACTCGCCCCGAATCCATCACGAATCGCACACAAAGCTCCACCAATTACCGACACCCTTCCTTTTCGCTAATTGAGTGGCACATCGAATCACCCGGTATAATTACACGTGATGTTATGTGATTTATAGCATCCAAGGTCGACGGTGTATATCCAGTTGCATCTGTCCTCTGTAATTAATTCCTTCGGGATCGACAATCATTTCAATTAGGGCCCTTCAGAGGGCGGCGTCCTTTTCGGCCGTGTCGTCGTCATGGAGAGGGGGGGGGGGAGAGGGCAGGTGTCTACCTGTGAGGGGTAGATGGGGAGGGGATCCCGGGAGGCAGTTGTTTTCGTAGATAACTGCCTGTTAGTAGACTGTGGATTGATTTTTTTTTGGCGCAGTCGGTGGTTCATGCTTCCAGATTTTTTTCTGGGAAAACTTTTAAATTTATTGATCTGATAATTTGTACACATATTATGGTATCTTTCAACTGTATTTTAAGACTTAGTATTGGCGAAAATATTAATTTGGAAAGGAGCTACAGCTGAGCTCCGGGAGCTCCTCTCAAAAAAGACGTTTTGCGGTGACCACTCGGTATATCTCTGAACTGGATCATTCGAAATTGAAAAACCGAACAGATTTCGTTGAAGTAATGTAAAAAAGTGAAAATCTAGTATATGATTTGGAATACTATAATATATTCCAAATTACCTGCACCCTAAATCAAATCTCGATTTTGGAGTTTTTTAGTTTGAAAGACATTTTGATAAGGTTTTTGGTTTTTGTTATGTTTGATTGTTTTCATTATTAAAGTTTAATAATTTGTGGTTCATTCAATGTATTTTTATAGGCCCACCCCTTTCGTATGTAAATTTATCCTCAAAAAACAAACAAGTATTCCGAATATGCTGCATTTCCTCTAAATATTTCTTCATTAAAAATAGGTCACACTGTATCTCATTGTCCAAAACATCCTATCGAGTACTTTCTTTCGAAAAAATCGCCCCTAAATAGATACAGTTCACAGATCTCGAAAAGTCAATTTAAACAAAACTTGCACCCACCTAAAAATTTGCTTATTTTAGTTGGGATTCACCTTCTTACCATGACAAAAACCAAAAATTGGTGCACAAATTCAAACGAAGCCCGGCATGATGACTAGAGATTCACGTCTTGACTTGATATTCAAGCTACTTGACTTGAAATCAAGTACTTCTATCAAGCTACTTAATTTCTAGCAGTTTTATTGTGTTTCAATAAATGATTAAATGAGAATGGAAATTGCGAAAGAAGCTCTTGTTTATGAAACTCAGTATATAATGAAAACAGAAATATAAACTATTTCGAAATGATTGATTCAGTGAGCTCGGAAGTCGGGAAACCCCCGTATTAAGTATGAGCGCACGCGAGCTTTTTTTTATATAAAACTTCTCACAAAAGGAGACATAAATATATGCCATTTCAAGTCAAGTAATGACTATCTCAAGTCGAGTATACCGGGTGATTCTTCAAGGTGGCTCGCCCTTATAACTTTTTTATTATTGGAGATAGACGAACAAAATTCGGGGGTTGTGTATTATATGTCAATTCGCATTATTTGACGTATTCACTTGCTTCGCAGTACTTCCGGTTTGACCGGAAATGACCTCAACTTTCGATTTTCAAATGGAACACCCTATATATTTTTACTTATTTCGATCGAGGATGACATTATCTATCCAACAAAACTTTGTTTGTGAATATTTGACGTATGAAAGAATTTTCATTTCAGTTTAGGTATTGGGCTTCTTGCAATTATTGAGAAAGATAGTGAAAATAAAGTGGAAGTGTGTGGTATCAAATTGTTCGTAAGAAAATGATCTTTCACAAAGACTCGACGAGCCACCCTCTTTCCATTTGAAAAAATCGAGTTAACTGGAAAAAATGATATTTGTGACATTGAAAAAATTATTGAAACGACTCTGAAGTCATATGCCTCAAAGTTGTTTTTTTCCCATGTCACTTGATCAAAAAGGAAGCGTTTCAATCGATCCATGGCACGCTAGATCGGAAAATAAAAATTGAAATAAAAATAAAAAAATCTTTCATACGTCAAATATTCACAAACGAAGTTTTGTTGGATAAATAATGTCATCCTCGATCGAAATAAGTGAAAATATATAGGGTGTTCCATTTGAAAATCGAAAGTTGAGGTCAGTTCCGGTCAAACCGGAAGTACTGCAAAGCAAGTGAATACGTCAAATAATGCGAATTGACATATGATACACCACCCCCTCTAATAATAAATGAGTTATAGGGGCGAGCCACCTTGAAGAATCACCCGGTATAAATTGTCACGAGCTTGATTTTCAAGTCAAGTCGAGTAGTTTCTTGAAATATCAAGCTACTTGACTTGACGAATATCTAATGATGACCCTCCCCCCCTATTTTTTTCAAGTTGCCATAATTTTTTGTCGCCGCACATTTTCGCAGACAAAAATAACCCAGTCGTCCTACGGACAAACCCCATTAAACTCGAGATGCGAGAGCCTCCGGCATTCCCACCCCGCCCAGTCTATTTTTTAGCGCTAGTATCGTATTTCCAACGGCGCAGCATCGAACTAATTGATAGTGAGTTATTGCCGCGCATAAATCAAAATCCGTGAAAAAGTGAACGTTCAACACGATTTCCACAAATTCCACAACGGGCCTAAACGGCGGTCTCAGATCGTCCGTCGGACGACGAAGTTCGTTTTCGTCTTTTTTAAGGGTCATAAATTTCGGGAAATTTATGGACATCCAATTATTTCTGAATACGATTGGGTCTGGTCTGCATGGCGAATGCGCTTTTTTATGTCTGCCAACATGTGACGTATTCAGAATGGTTTCTATTTACACTCGATGCGGATTTTTCCAAGGTCAAAGTTGAAATCGAAAAAGGGACTGACTTAAAATGAACTTCCTTGGAATCAAAGTCACCGTGAGTGACATGATTTTTATTATTTTTTTGTAGTGCCAATTGGAATTTTGCGAGTTATTATAGATACTATTGTTTCAGTATTCTCAAATTTATTTAAATAAAACAGAAAATTTATATTTTGGAAATCACGCAAGGTTTTTTTTTCATCTGAGATATCTCACTGAAGAGCCTTTGGTTTGAATATTTTCAATTCTTTTTTAATTCGGGCTCTTTGTCGTCATTTTCGAAAGGAAAGTCCTGTTTCTAAACTATACAGGGTGTTCCTTTAAGACATGCTAATATTTGAAGGGGTGATTCTTTGACACATTTCGAGAAAAAAACTTGTCCTTTCTGAGATACAGGGTGATATAGATCATTAAACGGTTGGTACTGCGATATGAAGCAATTTTAATTTAATTGTTTTTATCAAGAACAGAGCATCTAACAAGAAGAATATATTTTTTAGATTCTCATTCATTTTGGAACAAATTTGATCTCTTAATTTGCTTTCAGTCGATGCACAAACATTTTCAAGCCGCATCAGATTTTTGAGGAATAGACCCTGGAGTAAAACGATTTTTATTTTTTTAAGCGAAAATCATGCGTCGGACGAAGAAAATCCATGAGATTAGTTTTGCTCGATGATGAGTGAGAATCTTAAAAGTAATTTTTATTTTGGAAGTAAGCAGTGGCGTAGTGTTTTTTTCTCCAAAAATATTCAAAAAAGGCAAAACTCGTACGTACGCCACTGGTGGAGAAAATAAAGAATTTCGTACATCACAAAATGCACCTTGATGCATAGAAGACGTGTAAATTTTTTTGAAGATGTCTAAGACATTATCTTAGTTATTATTAAAAAACTGTTTTTTTTTTTCAAAATTCTATCACCCTGTATCTCAAAAGTGAAGACTTTTAGGACATATGTTTACTGCGTGTCAAAGGGTCAACTTTCATGAAAAACTTCATGGTGAAAACTGCATATCGATATCTATAACCGTTTCTGAGTTACAGCGTGTTTTCCGAAAATGTGCATTTTCGAAAAATTGCTGTAACTTCTTTCCTGGTGAAAATTCTTTGTTTCTATAAAAACATTTCCGAAGCACTTTTTTACGTAGAATTCAATGGTTTAACTTAACAATTTCTTCAAATCATATAACAATAGATATTGATATAATAATCAGTTTTTCAAATAAGACACCCTGTATATTCCTACATATTTCAATAGAACTTGAAATTACAATTCCAAAAATATAGCACACTCGATGTTTTGCTTGAGACATCTTCGAAATAAAAGGCTTTTAGGTTTTTTTTTCAGAATGCAAACTTTGAACAAGTAGGCTTTGGACAATGCAGCGATAAAACAGAAAGCCAAAGTTCACTAGTAGTTGTCGAATTGAACACCTTGTTGATGAATTGCCTCTATCGAAGCTGCAATAATAAGCAGTTTTTCAGGTTGCAAATTTTGACAATAATCAGCAACTTTTAGAAAAATCACATTTTCGAAAAACACGCTGTAACTCAGAAACGGTTATAGATGTCGATATGCAGTTTTCACCATGAAGTTTGTCATAAGAATTGGAACTCAGTTTTCATCTATCTAGTATAGAAACAGGACTTTCCCTTCAAAAGTGTCCAATTTGGCACACCCTGTACAAGTTTACAATTTATTCATAATTTTTTCACACAAACTAAAAAACACATAATTGATGGACGATGATAAATGGACTACGACATTTTTGGGTATTCATTTTCGAAAATCGAAATCTCTAAAACGGTTGTAGTACTTAGGAAACGACGTGCCATATCAATTTTGTTCAAAATTTCGAGCAGAATTGAAGGATTTATTGATATATAGGGTGTTGTGTTGAAGAGAAAGTAATTTTGCAGGACTTTTCGACTGATTCTGTAATTGGAAGGGTTCATCGATAATTCGAAGACAACTCCACTCATTCTAACATTCTAAACAGTTGAATGAAATTTTTCTAAAAGAGTTTGTAGACCATGAAAACAAAAGCTACGATTCCGCTTGAGAAACCTGCTTAACAACCGAACATCTAGCAATTATCCTGTCCCTGAATCTCCTTCCTCGCAAACTGAAATCCAACCCTGACGAAACCCAATCCCCAAACGCTTTAATCACTAAATAAAACAAACCTCTGCCACTTCAAACCCCCCAAACCAATAAACGATCGCTCTCCCACCCCCTCCGAAGTGCACTCGAGCCCAGAACCCTCTCCGCGCCCGCCATTGGCCGACCCGCGGGGTGGTTACTCGGGCAACGCGAAAGCTCGCGCCGCTATTGGCCGCCGCAGCTTCGGGCCCCGCCCACCGGGGTAAACCGGTTCGGGTTTACGTAACGCTCGGGTAGAAAGTAATCTAATGCCGGTTGTCCGCGTTCGGTCGTGATTTTTCACCGATGAATGACTGAGCGCGATTGAGTTATGGAAGTGGACGCAGCTTCCAGTACTTCTAGCGAGTCGTACTGTCACTCGGGTGGTAATTTGAACTACTACACGGATAATTTGTATTTCGCGACGAACTGCAAGCTCGATTCGTACTTTAAGAAAGCGGAAAGTGGAAAGAAAGTGGAGTATTTTCGCAAGGAGGACTATGCTGGTGTTGAGTTGGGGTCTCGGAATGTTTTGGGTAAAAGTGAGGGAGCTAAAAGGGGTGCGGGGTACGGGGAGTGCTTAGAAAAGAAAGTGGAGGAAAAGCGAGTGCAATTTGACTATTTCAATAACAATTGTGGTGGTACCAGTAAGAAAAACGATGGTACTATTCAACTGGGTGGATTGGAAGGTTATGGAAAGAAATCAATCAGTTTTTCAGCAGATCAGGTCAGTACACTGAGCTTTCTCAACTATTTTTCACGCCAAACGCATCAAAAAATGAAAAATAAATTCATAAAAACTCACCTTTGTAGCACCCCATGTTTCTATTCAATAACAATGATTTTCCTCATCGATTTAATCCTCAATCAATAATTAGTTTCACCTTTTTAGTTCACAATTGAAGCACGTTTCTTAGTTTTTATAAACTATATTCATTACTCACATTTTAGTTGCTCTGCTACAGCTTTAAATAACGGGACAAGCCAACATTAATATTAACACAATTGGCATGTAAACAATGGGCGCCTCTCTGTGGTGGATTCATGAAACGTTTGTCATGACCCCTTATACGTCACTGATAAGATCATTAGTGCGATACGATTAGGCCATTCTCGGTTAAGTGACAAATAAACGCATGACGTGCGTTTTTAATGACCGTAATTGGCGGATTAGAATGGCAAATGAACATAAGCGATACGCAACCTGGTGGCACTAAAAATAACTAGACGTGCAGACAAAGTTCTTGTGTTTAGTATTATGTTTTGTTGATTTAATACTGAATTTGAATATTTGAAAGATTGTGTAACTATGAATCGGTGAAATCAAACTGCCAATATTAATTCCCATGCTTTTTCTCAAGCTGGTGATATAAATATCGTGAGTAGATATAGATGAAATTCTGTTATTACATTAATGGTCACAGTCGAGCATAGTATTATTCAGGTATCAACAAAATTGAGACGAGATCTCACATCATCCATTGTATTTAGCACTTCTCACCAAAAAATTATGAGAAAAAACAAATACTATAAATTCATGATTCATTCCATTACAAAAACAATTTTCTTGTCATCATGATATTATGATGTCCAGCACTCAAAACTTCTTCTTCATGAACACTTCTGAAAGTGTTTGTGCCTTCAAAGTACCCCAAACTAAATCTTGCCATTCGAATCCATGAACAAAACAAATTATGAGAATCCTGTATATATTTTGATCGAACCTCGTATTACTTTCAATTAGGCAATTCAGCGATCTGTCAAATCGAAAAAAACAATGTGGCGGCTTGTGACTTGAGTTGAAAACTGTTACATTTAGTGATCTCTAGTGCGTTTTTTATGTGTTTTTTCAATTGTGGTTGGTTATCAACTCTTTTCTTGAAGAAAAATGCCTGTCACGTGCATTGCAGAATACAACTAACACAAGGTATCACATTGTGTGCCCTAATCCGCCACATTGAATGTCACGTGGTTTGGATTGCCTAATATAATACAATGAATAAAACAAATGATAATGCTTACCACCTTTAGAAATATGAAAATACATACACAAGGATGCCCTAGCTCACTACAAAAGTCTGAAATGTCTTTATTTTCATTATAAACTCACACTTCTTTAACGAAAACATATATATAACACATAACCTAATGCAATGAAACTATCCAATGTCTGCATGTGTGGTTTTCTTATTGCCGAGTGTGGCGCTGCAATCATAAATTCATTCACCAATTGGAAGGCACCTATGAGAAAAATTGAGCAACCACAGTCGTAATTATACAGTGTATACGTAAAGTGAGTGATAGATTCTATAAAATGTCAAGGTTATCGGAAAAACCCTCACACACGTCAAAACTTTTAATCCAAAATGGGCATCACCTAACTTTTCAACCGTATTGATGACGTCATTATTGCTTCGATTATTATCAAAATTCCACAATCCCTTCACTTTTCTGTAGGTACAATGTATGTGCGAGGCCCTTCAACAACGAGGTGACGTCGACCGTCTGGCGACGTTTCTGTGGTCTCTGCCACCATCAGAGCTGCTCAGAGGCAACGAAAGCATCCTCAGAGCAAGGGCGGCGGTGGCATTCCACCGGGGGTCCTACCACGAGTTGTATTCCATCTTGGAATCGCACGCGTTTCACGCCAGGTGGCACCCCGAGCTGCAAAATTTGTGGTTCAAGGCGCATTATAACGAAGCGGAGAAAATCCGGGGGAGACCATTAGGTGAGAGTTGATCAGAAAGCGTTCGTATTAATTTTGGAGAACTTTTTGGCAACACCATTTTCATGTTTTCAGGTGCAGTGGACAAATACCGCCTCCGAAAAAAATACCCTCTGCCGAAAACCATCTGGGACGGCGAAGAAACGGTGTACTGCTTCAAGGAGCGCAGCAGAAATGCTTTGAAAGATTGCTACGCGCGCAACAGGTACCCCACGCCTGACGAAAAGAGGGCGCTGGCTAAGCGAACGGGATTGACGTTGACGCAAGTGTCAAATTGGTTCAAGAATAGGAGGCAGAGGGACAGGACGCCACAATCTAGAACGTGAGTAAGAAACAAGTGAAAAATAACGAAGAAACCTGTGAAATACGTCATCACTTGAGTGACATGTACAAAATTCAAATATATATAATAATAATTCGATTGTTCAATGAATTACTTCAATTGTAGTAGATCCATACAAAAATCAGTACTTCACAGAACAAATTTCAAGAAATCATTTGACAAACACATGACACGTATAACTTCTCAGAACATCATCATTAATAATCAAGTATTCACGATAAATGGGCAGCCACAATTGCCTGCTGTCTTCACATTGTTTACACATCGTTTGATAAACACATGACAGAACATCATCATCAATCATGTTTCACGATAAATTGGCAGCCACAATTGACTGCTATATTCACCCTGTTTACACGTCATGACACTAATGACAGTTACTTCATACGAAAAGTACAAAAAACATTCTCAATTCCGAAAATGTGTCCAGTTGAATTTGATAATAGTGAAGTCTGGGGTCTGAGGATTGGGACTAACTGTACCTACTAGTCTCAAGATACGTGTTAATTTCGTGGTGTTGGTGATTTGCTACGGTCAGTGTGTGCATTTGCTCTCCAATGGACTGTGAAATACAACGTAAAAAAATTATAACAACGTCGACTGTGTACGGGGTAGCTCAGTGTAATGCATTCGTTTAGCTAGTGGAAGATATCGTATTCACAGTTGCATTACAATAGTTTTAACAGTGACATCGAAAATTGCCCTCAACTAGGTTATGTTTTCATTGTTATCCGCTGCCAAATTCCATACTGCGCGATATTAAACTATGATCTGTCAAGAAAACGAGAAAAAATTCAATTTCTTTTACTGTTGCAGGGAACTTTTGCTCGGCAATATGTCACTATCACAAACCAACATGATGGCTATGGGAAGTCATCATGCCGGCTTAGACATGGCTGCCTTCCAATCTGCTAGTAAATTGTTCGATCCTAATTGCACGATAACATCCTGCTATCCGGACTATCAGGTGGCATAGCCAGATAGTCACGAATACTAGAGAATTTGTATTTGTTGTGAATAATTGTTGGAAGTAGTGACGTGTTTTGTAAATTATTGTAAATAGACTGTTTATGTTCATAGCCTCATTTCATTAAATGTTTTTTTTCATTCCACCTTGTTTTTGTCTTTTGTTTCCAGGTATGCCATCAACAAGAATTGAAATACTTAGTTTCTCATGAACTCAGTTGTTATATAGGGTGTAAGTAGAATAGAATAAACTCCCGAAAACTTTATTTTTTCTCAAAAATTATGTATTAGGCATTTATTGAACCAGAAATCAATGTAATAGGGAGGGACATCAGATTCGTTGACAGCTTTTTTCAGCACGGACAAATCAAAGTCTTTCTCGCTGATATTCATGCTGCTGTCAAAAGTTCTAAGAATTTTCGTTTCGACTCTTTGGTACGTCCCGTCTGTAGTAATTTGTCGCTGATAGGGACCTCTATCGATTTTTGTAGAAATTACAAAGCTGAAAAAAAACAATGGTCTATATTTCTGAGTTTCCGAAATAAGAGTCAGACAACAGGAAGTGAGGTTATTGTAAAAACTCACGGCTTATCATGAATACTCTCCATTGAGTATTCAAATTCGACAGGGGCTTCAGACGATTCATTTTCTCTCATTACATCTTCTTGTCTCATCAAATTCCTGTCAGAATATCGGTAACGATGTTTGACTTTTTCTTTGGCGAAATCATTGTATAATTTCCTTAGTTTTTTCATGTAATCTGTCCAAGACACAGATTTCAGGAGTTTTTCTAACTCAGACAGCTCACTGAAGACAATTACAGGTTACGGGTATGTTTTGTAACTCACTTTTTGGATATTTTCTCACTTTTTCCCATGAACTGAGAGGACCCCACTTTTTTGATGAGTACTAAGTAGATGGTGACGGTTGAACAGATATTTCAAAATTTTTTCAACTCTGAATTTTTCGTTATTGAAATTGTTACCTCCGTCTTTATTGTCTTGCATCTGACTCAGAGTCTTCTGTATTTCTTCATTTGCTTTTTTTATTTGTTCCTCTTGGGCTAAATAGTCTTTGATGCAAATTTCATATTTCCTAACCTTAAATAATAATAAAAACCGTCAAAACCACGATTTTACTGTTTCAAGTTGAGTTTGGTTGGTATGTGGTTTCGTAGAGACCAGTGATTCATCATCTTTCTATTACGAATGATTGTAAAACACAAGTATATTATCTACAAAAAAAAAATGCCGGACATTTGAAATGCTGAAATAATTCAAACGAGATTTGTATCGCCATCTATTAGTGGTCGATGAAAATATGTTCAACTTCTCAGCATGAATCAGTTACAGGTTTCTTTTCCGTCGTACGTTGCATTACAGTTTTCTACCTAGAATTTTTTGAAATCGTGCAGAATTCTCTCCCTAACTCATTGCGCATTGGGATGATTACAGTTTCCTTTAGAGCATCCGCAGAAAAGTTCGATAACAGTAACAGAGATGGACACGTATATGTACCTATAAAAAGTATTCATACCTTGTATCCTTTCCAGCGAGCTTGTATTTTTGTTGCTTTTTCGTTATACAGTTTCAGACAAGTTTTATCATGATATTCTTGTAGTATATCAGGTAGATGGTATCTGAGTAGCCATCCTCTAACGTATTTTTGAATAACAGTTGCTGTGCGATTCAAATTTGTTATATATTTTCGGACGAGATAACCTCGGTAAAAACTTTGTATCTTTGTAGCCGCGAAAAAGTCTCTCTTTGCAGTCAAAGCATGGAGCCTAGAAAATTCCACCGATGTGACAGAAAAAACGGGAAAAATCACTGTGCTAGTAACTAAAATTACTATATTTACTTGTATTCCATGATGATATCATCTTGAATATGCATTGCTTCTTCATACAGGAGATAAACTGACGCCATTTTAAGGTATCAGTACTTCTAAATGAATTGTTTCTTGATCTTATTTTGACTGGACTATCACTCAATGCCATCTGTCAAATGCCACTGAGTGACTTCTGTGCTTTTCAGTAGGGTATTTTCAGGTTTTTTGGAAGTTATTTAGTGAGACAGTGGTGTCTATTTATTTATTATGTACACTATTATATACTAAGGTAGGATACATTGCGAATAAATATTAAACCTAAATATACAAGATGATTTTCCATTGATGTACTGCAGCATGAAGAATCGGCTTATACTACTACATTTCTAAGGTTTACTCGACTGCTTTAGTACACATATTTAATAAAGTAATTTAATCACTTTCAAAGTAACAATGCTAGAAACATAATAAGCAAAATATTCACTAGAATTCTACGTATTAAAGCACATGAAAATAGTTATAAGAATACTCATCAAATACTGTAGAATAAATTTAGCAAAGTGAACATCACCTCATCATTCAATGATAACATAACTATGCACATAAGTCTTACTTTTAGGAACACTCAACTATATAAAATCGTATGGGTTAATGTTTAGGTTTGGGAAAATAACTTATCACATTTTGAAAACGACTCCCAATAGACATATACAGAATGATTCAAGGTAGGTGATTTACTGAACTTGTGTTGTGACAGCTTGTCAGGATATGCATAGTTGCCAGTTGTTGTTGTTGGACAAAACAAATGATTTTTATTCACAGGGTGTTTTTTTCGTGCTGCTACTTTCTGACAAAGGTGGCAACATCGCATGATCCAATGAAGCAACCTAGTCACGTTTTGCATATCATTCACCGTGAAACAACTTTTATAATGAGAAAAGTATATGATTAATAAGCAGTTCGAATAGGAAGAAGCATACAGGGTCGTTCAAATATTGTTCGGATGGGATCATTTCATTTCAAAACTCGTGTACTTCCGGTGGCGTACCGGAAGTGGCGCCTACTTCGTTATTTCGAGCAGGGAATCCATTTTTTCATTGTTTTCGAATTCGTTATTCAAGTTGAGTTGAATTAGTGGTTGGATTTTTGTAATGTCCAATGGAAATGAGAGCTTACGTAAAAATAGACTCATTTAATTTAAGAGCAACAAATAAAATTCAACTGAAATCAAATGTATCGATAAATTACCCCAAAAATATACAAATATACAAACTTTAGTGGAGAAATCAAGGTACCTACGAACAATTGTCATACTTTCAACATTTCATATTATAAAAAATAAATTAACATCCTTCATACCATAACAGTCGAAAATTCAAAAAAAAATATAACACAACATAACTTAACGCACAGAATCTAATTTGTTTGAAATATATCACAAATATTACAACATAAACTTCGTTCGACCAGCTCAAAGCAGCAGATCGGTCTTCTTGATCGTGTTGTTGTTATTGTTGACGTTTCGGTATTGACAGTTTGTCAAATCCACGCTGCTGTTTCTTCTACTTTTATAGATGCACATGATGGAAATTGCGATGATAAAGATACCGAAAGCCAGGACAGCTATCGCAATGTAAACCCAAGATTCTGGAATAAAAATTAAATACTAAGACGGCACTGAGTCACATACAGTCTGTTTATTTGAGCTAGACAGCTTTGACAGCTTGTCAGAAAGTGCAGTGTTGCCTGCTTGTCTGATTCTTCAGTGATACTCCGAAATAGAAGGTTAGGTTGAGTTTATTATTCGAATTGTTTTGGTAAATGTTTTCGATTGATGAAATATATACACCAAAGTTGAAAAGAGTTCAAACATGAGACGATTTCTCTCCAAATAAATTTGGAACCATTGTGAAGTCACTGAACTGAGTCATTTTGAAAATTCAGAAAGTTTCAGGAGTTCTAAAGAATTTGAGAGTTCTGGAAGTTTCCAGGATTTCTGGAAGTTTGTGGAGTATCGGGAAGTCGCTAAAAGAATCAGTTGAAGGGTTTTAGGAGTCGTGGAAGTTTCAGAATTCAAGAGATTCTGATGTAACGGAAGATTTGATGGTTTCAAAAGTTCTCAGAGATTCAGTTATAGAAATTTTTGGATTTCTGGAAGTTTGGAAAGATACAGAAGTTTTTTTAAATTCTGGAAGTTTTGGGAGTTCTGAAAATGAAGGAGATCTGAAAGTTTTGGTAGTTTCTTGATGATTTAGTAGTTCTGGTAGTATAGGACGTCTCGAAAGTTTTGGAAATTATGAACGTTTCAGGAGTTTTGGAAGTTCCGACAATTTTATGAATTCAGGAACTTTGGGGAGTATTGGGAGTTTTTGAATTTTTGGAGTTATGGAAGTTCAGTTAGATTTGGGAGTTAGAAAGTTCTGAAAGTTTTCAAAAAATTCAAGGTTTCAGAAATTTTGAAAGTTTCGAGAGTTCTTGTAGTTTTGTTAGTTTTGAGAAGTTGAAAAAGTTTAAGAAATTCAATGAGTTTACGAAGTTTGAGAAATTTTGGGAGTTTAAGAAGTTGGAACCGTTGTGAAGGCACTGTGAACTGTTACCCTGTTATTCAACTATTGAATAATCAAACTATTATGAATTAACTATAGTAAGGACAACAGATATATTTTTCACTGATAATTTAAATCTTTAAACGACCATAAAACAAATTTTTTATATCAAATGAATAAAATATCCTCAGGAACCTCGAAAAAAGAAGTTGGCAACTTGGAATCAGCAGTTCTGACGTCACAAAGAACATTGTTTTCAAAATCTAGCCAAAATTGAGCGTTCTAAAGTGGAGTTTTCCAAAAAAAATCATGAGTTCCATCGCGATATTTGACCTTGAAACAGTTTTGAAGCAAATTAATGGTTCTGCGATCTCTCGCAAATTGAATTTTGGGGTGGTTTCTCTGCTATGCTGCATATAAGTATTATTTTTTGCGAATATTCGAAAATACTGCTAGTCTAAGAGCTCCAGAACAAAACAAAAAGTAGGTCTTACCTCTGTCAGTTTCAGTCGGTACTACTGAAGGCTCAGTAGTACTCGAAGCACGACCTTCCCATAGAAAACCCCCGCTCTCATTGGCTCCCTCCTCCTTAGGCTCCTCCCCCTCCCCCTCCTTTCCTCTCCCACCCACAGCGGTACTACCGACGGTACTACTCACGACCCCCGAATCCTTCCTACCCTTATACTGCTCCAAGATCTCGATGAGGTCGGGCAACGACACGTTATATTTGCTCAGCAGCTCCTGCGACAGCCTGCCGCTGCTGCACCTGCAGATCTCGCAGCCCCTCCTGTTGATTCGGTAGCCGTGCGCACAGGTGGCGTTGCAGTCGACCAACGGTTGGCACTCGTTGGTTCTGAGGGTGGTTCGGTCGCAGAGGGCGCTGACGCAGTGCTCGAGGCCGTCGGTGCAGGTGCACTGCGTGCAGCCGTCTTTTTCCAGCCAGGTCTCGGACGGCTGGTAGATGCGGTCCTGTCTGAAGCACGAGTGGTTCTTCTGGATGTGCGCCTGTTTGACGTCGCAGAAGTGGGATATGCAATGTTCTAGGCCGTCGCTGGAACGATGAGTTGAGGATGAGTTTGGGAAAGTTCGAGAGTTTTGGGGGAGGTCAGGGAGTTGAGGAGATTTTGGGGGGACCGGAAGTTTTGAAAGTTTCGAGAGTTTTGGGGGAGGTCAGGGAGTTTAGGAGATTTTGGGGGGGACCGGAAGTTTTGAAAGTTTCTAGAGTTTTGGGGGAGGTCAGGGAGTTGAGGAGATTTTGGGGGGATCAGAAGTTTTGAAAGTTTCAAGAGTTTTGGGGGAGGTCAGGGAGTTTAGGAGATTTTGGGGGGATCAGAAGTTTTGAAAGTTTCGAGAGTTTTGGGGGAGGTCAGGGAGTTTAGGAGATTTTGGGGAGATCGGAAGTTTTGAAAGTTTCGAGAGTTTTGGGGGAGGTCAGGGAGTTTAGGAGATTTTGGGGAGATCGGAAGTTTTGAAAGTTTCGAGAGTTTTGGGGGAGGTCAGGGAGTTGAGGAGATTTTGGGGGGATCAGAAGTTTTGAAAGTTTCGAGAGTTTTGAATGATTTGGAAGTTTTTGAAGTTTCGAAAGTTTTAGTGATTTCGGGAGTTCTGAAAGTTTTCAAGATTTTTTGAAGTATTTGGAGTATTGTGCCTTCGTTAGAAGAACCAGTTGAAGAGTTCTGGGCAAATCCAAGAAGTTTTGGGAGTTGTGGAATTTTTGGAGAGTATTAAAAGTTTCAGAGCCTCTCAGAAGATTCGGAAGTTATGCAAATAAGGAAGTTATGAAAGTTTTCAAATATTCAAAAATTCCTGCAATTTCAGGAGTTCAGGAAGTTCAGGGAGTTCTGGAACTTTCGGGGGATCAGAAGTTTTTGAAGTTTCGAAAGTTTTGAATGATTCAGAAGTTTTTGAAGTGATTCAAAAAATTCATAAAGTTTCGAAAGTTCTCGAAGTGATTTGAAAAATTCAGAGAGTTTCGGGAGTTCTAAAAAATTTTGCAGTCCTAGAAGTTTCCAGGATTTCTGGAAGATTATGGAATATCGGGCAGTCGCTGAAATAATCAATTGAACAGTTTTGGGAAAGTCCAGGAAGTTTTGGGAGTTGTGGAAGTTTCAGAGTTCAAGAGATTCTGATGTAATGGAAGATTTGATGGTTTCAAAAGTTTTCAAAGATTCAGTTATAGAAATTTTTGGATTTCTGGAAGTTTGGAAAGATACAGAAGTTTTTAGAAATTCTGGAAGTTTTAGGAGTTCTGAAAATAAAGGAGATCTGAAAGTTTTGGTAGTTTCTTGATAATTCGGTAGTTCTGGTAGTTAAGGAGGTCTCAAAAGTTCTGGGAATTATGAATATTTCAGGAGTTTCGGAAGTTCCGACAGTTTTATGAATTCTGGAAGCTTGCGTATTGGCAGTTTCGAAATTTTCGGTGTTATGGAAGTTCAGATAGTTTTGGGAGTTAAGAAAGTTCTGAAAATGTTGGGAAAATTAAAGATTTCAGAAGTTTTGAAAGTTTCGGGAGTACTTGGAGTTTTGAAAGTTTTGTTAGTTTGGGGAAGTTGAAAGAGTTTAAAAATTCGATAAGTTCACGAAGTTTGAGAAAGTTTGGGTGTTCAAGAACTTCATCAGAATTAAAGACGTTGATGAGTTGAAATAAATAAACTCACTTGCAAGTACATTCTGTGCATCCATCTTCTTTGGTCCATTTCTCAGCATCCTTGTACAATTTATTATCGACGAAACAGGATTGCGCCTCTTTTTCCTTGTTTTTATTAGAGCACAGAGATAGACCGTTGTTGCACTTGCAAGTTTGCAAGTCATCAGTCTGCCATTCTTTACCGTTCTCGTAGAAAATACCGTCGATCAGGCAACCCTGGACTGTCTCTGACTTTTTGCATTCGTAGAGGTCACAACAGTTGCCGGGGAAACCGCTGCCATGTTTTTTAATGACAGCCTGAAAATGTAAGAGAATTCTTGAAAATTGACAGTTGAACGCAAACACCACAGAACTTCACATTTAGGTTAGGTTTCATAACCGATTCTTCCAATTTTGGATTCTATCATGAGAATTAATCGTTTTTCGTCCTTATTTGGAAGTAGAAATCATCCACTCACCGTTCTATTGTTTCCACAATCAGTTATACAGGGTAGACAAACGCATTTATCTTCCAATTGATCTGATTCTAGATTAGTGGATTCACTATCGGACGGGCAAGGTTGGCACACCACTTTATTACAGCATTCACCTGTCACTGTAACAGCCACGGACTTCCTATCGCAGAGTTGGGGCATCTGACACTGCAAGGGGTTGCACACGCATTTTCCATCCACCTGAAAAGTCCAATCACAACTTAATGGAGAAGTTTCCTTATGACGAATTCTCATCAAATAAGTACTCAACTATTTAGTTTGATATCTCTACTTTCTAGAATGACAATACAAATCATTCAACTCCATTCTATTTTCAAAATAAACCAATTTATAAATTTTGGGGCGGAAAACTGTGACGTACTTAGTGAGTTTAGAGTGAATATAGCTGTCAACGTGTTATGTTATGGTGTAATCCGGATGATCGCGGACGGAATCTACGAATGCATTTGCGCAATTGCCAGATCTACCTTTCTATTTCCATGAAAATAAATTGAAATCTGTTCTGAGAATTCAAACACAAAATTATATTGAAATAATTCACTTCAAGAACAAATTCGATTCATTCATTTATTTTCTATTCAGCCATAGCCCTCGATTATATCATCGCATTCATATATTTTCGCATGTTATGTGCTAGTTATATTTCATAAGACATATATATGATATTATATCACGAAAGGTAAACAATCCATGATTTGGTATTGCAAAATCCACGACATATCTTACTACCAAGATATTCTGGTCAGTTTTTCCGAATGTTTGGAATAAATTAAAAGCAGGGGGCAACACTGTACTTCCGCACGCAAAATCTCAATTTGTTCCTGTGTGAACCCGGTTTTTCACTTGGTACGTCATCAGAATGGTGGAGGAGCCAAAACTAGTTTTCCAAAACGAAATTCTGGAGTCGAATTCGATCGCACAAAAAAAGAAAAAAGACGGGTGTAATAATTTTTCATATAATAATATTTTATGGAAAAAATAAAATCTCAATATTGGAAACTTCCTCATTTACAACCAGCACGATTTTTCGGAGATCTACCGAAAAAACCCGGCAACACCGCACCCTCCCACTCACCAATCGCTTCTCCTTGTCGACGCAGGCGCACTCGCCGTTCTCGATGACGGCCTGCGGCGCGCACGGACATTTTCCGTCGATTTCGTCCGCGCCTGCGCATCCCACGCACTCGTACGTCGGGCAGCATCGACCCGGCACTTCGGAAGCGTTCGTCGCTGGTCGTAGTTCGGTCGGACAGGGCGGTTTCGTGCAGAGGGCGGGGTCGCACTTGCACGTGTCCGCCGATAGGACGCTGTCGGACGGACAGGCTTCGGTGGAGGGGGCAGCTTGGGTGGCTGTGAACGAAAGTTTGGTTACCGGTTGGTAGATGGCGCTAGTGGGATCAGGGAATTGGTATTGGATTTTTGGACAGCTTCAATTGATTCGTATCATCTGATTTTGTAGCCGTGACTTACAGTAATTTATTCAAGGACTATGTGCTACTCTGATATCAACACCTCAAAGGATTGATTATCATTAGTTCCCAAAGTATTTCTAATAATCAATGTCGTTCTCACCCAATCTCAGTTTACGAGTTCATCCAGCAAAATATAGAAATATATCGAGGCGCTCCCGCCGAATATAAAATGCAATTCGGCGCATCCACCAAAAATTGAAATACCAACCAAGAACGCCCACCAAATATTCAAATATAACGAGGAGCATCCGCCAAATAATCGAATCTTAACACGAAGCATCCACCAAATATTCAAATTTCAACGGAGAACATCCACCAAATATTCAATTTTGTCTCAAGTGGCCCGCCAAAAGTATAGAATTTGTCCACGCATCCGCCAAATATTGAAACGTAGCTTAACGTTTCCTAGTGAATTCACTCCATATATCTGGATTCATAGCACAGTTGAATGACCTAGCTTGGACAGAAGTGTGTATAATTACGAATATATTTGAGTGCATACTTTCGTGGGTAGTTTCAGGTAAATTGAGCCCTTATCCCGTCAGATTTAATTTCATCAGTGGCCTTTGAATGGGTAAATACATCAATCATTTGATGACCAATTCAATATAATAAAAAACTCATTCTCATCCACTTCTTTATTACCGGATAATTGTACGAGCTTTTCCTATGTCAAGAGATTTTTCTCGATTCTCGTTGAGGAATGGAAATTGCAAAGGAAACCACACTTCACGCATCAGGATTTATCGCTTCACCTTCACTAGGCATCGGAAGCTGAGGCCGCATGCAATGCGAATCGAAATCCATGGAAGAGTTTCATTTTCGACAAGGTATCTAGCGAATGAAACTTCCAACCAAATAAGTAATCGAGTGAATATTTATTTCATTATACTCGCCCTGTTTGTACATCTCTATAAAATAATGCGAATCAAAAGAAATTCCTTCTTTGTTCTGCTGGCTATTGAAGATTATAGCAGTGAAGTAGATTTTAATAAAATTTAAATACTCCATTCAAGGACGAAACGGTGTCTGAAATTTCTTGTGTTCACAAGAGATGCATCGAGGCAATTTTAACGAGATCAGTGAAATTTACACTTTGATGGCTTCAAACAATTCGTCTTTGCTATTTCCAGTCATTTTCAGGATATTATTTCAACTGAAACTTCTGTATATACTAGCGTTTACTTCGAAACATTCCTTGAAAGTTATTCGTTTTGTACTGAGAAGTTTTCCATTCATTTGAAATTATTTCATTATAAAACTATGGTAGATGAATTACAATGGACACTCCTGTATAAATAGAATCCAAGATTTGTCTTCTATTTCTCCATTTGCTTTACGTCCAAGTGTGTTTCGTTAAATTTCCAGTCAATCTAAGGAAGAGCATTACAATTTCTGCTCTCTCGAATATATCGAATTATCGTTTGACCCACAGAATGAGCAGCTGTCTGCGTTGCTACTAGTGATGAGCTACTAAATTATCAAAAATCAAATATTTCAAATTTGAGAACAAGAGAAATTTACGAGTACAAAATATCACAACGACAAATGAACAAAGAAGAATAGCTGTGGCCCAGAACAGAGATGTGTTACGTCTCTCTTGATCACGTGGTAGTTTTCTTTGTTGCACTCATAGGTTCCTGTCTATACCCAAGTTATAATTCTTTCGATATTGTATACAGGTCGAGTGTGTTCATGATGATCTCATTCGATCCATATCTCCGAATCACACCCACAGTTTGCAAATGTTATGCCTCGAAGGTATTCCAAACCACTCGACTTTACGAGTTAAAAATACACCGAACGAGTTGTTTACCTTATTCGCGGGTCTAAGTGTCATTTCAATCACTCCTTTCACAAGGTGTATGTGATATGTTTACACACGAGATTTTTGTGGTAGGATGTCCACTGTAAGTCCCGAGTATGTCCCTATTTTTGGATCTGTGCGAGTTTCATGACCCCAAATATGAGCTGTATGCGTTTCAGATTAACACCCAGTATATTAAAGTGTCAAAAAGTGTCGTTTTGAGGGTTAACTGATACAAAATCTCGGAAAAACTGAATGTAATGTCTGGTTTACACTCTGCTCAAGCTAGGGAGAGTGTGAACAAGATACTGCTCATGCTCCCGCCTATCTAAGCGAACTATATTGTGAATATTAGACGAGAGCTTTCACAGATAGGTGATTTTCACTCTGGATCCACTAGAAATTGATCGAATCACGCTTTTTGCTCGTGCCCCGTTAGGTAAATCCCCGACTGCGAAACAATCTCCTCCGTTTCAGGATATGTTCACACGTGCAATCAATTTCTCGACTAAGACTCTCCGCTGTGCTTCTACTCTCCGCATAGATAGACGCGAAATGAGATCGTAAATTGCTACGCTCGACGAGATACGATCTGCCCGACATAATCATTCTCTGGCTAGTGCCGAACGTGAAATACACATAACATGCTCATCTAGTAGACTAACACTTTCGCAGCTTCGAAAAATTGATATAATCCGAGAGATCGAGAGGCGTTCGCCATTTTCAGAACATTGGCTGGGAAATGACAGCTTGAGGTTAGCAGTTGGCCCATTGTTGGGCTAGTACTGGTCCAATGTTGGCCCATTGTTGGGCCTTCACTGGTCCATTGTTGGCCCACTGTTGGGCCAGCATCGTTCCATTGTTTGCCCAACAATGGACCAGTACTGGGCCAATGCTGAATCAGTGATGGTCTAATGATGGCTCATTATTGGGCCAGCACTGGTTCATTATTGGCCCATAATTGGACCAGTACTGGTCCATTGTTGGTCCATTGCTGGGCCAGCATTGGTCTATTGTAGGCACATTTTTGGGCCAGCATTGGTTTAATATTAGCCCATTGTTGGGCCAGCATTGTCTCATCATTATGCCAGTACTGGTCTGTTGTCGATCCATTATTGATCCAGTACTGGTCTATTGTTGGCCCATTATTGGGCCAGCATTAGTCTATCGCTGGCCGATAATTGGACCAGTACTGGCCCATTGTTGGCCCGTTGTTGGGCCAGCACTGGTCTATTGTTGGCCCATTGTTGGGCCAGCATTGGCCCGTCGTTGAGCACGAGAGGCAGCTTTGAAAAACCCCGCGAAAACGCTGAATAATACGCATCAACGCGACTGGGATTGGTAGACAATGGTATTAAAAGTGGTATCATCAATATCAGCGCCTTGACATTAAAATAACGTTGTTCTTTGGGAAAAGGAAGCGTTCGAGCGTAATTAGAAATGAAAAACGTGCACGTCGAGCTTTGCCAAGAAGACATCGCCTCAGAAACCCCCTTTTTCCTACTACCTCCCCCCCGCCGTTCTCCATTGTGGAATTGAATCATTCAAATCCTCTCTGTCCCATCAATTCCGCTTTTCAATCCCGTTTTCTATTTGTCTTCGGTACGAATTAATTTATTTTTCCGGTTACGAGATTTTCCAGCGCGAAATCCTTTCGTCGTGAAATTAGTCTGCCAAGGCATTACAGCCATCTCCATTTTGTTTATTGACGTCATGTTTGCCACTAGATAATTAATTTTCGTTATTATTAATTTGCAGTAATTCATTAATTTATTCATTGGGAAAAATAGTGGCGCCTTCACACACATTGAGATGAACGAGAGAAAAAAAACAACCAGAACATTTACCATGCCTTCAATACTCGATGAAGATCTTGCAGGAAAAAATCGCTGAGTCGCTCTTTGAAGTTGTTTACGCACCGTGAAATCAAGACTATCAGATTCCTCAATGATTCTGTTTCTGTATTCAACTCGACGCCTTTCTTATCTGATTTCGCCCTGTTTATACGTGTCATTCGAGAAGAGGATAAGGTTTCGTATAAAATTGTGAATCCTAGAGAGAGAGAGGGACTAGAAAGCGTGCTGTTATTTCATAAGATATGTTTGATACTCAATTTCTACAACATCGTTCGAAGGGTATCCAGTCTATTGCATACAGGGTATCCATTCCGAAAGTAGAAGATGGAAATTAAATAGGAACTATACATTGACATTCATGAAGTTTTTTTTGATGAAATGGAAATTGTCACCAACTCAGGCTTATCTTGAAATCAACTTTCGTCAAAAATCGCCTTTGTTGAGATCACAAAAAATTCTTGAAAGTTATATTCCTGGATAAATGTTACTCATATTTAAAATCATTATTAAGTACGAGATGCAATTTTAAAGTTTTGACATCGATTCTCAATGCTTTAGTCTTGTGTCCAGTTTTCATGACATTTTGACATATGACAGCTGAAGTTTTGTTTTGAATTTTATAAAAACCAAGGAATCACGAAAATGAAAGGATCTTTCTTGTCGTACGAGGAAAAGGGAACATTTTAATATTTGTATTCTCGAAATAACTGGAAATATTTTTTTTCATATACAGGGTAAGTAAAAATTAAAAATGTGTACCGGGCTTTCTAAAAGTGAAACTGAATTTGACGGTTCAAGTTGAAATATCTGGATTGACGTAAAAGTTTGACATTCCTAGACAAAATTCAGCAATGCATCGAAGAACATATTTGAAAGTGACACCAAAATTAATCAGAATGTTCTCAATATTCGGTATCGATCAAGAAATTCATAGTTTTCTGAGCTGAATCGAAACAACAACGTTGCCAAAAAATATTGAAAATCACTGTACGCAGTTGTGACGTCATAATGTCGTAGTTTCTAAATTGGGAAAAAAGTAATGTCCCAACTTTCTGTGTTTGATGATTTTTTTTTTAATTTATTGATGAAGATGGGACTCAAAATTCTTGACATTTAGACACATGACAGCTGAAGTTTTGTTTCAAATTTGGTAACAATGAATAAAACACGAGAAGAATGCGTCAATTCATCAAAATAGGCAAACTTTTCCTGTAAATTCAACCATTCCATCCGAATCAACAACCTAGTAAGACAAATGACGTCTGCCTTGTCCACAGCCACCTGGATCCGTTTCCGCGCGACTTCCAAAACAAACGAACGCGCACAGCCTACTCGCCTTTTAGCATCAAAGGCCTTTGCTGCAATGGAACGAGCGAGTATCCGATTGTGAAATTGTGAAATTCGCCGGAAACGCGTAATTACTGTTCTGATATAGGCTCCGGGCGATATTCACATCATTAGTATTTAACATGAGAGGGATTACACGGTTGTAGAGGAACAGGAACAGAGCGCTCGGCTTTCTGAGAACGCTTCGGGGTTAGTCGGTGGGTTAGTTACCCCTCTTGAAGCCATCCTTGGGCGGGAGCATACGAACTTCTCTCATTTGCATGGGTTCCACGAATTAATGCGATATCGTGACAGTAGACGTGATAATATCTCGATTAGTTGTAGCTCATTCAGCGTTTATTATCATAGAACAGCTGTCAATGTCATTATTTATGACACGGCAGCTGTCAATGTCATAATTGATGACACAACAGCTGTCAATGTCATAATTGATGACACAACAGCTGTCAATGTCATTATTGATGACACAACAGCTGTCAATATCATTATCATAAGTAATAATAATAATAAATATATGCTTTATTATCCAAAGAATATTATTCTCATTGACAAAGTTATCTTAATTAGGAAGCTGAATACATTCATAGAACCTGTCTGTTAGAACGTACACAGTACAATATGAAAGATTGAAAAGACAAACTTAAAATAATCATTGAGCACTATAAGATAGAATATGATGAAACATGTTTTTATTATTTATGACACGACAACTATCAATGTCATCATTGATGACACGACAGTTGTCAATGTCATTATTGATGACACAACAGTTGTCAATGTCATTATTGATGACACATCAGCTGTCAATATCATTATTATAAGTAATAATAATGATAAATATATGCTTTATTATCCAAAGAATATTATTCTCATTGACAAAGTTATCTTAATTAGGAAGTTGAATACATTCATAGAACCTGTCTGTTAAAACGTACACAGTACAATATGAAAGATTGAAAAGACAAACTCAAAATAATCATTTAGCACTATAAGATAGAATATGATGAAACATGTTTTTATTATTTATGACACGACAACTATCAATGTCATCATTGATGACACGACAGTTGTCAATGTCATTATTGATGACACAACAGTTGTCAATGTCATTATTGATGACACATCAGCTGTCAATATCATTATTATAAGTAATAATAATGATAAATATATGCTTTATTATCCAAAGAATATTATTCTCATTGACAAAGTTATCTTAATTAGGAAGTTGAATACATTCATAGAACCTGTCTGTTAGAAGGTACACAGTACAATATGAAAGATTGAAAAGACAAACTTAAAATAATCATTCAGCACTATAAGATAGAATATGATGAAACATGTTTTTATTATTTATGACACGACAGCTATCAATGTCATTATTCATGACACGACAGTTCTCAATGTCATTATTTATGACACAACAGCTGTCAATGTCAATGTATATCAATGTGCTGTCGAGGCGAATAGACGTACATCTGCTCGTGCTCTGAATTTGTTAGTTTGTTAGTCATTTTCACGCTAAAACGGTGAAAACAAATCAATAAATATTACGTGTGTAGCTAGTTAATATTGAGTCAAGTGATTGCTATGGCCCTAATACAAAAAGACATTCAGAAACTGATCAAAGAAGCTACGAAAATTATCGTAACAGATCAAAACTTCATGGAAACTCTAGTCAAAAGTGTTGCTGACCACCTGAATGATAAAATCGATGAGATTCTGAAAAAACAGCAGGAGAAGTTTCAAGAGTTTGAAGAAAAGATCTCCTCCCTGTCCGACGAAAACAAAACTCTAAGGCAAAAAGTCGATAAACAGGAGCAGTTTCAAATTAAAAATAATATAAGAATATATGGAGTTGAGGAAAGTGAGAATGAGAATGTGGAGGACATCGTGCATAATATACTCAATAAAACATTGAAAACCAAAATAAATGTAAGCCAGTGTACCGAATTCACGTATAGAGTGGGTCCAAAAAACAACACGATAAACGATGGGCGGAACAAAAAACCCCGAGCTATCCTTGTTCGTTTTTCAAACTACAGAGATAAACAAAAAGTGATGGAAAGTAAGAAATTCCTAAAGTCCAGTGGTGTGGTGATAAGGGAGGAGTTGACCAAGGCAAAACTTGATATTTTGATGAAAGCCACAAAGAAGTATACAACGAAAAATGTTTGGAGTAGGAATGGAGAAGTATTTGCAAATATTAGCGGACAGAAGAAGAGAATTGCATGTGAAAATGACATTATCTAGGCAGTTTTCTATTGTGCCGTGCAGAGTAGGAGCAACAACTAGAAACTTTAGCTGGAATACTGTATTCACTACTACTTTTACTTAATTTTTTATTTTTTTTTCAATAATATTTTTAAGTTCTGTTCTGTATTTCAGAACACATTCTTTTCAATTTTTCATCACAGACCTGAAATTATTCATTACTGTCGAACACTACCATGGAAAAATTCGTTTTTAGCTGTTACTATCAGAACTTTAGGGGACTGAGAACAAGGCTGAGAGAAATCAAACTGAATATCGAGGAGGAGGAATACGATATAATTTTAGGAACGGAAACTTGGTTGCACGAGGGGATATATGACTCAGAGGTTATAAATCTGGATAGATATAATCTGTTTAGAGCTGACAGAAATTACGACTTGACTAAAAAGGTAATGGGTGGAGGGGTTATGATAGCGGTAAAAAAAAAATACAAAATTACAGAAGTACATAAGGTTAGCAATTTATATGACATGGTGGGAATCAAAATCAGATTTAAAAAACAAAACATCAATATTTTTTCAGTATATTTTCCCCCCAACTCAATCGCGGAAACTTATCAGAATTTTTGCAATATCATAGAAAGTATTCAGGACGCTAACGGAAACTTAGTCATTTTAGGAGATTTCAATTTACCCAATTTAGCAATCGAAAACTTTGGTCAGGGAGAATTTGACAAGAGGCATAAGACATTTCTTGACTTCATCAATCTAAACGCACTTAAACAGTTTAACTACATAACTAACTCAAATGATAGGATACTAGATCTGATTTTGATGCAAGAAGGACCTAATAACTTCATAGAAATATCTAGATCGGAATTTACGTTGATTCCTGAAGATAACTACCACCCTGCCCTTTATCTGCAGGTCGGTGTGGATACCCAGAAAAATGATGAACACCAGGAAATATCAGCGAATGGTTTGAAGTACTATAATTTCAAAAAATGTGACTTCTTAACACTCATACACAGAATTAGAGATATAGATTGGACGCCACTGTATGCAATCGAAGAAGTTAATGAAGCTGTAGCCTATTTTTATGATGAACTATACAATATTATTGATAACACAGTTCCCTGTGACCGGGTGAGACATTCTAATTATCCCGTCTGGTTCGATAAAGAGATAAGACACAGCATAAAAAGAAAAAAACATCTACACTCATTACGACACCTATCTGAATATCACATGGAATTATTCAAAGCGGAAAGGCGTAGACTGAAAGCGTTAATCAAAAAAAAGTATGACGAATACACGGAATTTATGGAAAAAACTATAAAAACGGATAGTAAAAAGTTTTGGACATATACAAAAACGAATAAAAAAAATTATAATCATGTACCAAATTTAGAATACGAGGATAAAAGAATTCCCCATTGCGATGTAGCTGATTGTTTTGGAAAATATTTCCAGTCTACCTTTAAAACAGAAAAGAGCTCATATAAAATCGAAGAGGTTATAAATAAAGAAAATATGGCATTTGTTAGTGAGATAACTATCGGCGAGTACTATCAGGCTATAAAAAAGCTCAAACCAAAAAGATCGGCTGGTGTTGACAGAGTTCCACCATATCTGATAAAAGGGTGTGCAGAGTGGCTTCAGGAGCCAATTCGGTTCATCTTCAATGTTTCTATAAGAACAGCTGTATTTCCAGATATGTGGAAAGAATCAATTGTAACGCCAATTCACAAGTCCGGTAAAACTTCTGATATAAAAAATTATAGACCAATCTCAGTATTGTGCGCAATAGCTAAACTCTTTGAACACGCTATATATACGAAAGTATGGGACTCTGTCAAAACCAATATATGCGAAGAGCAACATGGCTTCACCCCAAAAAGGTCTACAGGTACAAACTTACTGGTTTTCTCTCACGATGTTCACCAAATTATAGCGGATAATGCACAGACTGACGTCATCTACACCGATTTTCAGAAAGCATTTGATAAAGTGAACCACGACATTTTATTGAAGAAATTACAGGGTTATGGGGCAAACATGCAAAGTCTGAATTTTTTTAAATCATATCTCGAAAACAGGACGTACAAAGTAAAGTACCGCGGCAATTCATCAGGCAAATACCAAGCGGGCTCCGGAGTCCCCCAGGGGTCTAACCTAGGGCCACTTTTTTTCTTGATATTCATCAATGACTTGCCACAACACCTGAGGTACTCCAGGAGTTTGCTTTTCGCTGACGATTTGAAATTCTACCGAAGAGTTGAAACTGAGCAGGACTGTCTTGATCTTCAATCTGATGTCGATTCAGTATACCTTTGGTCTGTGGAAAATGATTTGCCATTCAACACATCTAAGTGTGTAGTACTGTCCTGTTCGAGAAAAAGGAGAGTGGTGGAATACTCTTACAAAATGAATAACGACACTTTAACGAAAGTCAATAAGGTCAAAGATTTAGGCATCCAGTATGATCACACACTTTCCTTCAAATTACATATTGAGTATATAATCTCGCAGGCGCTCAGAACGCTGGGTTTTGTAATGAGGTACTCGAAGAACTTTAAGGACTATCAGACAATAATATTATTATACAATACATTCGTAAGGCCCAAACTTGAATATTGTAGTGTAGTATGGAATCCTACTACATTAGTGGACTCCTATTCTATCGAAAAAGTACAGAATCGAGTATTGAGGATCCTCTATATGAAAAAATATCATATTTACCCCGATTACAATATAATTAGAACGTCTAATCTCAGAACCGAATTCAATATCGCGAGTTTGGAAATCCGGCGACAGATGACATTGATAGGGATGTGCTACAAACTCTATAACCAACAATATAATTGCATATACCTCAAATCTCTCCTAAGAGTGAGAATCCCCCCTCGAGCAACAAGATTTACTCAATTCTTCGAAATACCTTTCAGTCCTTTTTCTAACTTCTGCTCACCGATCATAACAATGTTGAAAATAACAAACAATATATTACATCTATCAGAACTCAGCTTTGACTTAGTCCCCGGAATATTTTTTGGTAACCTGTACAAGTATTTCTCGTA
This sequence comes from Plagiodera versicolora, assembly GCA_037013635.1. Lineage (NCBI taxonomy): Eukaryota > Metazoa > Arthropoda > Insecta > Coleoptera > Chrysomelidae > Plagiodera > Plagiodera versicolora. The sequence continues at coordinate 7,153,877 of CM072991.1, read as the reverse complement.
AATCTTTCCTGAAATTGAGAACCATGGTGTGTGCAGTATTGACAGCTTCGACAAACATTCAACATGTACTTTGAAATTTAATTATTTTCTCATGTAATAAGGTACTTGTAACCTGTTTGAGAAATAAATAAATAAATAAATCATTTATGACACGACAGCTGTCAATGTCATTATTTATGACACGACAGCTGTCAAAGTTTTGTTTATAGATGTTCTAGAATCTATTTGAATTATCTTTTCATTAGTTTCGTGCAGAAAATTTTCGAAATAATCATGGATCATTTCCATTGCGAGTCTATTCGATAATACAACCTGAATTGCTTTTCTTCCACTGTCCCCACCCGACTCGTTGCTAGTTGAATGAACGTATAGTAGTAAAAAACAGCGGGACAAAATGCCGTATCTTGTCATTGTCCTTCTCGACGTATCAAGCCGAGCACTTCTCAAAGCCCTGTTTTTATTATAGAAATCATAAAAAAAGGGAAGTGGAATATGAACCCAGCGGGCGTAGCTCTATTTTGGATCTCCATGCGAGCGACTCAATCTAAGAGATGGGGCCATAACGACAAGCTATTCGGATGATGTTTTGTTGTAAAATCAACCAAAGTAGCAGTAACTCAGATATGAGATATTATTCGACACTGTACATACGATTTTTGAGAGTGGTTATGGGGAAGGAACGATAAGAGAGATTTATGGAAGAAACAGCTTTTTATTTTGGAGGCCAGGGTGATTTTTCTGGAATCATTTCAGCAATTTTCAGAGCTCTACTCCCAACGGTTATTTGAGAATTCATCATTAACTCAGTTGTGTTATCGGATACGAAAGAGCATCTGCACCTGACGTCACAGAAATCAAATGTCAAACGGTTTAGATGTCAAAAATAACCGAAACAGAAGCTTATCGTATAGAAAATGTTCTCTTAAAAAATTCAATAGATTACTACTTATCGAATTATCAAAACAGGTATGATGAAGTTGTTTTCCCTCCAGACCTGGAAGATACGCCTATTTGAATGACATGAAACACGAATATTTGGCCCAACTGTACATGACACAATGCTCGTTGCTTTGTTTTGTGCATTTCACCATAATTTCGCCTCGTATTTTGATGATAATATATGAACAATAATTTATAGGTTATAAATCCTTCTCACCATCGCCAAACTAACGTTTTACAGCGTTGTCAATTGTATGCAAATGCAAAAGTGAAATATTTCACTGATGACTCAATCTATAACAACCAAAAAATTCGTGTTTTTTATGTCTGGTCACGAATTATATATTATTTCCATGATTAAGAAGCCCCCAAAAATAGTATAGTTGGCAACTCTGACACACGTCCAGTGTTAGCAGTTCTGACGTCACAAAGAGTGTTGTTTTCAAGGACTCGCCAGTTTCAAATGGGGAATTTTCGGATTTCGCATACTATTTTCTAGAAAAATTAATCAGGCATACAATTATAATGGAAACTTCTTGCGGCCCTCTATCGGAATATTTTTGCAAATACGATAAATACAGTCTCATTGCGAAAAAAAATAGTTTTTTTGTCGTCGAGGTCGATACCCTCGATCAGGATTCAGGATCAGGAAGTCTCTCGCATCATCCACCAAATCCTCCTGGATAAATCAAACAACAATTCCATACCGTCTAGGATACGAGTTCGAAGACATATTTCTTTGTTTCACCAGTCGGCATGTCATCTAGATCACGGCATTCTGGATTTATAGTATACATTCTACGCGTTATGATCATGGCACGCCGCGACCTTACGTGAGTTGCTTTTGAATATCAAATTCTGCTACACTGAGAAAAAAAGTTAATGCGCTTAATCCGCAAGCAGAGTTAACATGCGATTTCAGGTTCGTTTTTGTGGAGAATTTTATCGATAATGCGGAGTTTGTTGGTGGGGATGGAAGGATTTTTCTTGTCCTACGAAAAAAAGAGAGATATTTTACTCTAAAGCAGTGGCAAAACTAGAAGGAGGACAATGTGATGTCTTTCAGTGGCTTTTTTGTATTTTTGAGATATTCGGAAACATTTTTTTTCATATACAGGGCGAAAAAAAATTGAACTTGTAGACAGATTTTATTTTTTTTTTGAAATTTCAAGTACAAAAAGGTCTACCTTGGGACAAAATTTGGAATGTTTATTCTGATTTTTAGGGCATTCTACGATATTTTTTCTTAGTCGAAAATCGTGATTTTTCATTGGAGATTTTTCATTGAAAAAATCACTACGCCACTGGATCAGAGTGCCTCTAAACAGGTGTGACCAAAATTCCATGAAAAAATATAGTTACGTTAATAAATTTTTCTTCCTTTATTATTGAATTGTGTGAATGTAATTCCGTTTTTATTTCATAAAAAAAATTACGCTTTCTGTTTTTTTTTGTCATCTGGCGGCACTTTATTGTTGAAATCATAAAAAAATATTCTCATGGCTATATCTGTTGATACAGGGTGTTTTTTGTGACTGTTAGCTGTGTGAGTTTTCGAATAACTTTGTTATTAATGAATATTTTTTCATGAAAATTAGATCACACCTGTTTAGAGACATTCTGAATCCAGTGGCGTAGTGATTTTTTCAATGAAAAAATCGCTAATGAAAAATCTCGATTTTCGACTGAGAACAAATATCGTGATATGCCCTAAAAATGGGCCACACTGTATATAAAAAGCTCCTGGTCCAAAATGCATCAGTCTCAGAAAGCTTGGTTCACATTTTTGGCTCGCTTTGTGAATTCTGAGATGTTTTAATAAGTGTCAAAACTTCCATTATCGCTTTTTCATTATCTGGAATGAAACACACGCTGATATTTGTAATCGAAAGTGGAAAATTCAATTTTGAGAACTGAATTTCATGGTTCAACTAGATCGAAACAACAACGTTGTCAAAAATGTTGGAAATCGCTGTACGCAGTTGTGACGTGACAACGTCATAATTTCTTAATTGCTTAAAAATAAAGAAAAAAACTGAATGTCTCAACGTTCTGTGTTTCATAAAATTTTTTCTTGAATTTATTGATAGAGATGAAACTCATAATTCAATGGAATAATATTGAATTTCTATCAAACGAAATAACGTTCTACGCATATGTATAAAATAAACATTTCCGTATTTTTTTCTCAGTCGATATATCAGTGATAATACGACAAAGCAGATTTCTGCTGATGGTCAGCGAACATTGCACATTTGCAGAATGCAATGCGATAAAATATGCTTGAGAGCCAGTTTCAATATTAAATATCAGCGCTTTCTAGGAAATCGTACACCATTGTGGAAATAATCTCGAGAATTATAGCTTCCTTGGTGACATCCAAGTGGAACGGTCTACTTTATCGTCTTTTTATTATTATAGAATATTTATTTAATGGAACAGTTGATACTGATTATACAGCGTGGAACAGCCAAATGGAATAAATTCGATAGCGAATTAATGGGAGCGTGTTGGGAAAACGCTCAGACACGTCGATTCGTATTTTTAGATGCGCATTTTTACAGAAAAAAATAATTATATAGGGTGTGTCATGTGACAGTGGCCGATCCCAACTTTCTTATTCTGAATACAACCCCCTGTATATTATTAGTTTTTTGGATTCTTTAGAAAATTCTAGACATAATTCATGTACAATGTCCCATACCCATCTTCAACTGTTTCGGATATATTGAGTGTTTTCAGATGTATTACAAAAATTAATTCACAAATAATGTGAAATAATGTGAAAAAACAAAAAAATATCAATTCCAATGTAAGATATGATCAAAATGTTCAAATAGAGCCAGTTTTGTCATCAAGGGTCATCAAGAATATGATGAAAATCGTTATTTTTCAAAACTGCTGACGTCATAACTCGAAGAAAAATTGACCGATCGACTTGAAATTGAAACTGAATATTCTTGAAAATGTTCACTATGTCAATTTGACATTGAAAAAATGACTATCATTACCCACAAAAACGTTTTTTTTTCAGAATTACGTCATTTTATTAATTTATCTACATTTTCATGAAAATAGTAGGTCCTTGTGTAGAACTCCATTATTTCTCGATATTTTTGGAGGAAAAAATCTTGAAATAGAGCTCAAATTATACCTCATTATGTCCAAAAAACTTGAGAAAATTCTACTGAGTATTGTCTTTAAAAAAACTCCGCAAGAATCGCCCAAATTTTCAAGCGTTACATTTTCATTAAACTTCTTGGTGCACTCTAGAAACAAAACCAAACACAATAAATCGCATATACCATGAAACGTTCAATTGTTTGACGCCATATTTGTTTACTTTCCACAGCAGCCTCGACGGTGGTTCAAAACGCAAATATCGAAGTGAAACGTAACCTAAAAATATCGGCATTCATTCAAAAATAGACCTGATGTTTTCTACCTTCAAGTATAGTCGATAAGCCAGGGATCTGTACACTACAAGTTGTTATGCATAATTTAGAACGACTCGTAAATGTTCGACTTGTTGATCTTTTGACTTGTTTACATAATATTTTGACAGTTGTTGGAAGCGATCCAAACTTATGCTCGGCTCTTACATAGGATAAAGTTATTTCGGGATTGTTTACATGTCGTAGATGACTTGAAATGCGTCTTTTGTTTTGGAAACAACGTTTTAACCACTCACAGATCTCTAGATCAGGATTATACCTTCTAATTAACAATCCTCGGACAAGAATTGCTGATTTTCTATAGTTTATTCACGTGGGGTTGATAGTTACGTCACGTGAGCAACAGGTGCGACGTTGCCGGATAGTAAATAAATCATTGAACTCAAAGAAACACTGTAATATTAACAATTTCAGTGTGATTTCTTCTGTCATTTGAGTTTCGTAATTGAATAATTCAATTATTTGATGATGCGAATTATATTTGTCACAAAAATCGAACTAAATTGATATCTCTCATAGTTTCTGAGATGTCATTAGTGGCGGTTGAATTTGAAAGACCCTATGTAGACCACGTTAACCTTCAACGAATCCCCTGTATATTGCAGCTATTCAACTATTCATTGCGATGATTTAAAGCTCTCAGCCATTTTCTTAAATGTAGTATATTCGAAGTATGCTGTGATAAAAACAAGAGAATGCTAGTAGGCTCTTCATTTTTTCCATATCCTTCCGCTAAACAAGATGAGCAACCGGAAATGCGCGAAAAACACGATAAGCTCCACTTTTTCGCAGTGGAACTCTCTTTTATAGCTTTTTCATTCGTTTCCATCCTACGTGATGGCAACGGAGTAGCGAAATAATCAGATGTCTGATACAAACTGCGTTGGAAAGTTCGGTGGGAGCCTGTTTTGTGCCGTAAGAGGGCGCCTTTTATAGCCACCGAGATTGCCTTCTGTATTCATCTCGAAAATGGCGAATCGCGATTCCGTGAAAATCCACAACTTTCGTATTATGGTCGGTCATATCGTTAGAACAGATTGGGTCGCTTCGAGATTGTTCTTGTATGAATTTTTTGCTCACTCATAAGTGGTTCGGATTCCACTACGAGCTGTAGACCGCGCTCTCACAGTTAGAGCTCGTTCACAGGTGGTTTGTGTGGTTGATTGATTGAAAAATGACGTTCCTCTATAAAAAGACATTTCTTAATTTTTTTTCAGACTCACAGATCCAGGGATTGACTCGCCATAACACCCTTTTTTCAACTTGGCTGGACAAAATTGAAAAAAATCCTATTCTACAGGTTGTTTCAGAATTGCACGGCAATATTACATGTAAGTATTTTCTGGTACAAAATAAGGAAAAAAGTTCCTATGAACATGTGTCCGATCTCGATTATTAACAGAGTTACAGGGTGTTGAAAGTTGAAGAAAAATTTGGTTTTTATTTTATTGTGCTTGATCTACTGCAGATGGAGCTTTCAAATTTTGTATGAGTATCAAGCAATAGGTGCTGCTTAATATGGAAGTAAATGTTTTGCGAATACCATACAGGGTGTTACATTTTCCGAGGTTTCAATCCATAAAAGCCTTAAGAAAAACTGGCTCGTACGCCACTGGTGGATTTCAATATTTTTTTTAGGTCCTTCAACCTATTACCTAAATTTTGTCCCTCTTGACTTTTGGTCGAATTCCGTTCAGTTTTCTCAGAAATTAATTGATTTGTAAATTGACTCAAAGTTACGTACTCCGAAATGTTTGTACAATTTTGATATTTGATATTAATCAAAGCAAATTTATCAATAAATGTTTAGAGGAATTGTTGATCCATGACTTTCTTTCCTTATTTTGTACCAAAAAATACGAAACACCCTGTATATGATCAACATAACATTCTAGCATCGAAAATCTTTATCCTACTTTTTTGACACAATTCGAACACCCACTATAGTACAGTCGAAAAATCTCTCAGGACCACGAATCAAAGAACCAGCCGATCGCAGACGAGATAAAAAAGACAGTGACAGTTCCCTTCTTCTTCTCTTTCTAATAATTAACGAGAGCACTCACACGTAGCAGTTTTTACACTTAGAGACCATCAATTAATTCTACGGCCCATTCGTCCGGGAGGAAACTTTTTGCGGTCCGTTTGGCACGTTTTTTTTCAACTGGACGAACACACTTAGCCGCCGTAATTCTTTCTCACTTCGTATATATCTACTAAATAATATAATACAGAGAGACTGTTGGGGAGAAGTCTAGTTATTTGACACTCTGATGTGACAGGTGACGTTTCAAACAACATGAGTACAACTAGTGAGCTCATATCGAAGCTTGTTGGTGATTTTTTGGGTTCAAAAACACCTTAATCATGCCACGACCACTACGCTAACCAGATTTGGGTCCCAGTGACTCTTTCCCAAAACTGAACAGACAAATGGAAGGAAAGACAAAATGGATTTCGGAAAAATTCGAAATTTATCTTCTTTTTTGAACAGACCTGTTCCTTGAAGGACATGCTAATATTCGAAAGGGTGACTCTTTGACACATTTTGAGAAAAAAACTTCTTATAAACGTGTGTCCTACGAGTCTTAGCTTTTGAGATACAGGGTGATATAGATTATTGAACGGTTGGTACTGCGATATGAAGCGATTTTAATTTAATTATTTTAATCAAGAACAGAGCATCTGACAAAAAAAAATATATTTTTTGGATTCTCATTCATTTGGGAACAAATTTGATCTCTTAATCTGCTTTCAGTCGATGCACAAACATTTTCACGCCGCATCAGATTTTTGAGGAATTGACCCTGAAGTAAAGCGATTTTTATTTTTTTAAGCGAAAACCATGCGTCGGGCAAAGAAAATCCATGAGATTAATTTTGCTCGATAATGAATGAGGATCTTAAAAGTAATTTTTATTTTGGAAGTAAGCAGTGGCGTAGTATTTTTTTCTCCAAAAATATTCAATGCAAAACCCGTACGGACGCCACTGGTAGAAAAAATGAAAAATTTCGTACATCATAAAAGTGCACATTGATGCATAGAAGACATGTACAGAATTTTTGGAAAATGTCTAATATATTATCTCAGTTATTATTAAAAAACTGTTTTTTTTCGAAATTCTATCACCCTGTATCTCAGAAGTTGAGACTTTAGGACATACGTTGATAGGAAGTTTTTTTCTCAAAATGTGTCAAAGAATCACGCCTTCAAACATTAGAATGTCTTTAAGGAACACCTTTGGACCCCTGTAGTAAAATAGAAAAAAAAGGAACACCCTGTATACCAAATCATCTTCTCTGTCACTCAACGCTGTAATCCCAGATCATCTCCGGATAATTCCGGATCCAATCAAGCATGGGTCATGACTGGAGGTTACAAAGTGATCCAGATAAATTTTGATTGTCCCGATAACAAGGCCTCTGAATCTGGTTAAAATAAGTGGGATGGATTTCGGAAAGAATGGAGTTTCCCTGCAGGGATTAGCCTAAGTTAATTGGCAAATTATGCTGCAGAAACATAGGAAATTTCGGAGGGAGAGGTAATCGCACTTTCGAAATTGTAATTGGGCTTCTTGGGTGTCTTAGCTGGGATTGGTGGGTCTTAAGAACAGTAGTTTACATCGAAAAGTGGCCTGAGAAGAAGGGTTTGCATTGAGGCAGCTCTGGACGACACCTGGTGGTGGCTTTGTGAACGAAGCAGGTGATTTTTCGAATGTTTTTGGGTGTTTTCAGACTTCTCAGATTTGTTCAGTGATGAGAAATATACTTCCAAACTGTTTATTAGACGTTCTATGGTATTTTTCGTCGAAATTTTGATTTTTTGAAATTTCAACATGAAATATCTCGAAAAGTATGCTAGATGTCGAAAAACGGTTTTCACCACTGTTTTTAGCGCCTTTTGAACACCTTATAGACGAGTTTTCAGCCAAATTTCAGGCATTTTTTGAAATTTTGTTCGAAAATATTGGGATTTTTTGGAATTTTCGACATACACTATCTCGATAATTCGAAATTTTTCTGGACTTTCTCGATATATTCGATGATAAAAAATCACGAATTTCTTGAAAACTATACTAGATATCGGAAAACTAAGGCCAGTGCCGTTATTGATTTCAGTCTGAAACGCATCAATTCATGATCTAGCAAAATCTGAAAGCTCAAATGATCCAAAATTATTGATATTTCAAAATAATGAATCTGCTCTGCTTCTATCTTTGAATATTTCGAATGATGAAACAAAAAAATTACTCATTGTTTTTATAGTACAATGAAAGAATATCTCAGAGCAATACAGAAACGAGAAAAATTCTCTAAACATCCTCAAATATTGGATCTACTTTCCACTTTCCATTTCCTTCTCGTTCCTTAACGCTGAAAAGAACTCAGTTCGAGCTCCCTACCCAAATCCCCGTTGAAATAATCACGAAATGCTCGTTCCTGTCTTCCTCCTTCCGTTTTCCCTCAAGATCTGGATCCGGATAAAAAAATTATTTAATTAAATCCGAACATTTCCGAACCGCAATTTAACCGAGACTAATTACCAATGCTCGGGCACTAAATTCAGTTCAACAATATTCGTAGATGTTATCGTCGTGTACTATAATTTGCATGGAAAAGTGGAAAAGCTGAAAAACACTTTGGATTCTTTCATGTCGGTGCAGGACCGTACTTGGAGGAATTCGTGACTTTGTATGTGGGTTGAAAAATATTTGGAATGACTTTCGAAACCGAAGAATTCATTCCGAGTTTTTTTGCTCAGGTGACATGTGACATCTCGCTACTGATGATACTCCTGAATAGGAAGTTAGGTTCAAATTGTTTTGTAAATGTTTTCAATTTACACCAAAAGGTGATAAAGTTTCGACTAAAATTAGGAAACTTAATTAGCGGTTAAAAAATTCCCTCTAAATAAATTTGGCATCGTTTTAAAGTGTTGCCATACTTTCCATACCATTCAGAAGGTTATTGTTTAGATAGATACTTTTTTTTTCCTACTATTGGTATTCAAAGATAACCAAATCAGAACTGTCTTCCTCAAATGAAAAAACGAATACGGATATTTCCAGGAGAATCATTAATACCAACTTGAGAAAAATATTGTTGGCTTGATAGCCTTCGGTAAAATATTACACCGGAAAACACAAGTCAATGTTAACCGGAAGTCAACTAAACGAAGCTCCCAAATAAACAAGAATATAATAAAGTTTGTCGAGTGATTTTTTGTGATTTAGTTTTCTATCAAAGGCTTACTCTGAGGGCGAACAATACACCTAGTCCGGTCCTGTCCAGTCAAAGGAAAATGCATATTAGATTTAAGCGGAAAGATGTTCCGACTACACAAGTCTTTTATTCGTTCAAGCAGATTTTATCGCTGTAATGCCAGTCTAGTATTCCCAATTACTTATCGCTTTTTGAGTCAGGATATTCGAAGAGAAATAATGATAATGATAATGACAAACGAGGATTCAGTTTCGTGGAATTCAACATGGAAAATGGGTTGCATCGACATTCTACAGGGTGATAAGGAGGAGAAGGTTGAACTTTGTTTTTGGATTTTCTTTGATTCGTTTTTTATCTCCTTAATTGGCGTCCTAGCATTGGCATTTATTTTCTGATTTTGCTCGAAAATATAGCAAAGGGTACCCCTTTTGGATTTTTTCAAAATTCAAAGACGTCGTAGAGTCTCCGATTCTCGTATGAAGGCTTTCAGAGCATCGACATTGACTTTTCAGAGGTTTTTTCGTTCAGAATAATGGAGTTTTTGGGGTTTTTCGTGAGTTTTCTCGACTTTTTGGGATTTTTTTGGAATTTTCAACATGAAATATCTCGAAAACTATACTAGATATCGAAAAACGGTTTTCACCACTGTTTTCAGCGCCTCTTAGATTTAGAATTCATTCTTCAAATTTTTGCTCGAAAATATAAAGTCAGGATATTCGACGAAGAATACAAAACGTTTTTCAAAATGGTTTGGGCTGAGCCAAATGATGTTCCAACACTACCAGCGAGATCTCAAGTTGTCAATCGACGATTTTCAAGCACCGAATCTCTGATTTTTTCAACGTTGCCCTAATCGTCAGACGTCATTGGCCATCCTAAGCACAGCAAGCATGCAATCTCTTTGCTCAGGAATCGCTCCTGATTCTCATCAACATCACTCTATGATACCCACACACTCTCTCAGAATCGACAACTCCGCAATTCCAAGAAACTAATAAAACTTCACTCGACATCGGTGGGAAGTGTTCGACAGCATTTCACCTGGAAAAAGTGGAAATCCAAATAAATCCGACGGCGTAAAAGAAAGCGAACAACCATGTCGCCACATCACAAACTGGAGCTTCCCTTTCATCCAACTTTAATTAGAAATGTTTTTGTTTACGTTCCAGCAGCTCCGGGCCGGAGCAGGGCGAACTCGAGTGACGTCACTGGCAGCCATCGTCCGGGAACTCCGGGCGAAAGGGATCCCGCATCGGAAATCATTCACCTCTCTATGTCACTACAGCGAAAAACTTGTTTATCGACAAACAATTTTCAGGCTACTTGCACCTGAAAATAGTGACGAGAAATCCTTTTGCCTTGAGAGCACATCGTTTATTATTTTTCGCCGGACAACTGACCAAGAGCGAGAACCAATTAAGCTGTTCTATCAGTCATTTTCGTCGACACCGTAAATACGAGGTGTGTCAGAAAAGTAAGGTGCCTAAATAATGGTGAAAGCACTCTTCGATTGTTGGTCGAACCAAAGTTATTCGTACGGAAAATTGGCTACACTTTTCATGAATTTTACAAGGAGAAAACGCTCATTTATTTTCTTGTCAAATCATCCAACTGTCAAAAAGTATAACAGCTAGTGAAACGTATAGTACAAAGTGGTTGCAAAATATGTTACGAAATATAAAAAAATGTCGAACGTGTAACAAATTTTAAAAGGATATCTACTCATTGAATTGTTTTCAGTTGGTGAGACGATCGTGTTGGGTTAAATTATTTCTGTCAACGTCATTCAGAACTAGCGGCGAATATACAGGGTGTATTAGAATTACACTGCAATATTTCAGGAGAATTCCAATATTTTTTTCAAGTTCTACAACCAATTACTTAAATTTTGTCGACTTTTGGTCGAATTCTGTTCAGTTTTCTGTACTTTTCAGTTTGGGAGAAAGAAAAAGTCACATGGACCGAGGTCAGATCAACAGGAAGGCTATTTCATTACTTTTCTGCCTCACCTCGTATGTTTTATAAACGAAACCGGACAATGCGAGATAGGGAAACTATTCTGGAATGGCGCCTTGAAATCAAACAACGATTGTCTTGTATTTATTAATCGATGAACGAACTAGGCCAAGTGTCTTATTCTTAACAATTGGCTATGTCATATTTCACCAATTTTTTATTGAACTGTTTATAAACTGATAATTGCACCAGCGTTTACAGTATAAATATGTGATTCAGATTATTGGAATTGAAATATCGATTAGATAATTTATTTCATCGATGAATCATGAAGAAATTAAACAGAAAAATACCAACTGTTTTCCTACGTTAAATTGAATTATCGAAATGACATAAATCTCATTAACATCATTCAAACTTCCAAAGAAGAAAACTCCTAATTGCATTTTGGAATGATGAAATCCTGTGGTGAAAGGCCATCTCACACAATTTTTGAATTATGACTGCTAAAAAAATTGCTGAAATCATTGGGATACAATGTACTGTCTTATCAATCACTTCCACTGTTATTAGGTCTCATTTTCCTTCAAGGTTGTCCAGATTTAATCCAAAATCTTCTGAAATTAGTCACAGGAAAGTTCTGATTAAAATGAATACTTCCATCAAATAAAAAAAAACTGTAATTTTTTGAGCAATAAATCCTGTCAGTGTTAAGTAAGACACCCGTATATTATGGCTTCAATGTTGAAAAAGCACATGCTCTACATACTGGAGACTAAACTTCAATGTCTTCTTAATTCATCTGAGAAAAAACGAGGTCAGTGAAAGTTATATTTGTAGCATTGTTGTTTATTGGAAACATAGACCATTGCTTCAAATGTCATCTAGATTTCTCTTTTCATGAGGTCTTCACTTATTTCTTGCATCAGATACTCGATTAGCATCCAGAATGATTTGAAACCTGACGTTTATATCCGGAAATGGAAGAAATAAAACAAATAAGAAGACTGAAACGCGCTGCTTTATTTACGGATAGGGGCGAAAGAGGCATAAAACTATGTTCAGTTGAAGTATTCTCGATCTAAAGGAAAATTACTAGGAAAAACTAACATGATACTTCACTGAAAGACTCAAAGAACGTAAAGAGTCATGGTGCATTTTCATTTTGGTCACTGCTTTTTGTAGAGACCCAGGAAATCACACAACCAAAAAAATGTTGAACTTCAAAAAACAGCTGTCAAAAAATGTCCTGCATTAGGAGGAGGAAAAGCTGAAGGAAAGTGTTTTTGTTGGACTAGATATTAGACTAGACGACCTAAGGCTTTGGAGAGGTCCAGGAAATGAGTGATTTCCTACATTACCACCTTCAGTAATTTATAGAAAATTTAGTAGGTGCGTGTGAAGAGGTAGATGACCAATTCCATCACGATGTTGAGTTGATAAAAAAAATTCGAGGAAGACAGAGCATCTCGATGATGATAGACTACTAGTAAACGCTTCCAAGAAGCTTCAATCCACAATGCCCATTAATAAATTCAATCATCCATCCACAGCACCAGCTAGAAAAAATCCATGACGATCAAGCCCAGGAGATGTCCTACTCTCCCCCAAATTCCAGGTTCCCTTGGAAATTTGCCCGTCTGGAAAGGCACATCCTGTCTGGATGAACAAGAAGGTCAAATCGTGCTCCGCTACAAGAGATCGATAAACCCGAAATTGAATTGTGATATGTCTATCCACGGATGCAACCTAATTCTGGTTTTATTGGAATGTCTGGACAGACGTACAGGACATCATTTCCTATAGATACCGGGTGTTCACGAGACACAGGGCGTTAATGGAAGAAAATCAGCAGATGTGTACAAGAAACTGCTTTTTTAGTTTGCTATTTCATAAGTGACAGGACGTTTTAAGAATGCAAAATAATCACTGATGAATAAATGATTGTTATGATCGCTATTGGGACTTCCATTATCTCTAAGTGGAGCAACTTTTCGTGAGAAATGAAAGGATTGGCTCCAAATCAATTGGCCTTGACGCGTGAGTAAGTAAAATCCGGTTAATTTTCATGTAGTCCGGCAGGCAATCAATCAAAATCGCTGTTGCGATTGAACAATCAATCAGAAAATTTCGGGGTTTTCCTCCTCTGTCATTAGGCCACTAGCAATTGGCTAAAAGGGCGTGTTTCATTAAGTATATAATGTGTGGTTTGGAGTCCAAATTATTTCTGCTTCCAAGTAGGTCGGGATTTTTTTGGAATGATAGTAATTTGCTGGTACGTGCCCCATTATCGTTTATTGAAAGTGCAACCTACAACAGCTGGTTTTGATTCTCATTTCGGTGCATCAGATATTCCATTTTGGAAATTGGGTATCGTCTTTTGTTTTCGAGTTATAAAGAAAAGTTCGTCTTTCCCAGACATACAAATATCTTAGTTGTTAGTGAAGTTAGAGGAAAGTAACTTCTACATTCTTGGGGCACTTTTTCACGTAGAATCCAGTGGAGTAGAGGAAATAACAAAAAGTTGATTAAATTTCGAGTTATAACTTGAAGTTGTTATTTTTCAAATGAAAATCATTATTTGGCTATAATTTAGTTAAAAAGAATCATTTTTTTACTTTTCAACCATACGAAAGAAAATGATAAATAATATAAATGAATAAGTGAAGGGTACTGTGCTGACTTTTGTGATGAAAATTCATGAAATCCGAGTTCCTATTCCATTCTAAGTTTAATGAATAAAATCATGCAGTTCCTCACCAGTTTTTGTGTTATTGATAGTGGAACTCACCTGAAACAAAAACCAAAATGAAATTCGACATTTTTCGAAGGCAAAACACAAAAATCATCAGCCAACTCTGGTGTACCACAGGGTACCCTATTGGGACTATTTATGTTATGTTGTTATCTACTAGAAGAATATTATTTATGTGAGAGAATCGAAGTTGTATAATTGTTGTTTCTCTTTATTATTATTTGCCTAAGTATTTCTAATGTGATTGTTGAGAAGATTAGAAATATCTCATTCAGATATATAAACAAAAATATGGTCTGATTGACATAGGAATAAATGCATAACGTGGAAATTTTTGAAGGTGAAATTCCTAGATAGTTAGGATAGTAAATCAAAATTAATAATTTTTCAATATATTTGTGAAAAATATCTTCAAATATAGCTGAAAATATACATTATTATATCCCGAAAACTCCAAAATCATCAATAATACTAATGATTAATGATAATCATAATAATAATAATAATAATAATAATAATAATAATAATAATAATAATAATGATAATAATAATAATAATAATAATAATAATAATAATGATAATAATAATAATAATAATAATAATAATGATGGTAATGATTGATTTGTCTTCAAAAATTTTATACAAATGTATTTCATGAATGAATATGGAACATCTCTCATGAATGAAATGTACTAGCAGCTGATTTGGGTACGTATTACACAAAAACGAGTCATATTAAATATTGAATATCTCGCAAGTGGAGGGTCCCGTTATTACATTATACCAGGCGTGAAATTTCAGTCGTTCCTATGCCGAACTTGGTAATTGGGATAATTATAGAGGATCGCAGCTATTGAGGATACCTTCGAATGGACCATATGGAAGACGATTAGGATATGAGTTTCCATTGAATGTGTAAGACAGAAGCATAGATAACAATTAGGATCGTGTGGAAAATATACAGTGTGGACATTTTGAACATCTCTCACCTTGAAATTAATTGTTTTTATTTTTTACATTATTGTAAAATTAAAAATAAGCAGTCAACCACTGAAATTCTAATATGAAACGTAGCTAGTTTTTTTGAATAATTTTTTGCACAGCTTTGTGACGTCACAACTACTAAACGACAATGACAGATGACAAGTCTGAATTTGAGGATTGTATAGAGTTTTTTTGAGATATTATATAATATTTCTCACCACTAAAGGTCTTATTCATTGATTTTTAATTTGTACCAGCAAAAATATTGCATTACATCTGATTTTTTGACTTATTCAATTCTCATATTCAACTTCAACTTCTCAGAATTCAGTCATATTTTCGTTGATTGATTTAAAACTATAGCCAATTTGATACAGCTTCAACCTAACCTAACCTAACTTAACCTAACCTTACTTAACCTAACCTAACTTAACCTCACTTTACCTAACCCCTGTTTCAAGTAGATTTTGTATCAATTTTCTCTGGAAAACTCACACTGTTTACTGATCTGTTACAATGTTATCAGAAGCTATAAAACGTAGACTTTATTTGCAGGAAACGTTGAAATAAACCTTATATCCCGGAATAACAATGTGAACTTAACTATAATGTACCATGTAATGGGACTATAAAGTTCTTCAACTGTTTTATGGGGCATGTGAAGATTAAAAATGGTGTCATTTGAAAAATTAAAAGCTTTTTTATCGCCGTGATTTATACTCATAGAAGCGGTATGATATCGATGAAGACGACTGTAATTATGGGAACCTCATTTAGTTCTTTGTGATGCACAGCCGAAAAATAATGTCTTTCGAAAGTTGAGAGCTATGTTGGACACTAAAAAGTCTACAGGGTGAATTACGATAGATGTAACGTTCATTTGGATGAATTTTTAAGAGAACAACATCATAATGTTCAATAAATTCCCATAGTCTGTCATAATGAATAGATTAATGTGACGTTTTCAGTATATACAGGGTCTTTATTTATTTGCCACGAGTTGCACTTTTCATTTGGGAAATTTGTGTGAAACTAGATTCTATTTTTCTCTTATATAAATGGATATTGAAGAATAAATAAATATTTTGAGAAGAATTAAAACAATTTTTCTTTTGAACATACCTCGTATAATAAATTCATGTTGTGGTAACCGTTGGTAATACAGTGCGTTGGGATTATAGTATTTAAAGGGGTTTTATTCAGTTGGAAGGCCGAAAAAAAGTGAATTTTTCAGAATTTTTCCGAGAAAACTTCGAAACTATTGATCTAATAATTTATACACATACTATGGTATATTTCAACAGTATTTTAGGACTTAGTATTACACCTGTTGAACAATTGTTCATAAAAAAATTCATGGGTGAGAAAAAAATCTTCGATTAATTAGTAAAAAATACATTTAAGAAGCTCGTGTTAAAATTTGGTCACCGACTTTCAAAGCACCATTTCGAGAAAAACGCGTTAAAAGTTTCAAAAGCACCTTCAAGCACTCTGAAACGCCTTTTCAAATTGGCGTGTAATTTCGAAAATATTCACCGGAAGGATATGGAATTTCCTGTGTGTATTCTCAAATAAATGTACATTAAGAAACAATAAATGAAAAAACCGATTTCCTGAGAATTCTAACTGTATATAACCCCTTAAACTTTATAATTGGAACGCTAGATGGCGCTGAAGTAGCTAGACTTTTGAGATTTTTGGACCAACAGTTTTTTCTATAAAAAATAAACGATATAACTCTCCATACATTCAAGAATATGTGCAGAAAGTTGTTTGTTGACCAGTTGAGTAGTTTTTCAGTGGAATCCTGACAAAAAACTCTCACTTCCAGATTTATACTTTTGATATTTGTGCATTGAACTCGATCCCCAACTTTTTCGTGCATAAATGCCAGACACTCCAGAGTGGGGGCACTTCAAAGTAAAAGTACCAAAACTTGTTATAACCGCCCGAATAATTCATTCTCCCCCGTGATCGTAAAATACGTTTCAAGTCTGTTTACGAGCCTTTAAAAACAACACAATACCAAAATACACCCATGGAAATTTGTCCGTAGCTCTCCGCATGAAGACATTACCATAAATAATGGCTGACCGTAATCGCCCCCAACGAAATCCTCTTCTTTTATATGACTCGTGTAGGTCTCGAATTTATTTGACACCTCGACCTGTGTGAGATTCCATGAAATACGTTACCGATCCCAACACAGAGAGATCAATGGATTCACGTGTGCTGAATTAGTCTCGCACGAGAGAAAAACAATTTTGATGGTATTTGAATCCCACTTCTGATGCAGCCAGACCAGTTCAACTCCATTAAACAGTGACAGTGTCGAACTGGACTTCACTTTGTACCCTGCAAGAGCTTTCAAAATCGAGAAATTTCTGTCTGGAACACTGAAGTGTCTTCAGCAAGTGCTTAGAACTGTTTCCCCTTCCAAAAGGGACAATAAATTCGGGAACCAGGTCCTTGCTCACTCTGTATACCAGCTCAGTCTTCCTTGCTCTTTCGCACCTTTCGCCAATTTTTTTTTACCAAAACTGATTCTTATTTCACTTGATTTCACTAGCTCCAGATCCCAACCATAAACAAACCATGTATCATGGGTCCATTCTCAAAAAAACAATTGCTTCCCACCCATTCCATTATCAAACAATCATAATCGATGACATAACAAGATTCGAAAGCGAGATAAAGACCTGCTTCAGCCCAAACGGACCGTCGTATCAAAATCGAAGTCGTCACTGCCATATAAAAAAATGATTACATCGGTTAGGGACCTGCCCCATGTTATTTCACGGCTGGATTGGAGAAAACGATTGGGTTTTTTCTTTCTTTCAATATTGCGGTAGACAAGAATAATGGATTGGGCTCGCTGGATGACAGAGAATGGTTTGATTCGATGTAGTTGACGAGAACGAAGAATGCAGTACAAACAAAGAATCAGTTTGAGCTTGAGGTACTATTTATTAAGAGGAACGCTACTGGTGCCCTCAGAACTGGTCCCTGAGGCACTCCAACTCGATTTAGTCCTAAATAGTGCCCTTCTTCACTGGAAAAAATATTTAGAATGGGTCTGGAGACAGCTATGGACAGTCTAAATGTTCCTTCAGTGGTTTTATGTAATGTTTTATGAACTGGATTCTGAGAGCTTTCGAATTTAATTGCACAAAGACAATCAGGCTAGCTGGAAGTTAGTCTATAGCTCCTTCAAACTCTTCAAGAAATAATCGTTAATCTATTTTCCCACGATTAAGTATTTCCTACCATAGAAGTTAATGAGTTTCCTGATTTTATCGAGTAATGCTAAGTAATTAGAGCTTAACGTTCAACTTCTACTGTGACTTCAATCAAGTTTTAATAGTATAAAAGCTTCAATTCTCAAAATACTGATCGTAGAATTCCAAGACCCAAAAACTTGCTTGAAGCAATTTGAATAATCCTCCATACCGTTTGATGATTCTTAGTCAGTGGGTTAAACAGGAGTACTTGTGACGTATCAAGGCTTTGTTTCCTCCTAAACGCACCCCAAACCTTTCACACATTCAAAAAACAGGCGACAAAGGCTAACCCGAGTTTTTTACGATGTAAATGAATTGGATTTATAATAATAGTTCAATTGAGCACGAGGAGGAAGAATATGAAGAAGAAGAAGAAGAAGAGGTAGAAGAAGAAGAAGAAGAGGAAAATGCAATATATGGATATGGAGGAAATGAAGGATAAGGGAATGAAAACAATTCTTTGAAGAGATCTGATGCCAAAAATGACAGAAGAATAAATTTCTCGTTTTGATGAAACATTATATTTTCTGCCCGCCAATTTTTTGGTTGCACATTATCTCCAAGAGTTACTACAACTTTGTTATTCCCCCAATTGTCTCATTTGTGTTATCTACCACAGAATATAACGTCATCCAGAAGCCCTTTATTCCTGATATGCCAAAATGACTTTTCCAACAATTCCCCGATCAGACTATCGTTAGGTCCGCTTCTGAACGGCCATTTCCTCTGACTGCTCTCCTATCATATCTGCACGCCCGGAATATGCGTTCGACCGTACTAAAACGCCCGGAAAGGTTCAATGGCGATGTCTTAGTGGCCCATTCTTCGGTTTCGATGCTCGCCTTAAGGATAACGAGCAATAGATTTGAAGGAATCACGTCTTGCATGCGATATGGTGATGGCAGCTCGCTTTTATCTT
Organism: Plagiodera versicolora; assembly: GCA_037013635.1. NCBI lineage: Eukaryota > Metazoa > Arthropoda > Insecta > Coleoptera > Chrysomelidae > Plagiodera > Plagiodera versicolora. The sequence goes on along the minus strand of CM072991.1, from coordinate 7,134,366 downwards.
GGTTTGTCCTACTGTCAAAGGATTCATGGGAATTTTAGGATGCATGGAGGCATCAGGAGGTGTTTTGGATGATGATAACCCAGGATAGGTTAGGTTAGGTTGCCTCAATTGGTCCAGAACCTTTCTGTGACTAGCATCCATGAGGATACCAGACAGTGCTAGCTAATTTTGGCAGGTGTGGAATTTTTGGAACTCTAAGAAAAACCTCTTCATCATTGGGAAAACCAGAAACCAGTGAATATATTCTAGAAGTATATTTCTGCAGCTGTAGTAAGTTCTTCAGATGATTACCTTCCTCAAACCTAGCTCCCCTAGAAGTTTTTACCATTGCTTGAAACTCCTGGAGGTCACCAAACTTCCCCAGACCATCTTTTCATTGATTAACACTCTTGGAGTTTATTTCGTGGCTCCAAAAATCACGCTCTGCTCTTTTTGGACCGACTGGAAACTTTGGTTGAGATTCAGAACATTACAGTCTGATAACGTTGGTGATCCATACGATACGCTTGGATATTCCTAGCTAACCGTTATGTCGGTATAGTAGCCGTCGATAACAATGGCCGTTTTGGACCAGAATCCCCGAATTTACCAGGCCATCGCCCATGCAACCAACTGACCAAATCGATTGAATTTCATCGGGGTATTATCTCAACCGATAGAAACTTTGCACAGGGTGTACAACTTTCCTTATCATAGTTGAAAATTGGAACAAAATCTACATTGTGAATGGGAAATTCGATCCCATTTTTTATACTTCTTGAGTGATCACATTGTGATTATAACGCGATCACTGCGTGATATAAGGTGATCACTGCGCAATCATAATGTTATTACTGCGCGATCATAAGGTAATCACTGCGCGATCATAAGGTAATATCTGCGTGATCATAAGATAATCATTACGTGATCATAAGGTGATCATTGCGCGATCATAATGTTTTTACTGCGCGATCATAATGTTATTACTGCGCGATCATAAGGTAATCACTGCGCGATCATAAGGTAATATCTGTGTGATCATAAGGTAATCATTACGTGATCATAAGGTGATCATTGCGCGATCATAATGTTTTTACTGCGCGATCATAATGTTATTACGGCGCGATCATAAGATAATCACTGCGCGATCATGAGGTAGTATTTGCGTGATCATAAGGTAATCACTACCTGATCATAAGATAATCGCTGGGCGATCATAATGTTATTACTGCGCGATCATGAGGTGATTACTGCGTGATCATAAGATGATCAGAAATGTCTTATTTGTACTACACTATCTAGTGAAAAACGTTATAGTTGATATTTAGATATAGAGTTGTTATGTTGGTCACCCTGTTCGCGCATATATGTGCATCGATTCGTGTACTTTAACGATCACCGCGGACACAAATGCCAATTAACAGATTTAAAAATGGAGGCGTGATAATGGCCATGGCTGGACGATAAGCCCTTTCATTTATTCAATTAATAGCCGATAAAAAGCCAACTTTATCGCATACACGATGGATTTATATTGACTTTTCATATGGACCAATCGGTATGCTATAAGCATAAAGAATACGTTGACTTGCCAAGATTTTTTGTGTTCAAGTGGCCAACTGGATGACCGGATTTGACCACGATAGACGTTTTTTATTTGGAGAGGGATTAAGCTGGGTTTTTACTGAGAGAGATTTTCAGTTCCTCATTACCTATTTAGATATTTTTACTATTGCTCCTGCATTCTCAATTATTTCTCTTACGAATGGAAATACATTCATTAACGAGTCTAGTGTTTTTGAAGGTGAGTACGTTTCAATATGTGCACTCACAGCTTTTCATTTGATGAAATATCTTTTATTTATGAAGTGATCTTGCAACATGTCAGAACCTTTCTATTAAAGCGTTAACATTTTCATTCCCATCCATCTTCTCTTGAGTAATGGACGAGTAATTACTCGAGCTTAATTGAATTGACTTGACATACTCAGGGATTCAATGACAGATGAAATAGACGAGATGAAAGTACCGAAAAATTAACTATGACGATACAAAACTGTTTTTCTATTGAATATGATGTATTTCTGGGATGAGAGCCACTTTTGAGCCCTCACATTTGACGAGACGAGACGAGACAATGCATTTTGTGACGTCACAAGTACTAACTATACACACAAAATAAATGTCAGATTGAGAAGATTTCAAAGTAATATTTTTCGAGTCAATGACACACTACATCTTAGAGTTGTATTTTTAGGATGTTTTCCATCATTTTCTCGATTCATCAGCAGTGACTGATAATTTAGTTAGACGTTTATCAATACAATGGGGTAGGAAATAGGTGCGGACACGTGTAGACGTCTGGATTTGTCCAGATTCGTATCTCGTTGCCTGGATAGGACTGGAACTATTGTTCTACGATGCTTTATACGCGGCGAGACATTGAATTATTGGAATCTAGGGACACATTCGGCCAGAAAATGAGCGGTTCTAACTCTCAGTTGCGGGATGAATTCGAAATACGGGAATTTCGTGCCAAGTTACTCGGCGGTTATCTGATACGATATCGGTCGACAATTACAGGGTTGCCACCATGAGGGGGCCGTCCATGAATTTCGTCATTATTTCAATCCTTTGTCGTCACAGATTTGTGGGACTCCCCCTCCCTAGTGTGACGTCATAAATTATACAATTTCACAAACAGAAATTATTGAATTCAAACAGCAGTTCCGAGATTACTTCAAAATCTATTTGAATTATTTTTTAATAAACCAAACCACTGATTATTTCGGAAATTTCTTCTTTTATTATTCGTATATTCATTGAGGCTACGAAAGGAAACCATTTTGGAGTCTACAGGGTGCTTCGAAAAGGTGTTGTGTTTTTTTAAACGAAACACCTTGTATTTTGTTACATTTTTGGATAGTTCAGGGAAGAATAATATGATAATAATAGTAATGATTATTATTATTGTTATTGTGGCAGTATATGAAAGAATTCAGTATCGTTGAAAGTTTTCATTTTATTTTCCTTCAAGTGAATTCTAAAAAAATAAAGAAGGGAATAAAAAAAACTCTTTTTTTTCTCGATATCTCCAAAATCATCGAAGATATTCTCCATTGTAATATATATTTGTTTCAAAATCGATAATGTTGAAATCATATTTTTGGATTGGTGTATGTTTTAAAAGATATCTTTTTTCTCATTGATGTTTTTTTTATTAGAAAAAATTGTTCTGATTACACGTTCCCAAAATGTTCTTACATCAGTGAATAAAAAATACGTGTAGCTTATCTACTTGATTCAATGTTAATCAAGTGGATATGTAAGAAATTATTGTTACACAGAAAGACTATTCGAAAACGGATATGGAGAAATATCTAATTGAAAGGGACATTACTACACAATTGTTCATAGTCAGTTCGTCAAAAAATATAGCTTGCGTGCTACACATGGTACATCTACTCATTTCTATATCTATGGTTCTTCTGGCGATCTTTCAGGGACACCCTGTAATGTAAGCAACATGAACGTCAAGTTCAAAGTCGAATATACTAATTGATTTGTACTCACAGAGGTTAATTGATACACGTTTACATTGTTCTTCATCTGCACGTGTGTTGTATGAAGTTCGACCAAGAATTAATATGTGTTTCGATCCGTATTGGATATCGAAATGTAAGCTATACGGTTCAAATATGTGCAATATGCAAACCTAATTTAACATGGCTTGTGTGTACTCTGTGGAATATTACGTTCATGATTTGCGGAAACAATAAACCTATATTGACGATGTATTTTCGACGCGAGTTTGTCAACAATGGGGTTTATAAAAATGGACGATGGCTCCAGGTATTACCTTTGTTATCTGAAGTTGATAGTATATTAGTGTTGGTAGGTCTTTATTTATTGACATTCAACGTAAATGTATCAGAAAATCAAACATTTATCACGATTAGGTTAGATTATTTATAATTCATCTGATTTTTCTTTTTCTATGGTTCTGATTCATAATATTTTTTTATTAATTATTCGTAATCTTTCTGATTTTTCTTCTCCTATAGTTCTGATTTATAATATTTCTTAATCAATTATTCATAATTCTTTCGATTTTTCTTCTTCTATAGTTCTGATTTATAATATTTCTTAATTAATTATTCATAATTCTTTTAATTTTTTTTCTTTTATGGTTCTGATTTATAATATTTTTCAATTAATTATTTATAATTCTTCTGATTTTTCTTCTCTCATGGTTCTGATTTATAATATTTTCCAATTATCTATTAATAATTCCTAATTAAATAAAATGGCTTGAAACCATGACAAAATCAATTGATTATAGTTTTGTGAAATTATTCAATAATGTGCATTTAATCAACAGAAATAAACAAATGGAAAATATTTTTGATGACTAGTAATCGTGATTTCACAATAACGAAAAAAAAAACATTCCAAAATAATGTGCCCATGCACCATATCCTGAATTTCATACATAAATTCGACATACCCCTGAAATATCAGGCAATTTCATCCAATAATAATCGATCATTATCGTCTGTGATATAGAGCGGCCCTGTAAAGGCCGAGACTTTATCAGGAAGCTTTCATGATACGCCAAAGGCGTAATAATGGGCACATACCGGCTAATTTATTGGCAGGTACGTGCCGTTTTCAGCAGGCTTGCGTGTTTCTATATTTTGAGGTTAGGTTGAATCGTCGATTTGTTATCCTTCGAGTTTTCCTCGCGATAGGAATGGAGATCTTCATGGTTGAGGAAATTGTAGCAAGACGTGTTGAAGAAGACGTTTTAGAGTATTTTTTCTGACAAAACAGACGATTTGTTGATTTATTACATGAAAGAAAATCACGAATTTCTCGAAAACTATGCTAGATATCGAAAAACGAAGTGCAGTGGCGCGCTCAGCGCCTCTATACGACTATTGAGGCAAATAGAGTTTTTTAAAAGTTTGCTCTAAATCGAATAAAAACAAAATCTTAGTAGATTCTCCAATCTTGTAGAATATGCTTTAATATTAGACGTTTTAGAGTATACGTCCTGTCAATACGGGTGATTTTTTGAAAGTTATTGGGTGTTTTTCAATATATCACATAATGAAAGATTGTGAATATCTCGAAAACTAAACCAGATATCAAAAAACGGACGATATAGAGTATTTTGCTGTCGAAACAGGTGATTTTTCGAATGTATCTTAATGTTTTTGGATTTTTTTAATATATCACATAATGGAAGATCGTGAATATCTCGAAAACTAAACTAGATATCAAATAACGGACGTCATAACGTATTCTTGGTGTCGAAACAGGTGATTTTTCAACATAGTACATAATGAAAAATGGTGAATATCTCAAAAACTGAACCAGATATCAAAAAACAGACGTCATGGAGTTTTCTTGCTGTCGAAACAGGTGATTTTTCGAATGTTTCTTAATGTTTTTGGACTTTTTCAATATATCACATAATGGAAGATCGTGAATATCTCGAAAACTAAACTAGATATCAAATAACGGACGTCATAACGTATTCTTGGTGTCGAAACAGGTGATTTTTCTATGTTTTCCGGGTGTTTTTGGATTTTCTCAACATATTACATGATGAAAAATGGTGAATATCTCGAAAACAAAACTGGATATATAAAAAACGGAGTTCAGTGTCGTGTTGACGCATCTCAGAATCCTCAAAATCTTCCAAATATCGCGACGGATATGAACATTTCGATGCACCCTCGTACGCTGCATTAGACTCGTTGAGATAATGAGCATAATGGGGAGGGAACAGCGTAGCAGCTGCATCTTGGATGCTGGGACTCGTTCGTAGAAGAGTAAAGTGCATCATGAGACCACCTATAGTGATCTTGGACATGACCTCGGGATGCACGCTGATGCACCTGAAGCGCAAAAGTTGTAAGAGGAAGATTACAGGTTGGATATGTTATGTAACGTTAGATGGAGCTTTCAAACAGGGACGTACCCGGAAAACATTCGATTGTCTATGGAAGAGGCATGAGAAAAGATCACTTCATTCAAAATTTTCCATGATTTTTCAATGTTGGTACTGCGCTAGCTCACTATTGGGACAATGCCCGAGTTAACAACCAATGAAAACGATGTTTAAATTGCATGAATTGGACTTCGTGAATGGATATATTTTTAGGTTAGGTTAGGTTAGGTTTGGTTTTTCTGATTCCTTCAAAAATCGATGTTTCTTATTGAAAATGTGTTGCATTTGGACCAAAGTTGAATAATTCAATCTTCCTATTGCTTCGTAAATATTTTTATATACAGGGTGTTTCAGAATTGCATGACAATATTTCAGGTTCGTATTCTCTGGAACAAAATAAGGAGAAAAGTTTCCATGAACATGTGTCCGATCTCGATTATTAGCGAAGTTACAGGGTGTTGAAAGTTTTTAAAATATTTGGTTTTTATTTTATTGTGCTTGATCTACTGCAGATAGAGCTCTCAAATTTTGTATGAGTATCAAGCAATAGGTGCTGCTTGATATGAGAGTAGATGTTTTCTGAATACCATACAGGGTGTTGCATTTTCCGAGGTCTCAATCCATAGAAGCCTCAAGAAAAACTTGCTCGTACGCCACTGGTGAATTTTTATATTTTTCTCAAGTTCTCCAACCAATCACCTCAATTTTGTCCCTCTTGACTATTGGTCGAATTCCGTTCAGTTTCCTCAGAAATTAATTAATTTGTTAATTGGCTCAAAGTTACATACTCTGAAATGTTTGATTGATTAATTTATTTAAGTCGATTAAAGCATCAAAATTAAATAGAAGAGTTATTTCGTTTTGTTGAATGGCACTTCGTATTCCATTATATTTAATTTTTTTCACTATGCAAATATTTTACCTGAAGTTAATAAATTGTTATTATTATTAATATATAAGAAATCCATCATGGCGCATCATCCTGTAGATTGTGAAAGAGGTCTTCCATGTTGAAGGAAGTATACTCGATGTAATCTACTCACCACACTTCTGGGAGCTGAGCTAATGTACGGTCAGACTCAGATTAGATTCCAGACACAAAAGGGGGATTTAAGATCGAGTCCATCGTCTATAAATTTCAAACTCTCAGGAATTAGTGTGGGCAGTAAACAAGGACGTAATGTAAAGTGAGGTTACCATGGAGATGTGGGGTGTAATTGTTAAACATTGTCTCGGCCTGAGGTCGTTTGGTAGATTGCAAGATTTGGGGATTTTAAGAGTATTTTGGCGATTTTACGACATTCTTCAAAAATCCAGGGTTAATGTAGAGTCTTATAGAAAGTATTGTGGAAGCCTTGTTTTGGTCATATTACATGTTTTTTTTTATTGCATGTGGACATTATTGGAATATTTTCGTGGTTTTTTGGACTTTTTCGACCCAAATCACCAAATAGAGTATCAAATACTCCAAGCACCAAAACAGGTACTTTGTTAACGAGATTTTGAGCAATTTTATTTTCAAAAAATTTACCCCAAATTTGCCAATTCACGATGCAAAAATAAAGCTAGGAAAATATATCCTTCCAAACCTGCCATTCCTCAAAATATCGGTTGAAAATCGCAGTAACCGAAAAATCAACCAAAGAAATTAACTGTTGTTGATATAAACGTCAAAATTCCAAACAAAATTGGTCAAGGCCTTCCGAAATATCGTGTCCGAATCTTTAGATGACTTCATCTACTAGCATCATGTCATTACAAAAACTCAAATATCTCGAAAACGGTGCATTTTTTTGTATTTTGACAGGAGCATCTCCATCTATTTTTCGACAATAACGAATACAAGGAAATGAGTCACCCCCTGAATTCTCGGTACACCCTGTGTATCTGGCCGGAAGGCTCAAGGTCATACTCATTATAATCTTTTTGAAAATCGCAATTATCGTGTTGCTCACTCCCTTTCATGCTCGAATAATGCCCCCTCCCCCCTTTTCGTCCATATGCTCGCAAAACCCCATACACAAATTCTCCCTTTTCAGAAATTCCTTTCGCTTACCCCCGGCCTTAGTATTTCTTGGAGTTTCGACGTACAAAAAGACTATTATAAAAGTTCCCGGCGTCCTTGTTAAGTCTAAACCGTTATTCCATACGGAAAAGGAAAGCCCCTTTGAAAAGATTGGTATATACCTGTTTCTATACAATGAGAATTGTTGACTAACACGAAACTTCATACATTTCATGTTTTTATGGGCAAAGTTAAATTTGATTTTGACCCGGCGGATTATCGATTCTCCTATCGTATATCCAAAGTTCAAGAAGCAGTTGTTTTTACATGCTTTATATTAGCTTCAGTTGTAGGTATGTTTGTAACTCAGCGAGTGGCGCCATCTTTTGGACAAATTGACAAGTATTCTATTACAGGTTTCTGCCAATGACAATAATGATATCTACAGGTTTCTCCCAATAACAATCCATCGTTGAAAATAAAGCTAAAAAATGAAGAATAAATGTAGTTTGTCAAAACGAAGACAAATGCATGATTTCAACTACTGCTGGCTCAATTTCCCTGTAGTAATTGTACGCATATAAACGTGAAATTTTCGTCAAGAATACTGCTCCGAGGCAGACAACAACTTCTACTTCCTAATTAAACATTAAATCCGTAGGATCTGAAATAAATGCACGGAAGTGAGGGTGAAGTGAATCATCCCTGAAAGTAGATTCAATTCGGGGAGGGCATTAAATCCAGTGAGGGTATCTCCATTTTTCTTTCAGGCATCAGTAAGTGGTTCGGAAGAAAATTGAGAAGTTCCTTACTCGGAACTGCGGCACCACGTCATGCATTATAAAGTGAATCCATTGAAATACTGAAAAATTAAACTATAGAGTTATTTTCAACAAGAGTACTAGTTTAAACAAGTTAATTATCCTCTAAACATAGTCGATAATCAAGTCGCACTATGCTGATCAACCATTTATACAAAAACGACGCTGATGGCATTTCTATGGGGGAAATTGAATGGTCATCGACGTCATCATCATCAATTCACTTGTTTCAGAACAATTTTCCAATAATTCTACCATATCGAAAATTAACAATTACTGTATAACTATGCATTGTGTTGGTACCGAAACAGAAACAAATCAATTTCGGGTATTCGCCGTAGGCCTTGCATGGAAATCATTACGAAACTATACGCAAAATGTATCTACAGGGCGACACAACTTTTATAACCACATTTATGTTCCTCGCGCGAATTTATCGTGTTCTCAACCGTTTATCAAATTTTCTCGAGTGGGTCGGGTGGGGACAGTGGAAGGGAAGCAATTTCGGAGAAAAGCAACGTCTCTTTCTTGATTATACAGTGTGGAACAGCCACATGGAAGCGTTTTTCCTAACACGCTCTCATTTATTCGTTATCGAATTTATTCTATTTTACTGTTCCACACTGTATGGAAACATAGATTTATCCCTATTTGTAACAATACTTTTTTCCGAACTTGTATACTTTGAACTGAAACGAGTGATTTTCGTACCGTCAATATTATTATGAATTCATGGTGTTGTTTAAAAGAAATACAAAATATACTGGATCGATGATAGATTAACAACACTTATATTGCCATTAGGATATCGATTAAATGATTATCTGGGAATATATTCACTAAATCTTGAATAAGGCATGCATCGAAGCATTTATATGGAACAAGGTACAGTAGGAATTGATTTGGTACGAACATAAATCAAGGTATTATAACGATGTTTTTGGTTTTTGGACAAAAACAAATTGAGAGACTTGTACCAAGAATTGAAAACAAAATAAAAGTTATACGAATAACTGGAATGGATAGATTTGAGAAGAAATATTTATATCTGAGTTGAAGGTAGGTTAGGTTGAATTAGGTTAGGTTAGGTTGGGTTAGAGTTGAGAGAAGAAGAAGAAGAAGAAGAAGAAGAAGAAGAAGAAGAAGAACAAACGAAACAAAAACAGGAGAAGAAACGGCAAGGAAAATCAAATGTCAATGTCAAAACAATTATGTATATTCATATAATAATTTCATTTATGTTTTGTTGATTTCTCGAAACAACTATTCACAAATTCATCTGTCTTCTGGAATTACCATTTTGTTTTTATTTTTCCTGTAGAGTCAATGGACTTATAATTGCTGAAATAACTCCCAGAACCGAAATAGCCGATATTACTCTCATAATTCATCCAGAAAATATCAATTAAGTGGCTCGAAGAAAGTGCATCATAAAAATAGACATGGTTTCATCAACATTTTTCAAATATTCCCTACGAACATAAAGAAACAAATTCATTATGACTCCTCTAGCGCTCGACATGAAAAATGCCTTCAATTTGCTCACACTTGACAGCTGATAAAATGCCGAATAATATACAGGGAGATCCAACGAAGCAGGTGCACCTAGGTCACCTGATTTGAAACCACTGGACTCACTCAAGGGTGCCAAGTGGAAAATACCATTCAGGTCGTTATCCAAGATGAATCATTGATGAAGCGGAGTATCAAATGATTAAATAATGGCATCAAATCGAACCTCAAATAATTAATAATGTATGCTTACATTCAGGGTATAATTTATTACAATGCATTGAAGTCAATAATGGTTGAATTCAGTTATTTATAAACTAATTATGAGGAGAATTAATACCTTTGATCTGTTATTGATTTTCATTTTTAAAACTTGAAATCGTTGATTCACCCTGAATACAATATGAAAAAAATTGGGTTAGTGAGTGTAACTCTGGAAATGTTTATTTCGCATGTTCTTTTTCCCTTTTTTTTAGTTAAGTTAAGGACTATTGAAGGATCCCTGAAATATTTCTCGATGATTTATTTCTAAAAGAGAGAAAAACTGAAGTTGAAGTTGTTGACGCACGAGGAGATTAATAGTCACTTGTTACAGTTCTTTTCGTGTAATTAATTTGATGAACGATCCAGGAATTTCACCATTGTATCCGTCCATGGATATTGAAATGACAAAATCAGAGCTTTTCACTCTGTTCTGGGATAAAAAGGCCAAGAAAAATGAAGCTTGACGATGTAAGGTTAGAATTTCAGTTGAGTTCATTTTTGTAGAGAGGTTTCAGGAAAAAAAACTTGAAGCGATTTTGCAAAGCTTTCGGTTGTCTCAGCACTTCTACAAGCTGAATAGTATACAGTATCAGTGTGTATATATCTTAGGTATAGACAGAAATTCAGAGAGATTTTCAACCGAGATTTCAGGAATTTATTCTGACAAAAATAGTTTCTGGAAAAATTAATACCTCTCCAAACTTTCTGGATTTCGTGATATTATTTCCAAAAATCAGTCATCTCGCCTATACTGGTGCATTTTCGAAGAATCAGCACTTTCCAAAAATCTTAAGATGAGAGTTCCATTTGAATTGCATATCAGCGTATATTGAATGCGATTTAAGTTAACTGTTATTCTGACGAAAATATTGCTGAAAAAATTGTGAAAAAAACTGAATACCTCTTGTAACGTTCTGGATTTCATGGTATTATTTCCGAAAATCAGTCATCTCGCCTATACTGGTGAATTCTCGAGGAATCAGCACGATACAGAAATTCTAAGACAAGAGTTCCATATCAATTGGGCATCAGCGTTTATTAAATGCGATTTAAGTTAACTGCACTGCAGCTTTCGGTTGGGGTTCTGAATGTGAATTGTTGGTTCGAAGGGACGAGAATGTCACGAGTAAATGCCCTTTAGTGGTGTCAAATGAAACGAAGAAAACATCCCTATTTGCCGTCATACTGCAGATGTCTATTGTTTTATTAGTTTCACTTGTATGTGAAGTGGATGTTATCTGACAAAACAGTTGTTATTTTTGTTCGTTCAGACATAATAATACTGTATTAGTGCTTAGTAGTTTAGTTAGTTTCACTTTTATACATTGTATATAAACTACTACACAATCGCGATGTCCAAATTCGAAATAAGCATTTCTACCAGATCATACAGTATTTATATTGATTTATCTTGGTTGATCAAGCTATACTTTTTTTTCGAAATCACTGAAACCCTCACCCTGTATATGAGCGTCAAAAGGATTCATCAGCCAATGCTAGAGATTCAAAGAAATCGATGGTATTAGCAGTTGTGACGTCACAACAAGCCACGTTCCAAAATAGAGGATTCTGGAGTAGATTTTTTTCGAATATAATATAACGAAAGAAAAGTATTGTGTGCATTATTTTCCTTCATCAATTTGGCAGGTTTGAAGCGGAATTATGAATCTACGATCTCGCCTTATTGGGTAGGTGTCTGTATGACTCATCTCCTGTACAAATAAAACATAACCTCTCGAGAAAATCCATTAAGTAACGCTATTATACACGTTATTATTGTATTATAAACGCGGCTTATCAAACGATACGTATCTCCGTCGAGATTAATGACTACTCACGGGGGTGTCTTATTTACGAGGGGTGATTGTGAAGTTCGTTCATGGATTGATAATTTCATTGAAGAAAATCAGTCGTGAGAAAATTATGAAATCAGCTTTGAGTCTGCGTCTTATGGGGCTACAGATTTTTTGCCACTAGAAATCACGTAGCCCCTGCTTCAATGTTTTAGCATAGGCACTATATGTGGTGTCATATACAGGGGGATTCAGAATTGCACAGCAATATTTTAGTACAAGATAAGGAAAAAAAAGTTATAGATTCATCGTGCTCAATGTTGCATTCAATAAAATGGAGACCACTTTGAACAATTCTTCTAAACATTTCTTTCATATTCAATTTTGATGCGTTAATTAATATCGAATATCGAAATGATATAAACATTTCAGAGTATGCTAATTTACAAATTAATTAATTTCAGCGGAAACTGAACGGAATTCGACCAAAAGTCAAGAGGGACAAAATTTAGGTAATAGGTTGAAGAACTTGAGAAAAATATTGAAATTCACCAGTGGCGTACGGGCAAGTTTTTCTCAAGGTTTTTATGGATTGAGACCTCGGAAAATGCAACACCCTGTATGGTATTTGGGAAACATTTACTTTCATATCAAGCAGCACCTATTGCTTGATACTCATACTGAATTTGACAGCTGTATCTGCAGTAGATCAAGCACAATAAAGTAAAAACCAAAATGTTTTCCAACTTTCAACACCCTGTAACTCCGCTAATATTCGAGATCGGACACACATTCATAGGAACTTTCTTCCTTATTTTGTATCAGAGGATACGTACCTCAGATATTGCCGTGCAATTCTGGAACACCCTGTATATTTATTATAAATGTTTATTTACAAATATGTCTATCTATAGTTACTTAAAGACGGTCGTTTGATGAACTAAAACGATATAATGTATCTCTTCACGAACTCCCCTCGTAATTTCATCATGTTTTGAGTGGTGCTCGCCTACACGAGCCCTATATTTAGACCCTATAGAATTTCTTGATTTATTTGTTTTCGTCACACTTCCCACCGTGTAATTTTACGACGTATTGATAATTTGCAATTTTTCACAGCAAATAATGGATAATTGAGCTTTGAGATTCATTTTTTCCGATGGAAACAAGGTCAGTATTGGTGCTGAATACAGGGTGACCCAGATAAGTGCTGCTCAGATTATTTTTGTGTGTGTCAACTTTGTAATTTCGTATTTGGGTTGATATTCGTCCTCGAAGAGACATTTTCAGTGGTCGATCATCCTCGGATTTTTGGTTTCCTGGGCGAAATTGAAAACGAAGCCAACACAACGTGAAAATCCCGATTCCAAGAACGAATCCACGAGCGTAAAAACTATAAACCCGTTGCTGCAGTGAAAAGACGTCCGGTTTGGCAGAAAATGGCGTGCCTCGTTCCACAATAAATTGGTTTTCCACTCAAGAAAAACAAAATTAAATTATTCCAAGTCAAGACGCGGTCTGAAAGGGAATATTAGAAAAGCAGCAGCAAGTGCCGATTTTTCTAGATTACAGACGATCGCTTCACGAAACCGGATTACCCAACTGATTAGTCCGGTTACCCGGAAGGAATCCCAGTAGTATAGATGAGTTATTTTAACTGAGAATTGGAGTTGAGAGATCACAAGGCTTTGCAGGTTCACCAAAGAATTTTTTCAAGCCTGAAAGTACATATGAAACAGGTCCTTCATGCTACAGGGTGATACTGTAAGGGTAGGTAGAGGTTGCCTAGCTGCTTCTGAAAACCCCCCATATGATGGGTCTAGCCCCCTGTATAAGCGAGATACAGAGTGTTTTATGTATTTCTCATATTTCTTCAATGGCTCATAACTTACGATCCGCATTGTATATTTTATTCATTTTCACAACATAAACTCATTATCCCGTATGCTATCGAATACTGAATGAATGAAACTAATAATCCAGGTACGGACTTGAAAAAATTGAAAGAACTTCATCAGTGCAATACAAATAGGAGAAATACATAAAACACCCTGTATCTCGCTTATACAGAAGGCTAGACCCATCATATGGGAGTTTTCCTCTACCTACCCTTACAGTATGCCCATTTCCCAATGAATCACCCTGTATAAATAATTGTTTCTCATGTCGAATCACCAAAAAAAATAATTCAAATCTAAGACCTACTTCATACGATTGATTTGTGAACATTTTCCAGAAAATATCGAGCATCTATGCAGAACCAATTACATATCATTACAACCGTTTCTTTTCTCGTTTTCACAGACTGGTCCTGATTGAATTCGGTTTGGAAGAATTGGGAAGGAATTAGAGCTAGTTTTACACCAATTACCTCTCGTTCTTCAATAAAATCTTTCCGTTTTATTTTCAAACCTACTGCATTAGTAAATTCGAAAGAAATCATTGAATAGGAAGACTCGGGGAGAAAGAATGGGTAAAAAGGCATAAAATTTGGTTGTTTGGTTGAATAGACTCCAGAACTATTGACTAGCTATTGAGAAAGCTGCTTTGTAGGGGCTGCAAGTATGTAACTGATGCGAAAACAGATGAAAACAGTTGTCGAAATAAGCGTCCTTTAATTGTAGCCAAAGTGGTGGGTTCTGAATTCAATTCTCTTCGGAAATTACATCCATTACGTCCACGTTATGATTATACAGGGTGTTAACAATAAAGAAGAACCATTTATTAATTTATTTCGAGAGAAAGTTCAGGTGAAATGTCAAAGGTTTTCGAGCTTCCCGATTTTGAAACTGACTCTTCTGCTTGACTTTCAAATAACAACGATGATGATTATACAGGGTGAACTGTACATAAAGGTTTCAGTTTGATACAAGTGGTTATTTTAATGGGACACCCTGTATGTGGACACTTCTAGTTCATGCGTTGTTCCTATGTTATTCCATGTTCATTGTTCTACCTTTATTTACATTTCATGAATCAAACACACATGAACAAAACACATGTAATTGAAAAATTATAGAGTAAATACAATAAGTACCCATTGATTAATGAAAACATGCTGTTAACACCAGTGAATGATAAGTGGAACTAATAATTATTCAATTCCATTATAAATTATGAGTTCTGGTGTGATTCCTAGTGACAATGTTTGTAATTGTTCAGATAAAAAAAAAACGCGTGAGAGCCATTCAATATTTATTGAATTTAGAGTCAAAATATCGAGTTTGATCCACTGTTATCCAGATTTTTTTTGAGGCTTTGTTTGTTGCTATAAGGCAGACATTTTTTGCAATCGGCATATCGTATATGAGAGCAGCCATTCCAAATGGTGTTTGCTCAAATTTCACCAATTTTCGATAAGCCCTTTGATGATACACTGCCACAACACAAATACCAAATTCTGATTGAAAAAATTCGTTCTCGATAATGAATGGACTTTTTTTGCAACCTACTTGGACAAATTGAATATCGGCGACCGTGGTAAACAATACAAAGTGCTCATTCAAATTCGTTTATACGATTCTATTATTGTAAACACAAACAACATTCTGTTTGTTCTCATGATGAATTCGGAATTGCCATGTTATTTTCATGACGCCAAAATCTCCGTAATGCATTTTGGATGGTCAAGAAACCATCCATCGATAGTCGGAAATGAAAATAAACTGCTCAACAAGGGGTATGTGGCAGGTCGTTCGAAAAATTCATCAACATAGCGTCACACTTTTGTGGTACACCTTGTATAATTTGAAACATATGTAGGGCTCTGTATACCTGTATTTCCCGAAATAGACCATGTTTGAACATCGATTGTCAATACTTCAACTGCCAATGTTCCATTTAATATGATATGGAAAACAATTGAATTAATTCGATCTTTCATTGCAACAATTTATGTGCATATATCCCAATATTGTATGAAACCACAAATATACTCTGACAAACTGTCAATAACTCTTTTTATTGAAAAAAATACAGGAAAAAGGAGGCTTGAAAACAGGCAGGCTTTTATACTAGTATTCAATAAAATGCACTCAAGAAGAATGTTTATTGAAAGTTATTTATAAACACTTTATATACCGCAGTTGATATTTCTGATTGTTAAACATTTCATCATCATTTAAATAAATGAAAGTACCTGAGATCACTGCTACGCATTGGCGTAACTAGTTGACTAATAGGGGGGTCAACCACATTTTTTTTCAATTGTTACTTGCATTTTTTTTATTATTATGATGTATGTACAGTGTGATAAAAAAGGTGATATTGTTCTAGAAAATGCGAATTAAAACCATTTTTGCAGTAATTATTCAGTAATTATATTGAATTAAATGAAGAAAAATTGACATAGTAATGATTTAGAGTCTGGACGGCTCATAAATTTCACACAATTTTTTTGATCAACAAATTTGATAAGAAGTAATAATTTCTCAACTGTTCAACTCACAATCTCCACATGTAGTTAGATATTTTAATAAGCTGTTTAACATCAGTATTAAAAGTTTCATCACAATAATGACTAGCAAATTAGCAACATAAAAAAATCAATTCAAATTAGGTTATGTTTTCATTAATATTCGCTGCCATTAACATTCCATAGTTCGGCTGTAGTCGGCTTTTATCGAAGCCTTGACGCATCTATACGTCAGACGTAGCTGTCATGAGATACGTTTACGTATGTTGTCGATGTGCAGCCTTTAGTATCTAATAACAAACACCAGATTTCTCTCCAAAGTTCCGATGAGCTGAGCGATACTTTTGGATTAATTCAATGTTTTCGGTCAGTTATATTATGAAATGGGCACATACGTCTCAACATTTGGTGCGTGGGTTCTTGAGAATGCGTGGAATTCCACTGTGTTATGTTTTCCAAGTAGATTCATAATATAACGTTTGTAAATCAAGCAGTCGATTAACAATAATTTGGTCTATTAAACTATCGATAAACATGCCTTGAGCCGACAAGGATTTCTGTGAGTGGTGAACAAATTAGTCGGAATTCATTGCCACTAAATGAAGTATTAATAGTACTAGGAATGATAAAATTAATTGGGATAATGAGACATAATTTGATAAAAGGTGAATGAGGCGAAAATATAAAATTTGAAGATAACACAAGAGATTCGAAAAAGCACTCAATGAAGCTTCCTTTGATATTTTGGACAAAAAATTGAATATCGAGATACGGTTTTCACTTTCAAAGTTTGGATATCGTCTCTCTACATTTCCATAGAGAGAAAGTCATTCTGTTGCATTTAATTTTTCAAAGATTTTGCGATTTTTAGTTACCATATCAAAAGACGCCCTCTAGCGACAGTTCTCGTAATCAAACACACCACAAATGGGATGGATTCGATAGACCAATCAATTCTCTTTCTAACGATGCCAAGTTTGTTGAAATCCGTTGAGTCTTCTAGGAGTTACAGCTGTTCATTTGAAAAAACTTTGAATTACACCCACCACTTTATTTCAATAGATACGTCAAAAAGTGTTTGACAAAAATTACTCCAATAAAGATAATCTTCAAGATGTATAAATGTATTTAGTGAGTTCACTTGGTGGAATTCGGTGAGAAATCACTTTGAAAATTTCAGTCGACCATTACGCCACCTAGTGGCCATGCTGGAAACTGGACAATAGCTTCCAGGGTGTTTTCTTGACCACTTTGTTTATATAGTATAGAAAATACCCAATTGAAAATCACCCGTGCCTAATTCAATAATCTCGATCGAAAAACTCAATCTAGTCGCCTATTGTCGATGAAAAAATTGAACAACGTTTAGCATAGCAGCCTATACTGATTAATTTGCATAGCAGATACCCATTATGGGGGATCAGATTTTCGTGGAATGAGTTCACAGCCTATTTCCATGCAATTATTCATCTCGTCCCGACATTCTAGTGGTTGATGCGTTTATTTTGACGTACAAATATTCCGAGTATGCCGGAATACGATTCGCAGATGTTCTAGAGGAGCAATTTCTGTCGGTAAACATAATATGAAAGTGGCTACATAACGTTCAGTAGCAATAAGACTAAAAACGAATATACAAGCTTGGTATTTCCGAGGAGATTTAGTTATTACCGTTATACCAAGTGTGATTGAGAAGTGACGGAAAATCAACATGATATATCTGCTCACTTTTTCATCAAATGATTTTTATTGGACGCCACGAGCATTGTTTGATGTGACATGTGGCCAGAAAGTGCTGTATTGCCGCTTGTCTTATTTTTCATTGATACCCCGAAACTAAAAGTTAGGTTAAGTTTACTTTTTGAATTGTTTTGGAGAATGTTTAATGGAATATGTGCTCTACAATTGTATTACTATCGACTGTGAACAGTTATTTTGATATTCGTTAAGATTTCCACTAGAATTAACAAACTTTATTGGTGGATTAAAGATTTCTCTCCAAATAAATTTGGCATCGTTGTGAAGTCACTGTAAAGTGTTGCCATAATAATCGATACTTCAAAATTCCCAGCTATGTCTGACCAATTAGAAGTTCAGTGGTCAGTTAGATACATAATGCATGACAGCACCGCTGAAGGTGTTTCATCATATCATCCTAGTCACGATTTATTGAAAATATACCGAATTATTCTTGCTTATGTAGTTTTGAATGTTGATAATGTGTCTTTTAAGAATAATCTTTCTAGTCCACAACTTTTCTATTTTCGTTTGCATTTACCTGATAGTAATGATATTATGATGATTTGAATACAATTACTAAATTATTCGTTTTGATACTAGTGATAAAACAAAAATAAGCATTACCATTCTTTGTTCGTGACTTTGAACTAGCAGAAAGTTTTTATAAATAGAACTGATTCCTGGTACATTTTTTCTTGATTCTGTTAAGCAACCACTTTCCTGATTATAATGATGTTGACCGTGCAGAAAATAACAATTGCCCATCAGCCATTGAATTGTTTATTCATTAAGAAACGTGACTATAATATGTACATATAGTGTTGATATTTTGTAGACATGAGATTAATCTGTGTCTGTGAATGCTTAATACTAGCTTCTCGAAAGTATGTTAGTCAGCAAAAAAAAACAACTGCCAGCGCAATTCGAGCTACCTGTTTTGATAAAAGGATTTATTTATTGTACTTGGATTCCATGAATTGCTGGGAGATGAATTCGTAACCTTCTCCAACGTAGTTTCTACTCATTTTGTTGTTGAAACTTACCTGAAACAAAAAAAAAACAATTAGATTTTTGCCCCACATTGTCAATGAAATACATTTATTCATCAAAATCAGTTGTTTCGTCAAAATAGGTATATTTATCTTCATTCGTTAATGTGAGTTTATTCATCAACAAATGTTTATTCATTAATAAAAGGTTTATTCATCAAAATCGATTGATTCGTCAAAAGAAGTTCATTATTTGAGGTTTATTCATCAACAAGTGTTTATTCATCAACAGAACTTTATTCATCAAGATCAGTTGATTCGTCAAAAGAGGTTTATTATTTGAGGTTTATTCATTGATGAGTTTATTCTACAAAAATGTTTATTTGTTAAAGTGAGTTTATTCATCAACAATTCATTGAATGAGTTTATTCATTAAAATTGTTGAGTAAACTTGACCTAGACATCAAATTCTGATGTACAAAAATTCAGAAGAAAGGGTCATATCCTTTCGTAGCTTCCCATGGGAAACCTTCACGTATCCAAGACGACGAAAATGAACACGTGTTTCTCAGTAAACTACACGTGACGCCAGTAGCATCCCTGATGTGCAAATAAAGTTCCAGGATCGACTACGACCTGAATTTATTCGCGAAACAATTCTCTCGGATACGATGAACTTTCAGGTCTCGTAGTCTAGACTAGATTTCCGGATCAACTCGCCCGATTTTGACCAATCAAAACATTTTGGTTTGATGACAGTTCAGAAGGTCACTGTTGGTTAAGTGAGTTTAGGATATTGTTTATAACATTCTGCATATTTTATAGTCTATTTATTTGAGCACGATCGTAGTGACAGCTTGCCAGAAAGTGCGCTGTTGCTGATTGTCTAATTTTTCAACAATACCCCGAAAAAAAAAGTGAGGTTAATTTTAGCACTGTGTTGCCATAACTATTAATGTCTCAATGTTTTCAGCTATGTCTCAATCAACCAGAACCCCTTGTATAATTATCACTGTTGTTTCATTTATTTGAATGAATGATTTATAACAATAATAATTCATCCGAATTTCACAGATGAATCGGTATCCTGAATTATGAAATGGTATAGCAAATATAGTACGTTTGGTAATGTTTTATTCGTATTGAAATTGATATTGTTTATAATAAATCGCTCATATCTTCGATAATTACATTGATGCGAAATATTGCAGTATGCATTGATACGGAATGATGTAATGCAAATGTTTAATGACTTGTATTTACGCTAAACTAGGTCATTCTCTAATGGAACATCCTTATTTTTCAGACCAATAATGTTGCAGTTTTTTCAGTATCAAAGAAAAAAGTTGTAACAGAGCTTCATCACAAATTATTATTGTCAGAACTACCACCAGATGGTGTGGATATATAGTTAAAAATTACCATTCCTATTTTGATTATTTTTTTCGTAATAATCAGAAATAATCAGTGACAACTTCGTGATTTTCGACTAGGAACATCTGTAATACACTCAATCTTGAAAAACTGTACTGTATTTCCCATTCACCTTGATACTAGCACCTGGTAAGATATGCGGAAATGAAGACCACATTCGTCTTGTAATCTAAATCTCTTATCTCGTGCTTTAGAATCACCGCACACTTGATTGCACATCGTGAAAATACGCTTAGGAAGAAAGCGGCGTTGCCATGTCCCTGTTTTTCGGAGTTTTGTTGACAAATCAGGACAACGAGGAATTTCCAATATGAAATGAACACTTTCATTTCAAGGAGCTCCCGTTACATAACCAAAATTGAAAAACTATTGACTGTTTTTTCAATATTTGTGAAAATTTCGACCAGAATTATTCCGCTAAAGGCATCAAAAATTACCCAAATCTGTCTTCCTCAAGTGAAAGCACTATAACTCTTAACTCCTGCTAATTTCCTTGGGTTCAACGATTTATTTATGACATGGCAACATCGCACCTGTTGCAGGGATGACGTAAACATCAAATATCGACCTTGAACAAATCAACTACGCATTGGTTTTCTCAAGAAATTCGCGTACCTACTACGTTTACAATAAATTTGGCAACATCGCACTACCTATAATGCGAACGTCGAACCGTAACGTTCCTCCGTCAAAATTGATAGATGGCACTAGACTAGCGAGCTGAAAAAATACCAGTGCGTTCCGTTTGCTTTCTGTGGCCGCGAGCATCACGAAACTTTATGGCTTGGATAAGGTTATTTTAGATCCCAGATAGTTATCGGTATGTTTACCCAG
Organism: Plagiodera versicolora; assembly: GCA_037013635.1. Lineage (NCBI taxonomy): Eukaryota > Metazoa > Arthropoda > Insecta > Coleoptera > Chrysomelidae > Plagiodera > Plagiodera versicolora. Next base: position 7,112,622 of record CM072991.1, on the reverse strand, counting down.
TAATTGAATCAATTCGGCTCCAGGTTATTGTTCAATATGGCGGCACGAGCTGCATAAACAGTGAGATGGAAAGCTATCAGTAACGGCGTGTCTCAATTTCTTTTGTTTTTTCCCAACAAGTGACGTGCTTTCTTGACAATTTTTGATCTACAAATTTTCGAGTATATAAACAAACAATATTATATTTTACAACCAGAATAATTCGGAGTACCACTGAAAGGAATTGATGAGTGGCAACAGCGCATATTCTCAAGAGTTGTCACAACTTTCTCCAGGCAATTTTCTACTGTCAAACTTCAGTGAATCCAATGAAAGACTTCAAACTCTAAAGTTAAGAACGAAAATTTTCGGGAGACTTTGACGTCCCGAATTTATGCATGGAAATCTGTGAATACATAGTTGCCATATGTAAAATTCATCTGGAGATATCAGGAACTGTTTGGAAATGAGAATTATGGACCTGCAATATTAAAATAATGTACATAAATCATGAACGACCTGGATTTGTAAACAATTAGCATAGATTTCATTATCGTTTGTAAGATAATTCGTCAAATAGGAATAAAATCTTGAGCGATTCATGGTTTTTCATTATGAGGAAGGAAATTTTGACAGATGGAACAGACGGACAGTGGAAAAGAAAAGTATCTAGCTGAAATTCTTATTATTTGAGAATAAAGCAAAGCATTAATGATTATAGCAACACTTCACAGTGACTTTACAACGATGCCAAATTTATTGGGAGAGAGTTCTGCGATCTGTTATCAAAATTTGTATTCTGGTCGAAATCTTGAGAGTATGTTCTTTTAAGAATTGTCTTCAAACTGATAATCTAAGAATTTTGTGAAAATGTCTTGAAAATTGTCCCAGAGTGTTGATGAAATATTTTACAGATTTTACAGAGTTAAAAGATATTTTTAATATCATCAGACATTACACAAAGTTTATTGATATATACTTTTATTTTTGAAAACAATTAGGTTGATGAACCTAACCTAACTTTCTGCTACGGACTACCAGTGAAAAAATAAACAAGCGGCAACACCACACCTTCTGACGAACTGTCACAACTACTTCGTTCGAAAAATAGACCATGAATGGCTGCAGATTTTTTTTTCGGGTCTTCAACGACATGGTTTGATGATTAATGGTTGAAAACCCAATGTCATGGAAGAAATTAACGATAAACTTTCATCCTAACCTAATTCACGGTGAGCTGAATTAATATTTCCGCTTAACTACGCTCCTGCATTATGCTGATGCGATCGTTGCATAATGCGCTAGCAAAATTCATAAATGGAACAATATGCAGTCATTTCACGGTTAATTGTGTGATGAACCAAATGGGTCACTCCCAAAAATTCCCATCTCACTGTGAAGCGATAGTTTTCTGCCCACATCCACAAATTTCACGGTCTTTAACAACGTCGTCGTTCTTGTGCTTTACATTCCTGCAATTAATTCGTATCCAACGGAAAATTGTCGTTATGCTGGCGACCTTGGATTTGGTCCAAATCTCAAGCGACATCTACATGAATTGCATCGAATCGCTTTTTGTTTTTCTTGAAAAAAAATCGTTCAGGAAACTTCCAAATATTCTATTCAGTTCTATTTCAAATAGAATGACTATGAAATTTTCACACTATACGACGCAAAATTCAATTTCCTATCGACTTGTATGAGTATACCATATTGCTAAAATTCATATTTTTTCAGAGATATCAACAAAAATGTGAAGATACGCTCATTCGTCTCATGTGTATTTTCACAAGTGGGCTTTGGATGATTCTGAATTTCATATAAAAATATTTTAGGAAAATAGAACACATTGAGCAGTAGCATCCACCAAAATTTCAAGTTGATATCTCTATCAGTTCTCCATAAACCTCTAATGAACCAGTTAGGTGAATCACCCTGTATTCATAAATTTGTGATATAAAAGTTATGGAAAACTTTGAACATCCTGTGACGTTTTCATGATAATATTCATGTTGCACTCGTGTTTGTTATAATCAGGTCAAAAAAATGGAAATTTCATCAGGAATATAACAGTGTGATGATATCAGCTAAAACAAACATTGCACAAAAATAAATATCTCAATAGTGAGTCACCTTGCATTGAGCAACAGTCATGCCAAATATAATCTAAAAAAAGGTACACAAAAAGCCGACACAGTCGAGTTTCGTGATGCCAACCATTTTGGTATTTCGCCTTCAGTGATTTAATTCAATACAACTTTCTATTTCACACTCATTGCTATTTCAGTACTTCTATCTTATCGATCTTAAGTTAGGTCACTACAGGGTTCTTGTTCTTCTTTTTTGTATCGTTGAAGAAAGACAATTAGCAAGATGCGAGCTGTCACAAGTATAATGCCTGAATGACAGACGTCCTGTCATCTTCTTGATTATTAGTCAATACTGCAAATCTGTAATTCATCTTTATGAATTTCCCCAATCAATAATTATCTGTGACTAGTGTTTATTGTCGTATTTGTATTAATCACCAGTAAACAATTGAATAATGTCATTTGTATAATTACTGTCATCAACGAATTGGTTTTATGAGTTACCTTTGTGAATTACTAATTATCCAAAACATAATGAATGATTTACCGAATTACTGAAATAGACAACTTCAAACAGAATAATTCATTCTCCAGTTCCTGATTTGACAACATGGCACCTGTTGCTTATGTGACGACCTTAAACTTATATTTAATTTTCTTTGATCGACTGTACGCCACTGTACGAAGTCTGTATGTCATATGGTATGCATTTTTTATTGTATTTACGAAGTTATAAAGTTTTACAACTCCCTGTACAACGTGCCAATTAAGTGCAATGTTTAAAGAGTAATTTCAGTCGGTGAAAATAAACTTTACATTATGCTGTCGTATAAACAGTGAGTTTCAATAAAATTTTCACAAAAATAACCAGTTTTCGTTTTTCAATATTATCCTCATTCATTTCAAGAGGAGTATTTTATTTTTCGAGTTTTCTGTTAGGTAAATGAAATTGATAAGTGAAAAAAAAGGTTCGCAGTCGGTAGGATTCGAACCTACGCTCCCAGAGGGAATCTGATTTCTAGTCAGACGCCTTAACCGCTCGGCCACGACTGCATATACGATATTAAAGGAAATAATGCTTTATATAAAACCAATGACAAACAACTACACATTTTGTTTATTAAATATTTTATTGAATATCAATTCAAATTGTAAAGGCATTCATATACATGGTATTCCAAGAGAATTCTGAGGTTTGAGTCCAATGACAAAAAAGTTGAATGATGTTAATGATTGTGTCCAAAAGTGACTTAAGCTTTTTGATACTTTTGACAGTTATTTTCTTCAGTTGTTTTCCTCTCACATCTGCTGAGTATTATAGATTGTGCACTTGCTCACAACCAGGAAAGCACTAGCTCTTCTTTCAATTAGCACGGTCCAGTTAATTGTAAAATTCATTAATTACTCCTCTAATTATTGGAATCGAAAGAATGTTTTTCAATTTCCTGTACTCAAGTCATATTTCATACACACAATTACTATTTCACGGAACATGAGAGAGAATTAAATATCTACATGATTGTGCCTTAACACATGAAGCATTTCGTCTGAACACGTCCAAAGTTTTTAACAAAGCCTCACGATAAAGCAACGCTTTTCTCGTCCAGCTCGTTATATTCTTCCAATTAGACTTCGTTTTACTAATGACTGTGCTCAGTGGAAAAAAAAACTCTATATCTCCACGTGTTTTTCACGCTCGAGTCTAGTCGAATAATTCAAAAGATGTAATTAAATCGTGAGTGCTTTCTACCACGTATCCGTCTCTACGATTCGTATGAAATACCTGACTTTTTTGTGGTTTTCATCATGAAATCCATGCTTTGGTTGGACTATACCGAATATACAGGGTGACCAGATAAGTATTGTGCTGTATCTCGGAAACTATTCGTCGTAGAGACTTGCGGTGAAAAATTTTACCATAAAAGTGGCCAAGAGAAAAATCTGGAACTTATTGCCATGGCTCTGGGATGGCCACCAGGGGGCGTAATCGTCGTCTAAAATTTTCAAAGTAGTTTTTCACTGAATTATACCCTGTGAACTCACTAAATACATTTATACATCTTGAAGATTATCTTTACTGGAGTAATTTTTGTTATACACTCTTTGACGTATCTATCGAAATAAAGTGGTGGGGGTATATCAAAGTTCTTTCGAATAAATAGCTGTAACTTCTAGAAGACTCAACGGATTTCAAGAAACTTTACATCGTTACAAAGAGCATTTATTGGTCTACCGAATCCACCCCATTTGTGTTGTGTTTGGTTCCACGTGTTGCCGCTAGGGGGCATCTTTTGATATGATAACAAGAGGAAAAATAAAAATGTTGATCGCTCAAAGTGGGGCAAAATCGACAACAAACGGTCAATTATAATCAAACATACAGGTGAAATCAGTATAAGCGTGCTAAAAATAAAACAAACCAGGAATACATCTGATAGAAAATTTGTGATGTCATCGACACTCATTTATTTCTGCTGATACCCACTATATCAAACCCTGACGCTAAAAAATGCTAATGTCATTCGGACCACAGCCTCCTACCAGGCTGTTCGATGTGATATATTATTTGTATGAATAACTGCATTGCAATGAGCGAAAATAAACTGACATGTCAATTTATTTCAGACCGTGTACGTTTTATCACGTGGAACCAGTTCAGCGGTATTGTAATCAACTTTTTGATATTGCCTCTCTTGATATAGCATCTCGATCATTACCGCAGAGCTCGAATACTGCATTGATAATCTCTTAAAAGGGGCACAGGCTGCTTCTTCGTATATTTCCAGAAGTCCATCTCTAAGTTTTTCGTCTTGTAATATTCTGTAACTATCGAAGTTAGTGGTTCGTTTCCGAATATATTTTAACCCCAATTCAATAGGGGCTAAGTACAGGGTGATTCACCAAATTAGTTATGAAATTCAGAACCATCCAAAGCACACTTGTGGAAATATTCATGAGACTAATAAGGGTATTTCCACATTTTTGTTGATATCTCTGTAAATATACATTTTGGCAATATGGTATGCTGATACAAATCTTTAGGAGATGAAATTTTGCGTCGGATAGTGTGAAAATTTCATGATCATTTCTCTTGAAATAACAAAGTTATTGGGACTTGAAGTTTCCTGAAATTGAACTGAAATATCAAACACCCTGTTGATTATTTTATGGAACTGTTAAGAATACCTGATAGGATACTCTTTCATTAATGTGTATACAGAGATTCAACTCTCAATCATGAGACTTGTAGATAATACAGAAATTTCAGTAAGTTAGTCCATCTGTCAAAATGTTTTGAAAAATTTGAATATCACAAATCACGATAAAGAAGCGATTTAAAATGCAACCGATCCAGAACTCGAAAATGTGGAAAAAAACAGGGTATTCCATTTGAAAAAAAAAAACAGTTGATCACTACTGGTTTAACCGGAAGTAACAGCGTATTGAGAATATTTTAGGGAAAGAGATCATATTGAGCTGTAGCTGCCACAGAAATTTCTATTGATATCTCCGTTAGTTCTTCATAAACCTTCAATGAATCACCCTGTATATCAAATGTGTTCTATTCACAATCCTTCCCAAAGTTGGGTTTTTCTCGAAAAATAAAATTGAAAGACGATGCGGAAAAATCTTGTAGATGATTTGATCCAGCTGAGTTGAGTCCAAATTTGACAACGAGAAAAAACAAGAGTCAAAAAAAATAAAATATGGTCCAAGAGGCTAGAGTACCTGCACAAGAAAGATCACCAGGTCCTCCAATTGGTGAAGCACAGAGAAGAAAATCCAACAACAATTCATTCAAGAATTCATAGAATAACCCCATGTTTATCTAATCTCATCAATTTATTCTGATCATCAGGTACAAAATACAATTAGTACCCGCGAGACAAGTGTCCTAACCTCAAATTCAAGACTGTTCTGTCTTATTGGGAATGGAGTTTGCGAAACAAGCGGAGCTGAAACTTTTCCCGACTGGATCCTCGTTACTCACAGGCGAAACCAAAAAAAAGTATCGGCATTTTTACGATTCCGTTCGGCCCAAACAAATGACTTGTCAAAAAACGAGTCGACGGAGAATCGAGACCTCCAAAAATCATTTCGTTATCGCCAGTCCTCGTTTCTTGGAGTGCCTGATTTATTTATGACATGTTGTGTCTGTCAATCAGTTGGGAAGTTATTTGTTTTTATTGTCGGTAGGCGACCACGACACATGAATGGTGGAGTTAAGGTGAGTTCGCATGCGATATTTCAATTACCACATGCAGAATGAACGATGAATTATCGCTCGAGTTCATAATGGCACCTTTGTAGTGGACAATAACTTTTTCATTCAGATAATCGTATGTTATATGCTATTTGGAAATCACTGCCAGTCACATAATCAGGAGAAACAATCCTGAATTGCTTCCCTTCCACTGTTCCCGTCAGATTGACTCGTCAGTCGTTCCTATGCCAGACACAAACTGGCTACAACTATTTATAAATTAGCAGATCAAGAACGTACCGTGAAATAATTTGAATGAATTGAAGCAAGGAATTATTCAATTGTAAGCTCAGCTATTTTTGCTACAAACTATTCGAGTAGAAATCTTAATTGTCAGCAGACTTTTCTCTAATACTGTAGACGAAATATTTCCATCACGCTAAGATATATTTAACGTTCAATGTTTTCTATAATACTCGACTTTTGACGTTTCCAACATTCTGTGACGTTTGACTAAATTAACGTTTCATGATGTTCTAAATTTTTGACGATCCGTGACGTTCTGTGGCGTTTTTGATATTCAATGACGTTCTGTGGCACTTTTGACGTATCCTAACGTCCATTATATTCGACATTTTTGACGCTTCGTCACGTTCTGTGGCGTTTTCGACATTCCATGACATTCTGTGGAGTTTTTGACATTCGATGACATTCTGTGGCGTTTTTGACATTCAATGACGTTCTGTGGCGCTTTTGACGTATCCTTACGTCCATTATGTTCGACATTTTTGACGATTCGTGACGTTCTGTGGCGTTTTTGACATTCCATGACATTCTGTGGAGTTTTTGACATTCGATGACCTTCTGTGGCGTTTTTGACATTCAATGACGTTCTGTGGCGCTTTTGACGTATCCTTACGACCATTATGTTCGACATTTTTGACGATTTGTGACGTTCTGTGGCGTTTTTGACATTCCATGACATTCTGTGGTATTTTTGACATTCGATGACGTTCTGTGGCGTTTTTGACATTCGATGACGTTATGTGGCGTTTATGACGTATCCTTACGTTCCATGACGTATCCCTATTCATAATCCACGCTCTAGAAAGTTAATGAACTTCAGATAGTCACTTCCTGATTGCACTTCCATCGATCGTAGTCTGTGGAACAATGCGGAGAAAGGAAAAATGGAAAAGGTCATAACTTTCAGTTCGCCTACGTATGACGTATAGAACAAAAACCGATCGGAATTCACGGCGGCCGCCGCCGCATCAGGAAGACAGTTTCAATTATGATTCTCGGCTGTTGTAATAGCCGTAAAACGGTCTATTAACCACCAGATAACTCTGTTTATTTCGCGATGCGAACAATGGCCATCGCCGTCGTGCCGTACGAAGCACGTACCGCTAATCGGCGTTTATTGAGTTTTTATTGTGACGATCTGAGGCCTTTTTCTGATGCCGACAAAACAATCTGCCACGGTATTATCAGGGTTATCGACATCGGAGCTGTTGGGAAGTCACTTTCGCGCCATTTTAATAGTTTATCTCAACTTTGTGCTGAAGATATCCATTTTACGTCCATTTCAGGTCCATGGACGTTGATTGGACATTCATTGGACATACCCCAATTGACGTTCAATGACCATTTCACTAGTATATTGTGGATTACAAAAATATGATTCACGATTACCCAGCTGACATACATCTAGACATTACCTTTATGTTGATATCCAGGAGATGTCCAGTAAACGTCCAATACACGTCCAATTGGAGTTTGAACATTTGTTATGGTTCGAAATGTCTAAATTCATCGACGGGAGTAAGTAGTTGATGTGCAAAGTGAATTCTAGTAGCAGAAATCGTGGAAATTTTCATTGAACGATGTCCATGAGCTCTTGGAATGAAATTTTTTGGGGAAATGACTAAATTCCACATAAATTGAGACATTTTAGCTGGGAATATCGTGACAAATGCGAACTGAAGAAGAAATATGATCAGTAATTACATAGGAGAAGTTCTGTTAGTACAGTGGTGTACATAATTATGTTAATTATTATGTTTGAAACGATTGAAATGCCGAAAAACGTGAAACTTGCAATTAAATGTTTCCGAAAGTCAGCAAATCTTGACGGCATTCGAAATAATTGCTCCAGAACATGCACAAAAGAGCCACCTGTCTCACAAGAGTGTTACCAGTGTAAAAATAATCACGTTGAGAAGAAACAATATACAGGGTGTTTCAGAATTGCACGGCAATATTTCAGGTACGTATTTTCTGGTACTAAATAAGGAAAAAAGTTTTTATGAACATTTCGATTATTAGCGAAGTTACAGGGTGTTGATAAATTTATCTTTCATTCAATTTTGATGCTTCAATTGATATCAAATATCGAAATAGTATAAACATTTCAGAGTATGCAACTTTGAGCCAATTTACGAATTAATTAATTTCGGAGGAAACTGAACGGAATTCGACCAAAAGTCAAGAGGGACAAAATTTAGGTGATAGGCTGAAGAATTTGGAAAAAATTTGCCAATGGCGTACGAGCAAGTTTCTGTCAAGGCTTTTATGGATTGAGACCTCGGAAAATGCAAGACCCTGTATAGTATTTGGAAAACATTCACTTTCATTTCAAGCAGCACCTATTGCTTGATACTCATACAAAATTTGAGAGCTCTATCAGCAGTAGATAAAGCACAATAAAATGAAACACCCTGTATAGGAATACGAAAGAGTGTGAGCACGATACTGCTCATGTCACTGCAATTGCTACTCGCATTATAATTTCCAGTTTATCGTTTTTTGGCAGGATTGAGACAAAGTCAGTTCAATTGAATTTGGCACAGAAATAGCCGTAATAATACAGAGACTGATTGCTGTTGTTGGAATAATTCACTTGATACGTGTTTGTATTGCATGCGCTGGTCCTTTTCTATCGATAAAATCATCGATAACTCGATTGGTGCATATTCAGAATATAAAAACAGAGTTTATTGTTCCGAACAGTCATTATATCTTTATAGCAGGCAGACTATCGCATCAACAAAATGGAAAATCAATAGATACGTATATCTAACCCCACTTTATCCATGTTATAACTCGAGAATCGAACTCGGGTAATAACGGAATAAAAAAGCAGGTAATCCAAAAGGGATCATTCAATAATTCACTGGAATTAATTTTTTCTACAGAGTGATTTACGAGTTTCCTGTAAAGTCGTCCATGGCCTACCACTCGTAATATTCAAATTATGTTCTTTACAGTCTAGACATTAGCATAATAATGTCACAGTGTTAATGGGTCAGCATTGAACGCGAATTTGCTCGAATTATTGTTGTGGGTTAACAGGTCAATAATAAAACTTCATTTCCAAGGTGCAGAAAATTCATTTATTCATGCCAGTGAGTTACTTTTCGAAGCAATTTCTTCAATCCACAAGCTGAAACATGATTTTTCTCGCGTGTACCAATTTTGGTACACGCGAGACTCCACTGCGGGGTCACGGCCCTGTTTGAGCGTGACACCCCGTTGGGTACACACATTGTTTTTTCAACCCACTTATTTCCTTGTAACGCCACTGGTTTCACCCTGTTGTAGGGGTCGAATCTTCCAGCTAATTCACCCTCATTTGTCAATCGAGCAAGTGTGAACCCTCGAGATATCCGCTCGAGAAAAATATCGAAAAAGCCGGTTAATGTTTTACCGCACCAGGCCATTATGTAATCCAATGCATAATAATGGCCTTACTTCACAGTGTAGAACGACTCGGTTGTGTGTTATCTTCGAGTGGTGTACTTGAAGTTTTACGAGGTGACACGGATTAGATGAAATGTTTATTGTCGAAGAGGTAGTGTGGTCGTGTTCACGTGATTTGAAACGTTCTCCAGTGTGATTCAGTTACTCACATGATTTGCATGGAGAACCACAGAAGGTTGTCATTGATATTTAATCGTACATGTTCATTTATTTCAGCTAGATAATTGTGACAGGTGACAAGTGAGGTTAGGTTTATTACTCAAATTGTTTTCAGTAGCTATTTGTGTATTATTTGTTGAAAGCGGCAACACACTTTCTAGTCGAAATGCACAGATCGACAGATAATCGAAAAAACAATAATTAAAAATACACTTTTTCACTTGCAAAGTGTTTCAAAGCATCGAATATTGTGACCAGAAGGCTGAAAATTATAGAGTTTTGAATTTTTCGCCAAAATAAGTCCGGATGTTCTTTGATTTTATTGGAGCGGCACCAATCCATGATAATATTGTGTTGTTTTTCGTATTCATCTCTGGATTCAGTTGTCAGAGAATTAAGTTTAATATCTTCAGCAGAATCGGCTATATCTGGAGCTGTGCTCAAAAATTCACTGTCACTATCCACTTCGACACACTTTATATTAGCTTGACTTGTATCTTATAGTTTGGACTCAGTCAAGGTCAATCTCTCTATACTGTTATATTTCTTTCATGAGACGTTACGCTCATTGTTGTGAGCTTTATCGATCATGTCGACATTAAAAATAAGATGAAATTATAAACTAGTGAAGTTACATCCACAGAAAATTTTTGGTCAAGCTTTATACCCGATATTTACTACTGTTCTCTAGTTTATTGTAAATGAAAACGAGCGACAAAAATCAACTTTGTGGTTAGGTTTGAATGAACCGAATCAAAGATTTCTCCCTAAATAAATTTGGCATCGTTGTGAAGTCACTGTAATTATCGTTTCCTAGATGTCCCCAGCCATGAAACGTGTCAAAAAGAGACCTGTAGAAAGCAGAAAGCTCGTGTATATCATCTCATTCATACTTGCATACACAGTGAAACCTTCTGTAGGTCATAGTTTGTTTATTTGACTTGGCACCATCTTGCTACAGAAATACCAAGTGATTTAACCTAGACTACAGGTGGTAGAGGAATTTGTACGCTTGGCATAACAGGGAGTGTATTTTTGGAAATGCCGTAATATTTCATCCGAACGAATAATCAAACTTCTAACTACTCGCTAGGAACATTAAATTAAATTAGTATTTTATGTCCGCGTGCCTTTTTCATTACTGAAAACATTATTCCTGAATTGTAAAAGGCAACTGCTGCTTTTATGGTACAGCACCTGAGGAAGCACCCAAAAAGTTCTAGATATTATTGTAAAAAAATCAACTTACATCGTCTGGTGTCGTCATAAGTACTGGTTATTATTATTGAGTGATTTTTTTTCACTAACCCATAGCAGCCTGAATGAGACCGTGTTGGAAAAAACGCTTGGGCCAGTCAATTTGTATTTTCAGATGCGCATTTTTCCCAAGAAAAAAACAATTGTATAGGGTGTGTCATGTGACAGTGGCCGATACCAACTTTCTTTGGATATAACTCCCTGTATATTATCAGTTCTTTGGATTCTTCAGAAAATTCTAGACTTAATTCATGTACAATGTCCCATACCTATCTTCAACTGTTTCGGAAATACTGAGTGTTTTCAGATGTATTACAAAAATAAACATTAAAGAAAGGAAATTATTTTATTCCACAAATAATGTCGGATAATTACAACTATGTACTTGCCCTCAAAGTAAAAGGGCAGAATTTAAAAAATTCAAATTATGTTTTTTTGTGTTAACAACATTACATAAACCGCAAGCCTACATATTTCAGTTCGCGAAATCGGCTAATTTATCGATAATACGCTCGCTTTACTCAAAGCTATATTGTTATAACCTTCAACCAATCAAAAATAGCTGGCAAATAAATATATTCGTCTATTTTTGAGATCCTACTATGCAAGTTAGAGTCTGGATTGTAATTAATTTGTGACCTTCTTATCGTTTAACGAAAGTGTAAGATGTTTTACCTCGAAGATTGAATCGATATACGGGGGCAGTGTGATAAGTTGATCAGAATTTGAAATTCAGCGAAATCGTGAATAGAATTTTACTGTCAATGGAAGTGAAATGAATGATTCAATTGATTTGCCGATTATGCCCAAAAATGTTCACAAAATTTTCAGAAATTAGAAGAGTACATTTGAATACAAGTGAAATTATGAGAATTTTATATCGAGTGTTTTAATTTTTCACAGAATTTTGCGATTTTTCGGTAATATTGAAAGATGCTTTCTAGTAACATCACTCAAAATTGAGCACATCACAAATTGAATGAATGAGAGATCAATTGATGCTCTTTCTAACGATACCAAGTTTGCTGAAATCCGTTTAGTCTTCTAGAAGACAAATATTGCTTAAATAAATGTCAATTTCAAGATGTTAATATGTTTTTAGTAAGTTTACTGAGCATATTTTGGTTAAAAACTACTTAGAAAGTTCTAGATAACGATTACGCCCTCTGGCGGTCATCCTGGAAACACGACAATAATCATCAAGGCTTTATCTTGGCCACTTTGATTGTAAAATTTTTCACCGCAAGTCTCTACAACGAATTGTTTCCGAGATACAGCACCATGTATATCTGGTCACCCTGTACATAACCTAACAAAATGTCGATTTGTTTGATCCCTCTCAACACACAAGAGGCGTGTACTCGAACCAAGATCAAATATTTGTCTGGAACACACACACACACACATACATTGTTCGGATTTTTGCGACGGAAAACAATAGACGATCACCTTTCTTCTGACCCTGCTCGGTGAAATCAAAGTGTGCGGTTTGTTACTAAGCAATATGAGAGGACACTTAGATTAGCTAGGAGGAACATTTGCCGATAATTATAGGATGCTGCATGGAACAATAACTACGCGATCATTGTCGGGAAAAATAATCTAGATATGCGTTTGAAGACGGAATTATTTTACCTTCTTTAAACAAAGATTTTTACTTTCAAAAACGAACAGAACTCAACAATTGTCTATGTATATCAAATATCATTATCCTGTACTTGGTAGTCAAATCTAGAGGTGTCAAATCTGGGGACCTTGCTGGCCATTCAATAACTTCTCTTCCATAAAAAGTGCACGTTATAAAATTTTTTCACCACAATTTTGATTTATCATATCTATACTATATTTTGACTCAAGAACACGAATTAATTGATATTATTGTGGAGTGATTAATACATTTCTAAAAAATTCACTATTACGGCTGAAATTCCTTTTTTCATCATGTATTCATCCTGAGAAAACAATACAAATGCAGTATTTTTGGAATATTCTGAAACAAATCCATTAAGTCAACTATTGGTGGGATTGTCAGCTGTCAAACTGTCATTCTATTTATACAAATGTCCGAACGATATAACTGGCATAAAAATACTGTATTTATGATGGTCATTTGGAAATAAATGCATGGTAAATATTTTTTTTCATCAACGGAGAAATTCGTAATGAAGCTGTCAAAATATATTCGAGAAAAATCGGAATGAACATTTGATTTTTCGGTTAGAAGTGAGTTCGGACAAAAATATCAATTGTTTCTGATTGTTTGTCGTCTGTAAATAGAACACTGTTGAAGATTCTTTCAACTAATCAGTTGAAATTAATTCTTGCCTACTTTGATGATCACCTGATCTCCATGATAAAATAAATTCTGTCGTGATTTCCAGCAACCAACAGCGCCCGATCGACAATTATGTCAGCCGACAGAGTGCGATCACACTTCAAGGCCCACCTGATCGATGAGGCCATGATATTCGACTCCATATTCGGCAAACACAAACAAATGCGTGTAACTGTCAGTTTCCACCTGCGGGCATGCTGTAACCGGCTCATGGCGCCAAGATGGTTTTTTGTTTGATTTTCCTGTCGAACCAATATTTACTTTCACGCAAAAATATGGGCTCGTTCGCTGAGAATGTCTAGTGAAAAAGTGACCGTTAAAATAAGAAATCTCTGTGCGTTGTCTACAATTTATAAATGCAAAAACTTGCTATGATTTGAAAAGAGAGAATCAGCTGAATTGAAGTTGACAATCACGTCATCAAGAAGTGCGATGTTTTGTGATAAGGACGTGTCTAGTGATCCGCTAGCCGGGTTTTTTAATTCCCATTGCAAATGATTAGTTTTCAAGGACACTATGGAGTTCAACTCGTTTTCTTTCAGGAGATTTTTGATCTTCCCTTCATTTTGACTGTTATAATTACGCTTCACCATATAGCTTTGACTCCTGTGAAAGCTGAATAACCCCAGAAATTCAATTCAAACAAAACAGAAAGATAAAAAGATGAAAAGTGTAAGTGGTGTATCTGGCAGAAATGTTCTTTGAGGTCAGAAAAGAATTCATTTAAAAATGCACCTAATGAGATCTTTCAGTTCTTCTTTGATGTAATCTGATACTTTCTGCCTTCATATCCGGTTAGGCCCAATATAAATACCATGAAATTCATCATCAAATCCATAACTGTACTTGCAATAAATCAGTAGACTTGATAAATATCAATTGTTATCAGAAATTCTGTAAACTAGTCTCTAAAGAAGTACCAGACTGATAATTGTTCGTCCTCGATTGAAGTTTCGAGTTATTTTTGTAGTCACACCACAAACAAACAAAACTGAAACCTCATTCGCGTTCATTTCACCTGATCCGCTTAGAAATCGTGGAACGCCCTGTGGTAATGAGACCGCTCACCTCACGGTCCATTAACGTTTTTTTGTCCTATTTATCTGTCCTCTTAAATACGTCTGGGACAGTTTTGTTTGATTTATACTCGAGTGGAACGCAAACAGTCATTAAAATTTCTCACATGCTATTATCGATGAAATTGGAATGATTTATAAAACGGAGTGCAGCACGTCCAATTAGATCGATTGCAAAAAGATGGATCGATTGCAGAGTGATTGAGGAGCCGGCATAAATATGCTTCGGGATGTGACAGAAGTCGTATTGGGTATGGGAAAAACTGAGAAGCGGTGATCGAAAGCCACCATGATGGTTGGGATGGTTTATTATAGTGATATGTCAGAAGGACTGGTACCATTACTGATGAATCTAGAAAACAACACAGTGAAAAAATCGCCAACCTCTTAACATCGAATGCAATTTCTTTGCTCCATAAAATCACCAATTGTAAAAATAAAAAAATTCACTATTATTTGTAAGAATACATGTATCTAGCATACAGGGTGACCCAACGAAAACGTACTGTAAGAGATTTTAGCGAGCAACTAGCTGGCTTCAACAAAGACAGAAAAAAAGCGAATCGTTTTCAGAAAAATATTCTCAACATTTACTTTAACAAATCGATTTACTTTCTGTATTTTTTGAAAAATGCAATAGCGACATTTCAAAAGTCCATATCTTTGCAACGAGTAGACGGAATTTCAAAAATAAAATCCGTAACAATTTTTGTTTAGAAAATTTCAGGGACGAAGGCTCCCTCAATAATTGAATGAAAAGTATCCGAATGTTTCTGGATGCCCAATGATTGAGGGCTTTTTCACCAGCTTACACCAAAAAACATCCAATCGGCTATCAGATCTATAGTCAGCATATTTCCAAAGTATACTAAAGCAAATCATTATCACACTGTATACTTTGGTGTCACCATTACTTCAGATCTTATGAAGTAGAGCAAGTATAATGTTCTTAATCCTCTTATAATTATCAGAACGCATTAATCACGGAATATATTAACATATACAGGGTGGCCCAACGAAAACTGGAAGAGATTTTATCGGGAAACTAGCTGGAATCAACAACAACAGAAAAAAAAAAAGCGAATTGTTCTTAGGAAAATATGCTCAACATTTACTTCAACAAAACGGTGAGTTTTTAAGCGATATTGATTTAAGTTTTTGTATTTTTTGCACCAGCGCCATTTCAAAGGAATTTCAGAAAAAATGAAGAAATGTATAGGGAATCAAAAGGGCTTTTCAACGAGGTATCATTTGACCCCCATTCGCATTTGGAAAAATTAAGGGGATGCTATACCCCCGCTTAGGAAGGTAAAGTTTGGGCTATACTTTTTACGTCAAAAGTTGTCCCCCTCATAAACACAGTTAACGTGTTTCAGGTTTTTCTCAATAAAATCTCTTCCTGGTAGTTATACTTTCAGGTACGTTTTCGTTGGGCCACCCTGTATAATGAAACTTCTTGATAAAGAGAAGCTTGACAAATGTTGTAGACAGTCCTACCAACATAGGAAAAAATTACCTATCTTCCTTACGTAGTTGTATTTCTCCAATTCAACCTTGACAAACCTGAATTCAAAAATCATATAAATTCAGTTATTCATTTGAATTCGCTTTGTCGAAATAAAGCTGTACATCAATTCCGTTCATTCACAACAAGAAGAACCAGTTCATCAGCATATCATATTTGAATTCAAGTCAGTAACCTTCCAATCTTTGACCTCCGAAATAAACTTTTTTTGTTTCGAATAAACAGCGAAAAAGTTGGCAAAGTCCACAAGGCAATAAAAGATTCATGGCATAATAAAATTCAAACTTAACGTGAGCAACCTGCCAAAATGAGAAATTTGAATATTGAACATGTGCTTCTTGAACCGTGTTTCGTCACAATGACAGCCCCAACAAACAATTCATATTGTTGGAACCAAAATTGCTCTGTACTTGATTTGGCTGGAAGGACTAAAAATTCTTGTTTGTTATTTGACGAATTTTCGACTCTTTTTTCATTCGTTTTTTTTCTACTCGCATAAAGAATCAATTAACATTATTTAAAAAAAAATATAGTGAAAATATCTCAATTTTTTTCATCCCATTTTGAAAAATAACCCAAGAAGTAGGCCTATAGACCAGAATGCTCCTTTTCATAAGTATCAGAAACTATCAATATCAATAACCAATTGATCATGAATCCATGTTTTTTTGGCATGAAAATCACGGATTTTGTATTGAATTCAGCACCATTTATACAGAGCGTTAGTAAGTATGACTAAAATAACGAGAAATGATTTTGTATAGAGGCTCTATTGTTATTTTCATGTAACACTATATTTTTCTCAGTTATTTACATTCCAACAATATTATTTTGAATAAAATTAAGAAGAATGAAAACTAGAAAAAATAGAGGTTTTATTTCTCTTCATCAGGAATTGTATAGTCTCCAATAAATGTTGTAGTGGTCAGTAATGAAAATCCAATGAACGCTAATAACCAGCGTGATTATTATTGGTCACGAACTTTATAATGAACACAATAAATTGTTCACTTAGATGTATACTCGTATAATATATGTGTATAATAATTTATTTGTACTGTCGTTCTATCTCTTTGATCTAATTGAAAGATCGACTGATATAAAATAGGCAACAAATTATGTTGGCCAGCGTGATCACCTGACATGTCTCCTTTGGACTTTTTTTTATTTATTCATCAGAAAGAACTGCCAAGGTTTGGACAATACATGGAATGTTGTCCAATCATGAATTCAAACACGAATTTAATTCTCTGGTCATCCTTGTTCTGATTTCTACTATTATTGGGGGGGGAGCTTTTTTAATCACGATTAACTCTGCGAGACGATTCCTTCCAAAACTCGCGAACTCAATTTCATTAGGAAACTTCTGCTCCACACCAACATACCCTAATCGATAATCACGACTTCCAAATTTCAATTACGTGTTAATCACCCCCCCCCCAAATACACCCCCCCCTTCCTTATTTCAACCACCTGTTGTTCTCCACCTAACTGGAGGCTTATAATTCAATTTTAACTAGAAGCATCTCGTCTTTCTCCCGCTTCTGTCGCTTTTCATTCTCCCTCCCCGTTCTTCGGTGGACTCTTCACAGAGTGTCATGCACTAATTGACGCTAATTAACGTGCTGTCAAGTGACCTCCGAGATGCTTCGGTGAATTGTTACCGTCTCGATGGTACGTCGGTTTGGGGTGACATTTTGTGTCTTGGAATGCGTTATGCGTCGAGCTGCTTTCAACCCTTCGGGGCTGTTATTCAGGTTGACATGGGTAGGGAGGGAGAATTTTAGCTTGATTTTTGTTGGGGAGTTTCTTGAGTACGTACCTGATAATACTATCGAAGGCAAATCGTGGATTTTTCGAATTATATACGTACGAGTCAGATCTATCAGATATTTGTATGAATAGTTTGACAGATTGACAGTTGACAGTCATACCAATTGTTGATTGAATGATTGTGCTGACAGCACAATAAAATCAGTCTGATGAAACTTGATATATCGTGTTAACCTCGTGTCAACCTCAAAAAAGGAGTTTTGAGAAAAACCGGTTTAGATGCCGCCTCACAAAATCCACTGTATATCCCAAAATAATTGGAATTTTGAAAAATCTGTACGAGAGCGTATCTTCGAGAGTCTGAACTTTGAAAATATGCACAAAAAATCAATTTCTTCAGTTTTCTAGACCAGAAAACCTCCGTGATGCGAGAAAAACCGAAAATTCGGCAAATAACAGAAAACAAAGTACATTCAAGTACACTCCTTGTGAATTCCACCAATTCAAACTACAGAAGGGACCTTTTGATGTGTGAAACCCATCCCTTCCATCCCTTTTCCATATTCCTACATCAAGAAGTTTCCGTTTCACAGACACCTACCTAAGTAACGAATGCATTTATAGCGCGGCATATATATCAGATTCTCAGCAACAATTACAACTATTCCAAGGCACATCAGGTCTATTTAAATTATGCAAAATGAAGACACATCCCTGCTAGGTAATACCCGAATACGAACGGCGTTGAAACATTCCGATAGGGTGAGGGGTAGATGAGAAAATGCTAGGGTGTACACGGTTGCCACGTTCCAGGATTAATTCAGTTAGAAATGGAGATGGAGTTGATAGTCTGGGAGGATATCTCAGTGATAATTAACACATTTTCCTGATCTGTTTATCCCGCACGCAGATTCAGTTAGTCTGAGTAACTATTTCGAGTTGTATCTGTTGAAAATTCATTCAGAAAAAGTACTAGAATGATTTGATTGAATAAACACTTGGAGCAGTGATGGTCTAGAAAATCGAAAAAGTCGATTTTTTGTGCACATTCTCAAAGTTCACACTTATTTTGGGGGACAGCGGGTTTTGTGACGGCAAATTTGAAACTCGTTTTTCTCAAAACCTTTTTTACAAGGGTTGGAATCATGTCAACCAGGGTTGACTGGCAACTTCATTCAACGGCTTGTCATTTGACGAATTTTCGCCTTTTTTTTCATTTGACTTACATAAAGACTCAATCAACATTATATAAAAAAATTTATAGTGAAAATATTCGAATTTTTTGCATCCCATTTTGAAAAATAACCCAAGAAGTAGGCCTTCATACCAGAATGCCCCCTTTAATAAGTATCAGAAATCATCAATATCAATGATTAATCAATCATAAATCCATGTTTTTTAGTATGAAAATTACGGATTTTGTATTGAATTCAGCACCATTCATACAGGGCGTTAGTGAGTATGACTAAAATAACTAGAAATAATTTTGAATAAAGGTTCTCTTGTTTATTTGATGTAACTCCATCAGATTTTGAGTTATTTGCATTTCAACAATATTATTCTGAATGAAAAATGTCCCTTTTTTCCTCTCAATATATGTTTCATTCATGATATATGTAGGCACAGAGATGGTTCAGATGATCACTCAGTATCGATTAATTGGAAACTTTCCCAAACTGTTCACTGCTAACGATATAAATTCACTATAGAGATAATTCGAAAGCGCATAGATGAGAAGGTATTTAAATTCAGATTAATTATACATTATCTAGAAGACTAATAAAATTCTCTCATAGAACTTCAGATGCTTACCGGATTAGAAGTTTGAGAGAGAAAATTATTTCCAGGAAAGACCTAATGAGCTGATATCACGTCTCTTCCATTTATCATTTTGGAATAGATGTAGGATAGATCTAGCATCATTTGTCTTTTGGGGGGCCTGGGCGCCTTTTACCCTCGATGCTCAAATGATTCTTTTCGATTGTTTCATTATTTTCACCACAAATGACCCAGGAAATATATTCTAATGTGTCAATGTCAAAGTGTCAATGTCAAAGTGTCAATGTCAAAGTGTCAATGTAAAAGTGTCAATGTCAAAGTGTCAATGTCAAAGTGTCAATGTCAAAGTGTCAATGTCAAAGTTTCAATGTCAATGTGTCAATGTCAATGTGTCAATGTCAATGTGTCAATGTCAAAGTGTCAACGTCAATGTGTCAATGTCAGGAAAACTTGCTGGTGATTGAAATCAGTAATTTTTTTACCCACTCCATTGATTCTGCTTCTGCATAAATGTTACTTTGGTGAAGTGAGATTGTGAAGGGTTTCTCGTCAACACAATTTGATAAAATAATTTTAGTACCCAATCGATTACCATCGTTGCAATTCGAACTGTCCAAGATTTCTCCCTAAACGACTCGACAGCCTTCCCACACTTAATTAGCCGGCAAACTTCAAAGCGTTCTCTCTCATTCTTCTCTACGTAATTAACAAATGACTGACAAATCGCCTGACGAACTTGTTGATGAACAAATCGTTGATGGCATTTCGTGGTGCACTTCAGCACAGACGCATGGATTTGTGTCAACAATCAAGGCTTTGACAATGAATGCAATTATCAAGTCACGAGACCACGTAATAGAAACATAACTTTACCATCACGAGAGTCATGTGACAGTTTTGGTTCGGTCGGTAACGCTTTTTTTATACGAGGGTGGTTTGATAAGTCAGGCGATTTTTTTTTTAAATGAAACAGAAAGTTGAGTGAACCTAATCGTGCAAATCATTTTGAAAAATGTTCCATTTGAACTGTAAGCTTCTCAAAACATTTACCTTTTGATCTCTTATTTGTAATTTCTTTCTTCTAACATCGAAACTTTGCCTCGAAAAGTGTATTCATAACGTTCCAGTGTAAATTATTTCTCAATGCTTTCAAAGCATGCATTCATTCCAGCCATTTCTGTAGAGACAGAGTTTGCTGTATAGTTTTGAGGTTATGTATATGTGTATGACCACTGACCTACTGTTTTATTCAGTTTAGAGACCTCACGTTGGTTTTCCTGTCGAATATTATCATTATAAGCAGAGAGATATGCTCCCTACGTTGTTTTATATGATTGTGTATATTCAGGATCCAGAAGAATATGTACTGGATATCAATGGCCTTGAAAAACTGCAAAAATTCTTTGTGGATGCTTGCAATGGTGCCAGTCAAGTTTTTATTCTCAAAATGATGCTCAAAATGAGGTCTACTGGTAATACACAAGATACTAATGTAGAAAATCAAATGATGAATTTTATGCTTTCCGTACAATTTTATGTGACGTAAGAAATAATATCTCATCGATCTTCAAGAGACACATGAAAATATGCAATTATTCCAATTATTATTCACTCAAAAAATGCCATGTATTGGATTATACATTGAAGAAAAAACAATGAAAAACACGCTTTTAAAACAGTGAGATTACTTTCCTGGTACTTATATTGAAATCTAATGTTTACTTTTCATTTTCATTATTGCTCAATCGAGGACTCATGCATAACTGTCAGTTCCTGGGAATCCACGTCTCTCAGAGTGGGCCTGGAACTAAGCGCATGCGCATGACACAATCATACATACAGGTGAAACAGGTGAAAAATGCGTCAACATGTTGTGATTTTTTAAACGGATTGTTTTTGAGGCAGAAGTCTTAACAACACTAGTCACCATCTTTTGAGGTTATCTTTTTCGCAATTTCGGATTTTGGATTCGCAAGACGATAAATTTTACGACTGTCGATAGTGGCTTTGAAAACACTTTGATAAAGAAAATAGGCATCTACAGAGTGTCCTTAATTCGAAAGCAAAGTATGAGGAATTTAATTCAATTCACAGGATGACTAGAAAACCCACCTAATGTAGATCACTTGGTATATATAGGGCGTAAATAAATAAGTGCTTGAGATATAGGAATCTCTGACGACGTGGAAATTTTGAGTATGCTTTAATTTGAAGCACTTCGGGTATACCCACTGAAGTGTTTTTTTTTTCAATTTTATTGTAAAAAATTAGCCTTGAATTAGGGCAGGAGTTTTTTGAAAAATTCAAAAATAGTTCTGCTAGTTTTAATGGAGGTTATTACAAATGCTTGATATCGCCAGGGACTTCAAAACTCGAAAAATCACAACGAAAAAAGGCGTTGCTTTAATTCCTATTGGCATAGGAAAACTACGCATGATATTCTTATCAAATTAGGTCATATACCTTGAAAGATGGCCGAGATACTGATAAATTATTTCAAGAACGCCGACCACAGTACGTATTACAGCATCTTTCTGTCCTCATCATT
Source organism: Plagiodera versicolora (assembly GCA_037013635.1). Taxonomy (NCBI): domain Eukaryota; kingdom Metazoa; phylum Arthropoda; class Insecta; order Coleoptera; family Chrysomelidae; genus Plagiodera; species Plagiodera versicolora. The sequence goes on along the minus strand of CM072991.1, from coordinate 7,090,135 downwards.
ATAATTTATGCATGGAAAGTTATTCAGGAAGCAATTTCGGATTATAATAATCAATATAAAGTCCAAAGACCCTAATGATTATTGAAATGAAGCTAATTCAACATCTGAAGACCAGCAATAAGAATCAACATGATTATCTATGAATAAATATTCAAATAAACCAGATTTTTGCTTCGGACTTTGCATGTTTCAGGTTGTAACTTTTTGTGGCATTTTTTCTCAATTCCGAATTTGAATAACATTGAAATCCATTTTTGAGTCAGATGGAGATGTCAAGGTCTGAATACGACGAACAATAAAACTGTGTTTACATAAAATTTGAATATCTTACAACAACACTGATGTGTTTTCCTGAAATTTTTGCTAATGAATTCAAAGCACAATGCAAATCCGATTCAAATCATTATCACTAATGATAACAGGTGAATTTCTCAAAAAATACATTGTATAACATTGTAGGACATTGTAGCTTTCAATCACACATACATTGCTATCAAATTAGACACACTGTAGATGTCAATTTTTTCATCACATTGAATTCAATGTAGCTATCAGAAGTCGTAAAATTTATCATCTTGTTTGGAAGAGATAACCTCAAAACACGGGAAAATCCACTGGGTATCAAAAACAATCCATCTAAAAATTCACTCGATGATGATGATTCCTGCTAGTGATATATCACTGTCAATATCACCTATCAGTAGTCACAGCTATTTTTATTTTGCGGAAATGATCCAATTTTACAGATATCCAACGTAACCTTGAGATTGAAATGGAACTCTAAGGAACGTTATCTAAATCGAATATCATATAGTTGTTTGACAATTTTATTGATTGGATTGAGTTTTTTTTATCGCCAGAAAACCTGAGAGGATTTTTTTTTCAACTCTAATCAATACAGGGTGTTCCATTGATATGGTAATTCATTTGTGACATCAATACTTGAAATCGGGTTTATTGTGAAAACGGTAAGGTTTTTCGACTTTTTCCAAGAATACTTTTTTGATCAAAAGATAACGTACTTCAATAAATGTTCAATCGAAAATTTCGATTTTCGACGTATTTTTAAATAATTGTAAGCGGGTAAGTGGCGCCCTCTAAGAACTACGTTAATACTGATAAAATATTCTTGTTTGCCGCCCTAAGAACCCCCAATGTACCAATTTTTGAACCGATAACATAAAAACTGGCGAAGCTATTAAGAAATTTGCAAATAAAATTTCAACTTTGTACGCCCTGTATCTTTTCAACCATCAACATTTGTGTGAGCGATGTTGCGCTCAATCGTCATATTTTGCTCCTCTCTACCCTCAGTTTCATTTTTTCAACATATAAATGAAACACCCTGTGTAAAATGAAGGTGAATATAGGATGATAAAGTAACTACAATAAAAGCTTTTTTTATGATTATTTATCTCCTAAACGATACGAGTTGAGTTTTTGGCGAAAAACTACGCAATATGACATAATGCAAGATCGATTTTTACATTAATCGAGACTAAGGTAGAGTCATTGGCCGTCCTAAGCGCGATCTGTCCTCAACGCGTTATTTTTAAGGCTCAGTTTGATCACCAAAAGCCTTCACACCCTGTATAACACAGAATACGATACGAACACACAGTTTGAATCGTCTCATTGTTGGCCGAGGTGAATAAAACGATAAAATCCTCGAAAAATATAAAAGACGTATTGTTTGACGTCGCGTTTAACCGTTTAAGATTTGACCTCAGATCGATCCTTTGCCCACTCTCTTTTGTTTTTCTTTCCGCCCAATAAGGTAATGCTAATATTCCTCGACTCGAGCTAATGGAATCCACAAACAGAAGGTATTAGCTGACAGTTTCTAACAGCTAGTTACTATGTAAGGAGTAAGGCGACCAACGTGCATACAGGCAGTTTTTTTTTTTCGAATAACTGAGTGTTCTAAAAAGTATATAATATTCAGCGAAAAAATACATTGTGAAGACCGCATGGTCATGAATTTTTGGCTTACGTCACTACGCCTTCAGAAATGAAAATCCGCGAATGGAATCGAAAAAACAATGAGATTATTCGTCAAAAATATTTTTACTACCACCCACATTAGAACACTCAGTTTATAGTTTGGAATCATTTAGGCATGCAGTTGAAACAATCAAATCATAAAAATTCCAGCTGGAGCTTTGAAAAATCCGACGTAATCGAAATGCGAATTCCCATGTCGACACGTGTCTGAAATAATATTTTGACTGGTGCGATTTTTCGCGGATTTTTCGTCATCGGATTTGCCTCGCTTGAAAATTCAGTGAGGATTATAGCGACAAACTATAAACATGGACAGTGTTTTATTCCATGCAGAATTATATTCAATTGAATAGAAATATATCGACATTATACAGGGTGTCTCAGAATTGCACCCAGGTACGTATTCTCTGGTACAAAATAAGGAAAAAAGTTTTTCTTAAGGCTTTTATGGATTGAGACCGCGGAAAATGCAACACCCTGTATGGTATTTGGAGAACATTCTCTGTCATAGTAAGCAGCACCTATTACTTGATATTCATACAGAATTTGAAAGCTATATCTGTAGCAGATCAAGCACAATAAAATAAAAACCTACTTTGCTCGCTGCTACCTCCTCTCGATTTTGTAAAAATGAAAGAACTACTCATGAGTGAACCATGTCCAAAATTGTAACCGATTATTTTGTTCCTTTCTCTTTTTTTTTGGCCCAATTTCGACACTGTGAAACAGTTTAGCTAGCAAATATTTTGGAATGATCCAATTGGAAAATTTCTCTCAAAATCTTGTTATCTACACCAAAACAATTATAATTTCGATTTACTTATTCGAATAAGCCTACTGGAACTGTTTTAGGAGTATTTCAAACAAAAAATATTAGCAACAGAAAATTATATCTATAAATGGTAAAAAGACTGTATCCGATGGTAAATTTTTTGTTTCAGTTTTAATTTTTCCAACCAGCTTTCCGTTATTCGTTGATAATCTTGGAACAATAACACTTCACTCATAATATTTTGGTAATCACCAAATTTCACGTGAAGGGATTAAGCACTCTGGTGATAAGATAACACCTAGCTAGCTATTTTCATAACGAGTCCCCAAAAATACATTCATAAAACATTGCAACAACGTAGCTAGCACAGTTCAATGCTTATAGAAGCACTCTGTCAAAATATTTGTCTCTTTCTTATCCACTCATGGGATCCTGACGTGTGATGTGCAGAAATGTCGAGCTGTCAAAATTCGCCAATTGAAATTTTTCCTCTACACTTTTTTATTTTTGAGCTCACTGCCCTTGGGCCTCTTGGACCATTCTAAAGTTACGCCACTGCGCAAGGGATATAGTTGAAAATTGGCCACAGACATTAAACTGGGGCTATCTGACGTCAAAAAACATGGTGCTATCTACCAAGATGCTATTTTATTCAGCTAGAAAACAACTTGTTGAAGTTTTGTCACCAAATTCTGATAAATAGTGGCACTTGCTCCATTTTGTTCAACGTTCAAAGCAATTTCAGGAATGTGGTATGTCTAGATCATAAAAATTCGCAACAGTCAGCGTAGACATTTTTATTCGAGCACATATTTATAACCCAGCCGTAAAAATAATTTTATTATGCCTGTATCATAGGCTACGAAAAAGTAAGAGATTATCACCGGTGCCATGGATCGACACAAATCTATTAAAAACTACAAACAACTTTGGGGTACTTGATCCGATACACCGGGAATGTTTTCACGTCTATAACTCTGAAGTATCGATCAGTGTTTAGCCTCAATCATGCAACTGTCGTCTTTTTCGCGTAGATATCCTTTTCTTCTTCTTCTTCTTTTTCTTCTTAATGATTTCCTTTTCAACCGTGTCGAGTTAAGTCACCTGACGATTTACCATTTCCTCGAGGTAATTGACTGTTAAATAGTAATGATTACGATTAGGTGATCTCCAACTGCATACCGCAATGTGTGTTTGAGGTTAGAATTTCTCATGACAAGGCGATATTCGAGTTGGAGACTTAAAGAGCATCGAATTTCATCAAATGAGCAAGAAGAGTTTATGAGAGTAGCAAGATGTCAAGGAGGACATGCTATAAGCGTGAGAATAAGAAGAAAACGTTGTGTATGTCTAGCAGAACTGTGAATTTGGTTGATTCAGTGTCGCCATCTATATATTATAATGTTCCAAGCTATTTATATGCAACAGGAAAGAGAACGGCCCAGCATCCGAGCCCTGTGGAACCCCAAAGCCTCTTTCAGGCTTCCAGCCCTTATATATCGATCAAAATACTGTGATTTAATATTGACAGGGCCTGAATTTTATCTGCCAAGCTGATGGGTACAGTAAACCCGAGAATTTACATCGTCTCGATCACTCGACAATATTTGCCGATCGGTTAGAATTTGTTGACATTGAGAAGGTGGAAACCATTCACCTTTAGCTATTTATGGAGAGATGACAAATCGCCAGGACGGTTACCAACGAGTTGTGTGTTTGTCGAACACTTAAAGGAAGAACAACAAATCTCTTCACGTTGGATAACTCTGAGAATGTCAGCTCGAGTGGTTGGTAGGATTACACGCGAAGCATTTGGTTATTGGGACGTACTGGGTGATGTGAAGTCACTGGGTTTGAAGGTTGTCTAGACTCTTCCAGTTGAGTCCCTCTTCTCTGTTTGAGAGCCTCATGATTGCTCAAAATGTCAGTAGTTCGATGATACATCCCCGGATAAGTCTGGACTCCACCTTGTAACCTGCAAGAGTTCTCAGACTGGCCTGACTATCCAAATGAATATGAAATTCTTTTCTCTTTAGAGCCTTCTCATTACACACATCTGCACATTGAAGAATCGCCAAAGTTTCTGCCCAAAACACTGTAGAGCCTCAGCTAGACAAATAAAGAAGACCCACCAAAAGAATCCAATGAGGACCCAATAAGATTGAGCTTGTTTGGTGCAACTTCCGAAGGTCTCCACTCCTGATTTTTCATGAATTAATCTTGTTGTGAATCAATGAATACCAATTCACTAGAATGCCATCTCCTGTGGAGTTATTCTTGACCTTTTCACGACACGAATACATGACATTAAAGGGGACATCTGGCTACACTCCAAATTATTATTTTATACAATAGATTATCGAAAAGAGCGCACTTTGTACCCGAGACGTATTCGGAATACAAATAAATGAATGAATTCAATCTGCTACGGGTATAGAATGTGATAATAATAATTGGAATATATTGTGTAAATAAAGATGTTATAAACATTGGCGAGCTTGTTTTGTGGTGTTTTAAAAAGCGGCGAGGTGAATGGAGGTGATTGATATGCTGACACTTGCTTTTTCCGTATAAGGAATTTCTTTTATCACGCGGCTTCCACATTTAATTTCCCTTTGAAGCTCTTTCAGAATCGAGTGGGCCACACAATATTTTCAAGGTCATCCTTCATAAGTCTTACGACGTTGAACTTTGAAAACTCATGACGTCTTGATTTCAATGAAGAATATGGAGGTTTCTTGAAAATTCATCATTCATTGCTTGTCATTCAATCTCGATTTCAACCTAACAGCGTTTTAGTTTTCAAACCAGGATTGTCCATCTTCCAGTTCGAAATCTCTGACGAATAAGAAACTTCTTACAATCAGGAATTCTCACTGTCGAATCCATGATTGTTCACAAGGAACAGCCCAAATACACCATGAAAAAATTGTTGGTTATTTAGCAATTGCCAAAATGCTTTCCATTCATAATCCAAACTACAAAACGCGTATGGGTAAATCCAAGGGCACGCCTTTTGCTTCCAAACTAATCGGTCCATTTGCAAACAATGGAAACGAAAATTAACATAACAAAACAATCAAATCCCCAAAAAAACAAAACACATTGTTACGTACACTATTTCAACAGGTTGCATAACTGACATCTGTGTGTCCGTCTTTACGAGGTCAAATTCCGAAATCAAAGCAACGACGAAAGGAGATGAAAGACAGGATATCGTATAAAATGTTCTTTCCATGAATTTATCGCATTGACAGATTTGAAACAATGGAGTTAACCTAGAAAGACCAGGTCGTCAACGGTCTGAAAGAACTTACAGTCTCTGAATATAAATAGGGTTGTGCCCAGTAAACAATCATGGATTCGTCAGAGATTATTTCTGATGCCAGAATATTGATCATCAGCACTAATTGACTGATGGAATTCGTTGAAAGCTTTGTTGAAAGTCCATTGTTGAGTTCAGTATCTTTGGAAGTATGACAAATCATCTCGAATGATTTTTTGAGATTTCTTAATTAACACCCAATTCAATAATTCACTCAATGATACGAGGGGATGTCTGGAAAAAATTGTGAAGATGAGAAAACACAGGAAGAATGTATAGTTAATTTTAGTTCGAAACACTACATGGCAAATCAATTTGGATAGAAATCTTTGATTTGCTGATAAAGTTTGCTGATTCTAATCAAAATCTTTACAAATACTGAAAAAACTATGAATTATGTTCTATTTCTTCTGCAACACCCCACTTTCTGTCGAACTGTCACATCTATCTTACTCAAATAGACTTTACCAATCCTTCATGACTGCGCCAAAAATTCAGATCTGTACATCCCTAAATAACAATATGCCCTTGCCTGCATCTCGAATACGACACCCTGTATAATCAATCTAGTTCCCAAAGTGTGTTCAGACGAAACTACTCCACTTAGATGAGACCTACATCACATTGTTTCACGGACAAGGTCATAGTCTGATTCGAAATGCAATAAGCAAGCAGACTCTGACTGTATGCAGGTACCAAATCGTTGATTTATTTGAACTCAGGAATTCGTGTAGGACGAACTCATATAAAAAGATGGGGGCTATACGAATGGGCCAAGAATTGAGTATTTGGACCACCAAACTCGATGTTTCAATTGTCGTCAGGTATTATTCAGAGCGAGACTGTATCAAGTCGTCTATGACTTGAACAAATGAATAGAAGCTACACAAACAGAGCTAGCTAATCAAGTCGTCTATGACTTGAACAAATGAATAGAAGCTACACAAACAGTGCTAGCTATCAAGTCGTTTATGATTTGAACAAATGAACAAATGAATAGAAGCTATACAAACAGAGCTAGCTATCAAGTCGTCTATGATTTGAACAAATGAATAGAAGCTACTCGAACACATTTTAAATATTGTTGACTCGGTTACATATATTGTATTTCATTTTCTGCTTACTTGCATTTACACATAGGATATTGGCTGAGTTGTTATACAGTTGAAATGGTTTCTATTCCACAGGTGTCTGGTAATACGTAGGTTTATTCAGTATAAAAAAAACGCATGCAAATTTCTAATCGACCAACACAAAATATGTCACTCAACTAGAACAATTTCATAATTCATTATTTTGCAACACAATTCCAGACACATTAGGTTGTCTTGAAATTATTTCAATCATAAATAATCTGACATTTATGTCATATTCTTCACAATTAGGGACCGGACTATTTTCAATTAGAGATTTTGAGGTTATGTATCACTTGGGGCAGTTTCAGGCTTGAAAATCGTAGTAGAAGTTGAAGGTACTTTTAGACGACTCGGTATTTTCCGGTATTTCGTTATAAGAGAAGAAGTTTGTGATTACACAGTCGCCATGTGTCAAATTTAATCCGCAGACAGCAGAAATTTTTCAGAAATGAAAATCATTGATTTGATTGAATATTTTCAGTGGAAATATGAATGTATAGAGTTCATGTAATCATAGTAATGACATTTGGCATCGCAGATGTGGCACCATAAAAAACTGAATAAAGAACGAAACTCTTATATTTGGTTGTTTTTTTTCATCTAGTTTTGAAATCACGAAAAATTTCAAGTTGTGTGTAATATATTGAAAAAAAAAAGATTTTTTGAAAGATTCTTGGATCTCATATAAAAATATAAATATCATAGCTAATGTTTTGAGATCATTTGAGATTTATGATGGTATGAATAAGGAGTTAATACTGAGTTGTCAACTTTTTTCGCTGATTTAGAACTTCAGGGATGAAGGAAGTGGAAAAGTTCATTAATTTTCTATGGGAAACGCGTTGAATAAACATGTAAACGAATATTTTGATGACCTCACAAACATTTTCATCAGAATATGGATCTCAAAATTCCTCCATTATATTTCCCTTTGAATATCTGATCCCAAAATATTTTTCAAAACCGTTGACAATTGCTCAAAAAATTCAGCCAGAAAGCTGTACAACCTCGTTCGAAAAGGTTCAAGAAAAAAAGGTAGATTATCTCGATGATATCGCCAAATTCGTGTTCTTTGGGCCAAAATACGCGAGCGATTTTTTTTTTGCCAAAATCCAAATCGCTCAGTATGTGCACCTGTACCTTGAATATTTTTCAGTGGTCTACTTTGTTTGTTTCATCGATTAGTGAATATATTAGCATATGGTTGATGAGTTCAATGTTCCTACTGCTACGAATAAATGTCACTGTGGTTTGCTCGCAAAAAAAATAACGCACCAACGCCGTAAAACCTTCAAATCAGCTGATCCAACAACCGCTGTCTAAAAATAAAAACTTACGTGTTTGACTATGAACGAGCAGCAAACCCAAAACGATCAAAACCACCTCCATGGTGACAAAGACACCCATAAAAAAAACTCAGTACAACCCAATCAAACAGCACTGAAAACCCAAAAAATTCGGCGTCCAAAGTTTAACCATCATCCGAAATGATCCCCGATTCTCACGCCGTCAACGTACCGATTCAGCGACAGATCTCTCTCGCGTCTAATTCACCGCGAGACTGATCAGTACGAGGTGCGCGAGTTGGGTTTGAGCCGTTCTCGCGGCTCGCTGCCTCATTCGTAGGTGGCTGCGAGCTATCTGACTGGCGGAGCGAGATAATGCGCCGGACGGGTTGCATACGTGGTCGGGCGCACCGCATAGGTGAGGTGTGATGCCTATGCGGGGCTTTTACGTGGATTGAAGTAATGCGGCATTGATGGTGAATTGATTGGTTTCGTTAATTTTCTTCGTAGGCTGGGAGAATTCGGGGGAATCGTACGTTATCAATGGTGGAGTACTCCATTAGTATTTCTTTTTGATTCTTCTGGTTCGGAAATGAATGGAAAATAATCGTTTGCATCCAGGCGAGTTTCGATTAGAGTCTTCAGCAGATATTAGCTCATTTGTCCGCAGTGAATTCACGAATTCAAGGTGGAAATGCAACGTCAGGCTATGTATTCAATCTATTTCATTTATTTCATTTATTATATTTATTCCATTCATTTCATTTACTTTATTCATTTCATTAATTTCATTTATTTCATTCATTTTATCCATTTCATTCAATTCATTTTATTAATTTCCTTAATTTTATCCATTCTAATAATTTTACTCGACCGTGATTCAAATAAATAAAAGACGAAATTTCACATATATTTTAGGATTTGAATGCAACGTCGTATTTTTTGTTATTAATTCTGCTACAATTGCTGTCCCGATGAATATTAAGGCATCAATCAGTATGGTAACACTTCACAATTTATTTTATTATTTTATTCATTCTATTTATTATATTTATTTCATTTATTCCATTCATTTTATTCATTTTATATTATAATTCGATCATTCCATGTATTTTATTCATGTTATTCATCTCATTCATTTGATTTATTATATTAATTTATATTCATTTTTTCGAATCGTTGTAGTTCCATCAACAAGAGAACGAAGAAAGCCTACATATATTCCAGGATTTGAATCCAACGTCGTAATTTTGTGTTATTAATTCTGATATAAATTTGGATGAATAAGTATGGCAACACCTCATAGTGAATTCACAAAGATCCAAATTTCCAACCAAGCAAAGATGATTTTATGAAGTTTCGAAAGATGAATATGGTTCTAAGGACATTCCAAACGAAAGTCTCTAAAAGGGACTTCATTTGAACGTCCTACAGAAATCCCATTGAGTCATTCATGCCAGATGGAATAAAATGAATCAAATACATCGATAGATGAAACTTTTTCTCGCAGCGACATTTTCCAAAATTGCTGAGAGAGAAATTGACTGATCAAGTTCAAATTTGAACTGAGTATTCTTCAATATATTTACTATACAACGACCAACAATTTTTTTGATTAGTTGAAAATTATCAACTCGGCATTGAAAAAAAAAACAAAAATTTCTCAATCTCTAAACGACTTTTTTTTAGAACTTCGCGAGTTTGTTGTTATCTTATATTTTCCAAAAAAATTCAGTCATTGTATAGGAAGTATGTTATGGTGTAATCCGGATGATCGCGGACGAAATCTACGAATGCATTTGCGCAATTGCCAGATCTACCTTTCTATTTTCATGGAAATAAATTGAAAGCTGTTCCGAAAATTCAAACACAAAATTATATTGAAATAATTCACTTCAAGAACAAATTCGATTCATTCATTTATTTTCTATTCAGCCATAGCCCTCGATTATATCATCGCATTCATATATTTTCGCATGTTATGTGCTAGTTATATTTCATGAGACATATATGATAACATATATCACGAAAGGTAAACAATCCATTATTTGGTATTGCAAAATCCACGACATATTTTACCAAGATATTCTGGTCAGTTTTTCCGAATATTTGGAATAAATTAGAAGCAGGGCAACACTGTACTTCCGCACGCAAAATCTCAATTTGTTCCTGTGTGAACCCGGTTTTTCACTTGGTACGTCATCAGAATGGTGGAGGAGCCAAAACTAGTTTTTCAAAACGAAATTCTGGAGTCAAATTCGATCGCACCAAAATACGAAACAATACGGGTGTAATAATTTTTCATATATTTTATGGAAAAAATAAAATCTCAATATTGGAAACTTCCTCATTGCCCTTTTCTGGACAGAATCCAACAGCTTCAGCTTCCCAAAACACACCAACCTGTTGCACGTGGAAACCAACTCGAACGATTATCGATCCGTGATGGGATCCAAAACGAACCAATCGTTGACTATCGAATATTCACACAGCAACGTTATTTGCATTCGATTCGAGTGGAACGACGTCCAGACAAGAGGTGACAGCACGTGCCGTCCATTCGCCATAAATAAATCGAGTAATTCTATTGAGCGCCTCGACAATTGCTTTACCCTATAACTAATGCCGGTATCGATTATAGATTCAATTGTCGATACAGCGCGGTTACGTGCGAAGAAAGTGCACCTACAAACGACAATGGATTGCGGCAGCCCACCAGAGTATTACGGACCTGGTTGGCAGCAGCGGACTCGGTGGATTCAGAACTAGGAAATATTCCAGTTGGGACAATAGGCGAATGAATTTGAGATTGCAGCGCCAAAGTGAGCAGTCAGAGAACCATACGAATAGGCATTGAATGGTGTTGTATTTGTTTACATGTGATTTTTCGTTGATAAAGTGTGAGTTTAATAGTATATTAAAGTATAAGTGGATAAAGAGGTCTTTAAAACACGCGCGAGTTTTCGAGCACGACGGCGCAGCCGAAGTGCTCGAAATAGAGCAAGTGTTTTTAAGACCAGTTATCCACGAATACTTTACGCTATTTTTTTTATTGGTGCACCATGAAATAATATATAATGGTATTATAACTACAATAAAGAATAGAAATGAAAACTATAATGCAAAATGGTTGACTTCGTGATGTGACATTAAGACACCTTTCGTTGTCATGGAAATTAGAAAAACAGATATTCATTCACAATTTTATGTTTATTGTTATCGCAGAGTTCAAAAATGAATTATTCCAATATCAATTCATTGAATAGTGAGGCAAAATCGAGGTTAATACCGGAAATATTCAGTGATATATATAAAAAAGAATATGACAAGTTCATCAAATGAAGCAAGAGGTATCAGAAATAAATGAACTAGTTGTGCTGGCTTACCTTCAGAAAATTTAGGAGCAGTACAAGGCGTCGACTATTATGTACAAAGTACTCCGTCAAATCAATAATCAATAATTTGTCACTTAGACGTCACGTTTCTCGTTTCTTTGTTGATGTTGCCATGGTAACTTTAAAAAACGCGCGTTTTTTAAAGTTCGATTTAAACACGCTGGGGCGTGCTTTAAATGGGTAAAAAGGGGCACCAATAAAAAAAAAGACATTTCAGACTTCTTTAGTGAGCTAGGGCATCCATGTGTATGTATTTCCATACATTTCGTCGAAAGGTGTCTGTAAACTACCATGAGTGAATTTTTTGATTTTTACAATGGGTGATATTGTTCAACAAAGAAATTGCTTCAAATCTTGTTTAAGGAGCTGCGCTTAGGACGACCAATGACGTCTAAAAAATCAAGGATTTGGTAACTGAAAAACGTCGATTGACAATCAGAAATCCTGCTGGAAAGTGGAAAAGTTGTTTGTAAAAGTGCTTTGAAAGGTATAATTTTTTTTGGAAGAATGAATGAAGGATTCACATTTTATAAACGAATCATATTTTATATCATAGAAAGTACTTCACGAAAACAATTACAGATGTGGGAAAATGAATTTCAGTGTGAGTCTCACCTGAAGTTATGTTCGAGTTAAATGCCATTATTGATCCAAAACATAACACTAACTATGTCAAGAATTTCAACGTAGTACTCGACACTGTACTGTTACACAAGTCGACTTTTCAGGAATTTGTGAAAACTAAGCTCGCTATTTTATTATCAAACCCTTCAACTCTAAACTCCGCTCCTTGCTGCCTAACTTCACGGAGAGACGAAAAACTAAACTGAAGCAGGTGAAGTGCAACTATAAATTCCGTTGATGACTGTATAGTGCATTTAAAATGCTAATTTGCCGTACAGCTGGCTCCATCTAGAATAGAAAATATTCTCACTATACGAATTATGAAGTTACTGAAGACTAGCATACGTGCATAAATTTTATCAAGTTCTCGACAAGGATACCACGTGATTTAGTAGTTGATCTACAGGGTGTCAGGGAGAAAAGTGCCATGCATAGTGGCACGCAATAGAGGGCCATAAAATATGAAAAAAAGGTCCCATGAAAATATGTCATAAACTGCTTCCTTCAAGAAATACAGGGTGCTGAAGTTTATGTTTTTATTTGTTTTTTGTTTTCTAATAACTTTGGGACAAAGAGACAAAATATGGTATGCAGGGGTTTTTTATGATGCAGAATCCAAATATCCTATTAGTTTTTGGATTACTAATAGAGGGCGCCACATACAGGATTCTTCCACGATTAAATGAACCCTAACTTTCTTGCCTTACACTGTATGTCTTTCTCGACTAGAAAAAGCGATTCCTCTATCTTTTTCCGCAAAAAAATACTTTGTTGAAGTCGCTAGGACCAATGGTTTTCGGTAAAAACGCATCTAAAAGTTGTAATGCACCCAAATTGTCCAGAAGCGCCATCTTACAATAACAAGGACAAATCACTTCAATAATTGAATTTCAATAACAGCAACGAAAGACTAATTATTCAACAAAAAAACATCAAGTATTTAGAAAATGTTCGAATTGCTGGTTTAAAAAAAAAATAATAAAAAAATAAACTTCAACTCCTAAAGAAGCAGTTTCGGACATATATTCGTAGGACTCGTTTTCATATTTTATGGCCCTCTATGGCACTATGCATGGTACTTTTTTCCTTGACACCCTGTATAATGAATAATTTTGTGCTTTTTCGAAAATTACGAATAACTTGAAATGTTTGTGAAGGAGACTCAATAGCATTGTATTGATCTTTTTTAAGACGAACCTGAGTTGTTAATTTTTATTTTTCCAAAAAACTGCGAAAAAAAAATGTTGCATACTTAATGTACCTCACTGTATATTTAACCAACATATCAAACCTTCAGACCTGCACAGCTTCAAGTCTAAATAATATTAATCTCTCATCTATTATCATTTTATTTTTCCTTTGTCTTCTCATTCAATAAGGATCAACGAATTCCATTCTCCATGCAGATTATTCATCAACCATCCCGAACACTACTTTAATGAGTGGAAACAGGCCATCAAAATAAAATACCGTCCCTCGAGATGGGGATGCTGGGCGATCTTCTGCCAAGAAGGATGTAAGAGGATTTCATAGCAGGAGTCTTCTGTCATTATAACAGTGATTACATTAATTCTGTCGCGAAATATTTCATCAGTTTATGGTAGTGAAAAATGGCCTTCATTATTTCGCCCAGTAGATCAGAATATCAAACAGACGAGGTATATTTTTTAACAGTATATTTTGGAGGTAGAGAGAATTAAATATTCTAATGGCAATTCATCTTCGACAATTCTTTTTGTGGGACTCACAACATTCAACGATGAACGCCATTTTCGCTTTGCGTTAAATTGGAAATAACAGATGAGTATCGCCAACTCAGACACGATTGACCTGCGCGCCCTCTAACGGTCACCACAGCCGACGGGCTCGAACAAATGAAGATAAATCTGAATGAGGAGACAGCGAATACGGTGATTTCCTTGACAAGTGTTATTAGTTGTGTTTGCAACACTATAAATCAAGTGCAGAGTGGGAATTTCACTCTTGCACGTGGTGGATTTTTTGGAAATGCTTGCAGCGCCATCTAGTGTGGGTATTTTCATGCCATGGTTTGGTTTCGACGTCAAACATGCAAAGGGACGCCCTGGTGGTTTGAATTGCATTCGTTATTTCGATGACGTAGACAAATTGAATTTCATCTGGCTGCAAAGTAATTCCTGGAGTGGAAAAGTGGAAGAAAGGACGTCATCATGGCGTCGGGATATTTCCAAAATGAAACTTTCTAATTATTCGTACTTAGTCTTTTAATTTCCGGTAATGAAAGACATCGGAAAGTTCCGCTTGCCTCGATTCGGAGGCATCTTTGTTAGACCAACTAATTTTCATGCAACTTTATTAATTTCGGTGGATCCGAAAAATTATGTGGAGGACAAGCGGAAAAATTGGAGAGATCGACCGAAAAGTTTCATGAAACTTTTGGAAAGAGACTCAGAAAGATTGTTTACACTTTGTCTAGCAAACTATGAAGTTTCTCAAAGAATTTTTGAGGCTGACCTAGTATTTCATTTTGAAATCATTCGGTAGTTTATACTTTCGAAAATATTCTGTGAAAGCAGGAGGGTCGTATTTTGAATAGTTTTTGAATTTCAGCATTATGAAGAGAGATCGCACATATAAATCGATAGTTGAAACTTTTTCTCGAAACGACATTTTCCAAAAGATAGATTGATTGAGCAACTTCAATTTCAAACTGAGTATTCTTTAATATATTTACTATACAATGACCCACGATCTTTTTTATTGGTTGAAAATTGTAATTTTTGCATAAAAAAGTTTTTTCACTCAAAAGACGACTTTTTGTCAGAACATTTTATAGAAAATTCATTGAATTTTAATATCCTCTTTGAACTTTTCTGTTTCACATTCTCATTCGACCGGAATAATATCAGCAGTTGGTCACCTTCTTTAATATTTTTGTAAAAAAAATCTCACTGCTCCTTGAACATACTGTATGGTATAAGAGTCTGAAAAGTGAGTTGAAGGATCCCGAGAAACTTCGAAATATGTTGGAGGATCCTCGAAAGATCAGTAAGAAGGATTTGTGAAGGATAAAAAGACTGGGAGTAGCTGAATTTTCTAAGAAATATATAGAATCTGAATCACCCATACGAGCTTTATGAAACATACAAAAAAGTCGACAAATCTGCAGTATCTGTAAGTAATATCAATGTCCAGTCCCACGACGTCTCATTCTCGATACTCGAAAGAATTTCCAGAACTTATTCTCAATCCTCATTCAGTCCCTGTACACAAACGAATTTCTTTCAAATAAACGTCGTCTATATTTACCAATTTCATTGCACTCTTTCCAATAAACAAATAAGAATTGAGTGTCATCCAAATACGTTGTTTGTTTTTTCGTACACGTACTTTTGGCAATCTCGTGAATTCGATAATGAGGTTTGAAAGCAGCTGTTGATTTCTAAATGGATATAGCGAATCAGGCATGAGGGATTTGTCAGTGGCGTAGGCGTGATTTATTTCAAGGTGCTTTTATTTTTGAACAAAAGCAGGACATACGTTTGAAGGCGTCAACCTAATTTTTGGGGGGCTCATCTTGAATTGAACCAAGAGCTTTCCGAATTCCAAACAGTAAAGAATATTATGTTTGAGAAGTTTTAACCAACCTTCTGTATAGGAGGCAATAATGTAAATCTACTTCTTCTAATTTTCTTCATATATCCCACTTCTGAAAAGATCTCTCCACGATTATTTGACAACTCATGCAGAATCTAGCAAAGGTATGACCAGGCTGAGTATGAACTCCTACATCGTCCTCAATTGTTCTGTAAACTCCACTTCAGTTTATTTCATGTGAAAAAACACTGGCATAAAAATAATGCAAAAGAACGATGAGGAAGCAGCTCACATGATTAATAGTCATATTGCACAGGAAGTGGTTGAGAAAACACCTCTAAATACCCGGAAATATATCAGGGAATTCACAATAGACGTTTTGAGTTTTGGCTAATTCAGTTCACTGGTGATTCATTTCCATTTTATTCAATGCAAAACCTCTGCAGACGCCACTGGGGATGGAAAATTCCATATTGTAATGATGCACTTTGATGCTTTAAGACGTGTGTCAAATGTCATAACGGTATCCACAATATCATCACAGATATCATTGAAAAACTGTTTTGTCAAGACTGCCAGAACGTTGATCGTGAGTTCTTCCTTTGAAATTAGTCAAAAAATTATCACCCTGAATATTTGTATGGCCTTGCGCAACACCCTGTGTAAACTATTCTATTCAGTTGAGCATCAAACATGTTTAGAAGTAGCAACGAGTTTCCAGAATTTTTTTAACTCCCGATATCAAAAAACCTCCTGTATATACTCTGAAAAGTACCATGAATGTCCACCAGATGTCACTGGAACCCACTGGGAATTGACAGATTCATTTCCACCACATTTATTTCGATGAAAATGTTAAATATCATGATACCAACTGAAAACCTCTGCCGAATTGATCGGATTTAATGAAGTCAGCTACACATTGCAAACACCTGCGGCTCCACGAGATATCAAGTTAGAAGTTTCGATTGATTAAACCGGAAATCAACTGCGTATCCAGCGTCGACTTTAATGTATCCTCCCTCATGTATTCGTACTGTGGAATTTTGGTGTGATTTGGAGTTAGGGAACTTTAATTTTTGAGTCACTGAATTTTTTCCACTGAGGGGATGACGGATTATTGAGGGGATTTTTTTTGGGGGGTGCTAAAACATGGAAAAGTGATCTGGCAATCATGATATACATTGAGATAGTTCAACTGCGATTAGTCAAAGAAATTGCGAAATGATTGCATTAAACAGCAGTTGAAACGTTTGCAGAGGATTGATATTACTATTTCGACGACATTTTGTGTGAAGCTGAGTCATGTGACATCTTAAATTCATTATGGCGATTGACAACCCTCCAATATCTAAACAGATTTTGTATCATCCACAACTGAATGAATCTGGGGGCTTTCACTTTGTTTCTGCTACTCTGGAGAAGACTCCAAGGGGTAGATGGACTAGAACCGAGCCTCATTCCTTTTGGGAGCCTCCTCACTGTAACCTTTGCAGATCAGTTCCTCTGATAAACTCAATCTAAACTCTTTGGTTCTGTTTGAAACCATCTCTTGCTATTCAAAAAAGTTTTTTCTTAGTGTATACAATTCTGGTTGATTTATTCTTGTGGAATTATTTTTGACTAGGGAAATAAGAACTTTGCATGAAGATCCAGAGAAGAAAGGCTTATTCAAATGATCTCACATGGACTCTAACTGTTTATTTTAAATAAAAACACGTCAGTGGATTCACAAGCGACTAATGACACTGCAATCAATTTTGTTTTATGTGTAACCAATTCAATGCCAGTAATTATATCGATATAGCCTACGGAGAAAAATGTCATCTTTAATATTTCTAAATTATATCCTTAGCCTCGAATGAATTACACTAATTACGAGAGCCAGTGAGAGTTGAGCATTTATTAATCTCTTCCAATTTCTTTAAATGGCTATTAATATGCCACACGGAGATACAGGAATATACAAAGTGAGACTTACAAGGTGTGTAATTGTTTTAATGTTTCCTAGACTTATTCTGAAGCCTAACAATTCTTAGTAATTATTTTCATACTCTTGCTATTCACGGTCATTAGTCGACACAATGAACAAAATGAAAAGTTTGATCACCTGTTGCTACTCTGCCCCAATTTCCCCCCTTAAACTCGTCGATATTAATCGCTCAACCCAAAGACCCCAATCCTTTAACCCTATTCGACGTGACTGCAAAGATTTATCAGCACAACACTACCCAAAACTGCCAGTGCACACTTCGGCAATCGTAGATTATAAATTGAACCATCTGTCTTAGTTGCGGTCTCAGATTTCAACAGATGTTCAACGTTTAGATGACTTCTTTCGGAAAGCCCGCTGCATTCCGAAGCAATTTATGTTTGTGAGTTCCCAACCAGTTGGACGGCTTCGTGACATCTGATCTCTGTTTGTGGAGACGCTGGAACGAGTTTTCCGATAGTATATTTTCATCGTCTCCAATTCAAGAGGTGGATAAACTTCAATCAACAGTTGTGCCAACATCTACTTGACACTTTGGGAGAGTGGAGAGGACCGCCAACTTTTCCGAGCAGAGGATAAGAAGTTCTAACGAGCTAGACAGGTGATGGATGACGATTGGTAACTTTGCTGATGATATCGAAACGATTATTAATAGCAGCTCGATGGATCCAGGATTGATTCGAAGCAGTTTTCCATTCACACCAGTCTTGGGATCGACCCCATTCCATGAATATTTCTTGTCCAATTTATTGGCGAAGCATCCAGAGCAATTCTCCTCATTCTCGTGGAATCCTTGCGGAAAAATCGTTGCTGTAATTCCGGAAACGAAACAGAGGAAATTGCTTCGAGTCGGAATAGTACCGACCAAGGAAGATAAAGTGTTCTCTTTGAAGTAAAACTGAGTTAACGCCATAGTTTCAGGACTCGGATCTCGGTCTTCAATTCTACTTTCGCGGGAGGTCAAACGTATAGCGAAGTTTCCACGAGTTTCCACCGAGAAAATTACCCAACGAAAATGTTTTATACATAATGATACTCATGGGATTTGTGGCATTTGTAACTATGAATAGATCGATTGTCATTTAGCAATTGTTGCACACCAGCCATGAAAACTCATCCTGACAAAACGACTGCGCCAAAAAATGGGTTGATGAACGTTGTGGATATCATGATTTTTTTTTTCAGAAAGGTGCGATCTCGCCTTTTGTTATCCTTCGTATCAGGACACGAATGACAAAACTCCTGAGGTGTTTTTTCCACATTATTGCCACTGCTGGACACTTCATGAGGATGTGGATAGCTGGGTCTTCTTCTTCTGATCACCATCTCCATTTTGCGACCATAATATTGAAGTGGGGATAATCCAAAAGCCTGAGAAGAACCCTTCCATCAATTTGAATCCTGTTTTGGTCATCGTGAGAATGTTTCTGGATTAGTTTGTAGTGGTAAAGGAGTTTTGGTGCCTGATTTCCTGCAATCCAGGTTTTTCTTCATGATCCAGAGACTCTCAGCAGGAATTCTGTTTTGATTTTTGCACGTTTTGGAACCTTGGGCATTTATCCATGAATATAAAGGGTGATTTTTTGACTTACTCCATAACAAAGTTTGAACAAATGTGACTGTTACTGAAGTAGCAAATTCATAACCCCAATCCTTCTGGATCAATTATCCTCATACGATTCGCCCCCACATGGAGAAATATGAATTGCTAATTGGGGTACGATAACAGCCAAACGATCCACTTTAATTATGAGTCCAGGTGATTACCGCATCCACGAACCTTGGGCCAATAATTGCTTGGCGTTTCGTTCAAACTGTTCGGGAAAACTTCATTAACTCAAGGATGCCGACTATGCGAAATATAAAATGAACCCTAATTTGTCTATTTCCCTCGACCTGCACTTCATTACCGGCCCGCCCACTGGCGGTAAACATCGCAAACTACAACAAAACCGAGTCTTCTAATTTATTACCTGGGTTTTTCGTGATGTGCCATTAAAACTTTGGTTCTCTCTAACCTCGATGTTTATTATACAGTTGTAGGCTATAGTGAGTAGATCTATAAGAGAAAAATTGAGTTAGTGACATCACCATCTCAGAGTAGTGGATTTGGTGACTTCGTTTGGAACATGCTCAGAATTCCAGCAACTTTGAACTGAGCATATCAACTTTTCACACCACAGAAACACATCCAGGTGAATGTGAAGTAATTTTAGAAACACATCTACTTGGTGTGGTTATTTGGTGAGAATCCAATAACAATCCAGTGTACTGGGTGTTCCAGAGTTTAGTTGGATGGCAATTATTAAAAGAACAAGAAAGAAATGGATGAGAATGAGAGACCACGTGTGATTTTCCTGCAACACATCGGATTGGAAATTGTTTATGGTCTGAGACAGTTCTCTCAATTAAGTCTAACCGCAAATGTGCCGAGCGGTTAGTCTTAACCGCTCGGCAATCTGGTGGTCGATAGGAAATTGGTTGCGGTTAGAAAGCTAATTCTGACACAGAGATACAGAGTTTGGTTCAACCGGACACCGACGAAGGACGCTAATTGTAAGCATTAACAAGATTAATGGACGTGAAAGGGTCCTGACCCATTATTTTCACTAACCGATTTCTCGTGTTCATGCCAATTTTCTCGAGAAGTGGTCGATGGAAAATTTCGCTTATCTCATTGTTGAATCTGGCGTTTGATGAATGGGAAGGGAAGTTCTTTTGCTACCAAAGCGAACAAAAGGAAAAATCAGCAACAGTATTCCGGAATATATGTGGAAATGGAAGAAAATGATTCATTACGGATCTACAGGGAGTTGAAAGCGAAATGATAGCATTGCACCTAGACTATAAGGTGGTCGAATTATTTTCTCCTCCAGAGCTGTGAAATAAACGAAGAGATCGCTTCCGGTTGATTATCTTCAGCTAGAAAACTCTAAAACTCTTTGAGAAAGATAACATCGCTGAAATAAATGTCTAGCACCCAGCTTCCAGAACGGGATTCCCTTCATACACTCGTCCAAAAACAATTCAGGTGGCATCTGAATCCCGAATTGGACTTACTCGAGACGAAATTATGTAGTGGCGCGAAAAGAAACAGGATTACCACTCCGTATAAATTCCGGCTCCAAGGTAAATCTCTGGATTCAGTCGGAATCCATTCATCTGGCTTCTGGAGTTAAGAATTTGAATAAAGGATGGAAGAGGAACAGGCAAGGATGACCTCGGGTCACATTCAGATTCTGAGAATAAATCACGAGAGATTATGTTGGCGTTATTTATATTCATATCTTATTGGTTCTATGAGGGGCTTCAGGAGAGCTTCCAGAGTGTCGAGGTGGTGTTCTTCTTTAGGATTGATAAAGGACCAGAAAAGAACACCCTATAACTGAAAGTTTCCATTTGACTGATAATTGAGGTCAGGATAACTGAGACATTCAATAATGCCTTTCAATATGAATTGGTGGAAAAGGACTTCAACTTCAACTGTTTCAGCTGATCTAAACGAATAAAAAATGTTTTATGGTTTGCTTGTATAACCTACTGCAATTAATTCTTAGTGTTCACTATCAATAACCTCCAGAATGATAGTGATAATGAAGTTGTGATCTTCCAAATCCAGAAAAACTTGAAAACCCTGACGACTCCTTGAAGCTGAACAATTAATGAGAGAACATTTTCCACTGCATCAATCCATACCAAACGATGTCCTTCCTACCACAGACTTCATAAAAACAACTACTCGGACTGCCTTTTTTATTATTGAAGTCGAAATTCCAAGACGCCACATGTCTGGAATGTGGTAATAAAGAGACTGATTTGACCTCATAATACCATCTTCTCGCCGACTATATTCAATTGTTATCTACCAGGCAGGTCAGAGTGATCCTTGATCCTACAGGAGTCTCAAGGATACACTCGTTCTGGATAAATCGATCAAAAAATAAAGACAACTCATTTCATTTGTCAATGTTGGATCCTCTTCTTCCTACTTTGAAAACAAAAATCAGAAACATCGACAGGATGCCAAATTTCAAATAATGACGTAGAAATCAAGATCCTTCACTTCTACTGACAGCTGTCACGCAGGTATATCGTTGTACAGTGTGTTTATTTTAGAGTTCACCTTACAAAGCTCCAAACTCATCAGTTTCTGTCTGATGAAAAAACTTCTCAGTCAAATTATTGTCTTCGTCCTCATCTTCCAACCTTGAAATGGGTTTTCCCCAAAAATCAAAGGAGTAGGAATATCAGCAGCTGGAATAGGAAGAATGCAGACTCATCTGAATCAATGAACAAAAAAAACTGATCTAGTCTCATCGCTTCTGTGAATCAAGTCATTGAATTAATGTGAACAAAGTGAATTGATCTGATTGACTTCATTCTGCTTCGATTCAGACACCTGCGGAGTTTAGGATTCAATATAGAACATGGTGCAGATGCCCTGTAATGGCCCTACGTGTCAGGTATTTCAATACGGTTCTCATAGAAATCGCCTTGATTAATACGTGTTTACATTGCTAATACTACGTAGATTGTCTAGTTGTAGTCTGGTCCTAGCTTACAGATTAATTTGGTAGATAGCTGTGATGCATTGGGTTGCTTCAAATGACCATCAATCACAGTAGGAACAACTCTCTTCTATGGGTATGAGCAGAGGAAATAGTTCTGAAAGATGCATGAACCATCGATAGTTTCGATTGATGTTGCAGGAACCCTTTCACGCAGTGTTCGCATGAACCCAACCTCATTGACAGAATAGTATCTACATAAACATCTCCATCGTATACTACTGTTGCGTTTTCCATATCAGCCCACGGGTCTGTCTATTGCATTAGGATAACAAAGCAAACTACAGCGTACATACACCTCTGTTGATGAAATAATAACATCAAGTAATGGCCGACTGACTATGTGCTGCATTTCTCTTTGATCTCTTGCGTCTGGCAAACTTTGAATACAGTCGAACTTGTCCGAAACCACCAACAACAATAAACTGGATGATGTTTTTATGCGTTCATTACTGGAAAATTGTGTTTATTCATGGAGATGTGCAAGGGGACAAG
Organism: Plagiodera versicolora; assembly: GCA_037013635.1. Lineage (NCBI taxonomy): Eukaryota > Metazoa > Arthropoda > Insecta > Coleoptera > Chrysomelidae > Plagiodera > Plagiodera versicolora. The sequence goes on along the minus strand of CM072991.1, from coordinate 7,066,961 downwards.
AAGGAAGTTTTGGATTCGTTCGTGTCCGGCACAGGGACGACTGAAGGGTGAATCGGGTGGAGACAGTGGAAGGGAAGCAATGTATCCCGCCTTTGATGAAGCTGCCTTTCGATAAATAGACAAGAAACGACCTCGCCTCTTTCCCATGATCTGTTTGGAAGCATAAACCAATCAATTTTCCACTAGTGTCACACTGTCTAGCCCTTTGAACTTTCCAACATACATTCATGGAGTGAAATGGCGAGCATCGACTGTAGAAATCTCCTTATCTATTGGAAATATTGTCTGATCTCGTGAACATCGTTTCCTGGTGTTTTTCTTCAAGCTTATTTCGCGAAAATCCGACTAAAACAAATCGAATCCTTCGCGCTCCTTTTCTGAGTGCTTCGCTATACGTGGCTTCGATAAAACATCATAATTTCCTGACTGTCAAAGTAATGGATGTTGTTATTAGGTGGGAGGCAAGCATCACGTTCTTGAAGGTTTCAGAGTCCGTCAAATCAGCAAAAAAGATGAGGTTTTTATCAGGGCACAATCAGAAAGTGTTACGTGTGGAATTATCATTGAAAAAAACTTTACTAGTTGTTCGTACAGGTTCATTAAATTTCCTGGAACACTATGAACGAGATGGAAAACCATAAATTATTCTAAGAGCAGAAGTCTCCGAACAGCCATCAGGAAATCTCGATGAAATACAGCTGAATATCCCCTTTGAAAATTGGAAACTTTCCATTTCCAACTTCATGAATATTCCATCGAATCTGAAATTCACATCGATGCGTTTCTATTCTGAAAGCAGCGGGAAATTCGATAATCATAAGCTGTTTGGATTTCATGAAATTGTTGGAATAATCTGCATTGAATACGATTTCTCAGAACTGTGTTAGTCAATTGTTTTGAAGTCCGGTGGATTATAGAGAAATAAGTCTATGACAGTTTGGACAGGTTTGGTTATCTTTCAATACCAACTGTGCAAAATAAAAAGAACTTTTAATTGGTTGAGACTTGTCCATTAAAAATCCTGAACTTTGTTTACTCTAAGAGCTGTGGTTGCTTTTATAACCTTCAAATTCTGAAATATTCATGAATCTCTTTAGTTCATAGCTACAAGATTAAAAATTAATCCCCGATCCATGTTTAATTCCACTGAACGCCGTCAAAGGCAGCGTTGCATTTTTCGCGAGGTTGCATTTTCATTAGAAAATACCTCTCTGGGAATCAGCTGGATATCAACTGGTCAAATTGAAATATCCACAGGTCCGACACAGATGTGCCTCGAAAATCACCCAAAACAAAGGATGTCTGGATTTTGATATGATTCTTGTCTTCTGATGCGGTATCAGTATCATTGAGGAATATAAAATTTCACACGGGGATTCTACATCAAACATGGCTGTCTATTCACCGAGAATCATTTTGAACGCGTTCATATCGTCCACTATCACTCTCACGTCAAAAATATAATAGAACCATGATAATATCTACAATCGCATCCGCATACAAATTACCTTTGGGGTTTTCAAATGGCATTCATGTTACGTTCAACAAATTACAGTACATGACAATGGTGAGGAGAATATATGAAAAATATAGGTAATATAGGATGCGCCGTAATAATAGGTTGATCTCGTTAGTTATGAGGGTATAGAAATGTAAAAGGTTTGATAAAAATCGCAGAGATGTACGGGATGTTTCACATCAAACGACAAGGAAGATTCTTCGAATTGAACTATTTTTCCAGAAAATTCTGATCATCTCGAGAACCTCAACGTATAGATACGATGAACGCCCATTAGAGTTACCTTGTTTTTCATGATGAAATCCTAGAAAGGACGGATATACAGGGCATTTAATCAGAAACACAACTGCAACACATTCAACAGCCAAATGGAATAGATTTGATAACGAATAAATGGGAGCGTGTTGGGAAAAACGCTCGATTACGTTTCAAAATACAAATCGTGTTTTTTGTTCCACACTGTATATTTAATTTATTGAATTCTATTCAGCTTTCGAGGAGACACAATGAATACGTACAATAAAAACGATGAATAAGCACAATAAAGCAGCAAAGTATGATTAATTTGACAAGCAGCTGTTTTTCAAGAAAAACACGCTAACTCCAATCCATTATCACGATTCTTAGGTACATTTATTCAGGGCCCATATAACCTCATTCGGCTATTTGTTATACCGCGTTCCTGAAACGGGTAAAATACCCTTGAAAGCATTTTTGTGTTGTTACCGGTGAAGAATGGCTCCTCATTCAACCCCTTTTCGATCATAACAACATTAAAATCAAGGAGAAATTATCAACAAAGGTAATGAATAAAGTAGGACAGTCTGACGATAACGTTGCTAATATTAATTTTCAATTTTAGGATGATAAAAAGCTATCACCTGAAAGGTTATTTTATCATTAGAAAAGTAGAGAGAGCAGCAGGATTTATGAGTTTTTTTTCAGACAAGTGAAAGTACAACGATATTCGTAGATATACAGCAATATTCCAAGTACGTATTCTCTGGTACAAAATAAGGAAAATAGTTTCTATGAACGTGTGTCCGATTTCGTTTATTAGCGGAGTTACAGGGTGTTGAAAGTTAGAAACAAATCAGGTTTTTATTTTATTGTGCTCGATCCACTACAGATAGAGTTTTCAAATTCCGTATGAGTATCAAGCAATAGGTGGTGCTTGATATGAAAGTAAATGTTTTCCAAATACCATACAGGGTGTTGCATTTTCCGAGGTCTCCATCCATAAAAGCCTCAAGAAATACTTGCTCGTGCGCCACTGGTGAAATTCAATATCTTCTTCAAGTTCTTCAACCTATTACCTAGATTTTGTCTCTCCTGACTTTTGGTCGAATTCCGTTCAGTTTCCTCAGAAATTAATTAATTTGTAAATGGGTTCAAAGTTACATACTCTGAAATGTTCATACTATTTTGATATTTTGATATTAGTTGAAGCATCAAAATTGAATTGAAAGGCAGTTTATCAACGACTGTTTAGAGGAATTGTTCAAAGTGACCTCCGTTTTCTTGAATGCAACATTGAGCACGACGAATCTAAAACACCCTATATAATGGCGGACATAAATGATGCGCTTCCGCCAAAATTTCAAATTATTTGTATGACAATTGATAGTCAGTTCAGTTCAGACACATGTGATCAGTTTAAAATAATCGACTCAACGTACTTTTTTACAACGAAAGATGGAAATGTAAGACAGATCAATATTTTAAAATAAACAACACTACTCTGTGTTTGAAAGAACATTACCAGAAAGGACCCAGGATTTGCCCCATGGTGTTTGAGGATAACTTTCCAATTTCATCATTTTCAAACGACAAACAATATTCGAATTGTAGGATATTATCCATTTTCGAATCGCCTCTCTCTCCAGTCAGATGTTTCGTGAGTTGTTGTTACTATTCCGTATAAATCCTAAATGAGTCAACTTCTAATTCAAAAGAGTATAAACTCTCATCGTATCAACTAACAAAGACAACTCCAGAAGCTTCAAACAACTTTTATATTCCGTATAGTTGAATAGAAATAATTCATCAATAGGAGCAGCTCAGACATGAAAAGTTCTTCAAATGTACCGACGGAAATGCGAGTAGAACTTCCTAGAAGTGGACAACTTTTAATGCACATCGAACTCACGTTACATTGTGAACACATATTAAAAGTTTCAGTATTCTTGCTCTGCATTATGAATGTCTACCGTTTGGCTGTCAGCTTATGAGGGCTTCATTTAACTCTTACTCTAAGTTATCTTTGTTATGACACTTCTTGGTTTTCGAGATATAAACCTATTTACCCAAGGATGATATTCACGTAACACTTCAGGATGTCCCAAACAGTTGAAAGTAGTAGTAAATACAAACAGAATTCTTCATTCTATAATATAATAATCAGTCGCTTTGAATCAACTCGCATTACTTCACTATCGATATATTTTCATCACCTCTAACTCGATCATAAAAACAACCCTTTATGCCTTGGAATCGATTCATTAATTGCACAGCCAACTTGCTGATTCCGCCCCATCATCATCCATGGCCAACTAGATACTTTGGGTGCAGGTTGATTCCAGGATAGGAAGAGTGACCACGTGGGTAATTACTGGACACGTAGAAGGCTGAATTAATTGCGTTGGTTAGTGGACGTACGAGCGACCACGGAATCCAAATGTAGCGTGGAAATTTCGTTTCAGCTGTTTGCCGAATAATAACCGGAAGTTGGAGTTGCCATGGTCATGCGGAGAATACTTAGTTCTGATGAGATATTTCATGTATAGACGGTATTCGTTTTTCATTCATTGATTCGTTCATTATTTCTTTCATTGATTCATTCATTGATAGTTAATTAGTTGATTGATTCATTGATTGATTCATTCATTGATTCACTCATTAATTCATTCGTTGATTAGTTGATTGATTCATCAACTCATTCATTTATTCATTCATTGATTAGTTGATTGATTGATTCATTCATTATTTCATCTATCAATTCATTCATTGATAGTCAATCAGTTGTTTGATGTATTAATTGATTCATTGATTAATTCACTCATCAATTCATTCATTGAATAGTTGATTAATTAATCAATTTATTCATCCATAATTTCATTCATCAACTCATTCATTTATTCATTCATAAATTCATTAACTATTTTACCTCTTGATTCTTTCATTATTCAATAATTAATTCATCAACCCATTCATTTGTTCATTCACGATTTTTTTCATGATTCATTATTCAATTCATTCATTAATACATCCTCTAATTCGTTCATCATTTCTTTAAATATATCATCCATTTATTCATTCATCATACCACTCACTAACTCATTTATCAATTGATTCATGATTTCATTCATCATTTCATTCATTAATTAATTCATTAACCCATTCATTCGTTCATTCCAAAATTCTTTCATGATTCCATTTACAATTTTATTCACCAAATCATTTCTTAATTCGTTCATCAATTCTTTCATTGATACATCCAATAATTCATTCATCTTTTCATGCATCAATCTATTCATTATTTCATTCACTAACTCATTCATTAATTCATTCATCATTTTATTCACTATTCCATCCATTAATTCATTCATTAACACATTCATTAGTTCATTCATGAATCTATTCATTATTTCATTCACTAACTCATTCATTAATTCATTCATTATTTTATTCACTATTCCATCCATTAATTCATTCATTAACACATTAATTTGTTAATTCATAAATTTATTCATGATTTTATTCACTATTTCATCCATTAATTCATTCTTCAATTCGTTCATCAATACATCCAATAATTCATTCATCTTTCCATGCATCAATCTATTCATCATTTCATTCACTAACTCATTCATTAATTCATTCATTATTTTATTCACTATTCCATCCATTAATTCATTCATTAACACATTCATTTGTTCATTCATAAATCTATTCATTATTTCATTCACTAACTCATTCATCAATTCATTTATTAACACATTCATTCGTTAATTCATAAATTTATTCATGATTTTATTCACTATTTCATCCATTAATTCATTCATCAAATAATCAGTTCGTTAATTATTTAATTCATTCATTCTTATTTTGGTATTTCCTCTCGTTATTTCTTTCGTTCATCGATCTATTCGTTCGTCTATTCTTAATGCATTTGTTTGTTCACTCATTCATTGAGAAACCACGTCCATTCTGACAGTGAAGTTGTCAAGAACCATCCCAGAACTTTCCTTCTCCCATGAGGTCGAAAAGTCTCTGCGGTTGAACGATATAAAAAAGCATCGCGTCCCTGATATGATCCAAACGCCCGAAGATCCATCGGAGTACACCCACAGATGTGAGGAATGGCTTTTGCATCAGGCTTTCATTAGCAGCGACGCCGAGACAGCGACGAGCACAGACGGAAATTGAAAAGGATCGGATTAATAAAGGCAATATGGTGCACTCTTTGAATTATTCCGAGGGATATTTATCGGTGACGACAGGATGAAAATGGATGAAAGGGAGGTCAGGACATTGACGGTTATTAGTTTATTGGGGACACGATGGAGTTCTTTGGGAGGGGGGGGCGGAGGATGCGATTCGCGTTTGTTTGTGTGGGGAAATTTTTCTTAGTTCACTCTGTATCTCAGCTAACAAGTCTCGGGTTCAGGATTGTATGGAATACTCACGTACACGCGAGATGCCAGGTGTGCAACGTCTTAGCAGGACATTCTGATGCTAAAAATTCGAAACACACACTCTGAAAATGACGCAGACTCAAGAGGGAATCTTCGTGATCTTGCTCTGCATATGTCAACCTAATCTCGATCATTCACATGCTTTTCTAGACCGTCTATTTCCATGTGGGATACGAAAAATGATCACCCAAATGACATTTCATGAAGAGCCTTTCGCCTTCCTCTATGAAATCTAATTAGTGTACTAAAAAAAATCCTTTCTCCGCATTGATATCCTTGAATTCTGCTCTCAGTGACGTCAGAAGTGCTATGATATTTTTTCAACTCCTGAGGATATTTCATTCATATTTCATATTGCCCACAAAAGGAAATTTTTTGTACCAGCAATCGGTATTGATTTATTTATTCATTTATTTTTTTATGATTCATTTTTTTTTTTTTAACAAGGCATTGTTGGATAAGATTTCAGGAGTAGTATTGAAAAATCATCATTTCCAATTTGTTCAAATGAAATTGAAAAAAAATAATATAAGTTGAATCTTTGTCAAGCAATTGTGACGTCATGTCACTTCTTTTCGTGATGGCAGTTGTTCACTGAACACCTGGGTGTTTTATTTTCGACCGTTTTCGGTTATGAACAGCCATCAGAGAGTTATCGTCTGATAGATTTTGGTTTATTTCTTTCCGAAACAGCGTCAACTGGTGCTGAGAAATATGTCAGCTGACGGTGCGAAAAGACTGAAAAAAAAACGTACACGTCATGCGGCAGATAGTCGAATGGTTTATGAGCGTAGTATGGAAAGGGAGGTGCCCATTTTCAGACGTTTCCCCAATATCGCGAACGCACTATTTCAGTAATCCCCACAGGGCGTCCGAGTGCGAGATTTTCTACGGATAATTTCGCTGAAGCAGGCTCATAATTCAATAATCCTCCAGTTATATCGCACTCAAGATATGTCGGTTTCTAGATATTGAAAGAATGTCTCTTTCTCTTTCTCTTTCTCTTTCTCTTTCTCTTTCTCTTTCTCTTTCTCTTTCTCTTTCTCTTTCTCTTTCTCTTTCTCTTTCTCTCTTTTCTCTTTCTCTTTCTCTTTCTCTTTCTCTTTCTCTTTCTCTTTCTCTTTCTCTTTCTCTTTCTCTTTCTCTTTCTCTTTCTCTTTCTCTTTCTCTTCTCTTTCTCTTTCTCTTTCTCTTTCTCTCTTTCTCTTTCTCTTTCTCTTTCTCTTTCTCTTTCTCTTTCTCTTTCTCTTTCTCTTTCTCTTTCTCTTTCCTCTTTCCTCTTTCTCTTTCTCTTTCTCTTTCTCTTTCTCTTTCTCTTTCTCTTTCTCTTTCTCTTTCTCTTTCTCTTTCTCTTTCTCTTTCTCTTTCTCTTCTCTTTCTCTTTCTCTTTCTCTCTCTTTCTCTTTCTCTTTCTCTTTCTCTTTTCCTCTCTTTCTCTTTCTCTTTCTCTTTCTCTTTCTCCTTTCTCTTTCTCTTTCTCTTTCTCTTTCTCTTTCTCTTTCTCTTTCCCTCTTCTTTCTCTTTCTCTTTCTCTTTCTCTTTCTCTTTCTCTTTCTCTTTCCTCTTTCTCTTTCTCTTTCTCTTTCTCCTTTCTCTTTCTCTTTCTCTTTCTCTCTTTCTCTCTTTCTCTTTTCTCTTTCTCTTTCTCTTTCTCTTTCTCTTTCTCTTTCTCTTTCTCTTTCTCTTTCTCTTTCTCTTTCTCTTTCTCTTTCTCTTTCTCTTTCTCTTTCTCTTCTCTTTCTCTTTCTCTTTCTCTTTCTCTTTCTCTTTCTCTTTCTCTTTCTCTTTCTCTTTCTCTTTCTCTCTTCTCTTTCTCTTTCTCTTTGCAACATTGCTCATGGAAATGTAACGTATTATTCACACTCTCATGTGTCGGAATCCTGAAGATCTGTCATCAGTCCCGCCTATGGAATCACTCGGTATGACGATGCGTACATTTTCTTTATATTAGAATGCATCAACGGCTTTCAGAAAGTCCTTTACTCGCGAAACGTCATTAAGGTGGGATTTCGTGAAAAGAGAGGAAAAAAATGCTGAAGAGATAAGAACATTCTGTTTTAGTTGCTTCAAAGTTTTGCTGGAGTTTTAGATGGAATAAATGAATAATTTGTTCGCTAACCGAATAGATTATATCGATTGATTTTGTATGATTTCACACATTTCCAAATCAAATCTTGTCTTTTCATTTATTGTCTCGATAATTTTTGGATCCAGGTAGAGGAAAACGGAGTTTGGAGTCATTGAGCAACTTTCGAATGTACATTTTGCATGAGTTTTCAGGCAATATTTTTCGACAAATTTCAACGGCTTTACAACTCTTCAAATGGTGATGGGAAATGGAACTTTCGAGACTGATACTATATGATATATGTGGCCTATATTCAAAGGATACAGACGCATCTTTTTCATATCATTCCATTGTGCAGTTGAAGGAATTTCAATATAATCTGATATGGTATGCCTCAAAAATAGTTATATTCATGGAATTCTCCAGATAGGTATGGAATCCACAACTGGAAGAATTTAATATGGAATAAAAGTATGTCTCACTATCGAATATCAATTCCAGATACTCAAAATCGTGCTGCAAAGTTGAATCAAGTGGAGGTTATAAGAATAAATAGATCAGCGACGAAAACTTTCCAGCAGCTCCTTTAACTAAAACACCCTGTACCAGGCGATATTCGAGTCGAATACACGCTTTCAAACGGTCCAAAAAAGATACTTTGTTCATTGAAGAACACACAACATCTCGTTGAATCGCCGAAACTTTCAAGAGTTTGACAGATAATGAAACTGCCGAATCAAAGTTGGTGAATTCGAGAATAAACAAGGTACGACGAGAGTGGAACACAATCGAATTATAAACGATTTGAAGCTCGAATTTGTCGAAAAGCGTTTCGAGGAAGTTTCGTTCAGAGGAATAATGACAAAGGATCGAGATTGAGTTGTGTATTGCAGACTTCAGTGTGTGAGAATGAATTCGTTAGAGTTTCTAAGTTCAAATTCATCAGTGTGGAGAACATTTGGATAAAATCATCAAGATCGAGCTCTTTTTTCAGTCTTCAAATATTTATTTGTATGTACGTAACTCAGCTAGTGGCGCCATCTTTTGAGTTTCAATAAATCTACCACAGAGTAGTGTCCTAACGATCCGTTGTTTATATTCTATATCAATAGTCAATCTAGCTTTTACAAACTGTATTTTTCATGCCGTGCCTAGAGAATATTTTGTTGACCTAACCTCAATCAATCAACGACTCCATCAACGTGTCCCTCCTAAACGATCAGAAGCGGCAGGATGTTATTGGGAAAATTGTCTGGGAAAGCACTTCATCATTCTCTCTAGCTCTTCTTCCTTGCATACCAATCATGATTGACCCGTAGATGCTAGCATGGATCAGCGGTGACTACCCAACCGATGTACGGACAGATACAGACTCGATACATTCATTGAAAAAACTTCAACATCAAGAAAAATAGGTCAAAATTGATAGGATACCAAAAATGATCGAAGAAAAAGAGGGAAAAACTACGTGAAAACGTATAGCAATGGAGTTTTTGAAATGAGTCAAAGTCCGAAGTACTTTTGTTGTTATAGAAACCCGGTGCCAGAGAAGAATGAGTTGCTTGCTGCGTTACTACAATGCTTTGTGACTCTCTCTTCATTACGTATTTGTCACTCTCATGGATTCTTGATATACAGGGTGTGAAGTCTTTCTTTGTCCAAAGCATGGTTTTCGCTTGAAAAAAATAATAATGGTTTTATTTCAGGGTCTATTCCTCAAAAATCTGATGCGGCGTGAAAATTTTTCTGTATCGACTGAAAGCAAATTGATTTGTTCCAAAATGAATGTGAATCCAAAAAGTATATTTGTTTTGTCAGATGCTCTGTTCTTAATTAAAATAATTGAATTAAAATTGCTTCATATCGGATTGCCAAAAGTTTAATAATCTATATCACCCTGTATCTCAAGAGTTAAGACTATCAGGACAAACGTTTATAAGAAGTGTTTTTCTTAAAATGTGTCAAAGTATAACCCCTTCAAATATTAGAATGTCTCTAAGGAACACCCTGTATACTATCTGGATGAGTGATACATCTCCTGTCCCAACGTTTCGTAGCCACTACCATAAATTACTGTCAGTTATTCAGTATGACACGTAGAAATGGTGCTGTAGGCTATTGAAGAATCAAATTGCTTTTCTCGTTTTCAATGCAATTTCCACTAATGTCACGAGGAATCGCTATCGAAACGAGAAATGAGAGAGGAGACCTCTAACGTGAAACACACGAGGCTGCATATCAGGTGTCGTTATTTGATATGCGGATGAAATGGTTTGGAAATTTGTATGGAAAATATGCTAGCGAGCTTGGGAAGTTGTTTTTTTTTCGTTTTCAGGTGTTTAATTCACCATGAAACCATGTAGAGTTCCCTGTTTCTTCATTAATCTCATCAATCCAATTTCTGCGTCATAGCTAGCAAAACACTCAGTATATATTTAAAAAATTTGGTATTCACGTTCTCTTACCTTTGCCTGAGTAATTGATAAATCAATTGAAGGAAAAATTCAGACCCACTTTAACAAAATTCCAACATTTTCTTGGATCCCCAAAAAAAACACATTGTATTTTCTGTTTTTCAGAACCTGACGAGATCTTCGAGAAGGGCCTGAAAGCTGAACCGAACTGTGTTTTCACCATTTGAATCTCAGGTTTCATGTACCAAAAGCACTTCAAATAAGTCCATGGCTGTTTTTTTTTCTCGTAAAAAATTCCATCAACTCGCACCTCCTGGAAAATCGTGTTATCGAAACCACCTCGTAGATGATGCCCAGGAATACGTCTAGAGATGATGGCTCCGCCGTAGTCATTACGGCAAAAAGGGGAAGTAGGGGGAGGAACGATAAGGACTCTAAGTTACGGTCGAAATTACACAAAGGAGACGGGATATATACCTCCTTCTAGCAGTTTCGTTTCATTGAATGTAATCTCTTCCAAGGAAAAGGTGAATATAATGCTCGGAGTTAATCTTGGGGAGGCTCTGAGTGGAACTTGGAAGAGGTGCTGCATGTATTTATGCAGAGTTGATGCGGCGTTGGTTATATACAGAGTGTGCCACTTCAAATTGCGAAATCAAAGTCCATTACAAGAGGTGAATCACACGTGATCAGTGCTTTGTAGGTCTCCAAAGGGGTTATGATTACTTTTAGAGTCAATTCCACAAACCACGATACAAATATACACAATATATACAGGGTGTCCCGTACAGACCACGTCAAAGGATGACCCACCTGCTATGAAGAAATTCCTACTATAAAAGTCTTACCGTTTTCGAGCAATTTTTTTTGAAATTGGTGAATTTTTGCACCTTTCAATAGTTTTGTCTTTACGGTCGGTACAATTTTACACCTTTTTGGTTGATTTTTTCTTCAAAATATTGCCGAAAAATAATTTCAACGTTTACATTGGAAACATTCTCTGAATATTTTGAAGGGGACCTTTTTGAAATCACTATAAAATAGGCCATTTATTTGTGTTATGTGCAGCATGAACAAAAGAATCCACTACCAAAATTTCCAATAAAAATATTTCTCATTGCCCCCCTTCAAAATGTTCGGAGAATGTTTTTAATATTTGTAATATTTTAGTAAAATAATTAAACAAAAAGGTGTGAAATTGTACCAACCGTAAAGACAAAGCTATTGAAAGGGGCAAAAATTCATTAATTTCAAAAAAAATATCTCGAAAATGGTAAGACTTTTATCATGAGAATTTTGTCATAGCAGGTGGTCTATCCTTCGATCTACATTCTCCCTCAGTTTGACGTGGTCTTCATGGGACACCCTGTATATGAAGAAAAGCACCACATTTCAGTGGCTGGTGTTTTTTTTTCCACTTTGCAGGAACTTTGTTGGGCCCAAGCACGAACTGAAGAGCAAACACTTGTTTCTATGTGAAATTGTACACCGAAAATGTTTGACAAGTTCCCAATTTCACCACCAGGAAGCGTTCATTCAACTAAACAAAAATAATGTACAAGGTGTCTCATCGTTTGTAAAAATCATCATTTTTCCAATCCAACTAGTCTCCTTATTGAACCCTCTGTCCACATCCGACAGTGACAGTTGACGTGAACATGTTCGTTTCCTGTTCCGTCCAGCGACTCTCTGATAATTAGTGTCCATCTTGGCCACTACTTCCGGTGACAGAATGTGGGCGGGAACTCGACGCCTTGTCACGATTATTACGTAAGAAACTTGATTGGTTCTTGATTAAACCAACGTTCCGAGAAGGAAGGTGACAGATGTGGATTTCTGGAGATGCAACGAGTCAATATCGTTTCCCACTTCATCTGTCACATAAGGGTGGTGTTTGGGAGGATAAGGGATGGTATGATTAGTGGGGAAACACAGCAGCAGAATGAAGTTATGAAGAAATCGGATTTTTAATTGAGTTGGGAAATAACTGCTTTCTCATAAAAGTGTAGTGTAGTGTAGTCTACATGATCGATATTCGATTTCTTCAGTATGCATTTGTTAGAAACCTCTAAATTGGATCTGGAACATCAAAGAACTCGTATCATATTCGTTGAAGGGAAACAGCAATCTGAAAATGTCCTTGAAAAATTCTTACCGATATTAGAGGGTTGCATTTTTCTTGTTGAATTCATTCAGATTCTGATTTGAGTTTCAGCTGCTTGAACTGAAACCAAAAACCGTCGAAAAATTTTTCCAACCAGTATTATAGAATGAATCATTGAATTTGAAAAACTTTGGAACTGAATGAAACTGGAATAGTCCCTATTTCACCGTGGAACAAAAATAATCATAGATTATACCTTCAGAGGTTTAATTCTGTATCGACCTTGAACATTTAATAGAGAATACACAAACGAAGTTTGAAAGTTACAGGAGTTGAGATCTGTATTCCTGTTGGTTAAGTCAGAAGATTGTTTGTTCTGGCATTCTCATTGGGTTACAATGATTTGAATTACTACTTTATGATTTACAATTCATGATTGTCACATGTTTTTATTGCCATCTTGTTGACGTTTTGATCGCCAATAATACACAGTTAAGACTGCACATCGATCAAATACGTGTTCTTAACGGAGATACGTAGCATAGATACGTTTACGTCTGTGCTTTGCCTTAGGGAGTTGGAATTTCCAAATTATTTTTTTTCTAAATGTACATATATTCGAGAATACACACAGAAAATTTCATATCGTTCTGGTGGATATTTTCGAAGTTACACGTGGATTTGAAAATGCGTTTCAGAGTGCTTGAAGTGCTTTTCAAACTTTAAACGCGGTTTTCTCAAAATATTTTACTCGAAAACTGCTAAACCGATTAGTCTCAATTTCTAACAAGAGTTTCTTTAATATATTTTTCAGTAATTAATCGAATATTTTTCTCACCGATGAATATTTTCCCTTCATAAACAATTTGAGGCCGAAATTATGGTCAAAACTCGATCTTTTTTTTTTGAGAAACCACAATTTTGTCAAGAAAAATTCATTTTGCTTATTCCTTCGATTGATTACTGGATTTAACATTACTTCAACGAAATCTGTTTGGTTTTTTAATTTCGGATGATCCAGTTCAGAGATATACCGAGTGGTCTACGTAAAACGTCTTTTTTGAGAGGAGCTCCCGGAGCTCAGCTGTAGCTCCTTTCCAAATGAATATTTTCACTTATACCAAGTCTCAAAATACTGTTAAAAGATACCATAATATGTGTACAAATTATCAGATCAATGAATTCAAAAGTTTTCTCAGAAAAAAATCAGGAAAATTCGCCTTTTTTCGGCCTTCTAACTGTACATAACCCCTTGAGTGTTGACCAAAATACTTTCAACGCTAAATCCTTTCCCCACCTGTTGTAGTGGACACCTGCTTCGATGTCAAATGAATCAACGAAAATCCGCTACGAATGACGTAATGGCGTAAAAATATTTTAGCGATTCCGTCGATGTTCGTGAGTTATATTCGGTCGCTAAAACTCGCTCGCTACTGCCTTATCATATTCAAAACTTGCCTGGCTACACAACTTTCCACATAACATTATGGAAAGTGGCGCAACTTTATCGGAAATGTTGTAGGCACAAGCACGAGATGTGGATTGGGACATCCCTGATTGATCACTCGCTGTCGTGCCATTCTTTCACATAATCAGGCACGAATTTGGGTTTTTCGCATTCTCTGGTTCTTTGAGACACTAACTTCTTCGACAAAGTCATCAAAATCAGTTATCGTTCATTTCGAAGGATGTACTGCAGCTAGAGATTCATCAAGTCAAGTAGCTTGATATTTTGAGAAACTACTTGACTTGACTTGACTCGAAAATCAAGTTCGTGAAAATTTATATACTTGACTTGACTTGATTTGAGATATTCGACTTGAAATCAAGCTACTTGACTTAATACGGGGGTTCCCCGATTTCCGAGCTGACTGAATCCATTTTAAAATAGTTTATATTTCTGGTATTTTTATATAATAAGTTTCATAAACGAAAGTTTTTTTCGCGACTTCCATTCTCATTTCATCATTCATTGAAACACAATAAAAATGCTAAAAGTCGAGTAGCTTGATAGATGTACTTGATTTTTCAAGTACTTGATAAATACATGCTTGATCTTGACTTGATATCAAAAACTACTACTTGACTTGAACTTGACTTGATTTCAAGTCAAGTCAAAAATTTGATTGATATTACACTGACGTAATCAGTAGGGCAGATTTTGAATAGACTAAAACATTATTTATATGTCCTAAAATCATTTTCCACAAGAAATTTCATGATGGAAGACTGTGAAAATGCCAATTTTCCTAAATTAATATTGTACAATTTCAGCCCAATATGGCGTGCAATAATTGAAATGTAAAGTTGATTGTCACCATAACAACCACCTCGTATATTCTAAAATCTCTGACGGTTTTTCATTCGACAACACACTTTTCCACGCAGGAACCGATTTTTTCCTCTCCAACGTATAACATTGAATGGAGAATCCCCGCTGGAAGAGGAATCTCCTGGAATTGTGTGTTATGATTTGACAACCTCACTGTACGCAATTTATAGCAAGGTGAAAGCTACAGCTGCAGCTACAATCCATAAATCATCTCAACGTTATGAATAAGTTCCGCGCACGTCTTTTCGTTCATCGATTCCAACGCATTATATTCACCATACTGAAGTCCAAAACACAGTGTATGAGAAATGAATGTGAGTTAGCTGGAGATTTCATCTTTGAGAATTTTTGTTCCACAATAATACAGGGTGGTTAATTGGGAAATGGGCATACTGTGATGGGTCTAGCACCCTGTCTAAGGGAGATACAGGGTGTTTTATGTATTTCTTCTGTTTCTTCAATGGCTCATAACTTACGATGCGCATTGTATATTTCATTGATTTTCACAACATGAACTCATTATCCTGTATGCTACCGAATACCGAATGAATGAAACTGGTAATCCAGGTACGGACTTGAAAAAATTGAAGGAACTTCATCAGTTCAATACAACACCCTGTATGACGAAATTCCGAAAATTCGTTCGCAGATATGGAAAGAACAGAAAAAATACTCATAAAAATGATAAAATGGGGAGAAATCACATTCTGAAAAAGTATGTCTTTTTTTAAGAAACACAAATTTTGCAAATTGTACTCATTTGAAAAAAGACGAAGACCACATTTCATCCATTCCAAATTAATTTTCTAATTATAGCTTCTTGCAATCATTTTATCATTTGTATATTATAGCATAATGAATAAATGCAATCACACATACAGGGTGTTTGTAACTGGTTATTGAGATAGCACTTTGTCCTAAATAAGGACCTATCGACTTATTTTACATCTAGGTTGTGATCCAAAATTCAGGATATCATGAAATGGTTAGTAATTTGATCGATTGAATGTGAAAGAATAGCATTTAGAGACGAAAAAGGTATTTTTTTAAATTTTGTACCACCTTTTCATCGAAAAAATTAATTTAGACTCGAATGAACAGGTACAAGAATGACATGCGGTAGTACCAAACTCATTTGTTTAGGAATATTTTTTTCTGTTCTTATCATATCTGCAAACGAATTTTCGGAATTTCGTCATACAGGGTGTTGTATCGAACTGATGAAGTTCCTTCAATTTTTTCAAGTCCGTACCTGGATTACCAGTTTCATTCATTCGGTATTCCGTAGCATACAGGATAATGAGTTTATGTTGTGAAAATGAATTAAATATACAATGTGGATCGTAAGTTATGAGCCATTGAAGAAACAGGAGAAATACATAGAACACCCTGTATCCCGCTTATACAGGGCGCTAGACCCATCACATGCGGGTTTTTCAGAAGCAGCTAGGTGACCTCTACCTACCTTTACAGTATGCCCATTTCCCAAGGAATCACCCTGTATGACAAAGAATTATTTGATTATCAATAACAATGACAATTTACAGTTTGTTTTGAGATTCTCTCGATTTTCGACAATATATCCTTGTTGGGATTCCCCGTAGAAGAATTTCATCAACGATGTTATCCAACCCGATGTGGTTTTGTAAACACGACATCATTATAACTTGTGGAGACGACTAATCCAGTTGCAGTTTTAATAGAAATCACCCGAAACCGCGCATAGCTGCTCCGTTATGAATATTCATCAGACGATTTTGCGGCGTCTGCCTTAAATTCGGCGACTTCATTTATATTTCGACGTAATTGTGTTCTAACTCGAGAGGATACGCCATTCCGGGGGATTCCCACGTGCGCATTTGGAAAATCTCTAATTGGATTTGCAGGCAGCCATGTAATTGAAATGAGTTGTAAAATGTTGGATGTCGAAATTTGAGCGACGTTTTTCGGCTACACGAACTAGGATTAGCGGGAAGTGTCTATCTCTGATTATCCCATTCTTTATGGACCAAAAAAATCTTCCAAATAATTGGATTCGATTAGATTGAAATGCTTCTGGGAACCTCCACACTACGTCCTCTACAGATCTACAGGGTGTTCCTTAAAGACATGCTAATATTTGAAGGGGTGATTCTTCGACACATTTTGAGGAAAAAACTTCACTTTACTACACAGTAGTAGTAAGCTCACCTGTTCAAGAGATACTCTGTATACAATGTGGCAAATTGAAGAATGAGATTGAAAATAGGTTATACCTTTGTTTAGCCCAAATTGGAATGCATTCTGAGCATCTGATTAAATGAAATAGCATTTAATAAAGAAACAGAGTTTATCTCATTCAAGTTATACATTTTTTGACCATGTATAAAGTTCAGGAAAAATTATTGTGCAGGGGAATTTTACTCAAAAAGACCTTTAATTTGAGATATCACAAAAGGAGAATGCCTTTTGAAATTTTGGGGTTGGGGTTACCCAAATATGGTGCTTATAGTTCGTCCTACTTGTATAACATTCGAACCAAAATGTAGTTTTCCAACTTTGTTAGTTTCAGAGATATTTGCATAGGACGTTTCCATATTGACACCCTGTATGTTGTTCCACGTTTTTTTTTCTTCGAAAGAAAAATCCAACAATCTGCATCTATATGGACTCTTAATGGGTTTTTTCTTTTATATTAAGGGAATTTTGAGAGTTTTCGGTGGTTTTTGCGATTTTTTGGGATTTTCAACATAAAATATCTCGAAAACTATGCTAGATATCGAAAAACAGGTTTCACCACCGTTTTCAGCGCCTCTTAGACACCTTAAAGACGAGTTTTCAGGCAATTTTTTTTGAATTTTTTCGAAAAATCGACGAAAGGGTACTCCCTTTGGATTTTTCTAAAAATCGAAGTCGTCGAAGAGTCTTCAATGTTCGTATGGAGGCTCCCAGATCATCTATATGGACTCTTAATGGGTTAGTTGCAGAGATATTTACATTGGACGTTTCCAAATTGACACCCTGTATGTTGTTCCACGTTTTTTTTTTCTTCGTAAGAAAAATCCAACAATCTGATCCTTTCCTCTCGCTGTGAACGACCCACCAGCGTTCCACGTTCCAGCATCCAGGGTGTAAATTATTAAAATTCACTCAGCGACCGAATCACCGTGAAGAGACTCTCTCGCCGACTGAAAAAATGCATTAAACGTCACGAACTCCTCATAATTTCCGAAAACGCCACCCTCCAGCAATATAAATTACAGCTCGCCTTTTCACGACTACCCATTCACGATTCAATTTTCCGAAAAAGAGTCCAAATCGATGCGGCGGATGAGTGAAAACGAATTATGTTCGACGTGAAATTGAGTTCTGGTGTTTGTAGAATATTCGGAGGTTCAACTCGTTTCGGTGATCGATTTAACTTGTCGAAAATGGCGATTTTTTTAATGACATTGAAGAACAAATTGAGGTCGATCCAGGTCCGAATTGAAATAAGAATATTATTTCGATTGATATGAATGCCAATTGCGGAATAAACGTCATATTTTATTGAAAAAAAAAAGAAGGCAAAGGTTGTCCCATTCAAAAAAAGTAAGCTCAATATTGTCTCGCCTAGGCTGAACACCCTGTGTATCTCAAAATATTTTAGGATTGTGTATCTGCGCCAATGTAACAACTTTTATTCGACACATTTCCTAAGTATGTTATTATACATCTATACTATAATGAGACACCCTGTATGTTCAAGGTTCATTAGATTATCATATGCAAAAATTATTGTCTGTTTGATCTGAATGAAAACTTCATTTCAGTGAATAGTAAAAGTTCGATAAAGTGAAGTATAATAACTGTCAATGAGAATTCTGTGAGCAAATCAAATGAATGTCGTTTGACAGCTCTCGATTCAAAGAATACATTGAAATGATAACTAGTATTTGAAAATGCCAATATCTTGGGAACTATTCAAGCTAGGTATAGGGAACCCTAATATAAAATGAAAGATAATCGAGTTTTCTATTGTTCCGATTGAAAAAATACAGGGTGTTCCATTTAAAATAACAAAGTTATCTCGGTTTGAAATTATAAAATAGTGACAATGAATTTTGAACGCCCTGTATAATATTGGGAAACGGGTTCTATCGGAGTCAATAGCCTGAAACCTCTTTAATGCTTGGTTGGAATTGGAAGGGATGGTTTCTATACATTTCGATGTTATTCAGTCTCCAATTGTACCCTGCATTTTCAAAGAGAAAACAATAACTCGAAAACGGTTATGGTTAGGTACATGGTATCTCCCATGAAATCGTATTATTTTTCCCTGAACTATCCATAACTGTAACAAAATACAGGGTGTTCCATTTGAAAAATCACAACTTTGATATGTCACACTTTTTTGAGCCACCCTGTATACTCCTAATAATATTTAAGTGTCAATCACACCAGCCCATCATACTATCAAATCTGCACCAGTATGAAAACTAAATATATCTGAAGTTGAAGCAGTTTGAACTTCTGGAAGTCACCATACATATCAAGCTTTGGCTGAAGTCATTCCGAGAATGAAATATCACTAAGAGGAGCGATAAAACTACGAGAGAAGTAGCTCTCACTCGCCTCGTTTTCTGAGTCAGGTATATTTCTGAGTTTAGAAAGCTCCGCACCATCCACAGAGTTTTCATGTAAAACGCCATGATGTGTATCTTTGCTAGAAAAATATCCTTATGTTTCAAAAGGAAAATACTTCATACATTGGTTCAGAAGGCTTCAAGAGTGTTCAGGCTAGCAGCACAGAAACTTACAGAAAAAAGTTGAGGAGAATTCGTGCGAAGTTGAATCTAGCTCATTGCAAAAACAACCCAAGGAAATTTTGATTCAACTCTCAATGCAGATCCGAAATGTTTCCAAGTTCAAATCAATCCTTTTGTTTTTGAGAGTCACTCAAAAGTCCAAGACAACTTGGAGATGCTGAAAATATTAGTAGAACCACAATTGTAAAGAGAGAAAAATGACTCAATCGTTTGGTATTCAAAATTGACTGACTGCGTTGGAAAAATTAAGGGGGTATTCTGGTCTAGAAAATTGAAAAAATCATTTTTTTTGTATATTTTCAAAGCTTAGACTTTCAAAAATGTGCTCTCAGAAGGATTTTTCAAAATTCGAATTATTTTGAGGGATACAGTGGATTTTGTGACGCGGCACTTAAACCGGCTGAGCGGAGTGATCACACAATGAATGGCAGATGTTTTCCAGGAATTCTTCTGTATCCGACTTGAGCTCGCAGTATACCCTTTTAATTAAGTTTTTATATATACCTGACTTCCAGTACGTACCCAATATACCTGGAACTGACCGATTCCTCTGAAATTTTGTGAGAATCTTCTTCATACATCTCTTCATCGCAGGAACTAAGGATTTTGAAAAATTTTAATTTGAAGTATTTTTAAAAAATTCGTAAAGGTCGAAAAACAGGGGTAAAAATAAATGTTTTTTTTTTCAAGTAGACGCCATTTTGTTAATTTTTTATATTTTTTTTCGGCCGTAGTTCAAGCGATAGCGACACTTTACTCATTAAGAATTTTTTTGTTTTTTCGATTTGGATGACTACAAGGGCTGGAATCATGTCAACCAAGGAGCCCTGTTTGATTGGCAGCCCCCATTTCACCGGCCTGTCATTTGACGAGTTTTTGACATTTCTTTCTTCTGAATTTTTTTCTACATACATAAAGGATCAATGAACATTATATAAAAAAATTGATAGTGAAAATGTTTTTATTTTTTTTTTATTATAGTTTGAAAACTACCCAAAAAGTAGGCCTCTAGACTAGAATACCCCCTTAACAACGATGCAACCTCATCCAATGCAGTTGGAATAACTTTCATTCCACTATTGAATTCAGCATGCAAACTCAAAACTTCATTCTGTTTGTATCATCCAAACGCACCCTATTCCAGTAAATGTGTAACAAAATCCAAACCGGAATGGACTTCCTGGAAGCTAATTTGGAATTCAGATGAGGAAACTACCTAAAAGCGTCTACTGAATTATTACGACTTCATTTTTTTTATTTGAAACTACGAGTTCCAGTAACAACGATGATTATAGTTATAATATCTTGGTGGGAGTGGACACTACCAAATTTATAGCCTCCGTTTTCGTTGGGCTCGCATAGAAAATACAGTACGTGAGGTCCAAATATAGACTTTATTCGGTATCGACTTGGTCATCTTTCAAAAACAGTTTCAATTTCAGAATTCGTTCTTATCACACCTTTGTAGTTATGGACAGTTCAAGGAAAAGGAGATCTTTTTCTGGGTCACTATTTCTTGATGCTTGAACAATTTGTTTTTGATGGTTTTTGTGCTTCGAATTTGTAGAAAACTGGGAAATTGGGGTCCTGTGATTTGTGATTGTGATTTTTCGGAAAATTCAATATTGTAGAGTCTTCAATGTTCGTATGGAGGCCCTCAGAGCACCAATATGGACTCTTCATGAGTTTTTTCGTTGAAAATTGGGGAAATTTTGGGAGTTTTTAGTGGTTTTTGCGATTTTCTGGGATTTTTTCGAATTTTCAAAATGGAATATCTCGGGCGAATTCATTTTTTGAAATTTTTCGAAAAATATACCAAATGGTACTACCTTTGGATTTTCTCAAAAATCAAAGTCGTCGTAGTCTTCAATGTTCGTATAGACTCTTGATGGGTTTTTTCTTGAAAATTGAAGGGATTTTGGGAGTTTTTGGTGGTTTTTGCGACTTTTTGGTTTTTTGTTTGGGGATTTTTAACATGAAATATCTCGAAAACTATGCTAGATATCGAAAAACGGATTTCACCACCGTTTTCAGCGCCTCTTAGACACCTTATACATGAAATTTTGCTCGAAATTGAACTAAGAGATCAAAAGCTGTATATTTACATTCCAGACATGGCCTACTGTGCTTACGATCGATTCATACCATTTGTTTCGCGCTCAAACAAGTCGCTCCATCTATATATTCATATCATACTCCGATATCTTCGTTTTAACTCCGATCACATACAAAGAATCGATAAACCAGCGATAAATCTCTCCGCTATATCCCATTTGTCGTCGTGAAACCTTTGCTAACCCTACATAATCCCTTAATTGTCTACGAGTAGGCTATGGCTCTGAACCGTTAGAACAAAAGAATGTCGCGCTACCTACCAATGTTGATCTTGATATGGGAACATTTGCATAGTCGCTGTTGTTCCGTCGAGTGATGGTGTTCTATGATATTAGGAAGGATTCTGGAGCTTTCCTATTATTAAATCGTTCGAATCTATCGGTTCGAACAGTTTTGAACACATCCACAGCAAATCAAATCGGGATAATCTATCCAGTGAGGTATTCTTTCGCTTATTTGAGAACCCTCAGCTTCTGAGCGAAAATGGAAAAGGAGAAGGGATGCTGCTTCATAATCAACGTCAAAAACAGTTCATTTCCGTATCCGCCCTTCTTCCAATAAACTTCGTTAGTGTCAGTGTATTTGTTTGGCATTTTCATTCTGTGTTATGAATGCTTTTGGTGTTTGGGGATCCAGGATTGGTTGTTGGTTTTTGAGGTTATGTACATTGTTGATTTCTTAAACAGGGTACAGTTATTGGAGAATCAGGGAAGTTGTAAGGAGTTTCCACTTTTGATTACTCCAATTTTGTGAATTCCAGTCAGAATATTCTTGAGTGTTCTCAGAAAACGTGAATTATTTATTTTAGAAGCGGCAACGCTGACTTCTAATGCTCGTCAGTTTAATTGTCAATGAGATTAAAAATGACAAAGTCTCGTGAAAGTATTATCTTTTATCGATTCCTGAATGTACACACAGTCGGAAAATTGAATAGAAGATGTTTTCAAAATACTTGTTAATGTTTTCCCAATGCGAGAATCCATTGTTTCCGAACGGTTTCGTCCTATGTGAGTAACGAAAAAGTAAATTATTGATTCCAACTCCAAAAACTAACAAATTACCTTCGGAATTCCATAAAGATGTCGAGAGACAAACTATACGAACCTTCATTTCAACTAAAAAACACCACACAGCAAAAAATATACGACCACAAATCCAAAAGTAGGTTAATGAAGTGGAGAAGTTTGAATTTCCCGCCAGTTCTGACTGACGTGGAAGAAAACAATGTTACCGAACACGATTGTGTCGCCATCTCACGACGATTCGATAAGTATCCGTCTAGGACCCACAAACAATTGAAGAGTGGTTTCACCATTATGTAGACACCTTAGCGTGAATTAATTTCATGTCAATTTCAACAAGCAATAATTCACATGGTTTTGAGATAATAAATAACTTCCAAAACTAAAAAAGAACGCAAAACAATTCACGAAAACAGGAACTTCGTAATAGCAATAGACGCAAATGCAAATGCATTCATTTGTCTCTGCATCAGACGATAACTGTCACGCTGTGACGTCAGCTGCTGTTGCTCTATTATCATCCCGACTCCCTACAACCAATTAGTCCGTTATCGTCCAGTGCTGGTATGATAAATAGTCGCGACATTATCGCCGATAAGCCGTCCAGACTTATTCTGATGGATGCACAGTCCATGTCCAGATAATCTGACAGAAAACAGGTAGCTGCGTAAACCGGAAGTTATGGAATTGCGTGTCCATCGAGTATGTCTCGTTCCGCTTTTTCGTACAGGGACTGGCTACAGGGTGTTTCAAAATTTGTATAGTTTATGAGAAGTTTATGAAGGACTAGTTATGTTTAAATTTTCTTCTCACGAAATAATAACATAGAAAATAAATTGTCCAAATATTTCTCCATGCGAAAAACTGTAATAACAGTCTGATTCTTTACGTTGGATGTTTTTGATGCAAATAATTCAAAAACTGATAGTTATATAAAATAAACGAGAGTGCCTTTTTTATTCAAAATCAAACTGTCTTTCAGATTCTTCAGTAATTTTTTTGTTGTAATTCACCTGAGTCACAGGTTGTGACTGACGCCCTGTATAAAAAGTGTCAATTTCAGTATAAATTTCGTGATTTTCATGCCGAAAAACATGGATTCGCCGATTTTCAAAGCGATGCTATTTTAAATCACAAAAATATTGAACACCCTGTATCTCGTAAACCTGCAACATTTGTATAAGACATGTTGAGCTCAATCGCCATATTTTGGTGTGAATCATCTCCAGTTCAGAGATTTCCTATTTCTAATACAGAGGAGCGGCAAATAAATAAACTATATGAGTGTTGGATTATATTTCTCTACACCAATTTTCAATAAGTGATATTTGCATAACTTTGAGAACTCTGAAATCAAAGTTTAGATAGAAAAAATAAATTGCTTGACGATATTTATTTGTACAGTGAAGAAATGAATATTTCTGATATTCATTCAATCGAGAGTTTGACCAAGTTCTTTGGTGTATTCAATTCCCGATCTCTTGAATATTCATGTGAAAGGCATAAAACTTCTTGAAGCGACCTCTCCTTAAGACTCTGGGATAAAAAATTTTCCCTTGACGTAAACTCGAGCAAAAATACGAATGCGAACGCTATTTAATCATCCTAATGAATTCCAATTCCTCTCATGAATATGAATAAAAATAATAATCCCTGCATTTCTTCTAACCTTCCCTTCGAAAATGACCTACGGAGTTGAAGACGTGAAAATATTCCGGGACATCTCAGTAATGATCGGACTGTGTGGGCGGGGAACTGAAACGGTAGGAAATAAACTTGTTTCGAAGCTGGAACGATACTGAAACTGCTCATAAATTCAGTTCTGGCCCGTCTGTCAATGTTTCATTCGTTTCCGTGAGTCGACTCGTCCTGATTTATAAATAATCCGAATACGTTTCGTATTTGAATATTTGATTTGACACCTCGGAAGATCGGTACTCAATTTCAAGGAATTTTTATTTCATTTCATGGTTTTTTGGTGCTGCCATTTAGTTGAGAAATAATATTAGACGTTTTAGAGTATTTTTGCCGTCGAAACAGGTGATTTTTCGAAAGTTTTTGGGTGTTTTGGGACTTTTTCGATATATTACCTCATGGAAAATCATGGATATCTCGAAAACTCAACTAGATATCGTAAAATGGAGTTCAGTACCGTGTTCAGCGAATCTCAGACACCCTATATACGACTTTTATTGAAATTAAAAAAAAATCATAGTCCATTTTCAGTTTTCGAATATATTTCATTCATTCTACTTATGCCTAAAACTAAAATTGTAGTTGTACCTCAGATTCAATCAGAAATTTTTGAGCGAAACAAAAAACAACGAATGCGTTCTCAATCACAAACTTTTTTGAGTTTCAATTCTGAGACCATAAAAAATTCAATCTCTAATTCACAGGTACACATGAACATTAACACATAATAAGTCGTCGCTATGTATTTTATATAATATTAAGTATATGTATACCACATCACAAATTCATCTTTCAACATTCAGCCTGTCAAAGTTTGACATCAGAAGCTTCTCTGATTAAAAATAGTGAAAAAAATCGTTCACAGACTGGAACTACGTTAAATATAACTGAAACTCTTGTATTTGGATTTGACAGTCGACATTTGACAGTTGAAAGTTGACATTTGACAGTTGACAATTGAAAGGGACCATGGCTGATGAAATAAGTGATATTTTGTATACAGGTATTTAGGAAAAATAAATTCCTGAAGCTGGGACTGAAATTTTGTGCCAAAAACTTGCTTCCCCAACTAAATGATTGTCAAAATATTTCTCCATCTATATTATACGCTTAAAGCAAGGCACAGTCGTAAACGTATCTATGTAACGTATCTCTGATACAAAGACGTATTTACCCGATGCCGAAAATAGAGTTGAGGCAATATAGGTTAGAAAATGATACTTATCTGACAAATGACGTAAACTTAGTTCGAATTTGACAGTTCGATGAATGCGGTTATATCATTTTTCATTATTAAATAATTTGTATTTGTACTCCTATTGAAATAATGGCCAGCAGAAGAGCGATATCAAGGAATTGCTTCCAATTTGGTTATGTTTTCACTATTATTTGCTGCCAGATTTTATAGTTGGGCTTCGTTCGGACTACGTTGGCTACGTTTTGACAGTACGTAGAAAACTATATCAATACGTCGGACGTATCTCGTAACGTGACGAAAACTGAAACTACGCATGCTCAGCTGTCATGAGATACGTTCGAGTACCCAATTATTCGATTTTCTTATAACCCGACCGTCGGGCTAGTAGTCACTCTCGTACCGACGTTGCCGCTGGCGGTTACAGTGAAACTGGCTATGAAAACGTTGATGATGGTCACTAGGAACACTCCTATGATGACGTAGTTGTTGATGGTTTTCGCCAAGGTATTCTTGGACTTTCCTCTGACGTCTAGACGGCCCTTGATGATCAGGGCCATCCCTATGACCACTTGGAGGACGAGAGACACTGAGATCATGATGAGGGTGAAGTAATAGGTTGGGCTGAGTTTGTTGAATTCCACCATGTAGCGAAGTTGGTTGGCGTTTGCTGTGATCAAGGCTATGTCCATCATGCCTGGAAAAAAGAAGAAGAAGAATCAGAATTGTTTTGGAGCCAATTTTGATGTTTTGTTGTAGAATATGCTTCCACAGTGTTATATTAGACGTTTTAGAGTAGTTTTGCTGCTGGAACAGGTGATTTTACGGCTGTTTTTGGGTGTTTTTGGACTTTTTCGATACATTGCCAAACGGAAAAATGCGAATATCTCGAAAACTATACTAGATATCAGGAAACGGAGTTCAGCGCTGTGTTGAGCGCATTACAGACACCCTGTATACGAATTTGGAGGCAATTCAATACCCAATTTCGAAATATTCCAGCAAGTGGTCGATTTGGATCACCCTGTACATCAAATTCCAGATCAGAACTCACAGTGAACAAAATTAAATACATCGTTACTTTATTTCAACGAATTGTCCATCATCAGGTTGACATTTTCGTTGTACATTGAGAAATCTGGTGCCAGTTTGACACATACAATTATCTACTATTCGCCAACTTGATGTATGGGAGACGTTTATCATTCGAAATTATTCGATTATGTCGACCACAGACGCTGATAATAGATTTCAAGCTAGACAGAAGCTCTAAGAGAATCACATAATGAGCTGAGCTGATTTCGGATTCTACAAAGGATATCTACAGGGTGTTCCTTATAGACATGCTAATATTTGAAGGGGTTATTCTTTGACACATTTTGAGAAAAAACTTCCTATTAACGTATGCCCCAAAATGCTCAACTTTTGAGATACAGGGTGAATTTAAAAAAAAAAACATGATGCATAAAAGACGTACTAAATTTTTAACGTTATTATTGAAAACTGTTTTTTTCCGAAATTTCATCTCCCTGTATCTCGAAAGTTAAGACTTTTAGGACATAAGTTTATAGGAAGCTTTTTTCTTGAAATGTGTCAAAGAATAACCCCTTCGAGGGACACCCTGTATAATCGTCGTTTATAAATGCTGGGTATAATCTTGGAATATAAATTATGCTTCGATAAACTGAAATCCTGTTGAGTAATAAGATAAAACTCGTTTCGGGGTAATACAAGTACAGCCTATTGGGCTCACAATATCTTGTAGTTTCCTTGAGACATGTTCCACCCTGTATATTGTTACCATAAAATATAACACAAACACAAATATGTATAAACAATGATATTACAAAACCAATGGGGCTAAAAATGTCATCGAATCCATTCGATTTGGATACATGACACCGAAACTTCACATCAAAAAAGTCAATATCACGTGATATTCACCTTGGGCTACAGTTTTTTTAGCTGCATAACCATTTGAAGGTTTTTTCAGAGCTTGTTCTTCAGTAGCATCAATATCTGTCATCCCTGGTACATCTTCGTTGTCTTGGTACATATATTTCTTCTTGTTAGGGCCATCTACGTCATCGCAATCCATCTTGTCATCTTTATCTTCGTTATCTGCATTGTCATCTTTGTCTTCTTCGGATTTTTTGCTGCAATTGTCATCTGAAATGAAAGAATAACATTCGTGGATGAATAAACAATATTATATTTCATTCATTCAAATTAAAATTATGACAGATTTGATAAAGTAAACCAAAAATCGTGATGGATACTAATTGAATTAAATCTAATGAATTCTAGGTTACTCTTGGGCACGCTTATATAAGTTTCACGTGTATGTTGAATTGATTATAAGCTTATAATTATAACAGCTGATAGCTTCGAACAAAATATTTGTTTACCATGTTGATAAACAATTCTGAAACTGTTTTTTTGATAAAAACTCAACCCATGAATTTCCAAATCGTTGACATTTTCAGTAGGAACGAAACAATTCCCTGTACAGATTATAACAGGCCGTAAATATCATCTAAAAGCCCCGCACCCAACAAATCAACGACGTATTGTTCGTAGTGGGTAACCTCTCCATAGGAACAACCCTCTGTTTTATTTATTACAATGTCTCCCTCGTCGGTGCTAAGTGCAAATTCTTGTAATTATCAGTCAAAACAATATACCTGTTTCGTTCTTGTTTCATCTTTATCTTCCCTGACGAGAATCTTTTGGCATAAAATGGCCAATCGGGGTGGAATTGTAGCAGTTACAGTCGACAAAGTTTCAGCTCGAGTTACGTTGGAGAGTTGAAAGTTTTTCAAGGTAGGAGAAAATGTATGTAGATTAGAATTGGTGTAATTTTGCTGAGATGAAATTGGGCTATTCAAATTCGTGTTTTTTTTAAGGGGTATGTTCATTTTTTGATGACTGTAGAAATAATTCATTGAAGTTCAAGGGGGTATTCAATTTTTGGTAGTGGTTAAAGTTTAATTGTTATTTATTGTACAAGATAAATAAACAATAAATTTCACAAATTCGTGAATTTTTGGGAAACAATGGGACAACTAAATTAAATCATTTCGATTATTTTTCATGGTTTTCCATATAGATTGATTTCTTGATAGAGGTATAACTATGTTAATATTTTTTCACAAATAAATGAAGGGCAATCAGTCAGTGATAAATTGATCAAAAAATTTGTCAAATATGACATATATATTTTTTCAAATGTAAACCTTCAAATAGAGGTGTTTCTCGTCTATTTGAGAGATTTTTTTCTTCTTGCATTTGGACAAAATTACTATTTTTCGAAAAAGAATTATCTATTGATAAATCATCAATATTTTTTTACTAATAAAAATAGTTATTGGAATTGAATAGCAATTCATAATGATGGTATTATCTGCATATTTGTAGTATTCTCAATTAAACTCAAAGTTAACTGATAGCTACTCCCAGAATCTAATAATTATCATTCCAAAATTTTTTCTAGGAAAATACAAACGATTTTTTGAATGGAATTATCTGTAAATGATTTATCAAAATTTTTTTTCGCTAATAATAATAGTGAATACTGAAGAACAATTGATTTTGATGGCATTATCTTTATTTTCATAGTATTCTGAATTTCTGATAGCTACAACCCCAACTTTTTTGAATAATAAGGTTGGGTCGTGCGATAAATCGTCACAAACGATTTTTTGAATGGATAATAATAGTAATAATAATAATCGTGAATACTGAAGAACAATTTATTTTAATAAAATCATTCGTATATTTGTAGTATTCTGAATTGAACTAAATGCTACCCCCTCAACTTTTTTAAATAACAAGATGGGGTCGTGCGATAAATCTTTGGAGAAGATTTTGAAACTGAATTCAAGAATTATCATTTTCTAACACCCCCTGCAGTAATTAAGTTGTTAATTATAATAATTAATGCAGTTCATTGATTTGATGATGAAAATTGAATTTGATATTATCTGTTTATTTATTTTTATTTGTATTTTCATTTCAAATGATTGGAAATAGTGATTATTTGAATCTACTAATCGTAGGACCCCCTTGCTATTTGAAAAAGGAGGGAGTAGCAATTAAGGAAGGGGGAAAGCGTGATATTGTTCTCTGCCAAAAAACGCCCTGATTGAAATTAAAAGAGTTCAGCGCGTTTCTCAATCTTGTCCCCAGTATCGGAGGTTAAAAAGGGGGCAAACTCATTTAATGACTTTATTTTTGTAAATTTTTGAACCTGTTCACTCAACTGTGATAATTCACCCCACTAAAAAATAAATCAATCCTCTTGCAGATGTCCAGCCACCTCATCGCCTCACTACCACTCCTCCTGACCCTCCTCCTGACCCCCTTCGCCGCCCCTTCAGCCCCGCCCCGCCAAGACCAATTCCCCCCTACAGACATGTCAGTGTCGATCACGTGGAACGCCTACCACAAGGTCGCAGTAGGCACGGCGATCGTCGTAGCGGGTTTAGGTCTGGCGATCGCGGCGGCTTCTTCTTCCCCTTGGCCGCCTACAAGATCTGCTACATGCTGGGCGGGTGCCAGAACACCATGGACTACTTCGTGGATAGGCTGGTGGCCGATGAAGGGGAAGCGGCGCAGGGGAAGGTGAAAAGGTCCGCGGATTATTTCGAGCCGGTGCTAATGACCTTGGCTAAGGCTTATAGGAAGTACGGGGGTCTGGGGGAGGCTGGGGGGCAAGGAGGGGGGGTCAGTAGGGATTGATGTGGAGTTGATTTGAATTTTGATGTCTTGTTTTTTATATACAAGGTGTTTTTTCATTTTTTTTGGCCCTCTATCGCGTGGTACTATGCATGGTACTTTTGTCGTTGGCACCCTGTATATATGTCTGAAGTTGAAACTGACAAATTCACTGAAATTGGAATTGTTATGGAATTTGATATACTCATAATCAGAAAATGGAAATTAACGAGTAAATTGTCAAACCAAATGGAGAAATTTCATTCAAATTTCATTTGTTATTGATCTTCCTTCTTTGCTGTTTCATCAAGTGTTTTTTGTTTGTTGTTTTTTATTATCCTTTCTGTGTTTGTATTATTGCAAAATGAATGTAACTTTTTAGTGAAACTATATGAAATTCTCCACATTGCTCCGTATTTATAAATATTTTTCGTGATTTTCATGTATTGATTATCCTTTTGAATATTGGCCAATGTTATAGATGCTAACTTCATTCTTATAAGGTATATTTTGAATTGGAACCGTCTTGACTTATTTGTAATTATTGACGAATTTTTCTCTCAGCTTTTCGGAATGATTTTGAATAAATAAATAATTTCGAAAACTGTTCAAATTTTCATTGAGATTTCACCAAGTTTGAATAAAACTCGTTCTTCGAAAACTTCAATATTCTCTGGTATTTTGACATGATTTTGAAAAATTCAAATTTTATGTGAAGAAAATCGATTTTCAAAAAGGTTTATACTTACCACTTTCTGTACTCTTCTTTCTAGTTTTCTTGGCAAAATTTTCAGCAACACGTGATCTGCTAACTAATTCCTCGTTGATAACTGATACAGTAGATGTCTCTGTAGAGCCTGAAGAATAAGAAAATTGTAGATTTCAAGTTTCGATGTTATTTTTATCAATAAATCAATCAATGTTTTGTTTTCTGTGTCTGTATAATCCAAAACCACAAATTGACCACGTAATTTATTGATAATTATTTGTTTCTTCCGGTGTGTTGAAAGATAAGAATAATTATTAGTGTATTTTTTGATGAATATACAGTGTGGCCGATGTACCAGTGTTTTTTTCAATGAGTTATTTGTTTTTGTTATTTCCCTTTTTTATGCTTCAAACGAAACTCTCCCTCATAGATAATTTTTGGATATTTATTTTTTTTGCTAAGTTTTCTCAAATTCTTATAGAAAATAAATGCATATGGAGGTGATGATGAACGACTTCTGACTATTTCGAAAAGTTGGGAATTTAAAAAAATCTTAATTCAGAATCCTAGTTTTTCCACTTGTGATAGAAAAAGAAAATCAAAAAAGAAATTACTGTGTTGGTTAGACGAAATTGAATTTTCAAATGGTCTAGTAGGCTCTGGATTCATTTGTTTTCCACAGTACCACAAATATAGTTGGCACCATCTTTAAAAAAAAAATAAGCTCGGATAGCTTGATTTTAAGGAACTTTAAAGAAGAAGTTTCAATCTCTTACAGATCAGTAGTTAAAATTAATTCCACGCAGACTTTCAATCATGAAAGAGGCCAAGAAAAACCTATTTATATTTCTATATCATATTGAGAAACACCCTGTATACTTACTGTCAGTCGAAACACATCAAAAATATAGTCCAACACTTTTTTATCGTTATTTTAATAAATATACGAGCAATTCCAATGAAATAATAAAAGAGAAAAAGGTACTTACCAGTATCATGAGATTGACAAGCATCAATATCGATCAGAACACTACCATTTCCAGCATTTCTTCTCGAACTTTCCATTTCGGCACTACCACACACCATTTCCCGTACACTCAGTATATCAGCCAGTCCAGCTTCGGAGCTTACTGATTAGAAACCGAACACACGAGCCGTATAAATATTTTCTTGAGGTTCCTTGGTTCGAACTTATCTCGGTTTGGCAGGAACTGATATCAACGTTATTCACCCACCTGATTGAGATTGTTTTGGAAATGTATTTTCAGACAAGGATTTCGCTGGATCGAGCGACCTTCAGCGGTGATTCAGGGAAACCCTTCAGCGGTGGTTGGATCATAGTGCAAGGCTGGAGTTTTTTGTGGAAGTCGGTTCAGGGTGTTCCGGATATATCCACGAGAGTGGCAGTGGGTTTCTCGGTGTGGGAGATCTGGGAATTATGAATTGGCTGTGCTGTTAAGGATGAAGATCGTCCAAGAATTCAGTGTGGTGATAAATGATACAGTGATTTCCCAATCGATTTAAAAATGAAAATCGTTCAGGATTCAAATCAACAAATTTGTTCTCTAGTATTTGATTCTCACGTGTTTTCCGTGATTTTTATGTTAGCAATGACCCCCCCCCCCAGAGTCCAAAAATATTTTTTTCCAATTTCAGATTCTCCACTGAAAAGACCTTATCTCAAAATTTCCTATTCCTCAAAATTGCAGTTTTATTTTTCGTAATTTTTGAGTAATTCTAGTTATTGTGCAAGCCCCCTCTCCCCCCAAAACGAATTTCTAGAATTAAACATGTTTTCAGTCACAGAAGAAAAAATAAAAAAATAATAATTTTTCTCAATTTCAGATGAGAAGTTCTCGTTTTTAAATTTTCTATTCTTCAAAATTGCATTTTTTTCGCAATTTTCAAGTAATTTTAGTTGTGCAAGCCCCCTCCAAAAGAGTTTTCATTGACAGAAGCAAAAATGAAAAAATAATCAACCATTTGGATGAATCTGATTTTTATTCGAGAAACATATCTGGGTCGGTATTTATCTCCAATAAAATGAATGGATATTATTTCGATAATCAGTATTATCATAATTGTAACATGTAGTTAGGATTCACCGATGAATAGTCTCTTATTTATAAGAAGTGTTCCTCGAAGAGATGCTGATACTTAAAGAGATAATTCTCTGATTCATCCTTAGAAAAAATTCTTTATAAACGTATCTTCAGAAAGTCTCGACTGTCAAGATACAATCAATGCGATATAAATCAATTTAAATTCAAATACTCTAAACGAAACAGAATATCTGACTTATTCAGTCTCTTTCCATCGCTTGATTTGCCTTCAGTCGATTCACAAACATTTCCTCAAAAATAATTTCCATTTCGAGATGAAGCAGTGGCGTAGTATTTTCATCTTCAAAAGTATGCAATGTAACATCCATACGGACGCCACTGGTGAAAAAATACAGAAGATTGTGCATCAAAAAATGCATCTGGATGCATTGAAGACGTGTATTGAATTTCATGAAGTTGGTCCCAATATCATCTCAGATATAATTTAAAAACTGTTTTTTCTTTAATCTTTTTTTTTTCCATAAAATAAATCAAAGCTCCACGTGGAACATACTGTATGAAAACTAAAATTATATTCTATATAATATCCATGTTGTTCCTACGTGGTTCAATTAAATTTTCTGTTCTAGAAATCTTCTGTTGGAAATGGAACATAATTGGGAAAATTGGACCAAATACCCGACAAAATCTTGAATATCACATAACAAAGCCATAAACTAATCCATTAACAGACCCAAATACATCCAATCTAGCTGCAATTGAAATACATTTCGAGATTATGACGAAGTGGATTTCCAAAGAGAGATAGGGAGAGCGCAGCTGGATTTGATAATCAATTCAGGGTCCTGAAATCAGGAAAATCGAGTCCAGCTTTTGATAACTTGCAGCGTTGAAATGAACCGAGTACATAACGAGTACATGACGATCTGAATTTTGGTATAATTAAACAGTGGAGGAAAAGTTCCAGTCATTAACAGAAATGCAGCTGCCAATGCATTGGGCAACTGGTCCAGATGAGAATTTTTGACAATTTATCCCTACCCCAATTCAGTTTCAGCCCAGAAATATATCAAAGCAATCAGCTTCAACCAAGGTAGCTCCAGACTTGTCTGGGATTGCTTCAAACCCTTTCAAAATCTGGACAGTCAAAAGAGATCATTTCTGGTCTGGGAGCAGGCCACACAGGAAAGAGAGCACCAGGTGCCCTAATTGGTCTAGAACCTTTTGGTGACTAAGCAAAAGCACCGAGAAAAATGTCCTACAGTGTTTGCTGGGAATGACTTCCAAATTATTAGGCACTGTTTTCTAATTTCCTACCTTTGCTGATGATGATCCTGAATTTCTTCAGACCGTGCATTTCAGCCGCTGCTGGTGTCTACACAACCGCACCAACTTTTAAAAAAGCTCGATGTGAAGAGTTGTTTACGATTTTATTATGTTATTTCGTGTTGTCGAGACGGAAATTGAAAATAATAAAGGGTACTCACTGGTAGAAATAAACATACCGAAGTGTATTTAAGTATCAATTGGACTTTTAGTTCCGCTAGCTTTGATTTGAATCTGATAGGCTTCATCGCGATAACGAATACAAGATGTATTAAAATAATCTCGATATTAAACAATCTATGCAATTGTGACTTGATGAACAACAAGTGGAAAAGGAATTTATGCGGAAGGAGAAAAGTTGCTATTCATTTTGTGTTTTCTGTTGTCTGCAGACAAATTTTGGTACATGGCAACAATGTAATTACAGATTTCTTCTCATGAAATCAAAAGCTCACCTGTTTCTACTATTACTGCTATTTACAAATTCCTCAAAATCAACAGAAGATATTCGATGAATATACAGGGTGTTTCAAAATTGCACGACAATATTTCAGGTACGTATTCTCTGGTGTGAAATAAGGATTGAATTCAACAAAACGGGGGCCACAAGTTCTCTGCATATTTCTTAATGATTTTTTAATTCAATTTTGATGCTTCAATTAATATTGAATATAAAAATAGTATAAACATTTCAGAGTATGTAACTTTGAGCCAATTTACAAATAAATTAATTTCTGAGGAAACTGAACGGAATTCGACCAAAAGTCAGGAGAGACAAAATTTAGGTAATAGGTTGGAAAACTTGAGAAAAATATCAAAATTCAACAGTGGCGTACGAGCAAGTTTTTCTTGAGGCTTTTATGGATTAAGACATTAGAAAATGCAACACCCTGTATGGTATTCGGAAAACATTTACTTCCATATTAAGCAGCACCTATTTCTTGATACTCATACAAAATTTGAAAGCTCTATCTGCAGTGGATCAAGCACAATAAAATAAAAACCTAATTTTTATCTAACTTTCAACACCCTGTAACTCCGCCAATAATCGAGATCGGACACATGTTCATAGGAACTTTTTTCCTCATTTTGTACCAGAAAATACGTACCTGGGTGCAATTCTGAAACACCCTGTATAATTGGGAGAATATTTTCTGTACGATCGTCAAAAACTCCGAATTTCAGAGTTTCTTTCCAGTGTTTCCATCGTAATATCAGGCGAAAGCTATCACGAATGCTAGTTCTTCTGAAGGACGTCACATGAATAGAAAATATATACCCCTCTAGCTACCTTCATCCCTTGATAACCTCAATGAAATGACAGCCCAAGAAAAGAAGCAGAGCAAATTCTCGACCGTTGTATCCAATATGAAACACACAAACTATGAGCTTGAAAATAAAGAAACAGAAAGGTAAACGATAACGTGAAATCTCACAAACATAAGCTCGAGTATTGCTTATTCCTCGACAAATATGTCGTGTACCGTTTCCACAATTCAGTTCACCTCATGCGCTTTGAGAAGGGTTTTATAAAACTTCATAAAACAACTCTTTTGGGGGCAACTTCGCCATTATGTATCCAGAAGAGAAAACGTTATTCTTAATTAATTCTTCCGAATCAATCTGATACTCTTCAAAGTAAGCCTCGTCTCATAAAACGCTTCTTTTTCGACGCTTTTCAAAACAGACAACTTCCGGTTTATCAGGAAGTGATGAGCTCACAGTCCAGTGGAATATTTCGCAGTACATTCCCAATAATTTGAATTCGATATCTAGTCAAATGAAACGTGAAAAAGATTCCAAGATTCCAAATAGTGAAGCACCACAGATTGGTTTTCATGGAATTCGACAAATTATCTGGTGTTCATTTACACATTCCAACGCAGATATTTTCATTTTCTCTCTGGAATAACTCGAATATTTCATTGTATTCATGGAATAGTAGTCGTCATGGATAAGTGTAGGAGGGTTCATTATTGCTGTTTTATTTAGACCATTTTCATGGAATATTTGGAATGTTTCAAAAATCTGACACGTGAAAACATTTAAAACACCTTCATAAATACATTCCTGCGTTCCATCAGGAAAATACCAAAACACTACAACCAAGATTCAACCAGTTTTCTCACCAGAATTAGTCCCTTGTGATATACAGGGTGTTCCTTAAAGACATGCTAATATTTCAAGGGGATATTCTTCAACACATTTTGAGAAGGAAACTTCCTATAAACGTATTCCTAAAAGTGTCAGCTCTTGAGATACAGGGTGATGAAATTTTGAAAAAAAAAAAACATTAATATCTGATTTCGCATTGAAAATTTTTAGAGAAAATTCTATCACCCTGTTTCTCAAAAGTTAAGACTTTTAGGACATACGTGTCTTTATGGAACACCCTGTATTCATTCAATATTGAAATATCTGCAGCTGATACTCATCATTCTCAGAAGCTCACGATGTATATATTTCATGAATTAAAAAAAATTCTCAGAACGAATTGAGTGACGAATTTGACTCAACTTTTATAGACTTCAACTTCAATAGACTTCAATCTGGGAATGATTCGACAAATGACAGCGCAAACATAACTACCACATACAGTGTCTTACATTTTCCAATGACGTGGAATTAAAAATCAACATTGGAAATAATGAAACAGCCATTTTGAACCAATTAAAATGGATTTCTCGCAAAGCAAATCATCCTTTCTGTGCTCGAAAATAATTCGTCAAATAATATAAAATACAAACGTTGTGAGAATGAAAGGGCGTTTCCACATTCCGTGCATCATCCATTCTCATTCCATCCCCCACCCAGAAATTTATTGTTATTTATCAATTTTCCGGTGCTGAGTTGCAGGAAAAGAAAATCCCGATAGAAAAACCGTGCACGTCTGTTACGGGAAAGCGAGTATAGGGACAACTTCCTTGGCACGCTCCGTTTGTCTTTGCCGAAATAAAATAAATGATGACGTCATCGTCCTTCATCGCTGTCTTTTGTTTCGCGGGTTCAAGGCCATCTGGATGTTTTCTAATCCGCTCTGAGATATTTCTGAGGTGGGGAATTCACGTTTCTTCGTGCTCTTGAAGATTCTGTTTTAGTGGAAAAAGTATGCGGATTAAATATAAAAATAAATTCCCTGTTTGCCTGGGAAACTGCACTGAATGTGTTGATGGTTCAGAAACCTGGCCAAATCTGACAGTTCTGAGCAATTATTTGTGGAATCGTTCCTATTTATCAATGAGTTCAGTGAAGGTTACAGAAAAACACTTTCAAGGGTAAACAAAATAACATCGTTAATGGTCAAGGAATTGGAGTTAGATTTTATCAATTCAGGTTACAAATTGTAATGCTGCTTCGCCGTTTGGAAATCCCAGAGAAAATCGATTCGATATATTTGTAGAAAACATGAATGAAAAAAACAAATCATCGACACGCAATCGGTAACGAAAATAAATTTACCAACGCTTCAGAGTGATATCAATTAATATTATACAGTTAGAAGGCTGCGAAAAAAGCGAATTTTCCAGAATTTTTTGTGAGAAAACTTTTGAATTTATTGATCTAATAATCTGTACACATATCATGGTATCTTTCAACAGTATTTTGAGACTTGGTGTTAGTAAAAATATTGATTTGGAAAGGAGCTACAGCTGAGCTCCGGGAGCTCCTCTCAAAAAAGACGTTTTGCGGTGACCACTCGGTATATCTCTGAACTGAATCGTCCGAAATTAAAAAACCGAACAGATTTCGTTAAAGTTATGTTCAATCCAGTAATCAATCGAAGTAATGAGCAAAATATTTTTTTTTACAAAATGACGATTTCTCAAAAAAAATAATCGAGTTTTGACCAAGTTTCGACCCTAAACTGTTTATAGAAAATAATATTTATCGGTGAGAAAAAATCTTCGATTAATTACTAACAAATATATTCAAGAAGCTCGTGTTAAAATTTGGGACTGATCGGTTTAGCCGTTTTCGTGTAATTGGTCACCGATTTTGCAAACACCATTTTGAGAAAAACGCGTTTAAAGTTTGAAAAGTACTTTCAAGCACGCCATTTCAAATTTGCGCGTAACTTCGAAGATATTCATCGGAACAATATGAAATTTACTGTGTGTATTCTTAAATATATGTACATTGAGAAAATAAAATGGAGAAAAAAGATTTTTTGAGAATTCTAACTGTATATAAAAATGTGTTCACAGTATCGAAATTGATTTTTCGTGAGTATTGTAGTCTAACTGAAAGAGAGAAGGAGAGCTTGCAGAATAGAAAAAAGGGTAGTTTTGGCGATTGACATCCTTCAGAATCCCATCCATACCCAAGAAATATTCCACCTGATACTGTATAAACAGCATTGCTGCCATGCCCGATGATGAAAGTGAATTTCTGAATCCTGTACCAACCAGTATCTCTCTCTGAATCCACCCCAGGCGTTTCACCTTTGTGTATCCATCCCATATACCCCTCCAGACCCATCTGAATATCCAGAAATCCGAATCTCAGCATCAGGAAAGCCCCAGGAACCGTCAGTCGCGGAAAGCCTTCCGAATACAAAGCAAAAATAACGATTAAAGCTATCTTACTCGGGCCCCAGCTCACGTTTCTGCCCACTTTTCAAAGGCTCAAAGGGATACAAACATCCAAGTAGGCCCTGCGAATCCTCTTCTTGACCCTCATTTGTCGGATGCAAACACGGAATGATTCTATTGCCGTCGGCGGAAGTGGAAAAGTGGGGGGGGGAAGCAGGAAAAGCTTTATTTCAATGTTAATTTAGGGGGGAGGAAATCATGCATGAGAGTGGCTTTGCACTGTTTTAAATGTGTTCCTCAAATAGAATATTGATTTTTTCAGTGTCAAATTGGAGTGGGAGAAATACGACGAGGTTTTTATCAAAATTCCATAGCCAGATAACTTCCTGGTTGCGTTCATAAGCTTACTCTGAGAGTAGAGTAAGAGTACGATCACGTGATTGAAAATATATGTTGATCATTTCTCCTCATTTTCAATAAATTATATTCGTTCAACTAGTGGAAGGTGATTTTTTGACGAACTGTTGAATTTTCTCTCACTACCTCACTGAACAGAATTACCAAATTCCAAACTTCTTCAAGCTAGGTTTCATACTCTTTCTTTATTGTTTTCAGCTGGGACTTTTTGACGAATTGCTCTCTTTATAATTCAAAAGGCATTATTTTTCTCTTCTGGGTTGGTCTTATCATTTCTCCTCGATAGTCGTTCGGAAACATTGCAAAATGACAAATGTCAAGTGTCAATAGTAATTTATGAAATTGAGCTTTTGTGTGGTTATGTTTTATCGAAAGTTGACATTATCTATTTTATAATTAATCAACAATAACATTGAATACCATCACACAATGTTAGTAATAATACAACTCAAGTTTCCACTACTAGTAACAGGCTGAAAGTCGTTTTCCTGGTTGCACAGGTCTAAAATTTCCTGGGACTTTAAAACTTCACAAAGCTCTCTATTTGCTGGAAAAAAATATAGTTGAGACTCTTATTATTAGGGATTTCAGAAGTGAAATATTGTTCATTACACTCTTCAGCATACCTTTATTTTGAAGAACAACAGTATCCTTGCCAATTGATACCATATTGAAATTCACATCGATGGAAAATTATCGAAATTTATGTTCTGTTAGTTATTACTATTTCAAAATGTTAGAACTGTAAACACACAATACAAATACAAACCATCAAATAAGTTTCCTGTAATGTCATTACTGTCAGAGTATATCATTGCTCTATTTAAAAGCAGAGTAGGTAGGGTTTACTCTGAGTAAATTTCTGAACGATTGCCAATGCATACTCCATGAAGCTAGAGTACGTTTACGAACGAATCGAAGTAAGCAGTCCTTACTCTGAGTGAGTTTATGAATGCAACCCCTGAATATACTAATGAAACCTCAAACTACCTACATGTTAAGTTGCTATGATGAATTTTCACAAATGAGTCTCCCTCTTGGTGATCCTAGTCAGGACATCAGAACGAAGCATAATCGATGGAACTTCTTCGAAAAAACTTTGCATGAAAAGTGAACAAAATTATAGAAACGACTAATCATGCAGTTTGGAAATAACGTGAAGAAATTGTTTCGATTCTCCAGCTTGTTACACATTTTTGTCCCACCCTGTATAAGCCTACATAAAGCGTGATTACGTTGGCGAAGTAGACCTCATGGAGTTGAAGTTGC
Organism: Plagiodera versicolora; assembly: GCA_037013635.1. Lineage (NCBI taxonomy): Eukaryota > Metazoa > Arthropoda > Insecta > Coleoptera > Chrysomelidae > Plagiodera > Plagiodera versicolora. Next base: position 7,025,981 of record CM072991.1, on the reverse strand, counting down.
TTCTCCACCAACTCAGGCCTAATTCTGTCGTCAACCAGTCATTTTATTTCATTTTTTCCCCGGAATATTGTGGATTCCATCAGAAAGTTTGATTACTTTTGAGGCGATGAAAAAAGTCCCCGAGTCCCCACATATATTTGCTGAAGGTCCATGTCATTGTCCTTATTGAAGTTTCTTGAAGTGTTTACTGTTGGGGCTAGAGGACAGAAGCTTGTGCCAGCTTCCAGAGTTCATTCAGTGGATTCAGTAATTCCACTTTGTGAATGGGGAGAATCATCGTTCCAAACACTATTTTCACACGTTCCCAGCTCCAAATCTCTACTGAATTGTATCGAAGAAGATTTTTTCTTTGTCTAGAGACGATTGGGAATGATGGGGACAGTGGAAAGAAAGACCCTGTACATGTAGGATAAACGTAATGGGACATTTCATCTCTGGGGGAAATGTAGGTAGACGCTAAGCTCTGATTCCAAGTTGGTTGGGTCTCTTGGCAATGCTCCATACTCCAGATTTATCTGCATACATTACAGTCCATTATTTTCACAGTAACCTGAACGCAGCGTGATTGAAGATATGGCGGAAAATCTGCACGAACGTTGCCGGAATGTAATGTTTCGCTGGGGTTCGTTAAAACGGACAAAGAATCATGGATGCATAGTTGACTGGGTCTGATGTAGATGGCAGGAGATTGCGAGAGCTTGCATCAATGAAAAGCAAGGAAATAACCTATCTATTCATGTATTTTTCGTGGAAAGGTTGCATCGGGAAATAATGGAAGAGGAAATGTATAAGAGATTGGACTCGGCAGATATCTACCTCTTTAAATAGTTTTTCTAAAATGGAGGAAACTATTCTGGGCAAAGAAGATATTGCGATTTTTTTTCAAGACAATACTCGATAAAATATTTCGAAGTTTCTTGGACATAATCAGGTTTATTTTCAGCTATATTTCCAGTTTATTGTATAAAAATATTGAAAAATAACGGAGTTGAGTACTGTCTTTGGAAATGCCAAAAAAGATATAATTCCGGCCGAATGAGTAGGTGAAACGAAAGAGTTTACGAAGGTTCATAAAGTTGAAGATATTTCCTACACAATGACCTAAAATTTTTCAAAAATATCAAAAATTAAGCAAATGGCGAAGTTCAAAAAAAAGTTACGTTTTTCTGAGGTAACAAAAAGTCCTTTTTTCAACGCCAAACTGGAAATGTCCAACCAATCGAAAAAATTTGGGGCATTGTATAGTAAATATATTCAAGAATACTCAGTTTGAATTTGAAGTTGATCGATCAATTTCTCTTTGAATTATGATGCCCACAATTTTGGAAAATGTTAAAGTTTCTATCGGTTTATATCTGCGAGCATCTTGAAGACATAACCATTGTTTTTTCGATATTGTTTTCATCAAATTCCCGAAGCTAGGATGCGTTCAGAAATCTTACGAAAATCGCGCCGCGTTGTGACGTCACAGCTGCTAAACAACCACTGACAGTGATGGTTAATTAATTTGTTTTAATATATTTACACAGACCGACAATTTGATTGATCTTGAAGCAGATTTAAAGCGAACTCCGTAACCTCGTTCATCAAATTAAATTTTACAAATAACTCTGAAAACTCGTCCATAGCCAGATGAATACTCAGATGACCCAAAAAAAATGTCTCCCTCTAGACAAATCCCTACGAGCTGCTCAAAACTCGCTTCAAATAAATTTTTCCATATTTCTCATCGGAAGCAATGCTGCAACATTAAATCTGACACTCTGTACATTCTTCGCGTGTGAAAATCCTCTTGTCACAGTGATAGCCTTCTGCAAACAAGCGAGGTGTACAGTTCAAATCGAACCAGCCTATCCAAACAGTGTATACGCCGGGCAAACGAATTTCGAAAGGGTTGGCTATATGGGGGGATGAATGTCAACAGGGGCAAGGATGCTGGGGATTATCCACGTACGGTGGTCGTTTCAGATCCCATTTGGATATCCTACGGTAATTAATTTGTCCCACGGTGGATTTTAGTATGCTGAGGGGTCAGAATTTCGAGTCTTACAGCAGGATGAGTGTTTATATCGGGTGATTCAAGATTCATGGATTTAAAAGTCTCCCAGAAGTTTCTGATTGAGGTTATGTTCTCTTCTCACGTGTCTGCTAGGGTCCAGAGATGTTTACATAGAGGGGAATCAAGTGGTGTTAGGTCTGGAGACCTACCAGTATTCGCAAATATATTATTTGAAGTATACAGCTTGTTGTTCTTCAACTTCATTTCGAAATGTCACTTTTCAACTGAACGTTGCCCTGCATTTTTATTTACATTCACACCGTCAAAGCTATTCCTATTACATTCGCATGTAATTCGTTAGCTATTGCCTCAGGTCAGGTACGAATTCACTTTGTTACACACGGCAGACAATAGAGACAATAGAGATTCCACTTTGTTAGTATTCCATCCTCCATGCACGCATTCCTTTGGCTACGTCATCACGCGGCGCTGCTCCAAAACGATAGTCAGTTTTCACTGACAGGCAATTATTATTTCCAAGGCCAACGCAGCGATTTTTTTACGCCTACAAGTCGAGAAATGAGAGACAAAGCGGTCGTGGAACTCTTCTCCAGAGAGCTGTAGGTGAAGCTTGATCAGCGTACCATTTGGTGGAATAGAAGCTGCGGATACAGGGTGTCTAGGAAATCTTGGATAACCACCAATTCAATATGGTGAAGAGTAGTGAAACCTAGCCAGTAGTACCAGGTGCTGAATTTCCTGCATCTTTCGGAACTTTCTGTATAACAAAGCTCCAATATGTTTTCCTGAGCTTCATGAACACCAGAAGGGAATTCTAAGGCCCTCCATGTAATTGCATGAAGCTCTAGAATCGAAAACGCCGGTCTATCGTGATGCTTTTTAATAAGCTAAATCGATTGACTTCCAGCATTTCTGGAGATGCTTCCTCGTTATTGAAAGCGATCCAGGCCCATAATTTCAGGCTCTCTACTATTCTCCATCGTTCCGATTGTATTAGAGCTCAGGTTCTGATGTGAAATATGAATTCGTATAATATCGTTGGACCAATCAACGCAACTTCGCATTCAGAATTGAATAGCAAAGAAGAACATAGAGGAATGTGCTTGGATCTTATTTAAGGGGGTATTCTGGTCTAGAGTCCTACTTTTTGGGTATTTTTCAAACTAGGATAAAAAAAATTAAAAACACTTTCACTATTCATTTTTTTATATAATATTCATTGATTTTTGAAGTATATAAGAAAATAGAGGAAAAGAAGTTAAAAATTCGTCAAATGACAGGCCGGTGAAGTGGGGGCTGCCAATCAAACAGGGCTCCCTGGTTGACATGATTCCAGCCCTTGTAGTCATCCAAATCGAACAAACAAAAAAAATTCTTGATTAGTAAAGATGTCGCTATCGCTTGAACTACGGACGAAAAAATCACATAATGGCGTCTACTTAAAAAAAAAACAAACATTTTTACCCCTGTTTTTCGACCTTTATGAATTTTTTAGAAATACTTCAAATTGAAATTTGTCAAAATCCTTAGTTCCTGCGATAAAGAGATGTATGAAGAAGATTCTCACAAAATTTCAAAGGAATCGGTCTGATAGAACGTGAGATATCGTGTCAACCACCTCAACAAAAGTGGTTTTGAGAAAAACGCGTTTGAAGTTTGAGAAAGATTTCCAGTTTCGTGTCTACTTAGCTCCAAGATCGAGACTAAACTGAACAGTTCCAGGTATATTGGGTACGTACTGGTAGTCAGGTATATATAAAAACTTAATTAAAAGGGTATACTACGAGCTCAAGTCGGATACAAAAGAATTCCTGGAAAACATCTGCCATTCATTGTGTGATCACTCCGCTCGGCCGGTTCAAGTGCCGCGTCACAAAATCCACTGTATCTCTCAAAATAATTCGAATTTTGAAAAATCCTTTTGAGAGCATATTTTTGAAAGTCTAAGCTTTGGAAATATGCAAAAAAATCGATTTTTTCAATTTTCTAGACCAGAATACCCCCTTAATGAGTTCTTTGATGTGAGAGAATATTTCACTGTGAATTGGTGTGAACACGAATTTTCTTCGAGTAGCAGCTGGTAAGCTTCAATTTTGAAGCAAGAAATATGTCAACCAAATGTTCTGATCTAAAAAAAGGTCCAAAGCTCTGAGACCCGAATACCCAAAACGATCTCAACCTGTCAACGCTTCCAGAAATTTCAGAAAATCAGAGCTACGATGTTTTCATTTACAAGAGATCAGTTCCGTGTCTGACATTAGCCCCAGGGGGAGATGTTGACGTCCCCCCATATTCCGGCTTGTTTTCATTATGAACCCCTCCCCTTCAGTTCCCCCCAGGAAACCCCGGGGTGCATATCGCATTTCCTCTGGAAATTGGACAATGTAGAATAAGCTTCGGTATGATGTGGAATCAGTAGTTGGAAAATTATTCTGGGATGATGTTATTCCAAGATGGGGTTCTGTGATGTATGCCAGCTGGAATTTGTCAAATTTGTTTGCTCTGATTGGTTTCTGTGATGTATGCAAGCAATATTCAAGCACTCGTTGCTAGGATCGAGAGGATTAGATTATTGCCAAATCCGGGAAGCTTTTCGTAAACAGTGTATGAAGAACGCAGAGATGCAGGATTAAAATAAACCAACCTCCTTCCCAAAGTATCGAAACTGCCCATAAACTCAAGCTACGGCCTTCATAATTCCAGTAGTTCCAGACATTAACACCCGAACATTCCTGCAAATAACCCTTCTCTGCCATCAGGCGGTCATCTTTAACAGAAAGTAGTAAAAGTGATTCGAATCTTTTTTTTACGTGCTCCGTTATTGCCAGGCTTCAGCGAGGACGATCCGGGACGTGGACTCCATTCTCGCCAGATGATAAACTCGGATGAAAACAAAATGGGTCGTGAAGAAGGCATTGACGTTATTTTTCATTAGTTGCTGCTTTCCAGTGCGTGGAATTTGCGAGCATTCTTTCAGATCTCATAAAACGTCATGTTCGGCGAGCTTGGGGGGATCCAATTGACAATTGGGGGCCTGGGGAGATTTCCTCCACTGTAGTTTCCATTTGCATTTTCCCCCCTATATCTCAACATTGACTTCCATCGATTCCTTCTGAAATGACGCAGCTCTCGTCTGCCTTTGACACCCCTCAAAAACGTACACACTATAACATTTCCAGCTCATACGAACTTACTTTAGATTTCCAGTTCTCGACTGTCGGGAACAGCTTCGGTGGCTGGCCAATGCATATTCAATGCTGTTTATCAAACAACTAAGTAGAATCGTGGAGATTATACAATTCCACTTCGAATGCACTCCTGCATCTACCCCAACTTTGGGGAGTGAGAATTAGGGAAGTTAGGATCTGGGAGTTGTTCAATAGAATTCAATGTTGACTCGAGCATATTCGCCAAATGAAACAGACGTAATTGATGCCTACTTCCGTGTCAGTAAATTAATCACTCGTTCGAGTGAGTGCACGATTGCGTTGAGGTATATTCTTAATTGCCATTAGTCTGTTTATTTGTGACAAAGTATTCAATTTGAATAGCTAAATAGCATTCAATAGGTAGACTGGGAAGTTCCTTGGATAACACATAGATGGCGCTGATAGTATTGATGATGGCTGGTGTTTATCAACTCACTTTCAAGAAACAAAAACAGTTTCTTCTGTGATTTTTATGAAATTCAGAAAGTGATTCATTTGTTTTTATATTAAAATTGATTTGATACTCACATCACAATTGTTTTCCAAAGTATTTTGTTTTGTTTTGAGAGTTTAATTGAAATCCATGTAGTTTTTCATGTTCACGGGTATTTTGAAAACACTTTCACCTATTCAATATTTATATTCTATATATAATCACTAGCAACTGAAAGAAATGTTTTTTTATTCCGATTGAAAACTGAACTGACGATCAGAAAAGTCAACGTTGTCGCCCTTTGAATTGTACATTTTCTGTTGAAAAAACCACGTCCTCTAAACAAAAGTCAGAGATACAGTTTTCTTTCAAAATTCAAACACACAATTGTTTGAAAAATGGTGGGCTGGTAATGGTTAGGGGTTTCAATTGCTTTCACATCCACCAGATCCTCCAGATCTGGTCCCCAGTGAGTTTTTCCTCTCCAAAATGCTCGCTGAACAGATTTTATAAATATTGTAACGAAAAAAGCAACTATATCGAGAAATAAAAATGAATGCCATAAAAAAACGCTAACCCACGGTCTTTTCAGCTCAACTGAGTTTAAATACGCTGGATTTCATATTTCCACTATAGGATAAGATCATTAGGAAGAGAAGATGGAAAAACGAAACGCTACTTTTATATATCTGATAAGCTTCTCGGAACATAACGAAGGAAACTTTCTTTTGTTACGGAATTATTCAGATGGCACAATAGCTGAGGATGAAAATCTCGAATGAGATGATTAATCTTCCTCTACTGCAGAAGGAAATGTCGACGACGTAATACCCTGACCAATTATTTTGACGGCATTTCGTTGAGATGAGAGATTGATCAAGAAAATCGAGAGGGAAAATAACGCAACTATTCATCTCCCATCGAAATAAAAATTGGAGAATGCTCCTCACATACGTTCACTGACGTAAAAGCGTCTGGGATTATTTTCCAAACAAAATCCGTAAATGTAAACCATGAGGTCGAGAGTGTGAACACGATACTTCCCATGCTACTTGTATTGCTCGATACTGCCTCAGTTGTCAATTTCCTGAATTCCTGAAAGTCAAGGGCAAGCAAAATCTTCGCAACAACCTAGACATCTGTCATTGTTGCGAATCGCTTGGCATGTATAATAATAATAATAATAATGGGGTATTTTATATAAAGAAACTCCATTGGAGTAGCTCTTGTGAAATTTATTTCCGATGTAACTCTTTGTCTTATTATTCGTTCACTTTTCTAAAATTCATTTCGAATAGCTTGTCTCATTGTTGTGCCTCCATTTTTTTGCCTAAAATCAACAAGTTCACAGCAAAAAAATATTATACGAACAACTACAGAAATACATCGTAAAAAACGCGAACTGAATTAGTATCTATTGTTGTTTTGTAGTGAGACAATTGAATCACTGTTTCGTTTCACCCTGTATATAGCTCGAACTAGGTAGAGAATCCTCTGGATCACCTTGTATACTCCTAGTTATCGCCTTTACACTGTATGATCTAATAAACTAGCCAACAATGTTTGCTTATTACGAGGTATGAAATTTGAATTCTACTGTATTGTTTCTCCTTTATGTAGTCTACTTTGTAAAGAGCGTATTGTTCTAGTCTATCCAGTCCCATAAAATTGTCTCCTTTTGATGCTTCATAAATACTCGAGAGAGGCGTCTTTGATGCAGTGGGGCTAGATTTATTTAATAGAACCAACTCACAGAGTTAATGGTTGTGAAATTATGGTAAGCTGATATTACCATGCTCCAATCATCGGTAATGATTTTGACAACGGAACAGGACAAAAAATCACATAGCAATTTCTTGGAGTGAATTTGGAGGCAACACTGCTGGATCAACTGAGATCGAATCTCTTTTCCATGATCTCCACGTTAGGTAATAGTTCATAAAAACGAATTGCGAAAGATCTAGAAGGAGATAAGATAAGAGATGAAGCAACTGTTTTAATCAGTGCCTCCTACGTTCAAGATCAAGATACGAGCCTAATACCTGACGTCAGCTCATGTCATCAGGAAGAGGAGGACTCTTCCAATTCTCGAGGATCCCAGATGATAGCCATCAGCATGAAACTCAGGTATGTACATGGTGTTTATCACGAGATCAAGAGTGCAAATGGGTGTTCGAAGATACAACAACTGTTTGAATAAATAAAACCATTTTATTGATTACATCTCGAACAGAATCGGAGTACACGTATTATACATTATGATTCAATCTTCGTTTATTTCCTAGTAGTATTGTCACGAATTTACACATTAAACTTGGATAGCAGTCACAAATAGCGCTCAAACTAGAAGGACAAAGCCGGGAGATGCTGGAAAAGAGTATTTTCATTTGGGAATCGGGAGGAAGATCCGGTTCAGCACTTTGCACATCCATGTTTTTCCACGTTGATTTCGTTGATTGTGTCTTGTAGGTTTCCTCACTCTAAGTGTCTTCCGTTGGGTCCATATCGCACAGCACTCCAATCTGAAACAAAAGAATATTTTTGGAATTCATCAAGGGAAAGATCGTCGAGATGCTGATGATTTCAATTAGCAAATGAGAAGGAATCTGTAATAACATGTGTCAGCTGTCATATGCCAAAAGTCATCTCCAGGTACCAGGAACTGTTTCAAAGTTTTTTTATAGTGAAGATTATCAATCCAATGAGAAAGCAATTCAAAAGCTGACTCCACAAAACTGATATTACGAAGAAATAAGAACCTTGTCTAAATGACATTGGAAATTGATGGATCGATACGTTGAGAAAAATATGTCCTCCATTTTCCCAAAGTTATACTGAAATGGGATCAAACCAACTCTATACAGGGTGTTTCACAGTGGATGGTACATTAGAAGTATCTGGAGAACAGAAAGACAGATTCTCATCGATATCCTTTGAAAAATAGAGCAAGTATTAGTTCCAGACCTACTAAAAGGAGTCAAGACTTTTGTGGATGTGTCGAATGCACAAGGAGTTAGACAGCTGACGTATGACATATTGGACAGATGAGTTCACAAATGGAAAAGCATGAAGGAGGTGTCTAGAAATGACGAAATTTAGAAAAAATCAAGAACATGAAACCAACAATGAACTGAAAATTAATAGAAAAATTCAAACTAGTATTGAGTTACTTGTGACTGTCGCCATTTTCACATTATTCAATTGTTTTCCTTGCAAACTCAGTACATCCGGGATGCCAATTTGCGTCGATAGAGCATATAAATGAACCCATTCGGTATTTGTCAGCTCCGTTAACAGTGAATGTGAACGTTTCTATCGCGATTGATTCTGCTCTCAAGTTCTTTGATGTTTCAGATACTGAAGCGTAAATATATGTAATTGACAATCAGCACACACGGCTGGTATCTACGTTTATGTCGTCGAAATAAAGCAAATCGATGTAATGACAGGTTACAACAAAGCTTAGACAAGTTACAACAAAGCTTAGAGATCCCAAGTCTCCGAAATATTGAGGTGTCTGGCTTTTTTTCTGCCAAAATGAAAAACTTCAGTGTTTGGAGTTCACCCACTATACAGGATGCTAATATTTGAAGGGGTTATTTTTTGACAAATTTTAAGAAGAAAACATCCTATAAACGTTTGTCCTAAAAGTCTTAACTTTTAAGATACAGGATGATTATTGAACGGTTGGTACTGCGATATGAAGCAATTTTAATTTAATCATTTCAATCAAGAATACAGCATCTGATAAGAAAAATGTATTTTTTGGATTCTCATTCATTTTGGAACAAATCTGATGTCTTGATTTGCTTTCAATCGATGCACAAACATTTCCATTCATAATGAAGGAGGATCTTGAAAGTAATTTTTATTCTGGACGCCACTGGTAGAGGAAATGAAAAATTTCGTACATCACAAAATGCACCTTGATGCATAGAAGACATGTATCAAATTTTTCAAAGATGTCTTAAATATTATCTGAGTTATTAAAAACCGACATTATCCATAGAAAGTTTTATTCTCAAAATGTGTCTTTAAGGACCACCCTGTACAACCCACTCTGTTTGCCAGATACACATCGAAGCTATGAAACTAGAAACTGCCTGTTCCATCTATAATACCGCTTGCATAGAAGTTGCGAATTCAGTCAGTGCTCCAAAGAGACTAATCAAGCATAGAGGGGATGATGAACGGGCTGATAATCCCAATTGTTCGAGTTGTTTTCCTTCCAACCACACATGCAAATATCTGAAACAATGTTTAATTGGATATGAGTCGTATCGATACAGCTATTGTGGGAACTTTCTGGACAGCTAGCAGCTTCTCCATGCTCGAGACGTCATCAAATGATAGTTAGTTGGGAGTTTGGAGTGTTTAATAGACAAATATAAACAGAAATGGTGCGAGAGGAAATCTGTAGGTGCTAGAATTGTGGCTACTTCTGCGAAAAGCTGCAAAACTTCGGGAAAAGCTACACAAGAGCTGGAGATCGTCAAAAGGCGATGAAGAGGTTGATGCATTAGACCTAAAAGGAAGCCAACATGCTCCAATTGGTCCAGAACCTTCCTGTGGTGAAGCTGGGGTACTGGGATAGACATCCAACAGTACCTGGATGAAAAGGCAATGTGGTTAATGCTGGAAAAACCTGTAACATGGCTGCACACACAAGGCAGCGAAGATTCGATAGTCACATTAATGACATCAGACTGGCTGACAATCATTCTATGATTTTCCCATTCGAAATAAAAAAGTTATTAGCTTTGGAACCAAAATATCGAACACCCTGTTGAATCGGTCATTGTTATGGGCACCTAATAGGATTCTTTTTCATTCATATACAGGGTGGGGCACCCCATACGATACGGACTCTGTATCTGTGTATTTATTGAGGATGCGTGAGGAAATTATTTTGGAGTGTACAGGGTGGCTCATAAAAGTGTGACATATCAAAGTTGGGTTTTTTCAAATGGAACACCCGGTATTTTGTTGCAGTTTTGGATAGTTCAGGGAACTAACTCTAACCGTTTTCGAGTTATTGTTTTGTTTTTGAAAATGCTGGGTAAAATTGGAGACTGAATAACATCGAAATGTATAGAAACCATCTCCTTCAATTCCGACCAAGCATTAAAGAGGTTTCAGGCTATTGATTCCGATAGAACCCGATTCCCAATATTATACAGGACGTTCGAAATTCATTGTCACTTTTTGAATAGTACACCCTGTATTCTCTCAATCTGAACAATGCAAAATTTGATTATCTTTCATTTCATATTTGGGTTCCCTATACTTAGCTTGAATAATTTTGAAGATAATAGCATTTTCAAATAGTAGTTATCATTTCAATTCATTCTTTGAATCGAGAGAGCTTTGAAACTACATTTATTCGATTTTCTCACAGTATTCTCATTGACAGTTATTATACTTCTCTTCACCCTGTATACACCGAGATTGAAGTTTGCATCATGAAAATTGTAAATGTTACAGACATTTCAATTAGTCAGTCCATCTGTGAAAATTTTTCGATAAATTGGAATATCTCCAAAACCAATTACGATAGAGGGGCGATTCAAAATGCAACAGGTCCAGAATTCCACGAAAAATTCCAAAATGGAAGAATAGACAGGGTGTTCTATTCACTGTCACTTCCGGTTCAACCGGTTCAGTTAAGTGAATCACCCTGTATATGAAAATAATATTCGAAAAAAAAACAGTGAAATAATGCGATGAAATAACTTCAGTATTTCTGTCATGAATTGTGTCGAATCAATTTCCTCAAGAAGACAAGCCTGGACTAACTCAAACTAACTCAACATACTGTATAAAAAAGGCTTCAAATATTATTGGGTCTCTCCCACCTAGAAATGAAACAAAGTCACCTTGTTTATTGTTAATAAACTGAAGTGTCCAGGAGTAATAGAGTCATAAATTAATCCAATTACTGCAGTAGAAGTCATCTTCATCCTTATAACTGTCAACCAAACGACTGTGTAACTCTTGCAAATACCAATACCCCTCAGTATAACTCACCCTGTACATGACACCACCTACAGACTACAGAAAGCTTCAGCCTCGTTCTCAATTAACGACCGGAGTAGACTTATTTGAGTTGTCTTGCTCCACAACGAACAGTAAATATATGTTTAGTTGTTGGTAATTGGGGTCTTAATTGGTCCTTGATGACAAAGTGTTTTGAAGACATGCAGCTCCAACAGCTCGAATATTTTCCTTGGAACACGAGTAGAGGTCTGGGTATCAAGTGACTGCTTTGGAGCTCGAAAATCACGATAGAAACGAGATGGATACTCACAAATGAACGAAAGATGCGAGAGCATTCTTCACGTATCTTCGTGGTTGTCGAATATGATTGGTCTGCAAGTCCCCTCGCTGGGGGAAGGTCCTGGCTGCTGGCAGGATAAACCGGGTTCGCAGGTACCACTGAAGCCTAAATCTCCTCCGCAAGGTTCCCCTTCAGTCTTCGCACATTCTTGACAACACCTGAAACACAAGAGAGCAACCGCTTATTCCAAAATCTGTGTTTGATTTTAGGTGTCACCCTGTAGGGTGTGCTTTTTTGATGGCATAATATTCGAAACTACAATTCCAATGGGATGGGAAGGATCATTGATGGAACTGGAAAATCCAATTCAGTTATCGTGGGATGAAATATCCAAACATAGTTATTGGATTTTGAGGATTTCAATATGGATTCGAAATGGAAACGATAGTGAGTTGTACTGTCATTTCTCATTAATATTGTTCAGAAGTAAAATCGTAAAAAGCAGTGGGATTTCATCACTGGGACTTTGAAATATTCCCTGGTTATTTTTCAACGAAAAATTATGAAACCACTTTGCGTGAGATGTGGATTTACATGAAACCATTCATCCAGAAAGAGGTAGAATGGACCATAATCATTCATTGGTGGAGTTTCCTCATTAGGAAGCCCCCAGAGAAATTATTCCACAATTTTCCTTCCACTGTTAATGCAATCAACTCCATTTAATTCAACATTTGTATTTATTTCTCCCCACGGAATGCCCTCAAGAATTTCAATTCATCGGATAGAAAGAGATATCGACCTCTTTATAGTAGTTTTTTTTTTAAGTGGGATATATTCACGAACTCCAGAAGACCTACAAGCTTTTCATTAATTTTAATCAAGTATTCCTGTGGTTTTTTTCTCCGACAAATTCAAAACCCAGATAATTCTCCGGTGCTGGTGGTGATAATTAATTTCTTTTAGATTCCAAGGGTTCAAGAAAAATGGAGAAGAAGGAGATAATGGAGGAATATTAAGGATTCTGCAACCATTGAATATACACACAGGATGATGTGTATAAAACGCTCCACAGTGTATTCAATCACTCTGTGACAACAAAAAATCATGAAATCGTGGCATTTTATCATCTTGGTGTTCTATGGAATGCAAAAAAACACTAGGATGATGAAACACCTTCAGCGGTGCTATTATGCATTATGTTTCTTCGAAAATTGCCTCTTTCAAAATAGAAACATCTCAAAAATTATATTTTTCGAAGAATAAGTAACATTTCGAATGGAATTCTTCAAGAACGTCTTCGTTGAAGGTCATTGGACAATGTGAAAGTGAAAAAAGTTTGAATTTTTCGTAAAATTTCACCATAACCGATTCATAATTCAATTAATTGTAAATATAGTGCATCAGGAATTAATCCAATCCTTTTTTATTTCCATCTATAATGTTACTTGTTTTTCAAAAAATATAACCTTAAATATTTTTTCAATTTTGAGAAAGGCGATTTATGAAGAAACTGAATATCACTCAACATGTCTGATAATAATAATAATCAATTTGCACTGAAGATGACCTTCTAGGTTGAAAGCGCTCTGCGAAGAATATGAATTAAAATTTTGCACGAAATACATGTTTCATTCTTTGGTTAACCTTTAACAACTAACGAGACTAAAATATGGCAATGCAACCGATTTTTCCAGAGAAAATATTGCCAGTACTGTTGCAACGGGTGTTCCACAGGGACCACATTCTGGACCAAGACTTTCCAACATACTGGTGACCCAAAAGAGGTGAATGACAAGGTAATACTTCAGGAATGACAGGAATGAAGATGCCAATGAAACCTCAATGGTCTTGCGAATCCTTCCTCTGTGAGATATTCATTCAATGATTTTCGAAGATTTCTAACCCAATTAATTTCAGTTGCTCCATCTTTTATCGTAGGTCTCAGGTGGGGCATTTTAAACGGTTCCCTCTGTTGCTATAAAAGTTTCACACGTCGATTATTCTCTCTCGATGTAATTCATCGAGATAAGTGGTAAATGGGGTAAGAAAACGAAAAGCAAACTCTGTTCATTCCGAATCCTTAGTCGCTCGGTTCGAGTTAGAATTATTAGTTCGACTCGAATCGATGGCTAATTTTAGTCAAAAGAAATTGGGAATCAAAGGAAGGGGAATTGTGGTGTGGAAATAGCTTTCAAACGGAATTTATTTATGCTTGATAGATGAACACCAAAAAGGATTAGTTGGGTTTATTTCAAGAATATTGTATCCGTTAATGAGTGGAACAACCAGAATTTGTTTTGGAATAGTTCAATTTCCAGAAAAACAGAATAAAAGCGAGTATACATGGTGATTCACCTAACTGGTTCATATTATTCGTCAAATATGAAATTTAGAACCATCCAAAGCACACTTGTGAAGATACACATGAGACGAATGAGCGTATTTCCACATTTTTGTTGGTATCTTTGTCAATTTTAGCAATATGGAATGCTGATGCAAATCGATAGGAAATTAAATTTTGCGTCGGATAGTGTGAAAATTTCATGGTCATTCTATTTGAAATATGAAAATTATTGCGATTTGAAATTTACAAAAAGTAAACCGTAATATCAAACACCCTGTTGAATATTTTGGAACACTCCTAAGGATACCTGATCACTGAACACTCTTTCATTTATGTGTATACGGAGATTGAACCTCAAATCTTGAAAATTGAAGATGATATGGACATTTTACTCGATTAGTCCATCTGTCAAAATTTTTCGAAAAAATGGAATATCTTGAAAACAAATTACGATAGGAAGAAAATTCAAAATGCAAAATATCTAGAATTTTACGTAGAATTCGAAAATGTGAGAATAAACAGGGTGTTCCATTCAAAAAACGAAGTTGATATCATTTCCGGTTCAACCGGAAGTGACAGCATATTGAAAATATTTTAGGAAAATAGAACACATTGAGTTGTAGCATCCACCAAAATTTCAAGTTGATATCTTTTCCAGTTCTCTATGAACCTCTAATGAACCAGTTAGGTGAATCACCCTGTTACAGAAAAAAAACACTGGGATGATGTGATGAAACACTTTCAGCGTTGCTACCATGCATTATGTTGGGTGTAGAGTCCTACTTATGCCAATAGGTGGTGGGGGTATCATTTATATTCCTTTCTTTGATTGTTACTATAAAAAATAGATAATTTAGCTTTCATATTGGCTCCTATTTTTGGTCCTGTCAAAACTCCATCGTTTGCTTCTTGTATCAACTGTTTGTGAAGGAACAAACAATGATTTTCAATTAATATTTTCGTAGTAGTTCGATCTCAAAACATTAATGAACGTTCCCTCGAAAATTAGTAGTGAAATTCGTCGTTCTAAGCAACAAAAAACAAATGAAAACTGCTGAGTCGTAAAGTCTATTTGGATCCAAATAACCCTTTGACACGAAATAGAACCAAATCAGGTCATGCTTGATACCAATTTCCTTATTTCCTCTGCCTTTGGGCCATTTAAAGCAAGACTCGGATACCTCGTAGGTGAAATAAAATTAAATCTAATTGGAACCATTGAGGATATTGACTGTGGCTAACGACACCGTCGGCGTTCTGGTGGGAAAACGTGAGAAAACTAAGAAGAAGAAGAGGAGGTCTACAAACGTGCCATCAGATAGTGGCAAGTTAGCATCCAGAAAACAATTACTTCACGTCTCGTTTTCGAAGTGTTCATCAATATCATCTAAGTGGAAACCAGGCTCGAGACGTGTTGAAGTGTTTTCCACATTTCCTGGGTGAACTTTTTCGTGGCCTAAGGAAAGCACTGAGGAAAGCATTCAACTGTGTTCGAAGCATGGAATCAGAAAAGCATCATTGGGATTGATTATTGGTTCAGAAACTGCGAGGACTAAAATCGACAGCAGATATAAGAGGCTGAGTTCCAGGACCAAGTTCCTCTTCTTCTCGTCATGCCTCCTTCTTGAAGTTCTTGTGGCTCGATTATTCATCCATCAATGTCATTGAGGTGTCTACATATTGGTGAAACCACTCTTCAATTGTTCGAGAGTGCAAAGTGTCGATGGGAATTTCATGGAACACATCCTTATCGAATCGTCGTGAGATGGCGACACAATCGTGTTCGGTAACATTGTTTTCTTCCACGTCAGTCAGAACTGGCGGGAAATTCAAACTTCTCTAGTTCATCAACCTGCTTTTGAATTTGTGATCGTTTATTTTTTGCTGTGTGGTGTTTTTTAGTTAAAATGAAATTTCGTATAGTTTGTGGACAAGCAGAAACCGTCTCTCGTCATCTTTATGGAATTCCGAATATAATTTGTTAGTTTTTGGAGTTGGAATCAATTATTCACTTTTTCGTTACTCACATAGGACGAAACCGTTCGGAAACAATGGATTATCGCTTTGGGAAAACATTTACAAGTATTTTGAAAACTTCAATTTTCCGACTGTGTATATATTCAGGAATCAATGAAAGATAATACTTCCACGAGACTTTGTCATTTTTTAATCTGATTGACAACTAAACTGACGAGCATTAGAAGACAGCGTTGCCGCTTCTAAAATAAATAATTCACGTTTTCTGCGCAAAACAAATAGTCGCTTCCAACATTTCTTTTTCAAAATACAATTCTACATTCTTTTATCCCCACATATTCGTGAAACACTGTCGAATCAAAACTTTGTAGACAAACTCCTGGTGTATTTCATCAACAATTAGCAACGTCGCATTTCGCATTTTCATAGCGCCGACGGTGTCGCCATCTGTGGCGATTTAAACAAGCATACTTCTCGGTTCGAAAATATGCTTTTTGATCGAGGGGTCCATAGCATCTACAAAACTGTACACCAGATAAATTCCATGGTCTATAAGAGCTCTAAACGAAAGATTCGAAAGCCAGTTATCGATTTCTTGAAGCATCCCACGAACATTAGGTGCGATTCTCTCTACGTCGCTTCTGCCCCAGATGATACTCCTGAGGGTTTGTTATTTCTCGGGATGAAAGGTCTACAATCGCTGTGCAACTACAGGGGGATGGAAGCCATATGTCGACTAGAAATCCAAAGCTGTAGCACTTCCATTCAATCACTCTGGAGGCAAATGAAGAATTCCAACACCAGATGCTTCCTCACAAAACGATTATTCATAGATCCTAACTAATCTACGAGATTATCTAATGCCCCAAACCCCCTTTCCTTGCTTGGGGGCCCCGGAAACGGAACCGAACCGGAGCAAGCTCCAATAGAGATGTAATTAATTATTCCCTAAGGGCCATTCAAACTTTCCTTTCCACGAGGCGAGTTGTAAAAGAGATATTTTCCAGTCCCCCCTTCAGATTCTTGTTGTCTTCGATACCAAGGGACGAAGGGCGATGGGGCGAATTTTCATGGCTTCTACCCGTATGTGAACGTGGAACACCCAGTGTTTTCCACTGTTTAATGAGCAGGTGCGAAGTTTGTTGGGTTGGGAGTTTTTCATGGCATTTCCATGGAGCATTTTCCGAGGCATCATTGCAATTTTATGGTTGTAAATTGCCGCAGTTTTGAGACTTCCCACATAATTACAACTTCCGGTTGTTTGACATGTTCGTGTAGGAACTTTATCTTAATTTACGAGCATGGAATGCTAGCATGACAGCTCGTGATGTCATTATTTTAGATTTCAGCCAGAAAACGTCGAAAATAAATTTGTAATACTGTTTTAATTGGGAATAAAAATCTCAATTAGTTTTGTTAATTCAGTGTTGAATTTTCAATAATGAATATCTATATTTTGTAAAACGATAAGTAAACTAGTAGCAACAGAAATAAAAAAAATAAAACTGACAAAGGACTAAAAGATTAATAAGAAAAGAAGAATCAGTCATTGACGAAATTGTTACATTTATTGAGAGAAGACCACAGGTCTGGAAACTATGGCACTTTCGAGTGGTGGGATGTGGCGCCATTTTTGAAGAAAAAGTTGCCATAACTATCCGCTAGGAGGATTCCGGGGTATAATCACGTGATCAATCTTTGACAGTTCGTTTGGTAAACAAAACAAACGGTTAGAACTTGAATGGTGAATAAAATCAACGACAGAAGTATTAGATATATCCTTTCGAATAAATAAAAATCGTTCCTACTTTCGAAAAGCTGATCGGATCTGATTTGTGATTGGCTGAGAAGTGGAGAAGACAATTGGAATGTTGGGGACATTGGCAGAGGATGACAAATGAAAGACAAGTGGATCTAGTACGTGAGCAACAAAAAGAAGAAGAAGAAAGTCGAACAAAGCATGGAGGGACACAATTGATGAAAAAAATAGGAGTGAAACATGAAACGAAGCTATTAGTATGAGACAGAAATATGTGGAAGATCAAAGTCATAGTATTGAGGTTAGATAATATCGAATATCTTCAGAATGATTTGATGCATATTTCACGAATGAGTTGGTTACACACATTGTAAAGATAATTAATGGGGATTGTAGCAAATTATGGAATTTTTAGGCTCTGTACATTTAACACTGTCGATTTCCAATCAGATCAAAAATGTTCATTCTTGAATAATTTCTGGTACCTGCAGATCAATTTTGGTATGTGGCATCTATGTAAATACAGGTTTCTCCTCATGAAGTCCGGACGTCAGTTAGTATTTGCGAAAAACTATTGGAGCTTTCGAAAAATATCGATTGAATATATCTTATTGGAAATCAATAATGCATCAATTTCAGAATCACCAACCAAAAAATAATGAAGTTTCTCATTACAATAGAATACCAGAAATGTCAGCTCACTAATATCGGAAACATACAGTAAGAAATAAGCTGAATAACTCAGAAGCAGTCAATATACGAGTACATTTTTGATATTTATAAAATAGGAGATATTTTCGAATCTCTCTCATTTGTTTCTGTCTCCTTCTTCTGAAATGACACCAATTCAGTTGTTCAATTAAACTCTAATTAGAAACCTGATTGCGTCGAGCAATTTGCTCGGAAACACAGAAAACCACCTTCGCAGTGTAAATATACACAGGGTCTTTGACAATTAGTCCATCGGAAATTATTTACACCAAGGTAAACTGACCGTAGAGATTAATCAGGTATGAATCCAACTCCAGTGAACAGACATACTCGTATTGTAACGTTCCGCAAATGTACGGCTTTTGTACAATATCATGTGAGCGTTTGTAAATAGTTACAACTTAGGATTCGCTGATATATTATGTTTTCAGCATGTTTCAGTATATTAGTGGGCAGCTACAAGCAGCTTTTTTCAGTCACTGATCTGGATAAAATCTCTTTTTGCAATAGCAAATTAATGGGCCTTTTTCTACTTTTTAACTTTACCGTAAAAAGAAAGCAGGACATCTAACCAATAAGATGGAGCCTTCAGTAGTTGCCATGGAAACGAATAACAAGCCGCGTCGCCGATAACTTTTTGACGTTTCCTATTATCTAGTTAGCGTTTAGGAATTGTCAATACTGTCATTGACGAACGTAGTTTAGAAATTCCATTGTCTAATAAGTAGTTAAAAAACATTAAGAAAATTGTAAATACTTATTAGACTATGGAAGTCTGAACCTCTGATTTTCACCAGAGACATTATAAAGACTTTGAGACCCCTCAAATCTAGTAAGACTTTCAAAAACAATGCTCTCTTTGACGTCAGAACTACTAATACTGGACACACTATTTTGTTCCACAGGAAAACTTAGTAATACAATGAATAACAATCGGCAACACTGTATAACATCATTTTGGCGTCGGTGAGAAGGATTCATAACCTATAATTATTATTCATGTTTTCATTATAGGAACGCGAAACAAAAAACAATGTGTCAAGCAGTCAAGTATAAATATCATCGTGTTTGTTTTGAAAAGTTGAGTGAGCGGTGTTGCCAGAGTGTTCCCTGTCGATATCTCCGAATCATCAGCAGTGGCTGATAATTTCGGTTGGTTGTGAAAATAAGCTCATTCGTCTCATGTGTATTTTCACAAGTGTGCTTTGGATGATTCTGAATTTCATATAAAAATATTTTAGGAAAATAGAACACATCGAGTAGTAGCATTCACCAAAATTTCAAGTTGAAATCTATATCAGTTCTCCATAAACCTCTATTGAACCAGTTAGGTGAATCACCCAGTATTTCTTATTGATCACCAAAAGCATAGTTTTCCATTTTAAGTATCCGAAATGTGAACGATAATTTCAAGAGAATTAATGCTAACAACGTTAAGTGAGCAGACTGGAAGTTCAATATAGATACAGGGTGTTTTTGGATAAGCATCCAGGATATTTCTCCACATCATCTTGTAGAGTTTATTATTTCCTAAAAATTGATCGATGGTCGTTCCAAATGGATTTGTGTTCATAAAGTGGGCTGTGTGTTGACCAGGAAAAACATATGGCATCTGGAGATATAACAGAGCGAACAAAATGGAATAAAAGAAAATGAAATAAAAAAAGGACGATCTTTTCCAATTCCTATCCTCCACAATTCATCACCTCCTAAGCTATATAAAAGGCGAATATGAGTTCTCGAACAATGTTCCTCTCCTTTTTTCCTGTTTTCCACGGCTTTTGAGTTGATTAGGTGGGACGTGCCGAAAATATAACCTAGTGGAGTTTTCTGTGTCGCGGACGCGGGAAAGTTTTTCCTCGTGGTAGCATCGGTTACGTATCCAAGAAAATATATTGTTCGAATTAGCGTCTATTCCACTTCATTGGAGACATCCATATATAGGATCTTGTTTTCTCTAACTGAATTGGGGAACTTTCGATGCCCCACGAGTATTCAGATGTATTTTTGTTTCCATTCAGTATTCGGTTGTTGGAATTTTCTGAAAGGAACGTGTTTTAGTTTCTGGACTGTCGTATCAGGAGCCACTCCCAACACGGTTGTATGAAAGCTGAGCATGCGCATTGATGTAACTTTACTTAGTATAGTCGCGAAATATTTCATTATATTAGTAAATGAAAAATAAATTATAAAATGATGAGAAATGATATTGCTTCATTCATCGAACTGCTGAATTCAAACTAGGTTTACGCTATTTTATAGACAAGTGACATTTCCAAATTTTTCTTGTATTTTTCAAACTAGGATGAATAAAAAAATCAAAACATGTTCACTATCATTCTTTTACATAATGTTCATCGAAAAAAAGTCATAAATTCGTCAAATAAAGAGCCGGTGAAGTGAAGTTGCTAGTCAAACGGTGCTGCCTGGTTGACATGATTCCAACCCTTGTAGTGATTCAAATCAAACAAATAGAACAGATTCTTAATCAGTAAAGATGTCGCTATCGTTTGGACCTTGGCTAGAAAAATAAAAAAAAATTATACACAAAATGGCGTCAGCTTGAAAAAAAAACCTTTTTAGTCCGTTTTTCGATCTTTATGAATTTTTTTAAAATAGTTAAAATAAAAATTTTTCGAAATCCAAGTTCCAGGCGATGGAGAGATGTATAAAGAATGTTCTCACAAATTTTCAAAATAATTGGTTACATAGAACTTGAGATATCGTGTCAACCACCTCAAAAAAGGGGTTGTGAGAAAAACGTATTTGAAGTTTGGTCACAAAATCCGCTGTATCTCCCAAAATAATTCGAATTTTGAAAAATCTTTTTCGGAGCATATTCTTGAGAGTCTAAACTTTGAAACCATGCACCAAAAAATCGATTTTTCCAATTTTCTAGACCAGAACCCCCCTCAAGATATAGATACGTTTACGTCTGTGCTATTCAAAACTAACACCCTGTGTAGCTGCCACTATAATTCGATTTGTTTTTGTTTCGGTCGTATCTGCATCTAGTCTGACATCCTCCGGGGCTTGTACGTAATCCAGTTCGAGAATTTTCCGGAACGGCGTAATGCCCTACGGGATGAATATTTCATTGTTGAGCTAGTTTCGTTAATCCATCCTACGCTATTGCAGACAGGCTTTTAGGTGATTGTCGTTGCGGTTTTTTGGTGGCCGAGGACGAGGACCGAAGATAAGTCGCGAAATGAGATTCCGTGGAACGGTGTCATAGATATAGAAATTAATAGATGGGCACTGAAGGCTGTACGTTGACAACAAACTTGAACGAATTTTATGACAGCTGGGCTTACGTAGTTTTTTTTACGTTACGAAATACGTCTTACGTATAGATACGGTTTTCGTGGTGTTATCGCTCCGATTGAAGCCGACCACAGCCGAGCAATGAAATTTGGCAGCTAACAATTGGGCAATCCAAACACCTGTCAAATCGAATAACAATATGGCGGCTTAGGGCACACATTTGGTGTTTACATATGTGACTTGAGTTCTCTAGTGCGTTTTTCATGTGTTTTTTCAATTGTCGCTAATTATTAACTCTTTTACTGAAGAAAAATGCCTATCACATGCATTGTGATTGGCTGTGGATCTCGTACTAACCGAAATAGAGTCGGCATGTAATCGGTTCCTACGGTTACTAATCACAGGTTCTTAGAGAATAAGAATGATTTAACTAGGAAGCGAAGGGCCCTATGGTTAGCTGCGATCAAGAGATGTGATCTCACTGATTCCAAACTGAAGTATCAGAGAGTCTGCAGTAGACATTTTTTTGACTGGAATATTACAAGAAGAACAGCATCAATTGAATAATCTGAATCAGCATCAGTATCCAATGTGAAAGGATCTAGATTATTAATTAATCCCAACTTCATTTTATATTTAAAACGAATGATGTGACAAGAATGAACTGAATGAATAGTTTCAAGCATACTTTTCACCAACTTTTATTAATTTAATTTATTTATTAACTTAATTTAATGTGATTAGTAGGAATTGGCTGGCAAATTATTATTTAGATACGTAACAAAATACTTAAAGTGAGTACAGATAATTCATAACTTCACTTTCAAAGCCTATAACTCCTTAGGGAAGCAACTTGGCATAGAGGTAAGTTGCGTTAAATTGCCATATTTTGGGACCCCCTACATGCCCCTGCTCTATGTCGGTTCTTATGTGAATCACCCTGTACATACCATCATTTCATCATTATTGCAGAAAATATTTGACATCGACAGCGAAGTTGAGGTTTCAAATTTTTTCCACAAAACAACTAATTGGAAGTTAATCACGCATGATTTCAAAATCGAAAATAAAAAAAATTACAGCCCCCCCACTGTTCCTCAAAGGGGGGACCTAAACTACGTTTAACCGTCCTTAATTCGTCTGCTAATTAAAATTAACGTTTTTGCATGCTGATGGTCTCAAAATTGAATTAGACTCGAATATTCCCGCATCACTTTATTTCAGTGCTGCCATACCAGCCATATCATTGGTGCTCGTAATACGTGTTATTAAGTTGGCATGCCAGTCGTAAAGTTTCATGTAGATACGCCGATAAATTCGCTCGGAACAGCACATGCAACTGTCATTAGTCATAATTTGACTTTTAGAGGAGGAGAAAAAAAAAACACTGCACGGTTTATGGGTATTAATTTTACGAGCTCGAAGAGCCATCGAAAATAATACGATAGAAGTTGAGTTGTCAGCGATAGCATATTTATTTGCTCGTTTTTTTTTTAAATTATCCCGTCGAATGAAACGGGTGGAGACAGTGGGAGGGAAGCCATTCAGGAAAAGAGCAATGTATATTTCTTTGGTGGGTGCTCCCTTATTTACATGATTCCAACCCTTGTAGTGGTTCAAATCAAACAAATGAAACAAATTCTTAATCAGTAAAGATGGCGTCAACTTGAAAAAAAAAACATTTTTAGTCTGTTTTTCGATCTTTATGATTTTTTTTTAAATAGTTGGAATAAAAATTTTTCGAAATCCAAGTTCCAGGCGATGGAGAGATGTATAAAGAATGTTCTCACAAAATTTCAAAGGAATCGGTCGGATAGAACTTGAGATATCGTGTCAACCACCTCAAAAAAAAAGAGTTGCAAGAAAAACGCATTCGAAGTTTGGTCACAAAATCCGCTGTATCTCCCAAAATAATTCGAATTTCAAAAAATCCTTCTAGAAGCATATTTTTGAGAGTCTGAACTTTGAAAATATGCAGGATAAAATCGATTTTTTCAATTTTCTAGACTAGAATCCTCCTCAAGATATAGATACGTTCACGTCTGTGCTATTCAAAATTCGTTCAAACGGGTGGAGACAGTGGAAGGGAAGCAATACAGGAAAAGAGCAATGTATATTTCCCAATTCGTTGGATTTTAATACACTTCCTCTCTTTGTTAGTGTTGAAGATTTCCCGCTATATCCCCAATGGATTTTTCCGGATCTGTTTACGTTCCTCAGCAGAGATTGATTCAGCGCCATTCTTCGATTCGTATCAATTTTCATTCGGTTCTTTTCAAGCAGCAGAAAACTCCACTCCATCAGGTAGATTGATGTTGTCGAGAGTGAATCCTTGGAGGACCTCGAAATGGAAAATCCTGAATCCTGAAAACGCGGGCTACGTTTGATAATAAATTATTCATAACTCGCAATCTATGTTGATCGATACACACATGTGACACGGTGTCCACTGCGTGAGTGGAACGCGTTTTTTTTTTCAACGGATCGCACGTCAAACTCTCTTCTAGATCCCGGATTATTCGGAATTGAATCGAGAATGGAAAATAAACACGTGAGTTTCAACTTTGCAAAAAACTGTTCTGGCTATTTTTCGTCATTAAATAATTCGTTTTCGCAGTAATAATTCAGTAATTATACAGGGTGTTTCAGAATTGCACCGGGGTACGTATTCTCTGGTACAGAATAAGGAAAAAAGTTCCTATGAACGTGTGCCCGATCTCGATTATTAGCGGAGTTACAGGTTGTTGATACGAAGTGCCAAGGAATCATGGATTCGTTGTGCTCAAAGTTACATTTAACAAAACGGAGGCCTCTTTGAACAATTCCTCTCTTGAACATTCGTTAATAAATTTCTTTTTCATTTAATTTTGAAGCTTCAATTAATATCAAATATCAAAATAGTAAAAACATTTCAGAGTATGTAACTTTAAGCTAATTTACAAATTTATTAATTTCTGAGGAAACTGAACGGAATTCGACCAAAAGTCAGGAGACACAATATTCAGGTAATAGATTGAAGAACTTTGAAAAAATATTAAAATTCACCAGTGGCGTACGAGCAAGTTATTCTTGAGGCTTTTATGATTTGATACCTCAGAAAATGCAACACCCTGTATGGTATTTGGAAAACATTCACTTCCATATCAAGCAGCACCTATTGCTTGATACTCATACAAAATTTGAAAACTCTATCTGCAGTAGATCAACCACAATAAAATAAAAACCTTTTTTTAACTTTCAACACCCTGTAACTTTGCTAATAATCGAGATCGGACACATGTTCATACGAACTTTTTTCCTTATTCTGCACCAGAGAATACGCACCTAAAATATTTCTGTGCAATTCTGAAACACCCTGTAGAAATCAGTAGAAGTTATTTTGGACATGATTATGTTTAGATTCTAGATGACTCTTTTTGAACAATTTTTATGATCAAGTGAGCATAGAAAATCGAGCATTTTGGTAAGAAATAATAATTCTCAAATGTTCATACGTGAATACAGTATTCGCAGTTTTATTACAATAATAATCAGCAGAACAGTGACATCAAAAATTGTTCCAAATTAGGTTATGTCTCCATTATTGTTAGCTGCCAAATTTCATAGTTCGGCTGTGGTCGGCTGTGGTCGGCTTCTATCGGAGCGATATCACCATGGAAACCGTATCTATACGTACTTCGTAACGTGGAAAAATCTAAACTACGCATTCTCATCTGTCACAAAATATCTTCACTTATATTGTGAAGTGTCTAAACTAAACACTATATAATTATACGTCTATGGTTGAGACTCCTCACGAATTCCTCCCTCTAGACCTCTGGAAACGTCGATTCCTTGAAGGCATAAATATCGAACTCGATGCTGAAAAACGGTTATTTGGAAAAACTCTGGCCCTTAGAGCACATCCTGTGTCCTGGTTCACGCGAGCCGAAAATTCCACCACAGAACACGATATTTCTCAATCGGATGTTGGTTTCTTCAGGTTCTACGACCTTTTATCACGAACGTCGAACATGGCAGCGCAAATACAGGGTGATTATGGAGGAAGGAGCTATTAGAAGTTTCTAGGTAAACGCTGAACAGGACATTGCAGAAATCTCGACGCCATCTGATGGTGAAATGGTCAAATTTTGTGAGCAATTATATCAACTCGAAATATATACATTCCTGACGATGTGTGGTTGTGGAATTATTCAGGCCATATTGTTTTTTCCTTCGTTGGTTGAATTGTTCGAATAAATATTCCAACATGACGTATCTTTCATTTCCTGAATCCAATTTTTGGGTGAGGTTAAACAAGAATTGAGCGGAAACTAGATGAAAATTCCCATTTTCACGAAGCTCTAGTGTATTTGAATATACACATAAAATAAAACGAGAGCTGAAACCGCTGTTATTAAAGAAATTACAGCCACCCTGTATATGTTAATTTTGGCATCTCCAAATTCTACGTGACCCAAATTCAAACCCCATCTTGTGTTTCTTCAATATTATCAGCTGCATTTCATGGAGATCATGCTTGAAATTTTAATAAAAATTCATTATGCTCCTTCTTGTAACAAAAGCAGGCATCAAAAGTTTTGGAGGAATAACAAAGAGTGAATACAAATATGGAACGTCATATTTTCCAAATAATGAAAGGTGACTAGCAGGGTGGGACAAAAAACAAAATTAAAGATCAGTAAAGAATTCATTTTTTATTCTTTGTCCTGCAAGCATTGCTGTGACGTCACTAAACTGGTTAATATCCATTACGTCCACTTTATTTCCAGGAAGGAAACTTCTAGACACCTATGACGTAGATAGGCTATCAATTTTCTCTCAACCCTCCATCAAAAAGCGTTGCGCCAGTCAACAGAACATCCCTAATAACATTCTAATATCTTACGTCTTCCAGCTTAGCAACATATTGTATATCATGTAAACGATGGCCTCGAGCCGAAACTGTGTATACGCCACATTGTCGTCGGATCCAATTTGACTGTGCCGCTATATCGGCGCACGAGATTCAATAAAAGCGGCATAAAAACCAATTTATTTTTAATTGAAGTGGCTTTTGCATATCAGAGCGATGCAATATATGACGGAGCCCAGCCAGGGGTGGCATAATGAGGAGGATATGCATTAATCCATAGCTAGAACTTCCGTCGGGTCAGTAGGCACTACCGATTTTTCGTATTTCGTGAGTTTGCTTGTCCAAAGTGACAGTTGGCGTGTAGAATACACAATCGACATGATAATATCGATTGCTTTTGTTTAGTAAATAGAAGCCAGCGTATATTGTTCGATAATAATACAACAGAACAATAATTTTCTTTTGTTTCATTATCCATTAAGTTTGTATATTTGGCATGCAACCAAACGTGACCAAACAGTGATGTGACTGCAATTTGTTTAAGTGGTTAGGGTGGTTCATCGAAACCTTTCCTGTACAGTTCCTTGAATCTAGTGCATGGACTTTTTGCGAGTGAAGTTGCTGTTGAATTAACCCTTCTTAGTTTCTATTACTGAAGAGATCTTCTAGAAAAATAGGTAAAGTTGCAAACGATCCTGCGAAAAGGAAATCAGAAGAGACAAATCTGACGATCATGTAGGTTATTGTTTTCGAACAAATTAAGTATAGTTTCAATAATTTGGAATGTATTTTTCTTGTTTCAAATGAAACTTCTTTGTTACGATCATATTTCGTGAATTTTCGGCTGCAGTATTTCTCAATCAAGTGTTGTGAGTAAACTTTTTTGACAGGATATATTATTTCTCATTTGAATCCTGGGCAGGTATAGGTATAACCAAACAAAATTGGTTTTCATTCACCTTCATATTCAATTTACGAACTCGTTAAAACTGAACGTATTTCATAGTAAGTTTTTGATGCATATCATAATGTTCAATCTTTTCAACATATATAAAACAAGCCTATTTGAAAAATTCCGGAGGGTAAAGTGTTGAGAACGGCTCATTTCCTATAACCACAATGTGATCCCATTGCAATAACGTCACGATATTCTCCTGTTATTATGACACATGACATTTACTTTACGTCAAATTAGAAATATACATTCAGAAAAAAGAAATAGCAATTAAAATTGGTATTGAGTGTTGTAAAAGTATAGGGCAATATCATCAGTATTCTTGAATACTGAATATGAATTGATTTATGAAGTGAGAAATCAGAAGAGGAAGAGAAAGGAATAATTATCGTCAGATAGATTGGACTGTTGGCATAAAGTTGGGTCATCCTCTATAGTTTAATATCCTGCGGTTAGACCACATTGTTCGTTCACGAAATCCAGAGAAATTTCTATCAAAGATACGGGGATTACAATTACATAGTCCCACAGGATAACATCCATAACATGTAACGTGCGGTGAGTTTAACTTGCCAAGAGAGAATTGGGGGAGAAACTGATGATAGAAAGTGACAAGCTCGGCTTAAACATTCACGAGATTTTGTTATAGAATAGGACATGTGTGAAGTTGCTTTATTCATATGTAAATGTGACACGATATTCAGCTCGTTTGCCTCCTAACCAAACACGCTGTATACGTGTAATTATAATGTGATTCGATCACGAAACCTTCAATCCACGTACTTGATACAAAATTCTATCGACTGTGCGGATTTCAGCGAGTCTTCGAAAGCAAACTTCACTCTAACCTCAAACTCAGTCAGCGGAAGTATCCCATGGGAGATTTGTGAGACCCAGCGAGCAACAACTTTATCTTACCGAGTCTCTGCATCGCTAACTTTTCAACTCAACTTTCCTACTCGATAATTTGATTGCCGTGTAATGACGATTCGACGATAGATCTTGAAATTCACTCAATTGTGTTACACGATCAGGGATAGTGTTTTTTTTTACTGTTTACACTGTTGCCGTCACGACTTCATGAAAAGAAATCTGCAAATGGAGCAGTTGCCACATGCCAAAATCAATCTGCAGACACCAGAAATTGGTTGTGAATTAAAATTATTGATCTCGAAAACATTTCCGTAAGAAAATTATGCGACGTAACCGTTTTCCGTGCAGTGAAAAATCGTGGAAAGGATCGACAAATCTCTTCCAGCGAGAATAAATACGCTTTGGACTGGCGGCAAATCGAGACACCTATCGCCTCAATCTTTGTAAGCGATTTCCGATAGCACAGAGAAAAGAATCGTCGATTTTGTCCCCAAGAATGTCCTTACACTTTACGGATACGATAGAATGACCCTTCTGCGAGTGAGAAGGGTTCATTAGGACTGTTGTTATAGTAAAAAAAGAATCATAGTTTGAAGGGAATGTTGAGGTTATTTTTTCTTGTTAAAGAGTTGGCTATTATAACGAATTTTGGCTACGTTACCGGTAGATGGCGCGTTTGAAATTAATTCGTCTATGAATAATCGAATAATTGGTGGAATCACCGAAGAATTAAATTTCATAGTGAATATCAGTTAGAGAACAAAAAAAATAATACGATGGCATGATGTCAGCAGTCAAATGTCATTCGATAAATCAAGAATAATATTCCAATTTGATAATCACCCGTTCAGGAAAAAAAGGTTTCAGCGACAATTCAATTATTCTTTGTATCCACATTTAATTCTCAATATGGAAATCAATTTTTCAAATAAACCATTCGCACGCCACGCCACACAATTTCCATTTCCGGTATCATAAATAACGGAATCCGGTGAAACGGTAATCCCTACCCTCCGAATCGACAAATCAACTCTGTCAGTCGACGTGCCCCCATTCGTTCTCTAAACAGCTGCATAAAGAACCGACCCACATCACCAAATACGAAACAACAGCTTCGAAACCTCTATATACGGTCAAATGAAGACAAATTCGTTTGGCGAAAATCCATCTGGACCACACAAAATAGCGTTTCGGAACGACGTTTCAAACATTCGGCTGGTGTTTCAATCAATAATTCGGTGTTTCAATCATCAAGATGGTGTTTCAATCATGAATTGGGTGTTTCAACCATCAAGAGGGTGTTTCAATCGTTATACTGGAGTTTCAATCATTAAGCGGTTGTTTCAAACACACCTCGATATCTACTATTCTCGAGTACGTATCAGTCGATATTGAGCATGAACTGTGAAACGACATTAAGGTATACGCTCTGCCAATATTTCCCTCATTCATATTTCAATTATTTTGAGTGAGAGTTCGGAGGAAGATACGAACGTCAACTCCTTATCCTCGTCTAATGCATAATGAATGTGTTCTTGACAAGATTAAATTTGGCCATGCATTTTTCATGGCAGGTTAGACTGTCTAGAATTACCGCTCGAGTTCATACGGAATGGGTGGATTTTTCATCATTTTAAGTAAGTGTTTTAAATAAATGGCAGCTATCCGCATGCACAACTATCATGGGTCAGAAGTGGGCGTCGATTTTAATTCGCCGTCTTATAATTATCGAACTGAAACAACGAAAGCTTGACGAACTCGTAATTTAAATGAAATTGGTGGTAATTAGACGATGTTGCAATAATTGGGCGACTCTTTGACAATGAATCTAGTGTTGAAAACACTTTTTCTCCATATGTGACGTGACTATCAACCTAAAATAAACATGCCATTGTCTCGAGGCACTCAAATGACAAACGCCTGCCCGAGAGGCGTCGTATAACAGACAAAGCCCATCAATTAGCAGGGAAACAAACCTGCTCACACTAATCGTGCTCTTAAAGCCACTTACTTGCAGGGATCCCAAACGACGATCCCCAATCCAGGACAGTCGACTTCGTTGACGATTTCGCACTCCCTTCTATCGCACACGCACGCCGGGGCGGTCAGCCCACCGCAAAAAGCGATTATGCCCACGAAAGCCAACGCCAACACACTGTTCATCTTGTCTTCGGATTGTTCGATCCCACTAAGGGAAAAGTTACATAATGCCGGATGGGGTGAATCTACGTCACTTTTCTTCGATGGGCGGCACTTTTAAAAAATGGGCGGCACTTTTAAAAAATGGGCGGCACTCTTTAAAAAATGGGCAGCACTTTTAAAAAATGGGCGGCACTTTTAAAAATGAAGAAAAACTGTTATTTGTTCCTTATATGGATTCACGTTGAAGCTAGGGTAGAAGAAGCAGTCTTGTTGGGAGGAAAAATGTTTTTTCGATAATGTTGTAAGTTCGCGAAGTTTGGAGTTTAAGCACTGGATGTCACAAAGTTTTGAGCCGGTGGTATTTCGTTCGAGGATTTATCAGAGATTTTCGAGCGTACTTGGGTGGAAGATGATGAATGAGCCTTAAGCTGAAACCACATTTTATCTATTAGTATTTGGATTCTGTTTAATGGCACTGATAGTTGAGCATGATTATAGAGTTTGGGTAAAGTTTCATGATATATCTTCGAAACGAAACTGGTGATGTATTGAAACTTTGAAGGTAAGTGAGAAAGTGAGGTTATGAGGTAATGAATATCCTATTTGCACTTATTTTA
Organism: Plagiodera versicolora; assembly: GCA_037013635.1. Classification (NCBI taxonomy): domain Eukaryota; kingdom Metazoa; phylum Arthropoda; class Insecta; order Coleoptera; family Chrysomelidae; genus Plagiodera; species Plagiodera versicolora. Next base: position 6,994,542 of record CM072991.1, on the reverse strand, counting down.
AAATTTCAAAGATATTGAATGTTTTACGAGAATTTTTTTCTTGATCCTCTACTTTATCTCAATTCTGCATGAAAAAAATACAAGCTCACTATATATTATACAAACTACAAAGTATACTGATAGACGATACCGAAAAAAATGCTGAAATTTGGGAAAAAAAGTTTTTCAAAATCACTTTTCGATTGAAGATATTTAATGTCAATGAAACTAGCCTTTGTTATATTATACAAATGAATTTGCAATTCAATCTCCTAACAGAAGTTCTAACTTATCATTTCTGCCATAAATTTTTCAATTCATTAAAAACATATTTGTTGCTTTCCATCAGGCCTCACCTTCAGTTTCATTAAATTAAAATCACAATCATAACTATTCCTACACTGTCACTGATTGGAAAAAAGGAATTCTCGAAAAAATATTCACTCTCAATCTAGCGTGCTGTGATTCTGGGAAAAACGCGAGTTCGGATTTGTCACGTGTCGCTTGCGTCAAAACGGCTGTTGTCGAGAGATACGATGGCCTACTGGATTTTCAGCGGCGGTTGATTCCCGCTTCAACGTCGAAGGAAAATTCGCGCATGCGCATGTTTTTTTTCTGGGCCGCATCGATGGTGATATACAGGGCGAGTGGAGGTTTTCGTATGAAGGAAATATATGTCAGAGCTTCCAAACACTCATTATAACTTTGAATTATTTCGAGGGCTGACTCAAAAATAAACGTTTATTACCTAAGAAGTAGAACAATCAAGGCAAAGTTCGACACTTATTATTATTTGAAATATGTGACCACATAGTTGCAACACAATACTCTATCAAAATTCCACTTTCGAACTGTGATTTTCCGAACAATCACTAATCAATTATTCACTCCAAAGCAGGTCTTTTTGGGTGTCCCTGTAAACCATTAAATTTCGTAGATATTCGTTCTTGATTCGAAATTGTTGTAGTGGTTCCATCTGTTTCCTAGTAGAACAAACAGTCGCTGTTTCAATATCGTGTTTGTGTGTTCTGCATTGGCAATCTGACAGTCCGCGTTTAATTCAGTTTCCGTCAGATGTCATTACTAATTCATTAATTTAATACTATATATATGTGTATATATGTAATGAATTTGTTTTATAATTTTACATTTTTTAAACAAATGCAGTTTTCTTAGAATTCATGAGTGAAAGTTTCACGGTTTTTACGGTTGAAAGGTCAGGTTTTAACGATAGCTGGTGTCTAATGTGCAATTAAATTCAAATCTCTTGGGATTTCCATTAAATATTCCACCTTTTATTGACATAAGATTATTTAAACAGTGTTAAAAGCTTAGCAAATAGCAGACGCAAAACCCATCATCTCATCATCACCAACCTCATCTGACACACTTGACCGTGAAAGTATTCAGTACACTTCCGTCGATCAGTCTCGAAGATGTCATCCTCGCAAGACATTTACAAGAAACAAAAAACTTGCATGCAAGTTGCCACCAATGTGACCGAACAAAAACACCATGTCTCGAGGGCAAAACGAGGACAAATTTTGGGCCACCCCCGTGGTTTCAGGGGTTGCACAGTGTGGTTCACAGGCCTATCTGGAGCAGGGAAAACCTCCATAGCTTTCAAACTCGAAGCTTACCTTGTATCCCATGGCATTCCCTCTTACGGCTTGGACGGCGACAACTTGAGGACAGGCTTGAACAAGGATTTGGGCTTCTCAAAACAGGATCGTGAAGAGAACATACGCAGGGTGGCTGAGGTAGCAAAGTTATTCGCTGATGCAGGGCATGTGTGCTTGTGCAGTTTTATTTCTCCTTCTGCTGAGGATAGGGAAGTAGCTAGGCGTATCCACAAGGATAATGATCTCATGTTTTTCGAGGTGTTTGTGGACACACCCCTTGAGGTTTGCGAACAAAGGGATACTAAGGGATTGTACCAGAAGGCTCGGCAAGGTGTCATAAAAGGTTATTTGTGAATTTGGTATTAATTCAACCCACTTAATCAGTAGTTTTCTTTGGGAAATAGGTTTCACGGGCATCGATCAAGCCTACGAAGCCCCTGAACACCCAGAACTGGTAGTTAAAACTATTGATTGTAGTGTAGAAGAGTCTACTATGCAAGTTGTTGAAATGTTGCAAGAGAATGGGATAATCCCTTTTGTGCATGAGGAAGAAGATAGAATTCCTGAGTTGTTTGTGCCTGAACATCGACTTGCTGGAGCTTTGGAAGAAGTTGAATCGTTACCATCACTGCAGATCACTTTGTTGGATTTACAGTGGCTACAAGTTAGTATTGAAGACAATAACATTGAATTTATATTTCTATTACTTTCCTTACAACAGAAAATTTATGTAAATTTATCAACATGTAGATTGAATAGATAAAAAAATCTAACTTTCTCCTAGTGAATTAAAATATATCCTTTCAATCAAATCTCATTTATTATTATTTATTACATGATATGTACTATTTGCATAGGGTTATGGTTATCTGTAAAAGAGACAATTACACATGAAAAAATGTGCAAATACTGGTAATTCTATCTTATCTACATTGGAATGTTAAGTTTCATGGAATTTTTCTTCCTTCATTTGATTGAATTGAATTATGTGTACAATTTTTATGGTTGGATGCAATTCAAAGTATTTTTTTCTTCATTTCACAACGCGTGATATAAAAAATTTTATGAAAATATACTTTGACATCTAGAACATTAGGAAATTGGGGTGCGTTTAGAAATCCCACGTTGTTGATACGTCACAAGTACTCTCATAATATAATAATACAGCTGACGTAACGAGGACCATTGTATTTGAGGTCTCGCCGAGTTAAAATGGAGTTTTTTCGGATATTACCCAATTATATCCAGAGAAATTTCATATACACTATTTTTCATCAATACATTTGATCCTGAAGTAGCTTGAAACAAATTCATGATTTTGTCTCGCCTATAATATTTTCAAATAGGCGAGACATTTCGCGCAAAAACTCCTGAAACCATTCTTCCCCTCTAGATTCTGAGCGAAGGTTGGGCCTACCCTCTAAAAGGCTTCATGCGCGAAGACCAGTACCTCCAAAGCTTGCACTTCAACTGCATCCAAACCGAAGGCCATCCCGTCAGCCAAAGCATCCCCATAGTGCTCCCCGTCACCAACATGGATGCCGATAGGCTGCGCGATTCGTACGCCATCGCGTTACGTCACGAGCAGAACTGCTACGCCATCTTGCGTAAGCCGGAGTTTTACCGGCACAGGAAGGAGGAAAGAGTCGCCAGACAGTTCGGTACCACCAACAAAGAGCATCCGTACGTTAAGATGGTTTATGAGGCGGGGGATTGGCTCGTTGGAGGTTAGTTTTGGATTCAAATTAGTTTGTTTTGGGTTTAAATTGGTTTGTCCTATTTGCTAGAGAAGCTAATTTGTCTTACATTGAAGATACTTCGTCCTACCTTTGAACTACTTTGCTTTACCTTTGAACTACTTCGTCCTACCTTGAGCCTCCATCAAAAATCAGAAAATTCCAGTTGTAGAGCTTCCAATATCAATATTTCAGGTGATCTGGAAGTCCTGCAAAGAGTGACTTGGAACGACGGTCTCGACAAATACAGATTGACACCTAACGAGTTGAGAGAAAAATTCAAAAGCATGGGTGCCGATGCGGTTTTCGCATTTCAACTTAGAAATCCGATTCATAATGGGCACGCCTTGTTGATGACCGATACCAAAAAACAGCTGCAAGAAAGAGGTTACAAAAAACCTGTTTTGCTGCTTCATCCTTTGGGTATGTATTTTGGCGTAGGACAAGCTGCATTAATTTTTGAAATAAATTGATTAACTTGGTTATTTTGTTCTCAAATTCCATTTTATTTTGTTATAAACATATCAATATGGTTTTTGTTTGTCGAAATATAATTTCAAATTGGATGACTTTATTTATATAAAATCGAATCACTTCATTTGATTGGTATAATTTCTTAATCAATCTCTAATGGATCTACTAAGTAGAGACTTTTCGTTGTTCTGTTTCATCACTGAACGATTTTTTTGTGTACTAGAATAGGAGAAATATCGTTTGATATTTGACAGATACTTACGTCAAACTTCAGCAGTTTATTGAAAATTATGGACACATACGTCAAACAATGTTTGATGCATAAAAGTCTATTGAAAAAATTCGTGAAAATAAACGTTTATCTTATAGAATTTATTTTTTTTTTCTGTGATTGTTTATTGAAATTTGTGATTATTTGTCAAAAAATCACTAAACTGCCAATCTTGCGAGATCTAGAATTGAAGTTTGCATTTTATAGTTGTGAATGTTTGATTCGATAATTTTTTTGAGTGAAATTGATAAAGTGATTCGAAATGCATTAATATATATATAGGGTGTTCCTTAAAGACATGATAATATTTGAAGGGGTTATTCTTTGACACATTTCGAGAAAAAACTTCCTATGAACGTATTTCCTAAAGTCTTGACTTTTGAGATACAGGATGATAGAATTTCGAAAAAAAATCAGTTTTTTTATTAATAACTGAGATAATATTTTAGACATTTTTAGAAAATTTGGTACATGTCTTATATACATCAAGGTGCATTTTGTGATGTACGAAATGTTTAATTTTCTCTACCAGTGGCGTCCTTACGAGTTTTGCATTGAATATTTTTGGAGAAAAAAACACTACGCCACTGCTTACTTTAAAAATAAAAATTACTTTCAAGATCCTCATTCATTATTGAGCAAAATTAATCTCATGAATTTTCTTTGTCCGACGCATGGTTTTTACTTGAAAAAATCGCTTTACTTCAGGGTTTATTCCTCAAAAATCAAGAGATCAGATTTGTTCCAAAATGAATGAGAATCCTAAAAATATATTTTCCTGTTAGATGCTCTGTTCGTGATTGAAATAATCAAATTGAAATTGCTCCGCAAATTTTATCACCCTGTATCTCAAAAGTTAAGACTTTTAGGACAAACGTTTATGGGAAGTTTTTCTCGAAATATGTCAAAGAATAACCCCTTCAAATACTAGCTTGTCTTTAAGGAGCTTAAGGAAATACATAATATGATGAATAAATATACTCAGTGAGTAAAATAGTTGTTCCGAGAAAGTGTAGCTATTAAAAATATAGAATATAAAAAATATTAAATATATAAAAATATAAAAAAAAGGAACACAAAAAACTTGCATGCAAAGAAGAAAGTGTAGCTATTAGAAATATAAAATTTGAAATATAAGATATTGAAATATTGAAAAATATAGAACTATAAAAAAGGAACAGCCTGTATAATGAAGAAAATATGATGATATTGAAAAATAATCAAAATCAAACTCTCGAAAATGCCAGGCGGTTGGATAAAAGACGACGACGTCCCCCTACCAACGCGCCTCCTCCAGCACCAGGCCGTCCTCGACGACGGCCTCCTGGACGAGTCCTCCACCGTGCTGGCCGTATTCCCCAGCCCGATGCAGTACGCCGGGCCGACGGAGGTGCAGTGGCACGCCAAAGCGCGCATGAACGCCGGCGCCAATTTCTACATCGTGGGCAGGGACCCGGCGGGCGTGCCGCATCCCGCGGGCAAGGAAGGCTCCCTCGACGGCAACATGTACGACGCGACGCACGGCGGGCGCGTGCTGAAGATGGCGCCGGGGCTCGATTCGCTGGAGATTATCCCGTTCAGGTGAGCTGCAGGTTCGAAACGATTTTTTCGGCGCAGTTTTTACAAAGATAATTTTAATTCGTGTATGCCACAGTTTTTTTATTATTTTTATAGAAATTTCATGTACACAATTTTTCATCTTTTTTTTTCTGCAGACAATTTAATTTATTTATAAAAAATCGCATATGCCACAGTTTTTTTTATTCATTATTTTTATAGAAATTTCATGTACACAATTTTTCATCTTTTTTTTTCTGCAGACAATTTAATTTATTTATAAAAAATCGCATATGCCACAGTTTTTTTTATTCATTATTTTTATACAAATTTTATGCACACAATTTTTCATCTTTTTCTTTTTGGAAGAATTTAATTTATGTATAAAAAGTCGCATGCCAGTCTTATAGAAATTTCATGCACACAATTTTTCATCTTTTTTTTCTGCAGACAATTTAATGTATTTATAAAAAATCGCATATGCCACAATTTTTTTTATTCATTATTTTTATACAAATTTTATGTACACAATTTTTCATCTTTTTTTTTCTGCAGGCAATTTAATTCATGTATAAAAAATCGCATGCCAGTTTTTTTTATTTATTATTTTTATAGAAATTTCATGCACACAATTTTTCATCTTTTTTTTTCTGCAGAATTTAATTCATGTATAAAAAATCGCATATGCCACAGTTTTTTTTTTCATCTTTTTCCTCTTTTTTGGTTGTTTCTCTGTGATGACGTCACTACAAACAAATACAGCGTGTTGAAATTGAAGCCATGAAGTGATTTTCCATTATTTATACTACTATATTATTTCGATATGATTCAAATTTTCAAATCAAGAAATACGTGGGCGAAAAATTCCCCCACTATTTTGTTGAGATATTTCATTGATGAAATACAAAAATTTGCGACCCAAAACCACGAGAATATTTTGGAAATTCGATTTATATTTCAGCAACTTTGCTGCTAACTTCAGTGGGTTTGTATGTGAGAAAAAACAGCTTAGTCTAATGCTTATTGTGTATTTTCATACCTTGGAATTTGACAGTCAACCTACACTATTTTTTTATTGACAATTTAATTCGTGTATAAAAAATCGCATATGCCACAGTGCAATTGTCACTTTGACAGCGGCAAAAGTTAGCTTTAACTTTTACAGCGATAAATTAACTCCTGTATAAAATGTGTCATTTAAAGACGACTGTTTTGTCATTTTGACAGCGATAAAAAAGGTGCTCTTAAGCGTCCACATCTAGTATGCTTACGTCACTTTAATGTCTGCCCTGTCAGTTATTTGAGCATTGTTGATACTTGATACTAAACCATTACAACATGAGTCGTTTTGGGGAAGTTTCGACTCAACAAATAACGAAAAATATTAAATAATTATTGTTGTTGTTCATTGATTATTCTATCGTTAATATATCTTGCCAAAAAACACTCGAGCTTTGTTTTATTATTATTAATATTTATTATAATTCTTCCATAATTTTGCTCCTCGTAAAATTACTGATTGGCAAAATTATTTCGTTACAAAAAGAAGATCAGATAAAAAAAAGCTCTTGTGTTTTTACTGTTGATAAAAGTGCGGGGGAGGGGCGTCACAGCTGCTAAAGCGATCGCGGATGATGATACCTCGTCGTTTCAATCCTGAAACCCAATAAATACTCTGAAACTATGCATATTGTGATTGAGAATGAAAAAAAATTATCAGTCTTTGGTAATGATTCAAAGAAATCAATGGAGAACATTTTGGCAACGCCGCTAGCTCGATTTTGACACGGAACACAATAACATTGATGCCGATGACATGGAACCCTATAACTCACCCCTGATTTCCCCTCGTATTTCGAGTAATGTCTCACAACGTTGCCGATTGTTATTAATAATATTGAGTTTATGGTATATTTTCAGAGTGGCGGCCTATGACAAGAAGCACAAAAAGATGGACTTTTTCGATCCATCGAGGCAAGAGGATTTCGAGTTTATTTCAGGCACTAAAATGCGATCGTTAGCTAGGGCAGCTGTCAGTCCACCAGAAGGGTTCATGGCACCCAAGGCGTGGGAAATCCTTGCTGGGCACTACCAAGGGTTGAATAAATGTTGAACGCAGGCGATAGAAAGGGCAGTTAGCAAATTCCCATATTTATCAGTATTTTATAGATAGTCTATGTATTTTTTATTCAAAACCAGTGGGCAAGTTTTATTTTATATTGTAATTGTTCTGTTTTAAATATATTTTATTGAACTAATGTTTCGTTTTCCTTGCATACTTGAACGCATGAGTTGAGAAAGTTTTTTTTGCCTTCAACTTGTATAAAAAAAATAGTCGGGACCCAAATGAAGGGTAAACATTTTCCAAAAGAAACAAAAATGTTTGTTGCTTGAATCGAAATATTAATTTGTCGATTATAATTTTTCCCTCCTAGAGAGTGAGCTAGCCAAACAAATCAAATATAAACTCAAAATTTTTCAATAGGTGGTACGTGCAGTGAACAGATATAATATATACAATTTCAAAACGTATAGAGTTTGAATAATCCCAAGAATACGGCGTTTTACATTGCTCTTAATAGTGAATTTATGAAGAAGAAATGACAAGTGATGGAAAGAAGGAATAGATGAATGCTCTTTTGAAACAAAAATCAACTATTGGTTCGTAAAAGTACAATCATATAACAGAAAAAAAGGTGAAAACTATACACTAACCTGTAAATGTCAATAGTGACAAGTCTGACAGCTTTTCTGCTCCAGCGAAGCCCTAAAGGCATCTTTCAATCAGTCAGAGTAGTCCGAGTTCTGACAATCTCCTAATAAAGCCAGCAGAATTTAATTTGAAAATATTTCAATCATCCTGTACACACATTTCGGTATAGCAGAAATGACTAAGTTTCAATTATGCAACCCTATTAATCACACATAAAGAAATTGGCAGACTGATAAGACGGCACATACTACTCAGTCGATTTTAAACCTCCGTTGGGTTCGGACGTGCGTGACAAAAAGACTTTCTAGTGCGGTGGAAAGTTTTCGTGAGTGTTTTCAGTGATACCGTGTGTATGTGACTGTGTGTGTGTGTGCTTCAAGAACAGTTCGAGAGTGGGCATGTTGAGAAAAATTAACGTGTGAGTTTTATTTTCATGTCACTTCACACAACTGAACGATTTTGAATTTTTCCATCATGATACATCGGGTTTTTTATTGAAATTTACTGATTTCTTGGTGAAATTGTTCTTTTAAAGCGCCGTTTTCAATGTTTTCTCATGATGAATATATGATAAATAAACCCTTTCTTAACATTTAAGAAAAGAAGGTGAAATTTCAACTTTGTATTAATACCGAATTCGTTTACTTGCATGAAAACACGAAGTACCAACAGAAATGTTATGAAATTGTTGAAAATTTTATAAATTCATTTTCAATTTTGTTATAGATGGCATGTGATGTAAACGGATGATGCAGGGTGACGTCTGGAAAACAAAGAACTAGGATAAAAGGTGTAACTACTACTACCAATCGGTGAGTGATTTTTTGATTCCTGTAACTTTTACAACGCCACATTGACCTCGTCGCACATTTCAACTATTTTTCAATTGTCCATTATGATTTTTCGAATCCAAATATTTATTCTAGAGATTTAATGATTTTTTTCATTCTTACAGGTAGTGAAGTAGTTCTTCTAGAAAAAGGTAAGTGATTTTTGGGTTATGCATGACTTTTTGCACGAATTACAGCGGGTGCACCCACAATATTCCGACGAACTATCGCATTCGTAGGATTGTAGAGAATCCTTATAGCCGGGATATACGTATACAGTATGTCCAAATTGCAGTTTCTCGATTTAAAACTCACTTTTCCAAATTACACAGGCCTACCTTTTTTTTTTCGTGAAAAAGTGTTTTCAAGTGGCAGGTCGTTTAACATACAGTACATCAGGATACTGAATGGAATGTTTATTTTCGAATTGACTTATTTGGCATCGCAGTAGCAAAAGTAATAGTCGTCTACAGTGCGTTGGTACAAATCAAAACTACAATCGAAAATGCGCTTGAAGAAATCAAGCATGCCGTCAAGTGATTCACAGCTAGAAGTTCCATCGAAATTCAAATGCGGTGGGTCGAAAAGCAAATTTTCTACCCGATCATTAACGACAGTTGACAACCTCACCCGATAACACGCGCGGTACCCTTACGAGGGGAGAGTATCGACTTTTGGTGTCTGTAAGTTTTCCTCTTTGAAAAGGAGGCTGTCACCTTAAGAAGTCGGTATGACAGTGTTTTTCGTGGTCGTGGGAGTCTTCTTAGTTCTTGATGTAGGTAGAAAATCGCTTTGCGGCCCACCGCATTTGAATTTCGATGGAACTTTTGGATGTGAATCACTTTTGACGACGTACTCGATTTCTTTAAGCGCATTTTCGATTGTAGATTTGATTTGTACCAACGCACTGTAGACGACTGTTACTTTTGCTACTGCGATGTTGAGGATTTCAACTCGAAAATGAACATTATATTCAGTATTTTGATGTACTATCTGTTAAACGACTTGTTACTTGAAACACTTCTTCATGAAAAAGAAGGTTTGTCTGATGATTACGCGATGACAATTTTCCAAATGAAGTACATTTTGCAATTTTGTGAAAATGCCAATGAACGAATTTCAGGAATTGAATTTATTTCAACAAAAAATTTATTTCAGGAATCATTCTTTTTCAGGAATTATTCTTTTTCAGGGATTATTCTTTTTCAGGAATTATTCTTTTTCAGGAATCATTCTTTTTCAGGAATTATTTTATTTCAGGAATTATTTTATTTCAGGAATCATTCTTTTTCAGGAATAATTTTTTTTCAGGTATTATTATTTTACGGAGATTAACATCAAAGATTTGAAAAATGAAACGAATTCGTTTTATTCTAGGCTAATTTTTTCATGAATGGTTCTTCGTGGATTCTTAGACACACATAATCTGAAATAATATTAAGTGCATTTTGCAATTTTGTAAAAATGCCAATGAACGAATTTCAGGAATTAATTTTAATTTCTGGAAGGGGTAAATGCGGTTCAAGTAGGTATCATCTGGTGATTTCATTCAGATGAACCTTTCTCAGTGAAATAAGTGAAAACAAATGAAATAAACGCGGTTTATAGTTTTCAGGTACATAATTTAAGACAATATGAAGTGCATTTTACTATTTTGTACAAATGCCAATAAACGAATTTCAGAAATAATTTTATTTCTGGAAGGGGTAAATGCTTTTCGACTATCATCTGGTGATTTCATTCAGATGAACGGTTCTCAATGAAAAAAAGTGAAATAAGTGCCGCGTAGACTTTTCAGACACGAAATCTGAAACAATTAAGTGCGAGTGCATTTTGCAATTTTGTACAAATGCCAATAAACGAATTTCAGGAATTGATTTCAATTTCTGGAAGGGGTAAATGCTGTTCGACTATCATCTGGTCAATTCATTCAGATGATCAGTCCTTAGTGAAATAAGTGAAATCGTGAAATAAGTGCCGCGTAGACTTTTCAGAAACGTAATCTGAAACAACATATTATAAAGTGCATTTTGCGAATTGAGAACTCTACCTCTTGGGTGATGAAGGAAACGAGTTCAAATGTATTTTATTTTGCCTAAATACGCCTATAAAATAAGCCAATTGCCATCACTTTTCTGTACCTTGCAAAAGTTTCATCTAGTAGCTTGCGCTTCTTCAGAATCTGTACTATTTTCTGACGGATTTTGAAATTTTTCAGTGACGTTTTCTAATGAATCAGCTCAGCAAAGGCAATTTGGAACTTGAAAAAAGAAGGGGGGGGAGGGGTTCCATTTGAAAAAAATGGTGATGACGTCATCACACGAAAGTGGTTCACCCTGTATATTAGATTATGATTTGAAACAATAGTAAATTGAAATAAAAAATCGACCTGTTTTGGGAATTCCTAGTTTTATTGTTCATTTAGCCAATAATGAATTTATGCGTTACTTTATGGACGCACCATCTAGTTAGTAAAAAAACAACCTTCTCACAAAAATATTACAATTTGAAAACGCCTGTGGGGACAAACTTTTCAAATGGTCAGCCTAAGTCTTGACGTCACAAGCTTAAAAACCTTTCCAAACAAAGCGTTCATTTCACGTAGTTGCTTCTTTCAGTTGAAACTAAGAATGACATTTTTTGTATATGGTGATATCAAGTTCTCATTGACTCATTCTTAACAATTTCATTCAAGTTAGTCGCATGATGGATGTAATTTCATCGATTTAGCGAAGCCCTAGAGGCATCTCTGAATCAGTCAGAAGAGTCCGAGTTCTGACAATCTCCTAATATAGGCAGCAGAATTTAACTTGGAAATATTTCAATCATCCTGTACACACATTTCGGTATCACAGAGATGACTAGTTTCAATTATGCAACCCTATTGATCATGCGTAAAGGAATTGGCAGACTGATAAGACGACACATATTACTCAGTCGATTTTAAACCTCCGTTGGGTTCGGACGTGCGTGACGAAAAGACTTTCTCGTGCGGTGGAAAGTTTTCGCGAGTGTTTCCAGTGATACCGTGTGTTTGTGACTGTGTGTGTGTGCTTCTAGGACAGTTTGAGAGTGGGCATGTTGAGAAAAATTAATGGGTGAGTTTTTTTTGCATGTCCCTTTACACAACTGAACGATTTCGAAATTTTCCATCATGATACATCGGGTTTTTTTGTTGAAATTTGCTGATTTCTTGGTGAAATTGTTTTCAATGTTTTCTCATGATGAATACATGATGAATGAACCCTTTCTTGATATTTAGGAAAAGATGCAATAAAATAAAGTATGCAATTTTATAGATTCATTTTTAATTTTGTTATAGATGGCATGTGACGTCTGGAAAACAAAGAACTAGGATAGAAGGTGTAACTACTACTACCAATCGGTGAGTGATTTTTTGATTCCTGTAACTTTTACAACCTCACATTCAGCTTTTGTCTCCTCACTTTCAAATATTTCACATTCCACTTCTAAGCTCCTCATAAAACCTATTTCTAACTTACTGACTTTCTTTTTATTGTATCGATTTGTTAGGTTTTATTTTTTTTCTTTCAATTTGTGTAATCAATGGGCAGAAGGGCTTAGGTCGATAGCCTATTGGATCAGTGTAAATTGTTTCAATAATGGTCATTTATTATTATTATTGAAATTTTCCATTATATGATTTCTCGAATTCAGATATTTATTCTTGAGATTTAATGAATTTTTTCTGTTGTTACAGGTAGTAAGTAGATCTTCTAGAAAAAGGTAAGTGATTTTTGGGTTATGCATGACTTTTTGCACGAATTTCAGCGGGTGCACCCACAATATTCCGACGAACTATGGAATTCGTAGGATTATAGAGAATCCTTACAGTCGAGATATACGTTCAGTATGTCCAAATTGCAATTTCTCGATTTCAACCTCACTTTTCCAAATTACACAGGCCTACCTTTTTTTCTGTGAAATAGTGTTTTCAAGTGACAGGTCGTTTAACACACAGTACATCAGAATACTGAATAGAACGTTTATTTTCGAATTGAAATCCTCGACATCGCATTAGCAAAAGTAACAGTCGTCTCCAGTGCGATGGTACAAATCAAAACTACAATCGAAAATGCGCTTGAAGAAATCAAGCATGCCGTCAAGTGATTCACAGCTAGAAGTTCCATCGAAATTCAAATGCGGTGGGTCGAAAAGCGAATTTTCTGCCCGATCATTAACGACAGTTGACAACCTCAACACGCGCGGTACCCTTACGAGGGGAGAGTATCGACTTTTGGTGTCTGTAAGTTTTCCTCTTTGAAAAGGAGGCTGTCACCTTAAGAAGTCGGTATGACAGTGTTTTTCGTGGTCGTGGGAGTCTTCCTAGTTCTTGATGTAGGTAGAAATTCGCTTTTCGACCCACCGCATTTGAATTTCGATGGAACTTCTAGCTGTGAATCACTTGACGGCATGCTCGATTTCTTCAAGCGCATTTTCGATTGTAGTTTTGATTTGTACCATCGCACTGGAGACGACTGTTACTTTTGCTACTGCGATGTTGAGGATTTCAACTCGAAAATGAACATTCTTTTCAGTATTTTGATGTACTGTCTGTTAAACGACTTGTTACTTGAAACACTTTTTCATGAAAAAGAAGGTAGGCCTGACGATTAAGATGACAAGTTTCCAAATGAAGTGCATTTCATTTCAGGAATTATTTTATTTCAGAAATCATTCTCTTTCAGAAATTATTTTATTTCAGAAATCATTCTCTTCCAGGAATTATTTTATTCCAGGAATTATTTCATTTCAGGAATTATTTCATTTCAGGAATTATTTCATTTCAGGAATCATTTTATTTCAGGAATTATTCTCTTTCAGGAATTATTTTTTTTCAGGAATCATTCTCGTTCAGGAATTATTTTATTTCAGGAATTACTTCATTTCAGGAATTACTTCATTTCAGGAATTGATTTATATCAGGTATTAATTCATTTCAGGATTTATTTTTTTCAGGAGTTATTTATTTCAGATATTAAACAATAGAAAGTGCATTTTGCAATTTTGTATAAATGCCAGTAAACGAATTTCAGAAATTATTTTATTTCTGGAAGGGGTAAATGCAGTGAAATAACTGTAAAACGTGAAATAAGTGCCGCGTAGACTTTTCAGACACGAAATCTGAAACAATTAAGTGCGAGTGCATTTTGCAATTTTGTACAAATGCCAATAAACGAATTTCAGGAATTGATTTCAATTTCTGGAAGGGGTGAATGCTGTTCGACTATCATCTGGTTAATTCATTCAGATGATCAGTCCTTAGTGAAATAAGTGAAATCGTGAAATAAGTGCCGCGTAGACTTTTCAGAAACGTAATCTGAAACAACATATTATAAAGTGCATTTTGCGAATTCGTACAAATGCCAATAAACGAATTTCAGGAATTAATTTTAATTTCTGGAAGGGGTTAATATTTTCCACATTCATGGTTTGTAGGCCTACTGGGGATGCTTCCATTAAAAAAAGCAACGCATTGAGACGGGTGATGAAGGAAACGAGTTCAAATGTATTTTATTTTGCCTAAATACGCCTATAAAATAAGCCAATTGCCATCACTTTTCTGTACCTTGCAAAAGTTTCATCTAGTAGCTAGCTTGTTCAAATTGTTCTCCATTGACCGTTAGACAATGACTGAACCGGGCATTAATTTCGTCTCTAATATTCTATAGCATAGCGGGTGTTATGCTCTGTATTTCTTGTCTGATTCGGTCTTGTAGTTGAGGGATATTTCCAGGTCTGTTTAAGTAAACTTCAGATTTTAAATAACCCCATAAAAAGAAGTGTAATGGGCTCAGTCAGATCAGGTGATCTAGCAGGCCATTCCACTGGCCCCCTTTTTCCTATCCACCTTTGTGGAAAAGTTGTGTTTAAAAAATCGCGCACAGTTACTGCGAAATGTGGCGGTGCGCCATCCTGTTGAAACCAGATTCTGCGGTCTACATTAGTGGGTATTTGAATATCAGGAAAAAGCTGGATCAGATCAGGAATTAATGTATTTCGAAGGAAATCCAGATATAATGCTCCTGTTAAGTTTTCATCGAAAAAATATGGACTAATAATTGTCATTACTCTGTAAAAAAATTTTTGCATTTTTGCCCACCCTGTACCAATTTGAAGCAACATATTATACATTTTTGGAATCAGCTCAGCAAAGGCAATTTGGAACTTGAAAAAAAAAGGGGGGGTTCCATTTGAAAAAAATGGTGATGACGTCATTACACGAAAGTGGTTCACCCTGTATATTAGATTATGATTTGAAACAATAGTAAATTGAAATAAAAAATCGACATGTTTTGGGAATTTCTAGTTTTATTGTTCATTTAGCCAAGATCCTGG
Source organism: Plagiodera versicolora (assembly GCA_037013635.1). Taxonomy (NCBI): domain Eukaryota; kingdom Metazoa; phylum Arthropoda; class Insecta; order Coleoptera; family Chrysomelidae; genus Plagiodera; species Plagiodera versicolora. The sequence continues at coordinate 6,979,000 of CM072991.1, read as the reverse complement.
AAACCAATAAGATCAACACATATTTCCACAGGAAATATAACATATGGCTATTTGGTGGTCTAAAATTTCTTCTTTCATTCGAAATATTGCAGGTGAATAGTTTCATATCAATTTCATAGATTAATTTGTACGAAAATATTTGTCAACAAATCGTAGTGAAATATCAAGGTCAATTAGACATTTCCCGCCATTTTTGGAATGAACACTCTGGTTTACATATGCTCTGTGGTTAAGTTATTTCATGGAACATTCATACTAGAGGTGTATTGTGATTTTGGAACCGCTTCCGATCTTTGTGACAGTGAACTTGGAGTATGAACAATTTCGATCCTTATGCATTTTTTGTGATATGAATAAACTATTTTGGTAAATCGTGAATCATTTTCTCGTAGCGCTTTGAAGAGAAGAGCTGCGATTCATTCGGAACTGTAAAATTGACTCACTGTTCCAAACAAATCCCATCACCAACAGTCCATTGTTTCAAATCAAAAGAAGAAGCTGATATTAATACAAAGGTATAGGTATAGGAACAAATTGTCATTCTGAAGGAATTCCGGAGTCACTTTTATACAGATTTCGTTATTTCTATTATTTGAATTGAAAAGTTGTAAATATGTCTGAAAGTGCAGGAAATTGGTGTTTGATTGAGAGCGACCCTGGCGTATTCACAGAACTGATCCGAGAATTTGGTAAATAATTTGTCAAATTAGTATTTGAATAGAATTGCTATATCTCTTCTTTCAGGTTGTAAGGGTGTGCAAGTAGAAGAACTTTGGAGCTTAGATGGAGAGCAATTCAAAAATTTGAAGTAAGACATTCCTTCATTCCAAATGTCCAGTTTTGAAATTGATTACTCTTTCAGGCCCTTACATGGTTTGATATTTTTATTCAAATGGACCAAAGACAACGAATATTCGGGCTCACTAGTACAAGACAGTAGGCTCGAAAAAATATTTTTTGCCCGGCAGGTTATTGAAAATGCTTGTGCCACTCAAGCAATTCTCAGTGTACTCTTGAATTGCCGGCATACAGATCTCAAATTGGGTCATACACTCACAGAACTGAAGGATTTCTGTCAAGGCTTTGACGCCAACATGAAAGGTTTGACCATCAGTAATTCCCCAGTGATCAGAACTGTTCACAATTCATTTGCAAGGCAACAGTTATTTGAGTTTGACCCTTCCATGGCCAAAAAGGATGAAGATGCATTTCATTTTGTTAGTTTTGTCCCGATTGATGGCAGGCTGTATGAGCTAGACGGGTTGAAACAAGGGCCTATAGATCTAGGGGCTATACCAACTGACACTGACTGGACAGAGGTTGTTAGACCCATAATTGAAAAACGAATTCAGAGGTACAGTGAAGGTGAAATCCACTTCAACTTGATGGCCATTGTGAGTGATAGAAAGATGATCTACGAAAGACAGATTGAGGAGATTCAGAAACAAATAGAGTCTGCAGGGATGGAGACTGATGCCCAACAAGCTGAGTTAACAAGGTTGCGACTGCTGATAAATGATGAAGAGACCAAAACTGCTCAGTATCAGGCTGAGAATATCAGGCGTAAACACAACTATTTACCCCTCATTGTTGAGATACTGAAGATTTTAGCTAAGGAAGGCAAACTTATGCCTTTGTATGAACAAGCTAAGGAGAAGGCAATGAAAAAACAGAAGTCAAAAGTAGTTACTTAATTATAATTATATATAATTTTTTGTTTTGCATTTACCATCGAAACAATAAAATCATACTGACTCAATTACATCCCCTCTTCGCAACCTGATTCATAGCTCAATTTTCCCTCTTCGAATTTGTACCTCCTGAACTTTTTCATTCTTTTTATTGCATTCGTATTCAACACCTTTATGCATTCTAAAAAATACAAATAATATGTAAGCACAGCTGGTGATTGTTGATTCTGATTTTTTTACCTCCCAGATCACTTTGTTTACTTTTGGGAACATGAAAATTCACTAAAGTTCTGAATAAATTGTAAACTTTTTCAGGGGTATATCCTTTGAAGTTCTCTGCAATTTCAGCCCAATTGATAGTTCTCCAATCAGTTGCTTTCCTCTGTTGCAGCCTGCAAAAAAATATGGAAGGTTTTTCTATTTGAATAAAAAACAGATGATTACTCACATCTGCACAATTTTCCTCTTAACTGGCAGTATACCAGGTTCAGAAAATAATCGAGGATACACTGTTATTTTCCAACCTCTCTGTATCTTTTTCAATGGTATATTACCCATTTTTCGAGATATTCTACGCCATTGACGTGTGCTGAATTGTAGGTATCTGAGATCTTCAACACTTTCACATTTCCCAACTTTCATCATCCTATTAATTAGTTTTTCTGCAAGCTCCAAGTCCCAAGTGATTAAATTATTACTTTCTGAACGTTTCAAAATTTCATATCTTTTTAGGACAGCTGTGCTGTTTCTGTTCAAGATTTTTGACAAATTCAGGAATGGGTACTCAGTGCTGCCATGATTTTCCATAAAATCTAAGATAACCATATCTTCTTCTCTGGAGAATCTACAACAAAAATATTCCACCATAATTCTACTCAACTATTAAAATGCTGGGCACAAACCTTCCTTTGTTAATGAACATATTCTCATAGATTTTTTTGAACCTGAGGTGGACTTTATCTGGTGGACGATCATCTAACCCATGAGCAATATACTGTAGAAATTTTTGTTTTTCTTCTTTCTTCATCCCTCTGAAACTGAAGAAGGTACATGGGCTTACATCCAGATTATGTTCCTGAAAATGTGATGATGTTATTCCTCTACCCTACTCATCATATAATTCAACCTTACATTACAAAATTGTTTCCAGTTATTCATTATTGTTGCATCTTCAGATTTGCTGAAAGGCCCAAATTTTACTGTGACCCCTTCGATGATTGATTTTTTATTTGAGGGAGTCCCAGGTAGAATGTTTTGATGCAAGATGGGAATAGGGAAAGGTAGGTTTATGGATAAATTCTTCACAATATCCTCTTCATATTCATTTGGATAAACTGCAGATTCATCCTTTATACCACTGGTTCGGTTAAAACTTTCGTCAGTTTTTTCCTCTTCAGATACAAGGGAAGATTTTCTTCTCCCTATCAATATCAAGACTTCAATATTTACAAGTAGAAAATCTTTGTGCTATTTTTCATTAATTTATTTTTTCAAATCAATCTTGGGAATAAATAATTAAAAAAAAAACATTATTTTACCTTCTACTTTAACTTCACCACACTTCATTTTCAAAGATAATTTCCAGGTTAATTAAGGTATTTTTTTATAATTCGAATCACATTGATCGTCTGAGAGTTGTTGTACCAGTACCACTGTTGTACTTTCACCAAAGAGTACACCAACTAACGTTAGCTGGTGTACTCTTTGCTTTCACGTCGACGACGATTCATAACCAAAATATTCTTGGTGTTCCATGACTTCCAATCGATCCGATAGTAGCCGATTATATCCGAAAAAATATAAACAAAATCACAAAATAAAAATATTAAAATAAATTAACATCAAAATGGATAAAAATATAGATTATAAAGAAACTTGGATATTAGTCAAAAAATTTTTTCCTATCCTAAATGAAAATTGTCCGTTATATGAAGAGGAAGATAAGCTGTATTACAGAGATTTTTTAGAAGCTATTCAGTATATAAAAGAAAAACAGTTGGCGCCGCATATTCAAAAACTGATTATAAGGAGAATAGAAAAGCGAACACGAGAAGCAGTTGCACCAGAATTCTGGTCATACTTTAAAAACAATGAACACGAGAATAAAGGTTTTCAACAATTCTATAATGCAGTGGAAGGTCTGTACGATTCCTTCAAGAAACTGGAACACATAATGATGAAAGTAGAAGTATTTCGAGGAGTAGTTGGACTTGAAGAAAACGAAGAATCCTTAAACAACCAACTCAAATTAATTATTAGGGCAACACTACTATCCCAATTGAATTTGGATTATCAAACGACTGTGATGAGTTTTTATGAATCTGTTCTCAAAATGGAGGACACACATGGAGGAAAGTTTGATCAATGTATAATATGCTCCCAGGACAGATTTCATTGTAATTGCTTGAATTTATTCATACAAACGAATCGGTAAAAGTTCCAACTTTAGTTTGTGTTTTTTGCTATAGTTTTCATTGCAGTAAACTTGGTGAGATGAAATTGCTTGAACCACTAGTCGGGCAAACTTTAACTGATCTTGTATATGGTTACACACACTCCCATATAAAGAAATGTTGCAAAGACAATTTCGAACTGTCTTATGTGTCTGCCTTGGAAAATGTATGTATATTAGCCCCTCTTTGTTCAATGACCCATGAATTTTCTGTTGTTTAGTGGGTGCAAAAAGTGTTGTTGAATTGGCTGCGCAACATCTATCGTTATGACACCTCAATTTCACTCGCAGTTTCCATGGATATGTTCGAGAAAAAATTGGTTAATTTCTTGTACAACATCTACACTAAAATTCGCATAGATCAGCTGTTCAATATAATAATCGGTGGGCTTCAACAACAAACTTGGTAACTTCAAGACTCATTCACATTGTCTTCCAGAATACCCCGATTCACTTCCAGCATTGGAAGACTTGAGGCTGTGTCTTCCTAGGACAGATCTGAAGCCTGTGCTGACGAAAAAGCTACAGAAGGCAATGGAAACTAGGTTATTGCACCCAGGTGTCAGCACCCCTGATATTCTCACAGCGTACATAGCCACTATAAGGTCTCTGCGAGAGTTGGATCCTACTGGCCTACTTTTAGAAGTGGTTACTCAGCCGGTACATCAGTATTTGAGGAGTAGAGAAGACACAGTTAGGTTAGTCCAGTAGTACAAAAAAATCTTATTTTTCTACACATCATGATGACTTTCATCATTAGATTGCTTATGTCATTTTTTTAAAACGATTCATAATTTTTCAATTTTGAAACTAACAGGTAGAATTGCATGATCAAGATTTTGTTGAAAATTTCTATCAGTACCTTTGTATTTTGTTCAAAAAACCAAGAATTTGGAGATATTATCGTGGGGAAATTAATACCTTTCGAGATATTCCACTTCAAAGTTGAAATTTTACTGTCTTGTCACTTTTTGAAGAAAATTTAACAGCTTTTTCGCAAATTTCTTCAATAACGTGACACATCATAAGTTAGGAAAGGGTTTACCATTTATTTATCCTGAGGAAACATCGAAAATGCAGTACTTTTCGAATATTCAGATTTGACAGCATGTAAACGTCAACCATTAGTCGATTGACTACTGTCAAACCACGGTATATGCCGGATTGACGTGCACGTTTATAATATGAAAAATACTCCATTTTTAATGTAGATCTGAGAATAGGTATTGAAAATGCATGACTATACTCATGGAGCGGTTTATTTTCAATACTTCAAATATTTCACTGATATAACTGATGTCAATGTATCAATAAATCTTCAGATGCGTGGTAAGTAGCTTGACGGAGGATGGCCCTAACGATCTAACCGAAGAGTTAGGGAGAGGTGAAGTTGTTCAAGTAGACGAAAATGTTCTGGTTGATGAAGATATCGACACGGGCAATTGGCAGACTTGGGTTCCTGATCCCATAGATGCAGTCCCAAGTAAGCAATAGGCGAGGTCACTAATTTCCAAAAAAAAATGCCACGTGTTCCAGAACGATTAGGAAAGTTGTTTCTATTTTTTTCATAGTTGTTTTTTCATAATAATTTCCCAAAAATGTGCTTGTTTGAATACTGTGGAAACCGCGCCAGGATGTGACGTAACAAGTTCTGAACTCCCTCCAAGAGCGATAGAGAATTGATTGGTTATCACCAGAATAATGCTTTGCAGCGTTGCAAACATAAAAGTTTTCACGATAATATTCCAATCACTTTCTGAAGGCACATTCCTAGATCTTTCTGTCCTATAATCCAAGGATATTCATAATATAATCAGAATCATTCCGTTCCTAGCAGTTTTCTTATTATTGCTAATTCATGCAATCCATCTCCGATGAAGCTAAATAACTCATTTCCTCAGAAGTTTCGGAAAATAATGAAATTGGCAACTGCGGAATATGACATAGAGACCTCATTACGTCACAAGAAGCGGTCATAACGCTGTTGTTTGAATGTCTCAGTGAATCAAAGGATTTTAGAGAGCCGTTTATTTGAATTTTGCAAAACGTCTTCTAGAAAACACTGTGTGTCTCAAAACAAATTAGAGACTTTGGTTTCACCACTAAACTATCAACTTTTGGCATATGACAACTACTTATATCTCAAGTCGTGACGTATACAAGGTGTTTCATTAATATGGTAAAAAAATTAAACTGATAGTAGAAAGTACCGAAATACGAAGATTGAGTGCAACATCGCTTATACAAATGTTGATGGTGCGTTCAAAGTTGAAATTTTATTTGCAAATTTCTCAATAGCTTCGACAGTTTTTATGGTATGGATTTAAAAATTGGTACATTGGGGGTTTTTAGAGGGCGCCACTTACTCGCTTACAATTATTAAAAAATACGCACAATTTTTTTGAACAGAAAAGTATTCTTGGAAAAAGTCGAAAAACCTTACCGTTTTTACGATAAACCCGATTTTGAGTATGGAAGTCACAAATAAATTCAAATAATTTTCTGCTCCAACAATGATTTATTTTTGATTGGATATAGTTATAAAAATTATCGGAAATGCCCCCCTTCGAAGTCAATACAATAGCATACCATATTAATGAAATATTCGTGTATTGTAGGTAAAATTCCTGGGTGCCGTCGAACTTCCGATATAATCTCAATGCTGGTTAACGTTTACGGCAGCAAAGAGCTATTCGTCAACGAGTACCGCACCCTCTTAGCAGACCGCCTCCTGACCCAATACCAGTGCGACCCCGAGCGCGAAATCCGCTACCTCGAGCTCCTCAAGCTGCGTTTCGGCGACTCCCAACTCCACTACTGCCAAGTCATGTTGAAGGACATCGCGGATTCCAAGCGAATCAACCAGCACATCAAGCAGGACCCGGAATATTCCGAGAACGGAATCCCCGTGTCGGCCATGATAGTGTCGGCGCAGTTCTGGCCGCCCTTCAAAGAGGAGAAGTTGGTGTTGCACGAGAAGTTGCAGAGCCAAATCGCCGGCTACGTCAAGAGTTTCGAGACTCTGAAAGGCAGCAGGACGTTGTGCTGGAAGAACCACTTGGGGTTTGTGGACGTGGAGCTGGAAATGGCGGATAGGACGTTGAATTTGATGGTGTCGCCTGTTTTCGCCACTATTATAATGCATTTCCAGGATAAGAGTGAGTGCTGAGAGAAAGTGACAGCTTTCAATGTCGGTTCTTGTGGTGCTTTTCAGGTACTTGGGAGTTGGACGAGTTGAGTAAGATAATGCACTGTCCTTCGACGATTTTGAGGCGGAAAATTGGGTTCTGGCAATCTCACGGTGTTATAGTCGAAACGAGACAGGACGTATACTCCATTCAAGAAGACCTCGAGAATAAAGACACCAATATACAAGAAGACTTGTTTGTTGAAGATTACGAATCAGAATCTGCGATGGCCAGTGCTCATGATCAGAGAGAAGAAGAGTTACAGGTCAGAAATTTCCCTCCTGATATGCCAAATTAGCTGTTTTACGATTTTAGTTTTCAGGAAACTGTATTTAGCTTTATTTTATTGCAGACTTTCTGGTCGTACATTGTTGGAATGCTGATGAATTTGGATACTTTACCATTAGAGAGGATTCACCAGATGTTGAAAATGTTCGCGTTTCAGGGACCCACAATAGAATGCAGTCTTCAAGAGTTGAAAGTTTTCTTAGATAGAAAAGTGAGAGAGCATCATTTGATTTATTTGAATGGTTATTATAAACTTCCAAAATAAATGATTTAGAAACCAGATTTTTTTATTTATCAAATATATGAAACAGTTGTAACAATAAAATAAATAAGTGCTAACCTATTTTCTTGCTTACATTGCTGAGATATCTTCGGAAGCAGGGTATGGATGACAGCTGTCACTAAGAGTATCCTTTTTTACATTTCTACAATTGGATACAGCTTATTTGCATTGAATTCATGGTAAAACTGTACTTACTATATGCGACTAGAATTTCGATGGAATTTTTTTTTTTCATATTTTTGCCCAATACACACTAATTTGATGATAATATCGTGGAGAAATTGATACTTTTCGAGATATTCCACTTCAAACTTGAAATTCCACCTTCTTTTCTTCTTGGACAATATTTTACAGCTTTTTAGCAAATTTCTTAAATAACGTGATACATTATAAGTTACGAAAGGGTTCATCAGGTATTCGTACTGGGGAAACATTAAAAATGTAGCATATATTACGAATATTCAGATTCGACAGCATGTAAACATAACCATTCTGTCAACCATTATAGTTAATTCAGTTAATTGACATTTAATTGTCATACCACAGTGAATGTCAGATGAATTTGACGTGTACGTTGAAAATTACTGTATTTCTCATGTTTATATGTTTATCTGAGAATGAAAGTATAGTGAAATTTCAATTTTGTAGTGGAATATCTCAAAGTATTCATTTTCCAATTGTGAAATTCATATTTTTTTAACCAAAATACGTGAGTATCAAAAAAATTCTCATCTAAATTTTAGTTACATGATGACTGCAATTTTACCGCGTTATTATTTATTAAGTATATTATGCCTTCCGATTAATTCTCGACTAATAATAATACACAGGGTGTAGAGATACATATTAAACCCTTCAGTCAAAGTGTGAAAACTTGCTCCTACCTTCCCTCTTCCTAGAATGCGTTTTCGGGTATTTCCCAACTATAATTTCATGATTTTCGTCTGAATCTTCATCATAAACAGACTTGTGATTCTTCAGTCTCTCTTCTTCTCCCGCATTCGAGAACCCAAATTTAGTGTAGTCCACGGCACTCATCATCGGAGCTTGATCCCCTTCCAAGATATGCGGGAACCACGAAATCGTTGGGTACAGAGTCGATCCCTCGAAATGCAACAGCGGGTAAGAAGTGGTGAGGTCTAAAACGTGGAGACTCTTCGTGCTGTTCTTCTTCTGTTTGTCCTTGATGCTTTTAGCGTCTTTCCTCTTGTTCCTTTTGTCTTGTATCCTGATGTTCTCTTCGGAATGCTGCATTATTTGGTCGGAGTTCAAAGGAACCCAGTCGTTTTGAAAGTTTGATTTTGATTTTTGTCTCCGGGTATGACGATGGGAGTCTTCCAGTTTCGGATGGCGGGGGCTTCTGTGGGTTGGATTTTTCTTGATCGGTGCTTTGTGATTCTGGAATATTACAAAGAATTTATGTCTACTAAACATTTGATTTGAATGACCCATGTAAGTAGCCTTCCTGTACAAAAAAGAGAGGTTGAAGAAGAACCTAACCTCAATATTTTCTAGCTGTCAACATCTACAAAATCCATTTCGATTGGTGTATATAAATGAAATCGTTTAGTGCGAAAACTACTGTCTATTTGAAGTAAGTCTGATAAACTATTCATGGTGAGAAACCCTTTTCTTTCCAAAACAAAAGCTTCTGTTTATATAACTCACTTTGACACTACGGAAAACTTCCTCAGAACTGCTTTCTCTGCTGAAACTATCGCTGCTCTCATAGCTACTAGAATCCGAGTCATGATGAGGATGTTTTCCTTTCTTGTGTATAGCTGTGGGACCTTTTTTGTGGCTTCTAGGCACTCTTTCTTGAATTATGATACGATGAACGTCCCTTTTTTGACGTTCGGGACAAACCGCACTTATAAACGATAACAGCAACAGAAATTTGCAGGAAACTATTAGCGGAGACATGTTAGTCGGTTCAGTTTAGAAACATTTGTGGTGTTTAGGAAGAAGAAGAAAGTTTATATAGTGATGTGCGATAGGCTTCTTGTGGGATGGATGGTATAATTTAATGGAGAGTTTTCGATTGGTTATATAAAAATAATAAGTACTATTTTTAGGTTTGTATGAGGATTATTTTGTGATCTTGTGAGCCAAAGTGATAACATCAATTATTGTATTGTGTAACAATTTTCCTAGTTCTTCTTTTTGACTTGAGTTTTGAGGAATATATATCTGACAGATTTGGTTATAATTCAATACCAATAGTGCAAAGTAAAAATATCTAGCTGACCACTGAACTTTTAATTGCTGGACACATAACTGGGAACTTCACTGTCACCCCCAAAAAGATGCCAAATTAAATTATAATTATAGTTTAACGCTTTTCTGTGGGAAGCAGATTTTTGTTTACAATGGTTTTTCAATTCGAGAAATTTGTGAAAAACTTGAATTCCTGATTTTTCATTTTAAATTCGTGATCAGTAAGATTTTTGAAGACAAATATAAAAAATTTCGCTAAATAATATATTGGGAAAGAATAATGCATTTACGTCTGTTGTATTCACGATTTTTTTAGATTGAAATCAATAATTTATGAACACCCAGTACTTTCATTAAAGACTCGCTCTAGTTATGGGATGTTTCTGAAGTTATTAGCATTATTATTATGATAATGTTTTCCACAAAATCAATTAAGTACAATTACCGTGAGATAGTAAAAGCGCAATTGCACCTAATCCAATTGTGGTGATTCATTTGACCAGAAAGTTGAGTAGAAATCGACAGTACTTTGTTCGAATGATCTGTATTATAAGAATTATTCAGTATAATTATTTGAACATGGGAATTTCACGCATAACGATCATTGTCACCACAGCTATAAGACGTGCTCATCTGCGCTTTCTATAATTACAATTGGCATCAACGATATCCATTTTATTTCCTCCAAATTGAATTTCAACAAGAAGTGGCCTTGTTATTTTTATGTGTATCATGTTTGGAGAAGTTTTTCATATTCATATACATAGATAAGATCACCCTTTTCTATTTTCACCATACTGGAATTTTTCACACTTTCTCGGATTCTTCGAATAAATGAATAATAGCAAATATTATCATGGATATTGTTTGCATTCCTTGAAGAAAACAATAGCCACTAATGACTCATTTCATTCATTCCCTACCGCCTCGTTTCAAAGAAAAACAATTGAGTATAGAAACCACTTATAGATTCATTATCTTAGTCCTATCATTTGAAATGTCAATAAACCATCGACAGATAATTTTATTGTCAATTTCCCGTCACTGCAGAAACTAATAAAAACTGTCATGTGTCATATTTTACAACGATCTGAACGTAATGCAACCATTATGGATGTTTTTTTTTCAAAAGTAATTGTATCTGAACTGACAGACCAATGAAGTGGCCAATAAGATCACCTGACTCAAAGCCAATAGTATTTTTTTCGGAGCTACGTTTGAGATGACCATATAAGCATTTAATTTTTTCATTATCTATTGACATATTCAAAATGAAACGAAACTGGTGGGGCTCTCACTTAATTTAACAGGTTTCGTAAAACAAGCAACAGGTCTTGTAGGGATAGCAAAAAGTCTCGTAGAACTAGCAACAGGTTTCGAAAGACTAGCAGCAGGTCTTGAAAGACTAGCAAAAAATGTCGTAGGGATAGCAACAGGTCTCGTAGGAATAGCAATAGGTCTTGTAAGGCGAACAAAAGGTCTTGTAAGGCGAACAAAAGGTCTCGTAGAGCTAGCAACAGGTCTCTGAAAATTAGCAATAGGCCATGAAGGACTAGGAAAAAATGTTGTATGAATAGCAACAGGTCCCGTAGGAATAGCAACAGGTCCCGTAGGAATAGCAACAGGTCCTGTAGGAGTAGCAACAGGTCGCGCAGAACTTGCAACAGGTTTGTAGAAGCAATATGTCTCGTGGGACTAGCAACAGGTCTTGTAAGGCGAACAAAAGGTCTCGTAGAGCTAGCAACAGGTCTCTGAAGATTAGCAATAGGCCATGAAGGACTAGGAAAAAATGTTGTAGGAATAGCAACAGGTCTCGTAGCAACAGGTCTTGTAGGAGTAGCAAAAAGTGTCGTAGAACTAGCAAAAGGTCTCGTAAGACTAGCAAGAGGTCTCGTAAGACTAGCAAGAGGTCTCGTAATATTTCCAGTAGCCATTCAACAACGAAAAACGAATTTTCTACTTCTATTTATTCAAATAACGAATTCAAACAGAAATCAACTTTATTTGTCTACAAAACGTAATTACTCTTAGGCCTGAGCACTGACCTAGGCCTCGTACTAGGCGACCCAGGCGGCGTGTAATCGGGTGGGGGAATGTAGGGCATCCCAGGAACTTGCGGGGACGGCACTCTCTGAGGCGGAGTCCTACGACCCGGGGTGGATTTCCCGATTTTCGCTAGCCGTTGGCCTCCTTGGGCTATCTCCAAGGGTTTCGGGTAATAATCTGATCGCGCAGGTCTACCAACTGCTCCACTAGTACTAGCGACCGGTCTAGTAGGACTACTCACTGGTCTAGTAGGACTAGCAATATATCTCGTTGGATTTCTGCCAGGAGTGACGTAAGGTTGGAACATATCGAAGTTTCGTGGAGTAGAATCGTCGATGTTGGGGGTGTTTTTGCTCATTGGATTTCCTTTGGGGCTGAAGATGATGTTTTGGTCGGATTCGAAACCGTTGTTCCAGTTGCCTGGTCCTATGTCTGTGGTGTCGTATAAAGTGAACGGTCTTTGTCTGAAAAAAAGCATTGGACGACTGCAAACTATATTGCTCACGTGAAGTACTAGCCATCAAATAAGTATCAGAGAACATGGATCAATTGTTTTCTTTTTTCAGTATATTTTTAGTGATGATTCAAAATGATCTTGATATTACTCTTTTTATACAATGAATTTGACAGTAAACAGTATTGATTCATTTGTTGATGGATATAATGCATGGCATATACTAGAAGAATCATCATACTTAAACACCAAACCTCAAATTGGATTAATAAGTGATAGTGGTAATTTATGACTATGTGATCATATTGTCTAAATAATCAGAGATTACCTTTATCATGAAAATTCTAAAAAGTGATGTCAAAATCCCAATTACCCCTATAACTAAACCAATTATATCTTTAAGCTATTTTATCTGATGATATCACTATCAGTAGATTTATAGACAATAAGTGGAGTTCGTTCTGTGAGAATGATTCATTTGTTATCATAATTTTACTGGTTTATAGGATGACATTAAAAAATTACAGGAAACAATGAGAAATTAAAAAGTTTTATTGATGTCAATATGTCCAGTTCGAAATTTATCATCATGTATTTCAAAAATATTGAGAAAATATGTCATAGCGCTACCTTTATTTGCATTACCTTGTTTATTGTCTCAAGTTTGAAAACTCTGTATTTCGTGAGTTTTCATTGTTACTTATTTATCATTGCCATTAATGATTATTTATACTCAAAGGGATGGTGAATATTTTTCTCTGTTTCAAATGAATGAACATCATAAGAAGTTTTACCTTCAGTATCAATATTCCTGAATTAACTTCAAGCTTTTTTTTCTATTGTTATGATTGTGTATAATTTTTGCTTGATTCCTGTTGTGTAATTGGAAATCTTTTTTATGTAGAAAATTGTTAATAAATGTAGTACAAAAAACAAAAACGACTCAATTAACATCAGATTTCAAATATGTTATACTTCAAATTATGCGGTTCCAAATTCATTGAAAATATATGCAACTAATTTGTGAAAGACAATATCGTTCATTTGTTTCATATAATCAGGCTGGTTATTGAAAAATTTCAAAAAATACAACTTACCCCATAGCATAGGCATCAATGATAGGTAACATAGAACGTTTTTCCTGAAATAAGTACATCTGTGGAAGAATTCAAATTCAGTATTCAAAAATACATACTTGTTTTTTCATTTGATGTACCATGAAAATAAAAGTTAATGCGAATACCACATTCAGAATCCACAAGACGTAACCTCTAGCTGCAATAGACATTACAATACTCATGGCTGTGTTGAAAGTAGTCACCTGGTTCTGAAAGTATTTTGGGTGTTATTTTGAGTGATGAAGAAGTTTTTATTACTCACCGGGTATACTATCATGAACTGTGTGAACCATTCTTCATTCAATTCCAATAAAAGGATATTGCCCTAGAAACAAAGGAAATCAAAATGGCAATAAGGGTATTTCTCTTTTTAAATCGAATTGAATTAGTCTTGTATTCAGTTATGTACAGTTTTGATTATTTTGTCTTGTTTCAAAACAGTATTAAAAATGATTATTTCTTCTTCTTCCTTTCGGTTTGGATGGCCTTAGTTACCAGGACTATCCGGCCAAGTACACTCACTATTTGGTTCACAAAACCTCAAAGGGGTCCACCGGAAAGTGGGTCTGAGACAGTCTCATACCCCTTGAGGATCATCATATGTCTTCCAACCTCGAGGACGCCGCCTGTCCTCAACCACGGCCGGAAGGCCAATATGTTCGAAAATAATTTACGATGCAATACACGTTCTCGGAATTCCACTATAACCTCTTTCTTCGACCTATCCGAAGTCATCCGGCCTGGTTACCGGCGTGAAAAGAAAGAGGTCATGACTAATTACACACAACGTATTAAACTTCACGATAAATACTGTATTTTCACTTTATTTTCAATGCACTTATATTATGGCAGACATTCACTAACATCAACCTGACTTCCAATCAAGAGGACGCCGCCTGTCCTCAACCACGACCGGAAGGCGAATCCAAAAAAATGATTATTTAGTTAGATTTGGTTATCTTTCGATGCCATTAGTGCAGAATAAAAAGTATCTAGCTAACCACTGAACTTCTGATAATTATGGCAACACTTCACTGTCACTTCACAATGATGCCAACTTTATTCGCTATAACTGCTTAAGAAGAATCGAAGTTGTATATTATTATTATCAATGATAAAGCAAAATAGTTATCTCTGTATACATCTTCTTAGCTGAATTAGAAACATTTATCGACTGAGAGAAATACCATGCTGCACACAGACTAAAAAAAAAATAATGAACATCACTAAGAACATACATTGTTCAAAAACTCCATTTATATTCGTTTGTCATTAGAGACATTACTCACCATTTCGACATTGTTATTTCCGACGGCCAGGAATTCACTTGGTAACTGAAAAAATAAATGAATTGAAATGAAGTTATTATAATCGACAATGTGTGATAATATTTACCGTAGTACTAGTTGTAGTAGAAGGCTCAATAGTACTTGTAATAATAGGTGTAGTAGAAAGGTCAGTAGTAGATGTAGAAGGCTCAGTTGTAGTAGGCTCAGTAGTTGTTGTGATAATAGGTGTAGAAGAAGGCTCAGTAGTAGTTATTGTAGAAGGCTCAATAGTACTTGTAATAATAGGTGTAGTAGAAAGGTCAGTAGTAGATGTAGAAGGCTCAGTTGTAGTAGGCTCAGTAGTTGTTGTGATAATAGGTGTAGAAGAAGGCTCAGTAGTAGTTATTGTAGAAGGCTCAATAGTACTTGTAATAATAGGTGTAGTAGAAAGGTCAGTAGTAGATGTAGAAGGCTCAGTTGTAGTAGGCTCAGTAGTTGTTGTGATAATAGGTGTAGAAGAAGGCTCAGTAGTAGTTATTGTAGAAGGCTCAATAGTACTTGTAATAATAGGTGTAGTAGAAAGGTCAGTAGTAGATGTAGAAGGCTCAGTTGTAGTAGGCTCAGTAGTTGTTGTGATAATAGGTGTAGAAGAAGGCTCAGTAGTAGTTATTGTAGAAGGCTCAATAGTACTTGTAATAATAGGTGTAGTAGAAAGGTCAGTAGTAGATGTAGAAGGCTCAGTTGTAGTAGGCTCAGTAGTTGTTGTGATAATAGGTGTAGAAGAAGGCTCAGTAGTAGTTATTGTAGAAGGCTCAATAGTACTTGTAATAATAGGTGTAGTAGAAAGGTCAGTAGTAGATGTAGAAGGCTCAGTTGTAGTAGGCTCAGTAGTTGTTGTGATAATAGGTGTAGAAGAAGGCTCAGTAGTAGTTATCGTAGAAGGCTCAATAGTACTTGTAATAATAGGTGTAGTAGAAAGGTCAGTAGTAGATGTAGAAGGCTCAGTTGTAGATGTAGAAGGCTCAGTTGTAGAAGGCTCAGTAGTAGATGTGATAATAGGTGTAGTAGAAGGCTCAGTTGTAGTTGTAATAGTAGTTATTGTAGTAGTTTCAGGAAAAGTTGTAGTAGTAGTAGTTTCGAAAGTAGGTATAGTAGTAGATTCAGTATAAGGTGTAATAGTAGGTGTAATACTGCTAAACATGGTACTATCAGTACTGATAGATGTAGTACTAAACATGGTAGTAGTAGTTATAGGAGTCGACATTGGTTTGAATAAACCTTTCGCAGTGTTAATGTCAGAAGCTATCAAACTCATCAATATAATATCAAGTGTAGCAACAGCCAATGTAACAGAAGCCCAGCTGACCAATGAGCATTTCGTGTAGTCCCATTTGTCACGTACCATTGCTGAAAAATAAAAAGGATTCACCTTTTTCACGCCATTCCGCGAAAACAAGCCTCACCCCACAATATGTAACATGATATTATCAGCCCAACAAAACTGAGCACCATGTAGAAATACATGAAGATGTTGAAAGATACTGGGTCGATGATAAAGTCGATGATCTTGATACCATTTTCTGAAAGAAAATACCTCGATTCATAGGAGAATCTAGAGTAGTTCATGTAATATTACGCAAGTAAATCTTGTATATCCAGTAACTGTAGTCTTGTTGATAGGTGTCATCGGTTATTTGTATCACATTGTTGTAGTATAGAATTGAGATCAGAGACAGTATTGTCCATGCCAAAGCTTGTAACTACAACAACAACAAAAAATCCTTCCTGAAACTTCATTCGTATCACAAATATGTTTTTTTTTCAGAGTATCCCTACAAAAAATGCCAGCGGCAACAGCGCATATTGTGACAGCTGTCACAACCCACTTGAGTAAACATTCCTGTGACAGTTTTTGGTACTGTCGAGGGCGCTGTGGTACGTAAACAAATATGGAGGATGACAGGTGACATGTTCAGTGTTTTCAAGTTGTTTCCATGATGTTATGGGGAATCCACAAAATAATGCGCATCTTTTGACATTGTTTTCCCTGATATGATGTCATTGATATTTTTTCAAATGTACATGCGATAACGTCGTTTGTTCAAAGCATAAAATAAATCGAAAATTTGAATCACCTTTACCGTCAGTCGTCTTTGAAGTGTCCACAATTAACAAAATAACGGTTTTGATGTACTGTCTGTAGAAAATTTGCTTTCTCAAATAATTGCATGACGTCATATCCGGAACAGTAATATTCTCAGTGATATTTGTGGAAAAATAGGAAGCTATTGATTGATATTTCAGCTTTTGGATACCTTCTAGAAAGAAATCTAAACCGAATTTAGACAATTGGTAGTGTGAATAACTTAGCCTGTAAACATTATTGTCATTTTGAGATGCATTCAACAAAATGGCATCATTATTTGAGGCTCAGAACTGAATATTCCCACCACAAACGTGAGCTAAATTCCAAAGTCTATACATACAATTCCTATCACAGCAACTGTGACAATCACATATCTAATTGATATTTTCTTAAAAGCCACAATATTCAGTCCACTTTCAGCCATCTATTCAACTGTTTCACTGCATTACTTATCTGATACTCACTCGACTAGATTGCTCGGATCTTCAGTATTTTGTTTTATTAGATGATAAGAAGATATAGAACAATAAATTGCGTAAATTTATCAGATACGCTGGTAAATAAAAATAATGATTATCAGCAGAGTTTTTCGGGTTACAAATGCAGTAGTGGTAGATTTTGCATTGATTGGAAGTCGTGGTACGAGATTATTAGTCGCTTATAATCGCCTTTCTAGCCCAAATTTCATTTGATTGGTGCATTTTCATTTCATTTCAACATGCTTATATTAGTTTTACCTGTACGTTTGTGACACATTCGTCATGGGTATGCGAGTAGTCATCTGTAGAAATCCTAATCTCTATTTATCATTTCTTTGAAATGAAATTCTAGGAGTATTTATTTATTGTTTAGGTAAATATGCAGTAATTTTTTTTGTATTTTCGATATATATAAAACAAAACGCTGAATTTCTTTGAGTAGATATATTAGTTTATTATGTGAACATTTTTGGGTGGGTATATGAAAAAAAATATATTAATTTACAACAATAAAGTTGAAAATATTGACAAGTTTTACCACACTCACTTATCTATTGAGAAACATAAATTGCTGCAGAACTGCTATTTTTATCGATAAGAAAGGTTTTCACACAAAAAACGACTAAATAATTGAGTCTGAATAATGGAAAAAAATTATATTGAACAGGTAAACACATATTTTTCTCTGTTTACATTTTGAAATATTCTAAAACTTTGTGGAATTCATTAATTGCGCCATCAAAAATATAAGCTTCACTTCTTATCCATAAAATTGATATAAATCCTTCACTTATTAATATAACATCAATCAATCAATCATACTCATTATCATTGAGATAAAATGATCTCGTCAGCATCGACACAATAGAGCACATCTCTTTTTTCTCATTCAGAAGCGGACAATTTGGTTCAGCAGAGGTGAAACCGATGGCCACTTCTCTATTAACGCACGTCAAAATTGACAGCAGATCTTTGGTTTCTCTATGTTTCCTGATTTGATTGACTAGAGCTTGAATGAAATAGCTTCCGTTTTTCGGATCTCTCCAAGCGAAATAACCTGCGAAATGAACCAGAAGATTAGTTATACGTTATTTATGGTGCAGCGGGTTCGAAATGGATCCGTGAGGTATACCAGTGGCGTGAATTTACCTTCTACTGTTGCATACATAACGAGTATGTCTGCCATTACAGGTATCGAATAAATTCGACTGTTATCGGCAACTGATTGTGAGTCACTTTCTGTGTAGTTAACACGAATTCCTGGATCTGTGTCATTGCCCCTGCAAGCCTATAATCAAGAAGAAAAACGTAAACAAACACTTTGACATTCATTATGGAATAAAAAACGATTTTATCTTCAGAAACATCGCTCTGTATAACCGACGGTAAAGACATACGAATGCAAAAAATTGAAGCAGTCGATAAAGGCAAGAAAATCCCCAAAAAAGATGCTCTTGTGAAAATACGAAAAATTGAACCGTTTTCGTGATATTTGAGTTTTTGTAGTTACATGATGTCGCAGACTCTTTCATAGCGCGATTCATCGGTAACTATATTTCAGTAGGCCGTGACAAGTTTTGTTCCGAGTTTTGACGTTTATGTAAACAACATTGATCCAGAATCGTTTACGTCAAAAATGTATGGAAACATCAACTTATGCAGATGACAATGACACTAGCGTGCACTAATCAAATCACAGGTTTTTGACAACGTCATTGAATGTTTTGTGATCAGATGTGAAAAAATGACATTGAGTTTAATTCATTTAACTCACCTTCAAATTCGTGAATACGTGTGTCGATACAAAATACAACTTTGTTTCTATTTTACATACACGTACCTGAATAAAGAAAAGTTTCGGTTTCCCTGCAAGAGTAGGACAATGAATAGGCGTGAAGTATGACCACAATTTCTTGGTCGAATATTCACGATCTTTGGCGTATAACGTACCGTCATCTCCATGAGACATGACTGCAATGAACAGACACTCCGAATCTGAATGGTCCATTTTCGACACTAAAAATTGAACTGTCAATATGAGATTTCATTTCTCTGACAACTCCGCATCAATTAAATGTAACTCATTGAGTAGCACTTCGATCAAAGTTTCAATTACCCACGTCTAAGACCCCCCTAATCTCCATAAAAGTCAGATCATCGTGAGACGTCACATCAAACTTCAATTCTCGCAATAAATCTGTCAAGTCATTCCTGTCTTTATCTGTCCCTTTCCTCTCACTACAATTCTGTATGGTGAATTTTTTGTGATTGAATATTAGAGCCATTCCTCTTCTTTTGCATTTCCTGTAGGTTTCTGCATCCGGTGCCGGGGCCAGTGCCAAGGAAAGTGATGTTTCTTGTTTCTTTCCAGTCACACTATGGAGAAGTTGATAAAAAACATTTTTTATGCATTAGTTTTCAATTCATTTTGAGTTTACATCTAGAATCACGTCGTATTGCAAATTTCATGAATCTAGACGCCACCTGGCGGAGCAATTGTGAACTCATCAAACAAGTGCAGCTTCATGATTTTTTAGGAATAATACTTGTAGAAAGACATGTTCAATGATTCGATTTGCTTTGATTACTTTTATCCAATAGATGGGTGATGAAAAAAAGATGATAGTTTTTATATTTGTGAAAAAATCATGGAAGAACAAAAGGTATATATAGATAGAGTTGAAGTAGATAAAATTGATATTATTTCAACAACATTCAGGAATATTTCTATTCTATTCTAATTTATAAATATATTTCATTGAAATTATATTACACTAATAGCATTTGAATCTACTTACCTGAAGAAATTCCAATCTACTTCGGATGCTACATTATCAGGGTTTGATTCATTTATTTGATCTTCCATTTCGTATAAACGAAACCTTTCTGAGCCTAGATTCACCTGCTTTTTTAATACACTTCTATGCAGTAGTTTATCTTGTTTATTCAGAGTATATCAATTGATGGAGAAATGGTGAGCACATGATTATGTACAGGGTGATATCACAATTCGAACAACTGGCAGTTTGAAAATTAATGAAAAATGTTTAATATTTGAAAATAAGCCTTTAGGCAGTAAAACCTTTATTAGGTATATTGAAAAAATGTTAGACCTTTAGGACCATGAAATTTCTTGAGTTCTTTCAATTACACAACAAATGAAATAATCTGCGAACAATGCATCTATTTTTTCTTCAACTGATATCTATTTTGAGCTGTTTAATGCGTTATTTTAAGGACGCACTGTGTAGGCAATATATTTTGAATAAGAAATATTACATGAATCGATGAAGTGAATCACCCTGTAGTCGTATTTTGATTTTTATCTGAAGTGAGGCCTGGTGTTACCTTATTAATATAGAATCTGATAAATACCTCTACAATGTTCGACAAATACCAATCAATAATTTTATCATGAACAAACAGAATCCATGTGTTTCATTATATCGAAAGGAAAATTGAATTGTTTATCTTATCATTGCTCGTGGTTTCTCCGTATTTTGAAATAATATTGAATTCCATTAGGATGATTTTAGCGAAATATTTCGAAATGAAAGTTTGTTATTTTGGAAAATTTGTCTAAAATTACAGGGTCAAGTTTTTTGGAGATTTTAAAAAAATATTTATTTATACATCAAAAAATGTCGTATAATCAAATATATTATAGATTAATTAATGAAACAAGTATGGTTTGTTGATAAAATGTTGTAATTGCTTTGAAAAATCATTTTAGATTATTGCCAGTTCAATTATTATCCAATATATTATTGCTTATAAAAATTTCCCTCGTCATGATTAATTGAAAATTAATTTTCACTCATTACTTTTCTCTCCCTCTATATCTGAGAAAAAGTGGAGGAACAAACATTCACTGTTTTTCAAAAAAAATTGTTTGGTCGATCCACAAACGATGGTTGTTGTTTTGGTTCGGATGAATTTGACGTATAATAAATATTTTCATTCCACTGGTTGGCAGGCCTTTCTAATGAATTATTTGAAGGTGGAATTTTGGCTCTTGGGATACGGTAGTGACTAAAAAAAAATGCACATTGAAATTGACTTGCTGCTTGGTTCACTTTGAAATTCACACTACGTTTATTTTAATGTTGATAGTATAGATAGTATAATGTCACTTACTCATATGTCCCAGTATCTTCTTTCATGATCTAAAAAAAAATAATTGTTTATATTCAATTTGTGGATTGTCAATAATCCTAAAAAATAATGAAAAAGGAGATTTTCGCCAGATTTTTCTAGCTAGATATATACAGGGTGTTCCGTTAGGGAACGGAAATACGTTAACACTTTGTAGAGTTTTATATAGAATGTTTTATCAATTTCACCAATTTATTTGGTATACACGTTCTCTTACTTCTATTCAAGCGACGTACCTATGAATCGTTGAGAAAATCCAGGTCCGGACAAAGAAAAATTCAACATATTCTTGGGTCCCCCAAAAACACCCTGTATCTTCGATTTTTCAAATTGTGATAAAATGTTTGCCGACGTAACACCCTGTATAGAGTATTTGAGAAACACCTGGGTTGATATTTCCATAAGAAATTATCGAAAATGAAAGTATTTTAAAAGTCTCATTTTTAACTTTGCTTGTAGAAAACATGAAAATTATCAAATTGTAAATATAAAACTGTGATTTTCTTGAGAAACAATTGATAATAGAGAATACATTATGATTCGGAGGCATAAAATACTCCTAGGAGATGATGAAATGATACTTGGTGTTCATTTGAGAAAAATGAGTTTTTGCTATTTATACAAAAAAAAAACACCCTGTATACAAAACCAGATTTCTAGTGAGTTTTGAACCATTCTTTATCATCTCACTGTACAAATGAGCTGATAGGATTCCGTTTTTTTGTCAGCATTTATAGTACACAAATTTTTCCCAAATTTAAATTCTTTCTTCTTTAGTTTGACAACGTCGCATTTGGTGGATGAATATACAGGGTAGCATCGTCTATCTGCGCGAATATAACAACTTTTATTCGAAACATTTTTTTGATATCTCATTCTCAAGTTATTCTACTTCTACACACTGATGGGCCACCCTGTATATGTATTTACGTGAATGAATCGATATCTACGTTATTCACGTACCTTTTTAGCAGTTGACATAAGAATACAAGCTAAAATAAAGTTAACAATCCATAAAGTGTACCCTCTCGCTGCAACTGTCATTACAATTCCAACTGTCAAATGACAATCAAGGAAATGGGAGGTTTCATTGGAACAAGATTCATAATCTCTCGCCAAAAGACTAGTGAGTACCAGATCGACTACGCAAATAATTCCAGTTATCGTTGCCCATATAACCATCAATAACGATTGACGTCTTTTGTTGTAATAAATTGCTGAAAAATTCGAATTTAATTTTTGACAGCACTTCTTGATCACCCTGTATACCATCAACTTTGACTCGAAATATGTGGATACACACAATATTCGAAAATATCCAGGGTGAATCAAAAATTTGTAATTGAAGAATATGACACTGTCGAAATCAGCTATGATAATAGTTGTTCAGTCAATGACGTACCAGCAAAGAGATCCAAAGAAGCAACTAACCATCCAATACTCAAAAAATAGTAAACCCACATGAAAATAGTGAAATCAAAAGGTCTTATCACTGCTTGTGTGGCAAACAGTGGATCTGCAAAAAAAATTTCAAATTTTAGGATATGATCTTATGTTATTTCATATTTGATTGTTGTTCACCTGAAATGTATTGATGAAACATTAAATATTGTAGAAGGCTGTTATAGTTTGTTTGGTTATTTGGTAGTTCCACAGTATGGGATTTGTTGTAGAGAACTATACATGTCAAAGATAGTGCACTGTAGATTAATCCTTGAAACTAAAATGCATTAAAAAACGTTTAAATATACACAGATATCAAAACTTGAAGTGAATGAATTAATTGAAAAATCTCAAGCTTGATTCGAAAGAAGATCAAAGCGATGAATACTCTACTTATGTAGAAATATTGTTTTTTTCTTTCAAAAAAGAGATTGAGAACTTTTTTCGTGTCGTTGGGATTGAAAAATATTAGTGAAGATTTTTTTTGAAACTAGGATTAAACAAACAACTAATAAATGAACGTTGAATTATAATTACTTACCGCACCCAGCACTGCTGCAACTTTTCCCACATTTTTTTGAGTTGATTTAACAACCATCCTCACTTATTTCAAACAATTGACTTATCCAAGAAAAAATATATATCTAATATTAATTGGGTTCCATGAAGTGATCTCATTGATAAGATGATCTTTCAATAATACTCATTTACTCCGAAATATCGCCTTATCAGCTTTATCATTTGTCATCTTCACGTATATTCGTGAATTCACAATGTTATATAAAGGGTTACACAAATGCAAGGTAAAAACATTTTATTATAAAAATGTACAAATATTCAAAATAAATAAAATTAACTGCAATTAGTGTGAAGGCATCAAAGGGCAGTACCTGTAAGAAAAAAATAAATAAGTGAGTGAAGGAAACAAAACATTCCAGTACAAAATCATGCAGTACAATTTTTTGCTACAACAAAACAACTTGTATTTTTTATAAAATAAAATAGACAATCAACTTTTCACCCAAAATAGAAATAATAAAGATTTTTTTTTCACATACTGATTATGGTTTCATCACTTGCAACTCCCTGTGGGATATACTCATTTCTTTTCTTGACCCTCTGTATACTCGACCCCTTGGCTATTTCAGAATGACCCTGTACTTCTGGCATTTTCACGTACGTCCAGGGCAGCTGTCCTTGTAGGGAAGCTATACTTTCTTTTCTCAGATTTGGCACAGGAATATCTTCAGCAACATCAGAAAATTTCGTGTAGTGCGAACTTACCTGAAAATTGTTATATTTTTTTCAGGTAGATTCGATCCATTGTCATATACATATCCAATTTTTTCAAGTTTTTTGCGATTTTGATCTGGAAGGTGAAGTTTTTTTGATTTTATATGTTCGCAATTTTTGTTCTTTATGACAACTTTGCCTCAGAGAGCAAATCGAAATTCTGAACGGTTTGCAAGATATGAGCCTGAGAAAATGATCACTTTTTTGCGAAAATGATACCGAGGCCCCAAATCTTTGGCGGCCCATAAAAAAAAAATTGGGAGACAAGGGTCTTTTTTTTGTAGTCTTTTATCACGTAGTGGTGTCCGTATATGGTTATTTTGCCATGACTTAAAAAATTACACACAGTGTTATTAAAAATTCAATACTGTCTGTCACTCACATTATTAGCTATCGCTGAAAAATCCTGAATTGGCGAAACGTAGCCAGTGTCCAGATACTGGCTACTCTGAGCCACAGGGGTCATCGACGAAGCAGTCTTAGCTGAATTTCTGCCACTTCTCTTATTGACCCCATCGCTAGAAGTACTGCTCATGGTACTGAAAGTCTCTGACGCCCCATAAAATAGTTGCCAGTTTCTTATCCTGGCCTCGCTTGTGTTAGTGTTGAAGCTTTGGTTCCTGGGATTTCGGTATCCTCTTCTTCCGTTTTCTAAATATTTGTGGTAGAAATTATTCACCGACAACGACAACAAAACAAGCAAATAACAATATCAGTTTTTCTGAATTTCTAGGATAAATGAGAAAATTGGCAACAGTGCGCGAGAATAGTTTCGGAGTGTCATGGAAAAATAAGACAAGTTGCAACACCGCACTGTCTGACTAGCTGTCACAATTAAATATACTACAGAATCACAATTTGTAACACACAAAATCAAAGAAATACACATATTAGTGTAACAGTTTGAAATTAATTATGAAAACGAATATTTAATTGTTACCTACTTGCCTTTTTGGTTGTTTAAGTTGACATCCGGTTCATCCCCACGAAATACCAAAATGGCTACGTTTGTGATACGAAACAAACAATAAACATTGATGATCCAGAAAATGATAAATCTGGACAGAAGCAAGCACACCAAAGTTGAACTGACTTGCGGTACATATTTTGAGCTGTCGTTATCGTTAAATTTCGAAAAATCTTTGTAATTTGAGACGCCTATAAACCTCAACCATGAAGTGTAATTCTGAAAAACAAAGGAATAGTAAAAAAACGATTCCTCAAAACGTTCCAAAATTCAAATTGAAGTATCACTGAAAATGACCTTCAACTTCTTTCATTGAAATGGTTCATCTGTCAAGTGTCAGTTGTGAATAACTGGCGGGATATTCAAATTCCAAAATTTTTATGAATAATAGTGGAACTGAAGTTCATTTGTTTATCACAAACTCACATATATTTGAAGCAAATCCAAACCAAAATGCACTGATGATATTGTGTCCAGAACTATGATGAAACCTGTTGCAAGTATCCAAGGGCCGTAAAAAAATGTAGACAAAAATTTTTTCACTCGGCAGCAAGTTCCAACTGAAATAAAAATCTGTAAATTTGAAACATTTATGAATGAGACTATACACCGTGTGTAATAATATTAACGTTTGTTAATTTTTCCTCCAAAAAAAGTTACTGATTTGACTTCAGCGAGAAAAAATGCTTACTCAACATTAGACATGCCGTAATTATCCAAATTCCATCTGCAAAAATATAAACAGATAGATAAAATTGTGTTCTTGCAGCCTCCGATGATTCCAATGGCAGTGATGCATTTTTTATGATCATATGAACTATACTGTAAATATCTTCTTCTTCTTCGTCACTAAAACTAACGTTTCTAACATTCGACAAAATGGCATTTTTCTTTGGTTTTCTGACAGTGAACAGATCACTTTCTATTGTTATATCACCGCATTCATGATCTGAAAATATTGACACTTTATACGCCGGGGTATGTAATGATACCTGAGACCTGTTGATATTTATTCAATTATGTACTTACTGTAAAAATATGTTAGATAAACGATGACTAACCAATAATTGCTAGGTTGGTTTTTGCAAAGGAAAGTTAAATAGCCAAACAGGCACCAGATGATATGGACACCTGTTTGCACCTGAAATTAACAAGAACTATGTAATTATTACTTTACTTTTCATTCGATCAACTGAGATAACTAAGTGTTTCAATGTTGAATGTTTGTTTTGATAAATATTTGTTTAATATAGAAATAGAATAAAAGCACCAGTTTTTTCTTTAGTTTCACGTCATTGTTGCTTTAGTCACTAACGAATGACATCAAAACTAGTCCTTCAAATATGTATATCAAATTGGCTATGGCTATTAGAGTCGCGTATAAACTTACAATTGTCCATATTGCTATTGTTATTTCTGTCACAGAACCATATGTTGTAAAACACATAACACCTCAAACACATTTATTAACTCACATGCTTCAAAATGTTTTTGCGTGAAATATCCTTGTCTCTGTCAATGCCAAAATGATTATTAATTTCTTCCTATTAGAGCGTATGAAAAAGGACAGACGAAAGATAAGATAAAATGTGTTTTTTAATAAGCAAACCACCTGATGATAATCGCGTTGAAGAAATGCTCGTGTTTTCTATACAGGGTGTCCCAGCGATAATGGAATAGGTATGTATGTATGAAATACAGGGTGTCTGTGATTTTGTAGAAGGTGAGTACAATGAGTGAATTACAATCATCAATACTTCGTTTAATACATAAGATGCTAATTGAATTTTTGATATTTACTTGAAATGAATTTTAGCGAATTTAACTATTTTTACAAAAGAGGAAATTTATGCAAAAATTTAATTGTTTTGATTTGCATAGTAATAACTTTCATAGTGATTAATTATTGCACGATTGAAAACAGATTTTCAAGTATTGCTAATGATCGCTAATGATATTTGAGCACACAGAACATAACACCCTGAAAATTTTTCTGTGAAACCGAGGAATTATCACAATTTAGCCATCAAATATTGACCGTGATGACGTCAAGTTTGCTAATCAAATTATCGAATTACCTAGTTATAAAAGCTTTATTGCGAATATTATACTTCGCAGTTTTCATTCGGCTGTGCCAAACATTTCAACAAAATGACAGGTCTTTGTCATGTTTTTTTCGTCACTCTACTTGTGAACTCTGCCTTCACCGTCCCTGTGAACCAAACAAAAGTCTCCAAAGAAGTTACCACGGATAATGTCGGAGTTGAAACGACGACCGGGGAAATATCGAGTTTCAACAATTCGGACAAGGAGTTGTAAGCGGTTTCATTTAATTTTGATTTATCTTTTTGTTGATCCAACAAAACTTACATCACACATGTGACCTCTATTCTATATCACATTCACGTAACAAAATGATATGAATAAATTTTACACCATTGTTCACCTGAAATAACTATAGTTTCTTTATGGTGTTGTTCAAAATCATTTTGAAAAATTTGTTTTCCATTTTTAGATAAAAACAAAAATATCTGATCCGCCAATTAGATTGTCAATTATTTTCAAAACTTTTTTACTTCGGAGTATCGTTGAAAAAATGTACAATCGGCAACACCGCACTTTCTAGCGAGCTGTCACAACTATCTTGCCCAATTAATGGGTTTTATCCGAATCCGCGAGTTTGTACAGACTCTCCTGGACACCCCGTATAGTGTATTTTAATTTTCCAGGTATATCATCAAATCTGTTGTTTATGAGATTGGAATATTAACAGACCCTGGCAATGATACAGATTATGACAACTCAACGTGAGTAAATACATTGGAATTTTAATGTTTATTTTGTTTATACACATTCAAAAGTTATGAAGGATCAAATGTGTGCCATCCCATGACGTTTTACAACTTTTCAGTCACGAGGAAGTGGAACTGACATTCTTCGATCCTGCAGAAAACGAAACTTCTATAGACCTTTCCAACATTCCCATCCCAATTCAAACCAACATCAGTGGTGTATCGATCACGGGGATATTCCCGGCGGATTTCGGGGATATTCATTTACTGAAAAATGGGACACCTACTGCTAACGGTTCACATTTTCCTTTGTGGCCAGACAAAGAAGTGAAAATCACTCATAACGTGGTGACGTCAGACCAACAGAAGAGTTCGTCGTTGTTGGCTTCATTGCCGGAATATCTCGGATTTCAGAAACATCATGGACAAGAAAATAGCACGGAAAATTCCAACGAATCGAACTGAATCCATTCATGTGTAATTTGATGAAAATATATTCATATATATCTCTTAACCTGACATGCAATATCATTCACTCGATTGAAATAAACTTCGAAGCACTCTAAATCTGTTATTCTAGAAGGAAAATTCAACATCTAAAATGATCTATTTCTAGTTTTTTGTAGGAAAAAATAGTATGGAGAGTAGAGTTAAACACTTAGTTTTAAAAATATTCTTATAATTCACAACAAGCTCAATTAACATTCAGTCTCAGTATTTATTTGGTTTCCTTATCAAATATTAAATTTTCTTCTTACAATAAGCAAGCATAGCCAAACTGCCAATTAAAATTGTGGGTATTATAATTAGTAACTTCTTACTTTTTGTTCTTTTATGCTTTGTCACCTGTAAAGAATAAAATTAAATAGAATATTGCAAAACCCTCACAGTCATCATGCATCATAATCATATACATGTAATTGACATTTTGACACTTAGTTTGACTATGACTTGAATGATACTAAAACACCTGTTATAAAAACATTTCATTTCGATATGTCCAAATATCTACTCACTTGGTATTCAAACACTTCCAGATTTTCTTCAAAATCTTGTAATACATTCAACAAACAATGAACTGAAGGTGATAGAACTATATTACAAAGATTTGTGTCCTCCCTATTGAGTGAATATGTAAGCATTGCTAAGTGTCTGTTCAACTGTTGTGATATCTGAGCCAACACTAATTGAGTATACTGATTGTCCACTATCAGACTTATTTTCCGGCTGGAACAAGGTCACTAATAGTTACTTTGAAGCGAAAATCAGTAATGTTCCACACATACTCAGAAGGAATTTGAGAGCCTTTGAGAAAGTTCATGATTTTTTTTCTGCATTCTTCATCGTCGATACCAATTACACTCAAATCCTCTTCAACCAAAAGGTTCAAATCATTAGAACCTATACCATTTTCTTTGAAATTGTTGTAATATTTTTCGGAATTACAAGAGCGTAAAAGTACCTGTAAAATATCCATCACCAAAATGATAAAAATGGTTAATTCAAATAAAAAAAGTATAAATAATGTGTGAAGCAAATTCTTATTCTCGAATACACTGGTTTTGCTTTCTGATCATGGCTATCCGGCAAGGATATCAAGAGTGAAGCTGTTGCCTGAGCTCTTTGTACTGTTTTCCGGACATACCCGATATCTTAATAGTATATTTAAATTTTTGGCTACTTTGTTTTTTCAATCGTTGTCACTTATATCACAGAGTATATGAAAACTCTGTACTTATATACTTGATTCATTCAAGAACCCTTCATTACCTTACGTAAATTCCAAGGAAGGGTGGAATCTACACTGACCGATCGGGTATGTTCGGTAATATAGGCAGCTAGCATAAGCAGCAAGTTCACACGAGAGCTGTAAGATGTGTGTACGTCTTATGGAAAACTTGGAAATATGGAACCCTGATTGAATTTCGTTCCAATGTGATATCATAGATGTCACATAATGCATGAATTTCCATTTTTAGCAATGTGAAGTTGGCAGTTAGCAGCAGTTATAAACGTATATGATTGAGTGATTTCGAAAATCGTACTGAGTTGTGAGGTTATTTCAATCTTGCAATTCTCTTCAAACACGATTTCAAAAAATTCTGCTGATTATGAACTTACTATCTAAAAATGGTATTTAGGCGTCTGCAAAATATAATACATTTGAACTCGTTTCCGTCATTACCCAAGAGGTAGAGTTCTCAATGCGTTGCTTTTTTTAATGGAAGCATCCCCAGTAGGCCTACAAACCATATGTTTTTCAAAATTTTCACATATTTACCCCTTCCAGAAATAAAATAATTTCTGAAATTCGTTTATTGGCATTTGTACAAAATAGCAAAATGCACTTCATATATTGTTTCAGATTAAGTCTCTGAAAAGTTTACGCGGCACTTATTTCACGTTTTTCAATTATTTCACTGCATTTACCCCTTCCAGAAATAAAATAATTTCTGAAATTCGTTTATTGGCATTTGTACAAAATAGCAAAATGCACTTTATATATTGTTTCAGATTAC
Organism: Plagiodera versicolora; assembly: GCA_037013635.1. Lineage (NCBI taxonomy): Eukaryota > Metazoa > Arthropoda > Insecta > Coleoptera > Chrysomelidae > Plagiodera > Plagiodera versicolora. The sequence continues at coordinate 6,948,201 of CM072991.1, read as the reverse complement.
GTCTCTGTTAAGTCTACGCGGCACTTATTTCACGTTTTTCAATTATTTCACTGCATTTACCCCTTCCAGAAATAAAATAATTTCTGAAATTCGTTCAATGGCATTTTTACAAAATTGCAAAATGCACTTCATATTGTTTCAGATTATGCGCGTGTCTAAAAATCCACGAAGAACCATTCATAAAAAAATATTCAAGCTTAAAATAAAACGAATTCGTTTCATTTTTTAAATCTTTAATGTAAATCTCAAGAGAAAATATCTGAAATCGATAAACCATAATGGGCCATTTTAAAATCGTTCAAATGAAAATTGAAACGGCACTACTATTTCACGAAGAACTGATCATCTGGATGAATTCACCAGATGATACTTACTTGAACACCATGAACCTTTTCCTGAAATAAATAATTCCTGAAAAAAAAATGATTCCTGAAAAAAAATCCTGAAAGAAAAATAATTCCTGAAAAAAAAATCTAAAAAAAAAATTCTTGAAATAAATGATTCCTGAAATTCCTGAAATTCGTTCATTGGCATTTTTACAAAATTGCAAAATGCAATTTGGAAACTTGTCATCTTAATCGTCAGGCTTACCTTCTTTTTCATGAAAAAGAGTTTCAAGTAACAATAAGTCGTTTAACAGACAGTACATCAAAATACTGAAAAGAATGTTCATTTTCGAGTTGAAATCCTTAACATCGCAGTGCAGAAGTAACAATCGTCTACAGTGCGATTTAGTACAAATCAAATCTACAATCAGAAATGCATTTGAAGAAATCAAATACACCGTCAAGCGATTAACAAACAAAAGTTTCATCAAAATTCAAAGGTCCTACTCACTTAGGAGTCTAGAAGTTAGATAGCAAATCAAAAAATCAAGAACAACTATCGAAACTCCCTCAAGCACGAAAAACACTGTTCATACCGACTCTTTAAGGTGTCAACCTCCTTTTCAGGGAGGAAAATTACGAACACCAAAGTCAATACTCTCCCCTCGTAAGGGTACCGGGCGTGTTTTAAGGCGAGGTTTGTCAACTGTCGTTCTTGAAACTGGTCGAATGATCACTGAAAATAATATAAATGACGTCACTTAGCGGCATATTCGATTTCTTCAAATGCATTTATGATTGTAGATTTGATTTGTACTAAATCGCACTGTAGACGACTGTTATTTCTGCTACTGCGATGTCGAGGATTTCAATTCGAAAATAAACATTCTATTCAGTATCCTGATGTACTGTATGTTTAACGACCTGTCACTTGAAAACTTTTTTTCAAGAAAAAAAAAGGTAGGCCTGTGTAATTTGGAAAAGTGAAGTTAAAATCGAGAAATTGCAATTTGGACATACTGAACGTATATTCCGGCTATAAGGATTCTCTATAATCCTACAAATTCCATAGTTCGTCGGAATATTGTGGGTGCACCCGCTGTAATTCGTGCAAAAAGTCATGCATAATCAAAAAATCACTTACCTTTTTCTAGAAGAACTACTTACTACCTGTAACAACAGAAAAAATTCATTAAATCTCAAGAATCAATATCTGAATTCGAAAAATCATAATGGACAATTTCAATAATAATAAATGTCATTTATTGAACCAATTTACACTGATCCAAAAGGCCAATCGACTAAGTCCTTCTGCCCATTGAGATACTTAAATATGTACACAAATTAAAAGAAAAAATAAATAAAACAACAAATCGATACAAAAAAATTATCAGTAAGTTAGAAATAGGTGTTATGTGGAGCTGAGAAATGGAATGTGAAATTTTTTTAAGTGAATTCAATTGATTAAGTCATAGATGTTTTCCAGAATTGTCTGCTGACTGGTTTTCTGAAGAATTTTTGAGTGAGGACACAATTTCGAAATTATTCAGACGTCACACCATGCATCATCTGTTTACGTCACATGCCATCTATAAGAAAATTAAAAATGAATCTATGAAATTGCATATTTTGTTTAATTGCATCTTTTCTTAAATGTTGAGAAAGGGTTCATTTATCATGTATTCATCATGAGAAAACATTGAAAACGCCGTTTTGAAAGTACAATTTCACCAAGAAATCAGTAAATTTCAATATAAAAACCCGATGTATCATGATGGAAAATTTCGAAATCGTTCAGTTTTGTGAAGGGACATGAAAATAAAACTCACCCATTAACTTTTCTCAACATGCCCACTCTCAAACTGTCCTTGAAGCACACCCACTTGAATTGTATCACAGTCATATACACTCGAGATCACTGCGGAAACACACTCGCGAAAACTTTCCACCGCACGAGAAAGTCTTTTCGTCACGCACGTCCGACCCCAACGGAGGTTTAAAATCGACTGAGTAATATGTGTCGTCTTATCAGTCTGCCAATTCCTTTATGTGTGATTAAGAGGGTTAAATAATCGAAACTTAGTCATCTCTGCGATACCGAAATGTGTGTACAGGATGATTGAAATATCTTCAAATTGAATTCTGCTGGCTATATTAGGAGATTGTCAGAACTCGGGCTCCTCTGACTGATAGAAAGGTGCCTAGGGCACGAATTCCAAGTTTCCAAAACGAACATGATCTTTCCCTATAATTTGAATGAATAGCCAAACTGGTAGCAGAAGTTCTTTATTGTGGATTCCAAAACCATGATGAGAAATATTTCCAAATTTCAACATTTACCTACACATCTTGTTGGTAAGTTTGGCAGATATAAATGTAATTATAATATACAGAGCGAACTTTACTACAAAGAAATTACCCTTTACAAATTTTTGTGGAATTCAAAACGAAATGATTGGGAAAGAAGACACTAATTTTCATGTAAAAATGCATTAATTTGTATTCTTGGCCATTTGATTACAAAAAATATTATACAATGACTATACAGAATAATCATGAGAAATGGATGAAAAATACAATGCTACCTATAATTCAGATACTGAATATCACACCACATAGTTCACTGCAATTCACAGCTTTTCACACTCTTGTACGGGTCGAGTCTCCAACCAATCTGTCAACTAGCTAAGGAATACAATTGTATTAGTAAAGCAGAGAATTTTCTTGATCGTCGGAGATGTGCATAAATTCATCGATTGTTGTACAATAAAAAACAAGAATATGTGAATGAATTACCTAAAATAAAGATAGGATTTCGAAATTTGATCATAAAGAGAAAAACTTCAGATTAGTAACCAATCTTTCAGAAAATTTCAAACATCTTTTAATCATCACATAGACAAAGAATACTTACACTTCCAATTCCTGGCAAACTCAAAAGTGTACCCAAAATTGGCACCTTCCTCAAGAAATTGATAGCAACTGGGAAAAATCCACTACAAAGAATTGAGTTATGCATTGACATAATAATTTTCTCATTTCATACCTAAACAATAAAATAAAGCCATACGTTTCAGCTATCATCCCAAACAACGGCCACTTTAGAAGTACCAAAATAATGCCTCCAAAAAAGGCAATTGTCCCTTTAGCTTTATGCCTTTGAAAGAAAAATCTGAATGTTCTTTCTCTACCTATCACACATGCTAATCCAGCTATAAATAATATCTGAAATAAACGAAAGTTTCAGAGTTATACCTCTGTGTGAAATTTCCATTAAATAACTTGCATTTCCTAATGCCAAAAGACTTCTATCAAGTAACATCATAACGCCTAGAAATATAAAAAAGATTCCAAACGCTGAGAGACCAACTCCAATTTCTGGAAATTAAAGAAGCATAAAATTGATTCATGAAATTAACGAATCACGTACTCTGTGTATCCGTTATTTCGAACATTTTGAGAATTTTTCAAAATATTAGACTTCAAAACAACATTCAAAATATTACACATAACCTTTTCCACGTAAACATAGATCTGTCAACGTCAGCGGACCGAACAGTAAAGTTGGAGTTCGGAACGGTTCGTGGGAAACAACTGGCTGTCGAAATGATATTAAAAAGAAGAAGAAGAAGTGTATAGATGTTGAGGTTGGTAATATGTGTTAAATTCGAATTCAAATTGGAAATCGATTGTTGGTGTTTGGTAATATACTATAATTCACTGAAGTTGAAACAGTTTTGGTTACTCGAAATATTATCAATATAATTTTGTTTCAGATTCCAACTTGAACGAAACATTCGTAGGTTACATATTTCAGAAACAAGATGTCTTGCAAAATGTCGAATACTCGAATGGAACTGGTAAGAATGATTGATGATCGATTAGTTGAATTTAATATATATCCTTGAAGTAAGAAGAAAATAACTTCATTTTCTCAACATTAAGGAAATTTTCCGTTCAATCCAATGGCGTAGAAAAAACAAAAAAAGTGAATTGGTCCTACACCTCTTGTTAAGTTACCGAGTTACTCTAAACATCGAAATCTACCCACTTTTTTCGAAATATTAGTATATATATCAAAGAAAAATCACGAATTATCTTTCGAAAGATGATCAAGCACCACTTTAATCTCCAATTTTCTGTGATTTGAAGAATTTTACCGGCGAAGCAATGAAAAATGCAGTGAAATCCTTCAGCCTTTCGAAACAATACGTGCAGATTGCTATCAGGGCATCCATATTGAATATTTTGTATCGCAGAATACCTATCACCGATACTTGTTTGAAAACGAAAAAAATAGAGCACATTCCGTTCGTCGTCTTCAAGAGTCTCAAGAAAGTTAAAGATCCAGTATTAAATATGTATATTTCGTGGATGGTTGGCATCACAGATGCCATTAAAAGAAATTACGTAAGTACTTCCGTAGACATTTTAAAGCTGCACATCGACAACGTACGTGAAATGAAAATATAACCTAACTGTTCTTCTTCCTAATTGTTACAAGCGGGATTACAAAAGAGAACCGTTAGGTTGAACAACAATCAACTGTTTTAGTTGTCGGAAATTTTCGTTTTTCTGAAAAGGCAAAACAAGGTCATAGAAATGTACAGGTTCGCTATAAAATTCAACATGAACGAAACGATCGAAAACAAGCGCACATTCGAATACGTGAATGAAGACACGAAAGCCCTGTTTGAGATGATTTTCGAATTGGAGAAAGTCGAGAAAATATCGGGGGAATTCGACATCAACATCGAACTGAAGTACAGTGATAGTAAGAAGAGAGAAAAAACGGTTGTGGAGTTGGAAATGATTTTCGTGTTTTAGTCACTCCTGCTGAATACGAGCCTCCAGGCTTCATGGCAGCATTGCAAGCGAATTGTTTGGAAAAGAGTAGTTACTTTTTACATTTGGGCACGTTGAATACAGGGTATCACATGTTGACGTGCAGAGCGCAAGGAATAAAAGTGAGAAATCCCAAATATAATGCTCCATTTTCGCTAACCTCAAAGGCTCTAGCTGTCAACTGTCAATTTGTTGTCTTCACTTTACCACACAAATTGCGGCAAGTTCGAATCTCGCGTTGATTTTGGGGCTCCTTTTACTTTCGGATTTGTTATGAGCTCGTTTTCAGTTGGGCAAAAGAGCTCTCACGCCGAACTCTGAGTTGACACCTGACGTCGATGAAAATCTCGAAGAGGTCATGGATGTGGACGAAAATGAAGTGGAAATGAAAATTCCTGAGTCATTTGTTAGTAGAAAAATTGTGCCACCAAATAAAAAAATTAAAGGTAGTTTGAATATATTATATATGGGTATACTATAAATTTCAAAAAACTCTGTATACACAGCAGGCAAAATATAATAGGAAATAGAAAAATGATTCCTTTTGTTTTGAATGGACAGAAACAACAGATTTTTCTTCTGATTGATCTACGTTTATATCAACTTTTATATTTTTTTATGCAATCCTACCAAATTTTTTCTAGCAGATCATAAAATTTTAGTCATTGTTCAAAAACCTTGAGTTCATTGATGCATTCTTATTTAATTTTACTGTATAAACCCCTAATTCTCTACTTCTTATTATGTTTGAACTTATTCCTCATTTAATTTGCTGTATAAACTCATTTTCAGTTCTTGAAGAGATCATAATTTTAGATGATGGTAGCTTCCAGAATATGGAGAGAAATAAATTCAATACCAGCAACATTACTATTTCCGGTAAGACTACATTTTCTTTACTTCAATAGCTCTAAGCAAAACATTTTTGAAAGTGTCAAATAACACAAAAAAAATAAAAGACAAGATTCTACATTCGCTCAAATAATCAACTCCATAAAAAATGTTGAAAATTTGGTAGATCAATAAAATGAATGAACAATTCCATATATCATAATCATTTACACTGATTGATGTTGCTAGGAGGTGCTAGATTTGGGAAAAACACTTGGTATAGTCTATTTATTCAAGCAATAAGATAGTTGTGACAGCTCGCCAGAATTTGCGGTGTTAATAAAATATTAATAAAAACCTTCGACCTTTGATCATCTGAATTAATTTAGACCAATGGACAGCCTAAGTCTTGAAACCCTTTCCAAACAAAGCGTTTATTTCACGTTTTTGCTTCTGTCAGTTGTAACTAAGAATAAAACTGTTTGTATATATGGTGATATCAAGTTCTTCTAAAAATCATTCTTATGGAAACTCTTATTGAGAAAGCAATTCAATATTGCTTTGTTCGAAAAGGTTTTTTGGGCTCCGCCCATTTTGACGTCACACTTAGGTAGTCCATTGGCAAATGAACATAAGCAATACGCCACCTGGTGGCACTAAAAATAACTAGACGAGAGGACATAGTTCTTCTGTTTGGTATTATGTGTTGTTGATTTTATACTGAATTTGAATATTTAAAAGATTGTAAAACTCTGAATGGGTAAAATCAAACTTCCAATATTAGTTCCCATGCTTTTCCTCAAGCTGGTGATAAAAATATCGTGAATAGATAGATGAAATTCTGTTTACATTAAAGGTCACAGTCAAGCATAGTATTGTTTAGGTATCAACAAAATTGAAACGAGATCTCACATTATCCATTTTATTTAGCACTTCTCACCAAAAAAACATCACAAGAAACAAATACTTTGAATTCATAATTCATTTCATTACAAAAACAATTTTCTTGTCATCATGATATTATGATGTCCAGCACTCAAAACTTCTTCACCTTCATGAACACTTCTGAAAGTGTTTGTGCCAAAGAACCCCAAACTAAATCTTGCCATTCGAATCTAAAAACAAAACGAATTATCAGAATCCTGTATATATTTTGATCGAACCATTCATATTCACAACAGTATTTTAACCTCGTATTATTTTCAATATAATACAATGAATAAAACAAATGATAATGCTTACCACCTTTAGAAATATGAAAATACATACACATGGATGCTCTAGCTCACTATGAAAGTCTGAAATGTCTTTATTTTCATGATAAACTCACACTTTATTAACGAAAACTCACATGTAAACAAATACAACACCATGATGCCCGTTTGTATGGTTCTCTGACTGCTCACTTTGGCGCTGCAATCTTAAATTCATTCGCTTATTGCACCTCGAACATTCAACAAAAACATAACTCGGGCTTCAGACAACCTGGACAACGTGACAGTCCTCAGCGACATGTCTAGCCGCAACAACGTCACCGTCGCCACATCTTCTGGCGTCGCCTCTTCCTCGGCGTTCGATTGCATGTGCCAACTCCTCCTGCCGATGGAGACGCCTGCCGTGAAGTGCACCAAGTGCAGCAGACTGTGCCACGTGCCGTGCGCCGGCTTTTTCCGTGACGTCGACGCCGTCGGCGCCGATTTTCGGTGCACCACGTGCGACAGCACCGATACGATGATGATGACTTATGATGCTAGCGATGTGAAATTGCTGGCCATCATCAGGTAGGAAGATGGTTGATTACGAAATTTGTTTGGGGGTTCAATGGGAGCGAGAAGAATGGCTTGTATAGAATTGAGATAGCAATATAGATAGATATACAGCTTCGGAAGCATTTGAAACGTAGAAAATTGATGTGGTGTATGAATTTTTTCGAAGGTTGGTTTTGTTCTTCTCGTACAAGAATGAAGCACTGCCTGAAGACATCATTGAGCTAATCGATGAACCGCTCAGAGAACGGATTTTTCTGAAACTAAAAGAGTTCAGTATCTACACGGTCGATACGAAAACTGGAAAAAGGTGAGTTTTACTTTTTTTTTCTTGCTTTGTTTTCAAAATAATAGAAGCATTTGACATGAATTCATTGAATCTTCACGAAAAAATGGCAAGGAAAACGATGAGGTGAAATATTTTTACAATAGTTGCCAAATGTCAACAAAATTATCCCTTTATGTTGTAGTCACTCGAAAAAAAAAACACTCTGTATCGAATAATTTCCTATAATACGTGGATGATTTCGGTGTTTCTCTTTTTTCAGCTCATTCAATAGACGGAACGTAGAAAGAACAGCACCATCATTTTTTAATACGGATAATTCCCAATACTTTGACTAGTTTACGTTTTATTGTATCTGTTTCTGTTTGTGATATAGTTCGTTATGATCGTTCGAATTTCAGATAGTTTTGAAATTATAACTAATATAAGTCTAGATCCCCAGCAGAATTTCAAGAAAATGTTCTTTTGTCTCCTTCAGTGATAAAAAAATTAAAAATCGAATTTGAATTCTGAATACATTAATTGTTGAATAACATGAAATAAAACGAATTGTTTTTTCAATAAAAAGCTGCCAGTTATTTCTTGCTTATGTAAAGTTTACTGAAAAAAAAATGGTACTGAAACATGATACTACAAGATGATATAACATACTTTAATTATTCATTTATTACGCATGCTACGAAGTGAATCAGTGCTAGAATGCACTGTTATTTACATCAACTCATATTGCATTATTAAAATAACAACAGATTAAAAATTACATCGGAGAGAAAGTGTATTTGCAATGAAAATAAAATCGAGTTTTGAACATGGAGAATTCGAATCTTCTCTTGGTAAGCTACCCGACTTTTCTTGGCCTTGAAGGGACAGATCACGTGTTTTTCAGCTAAGGATATAAAAGTCTTGGTTCGATTAAGTCAGACCAAAGGTAATTGCGTTGTCGACTTTCCATTTCCAAGTTGTCTTCTCCATCTAGCTTTATCGAGAATTTACCTTCGGGCTCCTTACATTCTTCTAGACCACCTGAAACGAAACGGCGTATACAGGGTGATTCACGACGAATTGTACATGGTCCAACTATAAGTGCTATCTATGGACTGAGACCATTCCATATCTGGTATTGAAAAATTCCGTTTTTGACGAGAAATTATTAAAGCGTCTGATTCTAATGGCTTGTCAAGTTTGGATGATTGTATATGGAATAATATAATATTCTGCTGAAACTTCATTGTAATTCAGGAACAACACACAGCTAAAATATTCTACTATGTATTCGCACCAACTTCAAAAGTAAGTTAATGAACAAGAAAATATTGAATTTCTCACCAGTTCTGAGTGACGTTGAATCAAACAATTTTACAAGCAAATTTCAATATGAAAATTTCAAACTTGAAACTGACACAAGGCGAAATTTCTAGACTACCACTCACCCAGTATATCGAAAACTATGGCATTGAGGTTGCATTGTATAACTTTCCCTGTTATATATGATGATAGTTCTGGTTGATAGCTTGGACCGATTTTCAATACCTGAAAGAATGGGACAAATTTTAAATACAATTTTTTGTTTGTGAATGTATAGATATGATTTAATCTTCCAATAACTTCAAAATATATTCGTTAATTGATGATAATGAATAGTTTTCGTCACTTATATATTACGGGAAATTCTTTTAAAATGTATTCTAAATATGAGAATTTCACTGGAAACGGAGAAACAACTGAAAACAAGATAGTTTCGACAGCTCGCCAGAAAGTGCGGTGTTGCTGCTTGTGTTTTTTTTTCAAAGATACTCCAACAGAAAAAAAGGCCAAGTTTATCATTCAAATTGTTTTGAAAATTGTTATCGATTATATCGAATATATACACCATAATTGTATAACTATTGACTGTGGATAAAACATTGAACGGAATTTACAATTTTCATTAGTGTATTGAATATTTCTCTCCAAATTAATTTGACATCATTGTGAGGTCACTGTGAAGTGTTACCATAATTATTGATGCCTAAATGTTCCCAGCTATGTCTCAACCGATCAGAAGTTCTGTGGTTAGTTAATTACTTTTTGTTTTGCACTATTGGTATTAAAAAATATCCAAATGTGTCAGAACTATTTTCCTATTTTCAACCAATTATTTACCTTGAAAGCAATTATATCTCCTAATTTGGGCTTCATATTAATCATCGATGGCGACCTCATAATATCCTGCAAGCTAGTCTTCACTTCCTCGTACGAATTAATGTCTATCACATTTTCCACCTGTACGACCTCGTTTTCCACTTGACCTTCTTCATCGAACTTGATGTGCATAGATGGCGCTCCCTTGACGTTCATGGGTCTCGGAGACGTCACGACCGGCGGCGGGAGCGTGGCGGTTTCATGTTTATCGCTCTGTTTTTTAGTACGCCTCCTGACGCGTTTTCTTCTTCTTGTGACGAATTGGCTACAATCGCTTTCGTGGGTCGAGTCTTGCGACGACGCTTTCAGGGATTCCGCTTTTCTCAGCTCATCCAACAGTGTACCTGAACACGAGATCGATCGAATCACTTTTATAATCTACTTATTTAGGCAAGACAAGTTCGGTCTTGCTGCTTGTCTTTTTTTTTGAGGATACTCCAAAACAGAAAGTTAGGTTAACTAAATCAGTGAAATTGTTTTGAAAAATGTTTTTGATTTATGAAATATTTACATCAAAATTGGATAACTATTGATTGTTAAGAGAAAGATACATAATTGTTCCATGACTATTTCTGTGAAACATTCTTCATGTTCTTTTTTATTCAGAGCTAGTTTTGAAGTTATGCATATTCTTTTCAGTAGTTGAAATAATGTATTCCACAATTCTTTTATTACTTCTCCAATTTTTTCAAATTACTTCAGATAAATATTGAAAATACAACATTCATTTTGAGTACTCACCAATTCCAGACAACTGAAACTTTGATTGAGGACATTTTTTACTTGGTTCTGAGGATGAGATTCTAGAAATGTCAAGAGACATTTGTATATCTCCACCATTTGACAGCTCTTCTGGTTTATCTATATCAATTTGAGTGCCTCCATTTTGGACCACTGAAGTTAGAATATGTCCATTTTCAGTTGCATTTCTGGAAGATGCCCTTTCTTCAACACATGAAGGTTCTCCCACATTTGTCTCTGAATGAGGAGTATCTTTTTCTCTACTGCCATTCAAAGGATTATTTTTTGTGCTGTTATCTGTTTCATGACTTTTCAATTCTTGAATTTCTGTGTGACTTGTAGAGTTTTCAGGTAATTTTGATACAGAGCTCTCATTTTTGTTACATGATATTGGCACTGTTACCTCATTCTGTGATACTGATCTACTGTTATTTTTCCTGATTGGAGTACTTTTGAAAAAGAAAAATTTCTCTCTCATGTGTTTTTCATTCAGTGTCTTGTTATTGAAACATGATTCATTGCTTGGTTTCCAATTGGGCAATTTGACAGGTCGTGTTTTAATATCAGATACATTAATAACTTCATCATTATTATCCACATCAACTGAGCAAGTTTCAAGGTGAGTTTTTACAGCCTCGAGCAATTCAGCAGATTCTTGTGAGATTCCATTTCGTTTTTTACCTCTATCAACTCCTGTTTTATGACTATTAGAGCACAAAATAGGTGGAATATTATTGATTAATGTATTTCGTTCAATCACTGCACTCTCTAACAATCTTTGTTTCTTGCTCACTTCATTATCAATAATTTTCTCAGATTCTTGTTTATCTGCTGAAGGAAAACTTGTAGGTTTTTCATTAACATGATTTATGTGAACAATATTGACTTTTTTGTGTTTCAAATACTGTTCAGTAATAGTAGGTAATGGTGCATTTTTTATCAAGGAAAGTGTATTATTTTTGAAAGAATCATCAATATTTCTATTCTTTTTAGTTGTTTCTTTGATAGAGTATTGTCCTTCATTGCTAAAGCTTTGGATTTTAGCATCATCAATCATTTCTGAATTGGTATCTTTTGTTTTCAGCTTTTTTTTATTTTTTTTGGTTTTCTTCTGTATCTGGTTATTTGGGTTCTTATCTTCATTAATTTTCGTCAAAGAATTTAATTCCTCAGCCATCACATCTAGTGCCTCTCTGAACTCCTTAAGTCTTTTTAATCTAAATGAATCTTCATTTTCTAATTCCATTTTTCTTTTCTTTTTGTTTTTAGACTCGATAATATCTGTTTGGGGCTGTTGGATAATATGTTCCTCTGGTTTTATTGGAGTTACCCTAGAAATTTTGTTCATCAGAGTTGAAGAGAAGAAATTTTTGGTACTCACCAAAGTATTTCATCTTGATGTAAAATCCTGATATCTTCAGATGGGGGTAGAAACTCATTATTCGATGACAAATAAAAATTTTGAATATTGAATACAATAGATATTTTATCATGAAGATCTTGTACCGTTTTAATATCGCGATTAACAAAAATTCTGGCCCTGTGCCGATGATCATTAAAAAAATTAGACAGATTCAATATGACACCAAAGTTATTGTAGCTGGTCATTTTGTATCATCAATTGAAATTACGTAAATAACTTATGAAATAATTATTTTAAATTGTTGCTTGAAATAGGAAATAAAAACATAATAAATCAAAGCAAATGGAAATACTGGAACTTTTCTACTTCTTCTTTGTTAGTTGTTACTTGTGCTATTGCTATGTTGTGGTATCAGTGGCGTTGCGTGACTTGAGGGGTCTCGTATAAAAAAATTAGGAAAAGTTTCGCCATTTGATACGAAATAATATTGAATTTTTTGAAATATGTGTTCAGGAAAATAGCAGTCGACGATAAGAATACAATTTTATAATCAACCAATGGTCTGTGGCCTGTTGCATGGGATGAGTGAGTGTAGATGTAGTGAGGTTATGTTCAATTGGTTGTTGTTGTTTCAAAATTCGAATGTCTTCGACAATAGACCATTCCAGGTCACCTGATTTTGACAGTTCCGCCATATTGCTTGTGGGGCACACAAAGAATCGATCTCCATTTATTTAACATTGATGGTTCTGACCTGTTGTGCTGAATTTGGTGATTATAAAGTTTTTTCCTGTATTTTCCGAGTGATTTTGTTGAAAATGAATCGCAGTGATTATTATCTTTCGCTTGAGGAAGAAATTAGAGTGCGATATGAACAAATGTTGGGTTTTATTAACAATATAGACCCGTACGCTTTAGTGCCAGCAGAAATGACCAGAGACTTGAGTTTTCTGCCCAGTGAAGGCCAAATAGACTTATTTAATTACTAGTCATAGAGTTTATAGTGGGGAGCAGATGAAGGCTTACAAGTATTTGCTAGCCTATAAAGTATTATGAGGCTGGATTTGTTTTGGAAGTTTTAGCAAAGAAAATTGATACACATTTTGTTGTTGTTGCCAAGGTAGATTATATACCTGAATATTATCGAAAACTTGTTTGATAGATGGAAGTTATAGTAATATTCATAAGTTTTGCCTTGTTTATTAAAAACAAGAAGAGATAAAATGTACACTTTACTTCTGAGACTATTTATTACTAAATAAATAAATTATTCCATCCTGACTTTTAATACTTTGATATCCCATGTTCACTGAGGGTACCCAATCAGGATTGTTTTCATCCTTTGAGCTCAGCTGGCACCACTAAAATCAGAAAATATACATATAAAAAAACGAATTACTAACAGAAAAAAATACTCTTATTAGTTCAACTATTTTAAAAAGACAACTTACATACCTGTTACAAAGTGTTTTTCACATATTCTTGCATTGTTAATAAACGATTCATTCAACTTTCCACGTTTTAGTGCTCGAATCCATGCCATACGACGTTCTTGTGATAATGCATCTAAATTTTCTCCACGCCCTTTGTACGGCCCTAGGAATTCGAAAAAGACGAAGTTTATTCCTTCCCCTCCTTTTAGAACACCCAACAACTGCACAAAAAGCTGGCATTTTTAAGAAAAACCAATTCATTTTGACCTGTGATTACGTTGTTTCTAATGGGGTTATAGATTAGTGTGCCCCACAAGCAATATGGCCGCCTGTCGATGACGTCAACCTGGAATGGTCTATATGTTGTGAAACTATCACAAAACATCTATAATGACAATTAAGAAATATCATTTTACTGAATTCATACCAAGAAATCTATAGATTCTCAAACATGGTGCTTGTATTGAACGGGCTCCTACAATCAACATGCCCCGAAAACACAGAGGCTTTCTACGCCTCTCACCCAGCTTACCGAGTTACCGCAAAAACTTTGACGGCTATGCCAATTAGAGTGGTAGAGCCAGATGGCTTGCTTTACGTCTTACAGAGGGAATTTGCTGCCACAATACCAAACGATAAAAATGTGAGTGTAATTGGTTCAGAAGATGCCACTACTTGTATTATTGTCATTGTGAGACACTCTGGTAGTGGAGCTGTAGCTTTGGGACACTTTGATGGTTCTGGTAAGTCTCATATTTCATTCAGCATAGAAAATGATCAGATAAATAATATGTAATAAGCACTAGTAGATAATTTTATTGGTTCCTAATGAATCACACTTACTAAATGCAAATCAACTCCATTTTGAAATTCACCCTCTGAATTGTCTAGATACACGTAATGCTGTCAATGCCATGACCAACAAACTTCTGAGTATGACTCCGTGTCCTGAAGGTACAATTGAAATGCAACTGATAGGAGGATATGCTGACGAAAAATACATATCAGAAGATTTATTTTGCGAGATAATGAACGCTTGTCATCGTCTTCCCACAGAAATATCCATCACATTGGCTTGTGTTGGTCAAATGAACACCAAAATACGAGCCGGTGTCTCATGGCCCATATTATATGGAGTCGCTGTCAACGTCAAGACTGGTATGAATTTCTCCGGGAAAATATTGGAGTACTCTATATGATTTTTCGCGTTTTTCGCACAGGAGAAGTATTTCCGGCTACCTTCCCTGAAAAAGGCCCCGAAGATTGTCTCCGGGGCGTGCGCCATCTATCGGGCCAGAGCGAATTTCTCGATTTGTACGATCCTGTCAGCGGCCTCCTAACTATCCATCCATTCGATTACACACCCTTTGAAGAAACCGATTTGTTGTTGCAGCAAGAGGATCGGATTTTCCTTCACACATGGTCCACCTCACCTTTGGTGGAACCTCCCAACTGGGTCGATCATATCAAAGCGATCTTGAAGTACATGCGGGATCGGCCGGCAGATGTCGTTTTCCGAAATCGGAGGCCGCTGTGTTTCAGGAGGGATGAACGGAATGGGTCGTGGTCGGGTATTTCTTAGTTCGTTCTGGAGTCGTGGGAATTATGGCTCAGAAATCAAGTCACTCCAAATGAAGAATAACCAAATTAAATGTTGTTTAAGGATCCGCTTGTAATATTAATTGATGAATAAAATAAATCTGTTATTCAAGTGAAGATCTGAATTTGAATTGTCTTCAACTCAGGCACCTATTGAAACCAACTTAGCTCTCATCAGATATACTGAGTGATTTTTAGTTCCGTCGGAAATCCCTTTTTTCAAAATAAAAAAATCCTAAAAGTTGTATTTTTCGATAATATTCCAACAAGACAATAGTGGTTAACAGCTATTAATTCCAAAAGAGCTAACTGTGTAATAAGGCACTTCTCCTGAGGCTTTTGGTGTAAGCGTTACCAATCTTGACCAGCAGGATATATCGGGTGTCCCAAATTATCGCATACATACAATATCTCGCTTATTTGACGAGATGATCAGAAACATTAAAAACTGTTTTTCATCATTAACAACAAAGAATTCGCATTTCACAGATTTTTCATTTTACCTAATTATCCTTATAAAAATTTTAAATAGACCACATTAGTGTGACGTCAAAATGTATGCAACCAACAGTGCATTGAGTCACAACGAAATATTTCTGAACGAAGATGCGCTAATATGAACCTTAAGTAACCATTATCTATGGTTCAGAATCTGTGGTTATGTTATTTATTGAATTATTTCGCTGTTATAAGCAATATTTAAGAAATGTATCTGTTTGAATTCGATAGAAAAAGAATGAATATGTCGTATGGAATGGGTAACGTAAAGAAAGTTTTCTCAAACACTTCTGAATAAATTCCAGAAAATCGTTTTACGAAAATATCGTTACTTCCATCCTTCATATCCAAGGTCCCTTAGATGCAATTCCTTAAATATCAACTTATTTCATGTGAGATCATAAAACAAAAGGGCCTGTTACGATGCTTCATTTCGCGCCAAACGATTCAGGACTCAGTGTAATGTTGGTTGCATATTTGTGATGTCATCACTAATGCGGTCTATTACCACCGCTGATGGCTAAAGAAATGTCACTGAAAAGAAGTACATTATTTTTTTGTTATCAAAAAGCGATGTCGATGTCAAAATAGAACTCCAAAAATTATTAAACACTACCTAGTGTAGTTAGTCGATGACTTGATTATTGTTTTAACGTCGTTATGAAGTTACTTAAATGTCATTCAAAACAGTTCTTCAATTTTTATATTATCTTGTCAAATAAGCGGGATATTTTCTCTCTTACGATTTGAAGAGAAAATATCACTGATTATTAAAACACAACTGAGGAGAATTACAAACGTCCATTCTTGACAGTAAACTACTATTTCATTCATAAATACGCGATGTAATAATAAGCAAAACCATTGAAATCTGTCAATTGTTCCTCAAATCTCATAGAATTCGAAATAGAAGAATGGAGTTGACGTCTTAGCGAAATTGCAACATCATTTTCCGAATGCAAAGTTTTGAAAGTTTTCTTCAAACAAGATTGTATAGTTTTATTGTATATTTGACCCGTAAGGTGGAGTAAATAAAAAAACCGTCTGTAATGATAAATAGAATATATTAATGTTATTATTGTGGTCGTTTTTACATTCTGTACATATAATATAATCTTACAAAATATAGGGTTTTGCAATAGTGAAGAAGAGTGAAGGTAATAATGCTCCAATTAAAACATTCATAATACTACACTATGCAAAATTAGTCTGAAATTTCACTAGTTGCAACCTTATGTTAACAAAAAATACACTTTGGTTCAAATAGTAAGAAGTGAGCCGATGAAACGGTCTCTAAAAAGTTATCGGTGAATGATTACTTTTTCACAACCATCCGTTTCTCCGACACACCTTGTATGTAATACAATATAAAATACGGTTTACTGCCCATCAATTGGCAGAGTAAACAAAATATCACAATACAAACACAACTTTGAAAAATTGTCTACATAAGAGAGCTAACTTTAAACAATACTTGCACAATAAATTAACGAAGTTGAGATTATAGGAAATAAATAAGTATAAGATAAAATAGGATTTTTCACTCATTCAGTCAGAAAGTTATCGTTAAGTCATCATGAAATAATAATAGTGTGTGTATATGAATACTATAAAAACGTTCACACTGTCTCGGAAAATTCATCATCATTTCTAGTCCCGAATCATTATGTTATCTGAATTTTGGACGAATATGCTGTATTCACTCACAAAATAACATGTCAGGTTAGATAAAATTTGATATCATCCTTTCATCGATGATTCCCAATTAAATATAGAATTTCATTCAACTGAAGAAATAATCAATTGTGACTCGAACTGAACGTTGTCACTCCAAATGACATTCCTGTTTCAAGTGATAAATGTCTTCTGTCTGTCTTAGTGAAAAAGCCTTTTTGTTTATGCGACAGGAATTCGTACAACCTTTGTATAAATGATTCAAAAAGTCAATAACGTTCCGAGATATTTTATTCATGGAGCGTGTCTAGTGAAAATAAAAAAAAAACAATAGGTGGAAATCCTGAAACCAAAGAGGTAATTACTTGGGTTCCTATTGCACTTTTTTGTTGGCAATGCCATATTCAGAGTGCCACACTAAAAACAAAAACGTCATAGTTTGTGCTGAATTGAAAAACAAAGCCTCTTTTTAAAATTCAAATTGTATTAGTGACAGTGACAGAGGAATGGTGACAAGACAAACGACATTTGATTGAGACGTTCCTCTTCGCGTAAAGTTTTTTATTATTTTTGCATTTGTTTTTAGTGCTCCACACTTTGAACTAAATTCAATGGTAAATTCAACTATATTTGTTCAAGTTTTCACCAATGCGATTGATCATAATCACATCCCCCAAATTTGACAAGAAATTAAATTTTTCTAACACCCCATTATATCGATAATAATCATCGTTCAACAATTCTTATTTGTAGTTGAAATAGATGACAGCAGCGTCTATAGGAACTTTTGTCTAGCTGAATTGTTAAGTATTACTGAAGATATTTCCATAAATAATCCTGTCAAAGTGGATATTTACAAGGATATTGATCGTGTAACACAAACTAGTCACTATCTACCACATTTTCGGTGTGGTTCTGTTCCGAGTTGTTGGTTTTCGATAAATTGTCATTGTCATTATTTTGTTGGTCGTCATCCTCTTGAGGTACCAAATGCGCTTTCTGAGCTTCTTCGAGCCAGTGTATTCTGTTTTGTTTCACACCTTCAAGCAGGGGATTGAGACTGTCGGATAAATCGGCGAAAGCCTACAACAAGTTTTCTACTCTCAAACACAAATTCCAAATATTTTTCATTGTGTAATATTTCTCGATGATATACATCGATATTCATAAAGTACGCCACAAATGGAAACAATCTTTGTTTGTATTTATTCGAAAAACTGAGTCAGTTTCTCATGAATGTCACTGTTTATTGTCACCTTTTGTTGAGACTTATCTTTCTCAACAGCAATATAAAATCGTCACTATTTATTTTGAAACGGTGTTTCTGAATTTCATTATGAAATATTTTTTTGAGACCAATATACAAGGTGTCTCAGAACTCAACGTCAAGCCGAAACGGGGTGACAAGATTGATCATAACCATCAAGAAAAAAATCTGGAAAAAAATCTATCCCATGCAGTTTGAAGATTATGGGCATTTTAAGAAAAACCTAAAATTTGATCATTTTACCTTGAAATTAAGAACCTACCTAGAGCTTGTGCGAATCAAAAACATTCTAACTGAGATAGTAAAAATCTGGTTACTTAAATTTGGTACTCTAGTACATTTTCTTAAAAGAGGGCCTGTCAAAGTCGACAAATCTTGAAAATTTTTGAATTCGTAGTTTGACAAATAGTCTGAATTCTCGGAAACTTAGGGCAATTATGTCATTATTTTTTATTGGGATTCTAGAAATGTTTTTTAGGATTACGTTTCCAAAGTTCAAATGAACAAAAAAAAAGAATAACCAAAATAACCGAAAACTTTCTAGGTTTTCCTTAAAATGCCCATAATTTTCAAACTGCATAGGATAGATTTTTTTTTCAGATTTTTCTCGTGATGGTTATGATCAATCCTGCCACCCCGTTTCGACCTGACGTTGAGATCGTGTATATGAGAAGAAGTGTAAGATATAAAAAATACTCACTTCATAAATGGGCATACAAATGGAATCGATGAAATTGATCTGCATAATTGGTAATTGTTCTGCTTTTGTTCTATCCATAATGTCCTGTTATGAAAAAAATCATGTTAAGGCCTATTTATTTAGTGCCATTTGAAAAAATATTCACAAATAGTAAAAATAACGATATCTTTTTGAATTTCACAAATATATCTACAGGTTTTCAGGAACGTTGAAGTAATTTTCTTCTTACTCAAGCAAAATATTGAGTAACAATGAGACCTAGCTTTTATCGTTGAAAGAAAGAGGAACACATTTTCTAACGAATCACCAAAATATAAGAGCACTCACCATTGGTGTTATCTTTAATTTTTCCCTCTCCAAATCACCCTGTTCGAAAAATTCCGCGGTGACTAAATCCGCTATCCTCTTCTCGACTTGCCACGGTTTAGTAATGGCCGCCAGATCGCACACAGTCATCAGCATACCTCTCACCGATTCTCTGTGCTCCTCTAGTTTCCAGTTAATGCCCATGTTCGCTATTTTGAAAAACTCTACGCGATTTCTGAAACGAATAAGTTTTTTTCTTGAAACCATTCAGGATTTCAAACATTGAATTTCATGCGCCATTTTCAAAGGTGGCTCTCATTGGTGTAACGCAGTGTGACGTGCTTAACCCTTCGACCTTGAGCTGACCAATCATAGATAATTGTTCCATGGTGAATTTTGCTGTGTTGCCGCACCAAAATACCACAACTTATTCTTGGAATGAAAGATGTAAAAGGATACAATATAAATGATATTTTTTCCACAAATCATCATGAAATGATATAGTTATCACTTATCGATTCGTTTTTGAGAAAATATATCGAAGAAATAAAGAGTCATCTACAAGTAAACTTGACAACATTGCGCATGGTGTGAGCAAAAGATATATGGAAACAGACAAAGATAGACTTAGGGTGTAGCTCGTCATACGCTCATAGCACCGCCCACTTATTCCAGACGTTTTTAAATTTTGAATGAAAATGCTGATTTCAAAACGCTGTAGAATCTGTTTGCTTTGATTTTTTTTCTTGATATTGGATGGACACTGAATCAATATCATAAGTCATCGATTGAGAGAGGTTTGGAAGGATTTCATCACTTAGTGGTCTTCCCCATTGCTGTCAATATTCGCGAAATGTCATTGTCAAGACGACATATTGACATAAGCGTGACTAGCCAGTATAAATGTAAACATTGACATAATTGACATTAGTTGAATACGAGACAGCGCAATATAAAAATCATCACTTATTACTTAGTGTACCGAGTGTTGTAAATTCGAAAAAAAAAGAGGTGTTGGTACTCACCTGAAATATATTGCCAAATCCGTAGCTAATATAGCGTCCTCTAACACCCTTATCACGCGAGCATGCTCTTCGGCAGTGAGTTTGGAGAGCAGGTGGAGGGAGTTGAGGATCATCAAACATTGGTCGAAATGATGGTGCTCCATGGTAGAAGTTGAATACAGTTGGGCGATAGGCGAATGAATTCTGGAAACAACAGTGAACTTACTTTTTCCTACCAAGAAGTAAACAAGAGGAAACCAATTGGAGAACGAAAAAAGTTTTGGAAAAATTCAAAGATATCAAAAGTCGCAGTTTTTCAAGACAAATAGTGATACCATGTTTCAGGTATGTCAATTTCGAAATGTAAAGTACTGCTTATTAATTTCCTACCATTACATAATGATATTATTTAATCATAACTTCGATAATACAACGGAGGTCAAAAACTATGTATCCTCGAAACTGTACTGTATTTTAAGAAAAAAGTGTTGAAAATTCATTTGGTTTCATGAAAAATTAGTATAGATGTGAGGTGGATTCATGCAGCATTCACTGAATTTTGGTGTAAAAATTTCAACTTAGATGTGGTTTATACAATGTCAATGAAGAATTGAATAAAGATGCGCATCTAAACTATTCATGTTTATTTTTTTTATTTATAAATGTAAATAACCTGCTTCGTTGATTATACCATATTATTTATAAATATAAAGAAAATAACTTTGATGTTATGATTGAAATGCTGCTTCAAATAAACGATATTAAAATTAAACATTAACAAGTAAATACCAACAAAAAAAAATTAAAGGAAAGTGGAACATGAAACCTTATTAGCTTTAGTTTTGAAATTATTTCAATTCCTCAAACTCGTTTCCGGAAGATAATGAAATACTCAATTTCAATAATGCTCATACTTGATTTGAAAAGAATTGTTAGTCCCTCTATGGTCCAAATCGTGACACAAACAAGCCACCATTAATGCCAGGCACTCTATGGTTCCGAAATGTTCCCACCATCTTGTGGCCTGTGGAATAAATCAAGACGAGTGATAATTATATAAGTCACTTGAGAAAGTGTAATACAAAGATTCGTTCGAAAATTGAACTCACGAGTAAAATGGAATACATCATCTGCCCCACATTGAATGCATGCCTCCAATTATGATACGTCACGTCTCTGTAGTTCTTCTTCACCGACAACAACCACCGACAGAGGACGTCGTAGTCTATGTGGAATCTTTCTACCAGATCCAAATCCAGGAACATCCTCAAACAGGCCTAGGATTAAAAAGATAATGATAACATGTGAAAGTACAAATCTAAAGTTATTCAATTTTAAAATACGCTTTGTCATTAATTATTAAGTAGTAGATATTTTGAATGACCTATCATATGATAAATGAAATGAGTAATTTATACTAAAAACCATAATACAATTCATGATTCACTTACACTGAGAGTTTCGTCATCCTTCATATGAATATCATCAAAGGCAAAATCGAGAAGTCTAAATTTAGCGTTGGATGGTATCCTCAAAGTCTGAAATCCAAAGAAAATATTGTTGAACTAAACAATCGTTTTCTGAACTCCTCCAATGGGGAAGACCACTAAGTGATGAAATTTTTCCAAACCTCTCCTAATCGATGAATAATGATATTGGCTCAGTGTACATCTAATATCAAGGATCAAAATCAAAGCAAATAGATTCTACAGCCTTTTGAAATCAGCATTTTCATTCGAAATTTAAAAACGCCAGAAATAAGTGGGCGGTGCTATGAGCGTATGACGTGCTACACCCTAAGTCTATCTTTGTCTGTTTTCATATATCTTTTGCTCACACCTTGTGCAATGTTGTCAAGTTTACTTGTTGTTTATTCCTTTGAA
The DNA here is from genome assembly GCA_037013635.1 of Plagiodera versicolora. Taxonomy (NCBI): domain Eukaryota; kingdom Metazoa; phylum Arthropoda; class Insecta; order Coleoptera; family Chrysomelidae; genus Plagiodera; species Plagiodera versicolora. Next base: position 6,925,498 of record CM072991.1, on the reverse strand, counting down.
ATATTGTCTCAAAAACGTATTGATAAGTGATAACTATATCATTTCATGATAATTTGTGGACAGAATATCATTTAAATTGTATCCTTTCACATCTTTTATTCCGAGAATAAGTTGTGGTTTTTTGGTGCGGCAACACTGCAAGATTTACCATTGAACAATTATCTATGATTGGTCAGCTCAAGGTCGATGGGCGTGTAGGGTTAAGCACGTCACACTGCGTTACACCAATGAAAGCAACCTTTAAAAATGGCGCATGAGATTGTATGTTCGAAATCAATTCCGTTTATTTTATCATTTTATTCATGATATAGACCGAATGAAGAATTTAAAAAATAACGAATGGCAGTTTTTGGACATACAGAACACGATTATGCTGTTTTGAAAAATTAGTGGTCTCCCTCATTGTACACATTATATAATGCCTGACTTTTTTCAAGCTTGTTAGTGATACAGTCCGAACACCTTGCAAAGAATTTTTAAATATTCCACTGAAGAATATTACGTGCAGATGTAGACATGCAAAGTTGAAATTGAATTAAACAGATGGATTAGAGCGGTTGGGGATGAGTTATTTCATAAAATTGATCACTAGTAGAGCTGATTAGTTATCTGATTCATTGAAGGCAAAAAGTTGTGAGAAATTGTCGTTGAAATTCACAATTGGCGAACAGCAATCAAGTAAGTGCCAAATACTACGCAAATTTTAACAATTTTCTCATCAACATCTTGAAAATTTATAATTTTTTAAGAAAATTGAAGCTTCTTTTGAAAGAACTTTGAATGTGGAAGAATAACTACATTCGAAAAGCTAGAAACAATTACTTGAAATGATAGTCCAACGTTGACACACTTATTCAAAATATTTCTGAAAAAATGTTATAACTATATTCCTTGGGACTTAAAGGAAAAAAAATCACCATCAAAATATACGGTAATGAGAAAATTGAAGACATAAAGAAGTCTCCATCATCACATAGATAATTGACTTATACTATTAAGTCACAAAGTAGACCAAGACTGTGACTTAAGTCTCATTAGTACAAATGATAAGCGTATTAACTCATTTTATTCCATTTAACATTCAACACTTTTCGCATTATTTTTTGTGGAAAAAACAAGCTAAATGTATGAGTAAGCTAAAATGAACCTCGAGAGGAAGGAATTCATACCAATTGTTAACAGGTCAACGAATTGAAAACGTAATTTGATCAACCAGAGAAATGTTAGTTCAAATCCAATACGACAATATGCATTTAACATTTCCAAAACGAGGAGAATACTTCACCTTTGGGCTTACCCTCAATCTTTGTGCTTCCTCAACGCTAGCTGTCGCATGATACGAAAGAACCTGAAATACAAATTTTTTAGATGAGAAAAGCAATCATTTCAAATTTTTCTCGCCTTCATATCGTTCAATGAGCTTCAACAAAAATGTTCTTGGGAGATTTCATCCAAAATAATATGGTTATTTTTTCGAAAAATATAGGATTTGTAGGGATATTGGACAATGACTTATGTCATTTGAAGTACCAGTGTGATAAAAAGAGTACAATAAATAAATCTTGGCTGTAGGTAAAACAGGTGTCAAGCTTCATCGATTGGTACTTTTTGTGTCAAACGTCAAACGTACCTCGAGTATGACGTTCTGCTTGGCCATGGCGGCCGTCGCATCCTCGTACATCCTCGTATTGTGGATGCCCATGCCGCAGAAGATGGCGAACGCCTCCACGAAGTTCTCGTCGTTCTTGGTGAACGGCAGCCTGTTGAATTTGTTGATCAGCTGGATGACGCCGATGATGTGACCGCGCGAGTTCTTGATCGGCATGCAGAGTACCGTCTTGTGCCGGAAGGTGGTGTTGTGATCGACTTCGGGATCGAAGCGGGAGTCTTCGTACACGTCGATCAGGTTCACCGTCTGACAAACGACAAGCGAAACTGATACTGAATATTGGGTTGAACGGTGAGGTGGAGGATTTGGTTTTGGCGCTTTATTGAATTGTGATGATTGGTGATTCTTTTATTTAATTGAAAATAATGTGATATTTAATACTTTTTTTTTTTATTAAAGTACAATTTATTTTTGCTGCCACAGGCATTCTTTCTCATTGACGTTTATAGTCTACTTCTCATGATTTTCAAACTAGATGATTTGAATATTATATCAAAGGTATAAATAACAATAGTAATCCATTTTAACCATCTAAAGGTTTCCTAAAAAATTTTGTGTCACCTCCTGACTGATATTTATTAACTTATTCATATCTAATATTGTACCTACTATGATACACTCATATTTTCATTGATTTTTTTTTATCTTGTTTTGCAAATAGTAATTAATTCATTTAATTTTATGTTTTATCAGCTATTAACTATAAATTACACAAGATTTGTTTTTGGGTTGTGTGGAAGAATATTTTTTGTTGTGCAGTAATGTAGAACGGAAAATAAACTCCGCCTTTTATTTTCAAAAGTATTTAGGTTTAAGTTGAATTATTTGTTATTGTGCTTTTATTGAAAATAATAAAGACGTTTATTATTATTATTATATAAGTTTTTCAATGATCTGTAAAGTTTGTTGAGACATTTTTTTTAAACTCACCTCTCCCGTGGTTGCCACATGCCCAGTTATTCCTAAGTTGATTGGAAATCGTCCTTCCATTGGACTGAAAATCAACACCAGACACAGTGATTGAATAAATAATGACTTATGTCTTTTTTGATAGTCATACTACGTGGTGTTTTGACACTTTCACAATCATTAAATTATTTAGAAATGGGGAATGTAAAAAAATGTGTTACCTTGTCCTAGACTCTCCGGATTCAATAATGTTCACGTCGTTTTCTTCAAAATCGAAAACTCTCGAAAAACTTGCACTTGAATCCTGATGAGTTAGTAGAATCTGAAAAAAATGTTTCAATGACTCAAACAATCGATATAAGTTGTTCTCAAATCAATAACATGAAATATCCTACGAATATCAATTGATTGATAAACAGATAATTCACTAGTATTCATTTGAAAATCTCTTTGAGAAGATCACTGATCACTTTTGAAGACATAATTATCATTAATGATTTCCTAATGAATGTAAATGAATACTTAAACTATCCTTTCTGTCTCATTCATACAATATTTATTGCAAACCATTGAATCATTAATATCATCACAACAATGAGACATTTTTTTTCAATATCGTTTTACTTAGACATTTATTTCAACATCAATATATTCAATAAAAAAATATCGATGAACTATTTATACATCCAAAATACGTGTTCTTGATGTATGTTGTTCTTGTTATCCTGAATAACAATTCAAGTTATTTTATTTTCAGACTATCCACCATTTTATGGCCTAATCCTAAATTTTTTACTATTTCAATTGGGCATTTGCCAACTATTACTTTGAAGATTCTCAGAATTCAAATATGAATCAGCAACATTGGCATCTTATGCATTCAATAAGTATTTTATTTAATACGGACCAGTATATTTTATTTCTTTTTTGCTGCCTCTGGGAATCTCAAATTCCAAATTCTATTTTTGGACGATATCATAACAACATTTACTTTCTGTTTGAATATCTGGAATAACATTGTTCTATCTAATTATCACCAGAGAATAAATACGGCAGCTTTGATATTTGTCGTGAAATAATACTATCGCTGATACTTTGATGTTTTAAAAAATCGAATAAGACAGAAACGTCATTTCCCAAAGTGAAAACATGATATGGTTATGACTCGTGATCGTAACTCGAAACTTGAAAACAATATCTGGAACGTTAAAGAACACACAATATTTATTTCGGTGATTCGAATATTTTAAACGTGAAGTGAAATCGAGAACTTGTTCAAGTGTATCATTAAAAAATAAACGAAACTACTGATTTTGATCATCAAAAAATCAGAATCAACTGTAGGGTGTAGGGAAAGTGGATAAGATGAAAATCCATTGAAATTAATGTGTCATTTGAAAACATTAGAGAATTTCCTTTTTTCCTCTCACTCTGATACAAGGCATTTTGTTTAACAGAATGTGGTTTGAATGGGGGAGACCACTAATTTTTCAAAACAGCATAATCGTGTTCTGTATGTCAAAAACTACCATTCATTATGATTTTATTCGGTCTATATCATGGATAAAATAATAAAATGAACGAAATTGATTTCAAACATATAATTTCATGCGCCAATTTCGAAGGTTGCTCGCATTGGTCTAACGCAGTGTGACGTGCTTAACCCTACACGCCCATCGACCTTGAGCTGTCAAATCATAGATAATTGTTCCATGGTAAATCTTGCTGTGTTGCCGCACCAAAACACCACAACTTTTTCTCGGCATGAAAGATGCAAAAGAATACAATATAAATGATATTTTTTCCACAAATCATCATGAAATGATATAGTTATCACTTATCGATTCGTTTTTGAGAAAATATATCGAAGAAATAAAGAGTCATCCACAAGTAAACTTGACAACATTGCGCATGGTGTGAGCAAAAGATATATGGAAACAGACAAAGATAGACTCAGGGTGTAGCACGTCATACCCTCATAGCACCGCCCACTTATTTCTGTCGTTTCTAAATTTCGAATGAAAATGCTGATTTCGAAATACTGTAAAATCTATTTGCCTTCATTTTGATCCTTGATATTGGATATACACTGGACCAATATCATTATTCATCGATTAAGAGAGGTTTGGAGGGATTTCATCACTTAGTGGTCTGCCCCATTGGGGCACTTCAACTGTCAACATCTTTCATAATGTATAAACGATGTAATGTGCAACAAAATTCATCACTTGTTCATCTGAATATTTATCTTGATGTGATCGTAGTTTGGCACAGAAAAGCATAATTATCTTCCCAAAGTTAGTTGTGAACAAAAAAAATTACGAAGAAGAAAAATTCAGCGTCGATTCTCACCTGTACCCTTTGGCATTGAATCAGACCTTGAGTGTGTAACAATATTCTGTAGACGACGTGTTCTAATGTGGATTGTTCCTGGAAGATCATCCTGGCTAAATCTAACAACACTTGATTCCTTCTTATTTCTAGTTGTGACTTTTCGTATAGGTGGGCGTTCCTCAAACCGATGCCACAAAATTGCAGGTACTTCGAAAATACCTCTTCATCTGTCTTCGTGAAAGGCTGATCGCCTATTTTGTTTATGACCTGCAATAAATTGTGCATTCAAGGACGAATGATAATGAAATATTTCAATTTTGTAATATTTTATCATGAAGATAAAATTGAAAATCACCATTTCTCGTTCAGAGTTCAATAAAAAGGATGCTTCAATTTGCATCTATTTGTTCTCCTTTCATGGGAAATTTTATGAAAAATAAAGTTCTGGAATTATTATGTTTTCTTTGTGTTATTATTTTTTATTACCTCCCTTATATAAGACTGACTCAACTGAACTGCTTTTGTACTCCTTTCAAATATTATTATTCCTCAGATATTGTTATAAATTTACGAAACAAATTTCTAATCAATTCGTGCATCAAATTATCCATTTATCACAAGTTCACTGAGTTGGGAGATTATTCTGGAAATGGTAAGATATAATTTGCCTTCCAATGTGGCATTTTCAAATTCTTCCATATTTCACACAAATACACCTGTCAAAAACACTCGAGATTGGTGCTGGCAACACAAAGGATGATTAATATCCATATTCCTCTGCTGAAAGGCAAAACTTTTTATGATTCATGCATAAAAAACAAATTGCGCAGTGCACGAATTCTGTCATTTGTCTGCTGTAAGGGTATTTTGGAAAGTTCGAAATTATCTATGAATAAAATGGGATACTCCCAACTCACTTGGGCAACCCCAATCACATCACCGTTGGTATCTTTAATGGGCATACAAAGCAAAGATTTTGTTCTGTAGCCAGTTCGGCTGTCCACTTCATGATTGAATCTGTCATCCTGAAACAAAAGATAATCACATGAAATATGCCATTTGAAAGATAGTTTGTTTGTGGAGTCTCATTCATTACATAAATCATAATAATCACTGAGAATAGCTTATCAAAATTGGTTGTCGGGGTAATGTTTCAAGTATTATTTCTGAGTGACTGAAATTCGCATTTATTGACAGCCAAAAATTCGACAGAGTAGGTCAATAAAGTTGGTGAATAGGGAAGGGTATTTAAATATCTCATAAGGTCAAATGGGTCGTGAAAAAATGACAGTAGACAATAACTCAACTTGCCCCACAAATGATAAAATAATCCATACATTATCATCATTTCCTCTTAACTGATGTTTACTATTTACCAAATTGCTCATAAAACTGCGCCTTGCCGGTAGTAACAATTGATAATGACGGTAATGTAATTTGCATTTGATGACTTTTCCAACTTATAAGTCGTCGTCATAAAATTAATCACTGGAAGGTAATGGCGAATGATAATAATCACAAATGGACGCGAATGAGTTATGTCAATCATTGTCACGATAGGACAATATCTTCTACTTGATTGCTGCAATAATGACATACCAATTTCGAACACATCCTATAAAGAACTGGAATAATACTGTCGAAGAAATAACTCATGTTATTATTGAAAATATAAACGACAAAAATTCTTCTTGGAGTCTTCTTGATAATTATATAACCAGATATTTCTCTTTGAGGGACAAGTGTGACACTTCTAGATTGTTGAGTATAGGAAATTTCATCAGAACTTTCATAGAAACAGTAGACTCGTTTTCCCCATCATTTTTCTTCTTTATTTCGATGAAACATTCGATTTTTAAAGTAGACTGTTTTCTCTAGAGTTGACATACCTCGTAAGCATCAGGAATATTGACAGATTCCCCGCTTTCTGCGACATATCCAACTATTCCTGTGCCAAGAGGAATCTTGATTTCTTCTTTCTTCTCCATCTCCATGAGTGTGCTTTTGGAGCAGACATCGAAGAGTTTGGAGACCAAACATCTGAACCAAATCAAACAATATTACTTGGACTTATAGAGAGGGTACCATAATTTTCAGAGCCATAGAATATTGAGTGTTAGATTCAAATATGAAAATGAAAAATCTTCTGAGGTACATGCTTCAATTTCCTGAATTAACCAAGCACAATACAAGTGATTTTGTTGGTGGAATTTATATAATCGACCCACCTGTCACGTTGACCATGACTGATGTTGGAAGGTACCGGACCACTGCTGCCCTTTTCTCCCTGAACGAGAAAGAGGGAGCCCCTGTCTGCATTCAAAAGCACGCAGACGTTCTGGAGGATCTTGTGGCATAAAGACCGGACTTCCAGTTCATTGCAAATGTCCTTCACCTGGTATCAATCGAAAGAGACGATGTAACAAAATAATTGTACGATATTATAATGCCTTGATGTAATAAATATTGACATTGTGTAATTTCATTGTAGTTGGTTGAATGTTTTGTTTGGTTTTTGATTTATTGTTACATCCTGTTTGAGTTGTGAATTCATTTGTATAGCTTGCTTAAGTTTTTTTGTGGTTTCATTACAATTATATAATCTTTATGATTTTCTTTCAAATTAATTTTCATATCACTTCTAGTCACTTCCACCGTAGAGATGATTTAAACTCCAGTAGAAACATCTGTTATGAATTCAACTGTAATATTAGATTTATACTGAGAGTAAAAACTGATTCTACGATTTCAAAACATTTTGGCATATTTTTCTGTATTTCAGAAAAACCTGGAAACCTAAAAAACTCCACTCAGAATGGGTAACATTTCGTAGAGGTACTTTTTCAGACAATTTTTGAGAAGACCCAAATAAAATAAATTCAATTTTGTTAATACCAGAACAATACCATGCTTGACTGTTGAAAGATGTGACTTTTGATCAGTGTAAATGTACTTTCCTTCTACCGATACATGAGATTTATTACACGAGCTTCTTGAATATATTTTTTTTGTAATTAATCGGAGATTTTTTTTCACCGATGAATATCATTTTTTTCTTTGAGAAACCGCCATTTTGTCAAAAAAAATAGTTTTGCTTATTCCTTCGCTTAATTATTGGATTCAACAATACTTTAACGGAATCTGTTAGATTTTTTAATTTCGGATGATCCAGTTCAGAGATATACCTAGTGGTCACCGTAAAACGTTTATTTTGAGAGGAGCTCCCGGGGCTCAGCTGTAACTCCTTTCCAAATAAATATTTTTACTGATACCAAGTCTCAAAATTCTGTTAAAATATACCATAATATGTGTACAAAGTGTCAGATCAATAAATTTAAAAGTTTGCTCAGAAAAAAATCTGGAAAATTCGCTTTTTTTTTCGACCTTCTAACTGTATATAACCCCTCAAGAGATTCGAACTACTCAAAGTTCATTTAAATAAACAAATTCAGTATAAAATCAACAAAACAAAATACAAAACGCATGGATTGCAGAAGATCTATGTCAACATTTTTAGTTTTTCTCCAGTGTCACCAGGTGGCGTATCGCTCATGTTTTTACAAATTGCTGTTCTTATGAATTTATTAGATTTTTCAGTTTTTTTTTCTTTTTCAGCTATTGTTTTATGTGGATACTTTGTTGTTTTTGTATCTTCCATGTCTTTTTTTTGGGATTATGATTGATTATTGTATCACTTGGAGTATAACTTGATGCAGGTTTGTTTTCTTTGTTTTTTTCTATATTGTAATTTTTAAATTGCATCATTTATTTACCCTAGAATTGGGTTTTTCTGTTGGGTAAAGTAATAATGAATAAATAAATAAATGAATAAAAAAAATTAGCAGATCGATGGCAAACTCACCAGCTCGAAAATGAGATCTTTCTCGTCCAATTGCCGCAACTCGTGCCTGGAGCGCCGATGCCTGCGCGTAGGAGTCGGACTGCCCGTCGCACCGCCCTGCTGCTGCCCCTCGCTGGTCAGGAAAGTGGGCTGCCCGTCCACCGTGTTGATCATCGGCTTGAGCAGCCCGCCCCTTTCGAACTCGTGCGCCGATATCTTGCGCACGGGCGTCGTGGCGCCGGAACCGCCGCGCGATTGACTCGCGAACGTCGGCGACGACAGCTGTTCGACGCTCGACGACGTCGGCGTCGCGTGCGACACCTGCCATTGTTCTACTACTTGACGTGTAGCTTTCCTGCAAAGAGGAATTCGATTCTATTTTTTTTTTTGCTATAGTTTAGGTTGGTATGGTCTAGCGATGTAGTAGTAGTGACAGCTAGCCTGAAAGTGCGGTGTTGCCGAGTCTCTTTCTTCTTCCAGGATACTCCGGAGAAGTTTTCAATCAATTTGTTTCGAAAAATGTTTTCGATTTATGAAATGAGCACATCATAATTGGATATTAGTGAAAACTTTGACTAGAAGTAATAAAATTTTTTAGTGGATTAAATATTTCTCACTGTGAAGTGTTGCCATATTTATTGATGCCTTATAATTTTCTCAGCTATGTCTAAACCAATCAGGAATTCAGTGGTTAGCTAGAGATAGAGCATTTATTTTGCATAATAGCTACATAATAATAACAATAATTGTGATTATTACAATATGAACAGGAAAGAAAAACATTGTTTGCATGTGCAAAAATTAATAAAAAAAACGATACTAAAAACACATTTCGAGAAAAAATTTCCTATCAATGTATGTCCTAAAAGTATTAACCCTTAAGATACAGAGTGATATAGATTATTAAACGGTTGGTACTGAGATATGAAGCTATTTTAATTTAATTATTTTAATCAAGAACAGAGCATCTGACAGGAAATATTTTTGGAATTCTCATTCATTTTGGAACAGATCTGATCTCTTAATTTGCTTTCAGTCGATGCACAAACATTTTCAAGCCGCATCAGATTTTTGAGGAATTGACCCTAAGTAAAACGATTTTTATTTTTTTTTAAGCGAAAATCATGCGTTGGGCAAAGGAAATCCATGAGATTAATTTTGCTCAATAATAAATGAGGACCTCAAGGGTAATTTTTATTTTGGAAGTAAGCAGTGGCATAGTTTTTTTTTTCTCCAAAAATATTCAATGCAAAATCCGTACGGACGTCACTGGTAGAGAAGATGAAAAATTTCGTGCATCACAAAATGCACCTTGATGCATAGAAGACATGTACCAAATTTTCTGAGGATGTCTAGAATATTATCTCAGTTATTATAAAAACACTGTTTTTTTTTTCAAAACTTCATCACCCTGTATCTCAAAATTTAGGACTTTTAGGACATACGTTGATAGGAAGTTTTTTTCTTGAAATGTGTCAAAGTATAACCCCTTCAAATATTAGCATGTCTTTAAGGAACACCCTGTATGTACCTTATGATAAAAATGAGGATACTAATAAAAAAACAACAAAATATGAGGGATACAAATAAAATTTGATTTAAAATTTAACAAAAATAAAACTATATAAAAAATAAGAAAAAACGTAAAAATATAATGGTTAAATGTGTGAAATTAAAATAAATAAAATACAACACCAATACTTGTCCAAAACAAATAAATTGTTAAAATAATAAAAGGTGTAAAGATAAAATGATTGAATAGATACTTTTCATGTTGCACTATTGGTATTGAAAGATAACCAAATCTGTAAGAATTATATTCCTCAAATAAATAAACATCATATGGTAGATTCTATTTGAATTTCTTCTTGGTAACTAAAAAAAGAGTTGACCAGTTCCCCACCTGAAATTCTACCACAATTTTAAACCATTTTTTTTTCGGTATTCGACCTGATCGATGAATTGTTTGAACTGTCAGTTTACCTCAAGAAATAATCATTGACAAAGTCCGGATGCTCGTCCAACCAAGCCTCCATCTGCGCGTACTCTGGATCGTACGGATGGCCATGGTTGTGTCTCGGCATCCGGTGACCGGAATCGGATAGCGCGCTGGCGCCATCTACCGGCATCCGATTTTCGTCAATGGAGTTGCGCAGTTGTAAACCTGCAACAACGACCACAACTTAAAGAGGCCTCTGTGACGATGGGAAAAACGCCGAGACGTCGAAAAATTATGGTCCCCAAAAATACCGACTTGGACATCGGGGTTTCGGGGAAATTTAGTATGGATTTGAATCTCGTCGAGTTGAATGAGTGCCAAGGAGAAAAAGACGAGTCGCCGCTGGTAGGGGATCGATAGTGGCTCCAGCTGAAAATAAAATCCAATCGATTCGTGACATTGTGACGCTGTTATGACGTCACGCGGATAAGGATGTACGATTATTGAAACTCAATGGGCTCTCTAGGAGTCAGTTCGTTGGGGGATTATGAGGAAAATAACAATTTTTCACAATATGGATGAAAGAAGTGGGGGATTTGTTTTTTAGTTATTAGGAAATATCACAAATATGATAGGAAGTTTCAATAAACGACATTTGATTCAGTGTGGATTTTTATTGACATACAAAGTTTAATGGAAAATTTAACTCACTTACACAGGGTGTTCCTTAAAGAAACGTATATCCTAAAAGTATTAACTTTTGAGATACAGGATGATGAAATTTCGAAAAAAAAAAGTTTTCTGATAATAACTGAGATTATATTTTAGACATCTTTAAAAATACATGTCTTGGATGCATCAACGAATTCTAAATATCTGATCTCTTAACTTGCTTTCAGTCGATGCATAGACATTTTCACGCCGCATAAGGTTTTTAAGGAATAGACCCTGAAGTAGAACGATTTTTATTTTTTTAAGCGAAAACCATGCGTCGGAAAACGAAAATACATGAGATTGAATTTGCTCAATAATAAATGAAGATCGCAAAATTAATTTTTATTTTGGAAGTAAGCAGTGGCGTAGTATTTTTTTCTACAAAAATATCCGATGCAAAATCCGTACGGACGCCACTGGTAGAGAAGATGAAAAATTTCGTGGATCACAAAATGCACCTTGATGCATAGAAGTTATGTGCCAAATTTTCTAAAGATGTCTAGAATATTATCTCAGTTATTATCAAGAAACTGATCACCCTGTATCTCAAAAGTTAAGACGTTTATAGGAAATTTTTTTTCTTAAAATGTGTCAAAGAATGACCCCTTCAAATATCAGCATGTCTTTAAGGAACACCCTGTATATGAGGTTATATATGAATGTTTATATTTTTGGCATTTATTGTAATATGATACAATTGTCATGTTCAAAGCACAAATATTAATTTTCTAAAAACAAACTATTTCAGAGGAATTTTCAATTATTTTTTATTGATTATTGTCATTTGTTTTACGAATACAACCATGCAAAATTCCACGAATTCCCTAAATAAATATCTAGTGGATCAGTAATCCGTTTGATAAAGTTACACTTGCAACAGATAAAACATCACTAATAGACTAAAGTCATTATTTCATCACCAGGTGGCGTTCATACGTATGACAGCTGGCACATAATACAAGGTGTTCCGTTGGGAAATAAATTAACACCTTGTACAGTTCACTGGGCTAGTTCAGAATATACCGTATGTGTGTTTTATAAGCGAGATATAGGATGTTTTATAACATTAGCCAATTTCTCTTCTGGGTCTTACTAACTAATGAAAAATTCACTTTATTTCTCAGATATTTGGTAACGACGTTCTCTTACTTTCACTCAAGCGACTTACCTATGAATCGTTGAAAAATCCAGGTCCGGACTAACAAGAATTCAACATACTCTTGGGTCCCCCAAAAAACACCCTGTATATTCGATTTTCCATGATCTCATGAGATGTGTGAATAAAGCAGAAAAAAAATTAACTGAACTGCGTTTTCATAATTTTTTCGCAAAATGTTTACTAAAGAGTTTTAACGTTTGAATTTCAAACTTCATTTGTCAGAAGGGGTTCAAATGGAATTTTGGGAGAATTATAGGAATTTTCCAGAGTATTTTTTATTTTGAATCACTAGATTTTAGCAGTGGCGTAATTATAGGGTAGCAGGGGGGGCTAGAACCCTTCAATTTCTGTATTTTAACATTTTTTATACATTTCAGCAACCCTGGATGCGAGGGATAAATTCAATAAGAGACTGAAGAAATCAAAAATACATATATTTTTAATTCCTGATTTTTTTTTTCATCACAAATTGGGTAAGGAAGACTTCCTTCCCCTCCAAATCACTCACTCACCTTTCTTGTGTCTGCAATTATGAAACTTGCACATGCTGACCGCCTGTCCCATGGATTTTTGCGCCCCCCTTTTGTGACAGCAAGGGCGGCCCTCGCCTAGAGGGCTCGGGGCGGCCACCGCCCGAGGACACAGCCCCGCATCGCGCCACCACCCCTTCACCCTCACCGTCACCCCTTTCACCCTACCGATGACGTCGCCTTTCCGGGTCGAGGAAATGGCGAGACGGGCGTACCGACGCCACTGGGCCTTCGCCTCTTGGGGGGGAGCCGTTTTCGGGGGGGAGCGACGCGACGCTTGGAGGACGGATATTAGGTCTTCGAAGTGGACCATATAAGCGATGTCGTCGACTTTCTGGGGCGCCGATGGTGGCTTTCAGCTTTGAAACCAAAGACGTCACTGGTTATTTTTCGAGAGAGGGGGGACTGAACGACGATTTCGTTGGCGGTTTCACGTGAAATTTTTTCATCGAAAAGATATTTCTCGCCGACTATTTTTCGTTTTTTTTGTGGCATACCATAGCTACAGGGTGTAACATTTCAGGGGGTGATTTTTTAGGGCCTGTTATATACCATAAAAAATCTTGATTGAAGCATGAAGCATCCCTTGCTGAAATACAGCCCCTTAAAGTGGGTTCATAAAATTTGTTTACAATTTTTTTCATGAACACTAAAATAGAAATACAAAATTAAAATCAGCGTGACATTTCTCAGTATCAAAAAGACACTTGACTAGTTCCGATGTAACTTTTTGTTTTATCATTAGTTCACCTTCTGAAAATTTATTTCCAATAGCTTGTTTCATTCTGAACAAAAAATGTTTCTTGAATTTTTTGCCTAAAATGAACCGATTCGCAGCCAAAAATTATTTTACGAACAACTACACAAATACGTCTCTTTATCACCTCCTGAAATGTTTTACTCAATTTTGTCACACCTTGTATAGTCTGTTAATTTAAGCAAGTCTATCAGTGTCAGTCTATCATGCCTGGTTGTGACAGATCGCCAGAAAGTGCGCTGTTGCCGCTCGTCTTTTTTTTCAACGATACCCCGTAAAGAGTCAGTTCTAGATCTTTTCAATTTTGCACTAACGATATTGAAAAATATCCAAATCTGTCAGAACTATCTTCATTAAATAACGTAACATTTTTCAGAATTAAAAGGACACTTGACTTGTGATTTATTTGGTTTTCCCCATGAATGTACGGGGTGGGAAACGCAACCCCTAAAATTTATTTCCGATGTAACTATTTGTTTTATCATGAGTTCACCTTTTGGAAATTTATTTCCAATAGCTTGTTTAATTCTGAACAAAAAATGTTTCTTGAATTTTTTGTCTAAAATAAAATGTTTTACTCAATTTTGTCACACCTTGTATAGTCTGTTAATTTAAGCAAGTCTGTCAGTGTCAGTCTATCATGCCTGGTTGTGACAGCTCGCCAGAAAGTGCGCTGTTGCCGCTCGTCTTTTTTTTCAACGATGCCCCGTAAAATAACTGTTCTAGATCTTTTTTTTATTTTGCACTAACAATATTGAAAAATAGCCGAATTTTTCAGAACTATCTTCCTTCATAGAATGCATCTTAATAGTAGGTTCGATTCGGTTTTGGAATCAATTCAAAGCCCCGATCAAACTCCCAAATTCAGCTTTTCTTTGAAGCTTCATCGTGTCCAGTGGCGTCCCGCAGGGATAAGCAACATTCTTTATCAAATACGCCACCAATTCCTTCCCTACTGAACGAGTTCAGTTTATTTCAAAGTATCCCAAGCGAAAAGTTTAATCTTCTAGAGTCTAGACCAAGCTTTCCGATTATACCTTCGCCGTATTTCCAATATCTCGACTATCTCGTTCTCGGATCCGCGGCTCAGATTATTATCTAGTCGTCCTTCTGCGCGTTCGTTTTTGGGAGTTATTCTGGAAGCGATGCTTAGCGGAAGTTCGGAGTTAACTAGGATTTGTTTCATATCTTCCTCGAATTTTTTGATCTTCCTGTATTGTCACTGAAATATGGAGAAAACGATGGGGTTACGGCGATTCGAATGGATTGTTTGTGTAGATGGGTTACGTAGAACGGTGAAAGTCAAGCCAGTGCCCATATGGTCATTAGAAGTTTACCCATACGATAACGAATATTATGTTGTTATAATTGTTGGATTTTGAAAGGACTATACCAATGTGACACCTTCCGAAAAATCGCTTTCATTTTTTAGAGCGACCGATAGTTGAGAATTCAAACGCGTTTTTTTTTTCGAAACGACATTTTTCAATATCACTTTCAAAGAGAAATTGGCCGATTATGCTTGAATATATTTTCTAAATACGATCTAAATACCTACGATCTTTTTGATTGGTTGGAAATTATTAATTTGGCACGACCATTTGTTTGACGACACTTATTTCAGAAGTACGCTCTTTTGTTAATTTGCGATATTTTTCGAAAAATCATTGGTCATTGTATACAGGGTGATTCACGACGAATTGTACATGGTCCAACCATAAGTGCTATCTATGGACTGAGACCATTCCATATCTGGTATTAAAAAATGCCTTGTTGCGTTTTTGACGGATATACAGGTCCGGACTTAGTTTTTTTAAGAATTTTATTGGTTTTCTCAATACACCCTGTAAGCCATATCAAACAATTTTTTTTTTACTTTAAAGCCTAAGGAGGATACTAAGCAAAAGTTGAAAAAAATGAACGCGGAAGTTTTTGTTGTAACTTTTAAAAATAGTATAATTTAAATGGATTCTCGTTCTGCTTATGACTGATGCCGCACTACATCGATAGCACATGATTATTTTTCAACAAAAATCATTAGGAAAGTTCATATTACTCGAGATGAAGTATTATTCAATCAACTGTTGAAATTTTAGGCCGTATTTATTATTTTTTCACATTTTTATTGATCCTGTAAATAAGCTATTTTATCGAGTTTAGGGAACATACTCAGTGTCCAAATTTCATATGTCTGAGTTTTTCACTTTTAGAGATATTTAACGTAGAATAATTTTCAAATATCATCCTGTATTTGGGTGGAAAACGCAACAAGGCATTTTTCAATACTAGATATGGAATGGTCTCATTCTATAGCACTCATGGTTGGATTATGTACAATTCGTTGTGAATCACCCTGTAGAAAATTCCTTCAACTTTAATAACCTTTTTGAATCCTTTTGTTTCGTTATTTCTGAATATTCTAGTGAAAAAATCTTCAAATATCCAAAGAATTTCTATTCTAGTGAGTAGTTTCTTCGGAAAAAATCGCAAAAATCGCACAAATCATGAATGCAAATACAAAAAATTAGATAAATCATGGAAAATCATCTCCAATCGATGAGTGGTTGTCTCTTCTGTATTTTGTACAATAATACTGATAAGAAATGACATGTTTTCATCACTTCCTGTCGAAGCGACGTATTTATAACACCAACATTTTGAAACGTAGAGGCGCGAACACACAAGAGGTTACCCTGTATAGTGAGAAGCAATAATATTCAATTCCATTCTTGTTCATTGAACATTCAAATTTTTCGCGTTGTAAATAACGTCGATTCACATTTATCGCAGTGTTTGTAAAGCATTAAGCGAGGTCAGTTAGTACGAAAACCATGGGCGTAACAGAAAGGGGGCACATTCTCTCAAGTCACGAGATATTCCATGAAATAGATCTCTAGATCTCTCTTCACGTTCACAAAGATTCTTCGTGTGGATGATAAATTTGTCGTGTAATTTTTTTGAGCCGTCGCAAATATTTATTTTCCTCTTCTACGCCTTGTATAAAAACTTGTTGAGATTTCTCGCTTGTTCCTGAATTCGTTATTCAGTGCGTATAAACTATATAGTTTGGTTGCTTTTTCGATTTCCCGTTAATTTCCGCTTCCTGCTTTCCTGTCAAACAATCCACGGAACATCAAAACGGTCTGTCAAGAGGGCACGGCCTCCCGTGATCAAGCGGTTGCGCCGCTGATTATCAACTAATATCGGCCGCAATTCTGCAGTTGTGACCTTTGACGCTTCCATGAATGATTGATTGATGAGTTTTTCTGCCCGTATCAGGTGATGTGGCTCATGTGCATGAAAACAACAAATTTACGAAATGGACATGTTTTTCGTAGAGACTGATCAGGATTGTACTAAGGGGAATTTGATGTGGAGTCAATGATTTTTGGAACATTGTTGGATTAACACGCGGTATCTGACAAATTCAACGTAGATAGCCTGGCAATGTCATGGGCAAACACTCGGTTAACACTCGGTCGCACATGATGTTATTAAAATCTAACACAGTGATAATGATAGATTGCGCATATCATTGCTATCTACACAGATTGTGGCAAATTCCAATGAACTTGCTCCAAATTTGTTTGCGGAAAATATACACGTTGAAAACATTGCGAAAGGCCATCGGTGACAAGACAAAAATGACACAAAAAGAAGTAGATAATAATACAAAGCCAGTGGCGTACCTAACCAATTGACATTGACGCATTGACAAGTCGTACAACTAGTGCAAAGAGAGACGAGAAACCGCGCTTAGGACGGTCATTGACGTCAAAAAATCAATGATTTGGTGTTTGAAAATCGTCGATTGACAATTAGAAATTCCAACAACATTTTGAAGAACGGTTTGTGTTTCAAACGCGTGAAGTCTCTTGGTTTCTTCGCCACGATAACGTACCATGACATATTTCAATAGTTCTTCGTGACTTTTTCGCCAAAAACTTGATTGAAATCTTTCTACAGCCACTGTATTCGCCTGATTTGGCTCCGTGCGACTGCTGGCTATTCAGTAAGCTCAGAAGGTCAATGCGGGACGCCGTTTTGGCACGATTGAGGAGATAAATCAATTTGTTTCGGAAGAATTAATAAAGAATCTCCATGTTTCCTTATTCCCCTCTGGATAGATTATTTTTTGTGATATGACAATATTGGACAATTTCCAATTCAATGTCAATATAACTGGTAGAGAGGTCAAGTATGTTTTGATGATATCTGAGATAAAATTTCCACTTCATTGATAACTTCCGTAGTAATTTTCCAATATTTTCATTCACAACACGAATTTACACGACGCATAGGCGCACAGAAAATTCAGATATTTTCATTGGTAATTTTCCACAACGATTTATTTTCAAAAATAATATGTATTTCCATTCACAGTTTCAGTCACTGATGATGCATCGATTGCTCGAAATATTGTTTGTTTTTCTTTTGTCAACAATACTTTCCTGGATACTTGTCTGATGCTATTTTTGTTTACATTCTACAGCGCACCCAACCATAGTTAAAATCACCAATAACAACTGAGGAAAAATACGATTCAAGACTTAATTATTGTCATTTTGTACGTTTTCAATTGTAGACAACATTATTCACTTGTGTTGATCATAACATTCTTGTTCAGTGAGTATTTTGGGACGCCAGTTTTTATCAATACACTCGGTATAGCTTGTTTAATGCGAATGATAATTATGCAGGTTCGATTCATTTATAGCGTTGGCGCCATTTCTAATGATTCGCCGAAGCATTTGGGATTATCATGTGAGATTACATCCAACGGAATAACCTTGAATGATGATTAGGAAGCATTTCACCGCGAATGCACGTTTTAGCGGTTATTGAGATAGATTTTTCCTAACAGGAAATCGATATGACGTCTGTGGAAAACCGTGGTAAATAGACCAGAGAGAAATTCGATTGAAGATGTAGATATTTCGTCGTTTTGAATACCGCTCGCTTATGAATTACGAGATACTAAAGAAGCTAGCAAAGCCACAAATTTTTCTATGACGGAAAAGAGTGGAACATTCGGGATAAGGGTAATAAATTAGCTCAAAATGAGCCTAAAATTATGAGACTAATCCCCAGTTGTAATTCGTGTGTGGCTTTGATAGCTTCTTTAGTATAATTACGAGTGCTTATTTCGTCATTATTTATTAGATAATGAAGATACAGGGTTATTTATGCATGCTACCAGAAGTTTAGATGTACTCATTCGAATGAAATTCAAGAAATCTGGGTCAATACGTACGTCAACACAAATAAATACACAATGTGCCAGGTGTCGCGAATTCCAAATAGCATATCTTTTATAGATATTCATCATCATCAATGAAACTTCGTATGAAGGTTTCCAAAGCATTGATATGGACTTTTTATAGG
The DNA here is from genome assembly GCA_037013635.1 of Plagiodera versicolora. Lineage (NCBI taxonomy): Eukaryota > Metazoa > Arthropoda > Insecta > Coleoptera > Chrysomelidae > Plagiodera > Plagiodera versicolora. The sequence continues at coordinate 6,906,261 of CM072991.1, read as the reverse complement.
TTTTCCATTGACATCAAGGGGTTTTTGGGGATTTTCAGGAGTTTTTAGGACTTTAGCGAAATATTTGACTTCGAATAGTTTGAATTTTCACGATTTTACTGAGGAATTTTGAGTTCATCCTAGGACGAGTGCGTATATTGTTATATAATACTGTATACTAAATAACCTCAACTTTTCATAGGTTTACAATCAACTACAGTAATTTTCTGAATATCTGGTACTATCATTAACATTCTCTACACTAATTAGTTCAAAAGAATTCCACATATGCAGATTCTCGAACACAAAATGAGTTTTTTATTTTGTTGAAACTTCTATTTGATGTAGAATTTTTCCAATTAATAATCTCTAACGTTTCTTCCAGAGCGTTTCATAACATGTTTGTTGGGTATAATTCTAGAAATAAAAGATCACCTAAAAAAATCTTGTAAAAATGAAAACTGAAATGTTATTCATAGCTTAACAATCAATCGAGGAAATCCCATTGACTCCACCGTGTATAATTTGTTATTTATCGTTATTTGATTGCGTTGTCGTTTTCCTTATCTTCCAGTTCCGATTATCGTTGTTTTCGACTTTGATACTTTGCTCCGATAAAACGATTCCTATACTCGAGATTTTCGTGAAAAAAAAATGGTTGCTTCGAAAATAAAGAAAATAAACGATAGCACGCCTGTGATCAAGACGTTTAATCAATATCCTGACAGAAGAATTACGACGATCGGACTTCCGTCGTGTTTCCTGTTATACGTCCTCATTGGTTCCTTTTGACCTCAACGAAACCTAAAAGGAAATCACGATTCGTAGAAGATCGAACAATGAGGCAATTAAATCTCGTACAGGGTGTCCCAAAATTAATGCAAGATTTATATTGGATAGAATTATCGGGTAGCGCTCCGTTTTTACTAACTCTAGACTGTCAGCTGTCAAGTCGTTTGCCAACATAAAAAAATACATTCATTCTACGCGATTTCGGAGATATCTTAATGTTTAAAAAGTTGTCACTGTTTGATTTATTGAATATCGCCTCTTTTCGAACCATTGCCTTAAAAAAACTATTTTTCATTTCATATTGATCAGTCAATTTTGATGGTTGTTTTTCAAATGAAACGGAACGAACTGTCACAAATTTCAAGCATCTAAATCAATTGCAAGTTGAAGAGTTCTGATTTAGGCATCGAGGAAATGAAAATAACTTTGAGCGAACATTGAAATTTCTCATAGCTTACTCATTATAACACAATGTTAACGTGTAGCAGTGTTTACCTCATATACACTGCTCCAAATGGAAAAAAGTATTCCGTAGATGTTCGAAATGCTCTGTCTCGAACATCTTGTGAATGTTCAACATTTCAAAACTGGCCAATTCACCGTCTAATAATATCCCCATCCACACAAACGCATTACGTATGTAGTATAACTAACTATGAAAGAAAACAACGAGTAGAAGTAGTTACCATACGATCCATACGAAACTAAAGGAATAATCCAAAAACTGTCGACGAAAACAAATCACTTTCACTCGTTCCAACTAAAACCAATCGTCGAAAATAACTGCACCACTAACTACACTCACATTCTGTCGTTAGACAAGTCTCGAAACTGAAAATCGTACAACGAAAATACACCGTCGACTGACTGTCAATTCGTGGAGCGTGGCCTGCTTAGCGTTTAGCGATCGTCATTCGCGACTCCAAAGCCCACTGCCTCGCTCCGACGTTGTAGAACAACTAACAGCACGGATGACAGTGTACAGTGTAGACGACACCGAACGGAGCTAGCCGTACCGCAGCCGACCAACAGTTGAAGCGAGAGGCAAGAAGAAACAAAAGATAAGGCGCACGAACGCGGTTGCCAAATTGATGAATTTTTCCTTAATCTTGTTCTTCGAAGATGGGGGAAATGTATGTTAACTCTTCGGGGGGTTTGTTTGATCAATTAGACACACAATAACAAAACACCCTTTATTGACTAGCGTTCACAACTGTACGAATGAGACACTAGTCTATTGGATGAGCTCTCAAGCACTACTGCCTCTGGCGTTCTCCCGTTAAGTACTACCGCCTCTGGCGTTTCGTCAAGAACTCCCCTGTCTGGCGTTCCCGCAGGCCTCACTGCCGGCCACACCCGTACTTTAGCACATGCGCTCGGTACCCTGACTCATCTGGGGTTGTTTGGGGAATAACCTAACACGGCCATCCTGCAGTCGGAGCGCCCTCGCTTCGCCAGTGTGAGAAGCCAATAGTCATCTGCAATAGGAAATACACACCAGAATCTATGCCTCACAAAATTGAATTTTGCTGTCATTTACAAGCTGTGTACAAGTGCTATGCCACTTCACAACTATCAACTATCTTTTCGACACAGGTTCATCCAACCTCATTTGGGCACCTACCTCTTTTAAGTAGCTACTAGGCATAGTGGAGTTGCCACTATCCTCTCAACACAGTTGGATGCCACCTCTCAGTTACATAAGGGCCACTGCCACTTATTAAGCTACCATGCATAGAATCAAATGATTGCTCAGAACGGTAAACAAAACATACCGTACCTTTTGTCTTACAACTGCTGTTCAATGGTAGGCCAACGTCTCAATTGTTCATGGGCGGCGACAGTGGACCGATGCCCTTTCCGTGTGAGCGCATACCGTTCGTTTGACAGGACCTTCCAGACAGTATATGGTCCTCTGAATTTCGCTTTGAGCTTTCCTCCGCCAGCGACTTGCGAATCTTCTACTGCTACCAGATCGCCCTCTTGGAAAAGGTCGGAACAATATCGCGTTGCGTTATATCGTTGCACCTGTTTCGACAAATTCTGTTGTATTCGTGTTCGCGCTGCCTGTACAGCCTTTTCGGTATCTACAAAGCTATGACTCGTCGGAACGGTCCCCAAAAAATCTCGAGTGGCACTTAATCTCGGATTCAGTCCTAAGTGCAATACAGCAGGTACCTGACCTGTAGTTGTGTGAACTGTCGAATTCAGGTTATCTTCGACTGCGGCTAAAGCGGTCGGCCAATTGTTTTCGTTATCTGCAGTTAATGTTGCACGTAATAAGTTGAAAATAGTTCGCATAAGACGCTCGACTTTAGCATTTCCTCGTGGAACCCCAGTTGCAATATGATGTAGTTCAACATTTTGTTCACTCATGAAATTCTGAAAGCTGATCGATGTGAAAGCAGTGGCGCGGTCGGCTATGATTCGTTTTGGTTTTCCCAACTCTTCAAATACTGCCAATAAAGCACATATCGAGTCTTCAGATGTTTTCCTTGGTATTGGCTGAAGACGGCAATATTTTGAAAAAGCATCAATGATGACCAAAATTTGCGTACATCCTTTTGATTTGACCATAGGACCGGCATGATCGATGTGCCATGTATCCAAAATATCTGTCGGTTGTTTACCATGTTGCCATAGTCCAGCACGAGGACCCGTATGTGATTTTCCTAGGACACATGCCCGACAATTTCTAATGTACTTTTTCACACATTGTCCCATTCTTGGCCAAAATAAATCTTCACGTATTTTCGCAATACATTTGTCCCAACCGATATGTGAAGAATTATCATGATATAATTTCATAGTCAACAAGCGAGCAGCAATCGGTACGAAACATTTTGGTTTCGCGGATTTCGTCACGATAATTCCATTCATCACCTGATACTCGGGATGCTCGTTTGGATTGTCAATAATGTCCTGGCAAAACTCGTCGTTTCTTTGGAACTCTCGTATTGTTGACACATCCGATACTTTGGCAATGTTAATAGTTTTGAGAGCACACACTTTCAATTCATAATCGTCGTCACAAAAGTTACGACTCAAATAATCCACATGAGCCATTTTATGTCCAGGCCTGTACTCGATAGAGAAGTCATAGTCTTGTAATTTGACCCACCATCGCGCCACGCGTGGATGTAAACACTTTTTAAGAGCGGTCGCACGCACTGAATTACAGTCTGTAAAAATTGTGAAGTGCACACCGTATAAATAAACACGGAAATGTTCGACAGCCTCAACAATGGCTAAAGTTTCTAAATCGTACGAATGATACCTGGACTCACAGTCTGTAGTTCGACGACTGTAATAAGCTACCGGTTGAATTGCACCATTTTCTTCCTGGAATAGCACAGCCCCAAGACCGACAGAACTTGCATCTGTATGCAACTGACATTTCAATTCCCGATTATAAATTCGCAAAACAGGGAACTGAGTCAATTTCGTGATAATCAATTGTCTTGCACATTCACACTCTCGTGTCCATTCAAAAATCCGGTTTTTACGCAGTAGCGCCGTTATAGGTGCGGTCAAAGTGGCAAAGTCTTTAATGAATCGGCGAAAATAACCCGCGAGTCCCATAAACTGACGTACACCTTTTATGTCTTTCGGTGCGGTGGTTTCAGTTAGTGCCACCACTTTTCGAGGACTAGGACGAATCGATCCTTCACTGATGACGACTCCCAAATACTCCGTTTCTGTTGCGAAAAACTTGCACTTTTCATAGTTCAAGGAAAATCCACCCACAGCTAGAGCACTTAGTACTTCTTCCAGGTTTATCAGTCCTTCATGAATTGTAATCGAAGGTATTAAAATGTCATCTAGATACACAAACGCTTTGTTCCTTTCAGAGTTCCCAATGCTTTATCAATTGCTGGTTGGTACATTGCTGGAGCATTGACAAATCCGAAAGGCATTCGATTGAACTCGTAATGTCCATCAGGAGTTATAAAGGCAGTCACATGTTTGGCGTCTTCTTCAATTTCCATTTGATAAAATCCAGATTTCATGTCTAGAGTTGTGAAATATTTGGCATGACTGAGCGAGTTGATTTGGTCCTCGATATTTGGTAGTGGATACCTTTCTTTTTGAACTTTTTTATTGACATCACGCAGATCTGCGCACATCCTTATGCTGCCATTCTTCTTCTTTACAAGCACCACAGGGCTAGCGTATTCCGAGTGACTCTCTCGGATTACACCATCTTTTAAAAGATCGCTTACAATCTTCTTGAGTTGTATTCTTTCTTCGTAAGCCAATCTACGAGGACGGTACGCCACTGGCGTTTTATCGTGTAGCTTTATAGTCATTTTTCCTGTAGTGATGTGATCCGGCGTTTTGTTTCTATAGTGGGCCAACAGCTGCTCAATTTTCGACTTCAAGTGGTTATCGTCTGCTTCAACGTAAATAATGTCTGCAAGAGATGCATTTCGAAGCGTAAACACTTGAGGAATTTGAAGGAGATCGTGATGTAATTCGAGCCCTTCAACAGTTTTTTCAATACGTAAATAAGGTCGACTTATAACGTCCCAACCAATGATGAAATCTGTTTCTCCTGGAATTACAGTGTCGGGTACAACTGAAAAAGTTATTTCCAATGTAACCGTCGGAAGAATAACAATAAGATCACACGAACCGACGGCGTACACTATTTCGGCACCAAGTCCCGTAAAGGCACGTATATTTTGTTCAGACTGAATTTTACCACCTGTAACTACTGCTATCGAGTGTCTTATGATTGAAACATCGGCACCACTGTCGATGAGATATGCAAATTTGGGAGCATTGTTTTTGCATACTACGGTAGCAAGTGGTGTCATTTGGAGCTGGCGTCATTTTTTTATCACAAAAGCTTTCTTGGGTTTTCCCTGCTTAGACCAGCAGTTCGTTTCTGTGTGGCCTAATTTGTGACAATGGGCACAAGTGGGCGGTCTGCTTTCAACAGAACACATGTTTTTAGCAATGGACTTGTGGTTGTCGTCGCTTGTTTGTAGTTTACAACTGTCCTGATGGTGTCCCTTCTGACCGCACTTAAAGCATGTACCTTTCGGTTTTCTTTCTAGCCGTTGACGGTGATGACGTGCGTCTGATCTTGTAATATCGTTCGATCGCTGATTTTGACTTTTTCGGTATTCTCGTCGCCGTGCATCGTATTCGCTAAGCAATTTCAGCAGGTCTCTATCCGTAAGTGGTTGTTGCATACGAATTGCAGCTTGCGCTTCATTATGATCCAGACCATGTTCGATCATGCTAAGGGTGGTTTTCCATGGCAATCCACTATGAAAACGGTCAATTGCCCGTAGTTTCCGAATACCGTAGTCACTCAAAGATACACAATCACTGCTTCGTAGGGTTGCGGCCGTAAAAGCACGTGCACCAGCTGTTTCGCTGTCTGGGAAAGCAACAATCAGGTCTTTGCAAAACTCATCCCATGTACGTAGTACTGGTCGCCAGTCACAATAATAGCGATGACCACGCCCTTTCAGAGCTTCGCCTGCTTTTGCAATCATCAAATTGTCGCCGACGCGTTCTTCTTCTTTCAGTTTAGATGCGATTAACAGCCATTCATGAATCGCGTGGTCACTATCATCAGGGTCGAACTCTGCTAAGCGAAAAGATGTTGAGGTTGATGTGGTTGGCAGGGTAGAAGACGCCGCCACTGGTGACTCTTGAGAAGTTGTTGCTCTCCGAGATAATTCCATTATTTGTTGATGTTGGAGGGTCATGAGTGACATCAACGTTTCTTGCCAAGTTGTCTTTGCTCGCTTAGGCGGTGCCGCTTCGGTGTCGCTTATATCATCGAACTCCTCCACTTCATTGTGATTTTGCATCGTTTCTTCATTAGCCATCGTAGGATGAAATGAAACACGATCTACGACGATTTAGGATGATATCGGTTGCACTTGGTTGATCTTGGTTGATCCCACTTCTGATGTTAACTCTTCGGGGGGTTTGTTTGATCAATTAGACACACAATAACAAAACACCCTTTATTGACTAGCGTTCACAACTGTACGAATGAGACACTAGTCTATTGGATGAGCTCTCAAGCACTACTGCCTCTGGCGTTCTCCCGTTAAGTACTACCGCCTCTGGCGTTTCGTCAAGAACTCCCCTGTCTGGCGTTCCCGCAGGCCTCACTGCCGGCCACACCCGTACTTTAGCACATGCGCTCGGTACCCTGACTCATCTGGGGTTGTTTGGGGAATAACCTAACATGTATTTATTTGACAGTTCGATGAACGAAGCATGTTTCGTTATAGAATATTTCATTTGAACAGTAATTATTCAGTAGTTATCGTATATTTGATACAATGATAAGTTAAATCCACGTCGATTTGGTGGTTACAAATTTTAGAAATTGTTTATTTGAATTGTTGTATTTTTCATAGCTTACTTAAATTCAAAACGATGTATTGCTTATACTGTGAGAAATATTTTTTTCTCGCGGCTCACACCATATACATTTATATGGAGAATCAAGAAAAACTAGTAACAGATCACGACACAATTATTATGAAACGTCAAAATGTTATCGGCGACGCTGCTTGTTATTCGTTTACATGGCAACTACTGAAGGCTCTATCTTATTGGTTGTTGATCGTGCTCTCTTTTTACGGTAAAGTTAAATCGTACAGTTTTAAATCGCCCAGTGCTTAAATAGACAGACAAAAATAATATAATCAATATACATAAAAAACACATTTAGGGCACTCTTTCGAAATTAGTTTCGAGTGACTGAAAGTGAAGTTTCTCAAATAGCTAGCGATTGAACAAATGCTCAAATCTCAAGTGCTGATCGGTGTATGTTACTTCGTTTTATTAATTTGATACATTATAATAATATATGCAGACTTGTAAACACCTCGTAACTACTAGTTTTCTTGGCGCCAGCTGTCAATCAAGATAATGGCAAAGTAATAGAACCCGTTTAGTTTTTCTGTCGTTGCAATTACAGGGTCATTCAGATTTTCAGAACTGAACAATGGATGAAATAATGACATTGACTATGTACTTGGAAAAGTCTGGAATGTTGAAATATTGAAATGTATATGAGACACATTCACAGCAATTGATGACAAGTGACGTCACTAAACTTACCCAGTCCAAATATATACGAATGCATGACAACTCACCTGAAACAAAAAAATCATACAGTACTTCTCAATTTGACAGATAGTAATTGTTTTCAATATAAACTTCTATTTACATTTTCTTGATTATATTTTTCAAGACCAGTTGAATTCAACAATGTTTCGAATTATTTATCTGATTAGATATCAATTTATCAGTCTTTATTCTTTCTAAGGTAAATAATGGTATTTTCCGTTTGATATACGAAGATAAATAGGAAGATTCATAGACTTTGGGAATGAATATAAATTCCATCGAATATATGTTTCAAAACGAAATATTTCTTTCGATATCATCCCTCATAGTTCGTCAGTGTTGGTTCATTTTATTTGGACTAATTATTCTGAGCAATTTGGGATAAACAGAGTCATCTTTATTATTTGACGATTTTTCTATTTTAATGTGCAGGAATATTTGGCCATTCCAACGGTTTATTTTTTCCAGATGATTAATTTATACACTCGGATACTTTAGTCTAAATACTAAGTCATCTAAATAGCCCTAGCATACCGAGTTTTGTCAAAAAAACACTAGCCAAAATTTTACACCACAATTTTCCAAAATCGCAATGATGAGGATTTAGTTTGAGACACCCTGTATACTCATTCTGTGGATTTTCGTAGGATCATCTTGACGATGACAAAATTGTTTACATGAAATTATGAAACTCCAGTCAATTAATTTATAATTGATTTTCCCATTTCTCAAACCGAGGTATTGAACTACTAATTCTCATCACCCTGTATAGTAATAATGAAAGTCATCTACCAGTTCGCGAATCTGAATGACGAGATGCATTGACGATTGCAACCACTGTAGAGGGCGCTGTCGAAAGTAAATGAAAATGTCCTGTCACTTTAAAAACTTTTGGTGTTATACGTGCAACAGCTAACACCCTGTATCCAGATGAAGTCTGGCAGAATAACGGTTGATGTTTCTTCTGTCGAGATTTCTTGGAGAGAGATGAAATATTCATGACATTTTCTTCCATGTATTCTACAAGTAGACTGTTTCTACGATGAAAATTATTTATGTAAACATTATTCCGGAAAATGGTTTCTAGATAGATAAACAATCTCTCCAGAATATCTCTGGAACGTTCAAAAGAAGCGCAAAAAAGACACCCAATAAAAAAGCCACTCGAATCATGTCAGAAGTTTAGATTAGAGATGTAATTTTGGACTCAATTGACGTATCTACTTTATGATTTTCAGTAATTCAATAATTTTTACTCCCATGCATAGGTGTAACGAGGGGGGTGGGTTATTGGGGTCGTGACCCCCCATTGCTCTGAAGAAATAAAAAAATTGCAAGTAACAATTTTAGAATAAAAAAAAAACTCTAGTTACGCCAATGCCCATCAACATACATTTTATATTATTTGTAAATGAAAATTGGTTGTATTCTCGATCCATTGAATTTATAGAAATATAATAATGACTATGAGCTCAAAATATTTTTCCAAAAATCAGCTAGTCTCGGTACAATATCGAAATGACCTTGAAATTAGATACTTCTTTTCTATTCAACCCTATTCATAAATATCGTTCAAAATTATTACAATATACAGAATGATATTAAATATATAAAAAAATTCAAAATAATATTGTAAATTTGTAAAAATATAAAAAACATGAAGACCAACATGAAGATGTCCAAAATTGAAACGAAGGGTCCTTATTAATATATTTCAAGACCTGATACTGAGGGCATACAGGGTGGCCCAACGAAAACGTACCGGAAGGTATAACCAGGAAGAGATTTTTTCGGGAAACTAGCTGGAATCAACAAAACCAGAAAAAAAGTGAATTGTTTTCAAAAACATATTCTCCACATTCATGGTAAGTTTTTTAGTGAAATTGACAACTTTTTTGTATTTTTTGAGACATGCACTAGCGGCATTTCAAAGGTCCATATCTTTGCAACGAGTAGACGAAATTTCAAAAATAAAAAAGCAATGTATAGGAAATCAAAAAGGCTTTTCAACGAGGTATCATTCGACCCCCATTCTCATTCTAAAAAAATCAGGAGATGCTATCCCCGCTTAGTTAAGTTTGGGCAATACTTTTTGCGTCAAAAGTTGTTCCCCTCATATAAAAAGTTGATTTCTCTCGATAAAATCTCTTCCTGATACGTTTTCGTTGGTCCAGTCTGTATAATTCGGGCAATGTGAACAACCATGAATCACTCGAATGAGAATAACGTGAATCACAAGTCCAAATTGTTGGGGAAAAACCATGAATCCACCGAATTCCCATAAAAATCAATAGATCTGACAACACCGTCGATGGAGTTTTGCAATCCTTTGTGGCGCCATGAGCCTGACCTTGCCCCTGGCGTGTCGCCTGTAATGCAAGCAACGTTGCCAGATATACCAAAATTCCCCAGTTTTAAGAATTATTTCAGGGTTAGTTTTTAAGGCACAAAATGAATTTGTATTGGTGCTTCGTACGACTCGATGAATAGATTAATCGCTTAGTATTAATTGTTCCGTCTAAAGTAAAAGTAACAAGTTTTTGTAGAGTCCAACAGGATTAAAAAAAGGAGAGCAAAGAATTCGGTAATAGGGTAATAAATTAGCCTTGAATTCAAAAGTGGTTCTGCTAGCTCAATACAGCTAATTCAAAAAGTAACTATAAATTTCCTTTGTCTTTTTTTCGTTACTTTTCGTTGAAAATTCCCATTTCACAGTTTACATTTCGTAGTTTACTTAGTTTTTGTCACTAATTTTATCCGATCCATTTCCTATAATTATCGAGTTATCTTATAGAAACATGGGAATTTGCTCACCCTGTATGATTCTGGTTGTTTGGAAAAAGTGCTCCCTGGTATTTTGAGATTACCGACTACCCATGCAATGGAAATGGAATGGCTAGTACCATCGAACTAACGCGTGGGCTGCTAACTACATTATCATTTTACCACACCACTAAAAAGCTGCTTCACGTATTCAACTGTCAGTTTGGAATATTCATTATGCAATGTTAATGCACCATAAATTCGAGAAATTTATCACCTGCTCGCGAATTTAATCGCTTCATTCTATTATCTACCCATTAAAATGTTTTTGCGTCTTGATAACAGCTTTCTTTCCAGTTATTTTTTGTTTTGGTTTTCATAAAAAAGACGTCTCTGAGGGACACTGACGTCACGAGTACTTTGTGGCTTAGTATGAGCGGCAGGGAGCACCACTGAACTGAGATTTTCAGGCTGTTTTGATTTACTTAGGAATGATTTCACGTTTGGTATGTACCATAATGTTGGGGAGTTTTCCAAAAAACAAAATAACAGTTGAATAATTCGAATTGTCTTGTTTGGTTTTCGTTAGAAACTGATTAATAAGCACAGTCGTCTTCAGAATAAAAATGAAAATGAGCTTCAAGTCACAGTAAATGTATGAATAAAAGAAAATTCCAATTCAATCAAAATATACAGTGTGGAACAGCCAAATGGAATAAATTCGATAACGAATAAATGAGAGCGTGTTGGGAAAAACGCTCAGACACATCGATTTGTATTTTTAGATGCGCATTAAAAAAAAAATTATATAGGGTGTGTCATGTGACAGTGGCCGATACTAACTTTCTTATTTTAGATACAACCCTCTGTATATTATTAGTTTTTAGGATTCATCAGAGATTTCTAGACATAATTCATGTACAATGTCCCATAACTATCTACAACTATTTCGGAAATATTGAGTGTTTTCAGATGTATTACAAAAATTTACATTAAAAAAAAGAAAATCATTTAATATCACAAATAATGCGAATTCGCTACATTTTGAACATCTGTCACATTGAAATTGATGTTTTTTTCTTTTTTTTACATTATTTGTTTTTTAGCGTTAATTTTTGTAATACATTTTTTTATATAAAACTTCTTACGAAAGGAGACATCCTGTAATGTTATTTCCGAAACAGTTGAAGATAGTTATGGGACATAGTACATGAATTACGTCTAAAATTTTCTGAAGAATCCAAAAAACTGATAATATACAGGGGGTTGTATTGAAAATAAGAAAGTTGGTGCATATCCATTAAGAAAAATGCACTTTTCAATATCAAAAAAGTCTCATTGAAAAGTCGATTGTGAACACTCTGTATCAAATTATGTTTTTTTAATTGCATCCACATCAAGTACCATGTATGATCTCATGTTAATATGCATTTGAAATCGGTTCCTCTCGAACTGTAATATTCATGAATTTTTGAAGGCATCAGTGTAATTTCCAAAAATTACATGAAAATCTAAATAACTCAAAATTTATCAATTTGAGAGAAACCTATCACAAATGACATGAAGAAATTCTATAAAACAAAGGGTGTTTCTTAAAGAAAAGGGTGTTAAATTCACCTAAATGAAACAAATTACCCTGTATATCTTGCTTTGCCACATTGATTTGCAAAAATCATCATTTAATTTCTTCTCAAAAAAATCAGTTATGCTCAGAAATAAACAACTAAAAAATTAGGACGAAAGTTCAAGTCGAAATCATATACAAAGCGAAAGAAATACTCAATATGATTTAAATTTATTTGATCTAATTCAGTCCAGGCTCCCGAATCATTTCAATTCAATTGAATTCGCCGACAAACCAGACGAAAAGTTGTGCGTCATCGGATTTATACCCTCAGAACCACCAAAAATTCAATAACCAGACGAGCAACAAGAAGAAGAGACTCAAAACGAAACCGTCATCGCTCGCTCACAAATTCCCACTAGCCAGATATTCAATTACGACGAGAGAAACTTGATTATGTCGTCAAATAAGAGCTTTCGATTCCTCTTCTTTAACGATCCTCATAATGTCAAACTTCAATTAAAGCTTTATTGGATTATCTGCGTGGTTGTTGTGCAGAAAATCCAACTGGAGAAAGAGATTAGAGAGGATACTTGAGCGATATTTGACTTTATGTATTGAAAAATTCGAATCGGCTTTTATTTTCATTGTGAAATTGAGAGGAAACTAACAGTACTCTGTATACATCCGCACAAACTTATTTCTTTGGGCCACTCTGTAGTTTTTTGTCGAAGATTATTGACACTTAAGGGGGTATTCTTGTCTAGAAAATTGAAGAAATCAATTTTTTGTGTATATTTTCAAAGTTCAGACTCTCAAAAATATAATCTCGGACGGATTTCTCAAAATTCGAATTATTTTGGGAGGTACAGCGGATTTTGTTTTTCTTACAAACCCTTTTTTGAGGTGGTTGATACGATATTTCAAGTTCTGCCTGACCGATTTCTTTGAAATTTTGTGATAATTTTCTTTTATACATCTCTGTATCGCCTAGAATTTGGATTTTGGGAAAACTCAATAACAAGTATTAAAAAAAAATCGGAAAGGTTAAAAAACAGGGGGGAAATAAATGTTTTTTCCAAGTGGACGCCATTTTGTGAATCATTATTATCATTTTTTGGCCGAGGTCCAAGCGATAGCAACATCTTTACTGATTGAGATTTTTTTTTATTTGTTCAATTTAATTCACTACAAGGGTTAAAATCATGTCATTTGACAAATTGTTGACTTTCCTTATTTTTTTTTATATACATAAAGAAACAATGAACATTATGAAAGAAATAGACAGTTAAAATGTTTTAATTTTTTTGTCCCAAAAAGTTGGCCTTTACATCAGAATACCCCTTAAGGCAGATCATTGACGTAAACGTATCTAAGCGACGTATCTCCGTTATGAACACGTATCTCTTCGCTGCTGATACGAGGCTACGTAAGTTTGGAAATGTTACTTATCTATTGAATAACGTATAACTAGTTTGAATTCGAAACTTTAATGAATGATACCAAATTTCTGCAATAATTATTCAGTAATCCAGAGAATCAAAACAGCGCATTATCAGCTGTACAGCCTCAAGTAGATTATGCATCAATTGTTTTTCCCAAAAAAATATTCGTTACAAAAAAAATTACCAGTCTCGGACGACGAGTATTGAGTGGACGATTGAATTTTCTAATTTTACTTGATACGTTGTAATTATCTGAAACTTTCTGTCCGTTCGATGTCAAGAGGGATCAAAATCCCACTCTGTAAATGAAATCATTTTATTTCAGCCGAGTATGAATGCTTCATCAGCACCGCTTCAAAGCTATAACCACATTGACAAACACAAAGTGCGAATGGTAGGTGTAAAGGAACTCGAATGTGAAATTTAATATCGATCGGCAGCCAAAACGATAAACAATCGAATCAAAGCACCATTATTTCCATTCGAACGGCAATATCTGAAGCTGTACACAGCCTACGCGGTGGTTATCGGATAGCATTTGTTTCGCATATCGCCAACGCCAACTTCAGTTCAGAAACCGTCAATGGTGTGTAATTGACAGCGGTTAGAATTACAGGGTGGAATATACAGGGTGGGGCACCCCATACGACACGGTCCCTGTAGCTTGAATAGTTTTCGAGATATCGGCATTTTCAAATAGTAGTTATCATTTCAATGCATTCTTTGAATCGAGAGAGCTGTGAAACGACATTCATTTGATTTGGTAACAGAATTTTCATTGACAGTTATCCTACTTCACTTTATTCCATTTAGAAAAACACAACTCTGATATGTCACACTTTTTGGCCACCCTGTATACTCCAAAATAATGTTGGCAGCCTCAATGAATATTCAAATAATGAAAAAAAGAAATTTCCGAAATAATCAGTGGTTTGGTTTACAGAGACCGTGTCGTATGGGGTACATACACCACCCTGTATAGAGGACATTCACGATGGTATTGTTGTTATTTTTGGATTGGAGTCGATCTACTGGGCGATGGTATTTTCAAATCAACTCCTAATTCACTGATCCGCCCACAAGTGAGAAACATTTCCGCCAAATGATGCAACCAGCCATAAATCAAGGCTGAAACAAATTAAAGTTGCCATTTTACTACAGTTGTGGATGCCTCTGATGACTTGAGCGATGCCTCCGCAACTTTGAGATCGTCTCCCACGGCTGAAATTTTATGAATGAACGCCCAGATGTCGGCCGACAAAATCGGATAACTCGTCTGGATTATTTCGTTTTAAATTAGCTCATCATCTAGTGTTTCGTCACTTTTTTCGACTCCATTGAGTTAAACTTGCCGCTCCACTACAATGAAGATGTCAGAGGCGGGTGTAGGAGTGTTTAGGAAGGGGCAAAAATTCAGGAGATATTTCAAATTGCAACTAGAAAAAAATTGGCATGAACTATTTCGAAAACTGGATATTTCGACTTTCAAATATACAGGGTGTTCCAGAATTGTAAGGCAATATTTCAGGTACGTATTCTCTGGTGCAAAATGAAGAAAAGAGTTTATCAGCGGAGTTACAGGGTGTCAATGAATCTTTTTTTTTATTTAATTTTGATGCTTCAATTATAAAATCATCAATTTCTGAGGAAACTGAATGGAATTCGACTAAAAGTCAAGAGAGACAAAACCTAGGTAATAGGTTGAAGAACTCGAAAAAAATATTAAAATTCAGCAGTGGCGTACGAGCAAGTTTTTCTTAAGGCTTTTATGGATTGAGACCTCGGAAAATGCAACACCCTGTATGGTATTTGGAAAACATTTACTTTCATATCAAGCAGCACCTATTGCTGGATACTCATACGAAATTTGAAAGCTCTATCTGCAGTAGATCAAGCACAATTAAACGAAAACCAAATTTTTCTTCAACTTTCAACACCCTGTAACTCCGCTAATAATCGAGATCGGACACACGTTTATAGGAACTTTTTTCTTTATTTTGTACCAAAGAATATGTACCTGAAATATTGCCGTGCAATTCTGAAACACCCTGTATAAATACGAACATTAGTCAATATTGGTGAAAATTATTTCAGCTAAAAAAAAATAAACGAATTTCAGATGTCCCATTGAAACTCATTGAAAATGATGTTTGAACATTGTCCCCAAAATCCAAATAATCAAAGCTTCAATCATAGTTTGATCTCCATTCTCCTTTTAAATAAACTACAGAAAATAAACGAAAACTGTATTCAGTCCACTGCTCTGGATTTTTTCAAAATTGAACTCTTCTTATTCATCATACCAGAAGAATTTGAATAACAAAGAACACTCAACTTTATGAAATAGTTGGAGCTAAAATGATTCCCAAAAAACAATAAAACTCCTCCCTCTTTCTCTACTTTAGGGTAGATGTTTGGGCCAAAACTGCTGATGTACGAAATGGAAATGTGAAAACCGGAAACGAATGATAATAAAATCACCAAATAAAATTCTACCGCGGGGGCCTGGTCGTAACGACCACCCAGTATAGTCAGCTTAATTTATTCCATTCCCTGATTCGTACGTGATAGGTGGGTGGCATATAATTGTGGAGATAATTAAACCTCGTGGAATATAAATTTTATCACGTATCAATCAATTTTTCTCTTCGTTCGTCATTTCGATGGCGTGCATGGAAAGTAGAAAGTAAATAGGTGTCAGTTCATACTGACTAGTTGGACTACGAGGATGTGCGAAAAGGATTCACTGTGTTTTTTGGCATTCCATAGTTTATACTTTCAAAAATATCTTGTGAAAGTGACGAGATTGTATCTTGAAAAGTTTCGCAAGTAAGGAGGCATGTCCTCAAAATGAGTTTCGTTTGGTTATAGAGAAAAACGTGTATAAATACTGAGAAAATATTCATTGTACCAAAGACTACAACTTTAAGATTGATTTTCTACTTATTTTTCATAATTTTGTAGGCACTGCCGCGTATAGAAATAGAAACGGAACTTACTTTGTGCCCGTTTTTTTAAGGGAGACTTCGTCCTTGAAATTTTCAAAAAACAATTTTTTTATTACGGATTTTTAATCAATATGTGAGTAGAAATAAATCAGTCGAAGCGGTTGCCGGATTACAAACTAACACGATATTTTTAAAAACTTTTGTTTTCTCGAAAACACGTTTTTAAAAATGGCTGACATTCTCCTGAGCGCTGTAATTAACATATCGACCTGAAATTTGGAGAGCATACTCAGAAAATATGTCTTCACGGAATAACAGATCGGTTTTTCGATAGATACATTTTGACATTTATTATTCATCTTTTCATGCGGAAAAAAAGGGAAAATTCGATATTTTGTTTAAATTGCTGCCGTTTTTCGAAATTTGTACTAAACGAAAAACCCATTCGTCATTCCATGGCCGAAGGGTCACACAATGATAATATGCTTTGAATTTATGTTTCGGATCAACAAAGAAGGGGCAGTGACGTCAGCCGTTTACCTCCCACGATTTGAGGACTTGTTTTCGCGGAGCTGCAACGGCCGCCATTTTGTTTGTTTTTTCTCAAAAAGTATTTTTTGACGTTCTGTATATCATGAGTAAGAGCAAGACAAAAACCGCACTCAAAAAGCTCCACTCGTTTTCTTTAAAAAAATAAAACGTAAACACCTGAAATATGGCACTACAAGGACGAAGTCTTCCTTGAATTGTAAAGCTGCAACGGCCGCCATTTTGTTTGTTATTTCTCAAAAAGTATTTTTTGACGTTCTGTATATCATGAATAAGAGCAAGACAAAAACCGCACTCAAAAAGCTCCACTCGTTTTCTTTAAAAAAATAAAACGTAAACACCTGAAATATGGCACTACAAGGACGAAGTCTCCCTTGAATTGTAAAGCTGCAACGGCCGCCATTTTGTTTGTTATTTCTCAAAAAGTATTTTTTGACGTTCTGTATATCATGAATAAGAGCAAGACAAAAACCGCACTCAAAAAGCTCCACTCGTTTTCTTAAAAATAAATAAAACGTAAACACCTGAAATATGGCACTACAAGGACGAAGTCTCCCTTGAATTGTAAAGCTGCAACGGCCGCCATTTTGTTTGTTATTTCTCAAAAAGTATTTTTTGACGTTCTGTATATCATGAATAAGAGCAAGACAAAAACCGCACTCAAAAAGCTCCACTCGTTTCCTTTAAAAAAAATTAAACGTAAACACCTGAAATATGGCACTACAAGGACGAAGTCTCCCTTGAATTGTAAAGCTGCAACGGCCGCCATTTTGTTTGTTATTTCTCAAAAAGTATTTTTTGACGTTCTGTATATCATGAATAAGAGCAAGACAAAAACCGCACTCAAAAAGCTCCACTCGTTTTCTTAAAAAAAATAAAACGTAAACACCTGAAATATGGCACTACAAGGACGAAGTCTTCCTTGAATTGTAAAGCTGCAACGGCCGCCATTTTGTTTGTTATTTCTCAAAAAGTATTTTTTGACGTTCTGTATATCATGAATAAGAGCAAGACAAAAACCGCACTCAAAAAGCTCCACTCGTTTTCTTAAAAAAAATAAAACGTAAACACCTGAAATATGGCACTACACGGACGAAGTCTTCCTTGAATTGTAAAGCTGCAACGCCATTCTGTTTGTTTTTTTCTCAAAAAATATTTTCTGACGTTCTGTATATCATGAATAAGAGCAAGAAAAAAACTGCACTCAAAAAGCTTCACTCGTTTCCTTTTAAAAAAATAAAACGTAAACACCTGAAATATGGCACTACAAGGACGAAGAGTTTTTGAAAATGCTGACATCATAACTCGAACAAAAATTGACAGATTGACTTCAATATATTCTCCAACGATCTATTTCCCCAAGTTTCCTCAGAGTTTGAAATTTATTTTCTAAATTGTCAAATCAACTAGACGGTTGTAGAAACTTGTCTTCCTGTCTCCTTAAGAATATTTCATAGTTTATTTCTTGGGAGATGGCCGAGCCGCCACTGGTTCACTCGACAGAATACTTTTCCACGTGACCACAGCTCACAATTCGATTACAGGCATCCAATTATAAAACTTTTCAATCAGTATTCCATCGAGATTTCCAAACAAATCACCGCGGCTGGGAAACCCCGTAGAACGTCCATCTCACAGCATGCGTCTGAATAATTTATTAGTGTCATTTCGTGTGTTCCCACGCTGCGTTCTTGTGGCACGCCTGCTGCCTTTCGCATCCGGAAACGCACCCACAGCATCCGGTCTATCCGGCACGGCCAGCTCGATGTTGATGGGCAGGCTAGACTTACCGGAAGAAGACGGGAATAAGAAGAAGAAGAAGAAGAAGAAGAAGAAGAAGGGATATCCGCAAGATGCGATATTGCTTTCTCCGATTTATTGTCTACGCGAGGGACTCATGTTTAATATCGCAAAATCATGGCAAAATTAAAATTTTTCGTTATTTACGCAGTAAACATATACAGGATATTCATAAAGTACGCAACAAATGGAAAAATCAATGTGTATTTTTTCGGTCAAATTAAAATAGTCATCAACTCAGGCTTGTCTTCAATCCAACGTAGCCCCAAATTCACTCGATTTGTTACTTATTTTCAGAAGAATATAACTTTTGAATTTGTACTAATTTCGAAAAATGTGATTTCTCCATACGTCTCCGGAAGTGCCGCCATTTTTGACATTTCAAATTGAAAAACACTATATTTTGTGCGAGTGTTAAAACACTCTCATAATTTCAAATCAATTCCATCCATGTTGATCTAAAATTGACCATTCCGGAGATATTCAAGTTTTTCAAAAAAAAATTAAAAAATGACAGATAGTCCATCAAACAGGTGGTATTTTTATAAGAATACCAATTTTTTGAGACATGCATTAGTTGATCCATTGATCCAATAAAAAATTTGCAAAAATCGTATTTCCTAAAGTACCCACAAGGTGTATGATAAAGTCGGTTCAATGAGGAAGACCTCTAAGTGATGAAATCATTCAAAACCTCTCTTAATCAATGAAAAATGATATTGTTCAATGATCAAAATCAAAGCAAATAGATTCTACAGCGTTTTAAAATCAGTATTTTCATTCAAAAATTAAAAACGCCAGAAATAAGTGGGCGGTTCTATGAGCGTATGACGTGCTACACCCTAAGTCTATCTTTGTCTGTTTCCATATATCTTTTGCTCACACCATGCGCAATGTTGTCAAGTTTACTTGTGGATGACTCCTTATTCCTTTGATATATTTTCTCAAAAACGTATCGATAAGTGAAAACTATATCATTTCATGTTATTTTGTGGAAAAAATATCATTCGAATTGTATTTTCTACATCTTTTATTCCGAGATTAAGTTGTGGTTTTTTGGTGCGGCAACACAGCTAGATTTCCCATGGAACAATTCTCTATGATTGGTCAGCTCAAGGTCGATGGGCGTGTAGGGTTAAACACGTCACACTGCGTTACACCAATGAGAGCAATCTCTGAAAATGGCGCATGAAATTGAATGTTCGAAATCAATTCCGTTCATTTTGTTATTTTATCCATGATATGGACCGAATAAAAAAATAATGAATGGCAGTTTTTGGACACACAGAACACGATTATGCTGTTTTGAAAAATTAGGGTCTCCCCCATTGCAGAACTCAACTTTTTTAAAGATTATTGTATAATTCAACTTTATTCTAAAAATAATAGAAACTAATCCTGCCAGATTGCAATATTCAATTTAATATCATTTGTTAATGTGATTATTTTTATTTGAATAAATTAAAAATGGTACTTTTTGAATTTTACTTTCAAACGCACCCCCCCTTGCTATTGAGGGAGTGACAATTTTCCTGTCAAAAAACACCACGTTTGGAACAAAAAAATGACGTCTCCGCGCTTGTTTCAATTTTGTCCCCCGTTCGAAATAATAATAAAAAAATATTTAGCTACTCGTACATTCGACTATATATTTTCCAGACAATACATTCTTCGCCTTGCAGACTCCCAAACCCATCTCACCCCTCGCATAGGGGTTGATCTTACCCCAAAAATACTCCCGAGAAAATCTATTATCTCTCGTGTACTTCTTCTCCAAAAGCCCTTCGTAAATATCCAAGGGATCCTTCGGAGCAGGGCTGCAAGACCTGGGGCGGACGAATTTAACATCCCCGCATGGCAAATAGTACTCGGGGTTGAAAGGGAGAGACTCGTAGGGTGGGGAGGAGTCGGGCTCTGCCCCGGCGAAGAACCGGAGGAGGTTGTTCCTCACGATTTGGACTTTCTCTTTGCGAGAGGGCGAGATTGAACGGTCCTTTTCTTTAGGGGTAGTTGGGATGGTTGTGAGTGCTGGATTTGCAGGAGGGGTTTCGGTTTTTGGGGCGAAGGTGCTTTGGACAGGAGGTTTACTGCAAAGAAAATCACTCTATTGTTATTAAAAAAAAATGTGACTCATTTCGTTATATGAATGAATACAGAGACGAATAATTTTTGGACCAAACTGAATTTAAGAAAAGAATATACAGGGTGTTTCAGAATTGCACGGCAATATTTCGGGTACGTATTCTCTGAACGTGTGTCCGATCTTGGTTATTAGCGGAGTTACAGGGTGTTGAACATTTAAACAAAATTGGTTTTTATTTTATTGTGTTTGATCCACTTTGAACAATTCCTCTAAACATTTGTTGATTAATTTCTTTTTTGTTTAATTTTTATGCTTCAATAAATATCAAATATCAAAAAAGTATGAAAATTTCAGAGTATGTAACTTTGAGTCAATTTACAAATTAATTAATTTCTGAGAAAACTTAACGGAATTCGATCAAAAGTCAAGAGAAACAAAATTTACGTAATAGGTTGAAGAACTCGAAAAAATATTAAAATTCACCAGTGGCGTACGAGCAAGTTTTTCTTGAGGCTTTTGTTTATTGAGACCTCGGAAAATGCAACACCCTGTATGGTATTTGGAAAACATTCACTTTCATATCAAGCATCACCTATTGCTTGATACTCATACAAAATTTGAAAGCTCTATCTGCAGTAGATCAAGCACAATAAAATGAAAACTAAATTTTTCTTCTACTTTCAACACCCTGTAACTCCGCTAATAATCGAGATGGGACCAGAGAATACGTACCTGAAATATTCTCGTGCAATTCTTAAACACCCTGTATAATACAAGCTCAAGTAATGGCATTTGAATGGCGTTTGTAAAGAGAAGTTTGATCATGTACCAATTTGTTGAAAATGATCCAAATTTTGACAGTTCGAAAGTAAGATAGTGTTAAACGTGCTTCATCCAATTATCAACAACTTCTAACAAAATGCAAAAGGAAAACACAAACTTAGATGTCCTCTAGACAAAAGGCAGAAAATTGGAGCCACAGAATTGACTGAAGGGTCTGACTGAATTTTATTTGTTTTTATTACTATTATTGTTTATAGTGTTCTTACTTTTGTGAAGAATAAATGTTTGGTTTCATTTCTGTTGAATTTAAACTTTAATAGAACGTCTTACTGTCTAGTAATTTGCTTTATTGGATACTTCAATTTTGTGAAACGAACATTCACTGAAATAAAATGAGTACGCCTCTGTATCCTACGTGTTATATTAGATGTAGACTTTTCTTCAGTTTTCTGGAACTGTAAAATTTCCCTATAACATAATTGTTTCCTCTGTCGAAAGACAAAGTTTTAGAACTCATTACCAAGTAGGGTATTTCCTGGTGCTTACAACTTCAGACTTTCATGAACATTTTCCAATAGCTTTATGCTTTCCCAATATTTCCTACTAGCTCGCCCGATGTTTCCAGGATATTTCAGATCGATAATAATCTTTAGGGATGGTGATGGTGAAATTTCAACTTTGAAGGGAAAGGTAAACTTGCAGCAAAGGGAACTAATTCCGATTTTGATGAAATTTTTACAGAAAATTCGAAACACTAATATAAACACCTAGTGATAAAAAATTTTCCGCGGAAAAACCACTAACGTACCTCTTTTAGGAAAGTTTCTGAAAATATATCACGGTAAGACCGAAGAATTTGATTGATATTGTACTTACGTTATGATTTGAGAGAATGTTTATTACACTTGAACATAATTAAAATGTCCTTGAATCAAATTTCACAAGAAATTTCATGATGAGAAGCTTTGGAAAAAGATATTTTCATGTTTTTATAATTGTATATTCGACTCAAAACAATAAATAATAATTGCTATGTCAAATAAGATCTGTCATGTCACAAGAAAGCAACGGTGCCAAGTTGCATTTCTGTTTTCAATGGTAAACAGTAGATCTTGAGTCTACATAAAAGTACAATATATTTCTATGTGGCCAATTGATTGATTTACGTTTTGGGTGGATCCCGGCGAGAGTGATGTTTTTAATCAGGCAGGAACCGTGTCCATCGAAATATTTAGATTCGTTGAATAATTGTATCCCGAACTTTGAAACAAATCAAATCTCCGATTTTTTATTCACTTGGCAACGTTGCTTGTTATGGTGACAATAAACTGGTCATTTGACATTTCAATTATTGCACGCCATATTGGGTTGGAAATGTACAATATTAAATTATGAAAATTCGCATTTTCACAGCTTTCCATCATGAAATTTCTTGTGGAAAATGATTTTAGGACAAATGAATGATGTTTTATTCTATTCGAAATCTGTCCTACTAATTACGTGAGTGCAATATCAATCAAATTCTTCGGTCTTACCGTGATAGATTTTCAGAAACTTTTCTAAAAAAAAGGTTAGAGGTTGTTCCGTGGAAAAGTTTTTATTACTGGGTGTTTATATTACTGTTCCAAAGCGTCTGTAAAAATTTCATCAAAACGGAGTTGGTTCCCTTTGCTGTAGGTTTTCCGAAATGGAATACCTAGACAAGTATGAATTTCGTATTTTTTGGACCATGACCAAGTACAAGAAAATCTTCACCAAAATCCATACCGCCCAAATCAAGACATTTACCAAAATTTTTTTGGTTCCTAATCGAGACAACATCAATACACCATGCTGAAAAATCCTATTGAAACTACTAACCTTCTCAAAACAGTATTATAGGAATCATCAGGAAAAAATGAAATAACATTGCCCGATTCCAAAGTCGACTCATTTTTCTCATCCCTGTTGAAGCACAGACTTTTGAGATATTTCTTCTCCTCGAACAATTGCCTGCCCTTCCTGTTGCATTGGTAATCCTCCCATCTCAACTCCTCCACCGATTTCCTCTTATACTCCTCCATGAACACCAAAACGTGACATTTGACGCGGTACGTTAAGTCCCAATTCCGATCGGACCCACACGAAAAATGGTACCTGATGGGCGTACCGAAAATGTCCGATTTGTAGACCGAATTGAGGGACGGGAAGTTTTCCAGATACGTGGTGTCGTTTATGCTGGGCTTCGTGGGGTCTTTTTCTTGCTTACTCGAGGTAGATTTGGAATTCCGATTCTTTTTGGAGATTTTTGTAACTCTTCGGAAAGTTAAAGACATGATGACGCACGCTGTGGATTTTGATTGTTTACTGGAGAGACCACATGGGGATTTTGGTACGCAATTAGGTGCAGGAAATTTTGACACAATATCGAATCTGTCAAAAGATATGTCAGAGTTTCTGTCGAAGCTATTATTGAGACAGAGATAGTTGTTCGCATTCTTGCTAATGCATTTTCCAAATATGTATCACAAGTTTCTTGGGAAACCTGCAGCAGCAGGAACCAACTCCGATTTTGATAAACTTTTTTGATTTCAATATAAACACCAGTAATAAAAATTTTTCCACGGAAAAACCTCAAACCTTTTTTTAGAAAAGTTTCTGAAAATCTGTCACGGTAAGACCTGAGAATTTGATTGATATTGTACTCACTTGATTAGTAGGACAGATTTTGAATAAACTAAAACATCATTCATATGTCCTAAAATCATTCTCCACAAGAAATTTCATGATGGAAAGCTGTGAAAATGCGAATTTTCATAATTTAATATTGTACATTTCCAACCCAATATGGCGTGCAATAATTGAAATGTCAAATGACCAGTTTATTGTCACCATAACAAGCAACATTGCCAAGTGAATAAAAAATCGGAGATTTGATTTATTTCAAAGTTCGGGATACAATTATTCAACGAATCTAAATATTTCGATGGACACGGTTCCTGCCTGATTAAAAACATCACTCTCGCCGGGATCCAGCCCAAACGTAGATCAATCAATTGGCCACATAGAAATATATTGTACTTTTATGTAGACTCAAGATCTACGGTTTACCATTGAAAACAGAAATGCAACTTGGCACCGTTGCTTTCTTGTGACATGACAGATCTTATTTGACATAGCAATTATTATTTATTGTTTTCAGTCGAATATACAATTATAAAAACATGAAAATATCTTATTCCAAAGCTTCTCATCATGAAATTTCTTGTGACATTTGATTCAAGGACATTTTAATTATGTTTTAGTGTAATAACCATTCTCCCAAATCATAACGTAGAACAATATCAATCAAATTCTTCGGTCTTATCGTGATAGATTTTCAGAAACTTTCCTAAAAAAAGTACGTTAGTGGTTTTTCCGCGGAAAATTTTTTATCACTGGGTGTTTATATTAGTGTTTCGAAGTTTCTGTAAAAATTTCATAAAATCGGAGTTTGCTCCAGGTTTACCCTTAGTCTGGCCCAGAAACACGAATTTGGTAATGTTATCGTGGGGAATTTAATATTTTTTTCGACATATTCCACTTCAAAGTTGAAATTTCACCTTCTTAACACAAAATTGTACAGATTTTTGACTAATTTCTTCAATGACGTGACACCTTGTATGTTAGGAAAAGGTTCATCATGTTTTCATCCTGAAGAAACATTGAAAATGCAGTATTTTTCGAATGTTCAGATGCGACAGCATATTTCATCATTTCGTCAATCAGTAGCTAATTGTCAACTGTCAAACCAGTCAATGTGCACGTTTTTAATATAAAAAAACTGCATTTTTAATGTTTAACTGAGAATGAAAGCATGGTGAATCCTTTCTTAATATGTTATGTGTCTCATTCATAAAAAAAAAATTGTCAGGAAGATGTACAATCTTGTGCAAAAAGTGACACGGAAAAGAAGGTGAAATTTCAATTTTGAAGTGAAATATCTCGAAAAGTATTAATTTCCCCACGATAATATTGCCGAATTCGTGTTTTTAGACCAAAATACGCAGTTTCAAACCAGAAACTATATCAAAACTTGAAACGGTCTATAAACGCAATTTCACCGGAATATTTTCATTAATAGTACTATAGTCATTAGAAAGAAATAGTCACTTGGCAGACATTATTGAGAAGTTATCTATCTATTTAAACAAGAAACAACATAAAATCTACAAGAAACACTAATATTTCTGACTTGAAATCTCAAAAAGTATGGATTTCCTCACGTTGAGATGGTATTGGCGATGTTTCCATTGAACAATCATGGTTTAGTCAGTGATTATTTGTGATCCTTAGAATACACACGAGAGGTCGTACACAACATCTAATTTCCTATAGCAATAGATACTGGAATAATTCCTTAGTTTAGCCATTCTTCGATCGAGACGTCAACGTATAAAATTACGGTTTTGACTCACGACTTGGTAATGTTGACACCTTGTATTATTTCCAGAGATTGTGCCATACCGATTTAGTTGTTTAGAGCAAATTATTTCAAGCCCACGCGTGCTTGTTGGTTAATAGTTTCGTGTTATTCGTTTTACGAGCATTTGCTCATAAAAATGTATTAAACATGACGAAATCGGACGTCAAGGAAGATTACGTGAAATTTCTTCTCAGAATATACAGGGCGTCTCAAAATATCGTCTACAAACTAATTGCATAATTGTTTTTCTGAGAATGTACACTTTTCTTTTCAAAAATTATTTCCTTCAATTTGGGCAACGATTTATCCATTACGACTGGTGGATTATATCTTGCAGACTCCTCTCGAATAAATCGGATTGGATCTGATTTGTGATTGGCTGACAAAGTGACAGGAGAGGGCAGCGCCACAGGTGGCGAAAACGAGAACCAACGAGACTTCCAGACCTGTGTGTAAGACCGTGGCAACTTCACACCTGCCTTTTATATTACGTAATTATCAACCTGGATCAGATTAAAGATTGTTATCACGATTCATGAATTAAACGTCACCGGATTTCGTAGGTGTATGCAAAACATACTGAGTGGTGAAAGCAATTATGCCAATTACGTTAGGTGATGTAAATTGGTCTCCAATTTACAATTTGACTGTCTACACATTATAAATGAGCTTTTTTACTGCTTAGTATGACTCGTGGTAGTACTATTCGATTGGAAATAATTGGGATCGACATTTTTATCGTCACAGTTTGTTTAGACTGGATATGAATTCGTTTTAACGCGATAGATGTTCATTTATGTCGAAGTTGTAATGGGTTTCACAGAAGAATAAACTAAAAACATTTTCGTATTCTTATAGAAAGTCGGAAAAGTAACTTCGTGTTTTCCCAACGAAGGATTCAACTGTTTTCTTCTGCACCCAACTTCATACTTGAGCCGACAAAAAAGCTGAACAGGCTCAATACATTTCCAAAGCCGATATTCAGCAAAAGAAGGTGATGCTGTCGTTATCTTTGAGCTTTTTTTTTTGCTATAAAATTTCCCCCGAAATGCACTTCACAGACAATGCGAGAGCTTACACAAGTTTGGTTGCTCACCAAAAGCTTTGACAGCTTGAATGGGATGCAATGTCACACCCACCATATTCTCCAGACCTGGCACCATTGGATTATCCTTTCTTCCGATCACTCCGAAATTTTTTAGATGGTAACCTGCACCTCGAATGAGGAGGTCAAAAACCACTTCAATCAGTTTTTCGCTAACAAGGACCAAAAATTCATGAGCGTGAAATTATGAAGATGACAGAATGTCAATATACAGGGTGTTTCATAATTGCACGGCAATATTACAGGTACGTATTCTCTGGTATAAAACAAGGAAAAATGTTCCTATGAACGTGTGTCCGATCTCGATTATTAGCGGAGTTACAGGGTGTTGAAAGTTGAAGAAAAAGTTGGTTTTTATTTTATTGTGCTTGATCTACTGAAGATAGAGCTCTCAAATTTTGTATGAGTATCGAGCAATAGGTGGTGCTCAATATGAAAGTAAATGTTTTCCAAGTACCATACAGGGTGTTGTATTTTCCGAGGTCTCAATTCATGAAAGCCTTAGGAAAAACTTGCTCGTACGCCACTGGTGGATTTTAATATATTTCTCAAGTTCTTCAACGTATTACCTAAATTTTGTCCCTCTTGACTTTTGGTCGAATTCCGTTCAGTTTCCCCAGAAATTAATTAATTTGTAAATTGGCTCAAAGTTACATACTTTTTTGATATTTGATATTAATTTTCTCGTACGCCACTGGTGGATTTCGATATTTTTTCAAAGTTCTTCAACCTATTACCTAAATTTTGTCCCTCCTGACTTTTGGACGAATTCCGTTCAGTTTCCCCAGAAATTAATCAATTTATAAATGGGTTCAAAGTTACATACTCTGAAATGTTTATATTATTTCGATTTTTGATTTAATTGAAGCATCAAAATTAAATAAGAAAGAAATTAATTAACAAATGTTTAGAGGCATTGTTCAAGCTTATAATCGAGATCGGAAAGATGTTCATGGGAACTTTTTTCCTTATTTTGTACCGAAGAATAAGTACCTGAAATATTGGCGTGCAATTATGAAATACCTTGTATAATTCAATAAAGCATTTGTCTATTATACGAGAACTGTCTATAGACTGTAGTTCTCGAATGGAATATAAATCAAAGAACGACAAACATTTTCGATTTCCAATCGACTTTCAGTACCCAAAAACTGTTGGAATCGAAAACGTCAACCTCCTCTCGTAAAAATCGCACACGCCACCACGCTTTCCTTCTCGTCCCATGCAACGTCGTCGTAAGCCGAGAATTATGATGCATCGTTCGAGTGATTAATGGAAGTCGTAAACCGAATTACACAAAAGCATTAGTGGCAAAAAGCCGGGGAATGTGGGCGCCGACCGTTCTGTTGAATTCCAGTAGGAAGTTGGAAGGTACGATCGAGTCCATCCGCCAATCCGGTTTCCTCCAGTGACTGAGTCCGTGGGGGCGTCCACTTTGGATTGCTCTTTCCGTTATTTGTCTGTGGTCTAGACCGGAGAACGCGTGAGGGCACAGAATATACCAAAGAAGGAGCAACCAAATTGGTCCAGAACCTCTATGGTGAAAGCGCTGAGGAAAACTTCCTGCAGAGCTTGGATCAACAAGCAATCTCGTGAATGGTGGAGAAGAGCACCGAGAATAATAATAATTATAATGTTTATTTCGAAATAATTGTTCACAATAAATATGTACTATTGAAGGAAAAATGTCACGGCAAAAATACAATGAATACATTGCATAAGACAGGCCGAAGAGTTTAAGGGAGACTTCGTTCTTGGAGTGCCATATTTCAGGTGTTTACGTTTTATTTTATTTTTTTTTCAAAGGAAACGATTGAAGCTTTTGCCTTTGGTATATTTTCGAGGAAAATCTCAAAAAATAAATTTGCCTGGAAGGTGGAACAGGCGCTGAAAACGGTGATAAAATCCGTTTTTCGATATCCAAAGGGGGTACCCTTTGGTATATTTTCGAGCAAAATCTCAAAAAATAAATTTGCCTGGAAGGTGTCTAAGAGGCGCTGAAAACGGTGGTAAAATCCGTTTTTCGATATCTGGTATAGTTTTCGAGATATTTCATGTTGAAAATTCCAAAAAATCCCAAAAAGTCGCCAAAACCACCAAAAAATCTTGTCGATGCACATTTATAGATTCTGTTGAGAAGACAACGAAACAGATCCGATCGGTTTTGTCAAAATACAAATCTTTTAATCACGTGATCATACCCCTAGACACTTACGCTCCTAGCGGATAAGTTTGGCGAATTATTCTTCAAAAATGGCAACATCCTCCACCACTCAAAAGGGCCATAGTTTCCAGACCTGTGTATAAGATCGTGGTGAAGATGGAACAAATATTATTCGAAAACAGTCTCGGCTTGTGATGAGATGTTAAAACTAAACATATCTTTTAATACATTGTTCACATTTGAATGTTTTCCAGGGGAATGTATCCTCTTATTGTTTATACCAGTACTATTTGTCAAATAATCACAGTACATAGTCTTATTTGTTTGTATTTACATTATCACTGATTATACTCGGAACATTTTCTTTGTGCATTTTGATAATCATTCATGCAAGTTTCTGAACAATGAACAGCCTTAAAATTTCTTAGTTCAATGAATTATTTTGGTGTTATACAGGGTCACTCACGGTCATTGGTCCGGTAAGTGGTTTTGTTGTATCATTCGAGATATTCTCAACACTGTACATTTTCAGGTATGGGAATCATTTATTGATTTTTATTATTAATACTTCTTGTGTTTTAAACATAACCTGCTTCATTCGACGATCTTCGGCAACGGATTATCACAGATTATGCATTTATAACAAGAGAAGTGTTTCTTTCAAATGTGAAAAATTAGTTTGAAAATGGATTATATTCTTATTTAGTCCAAAATGGAATACATTTTGAGCATCTAATTAAATAAAATAGCACTTTATAAAACAGAGTTTATTTTATTTGAGTTCAACTTTTTTTTGACCCTGTATAAAATATTTGTTTTCTGCGAACTGGTTTATTTTGGGCAAAAAATCCAAGGGACATTTTTTGTTTAGAATGAAACATGCTATCGGAAAAAAAATTTTAAATGGTGAACAAATGATAAGACAAAAAGTTACATTGGAAATGAATTTGGGGGGTTGCGTTTTCCACCCCTTACAACCATGGGGTGAACCAAATAAATTACTGGCTAAATGTCTTTTTGGTAGTAGAAAATGTCAGGCTAATTTCAATACTGTAACTTTTTTAGTACTTGTGAAAAAAATTCTGAAACAAATGTTATGTAGCCCCTTCAAGGGGGGTTGTATCTCAACATTTAATGCCCCAATGAATCACCCCCCCAAATGTTTTACACTTTTTTAGTTACACCCTGTTTATTCATATATTTTCTTAGAACGTTATAATGATAATGAATTTCGAAGAAAAAAATATTTCTACGAGCTATATTGACACTGATATAAATGCAAATTGATGAACATAAATAATCCACCGGGAAAACTCACCAGCAGTACGACGTGGAGGCCACTGAACAGGAGGAGACGCTTTTCCTAGAGGTAAGGCTAGTTTGCTCGCAGTTTCGGGTTCTGAAACAAAATTCGTCCATAACAACACAAGAATTTCCACTTCAAAATCACAATTTTATTGAAGAAACCTTGAGTATTTATGATATGCAATTGAAACCAATCAACTTGATGATGAGATTGGTAGGATGAGAACTTTGAAAATTCCTCATCAGGGTTGGTAATTTGGACATTTCCATAAAACTGGCAACAATGGATATTCCCTGCATAATATGTTACAACATTACAGGAAATGTGAATATTGTATTGTATATTTTTTTTGGAGAACAATTGAAGCATCTAATTGGTTTTCAAAAAATGTAATTCGTTCACCAGTTCAACTAATAATTCTTATTGAATTAATTGTCCAAACTTTTCGCGTTCCAATCGAACTAAAATAATCGCAAATCAACTCAAGTTGGACAAGCCTGTACTTAATGAAATAATTATCAAAGTAATTATTTCTATTTGATGTGATTATGCAACCATCAGTCATTCTCTATAATGAGTGAGTTCATTGAAAAAACATACGAATTACTATTCATACTCACACCTCGGTAATCAATTTTTATGAATTCCTGCAAGTAATTCGTTTAGAATATACATTGACAATTATGTTTTGCCCATACCATTTATGATGTAAATATCGCGAATGATATATTCGCGCCTAGTGATGTTATACAAACACTAAAAGAAGTTCGAATGTACCCTTTGAGGTATTCATCACAGATACTATTATACTCATACTATACAGGGTGTTTCAGAATTGCACGACAATATTTCAGGTACGTATTCCCTGGTTCAAAATAAGGAGTTCCCATGAACATCTTTCCGATCTCGATTATTAGCTTGAACAATGCCTCTAAACATTTGTTGATTGATTTCTTTCTTATTTAATTTTGATGCTTCAATTAAATCAAATAATAGAAACATTTCAGAGTATGTAATTTTGAACCAATTTACAAATTACTCCATTTCTGAGGAAACTGAACGAAATTCGACCAAAAGTCAAGACGGATAGAATTTAGGTAATAGGTTGAAGAACTTGAGAAAAATACTGAAATTCACCAGTGGCGTACGAGCAAGTATTTCTTGAGGCTTTTATGGATGGAGACCTCGGAAAATGCAACACCCTGTATGGTATTTGGAAAACATTAACTTACATATTAAGCAGCACCTATTGTTTGATACTCATACAAAATTTGAAAGTTCTATCTGCAGTAGATCAAGCACAATAAAATGAAAACCTATTTTTTTTTCAACTTTCAACACCCTGTAACTCCGCTAAAAACCGAGATCGAACACAAAATCATAGGAATATTTTACCTTTTTTTGTGCCTGAAATATTGTCGTGAAATTCTGAAACACCCTGTATATAATCACAATTCATGTAGGCATCTGAATAGTAAAATTCTGATTGAAACAAATTTCTTTCCATTTTCGGTTATATTGACCAGCCATTTTGCATTGATCAAATCAATGGATCAAAATCACGTGGGAAATCAGTTGATATTTCAATAAGATCTCCGCCATATCTCCGTCAAAATTGTTGAAATTCAATTCAATCATCATTTAGTGAATTTAATTTTAGTCTATTTATTTGAGCAAGATACTTGATGACAGCTCGCCAGAAAGTGCGATGTTGCTGCTTGTCTATTTTTTCTGAGATACTCCGAAACATAAAGTTCAATCTATATCAAAAAATATGTTTCCAAAAAATTCATAGCCATAGTCTGGATATTCCCGTGATCTACCAAGCTTTCCAATTCCTCCAACACTCATCTTCTTCTTCGTTCAACAGAATGATGGATTACAATCGCCTATTTCCGAAAACCCAGCTAATTATCCTTCTCAGAATTTCGTTCTTTGAGCAAGGAACAATTCCTGAAAATGACCCCCTTTCAGAGTGAACGGGCTCTCGTTTCAGTTTGGAAAGACTTGGGTTTAGTGTCTGAATGGCCCGAGTCCGAATTGCTATTGCGAAAGCAACAAAAGAAAATAAAAAACTTTGATTGCAAGTATACTATTTGGGTGAAGTGCATTGCACTGTTTCGTCTGAATACAGTGAGTATCAGCCGAATGGAAAACATTCGATGGTGATTAAATGAAATAGTGTTTTCCTTGAGTAAATAGACTATATTGTATCAGTAGGAGTTGATTCAGGGCTTTAAAATTTTATTATTTGATCTTGGAAACAATGGAGAAACACCCCTAAATATTTGAAGAATGACACATTTTTGCGAAAGAAGCTGTCTCTTATTTTTCGCTTATTTGTGGCTGAGAAGGTTATTATTGAAAAATTCCTTGATGCTTCGAAGTTATCTTACGTGATCTGTAAATCAGATGCCTCATGAAACTCTCATCAGAATTTTTATATTCTTCTGATTATCGTTATCGAGATAAACGACTTTATTCAATGAACATTTTGACTGATAATTCACACCAGATTACCAAATTCAGGTGTAAAACACTGACACCAAATGAAATCGAATAACATGATTATATCTAATATGAAATAACTTGAAACATGAAATATATTATTATTATTATTGATTAGTATGCTACCATCTTTTCCAGATACGTCTGAGGTACCATCCACCCTGTATATTTCCATCATGATCTCTCGTAAAAATAGTGTGCGTGTCATCGCTAGGGCGCTTATACGTACGGGAGTACTTGTGACGTGTCAACCCCGTGCGTTCTCAGAATGATAGACGTCAACTTTGGGAATTTATTCTGACGAAATGTCGTGGTATATTCTCAGAAATTTAGTTCTTTAGATCTTACGTTGTGTGAACTCTCCTGTAATTCATTGTTTTCGTTACAGAAATTATCCCCCCATCCCAACGTTTTGCCAAATTTCTCCTCCTGATAAGATCCATCTACGACCATTTTTAGTTGCCAGATAAAAATTAATCTAATCGAGTCTACACGGGATATATCACACTTTCACTCCGATCGAATTGACAAGACAATAAATCAGATTAACAAATTACCATGGCGAGATTAAGATCTAGTCGCAAGGAGAGCATTTAATTAGAGCCGTCATAATTAAAACTAACGAGCACTTTACTCGGCTCGAAGTCGCAAATCTCGCTGAATACGCTCAATTAGTAATGGAGCACATAAATCTTGCTAATTATGATTTACTGAGGGGATTCGGCCTTTTCGGGCCGTAATTGGTATTTTTCGCATCGCGTGATAACGATGACATTATATTGTGATTAAACTGTCTTTTTACAGTTGGTACAGAAAATATTATTTTTCTACCCCCCCTACAGAAAATGTCAACATTTGTACAACTCGCCAACTACTTAAACACTGGGCGACGTGAAACTGTACGATTTACCTTTACCGTAAAAAGAGAGCACGATCAACAACCAATCGGGTAGCATCTGTCAAATAAATCGCACGACATATAACCAATAAGATAGAGCCTTCAGTAGTTGCCATGGAAACGAATAACAAGCCACGTAACCGATAACATTTTAACGTTTCCTAATAATTGAGTCGCGATTTGTTACTAGTTTTTGTCGATTTTTGCTCTCATTTACAAAAGAAAGGTAGTGAATAATAGGTATATTAAAACAAAATGTAGGGCAGTCTGCATATTTTAGTTGAAATATTAATATTCGAAGATATTTCGAACGAAATTAAACCCTAATTCATAAAATTCACATGGTAAAAATATAACAGTTAGAAGGTAGGTAGACAATACATTATACACCTAGATGCAATAGTGGTTGCATAATCAAGTACCTACTTCTACTTACTAGTGCAAATAATAGAAATTAATGAAACATCAATAAATGAATAAATGGCTTTTCCAAAAAATTGGTTTGTGACTATGAATTTTCAAGCACAACGAGCATATTTTGCTAGAAATATTACGCTTAATCTTTTGCCAACTAAATCCAGTGGAAAATAATGTAGGGATTCGCTCCAAATAATTTGGCATCGTTGTGAAGTGAACGATGTCAAATCCTTACAATCGTTTGTTTACATACGAATTGTTCTTTTATTGCGATTTTTTGAAATTGTTCTTTTGAGAGCTTAATATCATCGTATTCTCATCAAAATATCGAGAGGATTGAGTGGAGATGCCCAGATAATGGTTTCATCTTTTTTAGAGCATTTCAAACACGAAATGGACAACAGCAGCCCCTTACTTTCATTGGATTTTATTCGAAAGGTAAGTAAAGAATCTTCATGAATATTTATTCACCACGATCTTATAATGGTTCAATAGTTTTTTATGAAATATGATTATGTACCCAAGTTTTAATTCGGAGTTAATTCGGAGCATCGCTGAAAAAGTGAAAAACATGTGGCAACACGGCTCAATCTGGCGATTTGACACAACTATCAACCCAGATGAAATAGATTATACACTGTTTTTCATCCATGCATTTGACCTTGAAGCACGTTTGAGACAAATTTATGATTTTCCCGTTCCCAACCCCGAAGAATTTTACAAATCTCATTCGACTCGCATGAAAATTCAGCATCATAAACGCGAATTTCTATGCTCACCTGCATCCCAGGATTTATTTTGCGAGAGCGGATATTTCCTCTGGGAATATTAAACAGAGAAAATATTGTAGAAATGCCAATAACGTATTCGAGCTCCACCATCACCGGTTGAATAACGAAGGGTGAAACATTCGAGGGCGGTGCCTTCGTCCTCGTTCATTGGGTCGATGGAATTGACCTTGAAAAACAGCCAACTTTGACCGTCAACGACAATGACCTTGACTTAAGCGATCAACGACCTTGACCAATAACCAATGACAGCTTTTCAGACATAGCTGGGAACATTTAGGCAGTAACAATTATTTGTTTATTTATGGCAACACTTCACAGTAACTTTACAACGATGCCAAATTTATTTGGAGAGAAATGCTTGATTCGCTAATACAGTTTGCTAATTCTAGTGTTTTATTTACGAATATTGCGAAGTATTATTAATAGTTAATAGAAATCTAATTTCGGAGTATCGTTGATAAACAAGAGATACAGCAACACCGCACTTTCTGGTAAGCTGTCACTATACGATCGTGCTCAAATGAATGAATGTACTATACCGGGTGAAACAGGATCATGGTATACCCCATTTTTTTCGGTTATTTTTTGAACAAAACATTTGGGGTACCCTATAAACATAATGAACAGCAACTTTTGCCTTCAAAATGTTTTTTTTCCACTTCCGGTTTCGCCGGAAGTACCTGTTACTTCCGATTTTTTAATGGGACACCTTGTATATTATTACGTTTTCGGATTCTGTACAATTTTCTGAATTCACCGATACCAAGCAAGTGACATTTTGAATGTCTATATTTCCTCAAATATTTTTTAAAATTTTCATTCTTGGTTCCGATTTATTAGAAATAACACGTGTGGTGCTAGAAAAATCTGAATATCATCAAAGCAAATAGTTTTTGGACCAAAACTCAGTTTTTTCAAATGGAACCACATTGGTACCGTGGTACCATTCATTAGTACCCTCAAAAACGTGATGTTTAATATACCTTATTACCAAAATTGAATAAATATTGACTGTAAATAACCGTTGAATAGTTTTCTTCAATATTTGTCAAAATTTCGACTAGAATAAATAATTCCAAATATACAGGGTGATTCATCTAAAGGGTTCATTAGAGGTTTATGGAGAACTGATAGAGATATCAACTTGAAATTTTGGTGGGTGCTACTGCTCAATGTGTTTTATTTTCCGAAAATATGTTCAATACGCTGTTACTTTGTTTACTTTGTTTTTTCAAATGGAACACCATGTTTATTTTCACATTTTCGAATTCTACAAGAAATTCTAGATCTGTTGCATTTTGAATTTTCTTCCTATCGTGATTTGTTTTCAAGATATTCCATTTTTACGAAAAATTTTGACAGATGGACTGACTGAAATGTCCATATTATCTTCAATTTTCAAAATTTAAGGTTCAATCTCCGTATACACATGAATGAAAGAGTGTTCTATCAGGCATCCTTCGAATTGTTTCAAAATATTCAACAGGGTGTTTGATATTTCAGTTTACTTTTTGGATATTTCAAATCGCAATGAGTTACTTGTTTTAAATGGAATGGCCATGAAATTTTCACACCATCCGACGCAAGATTTCATTTTCTATCGATTTGTATGAGCATACCATTTTGCTAAAAGTGATATTTACAGAGATATCAACAAAAATGTGGAAATACGCTCATTCGTCTCATGTGTATTTTCACGAGTGTGCTTTGGATGGTTCTGAATTTCATATTTGATATTCAATTTGTTATCTCTATCAGTTCTTCATGAACCTCTAATGGACCAGTTAGGTGAATCACCCTGTATTTGACATTGTTGTCAAGTCACTGTGAAGTGTTGCCATAAATATTAATGTCTAAATGTCCCTAACAATTAGAAGTTCAGTGGTTAGCTAGATACTTTTTATTTTGCACTATTGGTATTAAAAGATAACTAAATCTGTCAAAAAATCTTCCCTAAATAAAAGCAGGCTATGGAATTTTCATTCGTGGGTACGTTTGACGAAAAAGTAGCCAACAGATAAACCAAATGGCAAATAAAGAGTACTTACCACCAACTGAACTCATCTTTTTCGCATTTACATCGACACAACAAGACCAAGTTCGGATACCAACACGCTGCACGTAAAAAAGTGAGGTTAGGAACGCTACTTCCGCATTAGAAACGTCAAAGCGAGACCGAAGCTCAACCTCACCGAGCCGATCGAGAAGGATGAGTCGATTATTCGAAAATCTCCTCTCCCCTTCGCCCTTTTGTCCCGAAGAAGACGACGGACCCGGAGCTCGTGCTCCGCTGCAATTTGTACTTATCTCGTTTCAGTCGTTCGACACGCGAAACGATGGCACGGGTGGGTTGCCTAGGAAACGGTCACGAAGCTCTCGTGCATGTGCGGGGGGTCATTTCCTCGGTTGGGCAAGTTCGAACGGTCCTTTTTTTCAGACGATCTATTTACTTAACGTTCGTGGAAAATGACGAAAAATGTTGTTTCATTTATCGAGTATCATTTACTCGAAGCTGCGAAAGTCATACATATTATCAGTTCTGGAATCAAGTGATATACAGGGTGATTCACCTTACATTTGGGGTTTATGGGAAATTAATAAAGATATCAACTCGAAATTTTGGAACACTGTGAGGAGCAACTGATAGGATACTATCTCATTGATGTTTTAACGGAAATTCAACTCAGCATCATGAAAATTGTAGAAAATCCAGACAATTTACTTAGCCCATCTGTCAAAATTTCTCGAAAAATGGAATATCTCGAAAACAAATCACGATAGGAAGGAAATTCAAAATGCAACGGGTTTGGAATCTTTCGTCGATTTCGAAAATGTAAAAATAAACAGGGTGTTTCATTTGAAAAACCTAAGTTGATATCACTTCCGGTTTAACCGGAAGTAACAGGGTATTGAGAATATTTCAGGAAAATAGGTCACATTAAGTTGTAGTTGTCACCAAAATTTCAAGTTCATATCTCTATTAGTTCTCCGTAAACTCCTGATGAATCAGGTGAATCACCCTGTATACAGGATGTTTCAGAATTGCACGACAATATCTCAGGTACGTATTCTCTGGAACGAAATAAGGAAAAAAGTTCCCATGAACGTGTGTCCGAACTCGATTATTAGCGGATTTACAGGGTGTTGAAAGTTAGAAAAAAAATAGGTTTTTATTTTATTGTGCTTGATCTACTGCAGGTAGAGCTCTCAAATTTCGTATGAGTATCAAGCAATAGGTGGTGATTGATATGAAAGTAAATGTTTTCCAAATACCATACAGGATGTTGCATTTTCCGAGGTCTCAATTCATAAAAGCCCTAAGAAAAACTTGCTCGTACGCCACTGGTGAAGTTCTTCAACATATTACCTAAATTTTGTCACTCAAAGTTACATACTCTGAAATGTTTATACTATTTTGATATTTGATATTAATTAAAGCATAAAATTAAAAAAAAATACACGACAAGTCAAAATCTATTTATATCAGTTTTGTTTCTGGCAGGTTTGGTTATCTTTCAATACCAATAGTGCAAAATAAAAAGTATCTAGCTAATAACAGAACTTCTAATTGGTTGAGAATTTGAGGCATCGATAATTTGGGCAACACTTAACAGTGACTTCACAACGTTGCCAAACTCATTAGGAGAGAAATTATCATTACTCCCGGAATTTTTATGATCGCCATAATCAAATTCCGATCGATAATTCACGAATGAAATATCCGAACATTCATTTGTTTCCTGACGCTTGTGACGTTTACTGAACCATCGAAAACACGGAGAATGATTACACGAGATGACGTTGATACACGATATAAAGGATAAACTTCCCAACTTCCTGTAACAACGAGAACATGTTGACATTTCGCAACTCATTACCCTTCGCTGTTGTCGAGAGAAAACAAAGAAGGGTCTTGACTCCTATACGATGTGCATTGGCGTACGGTTTTTGTACGAAACCATGGCCTGTTGTGACAGCTCACCGGAAAATGTATGTTATACGCTGGTACGACCACTTCAACAAAATTCAAACATTTTTATATCAGGATTTAGTGCTCTTCTGTCGCTAATTTGTTCCCCTTTCAGAAATTTTGTTGCTCGTTTTTTTTTCGAAAATCATAATGAATAATCGTTCAATATCAATGCCAGTTCAATGTCTCGATAACTCCGATATATTTCATCAAAAATCGAGCAAAAAAATCTGAAAGGGGAAAAAATAAGCGACTAGGAAGCAAGAAATTCTACTGAAATCATTTTCAATTTTTGATGAAATTTAACGGAGTTATCGAGACATTGAACTGGCATGGAACGACTATGCATTACGATTTTCGAAAAAAAAAATCGAGCAACAAAATTTCTGAAAGGGGAACAAATTAGTACAACATTCTGGTTTATTCATTTCTTGAAATAGTTACGAAATGAAAAAGTTGCTTCACGTGAAACTGGTATGGAATCGTTTTTTTCTGTAGAGGAGAAACATGCAGGAATTTGAAAGGGGGAACAAATTAGCAACAAAAGGGCACTGAATCCTGATATAAAAATCTTTGAATTTTGTTGAAGTGGTCGTGCCAGCGTAACATACATCGCCGGAAAGTGCGGTGTTGCCGCTCATTTTTTTTCTCAATGGTTCTCCGAAACAGAAAGTTAGATTAATATTTATGACAAAGAACATGAAGAAAAATCATCAATTCTCCGAACTCACCTATTATTATTGGGGGAGGAAGTCTTGGCTTTCCATTTTTGTCTCGTTGTCTCTCCATATTATTCTGTTAACGAAATCTAACACACAGAACGTGAAATTCGAAACAGGATATCAATAATCCAGACGTATAGCTCTTAGAAATCACCGAAATTGTCAGTCAGCTTCTTATTTCTGAATATTTTCGATATAAACAAGATTATTCATGAAAAAGGTTGTATATTCTCTTGGGTTCTATTGAAGTTGGTAAATTAACTCAACCCTCAAATTTGAATTTGCAAAAGAATAAATACTTCTGATGTAAATACTCTTGAAGTAGTTTTTTTTTTCATTCAGAAATAGAAGATAATAAATCGATCTGTAGAAAACAATATTCTACAATATAATCGTATATATAATCGTAAGTTGATGCTCTCTTAATTTGGTGGATAAATAATGTGATTTGAAAAAAACAAATGCACAGCAATTTCTGAGAGAATATTTTTTGGATTTTAAATAGGCCACAAGAAAAAATCAACCTTCCTCTATACTTTAGCTAGCTTTCAGGTATCAAATTTTCATCAGATAATGTTTTGATACCAGAGAGACTTTTCAGGTTTTCATCAGAATAACAATCGAATTTGAATGACCTTGAAGATGTCCATAATAAACGGAAAAAATCCAGGAAGAATGAGATCGCAATGAGTTATCAACAGGGTTCTATAATCGGACCACTTCTATACAGGGTGTTAATTAAGTATGTTAACAAACTTCAACCACGAATAGTACTCCGAAAAATAGAAAGAAAATGTCATATGAACATGGGTCCGGAAATGCTTCCTAAGGGAGCTACGCTCCTTTGCATGGGGCACCCTGAAGACGGTTTTCCCTCGATATTATCGAAACCGTTCATAACAAAATTACGAAATTAGGTGGGATGGGTTAACTTTCGACGCTGAATCTGATTCTGAATTCAGAATTTCATAATTTTAATCACAGGCGTATCATACGGAAGGAGTTAAGGGTAAAAATAACCTCATATTTTCTAAATGGTAATTTTTTGACATTTTGATTCTAGAATATGGTAATTCAGAGATTTCTACGTAAAAATGGTCTCCTGGTACATCTCCATAGGCCTAACAGTTTTCGAGAAAAACGCAAATTATTGAATCGATGCAGGCTATTGTAAATAAATAAATGTTCGTCTACATACATATTTAGTTAGTGTGCTGTGAAAAACAATTGCAATGATTGATAAACAACTTGAGAACTGTCAGTTTATTAAGTAATTATTCGTTTTCGCTAAATAAGTTATTACAAAACATTTAGGTATTATTTTTTAATATCGAGGGAAATCCGTCTTCAAGGTGCCCCATGCAAAGGAGCGTAGCTCCCTTAGGAAGCATTTCCGGACCCATGTTCATATGACATTTTCTTTCTATTTTTCGGAGTACTATTCGTGGTTAAAGTTTGTTAACATACTTAATTAACACCCTGTATACTATACAATGATTTCTCTTATTTATTTATATTATGTCATGCAATGGAATTATTATTGTTGTTAAAATAATAATAATAATAATTATCTACCAATTTTGCATACATGAACGTGAGCATGACTTAGTCGCAGTTTAAAATAGGAATCAAAGAATTACGAAATTGATTTTCATTACGACTAGACTTGATTTTTTTTAGTTGAGAAAGAAAAGCGATTATATTAACGAAAAACGCTAAACATTTGAGTATGGAGATGAATGCAATAATCATGAATAATTCGACACACGTGGCAGAAAATCTAGATGCGATTTTCCTCACAGCGATTTCTGCAATCATAACAAATGGCCAGCCACACATTTATCAAAATTGCAAATTTACCTACTTACTGGTACAATTGATTTGTAAGTTCTCTCATGTCCAATTATCCTCCATAAATATCTATTATGTTTACCAAAACATCATACTTTGACAGGATACCACCTCTACATCCAATTTATATTTAGAAATGAACGTGATTTATGTACGTTATGGAAGAAATTTACTCTTCATCAAAGCGTTTATCAAGACGACTTATTGTTTGTTTATTTGTTTTTTATATATAAAAAACATTTGCAGTTTCTATTTCCTTGACAGGGGTTGATTGTGATTATTGTTTGATAGGTCTGTTGGTTTTCTATTCGAAAATGAAATCGTTTTCGA
Source organism: Plagiodera versicolora (assembly GCA_037013635.1). NCBI lineage: Eukaryota > Metazoa > Arthropoda > Insecta > Coleoptera > Chrysomelidae > Plagiodera > Plagiodera versicolora. The sequence continues at coordinate 6,863,939 of CM072991.1, read as the reverse complement.
ATCATTTGCTGAAATCAATATGAAATAATGATTTTTTCTACTCCCCCTACAGAAAATGACGAAATTTGTACTACTCGCCAACTATGTAACTGTCTATTTAAGCACTGGGCGATTTGAAACTGTACGATTTACCTTTACCGTAAAAAGAGAGCACGACATCTAACCAATAAGATGGAGCCTTCAGTAGTTGCCATGGAAACGAATAACAAGCCACGTAACCGATAACATTTTAACGTTTCCTAATAATTGTGTCGCGATTTGTAACCAGTTTCTGTCGATTTTTGTTGATTCTCTATTTAAGCACTGGGCGATTTGAAACTGTACGATCTACCTTTACCGTAAAAAGAGAGCACGACATCTAACCAATAAGATGGAGCCTTCAGTAGTTGCCATGGAAACGAATAACAAGCCGCGTCGCCGAGAACTTTTTGACGTTTCATAATATTGTGTCGCGATTTGTTACTAGTTTTTGTCGATTTTCGTTGATTCTCCATATAAATGGATGCGGTGTGTTTAAAGTGCCGTGAGAAAAGGTATTTCTCACAATATGATATCGTTTTGGAATTGAGTAAGCTATGAAAAATACGCTGCTTTTCATAGCAGTTGTACTATCATTGTAAGTAATTGTTTTGTAACGATGACGTGAAGATTTATCAGCACTTCGATGATGAACTGATAAGTTTAACAGGAGAAATGAATGGACTTCAGTGCCAGCAAACCGGTTTAGTTATTCTCTAGTGACTCCACTAAAATATCACGCATTTTCCATAGGTCAATAGAATGCGGAACAAGAGACAATGACTGGGTTAGAATATGTTTCGGTTCCAAAATAGTTCAACGTAAAATGAATAGTCGACTTGCGCTTTATGTCTATAAAATCTTAAAGCAGAGAATGCATATACCTTCGAAATGGTATAACTTCTACTGGAAATTGTCTTCTGAATGATTTTCTTTGTTAGGAATGCTTTATTAATGAAATAATCATTCCATGCGGCATTTTCGGTTGATTCAAAAAGGATCTGTTTTGAATATCTAATAACTTATAATGCAGAATCGCTGACAATAAGTTGATATTTATTTCGGTGAGGACAATGGCGAGTTGTTTGAAAGTCATTTGAATTAGCTTTTCAGAAGTTTCATTGTTCAATTGATTGGCGGAAGGAAATTTGGACACTTTGATGTCTATCGAGTACGTGCCAAAACTTAAGGAACGAATTGCTGACGTCAACAATAGAAGAATACTTTCTACACAAGTTCTTCATTTCTGAGGATCAAATTCTGAAAATTGATTCTAGAATGCTAGTTATGACAATGACAAAATCAAATTTGATGTCTCGATATTTATACACGTACAACTATTGGTACGATTCTAGTACAAAAATTGATTTTCAATGGTGATAAGTTTTTTTCCAATTTATTGCATTCGAAATAATTAATTGGAATTATTTTTACAAGACGAATGAATTGTCTCTGAATAGAAAAAAATAAAAAAATCTACGCATATTTCACTAAATTCGATGACAATTTCAGAATTCCAATCATATAGCTTCAAACATTTTGACACAATACCAAAAAAATATCTAGAATGATTGATCACCGAAAATAGTATAATTAAAATCTCGAAATTATATATTCATTTCATTTTATATTCAAGCTATTTTATGCAACGAATTTTCACATAAAAAAAATAAAAATTGATCATTATATATGATTTGAAGAATAACAAGAGATCGTCACTTTTATTTGAACCATGTATTGACTATTTTTTTTATTTCAGTGTTATGTTCGAACACGTTATTATTGTTCTGCTTTTCATTGGCCATAAAATGACTCTTGCGAATGCAAAATTACCCCACATACTGCTATTCTAATATCCCATTCTCGCAACTTTGTAGTCTCGGAATATGTCTTGAACTCAACTTCACAGAAAACCAGCATAAAAATAGAAAAATTATGCTTATGAAGAGCAGTTGATGCCCTCTTGGGGAAGCTCAGAATTTCTCCTGGATTCGAAAGGGTGTGCTCTCGTATACAGGGTGAGCTAGAAAACTTTTTTCTGGCAATAACAAAAACAAGGAAATAAGTTTTCCCGAAAAATAACAACTCACCCTTTGAAAACGCCCTATATACTTATATCAGAAATGTAATGTTGAGTGTTGTTGAAAAGTGTATTTTAACAACAAACATTTATGCAGGAAATTCGCACTTTACTTTTTTTTTAAATGAACTATCACCCTTAGAAATCACCCTGTATAGAAAAAGTTACTAGGGTTTGCCCTCTTGCACATCAACATAGTTCTGAAGATCGCCCTGTATTGAATTTTGAACATCTGTTACATTGAGATTAAATAATTTTTTGTTTTTTTTATTATTTGTGAAATAAAATATTTTTTTTTTTCAATGTTAATTTTTGATATACATCTGAAATCACTCAATGTTTCAGAAACAGAAGATAGGTATGGGAGATTGTACATGAATTATGTCTAGAATTTTCTGAATAATCCAAAAACCTGATAATATACAGGGAGTTGTATTTAAAATAAGAAAGTTGGTATCGGCCATTGTCGCATGACACACCCTATATAATACGCCCTATATACTTATATCAGAAATAAAAAAGTGTGGTTGAAAAGTGTATTTCAACAACAAATATTTATGCAGGAAATTCGTAGTGTACTTTTTTTTAAAATGAACTATCACCCTTAGAAATCTCGGTATGCGCTTTCTAATCACCCTGTATAGAAAAATTTACTAGGGCTTGCCCTCTTGCACATTAACATATCCCTGAAGATCACCCTGTATATTGAATTTTCAATGAGAACCAAGTTGTTTCAGAACATTAAAAATGGCCAAGAAGTTCGAATTTTTTATACGTCAACAAAATCTGAAAAGTCTGTCTGGTCTAAAAACGTGGAGTTTTCTTTCGATTTTTTTCAAGCATTCGTGACAATTCATTGGTAATTGCTTCCTATTCATACATTTCTGAAATATCTAGTAGAGAAACACGTTTGAGCTAATTCACCCGGACTTATTTTCAGCACCACACTTTCCGTCCTTGTCTGCCAAATAACCAAATCCCTGTTTCACATCACAACCGACACATCGAATCTCAGAACCGAACACAACATAAAGCTCAACTGCACAATTAGCACCTTCGTGTACCGCTAGTGGCGAACACTTTGTATAACAATCACGTACAACGTCGAATATTATAAGAGTCAGCTATTCATCCTTCGAGAGCGCGTAAGGTTTTGTTTTCCTCAACGTCCCGATGGAGGACGGCCGAGAAAAAATACGCAACCACCAACTGCAAAGACAGCTGACAGCAAGAGTTGATGTGCGGATGTTTTTCTTGGGTTTGGATTGGAAATGGAGCGATACAGAGTGGGTTTTGCGTTCGGTTCGTGTTAGTTACTGTCTGGTTTATGGTTTGATTCGTACTTGGGTCAAGTTTTGTAATTGTGATAACGGAATGAATGTAATAGCAATTAAGATAAAGAAGAGTGTAAATATTTGCTACACAAACAATTCAGATTATCAGTGATCTGCTTTATGAGAGAAATTCATCAAGATAATTACGAACAATTTTGGAGATTTTACATCAAAACTGTTTGATACGAGAGAGCGAAAAACATCAACATATTGTATATTTTTTCGAGGAAGAACGTTTTGACAGATTTGGTTATCACCCAATACCAATAGTGCAAAATAAAAAGTATCTAGCTAACCACGGAACTTTTGATTGGTTGAGACTTTGAGGCATCGATAATTATGGCAACACTTCACAATGCCAAATTTATTTGTTTGTTAATAATTCTATTTGAAATTTTCACAAATATTTGGAAAATTGTTCAACGGTTATCCACATTTCGAACAGTGTCAAAAAGTAATCAATAGGTTAATGAAATATTACTTTGTTTTCATGGCCTCCACTTCGTATTCTGCATTTTTTTTTCGAGTATTTTGAACTCGTGTGAAGTTAGCGCTGACTTTTTTGAAAATATTTGTTTTTTCAAAGTTCTGGGTAGTTTCGATATAGTTCTGGAGTTCTTTGATAATTTCGAGAATAGTTCTGGTAAAATGGAAAAGGAATTTGAAAAAACAATTTCGAGTTTCAAAACTCCGAATGGAAATTTTCGATATATACAATAATATTTTTGCAGTTGCGATTTTAAGTTCCCGTTCCGAGAAACACAATTTTCGTGAATTCGTTAAAATTGAAAATAAAAGAGTTCTGAATACAATTTATAGTTAGGTTCAATAAAATGAAAGATGAAATCAATATAAAATCAATTCGGGAGATTTCAATTAGCAAAAACTCAAATAACTTTTCTATTATACAAGAAATATCCTCGAAATTATCAAAGAACTCAAGAACTATTCCAAATAGACAGGAAAAAATGATCAGAACTCATATTTTCGAAAAAAAAAGGCGCTGCGTGAAGTTAGCGCCTAAATTTGAGTTTTCGATTTCCGTCCGTAATTTGCTGGAACTATTCGAAATTTTAGTAAGGAACTCCAGAACTATATCGAAACTACCCAGAACCCTGATAAAAACAATTATTTTCAAAAAAGTCGGCGCTAACTTCACACGAGTCTATTTTAATCATGAAGCCTCAAAATGATTGACGATTTTTTTAAATGAGAATAGTATGAGCGAAAACATGAAATCTTAATATTTCGATATCGATTTTCAAGAAAACAATTTTTATTCTTCGATATTTTGGTCTAGGAATGAGATACAGTTTCCACAGGATCATTTTGGTATTGGATCACTACATTTTGTTAAAGAAAAATCTATAGTGTATTTAATTCTTCAGAGAATTACGTGTTTTTTTGCTACCATATCAAAAGAGATGCTCTCTAGCGACAACACTCGTAATTAAACACATCACAATGGGATGGATTCGATAGAGAAATCAATGCTCATTCTAACGAAACTAAGTTCGTTCAAATCGGTTGAGTCATTAAGGAGTTAGAGCTGTTTATTTGAAAGAACTTTGAACCACCCCTACTACTTTCTTTCAATAGATACGTCAGAAGTACTCGCTGAAGTCTCAAATGAGAATTAAGTCTCCTGGCTGCCATTCGTCCTTAATTTTCCAAGTGTCTTCTAAGTTTGTCAAAAAAGACGAATTTTTCGAATAACTAAATAAATCTGCAAGATTTTTGAAACTGGAGCATTCGTAACTCATTCGTGAAAAACTATACACATTTCTAATGTTTTCACAGTGAAAATTTTTAATTTTTATCCCCAGTTGAGTGAAGAATTACAAAAAGTCAATAAATTCAAATGTCACTCACTCAATATTAATGGTGGGGGTATCCTCCTCCCTTTCTTCTCCCTATTGCCGCTCATAATGATGGATCACTCACTGAACCCTCCTCAAAGCATCACCAACAACACCTCACAGTTCACTCAAACCAAGGAAGACCTCAGATTCCTCAGAACCATTCTGATAATCTTCGAGATCATTCGCACCAAACGTGATCACTGAGTTCTACTGTTGTCTCTCTAAACATCGTCGACCATTGAATAACTCACTGACACGTTTATATTTAGAAAAACCACACTTTTACGATGTAACGTGCGTAAAATTTTGGAGCCTCCTGTGTTGTATCTGCTCGAATCATCTGTTCGAACTGATGCTGCGTTCTCATTCACACCTTTGGATGCTGACGAAAGTTATTCATGAGCAAATTATCGTTCGAGTATGAGATTAGGTTTATTGTACTACAAACTCGTTTTTTTTTTCGATAGATGTATCTACTCACTAGCCGTATACACACAATAAGTTGGTATCCTTGAGTGCACTTGGATCTTGAATAAATTGATGTCTACATACTAATCATGTGGTCTGTAGAATATGAAATGGGGCACTTGAAACTGTTTTTCGGAAGAGAAATGTAGGAGGTTTAGAAATGACCTTGAAATCTAACTACGTTCTATTTCATTAGATTTCGCCATATCAAGAAGCGTTAAAAGCTATAATTTGTGGTTTGTTACTATTAGTAGTGATTTTTTATTTGTGTAACTGATTTACACTTCCTACAAATTCTACCTCTACAAAAGAGTTTCAAACTTTATCATGAATTATCTCAAGTGTATGAATTAGTTTATCTTGAACGACGTAGATTCCAACAAGATTTGTCGAGATATATATGAATATAAATCAAATGTAAAATAAACTCCCAAAACATTATCGATTTTCAAAAAATGTATCCAAAACCGTGTTCTTATTTGTGTCGTGGGTTATCTCTGTGAAAATTTCACTCAAATCAGTGTGGTTAAACTTTGTTTACTAATTACTATATGCCACTAGTCGTGCGATCTATTTTTGATAAATATTTTTGTTTGCACCTACGTATCTTAACAAAAAACACGATTTCGATAACATTGTCGCCAACAAAGTAATACGACATAATTTATTTTAAGGGTTATGAGTGCCTTCATTTACTACCTGATATTTTCTATTACATTTAATGAAATGTTCATCACATATCATATATTCTTGGATGGATTTTTCAATATTTCTAAAATGTGTTCACGTCCATTTAATGTAAACAATAAATTTAGGAAAAACTGTACCCACCTTCAGCTCTTCCCCTTTTTTTACATAGTTCTGAACAGTCTAACAGGGAAAAATTGGAAATATCACGTAATTCCGCCATCACAATTTCGGAAATCAATGGTTGTAATTCACTTCACAATATTGTCATTAAAAATTTCCCGAATAACTCGAAGGACTTGAATAATGAAAACAAACTGAAACTGATTGATTCGTATTAATTCGTTGATTATCGCCATTATCGGATGCAGCTGATTTGACAGCAAACTTCAACTCAAGTACGAGATACAGTATAACATCGAAGGAAAGGGTGAAGTATAATATATATTCATTCAAGCAAGATGTGACAGATGTTGAAATGATAAACCACATGATGGAAATATTCGGGATGGGGCCCTAAAAATTGTGAACCCGCCACTGGACTTGGGGGCGATAATATGAAAGTACGAATCATCGTTTCACAATGAGTCACCGTCTATCAAGCTCCAACGAAACGACGGAGTCTAATCAACTTCTTACCTAATGAAAATCGATAGAAAACGTGATCACAACAAAATAATAGCAGACACCAATGCGGTTTCAGGTATTTCCAGTAAATTAATTTCTCGACTAGAAAAAGAGAGCAGACTGCTAACGTCACCGATATTGAGAATTTTTTTCTAGTGTGTAATTAATTTGTCATCAAAGATTTAATTGGGTTAGGATATTGAACGATCTAGGCAAGACAATAAATTCGATTTTATGACACAGCAGGCTTTGAATGGGCATATCAGTTATAATAATATGCAAATTGCAGTTATGATATGCGAGTCTTACCTTAGGAATGCCAATACAATCGAGAAAATCCTTCATATACACAAATTATAATGATATACGGGGCGTTCAGTACAAACGAGAAATACATTAGGTTCAGTTTTTCAAATAGGACACCCTGTATATTTGTGAAATTCTGAATCCAGCCCTGAGTTTCTTGTTTCGATAAACTGACATTGTCGAACTGAAGATTCGAAACTTCACAGGATATTTCAGAAATTATTTTCGTAATCGTAATAAATCGAAAACTCCCAGAGATAAAAAAGAGGTAAAACAAATTCTTCGAAGAAAAATGAACCCTGTAATAGCGGTACACGGCGATATCGAAGTTTTCACTTTTATCTACATGACCAGTAACGCCATCTCTGTGACAGAAGAAAAACGTTTCTTCTTCATTTTATAAAGAACTCAAAGCAGTGATATCATAAGTTAATAGATGTCGTTGCTGTAAGATGGCACAACTGGCTGTATAAGCTGCTACCACATTTTTTTAGATGAGTCAATTTTGCTTTACGTTTTCAATATTAGAACCCTCAACCTTAGACAAATTCAGATATATCTAGTGTGCATTGATGCAATCTGAGGGAGAATAAAAACAAACGGTGATCCTTTTGAATTTTCTTTATTTCCGCAATTTATAACTAATGTTGACTATGTTTGAATGACAGAAAATTTAAAAAATTGGCAGTTATTTTTGTATATACTTTAACACCAACCGAACCAACAAGCGAATCAATCAATATCTACAAACACTATTCTTGTACTTACTTAATACTATCTTTGTTTGAGTGAGCATTCATAGGTACTTTTTATATGTATAGGAGTATAAGAATTATCTGATGGGAGAAGACCCTGATATACAGTCACAAGGGGCTTGCATCTTTTGCAAAAAATAATTATTACTATTTTGATTTATTACGCAATAATTATGAATCTATTCCAATACTAATTCAATGTTGTGAGGTATTGGATAAAGAGTAATATAATTATGAATATTTATTTCCCACTTTCAGCTTTCTTCGATATAAAATTGCTTTGGATTGATTAAAATTTACAGATCTTCGTACGTTTCAGATATTCCTAGTACTCCACTCAATTAAAATCACACTGTATATATGTTATATTTTCCAAAAAAAAATGTGTGATGATAGTGATTCGAGAAATAAGAAGAATGAATTGAGCTATGAAAAATTCTAAAACTATTCTCGTAATCTTCACTTCGATCAAATCACTTCTTTTTCAATATTATCAAACTATAACTTGTTTATAGTACCGGAACTACATCATATATGGTTTTTGATTCAGGATCTGCTATATTAACAATCATCACCATCAGTTTTGAGCAATAATAGCCAATAAACAAGATATAATATATGACTTTGACCTAGTGCAACTGATGAAACCTGATGGGTCGAAACAGTCGGTAATTCAAATACGGAATACCCACTAGCAATATATATTTTCTATTCTTGATGGTGACTGGAGGCGAGAAAATAAAATAGTTATACTCATGAAAGTATTTTCTATTTGTATTCTCATTTCGATAAAATGATTGATTTTGAAGAAGGTAATGTATTAGAACTTAGCAAGACATAATCAGAATTTATTTTATCCCAGTTGAGAACACCTTTCCTTCAAGACCTCCATACGAAAAATAATTATGACTAGATCAGATTTAATCTATTATTTCCTGAATCAATGATTCTATGAGCAAAATTTATGAAAATTCTCAACATGTTTGGAATTGCTTTCAAGTCAAAATCACACAGACACTGCAATATACATTCAAGACTTTTGACATTTGAAGTAAGAATAGCAATTATTTTTTCATGAATCACATAACATTGAGTCCTGATTTTAACCTTTTCAATTTGACGTTTGACATTTCAAGTAACGTAGAGAAAATCAAAACTGCACATGTGCTGCCACCTTGAGTATTTATACGAATCAGATCAATAGACGCTAAAACGCATATTCTTTGGCCTTTATTCTGATGCGAAACGAAACGAAAAATTCCTCTATCACACTTCGAATGCATTGCAAAAATGATATGATCGCGTTGTTAACGGAAAACTAGAAACATAACTTTATTTACAGGTAGATTTTGAGGAAGAAGGCGCCTAAAACGAATGACAGGGACGCTAGAAGCGTGGATCCGCTGTTGCAGTTGTCATTTTGACAGGTACAAACTTCTTGACGTCCACCGAATCCTGACCTTTGGTAGCATCGGTTGGTGTGGGAGGAGTCTTCCCAACCACAAGCCCTAATCACTCTATTTTCAGGAAGCACTGTAATGGTGAAAACGTCAGTAGTTGGTTAGTTTTCAATACTTGCATGGAAAATATTCCCACTGTACAATTATTGGATTCTAAATTAAATACAAGGCTTGTTAGCTTTATACCGATGCTTTTTTTAATAGTTTGAAAAACATGGAATTGAGAAACAAAATGGCTACTAATTACGTGAAATCACAATCTACATTTACTGAATGAAAATGGAGATAAAACATAAACAACGAAAGAGCTGTCAGTGACGTCAGGAAAACCCTCGCACTGTGACATTTGGCAACATTCGTCTTATGGAAATGAACCATCCTGTTCTGTCTATCATCCTTGAGCACAGAACACATGACAGAACAAAATGTTGACAGATAGAGCACATATAACATAGACCATCACAAAGTTATGCAACACGTACTGTCTAAGAAAAAATATTACTAAGAAAGTCGCAACTTATACACCTTGAAACTTCGTAAACTACTCAAAGGGACCGATGACGTTTGAGGAGAAGTATAATAAGCCCTTGGCTGTAGTGCAGTTATAATAATTCTTACTACATAAATATACTTACATCCGTTCACCTCGAAGTCAATGAATTGTTTGATTTTTCTACACAGTGTGTATGGTTTTCCCTTTCTGTCCGGACAAGGTTTCTTCAAATCGTCTGTAAGTAAATTTTTCGCATCTCCGATACATCTTTTATCGTTAGCACTGTTGCATTCGTAACAGGAAATTGCATTGCCTAAAAAAAATTACAGTGGCAAAATTACAAAGCAAGTAAATATGCCAAAAAATGTAAAATAATACACAACCTTCAAATTTTGTTTTTCAATCTCCAAAGATAAAATAGTTATAGGGGTGAACCACCTTGGAGAATCACCCTGTATATACTACTATGCTTTATTCAAAATTGCCTTTTTGGAATTGGTTTTCATTGATCTATTCGAGATTTTTACAAAATCTGACGAACGATACGATGAGGTTCTTTCTTTTTTCAAAGAATTTTCTCAACTCGGAGTTGCGGTGATGCCACATTTCCAAAAAAAAATATACTTATTATGACTAGCTGCATATTTGATGAATGAATCCAGAGTTTTTGCTATCAAAATAAGATAATGGTGAGTTTATGTAGTACCAAGAGTTGGTAGGAAGCCTCAACATTCGTGATTTCAATTCTTGGCACGTACCAGGGGATAAATAGCACTGTGTATCGATTTTTCACTGATTTGGCACATCAGCATGCGCGCCCCAAATAGATTTCTTGTATCAAGATGGAGGTCATACAATACAGAATATACCTACGGCTGAATTTTGAATTTCGAAGCCTGATGTAATCAATTCAAAACCACAATAATGTTTAAAGAACTGTACTAAGTGGGCTTGATAAGAATCGAGAATTTCAACAAATCCAAAGTAAACAATGTTCCAATGGAGCAACATCAATAATAAAAGAAGAAGAGGTGCTGTCATTTTATCAACGCCTACTTATTTAGATTGGTGAATGTTAAAAGTCAAATATTTAAGTTAAAATATTTTTATTGTTACGATCTTATAATTTATACACCTTTCAGGTTATCCAGCTCGTATTATACAGGGTGGAACAGCCAAATGGAATGAATTTGATAACGAATAAATGAGAGCGTGTTGGGAAAAACGCTTTGACACGTCGATTTGTATTTTTAGATGCGCATTTTTTTCCAAAAAAATATTATATAGGGTGTTTCATGTGACAGTGACCGATACCAACTTTTTTATTTCAAATACAACCCCCTCTTTATATCATTAGTTTTTTGGATTCTTCAAAAAATTCTAGACTTATTTCATAGACAATGTCCCATACCTAGCTTCAACTGTTTCGGAAATATTGAGTGTTATCACAAAAATGAACTTGAAAAAAAGAAAATTATTTTATTTCACAAATAATGTAAAAAAAAACAAGAAAAAACATCAATTTCAATGTAAGATATCTCTTTATCTTGAATTAAGAAACAGAAAATCTTCTGATTCGTGTTCTCAATTTTGGGCTGGGTATGAAATTATATCTCAACTGTTTCAAATCACAGAGGGTTGAAAAAAATCGAAATTAATCTAGCTGTAGCTATTCTGTAGCATGTTCGATTTTCTTAATCATTAAAAATGAGCGAAATGATGATATTCTGTGTAAATTTCTGCGTTACCTTTTACAACTCAGTTATTAGTTAACTCAGGGTTTTGTTTAATTTCTGAGCTATTGAAGAAAGTGATAAAGCCTACAAACTCATGACATTTTTAAGTGTATACCAATTTTTGAAAATTTGCCACAATTGATTCATGAATATTGAAGGCTGAATGAATATTTTCCAACAATCACTTTCCCTAAAGTATCCACAGGGTGTACGAAAAAATCGGTTCAATGTGTGAATGAGAAACCTCGCGAAACTCGATTTATTTTAATTGGAATCCAATTTTTCCACCACTCAAGGCTACTTCACTTCCCTACACTCAGAATCCATGAATCAATAAATAATCTAAACGATCTTCTTGAGCGTTATTCATCTGTTACCAATTTCTTCAGTGGTGGTGCAGAATTGTTCTTTAGTTTTCGTGAATATCGCTCGCAAAACCTTCAATGACTTCTCAGGATTATAAAGGTCATCACAGAGGCACTTATGACGTCAGATTTTTTTTTGGACACTGTGTACAACCAGAAATATTTCCTTGGTATGCAAAGGGAGCTAACTGGGCTATGCAGGACCCTGTATAATGCGATTTCTAGCCTAGTTTGATGGAATCAATAACGATTTAATTCAACTCGTTCATTGTTGGTAATTTCAACTATTCATTCAGCTGATATTTTTGACAGGAATATTGAACGATCATCGTCACTTTTCCTTTCTTTGGAATGTTGAGTTTAACCCACATAACTCAGTTCGAAAACTCACCGCTTTTAATATAAACGAAACCGACGAGGACCAACAGGGAGAAATGCATCACCGACACCATTTTCGCGTTTTGTATCGATTGCAGGAGAGGAAAACCTGGCAGGATTTTCCGGTGCGAAAAGAACGGAGGAGCGCCAAAGACTGGACGAGCTTGCGCGTTTAGTCGGCGTACAGCGGAAGAAACAATTTGGTCGGTGTTAATTGTGATTACGAGGTACTGCAGGGTCGGGGGAACTCGGTTGGATGCTGTGCAATATCGAGAATATTTTTTATTGTACAGTCGTTCATTATTTCGTTCCATTTTATTATTTATCCTTATTTTTTTTCGGTATACACGGTGATTTACCTAACTGGTTCATTAGAGCGAACTGATAGAGATATCAATTTGAAATTTTGGTGGATGCTACGACTCGATGTGTTCTATTTTCCTAAAATATTTCCAATGCGCTGTTACTTCCGGTTGAACCGGAAGCGATATCAACTCTGTTTTTTCAAATGGAACACTCTGTTTATTTTCACATTTTCGAATTCTACGAAGAATTCTAGACCTGTTGCATTTCGAATTTTCTTTCTATCGTGATTTGTTTTCAAGATATTCCATTATTTCGAAAAATTTTGACAGATGGACTGACTAACTAAAATGTCCATATTATCTTCAATTTTCAAGATTTGAGGTTCAATCTCCGTATACACATGAATGAAAGAGTGTTCCATCAGGTATACCTCAAACTGTTTCAAAATATTCAACAGGGTGTTTGATATTTCAGTTTAATTTTTGGAAATTTCAAATCGCAATAAGGATTCGTTTCGTGATAGGTTTTCGTAGGTATATCCATAGAGGAAGTGGATATGTCACTTTTGAATGGATTAATGTTCATATTTTTCGTCGAATATAAAATTTAGAACCATACAAAGCACACTTGTGAAAATACACATGAGACGAATGAGCGTATTTCCACATTTTCGTTCATGTCTCTGTAAATATCAATTTTAGCAAAATGGTATGCTCATGCAAATCGATAGGAAATATAATTTTACGTCGGATGGTGTAAAAATTTCATGGTCATTCTATTTAAAAAAAGGAACTTATTATGATTTGAAATTGAGAGTAAACTGAAATATCAAACACCCTGTTGAATATTTTGGAACACTTTGAAGGATACCTGATAGAACACTCTTTCATTGTTGTGTATACGGAAATTGAATATCTAATCTTGAAAATTGAAGATAATATGGACATTTTAGTAAGTCAGTCCATCTGTCAAAATTTTTCGAAAAATGGAATATCTTGAAAACAAATCACGAAAGGAGGAAAATTCAAAATGCAACAGGTCTAGAATTCTTCGTAGAATTCGAAAATATAAAAATAAATAGGGTGTTCTACTTGAAAAAACAAAGTTGATATCACTTCCGGTTTAACCGGAAGTAACAGCGTATTGAAAATATTTCAGGAAAATAGAACGCATTGAGTAGTAGCATTCACCAAAATTTCAAGTTGATATCTCTATCAGTTCTCCATAAACCTCTAATGAACCAGTTAGGTGAATCACCCTGTATCCACACTGCACAATAAACATTAAAATCTCAGGAAAACAAAATAATTTTAAATAAATTGACTGAAGGTATGTTTCTAGTCTTGAATTATCAATCAGAAGTTGACTTTTTTTTATTTTCCAACGTCTTGTAGTGTCAAGAATCACCTCTCAAAATTTGGTAACGAAATTCACTACGAAAAAAGTTATAGAGGTCCATAATTCTGAAAATATCAATACCTGAATCAAAAATAAACTTTGAAAGCGCTTTATTACGAAACGGTGCAAATGGGTACATTTTTGAATACTATTTTTCCAAATCAGCCATTTTTTTAAATCATGGATTTTTATAGAACAGTGGTGGATCATGGCGTGGTTAACCTTCCTCAATAATTTTTTTTTGTTTTTGTTTCAGACTCGTAGATACGGAGATCAATGGTCCACATGCACCCATTTTTTGCAGCCTCAACTTTGGCACCTTCTAATTTTTTTATATAAAATGATGAACAAAATAAAAAAAAAACATATCTATTCTTAATTATTGACAAAATGTCCTGATTGTTTCACCTGGCATAGAAGCATTGAAGAGAGCACCTTTTTTTTACCAAACAAAAGCGAATTCTGCCTTTCGTAGAAATAATTTCTCTTGTACTTTGTACTTGTCTTTTGTATTTCTTCTCATCAAAGCATTCATTATTATCATTTTCAGATATACTTTCGAAATCAGTTTGTACTATTCATGACACTAGAAGTAAGAATAATAATGTCCTCAAGCAGTTAAAAGATTTAGAAACCCTTTACACCCACAGATCTGAGAAGAAATGGAATAAAACCATTATTTAAAACTGATAGAATTGTTTCGGCAGACCCCACAAATATTTGGGATTGCCATTTTGATGTTACTCATGTGTTTGTTAATTCTACAGGGTCTTCTCTGAAGCCCAACCATGATCTTGATAGTTCGTCTGTTTTGGCGAAGGTTCTTCCATGAACTCTTTGGCTTGCTCCATGGTTTGTTTGGAGCTTGCTTTTTTATCTATATTAATGGTACTATTGGATGTACTTTGAAAAAAACTCTGGACCCATTGGAGTATCTCATAATTGATGTTATGCGTTCGTATTATTGTGATTTTATAAATGAAACACGTGATTTTTAGAGCAGTGAAAATAACAAAGAAAAGTAATTTCAGGTGAATCGCCTGTGGAATAATATTCCTCATAACCTGATATTTCTAGAAAAACCGAAATTCACTTTGACACAGATGGTAAAACACCCACTATAAATGAATTATGATCCTGAACCATCCGAAACGAAGTAGTTTTTGTGTGCTCTGGCCTTCTTTCTCGGTTAAGTTGACTACGGAAATTGAGCATTAACCAATCTAACATCCTTTGTGATTCTAACTGAGTTTATCAAGAGCATCTTTATACGTTCCTCAATACGTTTCTGAATTCTTAAGGCTCACGTGAGACCAAGTACGTTCTCAAGGATTCCATAGGATTTTTTGTTTTTCAATCAGTTACATTATTGATTGTATTGAATTTTTTTGTTTCTGATTGATAAGGAATATCAATTCTTACCTTCTCAATGGTGTAATCTTATCATTCATCAGTGATATTGATAAATTATTCGAACATTTATTATGATTATATTATAGTTTATTAATGTTTTCATTCAGTATTGTTTGAAAATAAATTCTCATCGAATTTGTTGAAAAACTTATAACCCATAAATGACACTCCTAAGGCTACTGGTGAAAAATTGAGATTGCATGTATATACCGGGTGTCCCAAATTATCATATACATACGATCTGGATTATTTGACAAGATGATTTAAAAATTAAACAACTGTTTCGAATGGCATCAAAGTAAATTCACAATGACTCATAAAAAACTTTATTGCATTTGACAGGATTGTGCAACCACCTGTCACTGATTCTTCGAGGAGAGGGGATAAATTCTTGTCGTTAAATTGATAGGTAACCATATTTGTAAGATGAAATTTCAGCTATTGTTTAGTCATTTTGATTTGTTCAATTGAACACCTAGTATACATTTTATTTCGTTTATTTCTTGGGAATAAGCAACAAGAATCTAGCAGATCATAATAGTAGAGCATGCAATTTCAAATAATCCAGCAGCTAACAGTATAATTCTAAAAATAATTTTATAATTCACAGTTTTCGGAAATATACTTGTGAATTTCATTTAAAATATCCCCCTGTTAATGAGTTCTAATATCCAGATAGGATCATCACACTGTATGGTCATGCTATTTGAAAATGACTTCATTATTTTTGACATAATTACAATATCCTCCATCAAGTATGCTGGTATACATACTGTCTTAACAAAACTGACATTTCATAATCTACATCAGATGACAGATTCGATATATTTCCGTTGTTTGGTTCAGATTATCTGAATGATTGTATATTTCAAACGAATTCAGCATTATCAGGTGAGTAGAAGCGTTATTTATTGTCATTTGAATGGTTTTTCATTTGCATTAGACCAAATAATACGAAATGCATGCATTACGTAGAACTACTACTATAAGTTCTCAAACATTCATTCACGACTCTGTGATTCTTCTGGAAACGTTTGACAAATAATATATTTTCATCCATGGTATCTTTTTTTCCAAACTGAAGTCATGAATTTGATTTTTATAGTCGCTGTCAAATTTTCATTCAATTGAATTGAGATTTCTATCCTTCAAGAAGTGAAAACAATATTTCCCCATCAAACAAATTTTATAGTCTAGAAGTAGACGAATCTTTATCAGTTCAAGTAGTAGGTTTGTTTTTATAGCGATTCAAAATGGTTTCGAATCGTACGGAGCATGCGCATAGAGAAAAATGCAATAAAGCAGAATGAAACCAGAATAACCAATGACTTTTGCTACAATTCGGCAACGTCGCATTTCATGGGAAAATTATGATAGGTTTAGACGCAGAATTTCATGCTGAATTCGATGGTGGATAAATATACAGGGTGTCCTATTAAAAAAAAGCGAGCTCAATGGTGCCCTGCCTCGGCTGAACACCCTGTATACCTCAAAACACTCCAGGATTGTGTATCAGCGCGAATATAACAACTTTTATTCGAAACATTCTTTTGTATTCTCGTTCCTAAGCGAGTTATTCCACTTCCAATGTGCCACCTTGTATACCATGAAGAAATGAGTTCGAAAGCTCCTGAATATTTCAGTTATCGAACGAGAATCAGCGTGTGCCGCCCTCGCCATGGATCAAAGCCGATCGGAAAACAACACCAGTCAACAACAAAACGTCCATCTTCACATGCACCACGTATGCAATTGTCAGAGTAACGTCTACCCTGCTTACTACCCCGCAGTAGGTTATCGCACCCCCGTGCCCTCTGTCGTGACTTATCCCCCGCAGGCCATGCCGCGGCCTTATTTGCAGCATTACCAGTACGCCCAGTATAACATGGGTGGGCAGTATTCGGTGAGTTAGGTTAGGTTAGTTCAAAAAATCGAAATCAAAAATCACTTTCGTCAGAAGAACATCAACCCTAATCTGAAAGCAGTAGAATCGAAAACAATAAAAATGCATCCAACACAATAGTTAAATAACAACGATGAAAGTAGGAATAATTACATGAATTCGATCAGTCACACATTTGACAAGCATGGTGCTACTTTTTGATAGAAGTGGCAACGCTGCAATACCGGGAATTTTTTTATCGATAGAACACTAGCGCCTATTGAGGTAAAAAGATTTTCCTCATACTGTTTTCCAGATACGTCTAAGCAGAGGTCTAAGGTACCATTCATATTTTGATATAAATTTTCCTTTGGCCACTTTTTCATATTTTTAACCATCTTCGTATATCTTATTGTTTCCACTCAACTTATAACCATATTTCCTTAATTATTTTACTGAACGTCAAGCGATGCTGATTTATGTGTTGCCTACATCACTATATCTGTCATGAAAATTTTCATAGCCACCTAAGCGGAGCTAGCGCTGTCATTTTCAACGAATTTTTTAAGTGTGGGAGTTGTTTCCAGTGACTTACATTATATAACCCATTTTCTGTGTGATATAACCAGGTAAGGGTAGTTTTTAATGTCGAAATCAGTATAAACCTGTAATTATCAGGAATTGTGACACCGTACGTGTTGTTTACATCATTTTATTGTATGAGAAATCGTGTGGTTTTCCAGGATAACCACAAGGCGGGTATGTCTATAAATTTGACATGTTGAATTGTCTACGAAATAGATCGTAAAACAAGAAAATGGTGGCACCGTATATTTCGGTATTTGGTGGATGCTTATGATTGTTAATGATGATCGATTACATTTCGTTTTATTCCTCTTTTACGAATCCCTTTAGCTTCCCATAAGCGCTGTTGCCGCTTCGAACCACGCTTATGGCCAGTCCGCTGGAACGGACTTTGTCCTGCCTTCCACTTTGGGTAAGGACAGGAGAGAAAGGGGTGGATCGCAGGAGGAGGGTAGCGACGGGGTGGAAAGAGTGAACGAGAATTCGGGATACGATTATGGGCAGATTACACCGCCAGCGAGCGAGTTACTTTTGACGGTGAATATCGAATGATTTCTTTGTATCATCACATTTTGTCTATGTGGGTTCTATTTTCTGGAACATTCTATATAACTGAACAGTTTTTTTCATAAATAATATAATTCAATGATATAAATTTCACTATAATTAAATGATAAACACTGTTTCTTTTTCGAACAAAAACCTTTCTGAAAAATGCAATGTTCTTGAATCCTGAACATTCTAGGTTTCAGATTTTTCGAGCCAAAGGTTTTGAAAACTTTGGTTCTCTTGCAATTCATAGATAACGCAAATTTTTCTTCATTCCATAAACATAGTCTGATTATCCAGCTTCAAGTTGCCCTTTTTGCCCAATTTTGATTGCAAAATGACCCTTTTTCATTCAACAACGGATGAAGCATTTAATAATTCCTAAAAATTATCCTATGATTTGAATTTTGTGGAGAAAAAAAATAACCTCTGATATTCTACTGAAAAAAAAATTAAAACAGATCGAAATGAAATATACTCCAAAATTTTCAAGTGTCAAAATAATTCAGTATTTTATTGATTATTCATGATAAAAATTCAACCCCACTCGTCTTCCTCACATTTTTTTTTGCGGAACTCTGCTTGTGTATCGCCGACTGCCAGAGGCCAAACTATCTATAATTGTTTGGCATTTGAATATCGATTTATTCTCGATTGAACTGTGGCAATTTTTCGATGGGTTATTCTAGGAGAATTCCGAGTCAGCATCTCCAGAAAATTTTGTGAAATTTCTGGAACGAAGTTGTCTGACTGCGGAGCAAATTGCTTACCGAAACAGAAACAGACCGTGCTTCAGGAATATCCAGAACTTGTGCATCCGGACTAGGTCAGAAATTCTCAAACCTTGCACGACGATTTCCAACATACATTCTCAAGGTAAACGAAATTATATTAGTGAGAGGTTCAATTTCAGTGATTTGGAATGAGATGAGAATTTTAAACTGCTCTGGAAAATTTCTAGGAGGCAGAATATCGGATTTGCAAATTAATCAATTCAATCTTGGAATATTCCACCGATTGTTTTCGAAATAGAAACAAATTTGCTGAAAACTCGAATTGATACTGATGCCCAAAACACACAAATTTTCATCATGAATAATTATTTTTTTGTTCCACTTCTGCAAAATTTGCTGAAAACTTGAATTGACACTGCCCAGAACACACTGTATTTTTTTAATCAGTTATTATTTTTTTGCATTTCCGCAAAATTTGCTCAGAACTTGATACTGATGCCCAAAACACACTGTATTTTTTTATGAATTATTTTCTTGTTCCATTTCTGCAGAATTTGCTGAAAACTTGATCGACAATGATGCCTAAATTGATGCCTGTATTTTTTTAATCAGCTATTAGTTTTTGCATTTCCGCAAAATTTCCAGCATACATTCTCAAGGTAAACAAAATTATATTAGTGAGAGGTTCAATTTCAATGATTTTGAATGAGATGAGAATTTTAAACTGCTCTGGAAAAATTCTAGGAGGCAAAATATCGGATTAGCAAATTTATCAAATTAATCTTGTTGTATTCCACCGATTGTTTTCGAAATGGAAACAAATTTTTGATCTGAATTTCAGGAATTCCATGGGCCACCAAAGACTTCATTTACGCCTTCGTCAGACTCACCAATTGCTGGCACATTTTGAAGGGCTACTGGGAGAACAGGGACGGCTCCAGTCTGGGCAAGATCGAGAAAGAATTGACTCCCGAATTCCGCGCTTGCTACGTTCGTTGGGAGAAAGAGACCATCGAGCTGGCCGGTCAGCTGACGAGAGTTTTCTATAATTTGGATACTAATCTCGTGTCGCCACAACCGCAGGTGAATAATACGATATTTGTTCGATTATTATAGTCGTATTTATTGTTTATTGAATTCCTGACGACAGAAACCATCGAAAGCTATCACGAATTTCTAGTGATGATAATCATCTTTCATGATAATGTTTTTTGCGCAGAAAATGCTGAGAACTCAATTTGGAACTTTATTTTTTTAGGGAATTATTTTTTGTTCCATTTCCACAAAAATTGCTGAAAACTTGCATTGATTCTGATGCTTAAAACACACACATTTTTTTTCATGACTTATTATTTTTTTGTTCCATTTCTGCAAAATTTGCCGAAAACTTGAAGTGACACTGATGTCCAAAACTCACTGTATATTTTTGTTATTATTTTTTCGCATTTCCGCAAAATTTTATCAGAACTTGAATTGACACCGATTTCCAGAACACACTGTATTTTTTTGATGAATTATCTTTTTTCTTTTGCTCTATTTTGACCTAATTTTCAATTGAAATTTCCTTCATTTAAACATGTACTTCTCTGTTGAAATCTCTACTTTCTGATGTTTTCATAAAATGCTAATAAAAGAAGAAAGCTTGAATCCGAAAATTACTCAAATAGTCAATGAAAATTGATAAAATTCAATCAACTTTTTTTTTAAACGTTGCAAACACAAAAATATCGAGATAATTGATTATATTTAATTTAATCTATCATAAGCATAAAAATTATGATATAACACTATATTAATTATCAGATCTTTGAATTTTCTGGGATTATTTACGTACCGGGCTTTCTTAGGTTGAAAAAAAAATAGATTGATGAATAAACTCATGGCCCAAAATGCACACTAAGGAAAAAAAGATAATGATAAAATAATAATAATAAAATAATTCCACTACCAATTTTCTACATAAATATGTATTAAAATACATTTTTTCAAATTCACTTTTGCATTGCTATAAAAAATGTTTTTTCAGCGTGATCATTTCTTTATATTCGTTATGTTCAAAAAATAGAAAAATGCTTTTGTCAAAATACAAAAAATTTCCCATTACAAAACTAAGATGCTTTTCGATGTTGAGTTGAATTGACGTGAAAAATAATATTTCAATTAGAAAAAAAAAACATTTTAATTGGGATAGGAAAAATGCCTAAAGTTGTAGATCTATTAATCACCTAGAGCTTTGCTTTTTGTATTTATTGTGTAGTTGGACTACAGATTGCCCCTTCGTTATTTTTTTTGTTAGGAATAATAAAATAATAAAATGAAATGAAAAAAGAATTTATTAAGAAAAGTAAGACATACAACATAATATACAAAATTTTAATCATGATACATATAAGTTGTATGTATCATGATTAGAATAATAGAAAACATGCATCATGAAATTGAGAAAACAATAACAAAGAAAAATGTTTAGGAATTGAAATAATTGAAGTTGTAAATGTACACAAGAAAAAAGTAAGTGAAATAGTAATAGATAGAAAGAGATAGAAATATACAGGAGTTTTTATAATTTTTTTGTATTTTTTTTGTTTTTATCCTAGCATAAATTTCATTGGATTCAAGAATTATCTACCCATGTCCAATAGTTGCCTATAGAAATGTCGAAACTTGCCAACCCCACAAATTCAATTATCCAATTCATCACCTCCACAACAAGCTCGCACTGAATCAATCATTGTTATTACTTGGAATCGATTATTGTTCTCAAGGTGAATATTTTGAAGGCACCTGCACCGGAGAATCCCATCAAGAAAATTCCGGTTGAAAATATGAGCACGACCACCCTCACGAACATGTCATTGAACAATGCGAGCAAAAATATCCGGGGCATCCTCCATTTGCCGGCGGTGCCCATTACTGAGACCGCCGACCAAGCGAATCAGACTTACTCGGGCGATTTTTGCGTCGCCAAAGAAGAAGGATTCGATTCGGAGGAAGAAAGAAGGGTGAGTGGATGGTTTTTTGGTGTTGAACAGTGGAAAATTGGTTAAACGGCTGATAATCGAATATTTTATGGTCTATTTAATTTAAATTATTTTGATTACAAATAATGGCAAAAATAAAAAGTAAAAATAAAACTCAATACGTAGGAATGTTTCTTTTAATTATTTATTTGGTTTTATTGTTGAATTTTTTTATAAAAATATATTCATGTATGTATTATGTTTTTTCAATTTATATCTTTGCCATTATTTTATAATAAATGATATTGTTTATAATTTATTTTGATGTCGGAGACAATAAAATGGCTAATAATTGAAATATTGAAGGAATTCGAATTTCAAATAAATAATATCTTTTATGATTTATTCAATTTCAATTATTTTGATTACGAAAAAATGGCAAAGATAAATATTAAAAAAAAAACTCAATACGTACGCATTCATGAAGAATGTTTCTATCAATTATTTATTTGGTTTCATATTTGAATTTTTTAAATTATAAAAATATATTTATGTATGTATTATGTTTTTCCAATTTATATCTTTGTCATTTTTCGCGATTAAAATGATTTAAATTAAAGAAATCATGAATGAAATTGTTTATTATTTATTTAGATACAATAAAACGGCTAATAATCAAAGTATTGAAGGAATTATAGATTCGATTCGGAAAAAGAAAGAAAGGCGAGTGAATTTTTTGGTGTTGAACAGTGAAAAATTGGTTTGTTTCGAAAGCAACATGAATTGATTTTAATTGTTTTTTTTTTTAGCTGAGGGTTCTGATAATTCTGAATGCATTACCTGTGGAATTCGATTATTCTGGTTCGTTATCATACTTGTCCCATATGGCGTCCCACTCTTGCTTTGTGACTTCTGGGCGGGGCAGAAACTCCTTGATCACTTCATCCAAAATTTGGAACTTGGCTTTCCACTTGGCCCTATCCTTCTTACACGCCGCCAGCCGATGAAGCCTCTTATTCTGGTAATTCATGGCTATCATTTTCGTCATGAAATCGTTTTGCAGCACTGAATCGTCGACATCTTCGTCCAGCTTCCAGAGTATGTCATACTCTTCTTCTATTATTTCAGAAAGATACTTATATTGCACATTGAGCTCGAAGATGTCGTATTTTTTGCGATCAACATCGACGCGCCTCCTTAGGAACCGCAGGGTTCTCATGTATTCCGTCACCGGCACCATCCGACGATTTTGCTCCGGTTCGGCCCGGTCCATTTCGGAAAACAAACGCTTATTCGGATTCATCGTGGTTTTTGGTTCACTAATATTCACAAACGCACGCACTAACAGTTCGAAAAATTATGAATAAGTTTTTGGATTTTCAATATTCATGCCCCGAAACGAAGGGGTGGGTACTGTAGGAAGGCTGGCCAATGGGGATGCTGCAGCAATAGTTTTATGACTTGATCCTAGCAGTACCTTTTGCTGACGTTTGGTGCGTTATACCGAGTGTTCTGGGAAAAGGGGTTGTTGGGTGGTTTTCAATTGTTCGACATGACGTATACACATATTTTCGCATAATCAAAATAATAAATTGAATTAAATATTTGGGAGAATTCAAAACATCGGTTATTATGCATGACATCATAGACAATAAAACGGCTAATAATCAAAGTATTGAAGGAGTTCGAGTTGAACAATATCTTTTTGATTTATTCAATTTGAATTACAAAAAATGGCAAAGATGAAAGTGAAAAAACCTAATGCGTACGCATTCATGAAAAATGTTTCTTTCAATTATTTATTCAGTTTCATTATTAAATTTTGCGAAGAATAATATATTTATTTTATTTATAAAACGGCTAATAATTAAAGTATTGAAGGAATTCGAGTTTCAAATAAATAATAAACAATATAATTCATGATTTCTTTCATTTAAACAATTTTAATCACAAAAAATGGCAAAGATGAAGAATGTTCCTTTTAATTATTCATTCGGTTTCATTCATATATATTCTGTATATTATATACATATTATAAATTAATAATTATTATATCGAAAAATAATATCAATAATATAGAATACTGAAGATAAGAAAAGATTTATTCAATTTAATCTGGAATAAAATATTTTATACTCTGAATATTCAAAAAGATAGTAAGTAATGAAGTAAAATAATATTATTTTCCAATGAAACAATCATTTTTTTTATAATTGTATCAATAAATCAATATTGATATTGATAAAATTGAACAATGAATTATGTTTATTATTTATTTGAATGTCAAATCAACTCAATATATACTTACATAAGTCGTTTTATTGCCTATAAATGATGAATGGAGAATTTTATTCTGGAATAAATTATTTTATATTCTGAATATACAAGAAAATAGTAAATAATGAATTGAAATATTATTATTTTCCAATGTTACAATCATTTATTCATGAATGTATCAATCAATATTATTATTGAAAAAATTGAACAATGAAATCGGATAATTAATTGAAAGAAACATTCTTCATAAATGCCTATGTACTATAATTTTTTTTTATATATCTTTGCCAGTTTTTGTAATTGAAATTGTTCAAATGAAAGAAATTATAAATGATATTGTTTATTAGAAAGTTGAATCAACTCAATACTTTTAAAAGTCGTTTTATTGCCCATAAATAGTGAACGGCTTTGTCAAAATAATCATCTTAAAAATGGAGAAGTTATAAATATCATAAAAGAACTGTTCTCTCAACATTTTCTATTATGCAGGCATTACAGAAGTGAAAGTGAGTTCAATCATTATATTCTTGGTAAAAATTTTTGACCCCTTTTCTATGACTTAATTGTGTTTCAAATGCGAAAAGGGTTTTGCATCTTCTTGGTAAGTGAAAGTGTATGCATTTCCATGTACAGGGTGGGCAAATCTCACAGCTCCGAATTTTTTTTTCGAATGATAGTTTAAATCAACTGAACATACAAATATTCACAAAGGATATCTCCTTAGGTTTATATGAAACCGGGCAGCTACAACGTGCCTAAAAAAGATACTAATGACGGGGCCAGCAATACCAGTCCGCGGGCTATCGAATTTCTGGAAACTGCTCAGAATATCAACAAAGCTCAGACCGGAAACGAGCGATACTGGACGAACATGAACGTGAGCAGTAACAAGAAATCGTCTGAAAACAAATTGTTGCATGATGTGTCGTCCGAGTCGGAATTGGAAGTAAGTTGTGTGATGAAATTTTGAAAATTCCCCGAGCTGTAGTTTATTTTTTGAGCAAGATAGTTGTGACAGATAGGTAGGTAGATATCACGATGATTTGATTAAGAAAGGTGATGGAATCTTTCTTGAAAAAAATCGCCACTGGTAGAAAAAATAAAAGTTTTCATAAATCACAAAATGCACCTTGATGCCCCAAATTTTCTAAAGATGCCCAGAATATATATTTTTTTCGACATTTTATCACCCTGTATCTCAAAAGTTCAGTCTTTTAGACAAAATATAATGCTTATCTTTAAGGAACACCCTGTATAAATAATGATATAGTAATTGTCGAAAACAAAAATTTGCAAAAATCACAACACACTTATAGATTTTGAACTGAAAACTAGGTGGAGTGGAAGACAAATAATAATAAAAAAAGCTCGCCAAAAGAAGAACGGTGTTGCCTTCATTTACTTTTTCAACGATACTCCGAAACAGAAAGTTAGGTTATGTTGTCATGTTCATCAATTTGATAATTCAAGGTTAATTTCGATTTTTTTTTCTGTTCTCGAGTAATACAAAGGTTTTATTCTTCTACTCTCAGACACAGACGAAAGTCACAGTTTTCAGTAACGTACATGAAATAATATTTTATTTCATTCTTCTTTTCATTATTTTCTCTCAACCTCACAAATTGTTCATATTGCCTTGAAAATTAAATTCTACGTTCATTTATAAAGCAGGACTCAAAAACAATGGCAAATTTTTGTTCCCTTTTGAATTTGTCTTGAAAAAAAAATAAGAAAGCTACCTCTATTTTTTCCTCCCTGTTTTTACTGAGATACCCTATAAAAACACCGAAATTGGCACAGCCTGTACAAGAGTCTCGTTAACATAATTTTTGTTGAAACTTAAAAACGGTTGAAATTTTGCATCGAATCTAGAAATTAATTTCATCATCAATATGAAGAATATTCCAATCGAATTATCAGTCACTGCTGATGAATCAGCTATCACAGTAAAATGAAAAAAGAAAATCTGCATTTGACATGACATCGTCGAATATCAGACGTTTGAAAGGTAACAATCAACTGAAAACGATAGCCCATTGTGTGAATATTGTTTTTTTTCAACATTCAATAAACTACCAATGCGAAAGACAATGCCAGTGATCGAATTGGACATCCGACGTACACCGAAAAGAAATAACAGAACAAAAAAGTTGTTAGACACGCCATATAGTTTATTTATGACGCGTCATAAAATGGGCGTGTTTTTCATGTCAGGAGGGTAATCAACTTCGGAAGTTTTTGTTCCATTGATTTGTATTGTGATTTTCTAGGTAATGGGGTATTTCAATTGTCTCATTGTCACATGACACACCCTATATAATTATTTTTGTTGCAAAAAATGCGCTTCTAAAAATACAAATCGACGAAAAAAAAAACAATGAAATGAGTTGTACCAAAAAATCACAACTCACCCTTTGAAAACGCCCTATATAAGAAAAAAATGAAAAAATCTACGCATACTTCACTAAATTCGATGACAATTTCAGAATTCCAATCATAGCTTCAAACATTTTGACACAATAACAAAAAAAATATCTAGAATGATTGATCACCGAAAATAGTATAATTAAAATCTCAAAATTATATATTCATTTCATTTTATATTCAAGCTATTTTATGCAACGAATTTGAACCATGTATTGACTATTTTTTTTATTTCAGTGTTATGTTCGAACACGTTATTATTGTTCTGCTTTTCATTGGCCATAAAATGACTCTTGCGAATGCAAAATTACCCCACATACTGCTATTCTAATATCCCATTCTCGCAACAAAAGAGCAGTTGATGCCCTCTGGAGAATCTCAGAATTTCTCCTGAATTCGAAAGGGTGTGCTCTCGTATACAGGGTGAGCTAGAAAACTTTTTTCTGGCCATAACAAAAACAAGGAAATAAGTTTTCCCAAAAAATCACAACTCACCCTTTGAAAACGCCCTATATACTTATATCAGAAATATAGAAGTGTTGTTGAAAAGTGTATTTTAACAACAAACATTTATGCAGGAAATTCGTATTGTACTTTTTTTTTAAATGAACTATCACCCTTAGAAATCTCGGTGCGCGTTTTCTAATCACCCTGTATATAAAAGCTACTAGGGTTCGCCCTCTTGCACATCAACATAGTTCTGAAGATCACCCTGTATTGCATTTTGAACATATTTTACATTGAAATAAATGTTTTTTTTACATCATTTGTGGGATAAAATAATTTGCTTTTTTCAATGTTAATTTTTGTGATACATCTGAAAACACTTAATATTTCCGAAACAGTTGAAGATAGGTATGGGACATTGTACATGAATTATGTCTAGAATTTTCTGAAGAATCCAAGAACCTAATGATATACAGGGGGTTGTATTTGAAATGAGAAAGTTGGTATCGGCCGCTGTCACATGACACACCCTATATAATTATTTTTCTACGAGCGTTTTTTTTTCCAACCCGCTCTCATTTATTCCTTATCGAATTTATTCCATTCGGCTGTTCCACCCTGTATGCATCAAACTGTGGTAAAACCGAAAACCGCGCTTCCTTCCAGTTGAATTTATCGTCGCACCTGAACGTCCACGATTGGCTGGTGAGCAGCAACTTTTCGGACTTTGGCGAACCGTCGCCGGTGTCGACGACGGCGGCGGCCGAGATGAGGCCCTTCTTCGTCGACGCGTCCATGTTGTACGAGAGTCTGGCGCCGCTGGAACCGGAAGGGACGACGGCCAAACAGGCCGCGACCCCTTCCGTCAGGGTTCTGCAACGGGTGAAAGGTGACGCGAAAAGCGATAAGGTCGCGAGCAATGCCAACGGGATTGGTGAGTCGGTCAGACATTTGGGTTGATTTTCATCGATTCGAGTTGGAAAATAGTGATATTTGTACTTGATCTTTGAAGTCGAGGTTTACTCTTATCTAGCATCATACTACATTCTACAGAAATTCTTCAAACATTCCCGAATCAACATTGTCAGATGTACCAAAAAGCTAATTGATGTAAATGTTGAAAACGAAGTTGATGAAATAATTCAGAAATACCGCGAAGGTAAGACAAACCATAGAGGTTTAGACGAAACAGAGAAACGTATAAAAACATCCTATACTATTGGCCAAATCGAGGAAGATTAATCCAAAATTATATCAACCAATGTGGAATATGTTTAGTTACAAAATACGACAGGAGACCATTAAAAATTGGATATAATACTACATCTAGTATAACCTTGGGAAACGCAAAATTCTTAACAATCATTGATGCATTCTCGAAATATGCTCACGCATATAAATTAGATTCTTCTCAAGGTTTAGAAGTCGTAAATAAATTGATAAAACATTTCACTAATCATAGAATTCCCGAACAAATAATTTCTGATAATGTTTGTTATAGAGTGTGAACATAAAAAAGTGGGAATATTTTCAAAAAAAATCTCGAAAAAGTAGTTCAACAACTGTTGAAACGTAAAAATACAATCGAACGATACAGGACATGAAGTAAAAAAATACACAAAATCATAAAAATTAATGTCACTATTGTTTTTTATGACTATTGGCAAAAACTGGAAAATATTTGAAACTCTCAGAGGAAATTCGACGGAGATAATGCATAGCCGGAAGTGTAGTAAAAGATTTTCAAAGAAAGCAAAAAAAAACCCGAAGTCTTCTCCACACAATAGCAGGTAATCTTTAATTATTAAAAAAGGAGAAACACGTTTCGATCAACGATGTGATCATCATCAGTGTTACTACTTGATACAAGACAAAAAAGTCATTACATACAGGGTGTCCCGTAAAGACCACGTCAAACCGAGGAAGGATGTAAATCAAAGGATAATCTACCTGTTATGACAAAATTCCCATCATAAAAGTTTTACCGTTTTCGAGATTTTTTCTTTGGTTGATTTTTTCAGTAAAACATTGTTGAAGAATGATTTCAACGTTTACATCAAAAAAGAGGGGCAAAAGTTCATGATTTTCCAAAAAAAAAATCGAAAACGGTAATACTTTTATAATGGGAATTTTGATCTACATTTTACTTCGGTTTGACTTAGTCTTTACAGAACACCATGTACATAGACAATGGAATTTGGAATAAAAATCCCAAGTCACACAAAAAAGACTGAAGACATTGTCAAAATAGTATGTGAACACATTTTTTTTCATCTGATAAGATGATTGCGCTTTCAATGCAGAAAAATTTTGTGTTCACATACTATTTTGACAATGTCTTTAGTCTTTTTTGTGTGACTTGGGGTTTTTATTCCAAATTCCATTGTACATATATGTAAAGACTTCTTTGTCTTGTATCCATGCGTCGTTTCTAACCTAACATTCTTCAAGCATTAGTAACACTGATGATGAACACAGCGTTGATCGAAAAGTGTTTCTTCTTTTTTAATAACTAAAGATTACCTACTATTGTGTGGAGAAGACTGTTTTTTTTTGCTTTCTTTCAATCATCAACATTTTACTCTCTAAGCATTTCTGCACTTCAAAGTGCTCTTCCATCTTATGGTTAGTCTTATAGTTTCAGTTTATGAAAATATAAATATTTTTTCGAATGGAAAAACCATAAAGTAATTCTGAAATACACAATATTTTGCAGATGCATCTTCCAGACATTTCAGAAATACAGCAAAGAACAGTAAAGCTGAATTCGATGGATTATTAGAAGCTCTATTGGTTGAGCTGAAAAAATACGACATCTTAGAAGGACTCGACGCAGCTGATAAGGTGATGGATTTATTTAGGAATCGATTCGAATAAATATCAACAGGAAATTTATTTCATGAGATGGTTTTCAAATGCTTGCATACATGAAGACCCATAAAATATTTATTTATGGGGTACTGACTGACATTCCTAGAGAAAGTAGGTAGTTGCTTCGAATCTTTCGAAAGGTTTGCTGAAGATAGTTGGATTCCTGAAATCCTGTTGACATTGTCATGCCATTGTTTTTCATTTGAATGGAATATTTAACTTCAATGTGAGATTGTGGGTCACGGTCGATGGTACCTACCTTAGACGTTTACGGAGAACGGGACAAAGGATCGTTCTGAAAATTTAGTTTCTCGAGAAGTTGCTCTTGGTCTATCGATTTGAAATATTTTCAGTAATGCAGCGTTGCCGCTTCTATCGGAAAGTAGCAACAACTTTGTTGTTTCAAATGGAACACCCTGAATTTTATTCCTTTTTTAGTATCTCTAGTACTTTTCAATTATTTTCGTATGATACTTTCCTAAACCTATCTCGAAAGTTTCCTTATTTTTCGTGCGAAACATAGCTTCAATAAAATCTTTATAACTGTGGTAGTTGGATTCGTAGAATGCTGAAATTTTGGGCGTAATTTATCAATGTCCTATGTATCAATTATGTCTCAGGAAATTCGTTCTCTATTGTACAGGGCCGTTCTAATTTGATGACTTTGACGACAAAAATCGTGAAAAGTGCATTTTTTCAAATGGAATACTCTGTATATTATTCAATATCCTGAAAGACAATTGAAGTTCCTTTCGAATGATATATAGAGGTATGGGGAAGTATCATACGAAAATGATTGAAAAGTATCAGAGAAACGAGAACTGGAATGAAAGACAGGGTGTTCCATTTGAAATCACAAAGTTGTTGTTACTTTTCGATGGAAGCGGCAACGCCGCAACTCTGAAAATATTTTAGATCGATAGACAAAGAGCAACTACTTGAGAAGCCAAATTTTCAGAATGATCCTATATGTCCCGACCCACCCTGTATAACAAAAATATAATACACATGATTTATATTCCGGACCGTGATATTGATGAACCTGAAAAACGAAATGATATAAAAGTCATCATAATAAATTTGTCCCTTATATTTAACCCTTTTTTTTCTCTCAGAATTTCTACTCGCCGTTGATGGACATTGACACCATCATTGGCAAGCTGAAAAATAGTGATTACATTTACGTGAACGAAGTAATCAGAGATTTGAAATATCTCATCAGTTACTACACCATGTTTGCCGAGGTGAGTTGACAATTTTTGATGGTGTCATTTTATCTACAAAAAAAGTTCAATTATCTTTCTTTTGTTCAAGCATTTTACCAACGTGGATAACAAGAAAAAAGAACTCGTCATTTTTATAACGGAGATGTTCTCGTTGAAGTTGAGAGATTTTCTGCTGGAACATTTTCCCGGGTGCGATTTCGGTGATATGGAAGACGTTCACTTGGGGCCGGCCAAAGTGAACACCGAAATATGACGAGGAAAAGTTGTTCGAGTTGAGTTATGATTATTAAACTGTGATTTTCTCATAAAAAAAATTATTGTATTTTTGTAGAGCGATAACAAACTTGATATTTTGAATTTGCATGTCAAATGTCACTAAAACACTTCATCGTTATGATTAAAATGTATCATAAGGTTCAAAAATCACTGTATCAGTAATAAAAACAATTCAAGTTCGATGTTAATAAATATTTTCATATAAATATCAGCATTTTCCTGTTACTTTCCCAAAAATCCAAATCCTATATAAAAATTGATTACCACTTGAAGTAAACGCTCTATCGCGCAAAGTATGTGGCGCCATCTGTTGGGGAGTATATCAAACATCTCAAACTTACCGCACATGTCAAGAGATGTCGCTAGTATCGCGCAAAGTATGTGGCGCCATCTATTGGGAACTATGTCAAACATATCAAACTTACCACACATGTCAAGAGATGTCGCTAGTATCGTACAAAGTATGTGGCGCCATCTATTGGGGACTATGTCAATCATTTCAAACTTACCGCACATGTCAAGAGATGTCGCTAGTATAGCTTACGTTC
This sequence comes from Plagiodera versicolora, assembly GCA_037013635.1. Classification (NCBI taxonomy): domain Eukaryota; kingdom Metazoa; phylum Arthropoda; class Insecta; order Coleoptera; family Chrysomelidae; genus Plagiodera; species Plagiodera versicolora. The sequence goes on along the minus strand of CM072991.1, from coordinate 6,831,474 downwards.
ATTCGCCAATACAAAATAGAATGCATCACCAGTGAATATTTTTCATTGAGAACTGAAACATCACAATAAATAATATGTTTTATTGTTGATCCCAACATGATGATGAAAAAATATTAAGAATTAAATAAAATGGTAGGAATTCAATATAAACAATTTCAAAATGGTCATCACATTCCTGACCAAAACCCAATTTCAAACTTCTAGTTCCTTCACGGTTTCTCGTTTCCGATCTTCGCACCTGTCGGTGGAAAAACGTACTTCGGGCTAACCTCCCTGAAATCGACGTAGACATTTTTCTTCGTTTCCAAAAGATCCACCAGCTCCACGAAAGACGGTCTCTCGTCTGGATTCTCGCGCCAGCAACGCAGCATCAGAGAGTAAAAGTCGTCGGTGCATATCCCAGGACGTTCCAGACGTTTGCCAGCTCTCAGATAGGGCAGAATTTGACAGTCGTCCATTTTGTTGTACGGCATAGCCCCTGGAAGAATCGTAGTGGGCTCCAATCGAAATGTTTCGAGTATACAGTGGGTGGGATGTGGTAACAAAAAACGTTCCCAAAATCTCGAATTTTATTTATGGAGTTGATGGCAACACATCACAGTGACTTTACGAAAATGTCAAATTTATTTAGCAATAAAATCTCCACTGGTATTGAATAAAAAAAATCAAAACAATTCGAGAGATGAACCTAACCTAGTTTCGGGGCATCGTTGAGAAAAATACAAGCGGCAACACCGCACTTTCTGGCGAGCTGTCACAGCTTACTTGCTTGAAAAATGGTTTGAAGGAGCAATAAATCGAAATTCGAAACTCACCCAACGTGCCTATTTCCCATAAAACGACACTGGAAGACCAAAGGAAGTTGGTAACAAAAAACGTTCCCAAAATCTCGAATTTTATTTATGGAGTTGATGGCAACACATCACAGTGACTTTACGAAAATGTCAAATTTATTTAGCAATAAAATCTCCACTGGTATTGAATAAAAAAAATCAAAACAATTCGAGAGATGAACCTAACCTAGTTTCGGGGCATCGTTGAGAAAAATACAAGCGGCAACACCGCACTTTCTGGCGAGCTGTCATCAAGTATCTTGCTTGAAAAATGGTTTAAAGGAGCAATAAATCGAAATTCGAAACTCACCCAACGTGCCTATTTCCCATAAAACGACACTGGAAGACCAAAGGAAGTTGGTAACAAAAAACGTTCCCAAAATCTCGAATTTTATTTATGGAGTTGATGGCAACACATCACGGTGACTTTACAAAAATGTCGAATTTATTAGCAATAAAATCTCCACTGGTATTGAATAAAAAAATCAAAACAATTCGAGAGATGAACCTAACCTAGTTTCGGGGCATCGTTGAAAAAAATACAAGCGGCAACACCGCACTTTCTGGCGAGCTGTCATCAAGTATCTTGCTTGAAAAATGGTTTAAAGGAGCAATAAATCGAAATTCGAAACTCACCCAACGTGCCTATTTCCCATAAAACGACACTGGAAGACCAAAGGAAGTTGGTAACAAAAAACGTTCCCAAAATCTCGAATTTTATTTATGGAGTTGATGGCAACACATCACAGTGACTTTACGAAAATGTCAAATTTATTTAGCAATAAAATCTCCACTGGTATTGAATAAAAAAAATCAAAACAATTCGAGAGATGAACCTAACCTAGTTTCGGGGCATCGTTGAGAAAAATACAAGCGGCAACACCGCACTTTCTGGCGAGCTGTCACAGCTTACTTGCTTGAAAAATGGTTTGAAGGAGCAATAAATCGAAATTCGAAACTCACCCAACGTGCCTATTTCCCATAAAACGACACTGGAAGACCAAAGGAAGTTGGTAACAAAAAACGTTCCCAAAATCTCGAATTTTATTTATGGAGTTGATGGCAACACATCACAGTGACTTTACGAAAATGTCAAATTTATTTAGCAATAAAATCTCCACTGGTATTGAATAAAAAAAATCAAAACAATTCGAGAGATGAACCTAACCTAGTTTCGGGGCATCGTTGAGAAAAATACAAGCGGCAACACCGCACTTTCTGGCGAGCTGTCACAGCTTACTTGCTTGAAAAATGGTTTGAAGGAGCAATAAATCGAAATTCGAAACTCACCCAACGTGCCTATTTCCCATAAAACGACACTGGAAGACCAAAGGAAGTTGGTAACAAAAAACGTTCCCAAAATCTCGAATTTTATTTATGGAGTTGATGGCAACACATCACGGTGACTTTACAAAAATGTCGAATTTATTAGCAATAAAATCTCCACTGGTATTGAATAAAAAAATCAAAACAATTCGAGAGATGAACCTAACCTAGTTTCGGGGCATCGTTGAAAAAAATACAAGCGGCAACACCGCACTTTCTGGCGAGCTGTCATCAAGTATCTTGCTTGAAAAATGGTTTAAAGGAGCAATAAATCGAAATTCGAAACTCACCCAACGTGCCTATTTCCCATAAAACGACACTGGAAGACCAAAGGAAGTTGGTAACAAAAAACGTTCCCAAAATCTCGAATTTTATTTATGGAGTTGATGGCAACACATCACAGTGACTTTACGAAAATGTCAAATTTATTTAGCAATAAAATCTCCACTGGTATTGAATAAAAAAAATCAAAACAATTCGAGAGATGAACCTAACCTAGTTTCGGGGCATCGTTGAGAAAAATACAAGCGGCAACACCGCACTTTCTGGCGAGCTGTCACAGCTTACTTGCTTGAAAAATGGTTTGAAGGAGCAATAAATCGAAATTCGAAACTCACCCAACGTGCCTATTTCCCATAAAACGACACTGGAAGACCAAAGGAAGTTGGTAACAAAAAACGTTCCCAAAATCTCGAATTTTATTTATGGAGTTGATGGCAACACATCACAGTGACTTTACGAAAATGTCAAATTTATTTAGCAATAAAATCTCCACTGGTATTGAATAAAAAAAATCAAAACAATTCGAGAGATGAACCTAACCTAGTTTCGGGGCATCGTTGAGAAAAATACAAGCGGCAACACCGCACTTTCTGGCGAGCTGTCACAGCTTACTTGCTTGAAAAATGGTTTGAAGGAGCAATAAATCGAAATTCGAAACTCACCCAACGTGCCTATTTCCCATAAAACGACACTGGAAGACCAAAGGAAGTTGGTAACAAAAAACGTTCCCAAAATCTCGAATTTTATTTATGGAGTTAATGGCAACACATCACGGTGACTTTACAAAAATGTCGAATTTATTTAGCAATGAAATCTCCACTGGTATTGAATAAAAAAAATCAAAACAATTCGAGAGATGAACCTAACCTAGTTTCGGGGCGAGCTGTCATCAAGTATCTTGCTTGAAAAATGGTTTAAAGGAGCAATAAATCGAAATTCGAAACTCACCCAACGTGCCTATTTCCCATAAAACGATACCGAAAGACCAGACGTCAGTTTTCGGATCGCAGGTTCTTGCTTCTATGGCCTCCATGGCCATCCACCTCAAAGGTAGTCTAGCGCCGGCGCTGTTCACGTAGATACCGGTCCTGGATAATCCGAAGTCGGATATTTTCAAAGTTTTGTCGACGGATATCAGGACATTCCTGGCTGCCAAGTCTCTGATAAAAAAAAACAAATAAATTGAAAAATGTTTTAGGTAAAAGTTGTGCAGATACACATTCCTTGTTTTGTCCACCCTGTACACTTGGTCACCATCAGATCATAGTTTTAATTTTTTCGGGAAACATTATTTTTGTCACGAGTTTTTGTAGGACCTGGTCCTGGCATTTGATTCCGTGAAAATTTGACATTGACTCACACAAACAACACATTTTGGAAATTTGGAATTCGTGTTTACGTAAGTACCAACAAACATTTTCATTAAAGTAGGTCGCATGATGAATGCAATTTCATCGATTTAGCGAAGCCCTAGAGGCATCTCTGAATCAGTCAGAAGAGTCCGAGTTCTGACAATCTCCTAATATAGGCAGCAGAATTTAACTTGAAAATATTTCAATCATCCTGTACACACATTTCGGTATCACAGAGATGACTAGTTTCAATTATGCAACCCTATTAATCATGCGTAAAGGAATTGGCAGTCTGATAAGACGACACATATTACTCAGTCGATTTTAAACCTCCGTTGGGTTCGGACGTGCGTGACGAAAAGACTTTCTCGTGCGGTGGAAAGTTTTCGCGAGTGTTTCCAGTGATACCGTGTGTTTGTGACTGTGTGTGTGTGCTTCTAGGACAGTTTGAGAGTGGGCATGTTGAGAAAAATTAATGGGTGAGTTTTTTTGCATGTCCCTTTACACAACTGAACGATTTCGAAATTTTCCATCATGATACATCGGGTTTTTTTGTTGAAATTTGCTGATTTCTTGGTGAAATTGTTTTCAATGTTTTCTCATGATGAATACATGATAAATGAACCCTTTCTTGATATTTGAGAAAAGATGCAATAAAATAAAGTATGCAATTTTATAGATTCATTTTTAATTTTGTTATAGATGGCATGTGATGTCTGGAAAACAAAGAACTAGGATAGAAGGTGTAACTACTACTACCAATCGGTGAGTGATTTTTTGATTCCTGTAACTTTTACAACCTCACATTCAGCTTTTGTCTCCTCACTTTCAAATATTTCATATTCCACTTCTAAGCTCCTCATAAAACCTATTTCTAACTTACTGACTTTCTTTTTATTGTATCGATTTGTTAGGTTTTATTTTTTTTCTTTCAATTTGTGTAATCAATGGGCAGAAGGGCTTAGGTCGATAGCCTATTGGATCAGTGTAAATTGTTTCAATAATGGACATTTATTATTATTATTGAAATTTTCCATTATATGATTTCTCGAATTCAGATATTTATTCTTGAGATTTAATGAATTTTTTCTGTTGTTACAGGTAGTAAGTAGTTCTTCTAGAAAAAGGTAAGTGATTTTTGGGTTATGCATGACTTTTTGCACGAATTTCAGGGGGTGCACCCACAATATTCCGACGAAATATGGAATTCGTAGGATTATAGAGAATCCTTACAGTCGAGATATACGTTTAGTATGTCCAAATTGCAATTTCTCGATTTCAACCTCACTTTTCTAAATTACACAGGCCTACCTTTTTTTCTGTGAAATAGTGTTTTCAAGTGACAGGTCGTTTAACACACAGTACATCAGAATACTGAATAGAACGTTTATTTTCGAATTGAAATCCTCGACATCGCAGTAGCAAAAGTAACAGTCGTCTCCAGTGCGATGGTACAAATCAAAACTACAATCGAAAATGCGCTTGAAGAAATCAAGCATGCCGTCAAGTGATTCACAGCTAGAAGTTCCATCGAAATTCAAATGCGGTGGGTCGAAAAGCGAATTTTCTGCCCGATCATTAACGACAGTTGACAACCTCACCCGATAACACGCGCGGTACCCTTACGAGGGGAGAGTATCGACTTTTGGTGTCTGTAAGTTTTCCTCTTTGAAAAGGAGGCTGTCACCTTAAGAAGTCGGTATGACAGTGTTTTTCGTGGTCGTGGGAGTCTTCCTAGTTCTTGATGTAGGTAGAAATTCGCTTTTCGACCCACCGCATTTGAATTTCGATGGAACTTCTAGCTGTGAATCACTTGACGGCATGCTCGATTTCTTCAAGCGCATTTTCGATTGTAGTTTTGATTTGTACCATCGCACTGGAGACGACTGTTACTTTTGCTACTGCGATGTTGAGGATTTCAATTCGAAAATAAACGTTCTATTCAGTATTCTGATGTACTGTGTGTTAAACGACCTGTCACTTGAAAACACTATTTCACAGAAAAAAAGGTAGGCCTGACGATTAAGATGACAAGTTTCCAAATGAAATGCATTTCATTTCAGGAATTATTTTATTTCAGAAATCATTCTCTTTCAGAAATTATTTTATTTCAGAAATCATTCTCTTTCAGGAATTATTTTATTTCAGGAATTATTTCATTTCAGGAATTATTTCATTTCAGGAATTATTTCATTTCAGGAATTATTTCATTTCAGAAATTATTTTATTTCAGGAATTATTTTTTTTCAGGAATCATTCTCTTTCAGGAATTATTTTATTTCAGGAATTACTTCATTTCAGGAATTACTTCATTTCAGGAATTGATTTATATCAGGTATTAATTCATTTCAGGATTTATTTTTTTCAGGAGTTATTTATTTCAGATATTAAACAATAGAAAGTGTATTTTGCAATTTTATATAAATGCCAGTAAACGAATTTCAGAAATTATTTTATTTCTGGAAGGGGTGAATGCAGTGAAATAACTGTAAAACGTGAAATAAGTGCCGCGTAGACTTTTCAGACACGAAATCTGAAACAATTAAGTGCGAGTGCATTTTGCAATTTTGTACAAATGCCAATAAACGAATTTCAGGAATTGATTTCAATTTCTGGAAGGGGTAAATGCTGTTCGACTATCATCTGGTTAATTCATTCAGATGATCAGTCCTTAGTGAAATAAGTGAAATCGTGAAATAAGTGCCGCGTAGACTTTTCAGAAACGTAATCTGAAACAACATATTATAAAGTGCATTTTGCGAATTCGTACAAATGCCAATAAACGAATTTCAGGAATTAATTTTAATTTCTGGAAGGGGTAAATATTTTCCACATTCATGGTTTGTAGGCCTACTGGGGATGCTTCCATTAAAAAAAGCAACGCATTGAGAACTCTACCTCTTGGGTGATGAAGGAAACGAGTTCAAATGTATTTTATTTTGCAGAAGCCTAAATACCATTTTTAGATAGTAAGTACATAATCAGCAGAATTCTTTGAAAATGTGTTTGAAGAGAATTGCAAGATGATTTGTCCTCGCAACAACCTGCACATTTCATATGTGATTAAATCTCGTGCGCATCTCTGAATTTTTGTTCAATTTTTGTTTACTATTTGTTTACTTTCATCTTCCTTTATATTCTAGTTTTCACATAGGGCTTGTGATTGACATTTTTTTCATATTTAGAAATTGTATTGTGATTTGTAAAATTGCTCTGTAAATGGGAAACTGTTGGGCAATAAACGCTATTATTATTATTATTATTATTCACCATTGAAGGCCTAACCGTTTGTTTTGTTCACAGTACGAACTGTCAAAGATTAATCACGTGATTATACCCCTAAATCCTCCTAGCGGATGATTATGGCAACTTTTTCTTCAATAATGCCGCAGATTCCAGACCTGTGTACATGATGGTGAAAAGAAAAAAGAATACAACGATGGAATTGTGAGATATAAATCAGAGTTCGTTTGTTTATATTTCGTTTTCGCTGCTGTTCAATGAAATTTCAAGTGTAATTTCAACTATAACTGAGCAATTTGATGGAATAAATAATTTTCAGAAACCTCTCACCTGTGTGTGACCTGTATACTTTCCAAATATTTCATGCCCTTCGCGATTTGGAAGGCGAAATTCTGTAATTCATTGTGATCTAGAAGAGGATGCAGGGAATCATTCATCCCGTTCGATTTGGGTGATGGAGTTTCCAATGCAGTCAAGTATGCTGAAAAGTAGGAAAACTTTGTTTGAAAAAAAATAATAATAAAAATTCATCAGAACAGTGGGTTTTTTTTTGAATAAAAATATGTCAATTCGATCGACTCGTGCATTTCATTATGCATATCATTATGACAATTTTATAGTGGCTCATTTTACAGGGTGTTTCATTAATATGGTAAAAAAATTGAACTGAGAGTAGATGGTTGAAAACATACAGTGCGTTCAAAGTTTAAATTTTATTTGCAAATTTCTCAATAGTTTCGACATTTTTTATGATATCGGTTCAAAAATTAGTACATTGTGGGTTTTCCGGATGGCAAACAAGAATATTTCATCAGTATTAACGTAGTCCTTAGACTTACTCCATCGTCATATTTTGGTCCTCTCTACTCTTAGTTTCATTTTTTTACCACCCTGTATATTGAAAAAAAAAACGATTGCAACCTACTCTTGACACTTGACGTACAATCGCTGGAGGTCAAAGATATCGGAGAATTTTCTGAAATATAACGGTTTCTACCATTTCCTAAACCTTTGATATCTTTTGCATCCAAACAAATGTTATCTGGTATGATATACGAGTCGCTTTCACCAGTCCTGAAAAACATTAGTATTGTTGGCAATAATGAATTATACAAAACAAACTCATACAACACGCTCTCGTTTATTCATTATCGAATTTATTCCATTCGGCTGTTTCACACTGTATAAACACGTTCATATATCATCTGCGAAATAAATTCTTCGAATTGTTTCCTTTCGAAAATGAAGAATACTTAGGTAAAAAAAAACGCTCATATCGAATGCAAAAGCTACTTGAAAATGGGCAATCCAAATCAACAACTGGAATTTTGCGATTCATTCATAATTCAATTTTTCGGGAAACAGTAATTTTGTCTCGATTTCATGTCGAATATTGAGCAGGGCAAGCCAGACCTGGTACTGACATTTGCTTCCTTGAAAATTTGACAGAGGCGCGAGAGCCCGTCATTGGTTGAACAAAGTGTGTCTGTGCAAGATTCCCTGCACACCCTTATACAAAATAAAATACATTTGTGGACTTCAATGGGGGCGACAGTAAGTGAAGCAATTCATATCGACACTAAATTATTTTTTCTCAGGTGTTGAAAAGAACTTACTCGAAAATAACACTAGTATAAGTTAACGCTTGTGGTGGATTCTGAACAACATGATTACTGAAAAAAAAAAATAATAATTACCTGCTAGAAACTTTCATTTCCTAAAAAATTATCAGTTCAAGTAACAAAAAAAAAAGATAATTATTATATTATAAAAAAAGTGAATTAGAGTTGGCATCTATGTATGGTTCGATTTTGTTTCATTTGATTTCATTTATTCCAAAAAAATAGAGAGTGTTCTTCCTCTTTTTGACACTGTTTTTTTCAATGATTTTTATTCTTAATCACCATTATTGTTATTATTTTCATCACATACTCTGGAAAGAAGAATCTTTCTTGTTTCATTCTGGTCCACTGGTCTCTGAGCTTGCACAGATATTTTTTCAGAGAACCACATGGCACCAACTCCATTATCAACATGTACGGTTGATCCATCGTGACACATCCCAAAAGTCTCACTATATTCTCGTGCTGGCCAATTTTTTTCATAATTTCGATCTCATTCAGAAACTCGTGCAACTTTTCTTCGCATGCATCATCTGGATCGAAAGAAATGAATGTAATTCAATGTCATCAGAACTACAATATGATCACCTTTTATTTGTTTCACTGCGACCATAGTATAATGCGAAGCACCTCTTATTTCGAAGGCTTTTCCGGAAAACACAGTCCCGAAAGCACCTCCATCGAGCTTTTTCTCCAATACAATTTTGTTCCTTGGGAACTCGTATTCGTCAAACTTGTGTACGTTCTGGGACAAGTAAAAGCAAATATGAATTGAGATATTTCAACAAATTATTCTCTGATACTAACCAAAATGAACTCCAAGGGTGTATATTGTTGGTTCACTTTCATTTCGTTGAAACTGAAAACATGTCGACTAGTTGAGCAATGTTACAATCAAAAATTCCAAACTATAAGATTCGGAAGACCCAGTATATGAAGAGGCTGCGTTAAACAATCTGACATTCACAATTTGGTAGTGCAAAAAGTCACAATTGTTCATTCTATACATCAAACATCAGTTGGACTCGCTTTATTTTGTGAAGAATATTTCAAAAATGTATTTCTTTCGAATTGACCCCCATTTGTTCTGCTTTTATTGAGTATCCCTCACGCCCAAATGAATTTTAAATTGCGTCAACTTTTTTTGCAGTTGAAAGATCCATGCATCAATCAATCATAATATAACTGTTTTGTTTTGTTGATAATGAAAAAATTGCCATTCCAATAGCAGATAAGATACAATTTTTTTTTCACGTTCATCGATGATATTTTGTTTGAGGTTATCTGATGTCAATAATTTTATTTTTGGTAAGAAAAGTTTACAATTTTTCACGAAGTTCAGGTAATAAAACAAAATGGGAAAGACTACCATAGCTAGATATCCAAATGAAGAGATCGAATAATCCTTCATTATTCAAAAAAACAGAAAGACATTCCTTATGTAACATTTGCTGTAAAAACTTTCATGATTACAAATGCCTATTTTGTATTATCTTGAATAGATCTGACTTTTGATAGTAGGATGTTAATCAAATTATAGTTGGAACAACTATATAATTATTTATCCAGTTAGTGAATCCGAATTCGTTAATGGAATTGGCATCATCCCATGTATCTTCAATAATATTCGAATTTGTATTCACCACAGATAAGATAATATTCAGAGTAGCAAATAAAAGAGACACGAAGTACTCGAATCAAATCAATATCAGCTTAAATTGATTAACTATTTTCCGCCATGAGTATTGACACCTCATAAGTTATTGAATTGATTAGTTTATTTATTCGAGAAAGATAATTCTAGCAAATCCGGTTATCTTTTAATGCCTTGCAAAATAAAGTTACATATTTCTAGTCAACATTTTCACAAATAATATATAATTTCAGTGTATATGTCTAAAACATTTATTGAAACAAATTGTATCATAAATTTTATGTTTCGGAGTATTGCTGAAAAAGTAGACAAGCAGCAACACTGCACTTTCTGGCGAGCTGTCACAACTGTCTTCCTTCACTTCAAGAAGTGAAAAATTTAATTATACCATGTTAACGAAATGGTTTTAATTTTTTTTCAATGACAAAAAGGAGGTTGTATTTCACAGTTATAAGTACAGATTCTTTTACACGATTTCAAAATTTAATAAATCCTTTACATAAAGACAATTTTGAATCTGATTCGACTCACTTGATTGTAAGAGGTGTCTCCAGGTAACTCAAACGAGGATCGTTCAATTCCTTACATTCCAGGTACTTATTTAGCTTTTCCCATATTTTTGGGAAAAGTATTATGATGAGTAGTAATATGCCACAAGTAATGACTAATGGAACGAATATGGCTAACATAAGGTATAAAATGTTCCAATTGCCTGGTTCTGTGAAGAAAATGAAAAGATCAGATAGATTGTCACTACGAATAAATAGAAAATTCCACATGAGGATTCAGTACAATCTTTCTTTTCCTTTTTTTTATTCTCAGTAGATGAAAAGTCGTCTCTCTTGATGAAATGCATTTGTTCAGCCAATGGAAGATTATTTTTCACAAATCAAAATGTTTCTAGCTATATCCCAGTGATAAACTAAACATAACTTATCACGACTATGAATATTGTATAAGAGCACTATTTGCAGTCTCATAATCAGCTGAATAACGACATCAAAAATTGCTTCCAATCAGGTTATGTTTTCTATACTACTGAAAAATATTGGCGACTATTTCATAAACTCACCAGTTTTGATGATGGATGAAAAATAGTCACATCCATCCAGATAATCTCTGAAAGTAACTGTCACTGAGAATAATGCTTCTGCTTCTAAATTGGGACAGGAAACGAGAAGACCATTTTCACCGACTTCATCATAAATTATCATATCGACTTCCTCACCTTCAGGAAGCTCTTGACTGAAGCAAGAATTTTTGAGATCTGAATATAAAAATTTCACCAAAGCATCGAGAGTTCAGTGACTCAAAAATGTCATGGTTATCTACTCAAAACCTCTTTTTATTTGAAAAAAAAAACAATTTCAACGTTCAAATATCAATAATGAAAATTATTCATTCAGGACAAATCTACAAATTGAATAAATTACGAAGCTGAAAGTAAAAATTTTCCTTGAAATTCTGATCCCCCTGTGATTTTTAGAGCTTGGCAATACGCCATCTGATGGAAAGCAAATGCATTGATTTATGTATGTGATTTATTTCACACCTTAAATACTGATTATTTATATCGGTATATGGTCAAAACTTGATGTTTTCGATTAGGGAAAAGCGCGGGAAAACTAGGGTTGAACTCTAAATACAAATTCCATAAGTAGAAATGATGAATTGAATAGACTCACCAGACAATTTTGGAGACATTCAAATTGATCTGTTCCAATTTCTCCCAATGGATCATGTAAATATCATCCTGTTTGAGTGAAATATCATCGAGCCTATAGGGAGAATTTTCAGAGTTTCCAATGCAGTCTGAAAAACAATTCGTAGAAAAGAAAATATAATTTGTTCTTTGTGTTCCGAAAATTAGATTCTAGATTTTCTGACTTCTACATCGCATATCTTGAAAATAAATGGAGAAAATATTTTTGTAATGCACTTGTAAAAGTTTTCAGGGTGCGAATTTCAGTAGCCACAGTATGTAATTCATGTAAACTCACTTGGTGTTTTGTAGATGATCTTCTGCATTTCAATACCTGTGTCGAATATTATTTCATATAGGCAACCAGGTGATATCTTCTCATTTGGATGTTTGACTACTGATTTAGGAACCACCAAAGAATGATGCTACAGGGGTAAAAAAATAATTTAAAGAACTAACAGTTTTCAAAATCATTTCTCGTTGAATATTTCAAACGCAGGAATGTCTTTCATTATATATTTTCAATACATCCATCATGACCAACAAAAAGTCTCAGTATATGATAAATATACAGGGTCGGAAAGAATTATTTTTTCATACAGGGAGAAATACATAACAAGAGTTGTAAGAAGCATATTAAGCACGAACAGAAAAAATTGCGTAATTCTAGTGCGCATTCATTCCCATCAAAAATTAGGATTCCATCAAGTGAAAATATGTTTTCCTACCGCTGCTATGAAAATTAGCGTATTTTTCATAGCTTACTTGATTTCAAAACGATGTATTGCTCATACTGTGAGAAATATTTTTTCTCACGGCACTTTGAACACACCGCATACATTTATATGGAGAATCAACAAAAATCGACAAAAACTAGTAACAAATCGCGCACAACTATTACGAAACGTCAAAATGTTATCGGCGGCGCGGCTTGTTATTCGTTACCATGGCAACTACCGAAGGCTCTATCTTATTGGTTATATGTCGTGCGATTTACTTCACAGATGCTACCGTATTGGTTGTTGATCGTGCTCTCTTTTTACGGTTGAGTTGAATCGTACAGTTTTACGTCGCTTAAATAGGCAGTCACATAGTTGGCGAGTTGTAAAATATTCGTCATTTTCTGTAGGGGAAGTACAAAACGTTTGTTTACATACATACACTTACATCTCGTATGTTGAAGTGATCATAATCAACCCTTATAGCAGGGCAACCGTCTCCTTGATCATTGAACCATATCGACACGTCATCACAATCACCTGCAATGCCATTTATCCATGTCATAATTTGACAATGAAGTTGGAAAGTTCACATCCCCATATTTGAATGAAAATGTGAACACAAAATATTCGATACAAAGGATGGTCATTTCCGAAAGATGCAATTTTAGCAAAGATGGCGAGTGTTCGTGACGTCACTACCTGACATTTTTTCGTAGTTTAGTTTAATATAGGCATCTTAACGTTGATCAACGTAGATTGTTGGCTATTTTTTATTCAGAAGATTAAACGATGTTTTAGTATGAAATCATTTTAGCTACCATCTGAAATTCACAGTGCATTTATTTTTATTTGGGATATTTGTTTTGTCATGGCCGCCATTTTGGTACGAATAGAAAGTTTCAAAAAATTCTGAAAATATTTCTTGTATCGTTATTAGGTTTATTTCATGATATTGTTCAAATGACAAAGATGAAAGTTACAACCAGAAGTTGTTTTTCTTGCCTGAATGAATGAAAATTGATTTCATAGTTAAATATCTCGGGGGAAAAAATCGATTCATTCAAAAATAGGGTGAACTTAGCTCGGATATTTTTTACAAACTGGTACTTACAAGTGACATTATCCCAAGATATGTTGACACGGATAACATTATTTCCATCCCGATACGAAAATATTGATAAGTTCTCTATGAATGATGGTTCTGAAATAATAAGATATGAAATAACTCATTCTCGCAAAACTTTTGTAACGTAATTTTACAGAAAGCCATATTATGATATACAGGGTGTGATGTAAGTACGTGGCCAAACTCGAAGGGGTGATTCTAAGACGAAAAGTTCCTATAACCAAAGGTCCGGTAATGCTTCGTTTTCAAGATACAGGGTGTCACCATTTTCAATAGAAATAGTTTTTCGTAAATATCTTAATAATCCTCTAGCCGATTTTGTTGAAATTTGGCAGTGTTATTTGGGGGAGTAAGGGGCTGAAATAACCCTTACTAGATTGAAATCATCGTGCCCAGTGGCGTCCCGGAAGGCACTTTAACCAATATTTTTGACCAAAGAAATGTGCGCCACTGAGTTTTTGCAATTGTTGTATTTTTTCGCATTAAGCAACTGAAACTACAACTTTTTCATTTCTAGCATTATTTTCCTATCTCACTTTGGTTTTGGGACAACATAATGATTTTTTACAGGGTGTTGAAATAAAATGAAAAACCCTAAAGAACAAGAAGACGCAAACTATTATGACGTTGAAATTTGGCAACAATTTTTGCATAATTTTGCCAGTGGCGTGCAAAAAAACTACGTTTGTCCACGTACTTACACTACACCCTGTATAACCTCGATGAAGAGACATTATAAAATCGTGCTCATTCTCGCTGAAGCGTCAGATTCTTTATTGCCTTTGCACTGTTTATTTATTCAACTTCATTTTCGAACAAGCCTCGTTGCGATCTCATATTCACTATTCCTTGTCAAAACTTTGCATGTTTTACGTAACTACTATTATGAAAATACAGATTAACAAATAAACAAATCGACAATGATTTATTATTATTTATAGTACCCAAGCGATGTTTTTCGGTGATTTATGTCTTCTCTTCAATCTGCTAGCACCAAAAAACCTTCCTTACACTCCAAAAGCTAAATTTGCAGAAACACTCAGAGGTGGATTCGTTAGATATCTACATCACTTTATATTTAAATAACATATTAATTTCAATTTTACTTACCTGATGAATTGCCTATCGTATCGTTATCAGCAAATATCTGTAAAAAATATGAATAGAAGAAGAAAATTCTGATGAAAGTGTATAAATTAATGAAACACACAATTTCTCATATGCTTTCAACATATTCAATCAATCATACATAAACAATGTGATCAACAAGGTGATCATCATATATTTTCCATGCATACTTTTTTGATATCCATTTTGTTATAGTAGTCGAAGATATTTACAGGAGTATAGTTCTTCCCTTATCAATTGCAGAACACAGTTATGCGAGGAGTAATCAATATTAAATATACGCCCTGTATAAACGCATGGCACTCGCGCCAAATTAAGAAACAAAAATAATGATTAGTACTCGTACGAAGTCAGAGAAGCCGCCAGGGTCAACGTGGATTCGAGTTGTATGTGTCAACATCCCTTTCGACCAATGAAAACAGTGAATCAGGCAATGCATTGGCACTTTATTGGCCGAAGGGTTATGGACGCTCGGAAGCCATAAATCATATTTTTTACTCAACAGATTGGATTGTCTGGATATCAGTGGAGTAGTGTGGTGTGTGAATTTAGAAATTTTATTAAATAAATCGAAATATGGCGTTTTGGAGAGACAATGGGCGAATGAAAATAATTGAGTGCTAAACAACGGCGTAATAATGATTCGATTGCCTTTTAAGGAAAACTTTCTCGCATACGATTTCGAACGTATTTATGAAAATAATAAATTCATAAAACAAGGTATCCCCGCCTATGGCAAATCAAACAAAATTGTCGGTAAGGGTTCGGAATGAGTTTTTATATTCTGCAATTGATAATGGAAGAACTATACATTATTTTTTATTTCACTTTCACATTTATAGTTATTGGGAGTATTCTGTTCAAATTATACGAAATCGTTTAGGAAAACAGAAAAGCTATACCATTAAATAAACTGTTTCAAATCTAAACCTCCTCACATCCATCATTGCCAATGTATATCTGATCAAGAACAAAACATGTTATTTTAGTGGAAGTGATTCATAAGCACTTCTTGAAGTTGTTAGCATTTCTGAACTCAATTCGAAATGAATTAATGTGTTTTTGGGTAAATTTATTTGAGAACAGAAAAGGCCGGCATTCATGAATTGAACTCTGTTGGTAACCCAAAAAGAGAGAGATCAATTGAGAAATTCAGGAGACATCATCCGTTTAGGACACTAGTCGTTCAAAAAAATAGCAGTTAAAAGTTTTGCCTCTGCAAGAAAAATTAAATTCAATTGTTCTGATTTTTTTATCCAAAGAAGCCATCAAGTTCGTTCTAATAAAAAAACTAATAATGCTTTCTTTGTTGTCTTGAAATAAGTTCAAAATAAAGAACTAATCCTTAAACCTTCCTTATATAGTTTAAGAAATATAATACTGGCCTTCTCTATATTCTTGACACAGACACATGCAGGCACAACAAAATGTTCATGGTGAGGCGTTATTTCTTACCACTCTACCAAACACGATGACAACGAGACCAAGGAACAACATTTTAGTTAGACGTTTCTAGAATTCTGCATTATCCGTCTATGATGCTGTTGTTCTGTCTGAGGTTATCTACAAGATATGTAGACAATTGAACGAAATCTTTGACTTCATTACCAATCCTACATCAATTTTAATCCTCTACCTATATGAAAAAAAATGGGAACGTGTCTGTAATCGAAATATTTCACTGATAACTGTTCGAAAATTTTAAAACAATGTATCGAATGTCTCACAGTGGCCCATTATACATATTTCAATCAGAAAATAGGTGATATATAGATGTTAATTGAGACCTCATTCATTCTTAATCAACAACAATTTTATTCGATACCAATTAGACATTTTTTGAGATAATGTGTCGTTAAACAGTAGTTGATTCTAGTGTATAAAATGAGCAGCATATAATTTTTCTAAGTACACAATAGATAACAAACCACATACTTGTTAATTAATCAGCAAATGAAAAATGAATCAATATCGGAATATATGTATTCATAATAAAGAGAAGATAAAATAAACAAATGTATTATTAATACAAAACATCTATTTTGACCAATTGTATATAAACTCACCTTTATTCTTGTATTCTCTTCTGACAAGATCAATTAAATAGACACTTTGACAGAATTATTGAATATTCTGCTTTGCACTGGAACATTGTTATTGTTTATATGATTTATAAACGAAATTTGCACTACTAATAACGATCTGTGAAAGTCAACTGAACCGAACAATGTAAGTTAGAGAACGATTATAAGCATTTTATCCGGAATACGTCTTTCTTGTATCTGTTTTTAATCAATTTAATCTATATCTATTATTAATCATGATAAAGTCACGATCGTAGCGAAGAGGGAAATTCGATAACTGAAGTACGTACGTTGTTCAAACCGTCGAAAAGTTGTTAGTGTTTGGTTCACTTCATTTATACAATTTGTCATATATAGGACTTCGAATAAACACATTCTTCTGTATTGTTATTTCAAATTCGTGTTATTTGAAATTTCCAATAATGTTTAAGAAAACAAAAACACAATGGCTCACTACGTCGTAGGTACAATATGGATAGATATGGATTTGAAATAAACACTGGACTATTCTGTACGCCCTCTCGTATTGCTCTAGGCTTATCTTTGTAACTATGCTCTACATATAGACCAGACTTTGAGTCTTCCATGTAGTGGGAACGTTGCGATTTTTCTTCCCCCAGAGTAGGAAACTTGACCTTGACATACCTTCGCAGAAATATGGCGGGATGATCCTACTAGAAATCGGAAGCAGGTGTACCAATTAAAAAATCAATGATTCTTATGACAGCAAGGCGTTCCAGCGCATTGCAAACATGTGAGCAACTAATCAGAAGAATCTATATTTGTTGAAAATTCTCTTGAAGAGCATTCACAGTTTATTTCGGTATTATTAAAACCTGAAAGCATTTAGATCTTCAAACAAGCACGTGCGCATTTTACAATCCAAAATAATCACTAGATAAACTAAGATTATTTACTGGGAACAACCCCACTATCATAATAGTTCATTCAGGAAATCTGATTTCATATTTCTGCTTCAAACATCGATATCATCTCCACAACCTATCGGTGTAGTACCGTACTAACGGTAACAATAATTCCTGCGAGCAAAATGACGACACAAGTTACAGTTTCCTGCATCGCTTATCATTCCTGCACATTTACAGAGGACACTACTAGCTCAATTCCTGCTATCTCGTCTGATCGTTCTCTGTCAACCTCTCCCATGTGTCGGTCCCCAGCAATGATCTGACGCGGTCTGCAGTGCGCATTGCAGGACGGCGACGTTGCCGCAGATACAAATTTGTCGAGGGTTTGGGTCGGAAAGTTTTTGAGAGGTCGTTGACATTGATTCGTGCGATTCGAATTATTGGAAGAGTTTGGTTTGAGTTTATGCTTTGTCACTTGGAGTTGGTTTGAAATGTTTAGATTTCAATAACAATTGAATTGTTGGAGAATTTGAATCAGGTGATTGTTTGAGTGTTAATGAAAAAATGAATAATTCTTTCTCATTAGGATGATGATTATAATCATTATCTAATCAGTATAGTATAGTTCACGAACACCTTTTTGTAAAAGATACAATTGATGATTGTTGAGAAACATGGAGAATGTGAAAAAAATTAATTCAACATTATTTATTATGGAAAAGATTGAGGGTATGTGAGAACACGAAAGACCTTGAAAATCGTTGAATATGTCACTGTTTTCCGAGTTGAAAACAAAAATAATTCACCTATTTCATAAATTGCGATATGACAAATGAAAATCTGAAAAGAGATTGATTGGTTTTGCGAGTATCTTATAGAGACATTTTGTTCGGAACTCAATTGTTTCACCAAAACTAGGGCAGTAATATCGGAATCAAACTTCAACGACAATTACCGAGTATCGAAGCCCAAAGTTAGACGCCCAATATATTGAGGAGTTCTCGATTACGTTCCCAGAGAGATCACCTCACATTCCACAACAAAAATAATAAAATACAAAATTTATAGTTTTGGCAAAAGACCGCAGTTTTCTTTATCATAAAGCACTCCTGCTGACAACGAAGCTTGGCAACGTCGCCACAGCTCTGGCTGGGTCGAGCGAAGCGCTCGTCGCTCCATCTTGAGTAGAATTTAGCTTGTGAACGGATAGTGCGAAGTTTGTGCCAGTGAAAACCGATGTTTGTAATTTGAAGTGTGTTAATCTAAGTCGAGAAATGTCTTCGAATAACCAGAAGCAATCAACCACGCAGCGTATGATACAAGGTCAGTGCCGAGATTCCCGTTTATCCCACGACAAACAGAAATATACGCGCACTCGAGCAACCTACTAGATTGATTTTCTAGTCGCCATGACTTATTGATTTCACGAAAAATTGTGACAGTTTTGGTGGTGCGATTGTTTATTTTGTGACGAGTCGCTATTGAAATGCTCAGCGTTGTTTACTAGCGTATTTTTCTGTCCCGGACTACTTTGCATGCGACTGACCGTCTTGCACTACAATCGGTTCCAGATTTGGCTCGACTGTCAAGATGTTTATAAACGTATTGTAACTGAATTCTTGACCGAATTCGACACCGTTTTCGTCCGATTTCGTTACTGGGTCCTCGTCCTCACGAACGCTAACACCACTGCCAAAAAATATCAAGTAGTTCTAATCGAATTTCTTTTCATATCGTCCACCTAAAGACTGTGCTGTGGATTCGGTTTGGTTGAGCGAACTAAAAATAAAAGACGCAGTGTATTATTCATAAGGCTCGAAATTAGCACAATGATAACAAAACATTAATTTTTTTCCCAGTAGCAAACAGGTTGCTAAGTTCTGTTGACTATTGAGATGAATGTTAGGTTAATCGATTTACATAAGTCATAATACATTCCTATGACCTACTCAATTGATGATTGGTTGATCAGTCTCAATGATGGTTTGGAGTATTAGATAATAAATTAACTCGTGAACTACACTTGACTCGACTTCGTCAAAAATAATTCGCCATGTATTGATTGTCAAGTGGATGATTGTGAATTTAAGCACATTTTTACGCGAATCCAAACCAGAAAATGTGCTCACATACTCTTTCTCTTACTTGTACAGGGTGGGCAAATTTTTTATGTTTGTGTAGAGTTCAGTTTCCTGACGAAAACAAAAATTTGTGATCGTCTTTCGAGAGAGAACAATAGTTCGATTTTTCTAATATCATGGTTGTTAGGAGAAATTCTTGAGGCACTTTTTTCCGTTCAATCCAGTGGCGTAGAGTGGGTTTCAATAAACTGTTCATTTTCGAGTTGTATTGAGAAATGAGGAAACGTCGAATATCGAATAGGAGTTTATACACTTTGTATAATAATGAAGTCATAAATTTGATATTTTTTATACTTGTGGCCCAGTATTTTTGAGCCGATACTGAAATAATCATTGTTATGAGTCAACAAAAGCGACTTTGGAAACAATCTTTATTACGTTCAAGATTGCGTTACACTCCTGATAAAAAAATACCAGTTTGTTTTCATTAAGTTTTGGCATCTCGAACAGTTCAAATAGTAAATACAATCCCACTTATCAGCTTCAACAAACAACGGTGTTGTGCCACGAAATTTTCGGCACGTAATTAGATTTTCATCTCTTGATTACTTTCACTGCCGCGATCTCAATTACATTTGTAAGCTACCTTTTTCAGTTTGGCATAGTATACAGGGTGGGCCGATGTAAACTTCGCTTTCCAATTTTACGGGGTCGAAAATATTTTCATTCTAAGCGCATTAAGAGACAGATGAGATCGAAATAACTCTAATAACTGAGCTCTAGATGGAATGAGGCGAACTACAGGACCTTTTATAGAATAAACCTGCACCTACAAGGTGCTCCCAATATTTCATGTCACTTTCACCACTTTCAGAATTATATATCTTATTCGTTCCAAATACAACATCCTGTATTTCATTGATATATTAAACTGCAAAGCTCATTCTGTTTGGAGCTGTTAATGGCTTCCCCATACCTATTATGGACGTTATTTTTCATATGCTGTTACAAATAAATAATTGAAAAGTCAAGATTTGTAGTAACATGATTCAAAAAATTGTCACGAGGTGCAAGTTTTCTCGATTTTTTAAAATTTTCTGATATTATACTATCAGTACTTGGCCTATTGTACTTCCAGTTTGACTTCGACTTCTAGGACACCCTGTATGTTCAATATTTTTGTTTCCTGTATTATGAGAGCGGTTCTGCTTCCAGATGAATATTCTTTTTGTAGAATTCATCATTCTCAGTTGAAACAATATACAGTACAGATATTTCTTGTATCTACAAATAATTTTTGTACAATTTTCAGTATTCATTTATTAATTTTTTTTTTCATATTATTTCTCAGCAATTAATCAACTCTCATGATCCCCATACGGACAGCCTGTATTTGCTACTTTTTAGATTAAAACGCTGAAAAACATACGAATTAATGAGAACCTCTACTCAACCTATTTATATTATCTTGATTGGGCTCACCGACTATGCTGCACAACATGTAATTTGATTTACAGTGAACGCAAATGCGAAAATATGGTAATACATGGGACAAAGAGAATTAAATGGGATTTCTTCTGGTTTTTGTTTGAATTCACGATATACAGGACAGTATCGACTGGGTGCCATTGCGCTTTCTGGTCTAGAGGCCTACTTTTTGGGTATTTGTCAAACAGGAATAAAAAAAAATAAAACATTTGTAGTGAGTGAATAACCGTCAATGAGAATTCTGTTACCAAATCAAATGAATGTCGTTTCACAGCTCTCTCGAAATTGAAATTGAAATGATAACTACTATCTGAAAATGCCAATATCTCTGAAACTATTCAAGCTAGGTATAGGGAAACCTAACATAACATGAAAGATAATCGAATTTTGTATGGTTCAGATTGAAAAAATATAGGGCGTTCTATATAAAATAACAAAGTTATCTCCGTTCGAAATTATAAAAAAATGACAATGATTTTTGAACGTCCTGTATAATATGGCGAAACGGGTTCTATCGGAATCAATAGCCTGAAACCTCTTTAATGCTTGGTCAGAATTGGAAGGGATGGTTTCTATACATTTCGATGTTATTCAGTCTCCAATTATACTCAGCACTTTCAAAAATAAAACAATAACTCGAAAACGATTATAGTTATGAAATCGTATAATTTTTCCTTGAACTATCCAAAACTGTAACAAAACACAGTGCTCCCTGGTTGACATGATTCCAACCCTTGTAGGGATTCAAATCGACCTCGACAAAAAAAAATAATTCACAAAAACCCCTGTTTATGACCTTTACGAATTTTTTCAGAACGCTTGGTATTGAAATTTCCCAAAATTCAAAGTCCAGGCGATAAAGAGATGCATAAAGAAGATTCTCACAAAATTTCAAAGGAATCACTCAAATAGAACTTGATATATCGTGTCAAGTCTAAACTTTGAAAAAATCTATTTTTTGAATTTAATAGACCAGAATACCCCCTTGAGCCTCTCATGTTTCCTCTCTAGTTCTTTTTTAAATCAGGTCTTTTCGAACCCAAATATTTGTAGGTTAGCTTTCGTATTTTATCCTAACCTTCATGAAACGTTATTGGTCTTCTTCAAAAAGTCCTAAAATTGGAAATCCAGGGAAAAATGTTTCATTTGTGAACCAATCAAAATTAAAAGGCTAGCTAACTCCACGGCATCTGCTCAATTCCTGAGTCCCCATTTGTTTCAATTCAAAGCAAAACTATGATCGAAGTTTCGGTCGAATTTGCGAACGATTGCTGCGAAAAAATGAATGATGAATTGAGATAAATTCATGTCCATAAAACTGGCACAGCCGTTTTGGCACAACCAAACGAAAATCATGCAGTATTTAATAACTATTTAATAACTATTTTCTAACACAAGAAAAAATTTTCTAACTCAAACGGTTTTCGAAAAAACGGGGTTGTGCCAGCTTTACATAAAGCTGGCACAGCCGCGTCGTAACTTTTTACTCAAAGCAGCTACGAAGTTGATTCAAATGCTCAATTTTCTAACTTTTTAATAACTCTCAACTGGTGTATACAAATTTTGATTTTGAACAAATTTGAAGATTCTACGGGGGGCCGGCCTTGCATACATTTCATAAAATCTCGGTAATACGTTTTCTCATAAAAATTCATCAATAATCTATGATAATGAAGAGATTAACTAACAGGAAAGGCTTATTTTATCCCATTATAGTGAATGTTTCGAAAAACTGTGCAATACAGTTATATGAAATCAGGAAAAAGTAAACAATACGAGAAGCGTTTTCGTCTTCTAATATTTTCTAACTCCAGCACAATCACTTATTTTTGCAAGATTTCGATTCATTATGATGGAAACTAACGTAGTACAGTATTTTCGATTGAAAAATTTCGAAAGAAAAAAATTTTTTCCACGAAACATGATAAACAGACCATACGAGAAGCGTTTTCGTCTTCTAATATTTTCTAACTCCAGCACAATCACTTATTTTTGCAAGATTTCGATTCATTATGATGGAAACTAACGTAGTACAGTATTTTCGATTGAAAAATTTCGAAAGAAAAATTTTTTTTCCACGAAACATGATAAACAGACCATACGAGAAGCGTTTTCGTCTTCTAATATTTTCTAAATCCAGCACAATCACTTATTTTTGCAAGATTTCGATTCATTATGATGAAAACTAACGTAGTACAGTATTTTTGATTGAAAAATTTCGAAAGAAAATTTTTTTTAGCACGAAACATGATAAACAGACCATACGAGAAACGTTTTCGTCTTCTAATATTTTCTAACTCCAGCACAATCACTTATTTTTGCAAGATTTCGATTCATTATGATGGAAACTAACGTAGTACAGTATTTTCGATTGAAAAATTTCGAAAGAAAAATTTTTTTTCCACGAAACATGATAAACAGACCATACGAGAAGCGTTTTCGTCTTCTAATATTTTCTAACTCCAGCACAATCACTTATTTTTGCAAGATTTCGATTCATTATGATGGAAACTAACGTAGTACAGTATTTTTGATTGAAAAATTTCGAAAGAAAATTTTTTTTAGCACGAAACATGATAAACAGACCATACGAGAAGCGTTTTTGTCTTCTAATATTTTCTAACTCCAGCACAATCACTTATTTTTGCAAGATTTCGATTCATTATGATGAAAACTAACGTAGTACAGTATTTTCGATTGAAAAATTTCGGAAGAAAAATTTTTTTTCCACGAAACATGATAAACAGACCATACGAGAAGCGTTTTCGTCTTCTAATATTTTCTAACTCCTGCACAATCACTTATTTTTGCAAGATTTCGATTCATTCAGATAGAAACTAACGTAGTACAGTATTTTCGATTGAAAATTTTCGAAAGAAAAAATTTTTTTCCACGAAACATGATAAACAGACCATACGAGAAGCGTTTTCGTCTTCTAATATTTTCTAACTCCAGCACAATCACTTATTTTTGCAAGATTTCGATTCATTATGATGAAAACTAACGTAGTACAGTATTTTTGATTGAAAAATTTCGAAAGAAAATTTTTTTTAGCACGAAACATGATAAACAGACCATACGAGAAGCGTTTTCGTCTTCTAATATTTTCTAAATCCAGCACAATCACTTATTTTTGCAAGATTTCGATTCATTATGATGGAAACTAACGTAGTACAGTATTTTTGATTGAAAAATTTCGAAAGAAAATTTTTTTTAGCACGAAACATGATAAACAGACCATACGAGAAGCGTTTTTGTCTTCTAATATTTTCTAACTCCAGCACAATCACTTATTTTTGCAAGATTTCGCTTCATTATGATGAAAACTAACGTAGTACAGTATTTTCGATTGAAAAATTTCGAAAGAAAAATTTTTTTTCCACGAAACATGATAAACAGACCATACGAGAAGCGTTTTCGTCTTCTAATATTTTCTAACTCCTGCACAATCACTTATTTTTGCAAGATTTCGATTCATTCAGATAGAAACTAACGTAGTACAGTATTTTCGATTGAAAATTTTCGAAAGAAAAAATTTTTTTCCACGAAACATGATAAACAGACCATACGAGAAGCGTTTTCGTCTTCTAATATTTTCTAACTCCAGCACAATCACTTATTTTTGCAAGATTTCGATTCATTATGATGAAAACTAACGTAGTACAGTATTTTTGATTGAAAAATTTCGAAAGAAAATTTTTTTTAGCACGAAACATGATAAACAGACCATACGAGAAGCGTTTTCGTCTTCTAATATTTTCTAAATCCAGCACAATCACTTATTTTTGCAAGATTTCGATTCATTATGATGGAAACTAACGTAGTACAGTATTTTTGATTGAAAAATTTCGAAAGAAAATTTTTTTTAGCACGAAACATGATAAACAGACCATACGAGAAGCGTTTTTGTCTTCTAATATTTTCTAACTCCAGCACAATCACTTATTTTTGCAAGATTTCGCTTCATTATGATGAAAACTAACGTAGTACAGTATTTTCGATTGAAAAATTTCGAAAGAAAAATTTTTTTTCCACGAAACATGATAAACAGACCATACGAGAAGCGTTTTCGTCTTCTAATATTTTCTAACTCCTGCACAATCACTTATTTTTGCAAGATTTCGATTCATTCAGATAGAAACTAACGTAGTACAGTATTTTCGATTGAAAATTTTCGAAAGAAAAAATTTTTTTCTACGAAACATGATAAACAGACCATACGAGAAGCGTTTTCGTCTTCTAATATTTTCTAACTCCAGCACATTCACTTATTTTTGCAAGATTTCGATTCATTATGATGAAAACTAACGTAGTACAGTATTTTTGATTGAAAAATTTCGAAAGAAAATTTTTTTTAGCACGAAACATGATAAACAGACCATACGAGAAGCGTTTTCGTCTTCTAATATTTTCTAAATCCAGCACAATCACTTATTTTTGCAAGATTTCGATTCATTATGATGAAAACTAACGTAGTACAGTATTTTTGATTGAAAAATTTCGAAAGAAAATTTTTTTTAGCACGAAACATGATAAACAGACCATACGAGAAGCGTTTTCGTCTTCTAATATTTTCTAAATCCAGCACAATCACTTATTTTTGCAAGATTTCGATTCATTATGATGAAAACTAACGTAGTACAGTATTTTTGATTGAAAAATTTCGAAAGAAAATTTTTTTTAGCACGAAACATGATAAACAGACCATACGAGAAGCGTTTTTGTCTTCTAATATTTTCTAACTCCAGCACAATCACTTATTTTTGCAAGATTTCGATTCATTATGATGAAAACTAACGTAGTACAGTATTTTCGATTGAAAAATTTCGGAAGAAAAATTTTTTTTCCACGAAACATGATAAACAGACCATACGAGAAGCGTTTTCGTCTTCTAATATTTTCTAACTCCTGCACAATCACTTATTTTTGCAAGATTTCGATTCATTCAGATAGAAACTAACGTAGTACAGTATTTTCGATTGAAAATTTTCGAAAGAAAAAATTTTTTTCCACGAAACATGATAAACAGACCATACGAGAAGCGTTTTCGTCTTCTAATATTTTCTAACTCCAGCACAATCACTTATTTTTGCAAGATTTCGATTCATTATGATGAAAACTAACGTAGTACAGTATTTTTGATTGAAAAATTTCGAAAGAAAATTTTTTTTAGCACGAAACATGATAAACAGACCATACGAGAAGCGTTTTCGTCTTCTAATATTTTCTAAATCCAGCACAATCACTTATTTTTGCAAGATTTCGATTCATTATGATGGAAACTAACGTAGTACAGTATTTTTGATTGAAAAATTTCGAAAGAAAATTTTTTTTAGCACGAAACATGATAAACAGACCATACGAGAAGCGTTTTTGTCTTCTAATATTTTCTAACTCCAGCACAATCACTTATTTTTGCAAGATTTCGCTTCATTATGATGAAAACTAACGTAGTACAGTATTTTCGATTGAAAAATTTCGAAAGAAAAATTTTTTTTCCACGAAACATGATAAACAGACCATACGAGAAGCGTTTTCGTCTTCTAATATTTTCTAACTCCTGCACAATCACTTATTTTTGCAAGATTTCGATTCATTCAGATAGAAACTAACGTAGTACAGTATTTTCGATTGAAAATTTTCGAAAGAAAAAATTTTTTTCCACGAAACATGATAAACAGACCATACGAGAAGCGTTTTCGTCTTCTAATATTTTCTAACTCCAGCACAATCACTTATTTTTGCAAGATTTCGATTCATTATGATGAAAACTAACGTAGTACAGTATTTTTGATTGAAAAATTTCGAAAGAAAATTTTTTTTAGCACGAAACATGATAAACAGACCATACGAGAAGCGTTTTCGTCTTCTAATATTTTCTAAATCCAGCACAATCACTTATTTTTGCAAGATTTCGATTCATTATGATGGAAACTAACGTAGTACAGTATTTTTGATTGAAAAATTTCGAAAGAAAATTTTTTTTAGCACGAAACATGATAAACAGACCATACGAGAAGCGTTTTTGTCTTCTAATATTTTCTAACTCCAGCACAATCACTTATTTTTGCAAGATTTCGCTTCATTATGATGAAAACTAACGTAGTACAGTATTTTCGATTGAAAAATTTCGAAAGAAAAATTTTTTTTCCACGAAACATGATAAACAGACCATACGAGAAGCGTTTTCGTCTTCTAATATTTTCTAACTCCTGCACAATCACTTATTTTTGCAAGATTTCGATTCATTCAGATAGAAACTAACGTAGTACAGTATTTTCGATTGAAAATTTTCGAAAGAAAAAATTTTTTTCTACGAAACATGATAAACAGACCATACGAGAAGCGTTTTCGTCTTCTAATATTTTCTAACTCCAGCACATTCACTTATTTTTGCAAGATTTCGATTCATTATGATGAAAACTAACGTAGTACAGTATTTTTGATTGAAAAATTTCGAAAGAAAATTTTTTTTAGCACGAAACATGATAAACAGACCATACGAGAAGCGTTTTCGTCTTCTAATATTTTCTAAATCCAGCACAATCACTTATTTTTGCAAGATTTCGATTCATTATGATGAAAACTAACGTAGTACAGTATTTTTGATTGAAAAATTTCGAAAGAAAATTTTTTTTAGCACGAAACATGATAAACAGACCATACGAGAAGCGTTTTCGTCTTCTAATATTTTCTAAATCCAGCACAATCACTTATTTTTGCAAGATTTCGATTCATTATGATGAAAACTAACGTAGTACAGTATTTTTGATTGAAAAATTTCGAAAGAAAATTTTTTTTAGCACGAAACATGATAAACAGACCATACGAGAAACGTTTTCGTCTTCTAATATTTTCTAACTCCAGCACAATCACTTATTTTTGCAAGATTTCGATTCATTATGATGGAAACTAACGTAGTACAGTATTTTCGATTGAAAAATTTCGAAAGAAAAATTTTTTTTCCACGAAACATGATAAACAGACCATACGAGAAGCGTTTTCGTC
Organism: Plagiodera versicolora; assembly: GCA_037013635.1. Lineage (NCBI taxonomy): Eukaryota > Metazoa > Arthropoda > Insecta > Coleoptera > Chrysomelidae > Plagiodera > Plagiodera versicolora. Next base: position 6,802,954 of record CM072991.1, on the reverse strand, counting down.
TTCTAATATTTTCTAACTCCAGCACAATCATCCGTTTCAGCAAGATTTCGTGAAGAAAAACATATTTTTGGGATATATATCAACTAGGTATACAATAATAAAACATTATGAAATACACCAAACCTCAAAATGTCTAGGTTTTGTGATAAAATTTGATTGGATATTGAAAATCATTTATTAATCTTAAACATCATTACAAGGGCTGGTTGAACTAATGAGTTCGCTGATAAACGCCGCCAATCGAAAATACTGTACTACGTTAGTTTCTATCTGAATGAATCGAAATCTTGCAAAAATAAGTGATTGTGCTGGAGTTAGAAAATATTAGAAGACGAAAACGCTCCTCGTATGGTCTGTTTATCATGTTTCGTGGAAAAAAAATATTTCTTTCGAAATTTTTCAATCGAAAATACTGTACTACGTTAGTTTCTATCTGAATGAATCGGAATCTTGCAAAAATAAGTGATTGTGCTGGAGTTAGAAAATATTAGAAGACGAAAACGTTTCTCGTATGGTCTGTTTATCATGTTTCGTTGAAAAAAATGTTTTCTTTCGAAAATTTTCAATCGAAAATACTGTACTACGTTAGTTTCTATCTGAATGAATCGAAATCTTGCAAAAATAAGTGATTGTGCTGGAGTTAGAAAATATTAGAAGACGAAAACGCTTCTCGTATGGTCTGTTTATCATGTTTCGTGGAAAAAAATTTTTTCTTTCGAAAATTTTCAATCGAGAATACTGTACTACGTTAGTTTCTATCTGAATGAATCAAAATCTTGCAAAAATAAGTGATTGTGCAGGAGTTAGAAAATATTAGAAGACGAAAACGTTTCTCGTATGGTCTGTTTATCATGTATCGTGAAAAAAAAAATTCTTTCGGAATTTTTCAATCAAAAATACTGTACTACGTTAGTTTTCATCATAATGAATCGAAATCTTGCAAAAATAAGTGATTGTGCTGGAGTTAGAAAATATTAGAAGACGAAAACGTTTCTCGTATGGTCTGTTTATCATGTTTCGTTGAAAAAAATATTTTCTTTCGAATTTTTTCAATCGAAAATACTGTACTACGTTAGTTTCTATCTGAATGAATCGAAATCTTGCAAAAATAAGTGATTGTGCTGGAGTTAGAAAATATTAGAAGACGAAAACGTTTCTCGTATGGTCTGTTTGTCATGTTTCGTTGAAAAAAATGTTTTCTTTCGAATTTTCTCAATCGAAAATACTGTACTACGTTAGTTTCTATCTGAATGAATCGAAATCTTGCAAAAATAAGTGATTGTGCTGGAGTTAGAAAATATTAGAAGACGAAAACGCTCCTCGTATGGTCTGTTTATCATGTTTCGTGGAAAAAAATTTTTTCTTTCGAAATTTTTCAATCGAAAATACTGTACTACGTTAGTTTCTATCTAAATGGATCGAAATCTTGCAAAAATAAGTGATTGTGCTGGAGTTAGAAAATATTAGAAGACGAAAGCGCCTCTCGTATTGTTTACTTTTTCCTGATTTCATATAACTGTATTGCACAGTCTCTCGAAACATTCACTATAATGGGATAAAATAAGCCTTTCCTGTTAGTTAATCTCTCTCATTATCATAGATTATTGATGAATTTTTATGAGAAAACGTATTACCGAGATTTTATGAAATGTATGCAAGGCCGGCCCCCCGTAGAATCTTCAAATTTGTTCAAAATCAAAATTTGTATACACCAGTTGAGAGTTATTAAAAAGTTAGAAAATTGAGCATTTGAATCAACTTCGTAGCTGCTTTGAGTAAAAAGTTACGACGCGGCTGTGCCAGCTTTACGTAAAGCTGGCACAACCCCGTTTTTTCGAAAACCGTTTGAGTTAGAAAATTTTTTCTTGTGTTAGAAAATAGTTATTAAATAGTTATTAAATACTGCATTGTTTTCGTTTGGTTGTGCCATAACGGCTGTGCCAGCTTTATGGACATGATAAATTCGTCGATTGGCTGGCAGCAGTTTATGGCAGTCTGGAAAAATTCTTGGGCAAACTTTCGCGAACTCCGATCAAACTCGCATAAAACAGTTTGAAGGGGTCAATGGTTGGGAATAGCTTCTCGTCTTCCGCACAAAATGTTCCAGAGAACCGAGATATTTCATAAACCTTCAAAAGTATGTCTGTGCAACCGAAAAAACGGGTAGCAACTTTGAAACTGCTAGCGGCATCTTTTGACAGCGAAGTTGCAACCTACTTCACAGACAAGTGAAGGAAATAAATTAGTTTTTCATTCATTTGTTCAACGGATTCACCAATAACAAGTGAATACACTAATTTTAACAAAACATTGAACAAATTCAAGTATTTAAGCACACATTTCTAATTGAAAGCTTTCAAACATACCTAAATAATTGATAATGGTTCAATATTATTTTTTTTATTGGTGCCCCATTTCACTTATTTAGCACGTCTCGGCGTGTTTAAATCGAACTTTAGAAAATGCGCATTTTTTTAAGTTACCATGGCAACGTCAACAAAGAAACGAGAAAGGAATATTTGTTTTTCTCATTTCCATGACAACGAAAGGTATCCTGATGTCACATCACGAAGTCAACCATTTTGCATTACAGTTCATATTTCTATTCGCTATTACGCGTTCAGATGAAACTTATCAAGAGATGATTCTTGTGCCTTTGTTGGAAAATTTCGCTTCGAACGAATCCACTTTTTATGGAACACCCTTTCAGAAAATAATAATGGGAGCTCTCGATATAACTTTTACTGCTCAGTAAATGTTTGATATGGTTCAAACCGTACCCAGTTTTATTACCCAAACTACATACGAGTCCAGAATAACGACACAAGATCGAATAACAAATGTAAATAAAGGGCAAGTGGTAGCGGAATTTCGTAGAGGTCTGGAGGTAAAACAACTTGTAATTTTTATTGTGTTTATAGTTCGGAAATTGTAACTCAACTCGAAAAATACAAACATCGAAATTCGCCCACCCTGTATATGTTTGATATGGCTCACTGTGAATAAAGATTTCGTGTCGTTTTCTGCCACAGTATTTGTTTGTAGACTTCATTACATAATCTTTCTTCGATTCTATATTTAATGTTTCTTTGTTTTATCGATTTAGAATAACAATGCCAAGAAAATATAAAACATTCTGTAGATCAACACAATTTCCATACCTGACAACTGTTGGAATATTAATTGATCGATATGTATCAGAGCTTCTTAGTGATAAAATGTGGAATCAAAATACATTCCGAATTACGAACAAAAAAATACAAAATTCAACACAAACAACATTATATTTTATTTTCCCTATTTTTTTCGAGTCCTTCTCGTGTTGTTATTGGCTCAGTTTGTAATCCAAAACTAACAAAATTGGTGTCAATTTCTTGATGTAATATTCGTTGGCTTCAGAAAACGGAACTTCGTCCCAATTCGACCAATTGTGCTATATTTCCTCATTATCTTGATGTTTATTATTCTTTAATCTTTTGCTGCTTTGAATGAAACTGTTTTTCAAGGAATTTCTTCTTAATAATCCATTAAGTCTAATCTAAATAATCACAATATGGCCATTTTCGCCTCTCCATGCATTCCATATACTAATACCGGGTGATACATTTGGAGTACTTCCCTCAATACAGGGTGTTTCACAGTGGATGGAACATTAGAAGTAACTGGAGAACAGAAAGACAGATCATTTCGGAAATTTGTGGGCGTTGATAATCAAACTTGCTCTATCCGTCTAAAATATTTTTATCGGTACAGTGTTGCCGCTTGTATCAGAAAGTAGTAGCTACTTTGTTATTTCAAATGGGACACCTCGTATATTATATCATTTTTGGAATCCTTATAAGATTCTCGATAACTTTCCCACATAATTCCCTATACCTATCTGTGACGATTTTCGAGATAATAATTATTTTGTCCAATTTTTGTGCAAAACCTGATCATTGAAAAATATCAATTTTTTCCCAATGCAAATTCACAAAATATTGCAATTTGGGTTATAGCTGCATAAGACCATCAAGTATTCTGTCGATGAACTGGATCTCAGTTTCAACATACAGGGAGGCTCAGAAGTGAGTGCTTTCCGGGGACTCATGAAAATGACTGAAACTCTGTTTTTTTCAAACGAAACACCTTGTACATCATTACTCATTTGAAAAGCTGTAACATTTTTCAATTCAACTGATTATACTTTCCCTATGCCTATCTCGTACAGTTTGTTAATTATGATCACTTATGTTATGAATTCGTCTTCAATAAAATGAATATTGGATAGTGCTTTAGATAGTAGGCTATGAACGTCATTCTGACAGAAAACTAACATGTTATTCCTTCATTGTCAGACGGATAAAGCAAGTTTGATTATCCACGCTCACAAATTTTCGAAATGATCTGTCTTTCTGTTCTCCAGATACGTCTAATGTTTCATCCACTGTGAAACACCCTGTATACCACTGTAATCAAAATGTGAGGTGAAATTTCAACAAAACTCCAGGGCATTAAGAAGGCCTTTGGTGATAAAAATTTTGCCCAAAACTGTTTGTAAGGCGAACTTTTTCGTCAAAAATTCGACTTATATTGTCCCGCATCCGCCTAGATCACCTGATTTGGCACCGTGCCACTCAAAAAGTCGATGCGGGGACGTCATTTTGACATGGTTGAGGTGATGAAAACCGAACCGAAGGCAGTCTTGAAGCCTACACAGGGGATTAGTTTGAAAGGGGTCAGAATGATTTGGAAGAATAATAAAAAAAAATTTGCATCGAGAGAATGTTATTATTGAAAACTGAACAATTCACTCTGCTGCTGATGAAAACCATTTTATTCGTTCGATTCAAACGATTCTACATTTTGTACTTGCAGTTTTATATCCGAAGACAAACTTATAAACGATCTATCACTAGACACAGACGGTAGACTCGACTCTAGCCCTCTCTTGGGCTTCAAATGAATCTGAATATCCCACTGCCTTTTACTCCTGAACTGCTTATTCCTGCTATCGTTCGACTTCAGCTTCTTCTGCTCCTCCAGAATATCAATCACGCCAGGTCTGACGTCACCGCGCTCAGTAAACAGTCCGATGGCGCTCAGCATTTTTTCGTTCAGTCTAGTCATGTCTTTACCGGTGAGTTTCAGTGGATTGGACTTTCCTCTTCGCTCTGGGATGACCTCTTCTTGGTGCCGGGGTTTCAGTTTGAGTTTCTCGAACTCCTCGTCGTCCAAAATGACGCTGTCTGAGTCTGAGAGATCCAGGTGGGGGTTCTTCGGAGCCAGGTTGTCCCTGGATATCACGTCAAACATTTTTTTGACCCTCCGAGGTGTGTTGGGTCTCACGATGGTTTGCACGTGGAGCTCACTGTGCTGTTCAGTCTGCTCCAATAATTTGGCTCCAGGTTGTATGTCAACTATACCAAAACAAGCCTTGCTCAACTTGGTCCTCTTGCTCTGGAAATCCTCGAGGAACTCCTGAAGCAATCGATCCTTAATCATGTCGAGCACATTTCCATTCCTGCTTCTCCCCCAGATTTTCCTCCCTTTGGCATCAGCTCCACACAGCTTCGCACCTGCAGCTTCACTCTCAGCGTCTGAGTAATCAACACTCAGAAACCTCGACAAGTATTCCCTGGGGATAGCTTGTGTAGCCAAGTCTCCTTCGCTTCTGGGGTTCTTCTCCAGCGTCGGGTGCTTCAGGATTGGAGTGCTTGAACTCACAATGTTCTTGTTGTGTTTGCAGCTTCGTTCCTCAGCTTCGTGCTTGGTTTGGCTTCTCCAAAGCACCTCGAACCAACAAGCGTAGTCTGGAATCTCAGGAAGCTTGAAAGTGGTCTGAGTATTGAGCTGGTTCAGTTTCTGATGGAAGTCGTTGACGTGTTTCAGTGCTGCCTTGTAGCTTCTCCTGTTTTCTATGCTAAAATCGACTGGAATGGGTGGTGAATCTGTCTCATCCTCTGCTTGGATTGTATTTTCATCTAACATAGTTTTTCTTCATTGAATTGTGAGTTGGTAATGAATTGACGTGCTTGAATTTACTTCATCTCGACCAACTATGCAACTGTCTAGAATTGACATTATTATTTGACAGATCCCCAATGACAAGGATATCTGTCAACTGCCCTCTATTGTCACTTTGACAGCCAATCACAAATCAGATGCGATCAGCTTTTTGAAAGTAGGAATGATTTTTATTCATTCGAGAGAATTTTGCAAGATGTAAGATGATTTCTTTCATTGATTTTGTTCACCATTCAAGTCCTAACCGTTTGTTTTGTTTACAATACGAACTGTCAAAGATTAATCACGTGATTATACCCCTAAATCCTCCTAGCGGATAGTTATGGCAACTTTTTCGTCAAAAATGGCGCCACATCCCACCACTCAAAAATGCCATAGATTCCAACCGTCTAGAATTGACATTGACATATTATTTGACAGTTCCCCAATGACAAGGATATCTGTCAACTGTCCTCTATTGTCACTTTGTCATCGAATCACAGGAATGATTTTCATTCATTCGAGAGAATTTTGCAAGATGTAATATATCTGTCATTGATTTTGTTCACCATCCAAGTCCTAACCGTTTGTTTTGTTTACAATACGAACTGTCAAAGATTAATCACGTGATTATACCCCTAACTCCTCCTAGCGGATAGTTATGGCAACTTTTTCGTCAAAAATGGCGCCACATCCCACCACTCAAAAATGCCATAGATTCCAACCGTCTAGAATTGACATTGACATATTATTTGACAGTTCCCCAATGAAAAAGATATCTGTCATCTGTCCAATTAGCTCGTCTATGGGTTAATCAGGGCTAGCTATTGGAGTTGACACGTGATTTCGAATTACACGGTACGGACACAAATTGCCATTTAGGGTAGATACACCGTCAGCAGTCCACTTTGGCATAGAGTTTCACAATGGTTCGGTTTATACCGGAAAACGTTCGTCGCATAACCTTGATTGATTCTGATTATTGGTGAAATGTGATTGCATGACTTGTCGAAAACTCAAATGTCACTTTGGACGCGTTTCTGGTTGAAGTGTTAATAGTTGGAAACTGGGTTTTTCTGAATATGGTTCAATTCAGGTTAGTTTGGTTTATTCGATGTGGTTATATCCTTGTACAGGGTGTCCAGAAACTCTCCTGTCAAACGGAAACTGCATCCGAAAATGCTATAGACCTCCATTAAGCTAACAGAACCAATTTTCTTTGGCCATAATTTAAGGCTAATTCAGGGCTAATTTATTACCCTATTGCCGAATTTATTCCTCTTTGTTTTATAAGAAGAATCAAAATTAAAAATTTTCTTTGGCCATAATTTAAGGCTAATTCAAGGCTAATTTATTACCCTATTGTTGAATTTATTGTTCTTTGTTTTGTAAGAAAAATCAAAATTCAAAATTTCCTTTGGCCATAATTTAAGGCTAATTTATTACCCTTTTGCCGAATTTATCGTCCTGTTTTATAAGAAAAATTATAATTTCTGCTAGCTTAAACATTAAGCTAGCAAAACCACCTATTAAACATAAGATTTTTGCAAGATCTGCTTATATGTATAATTTAAGGCTCTCATTCTAGCTTATCGCCGAATTTTTGCTCTTCGTTTTTTTTTAATCCCGGGTTTTGCTAGCTTAACCGTCAAGCTAGTAGAACCCAACAAATACGGGAAAGTTTTTAGAAATTTTGAATACGCCATAATAATTTAAGGCTCTTTTAAGGCTCTCATTTGAACCTTCTTTCCGAACAACAGCCCTTTGTAGTCCTCACGTTATACAGTTTTTCTATAAATTAGTTAAAAATGCCTTTACAGGTAGACATTTAAACTTTGTATAATAATAATGATAATAATAATAACAAATATCATCAATTCATAAAAAATAGAAGTTACATTTTGTTTATATGAAATTAAATTAGGGCGATACTCAGTTTTCTTGTAATGAATATAAAATACAGTATGAAATAAATCTTTGGAATTCAACATACATCTGCTCTCACATCTAACCCCCAAAAAAAGTTGAAAACGGCAAGTAGAATAATAGCAGAATAATATAAATTTTGAGAATTTTATAATCAATAAAACAGTTACTAATAGATTTTGTTGATTCATCAAAGCCAACTTGATATTACAGCTACAATTTTATAATCCAACATTTTTTTTATGTATAAAACAAGAAGTTTGGATTTATTTTTCTCGAAAACGTCTCATGATTGAAAAGAAAGGACATATTTTTATGAAAATTATCTTGAATTCTTCAAATTCGGTGTCGTATTCATACATAACATTAAAATACAGTTTTTTCAATAAAAATACCTGTTGGACACACTTGATGGATCTTGAAAAAAATAATTACACAGACCGACGGGTTGTTTATTAATTATACCAAGTACGAATTCTATAACTGACGGTATCTTTGGATGATTTGAAGAAAACTCATAAAAATACGTCTTCTTCAAAGTTTCTGGACACCCTGTAGTATTTCATGGAAGCGAAGCAGCCAATCATCAATTCGAATGCACGAAAAAAATAAACAGTTTCTTCAATGCTATTCGTGTAAAATATTCCGCTTTTATTAGATATTCTTGACATTCTCAACAATAACAAATACAATGGATTTTCATTTGTTTTTTTTTGACAGCCGTGCCGTTCTACGGAACTGAGATTTCTTCAAATCATATAAAGACGTCTTCTTCAAAGTTTCTGGACACCCTGTAGTATTTCATGGAAGCCAAACCAGCCAATCATCAATTCGAATGCAGAAAAAAAACGGTTTTTTCAATGCTATTCGTGTAAAATATTAATCTATTATTATTTTTATCATTCTCAATACCAGCGCACTCTTATAACAGCAAGAAAAACAACGGGTTTTCATTTGTTTTTTTGTTTTTTGACAGCCGTGCCGTTCTACGAAACTGAGTTTTCTTCAAATCATATAAAGACGTCTTCTTCAAAGTTTCTGGACACCCTGTAGTATTTCATGGAAGCCAAACCAGCCAATAATCAATTCTAATGCAAAAAAAAACGGTTTTTTCAATGCTATTCGTGTAAAATATTAATCTATTATCATTTTTATCATTCTCTATACCAGCGCACTCTTATAACAGCAAGAAAAACAACGGGTTTTCATTTGTTTTTTTGTTTTTTGACAGCCGTGCCGTTCTACGAAACTGAGTTTTCTTCAAATCATATAAAGACGTCTTCTTCAAAGTTTCTGGACACCCTGTAGTATTTCATGGAAGCCAAACCAGCCAATAATCAATTCTAATGCAAAAAAAAACGGTTTTTTCAATGCTATTCGTGTAAAATATTAATCTATTATCATTTTTATCATTCTCTATACCAGCGCACTCTTATAACAGCAAGAAAAACAACGGGTTTTCATTTGTTTTTTTGTTTTTTGACAGCCGTGCCGTTCTACGAAACTGAGTTTTCTTCAAATCATATAAAGACGTCTTCTTCAAAGTTTCTGGACACCCTGTAGTATTTCATGGAAGCCAAACCAGCCAATAATCAATTCTAATGCAAAAAAAAACGGTTTTTTCAATGCTATTCGTGTAAAATATTAATCTATTATCATTTTTATCATTCTCTATACCAGCGCACTCTTATAACAGCAAGAAAAACAACGGGTTTTCATTTGTTTTTTTGTTTTTTGACAGCCGTGCCGTTCTACGAAACTGAGTTTTCTTCAAATCATATAAAGACGTCTTCTTCAAAGTTTCTGGACACCCTGTAGTATTTCATGGAAGCCAAACCAGCCAATAATCAATTCTAATGCAGAAAAAATAAACGGTTTTTTCAATGCTATTCGTGTAAAATATTAATCTATTATCATTTTTATCATTCTCTATACCAGCGCACTCTTATAACAGCAAGAAAAACAACGGGTTTTCATTTGTTTTTTTGTTTTTTGACAGCCGTGCCGTTCTACGAAACTGAGTTTTCTTCAAATCATATAAAGACGTCTTCTTCAAAGTTTCTGGACACCCTGTAGTATTTCATGGAAGCCAAACCAGCCAATAATCAATTCGAAAGCAGAAAAAAAACGGTTTTTTCAATGCTATTCGTGTAAAATATTAATCTATTATTATTTTTATCATTCTCAATACCAGCGCACTCTTATAACAGCAAGAAAAACAACGGGTTTTCATTTGTTTTTTTGTTTTTTGACAGCCGTGCCGTTCTACGAAACTGAGTTTTCTTCAAATCATATAAAGACGTCTTCTTCAAAGTTTCTGGACACCCTGTAGTATTTCATGGAAGCCAAACCAGCCAATAATCAATTCGAAAGCAGAAAAAAAACGGTTTTTTCAATGCTATTCGTGTAAAATATTAATCTATTATTATTTTTATCATTCTCAATACCAGCGCACTCTTATAACAGCAAGAAAAACAACGGGTTTTCATTTGTTTTTTTGTTTTTTGACAGCCGTGCCGTTCTACGAAACTGAGTTTTCTTCAAATCATATAAAGACGTCTTCTTCAAAGTTTCTGGACACCCTGTAGTATTTCATGGAAGCCAAACCAGCCAATAATCAATTCTAATGCAGAAAAAATAAACGGTTTCTTCAATGCTATTCGTGGAAAATATTCCGCTATTATTATTTTTATCATTCTCAATACCAGCGCACTCTTATAACAGCAAGAAAAACAACGGGTTTTCATTTGTTTTTTCGTTTTTTGACAGCCGTGCCGTTCCCGCCGAGCCACAAGCTGACCGCCGCCGAAGTATTCGACGCGCGTACCGCCAAACCGCGTCCCGACGTCCTCAAGCAGCACTTCATCTTGGAGGGGCGTATCGACGAAGCGGCCGCTTTGCGCATCATCAACGAGGGGGCGCAGCTGTTGCGCTCCGAGAAGACCATGATCGACATCGAGGCGCCCGTCACAGGTGAGTGACAGATTGACATAGACTGATAGATACCGCGGGGTATGATGTGACGCCTTTTTTTTCGTGACAGCTCGCCAGAAAGGGCGGTCTTGCTGCTTGTCTATTTTTTTCAGTGATGCTCCGAAACAGAAAGTTGGGTTAGGTTTATAATACGATCGTTTACGTGCATCAGAGTGACGCTTATTTTTCAAGGGGGTATTCTGGTCCAGAGCCCTACTTTTTGGGTAGTTTTCAAACTAGGATAAAATGAAAATAAAAACATTTTCACTATCAATTTTTTTATATAATGTTTATTGATCCTTTATGTATGTAGAAAAAAATTCTGAAGAAGGAAATGTCAAAAATTCGTCAAATGACAGGCCGGTGAAGTGGGGGCTGCCAATCAAACAGGGCTCCCTGGTTGACACGATTCCAGCCCTTGTAGTCATCCAAATCGAACAAACAAAAAAAATTCTTAATTAGTAAAGATGTCGCTATCGCTTGAACTACGGCCGAAAAAAAATATAAAAAATTCACAAAATGGCATCTACTTGAAGAAAAACAATCATTTTTACCCCTGTTTTTCGACCTTTACGATTTTTTTAAAAATACTTCAAATTAAAATTTTCCAAAATCCTCAGTTCCTGCGATAAAGAGATGTATGAAGAAGATTCTCACAAAATTTCAAAGGAATCGGTCAAATAAAACTTGAGATATCGTGTCAACCACCTCAAGAAAAGTAGTTTTGAGAAAAACGCGTTTGAAGTTTGAGAAAGATTTCCAGTTTCGTGTCTACTTAGCTCCAAGATCGAGACTAAACTGAACAGTTCCAGGTATATTGGGTACGTACTGGTAGTCAGGTATATATAAAAACTCAATCAAAAGGGTATACTACGAGCTCAAGTCGGATACAAAAGAATTCCTGGAAAACATCTGCCATCCATTGTGTGACTCCGCTCGGCCGGTTCAAGTGCCGCGTCACAAAATCCACTGTATCTCTCAAAATAATTCGAATTTTGAAAAATCCTTCTGAGAGCATATTTTTGAAAGTCTAAGCTTTAAAAATATGCAAAAAAATTGATTTTTTCAATTTTCTAGACCAGAATACCCCCTTAAGAAATTAAGCGATTTCGGCACCAATCGATATTTGACGTGTTTGAGACACGAAACTTTCTTCCAAATAGTTTGGGCTGAGTCAAATGATTGGGATATCTCGTAGAACTCTTCGGGTGCTATTCAATAGTTTATTAAAATAATTTTCTTATCACATTAGAAGTACTTTCGAAATGATCAAAGAACTCCAGAACTATTCCAATTAGATTAGAAAAAAATAATCAAAACTCATATTTTCGAAAAAGACGGCAATGCGTGAAGTTGGCGCCTAAATTTTAAGATTTCCTCCTACTTAAAAAACCGTACTAAAAGAAGAGAGTGAATTGCCTTCGAAGAAAAATTTCCAGGCAATAACAAAGAACTACAAGCAAATCGTTAGAAGAATGTTCAAAGCTTCACGTTGCCTAAAGAGTTCCAAAGTTCATTTTCTTCATTCCCATCTCGAGAGACTGTCCAAAAAATTTAGGAGATGCGAGTGAACGACAAGGAAAAAAAAACCTGGGGAGATGAAACGTCTTCTGAGAGACCTTCCAGATGCTTCCTGGAAGCGAAAATGGACCAAAAAGAATCTCTCGGGGAAAAAGACAAGTGTTTAGTGTTTACTACTGAATGTGTTCAAGGTAAAAAAAATGAGTTTGGCTTATGTTATAGACAGTGCTACCAACCTACAGAAAAAATATAACCTGTCTTCCTAACGTCTTCTGAGAGTTGCAAATGAGAATTATGCTCTCGTATCCAGATTATTTAGACACAACCTGCTTTCTTCAATCCAACCAGAAACAGCAATATGTTATTTTTCATATCATCGCCATCATCAACGGTTCTCTTTTTCGCATCACGATTAATCTCTCGAATGGACCAGACTCGACTATGAGAGGAAACGAATCAGTAATCAAGTTTGCCGTGCGTTTGCCCGGGAATCCTTGATGTTCCTCGTTTAATTAGGAGGGCAGGATGAACGGGAATTCGAGGCCGAGGCTGGCAATGAGAATATTAATATTCTCGGTTTCGATTTTCGGTGTGTGTGGTAAATTTGCGGCGGATGAAACTTGATGGTTGCGGAGTTCTCTTTTGGATGGTGTGGCACTCGTTTGTTTTCTTGTTTTCGTTGGTATTTTCGCGTTTGGAATTGACTCGATCGAATTTCACGGAATTTATAGTCTGCAGTTGTGAGGGAACTTTTATAAAGTACACAACAAGTAGACAAAAATCTTGTTTTGTATTTTTTCGAAAAAAATTGATGAAGCAATCAAAAATTGCCATCAACTCAGGCTGGCCTTGAAACCAACTTACCTCCTATCAGATATACTGAGGGATTTTTAGTTTCTCAAAAAATCACGTTTTTCAAAATCAGATGAATAAATTTAAATAAAGATTTTTTTTTCATTTGTTGTGTACTTCATGAATGTCACTGTATAGTCCACATCCTCGAGTGTTTTTTTTTTATTTCAATTTTGTATCTGAGAAATGGTTCATGAAAATCTAGCAGAGCCACACCTCCCAATTTTATTAATAATTTTTGAGTGATACATTCTGACATTTCCTGATTTATTACTTTTTATTTCGAGAAAAAACTCGAACTTTCAAGTGAGATAGTTTCTATCATTATTCATTGATATAGTCATGGATGCAAATACAAATCATTGAATATGTTGAAAAGAAGTTATGAGTAACAGATTCGTTGATTTCTCATCTTAAATTCGAAAATTGAATCCCTGTTATTGAAGAAAAAATTGAAAACGCTCGGACTTTTATTTCAAATGGGGTGTTTTTCAACAAAATATTGTCACCCCCTTTACCCCTTCTCCTCAATAGCTATCCCCTGAATATTTCAAGGGGCTATACCAGTGTTATTCATGACGAATAAAGCGATTTTTATTTATCCAGAGCTGACAAAATGGTGTAGTTGAAAAAAATTGTTTTGTAATTGCCGAACTCACAGAAATTAAATTCGTATTGTTATATTATAAATATGGAATATGGAAATGATTTTTCTGAAGCAGAGTTTTCCACCGCATCTGAAGCAATATCAGAATTTTCATCCCTCGTTTTTCGAACAATGCAGTGACTACTAAATCTCGTAATAAGATGAAAGTTACCAAAGAGAAACGGAGTTTCGCTGCGGGTAAACTCACGATGGATTCTCATAATTGAGTATGTCAAAGTTCGTAAAATGATAAACGATGAAGAAGCTGAAGTTCGACTCGAGACTATTGATCTATACAGAGTGTCTCTGGAAATAGCTTCTTGAGGCTCGTTCCAAAAGTGGATTTTTTTATTTTTTTTTGGAAATATGTACAGAGTGTGAGAATCACGTCACTATAAACTCAGTTAGTCTGCGATATTACACTGGATGATTCAATAAGAGTGACGAGATACTGTACTTCATATTATGCCTCAAAATGTTCTCAAATGAGAACATAATTATGGGAAAAACATGAAATCACAAGATTTTCATTCTTCGATATTTTTTAGTAGTAGTAAGAAATCGCGAAACGGTTTTCACTACATTATTTCGGTATTGTTTCACTACATTTCCATGGAAAAATGTCATAGTTGTGCATTTGATTTCCACTTCATTTCAGCAATACAGCAAAAAAATAATGACAAAAATAGTTCACCAGGCATATTTCGATGAGAAATAATTCCTGAGATACAGTTTCATTCACCCTTATTGAATCACCCTGTACATTTTCACCAAAAAAATAATGTTCACTGTTGCATGAAAGTTAGATGTGTGCATTTTGATTAATTACCAAGAAAATACTGATGTGGATGTATTTAATTCTTTATTGATACGATACAAAAATTACATTATTGTTTTTAGAATATCATTAAACTTTCCTGTATGAATTATACTATATTATATTATAATTAAACGTATTATATACAGAGTGTCGGAACTTGGTAATCAATGTTTTAATTTAGTACTTGAATGGCTTGGAAAATAACAAAACGCTCAGTTTCACGGAATTGTCATGAAATTTGTGTGATAATGTTACGAAATTGAAGTGTTTCTAAACGAAAATAAACCGACCAACTCCAATGTCAAGCTATTTTTGACAATAATTCGCGAGCCAAATTGGAACCAGAAACGTGAGGAGAATCATTTTTTGTATCGATCTCGCATTTTCTATTTCTGACTGAAATAAACAAAACTATGACTCCCCAACGTGACAGTGTACAGTTTTCGTGTGATTCAAAATTACTCAGTTAGTTATTTTGAGGCTCAACAATATTCACCTGGATAATTTAATTTCAATCGAAAACACATAAACAAGTAGTAAATGTAAACAAACAACCAAGCATCTCAGATATCCCCCACCTGATTTCGATCCATTGAGATTTGGCTAAAATATCCAGAGCTATCAAGCTACTTGATCTGCCAGAAAAATTATCTTATAGCATTTATGTCACTCACTGTTTCATGACAGGAGTCTCAATAAATGATAATACAAATGACAATTTCTTGGCAATAGTGCAAAATTCGTAATTGGATCCGGCATGCATTATTGATTCAAATACTGTTAGATGTTTTCCTGACTGAGGACAAGCATCTTCATTATCAACACATCAAAATATAGAAAGTTCAAAACATAGAAACTAGTGATATAAAACGTACAAATCCCTTTTCAGTCATAGCTTTCAACGAAACCATACATCTAAATCGTCATAAACAGGATGTTCCTTGAGAAGACATGCCAATATTTGAAAGGGTGATTCTTTGACGCATTTCCAGAAAAAAAAAACTTCCTATAAACGTATGTTAAAAGTCTTAACTTTTGAGATACAGGGTGAGAGAATTTCGAAAAAAAAACAGTTTTTCAATAATAACTCAGATACTATTTCAAAAATCTTTGGAAAATTTGGCACATGTCTTCTATGCATCAAGGTGCACTTTGTGATGTGCGAAATTATTCATTTTCTTTACCAGTGGCGTCCTCATTCATTATTGAGCAAATTTAATCTCATGGATTTCCTTTGTCAGACGCATGGTTTTCGCTTAAAAAAATAAAAATCGTTTAACTTCAGGGCCTATTCCACAAAAATCTGATGCGGCGTGAAAATGTTTGTGTATCCACTGAAAGCAAATTGATGGATCAGATTTGTTCCAAAATGAATGAGAATCCGAAAATATATTTTTATTGTCAGATGCTCTGTTCTTGATTAAAATAATTAAATTAAAATTGCATAATATCGCAGTACCAAACGTTTAATAATCTGTATCGCAAAAGTTACGACTTTCAGGACATACATTTACAGGAAGTTGTTTTCTTAAAACGTGTCAAAGAATAACCCCTTCAAATATTAGCATGTCTTTAAGAAACACCCTGTATAACTGTCGTTTTCCGCCTATTCACGATTCAAATCAGCCTCATACCTGATTTTACGTAGGCAAAGCCTCTTATAATAGCTCATGAAGTGGGTATGTCATTCATAATGCATGCTTTTTGAACATGGTTACCACCCTAACAATCATAAATTCCTATAATGAGCTTTGTTTTCACCTATCACAAGCTGTATCGAACACCATCCATCATGTCTCATTGTCACATGATTTTCCGTGTCATTTGAGATTGTTATACAAGGTGTTCAGTGATAACTAATGAATATATTTCAGATGGAAAGTAGATCAGTTGCACTATTTGAAAGAGTTGTTTAGTTTTCCATTTCCAGATGATGATTCGTTCAACAGAGATATCAACGCTGTCAAAAAATGTGACGTTTCAAGACAAAATCAAAGTCATTTTCGTGTTTTTTAGAAAACCTGAATTACTAAGGAATCTACGGATGATAATAATAGTAATCGCATTTTACGGATTATTGCCATATCATCTACTTCGTTGAACCTGTTCAATAATGGGCCTAAATTAGATCCTTGTGGTACTCTCATCGAAGTTATCGATTCTGGACTTGGCTGAAAACGCAAAGGAATTAAATTTTTATTCCTAACCATGTTTTCGCTTGTTTTTTCGATGTTGCAATCTCACATACTCTCAGTCCCCTTTTTCGGAGAATGTTTTCAATGTTAACGTTAAAATCATTCTTCAGCAATATTTTACTGAAAAAACAACCAAAAAGGTGTAAAATTGTACCAACTGTGAAGACAAAGATATTGAAAGGGGCAAAAATTCATTATCTTCAAAAAAATATATATATCTCGAAAACGGTAAGACTTTTATAATGGGAATTTTGTCCCAGCAGGTGGGGGATATCCTTTGATCTACGTTCTCCCTCGGTTTGAAGTGGTCTTTACGGGACACCCTGTAGAATGAAATGCTCTCTTCGTTCCTACGCTGTGTTGGAATAGGAGTAAGTCAGTCGAATGGAGCAAATATTTCAACAAAAAAAATATCATTTTCCTCGGGGAATAAAGAGCTTACTTTGCGTTGATTCCGAATTGAACCGTTATAATCTCTATTTCCGTTCTTCGAAACGGAATCTGGCAATGTTTTCCCATCGCAGTAGGCTGCTTAGTTGACAAGGAAAATCCACTTATACGCGTGTTATCGTCATCATGTTCGAGCAATTTCATCATCGATCGATCTAATACCGACCTCGTTCGGGGTAGGTTCGTTCGGTCAACGCGTTTATACTCTACAGTGTGTTTCGTCTTGAGCGCACTTTTGGAGGCTTTCAATTGAAATGTCCCAACAATTGAAATGATGTTTCTTATTTCGGATGGCTCGTGAGCATCCACCAAAATTGAGGACGGCGCATCCGCCAATTTAGGAAGTGGCGCATTCACCATTTTTGCAAATGCGACATCGCCAGAATCACGAATGTTTCAAATTGTAAAATATCGATTTTTCGTTATTCTGATGGGTTTTTCGCAATTTTCTCAAGATTCTGAAGCCCTTCAAGTTCTAATGACCATAGGTTCAGAATCAGCACGTCAAAATACGTAAGAATCACTTGAAATTGAGGTCGAGAATACGTTTTCAACTTGTAAAATATCGATTTTCGTTCATATAATGGGTTTTTCGCAATTTTTTCAGCTTCCTGAAGCTCTACGAGTTCAAATGACCCCATTTTCGGAATCAACACGTCAAAATACGCAAGAATAACTAAAGATTGAGGTCGAATAAACGACTTTGAACTTTTCAAAAAAAATTCACCTTTGTTCAATTCTTTGGAAAATTTCAAAAAATCAATCTGGCCTCGTCTCTAAGGTATCTAAGAGGCGCTGAAGACGGTGGTGAAAACCGTTTTTCGATATCCAACATAGTTTTCGAGATATCACATGTTGAAAATTCAAAAAAATCCAAAAATCGATTTCTCATAATTCTGATGGGTTTTCCGCAATTTTCTCAGGTTTCACCATTTCTCATTGTTATTTTTTGAAATAGCGTCTTCGCCAAATCATCGACATATTGACATTCACAAAGGTTCTCAAACTTAAAATGTATTCACGTCTCGTATCGATTTTTCAAAACTACATGCCGATAAGTTGAATTCTTAGCTGCACTTCGCACTTAGTGCCAAAGCAATTGTGCCAAGTGCTCAGATTGATCGCAGTAATTGAAAGAATTTTATGTGAGGATAGCATCGAGTGGATTCGTTTACAAATGCTTCACAAACTGTCGAAGCTAAATAATGATGCAGTGATGCATAATTTGGTTTCTATACGGGGTGTTTTCTTTCAGCCCAAAGTGAATTTTTCAATGGGGAATTCTCCTTCAGACGATAATGAAGTATTTTTCATGATATATCTTTAAAACGTCGCATTTCAAATTTATCATTCCAACCTTTTTCCTAAAAAAATATTTCAAGTACTTGAAAAACAAAAATAAATATGGGAATTTGAAGTTTAAAGTGCTTTGCTTCTAATTCACCATTTGGCAACATCGACTGCGGATTACAGTGATAAAAAAGGACAACAAATTCGTTACGTTGATTAGGTAAAAAAAGATGGCTAGATTTCAATCAGATTAGAAACCCGTTCTGCTTATTTCTATTCCATGACGTTCCATGCATCGCAAAGGAGGCAACAACGACCAAGTTAGAGGGAGAACTCAGGTTTTAAGGTTAGGTTTAAGTTTGGCATGGTTTGGCTTCCAAGTAAGGTTGTTGGTTGGGTTGGACTATCATATCGATGTATAATATGGTATCAAATAACTTGAAAACGATTCTTCACCAGCCCCAAAGTATTAACAAAAAGTTGGGTTATGACAACCGACAAATTTTGACACTAGATTGTAAATGTACAGACAACAAAGAACAAATATAAGTTGTTCTTTTTCTAGCCTACTAGGCGCTGTTGCCAATTTGTGAACTAGGAACAAAGCGATTTGAAATTCAAAACCCCATATTTGAAAAACTATTTTAGATAGTTTCTGCAGAGAGTTTGGAATATTCATGAATGAAACTCATAATCATTAACTTTAAACTTGCACATCCCGTAATAACCCAAATTGAGGAGAATTCCTCATTTGGCCCACCCTGTATAGTCTTTCCAATATCAATTGCAGAATATAAAAACTCATTCCGAACCCTTCTCGACAATTTTGTTTGATCTGCCATAGGCGGGTATTCGTTATTTTATGAATTCATTATTTTTATAAATACGTTTAAAATCATATGCAAGAAAGTTTTACTAAAAAGGCAATCGAATCATTATTACGCTGTTGTTTAGCACTCAATTATTTTCCTTCGCCCATGATCTCCAAAACGTCATATTTCGATTTATTCAATAAAATTTCTAAATTCAACACACCACACTACTCAACTGATATCCAGACAATCCAATCTGTTGAGTAAAAAAGATGATTTATGGCTTCCGAGTGTCCATAACCCTTCGACCAATCAAGTGCCAATGCTTGTCTGATTCACTGATTTCATTGGTCGAAAGGGATGTTGACACATACAATTCGAATCCACGTTCCATGCCGTTCGAGTGCCATGCGTTTATACAGGGCGTATATTAAATATTGATTACTCCTCGCATAACTGTGTTCTGCAATGAGGAAGTTTCCTTATGACGAATTCTCATCAAATAAGTACTCAACTATTTAGTTTGATATCTCTACTTTCTAGAATGACAATACAAATCATTCAACTCCATTCTATTTTCAAAATAAACCAATTCATGAATTTTGAGTCGGAAAACTGTGACGTACTTAGTGAGTTTAGAGTGAATTTAGCTATCGTAAGTTATGTTATGGTGTAATCCGGATAATCGCGGACGAAATCTACGAATGCATTTGCGCAATTGCCAGATCTACCTTTCTATTTTCATGGAAATAAATTGAAAGCTGTTCCGAAAATTCAAACACAAAATTATATTGAAATAATTCACTTCAAGAACAAATTCGATTCATTCATTCATTTTCTATTCAGCCATAGCCCTCGATTATATCATCGCATTCCTATATTTTCGCATGTTATGTGCTAGTTATATTTCATAGGACATAATATATGATATTATATCAGGAAAGGTAAACAATCCATGATTTGGTATTGCAATATTTTACCGAGATATTCTGGTCAGTTTTTCCGAATATTTAGAATAAATTAGAAGCAGGGCAACACTGTACTTCCGCACGCAAAATCTCAATTTGTTCCTGTGTGAACCCGGTTTTTCACTTGGTACGTCATCAGAATGGTGGAGGAGCCAAAACTAGTTTTTCAAAACGAAATTCTGGAGTCAAATTTGATCGCACAAAGAAAAGAAAAAATACGGGTGTAATAATTTTTCATATATTTTATGGAAAAAATAAAATCACAATATTGAAAACTTCCTCCTTGTTTTTGGAAAGACTATACCTCTCACGAGGCCAGTATGGCTCGTCGAAGCCATTCCCGACACGATGCCGTGCCGGCCCGAATTCCTGCTAGCCTAATAAAATCACCTGTTAC
This sequence comes from Plagiodera versicolora, assembly GCA_037013635.1. Taxonomy (NCBI): domain Eukaryota; kingdom Metazoa; phylum Arthropoda; class Insecta; order Coleoptera; family Chrysomelidae; genus Plagiodera; species Plagiodera versicolora. The sequence continues at coordinate 6,782,119 of CM072991.1, read as the reverse complement.
TCCTTCCTGCGCGGTTGTCAGCCGCTTATCGATCCCTCCACCGTATTGGGTGGACGCCGAATCGGATATCTCCATTCGTTGCGGAGCGTAAGAGGCCGCGGGTCGCACTTCTCGATGCCACTATGCATACATCGGGATTCTTGACACGCCAATTCGATCTACTCGACTGTTCGATTGTGCTGGGGGAGTTTGGAGTACGTTTTTTCTTTTATTTGCTCGATGGGATTGAGTGTTGGAATGTTATACTAGGTTGAATGTGATAAAATGGGTATTATGATAATGTATGAATCAATAATACATTCGTAACTAAGCGAGAAATCTCAATAAAAACCTAACTGATGATATTTCAAACTATACATGGATGAATTTTGTACAATTTCAAAAATTAACTTCGTTTACAAGGTGCTGAACACGGCACTGGCCTCCATTTTGCTCTATACGGAATCGTTTTCGAATTATTCGTGTCTAAAAATCCCAAAATTCCCAAAGGAACCCTACAAAAACCCCTTTTTTTTTTCGACATAAAAGACAATGGAAAGTTCAATTCGGTGCTCTGGAATCAAATACCAAAAGTCGTATCAACATTTTTAATTTTTTGAAAAAATCATAAGAGGGTCTTTGTGAATTTTCTAGCAGAATTTCCAAAAAAGAAATTCACCTGAAAAATCATTTGTGGGGTTTCTAAGAAGCGATGAACATGGCACTGAAATCCGTTTTGCTCTATCTGTAATCGTTTTTGAGATATTCATGCCTGTCAATCCCAAAATTCCAGAAAGAGCTCCAAAAACCCCCTTTTTTCGACATAAAAAAGAATGGAAAGTCCAAGTGGATGCTATGGGAGTCTTCATAGGACCATTGGAAACTTTAGGAACACAAATTTGATTTTTTTTTCCTAAAATCATAATGGGGGTGCTTTTTTTATTTTCTTAGCAGAATTTCGAAAAAAAAATTGCTTGAAAACTCGTTTATAAGATTTCTAACAGGCGCTGAACATGGCACTGAAATCCGTTTTGCATACACAATATTTTTTGTGTTACTCTTTATCTAGGTGCGCAATATCACAAAGTATATTTTTTTTTGCTTTCCAAATAAAGTACGTGGGTTGAAAAGTAAAATGAACTGTTTGAGGGCACGTTTTTCCATTCTATATCTATATCCTCCGATATCTTATTATCTATTATAGCGCCTCGTAATCTAATTACACTGAATTAGGTCATCACCTTCGATTTGACGGCCTTTTATGTTCCGTATGGACGAAAATGTTCATTAGCTTCACGCGGTCGTTAGTCCAATGACTGAGCTCTCAACTGACATTATCCGTGTTTTTTTGCTGCTTTTCATTTCGAACCAACGGATACCGATGGGTGATAACGTTTGTAGGTTTAGGAGTCGATTCGGCGTTCTCATTTTTCAAACTAAGAACATTTAGTTCATTATTCGCGGTATAGTAATTAACATATACAGTGTGGAACAGCCAAATGGGATAAATTCGATAACGGATAAATGAGAGCGTGTTGGGAAAAACGCTTTTTAGATGCGCATTTTTTTCATAAAAAATAATTATATAGGGTGTGTCATGTGACAGTGGCAGATACCAACTTTCTTATTTTGAATACAACCCCCTGTATATTATTAGTATTATGGATTCTTCAGAAAATTCTAGGCGTAATTCATGTACAATGTCCCATACCTATCTTCAACTGTTTCGGAAATATTGAGTGTTTTCAGATGTATTACAAAAATTAAATTAAAAAAATAAAATTATTTTGTTTCACAAATAATGTAAAAAAAAAAACGAAAAACCATTAATTTCAATGTAAGAGATGTTCGAAATGTTCGAATGTAGCGAATTTCTCAGCTTCCCGAAGCTCTACGAGTTCAAATGACCCCATTTTCGGAATCAGCGCGTCAAAATACGTAAGAATCACTATATACTAGAGTCGAAAAACCGATTCTAAAATTTTCCGATTGGTTTTTTGCGATTTTCTCAGCTTCCTGAAGCTCTACGAGTTTAAATGACCCCATTTTCGGAATCAGCGCGTCAAAATACGTAAGAATCACTATATACTAGAGTCGAAAAACCGATTCTAAAATTTTCTGATTGGTTTTTTGCGATTTTCTCAGCTTCCTGAAGCTCTACGAGTTTAAATGACCTCATTTTCGGAATCAGCGCGTCAAAATACATGAGAATCACCATATACTAAAGTCAAAAAAACGATTTTGAAATTTTCCGATTGGTTTTTTGCGATTTTCTCAGCTTCCTGAAGCTCTACGAGTTTAAATGACCCCATTTTCGGAATCAGCGCGTCAAAATACGTAAGAATCACTATATACTAGAGTCGAAAAACCGATTCTAAAATTTTCCGATTGGTTTTTTGCGATTTTCTCAGCTTCCTGAAGCTCTACGAGTTTAAATGACCCCATTTTCGGAATCAGCGCCTCAAAATACGTAAGAATCACTATATACTAAAGTCAAAAAACCGATTTTGAAATTTTCCGATTGGTTTTTGCGATTTTCCCAGCTTCCTGGAGCTCTACGAGTTCAAATGACCCCATTTTCGGAATCGGCCACTGTCACATGACACACCCTATATAATAATTTTTTTTTAAAGAACTGCGCATCTGAAAATACAAATCTACGTGTCCGAGCGTTTTTCCCAACAAGCTCTCATTTATTCGTTATCGAATTTATCCCATTTGGCTGTTCCACACTGTATAGTAAGTGTCTAGAGATTTGATCACGTAATTAATCTCTGACAGTTCGTATTGTAAATAAAACAAACGTTTAGGACTCAAATGGTGGATAAGATCAATGACAGAAATATCATTTTTGTCAGAAATTTTTCAAATGTTCAATACAAAAATCCCACATGTTATTCGAATGAGAATTTTTTCAGTTGATAAAAAGTCGGTTTCCTTGAAATGCATTCGTTTAGATAATTCTTCACAAACACTTCCTTACGTTTCCTATTTCCACATCGAGTCTCTTGCATACAGTTTCCTACGATTATTCCAAACTCCAAATTAATTCTTAAAGCAAGTCTGCGTAAGCACCATAATTTAGATTTTGCGCATCCGCCAAAATTAACGAAAGTATTCCAACATATCCGAGACAGTTTCTGACTGTGTGCTCTTGAAAATCACTGATTCTCATGCCGAACAGGCGTTCCAACGCATTCATAACTCGTTAGCAACTAGTCAGAAGAATTTGGCGATCTGTTGGAACAAATTGTTTCAGTTGTTGTCAACGTCACTTGTCGATTGATTCGGGGGTACGTACTGTCAGAACTGTGTCGGAACTGTGTTCCGTGGTTTTTACTGAGATACAATAGAGTGAAGATAATGTTTTGTTTGCATATTCAGTGATAAGAATCTCCAAACACTCCGTGTAACATGTTGTGTTTTTTAATTTTTTCATATAGGTCGTGAGAAATTGCGAACATAATGAAAAACGTACATTTCAAAACGGTGCGTGAGAAAAATGAGCGTGCTTCAGTTCAATTCGGAACGTGCCGTGAGACTGTATGGAAATTGCTTGAATTACCAGATTGATAAACGATAATTCTCGCAGTCATTATATGCTTTCAACATGAGCACAAAATATGGGCGAAACCCAGATGGGAGAACGAATTTGAAAATTACCTTTCCTCAAAACAATACTCGAGCACTTGTTGATATTGCCTACAAAAAGGAAAGCACTAAATTCTCATTAGTAATGTTAGGATTCATTTCATCAAAGACAATTACTGAATAAACATTAATTTGTTGGAAAAAAAAACACAGTGTGTCATTCAATGCTGTTTTGACATTGACATTGACAACCTACCAATGCCTCGAATTACAGTAAACCATCTCTCTGGTTCACAACAATGACTGTTGTGGGTGAGCCCTTCCTTTCTTTTCAAACATCTCATTTTTGGTTTGTGTTTCGCCCTGTATATCGGTCAAAAGAAACCGGACTTGGAATCGCACTTATATAGGTTAGTTTCGTGTTCACCATCGTTGGTAAGCTTCGTTAATTCCGTGATTTAACGCGATTTCATTTTGAAATTTTCAGGAAATAATCACCATAGATTTCAATCAGTTACAGGAAAAAAAACGATAGTTTATAAAGGGGCTTATAAGCAGGTATTTTCAAGAAAGAAAACGATTACTCACGTCAAATGATGGATTATTATTGTGGAATATTCGTTTTTAAGTAATCACACCTAATTGCTTGGCAAGATTGAGAACTAGAGATGCCAAATAAGGTGTGTCTAATTTTTGAGACTCGTGAAAACTGTAGGATTTTAATTCCCTTCAAATTTGAGATAGCTTCTCGTCCAATGTCACTTATTCCCAACACTTCAAATACCAAATTGTCTTCGTCAAACAACCGTGTTATATTTATACTGGGTGTATACAGTGCGCATTCACCAAAAATGTCAAAAAAATTAAAAAATTCGAATTGTATATATAAACTGTAAATGCGATTTTCTCAATAACAATCAATTCCTGAGAAAACATTCTGGGAACATAATTTGAAGGCATGAAATAGTCCTACAAGTTGATGAAATAATATACTGGATGCTTCATCAAAAAATTAGTTTTTGCATATTGAAATCTCCCGAACTGATGCTCATCCAAAAAACACCCTGTATACAAAACAAGACTTTTACCCAATTCAGACATTTCAGCTATCTTTCAACTCCATACCCACGAAATGGGCTCACTCAATTATCACTGATAACGTTTTTTAAGCAGAATTAATAATTTTCGTCAGATTTCCGTTTTTTTGCATTAGTTTGACAACGTCGCATTTCATGGGGAAAATAAACATGGGACTTGGCTGCAGAATTCAACACTGAATTTGGTGGTGTAAGAATATACAGAGTGTTCCATCAAAAATTGTTTTTGCTGTTGCGGGAAAATGCAACACCCTGTACATCTCGTACTGGGTATTGTCAAAAAACGGCCTTTAGGGTGTCGTGTAACTTTTAATATAAGACGGTTATCCACCGCTATGTCCGGGTATAAACCGAAAACATTCTTCGAAGCAATTCGAATGATAAACTTAACCTCACTTTCTGTTTCGGAGTATTGCTGAAAAATAGACAAATGGCAACACCGCACTTTCTGTCGAGCTGTCACAACTACTTTGCCTAAATAAACAGACTATACCTTTCCAACGATAAATTGTCTTTGTTGTTTCAGTATGTGGAGATATACACGGCCAATTTTATGACCTTATGAAATTATTTGAAGTGGGGGGACCACCTGCCAGTACAAAGTACCTTTTTCTAGGAGATTACGTTGATAGAGGATATTTTAGTATAGAGGTAAGAGTAAAATGCCATGTTCAAATAAATATACAGTGTGTCTCATGATCGTTGTGTGAAGTTAGCTTCGTCTGAGAAAATTTGGAAAGTTACAAATCAATAGTTTTGATCCACACAAATTATGAATGAATTCCAGTTGTTGATTTGGATTGCCTATTTTCAAATAGCTTTTGTATTCGATATAAGCGTTTTTTTACCTAAATATTCTTCATTTTCGACAGAAAACAATTCGAAAAATTAAACAGCCAAATGGAATAAATTCGATAACGAATAAATGAGAGCGTGTTGGGAAAAACCCCCTGTATATTATCAGTTTTTTGGATTCTTCAGAAAAGTCTAGACATAATTCATGTACAATGTCCCATACCTATCTTCAACTGTTTCAGAAATATCGAGTGTTTTCAGATGTATTACAAAAATTAACATTAAAACAAATTATTTCAATTCACAAATTCGCTACATTCGAACATTTCGAACATCTCTTACATTGAAATAAATGTTTTTCGTTTTTTTTTACATCATTTGTGAAATAAAATAATTTTCTTTTTCTAATGTTAATTTTTGTAATACATCTCAAAATATTTAATATTTCCGAAACAGTTGAAGATAGGTATGAGACATTGTACATGAATTATGTCTAGAATTTTCTGAAGAATCCAAAAAATTAATAATATACAGGGGGTTGTATTTAAAATGAGGAAGTTGGTATCGGCCACTGTCACATGACACACCGTATATAATTATTTTTCATGAAAAAAATGCGCATCTGAAAAGCGTTTTTCCCAACACGCTCTCATTTATTCGTTATCGAATCTAATCAATAAATATTTATTCTCCTCGTGATGAAATGTCGAAACAAGTATCTCATTAGTTTGAGTCTACAGCATCTACATAATACGCTGAAGTTTCGCTATCTTCCGCTATTTCCATGTTGCAAACTGTATTTTCAAGAGACAGACCAATTTGCAGGGTGTTTTCGTCAATTTAGAATTAACGAGTTCTTTGTGCCGAGAATACGGCCCTGAATATTCATGGAATACATAATATATCGTTGCTCTCTGTACCCAAACACAGAGTGATGAAAAGTTGAGAGAAAAAAGCTTATAGGAGGGATCTGTGAATTGTGTTTGGTATGGTTGTAATAATTTTATCAGAATTTTTGATGAGACACGAGAGACCCCTTCCCCAATAAATGTCTAGAAAATCATATCATTTATGCAAGAACCAATCAAGATAAGAATCAATCCGATATTCGATTAAAATTGAAAATCATGTGTTGTTGGGGAAGTTCATGAAAAGAACTAGGAGGCATAATTTTTTTTTTAAACAAAAACCCAAAGAATTAGTCTTGTTTGAATGCTCTGAAATTGTAACATAAAAAGTGTGTAGACAAAAGATTCGGTCACCAAATTTTTTTACAACGTTGCCAGGCGTTATTCATAAAACTATCTTTTATTTTTATCAACCAGAAAAGTTTACATTTCAATGTAAAACATTTCAACACAAATTCTCATTTATTAACGAAAATCAATAAATAATATATTCAATGAAATTCTTAAAGATATTGAATGTGGCAACCTTTGAATTTACCAATTCTAGTACTTTCTACGTCACGAGACTACGTTCGTCTTTATATTTTCCAACATTAGGAAATTTCAAAACAGCGTTTATTCAAATATTCTGGTTATATATTTTGGGAAAAAAAATTATGTACATGCGTACATAATATTTCATACCTATACTTCAAATTGAAACACATTTGATCAAAATCCACCCTACTTTACCACACTGGGGTGAAAATAATATTTAAACAGGAATATAAAGAAAATGTTGTTTGGTTCCCTTTTCCATATTTTATTTTCCTTGGGGGGAAAATAACGATAGCCCATGAATGAGATTTCTTGACAATATTCCTGCTACACAAAATTCATTGATTTTTGTTTTCTTTTGTTGGCAGTGCGTGTTGTACCTGTGGGCATTGAAGCTCTGCTATCCCACCACACTTTTTCTTCTTCGAGGCAACCACGAGTGCCGACATTTAACAGAATATTTCACATTTAAACAAGAATGTAAGTACCACCAATTTCACTATTGTTTTGAATTCGCCCCCAATTATTTTTTATATTATCTATCAATATTTTTATTCATACATAAATAATTTTTGATGTCCACTATGTCTGATTTCATTTAAATAATTCTATATCTGTGTTGTTAATTCTTCCATTTTAGATTACAACCGTACGTTTTAAATTTCAGTTAATTTTATGTATAGTATTCTCAGTAAATTGTTTTGAATTGGCCCCCAGTTATTTTTTATATTATCTGTCAATATTTTTATTTATACATAAATTATTTGTTATGTTCATTATGTCTGATTTCATTTAAATAATTCTATATCTGTGTTGTTAATTCTTCCATTTTAGATTACAACCGTACGTTTTAAATTTCAGTTAATTTTATGTATAGTATTCTCAGTAAATTGTTTTGAATTTGCCCCCAGTTATTTTTTATATTATCTGTCAATATTTTTATTTATACATAAATTATTTGTTATGTTCATTATGTCTGATTTCATTTAAATAATTCTATATCTGTGTTGTTAATTCTTCCATTTTAGATTACAACCGTACGTTTTAAATTTCAGTTAATTTTATGTATAGTATTCTCAGTAAATTGTTTTGAATTGGCCCCCAGTTATTTTTTATATTATCTGTCAATATTTTTATTTATACATAAATTATTTGTTATGTTCATTATGTCTGATTTCATTTAAATAATTCTATATCTGTGTTGTTAATTCTTCCATTTTAGATTACAACCGTACGTTTTAAATTTCAGTTAATTTTATGTATAGTATTCTCAGTAAATTGTTTTGAATTTGCCCCCAGTTATTTTTTATATTATCTGTCAATATTTTTATTTTTACATAAATTATTTGTTATGTTCATTATGTCTGATTTCATTTGAATAATTCTATATCTGTGTTGTTATTTCTTCCATTTTAGATTACAACCGTACTCTTTGAATTTCAGTAAATTTTATGCAAAATATTTTGAGTAAATTATTGTAAATTTGTCCTCAATTATTTTTTATACATGTATACTTTTTTATTTTCTCATTTATAAAATTTGATATTCATGTTGTTATATCAATTATTTAAGATAACAACAGTTGTTAAATAGTTTGATTTCATTAAGAGCTGTTTTATATTTGCAATATAAAATTCAATTGTTTTATTGTGATTAGTTCGAAGGGACAATACCTAAATTGATCGATAATTTCAGTTCAATTTCAGTCAGTAGTATTGTTCGTTCGTTTTGTGTAACTTGTTTCTCGTTGTGTTTCAGGCAAAATAAAATATTCAGAGCGCGTATACGAAGCGTGTATGGATGCTTTCGACTGCCTGCCGCTGGCGGCGCTCATGAATCAACAGTTCCTCTGCGTCCACGGCGGGTTATCACCGGAAATACACAATTTAGATGATATACGAAAGGTAGGGAGCCCTTTCGACTAGTACTTGTTAAGCCGCTGCATTTTTGTGTCGTGAATTACAAAATATTGCCGTCATTTTGAATAGCATATATATATCATTTGGTTAAACAGGAAATAATGTCGAAATATACAAAAATTGGATGGAAATTGATGTGCTGTCTAAGAAAAATTTCGACAGAAAATCTGAAAACTCTTTTGATATTTCAATGAAAATGAAATTCACATTTCGACCCATGTCAAAACAAACTTCTGGAATTTTTCATCCAATAATCCGTCTTCAATACTAAATATAATATAATACTCAATACTAAATAAGTGTAAAACATTTGAGGGGCTGATTCCTCATCGAAAAAAAAAAATGATTTTCCTTATAAAGAAACTTTGGAGCATCCCATGTTAAGATACAGCCTCTTGAAGGGGGTACATAAAATTTGTTCAACAATTTTTCCCCTGGCACTAAGAAAGTTACAGTATTGAAATTAACCTGACATTTTCTACTACCGAAAAGACACTTAGCCAGTAATTTGGTTTACCCCATGGTTGTAATGGGTGGAAAACGCAACCCCCCAAATTTATTTCCAGTGTAACTTTTTGTCTTATTTGTTCACCATTTAAAAATTTATTTCCGATAGCATGTTTTATTCTAAACAAAAAATGTCCCTTGAATATTTTGCCCAAAATAAACAAGTTCGCAGCAAAAAATTAATCAGATTTATATGAGAGATCCCATCTTTTTTTCGATGAGGAATCACCCCTTCAAATGTTTCAGTTACACCCTGTATATGACAACTTTATTGATATTTTTTTCATCAAAAATTCATCAACTGAATAACGATTCACTGATACCCAATCAATAGGACTCACAATGTCCAAGAACTAAAACCGAACCGATTCTTTTCTCTAGCTCGTCCTGAGGGAAATTTTCCAATCCAGACAATGTAGCGGATTACCGATCCCATGTGTTCTTGAAAGGAATCTGTAATTGAACGACGTATCATAACTCCACTCGTGCAGCTTCATTTGCAGTTGAATATAATTTTTATTAGTATTTGCGATCCATTGAATACATCCGTCACTTTTCCTTTTCATTCAGACATAATGAAGTGGCAGCTTATGCAACGTAATTTGTTTATTATTTCAATTAACACCTTGGGAAGTAAATGGATATGGAGATCAAGACATTTTTGCTCTATGATCTTTGTAGGTTGTCGTGAAACTCGCAGGAATAAGTTTCATCATTCCCTCACAAGCTTCAATGGGCAGTCCACCGACCGACTTTACTGCCCAGTTCTACAGCTGCTCCTTCATACTATCGAAGAACAAAGTTTTCAGAAATCATCACCTAGTGATCTACACTCGAGGTCATATTACTTCCAAAGTCCTTTCACATTTTCCAACATTCTGTGTGTAGGCTCTCATAACTTATTGTTGATTTATCTTTAGTTCACACAAATAATTTCATAATAAATTTGATTCACAATATTCCTTGAACATGTCTTCCCATGTGATTCACCATTTAGTAATATTAACAAAGATTCAGTAAGTCAGGTAAAACAATAAAAAAGCCCAAAAAGGTGAACCTTGTAGAAGAGATCAATCCTCCTTCAAGATATATTTTGGAAAAATACAACAAATACAAAAGGACTCATCAAGACATGAGAAATAAGCACAATGGCTAATGTCACTTGTCAAAAAGTGAATACAATGAGCTCGTCAATTAATCTGCTCCTACCAGAATAATGCAGACAGAGTCAAGAAGATCTCATGTTGAAAAGTATATTCGAACTAACTATCTACATTATTTACATGTCAGCAATTATTTCCAACATTCTACATTTTTCAATCTATGGAAAAGTGTAAAGAATGAGCAAGGTTTTGGCAGATTGTGAATTATTCTGAATTTCTAAATGATTTCGAGTTCCTGATGAAGATCCCCTTTGGGAACGTGCTGAACACGAATGAATCTTCATCACAACAGTTCATCATATCATGATGCCAAAATTTTCGATATTTACTTCCATCCGTTGAATTTATTGAAGGGAATCAAAAAAATAAACGCTAGAATGAAAAATTCAAAACCAAACTGAATGTTTTGTGTTAAAAATCACTTGTGCTGTAACTTCCGGTCAAACGTCATACACCCTCATACGTCATAGTGACAGCCAATCGATTGTTGACTTCTTCGAAACTGTCAGAATTTTTTTTCACTTTACCCAAATCACCTCATCGATCCTAGCAGCATCGAGGCCGTATTGCTAACTCGCAACTAGTACATAATTCAGATCCATCAAGATCCTGTCTTGGAGGGAGGAAGGGGAATAGGAATCCTTCTAGCCGAACACACGTTCTTCGGGGAATTCAACATGAAATATTAATGCGGAAAAGGCGTTCCCGAAAGTTCCAGGCTGGCCGGAACTTTTAATTGAACATAAATATCTGGGATGACTGGTGCATTAGGTAGAGTTGGAAAAATAAGTGCAAGCACACGAGAGGGGACTTAGGATAATTGGTGTTTACTGTATTGTCGCGATATTTCATACTTAGCACTGCTCGATGGTGCATTTTAACTTACCTCAGATTATAACACACTATACAGGACATAGAAGGCAAAGAGATGCTCATATTTGAAGGGATTATTCTTCGACACATTTTAAGGAAAATCTTCCCATAAACGTATGTCCTGAAAGTCTTCATTTTTGAGATACAGGGTGATAGGATTTTGAAAAAAATATCAATTTTTCGATAATAACTGAGATAATATTTTAGACATCTTTAGAAAACTTGGTACATGTCTTCTATGCATCAAGGTGCATATTGTGGTGTACGAAAGTATTCATTTTCTTTACCAGTGGCGTCCGTACGGGTTTTGCATTGAATATTTTTGGAGAAAAAAATACTACGTCACTGCTTACTCTTGTATTAAGGATAGGAAATATAATAATTCACTCAATTCCTTCAAAGACAATATGTCTTCGCTTAGCTATTAGGCTCCAATACTCACCATAGACCTGTTTCCGTTACAGTTAGACAGATTCAAGGAACCACCAGCTTTTGGACCCATGTGTGACTTGCTATGGTCGGATCCATTAGAAGATTTCGGAAATGAAAACAACGCAGAACACTTCTCACATAACTCCGTTAGGGGATGCTCATATTTTTACAGGTACATATTTGTACAACCAATGAAACCAAATAAGGAGTAAAATAATAATTGAGAAGTAGACATAAAATTATGCAGATGACTAAAATGATATGATATTTTTTTAAAGGCCAGATATCATTCATGTAATCCATCCTTTTATCTAGAATTTCCACCAAAAATATTGATCACAAATCATAATATTAGGTTACAACGAATGAGTTAGTTATTCTTCTCTCCCTTTCTCTCAATAATTTTGCAATTACCTTCCTTTACTGGTTCTTTAATCTATCATAATATTTTTTTTAATTGAGTTTTGGAGTGCCTACAAAACATATTGTTTGTTACAGTTATGCGGCATGTTGTGATTTCCTACAAAATAATAACCTTCTGTCGATAATAAGGGCACATGAAGCACAGGATGCGGGGTAAGTACATCATTTGTAATATATTACGTACAGTTTCCTGAAGAGTATCAAAAAAGCATTAACTTTATTTGAATTCAGGACATACCCTGCTCTCGAACGATTCTTAATGTATATCACATGAGCCACTTCTTTTATTTCAAAGCACAAATTTTACTTTCTGAATCACGGACGACCCTTACTGATTACAAATTAATATTACCGTGGAATGCTGTGGCATCACTGTTTTTGACAGCGTTGATAATATTCCGGCCTAATATCAGATGTCATCATTTCTGGACACATGTCAAAACCAATTCCTCGTCCTATTGTAGTTAATATCGCATTGCCCAGAACATCGTTCCATGAAACTTTCTTTAGACAATTCTAATCTTCGACTTTTCTGTCTTGGAATAAAGGAGAACTGTTGAGATTTCAATGTTAGTATCTTGAAAGCATAGATTTCAATTTGGAAAACGTCAATTCAAATCCTTCAAATTCAGGAAGTGACTGTTTTATTAAGGGGTTATATAGAGTTAGAAGGTCGAAAAAAAAAGAATTTTACAGAATTTTTTCTGAGAAAACTATTGAATTTATTGATTTAATGATTTGTACACATATTATGGTATCTTTCAACAGTATTTTGAGATTTAGTATTAGTAAAAATGATGTTTTGCGGTGACCACTAGGTATATCTCCACAAAACCAAACAGATTTCTTTGAAGTAATGTTAAATCCATTAATCAATCAAAGGAATAAGTAAAATAATTTTTTTTGACGAAGTGGCGGTTTCTCAAAAAAAGTCGATTTATTATCAAAATTTCGGCCTTAAATTGTTTACAAAAAATATTCATCGGTGAGGAAAAATCTTCGATTAATCTCTGAAAATTATATTTGAGAAGCTCGTGTTGAAATTTGAGACTAATCGGTTTAGCCGTTTTCGAGTAATGTTGATCACCGACTTTGAAAACACCATTTCGAGAAAAACGCGTTTAAAGTTTGAAAAGCACTCTGAAACGCCTTTTCAAATTTACGTACCGGTACAATATGAAATTTTCTGTGTGTATTCTTGAATATATGTACATCAAGAAAATATAATGAAAAAAAAAACGATTTATTGAAAATCCTAACTTTATATAACCCCTTAAAATAAGAACTGTGATTCTCATTCAGAATGAATCGGTTATAAATAATCTGTTTTTCTGTTTCAGGTATAGGATGTACAGAAAAAGTCAAACGACAGGCTTCCCATCGTTAATTACGATATTTTCAGCTCCAAATTATCTGGATGTTTATAATAATAAGGTGAGAGTATTATTTATATTTTTTCTTGTTTGTATCATATCGACAAAATTTGAAGGCATAAAATATTCCTTCAAGATGATGGAATGATATACTGGGTGTTCCATTCATAAAAATGAAGTTATCGTTAATTGAAATCTCCTGAATTAACGTTTCTCCTGAAAACGCCCTGTATCAAAAACTTGACTTCTACTGCATTCAGTCATTTCGACCATCATTTATCTTCATATTCACCGAATATGGGCACTCATTTACCACTGTGAACGTTTTTTTGACATCATTTATTTTTCATTGAACAAATATATACAGTGTTCTATAAAAAAAAAACAAACTACATGTTCCTTAGCTCAAGCTGATCATCCTGTATATCTCAAAATATTTTAGCATTGTATATCTGCGCAAATATAACAACATTTATTCGAATTCTTTTTTTGTATTCCCATTCCTAAGTGAGTTATTCTACTTCCACACACTAATGGGCCACCCTGTATATGTAAAACTATTGGAACAAAACCTGAATGATTGTATACTTGTCGTATCTTTCACGATAGGCTGCAGTACTGAAGTACGAAAACAACGTGATGAACATACGCCAGTTCAACTTTTCGCCGCACCCCTATTGGCTGCCCAACTTCATGGATGTGTTCACGTGGTCACTGCCCTTCGTCGGCGAAAAAGTCACCGAGATGCTCGTCAATGTTCTCAACATCTGCTCCGACGAAGAGCTGGTCTCTGACGGAGATGAAGCCCTGGAAGACGGTACGATTTCTTTTTTTACTAACCCCCAGAGAGGGCTCTTTTCGGATGAAGTGTTCATATGGAAGGTTTTCACTCGGTTCAAACGGAAACATGTCTTCTAGAAGAGAGTGGAGATGATATAATCGATGCATATGAGTTGGAGGAGATGAAATGTAGTTTAATTCGTTCTTTAGCAAAGAGAAGTGTGAGACGAATTATCAGGTAGTCTGTAAATAAATTTTGATTCCGGGAGTAGTGAATTTTCTTGTGTTTCTTGTTGTATCACAAGAATGGGGAAGACCACTAAGTGATGAAATTCTTCAAAACCTTTCCTAATCGATGAATAATGATATTGGCTCAGTGTATATCCAATATCAAGGATCAAAATTGAAGCAAATAGATTCTACAGCGTTTTGAAATCAGCATTTTCATTGAAAATTTAAAACGCCAGAAATAATTGGTCAGTGCTATGAGCGTGCTACACCCTAAGTCTATCTTTGTCTGTTTCCATTGTATCTTTTGCTCACACCATGTGCAACGTTGTCAAGTTTACTTGTGAATGACTCCTTATTCCTTTGATATATTTTCTCAAAAACGAATCGATAAGTGACAACTATATCATATCATGATAATTTGTGGAAAATATATCATATCAATTGTATCCTTTCACATCTTTCATTCCGATAATAAGTTGTGGTATTTTGGTGCGGCAACACAGCAAAATTCACCATGGAACAATTATCTATGATTGGTCAGCTCAAGGTCGATGGGCGTCACACTGCGTTACACCAATGCGAGCAACCCTAAAAAATGGCGCATGGAATTGTATGTTTGAAATCAATTCCGTTTATTTTATTATTCTATTCATGATATAGACCGAATAAAAATAAAAAAAAATAATGAATGGTAGTTTTTGGACATACAGAACACAATAATGCTGTTTTGAAAAATTTGTGGTCTCCCCCATTCAAATTGGAGAATTGCAAGGAGAAATACTAAAGTCACATTAATTCGTCTGTTTTCAGTAATAATATCATGAAAAATGCAAGGAAGCATTTTTTGTATCCCTAATTTTTTAACCTGATTTCTCTGTGTCTTGAAGTGTGGTAATTATGACAGCTTGTCAGACTATGCATTGTTGTCGGTAGTTCTTGCAAAGTAACAAAACAAGTTTAATTGTATTTCGAATGCAAATGAAAAGTATCTAGCTTGATTTATACTTCATCGAAATATCAACAAAACATTTTATGACTTTTTAAATGAAATAATTGTAATAATTATTTGTATGGAATACACAGTTTTGGTTATGGATTAGACTCCATATTTTGGATAGAGATTGAAGAAATACATCTGCAATCTTCTAGACGATTGTTTTCGTTTGAAATGAGTGATTGCCACCAGATCGCATCATATATGAACAAATTATTTGTCGAATAACAATTATCTAACCCAAAGAATCCACAGTTGTTTGATGAATATCGATTTAAAAATTCCTTCCAAACACGAATAAGTGAACGTAATGGAAAACTATGCTTTGTAGAGTCATTACCTTGTCTTTGACAGACTATCAGACTGGTCCATGCCCCAGTGAAAAAACGCTAATTACACTTTCCATTCATCTTCCATCATCTCAACTTTGTAATCTCTTGTAATACGGAATTTAATTGGAAAGGTTCCTGAACTATCACATCCAGTTCAAAGTAGCAGAGGAATCCATTATCAAAGTGGAAAAGTCTGAGATGTAATGAGAAGTTACACTTTATAATATATTTAAGCCAGTGTACAAGACAAAAGGGTTTTGTTCTCCGCAATTATAAGTGCTCAAGATTTTTTTTTATGAAACTGAAAATATAAACGGATGAATCATCCAAAAAACCAAATCCATTTTCACAGCCAAGTTCACTTTAATGAATTCTACTGTAAACAGTTTGTAATTGACGTATGGGGTTTCACATTACCAACTACTGGGCAGCTTTGGGTTAGATGATGGTTATTATTGATGTTTGTTGTACTCATTTAACAACACGGGAATTGCAAATTGCGAAATGATAATCGACGAATTATTCAACACTAAATAAAAATATTTCATCGAATGTGCTATTCTGTGAGGAAATAATCATTTGCTGATTCACAGAATAATAAGCTTGTACATCTGGAACTCTTTTATGAGAACGTGGAATTACAGATGCACGTGTGTCGAAAGAAAACAAAAAAAAATCTCCAATGTTAACGAATATCCAAAATCCCATGTAATTTGCATTCCACGTGTTGTGCAGTTTATACAGCCAAAGCCATAGCAATCGCATTATAACATCATTGTTTCACGGTATGAATACTGATGAACTCTATATGTACGCCTAATTGCATTCGCTCTAGAAAAATCCATATCCGAGATGTATGATGAAAAGGAATTTCAGAGTACTGACATTTCCATTTTATTCGTTCCTCGGTTTCTATGTAAATCAAATACCACTCTCGTGCGATTCGAGGAGATGCTTTCTCACTACTAGCTTTAGATTGTAACATCGTTTTGCGCGTTGTCGATCTAATACAGGGTGATCGAATTTCGAGGTGCATCATTGGGGTATTGGAAACGAATAGAATATCACAGAACTGTGCAATTTAATGTTCGATGAAATTTATTCGCAATGCATTCTGGGTGAGACCAATCAATAATTTTTTAATAGTTGAAATAATTTTTAGAAGGTATTGAGTTGATGGTTGTCATTTTAAAAAGGTATAGGAAACCTGATGGAATAGTGTTGCTATCTGGCGGTGAATTTAACAATTAGAGGATCAGTGAAAGCTATGAATTTACAAAAATAAGACAATGAATTTTGGTTTGGAAGATCGTAATGTTAGTATTGATGAATTTCAAATTTACCTTAAGAAAAAATGGAGGAACACACATCGGATACGAACTAATTACGTCTTCAGCGCCATATTGTGCATTATAAATAAATATTCACATCAGTTTTTCAGATCAAATGAAAATTTTGTATGAAAATAATCAAAAACCTCCGAAAGTGTTCATAGTAGTTTGAATATTAGTAAAATAAATATACTTTCTACGAAAGTTTAGTCTATTTTCAAGTAGGATAGCTGTGACAGGTCGCCAGAAGTACGATGTTGCTGCTTGTCTCTTTTTTCAACGATTCTTCGTCAGAACTATCTTCTAGAATAAAAATAAAATGAATTGAAACTACTGAAACTGAGTTTAAGTTTTGGATGGAACCAGCAAAATAACAACATCAGAACATAATTTCACAATTTATTTTTGTTTTCAAATGGCCTATGAAAGTGTTCTAAATTTTGGTGGTGTTCCATTCATTATCCACCAATGTGGAAAATGTCAAAAATGAGGTACAATCTACTCACAAACTTTTCTGACTCATGTCAGTTTTGATAAGCATCTTGAATCGTTTCCAATATCCTGCATGATATCAAGCTTCAACATTTCGCTGAACAAAAGCAGTTCCATCGTTTGTTATTCTTATAATATGAAGAAAAATAATTTTTTAGGTGGGAAAAATTCGTCTAACATATTGAAATCGAGAACAATAGGTGAATACAAGGTTTGCGGGTTATGCATGTATTGTTTTGTTTGTTAAATCTTGCCGAAATAACATATTAATGAAGTTTTTGTGCTTTGGCTTATAGGCTCTAAAGCTAGTAGGGAAAGTCTAATAGACCCGAGTGATAATTTAGAGTGCAAATTTTCGCAAGAGGTGAATTTACTTTGTGTTAACAGCAAGTTATTTATTTGTTGACAATTTTCAAATGGATTCGTAATCGAACATTTTGAATAGAATGCCAGTTATGAGATGGCCAAAGAACGATTAAAATGAGGTTGAAAATAATGAAATCGTTGAATTTTAATGTCGAAGATTAATCACAACTCAATTCTAATTAGATCACCCTAATTAATTTTCCATGGTTGATTATAAATAATAAATTAATATTTCGTTTCTCAATCAATCCTTCGAATTTCTATCAACATATAGAAAATTATTCATCTGCTACTCTTTAATGTGTATTATTTCCGAAACTGTATAAACTTCTTCAAAGAAAGAAATGGTGGCAATACATTTTTTCGATTTTCTAGCAATAAAGTTATATTTTATTCGTTTCAATATAATTGTTTATGCAATTGCTGTGGTTCTGGACTTGTATTTCCCAAAATGAATAATATTTTCTCACGAAAGTACAGCTGAAACTATTGAAGGAATTTCAGAAAATTCATTGACAATCACGGTATACATTGGTGATTTGTATCAGCTATCCTTTTGAGTATGATCGAAATAGTTGTAAATAATATAGTTACATCATCTCATATCCAGAAATATACTTACTATTCACAACACAATTCGACACATCAGACTATCACAAAACACGCTTGCTATTTTTTTGAGCAAAACAAAAGACTCAAAAAATATGTCTCTCTGTTACCCCTTTCAATGCTACTTGGAAAATCAGATGGTAAGGTTCAGTTTTATTTTGAATATACTTTGCTTTTGAAGATATAGTAATTCGATAGAATGCCTGATTAGTAAAATGATTGTACTGGTTTTTGTTCGGTATTTTTTGTGGGTGTCCTTTTTTAGAAGATCCGCATTACAGTATTCAATCGATTTTCCATGCAAAATGTAACCGTAACCAATACTCGGTCATCAAAAATCGTAATGGAAGCTCCATGAGCTAATTAAAATTCGTTGTGAACGAAATTTGTCAAGCCACAACTAATGCTTTCAAACAACCGAGTGGCTAATGTGATCATGTGACCATACCTTCATCATTATAAAAAACAAATAAATGCTTTTAGTTATACACAAGTGTAGGTAAACTTTTGAATAATAAAAAAATAGGTGGATATCACTTCTGAAGATCTACTTTACTTTTACGTCCCACAAAGGACTTTTGGAAATTTGAACTCAATTTCCAGGAATGTTTCTGAATGAAATGAAAAGTTTGTCCATGACCACAAATTTTCTGCTAATGTCAAAATTAATTCGAAGAAAATTCATGGCATTGACCACCGACTAATGAAAACATCAATCAGTGGAACTGAATTGTTTCTGTAATTTTCATGGGTGATTTTCTAGCAAGTAAACGTTTAAGATGATCACTTTCAGACACTATTAGCATGGAAAACGGTACAGATCACATTCATCAACTGGTGTTTATCTCTCAATAAAAAAATATCTTTTTCATTTTTTCCTCATTTGCATGGAATCTCAATTGATGAAAATACCTAATAAAGACCCTCGAAACGTGCGCTGATAATTGATCTGTTCAGCCTGGACCGAAAATGTAGCATCCAAGCTATCAAAACTCCTCATACATCAGTTGGGGTGCCAAAAAATTGTTTGACCGGCATCTTCACCATAACGTTTTATTTTTGGTTTCTGAAAGTATCGTCGATGAAAGACAATCACCTCTTTGTTGGTATTCCATAATTAGTGCTGTCATTTCATCGATAAACAGTTCGAAATCAAGTTGAAGATGACGTACAACAAATGTCACTGGTTCTCTGACTGTAATAGATCGAGAGACTACGCGTTACTAGTTGAAATTTCGCTAATGGTGATGGAAATTAATTTCGACTGAAAATAAAAAGCATCTGGTTCATAATGTTCTGATTTTATTCAATATTATTTATTTATATTTGTATTTTCATTTGAACAAATCATAACTTTCGACTTTTATTTTTCAAATGTTTTTCAACGATGTGTCGTATGACCTCCTTAAAAAAATAGGGGGGGGATGAAAGGGTGACAATTTTTCTTCTGAAAAAAGGTTAGGATAACATAATCAATACAGAGTACTTCGGTTGAATAATAATTCCATTCAAATATTATGCAAGATATACAACATTAGAATGTTGAGAAATTTTGTGATGGGGGTGTTTTCGTTTAGATTTTTGTGAATAAAATAAAATAAGGCTCATAAACTTTTGGAGAAATCAAAATTATGATTCTTTCTATAGTATTGCTGTAAATCAATGGTAGTAATTACAGTTTTTTCGTCACTGGCAGCGAAATTGAAAAATTGTGTCTAGTTTTTCATCAACAGAGAAAAATATGCCTCAAATCGAAATACTATTTATGAGAATACATAATGGAACAAGAATGGATTGTTGAGATGGACATCAAAAATAAAGTGCACTCTGTTGATATGTTTTCTCATATAAAAAGAACACTCTGTATTTGAAGATTTACTGTAATAACTAGAAAAATCCGTGTGGTTGGCTCTCGATCTAGCACTTTGATATTTTTCATCCCTCGGTGTGTATACTTTGTTTTTTCCAAATCCCAAGTAGCATCTTGCTTATATGATATGATATGAAAACGTTTGACATGACATGAACCTTTAATTAGATTTTTCTGAGCCGCACTGCATAACCCATTCGGCACATGTTTTCCAACAAAATGGTCGATTCTTATTTCGAAAAACACACCATCCAAATGCACTCTCTCGTATCTCGCTTATTTTTCTCCTATTCTGACACTTCTATTTTTCACTACTTATCTATAATCTCGCCTTTGGAATCGCGACTACACAGCGAAACAGGCAAAAATTGTTAAAAAACAACCTGGTAAGTTTTCACTATGAACATGCAGCTTGGACAGAAAAATTCAAATAACACGCAGCATTCCTGTGGGCGTCGGCCAGAGGAAAGGCAAAAAACACCAACTGAAAATCTCATTTAAATTTTAACAATAACGCTTCTTGATATAATTGCCCAGTTTCACCAAACGACAGTTGATCGCAGACTAATTAAGCTCTACTCGATAGTTAAGCTGACGTAACAGTGTGTCCCGTTTCACCTTACATCAACCTGTTCGAGATGATCGCGATGAAAATTCTATCGTTCTGTGCGTTTATGTAATGGAACTGTACAGTTCTGTGTCATTTTTTGTGGTTTGATAATATAAACATAACCTCGAAACCATGAAAAATGTGTTTTTCTTTCAGGATATCATTTAATTTTCTTATAGAGTTCCTATTTGTGAGTTTTCTTATGAAAAAGTTTGTATATTTTGAATATATACTTTCTGGATAAATTACTGAGAAAGCAAAAATGCCATAACAAGTATCTAATATCTTGATCTGATTAGTTGATTTGATCACGATTTGAAGCTCCATTTTAGGTTAATCGGATCAAAACTGTTTGTGAAACTGGGCTTTAGTAGATAAGCTATCAAAATATCAGTAGATTAACCATGAGCTGCAAATACCAAGTCACAGAATTTCTTATGACCTTACCCACTAAAAAAGGCCGACGCCCACACGCATTAAATATTTTTTTGTTATCAATGTCATTATGATTACCTTCTGAAATTAATCTTGCGTGTTATGCCAATTTAATTTGTGGGCCAATATCTGATTTATTGTTTTATTCATTCAATTTACTTTACTAATGACCTCGAAATACATTCCACTTATGTCTAAAAGAACGATGCAAATGTTTATCCAAATTCGTTATCGAAATAATTAGAGAAATTGAGAATGATTGTGTAGGTTTTGGCATTTAAGTGATAAATGCAGCAGTGCGTGGATCAGAAACTCTTCGAATGTGCGTCAAAGTGAAATCGTATAATTCAACCAAATTATATACCCTCTAAATTGTAGCTATCTCCTCTGACCGAGTGGTTTCATTCTAGAACCATCTCTCGGCGAAAATATTGATGAACTCGGACTACATTTGTGACTCCATCTACATTATAACGTTTCACAATAAATTCGTAAAACGTATAACAAAAAATAATCTAATCATCGAACAGTGTACAAAATTTTATGGTAAATTATTGGATTCAATAACCATTTTAAATAAATAACCATTATCTTCAAAATAGACAAATCGATTAATTCAGTAGTCTATATTTTCAGGTATAATATGAAGAGTTAATTCTCAATGAAAACTTTCAATAAAATAGTGATCTAAGAAACCAATTCTTGTGTTGGATCAATCAAAAAATTATTTTTTCAAATCACCCTAATCACCTTGTAGATGGAGACAGATTGAAAATTAGTCCAACGTTCTCATGTGTCCACTGTACAGTCTGTCTTATACTCAATGTCCTTATAGGATATAGGCAAATTCAAAAATATTGCATTTTGGATTGTTTTATGTTTCCATATAACGTGCAAAACGGTGATAGTTCAAATATTGAAAAATATACAGAGGATTTCTTTGAAAATGAATGTGAGACCCCCTTGTATCTACAAAATATTGAGATTGCAGAGATATCTAGGGAGGACTTCGAAAATAGGACAGACTGTATGAATATCTAGACCTCAACTATTTCTGCTCGTTGAAAAAAAAAAATCCCCGCCTAGAAAAATTCCAATACTTCATGTAAATAATATTTACACAGCATGTCTCAACGTTATCTGTCGATATAATCAATCGGAAATGCATAAATTTTTTCGAAATTCTTTCAAAATTCAAGTGCATGTTCCTGATTATTTATTTTTATCCGTTATAAATATAAAATGTGTCCAATTTTTGATACTTTCTGGTAGTTTGTGTCAAAAGAATATTTGATATATCAAACATTCCTGTATCAATACATAAAATGATGATCCAATCAACCATCAGTCCTGATGATTTAATTTTGAAATTATAAAAAAAATATTTCTTCCTTTCTACAAAAGCTTCCATCCAAAAACATTCGTGTTGATTTTCCTGAGAATTTGATCATTTATGTAATTTTATTTGGAATTTTTGTATTCTCCTCACCCTAATCACTCTGTATATGGTCTGTTTCTAATGAGTTGATAACTAATCGTCAATGTGAACTCTCAAAATCGTCCCCAATATCACGATTTCCATACATTATCCCATCAAACTGAATATACCTATCGAAAATTGGACATACGGTACAATTTGTCCAATGAATTTTAGAAGTAAATGGAGTTTTGAAAGATCAGACTATCATCGAGCAGTAATGAAATTCCAGACTAGCTGAAGCGGATCCAAAAAATAATTTCTCAATTGAAAAATATTCTTTACTATATTTCTCGATTCAGTTATCTAAATAATTATCCTAGTCAGCGATATGTTCGAAATAAATATTATATTTTGTTTCCTTTCGATTTTTTTCATTGCTACTTGGACAATCAGACGGTAAGACTTAGATTTTGTGTTGTACTTTAGTCCCCTGAGAGCTTTAGTTGGTCCCTTTTATATTTCATTTGAATTTTAGAATGTGTTTGTGTTACATGTTTAGTATTTTCTTTACGTTTTATTCCCCAACTAGATTGCTGAAAAACATAATTGGAACATGCGATCAGATTCATTGAGATTAATATTATATTATCAATCAATATTTTTAAATTACTCAGAGTCATCTCGAGAACCTTCTATTACTATTTAAACTTATGTGAATTCGCAAATTTCGCATTCACATAACCCTCTTTCAAGGGTGCGTTCCATTAAGCGCTCACAACGATCACGCTCACGACCACGAATTTTGTCGTTCCACTTGGTTCTGTGCGTCATCGAAACGCTCACGCCGACCCACCTATTGAGATGGGTTCTCGTGAGCATGAATCATGACGTCATTCATGACATTTTCGCCACGACCCCAACGATCGTGGTCGCCATGTGGAACGTCTGAATGAGTGTTTTGGGCGTTGTGAGCGCTTAATGGAACGCACCCCAAGTGACAGATGTCACACTCGTCCTCTTCAGCTGTTTTGTCATGTATTCCAACGCACTGTCTTGATCTCTATTATCAACTGAAAAATATACAACGGAAATTTTAGTCTTGCAAATAAAACAAATAATTTTGCTCTGCTCGTTCTTTCTGCTTGAGTATTGATCTGCTGAAAATTAGCTTCACGTTTTTTAATTACCACACTGCTTGATTCGATTCCAAATGGAATGAACTTACATTCATAAAAAATTGTGGGTTATTTAAACTAATCACAGGTTAATACAACTTATTTATAGTAATGTTCTAGAGTTGAATTTTTCAATTATGAGTTTTGTGACATTGAAAAATTGTCTAGAACATTCTATATGCAGTGAAATGGCAAGAAATGTGATTCAAGTTGAGAATTTTCTCATTTTTCTTGTAATTTTTATTACACGACCTCTTTCTATGAGAATCTTATCATCAGAGATTACATTTCTCACAATGCTTCAAGAGTGAATACTTTTTACTGTATTTTTATAAGGAAGAAACGAATATTAGTTATTGGAGATTTTTATCTTCATTTGTTTCTTCGCCGATAATATTTTCAACGATCATAAAATGCTAGGTGATCAGAAAGCAATTTAGCTTTATCATTTTCTTCAAATAATTTACGTTCAGTAATGAACATGTAACCACTGACCATCAGATTTTTTTTGTAAAAAACTGGTTATTCGAATAAAATCTATATTAATATTATATTATATTATTTATTATCCACGAACACAGAACAAATTACTCAAAAAATTAACCCACCTTTTTCCATTTTGGAAATTATATTGAACTAACGATCGTCTAGAAAACATAATTTAATGGTAAATTAATGTTCCCTGATACCTAATGTAATTTATATTGAAGATATCGACCCAATGACAAACAATTTTGATGGAAATAAACCGTTTTATGATCACCTGGTTCACTGAATATTATGAAAAAACTTCAAAGGGCAACTATTACATTAGAATTCAATGCCAACATAATTACTCCGGAAGTGTTTGAATTTTTGATAATATAATATATAATTTTTGATTATATATACATATGTCGCCTCTGAAATTCTTCCACAATATTCGAAAATAAATGTTATGTATTATGCTGATTTCTACATGCACCGTTTGTTTTATTTTTTTCTATACTTCTGCGCTCGCTACACTTTGTGCCACTGCCCATTTGCTGTACCAATATGGCGTCGCCGTCAACTACTATTTCGGTAAGTTGCCTAGCTATTTGTTCAAGTATGCACTTGGATGGATACTGTCGAAAAAGTTGTTGATCACTTTAAATCTAGGCCTTAGGATGACGATTTTTGGTATTCTCAATCAATTGTTCAATATTCACCCATAACATGTTGAATTTCCTAGTCTCATTGTTGAAAATATGACTTAGAAACTTCCTATTATCTTGTAAAAGCGGCAACGATGCATCCAAGGTGTAGAATATATTCCTCAATTCGTTTTGGAGTTGAAAACGATCTAGTCTAGACTTCCAGATAAAATAATTGAAATCGTCAAATTTATTTCGATGTCTCCATGACCTTACAAGAAACTCATTCAAATTGTTGAACGTTGAAGATCTAATCTTTCCGAGTTCTATTTTGAAATGGATTTTTTATGTAGAACTTGCAAGGATAACATCGAATTGTTTTGGACTACACAAAATAACACTAACATTTGCATTTGTATCGTTTCTAGGGACAGCAGCCAATCTTCGGAAAGAAGTTATTAGAAACAAGATTCGAGCCATTGGAAAGATGGCTAGAGTATTTTCGGTACTGAGGTATGTGCTATTTTTTTTTATAAATTCGTTGATTCGTGAAGAAATATGTAGAAAAGTTACGAAAAATACACAATTTCCTGACCATCTCATGTATCCAAAAATATGGAGAATGTCACAATCATATGTCAATTGCAAAATAAGACGTACAACAGGTTGAACTTTCAGTGTTTTCATGTTGTTATTTCGTGGATAGATTAAACATTTTGGTTTTTTGATCATCGTCAATTAATTTTGATTTTTTTATGGATTTCAGGACCCTTCATTTCATAATTCTTTGCAAATTTTGTGAATATCCCTCATGTTGTGTATAGATTCGAATGTTCCTAGCCATTTCTCAATCAATTGGAAGTAGAGTGGTTAGCTGAATATTTTTCATTTTGCACTATTTTTCTTAAAAAAATACCATATTTTCTGTCTTAAATCGTGGTTTGTCACAGCTATCTCACCTCAACAAATAGACTAAAGTTGCTTGGCGTTCCATACTGGTCTGTATTTCCTGGTGTCATCAGTTTTTCACATTCCCAAATGAATAATTTCAAAAATGTTATGAGGTCAGATTTATCACTGATTATATCATCATCATTTGGAGCACTTGTATGAAAATTATTAAAACATTTTTTGATTCCAGAGAGGAGAGTGAATCTGTCCTACAACTCAAAGGGCTTACACCAACAGGAGCTTTACCAATGGGTGCGTTGTCTGGAGGAAAAACTGGATTGAAAAACGGTAAGATATGGAAAAAATTGCAATTTTCAAATACAATTATATTAAAGTTCATTCGACATCAAAGAAGGTTTCACTCAATGTGATTAAATTAAATACTTCTCCTAATGCTTTTAGTATGAGCGTCCCTCATTTGTAGGATATATAATACTAATAATAATGTTTATTAGCTCTGAGACAATAACAATTTGTATAGGAATAGTCACTTCTCAACCTAAGATTACAAATTTAAATATTACCAATTATAACAGTACATAATAAATTCATTCATATCGTTGCATTTTATATAGATCCCAGGAATACTGAAACATGTGCATAACTCATTGAATCTTTTAAAATTATTGATCAAAACATTAATTTAAAAATGTTAAGAATAAATTCATGGATAAATGCCGAAAACGTCTCTTTTTCCACAATGGTGCAATCCATTTCGAATTCAAATAATCTATTAACGCAATTGCCTCGAATTCTTCACCAAATGAACTATTTTTCATCTTCCTCCCCACAGCTCTGCAAGGCTTCTCGCCCAACCACAAAATCACCAGCTTTGCCGAGGCTAAAGGTCTCGACGCCGTCAACGAGCGCATGCCGCCGCGCAAGGACGCGCCGCCGTCGCCATCTGTCGAGGAAAAGTCACCTTCGACAGCGTCCCAGGACCACAATCACACGCAAACCAACGCGCATTCGTGAGTCGGAGCGTAGAAGAGGGGATCTCCGTGAGCTATCTGCAGGTGAGCACCTTTGGGAGCATTTTGAAATTTTTGTTTTGCGATTTGAAACACCCAAATGGCATTTTCTCAAATGAGTACGAAGAAGGGTATTGGCAAATGAACATGAGCGATACGCCACCTGGTGGCACTAAAAATAACTAGACGTGCGTTGATTTTATACTGAATTTGAATATTTGGAAGATTGTATTACTCTGAATCGGTAAAATCAAAATTCCAATATCAATTCCGATGCTTTTCTTCTAGCTGGTGATATAAATATCGTGAGTGGAAATTGAAACAAGATCTCACATTATCCATTTTATTCAGCACTTCTCACCAAAAAACATCACAATAAACAAATACTATGAATTCATAATTAATTCCATTACAAAAACAATTTTCTTGTCATCATGATATTATGATGACCAGCACTCAAAACGTCTTCACCTTCATCAAAACTTTTGAAAGTGTTTGTGCCTTCAAAGTACCCCGAACTAAATCTTGCCATTCGAATCTAAAAACAGAACAAATTATCAGAACCCTGTATATATTTTGATCGAATCATTCACATTCACAACAGTATTCTAACCTCGTATTATTTTCAATATAATACAATGAATAAAACAAATGATAATGCTTACCACCTTTAGAAATATGAAAATACATACACATGGATGCCCTAGCTCACTTTAAAAGTCTGGAATGTCTTTATTTTCATAATAAACTCACACTTTATTAACGAAAACTCACATGTAAACAAATACAACTACACCATTCAATGCCTGTTCGTATGGTTCTCTGACTGCTCACTTTGGCGCTGCAATCTTAAATTCATTCGCCTATACAATGCTTCTCGAAATTCCCCCCCACTTCTCTTATCTCTGGAACGATTCTACATGAACAAGTGAAATTTGGAAACTGAATAGTAAAGGTTGTGAAAACTGATGATAGCTAACAAAATTGGCAAAGGTGACGTCACAAAACCATTGTGAGTAATAATTTCAAATGGAACCCTATGACAAGTGACACTTATTTCAAAAGTTATCGTTTATGTTTGAATTTTTGAAAGATAATCTGAAATAACACTCCAACTGACTTAACAGCTCCAGTAATAACGCATTTAGCAAAACCATCTTCCAGTTCTCTGGTGTTGAAATTCGACTACTCATCGATATAAAGAAACGTTGAATTCGGAAACCTCCTTACTGAACGAAATCGTAATTTCCAGAATTCAGCAATTCCTTTGCAGTGGCGTTTCACCCGGAACATTTCACATCTCTACTAGACTATAGTCGTGCATCTCATCAGGACGACAGGACGTACGGCGAAACCATAAAAAAAAATTACCTTCGACGAGTTTCGATTCGTTTATTTCTATACTCTTTCGCTATGTGCGTGCACACTGGCTGCAACGGCGGTAGCGATATCTTTTTTCCTAAGCTTGTATCCAGCTCAGTGGCAAATGAAAAGATCTGTTTATCACACGATGTTTCTTTCAGCAAACTTTTAGTGAGGTGGTAGGTGAGAAACCACACAATGGAAACGTGCGAATAAAATGCCTGCATGAATGACTAATTTTCGATCTCAAAGACAGTTGAATGCTGTCTTTTCCTTATCCATCTAACTCATCCACCCAAAAATGGCTGGTCCAATACTAGATGAAACATTTATGCATTTCCAAATGATATACCCCTTTCTGAAAAATCTCCCTACAACATTCATTTCTACTTCCAATTTGTTATATTCATAAACTACATCAGCAAAGTGATGTTGATGCAATGACTACCATTTCCTCAAATGGAACACCCTATATATCATTGCTTTATTGCACAGGGTTTCTATAATCGTAAAAAATCAATTAGTTCATTTCCATTTGGGCATCCTTTCTGTTGAATAATCACTCAAAGAACCATTCGTGTAACAGAAATAAATTTTGGGGTGTTCCATTTGAAGAAATAGTTGAGAACGATGAATATCTATCCTGATTGGTGCACTGGATGTTTGTCAATGTTTTGAATATTTCAGAAAAGCAACACATTGATTGGGTATTCATATGCATTTATTTATCCAATATATCTCATCATTCAGTACTCAAATCAATTAGAACCTCGAGGTTGCGTTACCTATTGGTGTGGGTGTCTGATTTCTCACCTATCATTTCCTAGATACTGGAGAAAAATCGTGCGATATTCAGTTCTGCCACTAAGCTATCCTATTCTTGTTGCTTCAAGGTACTCTCTAAGAATATCCAACTACATTCCACTGAGTCATCTGGGCTAAATTATTGAATTTTCAGTGTTTTGTCCTGTTGTATTGTTGAATAGTAATCAGTAGTATAGGTAGTTCGAGTTGTAAGGTAGTCATTACGAGAATTAAGTTAATCCAGTTTTCAATCGATACGATTTTTGTTGGATAGCTTCAGAATACTCTAGCTTCTCGAATAATCCAATTATTTACTCGAAGAATCGTACAAAAAAATGGTCATGGGAAAGAGCTCACACAGAGATCCAACAAAAACTGTCAGTGTCAAGAGCACAGAAGTACGTTCCGATATCTTCCAATATGAAGCCTCTGGTCATGAGTAGACACACATTATCTCGTAGTGACTCGCCGTTGTTGAATTAAAACCGTAGTCAGCAGTGTGAAATAGCGCGCATTAAGTGATACGAGCGTGCCATATACATAATTTTAATAACCTGTCGTCACTGTCACCTGTCACTCCATACCTTGTTCTCCATTGTTTCATCGCCCACTGAGTCATTTTCACTAAATGTGTAATTTAAAGAATAAATGAAAGAAAAAGATGTTGCTGAATGTTGTGGG
Organism: Plagiodera versicolora; assembly: GCA_037013635.1. Classification (NCBI taxonomy): domain Eukaryota; kingdom Metazoa; phylum Arthropoda; class Insecta; order Coleoptera; family Chrysomelidae; genus Plagiodera; species Plagiodera versicolora. The sequence goes on along the minus strand of CM072991.1, from coordinate 6,751,993 downwards.
AATGAGGTTTCTACCAAACTTAGCTCCATGGAGAAAATCCAACCACTGTATCTGAATCATCGAAAATATATAGTAGGATAAAGGTACCCTGTTTGTAGGAATATATTCGTCGAATTCGATGAACCAATGAGACAAATGGGCTAAGTTTGCGTCAGCTAACTTCCGACTACAATCGTGCGAAATAAGTACATTTCTATCTCTCTCTCTATTAATATTAAACAAAGTATTTTTGATTTAATATTATGATGAAAATTCGCATCTTTGCCACGAGTTGTACTTATTTGTATTTTCTTTATTGTACAAATTGTGTTATAATATTAAAACGATTGGAGTGCTCTTTGTCTGAGAGAGAAGCGGTGTATGTGTAAATAAAAATGTACAAATATTCGTTAATCATTTCAGTGTATCGACTTGAACTTGCATTGAAAACCGTGAATCTCCAGCACCAGTTTTAATTGTAATCAATAGATTTTTAGCTTTTGTGAAGAGATAATGTCCTCTCGCTCAGACTCCGAGCATGCGTGAATGATTCTGAGTATGCCAGTGTTAAATTATATATTTACTAATCTTATAATTCTGTAAATTTACCTACTCTACAATATATTATATACATACTATGGTATAGTTGATTATTCGAATATCTCTTATTGAAGAGAATATCAAAAATTTCATATAACGTCCCTTAACTTTTATACAGAACCTTTCAATGGTGTCGCTTTTATCCCTTCTAAGCTATTTGATGGTATCGTACTATCGAAGATTTGGATGTGCTTCATTTATCTTCGTGATAGCCATTCTGATCGCAATAGATAGTGCTGGCAAAAAACTGATCGAATGCTACACTCTGCTGCATCCAATTTGCTAGCAGAGTCGTAGCAGAATTTGTCAACACTATAACTATTAATGAAATGTATCGAAGTATGGGACATATTCTCTACTTTATTTAAAATTAAATTTAGATGTGTTAGGCTAATCACTGATTTCACCATGGACTGGCATGGATTTTTCATAATTGATTCACTACCTCTATCTTTATCTTGTATATAAGCGTCTGTAGCTTGTTCTCATTCGAAGATTATTTTAGTTTCAAATTTGAACTCTATTTGTTGTAGATTAATCTAACGTTTCTGGTGTGATGAAATTGTGGTATAACTAAGCAATAAATCATATTTTTCTCGAACTATACAGGGGTCCCGAAACACTGCACAAACTAGTTTTCTCATTCTAATATAACCAAAAGAATGCATCATTTCTGTTGTAAAGGCATCTGAGAGAGATATTTCCACAAAAATGTCATAAAAAACAACTAGAAACATCAAAAAATAGTAGTTGTATAGTTTTCAAACATGGGCAGGTATAATTTCATTCTGTAGTTGATTGACTCATCTCAAATATGTTAATCGAATTGTCCATTGATAACGATGATTTCGATTCTGTCCATTTCAATCTATAAAAAATATTATTGTCATACCAGAAGCAGCAAAATTCATCAGAAATTTCGATACCTGTTCGAATATACTTGTCTAGTTGAATGCATATATTTCGGAACACCCTGTATGATGTCTGAACACAAAGCACAAGGAAATCGTCTGCAGGTTTTAGGGTTCTTTCTTCGACATTTTGTGAAGATATTGTCTCTCTGTGAAGAACGATTTTAACATTTTTAGCTACAACTTCAATGGATTCATCAATATGTCTCATGTTTATTCCTTGTGTTTTGCTGGCCGTGATAGGCTTCCCTTTTATTTCATAAAAATATCAAAATTGAATATCGTCAGAAATAATAGTTTCGAAAAATATATCCGAATAAATAATATAAAGCGAAAAGTATAGACCAAAAATGTCATTTTGGAACAAAAAATATATTTCCCATATTGAATTGTGTATTACTGAGACATATATTGAATTTTTCATCAACTCGAATGAGGAAGCAGTGCTTCTGCTTCGTTTGACTTTAAAATTATTATAATATTTCTACATCTGATCAAGAAACATTAAACCACTCAATAGACAGACGCAGTATCTCGGGGAATGTCAAGAAGAAGAAAACTGCTGTTGAATGTCTGGACGCTCTGTATACATTCAAATATTTGGTTGCCGAGTATATCGATTGTAAATGATGATCATCCTCCAATAGCTTGGACCTATCCGAGCAATAATAAAGCGATTATTTGTGATAGCTATCATTAATTTTGAATGGATTTTTTGTATTTCAACTTGATATTATAAAGAATGTTGATGCTATAATCTATCATAATATCAGGTACTGATACACTTTTTGAAAATGTATAAATAATATAAAACTATCTATATGCCTTCATACTTCCTAACTTATTATGATTATTATAATTACATGATATATAAATATATATATTATATATAATAATGCACTGAAGTATTGGGATGTTAGACTTTTTACTTTAGTACTATCACGTGCCACTTGATGTGGCCATTTTAATATTAATATCGGTACTGGAACTCCACAAACGTAAATCTGACTATTATCTGGGTATTTTTCGTCAACAGAAACTGGCTATTGAATTTTCTATATCAGCGTTAAAATTTTAAACTAGATTTGAAGGGTTATATAAAATTTCAATGAATCATTCGAAATTCTAAGCAATACAGGCACATATTGTGTTGACTGTATTGTTAAGACGTATTTTTTCGAGGAACCCAAATTGATCCACAAGTTATCAATTGATCATTCCTTTCTGGAAAATCTTTTTTTTATCAATTCAATAGAAATAATCGAATGTAATGTGCTGTACACAAGCCATTTGGGGCATTCTTTTCAAGGTGCAGTCTTCTCATTAAGAAGTTTCAACTCTATAATACAGTTTATGAAAAAATTCCAAATTGCCGACATTTTCTGGATGAACTTCCCAACTCTATTTCTAATTTATCATCGACCGGTTCATTGAAATATAAACCATCAACATGGGTTATGAAACAAACTCTATAACTACAATCAATCCAAATCTACAGAGTCGAGTAGTTGTTGCCAAATTGTCTTTTTCAATCCTAGTAAGTAATGTAACTGATGTCAAAAAAAAAGTTGCGTACTTACTTTCAATCAATTCATAAGATAAACAGAAATAGTATTGAGACATACTCAATACATTCGTTTTAGGCATGTTATAAGCGGTTATACCTGAAAAAGAGTCTAAATAAAATACGAATAAGTGTTTATTTTGCAAAAAAAATTATAACTTTCAACCTATAGATTACTTAGTTCGTGAAACAAAAAGGGGAAATATTTTTGGTTTAGTGTAATTCCAGTACATTTAGAATTAGCTGAATGTTTTTAAATAATTGAATATACATTATATACATATTATAAAATGCGTTGATATAATATTCATATCAAACGAAATGTGCAATTTTGAGATGAAAAAGTTTCTAACGTTATGCATGTTACATTTTGACAATTGTTTATCTGTGATCGCCTTGCGTTACTGAATTTGAATATTTACTCTTCCTGTCACTCTGGTCCACGCAACATGGTGGATTGTCGCGATTTAGAATACTACATGATTCTATATTTCAATTGTACTGGATATTTTTGTTTTGTGTTCTTTATCAAATATATATGATTGAAAAAACTTTTAGCATTGTTTCACTTTATTCACTCGAATTTATAATAAAGGTAAGTATTATTTACTCAAATTTATCACACGTGTGAATTATCGTCCCATAAGACACACCGCATAAATAGTCAGTCGGATGGGGACAGTGGAAGGAGAACAGAATTGTATCTCTCTCTCGATTATGTACAATTATAATACACTCGCTTTCCTCGTTACTCTTATAGATGTGATTTTTTTTTCCGAAACAGTACATCGAAATGAACGTCTGTCCATAGCACGATCGTTTGGCAACTCGTATGGTGGGGGGTGGCCCAAACAACGAGGAAATTCTTGTGGTTCTCAGGTTTCGCCACCTGCAGCGCTGTCCTCCATTGTCACTTTGTCAGCCAATCACAAATCAGATCCGATCAGCTTTTTGAAAATGGGAATGATTTTTAACTACCATTCAAGTCATAATCGTTTCTTTTGTTGACAATACGAACTGTCAAAGATTAATCGCGTGATTATACCCCTAAATCCCTCCTAGCGGATAATTATGGCAACTTTTTCTTGAAAACTGGTGCCACCCCCACCACTCAAAAGTTCCGTAGTTTCCAGACCTGTGTATATGATCGTGTTCCATAGGTTGTTTATAACTTGTCACATTTTATTTGGATGCATTCAAGTATTCCATTTTAATTTGAAAAATAAGTTCAGTGAACGAATTTGGAATGAAAAATCGTACAATAGGTATACATTTATTTACCTAACGATAATAAACAAAATTGAAATCATCTAATATAAAAAATACATACATACACAATCAACTCTACACTCATAGAAATATTTTGAGTCTCACTTTATCCGATTATTTTTCACGGGATGAACAATGAAAGATAACACGAGTGCGAAGTAATTCTCGCATTTGAGAATACAATTAGTGTAGACCAAGAAATTGCAATAATCTTGTCATATACCATGATATACATATTGCAGACATGAAAAATTGATTCAACGCAAAATCTATCTTGCCCACATGCAAATATTGAAAAGAATAAACATCATAAATAATGTCTTCGAATCACAATCTCTCAAGAAAACCTAATGAAAATATATACTTATACATTGCGCGTCATCACCTTCTTGCTTTTGGGGCCTGCTCCGTTCCGGACCGCCCCAACAGCTGAAGCGGCGGCGGCCGCAGCAGCCGCTCGCGTCGTCGTTTGCCTCATCGGAGTGGAAACTTGCGCTGGTTTTGCCACTTCCTTAATTAGACAAAAAATTGTATGTTATGAACGGAGCGATTATAATTAATGATGTTGATTTTGTAGGGTTTCAGTTATTTTTATGATACTGCATATACAGCGTAGATTTGATATCTTAACAAGATTAGTACAAGATTTGTTTGGCACCAACATCACATCCCTTCTATATCAATCAGGGAAATACAAATATTTCGGCTGGTCGCTACTCTGATTGGTTAATTTGAATTTCGCGCCTTCAAAAAGTTCTCTCATTCGTGTCCCGTGTTAATGTTCCAAAACAAATCCGCCATTACGCGCAGTTTTCAGCTTGAGTTTACTATATTACAGAAGTTTGAGTGCTGTTAGAGGTTGATCAGGTCATGTTTGGGCATATTTGTCATTATCCAAGTGTGAAAATGAGCAAAAAGTGTTTAGTTTGTGATTAAACAGAAAACATTGGTGATTGTTTACCATTTCACAGGTACGTTGTTGAATAATCTTCATTTTGTGTTTGGAAAAAAATTTTTCACCCAAGATTGTCAATGAGAGGAGAAGCTATTCCATTTTCATCAATGGCAGATGATGAGTGAGTATCAAGTTCATGATATTTTTGAGGTATATCTGAGGATTGTCAATGTCAATTTTGTAGTGGATTATCACTGAACGAGTTCCAACTCTGAAACTTAGTCCAGGACCGAGTACCTCAAAGCATACAGAGAACACTTTTTTTCCATGTACAAGGTATGTTACTGAATTTAATAATCAATCTGTATTGTACCAATTATATGAATCTGTTTTGTAGGTCTAGTTTGAATAGTTCAGCAAAAACTTCAGATAGAACTCTAACAGCTTTGGATTCTGAAAATGGCACAATAACAGATTATTAGTTGAATTAAATCCACTTTAGAACTAATAATAACCCTATTTGTTACGTCAGAACTGATAATATTAATGCTGGACGCATGGCATTTTAGGTTTCTTCCACGAAAAAAAAAAAAGCATAATTTTTTCATTTTTGAAGGCTTCTGCACTAGTTCATTTATGGAAATACGAAAATCAGTCCGATATCTCTTCTTTGAACTATTCGCGAAATGCTATCTCAATTTCATGCAGGCTATTCTTTTCGCTCTCATTAAATTCCTAAATGCAAGATGGTTTTTTTTTCGATCAGAATTACGTCCACTAAAAAATCATCACTTTTTAACATCAGCCAAGTATTCATCATGTCCCATCATCTCATTCTTATCAACTGATTTGGAAATTCCACCATCAAATTTTGAGTAAAGTAAATAATGGAGAGTCTGTGGAATCGAAAAATAATGCAAATACCTGAATCAAAGCGACATATTTTCTACAGTCCAAAAAAATATACAATAAAATAGAACGCCAAAATGTCAACAAAGTTTTATAGAAGAAACAAAAAAAAAACTCGCTCATCCAAAATCAAATGAATCACCAGAATATGAAATCTCACCTTTTTGACGGCCGGTTTGACATCCACCGGCGACGCCGTCACGATCTCCGTCTTTTCTTCTTCGGCTTTATCCGCCTCATCTTCCTCTTCCTCGTTATCGATCATTTCGATCAGATCAGCCGAGTTGTTGATGACGGACGGATCGCCTTCGTCTTGCGAGCTATTATTCGTCATGTCACAGGATTCATCGTTGGTTGCTTCTTCGGGATCGTACATCTCTTGATCGCCTGCATTGAAGAACAGATTATTTCCGCGTCCTATGCATTCAAAAATATCGGCAAGGTCATATCTTGAACAGTTTTTTATTGACAGCAAGATTAGTTCAGAACTTCAAACGCGTTTTTCTCGAAACAACATTTTTCAAAATTGCTCACATCTCAAGAAAAATTGACCAATCGACTTCAAATTAAAACTGAGCGTTCTTGAATATATTCAATATACAATAACTCACCATCAACATCAGCCTGAGAGTCCTGATTTTCGTCAGGACTTTTTTCTTCGTCCTTTTTGGATTCTTTCTCGGCTTTTTCTTTTTTCTGTTGTTCTTTGAGTGTCTTTCTGCAGGCTCCCATGAAATTATGGTAATGCATTTTCGTTTTTAGATGTTTCTAAAGAAAAAAAAAAGACTGGTTCAGGTTCACATTGTGATTGATTCGATTCCACAGTAAACGAAAAATAAATTCTACTAAATTCACTCGATGGGATCAGAATTACGTCCACTATGTAAATCATCAGAATTGAATGTCAGTCAAGTATTCATCATTTCCCATTAGCCCTGAAATATCTTTTGGATATCTAAATGCAAATTTAAAAATTAGGATTGTCATTAAATAAAACAGTAGGTGTGATATTTCATTTGTCGACATATTCTTGCATTAAAAATGGCACAATCCAAAATATTGAACAATTTCTTAGCTTTCTATTGTTTACTATCAAAAATATCCTGTGAGAGCTGCAAGGAATATACAAAAACTCCTCGAAATTTTATTACTACGATCTATTAGACAACTCAAGGGAGAATTCGTCTTTGAAAATCTCAAAAAATCTTTTTTTTTAACAGAAATAAATCTGTCGAAGCGTTTCCCGTATTTCGAACGTTTACGATATTTTAAACGCGTTTGAAGTTGATACCGTCAGCGCGCTCTGCACAAATAACAAAATTTCAAACGCGTTTTTCTCGAAAACGCGTTTTTCTCGAAAACACGTTTTTAAAAATGGCTGACATCCTGAAAATATGTCTTCACGGAATGACGGATCATTTTTTCGATATATATATATATATATTTTTGCATTAATTTTTCATCTTTTTATGCAAAAAAAAGCGAGAATTCAATTTTTTTGTTGCTGCTATTTTTCGAAATTCGTACTAAACGAGAAACCTATCCGTCATTCCATGGCCAAAGTGTCGCACATTGATAATATGCTTTGAAATTATGTTTTGGATCAACAAAGAAGAGGCAGTGACGTCAGTCGTTTTCCTCCCACGATTTGAGGACTTGTTTTCGCGGAGCTGCAACGGCCACCATTTTGTTTGTTTTTTCTTCAAAAAATATTGTTTGACGTTCTATATATCATAAATGAAAGTAAGAAAAAACCGTACTCAAAAATCTTCACTCGTTTCCTTGAAAAATAAAAAGTAAACACCTGACATGTGGCACTCCAAGGACGAAATCTCCATTTAAAACGCTGAAACCATTGTAAGATGAATAAAAACCAAAAACTCACCTGTCCCAATTCCTCACTCTCGAAACTCCTATTACACAATTCGCACCGGAAGCCGGTGAACGGCTTCAAGCTTTGCGTCGAGACGGCCCTATCCGGTTTATAGGCCGGCATCAGCTGGTGCAGGCCGGTGAGATCGTCGGTCAATTCGAGGATAGGATGTTCCGCCTCAACCTGCAACGACTCTTCCAACAACGGTTCGATGTTCAGATCGTTATCGTCCTCGGTCACGATCTTGTCGCCTTCTGAAATCGTATCGCTCAGTTCCAGACGCGTCGAAAATTGTGTCATTTTCAAAACAGTGTCCAAATTTTATAATTTCTTCCTTTTCCAATGAGTTTTATCTGTTTATGTCTATGAAACTTTCGAAAACCAATCTGATATTCTTTGGTTTATTTAAATAATGCTGTCTCAATTTTAATTAGGCTATTCTTTTCACTCTTATTAAATTCCTAAATGCCAGATTAATATTTTTTTGGATACAGTATAGTTTTTTTTGGATAGGATCAGAATTACGTCCACTAAAAAATCATCACTTCTTAACATCAGCCAAGTATTCATCATGTCCCATTATCGTATCCGAATCTTAACGATAAATAATTCATCTATCCCAATTACTGACCTGCGTTTCCGGTTTTCTCGCTCAATACTTCATTCAATTTCCTCAAATGCTCGGGAGTCAAGCAATGCTCGATCCATTCCATTCTCGATGGAAATTCTTTGTCGCACATTTTGCACACGGGATGCAAGTAGCGCTTCAGTCGTTGATGTCCCTCATTTCTGAAAGACATTTTTTTCTAGGGTTGAATACATTCAAACACGAATATTACGATATATTACTTAATACTAACCGGAAGTCGAATCGAGCGGACTGCCAGTTCTTGTTTTTCATTAAAATATGTAACCACATACAAACATATAATTTATTTTTAATCTACTGTGGACAAATATGATAAAACATCAGAAATTACCGCTGCACTAACTCAGTCTGTCATTATGAAACTGAAAGAATATTCAAGATTTGTTTCGCGGATGTGTTGAAAAGTTTATTCTGACTATTAAACATTGTTTTTCGTAGCTTCAAGTGAGAAATCGAAATATGTTGTTTCCATCAGCGTTAAACCTTCGACAAACAAAGAATTACTGAATACAACCTCGACTTACCTACGATGAGCGAGAATCTTCCCGAAGAATTTCAAATCGCACATGTTGCAGTTGCTCTCGACTTCGTTCGATGGCTTGAAGCGCTTGGGACCACGCTGCATGCGTTGCATTTCGATGGCCTTCCTCTCCTCTACCAACCGCATATTTTCGCGCAGAATGTTAACTGTGATATGGATGCTTTCCTCCAAAGTACCCAACATCTCTTTATGCGCGCGTCCTTTGAAAAATAAAAAAGAGATTTTCTCTGATGAAGAATGGAGTTTTTCTCGGTAAAATCAGAATTAACATCAACCACAGCATGGAAGTCGAATGGCAATAGAATAGATCATTTTGAGGTGACGTCACGACAGATCCGCCATATTACCGGTAGGGCACATAATAGAAAAGATAAATTTTTAAAGTGTGAATTATTTAAAATGGCAGCTTTTCGTTCTGTTGTGGGGGTGTTCTAAAAGGGCAGAAGGGATCAAAAACGTTATTTTAGAAACCCCAAAGCCTTACAAACCGAGGAGAAAAGCTGGACGCCTTAACAAAAGAATGTCGAGAATGTTGGGTAAGAGCTTTAAGAAATTTGAGCGATACGTTCCTTGAACATGCACGAATTTGTGCAGATCATTTTGTATCATGTAGGTAAATGATATTAATATATAAGAAATACAAAATGATGAATTTATAGTTGAATATTGTGTTAAAGTGAACGTTTTTTGTTCAACTCTTTGAGAGAAACTAGAAGATAGAGATAGCCCTGATTGGCCCCTTTTGTAAATATGGGATACACTAGCATCAAAACATAGGATGAGCAAAGTGTAAAAAAGCATGTTAGATTGGTTAAACACCAACATCGTCTGTAATTCCAAATTTAGAGTCGTAAAGCGATTTCACGTCTCCTTCAAGGGAATAAGTAGTATTCCGAGCCATATTGTACAAAAAGTTGATGAAATACGCAATATACACATTTAAAACTCGACCTAAACAACTCAACACTGCAGATAAATGGAAAAGCTAATGGCAGACCCGCCCTTGTATGCCCTACCAACAAAATGACCGCCTCTGTCAAAAGTCACATGACTAAAACAGATCAGGAAGTGACGTCACAAACACTCGTCTCACAGCACAATTTGCCAACATTGTGACTCATAGAAATGAACAATCATTTATAGTTTATAATCTTTGAGGGTCGGCAATCTTCTTCGGACGGCGGAGCATTTTAAAAACATTTTTTTATGTGTGATGCACATTCAAATAACTCAAATTCACAAAAAAAGGTTTTTTTGACATGTGCACTGTGCAAAAGGTTGAAAATGGCCGCGTTGCTGATCAAGTGAAAAGGGTGAACCGGAAGTGATATCAAATTTGCTTTTCAAGCAGAACATTTTGCATTTGAGATTTCTGCTTTGGATTGATTTCTGTAAGATATCTTTATATTAGTCTTTCATGATATTCTATTTTTTTTTGCATACAAAGTATACATTCAGGAGCCTCTAATACTGATTCAAAATATTCAACAGGATGTTCCATAATTTAACCTGTAGATGAATATTATTATTGAATTGTAATTGGTTCATGCAGCCATGTCAAGGTCCTCTTCTTTTTTTGCTGGCTTAACTTTCCTATCGAGATTCAACCGTTACTCACCTCGAACATGCTTCTGCATCGATTCCCCATCCCACATAACTTTGTTGCACACGAAGCACCTCAAGAACTGAGCCGGAATATCGTAGTACAGTCCCGACTTGTCCTTGACTTGTTTCTCCTTATCCTCGTTGCCTTCCTCTTCTTTTCTCTCCTCCGTATTATTCTTCTCGTCCTTCCAATCGCGTTTAGTCTCGCTGCTTTCCTCGTTGCCATCGTCTGCAGTAACGTCCATTTTCTCTTTCTTCACTTCCTTCTCTTCTTTCTTGATCTCCGCGACCGGTTTCTTGGTCTCCGCGACCGGTTTCTTCTCCTCCTTGTCCTTCCGGTTGTTCTGGTGGTTGTTGGGTCGCCGTCTGTCATGATTGCGGTTGCCACCGCCGATGTTGCGGTTCGGGTTCTACGGATAACAAATAACGTGCGGTTTTTCTGTACTTTTACTGAAAAATGTGTCTTCTTCACTCGCAATTTTATTGCGCGGAAGCACCTGAACCAACGTCTATTTAAGCTCGCCAGAAATGTTGGCGTGGCTGCTTGTGAATTATTTAAAAAATACTCCGAAACAGCGAGTCAGGTTAAGTTTATCACTGAAATGGTTTTGGGAGATGTTTTCGATTTATGAAAAATAAATACCACAATAGGCGAGGTCACAAGTTGTTTGTATTTTTTTCAAAGTTGTTTTTCCATAATAATTTCCCAAAAAATGTGCTTGTTTGAATACTGTGGAAACCGCGTCAGGATGTGACGTAACAAGTTCTGAACTCCCTCCAAGAGCGATAGAGAATTGATTGGTTATCACCAGAATAATGTTTTGCAGCGTTGCCAAGCGTTATTCTTGATTTTTCTTCACATTCTAGCACTCGGTACATATGGATATCATTCAACAATAACTAAATCAAGAAAATATAACAAATACGAAGTAGTGATTTAAATGCAATACATGCTGACGCATGTTGTGTTTATTCATACGACCCAGATAGCACAAACATTCTAAGAATATTCATATAAAATGCAAAAAAGTTATGCTGTAGAATATTCCAAGGAATATTCAGGAGATGTTCTCACAACATTACGAATATCCATAGAATGATTCAAGTGAATATACATAGAAGTTTCCACGATAATATTCCAATCACTTTCTGAAGGTACATTCCTAGATCTTTCCGTCCTCTAATCCAAGGATATTCATAATTAGAACCATTCCGTTCCTAGCAGTTTTCTTATTATTGCTAATTCATGCAACCCATCTCCGATGAAGCTAAATAACATATTTCCTCAGATGTTTCGGAAAATAGTGAAATTGGCAACTGCGGAATATGACGATTAGAGAACTCATTACGTTACAAGGAGCGGTCATAACGCTGTTGTTTGAATGTCTCAGTAAATTAAGGATTTTAGAGAGCCGTTTATTCGAATATCGCAAAACGTCTTCTAGAAAATACTGTGCATACATAATATTTTATCACTGTATTACAACTACATGCACATTTAAACCAAATTCACGCGTTTGTGTTCTCGCCTATTGTATAACTATTGGATGTAGTAAAACAAAGAAAATTCTTGGGAGGCGATAGAGTTGAATATCAGAGAAATTATCTCCAATATGGTGAAGAAAGTCTGTGCATAATGTAAAGTGCAATGAAACTTTGAATTCTACACTGATTCTAGAAAAACTAGTTCATTTCAAGACATGATAGTAGAGATGTTCTCAGAATTAACAGAGAATTAATCATCAGATTATTCATTTATTATATAACCTATTTGTTTTGGATTCTGAAAAATGTAATTTAAGCAAAAAATAGTGAAACTTTTAGGAGTTGTAAGGAAAATTAAATTAAGAAAAGATTATTATTCTCCAAATTTTAAATACCAGTGGATTGAAAGCAAAACATACATACAAACCTGGGTGTTGTCTGTCTGAAATAAAATTTCAATGCAGTATGTATACTAGATGTAGAAATACACAAAACCAGCAGAATCAATATATAGTGGATATTTACACTCCATTTCTAGAAGGCTAACTACTAAAAATAATAATGGTTAGAAGGGCCATATGAACATTTATTGAAAATAAATAGAGTGGTATATATAAAATAGTCCAGGCATACAGTCAATTTTGAGAAAAAAATGTCAAACATCTAATTATGGCAAAGGGAACTTATTATTTATTTCAAGGGACGAATGGTTTATCAGAATATATGAATTGATGTGCTGATGGATAAGTCATAAAGAACTCATTGTTTTTGGAACATATATTGAAGCCCACAAGTAATATCAATATCTAAGTTGCCTCAATTGTTGATGTATCACCAACACAAATTGCAAAAGAAAGTAATAAGTTGTGAGTACTGCAGGTTTTGAATTAATTGGAGTAAAGACCTGCAATACACTTGAGGCAACTATAAAGATTTCACTGAATCTTCATGAAGAACCTAAATTTGAAGCACTAATAATATAACACACTATTTTTGTTTGATGAGCAAATCATGGGGGTGCTCTAGAATAAAATAATCAAGAGTATAAGGGACACTTGTCCTAAAAATACCAGGAAAAATTGATAAAAACCATACCTTATTGTAAGGCTCATGTCGCCTAAAATCACGGCCTCGGTTGTTAGGACCAAACCGATTGAAATCTCGGTTCTGATTAGAAAAGGCAGGAGCCGTATTCAAAGAAAGTAATGACGGCGGATGTTGTTGCTGAGGTTGGAGCAAGCTCGAAAGAGCAAGAGCAAGTTGTTGGGGATTTGAGGTTAATTGGGAAAGTAAGCCTTGTCCCACGGAATTTTGGGACATGCCCCCTTGCCAGGGGTTCATTCCACCGCCGCCGTTTCCAAAAGGCTGTTGGGAGCGATTGCCCCGGGGGCCGCCGCCCATACCGCCCATTCTTCGATTCGCCATGATAACTTTCAACTAGATATACCAACAAATGTATATTAATTTGGTAGACACAAACATAGTGAATGGCGGATGACGCCGAATCTAATCAACAATACAATTTGATTACCTATACTACTGTTTACCTTTGATATTTAGCAACTATGAAGATTGCACTACAACTGACAACGCCACCGACTGAAATAACACAATTCTTCAAATCGCTCAAACGAAGACTTTTAACACGAGAAGTAAATAAACAGCAATGCACTCCCTTACACAATCAAAAACAATGTATGACAAGATGGCGGTTGTCGACAGGAAATTGGATATCGGAAATGGACGGCGTTGCCAACTTTCCATAAATGAAGACAGTCCAAGAATAATGAAGATATCGCCTCAAAATATACGAGCGGATTATGTAACCATGGGCACTTTTTAATTCCAGTACATACAAGCTACAGTAATTCTATGGTTGAAACTTCCATTGTGCGAGGTTCAGTTTATGCATCAGAATCTTAGTTGTTGATCGTAATCTCAATCGCAGTGTGTTCTGTGGGTTATTCACTGCTATCTATAACCCGTTCCGTACTGATTGTGCCAGAGCCACTTCCATGTTCCACAACTTCCACTCAGGGTTGCCGAAGCTACTCCATTCGGAGTAGATCTACTCCCTTTGATCATGATCTACTCCGCTACTCCAAAAGTTTGATTTCTACTCCGGTTGAATGTACGGATGCATATTTAGTTCGAAAGGGACAGTTGCCGATATACGCTTGAGAGAAAATAAAAGATGAAAACCGCTAGATGCGAGACAGAGTTGTCCTATTGTCATCATGTTATCTGTGTTTTATCTCGTAATTCTTATTCTTTTTTCCGCGATAGTTGACAATTGACATTTGATTTAATGGCAATGGTAAAAGATGTTGACTGAATACAGGGTGTTTCAAAATTCATTATCAAGATTTTAGGGGCGTATTTTCAGGTCAAAATAAGACGTTTTGGTCCATAAACATGTGTCCGCAAACGCTTCGTTACCGATCTACAGAGCGTTAAAGTTTCAACATTTTTTTATTTTTTTCTCCATAGCTCTTTCACTTTTTGAGATATTAAGATCAAATTTGAAATATAGGTTACGTTTTAGGGTTTACATCATCCAGTATGCCGAGTGATTGTAACAAGCTACAGGGAGATATTTTTTCATGGGATCAAGCCCTTTTTCGCCCCATGAACTTTTTTGTAGTGCGCCGCTGGTGAATTCTAAAATATGAAATGAATTCTTTGTTTTGTTTATAAATTTTTTTGTCTCTCGTAATTTTCACGCATCTGCGATCGTTATCGAGAAAAAAGTAAAATCAATTTTTGTGATTCGCTATATTTAATTAAATTTTTTAACAAAAGGTAGGAACCTATTATCACAATGAGAACAAAAAACTCTATACGTGATCTAAATTACAAGTTTCCTTAAACATTACCTAAAAAATAAGAAACCTAACGAACCTTGACTTTTCTGCAAAAAATAAAAAAATGTTGGAACTTTAACGCTCTGTAGATCGGTAACGAAGCGTTTGCGGACACATGTTTATGGACAAAAAAAGTCTTATTTTGACCTGAAAAATACGCCCCTAAAATCTTGATACTGAATTTTGAAACACCCTGTATGTACTAAGTACTACTCCGCTTTGGTGTCTATCTACTCCACTTTCAATCTCCAATCTACTACTATTTTTTAGCCTGGTGCGGCAACGCTGCTTCCACTCATTACAAACAACTGCCACACTCATCGCACAGTCGAAACGTCAAAACACATCACTTTTTTTAAGAAAACAAGGTGAACATTTTGTTTTTATCAGTTCTACTTGATAAATTTTGGTTGCGAAGGAGAATAAATCACGATTTTCGATAAAATGTCTGACTGGGATACAGTGACTGTCTTGAAGAAGAGAGCCCCAAAGGCATCGGCAATGAAAAGCGAACAAGCCGTGAATGCTGCACGTAGACAAGGTGTCGCTGTAGATACGCAATTGAAATGTAAGATCGGTGAATCTCCTGGAATCTAGATTTCGTTTAACTTCGAAATTTTCTTGATTCAGGGGGTGCCGGCAGTAATAAACAACATGTCACTACTAAAAATACAGCTAAATTAGACCGCGAGACTGAAGAACTTAAGCATGAGGCAATATCTTTGGATGTTGGAAAACTCATACAACAAGGTCGACAATCAAAGGGCCTCAGTCAGAAAGATCTTGCTACAAAAATCAATGAAAAACCACAAGTCATCACTGATTATGAAGCGGGAAGAGGGATTCCAAACAATGTGATCATTGGCAAAATAGAGAGAGTTATAGGCATCAAACTCCGTGGAAAAGATAGAGGACAACCAGTAGTGCCCCCAGGAACAAAAAAATAGGCATTCCTGGGGGAAATCAATGCATTTCATATATCAATAATGCTAATTATTTATATTCGTGTTGATTGAAAGTTATTTATTCTGAATTATAAAATGTTAACTATTTGCACTTGTGATTCAACAAAGGTATTCACTACAGTAATGATGTTTAGAATAGGTGCCAAAAACAATCGATGAATTCCTTAACTTCACCTAGTTTTATTTGCCAAAATTTCCTCCAATTGGTGCAAAACTAAAATAACAGTTTCGAAATATTTTAATGCCTAATATATTACATACAAGATAAGTTGAGAATCCGAAAAACAAATTTGTCACCTCGGGTGCAGCAGGTGGACCGGTTTTTTGTATGTTTACATCTGTCACAAAAACCATTCTTCTTTCCTTCTATTCATTTTACTTTCCATGTTCGAAATCTTAGATCCATGACCTGAGTTAGAGTCTATGAAACTAATAAAATTAAATGAGGAAAAAAAAAGAGAATTGAACTTCGACATCTCTATCAATTGTTTATATAATAAATATACCTGAAGAAATACGAATTGTGAACATAGATTGTTGATTTTTATTTAAATAAATCGATTCGAACCAAAATGGTTATATGAGGAAGATAGTTGTGAGAATACTCTTTATTTTGCTTTAATGATATTGAAAGATAACCAAATTTGCAAGAACTGAAACAAATGAACAATATTTCTCCGCAGAATACTCAAGCTGCAGGTGAAATTAATATTAACGTCAAAGACATGTTTAGCTGTCATAAATGTGATGTGTGACATTAGACATTGGAAGATAAAACGCCATTCGAATCGACCTAAATGTGCAATAGTTGAATATTCCTTTATTTTGATTACAACCTTGTGCTAAACACATCAAAAAATAAGATTGTGTACATTTTTCGACGTGTATCAAACAAAATTAATAACAATTGAATATGTCTGATTGGGATACGGTGACCGTCCTGAAGAAAAGGGCCCCAAAGGCCTCCACAATGAAAAGCGAGCAAGCCGTCAACGCTGCACGTAGACAAGGTGTTGCTGTGGATACCCAACTGAAATGTAAGAAATATCCTCGATATTCGATTCAATATTGCTAATTCATCCTTTCAGGGGGCGCAGGAAGCAACAAACAGCATGTGACTACAAAAAACACAGCAAAGTTGGATCGCGAGACTGAGGAACTGAATCATGAGAAGATATCTTTGGATGTTGGAAAGCTTATACAACAAGGTCGACAGGCCAAAGGTCTCAGCCAAAAAGATCTAGCCACAAAAATAAACGAGAAACCACAAATCATTACTGACTATGAAGCTGGAAGAGGAATTCCCAATAACATTATTATTGGGAAAATTGAAAGGGTTATTGGAATCAAATTGCGTGGAAAAGATCGTGGTAAACCACTTTTGCCCCCTGGTGGAAAGAAGTAGAAACAGGATATTTAATGATATATATTTTCACTTAGTGCTCAGAACTTTACTTCTCCATGATAAATCAAAGTGACTCTAAACATAATTCAATCCTTATTTGAAACTTCATTATCTATCTAATATTTGCATAGATGAAAGTATGATGTTCATATTTTACATTAAAAGTTGATTATGTGTGAATTTCTTTTTCTCCCCAAGAAAAAAATTCAACCTTCCACTCTACATAGGCACCAATCATTGTTTTGTGACATTGAACTTTGATATTTTTTTTGCATTTAATTTGCCCTATTTGCTTTGAAAACTGAACCTAAAGTAACCTTGTATATTGACTAGTCAAATGAAATAAAAACATTAATTTTTTTCCAGTAATTCAATTTAATTCCTTCATTAGATTGATACATTAAAAAATAAATTGAACAAATTAATCCTTCCTCAGATCAAATGTATCTTTCTTGATTCCATCCTTGGTGATGATATTTATTACTACACTATCACCTGTGTAAATATCCCTTTCAGCAGCTGAAATGAACACATCCTTGAGGATTGCTAATGCTTTTTCCTGTGAAATAGGTTCTGTGGATGCTGTGGTCATATTTTTCTGTCCTATCTGATTGTCTAACAGAGGCTGCAGCAAAGCTCCAGCAGATCCACCAGCTCTGTAAGTTGTCTTTTCACAGTGACCAATGGGGTCATAGCTATAAATACAACCTTTCCCTTCATTGTCGAGCCCAACTAGGACGTTGGAGATGTAATAAGGGAAGAAACGTTTGTAATAGAGCATAGTGGACAGCATTTGAGCACAAGCTGTGGTTGACATAACTTTGTTGTGTTCTTGTTGATACATCTGCATACGAGACTTGAGGATGCGAGTGAGAGTCAAAGTGTCGCACCAACAACCAGAACAACCTAGGACTGTGGTGTCTGATAGAGGAAAAAGCTTGTTTTGCTCCCTAGTGTAGATCGAGAAGCCAGCACTCAAACGAGTGTCTGCTCCTAATATTACGAAATCATCACCAGCAATAGCAACAACACTCCTGAAAACCAAAATAATAATAGTATAATGGGATCGGCAAAATGTAACTCTTGCTTACCCTCCATTATCCGCGTAGGGACTGAAAGATTGCTGAATCGGGGTAGATGAGTAATCAGGATAATAGGCATTCTGGACTGAATTCATATTTGAGTTGATATTGTATACGAATAACGAAAACAATAAATTGAAATTGTGGTTTAGTTATTTCAACTTCTAACGATGACAAGACGAAATTCAAATGACATAAAACTGACAGTTCAGTGAGGTTAACCAATGACATTATGGGCATTATGGGGCGCGTTCATAAACTTACTCACAGAGTAGAGTAAGAGTACGATCACGTGATTAGAAATATATGTTGATCATTGCTCCTCAATAGTCGTTCGAAAACTCTGCAAAATGGAAAATGTCAAGTGAATTCCAATGACCTGTCAAAACAAATTCAATATGGCGGGAGTATGCACACAATGCTTTGTTTACATATTGTTATGTTATAAATTGATGTGAAAGTTGTGAGATTTTTGTTTTCGTGACTGCATCAAATGATTTTTTATATTGTTCAGAGCTTATTAGTGGTATTCTCACTAAAAAATGCCTGTTACATGCCTTTTAGTCAACTGTGGAAGTCGTTCCAAGGATGATGTAAAATTATTTTTAGTGCCTGCGGTTTTAAGCCACAGGTTTCTTACGGATAAAAACGAATTGTCTGAAAGGCTATGGATAGCAGCAATTAAGAGGGACGATCTTACTGAATCGATACTAAAAAATCAAAGAGTCCAAATAACTTTTATTGTATTTACATTGTACATTTTATTCAGAGCAAATAAAAGTGCACCCACATGACTGCAAACTTCACTGTGTCCAGCCATTCATGGGCAATGTGCTGTTAATACACTTTCATCTTTGGCCACAATGCACCAAACGTCCAATGGTTTCTCATTCCCTCTCTGAGAATGTTTGACCTAAAAAAATTGCTGAATAAACAAAGGCAATAGAGATGAACACAATGTTCTCAACACGTTGAGCACTTTGTGCATAAATGCCATACATATTTGACTGGTCCCCAGCTCTGTGTATAAAGATAGTACTCATGTTTCTGTTTGTTTTGTGGAAATATTACTTCCAGGATCACCCTGTATTTCTTTTCGCCACCCATAGAAAAAAAGGTGACATACAGACAGATGTGAAAGATATTGATGTACTTAATATATGGAATATAACAAGTTCGCTTAAAAATTACTGTGAAGAGCACAAACAACACTTGACTATGAAATTATATCTGATCATCCAGTTCTAAAAAAAAGTTACCTTTCTCACTACAATGTAGACACCATTCACCACTTTTGTCCTCACATTCACAACAAAACCCGACTCATTTTCTCTTTGGTGTGATATAGCTATGGGTGAGCACAAATATGAAACAATATCTATGCTTGAAATATGTGGAATTCCATGAATTGAACTATCTAATTCCTGAATGTTGAATGTAAAAGGGTCTACATCATTTTCTAACTTCAGCTTCATTTGATATCTGTAAATAAACATTCCATTTCACATATAGGAAACAAACTGTTGTGTAAACAAATTGGATTTTTCAGCTTACCTTTTACCAATATCTGGATTTTCCAACAATAATGCCTTTACATTCACACTCTGCATCTTAAAAAGTCTATTCTTTCATCGAAAGTTGATTAATCAATTAATAATGAATACATTGAATACCATCATTATGTTGCTGGTTATTACTGTTTCAATACAAATCAGATACAAATACAAACCATCAAATAAGTTCCCTGTAATTGCCAATGTCATTACTGTCAGAGTATATGAATACTCTTTTCAAAAGCAGAGTATGTAGAGTTTACTACGAGTAAATTTCTGAACGATTGTTAATGCATACTCTATGAAGCTAGAATACGTTTACGAACGATTCGAAGTAAGCAGTCCATACTCTGAGTAAGTTTATGAACGCAACCATGGGGAAGAATCTCGGAGTGGGCGACATCTACTTTTAATCGTTTGAAATACTTGAGGTGTGACTAACCGTTTGAAATAAACTTTAAATCATCTGAAAATGCAGCGGATTGAAAGAGGTATCGTGGGGATAAAATAACGAAAAATGTGCTCTGTTCCTCAATCATATGTTACTTCAGATATCTCTTTACACAAATTTCCTTTGAATTCCTTTGAATTCCAAGGCAGTTGAGAAATCGCAGACAAATTTGAATATATAGGGAAACCTATTTATTAACCTGATTCATTTCAGTGATTTGAAGAATCGTGAGTGAATAGTGAGGTTATTTCACTGAATTCATATTATTTGTTGATAAGAAATGTGCAGGTTGTTGCGAGGAAAAACCATATCTTGCAGGTACTTATTCTCCTCAAACACATTTTCAAGAATTCTGCACATTATGTACTTACTACTTAAATATGGTATTTAGGCGTGTATGCAAAATAAAATACATTTGAACTCGTTTCCGTCATTACCCAAGAGGTAGAGTTCTCAATGCGTTGCTTTTTTTAATGGAAGCATCCCCAGTAGGCCTACAAACCATGTTTTTCAAAATATTCACATATTTACCCCTTCCAGAAATCAAAATTAATTCCTGAAATTCGTGTTCAATGGCATTTTTACAAAATAGCAAAATGCACTTCATATATTGTTTCAGATTACGTCTCCGAAAAGTCTACGCGGCACTTTTTTCACGTTTTTCAATTATTTCACTGCATTTACCCCTTCCAGAAATAAAATAATTTCTGAAATTCGTTTATTGGC
Organism: Plagiodera versicolora; assembly: GCA_037013635.1. Lineage (NCBI taxonomy): Eukaryota > Metazoa > Arthropoda > Insecta > Coleoptera > Chrysomelidae > Plagiodera > Plagiodera versicolora. Next base: position 6,730,667 of record CM072991.1, on the reverse strand, counting down.
ATTTGTACAAAATAGCAAAATGCACTTCATATTGTCTTGAATTATGTACCTGAAAAGTATAAACCGCGCTTATTATTTCATTTGTTTTCAATCATTTCACTGAGAATAGTTCATCTGAACGAAATCACCAGATGATACCTACTCGAACCGCATTTACCCCTTCCAGAAATTAAAATTAATTCCTGAAATTCGTTTTGATTGGCATTTTCACAAAATTGCAAAATGCACTTCATATTGTTTCAGATTATGTGTTTGTCTAAAAATCCACGAAGAACCATTCATGAAAAAATATTCAAGCTCAAAATAAAACGAATTCGTTTCATTTTTCAAATCTTTAATGTAAATCTCAAGAAAAAATATCCGAATTCGAGAAATCATAATGATGGGCCATTTGAAAAGAACGAAGAACTGATCATCTGAATGAATTCACCAGATGATACTTACTTGAACACCATGAACCCTTTTCTGAAAAAAAAACTGGAAAAAGAAATAATTCCTGAAAAAGAATAATTCCTGAAATAAAATAATTCCTGAAGTAAAATAATAATGAAATAAAACCTGAAATGAAATAATTCCAGAAATGAAATAATTCCAGAAATAAAATAATTCCTGAAATAGAATAATTCCTGAAATAGAATAATTCCTGAAATAGAATAATTCCTGAAATAGAATAATTCCTGAAAGAGAATAATTCCTGAAATAGAATAATTCCTGAAATACAATAATTCCTGAAATAGAATAATTCCTGAAATAGAATAATTCCTGAAATAGAATTAATAATTCCTGAAATAGAATAATTCCTGAAAGAGAATGATTCCTGAAATGAAATAATTCCTGAAAGAGAATAATTCCTGAAATAAAATGCACTTAATTTGGAAACTTGTCATCTTAATCGTCAGGCCTACCTTCTTTTTCATGAAAAAGTTTTTTAAGTGACATGTCGTTTTTAACATACAGTACATCAAAATACTGAATAGAATGTTCATTTTCGAGTTGAAATCTTCAACATTGCAGTAGCAGAAGTAACAGTCGTCTAAAGTGCGATTTAGTACAAATCAAATCTATAATCAAAGATGACCTTGAAAAAATCGACACGCCGTCAAGCGATTAACAAACAGAAGGTTCATCAAAATTCAAAGGTCCCACTCACTCAGGAGTCTAGAAGTTAGATAGCAAATCAAAAAATCAAGAACAACTATCGAAACTCCCTCAAGCACGAAAAACACTGTTCATACCGACTCTTTAAGGTGTCAACCTCCTTTTCAGGGAGGAAAATTACGAACACCAAAGTCAATACTCTCCCCTCGTAAGGGTACCGGGCGTGTTTTAAGGCGAGGTTTGTCAACTGTCGTTCTTGAAACTGTTCGAATAATCACTGAAAATGATATAAATGAAGTCACTTAGCGGCGTATTCGATTTCTTCAAGCGCATCTTTCATTGTAGATTTGATTTGTACTGTATCGCACTGTAGACGAATGTTACTTTTGCTACTGCGATGTCGAGGATTTCAATTCGAAAATAAACATTCTATTCAGTATCCTGATGTACTGTATGTTAAACGACCTGTCACTTGAAAACACTTTTTCATGAAAAAAAAGGTAGGTCTGTGTAATTTGGAAAAGTGAAGTTGAAATCGAGAAATTGCAATTTGGACATACTGAACGTATATCCCGGCTGTAAGGATTCTCTATAATCCTACGAATTTCATAGTTCGTCTGAATATTGTGGGTGCACCCGCTGTAATTCGTGCAGAAAGTCATGCATAATCAAAATATCACTTACCTTTTTCTAGAAGAAACTACGTACCATCTGTAACAACGGAAAAAATCATTAAATCTCAAGAATTAATATCTGAATTTGAAAAAACATAATGGACAATTTCAATAATAATAACAATAATAAATGTCCTTTATTGAACCAATTCACACTGATCCAATAGGCCAATCGACCTAATAATAAGTCCTTCTGCCCATTGAGATACTTGAATATGTACACAAATTGAAAGAAAAAAAAAACAAAACAACAAATCGATAAAAAAAACTTACACCAGTAAGTGAGAAATAGGTTTTATATGTAGCTAAGAAGTGGAATGTGAAATATTTGAAAGTGAATTCAATTGATTAAGTCATAAGTGTTTTCCAGTATTGTCTGCTGATTGGTTTTCTGAACAATTCTTGAGTGAGGAGACGAATGCTGAATGTGGGGTTGTAAAAGTTACAGGAATCAAAAAATCACTCACCGATTGGTAGTAGTAGTTACACCTTCTATCCTAGTTCTTTGTTTTCCATACGTCACCGTGCATCATCCGTTTACATCACATGCCATCTATAAGAAAATTAAAATTGAATCTATAAAATTGCATATTATATTTTATTGCTTCTTTTCTCAAATAGTAAGAAAGGGTTCATTTATCATATGTGTATTCATCATGAGAAAACATTGAAAACGCCGTTTTGAAAGTACAATTTCACCAAGAAATCAGTAAATTTCAATAAAAAAACTAGATGTATCGTGACGGAAAATTTCGATATCGTTCAGTTGTGTGAAGGGACATGAAAATAAAACTCACCCATTGATTTTTCTCAACATGCCCACTCTCAAACTGTCCTTGAAGCACACATACTGGAATTGTATCTTGTATCACACTTGAGATCACTGAAAACACTCACGAAAACTTTCCACCGCACGAGAAAGTCTTTTTGTCACACACGTCCGAACCCAACGGAGGTTTAAAATCGAATGATTAATATGTGCCGTCTTATCAGTCTGCCAATTCCTTTGTGTGTGATTAATAGGGTTAAATAATCGAAACTTAGTCATCTCTGCGATACCCAAATGTGTGTACAGGATGATTGAAATATTTTCAAATTAAATTCTGCTGCCTATATTAGAAGAACTCAGACTCCTCTGCCTGATTTAAAGATGCCTCTAGGGCCTCGCTAAATCGAAAAAATTGCATTCATCATGCGACTAACTTGAACGAAAATGTTTTTTGGTATTTACGTATTTCGGTACGAAAACACGAATTTCAAATTTTCAAAACGAACCTGTATTATTGTTGCTCACACCTCAATCCGACATTTTGTCATTCGCAGCGCCATCTTGCGGTACGTGATCTTTCCCTATTACATTTTGCATTACCATGATTCAGATGATTATTGAGCAAAATACAACTTTATGCGACTCTACCGACCATAATGTGAACTTCCCGAAACGCGTATTATTTCTTTGTTTTGTTTCGCTATCGTGTGTGATTTGTATGGTTATTTCGATTTCAAATCCAATTATAAAATGTCTGAAGGAAATATAAATAAAAATAACAATTGTTGTGATATTGGGTGCCACAGAAAATGAAAATGAATTATATGTAACCAACAAAATGGGAATTATCGAAGAAATTGATGAACGAAAGGCATGTGATAATAATTTATTGTGCTTGGTTTTTTATATATTGATGTTTATTTATAATAGCATAACCATACAGCTAACAATAATCCTGCAACCCAGACCCAAAACTAAACAATAAATTTGATACTAGGATCAGTAAAATTGCCAGGGCACGATAATTCGCCACTTAAGTATTGTAGTAAATACAACCTTGTACAGTTCAATAATAATGCTGAAATATGCTTGCAAATTCCAGATAAGCCTGATTTGCATGTGCACTCCATCTTTGTAATTTTCAAATCTTCATTTTAGAAAATGTACCCTCGATCTGATGGGGCTGTCCTAATAGAGCAGACGTTTCTAGATACCTGCAATGTTAATACTGTCCTTTATACTCGATTTCTTACCACATCAAATTAAGTGATTTGCTCTTCCTTCACAATACATGCATTGTCGGGAGATGCTTGTAAATATTTAAAAATTTCTGATAGTTTTAGGAACATCTTGCTAGATGATCTAAAATATTAAATAATATGACTTGATTATGCTTAAAAGTAACTTATTTCTGTACTCACATAAGAAGTCTAATTACTGAAAAAAAAATCCACCACAAAAATGCCTTTTCACACAAAATTTCGAATATTAACAACCACTATAAACACGTAAGAACCATATGAAACTGCTAGAAGAATACGCGTTTCGGGAACAGCTGATGCAGCGAATGCAGCGCCACCATCGGTAAATATTTTGCTCAATTTTCGGATGATATTTCGATATTCTGAACAGATGAGTTTATGATTCCAAACTTGTTATAATATCACAAGAAACATCAAATAATAAAATTTGTGGTCAGATAGATAGATATGGTCATGAGAATATAATAAGAAGAAGAAACAACAAGAAAGAGAAGAGTAGTTGTGGTGAAGTAAGGTTATGAATAATTTGTGCTCAGTGTTTATGCTGCAGCAAAATCGTGCAGATGTTGTAATTTTTTTCGCTTTGAGTACAAACATTGATTGAAATATGGGGAAAATTGCGAAGGTGATTGTTGGGAAAAGGAGTCTGATAGAAAAGAAATCGTTGAAACATGTTAAAAGGAAATTGAAGGATAAACGAAGTAAAATAAACATCATCTCCAATGAGAAGTTATCAGAATCATTACTGGATTCTTTGAATCTAACTGATACCACGGACAATACCTTTGATGAAACGCAACATTCAGAAGTAGTTAAGAAAACGAAAAAGGGGACCAAGTCACGAATAGAGAAGAAAAGCAAGAAGAAGGATAAATTGAATATTAAGAAGAAACTGCTCATGAAGAAGATTGATTTGGTGAAAGAAATGAAAAAGGAACAAAAAATCAGGGAAAAAAGGAAAAACACTGCAATAATTGGTGATACCAATCCCTTGCATGATGCTCTACCTTCCATAGAACCTTTGTTGAAAATGAAACGTAGTGCCCAAATCAAACCAGAAGAGAAACATAAGAAGAAAAAGTGTATTGAGAAAGCTGCCAAAAGGAAAAAACAAACAATGAGTGATATTGAAGCATTCAAGAGAGCAATGAATGATGAAACTTACAAAACTAATCCTTATGACAGTATTTCTGAGCATGTACAGAGGTCAGTTTTTTTTTATAGAGAAAACATGAAATGATATAACAGTGTGATCCTTTTCAATCTAAATTATTTTTTCTTATAGAAAGAATGCTCCAATTTTGGGAGGCAAACATTTTATTTCTATTTTTTAGATGTATTGTTCTTAGGAAATATTATATAATATATAAGTTGTTCATAATATTATTCATCAATATTCCTCCAGAAAGTAACCAAATATTTCATGGATTTATTTTCAAGAAACTATACCTTAACTAAACCAGGAAAATTTTCACTGAATTTGAAAAAAAAATTGAGTTGTGAATACTACGAAAAAAACTTAAACAGATTGTAAATTAATCTCCAACTTTTCCTCATACTATGTTTCATAACTGTACTCTCTTAGATTTTTTTCGTTGGTGTTTGTCATTTGATGACCTCAAATCATTCATATATCATTTAGTAGTATCTTAATTGATACAAAAATTTTATATGCTGGTGAGTATTTTCCAAATTAACAACATTTCAGAGAAATCATATCTTCTATTCATGAAGAACTTGAGTTTATTATGTTCATGTTTGAACAAGTGTTCCAAATGAAAGCCAATCTTATTTCTATATTTATTGAAACATGATGAATAATACGTTGAAAACAATCAAAACGGTGTGAATCATCGAATGAAAAAGAAATCGAAAATAGTTGTTATGGTGAGAATTATTCAACGTTTGTATATAATCAAACAAAACTCTCAATAATGAATAAAGAATCTCAAAAACATTTGAGCCGATATGGTACATTTCTAAAATATAAATTTTGTGTATACTCATATGGGATCAATTCTAAACTAAATAATCACATGGTTCAGTTGGTGAAGTCGAAACATTTATGATAAAATCTTGTTTTATTTACAATTCAAACGGCTATTCAAAAAAAATCTATGGCGCAGTCAACAGTTCTTCTTCTATGCTTTGGGATCGAATCACCTTGATGCCCAGAAGATTCTTGGATTTCTGGGAAAGTTGAGTTTTTTCGCTGTGATATTCGTCAGCGTAGTCTTTGAGACGGTGTCCCAAGAAAACAGCGCGCTCTCGCTTTTTAATCATGTAGTCTGTGGGCAACAACCATCTGTTTTCGTGGCATTCTTCAGGGGATGGCCTCTTACTGAAAACATAAATTTAGATTGAGTGCAGAGAAAAGAGCTATGTTGGTGAAATCTGAATTATTTCGCAAATGACTAGATCATGGCGGATAAATTGATCATAATTTTAACAATTTTCGATTTATAGAAGGTGTATGGGTAAGGATGCTTTCAATATTTCCTGAGAAAACTCGAGCATGTCATAGTTCAATGGGATCGAAATAAACAGTAATCCTACTTTAGGAAGTTCTTAGGCTTAGTTTCAACGAACGAATGTTGATCGCTGGTTAATTGAGCTCGACTTAATAGTTAAGCTGAGCCAACTGTTTATAAATTCACGATTGGAACATCTGTCAACTTGGCAACGTTGTGAAAGGCAGCAGTTTTTATCGTTCCGTGCGTATATATAATAAAATCATATAGTTCTGTGTCATTTATTGATATTTGTTGATGGCCATAGAATTTGGAACACCATAGAAGTGTTTTTTTTCAATTTCTCTCAAATTTTGATTAAAATTCGTGTAATTGAGGTTATTTTGTGATTGTTTAGGATGCTCCCTATGCTGTGTGAAATCCCTGACGAATAGGAAACTGTCGAAATAAGGGCGAACGAATCAGAAATAATCCCTGACAACTCGTTGATAACAGTCTGTTTTCGAGTCTGTTTTCACACTCACTTTGGATGGCGTTTGAAGAGGAGCATCAGGAACCTCGTGGCTTCTTGAGAGACTTCTTGGAACAGATGTTCGAATCTGTAGCGTACAAACAATATATTTTGCCGGCTCTCGTTTTCGTCTTGTCCACGGAACGGTACAATTCCCGACAACATAATGTATGTCAAAACACCCACAGACCAAATGTCGGATTGTGGGAATGCAGGTTCTTCGGCCAATACCTCGGGAGCTGAAAAAATGAAGAAATATTTCATTTATCTAAAACGTACAAATCGCTTGATGACGAATCTTATTGAAGAGAAGCTTTAAAATTCAATTGAAGGTCAAATGAGCTTCCAGATATTTTTTGTAGTGTGTCCACTTTCAGTATTATTATTAGTAGGTTTTCAGTGTATTTTCAGGATTGATATACTTGGAGTAACAATATTTCCTGTAATTTTGGCAAACCTGAAGATTCCATTTGCTCAGGAGACAACCGAAGCTGGCATTATTCATTCAAGTTATAATTCTGTTCGAAATATTTTTAACATTTCTTTATATTAATACATGAAATACACAAAATCTTATACTCTACTCATTATACCTAGATTAAGTTTTCATTGATTAGGTAACTGATTGTGTTGTACACTTTTAGGTGCAAAAAAAAACTGAAACTTCTGAATTCCATAGCTATTCCTTTTGAACCATTTTTGATGCAACTTTTTTCGCAACCACGTTCTTTGTGGTGGTGAAATAATTTCCGAACTCACCGATATAATCCGGATGACCCAGGACAGGAACTTTCGTTCCCAACTTCGTAACCCTGTGAGCTGATCCTAAATCGACTAGTTTGACTTGTACCGATCTGACACCGCACATAACAACGTTGTCTGGTTGAAGGTCCAAATGGCAGAGGCCTCGCCAGTGAAGGTATTGCAATCCGTCCAGGATCTGCCGAAAATAAGGAATTTCTCCAATTTATAACGTTCCCAATTTTGGTACCACAGTGCAGAAGTTTTTGGTCTTCTATCCATAGACTTGACCTCCAAGATCGTGAGATTTGACACTATAAGATTTTGTCTATGTCCATAAAACTACAACCACGTGTGAATCGAGGGAGGACATTCAACGCCTCAACGAAATTCAATGGTGCATCAACGAAATTCAATGGTGCATCAACGAAATTATATGGTGCACCAACAAAATTCAATGGCGCATCAACGAAATTCAATGGTACATCAACGAAATTCAATGGAGCATCAACAAAATTCAACGCAGCATCAACGAAATTCAACGTTGCATCAACGAAATTCAATGGAGCATCACCGAAATTCAACGCTGCATCAACGAAATTCAATGGTGCATCAACGAAATTCAATGGTGCATCAACGAAATTCAATTTGGCTGTTCCACACTGTATAATGAGGTGTCAATTATCTTCCAAAGAGTTGGAATGGCATCACTGCTCGAACCTTTTGAAGTTATACTTCAAAAAACTCACCTGACTAACGATGGTGGCGACAGTCTGTTCGCTGTACTCGTGCTTGTTGGACAGATACGTCAAAATGTCAGCTCCTTGTAGTTTTTCCAGTACGAACACGGCGGTATCGTTGAGGCGATACGCCGATAGGAGGCTGGCGATTCTCTCGTGCCTGAGCGATCTCAGAGCGGCGAATTCTCCGTCAACGTCCTCCCTTCTATCGTCGTTGTACTCCAAGATTTTCGCCACCACCACGGTGTCTTTTTTCTTGTCCACCGCTTTCAAAACCAGCGAGAATCTTCCCCTGGAATTAATTATGAATTGAGTGCGATGCGTACAGGGTGGCCAGATTTTTATATCGAGTTTTGAAAAAACAAAAAAAAAATCAGTTGTTGACACGAAAATTTCATCCCTCTAATATGCCTGCAGAAATAAATTTGCCTGAAATTTCGTCTATAAGGTGTCTAAGAGGCGTTGAAAACTGTGGTGAAATCCGGTTTTCGATATCTAGTATAGTTTTCGACATATTTCATTTTGAAAGTTCCAAAAAATCTCAAAAAGTCGCAAAAACTCACAAAAAACCCAAACACTCTATTATTCTAAATGAAAAAACCTCTGAAAAGTCAATGTCGATGCTCTGGAAGCCTCCATACGAAAATTGGAGACTCTAAGACGATTTTGAAATTCTAGAAAATCCAAAGGTACCCTTTGGTATATTTTTCGAAAAATTTCAAAAAATAAATTCGCCTGAAATCTCGTCTAAAAGGTGAAATCCGTTTTTCGATATCTGGTATAGTTTTCGAGATATTTCATGTTGAAAATTCCAAAAAACCTCGAAAAGTCGAGAAAACTCACGAAAAAACCCAAAAACTCCATTATTCTCAACGAAAAAACCTCTGAAAAGTCAATGTCGATTACATTGTAGAATACAAAATAAATTCAGAAAAAAAATATCAGCCAGAAAATGACCTGCAAGACCCTGCACATTGAATGATACCAACCGTGTAATTTCTGAGATGAAACTGAAGTTTTCTTGCACATCCGATTCCTCCCATTCGATTGGCTTCGTTTCTATAGCATAATCATACTGGATGTTCGTTTCTTCTTCAGCAAGTTTACCACTATCGGTGATCTGTTGTAGATGCAGCATCGCGCTGCTCAGTTTTATCTTTGGAGTTCCTGATCAGGAAGATTTGAATCTCAATATTCAATTTATCAAATGGATCAATTGATTTTACTGACCTGCAGGCTTGGTCATGATTGGGGCTGATGGTACTCCGGAATCGCTCCATCCAATCGAATTTTTAGCTGCCAATCTGAAGATGTAACTCTTGTTGGATTCCAAACCGCTGATCAGGTAGAATTCGTGGTCGATATTGTCAGCCTTTTTGGTCCATTCAGATTCGTCGGCCATCTTGTATTCCAGTCTATAACGAAATATGAGAAAATGGCACATTTGAAACGTAGTACTATGATTGTTTATTCTCCTATCTTTGTGACGTATTTAGGAATACAACTTCATATCATTTCAAACAGGGTGTTTTTCTGAATTCTTGAATTCTTTCACCCCCTTTCATCGATAGCTGCCCCCTCATTTTTTCAATAGCAAGGAGGGCGTGTGATCATCGTTGCAAAATATTGCAAAAATATAATTACAAAATTATCAATTCTGATTTTTTCAGAATGAAAATACGAAATAAGAATAAATGATCATTTTTACTTTTTTTAATTGTGAAGCAATTGATGACACTTGAAGAACTTCATAATCAATAATTCATTCAGTTGATTCATTTGATTTATTTTTGAAGATTTTATTAAATTTTATTTGTTTATCTATTTTTATTTGCATTTTCACTTTCAATCAAACAACTAACCGTTTTATGATATTCTGAATGTTGGATCACAACATTCTATTTTCTATCTTCGTTCTTTTTCAAATGAATACAATTCCACGAAATTTGTGCTGAATGAAATGAAGAGAAAGCACATTCCGAAAAAGTATGACTATTTTCAAGACAAATTTTGTGAAATTGTATCCATTTAAAAAAGAACGAAGATAAAAAATAGAAAACATGCCATCCATCCCAAATTAATTTTTTGAATATGAAATGAAAATAAGAAGAAATTATAATTTTTACTTTTTTTAATTGCGAGGTAATTGATGACACTCGGAAAACTTCATAATTAATAGTTCATCCAGTTGATTCCTTTTCTTTTTTTTTGAAGATTTAATTCAATTTTATTTGTGTATCTATTTTTATTGGCATTTTCAATGATGATTTTTGAGTCCTTCTCTTGTAATATTTCCAAAATGTATTGCACAAACCCCTTGCCATTGAAAAAATCCAGGAGGTGTTGAAAAAAGAATTATGATAATTTCACCACCACGCAAATCCTCATCAATACAAGCGCCATCTAGCGTGACTCATCTTTCCCACCTACCTATAACAAATGACAGGCGCATTGCCGTCAAACTTGGGTTGCTTCCACGTCAACAGAATCTCACTGTCGGACATCTGAGAGGCTTCCGGGCTGTCCGGCTCGTCTGGCACGAGACCCAGAACGATCCTGGTTCGTGCGATGGTCTGCCCGATCTTGTTACGGGCGACCACCTTGTAGAGGCCCTGATCGAACGACAGAGCTGGTGTGAGCTTGAAGTGCGACCTGCCCTCTTCGTCTGTCGTGATTTTTATCCTGTGAGATTCTGCTATGATCGCATCGTTCCTGAAAAGTTACAGTGTAGATCATTGATAACGATATTTTTGTGATTTGGGAGTGAGGTGAACTTATCATTCGAATTATTAAGTTTACACTCATGAGGAAGAAAAAAAGTATAAATGGAATCAGGAATACAATTGATTCAAGAGACTGCGGTAATGAGCACCAAGTCTGGAGTCTTCTAGAGTTGAACTCTTTCACATCTGATATTTTTTTTATGTAAAACTTCCCACGAAAGGAGACATCCTGTAATGTTCAGAGAACATCGTGAGAAGCAAGGGAAAGAAGGTAGGAATTGGTGTTCTTTTTAAATTTCTGAAGGTCACATGAATTGTTGTAAAGAATGGATTTATGGATGCTCAAACGAAGAGTTCGCCTTCAATTGGAAAAATGATTTATGTAGAGTGAAAATTCAGTTTTCAGACAGTGGATATGTCCAGAAATATGTTGAAATGCAGACAGTTATATCAATATAATATAAATACAAATTTCAGAATACACACAATTCTACTATACATACTCATTATACAAGAGGTATCGATAATCTCCACATACCAAAACAGAATAGGTCCCCTTCTATGAAATCACTTTTTTATAGAGGCATCAATGAATTCAATAAATTATCAACCTCCATCAAAGAATCGAAATCAGTGAATGAATTTGAGAATTACTTAATTTCAAACATTGAAACTGATTCTTAATATTATATTGGGAAATGATTTTGTTTCATTTGATCAATATTGTCTATTTCTGTTATTAATTATATATATTTATTCTTTAATTATCTCATTGGTTGATATGTTGTGTGAAACATAAATTGATGAATTCTAATTATTATTGCATATTATTATAATTATTATATTTTTGATATTATATCATTATTATTGTTTCATATAATCTTGAAGTTGTTTATTTTCAGTCATTTATTTTATTTATTTATTCTTGATGATCAAGCTCAAAGGAATAATTAGGATGTATCCTACCAATAAAGATTTCATCATCATCTTATAACGTTCTCGACTTTGAAAAAGTGTAGGTCAATTTTGATCCACTTCAAAATCCTCGAACTTCTCATGGACCACAAAAATTCGTATTGTATTCATTCTTCAGTAGATTTTATGAAATTTGAACCAATTCAACATACTTGAACCACTGGACAATAGGTTGAGGATCCCCAACAGCTAAACAGGTGAGCTCCAAATCTTTTCCTTCTTGCATAGCAGTCAGATGGGACTTTTCTCTGAAGAATGGCAATCGTCCTTCCTGTTTGGCCTCGAGGAAAGCTTCTGCTTCCACATAAGTATCCAAACGAGAACCTTCAACGAACAATATTATCAATAATTCCAATTTTACCAAGTACTCCAATGGGGAAGTCCACCAATTTTTCAAAACAGCATAATCGTGTTCTGTATGTCCAAAAACTACCATTCACAATTTTTTTATTTCTCATTCGGTCTGTATCATGAATAAAATAATGAGAAAATGAACGGAATTGATTTCGAACATATAATTTCATGCGCCATTTTCAGAGATTGCTCTCATTGGTGTAAGGTAGTATGACGTACTTAACCCTACACGCCCATCCACCTTAAGCTGACCAATCATAGATAATTGTTCCGTGCTAAATCTTGCTGTGTGCCGCAACAAAATATCACAACTCATTCTCGTAGTAAAAGATGCAAAAGAATACAATGTAAATGATATTTTTTCCACATATTATCATGAAATGGTATAGTTTTCACTTATCGATACGTTTTTGAGAAAATATATCAAAGGAACAAGGAGTCATCCACAAGTAAACTTGGCAACATTGCGCATGGTGTGAGCAAAAGATATATGGAGACCGACAAAGATAGACTCAGGGTGTAGCACGTCATACACTCATAGCACCGCCCAATTATTTCTGGCGTTTTTAAATTTTGAATGAAAATGATGATTTCAAAACGCTGTAGAATCTATTTGCTTTGATTTTTATTCTTGATATTGGATATACACTGAACTAATAACATTATTCATCGATTGAGAGTGGTTTGGCAGGATTTCATCACTTAGTGGTTTTCCCCATTTTTTGAGAGCAGAATCTTCACTCGACTTTGAATACTGAGAGACTTTCAAATCTTCGAACAAAAATCCAGATTGTAAAATCAGCCCGAAAGAGACTCCAAAGCAATTTTTTTTGGTGGTTTGGTATTTTATTTCAGGAGATAATTGAACGTTTATACATATCAGCAACTTTCTCACCTAATTCATGCCTTATCCTTCTGACTGCTGGATCACGGTCAGCAGCACCATATCGATTGATACGAGCTTTTCTTTCGTCGTCAATTTCTTCATCCATGACGTCAGTGAATCTGCGTCTCTCGTGGATTATGGGAGTCTGAAGAGATCGGAGTTGTAGTGAACAAAAACACTAGAGAAACTGCAAAAACTATTACTCACCCTCCAATCGTATCCATTTTCGTTCGATAAGATGTATCCAGAACCGGGTCCTCTATTTCCAGCTACTTTCATGTACTCACGCAGTCTTACTGGAAAATCGACATCACGTAGTTGCAGCAGGTAGGTGTCTGGTCCATTTTGATAACTAGAGGAGGAGAACAATCATGATCATCTCTCATTGTCATTCGATTAAGTACAAATAAAATCTGGTTGAGAATAGTGACTTCAATCCGAAACAATTGCATTGAATAATTGGAGGAAATGGTAACACAGAGTGGTGATTTCCTAAAAGCTTGTCGTCAAATTTGGGAGTTTAATTAATTTTTTTTATGATTTGAAATATCACCGAAAAGAGTTGAGAGAATACTTGAAAAGGACAACACGCGAAAGACGCGAACTATAGTTTATTTATTTGAGGAAGATAGTTCTGACAGATTTGGTTATTTTTCAATATACCAACAGTGTAAAATGAAAAATATCTAGCTGACCACAGAAATCGTGATTGGTTGAGACATAGCTAAGAACATTTAGTCACTCAACAACAACTTCATATTTATTCGGAGAAAATCTTTGAACTGTAATGAGGCTCGCTAATTCTAGTCGAAATTTTTACAGATCTTGAAAAAACTGTTGAATGGTTATCCACAGTCAAAAGTCATTCAATATTGGTGTATATTTTTTATAAATAAGAAGAAAACCTGGAAACAATAGGGCATTCCAACGACCTGTCAAAACAAATTCAATATGGTGGGAGTAGGCACACAATGCTTTGTTTACATATTGTTATGATATAAATTGATCTAAAAGTTGTGAGATTTTTGTTTTCGTGACAGCATCAAATGATTTTTCATATTGTTTAGAGCTTATTAGTGGTATTCCCACTAAGAAATGCCTGTTACATGCCTTTTAGTCAACTGTGGAAGTCGTTCCAAGGATGATGTAAAATTCTTTTTAGTGCCTGCGGTTTTAAGCCACAGGCTTCTAACGGATAAAAACGAATTGTCTGAAAGGCTATGGATAGCAGCAATTAGGAGGAACGATCTTACTGAATCGATAGTAAAAAATCAGAGAGTCTGCAGTAAACATTTTATAACTTTTATTGTATTTACATTGTACATTTTATTCAGCTGCAAATTAAAGTGCACCCACATGACTGCAAACTTCACTGTGTCCAGCCATTCATGGGCAATGTGCTGTTAATACACTTTCATCGTTGGCCACAATGCACCAAACGTCTGACGGTTTCTCATTTCCTCTCTGAGAATGTTTGACCTAAAAAAAATGCTGAATAAACAAAAGTCAATAGAAATGAACAAACCTTACCTTTCCCACTACAATGTAGAAACCATTCACCACTTTTGTCCCCACATTCACAACAAAGCCTGACTCAAAATACTTGAATGAATGCAAGCTTTTGTAGGCATTCATTTGTTCTTTGGTGTAATAGCTATGGGTTAGCATTAAATTCGAAACAATATATCTATATTTGTAATAGGTGGAATTCCATGAATTGAACTATCCAATTCCTGGATGTTCAATGTAAAAGGGTCTACGTCATTTATTATCTTCAGCTTCATTGGGTATCTGTAAATAAACATTCCACTTCACATATGGGAAACAAAATGTTGTGTAAACAAAAAACAAATTGGGTTTTCAGCTTACCTTTCACCAATATCCGGATTTTCCAACAATAATGTCCTCAAATATACACTCTGGATCTTAAAACTTCTATCATCAACAACAAACTCACACAACTTCGGAAATAATGCCGTAATGACGTCACTTCAAACAGCTGTGTGCCTACTCTCGCCATGTTGAATGTCACGTGATTTGGAATGATAAACTTAACCTCACTTTCTATTTCGGAGCATCATTGAAAAAATGGACAAGCCGCAACACTGCACTTTAGCCGTCACAACTACCCTGCTTAAACAGACAGACTATACCGAAGTCAACGTTGAGAAACTCACTGGCTTTCAGATTTGAAAACACCGATTTCGTAATTGAGGGGAGATCTTGTAGGTAGCTGGTCCTCCCATGTGGATTTGGTTCTCGGTGTCTTGTCCAGAGGAACGGGGGTAGCTCTGGGGGAACCGTAGTCTCCAGGTGGGTACACCATCTTCGAAGGATGGGTGAAAGCTCCCTCGAGAGGTCTGCGTCTAAACCATCTTCTACAAGAGGCGTTGTCGTACCATTCCCTGAAAAATACAGACAGTTTTTGGGACTGCAATTGATGAATTTTCTAAGGAATTTAGATGCTCAAAGTCACCAGACTAGACGTGGTAACTTTTTGAAGATACCAAGGCACAGAATATCTTTTTACAAAAGGTGAATGAAGATGAATACAATTTCAATAGTTTCGATAAAATCTCAAGGACTTCTTGTTGAGAAATTGTTTTGATAGTTGGAATTGTTCGACATTTTATTTATGTGTACGTCCATTTTCCAAAAATTGGAAACACAGAACAGACTGTACGATGTAACTAACATACAGTGTGTCCCATTTTTAATGAAAACACCCCCGTAAAATTCAAAGTTGTAGATAGATTTCAATAATTTACTTAACTTACGCCATTTGTTTTATTTTTATCTGGCGGCACTTTATCGTTGAAATCATAAGAAAATATTCTCATGACTATATCTGTTGATATAGGGTGTTTTTTGTGACTGTTAGCTGTGTGAGTTTTCGAATTTTTGAGTTGTCATAACTTTGTTATTAATGAATATTTCTTCAT
Source organism: Plagiodera versicolora (assembly GCA_037013635.1). Taxonomy (NCBI): domain Eukaryota; kingdom Metazoa; phylum Arthropoda; class Insecta; order Coleoptera; family Chrysomelidae; genus Plagiodera; species Plagiodera versicolora. The sequence goes on along the minus strand of CM072991.1, from coordinate 6,714,521 downwards.
GAAATTTCAGTCACACTTGTTAAAGGCACTCTGAATCCAGTGGCGTAGTGATTTTTTCAATGAAAAAATCATCGCTAATGATAAATCTCTATTTTCGACTGAGGAAAAATATTGTAGTATACCCTGAAAATTGAAAAAAAAAATCCAAATTTTGTCCCAAGGTAGACCTTTTAGTGCTTGACATTTAAAAAAAATATCGAAATCTGTCTACAGCTCCAAATTTCAGGGGGGTGTTTCCATTAAAAATGGGTCACACTGTAGAACTTTTTTCGCTTTAGTCATAGATAAAAACACGAGAGTGAGTAGTGAGGATTTTGAACTATAAAACAAAACCTTGAATTGATTTGGTTTCCCGAAAAAATCTCCTCAACTTACGCTAAAAGCATTTCTATTTTGTTGATTTCATATTCAGAAATATGACACATTTTCTTGAGAGGGAGCAATCTATCAGCCCCACCGTGAAATTTCAAATGATATTTGAACACTTCTTCCATATCTTCTGTAGATTTGGTACTTTCAACTATACATCTTTTCAGATCATCCATTTTGATCTACAAACCGAACCGAACTACATATTGAAGTTTTGCTGCCAATTGTTTCAACCATCTAAAAGTATTCGATAAAAATAACCCTTGAAATGCACAACAGGAATGTGAGCGTGAACGTTCATTGATTATTGCGAAGTATTTCGATAGCTTGGAATTGGGTAAAAAACATTTTGACCATGGTTTTTCACGTGTCATTTGTTGAGTGGATTTTTTTCCCACGAAAGGAGACATCCTGTAATGTTCAAAGCCTCACTGAGGAAATTCTACACAATTCAATCACAAAAATAACATTCATTCCTGGAAAATACAGCCAGGAAAGAAATTTTTACTGTAGTAGAATGGCATGAGTTTAATTGTTTTCAAGTTGTGACAGGTGCCAGAACTTTTTGATAACATCCTGTCAAAACTTATGTGCCACCAGCTGTTTGGCCGGCCAAAGTCCACTCAATATTCCCCACTTTTTCGATATAACTCATGATCCATAATCACTATACTGGACTATCAGCGATTGCAAAAAAAATCCGACGCTATCTGATGGTGAAACTTTCGTTGATAGTTATCGATTGTATACAAAGTGCTTTCAATGAAATTGTGTTCGTTGACTTTCAAAAAAAAAAAGAAGTTTTGAAAAGTCCAAACAACGGAAAAGTAGAGTTTTGAAGTTGAAAGCAAGGTTCTTTATAAATAATTTCCTCAAACATTTTTGTTCACAAATATTCACCAATTTTACCACGACTCTTTTCTCCACATAAATAATTTTTGGAGTTGATAATACACGCAAAGATATAGTTGGAAAACTCCACTGGATCATTATCAGTCATGCCAACTCACCTATACAGTCTCCAGTAATCGCTGAGATACGAACTACTGATACGATACTCATCAGAGTATCTTTTGTCGGCTCTCTCCAACCAAGAGTGCCTCAAAGCTGTTCTGACATCCATTCTAGTTTCGGTGTCGTACACCAGGAGTCTGCTGATGAAGTCTCTGGCTTCAAGGCTGATGTTGGACCACCAAGTTTCTTCGAATAACCATTTGCCAGACTAGAAGATTGTACAAACAGTTATATGGAAGGTTTCTTTGAATTCTCCTTCTAGAAATTGTTTGAGGAATAACTAATCCTACTGGACACTTCCAACTGGAGTGCCATTGGAGCAGTTTTTGGATCCAACACCCCCTCTTGGCAAACAACCACCTGTCACCTCCGATTTTTTCCCTCAACCTCACCTTGATGTTGTTCAACGTCTCCCGATCGTCCTCGCCTCTAAACGGCGATCGACCAGACAGCAAAATGTACGTGATGATCCCGACGCTCCACATGTCGTGGCCGTAACCGACGCCGTCTCCGTTGACCGCCTCCGGGCTGGCGTACTCCGGGACTCCGTACTTCAGGGGGTAGTGGGAACCAGCTTGGATGCGTCGCGTCAGACTGAAGTCGGTGATCTTCAGATCGTCACCGCCGGGGTGCGACAGCAGGAGATCGCCGAGCTGCAGGAGGAGTTGGTGAGTGGGAGATTAGAATCGGGTTATTGAGAAGGCGTGGAGGGAATAGCTCGAGGGGCTATACTAGTGTAATACTTTCGAAAATTCGTTATTTTTTGGGTTTTTTGATAGTTTATGATCTAAAAAGTATTCTGTGGAAGTGGCGAGATTGTATCTTGAATATTTTTTGAATGGCAGCGTTCTAGAAAGCATCAATAATTACTAAAAGAGAAATTGACCGATCAACTCTAAAATAAAACTGAGTATTCTTGAATATATTTACTACATAATGACCTACGATGTTTTGTCAATTGTCAATTTGGCATTAAAAAACAAACATTTTGTACCCTAAAAACGACACTTTTTTTCCAGAACTACATCATTTCCATTATGCCCATAAAGTATATTCTGAATTGATTGGTTTTGAGAAAATTATATCTTCAGTTTATGATTGGATTCTTTTGAAATTTTTAGCAAACTATTGATATTTTTTTATGGCATAGTCGAATTAGTCTTTTTTTCATTAAACACTGTGACATGAATGAGAAAATGAAAGTACAATTATTATACTCGAATAACTAATTTGGTATGTTTTTTTTTCGTTTCTCATTACTTGAATCAAAAAATTGGGGAAAAATCTGGTCTGCTCTCATTATAGTGAAGGAAATTCTATTGGACTCAATTTAAAAAAATAATCATTGTGAGAATTAATGAATATGTAATTAAATTTTTCCTCCCAATGAATGATTCATTGCGAATTATTATGAATTATTTCAGAAATATTTTCATTTTTATCATTATTGTTTACCTGCAACTGAGAACAGAAATTGATTGAAAGTTGCTGCTATACAGGATGTTTCTGAATTGCACACCAATAGTTGATACGAAGCCACTTCGAACGATTCCTCTCAATATTTGTTGATGAATCCATTCTTCATTTCATTTTGATGCTTTGATTAATATCAAATATCCAAATATCAAAATAGTATAAACATTTCAGATTATGCAACTTTGAGCCAATTTACGAATTAATTAATTTTCGAGAAAACCGAACGGAATTCGACCAGAAGTCAGGAAGGACAAAATTTAGGTAATAGGTTGAAGAACTCAAGAAAAATATTAAAATTCACCAGTGGCGTACGAGCAAGTTTTTCTCAAGGCTTTTATGGATTGAGACCTCGGAAAATGCAACACCCTGTATGGTATTTGGAAAACATTCACTTTCATAATAAGCAGCACCTATTGCTTGATACTCATACAAAATTTGAAAGCTCCATCTGCAGTAGATCAAGCACAATAAAATAAAAACAATTTTTTTTTATATTTCAACACCCTGTAACTCCACTAATGATCGAAATCGGACACACGTTCATAGGAACTTTTTTCCTTATTTTGTACCAGAGAATACGTACCTGAATTATTGCCGTACAATTCTGGAACACCCTGTATAACTCTGATCTCAGCTCGAGATTTCATTACAAAATCATTTCTTTCAGTTTGATGATTAATTTTTTCGTTGCTGAAAGGTGTGAGGTAAATTTGTTTAGAAAATGTATGTTCTTTACTTGTTTTACAATCGATTCGATCTCCTTCTGAATAGTATAAATAATATTCATTCGATGTAGATGTTATAAACAGTCCTACCAACCTAACCTGGGAAAAAATATACCACTGAATTTCCACTCACATTAAGCCCCATGTGGCCGTACCCCCTGTCGTGCATATAATCGAGCCCTTGCAGCAACTGCCTGACGAACCCTGCGATATCGCCCTCCGTGTAATAATCCGTCTTGAGCAGGTGGTCCTGCACGAGGTTGCCCCCAGAGGCAAGTTCCAGGATGAGCGTCAACGAGTCTTCCGTATCGTAAGAGTCGTGCAGAGAGACGAGTTTTCTGTGTCTGAGCTCGTTGAGCATGTCCAGCTCGTTGTACATGAAGGGCCGTAGGTCGCCTTTGCCATGCATCACTTTGGCGGCGTAATTGCGACCTAGAAGCAAGAATTGTTAGAGGTAGAATGATCGCACGGTATGATTTTTTTGTATATAAAACTCCCCACGAAAGGAGACATCCTGTTATGTTCAGAGAACATCGTGAGAAGCGAGGGAAAGGAGGTAGGAATTGGTGTTCTTTTTGAATTTCTGAAGGTCATATGCCTCGGGGAACACCTCCCTGGGAAATGTGTTCCAGAGCCTCGCTGCTCGTTGGATGAACGAGTCTTTCAAAAGAGATGTTCTGCAGGTCACTAAATTAACCACGAAGGGGTGTGAAGACTGGACTTGACGGGTTAACCTCGAAGAGACCGCCAAAGGAGGAACGATTGTTGATATTTCAGAAGAGCACCGCCCATGAAAAAATCTATAGAATAGAGACAGATCGCCAACCCTTCTACGGTGTTCCAGAGAAGTGAGCGAGTTAGTAAGCGAAGCATCACCGACCAGACGAACTGCCCTTTTTTGGACAGCATCCAACAGCTTCAGGATATGTTTAGGTGCTGCAATCCAAATGTGGGAACAGCATTCCAGGACAGGTCGGATTTGTGCCTTATAGATCGTGAGCAGCTGACTGGAAGTGAAATAGCTCCTGGCACGAAACAGAAAACCAAGTTTTTGGGATGCACTTTTACCAATTGATCTCACGTGATTTTCCCAATGCCGAGTTAAGTTTGTCAACTTTAAACGAACACTGACTGAATAAACGAAAGAACTGCACTTACCGTTGAGCCTCTCAACGGCATGGTAGGTAATTCCTTGCGTTCCACGTCCCAATTCATCTCCGATATCGTAGAAATCGGTGTAAGCCTTCCTCTTCGACTTCAGCGGCGACAAATTCGAGTAATTCATCATCTTGTACTCGTGCTCGTTCTCCTCCACGTGCAACATGGCACTGCTAGACGCTGAGCCGGCAACGTTGCGAGCGCTCACCGAGTAGAGTCCTTCGTCCTTGAGTATGACGTCGTTGATGGTCAAGACGGTGATGTCGGGCTCGATGAATGCGATCTAGAGAAGGATGAATGAATTGTATCTCATGTTTTTTTTTTATATGAAATTTCCCACGAAAGGAGACATCCTGTAATGTTCAGAGAATATCGTGAGAACCAAGAAGGAAAAGGAGGTAGGAATTGGTGTTCTTTTTGAATTTCTGAAGGTCATATGTAGGATGGATTTCATTGAATATTCCTTCAATGTGTCATTGAATGAAAACCCATTCAAAGAACTGCACAAGCAATGACAAGACGTGTTTTGATTGATTCGTCAAATTTCAAGATAAACACAGAAATATTGAGTGAGAGTCCTTTTTTTCTCGAGATGATTGTCCCGGTCAATAAAATTGTTTCATTTATTTTAATGAAAAAGACATTTTTGCCATGCAAAACCACGATCATTTTTTACTCAATTGAAACTACCAATTTGCTGGAATCAACAAAAACAGAAAAAGAAGCGAATTGTTTTTAGGAAAATATTCTCAACATTTACTTCAACGAAACGGTGAGTTTTTGAGCGAAATTGATTTACTTTTCGTATTTTTGAGAAATGCAACGAGTAGACGGAATTTCGAAAATAAAATAGCAATGTACAGGGAAAAGTGTTTCAGGATATTCTCGATAAAATCTCATACTGGTAGTTATAGCTTCTGGTACGTTTTCGTTGGGCCACCCTGTATTTCAATACCAATAGTGTAAAGAAAGGAGTACATAGCTGAACACTGAACTTCTGATTGGTTGAGACAGCTGGGAAGATTTAGGCATCATTAATTATGGAAATATTTCACAGTGACTTCACAACGATGTCAAATGTATCTGGAGAGTAATCTTTGGTCCACTAATAAAAGTGTTAATTCTAATCGAAATTTTCCACAAATATCGAAAGAAATCTTTAACAATCATCTACAGTCGATAGTTATCCAATTTTATACATAGAGCACATTTTCCGAAAAGAATTCAAATGATAAAACTATCTAGAATAATTTGTATTTTTTGGACGTTCAGTGTCACAATTCACACACATGTTTTAGAAATAATAATAAACAATTTCGTGGTGACCAACATCTTCGTAGAACGCCATTAACTCACCTTGATCCTGGTGGAAGCTGCTAACGGTTTCCAATCTTTGTACCATTTGATTTCCGGATATGGTACTCCGACGATCCTTGCCTCGAACTTGGCCTTTCCCCTCAACATGACGTAATCGATTTCCGGTCTCCTGAGGAAGTACGGCAGCTCTGCAATCTCCAAACGTACTCTTTGCCTAGCCTCTCCGTGCTCATTCCTAGCGACGGCTTCGTACCATCCAACGTCTCTTTCAAGCATCCTGAGAAGAAATCATGAGCTTAGACTGGTCTGGCATGCAGCCGGATCAATAGTCGTACAACTGATAACATGTCGACGAAAAATTTTTTTCTTTGTTCCCCTCTGGAGTGGGTGAATTTATATAAAGAAAATGCTTACTTATTGATGAAGAGGGTAGCCTGTCCGTTCCTGGTGTAGCTGGAATCGAACCTGCCACCGTTGGCGTCAACTAGCTCGTCGTCAAAGTAGAAGCTCATTTTGGGTTTCGGGTAGCCGTACACGAACCAGAACAAGCTGGCGCTCTGGTCCTTGACGCCATATTGGATGTCGTGCTCTTGGCGCAGGAAGCGAGGCGCCTGGGCCATCCCGTCGTGGGGCGGGCGTTCAATGTCGAAGTCTTTCGGGAAGTACGGGGAAGTTTCTGGACGGAAGTCTATGTCGGAAGGCAGGTGCGGGCGGAATTTCGGTAGTTCTACTTCTAATTTTTCTCTGGGGGACAGAAAAATAATCCAAGGTTTATATAATGAGGATAGTTTATTTTGGAGAAATTAGCAGTGTGACGCTTTCGAAAAATCGTTGTTTTTTCGACCTATTCGATGGTTTATACTTTCAAAAATATTCTTTGGAAGCCGCAAGGTCGTATCTCGAATGGTTTTTGGATGACTGATCGATATACTGAATGATATTTTTTGGATTCTCAAATTCTGAGATGAACTGAAGAGTTCTCCCAAGATATATCTACTCAATAATCTCAAAGATACTTCTATAATTCTGGAGATTTCGAGTCAGAAAATGTGTGAAATGATAAAAGTTGATTAATCAATATTGAAATATAAAAAAAAATAAATTGTAGGGTCTACAGTTTTTTTAATGATGCTAGTCATGCTATACAATAACAAAAATATTTTTTTTCTCCTTTACTGATGTCTTGGTCCAATCAATTATTGAAGATAGTCAAAAGTCAATATTTACAATGGGTCAATAATCAAAGTCAGACGTTTCCCGTGTACTTGTCCCAGATGAGGTCCCATTTCATCTTATTTGTTTCTTTTCGTGGCAATATCGACTTGATCACTGCATCCAAAACTTGATATTTATGTTTCCACTCTTCCTCCTTAGTCAGCCTAAGGAGCAGCCTGTTCTTTTGGATTGCTGGTATCATTCTGCCCAAAAATCCTTCCAGCAGTTCTGATTCCTCGACATAGGCATCCTGGTCCTTGTAAATCTTGCGTTCTTTTCTGATTATTTTATTCAGGTACTTATATTGTACTCTGGATTCGTTCACAGGCGTAATTTCGTGCTCCATTTCTAGGCTCCTTTCTCGACAACTCAAAAATTTGAGGTAATCTGGCTCTGTGCGATGACCATAAATGGGTTCGTCCAGCTTCATTTCAGAATACAATCGCTTATTCGGATTCATTTTGATTTTTGGCTCACTACCACTATATTTTCAATATTTATACCCAAATGAGAGACAACTAGGGGATTAAGTGATTACCTGAAGAAGACTAACCAATAGGGATGGTGCAGAAGGGAGAATGGAAATAGTTTTATGACTCAATCCTGATAGAACCCTTTTACCGTCCGGTCAATGAGCAGGTACCCAATTTCAAAATATTTTATGACCGTCTGGATACCCAAAATTTGAGTACTTTGAAAACTAATTTTTGTGAAATCTTTCTATAAACAATTATTCAATGATAATTGGTGATTTGAAGTTTAAAAAATCAAAAACAATATCGTTCATGATATTTTCCATTAAACAATTTTTATTACAAGAAAATAACAAAGATAGAAAGTTGATAACCGAATTCATAAACATTTGAAGGAAATGTTTTTGAACCATTATATTAGTTATTATTTCATAAGAGATGCCCTATACAGGGTGATTCTCCGAAGTGACTCACCCCTATAACTTTTTCAATATTGGAAATAAAAGAACGGAATTTGAAGGTTGTGTATTATCGTTTAATTTACATTCTTTGGCATATTTACTTGCTTTGCTGTATTTCCGGTTTTTCCGGAAATGACCAAAACTTTCGACTTTTAAATGGAACATCCTATATATTTTTACTCATTTCGACCAGGAATGAACTATAAAGAGTTATAGGGGTGAGTCACCTTGGAGAATCACCCGGCATATTTCCTATACAATAACTCACTATACAGGGTGTTCCTTAAATACAAGCTAATATTTGGAGGGGTGATTCTTTGACATATTTGAGAAAAAAAACTTCCTTTAAACGTATGTCCTGGAAGTTCTAACTTTTGAGATACAGGGTGATAGAATTTTGAAAAAATAAACAGTTTTTTTGATAATAGCTGAGATAATATTTTAGACATCTTTGAAAAATTTGGTACATGTCTCCTATGCATCAATGAATTCTAAAAATCTGATCTCTCAACTTGCTTTCAGTCGATGCACAAACATTTTCACGCTGCATCAGATTTTTGAAGAATAGACCCTGAAGTGATTTAGATATTTTTTTAAGCGTAAACCATGTGTCGGGCAAAGAAAATCCATGAGATTGAATTTGTTCAATATTGAATAAGGATCTTGAAAGTAATTTTTATTTCGAAAGTAAGTAGTGGCGTAGTATTTTTTCCCCGAATATATTCAATGCAAAACCCGTAAGGACGCCACTGGTAGAGAAAAGGTAAAATTTCGTATATCACAAAATGCAACTTGATGCATTGAAGACATGTACCAAATTTTCTAAAGATGTCTAGAATATTATCTCAGTTATATTAAAAAATTGTTTTTTTTTTCAGAATTCGAATTCACTCTGTATCTCAAGAGTTAAGACCTTTAGGATATACGTTTATAGGAAGTTTATTTCTCAAAATGTGTCAAAGAATAATCCCTTCAAATATTAGGACCACCCTGTATTTTCAAATGCTTGAAAATTGCCAAATTGGCATTAAAGAAACGACCTTGCTCCAAATAAAAAAAAATCTTCTCAATTCCTAATTCATGATATTCTTTTGAACTCAAAACAAGTAAAACCGAGACAAACCATTCCACCTACCTGTGCGTGACAGCATACGGAGACGAATCACTGATCCCGTACTTATTCTCCACCCTCACCCGGAACTTGTAGTCCCTGAACGGTTCCAAATTCCTCACGCCACAAGTGCAACTGCGCACGCCCGACCTCACGGTGAACCAATCGCCGTTCGGCAGCTCGCACATCTCCAACTGATAGGTGACGGGCGCCCTCGGGCCGCCCGGAATCGACGGCTTCCACGACAGAGTGCAGTGTCTGTCCGTCATCTGCGATATGATGGGCGGGTCGGAGATGGGCATGGGCGCGCCCGAGCGCTTGTACTTGTCGAAGTCGGCGTATTGGTCGGTGATGGGGCGTTTGGCTTTCGGCTCCAAGCCTGTTGGGGATGGTGGAGCGATTGGTGAGAAGGATATACACCAAAATCGGTGATGCTTCATTTTTTGATTATTGGATATTCACGTCTAGCTAAGCTACAGGGTGTTCCTCTTTCATTATTTGATACATTTTGAGGAAAAAAACTTCTTATAAACATATGTCCTGAAAATCTTAACTTTTGAGATACAGTGTGATGAAATTTTTTGAGAAAAAATCAGTCTTTTGATAATAACTGAGGTAAGATATCTTCCAAAAATTTTGTAAATGTCTTCTATGCATCAAGGTGCATTGAATAATTTCTGAGATAAAAAAATACTACGCCTCTGCTTACTTCCAAAATAAAAATTACTTACAAGATCCTCATTCATTATTGAGCAAATTTAATCTAATGGATTTCCTTTGTCAGACGCATGGTTTTCGCTTAAAAAAATAAAAATCGTTTTACTTCAGGGTCTATTCCTCAAAAATCTGATGCGGCGTGAAAATGTTTGTGCATCGACTGAAAGCAAATTAAGAGATCACATTCATAAGATTTTTGAAGATGTCTTAAATAATATCTCATATTTATCAGAAAAACTGATTTTTTTTTCTAATTTCTATCACCCTGTATCTCAAAAGTTAAGACCTTTAGGACATACGTTCATAGGAAGCTTTTTTCTCGAAATGTGTCAAAGAATCACCCCTTCCAATATTAGCATGTCTTTAAGGAACACCCTGTGTAATAGCTGGGAACTTGTGATGAAAATATAGTCTATTTATTCAAGGAATATAGTTCTGACATATTTGGTTATCTTTCGATACCAACTGTGCAAAATAAAAAGTATCAAGCTGACCACTGAACTTCTAATTGGTTGAGACATTTAGGCATCGCTAATTACGGCAACACTGCACGGTGTCTTCAGAACCATTCCGAATTTATTTGGAGATGAATGATACACTACTTAACTGTCCAACAGTTATTCACAGTCAATAGTTATCCAATTTTCGTGTATATAATAAATAAAAAACAATTCACAGAACGATTCGAACGAAACTCAACCTAACTCTCGAAGTATCTTCGGAAAAAAAGACAAGTGGCAACACAGCATTTTCTAGAAAATTGTCACGACTATCTCGCTCAAATAAATATACTGACTATATTTCTACATTGATGGCAACATTGATCAATGAAGGACATATACTACGTTTGATCCTTAACTTTAACAATATCTCGATAAATAAACAACACTGAATTTTCTCAACTATTTCGCATCTCTAATAAAACAAACAGCCTCTGTAACTTCTCTCTATACCCAAACTATAAATTTCGCGAGCTTATTTTTCAAAATGTCTGTCTGTGTATCGCCGACTGTTGAGGGTATAGTGAGAGTCGTACCAGTATTATCTTTGAGTTCAGTTCAACATTTTAACGATACTTTTCGTAATGTTTTTTGATATTAATCAAAAGGAGATGAGAATTTCGATGTGAGGTTTAAGTTACTGTTACAACACAGCCAAAAAGATTGAACTGAATGATACATTGGGAGCTCAACAAAGTTGATAACGAACAGATAAAGTTGGTAGCTCTGGAACTCTGATTGATTCAGTCTGTATATCTGTACTCACCCTCGTCGAACTTGAGAGTCGCATGACAGATGTCGCTACCGTGCTCGTTGGTGAGTTTGCACGAATATTTGCCGAGATCATCCTCGTCGACTCCTGCGATCGTGAGCCTCAACAAACCAGCCGTGTCTTTGTCCATTTTGATTCTGGTGGACGGAAACAACTTTTTGTCGTTGTGGAACCATTCCACTGTGGGTTCCGGGAATCCGGAGGCGCAGGCAGTGAATTTCGCAGTCATTGCTTTGAAAAGCTCCGTGTCGCCGATACGTTTCAGGAAAACTGGTGGCTCGATCTTCTTCTGTGCTTTACTGTGGATAAGAGGAAGGACAATGGAGGACATCAAGGAATCGTTTTTATCACCAAGACAATGAAGAGCTGCTTTGCTCTTTGGGGGAATCAAGGCATTTCTTTGACTCCTACTCACATTTCTTTGACGACTTCAAAAGTGGCTGTGCAATTATCCTGCCCTTCCTGGTTGACCGCTGTGGCTCTGTAGACTCCAGCATCTCCTTCTTCGCAATTCAATATGTACAGGCAACACAAGTCTCCGTCCCTTTTGATGTGATACTTATCGGTTTCTCTCAGAGGCTGACCATCTTTGGTCCACGAGACTTCCGGTTGGGGCACTCCGGTGACTCGGCACGGGAACTTGGCATCCCTTCCCGGAAGCTTGAGAACGACACCGAAACTCAATCATGGAGCGAAATGAAGAAGCATAACGACTACCTGCTGCAAATCGGTGAACTTTTGCGTGAAAGCCGGCGCCATGAAGACCTTCTTGACCTTGGCCCTACCCTCGGTCTTGTCCTCGCCCATGGGGCTGACGATGCGGACGTCGTAAACGCCGGCGTCGGCGAGCGTCGCTTTGTCGATCTTGATCCCCACGCGTCTACCGTCGCACGTCATCAGGACCCTGTCAGAAGGTGCTATGGGCACGCCGTCTTTCCTCCATTCGGCGCTCGGGATGGGGTTGCCTGTGAAGGGTGCTTCGATAATCAGCTGCTGTCCTGGAATTCAACAAAAACGGCTATGAAATTGTCGATCTACCACGACAAACACTCACCTTCATCGACGAGAAGGTCCTTGATGGCGTGCAAGAACATCGGCCGCTCTTCCGGCTCGCCCGGCTTGGCGGCGTCTTTGACCGTCAGCTGCGCTGACGTTTCGGCTTCGCCGGCTTCGTTGGTGGCGGTCGCCCTGTAGGTGAGGGCGTCGCGCATGCGATCGGCGCTGTCCAGGAGGAGGGCGCTGCCGCCGTCAGGCTGGTCGACGATTCGGATGTGCTTGTTGTCGGATATCACTTCGGCGCCGTTTCTCGACCTATTCATGAGAAGTGATTTTGGGAAAATCGTTTTTTTTTGGTTTATTTGATATTTTGTACTCTCAAGAATATGCTGCAATGGATAGTTTTTGAAGTACAACGTTATAAAGAGCGATCAGGTTGAAATTTTGGAAGCATTTTTCTAGGAACTACATTTTTAAAAAACTACTGGCGTCATAAATTGAAGAGGAATTGACAGATCCACTTCAAGATCAAACTGATTATTCTTGAATATACAGGGTGTTCCTTGAAGACATGCTAATATTTGAAGGGGTCATTCTTTGACACATTTCAAGAAAAAAACTCGAGTGATACAGATTATTAAACGGTCGGTACTGCGATATGAAGCAATTTTAATTCAATTATTCAATTATTAAATTATTAATTTCAATCAAGAACAGAGCATCTGACAAGAAAAATATACTTTTTGGATTCTGATTCATTTTGGAACAGATCTCAACTCTAAATTTGCTTTCAGTCGATGCACAAACATTTTCACAGATTTTTGAGGAATAGACCCTGGAGTAAAACGATTTTAATTTTTTTGAGCGAAAACCATGCGTCGGACAAAGAAAATCCATGAAATTAATTTTGAGAATCATAAAAGTGATTTTTATTTTGGAAGTAGGCAGTGGCATAGCATTTTCTCTTCCAAAAATATTCAATGCAAAACCCGTATGGACGCCACTGGTAAAGAAAATGTAAAATGATGAATTTAGTATATCACAAATACCACAAAATGCACCTTGATTATTAAAAGACATGTACCAAATTTCTTTAGGATGTCTAAAATATTATCTCAGTTATTATTGAAAAACTGTTTTTTTTTCTAAATTCTATCACCCTGTATCTCAAGAGTTGAGACTTTTATGGAGTCTTTTTCTAAAAAAGTGTCAAATAATCACCCCTTCAAATATGGCCATGTCTTAAAAAAATGCTTTTTTTTATTGGTGCCCCATTCTACCCATTTTACCCACACCTGAGCGTGTTTAAATCGAACTTAAAAAACACGCGTTTTTCAAAGTTACCATGGCAATATCAACGAAGAAACGAGAAACGTGAAGTCCAAATGGCAAATGTTTGATTATTGATCTGACAGGAGTACCTTGTAAACGTCAAATAAAATATACCTGACAGATGCAAAACTTTATTCGAACGTAAAATGTGGCACCAATAAAATAATAGCGTAAAGTATTCGTGGATCTGGTCTTTAAAACACTTGCTCGTGTTTTTTAAAGACCTTTTTATCCACTTATACTTCAATATACTATTCTCAGAACTAGGTATGTCATTTTGTTAATTCTTGATATTTATTCAAAAATTTCAGGTCACTGTATCGAAAATATCCTCAACTTTTTTATCCTTTTGATTTTTTTTTCTTTTTCAGTATTCTTGTGGACAAAAATAACTTGAAATATACTCAAAAATAAACCTCATCATATGCAAATCACCTCAAAACTTTCTATCGAGTAGTTTCCTCGAAAAAAAATGCTCACCAACTTATAGTAGGAGTCGGAAAACCCTCTGCCTTGACCTCGAACTTAACCGGAAACCCTTCGACGACGGTCTGCGGTTGCAACTTCCCGGAAAACTCCGGCTTGGTCGGCTTCTTCTCCACCGACACCGCGGCTTCGGCCGCACTCTCGCCGAGCTTGTTGGTCGCCACCAGGCGGTAGACGCCCGCCGTCTCGGGAGCGGCGGCGTCGACGACGAGCGCCACCCTGCCGTCCGGATGGCGTTCGCAGCGCACGTTGGAGGACGCCCGCACGGCGACGCCGTCCTTCAACCACTTGATCTCTGGCGGAGGGAACGCTTCGATGGCGGCTTCGAGACGAAGAGGCTCGCCGGTGGAGATGTGGGCGTCTTTGAAGCATTTCAGGAACTTGGGGCGTTTCGGTTTCTCTGTGAGGAGCAGGCAAAGTGTTCAGATCTGGTTCAGTTTTGTAACGCAAATTGGGAAATTTTTATTTAATGATTCATTCATTTATGTATTCATTTATTTATTCATTCATTCATTGATTCATTCATTCAGTCATTTATGTATTCATTCATTCATCAATTTATTCATTCATTCATTAATTCATTCGTTTATTTATTCATTTATTCATCAATTCATTCATTCATTTATTCATTCATTCATTCATTTATTCATTCATTAATTCATATATTCATTCATTCATTCATTCATTTATTCATCCATTTATTTATTTATTCATTCATTCATTCATTCATTTATTTATTCATTCATCCATTGATTCATTCATTCAGTCATCCATTTATTCATTCATTCATCAATTCATTCATTCATTCATTAATTCATTCGTTTATTTATTCATTTATTCATCAATTCATTCATTCATTTATTCATCCATTTATTTATTTATTCATTGATTCATTCATTTATTTATCAATTCATTCATTCATTTATTCATTCATTTATTCATTCATTTATTCATTCATTTTTTCATTCATTCATTCATTTATTAATTCATATATTCATTCATTTATTCATCCATTTATTTAATTATTTATTCATTCATTCATTCATTTATTCATTCATCCATTGATTCATTCATTCAGTCATTCATTTATTCATTCATTCAACAATCTATTCATTCATTCATCAATTTATTCGTTTATTTATTCATTTATTCATCAATTCATTCATTCATTTATCAATTTATTTATTCATTCATTTATTCATTCATTCATCAATTTATTCGTTTATTTATTCATTTATTCATCCATTTATTCATTTATTTATTTATTCATTCATTAATTCATTTATATATTCATTCATTCATTCATTCATTTATTTATTTAACATGAACTCTACTACAGTACATATAGACAATATGAATAAGGTCCTACATCTATAATACAACTAAAATAATCAAAATTGAGAGAACAGAGAGAACAAACTTGAACAGCTAGAAAACAGTAATGATCAGAAATAATTACTAATTATGGAAAATTTCAATTGTGTGAAACCAATACCGAATACATTTATCTTGTGATTATTTATCGTGTCCAATGTTCTATCTAGAGGAGTGTTTTTACCATAATTAGTTCTGTGAGCATTTACCAGGAGGATTAGGATTTCTTTAGATGTTTTTGAGCTCACTGCACACAATACAAATAAGACATCTCTTGAATTTAACAATATAATATAATCAGATAAAAAAAAATCAAAATATATTTTTATTGAACAATTCCCTACAACGATACTTTTTTCCTTCTTCTCCTCTGTTTTGATTGTTAGATGAGGAAACAATGAGTGACCCAAAAGGATTTAGGACTAGGTTAGATGGGCAAAATAATATAAATTTTACTACAACAAGGGATACGTGGTAAAGCACCAATTGGTGAACTTCCCTTTGAGATTTTTCTGTCTATGTTTTTGTTTCATGTATTTTGGTAAACTTCTTCAGTGAAGGGAGAGGCATGACAACCTCACTAGAGGAAACAAAGGAGACTGATCTGGATTTTCCAATGTGCAAAAAAATATAATAAGAAGGCCCTCAGAGATTTGAGGCTAGCCTCAAGAGCTTCGAAAGGTACGAGGTGAAGTCCAGACACTGTCAAGATCAAATAGGGTTACAGAGCATCCTTTGGACCCTTTCAGTAAAATGGAGAAAAAAATATGCACTGATCTTCTGAGACCTCAGAGCAAGGATTGAGTGAGGGAGTTGTGAAGACTGAAATTGGAACTCATTGAGGAGAAATTCTGATGGAGTAGACCGACAACTAATTGGAGTTGTTCCCAAGTTTTTCAATTGAGAATAATCGTTGTGAAATTTTGATTCATACTCACGTGTCACAGCAACTGCACAGAGACAAGCAGTTTCACCATTGGCATTCTTCACAACCAATTTATAAGCACCGCTATCGGTTGGTTTACATTTCTCGATGTTGAGTTTGACAGTCCCATCCGGTAGTATGGATGTTTTGATATTAGCATCACCTTCATCCAAAGGCTCGCCATTTTTGAACCAAGATACCTACCGAACGGTTGGACCAGTTGAAAATTGAGTTATAAAACATGGACGAGTACTCACAGTTGGTCTGGGACTGCCACTGATTTTAGCCTTCAGCTCCAAGGGTTCTCCTTCGTTGATGTCCAAGTTCCTGTCGAGTTTCTTACCGAATGAAGGTGGAGTCTGAAGCATAGTCACTCGTGAGGTTGTTTCTGCATCTCCCACGACATTCACAGCCATGGCTTTGTACTGGAAGAAAATCATTTCATCTGTCATTTTCTCTCGAGGGTATATAGTGAGAATATTATTATTATAGAGTGTGACCCATTTTTTATGGAAACACCTTTCTGAAATTTGAAGTCATAGACAGATTTTGATACCTTTTTTTGAAATGTCTAGTACTAAAAGGTCTAACTTGGGACAAAATTTGAAATGTGTATTCAAATTTTCAGGGCATATTACGATATTTTCCTTAATCGAAAATCGAGATTATTCATTAGCGAGTTTTTTATCGAAAAAATATTTACGCCACTGGATTCAGAGCGCCAGAGCGCCTCTAAAGAAGTGTGACCAGAATTTCATGGAAAAATATTCATTAATAACTTATGACAACTCAAAATTTCGAAAACTCACACAGCAAACAGTCACAAAAAACACCCTATATCAACAAAATCACGCAATTTTTTTTTATCTGGCGGCACTTTATTGTTGAAATAAACAAAAAATATATTCTCCTGGCTATATCTGTTTCTATCTGAGTTTTCGTATTTTTGAATTGTCATAACTTCGTTATTAATGAATGTTTCTTCATGAAATTGTGGTCATACCTGTTTGGAGGCACTCAGAATCCAGAGGCGTTTTTATAATAAAAAAATCGCTAATGAAAAATCTCGATTTTTGACCAGGAAAAAATATTGTAGTATGCCCCGAAAATAGGAATAAACATTTGAGATTTTGTCCCAAGGTAGACCTTTTAGTACTTGACAAACCTCCATCAAAAATGGGTCACACTGTATATTCTCAGAAAAAAACTCTAAATGAATGAGATACAGAGTGATAAACTGATTACAATTATTAATGAATTCGAGGTGTCGATTTCAACGCAACTTCTTTTGGAAAAGTTCGATTTTGTACAATCTGTAACCCATCTTGTGTGTTTCCTTTCATTTCGAAACGAATAATTTTGATATTTGAAGGAAAGAAGATCGCATCCTTGACCCAAGACCTTTTTCCAAGTTCAGTTCACCGCCTATTCTCTTATGTTCTCGAGTTATATACAGAGCGTATACTCGTATTGTATACTCACTATGCCAGAGTACAGTTCATCGAAATTCGAGATTCTCAATTTGCTCGTGACCTGAGCCTCCACGATGGTCTCAATTTTATGGTCCTCGTCTTCGACGATGGGTTTGCCGTTGAGGAACCACCGAACTTCCGGTTTGGGCAAACCATCAGCTCTCACCATCAGGACGGTTTCTTTCTTGTGTTCGATTTGGTCGTCAGCCAAGCCGGTGATGAATTTCGGTCTTTCAGCTAGAGAATACGAGAGAGAGATGAGCTTGTTGGAGAACTATGGATTGACATAAATGCGAGTGTTATCAACTTTGGTTACTGTTGCAAGTGATTCGATATTAATGACGAGTGCTGTTGCCGGTGTTTTGGATTGCTGTTGCAGGTTTTTACATGCTATCAACTTCGATTATTGTTGCAGATATTTTGGTGTTATCAATGATGCTGCTAGAGGTTCTGGGCTTATGATTCTCAACAAATTCATTCTAATTCAACTGGGTCGTATAAAGCTAAGCTTGCGTTTTATTTAAACTTACTACTTGGTTCTGCTTCCTCTGGAAATACAATGTTGATTTATTAGTTTTATTCAATTGAAATTTGGTTGTGATCTTTGTCAATCATTATGGTAATAAGGTACAGATTTATGAACATTCGAATTTCTGAGCTAAAAGACACGATTAGTTTTTTCACGTGAAAAATTCTGTTTGTTATTATGATGATCTTTGAGGTGTATTTTTTTTCTGAATATTGAAATTGCAAACCTACATAATCTAGGTGAATATGTAATGGGCGAATCTTCGGATGAATACAGGGTGTTCCTTAAAGACACGCTTATATTTGAAGGGGTTATTCTGACACATTCTGAGAAAAAAACTTCCCATAAACGTATGTTCTGTAAGTCTCAACTTTTGAGATACAGAGTGATAGAATTATTTCGAAAAAGAATCAATTTTTTGATGATGTAATGAATATTTTTGTAGAAAAAAATACTACCCCACTGCTTACTTCCAAAATAAAAATAAAATAACTTTTAAGATCCTCATTCATTATTGAGGAAATTCAATTTCATGGATTTTCTTTGCCCGACACATGGTTTTCGCTTAAAAAAGTATCTAAATCACTTCAGGGTCTAGTCTTCAGAAATCTGATGCGGCGTGGAAATGTTTGTGCATCGATTGAAAGCAAATTAAGAGATCAGATTTTTAGAATTCATTGATGCATAGAAAACATATGTACCAAATTTTTAAAAAATGTCTAAAATATCATCTCAGTTATCAAAAAAACTGATTCCAAAATAGGACTTTTTGGACATACGTTTATAGGAAGTTTTTTTCTCAAAATATGTCAAAGAATCACCCTTCATTAAAGGACATTAAATGAACACCTTGTATTTGTGAAGCTGTATCATTGTTTGAATTCCATGTTGTCGATAAAATTCTCAGAATAAAGTTCATGTAAATTTGTTACTTCTTATTTTGCTCATCATGAGTTGAAATAAAAGGAGAAATATCCAGTAAAAAATCCCAATATTTAATGACAGTTTCTGTCATAGAATTGGAAAATATCATCCCGAAAATTATTGAATTATTTCATTTGACAACAAAGTTAATGGGTATAAGTGAAAATAGGAAGAATGCCTAATTTGAAGTAATATAATTTCAATTTTAGATTTCCTCAAGTTATATTTCAAAATAATCACCTACAAATGCGTGGAATACAAATTGAATTGGGGGTTTTCAAGTAATTTGTCAAAATATCGTTGGCCAAATTCAAAAATAATATTAATCATGCAGAAAAATTCGAAATATTTGAAAAAAAGTTGAATAATCGATCACGAACAAAGTTTTTTTTGTATAAAAAGAGCTATCGGTCAATGTCGTGAAATTTGACACTGATATCATCTATGTGACACCCAAACTGTCAACTGTCAACATAAAACTCACTTATAGTCTTCATCCTAGCCTCAGAACTGCACTCTCCTTGATCATTCGTAGCGGTCACCTTGTAATAACCTTCATCGGACAGCTTGACGTCACGGAACACCAACTTGTAAGTTTGGTTAGCCTTATCCTCGACCACATCCACGACGTCGCTAGCCTCCACCTCGACGCCGTTTTTGGTCCAGACAACCAGCGGCTCCGGATTAGCCCGAACGACGACCTTGAACTCGGTAGTGTCTCCTGGCACGACCTTCACGTCTTCGGGGCCTTCGATTTCGGGACGCATCACGATGGTCAAGTGGGCGCTGGACTCACATTCACCCCATTTGTTTCGTGCCTTGATGGTGTAGATGCCCGTGTTTGAAGCATCACCTAGAGAATGGAATGGTTTTGAATTGGGTTGAACACATTTGGAGTGATTCCGAAAAACAAATAGCGAAAATTATGGTGGTAAAGTCTATTTATTTGGGCAAGATAGTTGTGACAGTTGGTGAGAAAGTGTGGTGTTGCAATATCTCTTGTTTTTCAAGGATACTCCGAAACAGAAAGTTGGGTTAGGTTTATCATTCAAATTATTTTGAGAAGTTTCGACTACAATGGGGAAGACCACTAGGTGATGAAATCCTTCCAATATCCAATATCAAGGATCGAAATCATGGCAAATAGATTCTACAGCGTTTCGAAATCAGCATTTTCATCCGAAATTTAAAAACGCCAGAAATAAGTGGGCGGTGCTATGAGCGTATGACGTGCTACACCCTAAGTCTATCTCTGTCTGTTTCCATATACCTTTTGCTCATACCATGCGCAATGTTGTCAAGTTCACTCGTGGGTAACTCCTTATTTCTTTGATATATTTTCTTAAAAATTGTAACGATGAGTGATAACTATATCATTTCATGATAATTTGTGGAAAAAATATCATTTATATGGTATTCTTTCACATCTTTCATGCCGAGAAAAATATGTGGTGTTTTGGTGTGGCAACACAGCAAGATTCACCATGAAACAATTATCTATGATTGGTCAGCTCAAGGTCGATGGGCATGTAGGGTTAACTACGTCACACTGCGTTATACCAATGAGAGCAACCTTTGAAAATGGCGCATGAAATTCAATGTTCGAAATCAATTCCGTTTATTTTATTATTTCATTCATGATAAAGACCGAATAAAAAATCAAAAAAATAATGAATGGTAATTTTTGGACATACAGAACACGATTATGCTGTTTTGAAAAATTAGTGGTCTCCCCTATTAACAAACTTCATAAGCAAATCATGTCTGAATGTCTCAACCAATTGGAACTTCAATAGAACTGAAATATTTCAAATACTATGAAGAAGTTTCAACTTACAACGTGGAATAGTCAACGAAAAGGTACACTCATTAAGACCATCCTCAATTTCATGGTCTTCAGTTTCTAAAATCATCTTGTTTTTCTCGAATTCTTCTTCTGACATTTCTCGACCATTGCAATACCTCAAAAATTAATTAACTTTTGTTAATATCCTCTTCAATATCGCAATAATATCATGATATTTACCAGGCAACATCTGGAATTGGATCACCCACTATAACAGCTTTGAATGTGATCGAACTCTTCTTTATCATTGTTTGATTCTTCAAACCTTCCTTGATTTTTGGTTTCCTCAAGTCTTTCTCCGCTGAAAAAAATCAATTAATTGATTAAATTGAGTTGAAGGGAGGAAGTGATTGTGTAACGAATTCATTTCTCACCATTTTGGCCCAATTTTCTCGAAGAATACTCAGTAATATAACATATTACGATATTCAACAGTCAAATGAAATAATTGTTTTTTGGCATCAAACATAACTGAGTCAACAATGGAAGAATGAAATAAAAATTTGGAACCGTCTCTATGCAATTTTTCAAGATCTACTTCCATAAAAACTCAAAACACAACTCACGTGTAACTTCCAAAACCGCCTGATGTCTAACTTCTCCCAAAGGATTGGTCAAAATGCATTGATACAGGCCTGCATCCTTCATCTCCAGCTTGGTGATCTCCAATCTGAATTCCTCCCCGTTCTGGCTGGTCGTCATCCTCAGATGTCCATCGGGCTTGATCTCCTTGTCGTTCAACTTCCAAGTAGCCACAGGGGGTGGATTAGCGAAACCTCTTACGATGTAGGTGACTTCCAGGGATTCTGGTCTGGATCCGTCCTTCATGTTGGTGTCCAAGATTATTGGTAGAGCTGGAGGATCAAGAAAAATTTCAGATCTTCTGGGATATCTGGTTGGATGAATTATTGGGAACTACACTGGATTATTCAATTCGTATTATTCGCACAGTTTTCGTATTTCATTGTTTGACCCCCTAGATGTATGTGGAAATACCACTCACTGAAGCTGTTGGTGAGCTTCAAAAGTTCTGGATCTGGATCCATTTCACATTGATATATTCAGTGGAACTCAACCCTTATATTACCTGTTGTTGAATAATGAGGATTCTTCATTGTGAAATATGGTTCATTTTAGGCGCGAGACGTCAATTTTATCACAAGCTTTGAGACGTATATTCGAAGCTAGAACAATGATCAACGGATTGCCCAAACCATCCTTCACAACTTGGTAATTTACGATCAAACCGAAACATTTGCTTACCTTGCTTTTCCGTTTGGTTACCAAAGCTAAGCTGCTGTTAGTAACTGTTTTTGGAAATGCGTTAACACACGAAGCTGAGTTTGAGTGATCTTGACACTGTTAAAGCAAGAATAAAGAGCTGTTAATAAACATTGGAGCAGAGCTACGATACAATGACGACATTAATGATATGTTAATACTGTGTGTTCATGTGTATACCTTCACTGGTGTCACTCTTTTTGGATGGGACATCCTCAATTAAGCTTCTTTGCTTCTGTGCCCTCTTCAACAATTCTTCGGTGCGTTGGTCTAGGTCTTTTACGCTTTCTTTATCGCCTCTTTGACTTTCTTGTCTACTTACGCGACCCTCCTCGTACTTCTTTGCTGCATTTTCACCTCCCTGGTTTTCTTTCAGCTCAGCTGCTTCGATTGTGGCTTCCCGAGCTGTTTTGGAGAATTTTTCAGTGCTATCCAGTTCTGTTTCAGTTGGTTTCAGAGCTGTGGTACTCAAAGAGTCTTCAATGATTTCTAATTTCTCTTTGGTAGCCGACTGTGCTCTTCTCAGTGTTCTGTCGTCTTCTTTGTCTGTCACTTCAATGGACTTGGATTTATTTTCTTCAGAAGCCACGATCTCGATGATCTCCTCTTTAAAAGCTTCTGCAGCTTTCTCTGGACTTCGCTTGATTATTTCTTTTTCCTCGATTGGGGTACTGCAGGAGATATTTTCAACGATGGAAATTTCTTCTATTTGCACGGATTTTCCTCTCTTTGCTTTCGAGTTCAGTGGGGTAATTTCTTGTTTTCCCACACTCACTGATTCTATTTCTACATTCTCTGCTTCTTCCATTATAGCAGAGGTCGTTCGTTTGTAGGCGATGGGCGATTCTGGTTCTTCAATGATGGGTTCTTGTGATTTGAGTGTGGATTCTTTGAGATCCACTTCTAGTTTTTGATAGTTCGGACCTATTCGAGTGGAATTGTGATTAAAACAATGGATGTATGTGAAGACAATTTTTCGTAATTGCTCTGCATTGACGAAAAACACAGATGTGTAAGCACATAAATAGCTGAAGCAACACAAATTGGATTCATTGACAGGGGATAACATGTCACAGAGTTGGTGGTAAATCTGTGTTGATCAAGTGTAGACCTTTCTGAGCATATATATACCGGGTGAGCTTAAAGATCATTAAGTGCCTGAGAAACAATTCTGAAATCCACGATCTGTCGATTCGTGAGGATTCTCATTTTGTTATATGGAAAATAAATTGATGACACAGTTTTCATCAAAGTCACTCTGCCCCTAATGAGATGATTGATTTGTTTAATGACTCATTGAAGAGAGATATTCTTAGTTGAGTAAATCAGTGATTGAGTGTAGGAATGTGTTATGTTTTGGAAACATGTATAGGTTAATCGACAATAAGAAAATCTGATAAAAATACAGGATGTTCTACATTCGACTAACGCATTTCAATCGATTATAAAAATTCGAAAAGTCGTTCGTCTCAAGAGACCTTCTGAAAAAAATCATTTTTGAGGATAATTCTGAATTCACCATATTCTGGAATTGCATTTTTGGCGAATGAGTATCCTGTATATTCACAGACTCTGTGATCATACCTCCTGCCTTTTTGGGCTCCTCTACTTCTTCAATTTCGACTTTTTTCGCTGTTTCAGGTTCGCATTCGATTTTCTCTTCTTTGTCCGCGCTTTCGGATTCTTTTGTTTCGTCTTCGATAACTTCGACTTTCATCTGTTCAGCAGATTCTTCGGTTTCTTCGATAGCATCGGAATGTATCACTTCTGTAATTGGTTAGTGAAGGGTAAAGAGGGGAACATGACATGGAGGCAGATATTGAAAAACCACCACATTATTTCAGTGAGTAATTGAAGCCTGAAGTGATGCTTTAATAGCGATTCGTTTCTCTTCACAGATGTAAATAATAATGATGATATTGAATGAACTTTTGGAGATATATGGAAGAATGAGGCAATAGTATATTTCCATTTTCTTGTAAAAAAAAAACGTTTTGCTGTCTTGGCCATAAACTTGATAATATTTTTCTCAACAACGTATTGAATTGAAATGGAAAAGGTTTGAGTGATAAACCATGAGAATTTTTTTACATTGCCAATACTCATTTCATCATTACAGGAAACAATAAATAAAATTACAAATTAATCAATCGAAACACTGTGGCAGTAACTTCATGATGTGTACTCTTCCATGAATACATTTGTAACATTAAGTAAACCGAAATCATTTCCAAAAACTCATACATATAACGGACACAGGGTGAAATTTATTATTGGGGGTGTCAAGGGTCCAAACAAACCCATACCTGATTTTACTTACGGATTTTTCTCCTGTATCAGTCTGGGAATTCATTGAATATCGAACTAGTCATTGTCTATTCATTAAAAGAAGAGGCTTGATGAATATTTAATACGTTTAAGTGAAGATTGAAAAATATCTAATTGACCAATCGTAATCAGCAATGGGTTGGTAAAACTATGCACTGATGCCAAATTCAAGTGAGTGACCGTCTGTTTTATATTTCCTGATTGATAAAATATAGATGTTTAACTCTCATTTGAATTATGAGCCAATTTGAATCAATTTTGAATTGCATCATTCAATAGAAACATTTTAGACTGACAACATAAGATAAACGAGGTCTGTTAAAAAAAAAAACAGGTGAATTTTGAATTTTCGATTTTTTTTGTTATGTTGGTACACATGTGTTCATTACATGTTGGCATTATCAATCAATTGGATTGGTGGTTCATTATGGAACGGTTTCATATGTTCTTCTCTTTTTGACTATTGAAAAAAATGGAAATGGAGTATGTATTAAATTTTGTGTTGAAAATGGAATGCAAATCCAAAGGACCAAAGAAATGCCAATTTCGATCAAATATCAATGTTAGAGGTAGAATGGAATATCATAAGAGATAAGATAGAAGATAGAAGATAGAAGATAGAAGATAGAAGATAGAAGATAGAAGATAGAAGATAGAAGATAGAAGATAGAAGATAGAAGATAGAAGATAGAAGATAGAAGATAGAAGATAGAAGATAGAAGATAGAAGATAGAAGATAGAAGATAGAAGATAGAAGATAGAAGATTTCGCAGAAATTGGCACCAAATCATCATGTATTCTTCGATGTACTTCGTTGTAGTTAAAAAGTCATTCACATCGAAACGATATCTAGTGATATTGTTCGAATTTCAATTCCGAACATTTATCCTGTGATCCTATTGGTATGAAAATCAACAGCGGCTCAAGAAAATGAAGGGATCCAACTAAAACATCGGACCTTCCTGGAAAATTCTCCACAACTTCCATCCCACAGTCGCATTGAAGAAACTACAACTACGAAACCACTCACTGTGCACGGTGACGAAGCTCTTGCAGCTGACCGTCCCCAGACAATTGGTGACGATCACCTCGTACTCTCCTTGCTCCTCGTACTTGACGAGATCGACAGCCAAGTTGAAAGTCTCATGGCGTTGCTTATCCCTGCTGATGCGGATGCGCGCATCGGCCGACACTTCGCGACCATTCCTCAACCACTTGACGGTGGGGGCGGGACAGCCTTCAACTTCCACCTCCAGGTGCAGGGTGGCGCCCTCCTCGACCGTCACGTTCTTCAGTTGTTTCACGATGCGTGGGGCACCTGCGAGAAGATGAAGAATGAGAAGGAGAGGTCTCGAATTGGGGGGATCTCACTTGGTGATAGGATTGGAGGGTTTCGACTCACAATTCACTGTCAATTTGGCACTTGTTTCTGCACCACCACACTCGTTGCTGAGCTTGCAGGTGTATTGACCGGAAAGTTCGCTGGATACTTCTTTGATGACCAGCTTGACTCCATCGTCGTATTCGATTCGAGTGAATTCAGTTCTTGTTTCTTGGACTTCCATTTCATCGAGATACCTACGTGTTTGGATCAGAAGGATACATTCAGTTATCGAAAAGTGAGGTTGATTTGTCATTTGAAACTCCCAGACAGGTGATTTTTCATGTTGGTTGGACTGTATAACATTTGCCATGTGTCTGTTTGTTGAGATGTTCAATTATCTCAGAGTTACAGAGTATTTTTGTTGAACAATTGGGGAGATGAAAGATCTTAAAGGCTATACAGGAAAAAACATTGCGGACTAGAAAAAGCATTGAGGAAAGGGTACCATTTTGAAGTGGGTCAAATTGATTTGAATGAACAATTGGGGAATTATATTTGCACACAAATTCACTTCACAGTTTTCGGTGGATTTATCAAAAATTATTCCATTTCAGCGCAGTTTTGAAGTCTATCCACTCACCATTTGACAGTAGGTTTGGGAAAGGCTTCGAGTTTGACGTCCAATGTGACATTTTTGTCGTGTTCAGTCACCGTCATATCATGTAGCCCCTGGACTATCTTGGGGGCCTTCTTCACATTGATTGTAACCTCATCATCGACACTCCCATGAATATTGACAGCTCTGCATTTGTATTTGGCAGCATCCGTGGTAACCTGCCATCAAAATAAATTCAAATACTTCAAGGACGCTACGATTGAGCCAATATTTTCAAATTTACTCTCACACTTTCGTTCTTCCTACTTACCGCACCGGTTATCTTCAAAATATACGAATTTCCATCCTCCTTGATGACGAAATGCTCACTCGATTTGATTTCCTCCTCGTCCTTGAACCACTTGACTTCCGGTTTGGGCTCGGACTCGAGTTTGACCTTGAGCTCGACGTTTTGACCTTGCGAGACTGTCCTATCGGCTCCTAGCTTCTGAACTACCTTCGGCTTTGCATAGACGTCCAAGTTCCAGAACTGGGAGACTTGTGCCAATTCATTCGAAGCCACCACGGAGTAAGAGCCTGGATCAATGGAGAACTCATTTAATTTATCAATTCTGTATGGTTCGTTGTACCTGAATCTTTCAGTGAAGTTTTCTGGATGACCAGGCTGTGTTTTTCTCCGGACTCGACGATTTTGATACTTTCACTCTGCTTGATGACTTTTCCATTCTTGTAGAACTGGACAGTGGGCTTGGGGATGCCCTCCACTTCGACTTCCATCTTGAGGAGGAGATCAGCATGTGCGGAGGTGTCCTCCATTTTTGTTTTGATTTTTGGTGGAGCTGAAATTGTCCCAAAACATGTGAAACTCTCGATTTAACTAAAATTGTGTCAACCAACCTTTCACTGTCAGATTCATTTCTACGGAATCTGCTCCTAGTTCGTTTTCAGCTGTGAAAGTGTATTTTCCGCCATCGGAAGATTCGACATCTTTGATCACCAGAGAAACGCTTTCTTCGTCTTCATATAAGATTCTGGAATGGACCACAAAGAGTGAGCTCTTTTCTTGTTGATGTATCATGAAGGCATAACCATCACAATAGTTCTTTTGAGCAGATTTCCATAGACAACATATTGAATGGTTTTTAGAAACAAAATTCAAAAAATGACGATGTAGGGTTTTGAATTTCCCAAAAAACGTTTTTGCATGCTTTCAAATGGAGCAACTTGTTTTTGGCACAAGATAATGCTTGTGGATCATGACTGGTTTACTAAACTGTAGCATTTTCGTTTTGAAAATGATTTTGGACTCTCAAAGTTAGGAAGAAACATACGAAATTGATGAATATGGAAACACAGGAGGCGATAGAGAAGAAAACCTGGAGGAATCATTAAAGAATTGTGAGTAAAGAAACTACAAGAGAAAATACCAATAGCAAGATTTGAAGCTGCAATTGAAGGACATGCAATCAATTAATTGGTAGAAAATTTCTGGGGAGCCGCAATTTGTTCAAAGAATCTAATATCAACAGACATCAATAATTCGTTTCTTTCCTTGAGATCCTGACTCGAATGGAGTTGGATGAAACTCACTTGTGCTTCGAGCTGGCCTCTATGGTCTTTCCTTCATGCATGAACTTGATGTTTGGCTTCGGATAACCCTTGACCTGCAACTCCAACATGGCGGATCCACCGACGTTGACGATGGGGTCTCTCTTGATGACCACAAGGGTCGGCTTCATGGGCTCTCTGAACAGCTGGTTGACGGTTCCGTGGACAGTCAGCTCGGCGCTGCAACTGATGTGACCGCGAGATGTTTGGGCCACACAAGTGTAGAGGCCCACATCTTCTGGACGGACCTGGATTCCACAGAATATTTTTTCCATCACTTGGTGCAAGGAGTATTTAGGAGTATTATCGATAACTTACCTTCTGGAAGACTAGAGCCAATGAATCTTCATCATCACCCATTAGGACTTTGAACCGTTCTTCAGGTTCGAAAGTTGCACCATCTTTCTTCCAATGGAAAACCGGTTTTTCACCTGGGGGCAGGGTTTCTCCTTCTGGCATATCGTCGAATACATGCTTATTTTCTACAAAAACAGGGATATAACAGATCCAACCAATCAACTACAATGATTCCCACCTGAAACAGACACTGTAGCTTCTGAAGAAGCTTCTCCGAACTTGTTGGTAGCAACACATTTGTAGCTGCCAGCATCGGATTTCTTCACTTCTGGTATAACCAGCTCGTAAAACCCTTTGTCAGAATGTTCCTTGATGATTTGGTATCGTTTATCTGACTCTACAATTCTCGAGCCATCTTTGAAGCTGAAATAAACATTTTTGAAAGATTCAGAGATGCAGTAGCTGCTCTCCTAGGTAACCAGATCCGAATCCAATTCATCGTATCGAGGAGTATGAATATATTTCGAACCACTTACAATGACACTTCGGGATGAGGTTCGCCAGCAACTTTGACCATGAATCTGAGATATGTGTCTTCTAATAGTTCTGCGTCTTTCATTGATACCATGAATTCTGGTTTATCTGTAGCAGATCTAGCTGCACGCTCTTCTGCTGTCACTAGAATCGCATAGAACAAGGATGAATATTAGAAAATGTGGAATGACAATGCGAATTTGTAGCCATACCAAACACTCATATCGTAGCTTATGCTACAACTACGGGATGTTCAAAAATCGATCAAACTAACAAATTTTCCAAACGATAAGACCTAAGATGATTGATTCATCCAGAAAAAGTTGCATGATCAGACCACTACAATCTTGAAACAGATGGATACTGAGATATTCTGATGAATTTTCTCACTCATGATTGATATAAAATGATTAAAATTTTAAAAACTGTGATAATTCACCAAACTGAAGAGATTGGGAATTATATTGATTTCAAAATTATGTTCCATGTCTACTTTGGCATTAAAAAAATCACAATTCTTTTACAGTTTTTTGCTTCAGCCGAAATCATGTGATAGCTCTGTTATTTTTGATATTTTCATAATAAAACAATCTGAGGATATAGCTGAAAATATACCTCATTATATTCAGAAAGCCTCAAAACATTCTATCGAGTACTTTTTTGAAAAAAATTGCGAAAATCGACTAATTTTTCATGTGTATAACCCTTCAAAATTCACACTGATTTTAATTCGACTGTGACGTACTGCAGATGACAATTAAATAATTTCCAAAATCTCCACTGCTTTCTATTACTTTTGTTCTCAACTGTTTTGCTTTCGTGATCTGAAACTACGAATTCTCAATCGTGAATCGAGTTTGATATATTACCGTCATAAACCAAAGTTTTCGCAGACTGAAGTTGGTCAAAAAAATAGATCATCTCCTTTCGATCTGACTCAAGTCTGAGCTGATTGATTTTTTTCGACCCACTCCAATGCAGACATCAGAAAATTCTCATGGAATACAACTGAATTTGTTAGTGAAAGAAAAATGGATTTAGACACGTGACATCTAGAAAAAAAGCGAAAACTCAAGCGCAACTACTAACATCCATGCACAATAAGCTGTGCTGAGCAGGTGGTTTTTTCTTCTCCCATCTGAGCTACGGCAGTGTAGATTCCGGCATCTTCTTCTCTCACTTCCCTGATGCCCAATTCGTACTCGCGACCGGAGGAACTCTCTCGGATTCTTCCGGAGAGGTCGTCGTTGGCGCCGATGGGCTTGTTGTCTTTCAGCCAAGCAAAGGAGGTCGGAGTTTCGCTCAGGGCGACCTCGAAATGGGCGGTTTCTCCGGCTACGGAGCGTTAGGGATTAGGGAAATGGGGGGCCATTTCGAACAGGGAGACAGCACGACAGTTTCCTTGTCGATAATCGTTTTATTTTATTTCAATGTTTAATTTTGATGAAGAATCGAGATAGTCTAATGAAAATGAAGGAGTTGTTGAAGATTAATTGATGTGTTTCTTCCTCATAACATAAGACTGAATTCTTTAGAGGAATTCAGGAAATGAGGAATCCCAAATTTGATTGATACTTTTCCTATTCAACAAACTCCATTCTCCTCTGCTCGAAATGGCATTTCTACTAGAAAAATGTTAAAATATAGAGAAGTTGTGCACTATTGAAATGGGCGTGCATTGAAGTGTACCTGCAATGATCACAAGGTGTTGAGAAGAGTTTCATGGTTCTAAAATGAGGATGATACATTCATTTGTGATATACCTACAGTTAGATGAGTGCATGTCAACAAATAAATCAATAAACAAGGTGTAATCGTTCATTACATTGTTTGCTGATGAAAAAATCCAACACTCACGTTCAATGCTGGTACCCCGAATAGTTTTCACAAACTTCAGTGCACCGTCTTTTTCCAGCTCTTCCAATTTATCTTCAGCAGACTTTTCTCTAACACTTCTCATGCTGATGGAGAGGCTTTCTTCTTGCTGTGACTTCACTTCTTCCTTTTTACCATTCACCTCATGTCTCTCGGTTACTTCTTTCTTGGTCACTGAAGCCTTTGTGGTTTCAGAAATTGACTTTTCCTCCACTGCTTCTGACTCTTGCACGAGGGATTCAGATTTCAATGTTCTAGATGAGAGTTTTTCTGATGTAGCAAGTTGTTCAGAAGTTTCGACCTGAGTGGATATTCTTACTGATGATGATTCTGAAATAACAGGATATTCTGCGTTCTTAATTGAAATTTCCTGATTATGAGTTGAAAAAATTTACAGAAATATCACATACTTCAACTGCATTAGTACTATTGAAGATGAAAACATGGAGACGAATGTTAAGATAAAACTATTTATTTTCCTGAACGATCAGTGAACAACAAATGAAGGAAATACAAACGAATAAACATGTATGTGGTGTGATTTGTGTGCGTTTTTGTCAATTTCATTTCAGCCTATTTTTGAACTAATTTTCATCACGAGATTTTTGAGATAACTGAGAATCTACGCTAATGAGAATTCGTTATTTATCGTACACTAAATTTGTCTCTTGGTTGAATACCCAGTGCGATTATGAACTCAAAACTGATACTCACCATCTTCAGAATTCTTTGATCTTGAAGAATCTGACCTAAGATATTTGCCAGACTCCATACCCTGCCCCTTATCTTCGACAGATACCTCTTTCCTCAAATATTTCCTTGCATACTTCTCATACGCATCCTCCTCATCATTGCTCTTATCTCTCGAGATCCTCCTAGTTCTCAAGCTTCCTTCTTCCTCAGTACGCCGAGAGCTAGCCCTGAAGGATTTCCTAGAGAAACTACTTTCATCTTCGTCTTTGTGCGAATCGGTTCTCGAATATTTCCTCTCATACTTGGCGTACTTGTCCTCCTCTGCTTCCTCGATAGCTCTCGGCTCAGTCGAATTGGTCCTGGAGTACTTCCTGGAGTACCTCGAGAGTAAATCGTCGGTGTCGTCTTTGACATCGCCGATGGAAGCTGATCTTATAGAGTGTTTGGAGCCTAGCTTAGAGGTGTAGCTGTAAGCATCGTTCGTTTCTGAAGGCTCGATGCCTGTTCCCTCAACAGAAGTCCTCAGAGTCTTCCTCACTGTGTACTGGTCACCATCTCCAACTCCTTCCAGCGTGGCCTTGATTCCACGCCTGGTGTAGCTGTAGTCATCCCCGTCACCTGACCCTTCAGTCCTGGTTACTGATCGGGATGACTTTCTGGAATAAGAGCTGTAGCCTTCGCCTTCTACATCAGTTGGTTTGCTGAGTCTCTTGGAGTAACTGTACGTATCCAAGTCTGCATCACTGGAACCTATTCTCGACTTCCTGGTGTAGCTGTAGTCATCATCAGCTCCAGCTCTTCTGGAAGTGTAGCTGGAGGACAAGGCAGAAGAATCTGCAGTGTCAACGCTGTAAGACTTCTTGCTGTATTTAGAGGACAAATCGTCGTATTTGGATGCTCCTTCTGTGGTGTACTTGGAGCTCGAGCTGGTCGAGTATCTCGATGGAGAACGATTGTCTGAGGGGTAGCTGGATCTCGAGTAGGCAGACGACTCATGCCCACTCTCTGCGAATCATGATAAGTTTTTTGATTCATTGATTCTGAAGCTGAGATTGCTGAAGCTCAAGGTTAATAGAAGCATTGTCTGGCCAAGATGGTCTGGATCTTTTGGTTAGCTTTCTGTTTTGTATGCTCAGCAGGAAAGCAAGTTTGCCATCGAGAGTTGTACAGATGAATTCATGAAATTGTTTTTATAGTTTACACTGGTTCGGAGGACAAAGATAATAATGATGAAGAGAACATAATCTATTTTGATACTGATGATTGTCCATCACATTGCCTCTCGGAGGATTTCTTCAATAATGGGAAAATCCTTTATTTGTATTCTTTAGGAAAAATAAGAATCAGGTACTGAGTGATTCCAAAAAATGCCATTGTATATTCAGAATGTCTTGATAACAACAGATTATTTCGTGGAGGGAAAAAATCCAGTGAGTACATCGAATTTCACCTCGAGCTGCCTTTTAATCTTAAAATGCAATATCAACTTGGGCGAAAGACACCAAAAACCTTCAAAACTGATGTGGATTTGTGATATGTAGCGTGTGTTTTGTTTCCAAAACTCCACAAACGAATAAATCCAACCCAGCTCATGCACAACCACTTCAGCACAGCAAAATGAAACACCCAGTCAAACCAAACTCTTTATTAGTACTCCATCACAAAAACTAACCTGTCCGACTAGAAGCGTATCTTCGACTCATCTCGTCCTCGACTTCCACATTAACTTCGATACCAACCTTGAAATCGGTCAAGACGATGTCACTAACACCCTCTTTCTCGACAGTGAATAACTTATCGACTGCACTCCCAGGCACCAATTCCGGTGGAGGTTTCACGATGTAGGGAATAACCTCTTCGAGAACTCTTGGTTTGTTGATCTGGATCAAAGGTTCGATGGCTTGGATCCTACGCAGGTGGTGTTCATCGATTGGAGCCTCAGATTCAGGAGTTTGCACCTGCTTCAAAGTCTCACTTTCAGAAGGGGGTAAGTCAGTGGTAGTAGTAGTTGTGGTGAAGACACTGCTGGTAGCTTCAGTGACTAAAGTGCTCGCTGAAGAGCTGGATTGCTCGGTGAGTACTAGTTTGAGTTCTTGAACGAGCTTGTCCTGCTGCTTTGACTTCCCTGGTGGTTTGAGAGTTTCTTGGTGTTCTAGACTCTTTGGGTCTTCAGGTTGGTCAGTTGGTGGCTTTGGGGCTGGCTTGGGTTCTTCTGGGACGATTACTTGTTCAGGCTTCTTCTGCTCTTGTTTTATGGGGACTCCTTTTGGCAAACTGTCTGCTGTATCTTTTTCGCTGAGTTGTGATGATTTTTTTGGCACTTGTGCGGGTTTTTCTGGTGTCTTAACAGGTGCTATCGACTTTTTATCTTTGAGTTCTACTAGTGAAGAGTCTTTCTGAAACTCGTCACTAGTAGTGTCTTCAACTTCACCTGAAATCGACCAAAAATATCATGCATTTTGGTGTTTTATCCAACGATCCACTGAAGATGTGAAAATGTGAAATGAGGATGAACTGAATTGACTTACTGTGATCTTTGGCAAACTCTCTGATTTCTTTCAGCCAAAAGTCCTTGACGTTGCGGTGAAGTTTCAATATCAGAGACTGTTTTCCAACTCTATCCACTAGTTCGAAAGTGTGTGGTTCCTCAGTGTGATCCTTTATTTGAATTTGTGTCAACTGAAAAGAAAACTCTTTCTTCACTCCACCTCTATGAAGCTAGCAGCTAAATTTTGATTTCAAAAAGAGTATATTTTGATGAATGAACTTGGCTCAAAATTACCAAAACCAAATGTTAAATTATTTGCAAACCAACCGATATAAGCTACTTCCTCAGTCTCTTTTAGGAAACGAAGCAAAGTTAGGCAAAAAATACTCACCCTCACACAATCCTTGAGCTGAAAAATAGACCTATCCTCGGATATCCTGCGCACTTTGCAGATAAGAATCCTCGCCTTGAAGAGGAAGAGGTAGCGCTCCTTGCTGACGTTTTCGAAGGTGACGGTGAAACGGTCGTGGGCCAACAATCGGCCCAACTTGTGCAAGTTGCCCTTGTAGCCCTCGATGCTAGACACGAATTTGTCGTCTTGAGCACGATGAGGGACGCTTAGCATCAAATCAAGGGCTCGACGGAGGTCTGAGTCGTTCTCGCCCAGACAGGATGTGTAGCGGACTAGCTCCTGTAAGAGGAAACAGGTTTATGCTACGATTGTTTTACAGCGTTGTTGAGTTTTTTTTTTTTGAGTGAAGAACTGGGAACTGGAACAGTGGAGTCAGGATTTTTTGTCTGCAAGGTGAAATTAAGAAGAAATGATAATCTGGAAATATAACAATAACATTGAAATTATCAGAAGTGGGATCTCCATTTTAGGTTGACCGTTATTTTTCCTGACTTCCCTATATCCTGTCATATTTTCAGCGCTGTCAATTTGAGCGCAATAGTGAATGGTGGAGATAATACCCAGTGATTTGGAATTGGCTCTTTTATTTGGAGTTACTTCTCAGAATCTCTCTTGAAAACAAAAAACTATGGCACACCAGGTGATGTACGTACGTCACTTCTTATTGAGGAATTCGTAGAGCTTGCAACACACTTTCGTTTTGCCTTCATGGATTGGTTATATTGGTGGAAACGCATACCTGATTTCTGATCAACATCTGCAGATATCGACTGTTGATTACGACTGATTCTTCAAATATGTCGAAACCCGTATACAATCATAAATAATATGGCTATGATTCCCATGTAATATACACAATTGTCTATCTCTATCATGATTTCAGTGAAGCGAATTTCCTACTAGTGATTTTGATGTTCAATTGAGTGTTTGACTGGAAAAATTTTTGACAGGTTCAAATTTTAGGAGATTGAGGTTATCAAAGCTCGAAGCATGTTTCGAGAAGCTTTATACAGGATGTGAAAATAATATTGGAAATGGTGGTATTCCATATAGAGTTTTATCAGGAAGTACCAAATCAGCATAACGTCAGAATGTAATTTTTCAGGATATGTTCATCTGAATTTTATATCATCTAGCAATATAACATTGTTAGTTTCAGAGAGATTCATTGATCTACATTTATCTGAATGATAATGTAGCACTTGCTCATTTAAGAAGTGATTCTTTCATTTATTTTTCTCAACAGAAACATCATTTCGAAAGTACATCGATTTGATACTAATATTCGTAAGGCTTGTTGGTGAAAATTTTCGAAAAGGTCTTCAATACTCGTTGAATATTCAGTTGTTATTGAATGAGAAAGTTTGGATTATACAGCACTATTTTCTTTAGTGGGTATGCATTTTTCTTCCGTACCTGATTCTTGTTTGGAACTTTTTTTTCTCGACAAAATTCTGGGGACTCTTCAAATATGCCGGAACGCGTAGTATATCAGAAATAATATTGCCATCACTCCCATGTAGTACACACAGTGGTCTATCTCAATCATAATTTCAACTACGTTAATTATTCACTGAGAATTTTGACGTTTGATTGACAGGATTGAAATCTAACATCTAACATACCTTTGCTTTCTACCTACTACTGGTACTAGATTGAAATGATATTCATCCTCTGTAAAAGAGTGTATGTTATCACAGCAAATGTCGTACTGGACAAAATGAGCAACCCATTGTCAGTCAATAAATATTTTAGCATTCTTTCTATAATGCAACTGCAAGCCATCACTATTTTACTGAAAATTTTGATATGTGTCAGTGAATTGTCATTTTCAATGAAACTAAATTTAGGCTAATGTGAAAAACTATATATTCATAACTTCGAACAAACAGGAGAATTGAAAGTCAATCAACTTCACTCGATGTTTCACTGTTTCAAAATGTGAGAAATTAGTTTAAAAATTTATACTTTTGTTGAGCCCAAAATGGAAATCCTTATGAGCATCTAAATAAAACAGTACTTTATGAAACAGAGTTCATTTTATTTGAGTTATATCTTTTTTGACCCTGTATAAAGTTTAGGGAAAATTCTAGTGCAGGTGATTTTTCCTTTGAAAGACCTTTAATTCGAGGTATCACAAAAGGGGGTTCCATTTGAAATTTTGGAGTTAGGGTGCATCAGGCCCAAGGGGTGACTCACCCCATAACCAAAATAGGGTGGTTGTAGTTCCCTCTATCTGTTCAACATCTGTACCAAATCGCGCTTTTCTATTTTTTTTCAGAGATATTTGCAATGAAAATTTTCAAATTGCCACCTTGTATGTTCCGCATAAAGTATAATAATAGAAAATGAAATGTTCCGCTAATATATCTGAGCCATTCCTCAGAGTCTGGCATGAGCTGGACTCATTCGTCAGGTAGCTTATCTATGCCAAACAATTACATTCTTGATCGTTTATCAAAGTTGAGCGATGGCAATCGACAATGCTTCGCTTAATCATGACGTAATGAGATTCACTCAAGAAATTATAAATGGTTCGAAGCTTGGTTAAACGAAGCATCATAAAATTTCTAGGATTAGCTTGTCCACTTGCGAATAAGTTATATATTTCTCAATTTCTGGTATATATTTAGATATTTTGTATCTCGAAATAGAGCATAGACTATTAAGTTTTTTTCAGTAAGTGAGTAAACAATAACGGTTGATACATCTGGAAAACATGATTCATTTATTTATCCAATTATTCATTTATCTAGTAATTTTTTGATTCATTGATTAATTAATTCATCACCTTATTCATTTACCCATTCATTGATTGATTGATTATTGAATTTATTCATCCATTTGTTCCTTTTTTTATCATTTATGTTTTATAATTTTATTTATATTCACCAACACACCAACTTTTCTCATTATATATTTCTTCCAAATATAATTATAATAAACGAATTCTAATACTAAATTATAATAGATCAATGTGAATCAGTTGATTCAGTCATAGTTCCATTAAAAAATATGTGAGAGATAATCTCGAATATATCACAGCTCTTGGATGATTTGAGCTTGAATTATTTGCATTCTCAAAATCGAAACAGTACAATATTTGTAAATTTGGAATTTCTGGTCTCTGAAACCATAAATTCCCAACTCATTTTAATGTTTTTGCGAAAAAATAACACAATAACAATATGAAATTTCTTCAGGACAAATGCTACAAAGTGATGAAGGAAAAAACATTACTTGAATCGAAACATACCTTGATCAAAAGTTGATAGTCGTTGATACGTTGTATGGGAAGTTTCAAATGTTCGGAAATACTTTTATCGTCACCGAATTTGTGTGACAGGTCCTGAAACAAAAGACATAATTTCAGAAAATACTCGGAATTGATGGCAGAGGTAAAAAATAAAGTTTTCAGCTATATTGAAAAATTCATCAGTCACCCTGGGGAGAATGTTTTTGAACCTCAAAATGATTGGGACTCAACGCATTTAATATAATTTTCATTATCTGTGCTTCTTCAATTCTATATCGCCCTATGTTGACTTTTGAGTTTTCCAATTTTCGATTCATCTGATTAGTAATAGGTTGGCATATTCGTTTCTTATTTTCCATTATTGTGATTATAATTATATGTTCTCGCGAATTATTCCTTGCAACAATACTATAAAAGTGAAGAATTTATTTAGAAATGTTATTTTGGGTCATCTATTTCGATCTAGAAAACACATTTGATGTGTTTACATTTACTTCATCTTTTCGACAAACTGCCAAAATTCAATTGGTGCGTAGTTTTAGAAAAAAAAATCATGACTGAAAATATGGAACCATAAAATATATACAAGGTAGTAAAAAACAACATGTCAAACCAATTAAATCAAAATCATGTACAAGGTGAGCAAATTTTATTGTTGTATAGAGTAATTCAGTGGAGATAAAACGATCAGGTTTATATTTTGAAAAAGGAACTTCGACTCCTGAGAATGACAATTTTAATGACAATATTCTCTTATATGTGTTGCTGAATATACAGTCAGAAGATTGAAAAGAAAAAGGTGAAGGTGTTTTCAAAATATCTGTGAACAAAAAAAAATACATTCATTTCAAATGAGTTCAAAATTCAAAAAAAATACTTAGAAAAACGATTATAAATATCTGAGACAAAGGATGCCTGTGCTAGCAAAAATGAATATCTCAACAACTGTTCAGCAAAATAATAGACTATTCAAAATAAAGAAAGACAAACAAATGACCTTGGAAATTTAATAAAGATCACCTGGAACAGTTTTCGATTGTCTACAAACGATACAAAACTTTTCTCTTATTCAGAAACAACTCACAGCTAAAAATATCCTAGTTTGTATTCGCATTACCAAAAAAAAAATGAATTTCCCGTTCCTGTATCCTGTTCCACGTTCAACAATTGAAGATTGGATTCACCATTATGTGGACACTTTAATAACAGTATTTCAAGGATATGTCAGTCACACCCTCAATTTCAAATATCAATAGAACGTTTCCAGAGTATTCGATCATGTCGTCATCAGTTTCTATGAATACTCAAATGGGAGAATATTTATTTAATCTTTTTGAATATCACTGAGCTTCATGGGTGATATTTGTGATTTAGTTTTCAGCATACTCACGAGAAGCGACTATTGAAGATAATCCACGAATGTTGAATGAAATCTTGTGATCTTTTTTATATTTCACACATTTCAAAAATCGAGAATTATCTACAAAGACATTAGTTGAAATATCCAATGAATGGGCAAAAAACTTTATTTGTATTTTTTAGTCTTGAAACAAACTCGGCTTCTATCAGATATATTGAGTAATTTTCAGTTTTTCATAATAAGAAGAATTTCAAGTAATAGTTTTCGAAAAATAAGTAAAATTTTGGATTGAATTATCTGAGAACATCTTTCAATGAAGGTGAAAAAATATGAATAAATCTGGTAAAATTTTACCATAACCGATGTTTTAGATTTTTTTCAATAATTACAAATATCAGGAATTGATTTGGAGCTCTGTTTATTTTTTAAGATGATTTCGGCGATGTTATGATTTGAAAAACCATTGAAAACTGTCGTTTATTCCTCATATGTCATAGAATTCTTTCGTGAGTGAATTTTGTGCAAAAAGGTTCTTGTTGAATGGCACTTTTTGGCAAAATATTTGATTTTCAGTGAAATGGCCATAAAAACTCTCAAACTCTTTTATTATATATTCAATTCCATAGAAAAAGTTATTTACTTTCGGAAAATATGACTTTCAAGATTTCTTTTTTATTAGAAGATGGCGAGAATCACTCAGCATATCTGTTAGATGCCTAGTGGGTTTCAAGACTGGCCGTTGACAATTTAAATTTTTTCGTATTCCTCAAAAATCTGATGTGGCGTGAAAATGTTTGTGCATCGACTGAAAGCAAATTAAGAGATCAGATTCGTAGAATTAATTGATGCATAGAAGACATGTACCAAATTTTTCAAAGATGTCTAAAATATTATCTCAGTTATTATTGAAAAACTGTTTTTTTTTTAATATTCCATCACCCTGTATCTCAAAAGTGAAGACTTTTAGGACGTTTATGGGAAGTTTTTTCCTCAAAATGTGTCACAGAATCACCCCTTCGAATATTGGCACGTCTTTAAGGAACACCCTGTATAACTCCAATCACCTCGTGACGTAGTAAGTCCTACCTGTGGATGGGGGGGTGCGTATTCGCGAACGGAGTAGCACTAGACGGGGACGCTAGAGAGTACGCGGATCAACTGGCCGGGATCGGCCTCCAGATCGACCCGATTCTATACATAGACCAGCGACAGGCGGCTCGGATGTCAGGAGCAGGCGGGCGGACAGGATCGCCTGGAAGGTGGTCGTCGTTTTTCTCGCGAACGGAATTTCGTTAGTGCGCGCGAATTCTGGAAACAGGTCAATGGCGGCCAGTGGCGCCGGAAATCTCCAACGAAAAAGGTCGGATTTGATGTTATACAGTAGGATGGCTCATGTAAAAATAGCTCCATTTAATTTTTTCAATTTGAACAACTTCTATCTCCGTACAAACAACAAATTCCCTTCTCTCTCTCAAAAACGAGAATTCCATAATTAAATTATTCAGATAATTATTGAGAGTCAATATTATTATATTATACATGGTGTAACTGAAGTATAAAACATTTGAGGGGGGTGATTCCTCATTTTGTTTATTCCCCTTCAATCATTTAATACAGGCAGAAAAATATTTTTTTGCTGCGAACTGGTTTATTTTGGGCCAAAATTCAAAGAACATTTTTTGTTCAGAATGAAACATGCTATCGGAAATAAATTTTTGAATGGTATATTTATTATAGAAACAAAATCATTAATTGAAACAAAATTTCAAGATCAAATGAATATAGTTTGTGATAACTGAGAATTTTTTTTATATAAAACTTCTCACGAAAGGAGAACTGAAATGACGAAAATAATTATCAATTGAGAAAAAAATTGTTACTGTATTAAAAGGGTAGGACGCTTCATAAAAACTGATCTTTGTACCACTCAGGTGATTGAAAGGAACCTGTAACTATCACCACTGTCATTGGAAGACACCTGTAATGGAAAACTTTTCAGTACGTTCGAAAGATGGCGCCACTCGCGAAATGTTACATACATACAACTAAAGCTAATATAAAGCATGTACTCTTGAATAACTTTTGGCGTGTAATTTCTGAATTATTTCTCATGACTTCAATTTGGCTTTTATTGAACCCAAAGGAGCTTTCACTGCCCTTCTACGGCTTTATACAATGTGGAGGCATTGGAATTTATACAGGGTCCTTCAAACAGTCTAGGTCAGTGGTCGCCAACCTCTTCAATGAGTTGAGCTACTTTAACGTAACGTTTAACGTTGCCGCTGTTTATTTTTAATGTTATGACAATTAGATTTTTTTTTGTGGAATTTTCGGAAGCTTCCCTGATTTTTGTAGTTTGTATTTTTGAAATTGAAAACAATTTTGATATCTTCTGGCGATTATATCCTTCGAGATACTACTGGAATCTCAGATCATAAACATCACTAAAAACAGGACTCTTAGAATAAAAAACATCCTGTATAAACCCCCTTGTTGAACTTGAAACGCACCATAGTCGTCCACCCACATATTGTGTACTTTATATTAATCAGAATATCAACACACTGTGCATTATTTATTATTCAACGTTCATAATAAGAAATTCAAAAATAGAAAGCTCTCTCAGTCCTTTCGATTCACAAGCATCTATTTCTGGAGCAGTGATGCGAAAATATTGCGTAAACAACACCTACGATTAGGCATTTCTGTTTGGTGAGGAACTTTTCCATATGGAAACTGAGTAATGGGTACAATAATAAATGTATGAGACGGCTACATCAATTGTAATGCTTCTTTTTTCTTCATAGTTGACTGGACAGGATTGTTATCTCTGATTATCCATCCTTTACGTAAACGTAAATCCCAAGTATACAGGGTGTTCCTTAAAGACATGCTAATATTTGAACTTTTGAGATACAGGGTGATAAAATTTTGAAAAAAAAACAGTTTTTGAATAACTGAGATAATATTCTAGACATCTTCAGAAAATTTGGTACATGTCTTCTATGCATCAAGGTGCATTTTGTGACGTACGAAATCTTTCATTTTCTCTACCAGTGGCGTCCGTACGGGTTTTGCATTGAATATTTTTGGAGAAAAAAATACTACGCCACTGCATACTACCGAAATAAAAATTACTTTCAAGATCCTCAAGATTTTTGTCCGACGCATGGTTTTCGCTTGAAAAAAATAAAAATCGTTTTACTTCAGGGTCCATTTCTCGAAAATCTGATGCGTCGTGAAAATGTTTGTGCATCCGCTGAAAGCAAATTAGATCAGATTTGTTCCAGAATGCATTAGAATCCAAAAAATATATTCTTCTTGTCAGATGCTCTGTTCTTGATAAAAACAATTAAATTAGAATTTCTCCATATCGCAGTACCAACCGTTTAATAACAACCGGTTTGTTCTAATTGAAAGTTAGCCTGTCTTGGTTTCAGTTTTATTTCTCTCAAACAGTAATCCCTATATTGAAATCTATGAAACATATCTTACAAATGACAGATCTGCTAGAGAGTACAGGTACGATGAAAAATATTACGAGTACATTATGATTCAGTTGTCGATGGATGAGAAGCCAGGCATAAGAAAAACCAGAGTTGACAGGTAGTTAAATGTAATTTTCGCAATCACTGTGAAGGCAATGCCATATTGGAAAACTTTTTAATGTAGTTTCAGTTTGGAAGGTCCAGTAGGATTAACTCATACTGAGAAAATTTCAA
Source organism: Plagiodera versicolora (assembly GCA_037013635.1). Classification (NCBI taxonomy): domain Eukaryota; kingdom Metazoa; phylum Arthropoda; class Insecta; order Coleoptera; family Chrysomelidae; genus Plagiodera; species Plagiodera versicolora. The sequence continues at coordinate 6,671,535 of CM072991.1, read as the reverse complement.
ATCTTTCTTACTTCGTTAACCTTGAAAAGAATCGAAGATATTAAGAATATTTAACTTTTTGAATTCGAATAACAGACAGTCTGTATATAGGATTTATTTCACCAAAATAGTATGATGCGGTTGTTCATTTTTAGAACATTTTGTTTCGATTGATTTGTAGCATTGGTGAGATCTTTTGTAACTTGAGAATCACTACTTTGGTTCACATCTAGCTTTGAGAATATCATTCGAGAATTCTTGGGAAATGTCCCATTTCAAAATGGCAGATAACTTTCATACCCATTCTTAGGAAAAGTGATTGGTGGGGTAAATTGTACTCACAGCAAAATAATCGTATATTTGGTCGCAGGAATCAAGCATCTCTTGTGCTATTGGTTCGTTGCTACAATAAGCGACATGCTTGTCGAAGTCTCTTTCCAGTCGCAAGAATGTTTTACCGATCATCACAGGATTGTTTGCATGATATTTCACTCCTTCGATGAGAACACTGTAAGAAAGTACAACTATCATATTTCCTCCAGATACGCATCACAAACCGTTAATCGTTATTTCTTTGGAACGAAACATGCAATTGCAAAGAATTTTTATAAATGGGGTGGAGTTTCTTGTTCAGTAAGTCTTAATTGTTCATTTCACTGATCAGAGGATAAGAGGCATGTTCACAAAGTGAGTTCTGTTTCTATTTCTATCCGCGGTAGCGCTGCGATCGCAGTTTCGCGCATGCGCGGCAGTTACTCTGACTCAAGGACAACAAAACTACGTCATTTTCAGAACGCTGCCGCTGACGTGTTGTTTTCGGTGAGTTTTTGGAATGTCAGCCTTGATAAAAAATCAGTGATTTGTTTTCTAAATACAAAGAATGTTAAACCAAGTGGAATTCATCGACAAATCTGAGAGGTTTGTGGACGAACTGCAAGGACGTGAAGAACGATGTGGCTTAAAAACACAGCTGGCAACTTTCTATAAAGAAGGCATACTAAAACTCATGCCACACTATGACAAGGACCTCCAAAATTTTGGAAAATGTGTAGAAGATTAGTTTGAGAGTTGTAGATTTTGGTGCAATAAATATTTTTTCAGTATCAATACACGTTTTTTTTATATAACCAAAATGAACTAATTTTGTGGACATGTGCTGAATAATAATTCGAAAGGAAATTGAGAATATCTCCAATATCTTGAAGATTGAAATCCAGATCAGATATCAATTTCATTACCGAATCTATGTTTCGAAAAAACAATCCGAGATTCCTGTTGTGTGTTATCTACTTACGTTCTATGGAATTCGGCAATTTCTTTGAGGTTTCCAAAAACAACATCGAAATTATCCTTGACGATTTTTGGAACCTTCCCAGACTCCGAAGGAATAAGATATCTTTGGACCACATGGTCGAGGTCACGTACGAACTCTTGTTCAGTCTCGATGAGTTCCTTCACAACAGCCCTGAAAGAAATCCAAATAAACAACACGAAAAGTACACCAAAAAATATTCGGTATGCCATTTTGTGAACTAGAAAAGAATATTTTACAAGAGATGTTTTCGGTTATTCTTTTTTCGAGATATTTTGGTATATTGACAACTTACAATCTTCTGAATTCTGCATCTCCTGGTAAACCACTGGTGCTCAATGTGGGATCATCTGCAGTTTGTAGTATTCGGCAAGGCACCCAACCTTGTTTCTTCTCTCCTTTGATTTGTCTCACAAGCCATCTATGGGTGTGGAATTAATTACATAAAATCCAATAACTTTCGCTAGTGGTGTCACAAAATAATGATGCGATGTGAAGAAAAGACAATTTCTAAACCGAAATTAGATTTTACAAACGAAATGTCTCATTTTTCATACAGTCCTCTTGACCATGTTTCCTTCATTTCTCTAATGGAATACTCTATGTATTTTGGGGAGATAGTTTTGGTAATTAGTGCAAGGTGAAAGCAGGTATTTAGCTCACCACTGAATTCTTCAAAATAGTGCCAAATTTAGTTGAAAAGAAATCTTTGATCCGCTTATAAATCTATCGAAACATTGTCAATAGTTGTTCACTCTGGTGTATAAATAAAATAAATGGAAAACATTTCCTAAAACAATTGGAATGATAAACTCCTAACTTTCTGTTTCGGAGTATCGCGTAAAAATAAGACAATCAGCAATACCACAATTTCTGGCAAGCTGTCACAACTGCCTTGCTTGAATAAACAGACTATAGATGTGGAAGTAGATTTTGATCATAATCACCTTTGATTGATGTTCAATCTAGTTGGGGAATGTCTCGAACTAACATGAGTTCGTTTCGGTTTGACAGATAATTTATGACGAGCAGCAGAATTATCCAACAGCTCTCCAGAAACAGTATCCAATTCTGGATCAAGCTTCAGTCGTCTGAAACAAAGAAGAAGAAACAAAATTAGTGTGAAGGTATTGTAATTTTGGGATCGTGAAACTTTGTTTTCACTAAAGAGTCAATTTTTAAGACCTCTCATATTCTGACTTCATAATTTTATGTTGATTTAATTCTAAAATTGTGCTTTCAATTATTGATTCGCATGGAATTAAATTATCTTACTTGGATGATGAACTGGCATCCTCTGTATTCAATAGTTCTACTGTATCTCCTTCTGATAGATCGAGTTCATCTGGTGAGACAGCTGAATAACTTTGCCAAGCTACAAGGATTTCACCTGTCACCTTCGAAAATTAAGAAAAAAAAATTAAAAAGGTATAGAATCGTTGTTAATAACCAATATGCTGCTATGTGTAAGTGAGAGTTTGAGTTCATGTATCAGCGTTAGATCAGTGCATTGAAGCCAAGATTCAGATGGATGGTAGAAATAATAAGTAGCAATTCATATGATGAATATGAGGTAGCAATGAAATCTCTAAAGAACTCTACAAAGCTACGTTCCTACTTGTCAAATGTCATTGAAAATTTCATGTAGAAACAAACATGTTTGTGAATACATTGAGTATCAAATATGGGACTATAAAAATATTAAAATAGTTCAGTGACCATTCCAAGTGGTTTCATGTGTTTTGTAAACAATAATACAATCTATTTTTGAAGTTTTATTGATGTTGGTAATTATTGCTTATATCTTCACATTACTGAGTTATTTTGAGTGACTTTTTAGTTCAATCTGTTCAATAAAAATAATCAATACAATCCGATAATATCGAATCATTCAGTATCGATAACAAAATCGATATATTCCATCCGGTATATCGAATATCATGGTTAATAAAAACCATATTCCATTTTTTAAATACTGGTTCTTTTATCCATAGTTGGCAACGTGTATGATCCTGCAATAATGAAACGCAAAAACACGAAATGATGATGAACATCCCTAACTGAAAGTATTGTAGACAATGAAAATATGCTTCAAGTAATACTTCAAACACGACATACATTGAAATGAAAAAAAGACGAAAGCTGTACAGTGATTGGGAACCAGCTGTTACTACTTGTGGTTTCTCCCGCTGAATGTCGCCACTCAATCTGACAGGTGTAACAACCTTAACATTTTAGGAAAAAAAAATAGAAGTTTTGAGAAAAAATTGCAATTTGTGAAGATATTGAGATGATTGGATTTTTTTGAGCCCTTGACATTATTATTATTATGAACGATAGTGGTTAGATTTGATGTAATAGAGCCTGAAGAATTGGTAACTAAGCGAAATGGAAATGATGGAACATACTGGTTTCCGTAACTGGAATTTCATTGCCGATTCTTTCTTCTTTTATCGCAATATATTGTGATATGGTTCAATGTCGTACCTATATGTGTAATGTATCTGTATCAGTGTTGTGATGATCTGTAAGGTAAGAAATTATTTTGTCATTATTTATTTCAATATAATATATAAATAGTTGAATGAATTGGGGTTAGATTTCTGTAACTTACGTTAGATTTTCCTTTTTCCTTAGATGCCATAACTCATCATAGGAGATCTGAAAACGATAATTGATAATACAATCTATCGATATAGGATACCCTCAACTTCATGAGAAGTTGAAAGGGTGAAGAAAACCCATATTCACTTTTGGATCATGATAGATATTGAAGTCAAATCACTCTTTTCAATATTATGGGAATATTCAGCAGAGATGAAATGCATATATCAGGACCTAAATGGAGATTTCCGGCGTAGTTTGATTGGTTCCCTAGTGTTGTGACGTAGTTATGACGTCATTTGACTAATTTGGGCTATTGACACCTCAACTTTCATGTAGAACATTGAAATTTCAAGCATATTCGATTTGTAGACTCCATGCTACATGTTCACATCCCGAAATCGGTACATTATCCTCATCTGATGTTATAAAGATGGGATTTTGTAGGATTCAACTCTCGAAAGAATGTTTCTGTAATCAATTTATATTCCAAGACTGGGTCAGTCAATCTAATTTAAATGTCGTGACTTTGAGACACTGCCAAAGTGATTTCATGCGTTCATCTGATGTTAATTGATTAACAAGTTTTGATTTCTTATAATCAGAATGAAATATCACTATTCCATAAGTCAGAACAGTCATTGTTGCAATGTGTCCATCAATTTGTTTCTCAAAAATTCTTGTTTGAATTTTGGCCTGCCTATCATAAGACGACATCCTGAAAACTATTGATGGTATAATCTTTATTTATCACTATTTGTATCAACATTGGTATATTACGATCATCTCCATCTAGATTTTGTCAGGGAAAACTAAAGTAGAAGGTTCTGAGCTTTTCCGGAATTATTACGAATTTCAATATTTTCTGTGAGGTTTTTGTGCTCAATGAATAAATCCTCGTCCTGATAAAATTATTTATAGAATTATCACGAATATCAAGTGGAAGTCTTGGTGATAAATCAAGTTACTATTAAAAGAAAACTCACACAGGGTGTGAATTCTGACTTTGGCAAGACCAAAAAACAGTTTGCAAGGCAGAGGATGAACATTTGATCGACATATTTTTCCTCTTAACCTACAAAAACTCCCATGGAAAGTCTTTACTTCTGATGAGTTGTGAATGGACCAAAAATTTTTTTTGAAGAAGCAAGAAAGGGATCAGATTAATGTTAAGGTGCTCAGATAGCAACCAGTACATTGATTGATTGATTGATTTAACGCAAGCCTCTTGTACTAACACTAAAGAAACCACAGCTAATTTTTGAATGGATTTTGAAAATGGGCTATCACTCTTTACACAAAACATTTGGAACTTTTCTCAGCACTCATTCAGTAAATCAACATTCTTGCAGTATTTCACAGTCCATTACAGAATGCAATTTTGAGAACCTTCCAAGAGCATTGCAGGTTGAATGTTTTCAATTCGATATGCGTTTAATCGCCATTTCAATTCTGGATAATCTGGACAATAGCACAATACATGTTGACTATCATACTGACCAAGTGAAGCAGGTTGAATTGATGATGAGATGATTTTTTGAAGGTTCACTGATCACCCACAACTTCGGAACCCTTCGAACTTCTAACCAACGATTTTTCTCGATGTAACCATCATCACAACAACTAAAAATAAATCCAAACGTTTTCGAATCGTTCGTAGTCTCTACTGGCATCTTTTTTCGTACTTCCATCTCGATGCACGGGCATTCATGCTAAGCTATTTGTAGCAGTCGTTCTAAATGCGATTGTCGATCATGTAAATGTGCATTCAATGCTCAAAGTCCTGGACGGTCATGTCTCTGATTGATTTCAAGCGTGAGAGCAACAGGAAATGTACCTTGAGCTTATCGGGAGAGTTTCCTGATCAAGTGCCTTCTCAGCATCTCTCAATGTACCACTTTGTATAGAATGCAATTATTCATGGTCAGCTCAATTTTTGAATCCCCAGTGAAACATTTTCAAGGAATGTAAAGGAGATTCTTCAAGTAATATACTAGGAGGTGATTCTTTGACTCATTCTGAGATACAAACGATGTCTTGAAAGTCTCAGACTTTGGAACGATTTGATCTCTTGGTTCAGATTCAGTCAAAGCACGAACATTTCCACACCACATCAGATTCTGAAGATAAAAAACAATCAATTATTTGGACCCCTTCAGTTATAAATAAAATGAACGCTTTCATAGAGGCATTCAGTGAAATGCAATTCGGATTTCTGGCATGATAATTTCAAGATCGTATGTCAAATTATTGTTAGTAAATCTTATTGTGAACAAATCTCAACTCCAATGAGTATAGCATACATTTAGTCGACTGCATCCTTAAACAACATTGATTAAAAAAGTTTGTGCTCGTTCAGAACATCCCCAACTTGTTTCTCATTCCAACAATTCGAATTTTCTAATGAAGACCATGTAGCAATGCGCATCTGGTATCGATTGCTTCAACAGAGACTGCAGATTGTGACGCAAACTGTTGGCATGTCTTCGGTAAAGGATGATATACAAGGAGGTTTCCAATAGCATTCTCAAATTTGAGAAGATTATTATTATTTACTATCAAAATTGGGAATTGTGCCTGTATGTATTGGTATTTCTACAATAGCAAGATGTATGAGCAGAATAAACTGTGAAAGCATCACAAAAATATTCATGAGTTGAGAATTGGAATAAAAAATCTCATCTATTTTCTGCAGCAAAGTATTTGTTGTATTTTGGCATATGAATAAATGTCTACTGAACAGTGAGAATTTATAATGTCACTTAGACTTTTAGAGCTTGTTGTTATAATAAATTCAATTTCGGAATTGTGTTTGATTTCTCAGTTATTTTTGGAATATCTTTGGGATATTCAATTCGAATAAGAAATTAAAAAGTGAACGGTGTTTTATATGGTGTGTCTGATATCTTTTGAGTAATAATGATGTGACCAATAGCATTTTTTTTTTCAGAATTCCTCATGAATTCTTAGAGTCTACTGTTTTTTGGAATTTGTTTTCAGGTGACTTTTTCATCACCTGTTTTTTTTTGAGTTAGTCGATCTATACCCTCTATCTCTAAATAAATGAAATAAGAATAATAAATCAAACTGTAGGAGTAGAAAAGATTATTGTAACGTTTTAAAGATATTATTTTTCGAATGGTAATAAATGGGAAACTTTTCAAATTTCATAGCACTACATCTTACCTTTTCAAAATTGAAGCCTATTCCATAAGCCATTTTATAAATCATTCTATAACCTTTTCAAAAAATAAAAATGAAGGATTCAGCATCCTGCAAGGAACGTCTCGAAAACTATTCCCCCAATTGAAAATGACAGAAATAATTGATTCCACTTACCTTATACTGGCTCAATTTGTTGAAAATTTTCTGAGTATTTTTCATTTCACTTAAAGAAAGCAAAAATAGAGATCAATTGAAAGATTTGCTTTATATTTTCAGGTTTCAGTTCTTTTGAAAATCTGTTCGATGATCTAATTTTCACTATTAAAAGATCTCGAAAATGATAATGAATTGTGTCATCAAAACTTGTACTCAATCCTTCTCAACTATAGCGTATGTTGAAGTAAATATTGGCATAAAATAATTGTAACGATATTAGAATAAACCTGAATACATGCCCTGTTCCATATCTGATAAAAAAATGTCAAAACCCCATTACAAATTGCTGTTTCAAAATTTCAATGAATTATTATTTCATTATTGTTGAAATCATTTTGTGAACTTTTCATTTTCAATTCCATCGACGAATCGGAATATTTTTATTTTTGTTTATTTATTATAAATATTCCTGTTTTTATAAAATGAGATGCTTTGAAATGAAACAAGCGAGTCTGAAATAGGAATGTCATAATATAATTATCAACATTTATAAAATATTTTAAATTGTAACAAACATGACTAGATTCATACTGACTCACAAAAAAAATGACAATGAGCTTCGTCTGTTCGGACACTCACAGTTGGTAAATTGCAAGGAGCTAGAGAAATCGGGCCACATCTTTTCCTCTTTCTCTTTCGTTTTATCTTTTTCTCTCTATCTCACTTTTTCTTCTCTTGTAGCTGACGTAAACAAACAAAACAATCTTAATAACATTAACATACACAAGTATACTCTCTGATACAAGTTTTAATACAAGCAACGAAAACGATATCTCAAAATTGTTATGGTAAAGCGGATTCATCCAAAGCGGAAAATGATCAAAAGTGTTGATACAATTTTTCCTACTCAGTAAAAGATGATTGACAAATTCGTAATGTTATTTTCAGCTTCCAATCAGTCTCACAGGACTAAACAATGTGGAACTGATATAGAAGCTGGACATTTCCACTCTTTATTACTGCAAAATGTCAACAAAATATCCTCACTAGTTTCAATCATTCATTTATATACAGGGTGGAATTCTTGACCAAAATTCAACGAACAAACATGTTTCATCTGTTTGATATATTTTCATTCGTCAGTGTTGCAAGATTTTTTGCAAATGCCCACTTTGTTAATTTAAAAGCTTATACAGGATGTAAGAATTTAAGGGGGTGATTTCTTTCATATAAAGAAACTTCAGATTGAGGTTTCAACTGTTTTAATTCAGGAACGTCACTAGAATTTCAGTTTTTTCAATAGAATAAACTGAAAATCAAGTCATGTTCTGGCAAGCTGTCAAAAGTCTCTTGAATCAGTATTGAATTCTTGAGTTTTCGAAACTCATCCAAGACAATTTTCAGGATTTGAATTGATGCAGAAACTTCATTCAAAGTAGAAACATAGTTTCAAATATATTATATTACGATTAGGAGACATCATGGAATTCTTCTGAATATCGATGATAATTTGATGTTATTGTTGGTTCTGAAAAACAACTATTGAAAGTCTCAGTGTGGAACTTTCAGTTTTTATATGTATCGTTGAAAATATTTTAGACAAATAGAGAATGTGACATTGTTGATGATCACTTACACATACTTAGAATGTTCTGTGGTTTCAACATCGAGCACCCTGTATACAAAGCCCAACTATTGATTAATAGGTAGTATCTACTGATTTCAGTAGATTTTTTTTTTCAAATTTTACTGCTAGAATAGAGTTTTTTAATGGATATCACTATCAACTAATAGGCAGAAAATAAATGACGGCATTCGAAAATGTCGAAATATAATTTATGAAAACAAGATTGTATCGTTTCGTTATTAAAAACTAATAAAGCAATCAGAAATGCATTCAATAAGTCGAGTTCATGAATCATAAGTCCTGAAATAATGAAAAAAAAATATACAGGAAACTCTCTTATACTTTGGTTTTGTAATTCGAAAAAAAATATTTTATATGTTATTTCTTCTATTTATAAATCAGTTTTCATAAAATATATTCCGATGTTTTTCTTTTCAAATGGATGAGAATTTACACTTTGTAAATTCATAAAATGATGAGGAACAATCGAGATATCACTAAAGGAACAATCAAATGCGTCGTTCAAATGTCTCCAAGCTTTCGGAGCTTTCGAAATTTTGATATAATAATTGAGAAACATAAATAACAATAGAGAGGTGACGTACATTTCGGTATATTTTGGTTCGGAACGAAGTAGTGAAAAAAATTCGATATGTATCACCAATCACGAGATTACAATGATAATATTCACCAAAATTTCGAATCATTGCTTGTATTATAGTTGGATCATGTCTCGGTGTTTTTCATCATTGATTATCTACACAGTACTGATTATTAGCATTCGAATTCGATTTAAATAGTGATATATTGCGAAGACTAGACGTGTGCAAAATATTTGTGGCCCGATCTGTTCGATATAGAGAGAGAGACACCGTTTCAATTGAAGAAAAAGTCACACAAAGGGACTCCAATGTCGTTTTTGGCGAATGAAGTGAAATGTGACGAACATTACATGGGGAAATGTATTGGCACTTCATTTGTGTTGATGATCCGGGAACGTAATATTTTAAACATTCTTGTCATGGCTCCAAGAGAAGCTGCCATGTTAAAAAAAAAAAAACGATAAAAAAGTTGCGATATAGACATTTGTACATGAACCTGAAATCATTCTGGAAAAGTGTTTCATTCAATATTTCTATGGTTTTTCCAATTATACTCCAGGTCATTCAAAATATTCACATCTCTTCATTTTTGTGTCAACAGTTTGAAAGGAAAATTCGAGGATGAACTCAATACATTCATATGACACTTTGGTATTGAAAAATTCTGTCACATGTCTTTTCCTTGAATTAAGTAGACTGGGATCATTTTTATCTCTGAATTTTCAGCATTTATTATCGACTAACTGTCCGTTCTATTTGAATTGTTTATAATTTTGTATCTTAGTAGATTTTTTTGCCATTCACGGCTTTCCAATTCGATTTCAATTTTTTTTAGTCATAGAAGCATCTGATCAATTACAATTGGAAAAATCATAGATTTTAGTTCCAAATTTCACATGGAAAACAAATGAATTGAAGCTTTGGTGTACCTTTTTAATACTTCACAAGACTTTCTTTTATATTTCTCAGAATGGAGCATTTCAAGAAAATGAAGCATGATTTCAAGGTCATGTATTTCAATGGTTCAATGAGGTATTTCTAATTATGTCAAAATTTATACGATCACAAGTCTTTAGGAATGAGATCGAATGTGTTGTTTTTTTTTTGGTCGTGAAATATCTGAATTATCAAACGATCTGGGAATCTCATTGTTTATTCAATGATTCAAAGCTATCGGGAAATCTGACGTGTTTTATTCATCTAAAATTTATTAGCATGGGCGGACATAAATACAGATTGTCTCGTAAAATACTGAAATATTCCTTAGGCAAGCACTGAAATTCTTAGTCCCGATATTTTTCCCAATACTGAATCATTCAAGATGATGCTGGTACTATAAAGAGTGCTCTCACAGATACACTATCATTAGACTGAATCAAAATATCGATGATCGAAAAAAAAGCCAAGAATTTTTCGTAAGTTGGTGTTTAATTTTCCAGCACTTGATTATAATCCATCATATTAATGGTAGAGAAGAGTTTTTGCTTCAACATGGTTTCCATATAAATTTCAGAAGATATATTGTATACAAGATGTCCGTTTCTCTTTGCCACTATGGGGATCTCGCTTATCTTAGGAGATTCGAAGTTGGTTAAATTGGAGTTAGATTGCGAATTTACCTGCCGAATAATAATCTGAGGAGAAATCTAAAATATTTTCGATAGTTTCGAAGAAATAGCGAAAAAACAAAAGGAATCGATTTTTGTTTTGACTTTTTTTTTAATAAACTAATCGTACTGTTAATTTTGACCGAATCTATATTCAGGCACTTTTCCATGGAGAATTTGGATATGGCATCGCCTTTTCAGTTATCCAAAAAATGGCGGCGAAACACCTGTAAACTTTGTTATTTCTCATGTGTGCCATTTTGAACTTCAACATTTTCCGATAACGGTTTTGATTCTCTTCACAACGATATATCACACAGGGTGGTTCAATATTACAGTTTTGTCAAAAATAAATTTTTTTGCAAGAAGTGCTTTAAAAAAAGATTGTTCTTCTGTTGTCAACACAGTTTTTGACAGTTCTCAAGGTGATCAAGATCCCCATAGTGGTAGATGAAAAACGGACAGTCTGTATATATAATATTTCTGTCTCTTTCCTTTCCACAGAATTTTAGAAAATGAGACGAATCAGGATTTCATCAACGAATTGAATTTTACGAAAACACATGTTGAAAACATCTTCTTTTCGCAACGTATCACATATAGTAATATAAAAAAATTGTTTTATACTGGGAGTTCATTCATACAGTAAGTTTCATACATAAATTTGATCATGGTTTTCTTTTATACAGGGTGTTTCTTGAAGACATTCTAATATTTGAGGGGGTTATTCTTTGACAGATTTTGAAAAAAAAAACTTCCTATAAACGTATGTCTTGAAAGTCTTAACTTTCGAGATACAGGGTGATGTAATTTTGAAAAAAAAAAAACAGTTTTTTTGATAATAACTGAGATAATATTTTAGACATCTTTAAAAAAATTGGTATCTACATGTCTTCTATGCATCAATGAATTCTATGAATCTGATATCTTAACTTGCTTTAAGTCGATGCACAAACATTTCCACGCCGCATCAGATTTTTGAGGAATAGACCCTGAAATGAAACGATTTTTATTTTTTTAGGCGAAAACCATGCGTCGGACACAGAAAATTTTGCTCAAAAATAAATGAGCATCCCAAAAGTAATTGTTATTTTGGAAGTAAGCAGTGGCGTAGTATTTTTTTCTCCAAAAATATTCAATACAAAACCCGTACGGACGCCACTGGTAGAGAAAATGAAAAATTTCGTATATCACAAAATGCACCTTGATGCATGAAAGACATGTACCAAATTTTCTGAAGATATCTAGAATATTATCTTAGTTATTATCAGAAAACTGTTTTTTTTTCGAAATTTCATCACCCTGTATCCCAGAAGTTTAGACTTTCAGGACATACGTTGATAGGAAGTTTTTGTCTCAAAATGTGTCAAAGAATCATCCTTTCAAATATTAGCATGTCTTCAAGGAACACCCTGTATACTGTGCTTCACTTGATCCAGTTGGATCATATCAATCATAGTTGATCTCAAATCAAAAGATATGCTACAGGAAAGACAAGAATCCCTGTATTCCAACATCTCTCTCTAGCATTCGGTACAGAAAATCCCTTTCTATGTACAATAAGTCGAATAACTAAATTTTTATTCCGTGAGATAGTTCTATCCCAATCATCCATCCCACAATCACATGGTAGTGAATCTTATCGAACATTCTTTATACCGGATGTCTTCTCTCTAAACGTTTGCACCCGCCCAGTCGTATCGTCTACGCGGGTGGATATGTAACAAGGGCTAAAAGCTAATCCAACCCTTAAGGTATTAAGCTTCACACAGCCCAGACAGAATACAAGCACTTAAAACAGTGCCGGTAATGAAAAGTTCAGTGTGAGCACTACTCAGCGCGCATCGCTCTCACTCGAGGCCGCCTGCTACGGGCAGCCAATGAGGAGTCTCCGCCCGATGTCACGTGATACCCTGGAAACGTGCGCGCGTTTCGGTCGAGCGGCATTTCGTTCTCGACACCCGTCGAGGTGAGACGTGGTGAGAATAACTCACGATATGGTTGAAAGGCTTCGATATTATGGGATTGATGTACATACGAAATGATAGTTTTGAATCTGGTTAAGGTGCACATATTAAGTGGTCTGGATTCCGATGATTTTTTTTCACTTATAATTGCACAAGTGGTTTGTATTTTATCTGGTAAATTTGGGTTGTTTAATAAGAAACTGTTTCCTAGCAATTTGCCAAGATTAACTGACAACTATTAAAAACACGACACCGGAGATGGAGTGTTTTTAGGTTGACAGTTATTCCTGTCAAATTGCTAAAGGAAACAGATCAGAATTTGAACAACACAACTCTACCCAATATCAATACAAACCTCGAGTGTAATTCGGCAGGACAATTTAATGAATAAGAAATTTGGAAACATATCAACGCAAACTTTATTTATGAAACATTGAAAATAAACACATTTTTATTTTAATGTACAATTATTAAGAACGCAGTTATTGAAATTCATACTAGGAACAGTGATATCGCTGTGGGTGCCACAGCTAATCGTTTCTGTAGTAGTTCTGTTGAAGTTTTTCCATTTTCCAAACGAATTGATTGAATAATGCTTGAATGATACTCTTTGTCGACTTGTAAGTACGGTTTTATTGATGATGAATTGCTGTGTCCTGTTATTTTTATTCGAGCTTGTTCTTCAATTCCGCGATAATTGATGAACAAATGAATAAGTAGAAAAACCACTAGTGTATTTGTCGCTGTAAAAGTAAAAGCTAACTTTTGACGCTGTTAAAGTGACAATTGCACTGTGGCATATGCGATTTTTTATACATGAATCAAATTGTCACTTATATATTCTGGTCAATAAAGTTTGACAATATCATCGTGGAGAATCAATACTTCAAAGTCGAAATTTCATCTTCTTTTGTTAGTTTTTGATCCAGATCGTACAACTTTTCAGCTATTTTTTCAATAACTTGACACATCTCATACTGAGAAAGTGTTTCCCATGTATTCATCAAGAGGAAATATTGTAAACGCTTTATTTTTCAAAATATTCAGACTCCACTCCTCTTAATACTGATTTTATATCAATCAAAAATATTCAATCACAAAACTTTTGTGATTATTCCTAATATGTTGACCTTCCAAACACACATTGATGCCATAGAACTGTATAAGTTGAGTTTATTGTGAAATTTCCCATCCAATTTGGTCTCGACCATCTCTTACTTTCCATTTGGGAATTCATCACATAAATCTTATTCTCATTTTGATTTTATAGTATGAATTCTATGAAACAAAACCGATAATGTGTTCAACCGTTGGTATGACTGCTTCACTGTCAACTGTTTGTTAAGGTATCAAGTTGACCATTCTCAAAAATGTAGGATCTGACTAATTCTAAAGATACGACGTTTTCAATGTTTTCTCATGATAAAAACATGATCAACCTTTTTCCAACAAGTAATGTGTCATGTGTCAGAAATTAGCCAGTAAGCTGTACAATTTTAAAGTGAGTATCACCTTTCCCACGATAATATTGCCAAATTCTTGTCTCTTGGACGATAATATGCAGATACAAAAAAAGTTGTCAAAATCCAGATCACCTAATATTTGCACTTTTATATTGAATTCAAGCAGAGATTTATTGAGATGAAGAAATACCATTACTTTCAAGCCATGTCGTGATATTTCCACAGCAGGAAAACACAAGTTTGTGTTTCATTTTCGCAGATGTTTTCCTCTCAAGAGTAGCCCTGAGTATATTCGATGATTGGAGGTGAACTGACAATTCAGTTATGCCGGAATATGTCAAATTGTTTCGACATATCTATGTAGAGGTGCGTACGAAAGAATCACGTGACATGGGTCGAGACATCTCTCATGTTATTGAGAGTTGATAACATCAGGATGGTTCACCAGTTATCAGAGAGCTGTCAGAGTTGCAAACTAGCCAATAGCAGTTACTCTACTTGAGTTGAAATAGTTTTCAATAATATCACGATGAATGAGTATTGTGATGATCAACTGTTATATTATTCATGGAATATTTCTTCTTTTAAACATGTGGGATTCATTCAGAGTTCAACAACTTTTTATTTGTGATTGCTAAATGTATTCTGATTTGTTACATTGTATTTAGGAACTGAAATAGTTGTTCAGTTTCTCAATTTCTGTATCATCAACAGCATTGATTGGTGCATATTATCTTTTTCCTTTCGTTGAAATTAATTCAATTATCCTTATTCAAAAATTGGTGCAATGAAGAAGATGTGATGCGTAGACTCTTTTCTGTCGAATGAATAATTCTGAATGATATTGTGTAATAGGATTGAAGAATTTTATCGGAAAGATAACTTTGTCTTCGAAAATCCATGAAAAAGAACTGTGTGACATTCACCAATCTGCATGGAGAACGCGGAACCGGATCAAGTCCAATCTGATGCTCCTGGTGATCCCTTCATCTGTCAACGAGCAAACCACCCTCACTATTATCAACTCCCCACTCATTCGCATCATTAAAAATTATTTATTATCTCTAGGGATTTATTATTTCAATTATGTAATATTTTTGGCAGGATATCTCACCCAAAAACAATTGATATTGTTGTACAAAAGTACCGAGTAAAGGTCCTAGGAATTTGATGTAACAGAAGTTCGATAAGTGTACGGAGGAGCGTTGCACACAAGCACTCGCGATCGGGGGCGGCGACGACCGCCCCTGGGGCTTCTGATGCAGAAGAGAGCGGGCGACGATGGGGCGGCAGCCGCCCACTGAGGCCGGTCCTGGGCTGGCTTCGAGAGCTGTTCGACCGTTGATGGCGCAGCTCTTCCGTCACTGTTGGATTGAATTGAGATTAATTCGTGTGTCGATTGATGGGAAATGTTGTGGAAGGCCTCTGGTGATCAGACTGAAGCACAAAAAACGTTTTGGGTTAATGTCGGCCAATGATGGTGAAATTTCAACTGCGATCTCGAAAAGTACCGATTTTTCCACGATAATATCACGAAATTCTTGGTTTTTTTGACTGGAATACGTAGGTGTCAACGAAAATTATCAACGCAATTTCAACAATAATTTTTATCGTCTATATACAGTGCTTCTCAAAAGTCCCCTCCCCCCTCTTATCTTTGGAACGATTATACATAAACAAGTAGAATTTAGAAACTGAATATTAAAGATTGTGAGCTGCCCTACTAGGGATGATAGATGACGAAATCGTCAAACCCATTGGCCATTGTGAGCAATAATTTCAAATAGAACCCTTCGGCAAGCGACACCTCTTTTGAAAGGTATCGGAAAAACCTATTCAATGATACTCATTTTGTTTGTGTTTATGACAGTTTTAATGGCTCATTAGTAAACATTGAAATTTTAATTCCATTTAGTATGATATTAATCACAGATTTGAAAATCAGTATCTACTCAGTAGTGACCTCCATTTATTTCCTGACAGTAAAACATCCTATTTTTAAACTCTTCTCGTACTTTTGCAAATGTGTCAATAAACTCAAACAAAATTAGTATCATTGAATAGGTTTTTTCGATACTTTTTCAAAGAGGTGTTGCTTGCGGTTAAAATTATTGGTCACAATGGGCTTGTGACGTCATCTTTAACCATTTCGTCATCTATCATCCCTAGTAGGGCAGTTTAAAACCTTTAATATTTTGTTTCCAAATTTCACTTGTTTATGTATAATCGTTCCAAAGATAAGAGGGGGAAAGGGGACTTTTGAGAAGCACTGTATATTGTCTACCTGCAGACAGAAAGCTCAAATTTGATAATCACATTGTTGCGCTCATTAAAAAACTCTCATCAGAGTGTTACGCAGTAAGAGTGACCTCCAATGAATTGGGATCTTCTGCAGCAAAAACTGCCTATTTCTCGCTGATAAAATCACACTTGCATTATGGAATTCCATTTTGGGGAGGATGTGCTAAAGCTCATTTACAGTCGGTTTTCGTTCTTCAAAAAGAGCAATCAGATATATTCTCAAAGTCAAACTTAGGGAGTCCTGTATGCCCCTCTTTTTGAAAATGAAATCCTTACAGTACATGCCATTTTCATAATGGGAACTGTTTGCCTGTCAAATAAACACAAATCTGAATTTTCATCAACAACTTCCAATCATTTCACTCGAGCCCACTAATTTCAGAAATTTCAGAAAGACTACCAGAGACCTTTTCGGGGAAAGACCCTATCATGGCTTGCACGAGTTTAACAAAGAAACCTTCCAAAAATTGAATATAATAATAATAATAATAGAAATCATAATATTTATTCACTACGTTCAGAGAGACACAAGTGTAGCATATTTTTAGAATAAATATCAGTATTTCAAATTGGCCGTATATTTATATGTAATTTTTTTCAATGGTTTTGTCATGGTTAGGTTCACTTTAGCCAAAGCTAGACTGTGATCACAGGCATGAACAGACTTTTGGCACTTTGAAATAAGTATGAAATATAATTTGAAAATATAAAAATATGAAAATAAAAAATATTGAAATATAAAAATATTAAAATATACAAATATAAAAATATGAAAATGGTTGAAAATATAGAAATATAAAAATATAAAAATATGGAAATATTAAGATATCGAAATATAAAAATATAGGAATATAAAAATATAAAATAATTCACGTATTAATATTGTAATTGTAATTGTAATTACAAAGTTGTATGTTGGTTATATAAAGCAATATAAAAAAAGAGTTAAAGATTAGCTAAAAACAGTAGTATATCATTAGTATATATCTGTATTTTTCTTAATCTTGATATTTCATTTTTATATTTTGACATCCTGATATTGTTTTAAAAGTTGGACTATGAAGTGTTGAATGCTGTTTTATATTTTCAAATGTTTTTACACTTCAAAATTGGATACTTTGATCCACTTTTTGGGGAATAAAGCATATTCATTATCATTATTATATACCTCGTAGTCAGACATCAGTCTCGATGCTCATAGCGTTGATGTTATTGTTGTGGCGTGGATTGCAATTCTGCTTTTGGGCTAGCTGGTCTCTCGTCACCATCAGGCCCTCCTCCAATTCCACTAGGTCGCTGGACGACTCGCTCAACGAGCTTTTCTTCATGTGCTGGCCCAGAGTGCCCGGCAGATACGGACAGCTCGTCACGTGGTTGAAGTTCTGCGACTGCATTTCCTCCTGAACCAATCGAAACTTGTTGTATTGTGCATATTCCAATTTTCAATGACGTAGAAAAAATTATAGTGGTATTGCAGGAGGACCAAGAATGACATGACAGTTGACATTGTGACTTTTGTTGATTGGTGGGATTTTGAAGCGGAATAAATGAAACAAACCGTTCAGAAAATGATGATTTCGAATCAGGAAGCTGTTACAGTCAGAAGGCAGAAAAAAGGCGAATTTTCCAGAATTTTTTGTGAGAAAACTTTTTAATTGATTGATCTAATTATTTGTACACATATCAGGGTATATTTTGACAGTATTTTGAGACGTGGTATTAGTAAAAATATTTATTTGGAAAGGAGTTACAGCTGAGCTCCGGGAGCTCTTCCCAAAAAATAAAACGTTTTGCGGTGACCACTCGGTATATTTCTGAACTGGATCATCTGAACTCAAGAAAACAAACAGATTTCGTTAAGGTAATGTTAAATTCAGTAACTGATCGAAAGAATCAGCAAAATACATTTTTTTCGCGAAAAATGGCGGTTTCTAAGAAGATCGATTTCTGACAAAAATTTCGGCCATAAATTTTGTATCTTCGATTAATCACTAAAAGATATATTCAAGAAGCTCGTGTTGAAATTTGAGACTAATCAGTTTAGCCGTTTTCGAGTAATGTTGGTCTCCGATTTTGAAAACACCATTTCGAGAAAAACGCGTTTAAATTTTGAAAAGCACTTTCAAGCACTCTGAAACGCCTTTTCGAATTTGCGTTCAACTTCGAAAATATTCACCGGAACGATATGAAATTTTCTGTGTGTATTTCTTAATATATGTACATTGAGAAAATAAAATAAAAAAATCGATTTTTCGAAAATTCTGACTGTATATAACCCCTTGAATTATGAAAAATTCATCTCTGTTTGTTTTTAGATGGAAATCAGACTATGAGGTGATGTTTTGTTGTTGTTCAATAGTTATTTGACAAAAATATATCAAACTGTGAGAGTCACTACCCATGGCGTGCCTCAGGGTTTTGTATTGGGACTCGCACTTTTCAATATTCGTATAAATGACTCATTCCTAATGGAAAGCAGATTGCATTGCTGTAGTTCAAAACCAAGACTGTGCAATCATGTTTAAAATATCACAAAATATATAGGGTGTAAAACATCATCCTAATCTTTCCATTATTTGAAAATTATAGCCAATATAATAATAATTATAATGATAATAATAACTTTATTCACAAAAAAAAGGAAATACACAATGGCTGTATAGACATGGAGGTGAATAAAGTGGTTTGAGATGAGTGCCAAGTACTTGTTTCCCTTAAAAGAATAATATATGATTAAAATTCGAAATATAGTTGAACATAAAATGTCAAAAATATCAAAAATAGAATGTACAAAGATATAACACACTGAAACAGAAGCAAAATAGTTGTGACAGTTCGCCAGACAGTGCGTTGTTGATGCTCGTCTTTTTTTTAAGCTATATCTGAAAAAAAATTTTTTCTTTCCATGAGTTGAAGAATAGCTGAGATACAAATGGACTCCTCAGAAACGAAATCGACAACAAAGAAGTCGTTCGTGGTGTTGTGCGTATCATGAAAAAATAGCCTACGTTCGTTGAAATCGAAAGTTTTACATATGAGAAGGAAATAACTCACCTGATCCGTCTCACGATGGTAGAAGTAATTGAAGTTGGACACTATGACTGGCACTGGTAGAGCTATCGTCAAAACCCCAGCAATGGCGCATAGCGAACCAACAATCTTGCCCCAGACACCAACCGGTCTACAAAAAGAAACAGTTTATAACTTTCTGAAGACATTCTTCAACATCATGAGTCCAGCTGAGCAGGATCAATAACCAGAAGACATTCTCTCGAATCGCATCATATTGATGCAGGAAGTTGAACTTAAAGCTTGAGAAAAATCATATTGAATATTTCACTGTGCTACAATGTCAAGTGAGACATATTTCTCTTGAATTATAGGATTGATATTGATTGTTATCAGTATGAGCTGAAAATGATAAAGGTCTGGTATGACGTAAAAAATACACTGTCATGATTATGACATTCTCAAATTATTGAGAAAGAAAATGAGATTAATTGTAGAAGAAGAACAAAAACCTTTATTGGTACATAATTGTCACTTGTTTGTACCAATTGTGTTCAACAAATTGTTTTGCAGAAACAGCATTTTTATGAATCAATAAAATTGTTACTATTTATTTATTGTATCAATGATTATGATTGTGCATTGAGATCTTTGAAGTAATAACAGAACACCTGAATTATGGAATTGCAAATTTCAATTGTTTGTATTTTTTTTATACATTTTTAATGAACTCAACTTATTGTGTGTTTCGACTTCTAAACTATGAGAAAAAAGTCCAATTTAATGTGATATGGCATAAATGTCGAAATTAATACCCAATTTTTGGAAAACTGTGAAAGTTTTTTGGACATGACCTAGTAAAACCTAACATTATTTATTTATGTAATCGAACAAAAATAATGTAAGGCTGATACATTTTCAAAATTAACTGTGATACCATCCCAGAAAAAAATATATCAGCTGAGAAGGGACGAATAACACCTGATACACTTCATACACTTTTATGTGTTAAATTTTGGATTGTGTCATCTTGTACAAAGACGAATATTTTTTTTCATTTCTATAGTTTTTTTAATTCAGTAGTTATTTCTGTCAAAATTATAACTTCACATTGATAATTGAGCATCAAAACAACTCATTCCAGTCACATTTGAATTTGAATGAATAAACACTCTGTATAGGCAACAATTCACTATAAACGTACAATGCCTCACACTTTATGCAATCCATTTCTTGAAGAAAAAAATCAGAGCTCCTTTCAATTTACACTTCAATTCTCGAGAATTCAAAAAGAATACAGATTCCTTTTTTGTGATTTTGGTTTGAATATTTCCAATGTGGCAGAGAAAATATAATCAAATTCCAACAAAAAGCCTTCTCAATTATTCAGTTTATTTATTATTATTATTTTCAATGAAACTTACGTGGTGTATTTGTGGCGCTCAGTATATTAAATAATTCGACATTGTATTTTCATGGAACATACTGTATACTCACCTCAATAAAAACATAAAAAAAATCAGCTGGACTCCTGATGGGAAGATACATCGTATGGATCAACATGAATCATCAAACATAACAAACAAAGGGTTAATTATCTGGTACAATACTAACAGAAGGTTCTATAAAGGGACACATGCAGGTATGGCTACAAGCATTTAGTGTAGTAGCAACGGCATGCAGCTCAGTTATGTGCTTTTGAATTATTTTACAAGAATTTACTTCGAGATGTATCTGAATCTAGATGAGTAGACTTGAAAATAACAAATTGCGATTAAAAACACGTTTTTAAACATGGCTGATATTCTCCTGACCGCTGTAATCAACATATCGACCTCAAATTTGGAGAGCATACTCAGTAAATATGTCTTCACGAAATGATAGGTCGTTTTCTTCGATAGATACATTTTTGCATTTATCATTATTTTTTTTTTCAACAAAGAGAGGGCAGTGATGTCAGCCGTTTACCTCCCACGATTTGAGGACTCGTTTTCGCGGAGCTGCAACGGCCGCCATTTCGTTTTTTTTTTTTTCGAAAAATATTTTTTGACGTTCTGTATATCATGAATGAAAGCAAGAAAAAAACCGCACTCAAAAAGCTCCACTCATTTCCTAAAAAAAAAATAAAACGTAAACACCTGAAATATGGCACTCCAAGGACGAAGTGAAAACTCTCAATAGATGAATAAGAATTGCTTTGTTGAATGTTACTCTGATTTATAAATACGCATTTGGATGCCATCGTTAATGAATCGGAATAAAATTATTTATCCGTTTAGAAAAACATATTAGGCGTCTAAAAGAAATAAGTAGAGGCAGCTGTTTCTTTACACAATAATATTTTGACTGATTCAATGAGACGAGAAACTATTTATCGAAAAGTTCGTTTGGAAAGTTCTGTTTCATTTTAGACACTTTTATATGATACTAAATTACAAAGATATAGTCTGTTTAATTGAGGAAGATAGTTCTGACAGATTTGGTCATCTTTCAATACTTTTAGTGCAGAATAAAAAGTATCTAGCTGACCACTGAACTTATATTTGGTTGAAATATAGCTATTTTTTTCCGAAAATTGAGGAAACTCATCCAATTTTGTTTAATACGTTTCATGAATCGACAACATTTTTCAAAATAATTCGAATAATAAACTTGACCTAATTTCCTGTTCCGGAGCATCTTTCTGTCACAACTTTTTGCTCAAATAAAAAGGCTATATAATGAGGATGATCTTCCAATTGATATTGAGAGATCATTCTTGTTGATAGAAAATTCAAAGGAATGCTTTTGCTGTGAAATATTTTAATTCAATCATGCGAGAGTGCAAGTTTTTGTTGAAAATCTAAGCTAGCTAATTAGTGCAGGACTATCAATCATCTATAGATGCTTCACTTCCCGTGTGTATGTTGTTAGTATCGAACGTTAGTGGACGATATTGCATCGTAGAAAATTCTTTGGTCCTGATTGGTCGTTTGAATGATAAAAAGCAACATCGAGCATACATCAAGCTTCACTCACGACATCGATAGACCGAGAGAGATAGAGAGACAGCGGAAGAGAGATATATATACACAGATGGAGAGAAAGAGATGGGTTTTTCGAGGAAAATTCAACAAGTGTCGTTTAGGAAATATACCGAATGTTTGAGAGCTATACCGGACGCGTCCTCGGAACAAAGAATTTTCTTGAAAAGGGGGGAAGTTGTCACGGAACGACTTTGGAGGATTGGCAACGTTTTGAGTTGACTGCGTTGTCTCCAAAAGGTTTGAATACGTTCAGGAGCCAAATAATAATGAGGGGTGATGATATTATTACTGAAGATTATGATGATGAGATCTCACGACGTTCTCTGAACATTACAGGATGTCTCCTTTCATGGGAAGTTTAATATAAAAAAAATATATACCTCGTGAAATCAAACCATAACATGTTTTCAATTCTTATGACAGAATAGTCAATGTTTGTTGAACTGAAACATTAGGTTGGCACCCCCTACAACTCCTTGGAGTTTCTTGATATATCCATAGTGGAATTGACGTTTGACAGGTGATGAAAAATGTTGTCTATAAGAGGAATCTCAAGAGCAATTCGTGATTATTGCAATACACAATTTGGTGAGTTGGATGAGTGGATATAACGAATCAATTTATTAGTTGTTCAGAAAATATGACTTCCAAAGCTGACAAATTCATGCTCCAAATTGAGTGAGCAACAACTTTGGAAATGCCTCTCTCGTCAACTTTATTTTGCGTAGAAGTTGGTGCCAAGATTTGAAGACTTCGTCATTGAAATTCACTCCTATTTCGATTATTCTAACAGTGAATAGCGAAACAGAAATCAAAGACTTGAGATTCTTCATAGATCTACATGTGTCAACTCATTACGTGATGGAATTTCACAAAAATACAACACGGAGAGTACTTTGACGAATTCAACTCAAGATATTTTGGGGATTGAATGTGATTCGATGGATTCACAACTGGAATAGACTGTGATAGTCTTTCTTGAAAATAAAGATAACAAATCATCACATTTTATTTTGAAACCCTGTGAAATTAGCTGAATGTAAGTTAGCTTTGATATGTAGAGCTAATTTAGAGACATACACTTCTGGAGACAACGTCTATACAATGATGCTATCAGGACAATATGGCTGGTATATCCTCGAGTCTTCCCGATGGTGACGTCAAGTGGTCAATATGTCGCGGTTGAAGCAGATCAACCAAGAATTAAACCAATAGAAGCATCTCGTGTGGTGATAACCAGCATGAGTGGACTGGAAATGTTTCTATCGATATAACTATTGAATGAAACGCTTCGTGAAGTCCAGTCAATGGGCGGATTTTGAGTGAAGGAATCGATCACGAATATCTACTTCAATACCGATTTGTTTTCGTGATTAGTATCAGTACCAGATATATTATTCTGAATGCGATTAGATAATCTTTAGATCGTATGACTAGTCTCGAGAGTTCAATTTTAGAGAGTGGAATAGAGATCGTAATGGGTCTATTTGAACTAACTCTCCAACAAAAAAGTAGCCTTAAGCCTTAAGCATTGACCTTGAGGGTCAAAAATGATTTTTGAGTATTCGAATATCTTTTGGAATATCCTGCTTTCGAATAGGTGGAGCAAGTCGCTTTCATGAGGCATAGAATCAAGATACAGAGGGATACTACGTTGCTGAATGAAGTTACAGTA
This sequence comes from Plagiodera versicolora, assembly GCA_037013635.1. Taxonomy (NCBI): domain Eukaryota; kingdom Metazoa; phylum Arthropoda; class Insecta; order Coleoptera; family Chrysomelidae; genus Plagiodera; species Plagiodera versicolora. The sequence continues at coordinate 6,647,042 of CM072991.1, read as the reverse complement.
TATACAGTATGCTCTGTACATATCTGATAAATTCAATTTCAATATTTCTCCACTCTTGGATAACGTCCGGGCACTTTCTCTAACCAAATCGGCAGATTGAAAATTCCGTTTCCAGATAGATACTATTCACGTTCACCATCATCTTGGCGACCTAATATATTTATTGAATTCGCATTTCTATTCGAAAAGTTCTCGTCCTTAAGTATATTGCATCTCTTCTAGTCATGTGGGCAAATATATGAAAAATATGAATTCGAATATTCGCGCAGTAGAAGACATGTTCAACTTGAAACTTTTTTCTCAACTAGATTTCTTGACATGAATCTTTCCTTCTCGTCTATGGAGAACTTGAAGGATGAATTACTGAGCTCTCAGTTCTCATTACGAAACAAAATTGACCCAAATCTCGTAGAAGAATCGATTCTAGTATAATCTAGAGACAAGACAGTTGTGACAGTTCGCCAGAAAGTGCGGTGATGCAGCTCGTTTCTTTTTTCAGCGATGCTCCGAAACAGAAAGTTAGATTAAGTTTATCATTCGAATTGTTTGTTGATTTATGTTGATTTATGAAATATATGACTGTTTCTCAAAAATATCTTCATCTAGAATCAGCTTCATCAGCAGATCAAACAATTAATGAATTTGAATTAGAAGTTCTGTGGTTAGCTGGATACTTTTCATTTTGCACTATTGGTATTGAGAGATAACCAAATCTGTCAGAACTGTCTACCTCAGATAAATCGACTGAACCAATAGAGCATCTGCACCTGACGTCACAGCCGATTAAAGTCAATCATAGCAATAGGTTTGGAGGTGAAACAACTGGAATAATAGCTCGCTTTGTTGAGAATGCTTGTCTCAAACGTTCAATGAACTACCAGTGTCAAAAATACGAAGTTGTCTGTGTCGCAGATGCTCGAATGAAAAGAAGAGACGACTAGGCGTGAAAGCAAAACGAATTTCAAATTCCGTCCATCGACTGGATCTCGGTGACGTCATCGTGAGGGGGAAAATGTGAATATATGTATGTATGTAAGTTGGCTACGGTAGTGGTGGAGGCAACTAAATTCGAATTAGGTTTGTACATCATACGTCATGTCGCCGTATCCGACGGTCGTCATGGTGACCACGGCCCACCAGAACGCGTCTGGAATAGACTTGAAGAAGGAATTCTCGCTACCTGCCTCGGCGAAGTAGACGGCGCTAGAAAACAGCACGACACCTGGAAGGAAGGAAAAGGAGACCGGGTGAGTTAAACTTCGGCTCGACACCGACACTGTACCTCATGTCGCCGTAGCCGACCGTCGTCATGGTGACGACGGCCCACCAGAAGGCGTCCGGGATGGACTTGAAGAAGGACTGCTCGGTGCCCGCCTCGGCGAAGTACACGATCGACGAGAAGAGGACGACTCCTGGAACAGAAAGGGGGGCGCCAGGCCACGCGAGCCCGTCAGACACGGTGAACACACGTGGGTGACGACCACGAGAGAGACTTTTGGAGGAGGCAGGGTGAGGAGGGAGTGTAGAGGTGACTGAATAATATTCATGATCGAACAAGACGAGCGGCAAGCAGAATGAATTTTTATGTAAAACCAACTTCTAAGTCTAGTTCGATGAAATCTTTCTTTTTCAAAGGGGTCGTTGAATTCAATCTGCTTCCTCGTGAAATCAAAGAAGCTTCTTCCATTAGGGTATTCAAGGCAACATTGAAGGAATATGTGAAAAATTGAATATTATTATTATATTTATCCTAGTTGGTTCTCATTCTTGTTCTTGTGGGTGTATTGAATACATTATTTTATTCATACATTTCATATAGTATTGTTTTATTTATACATAGTGTGGAATTTGTTATGTTTCATGCCATTTTTGTCTTTTTATATATATTTCTTCAAATTGTAATTTGATTATCTGATGATAAATAAAGCATTCATTAGTTCATTCATAGAGGTCGATGAGGTCGCTGAAGAGGCAGTCTACCAGCTTACTCTGGCGAGAATATCGAAAGAGCGATTTTCAATCGGTTTTTTGAAGGCACCAAAATATGGTGATGATTCCATCTTCACCAATTTATTGATAACTAACCAGTTAGCTTGATACATATCAGAACATGATTACTCAAAATTATGTCCCGTTTAATTGATATTGAGTCATCAGGACTTTGTTATATCCATAGAGATCACTTCCTGAATCTACTTTTTCATTTCTATTCATAAGCTTCATCTGTTGCTCAGCAAATTCAATTTCACAATGGGGAAGACCACTAAGTGATGAAATCCTTCCAAACCTTACTTAATCGATGAATAATGATTTTGGTTCAGTGTACATTCAATATCAAGAATCAAATTCAAAGCGAATAGATTCTACAGCGTTTTGAAATCAGCATTTTCATTCCAAATTCTTAAAACGCCAGAAATAAGTGGGCGGTGCTATGAGCGTATGACGTGCTACACCCTAAGTCCATCTCTGTCTGTTTCCATATACCTTTTGCTCACACAATGTCTGATGTCGTTTACTTGAGGATGACTCCTTATTCCTTCGATGTATTTTCTCAAAAACGTATCGATAAGTGAAAACTATATCATTTAATTGTAATTTGTGGAAAAAATACCATTTGCATGTTTTTTTGGTGCGGCAACACTGCAAGATTTACCATGGAACAATTATCTCTGATTGGTCAGCTCAAGGTCGATGTCGCGATGTCGCGTGTAGGGTTAAGCACGTCACACTGCGTTACACCAATGAGAGCAACCTTCAAAAACGGCGCATGAAATTGTATGTTCGAAATCAATTCCGTTCATTTTATTATTTTGTTAATGATATAGACCAAATAAAAAAAAATTGTGAATGGTAGTTTTTGGACATACCGAACACGCTGTTTTGAAAAATTAGTGGTCTCCCCTATTGTAAAAATGTAGGTTATGTTTATGCCCATTGAAGAAAAAATAACTTTTTCGATATTCTCAACTCAACAAGCTGCTAGAGTATGTATGAGTTCCTCTCCTATATCTTTCAGGTAAATCAAATCTCTGAACAAAGTAACGAACCCTTTTTATTGATTTTTGTTTATTAAGGTCACTAGCAGTTTATAGGCATGTTTCTTTGGTTGTTTTTTTATTTTACTGTCGAAGATTGTAACTCTGACGTGTTCACTATTTGATACCAATCGAAAACATAGTAATATGAAAATTATGTTGAAATCAATCTATGGTAATAATATGAAGAAGAATGTGGTCGATTTCTCAAACGAGACAAAATACTCTTACGGAAATAGTGTCCACTTGAAAATCATCAAATCCTAATCACTGAAAATCTGATCCAAGGCATATACAGGGTGTTTCAGAATTGCACGGCAACAGATACGTATTCTCTGGTACAAAATAAGAAAAAAAGTATTGACATGTGTTCGATTTCAATTATTAGCGGAGTTACAGGATGTTAAATCATGGATTCATTGTGCTCAATGTTGAATTCAACAACAAAATGGAAGTTTCTTTGAACAATTCCTCCCTTAAACATTCGTTTATAAATTTCTTTTTCATTTAATTTTGATGCTTTAATTAATATCAAATATCAAAATAGTATAAACATTTCAGAGTATGTAACTTTGACCCAATTAATTAATTTCTGAGGAAACTGAAAGGAATTCGACCAAAAATCATGAGAGACAAAATTCAGGCAATAGGTTGAAGAACTCGAAAAAAAATATTGAAGTTCACCAGTGGCGTACGAGCAAGTTTTTCTTGAGGCTTTTATGTATTGATACCTCGGAAAATGCAACCCCCTGTATGGTATTAGGAAAACATTCACTTTCATATTGAGCAGCACCTATTGTTCCATACTTCTACGAAATTTGAAAGCTCTATCTGCAGTAGATCAAGCACAATAAAATAAAATCCTGTTTTTTTTATTTTCAACACCCTGTAACTCTACTAATAATCGAGATCGGACACACGTTCATAGGAACTTTTTTTCTTATTTCGTACCAGAGAATACGTTCCTGAAATATTGCTGTGCAATTCTGAAACACCCTGTATATGTTCTTCTCAAAACAAAAAAAATTATTCTAATTTTCTTATGTACGTCGATAATTGGAAGTGAAATAGACAATCAATTGATGTGTATCAACTAAATTAATAGTTATTTTTCATGAAGAGTTTGAATATTTTCTCGTTCGGAAGAACTTGGAGCAAAATTTCAGGACATCATCATAGTTGTTGTTGAGATTTTCGAAAGTTAACTTTATATTTGCGGGGTTCTGGCTCTGTATCGATTTTTGAGAGTGCCAGAATTGATGAAACTTTTGATGATGCTTTGATTATTGCTGTTTTTCGCAAAATAGTGAATATAATGATGAAATTATCATTTCCTCAAGTGGAGAAAGATTCTGAAAGGACGAAGAAGATTATTGCTGCAAGAGAATTGTTCCGAAAACCCCCACAATTTCAAAATTTGCAGTACCGAAAGTCGAAAAAAAAAAAACCACGTGGGATACTGACCTATGAATAAGAAGAAAATGAGCAAGCCCAGCTCGCGCATGCTCGCTTTCAACGTACGCCCCAATATCTGCAGGCCTTTGCTGTGCCTGCTGAGCTTGAAGATGCGGAAGACTCTGACCAATCGGATGACGCGCAGGATCGCCAGCGACATGGCCTGATTGGTGCTCTTATCCTGAGGACTGACCGGCGCCCTGGGCAGGTTGAGGGTGTCTTCCTCTTCGGCAACCACGGTCGCCAGCGTGATGAAGTACGGAATGATGGCAATGATGTCGATGAAGTTCATGACGTCACGGAAGAAATGGAGCTTGTTGGGGCACGCGAGGAAGCGGACCGACAGCTCGAACGTGAACCAGATGATGCAGATGGTTTCGATGAGGAAGAAGGGATCGGTGATGTCGGGCACCTGGAATGTCCAATTCATTTGGTTTGTGCGTAATTTCAGAATTCAGACTTTCGATAATATGCTCATAAACGGATTTTTCGAAATTCGAGATGTTTTGGGAGATACAGCGGATTTTGTGACGTGGCATCTAAGCCGACGAGAGGAGTGATCAAAACTTCTTTGAGGTGGTTGACATGATATCTCAAGTTCTATCCGACCGATTCCGGTGAATTTTTGTGAGAATCTTCTTTATACATCTCCCCATCGCCTGGACCTTGGATTTTGAAAAATTTCGATTCCAAGTATTTCAAAAAAATTCATAAAGGTCGAAGAACAGGGGTTAGGAAATGTTTTCTTGTAAATGGACGTCATTTTGTGAATTATTATTATTATTATTTCCTGGCTGAGGTCTAAGCGATAGCGACATCTTTACTGGTTAAGAATTCTTTTACTTCTTTGATTTGAATCAGTACGAGGGTTGGAAACAAACTGAAATAAATACAGTTCAATGAAGTAAATTTCTTATCATTTCAGTTGATTTTTCAGGAAAGTCATTGTCCAAAAATTTGTGTTCTGATTGGCACATTTTCATCTTTATGGAATCGTGTTCCTACTTTTGGCTTTTCTGTTTCAACATAGGATGAAATTTCGTTCATATTCCACTTCAATTTTTGATGTTGATTTTTTCACCTTCTTTTCTTGAACGTTTCCGAAATTAAACAGCTTCCTAGCTAATTTGAAAACGTAGGGCATTATATGTTGAAAAATGGTTCATTATACAGGGTGTTCCTTAAAGACATGCTAACATTTGAAGCGGTGATTCTTTGACACATATATATAAAACACATTGTAAGAAAAAAACCTCCTATTAATGTATGCCCTAAAAGTAGCAACTTTCGAGATATAGGGTGATGAAATTTGGAAAAAAAAATAAGTTTATTGATAATAACTGAGATAATATTCTAGACATCTTCAGAAAATTTAGTACATGTCTTCTATTTTTGGAGAAAAAATACTATGCAAATAAAAATTTGTTTTAAGATCCTCATTTATTATTGAGCAAATTTAATATTATGTATTTTCTTTGTCCGACGCATGGTTTTCGCGTAAAAAAATAAAAATGCGACGTGAAAGTGTTTGTGCATCGACTGAAATAAAATTGAGAGATCAGATTTGTTCCAAAATGAATGAGAATCCAAGAAATACATTTTTCTTGTCAGATGCTCTGTTCTTGATTAAAATAATTGAATTAAAATTGCTTCATATCGCAGTACCAACAATCTGATAATCTATATCACTCTGTATCTCAAAAGTTGAGACTTTTAGGACAAACGTTCATAGGAAATTTGTTCAGCATGTCTTTGAGGAACACCCTGTATATTCATCCATGATTTTACCTCATCTTCTTCGATTTTGGTGCCGTTCGTCGTCGTGTTGAACACCTTGTAGTGCTTGAACTCGGGCAGCGTCTCCAGACAGAATATCACGATCGACAAGAGGATGACGAAGACTGATATGATGGCGACAACTCGGGCCGCCTGTGAACTTTCCGGGTACTCAAACAACAGCCAAACGTTCCTCTGGAACTCCGGAGTTGGTAGAGGCTTCTCCTCTTCCTTGATGAAGCCCTCGTCCTGGAAAATAAATTGAAGGAATGATGAAATATACTATCTACTACCTCAAACGTCCCGGACTAAAGAGCCACTAGCTCAGAAATAAAATTGAATTGAAGTACAACGTGATGATTTTCACTGATATGTGATAACACAGTGCAACACCAAGAAGAAATAACCATATTCGGACACCATTACGTGATAAAATACTGAAAAAAGACCCGTGTCTCCCAATTTTATTATGGGCTGCCAAGGATTTGGGGCCTCGGTATCATTTTCGCAAAAAATGATCATTTTCTCAGGCTCACATCTTGCAAACCGTTCAGAATTTCGATTTACCCTCTGAGGCTAAGTTGTAGCTCTTGTCATGAAGAACAAAAATTGCGAACATATAAAATCAAAAAAACTTCACATGGAGGGCAATCTGGAAGCAACGTGCCTGTGGACACCATAAGTTCTGAATCAGAGTCAGATTAGGACGATTTGGATCCACAACTTAAGAGAGCGCGATTGCAAGTCCAGGGCCATCAACATTATAAACATGATACGAATACTTTTTTTTTATATTTTTGTAATAGATAGCATATTATCTCAATGTTGAAGTGAATAAAAAACAAATGGAATTAACAAACGGTGTTAAGAATTATTCCCAGAAAGTTTATATGTTCTAGAAATTTGTTTATTGAGGTATTAGGTAAATTTTTGTAGTTGATTGTTTCCTAGAATTTTGAACGGTTTGCTACCTATGGACCTGAACACGGGAAAAAAGGTGAAAAAATCGAATTTTTCAAAGTTTCTTGCGATTTTGATCTGGAAGGTGAAGTTTTCTTGATATGTTCGCAATTTTGGTTCTTTATGACAAGAGCTACAACTCTGCCTCGGAGATTAAATCCAAATTCTGAACGGTTTGCAAGATATGAGCCTGAGAAAATGATCACTTTTTTGCGAAAATGATACCGAGGCTCCAAATCTTTGGCGGCCCATGAAAAAAAAGTGCATGACTTTGGGAAAAATTGGGAGACACGGGTCTTTTTTTTAGTCTTTTATCACGTAGTGATGGTTATTTTGCCATGACACACAGTGTAATTCATCTTTCATCTTGCCCAACAGAATTCCTGCTATAACTATAACTCGTGACTGAAATTTCTCAGGAATCATTCACTCTCCATGCAACTTGTATGATTCCAGTTCTATTCTGAGCATTCGCTTAGCTATTATCGTTCGCACATTGTAACTAAATTGGGAATTTCAATATCCAATGATGACGTAGGTCTGTAAAAAGCGTTTTCAGAGTAAGTGATTCGAGCACGCAATACTGAAATTACTGAATCCTCATTAATATCTTTCACTCCACACCTGCATTTGCTGAAAACGAAATTAGTTTTCTGGCATCTGGAGGAGATATTTTGGAAGAAAGTGGTATTAGTATTCAACTTTCACAATGCTATTTATTCAAGAAAGACAGTTCTGACAGGTTTGGTTATTTTTCAATACCAATAGTGCAAAATGGAAAGTGTCTAGCTAACCACAGAACTTATAATTGGTTGAGATACAAGGATGCCAAATGAACTTGGATAGAAATCTTTGATCCGCTAATAAAGTTTGTTAATTGTGGTTGTTTTGTTTTTCTTTTTTATGCTTGAAATGAATAAACATTATTGTTATTACTTTTATCATTATCATTGTTATTATAGTAGGAATATCAAGAAATATTTACAAATTTGTTCAACGGTTGTCCACTGTCAATGGTTGTACAACTTTGATTTGAATATTCTAAAACCATATTTGAAACAATCTGAATAATACACTACACTCGGAGTATTGTTGAAAAAGTTGACAAGTGGCAACATCGCACTTTCTGGCAAGCTGTCACAACTATCTTATTTAAATAATTATACTGTGGGTTTCGAATAGTTGTCTGTCAATGAATTATTGAATTTTCCCGTAATATGCCCTACTAATGGATATATATTGATAGAAGACAATAGTTTCTCTAGGTTTTAGAACTTCCATCCCATAATTATTGCACAGATAACACTCAGAAGCTTGGATCATTGGCCAAACGGCTTGTTATTTTATTTCATTGTAGAATCTCATTTTTGCGAAAAAAAATTGTTCCGATTTCAATAATATATCATGTGAAAACCAATCAGATCTAACTTTGTGTTCAAGTAGTCATATCATCATTTGATCTGAACTATTTTTCGAACAGTCGAAAATACAAATTTTGTTTTTAATATTTTTAATGCCCCCAACCCAAAATCGACGATACTCATAATGTTTTTCACACTGTTAGTTCTTTCAAACATAGTAACTGTTTGTTGTACATTTTATCCTCCATCCTGTTCTTGCACAGTGAACAATAATATTATATTGAATAACAAGAGTTGTAAGAAGCATATTACGCACGACTAGGGAAATTAAGATTCCATTTAATAAAAAAAGAGCACGATCAACAACCAATACGGCATCTGTAAAGTAAATCGCACGACACAACCAATAAGATAGAGCCTTCAGTAGTTGCTATGGAAACGAATAACAAGCCGCGTCGCCGATAACATTTTGACGTTTCATAATAGTTGTGCCGCGATTCGTTACTAGTTTTTGTCGATTTTTGTTGATTCTCCATATAAATGAATGTGGTGTGGAAAAAGTGCCGTGAGGAAAAATATTTCTCACAGTATGAGCAATACATCATTTCGAAATTGAGTAAGCTATAAAAAATACGCTACTTTTTATAGCAGTTGTAGGAAAACATGTTTTCACTTAATGGAATCCTAATTTTTGATGGAAATGAATGCGGTCGTATATAGAAAAAGTATAGTACACGACTCGAGTAGTCTAGTCGTGCGTAATATGCATCCTAGGGTGCGTTCCATTAAGCGCTCACAACGATCACGCTCACGACCACGAATTTTGTCGTTCCACTTGGTTCTGTGCGTCATCGAAACGCTCACGCCGACCCACCTATTGAGATGGGTCGTCGTGAGCATGAATCATGACGTCATTCATGACATTTTCGCCACAACCCCAACACCCCAACGATCGTGGTCGCCATGTGGAACGTCTGAATGAGTGTTTTGGGCGTTGTGAGCGCTTACTGGAACGCACCCTTACAAGTCTTGTTATGTAATATACTATTTCATAGCAGTTACGAAACGTCAAAATGTTATCGGCGACGCGACTTGTTATTCGTTTCCATGGCAACTACTGAAGGCTCTATCTTATTGGTTATATGTCGTGCGATTTACTTCACAGATGCTACCGTATTGGTTGTTGATCGTGCTCTCTTTTTACGGTAAAGTTGAATCGTACAGTTGTACGTCACCCAGTGCTCAAATAGACAGTTAAATAGTTGGCGAGCTGTAAAAAATTTGACATTTTCTGTACGGGGAATACAAAAAATATCAAACGTACTTTTCGAGTGATTTTCGTCCTTGAACGGGCTCGTATTCAAAACAAATGGTGGAAAGCCCTCGTTTCCATCCTCAGTCGATGACAAACACTCACCTCCCGAAACTTGTTGATCGCCATCTCACCGAGCTCATAAAACTTGATCTCCTCGGAGAAGACGTCGAGTGGCACGTTGACAGGCCTGCGCAGCCGACCGCCACTCTGGTAGTAGTAGAGGATGGCGTCGAACGAGGGCCGGTTCCTGTCGAAGAAGTACTCATTGCGCAGGGGATCGAAGTAGCGGATGCGTCGCGCAGGGTCGCCCAGCAACGTGTCTGGAAACTGGTTCAGCGTACGCAGTTGGGTCTCGAACCTCAGACCGCTCACCTGCAAGTGGTTCCTCTATTATTTCTCCTTTTTATATCGGCATTCGAGGCCATTGAGCGTATTTCCATCACATGTTTCATATGAGCTTAAGCTGTATGTATGTATGTAACTCAGCGAGTAACGCCATCTTTCAAACGATATAAATATATCAATATACGGTGTGAAGACTTATTATCCTTTCTTTACTTGTGTTTTATCTAATGAATATAATAATAATAATAATAATAAATCTCTTCATTTCCACATTCTCATTACACTGAAGAAAATATAAATATACAAAAAGAAACATAGACAGGAAATCCCAAGGGGAAGTTCACCAATTGGTGCTCTACCACTTAACCCTTGTTGTAGTAAAATTTATATTATTTTGCTTACCTAACCTAAGCCTACTTAACCTAAGCCTATCTAATCTAACCTAAACTTTTTGGGTAACTTATTATTTCCTCATCCAACAATCAATTGTTTGATCACACTAAAAATAGAGAGATGAAAGAAAAGAGAGAAAAAGAGAGAAAAAGTAGGAAATCAATATTATTAGAGGGAATTGTTCAGAAAATGTGTTTTGAGTTCTTTTTTGAATTTGATCATATTATATTGTTTAAATTCAGGAGGTATCGCATTGTATAATTTATACACATTAAACTGGAAGCTTCTTTCGAAGAGGGTGGTTCTGTGCGCTGGACATGTTAGTAGGTTTTTATTCCTGATGTTAAGATTGTGGATATCACTTCTGTACATTATTTCCTCATGCAGGTAAGTTGGTCTTCTAGACAATAAAATTTTGTGAAACAGACACAAGGCATGGAACCTGAATCCCTTTCTCATTGAAAGCCATTTCAACTCATTCAGCTTGTGCGAAACATGATCATATTTTCTGATGCCATATATGAATCTGATGCAGGAGTTCTGAACACGTTGTATTCTGTTAGCAGTATCTTGATCAATGCAAAAACTGTAGATGGAGGAACAATAACTGAATTGTGACAAAACCAAAGTTTCACACAAAACTTTTTTTGTAGCCATGGCTAAATAACACCTATGAGGGTACAGTAGCCTCAGAGCCCCATATGCTTTCTGTATATTACTTTTGACATGCTCATGAAATCTCAGAGAGTCATCTAAAATCAAGCCCAGACTTTTTGCACAGTCAGAAATCGCAATAACTTCATTATTAATGATTATCTGGAGGTTACCTTTAGCGAAAGTTTGATCAGACTTGTTACCGAATACCAAGGCTACAGATTTGTTTGCGTTCAATATAAGGTTTAATATTGAAAGATAGACGACTTACGTTGATGACTACCCTTTCACAGAAATCGTGGTCATGCGGGATGGGCTCGAAGTGGGCAACACCAGTAAACTGGGTATGGGGGGTGTGCCCGTCCTCGTCCTGGCTGCTTAGTTTGGGCAGCGACCTGAAAAAAAATATAAAAAAAATCATGTGTGAGGTGAAGTGAACAACAGTAGAACGTGTCCAGAAAAATCCGCAGGCATGTCAGCTTTTATTTCATGCGCTCATCTGTTGCGTTTATGACGTCATTAATGCTTCAACTGTGACGTCATGGACGTTATACCTGAATCGTGACAGCTAGTTTTCAGTGTGCAATTGGAAAGAAGGAGAATCCTTCAATAACAACAAAAAAAAAAGGTTGTCAATGATCATAATAATCTACACCAATATTCTTCAACTATAAATTGAAGCTATGCTGCTATAAAGTTCCACCCATCGAAAGAAGAAGAAGAAGAAGAAGAAGAAGAAGAAGAAGAAGAATTCATTCCATCAAAATAGGTTTACCCTAATATAAACATTAAGAAACTAACCATAAACACAATTTTTTTTTAATTTTTTTGTCTGAGCCGTTATTCCAGACTCACCTTGTATAACATTTCCCTAAACTAAGAAGTCCACGTTCACTCGAATAAATGATTGAAAAATGGTGATGTACCTTTTAGATTCCTTATAAGGTGGAAGAATAGAATCCAAAACAAATTCGCAACATTTAGTCATGTCGTTGACAACTTTGGATCAAAATATTGAAAAAAAAATAAGTAGCCAGGTTTTGCTGCTTCAAAAAAGTCCCAGTAGATTTTCTTACTATCCTTGATATACAGGGAAAGACAACATATATGGTCTTTGAGATATACAGTGTGACCCATTTTTGATGAAAACACTTGGTTTGTTTTCCAAATTGAAAACAAAATCTTCATCAGATTTCTCCATACCTGAAGAGATTTCCAATATTTGCGTTTTTTAATTTTTCTCAATTTTGATTCCTCTTCTTTATCATCCTTCTATTTCTTAATACGATCTGGAATCTGTCAAAATTTGATAAATATTCGAAATAGTTGTTTTGATTTCGATACTACAGATTGATAACTGATCGGGACTGACTGAGAATCGGTTCGTCACCTGGAAAATCACTACCACTTCATGACATTGATGTATAGCTGTGAATATTCGTTAAGTCTGTTTATGTGAGTCACCCTGTAATATTACTCAGTCTGTCTGTTACTCAGATACCCAATCAACTCTATATACAACATCAAATCATTGATCTGCAAATATTTATCGACACCCATCAAAGATGAAAATGTGTAGAAGTGTTTTAAGAAACATTAAAGGTTTATGGTAAGAAATATCGTTTATTTATGAGTGATTTCTGCTGGTATATTGATAATATAAACGGAATATTTATGTTGAGTGTGAAATAATCTTTTATTGAAAGATCATGGCGGTTACTCAAAATCAAGGAATTAATATCAACACACGAAAATTATTTTGTTAGTACAAGCACAACCATATGACTTTATCATTCAAACAATTTTTTACTGTTATCATAATCTTGTTAGTGTTACAATTCATGAGGTTGTGGTTACAATATATCAAAATTTAATAATAAAATGATAGCTATAATAATAAAATCATATGGTTTTTGCATAAACTCAGAAGAACTATGGTCACAATAACGATTAATTTTATCTGTTTCAAGTGTCATAGATGCGAACCAACTGGAGGTTATATGTTCAATATATACTAGTGAAATCTATTCATTTGAGGTTGATAGTGACGTCATCGTATATACATAGGCGTTATGGAACTTATTGAATGATTAACGTGACCTTAAACTACGAAACTATTGAGAAGAAAAAAAAAACAATGAAACAATTCGATCGAACAAATAATTCATTTTGTATCGAAACCCTTCAAAAAATCCCCCAAAACACATCACTGCAATACGTCATTGCCAAGAAGACGCAACATCAGATTAACTGCATTACGATCGCCAGGCGAGAAAGAAAAATGGATAGAGAGCAACTTGAGATTCAAGATCCGGAACAACGTCTGGAATCGGGATTTCGGGCAGGTCGGCCGGTGACGTCATCGTTGACCCCATTTGTCGGTCGGGCAAACGCGTAACAGCCGGTGTTGCCGGATGGGGCGTCGATTATAACGTTCGTTTCAAGGAGTGTCTGTGAGGTGATAGACAAAGAGTTGGAATTATCACAGCACGTAAGACGTTGTGGATACGTTAACGTTGGGAATTAATGTTCACGATGTACACTTAAGATGATGTTAAAGAGGGAACGATAAAGCATTTCGATATCTTGATTCACAGGGTGTTCTATATGTTGTGTTTGCATTCTGCAGTATTATTTGGTCTGGATTATTGAAAGGTCTTCCAAAATCACTTCATGATCAATTGAAAAAAAATATTTCTTGTTGAATTTTGACGATGATAATAATAGATGCAAGTTTTTGATATATTGTGAAAAAGTCAGATTCTGCGTCTGTTTTTCAGAGTTGACGCTAAAGCAATTTATTTAGATTAGACACTATCTTTTTAAATTCTCAACTGATGTTAATATTATTGATTACTGAATTTTTAATTATTCGAAACAAAGCTTGAAACATTCGGGTATTAAAAATTATAGCAACAATTCACAGTGACTTAACAACGATGCTAAAATTCTTTGATCCGAAAGTTTGTTAATTTCATTGGAATTGAAACACTGTTCAACGGTTATCAACAGTTTATAGTCATCTAATTTTGGTATATATCTTTCATAAATCAGAAACAATTCTCAAAACGATTTGGATAAAACTTAACCTAACTTTCTGTTTGGAGTATTGTCAAAATAGTTGACAAGCAGCAACACTGCACTTTCTGGCAAGCTGTCACAACTATCTTTCTCAAATAAATAGACCATAGCAATCAAAAAATAACGAAATTACGTTGCAATCTGATTTTAGTTCATTCAGAAAAAAAACACGTGAGAGCTGAGAGAAAATAAAATGAAACGTCACACAAATAAGACTGAGAAAATGGAGATCACAATTTGCCTATATACAGGGTGTTTCAGAATTGCTCGGCAATATTTCAGGTACGTATTCTTTGGTACAAAAAAAGGAAAAAAGTTTCCATGAACATTTGTCCGATCTCGATTAATAGCGGAGTTACAGGGTGTTGAAGTGCCAAGGAATCATGGATTTGTCGTGCTCAGTATGGTATTCAACAAAACGGAGGGCACTTTCAACAATTTCTCTAAACATTTGTTAATGAATTTCTCTTTTATTTGATTATGATTCTTTGAATAATATCAAATATCTAAATAGTATGAATTGTTCAGAGTATGTAACTTTGAACCAATTTACAAATTAATTAATTTCTGAGGAAACTGAACGGAATTCGACCAAAAGTCAAGAGGGACAAAATTTAGGAAATAGGTTGAAGAACTCGGACAAAATATTGGAATCCACCAGTGGCGTACGAGCAAGTTTTTCTTAAGGCTTTTATGGATTGAGACCTCGGAAAATGCAACACCCTGTATGGTATTTGGAAAATATTTACTTTCACATTAAGCAGCACCTATTGCTTGATGCTCATACAAAATTTGAAAGCTCCATCTGCAGTAGATCAAACACAATAAAATAAAAACTAAATTATTTTCCAACTTTCAACACCCTGTAACTCCGCTAATAATCGAGATCGGACACAAGTTCATTGAAACTTTCTTCCTTATTTCATACCAGAGAATACGTTCCTGAAATATTGCCGTGCAATTCTGAAACACCCTGTATCCTCATTTTGTACTAGGAAAAAAACCATTCCCCGAGCTATCCGAGAAGAGATTTTGATGTCCCTTCCAACACCGCTCCATGTCGCCGCCCCTGATCCCTCGAATCCTCGCTCCAGAATCATTTCGCACCCACATCGGCAACGCTGCAAACGACGTTCCTGCAGAGCACTGCCGCTATCCTGCTGACGTCGGTAAGTTGGTCGATCCGCGAGAGGAATCATGGACGGGAACAAGAACGATGGAGGGGGTAGTTGGGTTAGGAACTAGGGAGTTTCGCAAATTTTCCGAGCGGACATATTGTCTTTGGCTTTGAACTCTTGGGCCAGGAGCCAGAAGAGTGACCGCGAAGCGCGCACGCTACAGGATGGAAATCAAAATGAATTGTACGGTATCGGAAATAATCCATTCTCGTTATTGTAGTTCAATCAATGAGACAGTGGGGAAAAGCCCTGAAAATACTGGGGGGACATCACGATTTCTTCTCGGTCAGCTTGGGAAGTCGTTTTGGTCGAAGCACAAAATGAGTTACTGTCTGCGTTCCTACTAGTAATGGGGAATTACGATTTTTACTCATTGCATTCGAATAACACGAGAATTCACAGGCGAATTGTGACCTTCATTTTCTCAGCCTCACTTGTGTGACGTTTCTTTCAATTTCCCCTCAGTCTTCACGTGGTTTTTTTTTCTGGATGAACTAAAATCAGATTGCAACAGATCAAAGCATCGTTGTGAAGTCACTGTAAATTGTTACTATGATTTTTAATGCCTAAATGTTTCAAGCTATGTCTCAAATTATTAAAACTTCAGTAATCAAAATATTAACATCGAAATCAATGCGTATAACACGGTTGAGAATACAAAAAGATGGTGTCTAATCTAAATGAATTGCATTAGTGTCAGAACTCTCAGAGAAAAGATGCAGAATTTGAACACAAATCAGATTGCAACGTAATTTCTATAATAGTCTATTTATCCAAGCAAGATAGTTTTGACAGCTCGCCAGAAAACGCGCTGTTGCTGCTTGTCTACTTTTTCATCAATACTCCGAAACAGAAAGTAAGGTTAAGATTTATTGAAATCGTTTCGAGAATTGTTTTTGATTTAGAAAATATACACACCAACATATTGACTGTAGATTTTTCCCGAACATATTGAATGGATGAATTGAAAATATTATAGATTCATGTCTATGTAAGTATATTTCAGATGCGATAAAAGAAGATTGTATGAAATTATTCAACATATCGTGAGAGAGATATTTTCTTGTGAAATCGACAACATTCCTAAAGTGAAGAGGAATATGTGATGAAAAAATGATGGTGGAAAGTATACAAGTGTTAAAAAACAAAACACAATTCAAGACACAGTTGGAAAAATGTGGTTTCCTCTTCATGAAAGGAATATTTGATAATCGATATTCTCATTTAGTTTTTGAGACATCCTATACATAAGTTTTCAATATACATTCTCGATTTTCATTTGTGTGTAATAAATGTGCGATCGTGTTGATTGACATAATTTATATTGTGAGACAATGAAAATTGCCTGAATATTTAGTTAACATCCTGTGAATGATTACTTGTTTTCAGAATCCTTCGATTCAAAAAAATTCACATGTTGGATAAACATATGCAATGAATGAGGAATGTATTTATCCTAGCGAACATATATCAAAATAAACAAACTGTTATATTCAATTCAATATTTACTAAATGATCAAAAATACGAATTATCTAGAAAAAAATGAGAGAGTGTGAAGTGATGAAATTGCGTAGATATTTTTATCGTTTTCATAAAACTCATATTTTCGCTGGAAGTTTTTCTTTCTGGAACCATCCATCAAATTTGGCACATTTTATTTCGACAGAAAACTGATGTGTTGTATATTTTATGATTTCAGTTGAATGTAAGCATCTCCGAATATATTTCAACGTATTACTTTAGTTTTTCCTATAATTTACTCGATATTGGTTCAGACTATTGAAGTGGAATTTGTATTTTCGGTTTGGCGTGTAATATAAAAATAAACTTGATATCCGGAATAACTTTTATGACATGAATTTCCTACAATGAATCTTCTATAAAATCCATGTTAGTGACAAACAATAATAAACGATTATGATAACTGGTAAATTTAGAAATTGGTAGATCGATAAGCTCAATTTCAAGGATATTCTTTGTGATATATTTGTATGCCAAGAATTCAATTGAAACTATGTGGCTCGGTGTATGCATTATATCAATTCAGAGTTGATAGTTACGTCAAACTTTATGATAAACTGTAGTCACTGTACTGAGCTGAATACTCAATTTTACCCCACTAAATTTCCCGAATCTTTTTACATGTACAATATTTTAATATTTTTCATTCGATTGGCATCCTATATTTATTTATTAGACAAACAAAATCAATAGAATATACTTTCGTAAGCAAAACCAGCTGTTGAGAACGAATAAACTGCACATTTTTTACATTCGTGGTTATTCTTTATAGAACCAGAATTCTTTCAAAATAGTATTTTTTCTAGTATTGTTGTGTCAAATCTTTCAATCTCGTACTTAATTCAAAGTACATGTTCAGAGATTCTTCTACCTAAATATTTATTGAAATTTGATGCAGCTTGATTATTTGCAATTTCGAAAACCAACTGCAGTTTCGATTTTTATTCTAGAATGCAAGCTTTGTAAATATTTCATCAAATCTAACTATCCAAAGTGAATATATATTTTCTGCACCAAATTTGTAGTTTCTTTAGTAATTCAATATGGCTGATTCTACTGAACTACAGACTTGGTGAAATTCATAATTATTCAATTTTATTTGGGTATTTAATCATGACATCATCGATCTCAATGACCCAATGACCTTACCTGAAATCAGAACAATCTTATTCACTCTTATTCGCATTCTGACAGCTTTCGATACCATTAGTGCAAAATGAAAAGTATCTAGCTAACCACTGAATTTCTGGAGACATTTAGGCATCAATGATAATGGCAACACTTTACAGTGACTTCACAACGATGCCAAATTTATTCGAATAGAAATATTTGATTCGCTAGTTCGATTATTCTAGTCCAAATCTTCACGAATATTTAAAACATGATCTTTCAGAACTCATTTTTGTTCTGATTGAATAATCTACAGTTGATAGGCATCTAATTTTTGGAGTATATATGTCATAAACCAAAAACATTTTTTAAAACATTTCGTATGATAACTTTCCATTCCGGAAAAAATACAAGCGGCAACATCGAACTATCTTGCTTGAAAAATCAATCAAAGGTTAAACTGCCATTGAAAAAAATTTAAATGGTGACTATATAACAAATAAAAAAATCTCCGTTTTCTGTCTGAAACACCAACTGTAATTAAAAAGTAATAAGCTTGAAGGCAGTAGTAATGAAATTAATAGGTATATAAAGGAAATATGAGGTATTAAGAAGGAGAATATAGTGCTGTTCGTTCTGGAAATAATCCGGAACATTTGTGATCATTATAATCATTTCCAACGTAATAATTTTCGATGCATTACAATTCGAACCAAACGAACATTTCACGGGGATATGTAAAAATAGATTGTTTGATGTTTTCATACGAATTGTCAAATTGAAGTACAGAGAATAAATGTATCTACTCCTACTAGTAGATCATCATCATGTGATTGTTGTGAGATATCAATCAAACGTTTAATATTTTCATCGTCGTCTATATTGAATTGGATCAGTTTACATTCGTTGGGCTACATATACAGTTGATAGTTGAACTTGAGAGGACTGTAGTAGACCGCAAACATTTCAAAAAAGTTAAATTGAATTGAACTTGAGTGGTAACTTTCAACTTGTAGCTGACCCCATTGCATGAATTTTTCAGTATAATTCCTTCTTGATAATGGGACGACTATATTAATTTTTTCAATTCATGAATTGTCCTTCAGGTGTATCTTTTTTCTCCACAAGTAGGATGCATGTTTGCGTGCTCTCCAAACGTAAACGCAACCGTTTGAACGATGAGTGTGACGCAAACGCAACGGATGTAAAATACTTAATTAGGTACTGACACGATTTAGATCAATTTTCAAAATCGTGTAGAGGAAATTGGTCTGATAAATATTTATCAAAAACAGTTTCGAATAATTTAATACGTCATTTTGATATATTTACTCCATTGTTATGATTATCACTTACGTCAAAGAAAATTGTGACTAAAATGGCATAGAATGAGATTCATAACGGTCAGCTTTGATTTTCAAATTTTGACGTATCTATCATCATGAATTGGTAGAGAGTAATTCAATATTACTTTTTCGAATGAACAGCCGAGCAGAGTTGGTTTTGTTGAGAAATAAATTTATTTATTCATATTTATATATATTTATTTATAAATATTATATAAAAAAAAAGATTAATTTGCCCTGAAAAATTTGAACGGGCCAGTTTTTATTGAAATTATTTAGTTTGTATTTTCACGAAACAATCATGATATTTCGACCTTTCTTGTTAAACTCCACTTGTCGAAAAACATAATTACATGTGGTATAATGACATCACAAACATCATTGATAATTTTTCGAATTTTTCTGGTAGTTTTATCTTTTAGAACTCATTACGGAGTTGGGTTCGATACAGTAATTTTTGTACAAAACTCAACAGAGTCTGAACAGCTGTCAGACAAATATAGAATGTTTTTTTCATCGAGCACATAATTATATACAAAAGGGAAAAAATACAGTGCCAGATACATGTGCACATTAGAACTTGCGCATTGGGATGCTGATGAAATTAATTGATACGATTGAAATGAATATATCTAAAAAGTGTATTTTTTATTTCTCAGCAATCATTTGGAGAGTGATCTTGAATTTTTCAGGATAAGTAATTTGTGAAGTTCGATGAAGCTAATGTACAAACAGGATTGTGATTTTAAAGTTGATCCAATTCACTGAATCTGAGAAATATTTAATATTTATGGAGTACACTTTGTGCTTTGGAGTATGACTCTATAATCTGACAAATTCGACAATTCAATACTGCCATGCCAAAAGGTTTTGGGGATACTGCGTGTCCACAATGTGAGAAAAAATATTGAGAATATCAAAATGCGTATCAACAGACTGAGATCATAGATGTAAGAGCTTTGAGAATGACATACTTTGGTACTGAGGATTTATAATTTAGGTTATAGACTAGAGTCCTTGGTACTATAAACGTATGTCCTGAAAGTCGTAACTTTTGAGATACACAGTGTCAAAATATTACACTATTTCTTAGGTAGTCCTGATTCATTTAGTTTTCAGAAGATTATGTTTTCATAAGCAGCAGCTGAAAAGATTCTTACTTCAACATTGTCATGAATCTGATCTCTTAATTTGCTTTCAGTCGATGCACAAACATTTTCACGCCGCCTCAGATTTTTAAGGAATTGACCCTGAAGTAAAATGATTTTCATTTTTTCAAAATCCATGAGATTGGATTCGCTCAATAATGAATGATGATCTTAAAAGTAATTCTTATTTTGAAAGTAAGCAAGTGCGTAGTATTTTTTTCTCCAAAAATATTCAATGCAAAAACCGTACGAACGCCACTGGTGAAGAAAATGAAAAGTTGCACCTTCATGCATAGAAGACATGTACCAAATTTTCTGAAGATGTCTAGAATATTATTTCATTTATTATCAAAAAACTGTTTTTTTTTTCGAAATTTCATCACCCAGTATCTCAAAAGTTAAGACTCTCAGGACATACGTTTATGGGAAGTTTTTTTCATAGAATGTGTCAAAGAATCACCCCTTCAAATATTAGCATGTCTTTAAGGAACACCCTGTATATTGACGAAAATCGAGTTGTGGATAATCAATCATTCATCGAATAGCTCATGTGCTGTTATAATATCCATTAAATCATACTGGGTGATTTATTTTCGTGTACGACTACTTACATGAAGAAGTAAAGAATCAACAGTGTCACCACGTCAACACATCTCGAGGATAGGAAACAATGAACCTCGTGGAAGCTTAGATTTCTTCGACAGATATTAATGAGAAGCAAACGTACTTTTTTTGGCAATCACCCAAAGCGTCAATCATCGTGGAACGCTACACAAACACGTTAATTGTTGGTTAAATCCCCGAATTCGATCGGATTATTAGTAAGGAGCCGAGTTCATAATACCGTTTGTTTCGTTAGCGATTATGGTTTCCGGTTTCTCCTTATCCGTTTTCGATTATTCTCAATCACCAACGACTAATTGTAATTCCGTGTCCATTCGATAGTGAATTCATGGGGTTGTCGAGAATATCAATAATTATTTGAAAGAAATGGCATACACTATTACTCGGTTCTTATGAATTGATTACGATTATTTTGTATATGGCAACTGAAAATTAAAATACAAAAAGCTTCCGGTTGCAGTATATCCTTCGGACCCCTGTGATAATAACAAAAATGGCGACTGAAAATATTTTAAGAGATACATGAATATGGAAGATTCTAGAACACTGTAATTCCTGAGAAGAAATCTATATTCGCCATTGATAAAAGAAAGTTATATTAGTGATATTTCAAAAAATCAAATTATGAAAGTATTGTCCAATATCATTTAATGATTCTAACAAAATAAATCGATAAACCTAACTGGAGGAGAAACCTAATATAGAACTCTTATTTTCACGAAGAGTTCTTTCTGGAATCATCAAATTTGGCATATTTTATTACGACAAAAAACTGATGTGTTGTAAATTTCATGTATTCGTGACGATGGAACCAAGTTATTTATAAAATTTCCAATTCACATCTCAAAAAATGTCAGATATTCAATAAAATGTCCCAGAAGAAAAATTCATCTTCAATAATTTGGATTTCGTATCGAAAAGTTTCAACTCGGAATGTTCGTTCAATACCATTGAAATTCAGAAGATATTACTTCATTTTGAGTATTTACACTGTTTTCAACTAACTCAACATTGACTATAAAAAATGTACAACATCGTTACAAAATACTTGAAATTTGCGAGGAATTCGCAATTATTGATGATGAAAATGACGTTTTCCTTTTGAGACATCCTGTAAATAACTGCGTAATCTAACAGCACAATTTCGCATCCTGTATATGGTGGCTAATTAATCAAAGAAGGAAAATATGAATTGTTCAGTGGAAAGTTACCATCATCGTGTCGATTTCAAAATGTACAATAAAATATTTCACTAATCAAAATTGTACTTAGACAAAAAGGTATTGAATCAGAATGAAGTTATATTTCAAGAAATTTGGTGGAGGTGAATGCGAATGTATTCCTACGTTTATTATCTGTTTTTTTTTTGCAGAAAAACACAATAAAAATATGGAAGCTCATAATGAAAAACCTTGAGCATCGTGATGTCCTCTGAAATATTCTTTTAACTTGTTTTTTTCATACGAATGAAGAATTTCAATGTTTTTTCAATACATATTCGACATCTAGTACATATTTTGAATTCGTGGATATCAGAAATGGGGAATTTCATAATTTTTTCATTGACAATATCATTTTGATTGATTGCTAAATTCACAGGAAGACTAACAACTAACCAACATTTCACATTTTTGTACAAAATCACGACTGTCTGATTTGAATTGAAGAAATAGAAATTAATAGGGATATTGATTGAATCGTGTAATCATTCCTCATATTCATTATCTTGAAGATGCATGAAAAATCATGTAAATAATTTAGAAACATTGCAAGTGCTACCTCAAGCTTTCATAACTTTTCAATCAACATTTTCACAATTTGAAAACTTTCAATCTTTTGCATTTTGAGCATCTAATTGAATAAAACAGCACTTAATGAAACAGAGTTAATTTTATTCAAGTTATAACTTTTTTTGACCCTGTATAAAATTCAGGAAAAATACTTGTGCAGATGATTCTCAAACAGGTAAATTCTACTCCAGAAGACCTTCAATTTGAGGTATCACAAAAGGGGGCCCCATTTGAAATTTTGGGGGATGCAACCACCAAACCCTCCAAAGGATGACTCACCCTATAACCAAAATATGGTGACTGTAGTTCCCCCTACCTGTATAATATTTGTACCAAATTGCGCCTCCAGTTTCAGTGATATTTGCAATGACAGTTCTCACATCGACACCCTGTATATTATCACCATTTGATTTTCGAATAAAGATAAAATCAATACGGAAAATAATGTTGCCAACAGATATCTATATTGTTTGTCTCCTCCTTCAGCATATAGATGTCACTTTTGTTCTACATTTGTAAGTTGGCACAATTGGGATGCATTCAAACAACAGACAATTCGTTATCCCTCTTATTATCTATCACACCAAAGAACGTTCTGGTGTACTCAACTGATTGGAATATACACATACGTATCCAGAGAGAAAAGTCTCCAATCTTGTTGAAGAATTTTCATAACCTCAATCTTCATAGTTTCGACTTTTCGGAAGCAGTTTCATTATTTCTGATTGGGCTTTGAAGGATTTGGGGAATTGGTTAGTTCCTGGGGATATTTCGGTGGTTTTTGGTTAGCTTTAAGCATCAATTAGTGTTTGGAGAATGATCGCAATTTGTGTTTCTGGGGATCATCATCATCAACCGACCAATCCACTTCCCAGAGTGATAAATTCCCGAATAAATAAACAACATTCCTGAGCCGGAGTTGTTATTCAATTGAAGGAAAGTCGATATGATCGAGATGGATCCAGCTGCGCATTCCAAAAATTCGCGATCTCCTCCATACTCCGGCGTACTCACATGAACCCCAAACCGTCACCCTCTCTGGCATCACGACACACCACGCCCTTCAACAATGCACCGAAAACACCACTCGAGGAGGCAGCAAGAGAGAAAAATCCCCAGCAGGTGGGGGATAAAAGGGGGATGGAGGAGTCTGGCGAGGAGAAACTCTCCTAGTAATGGCGCTGGAATGGGGAGCATCTCCGAGAGGGCGTCGGGTGTTATAGCCTACCTGACTCCGTCGGGGGGCTTTGGGTCCTGCCTCGGCTTGAGGACAGGGGTCAGCCCCCATTTCTCCACCAAATCGAAGCGGGAAATGTTGGCGGATCACGAGAGGGGAGCCGCACCCCCCCTCTCGAGCCCCATGCCGGACTACACAGGGGCCGCACGTCGCGCGCTCGTTACTCGCCACGGCCGTGGACGCACACAGACTGCGACGCCTGGCGTCGGGACGCTTCGGAGTCGGCGTCGGGAGAGGCGCGACGTTGCCGGAAGTCGGGGGGATGGCGGCGGCGGTGCCGGCGTGTGCGATTTGGTGGAGAAAGACTTTAAGATGGTGCAAATATACAGGGTGTTTTATTGGGCAACGGGGATAAGTCAACACCATGTGTATGTTTTATAAATTTCACCAATTTCTGTTTTCGTGTACTTCGAAATACACTGCATCATTTTTTTTTTCGACGGAATCAAACCCGAATCGAATACAGACTGATTTCCGACTTTTAGATGTTACAAAAATACAGGGTGTTTTATTGGGAAACGGAGATAAGTCAACACCATGTGTATGTTTTATTGATTTCACCGATTTCTGTTTTCGTGTACTTCGAAATACACTGCATCATTTTTTTTCTCGACGGAATCAAACCCGAATCGAATACAGACTGATTTCCGACTTTTAGATGTTACAAAAATACAGGGTGTTTTATTGGGAAACGGAGATAAGTCAACACCATGTGTATGTTTTATTGATTTCACCGATTTCTGTTTTCGTGTACTTCGAAATACACTGCATCATTTTTTTTCTCGACGGAATCAAACCCGAATCGAATACAGACTGATTTCCGACTTTTAGATGTTACAAAAATACAGGGTGTTTTATTGGGAAACGGAGATAAGTCAACACCATGTGTATGTTTTATTGATTTCACCGATTTCTGTTTTCGTGTACTTCGAAATACACTGCATCATTTTTTTTCTCGACGGAATCAAACCCGAATCGAATACAGACTGATTTCCGACTTTTAGATGTTACAAAAATACAGGGTGTTTTATTGGGAAACGGAGATAAGTCAACACCATGTGTATGTTTTATTGATTTCACCGATTTCTGTTTTCGTGTACTTCGAAATACACTGCATCATTTTTTTTCTCGACGGAATCAAACCCGAATCGAATACAGACTGATTTCCGACTTTTAGATGTTACAAAAATACAGGGTGTTTTATTGGGAAACGGAGATAAGTCAACACCATGTGTATGTTTTATTGATTTCACCGATTTCTGTTTTCGTGTACTTCGAAATACACTGCATCATTTTTTTTCTCGACGGAATCAAACCCGAATCGAATACAGACTGATTTCCGACTTTTAGATGTTACAAAAATACAGGGTGTTTTATTGGGAAACGGAGATAAGTCAACACCATGTGTATGTTTTATTGATTTCACCGATTTCTGTTTTCGTGTACTTCGAAATACACTGCATCATTTTTTTTCTCGACGGAATCAAACCCGAATCGAATACAGACTGATTTCCGACTTTTAGATGTTACAAAAATACAGGGTGTTTTATTGGGAAACGGAGATAAGTCAACACCATGTGTATGTTTTATTGATTTCACCGATTTCTGTTTTCGTGTACTTCGAAATACACTGCATCATTTTTTTTCTCGACGGAATCAAACCCGAATCGAATACAGACTGATTTCCGACTTTTAGATGTTACAAAAATACAGGGTGTTTTATTGGGAAACGGAGATAAGTCAACACCATGTGTATGTTTTATTGATTTCACCGATTTCTGTTTTCGTGTACTTCGAAATACACTGCATCATTTTTTTTCTCGACGGAATCAAACCCGAATCGAATACAGACTGATTTCCGACTTTTAGATGTTACAAAAATACAGGGTGTTTTATTGGGAAACGGAGATAAGTCAACACCATGTGTATGTTTTATTGATTTCACCGATTTCTGTTTTCGTGTACTTCGAAATACACTGCATCATTTTTTTTCTCGACGGAATCAAACCCGAATCGAATACAGACTGATTTCCGACTTTTAGATGTTACAAAAATACAGGGTGTTTTATTGGGAAACGGAGATAAGTCAACACCATGTGTATGTTTTATTGATTTCACCGATTTCTGTTTTCGTGTACTTCGAAATACACTGTATCATTTTTTTTCTCGACGGAATCAAACCCGAATCGAATACAGACTGATTTCCGACTTTTAGATGTTACAAAAATACAGGGTGTTTTATTGGGAAACGGAGATAAGTCAACACCATGTGTATGTTTTATTGATTTCACCGATTTCTGTTTTCGTGTACTTCGAAATACACTGCATCATTTTTTTTCTCGACGGAATCAAACCCGAATCGAATACAGACTGATTTCCGACTTTTAGATGTTACAAAAATACAGGGTGTTTTATTGGGAAACGGAGATAAGTCAACACCATGTGTATGTTTTATTGATTTCACCGATTTCTGTTTTCGTGTACTTCGAAATACACTGCATCATTTTTTTTCTCGACGGAATCAAACCCGAATCGAATACAGACTGATTTCCGACTTTTAGATGTTACAAAAATACAGGGTGTTTTATTGGGAAACGGAGATAAGTCAACACCATGTGTATGTTTTATTGATTTCACCGATTTCTGTTTTCGTGTACTTCGAAATACACTGCATCATTTTTTTTCTCGACGGAATCAAACCCGAATCGAATACAGACTGATTTCCGACTTTTAGATGTTACAAAAATACAGGGTGTTTTATTGGGAAACGGAGATAAGTCAACACCATGTGTATGTTTTATTGATTTCACCGATTTCTGTTTTCGTGTACTTCGAAATACACTGTATCATTTTTTTTCTCGACGGAATCAAACCCGAATCGAATACAGACTGATTTCCGACTTTTAGATGTTACAAAAATACAGGGTGTTTTATTGGGAAACGGAGATAAGTCAACACCATGTGTATGTTTTATTGATTTCACCGATTTCTGTTTTCGTGTACTTCGAAATACACTGCATCATTTTTTTTCTCGACGGAATCAAACCCGAATCGAATACAGACTGATTTCCGACTTTTAGATGTTACAAAAATACAGGGTGTTTTATTGGGAAACGGAGATAAGTCAACACCATGTGTATGTTTTATTGATTTCACCGATTTCTGTTTTCGTGTACTTCGAAATACACTGCATCATTTTTTTTCTCGACGGAATCAAACCCGAATCGAATACAGACTGATTTCCGACTTTTAGATGTTACAAAAATACAGGGTGTTTTATTGGGCAACGGGGATGAGTCAACACCATGTGTATGTTTTATTGATTTCACCGATTTCTGTTTTCGTGTACTTCGAAATACACTGCATCATTTTTTTTCTCGACGGAATCAAACCCGAATCGAATACAGACTGATTTCCGACTTTTAGATGTTACAAAAATACAGGGTGTTTTATTGGGAAACGGAGATAAGTCAACACCATGTGTATGTTTTATTGATTTCACCGATTTCTGTTTTCGTGTACTTCGAAATACACTGCATCATTTTTTTTCTCGACGGAATCAAATCCGAATCGATTAAAGACTGATTTCCGACTTTTAGATGTTACAAATGTACAGGATGTTTCATTGGGAAATAAGTCAACACCATTTGTATGTTTCATTAATTCCGCCAAATTCTGTTTTTGTGTACTTTAAAATACACTGCATAAAATTTTTCCTAAATCAAATCCGAATCGAATGAAGACTGATTTTCTACTCATATATTATATTGCAAATATACAGGGTGGGTACATCATGGTGGTTCTTAATATACTATTTACGGGGGGCCTCAGTCCATTTTTACCAATCACTATTTTGGGTGATGAATATAGTTTATTTATTTGAGGAAGTTAGTTCTGATAGATTTGGTTATCTTGGAATACCATTAGTACAAAATGAAAAGTCTCCAACTAACCACTGAACTTCTAATTGATTCATCATCAAAAATTATGGCAACACTGGACAACAACGGTGCCAAATTTACTCTGAGATTACAGATGTAAAAAAACAGTCAACAATAGCAATCGAATTTGGTTTATATAGTTTATAAATTAGTTTTCCCAAATATACTCGATCGATAAGTCTTTTAATCATAGGAAAAATCTAAGTCCGAACTCTCTAAAATTCAACATTTTCTTCTCCTTCTTCAGAATCTAGAGAAATATTTGAAAAAAGTGTGAAAAACTGAACCGAACTGTATATTTTTAATTTTCCTACATAGGTTTTCATTACTGAATTTTCCCATTTGGGTTCTATTTTTATAGGTCAACCATGCCTTGAAACAAGAAATAATGATATTATACATATATCACTGTCTCAGAAAAATAATGATTGATAAGGATAACTCCATGTATGAATATGAGAAAACAACGATGTGAAATTGAAAAAAAAGTGGTACAAAAGCACGGTATGACAGTATATAAAATAATAATGCATTCAAACCAAAATGGTTAACAAATATTTCGTCGATTCCTGAAAAATCAAAATGAAATTGCCAGATATTATATAAATATAAAAAATGTAAATAATTCTTTGTTTCACAACATTTATAATTTTCATATATTTTTTTTCAAAAATAACATTCGAGCAATTGTTAAACGATAAAACACAATACACGAAAGAAAATAATGTTTCATGTATCCCAAACATCGGACAGATATTGTTGTTCAATGTCTTCCTCGGTATTTTCCAAGAAAATAGTTTTGTGTTGAAATATCAACAATAATTTCGAAATCTTCTGAAGCCGAATTCAAATTTTGATATTATTTCAGCTGACTTATCGTAAATATACGCATTTAATTCTTCTGGAAGCTACTTATCAAACCAACGTTTACACCATAAATATACGTAACTTCGGTCTTTTGACAAAAAAGGCGATAGTGAATTGTGACTCGAAAATACAGCTATTGAATATCTTTTCATGTTTTGGTATGGCAAAAGATCACTTCAAATCCAAATAACCAATTTGATTATGTAATTAGATATATTTCATTTTCATTTTATTCACTTTTCAAGTAGAGTTTCTTTGTCAATGGATCATAATATTTTTCGAGGATTTCAAATGTTATTCTAAACAATGAAACGAGCTTCAAAGCAGAATATTGTATACCGATATCTGAAACGGTGTGACAATTGAACTCTGGAATTTTTCTATTCGTCCACATTTTAATATTCCAAATCAAGTGATGGAATAATTGAATCGTCATTGATCCTCAACCGTGTTCAAAATTCTACGAACTGAACAACTGAAAACGACTTCGATCCAAATTGTTGAAGAGACGACTATGTATTGCCTAGAGTGAAACACCTTGAATATTTATACTGTAAACTCTTATCATACTGACTACGCGGTCGGTGAAGATATAATTAGCTTCTGTTGCTAAAATCCGTGGGTGGGACTCTTTCAGAAATAGGGCACGAACTTGAGCTAATTAACACGATCGCACTTTGACGTCACTAAAACAAGAGCACTATTGAGTATCATTTAATGAGGTCCCGATTAAATTCAGGTCCATACTCTACGATATGAAACTTTCAGGAGATATTTCATAGAACAATAATAATAATCTCTTGATCTTTGTTACTGAAGGCAAGATTGGAAAACGCTTGGATACGTCATTTTTTATTTCAATTTATTCCTTGATAGCTACCCCCTCAATTTTTTAAATAGCAAGGGAGTCCTGCAATGAACAAAGATTATTAAATTAAATTCGAGAATGAATGAATTGGGTAAATTATTCTAATCGAAAATCTAATTACTACAAAAGGTGTTCAAAATGTAGCAAATTGTTCTTTATTACTTTTTGCATTTATTCAAAAATGTTATTGAATTCATCCAGAATTATCTATTTAATATAGACCAATTTGTTCAGATACAGATGAATCAGCTAGATCAATTCACAGAACAAATTACTTGGTATAATACTCGTTGATAAATGTGTCTGAGGAATTTCTCAATATGCATTCTTGCTAATATGGACTTTCTAGAGTTTACATACCATGTTACATATTTTCCTTCGACTTATTGCATTTCCCTCCTAGATAGGGATCATAATCCTTAATAATAGAAAAAGTGATATTGAATTTTGAGGATAGTGTCTTCAAATTATATTTTGTTTTTGTCCAAGCATTTTTGATTCGGTTAACAAGTATAACTGAAATTCATTTCCCGAATATTTTGACAGGAAAATACTCTAGAACTTCCAATGTTATGCTTTGGAAGCATATTCTACAAGATTGAAGACTCTACGACCATCTGACATTAGTTACCTCAAAAATTTTTCATTTTGTGTTGTCCTGCAGGTCAAATATTTTTTTGGTGTCCTCTTTCACTTCAATAGCATTTACGCTATCCGTAGTTCTTTATTTTATCTATGGTCTATTCACGAATTCTAGAATTGGAACAATTAAAGCACGATAGAGAAGCTTAAAAATCAAACCCAATTAATGTCACACATGTCAAGAAAAAAGTACCAAATCCATGTGTTAATGAAAAGCGTTCTAGAATTGAATCGCAGCAAAGAGTTCCAGTTCCAATATGGAAGAAGTCTAATATTGTGAATACTTTTCTGAATTCTGCATTGATAATTATCCCCACCTTTTCGAGGGAGTTTCAGAAATATTAATTTACCTGTTTCGAGAAATCCTTCAGGTATTAAAGATTATACAAAATATTAAATCATCACCAGTCTTCCAAAACTTCATGATTTTATCGATGGAAAGGTTTTACTTATTCAATTTAAATTTCATAATCTTCCAACTCCCCAGTTTCATTCAATTATGCAAAAATATGTTATTAATATGACGACTATGCATTTATTGATGATACCCTCATTATGATATCCAATCTGGATAGTCAGGAAAATATTTTTCCAAAGATTATTTCTTCCTGTTTCCTGCTAAGGAAATGATAAGCAAACACCAGGCTTGAAGCTTGTATGGAGCGGAAAGAAAAAAACATCACGCAATCCAAATAAATCCAACCAAACTCAACATACCTCAAATTAGGTCGTACCAATTCGATTCTAGTTGAATACATTTAGTACTACCAGCACTCCAGTGGATCGTTCTACACTTGTAACGTTTTCTGAATGTGGTTTTGAGAAAAATCGAGAAGAGGAAAATGTTTTCCATAGTCGTCATAAAGTCAACTGTCAAAGTCACATGGTTCACTAGGCATGAAAGTATCGATGATATTGATTTTTTGTTGAATATTCTAAGCGACCAAAGATCCATGGGTTCTGTTACATAAGAATAGGATGATTAGTTCTCACGAAAAAAATTCAGGACCGTCAGTTTCTATAAGGGGACCTGTGAAGACCATATCTAATTGATTACAGGGTGATTCACGACGAATTGTACATAGTCCAACCAAACCAAACCAAAGTGATCAATTTACAAAGTCGACATTATGAAATTTCTATTGAAGGATATATCTTTCTTGGTCTGCATTTTGTTTATTCACCAAACTTAACTTTTTTCACATACACAGACAATAAAATAAGAATTCTATAACTTCTGCATGATTTCAAGTATGGACGGATAGAGCTCGGTATCAGATTCAATGAGAGCCATAGTCGATATTCAACTCGTTATTCTCATGAGAAACTTCAAAAGCTAATTACGGATGAATTACTACCATTCCCAAGTACCTCTCACAATGGGTAAAATAATAGTAATTTACGGATTACTGAAAGTCTACATGAATCCGGCGACAGCTTTCATAGTCTTGTCAGGTAATGAAAATTGGTTCATTCTGTCTATATCTGGGTTTGGTCATCTGGAGTTGTGTATACAAGGAGTTCCTTAAAGGCATGCTAATTTTGAGAAAAAAACTTTCCATAAACGTATATCCTAAAAGTCTTAACTTTTGAGATACAGGGTGGAATAAAAAAAAACTGTCTTCTGATAATAAATGAGATAATCGTTTTAGTTCAGGGTCTATTCCTCAAAAATATGATGCGTCGTGAAAATGTTTGTGCATCGACTGAAATCAAATCAAGTGATCAGATTTATTCCAAAATGAATGAGAATCCAAAAAATCCATTTTTCCTGTCAGATGCTCTATTCTTGATTGAAATAATCAGATTAAAATTGCTTCATTTCGCAGTACCAACCGTTTAATAATATATATCACTCTGTATCTTAAAAGTTAATACTTTTAGGACATACGTTTATAGGAAGCTTTTTTCTTAAAATGTATGGAAGAATAACCCCTTCAAATAATTGCATGAGGAGTACCTTGTATAATCATTGAATTTCGTGCGAAATAATTCAAGTGAATAATTTATCCGTTCAATATAATGAAATTCATATTTATTCAAATCTGTTATCTTTCTTGAGGATGCCCTTATTTTTTAAATTTGAAACTATTGTATACCTTGTATACCCTGCATAACATCATTATAGATGATGAAATTCAGGAAATCGCATCTTTATTGAAAAGAAAAGAATAAAGACTACCCCATTTCAAAAGTCCAATCCTAATACGGTTAATTTTCAAGGAAGACGATTCAATGATAATCAGAACAATTTATCATCATTTTTGTTTGTTTGTTGTAAGGTTGTTTTATCTGTTCCATTGATTCAAAAACAGTTCAAATCTTCAATGAGAATATTTTGTGTTTCATACTTTCAAGAAATAAACTGAAAGAGTACTCGAAATATACCGATGACGCATTTTCGGGAGACCATTTCGTATTATTCCATTGTTTAATGTGGAAGTATTTTGGAAATACGCGCATCGATAGAAATAATAACATTATTTGGTCAGATTCGAGCGGTTTTACTTACAGTAATAAATAAATCTAGATAATTATGTTTTGATTAGGTGGAATTCTTAAGGAATCGCCGTTCGAATCACGTTAGAAATTTAAAACAGAATAACACTTGTAAGTGAGCCAAAACATCGAACTAATCACCAAAACAGATGCTTACTACGATAGTAGTTCCAACGCTTTTTTCTTTCCTTTTTACTGTGGATCAAACGAAGTCATCATTACCATAAAAAGTTTGCATGCATTGACAAGAAAACATGCTTCAAACTACAAGACATACATTTTTTTAATAATCATCAACGAAAAAGTGGTATCGATATCAACGATTCCAAAAACCATTTGTCTTTGATAGATCCAAAACGATTTTTCAAGTTTGATTTCTTTCAAAATGAGGATCAACTTTCAGGAGTTTTTTTGGCCCGTACTATACAGGGTGAAAAATACATTCAGTTAGTACACTGTTTTCAGTTATCATCTTTATGAGAATAGAATCAGATCCAGTTGCAGAACTATGGGATCAAACTTCTAGGGGTTATTCAGTGCAACAGTAGAAAACAATTGGGTTGTTCAAAATGTCAATGTACGTGAGAATTTGGTTGAGCGGTTTGGACATCGTTGGATTGCGAGAGTTGGGGCAGCTTCTTGACCTCCTAGGTCACCCGATTTAACGCCGCTAGATTTCTTTGGTCTACGAAACTCTAGTAGAAACAGTGCAAGACTTGATTGGACGAATTACAGCAGTATTTATATTTATTCGGATAGTCAGGCCAGCCTGAAAGCCCTTGCAGGGTATAAGGTAAAGTCCAGACTCATCTGGGAATGTATCAACGAATTTCTAACGCTGGCAAGGTTAAACAGAGTTAAACTGATTTGGGTACCTGGGCACAGTGGAATAGAAGGCAACTAAATAGCTGACGAACTAGCTAGGGAGGGGTCAGGTACACCCTACTTTGGCCCGGAACCAGTACTTGGAGTACCCAAGAAACTTCTTGGTAACTCCATGAAAAGACGAGTGAAAGAACTACAAAGAATAGCCTGGGATAACACACCAGGACAAGAATATAGTGAACTTGTTATTTAAATAACAGGTGAAAAACGAACTGATGAGATACTTAGATTAAGTAGAGATCAGATAAGACTAGTAACAGGTCTCCTTACAGGACATGCTCCTGTCAGAACACACCTACAAAAGATGGGGCTATATCAAGGTGACCCGACTTGTAGATTGTGCGGCTTAGAACCTGAGACTATTGAACACATTTTGTGCTATTGTGAGGCACTAAACTATAAAAGAGTAGTGCAACTAGGGGAACCTGATTCAAACCTAGAGAATGTGGGAACCCTGAAACCTTTGCAAAATAGTCAAAGGGACCAATATGTTTTAGGGTATCGGAATGATAGGGGAAATACAATAAGCCTCCGGCTGTAGTATATCCTTTGGACCCCTGTAGTAATAAAATAAAATGAAATGAATGTACAGGGTGAGCCGGATTGGACACTTCTGTAGTCCTTTTCATAAACTGGATAAATGGAAATTGATGGCAGTGACTGAGGATCAATTTTTATGACAAACTTTATGGTGAAAACTGCATATCGATATCTATAACCGTTTCTGACTTACGCCACATTTTCGAAATGTTGCTGTAATTTCTTCTTTTTGTCTATGAAAACATCTCCGGAGCACTTTTTTTACGTAGAATTCGATGGCTCAACTTATTCATTTTTTAAAATCATGTATCAATAGTCATTGATCATTTTTTCAAATGGGACAATCTGCATGTTTCAATAGAACTTGAAATAACCATTTCAAAAATATAGCACACCTCACTATTGCACTGAATAACCTCTAGAATTTTGATCCAGTAGATCAGTAACACCCTGTATATCGTTTGAAACCTCAACGCATTCTTGACGGTTTAATGACGTCCAAGGACGTTGTTTATTTTGAAAAACGCGTGTTTTCATTCCAGGACAATCACTTGAAATTCAATGAAAAAAAAAACTGGTCAAACATTCTGAACCTCACTGTATACAACATAAAAACTGTGGACCTACTCGAACATAAAAGAACCCAATCGAAGTTTGCCGAAGTGAACACACTATCCGCACGCCATTCTCTTGTTCGTCATCTGGCAACGCCGCATTCGCATGTGCTCTTTCCACTCATTATTTTTTTTTTCCACCTTACAAGTCGCACTTCACAAACCACCCGGATTTGGGCGACGAACGATGGAGCGTTATTTTCCGAACAGCGACAACCGACATTGTGTTGTTTTTACGTAAGCACCGTCACTGCGTCGGGATACGTAGATGTGTCACGAGACGCTCGCAAGCCGTCGCGGCGCTGTTGCCAATTGGGGCTCGAGGAAATTACGAGATGGAATTTATCACTTCAAGAAATCAGCGATTTGATTATTCATTTTCTGAATAAATACAAAAACTTTCCATAAAAGTGTGTTCCAAGCTTGGTATTTTTTCCCAAAACCTCCAATAATCATATTGATTGAATATTGTGAGAGTAAATATCGATAAAAACAAAGTAAATGTGAAAGATGACACAGAACACCAAAATTCTGGTAACCTACAACTTCTTATCTCTTGCTGTCATAATATTTTACTCAAGGAAACTTCATTACGCACATTTTTTCTGAACCTCCTGTAGATTATTGAGGATATTACAAGGATCTCTCAAAACGTTGAAATTTGCTTCTAAAAGTTCATACTTTCTTAGAATATTCTTAGAATGTTCCACAAATCGTCGTGAGATATTTAAAATGTTCTAAAAATGTTTCTAGAGAACATTCTATGATCGATTGAAAAACGCTCGGTCAAGTCAATTCTCAAACGTGGTATTTTTAACAAAAAAACATTTCCCCCCTTTCTTGATAGCTACCCCCTCATCTTTATGAATAGCAATGGAGTTTTTTCAAATTTTTCACAATGAAAATGCTGGAAAAAAAAGATTTATATTAATTTTAGTCTCCAAAAATTGATTAACTGAATAAATTATTCTGATGAATAACTTAATTCAGCCAGAAAGTAGATGGAGAACATTTAGAGCACCAGTTGATAAATTTTCAAAAACTCCATTCATCAATATTTTCTTTATGAGTAATTGAAAATTATGATTTTTTGTTTCTCTCTTTGAAAACTCCTTTAACGATGTTTCATACGACCCCTTGCTATTGAAAAATACGAGGGGTTATTAGGGGGTAAAGATAACCAAATCTCAGAACTATCTTCCCTAAATAAACAGACTATAGTAATAGAGATATGAAATATGAGAGAAAATAAGGAATAATTATAAACTCTGATTATGATTTTTATACATGGAGGCAAACTCTTCGAAAATATTTATCGTTACACTTTCTATTCATCTATAAGTCAAACTAGTCAAAAATTGCACATTCGAGTGTTTTTTTTGTCAAAAACCGAATGGATAAAAAAATTATTTTAATCAGCTTGGATGAAGCCTGAAGCTGCAAAATTTCAAGAGATTTCAGAGATGGCATATTAATTTCATGAATTTTTCATTTCGATTCACAAAATTCAAAAAAAATTACAACGCGCAAATTATATACGAATTCAAAAATAAATTATACTCGATATTCAGTGCTATTCCAATGAAGCTGGCAACCGTGCATTTTCCTCGAAACAATCATAACTTTTTTTCATCGCATAAATAAACGACAGTTCCGTGAAATCACGAGTCATAACAATTTAGTTAACCCTACGATTCCACTAATTCCTGAAATATCCCGCTGAAAACCCGTCCATCCCGTTGCTGTACTCCTTCAATGAGATCGTGCTGACATCTGTCCAGAGAGAGTTCAACTCTAGCATCCAGATTCCTAAACAACGCGACGCCTAGAGAAGATCACTTTAACGGAGACCAGATGTGTTTCATTCTATTCCAGGACTCTGGAATAGAATGAAACACGGTGTCGCCACTTTTATTAGCTTTTGGTGGGAAAGGTGGCGCTGCTTTCAGGAATTGCGGGAAGTTCCCAGGAAACAATCAACGCTGGACCAAAAAGTGAAGAGGATACAAAGAACATCGTCGAATTGATGAAATTGGTGATTCATCACTATAATGAATTCTTGATCATTAAGTTGTTCACTAAATCATGTTTCGTTCGATAAGTATTGTCATAAAATTTTAGATGTTGTGACAGCTTGCCAGAATTTGCGGTGTTGCAGCTTGTCTCTGATTATTATGAATCAGAAAATACTGTAATATACCGGATAATTCTCTAGGGTAACTCACCCCTATAACTTTTTTTGATTGGAGATGGAAAATCGAAATTCAAAAAGTTGGGGTCATTTCCGGTCGAACCGGAAGTACGGCAAAGCAAAGAAGTAATCATGTCTAAGAATGTGAATTGAACGATAATACACAACCCCAAAATTTAGTTTTTCTATCCCCAATATTGAAAAAGTTAAAGGGGTGAGCCACTTTGGAGAATCACCCGGTATAGGGTGTCTCTATGAAACAACAACGAATCAAATAATTGAGAAAACATTTCCTATAAAAGTGTATGGATTATGTTTTTGAACTTTCTATCTTTGCTATTTTTTTGTAATCAAAATTGTTTCAATAAAAGAAATTATGAACGATATTGTTTATAATTTATTTAAACTTTGAATTATCTCGATATCTTGATAGTCAATAATTATTATTAAATAATTGTTTATAAAAAGATTCCACAAAAATTAGGTCTCAAAGTACTCAAATTTTGGGGATCCAGATGGTCATAAAATATTTTGAAATTGGGTACCTGCTCATTGACCGGACGGAAAAAGGGTTCTATCAGGATTAAGTCATAAAACTATTTCCATTGTCCCATTGGTTAATCTTCTTCATGTAATCACTTAATCCCTCAGTTGTCTATTATTTGGGTATAAATATTGAAAATCTAGTGGTAGTGAGCCAAAAAGCAAAATGAATCCGAATAAGCGATTGTATTCTGACATGAAGCTGGACGAACCTATTCCAGGTCATCACACAGAGCCAGATTACCTCAAATTTTTGAGTTGTCGAAAGAGGAGGATAGCAAGGGAGCACGAAAGTTCGCCTATGGACGAATACAGAGTACAATATAAGTACCTGAGTAAAATTATCAAAAAGGAACGCAAGATTCTCAAGAATCAGGATACCAATGTGGAGGAATCAGAACTTCAGAACGAATTTCTGAGCAGAATGATACCAGCAAACCAGAAGAACAGGCTGCGTCTTAGGCTGACTGATGATGAGAGGTGGGAATATAAATATAAAGTTTTGGATGGAGTGATCAAGTCGATGTTTCCACAAAAAGAAACAAATGAGATGGAATGGGACGTCATCTGGGACAAGTACACGGGAAACATTTGACTTTGATTATTGACACATTGTAAATATTGACTTTTGACTATCTACAATAATTAGTTTCACCAAGGCATCAGGAAAAAAGAGAAAAATTTTCGTTATTGTATAGTACAACTTATAATCATTGAAAAACTGTAGGCCTTACAATTATTTTTTTTATATTTCAATATTGATACCTCAACTTTTATAATTTCACACATTTTCTGACTTGAAGTCATCAACAGTATTCGATAGATATATCTCTGGAGAACTGTGTAGTTCATCTCACAATTTGAGAATTATCCAGAACTTGCCTCATCAGTTCAATGTTAAATTAACAAAAAACTAGTGGAATAATTATAATAAGGAGTGACTCAAAAATGTGTACTAATTTTTCTGGTGGTCACAGTACGTCGAAAAAAAAGCATAGTTTGAATAAACTCATGACCCAAAATGCATACTAAGAATTTTAATTTTAGTTTTGACACAGCTGAAGAAAACCAATACTGAAACCAAGTCATTTTATTCATTTATTTAAGCACTATTCAATAAGTTACCCCTTTTACAGATCAGGAAAAATTGGCGGGATAAAAATATAGCGCATTATTGATATCCAATCAATGAATAAGTAAATTAAAGACTCGCGAACAAGCAACGTAATATCGTAGGTTTCCTAAGAAAACAAAGAAAATCTAATAAAGCTCATTTCCATTATACATGGTGCTCCTGGATAATGATAATAATAATAATAATGATAAATCTCTTTATTACCAATGCATGAAAAATAGAAGTTACATTTCGTTAATATGAAATTAAATTAGGGCTAGATTCAGTTTGTATGTAATGAAAATAAAGTACTGTATGGAATAAATCTTTGACATTTGACATACGTGCTTTCACATCTTACCCCAAAAAGAAGTTGAAAAAAGCAAGTAGATAATAGAAGAATAATATGAATGAAGAATATCAATTAAAGAAATAGAGGAAGAATACTGGTTAAGAATTTTATCATCAAGGGAGCAAATCCTAATCCGAGAAACTTATTCACTGTTGAGAAAACTAATACTCAAACACCTTGTACAAATTGAAGGGAAGCCGTAGTTACACAGAAATGACATTACATCTGTCAGGCTTCAGTTGTCATCTGTTTATTTGACACAAGACGAAATCGAACGTACCTGAGATATCGACAATCGTCGCCTAGTCCGTATAGACCAGCAACAGCGGCCATTGGTCCAAAAGAGTACCTTCACACCCTCCATCAATGCTCCGAAATGGACAATGCATCAGCGCGAACGACGTTTCGACTCTCCTTGTTATCCTCATGGTCACTCACTAGATAAGTTTGTAGACGGAGCACTGTCATTTCGATCACTGATACCACGAAGCAATTGTATTGAAGTTTGATTGTTGATTCTTTAGGTTTAGTGATTGTTCACGAGGTTTCAACAGTGGATGAACTTCTTCAGTTCAGAAGGATCACTGGGGTATGTGGGAAGTTGGTTTGTCTGTTTTCTCAACGATAAAATAACCGATTTAGTTTGCTTGACAACAGCTTTCTGCTAAAAAAATTACTAGATATTCAGAACTAATCACAATAGGCGAGATCTGTGGGTTCTGCATGAGTTATTTCTCAAATTCACGGTCAGTTTAGTGATCATACTGGCGTTTTGACGTCATAAGTACTGAACCCTGTTTGAAAATGATGATCGATGACTGTTTTCATGACTCTTGACTGGGGACCCTGCTTTAATCACGCCACTGCTGAAATATATGAATCAAAATGGAAGTTATTTCCAGGAATTTTCCTATTTCAAGTTATTATATGTCAAAACCATGAAAACCCCTAATATTCGACAGAAAAAACTTGAGAAAAGACCATGTTGATGCTTTGGAGATCTCCGAACTAAAATAAAAGATAACCACGACTTCGAATTTTTCGAAAAATCATAAGGGGGCATAGGCGTAACAAGGGGGGTATTGGGGACGTAACTCCCCCCAATGCTTAGAAGAAAACGAAAAATTGCGAGTAACGATTTGAAAAAATGGAAATTTGAGTAAGTGTGGTTGTAATTTTTATTTTGGAAGAAAGCAGTGGCGTGGTATTTTTTCCTCCAAATATATTCAATACAAAACCCGTACAGACGCCACTGGTAGAGAAAATAGAAAATTCCGTAAATCACAAAATGCACCTTGATGCATAGAATACATGTACCAAATTTTCTAAAGATCTCTAGAATACTACACAGTTATTATCAAAAAATGGATTTTTTCGAAATTCTATCACCCTGTATCTCAAAAGCTAAGACTTTTAGGACATACGTTTATGGAAAGTTTTTTCTCAAAATCTGTCAAAGAATAAGCCCTTTGAATATTAATATTAATATTATTCGATGTCAAAAATGTGTCAAAAAACTCCCAAAACCCTCAAAATCCCCATCATTCCACAGAAGGAATCCAACTGAAGTCCATATCAATGCTTTGGAGACCTTCATACGAAAACTGAACACTCAACCACTATTTCAAAAATTCCAATCACCCTGTACTGTGATACAGTTGAACGCCCATGATAAATTGGAAGACTTTCTTGAAAATTAAATATCTTCGACTACTTTTCACTGGATACCTTCGAAAACAGCGTTCGCCTAGACCGAAATCGCTTCTCGAATTTATCGAGCTTAAGACTCAGCATTACTGAACACCCCGTACATCATCGACGCCGGCATACGCTTGATTTATGTTAGCGACTTTGGTGCATACAGAAACATGCAATGTAGCTTCGTGGCGCATCCTTCAATGCGGAAAGTCGGCACCTCGAATTTCGAAGCTCGTTTTCGTAAGGTAATTAGCCTAGAATCGGATTTGTGTTTGGTAGGTAATTAAAAGGTTTGCTTAAAACACGGAAGGTTTTAGTAGGATGCAATTCAAGTTCTTCATTTCAGAATGATTAGTTTTTTCCTTGTCGAATTTGTTCTTATACGAGGTGAACAATTGAGAACTTCCACTTGTTTCTTTGAGAACTGTAAAAGAGGCATTTTTTCATGCAAAATTCAACTGCATTTATCAACATTAACATAAGGAAGAGTTCTCCATCGTACGGTTTACCAATATTCTATTAATTCACAAGTATAACCAACCCTGTATACAGGGTGTCAATTCGGAAACTTTCAATGCGAATATCTCTGGAACTAAAAAAGTTAGGAAAGCACAAATTGATACAAATTTCAAACAGCTAGGGAGGTCTACGATTACCATATTTTGGTTATAGGGTGACTCACCCCTTTATGCAGGGTAAAAAAAGTATAATTTGAAAAATAGTTTGAAAATATTCTATACTTTTCTTGAGCCCAAAATGGAATGCGTTTTGAGCATCTAATTAAATGAAATAGTACTTTATGAAACAGAGTTTATTTTAACTGAGTTTAACCCTTTTTGACCCTGTATAAAATTTGGGCAAAATCCTTGTGCAGGTGAATCCTACTCCAAAAGACCTTCAATTTGTGTTATTACAATAGGGGGGTACGATACCCTCCCTAAAATGAAAAAAAATATGGTTTTTGTAGCATTAATTAAATGAAATTGCACTTTATAAA
Source organism: Plagiodera versicolora (assembly GCA_037013635.1). Taxonomy (NCBI): domain Eukaryota; kingdom Metazoa; phylum Arthropoda; class Insecta; order Coleoptera; family Chrysomelidae; genus Plagiodera; species Plagiodera versicolora. Next base: position 6,604,961 of record CM072991.1, on the reverse strand, counting down.
ACAGAGTTTATTTTATTCAAGTTCAACCCTTTTTTGACCCTGTATAAACTTTGGGCAAAATCCTTATGCAGGTGAATTCTACTCCAAACGACCTACAATTTGAGGTATCACAAAAGGGGGTACGATACCCTATACAATAAAAAATAGGTTTTTTTAGTTTCTCTCACTTGTATAGAATCTGTACCAAATTGAGCTTTCCTAACTTTTTTACTTCTAGAGACAATCACATTGGAAGTTTTCAAATTGACACCCTGTATGTTGCTTAATATTGAATCAGTAACCAAATATTGCTGAAATAGTCAATCGGCTAATTGCAAATCACATCGAATGGTCAGGCAAACAAACGGAAATCCAATAATAACTTCATCAACGAATTGAAATAGTGTGTTTCGAAAACCGATAGTCGGTTATAATCCCAGGATCTTGAAAAATCAAAAGCTTCAGGAGTTAAGCCGATGTGAATGGTCGACTGGAGCAATTACAGGAAAATCGCGTGTTGTCATCCCAGGCAATAGAAAACAGTTGATTTCAACGAGTAAAGAAGAAAAAGGAAGGAGCACCAATTCAATCAACAGTTCGCATAGTTATGAATTCGTTTTTGGGATTTCTGCGTTCAGTTCAGGGAGTTTGGGAGAATAAACAGTTGATAGTTGCAATTATGAAGAATCAGTTATCGAGAGAAAATTACTAAGAAAATTTAAGGGAGACTTCGTCCTTGATGTGACATATTTCAGGTTTACATTTCTTTTTTTTTTTCAAGGAAACGATTGCGATTGAACAAGTGCGATTATTTCTTGCTTCAATTCATGATATACAGAATGTCAAAAAAATTTTTTGAGAAAAAAAATAACCAAAATGGCGACCGTTCTTTCTTGATCCGAAACACAAATTCAAAGCATATTATCAATGTGTGATCCTTTGGCCATGGAATGACGTATGAGTTTTTCGTTTAGTACAAATTTCGAAAAATGGCGACAACTTGAAAAAAAAAAAGAATTTCCGCGTTTTTTTCGCATAAGAAGATGAATATTAGATGCAAAAATGTATCTATCGAAAAAATGATTCATTCTACTTACATATAGATTAAATTCCGTAATAAAAAAAAAAATTTCGAAGATTTCAAGAACGAAGTCTCCTTCCAATCCTTATTTCATTAGTTGGTGCAATAAATTCTTCTTCATATGAAAAATCAACCTATTATCAGTAATTTTAAAGATATTCCATCTTCCTCAGGTCAGATTCTTCTAAATAATATCCTATCATTAAACAATTGCTGGTCAAAGTCTGGTAGTCCTTCCTCGCGACTCCTTATTCTATGGGTGCGTATGAAACTATCGTTTGAACCTCCGTTTTGAGCGTTTCCCGATATCGGCATTTTACGTGGCTCAATATTCGATCTACAGGTTGAAATGAATAAATGAGGTAACGGAATTTTTGATAGGAATGTACGGTTGAATGAAATGGAATATTTGATTTGGTTTTCAAAGTTCGCTATTGCATATCAAGTGTTTTATTTTGACCAAAAAGTCACTATTTTCATTTATTTTTATTTTTGTGAATACAGGGTGTCTAGAAACTTTCCTGCTGAATGGAAACTGCAGTTAGATTTTGAGTCGATTTAGCTCAAATTACTATAATACGAAAATGCTTCCCAGGTTAGATTTTCTTATGAATCATTTGAAAATTCAAACTCTGTATAGTCAATAAACAGTTACGAACGGATTTTGTTGATTTCTCAAAGCCAACTCGATATTACAGATGCAATTTTATAATTCAACATAATTTTATGTAAGAAACACAAAAAGTTTGGATAAATTTTTTTCGAAAACGGTTTATGATATCGATTCGACATAAGAAAACATATTTTTTCTGAAAATCATCAGTGTCGGATATATGAAAGAGTTTGAATTCTTCAAGTTATGGTATTGAAAAAAACTAAATTGACTTGAAATCAATTCTAGTAATTGCAGTTTTCGTTTGGCAGTAGATTTCCTGGACACCCTGTATAGGTGATCAACTTCTGAACACATGATGATGAGGCTTCAACTATCTATACCTTTCAGCGAGGATGTGAGCATAAAAGGAAATGAATATTTTCAGATATTTTAGATTCCATTGTCTGGTCTAACAACCGCAGAATGTTCTATATTAAAATCCATTCTATATTGGAGGGCATGGTTGTAAAATTCAGTATATTGTGAGGTTTCTGCTGATATCTATAACCTCTAATACCTTCCTCCCGTCCCAATATTTCTGACTGCCCGATATTTCACGAATATTATAGGATTTCTTTTGAGCAAAAAAGGTATACCGGAATGGGATTTTTTAATTTAATTTCAATACTCATGTGATTTTGTGGCGTTCTCGAAATACACCAAATTTTCAGTTAATATCCAGAAACAGGTAGTTTTTTTTTTCGAACATGTCACCATCATCAAGTTGAATATACAGGGTGAGTTTAAAATGCCTACTACAACTGCTTTGGGAAAAATATTGTTCTTCCATTATCAGGTCGATCAGATTTCAAATCTTATCATTACCAGAATAAATAGACATGATACAAATTCACTTTTTAATCACCTTGTATCGTTCGTACAGAATAAAATATTATTCTGCAATTTTTGACATGATTCTCAATAAAAGTCCTGTGCATTTATTTCAGAGATTTGAAGAATATCTTCGATAGTTTCTGAAATTTCATTACTAATTTTTTTTCAATACACCAATCGTACGAAAGATATTTTTATCAAAACGACCTTTCAATAATCTCCAAGATGGCGTTGACACCTGTCAACTTTGTTACTTCTCGTGGGCGCCATATTGTCAATAAAGTTTTGATTGGTCTGTCTAGTCGACGTTGGCCCTGAATATTGATGTCCCAATTTGTATCTTATTGAAATGAGACAGTACACGAGAAATGACAGCCTGTATAGTCCTATGCAAAATGTCCAACTGGAACCGTATTGTTCAGGATGAAAATGGTGGAACTGCACTCGGTATGGTTTAGTAGAACTTTTATTATGACAATGCTCAATCTATTATCAGTCTTCTATTGTTTTAATGATCGAATGATTTGACATTAACTGAGCTCGTCACAAACCAAATTGAAGCTAGACCACTGAGATTTATCTTTTCGCTGCAACACGTGTAAATTTAATTACACCAAATTTTAATATTTGCTGCACCGTGTTGCAGGCCGGTTAATTCTTCGGCAAATTGGTTGATAATATGCTTTTGATGTGTACGAATATGCAGGATTTAATGAAAAAGATTAGGTTGTCACGTATTTCATATAGAATCGGAATTAAATAATTAGTATGAAGAATCCAAACTGATGCTTCAGAACCAAAATCGCGAGTCTTTGATTATGAATCAGAAAATACTGTAACATACCAGACGATTCTCTAAGGTGATTCACCACTATAGCTTTTTTTAATTGGAGATGGAAAAACGGAATTCAAAAAGTTGGGGTCATTTCCGGTCAAACAGGAGGTACTGCAAAGCAAGTAATTATATCTAAGAATGTGAATTGAACGATAATACAAAACCCCCAAATTCCGTTTTTCTATCTCCAATGATGAAAAAGATGAATCACCCAGTATAGGGTGTCTCTATGAAATAACAATGAAATGATTAAAAAACCTCTCCTACAAATGTGTATTTCAATTCATTGAAACTTCAAATTGCCTCAATACCTTGATAGTTGAGAATTATCATTGATTAATTGTTTATGAAAAAATTCCACAAAAATTAGTTTTCAAAGTACTCAAATTTGGGGATCCAGGTGGTCATAAAATATTTTGAAATTGGGTACCTGCTCATTGACCGGACGGTAAAAGGGTTCTATCAGGATTAAGTCATAAAACTATTTCCATTCTCCTTTCTGCACCATCCCTATTGGTTAATATTCTTCAGGTAATCACTTAATCCCCTAGTTGTCTATTATTTGGGTATAAATATTGAAAATCTAGTAGTAGTGAGCCAAAAATCGAAATGAATCCGAATAAGCGATTGTATTCTGACATGAAGCAGGACGAACCTATTCCAGGTCATCACACAGAGCCAGATTACCTCAAATTTTTGAGTTGTCGAAAGAGGAGGATAGCAAGGGAGCACGAAAGTTCGCCTATGGACGAATACAGAGTACAATATAAGTACCTGAGTAAAATTATCAAAAAGGAACGCAAGATTCTTAAGAATCAGGTTACCAATGTGGAGGAATCAGAACTTCAGAACGAATTTCTGAGCAGAATGATACCAGCAAACCAGAAGAACAGGCTGCGTCTTAGGCTGACTGATGATGAGAGGTGGGAATATAAATATAAAGTTTTCGATGGAGTGATCAAGTCGATGTTTCCACGAGAAGAAACAAATGAGATGGAATGGGACGTCATCTGGGACAAGTACACGGGAAACATTTGACTTTGATTATTGACACATTGTAAATATTGACTCTTGACTATCTACAATAATTAGTTTCACCAAGATATTGGTAAAGAAAAAAAAACCTTATTATTGTATAGTATAAATTGTTATCATTAAAAAATCTGTAGACCTTAAAATGCATTTTACAAAATCTCCAAAAATATATCAATATATCCGAAATAATTGAATTGATCTGTTTTTGAAGAACTCTGTTATTAATCTCAGAATTTCAGAATAACACTCAAATGTCACAGAAAAACTTTGTGTACATGATTTCATATCACCATATTCAGGTTTTGAATTGGAATAAAATTAATCGGTTGGTGATCTCGCCCATTGCTTAATTAGTAGACAAACATTCAAAGGAATAAGCTTTAGTCGTTGAGTTTTCAATGAGGTTTCTGATTCACAAACTATAGACACTGCATCAGAAATGATTCATATCATGAATCGAACTACAGGTGGGATTAATTTTCCGGAAAAATCATACGATGGAAATCATGAGAACACGTTTTCGAAAATAAATGTCTGCCTGTCTTCTTCTGATTTCAGATCAATAAGAAAGATACTGGTTTGGTAGTCAGTCATAATTATTGTAGAGATGCGCTTCTGAGGAATCAAATGAACTGATTCTTTGGTTTCTTTATAAAGAAATATCCGACGAGAATCAAGTACTGCATTTCCTGCTTTCCACCATGTATGTTTGAAATATTCTAAATATAACATTTATGGTGCAGAGCGTGTGAGACCCAATAATGACCATTTCATTTATTCATAATTCATTGACGTGAGAATTTCAAAAAGAATTTTGTACAGGCTGGGCAGATTTTGATGTTTCCATAAGGCAACTTGTTAGAAATAGAAGATGCGAAGAAATGGAAGTCGCATCTTTGATGGCTATCGTCTATTTTTCCCGAGTTTCGATTTTTTGACTTTTTGACACATACGAATATATAGGTTGTTAGTTGAGTTGAGTACATTTTCTATAAACTTTTTTCTGTAGAATCCAGTGCTGTAGAGAAAATAAAAAAAAAACGATTTCGAGTTACGACCTGAAGTTGTATTTTTTCAAATGGAAATCATAATTGGCTGCAGTTTAATTGAAAAGGATTATTTTTTTTTTCCTTTTCAACCTTGTATTATATGTTGGGTTGCTTTCGATGACTTTGATAGCGAAAATGATGCTCCATTTTATTTTTCTCAACGTTGTATTTTCACAATAAAAATAGAGAAATCTCGCTATTGACGACTCGCACATCGAAATAAGCGACCCAACATGTGATCAAATGGTTGAGAAGTAAAAAAATAATCCTTTTCGATCGAACCATAGCGAAATATTATTTCCATTTAAAAAATAAAACTTCATTAAATGACTCGAAATAATTTCTTTTATTTTCTCTACGCCACTGGATACTACAGGAAGAAGTGTCCCAAGAATGTTAACGTCATTTTTCCCTAACTTCAGTCACAACCAAGGCATATAAATGTGTCAGAAAGTGGAAAAATTGAACTTTTCTTTATACTCGAGAACAAAAGAAAATTTTTATTTTCGCCAGTAAGCAAGTCTCGAAAATATAGAGTTGACCAATAAAAACATCGAAATTTGCCCACCCTGTACAGCTTCCACACGCTCTAGAAGAAATGTTTCACAAAAAAGCTGAAATACACCACGGGGCAGACCCCACCATTCCCAAACCTTCCCAGCGCCTATGGGCATACCCATTCGATCAATTGTTTGTATTATAAATGTCTAATTCATGATGCGACAATCGATATCCGCTGCTTTGCCCGTCGAATTCACTCCGTTTTTTCATCCACTCAAACTCCTCTCCAAGATTAAACGACACTACGACTTCACCGAACTCCACGTAAACTTCGCGTTAAAACTCCCGCACAATTTCTGCACGAAACTTTCGAAAGTTGCGGGCCGGGTCTTTGACAATACGACGGCCGTATTTTCGTTGAAATGCGGACAGCTTTCCTTCGTAGACTCGCACGAAAACACACGAGAGCACGCGAGCGCCTACGAAAAACTCTTTGTGGTCGACGTTCGAATATAAAACGGCAGGAAGGAGTTGCTGCCAAAACGGTTGGGAGTTGATCGGAAATTGCACCTAATAGTGGCCATTCCGATGTGGAGTTGTCTCCTCGTCACTTGACAGCTTTTGGTATTGACAGAGTGTCCAAACAAAAAACACCAATATTTTAGTGGGTTTTTGCTCCTTCATTTGATGATTTCAACTCTCTCTCTTTAACTATTATTTTTTCTTGCCAGGAAATGGCATTCTGCTCCAATAATAGCCCATTGCTTTCGAGATATACAGGGTGTTTCATTAATATGGTGAAAAAATTAAGCTGAGAGTAGAGAGGACCAAAATATGGTTGAAAAGATACAGTGCGTTCAAATTAAAAATTTTATTCGCAAATTTCTTAATAGCTTCGACAGTTTTTATGATAACGATTCAAAAATTGGTATACAGGGTGGCCTCTTTTTCAATGAGATTGTATTGGTAACTTTCAAACCATAAGATTTAGAAGTTCGGTCAAATGGAGAAAAAGATGCATTCATAGAAGCATTGTCGTGCAGTTCAAACAAATCGAAATTATCAGGGCCGGTTATTGAGATATCATCAGAAAAGTAAATTCTGTCATTTTGATTTTTCTTCTTTTCCTACTTTATTTCGAATATCATCAAAAAATGTTGCAGGAATTTTTAATTTGACAATTAATTATCCTCAATTTGACGTAATCAGATTCCGTATCCCACGTTTCGTACGCACTGGGCCACCCTCAACCTCATTTTTTTCAATACGGACCTGCATATCTTATGACATTTTACGAAATATCTTTTAACGCTGAATTCAACGACATATCATACAATGTCATTCAAAGTTGATTTTTAGGTGTTGACCCTTATCCAAATTTCTTTGGGACGGATCTGTATTAAGTATGGGTTCCAGAACCGCAATGTGCATTTTACAAAATGGTGGACTTTTCGAACAATTACTTCATTAATGTTTATAATTAACTTTCGAATAATCATTTAATTTGTATTTCATTAAATGATAGTTTCATTTGATTATTGCTCGTTTCTTGCATTGATTATGTTACGTTTCATTCGGTTTAAGAAGAGTAAGTTGACTTTCTTATCGAAATGTATTGCATGTTGTTAATTAAACTAAAGGTACCTAAATGTAATACAGATCCGACCCAAAGAAATTTAGATAAGGGTCAAAATCATGGTTTAAAACTTACCAATATAATACCAATAAAAAAGTGGCCACCCTGTATAGAAGGTTTTTAGGACGGCAAATAAAAATATTTCATCAGTATTAACGTAGTCCTTAGAGGGCGCCACTTACCCTCTTACATTTATTCAAAAATACGCAGAACTCTTTTATCCGTCAAAAATAAACATTTTCGATCCAACATTTATTGAACAACGTAATCTTTTGAACAGAAAAGTATTCTGGGAAAAAGTCGAAAAATCTTATCGTTTTCACGATAAATCCGATTTTAAGTCACAGTATTGAAGTCACAAATAAATTCAAATAATTTTATCAAGAAAAAACAAGTAGGTTGCTGTTAGACGAGCAAATAATTAGTTTTCTAGTGTTAGAGAAACAAGATATTAATCACTTTTTAGTTTACAGTGCGTGTTTTTGTTTGAGTTTCATTCAAAAAATGGTGTACACAAATAATGAACGCACTGTATCTTTTTAACCATCAACATTTGTATAAGCGATGTTGCGCCCAATCGTCATATTTTGGTCCTCTCTACTCCCAGTTTCATTTTTTTGCCATATATTCTTCCCGTATGTGTATCGCCGACTGCCAGGGGTGTTGTCAAGCGATAACACTATTGAATCTGTAATGTAAGTTTCAAGAAGACGGTGAATATACCCACTAATATATTCCATCCCTGGTTCTACCGTGAACAGATTCAATTCAGGATTCTATTTCACGTCGATGGTCGTAAATTTCACGTAACATCGCCACTTGTGAATTTTTCGGGGAAAAGGACCAATCTGGTCGGTTTAATACCAAACTGAAGGTATTCTCTCAAAGTGGGACAATTAGGTCATCGAAAATCAACTTGAAAGAGGTAGATCAGTTTGAAAATGGCAAGATTGATATATCAAGATCATCGTACAGGGTGTAACGAAATAGCAGAAAAATTCATATCCTAATTTTCATTTGTATTTTTCCGAAAAAAATATTAGAATTTAGGCTTGTCTTCGAACCTATTTAGCCCCTATCAGGAATGCTAAGTGAAGTTATTTTTTTCAAAAAATTAGTGAAATTTCGTATAAAATTCTTCAACATCTTTATTGAAGCTCATTGAACAATGTGAAGGTGAGAATAGTTTGAATTTTTGGTAAGATTTCATCATAACCCCTGTTTGAATTTTTTCAATTGATTACAAAAATCGTTTATCGTTTGTAATGATTAAAAAATCCTTTAAAAACTGTCAATAATTCCAAATAATACGTTCGTGAGTGAATTTTATCGCAAAAACGTAAAGTTTTGGTTGCATGGAATTTTTTTGCAGAATACCTTTCGTAACTGACAGATTCTCATTCGAATGGCTTTCAGAAACTCCTTATTGAATTGATCACAAAGAGGAAAAACTTTGTTTTATATCATCCAGCATGCAAAAATTTTTTACAAAAATATAGAATTTTTAAAAACGCAATTTTTGAGGAAACTGGAAATCATTCAGTATCAATCCTGATGAATATTTTGAAGTTTTTTGAAAACAAATGAAGATTTTTTTATTTGTTGCGTATTTTATGAATATCACTGTATAGAATACACAGGGTGAGCCACAGTGAATGGCAACTTCAATTTAACGGCCTCACTCGCATTTTTGATTTTTGATTCAGTATCAACACTAAGAAATCAACAACCAACAATTGGTTTCATTTGTCCTTGAATCTGTCATAAACCATCTGCTATCTAGCTCCTTCCTTCGTTCTTTATTCGTTGAAAATGAGGCATAAATTCATCTAGCTTCCTTTCGGCGAATGTCGCACTTCCAACTGAACGGAATGAATGATTTAGTTCGGACCTGGCATGATGCCAAACGACTGGCCGATATTTTGGCGCATTTCGCCTGGGACCCAGCCGGATCTTCCGGCAGACATTTCGGCTTCCGCAATCCGCATTGGCCCTACTCGGTCCGGAGCCGCCGCAGACTGAACGTCGACAGACGGTCAACTGTCAATTGGCGAATGAACATAAGCGATGCGACACCTAGTGGCAATAAAAATAACTAGGAATATCGACATAGTTCTTGTGTTCTTCCCTGTAACTCTGCTAATAATAGAGATCGGACACATGTTCATAGGAACTTTTTTCCTTATTTTGTATAGTTCTTCCATTATCAATTGCAGAATATAAAAACTCATTCCGAACCCTTACCGACAATTTTATTTGATCTGCCATAGGCAGGGATACCTTATTTAATGAATTTATTGTAATTATAAATACGTTTAAAATCATAAGCGAGAAAGTTTTTCTTAAAAGGCAATCGAATCATTATTACGCCGTTGTTTAGCACACAATTATTTTCATTCGCCCATGTTCGCCAAAACGCCATATTTCGATTTATTTAATGAAATTTCTGAATTCAACACCCCACACTACTCCACTGATATCCAGACAATCCAATCCTTCGACCAATAAAGTGGCAATGCATTGCCTGATTCACTCTTTTCATTGGTCAAAAAGGATGTTGACACATACAATTCGAATCCACGTTGACCCTGGCGGCCTCTCTGACTTCGTACGAGTACTAATCATTATTTTTGTTTCTTAATTCGGCTGAGTGCCATGCGTTTATACAGGGCGTATATTAAATATTGATTACTCCTCGCATAACTCTGCAATTGATAATGGAAGAACTATACCAGAGAATACGTTCCTGGAATATTGCCGTGCGATTATGAAATACCCTGTGTATTTGAGCATCATGTCTCAATTGGTATCTATTGACGAATCACTGAAATCGTTACTGAAGTATTCCTCAAATAAGTAAAACACCTTCATCAAGATATATCCATTTAAAATTTTGAAAAAAAAAGTTTGCATTGATATTTTTCATTATGTGTGGGAGTGCATTAAACATTTTTGGGCCAAAAAAACTAGTTCCGTCTCTGGTCTTATCAAGGCGATTTGTCTTTATTTCATGTGCCATAGGAACTAGGGATTACAATTTGCCTATTTTGAGATGCATTATTATATTGACCATTGGCTAGAGTTGACTAACACATATTACTCCCTCCAAAAAAAAAAAATATTTCTCGTAATATAGATATAATACATATTCTTGTAGCTTCAGATCAAATAAATATATCATATTTTCTATCAATGTTATTTTGGTTATTAATATTATTTTTGGAAGGGCAATCGAGAAATGGCTTTTAATACAAGTAACCCTATCTTGTGTTTCTGGCATTATTTTCCCTTCCCACAAAATAAATTTGAAAAAACAACTTTAATTTTTTTTTTCAAATTGTTTGATTTTTTTTCATTTCTTTTGAATAATGGGGGGGTTACATCCCCAATAACCCCCTCGTTACGTCTATAATATTGTCCCCTTTCAATAAAAATGGTTAAAAAAGTAGGTGGCGCCACTTCAACCTTTGTATGACAGGAATGAATGTTATTACCCCTGGGATTTTTTCATGTCTTCGACATGTCTTTCAAGGGGGTTAAACGACCACTACAAATAGTCCCCCTTGCGAAAAAAATTGACCTGTTTCTGCGATTCCTCATATTGTTTACTAGAAGGAAAACATCAAGGCTGGGAAGTTTTCAAATTGACACCCTGTACTTAGTTCAATTACCGTAATTGTTTCCCCGTATTTATCCAGGCTAGAAACCTTCCTTACCGGCGGCGTATTTTCAGCACCTCGTCCACAATACAAAACTCGTTTGTTCCACTTTTGAATGTGGCTCGTGATTGTTATGCAGAGAGAGGAGGTATCAACAAAGAGTTCGCCTTCAGAATCGCAAGGAGTGTGGTTATTCCTCATTATCATAGTTTTCATCTACCGTGCGGTGTCTCAATCTGGAGCTGTTGCATACTTTGCATAATAGTACATCGACTCGAAAGAAACAAGCACGAGACTAATGTTATATCGAATCGAATGAGGAAGAGGGGAATTTCAGTAGGATAACGCACTCAGGCTGCAGCATAGGTTTTGAGAGATGCTCGAAATGATGTTAGGTGAATCAGGGAATTTCGAATTTGGAGTAAGAGACAAGAATTGGAAATGTTTTTATCAGGATTATCTCGAAACAAACTTGGCCCCAATCATATATGCAAGAAGCTATAATAAGAAAAAATAATTTAAAATGGATGAAATCTATTTTATTTTTTATATCCGTTCATTTTTGAAAGAATACAATTTTACAAAATTTGTGTCTTTTAAGAAAAGTCATACTTTTCGGAATGTGCAAATTTCAAATAGCACTTAGTCCTTAATAAGGACCTGTCGACTTATTTCACACCAAAATTCAGGATATCATGAAATGGTTAGTAATTTGATTGATTGAGAGTGAAAGAAGAGCATTTAAAGTCGAAAAGGGAATTTATTTGAATTTCGAACCTCCTTTTCATCGAAAAAATTAATTTTGACTCAAATTAACAGATACAAGAATGGCATGCGGAAGAACCAAACTCATTTGTGTAGGAATATTTTTTCTGTTCTTTCTATATCTGCAAACAAATTTCCGAAATTTCGTCATACAAGGTGTTGTATTGAACTAATGAAGTTCCTTTAATTTATCCAAGTCCGTACCTGGATAATTAGTTTCATCCATTCGGTATTCGGTAGCATGAAGGATAATGAGTTTATGTTGTGAAAATGAATAAAATATACAATGCGGATCGTAAGTTATGAGCACTCTGTAAAACACTCTGTATGTAAGGGAAATTCTCAGTCAGTAATGATGTCGCTATCGCTTGGACCTTGGCCAGAAAAAAGTTTATTATAATTCACAAAATGGCGTCCACCTGAGAAAAAATATTTTTCAACCCCTGTTTTTCGACCTTTACGAATTTTTTTAAAATAATTGGAATCAAATTCTTTCAGAATTCAAGGTCGAGGCGATAGAGAGGTGTATAAAGAATATTCCCATTAAAATTCGAAGTGATTGGTCTGCTAGAACTTGAGATATCGTGTCAACCACCTCAAAAAAAGCAGTTTTGAGAAAAACGCGTTTGAAGTTAGAATTTAGAAAAATTTGTTCAAGATCGTATTCTTGAAAGTCTGAATTTTGAAAATGTACACTCAGAAAAATCATCCCGGGAAAGTCACTGAACCATTTCACACCCTTCATGGATGCTTCTCGGGAGTCGATGAAGTGAAAAGGATCAGAGATTATGCTTCTACGGCACCTTTTAACAACCTCCCGTCTCTCGCTGCAGTTGCGTCATTTATCATCGTAAAGTAACGAACGTTTCCTTACTGAAAATCCGGGCTAATCGGTTGCCAAGAGAAACAATTAGTTTTCTCCGCAGAACACATCGGGAGCGACTGCTACAGGATTATTCAGGACGTTTTTTCAGGATGCAATTTCCGTCTCTGGATTCGAAGTGATTCGATAAGCGGGAGCCTGTCGATTCAGAAACGTATTCGACACAGGATATAACGGAATTTCCATCGATAACGACGCAGTTCAGACTGATTTAAGTTGTTGAAGGGGCAGCGGTAATCGATGGTATTCATCTATTTATTTATTTATCCAATTATTCATTTATTCATTCATTCATTTATTTCTTTATTCATTAATTCATTCATTCATTCATTTATTCATTCATTTATTTCTTTATTCATTAATTAATTCATTCATTCATTTATTCATTCCTTCATTCATTTATTCATTCATTTATTCTAAGGAGAAAGATGTGACAAATTTGGTGGAGATTCAGCAATTGGTATAGTTACTCAATCATACATACAAGATACAAGATTTAAATTGAAATATATAGAGGTAATTTATTCATTTACTCATTCATTCATTCATTCATTTGTTCATTTATTCATTCATTCATTTATTTATTCTAAGGAGAAAGATGTGACAAATTTGGTGGAGATTTAGCAATTGGTATAGTTACTCAATCATACATACAAGATACAAGATCTAAATTGAAATATATAGAGGTAATTTATTCATTTACTCATTCATTCATTCATTCATTTGTTCATTTATTCATTAATTCATTCATTTATTCTAGGAGAAAGATGTGACAAATTTGGTGGAGATTCAGCAATTGGTATAGTTACTCAATCATACATACAAGATACAAGATTTAAATTGAAATATATAGAGGTAATTTATTCATTTACTCATTCATTCATTCATTCATTTGTTCATTTATTCATTCATTCATTTATTCATTCTAAGGAGAAAGATGTGACAAATTTGGTGGAGATTCAGCAATTGGTATAGTTACTCAATCATACATACAAGATACAAGATCTAAATTGAAATATATAGAGGTAATTTATTCATTTACTCATTCATTTATTCGTTTATTTATTTATCTGTTCATTCATTCATTTATTTATTTTAAGAAGAAATTTGTGACAAATTTGGTGGAGATTCAGCAATTGGTATAGATACTCAATCATACATACAAGATTTAAATTGAAATATATAGAGGTAATTTATTCATTCACTCATTCATTTATTCATTTATTTATTTATTTGTTCATTTATTCATTTATTTATTCTAAAGAGAAAGTTGTGACAAATTTGGTGGAGATTCAGCAATTGGTATAGTTACTCAATCATACATACAAGATACAATATTTTAATTGAAATATATAGAGGAAAGACGAAAGACCAAAACGACGTTAAGGGGGTATTCTGGTCTAGAAAATTGGGAAAATCGATGTTTTGTGCATATTTTCGAAGTTCACACTTTCGAGAATATGCTCTTGAACGGATATCCCAAAATCCAAATTATTTCGGGAGATACAGAGGATTTGCGACGTGCCATCTCAGCCAGAAGAGTCAAACTTCAAACGCGTTTTTCTCAAAACTGTTTTTTTTTTAGGTGGTAAAGTTCGAAAAACAGGGGTTTAAAAATGTTTTTTTTTTTCAAGTGGACGCCATTTCGTGAATTATTTTTTTTATTCTTCTGGCCGAGGTCCAAGCGATTGTGACGTCTTCACTGATTAAGAATTGTTTTTAATTGTTTGATTGAGCGCTACAAATAGTCCTTGGAAGTGTCCCCTTTGCAAATAAAATTGACTTGTTTGACCTGGTTGGAAAGTTTTCAAATTGACAGCCTGTATTAACTTCTCATTAAATCTCAATTCTACTCAGATTTACTTTGTTCAAAATTTCTCCGTTATCCAGCTGATTATTTCGTTCTTTTTCCATTCACCATTGTCAGAAATCTGAAAGAAAACCGGTCCTTATTTCCTACTTCAATTCTTCTGGAAGGCATCGAGGCTTGATTGGACGAATAACTGTTGCGACCGCGACCACAAGGGTGGTATTTGAAAGACGTGAAAACAGTCAAAGATGCAATCGGAAATCCAATGTGGGTGGCGTGATAGGCGACATTAAACGATTGAGGTGTTCGTGACCCATTAGCATTTGGCTTCAAGAAAAGTTTGTTTCCACTGTTTCGATGTCGAAGATATATGTGCGTGTGAAAAATGCCATGGAAAATCATGACACCCAGTCCAACGTCACAACCTCATTTTCGGTCATGATTTGTGTCACTTTGATCTGCTGCATGAGGTTCACGTTACCTTATACAGGGTGATCCACCTAACTAATTCATCAGAGGTTCATAAAGAACTAACAAAGATGTCAACTAGAAATTTTGGTAGCAGCTGCTACTTCTGGTTGAACCAGAAGTGATATCAACCTTGTTTTTTCAAATAATACACCCTGTTTATCTTTACATTTTCGGATTTCACGTATTATTCTTGATCGGTTGCATTTTGAATCGCTACTCTATCGTAATCTGTTCTCGAGATATTCCATTTTTTCGCAAAAGTTTGACAGATGGACTGATCATCTAAAATGTCTGTTTTCCCCACAACTTTCATGATAGAGAGTTCAATCTCCGTATACATTAATAAAAAGAGTATCCTATCAAGTACGATATTTTAGTTTACTTTTTGAAAATTTCAAATCCAAATAACTCCCTTATTTCAAATGGAATGACCATGAAATTTTCACACTAGCCGAGGCAAAATTTCATTTCCTATCAATCTCCATTAGTTCTCTATAAAACTCTAATGAATCACCCTGTGTAGTTAGATATGACGATCGAATATAACTTAAAATCAGTGATCAATTTCACAATCGTTAATAACTTCGGTAGAAGTACACTTATGCAACTTGGATTTTAAGGGGAATTTTCTCTGGTAACCACATATTTTTTACCAAAAAACACGAATTGGATGATATTATCGTGGTGAAATTGAAAGTCTTCGAGATATTCCACTTCAAAGTTGAAATTTCACCTTTTTTTCCTGTTCGTTTTTTCACAAGATTGTTCAGCTTTTTTGCTAATTCTCCCAATAAACTTACACAGCAAATATTGAGGGAATATTTATCATATGTTCATCAAGAGAAAAAATCGAAAATGTCTTATTTTTGGAAAAGGAGTTTGTTAGACGAAGATCTTGTTTTCATTTTGATTCCATATTATCAATTCCATAAAACTGAATCAATCTTGTGTTCAACACTTCACTGTCAAATGTCATACTTTTCATCGCCACCTATTCGAATTTAATTTCATTATTGTCAATGACATTTTGAAGTAGATGAGAATGCTCTATTTTTGGAACAGGAGTTTCTTATAGGGAGATCTTGTTTTTATTTCGATTCCATATTATCAATTCCATAAAGCTGAATCAATCTTGTGTTTAATAATTGGTATGACTGCTTCACTGTCAAGTGTATACTTTTCATCGCCAGTATTTTTCGAAAATTCAGATTCGTTTGTGTTAAGTGTCTCATTGACGGAATTAGCTGAAGAGCTGTATAAGCTCGTGCAGCTTTGAAGTGAAATATCTCGAAAAGCACTAATTTCCCACGATAATATCATCAAATTCGTGTTTTTGGACCAAAATACGTGAATTCCAACTTTATTCTTCATGAAAATCTGTAACTCTAACAAGATATGGATCTGTAGAAGAAGATGAAAGAGGAAATCAATGAACCAAAGGAAAATTCAAGTCTCAAGACATACCATTTCCATTGTTGAGTAGTCTATCTTCGACAAATTCATCGATATCACCTTACCCTACAGCAAAAATTGAATGAAACTTGAAGCCTATATCCATTGTCTCCGAGGCACGTATTTATGGAATGAAATTCTATTAGCGAAAGAAAGCCTTCACTGGTATTATATCAGTCCTGAACTCTGTCATCAGGCCCTTTCGCCTCATTTCACTATTGACCTTTTGTTGACTTTTATAATTTCCACTCCAATCGACACGTATTGTGTTCCAAGCCTCGGAGGCTTTGAGGAGGGTAATGAAATGTCGCGGTGTGGTGCCGTGAATGAAAAGAACACGAATTTTTCTTTCAAACAAAACCAAATTGGCACGTAGCCGCAAGAGATTGGGGCCAAGTTAATTGGGTAGCAATCATGAAAACGATAGCTAAATCTTGTTAAAGTGAGAACTTGTATCTTGATTCTTCTTCCCCTGCCCCTTCGGTAAAAATTTTCATTCAATTTCGAACCGAAAAGGTCACCCAGTGTTCTACAGGAAAAAATTTTATCGCGAAGGTAGAAATCGCTTTACAGAAACCTGTAACTATTACCATTGTTATTGGAAGAAACTTGTACTGGGAAGCTTTCCAATTCAATTACAAGATGGCGCCACTCGCTGAGTTACATACATACAACTCAAGGTTATACAAGGTGTCCCGTAAAGACCACGTCCAACCGAGGGAGAATGTAGATCGAAGGATAAGATAAAAGTCTAACCATTTTCGAGATATTTTTTTTTAATAATTAACTTTTACCCCCTTCAATAGTTTTGTCTTTACGGTTGGTACAATTTCACACCTTTTTGATTATTTTTTCCTGTAAAATATTGCTGAAGAATGATTTTAACGTTTACATCAAAAACAAACTCTAAACCTTTTTGAAATCACTGTAAAATGGACTATTTATTAGTGTTATGTGCAGCAGTAGCTCAGTATATTTTTGGTTCCACTACGATGGGCTGAACTTCATGAACAAAAGAATCCACTACCAAAATTTTCAATAAAAATATTTCTCACAGCCCCCCTTTAAAATGTTCGGAAAATATTTTTAATGTAAATGTTGAAATCATTTTTCAGCAAGATTTTACTCTAAAAATTTACCAAAAAAGTGTGAAATTGTACCAACCGTGAATACAAAACTAGTGAAAGGGGCAAAAATTCATTATTTTTAAAAAAATAGAAGACTTTTATAAAAGGAATTTTTTCATAGCAGGTGCGTTATCCTTCGATCTACATTCTCCCTCTGTTCGACGTGGTCTTTACGGGACACCCTGTATAAACCATGTAAAAAATAGAAACAACATGGATTTCGTGTGGCGTGATGATCAAGTTTCTACTTCCAATAATCGTGCCTACAGTGTAGAAGGAGGTATTTTTCTCCTGAGCAGACGATTTGTCTGTATAGTCTCGGGACCCCCGTGAAATATCGTCGCGACGCAGCCCCAGTCATAAATTATAGTAACGTCAAGACGGTCGTTTTCGCCGAGTGCGACTTTCTGCTAATGATGTTCATAACATCGGAGCAACAGATGGAGAGGATCTGACTTCTTTTATCATTGTTTGTACAAGTTGGGTCATGACTGAATTATCGCTTTGTTCAGTCTATTTATTCAAGCTAGATATTTTTGACAGGTTGACAGGTCAGGTTAGGAGCTCTTGAACCTTGATATCTGGTGAGCTTTGTTGATCACTCAAAGGGACTGATTTCTTTTGAGGAGACTTTGGACTGGCATAAATGACAGATCCAAATCTCGCGTTAAGTTTGTGACATCCTTTACAGTGGCGTATAATTGGAACGCATCCATAAGAGAAAAACGGAAAATATATATTATTTCAGCGACCTACAAATATTTTCTAGGTTTTGGCACAACATCGCTTGTTTTCCGAATGGATGTTGTTTTATTGTGCACTTTCCACAATTGATTCGACTGAAAGTCTGACGAAACTTTTGCAGTGTTCTAGCTGGAGGAATTGTGAAAAGGGGAGCCGAGAAAGTACATTATTTATTTGCCTGACGTACGTACACAACATTTTCAGGAGTTAGAACCGCATATATTCTTCTTCTACATGCCTCTTAGAATGAAGTAGAAGAATGATCCAATAACAAAGATATAAAAAAAAGATATCTCTAACATTTCTAAATTAGTTTGAGATGTACAGAGGATTAACCTAAGTATGACAATGTGAAGTTTACTTATTCTGGATATACTCGATCACTAACAAATTCAACATACAATTGTTTACCCAGTCCTTTATTTATATTTATGAGTCTCGTGGATGAAAAAAATTGCCAGGGAGCTGAACAATCTCGTTCTAAAACATTCAAGAAAAGAAAGTTATATTTCCACTTTGAAGTGGAATAACTCGAAAAATATTGATTTCTTCACGATAATATTACAGAATAAGTGTTTTTTGAACCAAAATACGTGAGTACAAAAAATCCAGATCGCTTAATATCTAGACATTGCCAAAAAAAGAGAAGGCTGTAAATAATCAACTAATCCTAGCGATATAAAATTGTGACAAATTTTGCAAACTTCGCACGTATAGTATGAGGCAGTGACCTCGTATATCTGAAAATAGCCCACATGAATTCTTCGTCACATAGATGATTGACAGATGGTCTCAACATGACTCGTTTGTAGATGAAAACCTGAAAGAAAACCGTACCATATATCTATTGACAACATTTGCTACGACCTAATAATCTCGTAAGGATCCATATAACACTCGTAGTACGTAAATCCGTGAGATTATAATTAATCCCTTCAAAAATGTTCCAGGATTTTGCTCAACCCACGCTCTTTGATCTTTCAACAGTTATAGTTCAGGCACTTGAGTCTGAGAAGAGGGTCGACCTCTAAATGAGGAGTAATAAGCAGTGAACGTGTACAGAAATTCCTTCATTTTACTTCACATGGGGCTGCATCTATCTAGTGACATATACGTTGAGAGCATTTTACGAGGTGTATCATAATAATAATACGAATAATAGTAATAGTAATAATAATAATAATAAGACCTAAGACCCTGCACGACAGTCTCGCCAAACTGAAACTACGTAAGAACACCTTCTCTGAGATCCAAAAGGCTGTTATTCTTTTTTTTTACTTGCCACACAGTACGCAAGTTAAGCAGAATAATAATAATGATAAAAATAATGTTGAGAATGAACCTAATCATTAGCCTTAATAATGATCAGCAGTCGACGCCTTGAAATGAATTGATGATTAAATGAATGAATAATAATAATAATGGTAATAATAATGCTTCTTTATTATCCAACAGGAAATTCCAATTCTGGGGTAACACATATGAAAAAATTCTTCTGCAGGTGAATTCCTTCAATTTGTGGTAAAACAAAATCTATCCATTTGAAATTTTGGGGTTGTAGTTCTCCCTACCTGCATCTTCAAACTTTTTCAGTTTCAGAGCTATCCACATTGAAAAAGTTACCAAATTGACACCCTGTAAATTCAAGTAATTCGAATTTCGGCTAATTCGTTTTCGCAAATAGATAATGTCGGATCGTTAATCACTTCGTCCTGAGACAGCGGACATTCAATGAAAAATATCTGCCACAATAATTTATCACAGCGAATGTTAACAATTCATTACCGACTATAACAAGATGTAATAAGCGATAGCATGCATATGACAGAATCTCGAGTATCTCCTCTGATGATTAATGGAGTACAAATTATGCGGACAGTTCTTGTGCCGGTACGTACCTAGTATATGCATTTGTTATGAGCCAAGTGATTTCGACTTCAAAGTTTGCTGAATAAGTTGGGCAAACACTATAAGATGTGAATAGGCAGGGAATGAATATTTTCGACATGCTTATATTGAGGTTATTTCTGCTAGAGTCCATTCGATAACCAGCCAGAACACTTCTTGTAGCTTCCATTTTATAAAGGTGTCATGTATGGTAATAAAATTCTAAGCACTCAGCGAAATAATGCCCCATCTCTTTCCAGATAAAAAACTTGATCTAACTCAAAAACTCCTTATTCTAGGAGTAAGTTATTAAAGGAGTTGCCACTGATTGGCAATGTTATCCTGATCTAGATCAGTGTAAAGTTTGACATTCCACTGTGACCAAAAAGTAAGATGCTCTGTTCATAAGAAGTCAATTATCCAGATCAATTTGACTCCCTTTAAAATGATCCACGTCTGATTAAACGCACTTTTTTCAACACTTTTCCAATCTTTCAAACAGTCGGAAT
Source organism: Plagiodera versicolora (assembly GCA_037013635.1). Taxonomy (NCBI): domain Eukaryota; kingdom Metazoa; phylum Arthropoda; class Insecta; order Coleoptera; family Chrysomelidae; genus Plagiodera; species Plagiodera versicolora. The sequence continues at coordinate 6,584,049 of CM072991.1, read as the reverse complement.
AGTCTTTTTCTGGTGAAGCTTTCAAGACCTTCTTCAATTCGGTTTTTATCTACTCAATCGTGTGAAAACGGTGTCCCTGCATTGTCCTTTTGAATTTGTTGAATAGCTAGAAGTCACAGGGGACCAAATCAGGTGAATACAGTGGTTGTGAAGTGTCAATGAAGTATGACATGGTGCATAATCGTGATGAAGGAACCAAGAGTTGACTCGTTTGAGATACAAATAGTTCTCCGAAATGGTTTGGGCTGAGCCAAATGATATCCTAACACCATCGAGAAGATCTTTACTTGTCAATCGACGATTTTCAAGCAGCAAATCTTTGATTTTTGTCATCCTAAGCGCGGTTCGTCTTCTCTTCTCTTTGAACTCATTGTACCACATATAAATGTTTCTTTTGGTATAGTTTGATCGAGAAATGCACTTTTGGTTATTTATACAAACACTTGTAACTCCGATATGATCAAACCTTTTGACAGACACATGCTTGACACTTGTTAAAGACAGTCCTACCAACCTACGGAAAAAAAACTACCTGCCTCAATAATGCCCGGGAGTTTGAAATGTCAATTCCACCTTACTTTTCGAACCCAGTGACATAAAAAAAAATCTGAATGATAGACTTACTGGCTGAGAGTTCTGTCGGTAGAAATAGCTCCGGAATCATGGTGGCGTCTCTCCTTGTGGACGATGCCCATCAGCTTCATCCAGGCATTGTTTTTTCCCCCATGCCCACCCATCCCGCTCTGCCACATCGTCATTTCGGCAGATCATCACCGAATGGCGCCGAAGAAGTCAGCAAAATCACACCACTGCAATAAAGATATTCAAATTAATACCCAGTTGATTTCTCACGAAATGTATTCTATATAATGAGAAAATCTGATTACTTTGGAGGAATCCCGAAGCTTCAATATATCTACAATTTATCTTCCTCAGTATGCATTTTGGGTCATCAGTTTATTCATCAAGCTATATTTTTCATTCAATGCAGAAAGCATGGTGGATATTTTTGACCCACCCTGTATATTCTCGTGTCTGCATACCATGTTAATCACTATAACCCATACAGATTAATAGTTGACAAGTGGTTTATAGATATTATTAACGCACGGATGTGGATTGCGTTACTAATTTATCGCACATGTTCTGCACCAGTTTGAAGCTTCAACAAAGGGATTGTTAGTTTCTAGTTATGAATTTGGCAAATCACAGGATATCACGTGAATTCAGTGGGGTTACACAGAGTACTGATTCTCAATATCAGAAACTGATGAATTTCTATAGGAGCTCTTCACGATTTGTACTAATTCAAAGTTAAACTGATATTAGTTCAATAATACTGAAATAATAATAATTAGTCCGTGAAGTATGGAACAAATTCATTTTTAGCTCATTTTTATTACTCTAAACATGTATCAAACTACGGGGTGTTATATTTGAACCAATTGCCGCTAGACAATAAGTTTTTTTGATAATATTATTTCACCTAATAAAGAATGTTACGCGTTACTTTATGAGCACACACCAAACTATTGTATTCTTGTCCACCCTGTACCAATTGGAATCAACATGTGATACATTTTTGCAATCAGCTCAGCTAGAGTGGTCCGAAAATTGAGACAAAATGGGGGTGTTCCATTAAGAAAAACGACGGTGACGTCGTTACTCGAACGTAATTCACCCTGTATATTAGATTATTATTTTGAAATACGGTTAATTAACATAAGAAAACTACGTGTTTCAGGATTATTTTTTAAAATGACCTGTTCAACTAAAAATGAATTTGTTCTATACTTTACGAACACAGTGTATATTAACAATATTTTTGTTCAGTATCTTCAATGCCATTTCGTGTACAATATTCTTGAACCTCTTGTATAGCTGGAGAATATGGCTATAGAAAGATATATAGAAAATTGGTTAGGTATGAAAGTTTACGAAAATGAAACAAAACATTCATTTCTTGCAGAAATGAAACTAATATAAATGAATATACTTATTGAAAAAAATTAAATTCTAGGTCAGTCAGAACATTCAGTCTATTCTGTGTTTCCAATTTTTCGCATTTTGTCAAGAAACCATCTAATATTGTTTGCGTTTTCCTTGCGTTCTGTTTAAAGTTGTTAATAATTGAATGAAGCATCGTCTTGCTTTTTCTCCTGTCAAAGTTTGGACCATTTTCAACAGGTTAATTCATAGTTTCAGTTGAAGTGATCAAATCCCTCTTCACAAACCTTATTTTTGCTCGTTTTCAGAACCACCACTATCAATATTTTTGTTTAGCTCTTGCTCAGTAAATTCCTTGAGCTCATCATAAGAAAGACTGGCTGCTGTTTTTTGAATCATTTATTCGACGGCTACAGCATTTACCCCATCTTGAAATTAAAGAATGCTAGAGGCGTCTTTGTTTTTTTTTGTCATTAATTTCTTCCAGTAGTGATGCAATAATGATTTTTTTTCTGTAATATTTTTCCCTCGAAAAACAATTGAATGATGACCAAGAGAAAAATTCTGGAAGATGAACACATTTTCTCAAAGTTTACAGCAACAAAACAAACAAATGTGAATGTAAAGTGGAGAAATATTCCTCACAAGTCTGGATTATTCCACTTTAATCTCATCACCTATTCAAGTTTAGGAAAATGCAAGAAGAAGTTGCAAGATGATGATGGTGATGGTGAAGATGAATGGTCCAAAATCAACGTTTGAGCAAGACACTTTTCTTTCATGGTTCCTTTTTCAGGATTATGCTCGTGGCTTTTGGTGAGGTCAGGATACTCTAGCAGGATTTTTCACAAGAGGTACAGCTCAATATTCCGAACCGATGGAAAATTGAATTCTGAATCGCAGAATGGTTCAATAAATATCTACTCTGAAGTCATAAATGTCAAAGTTTTTGATGATTTTTCAAATTTGTCGCGACGATGAAGGAATCTGAGTATCCGTTATGTGTAAATGTCCCCAAAAGAATCCATAGGTGTAATGTCTGGTGAGCAAGGAGGCAGGAAGCGGAACATTATGGGCAAGAGCTCCATCTTGTTGGAAGGAGAGACTTCAAGAACTTGAACTGTATAATTTCGTTTTATTAGTTGAATAACGGATGGGAGAGTGGATGAAATGGATGGATTATAAGCGAGCCTAAAAGGTCACCACCTCCACAGTAGTACCAACCTGGCGCCCTCACACTCTCGAAGAAGAAAAACAACCAAAACCACCACCACCGATCGACCGTGACCGTCAACCTGCAACCGGTCGGCGACATTCTCGTGGGAAATCTCCCCGAAGGAAATCACCGGCGCCGTTGGATGCCCCGCGTCCGACGGTCGACGGGCATCGCGACGTGCCAACAGGTGCGGACGGGCCACGACAGGAGGACGCGTCGCGGCGTCTGAGGATGGCTTCGGTGCACTGCACCGCCGGAACGTCGACGGTCGGGAGGCGGGCGCGAGGGCGCTTGCGCCGCCCAATGCGGACCGCCACCTGGGCCGCCGCCGCCGCTTCCATGTTTTATGTGCTACTGCAGCGGCAACGCATCCCGACTATCCTCGTCCTTCGTTCATCTTGCGGTGTAAAGGATGTCTCGCCGGTGAGACCGGTCGCAACAAAACAAAAAAACGCGGAAGGTTTGGTGATTTTGCACTTATTTTCAGACCTAAATAGACACTTGATGTTGCCCATGAGTTGTCAAAGCAAGATTTGAATTTGCTGCCCAAAAAAAAACAAAAAGACAGTCCAAAAATTCCATACAAAAAATAGTCGGAACAGTATTTTAACTTCGTCAACTGTATACTGATTAAAGATCTCTGTCCCCATGCTTACAAAATTCAATACAACATTAACAAAAACCTGCAGAATTGTTTATTGAGCATCAACGAATGGATGCTGATTTTTCGAGCAAAATCATCATAAGCGACGAAAAATAATAAATACAAATAGTCTATTTATTCTGGGTTGATACCTGTGTCAGATTTGGTAACTTTTCAATGCCATTGGTACAAAACAAAAAGTATCTAGCAATGACAGAGGTCTCAATAGGTTTATGAATCAGCTGGGAACATCAAAGCATCAACAATTATGGCAACACTTCACGACGATGCCAAATTGTTTGGAATCCCTACAATCGTTTGTTTACATACGAATTGTTCTTTTATTGCGATTTTTCAAAATTGTTCTTTGGAGAGCTAAATATCATCGTTTTCTAATGAAAATGTCGAGAGGATTGAGTGGAGATGCCCAGAAAATGGTTGCATCTTTGTTAGAGCATTTTAAACACGAAATGGATAACAGGATGAGCCACTTAAGTACTTTCATTGGATTTTATTCGAAAGGTAAGTAAAGAATCTTCATGAATATTTATTCACTACGATCTCACAATGGTTCAATAGTTTTTATGAAATATGATTATATACCCAAGTTTTAATTCGGATCATCGCTGAAAAATTGAAATCATGTGGCATCACGGCAAAATCTGGCGACGCGTCACAGTTATCAACCCAGAATAAATAGACTATACATATTATTGTATTATACATACAAGTATAATATTGATTACAGATTTAAAAATCACTATCTTCTCAAAGAGGCATTGAAAAGTCGTTTAGATGAGGAGTACAGTAACAGATGGATTGAACGACGAGGTTCAACGGAATGGCCACCTCGATCACCGGACCTCACACCTTAACAGTTAAAGCCACTAAACAACGTATTGTTGCAGAATTAGAGGCTGTTTCCGCAGACACATTCGAGAAAGTACGAGAAGAGCATAAAATAGGATATTTCACTGTCAGTAAGTGAATGGATTTCTTCAACTAGTAGGATTATTTAGTCACATAACACGTATAGAAGCTAAAATATCAATCATTCCGTGAGCATATTCGTGCAAATGAGGTCAAGAATATTTACGGAGGACATAGTATTTCATTTAACATCTGGCAACTCTGTACTGTTCCTACTTGTTCCAAATCTACACGACTAGTGGCCTGTGGGTGAACTAGAACGCTGACACTGACAGCCTCAACTGACAACTGTCTATGCGTTCATGCGCAATGAGTGACTTAAAAAGTGCAGCATAACCGGGTTCTGTCATAAACCCATTATCAGATTTAAGAAGTGTCAAATAGCGCTGAAGCCATCGAAAAGTGTTAATCATTTGTTTTAGTTAATTTCCAAGTGTTGAGTTGAAAAATGTCGAAGCTAGAGCAGGTTCTTCAAATAGAACCATCGAATGAACTCAGATTCAAAGGTGAGATACAATGGATGGTATTGACGTATTAGGTACATGCCTACCAATAATAAATAGAACTCTTAAGCTAGAGGAAAAATGTCTATTTCAAGACGATCTATCGAGATCGGTATAAGTTTTCGTAATCATCCCTAAGTTGAGACTTATATAAAAACAGATATCTAGGTCTACCATTGACATTTATAATTTATGCAAGGCTGCTTTTGATATACATTCATAAAAAATTTGATGTCCAGTCCAATATTCATGTGGGTCATTTTACCTTGAAATTTCTAACGTTCATAATAATCAAAGCTCAAATTCCACTCCTGTATGGTGGCTGAAATAATCACCTATTCATATTTATCGAAAAGTAAGTATTTAATGGATAATTCAAATTTGGCATGTATTTTATGCTAATCATCAATTGATAAGTAAGTAACTTCATCATTCAGAAGGTGATACAATTATTTAATCCACAGAATAACTTTCACATTTCAAATGTCTTGAGAATTTTCATATTTGATATACTTCCTGCTTATGTGATTGGATTATATTCTTCCAGACTTTCAAACAAGTTGTGTTTGAAATGAACTCTGCATTCAACATTGCAATATTTGAAGCAATTCTAAATACCATTTTGATACTAAAGGCTTTGAGGCTAGAAGAATTTCCACTGTTTGGTATATCTATATCCATATATGCCAAATAATTGAAATTTTATCAATAACCAGTAGGTGATTTATCATAATGATACATTTTTGTCATTTACATGTAACCTACAGTTCAACTAGTTAATGGTGGAACTGAAATTAATACTTCTGAAACAATGCATCACTTAAAAAATTGCTCTCTCATGGTTTTTCATTTTTGGTCATCAAGATATACATTCAATAATTAATATTTGTTTCAGGGCCTTTCAATGTTCCTGTCACCTCCTATATGGTACTTACAAACCCTTCTGATAAGAAGGTTTTGTTCAAGATCAAGACTACTGCTCCAAAAAGGTACTGCGTTCGTCCTAATTCTGGAATTTTGTTGCCCCAAGGAAAGTTTGAAATAGCAAGTAAGTATTAGGATACCCATCTAGCTGAAATTTTGGAAATTCAATGTTTCAAAAAAGCCATGAAAAGTCTTCAAGAATGTGTTCATTACTAAGACTTGTGACCCTGTTTATTCCTTACTGAAACTGTCAAATACAACATTAACATCAAATTAACTCTCAAATTATGATTATATTTTTTGCTCAACTGCAAGGTGAAGTCGATACAAACTTTTTGCTAACATGTTAGATATAATTGAAAAAGGAACCTTATGCAAAAAAACCAAAGATTACTTCAATGAGAATAAATTACTTATCAATTATGAAAAACACAATTGTATGCTACTACAAATCAACAACAACATAGACGAGCTGAAGTCCATTCCCATTGTCAATCAAAACATTTCATGTAACACCACTGTGAAACTTTTATACATAAATGACAAAATGACATGGGCAACACAAGTAGAACATTTATGTAATGAATTATCATCTATATCATACGCCATAAGAGTACTAAAACACATTGTTGACTGGAATACACAGTCCTTTATGCCAATTTCTATTCAAGAATGAAATTTGGCCTAGCGACATGGGGAGGTGGCCCAAAACTGAATGAAGTTTTTATTTGTCAAAAAAAAGTGATGAGGATAATTTTTGATTGGAGGGTATGCAGAGGAATATTCAAAAGTAATGGCATGCTAACTCTACCAGCAGTGTATATTTATGAAAACATAAAGTTTCTCGCCATACACGAAAGTTACTTAAATAGTTTCTGGATGACCCACAAAAGCAACACCAGATCTAAATTCCCCAATTCATAAAAAGAGTATTTTCGAGACGGATCCATTATACAATGCCATCAAGTTTCATAACAGGCTTACTCAGTCTGTGATTTTCTCTCCAAATTTTAATCTGTTGTATGTACATTTAAATGTGAACTGTATACAATCATTTAGATTTTATAGAATTGCTTTGTCCAATAGTTTTGTCTCGAATTGATTGATCTTGTGTTGTTTCTTATTTTTCTATTTGTATTGTATTGCAATGTATTGTATGTATGACTTCCCAGACGAGTGATAACAACTCTGTAGAATGAAATAAATATATATTTATCTAATTTTATGAAACGACAACATTTTTCAGAACAATTGGTGTTGAACATCACCTAACTTTATCTTTCAGAGTATCGTTAAAAAAAAAACAAGCAGCAACACTGCACTTTCTAGCAAGCTGTTACAACAATATTGCTTGAATAAATACACTAAAACACTAGACTATACATCGTTTATGGCTGGCCTCTTAGTTTTGCATAGACTATAAATAAATCCAAAACGCAATTCATCCACAGTATCGCTGCAGCCATTCCTGTTCGATCCGGCAGAAAAGAACAAACACAAGTTCATGGTGCAGACGTTGTTTGCGCCCGAAGGCAACTTTAACCTTGACCAGTTGTGGAAGGAGATCACGCCCGAGCAGCTGATGGATTCGAAGCTGAAGTGCGTTTTCGAGGCGCCCGACGAGCCGCAGCAGCCGCAACTTTCCCAGACGACGGCCAACGACGAATCGGCGATGGGCGGCGACGATCAGCCGAAGAAGACGGCGGCTGCCCACGGCCCGCCCGAGCACGGCGGGTCTGCCGAAGTGGAACTACAGAAGGCACTTCATGAGGTTTGTATAGAATTTTTCTTTCAGTGGCGGTAATCTGATGATGGAAGGTTTGTGAAATTTTGGTGTAACTCATGAAAATTTAGGCGAGAGTATTGAATGTTTTTTGGACATACTGAGGTAGATTAGCTATAATTTTTCCCCTCTGGATGTTTTTGCTATATATTTCATGCTTCTGGTTGTGTGTACATTGCTTTTTCAAAATCCCTTTATGTCCGTAGCATAGATCAAAAAGTTATTATTTTCATGCTTTTATACGATCGAAAATAGTTCAAATATTTTCATACTTTTATATGATAAAAAAGCATAAAAGCATTCTAAAAAAAAGGAGGGAATCGAATTTCGCAACGTCTCCCTGCTTATTTGGAGATTTTAAGTTATTTTATTCTGATAGTTTAAGAACTAAATACTGTTTGAAGTTCATCAAATATGGTCCATTGAATCCCACAGTCGATTTTCTTGATTCTCGTTAGCCAGTTTTTTTTTATTTTTTCACGATTTTATTTTCGAAAAAAACCGGTTTTCTTTCCTTGGTAGGTTGGAATTAATTTTCACCTCTCTGGATGTTTTTTTGCTATATCTTTCATCCTTGTCGATGTGTGTACATTGCATATTCAAGGTATATTTCTAGCCATATTTCAATATTTTTTTGAGAAAAATACTTTGAAAAATAATGAATTTATGTGCTGTGTTCGGAGGTGCAAAAAAAGTTCTCCAACTGCTGACATGATTTCGGCCGAATGCAAATCTGAAACAAAAGTATCCAAAAAAATCTATGAAAGTTGGGGGATTTTTGAAAAACATCAATAATAAACAACACAGCGTTCTGAAAAAAAGAGGGGTAAAAACTGCTCGTTCTCAATGCCAAATTGACAATTTTTAACCAATTGAAAGGATAGTAGATCATTGTCAAAAAAATATTTATTTGTATTTTTTTTCGAAAAAATCGGTTTTCCTCCCTTGGTAGATTGGAATTAATTCCACCTCTCTGAATGTTTTTTGATATTTCAATATTTTTTGAGAAATAATGAATTTATGTGCTGTGTTTGGAGGTACGAAAAAAAAAAGTTCTTCAACTGTTGACATCATTTCGGCCGAATGAAAATCTGAAATAAAAGTATCCAAAAAATTAATTAAAGTTGGAGGATCTTTTAAAAACACTAGATATAAACAACATAGCGTTCTGAAAAAAAAAACTGGTCGATTTCAATGCCAAATTGACAATTTTCAACCAATAAAAAGGATAGTAGGTCATTGTCAAAGATAAAGAAAAAAGTTTCAATTTATTTTGCAAAAATAAAATTTGTCATTAACTAAAGATCGTCTTTAAACTAGCTTGGTCTTTATCATACACATACTGAGTGATTTTCAGTTTCTTCATGAATTGCCATTTCCAAAATTAGAGAAATCTTGGAAGTAACGAAAAATTAGTAACATTTCGGATGAAATTTTCCAAGAACCCCCTACTGAAACTCATAATTGAAATAATGCATACGTCAGTTCGTCTGATTTTTTTTTATTTCTCGATACAAATTCCCCTCATTGAATTATCGAAATTGCAATCGAAATATACGAGTGAATTATCGCAGGTCGAACAGCTGCGCCGAGAAGAAATGGAATTGCGCCAAGAGAACCTCAAGCTGAAAGAAGAGATGCTACAGCTGAGACGGCAGGTGGGCGCGGGCGGCGCCTCTCGCCAGCTCCCCGCCAACCGTTACGCGCCGCCCGTGCAGGAGCAGGCCGTGCCCATGATTTACATCGTCCTCGCCGTCGTTCTCAGTCTCATAGGCGTTCTTCTCGGCAAATTCGCGCTCTGAGACGTCAACTCGTCCGACGAACGCGCTGTATATTTATTATCGCCACTGTCTACTGTATATTGAGAGTCGAGGGGTCGTTTCTAATGGGGAGGGGGATATTATTTTTTCTAGCGAGTCTACAACTTGTACCGTTTCACAATTCTTTATTTTGCAGTGATAAATAGCTGGCACGAATGACAGATAGCTAGTGGTAAGAGAAACAATCCTGAATTTCGTACTAATTGAATTATAATAATAGATAACACGGGTCAACACGAAATTTGACCTCGACATAAAATAAAAGTGTAAAATTTCTCTAGTTCAGGTCATAAAAACACGGAAAAAAATATATGAACTACAGAAGTTTGCTTTTCAATTAATTAAACAAAATTTTTCAAAATCTGTAGTTTTAATGTTGTATTTAAGATAGAACTACATAGATAAATGTATTTATCATTGTTTCACTATTCAAATTACAGAAAATGAGTTGAAAGAGTACAGTTTTCCCTTTTTTTTTTGGTTATGTTCATAAGTGCTTTCCCTCAATAAATTTCCAAAAAATCTAGAAACTACTGCTTTGAAACTGTTCCAACTTGCCTTTTAAATGCCAGTTAGCAACTTTGGAAATTGTTCATCGGCGAAAATTTTTCTGATTTGTGGACCAACAAAATCCCAGCTTTTACCTTTTCTTTTCCTCGATGACATGTCACCTGATCACCTGATCGTTCTTTATCACTTGTGTCCATCCGGAGGCACTCTCTGAATATAAAAACTCCACTCCAATCTCGCGCTATTTTTGAATGCATCCAAACTAATTAAAATTCTTAAAAAATCGAAAGAAGTGTATTATTATTATAACGATCGCAAAAGCAAACTTCATACCAAAAAATGCATTTTCTTCTCGATTTGTGTCTAAATAAACGAGAAATCGTAGTATAAAGTTTAGGACAAACAATAATTATTTGTTTGTTGACCCGTGTAATCGACAACATACGTCAACTTACCTTATGACAGCTGTGATCTCGTGACGTGGAGAAAAACAAAACTGCGCATGCTCAGCTGTCATGAGATACATGGACGTATGCTGTCAATATGTCAGCCACGAGTGAAATATTTGCGATATAACTCCAGTATTCAATACAAACTTTCGGAAAACGATTTTGAAATTGAATGAACACACGTTATTACAATTCTTATTGTGTTTTATTCAACGTGATTCAACCCATAACATAGTCAGGTTGTAGACCGAATTTTTTAGGGATGGTACGACTCGGATTCAAGGCATTTGTTTTTTTTATTTCTTGTAATTTTCGTCATAGTCTGTAGGTTGAAATGTCGTGACAGGTTGACCTTTTTACAGTGTGTTTCATATAATGCTATTTTCACTTTTTTTGTTGACTAATTTTAAATGTTGTCGCAGATGTTTTCCCACCTACGTCTTTTAGTTATTTGTAAATATAAATCTATTGCATGCGTAGAAATTATGTTATCTGAAACATCCTGTATATAATAATGGATATGCATTCTGACGAATTTTTTTAATGGATTTTCCGATACAATGATTTGAAGGTGTAGTCACTATTGGAAATATACTGTTCTGAAGAAGTTTCAATAAAGTTTTCTGTCGAATTTTGCTTGCATACATTAATTTCACGTCGGATCCGATTGAGCATTGATGTTGCTGAATGATACCGTTTTCGATAATGAATGGAATGCAATAGTGAGTATGCCCACATAATCTCCATGTATATAAATCAGACTAGCTTTCATTCATTGTTTCCTACTTGCTGTCAATTACACTTCGTGATTACGATTTGGAAATTGGCAATAATCGGGAAGTAAAATTCGGAATTTCAGACACGTTACATGCTCTATCGATTTAAATATTTTAAAATGTGTATCAGATGCAGGGTAGGTTCGAATTTTTTTGCATCAATTATTCAGTGGTTGCATTCAATTTGAACTCTCCCTGTGTACGATTATTGTCAGTTAACTTGAACAACGACAAATTTCTTTATATGGGTTATTATATTCGATGTTTTGTTGACTGAAAACAACCAACTGTCCTCCCCCCCCATATTTGGTAGTTTTTTTTTCGTCGAATTCGAAAGACTGAGATGAAACTGGAATCTTTCATATTCATTGTTGAAAGTTGGCTGACAAACAGTTTTAATGTAATTGTATGTGGTAAAAATGATATTTTAATTATATAATTTGTCTTTAAATAAAGGGTAAAAAGCACTTGCCAAGGTTCATCGATTTCGGAAAATCTCATAGGTAATACATATATAATTTAATATTCTTATACTGGATCTTGGAAAACAAGTGGAACTTCTAATTATCGGCTAGATTATTTTAACGAAAATCTTGATAGAAGAGTTTTTTTTTTTGAATTTGTACTATTCAGTGCTGTTTTTCAGTCCATATCATATTTTTGACGTCAGAAAGGGTGAAAGCCAACACCCAGTAGTACAGAAACATACAGAAAAAAATATTTCTACAAATTTTTCACAACAAATCCTAACAGCCGTGAACTAGTGTTTCACTTATTTGAGCGACCCAGTATATTCGATGCAATAACACGTTCGCGGTGTATATCATTAGCAATGTAGCCAATAAACTCTGATACCTTATAATATAGCCGCTAGCGGGCTGGTCTCGATTTGTCCTCCATGATGATACTTATAATTGTATTATATAAAACTGAATTTCCCAATCAAAATAAATGAGATATTTATAAACTCACTATTCGAAGGAAATAGGTGCCTCTTTGCGAACGTGTTCAACATTTAAAAGAATAATAAGCCTGTTTCGGTTTCCATTCAAATTGCAGTATTACGTTTGAGTTTCAATGTAAAACTATTTATCAATATCTGGTATTCTATCGATTATGCAAAAAGTAATTGAAGTACTATTTATGAAATGTTTCTTTTCTTATATAACCACTAGTCGAGAACCTTAATTTTTATAACTATCAATTGCTAATTTTGATTATTAGATTATAGTTGAAAAACTTGTCAGTTTACTATGTATAATTTATAAAATTCTTAAACACATTGTACTAAGTTGCTGTTAGCCTGGTAAGTGTGATTTCTCTAAAATAAAACTACTTGGAACAGGCAATGACTTTTTCTTGAAATGACAGCTCTTCACTTGATTTACTTCATAGGCGTATGATATAGAGAGAACATTCCTAATCTCTCTGTGGTAATTTTGCTGGCGTAATGGCAATAATTCATCCTCCTCCTTATTGATTAAGCATAATATAGGAAACGAAATGAAATATCAGTTTTAAATCAACTCCATTTTTATTGTACCTCAACGTATAGACAAGTATAATGCCTAATAATAATGTTTTACTAGATACATAACTGAAGCTAGAAAATAACACTCAACAATAACAAACTCAAACAACAAATACCTATCAAATATTAAACAACAACTTAATTAATCTTGTATGTAAACCACATGAAAAAAACGACTCTGCAGTTGGGTGTCACACCTGGGTTTTTATTTATAGATGAATGAAACTTTTTCGGTTAAAAAGACAACGTTTTTCTCACTTTGGATTTGATACTAGCAATTGAAAAGTTGTCTCTGAATGAGAAAATTATAAGGGGAATCCTTTAGACGCAAGTAAAACTTCTGGAAATGAGATTATAATGGCCTCTAGCCTCTCAATTCGATAGAGATTTTAAATTACAAAGGAAGAAAGTCAGATGCAGAAACGTGGATATGTTTCAATAAATACAAACTCCACTTTTGATAAAGGTCTCAAGATTTCATTTTGAAAATGTTTTCTATAAATTGTCCAACTCCTCAGCCCCACATCTCTCCTAAAAACCATTCACAAAATCGTTTTCTTCCTGCATTTTGAGCACGAGCACATAAAAAACAACCTAAAAATCAGAATAAGCTCCGCTGGATTGACCGAAGGTGATCGGCTTGTAGAATTTCTTGGACTCACCCCATCCCCTGGGGGCGGTGTTGTAATTCTGGAGATTTCCGAGGTCCAGCTTCCTTGCTACGGTGACTTGTGGGGCGGGTTCTGGCTGGTACGTTGGGGATGTAAGAGGGTAAGTTTCAGAGGGGGTAAACGTAGGGGGGTAAGTAGGCGCTGTCACTTGCTTGGGCTTGCATCTCGGGAGGGTGTTCGATCCTGTGGGGTTTTAGCAAAGATTAGGAGTGTTATATTTCAATAAAATCTCACAATGAAAAAACTAGAAGATTGTTTATTTTGTGTGTGATTGAAATCTTGCATTAATTTTGGGACATCTCTCAGAAGACAACCTATTATGAAAAGGATATTACGTGACGCCAGATTGTATCAAACCAAAAATAATTGAGAAAAATTAGTAACATTATCATGCACAAATTGCCAAATAAGCCACACATAAAGCTTGCCTTCATTAAGTGATCTATTAGAGAAGCCATTGCTGCTTTCTGAAGGCTGCCAATCAATGTCAGCAGGTCTCTCCAAAGACCCCAAGGAATTTGGGGTATATTGGCAAAAGGAACTGTCTTGGGACGATTGGAAGTACGTTTGGGATTGATCTGGTGGAAAGTACATGGATTTCACCTCCACATTAGCCACATGATACATATTCATCGACACCTCATCAGTAACTGTGTCCGGAGCTCTTTGAACATCCGTCGACTCGTTGATTTTTTTGGCGATCTGTGTTGGTATGAATTTTTCAACGACGTCAGGCAGAGGGTCTCTGATTTGTTTGTACTTCAAGGAAGGCATAGCTGATTGCTCGAATGATTGAATCAGAGATCTCACTGGTACCTTCTTGTAATCTCCTTCCTCCATGTCCATTTCCGGATAAACCAGCTCCTTGCTCTGGTCGACGGATCTGAGGGATTCGCTCAGCTCAAGCTGAAAAGCATCAACTTTTTGGTTCTGGAGTATCTTGGCGTAATCTTCCGGCAAAATAATCTCGTCTCCCACCTGTTGGAAGTCGATATGGAACTCCCTCTCTTGCTGGTAGTTGATTTGCTCGATTTCTTCGCACTCGCTAGGATGGAAAATCTGCACCTCGGCGCTTTCCGTCTTTTTGAACTGCGTTTCCAGTTTGGAAGCCACTCCAACATCCTCCCGACTTTCTACTTCAGTTTTTTCAACTTTGACCCGTGGCTCCACTCCATTGGACTTGCTGATGGTTTCGTTAACGTCCCTGGACCTCTTGGACTGCACCGACTTCTGTCTATCTATGACAGCTTTTTTGAATTCCGAGTTGATGTCTAGCTGGCCGAAAAGCGGTCTGGCCCCAATGATGGCTTGGGGTGCTTTTTTGCAACGTATCGGTTCAACGGTAGGGTCAAATCTTGGGTTCCTTTTGGTAGGTGTGGAGGCGATTTCTGATGTTCTGTGTACATCTCTGGAAGTCTCATTCAATTTATTTTCTTTGCCTTCAGATTCTCTGACAATTTCATCACTCTGTACCACTTGATCACTCTTTTGTCTCTCTTTCTTATTGTTTGATACTTCAATGGTCTGTAAGACTTCATTGTTTTCTAGTATTTGGTCAGTTTTAAGCACAGTTTGTTCTTCGATATTCTGTAACACCTGGTCATTCATCTTCATGATTTGTTCCTCTTGTATATTGATGGACACCTCAGATTGTTCTGTCTTTATTGCTCCACTGTTGGTTTCAAGAATTTGTTTCTCTGGAATGGACATAATTTCAGTTGCACTTCCTCCTCCGATCATTTCATAGTGTTCATAATCTGAGGATTCATAGTCTAGTGTTTGAATCTCCACATCCTTGATATGGCTCCTCGCATCGGGTTCATCCTCGGAAAGATATTGAACAGCTGCTCCAGAGAACTTCTCCAGGGTTCTCTCATTCTTCATCATTTTCTTCTCCTTGAGCTCTTTGAAGCAACCTTTCTGCAGCAAAAGCGTCTCGGATTTATTCTTGTCGGATAACAGAGCAACTTTTTTCACTTGCTCTTCGTATTTGGGATCTTTAGGCCTGGAGGTTTCGATCAAGATTCTGGTTTGAGGAGACTTCTCCTCTGCTGGTAGACTTTCGTATTGGTTCTCTTTTGGTTTGGGTTCGTAGGGTGGGACATAAACTGATGGAGAGCAAGACCTGCTCGCATTGTAGTGACCTTGGCTCTCGAATATTTCAGACTGGAGAGATAGAACGTTTGAATTGTTAGTAGAGGTGAAGCTGTTCTCGATCAATCTGCTCTGAGGTTCGCTGAGAGCGAAGCCAAACTCTGGCTGGGGATTGTCTTTCGGTTTGATATCAGTAACTGATCTATAAAAACCGGTGTCTTTGGGTCTGCCCAAATACTTGAAGATATCAGGAATACGAGGCATTGGGGAGACCTGAACTTCCTCTCTAACTTCATCTGCAGTTTCATATGACCCATATCTGTCGTATGGATATTCCGATTGGTCAATGGGGAGTTCTTGGTCTATGGAAATATCTGGAATTTGGGGAAACGGTGACGGAGATTTCCTCTCTGTGAGGGGAACCTCCTCGTAAACAAGCTCGGGATTAGACTCGATATCTGGTATTGTGGGGAACGGAGATGGGGATCTGACATCTCTCGGTTTTTCCAATCCTAACTCCTCTGGATTGGCGGAAATGTCAGGGATGGTAGGAAAAGGGGAGGGGGATTTTCTTTCTTCCGTTGATTCGAGTTCGATGGTGACGTGGCTGTAATTACCTGTGGCAAAAGCAAATTTTGTTATCGCAGATGATTAGTAGTTGAAGCTGTGTTGCAGAGTAATGCAAGCAAACGAGGTGAAATCTTCGAGAAGGATTTGATGAATACATTTTACAGATTATAGTTTCCAATTTTGACGTATACAGTCATTTGAAACGTTGCTAAGCCAATTATTTTTTGTTGTTGGCTGTATATGAATGATTTTAGTCCTTATATGAATTGATTGCAAAATAAATAAAAAAGATACATTATCGGGTGAAAATGAAAAAACACTATCGGATGAGAATAAAAAAACAAAGATTAATAATTTCACATGTTTAATTCGATAACGAATATCCCAAAAACGGTGAAACTTTTACAGAGGTAAATTGTCTTAATAACGTCCCAAATAACCATTCCTATCCACCATATTCGTTTGTTCAACCCTCTACCCTCTATATTTGGTGAATCGAAAACATTTTCGATAAACCTAACCCAACTTTCTATTTCGGAGTACCAACGAAAAAATAGACAATCACCAACACCGCCTTCTCTGGCGAGCTGTCACAACTATCTTTCTCAAATAAATAGACCATAGTTTTAGACCTAAATGTGGGGTGAGTTTGAAATATGCTCTGAAATTCAGCGATCGTGAGAAAAGCTTATTCTTCACCAATGGAATCAATATCAAAGTGACATCAAATTCGATCACTCACCGCTCGGTTTATTAGCAGTCCAACCTTGTGGCAACACCGGCTTGTAAACATCCACACCCCCAACACCCTTCTGCAAATTCTCGACGATCCTGTTGATGCTCTTGCTGTTGTAAGCTGCGTTCGACGTAAAACCGTCGTTGCTCTTCCTCATCGCGCTGTCCTTCTTGGGTCCCGTCCAATTGGCGAGGTCGTCGCGTTTCAAGGCCGATTCGTATGAATTCACTGCCGGCGCGACGATGTCGCCTCTGCCGGGCCACGTGGGTTCTTCGCGGAAGGCCGCCTCGACTGAGCCGGTTTCCAAGGCGGCGTCCCACGGGGATTTTATGAGTTTCACGCGAGGACGTTGGAATTTCTCCTGAAAGAAGAGGGATTTTTGGGGGATTTGGTATTTAAAATCCCGGGTGTTAGAGGGGCAGTTACATTTTTTTCTAGGTTGGTAAGACTGTCTATAACAATTGCCAAGCGTCTGTTTGTCAAAAGCTTCCATCATCTCCAAGTTACAGGTCACAAAGGAATTTTCTACTACTACTATTTATACTACTTACCTAATATTATATTATTACTATTATATGTATTATATAATATTCACCTGTATTCCGTCTAGCTTCTGCTTATGCTGCAACCTCTCAGCAGTTTCTGGAAGGTAGCTCGGTGGAGGAAAGCTGCTGATTGGAGGAAGAGGCGATAAGAGGGGAACCGGAGTGGGAGCGATTTCTTGTACTCCAGGAGTTTGTTTAGTCCCGTTGGTCTCACCTACTACCCACTTCTCAGATCGTTTTCGTCTTTTGGCAAATAATTCGGCGCCTGAAATCGAAAAGGGCGGTGAAGAAAATACATTTCTTTCCACAATTATCTGCAATAATTCTGAGTCACTTGTCAGCAATCTCGTAGTTGGATATGGGCATTCCCTATATACCTGAAAATTCGTGTATAAGATGTCTAAGAGGCACTGAGAACGGCACTGAATTCCGTTTTGCTCTATCTGGAATAGTTTTCGAAATATTCCATGTCAAAAAGTCACCAGAAAACCCAAAAAATCTTGAAAACCCCCAGAAACCCTTGAAATTGACGAAAAACTCATAAAAAGTCAATACTCTGGAAATCTTGAAAGAGTCACCAGAAAACCCAAAAAGTCTTGAAAACCCCCAAAAACCCTTGAGATTTGCAAAATACTTATGAAAAGTCCATGTCAATACTCTAAAAATCTTGGAAACATTGAAGACTCTACGA
Source organism: Plagiodera versicolora (assembly GCA_037013635.1). Classification (NCBI taxonomy): domain Eukaryota; kingdom Metazoa; phylum Arthropoda; class Insecta; order Coleoptera; family Chrysomelidae; genus Plagiodera; species Plagiodera versicolora. The sequence goes on along the minus strand of CM072991.1, from coordinate 6,565,710 downwards.
CTTTTTTGAAAAAATCATAAGGGGGATGCCTTTGTTCAATTTAGAGCCAATTTTCACGAAATTGTCGCCTGAAAACTCATTCATAAGGTGTCTAAGAGGCACTTGAAACTGCACTGAATTCCATTTTGCTCAATCTGGTACAGTTTTCGAAAGATTCCATGTCAAAAAGTCACCAGAAAACCCAAAAAGTCTTGAAAACCCCCAAAAACCCTTGAGATTTGCAAAAAACTCATGAAAAACGATTTTCTTGAAAACTTGTCACCGTCATGTAAAACCCAAAAAGCCTTGAAAACCCCCAAAAACCAACAAAAACATAACAACAAATATTCCTGAGTATACTATTATGACTAATATCACTTTTCATTGTACCTATTCATTGCTTACCTTTTCCTTTGGGCGAATGAAGTCCCTTAACGATCTCCAGGCAAACTTCTGGAGATAACAAAGCTGGTTCGACGTTGTACCCTTGCTTTTTCAACGAGAAAATATCCTGTACTTGTCCATGAGGGTTCATAACAAGTTTAAGGGGGTCCTTAGGTCTGTTGTTGCCATTGTTCTGGAGCTCCGTACCATTCAGACCACAACCTGTAAAAATGACCTTGGTGGTACGAAGTTTGAGACATACGAGAAGGAGACCACAAAAGTCTAGTCGAGTAACTTGCAGTCAGGATCAACAAATCAGGATCAGTTATATGGATTTTGAGAGCAAAGATCAACAGGTAGCGTTCTCTGGAACTTCACTCTGGAATGCTGTGGAGAATTTAGGACAATTGTACTAGATATATTTCGAAAGATTTTGGCACCAAATTAACTAGATGACCTAGTCCCTTTGCACAGTCAATGGTTTGCAGTTCTCTAAAGGTTGAATTACTTCAGGTAATTGAAAATTATGATTGTCATTCAAACAAGGACTAAAAAACGAACGATTTTTTAAGTCTCAAAGTTTGAAGTGATAAGTTGCAAATAGGTCAGCAAGCTGTTTGGGCGTTTTATTATATCAAAATTATTGACACTTACTACACATACATAAAAGAATGTATAATATGTATGAGTTAATTAATGAATCAACATGATTTATATATAGTTTGTTCATTTTTCTAGTAAAACTAATTGGGAATTGAAGATCTCTCAAAAAAATACGAAGTTCAAATCAGTGTAAAGTTGCAGTTTTCGTGTGTAATAATCTGAAAAAAAGTTTTGAATAGTATTGAATGTGTGTCGTACAAAAAATCCGTACTGGACATAGTGAGTGCATATTTGAGATATATTTGAAAATTTCAATGAAGCATCACCACTTCTATGATTTCCAACATAAATTAAACATTCTCGGATAATTTATTTTCGTTGATGTGATCCAACACTACACTTTTACTCTCGCCAATTTTTTATTTTTAATTTTCATTGGTATCCTTCAACGTTCTGTCTATTCATTTCGTTATGGAGATTCGTTTTGTTCAAAAATTCGAGAAACAGTGATAATCGCACCGAAAGAAGGTCAATATTTAAATTGGAACCTTAAATAATATGAGTTTGTTGAAAAAAAAGAAGTTCGAAATATTACCTCATTCCAAATTATATTCTCATTTATTCATTTATTATTTCATTCATTTATTTATTTATTCATAGTTGTATTTTTTATTAAAAAAACTTGATTCTGGACAAAAATGTGATATTGGATTCAATAGAAATAAGTAGATATTCAAAATCCTGTTCATGAAAACTACTTGCAATTATTCGAAATTGACATCTCACAATGTTCATAATAACTAAAGATTACAAAGAGACGTAGATTGATGAGTAATTACTGTTCTCTAAAATTCTCTAATTTCCAATTATATTTCCCCAACAATTGAATAAAGCTCCTCCATAGAGCTATTGAATAATAACGAAATATTTTTATTCACTGTGATATACAATAAACAAGTGAGTATTAATAAAGGCGACATGAAGCGAATATACAGAGTGTTGGATACACATTGAATTTATAAAATATAATAATATAAAATCATAATAGAATTATCAGTGTAAGATTTTTATTAAAATATATGTAATTTGAATGTTATGAACGTTATAAAATTCAAAGTTCGCAATACAAGATGCAAAACTTGAATATGAAAATAAAAATTCAAATAAGTTAATAAGGTTATAGATTATGTTTATACTCACAAGGGAACTGTTAAATGAACGTTACATATTTTCAAATTGAAAAAACTGAAAAAATAATCAATCCAAGAGTTGTATTTATTTTCAAATAGTGATATAGGATATCTATAAAGAATTCAATATGGCTTCATACTCTATTGACGTAACGTATACAATTTATTGAAATGATCAAGGTTTTCCTATTTTTTTCCAAAGAAACGTTCTGGGTTGTGAATTATCTTTCATTAAAACTAGGACGAGAATCGATAGAAAACAAAATCTAATCAAAAAATATTTTACTTGAGATAGATTTTGTGACAAAAATTGATGAAGAAATGCTGCGAATTCAATGAGGAATATGTTATTTCGAACAAGTCATCTCAAATAATCCGAACTTTGTAGGAATTATTATGAATTCTTAACAATATCTTTGATTCAACATCAAAGTGTGCCAAGATGACGACATTGTTGGAACAATTGCCTTGACCAGAATGAAAATTGATGATGAAATGACATAATGTCAATACTCTCCCCAAAGAAAAAGACACATAGTACACAACTTCCGGTACATATTGAACAATTTGAGGATTTGTTATTAGGAATTCGATGGAGTTTCATGAGCCTTAGAGGTAGTTTTCAGAAAAAGGGCCATCCAATTGTTGACAAACAAAGAGACAAACACATCACATCGATGAAAACGGACATCACATGAAACTCTTTCGACTAACCTTTCCGTCAGGGATTTCCCAAAAAAAAAATAGAAGTGCGCGAAAATTCGAATTGGAAGCAAAACTAAAGTAGGTACAGCTGTCGCAACTGACGTTCGAACATTGTCTGAAGATAATTTTAGTGCTATAAATTCCATGTTGCACAATGTTGACATGTGGGCGAATTGCCAAATTGCTAGTTCTTTTTTTACTTCCGCGGGTTTGATTTGGTACACAGCGAACCATGAAAATCCATTCAGTTCGATATTTGTTCGCATTGGGATCATCAGGTTTTCATTCCATGTGTCTCAATATTCGATAATGAATAAATTGATTGCTGCAAGTTATGAATTATTGCAAAGATATTTTCACCAGTCATTATACAGGGTGTCCCAGAACTCAACGTCACGCCGAGACGGGGTGACAGGATTGATCATAACTATCACGAGAAAAATCTGAGAAAAAATCCATCCCATGCAGTTTGAAAATTATGGGCGTTTTAAGAAAAACCTAGAAATTTGATCAAACTGTACCATTTTTCGGTTATTGTGGTTATTCTTTTTTATTTTTGTTCATTTGAACTTTGGAAACGTAATCCTAAATAACATTTCTAGAATCCTTATAAAAAAAACATTACACAATTGCCTCAAGTTTCCGAGAATTGAGACTATTTGTTAAACTACGAACTTAAAATTTTCAAGATTTGTCGACTTTGACAGGCCCTCCTAAAAAATATACTAGTGGTACAATACTTGTAAGTTCGATACAATAAAAAAGAGTAAAAAAAATAAAACCTTAAGAAACCCGATTTTTGCTATCTCAGTTAAAATGTTTTTGATTCGCACAAGCTCTAGGTAGGTTCTCAATTTCAAGGCAAAATGATCAAATTTCTAGGTTTTTTTTTAAAATGCCCATAATCTTCAAACTGCATGGGATAGATTTTTTTTCTGACTTTCCTCCTGATGGTTATGATCAATCCTGTTACACCGTTTCGGCTTGACGTTGAGTTCTGGGACACTCTGTATAATTGTTTGTCTGTAAAACGTTCAGAAAATTATACGAAATGAATATTGCAGAAATAAACTCCAAACGGAATTCATTTTTCTACTTCAAAATCGAATTTCTTTCAGTTCAATTAATAATTTATGATCCGGCAACATCGCACTTGTTGCTGATATGTTCAAGAGGCTACTGTTAATCCATGAATTACGTCACACGAATTTCGTGATTGTGACGTCACAAAATTTGCAATTTTACATTTAAAAATTATGGAATTCAAACAGCAATCTCAGCATTAGTTTAAATTCATTTCTTAACATGAAAATCAAAGTCGAACATTTCAAGAAGTTTACAAAACAAAAAACGATTACTTTTTTGAATAATTTGTTTCGTTAGTTGGAATTAAAATACCAGAACAATAAAAACTAAACTGTCTTAAAAAATAGAAACCAAGAAATCCGTGAAATGTTGTAAATATTTCGAATACTTATTTTGTGAACAGTACAAAGTACGTGTTTCAATACGTAGATTTGGAAATGTGACGTCACTAAATTCATGACCCCTCTCACCACCTGTCACACAATGTCATACTTTCTTGACAGAGGACTAAAAAATATTCATAAATTTTTATGTTTGAAATTTTTTACATACACAATTTTCCTACATTTTAGTTTCTGCCCTATATTTTTTTTAGATTTAGAAGACTTATTAAGGTCTACTAAATTACTAAAAGAGAATGATATCTTTCCACCCCTTCAATAAAAAATAAAGAATATATCTAACAACCTCAAATGAGTAGACTATAATACTCACCTTCTCCTTCATGAACCCATTTGACAGATCGTTTCTTTCTGTTGACGTACATGGACTGCCCTTTACTGCTCTTGTTGCTTATGTCACTCAGGGAACTCGAAATTCTATGGGCCAGCTCCACTTGGTCCTCAACGGTCGGATGGAAACCTTTTTCGTAGAACGCCGAAGAAGCAAACATTTTTCCTGCATTAGAATCAAAACATAGGTAAACGATGAAATCTCGATTTAATTCAGGAATGAATTCTTCGTGGGTTAGTTTAGGGCAAAATTGAGCAATATTTATCATTATTATTATTATTATTTTATTTCTATCATTTGGAGGACCTCTTTTAGCAAAATTGATCTCGGCCTTTTTTGTATTTTTGACCTTGACTGAATTATAGTTAACCTTATAATACATATATTTTAATTATTTTTCCCAATTTATTGAAATATTGTAATTTTTTGAGAAAAAACCATAAAAAAATGTCTTTTGCATTTCTAATATTATTGGGAAAGTCTGCCAAATTCTGAGTATAGAAAATACGTATTTTCAAAAACAATTAAAAATCTCGTGGTCCCTGACATGTTTTTTTTTCAGTTCAACAGTTTCTATCATCAACAATGATATCTCGAGATTATTTTTTTCGAAAATAGCTTTAACTCGATGAAAATCTGTACTTTTTTCAGCCGTCTGCGTCGTCCTGATACTGAAGGAAATGGATCTGATTCAAACTACTCAGATAGTTCAGAAGATTCATCGAATGTGATTATTTGTTTCTGAACGTTTATACTCCTCAAGAATATTCAGTATTCATTACAAAATTTCTCAAAAAGAAATAATTTTCGATGGCGTTCTGGAGGACCCCCTTTCTCCGTGGGGGGGCAGACAAATAATTACCGTCACTAATCATGTTGCATAAATATTTAGCAAACCGTTAATCACTCCTCAACAAAAATGAAACACAAATAGAGTAAACCATTTAAAATAGTTTGAAATATGTTATCATAACCTTGATATACGAAACAATACTCGATCACTAGAAGTGTACTCACTGCTTTTAGTCGGTTCAATTTGTTCGCCTTCGGCTGGTGTGAAAATTTTCTGAAGGTTGATCGGTTTTGGCGGGACATTTTCATCCTGTAACATATTTTCGAATGCAATACACGAAGAACGAAGAAAAAACTGTCGATAAAGACGTCGTGTGGTTGAGGAAATCAAATGGTGAGAGAAGTTTAGCATTTCTGACAAATACGATCTTAATAAATTCTGTTCATTTTCAAATCAGAGTAATTGAGGTGGCAATTCTTCGAGATAGCTATCTATTTCTTATCCATTTTGTCACCAAAATGGCTGGTGAATTCCTGATCGTGACAGAGTTCTAGTAGAAACTATAAACACAGTCGAATTTTCTCAACTCGAACTTCTATAACTCCATTTTTTTTTTGGCAGATCACACTACGAATTGAAGAACTTCGACTCTGAATCAATTTTCTTAAAACAAGTTCAGACAAAATATTAATATCTTATTTAACATGAATTCTTGATGAATTTTTATTTTCGATGTGAAAATTAAATTCCAAATGGACCCATTAATAGAGGTACTATTTGAAAAATATCAGTCATTAAATGAACATATCCTTACAAATTCTGCTCATTTTCAAATCAGACTAAATGAGGTGGCAATTCTTCGAGATAGCTATCTATTTCTTATCCATTTTGTCACCAAAATGGCTGGTGAATTCCTGATCGTGACAGAGTTCTAGTAAAAATTATAAAACCAATCGAACTTCTGTAACTAGAAGTTTTTTTTTGGCAGATCGCACCACGAACTTCGACTGTGAATCAATTTTCTTAAAACAAGTTCAGACAAAATGTTTATAATTTATTCAACACGAATACTTGATGAATTTTCATTTTCGATTTGAAAATTCAATTTCAAATGGACACATAGAGGTACTATTTAAAAAATATCAGTCAGTAAATAAACATATTTCAATTTTATTTGACAATGTAATGTAGCAGGGAACAAAAACACCCTATAGTTAACGGATTACACAAAATATGATTTGGAATTATTATATATTTACAATTTCAATTGTGAAAAATCTCGAAGCATATCATTGAATCGACAGTTTCTTCTAGATTCTTCAAAAATTTGCACCAATTCCTTGATGACTACAAAAATATTCTTATACCTATTTTGATAAAACTTTTCTTTAGTCGTTATAAACAACAATCTAGCTCTGTGGTTCAGATTGACCAAATATTTGGAAAAATCCACTAAGATGGCTTCTTCCATCTCGGTTATCCCCTCGTTAGTCTTCTTCTTTTTTTGCCTGTTTCTTCTTCTTTCCACTTGAACAAACTGTTGTAACAGCAAGTGTAGGACATTCAGGTCATAACAATTCGTCCTCAGTTGTTCTTGGTGAACTTGCTGCATCAGATCAATTACTCTCCGTAAATATCTGGGCTCCTCCTGTATAGGCTCTGCTTCAAGTTCGGAAAACAGGCGTTTTTTGGGATACATTGTGGTAGTCTTACGTTTCAAATCTTTCAAGGTTTGGAGTAAGAATGAATAACTCTAAGAATTCGCCAGAGTTTTATGTCCTGTAGATTATTTCATGATGACAGGAGATTAAGTCGTAAAGTGTCATTACCTAGGTTGGCCACTCAGGTAGCAATAAACAATTGAGGGATTATGAAATTAAGGGGCAGGTCAAAAAAGGGGTTGGATGTTTTCTACCTGTTATTCAAATTTATTCCATGAAATTTCTGATACTGTTTGGGTAATGCATCACACAGGGTGTTCCAAAAATGACAATTTGAATTCATCACCACCATTTATGCAATCAAATCGACAGCTGACATGTCTTCATTATTATTTGGGTTTAATTGGAAAAAAATAAATTGATGAAATGTTATTGTTTCATTTCTAGTTTATGGAAAAGTTGCTAGAATGTATTTCTGACTTATTTTTGGCGAAAAATCCGAAACAATGAAGCTTCAACCTTGAGATAATAACATTTGATGCTTCCAAGCACTTATCAAGAAAAAAAGCGTATTCCTCATGTTTTTTTCTAGAAATGATGTAATCATAAAACAAATATTGTGTGCAATATTTTACAGATACAAATATTTCAGATAAAATACGAGATATTTTTTTCAAGGCATATTCAATTACAAAATTTGAATTATGAATTTTGTATTTGTACAGGGTGTAGCTAAATATGATACCCCCTCGAAAAAAAGATAGGATCTTTCATTTAGAGAAATTTTGAGTTAAGTTACAGCCCCTTTATTTGAACGAATACGTGGCGAAGACGTCTAGACGCATGCGCAATGTCTGAAGGTAGACCTATTGAATATTTAATATGGTTTCTTCATGTTGTATGTTTTGTTATCTATAAATTAGTTTTGTTTATTTCCCTTCAATCATTTAATGCAGGTAGTAAAATAATTTTTTGCTGCGAACTGGTTTATTTTGGGCAAAAAATTCAAGGGGCATTTCTTATTTAGAATAAAACATGCTATCGGAAATAAATTTTCGAATGGTTAACAAATAATAAGACATAAAGTTACATTGGGAATAAATTTGAGGGGTTGCGTTTTCCACCCCTTACAACCATGGGGTAAACCAAATAAATAACTGGCTAAGTGTCATTTTGATAGAAAAAAAAGTCAGGTTAATTTCAATACTGTAACTTTTTGAGTGCTTGTGAAAAAAATTGTTGAACAAATTTTATGTACCCCCTTCAAGAGGCTGTATCTGAACATGGCATGCTCGTATGTCGAATACGAGTATTTCAAATTCCAACTCTGCTCAGAACTCCTGATAAATTTGCTCTGAAGTCACAATTTTCTGATGAATTAGTAGTCAGAAGAACACTCACCAGCCCCAACTTGAAAACCTTCCTAGTCAACGACTGCAAAAACTGCTTCTTGTTCGGATCGTTCCTATCGGACGGCTTGAAGCCCCTGGTACACTCTACCTCGCTGTGCGACTTTTGTAGACCGAATTGTATACCGGGCGGCCAAAAAGTCGATGGCGTACCAGGCAAAGAACTGGGAGTGAACCGCGAACTGGCACTTTTGGTAACGTCGTACGTTTTCTTCACGGTGTAGGAAGAGGAGGAAGTGTGCTCGGTTCGAGAGTCTATTATTTTCGTGAGGAGTCTCATTTTTTGTTGGTTTGAGGGCTAGTTGAGGTACGGAGGAAGGTCTCTATCAACTACACTCAGTGGTGATAATAGCGATGAACTAGTATGAGCGTTTCGCTTTCATGACGAACTTATCAAGACTAACAAGAAGATTGAAATTCACTGTCTCAAATCTTTCCAGAAAATAAAATAAAAATGAAATATACAGGGTGGGTCAAAATGTGTTCCGAGCTTTCTGAGAGTGATTGTGAATAATAAAAAGAGTACAGTTTGATAGATAAACTGATGGCCCAAAATGCATACTAAGAAAGATATACAGGGTGTCTCGTAAAGACCACGTCGAACCAAGGGAGAATGTAGATCAAAGGATAACCCACCTGCTATGACAAAATTCCTATCATAAGAGTTTTCGAGATATTTTTTTAAATAGTGAATTTTTACCCCTGTCAATATTTTTGTCTTTACAGTTGGTACAATTTTACACCTTTTTGGTTGATTTTTTCATTAAAATATTGCTGAAAAATTATTTTGACGTTCACATCATGAACATTCTAAAGGGGGCCTCAAAAAAAAATGTTTATTGTCTAATAGAAGTAATCCCAATTACAAGACAAATATAATGTGGTTAAATCTATGAATCAGTATGAGTAAATAGAGTACAAATATAGATGCAAATATAGCATATACGATCAGTAGAATAATAGAATAATATGTTATACAAACATTGATACATACAAATAATAATAAAATAAGATAATTCTAATTGAATTGAATCGGCAGTGAGCAGAGTTGAAACACATTGAGGTTGTGATTAGATTGTAATTAGACTTGCCTATTAATTAGCTTGTTGCGAATTATACACTTGAAGCATCCAAATGGCATTGAAATCACTATAAAAGAGATAATTTGTTGGTGTAATGTGCAGCAGTAGCTCAGTACATTTTGGTTCCACTACGATGGGCTAAACTTCATCAATAAAAGAATCCACTACCAAAATTTTAATAGAAATATTTCTCACAGCTCCCTTTAGAATGTTCGGAGAATGTTTTTGATGTAAACGTTAAAATAGTTTTTCAGCAATATTTTTATGAAAAAATCAACCAAAAAGGTGTAAAATTGTACCAAGCGTAAAGACAAAAGTATTGAAAGGGGAATTATTATAAAAAAATACCTCGAAAACAGTAGGACTTTCATAATGGGGATTTTGTCATAGCAGGTGGGTTATCCTTCAATCTACATTCTCCCTCGGTTTGACGTGGTCTTTACGGAACACCCTGTATATGGATATTGAAATTCAAGATGGTGTTCATGGAAAAATAGAGCTGACAGGTGTTTTTCCGCCATTTTTATAATGAAAAATTCAAATTCTTTGACGTTTTCAAAACTATTGAATATATTCTCGAAAAAAGCGCTACTTTGCCACAAAACTGGATAGCCAGTACAATTCCGAAATGAGATTTTCAAATATCATTACTCAGGCTTAGGTTTTTACACAAAATTCAGTCACGTACGAATTCTATTGAATTTGATAAGTAATTGACAGTTTTCGATGGTTTTGCAAATCATTACATCGCTGAGGTTATCCTAAAAAAACAAACGAAGTTTCCAAATTAATTTCTGATGATCCTAAATCTTAAATGATTTTTTTAATTAATTTCCAATTCATATTTTTTTTCACTTTTAAATTGTTCAACGAGCCCTAGTTGTCCGCAATTTTCATTTCTTCTTGAAAATATAATCGAAGATTTTTTTGTCACTTTTTGCATACTTTATGAATGTCCCTGTATATATAATCGATTTCGATTTCAAAAGCGATCGAAATAATTCCAAAAGACAGTGATTTCAACCACCCTGTAACACTGAAAAGCCAATCTAAAAATACTAATTGAATGTATATTCATCCGATTTACTTATTAATATGCCAAGTCTAAGCTGACGACACAGCAATTTCTTTGTCAATGTCAAAACGAGTGCTATTCCATCATTCGATTCGATCACACTTCCGCGACATCAAGAAACAAACAATTACCGACACACAAATTGCTCGCACTCGCGACACACCAAAAAGAAAAGTTTTCTACCAAAGACCGATTTAACTACTAGTTTTAATGAGGCAAAAACGTTTTGTAAGAAATGTATGTTTAACAAAACACACGTCCAGAAATAAATCGGTTACAGGAGCTGGGCGTATTTGTGTTTGGAGCTCGTCCAAATATATCCATCGGTTGTTGTTTCAATTGAGTATTGCTATCGAAATCGGTTCTGGTCTTGTAAACAGGGCTTGATACCTGTTTTGCGTCGTTCATTTGTTTACAAGAGTTTTACGTAATTTCCTTGAACATAACCTATTATGCCTGGTCTACGACTAAATTGTTCTGCTCCTATTCAAAGATGCGCTCTTTCGACATTTCAGGGGGTTTTTCAAATTGAAAAGAGAAGAATCCTTATCGGAATTTGGAATGTATAGCGACTCGAGGTATTTAGAAATTGAAAAAAATACAGGATGAAAAAATAAAACTGAGAGTAGAGAGGAGGACCAAAATATGACGATTGAGCGCAACATCGCTTATACAAATGTATACTTTGAACGCACTGTATTTTTTTAACCATCAACATTTGTATGAGCGATATTGCACTCAATTGTCATATTTTCGTCCTTTCTACTCTCAGTTACATTTTTTTACCATGTTAATTAAGCACCCTATATACCTATATTCTTTCGAAATCCAATTTATTCTGTCTTCTGTTGCAAACATAACCTGAAATAACCCTGCAATAGCAGTCATAATAAGAGATGAAAATTATGTCCGGACAAAAACAAATCAGTTATTGTCAGTGTACTTCGCCAAATCGAAAATATTCTTCGAACAGCTGCTTGGTATTTTGAAATTCGGCCAGAAATAAAGCTTTTCCAAAGTATTTTCAATACGAGCAGTTGCTTCGAAAGTAAACTCACCCAAAATCTACAGTTGACATTCAACTAATCTCTATTCCAAAATATAATTGACAAAACGTAGCAAGAAAATATTTGACATTTTGACCATTCAAAAAACAGTTCCTCGAAGATTCTCATTTTCCACAACAAGGAAATAAATGAAAAAATTATTTCGAAATATCGTGATTAGATATTGACTCATCTATACAGGGTGCTTCACCTTTTTTTAATTTCAACACCCTGTAACTCCCCTAATAATCGAGATCGAACACATGTTCATAGAAATTTTTCCCTATTTTGTACCAGAGAATACGTCCCTGAAATAGTGCCGTGCAATCCTGAAACACCCTGTATATTTGAATTTACTTTTTTGGAAAATTCATAGAAACAGTCCCAGAAGTACCACAAAGCAACACAGGCAATCTCGCCTAGGCATGTAGCTGGTTCTGGGACACCTTTTCCTCTTTCCCAATATCTTCAATATGTTCAATTCAAGAAGATCATAAATTAGTTTCAGTGAAAATTGTTAATGAACTCACTTGTACGTGGTTCGTATGACCATTACGCGTCCCATTCTCTTTATCCTCTTCGTTCTTCTCCACATAACTATCCAAATCCGAGATAATCTCCTTCAGAGTATTCTTGATATTCTCTTCTTTGATGTCGGACCGGATACTGAAGTCATCTCCACTATTTTTCTGGCTACTCTCCAAAGGGGAGCACATGGCATTCAGGTCCAGGGGAGAGAGAGATTGCACTGGTTCGTAGCCTATCTTCTCGAATATGCTGTGGTCTAATGGGAACGCAGAGTCTAGGTTCTCCTCCTTTGTGGTTGGAGGAACTGGTGATGAAATAAACGGAGATTAGGTGCAGAAATCTCGGAAATAGAAGATGATATGAAGTCAGTTAAATCGCACAAAAATTCAGTAGGACAAACTCTTAATAATCAGTATCAATATTATTATGAAATAAGGAAGAAAATACGATGACGTAATTTCGATCTGGATTGAAACACATCAAAACCACCTCACATATGTAATTGTTTATTTTTATAATTTTTAGAATTTCCCAAAAGAAATCTCATGGAAAATTGCAATCAAAGAATATTCACAGTTTTCTTCAATTATAATGTAGCAATATAATAATATAGATTTGTTAAAAACTCACTATAAGTGGAGAATTTCAATACACCAGTTTCATTCCTTCTAATATAAAATATATAAACAGGGTGATTCAGCCAACTGATTGATTCGATTGTGCTTATTTTCACATTTTTGTTGATATCTCTGTGAATATCAATTTTAGCAAAATGGTATGCTCATACAAATCGATAGGAAATGAAATTTTGGGTTGAATTGAGTGAAAATTTCATGATCATTTTATTTGAAATCAAGAAGTAATTGGGGTTTAAAATTTCCAAAAAGTAAACTGAAATATCGGACACCCTGTTGAATATTTGGTAGAACTGTTTGGGATGCCTGATAGAATACTCTTTCATTGATGTGTATACGGGGATTGAACTCTCTATCATGAGATTTGTAGATAATACAGACATTTAGTTAGTCCATCTGTTAAAATTTTTCAAAAAAAACGGAATATCTCAAAAACGAATCATGATAGGAATAAATTTCAAAATGCAACAGATCCAGAATTTCAAGAGGAGTTAGAAGAACTAAAAATAAACAGGGTGTTGCATTCGAAAAAACAAAGTTGATATCACTTCCGGTTTAACCGGAAGTAACAGCGTATTGGAGTTATTTTTGGGAAACAGATCACATCAAGCTGTAGCTGCCACAAAATTTTTAACTTGATATCTCTGTTAGTTCTCCATAAACCTCCAATGAACCAGTTAGGTGAATCACCCTGTATTATAACAATTTTCAACAACTTTCAGGCAGTCAACAAGAAATTCGTGAAAATCTTCCATTGTTGTAAAGGTATTCATTAGTATTTAATTTTTTATTATATATCCAAATATATCGTACGCTGAAAAATATATACCCACCTGTTTTATTCACTTGTTCATCTGCTCTAGTGGTGTTTTCATTTTCCGGTGACTTTCTCTGTTCCTGGAGTATGGATTCGGCCTTTTTGACCAATCCGAGTGACTCCGGGAGGTCGAATTGGTACGAAGGGGCGAACGGTTGGATTGGCTCGAAAGATTTCACCGGACCCAAGCGGTTGTAACGCAAACTACAATCCGCGAGCTCAATCCGGTCCTGTTGAAGAACCATAGATTTATTGAATAGATCAAGCGTTTCGTGTCGTGTTGACAAGTAGAGGCAATACGAAATTATGTTCTCGTAAAAATATACCAAAGATTTCGGTACTGTTCAAGATTTTCGAATTTTATTTCGATTTTCAGGAATATCTATGTATTTTGGCAATATTATTATAATCAATAATCTTTGAGAATTTTCTCATGCAATGAAGTGAATTATGGTGAATCTCGTTTATTATTATCATTATTATTATTATTATTATTATTATTGCTATAAAAGGCCTGTAAATGTCATTCCTTCGACTGTTTCACTCAGGGAAAAAACTCTTCACATGGAAGACTTTTATTTTCAGGGAGTAATTACAACCTGAATAGAAAGCATGATTTTGAACATTACAAATATCACAATCCACATTCTCTCCAAAGGTACTAACAAATAAATAAACAATTTAACAGACTTTTGTAATGATTATATAAGATGTGTGATGACATTGCAGAGGCGGACTTGAATATTTGCTGCCTGTATAAGCTTTTTCGCAATCAAATATCAATTACATTTCCAAATCAAAATTCCAACTTCTCAAGTCGTGGTATTTTTTTTTCCAATCTTCGGAATTCGTATTTACTGAGTGTACATTGTTTTCGTGCCATATATAAACCAACTCAATAATGGTTTGCTCCAAATTAAATGGAGATTTTGTGAACGTCAAAGTATGAGACTAGTAATGAGAACAATTTCAAGAAAAATTAAACACCAAAATGCCAAATCGATCACTCCTTGTTTCTATAACCTACTGTGTAACTCTCAAGGTTTACTAGATCTTATTTTCGTCAATCTTCATGTTGGTAGTCTGTGAATATTCTGTCTCAACTATATTTTTATGCAATATCATGTCCAAGATATCTCTTTCAATTCATCATATACAGGGTGAGTCAAAGTAGTGCACCAAGGTTTAAAAAAAAAGTATAGTCTGATGAATACACGTACGGCCCAAAATTCATACTAAGAAAAATATGTCGTTCCAATCCTGCCATTCTTTGAAATATCGGTTGAATATCACGGTAATATAACTGAGCAGAAAAAACACACAAAAATATTTACTTTAATAATGTAATTGACATAAACGTTCAAATGTAGAACAAAATTGATTTGATGACATCGTCTGACTACATCAACTCAAGTAACGGTTCATTTTTTATATTTAGACAAGAGCACCTTTTTCATGTAATTTTCACTGCTTGAAAGTAATTATGTGGTGGAATTATTCAAATTTCATCAATTTTGGAAGGATATATCTTCCTTGATATGCATTTTGGACCATAAGTTTATCAAACTATTTTTTTTTTCAATGTACTTTCACCCTCATAATGCTCGGTACACATTTTTGACTCACCCTGTATATAAGTAGTAGTTATTAGAGATGCATTCATAACCTCACTCCTAGATTCAGAATATGACCAATCAATTGATCGAATCTGTTAATTTTTGGTCTCAATATACGAAGCATATCCACAAAGTAAGTTCCGCTTCTGTTTCTATCCGCGGTAGCGCTGCGATCGCAGTACCGCGCATGCGCATGACTCAAGGACAACAAAACGTCATTTCCAGATCGCTGCTGATGACATGTTGTTTTCAGTGAGACTTTGAAAAGTGATTTGTTTTCTGAATGCAAATCAACGGTGATGGAATGAAAGAACATGTCACGCCATGGCAAGTGCCTAAAAAATTTTGGAAACTATGTAAAAAGTTAGTTCGAGAGTTATAGATTTCAGTACAATAAACATTCTATTAGCATTTCAAGTTTTTCTTTGCATAATCAAACCGAACTCACTTCGTTGACATGCTTCGTATATCTGAGCATTTTTGATAAATGTATAATGATGATGAAACTTCAGAGTTCATTCTGAGTGAGTTGTAGCTAAAGCTTCAGTTTTCCCGAAGTGGTTCGGATTCCACTATAAACTGTAGGTAGGGCCCACTCTTTTTCACCCCGCACAAGTTTCGACTTATGGGGAATTGGTTGAAAAACCAAACTTTGAAGAGGTGAAAACATTTACATTCACATTTATATTGACATAAACGCTGTGAAGCCTATCAAAGCTCATAGTGACTTCATGAATGCAGCCTAGAAGGTATAGGATGGTTGTATCAGCAACTGAAGCTTCAAAACGTCAAAGAACAGTGCGTGGTTCGTTTTCAAAAAGCTATATAGAACTGCCGCTGCCTATAACATTTTGAAGCACAGTTCTGAAAGAAATGACAAAATAGATTTCATAAATTTATTTCTCACAATCATTTTCCACAAATCATAAGTAAAAGTGATCAGGCAAAAAAACAACACTGATGGTGATTTGTTGTGAAATTATGTAGCGCCGTCAGTTCTATATAACTCGTTGGTTGATTTTTGAATGATAATTATATTTTTCTTCGGAATAGCAGTGGTCTTAAGATATACCCAGAGCACGTACGAATAAAAGATAATAAATCTACTAATATTATACAATAATGTTGTGTTAAAGTCCTAAACACAATATGTATAGTATTGCAAATGCACGTAACAATTCTTTCTTCAATAACAATTATATAAATATTACTAGACAATAAATTTTGTCGACATCAACATATATATATTACATTCAAAAATACAAATGCAAATCATAGATCTTTCGAACTTCTATATGAAATATCATGAGCCCCAATGTCAAAATTGGAATTCCAAAATGATATTGAACATTTTCAAAAGAAGACAATAAAATCACCCATTTCATGATGACATCTTGAATATTTCTCTAATGGGTTCATCTGTTGCACTCAATGTTTATCCAAAAACTTTTCAATAATATTTCAATAATTGTGTACATTCATTCTCTTTTTTAAATACAATGAGACCTGTCAAATATCTCCAGGAATACTTGAAATTCAAGAATATTTCATTCATTAAAATGTAGAAATTCTGGGAAAAATATTGATTTAGTTGAATATCACTTGAAAGGTATGTTTTGGATTGATAATATAAAAACTATTTGGCGCGTTTAAAAAAAAAAAGTAAAAAAAAAATAAAAAACAGTGTTATGTGGACCTGATTGAATTATTCAGTTAAAAATACGTGAAACTCATGAGTTCAACCCTCGATTTCATACTCTTCAGTTTCTTCCATTTCGTAGCTTTGCGATGATTCGAAGCTAGAAGTGAATACCTTTTTGTTTTCTGAAATCTCGACGTTTTCTGTTTGCTTGACGAACTTATTGGATTCCTCTTTTTGTGTCCTGTGATCTTCTACTAATGATTTTTTAATGTTGCTATCGAACGTTGCTGATTTCTCCGTTATCTTCGTATGACCAAGGTCTTTGTGAGTCTGAAATGAAAAGGTTCGTCTTGAGATAAATAAAAAGGAGGTGAATTTGGGTTAGGTGTTCTTTTCGAGAGCCTTTCATCGATTCACCAGGAAATATTTTGGTGGTTAGGTAATTTTTGAAAGTCACAAAAATTCTCATTGGAGTAATATGAATTGGATTTAATACGAATAGGGACTGATAGACATTCAGAAATAGATTCTTCATTCAATAAACTCGTTTCCTGGAGAGCTCAACTCGTTTTTTTTTTTAATTAGAAATAACAAGCACACACTTGAGCTACCTTCTTCTTAACTTACTTCTGATAAAGTCGTTTCTTCTACTTCTTCTTCATCGATTTCCCTTTTACCAACTGCAACAGCTTTATTATCTGGCACAGCAACTTGTGAATTGGACATGGTTATCGAATTCCAAAACGCTGATTGTTTCTTTATTTCCTACCTCAATATCTGTAAAAAAAACATTCAAATTTGTGGATGAACTCTGAAGAGGAATTAATATTTCAGTAATTGCAATTTTTGTGAATCTTCAATGTGCAATTTGATAGTCCAACTAGCCAAAAGCTCTTGCAGAGTACAAGGTGAAGTCCAGACTTAGGTGGAGATGTATCAACCAACCCAACTGTCAAGGTCAACTCTGGACTCAATGGAATATGAGGCAATGAAATAGCTGTTTCAGCAGCTCTTGGTGTGCCTTTGAACACACACAGGAGCTGCATCAAGAGACAGATCAAAATGTTGAGTAAAGTAGTCTCAGATAACACACCAGGACAAGTATAGAGTGAAATTGTTACTCAGGTAACATGTGAAAGATAAGAAAATGAGGCTCTATCATTGAGCTCATTTTGTGCAATTGTGAGGCACTAAACTACAGAAGAGTAATGCAAGTAAGAGGATCTGATTTAAACCTGGAGAAGGTAGAAACCTTAAAACCTAGTGACCTTTAACGATTTCACTGTAGGGGAAGTAAAATAAGCCTTCGGCTGCAGTGCATCCTTTGGACATCTTCAATAAATTGAAAAAGAACAACAAAAAATTCAATATATTTCACTCCACTTTGAGCTATGGACTATCTCCGTCGAATCTCTTCAATAAAATAAATGAATTAGCACAGCCAAATGGACATTTATCGTTAAAAATTTTGGGGCTTAAATATTTGTACAGATGCAAAAATAACTACTAATGGTTCACTGCTAGTCTGCTATCCTTGCACATTGTTTCGATGTTGCTGGTTGGAAAAATTCACGGTATTTTGAGCATCCGGGCCAACAAAACTTGGCAAATGATTTGAGGAACATAAAATGCGACTAGTGACCCGTAGGCAATTAACGAAATCGCTAATAGCAGATTGGGATCGTTCAATAAAGTAGATCGAAATTATCTTCGAAATCGCGATTTTAATCAAACGTTTTTTTTTATACAACATGGGATATATAGATAAAAAATGCAAGTGGAAAAGTGGAAATCAATATCAAGCTTTCAATCAATTTGTTTCAACCTCCGTCCCAAATTATCTTATACATACAATATCACGCTCATTTAATTGACGATCTGAAAATTAAAAAAACTGTTTCAAATGGCACCAAAAATACTTCATTACATGTGCACACACCTGTCACTTTTTATTTCAAAATGGTACCCCCTGTACATTGTCATTGAAAATGTATTATTTATCAAATCCAACTGAAATCCATATGCAATTCAAAAGGAGAAAACAATATAAAGTGAGTATTAAAAATTATTTTTTGTAGATTCTATTCGAGCGTCTTCAGTGACATTTTTACAACCATCGGCAGAGGGAATTTATAATTTTTATAAGAATTATTAGGTAATATGATAAAAGTCTAAATATTGATGTTATGATATTGTATGTATACGATAATTTGGGACACCCGGTTTATACAGTATCGCTAGTGATCATCTTGGGTATTGTAATAGCATTCACAATTTGGAGAATCTTTTATTTTGATTTTTTATGGAAGACATGCTAATTGTTTCGACTTGAGATCATTCATAATTCAGGGTGCTCCCTAAAAACATAAACTTTCTGCTTTGAATTCTAATGAATACAACAAGATCATCCATTTATCATTGATGACAATAAATTGGCTTCAGTTGCACTAAATTTCTATGTAAAAACTCTTCGAGAATATTCGAATGATTATTTACATCCATTTTATTTTCTGAATATAATGAGACTTATCAATGAATATCTTCAAAAATAGTCAAAATTCAAGAATATTTCATTCATAACTTCATCAGGTATTCAACCACAGTATAATTCATGGTGATGTGGTTTTATCGAATCCACATTTGAAATAACCTTACCCAACTCATGTCTATGTATAGTAATGAAAACCAAAGTACGTTCCGAATCAATGTTGAAAAATAACCATTCAATCTGTAGGCAATGTAGCAGAGAAAAATATCAACAATACTTCGAAAATCTAGGTCAATGTTAATTGTACTCGTTGCCACTATTTCATAATAAACAAAGATTTGTTTTTTGGAAACTACAAGAAGGATAACAATAGGTTGCGAAGCAATTCTTGAACTTCAGTTCAGTTCTGAAGGAATACTGAAAGAGTGTGTGGTGTGAAGATTTCTTCTACTTCGGAAATAGAGCGGATAAGGTAAGAATGTTTTCAGTATGGATAATTGGAAAGTACAGGGTGTCTCAGTAGTAGACGTCAATCTGGAATAGGGCAATAAGTCAAGTTTTAATAGTTATCAGAAAAATAGAAAACAGAAATCTGAGTTGCCTATTTTACAAAACATTTGAGAAAAATTGAGGAAATTTGCATCCTTCTACTATTTGTTTTTCATTCCTGTTGGTACCAATATTTACTTTTCAATTGTTATAGGGTGTTGAATGATGTGTCCTGTAAACTCTTGCAAAATGTGAACCCAACTGGTGACTGTACTAAGAAAAAAAAACAATACTAGTTTGACGAGTAACATCAAAAGTTAGCGCAGTCGATAAGGATTCCACAATTGTGCGATACTTGCTGTTATATTAGTGAACTTGTAGACAATTTTTTCCAAACCAATTTTCAACAAAATTATCAGTTTGCTAAAAAGTGATTCTAGAGTACCCAAAGCTTTCCTTAAGGCTCTTATTTCTGTGGTTGAGATGGTGAGGACGTTTTTTTGAAGTATAAGCGAGACGTTTCAATTAATTTTATTGAATTGAATATCACATTATTGAGCAACAATTTATTTTATCACAACAGATGTTCAAATTGCCTTCAAACTTCATAAAATCAACTCTGTGAAGTGAATTATTCTATTTGAACGGTGTACTTTTATTGGATCCAATATATTATTGTCAAATAGAATAAATAAGCGTGTCGCAAGTAGCAGAACATATCGTATATTTAAATTGTCAAGGAAGCAACTATATGTCGTCATTTATAAATAGTGCGCATATTCTTGGCCCTCAATTTCTAGGAGACTGTGAAATAAGAAGCAATTTATGAGGCGTATAATATTGGAAAGCCCATTATAAATTTTAATTATCCACAGGACAAAATATAAAAATCTCGAATAGACTTGGAGAAAAGAAAATATTGAAGACTGTGCTTCAGTCGAAACCAAAAAATGGTAAACTTGACAAGTGGTATGCACCTAGAACATGCTTTCGGTCTCCTTCACTTCCAATGTTTTTCATAATCATTTATTTCTTTTGGCAACCATTTGCGTCACATTTTCCGAACACATGTCAAATCATTTCTTTTGAGTCAATAAATAACTCTAGAAAAAAAAGTAGCGCTGTGCCAAGCGAGGAAGCAAAAGTCTCTGCCAGTGGAAAAATGGACTCAACTTGTTCGAATCAGTTCAACTTCATCAAAGGAATATGAGTTGGTGTTTTTGAATCTGTCTTCGAGATACACGATGCGTGTTTTGGATAAATCATCCAGTATAAATGCAGTACTCTTCGTATTTATTAACTCATTTTAAAACTGGGTCGACTCGAAGCTAGTAAACAAATCTGTCTTGCCCAGAGAAAATATAAATAAATAATCAGGAAAGCAGAATTGACCAATTGACGTTAGATCAACAAAAGTTTATTTTTTGAAAAACTACTTCTACTTGTTGAAGAGATCTGGTGAAATCGATATTCGAAAAACAAATAAAAAAAATACCTATTCTTCAATTTTTTATTGAAAAAAAAAGACTTTCTACTGATGAATATTCATAGCAATACATAAGCACCCCTTTTATGAGATTTCTGAGGAGAAAGAGGATACGTAATTTTTTTAATTCATCATTATACTTTTATACTATACTATAGGTATAGATTTTCGTATTGACAAATTCCGTATTACCATTCTGAGAACTTTTACTAATATCTGAGTGACTATCGATCGAAAGCAATGAATCGATTATTGAAATTGAATATTGATTTTACTTTTCGATTGAGGACCATTTTTAATAAAATCCTACACAAGAAATGTCCTCAATGATGACTATTTTTCAGTTTTTTCTATCTTTCAGTCAGAATGACCAGAGTGTTATATTTATACAGGGTGTGCCAGAACTCAACTGCAAGCCGAACGGGGTGACAGAATTGATAATAGCCATCACGAGATAAATATGAAAAAAAAATCTATCCCATGCAGTTTGAAAATTATAGACATTTCAAGAAACACTTGGAAATTTGATCGAACTGTACCATTCTTCGGTTATTGTGGTTATTCTCTTTTATTTTTGTTCCTTTGAACTTTGAAAACGTTATCTTTAATAACATTTCTAGAAACCCAAAAAAAATTATGACACAATTGCCTCAAGTTTCCGAGAATTGAGACTATTTGTTAAACTACGAATTAAAAATTGTCAAGATTCGTCGACTTTGACAGCCCCCCCTTAAAAAAATGTACTAGAGTGGCAAGTAGCATTTAAAGTTGGCGCATTCAATCAGAATTCTAAAATGGTACAATACTTGTTAGTTTACACAGCAAATAAGAACAAGATAAAATGAGAATGCACCAAAAAATTAAGATTTTTCTTCAAAAATAAAAAAAAGGTTCGACTCTATCAACCAAACAGCATACAACACAAGAACATTGAATATAAACTACCCTGTACATCGGTTGACCTTAACAGAGAAATGCCCTCAATATACATGTGTGAAATTTTTCAACGTGTTGCCAAACTGGATTAAGTCTATACAATGTGAAAAAACTTCCAAGATAGAAATAAAGAAAATGCTGGAACCATACAATATTGCAGATTTTTGTCTGTTGACGTCTTTTCTTTTGTCTGATTTACCAGGATTGATTTCCTTGTATTCTCACAATATGAAATGAATTCATTATTATTATTATTATTATTATTATAAAATCACATACTTGTTACAAATTGACTTGTGCAAACATTGATTCCACTAATTTGATTTGTATCTGTTTGTTTATACCTCTTGATTTTCATTTCCACTATCCATTATATCTCAGT
Organism: Plagiodera versicolora; assembly: GCA_037013635.1. Classification (NCBI taxonomy): domain Eukaryota; kingdom Metazoa; phylum Arthropoda; class Insecta; order Coleoptera; family Chrysomelidae; genus Plagiodera; species Plagiodera versicolora. Next base: position 6,542,946 of record CM072991.1, on the reverse strand, counting down.
GTTTGGACTAGTGCTAAAAATTTCGACTTGGAACTAGAAAGATCGACCTCTAATTTAGGATTCGTAGTTGCTATTCAGTTGAATTGAATCCACAGCTTGTCTATACCACAACTTCGATATCAAAATAAAGATTTGAGTCATGATGAATGACGAAAAGTTGACTTATTTGAGCTAATGTTGGGCCTCAAATTAATTTGAATTCAGAATTCGTGATGTATCCAAACCATGACACGTTGTATCTTGGATTAATTTTTAATTTCCTCACGTTTCAATGTTCATTATGCCGGGATAATGTCAGTGCCAACAAACGAAATCAACAGTGGAACCCAAGCAATCAGTAAAGTTACTGTGTTTATCAATTTGAATGTCACTTATACTCCAGACTGGTTCAAATAATAATTTTGAATTTCTAAATGTGTTGCTGATATAAATAGCCGGAGGAAATTCTATACTAGCTTTGTGTTTATGACTTATTTTTAGTATAATCTAGAAAATCACCAACAATTAGTACCAGACGGCTACGGGTGTATTGAACCCACTACTTTTTTATTAATATTATCTGGGAGAAATCAGTTGTCATTTTTATTTCAGGTTTAGAAAACCCCTGAATTCCAGAGAACGAACACTTTTTCTTTATAGCATCTGACCCACGCACTATGATGTTAAAATTCAATGAAAACCTCCAAAATTGTCTCTCTACTTACGTCAAAAATAAGTCACAATCTCGAAAATGTATGTTGGAATTATCGGGAAGACTGCCGCACAATGACTAATCCTGTTTGATGAGCGAAGCTGCGTCTTGACGCCTCTAGCGTTAACCGACGCCGACGTCGTTCGCGCATTACCGAGTTACGCGCTATACAGGGCGGTACGAAAATAAGTGATGATTTCATCGCACGAAATTGGTGACAAGTCTTTTCGTTTGTTCATCACGTAAGTGCACCATGTCATAATGCATTGGTTTTCGCCAAAAACTCGACTCATATCGTTCCGCAAGCACTGTATTCGCCTGATTTGGCTCCGTGCGATTTTGACTGTCTGTAAGGTGTCTGAGAGGCGCTGAAAACGGTGGTGAAAACCGTGTTTCGATATCTAGTATAGTTTTCGAGATATTTCATGTTGAAAATTCAAAATAATTCCAAAAAGTGGCAAAAACCATCAAAATCTTCCGAAATTCCCTCAATTTCAACGAAAAAACCCATAAAGAGTCCATTTTGATGCTCTGGGAGTCTCCATACCAACATTGAAGACTCTACAACGACTTGATTCGAAAGAATAAATGAAGAATTTTCATTTTATAAACAAACATATGATGGTGAGAGCAGTTATGTGAAAAATACAACAAAATATCTACGGAGTTTCTGTTGTGATTTCGCCAAAATTCCAATTCGTTAATTTTCAGAATTCATTATAATAATCATAATATTAATAATAATATTATTTACTTCATTTGTTAGACAGTATGAAAGCATTACAATAAACATACACATTGAAAAGGAGTACGTCTGTATGTCAATAAGAAAGTATAAAAAATATAAAAAGATAACTAAAAAAACACAAATTTACATACTGACACAAATGATGTTCAATTGCACACTTTCAAAGTGACATTTATATGATCAAATGTCACAGAAAAAACTTCATAGATATTATTTCCAAAACAACAAACATTGGAGGAACTACATTTGACTAATGTAGTCACTAGTCAACCACACTTACTCAAATTTTTATTTCATCAAATTGTCGATTTTTTTTTATTTCTCCTGAGCAATGGATTGTTTATTTTATAGTTAGATTTTTGTACTTTTAATTCTTACACTTCATTCTGTTTCTTCTCTCTAATTCCATTCTATGCACTCCGTATCTGAGTAATATCTTTATCAATTGTGATATCTCGTTGACAACAAAAATATTGAGATTTCTCCAATCAATCCAGTCCAATTCAAGTGAGTCAAGGAAAGCCTTAGTGTTATCTGAGCTAATTCATCTTTTTCCTTTCAGATATAGTTTGTTATCGAAATATACGGGGTGTTTCATTAATAGTGGAGAAATGAAATTGAGAGGAGAGAGGACTAAAATATGACGATTGAGCGCAACATCGCTTATACAAATGTTGATGGTTAAAAAGATACAGTGCGTTCAAAGTTGAAATTTTATTTGCAAATTTCTTGATAGCTTCGACAGTTTTTATGATATCGAATTGAAAATTGGTACATTGGTGGGTTTTAGGACGGCAAACAAGAATATTTCATCAGTATTGACGTAGTCCTTAGAGGGCGCCACTTACCCGCTTACAATTATTTATAAATACGCACAACTTTTTTGTCCGTCAGAAATCAACATTTCCAATTGAACATTTATTGAACTACGTTATCTTTTAAACAGAAAAGTATTTTTGGAAAAAGTCGAAAAACCTTACCGTTTTTACGTTAAACCCGATTTTAAGTATTGAAGTCACAAATAAATTTAAATAATTTCATCAAGAAAACACAACTAGATTGCTGTCAGACAAGCAAATAGTTAGTTTTCTGCTCCAACAATGATTTATTCCTGATTTGACAAACAAAGTTATAAAAATTGTTGGAAATTCCCAATGGTATGTTAATGGCTCATGTTGTATCCATCCAAATTATGAACAATTTTCATTCCCGAGGCTCCGAATCACAATTAACGTTGCCGCAGTATCTGCCGGACTATTTTTAACAATTGATAAGATTACAAATGATAATAATGGGCATTACGAGATGAACAAGGCCATCGCAATAGAGCGCTTAAATCAGACAAATTAACACTTTCCTGATTCGTATCGTGGAACGAAGCGGTCCTAGTTGGATGTGTGCAGATGTCGCGATTTCCCATACAGATCGTACTTATCGAAATCTCGATTGTAATCGGATTGCATCGATCATCGGTTGTCGGATTTAGTTTTCCGGAGTGATTTTATTGATATTCTGCTTCCGGTAGCAAGTGCAAGCTTATAAAAATCCGATCTTTTATTACTTATTTCACGGTCTTATCATAAGCTTGGTCGAAAATTACAAGTGCACTGATTAGTGAGTACTGTTACGTATTTAAAGTTCTATAAATTAATATCGTTACAAAGTTATAACTTGCTAGATAATGTTATGATAGAACGAGCTGAACATATTTTGTTGCAACAATGTATACAGGGTGAGCTAAAAATGCATCTACTGAGTAAGATATATCGATTCAAAGTTTTTGAAATTGAAATGATTTCTTCACGTAACTTCTAAATGGTGAAAACTGCCAGATTGGAATTTCCTGCATGAATTTTCGTCGTTTAATAATGAAATTAATGATGTTTATTCACGAAAGCTCGAAATTTTACAATATTTGAAGTACATTAATATATTGTACGAAAATAAACAGAAATAAATCACGAAGCTTTAGTATAAAATACAGCTTGTATATGATATCAAATTCAGAATTGAAAAGTATAACACCATAGTATACAATGACAAGAAAGTATTTCGAATATTTCCCAATATACTTTTGATATTGCTATAAAGGGTGTTGTTGTAACGAGTTTTTTTGGAACAATTTATTTCCTTGTTTTCGTTATGGCCAAGAAATAGAAGCATTCAATAGAGGGGATGAATTCAAGATATATGGAAACAGACAAAGATAGACTTAGGGTGTAGCACGTCATCAGCTCATAGCACCGCCCACTTATTTCTGGCGTTTTTAAATTTTGAATAAAAATACTGATTTCAAAACACTGTAGAATCTATTTGCTTTGATTTCGATCCTTGATTTTGGATGTACACTGAACCAAAATCATTATTCATGGATTGAGAGAGGTTTGGAAGGATTTCATCACTTAGTGGTCTTCCCCATTGTAGAAGAACAATTCGTGAAACTAGTGGTACCTGTACACACATGAATAAATATTATTTTCACACCATAAAAATACTTTCTGAACATGATAATGAGAGCTGCTTCATTATCAGTCCGTGTTTATCATTCGTTGTGTCAATATTATTAAAAGACGACGCGAGCAAATGATATTGTGTATAAAAATAGCACATATGAAAAATTCTGCACACCAATTTTTCGGAATTATACCATTTTTATATTCGCTAATTGATCACACGAGGTTTTTTCATTGTATTGTTTCGTAGTATTTATTTTATATTTAGTTTTTGATGGAAACATCATCATAAAAGAAAATACGAACGAATGACTTTGAATTTGACGAGACTGAACGGAAAATTTCCATGTTATAGTCTGAAAGATCTTGTTATTGCAATTTGCGACAAGACTAGGCGCTACGGTTCAGACCTTTTAAGTCATCCCTTTGTTGTAGTAAAAAGACGCATTGTAATGGAAATTATTTATACATTTCCATCTCGACTGACTTGTAGGTTATCTGTTTGCTGTTCACGACACACAGGTCGCCATGTTGATTAACATATTTTTGGCAAACAGTAGCACATCTAATTTCATTTATTTTTTATTCAGTCGAAGGCATACCAATCAACTCTCAAGAATTAACTCAAACCGAGATATCCAGGTGAAGTCTATTCAATTTGAAATGTTTGTTACGTCACGTAACTGTAGAATAAGCAAACTACCCTATTTTATCATTGAATTATTCATGCCATGGTACTTATACAGTTGGCAATTCTTAACGACGTTGCCACACATCAACTTCAAACCGAAAATCATGGGAAATCAATTTTTTTCCAAGAGTGTGGAATTATGAATACATTGATTGTAGAACGATGTGATCATGTGATTATTTTCTGGACTAGAAAATATAGCACTCATTACTCTATAGCAGGTATTGGTTTCCTAATTTAATCAGTATGATAGTATGAAAACAAGATCGTGCAATATCAATCTTTATTTAATTTTATCAATCAATAATGAGTACATGGAAATTAGGTCAGAATGTAGATATGAAGGAAACTAATTAAATGACGATTTCAAAAATACTAATCAGTTATAACATTGAAACTGACTGTGGCGCCATCTTGACCATATCTTCGTTGAGTAAAATTTCATCCATACTTCTTGTTATTAATATTTCCACGGTATTATTTGTAAATAATATTTGAATTAATGGGAGAATATTTCGAAGGAAACCTGTAACTTTGATGAAGATTATATCTCAAATATTATGTTTTGTTATGATTTTTCATAGCATTTCATATACAGAGCATTCCATTCAGAAAGTTGTTTTTTTTTTATTCATCTGTGAAACTTTGATACTACCTATTAGCTACCCTGTATATTGCAGCACAAACTTTTTTATACAGAACTGATACACAGACCTTTGCAATACTACACCCCAAATTTGAAATTTCTACCAGAGTCAATAACAAAGTTATGAACATAACAGCAGAGTCATGTTTCGCACAAAAATACTGGAAAATTATTATTATCTCGAAAACGGTTGGAGATAGTTTTAGGAAAGTATCGAGCAAATATATTCAGCAAGAAATGACAAACCAAAAAATGCTGTAATAAACAGGGCGATCCATTTGAAGTAACAAAGATGGTGCTACTTTTCGCTAGAAGCGGCAACGCTGCCTTAGTTGCAACATTTTCAATCTCCAGATCACAAGCCCTTATTGGAGTAACCAAATTTCCAGAAATATGCTCCCTGTATACAATACATGGTGGGTCAGAATAAGATCGACAAACTCCGAATACAAATTACTCATTCTGACTCACCCTGTATACTAGAATTTGATGTATGAGACAATGAGACAGTCAAAATAGTCTCTGAAGAACCTAATTTCTAATTCGTGATCAAAGATTACTTTCTCTGTAGTGTCGAAATCGATCAAGAGACCAAGTTTTTGTATTTTTTCAGTTGAAAATGGCCGACTCGTATAAATAAGCAGTCGCAGACCGCGAAACTCTCAGTACTCCTTGCATACCCCCCATCGAGATGTTGGTCCACACTCCCAAAGAGACCCCCCCGCGCAACAAAGAGAATCCTTCTCCCGATTTGCGCGCCCTCTTCAGGAAATCCCACACCTGCGGCAGTTTGTACGCCAAGTGCGGATGCGACAGCAACAAGTTGTTGGAGGAGTTGAAGGCTCGGACGGAGTGGAGTTTCACGGCGAAGGGTTCCAAGAGGTTCTCCAGTCCGGAGATCAACCATCATCGTAGCCAGAGGAAGGTATCGCAGGTGAGGAAGTGAGTCTTTTTATTTTAGGGAGACGGTTGTGACAGCTTGCCGGAAAGTGCGGGGTTGCCGCTTGATTTTTTTTCGACGATACTCCGAGAAATAAATTTAGGTTAAGTTTATCATTCGAATCGTTTTGGAAAATGTTCAATTTTTAAAATCCATGTACCAAAATTACTGACTGTGAATAACCGTTAACCTGTTGAATAGTTTTCCCCAATAATTGTAGAAAACTCTGATTAGAATCAATAAACTTTATTTTAGATTAAAGATTCCTCTCCAAATAAATTTGGCATCGTTGTGAAGTCACTGTGAGGTGTTGCTATAATTATTTATCGAAGCCTAAATGTCCCCAAATATGTCTCAACTAATCCTGTCAAACTAGATGGAAAGTTCAATTAGAATTAACAAATTTTATCTGTGAATTATTCTCCAAATGAATTTGGCATCGTTGTGAAGTCTCTGTGAAGTGTTGCCATCATTATTTATCGAAGCCTAAATGTCCCCAAATATGTCTCAACTAATCCTGTCAAACTAGATGGAAAGTTCAATTGGAATTAACAAATTTTATCTGTGAATCATTCTCCAAATAAATTTGGCATCGTTTTGGAGTCCCTGCGAAGTGTTGCCATAATTGTTGATATCTAAATGTTACCAGCAAATCATCTTAGAGAGAACAAACTTTTCAATTCCACAGGTTTGCTTGTGTCCACGAACGGGCTGTCAACAAGGTACAGGTCTTGTCAAAACCAACGTGTATCTGGAGCATCCAGAGGTCAATTTTCCCATTCCTGTGGAGTTGCCGAAAGATTACAGTCAAAGCAAGTCGCTACCGCTGGTACTTCATCCAGAAATCAAGGAGGCACGGTGAGTAAACACGCATTTGTTTCTATGTAAAAACCGTTACGTTCTCTCATGGACGCCATGTTGAATTCCAACATTTTCAAAGTTTTTACATGTTTTATATTAGCTTGCGTTGTATGTGTGTAACTTGTCGCTAGTGGCGTCATCTTTTGAACGAATTGGAAAGTTTTCAAATGACAATGGTAATGGTTGGTCTACGTCAACGACTAAAAAGGCGCAAAAAAATCGAAGATATGGTTGTATTCGAAATAAGAAAGTTAGTATCGGCCACTGTCACATGGCACACCCTATATAATTATTTTTTTTTTGAAAAAAACATGCGCATCTAATAATCAAATCGACGTGTTCGAGCGTTTTTCCCAACATGCTCTCATTTATTCGTTATCGAATTTATTCCATTTGGCTGTTCCACACTGTATAAGATATTGATATACAGGGTGATTCACATATGAACCGACATAGAGCAGGGGCATGTAGGGGGTCCCAAAATACGGCAATTTAACGCAACTTACCTCTATACCAAGTTGCTTCCCTAAGGAGTTATAGGCTTTGAAAGTGAAGTTATAAATTATCTGTACCTACTTTAAGTATTTTGTTTCTTATCTAAATAATAATTTGCGAGCCAATTCCTACTGATCACATTAAATGACCTACTTTCTTGTTCGACGTTTATTTTCATAGCCAACTTTTGAATTTTCGATGATTTTAAACAACACACCTAGAGCGAGCGTTTCAAGTTATTCGAGTTTTTGATGAAAATTATGGGGTTGTTCGAAAAATTACTAGAGTAAGAAAAGTTTTAGAATTGAATTGCCCACGGAACAAAGTAAATATTTTCGAAATCCATCAAGGGTTAACAAAATTCTGTTGAATATTAATGGTGCGCCACCCGGTATACCCCCTTTACGAATTTCAATTAAACTCTAGTTACTGTCAAGTAACGCCCTAAATACATCCACAAAGTGTACCAAATTTGGTTGCTTCAAGTTCAAGAATAACGGAGATATTGATTTTTTTAAAAGTTTATAACTTCACTTTCAAAGCCTATAACTCCTTAGGGAAGCAACTTAGTATAGAGGTAAGTTGCGTTAAATTGCCACATTTTGGGACCCCCTACATGCCCCTGCTCTATATCGGTTCTTATGTGAATCACCCTGTATAGATAGATAGATAATTGACCTAACCTAACCTGTAGGCGTAGCTCGGACCACAAACACCCCTTCTCAGAAGACGACGAAACTTGCCCGACACGCCAGAAATTCCTGCAGGACTTCGGGATCATCCCGCCCCCCAAAATGGGCAACGGCTTCGTTCCGGCAGCGCGGAAGGTCTCCGAAGACGCCAGCGGCTTTCCGAGTGGCAGGAACTCTGACGATCTGGAGAAGGGCGACTACTGGAAACGACAAGTGGGAAAGTTGAGAAGCGACATGGCCGAGCTCGAGGGGAAGTACGAGGCGGTGCAGGCGGAGTTGTACGACGCCAGGAGGCAGCTGGGTGGCAAGGAGGCTATGGTGGGGCGGTTGCAGAGGGAGATCCACAAGCTCAAGGTGGGAGAAGATGGTTTTCACGAGTGTGCAATGACTCGACTCTTTTTGAGACCATAAATGAGGAAGTTTCCTTATGGCGAATTCTCATCAAATAAGTACTCAACTATTTAGTTTGATATCTCTACTTTCTAGAATGACAATACAAATCATTCAACTCCATTCTATTTTCAAAATAAACCAATTTATAAATTTTGGGGCGGAAAACTGTGACGTACTTAGTGAGTTTAGAGTGAATATAGCTATCGTAAGTTATGTTATGGTGTGATCCGGATGATCGCGGACGAAATCTACGAATGCATTTGCGCAATTGCCAGATCTACCTTTCTATTTTCATGAAAATAAATTGAAAGATGTTCCGAACATTCAAACACAAAATTATATTGAAATAATTCACTTCAAGAACAAATTCGATTCATTCATTTATTTTCTATTCAGCCATAGCCCTCGATTATATCATCGCATTCATATATTTTCGCATGTTATGTGCTAGTTATATTTCATAAGACATATATATGATATTATATCACGAAAGGTAAACAATCCATGATTTGGTATTGCAAAATCCACGACATATTTTACCAAGATATTCTGGTCAGTTTTTCCGAATATTTAGAATAAATTAGAAGCAGGGCAACACTGTACTTCCGCACGCAAAATCTCAATTTGTTCCTGTGTGAACCCGGTTTTTCACTTGGTACGTCATCAGAATGGTGGAGGAGCCAAAACTAGTTTTTCAAAACAAAATTCTGGAGTCAAATTCGATCGCACAAAAAAAAGAAAATATACGGGTGTAATAATTTTTCATATATTTTATGGAAAAAATAAAATCTCAATATTGGAAACTTCCTCATTGGTAAACTTGGAAATTACAGAGTTGAATATATTCATCCAGGATTCCAAGAATGAGGAATTCTCCTCAATCTGGGTTATGACTGGAAATGCAAGTTTAAAGTTAAAGATTATGAGTTTCATTCATGAATATTCCAAACTCTCTGCAGAAACTATCTAGAATAATTTTTCAAATATGGGGTTTTAAATTTCAAATCGCTTTGTTTCTAGTTCACAAATTGGCAACAGAGCCTAGTACGCTAGAAAAAGAACAACATATATTTGTTCTTTGTTGTCTGTACATTCACAATCTAGTGTCAAAGTTTGTCGGTTGTCATAACCCAACTTTTTGTTTATACTTTGTGGCTGGTAAAGAATACTTGATTGAATTGTTTTTAAGTTATTTGATACCATATTATACATCAGTTTGATAGTCCAACCCAACCAACAACCTTACTTAGAAGCCAAACCACGTCAAACTCAAACATAACCTTAAAACCTGAGTTCTCTCTCTAACTCTTGGTCGTTGCCTTCTTTGCGATGCATGGAACGTCATGGAATAGAAATAAGCAGAATGGGTTTCTAATCTGATTGAAATCTAGCCATCTTTGTTTACCTAATCAACGTAACGAATCTGTTGTCCTTTTTTATCACTGTAATCCGCAGTCGATGTTGCCAAATGGTGAATTAGAAACAAAGCACTTCAAACTTTAAATTCCCATATTTATTTTTGTTTTTTAAGTACTTGAAATATTTTTTTTGGAAAAAGGTTGAAATGATAAATTTTAAATGCGACGTTTTAAAAATGTATCATAAAAAATACTTCATTATCGTCCGAAGGAGAATTCCCCATTGTCATTAGAAAATCAAATAACCACCTTTTTTGAATTCCCAACTCATGTCATACCGTTTTGGAAATAATTCATCTACAGTGTAGAAATTTGATGAGAGCAAAAAGGATAACCTACTGAAAAATTGAGACAGCATTACGATTTCTCCTCGATTAGTACGAAGAGAGAAAATGGTTCGACGACTCTACGCATTTATTGAAATCGTCTGTTTATGAAACTAAAATTCTTCATGAAAAATTTGAAATAAAATAGTTTTTCAGAAATAACTGTGATAATATTTTGGACATCTTCAAAAAATTCGGTACATGTTTTCTATGCATCAAGGTGCATTTTGTGATGTACGAATTTTCCTCTGCCAGTGGCGTCCGTACGGGTTTTGCATGTTTTGTTTTTAATTCCTAGGCATGAACATGAGTCTTTGATTGAAAATATTGCTTTGCTAACTATTGATTTGAAGCCAGTAAACTTTCCACAAGCAATGTCGATGAGAATGCTTCTTTTCAGAGCCATCACCATGTACACGTGAAATAATAAACAATGCCATGATGATCACAAAACACCAAAAATGAGAGACAATCAGAACATCTCAATGTTCAGTTTGCAACGATAATATAATATATTCACAAAACGGCTTGTCTATTCCGTTCGAGAGTAGACAATATGGAATGGGATACTATTGTTGATATGTATTGACAGCTTCGCGATTTTGGGAGAACAATGTGCTAAGAATAGGTGTTAGATAAGAGGATGCGTTCTAACCTTCACAAGATCAACAAGTGGTCCGATCCAAAAGGATCTTTCATTCGAATATACTCATGAAAGACATAGCTAAATCACAGAGTATACAGAGGGCACATTCTCCGTATTTATGAATAAGATAGTAAAATAGTAAAGATGGCCCCTAAATCACAAAAGGCAGGTACCCCACCCCATTCATAATAATCATATCTGTGGAGTCCCCAATCAGATTGCTTATTTCGGTCACGTGATTCATTTCATAGAGAATGGCATCCTCAATTAGGCATGGAGTTCCAACACACATTCAAGTTTGGTTCATTTTCTGGATCTTGATCAAGTAATTCATGCCCATAAAAATTATCATTACATAAAATAGGTTACTGTGTCAAAAATCATACAAGAATTATTATCAGGAAGATCCTGGAAACCAATATAATCAACACATTATTCCACAGAGAATATTTCATTATTTCATTAATCGGATTTTTAGTGTCATTAAATCTCTTTTTTCGTTAGAAATATTACAGTTGAATAGTTCTGTTATGGAGAACATTTGTCAACAGTCTTTACGTCATTAAATAAGGTGTTGTAGATGTTATATCCGAAAAAATCCTGTAGAAGTCAGCATTAAAATGTAATAAAAAATATAAACTGTACATTTGATTACTCTAATAGCACACATCCCACAGACGTTCTATTTTGGTCCAATAAACGTCCAAATGGTCGAAATTGAAGTCGTCCTTAATTCAGACGTCTCATAGACGTTCTAGGACATCCTGGATGTCCTTCGGGCGTCCTTTAGATGTCATTATGCTTTTAGAATAGTTGTACGATGTACAAGGTTATTTTTCAGTGCGTTCTTCAACAAACAAACATTGCTAGAGATGGGGAACTACTCGCTAGCATCCAGAAGCAATACTCGATGGCCAACCGAGTACCTCAAAGTCATCCCAACATGTCCAAAAAACAGGGGGTGTCAGCAGAATCGAGCGAATGTACAGGGGAAAACGGAAATATACCGATCGTCAAATATGACAAAGATTTCAGGTGAGGATCAATAGTAGGAGATAATAATAATAATAATAATATTCATTCACTCCGTTCAGGCATAAATGAAGCATATTTTGAGAATAAATATCAGTATTTCAAAATGGCCGATGTATATACAGGGTGATTCGCATAAGAACCGACATAGAGCAGGGGCATGTAAGGGGTCCCAAAATATGGCAATTTAACGCAACTTACCTCTATACCAAGTTGCTTCCCTAAGGAGTTATAGGCTTTGAAAGTGAAGTTATAAATTTTGAAAAAAATCAATATCTCCGTTATTCTTGAACTCAAAGCAACCAAATTTGGTACACTTTGTGGATGTATTTAGGGCGTTACTTGACAGTAACTAGAGTTCAATTGAAATTTGTAAAGGGGGTATACCGGGTGGCGCACCATTAATATTCAACAGAATTTTGTTAACCCTTGATGGATTTTAAAAATCTTTGCTTTGTTTTGTGGGCAATTCAACTCCTAAACTTTTCTTACTCTAGTGATTTTTCGAAAAAACCTCATCATTTTCATCAAAAACTCGAATAAAGTAAAACGCGCGCTCTAAAGTTACGTATTAATATTGTAATTACAAAGTTGTTGTAATATGTTAGTAATATAAAGCAATATGAAGTTAAGAGTTAAAAACTAGCTAAAAACAGATGCTAAACAACCTGTTCCCGATCGATTTTCCCAATCTACCAGGTCCAAACAGCAGATCAAAGGCGCCATATTGGACAACGACTTCCTGAAGAACATGGACACGTGCCAAGTGCGCGAGATGGTCGATAGTATGTACCCGAAAGAGTTCCCTGCTGGGTCACTCGTCATCACTGAAGGGGAAGCCGGGGGTGCCCTTTTCGTGTCCGCCCAGGGCGATCTCGAGGTCATCAAGGACTCCAAGGTGTTGGGACACATGGGGCCAGGCAAAGCGTTCGGGGAATTGGCCATTTTGTATAATTGTACCAGGACAGCGTCCATCAGAGGTGAGAGATAATTTTTCAAGGTCAAGGTAAAGAAATAGTGTGTACAGGGGGTTACCTTACCACTAATTTCTCATTTTGGTTGTTTGTAAATTTTAATGTAATGACACTTTTTTCTATGTACATTTATGAAATATGCACTTTTATTTTCAAGAACAAAACCAAGTTTGCCCTGATTAAAAACATGCATAATGTCAATACACGACAAAAGAGTAATTTTCACATTCCATTTTATAAATATAGGGTATCTCAAAACTCACTCGCTCATCTGGGTTTGACAATCTATAACAGTTTGCCGTGTGAAATGAGAAACATTAATGAAAGTGGAAAGTTCATCACAGTGCTGAAAAAATTCCTTATTGAAAATTGTTTTTATTACTTGGACGAATATTTTAACATGTAATTTTTTTTTGTATGTCTACGTTGTTCTGTTGACTGCGAACATGTGATGTTTTAATATTTTAATATGTGGCTATGTTGACTATTCCTATACATATGTACTTGTGTCTTACTGGAAAATAAATTAATGAATAAATAAATAAACTAGTGAAATAGCCACTATTATTTTCGAATATTTGATATACATGTTCCATTACTCTTACTTAAGTGAATAACTTATAAATCGTAGGAAAATCCAGGTCCGAATTAATAAAAATCCAATATACTCTTGGGTCCTCCCTGTATCTTCGATTTCTGAAAATCTGAGAAAAGCTTCACAAGCTGAACGGAGCGGTGTTTCAATCATTTGAATTTCGAGTTTCGAAAACGTTCAAAGACTCCAAAAAACAATACAATAAGAGAATAAAAAAAATAATGGAAGTATCTTCTGTTATAATCCATACATTTTCACTTTTCAATCCTACTTTATGGTTTTTTTTAGATTTCCTATCCAAATTTTTGATTTTTCTACCTTCATCTTTAATTTTATTCTATCTCTTGAACAGTTCAGAAGTTCTGCCATTACTTTTCTAAGAATCGAAAATATTGAAAAATATAGTATCTTTTTGTGATAGGCTCAGACTCTGAGTTGAACACTTTTTCAAACTGAATCACCGTAAAAAAAATAAACAAATACTAATGAAACGCTTTCCACAGCTGTAAACGACGTAAAAGTATGGATTTTGGACAGAAAAGTCTTTCAACAGATCATGATGAGGACTGGATTGCAACGTTTACAAGACAATATAAACTTCCTCAAATCTGTACCTCTATTGCAGAATCTCAACAACGAAGTTTTAGCGAAAATTGCTGATGTTTTAGAAGTGGTAAGTGATGAATAGGTCTTCTGTGATGCACTGATCCTGCGTTCTATCCTTTCACGAGCGTTATTCAGTTTCAGGACCTATTTTGACTCAAATCAAATGAACGAACTATATCTGCAAATGTCAAAAATTGCCTTTCTTCTAACTGTCAAATTATGGACAGCTGTTTTGAAAAAAATTAAACATTGACCATTTCGAAAATGTTCCAAAGCTATCATCATAAGTTTTGTGTTCATTCTACAGGGGGTTTCATTAACATGGTAAAAAAATATAACTTAGAGTAGAAAGGACCAAAATGTGATGGTTGAAAGCAATATCGCTTATACAAATGTTGATGGTTAAAAATATACAGTGCGTTCGAAGTTAAAAACTAACTATTTGCTTGTCTGACAGCAACCTACTATTTAAATTTATTTTTGACTTCAATACTTGAAATCGGGTTTATCGTAAAAACAGTAAGGTTTTTGAACTTTTTCCAAGAATACTTTTTTTTCAAAAGATAACGTAGTTTAATGAATGACGGACAGAAAAGTTGTGCGTATATTTAAATAATTGTAAGCGGGTAAGTAGCGCCCTCTTAGTACTACGTTAATACTGATAGAATATTCTTGTTTGCTGTCCTAAAACCCCCAATGTACCAATTTTCAAACCGATATCATAAAAACTGTCGAAGCTATCAAGAAATATGCAAATAAAATTTTAACTTTGAACGCACTGTATATTTTTAACCATCAAAATTTGTATAAGCGTTGTTGCGCTCAATCGTCATATTTTGGTCCTCTCTACTCTGTTTAATTTTTTTACCATATTAATGAAATACCCTGTATATGTTACCATATTTTTCGCAAATTAATTTTGAAGTAATGATGACTTCACAGGCGGACAATGAGAGAAAATTGTCTAGTTCACAGTTCTGACTGAATATTTGCAAGAAAAAGTCGAAATATCAGCCAAAATACCTCATAGTATATGTTCTTTTCGATTAATATTGAATAGTTTTGTTGTTGATCAAAATACATTAGGAACAAATGAGAATATTGGTCAAAATATAGACCGCTTGATAATAATTATGAATCTTCGATGATTCAATGATACCAATAACTTTTCACGTATTCCAGGAGTTTTATCCTGCAGGAGTTCATATTGTGAGACAAGGTGCAAGTGGGGATACGTTTTACATTATCAGTAGTGGATCTGTGAAAGTAACCCAACGTCTTCCAGGTGAGTTGAAATTATTGCCTAATACTCATTCTGGTCCTAAAATGGCATATGTCATTGTCACATGAGGCAATTTAGAATTTAGAGTCAATTCATCGAAATATTCCTCACTCACATCACTCAAGATGAGCTGAGAAATATTAAAAACGAAATATAGTCCAGAAAGTTTGTTAGCCGCAGTCGAATTTTTAACAAATAATGAAAAAACTGTAGTACAATTTTTGGTGAACTGTCACTAGAAGTTCCATGGTTAGTTAGATACTTTTAATTTTGTACTATTGGTATCGAAAGATAACCAGATCTGTCAGAACTATCTTCTATCTTCTATCTAAAATAAATGAAATGTGTCTGAGAAATTGGATACGATGTTGAAACGAATGATTTGTTTATCTGCCTTCAAAAAAGTCGATATTTGTTGAGTTAAAATCCATTGAAAGGTAGCGATAAACACCACAAACAATCACGATATCAATGACATACGTAGAGTGCATTGGAAAAATCAAATGACAAACTTCAATACACAATTGACAAACGAATCGCATTTTCATTCTTTGAAATAGTTATGTAAATAGTCGATGAAAAAAGCTTGTTATTTTCAGTAGTCTTTGAAGTTTGTTATTTTCAGGCGATTCTTATACAAATAATAAAAAATCGGTAGAACAACGCAATTTTTGGTGAACTGTCACAACTAGAAGTTCCATGGTTAGTTAGATACTTTTAATTTTGTACTATTGGTATTGAAAGATAACCAAATCTGTCAGAACTATTTTCCTGAATGAATATACTATATCAGGTGACCTTTTTGAAGATATAAAATGGATGAAATGTGTCGGAGAAATTGGATACGTTGTTTAAACGAATGATCTGTTTATCTGCCTTGAAAAAATTGCTCTTTTCAACTTAAAATCCATTGAAAGATGGCGATAACAACCACAATCAAGCACGGTTTCAATGACATTTCCAATGCTTTAACCATCATCTCCATTGTATCTTGCCTACCTCTTTGCAACCTCAATTCTGAATCCATCTAGGTCGCATGGACGACGAAGAAATCCGAGTTCTCAACCGAGGTGACTACTTTGGAGAGCAGGCATTGTTGAAAGAAGACTTTAGAACGGCCTCGGTGATATCCACCAGTCCTGGGGTCGAATGTTTGACGCTGGACAGGGAGCACTTCAAGCAGCTGATCGGAGATATCAGCGAAATCA
The DNA here is from genome assembly GCA_037013635.1 of Plagiodera versicolora. NCBI lineage: Eukaryota > Metazoa > Arthropoda > Insecta > Coleoptera > Chrysomelidae > Plagiodera > Plagiodera versicolora. The sequence continues at coordinate 6,526,249 of CM072991.1, read as the reverse complement.
GGGAAAAAGACTATGGAGACGAGGAGAGGTTGAATAAACCTTCGTCGTCATCTGAACAACAAGGTACAGAATTATTCGATTCTCTTGTTGGTCAATGTGGAAGAGAAACAAGAGATTTATTACATTGTACAGTGTGACCCATTTTTGATGGAAACACCCCCCTAAATTTTTTTTATTTATTACACGGGATAACCCAATTTACAAAGAATAAAGAATATCACATGGAAAATTTACATAAAAGTAGATTACAATCAATACACATATAAAAAATTTAACAAGAACATAAAGAATAACATCATTCAAAACTTTTCGAATTTTATTTACTTCTATACAAAACAAGTGAAGTTTCCCCCTGTTTGGAGACATTTTAATTCTGTTGAGAGGAGAATGATGTGCATAATTGGTTGAGTGAAATGAAACTGCCAACAGATCAGGAGTACGGGTATTATAAATAGGAGTTTTTATTGCAATGGTCTCAAGTATATACGAGATCAAGTGTTTCCTCATGATTTGTTCTCAAAAGGAGTTTAGTGATTTGTTATCGACGAGAAGAGAAGAAGAATGTCTGTAGGAGTCCTCTTTGGATTGATTGGTGCCTTTTCCACGCTTTGTGTTTGTTTGATTTTGATTTAAATGCAAAATCCAATCAACGTTCCCCTCTTCTTGTAGAACATACAGTTTCAGTCAAACTTTCTCTTGTCCACTAGAATTCGAATACATCACTCTGCAAGATCTGGATGTGGTAGCCACATTAGGTCTTGGAGGTTTTGGAAGAGTCGAACTAGTCCAATACACCAAAGATCCCAGAACAACTTTTGCCCTCAAGTGCCTCAAAAAACAGCACATTATCGACACTCAACAACAGGAGCATATTTTCAGCGAGAGGAATATTATGTTAGGATGCCGAAGTCCTTTTATATGCAGGTAAAAATATTATCCAGGAATGTCAGCATTTCGTTCTGCGTATTTTTGTTGTGCTGAAAGATTGTGAGAATGATTTCAGTGACACTTCTTGGGATCCTGAACTTGAATATGAATTAACAAACAGTTCTTATTCTCGAAATTTGGTTACGCGTCGAGATATACAGAGTGTTTTAGAATTGCACGGCAATATTCCAGTTAGGTATTCTCTGGTAAAAATTAAGGAAAAAAGTTCCTATGAATATGTCAATTCAATTCAATTCAATTCTTTATTGATCCATTAAAACGAGCTTAAAAAAGCAATTGGACAAGTCAGCACATATCAGATACAGATATAAAATACAAATATATAACAAACACATTCATAAATAATAAGAGGTATATAAACAATTAATTGAGTGAACAAAGCAGATGAGAAACAATACAAAACATTTTTACTAATGTAGGTGAGAAAAAAACTCATCGATTGTATAGGGGCTAATTTCAAAAAGTAGTTGTTTTATTTTATGTTTGAATACTGTCCTTGGTTATAATTTTGGAAAACTCCGGAAGTGCATTATATAATCTCAGCCCCAAAACCTCAAACGAGTTCAGACGCAGAGATAAACGTGTTTTGGGCATGTGAAAATCATTTCTGATGCGGGTATTATATTCATGAAAAGATTGGTTCCGTTTAAAAACTTCTTTATTTTTATGGATGTACAACAAAACTTCCAGAATGTGGAGACCTGGTAGAGGCAAAATGTTAAATTTTTTAAATAGTTGATACGATATGTTGATACGAAGTGCCAAGGAATCATGATTTCGTCGTGCTCAATGTTGCATTCAACAAAACGGAGGCCTCTTTTCTTCAAGATTTCCCTAATGAATTCCTTTTTTATTCAATTTTGATGCTTCAAATAATGTCAAATATCAAAATAGTAAAAACATTTCAGAGTATGTAACTTTGAGCCAATTTACAAATTAATTTCTGAGGAAACTGAACGGAATTCGACCAAAAGTCAGGAGGGACAGAATTTAGGTATTAGGTTGGGAAACTTGAAGAAAATATTTGAATTCACCAGTGGCGTACGAGCAAGTTTTTCTTTAGGCTTTTATGGATTGATACCTCGGAAAATGCAACATCCTGTATGGTATTTGGAAAACATTTACTTCCATATTAAGCAGCACCTATTGCTCGATACTCATACAAAATTTGAAAGCTGTATCTGCAGTAGATCAAGTACAATAAAATAAAAACCTATTTTTTTTATCTCAACACCCTGTAACTCCGTTAATAATCGAGATCGGACACACGTTCATAGGAACTTTTTTTCTTATTTTGCACCAGAGAACACGTACCTGGAATATTGCCGTGCAATTCTAAAACACCCTGTATATACAGTTTGACGTGGTCTTTATGGGACACCCTGTATAATATATTGAAATAAATACATTTTTAACACACACGATTCGAATTTTCAATTTTTACAAGTTCAGGTTTTCATTTTCTAAGGTGACATGGCTCCTAATCTGATTACAATGTTTATTTTCTAGGTTATACAGGACGTTCAAGGATTCTAAATACGTTTACATGCTGCTCGAAGTTTGTCTAGGAGGAGAAGTATGGACCATCCTAAGAGACAGTGGTCGGTTCGATGATAATATTACTAGATTCATTGTCGGTTGTGTAATAGAAGCATTCGATTACCTCCATTCCCGAGGGATTATCTACAGGTGAATGATAGTTTTATGAATCTATTTCTTCAGGCGAGAAAGTTGTGACAGTTCGCCAGAAAGTGCGGTGTTGCAGCTTATCTTTTTTTTCAGAAATACTCCGAAGCAGAAAGTTAGGTTAAGTTTATCATCAAAATTATTTTGGAAGATGTCGATTAATAAAATATATAACCCTCTCAAAACTATCTCTGCTTTGAATTATTTGATATTATGGATGAATGAAAGTGTACAGTATGAATATCAGTTCATTTGGAATATTTTTTTAGTTGAAACTGGAATGGATTACTGCGCATACTCAGCTGTCAAAAGATACTTTCATGTGTGACGTCAATGTGCAGCCATTCCACGAAGTGTTTTCTCATGAATAAAGTTCCTTGTTTGTTTTTCAGAGACCTGAAACCAGAAAACCTGCTGTTGGACTCGCAAGGCTACGTGAAACTCACTGATTTCGGTTTTGCGAAGAGGTTGGGTTACAGCAGCAAAACTTGGACATTCTGTGGTACTCCCGATTACGTCGCTCCAGAAACCATTCTCAATAAAGGTCACGACAGGGCAGTCGATTTTTGGGCACTTGGTATATTGATGCACGAGTTGCTCACAGGCAGGTCAGTGCATGGACAAAGTCAATAAATTAATTCACGATTTTTTATTGGGAATCTCAGTATCGTCGTCCTTATGAAACTAGAATTGTTATTTGGGTATTTGCAGTGAAAATTATGATTGGGATCTCAAAGGACCGAAGAATTTTATATCATTCAAAGACATTTTCATTTATCCAGTTGTTCAATTGAACATGCGGAATCACAATAACATAAAATTGCTTCAAACCAGCTTCAAGATCAAATATAATGATGAAGAATAGTCTGTATGAAATTCCTCTGGAAAATATTGGTTGTTATACAGGGTGTTCCTTAAGGACATGCTAATATTTGAAGGGGTTATTCTTTGACACATTTTGAGAAAAAAGCTTCCTATGAACGTATGTCCTAAACTTTTGAGATACAGGGTGATAGAATTTTGAAAAAAAAAATCAGTTTTTCTGATAAATACTGAGATATTATTATTTGAGACATCTTCAAAAATCTTATGAATGTGATCTCTCAATTTGCTTTCAGTCGATGCACAAACATTTTCACGCCGCATCAGATTTTTGAGGAATAGACCCTGAAGTAAAACGATTTTTATTTTTTAAAGCGAAAACCATGCGTCCGACAAAGGAGATCCATGAAATTAATTTTGCTCAATTATGAATGTGGAGCTCAAAAGTAATTTTTATTCTGGGAGTAAGCAGAAGCGTAGTATTTTTTTCTCCAAAAATATTCAATGCAAAACCCGTACGGACGCCACTGGTAGATAAAATCCGTTCATCACAAAATGCACCTTGATGCATAGAAGACATGTACCAAATTTTTCAAAGATGTCCAAAATATCTCAGTTATTATTGAAAAACTGTTTTTTTTAATCCTATCACCCTGTATTCCAAAAGTTGAGACTTTTAGGACATACCTTGATAGGAAGTTTTTTCTCAAAATATGTCAAATAATAACCCTTTCAAAAATTAGCATGTCTTTAAGGAACACCCTTTATATTCAGTTACGTAGTGTGAAAAATAACGTAAGATTATGATTTTTTTTTTATAAAACTTCCCTATTTTTTCGGACTGTTTGGTCGATGTGAAGAACTATGACGAATAACGCTTGGCAACCACTCAAAAAAATTTTGGGTATAATTCTAAACGTTCTGGATGTTGTGGTTTACTTCCAAATAATGTGTGCGTTCGCCCATCAACTGATTCGGAATTTATAGCGGTCAAAAGAGGTGGAAATGATATAATTCACATCACAACTCGTAATTTCTGAACGTAGCGAACCAGAATTCATCCTTGTGGAACCCCCCTTGTGCGCCAAAAAGGTCCAGAAAAAAATAATTTACATTTCCCAACGCTCTGCATGTCATGGTATCATTTCCAAAAAATAGTGATCTGGCTTCTTTAATAATTTTCCTGACTTTCTTAGTCCGCCTTTCACCGCCGATGATCCAATGAGGACCTACAACTTGATTTTGAAAGGAATCGACATGATCGACTTCGCCAAACACAACGTTGGCAGGACTGCTCAGGGTTTGATTAAGCGACTGTGCAGTCACTGCCCCTCAGAAAGGTTGGGTTGTCAAAGAGGCGGGATTCAAGATGTCAGGAAACACAGGTAAAAGTGGTCAAGTTCAACTGTATAGTCAATTTTTTATTTTGGTAGTTCTTCCTGGAAACCTGCGATCAATTGATTTATTTCTGATTTGAGCCAAGATTTTTTTTTACTACAAAAAAACACGATGTAGTGGACATATTTCCAATGAAGACACTCTCTGATTCCTTGGATTCATTCATTTATTTATTCATTCATTTATTCATTCATTTATTCATTCATTTATTCATTCATTTATTCATTCATTTATTCATTCATTTATTCATTCATTTATTCATTCATTTATTCATTTATTTATTCATTTATTAACATGGAGACTCACACTATTCGATTGGAAAGTATAATATTGATTATTCTATTTCTAATTTGTGCAAAAATTTTTTCTTACTACCAAAAGACCACGATGTGGTATAGTCTTTCCAATATCAATTGCAGAACACAGTTATGCGAGGAGTAGTCAATATTTAATATACGCCCTATATAAACGCATGGCACTCACGCCAAATTAGGGAACAAAAATGATGATTAGTACTCGTACGAAGTCAAAGAAGCCGCCAGGGTCAACGTGGATTCGAATTGTATGTGTCAACATTCCTTTCGACCAATGAAAACGGTGAATCAGGCATCAAGCATTGGCACTTCATTGGTCGAAGGGTTATGGACACTCGGAAGCTATAAATCATTTTTTTTACTCAACAGATTGGATTGTCTGGATATCAGTGGTGTAGTGTGGTGTGTTGAATTATGAAATTTCATTAAATAAATTGAAATATGGCGTTTTGGCGACCGTGGGCGAATGAAAATAATTGAGTGGCTAAACAACGGCGTAATAATGTTTCGATTGCCTTTTAAGGAAAACTTTCTCGGATATGATTTTAAACGTATTTATAAAAATAATAAATTCATAAAATAAGGTATCCCCGCCTATGGCAGATCAAACAAAATTGTCGGCAAGGGTTCGGCATGAGTTTTTATATTCTGCAATTGATATTGGAAAGACTATAGACATGTCTGAGCATATTACCAATGAAGACACTTTCTGATCACTGGAATTTATTCCAAGATGGAGACCCACACTATTTAATACGAAAGTATAAAATGGATTTTTCAAAATGATTTCCAGATGGTTCCAAGGCTTCGACTGGGACGGATTAGTATCCAGAACACTGACAGCACCAATCCAACACCATATAAATGGACCTTGCGACACATCAAATTTCGACAATTTCGAAAAAGATGAAGACATACCCCCCGATGAACTGTCAAACTGGGACCAAAATTTTTGACCAACGATCATTTATAGATGACTTTATAAGGCGAATATTTTATAATACAGTTATTGTGATATACATTTTTTCTTATTATTCTGAATAAGTTTCGTGTGGTTGAAAAATATGTGAAATCTTGTCTACTTGAAAAAAAAAATTATCCCATTTTTTTACTTTCTTGAATCAAAAAAAATACGTGCCAAAGAAAATAATCACAAAAGCGTATTTTTCATCCATTTTCTTTGACCATTTCGTTTTTTTTTTTTATTTCAAAGATTTATTATTTCCGGTAGAAAAAAGTGATTTCAAAAAGTGATAAAAGAGATAAAAGCTGTGCTTATACTCGGCGCCTGGCAGTGTTGCCAGTTGTGCTACTTTCGGGGCTTCTACGGATTTTTTTTTTCATAAGTTTCGCCCACGGAAATTAAACGAATGTTGTGCGAATTAGTACTGAAATAAACCCCCCATTTTTATTGTTGATTTCGATTCAGTTATCAGTGAAAAAAACATACTTGTTTGATTTCTAAACGCGCCTCAACCTTGATTTTCGTCACCATTTCAAGATGAATGTCAAAGAAATGTTTTCAGGAATTCATTTTTTCCATTCGTCATTGCAGCTTTGGGCCATAAGGACTATAAGCTTTGGGCAGTTAGCCTATGGGCTATAATGACAGTGGGTCATGATGGCTATGAGTGGTATTTGCTATGTACCATAATTGCTAGGGACCATAATGGCTATCGACCATTCTGGATATGGGCCAGAAGGACTATGGACCAAAACAGTTTATAGGCATATTACAACTCGTACTCATTTGGACTAATTTGCCACTTTTCAAACGAGCCTGCAAACTGCACAAACAAAATTGTAATAAAATTCAGGTTTCCATCTGATAGAAGGCGTATGCATACTCGAAACTGTTCCAAACTGTTGTTATCAGCATTGAAATACTAAACGTGAAGCCGTTGGAATGTTAATTTGTCATTGATCGTACGAGCAAAATGCCCAAATTCATTTGAATATACTAACTTTGCGGATTCTACTACAAATGATTTTCTGTCTACGTAATTTCCATTTATCAGAGTTAGTAAACCTGCACAACTCGATAAAAGTTCTGATAGCAAGTCTGGTAACGAGGCACCAGTAGGTGAATTTATGTTTCAGTTTTCACATCAGGAATGTTTTCAGTTCAACAGTGCGGAGATTATTTCCATTTGTCGGTGAGTATTTTCAACAATAACATACTTTCAGTTGAACTTTGAATATTTCACACAGCACAAATACACCCATAAAATTTAATGAATATTTTCCTTATACAGAGTTGTGCACAAAAAATAGCCAGAGCTGTAACGAATCATTCAAAATAGAAATTTGAAATTTGGTATTCCATCACTTTCGGTCTAACCAGAAGTGACCCCAACTTTTGATTTTCAAATGAAACCCCCTGTATATTTTTCCAGTAGTTTTTCCGGATCAAAATGTCAAAACGACGTCACACTTTTTTAGGACACTCTGTACAACCAAAAAATCTTTTGGAGCAAAGTCTGATATTGCCAAACACAGGGCGTTAATATTCTAATCCAATTTTTGATTTTGGTAATGGTGTTATCGAAAAGGAAAACAATACACAGAATAATAATATTAAATCTCAGATATAAGTCAAAACTACTACTCACTTACTTTTCATAGTTGGAATATTTCAATAAAACAGCAACAAACAACACATCAAAGGTAAGTTATCGACCAGGCTACATAATTTGGCCATTTCACTAAGAAAATTCGATAATTCTTAGGAACGAAATAATTTTAGGTTAATCGAACCGAACATGACTAAAATATATAAATACCAACATCGTATTCTTTCTTTAATCGATAAACCTTTCAGCATTCATGAAAGTGGAGGGGAACATTATCTGTCCATATCAAACCCTTTATCCAAGGATAAACCGGAATTATAAATGAAATTAATCGGATCACACCTAAAGGGATATTATATTACCATCACGATATACAGGATGTAAAAGTGACGAAATCAACTTCTCGTTAGAAAAAATAGACATTAGAGGTTCTGTCAAAAGGACGAGAAAACCTGAGCTCACACTCTGTATTGCGAGGTTGCCTAGACAAGGAATTTTAACAAAGAGCATACTCAATGGATCTGTAGAGGTCGCACATACAGAGTGGAAAAAAATTCTGGAAACGCTCAATTATCTCACAAATGGGTAGTACGAATTGTACAAAATTTTGGATAAGTATATTTTGGAATACGAAAATTCCAGATTTGACATCTGCAATGTTGCCAGATTCACCGTTTTTCTGATATTATTACTAACTTTGGTTTTTTAAATAGATTACCCCGTATATTGTATCATTATTGGAATGTCCTCTTCAGTACAAGCTCAACCATACGTAACACTTGATATTTGATAAAGTCAGAAAGATCTTAAATAAATAGAACGAAAGTCTGGTTACGCCTAATTACATTAATAAAATTTTTAATACAAACTAAATTACAACGTAACAATTGAAAGATTACTACAGTACCAAAATATTGTCTACTAAATGAGATGTTCAAAATGTGCCCCTTTATTAATTTGACAGTACCCTAATCGATGGTAGATAATTGAGTGTTTCCAGACTTTTGTTCCACTCTGTATGCTTCATTCTTCTAATCACCAATCAAATCGACACATTACGCACGATATGTACGTGGCCAGCTAGGTCTCCTGATCTAATCCCACTAGATTTTTTAGTGGGAATTATTTCAAGCTAAAAGTTTACTTTGACAGATCCCATACTTTGGATAAACTAAAAGAAAGAATTAGGATCGAAACTAATTTAATTAACGCTGCTAGCCTCAATAATGTTTTTGTAGGAGTTTCAACATCGCCTTGCATATTGTCAAGAAGTAAATAGCTTGCAATTTGAGCACTTATTTAAATAGTTTGTAGGTTTATTCAGTCCTGTTGTCATTTTCTCGATAAATAATTATAATTATCAATGGTACTTCAGGACCGAAAAATATTGAAGTCCGATCCAGAAAAATTGTAGCCATTGAGAAACTACAAATCGATATCTGTGGAATCGTAATAAGTGATAATTATATACAACCGAATATTGTTGGTGTGATACTGGGTAATTATTGTGGCATAGCACAGTATTGATCGATGTTTGAATCAATTTTTATATTGAAGACAATGTCCTTATACAAACCCTGCAACAATAGTCATTCATGGATAATTTGAATCCTGGAAAGGAAAAGGATTTATTATTTGTTTCAATTTTTTTATTTATGATGTAGTGATTTTTGCGTTGTCAAATGATGATTCGGATTTGTTGAAAATTCATCAGTTTTTGATGGTGATTAAAACTAGTTTCTCATACAAGATAATTAGATAATGAATATTTCCTACATAATACAGGTGTTTATTGAATTTTTCCTTATTTTTCAATAATTTTAAACTCGATAGACTTTAACCATAGTATATTACTGAGATTTTATCAGCATACTAGGGGTTTTCCAATATACATAAATAAAATTAGAAGCATCACACTGAAGTGAAATTATTCACCTGTTATATTGAAAACATGCAATACTCTTCTTTAGTTAGGAAATTCAAAGACTACAATTCCTTTGGATCAAGTTTATTAACAATGGCTTCCACCATATCCTAGATTCAACGTCAATATTTTATCTAGGTCAGGAAATAGGTCAGAAGTTTAATTTGGGTCACATTATGTTTCCTTCTCAGAAACAGGGTGAAGATTAATATTAATTTAAAGTGCGATGCCCATCAGAAGAAATTATGGGAGGTAATTCAACAACTTGATTGGCCAATATTCGTCTATTCATAGATGCAATATAAGAAAATACAAGATGGAACTACGCCACGTGATACAGGGTGTCTTTTAACAAAAAAATAATCGTCACCCCTTTCATCTCCTCAATTTTAATTTAATTTAATAGCAAGGGGGTCGTGCGATACATTATTAAAAAGGATTATAAAAGTGAAATTTTGAGAAAATTATGTCCAATTATTCGAATTTCTCAATCTTTAATTTTCCAAATTGGAAATGCAAAAAAATAAATACGAATGAATCAAATTGAATTCTCAAGAATAAATCAACTGGACAAATCATTCTAATCAACAACCCAATCACTGAAGGAGATGTTCAATTGTTTTCTATTCACTCTCTAGCAGAATTAATTATAATAATTCATCCAGGTGATTTATTTTTTTTTATTGTTATTTTTTCATAATTAATTTCCATTCATTGATTAGATAGTAGTTTTCAAATTCTACTTTTGATATAATTTATAGCACCCTTGACATTTTTTGAAAGAAGGTAGCTGTCAAGAGGAGTTAGTGCAAGGTGTTTTTTCATCAAAAAACACTCCGTTCGAAATATAAAAATACGTGTCTGAGCGTTCTCCAATTTTTGTTTCAATAACTAAAATTAAAAGGAGGTAAGACTTGTCATCGGAGTCAGTTGTTTTGAAACTGGTCAACTCAAAGGTATTGGAGGGAAATCTGTCCACTTACAGAAACAGCATTTATTCTCACCGAACTTTAATTGGTGTTTTTGAATGTGCTTATGCAGAAGTTGCAATTTTCGTGTTTTTTATTTTCATCCTAATATTCAGTCAGTAAGTTTTCAATAAAAAACGTTATCCAGAAAGTGTTTTCTTTCTTATTTTTCCACTTTAGTTACCTTAATAACGATGCTGTCGATATTTGATCAATATTCCAATAGTTTATTCATGCACGACAGTTGAATTGGTAATTATAACTTGTTTTCCATGTGAAAATACATCAATATTCCCATCCAGATCATTATCTTCGGCCTTCTCCCATGCGTGCCGTCTCCACCACTGTCCTTGACGTCGAACCCAACCCAAAAACTAACCCCCTTCCCTTTTTTTCTTTCCAGTAATCACCCGACGAGCTGTAAAGCGAACGCAAGCGTCAGGTGAGAACTTCCAAACGGTCGCCGCTTCGCTTCGCAGTCCGCGCAACTTCCAAAGGAGTTCCGAAGTAGCAGACGGACAGTGAAAGTTCTCCGGAATGTGGACAAAGGAACTTCGCGAGGAACTGTAGGATGACTCAGTAAATGATTTTTTTCTCTGCACCTTTTCGCACACTGGCACTAAAAAAAGTTTTTTGTATGCACACCAGTTGCAGCCCATCTAGGGGCTTTTTTTTTGACACGCTGAATTAGAATTTTGAGTCGAACATTCTGCAATTTCGAGTTGATTACAAAAAATTGTGAAAAATTGCGGAAATTCGATGTTTCAGTACTAAAAAATCTGAATCTGAGGCAAGCATATTCTCCATTTTAATATGTTGGATACTAAAGTTCGTTTATTTATGACAGTTCTGACAGCTTGCCAGAAAGTGCGGTGAAACTGCTAGTCTAGTTTTTCAGCGATACTCCGAAAGAGAAAATATATTTATCATTCGAATTGTTTTTTTTTTTTCAATGTTTTAATTATAAAATAAATACACCAAATTTGGATAACTATTGGCTGTAGATAATCATTGAACAGTGTTTTTCAATATTTGTGGAAAAAAAATCACTAGAATTAACAAACTTTTTGTGAAATTACTGTGGACTGTTGCCATAATCACTGATGACTAAAGGTTCCCTGCTATTTCTCAGCCAATGATAAGTTCAGTGGTTAGTTAGATTCTTTTTATTTTGCACTGTTGGTATTGAGCGATAACCGGAATTAAATGCGAGCAGGTCCGGCTTCAAAAAATAATAACTCCCACTCAATATATTATAATTGGTCAATTAAGTAGATTATCTGCTGTATACTCCAATGAACTTTTCACACTTTTCACGTCTTTTGCACCATTAGAAATGTGGTCAAAACAGAAAGAGCCTGTTCTCACGAGTTGACATGCGCAATACAAATTTCAGGACACGAAAAGAACTCCTTTTATAAATGTTTCGGGAAAAGTCCAGGTAGACTGCAGATTAACATTAATTTATTTTAGTTCAACATGTGCAGAGAAATAGCGGTTACAATTTGAAAAAATATCACTGACGTCATAACCGATACCTTGTAACATCAACAACGAGACGTAAATGTCAAAAAGCGTATCTTGAAATAGCTCTTACTTTTCTAGCGAACGAATCGATTTTTTATTTCATGTACATGCGATTTAATCTCGACAGATGTATCAAAATAATTTTTCTACAGTTCAAATTAGTCGTCTCAGTTTCGAAAATGTGTATTGATGAACGCATTGTCGACTTGATTGTATAATGACACAAATCTATCATCATTTTATGTCTTACATAAAGAATGTCCTAATGAATCTGTCGCTAACGATACGAACATAAATATTACATTTTCTGGAAAATTAGTATTATTTTCTTGAAAGCGATTGAGGGTCCTTAATGGCCTTATATCGACAAATCTGCCTGATTAATGGTTGACCTAAATGAAGTTCATCGAAGAATACAAACAACTCAGTTGTCTCGTGGTGTTTGAAGGTAGAAAAAAGAAATACTCGAACGGGTCGATTTAAATCAAATCAACGATTTCATTTATTATCTCTAATGACAATTTAGATTTTTTCGAATAATTATACGAAATGGAAAAATGGGATTGAAATTCATTTTCAAAAATAAATGAACTGGGAGAAGTAGATTCTGATAGATGAAAACCATTTTGGACAACCAATGCAGTAATTGGATTGTCGATTAGATAAATCAATCAAATTCATTTGTTTTTGAAGATTTATTTCGGTATTATTTCTATTTTACCTTTTTATTCATTTTATAACAAATTTTTCTTCATGAAACATGCAGAATTATTTTTATATTTGTTACATACAATGTATTTTTTGTACCATGTTATTTTTACAATTGTATACATATTGATTATAATTATTTATTTTTTCATAAGACATTACAGCGTTGTCATCTGTTTTATATGCTTATTTCCAAAATACAAAAAAGTTTCTGAGATGTTTAATACGATCAATGTACATAAATGCACTGGATTCTTCAGTTTATACAGGGTTTACACAGTGGATGAAACATTAGACGTATCTGGAGAACAGAAAGACAGATCATGTCACTGTGAAACACCCGGTATTTTATGTGAATAAATAACATGAGCATTTGTAAACTTACTGAAACTAAAAATTAAGTTTGTCTTTCAGTGGTTGCAAAGAAGAAGACGATTCGACTGAAACCCCTGGAAATCTCCGACGACACAACAAAGATGAACGTACTGTGCCGTGGACGACGTCTTCATCGAACGAACTCAACAATTTTCGATACCCAAGCGGAGCTTTCTTGTTGTTGCCTGATGATCGAGCTGTGAATCGGGACGATAAGAATGGGTGAGTTTTTATGAAGAAATGATTGAACAGTGTCAAAGGCTTCAAACACACTCACTCGCTCGACAATTCGAAGTTAAATTTTTTTTCACGAGTTCTCTCGAGATTGGCAGCTATGTATGTCATTTTTTTAAATAATCACAAAATGTGAATGAATTAGTGAAAAATTAATAAGAATAATAAGGATTATAAGATAAACTTTCATTTTCATGAATTTATTCAACAGACTTTTTTGCTGCATCAAACATTGTTTGACTTATCTGTCATTTTTAATAAATAATAGAGTTCTGAGTGGTACACTACAACTTACGTATCTATCAAATGACAATGAAAGAAATAACTAGCTGTATCTTCTAATAAAAAAAGTGTCAGTATCGAAACAGTTCTTCCATAACAAACAAAACAACGAGAAGTTGAAAAATCTCACTAAATAATTGATTTACAATTGAATTAATTCAGGAAAAAAATGTTATTGTAAAAAAAGTGGGGGGTTCTTAGAAAAAACTGACTTTTAGCTTTTTTGTACAATAACAATGTTTTTCTCAAATAATTCAATTGCATATCAATAATTATTCTCATCATTTCAGTTTATTATATTTATTTCTTATTTTTGGTTTCATTTTCAACTAGGCCAGTCTCATTAGTAAGTTATCATAAGTGACAAATGAACGCATGACGTCACGTTTTTGATGACGGTAATTAGATGATTAGACCAGGATGATTGAGAGAAACCTGTAACTACTCCATTGTCTTTGGAAGGCACCTTTGATGGGGAACTTTTAATTCGTTCAAAAGATGGCGCTACTCGCTGAGTTACACACATACATACAGCTCAAGCTAATAACAAACCGCGTTTTCTATATTCGCTACTATACTATGCGAGGAAATTAAGGGGGTATTCTGGTCTAGAAGATTGAAAGAATCATTTTTTTTGCATATTTTCAAAGCTTAGACTTTCGAAAATATGCTCTCAGAAGGATTTTTCGAAATTCGAATTATTTTGAGAGATACAGTGGATTTTGTGACGCGGCACTTAAACCGGCCGAGCGGAGTGATCACACAATGGATGGCAGATGTTTTCCAGCAATTCTTTTGTATCCGACTTGAGCTCGTAGTATACCCTTTTAATTGAGTTTTTATATGTACCTGACTACCAGTACGTACCCAATATACCTGGAACTGTTCAGTTTAGTCTCGATCTTGGAGCTAAGTAGACACGAAACTGGAAATCTTTCTCAAACTTCAAACGCGTTTTTCTCAAAACTATACTTTTGTTGAGGTGGTTGACACGATATCTCAAGTTCTATCTGACCGATTCCTTTGGAATTTTGTGAGAATCTTCTTCATACATCTCTTTATCGCAGGAACTAAGGATTTTGAAAAATTTCAATTTAAAGTATTTTTAAAAAATTCGTAAAAGTCGAAAAACAGGGGTAAAAATGAATGTTTTTTTTTAAGTAGACGCCATTTTCTGAATTTTTTATATTTTTTTTCGGCCGTAGTTCAAGCGATAGCGACATCTTTACTAATTAAGAATTTTTTTGTTTGTTCGATTTGGATGACTACAAGGGCTGGAATCATGTCAACCAGGGAGCCCTGTTTGATTGGCAGCCCCCACTTCACCGGCCTGTCATTTGACCAATTTTTGACATTTCTTCCTTCTGAATTTTTTTCCACATACATAAAGGATCAATAAACATTATATAAAAAATTGATAGTGAAAATGTTTTTATTTTTTTTATCCCAGTTTGAAAACTATCCAAAAAGTACGGCTCTAGACCAGAATACCCCCTTAATTCAATTCGAATATTCTGCAACACCTTTTACGATATCGATGAAGGTTATTCCTGTCGAACTCTGCCCATTTCTGGGGCAGCCACTGATCGCCGTCGTTCAGTCGGGATCCATACCCTTGTCCTTCCACAATCACCGAAGGGTTGGTAAATGCCACGTGACTCGTCGACGAAATCGATACCTCTCACGACGTCACAGGTCGCGTCCTCTTTTCCATTGAGCAAATCGAATTGAGGCTATCGCCTGGAGATTTTCGGCCTCACGAACTACGTTCCCGTTTTTCTCTACAACGGTGCACGACGAAGTTTTCGATGAAAAATCGGTTCGGTGCGATTTGATCCCGACGGGACATGCGCTGCGTCTTCCAGAGTATCCCGAAAATAGCTCAGTTTCCTCCGGGATCAAGTTGGGGCGATATATCCTTGGGTGGTGAATGATAGGGTAGGTTCTAGTGGTTGTGGTAGTGGGTTTGAGGTGCTCAAGATTCGTGAAGGAAGGTAATTTTTTTTAATCGTTCCACTTTACTATACAGGGTGGTCCATTAGTGTGTGGAAGTAGAATTACTCAGTAAGGAGAATACAAAAAAATGTTTCGAAAAAATTCTGTTATATTTGCGCAGATATACAATCTTTAAATAATTTGAGATATACAGGATGATCAGCCAGAGCAGGGCAACACGCGAAAACGTCAAATCCAAAGAATACTTGTTGAAAATATGGATATATTCACTTCATTCGTTCACCCTTTTTATTTTATCACAGCTTTCAATCATGGAACATGGAAAGTTCGATGTATTTACAAGTAATTTCCGAAAATACAATTAATTTGAACGTGATATTCAAAGGTTGCTTGATGAAAATGTGAAAAATTTTTAATCGTAAACTAGAAATGCAATTTCCTCAAAAACAATCGATTTCATCAGAGGGTATATCATATGGACAAAATTTGAGGGTATAAAACGGTCCTACAGGATGGGGGAATAATATACTGGGTGTTCCATTTGAAAAAATCAAGTTATCGGTAATTGGAATCTCCTGAATTAATGTTTCTCCTGAAAACACCCTGTATCAAAAACTGGAGTTCTCCTGCATTCGCACATTTCAATCATCCTTTATCTTCCTAATCACCAAATATGGGTAGCCATTTATCACTGTGGACTTTTTTTTGACACCATTTATAGTGCACAAATTATCGTTAAATTCTCATAATTTTAGCGCCAGTTTGACAACGTCGCAAATCATTGGAAAAACAAAGATGGTATTGGATGCAGAATTTTACGATGAGTTTGATGGTGAACAAATATATCGGGTGTTCTATTTAAAAAAGGCAAACTTTATATTGCCCCGCTCTGGCTGATCATCCTGTATATCTCAAAATATTTTAGGATTGTATATCTGCCCAAATATAGCAACATTTATCCGAAGTATTCTCTGTATTCTCATTCTTAATTGAGTAATTCTACTTCCAAACACTGATGGACCACCCTGTATCTACATAGATCCACGGACAATACCAAAAAATTTAAATCTTCATGTATGGAATATTCATATTCACTTCGGTTGGAATTCTGAGAATATACAGGGGGTTATATTTAAAATAAGAAAGTTGGTATCGGTCACTGTCACTTGACACACCCTATATAATTATTTTTCTATGAAAAAAATACGCATCTTAAAATACAAATCGACGTATCCAAGCGTTTTTACCAACACGCTCTCATTTATTCGTTATCGAATTAATTCCATGTGACTGTTCCACCCTGTACATTAAACAAGTCGTCATATTAAATTTTTTTGTCATGATTGTGATGAATTCTGGATCAACCATAGGCCCTCTAATATAATATCTGGTCCGATAAAAACACATGCCATCAATTACGAGTCAGATGAACCAAATCCATAAGGCCGGTCCTGCTGCTGCGAATTCTTCAATATTATTGACATCGTTTTATGTCTATTTGCGGGTAACACGGATTATTTAGTCATCAATCGTATTGATAAGCGGCGCTGGTTTTGCATAAAACAATCACCAACGATTTTGAATATCTGTTGAACTGTATGGCAATTCCATTTTGAGTCATCAGTAGATAATACTGAGGAATACAACTATTTATCATACTCCATCGTTTTTTTTTTTTTCGAGAGAGAACTTCTATTAGTGAATGTCGGAATAACAATATCACTTTTACAACATAAAATGATAAAATGTTGCTCACAACACATAATTATAAATAAATGGATGATGAGTCAAGAGTAATGAGTCAGATCTTGAAGAAAAATCGTTTATCTGCATAAATAAACAATGAAATAATGGTTACAGATTCTTTGATCGAAATGAATCAACAAGAATTTTCAAAATCCCAAAAATAAAGCATCAATATTAAATTAATATTTGCAATAATAATTCGTTCACGTATTTTGAAACAATATTTTTCAATCCAGATTCTTGTTTGTATACTGGGTGTTTCAAATTCGATCTCCACAGTGGGATCTTTGAAACTATGTATTGGATTATTTATTTATTACAAATAGGCAATTAAGCAAAGATGAGATATTTCTTGAGATATCCAGGAAGAACCGGATTTTTGGCAATTCATTTCAAAAATTTTCAGCCTCTATCGAAGAATTCCAAAACAGATTATATTTTCGAATTGCTACTATTGTCGCTTTTGAAACATTATTCTTCCCGATATTATAGTTTTTTTTTAATAATCGTCACTTATGATACATCCATAGACGTAGAATAAATAGAGACCAAATTTTTTCCAACAATTTGTAGCAATGTTTTTATATGATTGTTTTTTTTTTCGGAAAAATATCAGACTATAGATATAGGTCAATTTCGAATCGCTTGTTGTTTCGTTTAGATGATACTATAAAAGAAAATAGAAATAAGATATAATTCAATGGTTCCACTCCATAAAATTCCATGAATAAGTATCTGCTAATATTGATAAAAAATTATCGTTTAATTGATGCCACATGTAAACAAAAAATTAAAACATGATTTCCATCTAATGCAAATTGTAGAAAATTCCAAATAACATGTCAAAAAATCGTAGGATGCTACAGGTGAAGAAAAAAAGATCCCTGTAACCTGATATTATCCATATTATTTTGTGAACAACTATTCATCAGATTATACACGCGCTTCCTTCACCTTTTTTGAGCTACCCAACGTTGATAGAGGTGAAATAAATGATGTTCTGCAGTGGATCACGTGGTGTGGATATGAAGCTGCAGCTAGTTGTGGTTGAAACTGGAGAAAAGTGGAAAAGAGCCTTACTCAGGTGAGTTTTTCAATATGGAATATTGCATAGTATACAGGTTGTCTATTTCAACGATTTTTTTTTGTTTTTGATGAACTAGTCGTACTTTCGCCAAGAATATATTTTATTTTTGAGGGAACTACTTTGGAATAACATTGCACGTTGTAAAATTTTGACAGTTACCTGAAACGCATTCGTTCTTACTAATTGGATCAATTTTTATACAAAAAACACCCTGTATCCAAAACAAAACTCGTACTCTGTTCCATTCTTCACCTTCATACCTAAATACAGAAATGGACACTGGGTTCAGAAATTAACAAATATACATGGTGTTCCATTCAAAGCAAACCTAATATTGTCTCGCTTAGATTAAACACCCTGTAAATCTTATCAAAATATGCTACAGTTCAAAATTTTCAACACACACTAATATGGTTCAACCTATATACACATTTTGCAATTACAAACCTAACATAATTCAAGGAATGTTTCTTTTGAAAAGTTGCATTTGACGTGATATACTGAATAAAAATCAATATTTGGTTGAAAATATTTTCGTGCAAAGATAAAGAATCGTCCTGATGAATTGGGAATCACGGACAGTTGTATAATCGGATAATAATAAAATCTGATATGGATAGGCACTCATAGATAGACGTTCATGACATTTATCAGTATACCGGGCGATGAAGATATTAATAGCACGAATTTATTTTCGAGACAATTGACTGCGAGAAACAACTATTTGTTTTGAAAAATATTGAAACATTGTGTCAATCTTTCTTCCGAATAACAACAGAATCATGTAACTTTTTTGTGGGCACTTCTTGAAAAGAGAAAGGTTGTATCCATATCGTTAATTCTGACCGTGACCAGATACAACAAATCGTCATCCACCCGTAAACAGTGCATCCAGCTATCTTGGCCATGGCAAACTAGACTGTAGTACCTTTAAATAGTCGATGATGATAACGATGAAGTGGCAGGCCTCGTCACTCGTTAAAGGTTACGGACCGAGCAGTTAGGTACAGACAGACGAACACACTTAACGTCCTACGTTGTCCGAACAACATAAACAACTCTGGCGGGAGTAGCGAGTCGAGTTGTTGCGATTTCATCCAGCGGGCTCTGATTAAAAAACATTCCGGAGGTGACCGCCCCGACCTATTGGTTCTGCGAAGTGCAAGTGTGTTTGTTATGATTCTTTGACAGCGAATAACGTAATCGCCTGGTGGTTTAGTTTTTTTTTGTGCGGTTGGTGAGTGCGGTTAGGTTGTACCTGTGCTCTATTTGTTTTTTCAAGGTCGTCGACGGAAATAACTAGTGATTTGTTGATATTGTATGTATGCACTCAGTATTGATATTTCCTTATGTTCTCAATTGCCCTTTGAGAAAACTTATCCATCAGGGTCATTCACTATAAATCCCGAAGTGATTTCTCGTCGGCTATGTCCAATTTGAGTAATTCCTAACCTGAAATTTTCTGCACTACCCGATTTTGTATGCATTCAATTTAACCCAAGGCATAGATTCATTTCGTTGATTTGAGAGTTCTAAATCAAATGACTTGAAATTTTATCTGTTCGCTTGAATCTTGAACTGAATCGAAGGTATCACAGAAAAAAAAACGAGCGGGAACAATGCATACAAGCTGTCACAATTATCTCCTTTCGTCGAAAATGCTTTTAAGAAATATCTAATACAATTTAACCTAAGTCCAACATGATTGTGGATGATCTCAGGATATGAATAGTAACTGAATTTCTTCTGTTGAAATTTTTGATGTTACTTCGGTGTTAGTGACCCTGTATAGAAACAAAGTTTTCAGTCAGCGTTGAGTAATATTACTGTAGGAAATTAAAATTTAATAGATACTTAAGTCGTCCACTAACTTTCACATGTGGGCAACTGATTACCTACTTAAAGATACATAAAAATGTCTGATAATCTAAATATTCATCATATCGGTTATCATGTACTCACTTGACATAGATCATATGAATCAGTGGAAACATCGATTTTGAAAGATTACCAAAAAAAATGTCGATTCACAGAAACATCATGTTCAATTCTTACAATACTTTACAATTCATAGAGAAATTTGTATTTTTTCATTAGTCAGTCTTTTGATCTATATTTTCCAGAAACAAAATTTCTTCAGTATTGTGTTAAATGAAGGTTGTGCTTCCATGTATGCACTATTCTTTGAAGCTATTTCGAAAAAACGGTAATATTCAATTGATTGGAATAATAATCAAATGCAGTTTCTGACTTTGACATAATGGCATGTAATGTTGTAGCGCCCTGTAAAATATACAGTTACATCGAGTTCCAAACAGCTCATTTAGAATTTTTAACCGGAAATTACTCACCTATAATTAAATATAGCTATTCATGAAGTTTACATAGAGTCAATATTTTCATCAAAAGGGTATCATACGAACCGGAAATTATGTGATAATATTATAATTCATGTAATAGGTGTACATTCGTGAATTTGTGTGCATATAAAATTTGCTCTCGTGAATACGCCTCTCAGTATGAATCGGTAGGTTCAAAGATATTATCGAATCATGATGAATTTAATGAAATATAATTTATTGAATGTATAAAAACAGTAAATGACAAATTGGCAATTTGAAAATGAATTTCATATGACATTCAACAATTCCAGTAAAATTGTTTGCAATAAAAGGATTTTAGTTGATTCAATGCAAAATATTGTAATAGTTTGAATGCTGGATATTTAGAATGGTTTAAAATAGAATAATCCATTCCACCATATTTCGCAATGAAAACCTATCATTTCATAATAGAGCAGTTTTGGTGGCAAATATTTTGAAAGAAAAAACATTAAAAATAAAAACGCGTCAAAAAAAACGTTCCATAGTCTGGTCAATAATAGTCTATTGAAAGCAATTGAAAAATGTTGATTGCACGTGCCGGTTATACTATAAATGATTATGACATCATAATGGCCTTTGATTTCTCGTCCTTGACATTCATTACTTCTGATAGACCCCTGATTTTGGTGTAAAATTTGTGTGATATTATTAGGAACCGGCATTTATCAAAGCATATTGTTCGATTAGAAACCATTTAACGTCAATAAAATCTCATTTCGAACGATTCAAGATATTGGTGTTGTTTTTCACAATAATCGAGCTCAATATGTGAGTCGTTTTTTTTATTCCTTCAGAAAATTTTAATGACTCAAGATTATTCTAGAGAGAATTTTCGTTCTCAATTTTGTTAGGATTGACTATACGCACTGTACATTTTAAACTGAAACTTTATTCATACTAATTTTCATGGAGTTTTCGAATATGGCATCGCCTTTTCAGTGGTTTTCAAAAAGGCGAAGAAATACCTATTGACTTTGTCTTTTCCTATGAACGCCATCTTGAATTTAAACAGTTGAAATATGGAGGACTTGACTCTTACAAGTATTCTGTGGATATGACACATAGTTGGGGGGGCATCAATGGCGCATAAAATGGGTTCATAAATAATATATAAATATTTTTAACGTGAAAATTCCTCATTAATAGTTTTAAAGATGATGCAAACACATTGAATTTATTCGTATAAACATTCTGGGTTTTACTGGCACACATTCCAATATCAACACAACATGTTGATAGCTTTATAATCTCGTCTAAATATAATGGATAAGTCAGTTTCTGGACATTTTCCATAATTTCGAGACCAAACCCTACTCTGGAATGATTGGATTCGAAAGATATCTTCGAATAACGTTCACATGTCAATATCATTACGCAAAGTCAGGCAGGGCAGGCTCTTGATGTTATGACCACGTACAAAAACTATCAAATTCTTTGAATACAACTAAAATATTCAACAGATAGTCTACGTAATCAGATAGTGATCAATTTAAATTTATCAGAAAACAATATTTTGCTTCGATTTTATGTCTGATTTTGAGCAGGGGTTTATTATTTTTGGAAGCCGGACCTGGTAAGAATTTGACATTGACAGGAGAACTTATCATTGCGCAGCTCTGTGCAAGGTTGCCTGCGCACTCCTCGACCAACTATTGTATGTTTAGTTTTACTGTGATAAACATCGGGATTCAGGAATTTTTCAAGAGAAGTAAAGAAACTTCATAACAATATCGAAAACGCTAATCGAAAGTTACCTGTATCGTACCAAGCATACGTTAAATATTAACAATGACTGGTTATCGCAGTTTGTCCCAATTATAATAAATGTTCAATATTTAAAGTTCATTATATTTGTTCGTACATCGTTTATGTTAGCTGTTATTTAGCAAACAACACCATTTTTCATTAAATATTCAAGGTCTTCGCGAAACATTAGAATACGTGAAGTCGATCGTTTTAAAATTTTTCCCCGATAAAGAAACATGTCACTATTATTAATTTCAAACTAGTCTCTCTGTCTCACTAAATCCTCTTATTAAAACGCTTTTATAAGTTTCACCAATATGTTCTCTTTGGTCATGCACATGCGCGTAGACTAGATGACCATCAATGCGTATTAGCGTATATTGGGTTGCCTACATTTAAACCTGAATCATGAGTGATCGAGTTGTTTATCGATTATTTTCCCCAGAGTGTCACGATTAAAAATGCGACAAATATTAATTATTTTTCCTCTCCTTTTCCGGTTTCAAAAAATGTCGACCCTGGACCCGTAGTAAATTTCGAATATAAGATTTTTAAGTGAAAGGCGATATGCCACAGATGGATTTCAATGGCTACTATGATGTCACAATCATTAATAGAAACATATTACTCACCGCTGGTTGATTTCTATAGATTGTGCTCCCAAAATGAAGAAACTAAACCATAGGTATTCAGTGAATTGAAACAATTTTCAAGACTATGTTAATCACTGCTAGTATCGGACATATCAAATTCAAAATCGACGTTGTCTAAAAGTGGTTGTGAGTAAAAACAATGGGTTTGTGGTCTTTATCGGATCATCTTGGAAGCTCTTCGCGAGAAGACCGGAAAAAAAGTGACAATCACCTTGAAGGCATACGATTGGACAATTTAGTTGAACTCAAGTATATAGACGAAAATGACAATTTAGGAAACCGCATCAATGCTGACCAAGGAGACAAGAGATCGGAAAAGCTTCCCAAAGATATGTAAGTACCTTCTACCAATTAATTAGCTGAGTGATGATCATGTGATAAATAATAATAATCTGAGTTCCATTTACTTACTCAAACATTCTGAAACAAAAAGTGTTAGCTGTATATTCTATTGTATCCCCTATCAATTTGTTGTAGGCACGCCAATGACTTTATTCCATGCTCAATTCAAACTGAAACCTTGATTATTGAAATGTCCTTGTGAGACATCGAATCACTTGAGTTGTTATCGTTTCCTCTTGGTTACGAATTCGATAAAATTGGTACATTTATTATTTATTCTCACTACGACATAAATCTTGCTTATCTTTGAAAAAACACGATATCAAATACTTGCATACTTGTCATACAAAATGCAACAAGATTATGAAGCCAATTGTTTTCGCGGCGTTGACATGTCTCAAAATTTATCAGCGCCATAGAGAAAATAATATTCTTCAATATTGTTGATTTTCAGAAACAAACAATTGATTTCGAAAAAAATCGATTTTTAACACAGTTCCTAAAATTATGAGAATAAATAATTACATGATCGAGTACACATAATATGTATATTAGTCACTCTCATTATTACCGAAAGCTATTTCTAACAGACATTGTGAATTATTTCGACCACTGATATCATTCTACTGTTTTCCTGATACACACCTTCATTATAAAATTCTTCGCTACCGCGTATAAATCACGTATAATTGAAAATCACATTCTTTATAATTACCATTCGTTGCTAAAATTATTATGTGGATCTGGCAACAGCGTAAGGCAGTGCAATCAGTCGTGGTCGTACACGCAGACCCGACCCTACACGAAACACGAGGCTTCTGTTTTCCATGATCTGTGAGACGTATTTACATTGTTGTGTGTAGACTGTAGTCTCTGTTGTTAACCTAACCCAGAACCAATTAGAGAAGAAGAAAGAAAGTGACGTTGTGAGTGCTTTAATTTTTCGCTGAATTATGTGAAATCTGCGATATATACTTATTCGCAATTGTGTTGATAATGTTCCCAAACTAGATTTGAAGATCGTTTATCAATCTAGGTTATGCTCGTACCAATAATAAATCTTTTCATAGTGTATTAAAGTCCAAACCTATTTTTCTGCAATTCATGTATGGTCAATAGATATTCCTACTAACCAAAATAGGAAATTCCTAAACGACTGTAATAGTGGGTGATGAAGGTGTATCGATACGATTGACGATTTTTCATAAAGTGGTATTAACTTTGAGCTTTGCTATGAATGGTGTCCGTCTAGATTTGTTAGGTGAGTAAATGTTTTTGTTGTATTTTGCATTATATCATCATTAAAAAGTTATGAAAGGAGGTATTATTGAGCGTAACTAGAGTCTCAATATTCAGAACATATGTTTATAAACACAACGTGAAGAACAAGGTGGAAGATGACGAATTCCGTCCTTAATTGCTGCCACGCAGTGGCGTAGATATAATGGGGTAATGACATGACAAATAATTAGTCTGCTACTAAACTTACTTGAAAGGCTTCTAATAGAGGGGTTCATAGAGTTACATCCTCTATTGTTTCCTGAAGTAACTATAGGGGGAAACATTTATTTTATGCTTGGAAAACAATATGAATTGTAAAATCAGGATTAATTTGTATTTAACATTAAATTCCAACTAGGTATTGTTTGTCAATTATATCCTGTAATCCTTCTTAGGAGAATTGTATTGTCTACATAAACTGGTTATCATTGTTACGTTGGTAAAAGTGTAGCGACTGAATGTTGGTGACAAACAGGCGCCAGTATTTTAAATACCTATTTCATTATTACATTGTAATTTCCAAATATCCTTCGATATCAGGTGAAATTTCTAAACTGCTTTGTTCAGCTACAACTAATAATAGTTTTCAGAATACTGGTGAATCAGTGGAAAACAAATCATCACTTATGTCATCTATCAACGTCAATTAAAAATAGTTCAATGGGTTTACGAAAAATCGCTACTTTATTCTGGAACACTATGCAGATTTCAAGAATGATTAATTCCGAAATATACCTCCCAAATGTACCAACCATGATTTAACTTATCAACTTATTTATGAAACTCATTATGATGAATGAATGAATTTCTTTGAATCTTGAAATCCTGAAAATTCAGTTTCTAGAATAAAACATTGTTATAGTGCATCTTTGTGCAGCGTACGAATTCTCAAAATATCTTCATGAGCCTTGTCGAAAACAGTAATGAATACAAAATCATTGTATACTCGTGCATATCTCCCTTTATCTGGCAAATATCCAGTTGTTTTGATGTTAGTCGAAAACAATCTTATTTTTATGTTCGTCATGAAATTATAAACAAGAAAACTGTCCATACTGTGTGTGACTGGCGTTTTAAGTCTGTTGTTGAATTCAATTGTATTTCAGACGACGCAAATGGATCATTCCAATATAGGTTATGAAAGGTGAGCAGATAATTCGATGTTCTTCATTCTGAATGTTGCTTCTTTTTGTTGAATTTTCAAAGCTGGTTCATGTGTAAAATCGTACGTAAATGTTGCTGAGCTGATACAACTGAACATAAAAGATAAGATTTATTGGAAATCTAAATTTATAAACCTTAATTTGAGGCTTATTCGATATTCTCATTCCGTTCTAGTCTATTGCCAAACTTTTTAATCGTTTTAAAAACAAAGTTGTGGTCAAAGTAAAGTCATAAAATAACGAAATGCTTCAACTAGCTTGATAAAGTTGAAAGAAAATACTGAAATCGTCTCTCCATTAGTACGTCTGTTTAAAATACAGTTTTGAGTCATTCAAAGTCATTTTAAATCAATTCCTCCTTTGATCGCTTGAGAATAAGTATCGTAACTCAGTCACAATATAATATTCTATACAGGGTGTCAATTTGAAAATGTTTGCATTGAAAGTTTTCAAATTGACACCCTGTATATTCATTATTACATACAATATCAGTCACAAAAGAGAGGGGAACAGAATGGGCTATCAAAAACGATACAGCGACTCCAGCATTCCAGATATTATTGCATTTTCATTGTAATACCTGTTCCTCAAATAACTTATCTCTAAATTAATTATATTCAGTAAACGAAAGATAAATCTTATCGAGTGTTATCTTATTTAGATATTATTTTAACATTTACTGACCGCCACTTGTCAAATTATGCAGTGTTGCCGCTAATTTTTTTATATCAGCAACACTCCGAAACAAAATCATAAAACAAAAACTAAGAAAAGTCTACGATCAATTTGAGTTAGATTCATAATTCTTAGTGCAATGAAAACTGTACACTTAGATTCATTCATTTAAAATAACTATCGTCACTCGAAATTGAACAGTTTTTGGAAACGTTCTCCTACGCAAAAAACTTTTTGCCCACCCTGTACAAGAAATATTAAATGGAATTTGATTAAGCATAAGTTGTTAATTTATGTATTTTGGAAAAGGACAGTAGGTATTTGAGAATTAAAATAACTGAGTAAGCAATAAGTAGGTAAAAGACTATCCCTCTATCTAGTTTCCATTAAGATAGCCCCAAAAATGTCTTCCTAATTAGATACCATGAAACATTCACGGTCTCATGATTATGCGGAATTTAAGTGTCTAGGCATAACATTCCCAAGGATGTCTTATCATAGTCGGCGATATTTTTCAATATCAGCGATGAAAAAATTCATGCTGGCGTTTCATAAGATTCCTAATTTTTACTGACACTTATTGAATTGTTGCTGTTTGAATTTACTATATTTTAAGTATTTTTTTTTCAAATCTACCCTGTTAGACCGTTCATTAACGTATTTCTTGATACTCACAAGAAATTTTAGAATGATTGGTCGGTAATTCAGAAATTCAAAAATAACACCAATTCCTACCTCCTTTCCCTTAGTTCTCACGATGTTCTCTGAACATTACAGGGTGTCTCCTTTCGTGGAAAGATTCATAAAAAAACTTCTTGTGCTGAAATTGCCACCAATTAAATATCATATTACTGATCTGTCTTCAAAACTAAAAAAAAAATGTCAATGCAATCAAAATCATGAACCAGTACATGAACAAGGTCACATTGAGGCTGATTTATCAGGCAAATTCAAATTCAGTGTCATGAAAGATTCATTTATTTAATTTATGCTGTGAAATATAGAGACTCCTGTAGGAATATATTGAGGGCATAAAATATGTGATTAGTGTAAGGTTTTTATTCATAACCATAATGAGTCAATCTTTGAAGAACATTCCCAAAATTGTACCGCCCTGTACCCAAATCCGCATCTTTTTCATTCCAGAATGATATTGGAGCCCAAGTTCGTCGACTATGGCAGCATCCATCCAAGCACAGCATCCACAGACGGGCCCATCATCAGTCAGCATCACCAGAACGGCTTGCTGAGTCCCAGATCGACCACTCATCTTTCATCTGTCGACGACGAACTGCCAAACACTTCGAACGAAAACAAAATGGCGCAAGGTACCACATAATCATCCCTCAACGTCTTTTCGATGAGCGGTTATAACATTTTTGCCTGTTTGTGATTGCATTTTTACCAACGAGTCCATGATAACCAGTCCTTAATATCAGCGGATTATTTATAAATTAAATTCAGTGTCTATAAAAAATTTCGAAACTTTTATGATAGAATGATGAAAAAATGTTGTTGCTTAGTACCTCTAGAAAGTGTTCACCATAACTTTTTATCATTATTTCCAACTAATTCATTATTATAATTCAAGATCCATGGCATTATCAAAATGGTTACCTCCATGATGCTGTTGCCTCATCATCTACTATTTAATTAGATTTATAGCGGTAAAATTCCATACCCATACTTTGAATATGTGTTATCTCTCATTGAAAACATCCATATCTACACTAACAGTAGTTATTAATCGTTTTATGAAGATCTCTTCACAAATTGATGGTGTCATAAAGATAACACTCATATTCTGTCAACCATCAACTATATATTATATCAGCGGATAAGACCTGCAAACGTAATTATGTTTTTTTTTCTATCAATGATAGTTATAAATGTTGCACGCAAATGTGTTTTTGAAATGTTCGTGGATCGTGTGGCCAAGTCTAAGTGCAGGTACTAATATTTATTTTAATCATTTTTATCAGTTATTTTATTCAAAACGATAACGATTTTGTCATTCAGACTTATTGCAAATAGTGGCAGTATGTTCCTAAGGATAAATTGCCCAACAAAATTGAAACTTCTCAATTTTCGTGGGATTTCTGAATTTTACTACTCATTGTGGATTACACAATAGGTAGATAGATAGATACCTTTATTGGTCTCTTTGGATTATTTACATAACATGAGATAAGTCAATAAAACAGCAGGTGTAGTCCATCACAATGTTCGATTTTTGTTTGGTTAATTCCGAGTTCAATTTTGAACATAAAAGGCTTCTAGCATCTTCAATGGTGTTTCAATTTTATCGAATCTTGTATCAAACAATAAATACTGGTCGCTTAACATTAATGTCTATAAAATTTAAGTTGTATTGCCATCAAATGTTACAATATTGTCTGCTTGGTATCTCTTTGAAAGAATATTCGAATAATTCATCATATTTTCAAAGTTATTCTCGATTGATACTCTCGAATTATTTTCTAAGTTGCAGTACACTCATGAGGTGTTGCATTTAATAGTTTTTCTTTGATGTTCTTATTGGGTTGCTTGACTAGTTTTTTCCTACACTTTCTTCCTAATTCCCCGATTTCCTTGTTCTTGTTCCTCTACTAATTGATCATTGATATGAAAAGATAAAAATACTTCTGTTGATCCTACCGACTGCGCCAAAATCTTTATTATGTACTTCTGAATACATCCGAGCTTGAAATGATATTGATTCATTGAAGTAAACTCAAGAACGCAACCTAAAAAAAATTGGCCAAAAAGGTGGTCCATTTCAGTGGTGTATACACTTGCATGAACATGCAAACTCTTCTTTCAGGCGACCTGTACCAAAGACAACCTCTGCTGCCGAACAACAACGGCACTAGCAAAGGCGACAAATGGGCAGGCCATTCGGGCGCCATAGCCGTCGAGTATTACGACGAGGAAGAGGACGACATCTCAGCGCAAAAGGGCAATGTCGAGAGGAACGGCCACGTTTCTATCGACTTGCCGTCGCCTGTCAGAGAGGAGCCGAGATTTCCGCAGGAGCGATGCAAGACTTTGCTCGGTGAGTCTGTTTTATCAACTCAGCTAAGGTGTCTTGAGATAGTGAATGAATAATTGGCCCTGATTGTCCCCCTCGATTTATGCAAAAAATAATTTCTAGGTGGTGATTGATGAATTGAAGAGTTGAAATGTCTGGATAATATATTTTTTACAGCAGTTGTAATAATATGAGAATCAAGAAATACGAATACAAATTTCTACACATGATTACATGAAAACAATCCATTTATATGATGCCCACTCAAATCCATAAATTGTGACAGAAAGTTTGAATCAAATATCATACCTATATTAATATTTCAACAATAAAGTGCCGCCAGATGAAAAAAAAAAACAAATAGAGTAAATTTTTCAAATGAAACCTCGAATGAAACATTAAATAAATAGTTTTCATAGTTACGTTAATCAAATTTTTTTTCTTCATTATCAGTTGAATAGTGTGAATGTAATACTGTTTTTTTCATTTTAAAATGCTATTTGTTTGTTTTTTTTTTCATCTGGCGGCACTTTATTGTTGAAATCATAAAAAAAATATTCTCATGGCTATATCTGTTGATATAGGGTGTTTTTTGTGACTGTTGTGTGAGTTTTCGAATTTTTGAGTTATGATAACTTTGTTATTATTGAATAATTTTTCATGAAATTTTAGTCACACCTGTTTAGAGGCACTCTGAATCCAGTGGCGTATATACACTGTATATTTCATTTTCTTGTCTTTTATTTGTCATCTTCTGCCGATGTTACAACCATCCCAACTGTCATCTATCAATGATCGTTTACATGATGATCATTTCTTGATTCCATTGTTTGTATTTACATTCAATCATTTCGTTTTCAATGTTCGGGTTATAAGTTTTTTTTCTTTTTCTGCAATTCAGACGATGTCTATTTTCATTTTTGTAATTTATAATAGATGAAAATAATTGTCTTTATACTCTCCGTTAAATTTTCATTGATATTGCAACATTTATATTGAATCACTTGTTAATAAAATCTCGAATCATCATTCATGTTTGATAATTGATTATGTTGACACAGACTATGATAAGTAGAGTCTTTCTGAAATGAATCATGATTAAATTCAAACAATTATTGAATTTATTGATAAAAAAATTTACGTATCTACTTATACTAAGAATAATTAAAATTCCATTTGCTTGAAAAATGCTGTGTTCTGGATAAAACATATCGGATTGAACTATCAATAAATATTACAGTAGCGACAAATAGCAAATAAAATTATCAATCAATACGTACATCAAACACGATTAATAATATACATTCTCGATGTCGTTACGGGATATCTCATCATTTTTAGGGATATTTGCGGTGTTCATGAATGTTGCCTACTTTTTCGCGAAACTCACTCAGGTAAATTTGAAAATATTGCATTTTGGTATTTTCATGTATCTTTGCTATCTTTTTTTTGAACGCTATGCATTCAAATAAATTATATAAGTCCATAATTTACTTTATCACTGATCTCTCTATACCAGTCAGATTTAAAATTCCATAGAAACATCTAATTTCCAACTAACAAATTGTATCAAATAAAATGAACGGTTTTCAAAAAGCAAGTCCTCTCTCTCAAAAATTAACTCATGCGTGATCTTTGTCACTGAAATAATTATTAATTTTCAGCTGCGATCATAATGGCGTTCAACTTCGTACTGACATTGACGTCGCTCAGCCTCGTCCATGAACGCGTACCGAACAAGACTGTGTACGCGCCTTTACCAGACGTCTTCTTGAATAACGTCAAAGAGTACCATTGGGCGCTCGACGTGTCCGAGTACATCATCATTTTCTGCGTCAACACCAGCATGGTGGCCATGGTGTTCCACAAACACAGGTAAGGAAGATTGGGCGAGGTCACAAGTTTTTTGCTTTTTTTTATATACTACGACATCCAGGACGTTGAGACATGCACCAAAGTTCTTTTTGCTTTTTTACTTTCACAATAGTTTCGCCAGAATGAATTGACAAAGTTGGAGTGAGTGCGTTTAGAAAGAAGAGCTCACAGTATTGATACGTCACAAGTACTCCCTTACATATAGGCTACTAGCGATTTTACAGCGTTGTCAAGCATTATTAATCATATTCACATCGTCAACAGATCGGAAAAATAATAACAATTCTCAGGTCTACTTTTATAGTAGTTTTCCAAAAACGCTTCTAAAATCCAGAATTTATATTTTCTGTTCGAAACGAACGAGTTTTTCAACAAGAGCCTAAGTTACATCAATTTTTCACAACACAAGCTTTATTTCTCTCTTCTTTCATCTCCACAGATTTGAAAAATACTTTTGGATTGAAACTTTGCAGAAAAACTCTCAGAAATTTCATTGACAATGAATATTAATAAGTATCGAGATTTTTTAATACCCTGTTGAAAGGAGTAATATTTTTTAACAACCAGTGTTATTTACCCACCTTGTATATGTGAACGAATCATTCGTGGTTATTTCGTGTTAGTTTCGGATAAAAACAAAGCTAGGACTTTGGTAAAGAAACAAATTTTATTTTACGATCTCGGGTGGTTAATAATAGAAATTTAATGGTTCCCCGCATTTTTTCAAGATTATATTTTCAATTGCGTCATCAACTAGATGGTATCACCTTGAAGTTAGGAGTAGAAAATATTATTTCGCATTCAAGACAGACAACACCGAGTATAATGTAGGATTGGACATTACAAATAATGTCAAAAATTATGATGGATAATTTAGTTTTCGATGTGTAATCATTGGAAACACTTTTTCATTTTCTCATCGATCGAATTCATCAAAATGCTTGTCGCGCTCACTTCGATACAAACACAAAGTGTGCCTTTAATAGGTCTTTAGCACATCTCCTATGGTATACAGAGGTGTGCACAAAAAACGGCCAGAGCTGTAACTTCTGAATCATTCGAGATCGAAATTTGAAATTTGGTAGGAAGCAACTGTTCAAATGTTCATTTTTTGAAGAGAAAACTTGTATTTCATCACTTTCGGTCTAACCGGAAGTGACATCAACTTTTGATTCTCAAATGGAACCCCCTGTATATTTTTCCATTTTCAGATTCAGGGTATTATTTTACATACACCAGTAGTTTTTCCGGATCATTTTGTGTGAAACAGGAAGGACAACAAAATGAACTCCACATCAATCTTTATTCTTTTCAGTAGCATAGAAAGAGGGGCGATAAAAAATTAATTACAACAAATACCCAAATTGACCCCCATTTTGTGCAATGCATTGCTGACTCCTTCTAGCTACACTAAAAGTTGCGTTGCGTAAAAATACTTGGGGTATAAATTAATGGGCAAACTGTTTAAACATTAAAACATATTAAGGAAATTTTTTGACATTTTGAGTCGGAAAAACTACTGGAGTATGTGAAATGATACCCTGAATCTGAAAATGAAAAAATATACAGGGGGTTCTTTTTGAAAATCAAAATTTGAGGTCACTTCTAGACCGGAAGTGATTGAATACAATTTTTCTCTTCAAAAAATAAACAATATCATATAGTTGCTTCCCACCAAATTTCAAATTTCGATCTCCAATGATTCGGAAGTTACAGCTCTGGCCGATTTTTGTGCACACCTCTGTTACCGTCTTTATTACAACATGTACTGAAGTCAAGTCTCTAAATACGAAGAAATTGTAGCCAACATGGTCGAATTTGGGGATGCAAAATGAACGTCAAACTTCACTTCCTTCACGTTGACTTTTCCCCGAAAATCTTGGAGCTGTCAGTATTATAATGATGGCTGATTACTACTGAACTTCAAAGAGGGACTTCAGGACAAAAATTCAGAAAAAGATAATTACAAAATACAGTGTTCAGTTGAAAACAGCGATTTTCTTACTCAGACTGCTTCATTTCTCTTATAAGTGACTCATTATGGCAGTGTGAATCAACTACTATGAATTATAGTTTCAATGAATATTTTCTTCAGTATTTTCAGCAGCTCCTGTGAAAAATGCCAAACACTTCTCTCGAAAACCTGATACTACCCCCTTAACTATAGGGTACATATTAAACTTGTATCACTTTTCCATGAGAAAAAACGTGAGCCCGTGCTATCATTTCCAGATTCATCGTCTTCAGGCGGATCTTTCTGTTGATGTCCATCCTGTACTTGTACAGAGCGATAACGATGTACGTGACGGTGTTACCGATGGCCGACCCCGACTATCTGTGCTCGCCAAAGGCCAACAGCACGTCGCCTTTGATGATCGCCAAGAGGGTCTTGAAGCTGATGTCCGGCTTCGGACTGTCCGTCAACGGTCAGCACGTTTACTGCGGCGACTTCATTTATAGCGGCCACACTGTCATTTTGGTCTTCACCTATCTGCTCATCGCCGAATGTGAGTTATTCGTTTTCTACTGAAATCTCATTATTTATGAACGCGACAATTATACAGTGTGACCTATTTTTAATGGAAACATCCCCTTGAAATTTGAAGTTGTAGACAGATTTTCATATATTTTTTTGAAATGTCAAGTACTAAAAGGTCTACCTTGGGACAAAATTTTAAATGTTTATTCCATATTTCAGGGCATATTACGATATTTTTTCCTGGTCGAAAATCGAGATTTTTCATTCAGAGCGCCAGTGTGACCAGATTTTAATGAAAAAATATTCAGTAATAACAAAGTTTTGACAACTCAAAAATTCGAAAACTCACACAGCTAACAGTCACAAAAAACACCCTGTATCAACAGATATAGCCATGAGAATATTTTTTATGATTTCAACAATAAAGTGCCGCCAAAATTTTAATTAACGTAACTATAAAAACTAATCATGTTTCATTAAAAAAATTTGTTTTTCTTTTTGCTATCTGGCGGCACTTTATTGTTGAAATCATGAAAAAAATATATTCTCATGGCTATATCTGTTGATACAGGGTGTTTTTTGTGACTGTTAGCTGTCACTGAGTTTTCGAATTCTTGAGTTGTCAAAACTTTGTTATTACTGAATATTTTTTCATGAAATTTTAGTCACACCTGTTTAGAGGCACTCTGAATCCAGTGGCGTAGTAATTTTTTTCGATAAAAAAATCGCTAATGAAAAATCTCGATTTTCGACTAAGAAAAAATATTATAGTATGCCCCGAAAATTGAAATATAAATTTAAAATTTTGTCACAAGGTAGGCCCTTTAGTACTCGACAATTCAAAAAAATATATTAAGATCTGTCTACAACTTCGAATTTTAGGAGGGTGTATCCATTAAAAATGGGTCACACTGTATATTTATCAAAGGTTTGTCTAAAAGGAAAAAGCTTGCACAAAAAATAACAAAAACAGTTATTATTGATAATGAAACGAAAAATATCCCGATTCCATACCGTATTGGAAATAATTCGTCTACATTTCATGAGTTTACAGAGAGAGAAAAGAATAGCTGCTCAAAATTGAGACAGCATTACGATTTCTCCTCATTCGATATTTCTACAGTCTACTCATGATCATGGACAGTAATGCGATTAATTTTACACAAATTATTCGTGTCGTGATAGATTCAGATGGGTTACAATTCATTTCAGATACACCAAAAAAATTGTACCTCATTCACTGGATGTATTGGATATTGTCTGTGACAGGCGTCGTTATGCTCGAGCTGTCACACGGTCATTACAGCATAGATGTGATCATAGCTTACTTCATTACGACCAGAACCTTCTGGCTGTATCATACTCTAGCCAATAATAGTTCTCTGAAGGTGAGTCTGAAATGCATCGGTTGTGATAAACATCGTTTACATTTTTATCTTCGTTGATAAATACGTTACTTAACGATAATTTGGGATGGTGTAACTTTGTGACAACAATTGTTGGTCCGAAACAAGAGGTGTCGTGTCATTCTGTCGACCTTAAACAAGAACTTCATAAACTCTTGAATGTATTTCAGAATATTGGCTATAAATCACCATCCAGAGTAATTTTCAGGATACAGGATTGTACTTCCAATTCAGAATTTGAGATGAGAACTAGTTCTTTGGTTTCATTAGTTGATGTTTTTCATTGTAGTTTTTTTCGATTCAAAAAAACGAATAGACATGATTGAATGTTTGGAAAGTTAAAATCGATTAATGTTTTAACCATTACGATTAAAAATAATAATTTCTCAAATGTTTAATTCGCAAATTTCCCATGTTGTCATTCGAATGAGGAATTCGTCAAATCTATGTTCTCACTTTCTTAGTAGATATATCTTGATTAAATGCGTTAAACATCTGCTGTATTCGCAGTTTCATTAGAATAATAATCGGCAGAATGGCGACACCAAAAATTGTTTTCAATTAGATGTGTCACTATTTAAATACAGGGTGATGAAATTTTGAAAAAAAAATCAGTTTTTTGATAATGACTGGGATATATTCTAGACATCTTTAGAAAATTTGATACATGTCTTCTATGCATCAAGGTGCATTTTGTGATGTACGAAATTTTTCATTATCGTACTTACTATCGACTGAAAGCAAATTAAGAGATCAGATTCATTACAATGTCGAAGTTAGAATTTTTTTAGCTGCTGCTTATGAAAACCTAACCTTCTGAAAAATAATTGAATCAGGACTACCTTAGAAAGAGTGTAATATTTTGACACTCTGTATCTCAAAAGTTAAGACTTTTAGGACATACGTTTATAGGAAGTTTTTTTCTCAGAATGTGTCAAAGAAACCCTTCAAATATATCTTTAAGAGATATAGAGAATTTGACGTTGACTGAATCCAAATCCCAAGAAAATTCCCCCCAGAAGTTTAAAAGAAAGCAAGGATTCAAGAATTTACAATATATTCAATATTATTCGCTGCCAAATATCATCAAGTCTCATGACAGTTATGTAATCAGTAGCAGAAAATATAGGATATTGAAAAACCGGCCCTAAATCGGCGATGCGGTTCTTGAAATCACAATTTTTCTCAGCAATCCTCTCCGAACAACCTTCTGGGGCGCGAGTGGTGGTTCTCAATGTTCCTGTACTTTGAGGGCAACGTCGGCGGGCCGCTGCCCCGCCAATTCAATTGGCCGCTGCCGTGGCCGAGGAGGTGGCACTTGAAAAGCCGTGCCAGTTAGTGAAAGACACTCGGTAGGAGGGCGCTCCCCGAAACGTTTCTACATTATACCGTGTATGTGATATCGACTTGTATGTTTTGCCTTAACGATTACAAAATCTCGTGCTCTTTATATATACGTATACATATTGTTTATTTGCGCTGAAGGAGATTCTTAGAGTAGGGTAGGAAGGGTTTCTGATGTCTTTCGAGGTTTTATATACGGATATTTTTGGTATCAACTGTTTTCAACCCCTACACACCCCCATTCGTGTTGAAGATACTACGTCTTTCATTTCGCGAGAAATATTTTTGTGGAACATGAATGTAGGTGCTAGCACAATTTTTATACACGAGAGTTCTAAGAAACTATTTTTATAAATGTTGATCATTCTTTATCAGAAGTAGAGGCGATACTGGTTATTCTCAGATTGGTGAGAATCTAATTAATGGAGGTCGATTAAGAATTGTCAGATTTGATATCTGCAAATAATCTAAGCTCTTGTGCTAGATAGTTGTGACGACAGCTAGCCAGAAAAGGCGGTGTTGCTGCTTGCCTATTTTTTCAATGATACTCCGAAACAGAAAGATCAAAAGTCCTTTCAATTTATGAAATATATACATACCAAAATTTCTCTACAAATGAATTTGAATGTGAAGACTAAATGTTTAAATAAACAGACTATAGAATTGAGGTGATTAACCTTACTTCTTGAAACCAATTAAATGAAGTATCGATGCAAATTACACAATTAAACTTTGTTTTGTGGTTCTTGTTAGATTATTCCCCAATCTGAGATTCAATGTAATACCTCAATAGCTTCATGGCGCTTCTTTTTGACTCTTCGAATCATTTGAAAAAACTGAAAGTGTTATTCGTAACTTTTTCTTGTAGCACAGTGAAACCATTAATTCATATAAGAATCGGAATAATTTATTTATGTTCATAGTTATAATGATTTAACATAATTTTCAGAATCTCATAGTTGAATGAATTCTTGTTATAGAGAGTTATTGTTGATTTGTGACATATGACAAAACAAAAATAGTTCGAGAAGAAATACAACATTGTGGAACTTGCTCCACGATAATCTCCAACTGTCAAATGTCAAACATACATTTTCTTTCTATTCCAGAATAGAAATTGCAATCTCTTAAGTTTTAATGTTTCTTGATTTAGTTTACGGTAAT
This sequence comes from Plagiodera versicolora, assembly GCA_037013635.1. Taxonomy (NCBI): domain Eukaryota; kingdom Metazoa; phylum Arthropoda; class Insecta; order Coleoptera; family Chrysomelidae; genus Plagiodera; species Plagiodera versicolora. The sequence continues at coordinate 6,488,158 of CM072991.1, read as the reverse complement.
TGGTTACTATAACAATTTGACACGAAAAAATAGAATACTCAACTTGACGTCGAATTTCTTTCAAAAAATGTATTTCAGTCTTTCGGGTTCTAGTACTCTTCTATGCCAAAATCGCAATATTTTCGTGGTTTTATTTATACAGGGTTTGGAAACATTCATCGTACACAATTTAGCTCAATTCGAGTTCATCATAACGAAAAAAAGCTATTCAACGTTTCCATCTAAACAAAATGTTATTGAAATGTACCAAATGTTGATTTTTTTATTTTGGAATTGATTTTTTTTTTCTTTCATTTTCTCCAACAAGTTTGAATATCGTTGATAAACATTTGGGTTATGCAAAAATTCAGGAATTGAAATTATTTCGTGATAATAATCACCAATCTGAATAGTTATCTCTTTATGTTACGAAATAATCTTCTTGCTAATATAATTATAACATATTCGATAAGATAAAAATAATCATGTATTAGGTGAATGTACTGTCGTTTGCTATCTTGCCTGTTATCATGGTTGCGAGAAAGGGTGGTTCATTTATGGAATCAAATACAGGGTAAATCAAACTACGAAACTCAAATGATGTTATTTTTTCAATAAATGCGTTCACTGCAACATCATGACTGATAATGTAATTCATTCACTTAGATATAATGATACGTACTCGTATAGATTCAACTACAACGAAAATATTTTAGTTTTTCTTCTGGAAATCCACAATTGAAAAAACCTGTTGAGCATAAAAGTTTCTTCTAACGATACATTTTCTTCCCTTATAAATGAAGCAATATCCACTTCAATTGAACATAGTGGAATAGTATCTTTGTTGTTGGTCAAATGGTAGGATGGTAAATGAATCACCCTGTACACAGTTCGTTGTTTGTATATTGATGGAAAGGTTTCATATATTACTTACTCTATGTCCAAATCTGTTGAATATGTGTGATGTTTGTAATTACAGATATTTATCCATGTTGATTTCATGAACATTGTTAAATAAAGATATTTTGTAATTATTTGTTATTAATTGTTCATAAAGATCGACTTTTAATAGAAAATTGTCGTCAGTCATCAGTAAACAGTGAATTGAGAAAGCTTAAGTTTGACACATTCGTGAATCCTTCTCACAATTATAAGAAATATCACTTATGTGTATATCGACGTCTTTCAAATGATGATGGTATGTTTATTTTTGACCAAACTGGTCATTTATTTTAATATCAACAACGTGTCATGTGCTGCCAACAAAAAAAAACATCACAGAAGTGCAAAGTGCCTATTCTACCGATTGATTCTCAACGATGAAGAATTATAGTTCCATTTCGCAATGAAAAACTAATAGTAGCATTTTTTTCTTGCTTTGAAATTCGACCTAGTATATAAAATATTCAGGAAGTATCCATCCAAAAATCGTTCGGTATTACACAGTGCATATTATTCAAACAGAAAACAAAACAAACCTCAACATCAAACATCTCCAATGTCTTACACAACCCGAATCATCGAAACAAGAAAGCAAAACAAAACTTCAACATTCTACTTCTTCGATGTGTAAACTCTTGAAAGTTCGAATGAGACGATCACAACCTGTTTGATTGCGCAGCAGCGGTTTGTGTCTCTGAATTTTAGAGACCAGCTCTTGCTTGTTGATGACAGCTACAGCTTCAAGAACGTCTGAATGCAAATAAAAAATGTTTGAAATGTCTTCGATTATTCTTCAAAACATGGTAATAGTCGAGAAAATTGATTACCTTCAATCAAAACTATCAATAAATGTGAAATGAAACATGAAATTGATTTATAGACATGGAGAAAAATTACTCACCATACACCATTTGTTGAACTTGCTCATCATCGTCATCGAAATGCGTTAAGAGGGTATCGATGATTAATTCGTGATGAGCTTTGTAGAGGGCGTTCTCGAATGCTGAAGGCACGTTCCGCAATATCACAGGCAAGTTTTTTAAGGCACAAAAACGGACCTTATCGATGGGGTCATCTAGTCGCTTCAATATTTCTGAAATTAATCAAGTATTCGAATAGTTTCAGTTTCATAACGTGGAGAATACATTGCATAGAAGCAAATAGCGGTCATTTTGGACATTTATGTGGTTATATACTGTTAGGAGGCCGAAAAAAAGCGAATTTTCTAGATTTTTTTCTGAGGAATTTATACACATATTATGGTATGTTTTAACAGTTTTTCAAGACTTAGTATCAGTAAAAATATTTATTTGGAAAGGAGCTACAGCTGAGCTCCGGGAGCTCCTCTCATAAAAATATGTTTTGCGGTGATCACTAGGTATATCTCTGAACTGGATCATCCGAAATTGAAAAACCAAACAGAATTCGTTAAAGTAATGTTAAATCCACCAATTAATCGAAGGAATCAGCAAAATAAATTGTCTTGACAAAATAGCGGTTTCTCAAAGAAAAAATCGATTTTTGACCAAAATTTCGGCCTTGAATTGTTTAAAAAATATGTATTCATCGGTGAGAAAAAAATCTTCGATTAATTACTAAAAAATATATTCAAGAAGCTCGTGTTAAAATTTGAGACTAATCGGTTGAGCCGTTTTCGAGTAACTTTGAAACCAACAATTTTGAGAAAAACGCGTTTGAAGTTTGAAAAGCACTCTCAAGCACTCTGTAACGCTTTTTCAAATTCGCTTCGAAAATATTCACCGAAACATGAATGTATCTATATCAAGAAAAAAAATATATAAAAATCGTTCCTTTAATGAAATAGTTGGTCGTCTTTCGTTCTTTCCTATTTGATGCTAGTAATTTTTGTTCAGTTTCTTGTTTCGTTCGAGGAGATTGATTTTATGATAGTTTTCAGTGAAGTTGTTGAAAATATTGCATCTTTTTTAATCAGAACCACGACTAAAAGACATACTACCCCCACTTTCAACTGGCATTATTCGCTCCAACACAAAAAACACGAAAAATCACCCACCTGGATAAACAGCGATGACATCATCGACCTTCCACACGTCCCCACGTCGACACTCCTCCTGGAGCAAAGCCAAACACTCGACGGCTAGCTGTCGGCTGTTGAAAGAAGCGTCCTCTAGCAGCGAGACGAGCAGCGGCAGCAACTTGTCGGTGACAGCACGCAACGCTTCCGGTGTCGAGAACAAGGACGACGATGTCGACGAAAGGGCGTGGCGCAAGCAAGAGGCTGCCATCGTTCTCACCGCCTCCGCCGTGGCGCCGGCGTGCCAGACGAGGGCGGGAACGAACGCTTCTGTGGGAGAACCGAATCGAAACAGTTGAATTCGGGGGATGAACGGCAGGGAGGAACAGGTGAATGGTTCACTTACTTCCTCCAGCGAATTCAGAAAATAAAAGCTGATGTGTATACAGGGTGTCCCGTAAAGACCACTTCAAACTGAGAGAGAATGTGGATCAAAGGATATCCCCCACCTGCTATGACAAAATTCATTTTATAAAAGTCTTACCGTTTTCGAGATAAATTTTTTCTGAAAATAATGAATTTTTGCCCCTTTCAATAGTTTTGTCTTCACGGTTGGTACAATTTTACACCTTTTTGGTCAATTTTTTCAGTAAAATATTGCTGAACACTGATTTCAACGTTTACATTGAAAACATTCTCCGAACATTTTGAAGGGGGGCTGTGAGAAATATTTTCATTGAAAATTTCGTTAGTGGTTTCTTTTGTTCATGAAGTTTGCACATCGTAGTGGAACCAAAATGTACTGAGCTACTGCTGCACACTACACCAATAAATTGTCTATTTTATAGTGATTTCAAAAAGGTCCCCTTTAAAATGTTCGGAGAATGTTTTCAATGTAAAGGTTGAAATAATTCTTGAGCAATATTTTACTGAAAAAATTGACGAACAAGGTGTAAAATTGTACCAACCGTGAAGACAAAACTATTGAAAATTTCGACTAAGTTACTTTGGAAGCGGATCGAAGATTTCCTTTCTGACGATATTGAAAGTGTTTTCAAATCAAGAGCATTATTCGAAAAATTATTCAATAATCTAATCTAAGACCTCCCATAATCAATAAAAAGTTGAAGAAAAAAATCACCCCCTTCTAAACTTCTTTGTAAGATCATGAAATCGCAAAGAAATTATATATATATATATATATTTGTATGCAATCTGTAATCATGATTTCATTTCACATAATGATATAATTAGTGTTGAACAATTTTGAAGTTTCGTAATTAGGTATTGATACATCTCTCGTTGACGAATGGAATTACCTCCTACAGAGGGCCATCTGTGAATGTGTCATATGTCACTTGTAAAGGTTATCCGTTGATGTCAAATATCAACTTCAAATGTTCTCGTTCAATTGAAAGTCAAACAGTTTGGAATGTAAACAGTGGGTCATAGCGTTACTTTTTTGAATATTCAATAAACTACCAGTTCGAAACGATAAGAATTATCAACCTGCACGTCCAACAAACACAATACAAATTAAACAAAAATAAATGTTTGAAGTCGTTTTTCCTCCGGACCTGCACAACACGCCCATTTTGAAAACGACGCAAATGCTCTCAAAGAACTCAATGATATACAGTGCATTGCATTCGTGCAAATACAGGGTGATTCACATAAGAACCGACATAGAGCAGGGGTATATAGGGGGTCCCAAAATATGGCAATTTAACGCAACTTACCTCTATACCAAGTTGCTTCCCTAAGGAGTTATAGGCTTTGGAAGTGAAGTTATAAATTTTGAAAAAAATCAATATCTCCGTTATTCTTGAACTCAAAGCAACCAAATTTGGTACACTTTGTCGATGTATTTAGGGCGTTACTTGACAGTAACTAGAGTTTAATTGAAATTTGTAAAGGGGGTATACCGGGTGGCGCACCATTAATTTTCAACAGAATTTTGTTAACCTTCGATGGATTTTAAAAATCTTTGCTTTGTTTTGTGGGAAATTCAATTCTAAAACTTTTCTTACTCTAGTAATTTTTAGAAAAACCTCATCATTTCCATCAAAAACTCGAATAACTTAAAACGCGCGCTCTAAACGTCAAACAAGAAAGTAGGTCATTTAATGTGATCAGTAAGAATTGGCTGGCAGATTATTATTTAGATACGTAACAAAATACTTAAAGTAAGTACAGATAATTTATAACTTCACTTCCAAAGCCTATAACTCCTTAGGGAAGCAACTTGGTATAGAGGTAAGTTGCGTTGAATTGCCATATTTTGGGACCCCCTACATGCCCCTGCTCTATGTCGGTTCTTATGTGAATCACCCTGTATATTAGAAATATTGCTAGTTATTAAATGTTGCTTCGTATTTCAATTCATCGAATTTTTCAGTTCCACGAATGTTAGGAGCAGAAAAATAAAATAATTCATGTTGTAGTTATCCCTAACAAACTCCTCACCTTGCACCAACTCCTCCAAGAAGGCATCCAACCCCGACGCGCCCTCAAAAACAACCTCTTTCTGCTCGAAAACCGTCGCCAGCACATAAAAAGTCTTCAGTCGCATCTCCGCGTCCGCCTCGACACGTAGCGCTTCCCGCAGGATCCGCCCGATGACGTCGGCGTTCCTGCCGAAACCCGAGCCGCACCTCGACAGCACCGCGTGGAAAACGCAAACGTTGTCGCTGGTGGTCGTCCAGAGACTCGGGTCGACGTCGACGTGCTCCAACAGGGGTCGAGTGAATCGTTCCCACAATTTGGCGGGGCCGGCGAGGGCCAGAGCTGACGCCAGGTCGTCGAGGGCGGCCTCTAGGGCGGTCAAGTCGACGTCGGGGTGCTTCAGAGCTATGAGGGTTACGGTGATTTTGAACAGGTGGTAGCCGCAGGTGGGATTCGACGTAGTGCCAGGGTGTTTGCGGATTAGGGCTTGGACGCATCTCAACATCTCCAGTTGGTATTTCAGCTAACGAATAAATTTTGTCAGATTAGTCGGGCTAGTTTGGATTTTGTGGAAAAATTAAACCAGTTCGTAATATAAGGGGTGTTTCATTAATATGGTAAAAAAATTAAACTGAGGGTAGAGAGGAGCAAAATATGAGCGCAACATCGCTTATACAAATGTTGATGGTTAAAAAGATACAGTGCGTTCAAAGTTGAAATTTTATTTGCAAATTTCTTAATAGCTTCGACAGTTTTTATGATATCGGTTTGAAAATTGGTACATCGGGGGCTTTTAGGACGGCAAACAAGGATATTTTATCAGTATTAACGTAGTCCTTAGAGGGCGCCACTTAGCCGCTTACAATTATTTAAAAATACGCACAACTTTTTTGTCCGTCAAAAATTAATATTTTCGATCAAACATTCATTGAACTTCGTTATCTTTTGAACATAATAGTATTCTTGGAAAAAGCCGAAAAACCTTACCGTTTTTACGATAAACCCGATTTTGAGTATTGAAGTCACAAATGAATTCAAATAATTTCATCAAGAAAAAAACAAGTAGGTTGCTGCCAGACAAGCAAATAGTTAGTTTTCTGTTTCAACAATGATTTATTTCTGATTTGACAAAGTTATAAAAATTGTTGGAAATGCCCATCTTCGACGTCAATTTAAACTTTGAACGCATTATATCTTTTTATCCATCAACATTTGTAACAACTAAAAATAAATCATTCAAAATTAGTGAAATATCCCGTAAATATTAGGAATGATAAAAATAATTGACAATCAATGATAAATAATAATTCTTGTACATTCTGTACGATTACAATACAAATTCAGAGTTTTCACATAGCTATAATATTCAGAAATGTGAAATATCAAAGTTGATAAATTAAAGTTCTCTGAAAAGTTGTCTGAAGGGAAAAATAATACGAAATTGTAGTCTGGTTGAGTCATTCTATGAGTAAATTATGACAATAATTTCATAATTTTTTGTACTCAATCACATGTAACAAAGAATGAGTTTTTATTGTACTCTTAGAAATGATTTTATGTTGTCCATTTTCAATTTATATAATTATTCAGTATATATTTATTTTTATAAAAATTTGAGGTCCTTCAAGCTAAACGAAATATTTTCACGTGAAATGTTAATTCCAACAGAAGTTGACTGTTTTTGATTTTTTTTTCAATAATAATGAAATTAAACGCAATAATAAAATTGAACGCATCTCAACATCTCCAGTTGGTATTTTAGCTAACGAATACATTTTGTTATATCATTCGTGCTAGTGAAATGGTAATAATTCAGTATTTCAGAATGCGGGAAAATTGAAAATTTGCTACGATTCATTCACATCAATTCGAATCCAGTAGAGTCAAAAATTTTATGATAATCTACTCACCTTTCTGCTGCAACAAATTGTATCATTCGACAACACCTTGGAAACGTCTTCGACGTGATCCGAGATGAGTTCCGGGACAGATCCGTCTACTAGACTTCCCAATATTGACAGGTGACCGTAATGCGGCCCATCGTCGAAAGTTGGTAGCACCAAAGCCGACCAGGTGTCGAATCTGAATAAGAAGAATATCGTCAAGGTCGAATTTAATGTCTATGAGCCATTGACAATGAATATAGTTTTGAAAAAAATATTTAAAAAATCGCTTTGATGGTGAACTAAAAAAAACTGAAATAATCATTAATATAGAAATAAATTCATTGTTAACAAAAGCGTGGGGTGACACAGAGTTTTTATAAAATAAACTACCTAACCTTGCCTCAAAGAGTTTTTGTCCAGGATAAAAATTAACAGAATGGGATATCAGAAACAGTAAGTTATACGAAGATAGACTTTGAAGGTTAGATTAGACAAAAACTTGCGCATTTATGTGCCTAATAATATGCCATTTAAAAAGTTTCAATATTCCGAATGGTTTCGGAGACGTCCGAGAAACACCGAAAATTTCGAAATTTCGTTTTTATTCTCTAACTAAAAGTCCTATACGATGAGCAGAATTTTTCTGTGTTTCGTCTTTAAGCAAACATCTTCAGCTTTTCATTTTATATGGGCTGAAACTAAAGTACCAGGTCAATTGAAAAGTGCCTGGCCTGACACACAGATGGCGATACTAGAATTAAATTCAATTTTGATACTGAAATTTATCTCAACATTTCATTGGCATGTCCTATTTCATGTATATGAACCAAAGGATGAATAAATATTATATTCTATTCTATGATTTTTAGTTGGCCCTAACCTTCAAAAGACTCGTGTATAAATTTGACAGATGTCAGATAATTAGTTTTTGAATTACAGTGAAGCAACTTTTGTTATTATAAAAAACGGATCAACTGGAATTTCGCGAGTTGATAAAATATTGCTTTTTGAAGGGAAAAAATACAGTTGAAGCAAAAACTTGTATTGATAACGAGTTTCTGAACACTGCCCAGGAAAATCAACCATCAAAGATTGGTATGCTAGGACAAATTGTACTGCAAAAATGGTATCGAAAACTTGGAGGGTCGCTTTAATCAGTATATCACTCTTGAGGGGAATAATGTTGAATAAACAAAAACGAATTTTGTCAAAAAATGTGCTTTACTGCGGAAGCCCGAGGACTTTTTAATTGACCTATTATACCCTGTATGCGACTCCATTTTTCATTGTAAATACAGCAATAAAATTCGGCAGGTCTTCGCGGTCTACAAGAAAATGATTAGAATTCTGGGAAATCTCAAGATAGGTGAATCTTGTAGAGGACAATTCAGATCTTTAAATTTGTTGACTGTGCCTGGTATATTTTTTTCTGGATGTGTGGACTTCGTTTTCAAAAATAAGCAGTTTTTCGATGGTGTACTCTCCCACTACCCATTTTTATAATACAAGGCACAAAACCAATCTCACGTTTCCTCTACACAAGACCAGTCTTGTTGAAAAGGGCAGTTTTTATAAGTGTGTAGAATATTATAACATGCTTCCTAGCAGAATTAAAGAGTCGAAACACTTATATAATTTCAGAAGAACTGTTATCAGATACTTAATCGATTCTGAACCATATAAAATTGAGGATCTAAACCAAAGAATTTTTCCCTAGCCTTAGTGTTAGAGTTAGTTATGGGGTTGGTAACACCATATGTATCTCATTGAAGTAATTATGGAATTTGAATAATGATGGTGCTGTGGGTTTTCCGTGTTTTTCTTGCAGTTTTGTGAGCCAAATGGGCCACGCTGTTCCATAGAGGCTGATCCAACGCACAAACTAAAATGCAGTCGAATAATTGCGGGTTCCATTCTTTGCTTTTTCATTATTGTTGTAGTTCAAATCATGTCTTCTTGCATTATTTATGACTTGTACTATACAAATTGTGAAATTTGTCTCTGGTATAAAAATAAATTCTATTCACCCTAAAAAGCACCCCATAATCGCTGCCGCCCCAACCACATTGTCGACTACTCGTCGATCGTCGTCCCGCGCAGCCGCGTACATCGCCGGCAACAGCGCCGGTAAAGACTGCGCCAAGTCGGCTTCGGCGTGCAATGCGACTGCGCACAGCAATTGGGCGCACCGCACTCGCACGTCCGACTGCCAGCTACTGGATAATTCGCGAGCTAACGCTGCCGCCATCTTGCTGGTGTTACGTTTGACGAGGGCGCGGCAACCGACGTTGGGACGCTGCAAATGGGACGGGTAGTGCTGAGGCGGGGCAGAGAGGAAGTCTGCAAAGGGAGCAGAAAATACAGGGGGTGACCAGCGCGAAATTAGCAATTTTGGTTTTTGTGGAAAAATGAAACATATTTCAAATAATTCATTCAAAATTACTGAATTACCTCACAAAGATTGAATGTAATCAAAAATAATTGCCAATCAAGTCTTCATCCTGTACAATTACTATATAAATCCAGAGTTTCCACAGAAATGTGAAAATAACAAAGTTGATAAAGAATATTGAGAAATATAAGATTTTATTGTACTATCACAAATTATTTCATACCTACATAAGTTCAAGAAATTTGTTATAAACAATACTGTACATTTCATATCATTTATGAGTTGTTTAAATATATGACTCACCTAATTCATCCTTCAAATCTTTCTCATTTTCATTCTGAAATTTCATGCCAACTTTTTCCCATATTTCTGTAGCTTCCTTTCTGGTCTCTAATACTTCATCATTGAGGCCAGTTAACAGCAAAGGCAAAATTTTGTGGAAAAACGAGTACCTGTCTCTATACTCCAACAGCCACCTTCCAGCTACTTTTCCAACAGCCTGCCTGACTACTGGAATTTGATCAAAAAGTCTTTCTGCTAATGGACCAACAGTTTCATCCAAGCCTTTATAAGAGCTATGCATCACTATTTCACCAATAGCATACACAGCTTCAACTCTGACTTTGTATCTTTGATGGCCAAAACAACTCAGGACAGGGGCTATCAAAACTTCTGCTTGATTGTGGAAATCTTTTGGTAAAGCTTCAGCTAACTTTATGATTGTTGAACAACTTGTTTCCTTAATGGAAGGGAATTTATCTTTCACTGTTTCACACAATATAATCACACAATCATTCAAAAAAGGTTTCAGCTGTACTGTGTTGGAATACTTTGAAATTATTGCATCCAAAAGTTGCAGCATTTGCAAGCGAACTTCCTCAGATTCTTCAATCAATTCAACAGTGCCTATTCTTTCCACAATAACAGGAAATATATATGTGAGATAGAAATCATTCAGGGGTAGTTTGTGAATGATGAGAAAAGTTATAAACTTTATTGCTTGTTCTCGAACAGCTTCAGTCTTGTCTCTCAAACCATTCAACAGATAAATATATGTCTCTGTGAATAAAATCCTGAGCTCTTGGTCGCTGAAATCGATTTCTGATAAATAAACTTCCGTATCCAAGTAACTTTGCTTCCTAATTTTTCTATCAGAACTCTGCAGACCCAAGCATATTTTCTTGAAGATGGATAGTTTTTCTTCCGATTCGCTCTGTTTTTCAGTAGTCATATTCACTTGAGAATCGAGAATATCCCCACGAAATCTCAATTGTATCCAAATAATCACTTCAATTCAAATTTACTGCGAATATACGAAACGAGTGAAACGACACAATGTCACAATGACTGTCAGACTGACATTTGACAGTTGTGAAATGAGTCATTCCTCATTCGATCAAAGTTAATCCACATGATATGATATGATCCTTGGATATAAATGTTGTTCTATTATCTTTATTCGATCAAAATTGTGTGAAAAAAATTTTATCTCTTTCTGGTCAATTGATCAAAATGAATTAAAATTTTCAAATCATGAAACTAGGATTTTGTAGAATTGAATTATCGATATTTTTGACTGCAACAATCGATTGTTTCAAACCTTCGATATTACAACTCTATTCCATCAACACAGCCATTAACCTCAAAATCTCAAATGACTGACGTTTTATTTTGATTCTTGTCTCGAAGTAATTTCAAGTTACAATGTCCAAAACTGCAATGTTATCACCACTGACATCGGACTCAGCTCGAGAAATATTAAACAAAACTTTGGAAGAATTACAAACGACCGATATCGCCCAAAAACTAGACGAAGCTAGAGATAATGTTGGCAACGAAATGCTCAAAATGATGCAGTATCTTTTCCCCGTAATCATGCAGGTGCAAATGGATGTCATCAAAGAGTTCGGATATCCAGAGGGAAGGGAAGGCATCATCCAATTCTCTCAATCACTAAGGATATTGGAAAGAGAAGATTCGGAAGTGGCGAGGCTACATGGTTTGATAAAGGCTTATTACTTACCACCTGTATCGGTTCATACTGCCAATGAATCACCAGCAGATGATATAACTAGTAGTAGTTGAAGTCACTATGATGAGAACTATGTATTGAGTGTTCGGTCATAGCTGACCAGTGAGTGAAAATTATTTTAGTTAAAATATGTTCAATAACATAGCTGACATTGTTCTGAGTATTAAAGTTTCGAATTATTTATTTCAAATAATAATTTGCCATTTCTATTTATTACTATAAGTTTCATAGGACATAGGGGGATGGTGCTAAATAAAACAGCTAGTATTGCTAACTCATTATGTATAGTTTGTAACTTATAAAATATATTTGCTATGGTAAATTTACATTCAATTCTTTGTACTATTGCTAGACCTGATTGGATCATTGTTATTTGGATTGAGTATCACAATATTCAACAATATGAAATATCTGATATCTTTGGACTTAAAAATATGATAACAACTGGTAGGTTGTAAATATATTTTGAACATTGTTTAGGCACTGTATTCATGGATGGCCTCAATATTTCTGAGTATGCAAATATAGTACCTCCAGAATAATAATTATCAGGTAACAAAACCAATACATGCATACTCAGTAGAAACTATAAACTAAACTCAATCTTACTGTCTGGCACTTCTCTCAGTTTCAATCAAACACTCTCTAACTAATATTCGAGCAGAAACAATATTTTTTTTCAATCTCTCGGCTGAAGTTCTACTTCCTGCATAAGTAGGCCTGACTTCTTTTCCCATTTCTTCAATGACTCCTAAAAGCTGAGCATATTTGGATATGCTTGTGTCTTGTTTGGGATTGGCAGTTTGAGGCTGTATTACAGTTGCAGTTTTTGTAATCATGGGTATTGCCGTTACAGTCACGTCAGTGAGTTTTGATTCTACAGCTTGGATATCAACAGTCTCCATTGTTCGCATACTGTAAAAATTTATATACAAAAAAATCTCTTTTATTCAAAGTAGAATCCCTAGGAGAAATATTTGTTTGCGATTTATTCTGATATAGAACTCATTGAAAATTTGGTTTTAAATCAAATGACTTTTTCCTGATCAAATATTCCAATTGACTACTGACTTGATAAAAATTAAAATAAAAATACTAGAACATAACCTAGAACTCTACAGAACCACAGAGTACCCAGAGGCGCCACTTGCCCTATTTAAGAATGAAATGGCAAAATAGTAAAGATGGCCGTGAAAAAAAAAGGAGAGGTGGAACGGTAACCGGGTTACGGTTTTCTGATTGGTCAATATCAACTATCAAGAGCTGACGTTTGTATGTGTCAATGCTAAAGCTTGGTACACAATACGACGTTAGTTATGCGTCGGTTATACGAATTTCGATTGGATATTAGCTTGATGGCAGTCCCTTCATCCAATCATATATCGCTTTCACCACAAACGGATCACGACATGTATTGAGCTTTAATTGAGTTCATATTAATGTAAACAATTTGTAGAAATATTTCTTATATCTCGAAAGTATTCTTCTTACTGAAAATGAAGTTTCAAATTAAAATGATAATACTTCAAAAAGGCTCAGATGACATATTTTCCATATACTCGAAATTAAATAGATATCCTTGGTTTGTGAAATGAATTACTTCAACAAATTAATGTGGGAATATAATAATAAAAATCTTTTACTTTGAGATATTTTGGATTTTCTAGTACTTGGCATTTGGAAACATGGGTTTCCTCAGGTGTTTCCAGCAAAAACATGCATAAGATGACAAACGTATAACAAATTTAGGTAAATTTGGATATTCTATTAGAGTTCTACCTTGCAGTTAGAGAATTTATAAAATGTAGAGGTTTATTCAATAGTTGTCCATAGTTTAGACAACTTCGGTAAATTTTCAAATACTCTGGAAACCCATTCAAAGAGTTGATGCATATATTGAACTACAGCAGATTTTATTGTATTATTGTAAACATATATCAATCATGTCATCATATATCATTATTTTGATAATATCTTCTAGAAAATCTTCACAATCACATATAAGTTGATAAGACCTCACTATCAGCTTCACAGTTGAACTTCAAGCCCATATCAGGTTTTGGAGTTCCAACACACATTCCTCTTTGATTCTTTTTCTGCATCTTCACCAAGTAATTCATTTCATAAGTATAGTGTGTAGTAAGAAGAAAGCCAAGCATTGTAGATACCATCAAAACTGGGTAATTTTTGGCAGTTTAGTATTTTTTCCAATATACTGAATTTTATAAAAAGTTATTAATATACAGTGCGTCCATGAAGTAACGCATAAATTCATTATCGGCTAAATGAACAATAAAATTAGGAATTCCCAAAACAGGTCGATTTTTTATTTCAATTTACTATCGTTTCAAATCATAATCTAATATACAGGGTGAACCACTTTCGGGTAATGACGTCATCACCATTTTTTTCAAATGGAACCCCCCCTTTTTATTCAATTTTCAAATTGCCTTTGCTGAGCTGATTCCAAAAATGTATAATATGTTGCTTCAAATTGGTACGGGGTGGGCAAAAATGCAAAAAGAAAAGTATGAAAATTGTTTATGGAAAGTAATACGTTACTGAATGTAATAAACAAATTAAATGGAATTAGTAGTTATGCAATTAATGTGATACACTTCCAAAAACAAACAAACGAACGAAAATTTACAATAAATGTTCAAATTGTTCTCCCCTGACCGTTAGACAATGACTGAACCGGGCATTACTTTCGTCTCTAACATTCTATAGCATAGCGGGTGTTATGCTCTGTATTTCTTCTCTGATTCGGTCTTGTAGTTGAGGGATATTTCCAGGTCTGTTTAAGTAAACTTTAGATTTTAAATAACCCCATAAAAAGAAGTCTAATGGGCTCAGATCAGGTGATCTAGCAGGCCATTCCACTGGTCCCCTTTTTCCTATCCACCTCTGTGGAAAAGTTGTGTTTAAAAAATCGCGCACAGTTACTGCGAAATGTGGCGGTACGCCATCCTGTTGAAACCAGATTCTGCGGTCTACATTAGTGGGTATTTGAATATCAGGAAAAAGCTGGATCAGATCAGGAATTAATGTATTTTGAAGGAAATCCAGATATACTGCTCCTGTTAAGTTTTCATCGAAAAAATATGGACCAATAATTGTCATTACTCTGTAAAAAAATTTTTGCATTTTTGCCCACCCTGTACCAATTTGAAGCAACATATTATACATTTTTGGAATCAGCTCAGCAAAGGCAATTTGGAACTTGAAAAAGAAGGGAGGGTTTCAATTGAAAAAAATGGTGATGACGTCATTACACGAAAGTGGTTCACCCTGTATATTAGATTATGATTTGAAACAATAGTAAATTGAAATAAAAAATCGACATGTTTTGGGAATTCCTAGTATTATTATTGTTCATTCAGCCAATAATGAATTTATGCGTTACTTTATGGACGCACTATCTAGTTAGTAAAAAAACAACCTTTTCACAAAAATATTACAATTTGAAAACGCCTGTGGGGGAAAACTTTTCAAATGGACAGCCTAAGTCTCGACGTCACAAGCTTAAAAACCTTTCCAAACAAAGCGTTCATTTCACGTAGTTGCTTCTTTCAGTTGAAACTAAGAATGACATTTTTTGTATATGGTGATATCAAGTTCTCATTGACTCATTCGCTTAACAATATCATTCAAGTTAGTCGCATGATGGATGTAATTTCATCGATTTAGCGAAGCCCTAGAGGCATCTCTGAATCAGTCAGAAGAGTCCGAGTTCTGACAATCTCCTAATATAGGCAGCAGAATTTAACTTGAAAATATTTCAATCATCCTGTACACACATTTCGGTATCACAGAGATGACTAGTTTCAATTATGCAACCCTATTAATCATGCGTAAAGGAATTGGCAGACTGATAAGACGACACATATTACTCAGTCGATTTTAAACCTCCGTTGGGTTCGGACGTGCGTGACGAAAAGACTTTCTCGTGCGGTGGAAAGTTTTCGCGAGTGTTTCCAGTGATACCGTGTGTTTGTGACTGTGTGTGTGTGCTTCTAGGACAGTTTGAGAGTGGGCATGTTGAGAAAAATTAATGGGTGAGTTTTTTTTGCATGTCCCTTTACACAACTGAACGATTTCGAAATTTTCCATCATGATACATCGGGTTTTTTTGTTGAAATTTGCTGATTTCTTGGTGAAATTGTTTTCAATGTTTTCTCATGATGAATACATGATAAATGAACCCTTTCTTGATATTTAAGAAAAGATGCAATAAAATAAAGTATGCAATTTTATAGATTCATTTTTAATTTTGTTATAGATGGCATATGACGTCTGGAAAACAAAGAACTAGGATAGAAGGTGTAACTACTACTACCAATCGGTGAGTGATTTTTTGATTCCTGTAACTTTTACAACCTCACATTCAGCTTTTGTCTCCTCACTTTCAAATATTTCACATTCCACTTCTAAGCTCCTCATAAAACCTATTTCTAACTTACTGACTTTCTTTTTATTGTATCGATTTGTTAGGTTTTATTTTTTTTCTTTCAATTTGTGTAATCAATGGGCAGAAGGGCTTAGGTCGATAGCCTATTGGATCAGTGTAAATTGTTTCAATAATGGTCATTTATTATTATTATTATTGAAATTTTCCATTATATGATTTCTCGAATTCAGATATTTATTCTTGAGATTTAATGAATTTTTTCTGTTGTTACAGGTAGTAAGTAGTTCTTCTAGAAAAAGGTAAGTGATTTTTGGGTTATGCATGACTTTTTGCACGAATTTCAGCGGGTGCACCCACAATATTCCGACGAACTATGGAATTCGTAGGATTATAGAGAATCCTTACAGTCGAGATATACGTTCAGTATGTCCAAATTGCAATTTCTCGATTTTAACCTCACTTTTCCAAATTACACAGGCCTACCTTTTTTTCTGTGAAATGGTGTTTTCAAGTGACAGGTCGTTTAACACACAGTACATCAAAATACTGTATAGAACGTTTATTTTCGAATTGAAATCCTCGACATCGCAGTAGCAAAAGTAACAGTCGTCTCCAGTGCGATGGTACAAATCAAAACTACAATCGAAAATGCGCTTGAAGAAATCAAGCATGCCGTCAAGTGATTCACAGCTAGAAGTTCCATCGAAATTCAAATGCGGTGGGTCGAAAAGCGAATTTTCTGCCCGATCATTAACGACAGTTGACAACCTCACCCGATAACACGCGCGGTACCCTTACGAGGGGAGAGTATCGACTTTTGGTGTCTGTAAGTTTTCCTCTTTGAAAAGGAGGCTGTCACCTTAAGAAGTCGGTATGACAGTGTTTTTCGTGGTCGTGGGAGTCTTCCTAGTTCTTGATGTAGGTAGAAATTCGCTTTTCGACCCACCGCATTTGAATTTCGATGGAACTTCTAGCTGTGAATCACTTGACGGCATGCTCGATTTCTTCAAGCGCATTTTCGATTGTAGTTTTGATTTGTACCATCGCACTGGAGACGACTGTTACTTTTGCTACTGCGATGTTGAGGATTTCAACTCGAAAATGAACATTCTTTTCAGTATTTTGATGTACTGTCTGTTAAACGACTTGTTACTTGAAACACCTTTTCATGAAAAAGAAGGTAGGCCTGACGATTAAGATGACAAGTTTCCAAATGATGTGCATTTCATTTCAGGAATTATTTTATTTCAGAAATCATTCTCTTTCAGAAATTATTTTATTTCAGAAATCATTCTCTTTCAGGAATTATTTCATTTCAGGAATTATTTTATTTCAGGAATTATTTCATTTCAGAAATTATTTTATTTCAGGAATTATTCTCTTTCAGGAATTATTTCATTTCAGGAATTATTCTCTTTCAGGAATCATTCTTATTCAGGAATTATTCTTTGTCAGGAATTATTTCATTTCAGGATTTTTTTTTCAGGAATCATTCTCTTTCAGGAATTAAGTGCATTTTGCAATTTTGTATAAATGCCAGTAAACGAATTTCAGAAATTATTTTATTTCTGGAAGGGGTAAATGCAGTGAAATAACTGTAAAACGTGAAATAAGTGCCGCGTAGACTTTTCAGACACGAAATCTGAAACAATTAAGTGCGAGTGCATTTTGCAATTTTGTTCAAATGCCAATAAACGAATTTCAGGAATTGATTTCAATTTCTGGAAGGGGTAAATGCTGTTCGACTATCATCTGGTTAATTCATTCAGATGATCAGTCCTTAGTGAAATAAGTGAAATCGTGAAATAAGTGCCGCGTAGACTTTTCAGAAACGTGATCTGAAACAACATATTATAAAGTGCATTTTGCGAATTCGTACAAATGCCAATAAACGAATTTCAGGAATTAATTTTAATTTCTGGAAGGGGTAAATAGTTTCCACATTCATGGTTTGTAGGCCTACTGGGGATGCTTCCATTAAAAAAAGCAACGCATTGAGAACTCTACCTCTTGGGTGATGAAGGAAACGAGTTCAAATGTATTTTATTTTGCCTAAATACGCCTATAAAATAAGCCAATTGCCATCACTTTTCTGTACCTTGCAAAAGTTTCATCTAGTAGCTTGCGCTTCTTCAGAATCTGTACTATTTTCTTTGAAATTTTTCAGTGATGTTTTCCAATGATTCAGTTTTAGGATCATTGAGTTCTTCATTTATGCGTCCATAAAGTAACGCATAAATTCATTATTGGCTAAATGAACAATAAAATTAGGAATTCCCAAAACAGGTCGATTTTTTATTTCAATTTACTATCGTTTCAAGTCATAATCTAATATACAGGGTGAACCTTTTTCGGGTAATGACGTCATCACCATTTTTTTCAATTGGAACCCCCCCTTTTTATTCAATTTTCAAATTGCCTTTGCTGAGCTGATTCCAAAAATGTATAATATGTTGCTTCAAATTGGTACGGGGTGGGCAAAAATGCAAAAAAAAGTATGAAAATTGTTTATGGAAAGTAATACGTTACTGAATGTAATAAACAAATTAAATGAAATTAGTAGTTATGCAATTCATGTGATACACTTCCAAAAACAAACAAACGAACGAAAATTTACAATAAATGTTCAAATTGTTCTCCATTGACCGTTAGACAATGACTGAACCGGGCATTACTTTCGTCTCTAACATTCTATAGCATAGCGGGTGTTATGCTCTGTATCTCTTGTCTGATTCGGGAAATCTAAATGAATATATAGATATGTATCAATTTTTAAATGATAGACCTGGAACTTTCTTCAATACCAGAAGTGGAAAACAAATAGTGCTCATTCTGACAATTCCCTTGCTAAAATAGATTATAGTAGACATAATACAAATACAGCATTTTATTGGCAGAATGTAATTTTATGTAAGGAAAAACACTTCATTGTAATTTTATATAATTAAACACAAATCTCTAATCAATCGTTTATTCCAAATGGCTTTGTATACATAAAAAATGGTGTATATATATGGATTATAAGATTAATACAATTGTAATTTCAAAACTGCTCATTTCCTAATGTTCATTTTCTAAACAACAATTCCGACATCTTTGCTATACCAACAATTTCCTAGCATAAAAATTAAAGTTACTAAACAGAGAAAAGTGACTACACATCACAATTTCAACACCACAGTTCCAATGAAAAGCTATGCAAATATGTGTGGTGTAAAATTCGCAATAAAGAATCAAAATGATTAAATTTCCATCCTTTCAAAACTAATATATTTATCATTGAAAAACATTGCCAAAAATCATGACACTCAGCTAATCCACACGTTTTTAGGACAATGAAAAATTAAAAATAACAGATACAAGTAGGACTTAAAATCAATCGAAACGAATCGAAATTCAGCAAGATAGGTAACAACAAAAAACTGATTGCCATTAGACGATAACCGTGGCTACATAAACGTGATTTTATACAGAAAATAAAATGTCACTAAAAATATTCCGAAATATTCAACAACTTCATTATCAGTTTCATCAAAATATTTGTCACCACATTTTATCAACATAACCAGTCTCGAGTTGAAATGCATTGACATTCTAGCCCACATGACATTTGACACATTTTTAAACGGTTCGGTTAATGAAGAAAAGTAAAAAATGCATCTCAACCTTCCGATTTTCTATTTAAATAATAGTTATCATTGATGTATCAAGTTGGACATGTCAAAATAAGATGACATTCATATCAAACGAAAGTATCTTTGGAAACATGTTTAGTTTCATTTTTCATCAGGTGTTGAATGAATGAATTTTGTACTTCAGAGCTCAAATCATAATCGACTTGTGAATTGTAATTTTTTTTTATAAAAATCAAAAAACAAATCTCTTCTAATATATCTAATTCAAAGTACAAAACTTAGTCAACAACTGATAAAATCAAGTTCTTACTAGTTTTTTTCTATATTTCGAGTCACCCTCATACTCTCATAATTTTTCAGACCCACTGTGCATAATATTAATTATCTAAGCTGTAGCACTCCAATATGTTATCGAATTTAATGTAAACTTATCCATTACTTATATAGTATAAAAGCCATAAGGATACATATTTTCGACTTCCATCGACTCTGGTTTCATTTTTCATTACAACGTGTTCATGTCGATACAACTTCTTGTAATGTTTATTAAATGAGACGTTCAGATTAGAATTCAAAGTAAATTTTCTGACAATTTCGAACACCAGCTGACGCTGTGTAGTCAAGTACCAAATATTTTAAGGAATATTTTTGTTGAGCGCAGAGTTTGGAAAGTTTGAATCGATTTATATACAACAATAATAAATAAATTTTAAAGCAAGCATATTTACGAACATCCGATTCAATAACAAAACACTTTGCTAACAATCTCAACAAAAACTCAAGTATCAAAATTCGAACTTAGTGTTTCTGTGAAATTCTGAATCGTGCAATAATGCAGACTGCCATAAATTTTGATTCGAAAATTTTTGAGCCAATCTGCAAAGCATTATTACAATTATTTTAGTTCGAGATTGTTGTGTAAACCTTAACAAAATCAACATTTTCATCATAACATTATATTTTACAACATACCACATTTACGAGTAAGATAAAAATTACCTAGGGATTCAGTCTATTTCGTTAAAACGAGGTTGAATTATGTAGTTATTTCAAATATTCGCTAAAATAAATAATATACATATAAACAGGGCTATCGAATATATTGAGAAGGAAGATATGGGAAATCTTTCTTGATTAATCTCTCTAAGTAGCAATTTGACGTTTGACGACTCGAATTTCGAATTACAAAAAAATTATTTTCCGTCCAAATCATGAGGTAAGCAGTGTATTTTTTTTTGAATCATTGTACCTAGAAACACAGATCCTTCAAGGACAATTGTGAATGTTGCCCAATAAAAACATCTTTCCCATCATCAAAAATTCACCAGTTATCTAGATATATGCCAAATTCTTATCACAACTGTCCTTCCATCACCCAATTGAGAAACTACAACAGTGCATCGAATATCATTTTATCGGCATAGGGCAATAATCGCGTACGCCGCTAGTAATAGGCCTTCAGTGTGAGAAAGTATTGATATTGCACGTTTGTAGATCTAATTATATTCTATACAGAGTTGATAAGAATGTGTAACCCCTGAGTATATCTAGAAAATTTATTCATTATTCTTGAATGAAATTGAATGGTTCTTGTAGTAGTCTCATGATTATTTCTGTGTTGGAATCCTGAATTTCTGACATGTGTCGAATGTCAACATACGCAAAGTTTATCAATTTGTAGTATCCATTCCTAAAACCTGAATTTTCAGTTGGCAATTTCATTGGAAGATAAAGAACCATTACTTTTTATCAACTCTATATAACTTACTTATTATTATTATTAGCAAAAAAGCCATTTATCCATGGATATAGTCGCGGATAATTTTTATATAATAATAATGATAATAATTATAAAACGTTTATATGAACTATATCGATTTGAAACTTCGCGT
This sequence comes from Plagiodera versicolora, assembly GCA_037013635.1. Classification (NCBI taxonomy): domain Eukaryota; kingdom Metazoa; phylum Arthropoda; class Insecta; order Coleoptera; family Chrysomelidae; genus Plagiodera; species Plagiodera versicolora. The sequence goes on along the minus strand of CM072991.1, from coordinate 6,466,548 downwards.
AAACGGGAAACAATAGAAAATACTATTTACAAAATTTCAACTAAACGAGGATAGGAAAAGTAGCTGCTCTTGGAACTCCGGAAATGGGACATCAAAATATTCGCCAATGAATGCCCATGCGAAAATAATTCATCCGGCATTGGTTTCCAGATTCGATTATACAAATTTACAAACGATAGTGTGCATTATTTCATTACCACTGTACAGGATGATCGTTTGTACACGAGGGAAGATAAATATTACATTTTAATGCTATGAGGAATGAATGAAATTAAACAAGGAAATTTCCGTGGTGTTTCAGTGATTGCTTGCCAATAATCAGAACTGAGATCAACAAAAAAATTATATAGCCACCAAATGTGAGGTGAAAAAAAGCATACAGTACGATTGAAGATATCTGTAGCTGCTTTCGTTGATAATTTCTGACAGTGACGTTTATTAGAACGTACAAAGATATCGATAGTTGGATAGAAAAAATTGTTGTCTCCACATGTCTTTCTTCCTCAGAGAATTAAATAATCATTATTGTTGAAAAAATTGTAATTTTTTTACTATTCTTCGAATATATAAGACACCACTGAGACATTTATAACATATAAAATAATTATCTTTTGAGATGGTATCTTCTTTCAACATCTGAACGGCGCACCTCAAATGAGACGACAAAATGCAATAAAACGAAGCGATAAATCATCAGATAGTTAAAAACGAGTAAAAAAATGCTGAACATCACATTCACAACCACGAATCCTTGTAAACCATAACACTATCCTCAAAACAATAAACTAGGAACTATATACATATATATAATAATCGTTTTCGAATACTCTCTCCAGATTGCAATTCTTTGGAACCAGAAAAGTCTGTACAAATTTCGAATCGGACCGAATAAATTGCCCACTGAACGACCGAACAACTCTAACGCTAAGACGTACCGTCAAAAGAGTTCGAATTGAATTTAATGCTTGACTTTAGCGTTGTGCAACAGACTTTGGTTATTGTTGGAGTTTTGCTTTAAGCTTTCGCTCTTCATGAAGTCGATCTCAGCATAGAGGAAGGTTTGCTCGCTCTGAGCGACAGTGTCTGTCGCGCCAGGGCTCCCTCTGGAAAAAATAAATTGCATGGTGATTAGAATTTTGGGAGTATTCTGGAACCGGTAAAGTCATAAATAACAACGGTATTTCTCTATTATTTTCATTTTTTTTCTCAAGAATAAGCAATGCATATCAAAATTTTAAATCTATTTTTAATTTATAATGATGACTATGTTTTTTGAATAAAAATTTATTATTTTCCCATGAAGACTATAGTAATATTTTTTCAATAGTGAACTTTTCTGGAAAAAAAAAATAGATCGAGAATGCTATTAGCAACTGTATGTTTTTAACCATCAACATTTGTATAAGCGATGTTGCGCTCAATCGTCATATTTTGCTCCTCTCTACTCTCAGTTTAATTTTTTTACCATATTTATAAAACACCCTGTATAATATCCCTAAATTCTAAAGAAATATAATTCTGGCGCTGGTGGCTGGTAGAAACTAAATTTTTTTTGATTGCAATAGAATCAAGATAGAAGAAAATAAATGAAGAATGGTTTGTCAGGCATGATAACTATAAATAATCGTCTTTATCATCGGTATCGATATTACTATTTTTCCTACCAAAAATTGATTATCAAAAAGTTCTCCATCGATTTATTTCATTCATAAGTAGTGATTGATTAGTGAATAATATTATTTTAATTCCCTATCCGTCATCAAGCAAAGATGAAATGCTCAGTTTTTCAATAATACTATTTGTAATATTGATTCCTTATCAATTATGAAACGACATCTAACTATGAACGAACCAAAACGACAACATTTTTACAGTTCTCTTCCTCTATAACTCTCATCAAAAAGTCAATCAACTATCGCTGTCCACGTTTGTTTGGCAGCTGTGACGTCAGAAACTTTCGGATTTTGGAATCATTCTGGCAAAATAAATAAACAATCTATAAAAAAAGCTACGCCTTTCCAACGCTCTGTATATCGTCGTATTCTTTCCAAAAATTCATGAACTCGCCCAACTCACCTTTTTTGGTTCGTCCTCGGACTGGCCGAATCGCTCGACTCCATAGCCTGGGTCAAATCCAAGCTAGCGTAGTGCAGCTTGTCGGCGTCCGAGTCTGCCCACGGCTCGCACGACGTCACCCCGCGGGCAACCTTGGGAGCTTCGTGGGCGGCCTTCGCTGCCTCGCCGTTCGCCGAATTCGGACGGGAGATTTTAGCGGCCGGTGAAACGCATTCGTTCAGAGAGGAAGCGGGGGCGGTTTCTTCGAGTATGGTGGAGCTGTTGTAGGTTCGAGACGTTTCTGAAAAATAAGGAGATTTACAGTCAGTACAGGTGTTTGTTTGGTTCAAGAATAGTGTGTTGAAGAAATTAGTGATTTCGCAATTATTTCTCAAGACTAACCTTTCTGACTACAGACGGGCATCTCTACATCGGCAGCGGCGCCATCTGTAAGCCTCACATCCTCCTTGATAGGCTTGAAACTCGCCGATTGGTGGGCTAGAGACAGATGCCCCATGGGCTTGACGGGCACGGCTGCCCTGGACTTGCCCTCACCAGGTGTCATCGACGTATAATCGCTTTCGCATTCGTCGACGACTGTCTTCGAAGACGGTGACGGCGTGTAGTTCACGTAGTCCATGCCCTTCTTGCTCTTTCTACTGGCATTCAAGTCCTTCGAAATGTTGTTTTCCTGGAGGGCAAGAATTCAATTACATATTTTTCATTTATGTTTGAGCAAATTCGCAAAAATCGCCTGGGTTACACTGGTACAACCTCTTGCAATGAAAAATGATGAAAAGTCGTACCTTGCCCTTTTTGCCGCTGAAATCCATCATGGCGTAGTCGTCGTTGTTGTTGACGTTTGACGCGATGTTAGATTTGTTGTTGTTCTTGTAGAAGGCGTTGAAGATGGCTGCCGGGATCTTCAGAGCCGACGAGGCCGACGTCTCAGACTTGGAGGGCTTCATCGGCGAGCTGGGGCTGTTCAGACTCATCGGGAAGATGGTGCCTGGAGTACCGGCGCTCGAACCGGGGCTGTCTTTCGATTCTTTGCGCGTCCTCTGATAGAATCAGTGCATTCGTTAAGAAATTAGCATTGAAAAAATGAGTTGATGGTTACTAAAACATAATATTAATTCGACGACTTTAAAGTGGACAGAAAATTGAAACGTATGAAACCGAATTATTAAACAATTAGGGTGAGAAATAATTGAGAACCAAATGATTCAGTAATTGAAAAATATTTTGGAACTGTTGGAAGTATAATGCGCATTTTTCATTTAGTACAACTGATGAACAGAACTGCTATAAAGTTGTGATGTCAAGAATGTCAAAATTGTCAATAATGTCAATTGAAGTTGGGTTTTGTTTTTTAAGTTAATCGAGTTGGAAATAAAATCAAGAAATGGTTTCAAAGAAGTTTTATTGAGAACCATTAGATTCAGGAGAATATTAGGATATAAAAAGAAATATCAACAGTGGTAGCAGAGCGTGGTTGTAATGTTGCTAAAAACTGTAATATAATGTCACAATTATGGCGTAGGCGCTTTGGTCACTTGGGTGTGAAAAATATCAACAAACACATCATATTTCGATTATATTCTGAACCTAATTGGCTGCATATGAATTCGAATACAGGGTGTTTTTACCTTAATGAGTTTAACGAGTCTGAATTTCTTATACTTGGGCCACATTTCGACGTTTTGTCACTTCGTTTATATCGAACTGAACTTCAACGAACTGGAAACTGACTAAAACTACAGAAATGTCACTCGTTAAATCCGTATCCGCCCTACCACATGCTCCTATGCAAAGTTCATGTTTTTGTGAATCAGCATAAGCATCGATTTTAGTGTATGTTCGTTTTTACTGACCTATTATCCATGAATTATTTATGAAAAAAGAATAAACACTTTGAAATCTCTAAGCATTTTTATTTCCCAATATTCTTATACAGGACATTCGATTGGCTTTGATCAAATTCTTGTAGTTTTTCTAAGCTTTCAATAAATTTTTGAATATTTCAAGGATTCTCGGTCGCTGCTTGTTATGAGAAAATAATCCTAGGTTAAGAAGTTGTCGATGTTGACTTTCAGTAACAAGTAAAATTCGTGTTTTTTCACGTGACGCAATGGTGGGTAGAATGATATAGTTTGATATATTAATTCATTGTCAAATTCATAAAAGTTGTATTATTTCAAGAGGTGAGAATATCACTAATAAAAATGTTATTTAGCTGATTAGCATTGACAAATCATTTCATAATTTGAATCTGAAGAAACCAAGAAAGAACGTATACAGGATGATTTACTGCTTTTGAACAATCAAGTTGCATTTTCTAGTAAATATGTTCGAAAATTTGTACCATTGAAAATAACCAAATTCTCACACTTTAGACAATCTTAGAAAATTAGCATGTACGACTAAAAATGTATACCAAATTATCCTGTATACACAGACTTAAACGATATTTATGTTTCTGCAGAACATTTTTGCTGATTTATTGTTTATATGAAATGTTATGCCGTGGGCAAAATATACCCACAAGAATATTACCCAATGAGAAGTAACACGTTTCTAACCTAGATAAATTAAGATTATATTCAAATTTGATCAAGGCAATATGTAAAGGAAGTTCGGATATTTCTGATGATTTGGTTAGATCTGAGATAACTAATCAAAACAAAACATTTGAAATGATAGTTCTTGGATTTATTGTCTTAATTATTTCCTTATAAATGCAAGCAATAAATTGTTAATCGATATTCTTTACCCTTTACTATACCTTATAGTGTTCAATTACCTTGATATTTAAAAAAAACGACCGCTATTGAACATACAGGGTAAAAAATCTTCTGTCAAACGGAAACTACAGGATTATTTTATGTCAATTCAACTCAAATTATTACCTCAAAACGAAAATGCTTCTGAAGAGAGCTACAGCCCTTTGAAAAAGAGCTTTCTTCAAATTATAATGCGATAATAAATTCAAACTTTTCGTGTTTCCAATATAACAATGTTTTATTATAAAATTGTATCTATAATATCCATTTGGCTTTGAGAAATGAACAAAATCTCTCTATCAGGGTATTCTAATTGAATAAATACTCAAACGAATGAATAAAAACCGAAAATGTGAACCTACAAATCATCCCGAGACTAATTAAAACTATAACTCACCTGTCTGGGTAAGCTGGCATACGGCGACGCTAAGGGCAGGTGCATTTTGGGCGGCGTGCCGGTCGACGACTTCCTGCCCAACAGCGATGAGATCGATATGGGGCTAGAGGAACTCTTGGAGGAGTGAGCGGACATGGAAATACCGCTCGATTGAATAGAGATCGGCTGCGAAGCCACCTTCTCCTTTTTCGATGATTTCTTCTTCGAGCTACCGCCGCAAAACATGTTGAGGTAGTCTTCGTTGATTGATGTCTGAGGGAGAGCGGTTAATTTTAGGTTGTGTTGATGAGATCAACATTGTTGGACAGTTTTTTGAATTTTAGGTTATTGGAACTGTGACCCATGGGTGGGGAATCAAACGAAAGAAAAAATATATATTTCTATCTTTGAACAGTGGTCAAATAGAATTTGGACCTTTTTTCACAAAAAACTGGGCACTGAAACGTTACCAAGCATTTTTTTTTTTCGAATATGAAAGACAGTCAATGAATAGTGCCACTATATCAAGAATATTTTGATCATTTCTGCAATTTGTGATATGGGTTTACGTTTGCTCAATTATTTACGACGTTATTTCAAGGTAGACGTAAAATGAGGTTTCCTAAGAAGTCGCAGGGATAACAATATTGAAACCACCGAATATACAGCTGCAAGAAAGTTGCAGTTAGCAGTCGAAGTGTAGTTTACAGAAAAAAATAAAAATTTTCTCACCGCTCCATCGAAGCTGCCCTGCCGGATGTGGTTCCTGCCCGGGGTCATCTCTACGTACCCTTCGGGCGTCGAGGCGGCTTCTTGTGACGGCATATAGTCGCCATTCCAAGGCGACGACAGACTCGACGTGTGCGAGCTAAAAGACGAGCCTCTATCCGATCGTCTCGTCTACAAAAATCAAATCATTATGAGCGGTTAATAATTGTTCCAAGTGGAATTCATGAAGGAGTTTCATTATCTCACAAACTCACCTTGGACGACATATCGAGGTAATCCCCGTTCCAAGATGGCGACGTGGATGGCTTCAGCCTGTTCTTGCCCCTGTCCATGTCGACGTAGTTGTTGTTTCGCTGCCCCATCTTCGAGTACCTGCGATCGCCCGACATGTCGACGTAGGCGGACATCTCGCCCACGTTGCCCCTCCTGGACACGACGTCCACCCCTGGTTTCATTTCGACGTAGCCGCTCGTCGTTTTCGGCGAATTGTTGAGCATGTTGTTGCTGCCCCGCGTGAAATCCATCTCCATGAGGTTGTCCATGGGGTCGTTCGAGTTGCCGTGACTTCTGCGTTTCGAAAGAAGGATATGCGATATAATAATAATGTTTAGATAGATAGATAGATAGATAGATAGATAGTGTCAAGTCGCATAGGCAATACGACTTCAAAGTCAAGAATATAAAATGATATTAATGATAAAATATTCCATCACTACAAATATTAAAAATTTTAAAAATTCGAACAAAACAAATAAAGACAATCAATACACATCTGGATATCTGCAGAGGAAGATACAGGGATGAAAAATTAATGAAGGTGAAAGGAGATTGAAATCAAATGCGCAATGAACTGGCAGAGACGATATAGATATAAATCGTCATAAAATACAATATAAATGATATTTTTCCACAAATTATCATGACATGATACAGTTATCACTTATCGATACGTTGTTGAGAAAATATATCAAAGGAATGAGGAATAATCCACAAGTAAACTTGACAACATTGCACATGGTGTGAGCAAAATATACAATGGAAACAGACAAAGATAGACTTAGGGTGTAGCACGTCATACGCTCATAGCACCGCCCACTTATTCCTGGCGTTTTTAAATTCAGAATGAAAATGCTAATTTCAAAACGCTGTATAGAATCTATTTGCTTCGATTTTGGTCCTTGATATTGGATGTACACTGAACCAAAATCATAATTCATCGATTAAGAGAGGTTTGGAAGAATTTCATCACTTAGTGGCCTTCCCCATTATTGCTAATGATGTTAAGAAAAAAACTCACCTGGAATGAAGTAAAATGGGTGCGCTATTAGACTTGTACCCCGGAGGCTGGTGATGCGCCAACACCCTGCTGGGACCCCTCTTCGCTTTAGATCCGGTGCTGAAAGAGCGCCCTCTAGCGTCCTCGGGCGTCACGGCGCCCATCCCAATCGGTCGCCGAGTGCCTTGGTCGAGGGTTTCGGATCGCGAGCCTACGGAGTAGGTTCTCAGAGGTAGGGTGTCATCGTCGTGGTTCGCTAGGTAGGAGACAACCTGGAGAATAATTATGAATAGTTTGAGGTGATATTATATAAGGTTGAGGTGCCCGAAACAAGTTCACTCAGTGGGTTATTTCTATTTTTTTGGTCATATTCATTCATGTATGTTTGGTTCGTTTTCCTTATATTATCACAGGCGTGCCTGTTTTTTTTATTTTCATGAAAATAAATAGTATTCTTATTAATTACTTATTTTCTTTCAATTGTGGAGTTTCTCAGTTGATTTTCAGGTTGTTATAACGAAGAATATCGTGAAATTGCAATCAATGTTACAACAAGAATTGACTCATAGAGGTCTGAGAACTACTTCTGGCATAACAATCCATTTAATTGAGGAAAGAAAATTTTGGCAAGCTTTCGATACTACTAGACATTTTCAAATTAATTTGAATAAAAACCTAACCTAACTTCTTGTCTAATAGACAAACAGAAACACCGCAGTTTTTTGCTTAAATAAATAATTATTCCACTCAATTTCTCATATTATTTAAGGACAATTTGATTCATGTATAAAAAATCGCATATGCCACAGTGCAATTGTCACTTTGACAACGGCAAAAGTTAGCTTTAACTTTTACAGCAACAAATACACTAGTGGTTTTTTACTTATTCATTTGTTCATCAATTATCGCGGAATTGAAGAACAAGCTCTCATAAAAATAACAGGACACAGCAATTCATCATCAATAAAACCATACTTACAAGTTGACAAAGAGTATCATTCAAGCTTTATTCAATCAATTCGTTTGGAAAATGGAAAAACTTCAACAGAACTACTACAGAAACGATTAGCTGTGGCACCCGCAGCGTTATCACTGTTCCTCGTATGAAGTTCAATAACTGCGTTTTTAATAATTGTACATCAAAATAAAAATGTGTTTATTTTTAATGTTTCATAAATAAACTTTGCATTGATATGTATCAAAATTTCTTATTCATTAAATCATGCTGCCGAATTACACTCGAGGTTTGTATTGATATTGAATAAATTTGTGTTGTTCAAATTCTAATCTGTTTCCTTTGGCAATTTGACTGGAATAACTGTCAACTATTAAAAACACGACACCGAAGGTCTCGTCAAATTGCTAGGAAACAGTTTCTCATTAAACAACCCAAATTTACCCGATAAAATACAAACCACTTGTGCAATTATAAGTGATAATATGTTGGATAGTAGCACTGAAATTTGTTTGTATTTTGGCACAATTTTGGTTTTCAAGTTATGGGATTCACCCAGCGAGAAAATTTACTAAAAAGCGGTATTTATCAGATAAAAAACAAACTTGAACAATATTTGTTTTTCACTTATTTATTTGAGAAGTGTTATCATGAAAAAAAATATAATCTACTCACTGCTTTCTATTGGCCAAAATAAAAAATATTGACTTCAAATCATAAGTCATATTATTTTTATTTATTCAAATATCAAAATCGCTAATGACATTTTTGTGTATAATATTAGATAACGTCTTAAGGTTGACCGAGACTACATAACATATTTGTTCATAAATATTTAACCAGAAACGACCAGACTGCTTATTCAAATTGAAACATCAAGTGGACATTTATAAATCCCAAATGATATTCAGCATATTTCTACATATTATCTCATTCCATTGTATATTAATTAATCAACCTTTGTTTATTTCTGTAATATATTTTTTTGTAAACATACTTATATCTCTCTGAAAGAATCGGCATTTCCTCAAGTGGAAAATCACTATAAAATACATTGATTTGACGTTTGTCCAATTCAAGTTTACCTTGTCCAGTTGGTAATCAGCGAAACGGATATCTGTGGAGGGGGTACCGGAAACGATACCCGGCGAATGGAGGTAGTGGTTTTTGAGACGAGGTGACATGTCAACGTAGCCATCGTCGTCGGACGATTGGGGACGCATCTGGACGTAAGTTTGTCTACCTGAAAAATTGAACAAAAATAATTTATAAGATCAATACATTTTTTATTCAATATTATTCAATTGTTCAAATATAATAATGAGATTAGCTTAGATATCAGCTTTAAGAAATTTACAAATGAAATTTCAACTTTGAAAACACTGTATCTTTTTAACCATCAACATTTGTATAAGCGATGTTGCGCTCAATCTTTTGGTCCTCTCTACTCTCAGTTTAATTTTTTTCACCATATTAATGAAACACCCTGTAAATTGATTGTTGATCTTTGATTCAGAATTTGTAAATACATATACAGTGACTTTCATAAAATATGCAACAAATGGAAAAAGTTATCAATTGTTTTTTTTTCCAGAAAAATAATAATTAGCCTCATCTTAAAGCCAACTTGGCCCTTATCAGATATCAGAAGTCATTTCCAGTTTCTTTAAAAATCGCTTTTTTCAAAATTATAAAAATGAGAAACATATTACTATACTACTTTTGAGACACTAATAATTTTTTTAGCAAATTTGATCTCGATTTTATTATGAAAATTCAACTTGTGTAAAGTTTAAAAAAAAAATAGCTGCTGTTTCCAGACATCACCAAAAACAAGCTAGATATTTTGTAAGAAAACCATGAGAGAACATTTCACCTGCCTAGTCCTCCCGGAAACGCATTCCAAATCTCAAACTCGCCTCGCGTCTCGTTCGTACTCACCGCTGGGCGGACTATCCGGGCAGTCCTCCTCGGCGATGGCCTCTTCGGGCGTGAGCGGCACCGAATACCGCCCGGCCGACTCGCACGCCTCCACGGACATGCCCATGCCGTCCGTTTCGTCCATGGCGAGGCTATGCGCCGAGCTGCCGGTCGATGAACCGCCGGTGGGGGTGCCCACGGCCAGACCGGCGAGGAGGTTGGGCGGCGACCGCGACTGCCCGCCGTGCTTCGGGCAGACCGGGTGGGCGCCCTCGCTGGCCGTGCGAGGTCGAGGGGGTATGCTGTCGCACCGGTCTCGGACTAGAATGGTAACAAAAAAAAAATATGTATCAGTGTTTTAAGGGTGTTTTTTTATGATTTGTTACAAGCGAACATAGAGCGGGCACCGTATATAGGGTGTTCCCGAATAGGAAAGAAGATTGGGCAGCTCTTAAGGTCATTTTATGACTGGAAATTCATCTTTATATACAGAGTGAGTCAAGAATGTGTACCGACCTTTCTGAGGTTATGGTACATTAAAAAAAAAGTATATTTTACATCGTTACAATTAATTTCAGCGTTTGGGAGTTACGTAGAGGAATTATTTCACATGGACAAATAAACCATTGCCAAAAAGGGGTTTTTGTTTTCACGGTTTTTGTTTTGTGAAGTTGTATTTAAAGGCAAAACTAACAAAACTTCGAAACTATAGCTCGAAAAAAAGAGAAATATTATTTTCATATTGATTTATAAAATACAAAAAAAAGCAAGAAGCCACTAGTGAAGTTTGGTAAGCTAATTACCGGACACTTAGAATATACAAAAATAAGTTCCCAAAATAGATCATTCTCAACAACTCACAACTTTCAACGGAAGAATATTTCATTTCGGACATAGTATCAGAAAGAATTGGTATAGAAAACTACTAATACCATATACAGGGTGTCCCAGAAATTAACGTCAAGCCGAAATGGGGTGACAGGAGAAAAATCTTAAAAAATCTATCCCATGCAGTTTGAAAATTATGGGCATTTCAAAAAAAACTAGAAATTTGATCAAACTGTACCATTTTTTGGTTATTTTGTTTATTATTTTTTATTTTTGTTCATTTGAACTTTGGAAACGTAATCCTTAATAACATTTCTAGAATCCCAATAAGAAATAATGACACAATTGCCTCAAGTTTATGAGAATTGAGACTATTTGTTGAACTACGAATTTAAAATTTTCAATATTTGTCCACTTTGACAGGCCTTCCTTTTAAAAAATGTTCTAGAGTGCCTTGGTAAGTGGCATTAAAAGTTAGCGTATTTAATCAGAATTCTAAAATGATACAATACTTGTTGGTTTCATACGATAAAAAATAGTAAAAAAATTTAAACCTTAAGTAACCCGATTTTTGCTATCTCAGTTAAAATGTTCTTGATTCGCACAAGCTCTAGATAGGTTCTTAATTTTAAGGCAAAATGATCAAATTTCTAGTTTTTTTTTAAATGCCCATAATTTTCAAACTGCATGGGATATTTTTTTCCTTTTTCTCGTGATGGTTATGATCAATCCTGTCACCCCGTTTCGGCTTGACGTTGAGTTCTGGGACACCCTGTATAAGTGGTATAGAAAACTACTCATACCTCTTGTACATTTCAGAAGACTATCCATTTCGCTCTCATTTAACTACAATGCCATAAATAAATGTCGATACAATATAAAAAAAAAAATCTAAAAATCAAAGAAGTCGAATTATTTGTAATATTGGTGATATATCCCATAATATGTTTTACACGAATTCAGCATTTCAGTTGTCTATTTTCCAGCAAAAAAAAAAAAACAAATAATTTCTTGGAAATCAATTTACACCTAACTGATAGATTGCACAATATTGATAATTAATAGATTTGCGATATAATAATATATTGTGGAAATTCCAAGTGAATCTCAATACAAATACAAAAAAAAAAATAAAAATGAGGCAACATAGCTGCAAGCGAGGTGAAATTAAAAATATATACAGGGTGTTTGGGTCCTCTTCGATAGAAAAACTAAGCACAGGAGTTACGAAAAGTTTGCATAATTTTACCAATTTGAATTATGTAGACTTTTTGCATAATTTTGAGGTATATACAATAATACCCTCAAGTCTACTTATGGACGAACCAAACACCCCGTATATGATCAGATCGAACGAGCCAAAGTTTTCTGCTCTGAAAAAAAGTAAGTAAAAGTAGACTCACTCATATTTGAATTTGACATTGGATCGTTCCTTCCGATTCGTAAGCGTACCAGCATGTATTTTACATATAAAGAAAACGCCTTGTATAATTTGTTATGGAAACATCCGAAAATTGGGCATCTGAAAGTCATGAATTCGAATTATATTCCATCGCCGATCAATAACAAAAATACGTGTTGTTATTGCCAGACGAATAATAATATCCAACTCAGCACTGCCCAACATCACAAATAAAACTGTTTATTGCAAAATCATTATCTAACCTCGAAGGTCAATTGCTTTTTTCACGCGTGTTTGTCATTTTCGTTCATTGATTCGCATTGGCGATAGCGAAAAATAAGTTTTCATGTCTCTCGGGGCTGTAATTAAATACACGAGAATTACGAATGTATATACGAGGTGCGTTCAGAAAATAACGGGAATTTAAAAATTCCACGGATTCGGAGAGTCCGAATATCAACACTCTCATTTATTTTGTTGACATACAAGCTCCTGCAGTACGATGAAATTCTCAGCCCTTTTCATAGCCTGTTCTATCGGGCCGCTAAGGTTTTTATGACACTGTTTTTTGAACACACCTCGTATGGTGCGTGTACGATTCTGAATGGATCTGTTCTTATGAATGCTTGTTCTCGTGATGACAACCGGAAATGACTAGAATTGCTGAAATATCTGAATGAAATCAAAGTTACTGACGATGATAGCGACCAAGTTTTCTAATCAAAAAAATCGACCATCCAAAACTTTTTGCTGTGACATTTCATATAGCTACGAGTGCAGAAATATTAACAGGAAATCGAATTATAAAAACCGTCAATACATTAGTTCCTCTGAGTTTAATGTACTCAGTTTAAACTCAATTTAATAGGACAGGGTGAGTCACCATATTTTCCAACAATACCATGACATGGTCGAAAAATTCATTTTGAAAAATGACAACGTCAAAGCTGTCTTCAAAATTTTTTTTTATTTTTTTTATATGATGGTTATAATACGTCGTTGAAATGGTAATGAATCTATATAAAAAAAAACAATAAAAAGTTTATCAGAAAAAATAAAATTGATGATTCTCAATTTTATTATATTTTTTTTATATGATGATTATAATACATCGTTAAAATGGTAACGAATCTTTTCAAGAAAGAAAAAAACAAAAATAAAAAGTTTTTCAGAAAAAAATAAGATTGATGATTCTCAATTTTATTATATTTTTTTTATGTGATGATTATAATACATCGTTAAAATGGTAACGAATCTTTTCAAGAAAGAAAAAAACAAAAATAAAAAGTTTTGCAGAAAAAATAAGATTGATGATGACGAAAATACAAAACGTAGCATATCAAATCTGAATACACCATTACGGAATAATGACGAAGTGGCAAGTGTGATTTACTTTGGAATCTTTCGAGAAATAAAAGTTGAAAAATGATAATATAAATTTCAGAAATTTATCGGTATTTCTCACCTTTCTCAAATAATTAATTTAAATTATAGAAGTACATAACTTTGCTCTAATTTGGTTATCAAGTCGTACCTCCCAACATTTCTGAGAACCCAATAGTGAAGATTGAAAACGAAACTTCCAGTAGATGACGTTTTACAAAAAGCTCATTGTTCTCGAGTAAATCATCAATATATGTAATTGAAATAAATCATACACAGTCAATACACCAAACTGTTGCTTACTCCCTAAATATATTAAAATATAGTGGACCCGCACTATTTCCTTCCCCCTTGTTATCCGACATTGTTCAATTCTCTGAATTTGAACGTAATGAAGTATAATTGATACTCAAAGTATAACATACGTATAGAATCCTGAAACAAGATTGTAATGCACCGGACTCTATAAGAAAAAAAAACGGCCAATAAGGCAGTAACCTAATCTGACAAATTCGATAGTGATCAACTGTTGAAAAAGTTGACAGCTCGCCAGAAAGTGCGATGTTGCCACTTGTCTATTTTTTCAGTGCTACTCAGAAACAAAAAGTTAGGTTAAGTTTATCACTCGAATTGTTTTAAAACATTATTTCGATGTCTAAAGTATACAGGGTGTCAATTCTAAAACTTCCCACTTTCAATATACTCCTTCCAGTAAACAAAATGAGGAATCGTAAAAACACGCCAATTTCATTAGCGAGGGGGACACTTTCGAGGTATATTCATAGCCCTCATGATTTTACCCTCTAGGAGGGGTAGACGTTACCCTATATGGGAAGCTAAATTTTGATTGGTGTTCTATTCTGTTTCCAATGGTACGAACTTTGACTTTTGTTTTTGGACGAAAAATTGCGTTCTGAACGAAATGCATTATTGTATTGACTCCTCGTGATGAAAATGGTTAGAAGAGTAGGTGGCGCCACTTTAACCCTTGAATGATAGGAATATAAAGGGTGTTTTAGAATTTCACGACAATATTTCAGGTACGTATTCTCTGGCACAAAATAAGGAAAAAAGGTTCTATGAACATGTGTTGAAAAAAAAACAAGTTTTTATTTTATTGTGCTTGATCTACTGCAGATAGAGCTTTCAAATTTTGTATGAGTATTGAGCAATAGGTGCTGCTTAATATGAAAGTAAATGTTTTCCAAGTACTATACAGGGTATTCGATTTTCCGAGGTTTCAATCCAGAAAAGCCTCAAGAAAAACTTGCTTGTACGCCACTGGTGAACTTCAATATTTTTCTCAAGTTCTTCTACCTATTATCTAGATCTTGTCCCTCCTGAATTCTGGTCGAATTCCGTTCAGTTTCCTTAGAAATTAATTAATTTGTAAATTAGCTCAAAGGTACATAATCTGAAATGTTTGTACTATTTTGATATTTGATATTAATTAATCCATCAAAATTAAATATAAAAGAAATTTATTAACAAATGTTTAGAGGAATTGTTCAAGGTGGCCTCTGTTTTTTTTTTGAGAAGAAACTGCTTTCCTTATTTTGTACCAGAGAATACGTACCGGGAATATTGCCATATGAAACACCCTGTATGTGTTACGCGTGGGATTTTTTATGTTCAACATGTCTTTCTCAAATTTGATATTTTTTGGATATTTTCCTTAAAAAAAAATTGCGAGAAAGACATGCTAAATACCAAATTTGTTGGTTATTTTTCTTTTCCAAAATAAAATTCAATTTGCGATAATTAATAAGAAATATAAAATGAATTTCAAAATTCGACTGAGTATCCATCATCAAAATTCACTAATCCTGATGAATATAAATGAATATTATGATCCAATAAAAATACGAGAAATACGATCATTTTCTGAGCATCAGCGTTCAATGCTTTCCGCCATTTTGAAAATAGTTCCTTGCCTAAAAAAACCACATCGTCACATTCATACGATTTCGCCACTAGTAGACGACAAGAGAATAAAGACCTGTTGAAGCACCCCCAATCAAACCCAAGTCCTCTCAAGACCAACAGAAAAAATGCCCGATTAGCCCCCTTCCCCCCTAGATCCAGCCCTGTAACCCCATTTCCTCTCGTCGATACATACGCTTGAGCTGGCTCTGATGCCGCTTACTCCCGAACGACGCTCGCGCGGCGGCGTTGCCAAGTTGCGAGGCGACGCCGAGGGACGACGTCGTCGTCGGCGCCGCGACGCGTTCGCCACCCACGGGCAGCGATTGGGTGCGCTGGTGGAGGATCGGCAGACCGGCGAACGGCGGCCATTGCAGCCCCCCACCGCCTACTGCGTGCAAAAGAAAAAAAAACAAATGCACGTCACAGACATCACACACGGACTCCTCTGAAGCTGCTTCCTCGAGACGTTTCGGGTAACGTCGAGACGAATCGGATCACGTGAGGCGATGTGGTAAGCTCGCACGCTAAGGCAACGGTCAGTCTTCGATTGGAGATACGGTAAGACGGTCGACCGATGTCGAAAATGTTACAGGGTGTTTGGTTTATTGATAAATGAAATTAGAGAAGTAATAGTGAACCTCAAAAGTAACAGGGTTTTATTCAAGATACGTTCCAATTCTCAACCCTTTTGGAGTATAGAAAATGTAGAGAAATACGAAACTTTTTTTTTTAGAAAGCATTTTCAAACTGATTCAAAAGCCGTAGAAATCAAGAGAATGTGGTTCGCTCCAGATGCGTTGAGTTTCGGTCTACACATTATACAGAGTGTTTCAGAATTGCACAACAATAGGTACGTATTCTCAGGTACAAAATGAGGAAAAAAGTTCCTAGGAACAATTCTTATAAACATTCGTTGACGATTCTTTTTATTCAATTTTGATGCTTTAATTAATATCAAATATAAAAATACATAGTATAAACATTTGAGAGTATGTAAATTTGAGCCAATTCACAAATCAATTAATTTCTGAGGAAATCGAACGGAATTCGACCAAAAGTCAAGAGGTACAAAATTTTGGTAATAGGTTGAAGAACTTGAAGAATATATTAAAATTCACCAGTGGCGTACGAGCAAGTTTTTCTTAAGGCTTTTATGGATTGAGACCTCGGAAAATGCAACACGCTGTATGGTATTTGGGAAACATTTAGTTTCATGTCAAGCAGCACCTATTGCTTGATACTCATACAAAATTTGAAAGCTCTATCTGCAGTAGATCAAGCAAAATAAAATGAAACCATTTTTTTTTTATTTTCATCACCCTGTAACTCCGCTAATACTCGAGATGGGACACATGTTTATAGGAACTTTTTACCTTATTCTGTACCAGAGAATACGTACCTGAAATATTTCCGTGCAATTCTGAAACACCCTGTATATATAAACTTTTTCGTTACTTTTGAGGTTCACCCTTTATACCAAACACCCTGTATACAGTACCGGAAATAATTCATCTAGGGCTGTGATTCAATGAAAATGTAAAATATAGCTTGCTGAATTTTGACAGATCATTATCCTATGTTTCTGTTTGTTTGTACCCAAGATATGTACTTCCCGATACTGTATACAATGCAATTCTTCAAGGGAACATCTGTAGTCTTCGAAAATAAGAATTGCCATTCATAATTTTGACAAAAATAAATATTTGAATAACTGAATTAAGAGTCACACTGTATATAAAGATTCAGAAAATGAATGTGAACAGAAACAGCGACACATACAAACAGATAAAAACAGATTCAGACATACAGAGATGAAAAATATGGAGACAGAAAACGCAAAGAGATAGACAGAATGAAGATCACAGAAATTAAATTGAGAGAGATAGGCATAGACAAGGATATCTAGGGTATGGAATATTTCTATCCAAAAATTCATTTTCCATGAACTGCAAATATTATTTCTCCCTTCAATCGGAATACTAGTCCCTATCTACAGTGTGTCCAATTCTAAATCATTAGGTATTTTCAACAATCTTGAATGAATTTCTGAGTTTCATCATCACACTGGGCTCACAAAGAATAATTTAATGGCACTTTGCAAAAGAACATTTCCAACAACAGTTTTCAAATGATGTATCCAGACGAAAATATACACAGAATGTTTCGCAGATGACAGGGGAAATGACAAATGGATTGTTCATCGATAATTACATTTGAATTGCTTTGGATATTGCTTATCATTCTGCTCAGGTACGTCATAACTGCGCATCGTAGTACACGATTATTGTTTCTCATTGACGTGATGAATTTCGTACTAAACTAATAGGAGGAATAATCTTATCCGGTAGAGAAGTGAAAACCTTTCAAAATAGTGTTTTTTTCGAGAGTCTCGCTTCCATTCATTAGCAAAGATAACAAAAATAAAATTGATGGTATTTGGCACCTGAATTGATCACGAGCCACGTGATAATGGTTGAACGTATGAATAGTCACGAGGTGCCAAAAAAAATCTCAGTCATCACTCTTTCTTATTATTACACCCGTAGTAGTCTATCAATTTTGAATACTCCTTGTTTATATTTATTCCAAACAGAACTATTATACGATTAACATTTGAAAAATAGAAAGAATATTCATAACACGCTGTTTTCCTAAAAAATTCCGGTGAAATTGCGTTTTGAGTTTTTATATGATTTTTTTTTACTCATTTTGGTTAACGAATTTGACAAAAGTTGCTTAGGAAAATTAATACTTTTCGAGATATTCCATTTCGAAGTTGAAAACGTCGCCTTATTTTCTCGAACATATTGAAAAAAAAATCACCATGCTTTAGTTCTCAAATTAACATTAAAAATACTGTATTTTCCATTTTACTGTGTACGTCAAATTCATCAGACATTTACTGTGGTTCGACAGTTGACAATGACATGACATGCTGTCGTATCTGAATATTCGAAAAAATCCAGCCAATTCCAATTTTGAGGTGAATTATCTCGGGAAGTATCAATTTTCCTACGATAATATTGCAAAATTCGTGTTTTTTTTTTTGTTCCAGAATACGTAAGTTCCAAAAAGAACCATATCAAAACTCGAAGAGGGATATAAACGCAATTTTACCAAATTTTCCTATACAGGGTGAGCAACTACGTGTCCTGGTAACTATAGTTACGAAAAATTGAAGCAACTTTCCGACATTCCTTTCGAGACAGATTTTCTGGCTAAAACTACATTTTGCTACGGTCTCATTTATTCAAAAGTTCAATTTCAAACTCATACAGAGTCCAACATCATTGTTGTTAGTGAAGTTAGGAGAAGAAATAAACTTTCACATTCCAAAGGCATTTTTTTTTCCTTCAACCCAGTAGCGCGAGAAATTTCAAAAAACCCGTTTCATGGTTGATCATTGTTTAGATAGATGTAATTCTTTTTCTAAACTAAAAATTTGCCCACCCTGTAATTGTAATTCTTTTCTGGCCGAAAACGTTGGAATTAAAAAAGCCATCACGAAAACCAAAAAGGATGCTGATGAAATTCAACAATTCACTTACCATGGCTGAAGAATCCGGGTTTCAAAAATCCGAACTGTTTTTTGTTCGTGTTGGGTTTTGACGTTTCCGTTGCAGAACAGGACCTGAGACGTATTTCATTATTTTTGTCATATGGGTTTAAACTGAAAATAAAAAAGTACGTTAGAATAGTGTGTAACAGTTTTTTCTCATGCCTACATTGGCGTAGTCAGAATTTTAAAGTGAGGTTTTATGTTCAAAAACTCCAACTGGTTTTTTTTAATGGAACGCCCTGTACGTGTTTTCGATATTCGACACATGGTATGTGACCCGTTTTAAAAAAACTAACAATCATACATTATAGCTACAAAACTGTATTTATTTTATTGCCGATTCATTTTTAGTACTAAATTTAATGGTTAATGATATTTTTTATTTCAAATTGTATTATTCATTTAGAATTGATATCGGTTAAAAGTTTTCGAGCAGTAGTAG
This sequence comes from Plagiodera versicolora, assembly GCA_037013635.1. Taxonomy (NCBI): domain Eukaryota; kingdom Metazoa; phylum Arthropoda; class Insecta; order Coleoptera; family Chrysomelidae; genus Plagiodera; species Plagiodera versicolora. Next base: position 6,446,914 of record CM072991.1, on the reverse strand, counting down.
TAAAAAAAAGATAGTTCTAGACTGGAATATTCAAACTGATAAATGTTCTTCCCAAAAAATGTTTATTATCAGATACTTTAATGTTTCGGGAATTAATATTATCGTTGATAGAAAAAAAATTAGTTCGTCTAGACAGAATAACAAGGAATATCATTTATAGTTCAAATATATTTTATAATTGACACTCAGACAGACAATTGAACTATTTATATGCAAATCACCGAGTCCTGAACGAACGATGAAAGTTTTGCTCAAAACTTTTCCCTAAAATTTTAACGACTCACCAGTGTAATTTCATATCATGTAATCCAGTATTTCCGATGATATTCAGATTTTTTCAGCACGACACGTGTTATTTTCAATAAATCGGAACCATCATGGCACACTTGAAATGAAAATGAAAGATTTTCGAAAAAAAAAAATGACATTCAGAATGTCACTTGCTTGGTATCGTTATTATTCAGTAAATTGTACAGAATCCAAAAATGTAATAAAATACATTGAAGAATCGAAAGTAGCAGGTACTTCCGGAGAAACCGGAAGTGAAAAAAAAAAACATTTGGATATAAAAAGTAGCTGTTTATTATGTATATAGGATACCCGAAATTTGAATTTTTTTTTGTTCAAAAAATGAACGAGAAAAGTGGGGTACACCATGGTCCTGTTACACCCGGTATAGGGAGAAATCTATGACAGTAACGTGGAAAGAAAAAGTATTATAATCCCACAAAAATTAGAGATTTTTCTCTGGATTGCTTCCCTTCCATTGTTCCCACCTGACTCACTCATCTCTATACCAGACACAATACGGCAAGAGGCAGTTTTTGGTGGACAGTGCAGGCCCAATTTGATGTAAGTCTAATTGTAAGTCTAAAGAAAATAAAATGGAAATAAGAATTAAATAAAATAAGAATGCACAAATAAAATTATATATTTGTGAGGACATGAATAAAAAGTGTGATTTCATTGGTGCAATCTCATTTCATTTTATTCTTAATTCTATTTTATTTCCAGTTTAAACTCTTCCTAAAACAATCATTTCATTTTGGACTCGAGAATCTGTGAAATCACTTTTCCAACCAAACGTTGCGTTTTTCTTTTATTTCATGACAAGTACGAAAACAAACATTGTCGTGCGTTGTATCTCAAGGCGATTAATTATATTCAATCAATCACGAAATCTTGGCGACACGAAAATAAAGAATATCGTTATTCGTCAGGCCAACCTTGTGCTCGACTACGCATGGCCGTTCTTATAAATCAAAATATTCGCATACCAAAACGGTACAGTGTTGCCGGATTTATTCGATGAAATAACACACAATAATTAAATAACTAACCTTTTTTGTTACCCTGTGAATGCGCTAAGCAAAGTTAGTAGTAGTTCGATACCGGCTAACGCCTTTATGTATACAGGGTGTCCGTTTTTCCAGTGCCACTATGAGGATCTCGCTTATCTAAAGAGATACGAAAGTGGGAAAATCGGGGTAAAAGATGCACATATTTGTGCTGAATGATAATCTGAGAAGAAATTGAAAATATCCCTAATTATTTCGGAGATATCGCGAAAAACTCTAAAATATATTTTATTACGATGAACTAATCGTAGAAACTAGAAATTTTTAACCAAGACTTTATAAAGGCACTTTCTCATGAAGTTTTATATACAGGGTGTTTCAGAATTGCACCCGAATATTTCAGGTACGTACTCTCTAGTACAAAATAAGGAAAAAAGTTCCTATGAACGTGTCTTCGTACTCGATTACTTGATGCTTCAATTAATATCAAATATCAAAATAGTATAAACATTTCAGAGTATGTAACTTTGAGCCAATTTACAAATTAATTAATTTCTGAGGAAACTGAACGGAATTCGACCAAAAGTCAGGAGAGACAAAATTTAGGTAATAGGTTGAAGAACTTGAAAAAAATATTAAAATTCACCAGTGGCGTACGAGCAAGTTTTTCTAAAGGCTTTTATGGATTGAGACCTCGGAAAATGCAACACCCTGTATGGTATTTGGAAAACATTCACTTTCATATCGAGCAGCACCCATTGCTTGATACTCATACAAAATTTGAGAGCTCTATCTGCAGTAGATCAAGCACAATAAAATAAAAACCCAATTTTTTCAAAACTTTAACACCCTGTAACTCCGCTAATAATCGAGTACGGACACACGTTCATAGGAACTTTTTTCCTTATTTTGTACCAGAGAATACGTACCTGAAATAGTGCCGTGCAATTCTGAAAAACCCTGTATTAAAAAAAAAACACAACTTTTCGGGTCTAGCCTATGGAGGCTCTTTATGAGAACGGAACCTGTAAAAGTCACTGTGAAGAGTCTTCCAGAAGCAAAAACTCATCTCTAAATGATCTCGTCTGTCAAAAAAAGCGACCCTACCCTAATCGCCCTAAATAATTTGCACAATGTAATGTTTGAACATTGATCTCTCAAGCAAAGGAAAGTTTTTTTTTCAGCCAAATGTCCATTCTCTTGGATGGATGGTAATGATGATAATAATATTGACTCACCTCACGGCGTGAGGGGAGGTCACTGGTTTCTGTCCAGCCCGAGTGTTCCTAGTTCTTGTTTTCGTAGTATCAGGACTGGAATTTCATTCCAATTAAAATTTTGATTAAGTTACGATGCTAATGAAGGTTATACTTAAACCAGAAAAATCAAACAATTTAAACAAAATTTCACCACGTTTTCATTCACCAGCTCGAATTTGCAGATGCGGTGTTTCAAACTTTTTCAATTGAAGAACTGGAATTTTAACAATTCAGATGGCAATCACAGAAAAAAGTTGATGCAATGATTTTCAGACTGTATAAAGACAGAGAAGAAGATAGCTAAAAGAGAATTAGCGAAAATAAAAAGATAAGCTGTAATTAATTGAGAAAAAATTAATGAAAAAAATATAGTAATGTCTCTTAGCTCGATTCGAATGTTTTATGAATACTCACTCCATATGAAGAGCCGAAAATTTTTATTAAAAAAGAATTACATGACAGACCATTCTTATCAAATCCAGAGAAATAATCAGAATTTAATTTTTGAACATGCGATATTGAAAATATTTATTATTCACGCAACAATAAGTGGTAGAAAGTGATTGAATTAATTATTATTCTCAAATAATGAAGGTTGAAATCAAAATAATTTTTCATAACAATAATAATTCACAAATTTCACTCGACATTATTTCGAAATATTTCAATTCATTACATTTTCCTATCTTTGAAACTATTCCTTGTAGAGACTTGTGACCAAATTCTTCACCTAAATATACCCAATAAACGTACTGAAAAAATGTATAGGCTTGAAGTTGAACTCCATTGGAACGATTTTTGTCAGACACTTTCTGACATATTTATTGAAATAAAGTGGTGTTCTTTCAAATAAACAGCTGTAACTCCTGAATGATTTCAACAAACTTAGTTTCTTCAGATATAGCATTGATTGATTCATCAAATCCATCTCATTTGTCATGTGTTCAATTAAAGTGGGCACCTTTTGATGTTATAATAGAACAATCGCAAAATTCTCTGAAAAATGAATTGCCACGCTTCATGAAAATGTAGTGGAACGATATCAAAATAATCTAGGGAAATCTCGATGTCTAATTTTTAGTCCAAAATATGGCAAAAAGAAATTTCATCATTATAAGGGGCTGTCCATTATTCATCTGAGGCTCGAAAAAGTCCATGAAAAAATCACGAAATATCACAAGGGGGCAGGGGTTTAGTATTAGATCCATTTTTTTTATAATTATTATTATTTAATAGATATTAAAAATGACATTATTATTTAATAAATATTAAAAAATAAGATTCTTTGTACGTACTAAAAAATAGACGCCATAATGGGGGGTTTTCCTAGACCTCACCATGTATCACCAAGGAAAAGAGGGGGTTAAAAATTAAAAAACAAAAAAAACTTTTCGTGATCAATGATGGCCCCCAGTTTTTTTTATGGATTTCGAAATCTTATGATTTAATATTTGGAAGCTCTACATCAATTCTTGTATTCTAATCTTGAAAATTTTTGCTTTATTTTCAGATTATCTTAGAATAAAAACGTATATTTGAGTAAAAAAACTCTCGATCGACAACACCGGCTAATGTTATCTGATAATACGCTATCTAGGCGAACAGAAGCAAGGTAAATAAACAAAATACGACACGTTATCTTTTTATCGCTTTTTACAATGTATTATTTTCCTTCAAAAACATTATTGTTTAAAAATACTGAGTCAAGTATGTGGCACGTTTTGACGCGATAAAAGATTTTGAGTTGGCGCCGATCTATAAACAAAACCTCTTTCGGGAGTCAATAAATAGTTGTGAAAATGACTGAGTTTAGATTTTTATCGGATACGTTTAGACGCTTTATTGTACGGTGATGATATTAGGTATTTAAAGGTAAAATAAGTAATACGGGGAGGTGACGATGACGGCTGAGATTTTGGTACGAGTCTCAAAATATTCCATTTGGCACCATTTTCTTGTATGTATTTATTTTTTATCCACAGAAATTTGAAATAATCTGTATGTATCGTTTCGAGATCGATATTTGTAAACATTTTAGAGAGAATTCGATTATAATGCACAAATTGAAAAAATATAAACCGAATTAGCACAGTCGAATGCAAAACATCAAGTCTTATACCCGTAAAATAATTCATTTTTTACGTTACTGAAGACGAAATTGAAAATGCTCTGACACGTAAATTTTTATTTCAAACGGGCTGTTTTTCAACAAAAAAATTCCACCCGTACCATTTCCAAATGTCATCCCTCTATTATTCTTATTAAATTCAAACAGTTGTTAGATAGTTAATATAACAGTTTATGTTTGATCAAAACTCCAGACGAAATTCCAATAAAAAATTGTTAATTTTATCATTCACATTTGAAATAGTTCGCATTGATCAAACCAACGTAATTTTTTTTTCAATGAAAAAATTTTACTCTCGTTTCAATTAAGGTTGGGAAAATATTCTGTCACACTGTAGTAAACAAGTGATATTTTGAATATCTAATGACAGCTCATTTCATAATTTTCATCGAAAGAATCAACTCATATACAGGTCTGGAACTTAGTAGAGTGTGGGGGGCTGCTTATACGAATATTTTTTGATTTATTGGAGAGAATTTTGCGAGATATAATATTTCTGTCATTGATTTTATTCACCGTTCAAGTTATAACTTTTTTGTTTTGTTGACAATACGAACTGTCATAGATTAATCACGTGATACGCATACGCTTCTGGGCGGATAAGTTTGGCGAATTATTCTCCCAAAATAGTGACGCCCCCCCCACCCCTCAAAAGTGCCGTAGTTTCCAGACCTGTGTGTAAGACCATTGTTGGACCTAATATCTCACGATTTTAACGAAATAATTTTTTGCTGTTTTCAAAAATGAAACTTACTGAATTAATGTGGTGTGGATATTCTGGGCAATATTGGCATCTTCTGTATCCAGCCAAAGCTCACCTGCACCCAGTACACAATTTCGACCGACCTGTAAAAATATTTCAAAACTAGAATTCCTCAGAAAACAACCATTTTCAAACGATATTAATGATACACTCTCTAAAGTGAAGAACAAAACATTCAGTTATTATTATTATTTAGAAAAACAGTTGAACATGAAAAATATAGACTATGCAGCAAGATAGTTGACAGCTCGCCAGAAAATGCGATGTTGCTGCTTGTCTATTTTTTCAGTAATACTCCGAAACAGAAAGTTGGGTTAAGTTCATAATTCAAATTGTTCGAAAAATGTTTTGAATTTATAGGATATTCACATGTTGAAACACTTCTCTTGGAATAGATGCACATTCAGTAATCGAAGATCATCAAGTGAAGCTGGTTGTGTTTTAAACATAGTAAAATGTGAGAAATGAGTTCGAAAATAAATTATACTTTAGTTTAGCCCAAAATGGAATGCAATTTGAGCATTTAATTAAATGAAATAGCACTTTATGAAACAGAGTTTATTTTATTTAAATTGTTATTGTCACAGAGGAAATAAAAATTTGTTCATCATTTCTATCACAAAAGGGCGGGGGTGCCATTTAAAATTTTGTGGTTGTGGTGGATCGAGCCCAAGGGGTGACTCACCCTATAACCAAAACACGGTGTTTGTAGTGCCTGCATAACGTTTGTACCAAATTGCGCTTTTCTAACTTTCTTAGTTTCAGAGGTATTTGCATTGAAAGTTTTCAAATTGTCACCCTGTATAACAGGATCATGGTATACCCCACTTTTCTCGTTTATTTTTCGAACAAAAAATTTCAAATTTGGGGTATTCTCCATACAAAATGAACAGCATCTTTTGACATCCAAATGATTTTTTTTTCACGTCCATTTTCTGAAGTACCTGCTAGGTTCGATTTCCAAATGGGACACACAGTATTTTATTACATTTTTGGATTCTGTACAATTTTCTGAATTCAACGAAACCAAGCAAGTGACATATTGAATGTCAATTTTTTTTTATTTTTTTTTTCATTCCAAGTGTGCCATGATGGTTCCGATTACTGAGAAATAACACGTGTGGTGCTAGAAAAATCTTAATATCATCTAAAATGCTGGATTAATATAAAAATAAAATAATATAATAATAACTTTATTCATGACAAGTTTAAATTCAACTGCATACGAAACAACAAGAACAAAGTTGAAGTGCGATAAGTACCATTGTACTTGTTTCACAAGAAAAGAACAACAAACATTAACTGATAAATCCGAATAAACGACAAAATTACCTTAATTACATGATTAATGATCAAAGCAATGTTATGAAAACAGTTTTTGGACCAAAACTCAGTTTTATCAAATGGAACCATATTGGTACCGTGGTACCATTTATTAGTACCCCCAAAAACGTGATCATTGATATACTTTATTAAGTTATGCGATAAATAAAATCAAACTTAAAGCTGAAAGAAAATCTGAAAATAAAACAATTTTACTCCAGTTGAAATAATAGATCGAAAGTGAAAAAATATCATTTTGATGCCAAATGTTCATATGTGTGTGGATACCCCAAGTTTCAAATTTTTATTTTGAAAACTAAACGAGAAAAGTACCTGTTACACTCGGTATATTACACTAGTGATCCGGAAATACATCTCACCTCTAAAAATAGATAGTTTTTCAAATTCCCACTGCACCTGACTTGTGAAGTGGGAAATTTTATGTCTCTATTCCTGCCGTCCATCGAAATCATGCTGAGAGTCTTGTTGGTGAGACAGAGGCGGTAACAGCCCATGATGCCGGTACCCAGGCCCCGGTTCTGGACCACCACTTGCCAGACGTGTTCTGAAACGGAAAGATAATCGTTATATTCATGCTCGGTTTCGGTTTCAATTGACTTGTTGTTGTTGGAATTTTCCATACAGACAGAGAGATCAGAATCGTTCCCACGAAAAAACTGGACAACAACATTAAGTTTGTCATTCGAAGAATACTTTTATTATATTTGATATACAGGGTGTATCATTCTATCATGAAAAATAATTATTAATAAGTCTTAATATGCGATTATGAAATAATCATAATCTTTCTATGTGAATTTAGCGCCGACTTTTTTGAAAACAATAATTTTTTTCAGAGTTCTGGTTTGTTTCGATATAGTTCTGGAGTTCTTTACTAAAATTTTGAATAGTTCCACCAAATCATGGGCGGTTTTGTTTTTCGGAACGGGAACTCAAAATTGCTAATCAACTTTTTCATTACATCAGAACTATTTTCGAAATCATCCAAGAACTCTAGAACTATTTCACATAGACAAAAAAAATAATCATAACTCATATTTTCAAAAAAGACAGCGCTGTGTGAATTTTTCGATTTTTGTCTATAATTTGCTGAAACCATCAAGAATTTTAGTGAAGAACTCCAGAACTATATAAAAACTACCCAGAAAAATGATTATTTTCAAAAAAGTTAAAAACTTCACACGAGTGATTAGAAAAAAAAAACATCTCCCAAACTATCGAAAATATTCTCGATTTCTTTTCAGATTATTATTCAGTAAGAAAGCGCGCAACTTTGCCTTAAAGGATCTCTCAAGATCATAGGCGTAACAAGGGGGGATTATTGCTTAGAAGAAATAAAAAAAAAATGCGAGTACCAATTTGAAACAATCAAAATAAGAGATTTTGTTTTTTCACATTTAATTTGTGGGAAAGGTATATAATGCCAAAAACTCAAGATAGGGTTACTTGCATTCAAAAGCCTTTTCTCGATTGCCCTTCCAAAAATAACATTTATAAAAAAATATAATATATTTGATTTGAAGCTTCAAGAATATTGTATCATAATATACAGGGTGATTCACATAAGAACCGACATAGAGCAGGGGCATGTAGGGGGTCCCAAAATATGGCAATTTAACTCAACTTACCTCTATACCAAGTTGCTTCCCTAAGGAGTTGTAGGCTTTGGAAGTGAAGTTATAAACTTTTAAAAAAAATCAATATCTCCGTTATTCTTGAACTTAAAGCAACCAAATTTGTTACACTTTGTGGATGTATTTAGGGCGTTACTTGATAGTAACTAGAGTTTAATTGAAATTTGTAAAGGGGGTATACCGGGTGGCGCACCATTAATATTCAACAGAATTTTGTTAACCCTTGATGGATTTTGAAAATGTTTGCTTTGTTTTGTGGGCAATTCAATTCTCAAACTTTTCTTACTAAATAAACGTCAAACAAGAAAGTAGGCGATTTAATGTGATCAGTAGGAATTGGCTGGCAAATTATCATTTAGATACGTAACAAAATACTTAAAGTAAGTACAGATAATTTATATATAGAGGTAAGTTGCGTTAAATTGCCATATTTTGGGACCCCCTACATGCCCCTGCTCTATGTCGGTTCTTATGTGAATCACCCTATTATGAAAAAAATTTTGTCTCAACTACCAATTATCACGAAAACTTCGATGGAAACTTTCCCGACAACCACGCTACGCATTCCATTCGCTCGGGAAAAACAAACGGTCGTTTGGATTTTCGCGATTTGGAAATAGTCAGTCTAGACAGGGCACTCACTTCTCCTGCGCCAAGCCAGCCGGCCAGACGCAAAAATGTCACCGTTAACCTATTTGAAGGAAACATTAGACGAGACGGCGGTCGTGATAAAGACCGGCTAAATTTAGCGGGCCCCCGATATATTTATTTGGGTGACGTCTGCCTTCGCGCTCGAGTTTGCCTTTCTTTATACAGGGTCGCCTTTGGACACGGGCCACGCGGCATGGTCATCTAATACGTATAGTTCTTCCATTATCAATTGCAGAATATAAAAACTCATTCCGAATCATTATTACGCCGTTGTTTAGCACTCAATTATTTTCATTCGCCCATTGTCTCTCCAAAACGCCATATTTCGATTTATTCAATAAAATTTCTAAAGCAAAACTATTACTCAAACAGGATTTTTGCAAAATCTGATGCCATCATTTATCGTCGATTTTCTGCTTTTCATGCTTTATAAAAAAAATCTTGGGCTTTGAAAGAGCTTCGAATTATTATTTTTTGTTCATTCACTTTTGATTTGACATTGACGTTTGATACACTTGGTATAGACATTTGTATACCCGAAGCGGAACTAGCGTTAATTTTTTTAAACAAAGAGGAGCAAAAAATTCGAGAGTAGGTTCAAATGAGAGCCTTGAAAGAGTCTTAAATCGTATCACATTGAAACTTTTTAAGAAACTTCTTCATATTTTTTGGGTTCTGCTAGCTTAACTGTCAAGCTGGAAAGCAAAACCCACGTTTTTTTTTAAGAAAACCAAAAGAATCTGCTCGAATGAGTGTTAAATAATCCTTGAATATGGCACAATCAGATCTTGCAAAAATAACAAAAAAAAAACTCAAGATTTTTCTTATGAAACAAAGAGCAATAAATTCGGCAAAAAAGTTATCCTTAAATTACCCTTAAATTAGGGCCAAAAAAAATTCTACAATTCAAAATTGATAATTTGTTATTTTTTTCAGTATTCTTTCAGTTGAAAATTGTCGAGGTATTGAAAAGTTTCAGAATATATACAGGATGGGTAAATTTCGATGTTTGTAAGGGTGACTCAGAAACTATAAAATATACGAAAAAATGGAGGTGGCATCTTCAATCTCTTTCTCGAGTTCAGTCCACTGGCGAAAACAAAAATTGGCTATCTTGTTGTCCAATTTTTCGACACAATTTTTGTAAATAGAAATAATATAATTTAAAGATTGGACTTGATGTCTCGATTTTTCATTTATTTTGTGAAATAAAAAATCTATATAAGGGGTAAATTTCTTTTGGATATTTGAAAAAAAAATCTGATTGTCACGTAAAATATAGAACTGTTCTCATTAAATGACAATGAATTCATAATCAAGTGTTTTATGATTTATTCAAAACAACTCAATAATATTAATACAAATTGAATATCTATGGATATTTCTCCATGAAAAACCAATCTTTCACACACTATTTGTTACCTGAACCTGATAAGGCTAATAGATAGGAAGATAGTTGATTCGTGACTGTGAAAATTAGGAATAATTATTAATTTCTAGAAACATCTCAAAGACATTTAACTGAGAAAATTTCTGAACAATCATAGTGTTATTTTGAAATGAAATACTAGACATCCTGTATATACGTTAGCGATTTCTTCTTGTGCATATACATATAGAAACAATAATGAAAATATTCACTCCAGGCATTCAAGGTTAAAACAAAAACTAAACTTTTCACAACAAATATTCAACCTTTGTGTTAATTATTGTCAATCATTGGTTTCGTATGGAAACCTCGAGTCAGACATGAATAGCTCAAAAATATGTTTACTACTACGAAAATATGATTATGTAGGACATACCCATTAAGAGATAATTTGTTTGGAAACCAGCCACCGATGTTCGTGTAAGGTAAATAAAATCTATTCAAAAATATGTACGAAACGGAAAACAACAATCAACTAGTACCCTAGATAACTGGAATGTGAAAATACAGGGTACGTCTTTCGAGATAATAGATGAAAGATATTTTCAATATTTTCGCATGAGCTAACCGTGTTTAATACAACGCAATAAAAATCCATTAGGATTACAGACGTCACACTCAACAACAAAAATGACTGGCTTTCACTAGTATTTGCGCCTATGAAATCGATATATATCTCGATGATTATCGAAATCATATGTTTATGAATATTTGTAAATATTTGACCTCCTTTGTTATGACAATATTGAAGAAATTTGCAATCAAGTTGTTTGAGTACCGATTTCCCCATGATGATATAATTAAACTCGTATTTATGGGTGGGCAAATACGTAAGCATCTGAAATATTTTTCCTCGAAATACAGATCTAACGACTACTGCAAAATTCCATCATTATTAATAATATTATTGAAGTATTAGGAGTCATATCGATCACTCCAGTTATAGTGGACTAAGAATTCGAACCAGCGTTCAAGGTTAACCTTCTTTTAAATGTAATCTCGCAGTATCCTGTTATTGACAGATGACTGTATTCGTAGGAAACGATTCGTTACTGTTTACTATACGCAACGCTTTCAGACGATCGGACTCGGACCGCGTTACGGAGACACACCAATTAAAAAACACTCAGGTACTCACCGAACGTAGGCCTAGGCGTCTCCCCTTCTGGAAGATCCTCCCCATGCTGCAGCTCCAACAAACTCTTCAACCACGACTCCTGTTCCTCCTCAGAATCGAGCACTACCCCGAAGCAATCGTCCTTGGTGTAAAGGGCGATCACGTGCTTGTGTTTGGTGTCGAATCGTTTGTTGATGTTGAAACACGTCCTCAACGGTATGCTGCGTTTCGGTGGTTGGCCGGCGTTGAACTTTTTCTCGCTGTCGTAGTACTCCAATCTGGCGGCCGATTCGGCGGTCTCCGCCCTTAGGACGAACCACTTTTTGCGCGAGGTTTTCAGTTTCTTGAGCATCCCCACGCGAAGCACCTCACCCCCGCGGTTATCTGCCGCAGCAGCATCATCTGAAGTGCTCGCCATGTTCACTGTACAATCACAACGGCGTACGACATGTCCAGCACAGCGAGGACTTTCTTCCGAACACGTATTTTATAGGTCGACGAAAGGCGTATAAACAAGTCCGCATTCACACCCCCGATATGGCTGGCGGCCTTACGGCAACACTTCCACGTTTCCACGTTTATCAACCGTTCGTCCGTTGAAAATTCACTGTTTTGCTACTCCTATATGCAAACACTGTTATTCTAGGCGTTAATGACGTTTTCCACTACGAACACACCGAAAAATCCTTCGTGTATCCGCTTCAAACTGCGTAGACGACGTCTATTCTGCTGCCGTTGCACTAAAACTACGAAAACTGTTTTGATGCCAAATTGCCTCAGCAACGCCTTCTCTCTCTCGTGCTAGCATGACGTATTCGTCGCGCTCTCTTTCACGTTTCGTTTCTGATGAAGCGACCGAGCATAACTTGTAAACAATCGTTGCGCATGTGCTAATTCGTAGTATTCAATAACGAGACGTAGTTCGCCGAGCGAACTACATGGCAGGGCGGAGTGTACAGTCAACAGTGTTTGTCTACATCCGATGATTTAAATAACTCTTCAATACATTCAACTATACAAGATCTGTGTCGATTATTGATCTAATTCAACCATTTTAAGGATTTCAATCGAATAATTCTATTGTTAAATCATTATACAGAGATAATTTCTCAACTTAGTGTTTTCTGTTTCAAAATGAATGGAATGCGACCAGGTCCGGCTTCAAAAATTTGTTTCCTTTATAAATATCCGACATGAAATCGAGGCAAAAATACTGCACGTTCAAAGCGTGGTCAAGACTCAAGCTATCCATTTTGTGTCAAGCCGAAGTGGCTCTATTGTTTACCCTCCAAGCGTCGCTGTGACGTCATGCGTATGATGATATTTTATTAATGTGTTTGGTGCTGGCATTCTACGTTCTAGGCGAGTAAACATGCCGTCGAACCGACATTTCGGAGGTCGATGGTCGGTCGAAGTGAGAAGGATCGCAGACCTCAAAGGACCTTCTTTGCTACGGTCTCCTATCCGGGATCGAAATACGAACGTGCGGGCTAGGTCGATTACCGTCTAAATCGGCGATCGATGATCCCACGGTCTTGTACAGGGTGATTATGATATGTAGTTCGATAGGCGAGATCACGGAAACAAGAATTTGCTTCAAGATCGATCGACGAAAAATAGTGTGAATGTAATTTTTATCGTCTGATGATCTGACGGCTTGGGTAAAGCGAAGATGAAAAGTGGTGAAGCGTGGCGCGGCATGGCAAGGTACGATGACGCGTCGTGCGAAGGACGATGCTCTCTTGTCTTGTCTGAGGGGTAGACGAAGCGGAGCAAAATCGACGGCGGTTGACTGAGACTGCCCGAACGTCGAATACGAAGTCGAGACAAGGGTGAAAATTAACTGGTACAGGGTGGATAGCACCTCAGACATTTTTGGCGGTATTATTGGATGCACTTTGGAGCCTTCCCTGTGCAACTGACATGTTTCAGAGAATGCGGTGTTGCCGGCTTTTATATTTCAGTTATTGTGTTGTAAGCTAAGCCATGCGCCATTTGATGAAAAAAAAATTCACAGCTGTCACGTGAGTTAATGCTGATTATTCGCATTGATATGCCAAAAATAATCAGTCTTGACAGAAAAAGAGCGCGGGAAAAGTAGGATTGAACTCTCGATTTTACTCTATTCAAAGATGCGTCACGAAAACACGGAAACTTCTAAATTTAGCCTGCCGCCACGGCAGCAGGCACGGATAAGGATATCACTAGGTATACACGGGCCGACCAGCCGTCATTAGCAAGGTCATTGATCGTCGTCTGTCTCCAGAGAAACCGTCGCCGCCACCTTTGCCGTTTTTACCGCCACGCACCGTCCCACGGTGTATTATTTTGTTTATTTACCGGGAATGTATTTAGTCATTTGCGTACCGTGCTTGCGTGTAGCGTGGAATGTTCGCTGACGCGACCGGCGTTGCCAGATTGCATTCATGAATCGTCAAATTTAATGAAGAAAACAAAAAATCAACGGGCACTTAGGCTGCACATCGTAAACGTATTCTTTGACAGCTGTTATTATTATTATTTCGTTCAATGGTGTCCGCTTTCACTTTTTTATTTAATTTATTCACGATAATACTCCAAAAAAATAATTTAGGGTTAATTTCCTTCGCCAGAATTCATCCACTGTATGAATTTTCCTGTAGTAAGCATTAAAAACCGTTAAATGCACCTGCATTCCAAGGAACTCTCACAGATCACTCACACCGACGTTAAACGTAAAACTCGCACATCGTGAAATTCCTCACATTTTGGCAACGCCGCCGACGATCGAATCGAACCGAGTGGACGAAAGGCGGGGAGAGGGAGCGGACCACGGGGCCAGGGTTGCCATTTTGCCAGTAATTACTGGCATTTGCCAGTATTTTCAGGTCTTGCCAGTAAGACTGTCAGTAATGGTTTTGATGCAAGTAATTGCCAGTAATATCACACTCCCAAAGAAATGAATCAGTTTTTCAACATTTTCGTAAGTAAATTGTGTTCAAAAATGTAGAACACTACGTGCTATCTACCGAAAAAAGTAACAACTCTTTCAGCATCTACCACATACCTGAAACCTCACCTGTTCCTCTATACATAATGTATAGAAGTTCTAGTCAGGAATAATATTTTTATTTATTTTTCTGAATATTTTGAATATTTGTTTCTATTTTTAATGATTTTTCTAAATGAACTTTTCTTGAAAATAAACTACTTGTTTCACTTATTTATATTCTGATCAACTACCAAGATTTTGGCGGCAATTTCGAATATTTCACTGTTTCCTGTAAGATGACCTAGTCCCTTTCTGGGCGGCAGGGGGCACCAAACTCGTCTTATTCATTTGAGATTTTTGAGAAAGTTACTTCTGAATTTACAATAATGTACTGATATTACTGAGGATCGGTAAAATCATAGCTTTTGATAAATGCCAGTAATTTGCCAGCGTTGATACACTGATATGCCAGTAATAGCAAGTAATGAATTCAAATATGCCAGTAATTTCGAATACTCCCGTTGGCAACCCTGCACGGGGCCACACGGGCTCACTTTTGTTTTGATTCGGGTGCGTCGCGGTCTGACGTACGGGCCGGAAAGCAATGGTGATCACAAACACGTGTGTGCCACGCACTTGGTAGATACGTCACATGAGCAACAGGTGCAATGTTTCTAGACAATCAATTGAACTTTTGAAATGGAAAAATTATTATTAATATTCATTATATTTCACTTTTTTTGACAATAAAAAAAAAGAAATTAATATAATAATATAATGATATATGAAAATATATCTGAAATAATTTATAATAATAATATAGTAATAATATTTATATAATTATATCGAATTATAATATTCAATTATTATCATGATATAATGATTATTATATTATTTATTATTATTAATATATATCAACTATAATTAGGTATTATCATTTCGAATTATTACTCGAAATTAAGAATTAACTTGAACATTTCTTTATTGCATTTTGGACTTTGAATAGAAATTACCTGAATGTTATAACTTGAAGATATATCCAAAGGCATCTTAATTACTTGCTAATAATTTGCTGATAAATTACTTGCTCCGAAATCAATAATCTCGCTATAAAAATATGATTGAATGAATCGTAATTTTGAATGAAATTGATCTTCAAAAAATCACTTGATTCTCCTTTTTCTTCCAAAAAGTCTATGGTTAGTTCAAACAGCAAATAAGAAGTAGAATGAAATAAGAACAAGTCGTAGCAAATAAGCGATTTCATTGGTGTATTCTTATTTTATCTCATGCATAAAATAAGCATTACAATCAGTCTGCATCAGTTAGTGAAGCAAATGAGATATGCAACCATAGATACAGCCAAACATGTTCAGCGAAGTTTTACGGGTCGCCTATACCACATCAAAAGGAGATTCTTTAACTCATTTTGGGTGCTTGTATTGAAACTCCCAACTTTCGAGATACAGACTGATTATAATCACTGCGATAGGAAGTAGGTAATCTGAATTTAACTATTGCAATCAGAAGAACATCTGCCAAAGAAAATTAATTATTTTATTCTTATTAATCTCTTTATATGCTGAAAAAGCACTGGCGTAACATTTATTTCTCAGGAAATATTCAATTAAAAACCCGTACCGACGACACTGGTAGAGAAAAGCAGTCAATCAATATAAAGTATAAAAAGTAAAAATTGTCTCATACATTTTTTACGTGAAATCCAGTGGCGTAGTCAGATTCTATAAACTGTTATTTCAGGAAAAACACTCCCTGTTCATTTTTCAGTACTTTTTTTCATCAATTTATTAATTCGATAATTCATATTGATGGAATAATTTATTAATTTATTCACTAGATCACAATTGCTGCATATTTAATTAAATACAGATTATCTATTTACTTTAATTTAGAATACTGACGTTTAATCCTTCCCGATTCATCACGACTTGCGTTTTCTGAATATTAATTAATGCTTGTAAAATCATAGCTATCCTAATTATAAACGAAGCTACTGATGTAATTTCATAATGAAACATTTTATATTTCAAACTATAAATAACGACACCTGAAAAATTAACGATGCCTTTTTTGAACCGATTAATATCATTTGAACGTTTTTCAATCAGAGCTGTCCAATCTGACGCTTTTCAAAAACAACCGAAACGCTACGAAGGTACACCATTTCCTCGTACCGCGTCCCTAAAAAAACGAGAACGAAATTCCACCGCATCAGTGAGCGGAACAAGGACAAGTCCAGCAAGATAAACCAGAGCAAACGAATATACATACAGCTTCCTTTTCTCCCGAAGAATGCAGCCGAAAAAGCCGCGACGCGGTCAGAACCGACAAAGATAATGCGTTGGTTACAAGTGGTTATAATCCGTAATAGTGAAGGACGAGTATCACCGTCGTAATTCCAGCTTCGAGTCAAGAATATTCGGACAGCTCAAAACGTCGAATGATAATATCGGACGGGAGGAAGATAATGATGATTAAGGGATTTGTTCGGTCGCCATCGCAACCGAAGAAACGCACTCTTCGACTCCGGTGGTGTCCAGACCGGTGGTTCTGCTGCTGTAAAAGTAGTTCTACGCAGCGTTGCCACGTGTGGCGCGTGACTTATCTTGAGGAGGACGATGCAGGCTCATGAAAGGGCGATAGGGTCAAGGTTTTGGAATCAATGTGTCTGGTTTTTGTTTAATAATCGTTTATTACATCCCAAAAATATTGGGTCATGTTTTTCTTATCACTGCATCTGGATTTTGATGAATTTTCGTTGAAATCAACGAATTTTGACACATAAAACACGAATTCAATAATATTATCGTGGTGGAATTGATACTATTCTAAAGACTCCACAATGTCCTAGAACTTTACCATGAAAATGTACAGGGTGGTCAAATTTCGATGTTTCTATAAGGGATACGAAAAAATGGAGGTCGCATTCTCGATCTCTTTTTTCTAGATGAGTTCACTACTGAAAACTAAAATTGGCTATCGTCTTTTCAACAAATAATTATGTTTCCAAAACATCTCCAATCTTACTGTATGATAATACAAAAAAAAATGTGTAACAACGTATCAAATCGAAAATCTACACTTTCCAAGAAAGTTGCCGACATCCGGCAACATCGCCTCCACCGGCCAGTCTCTCAGGTGGCTAACCTGACCGACCGCCAACTCGAATCTCGTTCTCGCTTCTCTCTCACTCTCTGTTCTTCTAACTGTTCCGAGATCGTGGTTTGTGGTGGAATTCGAATCGCGGTGGGCGAGTCGAGAAAGGCGTCCTTTTTGTATACCTACCTACCGACCTTTTCATATACAATTGCACCCGTTCTGGTGGTTATCCCTTTGTACTTTTATTGTGCATCGGCATTTGACAAACACCTGTTCGTGGATATGGCCGCGGTAGCGTTTTCGCGAAATAACAACCATTGGTTGAGTGAACTATTTCGATAAAGAGACTTTGTGACTTGTGCTGGCTGGCTGGTAAGAAAGGATTTTTCCGTTCAAGCGAGATTGAAGCCGTATTGCGTTTTATCGTGATTAGCTGTGTCTCTTTCTCGCTAAGTCGACCTTCTCTGTCTGATGACGAAAATGTTATATTTTCATCAACGTTTGTGACTTTCACGTAAGTACCTGGAGATACACACTATATACAATGTCTGTGAGGACAAAATGAGATGAACTAACATGGACGTTATGATAAGCGCGTATCCTTCTGCTCACAACCTACTGAGCGTTACCGCAACCTCCATTATGTTACCTACATTTCTGAAACAGTTGATCATTACTCGTTTTTTCAAACAAATTACCAATATACCTACTCATTGCTGTTAGCAACAACAACAAAAAGAAATCAGTGGATTTACTCTCAAGAAAACCCATCCACCAAGTTGATTTAGCTTGGATATTATTGAGTAAATCAATAAAGGGGAAAACTGGAATAATGGTTTTTGGTGGTTTGTCCCTAGAAAAACTAAGAAAGGCATCACAGACTCCAAAAATGTAGGAGTAATAGGAAGGAGACAATGAACTCTTCACAGACTTTACTATTGCTAACATTTTATGTATTCAGATGAAATAATGTAATCGAAACATATCATGTCCAATGATAATTACATGATCAAAAATAAGGTGAAATTGCTATTTAAAACTTCTGGGTATTGAGAAGACAGGTGATTTTTTTGCTAGATTGCTAGAACTGTCCATAATAGATGCCAAAAGTCTGTTTGTCAAAAGGTTTAGTTATTCCCAAATTACACATTTTTTAGTAAACCGTTAGTGAATTTTTTTATTTCTACAATGGGTGATTTTGTTGAGCATAGAACTTGTCACAAATTTTGCCTACGAGCTACGGAACGAATATGGTGATCAAACTAAGGCACAAAAAACGTTCATAAGTAGTACATCGAGTTCAAAGAGAACCGAAAACGGGTTGAAGTCGAACTGTGCTCTACCGACGAAGACAAGATCTAAAAAAAATTGTTGCTTAAAAATCTCCGATTGACAATTAGACATCAGCCCAAACCATTTCAAAGAATGTTTTTTTCCAAACTTGAGCAACTCTTGATTCCTTCATCATGTTAATGAGTCACCCTGTACATACACTGTACACTTGGGGTCCATGAATTTCCTAACACCAAGGCGACCGACTATTCGAATCTAATGAATTTTAGCGTTGAGCAGGTACAGAAAACACATCCATTCGACTAGATATTTACTTAAGCATTGTTTATTCTATCATAACAATGTATTTGCTTTTGGTTTCTCGGAATGTTGGGGACAAATACGTAGATGGCGTTATTTTTACACACAGGCGGCTGTATATAAGCGGAACAGTAATTATTGCGCTAAATACAGAGTGGGTCAAATTGGAAAATGTTTGAGTTTTCTGGAATTAGCGACGATGCAAAGGAGATTACAATGTTGCCGAGTCATTTTATAGTCTATTTATATAGACAAGACAGTTGTGACAGCTCGTCAGAAAGTGCGGTGTTGCCACTCGTGTTTTTTCAATCAAATCAAATAAATGTCGTTTCACAGCTCTCTCGATTCAAAGAAAGCATTGAAATGATAACTATTATTTGAAAATGCCAATATCTTGAAAACTATTCAAGCTAGGTATAGGGAACCTTAATATAAAATGAAAGATAATCGAATTTTGTATTGTTCAGATTGAAAAAATACAGGGTGTTCTATTTGAAATATCAAAGTTATCTCCGTTTGAAATTATAAAAAAGTGACAATGAATTTTGAACGTCCTGTATGATATTGGGAAACGGGTTCTATCGGAATCAATAGCCTGGAACCTCTTTAATGCTTGGTCAGAATTGGAAGGGGTGGTTTCTGTACATTTCAATGTTATTCAGTCTCCAATTGTACCCTGCATTTTCAAAAAGAAAACAATAACTCGAAAACGGTTATAGTTAGGTACATGGTACCTCCTATGAAATCATATTATTTTTCATTGAACTATCCAAAACTGTAACAAAATACCGGGTGTTCAATTTAAAAAAACACAACTTTGATAAGTCACACTCATTTGAGCCACCCTGTATACTCCAAAATAATTTCCTTTGGTAGCCTCAATGAATATCCACTGGTTTGGTTTACAGCAATCAATTGTCATTCATGGTTTTGGAAAATTTGTTGATATACACTTTAGGCAGAAGTTTGGAAATGTCACTTATTTCTGAAATGGCGTATACCTAGTTTGAATTCTACAGTTCAATAAATGAAGCCACACCATTTTTCGTTTTCCAATAATTCATTTTCGCACCAATTTTTTTTATATATTAAACTTGAATCAATAGAAATCATTTTGGACACGATTTCACACGACGCATGAATTTTACATAATTCAAATGTGAATTGAAGACATTTTCACGAATCAAACCAGAAATTTTCATCTACTATCCTCATCACTCAGCCAAGATGCCAGAAACGACGACCTCGTCCCAACAGGCGGAGGAACCACAGCTCTCCGTCCGCAACGTGTCCCTCCCCACCTCCTCCTCCTCGGAGACGGTCTCCAGGTACGACGGCGGCGGCCAGAGCTATCAGCACCAGCAGAAGCAGCTGCCGCCCGTGAATCATCACCGAAGGGAAAATTCCGCGTTCGTACCCGTCATTCCCTCGAGGAACGTGCACTCGTTGCTCTACTCCAGGGAGATGCATCCGTTGCTGGGGTCTGATCTCCGGCACGAGCTGCACGACAGGTGAGTAATTATTCTTTTTCTGAGTGCTGCTATCAAGGATTGATTATACAGCTTCGGGAATAATTCATTGTGTTTACCCACTTTTCTCGTTTATTTTTCGAAATAAAAGTTCTAAACTGGGGCATCCTCCACATATGATAAACAGCAACTTTTAACATCCAAATGATTTTTTTTCGCTTCCGGTTTCGCCGGAAGTACCTGTTACTTTCGATTTCTAAATGGGACACCCTGTATTTTATTACATTTTCGGTTTCTGTACAATTTTCCCAATTCAACGATATCAAGCAAGTGACATTTTGAATGTCAATATTTTTTGAATAATTTTTTTTCTTGTTCATTTTAAGTTTCATTGTATTTATTGTACAACGTAATAAGGTATATTAATGATCACGTTTTTGAGGGTACTAATAAATGGTACCACAGAACCAATATGGTTCCAATTGAAAAAGGTGGGTTTTGGTCGAAAAACTATTTTCATAACATTGCAACCATCATGGCACGTTTGGAATGCAAAATAAAAATTCAAAATGACACTTGCTTGGTCTCGTTAAATTCAGAAAATCGTACAGAATCCGAAAATGTAATAAAATACAGGGAATCCCATCTAAAAATCGAAAGTAACAGGTACTTCCAGCGAAACCGGAGGTGAAAAAAAATTCATTCGGATGTCAAAAGTTGCTGTTTCTTATGTATATAGAATACCCCAAATTTGAAATTTTTTGTTCGAAAAATAAACGAGAAAAGTGGGGTACACCATGATGCTGTTACACCCGGTATAGGGAGAAATCTATGAGAGTAACGAAGAGAGAAAAAGTATTATAATCCCACATAAATAAGAGATTTTTTCCTGGATTGGAGTGTAATAAAATAAAATATAACTTCTTCAAATGACAAAAAAAAAACAACTTTTGTTTCATAATCTACAAAAATGACTCATTTTGCTAATATTGATGTTAATATTCAATTTTCTTTAATAATGGGGAAGACCACTAAGTGATGAAATCCTTCCAAACCTCTCTTAATCGATGAATAATGATATTGGTTCAGTGTATATCCAAAATAAAAGGATCGAAATCAAAGCAAATAGATTCTACAGCGTTTTGAAATTATAATTTTCATTCAAAATTTAACGCCAGAAATATCATTTATATTGTATTCTTTCATATCTTTCATTCCGAGAATAAGTTGTGGTATTTTGGTGAGGCAACACAGCAAGATTTTGTATGATTGGTCAACTCAAGGTCGATGGGCGTGTAGGGTTAAGCACGTCACACTGCGTTACACCAATGAGATCAACATTTGAAAATGGCGCATAAAATTGTATGTTCGAGATCAATTCTGTTTATTTTATTATTTTATTCATGATATAGATGGAATACGAAATTTAAAAAATAATGAATGTTGGTTTTTGGACATACAGAATACGATTATGTTGTTTTTGAAAATTTAGTGGTCTCACCCTTTATCTCTTATTTTTGCGATTATACCTGCAAAACAGAATTGATCTACCTCGAATTAAATTTAATTAATAATTCAGTTTGATTTGTTCAAATACCTATCCTATGTAGAATTACCACAGATTTTTTATCATTTTTCTGATTATGTCATGTCAATTTCAAGTGTTAGACATGTTAAAATGTCAATATTGACTTTCTGTCATAAATTATAATGTCTTTGTTTTTTATCACATTATCAAACTTTAGGAAATAAATTTTGGAAACTTAGCTTTGAATAGTTTTAATTTTTTTTTCACATAGCACACTTCTTAAAATTCGAAAAAAATGCTTATATAATTATTTTTCTTCCAGATGTGACGGTGAAAGAAATAGCGAAAAACCCCCAAATTTCCCTTCAGTTGGAAAATCCAACTCCAGCTTTGAGCTGATGGCAATGATGAATGACAAAAGAAAGGTAAACTCATTAAGCTATTATCCATAACCTACTAACTAACTAAAACAGCTATTTTTGGTGGGTTTTTGTGTATATCAATCCAAAAATCACGAATTCAATAATTATTGTGAGGGAAATTGCTAATTTCGGTGATATTCCACAGGAAATGCACCAATTCCGTGACGAAGCAGCCTGCGTGGCGGCCGCCCACGCCCTCATGCTACCCCAGCACCGCGCCGCCCTCCTCGACGCCACCGCCGCCTCCCAAGCCGCCCACTCCTATTCCGGCTTCCTTCCCGCTACCGCACCCGGTAGCGCGCCGCCCTTCGGCTTCGCCCCGTTCGCGGGAGCCGGGGCGGGCGGCGGTCCGCCCCAGATGCATGCCCATCTCGACCGGCGACTGCTGCGGACGCCCACGCGGGCTGCCCGGCCGAAGAAGCAGTTCATCTGCAAGTACTGCAACAGGCAGTTCACCAAGAGCTACAATTTGTTGATACACGAGAGGACGCACACTGACGAGAGGCCGTATTCGTGTGATATTTGCGGGAAGGCTTTCAGGAGGCAGGACCACTTGAGAGATCACAGGTGAGGTTTTTTTTTCATGTTCATTTATTTATTTATGTTCGAATACAGGAGTGCCTACAGATTACGATATACTACATTACAGTACTACAATGCAATCATTTCTTTTTGTTTGTCGTTTAGATGTAACCGTTTAGTCTCAAGTTTATTTATTTATTTATTTATTTCAAGTTTGGGATACAAACAGGTGAAACCCATACAAGCATCTACTAATAATAACAATAATTATAGATATTTCGGTAATCTAAGAGGTACAGAAATAAACTAAATTGTATTCATTATAACATTTGAAGTGAAAAAACAAAAATTGTCTGATCTGGCTTACAGGGTGTTGTTTTGAGAAAACCAATAAAATTCTAAAATAAATCAAGTCGGGACCTGAAATTGAGATTTTTCACCTATTTTATTGAGCTCAGGGAATATACTCAGTGTACCAAATTTCATATGTCTGAGTTTTTCACTTTTGGAAATATTTAACATAGAATAATTCTCATATTTTCAAATATCATCCTGTATATCCGTCAAAAACGGTACAAAGCATTTTTAAATACCAGATATGGAATGGTCTCAGTCTATAGATGGCACTTATGGTTGCACAATATACAATTCGTCGTGAATCACCTTGTATCGAATCTTTATTTTTTCAAGAAAACACAAATGAATATTTTTTCAATTTCAGAGAATCCTTTTCAATGGTATTTCGCAGGACCCCCTTGCTATTTGGGAAAATTGAGGGGGTAGCTGTCAAAGACAAGGGATGAAAAGGGCGGCAATCTTGGATTTTTTTATCTTGATGTTGAAGTTTTTTGAATTATTACTATTTTTTTTTTCATTTATAGAGAATATAGTGAACATTCGTAGTAGCTGAGCTACCAGATGACCCTCGTAAAATTCAAAAATCATACTTTTCAACTTTTCGAAATGAGACTACAAAAAAATACAAATTATTCTAGATAACAACGTGATTTTGCTTATGAATTATCAATTGAGAAAATTTGTTCAGTTGATTATTATTATTTTCAATTTGTTGCATATTTTATGAATGTGAAAAAAATTATCCACTTTCAGATACATCCACAGCAAAGAGAAACCCTTCAAGTGCGGCGAATGCGGTAAGGGCTTTTGCCAGTCACGCACTCTAGCAGTTCACAAGATCCTCCACATGGAAGAGTCCCCCCATAAGTGTCCCGTGTGCAGCAGGAGTTTCAACCAGCGATCCAACCTGAAAACGCACCTATTGACGCATACCGACCACAAGCCCTACGAATGCACTTCCTGTGGCAAGGTGAATAATATTTATTCATTTCGTTCACACAGATATAAGTGTAGTATATTTTGAGAATAAATATCAGTATTTCAAAAGGGCCGATATACAGGGTGTCCCAGAACTCAACGTCAAGCCGAAACGGGGTTGATCAGGATTGATCATAACCATCACGAGAAAAATCTGAAAAAAAATCTATCCCATGCTGTTTGAAATTGATGGGCATTTTGAGAAAACCTAGAAATTTGATCAAACTGTACCATTCTTCGGTTATTGTGGTTTTGCCTTAAAATTGAGAACCTACCTAGAGCTTATATAATATATTATTATTATTATTATTATTATTTGGGATTGTGTACCTCCCAGGAGTTAAAATATCAAAATATAAAATTATGTAATAACTGTAAAGTTACGTATTAATATTGTAAAGTTATATATTAACCATAAATATTATGTCTTGATTGAAACACACGAAAAGTAATCAACCCTGACGACCACGAACATGAAACACATGTCCTCAAAAATATGATATTCATTTCTAGGTGTTCCGAAGAAACTGCGACCTGAGAAGGCACGCGCTCACCCATGCCGTGGGTGACGTACCCGGTGACGACGGAGACGACTTCCATCGTGGAGTCGGAGAGGGGCCCGAAGGGGAGAGGCTGGCTGCCGCCAGGGCACTCAGTCCAGGGGTGGACGGCAAAGAGGAGAAGAACTCGAAGGCATCGGAAGTTACCAGGTGGGAAATATATCAATTTATTATTATTATAAGATTTTTGAAATCGTTTTTTTGGATTATACTAGTTTTATTTCGATTTTGATAACTGCATATATAAATACCAGAGTATTGAAATTTTTTGAATTATTGCTATTTTTTTTTCATTCTTAGAGAATATAGTGAATATTCGTAGTAGATCAGCCAGGTAACAACTGTGAAAAATATTCACCCCTTCGTAGAGTTCAAAATTCAGACTTTTCAACTTTTCGAAATAAAAATACAGAAAAGTACAAATTATTCTATATTAAAACTTGATTTTGCCAGGGAGTAAATGGAGAAGATTTTGAACATCTGCTGATTATACATTGTTAATTAAGAAACTTTGTCCAGTTGATTAATTTTTGAAGAATCGATACTATTTGTTTATTCATTTTTTGTAGTTTTATATCAAAAAATCCTTTGTTGCAGTAAAATTAGGAAAATTGAGGGGGTAGCTGTCAATGGCAAGGGATGAAAATTGCGGCAATTCTTTCCTGCTAAAAAACATCCCGTTTAAAATTAAAATTGACCGAGTGTGCTAGCTCAATTTTGTCTTCAGTTACGAATATTAATAATACGATTATTCCATTAGGATCATGTACATGATATTGGAAACGTCATAATGTATAAACAGAGTGTAAAATATGTTAGACAATTTGAAGCAGATACAGTAAAATTATAAAAACAATAAAACAGTCAGTTCTGATGATCAAAGCATTCCGAAACACTAAAAGGATTTGCTGATAAAAAAATCTTTCAACATCGATTTAAATTTTGTTTGTTTCTTCTCAATCTTTATACTAGTGGGAGAGAGTTGAATAGTTTGATGCCCATATAACAAGGGCTATTCTCAAATAGAAATGTTCTATGCTTTGGTTCTCTAAGTAGGTCTCTCTGCCTGGTAGGATAACTGTGAATTTGCGAGTTTTTTTGGAACATTTCCAGATGGTTTTCAACAAATAGTATGCATTTGTACATGTAAATACTTGGTAGAGTAAGGATTTTATAATGTTGAAAGTATGTCCTGCACGAGTCTCTTCTCCCGAGACCGAATATGAGACTTTTTTCTGAGAGATCAAAATCCTTTGGCATGTGATGAATTGCCCCATAATATAATATAGGATATGCGAGAATATATTAATGCATAGTAGACATTCGAAAGCTGTGAATTTCTCAGTGTGTTTTTCAACTGTAGGATTGCATAATAACCTTTGTTGATTTTTTTTGAGATGTAGTTTATATTAGTGTCCCAACTCCTATTGGAATCCAGATATAATCCCAAGAATTTGGCACTATCAGCCATCTTTATGATATCGTCGTTTATTCTTACTTGAAGCTGGGCTTTCATTAAAGGGAGGTTGAAACTTATCATCCACACTGTATATCATGCATATTTCTTTGCAGATGTCACGAACCGTGTTCGTCATCGAGCACCTACTCCATGCGCCCAGCGCTAGACAAGAACTTCGACCTGGACGACGACCCCGACGAAGACGACCTCGACGAAGACCCAGAAATCGATCCGGGCCAAGAAGACTACCCGGAAAACCTCTCCGAACCCTCCCATCCTCTCCCGCAGATCCACATCAGACGCGACCTCCACTGGACCACCGACAAACCATCCCCCCACGTCGTTACGGAGCCGCTTCCGTCGACTTCTCTGGGAGTGTTCCGCAAAAGGTCGTTCGATCAGGACCGCGTCAAATTCCCCTACAATTCGGGCGCGCCCTTGATGCGTCTGGGCGCGTTCGGAGCTCGGCATCACGCGGGCGCGCCTATTTTCGGCTTGGCAGCGCCTGCCAAAGGGGAGGATTTGAGTTTTGCGACGGATTTGAGTCGAGGGAAGGAGGCGGAGTCGGTGAAAGCGACGCCGCCGGCGCCGGTGCCGCCCCCCGCGCCACCCAACAGGAAGACTGGGTTTACTATTGCCGATATAATGGGCAGATGATTTTCGTTGCAAGCTTTTTTAATGTTTGTTTGCTATACCGGATGACCACGAGTTAAGGTACGCCTCTTGATTTATCCATGTTTGTTTGTTTTTATACCACAACTTGAAACTTTCATTGCAGAACATTCAGTTGTTAGAAAACTCGTACTAAAACCTATGTATGTGATATTTTATGTAACTTCAACAAAAAGAAAAGTTTCTTACTGTCCAAGAAATATTTGTTGATTGTGTTTTGTTGTGATTACTCTCAATTTTTTTCTGCGAAAATCTCAACCAAAAAGTTACATACCATTTGCATGTTCAAAAGATTGACAATAGACGAAATCATAAAATCGTAAATTTTAGATAAATATAAAAAATAGTGGGTATGAAATTTCTCAGAAAAATATTATGTAATATCCGAAAAAACTTCACTTTAAAACCCTGCTTGTGTAACTAATTTCTATTTACTTTGGAAATTTATTCTGGCAAAA
The DNA here is from genome assembly GCA_037013635.1 of Plagiodera versicolora. NCBI lineage: Eukaryota > Metazoa > Arthropoda > Insecta > Coleoptera > Chrysomelidae > Plagiodera > Plagiodera versicolora. The sequence continues at coordinate 6,419,182 of CM072991.1, read as the reverse complement.
TTATTGCAAGAAAATAAATCAAAACAAACCTGAGCATATTTTGAAAAAAAATGTGATCTCGCCCATTGTTTCAGTTGGTAATAAGTATAGTTGAAAACTGCGCAATATTTACTCGATACTAGATATACAAAATTATTTATTAATTATTGTCGTAGAATATATTCTATGTTGTGTTACGCGTGATGATTATACAGAGGTGTGCACAAAAATCGGCCAGAGCTGTGACTTCTGAATCATTCGAGATCGAAATTTGGAATTTTTGATTTTCAAATGGAACCCCCTGTATATTTTTCCATTTTCTGATTCAGGGTATCGTTTTACATACACCAGTAGTTTTTCCGGATCATTTTGTGTGAAACAGAAAGATCAACAAAATGAACTCCACATCAATCTTTATTAATTTCAGTAGCATAGAAAAGGGGGCGATAAAAAATTAATTACAACAAATACTCAAATTGGCCCTCATTTTGTGCAATGCATTGCTGACACCTTCTAGCTCCACTAAAAATTGCGTTGTGTTAAAATGCTTGGGATATAAATTATTGGGTATACTTTTTGAACATTGAAACATATTGAGTACATTTTTTGACATTTTGTTCCGGAAAAACTACTGGTGTATGTAAAACGATACCCTGAAAATGGAAAAATATACACGGGGTTCCATTTGAGAATCAAAAGTTGGGGTCACTTCTGGTCAGATTTTTGTGCACACCTCTGTATACAGATTCGGAAAAAAATCACTGACTTACAGACAAAAGTCTATATGAGCGACAAGGAAAGCGAGTATATTATACTCCCACATAATCAAGACAGACCCATTTTTTTGCTATTCTGCCAGTTTTCTGTGAGTGCTTCATACTGGATGGTGAATTATGCTCATGTTTTCAACATCAGAATTAATTTGGATTCAGACAGACCAGTTAAGAGTTGTACCACTGCTTAACTAAGAGGTGAATATTAAAAAATTACAAACAAAACTAAATTTGCTGCTTTGGTTCTTCTTGACTATTTAATGGTACTCGATATATTGTATCATAGGTTACTGATATTTATTTTGTATTTCATTTAATTTTCTGAGAATACGATAAGGCTGATCAGACCATAACCTTACAAGAAGGCGGTAACAATATGTATCATACAAAATGCACATTTTAATATAATTTTCAGAGGTCTTTATCTGGAATAGCTGATGATGTTATGGTTTTATTATTTATTTTCAGTCCCTTTCTGTAAAATATATTTATATGTTTTCAATTAATAAATAGATATTATCACTTAGTAATAGTGACAAAGTAACTAACAATATAACCTGAAAAAATAATTGATAGGTATACCTCACTTTGTGGTAAGTCTGTATAGTTTTACTACCTTTATGTGAACTAAAAATAATATAAGAATTGTGATGTATGTGGGTGATATACAGAAAAAATTTTTTGTATGTTACATGAGTTGAAGTGTTGCTGTGAAGATAGAACCTGACATCTACGCATGCGCATTCCTCATGGAAATATTTTTTTCTCCGATAGGCAGCAAATATTAATTTTGCTGACACATATCAATCAGCAAAGTATTACTTTTCCTGCCTAGGCAGCAAAGTGATTATACTCAATCATGAATTGTCAAACTATAATTATTATGGACATTTCCATGGCAACCAACCATTCCAACAACTGCGATTTCTATCAAATTTTATTTTAATTGAACACTATACAGGAAAAATAAAGAGATTGTGGGAATTGTAATAATTTGCAAATACAATATCCTCCTATATCATTATGAACAATCGGAGAAAAAATTATATGTTCAACTCGGCAGCAAAGTACTTTGCTGCCTAGTTAAACAAATAACTATTACTTCTACCAAACAGCAATCACGTTTCAGTATAATCTAAAAAATATGATGGAAATTCAAAGTTTCTTACAGCTCTAATTTATGAACGAATACATTTCCAGAGATAAATAGATAAGGGCAATAAGGTACTATCATAGATATAGAACATAGATAAAGCGATAGAATGCTAGAAAAGTGAAGGGAGGGACACGTGATCTAAGCGCCGCCTGCAGTGGCGAGAAATATTTTATTATGCTTGTTTCATGATCTTCAAAAACTTTTCTGACAAAACGACATTTTCGAGTAATATATCGGCGAAGCATGTGCCATTAAAAAAAACCTCATTGGTAAATTCAGTGCAATTTTAGGGACAAAATCTGATGTTATGTGATCTCGTTTTAATAAGCCTTGCTCACTTGTTAGTAAAAGGATTATTGTACAACATATTGTTGTGTAAGAATCCAAATTGCAATAGTAGTACTTAATTTATTTTTTTATTATGTAAATGGTGCATACCAGGAGAAGATTTTGTGATAAAGAATTCGATAAATTTTCATCATAGAAAAACTGCATTTGAACTAAATTCGGTTTCGTTTTTTGCTTCCTGGTATAAACCGCTTTAACATTTATGTGCATTTTGTAGAAACGGTCTCTAATGTTCCATTAACTTTAAGATACTAGTATACTTTTACTTAAATGAAAATGTGATTTTACCTAATCGAGAATATGAAAATATTCGTAGGTGAAATAGAAATCAAGCAATGCTTTACAACACACTGTATTATTAGGTTTAGTAAGATACTGTAACAATATTACGTAAGGACCTCTTTCAGAGACGTTTGTACCTATTGAGTGATATTATCATACAATTATTGTATTGTATTTTTATCAATTCTGTGAATATTTCGCTTGCCAATGCATGTGCATTCCTGAATCGTTATTTTTGATGACAGGAACAACAAATTGGAGAAAATTGTACAACGAATTGAACATTTTATATTAATTAGCTCCTAAGATAAAAAAATTATATGCTTAATGTTAAATTTTACAGTTGATTGTTTGCTCATCATGGTGAACAATTGAGATCAGTATTTATGTTTCTTTTTATAAAATAAACTGTAATTTGTGGATATTTTCTTATCTTTGAAACCACCAACAATTTTTAACTCCTGGTCGTTATTCTATTGGGTGTAATGATAAGGCAGAAAAAATCATCAAGTTCTTGTCGATAGTGCAATTTTTTTTTCATAAAATAATGCTTTATAGTTTTTGAGTGATTCTTTTTTGACAATCATCATTTCATCTGATTTCTTTTCGATAATCTTGATCAGCATATCGAAATGAGTAATTTTTTACACAATTTTCTCTAAAAATATCCACTTTCGAAAGTAAAATGAAAATAAAAACTGGGTAAACCGGAAGTTCAGTTTAATTGAAAAATATCATCATAAGAAACCCTCGTATAAAAACAGTGGGTGTACAAGATAAAATTAGTTTTCTCTACAAATCACATCAATAACAAAGACTAGCAAATTTTCTAAGATTCCGAATGAGCCGTTTCTTCCTCGATTTCCTTCAACCTTCGCTCGATATCTTTCGTATCGATGCCACGATCCGAATTGTATTTCAGCGACTGCCTGAGCTGGAACTCCTCCAGTCCTTGTATCCTGCTGTACAAAGAAGTAGTCAGCTCAATGTCGACGTCGTTTTCCTCCCTCAGGACACAAAAGTACACCAGGAAGACACCTATGCTGCCGAGGATGACGTGTGGTTCGTACCACAGTCTCGGATCACCCTGTCCCGTTCTGGAGAACTTGGCTTTATAGCTGATCGCAGCGCTTTTGGAAAATTTTACGGGGCCATCGTCGAAGGTTTCTTCTTTGGGGCTCTTCGAGGTGGATGACAGTGGTCTCGATAGTTTGATTCTGCAAATTGAATGACTGAACTGTAGAGGGCGCTGTAAAAAATGGCAGGCCACACGGTAATTGTTTCATAAATAATTAAATTCGGTTTGTTGCATATTTTCTAATTCAATGGCAACTCTGTATACAGGGTGTCAAGGAAAAAAGTACCATGCATAGTGCCACGCGATAAAGGTTCTATTAGTTGTTTATGTTTGGTTTGCATCTTCTAAATTCACATATAATAGTGACCTACTAGTATCTCTATAATGCAACTTTGAATTCCGGTTCTGCTTCTTCCTTAAAGCGTAAAGCACATTCCAGTTGCTTACCTATTTACCACACGATAGTTAAAAAAAGATCTGAATACACACGACATTTTCTGTAATTACATCAGAATTTTAAATAGTATTTAATATTTATATTTCATTTATTTTCATTTTGTATTTACTTAACCTCAAATGGATTCTTCTTGATTTTAACTTCAGTTTGTTGCTACTTTGGCCATTAGCTTTCAATCCACTATTGTGTTTTTCACTTCATTATGATCCCAAAATTTATCCAAGATTTGAAACTATTGTTTCAATAAACAATATACTTTTCAATTTATATGGTCATAATTGCACATTCACATTCAATGTCAGATATCATTGATAAAATTGAGAAGAATGTTCTTTGACAAGATAATGTGAGGTTACAACTGACATTATTTTTTATGTAGTTTTGTTTGAATTTAATACCTATATAAAATACTAATTCGACTAATGTCGTCTATGACCTTTGGCCAGAAAACTTTCACACCTACACCACCCGAAAAAGGAAGTTTTCCATTAGATCACGAAGGTGTCTGTAAAAAATTGATGATCAAATATATGAAATGTCTTTATACCAATCACAACGATAACTCTGCATGCCGGGAAGAAGCTAAGGATTATTTGTCTTGTCGTATGGAAAACAAACTTATGGTCCAAGAAGACTGGTCAAAATTAGGATTTACCCCACAAGATAATTCATAAGCAATGGTGAAGATTCTAGTAGGATGTACTGGGAGTGTTGCCACAATTAAATTGCCACTTTTAATTGAATCAATTTCAAAGGAAAAGTTTAATTCTGATGCTGATGTAAGTTATTATTTACATATCAACCCCAACCATGACTGAGCTATCATAATTGAGTCTAGTAATTTTATTTCAGATTAGAGTTTGTTTGACTGAACATTCAAAGCATTTTCTTCAAAATAGTCAACTTGAAGGGTTTTGTACCTATTCAGATTGTGATGAATGGGCTGCTTGGTCTGGTCGAGGTGATCCAGTTGTCCATATAGAATTAGCAAAATGGGCTGATATTCTTATCATAGCTCCTTTGGATGCAAACACCTTGGCCAAAATTGCGAATGTATGTATAAACTACTTTTAATGATGCTGAAAATCACATAATAGCCTTGAGATAAATATTAAATAACATTTGTAAGGATTTGATTGTTACTTCCACAACAGTTTTGATCACAAGTGCATTATTGGAAATTTTAGACTAATTTTAATTATATTCAATTAGCTTAGTGTTATTTCTAATGTTCAAGGGATTATGTGACAACCTTCTGACCTGTGTGGTTCGGGCTTGGGACCTTTCCAAACCTCTTATTTTTTGTCCTGCAATGAACACCAAAATGTACCAGCATCCCCTCACAGCTCAACAAATCTCCACACTCAAATCATGGGGTTATTTGGAAATTCCTGTTATCGATAAACTGCTTATCTGTGGCGACACGGGCCCTGGTGCGATGGCAGAAGTTGAAACAATAGTTGATTCTTTGAAAAGTGTAGTTAGGCAGCGAAATATTGATTAATTTTTGTTGATAAATATATTAGGGTTGTTTCTTTGATATCCGACTTTTATTTCAGAGTTACTTGAAAACTTGTGTGTTAGTTAACAGGAATGGTCTTATATGTACAAGGTGGGTAATTTTCGATGTTTATTTAGGATAACTCGGTAACTATAAGGGAAACAAATTATAGCCAATATTTGTTTTCGCCTGTGCATTACTTTCTTTGAAATCGGATTATTTTATCGACAATTAATACGGGAGGATCGTCAAATTATTAGTATCACAAACTGGTTGAATTCTTCCACAAAACCAAAATTGCAAATTTTGCGCCATGGCTAATAATTTGGTCACCCAGTGTAATAATTTTTGTAGTTGTAGGTATGATCGAAAACAGGGCATTTAGTTAGGAAAATCATTTAAATTTATTCAATTCTGGATGGGAAAAAGAATAGAAGCATGGGAACAGGATAATTGGAGGGTAATCTACTGAAATGAATAATATAAATGATTCCAAAACAGAAATATTTGATTAATAAGACCTGTTTGAGCTCTTTTTTCAGAACAGTATCATTTCAGTACTTGATGCATATTCGAATTTTTGGTGAAACGATTTCAAATATGCTCCAACGATTACATTAAACTCAATAATGAAGAATTGTGAAGTAATATCTAAATGTGATAATCTGTACACATGCGTTCGATTGAAAAAATCTCGTTTTTTGATCGCTCCTCCTTGGACGCTATCGCATTTCGTCTAAATTTGGGTTTTTTTTGAATGTTTGGCCGAAAATGATCTAAAACAATTACTTTGAACGAATTTAATTAAAATTCCCTGGAAGAATATTGGGATTGAAATTTGCACACATTTGTAAAATTCCGATACTACGGTTTACGCAAAATTTTGGGAAGACATGAAAAATTCGACACGAAAACGAAACGCCTAGTTTAGCAGAAAATTCAAGGTGTCAAGAATATAATTAGTTCGGTATGATAATTTCGCTCCCAAAGGAATTATTGTATTATCAAATGAGAAAATATTGTTTAAAAATGATCTATGTTTATTCTGTGTATTAATTAATTCTCCGGCATACAGTAATCCATTGCTTCGCCAAATCTTCATTGGGAATCGAAAGTATCTAATGTCTGTTCCCTTCGTCTTTCGACTACAATTTATACAAATAGCTACCGCGCAATCCGGCATATTTCGTTTTAGAAAGGTTCCAGAAACGCCACCAAAATTCTTTTCAAAATAACTTATTTTACCTGCTAAATCACATTATTTTGCTCCCCTCATGCGCGAAGACAGACGAAAATAAGAAAAGTTAGTAGCATACCCGTATTCTTATATCATGTTCAATCCTTTATCGCACGTTTTTATTTTGACGTAAACAATGAAACCCCCTGATATGTCGGAATGGTTTCAAGTAGTTATCAAATTCATAAATTTGTCTGAAACTCGTCAGAGGAAAAGTCGCAGGAATAGGTGATATTTAAAAAAAAGGTAGTTCAAAATATAGTCAATTTATTTATATATTACCTCTGATATTTTATGCGAGGAAAAATCTCTTCTAGACAATATGGAAAGCGAGCCAATATCTTTTTGTTCATATTTTCTCGAGTCTCTCCTATCGCGTATCTTGATATCTGCAGTTATTTCCCAGGTCGTCATCACATTTTTTCAACACCACCCGGATACTTTGTACTTTAGTTTCAAAAAACTTTCACATTCAGAATTCCAGACCAAGACCACGCATACTCCTTGGTAATTGTTGATTCGAAACGAGTAAGACAAAAAATAAATAGAAAACTTCATGAACCAACTTTTATTTATCCCACACAATCTCCATTTTACGAAGAAGTAGTGGCATCTGCAGCCGGAGCAGCAGTGGCCTTGGTTTCCTCCTTGATCCTGTCCTTCTTGAGCGGACCCATGAAAGCGGCCTTGTCGGCAGCAGTCTGGAAACGACCGTGACCGAACTTGGACGAGGTATCGATGAACTTGAGGTTGATCTTCTCGAGAGCAACACGTTTGGTGTGCACCAACAACGACTGAAAAGTTGAAGGTACGGATGTTATTCAAGATTCTGTCAACTTTATTAGTTAATTTAATGAGACGATATACGTCAAGTGATTTCAAATTACATTTTAGGAAACCATCAGTTCAATTTCAAGAATTATTCCAACTTAATCAAGTTCTTGAATACTCAAGTTTGTTACTAATTTGAATTATAATTTGACAATATTTCTATGAAAACTAGAATCCACGATCTGTTATATGCAATAATTGATGAGCAATTAATAAATTCCTCACTTTTAATCCAAATAGGTGAGGTCACTAATTTCTAAAAAAAAAAGCCACGTGTTCCAGAACAATTAGGAAAGTTGCTTGTATTTTTTCAAAGTTGTTTTTCCACAATAAATTCCCAAAAAAATGTGCTTGTTTGAATACTGTGAAAACCGCGCCAGGATGTTACGTAACAAGTTATGAACTCATGTGACGTAATAAGTTCTGAACTTCCTCCAAGAGCGATAGAGAATTGATTGGTCATCACCAAAATAATGTTTTGTAGCGTTGCCAAGCGTTATTCTTGATTTTTCTACGCATTCTAGCACTCGGTACATATGGATATTATTCAACAATAACTAAATCAAGAAAATATGTCAAATACGAAGTCATGATTTCAATGCAATACATGCTGACACATGTTGTGTTTATTCATACGACCCAGATAGCACAAACATTCTAAGAATATTCCTATAAAGTGCAAAAAAGTTATGCTGTAGAATATTCCAAGGAATATACATAAAAGTTTTCACGATAATATTCCAATCACTTTCTGAAGGTACATTCCTAGATCTTTATGTCCTCTAATCCAAGGATATTCATAATAAGAACCATTCCGTTCCTAGCAGTTTTCTTATTATTGCTAATTCATGAAATCCATCTCCGATTAAGCTAAAGAACATATTTCCTCAGAAGTTTCGGTAAATAGTGAAATTGGCAACTGCGGAATATGACGATTAGAGAACTCACAAGATTTTCTCAGTAAATTGAAGGATTTTAGAGAGCCGTTTATTCGAATATTGCAAAACGTCTTCTAGAGAATACTGTGCATACATAATATTTTATCACAGTATTTATAACTACATGCACATTTGAACCAAATTCACGCGTTTGTGTTCTCGCCTATTACTGAACAATAGATATATGGAAGTCTGTAGAGAACATGGTTTATCAGAGCATCATCGTCCAGGGACTATGCAACTGAATATGGAATATGTTCGCTTTGCCTCCCGAAGGGCATTTAATCTATGACACTGCAGCGAAGACTCAATCAAATATGAACCCCCTTGCCGCCAGCTGGAGGGTAAGCTCCGACACTGATCGTGTCAAAAACTACAACTACATAAACAATTTTTCTGGAGGAAAAGAGTTGGTTGAGAATTCAATAACTTTGAAGATTCGCAAGTGAAAATCATTCCCGAAAAAATATAATTCGTTGGAAACACTCACCTTCCTAAGGGTGATAACACGCTTCTTAGGTCCAATGCAGCATCCCTTGATCATGATGAAATCATTGTTGACCTCACCATAGTGGGGGAAGCCACCCATTGGGGTGATGGTCTTTTCACTCAAATCGTAGTCAGTTGCAGCGTTGTTCTTGATCACCTGAAATGAGAGCAAATATCGATTAGGTTCACTTTCCCTCTCACTCAGATGTTTTGTAAAAGGAAAATAACAAATCAGTCCTATCATTCATAATCATAGATTATTCATAATCCTTTTAGCTCTATAGGGGATCATCATGTGATATAATTGGTTATCGAAACGTAATAACTATTTCATGTTATTGAAGGAATTTTTGAAATATCACGCGTCGCATTTGACCTACTTTAAATCCGAGATTCGATAATTTATTTACCTTGCCGTCCTTGGTGTGAATTCCAGCACCAATTCTGTAAATCTTCTTATTCATTTCGGTACGATGATGGTAACCCTTCTGACCGGCACGAGCCACGGTGAAGGAGACTCGAGACGGATGCCAAGCGCCGATACACGCCACCTTGCGGAGACCCTTGTGCGTCTTGCGCGGCAATTTCTTCGTGTGCCAACGGGATGTCACACCTGAAGAAAAAAATAAGAGATGTGGTGAATAGGGAGCTCCAGTGAAACGAGATATCTGGCGATGGTAGCAGATGTGGTTTCAGTAGGAAGGCAGCATGGTTGTATCTTCAGTTATTTCAGAAGCACATTCCATGATATTTCATCATTGTTGGAACATGAATGATATTTTTAAAGAATATCTTGAAAAACACTTATGAAGCTTGTACAATTTTGTTGACAATTTAATTTATGTATAAAAAATCGCATATGCCACAGTGCAATTGTCACTTTGACAGCGGCAAAAGTTAGCTTTAACTTTTTCAGCGACAAATACACTGGTGGTTTTTTCACTTATTCATTTGTTCATCAATTATCGCGGAATTGAAGAACAAGCTCTCATAAAAATAACAGGACACAGCAATTCATCATCAATAAAACCATACTTACAAGTTGACAAAGAGTATCATTCAAGCTTCATTCAATCAATTCGTTTGGAAAATGAAAAAACTTCAACAGAACTACTACAGAAACGATTAGCTGTGGCATCCGCAGCGATATCACTGTTCCTAGTATGAATTTCAATATCTGCGTTTTTAATAATTGTACATTGAAATAAAAATGTGTTTATTTTCAATGTTTCATAAATAAAGTTTGCATTGTTATGTTTCCAAATTTCTTATTCATTAAATTGTCCTGCCGAATTACACTCGAAGTTTGTTTGATATTTGGTAAATTTGTGTTGTTCAAATTCTAATCCGTTTCCGTTAGCAATTTAACGAGATTAACTATCAACTATTAAAAATACGACACCAAAACAGTTTCTCATTTAACAACCCAAATATACCCGATAAAATACAAACCATTTGTGTAATTATGGGTGACAAAAAAAAGTTGATAATCGGTATTGAACCACAATTAAGAAGCGCTGATTGTTAATGAACGAAATGTAGTGTTAATTTTCATGAAATTCTTCATTCACAGGGTTGCATTATTAAAAAAAAAAAGATCTTTCAAAATGAAAAATGATAAAAGTCAACACATTTAAAATGATTTCTAAAATAATGAATCCCTTTTCTTACCTTTGTAACCATGACCCTTTGTCACTCCAATACAATCGATCATTTCGTCTTGAGCAAACACCTCCGAAACGGGCACTGGTTTTTCAAAGTGAGCTCTCGCCCATGCTACTTTATCAGCAACAGTGCCACCATTCAGTTGGATTTCCATGATGTGGGCTTTCTTTTGGCGTTGCTTTAACAGTTTCATCTGTTTCCAAACGAAAAAGAATGGTATTCAGAATGATCAGGTATTGTTAATTTTCAAATAATTTCTTTGCTACATAAACTAAAATAAACTTAGAAGGCACCAATCGTATAGAAAATTTTTCGACAAAATCTGGTTTCGCGACTATCAACAGGAAGTATGAAGAAAAAACCCTACTTATCATCCAAATAACTGAACAATAGATATATGAAAGTTTGTAGAGAACATGGTTTATCAGAGCATCATCGTCCAGGGACTATGCAACTGAATATGGAATATGTCCGCTTTGCCTCCCGAAGGGCATTCTATCTATGACACTGCAGCAGAGACTCAATCAAATATGAACCCCCTTGCCGCCAGCTGGAGGGTAAGCTCCGACACTGATCGTGTCAAAAACTACTATTACTTTGACAACACTTCAAGAGGAAGAGAGTTGGTCGAGAATTCAATAATTTTGAGAGTTTCCAACTGGAAATCATTTCCGAAAAAAATCGTAGAGAATTGTCTAGGCTACAAAATAATTTCTTTTCAAAGCAAAGGATAAAGTTTCAGTAAATTTTCTTAACTAACCTGTGTGTGAGCAATCACTCTGACGACTTTGCAGTACTTGATAATCTTCTTGAAATCCTTCTCGATCGATTTCTTCCCGAGATCATCAGACCACTTCTTGGAGGCCTTAGTGAAAGCCTTCTTCTTGCTCTTGTACCTGCAGACAGCGATACATCGCGCTATTCAAAACCTTTGTCTAGCGACAGCAGAACTGTCTGTTCCGAGGATATCTGCAAGAACCAACACGGGACGCGCCTCGTACGTCCGGAGACCAGAGGAGGCGTCGTCCCGGTCATCACATCTCGCTGGAACAATCGGCCAGCTCGATGGACAGTTCTATCATAGCCCTCATGTGGACAGAGGAGGACTTTAGCAGAGAGTTAGACAAATGGAATTCAATAACAGGTGGTAATTCACAAGAGAAATAATGTTTCTACTACCGAGTACTCAAAATTAAGGTTATATACAGTAAGACCCTGGTTAAAGTCGTTTTGAATAAGCACCCTTTAATTTCCACTTAGGAAAAGAGAGAACAAACCAGTTCAAATGAGTTACATGTGAAGATGTTGCAGAAAAAATATCAAACAAAAATATCGACAGTGAGCAAAAAGAACTTTCAATTATGTTTGTAACAAGGAAGTTGACCCACTATAAATAAAATTGTGGATAAAAAAAAATTATCAAAATTTCGGCAGGACTTCTGAAGTAAGGCAAATGGAGTGATAAAAATGCTGTAACAGAACACAAAACGAAAATACAGACTACATTGGAGGTCTTCTTGACAGAAAGGCAGAAAATAGTGATAATCTCATTCATTTGTAAGTATTTTCATTTATATGGCTTCAATTACTGAAAAAAACCCATTGTTTTGTTGAGCAGGGTCTTACTGTATTGAAGAAAATTCATGAATGGGTATGAAAATATTACTGATTTCATTTTTTTTGCCAATGAAAACAGTATTAGAAAAAAAAATGGAACAGTGGAAATTCAACTTTTAAGTGGAATATCTGAGAGGTTAGTTTTCCCATGATGAAATTACCAAATTCGTGTTTTATTAGACTAAAATACGTAAGTATCAATAATAATTTTTATAAAATATCAGTCGACAAGTTTAATTTTCCGTATCTAGAATGAGAATGAATCAATTTAAATATTACTGTCGCCTCACAAGGTACCCAAACTGATCATTTGATAGACCAGATCGGGGCATAAGAGCTGGAATCATTCCTCTTCGAGTTTCTTTAGCACTAATTTGATCATTAATAAAACTCAATTAGTGACTCTAGACTCGGAAATTGAAGAAAAAAACTGCGATTTACTAACAATTCTACCAAATTATAACTTTCACTAGCTCACTTCAAACACAAGTTGATAAGTTACTCACCAGTTTTTGTAGAAACGCCTGCGGCAATCTTCGGAAAGATGTTCTGCCCAAACGGTAGCCAGAGCACGAAGACCATGAGGTGTTTCGATGTAACCAACAACACCAACTACGACCATTGGAGGAGCCTCCAAAATGGTCACAGCTTCTACGATTTCCTTCTTGTTCAACTCTGGAAAGTGAATTCGTTCACTAGATATGCTCCGATAGATAGAAAATATACAAAAGACTCACTTGATCCTGGACGATCAGCCTCTCGAACAACGTGAGTCATACCAGCTTTGTAACTGATAAACGCGGTCAAGTGAACTGGTTTGGATGCATCATCTTTAGGGAAAGCCTTAACTTTACCGCGATGCCTCTGGGATCTCTTCTTGGGGTAGAATCCCATGGACCCATGTCGGGGTGCACTGAATTTTCTGTGCGACTAAGATGAGACGAAATTAGATATTGCCGATAACTATGCCGCATAAAAAAGATATATCGATAGAATCAGACCGCCCTAGAATGATATCCACATTAGTTATTCGGGTATCAACCATAAACATAAAATATCTAAATCATCATGTTGAAAAAGGTGAGAATATTTGGTAAAACTATAATCCTGAGGATGGATATTAAAAATAAACATATGATTCAATGCATCCCAAGGTAAACTATAGGAAATTCAAAGACTTGAGAAAAAAAACTCAAGGATTATGAAACTGCTTCAAGATAATAATTTGAACTCAATGCTAGTGTACTTACCATGATGGATACTGATCACAAATGGCCGACTTCCAGACGTTGATTCTTTAAGTAAACTCATTTACCGCCAGAGGACGCCAGCGCGGAATCATAGAGCAACAACAAACTTGTCACTAGTCAAATTGTACGATCACGGATCATCCTTATCACGGATCATTCCGATCGACATAGTTTCAAGCAGAGATAAGTGAATGAGTCAAAAATTATATAAAAAGGGTTCAGTGTAAATGCGACAAAAATAACGAAATGACCACGATTTGTTTCAATTGACAATTATTTATAATATGAAAGTATTAGCCACGTATGGAAAAAAATCTAGGAGTGGGCGACATCTACTTTCAATCGTTTAAAATACTCGAGGTGTGACAAACAACCTAACCTGTGTGTGTGTTCGTATGGGTGAAGTGTGATCTTTTTAAGTTATTTTAGGCCACTTTTGTATCAAAAGTTATATATTTGGATGATATTTAATGAACAATTGTTTGAAATAAACTTTACACCATCTGAAAATGCAGCGGATTGGAAGAGGTAACGTGAAGATGAGATCACGAAAAATATGCTCTGTTCCTCATTCTCATCATATCATGGTACTTCAGATACATATTTCCTTCGAATCCCAAGGCAGTTAAGAAATGGCAGACAATCTTGAATATAGGTAAACCTATTTATCAACCTGATTTATTTCAGTGAGTTGAAGAATCCTACTGAATAGTGACGTTGTTTCACTGAATTAATTTTTTTTTTGTTGATAAGAAATGTGCAGGTTGTTGCGAGGAAAAACCATCTTGCAGGTACTTATTCTCCTCAAACAAATTTTCAAAAAATTCTGCCGATTATGTACTTACACTATTATATAAAATGGTATTTAGACGTCTGCAAAATAAAATACATTTGAACTCGTTTCCGTCATTACCCAAGAGGTAGAGTTCCCAATGCGTTGCTTTTTTTAATGGAAGCATCCCCAGTAGGCCTACAAACCATGTTCTTTCAAAATATTCACATATTTACCCCTTCCAGAAATTGAAATCAATTCCTGAAATTCGTTCAATGGCATTTTTAGAAAATTGCAAAATGCACTCCATATATTGTTTCAGATGAAAGTCTGAAAAGTCTACGCGGCACTTTTTTCACGTTTTTCAATTATTTCACTGCATTTACCCCTTCCAGAAATAAAATAATTTCTGAAATTCGTTTATTGGCATTTATACTAAATAGCAAAATGCACTTCATATTGTCTCAGATTATGGGTCTGAAAAGTATAAACCGCGCTTATTTATTTCATTTGTTTTCACTTATTTCACTGAGAATAGTTCATCTGAACGAAATCACCAGATGATATCTATTCGAACCGCATTTACCCCTTCCAGAAATCAAAATTAATTCCTGAAATTCGTTCATTGGCATTTGTACAAAATTGCAAAATGCACTTCATATTGTATCATCTTATATGTTTGTCTAAAAATCCACGAATACCATTCATAAAAAAATATTCAAGCTCAAAATAAAACAAATTCGTTTAATTTTTTAAATCTTTAATGCAAATCTCATGAATAAATATCTCAATTCCAGAAATCATAATGGGCCAAATATAATAATTCCTGAAATAAATGATTCCTGAAATAAATTTATTGCTGAAATGAATTGATACCTGAAATAAAATATTTCCTGAAAGAGAATAATTCCTGAAAGAGAATAATTCCTGGAAGATAATAATTCCTGAAAGAGAATAATTCCTGAAATAAGATGATTCCTGAAATGAAATGATTCCTATGATTCCTGAAATAAAATAATTCCTGAAATAAAATAATTCCTGAAATAATAATGATTCCTGAAATAAATGTATTGCTGAAATGAATTAATTCCTGAAATTCGGTCATTGGCATTTTACAAAATTCCAAAATGCACTTTATTTGGAAACTTATCATCTTAAACGTCAGGCCTACCTTCTTTTTCATGAAAGAGAGTTTCAAGTAACAAGTCGTTTAACAGACAATACATCAAAATACTGAATAGAATGTTCATTTTCGAGTTGAAATCCTTAACATCGCAGTAGCAAAAGTAACATTCGTCTCCAGTGCGATGGTACAGGTCAAAAATTTACAATCGAAAATGCGAAATCGAACACGCCATCTAGTGATTCAAAGCCAAAAGTTTCATCGAAATTCAAATGCGGAATGTTGGAGAGCAAATTTCTATATCAAGAACAACTATCGAAACTCCCTCAAGCACAAAAAACACTGTTCATACCGACTCTTTAAGGTGACAACCTCCTTTTCAGAGAGGAAAATTACGAACACCAAAGTCAATACTCTCCCCTCGTAAGGGTACCGGGCGTGTTTTAAGGCGAGGTTTGTCAACTGTCGTTCTTGAACATGGTCGAATGATCACTGATAATAATTCAAACGCCTCTGAATTTGAATAGACTTTCCGTCAGTGAGTCACTTGACAGCGTAAATGATTTCTTCAAGCACACCTTTGATTGTAGATTTGATTTGTAACAACGCATTGTAGACGAATGTTACTACTTTTGCTACTGCGATGTCGAAGATTTCAATTCGAAAATAAACATTCTATTCAGTATCCTGAAGTACTGACTGTTAAACGACCTGTCACTCGAAAACACTTTTTCATGAACAAAAAGGTAGGACTGTGTAATTTTGAAAAGTGAGTTTAAAATCAAGAAATTGCAATTTGGACACACTGAATGTATATCTGGCTATAAGGATTCTCTATAATCCTACGAATTTCATAGTTCGTCGGAATATTGTGGGTGCACCCGCTGTAATTCGTGCAAAAAGTCATGCATAATCGAAAAATCACTCACCCTTTTCTAGAAGAAACTACGTACCATCTGTAACAACCAAAAAAATGCATTAAATCTCAAGAATAAATATCTGAATTCGAAAAATCATAATGGACACTTCCAATAATAATAATAAAATATGTCCTTTATTGAACCAATTTACACTGATCCAATAGGCCAATCGACCTAATAAGTCCTTCTGCCCATTGAGATACTCAAATATGTACACAAATTAAAAGAAAAAAATAAATAAATAAAACAACAAATCGATACAAAAAAATTATATCAGTAAGTGAGAAATCTAGGTATTATGTGGAGCTAAGAAGTGGAATGTGAAATATTTGAAAGTGAATTCAATTGATTGAGTCATATAGATGTTTTTCAGAATTGTCATTGCATATCTCTCTAAAATTCCAAGGTTGACTGATTTCCTGAACAATTTTTAAGTGAGGAGACGATTTCAAAATTGTTCAACGGTGCGAAAATCTCAATGTGGGGTTGTAAAAGTTACAGGAATCAAAAAATCACTCACCGATTGGTAGTAGTTGCGCCTCCCACCCTAGTTCTTTGTTTTCACCGTGCATCATCCGTTTACGTCACATGCCATCTATAAGAAAATTAAAAATGAATCTATGAAATTGCATATAATATTTGATTGCATCTTTTCCTAAATGTTAAGAAAGGGATAATTTATCATGTATTCATCATGAGAAAATATTGAAAACGCCGCTCTGAAAGTATAATTTCACCAAGAAATCAGTTAATTTCAATAAAAAACCCGATGTATCAATTTCGAAATCGTTCAGTTGTGTGAAGGGACATGAAAACAAAACTCACCCACTGATTTTTCTCAATATGCCCACTCTCAAACTGTCCTTGAAGCACACACACACTGGAATTGAATCACGTTCACATACACAAGATCACTGAAAACTATCGCGAAAACTTTCCACCGCACGAGAAAGTCTTTTTGTCACACACGTCCGAACCCAACGGAGGTTTAAAATCGAATGATTAATCTGTGCCGTCTTATCAGTCTGCCAATTCCTTTATGTATGATTAATAGGGTTGCATAATTAAAACTTAGTCATCTCTGCGATACCGAAATGTGTGTACAGGATGATTGAAATATTTTCAAATTAAATTCTGCTGGCTATATTAGGAGGTTGCCAGAACTGGGACTCCTCTGACTAATTGAAAGATGCCTAGGGCTTCGCTAAATCGATAAAATTACATTCATCATGAGACTAACTTTGATGAAAATGTTTATTGGTACTTAAGCATTACGAAAACACGAATTCCAAATTTCCAAAACGAACCTGTGTTATTGTTGTTCACACCTCAATCCGACATTATGTCATTCGCAGCGCCATCTCGCGGTACGTGATCTTTCCAAACTGTTATGTCACATCATATGATCGTGGTCACATCCAAGTTTGACATTTATGTCATATCATAATGTCATCGAAATCGAAAGTTCCGTTGAACCATCTTCTTTGTTCATTGTTTTTTAGCCACAGACCTCGACGAAATCAGGTGTACTTTATTTCTCTATTGAAAACGTTACGCCATTTCACTCCGTTGCCGGACCAGCCCAACAAAGACAAGATCCTGAAATATTGGGCGAACCCAAGCATTCCGGAAATACTCTCCTTCGCAGACAGGCTGTACGAGGAAGACCAATACTTGGAAGCTTACGAGCTGCTTAACAAAATACGACTCGTAAAGGAACCGGAAGTGCAGTGGAGATTGGCCAGACTGTTGTATAGCCTTAGTCTCGACAAGAATGTCAAGGACGACGTCAAATGGGACATGATAGTGGAGGCTCGAAAGTTGGTGAATAAAGCCCTTGATGCTGGTCAGCAAAAAATAACATACAGGGTGTGATTCAACTTAGTGTTTCATTGGGGGCTTTTGGAGAGCTAAGATTGAAACTTTGATTGCAATTATACGCTATTTATTTAAGCAACATAGTTGTGACAGCTCGCCAGACAGTGCGGCGTTGCCGCTTGTCTTTTTTTCTCCAAGTTACCCCGAAATTTGTGCATCATTTATTTATTTATTTATTTATTTATTTATTTCTCAAACAGGTTACAAGTACCTTAGGTAAACCTACAGTATAGGTAAGCAACTCCGATTTTGATGAAATTTTCACAGAAGCTTCGGAACACTAATAAAAACTCCCTGTGATAAAAATTTTTCCGCGGAAACACCTCCAACATACTTTTTTTTAGGAAAGTTTCTGAAAATCGATCACGGTAAGACCTAAGAATTTGATTGATATTGTACTCACGTTATGGTTTGAGAGAATGTTTATTACACTAAAACATAGTTAACATGTCCTTGAATCAAATTTCACAAGAAATTTCATGATGAGAAACTTTGGAATAAGATATTTTCATGTTTTTATATTTGTATATTTTCGACTCAAAACAATATATAATAATTGCTATGTCAAATGAGATCTGTCATGTCACAAGAGAGCAAGGTTGCCAAGTTGTATTTCTATTTTCAGTGGTAAACCATAGAACTTGAGTCTACATATAAGTACAATATATTTTTATGTGGCCAATTGATTGATCTACGTTTGATTGATCTAGGTGTAATTGATCTACGTTTGGGGTGGATCCCGGCGAGAGTGATGTTTTTAATCAGGCACTGCGATGGCGCGCCAGCGCCGTCGCAGGAACCATCTCCCTCGAGTTACCTGCATTTTGAATTATCTACGTTTGATTGATCTAGGTGTAATTGATCTACGTTTGGGGTGGATCCCGGCGAGAGTGATGTTTTTAATCAGGCACTGCGATGGCGCGCCAGCTCCGTCGCAGGAACCATCTCCCTCGAGTTACCTGCATTTTGAATTATCTACGTTTGATTGATCTAGGTGTAATTGATCTACGTTTGGGGTGGATCCCGGCGAGAGTGATGTTTTTAATCAGGCACTGCGATGGCGCGCCAGCGCCGTCGCAGGAACCATCTCCCTCGAGTTACCTGCATTTTGAATCATCTACGTTTGATTGATCTAGGTGTAATTGATCTACGTTTGGGGTGGATCCCGGCGAGAGTGATGTTTTTAATCAGGCACTGCGATGGCGCGCCAGCGCCGTCGCAGGAACCATCTCCCTCGAGTTACCTGCATTTTGAATTATCTACGTTTGATTGATCTAGGTGTAATTGATCTACGTTTGGGGTGGATCCCGGCGAGAGTGATGTTTTTAATCAGGCACTGCGATGGCGCGCCAGCGCCGTCGCAGGAACCATCTCCCTCGAGTTACCTGCATTTTGAATTATCTACGTTTGATTGATCTAGGTGTAATTGATCTACGTTTGGGGTGGATCCCGGCGAGAGTGATGTTTTTAATCAGGCACTGCGATGGCGCGCCAGCGCCGTCGCAGGAACCATCTCCCTCGAGTTACCTGCATTTTGAATCATCTACGTTTGATTGATCTAGGTGTAATTGATCTACGTTTGGGGTGGATCCCGGCGAGAGTGATGTTTTTAATCAGGCACTGCGATGGCGCGCCAGCGCCGTCGCAGGAACCATCTCCCTCGAGTTACCTGCATTTTGAATTATCTAAGTTTGATTGATTTATCGCGCCATCGCAGGAATCGTGTGCATCAAAATATTTGGATTCGTTGAATGATTGTATCCCGAACTTTGAAATAAATCAAATCTCCGATTTTGTATTCACTTGGCAACGCTGCTTGTTATAGTGACACTAAACTAGTCATTTGACATTTCCATTATTGCACGCCATATTGGGTTGAAAATATATGATATTAAATTATGAAAATGGGCATTTTCATAGCTTTCCATCATGAAATTTCTCGTGGAAATCGATTTTAGAACATATTAATGATATTTTAGTCTATTCTAAATTTGTCTTACTAATTACGTAAGTACAATATCAATCAAATTGTTAGGTCTTACCGTGATCGATTTTCAGAAACTTTCCTAAAAAAAAAGTATGTTGGAGGTGTTTCCGCGGAAAAATTTTTATCACAGGGAGTTTTTATTAGTGTTCCGAAGCTTCTGTGAAAATTTCATCAAAATCGGAGTTGCTTACCTATACTGTAGGTTTTCCGTACCTTATTACATGAGAAAATAATTAAATTTCAAAGTACATGTTGAATGTTTGTCGAAGCTGTCAATACTGCACACACCATGGTTCTCAATTTCAGGAAAGATTTACGAGAAATACTTGTACAGGTTACCAAAAAATATTCCGGGGACTAAGTCAAAGCTGAGTTCTGATAGATGCAATATATTGTTTGTTATTTTCAACATTGTTATGATCGGTGAGCAGAAGTTAGAAAAAGGACTGAAAGGTATTTCGAAGAATTGAGTAAATCTTGTTGCTCGAGGGGGGATTCTCACTCTTAGGAGAGATTTGAGGTATATGCAATTATATTGTTGGTTATAGAGTTTGTAGCACATCCCTATCAATGTCATCTGTCGCCGGATTTCCAAACTCGCGATATTGAATTCGGTTCTGAGATTAGACGTTCTAATTATATTGTAATCGGGGTAAATATGATATTTTTTCATATAGAGGATCCTCAATACTCGATTCTGTACTTTTTCGATAGAATAGGAGTCCACTAATGTAGTAGGATTCCATACTACACTACAATATTCAAGTTTGGGCCTTACGAATGTATTGTATAATAATATTATTGTCTGATAGTCCTTAAAGTTCTTCGAGTACCTCATTACAAAACCCAGCGTTCTGAGCGCCTGCGAGATTATATACTCAATATGTAATTTGAAGGAAAGTGTGTGATCATACTGGATGCCTAAATCTTTGACCTTATTGACTTTCGTTAAAGTGTCGTTATTCATTTTGTAAGAGTATTCCACCACTCTCCTTTTTCTCGAACAGGACAGTACTACACACTTAGATGTGTTGAATGGCAAATCATTTTCCACAGACCAAAGGTATACTGAATCGACATCAGATTGAAGATCAAGACAGTCCTGCTCAGTTTCAACTCTTCGGTAGAATTTCAAATCGTCAGCGAAAAGCAAACTCCTGGAGTACCTCAGGTGTTGTGGCAAGTCATTGATGAATATCAAGAAAAAAAGTGGCCCTAGGTTACACCCCTGGGGGACTCCGGAGCCCGCTTGGTATTTGCCTGATGAATTGCCGCGGTACTTTACTTTGTACGTCCTGTTTTCGAGATATGATTTAAAAAAATTCAGACTTTGCATGTTTGCCCCATAACCCTGTAATTTCTTCAATAAAATGTCGTGGTTCACTTTATCAAATGCTTTCTGAAAATCGGTGTAGATGACGTCAGTCTGTGCATTATCCGCTATAATTTGGTGAACATCGTGAGAGAAAACCAGTAAGTTTGTAGCTGTAGACTTTTTTTGGGGTGAAGCCATGTTGCTCTTCGCATATATTGGTTTTGACAGAGTCCCATACTTTCGTATATATAGCGTGTTCAAAGAGTTTAGCTATTGCGCACAATACTGAGATTGGTCTATAATTTTTTATATCAGAAGTTTTACCGGACTTGTGAATTGGCGTTACAATTGATTCTTTCCACATATCTGGAAATACAGCTGTTCTTATAGAAACATTGAAGATGAACCGAATTGGCTCCTGAAGCCACTCTGCACACCCTTTTATCAGATATGGTGGAACTCTGTCAACACCAGCCGATCTTTTTGGTTTGAGCTTTTTTATAGCCTGATAGTACTCGCCGATAGTTATCTCACTAACAAATGCCATATTTTCTTTATTTATAACCTCTTCGATTTTATATGAGCTCTTTTCTGTTTTAAAGGTAGACTGGAAATATTTTCCAAAACAATCAGCTACATCGCAATGGGGAATTCTTTTATCCTCGTATTCTAAATTTGGTACATGATTATAATTTTTTTTATTCGTTTTTGTATATGTCCAAAACTTTTTACTATCCGTTTTTATAGTTTTTTCCATAAATTCCGTGTATTCGTCATACTTTTTTTTGATTAACGCTTTCAGTCTACG
Organism: Plagiodera versicolora; assembly: GCA_037013635.1. Classification (NCBI taxonomy): domain Eukaryota; kingdom Metazoa; phylum Arthropoda; class Insecta; order Coleoptera; family Chrysomelidae; genus Plagiodera; species Plagiodera versicolora. The sequence goes on along the minus strand of CM072991.1, from coordinate 6,396,778 downwards.
CCTTTCCGCTTTGAATAATTCCATGTGATATTCAGATAGGTGTCGTAATGAGTGTAGATGTTTTTTTCTTTTTATGCTGTGTCTTATCTCTTTATCGAACCAGACGGGATAATTAGAATGTCTCACCCGGTCACAGGGAACTGTGTTATCAATAATATTGTATAGTTCATCATAAAAATAGGCTACAGCTTCATTAACTTCTTCGATTGCATACAGTGGCGTCCAATCTATATCTCTAATTCTGTGTATGAGTGTTAAGAAGTCACATTTTTTGAAATTATAGTACTTCAAACCATTCGCTGATATTTCCTGGTGTTCATCATTTTTCTGGGTATCCACACCGACCTGCAGATAAAGGGCAGGGTGGTAGTTATCTTCAGGAATCAACGTAAATTCCGATCTAGATATTTCTATGAAGTTATTAGGTCCTTCTTGCATCAAAATCAGATCTAGTATCCTATCATTTGAGTTAGTTATGTAGTTAAACTGTTTAAGTGCGTTTAGATTGATGAAGTCAAGAAATGTCTTATGCCTCTTGTCAAATTCTCCCTGACCAAAGTTTTCGATTGCTAAATTGGGTAAATTGAAATCTCCTAAAATGACTAAGTTTCCGTTAGCGTCCTGAATACTTTCTATGATATTGCAAAAATTCTGATAAGTTTCCGCGATTGAGTTGGGGGGAAAATATACTGAAAAAATATTGATGTTTTGTTTTTTAAATCTGATTTTGATTCCCACCATGTCATATAAATTGCTAACCTTATGTACTTCTGTAATTTTGTATTTTTTTTTTACCGCTATCATAACCCCTCCACCCATTACCTTTTTAGTCAAGTCGTAATTTCTGTCAGCTCTAAACAGATTATATCTATCCAGATTTATAACCTCTGAGTCATATATCCCCTCGTGCAACCAAGTTTCCGTTCCTAAAATTATATCGTATTCCTCCTCCTCGATATTAAGTTTGATTTCTCTCAGCCTTGTTCTCAGTCCCCTAAAGTTCTGATAGTAACAGCTAAAAACGAATTTTTCCATGGTAGTGTTCGACAGTAATGAATAATTTCAGGTCTGTGATGAAAAATTGAAAAGAATGTGTTCTGAAATACAGAACAGAACATAAAAATATTATTGAAAAAAAAAAAAAAATTAAGTAAAAGTAGTAGTGAATACAGTATTCCAGCTAAAGTTTCTAGTTGTTGCTCCTACTCTGCACGGCACAATAGAAAACTGCCTAGATAATGTCATTTTCACATGCAATTCTCTTCTTCTGTCCGCTAATATTTGCAAATACTTCTCCATTCCTACTCCAAACATTTTTCGTTGTATACTTCTTTGTGGCTTTCATCAAAATATCAAGTTTTGCCTTGGTCAACTCCTCCCTTATCACCACACCACTGGACTTTAGGAATTTCTTACTTTCCATCACTTTTTGTTTATCTCTGTAGTTTGAAAAACGAACAAGGATAGCTCGGGGTTTTTTGTTCCGCCCATCGTTTATCGTGTTGTTTTTTGGACCCACTCTATACGTGAATTCGGTACACTGGCTTACATTTATTTTGGTTTTCAATGTTTTATTGAGTATATTATGCACGATGTCCTCCACATTCTCATTCTCACTTTCCTCAACTCCATATATTCTTATATTATTTTTAATTTGAAACTGCTCCTGTTTATCGACTTTTTGCCTTAGAGTTTTGTTTTCGTCGGACAGGGAGGAGATCTTTTCTTCAAACTCTTGAAACTTCTCCTGCTGTTTTTTCAGAATCTCATCGATTTTATCATTCAGGTGGTCAGCAACACTTTTGACTAGAGTTTCCATGAAGTTTTGATCTGTTACGATAATTTTCGTAGCTTCTTTGATCAGTTTCTGAATGTCTTTTTGTATTAGGGCCATAGCAATCACTTGACTCAATATTAACTAGCTACACACGTAATATTTATTGATTTGTTTTCACCGTTTTAGCGTGAAAATGACTAACAAACTAACAAATTCAGAGCACGAGCAGATGTACGTCTATTCGCCTCGACAGCACATTGTTCTATGTACAGATGACATCCCATTTTGACAGGCGGAAATTCTGTGAACGTCCACAAATGGTCGGCCATTGTGCTAGATACCTATCATGGCCTGCAGGGTCTGGAAAAGCGAGTGGAAATCTCCTCGACGGTACGGGACCACTTGGAGAAGGCCTGCAAGCTGGATCCTTGCGATTTCGCCGTGCATTACATGCTCGGCAAATGGTACTTCCAGATGAGTCGGTTGACGTGGATCCAACGAACGATCGCCAAATATTTTCTCGCTGTCGATCCACCACGGGCTACTTATAAACAGGCTTACAAGTGAGATTTGAGGAGAATGTGATGATTTCTTGATGGAATTGAAGTATCCTTCAAATTTTAATGGATGCTTCATGATTTTGATCGATTTCGCGATGTCACACTCAAGATAAACTTTCCCTTAATCGATCCAAAAACTTTGTTCGGTATCATTTTTCCGGTTGTTTTTTTTTCGATTTCGGAACATAATTGCCAAATGCAGATCGCAGTGATTTGAAATCCACGCAAACTGACGGAAATCAAACGCACCTCATATTTGCGTGGCTCAAACAGTGGCGCCACCTCTTGAACAAACTGAAAAGTTTCCCATCACAGGTGTCTTCCAATGACAAGTTACAGGTTTCTTTCAATCACCCTGGTCGAATCGGCTAATTAGTCGTTTGAAACGTGACGTCATGCGTTCATTTGTCACTTACCTGAGATCGTTCTTCGAATATCATCCGAATATAATTATAATATATATAATTTTCAATACAAAAATTGCTTGAACTAACTCAGTTTGTTGGTCACACTTCGAGTATTTCAAACGATTAATAGTAGATGTCGCTCACTCCGAGATTCTTCTCTATTGTTTTTTAGTGTTAAAAGCCGTTTTAGTAGTAATTCACGTCAGTCAAAGCTGGTCCATGAATGAATATGGTTTGTGAAAACTAGAAAACATGCATTGATGGTGAATTAAAATGGCGAAAATAATTGTTAATATAGAATCAAATTAATTGAGAAAAAAATTGTTATTGTTAAAAAAGCGTGGAGTGTTACTAAGGTCAGTTTTTTAAAGCGCCCCACACTTTTTTAACAATGACAATGTTTTTCAAACAATTTGATTCCATATTAATATTTATTTTTTAGATATTTATCGAAAGCGGAGGACCTGCAACCACGCACCTTTCTATCGAACTTGTACTTGTTGGGAAAAACTTGTCTCAAGATGGGACAATACTACAAGGCGAAATATTATCTCCATCTGGCGATGAATCTTCCTGCCAAGAACGAATGTGAAGATTGCTGCGTTCGCATGGCACGGCAGCTCGCCATGAAATTGGACAGATACGATTTGGGAAAAAATGTTCTGTATTATGACCCCCTCGGTTTCGTTGATTGACATCCAAATAAAGCCATTTATTTATTTTTTCATTTATTTATTCTTTCATTTATTCATTATTTTATTTATTCGTTCTTTTATTGATTTATTCATTCATTAATTCATTCATTTACTCATTCATTCATCGATCCATTCATTCATTCATTTACTCATTTATTAATTCATTCATTGATTCATTCATTTATTTATTCATTCATTCATTTATTCATTCATTTATTCATTCATTTATTCATTCATTTATTCATTCATTTGTTCATTCATTAATTCATTCATATACTCATTTATTCATTTATTTATTTATTCATTCATATTTAAAAAATTATCTTCCACTAGCTTAGAGAATGTATTTCATTGGAAAAGACGATTTTAAATCTACTGAGGAAATGAGAAAATGGATTGGATTCGTATGACACGTGGAATTTGTGTTTTAAACGTTTGAGAATTTTATATTTCTGTACGAAACGATTCAAAAATTAATTGATTTGTGTGTCGTCAAGATTCTAAATCATAGTAATGTCCAAAAATATTCATTGATTTGACTTAGTATATTATTACTGAATAATTGCTGCAAAAATGAATTATCGTGTAATGCAAAATGGCAAGGCTTCATTCATCGAACTGTCGGATTCAAACTAGGTATATACACCATTCTATAGATAAGTGACATTTCCAAACGTATGTTGACTTAACTTTCATTCCAGAAGCGAATAGATTAGTTGTTCAGATATATTTATAATTTGAATTGAAGGGTGTCCCAAAATTAATGCAGAATTTGAATTAACCGACATTTAGGTAGTGAGTTTTGGAAACAGAAAAAAAGAATCGACAACTTACATATTGTTATGTTGTCAAATGAGTGAAAGCTTTCATACTTCTCATTTTTTACGTTTCAGAAAAGGAAAGGTAATAGTACATTTCAAAACAAGAGTTATAGGAAGCATATTTTGCACGACTAGAAAAAGTTTGTAGTTCTAGAAGTGCGTAATTGCCTTACAACTCGAGCTGTGTACTATACTTTTTCTACGACAGCATTCATTCCCATCAAAAATTAGGATTCCATTAAGTGAAAACATGTTTTCCTACAATTACTATGAAAAGTATCGTATTTTTCATAGCAGTTATGAAACGTCAAAATGTTATCGGCGACGCTGCTTGTTTTTCGTTTCCATGGCAACCACTGAAGACTCTATCTTATTGGTTATATGTCGTGCAATTTATTTGACAGATGCTACCGTATTGGTTGTTGATCGTGCTCTCTTTTCACGGTAAAGTTAAATCGTACAGTTTCAAATCGCCCAGTGCTTAAATAGACAGTTACATAGTTGGCGAGTTTACAAATTTCGTCATTTTCTGTAGGGGGACTAGAAAAAGTATTTTGTGGGCACTTTCTAGCAAAAACATATGCCTATTGTTATTTTTCAGTTTCCATTTGTTCATATTTCAGATATGTTTTTTTGGCGACTACTTATAAAAAATTTACTAGTCGTAGCATTTTTTTGTAATTTTGCACATTGATGGGCCCATACTGTATATACTTCCAGGTGAGCTACATTTGCACTGAGAATAGTAAAGTTTAGAATTGCTAAATATAGAATTCACATCATCCCGTATATCGAGGTCGACAGGAAATCGTATGATGGTGACAGTCCTACAAGATAATGAGTAAAATTTCTTGGAATGATAATTAATATTCTCGAGTGGTCCGCTGAAGGGAAAGACAAAAAGAGAATTCAATTAAAGTTGGAAAAAGCAATTATTCATCGCATAGAATGAAATAACAGCCGTCTTAAAATCTGCGCTTCTATTAGGGTCGTGATTTATGCTTTTCCAGTTTTTATCTCGTGTAATGAAATTCGGAGAGCAAATTATGATTTACTTCACCCATTTATATTTTCCACCACCGGCATAACAATCACGTTCGAGGTTATAGTGCTTATGAATTTAATTTTTTTTCTACTTTCGTATACTTGTAATTTGTATATTATAGTCTATTTATTTGATATTATTCAATATGCAAAATGAAAAGTATGCATCAATAATTAAGGCAACACTTCACAACGATGCCAAATTTAATTGAAAAAAATCTAGTCGAGATTTTTACAAATATTGATATACTCTTGAACCGTTATGCACAGTAAATAGTTATCCGATTTCAGTGTACATATTTTATGAAATATTTCCAGAACAATTAAAAACTTGACCTACTTACTTTTTGTTTCGGAGTATCGTGGAAAAAGAAGACAAGCGGCAACACCGCACTTCCTGGCGAGCTGTCACAACTACCTTTCTTAAATAATCTGTAGATAGTAATTGAAGATCCATATGGCACGATTCAATAGTAATTTTACTGGGAAATTACTTTGCATTTCGTGAAATATTACTTCCAAACGTTGTTACGTTACCATTTCAGCTGAATGATCCATTACATCGTGCTTTTCAAGACATAGGTATCCTCCGAAACCGAAATTTGCTCTGTTCTTTTTTGCATCGCTCCACCAACAATGCAGATCGATTCTAAATTGCGGTAAAGCCGTCCCACCCTTTGCACAATAGTCGTGGAATCTATGTAAATTAGCCCGTTCACAATGCATTGGTATTTACTACAAGTTCGGCCATTTGCTTAATCTGCCTTCCTGCAATTACCATATACGGGAATTCCTGCTGGCAAATTAAATTGTCCCGATTTTTCAGAGCAGGATTATCTGGTAACTTTTAATTTCACTCTTTTTTTATTGCGACCGGAACGGTGAAAAACCTATCGCTTTATTTTTTTCATGGCTGCCATGTTGAACCCGAGACAGCTTTTATCAGTCAACATGATATATAGCTTACTGAAAACAGCTCTTTTATCTCACAACATGGGGTTTTATAACACCACTGCGCCTTCACTTTTGCGCAGATCAGTGAGTCATCACTTCGTTCAACCAATGATGAGCTCTCCCGCCAATGTCAAATGTTTACGAATTCAAATGTCACCAGGTCCGGCTCCAAAAAATACTAAGCCCAACGACAAATAGATATGAAAATACTGTAATATTTTTTTTTTATTTAATTTTGATGCTTTGATTAATATTCAATATCAAAATAGCATGAACATTTCAGAGTAAACTTCGAGCCAATTTACAAATTGATTTCTGAGGAAACTGAACGGAAGTCGACCAAAAGTCATAATGTGGTAATAGATTGAACAATTGAATTCCCCAGTGGCGTACGGAGCAAGTTTTTCTCAAGGCTTTTATGGATTCGGAAAATGCAACACCCTGTATGGTATTTGGAAAACATTCACTTTCATATCAAGCAGCACCTATTGCTTGATATTCATACAAAATTTGAAAGCTCTATCTGCAGTAGATCAAGCACAATAAAATAAAAACCCAATTTTTTAACTTTCAACACCCTGTAATTCCGCTAATAATCGAGATCGGACACATGTTTATGGGAACTTCTCCCTTATTTTGTACCAGAGAATACGTTCCTGAAATATTGCCATGCAATTCTGAAACACCCTGTAAGTCAAACTAATTATGTGATGATTAAAACTATAAATTACAAACATTATAAATGTTTCACAACATCAACTATAACTATATAATCAAGCTTTATGAATTGCAAAGTTGTTGAAATCTCTATTATTACTTTTAGAAATAAATTAATAGACCACCATTTTCTCATCATATCCCAATAACAATAAAAGCACGCAGCTTACATACATAACCTGACTATTACCATTGTAACCATTTTTGTCTCTGGTACTCAATAAATTATTATTATTATTATTATCACTGTGACAGCTTCTCTCGTACTACTCGAAATGTGGTCAAAATACAAAAGGCCTGCCCTGCCTAACCTATCCACACGCATTGAACGCACGTGTGGACATGCGCACTCCAAATTTGGTGACATAAAAAGTGCAGTGATCCAACTGTATCTAGAATAGGTATAAGCTGTACTCCAACCCTCTTCATCTTATGATTCTACGATATTCTATCCTTTTTATTGTCATGTCATTCTCGAATTATTCAGAACTAATCATAGACATATTACCTAAATTAGGATAATAGGTCTTTGGATCTAATAGAAGCTGAACTAATCTAAAAGTTACTGGATCGAATAAACAATGGTTTGTGGGCAAATTTGCTTGAATTGACAAATATTCTAAACCAATGAGAACCTTTTGTATACAGAGTGGACACTTCACAAGGTAAATCTAATACAGATCCGACCCAAAGAAATTTGGATAAGGGTCAAAATCACCTGAAAATCAACTTTGAATGACATTGGATACATCGTTGAATTCAGCGTTAAAAGTTATTTCGGAAAGTGTCATGAAATATGCAGGTCCGTACTGAAAAAAATGAGGTTGAGGGTGGCCCAGAGAGTACGAAACGTTGGATATGAAATCTGATTATGTCAATTTGAGGATAATTTACTGTTGAATAGGAAATTCCTCTAACATTTTTTGATGATATTTGAAATAAAGTGGGGAAAAAATAAAAATCAAAATGGCAGAATTTACTTTTCTTATGATATCTCGATAATCGGCCCTGATAATCGCGATTCGTTCGAACTGCTTGAAAATGCTTCTATGAATGCAACTTTTTCCCCATTTGACCCACCTTTCAACTCTTATGTGTAAAAAAGTGTCCACTCTGTATACATTCAATTTCCGTGAACATCTCCTTCGATTGACAATCCAACCAGTCCTGAATCTTCCACTCCATCTGTCAAAAGAACGTCAGTGGAAAAAAATGTCACCCGAAACTTCGCGCGATACGTAAAAAATGTCGAAAGAGAAAATTCTGAGTTACGCCAGTACCGCGTTCGAGCTAACCAAGATGGTGTTGGTGATCACGACCAACACAGCCATAAAACTCATTTCGGAAGGTAAGAAGGAAGTCGTCAAGCAGTACGCCGAATACAACCAGAAACACCCCCAGTCCGAGGGGTTGAAGAAGCTCGCAGCTGTCAGTAGAGACACTGTCAAAGCGGCTGAGAAGAAACTGAAAGTAGGGAATGAGGGAAAAGACGTTGGGAAAACGGGGAAGAAGTGATCTTGGAGGAAGTGATATCATAATCACGTTTTGTGTGTGTACCTACTTTAAAATAAAAGGTTGAATAGTTAGAAAGAAATTACAGTGTTCCTTAAATTAGTTGGTGAGCGAGTATGTGGGGCTTTATATTTCGAAAAAAAACTGAAGAGAAACTGTTGATCTGCAATGTAAAATCTCTAATCCGATAGCATGACGAATTGAAACTCAGAAAACGAACTATTTCTTATAATGTATGTTTACTTTTTTCTACATATCAAGCGATCTGGATTTTGATGATTGATAAAAATAAAATTTTCTCAAAAACAATCGATTTTAGAGGGTTTATCATGTGGACAAAATTTGAAGGCATAAAATAGTCATACAAGATGGTGGAATAATATACTGGTTGACCCATTTGAAGAAATGAAGTTATCGTTAATTGAAATCTCTTGAATTAATGAAATAATGAATTTTTGCCCCTTTCAAAAGTTTTGGTTTTACGGTCAGGACAATTTTACACCTTTTTGGTTAATTTTTCAATTGAAATATTGTTTACTTCAGAAATATTATCCGAATATTTTAAAGGGGGGCTGTGAGAAATATTTTCATTGAAAATTTCGGTAGTGGATTCTTTTGTTCATTCACATTACACCAATAAGTTGTCTATTTTATAGTAAATTCTCACAGCCCCCCTTGAAATATTCGTAGAATGTTTTCAATGTAAACGTTAAAATCATTCTTCAACAATATTTTACTGAAAAAAGGTGTTAAATTATATCAAACCGTAAGGCAAAACTATTGAAACGGGCAAAAATTTATTATTTAAAGAAAAGTCTCGAAAATGGTAAAATTTTTACAATGGGAATTTTGTCATAGCAGGTGGGTTATTCTTTGATTTACATTCTCCCTTGGTTTGACGTGGTCTTTACAGGATACCCTGTATACAAACAAACATGCAAACAGTAATATTAGTATATTAAAGTATAAGTGGATAAAAAGGTCATTAAAACACGCGCGAGTTTTAAAGTTCGATTTAAACACGCTCAGGCGTGCTTCAGATGGGTAAAATGGGGCACTAATAAAAAAAAACCTTTTTTTAACATGAATTGAAATTATATTTCCTCAAAAAGTTGAGGAATATAAAAATTCCAAAATTCCACTAAGTGATGAAATCCTTCCAAACCTCTCTTAACCGATTAATAATGATTTTGGTTCAGTTTGCATCAAATATCAAGGATCAAAATCGAAGCAAAAAGATTCTACAGCGTTTTGAAATCAACAATTTCATTCAAAATTTAAAAACGCCAGAAATAAGTGGGCGGTGCTATGAGCGTATGACGTACTATACCCTAAGTCTATCTTTGTCTGTTTCCATATATCTCTTGCTCACACCATGTGTGATGTTGTAAAGTTTACTTGTGGATGATCCTCATTCATTAGATATATTTTCTCAAAAACGTGATAACTATATCATTTCATGATAATTTGTGGAAAAAATATCATTTACATTGTATTCTTTTACATCTTTTATTCCGAGAATAAGTTGTGGTATTTTGGTGCAACAACACTGGAAGATTTACTATTGAACAATTATCTATGATTGGTCAGCTCAAGGTCGGGCGTGTAGGGTTAAGTACGTCACACTGCGTTACACCAATGAGAGCAACCTTTGAAAATGGCGCATGAAATTGTATGTTCGAAATGAATTCCGTTTATTATTATTTTATTCATGATATAGACCGAATTAAAATGAAAAATGAATAATGAATGGTAGTTTTTGGACATACAGAACACGATTAAGCTGTTTTGAAAAATTAATGGTCTCCCCCATTGCACCGTCTCGTTTCACAGCAGTGCTAGCTTCATCACGTGGTACATACCCTTATCAGAACGAAATATTTTTATTTCTACAGCTCGCTATCCGTCAATGGAAGCTGATCCATCGAGACCAAACTTCTCCCAAATTCCCCCTGACTCGAACTCAAATTCGATTAGATCGAATCCCACTCCGATCTTGTTTTCCTCTGCTACCACAGGAGCCCTCCAAAACCTCCTCTCCACGTCTGGAAATCCCAACAACAAACAAAGTCTACGACGGTGCCGCGTCGCGTCGGTCGTCGGCGTCGGGCACATGGCAGGCGTCGGATTTGCCGTGGCGCTTCCTCTATCGGCCAGTTCTGCTCCACACTTCGTGGGTTCGCGCCGTACGCTCTGGTAGAGGTCTCCCATTGGTCGGTTTCAGCACGTGGTTGAGCGTTCTCAGGAAGTTGTTGAAGTTTTTTTGCTGGTTGCGTAGAGGTAGACCGAAGAAGTTGATCATTTGTTTGCGATGAGTTTGATTGGAAATTGATTTTGTTGTTTGAGTTTGTCCAGAAACTTTTTATCTCAAGGTTGATTGTGAATTTTGGGCGAAAAAAATAGGGATTCTGCTGAGTTTTTCATGGTACTAGAGTCTATTTGTTTGAGTGAGATAGTTCTGACATATTTGGTTATAATTCAATGCCTTTTGTGCAAAATTAAAAATAACTAGGGAACTTCTGATTGGTTCAGACATTTAGGCAAAAATAATCATGGCAACACTTCACAACGATGCTAAATTTATTCGAGAAGAAATCTTTGATCCACCTATAAAATTTGTCGATTCTAGTCGGAATTTTTACAAATATTGAAAAAACTGAGAAAAATTGTGTTCCATCACTAACCGGAAGTGACTTGAACTTTTGATTTTCAAATGGAACCCCCTCTATATTTTTCTATTTTCATATTCAGGGTATCATTTTACACACACCAGTAGTTTTACCGGATAAACAGGAAGAACAGCAAAGTGAACTCCACATCAATCTTTATTATTTTCAGTAGCATAGAGGGGCGATAAGAAATTAATTACAACAAATACTCAAATTGACCCCCATTTTGTGCAATGCATTGCTGACATCTTCTGGCTACACTAAAAGTTGCGTTGTGTAAAAATGCTTGGGGTATAAATTAATCGGCACACTGTTTGAACATTAAAACATATTAAGGAAATTTTTTGACATTTTGACCTAGAAAAACTACTGGAGTATGTAAAATAATACCCTGAATCTGAAAATGGAAGATATACAGGGGTCTCCATTTGAAAATCAAACGTTGGGGTGACTTCCGGTTAAACCGGAAGTGATGGAATACAATTTTTCTCTTCAAAAAATGAACAATATCATATAGTTTCCACCCACCAAATTTCAAATTTCGATCTCGAATAATTCAGCATTTACAGATTTGGCTGATTTTTGTGCACACCTCTGTGAATTTTTCAAAATAATTTTAATGATAAATTTAACCCAACAGCAACATCACACTTTCTGGCGAATTTTCACAACTATCTCTCAAATAAATGGATTATACCAGGTAGAATCATTTCACAAAATATATTTTAGTCAAATTGAACACAAAATTATGTTATAACCCAAGAATAAGTATATGTTTCTCTATACAATACCTATATTTGAACACATTTGAAAAAATTTGCGTGTTCTGAAGTCCTCAAAAAAAAATCAAAAATACAAATGTTTTTCACTTTAGTAATTTTGTACTCATCATACCATCTGGATTTTGATGGAAATATTTGTATCTTAAACCAAAATCGATTTTAATGATGAAATCAATACTTTTCGAGATATCCCACTCTAAAATTCAAATTTCCATTTCAATACGCTCATGTGACTGACTAACTAGACTAACAAAAATTCAACATACTTTGAGTCCCCCAAAAACCACCCTTTATATCTTCTATGTTTCAAAATCTGATGAAATGTTTTGTGATTCCATCTATTTCATGCAAGTCGTATCATTACTGATTTTTCACATTTGAATTTTAAGTTTAACGTTTCAGAAGCGTTCACACAGAATTGAGTCTCAAAGAAATTATGTAATACCTTCTGTTGGATTTTTCGTTCTCGATAGGATGGGTGTGCATAATATAAAGCGGGCATTTTTCAAACAAAATACAGGCAGAGCTCAATATTTTTTTTTTCAGTCATAAATCGAACGCTGTAATTGAATAAACGTCAACAATTTATGACGTTATAGATTTATTATTCAGAACAACATGTTTTTTTGGATTTCCCAATGGAAGACGATTACATAGATGTAATTTAACTTTGAAGTAATTCATCTGTAAATAGGGGATATACTCGTAGTTTGCTTAACAATATACTATTAATTCCCAAAAAAAAAAAAACTTTTGGATTGATATTACAAATGTGGGACTTGAAACTAGAGTTTGTCATTATTCTCAGACGTATAATATACTTATTTCAAATTATTCTACTATTATTATCTGATGTATATTAAATGAGCACCAATACATGCAAACGTTTCTGAAGTGATTTACTAAAGATTCGATATTTTCTCTACCATACTTTTTTGAATATGTCGGATATTGTGTACAATTTGGTAAAATCATGTTAATGTAAATGTTATTCTGAAATTGTTTTTCGATACAACTCATATCTAGCTGTTATGACGATAAAAATGTTGAGGTCATGAAATGAAAAAATTCCATTAGGGTTATTTACAAAGTCGACACAGAAGAATTGATTCTAGTATCAGATTCACCAAACACATGATCGATTTTGGGATTTGTGAAGGAATGTGAGTGATGCATCGTCGTCCATAATGGCTATTCCAAAAAAACTTTCAATAATAGTGAAGTGTTAATATTTCTTTCACGAACTGAAGCTGATAACTGCTGCTATGAGGAATCTCGTGGTAGTGATATTCAGTGGTGAGTGACATTTTCAGTGATATATTTCTCTTTACCTCTTCTTAGGACTCATCCTGTGACATACTTCAATTTTTCCAATTGTCTCCCTAATGTCAGATGCATAAATGTACCAAAAAGAGAGAGCAATCAATCAATCTGACTGCTTCGAACTTCAAATAAACAGATAATCGAATAAGTTTATTGATAATTACGATCAACATCGAGATATTGTTTCTACAGTGTTCCATTTTTAATGGAAACACCCCCCTGAAATTTGAAGCTGTAGACAGATCTTAATATATTTTTTTGAATTGTCGAGTAATAAAAGGTCTATTCCAATTTTCAGGGCATATTACGATTTTTTTTCCCAGTCAAAAATCGAGATTTTTCATTAGCGATTTTTTTATTCAAAATTTCATGAAAAAATATTCATCAATAACAGAGTTATGAAAAAATTCTGAAACTCACACAGCTAACAGTCACAAAAAACACCCTATATCTACCCTATAGCCTTGAGAATATTTTTTTATGATTTCAACAATAAAGTGCCCCCAGACGATAGAAAGAAATCAAATAGCAAACATTTTTTGAATGAAAATCTCTAGTACTTTAAGTACTTTAAGTACTAGTACAAGTAATATCTAAAAAAATATCAAAATCTGTCTAAAATTTCAAATTTCAGGAGGTGTTTCCATTAAAATGGGTCGAACTGAAAATTACAAAACTGTTCAGAATCAAAAAAATACTCCATGGCAAGAACTTCATGTCAACTGAAATCAATGAGAAATTAGGAATGTTATGCATGGACTAATTTTTGATCTCATTATTTCAAAAACTCAGACACTTTAATGGATAAATAACTTGTTTAACCCAAGTTTTACTCTTGTGGGTCTTCTTTTAATTACCATTTGTCGTATTATAAGAATTATATACTTGAATTCAAAATGTTGGTAAACAAATACTATTATTATTATTATTATTGCAATAAGGGTAGAATCACTAATTTTTGTCCATAAAACTGAACGTTTGATACCTCAACGTCAAGTACCAATGTCAACCAAGCTTGTTCGAATCATAACAACGAAATGGAAAGAATGGGAATATGCAGATCAAAAACTGCCCATAACGTGTCGAGTTCGATATTTTCATGACAAGCTTGATTTTCCTCTGTCCCTTTTAATGACACAACCCCTTTCGTTGCTCGTATGTGAAAATGACAATCATTTCTCCAGTACCGGATCTAATCCATAATCCATGTTGAGATTCATTCTCTTTACTTTACTCGTCTTGATTACCAACAGTTTCAAATTGAAAGTTGGTCAATTATGAGTTAAATTCATACATAGTTTGTATGGTTCGAGGTACAATTGGTAATTAAGTTGATTATAGAAAATCATTGACACAACAAGAATTTTTGACCTGATTAACAGTGAGTACAATAGGCGAAGGACAGTAAAGTGGCCAGCAAGATCTCCAGACTCAACTCCAATCGATTATTCTTCATGTGGTCATTTGCAACCAGAATGTGAACTGGCCTAACATAGCTTTAGATTGGGAAGAAAAAATACAAAGGAAATTAGAATGATCACTCTGTATGTATGATGAATAATGGTAACAAGTCGAGAAATGTGTAAAAAAATTACTCATTTTCAATAGCCCTATCAGAAGTTGGAGCTTCCACTTGAAAAATTACGATGACGTCATATATACGACTCCGATGACGTCTTATAAGTGTCGACAGATATTGACAGCTGTCTGAGACCCCTGAACCGGCTCTGATAATATCGGCTGAGGAAATTGATAATGTAGTAATCGTTTGAGTATTCTGTTGAAACTGGGCAACATAATGTGTTGGCCAGGAATTAACATTCGAATGATCAGGAATGGCCATCGCTTCGAATTCCATTATGTCATTATCGTCAACATGCAGTAATTCGTTAACTAGACACAATGATGACGTCTCTATTGAAGCGATGACCTGATTCTACCTTATCGAATGTGAAATCGATCAAAAAACTTTTGTTCCATCCTTTTGTTGAATTTAATCTCTGTAGAGGAGTGAGTTCAGAGGCTTCAAAAGGACAAGCTCCACGAAAAAAATCACACGACATTTTCGTTGCATTGATGACGTCACCAATGCTTTGGTAATCATGGTGGACATTTCTTCGAATTATAGCGAACTGGAGATATACTTATTTTATTTTTATTTTTTATTACTACAGGGGTCCGAAGGACATACTGCAGCCGGAGTCTTATTGTATTTCCCCTATCATTCCGATACCCTGAAAGATATTGGTCCCTTTGACTTTTTTGCAAAGGTCACTAGGTTTCAGGTTTCCCTAGTCGCACTACTCTTCTATAGCACAATATGTATTCAATAGTCTCAGGTTCTGAGCCGCACAATCTACAAGTCGGGTCACCTTGATATAGTCCCATCTTTTGTAGGTGTGTTCTGACAGGAACATGTCCTGTAAGGAGACCTGTTACTAGTCTTATCTGATCTCTACTTAATCTCATCTCATCAGTTCGTTTTTCACCTGTTATCTGAATAACAAGTTTACTATATTCTTGTCCTGGTGTGTCATCCCAGGCTATTCTTCGTGATTCTTTGACTTGTCTTTCGATGGAGTTACCAAGTAGTTTCTTGAGCACTCCAAGTACTGGTTCCGGGTAAGTAAGGTGTAGTTGACCCCTCCCTAGCTAGTTCGTCAGCTATTTAGTTGCCTTTTATTCCACTGTGCCCAGGTACCCCGATCAGTTCAACTCTGTTTAACCTTGTCAAATACATTCCCAGATGAGTCTGGACTTTACCTTATAACCTGCAAGGGCTTTAAGGCTGGCCTGACTATCCGAATAAATATGGATTCTTTTTCTGTTGAAGGCCTTCCCGTTGCATATTGTTGCACATTGTAGAATTGCAAATATTTCTGCTTGAAACACCGAAATGTTTTCACCAAGTGCCTAGGAGTGTTTCTCCTTCAGGGTAGGGGAATAAATTCCCGCACCCGAGAGATACTTATGTTCAGAGATGTAAAGATCAGAAAGGGGGAGCCAGAGATTAGGCAACCAGGGGAATCTTCGAACCTAGAGAACGTAAGAACCTTGGACCCTGGTGATTTTTGTGATTTACTCATACAAACTGAGTTCAATAAGTCTTTGATTGCAGTGCACCCTTTGGAGCCGTTTAGTATCAAAACCCTGATCGTGGAGCTCAACAAAAGGAATTCATGAAACGTATAAGTTCCTACATGATTCAGAGCCTAATTTAAAATGTCTTCGTGCTCTGGTTCCCGAAAAAGGAGTCCAAATAGCAGTAGCAGCAGGCCAGATATAAGCCCTACATCAGATAACTATCTGTTACACGAATTCTGATATGAAATTGCTGCAGTAAGCGGAAGTCGCTCGCCAAAAGCCTTTTTCTCATTATTCCGTGAGATATGGCCTACGCGGACCGACTTCTTTCTCCATAATGACTTTTAGCTTGCTCCAGCGTCTAGACCCGTCGAAGCGAAAGACTCCGGGCGTTTTTTTGTTTGTAATCCAGGCCAGAACGACACTTCCGGAGAGATAGCGACGGCTTAATAAACACCTATGATATCGACCGGGGCCGTAAAACCTCTTTGAGCGACACTTTTTGTCGGTGTCAAAGGCTGACCCCGTTCGCCAGCAACAAGGATTATACAAGGGGAGCACGGAATCAGGGATCGTCCACACAAAGGCGGAAAAGAGAGCCGGTTCTAGAGGATCGGAATGATTTCCTGGAAAAAGCTGTTGGAATATAACAAGGTGTAGCTCATCTGGGAATCCGAATCCAATCCCTTTGGGGACAAAGTCATACAGTATGATTACATCCATGGAACCCTTCATGGTATTCATCCCGGATTGAAGTGACAAAAAGGCCTCACTAGAGAAGAGCAAGTCTGATTAATCTGGTATAAAGACGGATCAAACACTCAACAAGGTTCTGGTGAGCCCTTTTTTGAAGAAGAAACACTTTTCAATATGTGAAAATATGTAATGAAATGGCTTCCACCAGAATCCATATTTCTTCGGATAGTCAGGCTAGCCTAAGAGATCTTGGAGGGTACAAGATAGAGTCCAGATTAATCTGGAAGCTCAAAGAGAGCTGAGCTGATCTTGTTTCCTGGACAAAGTGAGAGAGAAGACAATGAAATATCTGCTAGGAAGGGCTCCCAATGATTCGCAGTGACGTCACACTGTTCTCATTTTTTTTTATTGCTCCAAATTCAATCATTTTGTATCTTGGTGTTCTCAATAATTTTCTCGACTCTAAAATACTCCTCAAGTATTTATTCACTGTTTTCTGGATCGTTAAGTTGAAATTTCTTTTTAGTTCTGGCACATTTGGGAACGGGAGTGAAGATAAATAAGTTGGTCGTGCCAGAAATCGTTCATCAAGGCTATCCAGTCACTTTGGACTGTGATTTCACATTGGAGGAAAATGACCAAGAGCTGGTGATCAAATGGTTCTTCAACGAAACTCTGGTCTATCAATGGATTCCAGGTGAGTTGAGAACGAACAATTTTTTTCTTTGGTAGATGATGTAGTGTTTTCGTTTTCATGATTGGGTTCATTTTTTTGGAGATTGGTGTTATGGAGAAGTACACCCTTCCCAATATCATCTACCATTTCTATTGTTGGTCTTTCCTTTTATCTTTCTGGGTTCCATATCATATTCTCAGTTGGTAGTTTTGAATTTTATGAATGGTTCCAGATATTTCTCTCTCTTTTTCTCCTGGTAGTAATCAAATTGATTGAAATAATATAAACACTATTGAACAATGCCTACATAAAGCTTTCATGATTGAAATTATCTGGGAATCAATTTACGATTACGAATGAATGATTACAAATGATTCAACTAAATCCACTGATGAAAATTAATGGAATCAACTCCTTAATTGAATGTCGCATCTTTGTAGGATTGCAGGTGTGTTTCCACATGGGACCAACGTTAAACTAGTCTGAACAATTGTAATAATGTGAGTGCTCCTTAATAGATATCGATTCTATCATACATAAGGAAAACAAATGAGAATTTCACTTCCACTCAGAAACAGTACACCAATAATTAAATTTATTAGTTCCCACTTCCTTACTAATTACCGTTCAATTCCAATTAGAATTTCCAGAACGCAAACAAATTAATTTATAAATACACAGAAACTGGGAGATTAATCATGAATTGAATTGATTTGAGTTGATTGGAATATTTCACGAATCCAATTGTGAAGTTTCACCAAATGAGAAATGTTAATTTGCCAATGACTGAAAGTGTTCCAGATCTTGTTTTACTGTTTGATTTCAAAGTAATATTCAAGATACGCATTATTGAGATTGTTGCTGAATAATTACGAATATTGCGTTTCATTACAAGATCCTCAGACGAATTTTTCTCATTCGTCCATGAATTATTCTACGTCTTTTATGAGATCAGTTATTGAATATAATCGCAAGATTCAGAGTCCGTTCTATCAAACTGAATTCTATATAATTGAGAGGGCCAAAAATGAGTTTTCAAGAACTTGGATATTTGGGAGGAGACTGAATATTCGACATTTCTTGCAACTTGGTACATTGAAGTGCTGAAACAGATCGAAATTTTCTCACAGAGTTGTTGGTGGGACAATAATTTGTCCTGATTTAATTGAACGCTTCAATTTGAATGTCAATTCCAGAAGAACAACAATCTCAGAATTGTTGAGAACATGATATCAAGGATTTAGATGTATTTTTTTCTCCAAATGAGTCTGAGATATCTGATAATAATAATAATAAATCGTCTTTATTGATTTTACATGAAATGGTGAAGTGTCAGACAAGTGTATGAATGACAGTTTCACTAATTTATATGCTGGGGTTGAAGTTGTGTCAGTATCAGGAGTGAATTTCTATTTAAGAATTTAACTCAGCCCAACTCAACTAAAACAAATTGTATGAATTGTATGAACTATGGTAAGGAAAATTTAATTATCAGAATGGATTATATACGTATAGAAAAGGGGCAATAATTAAAAAAAAACAAGGAGTTATGTTGGACCCACAATTGCATTGAAATTTTCACATAGACTGTAATTAAGAAACCAGAATATCAATAAGGATGGTGGAAGAAGCTAATCTGATTTTTATTCATGAAATAAAAAGTAATAATATTCCATGAGTTATGTCTGGTTATTCAATGAATATATCGGGTACGATTAATAAGGATTTGAAAACAGAATTATATTTAATGGATAGATTTAATATAAATTCATGAGGAAGGTATTTTTTTGTTGAAAGAATGAGGTTATGTAACACTTTGTATGAAGATGGTGGAATAAATTATTTATACATTTATTTATATATGTGGAAATAATTTAAAGTTTCATTATTATTTATATTTCACTATTTTTCTCTATGGAAGTTACCTACTATTATTGTATGGAATAAGAGAATTTCCATTCAAAATCAGCGAAACTAAATCAGGACTTAATTTGTTTCAGTTGTCCTACGGAATAATCTCGTATTGAAAAACAACAAATGATTCTTTTGGGTCACAATTTTTTCAAGTAAAAAACGAACGTACTCGCTGCGAAAACCAACGCAATTATAACGCTCATTAAATTTGAATTTCGTCTGGAGAGTCTCTCCATGTTTTCATCTCCCCAAAACCCATTAAGTGTTCGAAAAGAGGCAAAATACAATTAAAATTAAATTTGTCGTCCTTTTCAATACTTTAGAAAAAATAATTAATCAAGGGCATGGCACAGCATGAGATTGGGTGACGTATAAAAATTAATTATTCTACATTATTGATGAAGGTTCATATACGAGGTTTCAATAAAATGGATTGAGAATTTGACGGTGGTTGAACAGACAATTTCATGATTATTGAATTGGAATTTCAATCTCACATTTATCGATTTATATTCGATGAATTTATATGCAGGGTGCACCTTCATCAGATAGCAGGATCCATACAGAGTGATTCTGAGTAATAATTTCACAGATAAGGAAAATATTGAGTAAGATCATTTGACCACTTGTTGAGTTGGTTAAATATGAAGCGTGGCTTTTTTATTGATTATATCAACCATTTATATCGTTCAATATTTTTCTGAATTATTATATTATCAATTTTATTTTATTATCAATCATACATTTTTTTCATTCAATTTTATATAAAATCTTTATATAATGAAAAAATTATTGTATTGAGATTTGAATAACATAACCTCAAACATAACCTTGAATACCATAATGATTCTTCATTGAAAATGGTGAACGATGAACATTTCTCAACATTTCATGAATTGGAGAAAATGGCAGAAAATAGAAGCATGTTAATTAATGTTCATCATTCACAATTACTTCAGAGAAAAGCGAATTTTTGTGAGGACAGTTCTACAGCAATTGAAAGGTAGTAATCAGATGGAGAATCACCTGCAAAAATTTTTAATTCATCTGGCATCGCTGCTTTGCTCAATGAAGTCGTATCAGGAATTATGAACTATTGTTTATTCAATGTAAACTGATTTATGTAAAATACTATTGTTATATACATTTCTTTCGAATAAACGTTCTTATTATTATTATTATTATCAACTCGATATGTGACAAGAATCAACATTATTTTTCTTACTAAAATTCAGTAAACTTTCAATGCCCTTTCCAACGAGTTTTACATTCTATTTTCTATCGTACGACCAATCGTGAATAATTGTTTTCATCACAGTTACAGTCATTTGCTTTCATTTGAAATTTCAATACACGTGTGGTTCTTTCAAGAGTGAATGTTATTTCACAAACAATGAATCGGTAGTTTTGTTGAGTTTCCATAAATATCAAAGTAGTAGAATAGTGAATTGAATGTGTTGAAGTACCAGTGACGTCATCAACGCTACTGCAACGTCAAGAGATGCCCATCTCGAAATAATAGCTGACGTGTCAGCAACGATTTTTTTCATTTCCAAACAATAAATCCATTCCATACTTTATATACATACTGTGTGATGTGATGCAATTCTTATTGTTACAGATGCGAGAAAACGACCCCAAGGCCTGGGAGTCTTCAAGGACATCTTAGACTTGGAATACAAGGCCAGTGTCGACGCGAATAGTGTTCACAGGGCGTTGCACATACTCAAAACCAGGCCGGACCTATCAGGGGATTACACGTGTTCGGTTTCCACTCTACAGAGCGAAGATATCGAGACTAAAAGGATGCTTGTGCTAGGTTAGTTCACTTAATGTATAGTTTCACATTATCGTTGGATTATTTTACTGGATACCTCGAAGAAAGTAGGTGTTAAAATTTGACAGCAATCGGATGACGAGTTAGTGAGTTGAAGCATTTTTAGGGAGGCTACTTCTGTTTGAGAAAAATGGCAACAATTCATTTCGTGTGCTTTCAAAACATATTGAGGATTATTCGATGGCGAATTTCGAATCAACCACGAATATTTTAAACAATTTAAGGCCGAAATTTTGGTCAAAAATCGATTTTTTTTTGAGAAACCGTCATTTTGTCAAAGAAATAGATTTTGCTTATTCCTTCTATCGATTACTATTATCTACTGTTTGGTTTGATCCAGTGATGATCCAGTTCAGAGATATACCGAGTGATTACCGCAAAACGTCTTTTTTGACAGGAGCTCCCGGAGCTCAGCTGTAGCTCCTATCCAAATAAATATTTTTACTGATACTAAGTCTTGAAATACTGTTGAAAGATACCATAATATGTGTATAAATTATTGGATCAATGAATTCAAAAGTTTTCTCAGAAAAAAATCTGGAAAATTCCGGCATCCTAACTCAATATAACAATGACGGTTTTTTTATTTCCCCCTTTGATTAGTCCAAATAACTGGCAAATTTATATTTCAACTTTTTCCCATATTCCTAATGCTGATTTTTCCACGCATGAATCAAATCAAATTACCTCATGTTATTTTTGTTTGAACTCAAATGGTTACTGCCATGTTTCCAAACATCAAATATTTTGCTGTACTTTCAAATAACGACACTCGGTGTGTAACTGGGCAATTAATAATGATAAATCAATAGAATGTTCATTTATGGTAAAGCGTTATTATCAACATCGGTATTGAACGAGCCTAATGAATTACCCCAGCCCTAATAGCTCGGAAAACATCAATTAATTATGATTTTATTATGCTCTATTTCATAAAACGAGTGTTTTCCAGATTGCATTACTCACGTTTCAATTAATATACCCAACTTTGATAATGTACAATCCGATGAACATGCATATTGAATGCGATAATGACCATTAAATATGTCTAATGCAGCATGAAGTTATGGGCTAATTAAACTATTATATTGACTCTGAAATATTTGATTGTGCCCATTGAAACTACACAATAGGGATTATTACGTGATGGATGAATGTTTGCACCACGTGAATATCTAACTTTGATAAAGCAGAGCACTATAAGAGAACCAATATCAATTGGAAAATCAAACATTTCTGTACAGAAGTCAGTAATAGTCGTGATGAGGTCCACATACGTGCATACTGTCATAATCTGAACGAGATGGATTTCCATGTTCATAAAAATCATTGAATGAGTTTGACGAAAATTTACCGAAAACGCATGTAGCCAATCGATAGGTCTATCAAGGGGTTGTATACAGTTAGAAGGTCGAAAAAAAAAGACGAATTTTCCTGATTATTTTCTGGGAAAATTTTTAAAATTATTGATCTAATAATTCATACACATATTATGGTATCTTTTGATAGTATTTTAAGACACCAATGTATTGAAATGCTGTGATGATTTTATTTTATTTTATTTCATTCTATTTTATTTGATCTTTATTTTATATTTTTATTTAACATCAATTTGTTTATCACACACAAGCTGTGAAAACAGCTCCACTGATTATCTTTGTTTGGTTCTGAGGTAATTTTGTTATTCTATTGTGAATCATATATCGCTGAATAAAGATTATTATTATTATTAGTATTAGTAGAAATATTTATTCAGAAAGGAGCTACAGCTGAGCTCCGGGAGCTCCTCCCAAAAAAGACGTTTTGCGGTGACCACTCGGTATATCTCTGAACTGGATCATCTGAGCTTAAAAAACCAAACAAATCTCGTTAAAATCATGTTAAATCCAGTAATCAATCGAAGGAATAAGCAAATTATTTTTTTAACAACGTGGCGGTTTCTCAAAGAAAAAATCGAATTTTGACCAAAATTTCGGCCTTAAATTGTTTATAAAAAAATATATTCATCGGCGAAACAAAAATCTTTGATCAATTACTGAAAAATATATTTAAGGAGCTCGTGTTAGAATTTGAGACTAATCAGTTGAGCCGTTTTCGAGTAATTTTGATCACCGAAAGTGTGAAGACACTATTTTGAAAACAAAAAACGCCTTTGATACACTGAATTGAAAAAATTCTTGCGTTCTGTGAAAAGACTCAAAATTTGTCAGCTCTGTATTTTACAGCTCTCATCTTGAATTTATCATCGAAGAGTTTTTGATGATACTAATATTTTTTAGTTTCTATTTTCAATGTCATTTTTCGCAATTTTACTGTTTATTTTTATTATTATTATTATTATTATTATTATTATTATTAACGTTTTAGTGATGTAATATTCAGTTAGGAGACAACAATTACAATTTCATGATTTACTTATACCGGCTTTACAGAGTTTCTTCCTTCCTGTTTTTTATGTTTATGTTTTCATATTGTCATGTTTATGTCTATCTTATTATTATTATTATTATATTGTATTATTGTATGCTATTGTATTATTTTGATATTTGATTTCTAAGAGTAAAATGATTGTTTGAACTAGGGAATCTGAGTTATCTTCCAGTTCCTCCCAAGTTTCCAATTCCTGCAGCAAAAAACAAAAGTAACGCGTTCGAATTCTTTTAACCTTCCGAACTTCGTAGAGGTTTCACTGCAATTAGCAAGAGCTTGTACAAATGAGAATTTATAGCTTCAGTTTCGATTTAATTAAGGAAATGTTTCAACTGGTTGCATTTAATTCCCAACAGTGTAACGATAAACAACACTGCTTGCCACGATTTACATTTCAAGACAATATCGTACTAAACTCGTGGAAGGAAACTGTATTTGCGGTTGTGACCACCTAAAATTCATCGTTTCTTTATACGCCCAGAGCTAATTCACTCAGACATGTGATATTCTCATGAATATTTCTGTTCAATTAAAATTTCCCAGAAGCTTGCAGCATTTTTGGAATTTATTATGCGGTTCGTATTCCATTTCCACTGAAATAGGATACATAGACAACAAAAAGGAACAGGAAAATCCTCACTTAATGATACAATGCAAAAAGTAACAACCAGATGGGTACCTCGAGGAACTATCATGATTGGCAAATGAGAAGATTGAAAAATCGTAATAAAAAATCGTTGTAAAAAAAATAAAAAAACCTTACTTGAAAAGGAGTGTCATTGAAAAAGCGATGCCATATTTGGAAACTTGCCTGTGTGAATTTCTGGTTGAAAATGTACAGTACGATTACTTTATCCTGAAAAATTTTACATCTTCAACTATGCCCCAATTCAATCAACTTCCCATTTCTTGAGAAAAATCCACAGTTCGTATACTAATACTTTATTCATCTAAGAGATCGAAAAGTATGATATAGAACAAGTCCAGATGAGTTTGAACAATATACAAATCAATGGAGGTGAAGGTACCCCTCATCAGAATAAAATAAATTTTTTAATAAAAAAAATTACCTAGTCTTTCATATTTTCCAAGTAGACAAGCAAGGCTGCGTCAATATTCTGTGCCTGATGAATCTTATTTTGAATAATTATCTGTATGTTAGTCCATGAAGGTATCTCATGGCCCTTTTTTGTAGAATATCGAATATGACACTCAGTACATGAGAAGTAGTATGTCTTTACTGTATCGATTCGAACTTTGTCTCAGTCTTTTCAAAACAATACAGTTTTTTGGGCACTTTCAATTATTCCCAATCGATAGATAAAGACAAATCTATTTGGAAATCTAATACTTTGAAGGATGTTGATTGTTGAATTGACCCACCATGTTGTTTTATAAGGAGTCCCTCATTGTAACGATTTGCTAGTGTATAAAATAATTCAGTCACTGCAACGAAATTACTCGTTATAACTGACTCTTTGGTCATCCGATATTATTCCTGGAATTCTCAAGTGACAATTTCAAAGTGAGTAAATTATTACAGCAGTGACGTCTGACGCTGGCAAGGTTAAACAGAGTTAAAGTGATCTGGGTACCAGTACTTGGAGTGCCCAAGAAACTACTTGGTAACTCCATTAGAAGACGAGTCAAAGAATCACGAAGAATAGCCTGGGATAACACACCAGGACAAGAATATAGTGAACTTGTTACTCAGATAACAGGTGAAAAACGAACTGATGGGAAACTTAGATTGAGTAGAGATCAGATAAGACTAGTAACAGGTCTCCTTACAGGACATGCTCCTGTTAGAACACCTACTAGATGGGGCTATATCAAGGTGACCAGACTTGTAGATTGTGCGGCTCAGAACCTGAGACTATTGAACACATTTTGTGCTATTGTGAGGCACTAAACTATAGAAGAGCAGTGCAACTAGGGGAACCTGATTTGAACCTAGAGAATGTGGGAACCCTGAAACCTAGTGACCTTTGCAAAAAAGTCAAAGGGACCAATATGTTTCAGGGTATCGGTATGATGGGGGAAATACAACGAGCCTCCGGCTGCAGTATATCCTTCGGACCCCTGTAATAATAAAGAGGCACTACTGGAAAGTAATTAAACTAGGGGAATCTGGTTCAAACCTAGAGAACGTAGTGACCTTGAAACCTAGTGATCTTTGGGAATTACTTATAGGAACTTAAAGTAATCAGAGTGATAGGGGATGTACAATAAGCCTTCAGCTTTCACTTAACAAAAAATACAGACATAACTTTTTTAGATCGAAAATCCTGATCTCGCTCATATTGAGAGGAAACTTTTGAATATAACACTGAAGAGGCGATGCCATATTCCAAAACTCCGTAAAACTGTCTGGATGCTCCGGTAAAATATGCCTGATGGAATTAAAAACGAAAATTGGTCCTTTTGGTGATATCTTCAAAACTATCAAAGATATCCTCAATTTCGCTTCAGCACGAAAAAGTGAATGACCTCGCCTTGTAGTGGCAATAAAAAACGGCCAGCCTGTATATCAATATTGCCTGAAGAATGTGCAAAACTTGAAGACACAAGAAGATGTCGTAATGGAGAGATGTTAAGGTTACTGTAGAAGACGATTCCAATTTCAAAGACCGAGATGTACAAAGTAAGAGAAATACGATAATTAACTCCAAGAAAGCTAATACTATGCATTTTCATTAGCAGATATCACGTAATTATGCTTATATATTATGTTTCGCGAAAGCCCACAGAATCATCAGGTTGGCACCTTCTACTTCGATGTTCTCTCCCAGCTAATTATCCACGGCATTTCGTCGAGCTATTTGCTACAGTAACTTCATTTAGTTGTTCATCTGGTTGAACTAAGATGTCTAGACACGAACGCTCTGTGTGTTCATCCACTGTTGGCCAAAACCATAGATAAATAAAAGAAATTTGAAATATTCGGTTACTATTCTGAGGTAAAATCTGAAATATATATATTTGATACAACTATCAGCAGAATTAAAATGTTTATTTTCACCTAGTATCGAATATCTTTCATTTTGTAAATGTTTTAGATACGAGGTGGTCTATTTTTCCACATTTATTTTTTGGCATATCTGAAATACAGGGTGTTCCTAAAAGACATGCTAATTTTGAGAAAGAAACTTCCTATAAACGTATGTCCTAAAAGTCTTAACTTTTGAGATACGGTTCTTATTGAAAAACTTTTTTTTTTCAAAATTTCATCACCCTATATCTCAAAAGCTAAGACTTTTAGGACATACGTTTATGGGAAGTTTTTTTCTAGGAATGTATCGAAAAATCACCCCTTTAAATAATAGCATGTCTTAAAGGAACACCCTGTATAATATTCTTATGTTGCTTCTCAGCTGTCATTTGACATTTTTATTTTTTGTATTCGTAGTAACTGAAGTTGTATGTGAATCTGTTAGAAATGTTGCTTCATTTTCCCATCCTTGGATGATGTCAAATGAATAGAAATAAAAATGAAATACATATTGTTCTACGTATAGTGTACGATTTTTCAGGACTAAGAGTCCTTCGCTTCAGACATATCAGATGTATCGCTATCGAGCTATATAGCTCAGAATATCTTTTGATAATTACATTCCTGTGGCGTTTGCAGATCATTAATTTTCTTTTGTTGTTCATATATTTTAATCTGAAATTGATGAATGAGCTACCCTCGAAACTATATTCTATAGCCATAACTATTGATTTCTTGATGTTTCTAGCTAGATATTCTTTATTTTGTACTAATGGAATTGCAATATTTACAAATCTGTCAGAATTAAATGAATAGACTATATTTATTCATATCTACTGTACTTTTCTGCAAAATATGGAGGTCAAATTGTAGAAAAAAAAAAAGAAAGACACTTATAAAATCGAATTTTTCACATATTCATTTTCATTGCTGAAACCTTCACGAAACATTGTATGAATGAAGTAGGTTGCAATAAATTAATACTTATTATGTGATTTCATAATCAATTATTCTTCAAATATTTGTAAATCAAAACCAGGAATCGATCACTACGGAAATATTTCTATCAATCTCTTATATCTAGTCGAAACGTCAAGTCCATTTCATGTAAATTATTTCATCGATGTTTCAGAATGAAATTCAAAGATTATCTGAAGAAAATATGGAAATAGTTGTTCGGTACAAAGGTTCCCTTTACCTTAACCATATTGATTTTCCTTACTTCGACAGTAAACTTCAAATAATATAGTATTTTTGTATTTCAGCATAGTTCAGAAATATTTTTCCGATATAACTCAATACGAACATAACAAGAATTGACATTTCCCCGCGTTGCTTATTATTTGGAATTGAGTTCGACACAGTACCTCCCATGGGAGGAGAATGTAAATAAGATGGGCGTATCGCAAATTTCCATATGCCCACTCATCTATATTCAATATACTACGTACGAGAAACATGAAATCAATTAGTTTGGTAATTAACTGGAAATTAGCAGGTATCGACAAGGGTTCGATAATGAAATAATCTTAAGGAACGTTAAAAGCCAAAGCAGTTCAAAAAATATTGGATTCTATTTCACAAACAATTATCGTTTTTTGAGTAGTACCCTAGAACCAGAAAACGTCCTGTAGACGTTCCATTTTAGTCCAATTAACGTCTGAATGTACTGGAATTGAATAACGCGTCAATGAGTTTGATGAAAATGGTCTGGAATTCAAACAATCAAACATCAGAAATCACTGGCTCAGATTGGTCAGAAATCGAACTCATCGTTTATCATACTACCTCCATTTTTACATTTTGTGTTCATAACATGACGTCAATATTTTATTTGTTCAATGAAGATAGTTCTGATAGATTCCTTTATATTTTATACCATCAATGTAAGATATAATGTGGCTTAAAACTGGTTGAGAATAATTATGGCAACACTTCACTGTCACTCCACAATGATGCCAAATGTATTTGGAAGAAAATCTTCGAAATGGTGGAAGATAGCCTTTGGCTAACCCTTTTCCTTTCATGTATAAAATGTACTTTAAAATGTACTTTATGCATAATAAACGATATATATAAATATGGAAACCATATTTTTATTGTGAAAAACTGATAACAATCTATTGGTTTCCAGTATAGCAGACCATACCATCGAAATTTCAAGGACTTTTCCTATTTCTGCACCATTTCTGGAACGATTTCTCTACTACTAAAGATATACTGTGTGATTGAGTACTTCACCGGTCAGTGCCCACACCATATCCTTCTACCCACCTTGTTCACGATGCTCTAATCTTGTGGATATAACAGGCAGTGCATATCTCCAGTTCGCAAACAGGAAGAGAGACACCGAAATTGCATCAGTCTTTATGGGAGTTGAACATTAAGTTTGCTACACGCTGGAAAGCTGGGAACAGTTTCCTCAGTTTAAGTTAAGTGACGTAGATGGTTCGAGGCGAACGTAATGAATTTCGTATACTCAACGTTACTGATGAGAACTTTTTGTACCGTTGAAACGGACGAAAGAAGTGGAACGGGGAATTTTAGCTAAAAGGAGGGATGATTAGTTTGAATATCGAGTTTACGGTCCCGAATACAGGATGAGTTACATAGGTCTGATTTTCCTATTCTTGAATCATCTTCGATTCGTTCAGTGTGAGTTCACAGAGGTTGAAACAGCAGATTTTGGTGACATAGAAGTGACAAGGGACAAGAGACAATATACACGAGACACAAGACAAGAGGCAAGATACAAGAGACAATATATAAGAGACAAGAGACAAGAGACAAGATACAAGAGACACGAGACAAGAGACGAGATACAAGAGACAAGAGATAAGAGACAAGATACAAGAGACGTGATACAAGAGACAAGATACAAGGGACAAGATACAAGAGACAAGATACAAGAGACAAGATACAAGAGACAAGATTCAAGAGACACGAGACAAGAGACGAGATACAAGAGACAAGAGACGAGTTACAAGAGACAAGATACAAGAGGCAAGAGACACGAGACAAAATACAAGAGACAAGAAACAAGATACAGGAGACAAGAGATGACAGACAAGAGACGAGATACACGAGACAAGATATAGGAGACACGAGACAACGATCCCGATCTCACAAAATAATCAATCCATTCCGAGATATAATGTTGCTGTTTTGATCGAATGAGCTATAAATCAAAGAGGCATCTGAGCACATTATTTATTCAAGAGAGACCTACTGGAATTCCTGACAAATTTATCGAAACACCTTTAGTCCTGATTGGATAATTTATTTATCACCCTTCAGATTATTTACATAGTCCATTCATCACCCCCTGAGTTATATCCATCTCAGTTTGAGTCTACTGAAAACTCCCTAATGAAGCAATGTACCTACATTCAGAACCGGTAAAAGGACTAAATTATTACTAAGGCGTGACTCAGTCCAACCCTCTGATGTTTATATAGCTGTCTCTCGAAGATATTGCTGCCAAACATGCACAAAACCGGCTATCGGAGAAACATATTACCCGACATGCATAAAATGATGATTTCTAGTAGGAGGAGAAGTGATTATATGGGGTTTGGATTACTGAAATTATTCTTGATGAAGAATAATGCATTAGTATATTTGTTACTAGAAGGAGAACAGTACCATGCAAAATTATCGATTTTCGCGATTTATTCCAAATATTTCACTTGTTATAGTGTTTTGGAGTTTTTTGGAAATAACAAAGTATATTCTGAGCTATATTTTTTTGTAGCTGAAATAAGTCATAAGGTTTACTAACAATTACTTACCTAAAAATTTTTGGAAATATCAAAAATCAACAAAATGACGTAGTTCTAACAAAAAGTATAATTTTTTAGGTAAAAAATTGTCGTTTCTTTGAAGCCAAATTGACATATTCAAGCGATCGTTTGAAGGGGTTATACTTCGACACATTTTGAGGAAAACACTTCCCGAAAACGTATGTCTAAAAGTCCAAACTTTTGAGATACAGGGTGATAGAATTTTGAAAGAAAAAATCCAAAGATGTCTAGGATATTATCTCAGTAATTATCAAAAAACAGTTTTTTTTTTCGAAATTCTATCACCCTGTATCTCAAAAGTTGAGACTCTTAGGACATACGTTTATAGGAAGAATAACTCCTTCAAATATTAGCATGTCTTCAAGGAACACCCTGTATAGTGAAAATGTCCTCTTTGAGTTATGATGACAGTAAATTTGAAGAAAGTTATTTCAGGATATTTTTGAAAGTATAAACTATTCAATGAGCCAAAATAATCGAGATAAAGCCCCTTGAATTCGAACATGGGCACAGAGTAAACCACTAATCTAGAACCTGACTCTAAGCATTCGTTAGAGAACTATAAATGAGCGAAGTTTCATCAAGATATTGAATCCAATCAATCAAAATCTGATATGAGGAAATCTAAAGAGGAGTTCACCAATTCATTATTTGCCACTTAACCCATGTTATAATGAAGGTCAGGTTACTCATTATTACTTTATCAAATATTCATCACAAATTGAATGAGAGAGAAACAGAAAGATGATAACAGTTAGTTGATATCATGAATGACTGATGATTATTTCTCAACTATTTTTTTTTCGATTTTAACACCTTGTATACATCAAATTAGAGGCTCCTCTCTGATACTTATGTTTCATACTTCAATTTCTTATTGAAATTAGTACGTTCAGTACAAATATATTGAATAGCATCTGAATTATTTACTCTCGAACAACCTCAACTAAAGAAATCTGTGAAAAAATCATGCAACAATTTTATACCCCCCTTTGTATGAATTCATGTGAATGAACATCGATTGAACCATGATCATAGCTGGTGATGATTGGATACGACGTTTGATATGCTCATTGGATGCTGAACCAATTCGAACGGACATGACACTCTTTGAACTATCAGAAATGGCTAGAGCATTGTTTCCAATTATTATTATATGGAGGCAACTGTCTACTAATGCTCAATCAGAATTTTTGCATTTAGCTTCAAAACATGCGCAATCAGTTCAATGTGAGTTACAATTCATTGAGAGTTCTACATTATTCAGATTACTCTGTAGATAATTGAAATCGAGCCAAATATCATACGCATATTCAGGGTGTTTCATAAATATGGTAAAAAAATTAAACTGAGACTAGAGAGGGCCAAAATATGACGATTGAGCGCAACATCGCTTATACAGTCCGTTCAAAGTTAAGATTTTATTTGCAAATTTCTTAATAGCTTCGACAGTTTTTATGATATCGGTTTGAGAATTGGTACATTGGGGGGTTTTTAGGACGGCAACCAAGAATATTTTATTAGTATTAACGTAGTCCTTAGAGAGCGCCACTTACTCGCTTACAATTATTTAAAAATACGCACAACTTTTTTGTCCGTCAAAAATTAATATTTTCGATCAAACATTCATTGAACTTCGTTATCTTTTGAACATAATAGTATTCTTGGAAAAAGCCGAAAAACCTTTCCGTTTTCACGATAAGCCAGATTTTCAGTATTGAAGTCACTAATGAATTCAAATAATTTGTTTCTGATTTGATAAACAAAGTTATAAGAATTTGAACGCACTGTATTTTAATCATCAACATTTGTATAAGCGATGTTGCGCTCAATCGTCATATTTAGGACCTCTCTACTATCAGTTTGATTTTTTTTCCATATTAATGAAACACCTTGTATATTATGTATCTAGTTCACAATGCCTAGAGAATTTCCTGAGCTCACTCATGTGAATTCAGATGACAAGTAGTCCACAGACATTACCCTGTGGTACACAGTAGATATCTTTCTTTTTATTCCAGACTCTGTAGATGATTTTCATGAGATAGGAGTAAAAAATCCAAGAGTTCCAAAAGTAGGTATGAGAAATATTTCGTAATTTCAAATCATTCCTGGGATAACGTCAAAGATATTGGTGATTTGAGTAAATGAAAACGAATGAAGTAGTCGAAGCTAATTGGATTACAAAATAGTCTTTGATGAACGTAAACTTTATTGGGTAATTGCAACAACTCCTATAGCAATATAGTGAGTATATCAAGAAGGAAACCGAAACTCCTATTATCCTTACTGATTAAAGGGATAGAGAATGAATACACGACTTGAGTTTAATTTCTCTAACATAGTTTATTGCTCTGAACTAGGTTGAAGGGTGACACGTATTCGAATTTCGACCTTATTATCTGTGTTGAGGATATATAGTATTAGTATCAGTAATTGATTTCTGTCTTTCGTTATGAATTCTAACAATATATATTTACAACCAGCAGAATGAGCAGAGAGCATAATATCTGAAACATTACTTCAACAAATCGCCAAAAGAGTTAATCCTTTATTTTTAATTACAACAACTTGTACATCTTGGAGAATTTTATGTTACTTTTGTTAATTTCCAGACCTTATCATGATTTTGTGCTCTTGATGCAGTGTAGATGAAGAACTAACCTAACCTGATCTAACCTAACCTAACCCAACCTAACCTGAACTAACCTAAACTAACCTAACCTAAACTAACTAACCTAACTTAACCTAACCCAACCTAAACTGAACTAACCTAAACTAACCTAATCTAAACTAACTAACCTAACCTAACCTAACCTGAACTAACCTAAGCTAACCTAACCTAAACTAACTAACCTAACCTAACCTAAACTGAACTAACCTAACCTAACCTAACCTAACCTAACCTAACCTAACCTAACCTAACCTAACCTAACCTAACCTAACCTAACCTAACCTAACCTGAACTAACCTAAGCTAACCTACTCTACTCTACTCTAACCTAACCTGAACTAACCTGAACTAACCTAAACTAACCTAACCTAAAATAACTAACCTAACCTAACCTCAACCTAGTAAGATCTAAAATCTTTCACTGTTTCACTTGCAGTGTTGTCAGATATAAATTGGAAATGGATGATAACAGTTTATTCTTGAGACAAAAATCAAAAGCATGGTTACATTGTGCGTTCTGACATATCACAGTTTATATTTGTATAAAAGATCTTGTAACGCTAGAAAGGTCAGAACTGGCTTCGGTAAATATGTCGAATCTCACGGAAAGAACGCATGCATAATTAAAGAGTCCCATTCCAAGAGTTGCTTCAATATTGTAAACGAAAGGTTTTGGAAATAAAATGAGACAGTTCATGTGGACTCCATGTTTACTGAACGAGACAGGAAGATCTTGAAATGAAAGCCTCATACAATCTGAATTTCATGCATCCCACGAGAACATTTACTGCAAAATTCACAGGATCATTTTCTTGGGGGAAAATCACGAAACACGTAGTCCAGAGAGCGAGAACTCCCCCCCATCTGGATTCTGAAAGTCTAGATATTCACATACCTCGTCGGCATCGAACATATTGCGGTCGGACATGCAACTCCACCATGAATTTTTATTGATATTAATAGATAGGTGCAGACGGATACCGCGAGCTCTATTTATGGCGTTTAGCTGTACAGAAATTTACGGCCGCCATACTGATAAACGCTAACTTATGGCCGCACTTCTACCGGATATCAATTGTGGGTCATACCGCGCCGTCAGAATGTGCCATGCCGCTTCATAATGGGAGAGCTTTTGGAGTTGTTCGTTCGGAAAATGGCAGCCGATGTCGGTCGGGGATCAAAGGCCATAATTCTTGTTTTCAGTGTCGGCTGGAACTCTGTGGAGGGCAGGGTGATGTCCCCCACCTCCTCTTCCCCTCCTACCCCTCTAATTCGAACTTTCAACTTCCGTCGGCTTATACGTATGAGAAGAAATTATATCGTCCCTTTGAGTGTTGGAGCTGGGATTAATCTCTATTGGGGTTAAAGTTATATAGGAGGCTCTTTACCAATCACGATTGGGAAGATATTTAGGGTGAAACCATGTCCGTAAATGCCCAAATTCCATACATGGTGTTTCAGAATTGCACGGCAATATATCAGGTACGTATTCTTAGGCTATTGATACGAAGTGCCAAGGAATCATGGATTCGTCGTGCCAAATGTTGTATTCAACAAAACGGAGGTCACTTTTAACAATTCCTTTAAACATTTGCCAATAATTTGCCTTTTTCATTTCATTTTGATGCTCTGATTAATATCGAATATCGAAATAGTAGAAACATTTCAGAGTATGTTACTTTGAGCCAATTTACAAATTAATTAATTTCTGAGGAAAATGAATGGAATTCGACCAAGAGCCAAGAGGAACAAAATTTAGGTGAAATGTTGAAGAACTCAAAAAAATATTGAAATGCACCAGTGGCGTTTTTCTTCAGGCTTTGGGAAGGATTGAGACCCCGGAAAATGCAACACCTATATGGTATTTGGAAAACATTCAATTTCACATTAGCACCTATTGCTCGATACTCATACAAAATTCGGAAGCTCTATCTGCAGTAGATCAAGCACTTACAACACCCTGTAAATCCGCTAATAATCGAGATCTGACACATGTTCATAGGAACTTTTTCCTTATTTTGTACCTGAAATATTGCCCTGCGATTCTGAAACACCCTGTAGAATTGTGATGAAAACAATAACATTGATAGAAGTTTCTATTGGTGAAGAATCAAAGATACAAATCTAAATCGAAGAAAACTTTTAACAAAAAATAGAACTAGTATTGTATGTTCGATCAATTGTTTTTCAGTTGTCATTCACCCCAAAATGCAACGTAATCGAATAACCCACTACAATGTACGATAATGTCATCAGAAGTGCACTCAAATTATCACTTCAACACCTATGAGCATGTAATGCACCCCCATCTGTCGTCTGTTAATGGTTTCGCCGCCACGTTCCTACTGAATAAAAGACTCTAGTGGAAACCCACTTGACGCTTGTGAGCATTTCAGGTGTAATTTATTCCTGCCCCATCAGTATCAGTCCATCGAAACAAGAATCGTCTCGACCTCGAATATTTCCCTTGAAAATACTAACGACTCCTTTTTGTTTCAGTGCTAGCGAAAAATCTTATGCTCCGCATGTTGAGAGAGGACGACGGACTCATTAAAGTGCAGTGCACCGCAGAAGGGGTGTTTCCTTTGCCCCAGATAAATCTCACTTCACTAAAGAGGTGAGTACTCGGATAAATAAATTATCAAAAAGCGCCCTGAATTGAAACCGAACAACTTTGCGAGTGGCTTCTCCGTGTGATTCATGTTTATCCATCTCCCTGGAATATTCTGAAGCCTCCTCCACATGGCTGGTTATAACATCCAAGTGGCCCTTAAGGTGTACGTTTTCCCAATTAACCATTATTATTTTCGAAAGGATGAATTGAAGTCCAGCAAGTGATCAGTCAAATTCCCCATTTATTTTCGAGAAGTAGAAGTACTACAACCAGGACTGTCAAAGTAATAAGCAAGTTAACTCCAAACTTGTCCAGGACTGCTAGTCTATAGACTAGTCCAGGACTAGTCTATAGACTAACTTTAGCCTGAGTACCAGGCCTCACAGGTTAAAAGAGCAACGAAAAGACTGACGTGCTAGCCTGAGAAGGCGCACTAGATGCCCTAATTGGTCCAGAACCATGCTGGCGAATCATTGATCCATATTTTCTTGAGGATTTGTGCCCCAAAATCAGCTTACAGTGAAGCCACTTCACACCAGATGTCAATTTGAATACTAAACTCCTATGTATCGTAAAACTATCATTGAGGATTTGTAACTGTGAAGATGTTGACTGATTCCAGAAAGGGAGTACACCGTTATATTAACGCTGCCTGAAACAAGATTTGTCATAAATGGAGTACTACAATTTGAGATTTTCAGGTTTAGACAACTGGAAGCTATAGACAGAACAAATCAACTCGATATGTTGCTTGAAAAGTCCTCCATTCAAACAAGAATTCACATATCGATTAAAATTTTTGGGTCAAACAAATGAACACACTGTATTGTATACTTTCGATGTCCAATATTCGCAGTGTTTTTGGATCTCATGCATAATGCTATGCATAATTCATTTCGTTATTTTCACAACGGAACAAATATCGAGTATATGTGAATGTCTCATATCTTTTGAGGAATTTGGAAGAAAGGCATAAAAACACGCCTACCACGGCACAATAACAAACAACCAAGTCAGCATTATTTGTTTTATTCGCGTACCATAAACCGGAAAGCGTGTTCCAAACGAAAATCCATCATAAATTCCCAAGGTAAAGGAGAACTCATAAATACCATGTCCCATGTCCTCGGGTAAGTTATTTAATATTTCCTATTCCGGAAATCCAGTAAATTGTGAAATTCTTCCTTCTCTTTCCGATGGCAATGTTTTCGTAAATGGAAAATCCGGTAAACGACCTATTTTCTCCTCAGAGACCGCTGTTTAAAATGATAAGGATCTTATTCGAACAATGGAAGCAATTACCACTACAGTCCATCATTCCGGGAAATACGAATGTCCCGGACAATCAGTAGCGAAAACATTTGGGTGTCTAATTTTTCTGGTCTTGATTCTCCTTTGATTCACTTCTTGTGGGTCAACATCGATTAGAACAATGAGCAAAGAAGTGACAAGAGACAAGAGACATGCGACAACAAACAAGAGACAACAGACAGAGACAATAGATAATAGACAATAGACAACAGACAAGTGACAAGAGACAACAGACGAGAGACAAGAGATAACAGACAAGAGATAACGATCTAGATCTTACCAAATAATCAATTCATTTCGAAATATAATGTTGCTGTTTTGGTCGAATGAGCTGTCTCTAAATTGAAGAGGCATATGAGCACATTATTCAAGAGAGACAAGAGACAAGATATCTTATGGTATTGGCCTAGGTAGCCATTGTGAATTTCCACCAACACAAAAGAGATTTTCTCGAGTCGTCTTCAGCTTGACGCGATTGAGTATTTTCACTATAGTAAATCTCATTCCTTTTATAAGATAATATCATGAACAAAAAGCTGAAATTTGGTCCTGATAACGTATTTATATTCAAATTCACGAGCTCTATATCTCTGTAATCCATTGTTCGACTCAATGGCAATTTGAGTGAAGTCTTTCTCACTTATACTCTAGATCACTTTGAATACAAAATCAAGGAGACATCGAAGGCAATTAGAATATAAACCTGATTCGAGTGGAATATAGTGAAAATAGCATCGTTCTTCGGAAAATAAATGTGCTCGAGCCAACTTCGTCTTTCAATATTCAGAAGAAGAACTGAGATTGTTTCAATTTCAATCTTCTTTGTAGTATCAGTCCGAGCAACCCTTCGTTATCTTACTTAGCAAATGTCACAAATATCACGAACTGAATTAACTTCAGAGCGAGTACATAAAATAAATGATCTCTGACGTATCAAACTTTCTCTGACTTCGTGAATATTTCATAGATTCAGGAGGAACCGAAATAAAGTTTGATATAGATGTACTCAGTGCCACTTTGTATGAAAACTATACATTCCTCATAATGATTACGTATAGAGAAGAGATTATAGTTCATTGATTTTCGATACATCAGTGAAACATACTTGAAATGATAAAAAATATTGGGACATCTATTCTTGGGAAGATCATACCTGAAAATTTAATGAATATATTTTGAAGAAATGATTAATTCAGAAGTGGTAACGTTCTTTGTTCAACAAGAATGTCGAAAAATTTTATTGTTAATGAAGAACCAAAATACGTTTGACGAATAAAAGAAATCTTGTGATTCGTCATTTGATTTTTCAAGAACCAAGAGAATTGTCAATGTTGCTAAGCAAAAACACACGTGACCCCCCGTCTCATTCAGAATTATCTAGGGGGTCCCCATAATTCAAAGGAGTTTTAGGAATGTGATATTCCCATTAAGTGTCAAATTGACAAGGAATTTTTCCCATTTTCTCAAACTGAATCCATAATAACTCTTTTTTTCAGGAAAAGAGTTGATTCTATGACATAATAAATAATAAATATAGAAGACATGTAATAAATTTTTTGAAGATTTCTAAAATATCATCTCAGTTATTATTGAAAAACTGTTTTTTTTTTCAATCACCCTGTATCTTAAGAGTTGATACTTTTAGGACATACGTTTATGGGAAGTTTTTTTCTCAAAATGTGTCAAAGAATCACCCTTTCAAATATCAACATGTCTTTAAGGAACACCCTGTATATTATAGATTGCATGATATTTATGTTTTTCAATTTCAGAGACTTCACTAACCCAGAGGTATCGATCAAAAGAAGAGGTTATCTGTACGAAGTTTCAGCAACATTGATTCTGAAAGAACTGGAAGAACCAGAAGAATTCTGCTGTTCATTGAATATTTCTGAAGCGAATTATACGACAAAGAAGGAAACAGTATTCTATCCGTCAGGTAAAAAACAAGCGAATACGGTGAGACTTTCCGTATTTTTACATTCTGTGGGCGCCTAAAAATTTCATGGGTTGCCATAAAAAGAATTCAGTACCCAACTCTCTTTTTTTTAATAGCTCAATCTATTCCAGTTACGGTCCAGTTATTTTTTGAAATCTTCTTTTTTTTATTCAAGAGGATTTGCCAGAAAAATATCTTCACTTCGTTAGGATAATTGGGTAAAGACTGAAAGTATTGCTTTACCTAAACTTTTTAAATCGGTCTGTGAAAATTTCTGGTGTCTGAATTTCTAGATATTTAATTGAAAACCGTTTATGGAAATCTCACTCCTATTCTGCAATACATCATATATTCATAAGAAAAACCGTAATCTCAGAGAAATTCAAAGAAGTTGCAGTGTGAAAGTGAATTAACGATATCTTCTACATTGTCTACAATAATCTCGAGCTCATAAGCAGATTTATTCAAATTTATGATCTGTCGAATTCACTGCAAATGCTGATTTTGTTTCTTTGATTTCAAGTTTTTAATTCTGGTACCCTCAGAAATCGAGAGCGGTTCACTATTACTGACTACTAATCGAAAATCTTGAAGAAGTTTATAGCTTTCGTAATCGATACTTTTAGACGAGAAATATTTCGAAAATGAAGAAATAATGTCGCCGTTTTTAATGATGGATCAACTGGCGGTGAGTGAGTTTCTCATAAGTTTTCCAAAGTCGATAACTCATTCAACTTTATTTTCGATATCGTACCAGGAATTAAGAGGTTATAATTTGAAAATAAAAAGTTTTATATGGACTTTGAACGCTTGAAGGTTCTTCAAAGTTATATTTGTATTTCGTATATAGAATTTCGGTGGGGAACTCGATATTACTTTCACAAAATTGATGAATTAATATTCTTGTTTGATGTTTATGATTATATTTTCACGAAATCTAATGAAACTCTCTAGGAGAGAATGAGACAATTCTATTGGATATATAAAAATGATGTAGGAAATACACAACATGACTTGAAGAGGTATTATAATGGTATTTGCATTCAACGGAATGGCCACCTCGATCACCGGACCTAACACCTTTGGAAGTTTACGCTTCTGAACCTGACAATATTGATGTATTAAAACAACGTTTCGTTGCACAATGTGAGGCCGTTTCTGCAGACAATTTGAAAAAGTGGATACTGATTTTTGAATCTGCGATTGAATTTATATTTTCATGTTTATAGGAACACAAACAGAATGAGTATAATTGAATAGGTTTTTTCGATACCTTTCAAAAGGGGTGTCACTTGCATAGTGTTCAATTCAAAATCATTTTGTCGTCTATCATCCCTAGTAGGAAAGTTTCAATATTCGGTTCCGGTCACTTGTGAACGTATAATCTTAAGCATAGAAGAAAATTGCACGTCCTCACTCTGTATCACAAAATTATTACAAAGAAAAATCCTCCATGCCTGCAAAGAAAAATCAAGTTCAGGGAGGATGTACATAATGTCAACGTGAAACGCCAAAACATGATGTCTATTCCTAAACATAGAACTGCACTTTTTCAACGATCTTTTTCTAATTCAATCGCGACTGAGATGATTTGAGATTTGAATTGAAACAGAAACCCATTGACAGCTTTAAAAAAGGAATTTTCAACACTATTTTCTTAAAGGAATGTGCACGCCCATGCGTTGCAAAATATTTTCTATTATTGTTAGTAAAATGATTATGTCGTTCTTTTTTCTCTGTTTCTCTTATTCATAATGATCAGATACTATTAGTTAGTTCTTGTTTGTTATTTCTTTTTTATCTGGTAATTACAATTAGAGTAGAACAGTTTTTAACTGACTAAGCGCCATTTAACCATCATAAAAGTTTTCGAGATTTTTTTTGAAAATAATGAATTTTTGCCCCTTTCAATATATTTGTCTTCACGGTTGGTACAATTTGATACCTTTTCTTTTTTTTTAGTAAAAGTTCAGCCAATCGTAGTGGCACTAAAATGTACTGAGCTACTGGTGCTCATTACACCACTAAATTGTCTATTTTATAGTGATTTCTCACAGCCCCCCTTTAAAATGTTCGGAGAATGTTTTCAATGTAAACGTTAAATCAGTTTTCAGCAATATTTTACTGAAAAAAATCACCAAAAAGGTGTAAAATTGTACCAACCGTAAAGACAAAAATATTAAAAGGACCAAAAATTCATTATTTTCTGAAAAAAAAAAATCTAGCAAACGGTAAGACTTTTATAATGGGAATTTTGTCCTAGCAGGTGGGGGATATCCTTTGATCTACATTCTCCCTAGGTTTGACGTGGTCTTTAGGGGACACCCTGTATTATCGCCTGGCTGGTTAACAAAGGGAACAATTATTATTATCATTATTATGTACTCAAAATACACTCATACGTCTAGTGGCTGAAAAACATTCGAATCGGAATCTCTGTTCGTTCCACCGCAAGGGAACACG
This sequence comes from Plagiodera versicolora, assembly GCA_037013635.1. Classification (NCBI taxonomy): domain Eukaryota; kingdom Metazoa; phylum Arthropoda; class Insecta; order Coleoptera; family Chrysomelidae; genus Plagiodera; species Plagiodera versicolora. The sequence continues at coordinate 6,355,085 of CM072991.1, read as the reverse complement.
GTCCGGAAGGTTTTATTTCCAGCTCCGGTGACAAAGGTCCGAATTGAACACCACGTTCCACGCCTACCGAATAGAACTCGCATCCACAACAATTTACACACGCAAACATTCCCTGCGAATACCATCCGTGAAATCCAATCCAAACCTAATTAAAATAAATGGAATACTTCCAGCTGCAACCAAATCCGTTGAGCCGAAGGAACGTCGTCGTTGATTCAATCAGCGGCGCGCCACGTTAAAGTCGTTTTCGGTTGATCGACTCTCATGGATCGACAACCAGATGGCAGAGTCGATCAGATATGTTGGATTCTTCATTTTGTGAAATTATAACGCCCTCCAAGGAAATTATTGGGGCGGAAACGTGCCGACACGTCCCCACATTTGGTCCCGGGTTAGTGTTATGCGAAGGGGCTAATTTATATAGCTAATATTCGTCAATTTTATTTCACGTTTCATGTTATCGAAAAAATAAATTCAGCAGTCAGCGTACCTCTACAATGAAGGCGAGTTCTCAAAGAGATGATCGTGTTCAATGTTTCGATAAGTATATCCAGATGATTTCTGTTAGATTCTGGATAGACCAATCCAGAACACGTGATCAAAAATGGCTGCTGGTAGGCAGGCATAATTGTTTGTCATATGTGTACATTGGAATATAAACTCATTTGAACAAAATTATAGATATATATATAGATAGATTCTTTTTTATCCATGATAAGAGTAAGTACCTATTATCACCAGAGAGTGAAAATAATTATATTGCTTTATGTTACAAAGAGGAAATTGGAGTAACTCACGGTCATGATTTCATGTGACTTTTCGTACCTTAATGTATTTTGTAAAATTTTAAGAATCCTCATTATTGAAAGAATTTGTGAACTAAAAATGGTTTATTTTTCGAATTATTAACAGGTATCAACAGGTAAGTTCAATAATTAGTACAATACAATAATTAATACAACGAATAACTCAATACAATTACAATACATTACAATTAATACAATTACGAAAAAATAAATAAATACACAATTGCGACATATAGTGTGAATATTGTTCAACCTTGTGCTTCTTTTCTTTGCACCTAAGTTTACAACAGTTGTGTGTGCAAAAATCAGTTACCTGAATTAATGGAGACTAGAAGTAGAAGAATTGATCTGAATGAATTAAAACCAGATTGAATCATCGAAGAGACAAAGATGTATATATGTATATATGTTTTTATAATAAATTATTTGACGAAAGTTTTGTGATTCTTCAACAATATAAATTCAAATGAGTTTCACAACAATGTTTCGAAATTATTGCAATTTGTACAAATATATTTTCTACATTTTTTATTGAATAGTTTCACAGTGCCAGTTGATCCTATTTCTAGAGGGAGCATATTAAAAACTTTTGGTGCCAAATATGTAACAAATCTTTGAGAGGAATCCTTTCTGAATATCGGTATCGCTACTTCTACATTATTTATTTGTTGGTGGTAATGACTATTTTTATAGTAGAATGCTGAAATGGTTAGGAAATGAAGATATCCGACATTCAAAATATTATCATCATACAAGAAACTGGTTGAAAAGTACCTATTTCTGTTGAACATAACTCTAAGTATGTAATTGGGAATATTATTTTAATATGCTTGATTACAAAAATATAGAGATATCTATATCAATTCCTATAACATAAATACTGTATGAATGAATTTTGTGAATGTCCAATATAGGATCATTATCTCCATTACATGAAAGTGTGATTGGCATATCATCTGAAATAATTCTATACTCTTGCTGAATACATCTAACGATCATTCAAGTATGAACGCAAACATGAGCTATTGATCTGAATAAGTTACAGCAGATAGTTTTTCTGAAATGTTGAATCAATGTTCAGAATAAGCATATCACAAAAGACAAAGCAAGATTCTACTTTTCAAAAAATGTTTAAAATATTTTAGTTCAACTCCAGTTTCAATCTCCTCTTCCAATTGCTTGGATCCATTTTTCACTTCATCAAATTCTGTTATTCTTCAAAATGTAAAATTTGATCAGCCAGATGAGTGAATCGGACAAGGAGGATATTGTGGAATATCCGAGAAAAACCTCGGATTTGTCCATTGTTTATTTAAGAGCTCAGCTTTGGTGAAAAGTTAGAAATCATATCAACCGAATTGCTTCAAGCACGACCCTCCTTTGGGAAATATCAGGAGTATTACAAACGAAAAGTAAACTTCCTGACTTTGATGAATCAGGAAGACATCTTGGATCGGTTACATGACGTTCACTTGAAACATTTGATACGTCTTCTGATGAAGTTTAATTAGTTTTTTCAATACAGACTTTCGCACTACTACTGAGAATAATTTATATAATTTAAGTTGAATATAATTATAGGAAATTGCAAATTAAATCAGTTCAACAGTCACAAGCAATTGGAAAAATAATCACTCTAAAGCAATTCCCCAACAGATAATTCTCTTGTAAAAATAAAACGGATAAATTCATATAAAATAATAACATTTCATATAGTGATAAATCATGTATAGTTGAAATATGCTTTGTGGAGATATTAAAAAGTGAAACATAAAGGACTGGAATTGATGTTTTTTTTCTTTTTTTACAATATTGGTATAATAAAAAAAAATTCTTTTCTTAATGTTAATTTTTGTAATACATCTGGAAACACTTGATATTTCCACACTGTATAGTTGCAGCATTATGAATACTAGAGTTTTTTATCAAATTAGATGATGGAGTAGGTAGTCCTAGGTTGTTATTTTGGCGGGACTTTGGGACCAACAGATGTTTCAGTTGTTTGCAGAAAATTGAAGAAATATATGTCATAGTTCGTTGCTTTTCAACTTGACTAAAAACACCTTAATTATCTGTCAGCCTGATTTTTTTATGAATATGTAAAACTTTTGTATAATACAGGGTAATGCATTCAGAATAAAAAATTTGGTATTGGCTGCTATTGTAAACAGCCTGTATGACAGGCACCGCTACTGTTTCAGTTAATTAAATGGCTTTTCAGATTACATTTAGCAATTTTGTTGGTGAAACGCAGCGACATATTCGCCGCTATTGTTTGCGTGCACTGTCGACGCCATACATTCCTCTGGCTCACTGACGTTTTTGACACTTCCGATGGATTCGGATCCGTAATTATGGTGACGTGAGCTATTTAGTATTTATTCTTCCTGCACGATAACGACGCTACCAGGTGGTACCAAAATGATCCATAGAGTTACAGGATGTTTTGAAACATTTCACTTCTGGTGTCAACAAAATTGAAAGAACTCAACTTTGACTGGTATATTTTTTATGTATCATCCTGTACAGCTCGAAATAATTTGAGGTTGCACGTCTGCACAAATGGAAAGAAATGATGGAGTTGAATTTATTTTCTACCAGAACTCCGTGTTAAAAATTCAGAATTTCTCATAATTGGTTACGAAATTTTTCTCTTCATTAGCGAAATTAATTTCTCAGTAAAACATGATATGGCCCAATAACAGTATACATTATTTGTGAGATGAAATAATTTTCTTTTTTCAATGTTAATGAGGAAGTTTTCAATATTGAGATTTTATTTTTTCCATAAAATATATGAAAAATTTTTTCCCCCCTAATTTTTCTTTTTTTTGTGCGATCGAATTTGACTCCAGAATTTCGTTTTGAAAAACTAGTTTTGGCTCCTCCACCATTCTGATGACGTACCAAGTGAAAAACCGGGTTCACACAGGAACAAATTGAGATTTTGCGTGCGGAAGTACAGTGTTGCCCCCTGCTTCTAATTTATTCCAAATATTCGGAAAAACTGACCAGAATATCTTGGTAAAATATGTCGTGGATTTTGCAATACCAAATCATGGATTGTTTACCTTTCGTGATATATGTTATCATATATGTCTTATGAAATATAACTAGCACATAACATGCGAAAATATATGAATGCGATGATATAATCGAGAGCTATGGCTGAATAGAAAATAAATGAATGAATCGAATTTGTGAAGTGAATTATTTCAATATGATTTTGTGTTTGAATTTTTGGAACAGCTTTCAATTCATTTTCATGAAAATAGAAAGGTAGATCTGGCAATTGCGTAAATGCATTCGTAAATTTCGTCCGCAATCATCCGGATTACACCATAACATAACTTACGATAGCTATATTCACTCTAAACTCGCTAAGTACGTCACAGTTTTCCGCCTCAAAATTTATAAATTGGTTTATTTTGAAAATAGAATGGAGTTGAATGATTTGTATTGTCATTCTAGAAAGTAGAGATATCAAACTAAATAGTTGAGTACTTATTTGATGAGAATTCGTTATAAGGAAACTTCCTCATTCTTGTAATACATCTGAAAACACTTGATATTTCCGAAACAGTTGAAGATAGAGACGTTGTACATGAATTATGTCTAGAATTTTTTGAAGAATCCGAAAAACTAATAATATACAGGGGATAAAAGGAATGAGAAAGTTAGTATGGGCCACTGTCACATGACACACCCCATATTTTTTTTTTAAATACGCGTCTAAAAATTGCGTTTTTCCCAACACGCTCTCATTTATTTTTTATCGAATTCATTCCATTTGGCTGTTCCACCCTGTATATTTTCGACTAGATGAAACCATACGAGTATTTCAGACAAACAATCAGGATCCAATAACAGATTTTCGATACCTACAAATGAAAAACGTTGAACTATTTACTGTTTAAAACTAGTGTATTGATCAAACATGCCTGACTGTTGTCATGTTTCGGCTCTCTGTTGTTGTTTTTCCACTGAAAATTCAACATTCCCATACCATTTCACCGATTTTTGTGGCCCCAGGCCGTGGTGATGTGAAATTCAAAAATTATTACCAATAGAATTCGTAATCATAGATGGTTCGGCTACGGCGACGGTGAATTGTCCTGTGAATTTCAATATTCATGAGACATCAGAGTAGGCTGCGCTACTGTCGTTCAACAGAGCCGAGACTGAGGTTTAATTAAACCTAGATCAGAGCTGTTTAATTGAAACTTTAATAATTAGAATTTGGATATAGTAAACCTCACATTTAATCGTAGATCAACTGTAATGTAATCATAAATACGGTACAATTCGAAATGGAATTGGATTTCGAAGATTCGAAACAATTGCCAGGAGCTAAACGTCAACAAATTGTTTGCATGAAACATGTAACTGTTTCTGAAATATTTTTTATGGTAGCCCGCTACCAGTAATGATCATAATTGATTGTATTTTATATTGTTACGATTTATTGATGTGGGTTATAGATTCAGAAACACCCTGTACTCAACTGAACAATTCATTACAATACTCAAAACACAATTACCACTTTCTTAATATTTTGATACTCAAATGAACTGTACAGGGTGGACAAATTTCGATGTTCTTAAAGGGCAATAAATAAAATTTGAATTCTTATGGCATTTTTCTCTGTTCAATATAGTGGCGGAGATTTCTCGAAATGTCAATCACAGTTTGGTATGGTTTTTTCTCCTTTCAACTATGATATTATATGTTGGCACTACTGACAGTGATATTTCAATCGTAGAGATTTAATTTAATCTTTTGATTTCATTACTCTTTGAAATTCATTCATATTTTTTCATTTGGAGATGTCAAACATAAGTTATTATATTGTATTTGAGATACATTCAATATCCAAAAGAAAGTCCGCAAAATAAAACCATTTTCAAGAACTTAAATGAAGAACAATATCAGTTGTGAATCACACAAGCTAAGTTACATATAATTGTTCATTCTTCAGTCTATTTGGGATCAATAAATTCAGAAAGAAAATATTATTTTCGCCATTTAAAGTCACTTTATACGATAACCTATTTTTTTAGGATGAGTTATCAAAGTTGATCTTTTTCAAATTCTATACCTTGTATATTTGAATATATTCAGATTCATTATTCCGTGAATTGCATATCAATTTCTTGGAATTTGAATTTCGTCATCAATTTATTTGAAGAAATCATATTAAGTCTGAAATAAATGAATTAGGACGCAAGATATTTGACTTGTATAAAATTGATTATTTAATTGAAAGTCTATCTTTCGATTGGAGTCTTTATATAGAGTGTTCCTTAAAGACATGCTATTATTTGGAGAAGTGATTCTTTGACACATTTTGAGAAAATCTTTCCATAAACTTATGTCCTAAAAGTCTTAACTTTTGAGATACAGAGTGTCAAAATATTACACTCTTTCTAAGGTAGTCCTGATTAATTTATTTTTCAGAAGGTTAGGTTTTCATAAGCAGCAGCTAAAAAAATTCTAACTTCGACATTGTAATGAATCTGATCTCTTAATTTGCTTTCAGTCGTTGCACAAACATTTTCACGCCGCATCAGATTTTTGAGGAATAGACCTTGAAGTAAAACGATTCTTTTTAAGCGAAAACCATGCGTTTGACAAAGAAAATCCATGAGATTGGATTGTTCAATAATGAATGAGGATCTTAAAAGTAATTTTTATTTTGAAAGAAAGTAATGGCGTAGTATTTTTTTCTCCAAAAATATTCAATGCAAAACCCTTACGGACGCCACTGGTAGAGAAAATGAAAAATTTCGTACATCACAAAATGCACCTTGATGCATAGAAGACATGTACCAAATCTTCTAAAGATGTCCAGAATATTATCCCAGCTATTACCAAAAAACTGATTGTTTTTCAAAACTTTATCACCCTGTATCTCAAAAGTTAAGACTTTCAGGACGTACGTTTATAGGAAGTATTATATTAGCATGTCTTTAAGGGACACCCTGTATTTATATCACATGACTTCATGCATGAGTCCATCTACATTTGAGGAACATCGATTCAACAGTTCAATATCTTCAAAACAGTATTATTTCACTGTCATCCATTCTCAATGTCTCCTTTCGTGAGAAGTTTTATATAAAAAAAAAACTACACGAAGGCGTTTACATTCTCAGAACGAGATCCCTTGTGAATCAAATCTACTCACATAAAAGAGATTTCCCTATAGAAAAACATCTCAACGTCGTATTCCATGAGGTGAAGAATGTTGTCCTTCGAAATACATCAGATTTATTCGAACTAATTGAAAGTTATTCACAAAATCTCACAAAACAAAGTTCATTTCCATAGTCTATCGATTCTAGAATCGAAGTTGTGTGAGAATTCCAGAGGATTTCTATTGGGGCAACTCTTTCCGGATGATCGGAGAGTAACAGCACGTTTTTCATGAAAATATTCATTGACTCATGACGAAATATGTATCAGAGATACAGCAAGGCGTTCTTTCGAATGAACTAGAAATTCCAGGAAACACATATTTGAAGTCCGTACCGTGGAATTTCCTTTCATAGATCAAGAAGTCAACATCCCATTCTTTATTTCCACTTCTTTATACCTCTCGCGAAGGAAGTCCATCAAAAGAGTACAATGAAATTCTTTGGATTGCATTTCCGACAGATCGCACTTCAGCAATAGAGGGTGATTCACGACGAATTGAACATAGTCCTACCATAAATGCTATGGACTGAGACCATTCCATACTATTCTGGAATTAAAAAATGCCTTGTTGCGTTTTTGACGGATATACAGGATGATATTTGGAAATATGTGAATTATTCTACGTTAAATATATCGAAAAGTGGAAAACTCAGACGTATGAAATTTGGTACACTGAGTATGTTCCCTGAGCTCAATAAAATAGCTTTATACAAGATCGATGAAAATTAGAAAAAATAAATAAAAACGGCCCAGAACTCCAACAGTTGATTGAATAATACTTCTTTTCGAGTAATACAGTGCGTCCATGAATTAACGCATAAATTCATTATTGGCTAAATGAACAATAAAATTAGGAACTCCCAAAATAGGTCGATTTTTGATTTCAATTTACTATTGTTTCAAATCATAATCTTATATACAGGGTGAACCACTTTCGTGTGATGACGAAATCACCATTTTTTCCAAATGGACCCCCCCTGTTTTTTTTTCAATTTCCAAATTGCCTTTGCTGAGCTGATTCCAAAAATGTATAATATGTTGCTTCAAATTGGTACAGGGTGGGCAAAAATGCAGCGCGTCAAAATACGTAAGAATCACTATGTGATTAATAATCCGCGGGACCCGGAATGATCCGGGGAACCCTAATAATCCAGGAGACTTGGAATAATCCAGAAAGGACCCGGAATAATCCGGTTGACCCAGAATAATACGAGTGACCCTAATAATCCGGGGGACCCTAATAATACGGATTATTTTGAAAATCAAATTCGCCGGAAAAGTTCAAATAACCATATTTTCAGAATCATCGCGTCAAAACACGTAAGAATCACTATGAATTGAGGTCGAAAAACCGACTTCGAAATTTTCCGATTGGGTTCTCGCGATTTTCTCAGGTTCCTGATTCTCTACGAGTTCAAATATCCATATTTTCAGTGCGTTGAACTACGTATGAATCAATATGTGATTATATTTATATTTATTATTATTTATTTTATATTTTCAGACCTTTTCAGAGACTTTCTTTCTGCATTCATCAGAATTATACTATTTTTATTTTTTTCTGCAGAAAACAAATACTTCCGCGTTAATTTTTTTCAACTGTTGCTTAGGATCCTCCTTAATCTTTAAAGTGAAAAGTGAGAGAATTAAAAATTGTCTGATCTGGCTTACAGGGTGTTGTTTTAAGAAAACCAATGAAACTCTAAAAAAACTAAGTCGGGATCTGAAATATTTCAAAAACATGTTTTATTGAGCTCAGGGAACATACTCAGTGTACCAAATTTCATATGTCCAAGTTTTTCACTTTTCGAGATATTTAACGTAGAATAATTCACATATTTTCGAATATCATCCTGTATATCCGTCAAAAACGCAACAAGGCATTTTTCAATACCAGATATGGAATGGTCTCAGTCCATCGATAGCACTTATGATTGGACCATGTACAATTCGTCGTGAATCACCCTGTTTAATCCACCGATTTCGAATGAGCTTGTGTGTACATTCAATCTGGGACAGAAATTTGCCGTGGGGCTTTTCCATTGTACGGAGTCTGGAAATCAGGTAATACATCGATTTACTACGATTTCCAAGGTATAGAATCCCCAGAGAACATGTCGCGGTTTGGTAGATAAAATGTTGAATAGTTGATGAGAGTTCCTGTGTATTTGGTAATATCAGCGTTAATAGCAATGAAAATTATATCAAAATTCACCAAAATTCAAATCTATGCAGATAATGTAATGAGAATTGTGTAGCCATTTGTATCATTCGATCAACGAGTTCAAAGAGGGACGAGAACGCGTCATTCTATCATTCATAAGATTTCAATATGCATTTTTGATGTCCTAATCCTATGATCTATGTATTTGTTACAGATGCTAATAAGAGTGGAATGAACTCAAGGCCATTCTGGTGCAGCATTACAATATACGTAATTAGTTCTTCTCTAGCTCTAACATTAATAGGTGAGTTGTATTGGTTTGAAAAGACATTTGGTGCTCACCAACTGAAGATAATCTCGTTCAAAGATTAATATCTGATAAAATTATGAATTCCGGATACAGAAGTGATGGAATACAATTTTTCCCTACCAAAAATGAACAATTTCATATCGTTGCTACCCACCAAAAATCAAATTTCGATCTCAAATGATTCAGAAGTTACAGCTCTGGCCGATTTTTGTGCACACCTCTGTATATAGAGAGGAAACAGAAGAATATACTGATACAGTATGATAGAAATAAAATGAAATACTACATCATCTTCACTCGAAAATATCTTTACACTTGATATGCTCAAATATAAATTTTTTATAATTGAAAGGCTCCATTCCTGAATTCAAATCTATCATTCATCCTTCCAATAATTGTTTTAAAATACATTCTATGTCGTGGATATAATTGTTGATACAATACAAAGAATACTATTTCTGAAAAGAGTATTTTTTTTGTTTCAGACTGATCACCATCCACCCAATTGTGCCGTTTTTGGTTCCATCTTCTATCATTTTTCGCACTTCGCCAGTTGATGTGATCTTCTCCATAACACAATACTCAATTCTTCAAACTGGACCAATGTCTGTGATTGATAGTAGAAAATGTCAATGAAGTGTTCTTTATTCCATACATGTTAGTTAATGTGATATCGTTCGGTGATAATAAGTGGACTCACTGTATCTGTAATCGAATTAAAAATTCATGTGTGGCTACTTCAAATAATACAGGACGAAGAATTTTTTTTGACTCCAGAATTAACATCAACATGAAACCTTTCACAAGATACTGATGGAGCTGGTTCTATGGTTGCAACAACGTGTTGAAAAATGTGTTCTTTGTGTACAGGGTGATCTTATTGAATGCAGGGAGTGATATAGCAGTCATAAAGTGAGTGGCATTGATGACAGATAAAATTGAACATGAGTATCATTTTTGAGGTGTCAATTCACCTATTCTTGTGATGAAATATGATGTTTATCCGTTGAAAATTCCAATTGAAAATCTGACACTTACTTCTTTGATATTTTGATGGAATCGCCCACCTTTCCTAAATTTTCTGGAAAGTAGTCTATGTGGGAATGAAGAAAATAAACATTCCTTCAACACTCTTTTGACGATTTGCTTATTATTAGAGTATTTGTTATTGTTTAAAGAGTTTTCAATGACCTCCTTGGAGGCAATCCACCCTTCTCTTTGAGGTTCCCTCATGGTTTTGATGGATCAGCCATAAGCCGACCAATATCTGGTTTCAATATTATTGGAGCTATCATCATCTTAAGGGGGTATTCTGGTCTAGAGCCCTACTTTTTGGGTAGTTTTCAAACTAGGATGAAAACAATTAAAAACATTTTCACTATCAATTTTTCTATATAATGTTTATTGTTCGTTTATGTATGTAGAAAAAAATTTAGAAGAAAGAAATGTCAAAAATTCGTCAAATGACAGGCCGGTGAAGTGGGGGCTGCCAATCAAACAGGGCTCATTGGTTGACATGATTCCAGCCCTTGTAGTCATCCAAATCGAACAAACAAAAAAAATTCTTAATTAGTAAAGATGTCGCTATCGCTTGAACTACGGCCGAAAAAAAATATGAAAAAATCACAAAATGGCGTCTACTTGAAAAAAAAAACATTCATTTCTACCCCTGTTTTTCGACCTTTACGAATTTTTCAAAAAATTTTCCAAAATCCTTAGTTCCTGCGATAAAGAGATGTATGAAGAAGATTCTCACAAAATTTCAAAGGAATCGGTCAGATAGAACTTGAGATATCGTGTCAACCACCTCAACAAAAGTAGTTTTGAGAAAAACGCGTTTGAAGTTTGAGAAAGATTTCCAGTTTCGTGTCTACTTAGCTCCAAGATCGAGACTAAACTGAACAGTTCCAGGTATATTGGGACGTACTGGTAGTCAGGTATATATAAAAATTAAATTAAAAGGGCATACTACGAGCTCAAGTCGGATACAAAAGAATTCCTGGAAAACATCTGCCATTCATTGTGTGATCACTCCGCTCGGCCGGTTTAAGTGCCGCGTCACAAAATCCACTGTATCTCTCAACATAATTCGAATTTTGGAAAATCCTTTTGAGAGCATATTTTTGAAAGTCTAAGCTTTGAAAATATGCAAGAAAAAAAATTGATTTCTTCAATTTTCTAGACCAGAATACCCCCTCAATAACATTTCAACTAAGTTGCTATGTTCCAAAAATAATTCTTCACGAATACACACTCGAACAAATACTTCATCTTGGAATACTTATTATTTCCATCAATCGAATATTGCACCAGATACGAAGCGTGAAACTGTTATGAAAAGTACTGAATATTACCGATGAACGACTGGCTTTCGAAGAAAAGCATAATATTATCTACACCTGAAATATACGGAATGTGACTCGCGAAGTCGATACTGCATCGGTTTTCATATCTCAGCTCGAAATGTTATTTCATTCTGGATTACTTTTTCTCATTTCATTCTCCTCGGAGAATTGTGAGACGTATCATTCGATTTTTTTATGTGATGCACAATCACATTCATGAAGATATAACATTTTTATAGATGGAGAGTAAAGAGACTCCGGAAAGCTATATAGATAATTTCGAAATATCTTCAATATGTGACTCACCTAGTTTGAATTATGAAAATATCTGGAGCTTTAACACAAAATAGTTTTTATTTCATTTTATTTTTTGACTTCGAAGTTTAGATTCACAAATTTTAAGTGTGACAGTTCATGCATTGGTATCTTAAATTTGAATTATTATGGAATTCATCGTTCAGAAAACATTACTTCTGAGATAGTTTGAAGATTCATGTGTCTATGATCATTAATTATTTGGAAAGAATATTCACTATGAATTTATTCGAATCTTATAAAATCGAATAGTATCAGAATACATAGATTTGTGCAGGAATACATTGTTCAGGTACGAAATATACAGGGTGGGGCACCCCATACGACACGGTCTCTGTAAACCGAACCCTTGAAAATTTCTTCTTTTCATGATCTGTATATTCATTGAGGCTGCAAAAGGAAATTATTTTGGAGTATACAGGTTGGCTCAAAAAAGTGTGACATATCAAAGTTGTGATTTTTCAAATGGAACACCCTGTATTTTGTTACAGTTTTGGATATTTTGAGAAAAAATGATACGATTTCATGAAAGGTACCATGTACCTAACTTTAATCGTTTTCGACCTGTATTTTTTCAATCTGTACAATACAAAAATTCGTTTATCTTTCATTTTATGTTAGGGTCATGTATCAAAAATTAATGATATATTGAATCAATAACTCTTGATGTATGATTCGAAAAAATTAATGAGTTAAATCATTGAATTCTACGTGAAAAAGCGCTTTGGAAATTTCTATAGAAACAGGGAATTTTCAACAGGAGAGAAATTACAGTACCTTTTCGAAAATGCACATTTTATGCAGTTTCCATCATAAAAATTGATCCTCAGACAATGTCAACAGTTTTCATCTATCTAGTTTAGAAACAGGACTTTCCCTTCAGAAGTGTCCAATTTGGCCCACCCTGTACTTGTTTGAATAATGCATTTTTCATGAATTCGATGAAACAAACAAATTTTGTGAATACTTTTATCAATGAAATATTAATATTCTCACATTACCCTAAGCAAAAATAGTGAAACACAACATTAACCAAAATAAACAAAAAATATTTCTACAAAAAACAGGACATTCATTGAAACCAAATAAAAATATAATCATAATAACATAAACATACATAAAAAATGAACAGAAAATATTCGAACAAAACAACAGGATAAAAAATGAAGCTTATAACATCATCACATTTTCCAACGAATAAATTGGCACATAACCTGTTATTCTACCTTATCGTCACACACAGCTTTTTTAACAATTTTCATTATGCTTCAAACCGAAAAAATAAGAAAATCGCGTTCAATTAACGTAGAAAGTTTGAAGTTGTCGTGATACGTGATAATTATTATTTGATATTTATAATTTTGTGCTGCATAAATCCACACTTGATTTTGGGACACTTTTCAGTGAATCGTTACGATTTGTCAAAAGTTTTCTTGAAAAACTAGAATTGCAACTTCAAATTCAAAGGGGGAGTTATAATCAAAGTTTAAAGTCTTCTTATAGGTGAAAAGTCATCAAAATCATTCTGGTAAGTATGAAGGGATCACCATACACAAACAATTCCTCCTCTTGGGTCTTGTTCTACTTGCAAACCCGACCCAGAATAAAAAACCCACAATATCCAGATAATACCAACTTCCTACCCTCCTCGCTGGCCAACTTCATCGATCTTGGAAGTTCATAAATCCAAGAGCTCGGGCACTAAGTGAATATATTCAGTAAGTTATCGGTATTATCGGGGGGAACATGCCTGGTGGATCCATTTGTTCGCCAGTAATGGGCCAGAGTTGACAGCTTGTGTGCACACAGGACGAAATTATGTAGGTTGAATAGACAAGTCGGTCGTATGGAAATTGTCTTGGGGCTGGATTTCCAGCAACTCGCTGTTTTGCGTTGCTTGCTTATCCCGTCGTGAGAGCGATCTCATCTCTGAAGGTAGCCTGATTTAATGAGATTGTAACGCACCCTTTTCGTCACTATCTATTTATATGGTTAGCTCACATGAGGCTCGTGAGTAGATACTATAGACAGAAAACAAGCTGGATTCACAAAATAAGGAACCCGTTTTGTGGCTGAATTCTGGCAAATTTACATGTTTCGATGTTTGTATACAGGGTGTAACTAAATAAGTGTGAAACATTTGAGGGGGTGATTCCTCATTGAAAACAGGATCCTTTATATAAAGAATAGTAGTAATTGGTAGTAAAATTTTAGGTTAATTTCAATACTGTAACTTTTTCAGTGCTAGTGAAAAAAAGTTGAACAAATTTTATGTACCCCCTTCAAGCGGCTGTATCTTAACATGGGATGTTCCAATAAAGTTTCTTTATATAAAAAATCTTATATTTTTGCGATGAGGAATCACCCCCTCAAATGTTTTACACTTATTTAGTTACACCCTGTAGACCAACTCGGTAACTTTACGAGATACGAAGAAATGGAGGTCGCATCCTTGATAATTTCTTTCTAGGTAAGTTTACTGCTGAAAACAAAAATGGGCTATCGTCTGTTGTTTTTGAGCTACAAACAAAAGTTCGATTTTTCGAAGTAGGGGAAAACAACTTCTACATTGTCAAGGCACTGTTTTCCGTTCAATTCTGTGGCGTAGAGAATAAAAAAAAACTCGAAAAAATTCGAGTCATGATCCAAAACTGTATTTTTTCAAATGATACAGTAATGTGATAAAAGCTCACTGTCATTTTTATGTTGCATAGGGTAAAACACAAGTTCACCTCGCTGAACTGACTGCAAAGAAGTCAATTAGATCCAGAACTGGGAAAAAAATTGTTGAAATCAAAATGGAGTTTTCAGTATCATCTTGAAGTATCAGAAAAGGATGGTGAGAACTATATCTCGGAAATTATTCGTCGTTAAGACTTGTATGGCCAAGAGAAAACCTTGGAAGTCATCGTGATGTTGTTTCCAGGATGGCCACCAGGGGGCGTTATCGTCATCTGAAACTTTCAAATTGATTTTTCAGGGCAATATACCTGATAAAATCAGTGAATACATTGAAACATGCTAAAGTTGACCTTTATTGGAGTAATTTTTGTCATACAGTTTTTGACGTATTGAAATGTAATGACTCGACCGATTCCAACAAACTTGGTCTCGTTAGAAAGGGCATTGATCACTCTATGGAATCCATGTCATTTGTGATATGTTTGATTTCGAGTGATAACACTAGTGGGCGTGTTTTGATGTTATAACAAAGAATTGCAAAGTTCTCTGCGAAATCAAATGTATAATCAGTTCATGCAGTTTGCAATTGGATTGTCATTTGTTTGTTATGTGTTGCTCCAATGTTGAAGTATCACTATAAATATTTTCTTGATAGCATAATCAGTTGTTGATTCATTAAAAACAAGTTGAAGCGATACTCACATATATTACTAAAATGCGACACATTTTAATTAAACGAAATTTCAGCTTTTTGTCAAATATGTAATATGTCTTTTATGCAATCATATTTTGTTGATGAAGTCTCGTTGAATATGTATAGCAGTATTAATTATTCAACTAGATTTAATGAAACTGCGACACGGAAGGTAGAAAATGAAATAAGAGTAAACATCAAACACAAACAAAAATGAACACAATGATGGAGTGGTACGGTTTTGTCATGACTATTTCAATTAAAATCATCACCGACCGTATATTGTTTGTTTATTTATCGTATCTGTTTAATTAACAACTGAACTATACACTTTTCAGGTGCCTAGGGCAATACAAATAGAATTCGAAATTTGACAAGCTTTTCAGTTTAATAAATTGAAAACATTATTTTCTTCAAATGAACATTAAGAATGCAGTATTTCCGATATTTCAAACGTGCACGTCAAATCCATCCGACATTCACTGTATTTTGACAGTTGACAATTAGCTAATGGTTGACGAAATTATTATGTTTCCATGCTGTCCAATTTGATTATTCGAAAACTACTGCTATTTCAATGTTTTCTTAGGATGAATACAAAATAAACCTTTCCCTAATATACAAGGTATCACGTTATTGAAGTAATTAGTCAAAAAGTTGTACAATCTTATGCATTAAGTCGCACGGAAAAGAATGTGGAATTTATTTATGAAGTATCCATTTCCCCACGATTATTTTGCCAAATTCGTGTTATTGGACCAACAAAAGTCATATCAGAACATGAAGCTGGCTGTAAACACAAAATTTCCAATATACTTTGTTGATATCATACTGTGAGTTAGCATTATTGTGATGTTTGATTTCATTTATGATTATTTTTCAGAAGTAGATACATTTTCAAATCCATTTAATATTCACTCTGTATAGTTTCATGATCAACTTCCGATACTCGACTATGACACCTTGACATCTGTCAAATCAAGTTCAAAATTCCTGTATCCCAAGCAGATCAAATGGTCACCAAATCGATTCTTAGAGACAGTTCAATTATTCCCGGTGACTTTCGACAAATACGTCTCGAAGAGTTTTCCAAAAAATTCAGACTCTCCAAGGACAAGAAGATAAAAGAGATAAAATCCCCCGTTGGCAGTGAGGTCTCTGAGAATATTTCTTCCTTGGCTCGACCCAAGAGGAGGCCCGATGTTAAAATGGACGACAGCCACTGGAAAGTGAAGAATTCCACTTTGAAATACAAAGCGACGAAGAGGATAAAGTCGCTGGCGCAACCGAAGAATGTTACTCGAAAATGTGGCGAACGAATTTCAGCGGATTTGTCGGTATCGTCGGTTAAACCGAGTGCATTGAAATATGAACCAACGATGAGGATTATAGAGCTGGCTAGACCGAAAGACTGGATTTATTACAAAAAATATGAATAAAAATGTGTTGGGGTGTAAATGTTTTGATTGATGGTACCCATTTTTCCACCAAGCTAAAATTGAGTTCATATTTTTTTAAGGAAGAGAGATACTGAAATCAATTTTTCGCTTCTTGAGAAAATACGAGTTTTAATCAACAATTCATAAAATCATGGAAATCGTCACTGAAAGAGTGACATTCAACACGCGACATGGATTTTGATGAACATTTTTGTTGGTACTTTGTATCGAGGAAATTTGAATACATCAATCATGGTTTAGCGATAATTATCTCCAATTCATATTTTGATAAATGTCATACATGGCCGTTCAGCAAAATCATAATTTCCAGAAGATATGAGTGATAATATAAAATATCTTCGAATTTATGATTTCTGAGTATAGGTAAGTGGAGTGGAATTGGGGTTCATTTTTGGAGTAGAATCGAATTATGTAATGAAAAAGTTAGGTTTCCGTTGGAAAAAATTTAGTTTTGCCATGTTTCTCATTCACACTTTGAACCGACTTTTTCGAACACCCTGTAGATACTTTAGGGAGTTTGATTGGTGCAAAATGTTCATTGAACTTTTACTATCCATGGATCAATTGAAGCATATCTCAAAAAATGTATATCTACAAAAAAATTACATCTGTTTGATGAGCTGCATCTGTCACTTTTAGTAGAAAAACTTGAATGACTCAGAAACGATAAATTTTGGATATGGGGTATTATATATAAAATTATTATTAAAATATTCAGGTATAGGAACATAATATATTATTTGGAAGGAACTCCAATTGTCTTTCAGGTTATTGGATAATATACAGGGTATTCCATTTGGAAAAAGTGCATTTTTCACCATTTTTGTATCTATCGTCAAAGTCATCAAATTATAACGACCCTGTACAATATAAAACGAATTTCCTCAGGCATAATTGATACGCAGGACATTGGTAAACTACACCCAAAATTTCAGCATTCTACGAATCCAAATACCGCAGTAATAAACATTTGATTGAAGCTATGTTTGGCACGAAAAATAAGGAAATCAATTGATTTCTCGAAAACCTTTCGAGATAGGTATAGGAAAGTATCACACGAAAATAATAAGAAAGTATTGAAGAAACAAAAAATGGAATAAAATATAGGGTGTGCTGTTATAGAAGCGGCAACACCGCAACGCTGAAAATATTTTAAATCGATAGAACAAAATTGATAACCCAAGAAACCGAATTTTTAGAATGATCCTACGTCCCGTTCTCCATATACCATAACCTATCGAACGTGAGTGACCCTGTTTATCACCTTTACTCATAAAGGAACTCCCTGTATATAACCTTTGTTTTCTACGTTATTCCGATTATTCAACATGCAACCAGTGGTTTCGTATGTATTCAACCACATGAAGCATTTCAACCGAAATAAACCACAAACAAAATTGTGACATACTCGTGTATGAAACTTGTTAGCGTATGTTCAAAATAGCCCTCCTGAGCGAATTTATTTCATTCCGCTGACGAAACCGCAATTAGGACGCTCCATCTTCGTCCAGCAGATCCGAGCGGAAAACGATGCATACACCATTTCCACTACTCTATTTCCATTTTATTTTTAGCACATATTCACACAGAGCCGCTCGCTGTGCTCAGACGCTCGTCCACAATATTATACGTGAGGTGCTCGCGATATTCTCTAACCGAATGCGTTTCATCTGCAACCCACCTGTACCATTCTAAAAGCCCTTTTCACGCATGTGGGAGCGAAATTCTCAAAGAGGTAATGTCTGAAGAGGTGAACCAGTGCGAAGTATGCCGGAAATCGGCTAGTCACAAGTGCGGGGGATGTCATAACGTGTATTACTGCTGCAAGGATCATCAGAGGACTGGTTGGAAGATACATAAGAGCCAATGTCGTCCTTACAAGGTGAGATTTCAGTTGATTGAGGTGATCTCATTGATGAGCGTTTGTTTGTTTGTTTAGTTTGAACACTTATTTTAGCATCCTGTATTGAATTGATTATAGCGTTCGCCCAAACAAAATATTAAAGAGGTATTTATCTCCCACATCAGTTTTCTGAAATAACATCAGTGACACACAAACACATACAAAGTGATAAATAAATAACACGGATGTTTCCAGTAAACAATCTTGGATTCGTCAGAGTTTATTCACGATCTTCAGAATGCGCATGTGCTAATTTTGACAGCTTCTCAATAGTCAGATATTTCGTGAAACGTTCATACGAATCAAGTCAACTGTCAAAAGGTTGAAATTCTTTTGGGGTAAAATCGTTGAACTTTCAACAAATTCACAATTTTCTGATGAGCAATTCTCAAAATGTTCTTATTTTGAGTTGGTGGGTGGTATTGTATTGTTTCTTTGAGACTCAATACTCTATTTGAACCCTTTTGATACATTAAACTCGAACCTCAAAAGTGAAAACTCAAAAGTAAAACACTTTGCAGGAAAATGATAAGAATAATGAATGTTATTTATGCTTTTTTTAAACCTCTCCACTTTAAAAAAATCGATGATACAAGGTGTTTTTTAAATCATATATCTGAGAATTATTCTTGGTATTTCACTAGTTACGACCCAAAAATGAAAATGGTAAAATTGTTAAAACCAGAAATAAAATTGACTAGAAAGCATTATATTCAGAGATTGATTCGAAAATATTTTAGATTCATCTTGTATTTTATTCAATCTGATTTTTTTTTCTTGATATAGTTTTATATATTTTAGATATTGTTGACATTTTGACATGGCATATAGAGCTCCATGATACGGCTTATTATTGATTTTTTTTCATTATTCTGTTGTTTTTAATTAATTCTTTCAATCCTACTGTTTTGATGATGAGAGTTGATATGCTTCTGACATTGGAGAGATTCTTGATTTTGGAAACAAATCATCATTCATTTCAATTGAAATACCCAGTATATCATTACATCACCATAAAAAACTTTTCCATTCCTTCGAATCATGCCTATTATAATGTACTTTCACAAATCGAAAGAATTGCATTTTCAAATCAGGATTCGAAAGTTTTCATATTATCAACGAATGACCTTGAATATTTCGATTGAAAAACTTCTATTGTCAATGATTTTTCTCATAAGAATTACATTCTAGATGACCGTGAACTATTAGAATCATTGAGCTATATATCCAGATCTACACAAGAGATTTGTTTGATTATTGACTACTATTTTGCATTAATCAATAGGGCTCCATATTCATTGAATCCATTTTTTTTTCACAGATCTGTTCGGACGAAACTCTCGGAAGACACCTTGTCACCACCAAAGATATCAAACAGGGGGAATTGGTGATGCAAGAAGCTCCCCTCATCTGGGGCCCAGCTCAACAGACCATCCCGGTGTGCCTTGGATGCGGAAATGGTGTCGACGAAACTAACAGTAGGCCATGTTCGAAGTGTGGCTGGCCAATGTGTAGCGAAATCTGCGAGAAAGCTCCTGGACACATACCAGAATGCAGATATACCGTGATGAGAGGAGATAAGGTAAAGGAAATGGTTCGAAAACTTGGTTAGCTAATGATTTAACGAGGTAATGTAAGCATATGATCAGCAGTCATTGTCTGGAATTATTGTCACAATTACTGTCATGGAATGTCAAGCTGAAATGACATATGACAAGTCGATACTTTTTAATGTCGTACGAAGAAGTGTTTTTTCTTGAGAATACTCATTTGTTTCAATTCATTTGTAGATATGGATCTGAATATCTGTGAAGTCTAAGAATTTGGTAACTTTCAAGGTCATAGTGACTGTTTATCATGATGATGGTTTGAAACTTACAGTGACAAATGGAAAATACTCTGCAATAAACAATTGAATGCGTAAAAATTATTCATGCATTGTTTGATGTCGAACGTATCATAGAGCAAACAACATTTATTTTTCATTTCGATATTTTTTGTTTATGATACTTATGATGGAATGTCATGAACATAACCATATGATTGTGCGAATATTGGATTACTCATTATGTTTATGAGAAAAACATCGATAAGTTAACGCGATGTTTATGCCGAGCTATAAGTAGCATCCTTTTTGAATTCAATCTCGTGAAAATTTCCTTACAGAATATTGCATATATTTATTCAAAATATATGAATTCCTTTAGCTGATATTATTTATTCAGCGAAGAACTCTTCTCTGAAAGGAGCGCAAATTTATTGAAAAAACATCTCTCAACAAATAAACCAATAAATTGATGAACGAGACTGATAATGTCTCATTCCATAATGCCCATTTCCAGGTTTCGATAAAGAACTTTCGAATGATACATCCATCCTATCAATCCATAACTGTTCTGAGAATACTCTATCAGAAGCAATTCTTACCAGAAGTATGGAAGAAGATTGATTCGTTAGAATCGCATTGCGAACAAAGAAAACACACGCAGAAATATCAACAAGAACGAATTGCTATCGCTCAGTTCATCAGGAGGTTTTACAAGCTGGACAGCATTTTCACTGAGCAGGAAATCATGAGAGTGTGTGGAATAATCATGGTAAGAAGTGTCATGAGTTCTCACAAATATTAAGTTTCATTATTTGAGATTAACATACTCATTATACAAATTGTTTATTCTACTAAACCACACTGGAGCGTCTCATATTCTAAATAATTCATATTGATCGAATTAATAAATTGCGAAAGGGGCGAAACCACTTAAATGACAAGTGTCATTTGCTTCTGGGGTTTATTCAAATGTACAAATTTCCACGAGAGAAAATAGAATGATGTCAGATCAGGCGATCGTGATCGATTTGGAATTATTTGATCGAGATATTGCTATATGTATGTTGATTCAGTAATTTTCTGACAAAATGCCTCAAAGACACCGTGAGCTCAAAAAAATAATTTTTATCAGTGTTCAGCAGAATGTAGTTTCCACAATTTGGTGAAAATAAAACTTCACTCGTTTATTAAAAAAAAAAACAAACAACCGTCTCACAATATTTATTTACACAAGGTAATGTCACAGAATAATTTGAATAGATTTTTTCAATAAATAAAGTACAATCTCCAGTCATATTTCCTAACATGACAAGTTTCATCTTCAGAACCTGGTCTCATTTTTAACAAAAAAATCATATGCTTCTGGCACAAGGCAATTTACTTTTGATGCAAATTGATTGGTGACCCAACTGCCAATGATAATTTAGTTTCCAAGAGATAACCCAGATTTGGTGACACAGAAATTAATTGCATTATCAATGGAAATTCCATCACAGCTATCAGCATTTGTCTCAGAATTTGACAGCTTCCATTTGAGGCATCTGAGTTTGTCTTCCCTCATGTTTTCTCACAGTTTCAAAGGTCTTTGGTGTTTGAATCACTGAATTGAGTTGAGATACCTTTTGTATTTTGTGCTACTTGTGACACATTAGTCAACTGAGCAGGTTTCTGAAAGAGAACATTTAGTTTTATTTGGCAACAGTCAACTGATTTGTTGCAATGAGATGAAATATCTGTGAAAAATAACTACCTCCAATAACTACCTCATCAGAATGTCCAGTTGCAGATACTTCTACTTTTGAACTCACAAATAGTCCTGGAATGAACAGAATTATATAGATTTCAGTTGTGTCAGCAGATATTTTCAATAGAACATACCCTCAAATACTTCCTTAGGTATTTGTGAAGGGATTGCATATTTTTTCAGTCGGGATTTCGACATGCCTGCAAACATTTTATCTTCAAAATGCTCACTGCATATTCGAAAATGATCATAGCAGTACTGAGCACTGTGAAGCGAAATCTTGTCTACCTGCAGAATATCTTTCCATTGTTCAAACCTAGAATAATAAATTTATCAGTGAACCTTCCAACATTTCCTTATCAACTTGAATTCTCACCGTTTTATATCCTTTGGAAAGCGAAAAAACGAGAGATTTTTACCATGCCTGGAATTTTTGTGACACACACAACAATAATGATTAGATTTTGCAACTTTATCCATGATTTGGAGAACACGATGCTCAATTCAGGATTTTTAAAAGAAAACATCTATTTGGTTGTCTCAATTCGACACTTAAACGTTTTTGTATATAAAAATAAATTGAACAATTGAGGTTATCCGTTATGTACGTGTTTACAACTCGTTATGAAGTTCACGTGTGTCATTGCATGGTTGCCAGATGTACTTACTTATACTTCAATTTCTACATTCGATGAAATTGATTTTCAGAATTCGAGTGAACTCTCGGTCAACTGAAAATCCTGATTATTCAGTTCGACAACAATATGAATGAACTGAAACATATACAACTGATGGAAACATGAGACGTTCCTGAAATCTTGTTTGTTTCATTATTATTCCACACCCTTATATTTCAGGTGAATTCTCATGAAGTGCCCCTTACAGAGCCTCCCCACATCGCTATCTACGAAAGAGCTTCGTTACTCGAGCACAGCTGCAGCGCTAGCTGCGTCAAAAGCTTCACCAACGAGGGTGGATTGATCATCAGATCAGGGAAGTCGATAAAGAAGGGCGACAATCTGAGCATCTGCTACACGGACCCTCTGTGGGGCACCCCCAATAGGAGGCATCATCTGCACGAATCAAAGTTCTTTTGGTGCGTGTGCCCAAGGTGTTCTGACACCACGGAGTTCCAGACGTACTTCAGTGCGTTGAAATGTCAGGACAGGTAATTTTATGCTGTTGGTAACTTTCAACTTTCTGTTTCGGAGTGTTGTTGAAAAATAAGAAAAGTGGCAACAGCGCATAATTCGTTGATATAATTTCTAGCTCTTGTAGAGGATTCCTTCTCCCCAAAAGCTTTATCGAAAACACCACCAACGACAAAGGCTCAGACTGGTTCTGCAACAAATGTAGCAGCATTCTTTCTTCCTACTCTGCCCAAGATCTCTTGGATAGGATCGGCAAGGACCTATCGGAGATGCCCAAGGGCAGTGTCAGAGAATGCAAGAGTTTCATCCGTACTTACAGCGAACTGTTACATCCGAATCATTATTACTTGACTGACGTAAAGATGGCGCTGACAGAACTTATTGGACAAGAGCATGACGGTGGTGTTACAGAAGTTTGCGATGAAGAATTAGAGTTGAAAGCAAAACACAATTGTGTAGGGAATTGATCGAGTTGATGGGAAAGTTAATACCAGGTGAGTGGAATCATTAAATTTTCGGATGAATCGGAGACTGAGTGCGGAAATAACACAAGATGAATGAAATTCGATGACGAGCCTAATTTTGTAGGTGAGAAAAGAGTAAAAGGACTCCTACTGTTCGAATTGCACGCTGCCGTCACGGAAATGGGCAAGAGGAAAGGTGACTCTGAATCATTTTACACTGCTCTGATGGTTAGTATAAATGTGTTTGGAAATAATTATCTTACGACCTTGACTATGACCTTGTGTCTCACTGAAATAAACAAATAGCAAGTGGGTGGTTCTTTTTTGTTTCAGGCTTCTCGGGAAATTCTTTCAGAATGTGTAGAAATTCTCAGGTCTGAGCCCGAAGGATTGCCAGAGGGTAGAATCTACAAACAGGCCGAGACTAATCTAAAGGACTTGGAAACCGTTCTTCGAACGGTTCATAAAAATATTGGAGATAATCCTCTTTGAGATATCATGTTTTATCTTACAAAATCTCATTTCATACGTTTTTTTGATACCGTCTTGTTAATATGTGATTTTCTGCCAAAAATATATCGGTTTAAATATCGTCTTTGTATTTTTTTTTCAACTCACAGTATAAGTAAACATACAGTTATGTCAATTGCTGTCGGTCCCTTTTTAAGTATCATTTTTTATAACACCACTGCGCTTTCACCCTTGCGCAGATCTGTGAGTCATCGTTCTGATCAACCAATGATGAGCTTTCCCGCCAATGTCAAATGTTTACGAATTCAAATGCCACCAGGTCCGGCTTCGAAAAATAGTAAGCCCTACGAATTGAATCGTTATAGAAATACTGTTTTCCTAAAAATTAAGATTGATCAACATCTAATTATAATATAACGATAATGTACATTTATCAATCTATCACTTTAACAGCTTCTCTCGTACGACTCGAAACGTGGTCAAAATATTAGAAGCCTGCCCTGCCTTAATTCGAAGGAAAGGCTAGTGCCCTCTTGAGTCATCTAGATACACCAAGTTAGTATCGATTTTGTTCATGGTAGGAAACTGCCTTCAAGTTTTCAATTGAATCGTAAGATGTCACTATCTAACTCGAAATTTGTAAAATGGATAATACAATAGTATAAATAGATAAAATGATATTCAGCGTTGAAGAATCGAAGAAAAAAATGCGAAGATCGTTTTGGCTGAGAATTATGTTTGTATTTAAGGAATATTCATTGAATTACTGTCTCTCTCTTCATCGATAAAGAAGTATACTAGAAGGGGTCCCGAAACGAACAAGATTTGAATTTGCCGCCATTTCTGCTACAAAGTGTCAAACATGTGATTGCCGATTTCTCGAAAAACAAATTTACAATGTGTCACTGTTTTCAGTGTTGCTGTTTTGTGATATAATTGAACCATACTTTCTGGAGAATAAGGATCGTCAAGCAGTGACTGTGTTCGATATCGCGACATGATAACAGTTCTTTGTGCCGAAATTGGATGATATTGATGTGGCCAATATGTGATTTCAACAAGACAGTGACATGCCATGCATTAGATGTTCCCTGGTTTCAGTCTTCATGCCTATAACACTGCCTATATTCGATGCTTCAATTATGTTGAGGTCATTTTAGAATAATCAATTGCTTTTTTTTCTCGATTTTAGAACGGTCTATGTTCCATTCACTTCACTCCTTCGCAAAGTCACCTTTTTTTACACCTAAAGGTCATCCTCATTATACACGTGCTATCAATCAACATTCTGTGCCTTCCTTCGAAGTGGAGCAAACTATACCTAACCCATCATCATCACACACTCCACGGTCATTGTTAACTGCTGTTCATAAACACTTCGAAAGGAGGACCGAGAAGATTTTATTGTTCTCCACAAAGGCCGAATTAACTCCTCGTCTCTAATTAAAACTATAAACAACGTCCTCTGGAAGGCCTTCCTTGTAATCCCTATGTAATCGGCGGTGTTACCGTTAAATTCAGGTCCGTATCTGTCATCTTCATGATTCGAAAATTAATGAGAGAAGCAAAACAGCAATCAAATTACTTTTTCTACTTCCCTTACAGAAAATGACGGAATTTGTACAACTCGCCATATGTAACTGTTTATTTAAGCACTGGGTGACGTAAAACTGTACGATTTAACTTGACCGTAAAAAGAGAGCACGATTAACAACCAATACGGTAGAATCTGTAAAGTAAATCGTATGACATATAACCAATGAGATAGAGCCTTCAGTAGTTGTCATGGAAACGAATAACAAGTCGCGTCGCCGATAACATTTTGATATTTAGTAGATTAAGCAGACTGACAGCAACAGAAATGTAAAACTGAATGGGTTACAAGAAGAGACTCAAAGGAATTAAATGAAGAGGATATTGTTACACTCTTTGAGGGAAGATAATTGGGGTGGTGAGGACAAATGATAAATGAGAGGCAGGTGAATGAAGCGAGAGCCAAAAAAGAAAGAAGAAAACCGAAGAAAACATGGAGTGAGATCTGGAACACAGCAAAGACAATGGCACAAGACAGAAGTTTTATACAATGACAGATGAAGTGAAATTTTGATACTCATAGGGTGTAATAAGGGCTGCCATCTTACTAGTTGCAGCTTATGAAATTAACAAAATTATCTAGGAAATTGAGAGTGCAGAAACAAGAGAAAAAGAGGATATGTCAGCTGAAATAAGTGAAATTGGATATTGCTCAGGTGATTTCTATGAATTCAAAACTACGAATTTAGAAATGTATGTGATGGGGAAACTGGCAACTGGTATTTGCAACTCAATTCTCAAACTAAAACCATCATTAGGCCAGACCAAATGAAGGAATGAGGTCGCTCACACGATTAGATACGTACGTGAAATTGAAATAATTCTTGAAAGTTTCAAGAACTTCGTAGGTAGGACCTACCTATTGATTTTTGAAAGGCTCGTTTTTGGACAACCAGAAATATTGTTCAAAATGATGACACGTTGTTCAATCGTGTGATACTCCATTCTCACTCACCTCAAACTGTCAATTGTAATTTTTTCAACACTTTACTGCATACATGGCGGCAAATTGGATTCTCTTGATCTAATACCAATGTAATTTCAATATTATCCACGTCCACTACTTTTATGTCGAATGTTCAATGTCCAGAATCTCACTTATATGTAATTCCATCTCAATAATTTTAGTCTTAGTTTTAGTAAAATAATCAGTTTTAATAATTCTTTGTGATCATTTTTATTATTGTAATGGGGCTTTCCCGTATTTGTATAAAAAATGAAAAAATAAAATAAAAATTTTGAAGAACAGCCTGAATATATAATTCTGCGTATAATTTATTGGCACTATTTCTTCCGTATGAAACGTAATGAAACTAATGAATTCATAACAGTAGAACCATCTCACCAAGAACCATTCAATTGGAATTATAACACACCAAAAAGAGCTCTTCTGGAACGTTATCTCATTGGAGCCTCTGAGCGGAGGTTTATTAAAATTAATACCGCAATAAGCAATGAAGGATTCACTTTTCATTCAACTAGCTAGTGTCGTTTAGAACCGATAAACCGAGCCTGCCACCATTACATCCTACATTAAACACCAAACTTCTGGCTGACTATAATATCGAGCATCAGATCCATTATGGTCTGGCTAAGCTTCAGATTTAGTTTGAAGTATCAGAGCTACCCTTTGGCATCAGCAGCGGTCGTTCGGAGGAAGCAGTGTCGTGATTATTACAACACTTTGAATGCTGGAATCTGAATAGCAACCATGCACAACGCACTAATCAGGAGATAGTTCGTTTATGAGAAAAACATCGTCGTATCTTCAAAACAATTATGGAATTGTTAACGATGGAGAATGTTTTTATATTCATTTTTTTTTGTACTGTTGAGAGTTATTAACCACTCGAACAAAATGAAGTCGTTTTTTTTGGTTTATTCGACAGTTTATAGTTTCAAAAATGTCCTGTGAAAGCAGCAAGGTCGTATCTTGAATAGTTTTTGAATGGCAGTGATCTAGTTGAACAACTTTAATCGACTTCAAATTGAAACTGAATATTCTTGAGTATATTCACTACACAATGACCCACGATCTGTTTAATTGGTTGAAAATTAAAACTCACACTCAATATCCGACATAAAATCGGGACAAAAATAGTATTTTCCGAAAAATTTAATTGACCTAGTTGCATTCAGAGAACATCATAGCTTAAACGGTTTTTTGTACTATTCAAAACAATGTTAAAACACAGAGAGCCTACCCTGTCAGACTTGTCCATTGCGCACATAGCTCACGAGTGGACATGTGCACTCCAGATTCCAAACTGATAGGTGACATTTGATAATATAAAATTAAAAATTTCGAGATATTCTGGAATTGTCATGGATTATAATTGGATGTATGTATTTGGTTTCGAAATGTATTAAAAATTAGCATTTTGAAAATTTGTCTACCATACAAGTTTTTTTTATTCAATCTCTATGCTTTCTTTCCTGTCATTTCAAAACGAAAAATTGAGAATTTCGTGCTGGAGATGTACATAATATTGAGATTTGAGAATCGGGATATGTAAATAATATATCATACAATCTTGTTGACAGATAGTCTCCCTGATTTATTTACTTACAACGAAGGCTTTTTTATTATCAGTGCATTATCGATATCTTATCAAAACATACAGAGAAAGTATCATCGAGAACCAAAACGCCTATAATCATATCATTTATTGTCGATATTCATTGGAAATAATTTGAAGATGTGGAAGCTCTTCTATTTTGTGGTACAAATAAGTTTTGGTAAGTTAGAAATGATTGCCACTACTCCAAAAAACCATGGGAATTCTCACTGGTCGAAAATCAAATTTGAGTCACGTTTGTATAGTTCATATACAGTGTGAAATAAATAGTCTTTGTGATTCGACATGAAAATGTAGTCCTAATAATTTTTCTTCCCATTTAACATTCCTGAATAAAATCTGAGACTTGATAACTGAAAGCGAATGTGAGTCTAACAGATAAAATATTTTCTCTTAGTGTTGGGCCAAAACTCCTCACAACTTTTAACATGTTACGATTGTGACTCAACGATGGCTTCTGAAGACTGCTTTTCCAAAACTGGTTCAGATGCTCCCATTGCTAGATGTAAGACAAATACGTCCGTCTGTCTATCAGCTTATATAGAAAATACTGGTAAGTACTCGATTCTACTCAACCACGTGTGAAAACTTACTTAGGTAGTGATAATATAAATCAAAAATATTTGACATGATATTGATTGAAATGGTGAACTCAGGACGATGAATTGAATTAATTATGCAGGCAAATATCATCTCATATAAAAACCTGGGACAGGAACACATTTTCTGAGATTTTCCAGAGAATAATTGAATAAACCAATCCAGAACACGTAGCTATTCATTACCAGGGATGATGTTGCCCTTGTCATCCCAGAATTAATATTTTCTTGATACAAATACACCCAGAGCTCATTTTTTCATCTTTTGTAAACTGTTCACCATTCAATCTTGTATATTCACCTCTTCCTTGGAATTGTTGAAAGCAGAAACGTTTCTGTATTGTGAAATGATGCAATAAGAAGTTGTTTTTAACTTCCGTTATTTATTTGATAATTGATGTTTTCAGAGGATCGAAATAAATCTGGAATCCAGCGAGGATGTGTTAATTTCGAACCTGATATTCAAGATATATGTGATTGGTTCAAACAAGAAAATTATAACATTAGCAGAAATGTTATATCCTGTCATTATTGTAGGACGCCGAATTGTAACAACATTGTTCTCTATCCAGATGGCACAAGTGGAGCTGTTACATATGAAAATAGCTTCAACTTGATCATTTTTGCTACTGTTCTATCAATTGTAGTCACGATTTCATGCCATAATTAGTTATATATCAGCCTTATAATATATCCGTGATTATTTTTGGTGAAAATAAATGTTAATATTATCAATACAGATTTGTTGCTATTTTTCGAAACATCTCGAATGAATTTATTATATAATCGATGTATAATCGTTCCAAAGGTAATAGAGGGAAGGGAACTTTCGAGAAGCACTGTATATGCTTTGAAAATCATTGAATAGGTATTAAAAATTATAAAACTATAATATACGTTTCGTAATATACAGCGTGGAACAGCCAAATGGAATAAATTCGATGACGAATGAGAGCGTGTTGGAAAAAAAGCTGGGGCATGTCGATTTATATTTTTAGATGCGCAGTTTTAATGGCTCATTAGTAAATATTAAAATTTCAATTCCATTCAGTATGATATTAATTACAGATTCAAGAATCAGTATCTACTCAAAGAAATTGCTCGAAGTGACCTCCGTTTACTTCCTGACAGTGAAACATCCTATTTCTAAACTCTTCTCGTACTTTTGCAAATGTGTCTGCGGAAACAGCCTCACATTTTGCAACGATACATCAATAAACACAAACAAAATTGGTATCATTGAATAGGTTTTTTCGATACCTTTTAAAAAAGGTGTCGCTTGCCGTAGGATTCCATTTATCCAATGATATGTTGGAGGCTTCAATACCAGCCCGCCAAATCAAAAACGAACGAGGAAGAAATGTTTACAATATGAACATGTATTTGGCAACAATTCTCGAATGGGGATCCAAAAACTTAGTGGATTTCTATTCAAACAAAACACAAGAATGTCTTTTCTCAAAAAAGCCGACCTCACAATGCCCAACATAAGCTTGTCAGAGGTGACCATACCTTTGAAGTCATCCATCTCGATGCTTGGTATAACTATCAGCAATAACCTCTCTTGGGAAAATCACGTGAGATCAATTGCTAAAAGTGCATCCCAAAAACTTGGTTGTCTGTTTCGTGCCACTTCCAGTCAGCTGCTCACGATCTATAAGGCACAAATTCGACCTGTCCTGGAATACTGTTCCCATATTTGGAGTGCAGCACCTAAACATATCCTGGAGCTGTTGGATTCTGTCCAAAAAAGGGCAATTCGTCTCGTCAGTGATGCTTCGCTTACTAACTCGCTTACTTCTCTGGAACACCGTAGAAGGGTTGGCGATCTGTCTCTATTCTATAGAATTTTTCATGGGCGATGCTCTTCTGAAATATCAACAATCGTTGCTCCTTTGGCGGTCTCTTCGAGGTTAACCCGTCAAGTCCAGTCTTCACATCCCTTCGTGGTTAATTTGGTGACCTGCAGAACATCTCTTTTCAAAGACTCGTTCATCCAACGAACAGCGAGGCTCTGGAACGCATTGCCCAGGGAGGTGTTCCCCGAGGCATACGACCTTCAGAAATTTAAAAAGAACACCAATTCCTACCTCCTTTCCCTTGCTTCTCACGATGTTCTCTGAACATTACAGGATGTCTCCTTTCGTGAGAAGTTTTATATATAAAAAAAATTAAAATTATTGATCATCTTTGACGATTTCGTCATCTTCAACCTTCAATATTCAGTTTCCAAATTTCACTCGTTTATGTATAATCGTTCCAAAGATAAGAGGGGGGAGGGGGGACTTTTGGGAAGCACTGTAAAGCTCGGCGTACACAAACAGTCTGACGTCACGTCCTCCCCGAGTATACACGGGAAGTGGATGCTGCTGTTCCTGAGCAACTAAACGCCAGCCAAATTAAATTTTCAGGTGGTGGAACGAGGTGTGACCGTCGAGGGCTTGAATTATGGTCCATTACGCCGGTAGATCGTTTGTTGGAGTATTCATAATGGCGGAGGCGTTCAAGTCGTCAGTAAAGGGTTGAATGGATACGCTTATCCAGGAGAAGTGGTCCGGATCTCTGGCTGAATTATGGACTGGCTGGCGCGTAATCATGTCGGCAATTAGCTGAAGACATAGTCGCGATAAAGGCTCGGTGAAGGTGTCGGATGCTGTCGTCAGGAAATCGATACGATCGTCTATTATTTGGCCCCGATGATAACAGTGGTTGATTATCGTCCTGCCAAATAGGAATTCTGTGGGATGAATTGAATATCCGATGAGGTTTCGTGATATTACGTTCGAATTTCTCGGAATGGAATTCTGCAAAAATGAGGTTTTCACTACAAATGGGTTTACAGGCTGTGAAACATTTCAGAAGAAACTTCAAGGAGCATCCCTTGTTAAGATACAGCCCCTTGAAGGGGGTACATAATTTTTTTTCACAAGCACAGAAAAGTAACAAAATTGAGATCAATGTTACTTTTTTGTTATCAAAAAGACACTTATTCAGCTACTTATTAGGTTTATCTCATGGTTGAAAGGGGTGGAAAACGCTACCCCTAAAATTCATTTCCAATGTAACTTTTTGCCTTATTATTTGTTTACCATTTGATGATTCATTATGAATACCTTGTTGCATTCTCAACAAAAAATTTCTCTTCAATTTTTGTCCCAAAATCAACCTGTTAGCAGCAAAAAATTATTTTACTAACAAATACAGAGATACATTGTCCTAAATGCAAGCTAGATCAGTATCGATTCAAGGTGGATGAACAAACTGATTTATCGATTACTTTTTCAGTGTTTATAAAAAAGTGAAGCAAATGCCAAAAAGTTCCCAGCTATAGTCTATGTCATCTGGGTTGATACCTGTGACGTGTCGCCAGATTTTGCCGTGATGCCACATGTTTTTCACTTTTTCAGCGATGCTCCGAATTAAAACTTGGATATATAATCATATTTCATAAAAACTATTGAACCATTGTGAGATCGTGGTGAATAAATATTCATGAGGATTCTTTACTTACCTTTCGAATAAAATCCAATGAAAGTAAGGGGCTCCCGTTATCCATTTCGTGTTTAAAATGTTCTAATAAAGATGCAACCATTTTCTGGGCATCTCCACTCAATCCTCTCGACATTTTGATTAGAAAACGATGATATTAAGCTCTCCAAAGAACAATTTTAAAAAATTACAATAAAAGAACAATTCGCATGTAAACAAACGATTGTAAGGATTCGCTCCAAACAATTTGGCATCGTTGTGAAGTGTTGCCATAATTATTGATGCTTTGATGTTCCCAACTGATTCATAAACCTATTGAGACGTCTGTCATTGCTAGATACTTTTTGTTTTGTACCAATGGCATTGAAAAGTTACCAAATCTGACCCAGGTATCAACCCAAATGAAATAGACTATATGTTTCAACCAATCAGGAATTCAGTGGTTATCTAGATACTTTTTATTTCGCACTGTTGGTATTGAAAGATAACGAAATCTGTCAGAACTACCTTCCTTGAATTAGGCAATCCAAACCACGTGACATTCAATGTGGCGGATTAGGGCACACAATGCGATACCTTGTGTTAGTTGTATTCTGCAATGCACGTGACAGGCATTTTTCTTCAGGAAAAGAGTTAATAACCAACCACAATTGAAAAAACACATAAAAAACGCACTAGAGATCACTAAATGCAACAGTTTTCAACTCAAGTCACAAATGTGTGCCCCAAGCCGCCACATTGTTTTTTTCGATTTGACAGATCTCTGGATTGCCTAATAAATAGAGAATACTAGAATTTAGGTTACTGAATTGATAGGGTGGTCTATTCATGAATTCATCTCATTCTTCCACTTTTGTTAACAATTTGACTTGAATAATTCATCGTATTTACTCTTTGTGATTATTTTCATGCATATAGTTCTATATGCCCGAGCCTTTTCTCATATAAATGCAAGAAAGGGTCCAAACCATATTTCCTTCGGGTGAATGTATGCAATGTGCTCTTTGATCCTCATCCTGTGAATTTTAAATAGACTAAGCTAATGTATACGAGGTCCCGAAACGGTTAGGTCGTGTTTTGAATGATAGGAGAATAGAAAATATAAGTTGGAACATATCAAAATTCAATTCCATTACGAAAAGAAACGACAAATTCAAAGGAAAATAATATAATGACCTTTTTTAGGACCACGACAAATTCAATTCATCAAAATGACGTGACTCTCAGAAGAAAGCTCCAGCTCAAACGATGAAAAATATATATGTAAGATTTAATGGAATGGAATTGAAGAAGTTGCGCAGAAACTTCCCTTATTGCATAAAACTCGATGTCTTCCACTGACTAAGTCCATATATGAGTTTTTATCGCTAGATTTCACTTTCTGAACGGGAAAAACTGAAACAGAGGTCAACATAACTTCTCCGAGGTCGTGAGTTATCTGAGTTGGGTAGTTTCTTGAAGTATAAATATGGCTATGGGATTTCAAGGTATAACCGAACGGAAATCTCGGCAAGTTTTTCCAATTATCCTTATTTTTCCTCTTCTACTTCACAACAGCTCAGGGGTTTTACGAGAGGAAGGTAATGAGTGTTTCTTGTAAGTATTCAATTTCTTGGTGAAAAGTCGTAAAAGAGATGTTTAAAATTTAAACGATTGCTTTGGTTCGAAATGGTTTTTTTCTTCTGTTGAATTTTCATTGAAGTTCCAGAATATTAATCGTGGTTTTCATTTTTTGAAATGACAGATGAGAATATTTCAGTCCACTGAATTGTGGAGATTCACCTATTGAATATAATCCACGGTGGTATGTGAATTTCGTGATAACAGGGTGTTTCGAAATTTGATGTAGAAATGTCGTGGATCAAAATATATTCGTTGGTTTGTTATCATGATCCATTGACTCTCACAAGTAAACACATAGCATTCTGAACAAAATGGAGACAGCACAACATTTATTTGAGCAAAATAGTTGTGACAGTTTGCCATTTTTTTAAGTCATACTCCGAAACGTAAAGTAAGGTTAGGTTCATTATTTGAATGTCAGAACTATCTTCCTCAAATTAATTACAAATTTGACGATGCTTGAAGTCTAGAGTTTTTCGAAATTATTTGAGGACTATAACTGTGACTGTAATATGATTTAAAAATTGGTATTTAGTCGTTTTTCGCATCTGTTCATTGTTATCAATGATAGACTCCATCGTCTGACATGTTCGCCATTTTCAATCAACACTGGAATAGATAGATACCAAAATAGAAATCTATATCTGTCGTCTCACTCCTTTCGCATTTGCTCTTTTCAGGTACAAATGAATTTGGGATTCCATTTCCTCGCGTCAGGAAACAAAAATCCAATAATCAATTAACTGTTGGTAAATAGTAACGAATCGTGAGCGATATTTCAAATGCTTTTATCTCGAGTGGTCCCATAACAACATTATTTGTGCAAAAATTTCACGATTGCAAAGGCTATTGTTTTTTTTAATATTCAGTGCTGCACATCAAAATAATAGTTGCCACTTGTTTTCTTCGCTTTTTCCTGTAATTTGGTTTCATATTATTAAGGTCTGATCGACATACATCAGATGTAAAACAATATTGTTTTGAATTTATTTATAAAGTCCATTTGTTCAACCAAGATATCGTTGACAGCTCTTCAAAAAATGCGCTGTTGCTGCTTGTCTATTTTTTTAGTGATACTCGGAAACAAAAAGTTAGCTTGAGTTCATCATTGAAATTGTTTGTCATAGTTTTCAAATGGTAACTGCATAGTTTCATCCTATCAGATATTAATTGAATGTTTTTGGGTTTTTTTGTTTGTTGTCTCAATGTCAAAATACAATGAGAACAATTGAATTGGCACTACAGAAATTTATTTCATGAATTCAAGAACGATATATCGTTAAATCTCCACGTGTATAAAATTCAGGTTCACAAAATCAATGGATTCAGTACTATGTATAAAGTTTGATATTTCCAAACATGAAACACAGATCAGGATTGTATGTTACTGTGCACATGTAGAATGGCCATTTCCTCATATCGTCATTTTTATCGAAAACACAATAAATAGTCAACGCCATTTCCCAACACACATAGATGACACGGAAAAACCTTCACATTATTTTTTATTCATATAATCGATGAACCTTTGTCATGGATCGCATTCACAGTTTCACTGCCCGGCTAACGAATTTTCTTTCGTCCTCTCCATAATTATCAGCCTTCAATCATATCGTGAATCCATACCTCTCAACGCTCAGATTACACTGCATGAGCCAATACTGGACCACTGATGGTCCGCTGTACAATTCTGGAATAGAATATGGAAGGAGATCACTGATATTGTTTTTTCGTGATTTTTTTGCCAAAAACTCGACTTATATCGTTCTTCAACCACTGTATCCACTCGATTTGGCACTGTGCAACATCTGGCTATCCAGCAAACTCAAAAGGCCAATGTAGGGACGCCGTTTTGACACGGTTGGGTAGATGAATACTAAATCGAAAAAGGACTTGAAGGCTATACTGGAAAAATACTATTCTGACTGTTCCGTGGACTGGAAAGTAATAATAATAATCTCTATTTAGCTAATTTGCTACAAAGAAATACAGTGATGGAAGGAGTAAATACATACATACATATTTATAAAATAATATGGAGCAAAAATCTAACCATACATAAATGAAATTATCCATGAGATTAAAATTTGAACAATACATAATCTCTCAAATGTTTCTTGTTGAGGTTCTAACATCTCTTTAATTCAGCTGGCAAGCTCTTGAACACATATAGGCCCTTATGTAAAATTGAGTTCTGCAAATGACTAGAATAACATTTTCTCAACAGTAAAAACACAAGAGCTTTTTTTTTATCGGATAAATTTCTTGTTGTAACGAAATAATTTTGCCAATCAGTAATTTTACGAGAAAAACTGACATGACAAAATCACTCGACCTTCGGTCTCGCGATTTTGTCATGTCAGTTTTTCGAGCAAAATTACTGATGGAAAAATTTTGAGTTAAAAAGAAATTTATCCGATAAAAAAAAGCTCGAGTGTTTTTTGGCAAGATAAATTAACGACAGAATATATCAATAAACAACAAGAAAATAACTGACAGGGCAGACATTAAAGTGACGTAAGCATACTAGATGTGGACGCTACAGAGGAACAGGCGTTTTTATCAGTGATAAAAAACGATGCACCTTTTTTATCGCTGTCAAAATGACAAAACAGTCGTCTTTAAGTGACACATTTTATACAGGAGTTAATTTATCAGTATAAAATCATCACAATTTCTTGTATTATAGGGGGGTACATCTCTGAAATACATAACTCATTCACATATATAATTGGGAACACTTTTCTGTTTGATCTTGAAAATAAATAAATGAACACTGGACATTATTTTTCGCTTCACAGACAGAAAATTCAGTATATTCAACATTGTTCGAATTGGTGTATATCTATTATATTTCAGTATAGTTCGCATTGCTCTATTTTGAATGATTTGTAGTTGTTCTATTTAATAGGATAGTAAATTGAATAAAAGTGTGGAACAGAACTCTAAATGAGGCGCAGCTATGCTATTATACAATAATATGTTAGTACCAGTCGTTAAATGTTTTCCTATTCTACAAATGAAGCCCATTTCTTCAGAAAATTTACTCATTATATGGAACGTTAGATTAGAGTCAAAAATGACACAAGTATTTTTTTTTTCTTTTCATATTTGATTGTTAATACAAATATTTATATTTTCCATATTTATTTCATTTAGTAAATGTTTTGTTCCAAAAATGCAAAATTTTGACTTATTTATACATAGTTTATTATCACATAACCACTCAAAAATGTTATTCGAGTCAGTACCTATTAATTTTTCTCTGCATTTCACTGATATTCCTACATTGACAATATAATTAATATAAATAATAAACAACAAAGGGCCCAGAACCTTACTTTTTGTTAACAGTGGTATATCCTGAGAGTTAATTTTTCCAAGGTATATCATTATTGAGGATGAATAATTTATATTCCATCATTAATACTTCTTATAGTTGTTGTTTATTTCAAAGTTGGGAAGGGCAAATAAAACAATAGCCTAACTTCTTCGATGTTATTGCTATAATTCATTTTCTACCCATACTGCCTTCACCAGTCCAGAAATATAGGTGCAAACCTTGCTATCCGAAATCATAACAGCCTCAAATAAATAGTAACCAATTCACAGGAGGCTGTAAATTATATAACCGAATGTGAAGAAATGGCGCCATCGACCGATTTTATACGTTTGTTTGTTTTATTGCCTGACTGAAGCATAACTTGTTTGTATCAAATTGTGGGGAACGTTATTGGGAGTTTGGGGCAAAATAATAGATGTGGTCTATGAAAGAATGAGACTAAAATGAGTGCTCTTGAAAACATTCCCCCATATTTTAATATTATGAGTGTGGATATAGCGGAAAGTTTGAATTACAGATTAATACATTCAAATTCCTCAGAAGTTTCCACTTTAATAAGATACTATGGATATTTTATGTTCTTAGCGATTTCTTGACGATGTAACTCACAATACTGAATTCTTGATTGATTTTAAGGGAGTTTAGGCTGCTCAGAATTGTAGATGTTATTTGGAAAACTGGCTGTTAACTAAAATGGGCGCCAGACTTGTAAAGGGCAAAAGTCGATTATGTAGAATATTTGAAAACAACCTTGCTTGGGAGAGGAGGAAGAAAATATCTTGATAACAAATGGAATGCTTTGATTCCATATAAAATTCAAAGACCTGAAGGCTACAAAAAATATAAGATATATAAATCAGAGTAAGCAAACTGGATCCCTAAAGCAATAGTCCTTTGAATGGCTTGGTATCAGGCTGAGGCTACCCATGTTGAGTGTCGTTACTGGAGGTCCGGTTCCTCATGGGGGGTTCAGACTATCTCTTCTCCTCATCCTTATCATGCACTCGAAATAATTCCCAGTAGTGGCTACTGGATATGAAATGAAATTTTCGTTTCAACGTCAATACATTGATTCACTAATTTTCAATACGTGATAAAATGATTGTCAATGAAAAAATATTTTTGGATATTTTTGACATTCTAGTTTTTTGAAAGAGTACTTTTCAAAGATTAGCTGAGAAATCAACCATTCATTGCACAATTAAGTCTTTGCTATGAACTTGATATGAATAAACATTCGAAAGGATGAACTGATGGGTCATTTGAGGGGACAATTTTTGCTATCGTAGTAATATAAAATCATAAAGGATGAATTATTTGTAGATTATAGTTGGAACAAAGTGGTTCTTCACAATTTCGAATCTACAAAAAAGTTAGTTTCACAAACGTTAAACAAAAATAATTGATTTTTAAAAAACAGCACAAAGATGAAGACATTGATTTTTGAAACAATATTATTTTAGTCTACTTTTAAAGTCGAACAAAATATGAGAGGAACATGTTGAAAGTATGAATTGATTGCAACAAAAGAAAAGAAACAAATCATACAATAGATTATTCAGATTTGATGTTTCTGTTCGTTATCCCATTCCCTTATTTTGTCAATAATCCACCAAACAACTTCACAATAAACATCAACCTTTTCGAATAAATCGTCTGAAGAAAACATAAAAATATTTTGTGAGTCTTTATAGATAATATGGAAGCATTTGATCATGACTATATGAGACGATATTAATGTCGACACTTTACGACGATCGCTAAAATAAACTGAAAGCAATAAAGAAGATGAGTTAACATCATGAATAGTTCGTGACACTCGTTGAAGAAATATTATATCAGTAGCATTGTGGAGGAATACTGACAATTAACAACTGAAAGAAATTCTCGTGAATGAACCCTGAGGCACGCCAGATATTATTGTTGTTTTCTCGTTTGTATTTCTCGAACGATAAGTGATTCAAATATGATTTAAAAAGGGATTGAAGACTGGAAATCGATTATGTCGTGCACGGTCGAAAGCTCCACTGAACTTCGTGTAAATTACGTCTGCTTGCTTTCGACAGGCGACTGTTTTGGAGTTATACTGAATGGAAATACACAGATTTAATGTGGAGTTGCGACGGTTCACAAAACCGTGTTGGTATTCGGAAATCGTGACAAACACACTGTAAATCAAATCCTACAGAACCATATCGAATATTTTTGACATTTCTGTTCATATTTTTGCAGTATCAATCATAATCTGAAATGTACAATAGACAGTAATTTTTTTTTGGTTTTTGTAGATTTTCTGCACCAATAAAAAACATTCTATGTGCAGATACAAATTGGATTGTTTATTTGACATTGCTTCCTGTCAGCTGTCACTTATTTTGGGACGTTATATGCATGATTAGCTAGGTATATTCGAAAATTATTGTCTTGACTCTGTTTCGGAAATAAAGACTAGCAGCAACACAGACTACATCAAGGAAAAAAAAAGATGAAACTGCGAAGACTCCTCGTGTGCCATTTTACTGAAATTAATGTCAATATATTCAATCGAAAGTAGTCCTTATGATATCGATTTCTCAGTGTTCAAACTCTTCATATGAAATATCTATTTCGCCATATTGATGTCCATTTTTGTCGAATGAACTCTATTGGCTTAAGCTTTCATGAAGATAAATGTGATAAAATTTCAATAATTTTCTCTGTTATCTATCGGATTATGGTAGTTTGTATCCACAAAAGTGAATTCCTAGCTTAAAACTCTATCGAATTGTTTGGAATCTGAATCGATTAAGCATGAAAAATGTTGTTGTCAGGATCACTTCTAGTCAATGCAGACAAACGACCCAAATATTGAGTCCAAATGAGTTAATATTGAATTGAATTTTGAATAAAACACCATCATCTCAATGAGGATGGGAAATTATTCAGAACGTTTTCTTCAATGACAAACATTACTTTGATTCTGAGAATATATGGCCTAGTGTATCTATCGATTTGTTCAGATCATTCACAAATCAGACATCATCGCATGTAAAGGCAAAAAGGGGGAATATTATGGGTGACCTAAGAAATGTGGCGGATGGATGACTTCGTTCGATAGTAAATTATATTTCTCATGAGGCAGGCCTCAATCCCAACTTTCAATTTCGTTCAATCAATCTCCAATATTTACAGTGCTGAAAACATTTATTCCATAAGGTGTATTCACCAACTTTTCGATTTACAATACTTTCAACATGGGTTAAACCACCCACCGTATACGAATCCAAATTTCCATTTATTTGAGTTCCAGGTCGTCCTCTGAAAATGGAATACAAAATAAATATGAGATTCAATCGTCGAGTATTTCCACACAGTAACCAAATCAGACATAAAAACAGGAAGAGACAGAAAAATTTATAGAGAAGTATTTTCTCGTAGAACTTCATTTATAATGAGTCTCTCAATTTTATTTTCAA
The DNA here is from genome assembly GCA_037013635.1 of Plagiodera versicolora. Classification (NCBI taxonomy): domain Eukaryota; kingdom Metazoa; phylum Arthropoda; class Insecta; order Coleoptera; family Chrysomelidae; genus Plagiodera; species Plagiodera versicolora. The sequence goes on along the minus strand of CM072991.1, from coordinate 6,313,869 downwards.
AATTTCAAAAGTTATCGTGATCCTCATAGACACTGACGAAATGGATTGGACAAATCAACCCATTTTCTATTCTACCCTACAATTAAATTTCTCATTCCATCTACAGAATACTTGGACTTGTTAACAAGGTCGATGTTCAAAAATTCCCAACGTTACATCAGCGAGCGTGTTTCAACAACGATGAAAGTGTGTCGAGCAACCCATTTCAATCGTCACGTTCCATCCTCCGGCTATCTTTCACCCCTTTCCGAGCTTAACAGAGTATCCGTTCTAGTAAGGGTCGCATTCGAGAGAGCTGTTATTTTGAACCATTTGGAAGTAATAACTATGATGGTTCTCTTCACAGTGAGTGATAGGTTAAGATTAATAACTCTCCTGGAAGTTTTGAGAGTATTTACAAATTTCCAAATTAGTTTTCGGAAATGAATTTGGATCACATTTGAATCAGGAAGATTTTGTGTGGATGCAGTATTTATGTTAGTAAATTTGGTCAATGAATCCAAAGGAAGGAGTTTATTCTAAAGAAATATATCCGAAGAGCTAGTCCAGACTATTATAACTTCATTATTAGCAAAAATACCTTCAGAAATCAAGACACTCCATATATTGTTTTATGTGATCAAATTCAAGTTATGAAAAGGAAAATTTGTCTGATTATGAAACAAGAAATTATTTAAAGAATACGAAAAATATTCACAACGGTTTTGAGAATGGAAATTGAACTTCACAAATTTCCAAATTAGTTCTTGGAAATGAATTTGAATCAGGAAGATTTTGTGTTGATGCAGTATTTATGTTAGTGAATTTGCTCAATAAATCCGAAGAAAGGAGTTTATTCTAAAGAAATATATCCAAAGAGCTGGTCTAGACTATTATAACTTCATTATTAGCAAAAATACCTTCAGAAATTAAGACACTCCATATATTGTTTTATGTGATCAAACTCAAGTTATGAAAAGGAAAATTTGTCTGATTATGAAACAAGAAATTAATTAAAGAATACGAAAAATATTCACAACAGTTTTAAGAATGGAAATTGAACTTCACAAATTTCCAAATTAGTTCTTGGAAATGAATTTGAATCAGGAAGATTTTGTGTTGATGCAGTATTTATGTTAGTGAATTTGGTCAATAAATCCGAAGAAAGGAGTTTATTCTAAAGAAATATATCCAAAGACCTAGTCTAGACTATTGTAACTTCATTATTAGCAAAAATACCTTCAGAAATTAAGACACTCCATATAATGTTTTATGTGATCAAACTCAAGTTATGAAAAGGAAAATTTGTCTGATTATGAAACAAGAAATTATTTAAAGAATACGAAAAATATTCACAACAGTTTTGAGAATGGAAATAGAACTTCACAAATTTCCAAATTAGTTTTTGGAAATGAATTTGAATCGGGAAGATTTTGTGTTGATGCAGTATTTATGTTAGTGAATTTGGTCAATGAATCCGAAGAAAAGAGCTTATTCTGAAGAAATATATCTGAAGATATAGTCTAGACTATTGTAACTTCATTATTAGCAAAAATACCTTCAGAAATAAAGACACTCTATTGTTTTATGTGATCAAACTCAAGTTATGGAAAGAAAAATTTGTCTAATTATGAAACGAGAAACTATTCAAAGAATATGAAAAAATATGCACAACAGTTTTGAGAATGGAAATTGAACTTCACAAATTTCCAAATTAGTTTTTGGAAATGAATTTGGATCAGGAAGATTTTGGTCAGTGAATCCGAAGAAAAGAGCTTATTCTGAAGAAATATATCTGAAGATATAGTGTAGACTATTGTTATTTCATTATTAGGAAAAATTCCTCCAGAAACTTTGAATAAAAAATCTATCTAATCTAATCATGAGAAAATAAACTTTTTATAGAGTATGAAAACATATTCACCACAGCATTTTTTATTATTGATATTGAACTAATAGAAGAAAATGCCTAGTTCTTCGTGAGGAAATTTTGGATCTTTGTTGGGATTGGGGGGAAATTACAGAGAAAACAAATCCATATTCATTCGTATACCGAGCCTGGAAGCTCTATACACTCGACATCGAGGATCAAAATGAAATAGCTCTGTATGAAAATCAAATTATCTTGCAAAAAAACCATCAGCACCCTTACTAATAGTTCTGGAGACGCGGACAAGTTTTATCGCGGCTATCTCTCATTCCTGCCGACTGCCCCGATTGTCTCTTGCTCATTCCAACGGTATAAAAAGGCGAAGAACCCTTCTCGTTTTAATTGGGTAGCGTTGCCCTGGGCCGAAAATGGATGGACCAGAAAACGGGGATCCAATGGGAGCGTGGAAAATAGCTACGCGATAATGTATTTGTTTGAAGGGGCTCAAGTGTGATTATACCCTTGATTTTAATCAATTAGGGCTCATTAATATTCATTCATTGGAAATTGGTAGTGAAATCATTTACTTAGTGAAATATTACACAGTTTTTTATTGTATTTTTTTGGGAATATGAACAATAGGCAATGTAGGTTCAACAGTCTAAGGACGATTTATTTAACCAGGATTGAGAATTTTGTTGAATTCAATAATTAATTAATACCACGAGTGTAATACTAAACCCTTTTGTCACGATTTTTTTGCTTCTAACAGATATGCCGTGTCAACCTCAAGGGCTAAACTTCACGATTAAAAGAAACCTCTACCATAGCTCCCCTTCAAAATTTTCGGAGAATGTTTCTAATCTAAACGTTGAAATCATTCTTCAGCAATATTTTACTAAAAAAATTCACCAAAAAGGTGTAAAATTGTATTAACCGTAAGGACTAAACCATTGAAAGGGACAAAAATTCATTATTTTCCAAAAAAATATCTCGAAAACGGTAAGACTTTCATAAAATGAATTTTGTCATAGCAGGTGGGTTATCCTTTGATCTACATTCTCCCTCGTTTTGACGTGTTCTCTACGGGACACTCCGTATATCGAAAAATATTTCGATTATATTTTCTCAAATGGAAATGATTTTATTTGTCAAATATTCACAAGGGAGGTATTCTCGATCGAAATAAAAAGTAAAAATATATAAAATGTCTCATTCGAAAATAGAAAGTTGGCCTCATTTTCGGTCAAATCGGAAGAACAGAAAATCAAGTAAATATGTCAAAAAATGTGAATTGAACTATAATACATAACCCCTCAATTTCGTTTTTCTATTTTCAATAATAGAAAAGTCATCACCCGGTATGTTTGAACACTTTCAGGGTCCAGAACAGAAGTATCGAGTTTTTCAAAATCTATCACACTATATGAAAATTTCGGAAACAGGATCATTTGAGAAGTCTTGAAGAAATGACCTTGGATTATCTTTAATATATTATTCTTTATTTTAATTTTGTTCGAAATTCATTCATTCATTTCCCGAATTCAACAATTTTCGACTTATCAATGTTTTCTTAAAATTTCAACTCTCCTGGAAATGCATTTCATCATTTCATGCATTTTTATCAACCCATGAACAATGATGCGTTTCTTTCATTTCCTGTAGAAAAAAAAAACAATAAAAGAATTGTAATCATACCCACATACTCCATCTTGTGTGACTTTTTCTTCAATAAATTTGGGAGTAGTGAAAAAGTATTTTCAAAATTCGATGACTCGTAAACGTATTGCTGCAGAATGTGGGGCTGTTTTTGCAGACACATTCGTAAAAGTACCACGAGAGTTCAAAAATAGGATATTTCACTGTCAGGAAGTGAATGAAGGTCACTTTGAACAATTACTTCGAGTAAATACTGATTTTTGTACCTGTAATCAATATCATACTGAACGGAATTTAAATTTACTTGTTTACTAATGAGCCATTAAAATTGTAATTGTAACACAAATGCAATTGAATTTCATTGAACAGGTTTCTTCGATATATTTCAAAAGAGGCGTCTCTTGACGTATGGTTCCATTTCAAATTGTCCAGTGACGTCATCTTTGCCGATTTTGTCATCTATCATCCCTAGTAGGAGAGTTTACAACCTTCAATATTCAGTTTCCAGATTCCACTTGTGTATCTTTAATTGTTCCAAAAATAAGAAGGAGGTGAAGATACTTTTGAGGAGTACAATTTGAGAAACTGTATACAAAAAACTCATTTGGTAATCATTCTGATCGAACGCTGAAAGACATCTCGGATACAAACAAAACTATGTTTATTATATCTAAAGAACAGTTTTTTTCCGTTCAACAACCTCACCGAATATCATCAATTCAATTTGCCCTTGCTAAAACTGTTGCATCCGGGTTCAAATAAAGATCATTGCCTCCTCTCCAACGAGTTTCATCTCGACGAGTTCCTTCGTTAATCCCCATTCAATATTCGAGTTCACCTACAGTCAGAATCTCATTAACGATTCGAATTAAACAGAACGATAAGAGAAGGAATGATTATGAAACGCCGTTGGGAAGTTGAGGAATGTGCAGGAGACGATTTTAGCGACTACTTATTTCTGCTGGCGAATTTTAATGGGGTGTAAAAACGTGGAATTATATTTCTTTTTATGCTTCTCGCGAAGAACTGATGATTTCGTTGATTTTTCAGAATATTATCTCATGTTTTATTATCTATGAACTTTGAAAAGATTCACATCTCTTTATGAAAATTATATGAAATAGTTGAGATATTAAATAAATTGTATTATGCATATAAATATTATATAAAAATCTCATTGATAATTGCTTTGCAGAACTATTTTTTTCTACCTCAAATACATTCATTAGTGAGTACTAAACACTTTTATTTTTCTCGAAGAGGCACCTTTTGGTACATTTTCGATTGTAGGAAGCATCTGGAAGGCTTCTCAGAAGTATCCAACAGTAGTCTGCCATCATTGAGACGCCCCATCTCCCCTTTGTATCTTTTTTTTCATTTTTTTTCACCTTGATGGGATTGTACACTTTGCTCATCACTCACTTCTCCTAAATTTTCTGGGAAGTAGTCGAAGTGGGGATGAAGAAAATGAACTTTCGAACTCATTAGTTTATATATAAATATTATAATATTCTTTGACTCGCACTTGTACTGAAGAATTTCATTTTCGATATATATCGTTACAAAAGTATGTCTTCAAAACGTTCCTCACCACATGCTCACTCATTATTTTGTACCTGTTAAACATTTCCACAGCAGATCTGACATAATTGTTAGGTTTATTTGGTGCAAACAAACTAACCTAAATTGTTGTTTTAATTTGAGAATCGATTTTCACGCATATTGTGGAACTAGGTCGAGGGAAAATTTGTATAAAACCCTGTTTTAATTCCAAGCAAACACAAATTGGAGTTTCATTATTCCCTTATGAAATTTTCAACGAGTCCCGCGAAACAATCACATCTTGTAATTAGTAACGAAGTCGCATAGAATTAATAGTAATTTGTACTTACAAAAGAGCCAGCTACAATGTTTCGAGCAACAATTAAAAAGTATACGTCAAAGTTTCCTAATTGATCACTTTTTTCTCTTGTCATTGCTCTTTTTATTCAAGTGGAAGCCGAAGGCTTATTGAGCTCTCTTATCACTCTGATAAATTCAAGTCTCTTCGAGTAATTCACAAAGATCACTAGGTTCCAAGGTCACTACGTTTTCTAGGTTTAAACCAGATTCCCCTAGTTGAATGACTTATCTGTAGTGCCTCTTCATTTTTTTGAATCATTACAGGGCTTATTGTATTCCTTCTATCATTCCGATACCCTAAAAAATATTGGTTCCTCTGACTATTTTGCAAAGGTCACTAGGTTTCAGGGTTCCCACATTCTCTGGGTTCAAATCAGGTTCCCCTAGTTGCACTACTCTAATATAGTTCAGTGCCTCACAATGGCACGAAATGTGTTCAATAGTCTCAGGTTCTAAGCCGCACAATCTACAAGTCTGGTCACCTTGATATAGCCCCATCTTTTGTAGGCGTGTTTTAACAGGATCATGTCCTGTAAGGAGACCTGTTACTAGTCTTATCTGATCTCTACTTAATCTAAGTATCTCATCAGTTCGTTTTTCACCTGTTATCTGAATGACCAGTTTACTATATTCTTGTCCTGGTGTGTTATCCCAGGCTATTTTTTGTAATTCTTTGACTCGTCTTTTAATGGAGTTACCAAGTAGTTTCTTGGGTACTCCAAGTACTGGTTCCGGACCAAAATAGGGTATACCTGACCCCTTCCTAGCTAGTTCGTCAGCTATTTCGTTGCCTTCTATTCCATTGTGCCCAGGTACCCAAATCAGTTTAACTCTCTTTAACCTTGCCAGCGTCAGAAATTCGTTGATACATTCCCAGATGAGTCTGGACTTCACCTTATAACCTGCGAGGGCTTTCAGACTGGCCTGACTATCCGAATAAATATGGATTCCTTCACTCTTGAAGGCCTATAGTGCCCCACAATCGCACAAATGTGTTTAATGGTCTGTTAGGAGACCTGTTACTAATCTCATCTGATTCAAGCTATAGAATATCTTATCAATTTGATTTTCACATGTTTACCTGAAAAACAAGTTTACAATATTATTATCCTTAGGCTACTCTTCGTATTATTCTCATCTGTCACTGCATATTTCACATAGTTTGACTTCATTGTCATTTATTTCTGAAGCTGTCAAAACGATATCTCGTGAGAAATCTTCTAATATCCATGGAATTGTAATTTCACGCACCAAGATGTCATTAGGCCAAGGTCGAATGAACGCAATAACAATATTGCTACTGGATTGAATAAAAAGATAAACGTTTATTGACGTTTTTTGAGTCCAATCGATTAACTAGTACCCATTCTTTGATGTGGTGTTGAAATATCTCTAATTTTTGTGTTGAATTTGATAATCCACTGCTGAATCAATGATTAGACCCAATCACAGCAAGTCAACTATTTATATTTCATCATACAAAAACAACAATAACACCTAATGGTTCATTATTTGAACAATGTTCAAGGTAAACAATCATTCATTTCACGTCTGAAATTTGTTATCACGGTTGTGACCGGAGTAATTTCCCAATTGAACGATAAATCTATGTAGACAATGAGCAGATGGATTATTTTATGTGGCTGAAATGGGCAACGAAGGAGATTTTCAACTACAAATTACTTGACGCCATATTTGGAAGTGAATGCACCAAGTCTTCATAGTCACCTTCATGAAATCCATGACCTTGGCAATCACCTGCATTTATAGTTAGTTCTATGTACGGTTTAATATGTTTTCGTCAGTCTTTCGAGTATTACCAAGATTGATGATGATGATAGACTAGCTGTGCTGGATTCAGAAAAAAAAAGGTCTTCAACCTGAATCCCACATCGATTATTTATTATATATAATTTATGCTCATTTTGTGTAATTTTGTTTGAAGAGATCGATTGACGATGTCTGAGTTTTTTAATGTGATGGCAAAGTATACAGCAGGATAAAATAAAATCTAATTCGAAATATATATTTCAACTAGTGCTTCATTGATAATTCTTCAGAAAATTTTGATTCACCCAAGAATAGACTCAAAATTTTAATTTTGAGCTGATATTGATAGTGGAGATGTTCAATACTGCGGAAAAGTGCTCGAAAACTGATCCACATTTTGAAAATTCGAAAAATGTATGAAGATGTTGATTTCTGTTGGGAATTCAGACCTTTCATTTTATTCTATCAATGATTTTTATTGAAATTATTCAAATCAAAATCAAATCAAATCAAATTTATTGCTTTTGATAAAGTACATTACAGGTGTTATAATTCAGATTATCATTGTTGATATTATTCATGGAATGAAAGCAATTTGATTCAATTTCAGGCATTTTCAATGGTGCTAGTTTAGATTTGGTGTTTGACAAGTAACAGTCAGATTTGGTTTTTGACAAGTAACTGTCAGATGTCATTTCAGTCAATTCAGTCCATCAATTCTGCTATACTTTCGTTCCTTCAAATGATTATTATTAATTATCAGTATACAGTGTGTTACAACAGGGAGAAATTTCGGAATTCGCCACTATTTAACAGAGATCTGGAGCTTTAAACAAGAGGGGGTTTATAACCACCTCAATTCTTTCCTTGGTTCTCCTTTTTCCAATGGTCGCTGAAGGAATCGTTCATTCAATTTAATTTCATATTACTTAAACATATTTTTCATGGTGAAGTCTATGAGACGTCCTTACAGATCTTAACAAAGTTGCCAATGTGACAATTTCTGAGGAAAAAATCCATGCTTCCTCAGTTGAAATAGTCAGCAACCCAACCTTGAATATTCCTCCATTCAGCGAGCTCACCAATTGGCACCAGCGATCAATCTCAATTATTCCAAAACCTTAGTCGATTCGAGCGTGATAGCGTATATTTCATTTTCAACTAAGCTGTACTTCCGTTCATCGTAGCATGATTATTTAATCAAACGGTAGATTGAGCAGTGCGACAACAATAATACAGTCAGTTCTTGTACAAACAAACAGACAATAGCCGTCCATTTCTAATGGCCATCTTGGATATATGTTGTGTGTTCGGGTTGATCATTAGTAATTCATTTTATCTACACACACGAGATGTACGAATGGGTCGTCGAAAATAAGACGATCAAAATGAAGAGAAGGAGCTTCATCAACGTTTGAATTGAACTCAGTTTTTAATCAAATGACCAATCGAAATTTTCATGATAGAAACGAGAGGAATAGAATCATGAGAAATAATGTAATTCGCACCACATTTTTGTTTATTGTTGAATAAACTATCAAAAGTCAAGGACAGCGCGAAGAAAACAGGATCCATAAGATCCTGGATTATACAAACAGGGAGTTCCTTCATGATTTGAAATATATGAGGAGAACTAGGAGTAGCATGATTCTGAGAATTTGTGTATAAGAAGATGTGGAGAATCCAGCTGAAATATTTTAGACCTTGTCATCTTTGCTATCCTGAATAGAACACCATATATTTTTCATCAATTTCAAATTTCTCTTATGATTTCAATTCAATTTCATACCTCATATCTGAAATCGTCTGTTTTTGAGTTTTTCTAATAAAAGTGACAGATGCAGCTCATCAAATATGTCATTTTTATGTACATATCAATTTTTTGAGATATGCTTCAATTGATCCATGGATACTGGAGGTTGAATGAACATTTCGCACCAATCATATTTCCCAAATTATACACAGGGTGAATGAAAAAGTCGGTTCAATGTGTGAATGAGAAACATTTGCAGAATTCATGTTTTTTTTTTCAAATTGAAACCCAATCAATTTATCAATACACGAGTTAAAACATCGAAATAAGTGTTGTATGTATAATCCATTTGGAATGAGAAAGAACAAATTAGACCTTCTTGGAATATCAACTTCTTTTTTCGATATCATAACTCACGAAAATTAAATAAAGAGTGATTTACGCGTCAATATAAAACAAATGTGAGCGAAAATAACGAAACGCCATTCGTATTGGACATTTATATGATATTCTTCGATGAATGAGAGAAACCGTTTTCAACACCACACGTGTCCATGAAAATAAACAAATATTTGATGAACGTGTCCCGTGTTAGTTATTCTGCTATGAGGATTGAATTGAAACAGGAGAATTGTTCAGACCCAATTGTCAGATTTCGATAAATCCGCCATTATTGAATTCCATTTTTGTTTCAATGAAATCGCCCGAGATCAGGTTATGGAATGGAATACATGATTAAAAAAAACGCGAAATGGAAGGTGACATTTTTTACCCATGAACTCAATCGTCTTTCTTCAATTCCACATACAGGATATTTGGCAGAATTTCAAATTCGTTCCAATCCCCACATGCTCACTGCATCATCGTATAAGTTGAATCAGAATTTTAAATACGAGCAAGAATCAGATCTGGTTGGTAACAGACCAACTCACCGGTCACTGTCCTCAGGAAACACCTACATAAAATAAATATACAGGATGATCCAAATAAGAATCCGAAATATCCTTATAGAAAAGTGCCAATCTGTTCAAGAATTTCAAATAGCCTGAACATTTTTCTCTAAATTCACATAGAAATATTGATCTTGATGTTGTTGGCTTCTTGAATCAACATTATTTTTTTGGAATGGTCAAGAGTATTGCATGATTAGATATCATTAGAATTCGCTTTCTATCTGACCCAAAATGATATCTTTTGAGACATTGCTGAGTCTCATGGAAGCGAAGAAAGTGTGATGGGAAATAATTTGAGTAAAGTAAATTCCTACAGTTGATTGAAATAAAAAAGTAATCTCTTAAGTACTATCAAACATCACTTCAGAATCAAATACAATTCCTCTCCAAAATCAAATCATAATACACCTATTCTAAAAAAGTTATTTTCATCCACCAAGTTGACGAGGCTCTCTAACTGTATTAAATTGAAATGTTCTGGATGTTAAGGCTTGACTAAGACCGAATTCATCCAATAATTTAATTACATTTATTGATCGTGATAATCTCTTCGTAGATACTTGACACTCTGCTAGAGCAAGACTAGGCAAACCAGCTAAATTGGATTCCAAAAACCCAGTGCAAGTATTAGTAGAGACTCGAATGTTCAAAATGGAATAGAAAATAGTTACAACGAAATTAAGTTATGAGAAATTCGTTGAAAGAGCACCATTAGTCCAATTCCAGGCTGTATAAAAGAATCGGATTGTTGTTCGTTGTTAATTTTTCATCAGGCGATTTGTTTTTTTTTGTTTCATGAATTTTAAAACAATAGCTTTGTGAATAAACAACAATCCATACTTAGGTGAATGAAAAATATAATGAATTGAATGGAATCAGTAGGAGTTATCTCCCAATTGGTTTCAATACTCTTGATCTTCCTGTTGATTTGTTGTCTGGAAATCAACATCTCACTGTTCAAGAATATACCGTTGGCATAGTAAAATGATTCTCGAGATGGTCAATTAGAAAAAAATATTAATTATTTTTGAACGTAATGAAGACATTGAACATATTTGAATAACTTATTGAATAGATTAACATAATCTAGACTGATTCCAGTCTATAGGAGATAGATAAGTGTTTCGCAAATTGTCATTGACAAATCACTGATTGATTTTGATGAAAGGTGTGTATATATATAAAGATAGAAAACTAATCAGTATTCATCATAGAAGTTATTGAACTTCTTGGAATAACAGTTGAAATCCTCCAAAAAAATACGAGAATAAATATTGGATAAATATAAATCATAGATGAATTATTCTCGATGGTCTATTCTCAAGAATATAATCTGAGCTACTATACTGGGTATTGCAAAGTGTAAGTTGTACTTTTAGGTTGGATCAATTGAAAAAAAAAACATTTCGGACCTTTATTATATGAAGTGTTAATGAATAGAGTCAGTTCCTGATAAAATAAGGAGAAATATTTTCAGACGAGCTAATCATCTAATTTTTCAAATTCTATCTGAATCAGACTTGATTTTCACATTTTCACGATCGCTCTGTATACTGTGGGGAATACACTGTATATTATGCAAGTTGGATTGAGTTATTATGTTGAATAGTTTTTACTCGACCACTTCTTACTTGTTCTGTCTTTGTACGTTCATTACGAATAATATGCGATCGTGATCAAAACCAGTGTGACGACAAGTTCCTTTTTTTTTAAACCAGAAGCAGAATTCCACATAGTAATGGGCATAAATTCCAAATTCATGCTCGTACTAACGATATTACATCATTGGTAAATGATAATTCGACAAATGGATACTTCTCATTGAGAGCATTGGATCAATGCAATTAATTATAATTTCATGTGATTTAGGGATCACATTCGCGTTTCGATAATTACAGGCATCATGAAAAAATAACAATTTGATGACATTTGCAATGATTTCATGGAATGGTACACATGTATTATAGGGTTGAGAGAAATATACAGGGAATGTGAAATAAACGTGCTTGAAATTGTACCCCAACTTTTTTTTATTGGTTTCTGATATGAGTCCGATTTCATCGACATTTTGAATTTGTTTCAGTAGCATCAAAAGTTATAGCAAAACTTCACAGTGGCTTCACAACGGTGCCAAATTTATTTGGAGAGGAATCCTTGATCCGCCAATAAAGTTTGCTAATTATGGTCAAAATTTCCACAGATATCGAATGAACTTCAAGAATTGGAAACATTTTCGAATCAATCCCAATTATAGACTTTTTGTTGGGAGTATCCTCGAAAAAAAAGACAAGTGGTAGGGGAAGTACATAAGGCCTTTGGCTGCAGTGCATTCTTTGGACTTTTTCAGCAAAAAAAAATTAAAAAAGACTTTCACTTGATCCACTGAAAATTAAATTTTTGTAGGAACTTTATGAGCGGTATAATTTGAGTATGAGTTGTGTAGTATTTTTTTTATTTCACAAAATGCTAGCTAATACATTCATTAATTCATCACCCAAACAATGTTATTATTTACTGGACTCAGGAATATTGAATTATCAAATTTTTTTACGAAAGTATCGAAAAGTTCAATCTATTATCAATACCCCTAGGGGCAGTTATCCATGCCTTAACCTCACATTTCTATGGAGAAACAATGTATGGAAGTCCATTGTTCTCCATTCCGATGGAGCTTCTGGTGAATATACCGAATTCTTGTGTCTGCAATTTCCCTAATATCAATAACCGCAAGCCCTGACATCTCGGGAACGCCAATATCTTTTTCAATATTCCTCGAAAATGATTTCTGATAGGCAGTTATGTGTGGAACCGAACATATTTCGTTGAGGAAATTGACTTATTTTTTCGTCGATTTTCTCTCTCACCTCACCGGTTTGGTTTGAAAAGTCCGAACGGTTAATACGTTAGTTGGTTAGTTTTTTTATGTAAACGGATGATTAAGTATTTACTTACTCAGAATTGAATGTATTGACTTTCCAATATAGTCCCCACAAAAATTTACTTAGCATAGAGTAAACATTTCTCAGCTGAATCACAAAATCTCTATTATGCATTATGATGCGTTTTTAAATTTACTATGATGATCCTGAAAATCTTCATGAAAGGGGACATTAATAAATTAAGAACTTGTAATCATTGATTGAAGAAAAAAATATGAAAAGCTTTCAAGGTTAATAATGAAATTCCATCTGCTACTTCAAAACCTACGAAACCTTGATTTTTTCCTTTAAGATTATCGACCTGTTTCTTCCAATTCGATATATCTACCTAAGCAACCTAACCTCTTATCACCAATCAGTTGTCAGTCATGTTAGTTATTCACAAAATATCATTAATGTGGAAGATAAATGAAAGGGGCCCAAGTATTTAACCATGTGGAATTCTATCATCATTTCTTCGAGGCAGAGTGTGCTTCCATTGAAACAAATCGTCTGATTTCTTTAGCCAGAATATAATTTAGAGACTCCAGTGTCGTGAAAATTCCATTCATCTGTTTTCGTGAATTGAAGATGTCTTTAATGATCAATATAAAATAAGTTTTTGGAAAGATGTCTTTAATTGAATTCGATTCAATTCCGTTATTCTGTAAGAATTTCATTGGAATTAAAAATGAATAACGTGAACATGCCCTTAGTATGTATTTTGGTGACATGACTCAATTTAATGGTAGAAAAAGAAGGAGAAAAGTTCATATAGAAGAAGAAACGGAATCAGGAATGAAGTGAACTGGAAATTGAAAGGTGGCATCACAAATTAAAATATACGAAATCAAATTCTGGAATAGCTTTGGATTTTGCTTAGTTTTCATGATTGTTTCCAATTCGTATTTCAATTTATTTTTTCCATAATCGTTTTCATGGAAAATACGCATATTAAACTTTTTTATCAATTTGCATTAGTTTCTGTATTGTTTAACTTGAAAAATCCCAATTTCCTGACCATTATGTTCGATCAGACGTGTCAAATTCTTGAAGGAACACCCTGTATATATATTACGTCCGTGATTGGCACGAATGCAACTGGAGCTCGCTGACGATCAGTCTCCAATCCAAACGTGAACAGGCACATTTCAACAAAAGGTTACCACGAGATGCGGATATTGTTCATCATACAAATTGACTGATTGCTCTGTTTGAAGAGTTACCAATGACTCCACATCAAGTCACATTGAAATTGATGATTCTGGTCTGTTGAAATCGACTGCCAACCTTGTGAGATTATTTCCTGCATATACAGGGTGTCTAGGAAGTAAAAAGTATTATGTCATAGCAGAGGTTGATACATATTTCACTCTGATATTTTATTTCATTTGATTTCAAATTCGCTATAATTAATGTCCAAAATTCACGTACCATGTCAGATCCGATCAGCTTTGTTTTTTGATTCACTTGAGAGAATTTTGCAAGATATAATAATCCTGTCAATGATTTTATTCATCAAAACGTCTGTTTCGTTCACAAAACGAACTGTCAAAAATTAATCACGTGATTATACCCCAAGACAACTACGCTCCTAGCGGATAAGTATGGCGAATTATCCTTCGAAAACAGCATCTGTATGCACAGATGGAAGTTGTTATATGCGCAGATACATATTTCTGATGTGTTTTGAGATATAAAGCAAGACAATAAGCTATACTTTTCAAAAAAGGACACTCTATATATTCTGAAATGTTTTGAGATATAAATCAAGACAATAATAAGCTATACTTTTCAAAAAAGAACACTTCATATATTCATTCACAATTAATCGCAACGTTGTCATGGATTAAAAAAAATAAAAATTATTTGTTCAATGAAAATTCCTTCATTGTTTCACTGATTTTTGTATACTTCATTAAGTTGGATTCATTATGCATGAATCTATTCATCATATCTATGTTTCAATAAACATCTCGATATGAATCACTATAACATTGATGAAGATAGATCTACAATAAGATTTCTGCATGCAAAGGTCAGTTCCATGGTCATGGAACAAACGGTGTCAAAGTTGTTTACGATAATATATTGAAATCGAACAGATGGTTTCAACTTAATGATCAAACAGATTTAATTTTATTCGCAATTATACGCAGACGAGTGAAATACATCACTGAATTTTGAAAAATATTTGACAATAGAGAATTATTTTTCGAATAGATTGAAAGAGTTTCAATCAACTGAAAACAAATTACTATTCACAATATTTTCGATTAATATTTCACAATCATTAGAAGATTTGCTGTAGCTTTCAATTATTTATATTAAAAAATATATTTGTATCTCTTGAATTGGTTCGGGTTCCACTATGAACTGTAGAGCTCCCTCGACCCATAGGGAGTTGTTTGAAGAAGTGATGAAATAAAGTAAATCGAATAAACGTGTGAACTTATCACACCCTGTGAATGATCAAACCGTGAGAATGAATTGATAGTCATTCTGAAACCTTGAGTATGCTGCACCCAAATGATATTTTTGAAATAGAGACATATGAATGAAATGCCACCTTTCATCGAGATAGAGAAAAAGTGGAAGGAATAAAATATGAGTCAAAACTAGTTCAGACTTCCAAAAATATGCAATTGAACGGATTTTTCAAAACTCGATTTTTTTTGGGAGATTTTGTGACGTGGCATATAAGCCGACCAAGGGGAGTAATCAAACTTCAAACGCGTAATTCTCAAAAATCCCTTTTTGAGGTGGTTGATTTGATATTTCAAGCTCTACAACTGATTCTTCCAAAATTTTGTGAAAATCTTCTTTATACATCTCTTTATCGCCTGGACCTTGGATTTTGCAAAATTTCAATCCCAAGTAATTCAAAAAAATTCGTAAAGGTTGAAGAATAGGGCTGTAAAAATTATTTTTTCAAGTGGATGCGCTTTTGTGAATTTTCTTTTTCTGGACGAGGTCCAGGCCATAGCGACATTTTTACTGATAAAGATTTTTTTGTTATTTGTTTGATTCAGATCACTAGAGTTGGAATTATGTTAATCAAGGAGCACCGTTTGACGAATTTAATTTTTTTTCCGTTTTTATTTTAATCAATAAATATTATTTCAGTAAACACGAAACGTCGCAGTCTCGCGCGTGAGTTCAAATCCTGTCCATCGCCGAAAAAATAAAAGTAAAAAATAAAAAATGAATATAGTTTGTGAAAACTTAGAAACAGGCTTCAATAATGTACTGAAAAAGCTAGGATGATCATTGTAGAGAATCAAATTAATTGGGAAAAACATTGTTATTATTAAAAAATCGTGTGGTGTCACAAAGATTGGTTTATATAAAGCGCCCCACACCTTTTTTACAATAACAATTTTTCAATTGACTAGATTCAGTTCGAAAAATCATTTTCGCTATTTATTATTAACCAACTATATTTAATTTTATCTGAAACTTCTCAACCCGAAATTTGATGAAGCCGATATGGACACATCAAAACAAAGATAAATATATTTCTGGAACGGATCACCATAACCACGATACACGAAATAAAAATCAATATAGGCTGCCAAAAATAAAGAGAAAACGAAGAAACAAACTAAATATTTGCCATTGAAACTGTACAACCAAATAACAGTGGAATGGAAGTATTATACAACTAAAAAACTAAAATACAAACTAAAAGAATCATTGCTCCTGACTCCACTATACGATATAAATGAAATATTTCTTCATTCATGGATTGAAAAACCTCGAGATTGTGGACTACTGAGTTTGTGGGAAATATTTCTGTATTTTTCACATCTGTGCTCCTAAATGTAAAGCTGCTCATATATGTATGGGTGTGACTAGTCTTAGTCTTCAAAAAAATTGTGACGCATCTAAACAAAAAACTGTTGTGTGCCTATTTTTGTAACATACTGATTACTGTAAAATTTTATGAATATCTATCCATTCATCTGAGGATTCGATGAATAAACCTGAAAGATTTCATTCTCGTCTATCTCCTGCAATCGCTGATAAAATCCTGCCCCATCTGAAGCACCGACGATGCCAACCGGCGGCGATCGAGTCCACTCACAGGTATTATCGCGACGTACCAACCGTCGAGCGTTCAGTTCAGGATCGCTCCTGCTGCGCACCGCCAGAGATTCCTGCTGCTCCTGCTGGCGTCCTCGTAGCGTCGCGACGCGGCAGGTGGATAAATAATCACGCTCCGGAAGCCGCACGGAGAATCAGGAAAAGAATTATTAACAAGATTATCGGGTTTATCGATCGCGATCGCGACAGTGTGTTGTAGTTTTGTTTGCGAGGAGAGTAATTGACTTGATTTGAAGGTAAACAAGTGTTGCTTTTTGTTGTTGTGTGGTGCAGGTTAACGATTAGGTATAGGGAAATTTTTCATTATGTTATTAGCGGCTTTGTTGATGGTATAAATCAAATTTGATAGTCGAGAATTCGATTTGTTTATTAGACATAGTACGAATTTTGGTCTACTTGCAAGTTCTACAACTCAATAAATGTGGATTCGATAATGTTATCATCAACAAACCAATATTTTTGATGAAAATTGATCATAAGTTTAAATTTAACTCTTATTTTATTAGCCAAGTTGTTTATGAAATTATTACGAACATTCTGTTTCACATATTTTTTTTTACTTTTAGATTATTTGTCAATAACAACTCTTGAATTCAATTTTGAAATAAATATTTAATTACTACAATTTCACAGCCAAAATAACATGGAATAATTAGCATAATAATTGAGTCACGTGTTCAACCATTAGTGAAATATTCATGCGGATATCTTTGATCAAAATAACGATAACGATAGTTGCTTATTATATTGTGGAAACTGAATAATTTGGAAAATAATGCTTCTCAATTTTTTATTTCTCGAATGACTGCATGAATTTATATTATTTCAGCAAATATATTTCGCAAGCAGACTCACATGAATTTTTCATTTAATCATAAAAAGTTAGCATCAGAATAGAATTTGAAATATTCATAAAATGAAAAACATAATTGTTGATTCTGATTAATTATGACTGATTTGTCAATAGCATCAGGCTGAGATTAATAATTAATATACAGGGTGTGGAAGTTGAATAACTCACTAAGTAATGAGCTCACAGAAAAATGTTTTTGCATCTAGCTCCATAATTTTTCCCATGAAATACGACGTTGTCAAACTCGAACAAAAAACGAAAATTTCACGGAAATTGGTGCACTATAAATGCTATCAGTGATAAGTGAGTAAACCCTCAAATCTCTGTACTGAATCGTACTCGTTTCATATACAGGGTGTTATTTGGACAAGCATCAATTCAGAAGACTTCAATTAGAAGAAACATAGTTATCTTCCAATGGAACACCCAGTATTTCATTTCCTCGCCTCGTAGAACGATTTCATGCCTACAATCTATGTCCGCATAATGTTCTTTCTGAAATTGATTATTTTTGAGAAAATCGCATTTTCAGCTTACGATTCGAATATGTTCCCAGTTTGTCATTTAGAATACTTCTATTTTCGATATTCCACCCTGTATACTAGCCCTCGTAGTTCCATTCGACGTCAAAATCTATTTTTCTTTGTATCAAGTAGCAAGAAGTGTGATCAGTTCATATTGACCTTGAGATAAATTAGATAAAAATCGATTGACATATCGCCATGACCTTTCTTCTTCTTTGTTATAGTAAATAGTTACTTATCACCTTATCGTTGACAACTTGGATTACTGAATCAATAATGAAGACACTGAACTAGAATTATCCAACCCTAATTTCTGGTGCACTGGTGTAATTTACGAAAGTATCTGCAAATGGCGCATAATGATCTACAAGGTGTTTTTGAATCGATGAAGACATCAAGGAAATACTTCATGTATGAATTAGCAACCAATGCAAGGCATTCCCACAACGTATAAAGAATTGTACTTGGTTGAAAATTTCATTTTCATTTTTTCAGTTTCAATAGTACAAACTCCTGTTGCTATTTTGTCACTAAAATGAAAAGACTATTTCAAACGTCATATCCAGGTCATGCTAGTAGAAAAAGTAGTGTCTTGTACCAACATTTCGTGATAAAGGTTTTCAGTAGTATCTACGATTCTCTAGTTTCGCTAGAAAAGTTTGGGAGAGCGCTTTGTTTATGTTCAGACTGGCGATCTCTGAAGTGATGCATCGATGATAAAGACGCTTCTCCAAAACTATCTAAACATTGATTGTGTTGACATTTCGATAACCAAATTCGTGTGGGTGAAACGACCAAATATCTCCCTCCCCCGATGATCGAAGTGGAAATTACCTGCAGTAATATTGACAACAATCAATTATTTCACTGGAATTACCTGGTTTATTGTATGTCACGAACTGGTGGTAACATGATTCCAAGTTATATAATGAATGTGGTTTAAATACCGACCTTGAATCTGGGATATTTCGATTTTAATCATTGTTGTGATGTTATCCGAACGAGCTGTGAGAACTAATTCATAAAACACACGCTTTAGTGATTATGAGTATGATATAATAATACAAAACAACTTAGTAATTCCAAAATAATGAGCTCGTCGTCAAGAAGATTTTGAAGTATTTGTATGGAATGAAATCTGAAACGCTAATTCGACTAATTATTTTTTCTTCCCCAGCATAAAAAACCTTGACAGACCTTTGCAATGGCCCAGTTCATGGCCATGGTTCATGTGTTTGTTGTGATCTAGAAGACACTCTAAGCCTTTTTGGCGATGCTTCTATAAACTCATTGGTCCATTCCATTCTAGGTGCCCTTTTCCACCATCCGCGAAATTGGTTGTTGATCCAAGTTTTCCTCAGTATTTCCCCTATGCCATTAAAAGTTCTGGACCGAATTTCGACTATTTCGACTGTTTAGCTCTTCAGAATTTGAAATGCGAATAACTCCTTCAATTCTACATTATTCGACGCAAGATTCCATATTCTGAATTGATACTTATTATGTCTGTTCCTTGACACAATTGCAGTATAAAGGAAGGGAATATTTCATCGACTATTTGTCACATAGTTCATAGGAAACATGCAGCAATATTCAGAGTCGTTTTATCACAGTTGATATATTCTTTTCCTCTCCAAATGCTGAGCTGATGCAACTCCAAGGAATTTTGTAGACATAGACGTAGTTTGATAAATGTTCTGACAGGCATGAGTCTCCCAATGGTCATAGAGTGGAGTAGGAATTTTTATGGATGGTGATGGATAATCTCAAACACTCCATCTTATTCGCATTCACTGGCAACTCCTCATTGTTCAAGCACCTGTATATTTTTTGTGAATTCATCCTCACTGTTCCTACCAAATCTACAAGGGCCTCCTTCCTTCATTAAGTAAGTGACAATATTGTGAAAAATCTGATATGACTCAAGTTTGCACATTCTCTCTTCAATTTTCAGCTCAGAAATGTTTTCCCAATTGTATGTTTATGCAATCTGAATTCTTTAATTTAATTCACACCAAAGTACTAACGCAATAAACCTTCGAATGCTGTTCAGCAATGCGTAAAACATTTAACTGTATGATGTGTAAAAATGTAAGTGACAAAAATCAGAGCTATACGATCTGTCAACGATGTCACACTCTGTTTATCCCATGTATTTTTTATTTTACTACTGAGCATGTCGTCAATTTCATCAGTGTCGAAACTGTAACCAGACTTTTATAAATAGATATTGCGTTTAGAATTGCATTTATATTGAATGATCTCGAACAAACCTATCATTCAGTTCATGTCATCGCTTCAATTGGTTCAAATGGCTTCTGATGGTCATATAATAATAATAATTTGTTCATATTCACAGTGTGATTCATGAGAACACGCGAATCAGAGAATGTATAATTTCTATCGTCAACCTCAAACTTCACTGAATGGATACATAACTTCTTATTTCAGCTCAAATAAAAAGAGACACCTTGTTTATTTCAGCAAAAATAAATTCTGGTACTGTTTGATGTGTATCAATTTGGTACCAAGATTAAAAAAGAAGGTTCATCGTATTATACACATATTCTTAGAGATTATTCGAGAGGTTCTTTGACTTGATAGACTATTTATGAATTATTTGGCCACCTTTATCTCCCGATTTGATTACTTTGGATTATTAATTATGAGGTTGTTTGGAATCAGAAACATATTCATATAAATCTGACAATATTTCAGGATTCAAAAATTAATGGAGATGAAAGAATGTCTGAATGTATAGATTTCTGAACATTAAGCTACAGTATTATGATTTGATATACTCGAAATATGTTTTACCACTTATGATTGCTCCAAATTTTAAGAAATTCAATTTCGCTGAACAGAAAATAAAGGTCTTTATAGAAAAATCAGGGAGATGTGAGGAGAAAACGATAATTTTCTACTGTGGATTGTCCAAAAGCGATACACCTGTCAAAAAATATGGAATAATGCAAACTTTTCTCTTATTCATGAAACACAATTAATACAGGATATTTTTTGACATAAAGGAGAGTATACAGCTTCCGGCTAATTTATTCAATTTTCACAAAAGTTCTGTGATCAACGACAGGTTTCATATGAACGTTGTTTGATTAGTATGAAGTTGACAGTTGGTCAGGAAAAAATGTCAGTGTTTTCTCAAGATGAATACACCATGAATCTTTTTCTAGAATACAGGGTGTTCCGAGTCAAACCGAGGGAGAATGTAGATCAAAGTATAACCCACCTGTTATGACAAAATTCCCATCATAAAAGCCTCACTGTTTTCGAGATATTTTTTCTCTGAAAATAATAAATCTTTGCCCTTTTCAATAGCTTTGTCTTTACGGTTGGTACAATTTTACTCCTTTTAGGTTAATTTTTTCAGTAATATGCCGGGTTATTGAAAAAATTTTCAATTTTGAAGTGAAATATCTCGAAAGATTTCAATTTCCTTAAGATAATATCGCCAAAGTTGTGTTTTCTGGACCAAAACGAAATTTTTCCACTAGTTTTCCCAATAGTTCTTGTTCTTCATCATAAACGAGTTTCACGTGTGTTTCAATTGAATCAACTTATAGAATCGATAACGCTCCACTCTATCTATTCCACACTGAAAACGACTTCAACAAAGGATTATTATTCTTCATGGAGGTGAATATAGCTCACTTATGAATACTTCCATTCAAACAAGTATTCTGTTTACATAAACATACTCGTGTGGTATTTTTTTGTGAATTGTTACTTATGCCAAGGTCACCAAGGTAGGCATGTATCGAAACAGCTGAGATCGATACCATAGAAATCAGGTCGAATGACATAATTCAATTGTTGTTGTAATGATTGGTTCAACACTATTGTGTCCGTCCTTCTATATGCTTGGTTAGGCTAACCATACGTCGATAGCATAAAGAATAATACGCAATGTTTGGGTGAATTGTTTCTTAAGTATGGACTTTTCCATTAGGAACATCTGCATGGCTGGCTTCACAATGGTAATTCAATGAGGTTTTCTTTTGTAATTAAGGCAGGACCGTCTTTGAATATTCATGGGCTCAAGAAGGAACGTTTATCATTCAAAAAGTACAAATTATAACTAATTCAATCGAATGGAGTGTATTTACATTGTCTTAGGAATATTTGAATACGTTAAAAATGCATACTCATGCTTCTCACTACAGGGTGTAACTAAATGAGTGTAAAACATTTGAGGGGGTGATTTCTCATCGAAAAAAAAAGATAAGATCTTTCATATAAAGAAACTTCTTTATATAAAATATCCCATCTTTTTTTCGATAGGGAATCACCTCTTCAAATGTTTTACACATATTTAGTTACACCCTGTATAGCTGTACAGTGAACTCTTATTTTTTGGAGATTATCAATCTGGGATTCGTATCAAGAGATAATTCTTGTGACGCGGTACCTCAATTCCATTTAAGTCAATAAAGAAATACCAAGGGAAGGAAAAATCGCTATGCTCGAATGCTACCGGTAATTTCCGATGTTCTTCAATCTCAATTTTGCGGAAAAGGCTCCTCTTTGTAGGACGAGAAGTCAATCCAGAATACAAATCCAATTTGGATGGATCAGACTGATGAGAACAAAGTGTTCCATCACATTATGAATCTCGAATCTGTCGAAATCACGCTCAAGAGACTAAACCAATGGGTAGTGAATGGATTTTCTGGCATTATCCATTACTCTGTGCTTCGGGGAATTCAACATGAAGCGTACCTAATTTTATAAACTTGTGACATCTCTCCATAACCTCAGAATACTGAGAATTTAAACGCATTGATGTGATCTTGTATTCGTTGAAATATATTTCAATGAACAAGCTGTTGAAAAGGAAATTATATGCAGATCAGGTTCATGCTATTGAAATGGTGACCACAGTCCCAGATGACAAAAGCGCATAATCTTGTTAATACACACGAAATGCTGAGCTTACAGAATGTTTTACATTACAATAGAAAATGGTGGAGTCACGGGATCATATGTTTCTTCTCGTTCATTTGAAATCACTTGATATTTGATGATTCCATGAAGGATCCAAACTCGCTGTAGCTCCAGATATAACGACGGCAGAATCTAGCCAGCGTTCTACATTATTCAGAAGGATTTCAGAAGTGGGATTTCAAGACGATGGCAGGACGAAAGAAGGAATTGTCGGTTCATGGTAGTGAAACGAATGGATTTTTGAGGCTCTATCGGGATTCATACATAATTGAGTATGGAAATACAGATTTTCGTCCGGACATAATCCATTATAAATATACAAGGTGGCCTCCATACGTCGAACGTATCTGGTGAAAAAATCAATCCTGCGCATGCTCAGCTGTCATAAAATACGTTCAGGTATATTGTAGATGTGCAGCCTTAAGTGTCTGGTGTGAGTTCGAAGTAATTTGAAAGCGAAACAACTGAATTGTTGTGAAATCTAGTCTCCTTCATACATCTCCAGTTTTTCAATCTTCCCACAATCCAAAAGGCTATTTTGTCAGTAACAATGACCGACATCCCGTTTGAGCAGGTCCAAGCCCATTCACCCTGTACTTCAACAGACATTGTGATTTCTCTCGAACTTCACAAAGGGGGATTAAGGTCGCACGTGGAAGTATAGCTCCCTATCTGAAAAGATTCAATATTGTCGTAAATGGAGGTAGTTTCACGGCTGACTAGACAAGATGAAGTCAGTGAGGAAACAGTACATTTTGGGGAAATCTTCATGTTCCATCCAATTTCGATAAAATACATCGAGTCACCTGAATTGGAGCTCATCAGTTCGTCTCCAGGTTTATCTGGACAACAATTGTCAATACTACCAACCTAGGAGAAACGATATATTCGGTTTCTTGTTTTAACAGTTTGAATTATCATCCAGGAATTTATGAGAATAGAATCTGTAACTCCCATGATCCCACAATCATCTCAACAACTCAGATTTAAAAAAGTTCGTCTTGATTTTCTGAATATGAATTCATGAATGAAGTTATTCAAGGTACAGTCGGTAACGTCAGAAATCGTATGAAAATGGTGGTTATTAGCCAGTGCTCACATTTAAAATACTTTGAAAACATATAATAACAAAACAGACTCATACTTACCCTTTTCATACATATTAAATATTTAAAATATTCCTCGTTGTTTTCCAAGTACTTCATAATTAATCAGTTCATTATTGTTTGTTGCCTGAAACGTTTTTCATCATTTCTGGAATATAATTCCATCAGCAAAGTTTGCAGTGCTACCAAAGTAAAATCCACTCTTCTGAATATTTCATAACCATGTCCAAAGATATTCGAAATCTGGAGAATCTTTTAGTAGAAAAAGGTTGAGTTTTCTGACGAATATTGAAATATCCAGTATGAATGGTGTTCTTGATAAAAAAATGACAATCTGTCTGTCTATCATTCACAGACGAGTATCACAGAATAGTAGTGTCACACTAAAATGTCACACATCAATGTCATCTGTCAAATATGACATATTTCACTGTTGTCTATGTGAAATTTGCAATATTATAGCAGCTGACATTGACGTATGTGATGTTTTACAGATGACGTTGACTTGTGACAAGTGAGTGCCCTCTGGTAGAAATTATGTGCAGCTATAATATGAACGCTTTATTTGAAATCCACGTAGATATATAGACATATAATCTTATATCTTATATAATTGGAAAACCTCAGGACTCTTCTTACTCAACATCAAATACAGAATTAAAACCGAACTAAGAAATTCTGTATCCTCTCATTGCTGAGAACGTTCCTTTGAAATGTGAGCATAATTCTTCAATAAACCTGAGTACATACACAGAGTTTCTGACCGCTTTGTACTCCTTCTCACTGCAGCTCCCGCATATTTAGGCCACTTCACTTTTCATCGTGACTTTGATCTTTCTTTCGCGAAGATGAAATGGACCGCAAATATGGCGAATGCGGGCTTAGCCCAAGCAATTTCCTCTTTCAATTTGGATTGGAGATCACATCGAACGAAAGCAAATCCGCTGATCGGAAAACGTACCTGATCGAGTATTCGTCCTTTACACATCCTCAGCCGTTCGATTTACATGGGAAATGGAGTTTTATGTGCCCGAAAGTTCATCTGATATATTCCATCAGCACCCACAGGATTGGATATAAATTCAGTATGCTGAACGTGTGGGTTTCATCATTTTTACGTGCCAACAGAAATTGTAAGCGGATTGATGAAGCTGGCGACGAAATGGAAAAAATATCTAGACTCGAAGGATAATTCACAAAAAATATATGTGGAAATGTGGTCAATTTTCTCTTCTGTCTAATTATGGTTCATTTAGTTGATGTGCCGTGTTGCTGTTTGTCTTTTTTTTTTCAACGATACTACGAAACGAAAAAATAGGTTGGGTTTGCCATTCAAATTGCTTTGGGAATTGCTTTCGATTGAAAACGCCAAAATTGACTATGGCGACAATTGTATAGTTTTTTCAATATCCATCTTCGACTAGAATTATTAACAAAGTTCATCGGATCGGAGATTCCACTCAAAAAAAAATTTGCATCGCTGTGGAGTAACTGCGAAGTGCTTAAATGTTTTCAGCTGTGTCAACCATTTAGAAGTTCTGTGGTTAGCTAAATACCTTTATTTCACACTAATGGTAATGAAAGATAACCAAATCTCTGAGAATATCTCAAGCCGTTGTTGGAATCGTCTTCATAGCTTCTTTGGCAGATTGGCAAGCCTGCCTTTGAGACATTGAGCTTTCAAACGACCTCCACCTATTGAATCTTCGGTCACCACATCACCAAACTACCCAACATCATGGATCAACTACCAGTTTTGACCAATTGGGAAATACCCAATCAAACTTGTAACCACAAAAGAAGCTTCTCACAGTTGGTGTGATTCCAATTCTTTATGTTTCAACGTGAATGAAACCAACCTATTTCCTTCTGGAAACCTAAATCACCAGAATCATGTTATCGAAAATAAAACCTGCAGCAAATTCTTGGGATTATGGATTGATGATACCCTGAAGTTTGATGAACACGTACAAAATCTGAACAAAAAACTTGCATCAGGCTGTTATGCTATCAGAGTCACTACCAATGAGTTGGAAATGGTAGCAGGTAAAACATCATATTTTCCATTTCTTGAGTCTCTTCTGAGATATGGCATCGCTTTCTGGCATCGAGAATTCTGTTACCAAATCAAATGAATGTCGATTCACAGCTCTCTCGATTCAAAGAATGCATTGAAATGATAACTACTATTTAAAAATGCCAATATCTTGAAAACTATTCAAACTAGGTATAGGGAACCTTTATATAAAATGAAAGATAATCGAATTTTGTATTGTTCAGATTTAAGAAATACAGGGTGTTCCATTTGAAATAACAAAGTTATCTGCGTTTGAAATTATAAAAAAAGTGACAATGAATTTTGAACGTCCTGTATGATATTGGAAAACGGGTTCTATCGGAATCAATAGCCTGAAACCTCTTTAATGCTTGGTCAGAATTGGAAGGTATGGTTTTTAAACATCTCGATGATATTCAATCTTCAATTGTACCCTGCATTTTCAATGAGAAAACAATAACTCGAAAATGGTTATAGTTAGGTACATGGTACCCCTTATGAAATCGTATTATTTTTCCCTCAACTGTCCAAAACTGCAACAAAATACCGGGTGTTCTATTTAAAAAAACACAACTTTGGTTTACAGAGATCGTGTCGTATGTGGTGCCCCACCCTGTATACAGTGAATTTGAGGAATATTCATGCTTTGTCAATAAGACTTTTTTCTTCGACAGTAAAGTCTATTTCGAATTGAATTGAATTAAATAATTCTCAATGGGAGTGAAATATTCTGGAACAATCACGATAACAATCAAGAGTATGCACTAGAAGCTTCTTCACCACACAGCTGAACAAGTGTTGGTATGAAAGCTCAAGTAGAGTTCTCCACTCGCATCACAAGCCATCACGATCTCTGAAACGCCATTCCCGTCTACTCCTCGACCCGAATATTTGCATTCATTTCGCATGACTCGTTACACAAATGGCATCATCCTGCGTTCGGCTGTACAAAAGTTGGAAAGGCCATTGTTATTATCCGCCAAGCTTTTTCGGATGCCAAGCAGGAATCGCAATGAGACACATTTTAAAACAAATTCATAAAGTGGAACGGCGAAGGTTTGCCGTCATTAGAGCCTTTTTGTATTCATGGAGCGTCGTTTGTTCGGTTCTAGCCAGGAATCCTTCCTGCAGCTCAACAGGAATGCACTTGCGAGTTTTCAGCCGTAGCTAACGTCAGAAGTTGAGACGTAGAGACATCGAAGTTATGTGTCTATGGGGCTGGAATGAGAGTTCACGAAAGGGAATTGGGTTAGATTGGGATATATTGTGAGGATTATTATGATTGATCAGGGCAATGCCTTCAGGAAAAACTAACACGAGACACATAACATTCTCAAGATCTTCAAGCTCCAAAAATTTTTTGATCTCTTGATTGCTTCTAAAACACATACAACTCAGAGATAACACGGGTCAACAAAAAATAATCATTGTTTGTTCTAAACTTTATACTACAATTTTTCGATTATTCAATTCCAAAAACGAGGGAAAAATATTTTTCTTGTATAAAGTTCGATAGTTATAATAATAATACACTTTCTTCGATTTTTCCAGGAATTTCAATTAGTTTTAATGCATTCAAAAATACCGCGAGATTGGAGTGGAATTTTTATATTCAGAGAGTGCCTCCAGATGGCACTCAAGTAATGAATAACGATCTGGTGATGCATACATTTCCAGAAAACGTTAAAATGTCATCGAGAAAGTGTGAATAAAGCTGGGATTTTTGTTGGTCCAAAAATCACAAAAATTTTCGCCGATGAACAATTTCCAAAGTTGCTAACTGGCATTCAGAAGGCAAGTTGGAACAGTTTCAAAGCAGTAGTTTCTAAATTTCTAGGAAATAATAAAGCTAAAAACTATGAAAGTACATATGCTCTATGCTCATTTAGATAAATTTCAAAACAACATAGGAACGTATTCAGAGGAGCAAGGAAAGCGCTTTCATCAGGACATCATGATCTTTGAACAGCGATATCAAGGCCAATTAGTGAAAACATGATGGGAGACTATATTTGGGGGTTTATTGAGAGAAAGCACTCATGAACACAACCAAAAAAGAAGAATAACTTTACACTTTCAACTCATTTTCTGTTCTTTTGTAAGTTATTTGAATAGTGAACCTCAATAAAAATGATAAATACAATCATCTATGTAGTTCTATCTCAAAATCAACATTAAAACCACAGATTTTGTAAAATTTTGTTCAATTAGTTTTCACAAAAACAAGCTGTTGACCTAAGCTAAAGAAATTTTACACTTCTATGTCAAGGTCGAATTTCGTTGACCCACCCGTGTGATTAAACTTTCTTGACGAACCAACCTTAGCAAATATTGAAGACAGTTTAACCAACCTAGGCAAAAAAACTGAGGATTAAACTCATGCTTGAGCACCTTGTTTTTTTCAATATATCAGTAATCATAAGGAATCTCTTTATGTAGTATAAAATGGATTACTCGTAGAATGTAACGAAAATGATTCCTCTATCGACACAATGCAATGTTCGGAATGAATTGTATTCAGGAACTTTTGAAATGCTTCAAATCCGTCATGTGTATTGTGTGAGGATTATTTCCATTCATACGTTCATCATTGTTCAAAATTAAAATGTTATTTAGTTTTTGATACTGATTGGGAATACAGCAAACCACATAGAACAAAAATCATTTTATATACTTTTTTGCATTATTTTCCTTAACAGAACGCAATATTGAAAATAATATACAATCAATGAATCCATGTTTCTTAGTTGATTTCTTGATAACATTCATCATTTTCAATTGGATATTAAATGATTCAATTTCCATTTTGATAACAACCAGCTAATTCCACTGCAATCCTCATTTAAAACTTTGATCTAAAATCTTTACTGTTGTTGAATAAGTTGATTGTAATAATGTCGAAAATACAACCCTTGTTATGTAATTCATCAATATTGATGATAGTATCAACAAATTCAATCTTAACTGCAGGTTATCTCATTTGAGAAGATACAACTTCATACCATAACGAAAATATATGCTGAATTCTAGACGATAAATTCTCAAGTACCTCAAAGAATTTTCAATGAAATCGCATACAAAAGAAAACCACATAAATTCGTATTGGCTAGAAAACTAAGAACGTTTAGTAATAAATCATTAGCTGGTGCATTACTTTTTCCTTGTCGATAGTTCATTACGTCGTCAAGACTGGAATTCCAGATTTCCCTAAGAATTTACTGACTCTTATCAAACACAGGGTATTTCATTGAGTACCAAGAGTTCAGAACTTTCTTCTTCGAATTTTCTCCTGATGAAATGAAGGAAATGAATAAGTACCATGAACACTACCTGGAAGGGTTCTCACTGGTAGGTATCATGAAAAACATTAATTGAATTCAGTCATCACGAGTAAATTCAAAGTTATCAGGCCGAAACGGTTCTACAGCGTTTTCATTTGAATCCGACATATTTCCTATACTTTCCAGACATTTTGTTGAATTGAATATGTTGGAAAGCATCCAACAACCAATTATGTTGAATCTCTTGAAATTGTTTACTGAAGTGTTTCGATTTCAGTGATTCTTTCAGAAGCCATCCTATCTGCATTCTGGAATATAGTTCGTCGAGTTTTGCACCATTTCATTTTGTGATTTCTTGTGGTTATGAAATCAGGGAAACCTTTCCCGTAAATATACAATGTGATTCACTGGGGGTTTATGGATAAATAACAGAGATATGTTCATATCATTCGACAAAACACACTTTTGCCAAAAAGTATACTGAAATATCGAACACCCTGTTGAATATTTTGGAATACTGTTAGGGGTACCTGGTACCTCTTTCATTGACGTGTTTTCGAAGATTGGACTTTGTATCATGAAAGTTGGAGATGATACAGACGTTTTCGTCAGTCAGTCCATCTGTCAAAGTTTTTCGAAAAAAATTAATATCTTGTAAACAAATCACGATAGAGGAGCTATTCACAATAAAATATACACAGAAGTCTACGAAGAATTCGGAAATGTGAAAATGAACAGGGTGTTTCAGTTGAAAAAACGAAGTAGATATATTTATGAGTTCTCACCCTGTATTCTTAAAAGCTCCGTTCTCGGCCTCGTCTGAATTTTTTTTATACAAAAAGGGAGACGATAGGGAATTGAATTAACAAAACTGTAGTCGCCTGAAGGGAGGAAGGAAGTTTAATACCGAATTTTCGGTTGGAAAAACATCAGCACGTTCTTCACAATTCAATCGCAATATGTTTGACGTTCATGTTCCCGATGAAATAGAAGTTTCGACACGAAGTAGAAACTTTAGAATACGTTATCTAATTTTTCCCGCGGTGTTATATCTCATACGCCGCAAAATGTTGCACGAACTTTCCTTATTGGATCGAGAAACGCCGGAAAACTTTGGAATGAAATTGTCCCCGACGATGGACGGTGAATTTTTACTCATAACGCTCAATCGAATTCACTTTCCCGCTATCCAATCCCTACTTCGTATCGGGAGAACGAGGACGGTTGACTAGATTTGGATTCACGATGTTCACGGTCCGTATAGCCCTAAGGACTGAGAGATCAAAGGCACAATGGGAAGCGGATGAAATTGATAGGTTAGGAACTCGAAAAATGAAGACTCGATGACAGAGGGGGCATTAGAATTTCGAGTTAGTTCGCAAATAATATTCAACTGGTCAACTGGATCAATTATAAAGAGAGATAATCTCAAAAATGAGAAATATGTACAGGATAGGGTAGTATCAATTCTAAAGAAGTGAAATACATACAGTCCAGTCGAAGTATAGAAAACAACTGTATGTATTTAATGAATCGAGAATATTCTCAATCAGGCATTCCAAATCACGTGACATCCAATATGGCGTCTGTAGGCAAATAGCTTTTTGAAGTGCCATAAGAATCATTTGGTTCGTTGTGAATAAATCATTGAAACGGCATTATCTCCAAAGCTGTGTGAGTTTGTTGTTGATGATAGACTTTTTAAGATGCAGAGTGTGTATTTAAAGACATTATTGTTGGAAAATCCAGATATTGGTATTAGGCAAGCTGGAAAATCCAATTTGTTTTTTTTTCACAACACAGTGAAGTTTGCAGTCACGTGGGTGCACTTTTATTTGCAGCTGAATAAAATGTAGAAAGTAAATACAATAAAGTTATAAAATGTTTACTGCAGACTATCTGATTCTTAGGTACGTTTCGATTCAGTAAGATCGTCCCTCTGAATTGCTGCTATCCGTAGTGCCCTTTCAAACAATTCGTTTTTATCCATAAGAAACCTATGGCTTAAAACCGCAAACACTGAAAATAATTTTACATCATCCCTGTTGGAACGACTTCCACAGTCAACTACAAGGCATGTAACAGGCATTCTTTCGTGAGAATAGCACTAATAAGCTCTAAACAATATAAAAAATCATTTGATGCAGTCACGAAAACGAAAATCTCACAACTTTTAGATCAATTTATAACAGAACAATATGACAACAAAGCATTGTTTGCCTACATCCGCCATATTGAATTTGTTTTGACCGGTCATTGGAATGCCTTATACAATTTCAATGATGAACCTAACCTAACTTTCTGTTTCGGAGTATCGTTAAAACAAACAGCAACATCACACTTCGTGGCGAGCTGTCAAAATAAATAAATTATAGTCCCAGTAAGGTAAGGGTGTATCAATGTGTCAATTTCTGGAAATAAGTACCTCATGAGGGGCGAAATAACCACCCATAAAGCATCATCTTGGCAATATCAATCTCAATTCTGAACATTTTCCTGCGCCGTATCGATAACTACGACGAAAAGTGTGAAGAGGTCGCGAACGCTCGTATCATACTCACCCCCTCACATAAATTTCCCCGGCGGTGTTAGACTTGTCACAACGGGATTGTAATAATTTGTGTTCCCACTCATTCCTCACGGATGCGTACTCATGGAAAACACGTTAAATTAAAAACCACGAAATTAGTTTGCGGAAAATTTACGAGCGTGCAGGGATGTATCGAGTTCGGAGTTAGTTCTGCAACTTTCTGGTACAAAATTGATATTTCATGAGGGTGTCAACATAGTTGATGGTAGTAGGGGTAGTTTTCCATGTGACAAAGTGTTTCGATAGTTCTAACGAATTAATCAAAGTCATGAAAACACAGATGGAAGCAAACGAAAAAAAAACTCAGTTCACACATCATGTTCATGTTCAGAAAATCACGAAACTCCAGTTCAGACCTCCAAAAATACCAAATAAATTCACGGTTGCTTCAATCTTGACAACGTAGAAGATACAAGACATTGGTAGTCAAAGATATGACTAATGTTGATGAGGTTTCTAGTCCTTGATATTATATTCCAAAACAATTTCGTGGCTTAATAGTGTGGTTTAAAATAGGTTAGGTTAGGTCTCTTAAAAGCCTTCAATATCTGATAATCAGCATTGATAAAAATGATATGTTTATTATTTTATCGAGTTGTGACGATAGTAGTATAATAGGAAGATGCAATGATCAAAATGCGAACTCTTCAAATAGTTCTTTGTGGTCGACAACTTTTGTAACTTTTTGTCCTGAAGAAGTCTGAATATATGGACGAAACGTCGGCATAAAATTTGCGTTGTTGTGTCGTACCTATCCTCTAACCCACGATATCATTTTGAGATATGACTTATGTCAGAAAAAAGGATAAGAAATACAGCTGCAATTTACAGAGATACGTATCTACATCTTGTTTTTAGAATATTTTCAAACGTATCCATTTTCTATCTTTTATTTAGATATCTTGGTATTTTGAAGATACTTTTTTGCCTGAAGGGTACGTCTTTATCATAAGCTTCAGAAGTCTGAAATACTGCAACTCTCTGCTGAATTTAATAAAAGAAAACTTTGGTAGACAGTTGAAACAGTTCTTGCAGTTGGAACCAGCATAGTTGCTACCTACGAAATTTCAAATTTCGTTCTCGAATGATTCAGAAGTTACAGCTCTAGCCGATTTTTGTGCACCCCTCTGTATGTTTCTAGAGGACTCTGATTCCAATTGTTAGTGGCGAATACAAAAGCAGCATCAGTGATTTAGAGACTCCAGAGCCTCGATAATAAATGTGCGAACCTCAAGAGATTGAATGCTTTTCCTACAATAAAAAAATGTTTTCAAAACATAACATCTGTTTGCTCAGTTCTGCTCCTGTGAAGCGACTATTCTCCTTTGGGGCATGATCATGAGGAATTTTACTCGAAGGAGTTTCACTCCAATCACAACCAGAACGTAAAGATTTGAATTATCTTTCTGGAATATGGATTCACTAGGATTTCTTGAAGTCGTTTGATAAATATCACTAAATTTGGAACCAATTTCTAACGGATATCAGCATTTAGAGAAGTTTTGGAAGGATCTATTGTATGTATCAGTCTGTGTTATTTCACATGAAGTTTATAGGTGTGCATTTATTGATAATGTCACAGATATTTAAAATACTATACATTTTTCACAATTTCATAGATTTATTTATTAATCTATAGTAGATTTTGCGTCTCGAAACAATTGTTGAACACTTATTGATTACGAAAAATGTATCGTATATTTAAAAAATTGTACATAGTCCTCACCATTTTATCATTTAATCGTTTTATTTCAATATTTTTGATTATTTTACTTCAATATATGGTGTTAGATTTCAGATTTATACTGTTATTAGGCTTCAATTAATTTTGATTTTAAATATTTTTTCTTCCATTGCTTGGTCGACAGAATTTTGGTTACCTATTTTGAATTTTTATTATTATTGTTATTCAGCGAAACAAGTGCAACAGCACTTATCGACAAAACAACTTTGTTCGCATTTATATATTGTTTGTGAAATCATTTATTTTTCTTAATAGAGTTCTTTTATGCTGGAAATTTTATCTCGATCTAAATAACAACTAGCTTATTGAGTGAAAACTCCAGGCCCAAGAGTGATGCCAAACTCTGACTATTAACAGGGTTTTACAAAATTAATTCATTCTGGAATATGAAGCATTCCTCTACTCTCGTATTTCCACTGTTTCGGATCTTTTCTGTCGACTCTCACGACCGAAATCCTAAAGAAGACTTCTTTCTTTGTTCGTGAGTCGACTTATGAAAGGAACTTTCTGGTATTTACATTCATGCTTTTGTGTTTGGTAACAACATGGCGACCCACAATGGAGGTCGCAATCATTGTCACTCTTTGAAGTGACGTTTTCCTGAAATTTGAATTTCCAGGAAGATATTCCATAGTTGTTTTTTGGTAAATATAATAATGAATCATGTTGATTTTTGTTACAATTCATAAATTGATAATGATGACTTCAGAATTTTGTTTGCAAACCTCACATACCTTCTGGTGCATATACAGGCTGTTCATTTTTCATTGCCAGTCTGGAAATCGCGTTTATTTTAGAGATACGGAGTTGATCGAATGGAGGAATTAAAATAATTACTTGAAACAGGTATAGATGAATTTAATTTACGATATTCTATAGACAGAAACTTGAATGAGGTATTCTTTTTAGAATTATCATGAAATTAGCTGTTCAAATCAATAAAAATCCAATTTTCTCTTCGTAGATATCAACTCCTATGGATATAATTCATATCAAATAAATTCTCTCCATATCAATCCAATTTGACATTTTCACATCAAGAATCGTTAGAATTGATTATTATGACATCAGAAGCCAAATTATTATTGGTTAATTAATGACCTTTTTCTTTCTTTGATTCCTAAAAGTGTGAAAAATCATATAGTTGACCTCAAAAGATTTCTACAAACTATCATTCAATGTTATTGGTAATCGAAACTGTTATATCGAAACTGAATCGAAGTATACTGAATATTCACTATGAGTCAGTTGATCATATGAAAATATTTTTTATGGAAATCAACATAGAAAATCAGGTGTTAGATGTTACAGTCACACTTCCAAGTCATATTGCGGAACGTCCTGTCTCGATTCAATTCATTGAATCGAAACTTCACGCCAATTTAGCGTAGCTGATTCAATTACATCATTCAACGAAACGATTGGAATTTCATCAAAATTCATACAGTTTCGACAATAATTCATCTGTAGAGTGAAAATGATTGCCTGGTAAAAATTTAGATAGCATTACAGTTTCTACTCATTATCATTAAATATTTACAACCGAGATCCATTTTTGGTTGTTTGATATCTGTTTTTTTTTTATACACGAACAATTTTATTGGAACTGTGATATCATTGGGAAAACTATAAATCAATCCAGGAAACTGCTCATCTGATTGAAAATAATGATCTGATACTTTTAAAGCAGATTCAATAGAGAACCGGAAAAACTTCGTGAACGAAATCCGAAGTAACTCCTGTTTGCTGCCTTCTGCTAATGACAGATAAAACTCTGGGGATTCCTTTTCATTGTCTCGGAAGAAAATAACGAGAACAATTCTGTGTATAGCTTCTTCATGCAGTGGGAAACACGGCTGTAGAGAAAAGTGAGCTATAAAATAAAGACGTATCATGGCCAGGATGAGGGAGAAATACGCCTCACTAGGAAATATGAAATTTGACGAGAATAAGTAGTATAAGGAGGGGAAGCAGCTGCTGGCTGTTTTTTACGAAGTGGTATGACTTGCTCTAAATGTTGATAATGATGAAGATTATAGTGTTATACATTTTATTCTAGAGAAAGTCTGATGAATTCAGATGTATTTAAAATTTAACCGAAGTTGGTGGGTCCTCAACTTCAATCAATAAAATGGAAGGAATGAACTAGTTCAATTCACGTTTTTCAAATGGAACATCCTATATATTATTACTAATTTCCATCGAGAGTGACCTTTGTTTCTCTATTCTTCACAATAAAAAAGTTCTAGGAGTGAGTCACCCACGATCACAATATTTTTAGACCAATTATTCAAAATACACATTCAAAATTCACTTTTTTATTTGCAAAGTTTTCAGAAGCATCGGATATTGTGACCACAAGATTAAAAACTTCGCCTAAATATGCACATCATGAATGAGAGCACCCAAAATTTGCAGTTTCAAAAAAGCAACAAAGACACAATTTCATCTGCTTCTCTTTATTTTGATTATCTTCTTGGATAGCAGAAATGACATCTAGTGTAGTTATCAAAGATTGAAAATCAAACTGTGTGTTGAATTCTCCTCGATATTCGTTTGAAGAAAGAGCAAATATTTTCATTTGGAGAATCATTTTTATACTTTGATAAATGTGTGAAATTGCTTAATCATAAGCTGTCTCGAAGGAAAACTAAATTATCGATGTATGAAATATTTCCCAGTGATTGTAGAGGCCAGATAATGAAAACATCTGTGTTTATAATTGCTCGCAAACATAATCACCATCTGGAAGACCTTGAACTTGGAATCTGATAGGATAGAAGAAGAAACAAGTTGTTTTGATGACTAATAAAAAATAGAATGACTTATTTACTGATTTCAAGGTCTAGGTGTGTTTTTCTTTTGTAACCTCTGAAGATCACCAGTCATTTGCATCTGAGGTGAGGAAAGTAGTTACGAAACTATACAAGGTGAATCCAAAATGCATACTGTGGAAGATCCTTCTAATCCTGTTATTCCTCAAAAGTCCTTCTGAAATATCGATACCGATGAATTGATCTGTCGATATCATGTGATACACAGGATATACAGGATGAACAATTCACATTTGGCTCATGATTTTGTTCATATTTCTTCATAGCCATGAAATGTCTCAGCTCGTTAATTCCACTTCCTCAGTACTCAACAAATCCATTTCATACTCACATAAATTAAAATTGCAGTCGATGTCTCTCACTTTTCTTACGATCCGAATCAATCATTGGATTGAATGCTATCCATCATCATAAACGA
This sequence comes from Plagiodera versicolora, assembly GCA_037013635.1. NCBI lineage: Eukaryota > Metazoa > Arthropoda > Insecta > Coleoptera > Chrysomelidae > Plagiodera > Plagiodera versicolora. The sequence goes on along the minus strand of CM072991.1, from coordinate 6,276,590 downwards.
GTGAACACTTTGTGCTATCACGAAATTGCTTTCCGGGCCTTTTCTTCGACATCTCGAAACTTTTTTCTCCCGTACTCAATTAGGTTGAGCCGTTGGATAACCATATTCTGTATCAGTAATATCTCAGGCACACAGTTTTCCACTTCAATGAATGAAAATGGGGTGCCAACAATGTATGGATATCATTAGATGAAGTGATTGAAGAGAATGAAGACAAATAACCAACATTTTGGAAAAATATATCGGTATCATGGGTACCACTACATTTTCTTTCACGTTTAATGAGAAATAAAGGGTTGTTTGGTATATAAATGAATTATTAGAGTTGGAATACTTGGAACAATGTCGGAAACATATCTAATAGATATCAACTGAATGTGATCAAAGAGATAATAATGGGATACTTCGTAAACGACAGTGTCTATTCATTTCAGGAAACAATAGAATCGTTATAAAACAGGGGTTTTATAATCTCCACTTTCATCCTTTCCATATAATTTCAACAATTCAGTGGACAGCCTAAGTCTTGACGTCACAAGTGGGGGGGAGCTTGAAAACATTTCCAAACAAAGCGTTGATTTCACGTTTTTGCTTCTTTCAGTTGGAACTAAGAAAAAAATTGTTTGTTTATGGTATGATATCAAGTTCTTCTAAAAGTCATTCTTATCAAAACTCTCATGGATAAAACAATGCAATATTTCTTTGTTTGGAAAGGTTTTTTGGGCTCCGCCTATTTTGACGTCACACTTGAGTAGTCCATTCAATGCTCATCGAATATATTATTTCCATTTCCCTTCTCTCATTCTTCGAATTTGTGCAGTCATTGAATATTCTCTATAGAATGTTAGCACTGAGAATCATCAATACTTTTAATGAAATATACTAATCCCAAAGTTAATAACATATTATTAAAATGGGTTAATGGGTGAATTGGTTACTCACTCACATGAGTTTATATACAGAAGATTTTATTATTACTGCCAATTAAAATGAAGCTGACGAATAATGTCGAAGTATTCGGAAAAAAAAAATGTATTTGAGCTACTGAATGTAGAACCATATTAAATAGATGATTATTCGAATCACTAAATAATATTAACATTTGATAGGAACTTCTGACGTTATTTTGTTTAAATGTTGCTTACAGATCCATGTATGTAGCTTTTCTTTCAAAATAAAAAAATATTATTATCATTATTGTCAGAACTTTATCCAAGATGATATTCAAACTATTTTTGAAAGTGAACGAAAAGATTATTCCAATGTTGATTGTCAACTTCATATGTCTAATATATCAGCGACAATTCATCAAGATAATAATGTTTTAAAAAGAAATTCTTATTTGAATTCATAACTCAAACTTTCATTCACATTACTGCATCAGATAGAAGAATTATTATTCTATAAAACAGTGTATTGAATATCGGTCAATTACACTTTTTCTTCTCCCTCCATTTCCTCCTCACCATTTATTGCCCTTTGTTGAATCCATAATACTTATTTTTTAAAAAATATTACTTTCAAGATTTTCGTAATTTTTAAAAAGGTGATTTTTGTAGAAACTGAAAATCAGTCAGTACATCTGATGGGGGTTAACTTGATTTTTTTTGCGAAAAAAAGAAAAAAAAAAGATTCATTCCATTTGTTGCGTACTTTTTGAATGTTCCTGTATAACGCCTAACTGACTATCGTCAATTTTGATAGATAACGAAAACCATGGAGTTCAGTAAGATTTGTAATCATACACAAAGTCAGATATATCAATGATATATCACACGAAAATAAAATGCTATATTTCCACGAAAATAAACAATCACTATTTTGTTGAAATGGTTGTATGTTGTATTGTATCGACGCTGAAAAATACTGTAGCTACTTTCAGCACCGTGACAACATTTATTTGTTTGCAGGATTGTCGGAAACTTGGTGTGACGAGCGGTCGATCGACCTGTACGCTATGTTTCTTCTTTTGTTCTGGACCACAATACTCGGGCTGTGCCATGGTAAGTTATTCTTTTGTTCAAATTATTCGTAAGTGACTTTTTATGTTTGGAGTTCGAGTGAATTAAAACTTCCACTGAGTCTGAACTTTGACAGACGAAGTGGGAATATCATTTCATTGAATAATAGCATTTTATATCCGTCCACGAGTGATTGTGAATTTGAAATAATTTATGAAATACTAGTTGGACAAGTCTGGAATTTTGGATCAATTGTAAACAGTCTTTCACCATCGAATTAACTGAAAATCACAACGAACGAATCACCAATAGAAGGGAAAGTTTGTCAAAAAAATGTAGTGAAGTTTTAAAGCTCATAATGAATTTCGTCCTCCAAAAATGAAATATTTGGGAAGTACGATGGGATTTCGATGGAAAAATTTACAGATGTTGATTTTACTGCTCGTGTGAATAAAAATAATCATTGAAGAGAAACTATGGATACTGTCAACTGGTTGATAGTTTCATTAAGGATATAGTGTTGGATGAAAACTGTTGAAATTTGTTATAACAAGGTTGTTGGGTTGGTGAATAATAGTTTTTGCAAGAAAAAATGTGAAATTATAGCTTACTACTTATTTATGAAGAGAGATCTGATTATTATTTCCTCTTTTTTTCTATTTTCTGTGTTTTTCCATTCACTGAATTAGAATTTTTATGAAAGGATATCCTCCACGAACACATCTTTCCAATATTTACATAAAAGCTGATGCCTATCTTGCATTACTCATACCTCTAGACCGAAACCATAAGGAACTATTGATAATTTCGTGCAGAATATACGAATTTTGGGGTTCATATTTCCATACATATCATTCTACCATCAATGAACCTCAAACAAAAAGGGATATCGCGATATTCAAATCATTTAAATGGGAAAATCAGAAGTATTCCTTAGGGAAGCAGATCTCTGAATAAAGTTTCACAATTTTTTTAAACAATGATGATAATGGTACGCGATGATTATTATTATTATTCAATTCTTTATTATTTCTTTCAAATCAATATCCTTCAATAAAACGGACTTTTTTTGACGATTTTTCTAATCCTCGAGACAGTTGAAATAGTTTTTTTTTCAGTATAGCCTTCAAGACAGTTTTCGATTCGGTTTTTATATCCTCGATCATGTCAAAACGGCGTACCTGCATTAGCTTTTTCAGTTTGGTGAATAGTCAGGAGTCGCATGGAGCCAAATCAGGCGAATACAGTGGTAGTAGAACGATACAGGTCGAGTTTTCGGAAAAAAAGTTGCGATGGAACCAATAGTTGTTTGTCTGAGACGCGTTTGAGACACAAAACATTCTTTAAAGTGCTTCGGGCTGATCCGAATCATATTCCAGTACTATCAGCGAGATCTTCAATTGTCAATCGACGATTCTCGAGCACCAAATCTACAATTTTTCGACGTGCCTCTCGTCTGTAGACGTCATTGGCCGTCCTAAGCGCGGGTTCTTGCCCCTCTTTGAACTCGTTGTACCACTTATAAACATTTTCTAAGTCATAGTTTGGTCACCAAAGGCCTTCCCCAAATTTTCAACGGGTCCGCACAAGAATATTCATTTCGCAAACGAAATTTGCTCAACAAAATCACCTATCGTAAAAATCGAAAAACTCACTTCTAGTCGTTTACAAAACCACGTGCAACTCAGAGATAATTGGACAATCAGAAGTTTAGCAAATGTTATAGACAGTACTACCAACCTAGAAAAAAATATATCTAAACTAAATAGAGACAATACTTCCTGAGAATCCAACCACTTCAGTCCTGAAGTAGGTGACTGACGACCAAAAATAAGATTAAGTAGAGGTCTGAATACAAAGAATCCTTCTTGATTTTAGCCGTACCGTCCATGAGGAACAGCCTGACCTTTCCGGTGCTAGTGAAGGAAGGTGATGACGCCCTCATCACTTGCGTCGTCCGGGACATCGGCACAAACACTGTAATGTGGAAGATGGACGACAGAGAGCGACACAGCATGAGAGTGTTGACTGCTGGAGAAAATAGAGTGACAGGAGACTCCAGGTTCGGCGTCTTGCATGACTCAGGTTTGTAAAAGTACTACAATCGAGTACTACAATCGAGTACTACATTCTCCCACATGTTACAAAATCAATAACGCAAAGAGCTCATTCTTATACAGGGGGTTCCTTGAATATATGCTAATATTTGGAGGGGTTATTCCTTGAAACATTCTGAGAAAAAACTTGAATTTCAAAAGAAAAATTAAAATATATATGTTTTCCCATTTCTTCGAATCATAATCGAATATAATCATTACATATCCAAGTCCCACTTATCATTCAGAGTATAATTGTATGATGTTATTGTAAGTTCAATCTTTTTTTTGCCTTTTCTGTACCTTTTTTGTATTATACTTTCATCATTTTATATTTATATCACATTTATTATCACATTTATTTTATATTCATTTATAGCATATTTTACTTCTGTGATATTCTGTTCTTTTACAATTCTATTCGTACCATTGTAACTTAGTCCCTACATTTACGTAAATAAACACTATTATTATTATTATTATCATCATACAACTAAATGTAGGTTTCCTATTCTTGAACTACAATATCCATCCATTCATTGACTACCGAAATTAATGAAATTACTGAAATAGTCATTCAGGATCGTCACCAGATTCTTGAAACGGACTTTCTATCTGATTGTAACTATCAGAATAGGAAAAGCGTGGTGTACTTCCCAAGAAAATATGTTTCTTGCTTACCATTCTCTTCAAAATCCATTCCTGTCCCGTGAAATATACAAAACGGTTAAAGACAAAGGAAACAATTTAGAAAAATTCCAACGAATGTGTATTCAATGAGATTCGTGGAACATTGTTCCCCTTAGGGGTGTGCTTTTTTGATAGAACAAGCAACAAAAATATAAAAATTCATGAATATCCAGTTGAAAACTATGACTAAAAATTGAAAATAATGAAAAAAATAAGACTCGAGTAAACTCAAACATGTGAAAATGAGCAATATTATCAATGTTGGTACTCCTACGTAGTAAAAACCACCTAACCTCAATATTCCCAACCAGATAGTTTAGTTATCCTCAGTGTTTGATTACTTTACAGCCCCATACATCGAGTTCGAGCAAAAATCAATGGTTAGTTAATGAAATGAACCCCTGACACGAACAACTTCCGACTTCCTCGCTAGTTAAGGCTGCGGAAAGTTTAAGTAATGCGCATTTTCTGCGCCATTCCAATATCTAGAGAATTTATATTGCATTCTACACTCGACTCGAGGTGCTCTTTCGATTTTTGATCGACTGAGTCATGTTACAACTGATTATTTCCTCATTAGGAGATCTGAAAAGTATGTATAGAGAGTGAACCAACTCAAAATATACAATTTTCCAGGGATCGAAAGTAAACAAATTCCTGACAGCTGTCGAATGTCATTTTCTGATGGCTGTCTATGTTATTTGTCATTTGTCATCGATATTCCACTTTTCCAAAGATTCTTGAGTCGTTCGATAGATAGCAAGTCAGTATTGGATAACTATAATTTTTTTTGTCAAAAATACTAGTAGTCCGATAAATATGAATGAAGAATTTCTTTTTCTTCAGTTATGGATTATTGTTGATTATTTTCTTTGGTGCATTTCTTATCTGGATGTATCATGGATTTAGTCTCATGGTTCCTTAAAGACATGCTAATTTTGAAGAGGTGATTCTTTGACACATTTCGAGAAAAAAACTTATATAAAGGTATGTCCTAAAAGTCTCAACTTTTGAGATACAGGGAAATGAAATTTTGAAAAAAAAATAGTTTTGTAATAATAACTGAGATAATATTTTAGACATTTTCAAAAAATTTGGTACATGTCTTCTATGCATGATATACGAAATTTTCCATTTTCTTTAACAGTGGCGGGTTTTGCATTGAAAATTTTTGGAGAAAAAAATATTACGCCACTGCTTACTTCTAAAATAAAACTTACTTTTGAGATCCCCATTCATTATTGAGCAAAATTGATCTCACGGATTTTCTTTGTCCAACGCATGGTTTTCGCTTAAAAAAATAAAATCGTTTTACTTCAGGGTCTATTCCTCAAAAATCTGATGCGGCGTGATAATGTTGCATCGACTGAAAGCAAATTAAGAGATCAAATTCATTCCAAAATGAATGGGAATCAAAAAAATATATTTTTCTTGTCACATGCTCTGTTCCTGTTTGAAATAATTAAATTAAAATTGTTTCATATCGCAGTACCAACCGTTTAATAATCTATAATATATCACTGTATCTTGAAAGTTAATACTTTTAGGACATACGTTTATAGGAAGTTTCTTTCCCAAAATGTGTCAAAGAATCACCTCTTCAAATATTAGCATGTCTTTAAGGAACACCCTGTATTCAGGGAAACAATTTATGACAGCTTGTCAGAATGTGCATGTTGTGAAATGACCCTGTATACTCGATGAGGAAGCCGCAGCTTTGAGTTTATTGAATTGTTCGTCGTGTGCTCTCACGACAATTCAGGACAATTACCTACAGACTCACAGAGGCAGTGATCTTCATCTAGCATTCAAAATCCAATTTATATGCAAGCTCTGCCCGTCTTCTTTGTGGATTGGGGCTTTCTGATTGACGGTTGAGATCAAAAATTTATCTCAAGGTCGGGTATTTGAAAGTTGAAATATTTCTACGCAACTTCAGGATACTCACAAAAATTTTGTTTATCTCAAATTTACGATGCTCTGACTTCAATTGGCATGTCAAATGCCGAAAAACTACAAATTCACACAATTGTTTCGAGATAAATACCAACAAAAAAATTCCATGATGATTTTTCATTTTCTAGTCGTCTATAATCACCTGCACATTCACATGAAGAAGTTGAACAGTAGAAATATTATGCACTTGATCTTTGAGGGCGTTTTCGATATAAGCAGTTTATGTTCAAAGAACTCTCAATTCTAGCAAAAGAGGAATAATCGTAAAGTGTTTTGGAATAGAGATCTCAACAATTTCAAGTATTCTATAGCAGTTAATATTATCAAATATTAATTTTTGAAACAGTCACTGTGGTCTCAAATTTCTTAGCATGAATTCCTCTGTAACAAGCTCCACATCATATCGACAGCTACTCGAAAATATGTACTGGATCCCTTCAACGGCTTCAACATCAGGAATAGCTTTTGGACGCCATCCAATCGAATCACATACTATAATCTTTGCATTTTTTGAACCTGACTTTACATACGCTTTGACTGTGATCAGCAATGCGTTGGACAAAAATGGATCATCTCTCAATTTTCAATTCCGAATCCTCGATTTAATTCGACACTTGATATTGAAGGGATTCGTATCGCAAGATATCGTGGCGTAACAATTTTGAGTTATCAAAAAATTCAAATAGCGATTGGGAAATATATCGTTGACGTATTGGTCCGAGTTGTGAACCTTGCGGTACTCTGAAGAACATCTTCAAAACCACTGAACATTGAACTACATTCAAATACCAAGCATGTCAAAAATCTGGTAGAATTTGGCCCAACATTTTGGGGATTCAGACTGCAACTCAATTGGAAATTGGTGTTAGGTAATTGTGGATTATTTTTTCAGACAATCTATCAAAAGAGAAAGTTGGTAGTTCCAGGGAAGTATTATCAGGAGGTGATGTGTGGGTGCTGCTGATCAAAGGTGCGAAGAAAACAGACTCTGGAGTATACATTTGTGAAGTCAACAGTAATCCTGTAGTTAGGAGTTTTCACAAATTGAGTGGTGAGTACTAAACATATAACTTGATGAGTCGTAAGAAAGAGGGAAAGGAGCATTCCTTGTTGCTCTCATGGATTCATATCCATACCCAAGATGTATTTCCACGATACTGTATAAACTCCTTGGCCCCCATAATAACAGCAATCAGTCCTGTTGGATAGATGAGGAAGATAGAGGAGAATATATCCCTGCATTTTGTTGTGATTGAACATCGAGTTTTCACGAATTTATTTTCAATTTCAGTTATTTCTCAGAACTCTCGGCCATCGAACATCACTTTTGATTCTTCAAGTACCTCCAGCATTGATGAACAAACGATTAGCAGTAGGAATCACAATTATACCGACTGTTGCATAGCAAAAAATGTTTCTACGAATTGTCTTGGTTTCTGTAACATCCAGAGCATTTTGGAAGGTGAGTCGACCTATTATTTATTTCATTTCACATTCAAAATGTGAATAGCATTATCGGGACGTTTCCAGAAAACAATACAGTGTATATTAATTTATAATTTCAATAAATTCGTGATATTATTTTAAAATGAAAGATAAGAGAAAACTTGATATTGTAAGTTGTAATATTTCAATCCACTAGGAAATAATATGGAAGAGATGTGTTTTGAAATTTTGGTTGATGTTCGACATATTAATTTTGGTAAATGCTAATGATAATAACGAATGAAAAAAATCGACATAAAAATAGCGTTGGTATAGCTGTTATCTAGGTATAAAGTATCAAAACAACTCAAAGGGTTATAGACAAAAGGCCGAAAAAAAGCGAATTTTCCAGATTTTTTTCTGAGAAAACTTTTGAATTTATTGATCGAATAATTTGTACACATATGATGGTATCTTTCAACAGTATTTCAAGACTCAGTATCGGTTAAAATATTTATTTGGGAAGGAGCTACAGCTGAGCTCCGGGAACTCCTCTCAAAAAAGACGTTTTGCGGTGACCACTAGGTATATCTCTGAACTGGATTATCCGAAATTCAAAAACCAAAACAGATTTCGTTAAAGTAATGTTGAAACCAGTGTTTAATTGGAGGAATGAGCAGAATAAATTTTTCTGACAAAATGGCGGTTTATCAAAAACATCTATTTTTGACGGGAGTTTCGTCCTAATATTTATCGGTGAGGAAAAATCTTCGTTTAATACCTAAAAAATATATTTAAGAAGCTCGTGTTAAAATTTGAAACTAATCGGTTGAGCCGTTTTCGAGTAATGTTGGTCAACGACTTTGAGAACATCATTTTGAGAAAAATGCGTTTATAGTTTGAAAAGCACTTTCAAGCACTTGAAACGCCTTTCCAAATTTGCGTGTGTAACTTTGAAAATATTCACCGGAACGATATGAAATTTTCTGTGTGTATTCTTGAATTAGGAAAATAATAAAATAATATATATTTTTCTGACAAATAATAAGGACGGTTTTGGTATCTTGGTGATGGAATTATAGATGGTTATGATATTCTTTGAAATAGTTTTAATCTTTCATATTCAAATCAGACTTCAACATTCTCGGTTAGATTTTTTTCTTCTTCTTCTTCTGGATACTCTACCGACTGCGCCAATTCATTTCATCACTCGAAGCAAGAATCCTTCACCTTCTCAAAAATCGGTAGCAAATGTATTACATACATAATGCAGTTTTTTTTCTTGTGATTGGAATCCATCACCCTCAGAATAATCTCAACCCTACTGAGAAGAATTTTTCCAAAATTCTAGGCCACTTTTCAGGTACAACAGGTCAAGATCCCGAACAATGCGAGCCGGATTTTCCATCCATAGTCCATTGCATGGCCGATGGCAGAAATCACGTGCCCTGTTGCATCCAGGAGAGAGTCCCTGATATATGTCAGGACGTTTGCAGGGGAGAATACACCGTCATCACCAATAACATCAAGACGCATTTCTCTTGCTCCTCGTATACTGAGCAAACTTTGGCTTGTATAAGTGAAGGCATTGGTGAGTATGTTTTTGATGGAATTCTCAATCGATTTAGATCAACAGCTTGAATGGAATTAATCGAAGAATTATAGAGGGGGGTTATGAGTATTCGAACCAGGTTGGTAAAATTTGTTTTGATATGATTTTTGTTGGAGAACTCATGTATTTTGGTCCAAAAAACACGAATTTGGCTATATCATCGTGGGGAAAACAATACTTTTCGAAATATTCTATTTTGTGGATGAAATTTCACCTCCTTTTCTTGAATTTTTGAACAAGACAGCTTCCTGGCTAATAACCCTATACATTATATGTTAAGAAAGGGGTCAATTTACAAAGTAACAAACGTGAAAAATCAAGAATCGAAATATAGCACGATCATGAGTGTGAAATTTATTATAAAAAATATTTGCAAACGACTGAAGTCAATAAACAAATTTGAATCAAGGGAATCAAAACTCAACAGCACGATAAATCATTCAGAAAACAATAATGGCCATATTATAAATTTAGAAGGCACTTTGATACCTTTTCAGTGATGAATACAGGGTGTAACTGAATGAGTGTGAAACATTTGTGGAGGTGGTTCCTCATCGAAAAAAATATAAGATATTTCATATAAAGAAACTTCATTGGATCGTGCCATATCAAGATACAGCCCCATGAAGGGGATACATGAAATTTGTTGAGCGATTTTTTTCACAAGCACTAAAAAAGGTACATTATCAACCTGAAATTTTCTACTACCAAAAAGACACTTAGCCAGCAATTTATTTGGTATACCCCATGGTTGTAAGAAGTGGAAAACGCAATCCTTCAAATTTATTTCCAATGTAACATTTTGTCTTATTATTTGTTCACAATTTGAAAATGTATTTCTGATAGCATGTTCCATTCTAAACAAAAAATGTCCCTTGAATTTTATGCCCAAAATAAACCAGCTCGCAACAAAAAATTATTTTACTACATGCATCAAATTATTTAAAGAAAATAAACAAAACTAATTTCTCAATAACAAAACATACAACATGTAGAAATGATAGTAAATGTTCAGACATTGCGCATGCGTCAAGACGTCTTTGAATTGAGCCACGTATTTGCTCAAATAATCTTAATATGGGATGCTCCAAATAAGTTTCTTTTAATGAGGAATCACCCCCTCAAATGTTTTACACTTATTTAGTTACACCCTGAATAGCAGAATGTTTCTTTTTTGTTTTGCTTCAATGTAGGAAATTTCACAACGCAACCACATGAATCGTTGAACGTCTTTTGAGCAAATATCTGTCCAAATTCACACGTCTCTTTCCTCTCCAGAACTGTTACCTAGTCCTCCAGAAGATGTAGAAGTGGAAGCCATATCGGAAACATCCCTGAAGATCGAATGGTCGTTGCCACTTTCAAACAGCGAAAGCGTTACTGAATACGAGATCAATGTGACGTCATTGAGAACTTTCGACGATGAGATGGTGGAATTTGAAGAGGATGGACCCACCACGAATAACAACCGTATCAAGCAAAACATTGTGGTCAAAGTACCAGCTGACAAGAATATGACCGTGCTGAGGAATTTGTTACCATTCACCATGTATGAACTGAGAGGTAATGTGGAATACACAGAGTGTCATTCTCGACCGATAATGTAATATAAAAAGCACCAACATCACATTTATTTTATGTCCATGGGATAAAGATACATACAGGGTGTCACAGAATTGGACGGCAATATTTCTGGTACATATTCTCTGGAACAAAATAAGGATAAAAGTTTTTTAGCGGAGTTACAGGGTGTTGGAAGTTAGGAAAAAATTTGCTTTTTATTTTATTGAACTTGATTTACTGCAGATGGAGCTTTCAAATTTTGTATGAGTATCAAGCAATAGGTGTTTTTCAATATAGGAATAAATGTTTTTCAAATACTATACAGGGTGCTGCATTTTCCGAGGTCTCAATCCATAGAAGCCTTGATAAAAACTTGCTCGTACGCCACTAGTGAATTTCAATGCTTTTTCAAAGTTATTCAACCTATAACCTGAATTTTGTTCCTCCGACTTTTGGTCGAATTCCGTTCAGTTTCCTCAGAAATTAATTAATTCAAAGGTACATACTCTGAAATTTTTATACTATTTTATTATTTGATATTGATTTAAGCATCAAAATTGAATAGAAAAAAATTTATTAACAGATGTTCAGAGTGGCCTCCATTTCGTTGAATGCAACATTGAACACCCTGTAACTCCGCTTATAATCGAGATCGGACACAAGTTCATGGGATTTTTTTTTCTTATTTTATACCGGAGAATACGTACCTGAAATATTGCCGTGCAATTCTGAAATACCCTGTATAACTGTAAAGATAATTTAATACATCATTATGAGTCCAAATCGCTGAAAGTGATTCCATTCAATCATTACAAAAAAATGTGTGGTTTCCAGTATACTCGTAAAATAATGATAGAAAATATACTGAGAGAGTAAACAGTATTTTCTACCATCCATATCAAATATTCCGTTTGGTATCTTCTATTTATGATCCACAAACATATGAAATATATTTCCTATCGAAATGATTTTCAAACATTACTGTTGCAATATGTTGTATTTGAAAATAGTTGAGAAGTAAATGAGTATTTGTACTCTGGAATATTTCATCATCCAAATGAAAAAAGAAGTTCGAAACAATGAGATTTGGAAGTCTGGCTATCTAATAATGACTTATTTGATGAATTATTTTACAATTTCAACTTGGTTGTTGTTCAGTTCTAGCATATGGTCAAGGTTCATATTCGTAGTGTGTGCTTATTTAAATAACTTAAATTTTTGGTTAATTAATGATCAACATGAGTATCCATGTTTTTTGAAACAGAATACGTGAATTTAAAGAAAAATCATATCAAAACTTGAAGCTAGTTATAACCCTTCAATAATGGTGAGTCTAAAACATATTATTCCATTGAATAATGGTGAAATCAAAAAGAGACGTTGTTGACGCGACATTGTAAACATCTCCTTATCATTGCAAATGAGATGGTAATTTTCCCAACACGCCAAAATTACCCTGTATAATTGATGCCGAAGGGCCAGCATAAATCTCTCACAATGAACGAGAATCAAGAGCAAAATAAAACAAATGGGAATGAATCGTGCCATGCCTATGGACGTGGAAATTACAATTTGCATCATCACGTCTGCGGTTCTTTCATTCAATTGTTTTGCGGTTTAAATTAGAGGGCATTATGGCCGTAATATGTGTCATTACTCTGAAATTACGTTCTACATTGTATACAAGACGATACTGTTGGCTTGTGTGAACTGGGTTGTTTGCAATTTTCTCTTCCTGTGAAAAATCAAACATCAACAGAGAAAAGCTCGTGTGATAATCAAGAATTTCAGTTTTCTCCAGATGTGGTTCGAGTTCCACTATAAACTGTACGTCCTACTATTCATTGAAACCCATATATTAGGCAGCTTTACAGCTTGAATATTCTAAGCAGTGTTTAAAAAACATACCTCTTTTTATACCCTCTCATACTCATGAAATAAGGCAGAGAAAATTAAGATATTGTTTTATACAATGTGAAAAAGCCATTGGGCATCGTAGTTATGTTTACTTGAGTATCAAATTCTATAATATGAGTTCCCAACCAACATAAGATATAGTAAAACCTATAACGAATTTGAAACGAAAACAAAGAAATGGATAATAGAAAGAAAGAGTCAGTTCTTTCACAAAATAATAAATAACCACTGATTCCGAAAGTTTCAATTCTTTTTATTTATTTTTTTTATTTTTACCTTATTGACGTTCTGATTGTATTTTTTAAGTAATTATCTGTACTCTTATTGTAAATTGTGAATCTCATTGATGTGTAAATATCGTAATGAATTATAAATTATATTGTTATATTTTTACCACGTTCACTAATATTTATATAATTTTTTTGATTAATTGTTTCGAATTGATGTTAATGTTAATCAACAGTAAAAACACAAGAGCTCTTTTTTATCCGATAAAAAAAAGTTCGAGTGTTTTTTGGCAAGATAAATTAACGATAGAATATGTCAATGAACAACAACAATAATTATCTTTATTGATACAATTAAATTATTTAAATGAACAGTTATTGAATACACAATTGTTATAAATTGTTTGGTTCGGTGTACTGATTTCAAAATTTTCTTCTCTGGTATTCACACATGTAGAATATTCATATAATATAAGAGGAACAGGCGTTTTTATCAGTAATAAAAAACGATGCACCTTTTTTATCGCTGTCAAAATGACAAAACAGTCGTCTTTAAATGACACATTTTATACAGGAGTTAATTTATCTGTGTTAATTTTACGATCGACCTTTTATTACAACCTATACCACCCACAAGCTAAAAATTTCGGTTTCTGTGGTCTCCCCCTTGTGTATTCCAGATGAATAAACATTATTACGATCATTATTATCATTATCTATGATTATTATTTTTTTATTATTTATTATCTTATTGTATTATCATTATTTTTATCGGTTAAGTTGTAGACATGAAATTAAGAAGAAAAATCAAGAAGAAGAACTGTCACTGATACGTTCGTCCGTATTCAAAAACCCAGCAAATGAATTACATTTTCGTTTCTCTTCTAGTAACAGCAAACAATCGACATGGTTCTAGCCTTCCGAGCTACTCCGTTCGGTCACTCACTCTCACGCCTCGTAATCCTGAGCCAATCAAACCTGGTCAGAAGCCACAGATGCCCGACATCAAGGGATGCTGTGCCGATAAGGGTATCGCACACAAGAGTTGCATGACCAAGGTAGGTCATCATTGGTGACCATTTCATTATTATTGTTGTGGTAAACTATGACGTAGTATGTAAGTCTACTGAGATTAATTCAGTCGACAGTGAGAAAAGGGCCTCTAAGTCATCTCCACAAATACGATGAAAAAGTTTATTTCAAACGGTTAGACATGTTTCGAACCCTGCATGGTTCATCTTCAGTAATATCTCCTTTGAGAATGGCCTTTTTTCTTCAATTATAAAATCTAATCCTACGATTTTTTTTTAGGAAGTTGAGGCTGGACTCTATTGGATTCTATCGAGAATATATTTCTCACCCAAAATTGAATAACCTTCGATAATTTCTCATTGATCCATCCATTCTTAAATATAAATGAGAAATGGTCAAATCTTATATTATAATTGAAAGAAACACACAAAGTCGTCTCAATAAACTTAATTTTCATTTTCAATAAACTTGGTCCTCCACTTTGAGCATGGACTACTACTTTCGTATTATTATAATAATTTTTCAGGTAATCTGAGAAAATTGGTGCCTCTGCCTATGTTTTTTACTGAAGTTTCAAGACCTCATTGAATTTATAGAACTTGCTTTGCATTTTTTCATTTATTTATTACTAGAAGACTGCAGAGCTTTGATTTAATTATTGTTCACAATAAAATCAGTATTGATTCTCTGTCATCAAGATTTGCACAATCTATAATCTATTTCGAATGACATATTTCATCTTCTCTCATAAACAATCTCTCGAAATCATGCTGGTTTTTCATCTTCTTTGTAACAATTCCATGCTCTAGCTATGTGACCCAGTGAAAGCTTCTACTGCGGAGACAACTGATTTGGTGATCTGCGCTCCCTGGACCACAGACATTTTCGGCTGTCTCACCAACGGCCAAGACCACACCCCGTGCTGTAGGGCCAGAGGTTTGCCGGATATCTGCCAGCAACTCTGTACCGGCAACGTCACCAACATCGATTACAATTATTTCAAGTAAGGGACAATGAATTGGTAAAGTTAATAATAAACTTCTGATCTGGGAGAGTTATTTGATGGCTAGCCCGACTTTTGACAGTGCCGTTTGAAAAAGGGACTCTTTCTGCGTATGGCACACAAAATTTTATGGTTTCTTCCATAATATTCTCAATATTTGCGAGAAAAAAATGAGGAAACAAGAAAACCTGTGGGGTAATTCTGTAAATTTCGTTGCGAATTCGGTTTTGTAACTCTTCTAAATTTTGAGTCCTATTTACATGAACTTTGGATTTTAAATATCCCCATAAAAAAAAGTCAAGAGGTGAGAGATCCGGGGACCTAGGGGGTCACGTCATATCCAACGCCCTACAAGAATGTCAGCATAGGTTTGCTTATTGTCAATCAGTTGATGAAGGCAATTTCGAACATTTGATTCAATCGTATAAATATAATATAAGCTTTAAAATTGCCTAAATGTACGAGTTGTGAAACTCAAGATCACTTTAATTGAATTACTTCGCTTTCTTGTTTCCTCATTTATTTTTTTCGAAAATATTATTATGGAAGATACCATCAAATGCAGTGCTCCATACGCAAAAAGAGGCCTTCTTTCAAACGGCACTGTCAAAAGTATAGGTTGCTATTTAAAAAAATATCATTGTCTATATTAATGACGTTTCCAAAAAAAAAATATGTCGAAATGTGCGTATTTACAAATTAAGATTGACGTACCCTAGGATTTTTGTTTTTTCGCACTGTATATATGTTATCGAATTTTTTCCATAATTTAGCTGCGCACTGTATATGGATTTTCTTTCTCATGACATATTTTTGTACATTAAAGTGTTTTCGCCAAACTCATAGATCTCATTTATATCCATATCAATACAACTATTCGATACTTTTCTCTGGTAAACCACATTTCTCATTTTTGTCATTATCAATGACAACCTCTGAGAGTGCTGAGATAATGAGCTGATATTATATTGTCATTCAGTGCTGACTACGTTGAAAGTTTTAAGTATCAACAGCTCGTCGAAAATTCAATATAAAACTCATCGAAAAATTCATAGCGAACCAATAAACAGCAAGCGAGTTGATTAAACTTGGTAAAGTGGTGATAATGGGCCAATAGAAGTTTGAAATTTGTTGCATGTTGGAAATCAGAATCTCGTTAAAACGTGAGTAGACTGAGAAAGCCAAGAAAGCAACATGCATCGTCATTCAGTTTCGAGATATTGAAAATAAACATTTATAGGTCAGTCAGTCACTTTAATTTTTATCCTGAAAATCGCCATACGGTATTTTTCTGGTAATCAAGAAAGTCATACAAACATACCCAGTTATTTTTTCGAATTGAACAGTTTTAACAGAATTAACAGTTCTGACGTCACAAAGAGCGTCGTTTTGAAAGTTTCGCCTAATTTGAGCGTTTTGAAGTGGAGTCTTTTCAGATAATACAGAATATTTCTCAGTGAAAGTGAATTATCAATATTTTTTATTATTATATTTGACCTTGAAGCCGGTGTGAAGCAAATTTATGATTTTGTTATCTCGCCTATTGCAACTATCGTCAAAATTATGTAATTTTGATAAAACTATTCCATTTCTGATCAACTCAGACATTATTGTAAGCTGCAGATTTCTCATCAATCAGTTGAACAGCTTTGGAAAAAATCAATTGAGAACATAGGGAAAATCTAGAAGAGTAAGCATATTTCCAATGAATTCCTATAATTTTGTTTGTAATACGCACTTGGACATTTTTCATTATTCCACAAATCTGTTCAAAAAGCATCTCAAATCTCTTCTGTGTTCAAACTATAATTATTCACTGGAATAGATCATTACTTGTGTGATCAACATATATAGCGGTAACTCACTGTTTTTCTTCTAGGTAAAGGTTAGTTTTAGGTTTTTTGTAAGATTCCAGGCTCATATGTAATGTATTTTGTTATATTGTGCCACTCTGTCATAGGACGAGCTTCTTAAGTTCTGTCTGTTGATTGACCATGCTTATTAAATAAATAAATAGAAAAATAAATAAACAAGAGAGAGATATCACTCTGAATTGCTTCCCTTCCACTGTCTCCACTATGCCTGACAAAAAACGACGAAAAATATGAATTAAACTGATGGGGGTGATTTAGTATTCTTTCAGAGAAACAGCTCTAACTCCTGACAGTCTCGATGGATTTCAACAAACTGAATCTCGTTAGAAAGACCATTGATTGATATATTCAAAATTTGATAACGTTTGGAATAACGAAAAAAACTAGTCAAGAATTTTCATTCACCTGCAGATGCATCCGTTACATGGGCGACTACACCAATTGCCTCCTCCAAGGCTACGGCGTCCTCGCGGGCGCCCCGACGCGCGTCCGCGTCACCGACGTCGACACCGAGTTCGCCGTCGTGCGATGGTCGCCCCCCACCACTCTCGCCGACACCGTGCTGTACTACGTGGTGCGCGCACGTACCCTCGACGACGACGACGACGACGACGGGGAATACGTGGGGCTACCCAGGGCACGCAGCCCACACGTTCTGGAAGGGCTGCAGAGCGAAAGAGACTACGAAGTTTACGTCGAAGCTGTGAACGAGCACGGCGTTGGAATGCCCAGCAGTAGAGTGACGTTCAGGACAAAGAGTAAGGTGAGAGTGACCAAGAAAAAAAAGGTCTTCAGTCCTTGATATTTTACCCCAAATTTGCATCATCTTCAAAAATGCACCCTTGACAAGAACGCATCTCTGCGAACAATTCTTCTTCAGTTCGGAACATTTTTTACACACAAAAAAATCTCTTGGTTATATACAGGGTGATTCACCCACAGCTACAGATCCATATAGAATAGAATCGAATATAGAATATTTATTTCAACCAGTAGATCATTACAATGATATAGGTCATGTCAAAACAACATTAAAATTATAAACAAACTTGTTTACACAATTGTAATCAAAATTAAATACATATACATACCGGGTGATTCTTCAAGGTGGCTCGCCCTTATATTTTTTTTATTATTGGAGATAGAAGAACAAAATTCGGGGGTTGTGTATTATATGTCAATTCGCATTATTTGACGTATTCACTTGCTTTGCAGTACTTCCGGTTTGACCGGAAATGACCTCAACTTTCGATTTTCAAATGGAACACCCTATATATTTTTACTTATTTCGATCGAGGATGACATTATCTATCTAACAAAACTTTGTTTGTGAATATTTGACGTATGAAAGAATTTTTATTTCAATTTAGGTATTAGGCTTCTTGCAATTATTGAGAAAAATAGTGAAAATAAAGTGGAAGTGTGTGGTATCAAATTGTTCGTAAGAAAATGATCTTTCACAAAAACGCGACGAGCCACCCTCTTTCCATTTGAAGAAATCGAGTTAACTGGAAAAAATGATATTTGTGACATTGAAAAAATTATTGAAACGACTCTGAAGTCATATGCCTCAAAGTTGTATTTTTCCCATGTCACTTGATCAAAAAGGAAGCGTTTCAATCGATCCATGGCACGCTAGATCGAAAAATAAAAATTGAAATAAAAATTCTTTCATACGTCAAATATTCACAAACAAAGTTTTGTTGGATAGATAATGTCATCCTCGATCGAAATAAGTAAAAATAAATAGGGTGTTCCATTTGAAAATCGAAAGTTGAGGTCATTTCCGGTCAAACCGGAAGTACTGCAAAACAAGTGAATACGTCAAATAATGCGAATTGACATATAATACACAACCCCCGAATTTTGTTCTTCTATCTCCAATAATGAAAAAGTTATAGGGGCGAGCCACCTTGAAGAATCACCCGGTATATAAATATACACATATACACAGTCATAATGTACGAACATATATGAGTATAAACAAAAATCCACCTATGGAGTCTTGATTTTTTGTTTTTTTTTAGCATAGTCGAAAAATTGATCTCCTGAATAAAAACCTCCAGTGGATATAAACTTCTTAACATTATTTTGAACGCATGCAGGTTTGAAATTGATTTCAACTCAGCGGGCAGGCAATTGTAGAATTTAGATCCTACATAGATTGGAGACCTTTCAAAAAGTTTGGTTTTATGTATTTCAGTTTTCAGCAAATTGCCTTTTCTCGTTGGATACCTGTGCGTCTGATTATTAGTTTCCAAATTCATTTCATTTTTTTTAATATAAATTATAAGGGTGTAAATGTAGATACTCGGTACAGTTAAAATATTATATTTTTTGAAAAAAGGTTTGCATGAGTTCTTCTTTCCTGAAATCTTTTGATATGTACTTCCAGTTAAACCAGAAGTGAGTATCCTATCAGGTATTACTAGCAGTATTCCAAAATATTCAATGGGGTGTTCGATATTTTAGTTTGTTTTTTGGACATTTGAGATGCCAATAACTTCCCTATTTCGAATAAAAACACTTTTAAATCTTTACACTATTCGACTATGAATCAGTTAGGTGAATCATCCTGTATATTCACCCAATTGTTCATCAAATCACGAGAGATATCTTTAGTGAAGCATTGTCTGTAGATTTGGGAACATTCTGTATTAAATATCTTCATTTCCTTCACAGAACTTTCAGAGGTACGTCTTGGAAACATACGATATTCTGAATTCTTAATATTAGTGCACGAAGAATGAATTTTAGATCAATCATTCCTCATTGAAATGTTCATTTTCATATTTTTTCGTCATTGAGTTCAGGTCACATATCGATGATATTTTCTTAAAAATGCATCAGTAAAGAACGAAATCGAATATGATCCATTCCTAAATATAAATGAGAAATTTTCATCACCTTCAGAAAATGCTCTCTTGACAAGAACGCACCTCTTCAAACAATTCTTCCTCAGTTCGAAACATTTTTTACACATAAAAAAATCTCTTGGTTATATACAGGGTGATTCACCCACTGATTGATTTGGTGGCAGCTACAGCTCAATGTGTTCTTTTTTCCTAAAATATTTTCAGTTATTCCTGACAGTATTCCAAAATATTCAACGCAGTGTTCGATATTTTAGTTTACTTTATGGAAATTCGAAATGCGAATAACTTCCATATTTTGAATAGAAACACTTTAAAATCTCTACACTATTCGACTATGAATCAGTTAGGTGAATCATCCTGTATATCTACCCAATTGTTCATCAAATCATGAGATATATCTTTAGTGAAGCGTTGTCTGTAGATTCTGAAACATTCTGTATGAAATATCTCTGTTTCCTTCACAAAACTTCCAGAGATACATCCTAGAAACATAAGATATTCCCTATTCTGGATCATTAATATTAGTGATAGAACAATAAATTCTAGTTCAGTTATTCTTTATTCAAATACCTATATGTTTTCGTCATTAAAATCAGGTCACATATCGATGCTATTATCTTGAAAATGCATCAGTAAAGAACAAAATCGAATATGATCCATTCTTAAATATAAATGGGATAATTTTCAAACAACGCACCTTTGCAAACAATTCTTCCCCAGTTCAAAACATTTTTTGCACACAAACAACATTACAAAATGTTTTCATCTACAACTTAAAACTATTTTGGTTTCAAAATAATCGTAATCTCAAAGTACCATCAATTTGGATCATTCAATGTCATTATTTTCTGGATTCATTCCAATGAATTACTCAAGATGACGAATTTCTTCATCTTATTTTGAGAAAACAGCACTAAACACATTACTTTCTCCCAATGAAATTCATTTTGGCACATTTTCACTTGTAGAAAGCATCTGGAAGGTCTCTCTGAAGCGTCCATTAGTTGTCAGCCATCATTGAGACTTCCCATCTCCTTGATATCTTGATGAAATCAGTTGAGGTCATCATCTTCATCTCAGCTACTATAATAGCTGTATTAATCAAAAAATGAACCCTTTTCAGCTCATCCGAGAAGAAATCGAAGACTCCTCGACCTACAATGTCACCTCCTGCTGCATCGCAGCTCAGCTCAACTCGATCTGTCTCCCTTTGTGCTCCTTCGACGCCAATATGACAGATGTGAGACTGTTGGCAGGTTTCTGCAGCGGCGACTTCCACAAAATCCTGCGATGCGGCGCAGGTGGTCGCAATCACGTGACGTGCTGTAATAGGCGAGGCGTCCCGAGTAACTGCCAGTCGTTGTGCAACGGGGTGATGGTAGACTCGTTGGCCGTTACTGCAGCCACTTGTGTACCTTACATCGGGAATATCGTACAGTGTTTCGATGAAGGTGAGCAATTTCAGTGGTGTATTAATGATATTGACAGCAGGAGAGCAGCGGCAGCGTGTACGTACTTTTTTCCCGCCTTGTTTTTATTTTCAGCTCAGGCACACCGTTTCAGTGTTTGTAGCTAAATATTCCGTTCTCATTTATTTATTTTTTTATTATTTTATACCATTTTCCCATTATGTAATTGTGTTTGTGAAAAAAACATTGTGAAACAAATTTTATGTTCCACTTCATAACTCTAATGAAGTACTTTTTTCTCGGCGAGTTTTTTTTCAGCTTAGGCACACTGTTTCTGTATTTGTTGCTGTATTTTTCGTTCTCATTTATTCATTTTTCAAAATGTCATATCATTTTCCCATTATGTAATTGTGTACGTAAAAAAACATTGTTAAACAAATTTTATTTTCCACTTTATAGCTCCAAAGAAGTACTTTTTTTTAGCGAGTTTTTTCAGTATTCGTAGCTGTATTTTTCGTTCTCATTTATTTATTTTTCATACTATTATATTCTTTTCCCATTCTATAATTGTGTTTGTAAAAATAAACATTGTGAAACAAATTTCATTTTCCACTTCATAGCTCCAAAGAAGTACTTTTTTTCAGCGAGTTTTTTTTTCAGCTCAGGCACACTGTTTCAGTGTTTGTAGCCATATTTTCCGTTCTCATTTAGCCATTTTCTACAATATCACATTATTTTCCCATTCTGTAAATTCTGTTTCTGAACAAAAAAACATTGTAAAACAAATTTTAGGTTCCACTTCATAGCTCTAATGAAGTTTCTCTATATGAGAAACTCTATTTCTTTTCCGCTGATGAATCAACCACTGGAATGTTCCGAGAAATGAAGTAAAGGAGCTTAGTGGATTTTCTCTCTATCACAACCATGCCTTATCTCACAATTTCAATTCTTGCATCGATATTAATTCACAACGACTCTCGTATAACTTTCCTGAAATATATCCCGTGATGTATCGCATGAAATAAATGGACTCACAAGAAAATCAAATTGAGTACGAGAGAGTAATATTAATAACACTCGTACTTTCGTTATGATTAAAACTGAAATGAGTTTCTTGAACACGATGGTCATGGAATATCAAATGATGTCACGAAACTTCATGTATAATTTTCAACAGGCAGTGGTCGGCTACCAGGACCAATAACAGCCTTGCACGCCGTCATAGTCGATGAGCATACGATAATGTTGGAATGGAATCCGCCAGAAAATGAGACTAAAGTCAATGGGTACATCGTGCATTATCGCAAAGTCGATAATACATCAATGCACGAGACTATGCTTAGGCTTGATCATGTAAGTGACTATCACTGTGATTTTCAGTTGCCCAATCGAAAAATAATAGAATAAATCAAGTTCTAGTTCTATTCTCAGCCGAATCAATTTCAATGTTGCAGTTCTTGATCTCCCATTTGTCTCGAATATCATCAGGAAAAAATTGCAGATAATTTCATTCAATAATCACAAGGTTCCGAATATTTCCCGTTTTTATTCCATCCATACTTTAGTTGAGGAATGTGAGAGATGGTTATTTTAAATTTTTTGTCATCAACATCTATTAATATTATGGTGAAAACCTCCTGCCACAAGATGATGTCAAGTATTAGAGTTGTTCTACATTATTCACAATAAAATATCACTTCCATTCTGGCATTCAGAAAGAATTCACATTGTGACAAAAAAGTTTCCGGAATTTCTCATTTAAAATGCGCGCGTTAAGTATTTTTCGGTATTTTTCGATTCTGTATGTTGGTAGGACTGTACTTGATGGCTATGCCAAAAATGTCGAGGCACGATTGTGAACGCATTAAAACAAAACACTCGATTAATACCATCGACCAGGCATCGTACAGTCCAGATCTGGCCCCGTGTGACTTTTTCCTTTTTCCAAAACTAAAATTACTACTCTGGGGAACCCATTTTGACTCCATACCGCCTATAAAAAATGTTTTGAAGGTTGGAAGAAGCGTTGGCATATGTATATTGCTTCAGAAGGGGCATAGTTTGAAGGAGACAAAATAATTGAAGAAGATGAACTATTTTGCGTTTTATCAAGAAATTCCGGAAACTTTTTTGTCACAATGTTTTATCCAAAAATTCATTAAAATGATATTGTTACAAGTCGTTCAAAAAAGAATATGCCGAAAATGTTTTCGTATGTCCTCAATATCATTTTTTTGAAATTTATGAATTTGATACCATACTAACACTCCATATGATAGCCTAGATTTCACATACAACAACAATTTCAATAATGTACTCAATATTCGATTAGCCGATTTGAGAGGTGAACTTTTAATCGACTCATGTATAAAAAATTGGGATAACATCTGAGTCTTCTGGTCCTGTGGAGATTTCAAGAAGAGGTTTTTCTAGGATACCCAATTCACATGTATTTTCATAATTTCAGCAACTGAATACAACCACAGCAACCGCTACAATCACCGACTTACTAGAAAATCAGATTTATCAAATATTCGTGGTGTCTACCAACGAGCATGGTACTTCATTGCCTTCTTCCATCATCGTCATCAATTTGGTAAAAAATGGTGAGTTATCCTTCCAAGGGAACAGTGAAACTTACTACAATCAGAACATTATCCTTCGACATGATCTGATATTTTTTAATTTCATCCATCAAACATTTTCCTTCGCTTTGTTATTGATTCAGTATTTAGTGAAACGTACGTCTTGACTATAAATCCATGATTCGTCACTTGTTACGACCCTCTGGAGCACATTTGGATCGTTATGGAGCGAGTTCAACATCTCCTGATCAATGTTAGGGGGTTATATACAGTTTGAAGGCCGAAAAAAGCGAATTTTTCAGAATTTTTTCTGGGGAAACTTATGGAATTATTGATCTGATAATTTGTACACATATCATGGTATCTTTCAACAGTATTTTAAGACTTAGTATTAGTAGCAATATTTATTTGGAAGGAGCTACAGCTGAGCTCCGGGAGCTCCTCTCAAAAAAGACGTTTTGCGGTGACCACTAGGTATATCTCTGAACTGGATTATCCGAAATTAAAAATGAAGACAGATTTAGTTACTGTAATATTTAATCCAGTAAGTAATCGAAGGAATGATCAAAATATATTTTTTCAAATGGCGGTTTCTCAAAAAATATCGATTCTTGACCAAATTTTTGGCTTGAAATTGTTCATAAAAAATATTTATCAGGGAGGAAAAATATCAGATTACTGAGAGATATATTCAAGAAGCTCGTGTTAAAATTTGAGACTAATCGGTTTAGCCGTTTTCGAGTAATGCTGGTCACCGACTTTGAAAACATTATTTTTGAAAAACGCGTTTAAAGTTTGAAAAGCACTTTCAAGCACTCTGAAACGCCTTTAACGCAAATTTACGTGTAACTTCGAAAATATTCACCGAAACTATATGAAGTTCCTGTGTGTATTCTTAAATATAACCCTTTAAGGCGATGCTGATTTTGGTCGAAATTGATAAATTTTGGCACGAGTTTTTCGGTGACCAAGCTCGTGCTCAAATCATTGGTTGAAATCGAATGGCACAAGCCAACGGATTCTCGTTCTCCTAGTTCACACATGCTGATGTTTTGTTTGATAAATCTTCATAATTTGAATTATTTTGATATCGACATTTTATACCTCTACACTTGTACTATTGAACTAGTAGGATTCAAAACAACTACAAATTCTCTTCTAGAATTGGTAATAAGCTGCTTTCTCCTCTCAGTATTATTTTCGCTGGTCCATTTTAGTAACCCTGCCCGATGAAACGTTCTGAGTGGAGTGAATTTTTCGTGTTTCAGATCGAAGCAAATGGGTGAACGCTGTTACATCACCACCGCATTCTCTAGCAGTGGCAAGTCACAGTGCTACTTGGGTCACCATTACTTGGCAGCCCCCAGAGATCAGTCATCCATTAGAGCATATCACCTACAGGTCGGTTGAACCATTGATCTCACATCAAATATCATTTATTTGGAATAATATACTGAAGCAATTGATACCAAATGCTCAAAATGAATCAAATGTCGAACTGTTGGATTTTTTAATATTCGTATTATAACAATGATTTTCCTAATCTACCAATGATAACAGTTCTCCGCAAATTAAGTAGAAATGATACCAAGATCAATCATAACATTCCACCATATTCTTTGATTGATGGATACGTTTCCAGACTCTACCACAAGATCGCATCTGAAGACCATTTCCAAGTGAAGAACACCACTCTCATATCGTACATGATCCAAAACTTAAGCCCAAACACCCAGTACATCGTCTACATCGAAGCTGTCACAAATTTGGGGGCCAGCATGCCGTCTGAGACTCTTATAGCCTGGACGGATCCGGCCTATCCAGCTTTTGTCGAAGTGAGTGATAGTTTTTATTGCTTCATTAATTCTTCTGATTTTGGGAAAAAGTGGTATTATCTTATTGTATTATCTTGAGTTTCTTGAATGAATGACTACTTTGATGTGTGAACAGGTCTAACATTCAATTTTCAATCAAAGAAAGGGTTTGAAGATGTGCAAGGTTTCTCTTTCAATTGCCTGGATAACAGGAAGATTCATCATCCCATCTTTTTTTTACAGCCTCCAACAGTACATCCTATCAATTTGGTGATAGAGGGTAGTAGCATGACCATCCTCTGCATCGCTATGGGCACTCCAATGCCAACAATATCTCTTTACATTTCCGGAAGGCTCGTAAGACAAGACATCACCAGGCATATGGTGACGGTTATCCATAACGTCACCAAAGACATGGATCAGATTTCTTGCTACGCTGACAACGGGTACGGGACTCCAATGCAGGCCTCAAGGAAAATTATTATCAGTCGTGAGTAATTTATTTGTTAGCAACAATTTTTGGTGACCGATATAAATTGTTACAGAAAAGCTCCAAAAACTTTCTACGACCAACAAATTTTCTTCTAACATGCAACAGTTCTCGATCGTAAAGTGATCTTTTTGTTTCCGTAGTATCATTTACAAAAAAAAAAATGCATTGTGATTTTGTGTATACTGTATCGGGAATAATTCATCTTCCATTTAGGAATTCAATGGGAGTGAAAAGAATAGCCTGCATGAAATTGAGATAGCATTACTTCAATAGTTTGGAGAAGGGATTTGAGAATTGAACAAATGAAACTGCATTATTTATTCAATTCAATTTTAAATAACTCAAATCTGTTTCACAGGTATCGCTGTGTAAATGACGATAATTGATAAATATTATTACCCAAATAATTTCACCACAAAGTAATAATTTGGGTCAAACAATAACCAAACTCATTCAACGATTTGTATCTTGCATTAGGAGGGATAGTGGAAGGGAAGCAATATCGCTCTCCATGTTGCTCTCATAAATATCTCATTATACAGGGTGATGCACCTGACTGGTTCATTATAGGTTTATGGGGAGCTGATAGATATCAACTTTTCGCATGAGACGAATGAGCGTATTTTCACATTTTCCATTTTAGCAATATGGTATGCTCATACAAATCGATAGGAAATGAAATTTTGCGTCGGATGGTCATTCTGTTTGAAATGAGGAAATTATTGGGATTTGAGATTTCCAAAAAGTACACTGAAATATCAAACAACCTGTTGAATATTTTGCAACACATTGGAAGGATACCTGATAGAACACTCTTTTATTAATGTGTATACGGAGATTGAACCTTTAATCTTAAAAATTGAAGATAATATGGATATTTTAGTTATTCAGTCCATTAGTATTTTTTTTGTGAAAATGGAATATCTTGAAAACACATCACGTTAAGAATAAAATTCAAAATGCAACAGATCCAGAATTTTGAGAAGAGTTCTAAAATCTAAAAATAAACAGGGTGTTCTATTTGAAAAAACAAACTTGATATCACTTCCGGTTTAACCGGAAATAACAGCGTTTTGAAAGTATTTTAGGAAGATAGAACACATTGAATAGTAGCATATGAAGTATGAAGTGCTTGACGATAGTTTCGAGACAAAATAGTAGTACATCCACACTCGAACATAGAGAAATATTCCTTCAGAATGGTCCATTTTGTAATGAGTGATATTAAAGTGCATTCTCGAATAAAAATGTCGTTTTCCCAAGAAGATCATGCCTTATTTTCCAGACGGTCCCCACATCCAAGCAAGCAGCATAATGATGACAGTTTACGGTGACTCTGTCACACTAGAATGCAGAGTGGAAGCCCAACCAGAACCCAAAATGATCTTCTGGCGCAATCACGAGGACCGTACACCTGTGATACAGGGTGGAAAATACAACATTTCTACTCTAGCGGTCAAAGACGAAGCAGACAAGTACCTGATGAGGCTAACGATCAAGAGGATCGAAGATGAAGATGTTGGAGAGTATTATTGTCATGCAGAGAATGCCTTCGGAAGCGCCACTCAGCCAGTGTCAGTCAGGATAAGGAATGTTGCTGCTGTTAGTAACGTCACTCAGTGTTGCTTGGAGCAAAATGTGACTAATGCTTGTATGGATGCTTGCTCCTCGTATCTCGATATTGATGCTGTGAGTATACTCCCACAACCAGAAGATTTGGTATTATTCAATCGAGGAAGATAGTTTTGATAGCAAGTTAAGGGTGACTTCATCCTTGAAATTTTCAGAAAATCATTTTTTTATAACGAATTTCCAATCTATATGTAAGTAGAAATAAATCTAACGAAACGTTTACCGGATTCCAAACGTTTACGATATTACGTTTTTCTCGAAAACATGTTTTTAAAAATGGCTGACATTCTCCTGACCGCTGTAATCAACATATCGACCTGAAATTTGGAGAGCATACTTAGAAAATATGTCTTCACGGAATGACAGGTCGTTTTTTCGATAGATACATTTTTGCATTTATTATTCATTTCTTAATGCGATTAAAACGCGGAAATTCGATTTTTTTGTTAAAATTGCTACCATTTTTCGAAATTTGTCCTGATCGAAAACCACACGTTTCCTTTAAAAAAATGAAACGTAAAAACCTGAAAAGGACAAAGTCTCTCTCAAGAATCATATTTAATAAATCTTTCACACGAAGTAGTTTCCCATGATTATTTTATGGGCTAGATGGAGAATATCAACATTTTTGTACACTACACAAAGTTAATCTGCTGAATCAGCACAGAGTTATCCATAGTCATCCTATTTTGTTGTATATTTTCCAATCGGTAACATTTTTCAAACCAATTCGAACGATAAACATAACAACCTCATCTAACTTTCTGTTTCGGAGAATCCTGGAAAAAATAGACAAGTAGCAACAATAGCGGACTTTCTGACGAGCTGTCACAACTGTCTAGCTTGAATAAATAGACTAAAGCTTCCGATATTTGCATAGGGTAGCATCTATTAGAGGTGCTGGGAAATGATAGTTGCAATCACAATTTTTCTCTTGATGTTCACCAATAACACAAATTATTTCTCTTGTTTTTGGGTCTAATGATAATGAGATCCACATCTTTCAATAGTCAGTCTTGTCATCACACGTGAAAAAATGTGTAATGAGTAGTACAAAAATTACTTAAAGATCTTCCAGTTAAATGGTAGGTTGAAGGAAAACAATGTTTATATTGTTGTTTCTTTATTGTTCAATAGGTTATAGACAAACCTGAATGCATAGCTGACTTCGATAAGCTGATGAAATGTGCTGCAGATGGATCTGACCATAGAAGTTGTTGTTCACGTCAGAATATCCCTAGAAGATGTCTGGACTGGTGCAGAGGAGAACCAGTCCTCAACAACAAAATATGCATTTTTTCGTACACGAAATTGATCATGGGGTGTTTCCACGAAGAACGGTCAGTATAATTTTTTAAGTAGTAATATCTCAATGTTGTGAAATTTGTTTTTCCAGAGATAAACTCCCAGGTCCTCCACAGAACATACGAGTTGATTTCATCGATTACCATTCTGTCGAAATAATCTGGGATCCACCGAATAAGAATGCACATACTGTGGAATTGTATAGGGTGCTCATCACCGGTATCGACAGTAATTCGAAAGAAAATATCAAGAAAGACACTGCAGAGACTCGAATGAAAATTGAGGATCTCAAAGGTAAGAATCAGTTCTTCTTGCACTGTTGTTTATACTTTTATATAACAGATAATGTAACACCAGATGTTATTTGCAGTAATTGAACAATAATATTGTTGATAGCACGTTGTTCACAAATAATAACTGTCTACGAAAGTTCACAATTGCACCACCAGATAGCGTCCAGATTGTTAAATCGTCAGAATGTATGGCTTAAAATTCAATTATTGTTATTTTTTTATAAAGTGGTTGAGAAATTTCCTATTTTTGATTTCATTTTGGTTCATTCTTCTCTCTATGTTGTTTGCTGCATGAATTCTCGTCGAAATATTTACCCAAAACCAACGTGGTGGAAATATTTAATAAATAAAATATCTCTTCCAGCTGGATCAACATACCAAGTGGTCGTGAGAGCAGGCAACAGCCGAGGCACTTCTAGCCTCACAGAACCTCTCAAATTCAGCATGGCGGACGAGTACGTCACATCGACGGCGAGCAGAGGTGAGCAAGACGGTCACGTGGGCGTTTTGGTAGCTGTTATTTCCGCCCTAGTCGTCATCGCCGCCCTTTTCGTTGCTGCGGTCTGGGTGGTTAGAAAGAAAGGACTTTGGAGCGTTAAAGATTCCGATGGCATAGCTTTCGAGAATCCCAGTTATTTACGGGAGGTCAATATGGATCACATCAGGGTGAGTTGGGTGTATGATCTCTCACGCTTTTCCATGTGTCAAAAGTTAGGTCGTCGTTTTTTTCTATTTTTATTATTAACATTGTTCTCAAGCATGATTTTTATATTCCCTTCAAGTCACTTCACAGTTTTTTTCATATATTTCCTCTTTTTGTACATTTCCCCACCAGTCGACTTTCTATTGGCGAATGAACATAAGCGATACGCCACCTGGTGGCACTAAAAATAACTAGAAATTTTGATATAGTTCTTGTGTTTGGTATTATGTTTTGTTGATCTTATACTGAATTGGAAATATTTTTTTTATATATATAAAACTTTCAATAATAATTCCCATGCTTTTCCTCGAGCTGGTGATATAGAGAGATGAAATCCGGTTTACATAATAATAATATAGGAGATCTCAAATTATCTATTTCATTTGGCACTACCGAAGAAACAGCAGAAAAAACGAATACTATCAACTCACAATCAATTCCATAACAAACCACTATCTTGTCAGAAGTGGAATAATTCAATTTTCTTCATGACATTCGAAACTTCTTCACCTTCATGAACACTTCTGAGAGTGTTGTTGCCTCTAAAGTACCCTAAATTAAATCTTGCCATTCGAATCTAAAATTAAAACAAATTATCAGAATCCTGAATTCATTATGATCGAACCATTCACATTCACAACAGTATTCTAACCTCGTACTATTTTCAATTCAATACAATTAATAAAATGAATGATAATGCTTATCACTTTCAGAAAAATGAAAATACATACACATGGATGCCCTAGCTCACTGCAAATGTCTGAAATGTCTCTACTTTCATCTCAAACCCACACTATCAACGAAAAAACTTATATAACCTAATGCAATGAAACTATCTAATGTCAACATTTATGGTTCTGTGACTGCTCACTTTGGCGCTGCAATCTTCAATTCATCCGCCAATATTCAGAGGTTTTATTATTCGTCGGAACTGATCCCATTTCACAGTCTAAATAAGAATTGAGTCTTATAGTCTTCTAGTGTTTTCTTAACTACCAGTTAAAATAGCGATGTCATGTCTCTAAAATTGTTGAGGAAGCAAATTCCTTCATTAATTTTGTTCAGAAAGCTTTCCACTTCAATAACACTGTAGAGTTCTCAATTACTCATAATGAATTGCCGGATATTTCGATTTTTAAGGTTCCTCAGATGCACAACGAAGCCTCCAAACAAACATCACCCAATCAGAAGGAGCCCACATCTTCTGCTTCGGCAGCTCCGGACTGGGTCACCGAAAATCTCCACGTACCTGCTCAACACGAAGTCGATCCCACTCTGTACGAGGAACTGAAATTGGGCCAGAACGGAGCTGGATTCAAACGTTTGAAGCCCTAATATGAGGATTCGGGGCGTGACGGTGTCGAATCCAGATTTTGAAAGTATTGTGATAGCTCTAGGTTAGTGTGGTTTAGTTAGATGATCGAGTCTACTCGATTTCTAGGTTGTTTAATGGTGATTTTGCACTTAAATTGCGACTCATATTTGTAGGAAAACGATTGTCGGGTTTATAGGTTCATAATTAGTACAGAATCATAGAGGAATTCTATAAATTTCATTCGTTTAATATACTGGTAACCTTCTACAGACCATACAATGTTGTCATCCAATTATACTTTCAATTAACTTCCACTTACTACAGTCTATTTATTAAAGCAAGTTGTGACAGTTCGCCAGAAATTGCGATGTTGCTGCTTGTCTTATTTTTACGCGATACTCCCAAACAATAAGTTAGGTTGACTTCATCTGTCAAATTGTTTCAAATAATGTTTTCGATTTATAAAATATATGCACCAAAATTAGAAGACTATTGACTGTGAACAACCGTCGAATAGCTTCATTAGGGGATCAAAGATTTCTCTCCGAATTAATTTGATATCGTTGTGAAGTCAATGTGAAGTGCTGCCGTATGTTCCCAGCTATGTCTGAACAAATTAGAAGTTTTCTGGTTAGCTAGATACTTTTTATTTTGCAGTATTGGTATTGAATGATAACCAAATCTGTCAGAACTATCTTTCTTGAATAAATAGACCATACCTTACATACTCAATGATTCACCAATGATGTGGCATAATTAATTAATGATGTAACTATAAGTGACAGGAAATATATTGATGGATTGAACAATTTCAAGAATCAAATCACTGACAGTCAATTATAGACTAGTTTGTACAGATCTCGAGCATAGACTTATCATTGTTTGAATAGTAACGGATAATTGGTTCTATTGATATTTTCACCTGAAAAATTATTTTCAGGAGAAAATAGTTGAACGACAATTATTGAAAAAAAGTCGATGACGGCAAAATAATATACGATCTGACTGGATATAGTCTAACCGTCATCTTCAATGAAGATTGTCCAAGTATCTCTTACTTTTTATACAACGGTAATATTTACGTTCAAATTCGCAGAATAAGAAATGGAATTGTATCAGGCTGAAAAATGATGTCGGTGCTTAGAGAAAAAATATGATTCTATTCAACTCAAAATGTAAAATTCAATAATGTTTCAACGTTGTGCTCTTCATACTCGATCACAAATCACAGTAATAGACATTTGGTGTGCAAGAAAAATAGAGATCTAAAAAAAACTGTTTCTCCAATGTATATTTCAATGAATTAGCCGATGACCACACCTCGTATACTCACACAAATATGTGCCTTCTATTGTAATATAGTCATATATGTATAGTTTGATGTGTAGAGATATGATTTTGTAAATAATTTCGGAATATTTGTAATTTCTATGGATAAACCAAATATAGATATACATAAATAGAATAAATTCCAACATATTCTTATATACACTCTTAAATTCCTTCGAAACCCCAAATTTCCTACTGATACCTATTTAAACAGTGTGAAGACAAAAGTGTGATTAATAATTTTAGAAGACCTCAGGCTTAGAGACTGAATTAGAACTTCGAATGAGTATTTCCTGAAATATCCAAAAAAAAATCATCATTTCGTTTTCAGATGGTGCTTTCTGAAAAGAATTTAAGAAAATCTAACATCTCGGTTCAAAATATAATATCAAGCAAAAATTATTAGTCACTCATCAATCAATTACAATATTTTGGGAACGTGTTTGTGCATCAGCAATGTTCTGATGTCATTAAAACAAGATATTCTATTTTCTGTAATACAAGATATTCAAATGGCCAGATTTCCTAGTGATAGTTGGAGTAATGGAAAATAACACAACAACATTCATTGCCAGAGGCTCGTTTATTTATAAGATAAGATGTAACATTACAAAATAAAATGAAATACCTGAACAAGGCAAAGTACACAATAACGAAACACAAATAAAAAAGAAGAGAAGTAAGAAAAATTAAATTCATAAATATAAAACATGGTAGTCTACAAATTAACATCACATTTTTTAATAAAATAAATCAGATATTCGACGAAAAGCTGCCAGAACCAAAAATACTGATGAGATGAACTTATCACAATTACCTAAATCATTTTCTTGAAATGATCTATAAACGTCATCAATTTCATATTCTAAAAAATTATTTCAAGAAAATTAGAGGTACTCCTTTGCTGTTCATTTCATTCAGTTACATAATAGTGAGAACAAAATACTATCTGTATGATATTCGATGGCAATGATTCAAAAACTAAAATAAAAACTTATCCTTGACATTCTCAATGCAATACTTTGAACAGGTTCTTTTTAGCAAGTTGTCTCTGGTAGACACAAATATTTCAACTTTTCAATAATTGTAGAAAATACCACACTACAAAATTAGAGATGTAATGATTTATATTCAATTTTCAAGATGAAGTATAGTGACAATCATACTACCCCCTCAAGAAAGCCTTGTCATTTTCGAAAAAGTATAGTAATCTTATTCCAGGTAAAGTTTCCACGTAGAGACCGGTAGTAACAAAAATCTCTATAACCTGAATTTTGTTCAATATTTAACAAATAAGAGATGATAAATATTTTATCATACAAGCCACTAGAATAAATTAAATAAATAATGCATATCCTTATATTATACATTAAATCACAATTTTTGAACACAAAACTAAGGAATGTAACTTTCCCAACCACTTTTCATCAACCATATCTTACAGCTTCAATTCGCATTCACTATGTCTTTTTTAATAACATCGTCGTTGTCATTGCTATTATCAGTAATAGCATCACCCATTATATACTTTTTAATTCCGTCCTCTAGGACGTTCCTCAGAATCTTACTCTCATTAAGAGCATCTTCGTTGCTGCCAGAAAAACGGCGCTTGATACCTCTGTCAACTTTTTTTTCTGGCAGATCCTCATCGTCATCTTCACTGATGGCTTCTTTGACGTGAGTGTTGAAGACTAACGCGAATTTCTCCAATAAGGTTCCGAACATTGTTAGCAGCCTCGATCCTACAATTCGGTGGAATTCTAGTTTTTCTCTTTCGATATCTATCCTCTGTTTCTCGAGCTCAACTTTTTCTTTTTGTACGTCTAAAATGCTTTTCAGGAGGGTAGGTGCATCTGGAAGGTTAGTAAAAGGGTCAGGATAAGTAGCTTATTTGTTTCAAAGGTGTATTAAATCCAGACAACTAACACATACAGTCTCGGAAATAAACCATCCTTCATATAGGAATATAGTGAGAGCAAAAAGAATAAAATAATAATAAAAATAATAACGAAAATTTTCAGATGTTCATAAAACAAAAAAATATATTTTTTTATTCCAACATTTTATTTCAATGTGTCTCTCTTGTGTATAGGAATAAATGGAAGAACACTTTTTTCCGAAGCTGAATAAGTTGAACATAATAGTGAACCAAATCATAATTTTTTCATGAAGGATGTTTGTGTTTATTGTACTTGCCTTCATGTCCGAAAATATCATTTCCTTGTGTGTCCTTTTTGACAGGGGAAGTTGTTTGGTGGGCCTGGTTCGAAAGTCCATTCAAAATAAGTAGAGGGAATGGCAGTGCTGTTCCGTTGACACCTGACTTTATAGGATTTGGAACAGGAATTTGCAAACCGGGATTTTGAACAACCTAAGAATTAAAATTTGAGAGACTAAAAATTCTGCGAAGAATTCTTAAAGGTATTGAATTTTTCTGAGAGGAGAGGAGCTATTCAATAGATTTGACTACCTGCTGTATTTCAACATATCCTAACTACGTAACTCAACAGACCTGTGTGTCCCATAAATAATATTCTTAGATATTAAACACTTTTAGGACACTGTAAAGGTATTCTCATTCTACTATTTGTTACTTTATTTTCTCTCATTTCAATCTCCTCAGAGAAAACCAAACAGAAAAATGAATATGGGAACATGGTTCAGAAGTTCGAAAATTTATGCAGGCTCTTTTCAATTTGATCTTATCATGGGGTTCTTTGTATATCATTCAGATTTTTCACTTGACAAGTGACACATATATAGGTGATCTCTTCGAGGTGTTGGAATTGTAGTTTGGTAATAATAGATTATAATTGATAATATGTGATGAATTTGTGATTCAAAAACTTTGTGAATTTGATTAGTCCAACGTCACACATTAGAATGAAGATTCATCATCAAGATTACATCCAAAAAGACCAGATTGTATTGAATTCACCAACCTTGGGTGGTGTAACTGGTTTTGGTGCAATTCGTATAGGTTCCGTTTCTTCCGTTTTCTCCTTGGAAGCAGGAGGAGGAGCTGGAATTAATGGTGGCATATGATGGGCTTCGTCTTCGAATTCTGCGTCAGACCTGCAGACACATACAAATTTTCACAGACCAATTCAAGTTGTACATCACTATGAACGTCATACGTCAGTGAAAAATATGGAGAATGACACGTACGTTGAGGAGTATTTTTCGAAAGTTGGCTTCTTTCAAACGCTTCAATATTTTCTACTGAATAATAAGTGGTGCCAAGACTTTATCACAAGAAATATGTTGCCAAAATGTCAAAAAACAACGAAAAAATTTTAAAAGAGATTTATTCGTCGAGTATGGATGATTCTTAACGAAATACCTTGATGTTATAAGTCACAAGATAGGTGCAAGAAATTTTTAAGAGTATATACATTCATACTTTTTGTACAGGGTTTGAAATGTGATTTCAATTCATGCATTGAAGCCATTCAAATCAGTTAATTTTATCATTATTTAGCCAAATATATAATTCACAGGTAAACAAAATTCAGTTTTAATACAACCAATGTTATCTATCTATCTATCTGTAGATAAAAAAACACTGCTAAATGTCCAATATTTGCATAAAGGTTATGAATGATGGATTTGAATCTGATTGGTAAAATAAAATTGATATTGATAAGTTGATACAAAAGTATTTGAAGGTATTACCTGGGAAATTCGTAATGTCTAGATATTATAGAATTCATCTAGTCGGATTATATTTGATCAAATTTTTCCTTATCCGAAGCAGTAGTGCAAATGTTTACTTTACTTCCTGCTGTACTAAAATGTATCGAATTTGCAGTGGTAAAAACTGTAAACATTCATCGAACGAGGTTTCTGCTATACTTTTGACCCATACCCAGTCAACCAAAAAAGTAACAGTAAGTCGCAGGGAATACCAAATAATATCACATTGAAGATCATCTTGGAAACCTCTCTGGGTTTTACATGGGACTTCGCTTTGTGGATATCAACATCCACATATTGTTATCGTTGCGAAGTCCCCATGTTAACTTTCCTAATGATTGAGTGGAACATTCAATCGAGAGATTCAGATGAAGTGCACATTGCTATTACTTTGCGACTTATCCCTGTTTATATATTTCGAACATAGAATTGGCGCTTGCGCAGGGCATAGCAACAACACGTGCACACGAATGAAAGTCAAGGAACAAAGGGAAGATGAAAATGATATATTATGATCTGTGTGGTGCGTATTTAATGGTTGGTTGAATTGTTGGTTTTGTGTGCAGTATTTTGAGAAGTTTGTTAAGAAGAATATAAGACAGCTCTAGAGGTGCATGCGGTAAGTATACATTTCCAATGACAAAAAGATGCCCATAAATGTGCAATTGGGAAGGTGATGCCCATTGAAAAGCAATGCTTTTTAACAAGATGGACTCCTCAACCGTTTTGTCGTATCATTATCGGAATTTAGTATCAGAATATTGAATGATATTCTATAATGTCAAACATGTATACACTGTTTTCAATACTCAGAAACATCTTTCTCTACAATAAAAGCTGAATATAGAATTTTTCAATAATTTGATTAGAAATAAAACATGATGACATCAACATAAGTGTACCTAATCTGTTCAAGAACAGTATTGAACTATAAAAAAAAAATAATTTCTATTAATATTATTTTCAGTTGACAGTGGCAATCCATTATTTGGATCATCATAGTATAATAATCTGATATGGTAACAATCAATGTTTTTGTTGTTTCCTTTGATTTTATTTTGTCTGTACAGCATACTATTTTAGTTTTGTAAATAATACTATTTTTATTTCATTATGTTTCGAAAATAATGTTTTTGTTTTTATATTCTATGATATTACAATGTGAGTTGAAGTTTTTATAAAGTATTTCGGGTGAGTCAAGCTGAATGCATTGGACTAATATATATCTGATGATTCTGTTCAGCCATATGCCTGGCTAGAAATGCGTACAGCTTGACTCACCCTGTGTTATATTCAAAATATACAGATCAGTATTTTATAATAGTTGTTTAATTATTTCCCCTTAAGAATGAAAAATAGATTCAATATGAAGAGCAGGCATATGGTGTGTTTTATTGCTGGTCCTGATTATACCTACTGGTGTACCACCCTGTATATAAATCTCATAGACTTAACCTATGCACATTTCTTAGGCATTATAAAATGGTTGAAATATAAGGCAGCTGAGATATATTTATTCTGCTTTCCAGGTATGTACTAATTCCATGGGTGTTTCAGAATTAACATTATTTCAATTAAATTAGAAGACGCTTATAGAGAGCAAATTTAGTGCCACGATGGTAATTACCAAATTACATATGAATATAACTTCAACGGAAGATGTAATGTGAAAGCTCATTTGGTTCAATAATCTTTCCAATAAGTGCTAAAATGCGAAGTCGCAATGTTGCTATTCATGGTACCTTCCACACATCCACATTGTGATGTATTAGGTAATTACCAGTGATATACAATGTTGCGGACATTAAGCACTCCCCAGTAAGTACTGGTTGCAGTTTTTTATATCAACATTGTGAAGTCGCATTTCCACGATGTTAACTCCCTACAACTTCCCTGCAACCAAAACTGGTTGACTGGGTACAAGGTGGCTCCTTGAGGAAACGAAACAATAAATTTTTGGCATCCTAAGGATAAGAGTTGAGAAGCTGAATTATGTTGGAAGCATATTATAAAATAATATTGAATCAATTTTAAGGTGATGAAAGAAATCATTTGAAATCCATCAGACATTCAAACCCAAACTCAATCCCAAGAAAGAATTATAGGAAATGTGTAGAAGGAAAATGTTGAAATAATTGATTCAAAGTTAGTTGAAATTAAGAATACAAGTTCATAAACAACAAATTCATGGAATTTTATAGAAAAATTCGAGAAATATCGAAGGGGGTACACATAAACAATGATATTTTGTTCCATATAAAAGTATCTGATTTATATACTAAGAAGTAGGTGACCTTTTGGATGTTCATGTTGAAAACTGCTCTCATGTTGTTTGGCATTAAAATTTTATACCATTCAAGGATAGTTTATATAGGAAATATGAATAAAATGAGTGTTCATATCAAACAAAATGGGGAAAAATAACAAGAAATACGATTTTTCACCACCTTTTTTTTGTGATTTCTCATTAAACTTTTTGAT
Source organism: Plagiodera versicolora (assembly GCA_037013635.1). Taxonomy (NCBI): domain Eukaryota; kingdom Metazoa; phylum Arthropoda; class Insecta; order Coleoptera; family Chrysomelidae; genus Plagiodera; species Plagiodera versicolora. The sequence goes on along the minus strand of CM072991.1, from coordinate 6,237,303 downwards.
GTCTTATTGAAATTTTTGCATAGAGATGTGCATGTTTATTTTTCTTGTTTTATTCGGTGTATAAACTCCCCTTCAGTCCTCTATCAGAATTGTCATGCGCACTACAACTTTCAAGACACAACTCTATTTGTAATATTGAACTGAAGGGGTGTAAATGAACTTACTCATTGATACTGTTGGAGGTATGCGAGCCCATGTCATCGTTGATATCGATCTCCTCGTCGATGAGCTCCTGTTTGATATCCTCGCATCGCGGCCCTTCGAAAATGTTGTCTTTGTACAAATCCTGCCGCAGACTGGGCTTCCTATTCAGAATCTGGTCCATGGCCTTATAGTGCGGCCAATCGGGATCCACCGTGCCTATTCCCACTCCAGACTGCACCGACCTCTTAATCCTGTGGTAGAGGCATTTGAGGTTCCTCAACCTGGTCTTGATTTCATCGGGCGTTCTGTAAAATCCACGTTGATGCATATTGGCAGCCAACAACCTCATAACTGGGGCTTTGCGATGCGTGAGGTAGAGTTTGTTTTGTATGTGGGGACTACCCCAGAGCTGGATAAGCAATTTGGTTTCGTCTTCGCGGAAATTTGTCGTTCGCCTCTTTGGCAACACACGAGATGGCGCTTGCGATTCCATTCGATTCTGGGAAATAATGATTTCGATTCAGTTGATGCGTGAGCGACTTTACAATCACCAAATTTCAATGAACAAGAGAGTGAAACCCACCTGACTTGTTCGATGGATGAGATTTTTTGGAAAAACTTTTTTTTTGATCGTGAATTCATCATATACTTTTTAGAAGAGAATGCTAGCTAGGAAGTGGTCAGCTACACCCTACTCTGGTCCGGAACCAGCTCTTGGGGTGCCTAAAAACACACTCAGGAGCTGCATCAAAAGAAGGGTCGAAGTACAATAAAAAGTAGCCTGGGATAACACACCAGAACAAGAATATAGTAAACTTGTTATTCAGGTAATTTGTGATGAGCGAACTCAAGAGATAGTTCGGTTGCGTAGTTAAGATAAGATTAGTAACAGGCCCCTATATGGGAAGACTTTTACAAAAGATGGGTAAAATACTCAAAGGGACTAATATATTTCAAGGTATGAGTGTAATAGGGGAAGAATAATAAACTTCTGTTTGCAATAAATTCTTCGGACCCCTTCAGCAAAATAAAAAAAAATAATACTCTTCAGCATACTATTAATACAAAGTTAGGAAATTTATGGTTATTTAATTTTGTTCTGACTCTAGGAATATTCAAATACAATATTTATTGAAGATCATTAAAGCCAAAATTATCAAATTTTTAAAACACTCATCATATACCACTTTCAAAATTAGTGAAAAAATTAAATATAACCTTAAAAGTGAATAAGGAGTCATGACTCATGCTTTGTATTAAACCCTCAGAAAGTGTATTTACTTCAAATGTGAATTATTCAACTCCTGGAGATCTTATGAAACTGATGCTCTACGAGGTTCTCACCAAAATCTATGAATTAACGATCAAAAGAAAGAAAAGTTTCCCAGAAAATCCCCATCGATGAGAATTATTGCAGGTTTGTTTGGTTAGGCCACCCTGTATATGAAATTGTGAAATTATAAACATCTTATGATATAACAGTGGAACTGTCCTCTGAAATGCTGTACTTGTCTAGCCATATACAGGGTGAGCCAATGTGAATGGAACTTGAAAATGTGATTCAAGCACTCTTATTGTTGTTTATCGATTGAAAATATTTTCAGCAAAGTCAGTATTTTCACTTGTATCAAAGTAGCATCACTTTTGTTATTTCAAATAAGACACCCTGTATATTATAGCATTCATCAGTTCATGTTTATTGTCTGAACTTTTTTGCTTCGTGTTTCAAACTACCTATTTTTTATTATATATTTTATATATTAAAATGCTGTACTCTACAGAGCTGCCTCTTTGAAATAACATCGATGAATGCGTGCGGTCACTTTTTCTGTGTAAGTCTGAGTTATCATCCGCAGTGGCCCACTCTGTATACATTTTCAAAGAATTATTCAAACAATGGAATGAGCATCTCATGCTGAAAGAGCTCATACTGATTTTTTTGCAAAATCCATTGAGGAATGACCTTGACAAAGGTTATAGTTGTCATGTGAACACGTTTAAACAACTGTACTGAAACAATCGATGACAAATATGAATCGTTCAAATTCTCAAAAGCTCAAGGTATCTTTATCAACAGACATTCAAAAATATGAAATGAGAAATGGATTTAAAACAATGGATTCTCAAAGTGAATCAAAATTATACATGAAGAGAATATCAATGTACGAATCAATATAAATATGACGAATTCGACTTTAATAAAATATATATACCGGGTATCCCAGATTGTCGTATTCATACAATATCTCGCTTTTTGATAAGATAATTTAATTTTTTGAAAGACAAAAAAGTATATTTATTTATTCATTTTTTTTATCAACAGAAAATTAATATTTTAGACTTTTCTATATTACCTAATTATCCTTATAAAAATGTAAAATTTGCCTACGCCGATGATTATGAAACCTGTCCAATGCAAAAAAGTCTTTCCATTAGTCATTATAAAGGTATACCATCGTGCCATTCAAAATAGGTTTTTAATTTTCGAATTATCCTGTCAAGTAAGCGAAATTTTTTATTTATACGATAATTTGGGACACCCAGTATATTGTGGAACGATCAAGAAGAAAATTTCATTGAGATCTTCGTGCCGAAACCTATTTTATTTCATAAATGAACACTTATTGGACAGATTATTTTAAGTAACAGGTAACTTCAACCGTGTCACAACATCTTTGTGCATGAATTTGGCTCGCAATCTCAAAGAAACAGGAATTCTCACCCTCTGCAAATGAAATGCGCGCGCAAAATGTGCTGCATTCGATATTGATTATTCCACTCGTATCTCTCAAGACAATTCGCTATACAGTCTAACTGGGACAACAAACTTTTCGCAAATAAATTTTCCTTACTTTTCTTGCACTACACAACAGTTTCAGGTGAAATTCAACACGAAACGACCACTGCCAATCAAAATTAACGAAATGACAACAAAACCCATGAACACAAAAACTTACCTGACTTGCTGAAATAGTTTTAAGTCTTGAAATAACCTTGAAATGCGAATCACCGACCTACTAGAAATTTTATCTCGACGAGCTAAAATCCTACAAAAATATATAAGTACACAATGGTAACACTGAGCAGACTAGTTCGGGGAAGATATGGAAAACTGGTAAGGGGTGCTGAACTACCCTACTCAATAGGTGATCAATGGAGACGCGCAAGCGTACAATGCGCGAGCGCTTAAGTATACGAGGGGATCAGTGGGAGAAGGGAGAGAGGGGAACCCTAAATGTTCACCGTTTTATGTTCGATTGTTCCGCGTTTTTGCAATACACATGCCCTTGAATAACGGTTGCCAAGCGGGACTTACCTGGATCACAGGATCGTAGTAGGATTCTTGAAATTTGTGATTTAGTCATGCGTACCTATGGTATCAGAGTTTATTCTGAAGAGATAACTACCAACTGGATAAAAGAATGGATAAAATAAAATAAAAAAAAAGAAGTAGAAATGGGAATGTATGCAGAAGACTGAAATAAAAGAAGATCGATCACGAAGAGTACGATTCACGTTTTGATAATCTCTTTGGAAATATTTTTGGGGAGTCCAAATGGCGTCACAACATCAGCCGAAAGTGTGTGTTCATAAATCGAAATAGATTTGTTACATCGAATGTTATTTCGCTTGAATAATCGTATTTTTTGCGAAAAAAACGAACGATTACATAATTAATGTTCAACTGGCTGAATGAATTAGAGTGATCTTTTCCCTAAAAAAAAAACTGAATCAACAAGCATTCTCACTCATGAACTTCATTTGTACGGGTGATTCAGGTTTCTAGCAACGAACTAATAAGTGGTAGATCATACATTTCACCAAAAAAGTCATCTTACCCATTTTGATTTCCGTTACTGATGTAAACCAAATTGAAGAAAAGCTCAGACACGTCAATTTCCATTTCAAACGGGGTGTTTTTCAACAAAAATAATGGCACCTCTTGAATCCAGAATATTTTGATTACCTCTCCTCTGTGGTTAACATGTCATTCAGAACAATTTGCCCAGCTCATTTATTTTCGAAGATTTAATTCATTATTTATTCGAAAATGTTTAATGAAATATACCAATCATTTCATTGAATCAATAAATTTGCTCAGCTATATTAGGAAGCAAAATATAGTAGCGATAGTACTTGAAATATGTAGCATGGATTGTAGTGCTCTTTTAGGTGAACAAATTATTATTTCATTACCTGAATTCCTTATTCATGACTTCGTGTAATAATTTTCCTGTGCAGATTCGAATTGAAAATAGTCGTTATACTGGAATATAATTTTATTCAAATAAAACCTAAAGCAATGCATTGTACTTGAATATTTTACATCATACCTCTAAAACTAAGTTTTACTGCTTGAAATGTATCCCTTGATAATTTCAAAACGTTGCCACACAAATACAATAGATATACAATTAACAACATCATATAATGGGGGACGTCCAATAATTACGTGAGTTTTTATTATTTTTAAATGAGTTATCAATATCATTATGTCTCAAAGACAAAACAGTGTAAATTCGATTTTTTTACACCCAACGTTTTGAAAAATTTCACGTGACCTTGAGGAAGGGGGAGACAGGAAAAATCTTACGACATCCCACTTAGGGGGGACAAAAAAATCCTCGAAAATGCCTCACGTAATCAAAGCACGCTCCGTCACCTTCACTTTCTTTCACAATTTACAACATACGTCAAATCTTCGAAAAGCAATGTCAAAGGTGACATTTTCCTTAATTATAGTATTTGCAACGGAAAAATGAAAACTTGTTCCCCGCCTCGGTCCCACAAAACTATCTATTTCAGAAACCAAAACGGACATGAAAAGATGAAATTACCAGACACTTCAATCACCTAATAATAACAATACCTAAGAGATTATATACAGTGGGTCCTACTCAGGATGAAAATTATAATCTCATAATCAGACGTATTGAAGAATGAACAAATGGTATCGATCAATGATAACATGTCCATTGATCAAAGTTTCCTACAGGAGCACATTCATTGATACAAAAAAAATCACAATTACGGCAATTAACTAAAACCAGGTTTCCATTATCAAAATCTCCAACAAGCTTATTCTCAGTGGAGATGAGGCCAAATATTGATCATAATAAACCTTTTTGGGGATTTTAGCATATCCTCTGGATGTCATAGGGTCTGCCTATACAGGCTGCCCTGTTTTTAGAATGTCACTATGGGGATCTGGCTTATCATGATGATAGTATTATTTAATGTTGGGCAGATCAAATTTGATATATTACACCACAATGTAATGTTACATTGCCTTTTTTTTTCTTCAATAAACTCCCTTCATTGATGAATATTTCGAATCAGGAAATAAACTGTTGTCCAAATTCAACTATTGCGACGTTATTCAAGTGTCAATTCTGTACGTAAATGAAGAATTATTTATTCAAATAAATTTGGTTGGCATTGTCAAGTATTTTTTTATTAAAGCTTGTACAGGAAACAAAGACATCGAAACTGGCATATAATAAGACATTATTTCTCTAAAAAACTGCCAACGCTCGTCATTTTGATAATGGAAATTACTCGTTAGGATACAATGAATGAGATTGATGATAGATGATGAATTATTGATCATCTGAGTGCGGTGGAGATGGAGAGCTAGAAAATGTCTTGAGCGCCCTGGATTTCTTGGGCAGCTGCATTTGGTTAGGAGAACTGTACGGATGTCTGCCAGCAGCACTGAAAAAATATTACAGCTGATAAAACTTTGGATTCATTTATTTCCAGAGTCATGCACAACAATTATTTTATTTTGGCCAACGAATTTAGGATACTTAATTTGACTTTCACTTTGTAATGTTCCGAAATGATGAATAATACAACAAATGTTAAGCATGCACAAAACAACATACAAATATATAAAAAGAAGCGTAAGCAAATATTATTCAGCAATGGCACCTAGCAATTGGAATGTAACATGCTTGTTTTAAACGCTTCTTGTCATTTGTCATAAGATTTAATTAAGAATAACAAGAAGAACAACCTGGATAAAGCCTAAACTAGGGAATCCTTGCAGTGTTTATTAGTGATTTCATCACCAAAGGATTCATATAATATTTGGTTGGTTATCTCAGTAAATATCACTTTAATCAGGATATATAACATTTAATGTGATTTCACTCAGAATTTATTTTCCAGTGAATACATTTATTCAGGAAAAAAGCATTCATGATATATTGAAATCCAATATGGTTGAATTTTGAAATAAATAATATCCAATAAGAATCATCCCACTATAATTATATAGAATAATCCACCATAAATGTCTTTATTCAAGATTGTCATGAGCTGTACGAAAAAAAAAAAACATGTAGAGTAAATTGGTGCGAAAAAATATAAATCATTATCATCGTCAAACATTGCGTAAGACGAACAATGTATGAAAATGACACCTTAGTGAAATCAGTTTGAATCATCACTGATCTGAAGATGGTTACATAATTGAATTGATTCGTTAAACATACAGTATGAATCAGTCGAATGAAATGAATTTGATAACAAGTGAACGCTGGTGCGTCTAAAAAAAAGTTCCTGCCGAGACATTTATGGTGATCCATCCTTTACAGTAACACTGAGAGCATTACTATATAAATAGCTACTTACTTGAAGTTGAATCAGTTCTAGTCTGATTTACAAACATTTTAATATCTTGATAACCTGTAAACGATACCAACACCATGTACTTTTTCATTTCTAGTACAAATGTATGAGATGATTATGGATTTATTAGATATGGTGTTTAATTGAGAATAGCGTGGAATAATACTATCACTGTAACGAGTCTATCCGACAGATCATAACTTCAAGAAAAACAGTTGTAACAAAATGAGATTTTATATTGGTATATTTCCAATAGATATGACTAATGGAAAGTTTGAGAATTTTGATTTATGCATGAAAAATATAAAGCACACGACTAGGTTCTTGTTATGATTATCTCCTTTTCTCTGATTTTATTAAATTTTAACTGAAAATGTCTGTAAAATATTATATCAATATTATATAGGCGAAATTTGATTATGAGATTGTGACGTGCTGTTAATGAAAAATGACAGTAGACAGTTGTACAATACTGAAGGTTCTTTTTTGACTATTGGATTTCTAAATACTGTATGCAATTGTATCGTTCGTTTTTTTAATTATTTGATACCAAAGTTACCCCTATGGTTCTGATAAACATTTAGACAAAATATTCTGATTACAAATGAATCTGTATCTGAATCTGAAGTATTCAATTAACAAATCATTGCTTTTTTCAAATCTATTAGATATTGGTCCCTACAATGAAAACAGAAACATTGAATGAACCTAAAAAGTGAAACATTTTATAGAAATAGATTCCTGGATTATATTTTTCCCCAGAAACATCTCCTGAGCTTATAAAAGCACTTCAAGTCCCAACAAACTCATGAGGTTCATCAAATTCTAAGTTAACCAACTAACCAAAAATGAACCTTCAACACTGTTTGTTGTTTTAGTAATCATGTCCTATATAGAAAAATTTGTAGCCATTTGAATGAAACCTACCTAGTCATACTGGACGGGGGTGATCTTATACTTCTACGGGCTGACAACAGCTGAGAGGTGGTTCTGTCCTTGTGTCGGCGACTACTACACATGCACCACAACAAGGAGAAAACGAACATTAAGCACAGGAAAACAATGGGATAGGCAGAAGTTCCTAATCATGTGGAAATAAGTTTCAAAGTATTCACTATGAAAAAATATTTGATAGTTAAGTACAGTGGCAATATTTGATTATCTCTTTGACTTTAAAAAATGTTGTTCCTATCTGTTTTGTAGTAACCTTCATTAAGTTGGGTTGAGTTTTCTTGAATTTATTGACAAAATCCTTCATTACTGCAATATCAAGTCAATAAATGAAATTTTGGAATCAGTTATAAGACAATTGTTTTCACTAATTGAGAATTTCCACCACTACAAAGAATTGAAAAGGGCAGTGAACATAAATACTGAAAATAGTGAATGGCACTAAACTAATACAAAAAAAATCATTATAGCCTCTACATTGTCCAGATATATCATCTAAAATATCAAGCATTTTTTTAAGGAACTCCAGTATTTGAGAATGAAAATTGTATAAAATACAGCCAAGTGCAAATAGGTAAACAATAAAATAGTAAATAAAAAAACATAATATGAATTGACACACTGAAATCAATGAATGTTTTTGATTCTATCTAGTTAGATGATAGAACACAACATTTTGAATAGATTGGTATTATAGCTATTTCAACAATGTCACAATCAATTCATGTTTTTCAAAAGTTCAATTTGACACACTTAAACCTAGTAATAGTTTAAGCGACAAAAATAATGATCAAGATGAACTAAGCCAATTTAATTTTTCAGTTTTCACAAATTGTAGAGTCATCAGTTCATTTAATCAGAAGAATTAAGCTTGAAAAACTACAAATAATCAAAAGAACTTACCTTGGCCCTGCAGTAATAGCTGGAATGGAAGAATGTCCTCCATAAGAGTGTCTGTTTCTGTGTGAACTGCCAGTGATTCTGGGAATCTCTGGTCTTGATTGTGTCTTTGACTCCCATTCATTATTGAAAATTTCCTTCTCGTCCTCATCAATATTGATCAGATCTTCACGCTCTTCTCTATCACCAGTGATCATATTCTGTTCTTTTTCAACAATATGAGCTCTCTCTCCAATGTGATGACCAATAGACATCTTTTTGGTGCCTGTAACTGTATCTGTAACAGTTTTCTGTGTTTCCTTGATGCCACCTGGAGCCATTCTAGTGCTAGAAGTTGCCTTGTATACTTGTGGACGACCATCAGGACCAGATGTCATGCTTATGACAGTACTGGAACTGCTGTAGTTACCAGCACTTGGCATGGAGTCTAAAGAACCACTCAGAAGTCGGTTGAAATTGGGCATTATGGGCATCGAAAACGGCGACATTAGTGAATTGTGGTGGCGATGTGTTAGAGCTCTATTTTCAAAATCTCCAAAACCCATCATGGAGCCACCCATCATACCAAACGGGTCCGAAAAAAGAGAGTTCATCATATTGTTCATTTGACGCATATGCCTCATGTGAGAACTGAAAGTTGGTAAAATAAAATTTCAAAATGTTATTAGGGAAAACAGCATGGCCGTGCTGTATCTATTGTCTACAAAGTGGTCGATATTCTAATGCAATAAAGTGTGAATACTTACCCAAATATTGGATCGTCTTCCATATTACCCATCAACGAACCGAACACGGACATATCCTGTGAGCGCGGCAGTTTGATAAATAATGAAAACAGGACAATTAACACCTTAACAAACTGTCTACGACAATAATTACGTTTTCGATCAAGTTTAACAACCTACCTATCACGGACCGTTTTGACAATTGACATTGACATGTATCATAGAAAAGTGGTCAATTTCATGCCTACCAGCCCAGTTTTGAACACAGAACTCAATGGGGAAGAATCTCGGAGTGGGCGACATCTACTTTTAATCGTTTGAAATACTCGAGGTGTGAGTGTGTGACCAATAAACTAACCTGTGTGTGTTTGTATGGGTGAAGTGTAATCTTTTTATGTTATTTTAGGCCATTTTTGTATTGAAAGTTATATAGTTGGATTATGTTTGATGAACAATTGTTTGAAATAAACTCAATACCATCTGAAAATGCAGCGGATTGGAATAGGTTACGCGGAGATGAGATCACGAAAAATGTGCTCTCATATGGTACTTCAGTTATATCTTCACACAAATTTCCTTTGAATCCCAAGGCAGTTAAGAAATGGCAGACAATCTTGAATATAGGGAAACCTATTTATTTCAGTGATTTGAAAAATCGTACTGAATAATGAGGTTATTTCACTGAATTCATTTCATTTGTTGATGAGAAATGTGCAGGTTGTTGCGAGGAAAAACCAACTTGCAGGTACTTATTCTCCTCAAACAAATTTTCAAACAATTCTGCCGATTATGTACTTCTAATATCTAAAAATGGTATTTAGGCGTCTGCAAAATAAAATACATTTGAACTCGTTTCCGTCATTACCCAAGAGGTAGAGTTCCCAATGCGTTGCTTTTTTTAATGGAAGCATCCCCAGTAGGCCTACAAACCATGTTCTTTCGAAAATATTTAGCTATTTACCCCTTCCAGAAATTAAAATTAATTCCTGAAATTCGTTCAATGGTATTTTTACAAAATTGCAAAATGCACTTCATATATTGTTTCAGATTACGTCTCTGAAAAGTCTACGCGGCACTTATTTCACGTTTTTCAATTATTCCACTGCATTTACCCCTTCCAGAAATAAAATAATTTCTGAAATTCGTTTATTGGCATTTGTACAAAATAGCAAAATGCACTTCATATATTGTTTCAGATTACGTCTCTGAAAAGTCTACGCGGCACTTATTTCACGTTTTTCAATTATTTCACTGCATTTACCCCTTCCAGAAATAAAATAATTTCTGAAATTCGTTTATTGGCATTTGTACAAAATAGCAAAATGCACTTCATATATTGTTTCAGATTACGTCTCTGAAAAGTCTACGCGGCACTCATTTCACGTTTTTCAATTATTTCACTGCGTTTACCCCTTCCAGAAATAAAATAATTTCTGAAATTCGTAATAGCGAAATGCACTTCATATATTGTCTCAGATTATGGGTCTGAAAAGTATAAACCGCGCTTATTTAATTTGTTTTCACTTATTTCACTGAGAATAGTTCATCTGAACGAAATCACCAGATGATACCTATTCGAACCGCATTTACCCCTTCCAGAAATTAAAATTAATTCCTGAAATTCGTTGATTGGCATTTGTACAAAATTGCAAAATGCACTTCATATTGTTTCAGATTATGTGTGTGTCTAAAAATCCACGAAGAACCATTCATAAAAAAATATTCAAGCTCAAAATAAAACAGATTCGTTTCCTTTTTTAAATCTTTAATGTTAATCTCACGAATAAATATCTTAAATCAAGAAATCATGATGGGCCAAATGAAATAATTTCTGAAAGAGAATAATTCCTGAAATGAAATAATTCCTGAAATAAAATAATTCCTGAAATGAAATAATTCCTGAAAGAGAATAATTCCCGAAAGAGAATAAATCCTGAAATAAAATAAATCCTGAAATAATATGAATCCTGAAATGATATAAATCCTGAAATAAAATAATTCCTGAAAGAGAATAATTCCTGAAATAGAATAATTCCTGAAAGAGAATGAATCCTGAAATAAAATAATTCCTGAAAGAGAATAATTGCTGAAATAAAATAATTCCTGAAAGAGAATAAATCCTGAAATAAAATAATTCCTGACAGAGAATAATTCCTGAAATGAAATAATTCCTGAAATAAAATAATTCCTGAGAGAGAATCTTGTCATCTTAATCGTCAGGCCTACCTTCTTTTTCATGAAAAAGTGTTTCAAGTAACATGTCGTTTAACAGACAGTACATCAAAATACTGAATAGAATGTTTATTTTCGAATTGAAATCTTTGACATCGCAGTAGCAGAAGTAACAGTCGTCTATAGTGCGTTGTTACAAATCAAATCTACAATCAAAGATGTGCTTGAAGAAATCAAGTACGCCGTCAAGTGATTCACGGCTAGAAGTTTCACCGAAATTCAAATGCGGTATGTTGGAGAGCAAATTTCTACATCAAGAACAACTATCGAAACTCCCTCAAGCACAAAAAACACTGTTCATACCGACTCTTTAAGGTGTCAACCTCCTTTTCAGGGAGGAAAATTACGAACACCAAAGTCAATACTCTCCCCTCGTAAGGGTACCGGGCGTGTTTTAAGGCGAGGTTTGTCAATTGTCGTTCTTGACTGGTCGAAAAATCACTAAAAATAATTTAAACGCCTCTGAATTTGAATACACTATCGTCAGTGAGTCACTTGACAGCGTAAATGATTTCTTCAAGCACATTTTTGATTGTAGATTCGATTTGTAACAATGCACTGTGTAGACGAATGTTAATTTTGCTACTGCGATGTCAAAGATTTCAATTCGAAAATAAAAATTTTATTCAGTATCCTGAAGTACTGACTGTTAAACGACCTGTCACTTGAAAACACTTTTTTATAAAAAAAAGGTATGCCTGTGTAATTTGGAAAAGTGAAGTTGAAATTGAAATATTGCAATTTGGACATACTGTACGTATATCCCGGCTATAAGGATTCTCTATAATCCTACGAATTCCATAGTTCGTCGGAATATTGTGGGTGCACCCGCTGTATTTCGTGCAAAAAGTCGTGCATAATCAAAAAATCACTTACCTTTTTCTAGAAGGAACTACGTACCTGCGTACAACGGGAAAAAATCATTAAATCTCAAGAATAAATATCTAAATTCGAAAAATCATAATGGACAATTTCAATAATCGGGTTTATTTATCATGTATTCATCATGAGAAAACATTGAAAACGCCGCTCTGAAAGTACAATTTCACCAAGAAATCAGTAAATTTCAATAAAAAAACCCGATGTATCTTGATGGAAAATTTCGAAATCGTTCAGTTGTGTGAAGGGACATGAAAATAAAACTCACCCATTAATTTTTTTAAACATGCCCACTCTCAAACTGTCCTTGGAAGCACACCCACTTGAATTGTAACAGTCATATACACTCCTGATCACTGAAAACACACTCGCGAAAATTTTCCACCGCACTCGAAAGTCTTTTCGTCACGCACGTCCGAACCCAACGGAGGTTTAAAATCGACTGATTAATATGTGCCGTCTTATCAGTCTGCCAATTTCTTTATGTGTGATTAAGAGGGTTGAATAATCGAAACTTAGTCATCTCTGCGATACCGAAATGTGTGTACAGGATGATTGAAATATTTTCAAACTAAATTCTGCTGGCTATATTAGGAGATTGTCAGAACTCGGACTCCTTTGACTGAATTGAAGATGCCTAGGACTTCGCTAAATGGATAAAATTACATTTATCATTACCAACTTTAATGAAAATATTTGTTGGTACTTACGCATTTCGGTACGAAAACACGAATTCCAAATTTCCAAAACGAACCTGTGTTATTAATGTTCACACCTCAATCCGACATTTTGTCATTCGCAGCGCCATCTCGCGGTACGTGATCATTCCCTATATACAGAATGTTTGAAAAAGAAGAAGATTGTTTTCGTAAGTCATCTTCACACTCTTATATCATATGATTTGACTGTAATGTTGACATTATTTGTGTTGACGTGTAAATGTCAAAAATCATATTTTGAACAGCCACGTTGGAAGTGCCTATTAAATTAATTCTTATTTATAAGTACTTTATTTCAATGGTTTTTATTAAAATATTCAAAGAGTTATTGTTAGTTCTGGAATAAATTCGAACCAAGGTAAAACGTACTGTAGGATCAACAATACGAATCATATTCATGGTATCTTCTTGGATTCTATAGGACCTAACAGTAAAGGTTGAATACGATGAAAGTAAAAGACATTGAACGAACGGCCAATGTGGCATGGTCCCCAAAAAGCCACCATCCCATATACTTGGCTGCAGGCACTGCTGCCCAACAATTAGATGCTTCTTTTAGCACCAATGCAGCCTTAGAAATCTACTCTTTGAACCTCACAGATCCTGGGCCTGATACTCAGTTAGTATCCTCTGTGCCTAGTGAACAAAGGTTCCACAAAATCATTTGGGGGCCACACGGCAGTGATGAAGCTGGAACTATCATCACAGGGTGTGATGGAGGTTTGGTGCAGATTTATAGTGCCTCAAAATTATTACGAGGAGAGAGTGCTATAATTGGGAAACAGGATAAACATACAGGACCAGTGCATGCTATGGATTTCAATAATTTCCAGGAGCATTTATTTGCCACTGGTGCTGGAGAATCAGAAATTTTTATCTGGGATTTGAACAATACTAGCTCTCCAATGTCACCAGGTGATATTTCAATTTGAAACAGAAGAGCTTTGATCATCAAATCCATTATTTTAGGAACAAAGAGTCAACCTACTGAGGATATTCTTTCTGTTGCTTGGAATAAGCAAGTTCAACATATATTGGCTTCCACTTTCCCATCAAAGTGTGTCATTTGGGATTTGAGAAAAAATGAGCCTATCATCAAATTGACAGATACAGTTTCCAGAATTAGATGGAAAGTTGTGGCTTGGCATCCAGAAGTTGCTACACAACTTTGTTTAGCATCAGGTAAAATTCAATTGAAACTGAATAATGAGTCATTCTGAAATTACAAAGAGAGTTCATCTATGTAGGATTCTATAATGTTATTTTTTTTAATTATGCCATCCATTTGTTGAATTGCAGAACTTTATTGCTTGTATAGTTACTACTCAAAGATTGCAATAGACCCCATTAGTGATGACGTCACAAATATGCAACCAACATTACACTGAGTCCTGAATCGTTTTGTGCGAAATGATATGCTTTATACTCGACCTTAAATACAGATGACATAAGAACGATAATAGAAGTATCGTAACAGGCCCTTTTGTTTTACGCTCTCACATGATATAAGTTGATATTTAAGGAATTGCATCTAAGGGACCTTGGATATGAAGGATGGAAGTAACGATATTTTCGTAAAACGATTTTCGGAATTTATTCAAAAGTATTTGAGAAAACTTTCTTTACGATACCCATTCCATACGACGTATTCACTCTTTTTCTATCGAATTAAAACAGATACATTTCTTAAATATTGCTTATAACAGCGAAATAATTCAATAAATAACATCATAATTCTAACCACAGATTCTGAACCTTAGATAATGGTTACTTAAGGTTCACATTAGCGCATCTTCGTTCAGAAATATTTCGTTGGGACTCAATGCACTGTTGGTTGCATACATTTTGACGTCACACTAATGTGGTCTATTCCTTATCAGATTATGTTCAGTTGATTCAGACCAGTGATGGTTTTCAAGGATATATGTCTGATTAGAGTTCATTTTAAAAACCATACAATTCTTCAAAAGACATTCTAGCAATGTTTGTCAATTTCTAGCTTAAGAGACTGACTGTAGAAAAAATTAAGTCTTTTATCAAAAACAGGAAAGTTGTGACAGATTTGGTTATCTTTCAATGCCACTAGTGCATAATAAAAAGTATCTAGCTAACCACTAAACTCCTGATTGGTTGGGGCAAAGCCGAGAACATTCCAACATATGACAACAGTGATTTCACAATGATGCCAAATTTATTTCAAGTGTTGAAACCCTAATGACAAAGAGTTTTCTTCTCCGTGAGCACTTGCTGAAATTCTCTATCAATTTCAGAGGAGGACCATTCTCCGATCATCCAACTTTGGGACCTCCGATTCGCCACTTCCCCACTGAAAACCCTCGAAAATCACCAAAGGGGAGTCCTTTCAGTGGCCTGGTGCGCAGACGATTCGGACCTGCTCGTCTCCTGCGCCAAGGACAATCGCGTTCTCTGCTGGAACCCGAATTCGAACCAGCAGAATGGAGAAGTTTTGGCCGAGGTAAAATCATATTTTTGTGCTAAATGATATTAGGTGCGCAACTAAGTTCTCGCTGTTTGTCAATGGATGACACTAGCAGTAAAAGCTGGTCGATTTTGACATATCCAAAACGTCATGAACCAAGCTTAGACATATGGTAAACAAATCATCACGACACATAAGTGATTTTGTTTTCGCATTATATACTTTTGGTTAAGTAAAAATGTCTAATTTTGTGCCAAACAATCGTCATTTGCGGGAAGTGTTGATTTTCTTCTTCCATTCGAAAAAAACGGCAGCTCAAGCGCATTACTGGGGAACGGTATCGAACTCAATTGATGCGATTGATCCGAACACTGCGCGAAAAACGGCCACAATACGAGCAAAGGCACGAAAAATTGATTTTACTGCATGACAACGCTCGGCCTCACGTTGCCAAGCCTGTTAAAACCTACTTGGGCACACTCAAATGGGAAGTCCTAACCCACCCGCCATATTCCCCAGATATTGCGCCGTCCGATTTTTACTTGTTCCATTCAATGGCACATGGCCTGGATGAACAGTTCCACTCATATGAAGACATCAGAAAATGTATTGATTCGTGGATAACCTCAAAAATCGAACACTTCTGGCGGCAAGGTATT
Organism: Plagiodera versicolora; assembly: GCA_037013635.1. Classification (NCBI taxonomy): domain Eukaryota; kingdom Metazoa; phylum Arthropoda; class Insecta; order Coleoptera; family Chrysomelidae; genus Plagiodera; species Plagiodera versicolora. The sequence goes on along the minus strand of CM072991.1, from coordinate 6,221,018 downwards.
CGAGCTCTGTCAGAAAGATGGGAAAAAGTTGTGTCTAGCGATGGGCAATACTTTGAATGATTCATTTGTAACAATTTTTTTATAATAAAATTACATATTTATCGAAAATTCAGCGAGAACTTAGTTGCGCACCTAATACAACTGCATCTAGAATACAATTCATTTTTTCTTTGAGTCGAGTTGATAGCTGAGTAACATCCTGAATCTTAAAAACGAATCAGGCTACGAAATTTTGTTTGTTATAATGATTTTCATAGAAAGGAGTCGACGTTCTGACCTCTGAAAATAACTGAGATATTCTCGATGGACATCGGAAATAGAATAGGCCATACATATAAGACAGGTTGGTTGAATTTATTTTTCATTTAAAGGTAGCTAGAACGAACCAATGGAGTTTTGATGTTGCCTGGTGCCCAAGAAATCCAGCTCTGATTGCGTCTCCGAATTTCGATGGGCACGTTTCAGTTTATTCAGTCATGGGAGGTAAGTGGAAGTATTTACAACAATATTTAAGGTACTTCGTTTTTATTTCAAAATTCCATGAGGTATATGTTGTCTAAAACATCCTATACGAATTCACAACCATTTCCAAAAAATCAATCATCTATCGTTTTGAAAGTTGATGCTTATGTTTAATGTTGAAATTTTTTCCTTCGAAATATTCACACAGAAATACACTCGATTATTCAAATTTGTAACTTTATATTTTGAATAGATTCAATAATAATATCTAAGCTATGTTTTAGACTTGGATAATAAGGAGGTGATGATTCATTCAGAGTTTTTCGAGAATTATGTGATTCAAATCAGCAATGTCACGGATTATATTCATCCATCACAGTAAAACTTCGGGTTATTTTAAGAGGATGCATATTTTTTGCAGGAAGAACCCAACAAATTCAAACAACAAACAAAATAGCAGATAGTTTTCCTGGCATGGACGGTTACGTCGAAGCACCTGCACTCCAACAAAGCACAATAACAGAAAGCGCAGATCTAAGCAAACCACCCAAATGGTTGAAAAGACCCACAGGAGCTAGTTTTGGAGTGAGTACGACGTCATAACTATGAAAAAAAAAACTGTTATCATATAATTTCACATTTGATCTAGTTCGGAGGGAAACTTATAACGTTCGGGAACGACAAAGCGGCTGTGACTCAAGCTTTACAAAACGCGCAACCGGGTCAGCAACCCATCGCTGTTCAAAGAACCATTCAAATCAGCCAGGTCATCACGGAACCTGAACTGGTTCAGAAGTCGACTGAACTAGAGAAAGCTTTGGAGTCTGGAGATTTCGTTGGTGAGCTATGACGAATAAAAAGATAATGAGGAAGTTTCCAATATTGAGATTTTATTTTTTCCATAAAATATATGAAAAATTATTACACCCGTATTTTTTCTTTTTTTTTGTGCGATCGAATTTGACTCCAGAATTTCGTTTTGAAAAACTAGTTTTGGCTCCTCCACCATTCTGATGACGTACCAAGTGAAAAACCGGGTTCACACAGGAACAAATTGAGATTTTGCGTGCGGAAGTACAGTGTTGCCCTGCTTCTAATTTATTCTAAATATTCGGAAACACTGACCAGAATATCTTGGTAAAATATGTCGTGGATTTTGCAATACCAAATCATGGATTGTTCACCTTTCGTGATATATGTTATAATATATGTCTTATGAAATATAACTAGCACATAACATGCGAAAATATATGAATGCGATGATATAATCGAGGGCTATGGCTGAATAGAAAATAAATGAATGAATCGAATTTGTTCTTGAAGTGAATTATTTCAATATAATTTTGTGTTTGAATTTTCGGAACAGCTTTCGATTTATTTTCATGAAAATAGAAAGGTAGATCTGGCAATTGCGCAAATGCATTCGTAGATTTCGTCCGCGATCATCCGGATTACATCATAACATAACAACATTGTCGTCATTAACGAGTATCATAATATTGGGTTATGGAACTTACGATAGCTATATTCACTCTAAACTCACAGTACGTCACAGTTTCCCGCCTCAAAATTTATGAATAGGTTTATTTTGAAAATAGAATGGAGTTGAATGATTAGTATTGTCATTCTAGAAAGTAGAGATATCAAACTAAATAGTTGAGTACTTATTTGATGAGAATTCGTCATACGGAAACTTCTCCATTCTTTCAGTGACATTGATTTGGCGTCATTAGACATCTTCAATCGTATCTGTCAAAAATATTGTGTACGAAACTAGATTGAACTCCTTCCCTTGAAAGTTGGTATTAACATGACACACTGTGTAAGATAAATGTTTTATTTTCAGACTATTGTCGCAGCAAATCTGAACAAACCAATGATCAACATAAGAAGTATATTTGGCATTTCATTAAGGCAAACTTCGAAGCCAGTCCTAGGGCAGAATTATTGAATTTGTTAGGTTACAGCATCGAAGATGTCAATAATAAATTGAATAAATATATACCGAGGGATCTGCAAGGGGATGTCGATGGTTTAGCTGATGATCTAGGGAATATCAATAGGGTATGTTGTTGAGGTTGAGAACTGTCGATATAAACTTGACATCCATATTTTTTTCAGATAGATGATTTGACACTGAATGACCCTTTCAATTTGCCGGCAAAACGGGAAGTCAAGAAACCCGAACTGTTCAAAATTAATACTAGTGATGGTGGGTATACTCCCAACGAGTTGATGTTTTCATTTGACAGATTATATTTTTCAGACACTCTGGGGTTGATTACGCAGGCACTTCTGCTGAATAACGTCGAAGCTGCTGTTGGAATTTGTTTGGAGGCAAAACGTTTTGCTGATGCTCTAATTATTGCGACAACAGGTAAGCCTGATTAATTTTAATAATGTCCGAAAAAATTAACTTCCCTTTCTCTTATCGTTTTTTTTTGTCTAAAATTGGAAGCTTTATCATTCCGAGATTGTTGAGACATTTTGTTCTTGGTTTAGAGCAGTGGTCGCCAACCTGTCGATCGCGAGCCACCGGTAGCTCTCACAACGATTTTAATTTGAAAAATACAAACTGCAAAAATCAGAGAAGCTTAAAAAATTCCACAAAAAAATCTAATTGTCATAATATTAAACATAAACAGCTCACTGTTTATTCTAAAATTAACAAAGTAGTTCAACACATTGAAGAGGTTGGCGACCACTGGTCTAGAGGGGGTCGATGAAGTGTGACATTTAGTGAGGAAAAGTGACGGATGTCAATTATATATAATTCGAAGCATGGGGTTGAAGTTCATGTGATGGATGATTAAGTATTCTTACATTTATATAAGTTATCATTCTTTGTTTTGTTGTATTTTTGAAATTCGTGGCTTAATATCAATTTTATTTCAATATATCTCGATTGAAGGGATTTCATGTGATGTAATAATATTGTCGCGTACAGGAGGTGTTCTTGGGGGTCACCCCTGTCGCTTGGGTCGTACTCAGGAAATATAAATAAAATGATTCAATTACAAAATGAAGTACAAACAAAACATAATTTAATGATAATTTTGATGGTACATTCTTTAAGAGAGATTCAATGATACATACAGAAATAGAAATGCTCACCCTAAAATACACAAAAATGCTGAGAACTCAGTCTTCAGGAGGAATGAGAGTATAATTATACTTGGTGTTTTACTAAATTGGATTTTGAAAAATGTGTAACTTTCGATCTAAAATCTATAACAATATTTTTTCTTAATTAATTAATTTCTATATTAATAATTTCTTTCGCCTCTTTAGTTCATCATTGAAGCGTTTTTTTTTCAGTTTCTCAACTATATTTGAAAACATACTGTATTTCCTAACGAAGGCAGCAAAACTTGAGCAAGTTGAAATACCGATATTTTAATTCTCAGGTGCTCCTGATCTTTTGGCGAGAACGCAACACAAATACCTGGAGCAAGCGGAAGATTACGTTTCGTCGCTGATAGCAGCCATAGTTTCGGAAGACTGGGGTTGCATAATCAACAATTGTGAAATAGCCAGTTGGAAGGAAGCTTTCGCTGCAGTTTTGACGCACGCTTCAGACGACGATCTCCCTGCTCTATGTGGTAATTATGTCAATTATTGGCTCAGTAGACAGCCTGAATCTTCGATTCGAATTTTAAAATAGTTGTTTTAGTTTCTCAGTGCATCCAGAAGAAAAAAAACTTTGCAAACTGTTTTCAATGTTGTCAATTTTTCTGGGGTGAAAAGGATGAATTAACTATAATTTCTTTCTGCAGAGCAGCTGGGCAATAGACTAGAAGAGGAAAGCAAGTCGGACCCGAAGTACGCACGAGATGCCCAACTGTGCTATATCTGTGCCGGTGAATTTGACAAGTTGGTGTCTAGTTGGAGCAGCAATGCTGCCAAATCGACAGAGAATCTGCAAGAGTTGGTCGAGTTGGTAACTTGTTTGAGAAAAGCTGTGGAAAGACAAGGAAGACGTGTGGAGGTTTGTTAATAATATTAATTTTTTATCTTTAATATTGATGGGATGCAAAAATATTCTTTAAACCAAACGAGTAAACCCTGTTTATAGTACCAAATATTAAGAAAAATCTCTAGAGATACCAAAAATGCTCAAAACCATTGGACAACGAAGTTATACAGAGGTGTCCACAAAAATCGGCCAGAGCTGTAACTTATAAATCATTCGAGATCGAAATTTGAAATTTGGTGGGTGGAAACTATATGATATTGTTCATTTTTTGGAGAGAAAAATTGTATTCAATCACTTCCGGTCTAGAATTGACCCAACTTTTGATTTTCAAATGGAACCCCCTGTATATTTTTCCATTTTCAGATTCGGGGTATTATTTTACATACACCAGTAGTTTTTCCGGATCAAAATGTGAATAATGTAATAATGCTCCTAGAGTGTACAATATAATTTCTATTGAAATGAGAAACCTAAACTCATTAGCTCTATTCAAACGAGAAGATAAAAAATGGATTCATAATAAAACAAGAATGGAAATACACAATATAGGAGAGTGTGGAAGAATTGGTCATCTGACCTAACACTCCACCTTTTGTTTGCCATAATTTTTGTGAAATGGCGAATTTATGTATTATTTTGAGGCAGACAATAAAATTATCATTATTATCATTATTAAAAAACCTATAATGAAAGTTTTCCATACTCCAAACTCAATTGCACTCAACTACATTATTATAACTATTGTTATTATTTTGACCCTCTTTATTGTTGTGCTATTTTGCTAAGATATTTCCTAACATTTCATTTTATATAAGCTTTTACATTATTCAGCACTATCATTTGCATTTTAATCTATGTGTTATTTTGTTGATTATTATTAGTATGAGGACTGTGCAATCTATTATTAAGATATTTTTCCTGTATTCTACTGATATTTGAATCCTTTTACTCATATTATTCAGCATGATAATAGTAATTTCACGACTGTATTGTATTAAGCCCTAGCAATCTACGCGTAGCCTTTGTGGATTTTCCTCGTGTTTATTTACTTTTCACATTCAACTGAAATTACTTCAAAATATGTCTAAAATTCAATGGGCAATAAATATTATTATTATTATAATCAATAGATACTTGAACAAATTTCGTGATTTTGTTTTTTCGTAAAAAAATACTAGATGAATTATAACAAAAAAAGGGATGATTACGATCCATGGCAAATTACCTACCTAAAAACCAAATTGAGGTAATTTTTCTTTGCTGACTCGATAAATTTAAATAAAAAATAATTCTTATCGAGAGTTTCTTCGCGTGGAATTTCAATAACCAATCTACAGGTTCATCTTCAAGAATGAGATGCCAAAACCTCTGGTGGTTTTTACAGGTATCCGGTGCTTTGGCAGATACCCTCGCCCACTACGCCTCCCTGCTCGCCTCCCAGGGCGACTTATCCGCCGCCCTCAACCACCTGGGTGCCTCCACCGACGAGAAGGTGGCGACTCTGCGCGATCGCCTCCTGGTGGCACTCGATCGGAAGCCGCTGAACGCGCAGGAAGTGCGCCAGCAGCAGAGCCGCCGAACCAGCCAGAGACAGTCTTTCAGTAACTATCAAGGAACCGGTGGTTTCATCAACCACAATCAGTTCCAAAGGTGGGTATGACATCTCCGAAATGGCTCGATCGACTCTCATGCATATTGGGTGGGTAAAACTATCGGATCTATTTTAATTTCAGTGTCCCCCAACCGGCGTTCCAGCCGGTCTCGCAGCCGGCGTTGCCGCCACCTGTGGCTTTCAATCAGAACCCATTTGGCGCCGCCCCTTCGAATTTGGGCGGAGCGACGCAGCCGTCTTGGCAGGCGCCGTTCGTTCCGCCGCCCGTCGCCAGGACGTTTTCTCCGCCCCCTATCGAACGTCCGACCAGCGTCGGTTCCAGTCAAGGTCAGTGGGCGGTTTTTGTTTTTTATACGATTATCATAGGGTATAAGGGCTAAATATTCTTTATATTTACGAAAGGAATATTTGAAATGATGTTCCTCTTCGATTTGATGAAAGAAGTTTCTTGGCGAAAATATCAGCCAAAAGTTTACGCATCATTTTCATGTTTGCAAGATCGACAATGGGGGAGGCCACTAATTTTTCGAAACAGCATAATCGTGTTCTGTATGTCCAAAAACTACCATTCATTATTTTTTGAATTTTTTATTCGATCTATTTTATGAATAAAATAAACGAAATTGATTTCGAACATACAATTTCTAGCGCCATTTGCGTAACGCAGTGTGACGTGCTCAACCCTACACGCCCATCGACCTTGAGCTGACCAATCATAGATTATTGTCCAATGGTAAATCTTGCTGTGTTGCCGCACCAAAATACCACAACTTATTCTCGGAATAAAAGATGTAAAAGAATACAATATAAATGATATTTTTTTCCACAAATTATCATGAAATGATATAGTTATCACTGATCGATACGTTTTCGAGAAAATATATCAAAGGAATAAGGAATCATCCACAAGTAAACTTGACAACATTACACATGGTGTGAGCAAAAGGTATATGGAAACAGACAAAGATAGACATAGGGTGTAGCACGTCATACGCTCATAGCACCGCCCACCTATTTCTGGCGTTTTAAAATTTTGAATGAAAAGGCTGATTTCAAAAAGCTGTAGAATCTATTTGCTTCGATTTTGGTCCTTGATATTGGATGTACACTGAACCAATAACAGTATTCATCGATTAAGAGAGGTTTGGAAGAATTTCATCACTTAGTGGTCTTCTCCATTGGATTAATTAATGATGAATGAAATTGAAAGTTATGCAGTACTAGTCATCTAAGATTCAATTGAAGCTTACATGAATCCATTATGACAACATGATTGAGAAATCCGAGATTGAACTATTTTTCTGGGCTGTATGGGGGCAACTGATTTCTTGGATTTTTTACGTTTATGATTAAATAGCAACAAATCTTTCGCAGCAACTTCACAGCTCATAATTCAGTTTGTCGTTGACATATTTTCTCTCACGAATGGGTGCGATATTCACAAAAAAAGACGATTGTGTACACAGGTGGTCCAACTGGTCTCCCATCCAGGAAATACGTGCTCGACCCGTCAGTGTCTTCCAACCCGTACGGTCCGCCGAGAAACCAAATCGCTTCCCAGCCGGTTCCTTCTTTCCACAACACCCCTTTTCCCAACACTACCTTCCCCACCACGACTTTCACCCCCTTGCCCATCCAGCAACCCTCTAACTCATTCGTCTCCAATCCAGCACCCGTTCCCGCCTTCAATACTGCCCCTGTGTCCTCTTCTGCGGGCGGATTCGGCGGGTCTGCGATGCCGCCCCCGCCGTCTCCGGCGTTGGAGGCCAATCAGGCGTATGCTGCCACAGCGCCATCTGGATGGAACGATCCCCCTCCGATCAGCAGTCGAACTGTCAAAGTGCCGGTGAGTGTTGATTTTTATTAATGGAATTATGTTAATTTAAAGGTGTTATTCTTTGACACATTTTAGGAAAAAAACTTCCTATCAACGTATGTCCTAAAAGTCTCAACTTTGGAGATACAGGGTGATGGAATTTCGAAAAAAAAAAAACAGTTTTTAAATAATAACTGAAATAATATTTTGACGTCCACTAATAATATACTGGATTCTAAAGCATGAATTAAAAATAAGCTTGAATTTCGAAAGTATGTCGTCGCTAAAATTTGAGAAACAATCATAAATATTTAAAAAAAGTAGATGAAAATGCTGACCCAGTGAGCCCAATAATTCAATAATTCACTTTCACATTTACTTTGAGAAACTGCCACAGCTTTCAACATCGAATAAATGAACTACAGAGCGTTTCTCATTGCATGCTCCTCAAAGTGGTAAAAAATGTAATTCGCAGTTTTTTTTAGAAATATTCTAAGCAGAATTAGTACGTACGCCACTGGACATTTTTTGGGGCACTAATGGTACTGAAAAATAACCAAATATTTCAGGAGGAAGACCATTACTGATTATAGTGTCTCCAGTTTCACTAATTTCTTCTGTCAAGCATTTTTCTAATGCGAAACGATTCAATAAAGCAGCTCAGAAAATCAGTGGACCTCTGAGATTCCTCCAAACTACCATTCAGCTATATCAATGTTCATAATTTGTACAGAAGAAACAACAGTTATACAGGGTGTTTCTTAAAGACATGCTAATATTTGAATGGATGATTCTTGAGGACATGCTTATATTTGAATCTTTGACACATTTGACAATATTTGAATATTTGACACATTTCAAGAAAAAAACTTCCTATAAACATATGTCCTAAAAGTCTCAACTTTTGAGATACAGGGTGATATAGATTATTGAACGGTTGGTACTGCGCAAAGTACTGCGATATGAAGCAATTTTAATTCAATTATTTTAATCACGAACAGAACATATGACAAGAAAAATATATTTTTTGAAGTCTCATTCTTTTTGGAACAAATCTGATCTCTTAATTTGCTTTCAATCGATGCAAAAACATTTTCACACCCAATCAGACTTTTAATAGATCCTGAAGTAAAACGATTTTTATTTTTCAAGTGAAAACCATGCGTCGGACAAAGAGACTAATTTTGCTCAATGATGAATGAGGATCATAAAATTCATTTTTATTTTAGAAGTAAGCAGTGGCGTAATATTTTTTGCTCCAAAAATATTCAATGCAAAATCCGTACCGACTCCACTGGTAGAGAAAACGAAAAATTTCGTACATCTGAAAATGCACTTTGATAGATAGGAGACATGTACCAAATTCATTAACGATGTTTAAAATAATATTTCAGTTATTATCAAGAAACTGTTTTTTTTTTTTCAAAATTTTATCACCCTGTATCTCAGAAGTTAAGACTTTTAGGACATACGTTTATATGGAGTTTTTTCTCAAAATATGTCAAATAATCACCCCTTCAAATATTAGCATGTCTCTAAAAAACACACCTAATTTATGATTCAGTATTATTTGGTTAACGTTAAACCATCGTTTCAGCAAGCAACTGCAGTTCCTGCTGCCGATCCCATCACCCACCCTATTTACGGGACCGCCCCCGCGCAGTCCAACGGTTATCCCGACCCGTCGACTGCCGCACCGCCTCCTGCAGTTCCCTACAACCCGTACGGTGTCCCTAGACAAGACTTACCGACGTCGAATTTCGCTCCTCCCACGACGAACCCGACGCAGGCGCGTTACTCTTTCGGGGTTGATCCGACAAGTTTCAACCAGAACGCTGTGGGAGGGTATCCCATGGCGCAGCAGCAACAGCAACAGGTGAGAGGGGTCAAATAAACACACAAAATTGGCAAATGTACTCATTACAATGGACGAGATCACTTATTTTTAGAGAAAATACAACGACATGTAAAATATCGAGAAACTTGCCGGAATGAATTCGAAAAGTTATCCTTTCACAAATATGCCGTAGCGTTGTGACGTCACAAGTACTAAACTAACGAGGAGAGATAGAAAAATATGATTCAATATCGATTTATTTATAGTTGAATTCCCAAGCATAATTCAATTGATAGTATAAATAGTATCATTTAAAAGTTTCATCTTACCCAAAATTATACCCTGCTGAGAAATCAGGCGCGACATTGTCGCATAATCGACTAGAGTGATAAGGTGGAGTTTTTATAAGGCTCATACTATCTCTTTAACAGAATATCTTGAATTATTTTTACGGAATATCATTCTGGTTGGAGATTAATTTTTCGATTATTTGTTTATTTGATATTGTAGGTCTAAAACTACTATTGGCGAATGAACATAAGCGATACGCCGCCTGGTGGCACTAAAAATAACTAGACATGCTGGCATAGCTCTTGTGTTTCGTTGATTTTATACTAAATTTGAATATTTGAAAGATTGTGAAACTATGAATCGGTAAAATCAAACTTCCAATATTAATTCCCATGCTTTTCCTCGAGCTGGTGATATAAATATCGTGAATAGATAGATGAAATTCTGTTTACATTAAAAGTCACAGTCGAGCATAGTATTGTTCAGGTATCAACAAGATTGAAACAAGATCTCACATTATCTATTTTATTTAGCACTGCTCACCAAAAAACATCAGAAAAAAAAAATAAATACATATCATTACAAAAACAATTTTCTAGTCATCATGATATTATTATATCCAGCACTGAAAACTTCTTCACCTTCATCAAAACTTCTGAAAGTGTTTGTTCCTTCAAAGTACCCTAAACTAAATCTTGCCAATCGAATCTACAAACAGAACAAATTATCAGAAACCTGTATATATTTTGATGGAACCATTCACATTCACAACAGTATTCTAACTTCGTATTATTTTCAATATAATACAATGAATAAAACAATCTATTATGCTTACAACTTAAAAAAATGAAAATATTTACACATTGACGCCCTAGCTCACTGCAAAAGTCTGAAGTATCTTCATTTTCATTATAAACTCACATTTTATTAACGAAAAAACACATATAACCTAATGGCAATGAAACTATCCAATGCCAACATTTATGGTTCTGTGTCTGCCCACTTTGGCGCTGCAATTACTATAATGTTCCACTATGTTGTAGGGGGGAATGCAAGAAACTATCAGAGAACCCACTCCGAAACCTATCCAAAAGGCCCCAATACCCGAGGAACACATTGTAATGAAAACCGTTCTTGATGAGTTGAAATATCAGTGCAGTTGTGCTGCCAACAATCCTGTAAGTATATAACTGGAACGTATTAACTCTCGATTTGTTCGAAAAAATGCTTCGATAACTTGTCAGTTTTGTATACTTTAGTGCTGATAATATGAAATGATTTTTTTACAGCAAACCAAAAGAAAATTGGAGGACGTTAGTCGAAAATTGGAATCTTTGTATGACTCATTAAGGGAATACAAGGTGAGTGAAACTTTGGTGATTTGAACGTTGTTGTGATTATTCATAAATTATAATACATACACTAGTATTTAATATTGAAAAAAAGGTAGCATTTGCGCTAGAAACTGAACTCGAAAAAATTATGCCATTTTCGTGAATCACACCGGTATACTTGAATAACTATTTGGATATGATGCATAAACAAAAAAAATACCAAGTCGAATCATTATATTTATATGCAGTAATTGGTCTCATATACAGTTACATCATTAAATTAGTAAATTAGAAGATTATAACAACACAATATCTTTATAAATAGATATATTTTCATGACAATTGCCACCTGGTGGCACTAAAAATAACTAGACATGCTGACATAGTTCTTGTGTTTGGTATTATGTTTTGTTGAGTTTATACTGAATTTGAATATTTGAAAGATTGTAAAACTCTGAATCGGTAAAATCAAACTTCCAATATTAATTCCCATGCTTTTCCTCAAGCTGGTGATATGAATATCTAGAGTAGATAGATGAAATTCACATTCACAACAGTATTCTAACCTCGTATTATTTTTATTATAAACTCTTTATTAACGAAAAAACACACATAACCTAATACAATGAAAGTATACAATATCAGCATGTGTGGATCTGTGACTGCCGACTTTGGCGCTGCAATCTTGAATCAATTCGCTCATAAGGTTTGTTGTGGATATTCCTGTTCGATCCGTCAAAATGAGCTAACAAAAAAGACATTTGACAGCTGAGAACTCGGCAAAGTCTCGTATCTTTTATTTTATTATCGAAAATATGGCTCCTTAAATGTTGAACAATGACCCATTTCTCGAATTTTCCAGCTCTCTCCAAATACATTGACGTCGCTCCACCAAATGGTACAGTTGGTTCAGAATAACGATTTCATGGGTGGGCTCAATTTGCACACCCAACTGGTATCGGGTCCTGATTTCGCCCAAATAGCCACTTTTATGCCGGGACTGAAAGTGTTGTTACAGTGTGCGATACAGTTACAGGTTTATTTATGATGATTTTTCCATGACTTATTTAATGAGAATCGTGTATGTTTCAAGAATGGTGCTTCGCCCTAAAAGTTCGCTGAAGATTGAAATGTATCTCAATATTCGTTATAGTTATTACGTGCATAGAGGATAGCTGTACTAAAATGTTTATAAAGAGTATATTGTACAATTTTATTGTAATTTTCTTACTCCTGAACTCAGATTAATTTTCGTTCCAAAAGCAACTTCAGACGTGCTGGCTTTTACTCATCCATGGAGTTTTCAGAAAATAACTCTTGATGCGACAAATATTTAAATAAGATTGTGATTAGAATGGATATACAGGGACTTCAATTGAAAGATAAAGTGCTTCAAAATTCGAGAAGTTTTCCAATTAACTGTGCAAACCCTGTGATCAATTGGATTCTAATCTTCGTATTACTTTTGAATACATAATTTTGAACTTATCATGCGGAAAGATTCTGATAATATTGTGTTTGGTACCAACGAATTTGATGATATTATTGTAGGGAAATTAATACTCCTCGAGATATTCACTTCAAAATCAGAAATTTCCCCTTTTATTCGAACGAGACTTTTAGGACATACGTTTATAGGAAGTTTTTTCTCAAAATGTGCAAAGAATCACCCCTTCAAATATTAGCATGTCTTCAAGCAACACCGTGTATAATGAGTCCAGTTGTACAGATGTGTAATAAAATGTTGTGAAATTTGTGACTTTGGACTTGAATTCGTGATAAGTATCAACAAAAAATTTTCAATACCGAATTAAAGGGTGAACATGGAGAAAAATGCAAATTATAAATCGCCTACATTAACTTTATTATAAAATTAAATATTAAACAAAGATGTCTAAATACCACATCCCTAAAAGGGTCATTCATATAAATAAATCAATCGCAGATCCGGAATAATCATCACCCGCACTCCTCACCGATATGCTTCACGATGAGCTGAACAAACTCCTTCAAAACCTTCTCTCTCGACTTCCCCACGTCAATAACCTCCTCATGATTAGGTTTATTCTGGTTCTCATACTCAGTAATACACTCGTTGGTAATCAAACTAAACGCCAACACGGTCATATCGCAATGCCTCGCCGTGATGACCTCGTGCACCGTCGACATGCCCACAGTGTCCGCCCCCAACATCTTGAGCATGCGCAGCTCGGCGACGGTTTCGAAGTTGGGTCCGCCCAGGCAGGTGTAAATGCCGTCATGGATGGTCAGACCGACGTCTCGGGCGAGCAGTTTGGCTTGGACGATGAGGTCGTGGTCGTAGGCTTTGTTCATCGGAGGGAACCTCGGACCGAACCTGGAAATTGAATGCGATTGAGAGGTCTCAACAGTTGGTGAGGTTTTTCCACCGACCTCTCTTCGTTGGGGCCTTGCAAGGGGTTATTCCCCGCGAATCCCATCAAATTGATGTGGTCTTTGACGAGCATGACGTCTCCCACTCTGAAGTTGGGGTTGAGGCCGCCCGCGGCGTTGGTGGCGATGAGATGGGTGGCGCCCAAGAGTTTCATGACTCGCACGGGCATGGAACACTTCCACAGAGGGTAGCCTTCGTAGTAGTGGAAGCGGCCCTTCATGCAGACTACCGGAATGTTGGAGAGGTAGCCGAAGACCAAGGCGCCTGCGTGGCCTTTGACGGTGCTTTGGGGAAAGTGTGGGATGGTTTTGTAGGGGACTTCGATTTTTTTGTCCAGGGCGTCCGCCAGGGATCCTGAAGAAGACAATCATTACAGTGAGAAAATTTAATGAAGCCTATTTAATATATTTGGAGAAGATAGTTCTGACAGATTTGATTATCTTTCAATACCAACAGTGCAAAATAAAAAGCATTCAGCTAACCAATGCACTTTTCATGATTAGGGAATATTTGGGCATCAAAAGTTATGGCAACACTTCACAGTAACTTCAAAACGATGCCAACTTTATTTGGAGAAAAATCTTTGATCTGCTAATGAAGTTTGCTAATTCCAGCATTTTTGAAAATATTGAAGAAACTGATATTTCTATTGACAACAATATATCATGAATTTTGAAAGAACAAAGCAAAATAATCAATCGAAAGAAGATCAAAATCTGAAAATTTGATTTTATACCAGGTGAGTGTAAAAAAGCAGTAATTGTAACGTTGCTATGTCCTTTGAGAAATAATGAATGAATAATTTTCTACTTTTCGATATAATTGGTGATAATATTCAGAGTTCTGCGAGTTGAAATAAATTTTAAACAACTCATCTTTTACATAAAGAGTATGAGAAAAAAATAATTCTCAGTGAATTTGAATACACTGAGGAGATAAGAAATTATGTCATATTTGAGATACTGCAAGTAGTCAATAAAAAACGAAAACCTTCATTCCAGTACGCACCCATTCCGGAACCACAGATGATTCCGATTTTTGGTTCGAATGGTACCAATTTCTTGAGGAAGTCAGCTGTTTCGACAAGAGTTTCATAGGTACTCCTGAAATAAAATAATACATTACCAAAAACATTATTACGAAATGATTTGTTGACAGTTGACAATTCTAGGAATATATTATGATAAATGAATGATCAGATAATAAGATTGATTGATTGTGTTTTGTTACTTTTTTGTATACATTCTCTGTGCAGTAACAATAATTTTCAAAATTCTACTAAATTGTTGAAAAGGGTCGCTAAGGTTAGCATAGATTAACAAAATCAAGGTATGGTTAATCTAGGTTCCATTACATTGACGCATTGACAAAAATTTTCACGGTCATATTGCATTTGTCGTTTGAGAATGACTCAATGAGCTGAGTGTCGTGCAATTTATAATCATTATCACTAATAGGATATGAACACGTTCAAGGTTTCATTGTTGATAAGTGTTCCACCTGCTTTTTGTTTTTATCTGATAAGAAAATGAAGTATGCACTTCCATAACAATTTTTATTGTAGTTTTCATAATTTGTGATAAGATAACGATGTATGAAAATTCTGTCAATCCAAATTCTTCATTGATACAATATCCTCACGTTATACAAGAAATAAGCTGAAATGATAACGCTCCCCCATACAGGGTGATTCACCTAACTGATTTATCAGGGGTTTATGAAGAACTATCAGAAATATCAACTCGAAATTTTGGTAACAACCATAGCAATATGTGATCTATTTTCCTGAAATACGCCGATACATCCGGTTAAACCGGAAGTGATATCAACTTTGTTTTTTCAAATTGAACATCCTGTTTATTTATATTATATTTTCGATAATGTCTGTATTATCGATAACTTTCATGATAGAAAGTTCAATCTTCGTATACACATCGATGAAAGAGTTTTCTATTAGGTACCCCTAACAGTGTTCCAAAATAATCAACAGGGTGTTCGATAAGTACATATTGAAAGTCTCTAATTTTTTAAAATCCTATTTGCTGTATAAACTGCTCTAACATTTGTTAGTCACGTCATATGTGCACGTTTTATCTGGTCGTTTCAATTTGGTCGCGATAATAAAATTACGTGAGGACTTTGTTTTTTTTTCCGCCCATTTTGATATTCTCTGATAATCACTAATGAAATTAAGCTTATCTAAAAGTTTCATAACTGTATCGTAATTGCCCACTGTGAATACATGAAAAATTAAATTATTTTTTTTCGTATAGCAGTTATAAGTTGAAATTGAAAATAATGGTAATTTTTATAAAGCATATTGCAGGCTACCGATTTTTTTTAGTCATAATTCCACCATAATGATCATTTGAGTCAAATATTCATATAAGTTAGTACCACCTTGCATTTTGACCTTAGTATTTTCAGAATTAAGTTTCCTACATGGAATACAAGTGCGAACAATATAAAGATTGTATTCATGACTGAAGAAAGACGGACCAAAAATATTGAAGCTTTCCCCTACCATTCCAATGTACAAAAATAACGAAAAATAAATGCTGAATCAAAACTCACATCAGATTATTATATTCTGCAAAAACTAACCAGAACTATCACAGAATATGTAACAACTATATTTCTCTCCACAATGAAAGGTAACAGTGATGGAGTATAGCGAATTCTGAATCGACTGTAGAAGCTTCATATGATTATGGATTCGAAATAGTGCAGGTAATTCCATTGGCGTATATGATTGAACAACTATTGAGGCATCATAAATACTATTATTTTCCTTTGTATAAAAGTATAGTGATTTCTGTCCGGTTACGCACCTGAAGTTTGCAAGAGTATGAAGAGAACATTCTCTGCAATCAATGGCAGATTTAATGATAGTTGTTATGATTTGATTATAGAGTTCTCTTCGAGAGAAATACCAACCAAACGCTGGTGTATAAATGCGTTGGATGAATGTCTGACAGAAATTGACGAATTATTGAAGTTCTGTGCAATAAAATACTCAGTTTTTTCATGACCACTAGGTGTTTCAGGAATGAGTACCACACATATTCATTTTTTTTATGTATTCTTGCGAAATAAAGTTTTTCTTGACGAATTAGTAATTTAATCATATTCTCTTGAAAAAAAAAATAATGCATATATATCATCAAGCAAAAAGTCAAAAAGTTTTCGAACTGAAATAGGTATTACTATATTTAATTCTTTTGATTGAACTTATTCGTTTTCAAAAGGCGTTACTTATTTTTCAAGTAGTGTCAAAACAAATGACAGTGCAGCCAAACTGAAAATTATTTTCTTTCCACAATCTAGAAACTTTAAATACAATAATTAAAGAAAAAATGGTCAACTTACTTGTCATCCGTTGTATTATTGTATAAATTGTTCACATTGTAATATTCATCAGTTTTTAAAGTTCCATTCCTATGCCCATTTTTACTATTCCCATTGGTACTATGCCCATTGGCACTACGTCCATTAGTCGCCATTTGAAGTTATTTGAACTGAGCTCAAATCACAGATGATGCGTGTGTAATAAATCCTATTATCGACTAAAACTCAACTAAACCAAATGATACGAATCATTTCGCTTTATATAACATCCTATTATCTACTTATGTAAAAACAACTTTTATGGCGAATTGATAAATAATATATGAACGTCATACGAGGCATTGCAGCATTATTTGTAACCCCATTTGTCAGATATTGGAAAAGTGTTTATAAACATTTCAGTAGGTTGAAAAATATTACTCTTCAGTGACATATTGTTCATTCGGAATCACCTTGTAATTTTAATTGAGTATAACATATACAGGGTGAGACAATACAAGGAAATGAGTTGTCCAAAAAAATAACAGCTCACCCTCTGAAGACACCCTTCATGGCGATATCAAAAATGTTGAGGTGTATTTGAAAAATATACAATAAACATTTATGTAGAAAATTCCTGGTTGATTTCTTCGTTTAGAAATTACATGAAGAAATTATCTTAATTTTATCAATTTTGGAAATGTGCATTTTGGGCCATGAGTCAGTTTATTAATTTTTTTAATTTATCGATCTCCTCAGAAAGTTCGCTACACATTTTCAACTCAACCCTGTATATAGAATCTTTGAATTGAATCTGTATATTGTTGTACTATAATATATTTCGGATTTCCAGTTCCTTTTTCAGAGTTATTTGAGCTTTTTGTGGGTTGGAATTAGATTCCAGAGAAGGGAAAACCACAAAATGTCATCACTAGGTTTCAAAACACAGAAGTAAATATTGAATCACCAAAATCTCAATTCATATTGTTTTGTTTGTTCAAATTTGTTATCGCCTTATAATAGGATATATTTATGTGAATGTTTCGAAATATACGTACAATAGAATATTATTTCCCAACCAAGCTTAGTATTTATGAAATATTTCATAATTTGCTCAACTTGTGTATTCCATAACAAATGATAGAAAAAATGTAGTTCGGTGACGTAGTCGGATAACGGTTATGGTATATTTATTTGAGAAATAGACTTGTGACTTGTAAAAATATATTTTTTTTCAGCTATTACGGTGCAAGTTTCATGACAAAAAATTTTAAATAAAAAGTGTAATGCAAAA
Source organism: Plagiodera versicolora (assembly GCA_037013635.1). Classification (NCBI taxonomy): domain Eukaryota; kingdom Metazoa; phylum Arthropoda; class Insecta; order Coleoptera; family Chrysomelidae; genus Plagiodera; species Plagiodera versicolora. The sequence continues at coordinate 6,202,656 of CM072991.1, read as the reverse complement.
AAGTTGCTTCATTCGAATTCATTAATTGGCGTTGAAATAATCACTTTCGAATTTAATATACCAATTCACGACTTCAAGGAAGTGGTGTAGCTTTGAGATTGGCGGTTGCCACCTCTTGAATAACATCATTATATCAGCAAAATGGTTTTTTCATGGCCAAATGAAGTTTCCCAGCCGGAAAAAGCCAAACAATGTCATGTCAGATCACACAGTCAAACGTCTTTTTCGTGTAGTTTCAATATGTGTAATGTGTAGAACAAATTGAGGTCTTCTTGAGGCCCAAAAAATCCAGTCAAAATACGATGAATCGATCTTGTTTTCATCATTTGATAAGTTTTGATCAAAGTTTCACTACTGAAACAAGTTGTGCACTTTTTCCGATGTTTATTATTTTCCTACGATTGACACAACTAACAAACATAAGATGAGGAATTTGAAATGCAGCTTATATTCTAAAAGAATAAGTCATTATCCACATTCAAATAAACAATACATAGTTCGATGAGTACAATGGAAGATACAGCGTATCTGAAACTAAGTAACAAATCTGTGGAATTCAGATATAACCTCAAAAATTGACAAGTTTAATTAAAAATCATATTCTTATCATTCCTTTCACCATGATGCATCCGTCAAGGTTTTAACCTTCCTGGTTGCCAAGTTCTGAGTCACCTCTTGCTCTTTCTTCCTCTTGGTTATTTCTAGGATTGGATGAATTTATTGAATTATCTGGAGCAGGGATTAAGACTTGGAGTCAGAACCATAGCAAAGTTTTAATACAGTGCGATTCATTGTTGGAACTTTTATCACGATGTTGGTATTCATTCCAAAAATAATATCCTGGATATTTTTATATCAATAGCTAAAATATTGCAGGAATCATCATAATTCAAAAGACAGTAGACATCTATCTATCCAGGCAATCTATTTTTGTTGAGATATTTTGGATGATTCGAATTTTGTTTATTCTAAATTTGTTTATGCCCCCCAGATAAAGTATCACATTATTGCCTCAGCTATTGCATCAGAAATCGCAAACGAGAATTTGTTATCGATATTATTTCGTAATTAATTTTGAACATCGATGTTCGCACTCTTTCGACAGAATATTGAACTCACTCATTCCATTGGAGAAGCTGATTCATTTTTAAGCAAATGAATTCGATTTTTAGTTCTAGAAATGAATGAAATTGGAATTATTGTTTATGTTGAATTTTGAAATTGAAATTAATGTTTTTTGTTCTCTCTTTAAATTATTTGTGAAATAAAATAATTTTCTTTTTTTGATGTCAATTTTTATAATACATCTGAAAACACTTAATATTTCCGAAACAGTTGAAGATAGGTATGAGACATTGTACATGAATTATGTCTAGAATTTTCTGAAGACTTGGGGCCTCAATAGCCCTTAGTCCGCTACTGATTATATAGAAGTTTTCACGATGACTATCATTACATCTATCAATTCACCAAACACGTGAGATATGTCACGTCTCAGAATTAGAATTTCAATTATAAACTCTAGATTAAACTCGATTTGCACTTGTGTTTTTGAAAAAATCATCACATCTGCCTCAACTCTACTTCATAAATTGATCTGATTTTTTTTTGCGGGAACCCACCTGTCTCTAATCGAACAATTGAAGCTTAACTGTTAAATGTTATCAATGAATGTCACTCATAGTTAAATCAAATTTCTACTAGGTATTCGATGACCTTGAATTTATTAATACGATAAATATTGATGTCGATAACGAGTAGTTCATCATTCCGAGGATGTTTACTGGATCCCCAGCAGATTGCGATACATATTTTTTATCGCGATAACACGTAAATGCGCTCATATACTCGAAGATATCAGAAATTGGAAAGTTACAGAATCGTTTGAATGGAATGATAGTTGCGTTAACGAACTCATTGTGATGGCATTGAAACTGTTTTGTTTTGTGGTTTCCTTGAATGCACTCACTCGAGCTATTGATTTCTGATTTAATGTCAGCTTTCGCTAGTTGCTTCAAAACAAAAGCATAAGCGCGGGAATATGCCCACACGTTTTGAATTCAGTGCGCATATTTATGCTGCTTTATTAACGAATATCTAAAATTACTGACAATTTATAAGAATCTATGGATTTTGATCAATATTTACAACACATCTCCTATTTTCTTATTGATGATTACCTATTTCTGTTTATATAATTATATTTCGTCTTTATTATTCGGTCTTCGTAATAATAATAACAACAGAATATGTGTTATACACAACGCAACTGAAAACAATTATACTGAGTGAGATGCTGATAAAAACTGTGTATTTGATATTCCAGTTTACTTTTTGGAAATTTAAAATCACAATAACTTCCTTTATTTTACAAAAAGTTAACTGAAATATCGAACACCCTGTTGCATATTTTGGAACACTTTGAGGGATACCTGATAGAACACTCTGATGTGTATACGGAGATTGAACCTTTAATCTGAAAAATTGAAGATACTATGAACATTTTAGTTAATCGGTTCATCTGTAAATTTTTTTCGTAAAAATTGAATATCTTGAAAACAAATCACGATAGGAAGAAAATTCAAAATGCAACAGGTCCAGAATTATTCGTAGAATTCGAAAATGTAAAAATAAACAGGGTGTTCCATTTGAGAAAACAATATCGATATCACTTCCGGTTTGAGGAAAGTACCAGCGTATTGAAAATATTTTAGGAAAATAGAACACATTGAGTAGTAGCATCCACCAAAATTTCAAGTTGGTATCTCTATTAGTTCTCCATAAACCTCTAATGAACCAGTTAGGTGAATCACCCTGTATTCATCCACAGGAGAACACATCATACAGTGTGTAAAAGTCAAATGTAATGAATTCATTCGGATTAGTGTACTGGGTGATTCAAAGTGGTCAAGAGAAAACCTTGAGACTAGGGCCGTCATCGTCATCTGAAACTTTCGAAGTGAATTTCACCAAGATTACCTAGTAAACTCACCGAATACATGTATACATCCTAAAGTTCATCTTTATTGGAGCAATTTTTGTAAAACATTTTTTGACGTATCTATCCATTGAAATAAAGTTTATTCAAATAAACAGTTGCAACTTTTAAATGACCCAACGGATTTCAACAAACTTAGTCTCGTTGGAAAGAGCATTGCTTGGTCTACCAAATCCATCTCAGTCGTGATGTGTTTCATTATAATTGATGCCACTAGAGAGCAATAACAAAAAATCACCAAATTCTCTAAAAAATCAAATGCAACATTATGACTTTCTCTTTTTGCTAACGTTTTTAGTATTAAATCAGTCAAACAGATCGTAGTATCGTTGAAATAAAATCTGTGACCACTCTGGTTGTCAGTATAGTTCTTCCATTATCAATTGCAGAACACAGTTATGCGAGGAGTAATCAATATTTAATATACGCCCTGTATAAGCGCATGGCACTCACGCCAAATTAAGAAACAAAAATAATGATTAGTACTCGTACGAAGTCAAAGAAGCCGCCAGGGTCAACGTGGACTCGAGTTATATGTGTCAACATCCCTTTCAACCAATGAAAACAGTGAATCAGGCAATGCATTGGCACTTTATTGGTCGAAGGGTTATGGACGCTCGGAAGCTATAAATCATCTTTTTTACTCAACAGATTGGATTGTCTGTATATCAGTGGAGTAGTGTGGTGTGTTGAATTTAGAAATTTTATTAAATAAATCGAAATATGGCGTTTTGGAGACCATGGGCGAATGAAAATAATTGAGTGCTAAACAACGGCGTAATAATGATTCGATTGCCTTTCAAGGAAAACTTTCTCGCATATGATTTTGAAAGTATTTATAAAAATAATAAATTCATAAAATAAGGTATCCCCGCCTATGGCAGATCAAACAAAATTGTCGGTAAGGGTTCGGAACGAGTTTTTATATTCTGCAATTGATAATGGAAGAACTACAACATTATCTCTATGCCTCAAAAGTTCTTCCCCTTCAAACGCGACATCTCTGTCAACGTTCGCACACTCGTCCGCAGTTTCCTTCCCAATCTCCGCTTCGAACTTCCATCGCCGTCCAACAGATGTCCCCACTTCCCCCCCAACACGGGCAATAGTCCCTCGAGACCGCCGGTAACCATGCCGACGGAACCATCGAGACGCGTCGCGCCGAATCACGACCACCGGCGGGCGGCGATCCGGCAGCAGTTCCTTCGACCGCGCCGAGACAATCGCGGCATGCCGTGACCCGGCAGCGCAACACGCGGAGACTCGATCTGTCATCGCAGGGGGCCGGGCGCCCGTCACGCGTTGACGAACTGTCAATGACGAGAGTCGTTTGTTCGCATCGAGCGGACGATGAACGACGAGGCGTTTTTCGGCCGATCCGGCCTGCTGGAGACGCACGTTCGCGGCCAGTGGTACAGGGTGTTCGTGACGTTGGAGGACGACTACTTGAGCATCACGCTGGACGAATCGTACGAGAACACGACGACCTTGAACGGCACCGGCTCGCTGAACAATAACATCGAGACGCCGTGTGACACGCCGGAGATCCCGGACGCCGTCGCCAACCAGAAACGGGTGGTGCGAGTGACGAAATCGGAGAATAACGGGCTGGGTATTTCCATCAAAGGCGGCAGGGAGAATAAGATGCCGATACTGATCAGCAAAATATTCAAAGGCATGGCTGCCGATCAAACGGAGCAACTTTACGTGGGGGATGCTATCCTCTCAGTCAACGGTGATGACTTGAGGGAAGCCACTCACGAGGAGGCGGTCAAGGCTTTGAAAAGGGCGGGAAAAGTCGTGGAGCTGGAAGGTAAGGCCCACTAGTACTTTTTGATGAGACCAAGTACCTCAGTACGGTTTTGGGAAAATCTGGTAAAATCTAGTACTTTTTAGACAAAAGCAATTCGTTTGTTGTATATTGTTTCCCTTTTCCTTATTACTGGTGATGGCTCAGGCTATTACTTACACGCTACAGTCCATAAAAGCCTATTTTACGCCCTTGATACATAAATAACTATTCTTTTCATCAAGAATCAGAATTTTATCTGTAACCTATAAATTTCATATTATATATATGAACATGGCATATACTTTCTACTTCCTAGCCACAGGAACTCATAATATTATATATCTTACGTACGTAGTTCTGTTTTCGTAGCTCCTTAAAATGAGGAATATGGTCAAGGTCAAGATCTAGTACTTTTTACTATAAATCTAGTACTTTTTATGAAGACAATCTAGTACGAAAATTTTCACCCTAGGAACAACGCTGGTTGGTTGTTTAAAACATTCGATGCATCCGACTTGTTGATCAAGCGTAGGCGCTGAAATATTCGACATCGACATACGATAATTATTCGACGTGGGTGTCACTCAGTCGTGAATACTGAATAATTAGTTGTTAGGAACTCTATGGGAATGAATTATTGTTGATTGTAAACATGATGTACTCCTCGTGAATAAAATAAAATTACGGAATACCATCAACAGGTGTATGGGTAATGAATGTCGTCGGCTAATCGTGACCATTGACTGGCCTTTACTTATGGCAGGGTCACACTGACTTGGGTATCTCCGAAAATGCCTCCTTGCAGAGTTATAAGCGTGATAATATACCCGCAAACTGGATATAATAACTTTAAGCAACAACCGTATTCACATAATATATCCAATACCAAGAAAAAAGTAGCATTAGCGATACATAAGAATTCATTTTGTAGTAGAAAGGATGACGTACTGACTACTGCAATACAGGGTGTAACTAAATAAATGTAAAACATTTGAGAGGGTGATTCCTCATCGAAAAAAAAAATGAAACTTCATTGGAGCATCCCACATTGAGATATAGCCCCTTGAAGGAGGTACATAAGATTTGTTTTACAATTTTTTTCCACAAGCACCAAAATAGTTACAGTATTGGAATTAACCTGACATTTTTTACTACCAAATAGACACTTAGCTAGTAATTTATTTGTTCTACCCCATGGTTGAAGGGGTGGAAAACGCAACCCCTAAAATTCATTTCCTGTGTAACTTTCTGTCTTATTATTTTTTAACCATTTAAAAATTCATTTCTGACAGCCTGTTTTATCCTGAACAAAAAATTTCCTTTGAATTTTTTGCCCAAAATAAACCAGTTCGCAGCAAAAAATTATTTTATTTCCTGCATTAAATGATTGAAGGGGTATAAACAGAACTAATTCATCAATAACAAAACATACAACATGTAGAAATCATAGTAAATGTTCAATATGTCTACCTTCAGAAATTACGCATGCGTCTAAACGTCTTCGCATTAAGCCACGTATTCGCTCAAATGAAGGGGCTATCCTATTTTTTTTTCCATGAGGAATCACCCCCTCAAATGTCTCACACTTATTTAGTCACACCCTGTATATTGAATAATATTTTTCTAACTTGAACAATTTATGCACGATTTATCCTAATTTATGGACAATTTATGCTTTTTCAGTTTCATGAAATTCAAATTTCGAACGAATCCTTAAGAAATAATTTGGGGAAGTCAAAACTGAAGCTGCTGGTTGATCACTCGACATTTTTTCTCAATTCGAACGTGTCCTCTCAATTAATTTCTCCACTGGTCCACAATTGAAGGATCTATCATAGTTCTCAAGTTCATATTTTGAAAATGTTGGATACCTATACCTTAACCTAATGAGAACAGATTCTCTTCCAGCTCATAATGTTCTTTCTGCTTGTTGATCCTGCCATTCAGAACAAAATAATTTCCTCATTAGAATAATTTGCTTTTCGATAATTTCAGCCTCATTACCAATTGGAGCTAGTAATCAATTACCAACATACCTAATCCTACCAGGTACTTGGTTCTTGTGAAGTTTGTATTTCAGATCTAAGATTCTTATAACGCTTCAGAACTTTCCATGCTGATTCATTAAAAATTCATGTTTGGCAATGCCAAAGACTTGAAATATTTTCCCCCATACGACGCTGCATATTCGCCAGGGATGTAGAGTGACGTTTCATCGCCTTCTCACTAAAATGACAAGTGAGACTTCTTTCAACACTTATAAATACTAGAAAGGATGACGAAACTCAGTGCTTGGGTATTTCCATTCTAGGAGTGTCGTATCTATCAGAGCCAATAGGAAATACTCACTCAGCTCACTTATCTTTAATTATTTTACTGAGGGAGTCCAAAGAGACATTATTCCCAAAGTTTACAAAGGTAACTAGGTTTCAAGGTTGCTACGATCTCTAGGTTGAAAGGGTAGTTTCCAAAAAGGGGTCAAAGAGGAGCCTCAGATCGTACGCTTCGAGACAAGGGGAGCTACCCAGAACAAACCTCGAGGCAGAGTGATCCCTTTCACTCTTTGAGGTTCATGTGGAGATGCCTTAAAAATGATGGAAGTTAGAAATTGTGGTATTTTATAGGAAATGTGCGTGCACTAGCTCCTTCATGAAGGTGTTGGATCTGATTGCAATACGTTTTTTGACATTTTTTCATTGGTCTTTTCATTATTACAGGTTTCATTTCTTATTATGTTTTTGTATTTATACTAATGGGAAATCCTGATCAAGGAAATAGATTCTACAGCGTTTTGAAATCAGCATTTTAATCGAAAATTTGAAAACGCCAGAAATAAATGGGCGGTGCTAAGAGCTTATGACGTGCTACACCCTAAGTCTATCTCTGTATGTTTCCATTATATATCTTTTGCTCACACTATGTGTAATCTTGTCAAGTTTACTTGTGAATGACTCTTTATTTCTTTGATATATTATCTCGAAAACGTAATGATAAGTGATAATTATATCATTTCATAATAATTTATGGAAAAAATATCATTTATATTGTATTCTTTAACATCTTTCATGCCGAGAAAAAGTTGTGGTGTTTTGGTGCGGCAACACTGCAAGAATGGAAGAATTCTCTATGATTGGTCAGCTCAAGGTCGATGGGCGTGTAGGGTTAAACACGTCACACTGCGTCACACCAATGAGAGCAACCTTTCAAAATGGCGAAATTGTATGTTCAAAATCAATTCCATTAATTTTCTCCATGATATAAACCGAATAAAAAATAAAAATAATAATGAATGGTAGTTTTTGGACATACAGAACACGATTATGCTGTTTTAAAAAATTTGTTCATAGTTCATAGTTCAAAATACCAACCAGTCATCAGAATGAAATTCGCCATTCTGTTCTAATTCCACGAAAAACAACTACTGGGCTACAGATAATTGAATTGTATTTGACGTCTATTAAATACAACAGCATGTCCAATGATGAATGAAAAGGATTACTCAATACTAACTAACATCTATCTCTTTGACACTTTTCGCTTGGAAAGCACCAGATTAACCAACCCTCTTCTTTCTTACAACAGACTATCCTTAATACAATGTATACTTCCGAAGATATGATTTATCAATGGCTTCACGGGCGAATAGGGTCAGAGAAGGAAGACTCTGATTGCAAGTAGATTCGAGTCTCAGATTTATTAGTCGGGATTCAGTGCAGCGCAAGCCGATTCCTTCTAGCCTGAATCGATTATTCGATACAATATTGTTGGAACTCAACAACTACAGTGTGGAATTGCCAAATGGAATAAATTCGTGTGTCATGGGACAGTGGCCGATATCAAATTTCTTAATTCAAATGCAACCCCCTGTATATCATTAGTTTTTTGGATTCTTCAGAAAGGTCTATGTCCCATACCTATCTTCAACTGTTTTGGGAAATATTCAGTGTTTTCAGATGTATTACAAAAATTAACAGTAAAAAAGAAAATTATTTTATTTCACAAATAATGTTCAAAATGTTCTCTGCGGACATCATTTGTGGAATAAAAATAATTGGAGGAAATCAGTACTTTCTGATTTTCGTATATGAGTGACGTAATCATTTCAAAATACGACTTTTTGGGGATTTCACTTGTTCAAACTGAAGAAACTAACATGGAATTCACAGAAAACAGGTTGAAAATTCATATCATCAAGTTTTTTTTTCAAATCCCGTGGCTTTGCTGGCTTCATCTTGATGATATGAAAATCAACATGTTTTCTGCGAATTCCATGTCAGTTTCTTCAGTTTGCACAAGTGAAATCCCCAAAGTTACTCATACACGAAAATCAGAAAATACCGATTTTCTCCAAAACGCGTGGAGCAAAAAATATGGAACTTGGGAAATTAATTAGCCTGAAATTATCTCCATAATTCGATATTATTAAGTTTGCAAAAATATTTGTTTTTCAAAAATGGCTCTGCTGAGTTCGGCCGAAGCTAGCAAAACCACAAATTTTTCTATGAAGGAGAAGAGCAAAAAATTCGGGATTAGGGTAATAAATTAGCCTAAAATGAGCCTAAAATTATGAGACTAATCCCCAGTCGTAATTCGTGTGTGGCTTTGCTAGCTTCTTTAGTATTATTTCCGAAACAGTTGAAGATAGGTAGGTATGGGACATTATACATGAATAGTGTCTAGAATCCAAAAAACTGATGATATACAGGAGTCTGTATTCAAAATAAAAAAGTTGGTATCGGACACTGTTGTCACATGACACACCCTATATAATTATTTTTTTTGGGAAAAAATGCGCATCTAAAAATACAAATCGGCGTTTCCGAGCGTTTTCCCCAATACGCTCTCATTTATTTTTTATCGAATTTATACCATTTGGCTGTTCCACACTGTATATTCCTATACCGGCTGTCTTAAATTCATCTGGTTTAAAAAACTCTACTCCTGAGCCAACAAACTCCTCCTTTGATCCGTTTCGTGAAAGGGGATGTAAAATTAATTTCTTCTTGTACAAATAACGATTTCATTTCGTTCGACTTCTCTTTGTGCAGGTCATCAGGAATAAATATTTGATCCGAGTAATTTTTATCGAAAGCGAAAGCAAACAGACGACTCCACGAAGAACAAAGATATCAAAGGAACGAGAGCAGAGTAGAAATGCATCCGCTCGAAAGTGGCTACAACTTCCAATTCCGGGCGGCTACAAGGAAGACTGCCACACGATCTCTGTTTCTGTATCGCTTCTGGCGTTTTGGCTTCGGTCATTCGTTCTCAGCTATTTCTCCCTCTTTTATTAGCGGGTATAAATCATGTCAATTCGACCATTTTATCTTCGGTATTTTTATTTGTATTTTCCCTTTCGGGATAGACATCGATTAATCTTCGCCTGGATGGTGAACTGATGCTTTTTGAATGCTCTTCATCATCATATATGGATGATATATTTCTCCATGTTTTCATATTATCGATTCCAACTTTTGGCTTTTCAAATAATAATAATAATAATGATAAAGATAATAATAATAATTTATTAATCATCGAAATATCATACATATACAAAACACATTACTGGTAAAACATTCATCAGAGACAAATGAACAGAAACTCAATGAATCTGATACGAAGAAATCCCGACACATTACTATTTTATCATAAATTTACTACACACTGTGTAAAGTGATTTCAATTCGCATACGGAACAGTTTTTTTGATTTTTTTCGTAATAGTTCCAATTAAATGAGCTCCTAAAGAAAATCGCACATCGTTGTGACGTCACAACTGCTCCTTGACAGCGACAAGCGATGATTGATTGATGTTTTTGTGGGAGCAATAAAGAGAAAGAGGAAATTATGATATCTGCTTGTTATCAGACCGAACAAATAAGGATAATACATAATAAGGATAATATATTTTCTACTAGTAGCTACATCTATATCAACCATAAAATGGAGTTTCTATTTCAGTACCTACTGGCACAAATTATGTTCTGTTTGTGGACTCAACTGAATGAAAATCCTCAGGAGTCCCATAGAATAAACAGGTAGCAACACTGACATATGCCTTGTATGAACAGTTATGACGTCAACAGGACCGTAATTCTTATAGTTTCACCAAGTTTCAAAGTAGATTTTTCTCGGATAGTATGTAATAATGTTCATGGAAATTAAATACACATAATTTTGTATCGATATATCGACAAAAAATTTTGTATCATTATATTGGCAACTTTGACATACGTCCAGCCTAGGCAGTTCTGACGTCAAGAGGAACATTATTTTTTCAGTTTCTCCAAAATTTTCAGAGGATTTTTTTACATTGTGAGAAGTATTCTTTGAGAAGACTTGATATACATAATTTTGTATCATTATATTCGATGTTGGTGCAGGTTTGAAGCAGATTGGAATGGAAAATGATTGAAGCATATGCACAAAAATTGAATGGAATTATTGTAAAATATTTCAAATAGAACAATTGGCATAATGGTGAAATGGTAAAAACATGTTGAAGTTCAGTAACACTTCGAGTGTTACCCCTTTTATATCATTCGCAAAACGTGGCGCCTTCATTCCAACCTGTTTTCATTCCGAACAACAATGGACGCACCAGATAATTCCCACCACTGTTATTTCAGTGGAAATATTATTCCAACCTTCGAATCATTATTCCTATCTCATTGGTGACCAACTGCACTGGCTCTCACAAACTGTTACGTAGCACCATTATCCGTCAACCCGTTCATTAACTATTTACTTTTACGTGGAAAACATGAAAGGAACGTAAAAGACGCAGGAGACGATAGAAGAGAGTTCGTTAGCAGAGGAGGATTGGAATATGCATGAGTTACCTGTAGCTCAAAGCGCTGAGATCAACCCAATGCGATGCTGCTGAGATATGCTATTAGCAGGCCAACTTGGGGTTTGAATTATTCATTCGTTTCCCTGATATCGTCAGTAAATTACGTGTTATACCTACATGATGCAGGATATGTTTGTACTATGTGTTATCATTATGACGGGGATATATTTTATACTATTCATATTTCCAAAAACTTCTCAAATCAAGTCCTCCATATTTTACAATGGAAAGAAACTGTTCAACCATTTTCCTCTTTCCATCAGAAAGATTTGCAATAATGAAAAATTTCGTGAAGAGGTTAAAAAACTCCTTCTTTTGGGAGTATATTACAATACTGATGAATTCCTCATTGACGACTTCGCAACTCACAATACAAACTCCTAAGGGGAGTGTGGATCCTCAAATGGTTTTTATTATGTTGACTCAACTTGTGTTTCTGTGTGCACGTTTCTTGTTTTTATATTAACTCATACAGTGTGTCGTTTTCATTCAGATTTAAGAAGCTTTGTCAACAAAATCTGTATTTTTAAGACAATAAAGCATTTCTCTCTTTCTATCTCTACTACTCAACCTGTTTTTACATGCTAAGTGGTATGTATGTAACTTAGCGAGTAGCGCTATTTTTTCAACGAATTGCAGAATTTTCCATTACAGGTAACTTCCAATAACAATGGTAATAGTTACAGGTTTCTGTCAATCACCCTGGTGTAATCGAATGATTACCATCATTAAAAACGTCACATCATGCGTTTACTTAATAATAATAATATACATATTTAATAACATACCTATTTGAAAATGTATTTATTAAATAAGCTATTTCACTACTAGGATGAAAAAAATATACATATACAAAAAATTATACTATGGATACACTGTCATAAATCACAGGTATACAATGAAAATGATTTTTTATATAGCCTATCTAGGAAAGTTGATAATGAGAATAAAATAAAATAAAAATCATTCATAATTAGAAATAAGACAACAATAAATTCACATACCAACTATAGTTTTTGACCCAACGTAATTAGTTTTTTAGTTGTGGTATTTTGGTGCGGCAACACAGCGAGATTTAGCATGGAACATTATCTATGATTGGTCAGCTCAAGGTCGATGGGCGTGTAGGGTTAAACACGTCACACTGCGTTACACCAATGAGAGCAACCTTTGAAAATGGCGCTTGAAATTGTATGTTCAATATCAATTCCATTGATTTTTTTTCATGATATAAACCGAATAAAAAATAAAAGAAATGATGAACGGTAGTTTTTGGACATACAGAACACGATTATGCTGTTCTGAAAAATTAGTGGTCTCCTCCATTGTTGAGTGCATCTAGTTCTTTGTTCAAAATACCAACCAGTCATCAGAATGAAATTCGCCATTCTGTTCTATTTCCACGAAAAACAACTACTGGGCTACAGATAATTGAATTGTATTTGACAACTATTAAATACAGCAGGATGTCCAATGATGGATGAAAAGGATTACTCAATACCAACTAACATCTATCTCTTTGACACTTTTAGCTTGGAAAGCACCAGATTAACCAACCCTCTTCTTTCTTACACCAGACTATCCTTAATACAATGTCTACTATACAACCAATTGTTTTTTTTTTTATGTTTAGGCTGTGATTGTCGATTCTGATTTTTTTTCGGTGAAGATATGAGGAGGATTTCGATTGGATAACGTTTTCCTTTGACTGAGAGCCAGTCCAATTCGAATCTCTTGGTCGATACGTGCTGATTTGTTTTTCAACAACTATTCTGTATTCGCTTTGAAGTTTCAAAGGGCGATGACGAAGTGTAGTGTCCTGAATTGTTTTTTAGTGGAGTGATAGTAGGATCTAAGAAACATACTTTAATAATGAACTAAAAGGGAGAAATTACTTATTAATATAGTATTAAATTTATTAGGCAAAACGTTGTTATTGTGAGATTTCCAAAGTTGTTGTTAACTGGAAGAATTTCAACGTAACAACCAAGCAAAACTACACCTCAAACAGTTGATAATGTTAAACGATATCAGATCTCTCTGTTCATATTTCTCTGTTTAGCACAGCTGAAATCAATATCATGAAAAACACTCGCTGAATCTCAAAATAAGTCGACAGGCAGACTAATAAAAGCACTGCCTTCTGGACAAGCTGATTCACCAAACCTTACCCTTATCAAATGTTGTACACCGATAGTAGAACATAAATGCCAACGTACGAAATCCAATACATGCATGTTGAACTTTTCGTTCCAAGACTTCCTCCCCCACCCTTTCCTGTGCACATTTTGTGTAGTAGGGGAGGAAGGGTTGCATTCTTCAGGATAATTTAACACTTGACTAGCATCTGCTCGTTTATTTTCTGAGCCCACAGAGTTGGATTTTGTTGAAGTCAAATGTATTTGGCATTTTCCGTACGATCAGCTGATCAGAATATTATAGAAACCCTTTGAAGACCTCACTAGAGAAGAGCAAGGTAAACTGATATGGTATACAGACGGATCAAAGAACCAGCAAGGTTTTGGTGCGAGAAATTTATTGTCCCTTTTTGAAGGAAAAACGCTTTTATGCTGATAAGGATGGGTTCAGACAAGTATAACTAGTTAATCAACAACGAAAATCGCTTTTTTGCATGCTTTATATCAGATTGAGTTGTGTGTATGTATGTATGTAACACGAGTGGCGACATCTTTTGAATGAATTGAAATTTTTTTCATCACAAGTGTCTGTAATAGTTACAGGTTTCTCTCAATCACCATGGTCTAATCAACTGATTACCATTATTAAGAACGTCACATCATGCGTTCATTTGTCACTTATCTGAGATTGACCTGATCGTATTGCACGAATATGATCTCATCGATGACATTCCAGGGGTTTATGAATGAGATTCAATGAATATACCACAGAGTAGTTTATCCATTGTTCACATGCGAATTGTTTTTTGGTATTTAATATAATGTTAGTATAACCTGTCATTTGAAGTTGGACCATTGGTCGAACATTGAACTAAAAAATTAAAATAAAAATGATTAATAAATATAGAAACATGCTTCAATGATGACTAAAGATTGAAAACAACGTTTTTTTAATAATAATAATAATAAACACAACTTATTTTTGACAGTAGTTGATGCATACAATTCGTTTGTGGAGTAGAAATAAAATGGGGAAAAGACCCCATAAGCAAGCTTGTGTGGGGCTAAATTGAGGCACTGTAAGAATATAATAAGGTAAAAGTGGAGATGTATACTCCTGGTGTCGCAGCACAATATAAATTAGAAATAGTTTAATATACAGGGTGACCCACGAGGTTTTGGCCAGTATATATCTAGAATTGAAATATTGAAATTTAGCAGTTGAAAACCTTTGGTAATATTACGTATTTTAAGCAAGCTGCAACGTTGTTACAACGTCACATTTTAGATCACGTGGAATACCCTTTATATTTTTACCTACCAAGGAGAAGAAAAATAAAGTTATGACTGAATCAGCATAAGAAGAACCTTTGAAGCAGTGAAAACGTGTTTCATTGAAAATTCCAAAAATGATATCATGTGATCCAAAATCAACAAAAACAAAAAAAAGCGAATTGTTTTTAGAAAAATATTCTCAACATTTACTTCAACAAAACGGTAAGTTCTTAAGCGGAATCGATTTACTTTTTGTATTTTTTGAGAAATTCACTAGCGACATTTCAAAGGTCCATATCTTTGCAGCGAGTAGACGGAATTCTAAAAATAAAAGATCAATGTATAGGAAATCGAAAGAGCTTTCCAACGAGGTATTATTTGGCCCCCATTCCCATTTGAAAAAAATTAAGGGATGCTACCCCTGCTTAGTAGGGTAAAGTTTGGGCTATACTTTTTGCGTCAAAAGTTGTCCTCCTCATTTTAAAAGTCGACGTGTTTCAGGTTTTTCCGGATAAAATCTCTTTCTGGTAGTTTTACCTTCCGGTACGTTTTCGTTGGGCCACCCTGTATAATTCAAATAATAATGCAGAGATGACGAAATTTTTGGGAAATTTCATACTGGGTCAATCAATAGATCAATCCAATTCTATATCAATAATTATTTTCAACTTTTTAGTTCACCATTGGGGCATGTTTCTTAGTTTTTGAAAAACTATAATTATTACAGAAGAAACTCCCCAACGAATATCAAGGGATAAACTTTCCAATGTTCAGTTTTTCGTTTTCAAACCAATCTCCCCGACTATAACCTCGTATTACCGCATTCAAAGGGGTTGTCAAGTCCAGGGCCCCTTCCCAACCCTGCTGAGGCTGAAACGCTGAATGCCCGTGAAATATTCTAAATCATGCAAAAAGCTCCGCCGTAAATTCGCCGTTCGTCGAGATTGTCTTTTCCTTTCTTGGAACGTCGCCTGCAGGCCAACTTGGTGGTAAAAAGGGCTCGGATTATCGCGACAGCAACGAGGACGGTTCGTCCTCGGAGAGGGTTGGAACGGGTGGGAAGGAGCGATTAGGTATATCATTTTGAGGGGTTCTTTTTCTTCGCATCGGCGATGACAACGGGGCTCGCGGATTCCTCTTGTTTTGCAAACGAAATAAATTTACATGTAAATGTTTGCGGGGAATTTCTCGAGTGAAATGTTTTCCACTTGCATCATTTCTCTGCGCCAGCTGAATTGCCTTTTTGGAGTTCTCCAAGTTCGGAAAAGTCGCAGATTCGAAGCTCTTTACGAGAGCTGATCATTTCAGTAGGAACAGTTGAAGCAAATGTCGGTAAAATTACGTTCAAAAGGCTTCAAGTTTTGATACAGTTTTCGTTGGAACTTATGCATTTTTTCTGTGAAAAACACGACTTGGCAATATTATCGTGGGGAAATTAATACTTTCCGAGATATTTCACTCTAAAATTGAAATTTCACCTCCTTTTCTTGAAAAATAAAATGTAATCAACTGTGTATTAAGGACAGATTACAGCAAAATGAACAATGTTTGGTTAGTGTGAAGTTGACAGTTGTTCTAGAAATATAGGGTGCGAAAAATTTCCAAAACTACGGCGTTTTCAGTGTTTTCTCATAATGAATACATGATGAACCCCTTCCTAACGAATGATGTGTCATGTTATCAAAGGAATTAGCTAGGAAGATGTAAAGTATCCATCGAAAACGTTCGAGACAAGGTGAAATCTCAAGTTCAAAGTAGAACATCTCAAAAAGTATTTTCACACCATAATTTTGCCAAATTTGTATTTTTTGGATCAAGATACGTAAGTTCCAAAAAAAATTACATCAAAATTTGGAGCCCTTCAAACGCAATTTACCCAAATATCATGATATGATGATATGATGATTTTTCGAATCCAGTCTATCATAATTTCACCTCCATTAAGCTAGCAGAACCACTCTCGAGTTTCAGAATTTTCTTTGGCCATAATTTAAGGCCAATTCAAGGCTAATTTATTACCCAATTTCCGAATTTATTGTTCCTTGTTTTATGAGAAAAATCCTGGGTTTTGCTAGCTTAAACGTCAAGCTAGCAGAACCCAACAGATACGAGAGAGTTTTTGTAAGTTTTGAATACGCCATAATTTGAGGCTCCTTTAAGGCTCTCATTTGAACCTACTTTCGAATTTTTTGCTCATGATTTAAGGAAAAAATACGCGTTCAATAGGTGATTTTGCTAGCTTAACGGTTGAGCTAGTAGAACCCATGATTTTTTTTATAAAACAAAGAACAATAGGGTAATAAGTTAGCCTTGAATTAGCCTTAGATTATGGCCAGAAGAAATTCTTAAAATTCGAGTGGTTCTGCTAACTTAATGGAGGTCAAAATTCCCTCCATCAAATGAAGGAAAAATCGAATCATCAGAAAATGCGCAGACACAACTGTGTTTTCCAGAAGGACACAGTTTGCAATGAAACCCACCTCTTAGTGAAATTTGGAGGTTCCAACTTCCATTGTCTGAATCAGGAATCGACCAAGGATTATAAACTTAAGGATGGCTCATTTTCATAAGACGCAATGTTAGCAAATTGCGCAGTGCGAGAGATTTATCTGGAAATGTTTCAGGAACTTTTGACACTGTCAAGGTCGAAAAGAGTTGAACTGATCTGGGTACCTGGACGCCTGGAGAAGAAGGCATCGAAATAGCTGATGAACTAGCCAAATCTCGAAATATTTTAGGATCGTATATTTGCGCAAGTATAACAACATTTATTCGAAGTATTTTTTTGTATTCTCATTCCTGAGTGAGTTTTTCTACTTCCACACACTAATGGGCCACCCTGTATACATATCTCACCCTATTTTATCGAATTTTCAATATAGATATCTCAAGTTTGGGATGATCAAACTTATTTTTTATTTGATTTTCGGAAAATGTATCAAACAACAATTCTTAGCTATTTCTCGATTACATATTTATAGTTTATTGGGATATGATATGAACAGATAATTATTCTTCGATATTCTACATACAGGCTAACCCAACGAAAACGTACCGGAAGGTATAACTACCAGAAAGAGATTTTATCGAGAAAAACCTGAAACACATCGACTTTGTGTATGAGGGGGGACAACAATCCCCTGAATTTTTTCGAATGGGAATGGGGTCAAATGATCCCTCATTGAGAAGCTCTTTTGATTCCCTATACATTGCTTTTTTATTTTTGAAATTCCGTGTACTCGTTGGAAAAGTATGGATCTTTGAAATGTCGCTAGTGCATTTTTCAAGAAATACAAAACGAAAATCGATTTCGCTTAAAAACTTACCGTTTTGTAAATGTTGAGAATATTTTACTGAAATCTCTTCTTGTTAGTTATACCTTCCGGTACGTTTTCGTTGGGCCACCCTGTAGGTTATAAAATACAATGAACTGGAATAAGGACAATTGATAACTTCAGTGATAAAATCGAGCCATAGAAAAATATGGAATTAAAAAAAAATATAGAATCACATCATCTTTATTCACTCCATTCTTGTACATTTTGTAGTTATAGTTCAAGACTCATTTTTGGAATTTATATTGGCATATTTCGAAACACTAAACCACGTCTCTGCCTATACTATATTATACAGGGCGCTCCAAACAGTGTCATGATGATATATTGAAAAAACAACAAATCGAGAAAGACGTAAAAAACTTTCAGAACTGCCAGAAGTGTATAAATTCACAAATTACGAAAAATACATTATTCCACATCATTTGATGGATTCGGGGTGCTGTTCACTCCTCTTTCCGGGATCACATCCGACAAATACATTTCCTGACAATATTTCCTGGATGAACGTGCTCTGCATGACCAAGCATCCAGCCCTTTATAGCTTCCATTCCATTGCCATGAAAAATTCAAGTGTAGATAATAGCCAGTATGTTATTAGCAGTAAATAATATTTGATAGCGCTATATCTCTGACCGTTATGACATGAGAAAATAGTGCACAGCTTGAGAATGAGCCATCAACGATGTATATTGCATATATCCACCACTACCCTTGCATTTCCGAACCCATTTCGAAGAGAAATATTGTTGCGATATAGGGAGACAAAGAGATTGTATTGATTGTACAGCCATTGTAATTCAGCAGTGTGAAGAATATACACCAGGTGTTTTGAAATCGGTCCCCACTGTTCAAGTGTTGAAAACTCTTAGCGGTTGAAGTCTCCAGAACAATTTCTGCTCTGTGAACAAAGATAAATATACAGCCATCACAAGAAGAAAACTATTCCCTTTGTAGGCCTGACTTGGCGAAATACCATTATACAAACCCCTGTTTGTGCCCTTTGGAATTCTAAGTCTGTGCAACAAATCTCCGACGACAATGCATGCAGCAGATTTATGGATCTGGAACTACTTAGGGTTTCCAGAAGTTAATACGAGGACTATAGAACCGTTCACCAACAGGCAAATTTGTCGTGAATTTCCTGAATTCGATATCAAACTCGCATATAGTATTAGAGAGAATAGTCGAGTAAGTTTGTTGCCACTGTCGGAATGTGACTAGAATGCGAAATAGGGCGGCAGTACAGAGAAGCTGAACCAATGCCATTTAATTTGAGCTAGTATTGTTGGTGATTATGTAGATTAGTTTGAGTAGTTTTATTTAATTTGGAACGTACAGTCAGAGTTATTGACTGTTCATATTGTTCACGATATCAAGCTTCCTCAGATCACATTGAAATGGGAGCTATTCAATAGTGTGTGGAGCTTGCACTACCAAAAAGGTTTCCATGATGCCCAATAACAACAGTTGTCATGTTCGAAACGAAATCTTAGAGAGGTAAAATTGGGAGCATTCACAGTTCAAGAGGTGAGACAATGAGCTGGATAAATCCAGAAGATCCATGATGCCCAATAACAACAGTTGTCATGGTCGAAACGAAATCTTAGAGAAGTAAAATTGGGAGCATTCACAGTTCAAGAGGTGAGACAATGAGCTGGATAAATCCAGAAGATCCATGATGCCCAATAACAACAGTTGTCATGTTCGAAACGAAATCTTAGAGAAGTAAAATTGGGAGCATTCACAGTTCAAGAGGTGAGACAATGAGCTGGATAAATCCAGAAGATCCATGATGCCCAATAACAACAGTTGTCATGGTCGAAACGAAATCTTAGAGAAGTAAAATTGGGAGCATTCACAGTTCAAGAGGTGAGACAATGAGCTGGATAAATCCAGAAGATCCATGATGCCCAATAACAACAGTTGTCATGTTCGAAACGAAATCTTAGAGAAGTAAAATTGGGAGCATTCACAGTTCAAGAGGTGAGACAATGAGCTGGATAAATCCAGAAGATCCATGATGCCCAATAACAACAGTTGTCATGTTCGAAACGAAATCTTAGAGAAGTAAAATTGGGAGCATTCACAGTTCAAGAGGTGAGACAATGAGCTGGATAAATCCAGAAGATCCATGATGCCCAATAACAACAGTTTTCATGTTTGAAACGAAATCTTAGAGAAGTAAAATTGGGAGCATTCACAGTTCAAGAGGTGAGACAATGAGCTGGATATATCCAGAAGATCCATGATGCCCAATAACAACAGTTTTCATGGTTGAAACGAAATCTTAGAGAAGTTAAATTGGGAGCATTCACAGTTCAAGAGGTGAGACAATGAGCTGGATAAATCCAGAAGATCCATGATGCCCAATAACAACAGTTGTCATGTTCGAAACGAAATCTTTGAGAAGTAAAATTGGGAGCATTCACAGTTCAAGAGGTGAGACAATGAGCTGGATAAATCCAGAAGATCCATGATGCCCAATAACAACAGTTGTCATGTTCGAAACGAAATCTTAGAGAAGTAAAATTGGGAGCATTCACAGTTCAAGAGGTGAGACAATGAGCTGGATAAATCCAGAAGATCCATGATGCCCAATAACAACAGTTGTCATGTTCGAAACGAAATCTTAGAGAAGTAAAATTGGGAGCATTCACAGTTCAAGAGGTGAGACAATGAGCTGGATAAATCCAGAAGATCCATGATGCCCAATAACAACAGTTGTCATGTTCGAAACGAAATCTTAGAGAAGTAAAATTGGGAGCATTCACAGTTCAAGAGGTGAGACAATGAGCTGGATAAATCCAGAAGATCCATGATGCCCAATAACAACAGTTTTCATGTTTGAAACGAAATCTTAGAGAAGTAAAATTGGGAGCATTCACAGTTCAAGAGGTGAGACAATGAGCTGGATATATCCAGAAGATCCATGATGCCCAATAACAACAGTTTTCATGGTTGAAACGAAATCTTAGAGAAGTTAAATTGGGAGCATTCACAGTTCAAGAGGTGAGACAATGAGCTGGATAAATCCAGAAGATCCATGATGCCCAATAACAACAGTTGTCATGTTCGAAACGAAATCTTTGAGAAGTAAAATTGGGAGCATTCACAGTTCAAGAGGTGAGACAATGAGCTGGATAAATCCAGAAGATCCATGATGCCCAATAACAACAGTTGTCATGTTCGAAACGAAATCTTAGAGAAGTAAAATTGGGAGCATTCACAGTTCAAGAGGTGAGACAATGAGCTGGATAAATCCAGAAGATCCATGATGCCCAATAACAACAGTTGTCATGTTCGAAACGAAATCTTAGAGAAGTAAAATTGGGAGCATTCACAGTTCAAGAGGTGAGACAATGAGCTGGATAAATCCAGAAGATCCATGATGCCCAATAACAACAGTTGTCATGTTCGAAACGAAATCTTAGAGAAGTAAAATTGGGAGCATTCACAGTTCAAGAGGTGAGACAATGAGCTGGATAAATCCAGAAGATCCTTGATGCCCAATAACAACAGTTTTCATGTTTGAAACGAAATCTCAGAGAAGTAAAATAGGGAGCATTTACATTTCAATAAGTGAGACGATGAACTGGATAAATCCAAAAGACATTGAGAAAGACGAGATAGTTATACAACAGTGCTCTCTTGAGGATCTTAGGTCTGGCCTACAGATCTATGAAGGTCGCAATGTGGAGGCTCCCAAAAGCACATAGACTCTTCTCTATCAAATCAAATTCAGACCATAGTATGAAGAAAGCAAATAACTCAGCATGAATGCCAAAATCAAGACAGAAATCTGACCAGAAGCTATGTAACTCATACTCATCCTTGTTCATCACATCTATCCATACTGTCGAAAGTTCTCTAATATCTACGTTAATACTATGGAACTAGACTGAAATCGACGAAAATTCTGTGGATCTACGTACTCCTGCGATTTCTCAGTACAATTAGACCCGTTATAATTTGATTTTGTAGAGTAGACCTCACTGTAGCTTCCTACCGATAAGGAATATCGGTTTTATTATCTTCTCTAATGGAAATCCGTAGTGGAGAACTTGAGAGATAATCCAGAATTTACGGCATGCCATTTCACTGATATCACTAATTGGATAGTAGAAATTTATGTATTGATCGATACGGCAGAAAACGTTTGCTTTAAGTTATATTGAACATTAACGAATATTCTGCGAGAGCTGAAAAGCTAGCTGAAGGATCCCAATTTTGCTTTGCATTGAAGGAATCTTAGCTCAGAATATACCTACAACAAAGGTTCAAGAAGGTACAAGGGCGAAAACTCGGAGCAGTTGTCACTTGTGTTCTTTACAATGACATTTCCTTTGAGTATCATAATCGACAGATGAACTAAAAGATTATTAAATCGAAATAACTAGTTTAATATAACTACAAAATATCTTTGGGGTCACATAGGTACCGAATAGTACAGACAAATAAAATTCCTTCGAAGAACCATTCCCAGAATTCACAGAATACCTATTGAGTGAAATGAAACTTGTGACACTTCTCTATTGTAATGGAACCCAGCAATGTCGTGATGGGTTCATTCTCGAACTGGCGAACTCGAATAATCCCCCTGTATCACACGTTGCCACCTAAATCTCGATTGTATTGAAAGCTCTCGAATATTCTGGAATAGATGAAGATGAAAGATCCTGACAGATATGACAGAAGACTGACAGTTCTTCCAGAAGAAATGTTGAATCGTGTAATAAATATCGAGCTTCCAAACAACGTTAGGGAGTTAAATAATAATAGTTAAAATAAACAGTGTTCGTTAGTGTTTGTATGTCAAAATAAATAATCCATCAGTTAGAAATCAGTCTGTTCTCTACTAGAACTCACGAATAACGTAACAGTGTGTTTAGTTATATTATGATGTCCCTAGAAGGGCGAAAGGTCAGTAAAGAAGGGTTCAATATGTTGGATAATTCGATGTTGGATAATTTGATGTTGTGTCACAAAGAGACTCAAATCTTTCAACAACTTGTTATTGCTAGACTGTCAATTTCAGGAAAGTCCAAAAATTCCAAGAATCGAACTCTTATTTACTACTGCTTGCATACAAACGTGGCATCGAGGGAGAATTGTTCAGTCACTGGATGCGAAACAAAATTTGTGTAAAATGTGACGTGGCCATATGTATTCTTGTTTATTCACATGTGAATTTCACGAGATTCCCCTCAGTTTTCAGTGTTTCTTCAGCAGAGGAATATTGATTGTTGTGTTTACTCGAAGGAGAGAGAATATTTTATCCAATTTGTGACAGAAAGTGGGATAGTTTGTTCGCAGAACCATTCTCACAGAATTTTTTGGGCATAAACCCAAATTTATTGTTGAGATAAACAGTGTATCCAATCTCTTACAATGAAATTAATGTTTTTCGTTTTTTTACATTATTTGTGAAATAAAAAAAATCGTTTTTTAATGTTGATTTTTGAACATCTGAAAACACTTGATATTTCCGAAACAATTGAAGGTATGGGACATTGTAAATGAATAATGTCTGTTCCACACTGTATAAGTGAATGATGTGAGGTAGTGAATTGATTGTTTCCACTGGAAATTTGAAAGTATGCGTTCCTGATTCAGAATCCAAAGTTTCAAGGTTAATCAATACAACACCGATTACATAATTCGGAGTAATAATTTTTCATAAGTCACAGGGTTAAATGGTTACATCGCATGTTGAATTTTCAATAGGAACATTGTGAAAGGTGATTCATGGGTTCTACACGAATTCTTGGGTCTTTCATTAGTGAAAATTCTTCGGGAGTTCAATTAAAATTTTTGCACTTTTTCTCAAACAACGCTTTATGTAGATTGTTTCTGATTTTTATTCCTCATTTTTCGCAAAAATTTATTGAAGATAACAATTTGAGAATCATTTGAAACATTTGATCAAGAAAACTGAATTCAAATCTAATTGATTTAAATAAATTGATATTAATAAATGAATGAATGGAGGCGTTGAGTATCTTTTGAGTTTGCTTGAATTTTCTGGAAATAGGTCTAATGATGGATGCATAATATTTATCATTGATTCTCATTTTTTCTCAATATTTCACATGGACTATTAATCATTGAACTATGTGTTCGTACAAAAATGTGCGTGTTGTTTCCATATTTATTCCACATTATATGTGAGTGTATCATTACTGAATTACAGGATTCACTAGTCTTTATTTTTGTGGTAAATTACCACGAAGACTACGGAGAACTAAGCGAATCATGAATTATAGGGGGAAAAAGTTAATTTGAGGGCATGTTACCATAAAAAAGTTTTTTATGAGTTTTCCTCGCTTTAATGTGAGTTCATTTCTGCTTTCATGAGTCTTTTTCCACGGATCACAGGATTCTTATCAAACTAATCTGAATGTATTTCTACTAACACGGCGATTTGTATTAGTAAAATCAACCCCGAGGAAACCGTTTTTATAATACCAGGTGATATCTCGGAAATTATTACTGCTACGAAAACAGTTTTTCAGTAGAAATCAAAGAAATAAATCAAACTCTTATAGTGCATATCTTTTTTATAATATATCGACTGGTCGTTATCGCCAATTCTATTTTTAACACGCTTATATAAGTTTCACCTGTAGGTCCGTATTGTTCAAGAACTAGTAGGTATTGAACAATGTGCTTCTAAAATAGTGACATCAATTATCTCATTATTTATCATCATTTTTAACTTTTCAGTTTAATCATAGCTCAAATTAGGCATAATATATTTTTCATGAACGCCATATTGGACTGTTTTATTCCAAATGAATTGGAACCTCTTGATAATCCACGAGTAATTATTTTTCCAAAATATGCCTCTCTCGTTTGTGATCGTTCGTACAATATTTTCGGAAAAGAAAAATTATCTATCTTTCTTTTTATTATAAATATAGAAAAACCAAAGTTGACAGGTATTTCTCTGCCATTTTGGGAACAACTGAAAGGTTGATGCCATATTCAAAAATTCCATAAAAATTTTCTTGATATAAATTTAGTTGAAAATGTATCGTAGTTTTTTGTTTTCAACGGAATATCCTCAAAACTATCGAATACATCCTCAATTTCTTTTCAGATTATTATTCAGCACAACTTTTCTCCAATTCAACCAACTCTGTACCTCTTGAGAAAAGCGAGATTCCTATAGTGGCATTCGAAAAACGAACACCCTGTATAAGGAAAATCGAAATAAAAAACAAAAACCGAAAAAAAACATCGTGAAGCAAATCAAGAAACACTTTATTGTAGCTGTATCAAGATCTGAATCAATTGAATTCTTCTAAAACAAAGAAAAATATGGATCATTCGAGATTTGAAGTTGAAAAATCAACAAGCATATATCTCCTATTTTCTTTTACCAAGTTCTGGTTTTTGGATAATTCATGAACCTCAAAATAATTCGAAGCCACCTATTCTGTCAATATTTGATTTATCTGCTAGCTCATAGCTAGGCGTGTCCATAAATAAGCGATAAATTCGAAGAACGGGCTATCCCATATTACGGTCCAAGATATGGTTTCTGGAAAAGTGTAAACTTGGCACGAGTTCCCGGTAATTACGCTGATTTATGGGTCTGTGGAACGGTAACAGTGTCGCCGGAAACGCTCAGAAATTTGAACTGCCACTGGACATGAAAACTCAATATAATATACCGGGTAAACTGGAATGTGGGACCAGTAAAAATGATCGATCACACTCATATTTGGTAGTCGATTTGAATACCATGAATAACATTAGTAACATATACAGAAGATGATGTAGATTTGGAAAGAAAAAATATTTTAGATACTTCTGATACTATATCCATTGTGGATCACCCTGCAACTGGATACATTTCCACATCACGTATTCACGAATTCGAATGTTTTTGAAATTCCTTGGTAGAATCGGTGAAATCATATTACGCCTCTGTATGATTTCAATTCCCATTGGAACATGAAACAATCGAACCCTGAGCCTATTTCCGTGATGGATACAAACGACTCAATTTATAACAGATGATCCATCCGTGATTTATTTAGCAATTTGGTTCCATAACGAGTCTGCACATTGAATTAATCGTTTCGAATTAATTGCTGTTTTGTTCTCCAGTTTAAACTGAAAATAATTCTAATTGCACAGGATTATACTCATTAGAATGTATATCATTAGCTAAGCTTGAGCTTGATCCTTTGGTTCTTAAAAGTAATGTTCCGTGCTTAGACTCGATACATTTTCGAGGAATCCTTTTCGAAGTGGTTCGAGAAAGTTTCAGAGTTTGTTTTATTCCAAGAGCCTTGTCAACGTCTATCTGACACTTGACAATTCATCATCACCTTGTTCTTGTATTCTTTCTGAGTAATAAGCGCCTTCTCAAAACTCAAAAGTTGCTCACAATTGAAGAGAATCAGCACATGACAACAATAATTTGCATTTGACAGCTTCATACAGGACAAATTTCCTTCCTTGTGGAGTCTAGTGGGTTTTGGAATCGAATGAAAACGATTCTGACAGACGTCAATTTGGTGTCAAGTATGACACGCAGATCTTCTGTCAAATAACATTGGATCGTTTTTCTTGATATCTTCAATCGAATTCCTTCCAGATTTTCAGATTTTCAGTGTATTATAGTGACATTCGAGAAACGAACAGCCTGTATAAGTGTAGCCACCATAAAAAAACGTTCAGTGAATTTTTTATGTTTTTATTACGAAATTAACTACTGAACTGAATCCAAACCGAAAATCAAATAAATAAACAATAAATATATTTCACCAGAACAATACACGACTATTTCTGCGAATTATGTAAATTGTATATATCAATTACTGTCAAGAATAAGTTCTGTT
Source organism: Plagiodera versicolora (assembly GCA_037013635.1). Lineage (NCBI taxonomy): Eukaryota > Metazoa > Arthropoda > Insecta > Coleoptera > Chrysomelidae > Plagiodera > Plagiodera versicolora. The sequence goes on along the minus strand of CM072991.1, from coordinate 6,175,411 downwards.
AGTAGAAATGAATATTATTATTATCATTATTGGAATGAATAAATGATGAATGAATTTATTGGAAACAATGTACGATCCTTTCTACATATTATGTCATCCATAGGCGTAACGTGGGGGGGTGACCCCCCCTATTGCTTACAAGAAATAAAAGAAATTGCAAGTAACAATTTGAAAAAAATAAAAATTAGGGAGGGAGAATAATATGCCAAAACCACAAGATAAAAAAGAAAGTGCCAACATAGTTATTTCAACGAATAAAAGGTACGACACCAGCATGTACTTTCAAAATAACATTCATAAAAGAATATAAATGTCATCAAACAAATCATTACTCAGTTTTCATTCAATTATTTCAAGAAAAGTGTGAAAAAATATGTAATTTCTAGAAATAGGAGTGAAATATCTCAATTGTTTGAATTTATATAAGTATAATAGGATAATTGTTGTAATGTATTGATTATTAAGTAGTATAGAATATTCAGGTCACATATTATATGAATAAATAGTGCAAATAACTGTAATACACTATTTTACCAGCTGCTAGTAATACTGTCTTTTACTACATAACCACGGACAGCTTCGGCTTTGTGGGTACTTTGTTCATTGATAGTAACTTTGTAATATTGATTTTTAATGTGAAATAAACATTATAATTATTATTATTATCATCAAACTGAAGAAACTGAATGAAAATGAATTACATGGAAAAAATGTGCACTTCTCTCTGTCAATTATCCCATCGTACGAACTGAACGAACATTAAATGAATTTCATCAAAACAATGTGCGAATTTTTGCGAACCGTGTTACCGGCTAATCAAGAGATCGATCCCTCCGCAGCTTTGTTCAATTGGACGGAGTGGCCTTCATGAGGGTCTCTCTATTGTCATCCCTATCTACAACACTTGACCGCTGCTCCTGCCGGCCACTTCATTAACGTGATTGTTGATTAAACACGCGTTTTATTATTCTGCGAGTGAATTGGCACAATATACATGGCGAGAGAGTGCTTTTAAAGGGCCGTGAAAACGTTGACAACGCTAAAACGTTCGAAAACTTGAAGCGGTTAGATGTTGGAAACTGGAAATTCAGTTTACCTCGAGGTTCTTTTCAGTTTTTCATGACTCATTTGTCAGAAGGGGACTTATTTGTTGATTACATCGGCTTCAGGATCAAATGTGAGTGTGTCATTGTTCATTATTTCCAACATTGTGAATGTCATCAAATAAAGTGAAAAAATCGGAAGAGTTTGGTCAACAAGAAGAAAATCACGAAATGGTTTGACCTGAAGAAGAAAATCTTCTCGAATTGAAAAAAAAATACTCGGAATTCAAATTTTCCAAAATCCGTGACAGGAGCGATAGGGAGATGTATAAAAAAAATGTTCATCAAATTTTGAAGGAATCAGTGAAGTAGAAGTTGAGATATGATAAAAACCACGTCTTATAGGAGTAGTTTTGAAAAAACAGCGATTGGCGATTGAACATATGCGATACGCCACCTGATGGCACTAAAAATAACTAGAAATGTTGACATACTTCTTGTGTTTATTATTATGTTTTGTCGATCTTATACTGAATTTGAATATTGGAAATATTGTGAAACTATGAATCAGTAAAGTTTCTAAACTCGTGTTATTTTCAATATAATACAATGAATAAAACAAATGATAATGCTTACCACTTTTAGAAAAACGAATATACATACACAGTGACGACTTAGCTCACTGCAAAAGTCTGAAAAGTTTCTATTTTCATTATAAATTCACACTTTATCAACGAAAAATCACATATCTATAACCTAATGCAAGGAAACTATACAATGTCAACATTTATGGTTGTGTGACTGCTCACTTTGGCGCTGCAATCTCGAATTCATTCGCCAATTGAAAGTTGAGGAACAATTCTATTGAAATATACGCCACGCCACAAAATCAACTGTAACTCCAAAAAAACCAAAATAACTCCGAATTTGATAGGAACGCAGTAGGAGGAAATGAAATCCGCAAAACAAGCCCCGTTTATTTAATTGGCAAACTTCTTTGTGATCACTATCCCGCAACAGTCACCCTAGACTTTTAATTGCCCACAACTTTCCACCCACATTTCACTGGAAACTGTGACGACGTGACTGGAAAGACATCTCCACAGCAACGAATCGCCGCCTCCTCTAACAATTGCGAATTTACGATTGGGATCTGGAATCGAGAAGCTTCCCCCCTTTGATAATAAAACTTCATTGTATCCAAGTACGACGAGGAAACGGTTTTAATAACTGAAGAAGCAGACATCTAGCTTTAGTAGCTGGTAGAACGGAATGTGGCAGTGAAAAAGGCCGTTGGTTGTTTGATTAAAATCGATTGGTGATCTGGCTTCAAAGGATAATCGTGTTTTTAGTGTATTCATCGCTTACTTCTCTGGAACACCGTAGAGGGGTTGGCGATCTGTCTCTATTCTATGGATATTTTCATGGGCGATGCTCTTCTGAAATATCAACAATCGTTCCTCCTTTGGCGGTCTCTTCGAGGTTAACCCGTCAAGTCTAGTCTTCACACCCCTTTGTGGTTAATTTGGAGACCTGCAGAACATCTCTTTTCAAAAACTCGTTCATCCAACGAACAGCGAGGCTCTGGAACTCATTGCCCAAAGAGGTGGTTCCCGAGGCATATGACCTCCAGAAATTTAAAAAGAACACCAATTCCTACCTCCTTTCATTACAGGATGTCTCCTTTCGTGGGAAGTTTTATAAAAAAAGCTTTGGTTAAGATCAGAATGGAGCATGTGGGTTTCTGGAAACCTTCACAGTGTGATCTTTATAGAAAATTATCTTGAGGAAGATAAAAAAGTAACCAATGACGAAAACTCGATGACTCTATAGAGATAATGAACATATACAGGGAGTTCCTTCGTAAGTTAACACGATCTATATAAGGACAAGCATGATTCTGAAGATCTGAACATACACCTAAAATAATGTGCAGAATCCAGCAACGATATTTTGATGATTGTGATACTTCCGGTTTCTCCGGAAGTGGCGCCATCTTCGTTATTCTAAATGGAACACCCTATGTTTTTTATGAATTTTGAATTCCACCTATGATTTCAATCCAATCTTATTCAACATACTCTATATCTGAAATCGACCGTTTCTGAGTTATTCAAGGATTTCTAAAAAAAGTGACAGGTACAGCTCATCAAACATATGACATTTTTATATAGATACCATCAATCACATTTCCTGAAGTATCCACAAGGTATACGTAAAAGTCGGTTCAAAGTAGGAATGAAAAAAATTCCAAAACTCAATTGTTTCGAATACAAACCCAATTTTTTCATTACTTCATTGTATTTTACTCCAAAAAAACCCTGATTCTACTTTAATTCATGAAGGAACTCCCTGTATATTCAAAAGTTGTGTAATATGAGAAGGGTTTCAACGAAAATATTGAACATTGAAATTAACATAATGGTGCATAAGTAGTATCAACATTTCTTCACTTTATGCAAATATTCCCGAGTCTAATACCCATACATATATCTATCTAACTGATTGAAAGTCACATATTTAGTTGATGAAATCAGTCACAACATCGAATAATTGTGATGGAATGGAAACCAGAAGTAATCTTCATGAACGTTATCAATTCTCTTTCACTCATTCTTTCGATAATGAAGTTTCAGATTATTTCCCAGCTACGTGAATTTATTTAATCGAATTACAGTTGTGCAGCCTCAAATCTAAATTTCCGTCCTCGACTGACTTCATTTGAATACAAGATGTTTTATCTCCTATCAAATGAGTCACAAAGTGAATTTTAACTCGTTTAAGGCGAGCGTTTTTCTTTCGCATTTCATTGGCTTAATTTCAAGTTCTCTTGTCCGGAATTATATGAAAAGGCAAGGAAATTGTTTGTCTTGATGATTTTTTTTAATTTCTCGAGAACTCATTAATAACTGGAAGTGGAAAAAAGTCCAAAAATAAATTATACGGGGAGAGGAAAATGTATTAGAGTCCAGGCTGTTTGTTTTTCTTAGAGGAAAATAAAATTTTTCTGTAATCAAGTAATCAATAAATATTCGTTTACATTATGTTCAATTTGAATCACAGTATAACAACGAAAATATAACAATTGGCTGAGAAGTAATTCCACATAATCTATACATAATAATACAGATAAAAAATTACAATAAGTCGAAATCATAAACGACATAGTTAGCAGTCTCCAAAAATATTTTCATTAGAAGTTAGACCGAGTAATATTTTCTGAAGATTGTTATTTTTATTACTAGTGTAATTTCTGTGGAAACTGCTGTTGAAACTATAAACTATACCGCAATAAACTCAACAACAAACCTCTCTCTACTTATATCTATGAATACTCGTTTTCGAATTGTAAATAGTTTTGAGATATACAAGTAAAACGTACCTCAATTTAGAAGTTCATAAATCCCAGAGACATAAAAGATCGTGTGATTATTTATTTTTGTAACAGAATGTAACGTGGATCTGTTTCTGAACATAGGAATATGAAGTACGGTGTACAACAGGGGCATGTTTTGAGTCCATTGTTGTTTCTTTCGTAGTTTATAGACTTGGCACAGGGTGTCCCATTTAAAAAGTGAACTCAATGGTTACTCGTCTAGACTAAACACTCTGTGTATCTGAAAATATTCCAAGTTTGTATATCCGTGCAAATACATCGACTTATTTTTGTACTCTGATTCCTAACTAGTTTTTCTACTTCGACACACTGAGTGCCACCCTGTATATATGAATTAAACTCGTGCTATAAACAGTTGATGATTATTATTATAGTTTTTTCAGGAGTTACTTTATTTTCGATGTCAAAAAAACGAAAGATTCCTGATTTTGTCCTGCCCAAAATTCACAACGAAATTCGACCTTCCAAAGAATCCAATCCAAGTTGAATCCTTCGCATCAAAACGTTCTTCGTAAAGCCTTCCAATAATCCTGAGGGCGAAAGCCAAGCCTTTATCTATGCCAGATCGAGGGAGATCTGAGAAATGGGAGGATTAAAAAAAAGTATTCGCGAGTAAACCTTTCAGCCTCACCCGGAGTCGATGTATTGCATCGCTCCGGTGATTTGTTCTGTTTTATCTGGAAGAAGTCCTATCAGAATTTATGCCATTCAAGCAAGATAACGTAAAGGAAGTGTCTCAATGGGAATTGTGGGATTCTAAAAGTTGAAAAAATGGTAGGAACCTGTCGAAGCAACAGCTTTTCTAGACAATTACTAGAAACGTTGAAAAAACATTTTGGATTTGAGGTCTGGAAAGGAAGTGGAAATAAAATCACTTTCATCGAAGTGATGTGTTCAACTTTTCAGGAATTAAACGCGATCAGTTTTTTTAAAGTTTGCAGATAAGACTAAAGAATGAAGCAAAATTTGCTTGAAGATTGGGAACGATTCCATCGAGAAGAATGTTATGGATTCATCAGTGATTACTTCTGATTGTTAGAATGGGCACGCGCTAATTTCACTAGTTTCTCATTTGTTAGAAATGTTACGTTGAAACACTGCATAGCCGAATAGCCGCAAGGTTAAAATCACATGAAATTCAAGATGGCGTTCATGACCAAAAAAGTAGACAGGTGTTTCTCCATCATTCTAGGACATGTGAGAGATCTTCATGAAAAAGTACCTGAATAAAGTTTTCGATTTAAAATAACCAGAACAATTAATCCTGAAAAATTGAAAGAGAAAAACAAAACTTCCCATTCCTTCGATCTTCAAAACTGTTAAAGATATTCAAAACGTTTTTTGAAACTATCATTCAGCACAAAAATGTACAACTTTGCCTCAATTTGACCAACTACGTATCTCTTGAAATAAATGAGAAACATACACCGTTTATCTACAGTTATACTGTCACTTGTCAGTTTATTGACATAAAATAACAAATACGTCACTAGTTCTAACCTTCGATTATACTAATACGTAATGTTTCAAATCAGAATTGTTGAATCTGAATGACCCTGTACGTATATCTAAACAAACTTTTCAATTTCAGTGAAATATCTACGAGAAGTGACTCCGTACTTCAGGAAAGCCAGCATAATCTCGGAAGTGGGTTGGGAACTCCAAAGGGGCTTCCTTACCGGGGCACCACCTGCTGCCAGGTCACCCCAACGTGCCGACACTCGCTACTTACCCTTACAACTCTGCCATCTGGCGAGAAACTTCAGATACCCCGATCCAGGTATGTTTCCAGATTTTTTGTGATTCGAAAATTGAGACTATGAGGTTGTACGTTCATGGGATGTTTTTTTCTTAGAATGTGTCAAATACACACCTCTGTTTCTTTTTTTATTTTCTTTTTTCTTCTTCCTCTTTTTTTTCTTTCTTTTTCTTTATTTTATTTTTCTTCCTTTTTTTGTCGTTGTTCAAATATCTACTTATGTGTTCTCAGGTGATAGAATAAAGTGTGTAAGTGTGAATTTATTATTGTAAAACTGTAATCCTAATTAATTATATATGTTACCAAGTTGGTGAGTCTTTCTAACTTCTGTGGGTTATTTCTATTGTTTATTGTATACACCATGTGTTACTTTAATGTACTCAATTATTACTGTCAAGAAACATTATTATTATCACCGTATGTGAAAGCTATTGATGATTTTTCGAATTTGTCAAGATGATTTGTTCAAGATATTGTTGCATTTTTAACTTTATTGATTCATTGATTACCATCAAGTATAAAATCCATTATGTGTAACAGTATCGTTTCAATTGCAACCTTGAAAACAACATTGAATAAGCTGCTCAAAAATATCACCCTCTTGCTCTAACCATTTTTGGACCCATTCGTAAACGCTTTTATTGGCCCTGAATAATTCTACCATCAAGATCATCGATAGCATGGATAATACTATGCTGGGAATCTTAGAGATCATCACAATGATCTTCATATACCACATTCTTCAAATTTCCATAAAGATTAAATCAATATGCATTATGTCTGGTGATCGAGGAGGCATGCGGACAGCTCCATCATGTTGGAAATGGATCTGTTGTCTATCCATCAAATTCAGATTATCCAGGAATTATAGAAGTGCGTTTTTGAAGGTTACAAGGACGAAAGAGAGTATTATTTTAACGACTCCAACAGTGGTTGTTTTTTCTCTTGAACAGTTCCTTAGTTTTGACTATAGGTCAGAAAATTATAGGACAATTCTCACTCAGGATTCATCGATTTAGAATATTGTATACTGGGTGTGCCATTTTGATTATCATTTATAAGTCAATATCAATGTTAACAAAGAGAAACAAATGGATAATAAGAAGCTATAAAACTCTTCTTCGTTCTCGATATCAGTATTGTCAGTTCCATAGTCAGTTCTGTGTAGGAACAGGAAGCCAGCGAATAACTCTTTCAACTTTTTCTCATGTTTCCATGAATCAGTCGCCTGGTAACATTGCGAACAAAAGAAAGGTTTTTAGTTCTGTCACAGGGTGCCGCGACTCTCGCAATGGATCTCTTCCTCTCTGACGCTTTATTCCTACGACATTAATCATTCTTTTAGTTTGTGTCATCCATGCAGGCATTCGGGTCTTTTTAATGCGGAAAAACTGTGAAAGGAACCGACTTCCAGGGAGAATATTGTTCAATATATTCCATGTACCTGTAAATAATATTACAAAATTCGAATTGAACCAGCATTATGCAGTTGGTAGACTTTTTATATAGGGTGTAACTAAATAAGTGTGAAACATTTGAGGGCGTGATTCCCCATCAAAAAAATATAGGGTTTTTCATATAAAAAACTTCATTGAAGCCCCTTGAAGGGGGTACAAAAAAATTTTTACAAGCACCAAAAAAGTTACAGAATTGAAATGAACCTGACATTTTGTACTACCAAAAAGACACTTAGCCAGTTATTTATTTGGTTTATCCCATGATTGTAAGGGGTGGAAAAGGCAACTGCTCAAATTTATTTCTAATGTAACTTTTCGTCTAATTTATTGATAACAAAACATACAACATGTAGAAATCATAGTAAATGTTCAACCTTCAGACATTACGCATGCGTCTAGACGTCTTCGCATCAAGCCACGTAGTAGCAGAAATAAAAGGGCTGATCCAAAGTTCAGAGTTTCTTTATATAAAAGATCCTATCTATTTTCGATGAGGAATCACCCGCTCAAATGATTTACACTTATTTAGTTACACCCTGTAATATATTTTTTGATCATAGATAGTTGTGACAGCTCGCCAGAAGGTGCAGTGTTGCTGATTGTCTATTTTCTCAACGATACTCCGACACAGAAAGCTAGGTTGAGTTTATCATTCGAATGGTTCGAAAAATATTTTCGATTTTTAAAATACATTTATCAGAATTGGATATCTATTGACTGTGTTCAAATCAGGAATGTTGTAGATTATTTTGAAGAAGTATTAAAAATATATTCCATAACATTTCTACCATTCCTAAAGACAAAAATGGCAAATGCAAAAAAAATGCAACCATCCACTTAATGCTCTCGTTATAATAAGAATAAGTTGCCAAGAGAAGATATTTTTAATATTCGTGACTAAAATAAACAACCTTTATATTTCAACCAATTAGAAATTTCAGTGGTTAGCTGGGTAGATTTAACTTTGCACAGTTGGTGTTGTCTTCCTCAAATGAACCCATTAGCCTTCGAGTAGCTTCTGATTATGGCAAAAAAAAATCTGAAATGGTTCTTCTAGCGCAATGGACCTCCTACCTGGTTTGCATTTCGGAATTTGAATCTGATCGTATAATGCAATCGAATTTTTTATAATTTCTTGGTCATTCCAAGAGTGTAGCTACCATAAATAATTTCACTTACAACTCTGAAATGAATACTGAATCTTTTGAACTAAATCCAAAGGGTAGTCGTTCATCTGGATTAACATCTCTCACTTGGGAAATCATCGAGTCCAACTAAACTATATCTTTTCGATTGTAAAGTTTCAAAACTCATCATCCAGAGAAGTTTTTACTGAATCTCGAAACTTTGAACGAATAATTCAAAAGTTTCGTCCTCTCCGTTCATAGTTTTGCCCGACGTAGTTGAATTTTTCATTATTATATAAAGTTGAGTTAAAGCTATGGAGTAGTATGAGGTGTTTTGACTCACTGTCTCACAATATCTGCACATAAATCCCAAACCTTCATACAAAAATTGATAAGGTACTCAAAGTGACATTTACTTTTGTATTGAAATCCATACCAAATGAACATTCATATTCATATGTCTGGAACTCAGATTGATAAATTCCAAATTCCGATCACACAAAAAAAACATTCTTTATATTTTCCCAGCTTCCAATATTGCGGAACGAAATTGAAACAGCCTATAGGTACGGGCTTGAATGTTCGATGAAAGACCCCGTTTATCTACGGCTTCCGGCTCAGAGATTTCCATGGTTCAACGTTTGCCTTTTCATCCGATAATGGTTTTCCGAAATAATAAAAAATGGGAATGTTCGGCACGACGCTGGCTCGCTGGCTGAACGATCCCTTTAGTAATCACGCAATTACGGTGATCCGAGATGTGAAAAGCGGATTTTGCAAACACAATTGGTGAAGGGTCGTTTTTGGGTGACCAGGAATAAAGGATGTAATTATACCCTCTGAGGAAATGATCGAACCTGGTGCTAAGATTTTATTGTCTTTATTTTCACTGATTACTTTGAGTTGTTGATCTCGGATCTAAGGGAGTGGCAAGAAGACCTCAGTAGAGAAGACACGAAGTAGACTCAACAGGTACACAGCAAGGTTCTGGTGCGAGAATTGATTGCTCTTTTTTGAAGGAAAAACACTTCTATGTGGTTGGTGAACACACCTCAGTGTTCCAGGTAGAAAAATTGGCAATTCTTCTCTCCAAACCAGTCCTCAGAATAATCAACTCGTCGTTGTTTTAGGTCAAAAGTGAGCTCTCGCGACATCTATCTTGCACAGAGCTTCCTCATACCCAAATATTCGTGATAATGTGATGTACAGGGTGGGCCAAATTGGACACTTTTGAAGGGAAAGTCCTGTTTCTATACTAGATGAAAACTGGTGGCAGTGTCAATTTTTATGACAAACTTTATGGTGAAAACTGCATATCGATATCTATAACCGTTTCTGATTTACAGCATGTTTTCCATGTGTGCATTTTTGAGAAGTTGCTGTAACTTCTTTCCTGTTGAAAATTATTCATTTCTATAAAAACGTTTCCGAAGCACTTTTTCACGTAGAATTCGATTGTTTAACTCAGCAATTTTTTCAAATCATATATGAAATGGTTGTTGTTAGAGAAATAATTTTTTAAAATGAGACAATCTGTATATTCCTGCATATTTCGACAGAACTTGAGATTATCATTCCAAAAATATAGCACACTCAATGTTTTGCTCAAGACATCTTCGAAATACAGTACTTTTAGATTTTTTTTATATATATAAGTAGACGTCAGAACCTTTTTTGAACATTTTTTACCGAATTATCAATTCAACGGTATTGAGGGAGTAAACATTTGCATCACTGTAGCTTTTAAATCGTTTCTGGAGATCGTCGGCAACTTAAAAATAGGATCTTTCAACCTTTCCCAGAGGTAAGAGTCCGTAGGCGTTAGGTCTGGTGACCTGGCCGGCCAACGGTTGGGTCCTAGGTAATTATCACAGTTTTAATCGAGGCAATTTATCATCACGAATCATTACGTGGATTCTTTAGATGTTTTCGTCGGTGACAACCTCTTCAGGCGTCCCCTCCGGTGTTCATTTCACCACGTCTAAACCAATCCTTGATTGATGGTTGATTATCCTGCGGCAGTGCTTGGAAACTCGTTATCAAGCCAAGTTTAAGCTCCAACTGTATTTATTCCCTTCAAAAAGCAATACTACATCAACAAACGAAATTCCTTTCGATCCATGTCACAGTAACAAAAGTTGCATCACTCAAAATTCTATAATCCACAAACTAATCATCTGACAACTATCACATTTATACACGCCTCTTTTGAAGATTAGGACTAACTAAAAATCATATGTAAAGTAAAGTAAAGTATTTATTTAACTACGTTACATTCTCCAAATGTTTGTAGCAAGTCAAAAAAAAACAATTATAAAAAAAGAAAAGAAAAAGAACAGATCAAAACATAGCAAACACCAAATATTTGAGATAGATTCACAATAATTTAAAACAATCGAATTGATCTGAGTGATCAGCGAGTTAAAAAGTTGGTGAGCATGTTCATAGATACTGATTTTGGAAATGGCCAACATAATCATTGATAGAGTAGAAGCAATATCTCAAGAGGTAAAATTAAACATAGAGAGACCCTTAAAATTGTCTGGCGAAAGATTATAAAGAGTGAAGTCTAATGTATTTCTCTTTGATTTCATGAGGCGATAACGATGTGTACGTATATTATTTGCAGATCTAGTATTATGATCATGAACGTCAGATTGTTTGATCAACATATTTGCCTTCTTATGAATTTCTAACAAGACACTGTATAGATATAGAGTGGGTAGTGGCATTATTTGTAGTTTCAGAAAAAGAGGCTGGCAATGAATGATCTCTACCGGGTGATTCTTCAAAGTGGCTCGCCCCTATAACTTTTTCATTATTGGAGATAGAAGAACAAAATTCGGGGGTTGTGTATTATATGTCAATTCGCATTATTTGACGTATTCACTTGCTTTGCAGTACTTCCGGTTTGACCGGAAATGACCTCAACTTTCGATTTTCAAATGGAACACCCTATATATTTTTACTTATTTCGATCGAGGAAGACATTATCTATCCAACAAAACTTTGTTTGTGAATATTTGACGTATGAAAGAATTTTTATTTCAATTTTTATTTTTCGATCTAGCGTGCCATGGATCGATTGAAACGCTTCCTTTTTGATCAAGTGACATTGGAAAAATACAACTTTGAGGCATATGACTTCAGAGTCGTTTCAATAATTTTGTCAATGTCACAAATATCATTTCTTCCAGTTAACTCGATTTTTTCAAATGGAAAGAGGGTGGCTCGTCGGGTTTTTGTGAAAGATCATTTTCTTACGAACAATTTGATACCACACACTTCCACTTTATTTTCACTATCATTCTCAATAATTGCAAGAAGCCCAATACCTAAATTGAAATAAAAATTCTTTCATACGTCAAATATTCACAAACAAAGTTTTGTTGGATAGATAATGTCATCCTCGATCGAAATAAGTAAAAATATGAAGGGTGTTCCATTTGAAAATCGAAAGTTGAGGTCATTTCCGGTCAAACCGGAAGTACTGTAAAGCAAGTGAATACGTCAAATAATGCGAATTGACATATAATACACAACCCCCGAATTTTGTTCTTCTATCTCCAATAATAAAAAAAATATAGGGCCGAGCCACCTTGAAGAATCACCCGGTATATCCTGAACCAGTAATGATTCTGGATTCGTATGGATTCAATTCTGGTAGCGCCATCTAGGTGTCAACCCGGGGACTTTTTAATTGACCTGCTACAGCTCAACTGATCTCAGTACCCGCACATAGTGAAATGGAAGGCAATGAAATAACCGATGAATTAGCTAGGAAGGGCTCAACTACACCCTATCTAAGCCCGGAACGAGTTCATGGCGTGCCTTAAAGCACACTTATCCATGGGTATAAAGACACCAATTTTCTTTTGCGTTTTCAGAGAGCAGAACATTGGAGTTGCACTCACCTGATGTGGTGCACAGTTGCGTGTTGCGGGCATCAGACCCCTCAGAAGCGGCGGCTTGGTTCAACACCCTTCATTCCGCCCTTGACGCCCTCACCTCAGCCGCCCTTCACGAAGCGTCCAGGGCGATTCCAGATCTGAGGTACATCGGGTGGTTGCTCAGGAGACCGAGGTCAGAGGTAAGATGTGAAGAGAGTCTATAGCGAGACTTAGATGTATACAGGTGTTTTAGAATTGCACGGCAATATATCAGGTACGCATTCTCTGGTACAAAATGAGGAAAAAAGTTCCTATGAATATGTGTCCGATCTCGATTATTAGCGGAGTTACAGGGTGTTGAAAGTTTTAAAAAAATTTGGTTTTTATTTTATTGTGCTTGATCTACTGCAGATAGAGCTTTCAAATTCTATACGAGTATCAAGCAATAGGTGCTGCTTAATGTGAAAGTAAATATTTTCCAAATACCATACAGGGTGTTGCATTTTCCGAGGTCTCAATCCATAAAAGCCTCAAGAAAAACTTGCTCGTACACCACTGGTGAACTTCAATATTTTTTTCAAGTTCTTCAACCTAATACCTAAATTTTGTCCTTGTAGACATTTGATTGAATTCCATTCAGTTTCATCAGAAATCAATCACTTTGTAAATTGGCTCAAGTTACATACTCTGAAATGTTACTATTTTGATATTTGATATTATTCAGAGAATCAAAATGAAATGAAAAAGGAATTTATCAACATATGTTCAGAGGAATTGTTGAAAGTGTCCTCCGTTTTGTTGAATGCAACATTTAGCACGACGAATCCATGATTCCTTGGCACTTCGTATCAACACCCTGTAACTCAGCTTATAATCGAGATCAGACACATGTTCATGAAAACGTTTTTCCTTATTTTGTACCAGATAATACGTACCTGAAAAATTACCGTGCAATTCTGAAACACCCTGTATAATAATAGATGATCGTTGTCCCCTTTTCTCCGAACGCGTTGCCATAGCAACCGTCAGCAGCAGTAAAACAAAACTTACTTGGGCGTTTGAATTTTTTTCTTCCATTTTGAAGTAACGAAATTCGTTTTTAGTAAATCCATGACAATGTATCTCTGTAGTTACTTGAAAAACAATTTTTTGCTGCGAACTGGTTGACTTTGAGTAAAAATTCAATAGGCTTTTTCTGTTCAGAATCAGAATGAAACAAGCTATTGAAAATTAATTATTAATTGGAAAACAAAAAATAAGTCGAAAAGTTACATTGGAAATAAATTTCAATGATTGTCTTTGTGATAGTAGAAAATATCAGGTTAATTTCACTTTTGTGAATTCTTAAGTGTTTGTGAAAGAAATTGTGGAACAAATTTTATGTACTCCCTTCAAGTGGCTGTATCTTAACAAGGAATGCTCCAATGAAGTTTCTTTTCATGAAAAAAATGATGAACCACCCCCTGAAATGTTTTCACCTATTTTATATCATCCTGTGCATTTGTTCTTCCATCATCAATTGCAGAATATAAAAACTCATTCCGAACCCTTACCGACAAATTTGTTTGATCTGCCATAGGCGGGGATACCTTATTTTATGAATTCATTATTTTTATAAATACGTTTTAAATCATATGCAAGAAATTTTTCCTTAAAAGGCAATCGAATCATTATTACGCCGTTGTTTAGCACTCAATAATTTTCATTCGCCCATGGTCTCCAAAACGCCATATTTCGATTTATTTAATAACATTTCTAAATTCAACACACCACACTACACACTGATATACAGACAATTCAATCTGTTGAGTGAAAAAGATGATTTTTAGCTTCCGAGCGTCCATAACCCTTCGGCCAATAAAGTGCCAATGCATTGCCTGATTCACTGTTTTCATTGGTCGAAAGGGATGTTGACACATACAACTCGAATCCACGTTGACCCTGGCGGCTTCTCTGACTTCGTACGAGTACTAATCATTATTTTTGTTTCTTAATTTGGCGTGAGTGCCATGCGTTTATATAGGGCGTATAATAAATATTGATTACTCCTCGCATAACTGTGTCCTGCAATTGATAATGGGGGAACTATAACAACTTCTCCATCTAAATCAGTGGTTCCCAAACTGGGGGGCGTGGAGAAAGTCCAGGGGGGGCGTGACACCCAAATGAAATAAATAAAAAAAGTACAAAAATAATATCCACAGATTTTTGAATTGAAGTCTTTCTAAGTTTTCAGAATTGTTTTTGTAATGTTTCAATTTCCACGTTTTTTTTTACCAATTTCCACGCTTCCACATAAAGAATATTCACTCGACATAATGGTCAAGTGTTTGTGAAAAATTAAAGCCATTGTTTAAAATAAAACAGATCGAAACACACAAGAGTTCAATACTCTGAGTGATATGTGTAGGGGGGCGTGGGGGGTCTCCAAATAACCAGAGGGGGGCGTGGTACAAAAAAGTTTGGGAACCCCTGATCTAAATTCAACTCCTCATTCGTAGAACACCATGTCCAGCTCCGATTCCTCCGACGACCATTCCGATCGTTGGCATTCGGTCTTCGCCGCCGTCACCGACAGCGAGTTACGCGTTTACCAAAGCGCCCCCTGGTCGGGAGAGGCGTGGCGATCACCGGCCGAGGCGTACCCGTTGATCGCGACCCGCCTAGTGGGCGCGGCCGGCAGAAGGGGCGGGGACGCGCCGCCCGAGTTCAGCGTGAGGTGCGCGACGGCCGAGGGCGTGGTCACGCACGCCTTGAGGGCGGAGACGCATCGGGATCTGGCCCAATGGGCGAAGGCGTTGGTCAACGGGAGTCATGCAAGTGCTGTTACGCAGAGGGAGTTGCTGTGCAGTGAGTATTGGGGTTTTTGGATACCGTTGAGGGCGCTGCGGAGCTTCGACAAATATTTCAGCAGGATTGCTGACTAGCGTATTTGATATAGGGTAAAACGCTAGTAATTGACCGTCAGCCAGTGTTTGACCATTTTCGTGTAAAAATGTAAAAAATAAGAATCCTAGGAATATTACAACAAATATAAAACTATCTATGAATAGCCTAAAGTCTTTTTTCCATGTCCCACTATGCAAAACTTTCGCTTATAATAGCATTCCCGCGTTCAGGCTGCGCACATTGTCTTAAGAAGTGTAATTTTTGAGTTAAGAAGTCCGCCCAAACAAGGTAATATTATTCAAGCGTTTTTACATATTTTGTATTTTTATTTGTTTGTAGGTATTCTAATAAATGTTTTCTATTATTTATATCGGAAAAATACGGGTTTAATTTATTTTTTTTCCAAAATACAGCCGGTCAAAGACCGATAGCTCTAAATTTGAATAAAAATTGTAGTTTGGCCGATCGGTCAAATACTAGAGAAATTGTGAGTTTTATAATCTCACAATTATTGGAAATGGATCAATAATTGAATGAAGTTTAATTATTTTTCTAAAAAGTTATATATTCCTCTTTTAATGGTTTAGTATTTGACCAGACTTTTGAGCTGTATAAATAAGATACAAGCAGTTTGAGTATGGGGTCAATAACTGGTTCGTTTTTTGGTCATTTACTGGGCACAAACAGGTCAAACACTGAGTTTTTCTGCATGTTCCAAATTTTATAAATATTTCAGCTTAATATAAATTTGAATGTACCTGTTTGTTTCTTTTCGATTTTATTAAACATCCTTTATAACGATAAAAATAATTGACCGCAATTAAGTAGGAATATTCGCTGTGTAATATAAATAATGAATGTTTGGTCAAACACTAGCCCCTATAGTGGTCATCAAGATGATCTCTTTTGGAAACCGGGGTTGTTGAAATAATGTAGTTGACATAATAACGTCCAATGAAAAAATAACCCATACCGTATTCGAAATAATTCATACACAGAATCGTATTTTAATGAAAGCAAATGATAATTGGGACAGCATCATTATTTTTTTTCGAACAGGGGAAATTGTTCGACGTCTCTACACATGGACAGAGGAAGTTTAGGTGACATGCATCATCATGTGGATTGTTTGAGGAAAAAATACATTATATTGACGATGATTTTTCATGAATCACTTCAATTCGTTGGATCAGAAGTAGTTTAAATCTGTTTTACAATCTGTTTCACAATTCTTTCCACGAAATTAAACGAAAATTATGCATAAAAATAATAATGAAATAATTTTTTCTGAGTAAAATATTCTCAATTAAGAATTCAGAAACTTCATCGAATCTTCAACAAACCTCTCTCCGGTCACCGCAAAGGGTTGTCTGAGTACAAAATTGCACATTTTGTTGCCTCAGTTCATCAAAAAACATGCACTCACCCTCCATTTGTGTAAATAGTCGGGTGGAGACAGTGGAAGGGAAGCTATTCATGAAAAAAGTAATGTGCAATGTCTCTCTCTCTCTTGATACACTCAATTTCATTAAATTTCAACAACATCTTCATGACATTATTTTTCAAGGGTGTGTTTGGAAGGATCGGCCCGCCCAACTCGTGATCCACTACGAAAACGGGTTTACTTTACTCGAGGCCGGCACTGGATCCAGGACGATATGGAGGTATTCTTTCGATAGGCTGAGGAACTCTTCGGATGATGGTAAACGGTTCCTATGGCTGGATTTCGGGACGGGGGATGATAAGGAAGTGGTTGGTATAATTGTTATTTGTACCTCTATATCAGTTTATTTTTTTTTCAAAAGTAACAAATGCAACCAAGGTCATAATGTTTTATATGAGCAATTGATTTTTTTTTGAATGATATAGAGAAATTTAATATTCTCAAAAATTATTTCTTTGTCAATCATTTCAGGATTATTGATTTCATGACATTTCATTGATATTTCTCATTTACGTCTATACAGCGCGTCAAAATAACTCATGATGAAAATAAATATTCCTAACAAGTAATTTTAATGATATTTTTCCAGGAACTGGATATGGAAGGATGTCCCAAACCAATCGTCTTCATATTACACAATTTCTTATCTGCCAAAATCCATCGATTGGGGTTATCGGCATAAGAATATCAACTTGTAGAATTTCCTTGTCCTCCATAACTATCGACTTCGTGTTTTCGAACTGATTCGTCAATTAGTAGATGTAAATAATGTCCAAATGATTCGCATCTCCTACCTGTTTGAGTTAGTCTAATGAGTTGACCAAATATTTCACTGTCATTGGCTTAGTACAACAATGACATGACAAATCTTCATTTGTTTCGCAACAAACAAATGCAAAGCTTGGAAGAATTATGAGTCGGTGAAATAATTGGATTGACACATAAATTCTATCATGGATAAATATAGTATTTGTATATGAATCACTACTATAGCAGAAAATAATCAAAATACATTATGAAATCGATTGCAATTCAAGTGACGGTTTTGAAAACCTCTAGAAGTTTAAAGAGTTCAGATTGATTAGAATTTGTTCTCCCAATCTACTAGATTCTCTCCGAATTTCAAGAGTTTTATTTATTACATTAATCCAATTATTATCTGAACATCGACTAGTGGCCAATTATGAAAAATTTCGAATTATTTGTCTTTAATTCATTCTGCTGGTTATGTATATCACGTTTCTGATCCCACAGCCTCCATTCAATTTATCAACCAAATTGCAAGGTTTGTGCCTTTCCTGGTGACTGGTTGAAAAATGGTACAAAATCCATTTATATTTTAGTATTACATTCCTTGTTCACATAGAAGATGTTCTGTAGTTGATAGTGCTCACTTTTACCCCCAAATCCAAGGGTATTTTACAACTAAGCGATTATCACTAAATGAGCAATTGGAAAAATAATTCAATTAACTTGATAGTTACTCTGATTTACTGATTATATTTGATTTAATTGGAGGTCGTGAAAACCTGACATTCCAACACTTTTCGATTCGAATATGGATGAAGAAGTGTGTCCCATATATCACAAAACACCCTGTAGATCCATAAGTATCATCATTCCATATTGAAAATATTTCTGAACGTAATTGAAGATAATTTTTTTAATTCGAAATAGAATGTATAATACTTTCAGAATGAAAATTAATAAATTGAAAATTATTAAAAACACGAGATATACTATTTGAAGATGAATTTATTGGGAAAATAATATGAAACTCACCCAAATTACCCTTGAATAACGAAAAATTAACAATGACCTGGTCGACCATATACCTTTTTATCATCAAACACAGCATTTTCTCAAAACTAAGCATATTTCAAGGAATCAAAAAACATGGTTACTATTCATCTGATTCATTCCCATAAAATTATATAAAATAAGCATCGAGTTAATTATAGGTATTGTTATTTGTGAACTATTCAGAATGGAGGAAAATTTCAATAAAATTAGCTTCAATTATCAATGAGTAAGCTGAATTAATTGAACTTTTTGTGTAATTTCAGAACATCATTCTTCTATGTCATTCTTCTCAAAAAGTTTTATCAATAAGAACCAAATCAACTGCATTAATCAAAATACTTTTATCTGCTTATACTAATGATTATCCATAATGGTATGCCATTTTGTATTTTTGTATGTGTAAGTAACGATGATAATAATTATACTAAGAATATATATGATCTTCGATGTGAGATAATATACGACTACATACTGGGTAGATATACTCATGTGAAAAATAGTTTTTACATGTTATTCTCTTACCTTTCTAGACATAATTCAAAATATCACTGGTTGAGAGACTCGTATATTCTTCAATCTCCATGATTTACTCTAGATATCGATTGTGAATGAGGATTTAGTGAATATCATATTGATACTTCACATTGTAACAGGGAATATCTCAATTTTATTTGATGATATTGATCATATTGACTTATTTTCATAAAGTATTGTATTCCGAAATGAAACACGAGATGATTTATATATTTCCAATAAATATCAGAACATAGTTCAATAATTACTAATCGAATTTCATCATTTGAAATATACATATTTTTGATTTGAGAAGTTATGAGTGATGTTGGGGATATAATGAATAGGAAATTGTATAGCTTTTTACTGTTAACTTTAAGGTATAGGTGTATGATTAATGAAAATTGTAAATATACATAATCCTAGCCAAATGTATTGTATCAGCAATAAATGTGAAACAGCTTGCGAGTTTTATTTCAATTCCTTATTGAGTATGAGGAAAATCATTAAATGATGGAAAGAAAAATATCGAATCAAACAAATTGGATTTTTCTATTATTTCGCATCACTTCAGATGTATAAGATCAACATGAAACTATTTCAACTTCTTGGAGTGCGAATTGAATTGTCATTCTAGATTCAAAAATATGGACAATTTTAGTTTTACAATTCAATAAAATTGAGCAAAAAATCACAATATTTGGGGACTTGGGGTGAATCTGATGAGGAATAATGATAAAATAGTTTCAGTCAGAATATCATCGAATTGTTTGTATTATAATTTTGTTCATAATTGTTGTAATTTGAATAAGACTGAATAAGTCTTCGAGAGAAACATTCATCGAGAAAATAGAAAATTAGCTGAAATTAAAAAAAAAATCAGTTTATAGAGCTAGAGCCGATCATTTCGATCAATGATAACCATGATCTAATTATCTTTCATTGACAGTCATAAAAAAATTCAAGGGGTTCGATAGACAATCAACATAATCTTTGTCATTAATTTAAAAAAAAAATATATATACTTCTGATCGAACTATAATAATGACATCATATCATAGTATAAATGTTAGGATTAACAAAATATACTTTCAACAACACAAATAGTATACTGAAGGCGCTACAATTCAGAATTATTCAACAACTATTTTCAAAACTTTCTACTTATACAGCATCGCTTGATGACTATCAATTAACAATCAATTGGAAATAATGATGATATTAGTCTTTATGTACAAGCATCTGAAATTAGAAAAGAAAGTGATAAAATAACGAAGACTAATCCTCAATTTGTATTGGAAATTTGAAGATTGTCCAGAAATGTTACGCAGCCAAGATCGAGATAATTCAGAATGTACATGTTTTTCATTGAATGGTCTAAGATGTCTCCTTCCACTTTTAGAAAAAGTTTATCTTATACCATCGCAAATTGAAATACCAATCAATGTGACATAACAAATTTCCAGTTGGAATGCTGAGTATGATCAACTGAATCAAGTTCAAGTTCAGTTACAGTGTGTTAAAATATCAAGCTCTCAATACACCTATTGCAAATTTATTGTTATTTGTAGTTCAATTCAAATCGATGCTGACTTCAATGCTAATGAAAAAGTATACCATGGGACTATGAATTGAATAAAAATAAAACAACCAAGACGCCTTATTCTGTTTTTACCTCTTTAATTTCTAATAACTTGTCACAATTACAGCAGCTCATCAATATTTACTGAAGATAAAGTAGATAATTATTTTTTCCTCATCAAATATTACTATACGAAAGAGATATTGGTGCTATGGTCAAATGAATATAATTGTTACTCTTGTCCCACTGATACTTTTGTGAACATCAGCTAATGTCAAATTCTATTCTATAGTCAACGAACATTTCATTAAACTATTCTGAAAGGATGGTAAGTTGAGTTCAAGAGTTTGAAAGATCATAATATTTAGCACGTATGAAAATCGAATCAACTGAGTTCTAGAGCAATTCGAGTTTTAAAGATGTCAGATGAAATTGAACGTTTCTATGACGTATTACCCAGTCAACCAGTTTTGGTTGCAGGGAAGTTGTAGGGAGTTAACATCGTGGAAATGCGACTTCACAATGTTGATATAAAAAACTGCAACCAGTACTTACTGGGGAGTGCTTAATGTCCGCAACATTGTATATCACTGGTAATTACCTAATACATCACAATGTGGATGTGTGGAAGGTACCATGAATAGCAACATTGCGACTTCGCATTTTAGCACTTATTGGAAAGATAATGAGCTTTCAAATTACGTGTTCCGTTGAAGTTATATTCATATGTAATTTGGTAATTACCATCGTGGCACTAAATTCGCTCTCTATGAGCGTCTTCTAATTTAATTGAAATAATGTTAATTCTGAAACACCCATGGAATTAGTACATACCTGGAAAGCAGAATAAATATATCTCAGCTGCCTTATATT
Source organism: Plagiodera versicolora (assembly GCA_037013635.1). Classification (NCBI taxonomy): domain Eukaryota; kingdom Metazoa; phylum Arthropoda; class Insecta; order Coleoptera; family Chrysomelidae; genus Plagiodera; species Plagiodera versicolora. The sequence continues at coordinate 6,153,634 of CM072991.1, read as the reverse complement.
TCAACCATTTTATAATGCCTAAGAAATGTGCATAGGTTAAGTCTATGAGATTTATATACAGGGTGGTACTCCAGTAGGTATAATCAGGACCAGCAATAAAACACATCATATGCCTGCTCTTCATATTGAATCTATTTTTCATTCTTAAGGGGAAATAATTAAACAACTATTATAAAATACTGATCTGTATATTTTGAATATAACACAGGGTGAGTCAAGCTGTACGCATTTCTAGCCAGGCATATGGCTGAACAGAATCATCAGATATATATTAGTCCAATGCATTCAGCTTGACTCACCCGAAATACTTTATAAAAACTTCAACTCACATTGTAATATCATAGAATATAAAAACAAAAACATTATTTTCGAAACATAATGAAATAAAAATAGTATTATTTACAAAACAAAAATAGTATGCTGTACAGACAAAATAAAATCAAAGGAAACAACAAAAACATTGATTGTTACCATATCAGATTATTATACTATGATGATCCAAATAATGGATTGCCACTGTCAACTGAAAATAATATTAATAGAAATTATTTTGTTTTTTTTTATAGTTTAATACTGTTCCTGAACACGTTAGGTACACTTATGTTGATGTTATCATGTTTTATTTCTAATCAAATTATTGAAAAATTCTATATTCAGCTTTTATTGTAGAGAAAGATGTTTCTGAGTATTGAAAACAGTGTATACATGTTTGACATTATAGAATATCATTCAATATTCTGATACTAAATTCCGATAATGATACGACAAAACGGTTGAGGAGTCCATCTTGTTAAAAAGCATTGCTTTTCAATGGGCATCACCTTCCCAATTGCACATTTATGAGCATCTTTTTGCCATTGGAAATGTATACTTACCGCATGCACCTAGAGCTGTCTTATATTCTTCTTAACAAACTTCTCAAAATACTGCACACAAAACCAACAATTCAACCAACCATTAAATACGCACCACACAGATCATAATATATTATTTTCATCTTCCCTTTGTTCCTTGACTTTCATTCGTGTGCACGTGTTGTTGCTATGCCCTGCGCAAGCGCCAATTCTATGTTCGAAATATATGAACAGGGATAAGTCGCAAAGTAATAGCATTGTGCACTTCATCTGAATCTCTCGATTAAATGTTCCACTCAATCATTAGGAAAGTTAACATGGGGACTTCGCAACGATAACAATATGTGGATGTTGATATCCACAAAGCGAAGTCCCATGTAAAACCCAGAGAGGTTTCCAAGATGATCTTCAATGTGATATTATTTGGTATTCCCTGCGACTTACTGTTACTTTTTTGGTTGACTGGGTAGTCCCTTGCAATATCTTATTTAGCACTGTGGTAATGATTCTTCAGAAATATAATGCATTCACTTTGAGTAATCTGTGGAGAATAATATAAAGGTTTTTGATTTAATATAACCTCAACATCGATTGAATTATAATAGATCTTAGGAATATATTATATTAATTAGAGCAATCATCCCTAATAGCACAATTACACGTTTGACGTTGAAACCTAGATGTATGTTACATTTCACATACTGTAAAAGGAATATGAAGTAATGTTCTATAGTGGTTTTCAGGCTTCAAGATGACAACATCGTGTTTTCAAAAATTGGTGATCTTCCTTATTCAACAATATTGTGTGGGTATTGACCACTCCCTAGTGATTTTTTTCACTCTGTGTTTCCATCTCTGCAAGTAGACTCTTATCAATTCAATTTTTATTTTACATATAGATCTCGGGAATGGTTTCTAATACTATTTTAATTTTTTAGTATATGTTTATAGATCAGTATCAATTGATAGGGTATTATCTTTCAGAAAATGATGGAAGTATATACGTCTTTTTATATTATAACACTTTTTAATCATCTAGATTTTTTAAAATTTCTTCGATGACAATTAATTGGACCGTTCTTCATCTTATTAACTAACTGCATTTTCCTTTTTGTTCTTTGTGTTAAAGTCATCGATAAGTGGATAAATTATCTATTGGATCATTTTTTTCGGTCTACAACCGTCATGGAAGGTTCTTCTTACTCTTTATTGAAATCAATCACTAATATCGATGTTTTTGTTTCGTTTTTGTTCAGTTATTTTAGCTGCTATTCCTCATTGTATTTCCAAAAATGATAATATGGAACACTATTTCAATTTCAAATCACTGAGTTTCAAGATATTGTATGATTTTTTCCAGATTGCCTTAGTGGATCTGGAGTAAATAAGTCTGCAATTCTGTGAATGTGTGAACATTACCAGTAGGGCTCAATTGAATCAAAATGGAGAGAAAACATTTCGAGTACCTGAAGTTCCTCATGATATTAGCAGGAATTTGGAGACTGGAACTCGTATCCAAGTCTAAAACATTGAAATACGTTTACGGATTATACACAGTCTTCATACAGATGACATTCGCATGTTTTGTGATCAGATTATTCGTGAGGTTAGCAACAGTATGGAAAGAAGATATAAATGTAACTATGGAAAACCTGGAAACGTCAATATTTTGCATCACCTTGACCTTGAAAATAATTATTTGTCAATCCAAAGGCATTATTGATCTCATTCGGAAAACATTGGCAGATGATGAAAAATTACGTAATTCTGAAAATCAGGAAGATAAAATGGTCTACTATGATTATGCCAATCACACTTTCAAGGTAAGATAATGCAAGACGATCCTTCCGGAAAATTAATTAATTTCCAGATACATAGCTCATTTCTAAGGGAATCAAATTTTGTCGATTATATCGGTCACTCAGGTAGTTTTTCATTTCAAATTATTTTCTGCATCCCATTCCATTCTTACATTTCTGTATGTTTATATTATTTTATTCTTGTAACTATACAAATTGTTACATTTTCACATACCTTTATTATATTTGGTACCTTAAAATTTCCGGTTGTGCTATCGTTGATGATGTTAAAGATGCTCATGATAAGTTCACTTTGTGTTTAGGTTTGATTTATTATTACCTAAATGCATTCACCACTGTGATCAAAAAATAAGGTAAATAGGTTTATGAGATTTGAATCCTCTATTTATTCCTTCAAATCAATTTGATTTTATCCAAAGTAGTCCCTTGTAAAACCTTCAAGACCTTCTTTAAATCGGTTTTCGTCTCCTCAATCATGACTATTTATTCAAGCAAGATATTTGTGACAGCTACCCTAAAAGTGCAGTGTTGCTGCTTGCCAAGTTTTTCAGCGATACTCCGAAATATTGTAGAAAGTCAGGTTGAGTTTATTATTAAAATTGTTTTGAAATGTCTTTTCGATTTATAGAATATATATACCAAAACTATTTGATGTGGATAACAGTTGAACAGTCTTTTCAATAATTATGAAAATTTCAACTAGAATCAACAAACTTCATTGGAGGATCAAATATTTCTCGTCAAGAAAATTTGGCATCGTTATTATGGCACTGTGAAGTGTTTCCACCTATGTCTCAACCAATTAGAAGTTCAGTGGTTAGCTAGTTACTTTTCATTTTCTACTATTGGTAACGAAATATAACCAAATCTGTCAGAACTATCTTCCTCAAATAAATAGACTAATAAGGCTGATTTATAACGAACTCAAAAAAGGGTGGATTGCCTCAATTGACAAATTTCAATAGAGTTCTCCGAGACACAATTTGATAAGTTGAATACATTCAAGTATACAAATCCAACTGAAACTCTAATTTAAGGTTTCCCTTGCCATAACCTTCTACACATACGTTATCCTTGGGATACCCATGGTAATATTCGCTTACATCAACTACATGCGATGGGAGAAGAAATACGGTGGTACCAACACAACAGTACCAAAACCCTTGCCAGTAGTCACGTGGTACCCATTCGATGAGAATAAATACTACATTTCGGCGTTCTGTCTGGAGGTTTGGTGTATGATAGCGGCTACAACTTGCAACAACGTGACTCAAACGTTTTTCGTCACGATGATGAATTTCATGATTGGTCGATTGATTGTTTTACAACAGCATTTCAGGAATTTCGATTCGTATAGATTTGATGGAGCAACAATAACTGATGAGAAAGCTGTATTGGGGGCTTTGAAGGAATTGATAAAAGATCACTTAGGAATCATAGGGTAGGTTATTCTAGAGGCTTGATTGAATTATAGTTGAAAAATGTGAAAAAGTATTGGTAAACGCCCTTTCTGCGATGTCTTATAGTCGTGAAAAATCATGTCCAGATCGAAATTATCTCTTAAATCAACTGTCATCACAATGGAGTTATAATAATCATGACACTTATTCCGTCTATGCACTTTACTGGGTCTCGAATTCTTATCAAAATGTTCAGCTGTTCTTCGTCTTTGAAATATCAATTGAAACGAATCTCTCATACAGTTTCAGAAAAAATATATCTGAAATATAGGCAAAATTCAATAAGAGTGACGAGGATAGCAAATGAATTATTACACATGTTCGAGAGAGATGCAAAGCTTTTCTTTTCCTACTAACTTATCAAGTGACGACGTCACAGCGAATTACAAAGACTAACTTCAGAGAGCCACGTTTCAATGGTACATCCTGTATGAACAGAAGTATTTTCAAAAAGAAAGTCCTGAAGGATCTTTTCGATCAATGAAAGAAAAAAACTCGCAATAGACAGATAATAACGGAGCAATCAACCAAGAAACTCAAGAGGAAATAAATCGAGCATCCATGAAACTTATTATTGAAAAAGATTCACAATAATACTGAGAATTTCCTTCCAGGTTAGTGGAAAACTTCGATAATTCTATGAGACTTCTGATGCTGTTGGAATTCCTGACAAACTCTTTACAAATTGCATCTCTACTGGTTCAATTTCTCATGGTAAGTTTCAACAATATTTATTCATTTGTGATAAAAATTCATGAAGAAAATTATGTATTCTTGAAATATGACAATGATTTTCATCTTCAAGATAATTTTTTATGATAATTATAGGACATGTTGATGCATGTATGAAAATTCATACAAAATCAGTTCAAACCATTTCTATTAATAGAAAGCGTTCCTTTCTCAATTCACATACACACTGCAAAAAATCCTAGAAATCACATAATCCAATAATGAGTTAGTTTTAGTTGCTAATTAAACATGTCCTGTGCCAGGTGTATGAACAATTATATATTCTCTACTTTCAGAATGATGATACCTTGGTGATCTTACATGTTATCACTTATATAGGAATAGTAACGAGTCAACTATTTCTTTTGGCCTGGAATGCAAATGAAATTAAAGAACAGGTACGTATATATCATTCTTCAAATTCGAAACACGAATCTTTAAAAATTATTCATTTCAATGTCTGTTCTTTTCAGTCATTCTCAGTCCAGTTTAAGAATTGCGGCATTATTTTCAAAACACCCTGTACGTTATCATAATGATATTAAGTATTACAGGAAGATTAAATAACTTGAAAAAATACACGAAAAAAATTATAATATTGAGATGGAACCTCAATAAGTGACACTTTCGAAAAATATTTCACTGAATTAATTTTTATTTCAGAGTAGTGCTTTGAGTGTTGCACTATATGAAAGCAGATGGTATGAACATGGGATATCTGTGAGGAAATGTATTCTACTAATGATGATGAGGTCCCAAAAGCCTCTTACAATGCAGATAGGTCCGTTCTACCCAATGACAGCTGACACAGCTATTTCGGTGAGACAATAAAAATATTATTTTCTTTTATTACAGATACTACACATGGTAGTATCATATGTAACATCTGTTTATATAATTCATTCAGATTCATTCAGAAATCATTTGAAAATTGAACAACCTGTATAATATGATAAAAAATTAAAAATATGCTGAATCTCAAATACTCAGATAAGTTCATATGATGAAGTTATTTTTTCATAAAATGTTCAAAATGAAATCGAATCGAGTGAACTCATGGAAATAAATACCAGTCATATCAGTGACTCACATTAATTATGGTTTTATATTTTCAGACAATGAAGGCTGCTTATTCCTATGTCACAATAATGAGATGAAGGCAATGAAAGAGCATCACACCCTGTGCACTGCAACTATTCTTTTTCAACACTGGAAATATCACAGCTCAAATTGTACTAAATTAGAAAAAAATAAAAAAGTTATAGAATACTCTCGAGTTATTTCTTATCATACCAAAATAAAAAACGAAAAATAGGAATCAGCTCAAAAAAATTCACTATTTCTGGACTGTAAATTTTCTAACTGTGCTGTGAAAATTAGCAATATTCATAAAAAAATCGTTTGTTTCTTTGTGAAGTCAAGTGTTTAAATTGCTCATACTCCACATGTTTTTGAACAGGTATCATTTGAAATAATGCCTTGAGCTACACAAGAAACACATAAACGATGACTTGTTTGGCACGTTCAAAATTTCATCATCTAATTGAGTATGGTAGTTGTTGGGTCAAAATCATCGAAATTGTATACTTTTACGCAGGAACCGTGTATGTTTTTATTCTTGTCATGACTTTGAGAAACATTTTTTCCACTTCACAACATGTTATCAATAAGTATTGTATTATTGAGTATAAGGTTATTGAGTATAAGAGTATTTGTGAATGTGAAAATTTATTTCGTGAATTTGCTGTCTTATTGAAACTCAGTATATAGTAGAAGTTCAAACATACATTTTGTTTCGAACTGTTCACATCTACATCTCAGGAGGCTGGTGTGAAATCCAGCAAATAGCTACGACCTTGACGCTACCCTTCAACTCGTTCCTTTTTACCCAACTGTCAATAGTCACTTGTTGATTCTGAGAACTAAATCAATGCTTTCTCATTCGCAACATACTGAACAATAGCTAAATAACTAGTGATACAGCTAGCATTCAAATTTATCTTAAAACTAGTTTCCAGGTTAGTCATATTCTTCTCATTTCTAACATCAATGTTTTTGAAATGATTGTTTATGTTCTTCCAAGCATTGGAAAAATATTGATAAAACTCCAGACCTTCTTGTAAGATTCTAGTTAAAGGTGGCTGAAATGCAGTCCCAAACAACAGAGGCGTTTCTGCCTCCCAATACAAATCGAGCGTCGATCGTTCTAAAATTGACAGTTTGTTTTTCAGGTCTTGGTTGGCTTTGTTGAGATGGTCTCTACATATAAAAAAATATTGGAAAAAAATCATCTGGTGTTGAGAGATTTATAAAACTTACAATATTCTCCTCAATGTGGATATTTCGTCTTCCATTTCAGAAAAGATTTTGAATCGTATCTTCTCTTGGAGTTCACTGAAATTATCCAAATATTCGATGTCTGCCCTTGAATAGAGAGAAAAATTTCAGAATGATGAGTCCGTTCAATCCATGAAAATTTTTATTACTTCGAATGAAATAATCGACTTATATATATTTTCATTCAAATAATCAAATTGAATAAAATATCAATTTATATCGTGAATTGTCGCCACAATTATCATTACCTGAATGAACTAGTTTTTATTTCACACTAATCAATGCTAATAGTATTGAAAAAACGAAATCTCTAACAACTTTCCATGAATAAATAGACTATATCGTCAATAGCTATAATATGCCAACAAGAATTTCTTTACTGAAAGTATGCAACTAATAATACTCACAACTCCACGTGCCGCAATTGTTCGGCGTAGTTGGACAGTGCCTTCGCTGGTTTATCTGCTTCTTCCAATTCCATCCGCCATTTTTCTAAATGTGTTGGCAATATCTTACAGAAATTCACTACGTTCTTTTGTACTGTTATTTCAACATCTTCAATTGATGTATTTTTCTTCATAATTCCTTTGATATAACCACCGGTATTCTGTACGATAACAAAAAAGAAAGCACGTGCAGCCTGACTTCCTCCCACTACATTTACGCTGTTGCCGATGCTTAATATTTTTCAGGAAATTTCATTATTGATCGTAGAAAATGGGAATGTATTGAATTTAAGTAATTTATATTAGTCGTAGAATATCTTGTATCTCTTCCACTCCATCCCAATACAAATAATATCGAATTAAATCGTCAAAAATGTATGAACTGGACAAATCATTCTATTTCATCTATTTTTAAGATTTGATTTCATATCTTTCGAACATAGATTTTTCCTGCGTCCTGATTTATTTTACTAAAATACATTCCGTTTGTGACACTTATTCTTCCGCACTGTATTATTCATATACAGAAAACATTCAACAGTGTGACTTTGACCTCGAAACAAGATGACTGACTCAACATTAACATTCCTAACCTACTCACAATAACAGAACATTCATCCGTGTCCGAAACGAAAATAAGATGCTTGAGCCTTCGAAATTTCTTCTTTCACTTGCGCGTGCTGTTTTTAGAAGTGTCGGAAGTTCATCCGCGCAAATGTGAATTTAACGATTTCCTAGGCAACACCAATCGCGTTACTTCGAGGTGCAGTGTTGCCGTGATTGCGATATTTTCTCCACGGCAAGGATTTTCCCTTAAACGTTTAGGGCAGTGCAGGTCATCGTGGTAGTTCGCATGGACGGTTTTCGATATTATTTAAATACAGGTCATGACTCAGGGGGTGCATAACCTTCAATACAAACACAGCACTGTTCTCTCTCAATTATTAACGAAAGATATCGAATTGAATCGATTGTTGCATTTTGTTATTCAAACAGAATAATTGAAATTGATGAATTATAGATATGTTACATTATACAAGGTGTCCCAGAATAAGGGTCTCCATACCAAATCGCACAATGTTGTCGTAAGAAGGCAATGAAGAAATATTTCATATTCTTCAATATAAACTCGAGACCGTTTTGGGCCCTTTTTCTTTATTTATAAAAAATTCTCTTCGACTTCATTTCAAAATTTTGATTAATCAACAATCGAAGGACGCATACCAGGCCCGTATCCAGGAATTCGTTTCGGGGGATCAAGGCCGAAAATTACTCGAAAATGACGTTTGATATTTTATAAAGATACGTTGGATTGATGTCAAACGTGCTTTCCATCAACGAAAAACTCAAATTTTTAATAGAAATTTCCATACTGGAGACTTTTCAGCAAAAAATCTTAATTCGAAAAAAAATTTCCCCTGGATAAGTGTCTGACGCATACGAAGTGCAAATACCTCGGTTCGCCACTCCCCTAGATCCGGGACTGAAAAGGGCCAAGGCATACTGCGTTGTCCGCTAAGGAAATAGAATCCAAACAACCGGCAACGCCGCCAAACAGTCTCTACATTTCACCTGAGAGAGATCGGATTGGCTGTGAGATCAACTGTTCATTCTCAAATGCGTGCGCGAGATACATCGGCCAGGTTTTCGGTGCAATAAATACAATGTGCGTTGAAAAGTGAGGCGATCGTTCAGCGAAAAATGAATTCGAACTGCATTGGCGGGATCTCCCACGAGGAATGTGGGTCGGATGCTCTGGTGAATCCTTTCGTTCATAGGCTGGAATTGGAGACGACTTATGAAAAAATCAAAGTGAGTTTATGTTGGAAAATGCGAGTTGTGGTGTTTGCTCGACCTACATTATTGTATTTTTATAACTCAGGAAACAGGCCAAAATCCAATCCGAAGTTTGTCCACGCCATAAATAAGAAAAAGACAGTATGTTGTACTATTGATGTGTTGAGTAAGCGTCCACTTTCTTGATAACCACAATTTTTTTAAAGCCCTGAGTGATTTTCATGTCGTTCTAGAGTTCTTGAAGAAAATTTCCAACAGTTTCAAAAATTAGGGTCAAAAATTATTGGAAAATCAGCCGTAAATTAGAAAGTAGGCACTCATTGTTTTTTTTTATATTCAGAATAATACTAAAAATTTTCCAAGAATGTGAAGAAGCTTCCGTCGAAAAACTTTTTTCTATATTTAAAAGTTGAAATGATAATATAATTCTGAATTAATTCGGATTTCGATAATGAATTGGCCATTTTTCAATTTTTCAAATTAGGATGCCTTCTCGATAATGAGTAAAAATAAATACCAATTCAGAACAATAATAATTATATGAGACTGTAATGAAATAATATAAGAAGAAGGTAATAATAAACCGAACTATTCATTTGTTCAACTAAAGTTGTAGATCTCTCTGCTATCGGTTCCATTCTACTGCAACTCAACTTTTTCTTGGTTTCAAAAACTATCATGTGATTTTTGGTGCGAAACTTTTGGGGGTAGTCTGTATTGACCTAAATTGTTACTTGCATTGAAGACTACGAGTTCTAGAAATAGGCCAAGATCGATCATCAAACATGAATTTGTGTTGATTTGTACCGATGAATATTCATTAAGTAGTTACAACAATTTCTTGTTTATGCACGGTGAGTCAATACCGACTGTTTTCAAATTTCTATACAGGGCGCACAGAAAATCGGTAAGTAGTAAATATTCACAGAGAAATACTTTTGAATATATATCGATAGTTTGCTGAAAAACTTCACAATATGAGATCTTGATGGTATTTTAAATTGATCAGATTCGGTTATTTGATGTTTTTCATCTTGTTTCCCAATCTCTGTTGAATGTTCCCTTATCAATTAAGTCCACAGTAGTAATAAAAAATATCTACAATCTCACGAAAAATGCTACAATTTGATGAGTTGAATCGTTTGCACATTTTTTTGAATGAGCTTTCCAACATTAATTTTTCGACAAATCATTCGCCCCAAATTGTCATGGGACACCCTGTATAAAATATGGCAGAACATTACCGGGAGTCAGCTATAATTTAATTCACTGAAGTCATAGTCTGAATATCCAGACATATGAATGACCCTGTATGATTGTTTCCATATTCCATCACCACATTGTTATATCTGATTTCTAAACACAATGTTTGCAATGAAATTAATTGCTAACTCTTGTAGACTAGACGTAGTGCACTGACCGAGTCGGAAGAAGAAAGTAGTATGACACACAAATTCAGCACAACAACCTCAGTAATGATTTTGATTGCTACTTTTCGTATGATTTGTGAGTGGTAATTAAATATTGACTTCCGATGTACCGATGAAAGTTAATAATTCGAGGATCTTCGATGAATTAGAGATTTCAATATAGATAATGATACTGAATTTGCAAAGTCGATTACCTTTCATTCAATGCTGTACTCTGAAATCAACTCGTTTGAGTCGAAGAAAGAACTAGATATGACTTTTAAAACTTCATTGGGAGGATAGTCTGTTTATCCGGATTCTACAACTATCATGTAGCATTTTTTATTGAAAAGAACTGACTGATGTTTTAAGATAATCAATATATCAGTTTTTTGAAGATAAGTTATAAACAAGATCAATTATTGTGGCTACACTTTACAATGACTTCACAACGATGCCAAATTTATTTGGAGAGAAATCTTTGATTCGTGAATGAAGTTTATTCATTTTAGTAAACATATTTTGTTGAGAAGTTATTTTTATCCTGAAATCTAAATGACGAATTCTTATTGATATTATCTCATATTCATTTGTACTTTCTTCTTCCACACGATTTCTGAATTGAGAACTGCGAATTCTTCCATTCAGAGTATTAAGCATTTACCCACAGTCATTATTTATCCAATTCTGGTGTATATATTTTATAAATCGAACCCATTTCCGAAACTATTTGAATGATAAACTTAACCTAACTTTTTGTGTCGGAGTATCCTTGAAAAAACAAGAAAAACAGCAACAGCTGTCAATTATCTTGCTTAAATAGACTTTATCTTCGGAATGCCTTCCAGTTCACACCAAAATTTTCCAACGAAAAACCTCATACAATGATAATTTGAAAATTATTCAGTCTCTATAACATTCTGTATTAAATTTTTGTTATTATATACAGTGAGTATGTGAAGGTTGGAACGAATTCGACCCAAGCTTAATATGTCCAATGTGAAAATTTGACTTGTTTGAGATCTTTTCTCTACATAAGCTCATCCAGCTTGTGATTTGTTCAATTTTACTTTAATGTACTTACTGTATTATATGTTTATCCAGAGAAAGTTGAGTTGACTTGTCAAATGGACGTGAGAAACGTGCCTTGAATAAATCATGCTAGAATATGACACAATTTTATTTGTTGAATTTGTTGAAAGGCTTTTTTCAATTGTATTACTTGATATGCATACATATAGTCATTGATCGTTATAAATGAAAATATTTTAGCGATTTTTTTGGTAGTTTTAATTGGTAAACAGGGCGTTCCTTTATGAGTTCATTGAAAACATTGTTTTGAAATGTCACTCATTCGCACTTTGAACCGACTTTTACGTACACCCTGAGGATACTTTGGGAATTGTGATTGGTGCAAAATAATCATTCAACCTTCTATATGCATGGATCAATTGATGCATATCTCAAAAAATTGGTATCTACATAAAAATGCCATATGTTTGATGAGATGCATCTGTCACTTTTTCCAGAAAAACTTGAATAACTCAGAAACAGTCAATTTTAGATATAGAGTATGATATTGGAAATTGGAATGAAATCGTTAGAGGCATTCAGAAATGATACACAAAGATGACATCACTTCCGCTGAAACCGGAAGTGTCACATTGATTGGAATATTTCAGCAGGAGTCTTCACGCCTTCTTAGATGTATATACAAATTTTTAAAAACATAATACTCCTAGTTCTCCTCATATAGTATAATATATAATCCTCTAATTACCAGATACAATTTCGACATGAATTTCACAATTTCATTTGTTTCAGACTGGAATCTTGACTGTCATCCTGCTACCCATTCGCGTCTGCATAATATGCTTTTTCGTCATCGTAGGCTGGATTTTCGCCTCGATCGGCTTATACGGACTCACCGAGCAGGAACTCCGTGAGAAACCTCTAGATGGATGGAGAAAGTAAATTGTTTCACGTTATCTTCGACAAATTATTCAGCTTTGTATATAGCCTATCGTACAGTACATTCATGCATTCATTACTAACACTCGCTTTCGATTTCTTGATACAGGGCTACCAACTTTACTGTTCCGATTCAATGTTTGTAGTTGGTGACAGGTGGTTGATATGATATTGAAATATTTACAAGGTCGTTTCGTGTATTATCCTTTTTTCTCCAAAGTCTTATTGAAGTCAATCTCAGAGAGGTCATGGTAATCAAGGTTAGTGAAACTTTAATCCGTTAATCTTTTATAATGATACGTTGGACTCTCTCTTGATGATTCTTCTACAATCTACAGTAGGAGTTTCTATTTTTTCTCATTTCATACTTGATTTCAAATTGAGATGTTGAGGCCTGTTCATCCTGTGTTCATTCATATTGATTTTGATTCCCCACTAAAACCACAAAAAAATGTTTTACCGTTTGAACAAATCTGGTCAAAACCTTTCTAAATCTTTACTGCTGACTTAAATTGGAACAAACTACGCATGTTCTTTAGAACGAGTCTGAAAAGCACTAAAATGCCCAACAGTGATTCCAAAATTAGTACAATCTGGACATCATAAACTATCACGGATTTCTAGTCCATCTATCTCATATTATTTAAGGTAAACCTACAGTATAGGTAAGCAACTCCGATTTCGATGAAATTTGCACAGAAGCTTCGGAACACTAATACAAACACCCAGTGATAAAAATTTTTCCGCGGAAACACCTCTAACATACTTTTTTTTAGGAAAGTTTATGAAAATCGATCACGGTAAGACCTAAGAATTTGATTGATATTGTACTCACGTTATGGTTTGAGAGAATGTTTATTATACTAAAACATAATTAACATGTCCTTGAATCAAATTTCACAAGAAATTTCATGATGAGAAACTTTGGAATAAGATATTTTCATGTTTTTATATTCGTATATTCTCGACCCAAAACAATATATAATTATTGCTATGTCAAATGAGATCTGTCATGTCACAAGAGAGCAAGGTTGCCAAGTTGTATTTCTATTTTCAGTGGTAAACCATAGAACTTGAGTCTACATATAAGTACCATATATTTTTATGTGGCCAATTGATTGATCTACGTTTGATTGATCTAGGTGTAATTGATCTACGTTTGGGGTGGATCCCGGCGAGAGTGATGTTTTTAATCAGGCACTGCGATGGCGCGCCAGCGCCGTCGCAGGAAACATCTCCCTGGAGTTACCTGCATTTTGAATTATCTACGTTGGATTGATCTAGGTGTAATTGATCTACGTTTGGGGTGGATCCCGGCGAGAGTGATGTTTTTAAACAGGCACTGCGATGGCGCGCCAGCGCCGTCGCAGGAACCATCTCCCTCGAGCTACCTGCATTTTGATTTATCTACGTTTGATTGATCTAGGTGTAATTGATCTACGTTTGGGGTGGATCCCGGCGAGAGTGATGTTTTTAATCAGGCACTGCGATGGCGCGCCAGCGCCGTCGCAGGAAACATCTCCCTGGAGTTACCTGCATTTTGAATTATCTACGTTGGATTGATCTAGGTGTAATTGATCTACGTTTGGGGTGGATCCCGGCGAGAGTGATGTTTTTAAACAGGCACTGCGATGGCGCGCCAGCGCCGTCGCAGGAACCATCTCCCTCGAGCTACCTGCATTTTGATTTATCTACGTTTGATTGATCTAGGTGTAATTGATCTACGTTTGGGGTGGATCCCGGCGAGAGTGATGTTTTTAATCAGGCACTGCGATGGCGCGCCAGCGCCGTCGCAGGAACCATCTCCCTCGAGTTACCTGCATTTTGAATCATCTACGTTTGATTGATCTAGGTGTAATTGATCTACGTTTGGGGTGGATCCCGGCGAGAGTGATGTTTTTAATCAGGCACTGCGATGGCGCGCCAGCGCCGTCGCAGGAACCATCTCCCTCGAGTTACCTGCATTTTGAATTATCTACGTTTGATTGATCTAGGTGTAATTGATCTACGTTTGGGGTGGATCCCGGCGAGAGTGATGTTTTTAATCAGGCACTGCGATGGCGCGCCAGCGCCGTCGCAGGAACCATCTCCCTCGAGTTACTTGCATTTTGAATCATCTACGTTTGATTGATCTAGGTGTAATTGATCTACGTTTGGGGTGGATCCCGGCGAGAGTGATGTTTTTAATCAGGCACTGCGATGGCGCGCCAGCGCCGTCGCAGGAACCATCTCCCTCGAGTTACCTGCATTTTGAATTATCTATGTTTGATTGATTTATCGCGCCATCGCAGGAATCGTGTGCATCAAAATATTTGGATTCGTTGAATGATTGTATCCCGAACTTTGAAATAAATCAAATCTCCGATTTTGTATTCACTTGGCAACGCTGCTTGTTTTAGTGACACTAAACTAGTCATTTGACATTTCCATTATTGCACGCCATATTGGGTTGAAAATATATGATATTAAATTATGAAAATGGGCATTTTCATAGCTTTCCATCATGAAATTTCTCGTGGAAATCGATTTTAGAACATTTTAATGAAATTTTAGTCTATTTAAAATTTGTCCTACTAATTACGTAAGTACAATATCAATCAAATTCTTAGGTCTTACCGTGATCGATTTTCAGAAACTTTCCTAAAAAAAAGTATGTTAGAGGTGTTTCCGCGGAAAAATTTTTATCACAGGGAGTTCTTATTAGTGTTCCGAAGCTTCTGTGAAAATTTCATCAAAATCGGAGTTGCTTACCTATACTGTAGGTTTTCCTTATTTAATTTTGTCCAGTCAAGGTTCCTGTAGCTATCCTCTTTAACATTTCTTGGTGATAAGTGTATCATTTTCTCAGGTTTTCTTCTTCTTTTTCCCTTACATTTTCCTGATAATTATGACAACTTCGTTTTTACTAAAGTCACCTAATAAATCGTCCAGTGTTGATCACATTTTGGAGTTGGTTTTGGTGCTTTTTTTTTCTCAAATTTCTTAAATCTCAGCATATTTTCTAATGACAAATGTCAATTAAATTTTTTGACACTGTGACACTTGATCGAGATATTTTTTAATGTATGTTTTTGTTGGAAATGTAAAAGTAAGAAGTTATCATTCGATTTGTGATTTGTAGAGAAGTATATAAAGTGGATCTTGTAATATGACTAGATACACGAATAATATGTATTTGTTGTTATAGTAGTTTTCTCTTTATCAAACTTATTATTCTTTTGACCTTGTTTATTGTTGATAAGAAATGTGAATTTCAACCTTTAACATTCTGTTACTATTTTTTTCATTTTCATACGAAACATTAAACTAGTAGTGTTGTCTTACCTAGAAAGAGAATGTCATTAGGAATTTGTAGGAAAGTCTTTTGGCTAAGTAGATGATATAGACATTTTATTGAATCTAAACGAAAAGATTATTGAGGAAGTTTTCGAAATTCTTTCCCCAATTTCATATATGCCTTCGTTAAGTATTCCATTTTTATCAAGTTATTTCTTATCGAGCCTTGCATATCTTAAAAATTATGTCATCATTTTTGACAATAATTGTCATAGTTGAACCGATAATAGATAGTGTTTATGGTAATATGCAACATAGGTTTCAAGT
Organism: Plagiodera versicolora; assembly: GCA_037013635.1. Taxonomy (NCBI): domain Eukaryota; kingdom Metazoa; phylum Arthropoda; class Insecta; order Coleoptera; family Chrysomelidae; genus Plagiodera; species Plagiodera versicolora. Next base: position 6,137,205 of record CM072991.1, on the reverse strand, counting down.
ACACATTGAGGGTTAGCCTGACTATTCGAATGAATACAAGGTGTAAGTAACTATATAAGTGTAAAACATTTGAGGGGGTGATTCCTCATCTGAAAAAAGAAATGATCTAGAATTCTTTGTTGCAAACTGGTTTATTTTGGGCAAGAATTCAAGGGATACTTCTTGTTTAGAATGAAACATGCTATCGGAAATAAATTTTTAAATGGTAACAAATAATGAGACAAAAAGTTACATTACAAATAAATTTGATGGCTTGCATAAATTACTGGCTGATCATCTTTTTGGTAGTAGAAAATGTAGTTGAACAAATCTTAAGTACCCCCTTCAAGGGACTGTATCTTAACCTGGGATGCTGCAATGGAATTTCTTTATATGAAAGATCTTTTTTCGATGGGGAATCACCTCTTGAAATGTTTCATTTTTCATCAACAATAATCGCATCTATTTATCATCTAGCATATCCTAGATCCATTCAATATATTTCATGGATTTCCACAACACATTAAATGTTGATGTTATACAATAGCAATATCTTTGCATTTAAAGATATTCATCATAAAAAACAAGAAATAAATCGTCTAATAGACTTCCTTGAACTTCCAACGTTCATGCAATAGTCGTTGTGAACATTCATTGAATATCCATCAGAGGATATCCATCATGGTTATACAGTGCGTCCATAAAGTAACGCATAAATTCATTATTGGCTAAATGAACAATAAAACTAGGAATTCCCAAAACAGGTCGATTTTTGATTTCAATTTACTATTGTTTCAAATCATAATCTAATATACAGGGTGAACCACTTTCGTGTAATGACGTCATCACCATTTTTTTCAAATGGAACCCCCCCTTTTTTTTTCAATTTCCAAATTGCTTTTGCTGAGCTGATTCCAAAAATGTATAATATGTTGCTTCAAATTTGTACAGGGTGGGCAAAAATGCAAAAAAAAGTATGAAAATATAAAATAAATAATAATGAATATAAATATAATCACATATTGATTCATACGTAGTTTGACGCACTGATTCCGAAAATATGGATATTTGAACTCGTAGATAATCAGGAACCGATTTTCCGACCTCAATTCATAGTGATTTTTACGTGTTTTGACGCGATGATTCTGAAAATGTGGTTATTTGAACTTTCCCGGCGAATTTGATTTTCAAAATAATCCGTATTATTAGGGTTCCCCGGATTATTAGGGTCCCTCGTATTATTCTGGGTCTACCGGATTATTCCCGGTCCTTTCCGGATTATTCCAAGTCTCCTGGATTATTAGGGTCCCCCGGATCATTCCGGGTCCCGCGGATTATTAATCACATAGTGATTCTTACGTATTTTGACGCGCTGCATTTTTGCCCACCCTGTACCAATTTGAAGCAACATATTATACATTTTTGGAATCAGCTCAGCAAAGGCAATATGGAAATTGAAAAAAAAGGGGGGGTTCCATTTGAAAACAATGGTGATGACGTCATCACACGAAAGTGGTTATTAGTGTATATTAGATTATGATTCGAAACAATAGTAAATTGAAATCAAAAATCGACCTGTTTTGGGAATTCCTAGTTTTATATAATAATAATAATCTTTATTTGAAATAGGTAGTCCTAATGTACATTTACAAAGAAATAATTATACATGAAATATATGATAAATTTTTCCTAATAGTAATTCAAACTAACTAATAAGTATTGTTATGCTACAGGGAAAAAACAAATAATAAGGTATCAAATTAATTGTAACATATTATATATATCTACAAATATATATTTATAATTAATACCTGAGTAATCCCAATATTCACATACAGTTTTAAAGAAGATACATATGACATTTATAACTTATTACAGATGGCAAATACGGCTAATAAAACAATTCTGCTTTTGAAGTAGATGATTTATCATTTTTGTTTTAAACTGTTGGAGGGTTACTGAGCCTTTTATTTCATTTGGTAAATTGTTGTAGGCAATGAACCCCTTGAACATTAAGGTTTTAGTATTGTATGCTTTGGATTGGCTAGTCACATGTAAGTTATCTTTACTTCTGGTATCATGTTGATGGATTTGATTATTGAAAGTTATAAATTTATGAAAATATGATGGAAGAAGATTATGTAGCATTGTAAAGATATAACTCATTGTTAGGTAAATGAGTCTATTTTCTATTGACATCCATTGTAAATGTATCGTTCATTTAGCCAATATTAAATTTATGCGTTACTTTATGGACGCACTGTATCTATTGAAGGCGTCCATGGGATAAATATCTTGGACTTGCACAAGATATCCATTGAAAATGTCACTACAATATCAACCATCTCCGTCACCTGATCCGCACTAACGAACTAACCTAGCATTTGGGTTCTTCGGCCAGCACAGTCCGCGCTGTTTGCTCCTCTCTGATCCGATGCGTTTTCTTCGTGGGAGGCTTCAGACTGAAGGTGCTGGGTAGACGGGCGTCGAGACGAGGGGCGCCCGTCGTGGCGCTCGCACCCCACTCCTCCTTCATCGATGCTCTCGCCATGGTGTATATGGGGGGACCCTCCATAGTGGCCAAGGGCGAGACTGCTTCTATACCTTTCTTTGGGAGTATGTCGCTTTTTATTCAACGACTTCAATCTGTAGACGAAATTTAATGAAAGTCCAAGAAGAATGATTTTACATAAACAAGTTTCATTCCATTAGAGTGCCGTTTTTGATTTTTATATATACAGGGTGTTTTTCAGAATCGCACGGCAATATTTCAGGTACGTTTTCTCTGGTACAAAATGAGGAAAAAAGTTCCTATGAACGTGTGTCCGATCTCGATTATTAGCGGAGTTACAGGGTGTTTTGTACGAAGTGGCAAAGAATCATGGATTCGTCATGCTCAATGTTGAATTCAACAAAAAATTCGTTAATGAATTCCTCTTTCATTTAATTTTGATTCTTCAATTAATATCAAATATCAAAATAGTATAATTATTTAGTATGTCACTTTGATCCAAACAAAGCAATATTGTATTGTTTTTCATTCTAAGTTTCAGCTGACAGAAGCAAAAACGTGAAATAAACGCTTTGTTTGGAAAGGTTCTTAAGCTTGTGACGTCAATACAAGGATGTCCGTTTACAAATTGGGTAATTTCTGAGGAAACTGAACGGAATTCGACCAAGAGTCAGGAAAAACAAAATTTAGGTAAAAGGTTGAAGAACTTGAAAAAAAAATTGAAATTCATCAGTGGCGTACGAGCAAGTTTTTCTCAAGGCTTTTATGGATTGAGACCTCGGAAAATACAACACTCTGTATGGTATTTGGAAAACATTCACTTTCATATCAAGCAGCACCTACTGCTTGATACTAATACGAAATTTGAAAGCTCTATCTGCAGTAGATCAAGTACAATAAAATAAAAACCTACTGTATTTAACTTTCAACACCCTGTAACTCATGTTCATAGGAACTTTTTTCCTTATTTTGTATCAGAGAAACCTGAAATATTGACGTGCAATTTTGAAAGACCCTGTATTTTATATATTTTATTCTTAGTCCTCACGTGTGGTAATGAATCTAAATTTATCCAACACACACGTGCGATTGTCTTTGGATTGAACAACGTTTAATCAAATCCAAAGGAGATTCATAAACCATTCAAATTTTCTACAATACGTAATAATTTTCTTGAATTTTGAGTTTTTTTTCTTTGTTGACATTGACAACTTTTATAGACCAAACTTTTACAAATTGATACCATTTTGACATTCATAAACGATTCTCATGATATCGATAAGAAAACACTGATTCGTCCATGGATTGAACAATTCTCTAGCATTTTCCCATGCTTAGCTTTCCTGAATTATATCTGATTATGCATTACCAAATACATACATAGTGATTCCAATCTGTTCAGTTGGATTACTGAACTCAGGATGGTTAATTCTTACCTACTCATAACAAATTTGAATCGCTATATATGAAGTACGAGCTGCTGATAACCTCATTTGATATGCAGATACATACACAGGGTGACCTGAATATATTCGCGGTCGGTTAAGTGACAACTTTTTGATATACATTTGGAATTACTTCAAGGAGAACAATATCTATAGAAAATCTACGATTTTTGGTTTGAGCAAAAATGGTGTCTTATATTTTGTAAAATACTATGTAAATAATGTAGCTTTGTACACACTAACACTAGATGGGCATGGTTTCACACCTGTGTCTTTCGGAAATCGTTTTACAGATATCTTCCGTGCAAAATTATCACTTGCAGTAGATGTGGAGAAGTTGAGTTTTCCATTCTCACTAGTGAATCGAAGAAATATACAGCTTCGGAAAGAATTTATCTCCCATGTAGGAATTTAATGAGAGTGAAAAGAATAGCATGAATAAAATTGAGATAGCGTTACTCAAATAGTTCGAAGAAACTACCAATTTGGGGGCCAAATGATGAACAGATTGTTTCAAAGATCAAGCTCGAAACTGGAACAAAACTGAGTCCATTCAAATTATTGAACGATTTATCAAAAACTCTTCAATCTTTCAATGACTGGGTTGGGTGGAGACAGTGGAAGGGAAGCAATTCGAGAGTGATGTGTCTCTCCTCGTTAGTGTTATAAATTTTTCCTTATATAACCATACATTTTTTCCGAAGCTGTATAATTCGAATGTTCTTAAATTTGAATGCATTATTTAGGTGATAGTGTATTGTTTTGGTGGTGGTTTATAGGAAGCTGGAAAGTGGTGTCGGTGATTTGCTGTTCTATGGTCTCAATATTAGTTTAGAAAGAACATCTCAGATTATACAGGGTCCTTCATAACGAGCTGCCCTTGTTGTATGAGGAGTTTTAGATTCCTGCAGAGTTTGATTCGAATTACAGTTTAATAATGATCAGATCATCAGGACTTTTGATTTCTATGACCTATATTTCCAGTCCATGACGTCATCATATGTTATTTCTTCATACTCCACTGTAAAAATCCGCTTTAACCCTGGTGGTGGTTCCTCGAAACCCAAACTACCATCTCAAACTTGAATTATTCTCCATCAGGAAGATGAAACACTTGGTGTGTTTTTTCGGGAAAAGCAGTTTCCGAGCGGGGGGTATGCACATGACGGTGAAGGGGAGGCAGGCGAGCAAACAGGAAGCCCCCATTCTCGTTGCGGCTCCCCATTCCACTTTCCTGGATGGCGGAATCGTCTACATCACTGGGTTTCCCTCGACGATTTGTCGCAGGGAAAGCGGAGCCAATAATCACATAGGGAGTACGTTCTTGTTGTATTTAGGAGTGACAAAAATAACTACATCATGAGACATCATCGTACAATTCCTCTTGGGGTATCAGAGTTGGAAGTTTTTTGTAAGGGCATGTAGAGTCAGCGAACATTGAAGTAATTTTTTTATTATATTTTCCCACTGAATATGTTTTTGGAGTAAAATGGTAATTTTACAAAAGTCTTAGGCGTGTCTTTTTCCTAAATGAATCCCTTGATGCCGTTTCTCATATAGGCTTCAAAGTTATCGCTCACGACACAAAAACGAGAACATTCAAACGTCAAATGTCGAAAATGTCAATATCAATAACGTCGAATTTATAATGGGGATTTTCAGAGTTTTTTGATAGTCCACTGTGATCTAGTTCGTTCAAGGTCTTCTTGTTTCCGAGTAGCCTATAATATGCAGGGACTTATCGAAGTTATATCAATAACGCCTACGAAATTTCTACTTTAGGAATATGAGTAATGAAAAAATCATCATATGATACCATTTTGGGAGGAGCTTCTAGAAATAAAGTACACAATGATAATAAAATTTGTAATATAGTTGATGATTGAGATATAGATTTTTTAGTGTCTGATTATTTGTTATATCCACGTTTGATACTTTTTTGTCGAAACTTTATCTTATTTTTTCTATAATTGCCTCGAAATAAGTAGGAATCTTGCGAAAAAAACTGATCTCTTCCTATCCAAAAGTTAGTTTGAATATATTTTGAGAATGGTATTTCAAGAAAATATTATTATGGATTGAATTTTATTATATCGTGAAGATAAACACACACAATTATTCAAAAATTAAATTGTGATATCACTAGAATATCGCAATATTATGGAAATTATTACAATATGAAGTTGATCTATGTATTTTTATCAAAATCCATATCTAAATCAAATTCATAATTGCACACCAGTAGTATTCCAGTATAAATTGTTTTCAAACAATTAGTGGCATTTCATACTCTGAATAATAAAACACTGGATGATAATAGATTCAAATCATTTTTTCTAGTTTATGGGGCACGGAAGTTTCATAAACAAAAAAATTAAATGATTAAAATTCATGATTGAATTCCCAAAGAATTATTTTTTTTTCAGTCAGTTGAAAATTTATTGATCTTCACTAAAAATCCACTAGCTCATTATTGTAAATAATTTTTGTAAGTTGATAAACAGAAAATTTGAATTTTCAATCTCATGAATTCCCATGAAATAAATTAAAATTACCTAATACTGAAACAGCATTTGAGAATAGACTCCTCAAATGACTATTCCTACTCTTCATTCTCATTATTTCGCAATTATGGATATTGTTTTACTTCAAAAATTTTTGATTGTATCGATTTCTCCAATAAATCGCATCCTTGCTCAAATCTCCCTCAATGTAGCTGCATTCAGTGATAAGAATTGCTAGAAAACTTCTTCGCAGTTATGAGTAGTACTACAAAGTGTTTTTCCAGAGCTGATTAATTTCACGCAGCCAGTATATGTGTGGCGAGACGATCCAGACTCCAGACAGAACACCATCAAAGAGATCATCAATCGAGCTACAAGCGATCAGGATTGGCCTCAGATACTCATATTTCCAGAAGGAACTTGCACCAACAGGTCCTGTCTGATAACTTTCAAACCAGGTTCGTTGAATTGTTGGAGTTATAGCTTGTTTATGAATGTCATTTGTCATCTGCGAAATATTTTGAATATGATGAATGCAAAAGATGATATTCTGAAGCATTGTTGAATTCCATGATATTTTTAAAGCTTACACAAAAAATCAATTAACCCAGATAGTTTCGACCAGATGAATTACATGTAGAAATCTGTGGCTTCAATTATGTTCGCCTGGATTTTTAATATAGAAGACATTGTCTAAATATCATCACGTCATGTCATTTGCTTTATTTAATTGTCATTTCAGGCGCTTTCTACCCAGGAGTACCAATTCAACCAGTTTGTATACGATATCCTAACAAATTGGACACTGTGACGTGGACATGGGAAGGACCCAGTGCGTAAGTTGATGTCAAATTATACCATATATAATGCATTAAATAAATGGTAAATGTCTAGATAGCAAGCGACCTAGATTTTGATAGGAAATTTCCTTTGTACCCACGAATTTCGGTCCAAAATCACAAATCCAGCAATATCATCGTGGGGAAATTGATATTCCACTTCGAAATCCAGAATTTCACCTTATTTTCTTGAACGTTTTCGAACGAGGTTGAACAGCTATATTTCAGTACACTTATTCACTGTTCTGTTCACAGATTGAAACTTCTATGGTTGACTCTTACCCAACCATACAGCAATTGCGAAATAGAATTTCTGCCAGTGTACAAGCCCAGTGAGGAAGAGAAGCGAGACCCAAAATTATTTGCTATGAATGTTAGAGCAGTTATGGCAAAGTAAGTGTGAATATATATCATGAAAAACCTTTCCTCTAGTAACTAGTAGTGATGGTTGTCTCACAGAATTCCAGAAAAAAAACATATTCGACTTTCATATATGATATTTGATCCCAGAAAGAATACAGTAGGCAAATATGCTAGATGTGATCCTTACTCTTTTTTTTTTCAGGGCATTAGGCATTCCTGTTATCGATTATTCCTACGATGATTGTAAGTTGATGACCAAAGCCAAAGAGATGAATCTCCCCCATGCCCCACAGTTAGTAGAAGTTCGAAAATTAAGAAACAGACTGAGGTATATTATTATTGGAAATATTTTTCAATTCGATATGAATATCATCACTTGTAATTTGGGAGATTCAACAACTGATTACTAAAGAATAATATATTCGAAATGATTTGGAAAAATCATTTCATAATTTCTTTTCTGTAAGGATTTATCTCTTCTTGTTAATATTGGGGTTATGAGTTTGAATTTGGGCTAGAAATGAGCCAATTTTAATATTGGCTAGGGTATATTCTTCAGTACAAAAAAAAAACAAATGGTAATGAAAAGCTATTTTAAATTCGGAAATTTTTATTCACTATTGAGAAATGAAATTTATGGATTCTCTGACAGTTACTCTGTATATTATTAACACGAAGAAATACCATGTATAAGTGGGACAAATTTCTGAATTCTAGAATACATTATCAATTTTCAAAAATAGTTATTCAAGTCAATGTTTTATTCAATCCCAAACATACAAGGTGTTTCATATTAATGAAGAAGAATTTATAATTTCTTGTTGATTATTATCTATGCACTGTTTTGTGGCTTCAATGAAAATTCAAATTTTCTCATCAAATCAAAAACAAATGATTTTTTCTGAAGTATTGCTTGGTAATCACTATTTTCGTATTGGAACCATCACGTTCAACTCATTTTGTGAATTCTGAAGTAAACAACAGATGCCCGTTTCCAGGTTGACTGAAACAAACATTGAAGAAACCCTCCTCAACTCGAACCTCGTGTGTAAAGACTGCGAGAGGATAACTTATTTAGAATTTGTGAATTTGCTCAACATCCAACCGAACGACCCGTCTTCAGTCCAGCTGTTCAGGATATATAACAAGGTATAAAACCGATAGCGGTAGCGATCACAAAGGAACTACCGATTGATTACCTTTCAGATGCAAAGTTATACCATCTGCCTTTTTTGTGATGTTGAAATGAAATAAGGTAGAAGATAAAACAGGATAAGAAATGAAAAGTATAAATACGTGTGCATACAGGTGACTGAAATGAAATGAGAATGCACCACGCATAACACAAATTTATGACAGTGACTTAAATTGGGATTTCATCATCACTTTTAAAGAATATTATAATTGAAGTGGGAGTGAAGATGTATTTCGTTAAAATTTTTTATTTATATTCGCAGAGCGCTTTCGACCTATAAGATCATCTTCAGTGCTTGCTCTTCAAGAGAGCATAAGAAAAGTCCATAAAGTAAATGTAGAAACAATCAAATCCACACAGTTTGTGTAAATCACTCCTGTCGCCTGTTAGCGGGCATATTGTCGCTGTAATCAGTGACAATTCTGTCATTTTAAATAGAAATATTAACATATCAGGGAAATAGTCTGCCCAATTGTTATTCGCCAGGTAGTTGAGATCTGCAAAAAGGTGAAAGTACTACTCCTCAAAGTCCTAAAACTGTGATTTATGGAAGCTTTCATGGAAATGTACCTCAGATTATATTACCACACAGTATAGCATACTTTGTCGATATTGAAGGGAAATATTTCTGAAAGTGTGGAGGCTACGGTTTCGTGAAATGCATTCAGCATCACTGAGAAATTTCCTTGAAAACCATTGAAAGGTTCATCAAGAAAAATAAAGAAAAACTTTATCTGATGGCATGTCATAATGAAAACGTTATGTCACTCAATTTTGATGACATTCACGACTTGTACCATAATGATCGTCTTTATGATCCTTATTACATAAATAACTATTATGACCTTTCTTTTAGATTTGTTTTAATTTTAATTTAATTTTAACTGTGAACAAGTTGTTTATACATTCATTTTATGGACTCTTCTTGTGCTCTCTTGACAACCAAGCACTTAAGATGACCTTCTAGTTCGAAAGCGTTCTGCGGATATAAATAAAAATTTTGCACGAAATACATGTTTCATTCTTTGGTTAATATTATAATTGTTTCACTCATTATATGTTTCCATAAATTCTACAAGAAAAATATCAACAAACAGCATAATTTTGAAGTGAATTTAATTGATGAAAGAAGAAAAAAATTAGCCTGTTTCAATGACAAATCAGACCTACTATTGTGGATATATTTTTGAATTTCGATTCCTTCTCGACACTTTCAATAGAAACCATTGTATTCATAGAAGCCTTAGGGTTGATTTGACCATCTTGATATTGCATTTTGCTTACATAATGTTAGAACAAATTCGTGAAAACCTATAACCGAAATTGATCACTAAAAATATCGACTACTTTCTTACTACGGTTTGACGTAATATTGTTAGCCTATATTCATAAGGTTTCGTTACGTGAATATTCTATTCGAGGTCGCAATGTGGGAAAACCTTCAGAATCTCATTAAGGGTCACACACTTATCAGAACTAATATATTCAATGAGGAAATCATGCATAATATCCCGAATAAACTAACATAATTTTTAGATTAGAAACTCTACGCTGCAGGTACATTTTGATTTAGGTGCAGTGATATTCTTGCAAATTAAGATTTTGAAATTATTGGGATTTTTCCTTAAGGAAAATGAGAACTAACTTGATGCTGATAGTGAATAAACTGTTCTCTTCTTACCTGAAGAAAATAAAGGAATAATTGATTGTCCTGAACGTCACTGAATGACTGTTGCTTATCTATCAATAATACCATATAAAATGGCAAAAATATGAATACATTATTGAATTCGACACAAATATCAATCGATAAAAGACATTGTCAATTGAAAATCTTCAACATATCATATAATATATTATATTTTATTCGACATGTCATATTTTCTGCTTGAATAGTTTTTGAAATTACATCTTTGAATTTTATTATTATCATTATAATTATTTTTCAGAACAATAGTGGTACAATTGACTTCAGAGAATACCTTTTGGGAGTGTTTGGAATGGATAGTAGCAAGAGTGTATTGGAAATTCTTCAAATCGCCTGTAAAGTAAGTAATCGTCACTAGTAGTCTCTCTATATGTTGATTTCCTGATTTCAAATTGAACAAGTTTTATTTGAATGAGTTATATCAAATCTAGAATATCATTATTTCTTTTCCATATATCGCTATACGAGTAGTGAAGTCATTATCTGCAATATGTAATTCAAATCAGGTAATTCAAAGTATATCTATAGATTTGAAATCTACAAAAAAATATGGGGCACCTGTATAACACTCCATCGGAACAGTTTCATTATAGATTATCCCTTTTTAACCATCATTTTATGCTACAAAATATTAAAAAAAAAATTCCATTCCTAGATATATGACAGAAGTGGACACGGAAGACTTTCCCAAGATGATTTCTGCAAAGCAGTTTGTCAAACATTAGCCCTGAGTAAAGAATACGCTTTGGAGGTGTTCGATCAAGTTGATAGAAATCAACTTGGTTATATAACTTTTGGTGAGATATTTTCATAATCGACAAGAAATATTTATTCCTCTCAAGTTTACGGTGATGGAAAATCAACGAGATTTCTGGATTAATTTTCGATTTCAGAGAAAAATAATTGTAAGGTAACGTTTCTTGTTTGGGTTTTTTGAAGTAGCTTTTTCATACTGTAATTTTATTGACAAAGTGCCAGCCTATAGAAACACAAGATATAAGATTCAAATTCAATTATTTTAGAATTTCTAGTCAGAAGAAAATGAATTTTTGAATAATTTTTGTGGACACATTAAATAATTTCATTTCCGTGGTATTGAAAAAGAGAAATTGAACTCAATATTGTCAATATATGTTGATTTTTCTTTACTGTAGTGATGCAAATCTTATTTTTTGCAGAAAATTTCGTCAATTATGCTCACAAGAAAGCTGAATTCGCCAGCCTGTTCAGTTTGTGTAAAGAAGAGAAATTCCCACAAAGAAATGGAGGCATATGTCCGAATTATAACAATGGCAAAAAAGTTGATTGATCTCATCATATAATCCATATGTAATGTGGACATCGATATGTTCTGAAGGACGATTTAGATTGCACCGAAAAGGAATGAATACATGTTCAATTATTTTGTTGTTTTATGTACAGTGTAAATAATATTATGTTGACTTTTTTTGACAGAATTTCAGGACGCGGATGTACATTCCAACGACAAAATATTTCAAGAACCTCACAAGCTCCATGACGAATTGAAAATGTACTCCCACATTTCAACTATAATTTCATATTTTCTTCGAAACTCACTGATATTGAGTTATTTTATGTTTTAAAATAATCATATACAGGGTAGCCCATTATAGTGTGTGGGAGTAGAACAACTCACTTAGTAAGGAAAATACAAAAAAAAATACCTCGAAAAAATTTTGTTATATTTGCGCAGATATACAATTCTAAAATATTATGAGATATATGGGTGTTGTATTTGAAAAAAGCAAACTTTATGTCGCCACGCTCTGGCTGATCATCCTGTGTATCTCATAATATTTTAGAATTGTATATCTGCGTAAGTATAACAACATTTATTCGACGTATTTTTTGTATTCTCATTCCTAAGTGAGTAATTCTACTGCCACACACTAATGGGCCACCCTGTATGTATTTCACGTCAGCAATTTTGTTGAAAACTTGATTCCAATCCATATTCGACTAGAACATGTTTTTTTGATAATCTTAGCTTCAAACAATTCAACAAAGATATGGAATTAGTATTACTCAACAAATAACAAAAATAAATGACATGTGAAAAATTTACAATTTAAATTTTTTCAAGTGACTTTTATCACTTCTTATGATATGTTGAACAATCTCTTAGCTGATTGGTTAGGTCAAAAAAATAATAGTTTCATTAATTTTTTCGTATACCACTGCATAAATATCCTCCACTTTGAACAAAATAGGTGAATTGAGAGGCATGAATCTTGATCCAATTTCGGTATTATTATCACCACTTCTCTTATTTTTAGTCACGAATTTATACTGATACACTTCATTTCACTGAGGAATATGTTGTTCGTTCTAGTTCCAATTGGAAAAACATCCTACACCATTTTTGAGTTCGATACTTTTATAGCTAGTAAACCAATATTAGATTATATGATAGAATATGATCAGGAATTCAGATGCAACATTTTCATACATATATTTATTTTCATTAACAATTGTCATATTCCATGTAGAATAAATATTGTATTCGAATTCATTGTATATTTGGAAAATATATGTTTGAAGTTTAATAGTTTTTGATTTGAATGAACCTATTATATTGCATCGAGATAATATGTATCTCAATCATTATCATAATATCAATTTGCCCAGCTGTGAATAGTTCAAAGTTGAGTTTAGCTATTTAAAAAAAATATATTAATTGATTTGGAGTTTTAGGAAATATTTTTCATTCTTTTCAAATATTCAGCTGGAACGTATAGTTTTTCATTTTCTCTTCATGAAGGTGTTATACAGGGTGTTACTCAAAGACATGCTAATATTTGAAGGGGTTATTCTTTGACCAACAATACTCGAAAACGGGTGAACCGATTATCTAAATTTTTTTTTAGCTTCTTAAATATATTTTTCAATTATTGATCGCAGATTTTTTTATAAACAATTTGAGGCCCAAATTTTGGTCAAAAATATTTTTTTCAGAAAACGTCAATTTGTCAAAGAAATTATTTTATAAATATAATATATAGAAGGGAATGTGGTGAATCCAGATGTTTATTGTGATGCATTTTGCAGAATTGCCTGACGTTCCTAAATAAATCGAAATCAGTTGAAAATATCCCCATAGCTTTTTTACTGCAGATCTGTGTAATTATTGCTGATCTGATCCAACCCCATGACCTTCCTAAATAACCCCCGAATGACCCATAAACCATAATCGATTTTCTATCACACTAATTTATCAGCCCCCTTTTCCAACACAATAGAATCGTTCATCATCTTGACATGCTCTCGTATGGCATATGTGGAGCAATAACGGAAAGCAACATGGTGTTTCCTCGAGTTGATTTTTTCAATCTCGCGTTCAACCGAAAGGCGCCGGCGCCGCTATCGATTAACGTCGCGACGGCGTGAGTTCGCGAGTGCTTCGCCCGATGGTAGGACGTTTTCTTCGTCCTCGTAATTGACAGGTACGTGAAATCTCGTTTATTTGACAAGGTAGGAATAGAAACTGATGGGTTTTATTGATATCTTCGTCAAAAAAAATGATAGCTCGATGAAATTCAACAGACAGTCGAGCACTTTCCAAGCTATATTCGTGATATTTGAGTCAGTTTCAGTGGGTTCATTGATTTTATATGATTTTTCAATTCCATTTCTTATCTATGAATAAAAAATGTACCAATCTCCATTGGGTTTGATTATATTGATAGATATCCCTGTTTCAATCCTGTTTTGTTTGTTACTTTAATTCTTATATCACTTGGTTTCTGATGACTTCATCTTAATCGAATTGCATATTGTTCCATATTCTATAAAATATATTAGCTATGTTTCAAATCGAATACGCCAGAAGAAATTTCGAGTATAATATATGTTTTCATAACTATATTTATACCAACGAAGCTATTGTTGATGAGACATAATTAAGCTTCGATTTGATCGAATAATCCCGAGTTCTTGTGGCCCTTCTAATATAACAAACTTCGACTTGTACATGCATTGCTCTTGCTTCTCACGATGTTCTCTGAACATCACAGGATGTCTCCTTTCGTGGGAAGTTTTATATATAAAAAAATTTAAACGCTGGGAACCCATTCACTCCTTCTCTTTCCTAGGAAAACATGCCAACATCGACAATGCTGCACTTCGTCTAAGTGGACAACCCCCAGACGACTGAACCTTCCAACACAATGGCCAACACCGCTCATTTCGTCCGCAGACAAAGTTCTCGCGATCTCAACCCTCAGAGATCAGTAGATCGGCTGGAGCTGAGGGAGATGCGAGGTCGGCTGGTCATTGAAAATGGCAACAGCGGAAGCTACGGCTCCACAAATGCCGCCTTTGAAGACACTAGTCCGGGTACCAAAATCAAATCGACGATGAGCAGCAAGAGGTATGAGAGAAGTTTTATTAGTTCAAGGTCAAGGCCTTGAAACTGTAAACGCTGACCAGTGTTGAATGGAAAACGGTGAATTGAACGGCCAGTTCAAAATAGAGCTTCAAATGTTGCCATTTTGTGTTTGAACACATAATTAACGTGAAACAGTTAACGTATTTTAAAAAACCACCAATTCCATCCTCAGGCATTAAGGGGTTATATACAGTTAGAAGGCTGAAAAAAAAGCGAATTTCCAGAATTTTTTCTGAGAAAACTTTTGAATTTATTGATCTAATAATTTGTACACATATTATGGTATGTTTTGACAGTATTTTAAGATCTGGTATTAGTAAAAATATTTATTTGGAAAGGAGCTACAGCTGAGCTCCGGGAGATCCTCTCAAAAAAGACTTTTTGCGGTGACCACTCGGTATATCTCTGAACTGGATAATCCGAAATTAAAAAACCAAACAGATTTCGTTAAAGTAATGTTGAATCCAGTAATCAATCGAAGGAATAAGCAAAATATTTTTTTTTGACAAAATGACAGTTTCTCAAAGAAAAAAATCGATTTTTGACCAAAACTTCGGCCTTAATTTGTTTATAAAAAAATAAATAATCATCGGTGACAAAAAATCTTCGATCAATTACTAAAACATATATTTGAGAAGCTCGTGTTGAAATTTGAGACTAATCGGTTCAACCGTTTTCGAGTAATATTGGTCACCAAATTTGAAAACATCATTTCGAGAAAAACGCGTTTAAAGTTTGAAAAGCACTTTCAAGTACTCTGATACCCCTTTGCAAATTTGCGTGTAACTTTGAAAATAGTCACCGGAAAGATATGAAAAAAAAATAAAAAAAAAACGATTTTTTGAAAATTCCACCTGTATATAACTCGACATTTATAATTTTCGGAAATATTTTGCTGGCGACGACTTACCAACAGTTTATTTTCAACTTCTGTTGACCTCAGAAGGCAATCCATTGAAGAAAATGTATCTGCAACTACTTCAAATTATAATCGACAACTTATTTATGAATAGAACCTCTTCCATTATGATTTGTTCGAAGTATATTCTTCAATCCTGGATGCTTTATTATCCACTCATATCATGAAGTCGTTCGATTTTCTTAACAAAGTAGCCAGAAATTCCTTTTTTCGAAGCTTCAATATCATATCCACCTCTTCCAGGAATTCAACAGACGGCAAAGCCATATTCAAACCCGAATGCGTGGAAGACGAAAGAGAATCTTGGGACAGTAAACTGACCTTTCTACTGGCTACCATCGGATACGCTGTTGGGCTGGGAAACGTTTGGAGATTCCCTTACTTGGCTCAGAAAAATGGTGGAGGAGCGTTTTTGATCCCTTACTTCGTGATGCTGGCTATAGAGGGCATACCAATCTTCTACTTGGAGCTAGCAATTGGGCAAAGGCTGAGAAAAGGGGCTATTGGGGTGTGGAACCAGGTTTCACCATTTCTGTCTGGTAAGCAAATGGTTTATTGATGGAATAGAAGATTAAGCAGTATTGAAAGAAGCCTTTTGACTGTGTCAGTAATGTTTAACAACATTGTTCAAAGGGTATTCTTGTTATTTTTTCATCAAGCATTGACTCAGAAATGAAATGACACGAATCCGTAATAATTTGATTGATTCATTCACCCATTCGTCAATTCTGTCATTCGTACCAATTGATTCAAACCAACGATATCGCGTTGTATATCACGATCCATGATGTGTTTCTTCATTTTCAGGAATAGGAATAAGCAGTGCAGTGGTATCGTTCAACGTTGCTCTTTATTACAACACAATAATAGCATGGTGCCTCTTTTACTTCGTTCAGAGTTTCCAATCACAGCTTCCTTGGGCTGAATGTCCCAATCTTTATTTTCCCAATGGATCTTACACGATGGAGCCTGAATGCGAAGTGAGTTTACATGATTCAAACACTTTACCACTAAAAACTCATTAAATTTTTTTTGCTATCACTGTCTGGGTAGAAATTTGAGTCTCACTTTTTGGAATGCCCTTCTCTAAGCTTTTGAGCACCCATTTTGGTAGCTTAAAGTGGGAGATAATGCAAAAGATGGTGTAGAAACTAAAGTGAATATAATGAGATCAGACATTGTAGCATTATATTCTGAATACATTGCTTTCAGTTCATGAAGAGCTATAAAACAAATGATTCACTGATTCTTTTTTTTATCAACGATTCTGTGAAACAGGAATGTTCGTTAGATTGATGTGTTTTGTATGATGTGATGGTTCTATATTCCAAAAACAATTATTGTCCAACTCGTAGGGGTAGGTTAAAATAATCCCTTTCTAGTTTGAAATTCTTTGAGATGCAATGATTTTCTAGGCATCTCCACTCAATTCTTTTGGCATTTTAATAATGAAGTGAGGCAATGAATTGCATAATGAGAATGGGCTCTTATAGGAACCAGAAATTATCAGGAATAAATAATTCGGATTGTAGGGATTGTAAAAAAATTTGCCGGTTAGGTTCACACCTATATTGTGAGTTTTGTGGTTGTTAGATATTTTTTGTTTTGCACCAATGGTATTGACAGGTGACCAAATCTGTCAGAACCATCTTCCTCAACTAATTGAACCTCATAAATATATATTGTAATAGATATTCATGTTGTTCATCGGAAAAGAAGTGAAACAGAATGAAACTTCACCAAAGGGGTTAGTTCTTTGGGTACCAGACGTAACATTATCTGAATATTGAGATATTCGTCATTCGTCAGATCCTAAAGAAGAAAAAATTCTTTCTACAGGTAAGCAGCCCTACACAGTACTTCTGGTACCGCACAACCCTGATGATCTCCGAAGACATCAACACCCCTCAAGCCTTCAACTGGAACATCGGTCTAGCTCTCCTCGTCGCCTGGATCCTCGTCTACCTCTGCATGATCAAAGGCATTGCCTCTTCTGGCAAAGTAGTCTACGTGACGGCAACATTCCCTTACCTCGTGCTCATCGTTTTCTTCTTCCGCGGCATCACCCTCAAGGGCGCTTCGGATGGCTTGAGGCATCTCTTCACGCCTACGTGGCATACTATTTTGGATCCGGTGGTGTGGTTGGAGGCTGGAACCCAGATTTTCTTCTCGCTAGGGTTGGCTTTCGGGGGTCTCATTGCGTTCTCGTCGTATAATCCTGTTAACAATAATTGTCATCGGGATGCTATCATGGTGTCGCTCACTAACTGTTTCACTTCTATGTTTGCAGGTGGGTTCAGATGTTGGGACAAAAATATTGCTTCAAATTGTTTTCAGGAATGTTTTGAAGAGTTTACATCAATCTGAATGATATGTTTTCGAGAGAAGACGAATTAGTTCTATGAAATTACTCAATCAGAATTCAAACTTCTATAGAACTCGTAAACAAACTTCGAAACTTTCATAAAAAGAGTTCTCAAATTATCTTGAAACTTCAGAAAGGTCCCAAACTCTCTCAAAACTTCAAAAAAATTCAAACTCTCATGAATACTCCAGTAATTACCAAACTCATTAAAAACTTGAGTAATATCAAACTTTCCCAAAAACTGCAGATAGAGTTATCAAATGCTCCTGAAAATTCCTGGAAAGTCATCGAATTTCCATTTGAACTTCAATAAGGAATATCAAACTCTCATAAAAACTCCAGAACGAGTTTCAGAACTTTCATAAATTCCAAGAAATTACCAAATTCCCATCTTCCAAAAGATATATCAACGTGCATTAAAACTTCAGGAAGAATAATCAAGAACTCAAAGTATCGTCAAACTTTCATAAAAACTTCGAAAATAGTTACCAAACTCTTGAAATAATAATTAAACTCTCAAAAATACTCTTGAAGAGACTTGAAATGATCATGAAACTCCCAAGAAAGATTCAGAATGAATCTTCGAACTCATAAAAACTCCAAAAGAGTTACTGAACTCTCTTTGAAACCTCGATAATAGTTACCAAAATGTTATAAGAATCTTGAAATAATAATCAAACTTTTAAAGATACTTGAAATAATCATCAAATTCTTAAAAAGACTTGAAATAATCATCAAACTCTCAAGAAAAATTCAGAATGAATTATCGAACTCACAAAAAAAATATATAATCAGTAATATTTTGCTCAGAGATAGCAAATTCATATACATGAAGTTCTTTGGTGAGCTGACACGTACCGAGAATCCAAATAAACTGAGAGAAAAATTAGGATAATTCAACTGAAATAATTTCGTCATTGTAACACTCCTAGTTTTTTCAAGTTCAGACCTTCGTTCTTCGTTAAATATTTGGCATTTCACCAGTTGATTGAAAATAAACGAAATGACATTTTATATAAAAAAAGATCAAGTAGAATACTGAATTTATATTTTTCTGGTGACTCATACCCACTAAACAAGTCAAAATAGTAATAAAAACTTTAGAATGGTTGAATGTGGGATTGAGACATCAATTGAAGTTGCTTAGAAAACTTCTGGGGGTAGTTTTCTTGGGATTTGGATTGAGTCAATTAGCTAAACGTCTCATGAAAGGAATATATAACAGAATAGAGTTTTTTTTATTTTTAATTTCCAGGGATAGTGGTATTCTCAATCATCGGATTCAAGGCCACAATGACGTACGAAAAGTGTCTTGACAGTAGGAATGTCACATTATCTGAGTTGTTTGGTGGCGACTATAACGAGACAACTTTACCGGCACCAGGATCTCTGATCAAGGTCTCCAATGGTAACGAATTGGTCACCAAAATAATGCCAACATTGCCTTTTTGTGACTTGGAAACAGAACTGGATAAGGTGGGTGGAATCAATTTTCAATACTCTTTTCTTGTGGAGAGCTTCTTTCCATGAATCATTCTCAGTATTGGCTTGTTATTACCAGTAGCACCAACCAAACAAATCAAGCTCTTGATACTGTGAACCTGAACCAAAGTTAAACCATTTATCGACGAATGGAATTGATTTCAGTCTGCCTCTGGGACCGGCTTAGCCTTTATAATCTTCACAGAAGCCATCAACCAATTCCCAGGCGCCCAACTCTGGTCTGTGCTCTTCTTCTTGATGCTCTTCACCCTCGGCATCGACTCCCAATTCGGCACCCTCGAAGGTGTCGTCACTTCCGTGGTCGATCTCAAGATCTTTCCCAATCTACCCAAGGAGATCCTCACCGGCAGCATCTGCATCGTCTGCTGCCTCATCTCCATGGCGTTCGCTCACGGAGCTGGCAGCTACATCTTCGTGTTGTTCGACAACTACTGCGGCACTTATCCCTTGCTGGTCATCGCATTTTTCGAATGTATAGCAGTGTCGTACGTTTACGGATTGAAAAGGTGAGAGAAGAATCGAATACAAACACGTATCATCTCAACTCATGTTGTTTAATCATTGTTTAGATTCGCCGATGACATAGAAATGATGACAGGAAGCCGACCGGGCCTCTACTGGATGGTATGCTGGAAATATCTGTCGCCTCTGGCGATGCTTTCCATCCTAGTAGCCAGCTTCATCCAGATGGCGGTAGATGGCACTGGCTACTTCGCTTGGGTGGCTGCTAGAGGGGAGAGTGAGCGCCATCCTTGGCCGGTGTGGGCTATTTTGTTGATTACCTTCTTGGTGATGGCTTCGGTTTTGTGGATACCAGGTGCTGCGATAGGCAGGTTAGTCTCTTGAAATAACAGCAAGTCTCTTGAGGTTCCGGATCAGTAATCAGATATTGATCCTTCTATACATTGGAGGTATTTACACAGCTTGTGCGCACTCAAATCTGACTCCATAGTGGATGTTTTTCGTGATTTGTCATAGTTTGACATTTTTGGCTTTGTTTTAATTCGTGATAAACTGAACAAAGGTATTTAATAATATGTATTTTCAGCAAAAGTTAAAGCAGTCTGAATATTCTGGTTTGAATACTAATATAGGAGAATATTTCCATCGAAATTAAATCTTTATTAAAAAAATGAGTTTATAAAAAAGTTGCCTGTTGATAAATAGGTATTTGAAAAATGGACAGTGTCAGTGAAATATCGATCACACCTCCAGATATAGCAGATTTTGCTATATATATTACTTTTAAAGTTCTGCCAACTAAATCCAGAGATAAATACGAGAAACAAACCATTTTTTTAATGGATTGGTGCTGCATATTACGCACGACTAGAAAAAGTTTGTAGTTCTAGAAGTGCGTAATTGTCTTACAACATGAGTCGTGTAATATACTTTTTCTACGACCGCATTCATTCCCATCAAAAATTAGGATTCCATTAAGTGAAAACATGTTTTCCTACAACTGCTATGAAAAGTAGCATATTTTTCATAGCAGTTATGAAACGTCAAAATGTTATCGGCGACGCGGCCTGTTATTCGTTTCCATGGCAACTACTGAGGGCTCTATCTTATTGGTTGTATGTCGTGCGATTTACTTGACAGATGCTACCGGATTGGTTGTTGATCGTGTTCTCTTTTTACGGTAAAGTTAAATCGTACAGTTTAACGTCACCCAGTGCTTGAATAGACAGTTACATAGTTGGCGAGTTGTACAAATTTCGTGATTTTTTGTGGGGGGAGTAAAACATTTTGGTATTTTGGTGGAAAATCCGAAATTCCAAAATCTACAACCATATTCTATGCCTCAAAGCGAAAAGTGTATTTTTCGTGTGTTTTTATGAATCATTTGTCAAGTGTTCACCACCTAGTAGAGAATAAAAGTATGCACGATTTCACGAAATATAAGCAATTGTCAATGTCAACGTCACTTCAACATTTGTGAAATAGAGTATTTTCGTTATTGCTAATATTCATTTCAGGTTATTCGGGTACGTCTTAATCGACGACAACGAAAAAGCTTGGTTCCCAGCTAACGATCTGAAAGAGTTCCATGGAATAATGCCCCACGAGGTCACAACAGCTGAAAGATTACTGTTCTGCATGAGAGCCGATGGCTCCGAAGGACTCTGTTGTCCTACAACTCATTCTTATGATGATGAAGACGATGAAGATTGAAGACAATAGTAATGTATACAATAATCGAATATTTTTACAGAAAAATTATTCCGTGTTGCGTATTCGTATTTTCTCTGAACAATTAGCCAGTCAGAGATGAAGTAACTGTTGAAATATTATTGATAACCAGATGGCTTAGTCAAATAGTTGCCTGTAATTGTTTATCCTAAGGTACATTCTTCATATGGAACTGCCACATCGTGATAGTAGATTTTTCAAACACAGAGTTCCATCTCTCTTCTACAGGGTGTCTTCAAACATATTCATCAGATCAAAAATATTCGATCCGAACAAACTCATTCATCAGTACAAAATGCCTGGTTTCACTCTTAGGTTTCGATATTAAATGCAATTTTGTAGTTTATCCACTGAAAAAGAAGCACAGTTATAATTGTCATGACTCCTATTATTTGTTGACATAAGAGTTCTTTCAGTACTTTTGAGTTCTCTGGAAATTATTTTTACATGACGTTGCAGATTCTGCTATACTATTCGTATTCATTTGACAAAATCCAAAATGCATTGATCATTCATTGAAACACTATCAAACATTCAATATTCATGAAACATTATGAACAAGTTCCGAGCAAAATTTTCGAATAAATTCTGTGATACTATCTAGAATTTACATAACTTTTTGGGGCATTGAAAAATCCATCAAATCATATTCATTCCACTTATGAAAGACTCAATTTTTCATTGAATAGTGGGTTATAGCTACACAGATTCATGACGGAGTTTTAGGATTAAATACAGACTTCATCATTCACCGAGAAAAAGGTTCAAATAATAAATTTTGTTACTCTAGTAATATTTACGAAAAAAAAAAAAAAAATAATAAAGTCCCAGTGAAAATGCAGATCTGTCTAGCACCTGAGCTAAACATTTTTTGTACTGATTTGAGCTAGCTCCAATCGAATAATTTTTGCCTGAGCAACATTTAGTCAACTTCCAAAACAGCCAATTAGGAGATACTTTGTATATATATAAATGAATCGAAGAAACATCGATGGCACAGGTTTGAGAATTATAAATATAGTCTACCATATCTTGTAAATTACTCAGAGTGTCTTAGCTTCTAACAATAACTGCATAAATGTATCAATGATAGTTTCAATTCATGTGATTTTAGCAACTTGTGACAATAATTCAATGTCTGATTTGAATGGAGGTTTTCATATCCATTATAGGATTTGTTAACAGAGATCTTGTGATAAATATGCACAAAAGTTCAGATTTGCACTTGATGTTTTTCATCTACTTGTTCAAATATATGTGAAAATTTCGTTTCTTTCTTGGATACACAGTTCTATGCTATCTAGCAGGAGATTATTCTTAGTATGATTATTTAAATGATGGTCATAACTGATTGAAGCATCGATAAAAAAATATTATATTGTTACTTATGAACTATGTATACAATTATAAGGCGAAATTAGGTACTGGAACAGTTATATAACACTTTACTGTATCACTACTATGTCCATTATTAGCATCCTCCTACATATCTTCTCTATCATATCATGTTGTATTTATATAGTGTTGGAATTGATAAATTCGATGAGATAGAGATTATTAATTGATTAATGCTTGATTGATGATTTTCCATACATTCACCATTTTTAAGAGCATCAAACCGTCATTTCGTTGATGATTTATAACGACAGGATACATACTTTCAAAGAATATCAGATCTATACCTAATAATACCGAATAAGAAATCTTCAACCTCATGATACAATGTTGAATGACTCCAGCCTCCTAGCTTGCAAATTTATTATATACAGTCATCAGAAATTTGTTTGTATTTTCAAACTGACTTCTACTGAAGTTCGACGATGCTGGAAGCATATTTATATTCACGATGATCAGATGTACCTATTTCAATAAAAATTCCTGCCATTTCATTCATGTTCATTAGGGAGTACTATCACTCTTGATATCATACAGGGTGTCTGGTAAATGAGATAGTAACTACATTCATATTCCATTCACCAAAAATGAAATGAATGGAGTTCAATATGTGTTAATTTTTGGTCGCCCTGTATATATTCATCCATTTGAATCCTTCCGTATTGGGGCATTATTTAAGGAATTACGAGTCCACAGGGTTGATTCAAGAGTAGTCTTCGAAATGTTCAGGTCTTAAATGATCACAAAATACACATATTATATTGTATTATGCCCATTATTAATTCAAGAACTTTTGAATGCCTACAAAATTAATGAGTTATTTCAATCTTGGATTCTATACTCTTGGTGAATATCAATTATTTCAATTATTCATCGACATATCTCTTGTTCTTGTTCATAATTCTACATATATATCAGTGTGTTATGGAATGAATCATTTGCATTTTACTTCCTTAATACTTAATGAAATATATCAAAACTACCATATCTCTGTTTGACATTGACACATGTCTGCTGTAGTCGAGGTTTTTGACAGTTTACAGTAATACACACGTTATAATAAATAAAAATAATGATTTTGACTACTTTTCGCTTGATCTACCAACAACAATTTGGGATTTGGTTGAGGAAAACCACGCAAACTGGCCTTATTTGTGAGAATGTGAACTAATCGATGTATCATAATATAAAAAATTTACCGAATTGAATAATACTCCATCATCACATGATTAGAAAGGTAGAAATTCCTTAAAAATAATCTTCAAGATTGATTTATCAACGAAAATTCACAACATCAGTCAATTTGATTGCAGAGTTAGATTAAATATAATTGAGGAATCTATACTATAGCTAAGTGTTCTTAAAAACGACATATAATTCGACTTAGTCAAATTTACTCCTATGATATTGATTTTGTTTGTAGAATTACAATTAATGTGTTGAGTTTGCTACAATTACTGAATGTGGACAACTAGAATTATTTTTTTTTCTGATACTATGGAAATTTCTACTGTAACAAAAATAACTTGAATTTGAACTTGTTTTATGAGACTTTAGTTTAGATTTTTGGGGCAATATTCATCTTTGAAATGTCGAATTATCAGTTAACTCCTAAATCGATGACAATAAAATACAATAGGTAGATTGTTGTTCTGTTTTTATAACACAGTCCTATGTGATTAAGTTTGTTGAATAATTATTGTAAATAGCTCTGTTGATAGACATAATTAAAGCATCAGTGTTGAAGACAGTTTCTCATTTCAGTTTCACATTGACCAAAAAAAAAACACTTTTGAAAATGAAGAATTTTATTCAACAGAATCACTAACATTTTCAAGGATCAACTGCAAGAAGTAAAGGTGATAATTTTTTTGTAGAATCGTTTATTTCCTAAATTAACTCTTCCAAAAATTGGTATTTTTTTGCATAAATATCAATACTTCTGGTAATAGTAAACCGATCTTTCATACTTTCAATGAGAGTAGTAGAATTTCCACATAGTTCGAAAGTTGAAAAAGTCAAAATCTCTTGAAATCTCATTATATAAGACACCTAATCCCTTTACCATTATCCAATGGTATTTAAACGGTTGTGTCAATTGTCAACTCATTCGATAAAATTTTGACCTCACTCGTATTGTATGGAATGAGTTAGTAAATCATTGCAATTTATCAAATCCGTGTATATAATGAAGAATCGATGATGCTGACCGTTATAAAAAATATTACATTGGAGATATGAAAGACCGTATTGTTATTATTGGACCCAGTACATTTCTAAAGTAAAAAGGAATATTTTACTATTTGAAATTCTGAATAATGCTCTGACTATATCACTTCCTTCGAAATAATTTGTTCATTAAATTGTATATTCTATATCTTTGGTTTTTGAAATTATATCAATCTCTCAGTTCAAACAGACGTAGTGATCTGCTCAATCACTTGTATATTTCTAATTATAGGCCTCCTATAACTCCTATAATAATCCCATCTAGCTAAACCCTCAGGAACACTTTTACTTGGTCTGAGGGTACCTTTTTTTACTCTTGGTAAAGAGGCATATCTGATGTGGTCCTGCTTATAGCACATGGTGTGTTGGGGATTATAAGCTGAATGGTCGATATTGGCAGCATAGCTGAGACTTTTGGGCAGGTATTGGTATTGCTGAGTATTCTTTTTTTGCCTGTAAGATAACCTGAAACATATATATCATGAAACTTCAGAGGTCTGTGACTAATAACGCATTTTGATGGTGGTTAAAGCTACTATAGTATTTATTTTGTTGAAAGGGATTTTATGAATCAGTTATTTTTTCCATTATTGTGTTTCAATGAGAGAAAAAAATTGCCCACTTGAAAGTGAGAGAGCTTAATCATTTAATTATATTAGCTTTGCGTCTCTCTTCTGAAACACTCGCTTTCCTTGTTAATCTAATATACGCACGTCTACTTCACATACATTTTTTCCGAAGCTGTATTCGAAAACGAATGTGATTTTTCTTATGATTACCTGTGATAATTGGCTTTGTCGAAGTGATCCACGTGATTAGCAAATATACGATCATAGTTGGTGCCTCCTTGTCCACAAAACGAATAAGGGGGTACTTGTGACGTATATATGTTCTTGTAAGGACTCAGAGGACACACACAGTCGTTTATCAGGTTCAAGTTGGTGACTGAACAGTTGTTCAAGTTGCTGGTGGAGTTGCCTACTATAATGGAAGAGTGTTCCTTTCGTGTACCGACTAGGAACATCAAACTAGCACCTGGAAACAAAAATTACACTGAACAGAATATGGACTCTTTGCTAGTTTTGGAAAAAGTCCAGTTCAAACTTCGAATAAATCATAAAAGTTATGAAATATAAAACAGTACACCAGTTACCACAGTTTGAGGTTATGCCGTTATCCTTTAAAAAGTTCTTCGAAAACATTGTTGCCAATCTTACTGTCAATAACTCATATGCAAACGATCTTAATATACAGGGTGGCCCAACGAAAACGTACCGGAAGGTATAACTACCAGGAAGAGATTTCATCGAGAAACTAGCTGGAATCAACAAAAAAAATCGAATCGTTTTTAGGAAAATATTCTCAACATTTACTTCAACAAAACGGTAAGTTTTTAAGCGAAATCGATTTACTTTTAGTATTTTTTTAAAAAAGCACTAGCGATATTTCAAAGGTCCATATCTTTGCAACAAATTGACGGAATTTCGAAAATAAAGAAGCAATGTATAGTGAATCGAAAGGGCTTTTCAACGAGGTATCATTTGACCCCCATTCCCATTTGAATACATTTAGGGAATGCTACCCCCGCTTAGGAGGGTAAAGTTTGGGCTATACTTTTCGCGTCAAAGTTGTCCCTCTTATAAACAAAGTGTTTCAGGTTCTTCTCGATAAAATCTCTTCCTGGTAGTTGAACCTTCCGGTACGTTTTCGTTGGGCCACCCTGTACATGCAACCCAAGACGATTAATCATTCAAGATGTCTTTCACAACAAAATTATTCGAACCATTTTAAAGTTCAAATTTGGACAAATATTTAGGTGTGACATTAGACGAAAAACTATCTTCTGTGAATCGTGTGGAAAACGTATGGATCTCTGAGTTTCATCATAGATGCTGATAGATTTTGAAAAAAAATATATGTTATGTTTGACAGGTCATATTCTGAATGTGCCTCAATACAATTCGGTGGATATTGGACGTATTTTTTTTTGGAATATCCATGTTCCAAACACCTCCTATCTAGATAATTTCTTACACTGTACAGCACTAAGGTCACTAAGGCAAGAGTTTGGAGGAAATGCCATTGCTATTTACTTCGCCAAGTTGTCTGGGATTGCTTTAAAACACTCCAAGAGCTGGACAGTTAAAATTATCCCTAGTCTGTGAACCAATCAGGCCACACAAGGTAGCACGAGGTGCTCTAATCGGTCCAGCAAACCAAATAATGAAATATGCATTTCGTACAAAAATTTTTATCAATATTCGCAGAGCGTTTTCGACCTAGAAGGTCATCTTCAGTGCTTGGTTGTCAAGAGAGCACAAGAAGAGTCCATAAAATGAATGTAGAAACAACCAAGTCCACTGTTTGAAACAAATTAGAACAAATTCAAAAGAAAGATCACAAGGTAAAACAGGTTACAAGTCCTGGAAAAAATAAATAGTATGACAAACAGAAGAAGAGCAGAAGAAAAGAAGAAGAAAAAACCTTTCTGCAAGGGTAGTGCAATCACTGAGGAAAACATCCAACAGTGCTTGAATCAACAAGCAAAATCATGAATGGTGGAAAGAGGTGCCGGAAATGTGATGGGTCAAGGACTTCAACAAAGAAAATCCTGAATTATTCAATAGATTTCCTTCTTACCTATAATGGTTGTAACAAAACTGAAGTAGTATCCTGCCTTGGGATACGTCTGATTGATGAACCCTGTGATAGGAATCCCGATGAGAACCGGTATCGCTTTGGCACCTTGAATGAAGCTCCAAGCCTTCGTGAAGTGTCTTCCTTTGATGCGTTCCAAGGTGAACATCTTCAGGGAGTAGGTGAAGCCTCCCAGGCAGATGCCGTACATCCACACGAAGAGGACGTAGCCATGGTAGCCTTGGACTGCACTAAGTGCTAGCAAGGAGATCCCTGGAGATTCGTAATGAAGGGATGAAGTGTTTTGTTTCAGTGGGATTGGAGACTGTTTATTACATATCAAAGCTGTGTGCTCCATCTAGAATATTTCAAGTTTTTACTTACCTATTCCTATCATTGCTGCTTGGCATAAATATTGCCTAGATATGAGACATTGTGTGCTGGGTTTGATTATTACTAAACCGAATCCAACGCAACCTAAGGCAGATGCGAATCCCATGAAAGTTTGAAGGACAACCAATCCACTGTCTTCAAGACCTTCTGAATACCCCTGATAGACCTGAGAAGAGGAATACATATACTTATGAATAAGCAATGAAATGTTGCCTTTTCATGAACAGGTGGATTGAAAACTTTGGTCAATCATACAAAAGAGTTTTTGAATGATATGAACTATTTTTCATAGATGATCATTATTATTTCCCAGAAATATTATTTGGTTGTTTATACAGTGGCAATGTTGATTGTTGATGTTTAATTGTCAAGAAAAACTCCAAATACATCTATCATAGAAATTGAATTGGAAAAATTCTTCATTCTCCTCTGAGGAGTTCAATGTCAATGTCATTGTTATCACTGAATAACTGCATCATTCATAACATTTTGTAACTTTTATTTCAATCTTTTGAAAGCATTCAAATTGTTCAACAGTTATCCAGAATCAATAGTAATTCAATTTTAGTGTTCTCAGTTTATGAATGAAACACAATTTTATAACAATTCAAACGCTAAACACAATCTAACTTTTTGTTCCGGAACATCACTTAAATCATCGGTACTCACTAAAAAAAATATTGGCGCATAAATTCCTGAGGCAGCGAAGGCACATGACGTCATCAGTACCCTGAGTCCCCTACTCTTCAGCGGACTGAAGTCGAACATCGGAGGTTTCACAACCTTGGTGTGCGATTTTTTCTCCTTCATTTTCTTTCTTTGGTTCTTCAGATGCATTATGGCACGTCTTTGGGGATGATACAGATTGGCTGATCGGTAGACAATGGGTAGGAAGAAGGCCAGCACCAGGAGGCCTGTGATGGCCTGGAGACCCAATCGCCAACGCAGTTTGCTACAAAAGTCCGAGATATTATATGTCTTTTTTTAATTTTAGTTCGATCGGACTAGATATAGTTATCTTATTGTGGCAATGAAACATTCTCAGTCCAAAGAGTATTAACTCTTGATTTTTTCGAATTGCAAACTTGGTAAGACAGAGGAGTTCGTTATCTACATCAGTAGGTATTCGTGATATACTGGGTATCCCAAATAATTTTATACAAAAAATATCTCACCTATTCGAATAAATGAATGAATACATGAATAAATGAATGAATAAATAAATAAGTGAATAAATAAATAAATAAATAAATGAATAAATAAATAAATAAATAAATAAATAAATAAATAAATGAATGAATAAATTTTTTGAAATCAAAAAACTGTTATGAATGACACTAAAGTGCCTTCATCATGACTTTCAAACAAACTTAATTGCATTCTACAGGCTTGTGCACTTGTCACTTTTGATCTCAGAATGGTACCCTCCGTAAATTGTCATTGAAAATTGCATCTTAGTCTATTTGAGATTCAATATACTTGTTATTTTTTTATTATAATCAAAAAGAATTAGCATTTTATTCGTATTGCCTAATATAAGAATTATAAACTGCTTCCGCCGATGGTTATTAAAATGTCATTGAAAAAAAGAACATTATTTTTTTGTTGTCAAAAAGCGATGTCGATGTCAAAACGATCTCAAAAAAAGAATTTCAATTCACTATCATAAACACTACTCAGTGTAGTTAATCGATGACTCAATTGTTATTAATTGAAATAACAAGTATGCTGTATCGTTGTAAATCAAATAGAATAACAAGTTATTTCCAAAGACAATGTAGGGTGGGTACCATTTTGAAATAAAAAGTGACAGGTGCCTGTTAAATGCAATAAAGTCTCTTATGTCATTATGAAGGTACATTAGTGCTATTTGAAACAGTTTTTCAATTTTTGAATTATCCTGTCAAGTAAGGGAGATATACGATAATTTGGGACACTCGGTATAAAGTTTCATTTAGAAATTTGTGTCTGAACAATTGAGAATTCGATCTCAGTTTTCCTGCGCTATATTTATGATGGAAATAAATAGTTTTGACAGTAAATATCATGAATTCATCATCAAAATACTTTCTGATAGTTACGAACATCAAAGAAATCGACAGCATCAACTGTGTGTTCAGTTATATTGTAGCTTAAACTTTCGAAGAAGACGATGGTGAGTAAATTCTTGGAATCTGGCAAAAATTAGGGTTTTCAATTTGGGTGAGATGGAAACATTTGCACGATTCATGCATCCAATCTACGAATCGAATCGATGGTCGTTTATGACTTACCCCACCGCCTCTTTATAAAGTACTGAGAAAAGGGCAATACCCACTCCTGTTCCAGATTGGGCTACCATTTCTACGAACTCTCGTCTTCGTTTGAAATAGTGACCCAATACTAACGTGGAAGTTTCTCTAACTATTCCAGCTCCTATTCCGAGAAGCAAGCCGTAACTGAGAAGAGCCTGCAAACAAAGAAGTTCAACTAGAATTGAATGTTGGAAACTTTTGAGAAGCAAAGAAAACCACCACAGTTAGAAATCTGATATTTTGGAAGTATATCGTATGTCTCTTGGGGTGCATTTCGTGAAATCATCTCTGAGGTTTCAAAAAGTTTCAGAACGTAATTTATGATAATTTTATATTATTATTTTAAATTCATTGTATCAGTTTCTGAAGTGGAAGAAGAATCTGTATATCCAGAAAGTGAAAGGATTTTTCATTCTTTCAATTGATAACGTAACTAAACATCACAGGATGGCTCCTTTCGTGAGAATATAGAAATCAATATGAATATAAAATATATAAAAAATATTGAATATAATAGCTGAGAGTATGACAAATACATACATAATAAGCGGTACTTTTTGATCCATGAATGATTTTTTTCTCACTTCCGGTTTCACCAGAACATCCTGTATATCATTACATTTCTGAAATCTGCATAATTTTCTGAATCCAATGATACCACATGAGTGACATTTCAAACGTCGGAATTTTTTATAATTCAATTTTCAATTTCCCATTCAAGTGTCCCATGATGGTTCCGATTCATTTAAATTATTTATTCATTATTAAAACTAGAAAAATCGAAATCCCGTCAAAAATACCAAATTACCATTTTTTATAAGAAAATAAAGTTCATCGTAATGGTTTTTGAGGTACAACTTAATTTTCTTAAATGTAACCAGATTGGTACCGTGGTACCATTCATTAGTTCTATCAATGAGGAATTTATCCATACCTCGTAATAAAATATACAATGAATACAATCGAAATTAAATGTAGAAGGAAATAAAAGTTAAACTAACGGAGATACAAGAGGTGTACCATGATCATGTTATACCCGGTATATCTTTATAAATGAATATGTATACTCGATATTATGATCCGAAGAATTTAGATATAAAAAGCGTCGAATTGAATATGTTGCTCTTCAAAAAGCACAAAAAACGTTAAAATGTCACAATTGAAATTCTGGTGGATAGATAAAAGCGAATCAACTACATTTTCATCTGATACTGATCGTTTGACATATTGTGATGATAATGTCAATCAACCTAAACAAGAAAATACTATTACCAATTATTCTCCTGATTGTTTGAGATTGTTTCTACATGATATCAATGGAAAATATCATATCGAATGATACACTAGTGTTGTATCAATAGAGAAATCATTATTGACGCTCGAATGATTGTGTTTTGTTTACCTGGTGAAACTGAACAGCGAATGAAGTGAATAAACATGCTAACGACATGACCAAACCGCCCAAAAGAGCTGCCAGCCTGGCAGATTTCCTTCTGCAAATGGCCACAATCAATGGCGATGTGATGAATGATATGCTCAGACATACCGCTCCCATGCAAGCTGCAATAAAAAATAAAAATATTCTTCAATATGAACTCATTCATGTCTAGAATCCTCAGAAAACATCAAATTATTTTAAAGGAACATTCTTACACGTAATTAGAAATATCTATTTCATGTTTCTATTGTCATTTATCGAGATACGATTATCAAAAAATGATCAATATCTGATGATATTGTCAGCAACTCGTCTGATAAAAATCACTGGAACTTATCCAAAGTCTACAATATATAGGGTGTTCTATTCCTAGTGAGATTGAAGGTGACGAAACAGCGAAAAATTATCACATGAAATACATGATATGAGTACTTAGATTCATTCACACTCTGTATATCTCAATTAGTGATAATTTATGCTTCATGATGTATTATACTTTGAGGAAGTGATGAAAAAACATTGATTCACATTATTTCTTGTGTATTGTTTGTAGAGATCAACTGAAAGAAATATCCGTATCATTCACAATTACCCTTGAAGTTACATAAATATCCTTCGAATGTCAGTTGTATACAACCACTGAAAAAAATCTCAAACCATGCAGAGAAATCGAAGTCCTCGTACTTTTTCAATAGAATACTGTGATTTATCCGATCGAACAACTCCGGAAAAATTCGCATGAATAAACGTCTTGAATTCTACTCTTGAAGTTGTCTGAAAAGGAGTACGTAGGTATGGAATTCCTTTATATATGACCAAGGATTTGTGTATTTATCTTTATGTCAGCATGGATATCGCTTTTATGAAAATTCCTCTCGTACTTGATTTTTGTCCAACTGAAGAGACCTTTGATGCAACTATAGAATGGGAAGTTTCCATTTTCAACAAAATACATCGAGATTGGAAAAAGATTTGACGATTTAAGAAACATTACGGAATATTTTTGTTTTTCGTGAACATAAAAATCTTTAAGATTTCAATCATTCAATTTCAATTATCGTTCAATCGTCCTTATTTTGTATCACTCTATATTCGACAGTTCTCAATCAAAACAATTTTTCTGAGATAATTCATGTTGAAGTTCGAAGTTTTACTATTTGAACTGATGTTGAACAACTTTGTTTCCAATTCCAACCACTAATATTTCGAAATATCTGGCAGTAATTTGACAGATAACTCACTGGCTTCCCTGAAATACGTCACGTTGACGCAATGATCATTTTACCCCAACCTATTTTTCATTGCATCCATTTCTCCTCGTGATATCAAGATGCACCAGCTCACCGGCAAATACGTGAACGTAGTGCTCTCCGTGGAATGTGGAAGAGGGATGGATTTCCTGAAGAATACTGTTCATATCACCGGAAACTTCAACAACAGGATCCTAGGTATGTTCCCCATTCGAGCTTATCCACCATCAACACATTCATTCCGTAGAATCTGATGAAATTCCTGCAGAAGATTGCCCCCCATTCAACACCGAATTGGTGTGGGAAATAGAAAAGAAAGAGCTGCGCAAAATCAGAAGTGCCAACTTACCACTCCGGGTTGAGTGCATCACTGTGGATGCCCATAACCGTAGGGAGAGGGTAGGCTTCGCTTTGCTAAGTCTACGGAGTGCTCAGATTGTTTCACGGAAGAATGTTGACCAACAAGTTAGCTTGCAGTGGCATAGACTGATTGGATGTCAGAGGGACAAGAAAAAGAAGCACCCCGAGCTATACGTCTCTTTAACTTTACGTGATCACTCGCTGAACGACTTGGATGCCACTGTGTCAAATGAAAAGATACCTTATATCTCCGAGGAAGACAATATCTTCAGTGGGGAAAGCAGCAGCTTCAACTTCCCAATCAAATATTTCGAAGATGGTCACATACAAGTAGGGGACGAGACTGCGCAGACTAGCTTCACCTTCAA
Source organism: Plagiodera versicolora (assembly GCA_037013635.1). Classification (NCBI taxonomy): domain Eukaryota; kingdom Metazoa; phylum Arthropoda; class Insecta; order Coleoptera; family Chrysomelidae; genus Plagiodera; species Plagiodera versicolora. The sequence continues at coordinate 6,102,908 of CM072991.1, read as the reverse complement.
CCTCCTGGTCAAAAAAGTAGCCAACCTGGATGCGCTCCTCCCAGAAGTCCTAGTTTTCCAAAAAACTGACCTGAACTATTACTTGGTGTTCAAGATTCTGGGGGTTAGCATCCGGACCAAATCGTTCAGCAAGGAATTACACAATGACATACTACTCAATGAGAAAATCGTCGTCAACATTCTATCCACCCGGGCAATACTCGAGAGTTTCTTTGAGTCACACCACACGAGCATAATCTTCTGTCGCGGCCCTGATATACTGGGCGTCACAAACATCGAAGCAGAAGATGTATTCGCTATGACCGACAACAAAAGTTTCTTCAAGTTCCCTTCAGCCAATGGTATGGTTCCTTTCGGAGGTACCGAGCAGTCACCGTTCATAGAACTGTTGCATTGGATAGAAGAGAACGATTCGGGAGATGCGCCTGAGGAAGATGTTCAAGAAACGTTCAGGGCAAAGACGATTTACTCCAGTGTGTCTCAGAGATCTTCGAATCAGGTGGTTGCAGAGGACGTACCTGGAGAAGGTGTTAACAGCAACGAGGAAGAGCTCATTTTGTGTGAGAAGCAAGATAACTCCACGACTAAATCCATTGAAACTTTCATCAGAAGCGACACCTTGTCACCAAGGCTACCAGGAACTATGAACATCTACCAAAAATTCACCTTCCAAATCACCTTGAACTATATTATCTGGAAGGATGTGGTTGGCAATGGTAAAATCATCTTCAAATTCCTGCATCCAAGAGCAGCTAGTTGTACTAGTATCCTCACAGAACTCACCAATGCCATCGACAGGAAAATAACTCTGCATGACCTCAACGTGAAAGTGAGCTATCTGTCCACACCTGATAAAGTAGAGAAGCAGCTCAAGTTCTGGCAGCCTAAGCTCGTCCTGACAGATGACAGAGAGGTACTGCTTTGCAGAGAACACAACCTAGATATCAATTGCTTGGATAAACAACGCCAGGACTTCGAAATATGTTTGCTGAGCTGTCAAAATGCGGAGCCTATCGCCAAAGTAGGGGTGAGTGTCACCTTGAAACTGTTTTATACAAGCGAATCGGAGGACTACGAGCATCTGCATCTGCTACCGATTATCACCGATGAATTTATAATGATTAAAGAGATAAGCGATCTGGAGAAATGGAAGCTGAGTGAGAAAGAACGGTTCGAGAATGAATTGGACTTCATTAAAACTAGGGAACTCGAGGAACTCAAGAAAGAATGGGACGAAAAGAAAGTCAACTTGGAAAAGCAAGTTGCTGCCATCGTAAATAAATGCAAGCACTTGCAGGAAGAGTTGAGGAACAAAATGAATAGCTTGAACGTTGATCGAGCTTTGAAAAGGAACGCGAACAACACTCAGATTTATGAAGAGGTTTTCAAGGAGAATTGGAGGAACTTCTCTACCGATAATTCCAAAGAGATGATCGAACTTTTGAGCAGAACGCAAAGGGACAATCAGTTGTTGAAAGAAATGTGCGATGAACAAAGACGAAAATTAAAACAGCTTGAGGACACTTCGTTGACGAAAACTCAAACGATGAATATTTTGGAAGAGCTGACATTATTGGAGCATAAATTTGAGGAGGTTCAGAATGCAAAGAGTTATTTCAAGGAGCAATGGAAGAAGGCTTGTGAGGAGATACATTCGTTGAAAACTGAGGATTTGAAGAGCTTGCAGGTTCAGATAAAAAAAAGTAAAGAAGAGCTAAGTCAGTTGAGTTTGGACGAATATTGTGAACGAAGTAAGATCGATGATGACGACAACGAAAAAGGTGGATATTTTTATCTGTAGAACTTCGGAATGTGATAATTTAAATTGAATAAATTGCAATAGTAGGTGGATTTGGTTTTTCACATTTTTCCTCGAATTGTGTCCAATAAATTGATAATTCTCCGATTAACATTTCCTAATGACCTATTCCATTTCTCATTCTACTTGATTATGTATGCATATTTGAGTTTAGTACATTCTAATGTTTTTGTTCCAAAAACAGACGAAATCATGGAAGAATACACTATGAAGACGTTCAATCGAAACGTGACACATCAAACGAACGGTATCAACTATCCGAGTTCATGCTACCGAATCAGGAAATAGGTGTTGGAACTACAAATTGAACATGTTCAGAATGAAAGCCCAGGATTCCAATAAGAGATGTTATCTCCTCTCTGCCATCAATTACGATCGCACTATGTCACAGAATGGCTGTAGTTATCTGTGTGCCATCGTTCGCCACTAAATTGCCAACGGGTTATCACCTCTAGCCCTATGTTCACGAGCGGTTTACAGAATTTCTCTCGCGAAAGACTCCTACGGAAACATAGGATTGCTGTTGGCAATATTTCATCCCAGAAATACAAGAAACCAATAATCATACAGGGAGTTTTTTGCGAGTTAACGTGATCTATATAAAGAGAACTAGAAGTAGTCTGGGTCTGAACATTTGTATATAAACTGAAGGTTTTAGTTATCGTGACACTTCCGGTTTCCCCGGAAGTGACGCCATCTTCGTTATTTCGAATAGAGCCACTTATATTGCTCGTCATTTTTGTTTTCCTCTCATAATTCAAGTTCGATCACATATCTATGTCTTAAATTAACCGTTTCTGAGTTATTCAAGTTTTTCTGAAAAAATGACAAATGTAGTCCGTCGAAATGTGACATTTCCATGTGAATGCTAATTTTTGGACATATGCATCAACTGATTCAGGAATTTTGACGGTTAAAGGAACATTTTGCATCAGTTACATTGCTCAAAGTGTCCATATAATAAATAATATTGATAAATTCGAGCATGGTACTGGTCTAACATACAAATAATTTGTTGTTAACTAAAACTTTTCCAATTGTATTTTAGAAAGCGTCAGAATTATTTTTTTTTCAACAATTCAGGTTACAAGAAAAATATTTCAACAAACGTAATTATTGAGTGTGAATTTCTCTGATGCATTTTTCATGTAAATATGTAGATTATTGTGAATTTACCGAATTCCAAATTAGAGTTGACGCTTTCTGAAATACATTCAACTATTTTGAAATTCTATTTGGCATTTTCCAGAATACATTCAACTATTTTGAATTATACGAGGTGTTTCAGATTTGCACTGCAATATTACAGGTACGTATTCTCTAATACAAAATAAATGAAAAAGTTGGTATGAACATGTGTCCGATCTCGATTACAGCGGAGTTACAGGTTGTTGAAGGTTAAAAAAATAGGTTTTCATTTTATTGTGCTTGATCTACTGCAGATATACATTTCAAATCTTATATGAGTATCGAGCAATAGGTGCTGCTTAATATGGAAGTGAATATTTTCCAAATACCATACAAGGTGTTGCATTTTCCAAGGTGTCAATCCATAAAAGCCTTGAAGAAAACTTGCTCGTACGCCACTGATGAATTTCAATATTTTTTCTGAGTTCTTTAATCTATTACCTGAAGTTTGTCCCTCATGACTTCTGGTCGAATTCCGTTCGGTTTTCTCAGAAATCAATTAATTCGTAAATTGGCTCAAAGTTACATAATCTGAAATGTTCATACTATTTCGATATTTGATATTAATTAAAGCATCAGAATTGGATGAAAAAGAAATTTATTAGCAAATGTTTAGAGAAATTGTTGAAAGTGGCCTCCATTTTGTTGAGCAGGACAAATCCATGATTCCTTGGCACTTCGTATCAACACCCTGTAACTTCACTAATAATCGAGATCGGGCACACGTTCATGAAAACTTTTTTCCTTATTTCATACCGAAGAATACGCACATGAAAAATTGCCGTGCATTTTAAAAAACACCCTGTATTTGATGCTTTTGGTAATACATTTGATTATTCTGGAACATATTCAACGCTTTACGACCTACAATTGAAAAAGTTATAGAAGTTGACCACAAATCTGGTTGTGCTGGGGACCAAAATTCAACTAGAAAAACTCCATGTTTATGTTTATTACAAAATATTTTGTTGAATGTCCATGCTCATCTAAGCGTGTGTAAAACATCACTTTCCTGATTGCAGCTTTTTTGTCCAGATAATCCCACAGAAAAGTTCTTCACCTCAACATATTTTTATCATCACCATTCCACAAGAAAATGTATTTCATCCTTGGCTAGACGGAAGATGTTGATATGAGATGAGATGGCGAGAGAAAACGCCACTTGCATTGAGGGAAACGTCTTTATCGACAAAATGAGAGTAAGTTTCCCTTTTCATGACGACGCGACTTGTGACAAACTACTTCATGAATCTCCTCTTGTCTCGATGTTTTTTTTTCTGCAGGGGAAAGTGCTCGTGAAAATATGAGTTCTGGAGAGAAGCTGACTTGGGATTTCTCTTGGAGAAGAGTTTTCATATCTTTTGAAGGAAATTTCACAATATTATATAGGGTATAACTGAATAAATGTTGAACATTCGAAGGGTTGATTCCTCATCGAAAAAAAGATAAGATTTACAAAATAGAGAAACTTCATCAAAGCATCCCATGTTAAGATACAGCCCCTTGAAGGGGGTACATAAAATTTGTTCAACAATTTTTTTCACAAGCGTCAAAAAAGTTACAGCATTGAAATCAACCTGACATTTTCTACTACCAAAAACACACTTAGCCAGTAATTCATATTTGGTTTACCCTATGGTTGTAAGGGGGTGGAAAAGGCAACCCCTCAAATTAATTTCCAATGTTCCAACTTTTCGTCTTATTATCAAATGTCCCTTGAATTTTTTGTCCAAAATAAACCAGTTCGCAGCAAAAAATTATTTTACTAGCTGCATCAAATGATTAAAGAGAAACAAACAAAACTAATTCATTAATAACAGAATATACATGTTGAAATTATAGTAAATGTACTAGTACTGAACCCTTACCTGCTCCTATGACATAAAAAATATCTCCTTGATGCTTTTCAATGAGGAACTTCATAGAATAGAGGTAGAGTAAACCGTAAGCTAATTGAAGCCCGGATGTGAGGAGATGTGCTAAGAATGCTGCTCCACATACTAACCAACCCCATCCACCTGAAAGAAATTACGATTATCAGAAAATCATTTCAATAATTTGGTTAGATGCACTGGGCCACCCTCAACCTCATTTTTTTCTATACGGACCTGCATATTTTATGACACTTTTAGAAATAACTTTTATGATACTTCTCGAAGTAACTTTTAACACTGAATTCAACGACAAATCATACAATGTCATTTAAAGTTGATGTTCAGGTGATTTTGACCCTTATCCAAATTCATTTGGGTCGAATTATATTTAGGTACCTTTAGTTTAATTAACAACATGCAATACATTTCGATAATAAAATCAACTTACTCTGAATGGAACGTAACAGAATCAATTCAAGAAACAAGTAATGTTTAAACGAAACTATCATTTAATGAAATACAAATTAAATTTGGATTAGGGTCGAAATCCGCTTGTATGATATGTCGTTGAATTCAACGTTAAAAGTTATTTCGAAGAGTGTCATGAAATATGCAGGTCCGTATTGAAAAAAATGAGGTTGAGGGTGGCCCAGTGCATACGAAACGTTGGATACAAAATCTGCTCACGTCAAATTGAGGATAATTTACTGTCGAATGAAACATTCTTGTAACATTTTTTGAAAATATTCGAAATAAAGTGGAAAAAAGGAGAAAAATCGAAATGACAGAATTTACTTTTCTTGTGATATCTCAATAACCGGTCCTGATAATCCCGATTTGTTTGAACTGCTTGACAATACTTCTATGAATGCAACTTTTTCTCCATTTCACCGACCTTCTAAATCTTATGCTTTAAAAGTTACCAACACAATCCCAATAAAAAAGTAGCCACCCTGTATTATCATGTCAGAGAAAATGAGTCATAAACAAATGAAATCCTCATCGAGGCACCTCTCATTGAAATACTGAACATTACACAAATTTCCCCACTACAAGTTCGTCGAGCAGGCAAGGCTATTAAGTATAATTTCAACTCACCCTCGGGGTAATAATGTTGCTTTATCGTTGCCGTGTCTACATCTCTTCTCCTTAAAGCGGGTACGTTTCGATGTAAGGAGTGTAACTCTCTTTCGTGGATCACAGGGAAAGAATCTTCATCTTCGGGAGGTCGATGTGAAGGTGTATTTCTATCTGCAATGAAATGTTTCTGATTACTGACACGAGTCGACCTTCATAGGTTGAAGAATATTGAGATATTCACAAAGAAAATCTCAGATTTTATGTACTGATATTCGATAAAGAAATGTGTAACAATCTGTCGGAGTATGCATCGTCTTGATTTTTAATAAAAAAAAACGGGTTCTCATTATCATTGATAATTTAATAGCGATGGAAAATTGAAAAAAAATTGAGATATACACATGAGAAACAATTCTTTATGGATGGTTTGAATTAATAAATTTTTTCATTTGCAATTTTATTCTACCAACGAAATACATTCCCATATAGTTCTGGAAATAGTATTTGAAAATTTCATTTTGCGGTGATAGTATTGAAAATAAGTCATACCTTTTTATCTTGCATGGATAAAGTATATCTACGTAACTTCTATATAGTTGGCAACAATGCATATTCTGACAAGCTGTCAAGAAAAAATAGGCATAGTATAATTAACTTCTATATAGTTGGCAACAATGTATATTCTGACAAGCTGTCAAGAAAGGAATGGTATAGTATATTTACTTGAGCATGATATAGTTCATTGGCGAATTTGGTCAACTTTCAATGCTATTAGAGCAAAATGAAATTCCCATTGCATGAAAGATAGCTGAGAACATTTAGACATTAATAATTATATCAACACTTCTCAATGACTTCACAATAATGCCAAATTTATTTGATGAGAAATATTCGATCAAATAATGAAATTTATTCATTTCAGTCGAAAGTTTCACAAATATCAAAAATATGTTCTTTTGGGAAATTATTTTCATCCATGAACCATCATTGAACAAACCCTATTACTCAGAATTTGCGTTTTTTACTTATTGAGGCAATATTTTGATGATGAGGGAAATGCGAGCATATCCACGAGTTTGATGAATACAATTGATTGATTACTGAGATTATCCATTAAACTTTTTTGACCTCAATATCGAGTGTTAGTCTGGTCACTATCACTAAACTAGTAGATATTGTGAATGTTTCGTTCTTCATTGGGGAGTCATCGATCTCATATGTTTTCACTTCAACCCATGATTTTCTCATGGGAACATTTATTCTGCTTTAGAAATGAATTGGAATTTCCCCATAACTGTAGTATAGAAATCTATTCACCACGTTGAAATGATCTTTAGGTGTAATGATTCGAGAGGATGATATGGTTTTCACAATCGGCATTACAAAACGAGGAATCTTCATTATAATGAGATTGTGATATATCTACTAACATGCACGAAATAATATTGATTTCATGTGAGTATGAAGTTTCCTACATGAACCGTAGGTGAGGGCTTTTCAAACTAAATTGGCAGAAGAGGAGAATGAATGAGTTAACCACATTACCATATTCAACGCAAGTGGATCTTCATGAAAAACAATTCATAATACTCTACAGCTAATACAAAACTTGATTATTACGAGAGAGGAGCTTCCAGGGTTTCTGTTGGTTCACGGATATTCCAGAAAATTGTTCCCACCATAAATATATCACAATTAACAGTAATTGGAGCGGGTAGTGTTTTGTTACAAGCTTGTATTTTTTGAGGTTCTAAGAAAAGTGTTTACCAATAATGTTATTATAGTTATCTGGATAGAATCTGTGGAAACCAAGAAGAGATCTCGATTTAATGTCTTATTCGTCTCGTCTTTCGTGAGGATATTCCAGCGGTCACATGCCATACAACCTATGAAACATTTCCATCACTGCATGAGACATTTCTAGGTGGTATTCTCTTTTGTTCGGTGGTCAGAATTGGCCCCCTAGATCGTGTGATTTAGGACCATTGCATTTTTTCTCATTGAGTTAGCAGAATCATAGGACGATGTCAACAAGACCACAACCTCGCGTGTGTCAAAGGAGGAGATTCAACGCTGCATCAGCGGAATTACGCCAGTTTTAAACAGAATTATCATTTCTACAAACGAGTCAGCAAAGCCGTGGAGACCATTTTTCCACTGTGTTCTTCCATAAATAACCCTTTCCTATATTTTTATGACCCAATAAATGAATTGAGAACAATCAAAATACTGAAACCTGTCACCTGGTTGATTCAGATCTGGTGTTAATTTTGGGACACACTTTATTACCCAAAAATTCAACCTTTTTTATTATCGTACAAATAATTAGTGCACACTTCGTAGTTCTAGAGGAGGTTTCCTAGAAGTTTCGAATGTTTTTTATTTCCATGTTTTGGTTTCGAAATAATCTCAATTATGCTACACCAGTTATTGAATCCATTTTTTTTTCGACAGGGGATAAGAATTCTTTCGCAATAAAGCTTACCGGAAGGATAATGTAAATGTCCTTTTGGAAATAGGCAGATCCGGATAGGAAACACCTATATCTACCTATTATCATTGAAGTTTGTGAAAACTTTCATTCTTCTCTCCATTTTCTCATTGTCAGTTCTCCTTTTCAAACCTTCACAACTATCCAGACATCTAGAACGATGTATTCTCTCATTTTTTTCCATGTAGAAGCTTAATTTTCAATAAATTCTCTGCTTATCTTTCCTCCTTGTTTTTTTTTTCAGATTTTTCAAAATTTTCCCCATAAGGTGTAATTCAACATTGTACTGAGAACTCATGGACTGAATGAGGTGGTGAAATGAATAAAAGATGCTGCATTCTGTTCACTCAATTACCACTTTCACCTCCTGACAGTAACCTGAGCAACCCTGTTAGAGGTCGCGGTAGCCGTTTCCGGTGAAAAGTAGGGTTTAGGCAAACCGGAGCGAGAGAATAGTCCTCAGTCTCAGAATAAATATTCAAAAGGATCCGAAAACCCTGCTGGAATGAATATTCTGAAATCTTGGGATCGTGGATACTCCTGCTTGTTTTGCAAACAATCATTGACTACGATATTATGTCAATACAGATTACGTTATATTAACTATATGACAGCATGATTCTTTCTCAGCGAATGAAGATTTGACCACAGACATCAACTTCACCCTGTATGATTTGCTTAAACCAGATTTATATAAGACTATATCAGTTAACAATCAATGAGGGTTAAAAGTCAATCGAATCATATCATGACCATATTGGTTATTTTACTATAGTATAACTGTCATTTACAAAAAAGATTATCAAATGGTTGGTACTGCGATATGAAGCAATTTTGATTTAATTATTTCAATGAAGAACAGAGCATCTGACGAGAAAAATATATTTTTTGGATTTTCATTTATTTTGGAACAAATCTGATCTCTTAATTTGCTTTCAGTCGATGCACAAACATTTTCACGCTGCATCAGATCTTTGAGGAATAGACAATGAAGTAAAACGATTTTTATTTTTTAAATCGAAAGCCATGCGTCGGGAAAAGAAAATCCATGAGATTGATTTTGCTCAATAATGAATGAGGATCTTAAGAGTAATTTTTATTTTGGAAGTAAGCAGTGACGTAGTATTTTTTTCTCTAAGAATATTCAATGCAAAACTCGTACGGACGCCACTGGTAGGGAAAATAAAAAATTTCATACATCACAGAATGCACCTTGATGCATAGAAGACATGTGCCAATTTTTTTCAAGATTTCCAACATATTATCTCAGTTATTATTGAAAAACTGTTTTTTTTTTCATTCTATCACCCTGTATCCCAAAAGTTGAGACTTATAGGACATATGTTTATAGGAAGTATTTTTCCCAAAATGTGTCAAATAATCACCTCTTCAAATATTAGCATGTCTTAAAGGAACACCCTGTATAGCCCAATTCCTACTGTACTCTACTTTATCAAGAAACTTTTTATCCAATTGTACCATAAGTTGAATCCTAATATTGAATCCGCACCAAATGTCAGAATATTCAAAACTAGACTAAAAGAACTCTTAATTGAAAAATGCTGCTACTCACAAGAGGAATTTTGATATTTTTGTGTGTGTATGTGTACTTATTCATATACAGTTTTTTGTATTATTTATTTGTTCTCTTCTGATGTATCACGTACTAGATGAATTGTTTTTCCAAATTGTGCTTTATTACATGTTTGTATTTTTCTTTATCTTTGTTTTATGTTGCATGAACCATACTTGTGTTATAGGTTATAATTCTAGTCTATGCATTCTGTGTTTTTTGACATGTTTGCTCATTTATATTTCCATGTGAATATGTCAAATGGAAAACGAATATAGCATATTAAAGTATAAGTGGATAAAAAGGTCTTCAAAACACGCGCAAGTAATTTGAAGACCAGATCCACGAATATTTTACGCTATTTTTTTTATTGGTGCCACATTTTACGTTTGAATAAAGTTTTGCATTCGTCAGTTCAATTTTATTTGACGTTTACAAGGTACTCCTGTCAGATCAATAATCAAAAAATCATTTAGACTTCACGTTTCTTCGTTGATATTGCCATGGTAACTTTTCACGTTTTCAAAAGTTCGCTCAGGCGTGCTTTAAATGGGTAAAATGGGGCAGCAATAAAAAAAAGTATCTATTTATCTATCTATCTACAGGGTGAGTCAAAGCTGCAACTAGAGGAATTCCTTCTTTTCTCCTCTAATTACCGGGCCATCTTATGCAGGTATGGATTTGAATTTTGCGAGACAACTCACATTCCCTAAACTACAAGACCTAGAACATAATCCATTGGTTAAACTTCAAAACCATGTTAATTCCATCACCAAACACGCTCAGCCATCACGGGAGAATCGACGTGACCTAAATAAACTCTCCACTATTTTTAATTAACAACTCCGAATTATTCCCCTCCTCTTTCAGTCCCCAATAAGTGCACGGTCCCTTTGCCTCTCCACTTCTTCCCCAAGTGAGCGAATTAATTGTTCGCGACTATGCCGACCGAGGCCGGTAAGTGCCCTTTCCAGCCATGGTTCATTTCCATTTCTCCGCAAAGGACACTCCTCAAAGGACGAGGATGTATTGTGTTCTGGCTTCGTTCATTCGGATATTTACTTTTCTAAGACGCTGGCGAAGGTGTTATACTGAGAGGGATGTGATAACGATCCAAGGTGATTTATTCAGATGTGGCACCGCTCTCTGTCGTAGAAAAAGAAATGAGGAGGTGAGACAGAAGACAGAGAGAAGAGATAGATCAATCTAGGAGTGGGAGGACGACAGAAAAAGAGAAGAAGAAGGCAGGACAATGAAAGAGGAGAGAACAAAAAGGAAAGAGAAAGAGACGAAAGAGTTAGAGAAGACAATTATAGAAACTGAAAAAGAGGTGGGAACTGTACGTGCGTTGCTTACATTTTCTTGATACGCAAGATACAATGTAGATTGAATTTATAGTCAGCTTGCTCTTCATAATATTCAATACTCTTTGTATCACAGCTATGTTCGAAAATGAGTAAAGATTGCCTTCCTTGTTATTAGAAATAATTATCGTTAGAAATAATAATTCCATGGTAGAAACAAAATGAATGATTTTCTCTTCCATTCATGAATGAGAGTTGGATTTTTGTGTGAATGATTACGCTAAAAATTACATTTTATCTGAGGTATTTTCAAGAACTGAATTTTTTTAATACAATGCGAAATAGTGACAACCATGTAGTAGGCAACAAATGAAAAAAATCTTTATTTGTATCTTTTTGAAAAAAATAAAAATTGTCATCGTTAACTCAGGCTCGTCTTAAAACATAATTAGCCCCTACTAGCTATACTGCTTGATTTTCAGTTTCTTAGAAAATTGTCTTTTTATTAATCTAAAAAAGCTGAGCTTATATTTTCAGAAATATGAGCAACATCACAAATGGAATTGGAGAAGAAAGTGTCCTCTATTCCTCTCAATGTACAAGTTGGATCGTCCATACATTTTCAAACATACGAATTTGAAACATTGGTTATTGTTGAATTCAATGGAAATGTCAATTTTATCTCACTTCCATATTGTTCAATGAGCCAAAGAGGAGAGTTTTGAAGAAACTGAAAATCACTCAGTATATTCGGTAGGGGTGAAGTTGGTTCCAAGACGAGTCTAAGTTGGTAATGAATTTTATTTTTGTGTTTTTTTTTTCTCGAAGTAATTCAAGGATAATTGCATTTTGGTATAATTCTCTATTGTATATAATTCATTATGTGAATGTAAGTTATGTCGGAATTTTTTGTATTATTGGATTCTTATTTTCGATAATATTTTTCTTCAATACAATGTTTCTACTATACATAAAATCATCCAAATGATAAATTACGAATAAATGACAGGAATATTTTTGTATCACATTTTTATTATTTGAAAACGGGTAATACATTTAGGAATGATAATGAGATCCAATGAGGACAGTTCATTATTTCTGAATCTGATAACTGCAGCACAATGTTTCTTCATTGATTGAATTCCTCGAAATAATGGATTCTTACTAATTAATGAAAATAAATAAAATCATAATTATTTTTGTACATCATTTTTATTATTCGAAAATGAACAGTAAATTTATAGAAAATGATCGTATGAAATGGAGACAGATCATTATTTATCGTTCTGAAAAATGATACATTGTTACTAACAAGAAAAACGATCTGAAAAAACTAACACTTGATTATTCGTTCATGACAAATGAATAGTGTTTAACATCCAATGATGTATTATCCTAAGAATTATACAGAAAATCATCATTATTAAGATCATGATCAATGATAAAAAAAAATATTATTCATGTAAAATGTCAATTAATCATGAATCCTATTGAAATACAAATAATGATAACAATATAAAATAAATTAAATATAACAACTACCACACTGGAAAAAATGTTCTGACTAGAGAATTTCCATCAACCAGAGACAAATGATGTTCATGAGCGTGACATCGACTGATGTACATAAGCGTTTGATCCTTTCCCTTGATCTCCGTTGTAATTTCACTTTCCCATTCACTGTTGTATTTCTCGGGAGAGGAAGGTTCGTAGTTTTTCGTGAACACACTCTTCTCCCCATAGATTGTGCAACAGTTGCACAATCTTGGGTGGTACACTTTCCTCCCGAAATCCAAGTAAGGATGTGTCAATACCTCCACAGCCGACATTCTTTTGTCGGGGTGGTATTGAAACATCCGTTCCAATAATTCAGCTGCATAGTATGTGCAATGAGGAGACCGTTTGCAAAAGTGAGCCAGCGTTGAGGGTCTCCGTGAAATCGTCACCAAAAAGTCCCGCATCGTCTGGTGAGCGTAGCTCACATCGCACAAGTCCGGAGTACCTATAAGATTTATTATCTCCCTTGTGTTGGTCTTCCTTGATTGTGCGGCGATAGGCAGTTGGAGACCCAGGATCTCGAGAAAAACACAAGCTGCCGACCAAATATCCACTTTAGCAGTGTAATGATCGGCACCCAATATCAATTCTGGTGATTGATATCCGTACGATCCACAGTTCACGGTCAGTTTTTCCTTGGAATCCTCGGGGATCTCTGCAATGGCAGTTCCGAAGTCACATATCTTCAGGCGGTAATCCTCGTTCAACACTACATTGTCTGGCTTAATATCTCTGTGGATTATCCCAGCTGAGTGGATGTGTTTGAGTCCCCTCATCAACTGGTAAAAAATTATGGCAACGTCAACGGTTGTCAAGGTTATTCCAGAATTCAACAGGCCCCGCAGGCTTCCGTACATGAGCTCCGTCATAACACTGACTTCTTTGAAGAGCGCATATTTCGGCAGAGGGTGAAGGATCTGAATTGCACTCAGGATATTTTCGTGATTGAAAAAACGAAGCAGCTTCACCTCTCGCAACACCCTGATGACCGAATAAGTAGATCTAAAGGCATTTGTTATTGTTTTCACAGCAACTCTTTGGCCGCTGTTCGGATCGACGATGCTTATAACTCTTCCGAAAGTTCCTTCGCCGATAACGTAAACCGGTTGGTTTTTGAAAAAATTGGCCACTGACATATTCTGCATGATTTTTAATTCGCACTTTACTAACACACACCTTCTCTAACTGAAAACTAGTGGTCGATTCTAGTTGGTTCTCTTCACCTCTAACTTTCAGCAACTGATACTATTCTGGAGTGTTACCCACCTTTTTGAGGTTGAGGGATAGTTATCCCTACTAGAGGTCAAGCAGGTAATGACTTTCTTGGAATTGTAAACAGTCATTGTTGAAATCTACCAATGAAAATACTCAACCAATCACTGTACAGATATATCCTGATGAAGTTCCTGATTGGAACTCAAAAAAAGACGAATATACAGGGTGATCCATCAGAGCAAGGGAATAGAAAAACTCATTTAGGAACGAGAATATAAAGAAATGTTCCTGTTGAAAATTATTGTATTCGCGCAGATACACAATCCTGGGATATTTTGAGATATACAGGGTGTGTTTTTTGGATAGGTCGTCAAATCCAGTATGAAATTCAGTTACGTATTTCTTCCTCATACAAGATAGTGATAAAACATATTGTTATAAACAATTGTGCAATTCTGTATTGTTATTAGTCGTGAAAAGAATCTATCAATGTTACAAATAAAATGACCTGACATTATCGTGCAAAAAATCACGCTAAAAATTACACTTTGTATAAAGTATTTCCGAAAACTGTATCTCTAATAGTTAATAATTGAAATTATCATAATCCGTTTCTCCAAAAGTTTAAAAAAAAATCTTGAGACTCACGTTTTTTCGAAAAATCAGCAACATTTTGGATGGACTCAAAATAAAAAACGTGTCCGCCGTTTCTTTCAACGCACAGGATGGTTCGTCCATACAAATTCAAAACTTTGATCATGTTAAATTCAACAAAGAATTCGAATGATGAAAATATGGTTCAGTGATTGCCTGCGCACATGCGTTTTGGGTGATATGATTCGTATAAATGTTTTGTGTGAATGTTTATTTATTTTATATATTTGATCATCGTGTGAATCTGTAATTCAGAAAGTTGATGAAATGGGAAAGTTCTGCGTGTTTTACTATATCAATTTGCAATTTTATATTTGAAAATTTTTGAATTCATACAGCAGTTGTGAGGTTAGGTTAATATCCATTCGAATTATTTTTAAATAAACATCTACAATAAAAATAAACATGTCAAAAAATCAACAGAAAAAAAAACACCTGTCACACGTCGTTGACCCCCTTCCAACTCCTCTTACGTGTAATGTAATTTATGGATGGTCATAAATGGAATGCATGTTGAATGGCGATGAAATCGAAAAGAACTCGCTTATTGTATCAATATTCCAATTTTTGAGATGCCTGAATTCTTAACAGGTGAATCGGACCAAATTCTCTGAATTTCTACAACCCTTTGATTGATGATATTGTTCATATGTGAAAAACATATATTTCGCATGTCTTTTGAGCTCAGAGGAAAATTTACGAAAAACTAGAATAAGATAGTCATTCAACTATCTGTTCAATTGTTATTTTCCAGGTAGTTGAAGTTTGCATAAAGGTGAAAGTACTACTCTTCAAAGTCATAAAACTGTGATTTATGGAAGCTTTCATGGAAAGGTTGATTTCGAATCGAAAAGTTTCCTTCCCAAAAATAAAGTCAAGATAAGGAAGCAAACTTCAAAGGAAATATTCATGGATATTCGATTCTCAGTCATTGATTATGACTGACAACTGATCAGGGAGGTAGATAGAGTTATATTTTTCAAACTACCTCAGATTATTTTAGCACACAGTATAGCATACTTTATTGTGTCGGATATTGAAGGGAAATATTTCTGAAAGTGTGGAGGATACGGTTTTGTGAAATGCATTCAGCATTACTGAGAACTTTCCTTGAAAACAATTGAAATATAGAAGTTGTTACTGGTCAGACCTGAAGTAGAGAAATCGAAAATTCAGTTTCGATACCTACCACATTCCTCTTGTTCTTCATGGAAAATAGAAAAAATATAATATATTGGTGAGGTTCTTAGACGAATCACCCTGTATTAGTCCTCGCGTATGCTTTCATGTTGATATTGATTCCATACTTTATCGAATATGTATGAAAGTATTTCGAAGTCCGTCCATGGAAGTCTCGTATGAATTTATTTTTCCAATTCTTTATTTCATGTTATTTGAAGAGTGCTCTCGAGCAGATTCGTCCGGTATTTTGGGAATATGTCTGTCGGAGGAATATTATTTTTATGTGCTATAGGTATGATTCAATCATTTACTCGGTGGAATGTCATGCATATACGAGGTGATTCATTGAGGAATGAAAATCTCTCTACACACCAAAATATGGCGATTGAGGTCAAGCAAGTTTACGAGATAGAGGGTATTCAAAGTTAGAATTTCATTTTGGAATTTCTTTACGATAATAATAATGAATAATACATTCTTACTTAGTGACAGTGAAATTTTCAAATGTTTTTTCACCCGAAAAACTAATTACCCCTGACAAAAAACTACTTGAAGAAAGGCTACCTAATAACGGTGGCCCATATGAGTCTTCACACTGAATGTTTGAAATGCAAATAACTCAAAAACCGATAGAGTTACATGAAATAAACAGGAGTACCTACTTTTTTTATCCAGAATTGAACTGCCTTTCAGTTTTTTCTGGTCATTTCAGTCATGACGCATTAGACACAAAATATTTACTGAAGTAACAGGGTGTGACTGACGCTCTGTATGAATAGTGATGAATTTAGAATGAAATTCGTGATTTTCATGCCAAAAACATAAGTTCGCCAATTTTCCAGACAATACTACTCAATATCACGAAATTATAAAGATATTTCAAATTGAATTTCCATCATTGAAGAAACATCCGTGTATGATACATGTTGAGCTCAATCGCCATATTTTAGTTCAGAAGTTGCCCATTCTCAATTGATCACCCTGTATTGTTCATGTGAAATAATAAAAAAGATCCTGTTCTCACCAGAAAACAGATGAATGTAAGAAGTTTATGAAGCCAGAAGAAGAATAAGAAATGAAACTGATTCAAATGAGCTTTCAGAGATGATAGAGACCATGATGAAATGACAATACACTAATCAAATCACAGAATCATTTTCGACTTGCTTTGTTTTTTGTTGTCATTTTTATGATGATCATCTGTTCTGAGAATTCACTTCAATTTCTGTGTATTCAATAGTCACAGGAATAGAACATAATAAACAATAAATTCATAAAGGGTCATCCATGAATTACGACACATGATATTCATGATTTGACTCCTCCCTCAACTTTATCACATCTGGTCACGTTCCAAGTAAATTATTTTTCAATGAAATCGACATAAAGTCTAACATTCCGAGAATATAACAAAACAAAGAGCAATATCTTATATGAATTCAATGAAACTTAATCATCTCGAACAAATGAAATTAAAGGTGTTTATATTTGGCAAAGTAGCCACTTCATTATTGCTACGCAATGTATTACTTCCTTCCCTCTACCTTAAGGTGTGAAGTAATTTATTCCAGAAGATGGATTTCAAGGATATGCCACGGCACACGAATACAAGAATTCCAACAGGTTTTTCGAAACGAAATATCCATGAATCAAAAAGAACAAATTCATTATTATAATGTTTATTTCATTTCGTTGATTATTGTGAAATTTTTCCGAATTCTGCTTGAGCTGTTGTGGAATTTGAGATTTTTTTGTATTATTGAATCTTGATTATCAATGATGTTTTTCTTCAAGGCAATGTTTCTTCAATGATTGAATTCCTTGAAATAATGAATTTTTACTAATGAATGAAAATAAATAAAATCATAATCATTTTTGTACATTATTTTTATTATTCGAGGATAAGCAGTAAATTTATAGAAAATGATAGTATGAAATGAATATAGTTCATTATTTATCGTTCTGAAAATGATACAATAATACTAACAAGAAAAACGAACTGAAAAAATAACACTTGATACTATATATTTTCATAAACTGAGATCGTTATGTCTATGATATTCGTTTATGACGAATAAATAGTGTTTAACATCCAGTGATGTATTATCCTAAGAATTATACAATAAAAAGAAAACTACTATAATTAAGAATGATCAATAATCAATGATAATGAAAGGAATATTATTCGTGTAAAATGTCAATTAAAGATGAATCTTATTAAAATACCATTAATGATAACAATATAAAACGAATCAAATATACGAACTACCACACTGGAAAAAATGTTCTGACCAGTGCAGTTTCGTCAACCAGAGACAAATGATGTTCATGAGCATGGCATCGACTGATGTACATGAACGTTCGATCCTTTCCCCTAATCTCTGTTGTAATTTCACTTTCCCATTCTCTGTTGTAGGTCTCAGGAGCGGAAGGTTCATCATTCATCGGAAACACACTCTGATCTCCATATATTGAGCAGCAATTGCACAGATGCGGATGGTACACATTCCTTCCGAAATCCATGTAAGGATGTGTCAATACCTCCACAGCCGACATTCTTTTGCCGGGGTGGTATTGAAACATCCGTTCCAATAATTCAGCTGCATAGTATGTGCAATGGGGAGACCGTTTGCAAAAGTGAGCCAGCGTTGAGGGTCTCCGTGAAATCGTCACCAAAAAGTCCCGCATCGTCTGGTGAGCGTAGCTCACATCGCACAAGTCCGGAGTACCTATAAGATTTATTATCTCCCTTGTGTTGGTCTTCCTTGATTGTGCGGTGATAGGCAGTTGGAGACCCAGGATCTCGAGAAAAACACAGGCTGCCGACCAAATATCTACTTTAGCAGTGTAATTATCGGCACCCAATATCAATTCTGGTGATTGATATCCGTACGATCCACAGTTTACTGTCAGTTTTTCCTTGAAATCCTCAGGGATCTCTGCAATGGCAGTTCCAAAGTCACATATTTTCAGTCGATAATCCTCGTTCAACACTACATTCTCCGGCTTAATATCTCTGTGGATTATCCCAGCCGAGTGGATGTGTTTGAGTCCCCTCATCAACTGGTGAAAAATTATGGCAACGTCAACGGTTATTCCAGAATTCAACAGGCCCCGCAGGCTTCCGTACATGAGCTCCGTCATAACACTGACTTCTTTGAAGAGCGCATATTTCGGCAGAGGGTGAAGGATCTGAATTGCATTCAGGATATTTTCGTGATTGAAAAAACGAATCAGCTTCACCTCTCGCAACACCCTGATGGCCGAAGTAGATCGAAAGGCATTTGTTATTGTTTTCACAGCAACCCTTTGGCTGATACATCCTAATGATGGGTCCTGATTGGAGCGGAAAGAATTTTAGGTTGAAACTCAGAGAATGACAAATATACAGGGTGGTTCATGAGTGCATGGATATAGACTGACTTACTCATGTGAGAATTGTTATATTCGCGCAGATACACGATTCTGGAATATTTTGAGATACAGGTTGTTCATTCATTCGGTGTACTTTTTTCAATAGGTCATCAAATCCATTGGGAATTCTGCATTCGGTTACATATCTGGTTTTCCTACAAAATTATGATAAAATATACTGTTATAAATAATTGTGCAATCATTCATTTGACATGGTCAATAAATCTGTCAAAATGTTGCCTCCCTTGTTATTTATCAGCCGGAAAATGCATTACCCTGTATAACTTGGAACAAACTTGGAAAATAACCATTTCGTGAACGGTCTCATAAATAGGTACAAGTGAGCATCTAGCAAATATGTTGAAAAAGTACTGACAAATCTGTAATTTTATATTTCTTCCTCCTACAAGATGGTGACAAAATATATTTTTATGAATAATCGTGCAATTCTTTAATTTTTATGGTCGATGAATCTGTCGAAATGTTGCCTCCCTTGTCGTTGAAATAATCATTCGATATTACAAACGAAATAATTTGACTTATATCAAATGGGAATACTCAATTTTTTAACTCAAAAATGATAATTCCATTATCATGCAAAAAATCACGCAAAAAATTATACTTTGTATGAACTATTTTCGAAAACCGGAAACAATTTACATGCAGTGAGGAAAATGCAGTTAATTCATGAAGTAAGGAACAAATGAGAGAAATCTTCGTTTCTATTTTTTTTCTAAAATATGGGAATTATCATAGTTCGTTCCTCCAAAAAATGGAATCTTGAGATTTACATTCTTCGATAAGTGAGCGACATTTTGGATCAAATGTCTTTTCGTATTTTAAGTTGAAAACAGCAGTGTACATCCCAGCTGTGCCAGAAAAATGAAAAATATGAAATTTCACGAAGGTAACATGATCTGTTATAAAAAATCAGATGATCAAGCCGAGTCAACAGATAGCATTCCGGACAATTTAATAACAGATAATCTTCTAAATCTGGACAAAAATCACTTGAAGAGAGAAATTACATACCTTAAAATCATAATCAGTCACAAGAATTTCACAATAAAAGGACTACAAGAAGTAATAAACAAACTCCAGAAAAATACCAACATTAACGTGAACATGGACGTTCTCCTTGCCTCGCTCCAGCAAAAAAGTCAAGGAATTGACCTTGACCAATTGAAGACAGATAAGCTGAAAACAAAGAATCTGGCAGTGGCTAATGTCCCGGCGGGCGCAGACCTACAGACGGTTGCAGCGATCTCCGAGTTGCCATTCACCTGTCACTGTCACACGACGTTGACACCCCCCACTCTTCTAACGAATGATGTAATTTACGTATGATCATAAATGGAATGCATGTTGGATGGCAATAAAATCGAAAAGTACTCGCTTATTGTATCAATATTCCAATTTTTGAGATGCCTGAATTCTTAACAGGTGAATTGGACCAAATTCTCTGAATTTCTAAAACCCTTTGATTGATGATATAATTCATATGTGAAAAACATATATTTCGCATGTCTTTTGAGCTCAGAGGAAAATTTACGAAAAACTACAATTAGATAGTCATTCAACTATCTGTTCAATTGTTATTTTCCAGGTAGTTGAAGTTTGCATAAAGGTGAAAGTACTACTCCTCAAAGTCATAAAACTGTGATTTATGGAAGCTTTCATGGGAAGGTTGATTTCGAATCGAAAAGTTTCCTTCCCAAAAATAAAGTCAAGATAAGGAAGCAAACTTCAAAGGAAATATTCATGGATATTCGATTCTCAGTCATTGAATATGACTGACAACTGATCAGGGAGGTAAATAGAGTTATACCTTTTCAAACTAACTCAGATTATTTTAGCACACAGTATAGCATACTTTATTGTGTCGGATATTGAAGGGAAATATTTCTGAAAGTGTGGAGGATACGGTTTTGTGAAATGCATTCAGCATTACTGAGAACTTTCCTTGAAAACAATTGAAATATAGAAATTGTTACTGGTCAGACCTGAAGTAGAGAAATCGAAAATTCAGTTTCGATACCTACCACATTCCTCTTGTTCTTCATGGAAAATAGAAAAATTATAATATATTGGTGAGGTTCTTTGAAGACTCACCCTGTATTAGTCCTCGCGTATGCTTTCATGTTGATATTGATTCCATACTTTATCGAATATGTATGAAAGTATTTCGAAGTCCGTCCATGGAAGTCTCGTATGAATTTATTTTTCCAATTCTTTATTTCATGTTATTTGAAGAGTGCTCTCGAGCAGATTCGTCCGGTATTTTGGGAATATGTCTGTCCGAGGAATATTATTTTTATGTGCTATAGGTATGAGATCAATCATTCACTCGGTGGAATGTCATGCATATACGAGGTGATTCATTGAGGAATGAAAATCTCTCTACACACCAAATATGGCGATTGAGCTCAAGCAAGTTTACGAGATAGAGGGTATTCAAAGTTAGAATTTCATTTTGGAATTTCTTTACGATAATAATAATGAATAATACATTCTTACTTAGTGACAGTAAAATTTTCGAATGTTTCTTCACCCGAAAAACTACTTGAAGAAAAGCAACCTAATAACGGTGGCCCATATGAGTCTGCACACTGAATGTTTGAAATGCAAATAACTCAAAAACCGATAGAGTTACATGAAATAAACAGGAGTACTTTTTTTATCCAATCTCTAGCTCAATCGCCATATTTTAGTGTGTAGTTCAGAAATTGCCCATTCTCTATTAATCACCCTGTATTGTTAATGTGAGATAATAACGAAGATTCTGTTCCCACCAGAAAACAAAGAAATTATTTCCGAATGAAATCGACATCAAGTCGAATATTCCGAGAATTAAACAAGACAAAGTAGCCTCTTCATTATTGCTACACAATGTCATATTTCCCTTCCCTCTACCTTAAGGTGTGAAGTAATTTATGGATGACCTTTATTCCAGAACATGGATTTCAAGGATTTTATCAGGTTTTTTGAAACGAAATAACCATGAATCAAGAAGAAACAAATTATTTTTATAATGTTCATTTCATTTCGTTAATTATTGTGAAATTTCCAAATTCTGCTTGGGCCGTTGTGGAATTTGAGATTTTTTTGTATTACTGAATCTTAATTATCAATGATGCTTTTCTTCGAGGAAATGTTTCTTCAATGATTGAATTCCTCGAAATAATGAATTTTGACTAATGAATGGAAATGAATAAAATCATAATTATTTTTGTACATCATATTTATTATTTGAAAATGAACAGTAAATTTATAGAAAATGATGAAATGAAGACAGTTCATTATTCATCGTTCTGAGAAATGATACAATGGTACTAACAATAAAAACGAATTGAATAAACTAACAATTAATAAAACTATGATATTCGTTTATGACAAATAAATAGTGTTTATCATCCAATGATGTATTATTCTAAGAATTATACAAAAAATTATCATTATTAAGATCATGATCAATGATAAAAAAAAATATTATTCATGTAAAATGTCAATTAATCATGAATCTTATTGAAATACAAATAATGATAACAATATAAAATAAATTAAATATAACAACTACCACACTGGAAAAAATGTTCTGACTAGAGAATTTCCATCAACCAGAGACAAATGATGTTCATGAGCGTGACATCGACTGATGTACATAAGAGTTTGATCCTTTCCCTTGATCTCCGTTGTAATTTCACTTTCCCATTCACTGTTGTATTTCTCGGGAGAGGAAGGTTCGTAGTTTTTCGTGAACACACTCTTCTCCCCATAGATTGTGCAACAGTTGCACAATCTTGGGTGGTACACTTTCCTCCCGAAATCCAAGTAAGGATGTGTCAATACCTCCACAGCCGACATTCTTTTGTCGGGGTGGTATTGAAACATCCGTTCCAATAATTCAGCTGCATAGTATGTGCAATGAGGAGACCGTTTGCAAAAGTGAGCCAGCGTTGAGGGTCTCCGTGAAATCGTCACCAAAAAGTCCCGCATCGTCTGGTGAGCGTAGCTCACATCGCACAAGTCCGGAGTACCTATAAGATTTATTATCTCCCTTGTGTTGGTCTTCCTTGATTGTGCGGTGATAGGCAGTTGGAGACCCAGGATCTCGAGAAAAACACAAGCTGCCGACCAAATATCCACTTTAGCAGTGTAATGATCGGCACCCAATATCAATTCTGGTGATTGATATCCGTACGATCCACAGTTCACGGTCAGTTTTTCCTTGGAATCCTCGGGGATCTCTGCAATGGCAGTTCCGAAGTCACATATTTTCAGTCGATAATCCTCGTTCAACACTACATTGTCCGGCTTAATATCTCTGTGGATTATCCCAGCTGAGTGGATGTGTTTGAGTCCCCTCATCAACTGGTAAAAAATTATGGCGACGTCCACGGTTGTCAAGGTGATTCCAGAATTCAACAGGCCCCGCAGGCTTCCGTACATGAGCTCCGTCATAACACTGACTTCTTTGAAGAGCGCATATTTCGGCAGAGGGTGAAGGATCTGAATTGCACTCAGGATATTTTCGTGATTGAAAAAACGAAGCAGCTTCACCTCTCGCAACACCCTGATGGCTGAATAAGTAGATCGAAAGGCATTTGTTATTGTTTTCACAGCAACTCTTTGGCCGCTGTTCGGATCGACGATGCTTATAACTCTTCCGAAAGTTCCTTCGCCGATAACGTAAACCGGTTGGTTTTTGAAAAAATTGGCCACTGACATATTCTGCATGATTTTTAATTCGCACTTTACTAACACACACCTTCTCTAACTGAAAACTAGTGGTCGATTCTAGTTGGTTCTCTTCACCTCTAACTTTCAGCAACTGATACTATTCTGGAGTGTTACTCACCTTTTTGAGGTTGAGGGATAGTTATCCCTACTAGAGGTCAAGCAGGTAATGACTTTCTTGGAATTGTAAACAGTCATTGTTGAAATCTACCAATGAAAATACTCAACCAATCCCTGTACAGATATATCCTGATGAAGGGTCCTGATTGGAACAGAAAAAATTATGAGTTGCAACTCAAAAAAGATGAATATACAGGGTGATCCATCAGAGCTAGGGAATAGAAAACAGATACACAATCCTGGGATATTTTGAGATATACAGAATATGTTTTTTGAATAGGTCGTCAAATCCAGTATGAAATTCTGCATTCAGTTACGTATTTCTTCCTCATACATGATGGTGATAAAATATATTGTTATAAACAATCGTGCAATTCTGTATTGTTATTAGTCGTGAAAAGAATCTATCGATGTTACAAACAAAATGACCTGACTTCATACCAAATGGGAACACTAAATTTTTCCAATTTAGAAATGGGAATTCCATTATCGTGCAAAAAATCACGCTAAAAATTACACTTTGTATAAAGTATTTCCGAAAACTGTATCTGTAATTTATCTGTAATAGTTAATCATTGAAATTATCATAATCCGTTTCTCCAAAAGTAAAAAAAAAATCTTGAGACTCACGTTTTTTGAAAAATCAGCAACATTTCGGATGGACTCAAAATAAAAAACGTGTCCACCGTTTCTTTCAACGCACAGGATGGTTCGTCCATACAAATTCAAAACTTTGATCATGTTAAATTCAACAAAGAATTCAAACGATGAAAATATGGTTCAGTGATTGCCTGCGCACATGCGTTTTAGGTGATATGATTCGTATAAATGTTGTGTGTAAATGTTTATTTATTTTATATATTTGATCATCGTGTGAATCTGTAATTCAGAGTGTTGATGAAATGGGAAAGTTCTGCGTGTTTCACTATATCAATTTGCAATTTCATATTTGGAAATTATTGAATTCATACAGCAGTTGTGGGGTTAGGTTAATATCTATTCAAATTATTTTTGAATAAACATCTACAATAAATATAAACATGTCAAAAAATCAACAGGGAAAAAACCCACTTGTCACACGTCGTTGACCATCTTCCAACTCCTCTTACGTGTGATGTAATTTATGGATGGTCATAAATGGAATGCATGTTGAATGGCAATGAAATCGAAAAGAACTCGCTTATTGTATCAATATTCCAATTTTTGAGATGCCTGAATTCTTAACAGGTGAATCGGACCAAATTCTCTGAATTTCTACAACCCTTTGATTGATGATATTATTCATATGTGAAAAACATATATTTCGCATGTCTTTTGAGCTCAGAGGAAAATTTACGAAAAACTACAATTAGATAGTCATTCAACTATCTGTTCAATTGTTATTTTCCAGGTAGTTGAAGTTTGCATAAAGGTGAAAGTACTACTCCTCAAAGTCATAAAACTGTGATTTATGGAAGCTTTCATGGAAAGGTTGATTTCGAATCGAAAAGTTTCCTTCCCAAAAATAAAGTCAAGATAAGGAAGCAAACTTCAAAGGAAATATTCATGGATATTCGATTCTCAGTCATTGATTATGACTGACAACTGATCAGGGAGGTAGATAGAGTTATACCTTTTCAAACTACCTCAGATTATTTTAGCACACAGTATAGCATACTTTATTGTGTCGGATATTGAAGGGAAATATTTCTGAAAGTGTGGAGGATACGGTTTTGTGAAATGCATTCAGCATTACTAAGAACTTTCCTTGAAAACAATTGAAATATAGAAGTTGTTACTGGTCAGACCTGAAGTAGAGAAATCGAAAATTCAGTTTCGATACCTACCACATTCCTCTTGTTCTTCATGGAAAATAGAAAAAATATAATATATTGGTGAGGTTCTTAGACGAATCACCCTGTATTAGTCCTCGCGTATGCTTTCATGTTGATATTGATTCCATACTTTATCGAATATGTATGAAAGTATTTCGAAGTCCGTCCATGGAAGTCTCGTATGAATTTATTTTTCCAATTCTTTATTTCATGTTATTTGAAGAGTGCTCTCGAGCAGATTCTTCGGGTATTTTGGGAATATGTCTGTCCGAGGAATATTATTTTTATGTGCTATAGGTATGATTCAATCATTTACTCGGTGGAATGTCATGCATATACGAGGTGATTCATTGAGGAATGAAAATCTCTCTACACACCAAAATATGGCGATTGAGGTCAAGCAAGTTTACGAGATAGAGGGTATTCAAAGTTAGAATTTCATTTTGGAATTTCTTTACGATAATAATAATGAATAATACATTCTTACTTAGTGACAGTGAAATTTTCAAATGTTTTTTCACCCGAAAAACTAATTACCCCTGACAAAAAACTACTTGAAGAAAGGCTACCTAATAACGGTGGCCCATATGAGTCTTCACACTGAATGTTTGAAATGCAAATAACTCAAAAACCGATAGAGTTTCATGAAATAAACAGGAGTACCTACTTTTTTATCCAGAATTGAACTGCCTTTCAGTTTTTCCTGGTCATTTCAGTCATGACGCATTAGACACAAAATATTTACTGAAGTAACAGGGTGTGACTGACGCTCTGTATGAATAGTGATGAATTTAGAATGAAATTCGTGATTTTCATGCCAAAAACATAAGTTCGCCAATTTTCCAGACAATACTACTCAATATCACGAAATTATAAAGATATTTCAAATTGAATTTCCATCATTGAAGAAACATCCGTGTATGATACATGTTGAGCTCAATCGCCATATTTTAGTTCAGAAGTTGCCCATTCTCAATTGATCACCCTGTATTGTTCATGTGAATTAATGAAAAAGATCCTGTTCTCACCAGAAAACAGATGAATGTAGGAAGTTTATGAAGCCAGAAGAAGAATAAGAAATGAAACTGATTCAAATGAGCTTTCAGAGATGATAGAGACCATGATGAAATGACAATACACTAATCAAATCACAGAATCATTTTCGACTTGTTTGTTTTTTGTTGTCATTTTTATGATGATCATCAGTTCTGAGAATTCACTTCAATTTCTGTGTATTCAATAGTAACAGGAATAGAACATAATAAACAATAAATTCATAAAGGATCATCCATGAATTACGACACATGATATTCATGATTTGACTCCTCCCTCAACTTCATCACACCTGGTCACGTTCCAAGTAAATTATTTTTTCATGAAATCGACATAAAGTCGAACATTCCGAGAATATAACAAAACAAAGAGCAATGTAATATATGAATTTAAGGAAACTTAATCATCTCGAACAAATGAAATTAAAGGTGTTTATATTTGGCAAAGTAGCCACTTCATTATTGCTACGCAATGTATTACTTCCTTCCCTCAACCTTAAGGTGTGAAGTAATTTATTCCAGAAGATGGATTTCAAGGATATGCCACGGCACACGAATACAAGAATTCCATCAGGTTTTTCGAAACGAAATATCCATGAATCAAAAAGAACAAATTCATTATTATAATGTTTATTTCATTTCGTTAATTATTGTGAAATTTTTCCGAATTCTGCTTGAGCTGTTGTGGAATTTGAGATTTTTTTGTATTATTGAATCTTGATTATCAATGATGTTTTTCTTCAAGGCAATGTTTTTTCAATGATTGAATTCCTTGAAATAATGAATTTTTACTAATGAATGAAAATAAATAAAATCATAATCATTTTTGTACATTATTTTTATTATTCGAGGATGAGCAGTAAATTTATAGAAAATGATAGTATGAAATGAAGATAGTTCATTATTTATCGTTCTGAAAATGATACAATGGTACTAACAAGAAAAACGAACTGAAAAAAATAACACTTGATACTATATATTTTCATAACCTGAGATCGTTATGTCTATGATATTCGTTTATGACGAATAAATAGTATTTAACATCCAGTGATGTATTATCCTAAGGATTATACAATAAAAAGAAAACTACTATAATTAAGAATAATCAATAATCAATGATAATGAAAGAAATATTATTCGTGTAAAATGTCAATTGAAGATGAATCTTTAAAATACCATTAATGATAACAATATAAAACGAATCAAATATACGAACTACCACACTGGAAAAAATGTTCTGACCAGTGCAGTTTCGTCAACCAGAGACAAATGATGTTCATGAGCATGGCATCGACTGATGTACATGAACGTTCGATCCTTTCCCCTAATCTCTGTTGTAATTTCACTTTCCCATTCTCTGTTGTAGGTCTCAGGAGCGGAAGGTTCATCATTCATCGGAAACACACTCTGATCTCCATATATTGAGCAGCAATTGCACAGATGCGGATGGTACACATTCCTTCCGAAATCCATGTAAGGGTGAGTCAACACCTCCACAGCCGACATTCTTTTGCCGGGGTGGTATTGAAACATCCGGTACAATAAGTCGACTGCATATTCCGAGCTATAAGGAGACCATGTGAAGAAATCGGCTAGCATCGAGGGTCTCTCTGAAAATGATGCTAGGAAGGCACGCATCGTCTGGTGAGCGTAGCTCACATCGCACAAGTCCGGAGTACCTATGAGATTTATTATCTCCCTTGTGTTGGTCTTCCTTGATTGTGCGGTGATAGGCAGTTGGAGACCCAGGATCTCGAGAAAAACACAGGCTGCCGACCAAATATCTACTTTAGCAGTGTAATTATCGGCACCCAATATCAATTCTGGTGATTGATATCCGTACGATCCACAGTTTACTGTCAGTTTTTCCTTGGAATCCTCAGGGATCTCTGCAATGGCAGTTCCGAAGTCACATATTTTCAGTCGATAATCCTCGTTCAACACTATATTGTCCGGCTTAATATCTCTGTGGATTATCCCAGCCGAGTGGATGTGTTTGAGTCCCCTCATCAACTGGTAAAAAATTATGGCAACGTCAACGGTTGTCAAGGTTATTCCAGAATTCAACAGGCCCCGCAGGCTTCCGTACATGAGCTCCGTCATAACACTGACTTCTTTGAAGAGCGCATATTTCGGCAGAGGGTGAAGGATCTGAATTGCACTCAGGATGTTTTCGTGATTGAAAAAACGAAGCAGCTTCACCTCTCGCAACACCCTGATGACCGAATAAGTAGATCGAAAGGCATTCGTCATTGTTTTCACAGCAACCCTTCGGCCGATACATCCTTATGATGGGTCCTGATTGGAGCAGAAAGAATTATAGGTTGAAACTCAGAAAATGACGAATATACAGGGTGGTTCATGAGTGCATGGAAATAGACTGACTTACTCATGTGAGAATTGTTATATTCGCGCAGATACACGATTCTGGAATATTTTGAGATACAGGTTGTTCATTCATTCGGTGTACTTTTTTCAATAGGTCATCAAATCCATTGGGAATTCTGCATTCGGTTACATATCTGGTTTTCCTACAAAATTATGATAAAATATACTGTAATAAATAATTGTGCAATCATTCATTTGACATGGTCAATAAATCTGTCAAAATGTTGCCTCCCTTGTTATTTATCAGCCGGAAAATGCATTACCCTGTATAACTTGGAACAAACTTGGAAAATAACCATTTCGTGAACGGTCTCATAAATAGGTACAAGTGAGCATCTAGCAAATATGTTGAAAAAGTACTGACAAATCTGTAATTTTATATTTCTTCCTCCTACAAGATGGTGACAAAATATATTTTTATGAATAATCGTGCAATTCTTTAATTTTTATGGTCGATGAATCTGTCGAAATGTTGCCTCCCTTGTCGTTGAAATAATCATTCGATATTACAAACGAAATAATTTGACTTATATCAAATGGGAACACTCAATTTTTAACTCAAAAATGATAATTCCATTATCATGCAAAAAATCACGCAAAAAATTATACTTTGTATGAACTATTTTCGAAAACCGGAAACAATTTACATGCAGTGAGGAAAATGCAGTTAATTCATGAAGTAAGGAACAAATGAGAGAAATCTTCGTTTCTATTTTTTTTCTAAAATATGGGAATTATCATAGTTCGTTCCTCCAAAAAATGGAATCTTGAGATTTACATTCTTCGATAAGTGAGCGACATTTTGGATCAAATGTCTTTTCGTATTTTAAGTTGAAAACAGCAGTGTACATCCCAGCTGTGCCAGAAAAATGAAAAATATGAAATTTCACGAAGGTAACATGATCTGTTATAAAAAATCAGATGATCAAGCCGAATCAACAGATAGCATTCCGGACAATTTAATAACAGATAATCTTCTAAATCTGGACAAAAATCACTTGAAGAGAGAAATTACATACCTTAAAATCATAATCAGTCACAAGAATTTCACAATAAAAGGACTACAAGAAGTAATAAACAAACTCCAGAAAAATACCAACATTAACGTGAACATGGACGTTCTCCTTGCCTCGCTCCAGCAAAAAAGTCAAGGAATTGACCTTGACCAATTGAAGACAGATAAGCTGAAAACAAAGAATCTGGCAGTGGCTAATGTCCCGGCGGGCGCAGACCTACAGACGGTTGCAGCGATCTCCGAGTTGCCACCCACCTGTCACTGTCACACGACGTTGACACCCCCCACTCCTCTAACGAATGATGTAATTTACGTATGATCATAAATGGAATGCATGTTGGATGGCAATAAAATCGAAAAGTACTCGCTTATTGTATCAATATTCCAATTTTTGAGATGCCTGAATTCTTAACAGGTGAATTGGACCAAATTCTCTGAATTTCTAAAACCCTTTGATTGATGATATAATTCATATGTGAAAAACATATATTTCGCATGTCTTTTGAGCTCAGAGGAAAATTTACGAAAAACTACAATTAGATAGTCATTCAACTATCTGTTCAATTGTTATTTTCCAGGTAGTTGAAGTTTGCATAAAGGTGAAAGTACTATTCTTCGAAGTCATAAAACTGTGATTTATGGAAGCTTTCATGGAAAGGTTGATTTCGAATCGAAAAGTTTCCTTCCCAAAAATAAAGTCAAGATAAGGAAGCAAACTTCAAAGGAAATATTCATGGATATTCGATTCTCAGTCATTGAATATGACTGACAACTGATCAGGGAGGTAAATAGAGTTATACCTTTTCAAACTAACTCAGATTATTTTAGCACACAGTATAGCATACTTTATTGTGTCGGATATTGAAGGGAAATATTTCTGAAAGTGTGGAGGATACGGTTTTGTGAAATGCATTCAGCATTACTGAGAACTTTCCTTGAAAACAATTGAAATATAGAAGTTGTTACTGGTCAGACCTGAAATAGAGAAATCGAAAATTCAGTTTCGATACCTACCACATTCCTCTTGTTCTCCATGGAAAATAGAAAAATTATAATATATTGGTGAGGTTCTTTGACGACTCACCCTGTATTAGTCCTCGCGTATGCTTTCATGTTGATATTGATTCCATACTTTTTGAATATGTATGAAAGTATTTCGAAGTCCGTCCATGGAAGTCTCGTATGAATTTATTTTTCCAATTCTTTATTTCATGTTATTTGAAGAGTGCTCTCGAGCAGATTCGTCCGGTATTTTGGGAATATGTCTGTCCGAGGAATATTATTTTTATGTGCTATAGGTATGAGATCAATCATTCACTCGGTGGAATGTCATGCATATACGAGGTGATTCACTGAGGAATGAAAATCTCTCTACACACCAAATATGGCGATTGAGCTCAAGCAAGTTTACGAGATAGAGGGTATTCAAAGTTAGAATTTCATTTTGGAATTTCTTTACGATAATAATAATGAATAATACATTCTTACTTAGTGACAGTAAAATTTTCGAATGTTTCTTCACCCGAAAAACTACTTGAAGAAAGGCTACCTAATAACGGTGGCCCATATGAGTCTGCACACTGAATGTTTGAAATGCAAATAACTCAAAAACCGATAGAGTTACATGAAATAAACAAGAGTACTTTTTCTATCCAATCTCTAGCTCAATCGCCATATTTTAGTGTGTAGTTCAGAAATTGCCCATTCTCTATTAATCACCCTGTATTGTTAATGTGAGATAATAACGAAGATTCTGTTCCCACCAGAAAACAAAGAAATTATTTCCGAATGAAATCGACATCAAGTCGAATATTCCGAGAATTAAACAAAACAAAGTAGCCTCTTCATTATTGCTACACAATGTCATATTTCCCTTCCCTCTACCTTAAGGTGTGAAGTAATTTATGGATGACCTTTATTCCAGAACATGGATTTCAAGGATTTTATCAGGTTTTTTGAAACGAAATAACCATGAATCAAGAAGAAACAAATTATTTTTATAATGTTCATTTCATTTCGTTAATTATTGTGAAATTTCCAAATTCTGCTTGGGCCGTTGTGGAATTTGAGAATTTTTGTATTACTGAATCTTAATTATCAATGATGCTTTTCTTCGAGGAAATGTTTCTTCAATGATTGAATTCCTCGAAATAATGAATTTTGACTAATGAATGGAAATGAATAAAATCATAATTATTTTTGTACATCATATTTATTATTTGAGAATGAACAGTAAATTTATAGAAAATGATAGTATGAAATGAAGACAGTTCATTATTCATCGTTCTGAGAAATGATACAATGGTACTAACAATAAAAACGAATTGAATAAACTAACAATTAATAAAACTATGATATTCGTTTATGACAAATGAATAGTGTTTAACATCCAATGATGTATTATCCTAAGAATTATACAGAAAATCATCATTATTAAGATCATGATCAATGATAAAAAAAAATATTATTCATGTAAAATGTCAATTAATCATGAATCTTATTGAAATACAAATAATGATAACAATATAAAATAAATTGAATATAACAACTACCACACTGGAAAAAATGTTCTGACTAGAGAATTTCCATCAACCAGAGACAAATGATGTTCATGAGCGTGACATCGACTGATGTACATAAGAGTTTGATCCTTTCCCTTGATCTCCGTTGTAATTTCACTTTCCCATTCACTGTTGTATTTCTCGGGAGAGGAAGGTTCGTAGTTTTTCGTGAACACACTCTTCTCCCCATAGATTGTGCAACAGTTGCACAATCTTGGGTGGTACACTTTCCTCCCGAAATCCAAGTAAGGATGTGTCAATACCTCCACAGCCGACATTCTTTTGTCGGGGTGGTATTGAAACATCCGTTCCAATAATTCAGCTGCATAGTATGTGCAATGGGGAGACCGTTTGCAAAAGTGAGCCAGCGTTGAGGGTCTCCGTGAAATCGTCACCAAAAAGTCCCGCATCGTCTGGTGAGCGTAGCTCACATCGCACAAGTCCGGAGTACCTATAAGATTTATTATCTCCCTTGTGTTGGTCTTCCTTGATTGTGCGGTGATAGGCAGTTGGAGACCCAGGATCTCGAGAAAAACACAAGCTGCCGACCAAATATCCACTTTAGCAGTGTAATGATCGGCACCCAATATCAATTCTGGTGATTGATATCCGTACGATCCACAGTTCACGGTCAGTTTTTCCTTGGAATCCTCGGGGATCTCTGCAATGGCAGTTCCGAAGTCACATATCTTCAGTCGGTAATCCTCGTTCAACACTACATTGTCTGGCTTAATATCTCTGTGGATTATCCCAGCTGAGTGGATGTGTTTGAGTCCCCTCATCAACTGGTAAAAAATTATGGCGACGTCCACGGTTGTCAAGGTGATTCCAGAATTCAACAGGCCCCGCAGGCTTCCGTACATGAGCTCCGTCATAACACTGACTTCTTTGAAGAGCGCATATTTCGGCAGAGGGTGAAGGATCTGAATTGCACTCAGGATATTTTCGTGATTGAAAAAACGAAGCAGCTTCACCTCTCGCAACACCCTGATGGCCGAATAAGTAGATCGAAAGGCATTTGTTATTGTTTTCACAGCAACCCTTTGGCCGCTGTTCGGATCGACGATGCTTATAACTCTTCCGAAAGTTCCTTCGCCGATAACGTAAACCGGTTGGTTTTTGAAAAAATTGGCCACTGACATATTCTGCATGATTTTTAATTCGCACTTTACTAACACACACCTTCTCTAACTGAAAACTAGTGGTCGATTCTAGTTGGTTCTCTTCACCTCTAACTTTCAGCAACTGATACTATTCTGGAGTGTTACCCACCTTTTTGAGGTTGAGGGATAGTTATCCCTCCTGGAGGTCAAGCAGGTAATGGCTTTCTTGGAATTTTAAACATTCATTGTTGAAATCTACAAATGAAAATACTCAACCAATCCTTGTACAGATATATCGTGATGATGGGTCCTGATTGGAGTGGAAATAATTATGGGTGGAAACTCAGAAAACGACGAATATACAGGGTGGTTTATTAGTGCATGGAAATAGAATGAATTATTTAGGAACGTGCTTACAAAAAAATGTTTTCGATGAAAGTTGTTATATATATATATACGCAGATATCCAATTCTAGCATTTTTTGTAACATACAGGGTGTACAGCTTAGGCGAGACAACATGTAGTGTACTTTTATCGAATAGGACACCCAATAGTTTTCTTCGTTAGCAAATTCAGCATGAAATTCTGAATTCATTCACATATTTCTTCTTCGATATAATGATATAATGTATTCACATGAATAATTGGGCATCATTATGGTCGATAAATAATGAAATATCCCCTATTTCAAATTTTGTCAGAACTTTCAAACGTCACAAAATAAATTGGAACGGAAGATTTGTATTGAAGAAAACGATTGATTTTGAATTATTGTTACTGTGTGCTATGTCCGTGATTAGTATTATTTGCCTATAAAAATAATTGAATACAAGGTGTTTATAAAATAAACCTCTGTCCATGAAATACTGGAGTAATCGACAAAATTCTGAATGGTGGATAAATTGATAAGTAAGTATACGAGAAGTATTCTAAATAACTCCCAAAAAGAAAGTTTGGTTGAGGTTATCACTCGAATTGTTTTCAAAAATGTTTTCAAAACGGCTGAAATATTTCTCCTGAATAAATTTGTCATCGTTGAGGAGTCAGTGTGCAGTGTTGCCTTATTATTAATGCCTGAATCTTCTCAGCATTGTCTCAACTAAAGAGTTCATTGGTTAGTTGGATAATTTTTATTCTGCACTAATTACATTGAGATGTAACCAAATCTGCCGAAACTAACTTGCTTCAATAAATGAGCTATAATTCCACAATACGAAAACAAAAATTTCGACAATTGTAAGTAATAGTAAGATACCTAATCAGTACACGCTTAGGTTTACCGATTCAATGATATCGATTTGCGGTGTCCCACATGCACATTGCACAGTCCTAACTAATTTAGGTGATTAATGACGTTCTCTAATTGAGCTCATGATGTGACACCATTCTGATGCATCAAAGGGCAAGCTGAACGATCAATGTCTGCCAGTGGATGTGACTGATTGAGTATTTCATGAATCCTATGGGTCTAATGAAAGCTATCTGTAGTTCACTATTGAATCTAGGTTGATGAATAAGGGCATATTTGATCGAATTTATGCATTATTAGATATAATTCATGTTGTCCTGTAGCCAGAATTTGATATGGGAAACAAATGTGAGTACAATCAGTTAATTTCAATGAAATGCATCTTCTGAAGATATAAAAACAATAAACTTATACTCGTTCAGAACTCAATCGAAGAAATACGTACTTGAGTCTGACAGATCAACCATGGATATGCACAAAAAAATTGTTCTCATTCGACCTCCTCATTACTGATGATTAGGATCAACCCTCCCCAATATTTGTGCATTGCATTTCACGAAATTTTTCAACGTGTTTCAAATTTTTCCCGATAAAATTTCTTCCTGGTAGTTATACCTTCCGGTACGTTTTCGTTGGGCCACCCTGTATATGTATATGTATTATATTCTATGTGGTTTTATGTTTTGAGTATCTGATTCCGTTTCGTATGTATATTTCTTTTTGATATTTATTGTAGTTGAAGATTGAGTGATTATTTTATATAGTAGATAGTGAATAAAGGCACTTATTAATATACTTATATATTACTATAATAATTATTATTTATAATCATATAATTACGCCGTATTCAAAGAGAAGACATTTTTTCATTGCAGCATGTTGAAGAAAAAGCTCTGAGATAAAATGTATACAGCGAACAAAATGGAATGAAAAATGAATTAAATGAAAAAGAACGTCAAATATGCATATCGTAATTGAAAACAAATTTATGATTGTGGTCAATATTCTATGGCATAACTCTTGGATAAAATGATAAAATGTATAAATGAAGTTTAAGGAGTGAAAATTCATGTTATTTCTATCCATTTGAGATTTTGTTGATAAAATCTGTGATTTGATCGATGCGTATTATTATTGTCACTATTACTGAAGGGGTATCAAGGATGCACTGCAGTCAAATGTCACTTTTATCTTTTTTTTTCCTGCTGTCTTGATTGGTCATTCATATGTCTATATGTTTCTAGAAACATAATCGCATTTCAATTGTCAAATTCATTGATTTGATTACATCGATATTTGTCATGATCAACTAGTTTTTGGCTCTTAAAGATAATAATAATAATAATAATAATAATAATTTCTTGATATCTCTGTGCGAAACTATTAAGGAATATTGCAAATGACACGATGAAATAAACTTTTGTAGATGACAACTGGCAATTTCGTTTTTGATATCTCCAAGTTATGATGGCAATTAGGTGGTCCACTGGAATCGGAAAATTATACGTTTATGAGTGTTTTAAAGGCAATAAAAATGCGATCGACCCCAATGCCAGATGCAGAGTCTGCGAATGTTTGTGCCAAAATATCTTGGAATGTACGGCTCCTGAAATCTAGCCTCATAATAATGAATGAATTATGTAAATCAGTAACCATCTTGGATATTGAGCTAGGATTATTCCAGGATTTAATAATATTATACAGTGCAGTTTGGCATGCATGCATATTTATACAGAATATTCCTGAATATGTTCATGTGAATATAGAACGCAAACGTTTCGTTACCGATTTGTAGGAGGTAGAAATTTGGACATTTTTTAGTTTTTTTCCTAAGCTTCCGCAGTTTCTGAGATATTTTGCTCGAATTTCAGAAGGCTTATGATTCAGGTTTTAGGTTTTAATTAATTCAAATTAATTTCTACTCTCATTGCTTAGTCGACAGAATTTCAGTTTTTTTATTCTCTCTTTCGAGAAAAATCTAAGAAATAAACAAATTCACTAATCTTAGCTAGACAAAATCAAACATTCTTAAAATCGTTTTTTGATTTTGAATCATTCGTTGAACGAAAAAAAAAACGGAAGAAAACCTTGAGAAAGAAAATTTAGTAACCTTGATTTTCTCATCAGTAATTTCATTCTCAAAATGAGAATTATTTTTAATAATTATTAAGTATTATTCAGTTTTGTTGACTTCTGAATTTTATGAACTACGACAGCGTGTTTTTACTCTCAAAACCCTTCTGGTTATGCCTAGTAATATAGTCATCGCTAGATACATCCTCAATGTTTTGTAAATTGAGAACTCATCAGATGTATCTATTGACAAGAAGGATTTCAAGATGCTCAGTCTTTAATAGTCGTCTCTCCCCAGGAACTGTCTGGAACTAATAGAATAAAGGGTCAGTGACAAAAATACAGATGGAACTTATAGAACTGTCTTAGAAACAAAACAAATTTCAATTCGCAGATGAGCTATATTAGGGTTTATTAATTGAGAAGAGTGTTGATGACAATTATAACACTATCAAATATTAGTTCAAAATTATTTTACAGAACAATTATTCTAATATTTGAAGAGTTTTCATTATGAGTCCCATTATTCAATTCCAAAAATAACTCATCGAAGAAGTTAAATAATAATTATTACAAAATAACTGTATTATGAACACTCAATAAATTATTCGAGAAAACGAAGTTTAGTGCTTTTGTTGTTTGTTCTACTAGTCTCTTTTGATCTCAATTTTGTCTTATACAGGGTGGCCCAACGAAAACGTACCGGAAGGTATAACTTCATTTGACCCCCATTCCTATTTGAAAAAATTCAGGGGATGCTACCCCCACTTAGGAGGGTAAAATTTGGCAATACTTTCTGCGTCAAAAGTTGTCGATAGAATCTCTTCCTGGTAGTTTTACCTTCCGGTTGATTTGTTGGGCCAGCCGGTATGTGTTGCCTAAACGAATTGCATTATCGTCTGCTAAACAGATTATATCGATGCTTAGGTATCCTCAATTGTTAGAATCACCTGTTAAACGTGACATTTTTATATAAAAAATGATCCTACTTATTCATGAAATTCATTCACATTAACTGTTTCACTTCCTCGAAAAACACCCTATACAAGTTATCTTTTAGGAATTTTGAGCAAAAACAGAATCAGCTCAACAAGGATTTATTCGTCATGATATGACGGACGTATAATATAATTGCACGTCACTCAACTCAAAGCCTGGATCTCTAGAGACTAAAGCATAATATGTAGTTTTCTGAAGCTGTTGTTCAGTTTGAATGTGATTATTTAAAAGAATTCTCAAAAAAAAACAATACCACACAGAATACAAACACAATAATTGATCCACGAAAATGAATAATTGTTTCATTGTTTGTTGAAACTTATGATTACCCATTTAAATTTCTGAGTTTCATAGTTTTTGCAATGTAACTTATTTATTCAAGGGAATATTCAACATTTTTTATTAATGCAAAGATAATTCTCATTCAAAACCAATGAGTAATATCAACTGTGTCGTGCCATCTTCAACTGTAGTTTCAATTTTGACGCAACTATAGTATTTTATTTTCTGAGACTTCATCATAGATTAAACTGGGTTTCTGAATTCAAAACATGTTAGATTATTTTTTTATTCGAACCGTCGAACTGTTATTCAATTTTTGTTTGAATAGATTCCTTATTTCAATTAGCTTGTTATACAATTTGACAATGCTATGAAGAGATCATCGACAATATTGTATATTTTGACAAGCTGTCAATAAATAGAATCTGACAGACATTCCACTTGGTTTTTGAGAGAGTTGAAGTATCAGAGAAAAATAGTTGTCGAATAATAGCTGAACTTTTATCGATAGTATTCTGTGTAGAGAAATCGAGTATATTAATTTTCAGTTAACAATTTAAAGATGTCTGAAAGGCGATTCGGAGATGTGAAAGCGATTTTTTTGATGGAGCAGTTATGCTATATTCTGAATACGTTCGAATTCAAATGTCACGTAATATGCCTTGACAATTTCCAGTATCCTGCCATTTCCAGTATCCTGCCATTTTTTCCTTTCAACGTATCCTTAAATAACCCAATGTATATTAGATTCGATTTACCGAGCCACTTCATTCGACAATTCAGTACCTTTTATATTTTTCGTAAAATATGAATAATAATTTTCATCGCACGAATCCTGTAGATGAAACTCGTATTGATTATTTAAGTATGTGCTGTTCATCATTCATATGTACAGTGTTCCTTTAGAAGATATTCCAAGAAAAACTCAACTTTATTAGCTTTTTTCAATTGAATACAAAATTTGCAACTAGAACTAGAAATAAATACATACAATTACCAAAAAGTTCATTGACAGAATACAAAAAATATTTAGTTCAAAAATATAGAAATCCGCTGTGATGATAAACTTTATGGGCAAAATATTTATTAATACAGAAAGTAATTATTTAAACTAATTATTGTCATCGAACAAATATCTGGCAAATTGTGTTTTCGATCCCGTTATCTGAGAATTTTAATATGTTGTTCGTCATTACTGTCGTACCTATTTATTGACTTGTCCTATACATCCATTGTCTGCAAGGATTGATTAAGGTTATTATTATTATTATTATTATTACTATTATCATCAGGGTACAACTATAGGTACAGGCTACAAATGATGAGATAAACTAATAGTAAAATATGCCACTCGCTTTTAGTCCAAAGCAGAGTTACTCACGAATATACATCCATACATACAGATGAAGCTAATATAAGCGTGTTGAAAAAAAGTTAAAGCAAAGCGATTCTAGTGTTTGACAGCCTACCCGAAGAACTAGGAGTAATTAAAAATGAATTAAAAAAAAAGAAACCGTTGAAATGATTTGTGATCAAAACAATAACTAATGAGCAAGACATGAAACGACTGTAAAAAGAATTCGAAAATGGCTTTTCTTCTGGATTTATAGAGGAATTGAATCAGTTTGAATTATTACAGTTTCAGTTTGGTTTATAATATTGATAAGATTCAGTTAACGACCTCAAAAATAGACAACTGTGATTTTCTCAGTATATATATTTTCAAATTTCGAACTGATGAATAGGAATTGTGATTGAGTACCCCCCTTGCAATAGTTTCAACCAGCAACGGGATGTGAAAAAAAAACCGTATTTGTTTGCGATTCGAAGAATTTCCGTATGAAAATTCAAAGGAAATGCACGCAATCCATACATAAACTCGAATATAGGAATCCAAAGTTGTTTTCTACCTGGAATTACCGCAAGAGGGCGCATCGCTCATACCCAATCGCGTATAAAATTCGTCCGAGTTTTGAAATAGCACCCCATGACACTTCCTTTTTAGTGTTGCGTCGCTGCTTTTGCGTCATCATCTGCGAGAAATAGGGCCGTTTATCTCGCCGGAATATATTCCACATGGTAGTCGTGAGTATATTTCCGTGTAAATTTGAATATTTCGACTCGATGTATTGAAATTTTCCGCAGATCCTGAATACCCAAGTGGTCTATTCATAAGTTTTCATTTGCATGAGAACGGATGCTGTGTCGAATTCTACGGGAGCATATTTCAGACATAAAGTGGGTTCATTTGTATACCTTAACCGTTTTTCAGTAGTTTTTCTGTAAATTGTTCATTCAATTTCAAAACGAAGTGCTTCAACTAAGCGACCATTTTATATCCCTATCACTAAAAATCATCACGTACTATGAATCAAATCAGTAGATACTTTCTTATTCTTATAATTTTCCCATTTTCAGGTAAAATGTGCTATTGTATTATTTCTTTGAAACTCAAAATTCCATTTGAACCTTTAAACCGTTCGGTCAATGACCCATTTCAACTTAGGAGATATATTACTTCAACTTTTTCTCAAAAAAAATTCATGACCAGCTCATTATTTGAGTAGTTTCAAATACGATTCTTACAAAAATATATATAATTGAAAGTTGATAGCCCCTTCGTTCAGTGACCACATTTTGATAAATAATAAACGATAATGTTCATAATTTCCATAGTTCAAACAATTTTCATCATAAAAATAGGAAATATGAATAATGTTTTTTGATTTATTTATTTGGTGTCATAGTTGAATTTTTTCAATAATGATACAATGTCACATAAGTCCTATCAGATTTTGGAGGCCCCAAGAATATGTTGAATTTCTGTTAATCCGGACCTTTTCAACGATTCACGGGTACGCCGCTTGAGTAAAAGTAGGAAAACTGGTATTCCAAATATCTTGGAAGTAAAGTAGATATTTTGATCTATGCTATTTCTATTCGAACAAAAAATGTTGCCCTCTCAATATTTAGCAAATTAATCACAACGGTTTCAGTGGACATTAAGAGCGCCTGATTTTAGTCCAATTGATCTTCGAAATATCGAAATATCTGTACGCTTTATCCTGTCATAAAAATGTTGTAGAGATGAATTCTCCACTCACGTTATTATTATTGTTTTCAAAAGTTTTTCAGGATTTCATATGGTTTTGGTCTTTTATTTCCACTAACAAGTTTTCACTTATTAGCAGATGCATTATGGAATGTTTCTTACTCAAAATGAATTAAAAATTGGACCATATATTATGTCAACTTTACTTAATTTAAGTCTATATTTCTCGAAATGCATTCGTCGAGAAGTAAGGGTCGAAGATTCTATTTATTACTCTGAATTGAACTCTCTACAAAGTTCTTCAAATAGTAAATCAGACAGAATCATAATCATGAAGCTTGAAATAAGATTTTAATCCGGATAAATTCATCCCGGATTCTTATTCGGAATCCAGAACTGGAGCTTAGCAACGAGCGATTAAATTCATTTCTAATACCCAAACGATCTAGAGTTGTCAATGAAACTTTATATTTGAGCAAAACTCAATATCCTCCTGAAAACTTTCCACTTCGCATATACCGCATACAAACCAACCAAACTTATGGAGCTGCCACAAAAATCTTTAAAACCAATAAAAAGCTCAACTTGTAATTTCGAACTCCGCGGCTATGGTTTTCTGAGATGCAGACTTTCATTCGAATATTGCTGGGCATATGGCTTAGAACAGAAATATGAAATCCTGAATTCCTGGAAATAAATTTGTGATATAACTGGAACGATAAGCGTTCCTGTAATATAAGGAATTATACTCAAAATGAATTCAGTTTGTAAAAACTAAGAGACATGCTTTGATGGTGAACTGAAAAGGCGAAAATAATTAGTAATATAGAATTGAATTATAGGAAAACATTGTTATTTTGAATGAAGTGTGGAACACTCTGTGAAAACTGATCATTGTAGCTGCATCTATCCATTTTTTTGAAGAACTCAGGAATGATAAATTTTAGATATTGACTATAATACATGAATCGAAATCATGAGAGGAATTCAAAACTCATAAAAAATATAGAGTGTTTTATTTGAAATAACAAAGATGGCGTTACTTCCGGAGAAACAGGATGTCTCACAACAACTGAAATATTTTAGTTGGATTCTCTACACTTTCTCAGGTGTATATACAAGTTCTCAGAATCATGCAACTCCTAGTTCTCCTTATATTAATCGCGTTAACTCATTAATAAACTCACTGTATGACTTAGTAGTTTATAAAAATCATCAGCAA
This sequence comes from Plagiodera versicolora, assembly GCA_037013635.1. NCBI lineage: Eukaryota > Metazoa > Arthropoda > Insecta > Coleoptera > Chrysomelidae > Plagiodera > Plagiodera versicolora. Next base: position 6,059,889 of record CM072991.1, on the reverse strand, counting down.
TTATTGACTAATCGAAATACTGCATCAAAAAATTCAAGAGTTATGATTATTGATAATCTTGAATCTAGATCTTGTTTTTTTTCTGGTAGTAGGAGTTTTAGTCGATTAGATATATTGATTCTATTGAAATCTATATGTTCAACGAATGAACGAATGGATGAATAAATAAATGAACGAATGAATGAAGAAAATAAATGAACGAATGAACGGAAGAATGAATGATTAAATGAACAGATGGATGAATGAACAAACGAATGAATTGATAAATGAATGAATGAACAAATGAAAGAATGAATGAATGGAAGTATGAATGAAAAAATGAACGAATGAACGGAAGAATGAATGAATAAACGAACAGATGAATGAATGAACAAATGAACGAATAAATGAATTGATAAATGAATGAATGGACGGATGAACGAATGAACCAATGAATGAATTAACAAATGCAAGAATGAATAAAAGAATGAATGAATAACAAATCAAGGAATGAACAAATAAACGAATGAATGAATAAACAAATGAACGAATCAATGAATAAACGAATGAATGAATGAACAAATGAACGAGAGGATTGATAAACAAATTAACGAATGAACGAATGGATTAATGAACAAATGAACGAATGAACGAAAGAATGAATGAACGGATGAATGAACGAATCAATGGAGAAACAAATGAATGGATAAACAAATGAATGAATGAACAAATGAACGAATGAACCATTCATGAACGAATAAACGACCGAACGAACGAATATAAATATACATGAATATTTCAATGGCAAACCTTTGCAAGTGTAGCTATTGAGTGAAGTTGTTCGGGTCGGCAAAGACGTCAGTCGACCCATGCAATGCGGACACGAGTCGTTACTAGCCGCCTCCGTGCGTGCCCATCGTACCGCCGCTGGAGGCGGTAGCGGAGGCGGTGGCGGAGACGGGCTGACTGAAGGGCTAGACCAGCTCGGCCCGTCTAAAGTTTGGCTGTGGCTGATCGCGTGGCTCATTTTCGATGGCATCTGGAAGTGAATTGGTATGGTTAAAACAATGAATGTTTTAATATTGTCTATTTTCATTTGTTAATATGTGAAATCTTGGAAGAATGTCATAAAAAGTGGGCATGGATTATTTTTACTGAAAGGCAGTTTTCACTTTATCTACGAGAAGTTGATACATAACTTCTCAAATTGGCAGATTTCTTGAATTCAATTGAAAAGAATATTTCATAACCATAAAAATTACAAGAGAAAGGAAATAATTGAAAGAAGAAATTCCAAGTGTAACTTGTACGTCATGTATGTCAATATTTTCTACAGAAACGAAAATTATAGATCTACAGAATGTTCTGCTTGAAAATTCCCAATTTGAAGACTTGTGAAAATGATTTTCATTTCAGACGGGATTTTTTTATTCGAAGACAGTTTTCTCTGGTTGAAAGATACAACTACAATTTCAAAGGTACTCAATTGAGAGTTGTAACGTATTATGCAGTATGCTTAAAAGAATGGAACTCATTAAGAAATTTCCTCTCCGTTTCTCATCCAAATATCGCAAAAAAATAACAGTGTCAGAATTATAATTTATGCTATCTTGAAATACACTGGTTTATTACTCTGTGTACCCGAATTTCAGTTTATATCATCATAAAGGTAGACATTATTCATGCTCTGAAGATTTTCAATAGACAATTTGAGCTTCCATTAATTTCAATACCCCAATGAAGAGGAAGCCATAAACTTGTAAAAGAGAACGAACCCAATACATACATGTTCCTCGATCTGTTAATGACAAACGGATCATTGATTGAAATAAATGATGAATCAGTTATTTCAGAAAAAAAAAACATTCATACAGTGTGTACAAGAAATAAGGAATGACCCAATTATCTCACATGCATATTGAAGTTATTTCGACCAAGTCTTTGTCAGCAGGCATGGTTCTATTGAATGGCTACCGAGATCTACGAATCCTACTCCATTGAATAGATCGTGGCAACTCATGAAGAAAATTTCTATTTTCGCTATTCGTTCTGATATGTTCGTCATTAGTTATCAAAGCATTAAGGACTCTTGTTATGTCACAGAAGAAGTCAATCAACAGTGGGGCATATTGAAAATTATAGGTTCATACTTTCATTGTTTAGTTATCCTGGATCTTTGAAGTAATAGTCAAGATTTTGGTCTTTCTACTACTGAGAAAGAGCTTCAATACAAATGAATAAATATAGTTTGTTAAAACTAAGAAACATGCTTTGATAGTGAACCAAAAAGGCCGGAATATTATATTACCATAAACAATAAAAAACAATTCGCATAAGATCATATTTGTGCGAAATAAGACCAGTCCTAGATAAATGACAAGTAAACACATGTGACGTTTTTATTGACGGTAATTAACCGACACCTGTTATTGAAAACTTTTCAATCCATTCTAAAGAAGGAGAGTGTATAAGTGAATTCTAGATTATCCTTGAATTTTCAAATGATGAAAGAATATAATGTACCCAATAAAATAAATGAATATCACACACATCAAAGTTCCCAGTTGTTTCTAAAGTATAAACCAAATTACTTCTAACAACGAATCTAATTAAAATGTCTTCCAAATTTCAATTCCGTTGAATAATTTCAAGACCACCGATGAAGCAGCGAAACTCTTTGTCTATTGATACGTCCATTATATTCACACCAGACTGCCATTATCTCTCATGCTATATTCTCATTAGTTCACACGAGACTTGGCTGTAATATTATCTCAGTTTAGAGTTTGTGTTCAGGTGCGACTCATGAAACTCTATTGATGAACAGATTAAAATAAAGCGGCGTATAACAAACACTAGTCTCAACAAAGCATCCAGACTCCTCTTGGAAAATTAATGATGAGGTTTCTAAAATAGGTTGGTATCATCTCGCAGAGAAGTTTTTGCGAAAGTACGGATGTTCTCTTTGAGACGACACGTGTTGTTCTCAAATTACCTCGACAATATCAAAGCACATTTCAAGAGTTTCAGAAAGTATTTTTAATTTCACTGCGAAAATGTGGTGAAGATATACGTGCTCTTTCGTCCAAACCGCATGACAGACCTACATGAAGTTCAAAAAGTATATATTAAATTAAATATATATATATATTATGATGACTTCTCTCTATCATTTGAAATAGAGTGAGCGAGAGGAAGCTTTATTTCTGAAGAATTTTTCAGACTGCTCGTATTTTTGACAAAATTTTTATTTTTATTTTATCAGTTTTGATTTTTCAGGATAATCCGTATTTTATTTTCACTTGCATCAATTTTATGCCAATAAATCTTCTACAAGGTGACTCACAAATGCGTACCAAGCTTCTCGAGAGTGATAGTACATTGTAAAAAAAAATATGGATTAACTCAAATCCCAAAATGCGAAATAAGTAAATCACGTTTTCAGATGGAAGTTTCCTTTATGGAAGTTTGTTGTTAAAAAACAGTTTCTGAATACACTCACTTTGAATTTTAGAGGGTTATTTTTTGAAACATATCTCCTTATATCCTACATGGCCAAGAATCCGATAAAGAGATAAAATTACTCTTGTCAAAGTACAAAAATTTTGACCGTTTTCGAGATATTTAAGTTTCTGTAGTCACACGATGTTAGCAGATTCATCGATATACAATATTTTAAAAGGCCATGACTAATTTCATTCTAATTTATGTCAACATTGTTGCAGTTGATTTTTTCGTGTGCGATTTTCAACCGACTTTGAGGAATGACAGGAATGACAGGATGCATTTTGAGCCATGAGTTTATCTATCAAATAATTTTTTTCAATGTGCCAATTCCCTCAGAAACCTCAGTAAATATTTTCAACTCACCCTGTATATTCAGGAATTTTTCATACAATAGTCGATAAGAAAAACAAGGATTAATTCTTTCATTGCATTTATCCTGGAAGAAAACAATCGAATGACGTTAAAATTCGAAAAATGATTCGGGAAATCACCCATAACTTTTTTTTGTGTTGTGAATCTCAACTCAGTATACGCTTTTCATTTCGCTAGACCAGTTTCGTTCTACAGCTAGAAATATAAAGTTCCATAGCTTCTGTGTTTCTTTATGTAGTCAAAAGTCTCAAAAACATGGAAAGATATTGGAAAAATGCAAAGATCCAGCTCTGGCACTGACTCGAAAATATTCAGATTATACCCACTAGGACTATAAAATCTGAACTCGTGATTTTGTGATTGGAATTCTATCTAACAATACCAGAGCACGACGATTCACATGCATGCCAATCTTCTGAAACTGCATAAAAAAATTGAATACATAACAACTTGGGAATAGACGAGGTGAAAAAGCAAATTCGAGAATATATCACAATCTCCAACAGAAGCAACAGCCTGCAATGCAGGATTCTGAATTCTGAATTTAACGACAAGCCAGACAGTGGAGATATAAACTTCGGGAGTTACATTCGACATTGCAATCACGAGTCGTAGGAACTGACATTCGCATTGCTGCACATCCAGCCTGCTACCAAATTGCCTTGGTTGTGTTGGGATATTTCACAGAACGGAGAACAGAAACTATGTAATTTTACATGAGCCTATTTGTTCCCTGTACACGTTGCGAGATTGTACATGAGTCATATGGCACGTGTTTCTTGGAGCTTTATTTACACGGTGAAGAAGAAAGCTGAGGGTGTTGTCGACGTTTACAAATAGATTTGTCGGTATTGTGAAGAAATTCGCAAAGTCTATACTGAAGATTAAAATTGTATTCAATGTAAGAGATGATCAAACTATATCTTTTACATTATTTGTGAAATAAAATATTTTTTTACCACACTGTTTGTTGATGATTGAGGTCAATCTCAGATTAGTGACAAGTGACACATGATGTGACATTTTTAATAACAGTCAGCGGATTAGATCGATAACTTTTCAATTCGTTCAAAAGATGACGCCACTCGCTGTCAGTCCAAAGAAAAGTTACATACATACATATTTCATCAGCTTTTCACTATGTTTCTGACATACAGAATGCCAAGGAAAATGTTGTGAGTCCAATATTCCTCGAGTACGATAGGAAAGAAAATACTCAGTTATTGAACAAATCGAAATCAACGTTCACATGGTATCGATAACATTTTCTTTCTTTCTTAATGGAAAATCTTTTCTACAAAAACGTCTCCAGCATTTCCAATGTCATCAACAATAGAATCAATTCGAGATTGTCAGTGACATTCCCAGAAAAAGTATTTTCTGAGAATATAGGTGTCCGATATTTTTGGTCGAGTTTTTTCAGATTTCTCGTACTGATAAGCATACAAATTTATATACAGTAAGGTCCTAAAGTAATGGATACATTTTCTACGGAATTATGAATACAAATGAAAAATTCTGAAACAGGTCAATTTTTATAAATGTGTGAAACTACACTACCTGAATATAATTATTCAATTGCCTCTGGCTTGTGATATCTCGTTAAAGGGGTTTTTAATTATCTATTTAGCAATATATCGCGTTTCGATTTTTGGACGTGGACTTTTCATTTCGAATTTTTATGGAGGTAGTTTTCACCTCTAGACCTGTTCCAGATTTTTACATAGAAAATGAATTTATCCGTTACTTTAGGACCTCACTCTATAAATACAGCTATTGATAGCCGTGATAAAGCACTTTTTCCACATTTTCATACAATTAGGCATGACATTTCAATTCTTGTTTCTCAATCATATTCGTCAGCATTGAAATCCTAGTAATCCAACAATTAATCATACGAAAATACTTTATTGGAGAAAATTCGTCTCAGCAGTGATAAATTCTTTCACGGTACGCTGAATTTTAATTCTAGAATCGTAAGAATGAGATATTTTCACTGCCAATCCATTATTCAATCTTATGATTAGTGGTATCATCATTTTTAAGCTGTTACGTTGGGGTAGAAAAAAATTCGCAGTGAGGGGTTTGAATTCATAAAATTATCCCAAACTACCCACTTACTCCGAAACTTTGATGATCTCACTCAACAGAAGCAATTAAGATTAATATTACCCTGAGCTCATTATATATATTCTGTTTATCATCTGAATTTTGCCGAGGGAGATTTCAGATGGAATGAATCCGAAAACGCTGTGATTACTGTTTTTCATTTCCTAGATTTATCAAGGTTTTATGCGTTAACCCATATTTTGCAAACAATTATGAATAATTAGATTAGGCTTGTGTCTCGTTGTTGCACTATGAAGCAAATTTTGTTTTCTCGGATGAATATCTGTGATCTTCTGGGGGGAATCTTCTTCATAAAAAAATATAACAGTATAGAGAGTTTTGACCTTGACTGAATCCAAATCCTAAGAAATTTCTCCCCAGAAGTTTGAAAGAAAGTAAGGATTCAAGAAATTATAGGCAATTTGATGTCTGAGATTTTATTTGCAAGCAAAAAAATGTTCGGTAAAAATCTGGCAAACTCCATTTCCAAGAGGCAATCCAAAACCAGTGATTATCCACAATTGAATAAACATTAATTAATAGCCTCAAAAGATTTGTACTAACAGATCATTCCGAAATACAATAAAATTCAGTTGATACTGATTCATCTTCATTGAATGCAATACACACATTCCAATGTTTTTCAGATTCAATCGGAGTGTCAATTCGAGTTGGGGAAACAAGAAAAAAGTCACATGGGGCTGAATCAGGCGAATATAGTTGATGTTTGATGGTAATCATTGCATGTTTGGTTTCAAATTCGCTCACAATCGTGGCTTTGTGCGATGGCGCATAAAATCCACTAATAGTTCCATAATTCTGGCGGTTTTTGACAATTTTTTTCACGCAAACGCCTTAGTATGCCCAAATAGTACTCCTCTTTGACCGTTTATTCCTTTGGAACGAATTCATGATACACCAGACTGCGGTTATGAAACAAAAAACAATGAGAAGAACGCAGTATGTCTTCGACGATCTCACGGCTCTTCTTGAACGCTTTGTACCATCATATGCACGGGGTTTTGATAAAACTGATTCACCAAAAGCGTTTTCAACATTTTCAAGCGTCAGCACTAGTGAGGAAGACTGACTCAACCTGGTCTACAGAGCTCAAACTTGGCATCATGATGGAAGACTGTGCTGCCGATTAAAAAAACCTTCTTCCAATCTACTGTGCAATATTGTTTCCCTATTTTCTCATGCATGAAACTCACCCATATCTCCCCGGACTTGAACACTGAAACTTCAAGCATAAAAAAATGTCGGCATCCAGAACGACACCACATAACGTCAGAGTATCAGTCCATTTCCGTTTCCGACCTATTTAATATGAACTATTGTTAAAGTTATTCTGCACGCTCCGTATACGTTTTATGATAATTTGTATTCTCTGGACTCTTCAGTAACAACTGCACCGTAAATCTGAGACAACAATATGGGTTCGAGATGGAGAATGAAGAAGAGATAAGATGCCAACAAGTTCGAAGTTGATTCGTGTTTGTGTCGTAACTTTATATCGAACATGTTCGAGGAAATTACAGAAAGACGAGCAGATGTTGACTGAACCGTCAGATGAAAGTCTGAAATGAAGTTTAATCGTCCATAAAAATGAGAGCGAAAAAACAATGGGTGGTTAACTGATGTTACTGGAATCAATTTGGTCCAGAGGGGATGGAATCAAAAACAAATTGAGGCTACAAGGGAATCCTGCATGGATCTCATTAACAAGAATGTAATTGAACAACAGGTGAGCGATCATCGTGAGCTGATATTCCTGGACACAAAAGTCAATGAAATAGCTGATGAGCTAGCTAGGAAGGCATCAGCTACACCCAACTTTGATCCGGAACCAGCTCTTGGTGTGCCTGAAAACACACTTAGGAATTACATCGAAAGACGAGTCAGAATACTATTAAAAGTAGCTTGGGGTAGCACACAAGCACAAGAAGGATTTGATATTCAAGTACCAGATGATAGACGATCTGACAAGATACTGAGTTTAGTAAAGATCAATTAAGATTAGTAACAGGTCTTCTTACAGTTCATGCACCTGTGAGAGGATATTTAGATGATGGGACTCTACCAAGGTGTCCAAACCTGCGGCTTGGAGCCTGCGTCTTTTGAACACTTCGTGCAATTATGAGGCACTAAATTTCAAGATAGTAACGCACTCATGAAAATCTTATTTAAACCTAGAGATCCTAGGAATCTTGAAAGCTCATGAAAATTCGAGTAATTTTCAAATGATAATTCAATTCAATTTGCCCTGTGATAAAATGGTTTTAGATTAGTTGGAGACAAGACTAATATATGCTGTTTTATCAGTTTATATCATGAATCAAACTGAGATTTTTGGAATATATTCTGCGACTATTTGTCAAAAATCACTTCTCCAGGTAAACAAGTGATATTTCATTAGTTTTTCATTTGAATTCTTGATATTACTATACCGATGAACTACTGAAGAAAAATACATTCATGACAATTCTAGACATATGATACGCCCCTTTTCCGATATATGATATGATGTATTTACCACATTTAACTATTCTGGAAGTATCCCAATTCCATAAGTGAATATTTAATTATTTGTTTGTGTAATGTGAGTTTGATAATATATACTGTTTTAAATATTCTTTTCGAACATGTGCCAACTAAACTTAATTGAACTAATATATTTTCTCGAAACAAGTGTTTAGTAAAGTATATCATTCATTTACTCATTTCAATTGAGACAATGTATGATTTGATTCATTTTTCTCCCCAAATCTAAATTATTTATTTATTATATTATATAATCAGTCGCCTATCATTCAAGATTGCGAATACAATTTCGAAAATTCCTAGTTTAGAGAATATCATATTCGTCCTGAAAAATGAGAATGGTTGTTAAAAGTATGAAAAACTTCATTATCATTCGAATTCTAGTTCATGAGATTTTTTGATTAACAATTCTTTACTCCTTCGATAACAATAGTAGATATGATATTGCTTATTTCCCAACTTAATGAAGGTAAACCTTGTGAAAGAAACACATGAACCCTTCTGCAGATAAAAGAGATAAAAAAGGTCAGTAATGAATTTCATTTTCAAATTCTTGAAGAGTTCCTATTCATATTATAATATAGTAGGTCAGTTATCACCCTTCATATTAAGGAAAACAAACATAAAACAGATAAAGAAGGCCATATATCCTTCAAAACAATTCAATGATGCTAAGGTAAATGTCTGAGTTAACGATTCTAAAGAAGGGAGATAAAGCAGAGTTATAAACATTTCTAATGTCAGATAACAATGGTGATATGCAAAAAACAAGGTATCTTTCTCGACAGTGATATCTGATGTGATTGTAAACAAGTACATTCTTAAAAAACAATCAGATAAAGCAGTGGGTATATATCTAAAGCTTCCAATTTGAATAAATATAACTGTAACTATAACTAAATGTGTTATCGAATGTTTCATCTCCAAGTTTCGAATATGATTTTTTCCTCATCTAATCCTGTGAAAACATTATACAGAAAGATTTTTTTGAAATTCATATCTGTGATATCATATCCCAATTCCATTAAAGTAAACAGGGTGTTTCATTGATATGGTAAAAAAATGAAACTGTACTGAACCTTGTATATTAATTTTTCTTCAACTTCAAATGACAGGATTTACTGACATTACTTTGACAAGTAAACCCATGATGTAATGTTTTTTATAACGGCAATTAGCCAATTAGACGAAGATGATCAGGAGAAACTTGTAACTATCACCATTGTCCTTTGAAGACACCTGTTGTTGACATCTTTTAAATTCATTCGAGAGATGGCGGCACTCGCTGTCAGTCCAAAAAAAAGTTACATACATACAACGCAAGCTGATATAAAACAGGTAAAAATGACATCTTTCGACAAGAGTTCCTGTAGATTATTATTCACTGATTCTTTTATTCCCATTCGAAATATCATCCACTTCCATTTGAAAAAAGAAACCAGTGAATTATGAATGCAAATTTCAAATCTGCTGCGGATTATCGACCGTATTTCCGTGCACAAAAAGGAGACATAATTCTCCGACAATACACGAGACGAGTGAGCCTGAAAATTTTTTCAATTATACACTTCCGATAAAAGTCGATCTTCCTTCTGCTTTGCCGCCTTTGTTATGGGCCTTCGCATCAACTTGTATGAGTTACCTTCCGCTCAGCGTTCGGGAATGTTCAATTAATTTTCGACGAAGTTGGTTTTATCGCTGGCAGCTCTCTGCACGCTGTGTGCAGGGAAATGCAAAGGACTTTGAGCTTTGAGCGCTTTTCACGGAAAAGGATTCGATTGTTGGGGATACTCGTGAAGGAGGGGAATGCCAGGAAATCAACGATTTTTTCTATTACATGAGAGATTTTTTGTGAAGCTGAGAATAGGCTCTTTTTTCGAGTATTTTCTTTATGTACAATCAGAGATTTGAAACCTATATTTTGTCGCGTACAGGGGGTGTTTTTGGGGGTCACCCCTGGGTCGTACTCAGAAAATATAAATATGAAGATTTCAATTACGAGATGAAATTCAAACAAAACGTATAATTTAATGGTAATTTTGATGGTACATTCTTCAAGAGATATTAAATGAAACATACAAAAATAAAATTGGACTGATACTCTCTGAAGACTCCCCGAATACTCCCTTCAGGAAAAAAAGTTATTCAATTACTTTTATCAAATCTATGATTGTAAATCAGTGACATCAGCAAAATCGCATTATTTTTTCTTCTTCTTGTGGTAATATACACTTTTCATAATATAATTTGTACTGACCTACTTTAATCATGAACTTGTAAACAGAAATGATTGGTTTATAACAATAATGGAATTGATTTTAGAATATAATTATACTTGGTGTTCTACTGAATTGGATTTTGAAAAATATATATCTTGACAATACGTTGTCTTTTCTTTCGAACATGTTTTTCGAATTAGCATTCGAAAACTTGTTTTTTCCAATGCATTCCCATTTTCTTATTGTGTTCATGAATGGTTATGTTTTGATTTGGTTTTTGCATGATAAATATTGTTATTGAGTCAGGTTTTGATACTGTACAGGGTGGACAGATTAGAATGTTGGTACTGTGACTACTCTCGAAAAAGTGACCAAGAGAAAATCCTTGAAATTATTCTATATTATTTGCAGTTGTTTTGCCCGTTATGTCCCAATTTTTTTTTCAAACGTAGCAAGAATGTTGAAAAAAATATGGAATTATGAAATTTTGATGTAAATTTTGATATTTTGGACAGAAAAAAAGATATTGAGATACTGTTTCCACTATATTATTTTGATATTCCCTTAAAGGAAAAGTTATAGTATTGCTCTCGATCTTCCTGGGAGTTTTGTGATTTTTTGTTCATATACAGGGTGATTCATTGGGAAATGGGCGTACTGTGAGGGTAGGTAGAAAAATACCCTCTTCGTCTCTGAATGTTCTTCTTTCACTTTCAATCAATCAAATTACTAACTATTCATTATTGAATTTTGTACCACCTTTTCATCGAGAAAATTAATTTTGACTCAAATTAACAGGTACAAGAATGGCATGCGGAAGTACCAAACTCTGAAGAAGAAAATGCCACTTTTTCATTCAATAAAAATAAGTAAGTCAATGTAAAATAGAGATCGTGAATCTCATTCAGATGACTCAATATTAAATAATTGTCATCCGAATATAAGATATACAGGGTGAGCCACAGTGAATGGTAACTCAGTAGTGGTATTATTTCTAATAATCAAATTACTGATGAGAAAATTAGGGTCGTTATTAGCAATTCGGAAAATCTCGATGCTTTCTAGTTGTGAAATAGTAAATTGCCAAATTACAAACGTTTTTTTCAATATTAAGTGTTCAAAGATGTCATCAGTAATTATTTCTGGACATTAATATGTAAAATCAACTGAAAAACGACAAACAGTCGAATCTGATTACATCAGACTTATTTGTTGATGGAGATGAAATGCTCACTTTTGGTTTCAATTCTATTTTCCAGCATATTTCATTGAAAACAGACTATGCCTATCCAATTTTGAGTATACTGTGTGATTTTTCTGAGACTGACAACTGAAAAAAATATTTCTGGCTCCTGTCAAAATATTCCGTTACAATTATACCACAATCATCGCAATAGGAGCAACCCCACCTAGTTATGGTACCTAATCACCGAAATAAATCCAACAAACCGCTGAATAACAGGTATTATAACTGTCCGAAAGCACGACGCAGAACAAAGATATTGGCCTATCTTTTTTCCGCAGTTTTCCATGCGGGTATTTTCGGAGCATATGCAAATGGCATGCGGACTACTGTTTTATACCCCCTTTTATGGTACTCTTTGGAAAACGACTGCATATAGTATGAATGTGTGGTGGATTTATGTGAGTGTGACTGAATATGCTCATTCGCTGAGAGGTTTGTAGTGCTGACAATTATGAATATTCGTAGCCATATTCCTTTGAGATGGTGATTCATTTTTCGTGGTACGAATTAAGGGAGTCAATTTTGGTATGGAATACGTGATTACAGTCTGTACATATGAGGTAGACAGTTCTGACAGATTTGGTTATCTTTCAATACCACCTGTGCAAGATAAAAAGTATCTAGCTAAACTCTGAATTTTCATTGGTGTGAGACATAGCCGAGAACTTTCAGGCATTATTAATTATGACAACACATCACAGTGACTTCACAACGATGCCAAATTTATTTGGAGAGAAAGCTTTGATCCACTCATAAAGTTTGTTGATTCTAGTCGAAATAATTCTCACAAATTCTGAGAATGTCTTTCAGGTAATTTGAATAATAAACTCAACTCGACTTTCTATTTCGGAGTATCCTTGTTAAAGTATACTAGCAGCATTACTGCCCTTTCTGGTGGGCTGTCACAATTATCCTACTTATACTATAGATTGAGATTTTTTCAGAAATGAGGTTGAACAAATTCCCTACTCAAAATAGCCCTCTCAATTTTGCCACGCTTTCTCTCAACTTGTGTGAAGAAGATTGTTCAAACTAGGTATTTCTATACATTCCAACAATAAGATGAAGAACCCAGAGGACTTTTCTATTTTGAGTTATCATCTTCAAAATTGTTATTCTGTTGTTTTCAAACAAGAAACAATCACGAGTAGCAAATGATGCTTCTATTGTTTCACTCAAATCTGGTTCATTCATTCATTCAATCCACGTATTCTTGAAGCGATCCTGGAATTCGATAGAGTGATTACTCCCAATTTATCTTTAGCCTCAGAAAGTTCAATAACGGTTATACGAAACGCGAAAGAAAGTCTCGATCTAGATGGATTCGGCCGAACAACCTCAAATTAATTACAAGAATTATAAGATTAACCCCTAGAAGTTTTAATGTGTTTCTCTTTCAGCAGAGAGAGCTGTAATGATGTGGAAACCTGAATTACTGAGCATTCCTTTGGATTCCAGGGAAAAAACTGCAACGCGATTTTTGTGCTGCAAAATACTGAATGAATTCATTTTCAGCTGAACTATGCATCTCTGAGGAATCTCGTTTCAATGATGACATTTGTAAAAATTTGTTCTGATTCTTGAAACATAACAAACATTATAAGTGAACCACAATGTATATCCTACCAAATGAAATCATGAAGCGAATAACTTGATTTTCCATATGAATTTTGTGGTTATGTGAAAAAATTATACATTCCACATTTTGCATAAAACGTTTCCACTTTTGAAACTTCCTTTTTGTACTTCTCGAACTCAGATTATCCATGAATTATTTTTTTATTGATTTTTTCTTAATTTTCTGGTTTCACTTTACAATAATAACCTATGACTCAAATTGACCATTTTCATTAACTTAGTATATCGTATAATTCAGATGTTAACTAAGAAAAATCGTTCGTTTTACAATTCGAAGATTTCTTTCTTTCACTGCACCTGAAATAAAAATACTGAATATAGCAGTTACCTGAACATAAACTCCAGGTATATGACCCTCTGGGTTCTTCATCTTATTGTTCGAATGTATATAAATATCTAGTTTGAACAAACAATCTTCTTCACACAAGTTGAGAGAAAGTGTGACAAAATTGGGAGGGCTAATTTGAGTTAGAAATGTGTTCAACCTCATTTCTGAGAAATCACAATCTATAGTATATTTATTCGAGTAAGATAATTGTGAGAAAGGACATTAATGCTGCTGGTATAATTTTTCTATGATACTCCGAAACTGAAATTTTATCATTCAAATTGTTGGAAAGATATTTCCAAAATTTGTGAAAATTATTTCGACTGGAATTGATAAACTTTATTGACGAATTAAAGATTCCTCTCCAAATAAATTTAGCATCGTTGTGAAGTCACTATGAAGTGTTGTCATGATCATTAATGCCCAAATGTTCTCAGCCATGTCTCACCCAATTAGAAGTTTAGTGGTTAGCTGGATACTTTTTATTTTACACCAATACTATTGAAAAATAAGCAAACTTACTCAAATGAATAGGCAAAACCGTGTGTAACAGAATCATGATAGACCCCTCTTTTCCTCTTTAGTTTTCAAACTAGAAATTCAAAACTTATCGAGTATCCTTCACATATGATGAACAATAACATTTGACATCCAACTGATCATTTTTTCACTTCCGGTTTGAGTAATACAACTGGAGTGAAATTGTTTTATTTTCTGATTTTCTTTCAGCTTTGAGTTTGATTGTATTTATCGCACAACGTAGTGAGGAGTATCAATGATCACGTTTTTGAGGGTACTGATAAATGGTACCACGACACCAATATGGTTCCATTTGAAAAAACTGCATAGAAGACATGTACCAAATTTTTTGAAGTTGTCCAAAATATTATCTCGATTATCATCAAAAAATTGTTTTTTTTTCAAAATTCCATCACCCTGTATCTCGAAAGTTAAGATTTTCAGGACATACGTTTGTAGGATTTTTTTTCTCAAAATCTGTCAAAGAAACACCTCCAAATATTAGCATTTCTTTAAGGAAAACCCTGTATATATAGGATACTCCAAATATGAAATTTTTTGTTCGAAAAATAAACGAGAAAAGTGGGGTAATCTTGTAACACCCGGTATATGAAAACTTTCGACGTCAGGGAGTTAAAAAGTCACACCAATTACAGTTACTTGTCGCAATAATAATTGTACACCGAACTTATAACAATCACGAGACCATTGTACATTCAAATTCGGCGTATCTGTGCTTTGTTAACTGAACGATATTCCGACGGAATTACGCCGTGAAACTTTCACATAATTTGATTCTTGCTCCGACTTTGGAGTGCGGAGTTATTTGGAGAACAAATTGAATGGAAGCAGGAGGAAGAGCGAAGATTGGTTGATGAATACTTCCTCTCTGGTTCAGGTTTTATCTCGAAGCGAACGTGAGATCAATAGTTATTTCTTTACACCAAAGGCATCGTTGGAAATCGATTATCAATTTGATCTTTATTTTTCCCTGTTGATCACATACTATGTGAGGAGTACGAAATATAACACTGGAATTAACAATATAATTTCCGATAAAATTACCATCATTTTGAACTCAGTATATTTCAATAACAGAACAATTGTCTGTCACCCCTTTCTTTCACAGATTGTTACGTTTACTCTGCCTGAGGCGGAAAACATTTAGAATAAAAAATGCCACAGCGATAGTAGGGATGAGTCGATCGATACAATCGATGTTTACCTAGGGCGCCAAGTAATTTTTATTATGTCGATAAACATGAACAGAACTCAAACTCAAAATCACTGAAAAGTTAATAAGTTCAGCGTTTTCCTGACTCTAAAAAAGGTTCGAACAACTATTTGATGAATACGAATAGGAAATTTCAATCAACTTAATCATCCCTAACTCTTGCAAGAATATCCAAGCCGGAACTGAGGAATAATTTAAATAATAATACAAGAGAAATCTCAATCCGAACTCAGGTACAAACAATTGGTGAAATAATGAGACAATAATCGGTCATGGAAACTATTGATAAATAATAAATTTCCCACAGCGGGGTACTCAAGTGAATTCCGGGAGAGGTCCTGGCCCACTGAAATTTGGTGGAGACGGCGCTGGCGTTTGATACTTCCAGATTTTCAAACCCAACCAAATATGGAACTTGCACTCCGGACTCACTCTGAAGGCAGCTTCTGGGGCTTGGCTCAGCTTTATCGAAATTCCAAGCAGGAAAAATTAGGAGCACACAAAAAAAACCTCTAGCACAGATTCCTTATTGCTAAGACGTTTTTGATACTCCGGCATAGTCGTAATATCCGTAAAACGTGGAGAATTGTGGGCCCTTCAACTAGATGTAGATCGACAATGCCCCAATTACAATCTTTGTGAATTTCTAAATTATCCGTCCCAAACGGTACTTTCAAACTTCAAAAAAAAAACTATATCCAATTCACGAAGTTCTGACTAGTGCCAAGTTATCTGCTCAACTCCCCTCCTCGCTAGCCTCTAGCGAAAAACCTATCCTTTTTTCGTTTGTTTTTAAGTCGATATAATATACAGGGTGCTATATTCATTCCAAACGAAATTTTTGTTTCAAGCTACCACCTCAATTTTCTCGAATAGCTAATGGGGATCGTTTGAAACGTCGTTAGAAAGGGTTTCCAGAGTTGGATCCCCTTCTTGAGGCATTTTGAAACTGTTCATATCACCACAGACGAACTCAATATCACCTTCATGATACTCAAGAATCATATTCTTCATCGGATTGTTTGTAACATGCTTGAGTTGTATGTATGTAACTTTTCTTTAGACTGAACCGAGTGGCGCCATCTTTTGAACGAATTGAGAAGCTTTCCATTACAGGTGTCTTCCAATGGTAATAGTTACAGGTTTCTCTCCATCATCCTGGTCTAATCGGCTAATTATGGTAATTAAAAACGTCACATCATCCGTTTACTTGTCACTTGTCTGAGGCTGGCCTAATCGTATCGCACAAATATGATCTTATCAGTGACGTGTCAGAGGATCAATAAATCTACCACGTAGTAGTGTATTCACGACCCGTTAATATCAATATTTACTTTCGCCTTTTTAATTCTCCATTAAAATATTCATTAGTTTTTACAAACCATATTCATTTATTATTTTTCAGTTTCACTTTATTCCAACGCATTTACATATCAGCTGATAAAACAATATCTCACTCAGGTATAGATTCGGTTCAAAATCAATTAGATTTAGGATGAATTGGGCTCAGGACGGATGAAGCTTATTGTAAGTCTTGACTCAGAACGTTGTTGTGGTTATCTGATGAGTGAATACATTTGCTCGCTAATGTATCCAAGATTCTGATCCCTTGAAAGCTGAAATGATAACGAGAAGGATTAATCGACCATTATAATATTCGAAACATAAACATATATTTCAATATCATTACGATATAATGCGAATATGCCAACGAAACGACATGTATCTCTTGTATCGCAGATTTCAACCAGAATTATTACCAACTGAAATATAATTATTTTGTCGTAACAATTCGGGTCTCATTTCGTAAAGCTCATTGTCACAAATGAGCACCGAATAGATATATCAGGCAAAGACCGCATTGAAATATCCATTTCCACTGTAATTCTGATGATTTCTGTTGTATGGGAATATAAACACAGTGTCAATTTGAGCCCAGACTTTTTGATGCTGATAATCTCATTATGTCATCTGCTTACAGAATCTAAATCTTCTTTTTATTTAAAAAAATCAAGTTAACTAGAAGAATTCATATTTGTGACTTTTGAATAATCATTAAAACGACTGTAATGTGCCTCAAAATCATATTTTTTACATATTACTTGATCAAGAATGAAGCTACCTACACTATCCATGGCATTTTGGACCGAAATAAGTCAAAATATATAGGATGTCTCATTCAAAAATCGAAAGTAAATATGGAAAAAATGTATATTGAACTACAATACTGAACCCAAATCTTGTTTCGATATCTTCAATTATGAAAAAAATATGGTGGTGAGCCACCTCAAAAAATCACCCGGTTCATTTTCCCTCTTGACCTCAGTGAAAGCTTTGGCTCATTGTCTAAGAAATTCTGGAATCCCATCGAACTCGGTGAACCCATTACTGATGAATTATATTGATATATCTGACTGGAATCTTTCAATCATTTCGCTGGTCTTGTTTTCCTGGTTTGCTTCATGGGGTCTTGTGCTTCTTTTATTACTTTTATTTCACACCAGTTACATCAAATTGGCATCCCATTGGGATATTCCTTCCATATCACAATCCTGATTTATTAAAGATAGATGATCCAAAGGTTGGTGAATCCAGAAAATGATTATTTTACAAGTCAAACCGTTCCTCTTTCTGATTACACGTATGGAAAATCCACTGGTACAAATTTCCAGAATGTCTCTTTCGGTCCACGATTCTCAATTATGATCGTCGATAACATTATTAACGATGATGAACTACTCCAACACAGTTCCAATTTCTGTGTCCATTAACCCTTCCAATCAACAATGCACACCGAGTCGAAATTTGTTCAACTAGTTTCAATTAAAACCAAGCGCTATGAGAATTCACGGTAGGGACTCGGATATTATTACTTCATGTAGATTTGGTTATAGTCGAATTGTAATTGCATGTTATATTTGCATATGGACGGATTGATGTTGTATATTGTCATGGATAAATCATTTCCTATGGGTAGGCTGCTATTTAATGATGACGAATTAGTTTGTTAGTATCAGATAGATGAACTCTAACACTAAATAAACTTTCGACAACTTATACTAGATTATTATTCTCTATGGTGCTATGATTGCTCTCATATATGACTCATGGAAACATGCCTCAACAATCTTTTTGGAAAAAATATTACGAGTATTGGATTATTGAATGATGATTCTACTTCATCACGTCTTGCTCAGATTCATCTAAATATATCAAATGTTCGATAGACTGAAACTTATCATCAGATGAACATAACCTCAATGAATAAAGCACTTCACACAATCTCAGATATATTTCCTGATTCCCAGGTAGTAGCTTGATTTCAAAGCTAAAAAAACAGAATTTGTCTAATTAATTGATTGTTTGACATAGATTAGCTTCCAATCTGCCAAATTTCTGATAGCCAGGATGATTTCTATTCGGATAGATGTTTCTATAAACACAAGCAGCGTCGTGTGAATTTTCCAAACATTCAAAATAAACTTGTAACATATCGGTTAACTCGTTATTATTCATGTTTATAAAATAGAAAATATCATCACCTATATTGAAACTCATTATTTTTTTATTTCCGTCACATTGACATTGACTTACAAGGCTACCCAGATCTTGATTACTATGACCAATTAATGGGCACACTGTTTAATCATCAAAACATATTGAGGAAAGTTTTTCGACATTTTGATCCGGAAAAACTACTGCTCTATGTAAAATGGTACCCTGAATCTGAAAATGGAAAAATATACAGTTGGGTCTAACCGGAAGTGATTGAAAACAATTTTTTTCTTTAAAAAATTAACAATATCATATAGTTGCTACCCACCAAATTCCAAATTTCGATCTCGAATGATTCGGAAGTTACAGCTCTGGCAGATTTTTGTGCACACCTCTGTATGTTCGGTGTTATATTTCTGAAAGAAACTTTCATTATGATTTCAAAAGGAATCAATTTGGTGTCCTGGTAGATACTTGAAAAATAGATAATTCCTGCTCTGATGATAATCAATAAGTGATTTCTCCTGAACACTAACCAAATCTGTGGACATTAAAATTAATCATGATGTTCAATGCATGAATCATAATTGATCAATCAATATTCCTATCACGAAATGTAAGTTAAATTAATTGAATAATTCATTGGTTATATTCGGTTATTATTCAACACCACTTCACGTATAATCGGTAATAATATTTCTAGGAGAATTTCACTTGTTTCGACCCACCAGGCCTCGTCAGTTGCATTGTTTGATTGTTCACACTGAAAATATTCCTAGTAATTTCATTCTTGATCATTCTTTTGATCATTAAATTCAATGTCGAATGGCATGACAATAATTCAAGAATGTAAACAGAGTAATGAGTTCTTTGAAGTTGTGAGTACGTGGCTGTCTCTCCTTCATGCAATCACAGGGTGTTCCATCAGACTGAAGGTGGAGAATGAGTACGCTTTCTGCCTAGACGTCTGCTTCTCCAAAATCATTGGTGAAGGTATCATTTATTTTCCACTCAGAGTCAGACATGATGTCTTTGTCCAGCCATAATAACATTCTGAGGAAATCCAGGAATACCCACCCACATTGTCGAATAATAATGAAAAGTCTTCAGAGCAATACGAAATGTCTCCTTCATTTCTCTCAATGCGATGTGAAAAATACATTTAGGGTCAAGTGGCAGAATATCGGATATGGATTTGCTAACAGTTTCTAGCAAATAGCATGGAGTGACTCCTGACAAGTTAATTACACCTCTCATTGGCGAGTTGGATCTGAAGTAGACATTTTATTGATTGTCTGGTGAGGAATACGTGAGATTAGGAATGATCACCGGCGAAGGCGTGATTACATTGGATTTGAACTCTGAAGAGTTGGTTGTTACATTATTCTTGAATGTTGATGAGGTTTCTTGTCCTTGGATTGATATCTCAAAACGATTTCGTGGGTTAGAAACGTAAATTTTATGCCGACGATTAGTCTATATGTATATTCAGGCATCTTCAGGGCAAAAAGTTGTAGACCACAAAAAATCTTTCGAAAATATCACTATCGTCACAACTCGATGAAATAATAACAATTTATTTTGCTCGAATTGTCAGATATTAAAGGCTTCTAAGAGTCAACGAGTTGCGAACTTTTCAAATAGTTTCTTTTGTTCGACAACTTTAGTAACTTTATGCCCTGAAGAAGTCTGAATATATGAACGAAACGTCGGCATGAAATTTAGGTTGTTGTCTCGTACCTGTCCTTTAACCCACGAAATTATTTTGAGACTATCTTCGAATCTCAGAGCCATTATTAAACAGTATAGCACACATTGAAATTTGTGATGATGCAAGGATTTGAAAAGTACAATTATTATTACAATCATTTCTAATTTCCATAGATGAGAATAGAATCAAAAAAAATATTTGGGAATGAAAGAATTGAACAAATTATTTCAATTATCAATTGAAAGATGTTCAAAATAAAGATTGACGTGTCCGAACGTTTTTATTTATGGCGATTGAATCAATCGAATCAATAATTATTTTCCAGCATTTATCGGCATTTCAATTTGAACATGGAAAGTGAAAAGATTTTTTCTTTCAACCTGACTTCAACATCAACATAATAGGATTGTGATGTCCTAAACTATTCTACCTAGTTTCTTA
Organism: Plagiodera versicolora; assembly: GCA_037013635.1. NCBI lineage: Eukaryota > Metazoa > Arthropoda > Insecta > Coleoptera > Chrysomelidae > Plagiodera > Plagiodera versicolora. The sequence continues at coordinate 6,038,547 of CM072991.1, read as the reverse complement.
AAATTCATTTACTCTCCAAAAAACAATCGATTGAATTCTAATCTGGAACTCATTCGGCAATTTTCACACAGAGAATTCTAAGCCAGAGTCAGGACCCGAAATTTGTTGAATATCACGTGGTGGATAATTTCTATCCGAAATTGGTAATGCATTTTTATCACTGAACAAGCTAAAAATCACGGAAAAAATCTTACGATGCAATATTTTGTGTGTCGAATAATGAAAAATTTCGGGAGCGTGAATGGGGAAATACGGATGGAAGGAACAAATATTGATGGAAACGATCTCTGGCCAATCAAGATAAAATGTTTCGGTATATTGATCAAAAGATTTTCCAGACTAAGGAACTCTTTCAATGTAGCTGATTGGATGGAAAAATAAATCGATTTCAAATTCGTTTCATCCGTTGGATGAGGAACAACGATTAAAGGAAATATTTCCCATTCGCCAAGAGATTCCAGATATAATATCTTGAAATAAAAATACTCACAGTATATCCAATACTGGAATCGTTTGAGAACACGATCGAACCTATATCAATAATCATCAAAATAATTCCAGAAATATCCATAGGATCAGAAGTGGGATTGAACTACCTCTCACCTCCACTGTCTTAGTTCTCAGCACATACAACTACATAACTGCCTCTGAACCATTCTGATGTCTTCTAGATAGATAGATAGATATCAGCAATACTGTTTTTGACGTTCGAAGTTTCTCTGATCATAGAACAACAGAAGTAAGAGACAAGCTTGACCTTCAATAGTATCAAAATAAACCCTTTTCGCATCAGTGGATTGGTTGGTTTATCTTATGGCCTCCAATATTACCAGATCTGCCTCCTCTAGTCATCAATCGTTCAAGCAGCAAAATTTTCACTTCTTCAATTGTTTCACTTGTAGATTTACGGCCACGAATTCATCCACAGAAATGATCCAAGACATACGAGAATGTTCTTCACAGAATCTTTATTACGAGTAGTATCATTGTTGTCATTCCACATCTTCCTTCAACGTGAATCATAGCATTGAGATCATTGAGATCAGTTTCAATTATTATTATTATAGATGTGGTATCAAATTAAATCGTTTGAAATGTTTCGCCTTTCCCACATTCAAGAATTCAAATGGCATCTTACTACATCAATACGTCGATAGAAACCTGGGAAAATAATTTTCAACATCGTAATCTTCAGGAGCCTAATTTATTCTTGAACAATATATATTGAAGATTATCGATTCATACGTCCAATTAAGTATCATATTGCAAATGTGTACTGAACAGGATACATATCCTACCAGTTTTACAACGCCATTACTGATATTTATTCAACCAGAAAGCTTTTCTCTGATCCGTCCTTCAGTTCTAACGCTTGTCTTGAAATCTCGCTCTGATTCCCGGATTTGTCTGCATGTTTCGGCTTTTGCGCCAATGATAAATCTCTCCGGCGAATGATTAATTCAATCCTAGCCGAGATCCTAGCTAACATAGAATAGTTCGCGTATCCTGTACTCGATAGATCTGCAGTTATTTTTCACAAAATGGGTAATAATGAAAGCACGTACACGAACAGATTTCTCCTGAAAACATTAATTCTACGGCCGTATTCTCAGTGGAGATTTTCTGGGTATGTTTCTCTTCGATCCAGATATAGTATAGTATAGTATAGTATATTGAGAACTGATTTTGTGAGCTTTACAGAGTGTGCCAAATTGGACACTTTTGTAGGGAAAGTCCTGGTCGTAAACTAGAGAGATGAAAACTAATGGCAGTGTCTGAGGGTCAATTTTCATGGTGAAAACTGCATATTGATATCTATAACCGTTTCTGAGTTACAAGATGTTTTCTTAAAATGTGCTTTTTCGAAAAGTTGCTGTAACCCCTTTCTTGTTGAAAATTTTTCGTTTCTATCAAAATATTTCCAAAGGAATTTTTCGTAGAATTCAATGGTTTAACCTTTTCGTTTTTCCAAATCATATACCGGTAGTAATTGATAGAGAATTAATTAAGACATCTCTGAAATACAGGGCTTTTAGGTTTTTTCATTTATATAGTATATTATCGATAACTATAGATGAATTATTTGAAAAAATGGACGGATTGAACTTAAGAAAGTGCTTTGGAAATGTTACCTCACAAACAAAGAATTTTCAACAGGGAAGAGGTTTTGCACATTTTCAGAAAAGATGTTTCGACTCAAACGGTTATAGATATCGATTCCCTTCAAAAATGTCCAATTTGGCCCACCCTGTACATGACTTTTTGAAGAAAGAATATCATTCATAATGCTGAAATATTGACATCTTATATAAAACAATTCAATAATTGAATATTATCGTCGAAAGTATAACACAGGATAGTTGAAATCTTGAGATCGTGATCGATATCAAGAATAAATCAATAGAAGCACGACTCCTTCGGTGAATCGCTTAGGTGTATACAGGGTGAGTTGAAATTTGTACTGAACTTTCTGAGAGTGAAAGTTTAAAAAAAGTATATTTTGATAAACTCGTTGTCCAATGCATACTAAAGAAGATATCCGTTCTGAGACGGTATGTCTTTACTGTCTTCTACAAACGGCCTTTCGACCAATAGGAATACAATTGGAATATAACCACGTGTAACTGAGTTTGAATACATTGGCCAGTTCCATAAAGATGGGCAATAGAAATAGGAAAAAACAGACAGAAAACAACTACGATTTGGAATATATTCTGTCAAAAAAGTACTGGGAGTTGTTAAATAAAACACAAATTCTACAATTAATCATCAAATTTCATTTGGTCACCTTCAAAATAATCTCCATTGGATGCAATGCACATATTTCAATGTCTATCCCAGTCTTCTAAACATTTTATAGACATTTTTTGGCATGGCCTTCAACTCCTTCCACGAATTTTGTTTTATAGATTCAATGGATTCAAAACGATTTAAACGAAGTGGCAATTTCAGTTTGGGTAACAAAAACAATTAATAACGCTCAATATGTTTAACTGAATGTTTACCAGATAAAACTTTCGAAAATAATCTCAAACTCCCATGATGAATTCCTTTCTTCAGATAACACCGTGTGAAACTTCGGCTCGAATTTTATTCAACAGGAGCTGACAATCAAGAATAATATACGGCAACATAAATGATCGTGATTATTCTGATGCAGGAATTGGATTCGATCACAGAATATCTCACTGATGGGAATGGGAAATTATCTCAAATCTTGCTTTTCCTTAACTGGAGATGATTACAGTGTGGTATTGGAGTTATTCTTGGTAGGTATATTGATAAATAATTTATATAATGAATTATGTGTTAGAGAAGTAATGTATGCTTGTTTATGATAATATCGCAGTGGAGTGTTCAGGGTTTTTATTAACAAGGATTCATTCGAGTTTTTCTTTGATTCATTCAGTGATTCATTTGAACTTTCCTTGTTCATTATCACCATACCTGCAAGGTATATCTTGGAAAACTCGACTTCTATGGAACATTGCAAATCATCGTTGTAGTGATAACAATGCTCTAGCATTTATCACGTCATATCTTTGTGAAGTTTCTGCGAGAACTTTTGCTTGGAGCCATTTATTTTACTTTTATCTAAAATTAGTGTTGACTAAAACGCCGTGCTGGTTATTTGAAACGAAGGAAGTTCACAAGTTATTTGGAAAGAATCAATTCGATACTTGGACCATTTTTATCGAGTCTACCTTTATTCTACCATTTGTATACCGGGTGTTTCATAGTGGATGGAAAATTAGAAGTATCTGGAGAACAGAAAGACAGATCATTTCGAAAATTTGTACTGCATAGGTGAGATAGGTATAGGGAAAATATACTCGATTAAATTATTGAAGAATTTTTAAACTTTTCATATAAGTAATAATATATAACAATATACGACTAAAAAAACGCAGTTTCAGTCATTTTCATGAGTCCCCGGAAGACATTCACTTCTGAGCCTCCCTGTATGTTGAAACTGAAATCCAGTTCATCGACAGAAGAATACTTGATGGTCTTATGCAGCAGCTTTAACCCAAATTGCAATATTTCGTAAATTTGCATTGGGAAAAAATTCTTCAATGGTCAGGTTTCGCACAAAAATTGGACAAAATAATTTTTATCTTAAAAGGAGAAGGTTGAATCATCTTGATCAACATTTGGAAAACATATTTCATCGTGATGATCAATTAGAAAAGCACCAACAATACACAAGGTGTCATTGAAAGAATTTCAAACAGTTAGATTGAATTGTTATCTATTTCATTCAGTTTCCTTGTTTTCAAAGATCATTCCATTATCTTCATAACTAATATGGTACATATTTTCAGATGGAAGTAAAAGGAACTGGAGAAATAATTGATCGATACTGTAACTATGACTATTTCAAGTCTGAAACACTGATTGGAGATGTGGGAAGCCCTGAACTACCCATTAGCCTTCTCACGAAATGGGTTCTTGGGTCATCTGATGAAAAATTTATAGAGAAGACTGCGGTGATATATATATATGTATTTCTTTGGTTTGAGAATGAAAGATTTATACCTCCTGTTTCATGGTAGAGTTAATGTGAAAAGCGGGACCAACATTCAACTTGAGGAAGAAGGAAATGAATTAAAATGACTTCCGATGTACGGGAAAGACGTAGACCTATATAGTATGGAGTAATAGATTACACTTTTTCAATCTTTTTTTGGAGTTATTACTATGAACCTTATTTTATAATGAGTGGAATTTAATTTCGCATTAGCAATGGCCGCCAAATGTGTCATTTTCGAAAAGTTGCTTGGGAAAATGTGTAGATTTGTGTACTATTCTTTGATTTTCTTCACACAATGAACAATGGCAAAGTTGCTGAAAATTAAGTTTTATTTGATTTCTAAAAAGTTTTATGTTGAAATGAGAAATACGGTTGTTTTTCATTATTTCTTTTTTTTTTATTTCCATCATGTTCAGCTATTTGTAGGAAAATATTCGTTCATTCGTTCTAAACACTCCAGGACGATATACAATAATATATCAACATGAAATTCTTCTTCAACGTACCAGATTTTCCTGTCAAAATTGAAGAGAATCATTATTCTTGCCATCTATAAGCTTCATTTAACCAAAATATCAGGAAGAATATCGAGAATGTCTTCCTCAAAGGGCTATAGAATTGAAGTAATTAGAGATAAATCGACTAAAAATCACCTCTAGTAACAGCAGTTTCTGTTTGGCAGGAGAATTCCTGGGCACCCTGTATGTGACTTTTCACCTTACTTCCTACACTTCCTTCTTTCGGATGGCCGAGTAATTTGCAGCAAATCTAAATCTGTATTATCATTGAAATTGAAGTTATGCTCAATAGTTATAAATTCCAATTCTCCACTGAATCAAATCATATTCTGCATGACTTTACCTTTCGGTAATTTCAAGTTAAATTTCCATTTATTGTGATGTAAACGAAAAGAATGGCTTCATCATTTTCGAAGTTATTGATTTTCTTTCCAAAGGTTCCATTTTCAATTTCGCTCATAGAATTGCATTGACTATTGATGAGATCTTTCATAATATAAAAGCTGATATTCATATTCGCCACTTTTTCCATCTTTATTGAAAACCATCATCTGGAATCACAAAGTGAAAAAGATTCAATTCTCTTTCATAGTTCAATAACTCAAGTATTATCAATGGCATATGGTTCATGAATCTTGAGGACTATATTATCAGTCATTGAATATTCACAGCAAAATTAATGTTACCAACAAGCAAAGTTACCACTTGATGAAATGCGAGATTTCTGTGGGAATATAAGTTCCCTACTTGTTAGCTTTTCCATATCCATCTATCATCCTTCCTGGAATGATTAACCGAAATGTGATCCCTCTCCACATATATCCAGTTCTAAGAATTAGATATAGTTTGGAAATCTGATATAATATACGATATCAGCTTCATTCTCAATAAACATTGTTTCAAAACTGTAAATTTGAGATTGTTTTTGAAGTTCTAGGAAACAATACGTAAAGAAATAATAATTTTAGCCCTATGAAAAAGACGTCTTCATGTGAGATTTCTTCAAAATAATCAAAAATACCAGGCCTTTGAAAATACAAATTTGGTATAATCAGTAAACAGTCGTTCGCTGTAAATAATTTTTGTCAGCACAAAGATATTTTTATTTTTGTTATGAATATGATACTGAATTTTAAATATTGAAGATAGTTTTCATAAAAGAAGCTCTTTCAAATAATTTATAGTAGAAAAACTGTATAACGATATCTTCTTCAAAGTGATAATTCATAATTCATAATCAATTGAGAACTCCTTTATCATAAGTAACTATAAAACTATTCAAATGTGATGTTTTCTCGTCTCAAAGTGCTTGTAATGATTTCGAAACTTCCTGATAGATTTCAAGGGCACTTGAATATTATGATTCCCAATCATGAATCGTCCGTTTTAATAATTAATGCAACGATATACGTTGCGTGATGTAATGAAGTGTGATGCAAGCAAAGTTGAAGTATTTCCGGTTCAAAATCGGATGGATGAAGTTGAAAACCTCGTACTCCAGAGAATACAATATCTATCCAATTACTGTTGAAGATGTTAACTCGGGAAAGTGAAGAGAAACTACCGGCAATATATTTGCATACAAATCGAATTGAAGTCTCTCCATCTATATTGAATTTCAAGGTTCCCTTTATTTTACCAAGGTCAAGTGTATTATTCAAAAGCCTGATTGTTTGCGTTTTCCATTTTATATTGAGTTTGTTCAGATCAATTTTTAATTTTCATCAAGTTCATTCAGCTGCTCATTATTTTCTCATGATTTGGTCTTATTATAGTCTCGCCCAATAAATAGAAGGAAAAAGGAATAAGAATTTTCACTGGAAGCAAATTTATACTGAGTTGGAGGTGAAGGGATGAAATATTTCGAAATAATTGTATATTCTGTATGTATTTCAACGAAAAATACATACAAAATGTTCCCAAAGTCGTTTACCACTAGTATTTTTCTCTTCAATTCCAAAAAAGGAGCTGACAAATGGAATTTGAGAAAACTGAAACTTTCTAACAATACATCTACATTTTACAAAGTTTAATGAATTCGTCGTTCTCAATAATCAACTCCATGAACACATAACGAGATCAAACAAGAAAAATTCGAGTGAATTTCAATTATGTATTCAACAAGTTGGATTGAAGAAGCAAATAATGTTAACTCGTATAGGATTGCGTGGTAGAGTTCGAATTTGTATTTTCGTTCCTCTATAATATTGGTATTTTTTTTTTATCGAAGATGAATGTTAATTGATGTGATTTTCGTTCAAATTTTAATCATATGGGATTGTATTAGTATCATAAGAGTAGTCCATTTATGCATGATTTATGCGACAAAATCGAAAAATTGTGATTTCCTGATATTTTCTTGATTTCAGAAGTCTCTCCCGGCCATAGCTATTTTAGTAGATGAAATTTTCATGTGAACTTGCTCATGGTGTCTCATCTGCCATCATTTCTCTTCAAACTCGAGATCAATGCATTTTTATCGAAATGGTGAGAACATACAACAACGTAATGACGTTAATTCAATCCCACCAAACACCCTGTATTGGATGAATCCGATCCAATTATACTCTGACGTCGAATTTTCTATAACAATGCTTTCGAGAATGAATTTTTTCTATGAAACTACGAAAGAGTTGCACAGAAACGCCAGAAAATTGAAATGCATAAAAACGACATGATGACTACGGCCTTTGCAGTAAACGCTCAGAATTCAAATTATGGATTCATCAGTCTGTGTCTGAAGCGGTGAATATCGATTAGTAGAGCGATTTCTAATTCCACGATGAAACAATCAACATGAGCTGGTCAAGTTTGATTGAAGGCATGTATGCAACAACTGTAGATACATTATAATGAAAATTAAAGAGATAACTAGTATAAATTCCAATACATTCGGATTCGAACCACATCTTGTTGCAACTCTGTGATCGCAATGAAAATTCATCTTCAATAAAAAATTTGTTGTGGATTCTTGCAAATAAAACGAATATTTTCGATCCTTATAAGCTTGGGTTGTATGTATACAGGGTGACCCAACGAAAACGTAAGGGAAAGTATAACTACAAGGAAAAGATTTTATCGAGAAACTAGCTGGTATCAACAAAAACAGAAAAAAAGCGAATTGTTTATAGGGAAATATTCTCAACATTCACTTCAACAAAATGGTGAGTTTTTAAGCAAAATCTATTCACTTTTTGTATTTTTTGAGAAATGCACTAGCGACATTTCGAAGGTCCATATCTTTGCAACAAGTAAACGGAATTTCAGAAATAAAAAAGCAATGTATAGGGAATCAGAAGGGATTTGACCTCCATTCCTATTTGAAAAAATTAAGGGCATGCTTTCCCCGCTTAGGAGGGTAAAGTTGGGGCTATACTTTTTGCGTCAAAAGTTGTTTCCCTCATGAACAAAGTTGACGTGTTTCAGGTTTTTCTCGATGAAATCTCTTCCGGTACGTTTCGTTGGGCCAGCATGTATATGTATGTATGTAACTCTGCGAATGGCGCCATCTTTTGAACGAATTGAAAAGTTTTCACCACAGGTGTCTTTCAATGACAATGGTAATAGTTACAGCTGAGTTTCTCTCAATAACCCTAGTCTGAATTGGTAATTACCGTTATCAGAAACGTCACATGATGCGTTTACTAGTTACTAATCTAAAATTGGCCTAATAGTTACAATTCGTTCACATGCGAATTGTTTTTTAGTGTTAATATTGAAGTTAAATCCTTTTCATCGCCGAAAGAATAAAATTGAAAAAATATAAATGAATATTGTTTGCAAAAACTAAGAAACATGCTTCAATGGTGAACTGAAAAGGTGAAAATAATTGTTGATATAAAATTAAATCAATCAAGAAAAACATTGTAATTGTAGGAAAGCGTGAGGTACTACAAAGGTCAGTTTCTTTACAATAACAATATTCTTTCTAATTGATTTGAATATATTCCATTTCCAGACCTCCATTTTTTATATTCACCCACCCAGTACTCTCACGAAAGCTTCAAGAACTCAGTTCAACAGATTTGGAATATAGAAGTCCACTCATCATACTTGAATTCCTCGAAAACAAGTTTTTCTATCGTATTGTCAAAGAATACTTGTATATCTAAACATTTCTGTGTGTTTTCAATTGAATGAATACCATCACAATGATCACAGTTCCCCAATTCTACCTCAATCCTCATTCTGGATTTCTTGCTCCATTTAATATCCCATACTTGGTGTTGAATGTAGTGTCACTGGAGTTCAGAGATTAGAACTGTATCATTAATCACCACAGGACTGGAAGTGGAATTCCTCACTGGAATATGGAATTAAAATGAACCCTTTTCCATCATGAGATGAGACGAAAAAATCTGCGAGGATGAATCGATCGATAATGGAACGTAACTGAGAGTGAATCAGCTTTGGTGGATATATTTAGATTATATAGATATATATAGATTTTTGGAATATTTGGTGCATGGAATATGGAAAGAATATTCTCGAAGTGTGTCATTGCAGCGAGTTTTAGACCTCTTCTGGAACCTACGATACGATCTATAATCTGCACATTAACGCTGAGAGTGACGATAATTTGAATTGTTGGAAACTAAGACAGATGAAACCAAAGAAATGAAAAGAGGATAATGCGAGATATTCATCATGGTGGATGTGCTGAAATTGAAATAAAAATATCAACATAAGAAATTATATACCTCAAGAGTGGTATACTGAAGTGGAGCTCGGTTTTCGGATAGGATTGTTATTCACGCATTTTAGGCATCACCAAATATTCTTGAATCTCTCATTCACTTTCATCTTGATCTTCCTCACTTAATGATCATTCATCATTTATTCACTTTTTTCACGTCAAAGTTATGAAAATATGATGATAAATAATAAATAAATTTTCATTCAGCTCATAACTACAAAAAGTTAAATGAGTACATGGAGAAATAATTTTCTTAATTTGGCTTCAAATATTCTTACATTTGGTGAACATTTTATGATGATGAAATATTATTATGCAATTTTATCCCGTCAACAAATAATAATATCCGCAATGTATTCGTATGATATATTTCAATAAAAAATGATTTATACCTATTCTTAAATTGTTATTAATTATATTCTCCTTCTTTACTAAAGAACCTGATACAAATTGCAGAATTGAACCATTTTCAGTCCTAAAAACAAAACTCAAATTTGCTTATGTGGCCATTTAATTTTCAAAATTTTTTGAAAATAGTTTACATTTAGGTCTCGTACACTTTGTTGGTAACTGAAGTGTCACTATAGTTGGTAGTAGAAGAATTAAAATCTCATAAAAACAATAACACTATGATAAATGATTTTTTATTTATTAAGAATAACGTCATCAATCAATTTTTCATTTCTGTTTGAGAAGAATGACTATCAAAGTAATTTTGTTTTCACTGTTCCAAACTACAGATCGAATATCTTTATTCATGTCATACATAGTGTTCTAAAAAAGGTACTCGGATTCAGATCTGAGGTAAGTTTATAAAATATATATTTCATGAAATAAGAATGCACCAATGAAATCACATATTTGTAACAATTTGACATGCCATGTGTAACTCCTTTGGTGCGTTATTTTTTATCATGTTCTCACTTGCTGAATAAACTAACCTTAAATCTGGAAAATAGGGAAATTTCCTATGAAATGTTTCCTACAGGAACTCTATAGACCCGACGAAAGGCCTTTAGGATGCATAACCTAATTGAGTGATCCTATTTTCATCCAGTTAATCTATTTTGTTGAAAATTGTTGATCTCTAAATCGTTGTTGCATTCTCCAATTCCCACTCAATTAGAGTTGTGGATTTGTTATGATTACGTTTGTGAATAGTTCCGATCAGTTTATTGAAGAATTGGATACAACTAATTTTTCACAGCATGTTCCACACGTGGTTAGATGTGGCAACATCGCTTCGTTCCTCGTTTCTCACGAGATAGCTATGGTTCTTTTGCATATTCATGATATTTCTATGAGGAAATTTCTCTCACTGGAGCTTAATGGTGTTCTACTAATTCCAGTAGGAAACTATAATTCTCCTCATTATTGTCGTTATTTTGAATAATCAGATGGAGCCTATACAAATAAAATACTTGGATTTGATTTATGGGAGAATTTAGTTTTCGTTTTCGACATCACTTGAAAGGTGAATTTATGATCTCTCCAATTTATGAAGATTTGGTAACACATACGAATAAATATAGAAACAGGAATTCCATGAAATTTATCTAGACCAATGGAGAGCTATGATATACAGGTAAATAAATTTGAGGATGAAATAACTGCACCAAATTTCAGCTCAATCGAATTCAATACTGGCATATCAAAAGGACTTTGGAAATATCAACAGTTGAAATCACACAAATTCCAACATAATAAATCAATCCCTAAGTAGATATTCCTATTCGACTAATCTGTCCTCCATAATTCCATTGCAAATATCTTTACATACAGGATGTCACAGTAAAACTTTATACCCGACATAAAAGGTCGATTATATTTTCGATTATAGTTGAATGTGATATTTTCGAAATCATAAGCATTCGTTCATCATATTATAGGTAAAGGATAATTTCAATGTTGTATTTTTTCATCTTCCAACAGTAACCCTGTTAACGTCAGACGTCATAATGTCCATTTTAATACTTTTTAACTGACATAGCTACGTAATGTGATTTGAAGACTTCTTGCATATATAAATATTGCAGTATCTGGAATTTATTCTACTGAGAATCTCAATATTTTGGAATTACAATAGGTGAGTGATTTCGATTAGGTACATTGTTTTGTGAATCCAAGTTTTGTAAATATCGTTAGTACATCACAAGGATATATCATGAATCCTAGAAAAAAAAACTAAGAGATGTGAAGTTCATAGGAGAACAAATTGTCTACAAGATCTGAGATCTGAAATGTACGCCATAGAAAGTACTCAATGTAGGTGACGATGACGTAGTTTATTGTTGGCAGTCTCTACTGACAGTGAAGTTTACTGTCATTATTCTTCTATTCCAAAATCATTGTTTTCATTTCAAAACGATTCCACTTGAACTCATGATCAATATTCCATATTTTGTGATAAAAATTATATTGCCATTGAAAATACATCAATGATGTTATCGACAGTTATAAATGATTCAGCTCCCCAACGTACAGGGTAACTTTCGAATTCGTTTGGTTTTGACCCCAGATACTATTGTGAAATCCAAAAAAAAATCAAATAGAAGTCAAATAACAATTTCAATATTCAACTTCAATCATCACGAAATTGTATGTATTTCTTATGAATCACCATCGACCATGAGACACCTTGTATGAACAAGAAATAACAGTTTTATTGGTTATAAAAGTTGTGACAATTAAAGCTAGCGTGTTGATTTTTACAACTACTTCAATCATCAACCGTCTGCTCAGTATGGACATGATTTATCATCGTATGTCGCCGTCATTACATTTTTGTGTCGATTTGAATTTATGGCTATCGATAAATGTAGCAGAACACAGAACTGGTGTAATTATGGAATAATTTATCTTCTGATATCACATCGTAGGCACATACCTGTATAATAATCTAATAGTCGTAGAAAATGGCGTCATATTCAGTCCCAAAATTCAACGCAAACATCATCTAGTTTCATGTCCCCACATTTTTCCAGCAAACCATTGAAAATTATTCCAAATTTTAATGCTGACTATTAACGGTTGAATAAACAGCATTTTTTATGATCTCCTTCAGTTTTCAAAATAAAATATCCGTCTATTCTATTGTAAAATGATTTTCAGATATTTTCATAGCGTACTTTTGACCAGTTTAATAAACTCGATATCTGCTTCAATCCAGATCCAACAATAGAGATTCCATGCAATGAATAAAATGAAACAATGGGGAAACTGAAATCCATAGAGAATTTGAGCAAAACACTATTTTGAATATGACTCGATGGAATATTTTGTTTGGTAATCGTTCTTGTTGAAGGTTTGGGCTTTCTTGATTTCAATATTGGTGATAATAATACAGGAACTTTATTGAACTAATACAAATTTAATTCAATAGGCTATTGACCGAAGTCCTTCTGTCTTCAATATTAGTTAAAAAAAATATTCAATGTCTAACAGGAGAAAACCCAATTACAAGACGATATGTTGCTATAATAGTTGACATTTTATTCTAGTACATTTTCAACAAAATTGGCTTGACAAAAAAATAATTAGAATAGGTACATAAATACTTAATTGCCCTACACAATATTGAGAAAAAGTTCTCAATTGAATTATGAAATTTCACAAAACTAATGAGAAGTACATGAAAACACAGTTACCCGACACAATTTTGAAATAAAGTTGATTTTACTATATATTTTAAATGACCCATGCAGTCCGCATAAATATCTGTGAGAGAGCACATTTCCTTGTATTTTTAACATACAGTATGAATTGGGGATTTGGTGTCTATATTTGTTCTGATTGATTTTAAATAGAAACAAGACTCATTTCTGCTACTCCAAACCATGTATAAGCTGTTTACAGAGGTGTGCGCAAAAATCGGCCAGAGCTGTAACTTTTGAATCATCCGAGATCGAAATTTGAAATTTGGTGGGCAGCAACTATATGATATTGTTCATTTTTTCAAAAGAAAAATTGTATTCCATCACTTCCGGTCTAACCGGAGGTGACCCCAACTTTTGATTTAGAAATGGAACCCCCTCTTTATTTTTACATTTTCCGGGGAAGACTTGCTGGCAATGAACAGGCAGTGGCCTACTAATATGGTCATCCATGTTAGAAAGAAGAAGAAGAAGAAGGAGATTCAGGGTATCATTTTACATACACCAGTAGTTTTTCCGTATCATTCTGTGTGAAACGGAAAGAACAACAAAATGAACTCCACATCAATCTTTATTAATTTCAGTAGCATAAAAAAAGGGGCGATAAAAAATTAATTATAACAAATACTCAAATTGACCCCCATTTTGTGCAATGCATTGCGGACACCTTCTAGCTACACTGAAAGTTGCGTTGTGTAAAAATGCTTGGGGTATATTGCGACAAGCCTCTAATATTCGATGCCTAATTTTTTTGACATTTTGATTTTTTCTTTTTTACTTTAAAACGATCGAAGAGTAGACATTTCTTATCTACCAATACTTCTGGAAGACTCTGTTTGGATGTATATCCTTCCTATGGCTATCGACAAATGGTCGAATTACGATGCGAGAGTTAATTCGCCCACAGGCAGCCGACCTAATTCGATAAGTAGAAGTGCAATCAGCCTTTCGACACGGTTTCCGTCGTCCAAAATTCGAAGGAGGAATTACCGAACCGGCTCGGTGATTTCGTCTCGGATAATGTAGAATTTGGAGACGACCTAACAACATTTGACTTCTCCAACTCCATGCGGTATCCCGGGTGGAATCGTGATACGCGATATTCACTTGTCGTTAAACGTGTCGAGAGAATCAGAAGTGGGATCTTTCTTTTTCTCACCTTATTGTTGTACTCTTATCGAATCAATGCCATTCAAGAGTCAATGTTGAGTCATCATCAAATCATCACATAGCATTCATGCATAGATTTAATCATCTTGAGTTGAATTTGAACTGTCAAATTTTCATTTATTCCTTAATTTGTCCACTGTATCAACTTTCCTGAAGCCAATTAGCCAAGAATGTTTGCACTCGAAGAGGAAATGTAAGAAAGCAAGAAAACGACACCCCAATACTGATCGTCCCCACTTCCAATCTGATATAATGTGGTGTCGATGTATGTAAACGAGGACAGAAGTTTGGATGAGATCTCTTGGGAATGTGCTCTTCGGATGGAGTTAGAGCCCTTCTAGATTATGCTATCGTTAACATGGCATGAAGCAGTAGGATGTAATCATCGTAAAATACCTGATAATATAATCGGAATGCTGATTTCTCTGACGCTATAACCGCTTGATGAACATGGAGTTCATTCATGAGGTGACCCGATTCATAAACATAGAGAACTTGACTAAATTATACAGACACTCCCTTAATTTTTTTATAATAGTCACTTCAGGTTGAGTTAGGTTAGATTAGGCTAGGTTAGGTTAGGCTAGGTTAGGTTGAATTAGGTTATGTTAGGTTAGGTTAGGTTAGGTTAGGTCAGATTGGGTTAAGTTAGGTTAGGTTAGACATTAATCATCAGAACTTTCAACGTTACAACGTATTTTTTCAGTGGTCAGCCACTGATCGATTTCACCTAATATTATGAATTAGACAGGTATGAAGATATTATCAAAAGTCTGTCAATATCCTCTAAGCACAATGATAGTTCAATTAATTTTAATAAAAATATGAACCAAGAAAGAAACATCAGCATATAAACTGAAAAAAAATTAAGTTAAGTAGGTAGAAAGAGGAAGCATTCTTTGGAATCTAATAATGACTAGGTACTTATCAAGTCATGGTATACCCTGTATATAAAAATAGCTTTTATCTTTTTCAAGCATAGCCCAATGATGAAACTAAGCGTACCCATTTATAAAGTCAATCAACTAACCAGTGCTACCTGTTCAATAAACACCAAATGATGTCTAATGATGTTCTTCTATTATAACATGGATGATTGGCATAATGCAATATGATGATATTAATATCTGTAATTATTAAGTCGAACATCAATACCGGAGGTGATTAGAAGAGAAATCAGATGGTTTAAGATCGATTCAAGAAGTATGTAAGTGTACAACACATTCTTATGAGATTGAAATTCCTCGAGGCATTTGAAAAAAGGTCAACAGAAGTTGCCAGTTACGTTTAAGTATTCTAATGATTATAATTCTTGTGGTAATTATTTGAAAGGCATACTCTGACTTCCTTGAAATGATTCAGAATTTTTTGAATGATTTTAGTCAGAAGTTTCATCAACCGGATGTTGAGTAGTATCCAAATGTCAGATTTGTTGAAAGTTTTTCGTTAGCTATGTCGTCCGTAGATTTTTCTGATTTTTCAGATCTTGCTGGTTCAATTTTCTTACATAAAAAGATGAACTCCACCGAATTATGTTGAACTCTTTAAATACAGGTTAACCCATGGAAATGAATTGAATAAGAAATTTCAACATGTATATGCTGAGATAAGAAATAAGAACAATAAAGATGTTCATCTGTCATGTCATTTTTTTCTTTTATTTAATTTATAAAATTATGATGAGTGGTCAATATTTTGTAGAATTTTGGTCATCAGTAAAGACTTCTGCCCTTTCTTCTCCTTCTTCTTTTTTCGTTTCTTTCTCATCTGAGCATTCTTTCCCATCACAAAGTGCTTTTGGTTTTATTACTTTTTAATAACCTACTAACAGTGATAGGTACTGAAGTAGGTATATAATTTGAACTTCTCAAGTAACACCTGTGGAAACAAGAATTCTTATGCATCCATGAATACCTGCATAAAATATTGATATTTAATGTGTTCGAAATTGATGATGCTGATAATGTGATTTTTCGATGAGTATTACCAACTGCTTGATGGAATAAACAAAAAATAAAAACGTATCTAATCAAACAATATCTTCAACGTACTAAATCATTGGTAATTATTTTAAGAATCGTATTTGGATTTTATGAAATGTTTCAATAACAAAAATAGACATAAATTATGATTTGAAGAAGATCAAATCCTATCGAGTTACTATTTGTGATTTATGTGTTTGAAACTGAAAACAAGGAATAGTTCTGAACATCTTATGTATAATTGAAAGAGACTCCAACGTCATGTGAATCTTCAAATAGTTTTGGTTCACTTTGCCGATAAGTACTTCTAACTGAGACTGTTCAGACTGTAAGAAATTCCAATATTAATTTATTTATTTATTCAATGAGCTCCATAATCACCGAAGATAATTACATATAAAACACAATGACAGCATAACAATACCTCATTAACCTCCTCAGTTCATTTCGACTAGTATGGAATAAATCTATGTTAAATTCTGTATTATTCAGTAAACTATTACGTAATGTTCATATTCGATTAAACGGTGATATGCCATTAGATTTCATATAAAACTTCGATGATACTCTCCTTTCTTTCATAAAACGCCTTTTCATAAATAGTTCATCAATCTTTTTCGAGGAGTAGAGACAATGCAATGTTCTGCTATCCTAAAATCGAAAAGAATGCGGAGAATTCATGAGTTTAATTATTCATTTCTGTACTCATAGAGTACAGAATTTTTGTCTGGCAATTCCGATTTATAGCAAGACAATCGTGATTAATTAGTATTGGATCAACTTGATCACTCATTTTCCCAAAAAAAAACGTCTCACTATGAAATTTTGTGATTTTGAAGATATTTTTCCAAACATAGTCGTCACGTTATCTTGGATCGTATCCAGACTTATATTAAGTCGTCTAAAGCTGTCTATATTGTTCAGATCCACCTTTTGAAACACTGTAAGATGATACTGTTCATCTGTTTATTTTTGTTCTGACATCCTGTATAGTTTTGACATTATGCGACGAAATCGACCCATTCTAGCTTCCAAGCCATTTTGAAATATCCAGATAGAAATAACTCATTGTGAATCTACAAACTATTATATAGTCTGGACACTAGTTTCCATTTTATCGGATTGTAGAACTGCTGTATGAATAAAAACTTCCGAAATGACAACGTAAAAGTCGCTTGGAATTTTTAGAACGACTCTATAAATAACGTAATGTTCTCTAAAGGAGATTTTTTTTATTTTTCGTATTGTGAAATACTGAAATAACACTCGGTTGTAATTACCACTTCAGACTGTCGTGACGGATAAAATAAACTGAAATGTATTTCTTGTGTTTCTTTCAACGGAATTCGAGCAATGTAGTTCATATCCCGAAACATTATTTTGGTGTCAACACTACAATTTCTTGTAGGGTTGTGACAGCTTGTCATCGAAGTTCATTTTGACTGCAAAAATATGTATATTTCAATTGATACAATAGGGAAATATACAGGATGTCCCAGAATTCAACTTCGAGCCGAAACTGTACAATTTTTCGGTTATTGTGGTTATTCTTTTTTATTTTTGATCATTTTAACTTTGGAAACCTAATCCTAAATAACATTTCTAGAATCCTAATTAAAAATAATGACACAATTGCCTGAAGTTTCCGAGAATTGAGACTATTAAACTACGAATTAAAAATTTTCAAGATTCGTCGACTTTGGCGCATTTAATTGGAATTCTGAATATGTTAATTCCATACAATAAAAAAGAGTGAAAAAATTAAAACCTCAAGATTTTTGTTCAGTTAATATGTTTTTAATTCGCACAAGCTCTAGGTAGGCTCTTAATTTTAAGGCAAAATGATCAAATTTCTAGGTTTTTTTAAATGCCCATAATTTTCGAACTGCATGGGATAGATTTTTTTCTAGATTTTTTTCGTGGTGGTTATGATCAATCCTGTTACCCCGTTTCGGCTTTACGTCGACATCCGGGACACCCTGTATACACGAAAATTATTAGAATTCCAAATGGATACTGATGATATTAAAATATGACAAAACCTGTCACAATTCTGCATCTTCCAAATTGTTGATGTTCAAATACGATCCGTTACTTTTGACAAGCCAGGCAAGTTCACCCAATTTAAAACCACTTGATTTTTATCTAGGGCTGGAGCAAGTTCCTTTTCGAACTCACCAACCGAAGAGAATAAAAAATTCAATATCAGTAAACAAATAGCCACAGTCGACACTAGGTCGACAATAATAAAAAACAAATAGCCTTTTATTACCTAAATCTATCGAAAAAACGATCCGTCATTCCGTGAAGACATATTTTCTGAGTATGATCTCCCAATTTTAGGTCGATATGTTATTTACAACGGTCAGGAGAATGTCACCCATTTTTGAAAAACGCGTTTCCGAGAAAAATGCTTATCAAGTTTTGTTATTTGTGCAGAGCGCGCTGACAGATTTATTTCTACTTACATATTGATTAAAAATCCTTAATGAATAAAATTGATTTTTTGAAAATTTCCAGGACGAATTCTACCTTAACTAACACCTATTTTAGGGAATACATTTCCCAACTTCCCAGTTCCAGTTTCTTTAGTACACAACCTTATTTCATGAACCTGAAATTGTTCTTGATGGTGATTTATAGACCCTTGCTTTCCCACAATGTATCTCTATAATTTCACTTATTTACTTATTATTAAGATAATACTCATTGAACAACCCACGCAAGAACGCCTGAATGGAGACCTTCCTGATTCTCTGTTATTCCACCCAGTCTGTATAACGATGTGGGAGTGATTTCAGGAACAATAGACCCACGACCTCAAAGAAAAACACGGCCGGGCTTATCAAGGGTCGTACGAATCCCAATAAAAAACATACGGGAACGAGAGATAACAAACAAGAGTCGCCTCGTTTTTTGCTTCTAGGTTTTGTCGTTAGTGGTTATTCGTCGTGTTATTCAAGGATCAATGACAAAGATACTGTTTCCTCTTCAATTTCGACAAATGGACGCTGATACAGTAGTTATTTTTGGAGTTCATGGGCGAAAGAGTTTGTATACTCGGAGTTGTGGTTGTGCAACTTCTTCAATACCAAATTTCCTTAGTATGTTCTCAGTATGAATAATAATAATAATAATTTATTGCACTTAAATTACATATTACAGTATCCAGGGTGTTCCTCAAAGATATGCTAATATTTAAAGGGGTGATTCTTTGACACATTTTGAGAAAAAAAAATTCCTATGAACGTATGTCCTAAAAATCTCAACTTTGGATATACACGGTGATAGAATTTTGAAAAAAACAGTTTTTTAATAGGATAAGATAACGTTTCGGCCATCTTTGAAAAATTTGGTACATATCTTCTATGCATCAAGGTGCATTTTGTGAATTACGAAATGTTTCATTTTCTCTATCAGTTGCGGCCGTACGGGTTTTGCATTGAATTTTTTTGGAGAGAAAAATACTACGCCACTGCTTACTTCCAAAATAAAAATTACTTTTAAGATCCTCATTCATTATTGAGCAAAATTAATCTCATTGGTTTTATTTGTCCGTCGCTTGGTTTTCACTAGAAAAAAAATCGTTTTATCTCAGGATCTATACCTCAAAAATCTGATGCGGCGTGAAAATGTTTGTGCATCGACTGAAGGCAAGTTAAGAGGTCAGATTCATAGAATTCATTGATGCATAGAAGACATGTACCAAATTTTTTAAAGATGTCAAAGATATTATCTCATTTATCATCAAAAAACTGTTTTTTTTTTTAATTCTATTACCCTGTATCTCAAAAGCTAAGACTTTCAGGACATACGTTTATGGGAAGTTATTTTCTCAAAATGCTTCAATGAATCACTCCTTCAAATATCAAAATAACAGCAATTTATACAAGCCAGTCATCAGAATAGTAGCCATAATGTGCGAGATACTCGGGGAATGTAAGGAATTCAGGAATACTCAAATAAATTTGTGAATCTTTTACATAGTCCAGGTACTCCTTAAGTATTCATCGGTAGAATAAGGTTTTAGGGAGCGTAAGAAAAGCAATATGGGTTTTTCTACTACCTCGAAATTATTCCTCGATTTTAAATAGGCAGGTAGGTAGTTGAACAGTTTCATACCAGAATACTGGGCAGCTCTCTTTAGACACGCTTACCTGTGATAAGGAGTGTTGTAATTTGATATATTTCTCGTTCCATGGTTATGAGTTACCTGGAATTGTGAGAAACGATGCGATGAATTGACCCATTATGATAATGATAATGAAATGAGTTTTGAGTGATGATTTGGGAATTTCATGAGTTCTTCACATTTATTTTTTCAATGGCAATATTTAATTAGAAGGTTGATTGTATCTGTGGATAACTCAAAATAAAAAAAAAATCATCCAGGTACCAACTTTTGAATACAATTCATTGAGTCAACCCTTTTAATTTATAAAGCTCTGGTAATAGACAGCCTAAGTCTTGACGTCACAAGTGGGGGAGGAGCTTAAAAAACTTTCCAAACAAAGCGATACAACGTGTTATCGGTCCATAATAAATTTTTCATTTCACGTTTGTGCTTCTTTCAGTTGAAACTAAGAATAAAATTGTTTGTATATGCTGATATTAAGTTCTGATTGACTCATTCTTATAAATTGTACACGTCTTTTGTTCACTGTAATGTTAACAATCAGGAACAAAACACATGACCATCATTGTAGATTTGGAAATCTAATATGAAGATTGAATTCTAATGCATTGCAAAAACCAAAACATTTCGAACATAACCTCTAAATACTTCTTATACCAATTAATCTGATGAAAAAGTGACTTGCCGTCTTTTAACTTGAACGATATAGTAGCGTATACAACCAAATTCAGGAATATTCAAAATAAAAAGCTTATTCCATGCCCAACTTTCATATACAAAACTCTGATGGAGAAAACAATGAAATATTTCTTTGTTTATGAAGGTGTCTTCACGTTACACTTAGGTAGTCCATTCTTTCGAATTACCTCAATTTTGAGTTCAATCGTTTATTGTTTGAAAAAATATGAAGGTTGTCATAAAAATTAGGTAGGAAGATGTCAGCTACACCCTACTTTGTTCCAATATATCAGCTCTTGGTGTGCCTAAATATCTTTCAAGGTTCCAGAGTGATGGGGAAAGTATCATTCTGGAATGTTTCCTAAAAGTCTCCAATTTCGAGATGCAGAAAATTTCAAAAAATAATGGCTTCTCAATATTCATGGTTAGGATGCTTTATTGAAGGCATGCTTTTTTTCTTAATCAGCTGATCAAAATGAGCCGTAACACGGTTCGTGAGTTTGCCTTCAGAAAACCATTACATCTTACGTAAGGATAATTTGCATGCGTTGCATTTATTTTCCGTATAATGACACATGATACGCCATATTTGAACATTGAAGGCACGTCCCATTCGAGTCCGTGGCGGTTTTGTCTAAATTATAGCTGTCGCTGTTGTCTGCATGCTGAAATGTCAATTGCCAAGATTTGTATCTCCATTATTGTTGGATACTAGATACCGGTACGAGCTATTGTTCAACAGGAAAAATCGGTACGTAAGAAGTAATGTGTCTATTCGAATGTCAGTCTATTGAAATATCAGCGAAATAGGTACATTGGATTCGATAGAACATATGTTTATATACAGGGTGGCCCAACGAAAACGTACCGGAAGGTATAACTACCAGGAAGAGATTTCATCGAGAAAAACCTGAAACACGTCAACTTTGTATGAGAGGGACAACTTCGGACTCAAAAAGTATAGCCCAAACTCCACCCTCCTAAGTGGGGGTAGCATTCCCTAAATTTTTTCAAATGGGAATGGGGTCAAATGATACCTCGTTGAAAATCTCCCTTGATTCCCTATACATTGCTCTTTTATTATTGAAATTCTGTCTACTCGTTTCAAAGATATGGACCATTGAAGTGTAGCTAGTGCATTCCTCAAAAAATACAAAAAGTAAATCGATTTCGGTTAAAAACTTACCATTTCGTTAAAGTTAATGTTGGGAATATTTTCCCGAAAACAATTTGCTTTTTTTTGTTTTTGTTGATTCCAGCTAGTTTCCTGATAAAATCTCTTCCTGGTAGTTATACCTTTCGGTACGTTTTCGTTGGGCCACTCTGTATATTAGAAGCAAATGGAGGAATTTAGTTGATAAATAGCATTCTCGAAATGAAATATTGAAAGAGGATACTGAGATTTCGCGAATGATCTTGATGAAATATTGTTTCCATTTGCTGCTTCCCAAATAGCACAAGAATCATTTCATGAAATAATAACAGAATGACAATATTTCGAGCTGGAAAAGTTCATTGTCTGAAATGATAATGAGAATTCTGAGAAATATTAATGAAAGGTCTTATGGTTGAAGAAAAGAGTAGTATAAAGTAGACTCACTAATGAGATTGATGATGGAATATATTGAATAAAGCGGATGAACAGAGTGAGATAGATGAAGCAAATTGAAAGATTTGAAAGAATCATGTGAAATGATGAAAAGTGAATCAAATGATATTGACAATCAGTTTCAGACTGAATTCAATCGTTTTCTGATCTTCAATCAATTATACCAAGTGATTTACATTATTTTTCCCACGAGTTATGCTGTTGGTCACACACTTTTGGACCAAAAATGGGAATCCCAATATTTCTGAAGATCTGTTCTGCAGAAGTATCAACTTCTCTAAAAATTAGGCAAATGGATTATTCTATTGTACACTCAACTTCTCCACTGTTGAGAACACACGTTAACATTCCAAATTCCACAAGAAATATTGATCTTCGATCCACTCATTTTCCCTATCAGGGATGGTATTTCCAAAATCCCTAGCAAACAGTCTGTCCTATTCAGAAAAATCTGGGGGAGCTAAAACTATTTTGTTGTCAATGAATTGGAAAAATGGCCTAGACGGCTCTATTCGTCTGTCAGACTTCTCCACTCCATCACTGACGCTTCTATCGCCACTAATAACAAGTGATGAAGTCGTGTGAAACGGGCATAGCTGGAAACACACCCGAAAACAAATGTATCCACGGACTGAGGTTTCCACTTCCTCAATTGAAATGAGTTATCTGTGTACGAGAGTCGACATGTGCGTGCCATTTGTTTTTCCTTCGACGATGCCAACTACGATATATCGCCGTTCGGACCCATTACGAATCCTCTTCGATAATTTATCACGGCTAAACGAAAGACACGCGAAAAATATTTTCAGCTGACGCCGTTTCAAACGAGGATCTTTTGTCATCGTTTCTGAATCGTATATCATAATCTCATCAACCTTATTTTCGACCGAAAAATATGCTTCTGAGAACATTGAGAGGATACCCTGGTCGTAATCAATTTTCAATTTACACACTGCAGTGACAGCAGAATGAAAATATTTTTCTGGTTATTCAAACATAACATTTCAATTATCTCATTGTTGGTCTCATACGATGTATAATCTGTTTATTCAAGCTAGATAGTTTTGACAGCTTGCCAGAAGGTGCGATGTTGCTGCTCGTCTATTTTTCCAACGATTCTCCGAAACATATTTTTAGGTTATGTTATGTTTATTGATTATTCAACACTGTTTTCTATGAATTTTTTGTAATAATATTTCAACGCATGAATCAATCATGTGAAAAATATAAATATATTCCACATGATTGTTTACTTGCTGTCTCTACAATATCAAATGGAAATAAAGGACTTTTGTTGTCTCGTTTTTAAAAAATATTTCAACAACATGCAGCCTTCTTCTAGTCATCTCCAGTGAAAGCTATCAGAATTGAAATTGACATCGAAATATCAGAATAAAAATGAGTTCCCAAAGAACATGTTTTCAATGTTTGTGAAAATTTCGATTAAATCATATCAAACATTGTTAGTGAATCGAAGTTTTCTCTCCAAATAAATTTGGCATCATTGTGAAGGCATAATTATATATATATTGAAAACATGTAATTTTCTTTCTGATATTTCGATCACAATTTGAGTGACTAAAGTAAGTAGTAAAGATAATCAGAAAATTGTTGCATATTGTCGATCGATTATTTTGAAGAAAAATGGAAAAAGTAGCCCATATCATTCCTGAATTGAAAACTGACAATTCTCTAATTCAAACTGTTCAGCAGATATCCATAGTCAATTGAGAATGTCTTTCGGACAATTCCAATGATAAACTTGACCTAACATTTTGGTTTGGAATCTCATTGAAAAAATATAAAAGCGGCAACACTGCACTTCTGGGTGCACTAGAACAACGAATTTAATGTTCGAGTACATGATATTCTGTTCCCCAATTTTCAATGGGTCCATTTTTTAAATTGAAGTTGCTACACTAGAACGACCCATAATGATACGTTTCCAAGCTTTGGGAAAAACATGTACAAGCATAAAATCAACCAAATGCACCTCTATAATATTCACTCATAACGGAACAACTAAAATTAGTTATCGTTACTAGAATGGTCACACGCACGACACAATGGTGTTTAAATTTCAAACAGCATCTCTGATGCCGTTCATCAGATAGCAATCTGATTCGTATCTAACAGTAATTATATGTACACTACATTATTTATTAATTTTAATCATATACCATACATGCCGTTCTGACGTCAATTTGAGGTTATAGACAATGAAAACGAATGGAGAGAGACAATTAGAATCGATTTCTAGTAAAGAGCTTTAAGCGTTTGGCGAACCCGTTATCATAGAAAAAATTAATGAAGAAGTTATATGAACTTTTGTACCACAGATTATAAAACGAAGGTAGACGTTATTAAGAATGGATAAAACGCTTTCATTGGTTGGTTTCTAGTTTCTCCATGTTCTAATTGGTCCAGAACCTTTCAGTGGCTTAGCGAAAGCACTGAGAAGAATATCTTGATTCGTTTTCGAGAAATCAACTGTGGAATTTTTTAAATTACCTTGTCCGTACCATTCATCTTTCACGGTGCTCATTATATCGAAATACCCACGACAGAAAAGATGGATAACAAATGTTTTCGAGGAATTTTCGAAATACCTCCCGATGTCGCTACAAATTCGAAACAGAATAAATTATTTAGCACAAGCAACGACAAAGTTATTTCAGGAGAGTTCTTACAGCATGTTAAATAAAATTGGGAATTGGGAATGGAGGACAGAAACGTTAGTACGTATAGAATAATGAAAAATGCAATGAAACAAAATATACAGTGTATCTTAGATAATAATAATGTGTTTCCTCAACTATGATATTAGTTGAAACGAAAAAGGTTGCTGAATCGTAAAAAAAATGCTGTCGAAAGAAATCCTTCAGACATTCCAAAATGTCAAATTCAACGAGTGGGTATTTCTCACACTGAAGTCGATATACAGGGTGTCAATTTGAAAAACTTTCAATGCAAATATTTCTGAAACTAAAAGAAATCTGGAAAGCGTAATTTGGTACAAATGCTTTTGAAAGTAGGGTAACCACCATATTTTCGTTAAGGGGTGAGTCCGATATATCCCAACCACAAAATTTCAAATGGCACCCCCTTTTTGTGAATCCTTGAATTGAAGGTCTTTTGGAGTATAATCCACCTGCACATTTTTTTTTCAATTTAATAGAAGGTCAAAAAAGGGAATAACTTGAATAAAATCATTTCTGTTTTATAGGGTGCTATTTTATTTAAATAGATGCTCGAAACGTATTCCATTTTTGACAAAGCTAAACCAACAGATTTTTTGAATTTTTAAATACTTTTCTTGGAATATATGCACATTCTGTAAATATCCATTGCCGAAGATCATCGAGTAAAGCTAGTTGTATTTTAAATACAGCAGAATGTATGGATATGAAAAAAAAAACTCGATAAATCGACGTGAATTCAATGTAGATCCTTGGGAGTTACACGTAGCATGTAGACTGATCTAGTATGAAGACAGATCAAAGAACGAGCAAGGTTCTGGTGCGGAATTTATGGCCCTATAGAAGAGTATCGCAACCAGGGGAACCAGGATTCAAACCAAGATATGGAGAAGGCAGGAACCTTGAAACCTAGTGATCCTTGTACATCACTTGAAGGGACTAATGTCTTCAAGACATTAGAGTGATAGGGAAAAAGATAATTCTTAAAACTGATTAGCATGCCCTATGCTATGGAGATCTGAATCCTACTTCGTAATCTGTATCAAAATTAGAACTAAAAATCCCAAAAACTATGCAATGTGTGTGTGTGAAAACCTTGAATTATCAATGCACCCATTATGATTTCTAGCTACTGTACATCATCCAATATGTTTGATATGGAAATTCAACAAATTCCATCAAACTGATTGCTATTCACGGCGCTGTCGGTTCCGAGATAGCACAGACCGAAAACATGTTTATAAAAAACACGATTTGGATGAACTTGTCCAGAAATTAATTGGATTCTATTTATTCAATATCCCGGATAACTCTGCGTATCATACAATGGACTAATCAAGCATATTTTTGAGGATTCCTAGCAGCCTTTTTTGGACTATTTTACAGGGTGGATCATTGGAAATCAAACAGACGCTGAAGAACATGATCATTAATGATCATTTTCCTTCGAATAATGACACGGAAGAAGATTGAACAACAGTGACCTTGGTCTGAACCTAACATTGTTTATTTCAAATAATTTGACGTACATAATGGAATATATTCCACAAAGTATGACATACATAAAGGGTCTTGGAAATGGATCAGTCATTTGTAGGATTACAAGCTAATCTTTTGTAATAACATCCAGACTATAGGGACTCCTAGACTCCTAACTCCATATTCAGATTCGATAGTTTGACAACAGATTCATTGTATATTCAAATCCATGAACATAATTGAGTATCTGTAAAATATTTCAAGAGTTTCAACAATATA
This sequence comes from Plagiodera versicolora, assembly GCA_037013635.1. Lineage (NCBI taxonomy): Eukaryota > Metazoa > Arthropoda > Insecta > Coleoptera > Chrysomelidae > Plagiodera > Plagiodera versicolora. The sequence goes on along the minus strand of CM072991.1, from coordinate 6,011,115 downwards.
TCGGGTGTTTCACAGTGGATGGAACATTAGAAGTATCTAGAGAACAATGAAGAATCAAACTTGCTCTATCCGTCTAAAATAACATAATATACGATATATTGATTATTCACGCCCAATTTTCGAAATGATCTGTCTTTCTGTTCTCCAGATATTCTAATGCTCCATCCACTGTGAAACACCCGGTATTCAAATTGCCACTATCAATAAAGGTTCAATATATCAGAGATACTCTTCTAAACTGTTCTCTACAGTCATAGGCATTCAATGAAATACAAAGTACACATTCTCCAAACACTTGTCAGAGCATAATTAATTCATTCTGAACAAATTAAGTTTTTTCGATAGAGAAAGTTCAGTTGTGTCTGTCTTATCCATCTCCTGCGATGCTCATTATATCATTATGAAATACTTATGAGCAAGAAGATGAACATTGATTTAGTTTCAGAAATTTTTGAAATTCCTTCGAATGTCGCTATGAAATTAAAACAGGATATTCCTGTTTCTGCTACAAATCATACAGCTCCGGCGATGTTCTGAGTATTTTCTATACGCTCATAGAATACTTATATAGGGTGATTCAGCTGAAATGGCATATTGATGTATGCTACACAAGCATAGAGATTAAAATTCAGATGCTTTCCTTGCTTCTGGAATTTTTTTTAATGTCAATTTTTGTAATACATCTGAAAACACTTAATATTTCCGAATCAGTTGAAGATAGGTATATAAGGGACATTGTACATGAATATGTCTAGAATTTCCTGAAGAATCCAAAAAACTAATAATATACAGCGGGTTGTGTTTAAAATAAGAAAGTTGGTATCGGCCCCTCTTACATGACACGCCCTATATAATTTTTTTTAAATGCGCATCTAAAAATACAAATCTACGTGTCCAAGAGTTTCTCCCAAAATGCTCTCATTTATTCGTTATCGAATTTATTCCATTTGGCTGTTCCACACTGTATGGTAATTTCATTGAACATATCGTTCATATTCGATCTATGCCAAATTGGTACAATATCTTGAGACAATACTAACTTTATTATTAACATTTTTATAGTTGTTTTGGGACCATGATTTATTTCAATTTTATTATTGTCTGATAAATGTTTTTTTTTGTAAAATAGACATTCAAAGGACAACAAATATAATGAAAAATATATATCGAATCTCGAGTTCAACTGCCATTTATCAGTTAACATCAAAATTTCTGAATTTTAACTAGAAAATCCATCACACGTTTGATGCGTTATTTTTTGAACACCCTTCAGAATTGTCAATTAATAAATTAGTCAATTGCTTCAAGGTTTCACCTGATTTTATCAAGGAATGAATTGATCGAATAGAACTAAATCAAGTATGACCGGAAGTTAAGCAGGGTTGCCAGATTTCCTATACGTACATTGAAATTTGCCCACCCTGTAATAAAGTTGTCAATTCAGCAACAAATCTTATATGTCTTCTATATTTTTTATGTGTTTCTTCGGAACGTAAAAGTAGCCGAAATTTACGATTTGATAGACCAATAACCGAGTTCCAAACCCACAATATATCTTCGAAACTATATTCTTGAAAGGGTCGATTTATTAAAAAAACAGAATGATAAATCGGGTCGTATGTCGAAACCGTTGACCGCTAACTTCCTGATAATAGGCAATTTGAAATGAAAATTCTCTTGAAATGCAGTTTACGTTTGTGGGTGGATTTCAGTAATAATTAAATAAGTCGACTCTGAGGTGCTAGTGATTACACGAATGAAAATCTGATGGGGTTAGGTCCGGAGATCTAGCTGGTTTCCGCAAATGCTTCGCCATATTTCACAATCAACATTTATCTGCTATTTTCAGGCAATGGATTAGCAATTGAAGTACTTATCCATCGTACAATTGTCATATAGCTTCCATTCGACTCCACCAACAATGACAATGACAATGACAACGACAATTGACAACGACAATTGACAACGACAATTGACAACGACAATTGACAATGACAAAATGACAATGACAATGACAATGGCAATGACAATGATAATGACAATACTATTGAACGAAAAATTATGTGACAAATGAGTACAATTGAATATCATTCGATTGAATATCCAATTAAACAGGAATCGATCACTGTCACACCACACTACTTCATTTGTTTCATTTCGATTCCAGATTCCACACTTCCACAATCGAAAGAGAAAACTCCGAATGCAATGTAGGTTCGTTTGTGCAACTCCCGTCAATGAATATTCCGTGTTTTTTTGAGTACTGTTGGTCTCGATATCTAGTTTGCTTTTTCTAGTCACCAGAAGACTTCAGATTATCATGACAAAATAGTTTCTTGCAGAGTTAATGAACTCCTCCAGAATTTCACACATCGAATGAGAGAAGAAAAAAACCGAGTTGGTATGACTCCTGATGGATGGTAAGAAATTAGACGTTCCTTCAGAACGAAACAAGGCATCACTAAGATGGAAAGCATAAAGGCACCTTTTCTATTCAACCTGAATACAAAGCAGTGTTGCCGTTTTTTTCAGAGGGTAATGACTACTTTGATAATCAAAATACCACAGTTCAGAGTCAAGTTCAGAATCATAATAGTATCGATATTTACATCTCTTCCAAAATGACAATTACTTCAAAGACATATAAGTTATTGTCTTCGGATTTTTGTTCTATTGCCGAAGAACAAAATAATTCCAATGATCTCCGCTTGAATTCAAGAAAGCTCAGACATTCACGAATAATAAATAACACAAGTACAAATAAATTTCAGAGTGGACTTATGTGAACTATTTCTAAACTTTCATCTGATTCTTTTCTGAAGAGGTAAGTAGATAAGTGTTTTTTGTTTGAAATTCGTGTTATTGGATTTTATTGATAGTGAATAATTTTAAGTCAGAAGTAAATCAATAAATTCGTTTGATTTTCATTCGAATAATTTCGTCGTTGTTTCGAAAATGGGGGATAATTATCGAATGATAATTACGCTCATTTTCCGAATACAGAATGGGAAGACCATTTTCACAAATGAATGCTCATAACCCATAAACCAGAGCTAGATATCGATGTAATTTATCGAATTATCCAAATCATCAATGACATACAGGGTGGTTCATTTGAAAGAATTTTATACCGGTTTCCAAGCGATCGAATGAACTTAATTTTTCAACAACTTTGAATTGAAATAGTTGAGATATAATTGAACTATCAGATGTCAAGTTTTAGCCAAATCGTAACTTAATTTCAATGCTATATTCCTCAATATCAAGATATTTCAGAAGTTTTACGAGAAAATAAATGTATCCAATTCTCATTTCTGAAATATTAATGTACAGGAAAGAATTAGAAGAAACTCTCACAAGAAACAGGCATTTTTTGAAAAACATAACCTATACACAGTATTATATTCGAGATTTTGAAATTTCAATTACTTTCTGATACAAGATAGGATCCTGCGTCTGAAGACAAATTCATATTTTTATACTGGAACAATTTCCTGAAATAATGAGGTGAACTATAAATAAACAAATTCCAAATAAAATTAGATGAAAAACAATGAGATTGAAATATGAAATATCGTATTCAATTTCAAACTATTTTATTGAATTCATCATTTCATTTTTTGTTATCTCTCTCCTCACTGACATACAGGGTGAGTCATAAATGTGTATCAAGTGAGAAAGTATAGTTTGATGAATGAACTTATGGCCAACAATGCATAAGGAAGATATATCTTTCCAAAGTTCATAATCAGAAAATAATTTCTCCACGTCATTTCTAAAAACCAGCAGATCGAATTTTTTTGCATGAATGTTTGTTGTTAAGATACAGTTCTAAGTACACTTCTACATTTCTGGTATTGCTATAAAGGGTATTTTCAGAGGGTGAGTTGTGATTTTTTGGGGCAACCCATTCTCTTGTATTCGTTATGGTCAAAAAATAGAAGTAGTTGATAGAGGGAAGGATATCATATGAATAAGATGCTCTTGTCAATTTACGAAAGTTTAACCGTTTTCGAGATATTCAAGGTTTTGTAGTCACGTGATCGATAACGATATTTCAAAAGGCTATCACCAATTTTGTTCTGAATTTTGACGTGCATGTCAACAATATTGTTGCAGTTGATTTCTTCGTATGTGATTTTTTCGCTTAGTTATTTTAGTGCGATATTCAACCGAGATTTTGAGTTGCTTCAATGATCATCAGAGAGTGGTGACTGTTAAAAATTACAATAGAAATAATCAGCTTCCTCATTAAATTATTTTTCTCAAGGTCATGAATTCCATAACCAACCCTACATATCCAATTTCCAGAATTCGTCCAAGAACATCGATACATCATTACCCCAATCACATCCATTCACACAACAAAAAAAAAACAAGCTACTCACATTCAAGGGTCGAGTTCCTGCCACCCACGAATCTCGTGCAAAAAAATCCACCACCTGTCACCCGGAAACAATCGCCGGTCGATCGGCACGCGAACAAGCGCGGCACTCTAGATTCCGGCGCGGCGCCTCCGATGCCTCTATTCGAACTGGCGCTACTCGCTCTCGGCCGCCTGCGATTGAAGCGCCGCCGAAACGCCGTCAAGATACCGGCTTCGCAATGGGGCGGCGCGTTTGTCTCCGCTGCCTCCCGGCTAGGTGGAAGGGGGGTGGTAGGGGGACCAACGAAACGTCGAAATATAATAATAATAATAATAATAATAATAATAATAATAATAATAATAATAATAATAATAATAATAATAATGATAATAATAATAATAATAATGATGATAATAATAATAATAATAATAATAATAATATCAATAATATTAATAATAATATAAATAATAATAATAATCTTTATTTTGAAAGAAAAGCTACGTACATGGATCTGTAGGCAACATTTAAGCAAAATAACGTCATGAGGTTCCTATCAAATGTTAATATTATTTAGTGATCCAAATAATCATCAATTTTGTATGGTTCTATCCTAAGTAGTAGCTCAAACACTTTTTTTTTGAATTATTTGCCATTATTGATCAGTTTCATTTCAGTTGGCAGTTTATTGAACATTTTTATACAGTTGTAAAATGGACCTTTTTTTGTCATAGTTAACCTATGTCTCGGATAATTGTAATAAAAATTACGAGTGCTGAAGTTACTCTGTGCCTCTATATTTGATTCTTATATGTTTGTTCCTGAAAAAAATAATAATAAAATCTCTTGTATATAAACTCCCGTGAGAGTAAGTAACCCATTCGATTTGAATTTTCATCGAAAGGTTTCTCTATGTTTTAATTTTAGTATTGATCAAAGTGTTCTTTTTTGTATAATAAAAATTCTTTCACTACATCTACTACTAACATAAAATATTATGCCATATATCGAATCACCGATTCAAGATTAGCATGGTATGCAATTTTCAATGTTTTCTGATCTACATATTGCCCTAGGATTCTCATGGAGTATACAACTGCATTCAATTTTTTGCTAATGTAGTTGACGTAATTTGCTATTTAGTGGTACTGGAACGTGTAAGGCTCGAAGGATCAGAATAATTTTTCGCAGGTGTTAGGAACTAGGTTTTTGTTCTTCTTTTCTATATAGATGCTTCTATTGTAGTTTCACTTCTATATTCGGATATAGTTTCTAGAAAGTTTGTGAGCTTTCAATTGAATTTTCTTCGAACTTTGTACACAATATTTGTATTTGTTTTGAATTCTGAATTTTCTGTAAATGTACAGGGTCTCTGGTAGAAGGTTGAACAAACGGATATGGTGGATGAGTTTGGTCATTTAGAACGTTTTGAAGCCAACTTATCCCTGTCAAAAGTTCATCCGTTTTTGAGTTATTCGTAAAATTTAGATTTTTCAAGATTTCGTAAAAAATCGTTATTAAACTGTTTTTTAATATAACAACTCAGTAACGTAATTGGTGTAAACCATTCGAAATCCAATTAGGAAGGGTTGATTGGATTGCAAAACAAAAAAAAAGAAACGCTATTGAATAAAAAATAAAAAAAAAAGATTTACAATTTCAAATGTTTAACTCAACTTTTTTCTCACAGTAATTGCAGAAAATAAAACAATAGAGAAACAGAGATTTCACAAAGCATTTGAAAACTTCTCCGATTAATGCTCTCTAGAATGGTGGATTGAAATCTAAGTTAAAATTATCAGAAGACAAACATTAATTGAAATTAATTAATAATGTTGTTTCAACAAATATTTTTTGAAACTTTGAAATAATACATCTATGAAAGTTTATGATGAAAATAAATATTCCTAGCAAGTAATGTTGATGCCATTTTTCGTCTTCATTTACACAATTTATTACCAGAGACCCTGTATATAATATTCTAGAAAATCAATCATCAAGTATCTTGAATATTCAGTATCGTATGATGACATCAATACAATTGTTCTGAGAATATTAAAAATAATAAATATCCTCTATTATTTGACGTAACCTTGCGTAATAAATTGAATCACCCTGTATGTAGTCGTACAGTTTTCGTCAAGATAATAAACTTCAGGCATCGTTACGTTAAAATTAATATAATCCTGTAATACTTACTGGTCAGACATGGCATCTTCGAAACGTTCCATAATTTAGATGAAAATGACACGTCTAGATATTTGATGGCCCATCACATATCGCAATGGACTATAAATAATGGCCCGTATTTCAAAATGAAACCTTGCAGGTGGCCTAAAATATCTTGTGTGTCGTATCAGTTAATTATGTTATAGAAGTCAAAATTCTTTTTGTTTTTGGTTTCGATAATTGTAAAGTAGTAAAATAGAAAATATGCGCAGTATCTACCAAGAATATCATTATTTGTACACTTGGGAGAAGTTTATTAGAGATTCAATTGAACTTTAGTCTAGTAACTCGTTTTTTTGGGAGTAATAAATATGAAAAAATAATCATCATAAACATAGCTGCCAAAACTGAGCTATGTAGATTTGTTCGAAATGTGGTACTAAAATATGCATATATCGTTTGGAAAAAATCAAATTAGAGTTTCATTTCAACTTTTGAATCCCCAGAAGATTCATCACCTATAATTGGTAGGTAACCAATTTTCAATTTTGATTCTTGTATTTGAATTTGCTCGCTAATCTTCAATGTAAACAAAAGTGTAAATTACATTCACGTTACTCAAATGTATTATAGAAATATCTCATCACTTGTTTCACATAGGTGATAAAAATGTATTTCGAACAATATTAGTTCATAAAACCATCTCTTTTTCCATAATACTTGCACTTTTTACGACCCAACGTATCATATAATATATGCGACTTCATTTGGAACTTTATGATTCCTGCAATTTAAAATGTTAGCTTCGAGTCGCAATTATTGAATATACAGTGATATATTCTGATAATGAAGGAACAGGAATGTCCAGTCGTGAAAGTGGAAAAAACACTGTGCTGTATTCGTTAAAATCATTATAAAGTGTAAGTGAACATGTTCTGGATGAAGGTTTTTATCGGGAGCTTGAAACAGTTGGAAAAATGATCATAAAATTCGAATCATGGTAAAAAATCTGGGACCTAATTGACTCACCTTTTTTTATTTCAGTTATCTACCCAAGTCCATGTCTCTTCTTCTTCTATTTTGTTGTGACTTATTTAATATTAAGTTGTTCATTCAATGCCAATATTATTTCAATAAAATAATATCGCGAAATTGAATATCAATAATATTTTCTTCTTCCTCAGTTTTCCTAGTGATAATAAATGAAAAAGCTTTATTGCGTTTCATTTGTTTTGATCAGCATATTTCACTCCAAGCTCATCTTCGTGTTGTATTATTCATTAAACCTTATAAATCAATTCATTATGCTAATGATGAACTTCCTACGAATAATTTATCATCTCGAGCTCTTTGGCTTTATTCCGTTTCTGATGAGGAAGCAAGCTTCGATTGCAGTCTTTTAGTGAAATAATTGCCGCGTTATTAATTAACAGATTATTCAAAATGGTCAATCATAGAGCTTATACAAGATGTCTCATCTAACTTAAGCAGATATAAATGATGAAGCTGACAAAATAAAAAAAATCTAGGCACATGTGGATATCATGGTCATTTTTGAAGTTACAACATGATAACTATATTATTATATCCTTTCTGTGCATAACCCAATGATGTCGAGAATTTGAAGGAAATTATATATTTTCAAGTATCTTTCAATAAAATATTTGAGAAGAGCATGAAAAAAAGCGTTATTTGTACTTTTCATCTTCCTGAAGCTTTTTCAAAAATGAATCAAATGATGACACTTTCTAGAATACTAATGATATATTCATGTACCTATGTATTGAAGAAATGTCAGCTTATATTCGAATACTGCGTCTTCATATCTTTCTTATTTCTAAGAAACTGATAGTATTCAAGCATCGGAAATGAACACAAATGATACAGCTTCAATTCATCCAATAGGCCCCTCTTAGACGAACAAATTTTATTCGAAACATTTCAGGATAAAATTCTTAGTTTTCGAGATATTTAGTTGTGTCAAGATAAAAAACTTACCCTGTATAGAGTTCACACTGCATTTGCAATTCCATGATCAAAAATTTTAATAGACATGATTAAAATGAGGATAGTGGATAGGAATAACTATTCAAATTATATTTTGGTAAAATTATTTATTTTTTTGTTTACATAAAAATTCAAATGATTTTGTTAGAATTGGAATCAATTATGATTTAAAAAATATAAATCATTGATTCAAATACCAACTTGTTCAACAACTTTACATAACAATTAACAACTTATTTCTATAAACTAAACTCAACCTTCTGATTTATTCGACTTACGCTTAAAATCTATAATCATAATTCTAAGAAAACGATATTTATCATTGCTACTTAAAACTTTCTCAACATCAAGAAAATCACAGCCATATTTGAAAATGTAATCGCAAAACGGATCACTCGCTTTCCTCAAAACATCCAACACAAACTGATCCGAAAATAAAACCGGATATCTCTTATGAACCGTCGACAGAATTTCAAAAAACAAGCTCTCACTACCACTCAAATAAGATCCAAACGTTTCAGCATACAGAACATCCCTCAGTACATCAAAAACCACGAGATTGGCGTGCTTATCCTCCAATACCACCGAAACTTTCCCCACAATTTCCAGAAGCTTTTTCAGCAAAAGCGGACTTTGCCCATCCCTAATCGAATCCCTGACATAACCACCCATCTGCGCCAAAAAAGAATGACTCTCGCACAGCTGCTTTCCCCCCGCTTTCATTCCCAAAACCCTCCCCATGACTTCCAAGATGGCCAGCTTGGTCTCCAAATCGGAGGCCGTGCTGGAGTACAGCTCGGAGATCAACTTGAACGCCATCGACCTCGAAAAATCCGCGAAGTCTTTGCTGGTTCTGAGACCGTCTCGCAAAAGTTCTAACGCGAATATTCGGTGTTCTTTGAAGTTGACGTCCGGGCTGTGTAAGAAAGTGTATAGCTCCGGTACTGTACCGAAGTCCGGGGACGATTTGGCGAGGAGGTACTGGGATAAGGGTAAGTACATGACGTGGTTTGATTGCGTTAATATAAGGGCCATTCTTGCCAGGTAGATGGCGGTGAAGTTGTTCAGTCTGTAGCCCGGCAATGATGATGCTCCTGGAACATTTTTTCTGTTAAGAATTTGTTCGTGCTTTATAAGAGACAGAGTTTCAATGAACAAAATTCATGAAAATGGTGAGTACTCTTAATTCAGATAACTCATAATCAGTTATTGAATACTTTTTCAACGGATACACATGATATTTAATTGAGTTGAAAAAATATCACTGAATGTTTTTTCTTCATTGAATTCGCGAAACTCTGAGTATTGCATTCCACTTAATAAATGGTGAACTCACCGAACACTTTTTTTGTCAAAAATTTCAATTCAGCGAAAAAAATTGATAGTAATTTCAACAGAAACAATGAATGACTAAATATGAGCATTTCAATTATTATGAATTATAAAGTTTATAATGATTTTCATTCGAAATTATAAAATTTTCTCAGAAGTGATAGTATGTTAGTGATTTATACATAAACATAGTTGGCAAAACTGACATATGTCGCTTTCAAAACGTTACCCTTATGATTTTTGTAGTACTAAAATAGACATATATCGTTTGGAAATTGGAGTGTCATTTCAACTTTTGAATCCCTAACAGATTCATTACATTGTTTTCTCTTCATTGAATTCACGAAATATACAAAAAATCTGAGTATTGCATTCCACTTAATGATGAAATCACTGAACACTTTTTTGTCAAAGATTTGAATTCAGCGAAAAATATTGATAGTAGATTCAACAGAAACATTGAATGACTAAAATTATGAGCATTTCGATTATTATGAATTATAAAGTTTTTAACGATTTTCATTCGAAATTATTGAATTTTCTTGAAAGTGATAGTATATTGGTAATTTATTATGTAGTTTTCAAAGTGTTATAGGTGGATACAAGAAATGAATTCGTATGATAATATTCGAACTATTTTTTTGATTGTTTGATATTAATGTTGAAAAAAAATCATATACTCTTTGTATCAATAATTCACTTGATACATTTTTAATGGACTCAAATCTTCACTTACCTTTACAAACAGCTTCAACGTATCGAAGCCATAAAATATTATCTTTGCCATTCATTCTGGCCTCCACGTGATAGAAAAATTGAGACAGAATGTAGAAAGCCACCTGCCTCACTTTCTCGTCTTTACTACTCAATGCTACCACAGTAAGACTCAAAGCACCTGAAAATCATGTCAAATGATGTATTAATTCGTCTCCACCGTGTTTAATTTGTGAAAAAAAACTTTCAGAAATTCCATACTACAAATATTCAAAGATGAGCATCTTCAAAAAATATTCACTACACCAATCAGTTAAAGTCCGAAAAAATGCATGTGTTTTTTTATATTAAACTTCCCACGATAATATGCAACGTAAACGCCAAATTTCTGAGGTAGTGGGAGTAGAACAGTTATTTAAATACTTTGATGGCGATTTTGAGACCTTCAAATTTTCCAAAAAATATCAAATTGGAAAACGAACTGATTATATAAAACCTGTATTTGGGAAATCGTTTCATGAAATCTTACCTGATCTAGTGAATTTGTATGTTTGCACTTGTTGCTCTGGAGCTAAAAGTTGGCTAAACAGCGGTAAAAGAAATACTAAATCGTAACATTTCGTATCCTCAGTCTTCATCGACTTCTTATTGTTATCGTCCAATTGATCATCCAAACGGAAGTTGATTATAGTAGCTCGAACATAATCGTCCTGTAATATTTCGAGAACGTCTCCAGTTTTCGGTTGCCTCCATAGGGCGTTTTCAATCTGGAGTTTCACGGAATAATGAGATGCAGCTGCTTTACCCCATAAGAATGGATGGAAGTCGTAGAACTTGGTCTGACTACTCCTTGATTCATACCTTGAAATAAATGTTTTGACAATGTCATTTTTAATTTTTTTCTCAGAAGGTACTTCATTTATGTTTTTGTGCAAAAATATGAATATTCATGGTTCTTTATAGTACAGATTTCCAATGATTTTTAATAAAATCGATAAATATACATAGCAACAATCCGCCTTTATCATCTGACCGTAAAGAAATATACCAGGAATGGTATACTGTAGTATTGAAAAACGTGCAAATATACAAAAATCCCAAATTGAAAAAAAAACTTTCACATTTCACACATATTAGTTACTTAAGGCTGCACGTCGATAGCATACGTGACAGCTGATCATGCGCAGTTTTAATTCACCAAATACGTCAGAGAGGGTTTCCTACGTTATCTCGAAACGCACCACAGTCGAACTGTATGTTTATCAGTGGGGTATAGTATAGGAAAATTTTAATTTTCCGTGAAAAAAATTCCACTAGCTGAACGAATGCATTACATTAGGGACTTTATATCTACTTTCGAGAAATGGTCAATCAAAATGGTTGAAATATTAATTGACATATACACTTGGTCATAAAGATTATTGATGATTGTGTAACATGTATGCGTCGTCTAGAATCTTAGTCATGTCCAAAATGATCTGTATTCCTGATTATTGAATAATTACTCCTAAAATGTGCTTTGCCTCAAGTGTCTATACATTTGACTTCTGTCATTCATAGCTAACTCAATTTTCAGATATTAAAAATTGATACCGACAAAGTGATTCGAATTTATTAAACTTACATTGTGAATAACCTCAACAGCAGTCTGTCACACTTATTCACCATAGCCCCATAACTGGCCAAAAGTACTGGTATGTGGTTCCTTTCCATAAACTCTGGCCAATGTTCACACAAATCCAGGAATAAAGACAAAATTTCATACTTCAATTCAGAGGGTTTACCGAGAATGGTTCCTAATACCCCTGAATGAGACAACAACATTTCCAGGATTGTCCTGCCTTCATCAACTTCCATAGAGCTGTACAGAACCCTCAGAAGACTACTGAGTGATCTCAAAAATGCCGTCTCTCCAGATATTCCAAATTTTAAACAGTATTTGCAGTATAATTTTATCGTTTCATTTTTTGCGGTGGGTTTGAAATCTTTATCTGCAGCCAACAAAATAGATTTTTGCATAATGTTATCGAAAATAGAAGCGACACTTCTAGCTTTAGTGACGTCTTCTTCCGTTTTCAAACCACGTTTCAATACATTTATTTGCAAATGCACAAACGTCATGATTATATTATGGAGTTTCTTAACATCGATTGTTTCGTTCAAGGATTTTGTGCAAATTGTGCTGAGAAGGTGAGCATGAAAGATTTCGGTAACTTCGAATTTTTGTGTTTTCTCCCAAAATTTCTCACAACTTTCAATAAGCATACACTTATCTACCAAAACTAGTAAGCCTTCATAATTCTGATGGAAATGCTGACCGGCTTTCTGTGGTTTTTGTAAGGCTTTGGTCAAGGATTTTTCGAATTTATCGTAAATTTGTTTCAGTACCTCAAGCTCCGTGTTGTTTTTGATCAATATTTTCAACAAAGGCAAAAGTATGCCTTTTTTCTCACAAATGGTATCAATGTTATCGATGACGTATTTTGAATGACTAACATTGTTCTGCATCAAAAAACTTGCTAGTCTAATATTTTCTTTATTGAACTCATTAATTTCTAGCAATGCTTGGAATAACTTGTCATCAACATTCCTCAAGTCATGAGGGAACATTTCTAGATATGACAAAAATGCTGTGGACAAGTTACCCAGATCGATTTCTTGTTGGTTCGCTGCAAGCACAAAATATTGTGACAAATTTCGTACTACTTCTTCGTTCAGGGGGCATAACTTAGTATCTGTTTGGCAGATATGGCAGACCTGATTGACAGAGAATACTAGTATGTCATATACTATTGAATATTTACAGTATTTTTCGAACGGAGACGAAATTAAACTCAATATTGAACAACAATCATCGTATCTCATACTGAATAGTTTCAGTAACTCTTTGATATTTGAAGAAAGCTCTTCGTACTTATGTGGTTTTTTCAATATCTTTCTCACAGCATCCAGTATTTTCTTCCTGTATATTTTCAAAAACTGTTCAATTCCATAACCTGATTCTATAAGTTCTTTAATAATAGTGACTATGAATTGGGTGCCAATTTTTGCAGATTCTTCCTTAGTAGACGACAAAAAAGTTATGTTGTGCAACAACACAGGATTATTCAAGAGCCTCTCAATGAAAATATCATCGATTGCTTTTTTGTTTATCAAGTGCTTCACGAACTTAGTACAATTCTCAACAATTTGTATAGATAGCAAGTTTTTATCAAGCAAATTACTGAAATAGAAGATAGAAGCGTCGACGAAACTCAGTAACAATCCAGGTATCAAATCTAATTCACCATTTTTTATCAAATCGTCAATGGATCCTAAGAGGAATTCTTGGGAGAACTTCTTGAGGATACTCAATTTACCCTTCAGTTCACTCAAAGTTACGACTTCCTGACAATCCTTCCAACCGGCAGTGTAATCTTTTAAACTGCTGGTTAGAAAGTCAAATTTATCGATTATTTGAATCAGGGATTCAGGCTGTGTTTGTACATGCAGCAGATTAATCAAAGCGAAATTGATGTAGACCTTGAAACTTTTGGACACCTCATTTTCGTTGGTGAATTTCAACAACCCCAGAACCATTGGGCTCAAATATTTCTGCTTGATTGTTATCGATTCAGCCTTATTTGTGGTGTCCATTTCCAAGATATTTTGAAGTACATGTGAATAACTTCTGACGGAACGGCTACCAGATTGTAATGAATATAACTCAACGTAGAACTCCTGAGAGTTATCAGTTGTGATTTTCAAAATATCTATAATGTTGCGAACAACATTTTCATCGAACTTTTTGAGATTTAATATGGCATTAATCCATATGTCAATTTCGTGTTGACATTCTTCGAATACACCAGAATTTTTCAAGAGCTTTTTCAGTGTGATTGAGGTGTCCACGTCAGGATCGTTGTAGTACTTTTCAAATAGCAAAGGGACCACGAACGAAAATAACGGAGCATGAGGTAAGAATTTGGAACTGTCAAGAGCGATGAATGTGTTTATCATTTTTACTTTTAAATTGGACGTGTCAATTTCTTTTTCTTTTGCAATGTTTTCTATTGCTTGCAGAAGCTCAGAAAGGTCGAAACTTTCAGAGCTGAGATTTTCCAAAAGGACGGGTGATAAAATGTTATACTGTTCGAATATATCAAATGCGACTTGCAGGTATTGAATCTCCGAATATTCAGCGATTTCTTCGTGTTTCTGGTAGTCTTTTAAAATGTTGGCACTATCGAGGAAATTTCTCGAAACGAAATTATTGAATAATGATTTTAATTTGTCTCGATCGGCAACAGCACGAGAGGTGTTTAACGAAGTTAGATAATTGTTCAAAGATTTGAGCATTTCTGAGAGGAGCAAAATTACGTTGAGCTTAATGGCAGGACTATCGAAAATGTTATTTTCCGGTAAAATTGTCTTTAGCACTGGAAGAGGTGACACTAAGCATTGTACTATCTGAAACACCTGTTGAAAAAAAATATCCATCAATAGGATGATAACAATACCTACAAATACAAACACACACCTAAGAAAAATTAATAATAGACCCTACTTACTTGTATAACACTCAAATCTTTCACACACAAGTCTGTTCGACATGGTTGCAGTTCTTGTATGAGACATTTTGCGAATTTCATGGCATTGAGCCATTTCTCGGACATTCTTGGTTCCAGATATTGTTTGAGGTTGTTCCAAACTGTCTTAGCTAGATCTGGACAAGCTCCGCAAATTTTCAAAACCAGATCTGATGCGTAAGAGTGATCCCAAGGCCTGACAACATATAAACATGCAGTTGAAAATCTCGTTTTTTACTATGATAGCAGGATAGTATGATCAATTTGAAATTAAAATAATGATGATAATTCAGGGATTGGTAATTGCAAATCATTCAAATTTTTCAGAAAAGTATTTGATATGATAATGCATATAATATGCAGTTTGTGTACTTACCTATCTAAACTTTCCAGAACAGTATACATCAATGCATTTTGATTTTTTTTTCCCAGACCAACCAAGGGATCTTTGAAAATTACACCATACTTGTGGGAGGTACACAAGACAATCAAAAAGTCATGAACACATTCATTTACTTTGATTTTTTCCATTTGATCAACCTGTGAATTTAGCATAGTATTAATACATTTATTAAGCTCTTGAAAATCTCAAAATGTTTAAAAATTACAGAGGAGAAAAAAAATAATTCAAATGATTACAAAACTATTACAAAATTATTGTTTACTTACAGTGACTGTTTTGTTGTTTTTCTTAGCTGATATTGCAGCAGGTCCCTTCCAGTTGTATAAATTAACAATATCTCGTACAACAATGGTATTGAAAGTCTTCATCTTTGCAGTTTTTGAAACAGAAGGATTTTCCAAAATATTATTCTTCATAGCAGCTATCACTAAACACAAAGTATCAGCAGAATCGAATTGCAATCCCTTGACAATACTGGTGATGAAACCTTTCTTCTCCAAAATAACTGACAATGCTGGATAGTGATCGTCCATGAGAAATGCAGTCAAAAACTTGATGAAATGGTCTCTAACACTGTTCTTCTCTCCAGTATGCTTTGTTAGAAGCTCAATATTAGTGGAATGGAAATTAATATGAATCAGGATGTCTTTTGCTAATGTTGAGGAAAATGCTACAATAGCAGTAAGTAGCTTCAAGCAAGCCTTCCTCTCTGGTGTTGTGGAGCTCAAGTTCATCATTTTACCAAAAACAGTGGCATAATTATTCAACAAGTAACGACAAGCCTCAGATGCAGCATTCTGGTACTGAGGGCAAGTAGCATTGATTCTCAGAAGGATGTGAGATAGTAATTCAAATACTATGAGAGGTGGAATACTGGAGTCCAGTTCTAATGTCTGTAACAACTCCAAACAACTACCTCCGTTGTCTAAATATTCAACTATATAGTCATGGTGTTTTGAATTGTTCACAGCTTCAAGGAACTGTTTGACAGCTGAAAACAATAAGAATTAATGTAATTATTAGTAATTAATGTGTATAAATTGAATCTATTATTTTCATTTAACTCATTTTTAACTACTCACCTGCATGACTACTTTCTTGGTTTAACTGTTTTCGGAAAAGTTTTGCAGAAAAAAGTTTTTGTTTCTTATTATCATTTTCATTAATAACTTGGTCGATGGAGCGTTTTTTCGCTTTTTTAACTTGATTCTCTGGAGCTGAATCCATTTTATCAATATATCGAATGTGTATTTTCCAGTAATATCAAAATATATACAGTATTTAACTGGAATAACGCACGCACTCTTAGCAGCTCATACCACATGTGCAACTTGACTAAACATCAACATAACCTCATTTTTCTGACAGTATGAAGGCAGTGGATAAAATCACGACAGCAGGTATGGAACAGTGAAGTACAATGACCAAAGAGAGTATGGAGTTCAGTGGAATAGAATATGGAACCACACAGTATTCCCTTTACTCTGTGATGGAACGATAAAAAGCCTGCTAGATGGCGCTTGAAACGCTTGCTATCAACCTTCGTGCGATTAGCATTTATTGAGAATTTGAATGACGTTAAACGCTTGCAGAAATTTGCATCTTCAACGTATTATATTTTATAAAGTCTCCATTCCATATTGATTGCTTTATGAATAACTTTCCTCAACCCGTTTGGAAAAATAAAAATAGAAAAGTGTACTCCACATTCCATGTGGATGATTTTTTTTATTCACAGAATACATGGAAAAGTAACAAAGGAAATAGATTAAAATTTATTCTATATAGTATTTATATAATTACACACAATGACAATTAGGTTCATTTCATGAACAACTCAAAACCTCAAATGTTACAATACACGATTATTAAACGAAACAATAATGATGAAGGCGATAGTTATTGAAAGTCGATATGTAGATATCGAAATATTGAAGACAAATAATATCTGATAACGAATAAAAAAATACCAGATAAACGAAAGAGCGCGAATTACGTTAAATTTTGCTTTATTGTTTATCTCTATCTCTCTCTTTCTCTACTATTTTTCAATTCTTGAGATTCAACTGAAAACTCTATAAACCATGGTTACGAAACTCATTGTCAAAAATAAATTTATTGGAATAGTACCGATACTGGCGGAGTTGCAGAGATCACTATTACACGTGGAACAAGTATGTTGACCTGGTAAGATTTGTCCATTAGCTCTTAGTTCACTGAAAATGTCTTCGCAAGTCGCTCCATACCTCATCGCCTGGCAACCTCGTGTTATGTGAGTTGTTGAAGGGGTGCCGGGTATAACACCTAGAAATAATATTAATGAGGAAATATATGTGAACAAATCAGTATAATTATTAGTTTATATCTATTTCATTGCATATTGAATAGGAGTTATTATTTTTCAAAGCCGGACCTGGTTGCAATAGACCACATTAGTGTGACGTCAAAATGTATGCAACCAACAGTGCATTGAGTCCCAACGAAATATTTCTGAACGAAGATGCGCTAATGTGAACCTTAAGCGAACAGGGAAGTGATCGGGAAAAAGCCTGGTAAAACGCAGGTGGCTGATCCCAGAAACCAACCAACATCGAGCAGCAGAGAGCTCTTGGTGGTAGAACGAAGGTGGCTGATCCGTGAATCCAACCAACATCAATAAGCAGCAGAGGACTCTTGGCAGATTTAGGTTTGATGTTCTGGCTCACGTTTGATTTATCATTAATTATTTATTGTTAGCCTTCAGCACCTTATTATTTTTTGTTATTTTGAGCCTTCAGCTAGATTTTTGTCATTAAATTCGTATAGTCTTTATCTGGATTTTTCTTCTTCCTTCCCAAGCAAGGTTATATCATTATCTAATTGACTTTTGCCTTTTGCAAGTCTGGCGCCCAACTTATCTAATTCACGACCTACCGCATTTATCTGAGCAGTCCAAAGGCATAGGTTTAACCTAAGTGTTACACAATTACACATTATCTAAGGTTCAGAATCTGTGGTTAGAATTATGATGTTATTTATTGAATTATTTCGCTGTTATAAGCAATATTTAAGAAATGTATCTGTTTGAATTCTTTAGAAAAAGAATGAATACGTCGTATGGAATGAGTATCGTAAAGAAAGTTTTCTCAAATACTTTTGAATAAATTCCGAAAATCGTTTTACGAAAATATCGTTACTTCCATCCTTCATATCCAAGGTCCCTTAGATGCAATTCCTCAAATATCAACTTATTTCATGTGAGAGCGTAAAACAAAAGGGCCTGTTACGATACTTCTATTATGGTTCTTATGTCATCTGTATTTAAGGTCGAGTATAAAGCATATCATTTCGCACCAAACGATTGAGGACTCAGTGTAATGTTGGTTGCATATTTGTGACGTCATCACCAATGCGGTCTATTGGATCCGTTAATATTAGACATTGGCGGGAGAGCTCATCATTGGTTGAATAGAACGGTGACTCGCAGGTCTGTGCAACGTTCCCAGCGCACTTGTCTTGAAAAAATCAAACTTTTGGAAACCAACACCAAAGACCGACAAAAAATGACACTACTGTATGTTTAGTTAAAGTGTGACAGTAATGTGCGTGTCTGTGCAGTGAATTGTTTTTTCCACTTATTGGATGAAACATTGTATGCCACTACTATAGTTTGTTGTCATGACGACCTCGTGGTATCAATGCTCCCACGTGACTTATTTTCATCATAAGCAAATTATTATCAGAGTTGCGTTTTCCTTGTACCAAATTGGAAATTCAACGATAAATTATAGAATGATGAAACCTTACTTTGATATTGATAAGCTGCACACACTGAAGGTCCAATACAACGAACTCTACGAAGGAAATTCACATCTCCAGTAAGACATTCATTGGATTCTCCAGGTCCTAGTCGAGCAACGCATTCGTAGCATCGGATAGCAAAACCTGTGAAGAATGTCAATTCAATTATATCAATACGAAGTATTTATTATTCCTATGTGAAAATATTCAAACTTTTGGTGAATTGCACTTATAGCCCGTTTCAAATGTTGACATGATTTTTGTGGGAACTCGTCGAAAAAGACGATTGTTGTGCAGAAATCAATACTTCCATTTCGAAGTTGATATTTCATCACCTTTTTTTCTGAACGTTCAAAAACGAGATTGTACAGCTTCTTGGCTAATTTCTTCCATAACACACATTATATGTTACGAAGGAGTTTATCATGTAGTCATCATGAAAAAACACTGAAAATGCCGTATTTTCGGAATTCATATTGCTGCAAAATGTAGTTTACTCTTCGAATGATCAGCAGCCTGTTCTCCATGGTCTCATCTAATCATTATATACTCAACAAAAATGATTCCAAAAAGTTTTCATTTTGTTCGAAGAATGTCGTCTGGAGCGTTAGAAATATCATTACTATATATCAACACTATATTTATATAATTATATTATAGATTTTCATAGTTTCGAGTTTTATGACTGACTATCTAATGGACAATCAAATTGGATTATTCCAACACCTACCTGTTTGTATATGCATGATTCCAATAAGAGTTACAATCATGCAACGTTTGACGAAAAAGTCGAGATTCATCTTCAGGCACTTTCGAATATGAACTTCACTCTTGGACTATTTTCACAGTAATGAAAACTAGGCGACTTGGAATTCAGCACTGGAAACCTCAAATTGAATGACCTAATAAAGCGAATAGGAAAATGGCAGTTTACACCTCATAATATTTGAGTACACACATCGTAGTATCTATGTGATTTAATAGCGTAACATTGTAATGTAATATCCATATTGAGTAAATTTCACAACAGGAAGTTGGTGCTTAATAAATTTTGGTTTTGTTGATACTGGAAAACGGGCCAAGTTCAATATTCACTATTTTATTATTTAGATCATAAAAAATACACTGAGTTTTGTAGGTTACATTTCTGTTTATAATATTCAAAAGAAGAGTGATTAATTCATTGCTCTTCATTATACTTCTTCGAATTCTCGTTTGTACAAGTGAAAGTTTTGGTGTTATTTGGTTATTACATTTTCTTGATATATTGTGTCTGTATTAAAATATGCACTTTCTCCAAGTTCTAACTACGTTGAAATCGATAAGAAAATTGTTACTATAAGAACTGCAACCTTAATAATGGTTTGAAGAGCATATACTGACTAAAACATTAT
Organism: Plagiodera versicolora; assembly: GCA_037013635.1. NCBI lineage: Eukaryota > Metazoa > Arthropoda > Insecta > Coleoptera > Chrysomelidae > Plagiodera > Plagiodera versicolora. Next base: position 5,990,384 of record CM072991.1, on the reverse strand, counting down.
TGAAAATGTGATAAAACATTAGTAGCTGAGACTGTTTACTGTACTGTATAAAGCTTCATATACAATTATTCCGAAGCTATCAGCTGAAATGTTGAAAAGTTTTTCTGGAAAGTATGAAAATAAATTATATTTGAAATTGAAAACATTGAAATTATTTTATCGCCTGAGTAGTTTTCAAATTATCACTGATTTTTATACGTTTACATGGACTTCCTTCTCTTTAAATGTCATTTCCCTGTATCTGAGGAGATGCCAGTGTAACAAAAAAAAAAATACTTTCGAACATCCGGATCGTATATTGAATAGTTTTTGAATGTGTTCTTGAACATATTCACTATACAATCACCTACCATCTTCTTGATTGGTTGAAGATTATCGATTTGGCATTTCAAAAAACCACCCTTTTTACCCCAAAAAATGAAAATCATTCTTGACACTACGCAATTTTGATAATTTTTGATACATTACAACATATATTATAGACAGCAAATAACTGTTATTTTTTAATATTTTTGTTGAATGAAATCTCAAAATTTAACTGAGAATATACCTTATAATGTATGAGTATTTTGTTTGGAAAAAAAATCGCGAAAATCGCCAAAATTTTCATTGGTTACACTGCTTAAAGCTTTTGGACCATACGAACGTTTCATCTTGAAATAACTCGATGAATACCCCTACATAAAACCCTGTACAACTTAGAATACACAATTTTGAATTGACTTCTTGATTCTACCATTTGATTATGAATATATTGACCTGAAGAGATTCCCAAATAATTTTCAGTTATTTTTGCTCCACTACATAAGCATGGCAACGTCCTGTTTCGTACTATTTTTACATTTCCACGTGCCGATCAGCTTGATATATTCCACCGTGACACGCATAAGAATGTTAGCAGATTTTTCATGACTATAAACAAGAACATGAGTTTTTTCGATATTGGTGTGTGCCGCTATGTAGAGAAAAATACATGTCAAATTATTTGCGTCTTTATAATTCGAATACAGTGAGGATTATTTCTAGTGAAATATTTATGTTGGTTACTAGTTAGTGTATAAATGAGCACGTTAAAGTTGCTGTGGGTTTTGTGTATGTTTCTCGAATCAGTTGAATTAGGTGAGTAAATATTCATTTATGTTCATACCATTCCAGACCGAATGTCCTGATTCTCACAGTCGAAATTTTCAGTTGGTATACATGTCATTGTTGAATTGGCTCTAGCAAGTCCATATTATATTTTATCTTTGTTAATTTGTGGTAGATATCCTATTTTCTCTCTGGAATGAGTGCATATCAATCAAAACGATAGAAAGATATTGGCCATTTATCCCGAAATATTACGGATATCGATATACATTTGATGTTTGCTTTGTTGTTTTGATATTCGTGTTACAGGAAAACCTTTCTCCTGTTTCCATTGTCATCAAACATCGAAACAATGCAATAATGGCGACAAGATGATTCTGAAAATCACCGACTGTACTTCGAATGCATGTTTCGTTCTAAAATACGAAAGTGAGTATCATCGGAATTCAAGTGAGGATATGAATGAACGAACAGATTTCTGTACCAACAAGAAAAATGCGATTTAACAAATCACAATCTTGGGTATTAGAGATTTTTGTAGAGATCAAGTCATGGAAAGAAGCGCAGACAAAAAAGTTTCGATTACAGTTATAATCCTGATAAATAAATGAATCATCATCATCTCTAGAAAACTAGAAAGTCATTTCTTGTACTGAAATCTGAATAACCCAGGAAATACCATCCTAAAGCGTAGAAGACCGTAATTTCCTCACGAGCCATATTTATTTTAGCAAAATTGGTCGGTGAAGCTGATGGCAAAGCTTGACAAACTCATTATGACAACCCTCTCATAATGTCCTCTCGCAGAAAATTCGAATGCAGATTTATTCGGATAAGAAAGTTGACATACAATTTCAGTATAGCAAAATGTCAACGGGAGTCAGCAATGTCTCAGTTGAAATAATCAAATCTTCAAAACTAATGACTGGATTATCGAATTTTCATTAATTGATCATTGCATTATGTAGTTTTGGCCTTGAAAGAATTTTTCATTCGTCTAAAGATATTTTGTGACTTTTACTTTGTTAAGAATTGCTAAATTCCACAGCATATTTCAAGCGAAGTTCACTTCACATTTCGTGGGTACTGACGTGAATTCTCGTCTTATTGGTCTATTTGAGATGTCCATATCTATGTTACAAATGTATTAAATGAGGTTAGGTTCTATGTTTTCTTTATGACGTTTGAATTCGGCGTTGTAAAGGTGTGCCACATCTGCATTATCAAATGTCCTCAGTATGATTCAATACATTTTTATTGATTACTCAATTATGCAAATGTACAACTGTCGCTTTCAACAAAATAATGAGTTTTGTATATTTTTATCAATACAGATAATATTCAATAAAATGAATAATTTCAATTTCCGAATAGTTTCTGGTGTCTTTAGTTGAGGCATTTGTTATTTTTCCTGGAAAAATAACAGAGCATTTGAAGTTTCTTCGATTATGAAGAAGGAAGCAAAAATTTTCTCATCAATAATGAATCGCCCAAATTTTTCAAATCCCTAGAAATATCTTATGGAAGTTAATATAATAAATGAATTCAGGATCTCGAAACCATTTGAAAAATAGTCCTATTGCCCAATCAACGAAAAAAAAACTGCCTATGATTCTTCACTGTCATTAAAACATATCTGGTTATTTGAAATGCTACAAGTATAAAGCAAGACATACCTATTCAATTTTTTTCAGCTGAAATGCCAGGAGTAAACGTTCTAGCAACTTTCCGAGGGTGTTTTCTACAAACCGAGCAAGAAATTCTGTCAAATGTCAAGACAGAGAATCATCAAGTTTCGAAGAAATATTTTCGGACATGTAATAGTAGCCTGTGTAATAGTGTTGATACGAGGACGCCTTTCTTTTTTCTGTACACTATCATTTTTATGCTGATTTTATTGTTCGATCATGGTAATATAGGCATGAGAATTTAATAAAATAGTCCTACAATATAATTTCGAATGTTTTTTTGTAGTCACACAATCCTTATTTTAACAAAATCTCCGAAAATGATTAGGTCTGACAATCTTACATACATTGATTCAATATTTGGGCACAAAGTTCCAAAATCGAAAATAATCCAATTATTATTCATGCCACAGATCAATCTCCAAGGGATATTTGTCATATTTGAAAAAAAAATCACAAATAACTAACTAATGAATATCAACAGGAAGAACTAAAGCATTCAAGATTATGCTCAATACTATGAGCTTTAGAGCTACTGGTTGGCATTATAATTGTGACAGAAATCGAAGTTATGATAACTCCGCACAAATCGACAATTTCTCAAATGTCTAGGAATGAAAGAAAGTTTTCAGTCGCATTAATATATTTGTTCAAAAACAAATGTCAATACGCAAGTAAAACTTTTTGTACTTCCATAACATAATAAATATATGCCTCGAGCTACCAATTAGAGAAATCAGAAGGTTATCAGTGGTTTTCTTGCCATTTTCTCGTAGATTTCCACCCAAGCACGGTAGGTCTGATTCATAGGATTGGTCTGTATCGTAAGAGTCTCATTGATATCAAGGAACTGGAAATTATTCGGTTGTACTTTCGGCCAAATAATATTGTTCAGAAGAGAAGCTTTGTGTGGTGTAGGATTCCTGGAAAATAAAATTGACATCGATTATATGCTTCATCCGATGAAATAATCTGAATCTTCGATTTGTCTGAACCTTACAAAGTCCTGTGTTGAGATTATTCACTTTATTGCCTGGGCTATAACTAAAACCGCCAATCTATAAATAGCTACCCAAAAAAATGTGTTTAGCATTCGAGTGATCGATGTTCCTAACAGAAAGCATCAGAGTAGTTGAAAGTATGCCAATATCTCTCTTTCCTTCGCCTTTCTTTTGGTGCTACTACAAAAAAAAGCAACTCACGATAATCCCAAATACAGTCACTTCGATTTATTCCTAACATTTGCTTTGCTGATTCGTTTAATAATAATCATATATATGGGACGAGTGCGCAGGAAACCTTGCACAGACCTGCGAGTCTTCGCTCTGTCAACCAATGATGAGGTCTCCTGTCAATGTAAAATTTTCACGGAATCAAATGCGACCAGGGGCGGCCTCACAAAATGATAACCTCTTGTCAATATCCGACATAAACTGGAGACGAAAACACTGTTTTCTGGCTTATATTAAATTACCTAGATTATCTGTTGAATATTTTGGTTGCATTTAAATTACTTCATATAGTTCACACGTCTTTTGTACTATTCACTGCGCAAATAACGAGTGGAGACACGAAAAGTTTCGATTGATCTTGTATTCAATCGTGATTTCGATATTCAAAATCAGTCCTTAATCCTCGATTCTGGATGAATGAATCAAAATCATTTTCATAAACGCGTGCTACATAAGAAACTATAATCAGATTGATTTGAAAATTTGTTATGGCCCAATCGATACATGCCATTAAATTAAGAATCAGGATTTGAATTGAATGTCCTCCTTTCCAATATTTCAAGATGAAACCAGAGGTGAAATCGATATTTTTCATCAACTCGTGGTTTCTAAAGTATTAATTGTTTTGTTGTTGTTCAACGAAAATATTAGTTTTCAATCTGGAAGTATGAAAAGCCCCATGAACCCATGGAACAAAAATTGATGATGATTCAAAACCTTCAGTGACACCTACGAGTACTTTATGAAATTGGTGATCAACGTTCTGTATCGTTCACTCGTCAACAAGTCCATTGGGTCGGCACGTTCATATATATTATTGCCATCGAATATCCATAAGAAAATATTATCGTCTCCATGAGCAACTCTGAAAGTTCCTATAACAAAAAAAATATCAATAAAAAATGCCAGCAATGATTACAATATGGTACAATCACTGCAAGTGCATACTCAAAAAGAATTCAAAAGGTCTGCGGTTACAACTACAAGTAGATGTGGAAAAATGTCATGAAGATCATCCCAAAACGACATGAAAAGTTATAGAAAATGACACATTCTGTTCGAATTGGGAAAGTTATAGTTTACTTCGGATGCCACCATGTTGTACTGGTGTAGCTTCCGCAAATTTCCGAATAGGTGCTATTCTAAGGACTCCAAATTTGTCTATAATGTATGTTGCACAGATTGAACAGCATATTTGTAGATTAATTTTTTCAAAGAATCATTTCATGAAAAGTATATATACCTGGAACTTTTAGACGTTTGGGATATGATGATGAGAAGTATGAGAACTGGTAAAAATAAACATCATTGAAATTCGACTGCAGCTCTGCGTAGCGTATGATAGCTCGATTGAAGGTTGTTTCACTGAAATACTGGAAAAAAAGGTATCCGTGAATAACAGTGGTACGAATAATTTTCACCCAAAATCATGATGCAATGTGAAAAAATATCCATTGATATGAAAATGTTGAAAATAAGTCCCCTCTTTATAATTATATCCTCTCGAGTCTGTTGTTTCAGTCCTTCCTCTACACTATACTAACCCTAATTGTTTTTCTCAAATCATTCACAAATGATCCCTTAGGATACAGATCAGATATGGCTTCTCCTACTTTCTTCTTTTCATCATCGTCAATGATGTTCATGTTATCAAGAACCAAAAATGCATGATTTGCATCGATCCTGGCTGCTCCTTTCTTCCATTTTCTAATTTGTTCCGGTATCGAACCTGAGAATGGAAACAAAATCATCTCGATTATTATTCTGGGCAAAGTTCAACAGAACCAGAGTATCTCCATTCCATACAGTCTGCACGAAAAAAGAAGATTCTCATCTGATACTTCTTTATGCTTTTTCTTTTCACTTCCACACATTAATAGGCTACTCTATATATCAACTCACCTTCTACCATACATAATCCTTCTTCGGAAGTCATACCAATAAGCAGAGGAACTCTGTCAATGTTTCCTTTCTTCAAAGATGTGTACATGTTTTCCGTGATGAAAGCATCTTCGTGTTCTGGTTCTATCACTGGAGTGAATACATATCCTTGGAAAGACATGTCGGCCAAGAATTGATCCTATAAAACTCGATTTAGTTTAGTCATGAAAGTTACGGTGGAAATTCAAGATCTACCAAAATTGCCTGTCTGATATGTTTATGGAGAATTTTCAAATCACTGTAAGGTGGCGTTTCCACAATTATTGATGTCTAAATGTTTCCAGCTCGGTCTCAACCAATAGGAAAATCAGTGGTTAGTTAGATACTTTTTATTTTACACTAGTGGTATTGAAAGATTACCAAATCTATCTGAAATAAATGGACTATAGTTATTTTTTCAGCTGAAAGTATACTGAAGTTGATGATGTTCAGTATATCATGAAATTTCTCAAAATAAACCACAACATATCTGTTCAATGTCAATTGATGAGGTATCGACAAATTCATTTTTGATTGAGTTGATATTTTGCCTGCCTGTCTTGATACCTTTCAGGTTGAATTATCTTTGATTTGTGTTATATTATGAGGATATCAGATAGGATCATACACAAGCTATATCTGTAGCTCTTGTAATCATATTTGTGCATCTATCTACTGCTCTTATAAATGAATTATCTCAACTTATACATATTCACCGCAGCATTGATATCAAAAATGAGAATGAGTCGTAATAGATTACTGACCGGAAATTTTTTCACAGCATTGTTGAGTTCTCTGGCTGGAACTCCACGTAAAAATTCGAGCAACTGCTCAGAGGTATTGTTCATACTGAAAGTATCATCTAAGAATGTAGCCAGCTGAAAAGCGATTTTCTTGTGGTATTTTTGGTACGACCACGTATTCAAAAAAGAACCACTGAGACATGCAGCAGAAGTGTAAAGTCCTGAAAAACATGCACCAATCATTGAAGGTTATTCTATTAAAATACCAAGGTCTTATAAAAGAGAAATATAGTCCAAAATTCAGATTATATTGTCATGTTTGATGATCATCGGAAGCATAATAAAAACTTACCCTTCGATAGTTTACTCATAAGAAGTAAATCTACTGAAGCTGCACCAGAACTATGACCTACAATACTGACTCTTTTAGGATCGCCACCAAAATATTCGATGTTTTCTTGGACCCATTTCAAGGCCATCACGTGATCCTTCATTCCATAGTTTCCAGGAATAACTTCATCTCCAGCTGAAAGAAATCCTAAAAACCATACACGAAATGAAAATGTGTGGAGAATCTTCTCTTTTTGGCTCAATAATTCCGATACGAATCAAACTAGGGACAAGGGAATGGTTATCCAATAATCTGAGAAGCTCACAAAAACCTCAAACCGCCACTCTAGAAAGACAAGAGCGTTATTGAAAATGCTACATGTTGGAATTTGAATCTCTGAATATAACTCTGAAATATGAAGACGTTTCGACAAAACGTGTACATTTACAATCATCTTCAGGTGAGGTTGAAAGCCTGAATCTTGAATGGTCTTTCTTGAATTTTTCTCAAAGTTGAACAAAAATTCCTGGATTATTCTTCAGTTTGAAATGATAACCAAAATGTTCTGAATGAATTCCAGAAAAACTTCTTCCATCATCAATGACGCTTAAAGTGAAAGACATAAATGATTCATCAGACTACATAATATAAAATTTCTATTTGTAGAAGAATGTTCATTAATTACCGAAAGGGCCAAGGCGATAATTCGAGGTAACAACTACGATATCGTTATCCATGAGATGATTCGGCTTGAAATACTCGTAATCAGAAGTTCCACTCAGGAATCCAGATCCGTAGATGTAAAACATCACAGGTAATGATTTTCCTGGTGATGGACACTGTAAATCAAATGACATGATTGATCATCGACTGCTTCATGTGAGTCTACTTCAATTCAATCACAAAATTTCGAATATTAATATTTTGCAGGTCATCAAGTCGAACCTTCTTGAGAAATTTCTACCAAATACAATCTCTATAGGCTACGATCCTATTTCATATAGAAATCTCGATAATTCAGTTGAGATTGATCATCTACATGCATCTTCGTATCTTTTCAGAGGATAAAAAAATTCATTCAGGCTGGCCCAACGAAACTTACCGGAAGGGATAACTACCAGGAAGAGATTTTATAGAGGAAAACTTGAAACATGTCAACTTTGTATATGAGGGGGACAATTTCAACGCAAAAAGTATAGCCAAACTTCACCCTCCTAAGCGGAAGTAGAATCCCTTGTATTTTTTCCAAATGGGAATGGGGTTAAATGAAAAACCCTTTTGATTCCTCATTCATTGCTTTTTTATTTTTGTTGATCGATTTCGCTTGAAAACTCACCAGTTTGTTGAAGTAAATGTTGGGAATATTTTTCTGAAACAATTCGTTTTTTTTTCTGTTTTTATCGTGATTTTTCTCGATAAAATCTCTTCCTGTTTGGCCACCCTGTATATAAGTAGTCTTCTGAGTAAAAATTTTTCCTTAATTTGCTTCACTACTTCGGTGAACAATTAACGAAATAATAAAAATTCATGGTGATAACCAGAATAACTGAACAAAACTTCCGAAAGAATTATTTCAATGATATGAATTTGATGGAAAATGACAAAAATTCCATTTCCATTCAACATCGTACATTTTGGGTAATTTACTGATTTGCAGGCCACCTACACTTTGCCTTGTTTAAATCTAGAGATTCACGACTTGACTTGAAATCAAGGCAAGTTCAAGTCAAGTAGTAGTTTTTGATATCAAGTCAAGTTCAAGTATGTATTTATCAATGAATAATCAAGTACTTCCATCAAGCTACTTGATTTTTAGTAGTTTTATTATGTCTCAATAAATAATAAAATTATAATGGAAGTTTCGGAAGAAACTTTTGTTTATGAAACTTATTATATAAAAAAAACAGAAATATAAACTATTTTAAAATGGATTCAGTCAACTCGGAAATCGGGGAACCCCCGTATCAAGATAAAGTAATATCAAGTAGCTTGATTTCAAGTCAAGTAATGAATATCTGAAATCAAGTCAAGTCGAGTATATAAATTTTCACGAGCTTGATTTTCAAGTCAAGTAGTTCCTCAAAATATCAAGCTACTTGACTTGCTGAATCTTTATTCAAATTCCACCAAAATTTTGAATATGCCCATTATAATCCGTAGAACGTAACATCATAATAAAAATTAAAGCATAATTTAATAAAACTACTCACCACTGGTGTATAAACATTCAAATATAAACAATCTTCTGTTTGAATGTTCTCGAAATTAGGAATATGAAGAAAATCGATCAATTGAAAACATGTTTTGGTATTATTCGTCACATCCAGAACACCATCCCAATTGTCTGGAGGAACTGGACTCTACAAGAAATGAATTCATTAGAACCATTCTCCAGATTTTGTATTCACCATTATTATCATTACTTCATCTGATTCCTGGCGGATAACATATGAAACGATTGCCAATTATATCAGAACATAGTAGTGAATTTTATATTTCAAATGAAATATCCAGTAGATCATATCATTCTAAGAACTTCCTGTGACTATTTCATAATCATTTACATTATTCTATCTTTAAGAATTATGACTTCCGCAAAGGCTGATATCTCAAAATTGAGAAATATTATCACAGTGAAATTCACAACAACTTATTCATAATTGTGATTAAAATAACACACCTATGAAAAGTTTCTCATCAGGAAGCGTTCTTGGATGTACACGGTTTTTCGTACCAAGAATTCATGGAAATGATGATAATAATAATGAAATATTTTATTGAGTAGACTTAGTACTTGGTGTAACATATATACGAAATCAAAATGACTAACCTTGAATCGTAATTCTCCTATTGGTGGTTTCGCAAAAGGAATCTCTAGAAATGTGTGAAATTCTTCACCTTTCGATGAAATCATTGTTCGTCCCTTCAATTGTCCGTTTGTTATTCTTACAAGATTACATGAGTTCTCAATTGCAGGATCATTCTGCGAAAGAAGATAATTCGAATATTTATAGTCAGAAAATGCGAGATCGCTATTTCGTTTTCATTTATCACTTTGTATATGCTGCACACTCACCTTCGATGTTGCAATATTTATTTTTGTTTCGTAGCAGCATACAATAACAGCAAGAAGAACTATGCCTAAAATTAGGCCCAAAATGGTGAGGTATATTTTAGGTTTTCTCAAAATATCACAATTGAAAAACATGGTTTCTAGATTACAGCAAAAAAGTTTTCATCACAAGCCGATATCGTTTTTAGTTGCTGAAAATAAATATCGATTAGTACTCAAAGAGTGATATTCTGATTAAAAATTATGTTGTAACGAATTATATCTTTCTATGTTTTAAAAGGCAAACCGATATGATCAAGTATCTTGATATGTTGTCAAAGTTACAACAAATCCAACAAATTTTCTGTATAAAAGTTTTGCTGTACAATGAATCGTTGTGAGAAGGTATATCCATACAAAGATTGAATATAGAATATTTCACTACAGGAAACATTCGAAAGCATGCCATATTTTTGGTGGATTGATCTGGAAAATCCTCAAGAATTTACGCCTTCACATGGAGAGAATTTTTATTTTCTGAAATTATTGTAACGAAATGTTAGGCTGAAGGACCTAGGTCGGTAGCCTATTGGGTAACCAATAAAGCACTTTTATTATTTGTAACGAAATGATACGCCTATCGAACCCAGTGTTTTAGTAAAAAGAAACGTTACATTATCCTTGAAGAAATTCCAGTTGTCTTACTATTGAATATTGATAATATAGATAATATAGGATGATGTACATTTTGGAAACACCGTTCTGAATATGTCTCAGACATTTTTGGGGGGTTATTTCGAAAATTTTCACACTTGAAAAAACAATAGAACTTCGATTGAAAACTTATCATCAATATTTCAACAGTCCATGGAATAATCAATATATGAATTATTTTCCTTTATTGAAAAAGTGTTCATTGATTGAACTCACTTGACATTTATTACCACTCGGTTGTCTTCGAAGTTTGTGAATTGCTGTTTTTTTTAATATTTATAGTTCTGGTAATTATTATACTGAGGGATCATTATATTCTTCATAATCTTTCAAGGTAACAATATTCCACTGATAAGAGTGAATACTTGATGTTGAAAATTGAATATTCTATAAGGACGAAGCCCACTTAATCGCAAAATGAATAGTTAATGAGAAAGAATAACACATGCTGAATTATGGTTTGGAATTTATTCCTACGTATTGACTGTTATACTTTCATAAATTTCCTGCGTTTTGAATAATACAAGGTTTTCTCAAATCACATCACTAATGATTCGATAATATGAAAATAATTCGAGAAGTATTATTCCATTATTATAATAATTAACTCGTTCAATGGTGAAATGATAGAGATATGAAATGAACATATATCGTACTCGAAAATAAATTTTATCATTGAGATCTTTAACAATCGTATGATTATTTCCTTTGATTCCATGTTCTCTTTCTGGGAATCAGAAAAAAATCAACATGGACATAATATAAAAATTGACACATGTTTCTCAAATCTATTGAAGAGTGGAATGATCCATTGGCCGAACGTGCCAACGTAATCCCCTTTTTCCCCAAAATCTATTTACATTTGAATAAAGTGTTGATTTTTCAACCACATTGTACGAACTTTCGACTGAACGACCATGAGCTAGCTTTTCGACTCAACTGTTTCTTAGTGTTTATTCATATATATTTAAACATTTCTTTATATCATTCACCCCTAATTCATTAGTGAGAAAATCACATATAGAAATGAGAGCTTTTTGTGAATTGAAGGAACCATTGAATTGATGATTGACTGACCTTATACTTGACTCACCTGAAAACTAAACTGAACACGTAAAACTAAGAGTCGTTCTTGGTAAACACAGCTATAGTTAAGAACATCAACTTTGTTATTCGAAACCATATCAGGTCAATTAGACAAGACACCAAACTACTCAACATAATTAAACTCGTCATTATCAATTTTAACATTCGAATAATATACCTTTGTTTTCACCGGCAGTTTTTTTTGTTATTATTTGGACAAGGCGATAGTAACAAGATTGAGTGTCTTTCAAAATATTATTTGATACTTGGATCGTTCTCTTCTTATTTTAAACTTCCCTGAAAATTAATCTAGGAACATTCCCATTCATGTCACCGTTTGGTGTAAATTTTGGGCTTCAATTTTGATAGCGATCTAAAATTCTCTAAACTAAGCTCGAAAACTGTATTTAATCAATTCTATTAAGATTCCACGAGGGCCAGACCTTCGTTATTTTATAAAAGCTGAAAGTTTATCTACGCATGTCCCCTATACTACAGCGGACTTTCAATGTGTCTGGCAAGATGTATTTTTTTTATTATAACAGGGTTCCGAAGGATATACTGCAGCCTGAGGCTCATTGTGTTTCCCCTATCATTCCGATACCCTAAAAAATATTGGCCCCTTTGACTTTTTCGCAAAGGTCACTAGGTTTCAGGGTTCCCACATTCTCTAGGTTCAAATCAGGTTCCCCTAGTCGCACTACTCTTCTATAGCACAAAATGTATTCAATAGTCTCAGGTTCTGATCCTAGCCTGTGTAATGGTGTTGATACGACGACGCCTTTCTTCTTTCTGTACACTATCACTTTTATGCTGATTTCATTTTTCAATAATGGTGATGCAGGCCAAAGAGAATTGAATGAAATAGTCTTAGAATATGATTTCGATTTTTTAGTTACTCAATCCTTATTCTGATGAAACTTTCAAAAATGCCCATCTCTCACAATCTCACATTGATTCAATATTCAGGCATATACTTCCAAGATCGAAAATAATTTAATTGAGGGAATCATTTATGCCACAGATTAATCTCTAAGAGATATTCGTCATTAAAAAAAATTACAAATAAATAATAAATGAATATCAACAGGGAGAACTAAAGAATTCAAGAATATGCTCAATACTATGAGCTTTAGAGTTACTACAGGTTCACATTATAATTGTGACAGAAATCGAAGTTATGATGACTCCGCACAAATCGACAATTCTCCAAATATCTATATGAATGAAAGTTAGGAAGTTTTCAGTCACATTGATATATTTGTTAAAAACAAATCTCGATACGCAAGAATACAATTTTTTGCACTTGAATTACACAATAAATATATTCCTCGAGCTACCATCTGGAGGAATCAAAAGGTGATCAGTGGTTTTCTCGCCATTTTCTCGTAGATTTCCACCCAAGCACGGTAGGTCTGATTCATAGGATTGGTCTGTATCGTAAGAGTCTCATTGATATCAAGAAACTGGAAATTATTCGGTTGTACTTTCGGCCAAATAATATTGTTCAGAAGAGAAGCTTTGTGTGGTGTAGGATTCCTGGAAAATAAAATTGACATCGATTATATGCTTCATCCAATGAAATAATCTGAATCTTCGATTTGTCTAGACCTTAAAAAGTCCAGTGATGAAATTTTAAGATAAAGATTATTAACTTTATTGCCTGGGCTATAACGAAAACCGCCAATCTATCCAAGCTACCCAAAATAATGAGTTTTTGATCTGGAAATATGAAAAGCCCCATGAACCCATGGAACAAAAATTGATGATGATTCAAAACCTTCAGTGACACCTACGAGTACTTGATGAAATTGGTGATCAACGTTCTGTATCGTTCACTCGTCAACAAGTCCATTGGGTCGGCACGTTCGTATATATCATGGCCATCGAATATCCATAAGAAAATATTTTCGTCTCCATGACCAACTCCAACAGTTCCTATAACAAAAGAAAGAATATATAAATGATACGAGTGTACCTAAAACAACACTACGAATCTGTGGCAAATGGACTTGCTCTCAATGCCAAATGCAAAGTCAAAAAGAATCCAAAAGTTCTGCGGAAATGCCTAGGTGTGTGAAAATGTCTCGAAGGTCAACTCATAACGACATGGAGAGTGATAAAAATCACCACCATTTTGTACTGGTGTAGCTCTCGTGAATTTCCGAGTAGGTGCTATTATATGAACTCCAAATTCGTCAAATTTATGTTTCAGATTGAACAACCTGTTTGTAGCTTAGTTTATCATTCCATGAAATGTATACATACCTGGAATATTCGGACGTTTGGGGTATAACGATGAGAAGTATGAGAACCGGCAAAAATAAACATCATTGAAATTCGACTGCAGCTCTGCGTAGCGTATGATAGCTCGATCAAAGGCTGTTTCACTGGAATACTGAATAAATGTACCCATGAATAACAGTGGTACGAATAATTTTCACCCAAAATCATGAATGAATGTGAAAAAATATCCATTGATATAAAAATGTTGAAAATAATTATATCTCTTTATAATGATATCCCCTCGAGTCTGTTGTTTCAGTCTTCCCTGTACACTATACTAACCCTAATTGTTTTCCTCAAATCATTCACAAATGATCCCTTAGGATACAAATCAGATATGGCTTCTCCTACTTTCTTCTTTTCATCATCGTCAATGATGTTCATGTTATCAAGAACCAAAAATGCATGATTTGCATCGATTCTGGCTGCTTCTTTTTTCCATTCTCTTATCTGTTCCGGTATCGAACCTGAGAATGGAAACGAAATTATTGATGATATCATTCTGGAGAAGGTTCAACAAAACCAGATTCTCATCTGAGTCCACCCTATATATCAACTCACCTTTCATCATACCTAATGCTTCTTCGGAAGCCATACCAATCAGCAGAGGAACTCTTTCAATTTTTCCTTCTTTCAAAGATGTGTACATGCTTTCCGTGATGAAAGCATCTTCGTGTTCCGGTTCTATCACTGGAGTGAATAAAAGTCCTTGGACAGATATGTCGTCCTATAAAACTCGATTTAGTTAAGTCATGAAAATTATCGTTCAATTTCAAAATCTACAAAAATTGCCTGTCTGATATGTATACAGAGTGTTCCAACGAACAGTATGCACCTACCTTTTCTCCTTTGTTTAGAATTGAAAGTAAAAATGCCCTGACACGTGGAGTTTACTTTTGAGAGGGACACATTAAAGACATATTTTTCAACTTGTGTCTTTAACGCCCCAGCTAGGGGTTGTCACAACCCTAAAATTTCAAATGGAAAGTGGGGTTGAGTGATATATCATTCGAACAGGCACAAAATTATCGGTCATAATTACACAAGTGCATAAAAATTACCGATAATTTTGCAAGAAAGCGTGTTATCTAAAAATTGCACAAGATTTCTTTCATATTTTGGCGAAAGAGCCCGACTCCTTCGGATAGATAGAGGGCTGCAATTTTGTGAGCAAATGAGCCAGCGTTTAATTGAAGATCCGCACTTCTTATTCAACATTTGGGTGGAGCTGTGAATAGGCATAATTGCCGTTACTGGGATGACAGTCACCCACATTTATTCCGTGAAGTTCATACCCAATACCCTCAAGAAATAAACGTCTAGTGTGGCATATTCGGAAGTCATATCATAGGACCACTTTTCATTTCTGGAAATTCAACTGGTGAAGTCTACCTAAACACGCTTGAAGATGCAAGCGATCCTTTTATAACACAGATAATAGAACACGACCAAAATCATGATGCTGATCGGCTTTATTTCTAGCAAGATGTCCCCGGACAATGGATTGGAAGAAGAAGCCCAATTGAATGACTTGCCAGGTCGACTGATTCATCGCCTTTGGACTTTTTTCAATGGGGACACTTGAAAGATGAATGATTTGCTACGAAGCCCGAGTCCATAAAAGATCTTCGCCAACGGATTACAGCACAATGCAGAAGCATAACACCTGCCATGCTATAAAATGTGATCAATTTGAACAAAATCGGTTTTATTGTATGGGAGCAAATGGGTCACATTTCGAACACTTGTTGAAGTAACGTTTTAATAAATCAATTTAACAGCTTGATTTCTTTTTTTACAAAGCACTATTATAAGCAACGAACATTGAAACGTAAGTACTACTAATTGTATATATTTTGTTCCTAATAACCGAAACTCACTATCTGAAGAATATTTATAATAATAATAATAATATCTAAATTATCGGGTTAATGTTCTTAAAGTAGTTTTCGCAAGAACTGTTCGAATAATTTTCAATAAAAAGGGTATCATTAGAGAGATAATTTTGTGCCCGTTCAAATGATATATCACTCGACCCCACTTTTTATTTGAAATTTTAGGGTAGTGAAAACCCCTCGCTGGGGCGTTAAAGGCACAGGTTGAGAAATTGAAAAATATGTCTAGAAAGTGTCCCCCTCAAAAGTTAACTCCATGTGTCCGAGCATCTTTGCTTTCAATACTCAACAAAGGAGAAAAGTGCATACTTTTCGTTGGACCACTCTGTATGGAGAACTTTCAAGTCACTGTGAGGTGGCGTTTCCACAATTATTGATGCCTCAATGTTTCCAGCTCGGTCTCAACCAATTGGAAGTTCAGTGATTAGCTAGATACTTTCATTCACTGTCAGAAATAAATAGACCAAAGTTTTTTTGAGCTGAAAGAATACTGAAGCTGATGTCGTTCACTAAATCATGAAATTTCAAAATAAACCACAACATATCTGTTCAAGGTCAATTGATAAGGTATCGACGAATTCAGGATAATAACTTTGACATCCGTAGCTTTTGTAATCACATTTGTTCATTTATCTGCAGCTCTTATAAATGAATTATCACAACTCATACATATTCACTTCATCATTGATATAAAAAATGAGAATGATTCGTTATAGATTACTGACCAGAAATTTTTTCCAAACATCTCTGATTGCTCTGGCTGGAACTCCACGTAAAAATTCGAGCAACTCCTCAGAGGTATTGTTCATACTGAAAGTATCATCTAAGTATGCAGCCAGCTGAAAAGCGATTCTCCTGTGGCATTTTTGGTACGACCACGCATTTAAAAAAGAACCACTGAGACTAACAGCAGAAGTGTAAAGTCCTGAAAAATATTATTCAATCATTGAAGTAGATTTTTTGTAATGTTGGATAATCATCGGAAGCATGATAAAAACTTACCCTTCGATAGTTTACTCAGAAGAAGAAAACTTACTGAAACTGCACCAGAACTATGACCTACAATACTGACTCTTTTAGGATCGCCACCAAAATATTCGATGTTTTCTTGGACCCATTTCAAGGCCATCACGTTATCCTTCATTCCATAGTTTCCAGGAATAACTTCATCTCCAGTTGAAAGAAATCCTAAAAAGCATACACGAAATGAAAATGTGTGGAGAATCTTCTCTTTTTGGCTCAATAATTCCGATACGAATCAAACTAGGAACAAGAGAATGGTTATCCAATAATTTGAGAAGCTCACAAAAACCTCAGACCGCCATTTTAGAAAGACAAGAGCGTTATTGAAAATGCTACATGTTGGAATCTGAATCTTTGAATATAACCCTGAAATATGGAGATGTTTTGACAACAGTTTGGTAGCCTGAATCTTGAATGGTCTTTCTTGAGTTTTTTTTCAAAGTCAAACCGAAATTCCTGGATTATTCTTCAGTTTGAAATGATAACCAAAATTTTTCGAATGAATTCCAGTAAAAACTTCTTTCATCATCAATGATGCTTAAAGTGAAAGAAATAAATGATTCATCAGACTACATAATATAAAATTTCTATTTGTATAGGAATGTTCATTAATTACCGAAAGGGCCAAGGCGATAACTCGAAGTAACAACTACGATATCGTTATCCATGAGATGATTCGGTTTGTAAACCTCGTAATCAGAAGTTCCACTCAGGAATCCAGATCCGTAGATGTAAAACATCACAGGTAATGATTTTCCAGCTGATGGACACTGGAAATCAAATGATATGATTGATCATCGACTGCTTCATGTGAGTCTCCTTCAATTCAATCACTAAATTTCAAATATCAATCAATCATTGATTCTGTGTGCGATATCCTCGGCGAATTTCTGCCAAACATGATTTCTATAGACAACGATCCTATTTCATACAGTGGTTCTCAAAAGTCTCCTCCCCCCCTCTTATCTTTGGAACGATTATACATAAACAAGTGAAATTTTGAAACTGAATATTATAGGTTGTAAACTGCCCTACTAGGGATGATAGATGACGGAATCGTCAAAGATGACGTCACAAGGCCATTGTGACCAATAATTTTAACGGCAAGCGACACCTCTTTTAAAAGGTATCGAAAAAACCTATTCAATGATACTAATAGAAATCAAAGCATAATTTAATAAAACTACTCACCACTGGTGTATAAACATTCAAATATAAACAGTCTTCTGTTTGAGAGTTCTCGAAGTTATCTACATGAAAAAACTCAAAAAACTGCAAACATGATTTGGTATTATTTGTCGCATCCAGAACACCATTCCAATTGTCTGGAGGAACTGGACTCTACAAGAAATGCATCTATTAGAACCATTCTCCATATTTTGTATTCACCATTATTATTATTATTAGTTCATCTGATTCCTGTGGGATAACAAATGAAACGATTGCCAAATCTATTAGAACATAAGAACGAATTTTATATTTCAAATAAAATATCCAGTAGATCATATCATTCTGAGTACTTCCTATGACTATTTGATAATATTTGATATTATTCTATCTTCAAGAATTATAACTTCCGCAAAGGCTGATATCTCGAAATTGAAGAATACTATCCAAGTGAAATTCACAACAACTTATTCATGAGATGGTGATTGAAATAACACACCTATGAAAAGTTTCTTATCAGGAGGCGATCGTGGATGCCAAGAATCCATCGAGATGATAATAATAATAATTCTTGGAGGAAATTCTTTTATAAACGATTACGAAGTGGCGAAACGTCTTATGGAAGGAAATATACAACAGTATAAAGATTGACTGAAACCAGATCCTAATAGAATTCCCCCCAAAAGTTGAAGATGAGTAAGAATTCAAGAAATTACAAGAAATGAAATGATAATGAAATATTTTATTAAGTATTCTCAGTATATGCTGGAACATATATTCGAATACGAAATGACCAACCTTGAATCGTAATTCTCCTATTGGTGGTTTGGCAAAAGGAATCTCTAGAAATGCGTGAAATTCTTGACCTTTTGATGAAATCATTGTTCGTCCCTTCAGTTGTCCGTTTGTTATTCTTACAAGATTACATGAGTTCTCAATTGCAGGATCATTCTGCGAAAGAAGCAAATTCGAATATTCATAGTCAAAAGCTTTTGGCATTCGATTCAATTCGATAGGCGTTATTAAGCTCAAATGCTACAAAGTTAGTTGCACACCTTTTATACTGTATCGTTGTTGAATTCCTTTCGAAATTGTAAGGATAATGTTTTATACTCAAGTCTAACAGTTCTTGAGATTTTTCAATTTCACCGGGAGATTTTCGTTTGCATCATGAAAAATATGATCAGTAATATATCTAATAAATGTGAGTTCTCATTTTGACAACAACAAAAAATTTTAGTGCTTCAAATATCAGAAAATGCAAGAGCGTTATGTCGTTTTCATTCATCACTTTGTATATGCTGCACACTCACCTTTGATGTTGCAATATTCATTTTTTTTTCGTACCAATGTATAATAACAGCCAGTAGAACTATGCCTAAATTAAGTCCCAAAATGCTAGGGTATATTTTGGGTTTTCTCAAAATATCACAATTGAAAAACATGGTTTTAAGATTACAGCAAACAAGTTTTCATCATAACCCGATATCGTTCCTGGTTGCTGAAAATAAATATTGATCAGTACTTCAATGAGTTAGCAGAATCGAAGAGTGATATTCTGATTGAAAATTATATTGTGACGAATTATATCTTTCTATGTTTTAGAAGCCAAACCGATATAATCAAGTTATTTAAATATTCATAGTTCTGGTAATTATCATACTGAGGGATCATTATATTCTTCATAATCTTTCAAGGTAACAATATTCCACTGATAAAAGTGAATACTTGATGTTGAAAATTGAATATTTTATAAGGACGAAGCCCACTAATTCGCAAAATGTATAGTTAATGAGAAAGAATAACACATGATGAATTATGGTTTGGAAGTCATTCCTACGTATTGACTGTTATACTTTTATAATTTTCCTGCGTTTTAAATAATACAAGGTTTTCCCAAATCACATCACTAAGGATTTGATAATATGATGATTGAAATCAGTAAATGATTCGAAAAATATTTTTCCATCATTATAATAATTAACTCAATGGTGAGATGATAGTGATATAAAATGAACATATATCGTACTCGATAATAAATTGTACCATTGAAATCCTTAACTATCGTATGATCATATTCTCTTCTCAGAAAATCAAAAAAAAATATCCATGGACATAATATAAAAGTTGACACATGTCTTTCTGAATAAGCTCAAAAATTGTCTTCAATTGGTGTTGAAACCTACAAATCTTCCAAAAGCTACCAAGAATTATCGAATGGAAGTCAATCATGATGAATTTGTACGAAAAACAATGTCTGTGATGCTTCAATGTCACTGAAGAATATCTGGTTCTATTATACTATTTAGAGACTTTCATTGATATACCTCGTTAATGTTTCCAGCTGAAATGTTATTAATTCAAGCATTGTTGGATGTTTTCTTCAGTGCTTTCACTACACCTTGTACTCTTCGATGATTCCATTGAAATGTATAGTTTCAACTTGACGTTATAGATTAAGATTCCACGAGGGCCAGACCTTCGTTATTTTATAAAGGCTGAAAGTTTATCTACGCATGTCCCCTATACTACAGCGGACTTTCAATGTGTCTGGCAAGATGTATTTTTTTTATTATAACAGGGTTTCGAAGGATATACTGCAGCCGGAGGCTCATTGTGTTTCCCCTATCATTCCGATACCCTGAAAAATATTGGCCCCTTTGACTATTTCGCAAAGGTCACTAGGTTTCAGGATTAACACATTCTCTAGGTTCAAAACAGGTTCCCCTAGTTGCACTGCTCTTCTATAGCACAAAATGTGTTCAATCGTCTCAGGTTCTGATCCTAGCCTGTGTAATAGTGTTGATATCACTTTTATGCTGAATTTATTTTTCAATAATGGTGATGTAGGCCAAAGAGAATTGAATGAAATAGTCTTAGAATATGATTTTGATTTTTTAGTTATTCAATCCTTATTCTGATGAAATTTTCGAAAATGCTTATCTCTCACAATCTTACATTGATTCAATATTCAGGCATATACTTCCAAGATCGAAAATAATTTAATTGAGAGAATCATTTATAACGAAAATTTCGTTTCATCTTCAAATCATTTGATTGGAGAACTTATCAACATCCTTTCCATGTCTCCGTCCGGTGGTAGTAATAGCCACTTCTAAAATCTGATACCGTTGAGACGCATGATCGGGATAAATTGTGGAGGGGCCCTGGAAGGATGCGCTGATCGATGAAATGGATTTTTGGGATTGATTTTCGAGTTTCCTTGGCGAGCAGTTGGGTCTTCAACTGGTAAGTCAGTCTGAATTTTATCTTGTATTATCTCTTGAGTTGAAACCGATCCACGCCATCGGGGGGTGTAATCTGATTTATATATCTAGTAGGATTGCTTCTGCATACATATTTTCTGATATTTTTCACATATTTTCCGATATTTTCTTTTTTCCTGTAAGGCACGTGTGCCGGTGTGGTATCTCCATTTTGTCGTGGATCGTGAATCGACCAGACTGCCACTTGGGGATTTGACTTGTTGTCTTGGGGAGCACTGAATCAATAAGGCTTGTTATTTCAAGTGCTAGCCACCCTATTTCCTACTTAACGTTATATAATTAGATTAACTTCATAATTGACTTAGATATATATTTTTTCTCTCTTTCTCTTCATTTGGTTGATGATTCATCTGATCTGAGGCCAGAGCATTAGCCATGTTGCCTAGCTCCTATTAATCCATTTCTTTTTCGGTGGACTGTGATTCCGGAAATTCTATTCAGCAGGAAGATTTGCGGGTGATCTTATTCCCTGGATCCCCCTTTGTGAACGAGTGCTAGCATCTCCGCCACCGCTAAGACACAAGCGACCAGGGAAGTGATCAGGAAGAAGATCAATCTCCAAGGGATATTTGTCATTTGAAAAAAATCACAAATAATTAACTAATGAATGTCAACAAGGAGAATCAAAGAATTTAAGATTATGCTCGATACTATGAGCTTTAGAGCTACTGCAGGTTGGCATTATACGAGACAAAAATCGAAGTTATGATGACTCCGCACAAATCGACGATTTTCCAAATATCTATGAATGAAAGTGAAGAAGGTTTCAGTCACATTGATATATTTGTTAAAAACAACTCTCAATACGCAAGAATACAATTTTTTGCACTTGAATTACACAATAAATATATTCCTCGAGCTACCATCTGGAGGAATCAAAAGGTGATCAGTGGTTTTCTCGCCATTTTCTCGTAGATTTCCACCCAAGCACGGTAGGTCTGATTCATAGGATTGGTCTGTATCGTAAGAGTCTCATTGATATCAAGAAACTGGAAATTATTCGGTTGTACTTTCGGCCAAATAATATTGTTCAGAAGAGAAGCTTTGTGTGGTGTAGGATTCCTGGAAAATAAAATTGACATCGATTATATGCTTCATCCAATGAAATAATCTAAATCTTCAATTTGTCTAATCCTTAGAAAGTCTTGTTTTGAGATTATTTAGAACACTATTCACTTTATTGCCTGGGCTATAACAAAAACCGCCAATCTATATATAGCTCCAAGAAAATGTGTTTAGCATTAGAGTGATCGATGTTCCTTGAAGAAAGTATCAGAGTAGTTGAAAGTATGCCAATATTTCTCTTTCGTCCACCTTCCTTTTGGTACTACTACAAAGAGAAGCAACTCACGATAATCCCAAATACAGTCACTTCGATTCATTCGTAACATTTGCTTTGCTGATTAGTTTAATAATTATCATATATGGGACGTGTGCGCAGGAAACCTTGCACATTGTGAATGTCAAATTTTCACGGAATCAAATGTGACCAGGGGCGGCTTCACAAAATAATAACCTCTTGTCAATATCCGACATAAACTCGAGACGAAAACACTGTTTTCTGGCTTATATTAAATTACGTAGATCATCTGTTGAATATTTTGGTTGCATTTGAATTACTCCATAGTTAACACTTCTTTTGTAACATTCACTGCGCAAATAACGAGTGGAGATGTGCACTTCAAATTTTAAGACACGAAAAGTTTCATTGATCTTGTATTAAATCGTAATTAAAATATTCAAAATCCTCGATTCTGGATGAATGAATCAAAATCATTTTCATAAACGCGTGCTACATATAGTCTATTCATTCTGGGTTGATAGTTGTGTCAAATCGCCAGATTGAGCCATGTTGCCACATTTTTTTCACTTTTTCAGCGATGCTCCGAATAAAAAACTTGGGTTTGGTCGAACGTTTGTTTTGTTTCGAGAATGTTCGCGACTGATGAAATATATTCATTATATTTGGATAACTATTGATTGTGGATAACCGTTGACTGGTTCTCATGCTAGGAATCGAATCTGTGAAAGTATGCAGATATCCCTACACAGTTCAATTCCCACATTAAAAACAGCAATCACTCTCTGTAATAATCATATTTCATAAAAACCATTGAACCAATGTGATTTCGTGGTGGATGAATATTCATGAAGATTCTTCAGTTACCTTTCAAACAAGATCCAATCAAAGTAAAGGGCTCCTGTTATCCCTTTCTCGTTAAAAATTTCCTAATAATGCAACTATTTTCTGGGTTTCTCTACTCAATCCTCTCGGCATTTTTATGAGAATACGATGAAATTAAGCTCCCAAAATTTTAAACATTTACAGAAATTGCAAGAAAAGAACAATTCGCATGTAAACAAACGATTGTGAGGTTTCGCTCCAAAAAATTTGAAGAACTATCAACCCAGAATAAATAGACTATAGGAAACTATGATTAGATTGATATGAAGATTTTTTATAGTCTAGTATATATATGCGATTTATACAAGAATCAGGATGTGAATTGAATTTCCTTCTTCCCAATATTTCAAGACGAAATCAGAGGTGAAATCGATATTGTTTATTAACCCTTCCTTCGTGGATAAGTAATAATTGCTTTGTTGTTCAATGAAAATTTGAGATTTTGATCTGGAAATATGGAAAGCCCCATGAACCCATAGAACAAAAACTAGTGATGATTCAAAACCTTCAGTGACACCTACGAGTACTTGATGAAATTGGTGATCAACGTTCTGTATCGTTCACTTGTCAACAAGTCCATTGGGTCGGCACGTTCATATATATCATGGCCATCGAATATCCATAAGAAAATATTCTCTTCTCCATGACCAACTCCACCAGTTCCTATAACAAAAGAAAAAATATATAAAAAATACGAGTGTATCTAAAACAACACTACGAATCTGTGGCAAATGGACTTGCTCTCAATACCAAGTGCAAAGTCAAAAAGAATTCAAAAGTTCTGCGGAAACAACCATCCCTAGGTGAGGAAGAATGTCTTGAAGATCAACTCTTAATGACATGGAGAGTGATAGAAATTAACATTTTCCGATTGAGTTGAAGGAGTCCACCCCGCCACCATTTTGTACTGGTATAGCTCTCGTAAATTTCCGAATAGGTGCTATATTATGAACTCCAAATTCGTCAGATTCATGTTTCAGATTGAACAACCTGTTTGAAGCTCAGTTTATCGTTTCATGAAAAGTATACATACCTAGAATACTTGGATGTTTGGGATATGATGGTGAGAAGTATGAGAACCGGTAAAAATAAACATCATTGAAATTCGACTGCAGCTCTGCGTAGCGTATGGAAGCTCGATTGAAATTTGTTTCACTGAAATACTGAAAAAAAGTAGCCATGAATAACAGTGGTACGAATAATTTCCACCCGAAATCATGAATCAATGTGAAAAAATATTCATTGATATAAAAATGTTGGAAATAAGTTCCCACTTTATAATTATATCCCCTCGAGTTGTTTCAGTCCTCCCTCTACACTATACTAACCCTAATTGTTTTTCTCAAATCATTCACAAATGATCCCTTAGGATACAAATCAGATATGGCTTCTCCTACTTTCTTCTTTTCATCATCGTCAATGATGTTCATGTCATCAAGAACCAAAACTTCATGATTTGCATCGATTCTGGCTGCTCTGTCTTTCCATTTTCTTATCTGATTCTGTTTCGAACCTGAGAATGGAAACGAAATTATTAATGACATTATTCTGGGGAAGGTTCAACAGAACCAGATTCTCGTCTTAGGCCCCCCTATATATCAACTCACCTTCTACCATACCTAATGCTTCTTCGGAAGCCATACCAATCAGCAGAGGAACTCTGTCAATGTTTCCTTCTTTCAAAGATGTGTACATGCTTTCTGTGATGAAAGCATCTTCGTGTTCCGGTTCTAACACTGGAGTGAATAAAAGTCCTGGGACAGCTATGTTGTCCCAGAATTGAGCCTATAAAACTCGATTTAGTTTAGTTATGGAAATTATGGTTTGATCTCAAAATCTACCAAAATTGCCTGTCTGATATGTATACAGAGTGGTCCAACGAAAAGTATGCACCTACTTTTTCTCCTTTGTTCAAAATTGAAAGTAAAAATGCTCGGACACGTGGAGTTTGCTTTTGAGGGGGACACATTCAAGCCATATTTTTCAACGCCCTAGCTAGGGGTTGTCACAACCCCTCAAATTTCAAATGGAAGGTGGGGTCGAGTGATATATCATTTGAACGGGCACAAAATTATCTTTCTAATGATACCCTTTGTATTGAAAATTATTGGAACAGTCCTTGCGAAAACGGCTTTGAGAACATTAATCCGATAATATAGATATAAGTGAAAGATATCTACAAATGAGTTCTGGTTATTGGGGATCAGAATATCTACAATATTTTCTTCATCCAACCGAAAGCAACATTTCAATGTAAATTTCCTCACAAAAAAATGCGCAGTCATTGTTTGCGTTTTTTTGACAAAATATAAAAATGCAGTAAGTGTGGGAAAGGAATGTAGACAAACTTTCATTTTAGTCCCTCAATTGATTCGGTCTGGTTGCTTTTGAAATTATTTGAATATTTCTCTGTACAAAATGGTTTATTCCATTCCAGAACGAGTTGAAATTGTTAAACTTTATTTCCAAAATAATAATTGGGCTAGACTACCTGCTCGCTTGTTTAAAGAAAGTCATTCCGATAAAAATGTAATGAGTGGTATGTTGCCAAGTTAGTTAGAAAGTTTATTGATACCGGATCTGTTTGTAACGTGAAACACCAGCCGCAGAACCCAATCAGAAATTAAGCTGTGGAAGTCGCTGTTCTGGGGCATGTTCAATTGGATCATACTCAAAGTACCCGTCAATTAGCTGAAGCCTCAGAAGTCCGCGTTCATCCATAATACGGATTTTGAAAGCGTACAAATTTCATCCGTACAAAATGGAATAAGTACTGGAACTACATGAGGATGATCCTGATAGAAGGCTGCAATTTTGTGAGCAAATGAGCCAGCGTTTAATTGAAGATCCGCACTTATTATTTAACATTTGTTTTACCAATGAGTGTACATTTTATTTGGATGGAGCTGTGAATAGGCATAATTGCCGTTACTGGGAATTCATACTCCATACCCTCAAGAAATAAACGTCTAGTGCGGCATATTCCGAAGTCATATTATTGGACCACTTTTCATGCCTGGAAAACTGGTGAAGTCTACCCAAACATGCTTGAAGATGCAAGCGATCCTTTCATAACATAGATAATAGAACACGACCAGAATCATGATGCTGGTCGGCTTTATTTCTAGCAAGATGGAGCACCTCCGCATTATGCTGCTCCTGTAAGAGAATTTTCAGATGACCGGTTCCCCGGACAATGGATTGGAAGGAGAGGCCCAATTGAATGACTTGCCAGGTCAACTGATTTATCGCCTTTGGACTTTTTTCAATGGGGACACTTGAGAAATGAATGTTTTGCTACGAAGCCCGAGTCCATAGAAGATCTTCGCCAACGGATTACAGCACAATGCAGAAGCATAACACCTGCTATGCTATAAAATGTTAGAGAAGAATTTGAACAAAAACGTTTTAATAAACCAATTCAACAGCTTGATTACTTTCTTTACAAAGCACTGTTACAAGTAACAAACATTGAAACGTAAGTACTACTAATTGTATATGTTTTGTTCCTAATAACCGAAACTCACTTATATCTGAAGAATATATATGATAATAATAATACCAAAATTATTTTCACCCATGAACTGTTCGAATATATTTCAATGAAAAGGGTATCATTAAAAAGATAATTTTGAGCCCATTCAAATGATATATCACTCGACCACACTTCTCATTTGAAATTTTAGGGTAGTGACAACCCCTTCTTGGCGAGTTGAAGGCACAGGTTGGAAAATATGTCTAGAATGTGTCCCTTCAAAAGCGAACTCCATGTGTCCGAGCATTTTTGCTTTAAATTCTAAACAAACGAGAAAAGCTAGGTGCATACTTTTCGTTGGACTAATTTGTATGGAGAACTTTCAAGTCACTGTGAGGTGGCGTTTCCACAATTATTGATACCTAAATGTTTCCAGCTCGGTCTCAACCAATTGGAAGTTCAGTGATTAGCTAGATACTTTCATTCACTGTTAGAAATAAATAGATCAAAGTTTTTTTGAGCTGAAAGAATACTGAGGCTGATGTCGTTCACTAAATCATGAAATTTCAAAATAAACCACAACATATCTGTTCAAGGTCAATTGATAAGGTATCGACAAATTCAGGGAAATAACTTTGACATCCGTAGCTTTTATAAATGAATTATCTCAACTGTTACATATCCACTTCATCATTGATATCAAAAATGAGAATGATTCTTAATAGATTACTGACCGGAAATTTTTTCAAAACATCGTTGAGTTCTCTGGCTGATACTCCACGTAAGAATTGGAGCAACTCCTCAGAGGTATTATTCATACTGAAAGTATTATCTATGCATGCAGCCAGCTGAAAAGCGATTGTCTTGTGGTATTTTCGGTACGACCACGCATTTAAAAAAGAACCACTGAGACTAACAGCAGAAGTGTAAAGTCCTGGAAAACATTATTCAATCATTGAAGTCTCAAGAAAGAGAGATGAAGTGCAGAATTTGGATAGATTTTTTGTAATGTTTGATAATCATCGGAAGCATAATAAAAACTTACCCCTCGATAGTTTACTCAAAAGAAGGAAACTTACTGAAGCTGCACCAGAACTATGACCTACAATACTGACTTTCTTAGGATCACCACCAAAATATTTAATGTTTTTTTGGACCCATTTCAAGGCCATCACGTGATCCTTCATTCCAAAGTTTCCAGGAATAACTTCATCTCCAGTTGAAAGAAATCCTAAAAACCATACACGTAATGAAAATGTGTGGGGAATCTTCTCTTTTTGGTTCAATAATTCCGATACGAATCAAACTAGGGACAAGAGAATGGTTATCCAATAATTTGAGAAGCTCACAAAGACTCCAGACCGCCGTTCTAGAAAGACAAGAGCGTTATTGAAAATGCTACATGTTGGAATTCGAATTTCTGAATATAACTTCGAAATATGAAGACGTTTCGACAAAACGTGTACATTTACAATCATCTTCAAGTGAGGGTGGAAACCTGAATCTTGAATGGTCTTTCTTGAGTTTTTTTTTTCAAAGTTAAACCGAAATTCCTGGACTATCCTTCAGTTTGAAATGATAACCAAAATGTTCCGAATGAATTCCAGCAAGAACTTCTTCCATCATCAATTATACTTAAAGTGAAAGAAACAAATGATTCATCGGACTACATAATATGAAATCTCAATTTGTAAAGGAATGTTCATGAATTACCAAAAGGACCAAGGCGATAACTCGAAGTAACAACTACGATATCGTTATCCATGAGATGATTCGGATTGTAAACCTCGTAATCAACAGCTCCACTCAGAAATCCAGATCCGTAGATATAAAACATCACAGGTAATGATTTTCCTGCTGATGGACACTGGAAATTGAATAACACGATCAATCATCGACTGCATCATGTGAGTCTCCTTCAATTCAATCACTAAATTTCAAATATCAATATTTTTGTTGATCATCCATATAAAAAAATTCTCCATGTGCGAAAAATAACGATCAAAAGAAATATCTCTAGAGTTTTTATTGATATTTTTTTATTTCATTGCGAAATGTTGGGTTGATTCTGTGTGCGAGCGATATCCTCGTCAAATTCCTGCCAAATATGATCTCTATAGGCTACGATTCTATTTCATATAGAAATATCGATAATTCAGTTGAGATTTATTATTCTACATGTATCTTCGTATCTTTCCAGAGGATGGAAAAATACATTCTTCTGAGAGAAAATTTTTCGAAATTCCTTTCTCTACTTCGGTAAACAATTAACGAAATAACAAAAATTCATGGTAATAACCAAAATAACGGAAAAAAAATTCCGAGAGATTTATTTCAATGATATGATTTTTAATTTAACATCGTACATTTTGGGTCATTTATTTGATTGCCGGTCACCTAAACTATGCCTTGTTTGAATTCCATAAAAATTTTAAATATGCCCATTATGATCCGTAGAACGTAATATCATAATAGAAATTGAAGCATAATTTAATGAAACTACTCACCACTGGTGTATAAACATTCAAATATAAACAATCTTCTGTTTGAAACTTCTCGGAGTTAACTACATGAAAATACCCAAGAAACTGGAAACATGTTTTGGTATTATTTGTCGCATCCAGAACACCATTCCAATTGTCTGGAGGAACTGGACTCTACAAGAAATGCATCTATTAGAACCATTCTCCATATTTTGTATTCACCATTATTATTATTATTAGTTCATCTGATTCCTGTGGGATAACAAATGAAACGATTGCCAAATCTATTAGAACATAAGAACGAATTTTATATTTCAAATAAAATATCCAGTAGATCATATCATTCTGAGTACTTTCTGTGACTATTTGATAATTATATACATTATTCTTCCTTCAAGAATTATAACTTTCGAAAATGCTGATATCTCAAAATTGAAGAATACTATCCAAGTGAAATTCACAACAACTTATTCATGAGATGGTGATTGAAATAACACACCTATGAAAAGTTTCTTATCAGGAGGCGATCGTGGATGCCAAGAATCCATCGAGATGATAATAATAATAATTCTTGGAGGAAATTCTTTTAGGATCTGGTTTCAGTCAATGCCACAATCATTATATCGTTTTAAATATTCATTTTATAAACGATTACGAAGTGGCGAAACGTATTATGGAAGGAAATATACAACAGTATAAAGATTTTGGCATTGACTGAAACCAGATCCTAATAGAATTCCCCCCAAAAGTTGAAGGAAAGCAAGAATTGGAGAAATTACAAGAAATATAATGATAATAATGAAATATTTCATTTAGTACATGCTGGAACATATATTCGAATACAAAATGACTAACCTTGAATCGTAATTCTCCTATTGGTGGTTTGGCAAAAGGAATCTCTAGAAATGCGTGAAATTCTTGACCTTTCGATGAAATCATTGTTCGTCCCTTCAATTGTCCGTTTGTTATCTTCACAAGATTACATGAGTTCTCAATTGCAGGAACATTCTGCGAAAGAAGCAAATTCGAATATTCATAGTCAAAAGCTTTCGGCATTCGATTCAATTCGATAGGCGTTCTTAAGCTCAAATGCTACAAAGTTAGTTGCACACCTTTTATACTGTATCATTGTTGGATTCCCTTTGAAATTGTAAGGATAATGTTTTATACTCAAGTCTAACAGTTCTTGAGATTTTTCAATTGCACCGGGAGATTTTCGTTTGCATCATGAAAAATATGATCAGTAATATATCTAATAAATGTGAGTTCTCATTTTGACAACAACAAAAAATTTCAGTGCATCAAATATTAGAAAATGCAAGACCGTTATGTCGTTTTCATCTATCACTTCGTATATGCTGCACACTCACCTTTGATGTTGCAATATTAATTTTTGTTTGGTAGCAGCATACAATAACGGCAATTAGGACTATGCCTAAAATTAGTCCCGAAATGGTAAAGTATATTTTGGGTTTTCTCAAAATATCACAATTGGAAAACATCACAAGCCGATATCGTTTCTGGTTGCTGAAAATAAATATCGATTAGTACTTCGATAAGTGAGCAGAATCAAAGTGATATTCTGATTGAAAATTTTGTTGTCACGAATTATATCTTTCTATGTTTTAGAAGCCAAACCGATATGATCAAGTATCTTGATATGTTGTCAAAGTAACAACAAATCTAACAAATTTTCCGTATGAAAGTTTTGCTGTAGAATGAATCGTGGTGAGAAGGTATATCCATACAAAGATTGAATATAGAATATTTCACTACTGGAAAATCTTCAAAAATTTACATGGAGAGAATTTCTATTTTCTGAAATAATCTCAGAAGAAATTCCAGTTGTCTTACTATTAAAAATTGATGATATAGACCCACGCTAAGTTCATCAAATGCCAAGGATGATGGACATTTTGGAAACATCGTTCTGAATATGTCTCAGACATTTTTGAGGGGTTATTTCGAAAATGTTCACACTTGAAAAAACAATAGAACTTCGATTGAAAACTTATCATCAATATTTCAACAGTTCCAATAATCAATTATTTTCCTTTATCAAAAAAGTGTTCATTCATTGAAGTATAATAATAATAATAATAATAAACATAATCTTCCGAGGTAACAATATTCCAACGTATTGACTGTTATACTTTTCTAATTTTCCTGCGTTTTGAATAGTACAAGGTTTTCTCAAATCACATCACTAATGATTTGGAAATATGATAACTGAAATCAGTAAATGTTTCGAAAAGCATTTTTCCATAATTATAATAATAAACTCGTTCATTGGTGAAATGATAGTGATATGAAATGAACGTATATCGTACTCGAAAATAAATTTTACCATTAAAATCCTTAACTATCGTAAGATTATTTTCTTTGATTCCGTGTTCTCTTTCAGGAAATCAAAACAAAATCTCCATGATATAATATAAAAGTTAACACATGTTTTTCAATTCTATTGAAAAGTGGAATGATTCATCGGTCGAACGTGCCAACGTAATCCCCTTTTTCCCCAAAATATTTTGGATAAAGTGTTGGTTTTTCACTTATAATACCACAAGAGCTTCGCGCTCGTGATTTTTTAACCTGAAAAACTTGACTCCTTCATTTGTTTGCAACAAACCTATCGGGAAATACCCGATAATTTTGAAGCTCGTGTGGTATTCGGGGAATTATTTTTCCGTCCCAAATGTCGGCCAATAGAATTGTTTTTATTGTACCTTCCTTATGTCTTCTCCATCCATTTTCTTCATATTGTAAGCGTAATCTTTCATAATGTTTGCCAATTGCGCTTCACTCGTTTCAGCACTCAATGTGTATTCCCTCTCAGTACAAAAAGTAGTAAATTGGTTCCAAAATGTTTTTTTTGCCTTCTCCGTATTAATGGGAACATTTCCTTCGACTTTTTCATCGATGGTGGACAGAGAACAAACTCCAAATCGACTCATTTTCATGCAAAATCTCCAATTTTCACAATTGAATTCAACCTGTCAGTTTGACGTGTGGTTAATTTGACTGGATCATGTTTTGTTTTTTATATATATAGGAACTAACAGAGAAAATAATCAAAAAATTATCAGTATAATACCATGTAGGTTGTACCACGTGACGTCGAATGGTGCAATTCTATTGGTCGATATTTGGGTCGGAAAAATAATCAACCACATTGTACGCACTTTGATAGATGGGTTTATTTCAAATAGGATACCCTAATATACATACGTAATTTCATATAAAATTTACAAAATACAATTTGATAAGAATCAGTTACTCATATATATTTAAATATTTTCTTATATCATTCACCCCTAATTTGTTAGTGAGAAAATCACCTATAGAAATGAGAACTATCTGTGAATTGAAGGAACCATCGAATTGACGATTGGTGATATATTTTATTTTATTGGAGGGACTTGTACTTGACTTACCTGGAAACTAACAGCTATAGTTAGAAACATTAACTTTGCCATTCGAAACCATATCAGGTCAATTAGACAAGACACCAAACTATTCAACATAATTTAACTTGTCCTCATCAATTTTTAAAATTCCAATTCCTTCGTTTATATCGGCAGTTTTTTTTTTATATTTCAACAAGGCCAGAGTGACTAGATTGAGTGTCGTTCAAAATATCATTCAATACTTCGATCGTTCTCTCATTATTTTAAATTTCCCTGAAAATCAATCTAGGAAAATTCCCATTCATGTCACCGTTTGATGTGAATTTTGGGCTTCAATTTTGATAGTGATTCAAAATCCTCTTGAATAACCTCTAGAATTGTTTTTAAATTAATAATGAATTTTACAAATTTTTCAAAAACTACCCAGAAATATCGAATGGAAGTTAATCATGATGAATTTGTACGAAAAAAAAGTCTGTGTTGCTTTACTGTTATTGAAGAATATCTGGTTCTACTATACTATTTTGAGACTTTCATTGATATGCCTAGTTCATTTTTTCAGCTGGAATGTTGTTAATTCAAGCACTGTTGGATGTTTCCTTCAGTGCTTTTAGTTTTCACTATTCCATTGAAATATAAAGTATCGACTTGAAGTTATAATTGTGATGACTTTGTACAAGTTGACCATTTTCGTAATGTCAAAAAAGAA
Organism: Plagiodera versicolora; assembly: GCA_037013635.1. NCBI lineage: Eukaryota > Metazoa > Arthropoda > Insecta > Coleoptera > Chrysomelidae > Plagiodera > Plagiodera versicolora. The sequence goes on along the minus strand of CM072991.1, from coordinate 5,956,612 downwards.
AAGTTTCAATGTTTTCAGTATTATAGATTTATTTGATGAAAAACAAGAACAACCAAGCAAAAAAAAACACTTTTAATAACCAACAATTATTTCAAGTGATTCGCTTTGATTGTGTTCTGAAAAAATACGAATATATATTGTTTTGAATCTTTATTTTATAAACGATACCGAAGTGGCGAAACGTATTATGGAAGGAAATATACAACAGTATAAAGATTTTGGCATTGACTGAAACCAGATCCTAATAGAATTCCCACCCAAAGTTGAAGAAAAGCAAGAATTCAAGAAATTACAAGAAACATAATAATAATAATAAAATATTTCATTAAGTACATGCTGGAACATATATTCGAATACAAAATGACTAACCTTGAATCGTAATTCTCCTATTGGTGGTTTGGCAAAAGGAATCTCTAGAAATGCGTGAAATTCTTGACCTTTCGACGAAATCATTGTTTGTCCCTTCAATTGTCCGTTTGTTATCTTCACTAGATTACATGAGTTCTCAATTGCAGGATCATTCTGCGAAAGAAGCAAATTCGAATATTCATAGTCAAAAGCTTTTGGCATTCGATTCAATTCGATAGGCGTTCTTAAGCTCAAATGCTACAAAGTTAGTTGCACACCTTTTATACTGTATCATTGTTGGATTCCCTTTGAAATTGTAAGGATTTGAATTGATTGCACCGGGTGATTTTCGTTTGCATCATCAAAAATATGATCAGTATTATATCTAATGAATGTGAGTTCTCATTTTGACAACAACAAAAAATTTCAGTGCATCAAATATTAGAAAATGCAAGACCGTTATGTCGTTTTCATTTATCACTTTGTATATGCTGCACACTCACCTTCGATGTTGCAATATTAATTTTTGTTTGGTAGCAGCTTACAATAACGGCAATTAGGACTATGCCTAAAATTAGTCCCAAAATGGTTAGGTATATTTTGGGTTTTCTCAAAATATCACAATTGAAAAATATTGTTTTTAAATTACAGCAAAAAAGTTTTCATCATAAGCCGATATCGTTCCTGGGTGCTGAAAATGAATATTGATTAGTACTTCAATAAGTAAGCATAATGAATGAGTGATATTCTGATTGAAAATTATGTTGTGACGAATTATATCTTTTTAAGTTTCAGAAGCCAAACCGATATAATCAAGTATCTTGATATGTTGTCAAAGTTACAACAAATCTAACAAATTTTCTGTATCAAGTTTTGCTGTAGTAAGAATCGTGGTGAGAAGGTATATCCATACAAAGATTAGGTTGAATATAGAATATTACACTACAGGAAACATTCGAAATAGGAATATAAAAAGCATACCATATTCTTGGTGGATTGCTCTGGGAAATCCTTAAAAATTTACATGGAGAGAATTTTCATTTTATAAAATCATCTTCTAAGATATTCCAGTTGTCTTACTATTAAATATTGATAATATAGACCCACGCTAAGTTCATCAAATGCCAAGGATGATCAACATTTTGGAAATATCGTTCTGAATATGTCTCAGACATTTTTGAGGTGTTATTTCAAAAATGTTCAAACTTGAAAAAACAATAGAACTTCGATTGAAAAACTATCATCAATATTTCAACAGTTCATGGAATGATCAATACATCAATATAAAAAATTGTTCATTAATTGAACTAACTTGACATTTATTACCACTCGGTCGTCTTCGAAGTTTGTGAATTGCTGTTTTTTCTTCAATATTTATAGTTCTGGTAATTATCATACTGAGGGATCATTATATTCTTCATAAGAGTGAATACTTGATGTTGGAAGCCCATCAATTCGCAAAATGTATAGTTAATGAGAAAGAATAACACATACTGAATTATGGTTTGAAATTAATTCCTACGTATTGACTGTTATACTTTTATAATTTCCCTGCGTTTCAAATAGGACAAGGTTTTCTCAGATCACATCACTAATCATTTGGAAATATGATAACTGAACTCAGTAAATAATTCGAAAAGTATTTTTCGATTATTATAATAATTAACTCGTTCAATGGTGAAATGATAGTGATATGAAATTAACGTATATCGTACTCGAAAATAAATTGTACCATTGAAATCTAACCAACTATATTATGATTATTTTCTTTGATTCCTCTTTCAGGAAATCAACACATTCTCTAGGTTCAAATCAGGTTCCCCTAGTTGCACTACACTTCTATAGCACAAAATGTGTTCGATAGTCTCAGGTTCTGATCCTAGCCTGTGTAATAGTGTTGATACGACGACGTCTTTCTTCTTTCTGTACACTATCACTTTTATGCTGATTTCATTTTTAAATAATGGTGATGTAGGCCAAAGAGAATTGAATGAAATAGTCTTAGAATATGATTTTGATTTTTGAGTTACTCAATCCTTATTCTGATGAAATTTTCAAAAATGCTTATCTCTCACAATCTTACATTGATTCAATATTCGGGCATATACTTCCAAGATCGAAAATAATTTAATTGAGGGAATTATTTATGCCACAGATCAATCTCTAAGGAATATTTGTCATTTTTGAAAGAAATCACAAATAATTAACTAATGAATATCAACAGGGAGAACTAAACAATTCAAGATTATGCTCAATACTATGAGCTTTAGAGCTACTACAGGTTCACATTATAATTGTGACAGAAATCGAAGTTATGATGACTCCGCACAAATCGACGATTTTCCAAATATCTATGAATGAAAGTTAGGAAGTTTTCAGTCACATTGATATATTTGTTGAAAACAACTCTGAATACGCAAGAATACAATTTTTTGTACTTAAATTACACAATAAATATATTCCTCGAGCTACCATCTGCAGGAATCAAAAGGTCATCAGTGGTTTTCTTGCCATTTTCTCGTAGATTTCCACCCAAGCACGGTAGGTCTGATTCATAGGATTGGTCTGTATCGTGAGAGTCTCATTGATATCAAGAAACTGGAAATTATTCGGTTGTACTTTCGGCCAAATAATATAGGCGAATGAATTTGAGATAGCAGTGCCAAAGTGAGCAATCAGAGAACCATACATACAGACATTGAATGGTGTAATTCTATTTGTTTATACTTTTGATGGATTGCACCCATTTCAAGTTTTGACATGATTTTTGTTGAAACACGTCGAAAAAGAAGATCAGAGGAGATATTTCACCTTCTTTTTTTGAACATTTACGAACGAGATCTTTCCGAGGGTGTTTTCTACGAACCGAGCAAGAAATTCTGTCAAATGTCAAGACAGATGATCATCAGGTTTCGAAGAAATATTTTCGGACATGTAATAGTAGCCTGTGTAATAGTGTTGATACGAGGACGCCTTTCTTTTTTCTGTACACTACCATTATTATGCTGATTTTATTTTTCAATCATGGTAATATAGGCATGAGAATTCAATAAAATAGTCCTAGAATATGATTTCGATTTTTTACTTACTCAATCCTTATTCTGATGAAATTTTCGAAAATCCTTATCTCTCACAATCTTACATTCATTCAATATTCAGGCATATAGTTCCAAAATCAAAAATAATTTAATTGAGCAAATTATGTATGCCACAGATCAATATCCAAGAAATATTTGTCATTAAAAAAAATCACAAATAATTAACTAATGAATATCAACAGGGAGAACTGAAGAATTCAAGATTATGCTTAATACTATGAGCTTTAGAACTTCTACAGGTTGGCATTATAATCGTGATAGGAATCGAAGTTATGATAACTTTGCACAAATCGACAATTCTCCATATATCTAGGAATGAAAGAAAGTTTTCAGTCGCATTATATATTTGTTCAAAAACAACAAATGTCAATACACAAGTGAATTTTTGTACTTGCATAACAATTCCAATTAGAGAAATCAGAAGGTTATAAGTGGTTTTCTTGCCATTTTCTCGTAGATTTCCACCCAAGCACGGTAGGTCTGATTCATAGGATTGGTCTGTAGCGTAAGAGTCTCATTAATATCAAGAAACTGGAAATTATTCGGTTGTACTTTCGGCCAAATAATATTGTTCAGAAGAGAAGCTTTGTGTGGTGTAGGATTCCTGGAAGATAAAATTGACATCGATTATATGCTTCATCCAATGAAATAATCTAAATCTTTGATTTGTCTGAACTTCAGAAAGTCCTGTGTTGAAATTTATCAAAAGATTATTCACTCTATTGCCTGGGCTATAACGAAAACCGCCAATCTATAAATAGCTACTCAAAAAAATGTGTTTAGCATTTGAGTGATCGATGTTCCTTGAAGGAAGCATCAGAGTAGTTGAAAGTATGCCAATATCTCTTTTTTTCGCCTTTCTTTTGGTGCTACTACAAAGAGAAGCAACTCACGATAATCCCAAATACAGTCAATTCTATTCATTCGTAACATTTGCTTTGCTGATTCGTTCAATAATAATCATATATGTGACGAGTGCGCAGAAAATCTTGCACAGACCTGCGAGTCACTGCTCTTTCAACCAATGATGAGCTCTCCTGTGTCAAATTTTCACGGAATCAATGCGACCAGGGTCGGCTTCACAAAATAATAACCTTGCCTAATTTTCGATTCTGGATGAATGAATCAAAATCATTTTCATAAACGCATGCTACATAGGAAAGTATAATTATAGCCTAGTAAATATATGCGATTTATACAAGAATCAGGATTTGAATTGAATTCCCTTCTTTCCATTATTCCAAGACGAAATCAGAGGAGAAATCGATATTTTAATCAACCCTTCCTGCGTGGTTAAGTAATAATTGCTTTGTTGTTGTTCAATGAAAATTTGAGATTTTGATCTGGAAATATGAAAAGCCCCATGAACCCATAGAACAAAAACTAGTGATGATTCAAAACCTTCAGTGACACCTACGAGTACTTGATGAAATTAGTGATCAACGTTCTGTATCGTTCACTCGTCAACAAGTCCATTGGGTCGGCACGTTCATATATATCATGGCCATCGAATATCCATAAGAAAATATTTTCGTCTCCATGACCAACTCCAACAGTTCCTATAACAAAAGAAAGAATATATAAATGATACGAGTGAATCTAAAACAACACTACGAATCTGTGGCAAATGGACTTGCTCTCAATGTCAAATGCAAAGTCAAAAAGAATTCAAAAGTTCTGCGGAAACAACAAAAATGTCTCGAAGATCAACTCATAACGACATGGAGAGTGATAGAAATCAACATTTTCTGATCGAATTGAAGGAGTCCACTCCGCCACCATTTTGTACTGGTATAGCTCTCGTGAATTTCCGAATAGGTGCTATTATATGAACTCTGAATTCGTCAAATTTATGTTTCAGATTGAACAACCTGTTTGTAGCTTAGTTTATCGTTTCATGAAAAGTATACATACCTGGAATATTTGGATGTTTGGGGTATGATGGTGAGAAGTATGAGAACCGGTAAAAATAAACATCATTGAAATTCGACTGCAGCTCTGCGTAGCGTATGGTAGCTCGATTAAAGGCTGTTTCACTGAAATACTGAAAAAAAAAAGTATCCATGAATAACAGTGGTACGAATAATTTCCACCCAAAATCATGAATCAATGTGAAGAAATATTCATTGATATAAAAATGTTGGAAATAAGTTCCCTCTTTATAATTATATCCCCTCGAGTCTGTTGTTTCAGTCCTCCCTCTACACTATACTAACCCTAACTGTTTTTCTCAAATCATTCACAAATGATCCCTTAGGATACAAATCAGATATGGCTTCTCCTACTTTCTTCTTTTCATCATCGTCAATGATGTTCATGTTATCAAGAACCAAAAATGCATGATCTGCATCGATTCTTGCTGCTCTTTCTTTCCATTTTCTCATTTGCTCCGGAATCGAACCTGTGAATGGGAACGAAATTATCTCGATTATTATTCTGGGAAAGGTTCAACAGAACCAGATTCTCATCTGAGTCCACCCTATACATCAACTCACCTTTTACCAGACATAATGCTTCTTCGGAAGCCATACCAATCAGCAGAGGAACTCTGTCAATGTTTCCTTCTTTCAGAGATGTGTACATGTTTTCCGTGATGAAAGCATCTTCGTGTTCCGTTTCTATAACTGGAGTGAATACAAATCCTTGGACAGATAGGCCGTCCAAGAATTGATCCTGTAAAACTCGATTTAGTTTAGTTATGAAAATTATGGTTTGATCTCAAAATCTACCAAAATTGCCTGTCTGATATGTATACAGAGTGGTCCAACGAAAAGTATGCACCTACCTCTTCTCCTTTGTTCAGAATTAAAAGTAAAAATGACATATTTTTCAACCTGTGCCTTTAACGCCCCAGCGAAGGGGTCACAACCCTAAAATTTCAAATGGAAAGTGGGGTCGAGTGATATATCATTTGAACGGGCACAAAATTATCTTTCTAATGATACCCTTTCTATTGAAAATTATTCGAACAGTTCTTGCGAAAACTACTATAAGAACATTAACCCGATAATTTAGATATTGGTGAAAAATACAAATAAATTTTGGTTATTGGGGATCAGAATAATTTCAATCTTCCATAAATTACTTCATTCAACCGAAAGCAACATTCCAATGTAATTTTTTTCACAAAACATCCCCATTTATTTGCGTTTTTTGACGAAAAAAAGAATGCAGATAAGTGTAGGAAAAGAATGTAGACAAACTTTTATTTTAGTTCCTTCATTGATTCAGTCTGGTTGCTTCTGAAGTTATTTGAATATTCATCTGTACAAAATGGTTTATTCCATTCCAGAACGAGTTGAAATTGTTAAACTTCATTTCCAAAATAATAGTTGTGCTAGACCAACTGCTCGTTTGTTTAAAGAAAGTCATTCCGATAAAAATGTAATGATTGGTATGTTACCAAGTTAGTTAGAAAGTTTATTGATACCGGATCTGTTTGTAACGTGAAACACCAGCCGCAGAACCCAATCAGAAATTAAGCTGTGGAAGTCGCTGTTCTGGGGCATGTTCAATTGGATCATACTCAAAGTACCCGTCAATTAGCTGAAGCCTCAGAAGTCCGCGTTCATCCATAATACGGATTTTGAAAGCGTACAAATTTCATCCGTACAAAATGGAATAAGTACTGGAACTACATGAGGATGATCCTGATAGAAGGCTGCAATTTTGTGAGCAAATGAGCCAGCGTTTAATTGAAGATCCGCACTTATTATTTAACATTTGTTTTACCAATGAGTGTACATTTTATTTGGATGGAGCTGTGAATAGGCATAATTGCCGTTACTGGGAATTCATACTCCATACCCTCAAGAAATAAACGTCTAGTGCGGCATATTCCGAAGTCATATTATTGGACCACTTTTCATGCCTGGAAAACTGGTGAAGTCTACCCAAACATGCTTGAAGATGCAAGCGATCCTTTCATAACATAGATAATAGAACACGACCAGAATCATGATGCTGGTCGGCTTTATTTCTAGCAAGATGGAGCACCTCCGCATTATGCTGCTCCTGTAAGAGAATTTTCAGATGACCGGTTCCCCGGACAATGGATTGGAAGGAGAGGCCCAATTGAATGACTTGCCAGGTCAACTGATTTATCGCCTTTGGACTTTTTTCAATGGGGACACTTGAGAAATGAATGTTTTGCTACGAAGCCCGAGTCCATAAAAGATCTTCGCCAACGGATTACAGCACAATACAGAAGCATAACACCTGCTATGCTATAAAATGTTAGAGATGAATGCCCAACATAAGCTTGTCAGAGGTGACCATACCTTTGAAGTCATCTATCTCGATGCTTGGTATAACTATCAGCAATTATCTTTGTTGGGAAAATCACGTGAGATCAATTGCTAAAAGTGCATCCCAAAAACTTGGTTTTCTGTTTCGTGCCAGGAGCTATTTCACTTCCAGTCAGCTGCTTACGATCTATAAGGTACAAATCCGAACTGTCCTGGAATACAGTTCCCATATTTGGAGTGCAGCACCTAAACATATCCTGAAGCTGTTGGATTCTGTCCAAAAAAGAGCAATTCGTCTCGTCGGTGATGCTTCGCTTACTAACTCGCTTACTCCTCTGGAACACCGTAGAAGGGTTAGCGATCTGTCTCTATTCTATAGATATTTTCATGGGCGATGCTCTTCTGAAATATCAACAATTGTTCCTCCTTTGGCGGTCTCTTCGAGGTTAACCCGTCAAGTCTAGTCTTCACACCCCTTTGTGGTTAATTTGGTGACCTGCAGAACATCTCTTTTCAAAGACTCGTTCATCCAACGAACAGCGAGGCTCTGGAACACATTGCCCAGGGAGGTGTTCCCCGAGGCATATGACATTCAGAAATCTAAAAAGAACACCAATTCCTACCTCCTTTCCCTTGGCTCTCACGATATTCTCTGAACAATACAGGATGTCTCCTTTCGTGGGGAGTTTTATATAAAAAAAAAATGCAGAAGCATAACATCTGCTATGCTATAAAATGTTAGAGATAAATTTGAACAAAAACCGGTATTATTGTATGGAAGCAAGTGGGTCACATTTTGAACACTTGTTGAAGTAACGTTTTGATGAATCAATTCAACAGCTTGATTACTTCTTTTACAAAGCACTGTTACAAGTAACAAACATTGAAACGTAAGTACTACTAATTGTATATGTTTTGTTCCTGATAACCGAAACTCACTTATATCTGAAGAATATATATATATTAATAATAATATCTAAATTATCGGGTTAATGTTCTCAAAGTAGTTTTCGCATGAACTGTTCGAATAAATTTCAATACAAAGGGTATCATTAAAAAGATAATTTTGAGCCCGTTCAAATAATATATCACTCGACCCCACTTTTTATTTGAAATTTCAGGGTAGTGACAACCCCTCGCTGGGGATTCAAAGGCACAGTTTGAAAAATATGTCTAGAATATGTCCCCCTCGAAAGCAAACTTCACGTGTCCAAGCATTTTTGCTTTCAATTCTAAACAAACGAGAAAAGCTAGGTGCATACTTTTCGTTGGACTACTTTGTATGGAGAACTTTCAAGTCACTGTGAGGTGGCGTTTCCACAATTATTGATACCTAAATGTTTCCAGCTCGGTCTCAACCAATTGAAAGTTCAGTGATTAGCTAGATACTTTCATTCACTGTCAGAAATAAATAGACCAAAGTTTTTTTGAGCTGAAAGAATACTGAAGCTGATGTCGTTCACTAAATCATGAAATTTCAAAATAAACCACAACATATCTGTTCAAGGTCAATTGATAAGGTATCGACAAATTCAGGGAAATAACTTTGACATCCGTAGCTTTTGTAATCACATTTGTTCATATATCTGCAGCTCTTATAAATGGATTATCTCAACTTATACATATCCACTTCAGAATTGATATCAAAAATGAGAATGATTCGTAATAGATTACTGACCGGAAATTTTCCCAAAACATCGATGAGTTGTCTGGCTGGAACTCCACGTAAAAATTCGAGCAACTCCTCAGAGGTATTGTTCATACTGAAAGTATCATCTAAGTATGCAGCCAGCTGAAAAGCGATTCTCTTGTGGTATTTTTGGTACGTCCACGCATTTAAAAAAGAACCACTGAGACTAACAGCAGAAGTGTAAAGTCCTGAAAAACATTATTCAATCATTTAAGTCTTAAGAAAGAGAGATGAAGTACAGAATTCAGATTGATTTTCTGTAATGTTTGATAATCATCGGAAGCAAGATAAAAACTTACCCCTCGATAGTTTACTCATAAGAAGTAAACTTACTGAAGCTGCACCAGAACTATGACCTACAATACTGACTTTCTTAGGATCACCACCAAAATATTCGATGTTTTTTTTGACCCATTTCAAGGCCATCACGTGATCCTTCATTCCATAGTTTCCAGGAATAACTTCATCTCCAGTTGAAAGAAATCCTAAAAACCATACACGTAATGAAAATGTGTGGAGAATCTTGTCTTGTTGGTTCAATAATTCCGATACGAATCAAACTAGGGACAAGAGAATGGTTATACAATAATCTGAGAAGCTCACAAAAACCTCAGACCGCCGTTCTAGAAAGACAAGAGCGGTATTGAAAATGCTACATGTTGGAATTCGAATTTCTGAATATAACTTCGAAATATGAAGACGTTTCGACAAAACGTGTACATTTACAATCATCTTCAGATGAGGGTGGAAGCCTGAATCTTGAATGGTCTTTCTTGAGTTGTTTTTCAAAGTTAAACCGAAATTTCTGGATTATTCTTCAGTTTGAAATGACAACCAGAATGTTTCGAATGAATTCCAGCAAGAACTTCTTCCATCATCAATGATGCTTAAAGTGAAATAAAAAATGATTCATCAGACTACATAATATAAAATTTCTATTTGCAATGTTCATTAATTACCAAAAGGGCCAAGGCGATAATTCGAAGTAACAACTACGATATCGTTATCCATGAGATGATTCGGCTTGTAAACATCGTAATTAGCAGCTCCACTCAGAAATCCAGATCCGTAGATATAAAACATCACAGGTAATGATTTTCCTGCTGATGGACACTGAAAATTGAATAACACGATCAATCATCGACTGCATCATGTGAGTCTCCTTCAATTCAATCACTAAAATTCAAATATCAATATTTTTGCTGGTCATCCATGTAAAAAAATTCACCATGTGCGAAAAATAACGATCAAAAGAAATATCTCTCGAGTTTTTATTGATATTTTTCGGTTTCATTGCGAAATTTAGGGTTGATTCTGTGTGCGATATTCTCGTCGAATTTCTGCCAAATATGACCTCTATAGGCTACGATCCTATTTCATATAGAAATCTCGATAATTCAGTTGAGATTGATTATTCTACATACATCTTCGTATAAATACTCTTCTGAGTGAAAAATTTTCGAAATTTCTTTCTCTACTTCGGTGAACAATCAACGAAATAACAGAAATTCATGTTGATAACCAAAATAACTGAACAAAAATTTCGAAAGAATTATTTCAATGATATAAATTTGATGGAGAATAACAAATTCCATTTCCATTTAACATCGTACATTTTGGGTCATTTATTTGATTGCAGGCCACCTAACCTATGACTTGTTCAAATTCCACCAAAATTTTAAATATGCCCATTATGATCCGTAGAACGTTATATCATAATAGAAATTGAAGCATAATTTAATAAAACTACTCACCACTGGTGTATAAACATTCAAATACAAACAATCTTCTGTTTGAGACTTCTCGGAGTTAGCTACATGAAAATACTCAAGAAACTGGAAACATGTTTTGGTATTATTTGTCGCATCCAGAACACCATTCCAATTGTCTGGAGGAACTGGACTCTACAAGAAATGCATCTATTAGAACCATTCTCCATATTTTGGAGTCACCATTATTATCTATCATTAGTTCATCTGATTCCTGGCGGATAACAAATGAAACAAAAACTGTATGAAAAAAGTGAATTTTATATTTTGAATGAAATATCCAGTAGATCATATCATTCTTCCTGTGACTATTTGATAATTATATACATTATTCCATCTTCAAGAATTATGACTTCCGCAAAGGCTGATATCTCAAAATCGAAGAATACTATCCCAGTGAGATTCACAACAACTTATTCATGAGATGGTGATTAAAATAACACACCTATGAAAAGTTTCTCATCAGGAGGCGTTCGTGGATGTACACAAAGTTCTTCGTGCCAAGAATCCATCGAGATGATAATGATAATAATTCTTTAAGGAAATTCTTTCAGGATCTGGTATCAGTCAATGCCACAATCATTGTATTGTTTTAAATCTTCATTTTATGAACGATTACGAAGTGGCGAAACGTATTATGGAAGGAAATATACAACAGTATAAAGATTTTGGCATTGACTGAAACCAGATCCTAATAGAATTCCCCCCAAAAGTTGAAGAAAAGCAAGAATTGAAGAAATTACAAGAAACATAATGATAATAATAAAATATTTCATTTAGTACATGCTGGAACATATATTCGAATACAAAATGACTAACCTTGAATCGTAATTCTCCTATTGGTGGTTTGGCAAAAGGAATCTCTAGAAATGCGTGAAATTCTTGACCTTTCGACGAAATCATTGTTCGTCCCTTCAGTTGTCCGTTTGTTATCTTCACTACATTACATGAGTTCTCATTTGCAGGATCATTCTGCGAAAGAAGCAAATTCGAATATTCATAGTCAAAAGCTTTCGGCATTCGATTCAATTCGATAGGCGTTTTTAAGCTCAAATGCTACAAAGTTAGTTGCACACCTTTTATACTGTATCATTGTTAGATTCCCTTTGAAATTGTGAGTATAATGTTATATACTCAAGTCTAACAGTTCCTGAGATTTTCCAATTGCACCGGGTGATTTTCGTTTGCATCATCAAAAATATGATCAGTATTATATCTAATAAATGTGAGTTCTCATTTTGACAACAACAAAAAATTTCAGTGCATCAAATATCAGAAAATGCAAGACCGTTATGTCGTTTTCATTTATCACTTTGTATATGCTGCACACTTACCTTTGATGTTGCAATATTTATTTTTGTTTCGTACCAATATACAATAACGGCAATTAGGACTATGCCTAAAATTAGTCCCAAAATGGTTAGGTATATTTTAGGTTTTCTCAAAATATCACAATTGAAAAACATGGTTTCCAGATTACAGCAAAAAAGTTTTCATCACAAGTCGATATCGTTTCTGGTTGCTGAAAATAAATTTCGATTAGTACTTCAATAAGTGAGCAGAATCAAAGAGTGATATTCTGATTAAAAATTATGTTGTAACGAATTATATGTTTCTCTGTTTAAGAAGCCAAACCGATATGATCAAGTATCTTGATATGTTGTCAAAGTTACAACAAATCTAACAAATTTTCCGTGTGAAAGTTTTGCTGTACAATGAATCGTGGTGAGAAGGTATATCCATACAAAGATTGAATATAGAATATTACACTACAGGAAACATTCGAAATAGGAATATAAAAAGCATGCCACATTTTTGGTGGATTGATCTGGAAAATCCTCAAAAATTTACGCCTTTACATGGAGAGAATTTTTATTTTCTGAAATTATTGTAACGAAATGTTAGGCTGAAGGACCTAGGTTGGTAGCCTATTGGGTAACCAATAAAGCACTTTTATTATTTGTAACGAAATGATACGCCTATCGAACCCAGTGTTTTAGTAAATAGAAACGTTACGTTATCTTTGAAGAAATTCCAGTTGTCTTACTATTAAATATTGATAATATAGACCCACGTTGAGTTCATCCAATACCAAGGATGATGTACATTTTGGAAACACCGTTCTGAAGATGTCTCAGACATTTTTGAGGGGTTATTTCGAAAATGTTCACACTTGAAAAAATAATAGAACTTCGATTGAAAACTTATCATCAATATTTCAACAGTTCATGGAATAATCAATATATCAATTATTTTCCTTCATTAAAAAAGTGTTCATTAATTGAACTCACTTGACATTTATTACTACTCGGTTGTCTTCGAAGTTTGTGAATTGCTGTTTTTTTTTAATATTTATAGTTCTGGTAATTATCATACTGAGGGATCATTATATTCTTCATAATCTTTCAAGGTAACAATATTCCACTGATAAGAGTGAATACCTAATGTTGGAAATTGGAATATTCCATAAGGACGAGGCCCACTAATTCGCAAAATGAATAGTTAATGAGAAAGAATAACACATGCTGAATTATGGTTTGGAATTCATTCCTACGTATTGACTGTTATACTTCTATAATTTTCCTGCGTTTCAAATAATACAAGGTTTTCTCAAATAACATCACTAATGATTTGATAATATGATAACTGAAATCAGTAAATGATTCGAAAAGTATTTTTCCATTATTATAATAATTAACTCGCTCAATGGTGAAATGAGATATGAAATGAACGTTTATCGTACTCGAAAATAAATTTTACCATTAAAATCCTTAACTATCGTATGGTTATTTTCTTTTATTCCCCTTTCAGGAAATCAAAAAAAAATCTCCATGGACAGAATATAAAAGTTGACACATGTTTCTCAATCCTATTGAAAAGTGGAATGATTCATCGGTCGAACGTGTCAACGCAATCCCCTTTTTCCCCAAAATCTATTTACATTTGAATAAAGTGTTGATTTTTCAACCACATTGTACGCACTTTCGACTGAGCTCTTCGACTCGACTGTTTCTTAGTGTTTATTCATATATATTCAAACATTTTTTTATATCATTCACCCCTAATCTATTAGTGAGAAAATCACATATAGAAATGAGAACCATCTGTGAATTGAAGGAACCAACGAATTGAAGATTCATGTTACATTTTATTTCATTGGAGGGACTTGTACTTGACTTACCTGGAAACCAACAGCTACAACCAACATTTACTTTGTCATTTGAAACCATATCAGGTCAATCAGACAAGACACCAAACTATTCAACATAATTAAACTCGTCGTTATCAATTTTTAAAATTCTAATTCCTTTGTTTTTATCGGCAGTTGCTTTATATTTTTACAAGGCCAGAGTGACTAGATTGTGTTTCAAACTTCCCTGAAAATTAATCTAGGAACATTCCCATTCATGTCACCGTTTGGTGTAAATTTTGGGCTTCAATTTTGATAGTGATTCAAAATCCTCTTGAATAAGCTCTAGAATTGTTTTTAAATTAATAATGAATTTCACAAATCTTTCAAAAACTACCCAGAAATATCGAATGGAAGTCAATCATGATGAATTTCTACGAAAAAAAAGTCTGTGTTGCTTTACTGTTATTGAAGAATATCTGGTTCTACTATACTATTTTGAGACTTTCATTGATATGCCTAGTTCATTTTTTCAGCTGGAATGTTGTTAATTCAAGCACTGTTGGATGTTTCCTTCAGTGCTTTTAGTTTTCACTATTCCATTGAAATATAAAGTATCGACTTGAAGTTATAATTGTGATGACTTCGTACAAGTTGACCATTTTCCTAATGTCAAAAAATAAAAGTTCCAATGTTTTCAGTATTATAGATTTATTTGATGAAAAACATATGACCTTCAGCAATTTAAAAAGAACACCAATTCCTACCTCCTTTCCCTTGCTTCTCACGATGTTCTCTGAACATTACAGGATGTCTCCTTTCGTGAGAAGTTTTATATAAAAAAAACAACAGAGCAAAAATACTACTTTTAATAACCAACAATTATCTCAAGTGATTCGCTTTCTGCTTCAAATCTACTGACTCCATCGATTTTCTTGAATTGTAAGAACGAGGTGTGAAATTTGGGATCAAGGAACAATAAAAATATCTGAAAACTGTTTCTGATCTGAATATAAAAAATTTTGATTTTACCATAACATCATATATTTTTCCATTGAATTCTAACAGAGTAAAAATATCATTTCATGTATCCCAAAACAGTTATAAATATAATCATGAGAAATATTGATGCAAGATGTAGTGTACTGGAATTACATAAATTTCTATCAGCACAAGTTTCACATTCCAGAAGAATATTCTTGTTGTCATTAAATTTTGCGTTCAATCGCGAACAAATATTGGGACTCTGGCACGACCGATGTACCCACTTATTGCCATCATCTGAAATGAAAAAGTGTTCAATCACACAATTTTTCATGTAACGTTAGTAGAACTTTTAGTAATATTCAAATTGAAATACTTTCTTCATTGAAATTATGAATTATGTATCTGAATTTCATCTATCATTTCTTGAAGTCTTGTTATCATTAATTGGATCACTTGTATATCTTATTATTTTATAATTTTCGTTGTTTGTATATCACCCAATCGATAGCTTACATTCAACAATATATTTAGCACAAACGGAATCGATATTGGGACAATGCGTGGTCTTGTATTTTTCGTCTCCATTGTACCAAAATTTCTCACAATCAGTCTTCGTACCCATAGGATCCAATTGAGAGCTACACGTATAACATTCCAGCGAAAAACCTGAAATATTTCCAATACTTTTAAAAATCCATCATCAGAACAATAATGCAGATTCAAAGAACGTAGTATGACGTTATACAGTGTGGAACAGCTAAATGGAATAAATTCGATAAGGAATAAATGAAAGCGTGTTGGGAAAAACGCTCGGACACGTCAATTTGTATTTTTAGATGCGCATTTTTGTCATAAAAAATAATTATATAGGGTGTGTCATGTGACAGTGGCCGATACCAACTTTCCTATTTTAAACACAACCCCCTGTATATTATTAGTTTTTTGGATTCTTCAGAGAATTCTAGATATAATTCATGTACAATGTCTATAACATATCATCAATCTAGTGTTTTCTGATGTATTAATTACAAAAATTGGCAATAGAAAAAGATAATTATTGTAATAATGTAATGTTCTATACTGTATAGAAATCAGCGGAGAATTTATAGATTGAATTAGGTTATACTCACATGTTTGCCACAATGAAAAAGACAAGATCAGTTGGTATATTCTCGTTGAGCTCATTTTGATCATTGTTTCGAAAAGTGTCTTGCGAGCTTTTATGTACCCACTCAATATTGTTTGAATTAATATTGTTCGGAAATTATGTTGACAAAAGTTTATAATGTTTATTCCGGTATACCGATTTGTCGTAATGCGAAGCACTATAAATCGTGATTGTTTATATTTATCCACAGGATGATCATATTCCGCTAGGAATAAATAATGAGAAATGAAATAATGGAAAATATTCGTTGAATATCTAACTCGTAATCACTTGTGCTTCTGAGAGAACGAAAGACATAATTTTTCATCCTCGGCAATTTCAGGAATACTCATTTCTATTATATTCGAATTAAACTTTTATCTTATCATCAACATGAATATCGAACTCAGAGAGTTTGCCACTGAACTTTGCACACCCTGTGAATGCTTATGTCAATGAAACTCGAGTGAGTTGTCCTCTACCAGAGATCCTGTATGGTCTATTTATTCAGGAACACCTAGAAAATATGTTTTCTCCTTCTTGTTTTTAGGCAATTTGCGTATATTGCCACATAAATTGTATAACTCCTGCTTCATGGTTTCAAATTCACAAAAATTAATCGAAGATATTTTGAGATTGCTTAGATTTTCGAAAATAGCACTGCACTTTACAATGTTGCACCTCAGAAGTTGGAGCGGATATGTATGAAGTTACAAATAAAATATGTCAATTCAGCCAACCACTTTTTCTTGAGGAAAAGAGTTTAGACAGTCAATAGTATATTACATAACAAGAGTTGTAAGAAGCATATCACGCACGACTAGAAAAAGTTAGAAATTCTAGAAGTGCGTAATTGTCTTACAACTCGAGTTGTGTACTATACTTTTTCTACGACCGCATTCATTTCCATCAAAAATTAGGATTCCATCAAGTGAAAATATATATCTTCCTACAACTGCTATGAAAAGTAGCGTATTTTTCATGGCTTACTTAATTTCAAAACGATGTATTGCACCGCATACATTTATATGGAGAATCAACAAAAATCGAGAAAAATTAGTAACAAATCGCGACACATTTATTAGGAAACGTCAAAATGTTATCGGCGACGCGGCTTGTTATTCGTTTCCATGGCAACTACTGAAGGCTCTATCTTATTGGTTATACGTCGTGCGATTTACTTTACAGATGCTAAGGTATTGGTTGTTGATCGTGCTCTCTTTTTACGTTGGGGGGTTGTACGAATTTTGTCATTTTCTGTTGGGGGGAATAGAAAAATGATTCAATTATTCAAACAGTTAGTTTAATCGAAAGTTATGAACAGTATTCCTAAAGATATCATATTGGCGAATGAAGTTAAGATTGCAGCGCCAGAGTGGGCAGTCACAAAACTATAAATATTGACATCGTATGTATTTTAATTTTTCTAAGCTTTATCTTAATACTGAATACATGTAAAGGGATATTCAGTTGTGAAAATTACAGAATATATTCGTAGACTAGCGATGATTTCCAATTTTAATTTACAAAATGGATTTCACAGCAGGTGAGAAATCTACAGCCATTCTTCCTTGATCAGTTCTGCCGCTTTTTCGCCGATCACAAGCGCGGTGGAGAATGTGTACGAAGAAACGATTTTGGGCATAACCGAAGCATCAGCAATTCGTAGTCTTTTCACTCCGTAAACTCGCAATTTGTTATCTACGACGGCGTATTCGTCTGAAGAAGGTCCCATCCGGCAACTCGATGTCAGATGTTTGCATGGAAGGGTTCGATATTTCATGGCGCAAATCCAAAAATCATCCGAATCGTATCTGGAATTAATAGGATAATTAGAAATCACAGACTTTTGATTAGATTGTCAGAGTCACTACTATGCCTTGGCAGTCGGCGAAGAACAGACAGAGTTTCGTGGAGAGAATGATTTCACCGCGACCAGCCTTAACTAAATGTTGAAAGATCGTCAGAGATGAGCTAGAACGATTGCAGAATTTATTATTCAGGCGTATTAGATGAGATCAGAATGGGGAATATGTGTTTCTGAACTTCAAGCAAACAAAGGAAATCCTCTGAAAAATGTATTGAGTCTAGATTGAAAACGATAAAATTGAGGAAAATGCAATCCCAAACTAGAACTCTACAGCTGTGGTTTCAAGTTTTTCAAGAAATCAATCTTCTGTTATTCACTTTTAATCTCAATTAATAAACACTTTTACAAATATTTTGACTCAACATGATTAAATTAGTACCTGATTTCATTCTAGAGATGTTGAGAATGGTTCCAACTATCCACCAAAGGCTAATTTTTATATCGCTCGCAAAATGCATGTGGTTTCATTCTATTATACAAAGTGGCCCGTTAGTGTGTGGAAGTAGAATTACTCACTTAGGGATGAAAATACAAAATAATACTTCGAATAAATGTTGTTATATTTGCGCAGATACACAATCCTGAAATATTTAGTAGATATACAGGACGATCAGCCTGAGCCAGGGAACGTGAAGTTTGATTTTTTCAAATAGAACACCCTATATATTCGTTCACCATCAAACTCAGCGTAGAATCCCGCATCCGATACCATCTTTGTGTTTTCAATTATTTGCGACGTTGTCGAACTGGAGCGAAAATTATGAAAATCCGACGATAATTTGTGCAATATAAATGGTGTCAAAAAAATTTTCACAGTGATGAATGGGTGCCCATATTTGGTGATTAGGAAGATAAAGGATGATTGGAATGTCTGAATGCAGTAAAGGTCAAGTTTTTGATACAGGGTGTTTTAAGGAGAAACGTTAATTCAGGAGATTTCAATTAACGATAACTTTTTTTTTTCAAATGGAACACCCAGTATATTATTCTACCATCCTGTAGGACCGTTTCATGCCGTCAAATTTTGTCGAAATGGTATACCCTCTAAAATCGATTGTTTTTGAGGAAATTGCATTTTTTACTTCAACCTTATATCACGTTCAAAATAATTGTATTTTCGATAATTTCTTGTTTATACATCGAACTATTCGTGTTCCATAAACTGTGATGAAAGAAATTGAAAATATCCTTACCAACGAATGAAATGATCATATCCATTTTTTTGTATTTTTATTCCTGAGTAATTCTATTTCCACACACTAATGGGCCACCCTGCATGTAAATTCCAGTATCGATATTTCTTCATGTATTCTAACTATGAGTATTTGAGCTTCATCCGAACCCAAAAATCAACATGACACACTATCCCGATGACAAACTTACTCATATTCATTTCCACAATCTCCATAATCTGTCTTGTTCAATTCCAGCCCATAATTCTCCCTCAGAAGAGTATTATTGACATATCTTTGCAGCATCCGTATCCCCTCTAGAAGAACCTTCTGATCAGTAGCCGAAGTCAAGTAATTCGAAACCACAACCGGCTTTTCTGAAGGATCAGAAGACCTGATGGTGATGTAGCCTCTGCTCTCGGGATGTAAAACAGCTGGGGCAATTCGGATTGTAGCAGGTTCGTTTGGGTGAAAGGGATCAGCAAGTTCTTCTGATGAGCCTCTCGTGCTGCACTTGGGGATGAAGCCCAGGAACATGAAGAGGAGGTCTGGGAATTCACCAGACGGTTCGGCGTATTTTGTATTGAGTCTAGCCAACATCTGTCTCAAACCTGAAGACAAATCATCAAGATAATATACAAAAAGAGATCAGGTATTCCGCCGATATGCTTTTTCAAGAAACCGGATTCCTTGATATTAGGTAGATCTATTTTTGTGATATTCTTATTTTCACCTCCAGGAATCGACAAACCCTCCTGAAACGGGAAGACCACATATATTGTACTCGCAGTAAACAACATCTGACAGCGAAAATTTCGCTCACCCAAAATTCCATCGGCCAACGTGTATTTACCTACCTGTGTGGTAAAGCATATAATGCACTTCCTGATATACAGGGTGGCCCACCACATTCGCCTCGGTATTTCTACGAAGAATGAAGAGAGTTAAGGAAAAATTTCAAGCATATTCCAAGATTATTTCGAAATATATAGGGTGATCCCAAAAAAATTACACACCAAAGTTACATTTTTTCTTATGGAACACGCTATATATTTTTATATTTTTAGATACCACAAACAAAATGAAGGTGAGTTACTATTCTATTTCCCATACTTGAAACTGACCGTTTCTGAGAAATTTCGAGAAATTCAAAAATACAGACCATTGTTTTCACCCTGTAACGTCATTTCGTTCCATACCGCAAATATGTTGTTATCCAGAGTTCATTTCAAGAAAGAGTTCGCCTATGCATCGAGAATAATAGACACCATATAAGTTTCTTATTTTTTGATAAATTGACTTCAAAAATGCTTTCTTTCTATTCATTACAATACAGTGTGTTTCATTTAATAGATGAAAAAATCAAAAAGCAGAAAGGTGAACCCTAATATAGTTTAGAAGGGAATCTAATTCTGCGCCAAATTACGCCACTAAATACGGGGTGTTCCATTCAACTTCAAGAAGTTATTTGATTAAATGTGTGTCCCAATTTTGAGGCAATTTTTTTTCGCCTCTCTGTATAATATTGCATTAAAAATTTCATGTAGTAGTTAACTTTAACCTTTGAGCTAAGCAGTACATTTAATCACGAGCAGCTCGTTACACGTTACAGGGTGGAAACAATTTTCAAATTATGGTCTGTATTTTTGAATTTCTCAAAATTTCTAAGAAACGGTCAGTTTTAAGTATGGGAAATATAATAGTAACTCACCTTCATTTTGTTTGTGGTATCTAAAAATATAAGGAAATATAGGGAGTTCCATAAGAAAAAATGTAACTTTGGTATGTAATTTTTTTGGGGATCACCCTATATATTTCAAAATAATTTTGGAATATGCTCCTCATGGACCCACATATAACTGTGCTTGAAATTTTTCCTTAACTCTCTTCATTTCTGGTAGAAATACTGAGGCGAATGTGGTGGGCCACCCTGTATATAAGGAGTATATTCTTACCATAAACTCACTGCCACTCGTTAAGAAACAAATTAAGGGCTATCTAAAACATCCTATACAGGTTATCCATAACCTTTCGATTAATATTGACCTTATAAAAATATTATAATGAAAAACTTTCGAAGTTCGCTAATATATTCTATAGACAATTGCTATCGATCCTGAAGATCACTCTTTGTATATACATTGGTTGCTTCCCTTTTGTACATGATAAGTTGTTTATGAGTCACTAGGGGTATCTAATATTGATGTAGTAAAAATTTTTCACATATCTATTATTCGCACCGGTAAACGTTTCTTGTTTGTTTTATTTTTTCATCTTTTTTTTTGTTACCCTCAAGCAGAAATATCATCTGCCCATGCGCAACCCTCTAAGGTCTCAAATGGGCAACTATTGTTTGTTCAATGTAAATTACTCATCGTAAAATAATATTGTTATCTACATTTCTCTCAAATAAACGTTATTAGTATTATTATTATCATTATTATTATTGTTATCATCATTATTATTATTATTATTATTATTATTATTATTATTATTATTATTATTATTATTATTATCATTATATTTATAATTATTATTATTATTATTATTATTATAAAGATGTGGTGGATGAGATGGATACAACCCAAACACGTTTCAGTGTTTCAGGCATAAATATGAGAGGAAAGCCAGACTTATTTGGGAAAGCACAACTGATCTGGGCCTAAACAGAGTGAATTAAAATGCAATGAAATAGCTGACGAACTGATTTCTTCAAGAAGTACCCAAAGTTCCCAAAAATTTAATTTAATCCATACCTGGTGCTGACAAAGGTCCTCCTCTTGTTCTCCTGTACAAATCGACATTTCGAGAGGTCATCTGGTTGGAATTATTCATTTTGTAGAGATTGTACACCAATCCGAGCGACACATGATCTGTCAAATTGACTCCAACTCCTGGTAAATCATGCACCACATGGATGCCAACCTTCTCCAAAGCATCTCTCGGGCCGATTCCAGATTGTAATAGAAGAACTGGGGTATTGATGGTACCACCTGCCAAGATGATTTCTTTTCTAGCTCTCACATTATAACTTGTATTGTTGTAAACGAATCTGACTGCTACAGCTGACTTGTCACTTCCGAATATTATTTTAGTAGCTGTTGAGTTGATCATGATGTCTAGGTAAGGATTGTTCTTCTGCGGACTCAAGAAGGCGTTAGCTACAGTTTGACGGTGACCGCTCCTATAAACGAATTAAGAATATTTTTTTTATTGGTGCCCCATTTTACCCATTCAAAGCACGCCTGAGCGTGTTTAAATCGAACTTTAAAAACGCGCGTTATCAACGAAGGAACGAGAAACGTAAAAGTCTAAATGACAAATTTTTGATTATTGATCTGACAGGCTGCTCCGTCATTCTTATAAAAACTCTTATGGAGAAAGCAGTTCAATATTACTTTGTTTGAGAAAGTTTTTTGGGCTCCGCCCATTTTGACGTCACACTTAGATAGTCCATTATGAAGAATACAACTATTTCCACTTTACCAATCTCAGAAAACTCCCTAGATGATTTCAAGATGTACAATTCCTGTTTGGGCTATTTTCATTATTGAACTGAGAATCTGAGGATAAGCTTGAAACTGATTTAATATGGTTTTGTTCATATTTGTCAGACAGAGTTCAGAGAACCAAATATAGAGATTGTATGTCTGAGTGCATATCTGTGAAACATGGTGTCCCTCAGGGTACAGTTCTGGGCCCTTTGTTGTTTATCATTTATATTAATGATATTGTCAATGTGTTGCAGGAGAGTAAAGTTGTACTATTCGCAGATGACACAATGATATATGTTGTAGGTAGAAATATCAGTGAAATGCAGAAAAAAATAAATACTGACTTGAATAGCATCTTCGAGTGGTTATGTTATAATAAATTGTGTATAAATACGACCAAGTCAAAGTTTTGCATTTTTGGAACGAGTCATAAATCAAATGAAATAAATATGGAAAATATAAATATTTGTATCAACAATCAAAGATTGATGCATGAAAAAGAAGTGAAATACTTAGGTGTCATTTTTGACTCTAATCTAACGTTCCATGCACATGTTGATTATGTAATGAGTAGATTTTCTAGAAAAATAGGCTTCATTTGCAGAATAGGAAAACATTTAACGACTGGTACCAAGGTGTTGTTGTATAACAGCATAGCTGCGCCCCATTCAGAGTTCTGTTCCACACTTTTATTTAATTTACCATCCTATAAAATTGAACAATTACAAATTATTCATAATAGAGCAATGCGAACTATACTCAAATGTAATAGATATACACCGATTCGAACAATGTTAAATGTACTGAATTTTCTATCTTTGTAGCAAATTAGCTAAATAAAGATTATTATTATTATTATTTACTAATACAACGACATCCCTGCATCATGTTTTGAGATGAAATACTGACTTGACATTGGATTGCATCCTGGTAAAACCAGTTATTCCTTTCTTGGCATCATTCAAGTCTTCAGTCGAAGGAAAACCTTCCTGTTTCGCAGCGGTAAGAAGATCTTCGTCCATTGGTACATCATAGCTGTATCTTCCTATAGTGAGAGGTCCTTCAAATCCGTGATACTCCTTATCAACCAAATTTCCTGTGCAAATGAAAATCTTGATGTTCAAGTCAATGAAATGATATCATTGGAATTTTTCTTCTTATTGATTCAGATGGAATGTTCATGTTTTTTTCCATCTAGAGGGTGTTACAATTCTCTGCATTTGAGAGGAAAGAGATCAGCTCGAATATCGGTAGAAACTAACCTAGATTCTAAAATTTCCCACAATTCTAGAAGCAATGAATGGAGAGAGAAATAATGTTCGTATGAAGTGCACAATTACAATTGGGAAGTATTGCTCACCGTTAACATTCCTTTCAGACTTCTTGAATATCGGAAGGAGATCCCGATAGCCCCATCCATCGTTCCCCATCGCCTCCCAGTCGTCGTAGTCTCTAGGAATCCCTCTAACATAACCTTCAGTGGCAGAAGTGCAGCCTCCGAGCCCTTTACTCCTGAGCAAGGAGCATCTCTTGTCGGGATAACCTACAATTGATTGAATTGAGTTTGTTTCAGCCAATTAGTTCAGTTTTAGTTGGATAATTTTTATTTTATACCAATGGAATAACATTGGTTGGTTATCTTTTGCTGTTAGAACTATCTTCTTCAAGTTTTATATAAAAAAAATCAATAGACTATTTATTGGATCATTTCATGATACACCAGCGACAGCTGAAAATCCATCGGCAATCTGAATCAAAAATAAAAACGAATTTACCAAACAGAACCGACTGGATTGAAGAATAAAAATTGTATACCAATGGCATCTAAGACAATTGGTCAAAAAAGTTATACTCCTATTTGGCACCTAAATTATTCAATCAGCTGCCGCAAAGAATGGTCGATGCAACTTCTTTGAAAAGAATTTGTTAAAGAGATGGACATAACAAAAATTCATACAATTATAGAAGGTTGAATTATCGAAAAATAGCTAGCAAAAAAAGGGGGAGGAAAAAAATTGCGTTTAACAGAATATTTTCTACTTTTGTGGGTATTTGTTTTATTAATGTCGCTTGTTTTTACATATAATTGTACATTAACTGCCACCTTTATATTGTTATTTTGCACTTTTCACTAATATTTCACACCACTGTGATGATTTTATTCTATTTTTATTTTATATTTTTATTTAGAAACAATTTGTTTATCACACCCAAGCTATGAAAATAGCTTCAGTAATTATCTTTATTATTTCTATTATTTTTATCAATATTATTATTCATCATTATTATTCCTCTCTTCATTCAACTAGCATTGCATCAAGAATATTCAATTCATCAAATCTTCTAGATGAGAAATTTTTTTCAGATGAATCTGATATAGGTGACCAATTTGAATGGTTGAATTTTTTACTGCCAATATCAAATTGTATTTTAGTATCAATAAAACATTTCGAAGTATACATAACTAATCCATATACAGGGTGCTCCTTAAATACATGCTGATATTTGAAGGGGTTATTCTTTGACACATTTTAAGAGAAAAACTTCCTATGAACGGATGTCCTAAAAGACTTAACTTTTGAGATACAGGGTGATAGAATTTTGAATAAAAATCAGTTTTTCAATAAAAACCGAGATGATATTTCATACATCTTTATAAAATTTGGTACATGCCTTCTATGCATCAAGGTACATTTTGTGATGTAAGGAATTTTTCATTATCTCTTCCAGTGGCGTCCTTACGGGTTTTGCATTGAATATTCTTGGAGAAACAAATACTACGCCACTGCTTACTTTGAAAATGAAAATGATTTTTGAGATCCTCATTCATTATTGAGCAAATTTAATCTCATGGATTTTTTGTCCGACGCATGGTTTTCGCTTAAAAAATAAAAATCGTTTCACTTCAGTCTATTCCTCAAAAATCTGATGCGGCCGGCGTGGAAATGTTTGTGCATCGACTGAAAGCAAATTAAGAGATCAGCTTTGTTCCAAAATGAATGCGAATCCAAACAATATATTTTTCTAGTCAGATGCTCGGTTCCTGATTAAAATAATTAAATTAAAGTTGCTTCATATCGCAGTACCAACCGTTCAATAATCTATATCACTCTGTATCTCCAAAGTTAAGACTTTTAGGCAATGTGTTATTGTTGTTCACGCCTCAATCCGACATTTTGTCATTCGCAGCGCCATCTCGCTGTATGTGATCTTTCCCTATGGGTGCTTATGGACAGCCTAAGTCTTGACGTCACAAGCTTGAAAACCTTTCAAAACAAAGCGTTTCTTTCACGTTTTTGCTTCTGTCAGTTGAAACTAAGAATAAAACTGCTTTTATATGGTAATATTAAGTTCTTCTAAAAGTCATTCTTATAAAAACTCTTATGGAGAAAGCAGTTCAATATTGCTTTGTTTGAAAAGGTTTTTTGGGCTCCACCCATTTTGACGTCACACTTAGGTAGTCCATTGTGAAGAATACAGCTATTTCCACTTTACCAATCTCAGAAAACACCCTAGAAATGAATGCGAATCCAAACAATATATTTTTCTAGTCAGATGCTCGGTTCCTGATTAAAATAATTAAATTAAAGTTGCTTCATATCGCAGTACCAACCGTTCAATAATCTATATCACTCTGTATCTCCAGAGTTAAGACTTTTAGGACGTACGTTTATAGGAAGTTTTTTTCTCTAAATGTGTCAAAGAATAACGCCTTCAAATATTAGCATGTCTTTGAGGAACACCCTGTATTTGAAAAATGAATTTACCTTATCAAAAATTGTTTTAATACCTTGACAAGCTTCTGGTTCTGGTTCAGTACGATATCCCCAATCCAAGGGACTCGATTCATTGAAAGGTGAAGATATGCCCCATTCTACCCCAGATCCAGTATCGTAAGGTGCTACAAAAACTGGAACGTTCATCGGTGGGGGTACGTCAGGTCCGGCTTCCAAAACTAATACCTAGTAGTTATTCTTTGTTTTTTTACTGAATACCGAGTTTTGTTGAAAGGAAAAGAATGAGGAAGTTTCCAATATTGAGATTTTATTTTTTCCATAAAATATATGAAAAATTATTACACCCGTATTTTTTCTTTTCTTTGTGCGATCGAATTTGACTCCAGAATTTCGTTTTGAAAAACTAGTTTTGGCTCCTCCACCATTCTGATGACGTACCAAGTGAAAAACCGGGTTCACACAGGAACAAATTGAGATTTTGCGTGCGGAAGTACAGTGTTGCCCTGCTTCTAATTTATTCTAAATATTCGGAAAAACTGACCAGAATATCTTGGTAAAATATGTCGTGGATTTTGCAATACCAAATCATGGATTGTTTACCTTTCGTGATATAATATCATATATGTCTTATGAAATATACATGCAAAAATATATGAATGCGATGCTATAAATCGAGGGCTATGGCTGAATAGAAAATAAATGAATGAATCGAATTTGTTCTTGAAGTGAATTATTTCAATATAATTTTGTGTTTGAATTTTCGGAACAGCTTTCAATTTATTTTCATGAAAATAGAAAGGTAGATCTGGCAATTGCGCGAATGCATTCGTAGATTTCGTCCGCGATCATCCGGATTACACCATAACATAACTTACGATAGCTATATTCACTCTAAACTCACTAAGTACGTCACAGTTTTCCGCCTCAAAATTTATAAATCGGTTTATTTTGAAAATAGAATGGAGTTGAATGATTTGTATTGTCATTCTAGAAAGTAGAGATATCAAACTAAATAGTTGAGTACTTATTTGATGAGAATTCGTCATAAGGAAACTTCCTCATTGTCAAAGCTTGTTGGGAAATGTACAGTTGCCATTAATCTTCAACAAATTTTATAAGCAGATCAAAGATTTCTATACGAATAAATTTGTCATCGTTGTGCAGTCACTGTAAAGTGTTGCCATATTTATTGATGCCTAAATGTTTCTAGCTATGTCTCAACTAATCAGAAGTTTAGTGGTTGACTAGATACTTATTATTTTGCACAGTTGGTATTGAAAAATAACGAAAATAGTCAGAACTATCTTCCTCATATAAATATACCATATAGTCTATTTATTCTGGGTTGAAACATGTGACGCATCGCCAGATTTAACCGTGATGCCACATGTTTTTCACTTTTTCAGCGATGCTCCGAATTAACTCCAAATTAAAACTTGGGTATATAATCACATATCATGAAAACTATTGAATCATTGTAAGATCGTGGTGGATAAATATTCATGAAGATTATTTACTTACCTTTCGAATAAAATCCAATGAAAGTAAGAGGCCCTGTTATCAATTTCGTGTTTAAAACGCTCTAATAAAGATGCAACCATTTTCTGGGCATCTCCTCTCAATCCTCTCGACATTTTGATGAGGATACGATGATATTAAGCTCTCAGAAGAACAATTTTGAAAAATTTCAATAAAAGAACAATTCGTATGTAAACAAGCGATTGTAGGGGTTCGCTCCAAACAATTTGGCATTGTCGTGAAGTGTTGCCATAATTGTTCATGCTTTGATGTTCCCAGCTGATTTATAAACCTATACTTTTTGTTTCGTACTAATGGCATTGAAAAGTTACCAAATCTGACACAGGTATCAACCCAGAATAAATAGACTATAGATACTCTTTCTTTCACACTGATGGCATTGAAATAGTTAAATCTGTCACAATTACCATCCTCTAATGAATTTATCGAAGAGATACTGAAGATCATGAATAAATTTGGAATCATTCTGAAATGAAGTTTCATTAATTGTTGCACTGACTTGGTTTCAATAATTTATGAAGAAAGAAATTATTCAGCAACCTTCTCTAGGTATAGTTTGAGACGAGTAACAAAGCCAATGTGTTTACCCAGACAGCACCGGATATTCTATGGATATTCATGGATATCCATAGAATATCCGGATAAGGGGAATGAATATCCATAGAATATCCGGATATTCTATGAATATCCATGAATATCAATAGAATATCCGGTGCTGTCTGGGTTATACGTTGATAACCAATAATTCACCTTCCATTTCCTCAATTCTGCCAACCTAGCAGCAGTTGCAGCTCCCCCAGGTCCACTTCCGATCACGACGAAATCGTAGTCATAATCCGGTCTCAGTATGGGATTCACCCTTTCGCATGTTTCGGCAACGTCGCTCATGTTCCTGAAGATGACGTCCACCATAGACATGAACATGAAATAATTGGCACCAGGACAAGCAGCTGGTAACGGAGGACCGTAGTAGGACGAATGGGAGCTTCCACAAGACGACATGGTTCTGAAATAGGGTCAAAGCCCTGGCAGTCGGCAATACACAGACAGAAACAGAAATATTCAATGAGAGTTCTGGGCGAATGGTTGAATTAAATATTCATTGAGAATATCTAATAATAACTACAGGTTTACTTGAAATCGACAAAAATTTACCTCAGATTGCTAGTCACTGAATGATTTGAGTTATTCTTAATTTTTCTTTTTATATTCAGATGAATTACAAATGTAAACTGATATTTTTGATAAAAACATGCAATTTACAAATAGTCTGTGGAACATTTAATACATAAACATACTGAGTGAACATATTAATCCAAATATGTTTAAACGGCTGGTTAAAAACAATTCATTCAACTATGAATATTTACTTGTTGAAAATATATGTTATCGTGGTCATTTTTTCAGAATGAATGCACTCCAGCTAATGTATGATTTTGGTATTGGAACGGAATTCGACGAAACTTAAATGATCAATACGACATAGCTATCATTTTGATTAATTTTTATCGTTGTCATTTCTTATATTTAGTGAAAAGAATCAATTATTTTTTTTCTGGGCTAAAACATTTTTATATGAGCAGTAAAATATTAGTGCCTTTTGGACTTCCAAAATACATAATCTGAAACAATATGAATTGCATTTCGCAATTTTGTTAAAATGTTGGTGTACGAATTCCAGGAATTGATTTATTTCTGGAAATGGTTCATGCTGTTCTAGTAAATATCATTTATAATACATATAGCTAGAAATTCTGCATTATGCGACATCTATGATATCACATTAGAACGAACATTAATCACGTGATCATATTGCTAATAAGTCTCCCATAAGACGTACAAATCTCATTAGTTACTTATCTTCCATTGAAATTGCGTGTTATTTCTGTAGATGGCACGAGTATGCTGGTTTACTTCAAGATGGTTCAAATATGGTTCAAACATCAAAAATAACACTCAAGGATTTGTAATCTCATAATTTTGAAACCAAAAATAGCTCCAAGATAATAATACCATACGAGTTTCTTTATAGACATGCTACCGTAGGTACTCCCAACCGATTCGTGTTTTTTCGAAAGTATACGAAGTATAAATAAAAATATCTAATTTTCATGTAAAGATAAAAAATTTGAAATCGAGAATAATCGTATTAGGATATGGGCCGACAAATAAACAAGCTTTGTTTATTCAATCAGTAATACTGTATAAAAGAAATATCCGATTAGGTAACTCGATGAAGGAAGGTCATTCAGTTGGAATCTTAAACAATTAAATATACAAAAACAAATAGTTTAATCAAGCTTTGACGGCGCACGAAATACACTCGCCGTCAAATAAGCCAATGCAATTGAAACATCAATGAAGTTTCGAATCAAAATCCAATTTTATTGATCCTTCGTTCATAACTCAGATACTAAATAAGTAATGACTTGTTGATATATTCACTATCGATATGTGAGATTTTGATACACTTGCTTTCCTTGTCACAGATTCCCGAAACGATCTCATCAATATTTTGTGTTGATCGATTCTTTTGTCGGAGAGTGTATTTGCAATGACCTCCACAATGTTTGTGACATTGCATTCGCAGTAGCTGGCAACACTGGCAACGCTATCCGCTATTTTCTGACGAGCAGGCTGCTAGGAGTCGCAGGCGTCATTGACAAAGAAGATATCGAGTTGTAAACAGTGTCAAATTTTACAGTCCTCTCATCTACATATTACAAAGATGTCCGAGAAGCATTTCGATGAATATGAACATTACAATTTCGAATACGACAAGCACATCTACTGTGGAAATAGCGGCAAACAAAGAAGCAAAAAGGAGGTAACCGAACATACGAATCACTTCGATCCTTCAGGCCATTCGAGGAAAATCGTAACTAAATTGATGAATACTGAGAACAAGAAGAAGAAAGCTTCCTGTTAGCTGGGACTGATTGGAAAAGTGAGTGGAAAGTGCAGTTTACGCTTTTCATCATCTCGAAAAAAACGTTTGCGAAGTATTTGGACTGTGATTTAGTTTTTATGGATTCACTTCTCGAACAACCTTCTATCTACAAGGCCGATTTCCATTCTGTGTTGTTCAACTGTTCAGGCCTAATAAAGAATACAGTATATGTTTTTGTTTTGTTCTGAAGGTTATATTGACAAATAATATATTTATACTTGGTTTGAACTCTTTTGATTTGGAATATATATATAAGAGTTCATAGATCGTGTATTGAAATGTGAAATGACATTTTTCAATAAAATTTTACTTCAACTCAATTTTCCATCCCTAAAAGCCTACCCTGATATTTTCAGAAATAGTTGATATCAATTGAAATCTTTCAATTGGAAAAATTATAAGTGCTCAACATAAAACTATGGACATTCAATAATTTCTTTGTTAGACTAGGTCATCGCTTCAAAATTTTATCGATTGATAAAAGTTGATCAAAAATATTTTTTTATAATATTTTTTTGATTTGTGATAAACGAATGTGTGATGAATGAATATTGATTTTTATTCAATTGTACAATATTTTCAGTAATTTTATCATGTATATAATTATATAAGACTAATGGTCCAGTAATGCTTTGTCTTCAAGATACAGGGTGTCGTTTCAGAAAGAAATATTTTTCTATATATCTCAATAATTCTTCAACCGACTTTGTTGAGATTGGGCACTATAATTAAGTGTAGTATAAGGCTAATTTAGCTCCAACCATTTCGAAAAAGCACCTTTACTATTATTTCATACTAAAAAAAGGATTTAAGCTAGTTACTTTTTCTTTCTGCATCAAACATCCATTCTTTCCATTGTCAGCATTTTCTTTTCGTCCCACTTTGTTTTCCAGAGTTCTTGGAACTGTGTAGAATAAAATAGTTTTTTTGAAAGACACCCTGTATCTACAACACAAAGCAATCAATTTCAAGTAGAACAAGTGAGTTCCAGATATGCTCGAAAGAGTATTCGAAATCAAAATATTTTTGTTGTCTGTTCTCGAGTTTATTTATCGTTGGGTTTATCTACTCTACCTTCAGAAAACAGATCATTTATCATTAATTTAAATCATATATTTACTCAACGATAAGGTTGTGTTTTCAGTAACAAAGTAAAGTTCATCAGGATGATAAACAGGGCATAACCAACTCGAATTGTTTTCGTTGTTTGAAAATGAAAATTCAAAGCTAAACGAGAGGAGAGTTCAAATAGATCAAATAAAATGATAAATCCCCTGGCTACATTTCAATTATCGTTAAGTAGCCTAGAATATTTATTTTCTTAGGCGGGGCAAAAATTTCAAAAATACTGCTCGTTCACTTTGCCCTTTCGTAAGTGTATGTTAAGTGTGAATTTGGTCGCCCTCTGGACTTGGCACATCACAAAAATAATCTTTAAATCTAATGATTTTTCATTCTGACAGCAGCATTGAAATTGTGGAAAAATATCTATCTAGCAGGTGATTGTCACGTTTTGTTTGCAAAAAAATATAAAACGAACGAAATAAGTCACGAATTATGCAAAA
Source organism: Plagiodera versicolora (assembly GCA_037013635.1). Classification (NCBI taxonomy): domain Eukaryota; kingdom Metazoa; phylum Arthropoda; class Insecta; order Coleoptera; family Chrysomelidae; genus Plagiodera; species Plagiodera versicolora. Next base: position 5,923,869 of record CM072991.1, on the reverse strand, counting down.
AAAACGTGACAATCACAACAGAAATTGAAAATTACGATAGATACCCTAATCATTTTTGAGTTTGTAAGCGTGTTACTTTTTGCATAAACCCTGTATAGAATATACCTTCGATTGTTTTTCTATTGCGCATATCTGAATCATATTTTTAGGTTCGCTTTATTTACTTGTTATATTCATTCGTAAAAAAAGACAATATCTTATGATAACGCAAGTTGATTACTCTGATAACGATCATGACTAAACGTGTCTTTGTGCGATATAAATTGAAAATAAACAATAAATGTGATATGAGACAGTGGGAATTTTCCTTCAGATTAACTCCCATTGAAAACTTTCCTGACTATCAAGTATAATTTCCATTATGATAACAGTTAATTATTTTTTTTATATATTCAATATTAATCCTCTTGTACCTAGCTGAATGACAAAATGTATAAGCCAAAAAAAAACAGTTAATAAGATTGAATGTTTACAAAACCTTTCCGTAGATTTATGATGGTCTTCAATTCATGAATGTCACACCAAAAGAATCATTTGAGATTGAGAAATATTCTGCTTCCAACCTGTTGCAATTTCTTTTTTATTGAATACGTATCAATTATTTTTTAATGAAAATGCATAGTAGACTTTTCTTTGTTGTTTATATTCTGGTATTGATAATTATGTTTGTCGAATGTGCATTTATAAATCATTGTACACTAAGCAATTTGTTATCAGTAAGTTTTAATAATATTGTTGAACTGAGAAATCATAAATAATACAGGTTTGAGATATGAACTTGCAACAATTTGTGAAATGTTTTTGAAAAAAACGGAATATCTCAACAATAAATCACGAATGAGAAACCATTCAAAATGCAACAGGTCTGAAAAAATAAAACCAACCACACTTCCGGTTCAACCGGAAGTAACAGCGTATTGTAAAAATGCCATATTGTCTTGTAGCTACCACTAAAATTCCAAGTTGATATCTCTCAAAACATCTAATCAATCAGTTAGGTGAATCACTTTGTAGAAGATAATCGTCATTTCATATAGTTCCTCCCTGATTTATTATTCAATAATCATTTATATCATTCTAAATCACGGATTGATGTTGCCTGATAAATAGTTCAAATATTAACTCTACTTACTCATGAGCACAATATCCGAAAACTTTTTTTTTAATGACCCCAGAAGGCATACTCATTTGACTCCATTCGTGTATATACAGTAGCTTATTTACAATGACATAATATATCGCCAAAAATATTGAAGTGATTCTTACTCTGACAGAAATGATTGGAATCAAAATGATTATATCGATGACTTTGTGTCTTGGTTTTGTCGAGTGTATACTCAGAATAAATGTGTCTTTAGGACAAAACGAGGATGCCATAAAGGACTTTGTCCTGAAACATATGAATCTGCGTCCATTAACCATCATTTTTGTGGATAGTGATCAAAAACATGAATCGTTTTTTGACTGTGGGGTGCAATTGAGGATAATAGAGGATGTGAACAATATACCAGATTTATTGGTTGATGAAAATGGCGACTATATCATCAATGGAAATACGCTAATGGATTTTGATTTGATTCTCTCGAAATTCAGGGAAAGCACCAAGTGGCGAAGCACTTCAAGATTCTTGTTTATTTTCCAAAATAACCTCACTGAGAGCTCAATTGCAGAATTATTCGAGAGACTTTGGAGAGTGCATATATACAACGCAGTATCCACAGACAAGAAAAGCTTCTACACTTGGTTTCCATACGCCGATATCAACGATTGCGGAAAAAAGTTCCACCTCACCAAATACACACCAACGTCATCTTCTGATCCGTTCAGTAATAAAATCCCCAATAAGCTTAGCAACTGTCAATTTAACTTAGCAGTAGATTACTACCCAGTGTTTTTCAACAGAGAAACAAACGACGGCTACATTCCTGCTTACATCAATCTCATTGGTGAGAAACTGAACATGTCCTCTAATATCGTACCAATCAACTTCCTTGAGTTTATTGAAGAAACGGGAACAACTGAACTAGTTTCGGAAACAATGAAGCGTGATGATATCCAAGGTTGTATCTCTGATGTCATATCTGGCAAGAAAATGGCGTGCGGAAGCTGTGATTACAGCTATGAAATGACGTTTTCCCAAATTCTCATCCTGCTGCCTCCCAGAACGAGGCTTTCCCCGGACACGCTGGCCATTTTCCCCCAAAACGTGCTCCTGGCTTATGCATCCACAGTCGCGGCGTTCATTATCGCATGGAAATACATCAACAATTCCCAATGGCTGAATTCGATGTTGGATATAATAGAACTACTTTTGACAGTGCAATCAACAAGAAGGTTCATCGGTGCATCAGCTGGTTTCCTAGTGATTTTGATGCTCTGCTTCGCACTTATCATGAACACGGTCTACTCGACAGGTCTCAGCAGCATGTTCACCAGTCCTGAGTTGTCACCGAAAATTCGCACAGTAGAACAGTTTTTAGATTCACCATACTTCATCAAGAGTACCCAAAAACTGTTGGGATATGCAGAGATGCGTTTCCCGGAAGATAAGTTGAGGGTCAGAAGAAAGTTCGCTGAAATCAATTCGTATGCTGATTATTACATGCATATTGATAATTACATGAAAGACCCTGTGAACGCTATTGGATTGTCATCGCATACTCTGCTTCAGATACGGCAGTTTGAGGAGATGGAAATTCTTACTGAAGATCCTGTGAGTAGAAAGGGTCCAAAAGATGCTCTGCAGCTAAAGACTCATCTTATAGATACAGGGTGATTCATTGGCAAATGGGCATACTGTGAGGGTAGGTAGAGGTCGCCTGAAAAACACCCATATGATGGGTCTAGCGCCTTGTATAACCGAGAGATTATTTCTTCAATGGCTCATAACTTAAAATCCACATTGTATATATTATTCATTTTTATCTGTATGCTACCGAATACCGAATGAATAAAACTAATGATTCAGGTACAGACTTGAAGAAATTAAAGGAATTTTATCAGCTCAAATCAACACCCTGTATGACGAAATTTTGAGAATTCGTTTGCAGATATGAGAAGAGCAGAAGAAATATTCCAAAACAAATGTGTTTGGTACTTCTGCATACCATTCTTGTACTTGTTAATTTGAGTCAAAATTATTTTTTTCAATGAACAGGTTGTACAAAATTTAAAAAAATATCTTTTCGTCTCTTATCTTTCATTTTCAATCTAACCATTTCATGATATCCTTAATTTTGGATCACAACCTTGATGTAAAATAAGTCAACAGTTCTTATTTGGGACAAAGTGCTGTTTCAATAACCAGTTACAAAAACCCTGTATGAGTGATGAAGATTGCATTTTTTCATCATGCTACAAATGATGAAATGGAAAGAAATCACATTACGAAAAAGTAACACAAATTTTGTTAAATTGTATTCATTTAAAAAAGGCTTCTTGCAAGGTATTTTCTTTAATTTTCTATCACAGGGTGTTGTATTTAATTTATAGAATTCCTTCGCTTTTTTCAAGTCCGTGCCTGGATTATTAGTTTCACTTATTTGGTATTCGGTAGCATACAGAATAATGAGTTTATGTTGTGAAAATTAATAATATATACAATGTGTATCGTAAGTTATGAGCCATTGAAGAAATAGGGGATATACAAAAAACACTCTGTATCTCGCTTATACAGGGCGCTAGACCCATCATATGGGGTTTTTTCAGAACCAGCTACGCGACCTCTACCTACCCTTACAGTATGCCCATTTCCTGACGAATCGCCCTGTATTATATCCTCTTCGAGTAGTTTACGAAGGTCACGGGTTTTCGAAAAGGTCAGAAAAATTTAAATTCCAAAATGTTTTGCTTGAGTTTTAGATAGATCGAAAAGTTCGTAGGCTGACACATAGAGGGCGTTACTTGTTCCAAATTCCAAAAGACACGTGCATAAATATGGCAGCTTTCGTACTATCAGTTTTAGCATTTTGTGTAAAGAAACTTGTTCTGAGATATCGAGAATGCTCGCTCGTCAGTTATTATTCCGCGTTGATGAAGTAACTAATGCATATTTTGTGGCTAAAGGCAAAATTATTATTATTGTTTATTATTTCCTTCTTTCCATTTAAAAATTTTTTGTGAGTTCAGTCTTATTCATTGTGTAATATAAATTATTTCTATGTGCGAATAACAAAACAAATATTAATAACTAAACGAAATAAAGTAACTAATTGAGTATAGATATAAATAATAATGTCATTTAGTCTACTAACAATTTGAAGTCAAAATTCAAACATATTTTCACACAAGGTTGTGCTATGGAGTATTCTACATATAGCAAAGCTGCTAGAGAATTAAAAAAAAAATTTATTAGCCATTTAGGTACAGTGCGTACATATGTATATTGTTTTTCGTTTTTAATAAATTTTCATTGGGTTAGCATGATTGACATATTTTTTTTCAGTTTGAAAAAATGTTGTTTATTCAATAAGGTCGAAAAGGCATTGCCTAAGGAACCCTTCATCAGATACAGTGAGCCATTTTCTGTTTTCCATGAATTGGTTAATTTTCAGATAGCAAGAACAACATCTCACATCCTATTGAAAAGGAACTACCCATTACTCAGAAAGATTGACTATTGGATTTTGACGATAAGAGAAGCTGGACTCCCCATCAAATGGCTATATGAATATTCTAAGAATATGAAGAAATATGAAATGTCTGCGGAACTGGAAAGTGTCAGGAAATTAGACATGATAGACATGCTGAACTCTTTCAAAGTTTTCATGATTGGACTCACGATATCTTTTTATGTCTTTTTAGCTGAATTGCTATACTACAAAAGTATTCAGATATAAACTTTGATATATCGAAACATACGAACTAAAATGAAATAATCCTAAATCTCTTGGAATGGATGCACACTCTGTAATAATCCGTTGCCGAAAATAGTCGAGTGAAGCTGGCTGTGTTTAAAAAATAACAAATGTTTCTAAACAGATTATACCTTTGTTTAGCTCACAATGGAATCAAATAAAATAAAAAAAGTAATCTGAACTTTGGATGTTTAGTATTTCTTCGAATTGATACTTTTTTCAGAATAGACATTATTGACATTTACATATCAATAATTCCGAATAAATTGTCGAATATTGAATACAAGAAGAGAATCCCATGGATAGTGATGAATTTTGTTAATTGAAGTCTAGGAAATATTCACCATCATTTTCATTATTATTATCATAATTCAATCACGTAAGACCCATGTTTGAAATTTAAAATGAAGCTTTTTTTATTGTTAAATAAATAATCTGTTTATTTTATTATTGTTTCAATTCGTATTAATTGACATGCATATTGTACTTCCGATTATCTCATAAATAGAAAATGTATTCGATAAATAAATATACTCATTTATCAGTTACTTTTTATTTCACAATTCACCATCAATGTGACCCTTTCCAATATAATCTCCATGAGTTGAAAAATTCATTGCGAAAACAATCGAAACAGATGAAGGAAAAATGTCTCAATATTTTATAAGTTCGTATATAAGCTAAACGCATTCATAGTTGATCATCAATATTCACTCCAAATGTTATACATTATTCCTTCATCAAATATTGCTGTATGAAAATTACATCGGTGATATGGACGCATTTTTATTATAATATATAACAGTCACATACGATGATGATCAGTTTTGATGAAAGTAGTTTCAAGTTCAACTCGGTAAGCATCAATTGAGTTCAGGAAAATTTTTTGTATATTTTCATTGAAGTCACTCCTAATGAATTCATCAATTTCCTTGGTGCTTTCGGTCCAAACCAGATATATATTATTTTAATTAGAAAATATTTATTAAACGACGTACGTTTCCATGTTCAAGCCATTTTCAAGTTTCACAAAAATAGATATGATAGAAATATAATTTGGTATAGAAAGACTCAAACAATTTACATTACCCCAAAAGTCGTAGATGAAATTGAAACGGAATATATGGGGAAGGTGATTTTTAACGTAAACAATCATATGAACACTTTCCGATCGACTGAAGTTTTGGAGTAATTCGTGATTCTTTGAATCAATAGTTTCACGTTTTACTCAAAATTTGCCCCCATACAGGATGTGGTAACTATAGTCTATTTATTAAAGGGAGATAATTGTGACTACGCCTGAAAGTGCAGTGTTGCTACTTGTCTTTCATCTGTCAATACCATTAGGATAAAACCATGAAATAATTTTGCAACCATAGAACTCACAATAGGATCATAGCTGAACATATTCAGGCGTTAATAATGAAGGCCACACCATACTTCGACAAGACTCCTAAAATAAAAACAGTATTTTTTTTCAATTGAACCATCCAACGGTTATCCACAACCAATGGTTATCCAAATATTGTGTTTATCTTTCATCAATTGAAAACACTATTCTTAAAACGAAGCAAATCATCAACTCAACCATATTTTCTGTTTCGGAGCATCGCTGAAAAAAGAAACGAGCTGCAACACCGCACTTTCTGGCGAGCTGTCACAACCATCATGCTTAAATAATATATAAATAGGCTATAACTCAATAATAAGTGAAAAATAAAACGCACAACTTAACAAAGAAATTATTTTTTTCCATCTCATGTAAAAATGTTGGAAAAAAATGTTTCATACACTGATTTTCGTAAATAAACGAACAGTCTGAATTTCTGAATCGTCATTTTGAATTCTCCATAGTACTTGTATAGTATTTCAGAGACTTTCAAGAAACCAATGAAGAACTTCAAAGATTTTGATATCAAACACTTCAAATTCTCGATGTATCTCATGATAGTATCAGGAACGTGGAGACTGGAACTTGTTACTGAATCTAAGATTGTTAAAACATGCTACAGGATGTATACGATACTCATACAATCGGTCTTCGTTTGTTTTGTGGCTAGATTGATTATCAAACTATCATTTGTTTGGAAAGAAGACAAGCAGAAAACTATAGAAAATATGGGTGTGACATTATTTGGTGTCATGATATTTTCAAAACTGATGATATGTCAATCTAAAGGAATAGTCACTTTACTTCGGAAGACTTTAAACGATGAAGAAGGGATGAGAAATGACACTTCTCAGGAGGATAAAAACATTTATATCGATAATGCTAAGTATACATTTAAGGTAAGCTAAAAAAAGTGATTCATATTTTATTTCATGGTTTTTACAATATCTACCTATTTTTAATTTTTTATTAAGCGGTTATATACAGTTGAAATTTTCGAAAAATCGATTTTTTTTGTTTCATCTTCTAAATATACATATATTTAATACACACAGAAAATTTCATATCATTCCGGAGAATAGTTACACGCGAATTTGAAAAGGCGTTTCAGAGTGCTTGAAAATGCTTTTCAAACTTTAAACGCGTTTTTCTCAAATGGTGTTTTCAAAGTTGGTGACCAACATTACTCGAAAACGGCTAAATTGATTGGTCTCAAATTGTAACACGAGCTTCTTATATATATTTTTCAGTAATTAATCGAGGATTTTTTCTCACCGATAATTTATGCTCTTTATAAACAATTCAAGGCCGAAATTTTTGTCAAAAATCAATTTTTTTCTTCGAGAAAACGCCATTTTCTGCTTTCTGCTTCGATTGATTGCTGGATTTTACATTACTTTAACGAAATCTGTTTGGTTTTTTAATTTTGGGTGATCCAGTTCAGAGCTATACCGAGTGGTCACCGCAAAACGTCTTTTTTGAGAGGAGCTCCCAGAGATCAGCTGTAGCTCCTTCCCAAATAAATATTTCTTCCAATACTAAGTATTGAAATACTGTTAAAAGATACCATAATATGTTTACAAATTATCAGATCAAAAAAAGTTTTCTCAGAAAAAATACTGGAAAATTCGCTTTTTTCGGCTTTCTAACTGTATACATATAACTGTTAACATTGTCATCAGAAGACACCTGTGATGGAAAACTTTTCAATACGTTCGAGAGATGGCGCCACTCGCGGAATGTTACATACATACAACTCAAACTAATATCAATCATGTAATATCGATTAATTCTCAGTATAATTTTAGGTGACAGCTGCTATAACAATCTACACATACTTATTTTTGGGGTTACCTTCAATCATTCTCAACTACATAAAATATTTGAAATGGAAAAGAATATACCAGAACACCAACTCCACATGTCCAAAGCCCTTGCTGATGGTCACGTGGTATCCTTTCGATGAGGACGAGCATTATTTTTTGGCTTTCGGAATCGAATCAGTGTCTCTGATAGTAGCTGCTACCTACAACAATGTCACCCAAACTTTCTTCATCACCATGATGAGATTCATGATCGGGAAACTGATTATTCTGCAAAAACATTTCAGGAATTTCGATACGTGTGAAAATGGTGGATGCGCACGAAAAAGTATCGGTGATGAGCAAGCAGTTTTGAAAAATTTAAAGATACTCGTCTTGGAGCACTCGAAAATAATGGGGTCTGTACATCTCATATCATTTCCACATACAGGGTGGCCCAACGAAAACGTACTGGAAGGTATAACTACCAGGAAGAGATTTTATTGAGAAATTAGCTGGAATCGACAAAAACAGAAAAAAAGCGAATTATTTGTAGGAAAATATTCTCAACATTTACTTTAACAAAACGGTGAGTTTTTAAGCGAAATCGATTTACTTTTTGTATTTTTTGTGAAATGCACTAGCGACATTTCAAAGGTCCATATATTTGCGACAAGTAGACGGAATTTCAAAAATAATAAAGCAATGTATAGGGATTCAAAAGGGCTTTTCAACGAGGTATCATTTGACCCCCATTCCCATTTGAAAAAATTTAGGGGATGCTACCCCCGCTTAGGAGGGTGAAGTTTGGGCTATACTTTTTGCGTCATAAGTTATTCCCCTCATAAACAAAGTTGACGTGTTTCAGGTTTTTCTCGATAAAATCTCTTTCTGGTAGTTATACCTTCCAGTACGTTTTCGTTGGGCCACCCTGTATATATGTTCTATCTGTATATATTGAAGTTTCTAATACATCGAACCTTTTTTTCTGTAGATTTATGGAGAATCTAAATGAATCTATGCGGTACCTCATGTTACTGGAATTCTTGATGAATTCTGTGCAAATTGCATCGTTGCTGATGCGTATTCTCATGGTAAGATTCAATCAATCATCAATATTCGTTGCTGTCTTTATAAAAATCGATATATACCGGAAGGTATTGAGAATGATGAAAAATTCACCTCGTATTGAAATTTCATATCCACAGCAAGGATGAACTCATTGCAATAGATTTTTCAACTTGAATTTTGTTTTTGATACGATTCCTTTTGTGTATCGCCGACTGCCAGGAGCTTAGTCAGACTGTAGCAATAAAAAGTAAGGTGTAAAGAAGCTTTTTGCAGTTTCAATGTTTATTGTTTGGACTCGAGTCTAAATAAATTTGTGTTTGACATAAATAGATCATACTTTTTTCAAAATGAGGTTGGTCAAGCAGTGACTATTACTGGTGCTGGATATCGCGTCAGGATATACCATTTTTTGTCGCAATCGGAAGATATTGATGTGGCCAATATGTAGTTTCAACAAGAAGGGACACTGCAAGATGAATGATGTTGGTTGAATGAACTTTTTGCCCAAAATAATATATCGATTACTTTTTCACAGAACGGTCTGTCACTTCTCAATTTATTGAATGTTTTCGCTTTGGGAATGATAACTAACCAATTATTCCTACTGGCATGGAATGCGAATGAAATCAAAGAACAGGTGAATGAACAAGATTTATTATATTATTACTCAAACAACACTACAGACTTTAGCGTGAGTCATAAATTAAATCGTAGATTTATGTTGTACAGAGCACTGCCCTGAATGATGCATTATATGAGAGCAAGTGGTACGAACATAGCTCTTCTGTCAGAAGATACATTTATCTCATGATGATCAGATCACAGCGACCTCTAACGCTACAAATTGGTCCTTTCTATCCAATGACGATAGAAACGGTTATATCGGTAAGTTCGGATCACAGATTTATAAAAGTGATCCTGCACTCGGTGTTTCGTTGTGAAGCATAGCAATCATTGTCACTCGGTAGCGAGTAGTAGCAAAAAAAATAGAATTCAATGGGAATACGTATTATCCTTACACCGTTGAAATGCTTCTTGTGTAAAGATGATTCTTGATGAAATCTTATTGTTGTGTTTTACCTGACAATATTCTTTCCAGACATTGAAGGCAGCGTATTCCTACGTCACAATCATGAGATGAAGGCTACCCAAGTTGAAAATATTGATCAGCACTTCACTAATCCATTTATAACACGTATATTCTTCAATTTATTCAAAATATGAGTTATATGAACGAATGAATAAAAGCAGTAGAAGTAAGGGAAATATTTAATTTCATAAAATACATCCAAAGTTACCAAAGTTTTGAGAAAACCATTAAGATCTTACCACTTCACTCAATCCAGCGCAGTCAGTCCTTCACATATTCAGAACTTCACCATTTCACCTCTAGATGGCGTCGAGATTGCTAGATTTAATAATTCAAGGTTAGTTATATAGATGGCCTTACTATTCTTTATATCTTATTTACAGCAATCTATCTATGAAAGGCTCTCTAGTAATATGTCAGTAATAAAGATGGGGTCTAAATGTCTATGCTTATTTTTTATATTTGCTAATCATGGAAATTTTTAATCTGACTGAAATATAAACAATACCTTATTCATTTTTTTTTTCGAAACCGTCTTTCCCCTAAAATGTAATTGAATATATTTGAGGACAGAGGTATCGACCTTTTTTATCAGTCAATCCTGCGATACTTGCTCCTCGTTATTTTTATCGATGACAATTCGGAATTCATCGAAGTGGTAATGGATAAGTATTAGATAAATATTTCGATACGAATGTTGTTGTTTCGAGCGACTATGCATATTATATTACTCACTTTATTTTTATCTGTTATAATGGCTGCTCCAATATCTCTCGATGAACAATGGCAAGATTTCAAGGTAAGAATATCAAATCTTATCAAAAACGAGTAGTTGAATTGCATTAAACCTAATATTAATTATATTATGTTATGTTTACACCAAATACATAGTTTCTATTTTCAATATGGAAGAGTAGGGCGTATACATTACTTGTAGGTTATGATATCTTGATACATTAAAGTATTACTGATAATAGTTAGCATGGCATTTTCTCAACTAATAAGTAAACCTTACAAAAAAAATGAGCTATAAAATCCCTAACATATTTATGAAAATCCGTTTATAGTATTAGTAGATGAAAGAACGTGATAATTGATGTCCATGATTGTAACATAAATCTCTCTAAATGCTTATTCTGAGGAATTAATACCAGCTTTAATTACAGTCTACTCATAATAAGAGCTATGGCACTGAAGAAGAGGAAGCCAGCCGTCGCGCCATATTCGAAGATAATTTGAAAAAAATTGAAGCGCACAACAAAGAATACGAAGAGAACAAAGTCACTTGGAAAATGGGTGTTAATCAATTCACCGATTTGAAACCAGAAGAAATGAAGAGATTTATGGGATATAAACAATCGAAAAATCTTGCTACCACCTCCTAAATTTATTTTTACGTACATTTTATATATATATTTTTGAGTAATTGATGTTTGAATAAATAATCATCATTGCACGTTCATTAAATACTTACGCCAAGATAAGATTTCAAAGGGCAACTCTGCTCTGTATACTTCATTGCTATAGAAGTGGTTAGTTGCTGTGTTTCAGAAAAATTTCAAAATTAAATAATCTATTTATTACCATTGCCTAATTTTTTTCTTAAGCCAAGGTATCAAACTTTATACGCCTATACATACAAAAAGAGACTTCCGATGTCGATAAATCTACATGTTGCAATAAATTTTGGATCTAGCACATGATCTCGACTTTGAAAGTTGAAAATACGGTGCTCTCGTCGTATTTCCCAGGAAATAAAAATTTGTCGAACGTAGCCTCAAAGTTAAGACAATAAGGTAAAGGGATGACGACAGTGATCTGCAGGTTACCATTTCTGCGTCATTTTCAGATTATAAGGCTATTTAAAAATATTATGTATTTATAGATACACATTAATTTTTGGAGTCATTATTTTATCTATAAATGAATGTACTTGTTACGTATGTTTTTTGAAAGGTGAATCATGTTACATATTCAATATTTACCTGATTTGTATTAGATAATTGATTCCATCAACAGATTTTTCATGGAACGTATCTAGGCCGTTAAGCGAGGTATGAATGTATTCATTTAAGAGAGTGGATAAAATTTTGCTAATATATCGCGACTGTAAAATGAAACTCAAAATTATTTTAATAAATTTTGTAACTGATTGGGCGACTTTTGACAAGGTGTGATAGCTTTCTGTGACAACGACACAACGTTGCCAGATCACCCAACACGACTCTGGAGAAAGATAAAATAGTGAAATAACCAAAACAATTGCGGAAAGGGGGACGAATAACTATGTATTCCAAATTAAAACAATCACATTTCTTTTCCGTATCCTCAACGAGAACGTACAGATTTATGTCCTTTCATCTTGCTCTCGAGCCAGTCTGCTCTGTACTCAATAATGTTGAACTCTTTCATGGTTCCTCTTTTCTTTAATTCTGACATTTTCTTTGCCATGTCAAGCATATCGGTAATTTCTGAAAAAAACTATCACTATTAGAATACGATACATTAACCAAAGAATTTGCCACTTCTGAATCTGAAAGTAGACAAGCCTAATAACAAAAAATATCGATAATAGCTCAACTATCATCTCCTGAATAATTTTTGAAAATTTGACAAAACTCAAAAATACATGTAAATCAATAAAGTTTTGTTCATAAGAACCCAAAATTCTTTAACGAAACCAAGATGTAAAGTGAAATTTCAATCATCTAATTTTTTAGAAGAAAAGGCAATAAATAAATAGTTTTGACAGAAAAACAGCGCGGGAAAACTGCTAAGATTAAACTCGCAATTGCTAGGAAATCATGATATTGTTAGGAACAGGCTAGGATAGTTGATTCACTGGGAGAAAAATCCAGAATTGAATCTAAAATATCATTTATAGTATCTCAATAAAATTAATCTGTGATTATACTCACAGAAAATCATATATATATTCTCACTTAATAACAATAAGATTGTTCCTACTAGAAATCCTCAAGGGATCAGAAAATATCACTGATTTCTAATAAGATCAACGTTAATAAAAATTGCACTACAGACCCCAATAAATATATAAATAAAGCGGGTCCAAATTACAAGAAAAAAATTGATACTATCCTCTCAACTAAGCACGTAACATAGGAAACCTCTTTTCTCCACTTAAAACAATATCATGAACACTTGTTCAACCATACAGAGGGTCTCCAAGACCCCTGTCCTCAATGGACATGTACATGCCTTCTTCCTCGTAGGTTGAATCGTGTTTCGCCAGGATACGCAGTAGAGGACGGAGTTTCAACCACCATTGGTCTTTGGGAATACGTTGCCTAAAAAAATAATATTCAATGGTGACTATTTCAAAATTTAGTTAAGCGCATGTTCAGTTGTGAACTGATTGGAAATTTCAATCAGAATCGAAAGAGGACTCCAGACGATCAAACAAGAAGTAGGTTTTTGTGTATGGTAATGTCATCTGTCTAGTGATGCTCATAATGAATCATTTCTCCAATAGGCGAGATCACAAAATCATGAATTTGGATAAAACCAGCTTCCAGATCAAATATAATAATAAAAATAGTGTATATGAAATTTATCTGGAAAATATTGGCGAATGAATTTAAGATTGCAGCGCCACAGTCGGCAGTCACAGAACCACACATGCTGACATTGAATAGTTTCATTGCATTAGGTTATAATGGTTTTTTCGTTAATATAGTGTGAGTTTATAATGAAAATAAAGACATTTCAGACTTTTGTAGTGAGCTAGGGCATCCATGTGTATGTATTATCATATTTCTAAAAGTGGTAAGCATTATCATTTGTTCTATTCATTATATTATATTGGAAATAATACGAGGTTAGAACCCTGTTGTGAATGAGAATGATTCTATCAAAATATATTCAAGTTTCTGATAATTTGTTTTGTTTTTAGATTCGAATGGCAACATTTAGTTTAGGGTACTTTGAAGGCACAAACACTTTCAAACTTTGATGAAGGTGAAGAAGTTTTGAGTGCTGGACATCATAATATCATGATGACTAGAAAATTGTTTTTCTAATGGAATGAATTATGAATTAATAGTATTTGTTTTTTCTGATGTTTTTTGGCGAGAAGTGCTAAATGAAATAGATAATGTGAAATCTTGTTTCAATTTTGTTGATACCTGAACAATACTATGCTCGACTGTGACCATTAATGTAAACAGAATTTCATCTATCTACTCACGATATTTATATCACCAGCTTGAGGAAAAGCATGGGAATTAATATTGGAAGTTAGATTTTACCGATTCATAATTTCACAATCTTTCAAATATTCAAATTCAGTATGAACTCAACAAACCATAATACCAAACACGAGAGCTATGTCAGCATGTCTAGTTATTATTAGTGCCACCAGGTGGCGTATCGCTTATGTTCATTTGCCAATTATGTAACTCCGAAAAAACTTCAATTACAACGCTCCTCATCAGCTGTGATAATACTCGGTCTCTGACATAGTTGACATTTGAACTACTTTTGGGGTTCCTGCGGATATTCCATTCAGTTTTGTCCACGAAAATTATACAAGTATGCACTGAAATAAAAACCTCATATTTTATGGCTGTTAAAGATTCAGTTGAAAGTTGAGTTTTCCAGTGAAAAATATACGTAGGGTCGAAACTATTGCGACGAAGAATGTTTTTAAACATGGGTACATTTCTCAACGCTCTGGATGTCATAGTATATTTTCAAAAAAAAATTGACTCGCCCATCAATTGAAAATGCATAAACAAAAATCAGAATAACTCACTCAAAATTAGTTTCTGCTTTGAGAGACGCCAACGAAGTACACTTGTACTGCCTCTTGACGATTCCCAAAAGACAGGCTGTGTTAGGATCCGTGCAGCTCACCGTCCCGTCCGGTTTCGTGTTACTTTTCAATTGACAGACGATCCAATCGACCGCCTTGGCCGCCATTTTCGTCCCCAAGTTACGATCGAAAGGTGTGGGAGAACCGCCCTGTTGCATGTGACCTGAAAATCGGTTAGTTATATTCAAGATACTGAGATTTCACTTGTCGTGTTTTCGTTTTACCCAACACGTTCATTCTGGCACTGAACAGTCCTCTTCCTTCTTCGGAATACAACCGGTTGATGAAATCGGTGTTATAATTATCGTTGGCTTTTTCGTTGCGAAGAATCAGACCTCTTTGGACACCTTCTGACATTTTGGTGGCCATATGGTAGACGTCCTGTTGAAGGTCTTTGATTGTGAATTTCTCCTCGTAGATGTATGCAGCATCTGAGCCTCCGGCCAGACCTGAAACGATCGATCGTTCAATTATCAGAAGAATATTCTTGGTCATGGGTCAGGATCATGAGGCTTACCAACCACTTGTTGATCATTGAGCTGGCAAGTTTCATGTGCGAATATTATTTATAAAAACGACAGCTGAAAAGCATTCTCAATCAGTCATAACAAACCACGAGAAGTTTTTATATACGGGGTGTCCCAGATCTCAACGTCAATCCTAAACAGAGTAACAGGATTGATCATAACCATCAAGAGTAAATCTGAAAACAATCTATCCCATGCAGTTTGAAAATTATGGGCATTTTAAGAAAAACCAAGAAATTCGATCAAACTGTACCATTTTTTGGTTATTATGGTTATTCTTTTTTATTTTTGTTCATTTGAACTTTGGAAACGTAATCCTAAATAACATTTCTAGATTCCCAATAAGAAATAATGACACAATTGCGTCAAGCTTCCGAGAATTGAGACTATTTGTTAAACTACGAATTGTCGACTTTGACAGGCCTTCCTTTAAAAAAAATGTACCTTGACGAGTGGCATTAAAAGTTGGCGCATTTTATCAGGATTCTAAAATGGTACCATACTTGTTAGTTTCATGTAATAAAAAAGAGTAAGAAAATTAAAAACTCAAGATTTTTGTTCAGATTTTAAGGCGAAATGACCAAATTTCTAGGATTTTCTTAAAATGCCCATAATTTTCGAACTCCATAGGATAGATTTTCTTTCATATTTCTATCGTGATGGTTACGATCAATCCTGTCACACCATTTCGGCTTGACGTTGAGTTCTGGGACACACTCTATATAAAGAAAACTTCTGAGGTATAATTAGATATTTCTAAATATAATGAATGAATAGGTTAGAGTTTCTATCGAAAAACTTCATTCGTGCAAGCCCTGTTAGCAAAAAAATGGCTATTCAAAAAAACTTCTTGCCCACTCTGATCAAGGTCATGTTATTTATTACTATTTCTTGATTTTTTGAATTATTTATGGCAATTAACAAAATTCAAATAAAAACTGTACCAGTTTGGAGAATCGTTTGAACTCATAAGTAGATATTTTATGATTGAAAAATATATTACATCAAGGATATATATCAATTTCAATTTTTCATTTCGTTCTTAATATTTTTGCTCGATTCACTCATGAACAAATCTAGGAAATTTCAGGAATAATAGGCATGTTTTCAATAGTTTCGCCAATCATTATATCGCTGAGGTCAAAACAAACTGAGTTCTCAAATTAATTTCTGATAAACAATATTTGTATCCGATTGAAAAATCCAAGAACATCGGTTATGGTTAAACATCATTTTTTTTCTAAAATATATATTGTATGAGGTAACTAAATTAAGTAACTAAGTTACGGATATAAATTCAACTTTCTGTATAAAATGGAAATTGACATATCCATCGCGGACACAACATTCACGATATTGTCTTCATGAGAAGATACAGGCTTCGTTGAAATATAATAAAATCATCATAACTCACCAGCTAGGGTAGCGAGATACCCACAATACCCTCCCATGGTCTCAATAATAAACACCCTTCTCTTCGTCCCCTGAGCGGACTGTCTGATCCTGTCGCAAATCTCCGTGATCTCGTTGAGAGCGGTGTCACAGCCGAGAGAAAATTCAGTACCAGGTACATTATTGCTGATGGTACTCGGGATCACCATCAGAGGGATGCGGAAGGCTGGGTGGTCGTCTCGACCTTCGCATAATTGAAGGGCTGCTTGGTATGCCTAAGAACGATTGCATGCGACTGATTGTTTCATTTTGGCGTTTTTTTTTGGAATGGTCGAAAAATTTTGAGAAAATGTGAAGTCAGTCACAAGAATTGTTTGTGTATCGAGATAATCTTTTCACTTATAATTGCACAAGTGGTTTGTATTTTATCGGGTAAATTTGGGTTGTTTAATGAGAATCCTTCGGTGTCTAGTTGACAGTTAATCTCGTCAAATTGCTAAAGGAAACGGATTAGAATTTGAACAACACAAATTTCCCCATCAATATCAACCTCGAGTGTAATTCGGCAGAACAATTTAATGAATAAGAAATTTGGAAACATATCAATGCAAACTTTATTTATGAAACATCAAATATAAACACATTTTTATTTTAATGTACAATTATTAAAAACGCAGTTATTGAAATTCATACTAGGAACAGTGATATCGCTGCGGGTGTCACAGCTAATCGTTTCTGTAGTAGATCTGTTGAAGTTTTTTCATTTTCCAAACGAATTGATTGAATAATGCTTGAATGATACTCTTTGTCAACTTCTAAGTATGGTTTTATTGATGATGAATTGCTGTGTCCTGTTATTTTTATGAGAGCTTGTTCTTCAATTCCGCGATAATTGATGAACAAATGAATAAGTGAAAAAACCACTAGTGTATTTGTCGCTGTAAAAGTTAAAGCTAACTTTTGCCGCTGTCAAAGTGACAATTGCACTGTGGCATATGCGATTTTTTATACATGAATTGAATTGCCAAAGGAATATTTAGAGATAAAATTTGTGGACTGTAGATTATGAAAATGATTTAAAATTATTGAAAATATGGAAAGTACAATGGGCGCGAATACATAATAATGTGTTGAGTACTAAGTTTTTTCTTATTGAAAATTCAAAAAGTAATATGAGCAATGGATATAGAAAACTGCAGGAATTAGTAGTACTAATACAGTTCTCACAAAACAAGAAAGACGTATTGAATAAATATTTACCTCGAAGCCTCCAATGATGAGAATAGCTTGAATACCAAATTCTTGAATTCTGGATGCAATCAAACCCAGCCGGTTTCCAGGTAGGGTTCTTTTTGTGCCCAAGTATGCACAACCCACGCTGACCCAGCCAGTTACGTCTGACCAACCTGGAGACAATTAATTCAATACTCGAACATTATATTTTCATACTTTGTGTAGGCACGAATTCAAAAATATTTCTCAGAGTTTCAATCCCAAAATTATACCAATAAAAAATAATGTAGAAGAAACATTTTGGATTGAAAACCATTGCACCAATGCCTCACACAAAAATAAAATCATACATTAGTATTCTCATTGAACCTCACTCATATTTTTGACATTTCCAGCGACGAGACCCTCGATTCCGTCGTGAATGCCCAGCACAGTGTCTCCACGGTAGATGCAGTTGCGCACGAAGGAACGAACGGCGGCGTTCATACCGCAAGCCGGGGCGCCGACGTGCATGACGGCCATCACGTAGCCTTCCTGAATTAAACCAGAAGGTAATTTATGGGCTTCGAAGCTAAGGGGAAAGCGCCGCAAGAAGTAACAAAGAACCGATTCTGGTACACATTTTGGGGATAACTTATACAAAATAACACAGTATGTTGGAATTATATCAATCAAGTTGAATGTACGCATATATCAATGATCTTACATCACAATATTGAAATATAGCTATGATAAATCAAACCAATTAAAATTTCTTCTATTCATGCACCAGTGCAGAGTGGAATATTTTGCAAGAAATAGGTCATTGGGGGAATCGTTATCGATTCAAAAACACAATCAAACTGAAACTTAATTGGGTAGGAACAGTTGAACAGATCATTTTTATATCATACCATGTGAACCAGAAGCGGTATTTTATTACCACCAGTGATAACTAAGTAAAAGGCAAAAAAGGGGGTTTGAGAGAATTATCGAGTAATACAAAAATAAAACAAAATATCCAATGAGTTCATACTTATTTCGGCATTACAATGTATACGTTTCTAAAATCACTTATTTTTGTTATTTTGTTTTGTTTTACTCATGTATTAAGGAACTTTCGGTATAAACCGATTTGCATTGTTACAAAATGAAGTAGAAGCAAGCTAATAAGCATTATGTAGAAGTAATCCTAGAAAGTATTAGAATTATTAGATTTTATACTCACGGATCCCCACATAGTGTCTTGCTATTAATAAAAATAAATTAAGGTTAGTCAATATCAAAGCGAGCCGAAATCAAAGGAAATATTTCTAAATGCAATTAGTGAATGTTGACGTACTTCCAATAATTTTTCTGACTGCCTCAAAAACTTTAAATAACGGCAAATAAATGGCATACCAGAAATAAATGTCATGGACATTGTTATGGATTTTCAAGATATTAAAATGTTACCCTTTCGATGGTAGCTGGCTGGATGTAACAAAAAAAAAAACAGTATATAAAAGGGTTTCAAATATACATGCACAAGCTTATTTGATTAAAGAAACAAGTGAAAATATTGATAGCTCAATTATTATCAGTGACAAATTGTCATTCATGCACCCAAAAAAACTATATTCAAACGATTTTTCTGTTCATTTCATTTGACCCACATCAACTCACTTTTCCATGTCCCCTATCATCGAAAGCATCCTTGGGAGGTTTCAAACGAGTAAGAAGCTTGTAGGTTTCCAAATTTCTCATGAATGATTTTCCTCTGAGCTGAACAGCTTTGTCCCACTGTTTATCTGCCAAAGCCTAGGCAACACAAAGCGATTTTGAATTCACTCATGTTGTGAGAAAATTATTCTAAAATATAGTCTGTCATTTTTTTACGGCGCATATTTTGACGAGCTGTCACAATTCCATTCCTTTGTAAAAAAATATTTTTCCAAGTTTATACATATGGCTAGAATAAAATAAGAATTAGGTAAGTAAAGAGATTTGACGACCTTTCGAAAAAATATGAAAGGAATTTTTACTCAACTAATTTACTATACAGGGTGTTACTTAAATACATGCTAAAATTTGAATGGGTTATTCTTTGACACATTTTAAGAAAAAACTTTCCTAAAAGTCTCAACTTTTTAGATACAGGGTGATAAATTTTTTTTTTAAATCGCCACTGGTAGAGAAAATAAAAAATTTTGTACATGACCAAATGCACCTTGATGCATAGAAGACATGTACCAAATTTTCTAATGATATCTAGAATATTATCTCAGTTATTTCGCAAAACTGATTTTTCAAATCATAACTTCAGGTTACAATAAATTGACAAAATAAGATGGAAGATACAACCTTCGTTCTCAATTCTTATTTTAGCTTATTTCTTGTATAAACAGTTGATGTATTTTATTTATGTATATGTATAATTTATGAATTTACAAAACTGACTGCCGGTTCTATAAAAGCTCACCTGAGCTACAGCTTTGGTCTGTTTGACACACTCCATCAAAGGAAGTCGAACTGCTTGGTTACCATCTAGAGAAATTACGCAAGGCTCGGTGTTTTCATTGGCTTCCATCAAAGCCATGACGGCTTCAGCGCCCATTCGGCAACCCTGGAGAGGTTAAAAATGTTCCCATCTGTTGTGAGGTCGGTTTGTATTTTTGTGGAACTGGCAAGAATTCTCATCAGGAATTTAATTGTGTATCATTTCATTTTTTTCTTTTGATAACAATTAATTATTTTCATGTTACTAGAGCACTACAACTTATATAAAAACGAACCGTTTTGCCTTGATTACATGTGAAATTTCAACTTCGCCATTTTCAAACTGAAGGGGATGTACCATTGTGACACTTTTGAAAAATTTAAACAAACATCAGAACATTTTATAGAGTACTTTTTTTTTTTAAAAATCGCGAAAATTGCCTAATTTTAAGTTTCACTTGTGTAGCCCCTCAAAATTGCCAAAGGAATCTACATTCAAGAACAGTATAGCACATTCATTCATATAGTGACACATCAATAAACTATTTACCAGTATTCTATCGAACGCTGAAGGATTTCCACCACGTTGTACGTGACCCAATACGGTTATCCTCGTGTCCTGGTTCAAATTATCGACTACAACCTTTTTTATTTGCTCTGCAGTTATGGGATCACCGTTTGTGTCGATGGCTCCTTCCGAAACAATGATGATGTTCAAGCGTTGTCCAACGCTTCTTTCCTGTTATCCAGATGGAATAGAAACAAATGATCATGAACAAAATCCTGGAATGTTTCGAGATTGAATAATGTACATCAGAATGAATGATCAAAATAAACTCATGTAAAAATAAATATTCTGAAAAGCTCGAGCAAGTTTTATGATATCGTCAATCAAAAATAGTATAACTTATATGAATTGATGATTAGGCATTATTATTTGACATAATTATAAAATTAATCACAATAATTTCAATTCAGTCGAATAGTCAGTGTGGGAAATGTGCTAATAAAATGAAAAGCATTGAAATACAATATCAAAACGGTTAGGTGAAAGCAGAAAAAAAAGTCATTTCTATAAAAATAATCTGTCATCGACACAATCTGAAATAGTCTTACATCATTCATAATTTTCACACAACATAGTTACAAGAAAAGTATGAATTATACCAAGAACTATTGACCAATGAGTAATGTTTTATTGAATGTCAACAAGAAATTCTCTTCTCGTTTGAAAATCGGTATTACCGCCATTTACATGTCAATCGTGAATTTCAACTATTATACTAAAAAATATCGACGCTTTTCAATATAACGAATTTGTATCCCCATTCAGTCATACTTCAACTCGAATTAGTTATTGAAATTGGAATTGAATAAACGAATGTAGATCTGTAAACCAATATCTTAGATAAAATCAGTTAATCAAAGTGGGATTAAAAATATCTTATTAGTTGTTAGTACAGTACATGCACCATGCAAGAAGCACCCAATTTTCACACATATTCAACAAGCTTTTCGCAGTTGTAGGCAAAAAAATGTTTTGCTTTCGAACATTAGATTGTGATGAAAGATAGTAAAGAAATGTGCATCGGTTTTGCAAGGAATTATACTTCTGTTACACTTCATCGAAATATATACCTGCACTAATTTGTCACAGAGTTTTTCTTGCCAATTTGTCCCAACTGGATCTTCAGGAATGAATACATAATCAGCTTCTGTAGTCAACGCAGCTACTAATGCTAAATAACTGCAACGTTCAAAGGTTTTCACACAACAGTTTTCATAAAGGAAATTTAATTTTTTGTTCTGTTGTCTACGAAGCGACATTGGTCATCATGAAAATATTTACTATAAATTTACTGCCCAAATGGGGGTTTATTTTATCTTGAAGAGAAAAAGTTGCACATTTATGTACTCATTTTATCGCCGGGTATGTGATTATATTCCATATGTTCATTGTTAGTATATTAGCTGGCGATTTCTGGACATGTTTTTTTTATGTTTTGTGGGGAGCAATGGAAAATGAATATTTTATACTGTGCACTCAAAAATTCTTAGCAATAAATATTAAAAATTAGAAAAAGTAATAGCTTGAGAAATGTCCGATACGATAACTTGATTGTATAAACAATGTAAAACTTTCAAACATATTCTTTGGATAATGAATACCGGCAGATATTCATGCATTTCAGTTGCGTCACGACTATATCGCACCTATTGATGAATAAAAATGATTATTTTTCTGACATATGATCATGACTCAGTACCATTCAGTTTTATAAGCATTAATGACCCGAATTCTCAGTTTCAATGAATCCTTCGATGTTCGTGTATACCCAAAGCGAGACGTTGAAAAATCGACCCAAAATACCTGTAATATTTTTTCACACATCTTAGTAGGCCAGTTTGTAGCGGCTGGCCATTCGGGTATGAAAACAAAATCTGCATCTCCTGCCAAGGCAGCGTCTAGAGCTAAATGACTGCAAATTGTTTTACCAATGAAAAAGTCTTATATTATTTGCTGTAAACTCATTCGAGAGACATTTGCCTACGTTATCCCTTAATGATACATTCCTTCGTCATCTGTCATTCTCATCAATAACATCAACATATCGAGAAATGTCTGTTAATCATGACAGATTCTTGATACAATATTATTATAATAAAATTAACTTTGTTGCCCAAGTTTTGCGAAAACATAAATTAAACGTTTCCACTGACTCCTCAAAAACCGTAAGAGTTACGTAGTTTTTCTCAAGTCACTATGAGAAAACGGTTTTATTCCCATCTGTATATACAGTTTATAATCTTCTAACCCATAATAACGGCTAACAGAAGAAGAAAAATATTCTACTAGTTAAATAGGAAAACTAAGTGGTTAATATTTTCTGAGCAAACTTTAAGTTCAAAGAACGAGCTCTACTATAGTCGAGGCGTTTCCGTTTAGCGAAATTTGGTAATAAATCATCGATTACTAATAATAATAATGATACCTTTTTTTTGCATTTGACAATTGAAAATTGTATGGGATTCGTCAACACAAGAGTAAAATAGAACAAAACTGGACACACAAATAACTTGAGACTAAACGGTTACATATAAAAGACAATCAAAAAAAGAACTTAGATAAAGTTTCAAATTTGTGATCAGCCTATTTTTATTTTTTTATTTATTTTTTTTTTTCATTTTGCTAAAGGTGTTCGAAATATTTTCAACAACTCAGGTAATGGCAATGTGAATATATTAAAGAATCAATGTGAATGAAATTCATTCATACATTTTATTTAAAATCAATAAGTTTCTGTGCAAAAGAGGATACCGAAATACTAACAGAAAGAACGTAACAGAAATAAAATTTAGGTAGGACTCAAAAAGACTCTGCACGAGCTGTCTCTACTCCCTTAAATTAATAGACTATCATCGAATGATTCATCACCAATTTATCCTTCCGAAAACATCTGGACTTTAGCAACGGTTAGTCGAAAAACGATGCTAATTAAAAAGGCAAACATTTCAACTCTACCGCGGCGAAATACCTGTTTCAATTTTTCGCACAGTTTATTCTGCCAGTCAGCTGGCGGAGGAGATTCAGGAATAAAAACGTAATCTGCTTCAGAAGTTAAAGCGGCCACCACAGCCAGATACCTACAACAGTAAGATGGATTCATGCACAACTCAATTTGATCTCTCAAACATACAATTACGATAAAAAAACAAAAAAACTAAAAGTTCACGAATTAAAATAATCACATTACACTTGTACGGCCTTCTGCGCATGCGTGAGTGTCATTCAGGTCGTCCATAAACCCATCTTCACCCGTTAAGGCAGAATTAGAGCGAAACCAAGTGGTGCATGAATCCGGCTTTGGGGTATGTTTAGTTATTTTCACGACGGTAGACAACAAGGACAATTTTTGTAGGGAAATTAGTTGTAGGAAGGTTATTTATCTTACCCGCAATGTCTACCCATAACCTCCATGATAAAGGTGCGCTGGTGGGAGTAAGCTGTGCTTACGATGCAATCAACAGCTTCAATGATTCTACAAAGTAAAACAAAACATCGGTGATTTTGCACTCATCATGTAATACATATTTTGATGAGAATGCGGTGAGTTTCAAATTATTCAAATTCCACAATATAAATTATAGTTTGACAGTTAACCAGTGATAGTCATTTCATAAGATTTCTTGTTCAAAATTGGAATAAATACGGGTTTAGTCTATTTATTTCCAGCTGATAGTTATATGTCACACAAGTAACAGATGCTATATTTTTAAATCGAAAGAAAAAACATTGAAGTGAAAGAAATTATTTTGATATTGAAGAATGGTACTTTATTTTCAATCATATTGCAATGTAATATTGAAAAAACTGTTCATGAATCGATTTTTTTTTCAAATCAATTTGAATAATAAACATAATAACATAACCTAACTTTCAGAGTATCGCTGAAAAAAAAGACAAGCAGCAACACTGCATTTCCTGGCGAGCTGTCAAAACAATTCAAAAGTGCAATATAACCTGAAAATTCAATTCAAAATATATAATTCATACTCCTACTAACCTGTGCAAAGCACTATCGGTCCCGATAGTCATATCAGTGCCGCAAAAGTCGTTATCGATGGAGCCGACCAACCCTGCAATCTGCAACGTTTTGTATTTTTCCCGCTCTTCGGCGGTAATCTGTGAAGTTTTCAGGAGCTCGTCGAGCAAATCTTTCCATTCTTGCCGAAAAAGATCGGCCCCTGTCAAACTACCGTCTCCGCCAATCACCACCAAGTTGGTGATGCCTCTTTGGACGAGATTTTTGGCTGCTTTCAGACGACCGGGTTTTTCCCTGAGATTTTTATATGGGTTAGTGACAAGGGCTTTTTGATTATTTGAACTCACCTGAAGGCAGAGCAGCGTGCAGATCCGATAATAGTACCGCCTTTGTGAATAATGCAACTGACAGATGACCAATTGGCTTCCATTATGTTATCACCTCCATCGACCATACCTAGGAAATTGTTTTCAGACCGGTCTTAATATACAAATTGATATTGTACCTTGATATCCCTCTCGAATGAAGTAGACTTTGCATCCCAAATAAATTCCCATGCGAACTACAGCTCTGACAGCAGCATTCATGCCCTAAAAATAAACGAATATTTCGAAATTACTTGAAACGGGGGCCAATTCCATGGATTTTCACCTGGGAATCGCCACCACTCGTGAAGACTGCGATGCCCTTGCCCTTATGGGCACCACGTCCTATGAATTTTGATCCTGTATTTTCTGTCATTTTAGCCTAAAAAATTATTTGTCAAAAAAACATATGAGGATTTGAAAGAGTTTATATTTAAAATCATTAGAAGAGTAGGCCTTGTTTACATTACACCGATAACATATCTTTGTTGAAAAAGTAAATAAAAAACACTTACCGGTTCAAGGACGCAAATGACCGATTAACAGAAAAAGAGATGTTTTTCCGAGATTTACAAATAAAGTTGGAACTTCAAAAGTTCTATTTTTCACTCATCAAGGTGACCTCTAAGTATAGGAAGACAATCCTATTCATCAATGTTATGGTAGGCACGTAATAGCTGCAATCACTAGTCACTACTAGTTTGAGCTTAGCCGACGAAGTTCGCAGCTAAATTACCGAATTTATCCGAATGATCAGTGGCGTTTCAAAAACAAATTTACCGTTGTATTATCACAGTTTAATACTACAGATACAGTTGGGTCACTCGCTGTCCCTTTGATGTTGGGGTCATTTTTATAAAAGAGTGCGTAGGGAATCTTGCACTGACCTGCGAATCTCCGCTGTGTTGATGCCGCCAATGATGACCTCTAATGACCGATAATATTATTTATTATATTAAACATATGTATATATTTTTTGTTCTATTTCAATAAAGCACATTTCAAGTTTTTTAAAACTTTATTGTTTGTAATAATTTTCAAAAAATCACTGCAAATAAAATATAATCAAGTCTATCTGTACATTATTTAACTGTGGAACTTTTTCAAAATAAGATTACAATTAAACCAAATCATGAATGATATTCGTTCAATAGGTGTAGTGCAAAAAAGGGGCCAATAAAAATATGTATAATAACAATACAAAATAGCTTTATTCGTATAATATCAAAGGAATATCTAAACCTATATGAACACGAATCACTCTTCAAATTGAAATACATAAATCACTTTTACACAGCCTTAATAATTTGGTGGATATTTTGTTCTTCATTGTTCTTTCCCCTGGTAGCTTGATAGGCATCTCTTTCTTTATCTGGGTGCTTAGTTGGCAATATTGGGGAATGAATATTTGCTTTAGCATGATACCTATGAATATATTTCTTATAATCTCTTGAATCCTTGCTTTCTTTCAACTTTTGGGGGGAGAATTTTCTTGGGATTTGGACTCAGTCAAGGCCAAACTCTCTATACTGTAATATTTCTTTTATGATACGTTTCGCTCATTGTTATGGGCTTTATCAATCTTGTCACATCAAAAATGAGGATAAAAACATAAATAAGTAAATTACATCCACATTGTGCTATTATAGCACTTTAGTCTGAAACAATATTACCATTACAAAAGGAATGAGAGTAATCAGATCGATAAAGCTCGAAACAATGAGCGAAATGTCTCAAGAAAGAAATATTACAGTATAGAGAGTTGACCTTGACTGAATCCAAATCCCAAGAAAATTCTCACCCCCCCAAAAGTTGAAATACTTAAGAATATGAATGAAACGTTATTTTTTTCCCGAATTACCACCAAGTTTACCTTATTCCGGCAATGTCAACTTCGAAATCCCCACTGGTAATAAAATCGTTGGTAACCTTATGATGAACCCCATTTTCGTCAATATTTTCAACAAAACCCAAGCACACCTAAAACAACCGAACAATCAATAAAATTTCACGCTGCCCAACAATCGTTCGGACTTCGAACCTGTCTTTTAAACGTGAACCCATACCCTGTGGTTGTCGTCATACCAACATATTTACCATTACGGTATATGGGTTCCCCGCCCCAAGGCCACAAGTCAGTTTCGTGGTCATGATCCTGGATGATCAACTGGAGATACATTCTCTTCACTCCTTCTTCTCTTTGCTTCAATAAAGCGTCTCGGCCAATGAAATCCACTTTTTTCTGAGAGAAATACAAATATATTTAATACTATCATCGTGAAGAGTTGTAGTGTAGAGATGGGTTGGTGGGTACAAATGGCGATGTTACATATTGGCGAATGAATTTGAGATTGCAGCGCCAAAGTTGGCAGTCACAGAACCACACATGTTGACATTGGATAGTTTCATTACATTAGGTTATTTTTTCGTTAATATAGTGTGAGTTTATAATGAAAATAAAGACATTTCAGACTTTTATAGTGAGCTAGGGCATCCATGTGTATGTATTTTCATTTTTCTAAAAGTGGTAAGCATTATCATTTGTTTTATTCATTGTATTATATTGAAAATAATACGAGGTTCTGTTGTGAATGGGAATGGTTCGATCAAAATGTATACAGGATTCTGATAATTTGTTTTGTTTTTAGATTCGAATGGCAAAATTTAGTTTAGGGTACTTTGAAGGCACAAACACTTATAGAAGTGTTCATCAAGGTGAAGAAGTTTTGAGTGCTGGACATGATGACTAGAAAATTGTTTTTGTAATGGAACATGCTCGACTGTGACCTTTAATGTAAACAGAATCTCATCCATTCACGATATTTATACCACCAGCTTGAGGAAAAGCATGGGAATTAATATTGGAAGTTTGATTTTACCGTTTCAGAGTTTTACAATCTCTCAAATATTCAAATTCAGTATAAACTCATCAAAACATAATACCAAACACAAGAATTATGTCCTCTCGTCTAGTTATTTTTAGTGCCACCAGGTGGCGTATGGCTTATGTTCATTCGCAAATCGATTATTTTATTGGAATGATGCCCATCTCTAACTCCAATATTTGCAGCTCGAAAGAGCGGAAGTGCATGTCATTTTTGTAATTTTTCATACACAAATTCGAATACATTTTTGAATTCTATCCACATTTGAGGTGGATGTGCATGATTAAGCATATTGTATTATTATTATGTTGGTTGATTAATTGTTAATTCTAGTCGAAATTCTCACAAATATAAAAAAAATTGTTCAACGGTAATCCACAGTCAATAATAATAAAAGTTTGGTGCATAAATTTTATAAATCGAAACATTTTTGAAGAAAAAAGCAGAAACACCGCACTTTCTGGCAAGCTGTCATAACTATTTTGCTTGAATATATTACTGTAAAAAATAATATATGTGTTGAAAACTTCATCTTACATCAAACTTGACACGCCAAACTCTCCCACATTCCAACGGGGTAGTACTAGTATCAAGATCTTGTCCCCAAAAAGCATAAAACTTTTCAACTCGAAGAGCTCTTGTAGCGTAATGTCCAGCATGTTTGATCCCGTATTTTTCCCCTGCTTGAATGAGACTAGAATAAACATGTAGAGCGAACTGAAAAAAACAAAAAAAAAACAATCACTATGTCAAACGTCTCGTGACGTCACCATCAACAACAACCTAACCTCATTCGGGATGTACAAAACGTATCCCAGTTCACCAGTATGGGTGAGATTCATCGTCCTTATACCGTTTGCCAGACCGATGTCCAGCATTTTGAAGGTGAAAAACGGAAAGTTTCTCGGATTGAGGTCGGTGTCTGTCAGTTCTGACAGGAGGGTCCTGGTGTAAGGCCCCATGATGCACAAGGCCGTGAACATGCTGGTGACGTCTGATAAGGCTACGGTGGGCGGTAAATGTTTCTGCAACCACACTTTGCATCTGGTTTGTTGGATGGTGGGGGCGATCATCATATAACTGCGCAAAAAAATATTGAAAAAATTAACAACATCATGATTTACAGGACGTTGCAAAAATGATTAAATTTTTGATTTTTTTGCGAAGCCACCAATTTTTTAAAACATCTATTTGTATCAAACAGTGGTGGGCGGTTTTGGTCCTGTTTTTTTTTTTGTTTCAAACTCGCAGATCCGGAGATTAACTGTCCATCATGCAAAACCATTATTTGTGTGATATCTTCTCGAAAAACTTACGATACCATAAAGAAAATATCCGCTTATATCTCGGTTTGTTCTTGAAAAAAAGGGTGAATTTGAAAATATTGCATTTTAAGACCCCCTATTTCTAAACTCTCTTTCAACTTTGATTCAGAAAAAACAACTTTTTTGCACAATAAATAATTACCGTTCTCCTTATGAAAGGAAAATTGTAAATTATTGATTCATAATATTCATTTGATAAAGTGGGGTAACAGAACAATCTAAAGAAGGAATAAATTTGAACATATATTATAACAAAATAATATGATATGGCATACCACAAATGATTTCTATCCTGTTTTTTTTTTCATTTTCTTTATTGCTCTGATTTGAATGTGTTTTCCTTTGGAATAAAAATTAATAGAATAAAAATACTCACTGGTTTTCTGATAGTCTAGCGAGGGAACAGTCATTTTCATATCCTCCATGTCTGTTTTGCATTCCTGTATGGATAATACTACCAACGGGTACATCAACATCATTCGAACAAACATACTGCAGTGCTTCCACCACTTCATTGCCTTTCGACTGAAAAAATGAGATTTCATAATAGTTTCATTGGTAATGGTATATATTTCATTCGGATTTTCAGTTATATAAATCAGCTACTGATGAAATAATAGATTATTATCTTCGTTAAATTTTCAAGGTGATGATGGGAAAAAGCATTCTCTATTCTCTTTCAGTTATTGTTTACCGTCCAAGTGTTTGAGATTTGATGTTGTGATTGGCTGTGACCTCAGCTGCAGATGCACTATTATAATTAGTATTTTATTTTATTTTATTTATTTCAGGCATAGTGTGAAAAGCAAAGAGTATATGGAGGCTATTTTATTTTCAATCTAGTCGAGATATGGAACTAAATTTATGAAATGTACTACTCTGAATCCAGCAAAAGCATCGTTGAACTAGCGAGGGTAACATTTCACCCTGCTTTTAGATGCATCTAAAAAAACGAGATTATTCAAGAGTAGAATATCGTAGGAACAGTTGGATGAAGAGAAGTAAAAAATGTGACAGTCAGTGACATCAAGTTGACAGTTTTGAAATGTTTAAGAAGCAATAGGAAGAACATTTATAAAAAGAAGACAAAATCTGACAGTTATGTAAACATCGATTATAATTTAGTGTACCAATTGTAAAGAATAAATCATTCATCGTTCGAATTATCATCGTTATTCGCTCGAACCATCGAATAGCATTACAATTTTAAGTCAATTACATTCCCCAAAAGTAATGAAAACATCTCTGAACAAAATCTTTGAAATCAATATAATAAACATTAAAATGAATAAAAAATGAGGTCTTACCCACATATCGATTTTTGTAAAAGACGAATAATCACTGATCCCCACTCCTTCTCTGCAAGCCGCATACTCATTGGCCACAATATCGAACCAATGAGGTTTACCGTACGTGTTCGTGTACGCCATTCTATGGGGTGTTGACCAATCCGGCGAATCTTGCTCTATAAATAAAACCAAGTATCGAATTATTGAAGACACCTAGAACGTGATATTACCTTCCATGTGTTCTGGATCGAACCAAGTGGGTCTTTCGTAACCCATCACTTGCCCGAATACAGCACCGGCTTCTCTTAGTTTGGGATAAACAGGCGACATTCTCAAATTTCGACCTAGAAGATGGTATTCATCAGATTTTTTTTTGTATTACCGCTTAATTGATGTTACTCACCAGTTTGAAATTCATGAAAGGGGTAAATCAGGCCATAATGTAGCCCAGGCACTTCTTTGACTCGATCTCTCAAGAATTTACGATTGTTGTGCAGGCCTAAGAATCTGGAGACCTCCAATTCGTACATGTCAAATTCAGTTTCTCCGTTAACTATAAGTTCTGCAGTAGCTTTTCCTACTCCGCCTGCTGCTGCTATTCCCACTGTTTTCATTCCAGCGGCCACCAAATAATTTCTAATCTATTGAAACAACAAATTGGTTTCATTAATATAAATGATCCCAGCAAACAAACATGGATTCGTCAGAAATTATTTATGATTGTTGTGCACACATTAATGTCAACTTTTTATTTGTCAGTGATTTCACTCTTACTAGACCAAAGCTGGACAATTTTGATTCTATAATGTCACCCTTACTTAATTTCCTTATCAACAACCACAAAAATAGTTACTTGTGTATGATAAGTGGAAAGCACAAGATTTCTTCTACTAGCACATTATTTTCAGACAAAAAAAAACATGAAAAATGCACCCGTAACTGTCTGTCATAAAAACCGGTGAATCTTTAGTTCAAACGCTCACTATACAAGTCCACAATCCGAATATCAAAAAACATAAAAAACAACCCTGAAATGACATCAAAGTTATCCCACATTGTTTATTGTTTTACACAATTTCTTCTCTACCTCTGGTGCTTCTCCAACTATCCATTTACAGTCAGGACTGAAAGCTTCTGGTCCATTACATAGTTTATCGAGAACAGCAGATCCTAATGTAGGAACTCTGTGTAACATTTGTTCTAGCAGAACATGAAAATGATCCCAGTCTTCTGGCAATTGACGCTGTTTACTGTTAGCTAAAAATATGAAAGTATTCACAATTGGTGTTGTGAATTATTCAATTGTTATCAATCGTTTGTCATAAGGGATCAAGAGAAATGCGTCAAGAGTTTGGGGACTAAACAGACATCTTATGAGTTTGGTGATTTCATAATTAGTAGCTTTGTGATGTCCCTGAAAAAATTCGAAAAACCAACAGCTGCTTGTTGAACACACTTTTCCATTGTCAAAATATGTTAGACTAGTTTATGGAGATTTCCTTTTTTTTTGTACAAATTGTTCACAAAAGAAATACGAGATAGACAAATAGAGAAGAGAGCAACTATTGAAATTTACATTGATCAGACGTCAATTCAATGAAATCCTAGAGTACTTGTTACAGTTTATAAATAAAATGAATGAATGCAGTCCACTCTAAGCAAACTCAATTAACATCAATAAAATGATTGGATCCCTATGGCTTCATGATAGGTTTTATACTCCACACTGAATTATACACTAATGCAATTTATTTACATTGTGAACTTGTATGAACAATAGTTTCATGATGAAATGATGATGTTGTTTGCATACTTTAGTCTCAAATGTTCAAAATATATTTTTTTCATTCACTTACCTGGTATTTTACCATCTTCATAAGCAGGTTTAGCAACTGGTTCAAAGCCACCTGCTAACAATCTACCCTTATTTTCTCTGAAATAAATGTACCCGTCTTGATCTCTCACAACTACAACCAAAATAACTATGTACACTTTGTATGCAGGCAATAACAATTCAAAATAGTGAATGATTCACTTCAAATTGTTGTCAAATGATGAATTTCATAAATGTGAATCACAGAGATATCATATGATGACTTGAGTTGTGATTCATTTTGATAAATTTTATGCTGATTAATGATTAACTTACCAGGTAGCATTGGATCTAAACCAGGTATTGGTTTTGTATGTAAATAGTAGTGCTCCACTGCATGGAGTGGTACTTTCACATAAGGTTCTGAAAGTTGACCCACACCCCTTGCCCAAAAACCAGCACAATTCACAAAATATTCACAGTTTATGTACCCCAAATCAGTATCAACACCAGTTACTTTGTTGTTGGACTGGTTTATTTTTTTCACTGTGCAATTTTCTACTATTGTTACTCCTAAAACATAAATGATAATCTCTACTTCTTTTTACTGAATGTTTGGAAATGTTACCCATTTTCTTGGCTTCAGATACAACTGAAATACATGCCTCATAGGGATCACCTACACCATCTCCAGGAATCCAGAGGCCCCCAATCAAATCAGAAACATTCAATAATGAACATTTTTGTTGACACTGCTCAGGTGTCAACAATTCACATTCTATTTGCCAGGATCTGCATGAAATATTCCAATCATACAAAATAATTTACTCTGAACTCTTACTTACTCAGCCTGAGCCTTCATTCTTCTGAAAAGAGTCATTCTATCTCTAGTTCTAGCAACATTCAGGCTTCCACATTGTTTCCAGCCTGTAGGCAAACCTTTCTTTGAAAGCTCCTCATATAACTCCACACTAGATTTTGTGAGTTTTACTTGCGCTAAACTTGGCTTGAACACGCCTATCAGTCCAGAGGAGTTCCATGTTGTACCACCTCCAACTCTAAAAATTCTGTTATTGTGGACAAGAATTTGTTTCCACCAAAATTTTTGTTAGTAGGCTATCATTCAGAATAATAGGCAGATCAGTGTTATTCTCATCATCACAAAATTTTACCTGTTTTGTTCAATTAGTACAATGTCATTTCCCCATCCCATTTTGGCTAAATGGTAAACAACGGACGCTCCCATGATGCCTCCTCCACAAACAACAACTCTTGCATTTTTAGGTGGTTGTATAGCTTCACTAGTCGACGCGATTTCGTCTGAATTTGTAGATAAATACTTGCAAGAAACAGATTTTCTCAGTACAGATTGACACCTCGATAGCAACATGGTTGATAAGTGATGCACATTTATGTGAGAGAATCAGGAGAATAGATTTGGAAGTACTTGTATCCACATCATGATTCAGAAGGTCTTCGTTATAAAATCCCTTCAAAAAACGAAAATAGAAACATAAACATAGGTCAGTTTTTGAGGTTAGGTCAAGTTTGTTCTTCTTCTTATCAACTCTGGACAGTGTGATCAGAGTACACATACCAACTCAATGTTTGAACTAAATTTTGTGAATCAATGAATAATAATTTTGTTTTAAAATTTTTCATTAATTCCTTATCCTTATGAATCATTGCATATTTTTTAACTCCAAATTTACAAGCTTATACTAAAAGTAATAGTAGGAGATATTATAAGTAGCACGCACGAGTCTATATATATGAATGTATCGAAAATAACCAGAAATCATCATAATGTTGTGGTAGCCTCATTCAAAATTGATGAAATTAATATAAGAATGATTATTAAAGTCATTATTTTGATACCTATACTCACATATGTATTGATGTACCTATCGATATTTTCATTATTTACAGTTTATTACCCCTATCTGTAATTGAATCTAAATGGAGTATAATTCACTTGATCACTACCCAAGATTAAATGACCAACTGTAATGTCCATACAGGTATTCAGGACGAGATGAGTGATGTTGGTAATTAGGTTTGAAGTCATCCGAGAAATAACATCCTGCTTTCAGTAGCGTTGAATTAGAATTAACACAGAAACCATGGTGTTCAATTTGAAATTCAACTTATCCAAAAAAACTCTGAAAATTCTGGGATGCTTTGGGCTGTTTTTAGCTTGTGCTGGGGTATATTTTGGATACAAAGCCTTGCCAGATATCGTTACAGACAAAATTTGGGAGGTAAAGTACTAAAATTTTCTATGAATCGTTGCTTCAACTATGATTTGTTTGTAGATGAAAGTCTTGAAAGAAAACACACAGCAATGGGATATGTTCAAAAAAATGCCCTTTCCTTTCACGTTCAAAGTTTTCATTTTTGATATCAAAAATCCTGATGAAATTATGCAAGGTGCTAAACCTACTATTAAAGAAATTGGACCCTTTGTTTACAAGTAAGATTATCTTAAAACGATATAGGTATAAAAGTTTCATATGCTTGAAATATAATATATAATTCTCTATAATAATTTTCAAAGAAGGGCTACCGATATACTCAGTAAATTGGCTGTGACGTGTGATTATAACGAGTGGTAGGATAATAAGAAATAACGTTGCGTCTCTCTCGGTTAGGTGGGATTATAAATAAA
Organism: Plagiodera versicolora; assembly: GCA_037013635.1. NCBI lineage: Eukaryota > Metazoa > Arthropoda > Insecta > Coleoptera > Chrysomelidae > Plagiodera > Plagiodera versicolora. The sequence continues at coordinate 5,888,328 of CM072991.1, read as the reverse complement.
ATGGCTTTCCTTGTCACTCTCATAGATTTCTTCGAAAAATTGTAAATTGGATTTTATGATTTTGGAGGGGGATAGTGAATGCTTTTACCACCGTTTCATCATCAATCTTTTTTGTCCAACAAAAACAAATTATTCAATGGAACGTATACATAAAATTTGTATGATTATTGTGATTACTTCCTGCATCCATATTTCACAAATTTCTTCGCCAAGGCCATCATGATAAAACAACACCACTCTTTGACTGTTGAGATTTTGTCGATTTTAATAACCACATTATGCATATTCAACATTAAGAAGAAAAAATATGCAAAGATGGAAACGCTACTCGACAGGTCGCTGTATTTATAATTTAGAAACGTAGTTTTTTTGAAACGATATGGCTACAAACGGAAGAATGACCGCATTAGTGATGACATCACAAATATGCAACCAACATTACACTGAGTCCTGAATCGTTTGGCGCGAAATGATATCTTTTATACTCGACCTTAAGTACGGATGACATAAGAACGATAATAGAATAAGTATCGTTCGCTGTCAGAGAAAATTTGTGTGAATTCATCTCTCAAAATGTCCAAACAAAATCCATGTGGCTTTGCTGCATTAATAAGTGATCACAGAAAAAGTTTAATGTCTTAGTAACCATTTAATAAAATCAAAAAGCGATAAACAATCATCTGGCCTCTCTGAGATGCGGTTCATTCAAATAAGTGGGTTGAACAACGTGTATCCAAAATGAAAAGAAAAAATAAATTTTCACCATTTTACTTCAAAAATGCTATATCTATTTGGTGTTAGTTTAGGTCCATAAATCACACACTCATCTGATCATGTTTTCAAAGGTTATTTACCAAGAAGTATATGTTAGATACGCGTCTTCATTATTTAAATCTATTTTGTGGTTGTTTTATATTATAACTATATAAGATGATCAAATAACTTCCTGCATTTCACAAATTTTCACGTCAAGGCTATTCTTGATAAAAAAAAATTGATGTGATAAACGAGCTATAATTTCTCATGTAGAATTTTGTTGATTTAAAACGTGATGAATATTCAACAGATTCAAAGTACTACTTTTGTCATAGTACGAGCATACTAATGAAATATTAATCGCCAAGATTGGACGCATCAATAACACTATATAATTACAGAGAATAATCGTTATTTCGTTAATCTTTAGGGGATTTGAAAGACGACTATATTGGGTGGCTGGGCTTAAATTGAATATTAAACAATTGGTGGGGTTCTAGTCCTGAAAGAATTTTTGTACTCATCTGAATACATTTTTTTGATTAATAATATATAAATATGCTTTGTTCAAATTCGCTGAATATTTGTTCTTTATTTGAATTACGACGTAGGCATAATCGGAATTGTGGTAGTGCCATATCAAATGTCCTTTGTCAGATTTGGTGCATAATTGGCGAATGAATCTGTCTTACGTAATCATAATGATGAGATAAATGTTGTTTGTTAATAAAAAAATCAGAAATATCATGAATTCTGTACATTTATATCATTACTAACAATATTCAGATCGATAGTTATCATTTTCAAATAGATTTTGTTATCTGAAGACGAATTTAAGCTCATGGCAACCATGTAATTATAGATTTCTTGTCGTGACGACGTCATTTACTACTTGCAGTATAATTTAGAAGCATCTGAAAATAGCTAGACTCTAAAGATCTTCTGAAAAATACCTATTTGAAAGTTAATGACGCAAATTCAGCAGGATACACATCTTGATTTCCTCAGAAAAAGAATGTGCTTGACACTCGTTACATCAACAATTATGAGTATAATTTTTTTAGGGTTTATAAATGGAATTCAGATATAAAATGGGAAAGCCCTGATGATATTTCATATTTTGCCTACACAAGGTTTGAATTTGATGAGGAGGCTTCTGGAAGATTCACTGAAGATTACATAGTCACTATTTTGAACACTCCGTATCTGGTAAGAATTTCCATAGCGCATAAATATCCAAAAAGCTCGCAAAATACAAAAATTTAAAACTCTCGGAAACCTATTTCGACCCCCCGACGGTTATTTTGGAATTTACCGAGAGAAAAAATCTGAAAAAACAAAAAAAAAAAGAAACCGTTTGAAATCAATGAACGTGAATTATAGTGAACATTTTATTCTTTCACCTTCAGTTGTAATTTTATTCTCTTAAGTATTATTTTCACATGATTTTCGTTAATATTTATTCTAAAACTTCATATTTACTGAGTTTTATGTCATCATAATTATTTTATTGGTATTTATGACAAATTTGATGAGTATTTTCATAGAAATAAAAACTAGAATTTCCAAAATTTTCCACTATGTTGGTTCTGATATTCAAATTAGGGTAGTTCAATGAGGACTTATGTTGGTACTTACCAATTTCGACCCAAATTTGATGATTTCGTGTGATTCAAATCAAAAAGTATTTAATTTAGTATGAGTATACATTTCTTTTTCACAACATAATTAAATTCCGATTTATTGATTCGAAATACGTGAGTATAAATAAAACGTGTCCAAATTATTACAAAAGCCTACCTTATTATAATATATTAAATAAGAAAATAATATTGTAAATTTCCAAAAACATTTTCAATAAATTCGGATATAAATTAGGGATTATCTGATGACTAATGAAACTAGGTCGAGTTATTTTTGTATTTTTTTATTTATTTTGTTTTATATTAATCTTAACATACTTTCTACTATTAATTACTACTATTAATACTACTACTATCATTATTTTTTTCGATATCATCATTATAATTACAATATAATTATTATATTATAAATATTATTATTATTAATTATATATTATATGTACCATTATAATTATTTATTATCATCAGAAAAATGGTATATTGCTGAAAATATTTCGGGAATTTGACATATACTTAAATGACCCCTATCACACTAATTCCTCATCATCCACCTACAGGGTATGCTGTTAAAAGTGGCCGATATACAAGCAGCTGCTCTGCCTATGGTGGAAGGCGTACTCGGGGACATTTTCAAAGAGAACGACGGACTCTTCATCAAAGTCAAAGTCAAAGATTACCTCTTCCAAGGACTCAAAATGTGTGAAAACGAAGGAAAAGATGGAGATTTCGCTGCCGGACTTGTTTGCAAGCAAGTCATTGCAGAAGCAGCAACTTCGAATAATTTGAGAGTGGAGAATAATACGATTTTGTTTGCCAATTTACATTATGTGAGTGAAGGAATGCATTGGTATTGTTCGGGGTGTTTACCATGAAAGAATCAAGGGATTTTTTCATATTTCTCAAGAAGCTAAAAGTTTGTTGATTCCATTCGAAATGTTTACAAATATTCAAAAAACGGTTATCAGTCAACAGTTATCCAATTTCGGTGTATATATTTCACAAAAAAACATTTTCGTAAACAATTTGAATGATGAACTTAACCCAACTGTTTGTTTCGGAGTATCGTTGAAAAAGTTGACAAGCAGCAACACTGCATTTTCTAACACATGACAGAACCTTCTCGCCTAAAGAAATAGAATATAACACGAAAAGAATGTGAAATCTTTCTTTATAGTCTTTAGTCAAAAGAACTGTTTTAATTGTCTGTTAATTGTAATTTTTGTTTTGTTTTGATTCGATTAAATCATTAATTATCAGTAACTTGGATATATTTCGAACCTTGGTCACGAAATTATACAGTTTTATGCAGGCAAAATACCTTTTTTCAAACGACAATTTCAAATTGGAGACTTGCAATTGAAAAACATCGATGACGCCATAAATACAGAGTGTCCAAAAAGGATGAACAACATAGAGATTTTGGCAATCGTAAGAGTCATACAGTGAGTCAAATAGTCAAAAAGTTGCTCAATTGAGTAGTCACTGAGTAGCTCCATTCGTATACGCGATTAAAAATGTAATGTTAACAGGGTGTACACTTTTTTCGTGCCAAATAAAGGTCAAAGTTGATGAGGATTTCTTCTCAACCAAACGCCATTTTATAGATAGTGAATAAGTGGAGATTACAAAATGCCTTACATCTTTTCGAATTCTTCGAATGACTTCAGGATAAAATGAACACAAAATAATCAAATTTCTGTTTCTTAAACAACATTTTTGTGATTTTTCAACATCTATTCATTTATATGTAAAAGTGTCCATGAATTCTCAAAAATAGTCAAATACATTTGAATTACCCAATGTTTAGACAATTTGGAAATAATTTTTTTAGAAATTTTTCATCATTTAATTTTTTTTAAACCTATGAAGAGGTCATTGAAGTTATTCCAATTTCTTCTAGCTCATTGAAGATATTGACCAATATAAACCAGAACTTATTTTTTTTAGAAAAACAATACACACTTAGGCAGATTCACAATCAAAGCTGGTATACAAAACCATAATGAAATTGCACATCTAGCTCTATACAATAACCAATCGTACATCTCTATTTGGGGAGAGGAAAAGTCTATTTGTAATAAAATAGAAGGACTATCAACCACAGTTTTTCCAGTAAACATAAACAAGGACATGATTTTCGAGTCTTTTGCTGAAGATATTTGCAGGTGAGTCCATTTTGAAATACCTCAACGTGAATAAACCAAATAGGAGGAAAAGTGTTAGAGTTCCGTCAAATGCAACTGAAGTATCCAACAGAATTTTCGGAAAACAGGTTTTAAATTTTTGAATCCGGACCTGGTCGTATTTCATTCCGTGAAAATTTGTGTTTTCCTGTTATAGAAGGATGAAACTGACTTATAAAATGGATGAGACCGTGAAAGGACTGAAAGGATACAAATTCACTGCAGCTAACGATTCTTTCAGTATGAAAAATGAAAACAATACTTGCTATTGTAACAAAAAAACCACGTTAATGGATGGCAAACTAGGATGCGTGAAAGATGGAATTACAGATTTATCAACGTGTACAGGTAATTCAGCTACTCTTCAAACCCACCAAGAGTCAAAAGTCTATTCGAGGAAGGAGTTGTGACAGCTTGTCAGAATATGCGTTGTTGCCAGTTCCAAATAAATTACGTAGATACAATTCTCAATTCATAATCATCATTAATGTCTACAATATGTTTCTCTTCTTCTCTAGGTACCGTGTGGTCCTATAATTTACCATTGCAGATTTTTATCGTCACATTCATAGCATCAACTACTCACTGTCATATAAAATAATCATACTAAAATTTTCATGACTTAGCCTCCAAAAATATTAATAAAAATAACCCCATAGTGCTTACACTTTTCCAGATTTGCTTACAACAAAAGTGAAAAAAAAAATATTTCAATTGATTTTGGTAAAATCAATAAAAAAAGTGAGTTTGTGGATTTTTAAATAATCCAAAAATGTAAATTTTCCAGCTTTTAAAATACAACATAATTCGGATAATTGATATGAGATGGAAAAATATAATGTATTACATATCCTTTAGTCCTTTATTGAATGAATAAAGTGTGACCCACGAGGTTTTGGCCAGTATATATCTCGAAAACTATTTGGAGTACGATATTAGAAATTGGCAGTTGTAATCTTTGTTTCTCAAATAAAAAACGTACTTAAAAATTTGTCTACCGTTTCGAAGTATTTACCTACAAAAAAAAATTGTTATAGCTGAATGAGCATAAGAGGGACCTTTACAGCAGTGAAAAATATACAGTGTGTCCCATTGAAAATTCTAAAAATTATACCACGTCATCCAAAATGTGACGTTGTAACAACGTTGCAGCTTGCTTAAAATGCGTAATATTATCATCGGTTATTTATAACTACCAAATTTCAATATCATAGTCCAAATATTTTTCGAGATATATACTGCCCAAAACTTCGTGTGCCACCCTGTATAACGATGGATACTTGATTGGCCTCTTGAAGTTTCATGATCGCCAAATTGGATTCTTCGATTTTTGGGAGAGCGAAACCACGAGATAGATACAGTGTATACTTTAATTTTACACTCGTGAAAATACTCAAGCTCTCACAAATTTCCCAAAGCAGCTAACTACAAACCGAATCTTAATATTTGAATACAGTTCATGTGCATTGAATCTCAACACCCTGTATTTCATTCACGTTATTGCAGCGATAGAAATAAAGTAGATACATTTCATTCCAGAACTTGTTTACTTTTACTATAATTATGATATTAAAAAGAAGTTAAACACGAATATCAAGTTCGTGTACAGTAAATACAAAGTTAATTGAGAGAGTGTGGTATTAACGCTTACCATAAATAGTACTAGAAGTAATTCTAATTGAATTCTCCACGAATATCCAACGAAATGCATATGCCCCTTCTACAAAAACCAAAATATATCGGCATGGATGAGAACGATTCGTCCGCGTATCGCTCTAAAACCTGTCACGATTTACATAAAACCACTGACGGCATGCCTGCGGGTCAAAAATCTCGCAGGCATATAAAATTCATCACCACCGTCGAGCCAAACAGTCTACCGAGCGTCCACTCACCATGCTCCTCGCCATCGTACTCTCTCACCTACTGCACAGCCTGGCCACCGCTAAAATCTACGATCACTGCGAGCTAGCCAACGAACTGAACCACGTGCACGGCTTCCCGGCGGAAGAGATCCCCACTTGGGTGTGCATCGCCCAACACGAGTCCCTCATGAACACCTCGGCGATGAACCCGGCCAGCGGCGATCACGGGCTCTTCCAGATCTCCCAGATCTACTGGTGCTCGCCCCCAGGCCACGGCTGCAGCACCCCGTGCGCCGCCTTCAGGGACGACGACATCACCGACGACGTCAGGTGCGTCAGGCAGATCCATAAGGAGCACACCAGGATCTCCGGGGATGGCTTCACCGCCTGGGTGGTCTACCAACTGTATTGCAAGGGGGACACCAGCAAGTACACTGCTGGTTGCACGGAGGCTTTAGTGGATAACTCCATAGAGGCTGGAGCTGGGGGTGACGACGACGATGGGTACGACTTCCCGGCTCTGCCGTCGCCTGCCAAAGTCTACGACCGCTGTGAGCTGGCCAGGGAGCTCAGGGACACGTACAGATTCCCGCTGGAGCAAGTCTCCAAGTGGGTCTGCATTGCTGAGCACGAATCCAGCCTCAACACCTCTGCTCTGGGTAGGGGCGACCACGGGCTCTTCCAGATCTCGCAGCAGTACTGGTGCTCGCCCTCTAGGAGAGGCCTGGCTTGTAACGCCAACTGTGCTTCCTTCAGGGACAACGACATTGCAGACGATGTCGAGTGTATCAAAACCATTTACGAGGAACACACGGCTATATCTGGTGACGGCTTTGACGCTTGGGCGGTGTACCCGCTGTACTGCAAAGGGGACACCAGGAGGTACGTGGGGGGGTGCTTCGAGGCAGCCCACGACGATGGGTACCAGTTCCCACCACTGCCAATCACCTCGAACAAAGCTCTAACTAATGCTATTGATGCTGAGGAGGATGCAGGGTACGATTTCCCAGCTCTTCCAAGGAGCAGGCACCTCAGGCCTGCCAGGCCTAGTCCTAGTGCAGCGACTACGACGACGAGGCCCAGAGGGAGTCGACCTCGGCCCTTCGGGCCTGGGGGGGACGCAGGGAGGCCGACTCATAGGCCTCCGCAGTCTTCGAGGCCTAGTTTTCCCACTCCTAGGCCTCCGGTGCCTCCTCCAGCAGGTCCGATCTTCACGTTGTGGCCTACTTCTACTACTAGCCCAGTGGCTACCTCTGTGTATGGGAATCGTGTGAAAGCTTCAAGCGAAGCGCAGAAAGAGAAATATTTTGAGAGTTCTACCCCGAGTGGTAGAGCTGCCAAGACGGTTTTCACTTATTTTCCTGGGTATTCTTTCTCTAGGAGCCGATGGGGGTTCAGTTTGTTCCAGAACGTACACTGAACTCTATTTCGAGACTGTTACTTTTAGATACCTAGTGTTCGTTTAGTTGTAGGTGTTAGGTGATAATTTGTGTTGTATTTTCAAGGTGGGCCTGTAATGGTATCGTTTCCTCATTTACTGTACGCTGATAAGGAATATTTGAACAGCGTGGAGGGTTTAGATCCAGACAGTATGAAGCATGAATCTTTCGTTGTTTTGGAGCCTGTGAGTATATTATTGATGATGATATAAAATAAAATGAACAACCATCTGATCTAAATCTATGGATATCCTTGAGTTATGTTTCGATATTATCTAATCCCTGAATTTAGGGAAGCATGACGTGGTATATATACAGGGTGCCCGAAAACTCTTTTGACAAAAGGAAACTACAGGTACTTTAGAGAAGACATATAATAAAATTCTTTCAAATTTCGAAAACAATGTAAAACAACGTGATACTCATGACTTTTATCATCATTATATTAATCAATTATATTTATTTCTCAAAGCCAACATGATTGATCGTTTTGGTAGTTCCTGTAGTAAATTCCATAACTTGAAGTTTTATTGTACATATTTGAATCAGCGATAATAAAAAAAAATCGATACTGCATCACTACTTAAAAAATCGATAGAATAAAGATGATACCGTCTGCATAATATTATCGAAAATATATACAGAGTGTTTCAGAATTGCACGGGAATATTTCAGGAACGTATTCTCTGGTACAGAATAAGGAAAAAAGTTCCCATGATAACGTGTGTCTGATCCCGATTATTAACGGAGTTACAGGGTGTTGAAAGTTAAATCATGGATTAGTCAATGTTGCATTCAACAACAACGGAGGCTACTTTGTAGAATTCCTCTGAACAAAATAGTATAAACATTTCAGAGTACGTAACTTTGTCAATTTACAAATTAATTAATTTCTGAGGAAACTGAACGGAATTCGACCAAAAGTTAGGAGGGACAGAACTTAGGTAATAGGTTGAAGGACTTGAGAAAAATATTAAAATTCACCAGTGGCGTACAGGCAAGTTTTTCTTGAGGCTTTTATGGATTCAGACCTCGAAAAATGCAACACCCTGTATGGTATTTGGAAAATATTTACTTTCATATTAAGCAGCACCCATTGCTTGATACTCATACAAAATTTGAAAGCTCTTTCTGCTGTAGATCAAGCACAATAAAATAAAAACCCGATTTTTCTTCAACTAGCAACACCCTGTAACTCAGCTAATAATCGAGATCGGACACACGTTCATTGGAACTTTTTTCCTTATTTTGTACCAGAGAATACGTACCTGAAATATTGCCGTGCAATTCAGAAACACTCTGTATATTGAATAAAGCCTAAGAAAGTCGTAAACCGAATTTGATTGATACGAGTCTTCACAGGGTGTGCAAAATGTAATAGCAATCTTGTCGAATTTCAAAGTTTTTTTTATTGGAGCCTGCATTATAGTATAAATATTTTGTCAGAAGCGGAAGAAGATGCGAAATTGGTCAAATTTCCAAAATCATTTTCAGTTTTCGAGGACAATTTGAAAAAATTAATCGAAATGTTTTTCTTACATATTGGGTTCGAATATCGATTGAAGTGCATTGAGTGTAAATACAATTAAAAAACCACTCTAACATCTGAATATGGGGGCAAAAAGAGTTTTCATTCTTGACTGCTAACTATAATAGGATATTCACCGCTAATATTTCAATGGGATATGCCAAATTGTTTGGAAATGTCTGGAACAAAGTCAAAAAGAAAATGTTTTTGGGACTCCCTGTATATTTCTCAACTATTGCTTTAATTAATTAATATTTCAATGGGATATGCCAAATTGTGTGAAAATGTCTGGAACACAGTCAAGAAGATAATGTTTTTGGGACTCCCTGTATATTATTCAATTATTGCTTAATTGGTACATGAACTGTGATGAGACCATTGAAACAAAACCTGAAAGAATTACCCTCGGGTACTGTAAGAGGCACACAAACACTCGAATCATTTGAAAGACATATTCATTACGTATTCATAAAAGGTGAACATGCCAAGGTTTAGATATGTGTGTTAGTTTGCTGGCATCATTTTTGCGACTTCATGTTCTTCAAGACTTCATAAAAATAAATTATTAATCACTGATGCGTATCTCAAATATTTGTATTGGGATTTCACTGCATGCTAAGCTTTCATTTTCCGTTAGCATAGAAATTCTAATTGAATTTTTCCATCATCATATATGAATAATGAAGGTGTTGCTATATATAGAGAGTTCGATTCAATTTTGTCAATCAGCGATTTGAATCAACATTAGAAAACAAATAATATTCACACTATTATACGGGGTGTCTCTGAATGATGTGCCTTGAATTCTTCTGAGAGAACTTCAAGATCAAAATAAAGCGATTCAAATAAAATGACCATTTCACGAAAATGCACAATTGTGTTGTTAGACTTCGTTAAGTTATATATTTGAATTTAATTTTCAGATATTTTTAAATTTTTCAAATCAATTATTCAGTTGAGGTAATGTGGTGATAAGTGCAAAATAATCAAAACTTTTAAACCATATTTTGACACTTCCATCAAGATAATAGAGTTGTATGTTGTATGCGCTCTGTGTAAATCAATCAAGCTTTGGTAACATGTGAAAAAAGAAAATTATCATCATTATCATTAAGGCTATTGCATTTTTTTGTTCACCTTGTAGAATTTAGAGCAACTTTGTGTTTGGGAAATGAAAATGAAACCTGAAACTATGCTCTGGATACATTTATATCGATCTAGAGTGCCTTGAATTATACAGCTTCGTGTTAACGATTTTGTTTCAGATGAGTGGTTTTCCATTGAGTTTAGCTCAACGTGTTCAATTCAATATTTTCCTGAGGCCTATTGACGAATCAACGATTTTGGCGAACGTTAGTCGAGCTCTGTTTCCCTTGATATGGGTGGAAGAGGTAATTGAAGGTTTATTCATTTCAGGCTGTAGATTACGTGACATTAGCAACAAGTGAGGTGTTGCCGGATCATAAATTAATCATTGAACTAAGAGAAATGATAAAAAAAATGAACGAAATATATTTCGAGTTACCATCTGAGTTATATTGCAATATTTATCTCATTCATTAAAGTGTTTCCAGTTACAGACAAACATTATAATAATACAATGATTCATGAGATGAATGAGAAATTCATTTATTTACAGTGAGGAAGATAGTGGAACATTTACTCATAATGAGAAGAATTAAAGAAAAATGAAAGTTCTTATTTAATGTTCTTCACATGACAATTCAACAAAATCAGATATTCAAATATGACAAAAAAGACAAATTTCCAATGATCTTGGATAAAATCGGAAACAAAAACATTTCCATAGATCGTTTATATGTTTGGCATCGTTGCGTAGTGTTGCCAACTGTAGAAATAGCATGATATGAGAAATTCAACGATAAAATGGTGTATTTTGCTTAGCCTAGTGTTGGCAACACTTATTCACTAAGTGTGACGTAACTATCAACCTAAAATAAATAGACTTTGGTAATAATTGCCATTATTGGTTTTATTCTTGTTGCCTTAACAACAATTTTTATTTTTTCAGTCACTGCAATTGGATGATAAATTCACTGATATGCTCAAGAACAACCTTTTCAAGACTTTGGATATGATCAACATCCTCAAATGGGTTGTTATAGCTTCTGGATCAGCATGCTTTTTATTCGCCGTGTCTATGGCAATTTACAATGATGCTTCTTGAATTAGTAATCATCAAATGATATTTTTCAACTAGATATTGATTGTAAACTGTTGGTCACGATTTTTTGACGTTTCACATACTATGTAGTAAGACACGTTTGGAATTTGATGACACCTGAATTTACTTCAATTTGTTGCTCAAATAGATATTAGACAGTGTGTTCAAGATATAAATGCACAGCGTAAAAAGCTGAGAAATTATTTTTAGAAATAAATTAAGACGGTTAGAGATATTTGTTTCTGAGGAATTTTCTTATTCTCATTTTGCTATATCAACAGGATTTGATAGTTTTTTGTTTCAAATTAAACACCTCATATACAGGATTTCCAGGTAATATATGAGACATCTCTATGATGCCTGAACCTGAAAAAATAATACAAAAAGTTCCTATAGAAATGTTGACGAATAATCTCGGTTTATTAAGGTCTTAATACACTGGATTTACTGGACGCACTGTATACGCAGCTGATATTTCCAAATTCCTATTTCATTAAGATTGAAAAAAAAATGACATGGGATTTTTCTATTCAAGAAATTCGTTCTGGATGATATCACTCGAATGTGGATCACCCTGTATATTCGATATTTCCTTGTATACATGGTGAATTGAAGATTAATATCAACCCAAGAATGCTTATAAAATGAACTACTCAACTATATTAACATGTATAATTATATTTAATGATCTGCGGAAACATTTTATTCAATATAAATATTCGATTATTTGTGAGTTTTTATTTCTTGTTTGAAAAAACAGAGTTGTGATTTGAGTTTTTTCGATACAATCTCGAATTAAAATGTACTTAATTAGTTCACTAATTGGTAACATCTCACAGTAACCCCGAATTGACTTTGATTTAGAATTTCGAAATTGAAAACAGATAAGTTGAACTGTTCAATAAACAGTAAGTTCTCTATTCCAATTTGAACTATGAACAATCAATTTTTCAAAGTATCACTGAAAAAAAGAAGAGTGACAACAGTGCCTATAATTATATTATAGACGTTTACATGAGTGCATATTTTTCCATTTGAGTTCACCGAACTGTTATAGTGGGTATTTCAATAATATCTGATAACCTTTTCGAAATATGTCAATTGTAATTGTACGCAATAAAAAAATAAAATAATAATGTCTCGCTGGATTTGATATGGCCATCCATACTAGGTATATTTATCGATTAGTCAACACATCTAAGCCAAATACAATTCTGGGAATGACTATAATATATTGATGATGATTATAATCGATCGGAAATGAAGACCCATATCTCATTATTCACCATTGAGCTTTCTATCTACTGTCAAAGGAACTCATAATCTACGTATAAATTATTCAATCGCATGATGTGAAGCCTGCAAGTAAAATATCTGGACATAATTGCCTTTATCATTATAGCTGGCTAAATGTATTCCCAGGGTATCTTCTTACAATGGGGGTGATATTATCATTTATTTCAGGAAATGTCAATACATTTTGTCATGAATTGGTTTTTAATATCTGGCGAAACTGAAATATATTTTACAGGTACAGTGTTGTTCATAAAAATCGTAACAAAACTTCAAATTTCAACTTTGGTGTCGTTTTTGAGAGGATTTTTTTTCATTGTGAAAATTCAGAATCCAAAACAAAAACGTATATTGGACCACAAATTTGATAATTTTATCGTTTGAATAACAACCTAAATCATAATTTTAATTCGATCATTTATATGGGGTATAAAATATTTCAACTCAATTTTTTTCAACATTTTTGGTCGTTATCACTTAGACATTCAACAGTAGACGGTATTTGATATTCCTCAGAAATACGCAACTCCTCTTCAAATTGCACAGCTTCAAATAATTTTCTTTTGATCCGAAGCTGGGATATTTTAGACAACCTTTTTGTATCGTCGTACATACAATAGAAAAACTGGTATAAACTGTCTTGATTGTGATCACAAACATTTTTTCCTTGTACTTCCCTTGTGGACACTAGTTCAGAAGTTTGTCGCAGTGTATCATAGAATTTTTGTTTTTTAATCCGTTCATAACTCGAGTCTATCGTGAAGCTTACATTATTCTCAGTTTTCTCCTCTAGTTCAGCCATCAAACCATCTTCCCTATCAATATGTTCACCTATCAGGGACGTATTATTTGAATCATCCAACACACAATCCTGGATGCTATTCGTTGAGTTTTCAGAGTCACCCTGTAAGTAGCTTTCTGAATTTTCATTGAGAGTCCTATTGGTCATGTATGGAAGCAAAAATTCCATTTGCTTCTGATACACCCACATCTTCATTTTGGCTCCGGCAGACCCGATTTTTTTCCGGGACTGTCTCCTCAGTGCATCCCGATGACAATCTCTCAATTTTCGCCAAGTGTCTTTCACTTCCTGCCCTGAAAGAATACAATGTGGCGTTCGCGTTTTATAACCACAACATTTATACGTTTACCGTTCGAATAATGAAGATACTTGGCAATTCCATCCCACAATTGGTCTTTGAATTTCGTTCTCATGTAGTCTTTGTCACACGGATCGTAGAGCGATTTGTGCTCTCTCACTGATGCTATCAGTAAATCCATTTCAAGCGAACATTGAATAATCGACAAATAACCATAAACTGCGTTTTGATATTAATAATAACATTAATGCACTCTGCAGAGTGAAACATGCCTGTGCTGTGCTATGCTACTCTATGCTACGTACCACCACAGAGTATAAGTGAACCAGAGGGTTCATTCTCAAAATGGCGGGAAATGTCTAATTGACCTTGATATTTTACTACGATTTGTTGACAAATGCTCTCCCACAAATTGATAACAAAACTATTCAACTGCAATATTTCTAACGGAAAAAGAGATTTTAAGACACTTAAAAGCCATTTGATGACATATTTTCTGTGAAATTATGTGTTGATTATATTGGTTTCCAGGATCTTGGTTAGAATAAATCCTGTAATATTTCTAACACAGTAACTTATTTTAAAGAATAATAGTTTTTTTGGGCATGGTATTGAAGGTATTGGAAAATATACTAATCTTACACACTACTCATGATATGAATTACTTGATAAAGATCCAGAAAATTAATCAAACTGGAATGTGTGTTGGAACTCCAATAGAATAATGATAAATCCATGCCTGGTTGATGAAAAAAGATCTTCCATTCATTTGAAGTATTGAAACGATATTCACATTGAAAATACAGAGGTATATTTTATGGTCAAGAAGCAAGTTGAAAAGATATAGAGAAGATATACCCTTCAGAGGAAGAGCATGATGTTAACATAATTCACAATCCTAATATTTCCCCAAGAACAAAGAAATATGTATCAGATATTTTACCATTTATTGAGAATTAAGGACAACTATGAAACCATACAAAGGGACAGACAGTTGATAAAATTTGGACTTGGAAATGTGCAGTTTATAGATGCTGTCAAGAAGTTCAACGGCTTAGATTTGCTGGAATGATTCAACTGTGAAGCTGATAGTGACATCTTATCAATAGCACAATACTTAATTCATACAATTATTGTTATTCCTTATTTTCTTCCTGAGATTGTGTAGATATTTCAATATTTAATATTCTAATGATTTCAATAATCATTTCTATTCGTTCCCTACCTCACCTATAACTTGTGAAATGAAGTATTGCATATATTTCAATCAATAATTCTTCGCTTGAGCTGTGTTCCTCAACAGGATAGTGAGTATCCAGTTCATAATGTACTTCCAATTTAAGTTTGCTCAAGAATATATGTATCAACTATGTGAATGGGGTTTCAGAGTGTTTGTACATTCATCATGGTTGTCTGAACTACGGAAAACTATTAAAATTTCTAGATTTGATGAGTTCTGCAACTGCCATGTAGAAGTTGAGTAAAATATCAGAATTTACCAACATTGATTCCATATCTTGTTTTGTAAACAATATCATAAAGCTGGACTTGTACATGACACATAGATAGATACTTGTGATTGGCTGAAAATTGGTTGGCATGAAAGACAAGTATGAAACAACCAATCCGAATCCGAGAAATTGAAGTCTGACAAACGACAGATTACGGTGTGATCTAGCCATACCTAATTGAGGATGTCATTCTATATGAAATTAATCACGTGACCAAAATAAGCAATCTGATTGATCCGCCACGGAAATGGTTATTTATGAATGGCGTGGCGGATTGCCATTTGGAGGCCAACTTTACAAATTTACTATCTCATTCATAAATACGGTAAGTGCGCCCTCTGTATACTCTGTGGTACCACCACTCTGTATACTGGCTGGCCTCAAAACAAATTGACCTTGAAAATCTAGGTTTCATAACAGTCCACACATGTATAGTTTTTCATATCAATCACTTGAATAAATTTTCTATAGGAACAATTTCAACATTTTTTAAGATTCAACTCGATTGAAACAGTTCAAAAACATATTCAATTCTTGAAAATTACACATTTTATGAAATTCAACATGCTACATTAGTTCAATCAAATCCATACAAACGATTTGATAGCAATGAAATATGTTATGGAATTTCAAAACAAAGTTGCTGATAGGAAAATGAAACAATCCCAAATGAAAAACAACATTTATTGCTAATAACAGGTTAAATATTACAATATTCCATCGAGAAAAATACATTTGAACTTCAATATACGTATAATAGACAACAGTTACCAATATTTTTCGAGATTTTTCTCCAAATCTTTGGGACTGGTACTGGGTCCATGCCTCTCAACAGGCTTTCCATTCTTATCCACAATGAACTTGGTGAAATTCCACTTGATGAAATCTCCCAATGTACCGCCCTGTACATGCTTCAAGTACTTCCACAAAGGATGTGCATCATTACCGTTTACATTTACCTTCTCGAACATATCAAAATCAACATTCTTGGTCTTCATAAACTGACAAACCTCATCGTTGGTGCCGGGTTCTTGCCCCCCGAATTGATTACAGGGAAAAGCGAGGATTCTCAGTCCTTTGGAATCAGCGTATTTTTGGTATAGCTCCACCAGTTCGGTGTAGTGATTTTTGGTGTAGCCGCATTGCGAGGCTACGTTCACTATAATACATACGTGACCTTTGTATTTCTCTAAAGCCACTGGATTGCCTTTGATATCGTTCGCTGTGAACTCATAAATGGACTTGGCGTTTTTGTAGTCTGGGTTCGACATATTTTCTTCGCCGCAGGAACTGTCAACACTGTCAGTCGGTTTGTCAATTGGACAAAAATTTCCGCTCACACTTGGGGGCCTCGAGACTGAAACAACAGTCAACAGAATAACGCCGGCTAATAACATGTCGGTGTTTTTAAACAAATCATCATCCACACCTGCGCACCACGAATGTTTGATATCATCAGGGATAATTATACCATGACGTGTCGATTGTTTATCTTCATGACATTTGGCATTGCACTCTGAAATAGTACAGGCTGTACAGGACCGGTCTTTGAAGAAAGTGTTGAAGTGGAGTATATTTGGTTTTCTCAAATTATATTATTTCTCATTTATTTAATATTTGCTTATGACTTCCAGATTATTCGTGAGGAAACCTGAATTCTGCACTTTTTCTTTATGTATATGTTGGAGAAATGTGTCAGATGTAATATTAGCTGCGTGTACAACTCAGATGAATATACGGTATGGTGTACAATCTCGACCCGAAATTTGCGACAAATGAATTAGAAAAATTTCAAATTCAAACATGTTGAGATATTCACGATAATAAGATGTATAGTTGAAGATAATAAAGGGTTGAAGTATGCTATGTTTGTATATGTATGTTAACATTAAGTAGGTACATCGTGAACTTCATATTTTGTACGTATCTATGCGAAGGCCTACTTAAGATCGTGCGTTTTTAGGGTAAAATTCGTAAGAAGCGAAAAAAATTATCATGACTCGACGAGAACAAACTTTTATGGCCTCTTCAAGTTTTCTTAACAGATTATATTGATTTCTAATAGGAAAACCTGAATGAGGCTAATTGTCAAATCAATACTCAGATATCGATTATACAATAATAAAATAGATATGATTCGAATTATAATAATGAATAATTGTCTTTGAATGAATTGATGATTAGAGAGCTTTTTCTGTAAGAATAATGATGTTTTATGATGACTTATTCTGATGAATTCGATATCACAAACGTGAAAATATATTTTTGGGTGTATTAAAGAAGTTGACTTCGTTCCTGATTATTCACTTCGAACAAGTTCAGCCCTTCAAGAACAACATGCATATTCAATATTTTAGAAACTAACAGTAATCAGAAACAAGGAAATAGTTATAAAATGATGTTCAAGAAATGGTACTATTGAAACTACAGGTATATATTTAGAACAATAAATGTTTTACTTTTATTTTAAACCTTGAATAATACAATAATAATAATGCAACTACACATAACCTATACAAGTGCAAATATTCACTTGTGTTATATCACATTATAAGCTCTTGGATGAAGACAATTATAAATCTAGGGTGAATAAGTACCTTTCCAAGCAAGTTAAGCAGCTCTATATAATTCTCTTGAAATAGTTATGATCACCAATATTTTTCCAAAGACTGCACTAGTTCCTTGGGATTAGTGCTAGGTCCGTGCCTTTCAACTGGTTGTCCTTCTTTATCAATGATGAATTTAGTAAAATTCCACTTGATGAAGTCGGCAAGTACACCACCTTGCCTGTATTTCAAAAAATTCCACAATGGATGTGCATCACCACCATTCACATTGATTTTTTCGAAAACATCAAACTTCACATTCTTGGTCTGAACAAACTCGCAGATTTCAGCATTACTTCCAGGTTCTTCTGAAGCAAACTGGTTACAAGGGAAGGCCAGAATCCTGAGACCCTTTGACTCAGCAAATTCATCATATAATTCGTTCAGTTCAGCATAGTTGTTTTTTGTGTAGCCACATTGTGAAGCTACATTAACTATGATGCATACATGGCCTCTATATTTCTCCAAAGAAACTTCATTTCCCTTAATATCGTTAGCGGAGAATTCGTAAACGGATTTGGCTTCTTTGTAATTGTCTGGATTCCCCATCTTGTTTGAAGCTGGAATAGCTGCTAGAGCACGACAAGCAATAGCTACTTTAGTTAGTGTTCTACAATTTAAAAGGATCATTTATTATCAAAATTATGGGTAATTATGATGAATATTTTAGGTTACCATTAAATATTGAAGTTAGAAATTACCACGACAAGAACTCGCTCGACATTGGGAAGAGTTCTTTTTGTTATTCATAAACCACCAGAGTTGAGATAGTGAACAATAGATGGGCTAGTATCGAAAAGCTTAGTACAAAATCACTTTAGATGGCTCTATAATCGCAGCGAAAAAAGCAGAACATAAAAAATTATCAGCTATCAAAAAATGGTGGTAGAAACTTATCGTTTTTACCGATTCATGCTAGAATAAAATTATCGAGAATCACGATTAGAGGGTACAACTTATCAAATAAATAAAAACAATGAATAATGATTATGAAGTATAATTGCTGCAGTTTAAAAACTGGAATATTTAAAAAATGTTGTGTTTCTCATATTTACAAAAGTAATTTTTCGTCCCATATGATGAAGGGAGTATCCTCAGGACATGCTGAAACAAAAGAAAATTTAATTAACAAATAACAATATTGCGTAACTTTTTGAAACATTGAACTATTTCCAGGATTTTTCAAATCATTGTTGCTCCTTCAAATGTATGTTTAAAAGTTGTTACCAAGAATAACTACCTTTCAATGAGACTTGCCCTCATCTCATTTGTAATATTTGATGGTGCTGCATCATTCAATTTGAACACAGACTCAATGACCGTGAATTCTGTAGAAGTGGTACTTTGCCCAGCAAATGCACACCAATCATTTACTACTAGACCACCACCAATGACATCACTACCGCAATTCACTGTTCCAGCCTGGAAAGATTCACACATCACTATTTGTAATATTCAATTAGTTTAGATCACTCACAACTAGAGGAACTTGGAGCAAAGAAGACAATTCTTCTTGATCATTAATAGCAGTATTTGGGTGTACCATTCCCCCCCGGTTATTCAAAACACAGTATGATCCAACTAACACCTTATTGGCTATTGTTTGCCTAAATACCTCAACTTTTAATACATCAGCTATGATTTCCTCAGTTTCCTAGAAAGCAATTTGATTAATGTACAACTCACTATTGGCTGATAATTGCAATACCTACCCTATCCACATCAGGATGTACTAATGCAAAATAATCATTACAAGCTATCACATTTCCTAGTGCTGACAATTTTTCTTCTACTCTCTGTATTTTAACAGAATCTGGGAGAGAATTACGAAGATGTTGAAGCTCTGTATCAAATGTTGAGTTTGGCACTAACAATCCATTCTTGTTACCAACACACATTCTACCAATTATTCGACAACCAGCTAGGGATGCATGAACTACCGGTATTGTTTCTTGCAATTCTCCTTCGAAAGTACTGTGAATATACATAACCAATTATTATAGACAATCCGATATAACACTATACACTATATTTACCTATAAAAATTTTCTGAACCACCAATTCCCACTAGACAATAAGCATTAGTGAGTTTTGAAAAAACTCCTATTTCATTATTATGCTCGAATTGAACACGTCGTGTAGCCATTATTGAAATACTGGGTAGCAATGAAGTGAAAAAACAGTTGATTTTGAAATATTATGAAATTTACACAAGACAGCACTAACTCAGGAAAAAATGAATATTTATCCACGAGCCACGATAAGCACGCCGCAGAGTTGATCACTTATCACGGAATACATACACACACAGACATTACACACACAACAGCACAAAATTTATTGATAACCAGATCAGGGCTGCTCCAAGCCATTTTTTTTGTACGAAAATGACAGATGAAAATGTATGCTTCTGTCATCTGTCATCAAAATAATTGACAAGTGACAGCTTCCAGCCTGATATAAAAACGGGACGCAGCAAATGATAATTCAAATGAATGATATTTGATTTCATACCGGTCCATTTCATAGTTTAAACTTCTACAATTAATTTAACATACGTTGACTGTTGTACGTTGTACTGTTGGTTGTTGATTTTTGAACATTTAAATTATTTAACGGCACAAGACATTTATTTGATTGCTCTCTGCTCTGCTCTGAAAATGAAGTACTCTGTTCTGTGTCACAGATCACGAATACAAACTGTATATACTGTGATCACGATCGTATACATAGGTCTTGCAACTCGGGTGGTGGGGGGTGACCCAAACATTGAGGAAATTTTCGTGGTTTTCATGTTTCGCCACCTGCAGCGCTGTCCTCTATTGTCACTTTGTCAGCCAATCACAAATCAGATCCGATTAGCTTTTTGAAAGTAGGAATGATTTTTATTTATTCGAGAGAATTTTGCAAGATATAATATTTCTGTCATTGATTTTATTTACCATTCGAGTCCTCACCGTTCGATTTTTTGTCAAAGATTAATCACGTGATTATACCCCTATGTCCTCCTAGCGGATAATTATGGAAACGTTTTCTTCAAAACTGGTGCCACCCCCCACCACTCGAAATTGCCATAGATTCCAGACCTTATGTTATATGACCGTGACTGTGATCGTAATGACACGGGACACGCAGACAGTCTAAAGTACTCTATAGTTCATTTATTCTGGGTAGATAGTTTCTGTCAAATCGCCAGATGAGCCGTGTTGCCAGATGTTTTTCACTTTTTCAGCGATACTCCGAATAAAAAACATGTGTTAGGTTGACCGTTTGTTTTGAAAGTGTTTTCGAATGATAAAATATATTCATCATATTTGGATCACTATCGATTGTGGATAACTGTTGAATGGTTCAAATAAAAAATTGGATTGTTCTCATGCTAGGAATCGAATATTCAAAAGAAATACACAATAACTATAGGCAATGAAGTGATGTTTATCTTTCAACATTATATCTGTTGTAAACTCTCATTCTCATTTGATGGTTCTTTATTTCAGCCAATTTGAATAGGTATGTTTCAGAAATAATTCAGAAGTTATAAATTGATTTATTTGTGGGAAAAAATAGTGGTGCATCTGTTCATATGGAAGGTTTCCATATGATACATGAGGAAAACCCACAAAAACTCATGTAACCACCATATATCAGTACATTTCAACAAAAATTACAATATAGATTGAAATTCAAATGTATCTTAATTCATTATGTTTGTCTTCTGCTGCTTATGTATCCTCTGGAACTGAAAACTAACAACTCGACATATATTATGGTGAAAAATATCATAATTGAAACCAACCCTTCTTCTTCTCGATGACTTCTTTTTACTCCAAATGATGATGCTGCCTTCTCTGAGGTATGACTCCTGTTGATTAATCTCATCCATTTACATAAGAATAAAATGTATAATTTATAATTTTCAATACATAATATAATGTTCAATACCTTACCTAATAAACAAATTATAATTATCTCACCAATTTTTCTTATAAATGACAAATGATAAATTTTTCTTCCTCGACTTTCTGGCTGCTGATGCTTTTTCTGAACCTCATATTCCTTGCTGTTCATATGACCTGGAAAAAATATTCCATCAAGCATGCAATATGAAAATCCAAATTCCCCAAACAGTACTAACTGTTCCTCTTCTACCTTCTTATGCTAATCTATTTTATGTTATAATTTCGAATTGAATTCTATATAAATGTTTTTAATCTTCATTTCCTACAATTTCATCAACTTTCACATTCTGACTCTTCTCTCCGTATTAGTTCATATGGTAATCTTCATCAGCAGTTTTAGAAGAAAAAACTAATTCTGCTCCAGGAATGAAACCATTTGAACAACCAGCATGCAGAACAATGAATCTAATATACAACACAAATCCAGTACACCATCTAACCCAAATACAAACTATAAATACCTAGAACCTCCTACTTTATTTTTTTTTCACACTTTTGACACTAGAATCTTGCCAGGAATGTCCTATAGTTCCATTCTGGAAGATCCAGGTCTCATCAAGAAACACAAATTGCCTCAAACCTTCATTTTTGAATTGAATATACTGTTGGAGGAATTTTATACGTTTCATAGCAATGTTAGGTAACTCCATCATTCCTCGCCGTGGATCATCTTTTCTAAATCTGAAGCCAATGTTTTTCAATACCTTCCATAAAGATGAGAGGCAACCATTGAAAAGAAAACGTTGAGCAAGCTTATCATTCAATGTTTTTAATGTTATGTGTTCCTCTGCAATTAGGAATGTTCATTATTCAATTATACGTGAATGGCACTGAATACTCACTGTTCTTATACATATCGTAAATACAATTTCTTATTTCGGACTCCTGAGATTCTTCAATATCAACAATTGGTTTTTTCTTTCCTTTAGATGTCCTGGGACCGTTCAATTCTTCACCCTCTGTTGATTTTGCTGATATTCTCCACACAGTAGCAATACTTATATTCAGTGCAGCAGCCACTCTCTGTAATGATCATATTTTATATAACCTATTGAATTATCATAAACTCATCGTAGTAAATAAATATTCCATAGGATTCCTCACTTACCTTTCCGATAGAATTCAAAGGAAGTAAGGGACCTCCGTTATCCTTTTCTCGTTGAAAATATTCCAACAAACTTGCAACCATTTGTTGGGCATCTCCACTCAACCCTTTCGGCATTTTTATAAAAATATGATGAAATTAAGCTCTCATCAAAAGAACAAATTCACAAAAATCGCATGAAAAGCACAATTCGAATGTAAACAAACGATTGTAAGGATTCGCTCCAAACAATTTGGCATCGTTGTGAAGGTAACGATGCCAAATTGTTTGGTCTCACAATGGTTCAACGGTTTTTATGAAATATGATTATATACCCAGCTATATACATTCGGAGTTAATTCGGAGCATCGCTGAAAAAGTGAAATACATGTGGCAACACGGCTCAATCTGGCGATTTGACAGAAACTATCTACCCAGAATAAATGAACTATAGCTCTAGAGTGTCTAGACCACGGTCATATACATAAGGTCTGGAATCTATGGCAATTTTGAGTGGTGGGGGGTGGCACCAGTTTTGAAGAAAAAGTTTCCATAATCATCCGCTAGGAGGACATAGGGGTATAATCACGTGATTAATCTTTGACAACAAAACAAACGGTTAGGACTTGAATGGTAAATAAAATCAATGACAGAAATATTATATCTTGCAAAATTCTCTCGAATAAATAAAAATCATTCCTACTTTCAAAAAGCTGATCGGATCTGATTTGTGATTGGCTGACAAAGTGACAATAGAGGACAGCGCTGCAGGTGGCGAAACATGAGAACCACGAAAATTTCCTCAATGTTTGGGTCACCCCCCACCACCCGAGTTGCAAGACCTATGTATACGATCGTGGTCTAGACAGATGATTCGACGATTGAAGTGATGGAAATTTGAAAATATGTAACCATGACTCCGTTGAGTCAAAATGTATGTTTTTCGTCAATGGTGTATGTTTGTGCGAAAAAATATTGGATTGTATAGCAATTCGTCAATTGTATAGCCAGGAGCACGATCGTATACATTGGTCTTGCAACTCGGGTGGTGGGGGGTGACCCAAAAAACATTGAGGAAATTTTCGTGGTTCTCATGTTTCGCCACCTGCAGCGCTGTCCTCTATTGTCACTTTGTCAGCCAATTACAAATCAGATCCGATCAGCTTTTTGAAAGTAGGAATGATTTTTATTTATTCGAGAGAATTTTGCAAGATATAATATTCCTGTCATTGATTTTATTTACCATTTGAGTCCTAACCGTTTGTTTTTTTGTCAAAGATTAATCACGTGATTATACCCCTATGTCCTCCTAGCGGATAATTATGAAAACGTTTTCTTCAAAACTGGTGCCACCCCCCACCACTCAAAATTGCCGTAGATTCCAGACCTTACGTATATGACCGTGGCCAAGAGCAGCCCTGAACCACAGAGTACTCTGTGCCTGAACCAGATTGATCACAATGACGCAAAAAACGAAGTCCTTGAAATTTAACTACTACTGTTTGACAGACTTCATTACTCAAAGAAAAGCGGGTTTTCAAGATAATATTATCGTTATAAGATACATTCTCTGTTATATTACAATTTGCAGTGATATTCTTACAATTAAAAAATATTTGAATAGAGTTACAAACATCAATTCTTGACAGTAATCATAATGTGAATGGACCGCGGAATGGACTGACTAATCAAAAATCGTGCCAGGCCACCTTTCCACTTAAACTACTTCGGTACTCCAACCAAAGGTGAAGAGGGTTCACTTACCCTTTTTATGAATGAAGTAATAAAATAGTGACGTTACCCTTTCAGATGGTCATGAAAAATATATTGGTCGTTACAGCCAAGTTCTGTTTCTCATCCTAGACTAAACAGAAAAATTTCAAGTTGTTTAACACCCCTAGATGTCAGTACTTGATCGGATAGCCCCACTAGCCCTAGTCCATACAAATAGAATGAAGAAGAACAATAATTCCGTCTATTGACAGATATCATCTGGACATTCGACAACAATAGCACTGTGACAAAAGGAAGCAGAGATAATAGAAATTTTGGGTCAGCAGTGTCAGCACTAGTTAGGAGTGAAGAATCTTATGTGTTGTATTTGAGAATTTTGTCGTGGTTGTATTGTAGAATTAGCCAGATAGTGTGGTGATGATATAGTGATTTTCTGTAAGAAGTAGCTCAAGCAAAACATACGAAATGTCTCGCCACAGAAATGTACGGAACATGGATTATAGAGGTTGTATTGTTATTCCTTTCATCGATAGTATTATGAACTGAAAATAAATTTTCTAGATTATGATGGATTTGATGATTATGGACAATCTTTCGAGGATGAGGAAGAGAAAGGTAATTTAATATTAATTTAAAATTTTCTTGATTTGGAGACACACAATTGACTTGTGTTATTGTCATATGGATAGGGATAAATGTATATCAAAGGTTGAATTAAATTATTATAATTATTGATTATTTCCATAGCATTTATCTAACTTTTGTTTTTTTTTTGTTCCATGTTCCTTCACTACATTTACCAAATTGTGTAAGGTAAGGTGATATCAAACAACACAAGACACAGTTCAATATTCCAAACCTTAATAGTAATAAACAAAATCCCGTTAAAAAAAACTTTGTTATACCCAATATTTTTGGTAAAACAGTGACTGATGGACCAAAATTTGTTGTTCCTAAGTTGACTATGCCGGGAGGTGAAAAAAACACTTTTGTTATCCCAAAATTGGGTATTTCAGACAAACCTTCTACCTTTAGAATACCAGGCTTGAAACGACATGAAACATGTGTTCAAAATAATACAGAAGTGACTCAGATTGATGCATTGAGCAACAATGTAGAAAAATTACAACTAACTACTTTGCCTAATTCAACAAAATTAATTTCAAGTGAAATTCAGGATCCAAAAAAGGAAGAAAGAAAGTTTCAAATTGACTTATCTATAGCTCTAAAAAACATCAAAAGTGTTCCATCAACTGTTGAGAACACTGAGCAAAATGAACCAATTATAGATATTAGTGATAAACAAGAAATAGATCATGTATCTGTAGTACTGAAAAGTATGAATAATGTGTCTCAGAGATTGAAGAAGAATGCTCACTGTGCAGACAAAATTTTTGATAGGTGGTTAATTCCTAAACAAGGTGGTTATGTGCGTGAGGAACTGGAAACAAATTTTGATATCAGTAAAATTTTGAAGTTGCCTTTTTATATTGAATCAGGAAGGTCAAAGTTCGGGAAAGTTTTATGCAAGAAATATAAGAATATTAGAAAACCTACAATCAAGTTGAACACGGTCATATCCAGGAAAAAACTTTTTGATTTTTCTACTGCATCTCCGGATGATATAATACTTAGGAATTTGAAAAGCAAGGCAATTTTGTGATGTAGTTACTAAATAAAAATCAACTTAGTATTATATTATAGTATATTCTTATTATACCTTTATACTTCAAATTAATTATAAATAAAATGAGACAGTAAATCTATAGTGTAGGAAGATAATTAATTTTTATTTGAACTATGAAATCTAACATTATGTACAAATTTGATTTTCTAAGTTGACACTCGAAAGACTGTAGTCCTGTCGGATTATCTACCTATAAAAGTGGTGTCGGCTCCTAAGACTGCAACAAAAGTGATTAAAGGATTCGAAATTCCCTCTCAAAAACCCTTTGAATCGTCGTCAAGGTCACAGTCACCTTCTCCTAACGTACAGAATGTGAAAAAAGCCCAAAAGGATGAATGCAACTCACAGGTTGTTGGAGCATTGAAGAATATTGAAGCTTCTGGAATTAAACCTATCCAGCTAGTCAAACCTAGCTCACAGGATGTTTGTACACCAGAAGCAGGAGAATGTTCATCAAAAGAATTAAATCCTGGAATTGAAGAAACCAAGTTAGACAGACCCAATGTACAGAGTGTTGATGCATCAGAAGATGTGAAAACTCCTAAGATGAAATCTGTGAAGATGGACGTCCAACAGGTTTATAATAAAGAAAGGGGCGATGGAAAGGAACATTTATACATGGTCGTAATTGGTCATGTCGATGCTGGCAAAAGTACTATGATGGGGCGCCTATTGTGTGAATTGAATCAGGTGAGTTTCAAACTGTTTTATCCAAAGCCTTCATATCGACATGTTCTTTTTCCTGAAAGGAAATTTTGCATACATTTTTGTTGATGTTGATGAAGAATTTTTCAAGAAACCATCAGTTTGAAATTCGAAAAATCCCGGAACATTCGAATTGCACCTTGTACATTCATAGATAAAATTCTGTTATTTTCCAATTTTAATCATGAATTTTCAATGGGTGATGGATTGTATTATTCCTCAATTGGAAAATTTTCAGGTGGAACAGAAAATAATGCACAAATATAAACATGAAAGTAAGAAAATAGGGAAACAAAGCTTCATGTACGCTTGGGTGTTGGATGAAACCGGAGAAGAACGTACCAGAGGGATAACAATGGATATTGGACAATATCAATTTGAAACAAAAACAAGAACAGTAAGATAAATATGTAGAACTACTAATCACTAATGGATTCTTATATCATCTTAAGCGGGGTAGTGTTGCTAATTTGACATTTTCAAACAAGTATTTCTCTTTTTTTTTATTTTTTTTAGTCTGCGACTGGATTCTTTTAGTTCAATGCTTGAATTACAATCTGGCAATATCGCAACTGTAACTACATATATCGTTAAATATCTGTAATCCGTCCTTATCAATTCTTCATAGTAGCCGAGTTTAAATTTTCTCTAACCCCAATTTCGACATTTGACAGGTGACAATTCTCGACGCGCCCGGCCACAAAGACTTCATACCCAACATGATTTCGGGTGCGGGACAAGCCGACGTCGCTCTGATGGTCGTGGACGCCAGTAGCGGCGAATTCGAAACCGGCTTCGATTTGGGTGGGCAAACCAGGGAGCACGCTTTACTCGTACGTTCTCTGGGCGTCACCCAAATGATCGTCGCCGTCAACAAGCTGGATACCGTGTCGTGGGCACAAGAGAGGTGAGTCGATGTGATGTTTCGATACGAGCTATTGTTTCATGATATGTGTCGGTGGATTTATTTTATTTATTGAAAATTAGGTTCGACGAGATAGTCGAGAGGTTGAAGGCATTCCTTAAGCAGGCAGGATTCAAGAGTAAGGATGTGACTTTCGTACCATGCAGTGGATTGACGGGAGAAAACTTGGTCAAAAAGCCTGTAGAACCGGAATTGCTGAAATGGTATAAAGGATTGTGCTTGTTGGAGGCGATAGGTAAGCATATCATAAAGGGTTTTCCAATAAGAGGTGTTATTTTGATACTCAAAGAAAAATGCCATTTTTCAATATAAATGATCGGAAGCTATGCTAATAATAGTGGAAAATAACATCAAGCAAATGACAACCACGACATGCTCACAGGACACTATCCTTTTAATGAAATTTTCCATAACCAAATCGCAAAGTGGCTGCCCTATCTTTGAGGTTTTGAATCGACGTTGGGCTATTGGCGTAGACTTTCTCTTTCACGTGGCCCCAAAGGAAGAAGTCCCAAGTTGTTAAAACACAAGATCTCGGTGGCCAATTGTGATCACCTCTTCGAGAGATAACACGGTCCGGAAACTTTTCCCGCAAAAGATCAATGGTTTTGTTGCTTGTGTGGCACGTAGCGCCGTCTTGTTGAAAGTAAATGTTGTCCAGATCAATAGCATCCAATTCCGACCATAAAAAATCATTAATCATCTCTCGATAGCGCAATCCATTCACCGTAACTGTTGCTCCAGCCTCGTTTTCGAAAAAGAAAGGTCCAATGATTCCGCCGAACCATGAACACTTTCGACTACAGCAGCAATATTCTCGGCTGTTCTTGAGCGACGTAGACGGGTTTTATTCTTCACATCACTAACTCGTCCCAACAGCTCGATTTTTTTCAGCAATTTCTTTATTGCGGTCCGACAAGGTGCTTCAAGACGACCCTGTAATGTTCGAGTTTTACGTCTCTGCCAAATTTCCACCATTTTTTTAGTGAATTTTAATGATTTCAATGCATTCTTGAACCGTGTATTGTTCCATTTTTATTAATGGCGTAGTTTCTACTTGTCGGATGTCAAAAAATGACAGCTTCAAAAGTGACATCTATCGAAATAGCGGGCTACTCAAAATTCAACTCACTGAATTATTATTTTGCAGATAATTTTTGTTCTCCAGAAAGGCCCATAGACAAACCATTCAGATTATCGATCAATGATGTATTCAAGGTAAGGTTTTTTTCATTTTCAAATATATTCAGAAACTTTACTATTCTTTCTTTGCACTTTTCTCGTTATTGGCTAGTCAGATGAAAGATAAGTCATCTTATGTTTATATTATTTTTCATTGGTGATATATTCCCAAAATTAAAAAACTATACCAACTGTTTACGACTGTTTCATACTGTATGTCCTCCTAAAGTAGCACAGACACAAACATAAATAATGATTTCGAACGTAGGGCGTCAGCTCCGGCTTCTGCATCTCGGGCAAGATAGAAGCCGGCGCCCTCTCCGTCGGCGACAAAGTCCTCATGTGCCCCGGCCGTGAAGCGGCCGTTGTCAGATCGCTGGCAATCGACGACGATCGACAAAACGTCGTCTTTGCCGGCGATCAAGCCACCGTCGTCCTCTCCGGCGTCGACATGCAAAACGTCTACGTCGGTAACGTGCTCTGCGACCCGCTGCGGCCCGTCCAGGTGGCCACCAAGTTCCAGGCGAGGATCGTGGTGTTCAACGTCAAAGTGCCAATCACCAAAGGTAACATGAAGATTAATTATTTTCAAATTCAAGGGGACATTAGTAGACAAAGTAGCACGCATTGAACCACCCATTCTCGTTTTCGCAGGCTTCTCCGTGGTTTTGCACCACCATTCCCTGGTGGAGCCCGTCGTCGTCAGCAAGTTGGTGTCACAGTTGGACAAGAGCACCGGGGAAATCGTCAAGAAGCATCCCAGGTTCTTGGGCAACAACACCAGCGCTGTCGTGGAGATCACAGTGGGCAGATCGATCGCCCTCGAGTTGTACAGCGAATGCAAAGAGCTGGGCAGGGTGCTGCTGAGGGTAGGGGGTGTCACTATTGCGGCTGGACTCATAATTAAGATTATTGTGTAACATAGACTTATTTATTTACTAATGTATATTTGTAATTAAATTTGTTGATTTGTTGACAAGTGTTTCATTCTTTTAGCGCGTATTGAGATGTGTAACCATGGATTTAGCCCATTAACCGCCAAAACGCAACTTTTCCATACAATTGTGGTTTGGTCAATATTATTCATATTTATTCTGACGGATATTCATAATAATAATCTAGGAGTAAAAATATTTTTATTCAATCCAAAACATGAGTTTTTCAATCGGTGAAAATTGCTTGAGAATCTTATGAATTGAGCATTCTTGGATTACTCCAATAAAATAAATTTTTTTCGATACTGAATATAAAACGATAATACTCATTTAGGGCTGAACAGTAATGAAAAATATGCTCAATGATAACGTGTATTTTCATTTGAGTAAATATTTTCGAATGTCGTTCATTTTTGCATGTACTTGTGAAGGTTTGGCCGATAATGGTGAACATTTTTATCTCTTGCTTGAGATTAGTTCATTGCGAATCAGTATCGGCAGGGAAGATTTCTAAACCATCTGAATCAGCTCTACCAGATGATATAAGATTTGATAATGTTGGACATTTGATATTCAGAGATACCAACAGTGCAAGAAAAAAATGTCGCCTTTGTAAAAGTAATACCATTTGTTTATGTAGGAAATGCAAAGTGCATGTGCACCCAGATTGTTTCGAAAATTATCATATGAAGAAATAGGGCACCTACTCTATATTTGTTTTTTTTTTATACGATTATTTTATCCATTTTTGGCCAAAGGTGGGCTTACGCACCCACTTTTTTTTTTCAATACTGTGAGTATATAATTTTTTATGACGAATTGTTGTTCGCTTGTGTATTCTAAACTTGCCACAATAAATGTTTTTTCCGAATTACTAATTTCTGATATCTTGGCCGTTAATGTGTAAAGAAATGTTTGGTTCAGTTTCAAATTAAAGATACGCAAACATAATTACACGACCAATATTCTGTCTTTGAGAGGAATTAAAGTGATTACTTGAAGCCAGATTTGTATACTAACAACCAATCATATTTTTTATTTCAGTTGGTAAATGAATGCCAATTCAATAAGTAATCACATTGTATTTATTCACAGAGCAAAATATAGTAAATATGAGCAACACAAAAAACGTTCATCTAACATAACAATTTCAGCATGATTCAGGAATAAAAATCTATAAAAATTGATCCTTGTAAAGTGTGGTTCGCAGTACACAATTCAAATAGCATTTTAAATAACAAGCAACTAGAATTTATACCAAACCTAAATATTAAGACAATAATAAAAATAACTATCTGCGTACTTAATAATAATCTCAGATTATAAAATCACATTTGGTTATCATATACACTTAGTTGGATTGAACAATAAATATCATACGCAGTGTTGAACAGAAACTCAGAACACCACGTATGATATTTCGAGATGTGGAAGAGAGATAATTGATTGAAAAATTGTCTAAAACGAAATGGAATTATTACTAGACAGTAAGTAATCCAATTACTAATTACAGCTAGGATAGATGTGATGTTGCAAATACAAAAAAAAAGGAATTAAAAATATAACTAATACACAAAGTAATTAATTATAAGTAGGTAGGTAATGTCTTTGAATGAAGAAGTATGTCATGATGGGGTTAATAAACTAAGGTCAAAAATATCACAGCAAATCTTGCACAACAAAAATATTACGTATGTATTGAAGACATTAAGCACTGTATGACGGATTCAAGATTCGATTAGTTTCATTTTTCCGATGACTATGTGAATGTCTGAATGTCAACATGGTCCACGAATACATACGTAAAAATGTGGAGGAGGAGAACACACCAATTAAATATTCTTTTAAACTGTTATCTTCATTTTTTGAGCATAATTTTGTTAGTTATCAAAGATGCATAAATAACATACTGAAGAACGATTATTATTGAAAAACCAACTTTATTTCTATTTACCGGAACCTTTCAATAAACAGACAATATTATTTAAGCACCTCGTTGAATTTGCACAAATTCCCAGAAAATAAACTCTCATTTGAAGCATGCAATAACACATTACCTACATACACAAAAATTCGTTTCTAATAGATTAGCTATAAATAAAAGGTGCAGCGCCTATTTGCTATTTTAGGAGAGGCGATTTTCATTAGATATGCAAAATTTGCATCCTCTAAAAAAGCTCCACTTGCTAGCAGCTGATCTACAAAAATGCGATCAGATCTCTTTTCACAAGGTGTCTCCTTTTAGGAAGTCGGCCAGCACGATAATTCTCAACGTTACTGACACTGCTCGCAGTGTCGTAACATCACCTGTCAAATGTCATGTGTCTAGCAAAGTCATGAAATATATTCGTCCAATTGCAAGTGCATGAAAAAGAGGAATACCATAAATTCTCTCCACCGTATCAGAAAATAGGCGCTGTGGTAACGAACTACCGATAGCCGTGGTTTATTGTCGTAGGTGCTCCCAGAGGGCGTGCCTGAGGGAAACCCGCGCTGGGCTCAGCTCGCAGGGGCTCGGAGTGGGAGGACTGAAGCCTTCGTCGGCGGACAGAGTGAGGTCTTCCTCCTCCTCTTCGTCGGAGCTGAGCAATTGCTCCAGAGCAGCTGTTCCGTGAAAGCTCTAGAAAATTTTGAGGAATGAGGAGGGATTCGACGGTTCGGTTGATAGGGTGAAACTCGAAGCAGTTAGTAGGGTTAGCATTTGTGTTCTAGCGGTACCTGGACAAGGCGTGAAATCAAATTACTTTGTTTTGTCGAAAGCTTTAAAGATGCACCAACAGTTAAATGACAGGACAAATCTATAGTCAATGGTTACGTCACATTTGGTGACTTATTTGTGTCATCTTTTAATAGGATATTACTGAATTTTACAGCTCACGCTCTTGATAAAGTTTTTGAGTTGCTTTCAACCGGTTTATTTTCACAATAATTTGAAAACTGAATAATAATAACGTCCTTCAGTGAATTTTAATAAGCCAAATGTGAAAATATAATTTGTAGACTGTTATTTTGTGGATAACGTTATACTAATAATGTTTCAGCATATTCTGCATACCCTAGTTTTTGATCATTGAAATTTTTTATTACATTGTCCCAGAAACATGTAATCAAGTGCTTTTTGGAATTTTTTTTAACAAAGTGAACATCTTAATTTCAATAAACCGACAAAAGTATTGTATTAGACATTTCCAAAATGCCGGCAACTGTGCACTTCCTGATATGATGATGCAACTATCAACTTCAATTAAGAATAAGCGAACCGTATAGTTAGAGAATCCACGAAAGTTGAGGGTATTAAAAAATTGTAGATTAGTTTATTGCTCGAGTCTGATAATTTCATGTCATTTGCCAATATGGGAAGTGTTATAAAAAAAAAACGAGTCATCATAGAAAGTTTCTGTAATAATAAACCGTTACTCAACATGGCAATGATATTTATCAATTAGTTCCTTTTGAATTCACAAATAATCTGCTTTGTTCGCGATTTAGTGAAAGATTGTTGAACACATGTAATTGGCAATGTGTTACAATGTATAATTAGAAATATACTTTTCAAAGCAACGAACAAAATTTTAAAGTTCATTTAATGAGCACTTTTCTTCATAACCTCAAGTTTAAAAGTGGTTTGGTAGTGAATTCTTGAGTATGAAGATTTTATAATAAAAATTTTTGTATTTCATTAGTTGAATATTTTAAATATTCAACATTTCTGCTCATCATGAATTGATATTTGTTTTACTTTCAATAGTGACAGACATAAAATTAAATTGATTCATATTGTTTGGTCTAAGAAATTTGTGAAAAAGTTTTTGATACTGTGAGGTGGTTAGTGCACTAATAAATGTTAGTTAGTGCCATTTTTTGTTAGTGTTATCGTCAGTAGTGCATATAAAACTAACTTACGAAGGAAAAATACAATTAAACTGGAATTAGCTGTTGTGTCGTTTGTCAGAAGTCACCAGCAACCATATTATTTAGTAAAGAAGATACCTATATAAGCAGAAAAACATGCCAACATTACTGAAATACACGAATACCAGATGAATATGTATATACAGTGAAAATGATCTTGAAATATCGCTTATCAATTTTATCTCATCCGAATATACTGGGTATTAGTGCGTCTTAGTCCGATTACTCGAGTCCTATTAAGCTAGGATTGAAAATTATTGGCATATAAATCCTTCCAACTCACTAACGGTTAGGAATAAGTCAACAATATTGACTATATAGCTCAATATACTGGATATTTCAATAAATTTCAATTCCAATTTGATTCTCCAAATGTTTTCATTACACTCTTTATATGCGACAAAAGTTTTTGATTATAAACAGTGTTGTCTACTTTCAATTCAGCTCTGAGACTTCAGTAATCAGACTCAGACGCACCTCGTAAGATTTTTTTGATAGTCATATAAGTAACCCATCACCCTATACAATAACGCGTGCGAGTGAACACTTTTAGAAAGCTGCTAATTTATATGCTCACTGAAACCATGAAAATTACTGTAAACAGCCTCTAGGTTATACAGGGTGTCCCATGACGACCTCTAAAAATCGATTTCTCTACGTGATGACATCTGATGATACCTAAAGTAGTCGTCATATTTTGAAGTTTGTTTCATTATTTCGGGTGCACCACGTAGACAAAAACTTGACAACAATATATTTGAATTACCCTTAAAAATAATAATGAAAATCAGATTTTTTTGCAATTTCTTCGCAGGGCATACAAAAAAATAATATTCTGTATAGGAAATTTGAATTGATATGAAGTATTTATCCTTGAAATTTTGACATTATTTAGTGACCATAAATATGTGAGTTGAAATTATTTCATGTTGTTTATTTCATGTATTAACATACATTATTCATGTTGAATTGTAGTATGAACCATTGTTTTTATTTCATTACTTTTCAGCACTAAATTTACACTTCCCAACCATTTCAAAACTATTTATACAGGGTGTTAGTGAATAAGTGCGACAAACTACAGGGGGTGATTCTTTGTCATTTTTTATGAAAAAAAGTTCATGTAAACGTGTGTCCTAACTTGCTTCATTTCCGAGTAACGGGGTGTTTATAATTTTCCATCCTTTTCGATAAAAGAAAAATTAATTAGGTACTCATAAAAAACAATGTTATAACAAACTGAAAGCTCAAAAATGAAGGGACGCTAATCGTATTTGACAGGAATGTTGACAGTAGCCTACTTGCGTCGCTACTAGATAATGGATTAAAGAAATGAAAAATACGCATTGAGTTGTTTCATTTTTTGCATAAAAACAGCGCCCTTCACGAAAAAAAGGCATGAGAGACTTTTTGTCGCAAATTGAACGAGACATTCAAAATTGAATTTAAGTTTGGAATATCTCAGTGGCGTACCATTTTTTTCTTTAAAAAAATTGAGATCATTACGCATATGCACGCCAATGATGAACATAAAATTCTTAATTTCATGTCAAAAAATGCGCAATAACTACCTCTTGGAACCTACCAAATTTCATTTGCATAACTCGACCGGTTACAGAGAAATAAATAAATAGTCAGTTTTTAAGAGAAAACTTTAACACCCCGTTACTCGGAAATGAAGCAAGTTAGGACACACGTTTACATGAACTTTTTTTCATGAAATATGACAAAGAATCACCCCCTAAAGTTTGTCGCACTTATTCACTAACACCCTGTATATGTTTTGTCTGGAATTTGTAAGCAGTAACCGGATATAAATAACAACTCAAATTTTCAACAAATAATAATTGTAATACAATATGTCAGACATGAAATTATAATTGAAAAGTCCATTCTTTCAATTCAACATCATTTCTTTCCGCTTAAATATATTTAAAATAAAATAATATTTCATGAAGCACGTGTCCAATGCGGTAATGGACGTTGGGCACCCTGTATGGTACCACCTAGACGTGAAATACTTTCAAGGATTCCTTCAGTAGGTACCTCTTCGATGACTCATAATTCGGACATTTAGGCGACTGCAACGGGCCGTAAACGTTTCGCAACACTTTCCATACACAATTAACGTTCGCTTTTTACGTCCAGCGTCGAATATCATTCGCTAAGTAAAGTTCAACTTTGCTAAGGCTGCACGCAGCTTGATGGTTTTACTTCAGATCCATTGTTATTGTATTGTTGATTATTATTCAACAATTGTTTGTGCTTATTGTTGCAAAACTTGATTTATTTATACTGAATCGTGTTGAGACAATGAGCTGTCTTGTTTCAACTAATATATTTCTGTGAATTATTTTTATGATGGTCTGCTAAGCAACTTATACAGGGTCAGGCAAAAATTGGCGTAACTCCTGATGGTTTAATCAAAGAGTGTACATATAGAGCGCTCATTTGCCCTATTAATGAATGAAATAGTAAAATAGAGACAATAGCAAAAAGTAGTCAGTTTGGTGACTCCAGAAATGGCAGGAAATACCAAAAGTCCTTGAGATTCTGAGTCGTGACGATACCACGATTTTGACAACTGATTCGATACTGAAAACAAACTTTCATATGTGAAAGAAGAAGCGAATTTCTAACATTCGAAAGCAATATTTAAACAAATATAACGTACATGGTGTCTACATCAATAAATCATTTCCATTCAAACAAATCTAAGCTAATATCCAATTGAAATTCGATGACTGCTAACGACGTATTGTGTACCAAGCTTTAGTACTGACACATACAAACGTCAGTTATCGATAGTAAATATTTACCAATCAGAAATGGGGCTATCCGGCACCTTTCCACCTCTACCTTCCTTGATGTCTCTTCAAGGTGGTAATAGAAAATTCCCCAAAAAAAATTATTGCATGTTATGGTTATCAGTCACGTGATTGAGTTGTGGATCGATAATACGAACTCTGATTGTGTATTGGATAGTTGAAAGTTTGTATAATAATTTTCTAACTTAGCATATGAAACTTTTCACAAAGAAATAAGAATAATGAAATGTTTTCAGCTTTACACAAAATGTTACTGAAAATAGTTAATTCATTGCAAATGTTTCGATTGCTTTCTAATTCAATGATTTCGATATTTTCTTG
Source organism: Plagiodera versicolora (assembly GCA_037013635.1). Taxonomy (NCBI): domain Eukaryota; kingdom Metazoa; phylum Arthropoda; class Insecta; order Coleoptera; family Chrysomelidae; genus Plagiodera; species Plagiodera versicolora. The sequence continues at coordinate 5,850,947 of CM072991.1, read as the reverse complement.
GAATAATCGCAGGTGAAAAGTTGTCAAACAAATCTCTTTTCTTCATTTTTTAAAATATTTTCTGTAGAGTCTGATAACTTTCAAATCGGTTTGACTTTGTTTTGAAAAAGAATTTAGAATCATATAGTCCATTTATTTAAGCAAGATAGTTGTGACAGTTCCCCAAAAAGTGCGATGTTGCTGATGTTTATTTTTTCAACGATACTCCGAAAGAAAAAGTTAGTTTTGAAATGCCTTTTCAATTTATAAAATATATGCACCAAAATTGGATAACAATGGAACAGATTCAATGAAAGAATTGTCAATTCTTAATCCAGGAATCAAATGGAATATTATATTTGGAAAAGTAATTTTTCGACATTGTATCTGTTATGTTAAAAGATATAATCAATATCATTCTCAAGTTATCTTTCCTACAGTATCAAATGGAAGTAAAGGGTTTTCGTATAAAATATTTGATCAACAATATGCTATCATTTTCTGGTCGTCTCCACAGAATGCTTTCGACAGAATAAAAATTGGACTAACATAATGTATTTGGCATCTCTGTGAAGTGTTGCCACAATTATTGATGCCTAAATGTTCCCAGCTATGTCTCAAAAAACAGAAGTTTAGTGTTTGGCTAGATAATTTTTATCTTGTACTGTTGGTATTGAAAAATAACCAACCTGTCTGAACTATCTTCCTCATATAAATGGACTACAGATACTCTTTATTCCGCACTGATGGCATTTAAATGAATTTATCAATGAGATGCTGAAGATCTTGAATAAATTTGGAATTCTTCTGTAATAAAACCATATATCACTGTTCAGTAGTTAGAAATGTGATGTTTTCTTTGAGAAAACTCTCCTCACGACCATCTTCACTTCTTTACTATTTCATTCATGAATAAGACTTATACTCTGTGGTGAAACCGATGAAATTTCACGAGAAGTACCCCAAGGATCAATAACGGACCCCTTAACCTGCAACTAGACTGTAAATTATTTCACCTGAGATCGGTGCACAGAGCTGGAATGGGACGGCGAGCTGTCTTGACTGTGATTGGCCTCCGTGTAGGATTGCGTCATGGGACTACCGCTACCGACGGGATTCTGACGTTTGGCCAGCTCCTTCTTCTTCTTATCTTCGGCGGCCGCCTTCATCGGGTCGTAGCTCTTCCGTCGCTTCCAGTTTTGGAATTCTACCTCTCTCGATGAGAGCGACGAATTGCTACGGGCGCCGCCGCTTTGTTTTTTGCCTAAAAAATTTAAATTGATGAAAAAGTTTTAGAAAAACTTGAGAAACGTCTAAAAATTCAATGGGAAGTCCTTAGGGTTTATGGGGAGCTAGAGTTGGATAGGAACAATACACAAGTTTGCAGAGTCATATGGTGTCTAAAGAATCATTAGGAACTTTTCTGAATATGAATGGGTGAATTTCAAAAATTTATTATAAAATCTTTACAAAAAATGGGAAATGCAAATGAGTTAGAAAATCATTGAAAATCAGAAATTGAACTTTAAGAATCAGGAGATTGAATAAAAAAAATATTAAATTTTTTTATTTGAGGTGAAGAGGTGAAGACATTCATTATAAGGTTATGATTTATTGTTGAATAAACAATTCAAAGTCTCATTAATTGGTTCTGTATTTGTCTCGAAAAGCGAGCTCACAAAATCATTAATTTGCTTCATACCAGCTTTAAGATCAAATATATCAATAAAAAATAATGAATATGTATGTAATTCCTCTGAATAATATTTGTTATTATCTGAAAAAACTCTATATTCGACGAGACTTCAAACAACGATCCTGGTTACGTCAACTGTGCTAATACCCAGCGTCTGACAGAGTTGCCAGTTGTAATACTTCTGGGGCATCGGCATCTGCAGATATTTCAAGTAGAATTTCAAGAAGTATTGTGCAAGTACGTACTGAAATGATAAGTCCATAGTTATGGTTGTTATAGATACAGCTACTAGTGAAAAATATACGTGGGTCTATTAATATTCATTATTTTTCCGGTCTGCTAACGTTGTAAAGACCTATGTCGATAGCGGCTGGCGGTAAGTCCAACGCTTATACGTACGGGAGTACTTGTGACGTATCAATGCTGTGAGTTTTCTGCGTTTTCTTCTAAACCCAGTCCGACTTTGGGAATTTATTTTGGCTAAACTATTGCGACGTGAACATGTTCTATAAAACAATTCCTCTGCCAGAATGTTGAGCACTCGTTTTTTGTTTCCTTATTTAAATCTTCGAATAGCCGACCGAGTCCATCAACATTATTTATGCCACTTTCGACCCGTATAAAATAAAACTCGACAAAGTATTGTTCGATGTCGTTGAACTGATAACTACCGACTCATCATCAGTTGAGTTTAGGGAATGTCGAAAGTGCAGACATTGTAATGGTGCATTTTGGATTCACATGTTTAAAAATAGAGACTGCTGGAATCTGCACGTCTGGTATTCCCTGAGCATTTCCCATCGGATCATTGCCTTTTTTATTCAGGACAAATGAATGTGTAACTCGATACGATTTTTATTTGAGGAAAATCTACAAGAAACGGAGCCACATACAGGGACGCGATCTATATCTAGAAAACTAGAAAAATATTGTTTATATTGAGACACCATCTGTGTTATTCAAATGAATATTGCGGTTACCATCTTTTTTTACATGTTTTATATTAGCTTGAGTTGTATGTATGTAACTCCGCAAGTAGCGTCATCTTTCGAATGAATTGAGAAGTTTTCCATCACAGGTGTCTTCCAATCACAATGATAATAGTTAGGTTTCACTCAATCACCCTGGTCTAATTGGCTAATTTTGTCTATTTATTCATACGCTTATCTTTACTTTGTAATTCGATTTTGCTCCCTTTATAAATTTACTGTACATGTGCGTGTGAATAAATCAATCAATCAATCAATCAATTACCGTCATTAAAAACGGTACATCATGCGTTCACTTGTCACTTATCTGACACTGGCCTAATCGTATCGCACGAATATGATCTCATCAGTGACGTTTCAAGAGGCCATGGCAAAAGTTCTAGGAATCTACTATAGAGTAGTGTCCTACTCAGTGTTAATAGTTGAGGCACATGTCATAGTTAACACGAAACGTCATTCAGTACGGTAAACTAAAAAAACTAATCAATATTATATCTCAAATCTAGAACTTCATTGACTGGACTAATGAATTCTCAGTTTTCATGAACAGAATACATTTAGTTTTCATTGTTACTTTTGAATGCCAGAAAAAGCACACAGCTTCAAACAATTAATGCATGCGTTCAATACAGAATATACAGAGTGTTTCCTAACGTGTAAAGCTTGCATGGTTTTGCATGGAGAATCCGTAGCTGAAAAATGTTAACGAATAATTAACCTCTGAGGCATTAACTGTATCTAATTCTGATTTCAGAGCTCGAAGCAATTAACGGGAAACACCGAACTGAATACAAATCGAACGAGGCCGCGGTATAATCCGATATTCCGTCGCCCAATTCGAAATTCTAAATACGGAACCGAGATCCAGGTGGTTTCGGTAAGTAATTGATAAAACAGACAAGTGCAGCTAAAAATGAAAGCTGGATTATCATCGATTAGTTTTGGAATATGATGCTTTTTATGTTTTTAGTACAGTCAACCTAGGAATTGAAGATAATGAGCTGTAATTTAAAAATATGTAAACGTTCATTTTGGCAATCTTAAAGTTGTCTCGAAGGTCTCCCGTCAATATTTTGGGACATCCAAGGTCAACTTTCGTTTCTTATATCTTATCGGACTAAGGAATATTGTAAGTCTGAAATGATCCCTTTTTTATTTTTTCATTTCGAAATAATAACTTCTAATCATTTGTCCAATTTAGGTTTTGACATTAGTTTATGATTACCCTGTATTCATTTATAATCTGATTATATAATTAACTGAAGTATGAATTTAATTGTTAGTTATGTGTGAGTCAGCAAATTTATTTTCTGAAATAAAATTAAAAATATCTCAAAAGCTATTAGACTTGATTATAGAACGATATACGTGAAAAACAAGCTATTATTATATATATTTTTATAGCAAAATTTATTATAATTGTAATAGTAGTTAGGGGTGAATTTTTGAACTTTAAAATAAAGCGATGTACAGGGAGTATAAAATATTTTTCCACGTATTTCTCGAAAACCTCATAAATTTATATCGAATTCTACTCTAGGGGAAAACTATGTAAAAAAGATAGAAATTGAAGAGCATAACACCGCATAAACGAGTTAACGTGCTTCGACTGGAATGTTCTCATAATGAAAGTTGTAACATTCGTTTATACCAATAAATTAAGATTGATATGTTTCCTGTCCTACTTAGACAATATTTAATATCGATTCAACGATGTTTTGAAATGATTATGGTTCATTGTTCATGTCTGAGGAATACAGCACATATAATGTTCAAACATATAAACAAATTTAATAATCACAATATTTTGATTACATTAAATCAGTGTTTATTATCCAATAAAAATCGTGTTAACTTAATGAGTAGGAGGTTAGTCAACTTGTGGTGTGAATTAGAGTGATTGTGATTTAAAAACATCACCAGCAAGCATCTTTAATTGTTTGATTCTAAATATCGTTAAAAAGGTTTTTTATTTATCGTTTCTAAATATAATATGAAGAAAATCACCATGATAGAGTTAATATAGGGTGTTTTGTTATCATAGATCATAGAATATACAGGGTCGGAAAAAATTACCAGAACAACAGGTATTGTAGATTTCAATAGATATACAAAGAAGTTTATTCAAATAATATGAATTTTTGAAATATGCCATAATGGATAATTGATCTCATCAATTCTATTGTTGAGATTAAATTTTCAGAAATTTCTAACCTGATAATATGATTTTTTGATATTTATTATGGTTTTTATAAATTGGAAATCAAAAAAAAGAAATAAATAAATATTTTAGAGCAATTTAACAGAAGTGCATTCAAAGAAACTGTATAAAAACATGGACAGTTTTTATATAATCGGTTATTTCATAAGATTTTCATTCTCATTTCATGAAGTTCTTTAATAAATTTTCTTATAGTTATTAATGTTTTTATTTATCGCATTTATATAACTAACCGCAAGCCCATTCAGTCTTCCTTTCTGAGAACGATAAAAGATTATTTGCAGAACGTTAGATTTAAAATAGATTTCAATCGCATATTCATTACGACCCTTTGTCATGTACAGAGTATTTTTCACATATTCACAGGAGAAATTTTGGCATTTGAAAAAAATACATAATTTAGAGTTACGGTCCAAAGTTGTATTATTCATTTTGGATTTCATCCCAAACCTTATGATATTTAAAAATCGATCATCTTTGAAAATATACATCAAACTACTTGAGTGATTGAGTACAAAAATCACAAATAAGCGAACTTTATTCAGATAAATAATTGAAATATAGTTCAATAGCTAACTAGAGAGATAATGTAATAAGGCTTCATTTGCAAATCATTCAAAAAAACAAACAAATTACTGCTGAAGATATCCAGTCGACCTCATGATTCTTTCGCAATTAGGTAGAATAAAACTACCTTGCACGATAATTCAACGTTTAGTTTCAGTAATAATTTCAATGATGACTAACGAAAAGATCATCGAATATTTTTAGCACATCTGTTTGTTATCCGTTTTAGCAATCCGTATTCCTTTGTTACTCGTTATTATCTACAGATAATCGCCGAGCGCATTTTTAATAGCAACTACGTTTACATTCCTTTGTGGGTCACAATAATCTCAACTCATAAATGTAATTGATATTTCGTAAGTGGAGGCATGGTACGGAATTCCGCTAACTGTACATTCCGTACATAAACAGGAAAGCGAGGAGTAGATTGTCAACGCAAAATAACCTGCGATGATCGTCGTGATGTTGGTTAGTCATCGTAGGAGCGTCCGATACCTGTTTGTTTTCGTGTGAATAATGATTTTCAGGTGATCAGATGGCCTTCGAATTTGTTGCCATGGTAGAAAATTTTAAAACGCAAGCTTGAATTTCAAAATAACATTTGGTATATCCAAGAAATGTCAAAGATATCACCAGAGTTCCAATTGGAACAAAAAACTAGCAATATCATTTTCTGAGAATATGGCATTATTCTGAGAAATTTAAAAAAATTCCTGTAAAAAGAAATAATTTCCTAAATCAATTTCTCAGAATGTAACCGTTATTCTTGGCCGACATTTCTAGCAAAATCAATAATCTATTGGGAAAACTAGAAAATATTTAGAAATAGCTAATCTATGGATGCAATAAACAAATCAGATATAACCAGAATGTATAAAATTCGAATCGATCTTCGAACACACTAATGATTTTTATTAGGATATCTCTGAATGAATTTCTGAGAACTTCAAGCAATTTCAAGGGATACTTGAAAATGGCAAAAAATTATAAATATTTTCTGCCATATGACAATCAAGGAACTGAACAAAATGAGAAAGTTAAATGTGTTACAACATCTCTATAAACGTCTTAGTCTGATGCTGCATCATGATTATTATTGTTTATGACTAAAACTTTCTAACATCATATTTCTGGTAATTCTCCTTAACACCTTAATTTTTACGATTGAAGTGATATTATGACATCATTATATTCATTAGAAAATAGCAATGAGTACAAAGAAATGGAAATAAAGTAGGGCTACACCACAAAAAATTAATTTAGTTAATTCACAATGTTCAAAAACATAACATGCAGATAGACGAATTAGATAATCATTACATCACAATATTTGTTCGATCATTGAATTCTCATATCTAGTGATAAAAATAGTGGAGTAATATAACTGAAAATAATAAATACTTGATGGAGATGAACCATATCTATACCACAGATTTCAATTAATTAATTGATTTAGATTTCCAGGACTATCACATTATTTCATTTCTTTATTCATTTGTATATATTTTTACCAAATTCTTATAGTACTGTTGCATATTCTTTTGAATTGATTACTTATTTAAATACTACTGGCAACCTGAAAACCTTCAGAAGAATAATTAGCCCATGTTGTTCACTATCATAGAAGAGTTACCAACTAAAAGTATCAAATCCCCTATACTTAGTAAATTCGTATACATGACTCACCGTTTGGATCCTTCTTCAGGCCCTTGGGAGTACTATTCGTTACGGGTGGTTTACTCGTTCGCATACTAAATCTACCACTATCAGTCCTCGAAAACATATTTTGCAATCTACTAGGCGTCGTTTTGCTACCAACACCACTCGTAACCTTCGCCGCCACCTTCGTATCCTTAGCGACAGGCGACGGCGTCGCTCTCTTCGTGATATTCGTCAGATACCGACTCTGCACATCGTTCGATTTCATCGGCTTCCTGTCCATCGAAATCGCTCGCTCCTGCTTGTGATCCACCTGCAAAGTCCTCCTCCTCATTTCCGGAGTATTGGGACATTTCGGCTGCGTCTCGCTGTCCGCCCTGGCGCGTCGCAAGCTGAACGCTCGGTTGCACCTGGTGTTTGTTATGTCCTTTCGCTTCTGTAGGCCCTTCTCGTAGTCATCCTCAGAGCTGGTGTCCGTATCGCCGAACTGGCTCCTGTCTATTTTCTGGTGCTCGGACAAGCTTCCTCTCCTGTTCGTCAAGTAATTGGGCTTGATGCAAGCCGTGGAGGAGCTCCTCTGAATGGAAGTGCTCCTGCTTCCTGATAAGTTAGTTTCCTTGTAGAAAACGTTGGTATTTTTAGGGGCTTTTGTGGAGAAGCTACTGGATCTCCGTATCGGCGAGTTGTTCGGGGAGTTTTGAATCTTGTGCATCACCCTATTCTGGGAGTATTGATTGATCAAGTTAGTGTAAGTTTGATCAATACCTTGCAAGTTTTTATTCTGGAAGTGTTCGAGCTTGTTCGATATGTTCATTGTCCTGTCATCCAAAGAATTGTGTCTTGTGTGAGAGGCCTTTTGTTTCAGTAAGTGAGCAGTGTTGTTCAGTTGCAGCCCATACCTCACATCGTAATCACTATCAGGGTCACTATCCACAGACAAACGCTGCTGCAGAGTGTTGATGTAGTTCTGTGTGGGTTTCAGAATAGAATCTGTATCAAGTTGGTTATCAGAAAAGTCCAAGTTGAGAGAGCATAAGCTATTCCTGCTCCTTGGTCGGGATAGAGTGTGTATTGGAGACGGAATTTTCGTTGGCGAGTTTTTTCCTGTAGGGCCTCCAACAGCCGGAGGCAAGTTACTGGATATATTGGATATTTTATTCAGTTCGATGCTTTGGACGTTAACAATGTTTGCTGTGAGTCTTGGAGATAACTTCAGTGAGTTGAGGCGCTTACGTACTGGGTCAGCAATGACATCACTGTAGCTTTTCCCGTCAACATATGCCTGCACATGGACTTCACTTTTGGTCAGGGTAAACCTACGTTCAGGCTTTTTCTCCACTTTTGGCTTGAAAGCACCACTTGATGTCACTGATATTATGGACCCTTGATCTGAGTTTTGTTGTAAACCATCTCTTTTGGCAACTGGGCTTGGGAACATTATTTTTGTGAAGGTTTTGTCACAATCACTGTTGTTTAGCACAGCCTCAGACTTTGCAATATCTTCAGTAATGGACATGTTTTGAGTTGGAGACATTATGGGAGAAAGGGATTTTTTTAGTTGCACTGGCAAAGGATGAATCTTATCCATTTTTTTTCTAGTGGGTGATAAAGGTGGTTTTATTTCAGGACAACATATCAAACCCTGTACTGCCTTGGAAACATCACTACACTTATCCATAGCAGCCCTGTGTTGTAGCACATGTTCTCTAACTGTCGAAAGGCTTTTTACATACTCCTCAGTTTTCTTATGCACTGACACTTGCTCAATTTTGAAATCCTTGTCAATACTCATCCTAAATTTTTGTTCTTCAGAATAATTTTCAGCATCTAAGGTGTAAGTACCAGCATCACTAGCAGTATCAGACTTGTCAAAGTCATATTCAGTCCCATCAATGAAAACTTCCTCATTTTTACTCTCTCCAATGTAAAGTTTTCCACACTGTGGGTCCGAGAATGGTTTCATTTTATCAGATCCTGATTGCTTCTGGTTATTAGAATCCATGGGACTGAATGGGCTCACTAAATCTAGTTCAGGACTAGATACATCTTTGAGTTCTACATCAGGACTGGATATGCTGGGTAGGGTTACACTTGGAAAGGACTGCACCATTCTATCAGATGTTACATTTTTCAGAAACAGCGTCAAATCACTCCGTTTTGCACTACTAGCTCTGTTTGTAGCACTTCTAGCTCTTTCAGGTTTTTCATCTGAAGAAAAATAGCCTTCCGATTGGAAACTTGATTTTCTAGGAAGATTTCCAGTTGATGGATGTTTCGGGGGTGGTGTTACAACAGAATCTTCGAGTTTCGATAGTGACTGTCCCCTTTTATGTCTGTTTTGAAACTTCTCTGCCAAGGCTTTCTGCCTTAAAACGTCAACAGTTTTATTAATGCCCAAATCTATTGTGTAAGCCAATGGCTTTGGAGATTCAGGTATTGAAGAGGAGGACTGTTCAGGGCTCTCATCCATGACTCACAAATAAAATTCAGCACAACCTAAAAATAAAAAATAATGGCTAGGCCAACTTTTAACTTGTGAACCATCGTACTTATTCAGTTCAAAGACACATAAGCGAAACTAACCTGACCGACGAATATTTGTAGTATAAAATATGCATATTTTTTACACGAACTGAAGAACTAATTGAAAAAGCTATAAATCGTGACGCACTACATTTTTCTCGTAGTTTTTACTTATGAAACGTTCGTTCGTACGTGAGCAACTGAAGAAAACTGACAGCCCTGACAGTTATTTTGTTTCAGTGTCAAATACAATACAACGTTGTCGGTTAATCGAAATTTACGAAATTCTAGTGATATGTTTGAAAAATTGTTCAGTAATATTCAAACCATGATTTCAAGAGATCCTCTCTGCCGAAAGCAAGATTTTAACATAGTTTATGTGAAATTGTTAATGAGTAATTTGAGATATTTATTGGACTGGTGAATACATATTCGACAACCACGCATACAAATTATTACGTATACATACGTTTACATGCCATATAAAAACAGTCGAAATGAGTCATACCAATATGCAATATTATCCGTAGAAATGAAATTCATCGAATATTTTCAAAAATTACCTAGCATTATATTATATTATTTATGTAGGTGGTTAAAATCTGTATCTGATAAATAATTAGATCAAAGATCACGTCTCCCTTTAAGGGGAAAAACTCAAAAAGGAATTATTGGGGATGGGGAAATGATAAGGGTTCTACAAAATATTTATTTATTAAATATCCTTCGATAAAAACTACAGATATTATTTAAACAATCTCTCTTTTATTCACTGAAATTTTACAAAAATCTTGATTGAATTAGTGATCATTGTGATTTGAACATGAATCTTGATCAACCATGCTTGAAACATCATACATAAGCATTTTTCCTCAACCAGTAGTTCAAGTATAAATAAAATATTTGTTTTATTCGAATCATTCGATATTCACAATATATTTCATGCTGAAAGCAGTATTGCAATGATAATTATTGTTATAAGTACATTAGGTATATGTTATGATAAAAAAATAAAAACAACAGCCATAAACTCAACGAGATATTTACAAAAAATAAATTAATAAATGGAGGATAAAATTTTTGATTAATATAAATAGCATATAAAATATCTGTCTGGATAAAACATTTTCAAAAATAACACAGATATATGTGATTCATATAAAGCTGAGATATAAATTTGTGCTTAGTTTTATCACTAAAATTATTTGTATAAATTATAAATTATCCATTGTGTAATGAGTATGCTGTATGAAGTTAAAATAGGGAAAGATTCTTGTTGTTCAACGGATTTGTGATGTACGACCTGAAACACAAAAAAATAAAGTGTGAGAGTAAGTGATAAAAAATTATTCAATTCCAACACACAACGGAAAAACGACATGCAATATGAAATTTCACAAGGGGTCCCATGATTAGCCTGTCAACAGCAGATTTTATGAGGAGAATAAATTACTTTTTATGCTACATATAATATGAGAATGAAATATTAATAAAACCCATACCATACAGGGTGTGTATAATACTATTGAACATTTTTATTAATATTTTTTTTACGAGAAACTAAAAACAGATATTTTACGACAACAGTTTTTTTTCGAATTTTGATTATTCAGTTCAATACACAAAAACAATCGGGGAAGTCACTGTTGCAGTTTGATTATGAGGCACCTTGTATAATATTTGAAGCTGCATTATTCGAAACATCAAACGTTTATGAGTATTCTGTATCCCAAAAAACACTCATCTTACCATTAATCACTCAGAACCGGTAGCATAGATCCATAGAAAAAACAGAACAAATGAAAATATCATGTGAATAAATATCAGTTCATTGTAAATATCAATGAAAATACTGTATTTCAAAAACTATGGCATGGATCATCGGCTTCGGATTAAATCCATCAGCCATATAATTGTTTTAGAATACAGTGTGGCCAGATGCTATAGTGTATCAAAAGATGCCCTCTAGTGGCAAAAGTCGTAATCAAATATATTACAAATAAGATGGATTCAATGCTCTTCTTAACAAAACTAAGATTGTTGAAATCTGTTGAGTCATTGAGAAGTTGAAGCTGTTGATTTGAAAAAAACATTGAAGCACCCTCCATCACTTCATTTCAATAAAAACACCAAAAGTATCTGACAAAAATAACTTCATTAAAGCTCAACTTTGACCTGTTCATAGCCTCACCATCCTTATCTTGCCAATATAGGGTGTTTCACAGTGGATGGAACATTAGACGTATCTGGAGAACAGAAAGACGGATCATTTCGAAAATTTGTGAGTGGATAATCAAACTTGCTCTATCCTTCTAAAATATTTTTGAAAATTTCGAAATGATCTGTTTTTCTGTTCTCCAGATACTTCTCCACTGTGAAACACCCGGTATATGGAAAATATGGATATCTTAGCCAGTTTCATGAATTCAATATCCTTATTATTTTTTTCCATTAAGTATACTTACAACTCAACATTGTGGATTGTAGACGTGGGACAAGTGTCATTAACTTTCACGTGGCAGTGTTTGTGGCATTTTATAAAGCAATCCCTGCACTCGTAGCCCTGCTTCCCGAACCTCCTAGCTATACTCTTCCCACAAACCTGACACACAGTGCCGCTGCAAACGAGAACAAACCAATCGAACTACCTTGACAGGTGACAGCCTACTCACCCTTGCAGATGTTTGGCAACGAACGTGTGATCGTTGAAAATGTGCAATTTTGTCCCCTTTTTTCGCCACCTCGACTTTTGAGCCAAAGATAAAGGTACCAAGTAGTGTTTCTTGATGCCGTTTTCGAGAGTTTCCAGCACCAGGGTGCTGGCCTCGTTGATGTAGGTTCTAGTCGACGCGCTGCTCATGCCTGAGGCTTCCGACAGGCTGGAGCGTCTGGAGGTCTCTTCCATGGACCGTTGTCCTGGAACGTTGAGGTTATAACCTGCAAACATTCTTTCTGAAGTATGCTTATAGTAGATGTGATGAATAATTCAGATGAAGTGTTATACCAGGGATGCGTTCCATTAAGCGCTCACAACGATCACGCTCACGACCACGAATTTTGTCGTTCCACTTGGTTCTGTGCGTCATCGAAACGCTCACGCCGATCCACCTATTGAGATGGGTCGTCGTGAGCATGAATCATGACGTCATTCATGACATTTTCGCCACCACCCCAACGATCGTGGTCGCCATGTGGAACGTCTGAATGAGTGTTTTGGGCGTTGTGAGCGCTTAATGGAACGCACCCCAGGTGTAACAGGTTACCCCGCTTTTCTCATTTATTTTTGGAACAAAAAATTTCAAATGTGGGGTATTCTATATACATAATAAACAGCAACTTTTCACATCCGAATGATTTTTATACCACTTCCAGTTTCGCCGGAAATACCTGTTACTTTCGATTTTTAAATGGACACCCTATATTTTATTACATTTTCAGATTCTCTACAATTTTTTGAATTCAACGATGTCAAGCAAATGACATTTCGAATGTCAATATTTTTTTTAAGTGTGCTAGCAAAATCTGAATATCATCGGAAATACTGATCAAAGCAAATGTGAATAGTTTTTGAACCACAACTCAGTTGTGATCATTAATTATTACGTTGTGTGATAAATACAATCAAACTCGAAGCTAAAAGAAAATTAGAAGATGATAAAAAATTATTCAAAAAAATATTGACATTCAAAATGTCACCTGCTTGATATCGTTAAATTCAGAAAATTGTAGTGAACCCGTAAATGTAATAAAATACAGGGTTTCCCGTTTCAAAATCGAAATTAACAGGTACTTCCAGCGAAACCAGAAGTGAAAAAAAAACATTTGGGTGTCAAATGTTGTTGTTTATCATATGTGAAGGATACCCCAAGTTTAAAATATTTAATTCGAAAATTCAAGGAGAAAAGTGGGGTATACCATGATCCTGTAACACACGGTATATTGTCTATTTATTTAAGCAAGATAGTTGTGACAGCTCGCCAGAAAGTGAGGTAAGAGTATCTGTTTCATGTAATTTTCTTCCCTCTATTTAATGTTTCCATGTATATTTAAAAATGAATTTCAACAACGAACATTCATTTTGGAAATTTCACCGTTCATCCTGTATATTTCGATACTAAACTCAAGGCAAGTTCTCAACTATTTCCAAACTGAATTGAAGTAAAGTAGCCGCTCGTCACGATGACATCATTATTTCTCGCTACATTCATTTGTGTGTCGCCGACTGCCAGGGCTAGTTACAACATATTTTTTACAAATTTCATCGAAGCTATTCCAGGCCACATATTAATTATATTTCCATCAACGAAAGAATAACGATATAAAATTAAAAATTGTTATCTCCAACTTACTATCACCATTTCGCCCTCTATCGGCCGAAACAGATCTGTTCAGAGAGTCGTCCCTGCCGACATCGTTGTCTGGTCCAGCAGACTTCGATCTGTTCTTCGACTTGCCCAATCTCCTCTTTATAGTCCCGAAGAAATCTCTGCGTTTTCTCGGCCTGCCCCTGTAGTCGTTTTCCACAGGTGCTTGGGCGGTTGTCGTAGAAAAATCAAGTGGCTAAAGGCAAGAAAAAATTTTCTGATGTTATTTTCCTGTGTAGATTATTCTCTTGGAGAAGAACTTAGAAGGTAGAACGTTAGTCGAAATGAAATTATGTGTTATAACTACGAAAATGAAAACCAAACCTTATCGTTGTTAATTTCTTTTGGTGGAACTTTACTGTCTCCGTTGGCAGTACCGTTTGCTTCTTTCGACGTTTTATTTTCGTCGTCTTCTTCGTTTTCCTTCGGTGACGTAACAGCCGGCTCGGTTTCTTCTACGTTCATCTCAATTCTTTCGATCTCCTTCCAGTTACCATTGTTGAGTTGAACCTTTGGTTAGTCGCAATAGAAAACAAAAATAGCACACGTGATACCCAGAAAGCTGATGTTAGGTTCATCGTGATGTAGCAAAACTCAATGACGTAGGGTATGGCCGACTGAAGTCAAGTTACAGCGCCGTTGCGGATGAAAATCCAAAATCAAGTGAGGGCCAGAACTTCGTCGATATTCTACGTGTGCTCCCAGTGCCGGTAAGAATCCTCAAACATGAAATTTGAGTAGTGGTGGCTTTGGCAGATGACAACTGACAAAGGTGTATTAAATGTCATCCCAAATTTTTAATAGAATGAAAGTAAATTATTTTGTGTTTGATTCATAATAATATCAAAACCCGCGTTGCTCATTGCCAGACCTTTGGTGTGGTTCCAACTACCTTGTAATATACTGAAACTGGAATCGTGTACACATTTTTTGGAATACTATTACACCATTTTTCCTCAAGTACCAGACAGTTTCAACAGTTGCCAGACGCATTCAAAGAACAATGCAAGTAAGAGCAAGGTAACTGGTGAAACAGAGCATTTGGTCTCATTTTATGGCGAATTTGATATTAAAATTCAACACCTCTACCACCTGTTAATTGCCAAAACCACCACTACCTAAATTTCATGTTTGGGGATTTTTCTTTCATGCACTGGGAAAAACGAATACGAATTCGGTAATTTTATTTGGTAACAGTTATAGCACAATATGAACAATTTTTTAAAACAAAACCGGAAGTGATACTATGTTTTATCACACAGGAAACTCTAGTTACTACAGTATTTTTGAATCCTGCGTAAAATTTTTGACATATTGCACTTTGAACCGCTTTCTATGTTGATTTGTTTTCGAGATATTCAAATAAATGTCTTCTCTTTCTTTCGAAATCTCTGTAAATATTCATTTATACAATATGCTCATACATATCGGTTGAGAATAAAATTTCTTACAAGAAGTAGTGTACGAATGTAACGATCTCTCTAATCGAAATGAAAAGGTTATTGGCATTGGAAATTTCCAAAAAATGACCAGGGTTAGTGCAAAGTGGAACTATTGTTTACTCGTTATGATGGCACAAAACAAAAAACTAATTTCAGTCGAATCTCACCTTCACTAGCCTTTGAGAGGGTTGCTGAAATGAAATAAACACATTAATATAGAAGGCACCGGAAAAATACAATGAATATTCTTACCCTTTGTACACTGTGTATCACCAAGGTGCTTTTATTCGTATTAGAAATTTGCCTATCTGTTGTTGTATCGCCTTTATGGTCACCGTTCATTAGGCCATCTGAACAGATTGAAATCGTTTTGTGAGGATAAGTTAATTTATTCATTTCAATCAACTCACCATTATGGAAAGTGGGTGAATTATTTGGTGAAAACTTATTTCTACTGGGAGAAGGGGTTCTTATAGTCTCTTTTATTTTGTAAGGTTGGCTACCGCCTATATTTGGTATGTCAGCACCTTCAATGAAGAGGAACTGAAAAAAAGATAGTTGAATTAGGTATTATTGGCTAGTTTTCAACATGGTTACCTAATGATTGTTTCGCATAAGTAAAATGCCAAGACTGAGGCCCGGTTTTGATTAGTGTAAACTCAATCATATTACAAAATTCTAGTTTTTAATATTTATAATTTCGGATTTATTCGATGATTTCATCATTTGCCAACTTTGAGAAAATTTCCGTCTAGATTATAACAAATCAAGAGGTTACAGGCCAAATAACTAATGATTGCAATCAATTTTCTAGATATTTAACAGTTGCTCCCGTTTGGGGTCATGAAGTAAAACTAATTTCTAATGCTGATAATTTTCGTGCCCTTCTGAATCATCCAATTCAATCTGGTGATGAAATATCAAAATGTTATTTGAATAATCTCCAGTGTTCCACTATCGTATTAAAATTTGATTGAACCACATTTCGTGAAAAAACAATATAGATAGCAGAAAATGACATTGCTTGTTGGATTCGATGGTGGTTGGACCACATGACACGCATAATAAACTATTTTAACGATTGTAATACAAAGTTGGATCTACAGCAATTCCATTTCTCAATTTGTTGGAGTTGTTAGGACAATATTTATATTTACCTCGACAGTTAATGTTCCTGATACAGGATCACTTTCGTAAGGCCGACTCTGCAATGTTATTATCTGCCTCTGAGATGGATTAATTAGAAGTTCCTCGACTCCTACTATTCCCAAACCAAGGAATTTGTGCGGTTTCACAACGTGGTCGTATATTTCAAACAGCAGCTCTGCAGTGCTTGGAGATAAGTCACTAGAAGAACATTAAATCAGTCAATCATTATCATCTCTAGGACCAGTCGTGCAATTGAAGTTTAATTCGCTGATCTAGTGAAAGTTTTTTTTATTCAACTAAGGGTTGAAGCGTTTTGAATTTTCCTAAATAAAATCAAGAAGCATTTTCGAAGATTCAAATCAATTTTTTTGCTTTGTAGTTTCGCCACAATATTTTCCTAAATTCATGGAACATTTGAATATGATGAATAGTTATTTGACTTCGATGGAATCAATGCATCAGAGACAATAACTATCACTATTAGTAGTAAAAATTATATTACTGACGAACTATTCAAGTGCATTGCTGAGTATTTTACAGAGAGCTTGATTCAATTATCAAATTGATGAATAACGTTGTGACAACGCCGTGATCTTAAGTTTTGATAAGGAAAATAATAAAACTCTCCAATTCGTAGTTAGTACTTGTAGTGACGTCACGAGAAGCGATTACAGCCTCATCAAATTGGCGGGTTTGAAAGTGGCGTTAATTTTTTATGTCCATGATTTTATTTTTTCATCTGTCGAATCAAATTTATCTCGCCTATTGTTAAAGCCAGTTCCATGATTATCTGTAGGTTATCCTAAGTTGAAGAACCGATCATTCTCAATTTATTTAATCAAATAAATAAGTGACAATTGCAAATATTATCATTCATAAGGAATAGGATTGGCCCAATAACACGGCCTTGAGGAACACCAGAGTAAATAATACATTGTCTGGATCCATGTTCTCTGAATAACACACTTTGACATAAATTGGAATCGTTCAAATAACTTACAATAAGAAATGTTCATCCCAAAAGGGAGAGTCGGTGTTTTTCTGTACAGAAGTCTGGTTTTTCTGGGGCGGTTCGTCCATTTCCACTATACAAAAAGGTTCTGCACAGCCTTGGTCGGCACCCAGCTGGGTTGCCCTTATCACTTTCACTAAAAGTCGTTTTTCTCCAGAAGGCACCATGTTACTACCGACGTGGTTCGGTGTTGAAGTGTAAGCATTCGACTATGAAAGAAATGTGATGTTTAATTGTGTGAACTGAGAGAATTTGGATAATGGGGTATTCACCATACTGTCGTAGTGCACCGGTAGGATTTGGCCAGGAATGGCGACATGTCGAACAAGTTTAGGGCAGGTTGGGTACTGAGCCAAATTCAGGTCCACTTGTGTGTTTCTCATGGCAGTCATAACAATTTCACTAGAAAGATACGAAAGATTTGATGCCGATGCCTGAGTTAATATTGCAACGTTGATTAATCATTTATTATGGTTATGGTAGTAGAATCTGATGAAGACGATTCAATAGGAATATGTACTAAGTGTAATAAAATGTATCTCTCCCTGTTTTGAATTTCGAATTGCAAATTACAATACACGTCAATATAAACAATAATAATATACTTTCTAAATATAGTATATTTGCAAGGATTTCTTCAGACAAACTTCAAGGTTATTCATTTCTAGATGTGAACGAGTCCAGTAACAGAAAAAAAAATCTCAAACCGCTGACAATAATGACCAGCAACTTCAAGAAAGACAAGCTGAAATTTTGAACTTCGACATGAACTAATAAATTAAAAAAATCTGAGTGAGAATTTTCATAAAAATGTAGAATATTCATTAACCTAAACATGTATTCTATATCTGTATTTTTTTTTGTTATTCAATTAGGCAATCCAGAACACGTGACCAAAAATGGCTGCTGGCGGCAGGCATAGTTGTCACATAGTTGTTCGTGACGGCAACGCTGTATACAAATAGATTATACTTCGTGGTGATTGGTGGTGATATACTTGCTCACATGTGTATAGTGGAATAATGACTAATGTCAATAAAATGTCACTATTCTCGTCGGATTCTCGAGAGTTCATTCAATTCTATCTTATGCTGATAATGTAGCACATTGGGTCACTGGGTATTCTGTAGAAGCTTATAGTATCGCGATCTCCTCGGCTCCCACAATTAATCACACAGCAAGTATTTGGCATGTTTTCCTAGCAATATTTCACAAAAGAACCCACGAATAGCAAAATATGTATTTAACTAATGTTCTATTGTATCATCCAAATTGATCTCAGAGTCACGCCATTGAATTTACAGAAATACCAGTTGAAACAGCTGTTTGTATGTGTGTCCCCCAGCAGCCATTTTAATTTTCATCTGACAGCATCTTGGATTGCCTAATATTCATACCTGAACCGTGAACTCATAAAGTGGTTTTTGAAATCATTTCATGATCATCATTTGAAGAATCAGCATTTTATTCTATCAAAAAACAACCATTCAATTGTTATTAATGCAATAAAATGAATGATAATGTATGATTGGTTTTCACTTGAGAAATGCGATTATTATATTTTGAGAAACATGGACATAATGAATAGTTGCGCCTATTGGTATTCTTTCAGTCGAGAAAAATACATGGATTAGCTCCAATGACACATCATGAATACACACCCACTGTGTTCACAGAAAATTATGTAGAACAAGAACCTATATTTATTTATAATGTCGAATTACCATGACGTTCTTAGCAATTACGCATTCAAAGTCAATCAAGAAAAAAATATAGAAACATATTATGAATAGATGATTACAGAAATTAATCATAAAATAAATCAACATAATTACATGTTCATTTTTTTATATTTTTTTAATTTTTTTTTTATTTCGTGGAATTTTGTTTCTTTCTTGATTGATCAGAATTATTTTGTTCAGATGTTTAATTTTTTGTTTCTTGAATATATGAACCCCTTACGAAATATACTCAAAAATTTAATTTTCTTTCAAATAGAAATACAGATTAGTCACACTTTTTAAGATAATGAACTCAAATATAAACTCAGTTTACTGCAAATTGTCAAATAGTGCGGATTCCCGATATTTTTCTTCGTGTTCAAGTTTGACAAAAATTATCATTATTAGAAACAGTTGTTTGGAATATTTCTTATCCTGAAATTGATTTCTTGACAGGAATCAATTTGAGATTTTTTTCTCAGTTTTTGTAAAGGCAAAAAATTATTACAGACAATTTTTTTCACAAAATTAACATCCACTAACTATAATCTTGATTTTGAGATCTACCTGATGACTTCTTGCAATTGCGTCTCGTCCAGGTTATTCTTGATGGTGCCGACTTGCGCCAAGGAAATCTTAATTTCTGGCCACCCATCGCATTTGACGCTAGCCTGAAGTTTCTCCGACACGCAGAAAATGTTCAATCTGGCGCGGAATCGGTTGACGTTGACCCGGTAATGGGACGTCTCGACCTTGTCGCCATTTTGCCGGGTGCTTTTCAACAGGAAGGCTGGCGTCGACTCGCAGTCACAGGTTATCGTCTGTAAGAGGAAATCATTCCTTTCAATAAGAGTAAGAAAGGTATAGATCAGCCTGAAATTTTACACTATACGTCACATACTGAGTGATTTGGAATAGTGTCCTTCTTCGGTTGGGTTTGATTTCAATAAATTTTATTAATGACTGAATATTTTATAAGTAGCAAATAATCCGGCTCCAAAATAAAAAAAAATCATTAACTAGTCTTTCCTATGTCTTGTCTATTTATTTAAGGAAGATTGGTATACGTCACTTAAACAACAGCGATATTTCCAGATCATAAATATTTGAACTGAAAGAAATTATTTTGAAACAGAATTGATGTTTCGAATTGTATTGCAACACTTATTGCATGTAATGCAAATGTATCAAGCTAGATTCAATTTTTTTTTGTTAATATTCACTGTTGGAACAATATATTGTATCAGTTGTTACTACTAAAAATTTTTTAACTTGTAATAATTATTTCTTTGGTGGGAAAAAGTTGCGCATTATTTCATATAGACAAAAATGAAATTAAAATGTTTTTTTTTTTATATTCTTCATATACGATCCATAAGGAGAATTTACAAGAACTCATAGAACTACTATACATTATTATATTTGAACAAAATTACATGTAAAAATTGTGACAATATAATTGTTCGATAATTTATTGCATTCATAGTAAATCGGGAAAAAAATCGGCATTCAAAAGAACAGATTACTAATGATTTTTTCATTAAATCGATAAAAATAAAAAAAAATTGCATAGATTTGGCATCGTCGCAAAGTGTTGCCAACTGTAAGAGTATAGTGATGGGAAAATCAGTAAAATATGCTATTTTGCTTGGTCTTGTGATCTTATTCGAGTTTGAGAAAACGTTTGGGAAAGTGCATAACTATTTTTTCACAAACGAAATGCCATAAAACAAAGAGAATTTATTTCTGCGCCAATCTGTATTGATTTTCTCATGATATTGATCAAAAATAAGGAATCAGCGGCATCTGGCATCAACGCTCATTCTCTACCCCTTGAAATAAATAGACTATACCTGAAATAATAACACGTATGTCAACAACAGCGGATATGTGTTTCAAAGCCGATAAAAATAATGACATAAACTGCACTCAACAAACAAACAAATAGGTAGATTATGTTGATATTGCAGTGCACTGAAATTTCAACAATGTTTGAAATTTGATATCTCTAGGTTATCTGAAAATCTGTTTCTAATTTTAAAATTACAATTTGTACTGAAAGTTTGTCAAATAAATAAAACACGAAAATAATTACAAAATATTTTTTTGTAGACACCATCTGTTATAAAATCAACCTATAAATCTACTAATAATTCTCAATTCACCCGGTGTCACATTAATTTTCTTCTGACTAACCAATTGACCTTTAAACAAACCGCTATTCATGATCTGATACTAATATAATCAGTGTAACCGCATGCATAATTGATATTAAACAATTTTTCACAATCCGTAGGCTTATCTTGATTATACCCTTTGTTTCAAACATTACCCCTTAGCTCTTCTGATCGAAATCATTCAGTATGTAACCACCATTAGAATGTCGTCAGTTCATTAAAGTTGTCCTTTTCTGCATCACCGATCAAAATTCAAGGTGGCAAACTTTTTTATTTATGGCGAATGAAATAACAGGTCATTAAAGTCATCAACATTGACCTGAATCTATTAAAGAATTTATAATTTCTAAATGAATTCGTAATTGTATAAAAATTAATCATGACTGACTGACGCAAACAACTGGTTCTACAAGTGTCTCACTCTGTACATCAAACAGGAATGGATGTGAAAGATAAATACCCACATTATTCCAACGTGAAAACGACCTTGGAGATAATGAAAAGGTTGTGGAAAGAAATAATGTTTCTTCCGGTGCGCCGCTCAGAAATAACACTTTGCTTTCCATTTACATCTTAATAGTTTCATTAAAAAACATAATGAAGGTTATTCCGTCTTTGAGAACTACTCAGTATGAGTTCTGTTTTTTTGTTGGGAGTACTTACCACATCGTCTTTCGAATCAGCTTCGGCAAAAATGTTTGACAACTGAGGGGGGTTGGTTTCAGGTAGAATTCGTATCAGCTCCACACCGATACCTTGCTGAAATAAAAACAAACTTAATAAAAGCATTGAGAATTTATATGAAATAGCAATTATTCAATTCATTCAGTCTGTAATATATGGAAAAAATATTGTAGTAACTAAATGAATAAGTATGACAGTAATATTAGAGTTGGAAGATAAGAAAATAATATACTGAGTTTTTGCTTATTGAAAACTCTTGAATTAATGCTTATCCAAAAACACCCAGAATCTAAAATAAAATTTCTACTCTACTCAGACATTTAAGCCTTATTTTATCTTCGTAACCACCACATGAGTTTGCTTACTCTCACTGTTAAATTTTATTGGCAGCATTTATAGTGCACCAAAGTCAAATCAAGTCAATATAGAAAAGAAAATGATAGGACTGGATGCAGAATTCGATGAAACTGATGTTACCCCGTTCAGGCTGAGCACACTGTATATCATAGAATATTTTAGAAATATGTATGTGTGGAAATATAACAACTTTGTCTTTCGTGTTCTAATTAGTCCTGTATCTTGTACTAGCTATAGTATATTTATTCAAGGAATATAGTTCTGGAAAATAAAAAGTTATTAGTTATCCAATTTTGGTGTAAATATTTTATAAATCGAAAACATATTTCAAAATCAACTTTCTCTTTCGGTGTATCGTTGAAAAAATAGACAAGCAGCAACACTGCACTCTCTGGCGACCTGTCACAACTATCTTCCTTGAATCAAATCAATAGACTATACTTTTCTGTTTTCTCTCTCTAAATTCATTGAAGTTTTCTTATTATTTCAGATAGATATTGAGAAATTTGTCTTACTTGCCATACTTGATTGGATAACTGTTGAACAATTCAAATTAAAAAAACGATTTATCTATTTTCAATTAGGTAATCATGAGAATGAAATATTGATTTGTCATCGTGAAGTGTTCCCACAACAATTCGTGCTTTAATAGACAGAGTCAATTATAATTTCGATGATGAAGTAGATGAGTTTTTTTTTTTATTTTTCCCAAAGGTGAAAATCTGTGAGCACAAAATCGGGAGACCCTGCCGGTTTTTCAGAAAGTATACCATTTGGACCACCCCATACTCATCATGTTTTTTCATCATGGTAGTTTGGTTCAAATGTCACATGAATTACTCATCAAATATCGATGTAACTTCCAATAAAAGTCTACTAAACCCAGAAAAATCCAGAGTACGTGATTTAACGACCTAGCAATAAAATAACGCGACTTTTAAATATTTTTCACAGCTGTACGCCTTTCAAAAACAACGAGGACTATTTCGGGAACATATTTATTCCTTTATTTTCTTCAACCCGGCAATAGAATCCCAAAAATAGCCATGTCGTCATCAATGATGTAATGTTGGTGGCCTGCACGCACCTAGACTGGATTCACCTTTTGTTTGCATCAAGGTCTATATTTGAGAATGGACACAGGTGTGTGTGAAGCTAGAAAAATCGTTGGAACGTTCCCGATCCCATAATACCGATGGGGGAATTATGAATGTTTACAAACAATCGATATTGATGTCAGGAATTCATACAGAAAATGGCTTTTAGGGCTGGTATACTTCGAATGTGAGATAGGAAATGAGGAAAATTACTGGAAGTTGTAAAATGACTAAGTAATAAACAATTCCTGACGAAATATTGCTATTTGTAATATATCAGATATATTTTTAGATCGTAGTAGGTATACATATAGTGGGATGATGAGTCAACTTTCATTTTCTGCATTATTTATTTCCAACACGAAATTATGAATTTTGGATAACGATGGAATTCACTAATCCAGAGATAGGCTATGTAAATGAAGTTCCATGAGTAGAACTTTCTGCTATTTCAAAGACTTTTCATAGGTTTGATCAAAATACAAACATGGTTTTTAAAGAAGAGTTTCATTGGTACATTCTTATTGTATTTTCATTATATTCATGATCTGTGGGAATTTATGTTTTTTCTTCTTGGTTCCCAATTTTTGAATTAAAATTTTTTAGGTTACTCGTAACTGTTATAATTGCTGTAAAATCAATTTTCTTGTTCCACATATTTCCAACTGAAATCAACACAAAAAGTTTGGATTTGAAATATAATTAGTAAATTGAAATTGATGTCGAAAAAGATGGAAACCATTGTGATTGTTATTCTCAAAAATAATATTTTATCTTTATTCAAAATATCTCGAAAACCTCAACTCAACAAAATATGATGAATATTTATGACAAATACACACAATTTCATAGTAGAAACCAAACAGGATGTATGTACAGGGCCTTTCATTTGATTCTCATCAGATTACAGATGTTCAATATATCCGGATAGATATAATTAGCTACATATGTATATTAATTTTCCATGAAATCATAGAAAATTTGATAAATGCTTCATATTGTGTTCTCGGTCTGAATCACTTGCATAACATCACAATACAAAAATGTAGCAGAATATTCATCAATATTGCATGAGAATAATTATTTCAATTCGATTTTTAACAATTTAAGGTTTTGGTTTTGTTTCATCTGTATATCAGTAAATGATTTTTTTTTTTATTTCATATTATTTGTTCTTGTGATAAGTTTGCATGAATATCCAAAGATAAAGTGGAGATAGTCACCTGTCAATTAATGTTCATATTATTGAGTGACATATATGAAAAGAAGTCAGAATCATCCAAAGCACAATGTGACAATACACATGAGACAAATAAGCGTATTTTATTACATTTTTGGTTATAGTGGTATGAATATCTAATTTAGCAATATGGTATGCTCTCACGAATTGATGGAAATCAAATTCTGAGGAGATTTTTTGGCATTTGAAATTTTCAAAAAAAAAACAAAAATATCGAACACCCTGATGAATATCTTGAAACACTAAAGGGGTACCTGATAGGATACTCTTTCATTCATGTGCATACGGAAATTGAACTTTCTATCATGAAATTTTAAGATAATACTGACATTTTTGTTAGTCAGTCCATCTATAATTTTTTTTCTAAAAATTAGATATCTCAAAAACAAATC
Organism: Plagiodera versicolora; assembly: GCA_037013635.1. Lineage (NCBI taxonomy): Eukaryota > Metazoa > Arthropoda > Insecta > Coleoptera > Chrysomelidae > Plagiodera > Plagiodera versicolora. The sequence goes on along the minus strand of CM072991.1, from coordinate 5,825,678 downwards.
CCGATAGAGGAGTGATTCAAAATGCAATAGCTCCAGAATTCTACGTAGAATTCGAAGATGTAAAAATTATCAGGGTGTTCCATTTGAAAAAACAAATATAACTTCCGGTCAAACCGGAACTAACAGCGCATTGAAAATATTTAAGGAAAATAGGTTAGTAGTTTTCACAAATCTTCAATGAATCAGGTAGGTTGAATCATCCTGTAATTTTTTTTATGTGAGAACGTTTTGAAATTGATTTAAATAATAAAATTGATCAAATAACGTGTTGACATAAACTGCTCTAGCAAGTATTTTGGAGAATTTAGTGTGCTTGGTTGAAAAAAATCCATTTCTCCTCACCTCTCCGCCCGATTTCTTCGTCTGCTCGTTCAACCCCCTAATCCACACCCCCAGCAGCTCGTTGACGATGACGAAATCGTTGTAGAGCCACTGCAAGACGTCGTTCACCCACAGCACGCACACGTTATCAGGCCCGGTGGCCTGGGGCGCAGGCGCGAACCTCTTGACCCGCCCCTCCGGCGCCGGGCTCTGTCGGGTGAGACGTTTGCGGGTGGGCGGCGTGGGCGGCACGTACCCTCCCTTGGTTAGGGCGGCCGGCGCGGCTTTCTTCGTCGCCGCGTCGACGTTGTCGGTGGTTTTGGCGAGGAGGTCGGGCGTCTTGACGACCTGCGGCTTGGGCGAGCGCGCTTGCAGCTTCTCGTAGACGGCCTTGCCCAGCCAGAGGACGAAGAGGGCGGCCAGGATCCAGCCGAAGACGAACATCGCCAGGGTGTCCATGGTGGTGTCGCCAGTGGGGTCGAAGGTGCAAATGAGGTCTTCGACGACTTCGGCTAGGTCCATCTCGAGCTACCGGCCATGCTTCGGTCACATGGGGCGTTGTGGTTCGGTGCGTCGTTTTATTTTTTCAGGCCATGCGCGCGAAATTCTACCTGCAATCAGAAATTTAATAAAATAATAAGTGGCAAAGTATGCGGAGCAAATTACAATGAAGAATGAGAGAGAGTACCAGAAATTTCCTGGACAACAAAGATACTATTTTCCATTTGTTTAAGCGAATTAGTTGTTACAGCTCTCCAGAAAGTGCGGTGTTGCTGCTACTCTTTTTTTCAATGATACTCAGTAACTGAAAGTTAGGTTAAGGTTATCATTCAAATTACTCTGAAAGATGTTTTCGATTTATAAAATTTATTCACCAAAATTAAATAAATATTGACTGTGGATAACAGTTTTTTCGATTGGAATTAACAAACCTTATTACAACTATAACAAATTACCAAATATACTGAAACTTTTACAGACTATCAGACAATCTCAAAAATCACTACAGACTACTAGAGACTATCAGAAACTATAAGATATTATTGAAGACTACTATAGTAATATAGTTCAGACTAAATATTACCAGAACTTATCCAACTCACTGAAACTATTTGGGTTCATAAAATTTTATTAAATAAAGATACTATAGTGATTAGAAAGTGATAGAAAGATTATCAAACACTGAAGATTACCAGACACAACCGAGACTAAGACTATCCCCGTTATTGTGTGTTATTTTTTTGAGAAAAATAAATTCAACGAACTTTCAGTTTGGTATTGAACGATTTTATTAAACGTGAAAGAGCATTGATTATTTTTTACATATGCTCAATATTTAGTGGATGCTTAGATTTTCAATTTCAATTTACTTAAAACTACCGAATAAAATGTTTACGAAACAGAAATAAGTTAGGTTATATTGTTTGGTCATTAAATTTTGAGCTATGTTTTCATAAAAGTAATTACATACCGGAAACCACCAAGATAATGAAAATACGGTAATAGATAATGTAGAGTACCTAAAATGTCATGTTCTATTTTCGAACCATAGTGAAACCTCGAGATATATTGAATTTATAGTGGAAAATAGACTTGGTATATAGAATATTCGAAACGAAAATAATACATCAATCAACAACAAATTGTCTAATATATGTGAAAATGTTGTGACCAAATGATAAATTTAGTAATATTGTCAAGTACAAATTAGGTATAGAAGTTGAAAACCTGTTTATTCTGTAGAAGAAGCAGCTAAAATTGTTTCAACGTAAATGTATTTGCTTTCTCAACCTTAACAAATACAAATTTATTACTTGCCCTTTTTCCTTTCCTGTACTGTTCAAATATTTGGAAGATCGTAAATTTTCATACGAACGCGTTTACATTTTCGTTTGGTTCACGTAGTACCTTTTTATGAAATGTGTCATCGAGACACACCCTATGAAGGGCGTTTCAAATTATATACTCACAATGCGAAGACCATCAAATTAGGAAGTTATACCCACGTATGCTACTAAGAATATGTCATAAAGAAAGTTGCGATATTCGAATCTCAGAATAATTCAGAAATTCGTGAAAATTACTATTCTTTCTGTAGTTGGGATATATTTATTTCTTGAAGCATATTTTGTATTAACTCGTTTTTTCTATTTTTTTTTTGCAATAGTTGCCTCTCTATTCAATAAAAATTCTTAAATAATTGTTGTATTTGACTAGAAAGGTAGGAACAGTACACGGTAAAAGGTGGCAATTTGAGAGTTCACTAAAAATAACAATCTCCCAGACCTCTGTATATAATTTTAGATAATCTCTCTGCTCCAGTTTTGAGGCGGTAATGTAGATTCCGCGAATGCTTGTCGTAGAAATCAAAGGATCGGACTGGCCCACCAAAATAGAGCCCTTCACAATTTCTCTTTCAGATAACCTAACTTTTTTCGACTTTATCGCATACACGTGGTGTTCAAATTAAAGTAAATTCAATTATTGAGTATAGAAGACAAGACATTTGAACTACTCAAATGTTTGTGACGAAAATGTTTCCAGAATTAATCACCACAATATTACTTTGCAGTAAAATTGGCCATTCAATATAAACAACGAATTATCAACAACAAAAAGTTACATCGACAATTTTACTTCAACTTGTATCTTGAATATAGATAGTAGATACTGAATTACCGAATGTTTATTTTTAGAGTCTCTTTGGTGACTTCACCATATCGAAAGGATCGAGGAATTACTAAACAGAAAGAACTATCTCACCCAAATAGGATAAACGAGTTTTTATACTTCAAGATTGCTTCAACGGTGTCAATAAAATGTACGTGAGATCATTGGTAATTTCTTTAGAAACATCAGTATAATTCTTCTTGAAAAGAACTCCAAAAAGATCGTGTATTTTATTCAGCAATAACTTTGGAAAAAAATAAAAATAAACGTTCATTAATATAATTATACTTGAGACTATAAAAAAGTATAATAAGCATCACGAAATTTAAGTGAAGTTTTATGATAATTTATTTGGTACTGATGAATGAGATATAAACTGTTGAATAAAGATTAATTCATAGTGTAATTCAAACTGTAATATCCCAAATGGTGTAAAATATAATCAAAGTTTAATTCAATAGGGATTCTAAATGTTGCCAAACAACCCAACAGTTAATAGTATTGATTAAACAAGTCCCTTACAGTTTCTTGACGAAATAAATCTCGCTTGAGCACCATTCAAAAAACATTTTTCTTGCCAAAAACCTCGACAATAACTGACAGGTAAATTCGTCGGTGCGCCCCTGACTGTATAATTACTACTACATGTCTCCCACACTTTCCAACTCCAAATAAAACTATGAGAATATTTTGTTGAATCTAAGAACCACACAATTCTTCTGAAAGGTCAAGAACCGTACTCGTCCCACTTTCCAGTACCTCAAAATAAAAACAAACCCACCGATTTCGGTCTCATCTAGAGCCGCAATCTGGGAAACAACACAGGAAATACTACTGGGTGTTAATATTTCCGAAGAGGTGCGCGAAATTTGAATTGAAGAAAAATATGCTTGTGCTATTGGTCTACTTGCCTTTCGAAAACAGATCGATACGGACCTTTCAGTTGCAGGTGATTCGTTGTTGATTTATCACTATTGTTTATCTGTAAATGTTGCGCGAACGTTTAACAGTGATATCCGTCGCGAAGCAAGATTACCGCGGCAAGTATTACCGAAAAAGACACACCAACACTAAATAATGCTTAAAACCCAGCGACACTCTTTCCCAGGCATCGGGACTCTGGCGGAATATCGGATATTCGTGCGTGCGCCTTTACGAGGCTATGCGGCGTTGTCAAGTCTTTTCCTTAGATATCCTCAAAAAGGCTTACACATTTAACGATTTATCGAACAGCTTGCAGTACTACATTCATTGAAACTTCAGCATTGAATATAAATCATAAGGTATAGTCTATTTATTTAAGCAAGATATTTGAGACAGCTCGCTAGACAGTGCGGTGTTGTTGATTGTCTTTTTTTCAATGATACTCCGAAACAGGAATTGAGTGAAGTTTATCTTTAAAAATTTTCGTAAAATTGTTTTCGATTCATAGAATTTATACACCAGAATTGAATTACTTTTAACTGTAGATAACAGTTTTTTCAATATGTTTGTATAAAAATTTCTCTCGAAATAAACTTGGCATCGTTGTGAAGTCACTGTATAGAGTTCCATAATTATTGATGCTTGAATGTTCCTAGCTATGTCTTCACCAATTAGCTATCTTCCATAAATAAATGAAGAAAATAATTTATATTCACCAAGAAGCCCTGTATTTGATCAAGATGATGAATATCCTGAACTTATGAACGATTTGATACACGAATTTTTCATAAAGTTCTCCATAAGTTCTCTACTTTTCTCAATATTTTCAAGAATTTTCAGGGAAAAAGGAGGTTCAGTAAGAAAAAAATCTACTTGAACGTTGCAGATGATTTGCAGTCATTTAATATCACATCAACATGTGCATAATTTTATAAAAAAATCATTACCAAAATAATTCTACATGAATTTGTAACACCCAATATTAAACAGAAATAATACAAGAAATGTTTTCAAACTCATAAATATATACAATTCTGTTTTCTCCTCAGTATCATCTGGAATGGAAATTCCACTTCTCAATTTTGCATTTTGTTGAACAATGAAAATTATTAACAAACTACTGTGAGGGATCATTTGCTGTATTAATGATGTGGAATCAAATTGGAGCTATGCAATCACGAATGTTTTTGGGTACTTTATTCACTGAAAACCCCATCTGAACATGATCACATTCAATCAAATATGCCTAAACAGTTTCTACATTACTCCACAGGTAATTATTTTTCTTTTTCTCATTGTCTATTTGCATGTCAAACTCACAAACTGTATTTTTGATTCTACAACTTTGTAAAAACACAGCCAGAGATCTGTAGTACCCATTAAGTTGCCAAGTTTCATTATGGGTACCTGCTGGAATCCTCAAAAGTTGCTTCCTGACACTTGTACAGTTACTGTGTAGCTCCCTCATCATATGTGGTGGAACAAGTGTGTCTGCTAAGCCTGATATGAATAGAGCTGGTATTCGCAGTCGTGAAATTTTCTGATATGACATGAACTGAAATAAAAAGAAGCTAATAGTTTTACTTTATCTCAATAAAGCAATATAGTTACCTTATTTTTATAAAACGCTAGTGGGAAATAATTCAACAACCTCCAACCCAATAATACTTTAGCCATATCTGGAATGCTTGTAAAAGTATTCTCTACCATCAGACACCAGATTTTACCAGCATATTCTTCATTGGTAGCTATATCTATAGCTACAGCACCACCAAGAGATCTTCCAAACACAATTATTTCAGAATGACAAATATCATTTCTAGTATAAAGGTAATCAATGCTAGCTTTAGCATCCATGTACAAGCCTTCCTCTGTGGGGCTCCCTTCTGATAACCCATACCCTCTATATTCAACTAGTAGAATATTACAATGTAAGTTATGATAAAGGCCAACACAGTTCTGCAAACGATGCCCCATATTTCCTGCATTACCATGGAAAAATATCACAGTGGGAACATTTTGCTTGTCTTTGGTTTGTGCTATGAAGTACATGTGGATATGAACACCATCAGCTGTTCTGGTGGTTACATTCTCAAAAGGAAGGTTGAACATGGAAGGTATTGGTACATACACTCTAGAATGAGTCGGCAACTCAGGATTGTAGAGTAGGTTATCTTGAACCTGATATAAAATACCTAGTAACAAAGTAACACCAAGATTATATTACTATAGGATGTTACTAAGAGCTAACTTACCTGTGATAGCAAAGAATAATAAGGCTATGGCAAATATTCCACCATACATATAATACAGTAAAAAACAAAATACCAAAACTAGGCCAGAATAGGCCCAAACTCTTAAAACCATTCGGAATAATATAGCTGTTATCCTCGAAAATTGCACATAACCTCCCATCTTTGTTTCTGAGTAGATTCAGTCGCATGGATTAGTCACTAGATGTTCAGGTAAAAACTCATTCTTTGTATCAAGGGTATTTTCATGTCTTTTCAAATTCTGAAAGAAATTCCTCATCACGTCACTTTTATTGTTAAACATTTCAGATCCAAACACACGTCAGTTGTCAAAAGTCGAAAGCTTTGAAATTTGGCCACCAGACTACGAAAGGCACTGTTGCCAGTTGCCATCAATGATAAATATTAGTTAAACCAGAGATTGAGTAATTTATTTTAATTCCAATGTAATATAATAGATGTCGCATAATACATGAATTTCCATTTTCTTGTTTTATTTTAACAATTGGGAAAATAATATTAGGTCATCATTTCAGGCACACATTATCAACGAATTCGAATGTGATGGGCTATCTGGAAATGTTAATTAAGCATCTGCAAAATAAAATACATTTGAACTCGTTTCCGTCATTACCCAAGAGGTAGAGTTCTCAATGCGTTGCTTTTTTTAATGGAAGCATCCCCAGTAGGCCTATAAACCATGTTATTCAAAAATATTTAGCTATTTACCCCTTCCAGAAATTAAAATTAATTCCTGAAATTCGTTCATTAGCATTTGTACAAAATTGCAAAATGCAGTTCATATATTGTTTCTGATTACGACTGAAAAGTCTACGCGGCACTTATTTCACTTTTTTCGTGTATTTCACTAAGAACTATCATCTGAATGAAATCACCAGATGATAGTCGAAGAGTATTTACCCCTTCCAGAAATTAAAATTAATTCCTGAAATTCGTTGACATTTGTACAAAATATAGCAAAATGCACTTCATATTGTCTCAGATTGTGGGTCTGAAAAGTATAAACCGCGTTTATTTCATTTGTTTTCACTTATTTCACTGAGAATAGTTCATCTGAACGAAATCACCAGATGATACCTACTCGGACCGCATTTACCCCTTCCAGAAATTAAAATCAATTCCTGAAATTCGTTCATTATTGGCTTTTGTACAAAATTGCAAATTGTTTCAGATTATATGTGTTCGAACAGTCTAAACGACAATATTTCATTAAGACCTGTTCATAGGAATGAATTCACCAAATGATACTTACTCGAATTTCTGATATAAATTAACTCCTGAAATCAATCCATTGTAGCATTTTTTCAAAACTGCAAAATGCACTTCAGATTATGTGTCTGAGAAGTCAGCACGGCACTATTATTTCATGAAGAACTGTTCATAGGAATAAATTCACCAGATGATGCTTACTCGGACAGCATGAACCCTTTTCAGAAATAAATTAAATCCTGAAATTCGTCGATCAGCGTTTTCACTATATTGCACCATGCACTCCATTGTTTCATGTCATGTATCTGAAAAGTATCAAAAGCACCATTATTTCACAAGAAATGTTCATCTGAAAGAATTCATTGAATGATACTTACCCGAACAATATATGAACCATTTAGGGAAATAAATTATTTCCTGAAATTCGTCCATTATTGGCACTTTTACAAAATTGCATCATATGCACTTCATTGTTTCAGGTTATGTATCTGAAAAGTCTCAATAGCACTATCGCTTCACAAAGAACTGTTCATAAAAAAATATTCCAGCTCAGAATAAAACGAATTCGTTTTAAAGATCATTACAATATAAATGAATCAAAACTGACTGGCTGCGGGATCATCAATTTTTCAAAAATTACCATAAAAAGTTTCCGAAATATGCAACAAATATATTCGTACCTATACAATACTCAAGCTGTCATGACCGTCGAGGATACAGTACAATGACACGAATCAAATCTACAATCGAAAATGCGCCCGAAGAAATCAAGTTGACCGTCAAGTAATTCACAGACAAAAGGACCTTCGAAATTCGAAGGCATTACTCACTTAGGAGTCTCGAAGTTAGATAACAAATTTCCATATCAAGAACAACTATCGAAACTCCCTCAAGCACAAAAAACACTGTTCATACCGACCCTTTAAGGTGTCAACCTCCTTTTCAGAGAGGAAAATTACGAACACCAAAGTCAATACTCTCCCCTCGTAAGGGTACCGGGCGTGTTTTAAGGCGAGGTTTGTCAACTGTCGTTCTTGAACATGGTCGAATGTTCACTGAAAATAATATGAACGCGAAGAACTGTAGTGCCTTTGAATTTGCTTGGACATTTCGCTTGTAAGTCACTTGACGGCGTATTTGATTTCTGCAAGCGCAATTTCGATTGTAAATTTGATTCGTACCATCGCACTGTATTACCAATGGTCATGATAATACGAATTATATTATAGGTAAACGAATATTTGTGAGCGATTGTCAGTCTATGAAATGAAATTTAGAGCATAACATACGTTTTGATTCTCAAAATTGAGTTTGTGATTCTGATAAAAATGTTTATTGCTATAAAGATTCTCTATAGTCCGACAGTTTGTCGGAATATTGTGGGCCCACTCACTGCAGCTCGTCCTGAAAGTCATGCATAATCAAAAAATCACTCACCGTTTTCTAGAAGAAACTACATACCATCTGTAACAATCAAAAAAATTCATTAAAGTTCAAGAATAACGTACGAGTTCAAAAAACCATGACGGACAACTTCAAAATCGTTCAATTTTGCGACGAGTTCAGTAATCAAAAAAATCACTCACTGAACATTTGACAAACGAATTAGACAAATCATTTAGAAATAGAACTTGCCCAGAGTTTATCAGACAAAAGAGGATAAAAGAATTAATTGCAGAAAAAATGTTACATTTTTTGAAGCTTCGAAACAAATCCCCAAAGTAGTTAACCCAAAAATAGCTGAAAAGTCAAATTAATTTCAACATAAACAGTTTTCCCGAATTACCCATTCCAAGCCAAAATATTAGTCAATCTCAAAATGAAAGAACCCCCAACATAAATATCCATCAAGGGTATAATAAAATTACTAGAAATAATACCTTTACAAACTATATACAAAACAAATGATACAGAAACTAGAAAGGTGAAAAGAGGATTAGACGAAAATAATAAAAATGTTCAATTAACCCAGAGAAAATATGAAACCACACATAGTATGTCTAACACTATCAAGTGACTCAATTGAAAAAAACCAATATTATTATTTGAAAAGATTGAATATCCAATTCTGATAAAGTATGAAGAAAAAAATTCTTTATGTAACCACCTACTTGATCTGATCTACTGATTGTTTTTTTTTTTTTGTAGATGTGTGTTGTCTTTTGGGAAATCCATGAATGTAATAACGAAAACCTCCCCACTAACTAACGGGATTTAATATTACCTTTTTACCCTACCATATACCACAAATACAAACCCTAGCTGATCTGGTGAAATTGGCACCCTACGGAGGCCAGAAAACCAAGAATCACAACAGAAGAAGAAGAAAATCACTCACCGATTGGTAGTAGTTGCCCTTCTCATCGTAGTTCCTTGTTTTCCAGACGTCACACGTGCCACATCATCCGTTTCGACCGTTTCTTTACTGCACATGCCGCCTATAACAAAATTAAAATTATCGTTGGTACTTCGTATTTTCGTACAAGTACTCGAATTCGATATTACTACAAAGTTGAAATTTCTCCTTCATTTCTTGAATGTCAGGAAAGGGTTTATTTATCACGTATTCATCATGAGAAAACATTGAAAACGCCGCTTTATAAGCACAATAGCAACAATAAAATTTGATGAACCATAATTTAAAAATTTCATTAGCTGTGCGAAGAGCTCGAGGTGACATGATAAAAAAACTCACCCATTAACTTTTCTCAACATGCCCACTCTTAAACTGTCCTTAAAGCACACACACTGGAATTGATTCACAGTCACATTCACATACACTTGAGATCACTGAAAACACATTCGCGAAATCTTTCCACCGCACTAGAAAGTCTTTTGTCACACACGTCCGAACCCGACGGAGGTTTAAAATCGAATGATTACTATGTGCCGTCTTATCGGCCTGCCAATTCCCATTTGTATGATTAATAGGGTTGAATAATTGAAACTTAGTCATCTCTGCGACACCGAAATGCGTGTACAGGATGATCGACATATTTTCGAATAAAATTCTGCTGGCTAACAGAAGATCTTCAAAACATATCGAACTCCTCTGACAGTTGTATTCGTGGTGAACAAACATGGAAAACGCAGTATTCTTGGAATTATCCAGACCTGACATGTTTTGAACTCTTGTCAACTATTAGAGAGTTAAAGGAGTTCCACGACATCTGGACAAGCATATTTTACAAGTTTTTTTTGTTTTTTGTGGATCTACAGGTATACGTAGATTTGCGTAATTTAACGGATTTCAAAAATGTAACGTACGCTAACCGAAATCCAACGAAATAAAGACAATAATTCACGAATGGCACAGGAGATTTTGAAATGATTAAACATTCCCTGAGGCCCCTCAAGGCACGCAACACGGAACGCCACTGATACACAGCTGGTTGAAGACGTTTCTTCTTCTTTCTTATAATTTGAATGCTGGCAGCCAAATTGGCAGCTATCTTTTTTGGGATGCAAGGACACTAGCTCTTTCTAGCGGTTAATTCCAAAACCTTTATGAAAATTATTTCTAGTTCAACATTGACATACATACCTATGTTAAAATATGCAAAAAATTCAAAAATCTCTGTAATTTCAATATAAATTTTTTAGAAAATATCATAAATGAAATAATAAACCACACCGGATATTATAATGTACGAAATTGATATCGCATAGTTGGCATCACTGTAACTTCTTCGAATTTCTACAGTAGACCAGTTCCATTTAAATTTGGAATTGGATTTCCAGTTGTGTCCAGATATGATGAAATTGAAAAAGAGGTAAGTCTCACTATTACTGTTTCTCAATATACAATTCAATCCATCATCATCAAAGGGTCAATTGATATTTGCTATGTAAAGGTTTTGTGAAGATTTCCTAAGTATACATTCCTTTCTACAGAGGCTATAAAAGATTTCTATTAAACTCACCTGATCACTTATATTTGATACACATTTGATACACACCAGAATAACTGCTCTATATTTCGAACATTAACTGAGCAACTGAAAAAGAATTGATATGAATATTTTTTTTTTTTCAAACGTCAAGCATATTAGGTGTCCATGACATATGCCATATACTTCTCTTCTTGTTCTGTGAAACTTTGAATATCTCGTTTCGAAATGTTCAAAAGAAGTAGAAATATTGAATTATATACACAGTACACAGGAAAGTTAAACATATATCATATGTCTATTCAACATTTTTGGAAGAACTGTATCAAATATTTTCTAATATGTCCTCGTTCAATATTATAGAAGAATAATTCAATAAATGAAAAATGTGTTTGATAAATTCAATATATTCAAACTGTTACAATTATAGTTGCGGTTTAGCTTATCGCATTTTCCAACAGATGGCGAGTGGCTCTCTTCTCCAACGACCGCCTACCGCCCCCGAGAAGCGCAGCCGCCTCCCCGACAGCAGCGTCGTTCCACTACCCCCGGATCGATAGGAGTGTCCGCGAAGTCGCGGCGAGTTTCGGGAGTGGTGATAGACGTGTCGTGGATGATTTCCCGAATTTTAAACGGGAAGAAATGCAGCCACCGCCTAGAAAGGTGAATGTTTTGTGTTTTCACGGGGTAAATGACTTCATGTGGGCAATGGGTGGTTTGATTTGGTTCAGTTTTGTTTTGTATGTTAGTGGGGTACTTTTGCAACAGTGGGTCAAGCTTTATTTCTTTTTTTCCTATCCACCGCATGGACGGATTTTCTCATTAAGGGGATTCTCACTTATATTGTTTTCTACTACAAAACTTCACTCAGTTCACTTTATGCTAATTATTCTTTTGATTTCACCTCAATTGTCTTCTAGAATCATAATACATGAAGTAATCCAATAATATTTATGCATGGTAGTGTTTTTTTAAAACACATATTCAACTTCTTCAGATCATCAGGGGTAGACTAATTATTTTACTGTATCCATTAAATTCTCAAAAATACTTTAGGAAAATGATCTGCACATATAAGATGTGAAGAATTGGAGAACTTATGAAAATAAAACTAAAGCCACCCCTGATATATTGAGCAAGCCAAATATGTTTCAAGAACATTATATTAGAGGGTCCTTACTCCTTATACTATAGGTATATTGATTAGTACAGAATGATAAATTATGTTCACCATGAAAATTTCACCTGCTATAAGAATGTATTCTACAATGCACAATCTTATAAGACTTGTCAATAAACTAAACAATTCCAAAAGATTGCAAGAAAAAAGGACGATAAAGGAAGTTTTATCTGCAATCGGGAGGTTTCTCATATTTTATAGTTCATTCATCTGTCAAAAATGTCAATATAAATGTTCATTTCATTTCTTAACCTATAAACTTATGCACTTAGTTTCTGTATTTTTCTTTTGTCTCATCCTTAACTTGAATGACAGTGTTTCAGAGATATTTTAAGCACTTAACTATCTATAATGAACTATTTTTTTACATTTCAAATTCCATATTCATTGAGGATTAACTTCCAATTGGATATTTTGCAGTGATTTTTTGAAGCCTCGAAATTGCTGTCAAAGTCGAAGCTACTTTCAAACTCTGACTTTTTTTCCGAAAATAGTAACTGACGTCACGGCTGTATGAGGAGAAATTACATGGTTGCCATATGCTGAAAGTCGTCTGTAGACACCAGAAACTGTTAGGAAATTAAAAATATGTATTATTAATGTAATTATCTCATGAAGTCGAAGAATATTTGATATTACAAACGATGTTTTGTGCCACAAAAACGCATCCAGATAGGTGCAAAATTTTCGTAATTACATACAGGGTAAATAATCGAGAACTAAGATCGAAAATTTAATTAATATAAGCATTGAATTATTCATTGCTGTAATACAAAGCGCAAAAAGCTTCGATATAATTGAGTCCATCAGCCAGAGAAATTTCGATTTTATATTGAAAAAAAGTGAGTGTAAATTTATTTGTTCATTTTGGAATCGATTTTTTAAATTATTTTTGGTATAAACATGGTTCAAATTATTTTGTTTGAAATTTTCCAAATTGTGGTTCTAGTTTCTACAATAGATTCGAGGAATTTATCATTTGTAGCTAGGTAACTTTATAGTTGCCAAGTTATAGAAATTGAAATCAAACTTCGTTGAAATTTTTTATTTGTAATTTACTTTCGATATCTAAAAGGGAGTTATTAGGAATCGATCTAGAAAATTTCTGATCACCGATCCATCTCATTTTTTCCAGGGCAACTATGTGAAATTTCTCAAAAACCTTCACACGGAACAAATAAACAAGCTGCTATTGAAAAACCAACATGAATGCGAGCTACTCGAAGATATCAGATCCTTCACCATCAAAAGATCGGCTATAGAAAAATCCTACTCGGAGGTGAATATTTCAAACCGTCTCAATTCACTCGAAAGTAGTAATGAAACCAATGCAATCTTTTCAGGCCCTTCTGAAATTGTCGTCTGTGTTTATAAACAAGAAAATTCCTAATATTCCCGAGATTAAATTGGAAGGAGGAGACGAAAGATGGTAGGTAGTAAGTACACACTATATAGGGTGACCGAATTTCATAGAGGGGGAAAAAGTTGGAATTTTGGTCGTCTGGACCCCACAAAATGATTCTCCTCTCCAGATATTGAGAACAAAATTTTGAAAAATCCAGATTTTTGTCCGAAAAGCTGGCATATGGAGCCATAACTACAGAACGATGGATGAAAGAAACACGTTCACTATACCAAATTAAAGCTAATGTTATGCTCCAAAATTTAAATTCTATACAGAATTATTTTTATTTCAAACGTGAGCATACTTCTAATATTCTGGTAACGAGTGATAAATTTAGTTTTTTTTATATAGTTTTGAGTTAAAAGTATGAATATATAATAGAGAAACAATGATAGTGATAAATCTTATGACATTTCAAAATATAAAAATCAGGTATACAGCGTATAAAAAAATGAGTGTAAAACATTGATTAATTCCTCATTGAAAAAGAAATAGGGTCTTTCATATTGAGAAGAGACTTCATTGGACCACCTCTTTTTGAGATATAGTTCCTTGTAAAATGAATTGTAAAACAAGTTTTATGTATGTTCAATTGCTTCTAAATATCTCAAGAGCTTCTTGTTGGGAAATTGGTTTTACAGTTTGCAGGAATTTTACAATCATTGATCATGTATATTTTATTTAATTTTATTTCATTTCATATACATGTACCTTAACTCATTGAAGATGAAGAAAACAATTGTTTCAAAAAAGTCTCAAGAACTTCTTAATGTACATTTCATTCAATTTCATTTTATATTATATATATGTGCCTCAACTCATTAAAGATGAAGAAAACCTCAATTGTTTCAAAAAAGTCGCAAGGACTTCTTATTGGAGAATTTTTTTACAGTTTGCAGGAATTTTACGATCATTGATCATGTACATTTTATTTAATTTTATTTTATTTCATCTTATAAAATTGGTCTTTTTGGAATGATATATTTATCTATTTGCAGGAACATGTGGAGTGTTTGGAGGACAGTGCTAGAAGAAAACGAAAAACTAGCAAGAGCTCGACTGGCTGCAGTGGAAGTTTTCCAGCAACAAATAGCAGACGACGCCAAATTATTGCGGGCGCTCAAGATTCAGAACGCCAAAAAGGTGAGCTCCTATACCGACTGCGCCAAATCCACAACGACTACGATAACGACTGAACGATTTTTTTCAGTGCGTGGACCAGTTGGCGATAGTCCAGAAAGAACTGCAACTCAGTGTACAGGATGTAGATAAAACGAAGAAACTTTACTTCGACGAAGAACACGGAGCGCACGAAGTCAGAGACAAGGCTAGAGATATTGAGGAGAAGTAAGTGATTTGTTCTCATGAGGGTAGCTGTATAAATGATTGGTGTTTTTTTTAGGTTGAAAAAGAAGAAGGGGTCGTTTTTCCAGTCCATCACGTCGCTGCAGAAGAACAGTGCTAAATTCTCATCGAAAAGAGATCAGTTGGAGGAGAAATCTTCTGGAGCTAGAAACGATTATTTGTTGAGCCTGACTGCTGCTAATGCTCATCAAAACAGGTATCATTTTCAAAGTTTTCATAGTTTTTAATGTGTTATATCAAAAATAAAGGGACTATAGTCCGTTCAATAAATTCTGACATCATTTTCTACCGGAAGTCTGTTTGTGTATCGCCAACTGCCACCCACATAGCACAAGTACGTCCATAAGTCGGAATGGGTACATAAAACTTCCAGTTAACGTCCATCAAAGAACAAAATAAATTGAAACCCCCAAATTTTCACAGCTGTATGCTAAATTTAATTTAATTTATTTATTCAAAATTTATTTATTTATACGGGCAAGCCCAATTAAAGATATTACAAGATATATATTATGAGAGTAATGTTAGACTCAATAAAGAGTTTATTTTTATCATAATGTTGCTAATGAAATAATATATTTTTATATATCGGCTGATTTTGATTGATAAATTGAAGGAATACGAAAATTATAGTTTCGCATTTAATTAATAAAGATTTAAGAACCAGTTCTTATAATAAGTGTTCAAAATGTGCTCCATCTACTTCCTGGCAGTACTAAACTCTTGTCGTACTCGTCCCAGTGTGTCAGCGGAAATTGCCCTACATTCTTCAAGAATTCGTTGTTTCAGAATGGCAATACTGTCAGGTGCTGTAGCGTGAACCTTAGATTTCAAGTACCCCCATAGAAAAAAATCTGATTTATTTTATAGACGTATTTAGGCAAAATAAAATACATTTGAACTCGTTTCCTTCATCACCCAAGAGGTAGAGTTCTCAATGCGTTGCTTTTTTTAATGGAAGCATCCCCAGTAGGCCTACAAACCATGAATGTGGAAAATATTTACCCCTTCCAGAAATTAAAATTAATTCCTGAAATTCGTTTATTGGCATTTGTACGAATTCGCAAAATGCACTTTATAATATGTTGTTTCAGATTACGTTTCTGAAAAGTCTACGCGGCACTTATTTCACGATTTCACTTATTTCACTAAGGACTGATCATCTGAATGAATTAACCAGATGATAGTCGAACAGCATTTACCCCTTCCAGAAATTGAAATCAATTCCTGAAATTCGTTTATTGGCATTTGTACAAAATTGCAAAATGCACTCGCACTTAATTGTTTCAGATTTCGTGTCTGAAAAGTCTACGCGGCACTTATTTCACGTTTTACAGTTATTTCACTGCATTTACCCCTTCCAGAAATAAAATAATTTCTGAAATTCGTTTACTGGCATTTATACAAAATTGCAAAATGCACTTAATTCCTGAAAGAGAATGATTCCTGAAAAAAAATCCTGAAATGAAATAATACCTGGAATAAATCAATTCCTGAAATGAAGTAATTCCTGAAATAAAATAATTCCTGAAAGAGAATGATTCCTGGAAAAAAAAATCCTGAAATGAAATAATTCCTGAGAAAGAATAATTCCTGAAATAAAATAATTCCTGAAAGAGAATAATTTCTGAAATAAAATAATTCCTGAAAGAGAATAATTCCTGAAATGAAATAATTTCTGAAATGAAATAATTCCTGAAAAAAAATAATTCCTGAAATAAAATAATTCCTGAAAGAGAATGATTTCTGAAATAAAATAATTTCTGAAAGAGAATGATTTCTGAAATAAAATAATTCCTGAAATGAAATGCACCTCATTTGGAAACTTGTCATCTTAATCGTCAGGCCTACCTTCTTTTTCATGAAAAAGTGTTTCAAGTAAAAAGTCGTTCAACAGACAGTACATCAAAATACTGAAAAGAATGTTCATTTTCGAGTTGAAATCCTCAACATCGCAGTAGCAAAAGTAACAGTCGTCTCCAATGCGATGGTACAAATCAAAACTACAATCGAAAATGCGCTTGAAGAAATCGAGCATGCCGTCAAGTGATTCACAGCTAGAAGTTCCATCGAAATTCAAATGCGGTGGGTCGAAAAGCGAATTTCTACCTACATCAAGAACTAGGAAGACTCCCACGACCACGAAAAACACTGTCATACCGACTTCTTAAGGTGACAGCCTCCTTTGTAAAGAGGAAAACTTACAGACACCAAAAGTCGATACTCTCCCCTCGTAAGGGTACCGCGCGTGTTATCGGGTGAGGTTGTCAACTGTCGTTAATGAACGGGTAGAAAATTCGCTTTTCGACCCACCGCATTTGAATTTCGATGGAACTTCTAGCTGTGAATCACTTGACAGCATGCTTGATTTCTTCAAGCGCATTTTCGATTGTAGTTTTGATTTGTACCATCGCACTGGAGACGACTGTTACTTTTGCTACTGCGATGTCGAGGATTTCAATTCGAAAATAAACGTTCTATTCAGTATTCTGATGTACTGTGTGTTAAACGACCTGTCACTTGAAAACACTATTTCACAGAAAAAAAGGTAGGCCTGTGTAATTTGGAAAAGTGAGGTTGAAATCGAGAAAATGCAATTTGGACATACTGAACGTATGTCTCGACTGTAAGGATTGTCTATAATCCTACGAATTCCATAGTTCGTCGGAATATTGTGGGTGCACCCGCTGAAATTCGTGCAAAAAGTCATGCATAACCCAAAAATCACTTACCTTTTTCTAGAAGAACTACTTACTACCTGTAACAACAGAAAAAATTCATTAAATCTCAAGAATAAATATCTGAATTCCAGAAATCATATAATGGAAAATTTCAATAATAATAACAAATGTCCATTATTGAAACAATTTACACTGATCCAATAGGCTATCGACCTAAGCCCTTCTGCCCATTGATTACACAAATTGAAAGAAAAAAAATAAAACCTAACAAATCGAAACAATAAAAAGAAAGTCAGTAAGTTAGAAATAGGTTTTATGAGGAGCTTAGAAGTGGAATGTGAAATATTTGAAAGTGAGGAGACAAAAGCTGAATGTGAGGTTGTAAAAGTTACAGGAATCAAAAAATCACTCACCGATTGGTAGTAGTAGTTACACCTTCTATCCTAGTTCTTTGTTTTCCAGACGTCACATGCCATCTATAACAAAATTAAAAATGAATCTATAAAATTTCATACTTTATTTTATTGCATCTTTTCTTAAATAGCAAGAAAGGGTTCATTTATCATGTATTCATCATGAGAAAACATTGAAAACAATTTCACCAAGAAATCAGCAAATTTCAACAAAAAAACCCGATGTATCATGATGGAAAATTTCGAAATCGTTCAGTTGTGTAAAGGGACATGCGAAAAAAACTCACCCATTAATTTTTCTCAACATTCCCACTCTCAAACTGTCCTAGAAGCACACACACACAGTCACAAACACACGGTATCACTGGAAACACTCGCGAAAACTTTCCACCGCACGAGAAAGTCTTTTCGTCACGCACGTCCGAACCCAACGGAGGTTTAAAATCGACTGAGTAATATGTGTCGTCTTATCAGTCTGCCAATTCCTTTACGCATGATCAATAGGGTTGCATAATTGAAACTAGTCATCTCTGTGATACCGAAATGTGTGTACAGGATGATTGAAATATTTTCAAGTTAAATTCTGCTGCCTATATTAGGAGATTGTCAGAACTCGGACTCTTCTGACTGATTCAGAGATGCCTCTAGGGCTTCGCTAAATCGATGAAATTACATCCATCATGCGACTAACTTGAATGAAAATGTTAAGAATGAGTCAATGAGAACTTGATATCACCATATACAAAAAATGTCATTCTTAGTTTCAACTGAAAGAAGCAACTACGTGAAATGAACGCTCTGTTTGGAAAGGTTTTTAAGCTTGTGACGTCAAGACTTAGGCTGTCCATTTGAAAAGTTTTCCCCCACAGGCGTTTTCAAATTGTAATATTTTTTTGAGAAGGTTGTTTTTTTACTAACTAGATAGTGCGTCCATAAAGTAACGCATAAATTCATTATTGGCTAAATGAACAATAAAACTAGGAATTCCCAAAACAGGTCGATTTTTTATTTCAATTTACTATTGTTTCAAATCATAATCTAATATACAGGGTGAACCACTTTCGTGTAATGACGTCATCGCCATTTTTTTCAAATATGGAACTTCCCCCTTTTTTTTTCAAGTTCCGAATTGCCTTTGCTGAGCTGATTCCAAAAATGTATAATATGTTGCTTCAAATTGGTACAGGGTGGGCAAAAATGCAAAAATTTTTTTACAGAGTAATGACAATTATTGGTCCATATTTTTTCGATGAAAACTTAACAGGAGCATTATATCTGGATTTCCTTCAAAATACATTAATTCCTGATCTGATCCAGCTTTTTCCTGATATTCAAATACCCACTAATGTAGACCGCAGAATCTGGTTTCAACAGGATGGCGCACCGCCACATTTCGCATTAACTGTGCGCGAATTTTTAAATACAACTTTTCCACAAAGGTGGATAGGAAGAAGGGGACCAGTGGAATGGCCTGCTAGATCACCTGATCTGAGCCCATTAGACTTCTTTTTATGGGGTTATTTAAAATCTGAAGTTTACTTAAACAGACCTGGAAATATCCCTCAACTACAAGACCGAATCAGACAAGAAATACAGAGCATAACACCCGCTATGCTATAGAATGTTAGATACGAAAGTAATGCCCGGTTCAGTCATTGTCTAACGGTCAATGGAGAACAATTTGAACATTTATTGTAAATTTTCGTTCGTTTGTGTATCACATTAATTGCATAACTACTAATTCCAATTAATTTGTTTATTACATTCAGTAACGTATTACTTTCCATAAACAATTTTCATACTTTTTTTTTTGCATTTTTGCCCACCCTGTACCAATTTGAAGCAACATATTATACATTTTTGGAATCAGCTCAGCGAAGGCAATTTGAAAATTGAATAAAAAGGGGGGGTTCCATTTGAAAAAAATGGTGATGACGTCATTACACGAAAGTGGTTCACCCTGTATATTAGATTATGATTTGAAACGATAGTTAATTGAAATAAAGAATCGACCTGTTTCGGGAATTCCTAATTTTATTGTTCATTTAGCCAATAATGAATTTATGCGTTACTTTATGGACGCACTGTATACACACTTTGTCAATATTAAATCGTAGTTAAAATCTAATACTTTCTTCCCTTGTATAATAAATAACTATTACATTCTTTGGGCTTTTTTTCAAATAAAAAAAATATTCAATTCAGATTTATGAGCTAAAGTTGTATTCTCTCAATGGAAATCGTAATTGGCGGTAGTTTGAGTGAAAAAAAATTTTTTTCTTGTATAACCATGGATGTCTATTTAACATCCATGGACTTTCGGACCTCAAACGGACGTAAACCGGACGTCCCCTGTAAATCGCCTGCCATGCGATCCAGGGGCGTGAAAACACTTTTGTATCCAATTTTTCCGCCACCCAGATACTTCGTGGTCGACCTCCAACTATGCATGACGACCATGGAGAGCGGCGTGTACGACAAAGTCGCCGAATACCTCCACCTGATGGGCCGCACCGAGCTGCTCACCTGCTCGGCCATGCAGAACTCCTTCGGCATCATCCGCGACCAGGCGAAGCAGATGACGCGCGACTACAACCTCCAGTGCTGCTACCTGCACTACCCGGTGCTCAAGCAGCACATCAACTACGACTTCGAGCCGTGCGACAGCGACCCCGTCGATCACGTGACCGCCGAGCACGATTCGGCCGCCGCGGCGCTCAGCAAGGAGGCGAGAAGGTGGGGTCGTACAATACAATACAATACTTTATTCATCGCTTCAATCAATCATACAGTTTATGGAATATAAAAAATACAATGATTATCGGACTAGTTAAAACAAAGAAGAACTAGTACAACCCCCTGTATATCATTAGTTTTTTTGGATTCTTCAGAAAATTCTAGACATAATTCATGTACAATGTCCCATAAGAAACTTCAACTGTTTCAGAAATATTAAGTGTTTTCAGATGTTTCATAAAAATTTACATTTAAAAAAGAAAATTATTTTATTTCACAAATAATGTAAAAAAAAAACCAAAAACACATTAATTTCAATGTAAGAGATTTTCGAAATCTGAAATATCAAAGGCTTTCCAGTAGAAAATAAGAGTTGATGGCACAAGGATATAATTTGCCACCTTAAAACACATCACGATTTCAAAAATTCATCAGTAGAGTAAAATGCATTGCACAAGAGATAATTTGATAACTTATTTTTAAAGCTGGTAAATTTTTAAAGCCGGTAGGTAATATTATCTATCTCACCAAAGAAATTTTGGGATTTATTATGAAATTTTTTTGTTGGGACACGGTATCGAATCGTCGAAGTGTCGATAGTGTACTCTTGAGTAGTATCGAATGAAAAATATCTTATCTACTAATAAATGAAATAAATTAGGAATGATTATAAATGATTTCTTTCAAGTTTTAGAATAAGTGAACTAAATTGCGTTGCCATAACCATGAACTGAACCGTAAACCCGCAAAGTTTTAAATAGATAATTTTCGAGATTGTCCATTTAGGCGACTATACCAGTGTAACCCACAAAAATTTTTGGTGAATTTCACAAATTTTTTCAGAAAAAGTACTCGAAGGAATGTTTGACATTATAAGGGCAGCTATTTTCTTTAGAAAAATATTGAAAAATAAAGGAGTTTTGTGCTGTCTTAGAAAGTCTAAAACACAGTTTCCCAACTGCTACCATGATTTCGGCCAAATAAGAAGCTGAAACAAAAAAATTCAAAGAGGTTATTAAAGTTGAAGTTATTTACTATACCATGACTTTTAAAAAATATCCCAAATTAACATGATGGCGTAGTTGTGAAATAAAGTGTCGTTTTGTGGGGGCACAAAAATTGTCGTTTTTGAATGCCAAATTGACAATTTTCAACCAATCAAAAAGATCTTAGGTCATTATACACAGTCACATATGTATGGAAACGGTTTAATATTTCCTGATGTGAGATAGATAGCTAGCAAAAAATGTATGGAAGTTCTGGAGTTTTTCGAAATCACACTAAATAAAAAATAAGTATACAGTATATCAGTCGAAAAGTCTTGAAGAAAAAAATTGGTTTATCTTTAACAGAACCCCCTATGTATAATATTATACCATGTTTCAATTCTGCTAAAAATTTTGAACAAAATTATTGTAGCACATCATTTTCTTAACCGTTTTCGAGATATCGAATTTGTTATCATTTTCAAATTTATCAAAGGAAAAGCATGAAATGGTGGATCTATATCTATATCTATATGAGATTCACACAAGGTACAATAAGTAGAAAGTCATTTCTATTTTTTTTATAGAAAATAAAAAACGCTCAAATAAAAAACGCTGAATGATGTGCTATATATATTTTTTTTCAAAATTCTGAATAGAATAGAAATGTGGATTAATATAAAGGGTGTTCTATTGGAGGAAAATCAAATTATTTCCTTCATGACTTTTCGACTAATCATGTATATTTAATTTTCAGAATTTTTGTACCCTACCCTTTTGCTAGTTTTCTTACTTTTGAAAATAATCGACCGTTTCCATACATTTCATCGACCCTGTAGTAAATATATTCAAGACTACTCAGTGTGAATTTTAAGTTGATCGGTCAATTTCTCTTTGAGTTATGTCAACAATTCCGAAAAATGTCGTTTAGAGAAAAAAAGCAATTCAAGATACGACCTTGCCGTTTTTACAGGCCATTTTGAAAGTATAAACTATCGAATAAAAATCGATTCTTGAAAGTGTCACACTGGAAAAGCCACTTGATTTCTCATTATATTCGATACCTGTCAAAAAGTACTAATTAAGTAAAAGTATCGAATGAAAAAAACTCGACTCTTTTTTCATATCCCTAGGTGGGCGACGAAAATCGCGAGGGAGAACAACAACGTGAGAGAAAACGTGAGGAAAATGCAGATCTTCAACGCGTTGAGAGAGGCCGGTCAAAAGTCAGACCCCAACGACCCGAATGGTCCTGACTTGGAGACGAAAATTGACGAGTTGAAGCAGAGCATTCGAAGGGCCGAGACGGCCAAGGCGAAGGCGGAAGCGAGAATCGAGTGCTTGAGACAAGGTGGTGTCAATGTAGATGAGTGGATGAAGGAGGCTGAGTCGCTCAATGTGCAGGATATTCAGAGGTCCACCAGTTCCTTGTCGGTGAGTGATCGTGCTTTTTTTGGTCGTTCGTGACTGAATTTTTGATTGAGAAAAAATATGACTTGCGCCGTATTGTCATTGTCATCAATTGTGATATTTTTTTTGAGAATATTTTTCAGCAGTTTGAACCTGAAAAAAACTGTGATGAAGTTAAAAATTAAAGGCACCTTTTTCTAGAACACATCTTTCACAAAAATATTAAACGAATTGTTATTAGAATATTCTTGGGGTGTCTGAACTTTTGTAGTGACCAAATAATAAAAAAGACACCTTTTTTTAGAAAATATAGAAACTTCAATTGAAAATAACATTTTTATTTCTCAAAAGTATCGAACTGAAAAAAAAATATTTTGAGGTGTTTAAAATATTATAGTACGGAGTAAAAATAAAAGTCACCTCTTTCGAAAAAATATTATTTCCTAAAAATAATGAACTAAGAAAATATTCAAATGTTTTTGTAGTATTTGAAGATGAAAATTTTGTAGTAATGATGTGAATAATAAAAAATACACTTTATTTCAGAAAATATGAAACTAATTCTGATAAGAAAGTTCGAAATCTTCTTGAGGTGTTTGAACTTGAAAATTTTGCATTAATGACCTAAGAAATAAAAAGACACCTCATTTTTGAAAATATTATTATTTCCTAAAAATATCAGAATTCTTGTGATAAAAAAGTTAAATATTTCGAGGTGTTTTGAATTTTGTGATAGCGGTGTGGAATTTAAAAAATTCTGGAAAATATAGATACTCCAATTACAAAAAGAACATTTTTAATCAACAGAATATATCCTGAAAATATAAACTCAACTGTGATGAGAATGTTTTTAAGGTATTTGAACTTGAAAATGTGATAGTAACGATGTAACAATTTTTTTCTTCTTGGTAATTTTATTATTTTCAAAAAATATGAGACATAAAAATATTATATTTCAATACTATATTTTTCAGATTCTGCAAAAGAAATATAGGTATTTTCATCAATATTTTAATCCCATAAATAGCTTTATATGTATTGAAATTGAATAAAGAATATTTACAATAAATTTTAGAATGATAGGTCGATTGATTTTTGAGTTATAGAATGCCTAGCAGTTAAAGTTCAAAGACTTCAAACCAGCAAAATATTTGTTCATGTTCAGCATGCTCTTGCTAATATTTCGAGCGAAAATGCTTTGAAAAATTCAAGTGTAGTTCAAAACATGAATAAGACACCCTCCAATTTCGAACAATCCATGATTATTCCTTGACTCAAATCACAAAAATATCGGTCTTTTTGCTCTCAGATTTCGACCACATATTACACTAACAATTCACACAACTATTTTAGATCTGTCCAATCTGGTTTCCTTCCTCTTAACGAACTTCCTCTACTGGCAGTTGAAAATCAATCTTTCATTGTTTCAGGATCATCCCAGTTCCGATTCGTACTACGACAGCGACCTCGCCGAAGGCGAAACAATCGCTATCCCGGTGGACGTCAACTCCAAAGCTGATGGTCTCAAGGAGGAGGAGCAACGAAGAGATTCTGACCACTACGAGAGTGTCGCCGAGGTCGATGGTGAGTGGGGTAGGCAATTCATTCCTCAATGTTTTTCTCAATGTACTTCCGGTTTATTCGGAACTGACGCCGTCTTTGTTATATGTTATGATTCTTGAATTTCCCTGACGATTCTAATTCAAATTAATCAACCATACCGCATTCTCATTTTTTTTTGGCAGTCTGTTCAGTTTTCGAGAGAGAAAAATATGATTGGAAAACAATTGATACCAAAAAAATACTTGAAAAAATAGTACTTCGTGAGTGAAGTTTTAGAGGCACGAATTGAATGAAGATTGGGTGTGCAATATTTATAATTTTAAAGCACTATATATATTGTTTTTTTTTTCAAATTGGGGCCCTTATTGTATATTTTCATCTCATTCAAGAATTCAAAAACGCACATTTTCACAACTACATATATCGAAAATATGTCTTCCAAGTTGTCAAAAAAATCAGATGTAAAACCTTCTGTGTGAATTTTATTTTAAAATGATATTTTATGTTTTCCCAAAAAATAAATGAAACAAAACGGCTCAACATCAAAGAGAAATAAATATAGTGAAAAAGTTCTGTTCTGTTCATTAGTAAATGAAAAATATGTGTAAAATATATCAACCTAATTAGCTTAATACATTCAATTAATAAAAATTTCACATGGTATCAGTCGACATTCAATTTCAGGCTAATCAAACGAGGCTATAGGGGAGAATCGTTACAAAAAGGCGATTCAATTTCGATTTCCTTTGGAAAAATAATTGAATGATTTACAGAGAGTCCAAAAAAGTTGCTTTAGATTTAGTAATTTTTTTAGCAATGCTAGAGCAAGAACGTCAGCGGATAGAACAATTGACTGCCGGTTGGGACGACCCTATCCAAGTGGATTGGGGCGCAGAGGACACCACTGACGATATCGAAGGGTCCAGTCGCTTGAATAAAACCCCATCGGTGCCTCATCTAAAATGCACAGCGTTATATTCCTATACAGTAAGTCTGTCGTTCTAATGATTATTTCGTCTTCTTGTTGTCGTTTTGTTGGCAATTTCTAGTACAGTATGTAACAGGTCGAATATCTTCACCAAACATAATTCGGTAAAAAAAAAATCTGAAACATACTCATCACGAACCTCAAATATTATACCTTCAGTCTTTAGTACTCTTTTGCGGATAAAGTAAAGAATAAAAAAATTGAAAATGATAAGATATACTCATGATTTTCATTAGTATTTCACATGAGATAGGCATTTGAACAACTAGAATTTATTTAATCATAATCAGTTGGGTGGTGACAGTTGAAGGAATACAATTTAGAAGGGCAATTATAATTCATTCATCTCATTTATTCATTTATATAATATGGCTAGAGTTATACAGGGTGTCCCGTAAAGACCACGTCAAACCGAAGGAGAATGTAGATCAAAGGATAACCCACCTGCTATGACAAAATTCCCAACATAAAAGTCTTACCGTTTTCGAGATATTTCTTTTGACCCAAATGACAGATAGGATGAGAAAATTAAAAAAAAACAACAGTCAAGTAACAAAAGTAGTGAAAGTAAAGTTTGAATTCTATTGAAAAACAAATTGATAACTTTTTTTAGTTCTGGAGATGATAATGTTAATAATTATAATAATGATAATAATAATACTATTCATTACCCAACAGGATATCCCACTTCTAGGGTAAATACATAAGAAAAGACAATAAATAAAAAAAAAACTAATACAATAAAATCAAACTTGTATGTACTGATATTTGAGATGATACATCAGTCAATTGTGATCTTCATGAAAGACATGAAAAATATAAAAACAACAATGTATCAACACAAAACAACAACAAAAACTGAAGCAAGCTATACAAATGAATTCATAATTAAAACAGTATGTAACAATTAATCAAAAATTAAACAAACGAAAGCAAAAACTATGTTGAGCAATTTTTGAAATAATATCTCATATTTTGCTATTGAAGATATATATTTTTTAAGATACTCAGTTAAAAGAGATCTCGTTCTGGATTTGTCCACGTAAAATGTGATGGCAGAATTATATTCTTATTTCAAGATAAAGATATTTTGATAGACACAAAAAAGCACCTACTGTGATTTTGCATTGTTGACAAAGTGGTTATATTTGTCTGAAGTTCTTATTTCAACAGGTCAGGTCTATATATTGATTTTTTTTAGGAAAATTGCTACTCCTTTACTGCCCCAGAAATAATTCATCTTCCATGTAAGAATTTAATGAGAGTGAAAAGAATAGCCTGCATGAAATTGAGAGCATTACTCAAATAGTTCGAGTTTTAAGTGTGAAGGAAGTGATTCTCTCTTGTTTATTTGGGATTATAATACACTTCTCCTCGTTGCACTGATAGATTTCTCCTTATATGGAACAAGAATTTCCTCCGACCCTGTAGCTTTTTACCAATGACTCCAATGGTTATTTTCTGAACCTGATATTGAAAAATCTTGCACACATTTTATGCCAATAATTTCCAAAACTTGAAGTGGTCAAAGTGTTTTTTCTCCACTTGGACTTTCTCGTTGTAGGCCCAAAACCCCGACGAGCTCACCATCGTGGAAAACGAGCAACTGGAGGTGGTGGGCGAGGGCGACGGCGACGGGTGGCTGCGGGCGCGAAACTACCGCGGCGAAGAGGGCTTCGTGCCGCAGAACTACTTGGACGTGGAGCGCGAGGAGGCCGCCGAAGGCGTGACGACGCCCGGTCTCGTCCAGCAGATCTCCTTCTCCTCCGTGGACTACACGGTGGACCACGAGGAGGAGACGATGCAGCAGCGGACGGAGACGACGCAGTCGCCAGAGCAGGTTTCGGTGGTGTCGATGGCCAGAGGGTCGCCGGACGCGGCGGAGTTTTGTGTCGCTTTGTACGACTACGAAGGGGAAGGTGAGAATGGGATATTTCACAGTTTTTGAGTGATTGAAGTATGAATTTTAATTGGTAGATCGAAATTGTACATTGGAGATTGAAGATAAGAGTGCTTTTTCGATTTTGAATCGAAATAAGGTGGAAAAAACTAAAGTTTGAAAACATACTTTTAGCAATAATTAAATAACTATTAAAAAATAATTCTTAGTGAGAGATTTTGAATCAAATAAGACGGCTTTTTCATGTCAAAATAAGCAGAAAAAATGAATGACTCAAATTAAATTAATTATAAAATGTATCAAATATAAAAAATAAACATACAATTACCAAAAACTTGGTTATTTGATTTTTTTACAAAAGTTCTAGTGGGATGTAAAGTGAAAATAAAAAATTTGCAAATTATTTTATTGCCATTCAACTTTCTCCTTGGGACTTTTAGTTTTGCAGAAATTGAGATGAAAAATTGGCTTCAATTATACTTCAAATATTTAAATTTGTTATTTAACATTATTACATATAGCATGCAAATACAAAATATTGTATATCCCCACAGAGGCACAGTTACTTTTTTGTAAGGCCAATAACTAAATCTTATCAATATTATAAACAAAACTAGAACTAAAATAATTTGAATTGATATAATTCCTCTATAAATCTAGTTAAGGTCATTATAAAATTATTTCTACAGTCTTTACATCACAAATTCCTTAAATTGTTTTCTTTTTTAATTTCATTTTGAATCACTTTCAACTTTGCTGTTTCTGTTATTTTTAGTTCTACTTGCATATTTTGTATATGAGTCATAATGATGTAGTACTGATTCAAGTGCATATTGCTGTTCTATTGTGCTAGGTAGATTCTCATCTATTAAATTATTTTTGCTAATAAGGGAGACCACTATTTTTTCAAAACACCATATTCGTGTTCTGTTTATTTTTCATTCGGTCTATATCATGAAGAAAATAATAAAATAAACGGAACTGATTTTGAACATACAATTTCATGCGCCATTTTCAAAGGTTGCTCTCATTGGTGTAACGCAGTGTGACGTGTTTAACCCTACACGCCCATCGACCTTGAGATGACCAATCATAGATAATTGTTCCATGGTAGATCTTGCTGTGTTGCCACAACTTATTCTCGGAATAAAAGATGTAAAAGAATACAATACCCCCGCTTTTATTTCTGGCGTTTTTAAATTGAGTGAGAATGCTGATTTCAAAACGCTGTTGAATCGATTTGCTTTGAATTTGATCCTTGATATTGGATGTACACTGAATCAATATCATTATTCATCGATTGAGAGAGGTTTGGAAGGATTTCATCACTTAGTCACTTCCCCACTATTCGTAGAATGTGGTTTTGTCTTCTTTGCACTAGAGAAATTTGTGTAGGATAAGCACTACCCAAGCTATTATTCCATATCTGAGTACATAATGAAATAATTGATAATAAATCATTATTAGAGAATTATATTGCATTATTTATAGCTTGAACATGAAAAATATTAATACATTTGTGCAATTACAAAAAATTAATTTTCTAATCAAGAGATGGTTATGTAAGTTTATCGTTAGAAGATTCTTTCATTATGCTAGGCAGATTCTTATTTAAACATAATAATTGTTTATTAAGTAAGGTATTTGTTCCGGATCTGTTATTTTCAAATTAGTGCCTCCATTAATTATGTATTTAATTTAATTTCTTTTGGTTTAGGGTTTACCTAGTTTATCCCCAGAATTCTTCAAAATTCCCATATGTATAAAAACTCTACCATGACTTTTTTTTCGCATAATTACCATTTTCTAACAAAGTAAAATATAACAATCAAATTCAAAAGTTTCAAAAATAGGTCTTTGTTTTTTTTCAACAATAATTACCTACTGTTGTAATTGCAATTATTATTTAATTTCTAACTAATTTCGATTCGTAGGCGGCGAAGAGCTTTCCTTCGAAGAGGGCCAAATAATAAAGATCCTGAACCG
This sequence comes from Plagiodera versicolora, assembly GCA_037013635.1. NCBI lineage: Eukaryota > Metazoa > Arthropoda > Insecta > Coleoptera > Chrysomelidae > Plagiodera > Plagiodera versicolora. The sequence goes on along the minus strand of CM072991.1, from coordinate 5,795,778 downwards.
ATGCGCCCACAGCATCGACGACGGCTGGTGGCAGGGCGAGCTCGACGGTCACGTCGGCAACTTCCCCTCGCTGGTCGTCGAAGAGTGCGACGCCTTCGGCGAACCTCTGACCGGCGACTACGACGCCACGCCGCCACCTTCGGCACCGCCTGTCTTCACGCCACCTGGAATGGACGAAGGGGAAGAGGTGGTGTCGTCTCCGCCGGCACAACCGCCTCCGGCGCCGCCCGCCGTCGAGGAGGAATTGGTGGATGGCGAGGAGCTGGAGGAAGAGGTGAGGGGGTCCTACCGACTGCGCCAAAAATGATAAAAATACGTGGAGTGCTCGTTTTTCGTTACATAAAAAATTGTTTTCATTGTTTTTTAATCATTATTATTGAGAGGGTCCTACCGACTGCGCCAAAAATGATGAATACGTAGAATGCTCGTTTTTTCGTTACATAAAAATTGATTTCATTTTTTGTTAATTATTCCATTTCACAAAAATGAAAATATTGCATTATTACATATTATTTCGATTGATATTTTAAAATTGAAAAAAAAAACAATCATTATTTTGAGAGTTTGGCAATTGTTTTGATGCAGTTCCAACAGAAGTCCCGTTGCAGTGATCATTACAAATTCTTGAGAATTCAGACAAAACATCTGCTTTGTCAATAGATCTGATCAAAGGTTTTCTTGAAAAAAAAAACAACAAAATATGTCTGCAGGAATTTTTCGTTTAGATTTTGTAAAAAAAAATAATTATTAGTTATTTATCAACATTAGAGATTTAAAAAAACGACCAGGCAAAAGTTTTTCAATTTAATTGGAATCTACTAGTCATCATTCCAAAAAATATGGCTTTGAGAAAAACGCATTTAAAGTTTCATCGATTCATTTCATATTTTTAGAGAACATTTTCGAGATATTATCACAGTTCAAATCTATTTTAGATACAGTTGGATCACTTTGGAGTGCGGATATTGGATCATTACTGATTATTTTGACTAGACTTGACAAATACATAATTTTGATTAGCATTTGGTTTGGTCTAGCTAGAAACATTCAGACAAAACATTTTCTTTGTCAAGAGATAATCTATCTAATCAAATATTCTCTTCATGAAAAAAAAAAACAACAAAATATGTTCTCAGGAATTTTTATTCCGGATTTTCTGGAGAAATCAATCGTTAGTTATTTATTGAAAAAAGAAATGAAAAAACTCCGATCAGGCAATATTTTTATAATTTAATTGAAATCTACTGGATCGTACTGGCATTTTTGGATAAAACAATAAATATGGTGTAGGAAATCAACTTAAGGGGGTATTTTGGCTTACTTTTTGGGTATTTTTCAAATTGGGATATAAAAAATTTGAAACATTTTCACTATAAATTTTTTTCCATGTTTATTGATTCTTCAGGTGCGTAAAAAAATCGTGAAATTTTTAAAACTTTGGAAATATGCACAAAAAAAATCGATTTCTTTAAATTTTCTAGACCAGAATCCTAATTTTTTTCCTGTAGGCTCTGTCGAGCGGCGGTTTTGCCATGTCGTTGTCCAGGGACCAACACAGCCATTACGGAAGTCAATTCAACGGTTCGTCTATACCGAGTAAGTCGATTAGTGCAACTTTTAATTGTGACGCTATTAACATTCGTAACTTCCGCTTCTAGCAATCGATGTTCCCAGTGTAGAAATAATAAACGAGGTATGTTTGCATGCTAATAACCCTTACAACTGTGACCTGCCCAAGAGAAAATGATTTCTTCTTGCATCTTCAGGACGGTAACGAAATATCCCAAACCGACGTCGACGACGGGGGCGGCGATTTCGGCCTGTGCGCCGCCTCCATAGTCATCACGGCCGCCACCCCCATGGTAGAGGAAGCGGAACGTCCGTTCCCGAGTGTCGACGAGACGACCGCCTCGAACCACCGCGACGCACCCGAAGAAGTCATCGACGAAGACGTAGAGCCAGCGGAAGTGGAAGAACCGACGGCGGTAGCGGAGAGGGAAGACATGGAAGCACCTTTCGTCGTCAGTAGTAGCACAGGTACGTTATACATGGATTGCACCACTTTGACGTTTGTCACGCTGTGATCCTACCGACTGCGCCAATTCAGACGCGACCGCTTCCAGGTAGTGATGGCGAGACAACCGGCCCAAGCACGGCGGAGAACTCGATAAGTCAAGCTCCACCTGTCGACAGCGAGCCGAAACAGGTGGTGGGGGGTAGGGCGAGCATCCCCGACGAGTTGGAGCCCCACCAGCTCGCGCGTCTGCAAGACCTGAAGGAATCTAACGCCTAGGTCGTATTACTCGGTAGTGGTTACGATGGATCGCGCGTATATTTGTACCTTGTTTGTTATTTGTTAGTGGATCGATGATATTTTCACGTTAGGTATGTGACTAGTCGGTATTTAGAGGTTTCGTCATGCTATCTCTGTTGGGGATTTGAAGGGGATTATGATTCGTTCTCGCGACGAAGATACGGTGTGCTTTTTTTTGCTTAAGGTCTGCCTTTGATACGCAATAAAATATGGCGGATTCGACTGACTCGTCCCTACCAATGAAAGCAATTCGTTATGTGTACGAGATTATAGGGACTAGGGGCCTATCAAAAAGCAGATCTCTACACTCAACATGATTATGTATTCTGCAGGGTGTTGCCAAAAAATGCAAACTTTTTCAAGGGGTAAAACGGAATCTTCCATGTAAACATTAACTCATAAGCCTTCCCTTAAAGATAAGCAATTCCTGTTGACATGGTTAAAAGAATAACACTTTGTGTGCATATTCTACCGATAATATTAATACTACTGTTGAATATCGGATTTTTTAACAGAAAATACGTTCTTGCACAATGTTCTCTTTTATTTCCTAGCTCTCAAGGAAACACCGGGAACTCTCGTTATTGCCTCATTAAGCAACATCCTGTAAATATATTTATATTACAAAAATAGACTGACCGAAGTGCAATACTGGTTGTTTGATCTGTTTACGGTGCTCGAAATATTTTGGGTCTCTAATTCTGTTCCCATTTTCGAAACCAATCGTGGTATGATTTTGTATATATTTCATGAAATTTCGATGGAATTGTTTGTTGTATGCGAATGCAAGGAATAGGTACAACCTAATTTTTATTTATGTCGGTTTCCTAACGCAATTTTGAATGTTTTGTGCAATCTAGATTGACGAATGAGTATAAAAAAATGAAAGCATTATTGCAAAAGGTTTCGGCACAAAAAAATTGAATTTATTCAACAATCTAGACTTCTATTGATGAACTAATAGAAGACATGCTGTTTCCTGCGATTGTATTGAATTTCCCCGTCTTCTTTCAGCGGTGCCTTCTTATTATTATAAACTTCAATCTGTCACCTGTAGATATTGTGATTTATCGTTTAATCCCATATGAAACCTGTATTCAGATTTGAATAAATCATCCATCTATGTAATATCAAATATATTAATTAAATAATTTATGTAGCTGAAGTTTGTTTCATTTCTGACGTTCGTTGGGAATAGTTAATGTCATGTCTTGATAATACATGTGATTCTGTGAGCACAACAGTGCTGCTGAAGTTGACAGGTGTTAATTTGCCACCTTTGATATTGAAAAGGCAAAACATATGTTTTCGAAATACGAAAATAACCTTTTTATCGTTGATGAAAATAAGCATTTTTCAGCAAATCTGATCCATTTTTTGAAGATACAAACTGTCTACAAACTAACAGAGCTTACTTTCAACCCGATATTTCATGTGAAACAAAATTCAAAAATGATCATCATATATTTATTTGAAATCATACAAAAAAGTTTGAGTCAGTAGAGCAATAAAATAATTCTCAAGGAACTCAGTTGAAATTCAAAAATTTCCATAAACATTGTAATAAAATTATCCTATTTCCATATTTATATGTATTTACAGGATGATACATTATTCATGCTCTAGAATTCATACACACATCTATACAAATTGAATTATGTTCATATTCACATGAATACATTTACATAATATGCATATATTTTTATAGCAACATCAGTTTTTGGAATCCATAGTTATATACGCTGCTATTGAATTAATGTGAAACAATTTCGATATGCAGATATTATATAAGTAAGGAAATGATAATGACTACAGGCTCGCCACTTCAATTCGAACCGGAACTCCAAAATAAAAACATCAAATGTGAACGTTGCCAAGTTTCATCGAAAATCAATTATGTTGGTGTTGATTTGAATATTCCCATTCACGCGGAATCAAAAATTAATAATTCCTCTCCTATTGTAGTCTTTGCAAACGAAAAATCTTTAATTCCATAAATCATAACTTTCCAATCATAAATATAAATATCATAATTATTATTCCAAAATAAGTCAAATATACAAAATGTTCATTGGATCATATTTCATTCTAAGTTCATTGAAGCTTCAAGTGAAAGTATTTTATGAAAATAACGTATTAATGTCAAGAAAAGAATAACAATACGAAAAAAACGCTTCTTTTTCTTTCTATCTCTCCTAGTGAGAAAAACAAGAACATGGTGAAAAAATCGAAATCGTACTGAGCACGTTCTTTTTCATCCAGCAACTTTTTATCAATTCCACTGCCTAAATTTCAATTGGACCATCGAAAATTCAACAACCGATAACAATAGCACCTAAAACCAGAGGTCTCCAGGGTCTTCTTCTTCTTGCGCTTGCTCTTGCTCGTTGGGCACGTTCAAACCCTCGTCTTCGCTCTCGCTCACCGCCAGGTCATCGTCGATCTTCATTCCCGGCTCCTCATTGAAATCCTCCACTTTACGCAATGGTAGGCCTGACATTAGGAAATCTGACGGGTCATAGTTCGGGTCCACGTCCATGCTTTCATCTGATATTGAAAATTTTCGGTTGAACAATTTCACAAAATCTTATTTTTGTTGAGCGAATGGACTATTTTTTTGCAAATTTCGGTTTCTATAATTATAAACGATTAATACACGATAATATGAGTATTAAAATGGAGATAGATTACAAAAAAAAGTTAAAGATGTAGTTGAAATGGAGGAACGTGAAAAAAAATATATATAATGAAGTGAATTAAGTCAGATTTTTCATTTGCTACTTATTTATTTCACTTCTTTCGAGGTTATTTTGTCTCCTTCCACATCATGTATGATTAGTTTATACACTCAAACCTGTTTGCGGTGAATAAAAATTTCAAACAAATTGAACATAATTGACGAAGTTATCAATAAAAAAATTAGTACGACGATTGATCGATCATTTAGTTTTTTTGATTTTTAATATAAGTAGTCCATTTTCATTAGAATGTAATTTTATTGCAATCGATGCCAATTACAAAAAGTGTGTAAAATAATCACATAATATGTAAATCAAATATGTTCGCAAGTGTATTTTTTAAATCAGATTTCAAAACGTTTGGCGAAATTCCAGGTATGTACTAGTTATTTCGTAAGGTTTTGAGTTATTTTAAACTTGAGACTTTTTATGCGGTCCCTATTCACCGCATAAAAAAATTAATTGTTTTCCGAAAACTATATTTTATAGCTATTCGTGAAGTTTTGTGCAATTTTTTATGCGGTCCCTATCCACCGCACATAAACAAGTTTGAATGTACAAAAGAATATAAACAAAATAAAATAAAAATGCACTAATGAAATTAGACATTTCATTCAAGTCGTAACAAACGTGTGATTTCATTGGTGCATTCTCATTTCATTTTGTTCTTATTTGCTGTATAAACTAACCATTGATGCAATCTTTCACTATATTTATAGTATTATATATTTATATTCACTTTGTTCACTTGATATTTTGGATTTCTTGATCTTCTCCAATTAAATGATGGAGAAACTACTGACGTGGATGACAGAAAAGCAGAAGAAACATATATTTGTTATTTATGAATACATTTTTTTTCTTGTTTATTAAATACATTTCTCTTGTTCAAAAACACAACTGAGATTGTTTTTGAGGAGCTGGAACGGATTAATAACATTTCAATTAAATTAAATGGGGAAAATTGCTTTGGGATACGAGCAATTTGGCATGCACAAGTCAGGGTAAAAATGCATAAGTATATTTTTAGGTTGAACTGTGTATTATTTTAGCAAAAAAACCACAAAAATTTCCTCAATGTTTGGGACACCCCCCACCATACGAGTTGCCAGACCTGTGTATATGATCGTGGTTATTACTGACCAAAACTCACCTTTGTAGACCAAATTCTCTGCTTCTTCTTCGTTAGGCGGATAATAGCCCATGGTTCCCAATTGCACCATCGCCTCGGCTGCCTGTTGACTGTCATCGTCCGCGCCTTCCAACGGAATATCAGCCGATATCATGATTCCCTTGTTATCCTCCTCGAACTCATTCAGCGGCACCTCATCCAGTTCCTCTTCGCTGGAAAATTGCAGGTCTTCCTCGAGAGTATGCGCGTCTAAACCACAGAATCGGCTTTGATCCACAAGCGTATCGTGTGTTTCGACAGGCTTACCTTCGCGCTTGATTTTCTTCTTTGGAGATTTCGACGTTTTGGGGAACATGGAGTCTTCCAAGCCTTGGAGAGCTCCCTCGCCCTCCACGTCTATGAGATCGTAGTCGTCGAGGTGAGATTTGGCGGAGGAAAGGTGTTCCGGGGAGCTGGTGTGACTCTGAGAAGTAAATTCGCGAATTAATGTGAGAATGCAGCGCCACAGTGGACAGTCACAGAATAATAAATGCTGACATTGGATAATCTCTTCGCATTTGGTTGTGTGTGTTTCTTACTAAATACAGTGTGAGTTTATATTAAGAATAAATACATTTGAGACTTCTGCAGTTATTTGTATCGTCATGAAAAGCTAAAAGTCTAATATGTGATATTGATAAATTTAGAAATATTTCAAAAACATTTAAAAATTGAAACCAGAGAAAGTAACTTAGTTCGAAACTATGACAATGAACATTGAACATATACTATGACAATGAAAAAATTGAAGTGAAAAATGCTTACAGCATCGGGTTCAGCGATGGTGTAATTTTCTTCATCGGCGCCCATCCATCCCTCGTCATCGTACGCCAGTTCTTGCGCCAATAACAATTTAGTCTCTAGTTGAGTGAGGTGCTCATCAAACTAAAAACAAAAAAGAGATTCTATACGAAGATCTTCGAGTCATATTGTTGAACTCACCTCGTCCAATGTTTCTTTGCAAACTTTCACCATATGCTCAGCTTTCAAAGTGAAAGAGGAGTCGATACCATTGTAGAGGACACAGTTTTGAAGGATTTGTTCGATATCTACCATGAATTCGTGTCTACTGTGATATTTATGAGCTACAAAAAATAAACGGTAATTTGGCATTTGTAATGTGATTCATGTCAAATAAATTTGAGGTCATTTCCATAAATGAATCCAGAAATTCTACTAGAAAAAAATGTACGACAAATTACGATAAAGTAAGAATTAATTATTGGGAGAAGTTGAAGAGATGTGTACTTCAAACATGAAATGTAACTCTTGAATTGCATTTTATATAAACTCTTCTTCAAAAGTTGACCAAAAATTTGCGATTAGACGAATTTCATCATGAATCGAGTATCTACGATGAAACTAGTTGAAATTATATTTTACCTGCTACACGTTTGGAAATAGCTTCCAAATCCATAGGCCTCTTTATAATGTTATAATAGTCTTTCACCAATTTCTTATTAACAGGTTTCAAGAACGGCCATGACTCCGACATGGTCTTCAATTTGGTGTTCAGTATATTATCGAGGATATAGGTAAAAGCCACTTGATCGTCGTCGTCCAGTAATGGGTTGATAGCTTTCTCCAGTTTCATAAGTCTGTCTTCCTTCTCTCCAAGCCTTTCGACGCATTTGTCCAACATTCTTTGGGCAGCATTCGTTAGACTGCTGTTTACACCTGAAAGTCAATAAAACAAATCAGAAAACTTCATTTGTCAAAATTGTCAGTGACAGTGTCGAAAACGTCGCGAAATTATTGAGATTTCAACTAGAACACATCTAGTTTTCGTTTCGAACTTTGAATACGGAAAAAAAGTGAATTTCTCTTTGCAGCTGCTCGAAAATTTGTAGCAAATATAACATTTTGGGGGGAAAATCTAAAACATAAGAACTAAACGGAGTCACGGTTTGATTTTATAAAACTCTCAAACATGCTTCGGTGTATTACTGAACAGAAATTGACTCACCATTATATACTTTAGAATTTTCTAAAATCTGATTCACATCGGCTAGAAATTCTTCCCTGTTCTGGTATTTCTTTTGCCTCAAGTTTTCACGGATCGTTTGTAGATCCATTGGTCTACTAACAATCCTATGATAGTCCAATACCAGCTGAAAACCAATAAAATTAGCAAATGAAAGTATATTTTTGGATTTGAACAAATCACCTTTGGATTGACAGGGAATAAGAATGGCTGAACGTCAGGCATATCCCTCATTTCGTTCAATATATTTTCTAGTATCGTAGAAAGAACTACGACAGGATCAGTCCTTCTTCTATTGGCAGGTCTGCTGTGTTTTTTCAGGTAGTCGCAATGCAAATCACTGTTGGCCCGCTTCCTCTTCTTACCCAAAGCATCTTTTGGTACTTTCAGCATTAAACTTCTACGTTTAATTTCCTCAGCATGCTAAAAAAATAATTCAGTTGACTACCTCCTCTTAGAGTTGACCGCTTCGCTATCTGATGGAAATGACAGACATTGATGTCACGTGATTTCTAAAGCAGACTTAGAAACTCCATTCATTAGGTTATTTCTTCATATCTTGGTATACATGAAGAATATACCAGTAACACTGATTCTTACAATGAATATACTTTATCTAGGATCAACAAAGACGAAAAATATATTCAAAGTATTCGAGAACTGCGTACCTCAAAATAATTACTCTGTTGAAGTTGCGAACGATTCTTCGTCGCAATGTTTATTATATGTAATTGAAAATGAAGAGGTATTGCATTTAAAAATGACCTAAGAAGTGGAATCGGCATGAAAATGTCAGCATCTAACGAAATTTCGATTTTTTTCAAGTATATTATTGAAACAGAATGATTTTACAGAAAATCTTCGAATGTTATTGATTTTTAATATCTTTTATCATAAGAAATGAGAAACAAATCGATATTTTCGATAAAACTAAACATATAAACCTCCTAATAACTATTTTTAGAATGTGGGCTCAACATTTCGCACACTCTATTGCCCCGATTATGAATTTTCCCATAAAATTACCTTCAACAACTTTCCAGATAGCTTAACTTTCGTCCCATCAACGTTAACGAGGTCTTCATCATCGGTGTTCAACTGCTTTTCGATATCTTCTTCTTGTTCTTCTGTCATCGCCACGTTTATTGGAGCCATCATACCCGTAGTGCTCTGATAAAGCGGACAAGCCTTGTTTGTCCTGTAATTACATCAATCAAAATGGCTGAATCGCAAAATTTTAACTATGCGTCCAAACCTCATGTGACCGACGTTGCCACACGCTCCACATTTCAGCTTCAGATCAGGCTTCAATTTCGTTTTTCTTCGGGATTTCGGTGGCGAGATGGATGCATTTCTGTTGTTGCTTGAATTGGAGTGCATCATAGAGACTGAAATTAATAGAATAGCATTTACACCAAGAATTCATCTCGAACAGTTTTCGGAAAATTTTAATTTTTTCGAAAACCTGTGCTTCGTGTGATTCAGAAATTCCAAGACAATTTCAATGAAATAAAAGCTGTTTGAATGTTGCCTAACAAAAAATAGCAAGTCTCTATGGTGTATGGAGTGTGGAAATGTATTCCATTTGTCTTTTGGAGTAAGAAACGAACTGCACAAAAAACATCCGAATTATCTGTTCAAAGGACTCATAAAGTAATTTGTTGTTACTGTTTTGTTATTTAGTGAACAGGGAATATGAACCTCATGAATCTGTCTATAAATGCAGATATAATGAATTTGATTTGGTTCTCTTTTGATGAATCAACGCAGAATTTCTGTGTTTTTCAGGTCCTTGCGTTCCTCTCAAAAAGTTTTAACCACTTGTGATCACTCAACTACGGGATGGACATCCGTTTGATGAGTAACAGCTGAGGTTCAACCAACTTTGAAACGAAACTTGCAAATTTTGCTCAACTACTGCCCGTACGATAGAAATTTCAAGAGATGCCGCAACTAGAAAATCTTCAAAACAAGCAACTTACAATCATTCGGATTGGGTAGCTTCTCAACAGTCCCAGGCGGAGGCACGATAGATGTCGACAGATGACTCGAAGGGCCACCCATCTTCTCCTTCTCCTGGTTCCGCTTGATCCGCCTCAACTGCTCCTGGATCCGACGTTTTTCGCGCTTCATTTCCTCCTTCTGCGCCTCGTCCAAGGTCGCGAACTGCCTTATGAACGCCTCGTCTTTGGTGGTGCGGATCTTCACGTACGCGTCTATCACCGCCGGTTTCCGCACGTGCTCGATCCTGGTGAATTCTTTGCCCGTGGGGTCGCGGAACGTACGGATGATCTTCAGCAGTCGGCCGTGGCTGCCGCTTTGATCGTCGCCGTCCTGATCGTCGTCGTTCTTCTTCTTATTTTGTCTCTCCTTCTCGCCCTCCATTATCATCTTCCTTAGTTCCTGGCGCTCTTGTTCTTCTCTCTCGAGCGACAACTGAAATCGAGGTCGAATCAAACGTAACGAAATATTGCGACTTACTCATAGTTAGATAATTCGATAAAACAAACTTGGAGATGAATTAGTTATTTTCTACTGTCACCAGGTGGCGTATCGCTCAAGTTCATTCGCGAATAGTTAGTCTCCTAATTAATTTACAACTCTCTCACTCATTTTATTCAAATTTATAGTTTATATATCCTATTTCTTTAAATTGAAATAACTAATCTATTGCAGGAAGTTTATTATATATTATATACTTCAAAAATATAAAATAGTGTTTGTTTTTTTTATAAATTTTGCAGTAACGGTGGCTAATAATTGTATGGCATTATTTTTTTCACAAACACGTCTGCCTTTTTGATTTGCAAATTGGTCGATTAAATCTTTGCAATCTAAACGTTGAAGTACGTCTGATTCGATGCATAGAATAGCTAAGCTATTGAATTTATTGCACTCATTGTAGATCGTAAGAAGTTTTAACTCTTTTCAAACATGAAAACGGTCGTTCTGCGCTACAGTTTGTTACAGCTGAGGACATAAATTTCAAAGGAAATACGTTAATTCAATCATTTTGATTATTAATTTTCACCGAAAGTGGTGAATTTTAATTTACAAATAATGCATGAATTGAATTTCCTTAATTATCGATTGAATAAAGAATGATTAATCGAAAAAGTTGATTCATTATATTCAACAATCTTGATGAGACTGAAAAAAAATTGCCCTGGGCACTTGCCCCGACTGCCCCTGATCATACCTGCGTACTAGTTTTCTTATTGGCCAACATGTTCTCAATGTTTTTGCCCATTTCCTCGATATCTTCGTCACTCTCGTCCTCAGAACTCTCTCCTTCGTCCGTACTGAGCACCTCGTTACTAGCCAATACTCGATTTTGCAGATCGAATATCCTCTGGCACTCCTCTTTGTAACGCTCCTGATGTTCGGCTATCGAAAACCGGTTACCTCTCGAGAACTTGTCCATGCCTTCTTCTCCTGCTTTGGCTTTCTCGGTCGATAGGGTGCGCACCACGTCGATGACTTCCCATCGGGATAGTTTCTTGATCTGATGAGAAAAGTGAGAAAATGTAGCGCAGTCGGTAGGAGCGACATGATGTTAGCAAACAGGAAAAAAAAACTACTATTACTTTGAGTTCAAGCATTTGTACCCTCTCAAAAATCAATGAACACGATGGAAGAATATCCACTGTATTCTCCAGATCTGGCTTTAGGCGAATTTGTGGCTTGTTTTGAGGCCAAATACAAAAAATATTAGAAATAGTATGGACATTGAATAATGAAACTAAATTCTATAGAAAAATAATGGAATTTCGCAAACTTTTCAGTCCAATTGCTATAAGTAAATTATGTAGAAATGGTCAATCAAGCATTATTCATTATGTCAAATGGAAATTCGAAAAATTTGGCGCAGTCGGTACATTCTCTCTAACCCTCACCTCTTCCTCCGGCACACCGAACTTCCTTAGCAACGCCTTGGCATTGTTGAGTGACAGACGACGCAAATCGGCGTCAGTACCGGTAACGGTCCTCTTCGGTTGCGACTCCTGTTCCTCCTTGCTCTGCGTCGGCTTATTAGGAACGCGCACGTAGCTGAAACCTTCCCCGCAGCCGGTAGGATCTGCCGGGCCGGTCAGCTGCAGCAGGCATTTGCCCTTCATGGCCTGGATGTAGGCGCGCGTGGTGTTCCACGGTGCCACTTTCACTTCGTCGTCCATTTTTAGTTGCATTTCTTCGTCGTCGTCTTCTGCCGGCGTGAAGAGGAACTTCTCGCCGTAGCCGGCGTCCTAAAAACAGCATTATTATGTCACTCAAAACAATTCCATGACAAAAAGTGCATGTCTGTAAAAAATCTTCTAGCCTGATTTCAACATTCATTAACTTGAAAATTTGAAAATGTCAGGGGTCGATGATAAATACAATAATATCATGATTTTGTCCTGATACTTCAACTACAATTGTAGGGTTATTTGAATGAACTCATCAAAACTATTCAGTTGACTATCAAAATGTTTTCTATCATGATTTTTGTACATCATAGATGAAATAATACTTTCAGGGTGACATTTACTCACTTTAAGTCTTTGTTCTGCTGCAACCATACTAAAATAGGCGCAACACTGTTCTGGTGAGACCATAGCACGAATTTCTTCTTCTGTCGGCAATCTGAATTCGGGTTTGATTACCCACCAGTTGGAATCCATTCCTTTAAAGAGGAGAAACCACCATGAGGTATGGTTTTTTCGTGATTAAGTTAGAATAGAAGCAAGAAAGCAGAATCCACAACTACTAAAAGTTCGCAAACGAAACTCAATTCAAGTCTGGTTGCGTCACACCTAATGAATAATTGGTGCCACCATTGAAGTTATTTTGCCGGTTCTCTTTCGAAGTTATTTTCATTCAATTAACTAATCTGAACTTCTGATTTTCGTAAAAATTTATGAAGTAATCATTTATATATTTCATATAATCGATAAGAATGAATTGAACATGTAGGAGAGATAAAGAGTAGTTCATTCAAACGAAACAGCAGTTCTGTAGGACACCTTAACTATATTTTTATTTGCAATGAAATCAATTGGAAACACATTTTTAATTGACAACATATGGCAAGTAATACCTCATTTGAAATGTTTTCTCATTCTCAACATCAAACAGAAATGGATTATTTTCAACAATAATTCATCAACTGTACGCAACCAACTTTCCTTGTTTAAAATTTTCCAAGCACTTCAGTAGCTAACTTAAAAGCATAGTTACATAATTCAGGAGAGATAGCAATCTTCATGGAACGTGATATTGCAATGTCATTCCGTTTGCGGCTAAATACGTGCAATAAAAACTAGGCAAAGTACTAATACCTGTCCTTTTGAAATCAGCGCACAGCTTCAATCTCTTCCTGATGCTGCTTTCCGAATGAGACGGGAAAGCCTTTTTGATGTCATCCATTTTTATCCTTCTCGGAACATCCCTACTCATCCAGAAAAGACGATAGATAAAAACCTACAAAATCACATGTGCATGAATTGATTATCAATAGTAACACCTAAAGGTTGTTTTTTCTTACTTGAAGGAAATCTCTAACGAAATTATTAGCTCTCTTTGAATTAGGACCAGGCACTTCGTACAAGGGACACTGTTGGCCGGCTACGTACAAAGCGTCTACTTCCCTTATGTAATATTGCTGGCGAGTTCTTATGATCAAAAAGTCCGTTTCGAGGATTGAATGTTCGTATATAGGAGCCCTAAAAATCAAGTAATTCATTAGTTACGGAATCAAGAATCAAATTTGTTGTATGACTGAATGGTGAGTCGGGTGGGGACAGTGGAAGGGAAGCAATTCTGTGGGATTATAATACTTACTCTCCTTGTATTCTTATAGATATATCCTATATGGAAGAAGAATACTGATACTGTGAGTTGTTGAGAAAGTTTCGATATGCCGATAATTTCCGAAATATTAAGGTAAAAATCTAAATGTAAGTGCAGTAAGCAGAGAATCGAGTATGCACTCAATATTTCTTTACTCTTTTGCGAATATCTCAAGAGCTTCTATTCTTAAACTTATTGAGTATTTTGATATTCAGGTTAAATGCACTGGTACAGAATTTTTCATATTTCAATGACAAAGAAAGGTAATAAATACTGATGTCATCACTTGATCAGTTATCATTTCCACTTTTCATGTTGTTACTATCATTTATATATAAAAGATTAACAAAAAAGTTACGTCAACAATTGGTGTATGAATAATATTCTTGATACCTGAATTTTCACATTTTTTTTACCTGTACATGTTATTTTCTATCGTCTGTATAGATTGTCCAGGATGTAAGATACCCAAAAACGGAGACGTGTGTGCATAGGCGGTTTCACCATATCTATAAGTAGGAGGTCCAGGATCTTTTCCAGTTTTCCTTTTGTAATAATTCTTGACCTTAGAACACATTCCAACCTACAAATACACAACTGAAAAATGGATTCCCATTGCTTATTGGTGAGATTAGAAATCAGAGACGATAATTGTATACGTTTTCATCAATTTCACTTCAACGGTTGCAGAAACAAAATGTTTATCTGTACCTACTAAATGTTTTGCTGAGGAATGTATTTTACCTGATTCATCAAAGGTGGATGCTCTTCACAAAATTCTACGAGAATCAAATCACCGTCTCGGCCAGTTAGGTCTTCTGGTGTTCTCATGAAAAACACATCACCGCCTCCTGACGCCATCCGTTCGGTTTCCCGTTGCTGAAAATAAATATCATTATATCCCAGAATCTGCAAAGAAACTTGGGCGGAACTCAAATCGCGCGATGTCATCAATCAATCTTACATCCGGGTTATTGAAAAAGTTAATTTCGGAGTTTCGGATATATTACTGATGCGGTAAAAATAATCCATGAATTGTTCAATCGTGAAGAACGTTTTTGAAGCGTATACTAACGAACACATAATTTCTATTAATAAAGGGCAATTCAAACGTTCAAATTCGAAAAAAAAAAAAACTGAGAATGGCGGTGGCAGCTTATTGAATGGCATCAATAACATTTCCTCTCATGGCCAAATAAAGATTTCCAAAAAAGGTAAGGTCTCTTTGGTGTTTCTAATTTGTGCGAAATAGACCGAGACACAATTTTGTGTGGCCCGAATTTTTTGTCAAAATACGATAAATCGATATTGTGGATATATTATGTTATTCTGATATCACATATTTGAGACGATTTCGGCATTTCTTAAACAATCGACGCACAATTTCTGTGTTTTCTTTACTCACAGTATCTATTGGACGGCCCGAACGTTCCTTGTCCAACGATCTAAGTCATTTCGCTTGAAAACGTTTAAATAATCCGAGAACACGGTAACGGTTTCTTTTGATAAATTTTGGAAATAATTTTACCAAGTTAAAATTGTTCAAAACAAATTGTCACGCGTTATTTCAGTTGCTATACGTCCAAATGTCATAACAATTTTACACAACACTGAAGGATAGAGAAAAGAACGACTACAATTTCAAAGAGATACTACAACTATAAAATAAGAATTTGAAGAATGTCGGAACTTTTGAATTGCACCTTGCATGTGATGTAAAAAAGGACTTTGACTACCAACTACTTTACCTTCGCTTTTTTCTTGATATGTTTGATAAGCGGCATCACCCCGTGTGGCTTCTCATCCGCCAATGTTCCGTGCGAGAATCTTTTGATGGGTGGCCGGTGGAAATTCCTGAGCCTCATTTGGCCCATATGAGTCTGTATGAAGGGCGCCCTCAATTCAACCACGGGCGTGGAGTGCTGTATCAAGTTAGCGCCACCTACTTTCAGTCTCATGGTGGTTTCGGTGGTACGGGGTTGGTAATAGCTGGAAAATTGTCCAAGTGTATTCAACAAAAATATATCATAGTTTTTTTCTACTTACATGTCATTGGAAATATTGAAAGGGTCTCTGTCGGGTGACTTTGGAGCAGGTGGAGGAGTATCCTCCTGAAGAACATTTATAACGCCTGCTTTCCCTAACAAAATCTTTGACTTTTTCACGTGAGGATGAGGAATTTTCACTTTGACAGGTGTAGCTTGACCTAAAAGTTCACTATACAAGTACACTCTGAGGAAATTACAATGAATTCATTCTCATACCTGCTATTTGCTTAGATGGATCAATATCGTCTGGAATACCAAGGATGATATTTTCATCGTTGGGGTCTAGCGTCAAGATCAACGGTTTGGGTACTTTGGTCATGTCATCTGCGTCCCAGATGACGTCGTCCTCCCAGCGTCCATACACCAAATCTTCGTTTTCCACTGGGAAAATTGAATACCAAGTATCGTCTTGATCCTGGTCAGGTCTAGGCTTCAACCTAGATCAACACAAATGACAAAATTTAATAAATAAAAGAATATTAGAGGATATCGAATGAAAATGACCTATTTATGTATGTGATTTTTTTTATTTAGTTGAGACATTAGAACAAATTGAAAAGCCACATAATGCTCGAGTCTAGTAGTAGTAGTTCAATGAAACAGGAAGTCTATTGAATTCATTCAACCCCTTGAAAAATAATGTTCGAATGCTTATACTCAATTTGTTCTGTGAATATGGAAGTAATTTCTTGTTTTTGTACCATAGTTATGAATTCCATCATTTTGTATTAATAATTTGTTGAAATAGGAGAGAAGTAAGCCTTCGTTCAATTTATAAATGAAAGTTATACTCTTTCTCCTCTATTTTGGAGTTTTTTGCAGTTTGGAAATTCGATTTTTGTTGCACAATAGTCAGTTTGTTAATAAGAATAAAAATGCATCACTTTCAATTCAACTCACATTTGTGTTTTAGCCTTCATTCCTGTTAATGGTGGATTTGGAATTGGTGGCAGTCGTACATTAGTTCCTACCTTCCCGGGTTGGCTGAAAGCTTGGGCTGTTCTATTTCCACTACTAGGTACCCAGCCAGCTGCATTTGTCTTAGAGCTAAGTTTCTGTAATACCTTGTGCTTGATATCATTTCCATCCCAAACAACATCATCTTCCCAATGCAGTTGTGTAACCATCAAGAAAGCATCATCAGGATATTCTTCCTCAACATTTTGTGTTTCCTTTATCTGTGAAGTTGAAAACAATAATTTTCCACTATTTTGTGACAATTCATTGTTTTCTTGGAAAATACCTCTGATTCTTCTATCTTGTCTTTTGTTTTGAAACCATAATTGAAACCATCACCAGTTTCTGGTACTTCAAGCATGTCATACCAAATTTGAGCTGGTCCAAACCTCCAATCAGCTGCTTTGGGACCAGAATCATCTTTCTTCTCTACATCTTGTTTGTCATTTTCATCAGGAGCTTCCACAGCTTTCAAGAAAGTATCCTAAAAACAGCACTTCAAAGAAAGTAAAAGTGAATATTTCAATCACCAACCTCATCATCTTTCTGAATCAGTTCAGGTTTTGGCTCTGCATAGTCAAGAAACCATCCTCTGCCTTGAGGTTTATCTTCCTCTGAATTTGAATCAGAATCTTGTTGGTTACCATCTTTCTGTTTACGTTTTTTTCTCTTTTTTCTGACATTTTTCCAAATATTTGGTAGACTGCTTGGTTTACCAGGCCCAAAAACTCTGGAGAATCTTAGTACCTAAAACAAATAATTTTCTGAACAAATGTAAGTCAAATTATTTATATAGGTCATAGCAGCCACTTCATTCTCGATACTCGATGTCATATTTTGTTGAGGCCTTTGCTCTTCCTCAACATGTAATGCAATATATGGATGGCCCCTTTCTACTCTAACAAATACACTAATCAAAGACAAACACTCAACTTACTTTACCATGTCTGAAATCTGGAAAAAGCTCTGTAACATCTACATTGGCATATTTGGAGGGTAACATAGCAGCCAATGGAGTTTCAAGTTTTTTTTTATCAATTTCCATGGTTGAACGAAGAGTGTTATCAGAGGGTGAATCAAGTGACATAGAAGAATCCCTCTCCAGAGATTCTTTCCCTGGAGGTAATGGTGGAGGAGGCATGAGTTGATCATCTTTTTTGGTATCTTCATCATCAGCATCGTAATCCTCATGCACACTATTAGTATCATCTGCCAATTCTGCTATGTCAAAGAAATCTTGTGCAGAAGGAGATTTCCGATCAAATTCAGAATCACAACTACTCTCAATTGAATTTCCTTGGAAACTATTACTATGATGGCCAAGGACATCTGAGCTGTAAAGATTTTCCCCCTGGTTATCTAGAGATTCATATCCTTCACATTTTATGTCCAAATTCTCTTGCTTAATAATCTGTGAATTTTGAGTTTCTGGATCACTATCGATTTCTTCTTTAATCTTCTCATCACCTATAATGTCTTTGAGTATTGAATCGAATCCCAATCTACAACCAAACAGAATTTCACAAAGTAAGATATGGCATTGGTATATAGCAACAAACGAACCTTCCCAAAGACATGAGTTGTTTTTGTTCATTAGAGTCGAAAACATCGCTTTCCAGGTTACCGGATTCATCGATGTTTCCAAAAAGAAAACATGTTATTTTATCATTATATTCTTCATCACTATCTGCCATGGTTAACCAATTTCATATACTCGTGAAATAACTTATATTCTCATTATATTTGATTATTTCTATTTTGTTTGGTTACATAGCACATATATATATACAACTTGACATCGTGAACTTGACTGATTAAAGTACTGCGAGTCTGTCTTCACTCTGTGGTCACAGAGTACTGTGAACTGTGACTGTAACCTGTGTTCGTGGTCACGTCCAACTCCGTGATAAGAGAGTTGAAGCTACGGTTGAAACCAGAGATAAGTTACAAATTATAGCTTATCTCTGGTTGAAACCGTGGTTGAAGCACAGGTGCCCTCTACTCTGTGGTAAACACAGCTAGGCTTGTACCAGAGACAGAG
This sequence comes from Plagiodera versicolora, assembly GCA_037013635.1. Taxonomy (NCBI): domain Eukaryota; kingdom Metazoa; phylum Arthropoda; class Insecta; order Coleoptera; family Chrysomelidae; genus Plagiodera; species Plagiodera versicolora. The sequence goes on along the minus strand of CM072991.1, from coordinate 5,776,696 downwards.
ATACCTATGATCGTGACTTATCTTTTATATGTCGATGATTTTGAACGTGGTTGGATCACTGCACTTTTTTGGTGTCCCCAAATGGAGTGCGCATATCCACTCGTGAATCGAATGCGCGTGGACAGATTAGGCAGAGCAGGTTTTTTGTCTGTGATTCGCACCAATGATACAAAAGACGCTGTTACTATGATATTGAGATTTTGTATGCTTTTGTTGTGATTCGAATTTGATTAGAAAATGGTGGTCTATCGCTTTGACAAACGGTTTTTTCGTCTCGCTTTCAGTTCGAATATTGAGTAGAGGTTACTATTTTTTGAAGCCGGACCTGGTTGCATTTGATTCTTTAAAAATTTGACATTGGCGGGATAATCAAGCAGCTTCTGATTGAGATTGCAATGGACATTTTAAAGCAACTTACCCAGTAGATAAATTATGACACTCTGTGCTGTTGAATCCTGACATGAACTTATGAAATTATCGGAATATTGTATGTAGATAGAAATGATGCACGGCGACATTAATGCCATAATAGAAAGATGTGAATTGAAATAAAAGCAAGTAATGGTTATTCAAGATTTATTTATTTCAAATACACTTTAAAATTCACAACATAAAAGTTACTGCATAAAATTATTTTTCAAATAAATAGGTTTTGGTAAACCTTGTGCTGAATTTTGACTTGAGATCATGTAGAAATCAAAGAACTTATGATGTATAAATATATAAAATTGGCGACAAAAATGTACAATAAAATGCATGGGAATAAATGTAACAGATAATACAATATCACAAATTTATCATGTATCAATTAAGAGTCATTTTTTCAATGATTATGTCTGATTTATACAATCTGCTCACTGTCTCAATTCATTCAATGAACTTCGAATGTGAGGAGAAATATTTTATTTTTCAACAAATCTATGGAATACGGATGAATCAACCATTTTGTTATCTAGTGTAGGGATGAAAATAATTGTTGGATGGCAATGATGAAATGTGTTTGCTGAGAATAATAATATTCCGAATTTTCGATGTACGACATGTTCGACACTACTCTAAAAAGCGTCGTCTAAAGAAAGTCTATGTTAATATACATAATATGGTTTGATTTTATTGTGATTCCGGGAACTTTTCAAAACAGCACCAGACGGAACAATTCGCAAAACCTTTGGAAACCACATCTCGGTAGCCAATCCATAAAACTAATGTATTGGCACAGAAACAACTATGAATACTGTTTTTATTCTCATTACATTGTGTGTTAAATCCAGTTGAAATCTGAAAATTTGGCAAATTCAGACTGTACGAAAATAAATCAAAATTATTTCGGAAACAATGAATCTCACTCACGTTGCCAAATTCCCAATTCATTCTCAAGAATCACCCCGGAGTAAATATACACACTGTAAAAAGCGCTGTAGGACAAGAAACTGTTCCGAGGATGATAACATTGTCAATGGAAGTCCTTTAAGCTATATATTTATTATGAAGTTATATACAGAGCGTTACGCAGTACAAGATAAGGGACATGACTTAGTATATTCATTTATAATAAGGGATAAAGTAGACTAAGTGAATTTGAGCACATGGTTGGATTGAATGAATTTTGTTCGTGATTGTGGAATGGCAAAGCTGATCATTTTGGGCAGTGCTTAATGATGATTCACCTGTTTTTCAACATTTTTCCTTAAAATACCATGTTTTATTTTTCGATTATTCAGTCTTCTCATAAGCACTAAGAAAAAATATCCGCAAAATATACAGTTATTTGAAACCGAAAGCATTTACATTATTGGATATTCCCTTTTCTTTTCACGCAACTAAGAAATCACCAATTATATGAATGACACCAATTATTCAAAAACTTTAAATGTTGTAGTGATTCCTGAGTTGCACATAAAGATTGGTAAAAGTAAAAAATTATATAATCAATATCAGACTGAGTAATACGGAAACATGTCATTCAATCATTATTAACCTGTCCAAAAATAATGGCTTTCAATCTAACCAAGTGAAAAGATTACCTAGTCTGTATTATTACCAACGTTTGTACAAGTTTCCATAAACCACGATTTGGTCTCATGATGTTTGGAATGTTATGAGATATGAGGTAAGATGTGGAAAAGTTTGCAATATCTAAGCATGTGTTGATAGACGGAGTTAGGACTCGAGAACATATGGAGGAAATCAGAAGATTGGACAATTCAATGTCATCATATCCCACTTCTGATTTTATTGGACAATATTATTCAACTATATCGATAATAACATCGAAAAATATTCAGAATCCTTCGACTTTATGGTTGGATAGAGTGTTATGTTATGCAAAATAAGAGTCATGATCAGTACATTTGTTATGGAAGTTTGTGTAAACATAGGTAGCAATACTACGTAAATTTGCGCACATGGTTGGATAGGATGAATTTTGTCCGTGATTGTTGTATAGCAAAGCTGATGATTTTAGGGCAGTGCTTAACAATGTTCAAACATTTTCCATGTTTTATATATCGATTACTCAGTCTTTTTATAAGCATTAATGTTTCAAATAAAAAATAACTGCATATTGCGAGCATTAAAACTATCAAAAATTCTCCCCTACTTTCTGCGCAACTTAGGAATCACTGAAACATCTCAAATATATCGATAATATAAATTATTAAATAGCAAAATAAATACTATGTGTAAACTTATCAAATTAAAAGTGCTCTACAATTTTTTCACGACACCTAATCAGCAATAATTTAGCGAAAACTTCTTTCTTTTCAGCTATCCTGTACATTAGAAATATTCACCATCGTCAAATATCGCTGATTTTTGCATCATATAAAAATGTACCTAGCTAAATGTTTCGTTATAATTAGTGTACAGAACAACCGATTTTTGACAGTTCACATGCTTCCCAAATTTATAAACGTACATCGGTTACGTTATTAATATGGATATTGTTACTTATAATAAATATTGTAAATGTTGTTTAGTCTGGTTCATGTAAAAACGATACAAAAATTCAAAGTTCTTCAGTGGATACTCTCGATTTCGTCCATTGCAAGAGGAATTACCTTCGATTCAGTTCTGTTTTGATTGCTGGAACACAAAAAAGCTATTATTTTCTTCTTCCAATATGATTAGACAGCGAAAAAAGGAAATCAATTAATGCATTCGATTAATGTCAAATCAAGATTATCTCGGTTGATCATGTTTTATCTATTTTTCTTTCTTTTTATATATTTTGGAAACTGACAGTTGGAATTTTGATATCGGATCGATGATACTACGAATTTTGAGTAGATTTCCATTTCCAAAGATGGGTGTACCAATTTCTTTGAATGGAAAATTTGTCGAAGAATTTTCACTCAGTGTGAATGTGAAAATTACTGTGGAAAGTAGCTTTAAATATTCTTCCTGTATCATATTGAATTGTTAAATTCCGCTCACCATCTATAATATCTTGTTTCATTTTGGCGATTTCTTTTTTGACTTCCTTAAGTATTTCGTTTTTGAAGCTTTCCATTTCCGATGGAACGAGAGAAAGGCTGCTGACATCCGATAGGCCGTTGACTTTGAGAATCGTTTCTTCCGAAGCAGAACCGAACCTTTTTCTGACACTCTTTGGCGATTCCGAGCTGAATTTCGACGTGTTACTAGGCAGGGTGTTGGTTTTTTCCCACATCGCAGCTTTCTTGTCTTCGTCATCTTTGTCCGGTACTTTTTTCTCCACCTAGACCAGAAGAATGTATATTATAAATTGATGAATCAGTATGGTAATTAAATAATTCGTATAACTCTACATAAATCGATTGTAAAACTTGAATTCGTTTTTCTATGACTTTTTTGAAATGGTGATAACTATATCTCGAAAATTATATTGAAATTCATACAACTCGTGGAAAACATGAGAGCTTAATGAACAATCAACTGTGGTTTTCTTCAATAATCTGGAAAAGAAATTGGCAGAGGACGCCATTTTATTAATTATTTTTTTTTGAGGAACTTACTCATTATATCTGAATAAAGCTTTTCATTTGTTCCGTAGATAACATTACTATTTTTATTAATAATTATCAATATTAATATGAACAACCGTGTCTACAAACCGATTAGGTTTTCGAAATAGTTTTTAACTAGTAAAAGATTACCGCTGCTCTCCTCCTCGCAAGTGTCTTCGCCATTTCGTCCATCATCGACGCCATACTGCCTCCACCACCTCTTCCGATCGTTCCGTAATTACTGCTACCCCCACTACTTGTTGACGATCCGCTATTTTCAGTCGGTGGAGGAGTATTTTGAGTCTATCGAAGAATAAAAAAAAACGAAATTCCAATATTATTTATTATTGTGATATATTTAATAGTAATAAGCTATCTGAAAACGCCAAACGTGGTTTCAGCTAATTCATTCATTTTTTGCTGCCCTTTGTTTAATTTTAATTCATCGATACAAACAGTTTTCGCTATGAGTTCACTTTGCTTTATCCTTTTTAACGGTTTCGTGTGTGATACTTTATGGTTATATTTTTCCTTCTAGGTCACATTTGATGAATAAATAAAAAAATCATAAGAAATTTCCTAACTCAACGCTCACCTTATTGTTCCTCTTGAGCCTCGCGTTCTGCAGCTGGGCGGCCAGCGAATTCGTTTCGCCGCCGTCGCTGCTCTGCGACCTCGACATGTTCATGGGAGGCGGGGGCGGCGGGGGCGGAGCAGCAGCCGCCGCCATTATCGGACCTGGAGGAGGCGGAGGGGCGACAGCCGCCATTTGTATCGGACCTGGGGGTGGCGGCGGAACCGAAGGCGCGTTCGCGGTGCGCTGATGGGCGGCTTGGTTACCTTGGGGAGTCTGCTGATGAAAGATGAGAGATGTTGGAATTATAATAAGAGGCAAAAACAGGTTTGAAAAACAAGAGAATGGAAGGACAAATTGATCTACTTTTGTTTCACTTATATATTCCCAAATAAAATGCATTAATTAAAAATTTATAAAATAATTTATTGAATAAGTAAACGTTTTCCAGAAATTGAATTCGGTCGATTATAATAACACAACTTATGTTGAATAAAAACATATCTTCGACAATAGGTATTTGTTTTTGTTTGTCAAATTCGAATACACAATGAAAAAATTGGGATTTTATTTGAGTTTATCAAGAAATTCATCCATTTCAACTGACAACATTTTCATTCAACAGAGATAGTCCATAGCCCAAAGTGGAGTGAAAGATATTGAAAAAGAACGACAAAAAAACCGTTTGCGCGTTTAATGCAGTAACATTTTGTGTTCACTTACTGTTGTCAGAATGTATTCAGTCTTTTTTTCTGTGACTAGAGGGTTTTATCCCGTATTATTTCGTCCATATATGTAATGAATTCCATGCGTGGTTTTTAAAACCTAGCATTCTTCAAGTAAGTTTTTTTTTATAATTTTTCACCAAGTGTTTAGTGTTGCCTCGGTCCTTTTTCCTTATTTTCAGATTTTAGTGACACTGATGATGATCACAGCGTTGATCGAAACATATTTGTTTCCCTTTTTTGATAATTAAATACTATTGTGTGGAGAAGACTTTGAGTTTTTTTTGTCGTTCTTTTTCAATGACAACATTTTGTTTGAATAGCTTTTCCGTCATCTAGAGATTTCGTTATTAGATCATAAAATACATAAACATTTCCGACATGTAGTGAAGCTGTGTGCACGTGGCTGAACCAAAGAATGAAACATAGTCGCAGAGCGCTTTCGACCTAGAAGATCATCTTCTGTGTTTGCTTTTCAAGAGACCACAAGAAAAGTCCATAAAATAAATGAAGAAACAACCGAGTCCACTGTTTAAAACAAATTAGAACAAATTCAAAAGATGTAATAATCGGTCTTACCGAAAGAGGGGGCGCGATGGGACTGGCACCGCCCATCATCATGGGCATAGCAGGTGGCACGGGCGGCGCGTTGTTCTGTTGGGGTGTCATGGGTGAGGTGGATTGGGGCTGAGGCGACATCAGATTCGAAGATATTCTTCGCTCCTGGAATAGATTATCATATTAGTGGTTTGCTTTCGTACTTTGGCTGTGCTATGAGTTTCATAACAATCTGGCAATGCCTTTCACTTGACTTTTGCTGAGAAGACAGTAATATTGAATATGATTCTTTGTTCTCCATGGATTTCTTTAGATTATCAGCAGTGGCGTTTATAATTTCATTTGGCGATCATTTGGTTTTTCAATGGGGGAGATCATTTTTCAAAACAACATAATTGTGTTCTGTATGTCCAAAAACTACTATCCATTATTTTTCAGTTTTTATTTCGTCTATATCATGAATAAAACAATAGAATAAAAGGAATTGATTTCTAACATAGAATTTCATGTGCCATTTTCAAAGGTTGCTCTCATTGGTGTAACGCAGTGTGACGTGCTTAATCCTACACGTCCATCGACCTTCAGCTGACCAATCATAGACAATTGTTCCATGGTGAATCTTGCTGTGTTGCCGCATCAAAATACCACAAGTTATTCTCGGCATAAAAGATGTGAAAGAATACAACATAAGTGATATTTTTTCCACAAATCATCATGAAATGATATAATTATCACTTATCGATACGTTTTTAAGAAAATATACCAAAGAAATACACACATCCACAACACAAGTAAACTTGACTTACGGTGTAGCACGTCATACGCTCATAGCACCGCCCACTTATTTCTGAATTTTGAATGAAAATGCTGATTTCAAAACGCTGTAGAATCTATTTGCTTTGAATTTGATCTTGGATATAATCTGAACAATTATCATCATTCATCGATTGAGAAAGGTTTGTTATGATTTCTTTACTTAGTGGTCTTCCCCAGTGAAGAATTCGTTAGCGAATGTTCAATTGGTTATGAAATGTTATCTAACTATTAATATATCAAAACGAAAACTTTTTGCTATAATAAAAAAAATCAATAAATTTTCGCTACCACCCTTTTTTTTCTTCAAAAATTAGTAGCATTTAGTACTTGTGACGTCACAAAAGCGTCGTTCACTAAGCCTCAACGAATTGGAGCGTTGAAAAGTGGTATTTAGTCGAAAAATGTATCACATTTCACACAAAAAACTTCTCATGCATTATTTTTTATGGTTGTAAGGGATTTTAAAATAAATTTGTACCAAATTCATGAGTTAGTTACGTTATCATAAAGTTACGAATCGTGAATTGAAGATGTAAAGTCTTCTTCTCGCACATCCTACCTGCAATATGGCAGCTTCTTCGCGGGTCATTGTACGATACCCCATGTCCTCTTCGTACTGCTGCTGCTGTTGCTGCTGCAGCTGCATCTGCGGCGGTTGAGGGGGCTGTGGCGGTTGAGGTGGTTGCTGTTGCATCTGGATCTGCGGGGGAGCTTGTTGTTGGGGCGCCATTTGCTGTTGAGAGGGAGGAGCGTATTGGGGCGGAGCCGTTTGTCTGACTACGTTGCTAAGTACCTGGGAATTGACGAAATTTTTATATTGTACTTTTGGATGAAATACGACGTGAAAGTGTTGGTGTTTTGAATGTTGGGATGATTGTAACAAACCAACGTAACACGGGAAACTGAGAATAACATGGATGGGAATTATAAAAAAACAACGTTGTTAGCAAATATCAATTATATGTAATGGCTCGAAGGTCAAAGTAGACTTATTTATTTATAGATAAATTAATAACCGGAAACTGCTGTAAGTCATAGATAATGAATAAGTGTTTGCAGGAATTCAAATATATGATTCAATTCAAATTTATCAACTATCGACTATTTTGTGAAGAGTAATGACTAGTGACTAGGAGGAGCAGTTAGTTTCCGTTTCCTTGCGTTGTATTAAAACCAATATTGATTGATTTAGCTGATATTCAGTGGTAATTTCAGACTATTTTGTATGCTTTGATCAATTTTTTCAAATATGTGACAAATGTTTGAAAATATTCCAAAAACCTCAAACTGATTATTCATAATTTTAGTCTATTTATCTAATAATAGATTTGTGACAGCTTATCAAAATATACGTTGTAGCCACTGCTCTTTTTTTCAGTAATAATCTGAAAATAAAAGTTACAATCTATAATAGTATTCAATTCAGAATCAAAACAACCACTATATACAATGTTTTTGGGATATCCTGTACACCCTGAATTAAAATCTTGTGGAAAATCGATCATTTAGCTACAATTCTCTCATAGTATTTAATTCAGAACTCCTTATTTCAAATCTGAACTCTGAGAATAACTAAACGAATGCTCATCATATCAACTCATGAAACAAAAAAGAAGCTGAAAATGGGAACGCTGAATAATACATGGAAACAAAGAGTCCGTTAGACAAAACCACAGAACAAAAGGGGAAAAATTCCGTGCTTACTTCTAATGAATGAAACATGGCTCTCGCAAAACAATCTGCGTCTTCTTTCGAACTGAAATTCAGTCCGTAGACTTGTTTATTGTCACGCCACTGATGAAACGTCGAAGTGGCTTGGTTGTATTTCAGTCCTTTCAGTATAGCACAATTGATGACAACCTAGAAGAAAAAGAGATGTTCAGATACATGCCAAATAAAACAAAAAATTTTCAGGATGAAACTGATAAATATTCTAGATTCGTGAACACATAAATTTGTTGATTCCTTGAAAATATCCAACAGCAGGAGCATGTCTCGCAATAATAGTTATATTTTTTTAGATTGGTCAACATGTTGCCGAATCATATATCAAAATTGAAACTTGATGCAATAATTTTGAAAAATCGTTTCTTAGTAAACAGATACCCAATGACGCAATGGAAACCAAAAAATATATATAGATCAGCTGATCGTAAAGAAATCATTTCAAAAATACCAAATACCAATGATAGAAGTAGCTTGATAAGGGAAATTCAATGATGAAATAGTATTAACGAAAATCATTATAAAGTGCAATGAAAAAAATCCAAGAATTGATTTTTGTTCGACACCATTCTGAAATGGATTTTTCTTGAATGGACTCTACAAATGAAGAAATGTAATGAAAAGTTTAACATGTTTTTATATTATTAAATCATAGATAAATAAAATAGCATCACTATTTAATTAATAACAAATATATAGTTTTCTATATTTTTTTCTGGAAATATGAAGTAGAAAGTTCCACATCAAAATGGAAAATGTATTTAAATCATTCACATTCTGTATTTATTTTCATTCATGTGATGAAAACAAATACAGAAAGTCTTGCTCATCTGTTCATGAAGAGACCAAATGACCAAAGTGTAGATAAAAAAATCACAAACGCTTCAAAATTTATCTTTGGGGATGAATACATACCAGAAGATTTTAAATGTTTTCGGTATCTGAACGTTTGAAATCACACACCTCAAATGGACAGTTAAAATCCATTTTTGTCAGTGACAGAATTAATTTGTTTATCTGACACTAATGCATGAAACATTTTAAAAGCATCTGAGGTTATTTGTTTTAGATTGGGAAGTTTACTTGGTGAAAACCGATGTTTGAGTATTTTTTTATCAAGCTAAAAAAGGATCTGCATATACAAAGTGTTCACTTATTTGTTTTTTATAAAGTAAACCATGTTCATCACAACATACGATGGAAGAAAAATGAGATGATTTAGTCAAATAAAAATAATGTATATTTTTTAAAAATATCAAAAACCATTAAAATCAGAAAAATTTTGGCCCTTTTTAAAAGGATAATTATTTTCAAAGATTGCCCTGACCAAAAGTGATGTGGATTAATATAGCACTAATTTTGTACTTATGCTATCTGTATATAGATGAAAACTTTTCATCAGAACTAAAAAAATATCATTAAATATGAATTGAAGATGAATATCAGATCAGTTTTTAATAATTTTTGTTTGATCGTCCGGAGTTCTCTTTCGGTTCTGGTAAATGAAAATACCTAATTCACGATTATCGGTGAATATAGACATTACTCAATTGGATGGTAACAGCATAATATCAAATAATTTTTTTAATGATTTTCCAATCAGTTGATACTCACTTCGTGATCCTGGAGCTTTCTCCCGACCACCCGGAATGTCTGGTGTACAGTGTGTTGGTAAATGTGGACTTTGGAAAGTCCTGATGACGTTCCCGATGGTACCCATTTTTTATTGACGTCATCGTATATCATCACACTGGCTCTCGCGCTTGCTATGGATTGTTCACTATAAAAAATGGGAAGATACTCTTGTAAAAAGGGTAGAACAATCAGTAAATGATGAACAATCATGCGACAGGAAAATTACATAAAGTGGTTTCCATAATGAATTTATATGAGGAAGAGAGTTTTTTATGGATTTTAAGTATTTTGGGGTTATGACGATTCAAATCAAAATTTTTTTCAATCAATTGATTGAATTATGAAATGCATACAAAAACAAGTCGAAGTGAAAATCTAGAGATACTAAGAGCTTACTTATACAGTGTTCTCGTTGTACCCCTTTGAAAATAATAAAATAAATACATCAAGATACTATTTTAAATATTATAGAAAAAATGTTTTTTTTTCTTCTCTCTGTGCCTTAGAAGTTGAGTTACTTAAAACCTACGTTCAAAAGAAGTTTTTTTCTTGGACTGAATCTAGCATATCTTCAGAAGCATGAGAAATTTTATGCAAAATATACAGGGTGCCTCTGAACAACGTGTTCTTATTCCCTGAGTCTCTCTTCCTGAAATAAATTGAACGCACACAAGTGTATTTGACAAGATGAGATATCATTCAGATTTTCTAAATATTTACCCTCTCGAATTATGGAACCTCATGATCAAACATTTCAAGATTCAAAATTCATATCAGAAAACGGAAAAGGACTCATCATTTCCTTAGTTCGTTTAAATCTATTCTGAATCGGCGCTATCAAACAAATTCCAGCTACAATACAAGGGAATAATAAACATTTTGACTTGATAGATCAATAAGACGACAGACAGGCAAATGTTTGCCTCGACCATTTATCTCAAAACTTTCAAGATTACACATAATCTGTAGCAAGAAAAATATGCGTCGACGTTTTAGTGAAAAAGAATGATATTGTTGATCATTGTTGTCTTGAGGTGAGGTTCAGTGTAGATATCGTATACAGGGTGTTTCAAAACGAATAAGAGTTTCTAAAGTAAACGAAGTAAAATTATTCAGTTCTCTTTGTAAGCGTTCATACAAGAGATAAGCTGGAATAAGATGTACAAATTAGGAACATGGTCAATTTAAATTTTTTTTCCAACAATTTTTGAAAAGGAAAAGACCAAATCGTTTCGGATTGGAATTTTGTCGAAATATTTAAAGATTATTATAACACGACGGTATCATACAAATATTGCATAAATTATTGCAACTACAGCAAATATTTGAGGTCGGATGTTGACTGAGTAATTGGGTTATGAAAAATTACACTTCAATTATAGCAATTACCTATATCAGTAGCGATGTTATCAGAAGAAAAAAAGTGAAAATGTGAAAAATAAATAGATTAGAGAATTTTAATGGAAAAGGGACACGCAGTACATGGAGCTACAATATAAATAAAAATGGCATTAATGAAATATTCATCAAGATATTTATTCAAATGATGAAACTGAGAAATAAAATGGAAATTAAATATCTGAATTGATTGTTGTCAATAAAATAGAAGCGTCTACAGTTCCAACGAGATTGATTTGACATGTGATTGATAGGAAATATTGTGCGAATATTAATTACAGCACATTTATGTTTATCAATTCGTATGCGCTCAACCATTGTTATTATGCTAAACGATTATCATTAAATGCAATCGTACATGTATTGTTTACATCAGTATATCATTGAACCCGACTATTTTTAATGGCAAAAGTTTCGGATCAAAGTACGTTACTTTTATTATCTCCAAAGCTTTAATATTTCTTGATTGTTCTTGTTGGCGGAATTGCTTTTAAACAGGCTATATACAGGGTGTCCCACAAGTGGACGTCGAGCTGAAATAATTATAAAAAAAAAATTGCTTTGTTTTAAAATATGAGGAAAATCGACAAAATTCTGACAGATTTTTCATTTCTGTTATTATTATTATCATATTTTAATAATTTATTATTTTTTTATTCGATATTTTGGACTAGGAATGGTATATCGAGATTCGGTTGACAATTACGCCCCCTGACGGCCATCCTGGAATTACGAAGATAATTTCCAGGGTTTTCTCTTGGCCACTTTGATCATAAAATTTTTCACAGCAAGTCTTTACGATAATTAGTTCCTGAGATACAGTACCTCTTCATCCTTATTGAATCACCCTGTACAATTTTCAAGAAAAGGTGACATTTTGGAGTTCAAAGAAAAATATCTCGAAGAGTATCAATTTTCCCAACGGTAGGATTATAAAAATGTTATTTGAACCAAAATACAAAGTACCAAAAATATACAGCGTGTTCCTTAAAGACATGCTAATATCTTGAGGGGTGATTCCTTGACATATTTTGAGAAAAAACTTCCTATAAATGTATGTCCTAAAAGTCTTAGCTTTGGAGATACAGGGTGATAAAATTTCGAAAAAAAAAGTTTTTCTATAATATACTTATGTCTTCTACGTATCAAGGTGCATTTTGTGATGTACGAAATTTTCTCTACCAGTGGCGTCAGCACGGATTTTGCATTTAATACTTTTGGAGAAAAAAATGCTACGCCACTGCTTACTTTCAAAATAAAAATAACTTTCAAGATTCTCATACATTATTGAGCAAAATTAATCTCATGGATTTTCTTTGTCCGACGCATGGTTTTCGCTTAAAAAAATAAAAATCGTTGTACTTCAGGGTCTATTCCTCAAAAATCTGATGCGGCGTGAAAATGTTTGTGCATCGACTGAAAGCAAATTAGGAGATCAGATTCATTACAATGTCGAAGTCAGAAGCTTTTTAGCTGCTGCTTATGAAAACATAACCTTCTGAAAAATAAATGAATCAGGACTACCTTAGAAAGAGTGTAATATTTTGACACTCTGTATCTCAAAAGTTAAGACTTTTAGGACATACGTTTATAGAAAGTTTTTTCTCGAAATGTGTCAAAGAATCACTCCTTCAAATATTAGCATGTCTTTAAGGAACACCCTGCATATTCATCCACAACTAACCATGCCCAATATTCCTGCCACTCATTAGTCACCCTAAAATTCCCCTTGTCCGAATCATCGCTCTTCGCACTAAAACCACCCCCGTCTTTTCTCAGCACCACTTCGAATTCCTTTTCGAGCTCCTTATACCAATCCTCCGATTCCATATCGACACAACAACAACAAACAACCAACCACTTGTCACCAATAACAACTTTATTAATCTATCGCGACAGCGTCCGGCTGGGCACTAATAAAAAAAAATTCCAAACCACCGAGAGAGCGGCGAAAACCGCACCAGGAAACGCGGTAGCCGAGTCCAGCAGCTCGACGGAGCAGCCACAGTACTCAGTTTGGATTTCGGTGTCGATTCTGTCGATAGACTGGAGGCAGAGGTTGATTTGATCGTTTCGGGGGTTCGATTAAGGGCACTAATCTTGACCATTCGCGTCTACGACGATCGTTCGCATGTCATGAATTTGCGAATGATATTTGAGTTCGGTTATAGATCATTTTGAGGTGACGTCACGACTATATTATCGGTAGGGCACACAAAACGTTCCTGTCATTGTAGTATTCACTACAAGCCATTGTAGAAGAAGGTAATAAAACACGCAATACACACATTAAAAACTCGAACTGAACAACTCAAAACTGCAGATAACAATGAAGCTAATGGCAGACGCACCCTTGTATGCCCTACCGTTAAAATGGCCGCATCTGTCAAAAGTGACGTGACTCAAAATGATCTATTCTCGACCATTCGTAAGTGTGCGAACGTGCGCATTTTACAACGTGTGATGTTTGGCGTTCGTAACTTACTTGCGAATGGTTTAAGGACGTCTTTTAATTTAATATTCAGAAACATGAGTAATCTAAACTACTATACCATATTCAGTCATCATTTCACCGCACATACACCAAAACGATCGATCTTTAATAAAAACCATTTTTTTCCGTTTTAAATATCGCAGAATCATATCGTGTCATACATCGTTGTATTAGTAATAAAATATGCTGTTCAATACAGGGTATTTTTTTTCCACGGGCCATATAAAAAAATAAAGTTGATGGTGGTTTCTCCGAAACGAAACGTCGTACGGAAAATCTCTTAACGTTGTTTTGTAGGGATTCAATAATGGCAATGAGAAAGTGTCTTTAGTTTTCTTATATCTCTTCAAATAACGTCAGAAAAAAATTAAAACGAAATCGGCAAATTTCGTTTTTTCAGGCATATCTCCGGAACTAATTGGAATTTCGAAACTTTCTGAACGGCACATTGTTAGACTTGGAAATGCGCAACTTTTCTCTAATTTAATCATCTCCGTATCTCTTATGGTTTCCGAGATCCCCATGAAATACTCAACTTTAACATTGGAATTTTTACAGTGTTTCTTGAAAGTCTCTTCCACCTTGTTATCTTTGGAACGATACACTGCTGAAATTTGGAAACTGAACATTGGAGATGACGTGATAAATCCATTTTGACAATTGATTTTAAACGGAGCACTAGGACCAGCTAGTGATATTAATATTTTAATCTCAGAAATTTGTGGTATATTTTTTCCGCATTTTTTAAGACAACCTGTTCCTATACCTAAATAGTCAAGTTTTCGAAATAAGAAATCCAGTTTATACATATGTATATCTTTAGAAGGAACTTCGATTGTCTTTCAGGATATTGAATAATATACAGGGTATTCCATTTGAAAAAATGCACTTCACACCATTTTTGTATCTATCGTCAAAGTCATCAAATTAGAACGGCCCTGTATAATAGAGAACACATTTCCTCAGACACAATTGATACACATGACATGGACAAACTACACCCAAAATTTCAGCATTCTACGAATCCAACTACCGCAGTAATAAACATTTGATTGAAGCTATGTTTCCCACGAAAAATAAGGAAACAATCAATTTCTCGAAAACCTTTTGAGATAGGTATAGGGAAGTACCATACGAAGATTATTGGAAAGTATTAGAGAAACGAAAAATGTAATGAAATACAGGGTGGTCTATTCGAAATAACAAAGCTGTAGCTACTTTTCGATAGAAGCGGCAACGCCGAAAATATTTTAGATCGATAGAAGAAAACTCCAATAACCAAATTTTCAGAATAATCCTACGTCCCGTTCTCCATATACGTGTAACCTACCATCGACCGGGAGTAACCCTGTATATTACCATCATACTTTCAATCTACAGAAACGAAAAAAGTGAAACACCCATTTTATAGGCAAACTTCCCACACACCGTATAATTCCACTTTGAATTCCCTTTCTCGGTCAACGAAATCAGATTTGACCGTGAACGAGTCACAGAAATATCGATAGAAACTCACCCCCTCCCCATTTCCACCCCAAGGCTGAGAAGATGACGAATCCCATAAAAGTTAATGGCAAGGGCGCATGGACTATCGTCATGTAATGGTCGTGGTACAATGACAAATATTTCATTCATCTCATTCGATGCCGCTTTGCTAGCTGAATTCACAGAAATTTCCAATTTGTTATGAAATAGTAATCACTTAAGCCTCCTGCACCCCTAAAGATAATCCCCTAACAGTTGAAAATCAGTCATTATTATCAACAGTTGTCAACAACTTTGTCCAGGATTAACTTCTGTGTGTAGTGAGTGACCAGCTCGCTCACCAGACTTGGCATCTGTTGATGATATCGTTTTGGGAAAGTTAGAATTTATGAAGTGAAACAAACTAAATTGAATCTAATAAGCTGAAACCATTTCCAATTGAAATGATAGTAGGAATACGAAGGAAGATATTCCATATTTTTTCAGTCATTTCTTATATAAGTTGATTGCAGTGTGTGAAATGATTCATCTTCGGTATTGTGATTTGTTACGAATGTAAAGAATAGCTTGAGTCTCTCTCGATTATGAGGAGTTGTAATAAAATGCCTCTTGTCCTTGTTAGTCTTATAGATTTCTGTCTATACCACATATATATTTTTTCCGAAACTGTAAATTTCAGTCTAGTTTCCAGATATATTAATTCCGATACAGTAGAAATCTTTTTTTTTGCTATAAATGTTCAGTAAAACTTTTCATACAGGGCGTGTCACATAACACTGGTCGATTTTACCTTCCTTATATCAAAAGCAACTTGAAATTTTAGACACATTTCACAATCAAATAATTTTAATATAAACTTTCTTTAATCAATCTGAATATTCAAGAAACAATAAAAAATAGGTGTAGGACATTGAACAAATAAATACGACTATTTTTTTTTGTTAAATACAAGGCGTCACTGAAAAATTTGGCACTGTAATATGAGATGATTTTTTCAATCATACGACATACACAAACGTCATTCATCATCAAATTTATCGAATTCACCTGGTTTGTACGATACAGAGAGATTTACATATTTTACTCAACACATTTTATTCAATGTATAAACTCTCGACTACTTTTAGCCGGAGCTACAGGAAGCAATGCTTAAAAATATTCGCAAGACGGGAAGTTAAACTAGAAACCTATTCGATGACCCACATTGAAAAATAATTCGTAAGGCACAAGAAATTAATAGACTTTATAATTCTTCGCAAGCTGAGTTTATACAGCCAACAAAATTTAATTATCTTCTTGTTTGCTGTATAAACTCACTTTAAGAAGTGAATATTTGCAAACATGGCCTTTGTTCCGCTCTACTAAAATTGTGATCCAAACAGACCATGTACTTCCGTGTGATTACCGGAATAACATTTCTCGCCTATCTCCACACCAAATAGCAACACATCCTTATCACACAATATTATAATGGAACGCGTAATTCTGATATTGGCTATATTGTTTCCAGGATATGCCCCAGGGGCGTAGTCAACGTGTGTACTCAGTCAATTTTTTTCCTTCAAAAGAATTATATTTCAGTATTTATAACTGATTTCATTTTTTTTTTCAAAACGCATTATACAATTGACAACAAATAACCACAATATCGACTGAAAACTTTCAAGGCAAAGCAGGGGAATTTTCCAATTCATGGAGGCAATATACAGGGTGTCGGCAATAAGCTGAGTATCATAGTTATCAGAAAAATAAAAAAATTGGCCTATCGCCCGATTCCAGGATGACGTTGACTTTTAGGACACTCTGTATACAGGTACAAACAACAACTACAAGATTACCAAAATTATATGTGATTTCTAACAAAGTTTTCTGAGATTTTAAGAATTTCAATTAAGAACATTATTATTGCTCTTGAAAAATCAGATACCAACACTAGAGTGATTCACTGCAAATTCCTCACGATCAACAAATAAGCTGTAGTAATCTCTCACGTTGCCAAATGATGAAAAAAAAACTCAATCTCCATTTGCCCAACAACTCCGGTTTCCTTGAAATTCCGGAGCGGCCAATGTGCCGTCAACGAAAATATCTCGGAAATGTCGTCGTTATCTCCGTGTGGCATTTTGAATGCAAAAAATTGGATTCATGCAACCAAGATCTGAAAAATCATGCCTCATTTTAACGAGCATGCATCATGCAGATATGTTATTTAAAATTCGAAGAAAATAACATGTTTGTACAGCAGTTTGAGGTCCATTTCAGGACTAAAATTCTTTATTTTTCAAGAATAATGATAAATACGATTGGTATCTCAAAACCATGCATTGAAGTAGAACATAAAATTTGTTAAGTATCATTCTAAAAGTTCTTCGTTTCTAAAGAAAAACAAGTGAAATACTATGTAGGTACAGAATGTGTTTGTTTTGCATGTAAGAACAAATACAATACAAAAATTGAATTTGAAAGTCAAGATTCAAGAATATTCTTCCATAGACCTATAATTGTTTAGGTAGCAAAAACATTCCATTATTCATTAAACAACCATAACAAAAACATTCAACATTTAAAACAAATGAGCCAAGCAATTGACCAAATAGCCAATTAACAGCTCTAACATCTGAAATAAGAAGCCAAGTAAGTACCTTCTTCTAACTTCTTGAGTAGAACTCATTTCGGATATACTGAAAAATGGGTCATTTTTCATTGCACATCTTTGGTGAAAATCATGTGGGTACTTGAATATTAACAGTATAACCTCGAATACTAATTATTATCGAATATGTCATAAAAAACGTCAATACGTACATCCATAAATTTGCAACAAAAACGAAACTGGTTATTATCAGTATGATTAGAATTAATTCAGTTTTTTCATATTAGTGAAATAAATAAATGACATGTCTAGTCAGGATCATTAGATAAAGACGACTCAAGATAATGAAGGAATTATTATTATTATCTTCATGTCTAATAGCTTCCATCTAATGGATTTCCCATCATTTGAGCTGAAGCATAACAGGATTATGACAGGTGAATACGGAATTTCCGCTCAAGGATGGTAACTAAAAAATAAGGGTAACATTCCCTATTATTCATGTTTTCTATTATTTTCGAGAATGTCAGATTTGAAAAAAAATGTTAGAAAAACCAATGACAGATTTTCTGACTGGTATTCCAAGAAATTCACATGTTTTGTACCGATATCTTTGATCAAGATAAACAAACTCAGTCGTGATTTTTTCGTAAACATGACACTACAGAAGGGTATGGTTTTTATAAAAACAATCTGATAATCTTTGATGACCATATCAAAATGAGCAGTTTCACAATGCCATAACATTTCATTACGATGATGATTTTAAAAACTTATTGTCAAACATGCTACATCAGAAAACGTGATTTTCCGAGCAGAAACAGGGAAAATTTACCCCTATTGGAAACGAGCATAGAGGTGAAAACTTCTTCCGGTCTAGAAGAATAGGTTCAACACACCCAGTGTTTCGAAATCGATAAAAACATTGGAAAATTCAAGAAAGCTGGACAAAACCAAGAAAACATTAGTCATCTAGATAACCTTGGTATAAACAAACATAAAGAGTTCCTGTCACTATAACAATTGTCTATAATTCCACAATGTCTCGATTGAATTTTTCATTTACCCATATTGTACGACATTACCACGAAAAATAATCACTTGGATAAAAATAGAAGATGATAAGCTCTGGGGGTACGATAAATTTTGTATTAAACCACAGGAGCCGATAAACTTACCTCATCTTGTTGTTTTCAATGAAACTCCATGCACACACTTATCTAATCTTTTTGAACATCACCACACCAACAATTCGCACTTCAGCTAGCCTTCATGTGAATTAACAGTAATGACTTCATTTACAAAAAAGGTTTGAAACTTCCAGTGACAATTCACAACCTCGCAAAACTCGCCATGTTTAATTTCGATACCAGCCCATGCCCGAAGACCTGCCAACCATGAAGTTTATTATGACGCGGCAAATTTGAACTGAAGAAGTGTCAGATGATACGGGGTAAAAACATTCTTCTTCTGAAATGACCCAATATAAATTCGTGAAATCGTGACAAACTATAGCTTACGTGAGCTTAATGACTCATATCGAAATAGCTGTTGATAGTTGATTCGTTTGATAACGACAGGATTATCTAAGCTTTGTAAACAAATGAGCAATACAGACAGCTGGTCACTCAATGATCAAATTGTAAGTAATTATTCATATTCCCGTTGATTTATCATTCCTTCGATGTGGTTTTCGTGATTCAATCACCATTCATTGTTTGCAAATACTTCTGAAATAGCGAATATTTTCGTGCAATAACATAAGGAATCAAAGTTGAAGTTTGTCTGGAGTGCCATCTAGCGAATTACGATGAAATGTTGTGACATTAACATTCTGACTCACCCTATATATAGAATATATTTTGGTGAATATTTCAGTCAGTAGATGGTACCCTAGACGTACTTTTGAAAATTTGACTATAATACAGAAGTGTAGCGTTGCCGCTTCTTCGAAAAAATAGCAGAGTTACGGAAAATAATCATTTCGAAAACAGTTGATACACATTAATTGTGTAACGCTTTGGTATCGATATGTACTTCAAATGAACACATACACCTTGAGAACGACATTTTTATTTCTTTTTCCATTGGAAATTGTAATGTACAATTTTATAAAAATATATCACATGAAACTCCAAATGTACAGTTATTTTCATTAGGTCTTCTATTGCGTTTTCTTCTCGAAAAGTTCACATTCGTCAATAAAATCGCTGAAAATCAATTAGATATTTCAATAGTGATAATCTTGTATTCTCTATATCCTTACTTGATATATTTTGGTAATTCAGGTGCTTTGTAGATGAAAAAATGGTCGTATCCTCGATCTGCATCAAATAGATGATAGGTAACATTGCCTTGGTAATCTGGATTTCTATTATTGACAGCTATATAGTAAAGCTAGAAATACATTTCACATAAAAATCATATGAACACACAAACACAAGAATGACAGATTTGCACTAGATATTTTGTATATACTTACATCAGTGGCAAAAGAATAAGGAATTATTGTATCATCTTTGGCATGGAGAATCATTACCGGGCAATCCACATCCAAAATATATTTTTTGGATTCGAAATTGAAATCATTGGATATCATGGGGTCTATCAAAGTCGCTGTGAACCAAGGTAGGAATGAAAATACCTGAATGAAATACATGAATATAATACTGGAAATTCGAAATTAATTGCAGATAGCATCAAACAAGAACATTGTAAACTCACCTTTATAATTGGATGAGTAATCATGACATCAGTGACAGAGGTGAAGGGGGTTTCAAGAACTAAACCCAGAGTTGAAATGTTTTCTTTTTTCAAATTAGCTACCAAGTGTGTTCCAACGCCCGTTCCTAAAGAATGTCCCCACACGAAGATTCTAGAGTTTGTCCTTTTCATCAGCCATTTGTAGAAGCGTACCATATCCTCAACAATGTGAGTTTCTGTCATTTCTGCCTTTGAGGAGTCACCGTAACCTTAAACATTGTAAATATAGGTAAAAACTGGAAAACCAGCTTCGATGGTGGACTCAAAAGACAAAAATGATCATTTATATATCAAGTAAATCGATTGAGAATATTGTTATTGTAAAAAAAGCGTGGGGTGCTACAAAGATTAGTTTTTATAAAGCGTCCCGCTTTTTTTTAGGTTATAAGAATGATAATTGTTGCCATTTAAGTTCCTCTTTGAAGCGTTTATGATTTTTTAGTTTGATTTTTTCTTCTTGCTCCTCAAGTCGCTCGGCCAATGGTCCAGCTGTTGCATAGTAAATTAACCCTGATTGTAGACAACCAACAGTACTCGTAACGTATTATAAGCGCCTTCATCAAAAATAAAAGTTGGGATAAAAGCCATCACCAAGAAAATTGTTCCAAAATAAAATAGAAATGGTAAAAAAATTATGTACATTCTATATAACCACAATTACCTCTATAATCTACAGCAAATATATGGAATTGTTGCCTCAACACTTCATATGTTTCTATCCCATCTGCACGGTCCATTCCATTACCATGCATGTACAACAGAATACTGTAATTGCCGTCATTCAAAACTCCTTCATAGTTGTAATCTTCATTATCGATTAGTTCGCTTAATATTTCGTAGGGTAATATTTGCCAAACTCCGAGAGTTACATTCTTGTCTTCGTCAGAAGTGTAAGAGGAATTGTCTCCTTCATCGAACGTCACATAGAAGTTTTTTACACCTCTTATGTCGAAAGATTTCATGTCTGAATAATTTTTCGGTTGGATTAACCCTAAAAAAGTAACTTTGCATTAGATACTTTTATAAGAATTTTCATGGTGTATGAAAATGTTTTACGAAAAAAAAATATTAGTGAGGTTATACAATATATTCTACTTGTACACTTCTAAATTCATAAACGTCCAATAAAAGTTCAATATAAGTATGAAATCCAACAATAAGCAATCAAAATAAATAAAACATATTTCATTTGAATTAAATACGATGGCGCCATTTCTGGTTTTCCCGGAAGTGAATGGAGAGATTGTCAAAAAACATACTCTTACATTTTCAAGTTTCAATATAATTGCTTTCACGTAAACTTCAGACTCAGAAACACCCTATAGATGCGTGAAGAAAAACTTACATGATGGAAAGATAATGTTTCTTTGTATTCCCACGCTATGTTTGAAGACCACAGGGATGATAACAAAAACTATTACAAACAATAGTAATACTAGCACGAAGCTGTAAAATATCAAACATTATTCTTGAAAACAACGAATTCGTCAACTTACATGTATAAAAAAGTGCCCAAAAGACATTTGGTGCAACAATTTCGAGATTTGTTTCGCATTGGCAATTTCTGAAGAATATATAAAGGTTTTCATTACTCATATATTATTGATGCTTCAAAATTAAAAACAAAAAACTCACCTGATGCATTTTGCTTGTTGTTCACAATAGGGTATCATTCATACCTCGCTAACAAATTTGCTACTTCCTGTACATTTATTTCATTGCTATTGGAATTATTCCGCTTATTCGCTGTGAATTAACTTGTCAATTAATATTTCACCTGCACACTTGCTGCACATAAAATTACCCAACAACTAGTTGATAAAACATATACAGATTAGAAAGTTGGTTGTTAAGAATTCACTCTTTCTGTTTGTATAAAAACATTACCTGTTGGAGGTTATATAAGCGACCTTAATAATAGCACGTTTTTTTTATTTCAATGTATGCACTGCTTTAGAAAACATGTACTGAATAAAAAAATAATTTCATATTATTGAGATGTTGAGACTTGGTTAAGTGATAACCCTAACGGCATTTCACTAAGGAACAATATTTTGTCCGATCATAGGAGTATTGACCTTTCATAGTCCAGTCATTTTGAGCAATATCTTCGCATTTTTTACAAGGTAAACAATGTTTCTAGCAATTTTATGTTTCAAAAGAATAATCTCGGGACTGTTTAAAGCATGCCCGTGACAATTGAAAATATGTCTTGTAGGAAAAATTCTTATAGAAATTTGTTATCTTGATACAAGAAACTTCCCATATTTTTCGGAAAAATGCGAATAAAAGATTTTCAATTCGTCATATAGTATATTTCAGAAATATATTCGATAATCAAATATCAAGCATCAGATTCATAAAATATCATTCACCATTGTTAATTATGATTATTATAGTTTTCAAAGACAAAATCACAGCCTCTTTTTTCTTTGATAGGAGCTTTATACTGGAACATTAATTCCACCAATGAGTAGATTGGTTATTTGATAGTTTCAAAAAGTTCCTAAAATAATAAAAAAAAGTAAACACCAAAATATTTAATATAAACATAATTTTGATTGTTGAATTCATCAATCATGGGGAAAGATAATTTATGTGTAAAGGAATGGGAAATTATTTCTAATAGAAAAATTAGGCGAATAAAGTATGTCCATAAAAATTGAACTTACATCAAGTCATACTTAAGAAATGGGTCTTGATATATGAAGTGGTGTCCATAACCTAATTGTGATTCAAACTCATAATACACTGTTGGTATATGTTTTCCATTTATAACTCTACCAGATGCGATTTCATGCAACTAAAAAACAAACATCATCCAGCCAACAATAACACAAAATTTCTCATAATTTCTTTACTTTTCGACCAAACTTGCAAGGAACTTCTTTGTCATCTCCAGCATGTAGAATCATTATGGGACAAGTAATATTTCTTATAGAAGAAGCTGTATCAAAAATGAATCCATTTCTATGTAGAGGCTCCAAAATTGTTGCTTTAAACCAAGGTAACCAAGCAAAGAGCTTAAACAAGTACCAAATAGTTTAATACATTTACACCAATCTGATAATCAAACTATACCTTTCCATAGGGATGAACATACAATTCCTCTGCAAGGCTTGTGAATGCAGATTCCAGAATTAATCCCATAGGACTAATATCATCATTTTTCAAAGTAGCAACTGTTTCTGTTGCTAAAGCAGATCCAAGAGAGTGACCCCAAATATATATTGGCTTTTGAGTTCTATTTTGAACCCAGTTATATATTTGAACACAGTCATTCACAATATTCTTCTCAGAGAGTTGTCCAGATGTTGAGTCACCATAACCTTTGATGATATAACTTATCAAAATTCTGTGAGATAAATTGTTATCATATTTATTTACCTCTGTAATCAAATGCAATCACATGGAAGTAGAAACTCAACAACTGGTATTTTCTTTGACTATAACTCCTGACTTCTCCAGTTCCATGGAAGTAGATGAGAACACTATAGTTACTGCTGGCTAATGAAGCATTGTAATCAAATTTGGAATCGTTCAGAGCTTTCATACCCTCTTTTACAGGAAGGATATGCCAAACACCCAAACTTTCATTCATGCTAATGTTGTGATCTTGAATAGTAACATATTCGTTTTTGAAAGCAGGAAACCTATATTCTTCAAAATATGTTTTGTCCTGAGGTAAATTAACTGAAATAGAGATGTCATTATAAGATTCTTCAGCTTTCTGTCAATAGACTTGAGCTTACATCTTGTGAAAATGAGAAGCTTCTGCAAGCTGATGGAGTTCATGAAAACAAAGGGTATAACAACAAAGACAATGACGAATGATAGCACCAATAAACTAAAAAACCTGAAAATTATCATAAGGTCAATTGATAAAGGAATATAATGATATTTACATGAGAATCATCATTTTGTATTTTCTGGGGCATCTTCTTGATTTGCCATCGAAGTTAATACTTGTTTCCAGATCAGATTCATTTACTAAATAAAACTCATCTAAACGATGATATCTATTATTATTAGCCATTTTTCATTATGATGTTTGTAGAAACTGTGTAAACAGATACTCAGATGACACACTGGTATGAACATAGCTGAGAAATATAGCAGTCAATAGGATGAATGATTAGTTCTGTGGTTGATGATGTTGCGTCATTCTTGTGTTTTGTGATTATGAATATAATTTCAAATTTTACCCAAATGTTCAATGAAGATATAAATAAACAATGGACCAATAATACAGATCTGAACATGAGTTTCTGATGATGTATGTATCTTTTATTTTGCAATAACAGCACATTATTCAATGTAGTCGATCACTCATTGATTTTTTATTATGTGACAACTATAAAATTCTTTGAATGCAACTGATGAAGGACCTTAAGTATTAAACTGATAATCTACTTAATTAGATATTGATCAATTAAAATATTTTGGGAGACATTATATCATGTCAGGGGTTATTTATTTTTCGAAGCCGGACCTTGTGGCATTTGATTCCATAATTTTGACATGGGCGGGAGAACTCATCATTGGTTGAACAGAGCGGTGACTCGCAGGTTTGTACATGGTTCCTTGCGCAAAATCACAGCAAGTGACTCAACTGTATCTGTAGTATTAACCTGTACTTTTATTTTGTTCTTCACACTGACCTATGAATATCCTAAAATAAAAAATAATTGATAACATAAATTTCGTACAAATAACCCTAGAACTCACTCTAAATATCTCGGAATATTGGGATCGTTCATGATATCATTATGATTATACCCTAAATATGCCGGAAATTGATAATAGGTTAAATTTCCTTGAGTTGCAATATCTCTCTGCGTTTCAGCAATCATAGCCAACTATGAGAAAAAGAAATGCCATCAAAATTAACGACATTATATAAATATACTTTTTTAAAAACCTTTCTACCGAGACAACAAGGAACGAGGCTATCATCCTCAGCATGCATCATCATGATTGGACAATTGACAGCTAGAATATTTTGGGAATTGTTGAAGATTATGCCGTTTTTTTCCAAAGGCTTCTGGACGGTTCGTTCAAAATAACTCAACCACTTGAAATACTAAAATATAAGACAGAAAAAACTGATATTTTTTTTATTCCCAGTCTATACAGGCTGTCCATTTTTCGGATAGAAAGTTGTGCATTTTTATACTGGATAATGAGCTGAAAAGAAATTTACAATATAAACACAGTGGTTCAAAATTAAATTTTTTAGATGTGACAGTTTGAGATCCTCATAGTGATACTTTGGAAACGGACAGCCTCTGTATACTAGGAAATAACAAATCCCACCTTCGCTATCGAACTACTGGCAATTTCTTCCCTTATCGACGTGAAAGCAGATTCCAAAATGAGCCCCATGGGGACGATATCGTCGCTGTCTCTCAAATTTTCCACTGCATGAGTGGCTATCGCAGCCCCCAACGAATGCCCCCACACGTATATTTCGTTTTTTGTGAAAGATCTTATCCATTTGTAAATCTGTGTAGTGTCGCTTACAATTCCCAGCTCGGATGGTTCTAAGTCCGGCCCTGAGTCGCCATAACCTAAAATTACGGAATCCAAAACACTACCGGAAAACTTTAGTTTTTCAAATTCTTGCCAGTCTTAGGTGACTATTTTGAAGTGTACTCAAAATAAGATGGCTTTGCTCAGTATATCGTAATGTTTCAAAAATTATAAGATGAAGGTAAGTAATATATTGAATGAACCAAATAAGCGATTCAAAATATAAGATTCCATTGTTATCAAAGATGCAAAATCTCATAATGATAAGAATTATGCAGATTCAGAAAATGATAAATTATCAAATATATTCCATAATATCAGTGCAATCGTTTGCAACGGAGATATTTTGGTTGCATATAACCTCAAATTCCTCATAGATAATATGTACCAAAAACCCTTAACAGTTTCGGAAATAATGTATCGACAGTATTCTTCTCGAAGTGTTCGATGAAAGGCTATCGATGTGTTCTGTAATTGGCTGTGACGTAATCACCTGACGAGTTGGTAGGATGAAAATAGCGTTGCATCTCTCTTGATTATGTGGGATTATGATTCACTTGTTTTCCTTGTTACTCTCATAGATTCCTGCTTATACCCTAGACTTATTGTTTCCGAAACTGTATACTTACTTACCTCTATGATCTACAGATATAATCAAGAAGTGCTTTCTTGCTACCTCATACTTTGTTATAGGTGCGATTCTATTGCACGCGACTCCATGCAAATACAATACAATTGGAAAGTCAGTTTTTTCCAACGCGGTTTTAGCATTCACATCTTTGTGAGTGCCTGTATTCATTTCTGCCTCTGGTAGTATCATCCAAGCCCCAATGCGGACTAACGATGACTTCTCAACATCTTTAGTTGTGATGTAGAAATTGATGACACCGTCGATTCCATATTTTTCTGGATTGTTGAATTGGGGATTTTTGGGTCTATCAACTGAAAACAGTCTAGCATGATTCAACAATTACTAAATGAATGTTGTATGTGAGTTATATGCTATGCTTTTACTACGGGCATCAGGTACCTACATAATGTTTCAACATCTTGTTATCGAAACCAAATATAGAGTATGGTCTGCTCGTAAATATACAGAGTGTCTCTAAAAAGTGACGAAAAAATTAGGGGCATTGAAAGTTTTCCAGCAAATAAAACATATTCCTATTACTTTGAGCAGCTGATTTATATTAAATATATATGAAGTCCAGGTCCACAATTGAAACATATGCTTTATATTTTGATACCCTGTAAAATTATCTGCTCAAGACTAGAGTAGATTATGTTGAATTGTCATACTTTTGCATCAGGAAATTGTGGTTGCATCAATTATCAGTAAAGCATTATTTTTATTATAGGGCTATTTCAATTTCTATTTTTCTCATCCTGTACTGAATTCTGTCGTACTTACTATTCAAGAATATCAAAAAATTCTGAACTGATTTATTGTTCATGAAAACAACTGGAAATGCCACAAACGTCGACATGAAAACCAAAAACAGGAAACTGAAGCTGAAATAAATGATGAAGCTTGTTGAATTTCATTTCTGTATGAATCGATTGAATTGGTGAATACACTCACAGGAAAATTAGTACCCATTTTAGCCATTCATTCATTTTCCACTAATTTTCTATAGCAGCTTTTATCATTGTTAAGAGAGATGAAATCTTCACAGAAAAAAAATTGATTTCATAGTTATCCAAATAAAAGACAATAGATTTTCTGTTATCAGAAAATACACTAATAAAAAGGAATTATTATATTGTATAGGGTGATCAAAAATGTATTCAATTTAAGGACATTCTTATCTTTTATACCTAAAAAGTTCTTTTGGTTTTTCATTTCTCCAGTTGTTTATGCCAATATTTTTTCTCTTCTTTGAATTATTTCTAGGTAATACAAAATGACACAGCGCAACCAATGATTGATAATTTTGTTAAATTAGAATAAATGGAATTCTGAGAAAGTTTTGAGGAATCAATTAATTGATTTTCTACATATTTATAATGATATAATGATGGATATAATAATAATTAAATTATTGTTAAAAGTGTTACTGCATTGCCAAAAATTACAATGACATCATAGCTGTCTAAATAAATACTAATTGTTGTTGCAAACTTTTCACTTTTTCTATTATAGGAGGGAGGTCAAAATTTCGATAATATGAAGAATAACAACGTTCGTTTTAGTCATATTGCAAATATTTTCAATAGGCAAGAAAATGTTCAACAATTCATCAATACACCATAAAATCATAGCCCTGAACCCATCTGAATGATTTTTAAATCGTATAACATTGATATCTACGCTTTGTCCAATTCACTGCTCTGGAAGCATATTCAGTTCTTGAATTTTTCATGTACAGTATATATTTTTTTTTGAAAAAATGCGCATCTAAAAATACAAATCGACGTGTCCAAGCGTTTTTCCCAACACTCAACCCTTTTATTCGTTATCGAATTTATTCCATTTGGCTGTTTTGGCTGTTCCACACTGTA
Organism: Plagiodera versicolora; assembly: GCA_037013635.1. Lineage (NCBI taxonomy): Eukaryota > Metazoa > Arthropoda > Insecta > Coleoptera > Chrysomelidae > Plagiodera > Plagiodera versicolora. The sequence goes on along the minus strand of CM072991.1, from coordinate 5,747,910 downwards.
TGGACCAATGTTAGACGATGTATATTTTGATATGAGAGTGATATAGATTATTAAACGGTTGGTACAGCGATATGAAGCAATTTCAATTTAATTATTTTAGTCAAAAACAGAGCATCTGACAAGAAAAATATATTTTTTGAATTATCATTCATCTTGGAATGAATCTGATATCCTAATTTGCTTTCAGTCCATGTACAAACATTTCCACGCCGCATCAGATTTCTAGGAATTGACCCTGAAGTACAACGATTTTTATTTTTTAAGCGAAAACCATGCGTCGGACAAAGAATATCCATGAAATTAATTTTGCTCAATAATAAATGAGGATCTTGAAAGTATTTTTATTTTGGAAGTAAGCAGTGGCGTAGTATTTTTTCTCCAAAAATATTCAATGCTAAACCCGTACGGACTCCACTGCGGTAGAGAAAATGGAAAATTTTGTACATCACAAAATGCACCTTGATGCATAAAAGACGTACCAAATTTTCCAAAGATGTCTAGAATATTATCCCAGTTATTATCAAAAAACTGATTTTTTTTTTCGAAATTATATCACCCTGTATCTCAAAAGTTAAGACTATTGGGACATACGTTTATTGGAATTTTTTTTCTCAAAATGTGTCAAGGAATCACCCCTTCAAATATCAGCATGTCTTCAAAGAACACCCTGCATATGAGGACTTATTCTTATATTTGAACAATCGGGAAAATAGTACCGAATCGTATTCCACAAGTCTTTTTATTTATTGATGAGAAATTTGCAGGTTATTTCGAAGATAAATCAAGTTTTAGGTACCCATTCTCCTTGAACAAATTTTGTGTCTGCAAAATAAAATAAATTTGAACTCGTTTCCGTCATTACCCAAGAGGTAGAGTTCCAGTAGTTCCACAGTGACAGGTAATGAAACTTTCTTAGAGCATCCCATGTGAAGATATAGCATTCTTTATAATATGGAAGATCCTATCTTTTTTTCCATGAGGAATCACCCCCTCAAATGTTTTACACTTATTCAGTTACACCCTGTATAATATGTTTCCATAATATCAATTTTCTCAGAATGAAACGTAGAGTTCGAGAATAGTTCAATATAAAGAATATTGGTGCAATTGAGGAACTTTAATATGAAATATCGAGAAAAACACCAATGAATATCAGCTTTAAACTTGAAAACATCAAATAAAAGTCAAGATAGTAGATCCTCCTAATCTAGCAATAATTATTTATGAATATAGATTCATCGATTGTTAGATAGAAACATGATCATTATCTACAACCAAGGTTCAGACAGGACCGGACTGAAGCTCTTTGTTTCACTTTCTGTACTATTACTACGTTTTCTATATCTCCGATAATTACACAGGGTCTACAGGAAAACTCAAAATTCTTAAAGAACGGAAATATAATCAAAGTTTTATACTTCAATACTCAATTTTCAACATCTGTATGATAAAAGAGACGCGGATTAACCTTGAACCCGGGACGCAACTACGTAATTACGGTCCTGTGTGTTATGCGGTGCTGAAAATATAAAATTCGAGTGATCATTTTATGTTACGCAAGATCCGAGCCGCGAGTAGGTCACATTTTCACATCTGAAGTCAGTAAATATTTCATTCAAGATGGGAAATCAAAAAGAAAGCGAAATACTCAACTGGATAGAAAGAGCAGTGGCGAATGAAGGCTTCGTGAACAAAGAAATAGCGTTGACAGGAACAGCAGACAAAACCGAAGGATACGCCAGTGACGTAGTTTTCGCCAAAGTCAGTGGCGTAGACGCGCTAGGCGACAACAAGGAAGTTAATTTGGTCGTCAAAATAGGCAAACAAGATAAAACAATAAGAGAACATCTTCATTGGATTCGAGATGCCTACATCCGTGAAATAGTAATGTACGAAAGGATTCTACCCGCGTTCAGAGCCTTCCAAGAGGAGAAGAAGAGCCGGGATCGTTTCGAAGCGTTCCCAAAGTGCTACGCGACGTTTTTGTCCGATACAAGTGAAGTGCTGGTTTTAGAAAACTTGAAAAAACAGGGTTTCAAGATGCATTCTAAAAACACCCCGATGAACATGCAGCACCTCCAGTTGGTTTTGAAAAACTACGCCAAGTTCCATGCTTTGTCTTTCGCGCTCAGAGATCAGAAAGCTGAGGAGTACAAGACGTTGACAAGTGACTACGATCGACACAGTCTTCCCTTTTTTGAAACTTTTGGTGATACTTTTGAAAAATCTTTGAAGAAAGTTGTGCGAAACTTGATTGAAGCATCCAGGAAGGATCTTGCTGAACAGTACGAGGTGGCTTTCAAAAGTAATAGTATACTGGATGTTCTGAAGGCTGAGGTTGAGCATTCTGTTATAACGCATGGTGATTGCCATAATAACAATTTTATGTTTCAATATCAGGTGAGTGATTAAGAAATGATTTTGTCGAAAGTTAAGAAATGTTGAAAAAAAAAAGCGAAGGTGCTATGACGTAGTAGCTCATTTTAATTTACTGTACCGATATACTGAAGTATACAATTTTTCCATGATTTGTCAGTTATTTCAGCAATATTTTACTATTTCCCCAAAATTCTGAAGTGTTCGTGTAAGTTTTATTTCATAATTGAAGAAAAACTGTTTAGAAGCGGCATGGAAATATGCCTTGGTAGTATATTACATAACAAGAGTTGTAAGAAGCATATTACGCCCGACTAGAAAAAATTACGTAATTCTAGAAGTGCGTAATTGTCTTACAATTCGAGTTGTGTACTATACTTTTTCTACGACCGCATTCATTCCCATCAAAAATTAGGATTCCATTAAGTGAAAATATGTTCTCCTACAACTGCTATGAAAAGAAGGATATTTTTTATAGCTTACTCAATTTCAAAACAATGTATTGCTCACACTGTGAGAAATATTTTTTCTGACGGCCCACACCACATACATTTATATGGAGAATCAACAAAAATCGACAAAAACTAGCAACAAATCGCCACACAATTATTATGAAACGTCAACATGTTTTCGGCGACGCGGCTTGTTATACGTTTCCATGGCAACTACTGAAGGCTCTATCTTATTGGTTATTAGTTGTAACAGCTCGTTAGGAAATGCAGTGTTGCTGCTTGTCTTTTTTTTCATCGATTCTCCGAAATAGAAAGTTGGTTGAGTTTATCATTAAAATGTTTTCGAAAAATGTTTTCAATTTATAGAATATACATATCGAAACTGGATAACCATTCACTGTAGATATCCGTTGAACAGTTTTTTCAATATCTGTAAAGAAAACATCGATCAGAAGTTACAATTTTAAAGCAGAAGAAAGATTTATCTCCAAATAAATTTGGCATCGTTGTGAAGTCACTGTGAAGTGTTGCCATATTTATTGATGCCTTGAATAAATAAATCAAAGTCTCAGCTTCTTGAATGGTGATCGAAAAGCAGCATCATAGCATTGTTTTAAAATTTCAGTAGAATACTTGTAGATACGAATACATCCCTAACAAATTCAATCGGATTTGTAGGAATAATACAAAAATCTTATTGAAAAACGTGTTGAGCTGTCAAAAACCAAAACGTTCACCGTAGTTCACCTTGGTTTTAAACCTTACATTTCGTATATCAGCCATTTCGTGTAACGATTCCAAAGTTGCAGTGTTACCAACTTCACTCAATCTTGAAATACCATTATTTTCAATAAGACAGCCTGTTTACTTTTCAAGTGTTTGTATCTAGATCAAACTCCAACTCTTTTCAATTTCAGGACGACGATGACACCAACCCAACCGGGATAGCAATCCTGGACTGGCAAGTATCCCTGCAACACTCCCCTGTCATGGACCTGTCAAACTTTCTCTACGCCGTGGCTGGTCCTCTGATTTACAAACTCCCCGAGCTCTTGGCGTTTTATCACTCCAATCTCGTGGCTCACGCGAAAGGATTGGGCACGAACTTGGACCAGGTCTTTCCGTTCTCTTCCCTGGTGCGCGATTGGAGGAAATACGCTTATTATGGTTTCGTTTCCATGGCAACGTTCATGGAAATGCTTCTTGTCAAGAAGGAGGACGCGCCGGCTTTCGAGAATATGAAAGACGGGGATAATCCGATGGACGTGATGTTGGCCGATGTGAACGTGGAAGATCGTGGGGAGTATCGGAATAGGTTGGTTCAGATTGTGGACCAATATTGTAATCACCAGCTCTAACTATACCCTAACTGAGATATCCCAATTGAGGGGTTATATACAGTTGAAATAAAAAAAAAATCTTTTTATAGGTCGTATGAATAAAAGGTCCTATGAATGCTGCTTCCTTTAAGAAATACAGTGTGTTAAAGTTTATTTTTCTATTTGTTTTTTTAACTCTGGACAAAGAGGTAAGAATTGAACAAAATGTGGTATGCGGGAGTTTTGTATAATGCAGAATCCAAATATCCAAATTAGTTTTTAGATTACCAATAGAGGGCGCCACATACAGGATTTCTCCACATTTCAATCAACCCTAACTTTTTTTGCCTTACACTGTATGTCATTCTGGACTAGAAATAGCAATAAAAATAATTTTCCCGATAAAAACGCATCGAAAAGTTGCACGCAAAGCAGTTTAAAATACAGTTTCGGACATATATTCATACGAACTTGTTTATAATTTATGGTCCTTCGAATCAGGGCTCCTGTCATTTTCTATCAAGTATAAAAAATAACGTGATTCAAATCAAAATCAAAATAGATGAACAATGAGAGGTTACACCATGATGTCATTCGATGTCATAAAAGTTATTATTATCATGAATAACTCAAAGAGACTTTCAAAAATATGCATACCACAAGTTTCTTTCTTTATTTGAAATTTGGAAGATATATTTATACTACTCAGTATATTTTATTTATTTATTTTTATTGAAATGTGATCTCAAACAATACGGATTGAAACGCATTGGACATTATTTATATTTAGTTCTTATGATTCAGTGATTTCTCATTTCGGCTGAGCCCCCTATATTATATTGTTTCCTCGAATTACTTCATCTCCTCCCCAGCGGAAGATGCGAAAATCAGATCAGTCTTCTGTTCTCCTATATACACATTGTTGTCTACATCATCCCTTCATTTTTTGCTGCTCCCTGCACATTTCCATAAATTCCCTGAAATCGGGAAACATCATTTTATATATGTGCATAGACTAGATGGATCTCTGATTAATAATAATAATAATAATAATAATAATAATGAATATAATTCAATTATACTATATACTAAATTGAATATAGGGATACAAAATTGCTAAGTTTGTAAAATTGTATGTATTGTTGTAATGTTAATTGAAAATTGTATATCCCCACTGGGTCCATTAGTGTAAAAAGTTCATGATCTTCTCATTTAGAATAAGGAAGTTATTGGCTTTTGAAATTTCCATAAAGTTACCTAAAATATCGAACACCCTGTTGAATATTTTCGAACACTGTTAGGATACCTTTTCATTGATGTGTATACCAAGATTGAACTCTTTATCACGAAAATTGTTGATGATACAGAGATTTTAGTTAGTCAGTCTATCTGTCAAATTTTTTCGAAAAAATGGAATATCTCGAAAACAAATGAAGATAGAGGAGCGATTCAAAATACAACAAGTTCAGAATTTCACGTAGAATTCGAAAATAAGAGAATAAAAGGGGTGTTACATTCGAAAAAACCAAGTTTATATCACTTCCGGTTTAACCGGAAGTAACATTTCAGCAATATCTCTGTTCTCCACATACCCCTAATAAATCTAAACGACATTGTGATAATTCTCCATCTCCATTGCTCTCATCGAAAAATCAATCAATAATCACCAACACAATTCCTCGTGTTTTGATTTAACTCACTTCAAATATTTTGGTAAATTGGGGTCCTGCGTGATGCCATTATGGCTGTATCCAAGTAAACCTGCGAATGGATGGAACGTCACATTTCCCTGGGTGTTTGGGTTTCTTTCAGTGCTGGCGATCTCATATAACTGAATCACAACGTAATCTGTTGATTAATCGATGAATAATGGAATTCCAGAAATTACTCACCTTTTTTCCCAAATAAAATGGAACGACATTGTCATCTTCTGCATGCATTATCATGATGGGACAGTCAATAGATAAAATGTTTGTTGAGGTTCTGAACAGGAAACCGTTGTTTTCTAAAGGTGTTTGCACTGTTTGTTCGAAGTAAGCCAACCATCCGAATATCTGAAAGTTTCACGTTTGGAATGTTGAACACATCACGCGATCTACAGGATGTCTGTTTAGACATATAAAGTTGGAAAGTTAAATAGGAGCAAAGGTGAAACTATCTTTAAATGTTTCGAAGATACAAACATTTTTGATTTTCGTTTTAATTTCTTCGAGATAAACTAATCGTTCTTTCACCAAAACTCTATCATGTTATTTATTGCTTTTTCCAAAGTACTCCTCGCAAGAAAAATAAAAAATCTGATTCTTTGGCAAAACCGTGCCATTCAATTATTTTATTCAATACAACGTTGTGAAGAGACTTGAAACGTTATCTAAAAATGTTAAAATACAAAATGAGGTTCATAAAAAAACAGGTGTAGATTCGCCATTTTGAAAAATAATTGAAAAGACGTAACCATATTTGAAAACTTCTTGAAAAAGTGCCTACATGAAGTTTTGTTTATAAATGTCCGGTACGTTTAGTTTATCCTGAAAATATCTTCAAAACAATTAGAAAAAAAGGCGTAATTTTGTCTCAACTCTTGGGGATTAGCGAGATCTCCATGGTGACACTTAAAAAACGGACAGCCTGTATCTTTTGATAAAATCATATTTGTGCGATACGATTAGGCCAGCCTCAGACAAGTGACAAGTGAACGCATAATGTGACGTTTTTAATGACGGATAGAAAACTTTTCAATTCGTTCAAAAGATGGCGCCACTTGCGAAATGTTACATACATACAAGTCAAGCTAATATAAAGCATACGAACACATGTTTTATTAACACATTTCGTGTGTTTTTCTGAAGTTTGAAAAATATTAAGAGCATCAAAAAATCATAGTTTACCTTTCCAAAAATACTGCCAGCCACTTCTTCTCTCATAGTAGTGAAGGGGGACTCGAGAATGAGCCCCATGGGCACCATACCATAATTTTCTTTGACATTTTTCATAGCATGGGTACTCAGGGCCGTTCCTAACGAGTGACCCCAAACATAAATATCATTTTTGGTGAGCGATCTCACCCACTTGTATATTTGGGCAGTGTCACTCACTATTCCCAGTTCTGATGGCTGTGTATTTGGACCAGAGTCCCCATACCCTGAAAGAAATTTTGTTCAAGAATATACAGGGTGTCCCGTAAAGGCCACGTCAAACCGAGGAAGAATGTAGATCAAAGGATAATACAGCTGCTATGACAAAATTCCCATTCCAAGTCTTACCGTTTTCGAGATATATTTTTTTTGAAAATAATGAATTCTTGATCCTTTCAATAGTGTTTATTTTATGGTTGGTACAATTTCACACCTTTTTGGTTTACTTTTTCAGTAAATATTGCTGAAAAATAATTCTAACGTTTACATTGAAAATTTTCTCCGAACATTTCAAAGGGGGGCTGTGAGAGATATTTTTATTGAAAATTTTGGTAGTGGATTCTTTTGTTCTTGAAGTTTGGCCCATCGTAGTGGAACCAAAAATGTACCGAGCAACTGTTTCACATTACACCAATGAATTGTCTATTTTATAGTGATTTCAAAAAGATCCCCTTCAAAATGTTCGGAGAATGTTTTTAATGTAAACGTTGAATTTATTTCTCAGCAATATTTTAATGAAAAAATTAACCAAAAAGGTGTAAAATTGTACCAACCGTAAAGACAAAAATATTGGAAGGGTCAAAAATTCATTATTTTCAGAAAAAAAATCTCGAAAAAGCAGGTGGGTTATTCTTTGATCTACATTATCCTTCGGTTTCACGTGTTTTTTACGGGACACCCTTTATTTAATTAGGCATCCTTATAGACATGATATATCTAGACATAAATATAAATATCAATTGATTCAAGTGTTATATATGATACATCAAACAACTATAAAATCTTTTTTTTTTTCGAGTGGCAATAGTATTTGTTATAGAATGATGTAGTTTGTTAAAATCCTGGAAGACTCTGAAAAACAGAGAATTCATGGTGCTCTTCCGATGGTGTTCTGGTGATATGAAAATCATGACAATTTTTGGAAAGATACGGATGGACATCTTTCCGAAACATCAAATATGACTGAAGATTAGATTATTTAGGATTTTGAAGATTGAGACCATAGTGAGATAGTAAATTCTTTGAGAAACAGTAAACCACTGCAAAGTATTACACATAACAACAATGGACGCAAAATGATTTCAAAATGATTCTCAAGCCACGATTTTGCAGCTTTTTCATAGTTATGTGAAATTTAGTGAGAAAGTCTAAACACTCATTTTCGAAAAAATATCGAAATATAACCAAATCAGTCTGGAAACTGGTTGGGTGGGGGTTGCCCAAAAATTGGGGAAATCTTGTTTGTTTTCGTGTTTCGCCACCTGTAGTGCTGCCCTCGCTTTGTCACTGTATGTTTTTTGATTTATTCGAGAGAATTTTGCAAAATATAGTATTTCTGTCATTGATTATTCTTCGAAAATAGCGATACCCCCACCACTCAAAGATATCTTAGGTTTCCAGACCTGTATACACAACCGCGAATAAATAAATTATTATTATTTTTTTTTTCATAGGAAAATACTGACCTCTATGATCGAGAGCAATTGTCAAGAAAAAGTCCCTCTGAATCTCGTATCTCAAAATTCTCGAAACCCCCACTCCATGCAAGTACAGCATTATAGGGTACGTTGTGTTGCTCAGAATCTGAGCCGCGGTTTCGTTTTTAGGAACGTCATCGCGATAGTTGCTCAACGTATGCTTCTCAGAGTTTGGCAGTACCATCCAGGCCCCGATACTGACCAGTGTGGAATTGTCCAAGTCCACAGTGGTTTTGTAGAAGTTTATAATTCCGCTGTAGCCGTATTTCTCTGGTTTGTCGAATTCTGGATTCTTCGGATTTTCAACTAGAAAGTTTCGGGAATTCAGTCAGTCAGAGGTGTATTTATGTAGGACAGTCTGTTTCTGACTGAAAGATGACTCAATAGAAAAATCAAGTTGAGACGTCTATTTATTGTTATAGTTGTGACAGCTCGCCAGGCAGTGCGGTGTTGCAACTCGTTTCTTTTTTCAGCGATGCTCCGAAATAGAAAGTTCTATGATTCGAATTCTTTTGAAAATTGTTCAAAATTTGAAACCCATGGACCATGGATAACTGTTCAACTGTTTTTTTTTATACAGGGTGGGGCCCCCCATACGACACGGTCTCTATAAACCAAACCGTTGATATTTCGGAAATTTCTTCTTTTCATCATTTGTATATTCATTGAGGCTGCAAGAGGAAATTATTTTGGAGTCTATATGGTAGCTCAAGAAAGTGTGACATATCGAAGTTGTGGTTTTTTACATGGAACACCCTGTATTTTTCCAATTTGGACTATACGTAACTTGAATGGTTTTCAAGATATGGCATTTTCAAATAGTAGTTATTATTTCAATGCATTCTTTGAATCGAGAGAGCTGTGAAACGACATTCATTTGATTTGGTAACAGAATTGTCATTGACAGATTTCACAGAACATTTCACTGTTCACTGAAATGAAGTTTTTATTCAGATCAATATTCCGACCGTAGTTCATTAAACAGACAATATTTTTTTTATTATTCAATTGAAACTATGACAAAACATGAAAAATAAATATATAAATGTCGTTTCACAGCTCTGTCGATTCAAATTTGAAAATGCCAATATCTTGAAAATTATTCAAGCTAGGTATAGGGAACCCTGATATAAAATGAAAGATAATCGAATTTTTTATTGTTCAGATTCATGAAATAAAGGGTGTTCTATTCAAAATAACAAAGTTATCTCCGTTTGAAATTATGAAAAAGTGACAATGAATTTTGAACGTCCTGTATAATATTGGGAAACGTGTTCTATCGGAATCAATAGCCTGAAACCTCTTTGATGCTTGGTCAAAATTGGAAAAAATGGTTTCGATACATTTCGATGTCATTCAGTCTCCAATTGTACCCAGCATTTTCAAAAACAAAAAAATGACTCGAAAACGGTTATAGTTAGGTACATGGTACCTCTCATGAAATCGTATTATTTTTTCTTGAACTATCCAAAGCTGTAAAAAAATACAAGGAGTTCCATTAAAAAAACCCAACTTTGATATGTCACACTTTTTCGAGCCACCCTGTAGACTCCAAAATAATTTCTTTTTGCAGCCTCAGTGAATATACAAAAATGTACCCTGTTTATATTTGTGAAAATCTCGACTAGAACTAACAAGCTTCATTATTGTGGAATGCTTCCATAATTTGTTCAGTGGTTAGCTGAAGACTTTTTATTTTGCACTGTTGGTATTGAAAGATAACCAAATTTGTCAGAACTACCTCTCCATATATTTAATTTGTTTCAAATACGTACGCACTGTACTGCAACTGAATAGAATTAAAGTTTTAAGGGATGTTCATGATTATGATTGAATGAAATCATTGTATTCTCAAATTCAGGAGTTTACTAAACGATCAACTTTATTTTCAAGTCAGACATCGTTCGCGATAAAATTGTCGATAAACCAAATTTTCTAACTGTCTACTAGATGAAAATATACTGGGTGTTTGATTTCGGTCCAATTTGGAGTCGAATAATACACGAGGATTGAGCTGAAACGGCGAAAATGAAGAAATAACTGCTTTTTGGAGAACACCTTGTATAGCCCAAGGACAAGTGCCGTATTTCTCAGTATTCAGGTTTTTCCATGAGTAAATTATCGATCTATTGAGATAAATGAAACATACAAATGAGTTTTGGCAATCGATTGATCATTCATGAAAGATTACCAAAGTTGTGGAACACCAATGATAACTCACTATATCAATTGATTCTGAGTATATTATAAAAGATAATATTATTTGATATCACTTCAAAAATATCTACTTCATGAAACAAACATTATCTAACAAACCGATGCCGAAGAACTTTCCCTGAATGATCAAATCTAAAATCTCGTTATTATTTGAATTTCATATAGCCGTCCATAGAACAACAAATTTTAACGACCATAGAACAATGCACTTCTGAGATATACATCGCTTTGCGAATCTCTGATGATATCTTGAAGAAATTTATTATTATATTATTTTGTGGGACAAGGAAAATCATAACTGATAAAATTAGTGCGGTAAAATTGATAGTTAATAGAGAAAATAATCACATCATGTGAGCCGTCCTAGATACGTCAACGTAGGAAATACAGGGTGGCCCATTAGTGTGTGGAAGTGTGTTTGAAAAAATGAAGTTATCGTTAATTCAAATCTCCTGAATTAACGTTTCTCCTGAAAACACCCTGTATCAAAAACTGGAATTCTACTGCATTCAGACATTTCAACCATCTTCCATTCTCCTATTCACCAAATATGGGCACCCATTTATCACTGTGAACATTTTTTGACACCATTCATAGTGCACAAATTATTGTTTACAGTTTGACAACGTTGCGAATCATTGAAAAAGCAGAGATTGTATTGGATGCAGAATTTCACGCTGATTTTGATGGTGAACAAATACATAGGGTGTTCTATTTAAAAAAAGCAAACTTTATGTTGCCCCGTTCTGGTTGATCATCCTGTATATCTCAAATTATTTTAGGATTGTATATCTGCGCAAATATAACAACATTTATTCGAAATATTTTTGTATTCCCCTTACTAATTGAGTTATTCTACTTCCACGCACTAATGGGCCACCCTGTATAACATTCATTATGTACACCTCAAATGGTGTTGAAGTATTTCAATATCTTGATTTCCATTCTGTTTTATGTAGTTCTATTTTACGTCCTGTATTATTCGTAAATTGTTAGATTTCGGTTGGGGTGCGAATGTTGAACTGAATTTTTCGTGGAACTACTCAAACTCTCTTATACTCACTGTTGATGAACATGAAATATCTTTGGAGTGTTAAGTTATTCATGAAAACTAAAGGAAAAACGACCCAATTGCCGATGAAGCCCAGAAACAGTATGGAAAAACTGCAACAAAAACAATCGTCATGTCACCTTTCGTGTCATATGATCAAATAATCAATTTTACTTACATAACGAGTCCTGAAATCACCGAAATCTTTTTCCATTTTGGCCATCGTTTTTTCGTTTCATTTTGTCCATACGCAGTCTCAGTAGTATTAACATGATCATAATCTTCTGTTGAATTTTTCCGCTGAAAATCACATTTTAATCCAAGAATAAAATAACGATTTTAGCACGAAATAATATTTACTCACTTTCAAACATCTACCGAAGTTCATGGCGTTATTTCTATTCGATGCTCTTGTGACCAAAAATCATTATTTGTTATCTATAGATGGTATATTTATTACACAAAAATCTTATCTAATTCTACAGGATGATATATTTATACAGGTGATAATTTCCCATGAAAAAATAATGATAGTTGATTGTATAAACAAATGCTTCGTTTTCAATGATATAGGGTGATAAAAACTGATGATTCATTTATTGCTCTGATATCTATTGAGATAGGATGTAATCAGTAGTTATTGCGAATTCTTTTACATCCAATGAAATATTTTATTATACATGATTTTTGAATTCGTCCTTCGATTCGATCAGTACATACAGGTTAAGCAAATATCAGGCCAATCTTCTAAGTTGATGATCAATTAATACTCTATCTTTGAATAAACCATTCACGATTTTATAGTAATACGTTATTATTCATTTCACCCTGTATATACATAAATATACATACATATAACATAGTATTTCAATGAATTCCGTTGAGAGGATTCTTTTGAAATGATAAGGTATTATTCATCATTTCCGTTCTGAAAATTCGATATTTAGATATGGACGGAAAAATTACACCATATACAAGGTGGTCAACTCATTTGGTTAAATTGCTTTCAAAAACTGGTTCAATTTTTTCATTGATGGAAAAATTATGTCGGACATCTTGAACAGTTATTTGAATTCATTGGAAAAAAGGAGTACGGTATTTGGTCCACCCTATATATTTAACTGTTGTATTTGAAGTCTGGTTCATATAGAGTTCATTAATTTCAAGAAAATTGGCGTTTGACCTTGCCTATTTGAAATAGGTCACCCTACAATGTTTTCAATTTTTAGATTCTCCTTCACAATGACAAATAGGGATAATCAAAAACCAATAAGGAATTGACAGAAAGGTAAGGATAATTGATATTGATCAAAATTGGAAGTATTTTCTCAATAGGGAAACGATGAATTTCCATTATCTATTTTGAAAACGAAAATGAAACTATACACAGAACATACTTTTGACCAAACTTTCGATTTTCAATGCTTGGCGTTGTTGAAGAGTAATAGTATACAGGGTGAGCTATTTGAAATGAGTAGGTTGCGATCAACTTCCGGTTTGACTGAAAATGCTATGCCTTTAAATATATTTTACATCAACTGTTTGTATGGACTTTTATGCCACATACTTTTATAATTTCGTTTGAGAGAGAATATCAAAAACTTCTGAGGAACAGAATGAGTGATAATACCTGTATAATAATCCATAAATGATAATACGTCTAGGAAAAATAAGTTTAATTTCTCTTCAACTTAATATGTTTTTTGTTAATACAAAATCGCATCAAACAAATGATTGACTTGCGAAAAATCCAGTACAATATAAGAGCCATGCTTAATAAAAATCCCACTACATCTAGAAGATAATATTGATAAAAGGGCAAGTCTAATAAAGGGTTCCGCAAATGTGGTGCCCCCTTGTGTCGTAAGACGTACTCAGTCCACCAAACTGCTTTTTCCAGTCCCGTCATTGGTTGATCCTTTAATATCTCTGCTATTTCCATTATTCTCTCTTTGTACCTGAAAATTACTCGGAAATCAAAATTCTCGGTATAAGCGGCAACACTGCATCGACAAAACGTTGTTAATCAACTTTAAAGAATAATTCAATATCTTGTAGTCTATGAACCTCACAGCTATCAACAGGAAGAAATCGGGATTATTATTTTGAGTCATGAATATAAAGTCTGGCAACAATGTAACTAATGAAATAAGATGGATACGATATAATGCTCGTTTATTGTACATTTTTTCTCGATTTCGTCTCTTGGTCATTTCTTTTGCTTGATTTCTGTTATTATATTGTTCATATGAAATGAAAATACGAAGTTGGTTTCAATCATTGAGTGAATACGACGTGTGATTTAGGTAATAATTGGTAATTTTTTCCCCTGATGTCTTCAAGACACTAAGAACTCAAATTAAATTGATCCAAACGAAGAATAATAGTTCAAGTGTCCTGAACGAGTTCAAGAATATATCCATCGACACTGAAAATGATCACCTCGGATTATTTATCACTTCCAAGATGGCGGCCTTGAGATTTTTCGTAGTTAGCTCGTTCTTGTCCAGACGTACACCGAATCCTCTGGAAACCAGCTTCTCCACATTAACATCTTGGTCGATCACGAATGGTATCCCCACTAAAGGTACCCCACTGAATATTGCTTCTTCAATGGACTGAAGACCACCTTGAGTAATGAAAACTTTCATTTTCGCGTGTCCTGTAAATCAGAAGATGTTTTGAATTGTCGCGATTTTGTAGTGACCTTTGGAATATTCATTTGTCCTCAACTCCATGGATACGAGAATTATATCACGAAAAGATTAGTGACAGAATGTCAACATAGCGATGACAGATGACGTTGATGAGTCATCACAGATGTTCTCTCATGAGTACTTCAGTTTGGAAAATGCTGGAATGCTGAAAAGCTTGAGTTCATCTCCTAGAAATTTTGACTACAATGCAATGGGCTTGATAACGATTTTTTTTTGAAAATATACCACGACATTCAAAACGTTAAGAAATGTAGCCAGTTTGTTTTGTATTATTTGCACAATACTCGCATAATTTTCGTGGACAAAACTGAATGAAATATCCGTAGAAGCCCCCGAAAGTAGTATAACTGGCAACTCTGACAGGCGTCGAGTATTAGACAGCTGACGTAACGGGGAGCATTGTTTTTGAAGTCTCGCTGAAAACAGGTGAAGTTTTCTTTGGATACCACATAATATTTCCCAGAGAAATTTCATATACAGTATTTTTCATCATTATATTTGATGTAGAAGCAGGTTTGAACCTAATTCATGATTTTGTGATTTGATTTTTCTTCTTTTAGGATTCATCTCTTGAATATAGGCAACCCAACATAGTATAAACTTTTTATACTATAGGTTACGCATATCAATCCCGATTACAATTGTTCCAATTATTATTTCATTATTTCAATACCTTGATATAGATACTAACCTTCCAGTCACGTTCGTTTACAATGTATTTTGTACCGTATCGTTACTTGTATATTTATATTTCTATTCCTTTTGTAAATTTTCTATACCCTAGGCTAGACATTCCAGTAACTTCAATATTTTAATATAATAGATACATGTTTTGTTACTTCTATCCACAATGTCCCCGGCATTGTTCATAGTTTATTCAATTTTATACTTAAGTTAGTTACTTTATTTTATTTTTGCCTCTAAGGGTACACTTAGGTGAACCAACTCACTAACAAGCGAAAGCTAAGTTGGGGAAACAGTGCTAATGTAAACAGAGTTTTTATTTTACAAAAATACGCGATACGCATTATTGAGAATGTTGATAAGAGGACTAGCTGTAGAGAACTTTTCAAAAAACTAAAAATCCTGACATTATTTAGCGTATATATTCTGGAGGTGTGCATATATTTCTATAATAATTATAAAAACATTACAATGTGCTTGCCAAAACATGATCATGACACTCGTTACCGCAATATGTTACAGCCCAATTCTCACTGCTCCGCACTTTATCAAAAAAGTTTTTATTTTATGGGGTGCAAATTATTCAATAAATTGAATCCGGATATAAAGTCAGCACCAAATGTCAGAATATTAATAGACTGAAAAAATTCTTAATTGAGAAATGCTGCTACTCCCTAGATGAATTTTGATAATTTTTTATGGATGCATATGTGTGTATGTGTACTTATTTATATATAGTATAGTATTTTGTATTATTTATTTGTTTTCACTAACATAATACGTACTAGACAAATTGTTTCGTCCATTACATGGTTTTAGTTTTCCTTTTTCTATGTAACAATTTCCACACTGTGTTATATCTCATAATTTTGGTTATGCATTCTGTGTTTTTTTGACATGTTTGTCCATTTATATTTACTTGTGAATATTTTAAATGGTAAACGAATAAAGTATCTATCTATCTATCTATTGTAAAGATATACTGTCAACTGCTTTTGCAAAATAAACATTATTATTATTATTATTATACGCTAATGTGCATTGTTGGTCATCTAGTCTAATTGTAAGAGCAGGTCTGACCAAAGAGTCAAACATACATGTGATACTTATATCAGCTTGTTAAAAAACGAGTTTCTTCAGAATATGAGTTATTATACGGCTTACTAAGTACATCTTGCTGTGGTACCCACTCAACAATTTTCACATTCTCTGGTACACCCGGCTGCTCCGTCACGTCAAACTTCCACAAAACCCTATAAGGAAGTTCCCTGAACGTATCCAACAAAACCCTCCTCATAGCCACGGGAACCCTATTGCTCTTGACGTTAGTCCCCAGACTGAAATAGATGACTCCATCTTCAGCTCCATCCAAGAACTCCTGAAGGTTCTGGAAAACACCTCAGCTTAATGGAACTCAGAGAGTACGAGGTCGCCTACCTGAGACAACGCTTTCGGGGGATTCAAATGCATGCCGCCCCCGATGCTCACGAAGGCCGGTCCGAGGGGTCGCGAGCTGAAAGCTGGATCCACGTTGACAAACATCATACTGAAGTTCAGCATCAACTCCCTCATGGGGGGCACCCCCTCGCCGAAGTGTCGCTCGATGATGGCTTCCTCGTTGAGGGGGATCAAACTGGTCAGATACATCGACAGGGTGTACAGGGCGCTGGTGATGCGTTGCCAAAAGACGAGCCTCCCTTCGAAGGGCAAGAAAATATCCGGGAACGCCACGGGGTGCGATGGGTTCCCCACGATGTTGTGGAAGAAGGTGATGAGCTCCATGGAGGCCACTCCTATGTAAGGGCAGTGGAACCTCACCGCGAAAGCCAGCATGATCGGGTGAATGTACTCCACGACCACGAGGTCGAAGTGCTCAGAGCTGTTCCGTAGAAGCGCTTGGACTTCTGGATGGGCTAGCTCTTGGTCACAAGCCGCGAAGCTGGCCTCCTTCACCAGGTTCATCAACTTCAGGGGGTTGTACTTGTACTCCTCCATGAGGGGGATCACGTCCATGTCGTTCCAGGTGTCGTAGGCGAGGCTCACGTCGATTTCCCTGAGGTTGGGGTTGTGTTCTGGGTCGGTGGTGATGACCACCACGTCGTGGCCTCTTTCGGCCAGCGACCTCCATAGTGGTCTGAAGACTATTTGGTGGCTGTAGCTCGGAGTGGGGATGACTCCGAGGATTCGGGCGCTTTCGATTAAGTTTTTTGTGGTGAAGAGTAATAAGTAGAGTGTTTTCAGCATTTTTCGAGCGATACTGAGGGTTTGACGAAAATTTCGTAGTGTTTGGGAAGGAATTAGGGATAACTATGGAAGTAAATAAAATGATGGAATGCAAATATTCATTGCGATCAACTATTCAAGATAATGAATACAATGACGGAAACCCTCAAGAATTTTAATATTTGTTTACTATTTCTGAGTTATCTATTTTTTATTGTACGCAATTTTTCAATTGTATAGGGTATCCCTGAAAACAATGAATATGTCACCAGTCTCCTACACGGATTTATTCAAAATAACACAAAATGTTGTGTTCCGATTGTTGGAAAAATAAAGAGTTGTAGATTTTGATAATATACAGGGTATCTCGAAAATATTAAATATATTAAAACTTTTGTTATTTCGAATTGGGGTTTTTATAACAAATATGTTATAATTTCAGGAAATTTCCAAATTATTATTATTGTAATATTCAAAATGAGAATTTATAAGCATTCGAAAGTGCAAAAAATTTTATATGATAAACGTTGATATCAGAATATATTTTTTATTTCAAATGGGAATTATGAAAATAGATTCGAAAAACTCAGAGTTCGAACCCAATTTCACAATGATTTAGATATTTATCAAATTCCCCAAGGTATTCAATTGATTAAAAATAGTGCCTGTGTAATATGAAATATGCAAGGAAGCTCTGTATTTCCTTAATATCCAAATAAATTGAACACTTATTTTTATATTTTCACAATAATATTTCCGAATTTCATTATTCATAAGTCACGCCGGTTCTAATATTATTTCGAAAGTGCTATAAAAAGTAGGTCGACAAAGATTAGATAAGATAAAATTCAACATTTTGGATATAATGCGTGATTGGAATTATCACGATGAAATATAGGTATCAAAAAATGTATTTGTAGAAAAATTTTATTGATTTAGCTTCATATAATCAATAATAATATATTTGAAATGAAAAAGGAAAAAATATTGAAGAAGCCAATCTCGAAAATTCCAACATTTTCAAAGCACTTGATTCGATTTCCAAAATGTATATGTAGAATGAAAGAAAAAAATATTCATCAACGTCCATGAGACCAATGAAGTAATCAAATATTTAGCTCCACTGCTTTAAAATCACTCCATAATTTCAAGTCAATCGTGAACTATAGAAAAGTTCAAACGATTGAAGGTATCATTCATGAAGACTTTAATGACCATAGGGCCAATTTGGGACCCTTGAGGCCCACCAGATGTCAGAGCTTTTCAGAATGTTGAGAACTTGAGATTTCTTAATGATTTCTAGAGGATTTAGGTAAGAAATATCCGTTGGCCAATGTATCTAAAATATCCATTTATTCAAATTCTACACTGATTACAATGAAATAAATAAAAAGCTAAAAATATTCAAACACTCACTCTCTATCTGATTTTCCTCTTGGACTTCTTGGCAGGTTTTTTACCCATTCTAACTGCTTTCCACAATAGCTTAATTGAATAATATATAAATAGGAAGAACAAAAAGCTCATCACGAAAGCTATCAAAAAGAAGAAAGCGATCACATCGAGCATATAGAACTGCCAAGCTGGCATCGCTGCAGCAGGGCTTCGCAAATGTGGTGCCCCCTTGTGTCTGATGACGTATTCGGTCCAATAAACGGCCCTCTGGAGGCTTGGCGTTTCTTCGTCTCTGAAGATGGCTCCCAACTCCTTCGCCTTTTCCGCGTACCTAAAAATACGCAATTTATATCAGGAAACATTCTATTAGTGAACAATCATGGATTCGTCAGTGATTATTTCTGATTGTTGAAATGCGCTTGCGCTGATTTCGATTGTTTCTAATTTGTCAGAGATGTAACGGTGGAACGAGGAACGATGTACTATTTTTGATTGATGAAGACAGCTTTCTAGTGGGGATAATTTTATCGTCATATTTTTAATTTTTTGTTCATAAATTGCCACTGGAGAATTCGAGATTCAAATCTAGGAATTTGATTTTGATGATAATATTTATAATGATTTCAATATGTTCTTCATTAAAAAAAAAAAAACATTGTGACCCTAAAAAATGACACTTATTTTCAGAACTATGCCATTTTGTTGATTTTTGATATTATTCAAGAATCGTAGTATATTGTATAGGAAATACCTTCGTCTTAATTAACCTTTTTGAATTTTTCATTTCAGATACTCATTCGGCTGGAATCATGTCAGCAGTATAACTGAAAATATACCTTATCATGTCCAAAAAACTCTTCTATCGAATATTTCGAAATAAATGTACGAAAATGATTAAATTTTTATTATTTTTTTTAATTGAATTTTTCAAGGGAATATTATCTGTTTCTCCATTTTATTTGAAGGAATGATTTTATAATTATAATTTTTGAAATATTTTTCAACGAGGTATCCTACTGATCATTTCAAGGAATTTGGGGTAGCTATCAAGGGGAGGGGATGAAAGGAGTAACATTTTTTTTTTGTTAGGAACACTTTGAAACAAAAATTAACTAGGAGTAGTACAATTCTAAAAAAACTCTGGATAACCCAGGTCGAATATTTTCAATATTGTGAAACTACCGATTCGTCCGGAAGTGACGCCATTTTTTTTTCTTTCAAAAAGAATCTGGATCATTAGCGTATTTAAAACAAAAAATATGGCCCACTCCTCAGCAATTCTTCGTGGAGAAAAAAAGAGACATTCAGACAACTAACTACAAAATATTTGAGCTTGTTTGATTGATGGAGAGCTGCACTTACTTTGGATTCCCCATCATCTCGTTTATCGTTTCATTCAAATACCGTTTGCTGAAATATTTCTTATCGATATAGAGCCCGTATCCTTTATTCACTGCTTTATTAACATTGGCCAACTGGTCCCCAAAGAATGGAATCCCAATTATGGGAACTTCAAAAGTAAGAGCCTCTTGAAGAGATTGAAGGCCTCCTTGAGTGATGAAAAGCTTGATTTTCGGATGTCCTGAAATTCATTTCGATTACGCATTGCTGTTGATGACTTGTGACTTGTTTTACTCACTCAAAATGTCCTGTTGGGGTAGCCATTTCTCCACCATGACGTTTTTGGGTTGTTTGAGCAGTTTGACGTCTAGTTTCATTATGAAGCGGTAGGGGAGGGTAGCGAAAGTGTCCACAAGGGTTATGAAGAAGTCTTCGTTGAGGATTCCTGCGTTCACATTGCTTCCCAAACTGAAGTAGATGGCACCGTTCTTAGCTCCGGCTAAAAATTGCCTTATGTGCTGTAAATAAAAATAATATTATCCTGATATTCAAGCCATACCAGTCAAGAAAATGGTTCCCCAAGGAGAAGAAGATTATATCGTTCTGATGTGAGATTGTGTTGATTAATTCTTGAGGTTACCTTTTGATAAGAGTAACAATCGTGTGACGAGTATGTGTTAAATCCAACTAATTAAATATTGGTGATGCAAAAGATGTTTCTTCAAGGTGGATTTCAGGTATGAAATGACTTCTCCTTCCCATTATTACATGGTTTCAAACACGAAACTCCGTCATTAAAGAGAACTGAAAATTCTAGAGGATCTTCATGTGTATTCTAAACCATCTTAGATTATCTTCTATCAATAACTTTTCCTGCAAATTATTGATACGAAGTGCCAAGGAATCATGGATGAGTCGTGCTCAATGTTGCATTTCTTTGAACATTTGTTGATAATTTTTTTCATTTAATTTTGATGCTTCAATCAATATCAAATATCAAACAGTACGAACATTTCAGAGTATGTGACTTTGAGCCAATTTGAGACCTCGGAAAATGCAACACTCTGTATGTTATTTGGAAAAAATTCACTTTCATATTGGGCAGCACCTATTGCTTGATACTCATACAAAATTTGAAAGCTCTATCTGCAGTAGATCGAGCACAATAAAATAAAAACCTAATTTTTTGAAATCTTTCAACACCCTGTAACTCCGCTAATAATCGAGATCGGACACATGTTCATGGGAACTTTTTTCCTTATTTTGTACCGGAGAATACGTACCTGAAATATTGCCGTGCAATTCTGAAACACCCTGTTTGAATGATAAACTTAACCTATCTTTTTCGGAGTATCGTTGAAAAAAAAAACAAGCAGCAACGCCGCACTTACTGACGAGCTGACACAACTATCTTAAATAAAGAAACTACATATAAGAACAGGTTGCAATTTTTAGTTGTCCCTCATTTTAATTTCATTAATGGTTCTTGGGCATTTTATTATATTTTTGAACAACAAAATAATGATTCAAGAGAAAAATTAACAATGTAGTGAAAAGAACTGAAAGTTAAAAAAATGGAAATCGGCAATACCCTGTATAATCATCCACCTTCAACAATGTCACAATCATATTGTGCGAAAATTCAGGATACATTACAAAAATTATTTTCACCATGATTCATTCGACTGACAATTGAAAATCTTCGAAAATTCACTGAATTTGTTTTATTTTTATATTCGTTGTTTTTTTTTTGGTGTCAATTTTGCTATCGTCATCTGTACCACCTTTTTCATCAAATTTTTTTCCCGAAAACTGCTGAAAACTTTCATGTCGACAATTGAGATTCAGGAAAAAAATAATACTCACTTCAGGCAAGGGTTGCGGTTCTTTAATATGCGTTCCAATAATCGAAATGGTATTGGGGTTAACAGCTCTAATATTATGCAGAATAGGATGAGTCCCTACGAACACCATACTGATGTTATTCTGAATCTGCAGAAGGTCAGGCATGTCATCACCGAAGTACTTCCTCATGCTTTCATCGTACCTCTTGAAAGTCTTATTGTAAATATACAACTTGTAGAGGAACGTATAAACAAAACTACGGAGCCTATCTTTGAAGCCCATGGTCGCCACATCCCCGATCTCCAAGTTGGGATCTGGATTGATCATCGGATGCACCAAGTTCCCCATGGAGTCGTGGAACTGCATGGAGCAATCCATGGACGCCACCGCGATGATGGGGCACTGAAACCTCCAACCAAATGCGAGCATTCCCGGTAACAACCCTTCCACCATAACCAAATCGAACTCGATATCCTCGTTGTGGATGAGCTCCTGGACCTCGGGGGACGACAGCTGGGCATCCTCGACCTCTTGGAAAACCTTCGCCAGCGCAGCTGCTATCTCGAAATAGCTCTTGGACTCGTTACTCACTAAGGAGGGCACGTCGTGTTTTTTGTAAACGTCGTAGGTGTAATGCATGTCGATTTCTTTTAGGTTAGGAAGCGATGCGTTCCTCTCTGGATCGGTGGTCATCACCGTGACCTGGTGACCTCTGGCGGCTAGTTCCCGCCAAAGGGGTTGGAAGGGTGTTTGGTGGCTGTAGGATCCTGTTGGAATTATGGCCAGGATTCTTGCAGACTGAGTAGGAACGATGGTTGTAACCAGGAAAAAGTACAACGGGAGCATGGCTACGATGCTTACTGAGTTTCTTTGGAAATCCACTCGATTCGATATCGTCTTATCAATCGTGAGAGATATCAGTGGTCGTTGACATGTACACAAGTGTTTTTTCGATTTGTAGTCAGCTATTATTCCAATACCGGCCGTGTAAATATACACGAACATTGTGTAATTCTTATAATATTACAAATTCGATGAAGATGACATTTTAAATAATATTTCTCTTCAAATCATTGTATGATCGGGAATACATCGAATTTGAACTTCGATTATTATAAGTAGAGTAAATAGAAAAAATCTTGAAAAATTGTGAATATGGGATGATGATTATTCGAAAAATGTATTGTACAGGGTGGGCCAAATTGAAAACTTTTGAAGGGAAAGTCCTGGTTCTAAACTAGATAGATGAAAACTGATGGCAGTGTCTGGGGATCAATTTTTATGACAAACCTTATGGTGAAAACTGCATGTCGATATCTATAACCGTTTCTGAGTTACAGCATGTTTTCCGAAAATGTGCATTTTCGAAAAGTTGCTGTAACTTCTTTCCTGGTGAAAATTCTTTGTTTCTAAAAAAACACTTTCAAAGCACTTTTTCACGTAGAATTCAATGGTTTAACTTATTATTTTTTTCTAATCATATATCAATGCCAACAGTTTTCATCTATCAAGTTTAGATGCAGGACTTTCCCTTCGAAAGTGTCCAATTTGGCCCACCCTGTACTTTTTGGCACATTAGAGACTGTCCGTTTTTCAATTTTCACCCAATATTCACCAACCATTCATCAATTTTCATTTTATAATTGTTTTGATTTTCTTTATGATTAAAAATAACAGTTTCGTCAAACATTTAATTGTTAGTTTGTTTGCGAGGAGTGCTCTAGGAGAAAAAATGTACTACTGTTATCTGAAGATATTGAAATTCAAGATAGCGTGTTCCATTTCTCCATAAAAAATGAATCACGAAAAAAACGTCTCAATTAATTTTTCCTAGCAAATTAGGGTTATTCATTCCCCGGCTTGAAGATTAAAATTCAGAGAGACAAAAATAAAACCAAAATTATTTCATATGAAATTCCAATGACTTATTAACAATTTTCCAAAAATGAATATAATTTTCAGAAGATTATAATACACAAATCTGTTAATTTAATTATACTAGAATTTCTTCGATTAGGTTAGAAAATGACAAAAACTCTCTTTATGTAAGGAACTTATGGCATACGAAAAAGTATTGAATAAAAAAATAATAATTCTCTCCAAACTATTCTTTCCAAAATTATATTATGTACTGGAAGAGAAACTGATTTTTCAATATTGTTCGCTGTCTAATATAAATTTGAAATCCTGACAAAATGAAGAAGATTTCATACTTGACATAAATGAATCTCGAATTGACAAAATTAAAATAACGTAAAAGATGATATAAAATGCTTGAAGATTCCATTTTCTCTCAAGTGTTTCTGAAAGTCGTTTTTTTCAATTTGTCAAATTCGTGCAGAAAAAATCAATACACAGGGTGATTTTTCCTAAAGGAAAGCCATATTCAGTTGTTGATATGTCCATGGAAAGCTAAATAAAATATTCAACACATTGGATTCGTGTACAGTGTGTCCATTGTGAACTAGAGGATATTTCCAAGAACATTTCTTTGTTATCTCAAGTTGAATTGGTTTTCCTGTGTATTATTGTGTGATTTGGATCCAAATACGTGAGTATAAACACAATTTTGCATCGAAACATGTGTAAGTCCTATGATAAGTGCAAAGTCACCCATATCTTTTGAGATACTTTGATACTATCCAGAGCAGTTTTCGTTCTCTAATCATTCATATACTCACTAGTGGTATTTCTTGTGGTTCCTCCAAGTGCGTCCCAACATAAGGGATAGTATTAGGGTTGATAGGCCTTATATCACTAAGAATGGGGTGGATCCCAGTGAACATCATACTAATATTCTTCTGCAGCTCCACCAAGTCGGGCAAATCATCCCCAAAATACTTCTTCATGCTCTCATACTGCGCTGGCATCAGCTTGAAGTGATCGTACAACTTATAAATCATCATATACGACACGCTGACGATCCTATCCGTGATTGTCATCTCGCTGACTTCTTCAATGTCCACGTTCTTATCGGGATTCACAATGGGATGCACCTGGTTGCCCATGGCGTCGTGGTACCTCATGCTGCAATCCGTGCTGCACAGGAGTATGATGGGGCACTTGAACCTCCAACCGAAAGCCAAGAACCCCGGCAGATGCGCCTCTACCATAACCAGATCGAACTCGATCTCCCTCGAGTGGATAAGCCTCTGGACCTCGGGGATGGACAGCTGCGCCTGCTGGGCCTGCCTCAGCACCGGCGACAAGTACTTGGATTTCCAGAAGTTCGTCATGCTCCTGTGGGTCACTATGTAGGGCATGCTGAATTTGTTGTAAATGTCGTAAGTGAAGCTCAAGTCGATCTCTGTGAGGTTGGGGATAGAGTTGTTTTCTGGATCGGTGGTCATCACCGTGACTTGGTGGCCTCTGGCGGCTAGTTCTCGCCATAGGGGTTGGAAAGGTCTTTGGTGGCTGCGTGAGGCTGTTGGGATTATAGCCAAGATTCTCGCCGACTCGGTCGGTATGATAGAAAAAAGCAGGAGATAAAATAACGACAGCATGGCTGTGGAGGTTACTGATCTAAGCAGTGGAATGTTCTGGTGACCAGAAGGGCTTGAAGGTTCGTTAGCATGGACGTTTCTGAGTGGGTAAAAGGGGGGCACTTTGAGCTCTAACTTGTTTCTAATATTGGATGATTTTGTACTCGTGTGGTTTTGATGAAAGTAGTTCTGTTTACTCACGTATTTGAGTCTACAAAAACAGGTAAATTCGTTTTGAAGTGTGACATTTCCCTATTTTTCTGTACAGGTGTTTGGTCGAAATTGAATAGATTTCGTCGACAAACAGACATGTGCCACTCGAAGAAATGATTCATCATTTATTCATGATGGATATACAATCAAAAATGCAGTATTTCTAAAATTATTCAGAAGCTGCAATGCCCATTTTATATTAATCGAAGACATTAGTAATATGAGTATTACAGTTTTCAATTCATGGGATTACCTACATGAAATTATAATAAATAACGATTTTTTGTATGATGGAATTTTGAAGGAAAAGTAGAAGATGGTTGAGTCAGAATTACAAAAAAATTGTATAACAGTTGATTATCTACTAATACTTTTCCGTGATTTTTGTGTGTAACTGGTATATTTTAGCTGTGTAAATGTCTCTGATTGATATAAAATTGACACAGTTGTTTATATATTGTGGAATTCAAATAATATACATAATATATTTCCAATATTCTTCTCGAAATGAATGCTTAATAAACTCTCTTTAATCTAAAGTTGACTTTAATTCACATTTTTACTGTTCTTCACAATTGAGTTATAAATATATGCACGCCACTGGAGAACCTCGGTTTTTATTTTGAAGTAGACAATTTTTTCGTTCTTGATCGTAGAGTTTTTGAAATGTATTCTCAAAAATGTAAACACGAGAGAATCACATAAAAATGATATCTCAGTGTAATTTTCAAATATAAAAATTTGAACATTTCAATATCAAACAAAATTCAGTTAACCCCTAGAAGCTGATATATTCCAAGAATATTGTTCGGGAAATATATGGAATACAGAGTGGCCCAACGAAAACGTACCGGAAGGTATAACTACCAGGGAGAGATTTTATCGGGAAAAACTTTTGACGTTAAAAGTATAGCCCAAACTTTTCCCTTCTGAGCGGGAGTAGCATCCCCTGAATTCTTTCCATTGGGAATAGGGGTCAATACCTCGTTGAAAAGACCTTCTGATTCCCTATACATTGCTTTTTTATTTTTGGAATTCCGTCAACTCGTTGCAAAGATATAGACCTTTGAAATGTCGCTAGTGCATTTCTCAAAAAATACAAGAAGTGAATCGATTCCGCTGAAAAACTTACCGTTTTGTAAATGTTGAGAATATTTTCGTGAGAACAATTCGCTTTTTTTTCTGTTTTTGTTGATTCCAGCTAGTTTCTCGATAAAATCTCTTCCTGGTTGTTATACCTTTCGGTACGTTTTCGTTGTATATACACTGTATATATAAATATATAAATAAACATCAAATTCTCTCGAGTTATCATTTACTCCATAAACATTGTCATTTAATTTCCTGACACCCTGTATCTAGCAGTTATTGAAAACAATATAACAACAAATTATCCCGATCATTTTCGATTTCGATCACTCACCAAAATGAATGAATTATTTCACGAGTTATTTCTACTTGGTACTTACGTCTGGTAGAGGCTCAGGCTTCTTCAAATGCATCCCAGACCCCACGAAAATCGTATTACCATACACTGGCCTCACATTATGAAACACAGGGTGAGCACTTGTGAACAGCATGCTAATATTACCTTGAACATCCACAAGCTCCGGCAAATCCCTTCCCAAGTACTCCCTACTGATCCCAGTCAAACGCGGTAGGAGATCGTTCTTGTATTCGTGCATATAAACATTGCGATAGACGAAGCTGAAAACCCGCTCCTTGAAGCTTAAATCCTCAGGATCACCAACATCCAAGTTGCTGTCGGGGTTTAGCACCGGATGCGCTGGATTCCCGATGGCCAAGTGATACTGCAAAGCCGGCTCCAAAGAAGACACCCCAATCCAAGGACACCTGTAGTACCCCACCAGCCCCAGAATGGAAGGAAACTGCGCCTCAGCCACTACTAAATCAATCTCCAGGTGGCTCCTGAGGAAATCCTGCACCAGGTGGTTCCCCAGGACGCGATGGGTGAGCTGAACGGTGACGTCTTTGAGGAAGTACCCCAGCTGGAGGAAGTGTTCGGAGTGCTCGACGAGGGTCTCGTAGAACTTCGCTTCTTTGAAGAAGTCGTTCACTGAATCCAAGTGGAGCTCGGTGAGGTTGGTTAAGGAGCTGTCTCCCATGGGGTGGGTGGTGAGTAGGAAGACTTGGTGACCGCGTAGGGAAAGCTCCCTCCATAGAGGCTGGAAGACTATCTGGTGGCTGAAGGAAGATGTGGGCATGATGGCCAGAATTTTTGCACTGTTGCATTTTGATACCAAAAGAAGTGACAGGAGGATGAGTCGCTTAGTGGAATGGGTAGAATTATCACAGTTATGTATCATTGTAGATGTCGTACTAGATCGAAAACTTTGAAAGGCAAACGTGCAAATGATAAATTATTTGCGGAACAATCGGATCTTTGTATAAGATTTAACTTTGTCTTATCGTGATAACGATGTCTTTTTGTGAGATACTGTTAGTACTATAATTATTTATAATTAACAGCAAAAAATTAAGCATGGTTCTATTGTTCATTTGTAAATATGGAAGCAAGTATATTTCAACCCTGGTGACACCTATCGTCAAATTGTTACATCATTACAAACATAGAACAACTGTATAAAAAATAGCATTACTTCCATATCTTAATGTTATTTGCTTTTTATTTCGACCATATTCGTTTCTTTTTGTGTTAGGAATCAATTAATATTCATATTATTACTCGTCAAATATGAAATTTTGAACCATCCGAAGCACACTTGTGAAAATCCACATGAGACGAATGAGCGTATTTTCACATTTTTGTTGATATGTCTGTAAATATCAATTTAAGTAATATGGTATGCTCATACAAATCGATAGGAAATTAAATTTTGCGTCGGATGGTGTGAAAATTTCATGGTTCTTCTATTTTATATATGAAAGTTATTGCGATTTGAAATTTACAAAAAGTAAACTGAAATATCAAACACCCTGTTGGATATTTTGGAACACTTCTAAGGATACCTAATAGAACACTCTTTCATTTATGTGTATACGGTGATTGAACCTCAAATCTTGAAAATTGAAGATGATATGGACATTTTGGTTAGCCAGTCCATCTGTCAAAATTTTTCGAAAAAATGGGGTATCTTTAAAACAAATGACGATAAGGAGAAAATGCAACAGGTCCAGAATTTTTCGTATAATTCGAATATCTGAAAATAAACAGGGTGTTCCATTTGAAAAAAACAAAGTTGATATCACTTCCGGTTTAACCGGAAGTAACAGGGTATTGAGAATATTTTAGGAAGATGGAACACATTGAGTAGTACCATCCACCAAAATTTCAACTTGATATCTTTTCCAGTTCTCCATAAACCTCTAATGAACCAGTTAGGTGAATCACCCTGTATATATCAGTATACTGGGCGAATCAAATGTTTTTAAAGCGAACACTAACCCCTTCTGCTATAACAATGAATGATATTCCTCATAGACTTCCTCTCTATTTTTATCTCCAGTCGTGAAGTTTGCAAACTTTTTTCTTAAAATTGATACTGAGTCTTGTTTTATGACAAATCTGAAGAGGTAACATCAGGGAATCTTGAAAGCTATTCCATAGAACCTGATCGCCATGTCCATTGTATCGTCTAAACACATTTGAATAGAAAATATGATTCTTCTTAAAATGAGATACTTTTCACCACCCTGAAGGATTGTTTCCTTCCAGTGAGGGATGAAATTAGGGGTACACTAGCCCCAGAAAAAAAAAACATTGCTGAAATCAAAAGTTCACCATTCATTCAGTGAATCTCAACGCGCGTTTTTTAAAGTTCGATTTAAACACGCTGAGGCGTGCTTTGAATGGGTAAAATGGGGCACCAATAGAAAAAAAGTAAATATTGACATTTAATTCTTTAATCTTTCTTTGTTTTTCGATTGTTTTTCTTTCGACAAATACAGCGAAGGAGTAATTTTGTAACCAGTACTACAATCAGTATTATCAGCACTAGAACAATGGAAACGAATCCGATAACATCTAGAAGATAAAATTGATAAAAGGGCAGATCGATTGCTGGATTCCTAAGATGCTTAGCTCCCTTGGATCGGATACAGTACTCTGTCCACCACACTGCCCTGTCAAGACCTGTCATTTCTACATCTTTCGATGATTCAGCGACCTCTATAACATTCTGCTTGTACCTGAAAACCAAGAAGACACACATCAGGACATACCATGGGGATAACGCAACATGAATCCTACATTGGGTTCTTCAAAACTTCCAGTATAGCCTCGCTGAAGCCACTCCTAGTCAAATTCAACCTGTCAACTGTCAAACCCATGCCTTTGCTCGCCAAAATCCTGGCGTTACTGTGTTGGTCGCCCATGAAGGGCATTCCCACCATGGGAACGTGGTTGAAGATCGCTTCTTCCATAGACTGCAACCCGCATTGGGTGATGAAGAGCCTCACGTTGGGATGAGCTGCAAGTCAGAAATGGCACTAGATAGCTCGAAGAGTGATTGCGCCTACCTAGGAGGTCTTGTTGTGGCACCCATTTCACTGTTTTCACGTTCCTAGGGAGGTTTAAGGTATCGGCGTCTTCGAATTTCCAGAGAATTTTGTATGGGAGATCTCCTAGAGTCTCCAGCATTACTTTTTTTAGATCGGCTGTGAGCAAAGCACTTTTTACGTTGGTTCCTAGACTCAAATAAATTAGCCCGGTCTTGGCATCATCCACGAAAGCTTTCAAGTCCTACCACAAGAAGAAGAAACTTGTCATGTGCTGAATCATTTTTGGAGAAAGTTATTACCATAGACGTATAATAAATATACAGGGTGATTAACCTAACTATTTCATTAGAAGTTTATAAAGAACTGAAAGAGATGAAATTTTTGTGGCAGCTACAGCTCAAAGTGATCTATTCCCCTAAGATATTTTCAATACGCTGTAAATTTCGGCTAAACTTTTTTTTCAAGTAGGACACCCTGTTTATTTTAAAATTTTCGAATCCTATGCCAAATTCTTAATCAGTTGCGTTTTGAATCGCTCCGATATCGTTATTTGTTTTTGAGATATTCCATTTTTTCAAAAAGTTTTGACAGATGGAGTGACTAACTAAAATGTCTATATTATCTTCATTTCTCATGATAGACAGTTCAATCTTTGTATACACATTAATGAAAGAGTATCCTATCAGGTATCCTTGACAGTTTTACAAAATATTCAACAGAGTGTTAGTCAGTCCATTAGTGAAAATTTTTCAAAAAAATGGTATATCTCAAAGACAAATAACGATAGAAGAGCGATTCAAAATGCAAGTGATCCAGAATTCTGCGTAGAATTGGAAAATGTGAAATTAAATAGGGTGTTTCATTTGAAAAAACAAAGCTTATATCACTTTCGGTATAACCGGAAGTAACAGCATATTGGAAATATTATAGGGAAATAGATCACATCGAGTTGTAGCTGCCACAAAAATTTCAAATTGATATCTGTGTTAGTTCTCCATAAACCTCTGATGAATTAGTTAGGTGAATCACCCTGTATACCACATCTTCCATAAATAGACTATATCTTTATACATCCAAGATTTGACAATGATTTTGTAAGAAACGTATACATTTATTTATTTATTTAAATAAATAAATAAATCTTCCATTGATAGACTATATCTTTATACATCCAAGATTTGATAATGATTTTGTAAGAAACGTATACAGGGTGTTCCTTAAAGACATGCTAATATTTGAAGGGGTTATTCTTTGACACATTTTAAGAAAAAAAAAACTTCTTATAAACGTATGTCCTAAAACTCTTAACTTTTGAGATCCAGGGTGATGAAATTTTGAAAAAAAAAACAGTTTTTTGATAATAACTGAGATAATATTTTAGACATCTTCAAAAAATTTTGTACATGTCTTCTATGCATCAAGGTGCATTTTGTGATGTGAAAAATTTTTCATTTCCTCTACCAGTGGCGTCCGTACGGGTTTTGCATTGAATATTTTTGGAGAAAAATAATAAGCCACTGCTTATTTTCAAAATGAAAATTACTTTGTTCGACGCATGGTTTTCGCTTAAAAAAATAAAAATCGCGTCACTTCAGGATCTATTCCTCAAGAATCTGATGCGACGTGAAATTGATTGTGCATGAACTGAAAGGAAATTAAGAGATCAGATTCATTACAATGTAAAAGTTAGAATCTTTCTTGCTGTTGCTTATGAAAACACAACCTTCTGAAAAATAAATGAATCAGGACTACCTTAGAAAGAGTGTAATATTTTGACACCCTGTATCTCAAAAGTCAAGACTTTTAGGACATACGTTTATAGGAAGTTTTTTTCTCAAAATGTGTCAAAGAATCGCCCCTTCAAATATTAGCATGTCTTTAAGGTACACCCTGTATAATATATATAAGTAAAAATTCTTCCATGTACATCCCAATT
Organism: Plagiodera versicolora; assembly: GCA_037013635.1. NCBI lineage: Eukaryota > Metazoa > Arthropoda > Insecta > Coleoptera > Chrysomelidae > Plagiodera > Plagiodera versicolora. Next base: position 5,715,565 of record CM072991.1, on the reverse strand, counting down.
TCATTTTGTTTTGCCACTCTCTCGAGGTTGCTATGGTAACGCGTTCGAAGAAGAGGAGACCTTGGACCCCGAGCACCTCATCTGTCATTACACATCGATGAATATTACCTCTGGGAGTGGCTTGGATTCCCCTATATGGGTACCGCCTCCCACCATCACCGTGTTGAGCCCACGCGGTCTGATCGAATGGAATAGAGGATTGACATTGATGAACAGCAAGCTCATGTCCTTCTCGATGTCCCTCAGCGACCTCACCCCCTCCCCGAAATGTCTCTGGACTATCAGGTCCTCAGCAGGGTACCTCAAGTGGTACTGAAGGTACCAGTTGGCCAAGTTGAAGGTCACACTGATCACTCGTTGTAAGAAGCTCATCGGGGGTGTGAAAGGGAGGAAATAGTCGGGGTACGCGATTGGGTGCATGTAGTTGCCTATCGCGTCGTGGATCCGGTAGGGGGCGTCCAGGGGGGTCACCCCTATGAAGGGGATTTTGAACCTGGGGAGCAGAGACAATTCAGCTCCGAGCTAGAGCTCGAACAGTTACTCTACCTCTCAGAAAACGCCATCTGAATGGGGTTCATCACTTCCACGATGAGTAAATCGAACACTTCGCTTTCATTCTGGATCAGCTGCTTCACTCCAGGCTGCTCCAGCTGCCAATCGGCTGTCTTGTCCAAAGCATCCAGGTACATCTGGATCATCGACAAGAGACTCTTCCCTTCGTTTCTGCCTCTGCTGAGGATATCCGAGCTTCCGTACTTCTCCATGATCTCGTAGGAGCCGCTGAGGTCGATCTCCACGATGTTCTCCAGGTGAGGATCTCGCATGGGATTGGTAGTTAGGAGGGTGAGGTGATGCCCTCTTTTGGCTAGCTCCCTCCATAGTGGTCTGAAAGCCACTTGGTGACTGAATGATGGTGAGAAAATTGAGGCTAGGATTCTGGCTGATTCGGTGCAGTTTGGAATACCGAGGAGGGTGATGAGAAGTAGCACCTTGAGCTCCATTTCGATTGTGACAGTGGAGCTACGTGCATTTGTGTTATCGATTTATCATTTCAAGATAAGAATTCAACGAGTTTGATTATTATTGAGCAATACATTGAAATTGGTTGAGGATTTCTGATTGTGTGTTTTATATTTTGGATCGTAGTCATGAGTGCACGGAGCCGATTATTGATTTTTGTTGCAATATAAAAAAATGATTAACTGTTTTTCGATAATATAAAAAAGCATAGCGTGACCGTGTACCCCTTGGTGGATCTCCGATGGATTTCTACCTTCATATCGTCCGCGCACTGGATGGAATTATCCTGGAATTCACATTAGTGTCTATTTTTCGTGACTGGGGAAATTTGAGTTGCACGCTTGGCACAGCCTTGCACCAGTTTCAACTCGCGGCGAATATTTACGAGTTCCTACTGATTATCTTCAGATGCATGGGGTAGCGAAAAATCTAGGAGAGACTGAATTGAATACTCATTTTGTTGCTATTTGGGAATTCCTTTGGATTCAAATGGCGTGCTTTTGAGTTTGCTGAATAGCCAGAAGTCACATGGAGCCAAATCGGGCGGATACGGGGGTTGTAGAAAGATATGAGTCGAGTTTTCGGAGAAAAAAATCGCAAATAACCAAGGCAGTATGACATGGTGCATTATCGGGATGAAGGAACGCGTTTAAGACGTGTTTAAGACACAAAATATTCTTGAAAATGGTTTGGGCGAAGTCAAGCGGTATTTCAACACTATCAGCAAGATTTCTTATCAATCGACGATTTTCAAGCATCAAGTCTTTGAATCGAATGTTATAAACAGTCCCACCAATCTAGGAGAAGAAAATTCCCTGCCATTCTTATGCCCGATAGTTTTAAATGACTATTTCCCTCATATGTTGAAATTCCTATTTGAAATGACAAAATTGTCACTGATTACAGCGACAATTTGCACGCTAGCAGGTGACAAGGGCGATTTTCACTCATTGAAATGTCATTTATCTGACAGCTATTTTTTTCATTCGCACTTTATTATAAAAATCATCAATACAGATTTGTGTTTATACAGGGTGGGGCATCCCACACGACTCGGTATCTGTAAACCAAACCATTGATTATTTCTGAAATTATTTCTTTTCATTATTTGTATATTCATTGAGGCTGCGAAAGGAAATTATTTCGGAGTCTACAGGGTGGCTCAAAAAAGTGTGACATACATATATAAGTTGTGTTATTTTAAATGGAACACCCTGTATTTTGTTACAGTTTTGAATAGTTCAGGAGAAAATAATATGATTTCATGGAAGGTACTATGTACCTAACTATAACCGTTTTCGAGTTATTCTTTTGTTTTTGAAAATGCTGCGTACAATTGGAAACTGAATAACATCGAAATGTATAGAAACCATCCCTTCCAATTTTGGCCAAGCATCACAGAGGTTTCAGGCTATTGATTCCGATAGAACCCGTTTCCCAATATTATACAGGACGTTCAAAAATCATTTTCACTTTTTTATAATTTCGAACGAAGATAACTTTGTTATTTAAAATAGAACACCCAGTATTTTTTTATTCTGGACAATACAAAATTCGATTATCTTCCATTTTATATTGGGGTTTCCTATACCTGGCTTGAATGGTTTTCATTTTCTTTGCATTTTCAAATAGTAGTTATCATTTCGATGCATTCTTTGAATCGAGACAGCTTTGAAACGACATTTATTCGATTTGCTCTCAGAATTATCATTGATAGTTATTATATTTCACCTCATCGAACATTTTACTGTTCACTGAAATGAAGATTTTATTCAATGGTTTGGTTTACAAATACCCTGTCGTATGGGGTGCCCCACCCTGTATATAAAAAAATGTTGTTATCCATTTTGTAGCTTTTTTCATTCGGGAAATAGTCCACAAAACACAGTGGTATATCCTTCAAGCGATTGTTTTCTAAGCATCACCGTGAACAATCAACGCAGTAACCCTAGCGACCCACCCAAACAACGGTCTTCCGCAGTTCATAAAAGGAGGCGGCAGACCGCCGCCGCCTTCACAACACCCACGAAGATGTTCGGTTCCGCGAGCGGCAAGAAACAGAGACCTTCGGGCGGCTCGGCGGGCTTCCTCGTCAGGCCCCGGCTGGGGGCGCTCAAATCAGTCTACTCGACTAGGCCGTTTGCTGCCCATTCGCCGGAGAAGAGGAAGAAAATTAAGTGAGTGTTCAAGGGGAGAAACTAGTTTTGAGCGAACAAAAAATTATTGTGACAGCTCGCCTGAAAATGCGGTGTTGCTGCTTCTCTTTTTTTCAACAATACTCCGAAACAAAAAGTTAGGTTAAGTTCATCATTCAACTTGTTCTGAAAAATTTAATGTTGAACTTTTGAGCGATTTTAATAAAAGAATTGTCGATTCCCAATTCACGAATAGTATAAAATATTCTAATAAAGTACGCAATGCCAACCTCTCGACTAAAATGTATTTAATATGATTCTCTACTTATAGTTCGTACAGTATTAAATGGATAGGTAATTAAAAAGGTAATTAATTATTACGTTTTTGTTATGATAGAAACTATATTCAATTGAATATTCTGAACAATCAAAAGCATAGCCAATTGGATGGCATTTGGCCTTAGGTTGGTAATACAGTGAGACGTTACATTATTTAGGGTTTGAATTAAATCACGAGAATGCTAGATGGCATTGAAGTATCTAGATTTCGAATTTATTTTTAAAAACAATTCCTTCATACTAAGAAAAGATCCTATGTTTATAGCATTATCTCTAAAAATTTGTGTACAAAGTTTCATGATGATAGGTTGAGTAGTGAAACCTTACCAATTATTCCTAAACTGCAATTTTTCTCCTCTAAAATACAGTGTGTAGGTACGCCACTGAGTATCAGTTACACTTTTTTTTTATTTCAAAGCGAACTGCCAATACCTGATCTTCAAATTACTTGCTCCGTTTCAAGGTATCCACCAAAACTTCAATATATCATTCTTCTATTGATTCCGTTGCTATGACGATTTTGTCTTCACTACCACCACTACGTTGCATGCACCATTTTCGATATCAATCACCATGGTTACAAACAATTGCGTGATGAGACGAAATTCTGCATGAATTTCCATCAAATAATTGCATGTGCAGTTCATCGTTTCTTATGAATATGATTATGCACCGTGATATTTCTAGCGGTTCTATTGATTTTTGTGCTTACCGCAAGGATACAAACAGAAGAGTGCATAATAAATGTCCCTATACGGCCGCTCGATGCATTTTCTTCTTCATAACTTGTCCAAGTGTGGAATTGTTAGTTCGTGCAGATTTTCTAAGTAACGTGGTGAGTTCTTTTTGTGTAAATATCGTCTATATTTTTTTTATTTTTTAACAAACCATCATCATTCAGATCCGTATAATGATAATAATAATAATAATAATAAAATAATAATAATAATAATAATAAATGTCTTTATTACCAACATCGAAATATACAATTCGTACGAAAAATACTAATGATAATAATAATGATTTGCAGTAAAAGCAAATTTGATGATGATATTAAATCGCCTACGAAAAGGAAAACTACTTACTACATTCTTCTAGGCTCTATTTTTGATATTTCATTGAATATAACTGAGAAAACAGTACAATTCAAAATAAGTAATAATAGAATCTGGTGGGACGTCATGACTATTTTTTGCAGCTTCGCCAAAGGTATTGAGCATAAGTAGAAGTCAAATAGTAAAAGAGAATATTTGATGAATAAACAAAAAAAAAAATGTAATTGTTATCGAAAAATAAACACAGGGTGACCCATAAGTATGTATAAGTAGAATAACTCACTTATGAATGAGAATAAAAAAATGTTTCGGGTGAGAATTGTTATATTTGCGCTGATACACAATCCTAAAATATTTTGAGATATACCGGGTGTAACAGGATCATAGTATACCTCACTTTTCTCGTTCATTTTTCGAAAAAAAAAATTCAAATTTGGAATATCCCATATGAACAGCAACTTTTGACATCCAAAGGATCTTTTCCCACTTCCAGTTTGGCCGGAAGTACCTGTTACTTTTGATTTTGTAATGGGACACCCTATATTTTATCACATTTTCGTTTGAGCTTTGGCCAAAAACCAGTTTCATAACATTGCTTTGACCATGTAATCACCATGTAATCAAGTATTTTCAATGATATCCAGATTCTTCTAGCACTACAAGTTGTAGGAATTTTCTAATAAATCGGAACCATCAGGGCACACTTAAAATGAAAAATAAAAAAACAAAATATTCACATTCAAAATGTCACTTGCTCGGTATCGTTGAATTCATAAAATTGTACAGAATCCGAAAATAATAAAATACAGGGTGTCCCATTTAAAAATCGAAAGCAACAGGTACTTCCGGAGGAACCGGAAAATCACTTGTCAAATGTTGTTGTTTATCATATGTGAAAGATACCCTAATTTAAAAAAATTTGTTTGAGAACTGAAGGAGAAAAGTGGGGTATACCATGATCCTGTTACACACTTTTTTGAATAGGACACCCTGTATATTCTTCGAGGTCACATTCAGAGCTTGTTGGAAATTTTTGAATCGTGAACTGAAAATTTTCCCAAAAAATAATCAATTTTGGAGAATACAGTATAGGGACAATTACTATACTGGATGTTCCATTAAAAAAATTGTGGACTTTTGGTTCCAAAACTCCAATATTCTAGTATAATTTGAAAAAACGTGATCAAAAGAGGAAGAAAAAAAACAAAACTCCATCAAAACTAAATTTGCGCAGAAAATCCGGTCCTCCGAAGATGGACTGGCGTCGCGGTAAACCGGACTCGGCGGACGCCGCCCACAGAGAGGCGGTCAGCCGCCTCAGGATCCTTCTGGCGGAGAGCTACGTGCCCGTGAAGAGACCTTTGCGAGAGCTGGACAGCGCAGGCGAAGAGACCGACAACCAGTCGATGGTAAGCGCCGGGAGTAGGAACTCCAGGATCAGCAGGAATTACCACCATTACAGCAGTCCGGTGGTGCCCAGAAAGTACTTTTATTATCCGAGGGTGAGGGGTGGTTACGGGGGGTTGGGGGTTGAAAGTGAGAAGCCAGCTTTGTTGCAGTAAGTGAGAGAGTTTTTTTTGGTAGTTTAGTACTCATCATGAAGCTGAAATTATTTGTTTAATTAATCGTTCAATAATATGGAAACACCCTCCTATAATTTGAAGATGTAGGCAGAGCTTATTATTTTTTTTTAAATGTCAAGTACTAAAAGGTCTACGTTGTAACAAAATTTGAAATGTTTATTCCAATTTTCAGGGCATACTACGATATTTTTTCTTGGTTGAAAATCAAGATTTATCATCAGCGATTTTTTTATTGAAAAAATCACTACATAAAAAAATATTCATTAATAACAAAGTTATGAAAACTCTAAAATTCGAAAACTCACACAGCTAACAGTCACAGAAAACACTCTATATCAACAGAGATAGCCATGAGAATACATTTTTTTATAATTTCAACAATAAAGAGCCGCCAGATGGAAAAAAAAACAAATAGCGTAAATTTTTTCAATTGAACATTTTAATAATTAGTGATAGTTACGTTAATAAATTTTTTTTCCTTCATTATTAGTTGAATTGTGTGAATGTAATTCCGTTATTTTCATTTTATCCATAATGAACCATTTTCTAATATACAGGGTGTTTCAGAATTGTACGGCAATATTTCAGGTACCTATTCTCTGGTTCCTATGCACATGTGTCCGATCTCGATTATTAACGAAGATACAGGGTGTTGAATGTTAAAAAAAATATCTTTTTATTTTATTTTGCTTGATCCACTTTGAACAATTCCTCTAAACATTTGTTAATAAATTTCTTTTTCATTTAATTTTTATACTCTAATTTATATCAAATATCGAAATAGTATGAACATTTCAGAGTATGTAGCTTGGAGCCAATTCACAAATTAATTAATTTCTGAGGAAACTGAACGGAATTCGACTAAACGTCAAGAAGAGAAAATTTAGGTAATAGGTTGAAGAAATTTGCAAGAAAATATTAAAATTCACCAGTGGCGTACGAGTAAATTTTTCTTCAGGCTTTTATGGATGGAGACCTCGGAAAATGCAACATCCTGTATGGTATTCGAAAAACATTCACTTTCATATTAAGCAGCACCTATTGCTTGATACTCATACAAAATTCGAAAGCTCTATCTGCAGTAGATCAAGCACAATAAAATAAAAACCTATTTTCTTTTTACTTTCAACACCCTGTAACTCCGCTAATAATCGAGATCGGACACAAGTTCATAGGATTTTTTCCCTTATTTTGTACCAGAGAATACGTACCTGAAATATTGCCGTGCAATTCTGAAACACCCTGTACAATGTCACTTCACACACAAATGGTGAAACAAAAAATGGTGAAATTTCAACTCTGAATTGGAATTTCTCGAAAATTATTGATTTGCTCACGATAATATTATCAAATTCGCATTTGTTTCCAACACTCAGACCTCAATCTGAAAAATGAGTATCTTTTCAGAGAATCGCCCTCAAAAATTGAAAATTCTTCAACAGCACCAGAACTAATGTCTTTTATCGAAAGACAAGATGAGTACATCGAAGAACTCGAGAAGGAGTCGAAATTTTGTAAAGCAAGTGTATTTTATTTTAATTCAGCACCTTTCATCACAATAATATTTGGGACTCGCACATGCAAAATGCCTTTGGTCTTTCTTTGAAAAGATCTTCTGATGTTTGAAATCTCAATCAAAATGGGGAATGAGAAATTCATTTAATCTTTTCTCAAGTAACAAATCGTATAAAATGAATTATGGTGAAATGTTCTTACAAAAATTAGAATTTTACTGGTAAAGTAAATACTTTTTATGTTGCACTGTCACAACTCTCACTCTGAGGACTCATGAAGAATATAATGAATCACCAAGGAATATAGCATTCTGTATTAAATGAAGAAATTGGCGTCTACTTCCGGTATAACCGGAAGTGCCACAGCTTATGTTTTTTTGTCATAATTGAAGGAAGTGTATATAATTCCTTATAACTTATAATAAACTGCCACAGTCCTGTCGATTTCAGGAAGAACTTTCAACTCTCTTAAGCAAAGTAAAGGAAGTCATAAACGAAAATGAACACCTACATGATAAACAAAGATCGAGGATGATCAAATCACTCTTTCAACACATCGAAACTGAAACAGAAACCGAAACAGAAACCGACAACAAAAATGTGAGTGAAATAAAATCAATTGCAGAGGCACGTGTGTGAAACTTTTGATTCTTTCTCGTGTAGATTTTACGATCTCCAAAAAAACCGAAAACAACTAGACTCATGGAAGGTCCTTCCATAGTATTCGAATCCAGAATTTCAGAGCTGGAAGCTCAACTAGCTCAAGCGAGGATTGATCTCAAGAAATCTCATGAAGAAAACGAGACACTGAGAAAAAAAATCAACGATGGTACAATCCTAGATACTGTTGGCTACGAATCCTATAAAATGCAATTAGAAAACTTGCAAAGGTTAGCAATGTCCTTATTTTTATACCATTCGTGTTGTTACATTTACACACTGTACATTAAAATATTTGAAAAGTGCATTTATGTGTGAATTTTCGGAAGGAAAGTTCATACCTATTGTTTTTTGTTGGGTTCAAATTAGTTTTTGTTCGTTTCCCTTGTTCACGTATATTTCAAAATGTTTATATATTTAGTCAGTAAACCTTGTTTTTCAACAATTATCCCAGGAAAAGTTTGGTTTGGTCATAATTTCTTTGCAACTGCAATTATATTCATCAAACTTCATATTCACAGTCCAATTTCTTCTAATTATTTAATGTTCCTTGCAACAATATTTTTTGCATCACTAAAAAACTGAACTTTGAAAAAAAAAGGCATTTCAACTGAACAAAAAAAGTTTATACGATATCGGAAATTATATATCTTGAGTATTTTAGAAAGTTCTGGAGTAATTTACTAGATAATGAGTGAGCATTACAATTTCTCAAAAAAAAAAAGATATGTCGAATTGTCGTTCGGCGCACAATATGAGTCGCTATCTGCGTTGTTACCAGCGATTTTTCAGAGAAAACTTTTAAATTTATTGATCTAATAATTTTTACACATATTATGGTATCTTTCAACAGTATTTAGAGACTTGGTATTATTAAAAATATTTATTTGGAAAGGAGCTACAGCTGAGCTCCGGGAGATCCTCTTAAAAAATACATTTTGCGGTGACCACTAGGTATATCTCTGAACTGGATCATCTGAACTTAAAAAACCATGCAGATTTCGTTAAATTAACCAGTAATTAATCGAAGAAATGAGTGAATTATTTTTTTTGCCAAATGGCGGTTTCTCAAAAAAATTTTTGACCAAAATTTCGGCCTTAAATTGTTTATAAAAAAATATTTATCGGTGTGAAAAATCTTCGATTAATTACTAAAAATATATTCAAGATGATCAAGAAGCATTTTGAGAAAAACGCGTTCAAAGTTTGAAAAGCTCTTTCAAGCACTCTGAAATGCCTTTTCAAATTTGCGTGTGACTGCGAAAATATTAACCGGAACGATATGAAATTTTCTGTGTATATTCTTAAATATATGTAAATTGAGTTAATAAATTTAAAAATCTGTATATATCTCCTTCAGATACTGTACATACTTTTCTCGATTGAATTTTGCCCAAGAATACTAAATGAAAAACTCATGTCATACCCCCCTAAGGTACATTTTTTTGGTTTTCTGGTTTTTAGAGAGAAACAAACGCTGCAGGACACGGTCCAAAAATTAAACAGCACTCTTACTATCTTAAAAGACAAAGAAAGCGAGTGCAAGGAGAAAGTAAAGAGGAGTTTAGATGTAGCTGAACAAACGCAGTACGAGAAAAGCGCTGCTGAATCAGAAATTAGAAGGCTCAAAGACGAGCTCGATAGGCAACACATGAAACTGAGGGAAGCTATAGCTGATCAGGTGAAAAAATATATATTTTTTTGTATTTACCCTTCCAATATTTGTTCAGACAATGATTTTGAGGGGAATAATAACTCTGGTGTACTACAGGGATCTCATTTAGGACCATTACCTTTCAACCTATTTGTTGATGACGCGAATGAAGTTATTTATGTTGGGAATTCCTTTTTTTTTGCTATCGACTTGATGAGTTTTGAAGTTTTCTATGTGTGGTTTTGTACTTACTATCTCTACTAATATTATGAATGTAAAAACTACTCAACAAATGATCATGCAACTTTTTACACATATTTTTGGAGGAATTGGGATAATCACAAGATACTTTTTATTGAAAAAAAAATTGTTTCCCAAAAAATCTCTGAATCTAGGTGGGTTTTATCGACAATATAGAAAATGACAATTTTCTCGAAACAAAAAACTCAATCACGTCATTTTTATACCAATACTAATTTTGATGGGGTCATTTGAAAGAGCATATTTCTCTGCACACGTTGAACCAAAAATTTTGTCACTTCACATGGAGAAATTAATAAATAATCGATAAATAATTGATTTCGAATGAGCTTATTTTTTTTTGTCAATAGGCGAGATCACGAAATCATAAATTTGCTCCAAACCTGCTTCAAGATTGAATAAAATGATGAAAATAGTGTACATGAAATTTCCTCAAAAATATTGAATAATATCCGAAAAAACTCCATTTTAAAACCACTAATTTCAGCGAGACTTCAAAAACAAGGCTCTTCTTCAGAGTTGCCAGTTAAACTACTTTTGGGTCTTTTGCAGATTCGTTTAGTTTCGTCCACAAAAATCGTACAAGTATGTGCAAGTTTGTACTGAAATGAAAACTCTGAATTTTTTTCGTTTCATAGATTCAGTTACCAGTAGAAAATATACGGGAGTACTTGTGACGTAATTTCTAAACGCACCCCAAGTTTGGGATTTTTTCTGGCGGAACTATTACGAGAACAAAAATCTAAAAAATACCTGGGTACATTTCTCGATGTCGTGGTATTTTTTCCAAGAATTTGTAATCTGGCCCATTGAACAAACCCCTCGAAGAAAGATTTATTGACCGTTCTGAATTCGAACATTTGATAAATTAGTTTGTTCAATTAACTGTGTAAAATAAATTGGTGTAAAATAATTATACTGATTTTTATTAATTATAAAATAAGGTGATTTCGATTTTCAAAAACGTAAAAATGCAAAAACACTACAGACTAGAAATAAAAAAAAAATAATAAAAAATTGTAGGGCCGTAGAATCGCCGACGAGCGATCAGCTGTCGAAAGACGGTATACTCAGCAAATTGAGCAGCTCTCTGCTGAGCTTGGAGCCCAATGGGAGACCACGAACAAATTGCACTTGGAGCTGGACATCCAAAGACGCGAAAACGGGGATTTAAGAAGAGAAGCAGCCCAGAAACAAGCTCTGATTGATGAATTGAAGAAAGACATGCAAAACAGAATCGGTGAGACTTAAATAAATTGTGAATAATTTTTTCTTAGGTTCTCCGACAATCGAGAAGAGTTGGCAACAGTGTTTTTTCTTCAAGTTGACAGGGAACTAACCCCACTTTCTTCTACTGTATTGTATGTTTTTAATCCACTCAGCTCGTGACTTTTCCTTTCGAAAAAAAAAAAGAAAATTCCCCGCACAGACTGACCTCGCGATTTCCTCACCAGATGGCGTTCGTTTCAGTGACCTTGCAATCGGATATAGGGGTGAGCGGGGCGGAAAAGGGGGCTCTCGAGCAGCAGATCGCCGCGCTGCAGATGACGAACGAGAGGAACGAGCGACAATCCAAACAGGAAATCGTTCGTTTGCAAGCGGAAATCCAGTCTCTGAGACTGCGGCTGGATCGAGCCGACGCCGATCTGATACACAGCAGGAGGGAGAATATCAGGATGGGTGAACAGGTGGCATCGTTGGAAAAAGAGGTGAGACACGTAGATATCGTTAGGGCGCTTGCAGTCGGCGATGCACAGGCGCAAGGAGCCAACGAATCTTTTCTACTTAAATTGACGTAAACAGACACAAACGTGAAGGAAATGAAGCTTTTTATTTTATTTTATTTTTAATATTTTTTTAGTTATTTTTTGAGAATTTTCTTGTTTAATTTTTGTTGTACAATAATTAACATTCTTTAATTCTGAAATTAATTAACAGTCTGAATTGAGGCTGTGAGCTTTCCACATTTTCAACATATACTTTTGATTTCATCAAAAAATTTTTTTCAGTTATTTTTCAAGAATTTTCTTTTCATTTTTGTTGTACAATGATTGACATCCTATTGTCTGATTTATAGCTGTGAGCTTTTCACTTGTTGAACATATATTTTTCATTTAATTTTCAATATTTTTTCAGTTATATTTTGAGAATTTTATTTTTTAATTTTTGTTGTACAATAATTAACATTCTATAGCCTGATTTTGAGCTTTCCACGTGTTGAACTTTTACTTTTCATTTCATTTTCAATATTTTTTCAGTTATATTTTGAGAATTTTCTTGTTTAATTTTTGTTGTACAATAATTAACATTCTATTGTCTGATTTCGAGCTTTCCACGTGTTGAACTTTTACTTTTTATTTTAGTTTCAATATTTTTTCAGTTATATTTTGAGAATTCAGTTTTTCATTTTTCTTGTAAATAAATCTTGAAAAAATGGAAATGAGAGTCTGAATTTTTTTCATTTCTCTATATGACCCCCCTTCCCTCCCCAAAAGTAGTTCCTGGGTTCGCCTTTGGACAGACGGGATTCAGTGTTTTTGTCTTCAATAGTTGGGTATTGTGATATTGTTTTATGTATTATTAAGGGGGTATTCTGGTCTAGAGACAAGAATTCTAGGTCATTTTCGAAGTACTGTACTGTAAAGCAATCAATATTTTTAGTATCCATTTTTATACATTATTTATTAATATTCAAAGAATACAAAAAAATATTAACAATTGAAGAAAAAAAAATCAAAATCCCGTTAATTATCAGCTGATGAAGTGGGGAGTCTCAAAAATTGGGGGCCCACGATTTTCACCCTCCTAGCAATCTGATACCAGAAAATAAAAGAGATCATCAATCTATAATAATGTCACAATGTCTGAAACTACGGAAAAGTTGTAATTTTTTTATATAAAATGGCGACCGCTTAAAGAAAAAAATTGAACCACTTTTTCGACTTTTTCAATTTCTTAAAAATAGTAAAAATTAAAATTTGGGGACATAGAAAAGTTTCTGAAAAAGACTCTCTTGAAATTCAAAGGGTATCGCATTAAAAAAAAAACGTTCTGAGAAAAACGCGTTTGTTTCAAGTGAAATTTTTGCTCATAAATATGAAGGAAAAATCCTTTTTTTATTCCTAGAGCGAAATACCTCCTTGATACTTTTATTAATTGTACAGTGTGTTCAAATATTCCGAACCCACATTGATGGAACGTATTTTTTTTTCGAGTTTTTAGATTGCTTTGAGCAACGCCATCGCTGATGAGAGAAATAAAACTCCTAGGGGTAATGAAATTGTAGCTTTACCTCCGCCAATTTCACAGAAAGATGAAAGGGACAAGGAGATGACTTCCATGATACACGATTTGGAAAATAAACATGGTGAGTTTTTGTTGTGAAATGAAAAAAGTTTTTTAAATTGTGAGTAAAGTGTACTACTGAAAATTCACTAGAAATAAAATGTTTATGACCAATTTCGGATGATATTAAAAAAAATTAAATATTAAATTAAAACAATAAATGGATTAAAAATAAAATAAATGAAGTATACATAATTAACAAATTCTTGTGAAGCACGAAATCATTTTTACAGCAGGAAGTCCTTGAGATTTTTTATCTTCCACATTTTTGGATAGATAGGCGAGATCACTATTCTAAAAACAACTCTTCCGGTGACGTCACAATTATTATTTCGGAGTTGCTAGTGAAACAATTTTCAGTTGCATCTTGTAAATGAACATAATTCTTGTGAATACATCAAAATTGTTCTTGTTTTTTTGGACTGATCGGATCCGATAGAAATAATTCACAAAACGTTGTTTAATATCATTCTGGCGCTGGTGGCAACTCGAACGTTTCTGTGTTTGTGGCACAATTTGAACAAAACAAGAAAAAATCATCAGACACCTTCAGGTTTGAATAATCCTGTTCCTCACCAATAGTTTAGTAAACGACCAGAATGTTTTCCGTTTTCCATTGAGTCATCAGCAGTGACCGATAATTTCATTAAGCGTTCATTAATTTACGCAGATCAGAATAGTTTTCAAATCTCTTATACATCATTGAGTGCTTATTTTGTAAATAATACTATTCCTACTACCTACAACTTCCTGTTGGATTGTGAAATGACATCTTACCACCAACAATTAAATTAAAACAACAAAATTATTATAATTTCCATCTCTATTACTCCCATCAAAAAAACAATTAACTATTCCTCTTCGTGCTAGTTCAGTACTTCTGACGTCACAACGCTAATTGTCGATTATATTTATTGTCAATTTATTCAGGTGGTTCTCACATATTCTATTTTTTCAATATCATTTGTGTAATATGGAAAATATCTAGCTGATCATTGAAATTTTGATTGGACATAGTTGGGAATATTAAGACTTCATTTCACAGTGACTTCACAACGATGCCAAATTTATTTGAAGAGAAATATTCCATTTGTTGAATAAATTTTTTGTCGATTTTGTTTTTCAAAAAACGCTTACCCATAATCAAATGTTATCCAGATTTGGTGTATATACCGGGTGTAACTGGATCACAGTACACCCTCCTTATCTCCGTCAGTTTTGTAGATAATAGATTGAAATTCAGGATATCCAATATACATAATAAGCAGCAATTTTTTATCTATAAATGATTTCGGTGAAACCGGAAGTGATACCAACTTTCGATCTTCGAATATTATTACATTTCTGCATAATTTTCTGGATCCAATGATACTACATAAGTGAAATTGCAAACGTCGAAATTTTCATAATTCCGATCCATTCCAATTGATCTGTCTGATACTAGAAAAATCGAAATCTTGTCAATAATACTAAATTGCTTTTTTTATGAGCAAATAAAGTTCATCGTAATCGTTTTTGGGGTGAAACTCAATTTTTTTAAATCGATCAAAATCACAGCTCAGTATTTTCTTAGTATAAAAATAGAACAAAATAATTGTATTTCTCATTTTCTTTTAGCTGTATTTTTGATTGTAATAATAATAATATTGATAAATTCCTTATTAATAATACTTAGAAATGATACCACGATACCAATATGCTTACATTTGAAAAAATCAAACTAACGGAGATACCGGGGGTGTACCATGATCCTGCTACACCCGATATTTTATGAATCGAAAACATTCGAATGATGAACTTAACCCAACTTTCTTTCCCGGAGTATCATTGAAAAAAAGAGCAGCCACACCGCACTTTCAGGCGAGCTGTCAAAACTGTCTTGCTTGAATAAATAGACTATATTCACAATTCCTCTACATCAGAAGACAGGTTCATGTTATTTTTAATGCATTCAGTACAAGTTCCTGTATTATTCCCATAAATATATCAATTTATCCTTTTCATGATGCTCCAATGCAAAAAATTCAACCTACATTCAGTTTCTTGAGGAATTTTGCCGTTCCCCATTCACCCAAAAAAATGTCGCTCTTGTTATTTTTGTTGGTACTGAAAGAGGATGTTTTCCATGAGTTGATTTTCGGCTGGTTGTTTCTGAGCAAAAAAAATAATGAGTTGATGTTTTGCAGCGGCCACGGTAGCCGAATTAGAAGACATGATCCACTCCCAAAACCAACTCATGGAAAAACTCTCCACTGAATGTCACGCACTAACAGAAAAATTGGAAGACGCTAGTCTCAGACATAAGTAAGCATTCCCATTTTCTCTTACGATTAGTTCGAATGAACACCTGCCGAGATCCGATCTCGACGCATCCCAGTAAATTCAGTTACATCTTTAGGACGTTTATACAGTGTGGAACAGCCGAATATGGAATAAATTTGATAACGAATAAATGAGAGCGTGTTGGGAAAAACGCTTGGACACGTCGATTTGTATTTTCAGATGCGCATTTTCTTTTTTTTAATTATATAGGGTGTGTCATGTGACAGTGGCCGATACCAACTTTCTTACTTCAAATACAACCCCTTGTATATCATTAGTTTTTTGGATTCTCCAAAAAATTCTAGACTTAATTCATGTACAATGTCCCATACCTATCTTCAACTGTTCCGGAAATATCAAATGTTTTCAGATGTATTACAAAAATTAACATTAAAAAAAGAAAGTTGCGTTATTTTACAAATAACTGTCTTTGACTAGCCTGATAGGGTATGCTGTGCAATGATTGTTGTTTTTGTATCTGTATATTTTCATAGGTGAATAAAGTTTTCTTTTTTTATATAAAAAAAAAACGCGGCGAACCTTTTAAACATCTCTCACATTAAAATTAATGTTTTTTTTTTCGTGAAATAATAGTATATTAAAGTATAAGTGGATAAAAAGGTCTTTAAAACACGCGCGATTTTTCGACCACGACGGCGCAACCGAAGTGCTCGAAATAAAGCAAGTGTTTTAAAGACCAGATCCACGAATACTTTATGCTATTTTTTTTATTGGTGCCCCATTTCACCCATTTGAAACACGCCTGAGCGTGTTTAAATCGAACTTTAAAAAACGCGCATTTTTTAAAGTTACCATGGCAATATCTACGAAGGAACGAGAAACGTGAAGTCTAAATGACAAATTTCTGATTATTGATCTGACAGGAGTACCTTGTAAACGTCAAATAAAATATTACTGACAAATGCGAAACTTTATTCAAACGTAAAATGGGGCACCAAAAAAAATAACGTAAAGTATTCGTGGATCTGATATTTAAAACACGCGCGATTTTCCGAAAACGACGGCACAGCTGTGTTTCAAAGACCGTTTTATCTACTTATACTTCAATATACTATTTTCTACAAAAGTCAAAAAATGACAAGGTATGCGAAGTGACCCTTTTTTCATGTTCCTTCCTTACCATGACACCGGGCGCGAAGTAGTGTGCGAAATACTTCGCAGACTGCATGTAAACTATATGGGATTTTCATATTTTAACCTTTATGTTCCTCTATCAAGCAAAAATCCAAGAAATCGTTCATTCATTAATGTATAACAATAATTAAGACTTTCAAATTGTGAGAAAATTCAACACTACCTAATTCAATTTATTATTTACTATTTTTCATATTAAGCTGAGCATGTTACTTATTTTAAAACAATATTTTTGGCGTTTGTAAAAAGAAATTTGTTTGCATCTCATGCGCGAAATACTTTGGTGATCTCGACTATTTTCATAATCATTTCTCGATCACCAAAGTAGAATTTCGCGCACCAAATGCAAAAATAACTATTGTTAATTTTTGTAATACATCTGAAAACACTCAATATTTCCGAAACAGTTGAAGATAGGTATGAGACATCGTACATGAATTATGTCGAGAATTTTCTGAAGATTCCAAAAAACTAATAATATACAGGGGGTTATATTCAAAATAAGAAATTTGGTATCGGCCACTGTGACATGACTGTACCCAATATAAGTTTTATTGAAAAAAATGCGCATCTAAAAGTACAAATCGACGTGTCCGAGCGTTTTTCCCAACACGCTCTCATTTATTCGTTATAGAATTTATTCCATTTGGCTGTTCCACACTGTATGTGCTTTTTCGTACGCGAGAGATGTCAGTCTGTACTGGGATTGTACATACAACTTCGCTTTTATAAAAACTGCTGATCAATTCTCGACTTATCGAATCTCGTTTCATTGATCGGCAGTTGAGCTCAAGACTAACATGACTTGTGTTTGGTAGGGACGGACGCGGAAAATCCAAAAAACGAGTCAGATTCGCTCTTTGTCCGACCAACCAAACGCAAGGAACCAATCAAAGTTGATGTCACTGTCAAAGTGGTCCCCAAACCTCGTAAGGTCAGTTGGAGAAGTCGATCAGCCTGTGAATGGCCATTTTTTACGTATTACATGTAGATGCTTATAGTTTTGGTTCGTTCTAAAAACTGTTTCGAATAGTTTGGGGTCTTGTGGAGCATCTGCAGTCCATAGTCTATTCTATAGTCTATTTGGGGGGAAGATTTGTGGCACAAAACATCAATATTACTAGTACGAAATAAAAAAATATATAGTTTCTGGGACTATTTTTGCTTCAATTGGTGTGGCAACACCTCAAAACTATAACGAACCAATATTTCATTTCGATCAAGAACGGTAGAATTAATTATTAGATTCGATTTGTTCAAGAATTATTTAATTTTGTTTATATTCCAATATTTTATAAATTGAACCGTAAAATCTTCATTTTGATAGCAAGTGTTTATTTTTTGACAGGCTGTCACAACTACTTTTCTTGAATAAATAGACTCCCCATGCCAGAACGAACCTAATATTTACAGAAGATATATTGTACACGATTTTATTCTTTCATTAAATTTACTACTATTTAAAAAAATACGACAATTTAAAAAGTTCTGATAATAATATAGAAATACGATATTTGTGTTTTATGAGTTGATCGAAGGAATTGTCATTTGTCGACAGTTGACATTTGTCAAGGTGAAAGTTATGAGAAGTGATGACATAATTGAAATTATTTATATAATTTGAATTTTGTTATTATTTAATTTGATGAAATATATCAGTCAATATAAAGTAGTTAAAATCATATACAACGGCAATCTCAAAATTCACAAATAGCTTTTGATCATTCCTGAATTTGGCATACAATGTACAGAGTGTACGAAAAATATAGGAGGTATTCCGAACTCAGATAGAATATGAAGAAATGAAACAAGTTCCTATTCAAATGTTTGCTTAAGATACAAACCATTTTAGAGGAAAATAATCAATCATAAATGAATTGAATAATTTTTGATACCGAAAAGTAGGAAATCATCTGATAATTTCTTATTCTATTCAAAAACGGCCATTTCATTGACCAGGAACAAGAGTACCCTTTATACAGTTTTAGATTCAAACTACCCAAATTTATTTGTTCAAGAGGTTTCAAAAGTTTCATGTTGAACTTAGTACAGACCTGATAAACTAAGAAGGGTCCAATAACACTGTTGACTAGTGACTTTCAGTTACAGTTCTCAATTACTTTGAAATATATCCAAAAAAATCAATTTCCAGTGATGTCTGTTATAATGAGTATTGTAGGAATGATTTTTACATGAATTTGTCATGTAATTTTATCAGGTTCTATTTGGATTCGAAACATTTCCAACTTTCCTGAATACCCTGTATAGTCGAATGAATCGGATCGTTACGATCAGCCAACAAAAAAATATTGGTATAATCATTGAACTAACTTGGTAGCTGTGTGATTTAATATCATTTCGTAGAATGAGGGAGACCACTAATTTTTCAAAACAGCATAATCGTGTTCTGTATGTCCAGAAACTATTATTCATCATTTTTTCAATTCTTTATCCGGTCCATATCATGAATAAAATAATAAAATAAACGGAATTGATTTCGAACATACCATTTCATGCGCTATTTTCAAGGTTGCTCGCATTGGTGTAATGCAGGGTGACGTGCTTAACCCTACACGCCCATCGACCTTGAGCTGACCAATCATAGATTATTGTTCCATGGTAAATCTTGCTGTGTTTCCGCTCCAAAATACCACAACTTAATCTCGGAATAATCAGGTGTGAGCAAAAGATATATGAAAACAGACAAAGATAGACTTAGGGTGTAGCGCGTCACACGCTCATAGCACCGCCCACTTATTTCAGGCGTTTTTAAATTTTGAATTAAAATGCTGATTTCAAAACGCTGTAGAATCTATTTGCTTTGAATTTGATTCTTGATATTGGATGAACACTGAACCAATATCATTATTCATCGATTAAGAGAGGTTTGAAAGGATTTCATCACTTAGTGGTCTTCCCCATTCAGTAGTAAAAAATCACCAATATAGTACATGTCAGGACGTCCATTCGAGGTCCAAGTTGGTAAATGAGACGTCCTGTTACCATTTGGATCTCAAATGGACTTGAAGTGGACGTTGATTATTGTACGTCCATCCCTGGACATCCATTTGGACCGTGAATGGACGTGCAATGGATGATGTGTCGTATGCTATGTGGGCAAATGAATAATCGTGAATAATATGTCTTCACCATCGAGATTTCGTAGAAATGTAGATTGAGCTAGAAATGAAAGAAAGACTTTGAATATCAATCTTGATGCTCAGAAACGACAGGACCCAACTACGGAAAAAAAATTCCGAACTTTTGATTCGATTGGAGAGAATGTGGACTTTTCTGAAGAGAATGCATGGTGACGTTGACAACAAGGACGGAAAACAGGTATTTCTCCATGTTCATTTTGAAATGTGTGTATTGTTCTAGGGAGGAAATACGGGAATTACAAGCTAACCTAGAATTTCTAAGTAATAGATTCTCTCAGTCACAGTTGTCGTCTAATTTAAAAGGTACCTTCGTTTGTTCAACAGTATCATTTGAATTTGATTTTGTAGGTAAAATGTTCGTCGGTACAATTTAATTAATTTTTGATGCTTGTAGTTCGAACGTTGAATTTTTATAAAATAATCTAAAGTATTAGATGCTTTCGTTTCGTTGAAAATATGTAACAAATAGCCAACTATAGCCTACTAGATGTTATTGCACACAAAAAGTCTGATACAGGTGAAACTTATATGAGTGTGTTGAAAATTTAGATAGATCGATTTTCGTTTTCAGTTGCGATTTTTTTGGTCTGCTTATATTTTTGATAACTGTAGGTAAAACTTTGCTATCGCCTTATTCTATAGATACTTTTGAGAAAAAGTAAACGTCAAATGATTACAGTATTGCAAACTTAGAATACCATTGAATGTGAAGTGTGAATATATAATCTGAGTACTAGAATTTTATTTGTATTCACATCACATAGTTATTCTCGAATAAAATATTAATGAAAATGCTGTGAGTGGTTTCGACACTGTGATTTTCGCTTCCAAAACCGGCTGAAGAAGTCGACAAGCGAACGAATAGATTCAAAACTTTTGACAATCTGGCAATGTTGGAGAAGATTTCAATTTTGAATGAAAGTGGAAGCAAAATTTCAATATAGCCTGGTACCAAATAAGAATGCATTTTTTTGTTTAGTACATAATTCTATAAACTATTGAATATAAAAATATGTTCGGCTGGATCTCCTGGTTTAACACTACTGGATATTTTGTGGGATTACTTAGAAAAAAAAATCACGTCGACAGATCAAATACTATCATCGTCAATACATATATCTTGTTATCGTATTTTGACGTAACATATGACAAATTTCAAAAGCCTAATAAAAAAAATGATTGAGGTTATGACTCGAGCAATACTGACGTCATCAAAAATATGAGTAGATCAAAAAATGCAATTGACGTCTCATTATACACGTTATATTAAAGTTATTGAATCTTTTTTTTTTGAGTTTTCGATCATATCTAATCGATTATAATGTTTTTTTGAATCATATTTGCACCAAATAGTGAATAGACATGCATGACACTCATTGGTAGACTGGAAAATGAATGATTTCCTCACCATTTGACTTTACCTGTAGATGAAGGACATACTCCAAACGGCAATCAAAGAAATACAACAACAAAACCAACAAACAGCGCCCTCTCAAGAGTCACTCCAGACTCTCAAGCATTACCAACAAGAGTTAACCCTTCAACAAACGTAGAAAACCCCACAAAAAACATCGAGCAGATCGCAAAAGACCCAGTAAAATCTCCTCCCCGTACGGACTCTGACCAAAGACAATCAAACCAAGAAGAAGCCATTGCTTCACAGCCACAACCCGAGACTCAGAACTACGATGATACTTTTTCTCAACAGCAACAAGATTTCGAGCAGGTTGAAGGTCATTATCCGGAGAATTACGATCCCAATCAACATTTTGACGTGGATCAAACGTACGATCCAAACCAACATTACGAACACGACCAGCAATATCAAGAGTACGATCCTGCTCAGCATTATGAGCAGTACGACCCTGGTCAGTACGATCCTAATATGCACTACGACCCCAATCAGCATTATGGGGAGGCTGATCCGCAGTCGAATGAGATGTATCAGGGGGTGGTAGAGGGTGTTTCGAATGAATCGGTCAAGGCGGGAGATCATGAAGGTGGTCAATGAATTTAATGGGGAGTTTATACCTGAGCAATGAGTAGATATTTTTTTCATTGTGGGGTATGTGCTTCATACTGTTGATATTTATATGTGTAGGTATAGATTTGTAATTTAGCTGATGTAATGATAGGAATTTCGAATAAAAAATATAACATACCATAGCTATATTTTCTTCAGAATACCAACGCCTCTCTATTTCATAATTCCTGGCATATTTCAATTGAATGAAAGATATCTCAGTAATAGGTAGATTTATAATACATAAAAAATAATTATATTTCATTAATTTATTCATTTATACTTGCTGAAAATGACATAATGAGTAATGACATGAAATCACTTAATATTTAGGTTGGTAGCTTTGCGAAGCTTCATTGCCTCATTTGTCATATGTCTTGATCAATATCAGCGTTGTCAAGTTTTGGGATATTCAACGAACTCTTCTGAAAAAGGTTAAAGCTGTGGTTAAAATCAATGAATGATATATTTTTTAGATTCGCATTTCTATTGATTCATCATCTTCAGAGTCATATATTTATATACATTCTTTGAGAATACTATGTTACTTTTTCTTGTACGTTGATAATTCGGATATATATAGGTTTGTTGAAGAATCAATGAATTTTCACTTGGCAACATGTTCCTGATGAAGTAACCACAGAACCATCACAGAACCAACTTCTAATCAATGCGTCTTTATATGTTTACGTCCAGATTTCGTATTTGTGTTTTGTTTTTTTATTTTCAATCAATAACAACGAAATTTTTCAACAATGGAAATGGCTCACGATTCCGAATACGTACATAACCATGAATACGGTTTGGGCTCCCAAAGCCATCTTAATGATAATTCTGATGTAACTAGACGTAGAAGGTAAAGGAAGCAAATGTCTCATCAGTTTTTATAATAATTTTTGCGCAATTTTCAGTTCAAACAGGCCGATTAAACGTAGAAAATTCGACGACGAAGTAGTAGAATATAGTCTGGGAATGCCAGGTATTTCAAATATAAAGGTGAGCTACTTTGCACTCCACCTGTCAAAAACGTTGACTGTGAATTTTTGTAGAGCGGTCGAGCCCGTACACATTCTACTCACTCAGAATTCTCAGTAGCATCCCCATCTGCTGCTCCTGTATTACCACAAACCTCAACTGCACAATCTTTTACTGACCCCAAACGCAAACACATCCCCAAAACCCTACCAGGAAAGAGAGGTAGGAAGAGCAGACAAGGAAGCCAGTTCACTGCCAAAGATCTTGGGAGGTGGAAACCAATTGATGATCTAGCTCTTATTATTGGTGTTCAACAAACCAATGACTTACGCACTGTACATCTTGGAACAAAGTTCTCTTGCAAATTCACAGTACAAGAATTACAACAAAGATGGTATGCTCTGCTGTATGATCAGGCAGTTTCTAGAGTTGCAATCTCAGCAATGAGGAATCTGCATCCAGATATGATAGCAGCTGTGCAGGATAAAGCTTTGTGGAGTCAAAAAGAAGAGCAAGTTCTGAATACCATCAAGTCTGTGAGTTTTCCTCAATTTTGCTCATACTAAAACTTTTAGTAAAAGTCTACAAATCAAGTGATTTGGATTTTGATGGACATTTTTTTGTACTTATGTATTTCAAAGTTGAGATTTCACTTTTTTTTGTGTCACAAGATTGTACAGCTTTTTGGCTTATTTTTTCAATTATGTGACACATTATATTATATATTTTAAAAGGGTTTATCATGTATTCTGCCAAAGTAAGTATTTTTTGAATATTTAGGTTTGAAAGTATGGAATGTAAATATTCCATTAACATGTGATAATACTGCATTTTTAATGTTTATCTGAGAATGAAAGCATGGTGAATCCTTCCCCAATATCTTATGTGTCTTGTTGATGTTATGGACTGTGAAGTATTATTAATTATTAAAAGTATTATTTTCCTATGATAATATTGCCAATTTCTTTGGACCAAAATACGTGAAATATTCAACTCTCTCCATGATGTTTGCAGAGCACCAACCCACCACCTACTGTGGAGACATTCGGGGAGCTGCTTTCCCAGCATCCCGACGTTTTCTACACAGGCAGAACCCCAATATCTCTATTCCGGCATTGGCAAAGCCTCAAGATGTACAATCTTCTCGCTGACCAGACAATTGGCCCCATGCCATCATCTGGTCGCCCAATAATGACATTCAACGACGCTGAGGATCTTATCCAAGATGCAGAACTTGGAGAACCAAAAGATGAAACTGTCGACAGGGAACTCAAAGTACAGCAGAGACGTAATATAAGAGAAATCAGGCAACTCGAGAATGAAATAGGTAACAGGTTGTTATTTTTCCACCAACGGTGGTACTTTTAATTTTTTTATTTACAGGTCGTTGGAATGTTTTGGTGGATAGTGTAACTGGTATTTGTCCTGGGGAGTTGGACAGTCAGACTTTGGCTGTTCTGCGGGGTAGGATGGTCAGGTATTTGATGAGAAGCAGAGAAATTAGTATTGGTAGGTCTGGGAAGGGACACATGGTGGATATAGACTTGTCTCTCGAGGGACCTGCTCATAAGATTTCCAGAAAACAAGCAACACTGAGGTAATTCAAACAGATTGTTTAGGTAGCTTCAAAAGTTTATTCCCTTATCTTTTGCAGATTGCGAAATACAGGAGAATTTTACTTATCTTCTGAAGGAAAAAGAGCTATTTTTGTTGATGGCAGACCAATAACTGCAGGTAACAAAGTACGATTGTATGACAACGCTGTGGTTGAAATAGCTTGTTTGAGATTCATTTTCTCTGTGAACCATGATTTGATTCGAGCTATTCATAATGAATCAGTGAGGTACAGTTTACCTACATAGTGATATGAATATTAATATAAGCACTTGGTGTTCCATTCCAATAGTTCAAATGTTCGACCTTGACAATGTTGCTAAAAGATTTTTGAGAGAACTCATCTGTAGTTTCATTAGACCCCCCCAAAAAAGAGTGTCTTGTTAACATGTTATAAATCTTTATTTATGTACAATGAAAGTAGTGGCAGTTCAAATTGATAAAATTATCAACAATATTCAATTTTTCAAATATCCACCTTCTAATAAAGCCTGTCTTGCTGCATTGTTTATATGTCTAAACCTATCTGGGCCAAGATTAATCCCACCATACCTATAATGAATTGTGATTAAATGGGATTCATTTCAATGTGAAAAAATGTGATTACCATCTAGAAACAACAACGATTATATTGTTCAGCTTCAAGGTCTGAAGCATTTCTAGAAGTCTTGGAGATGCTTTAGTTTCACCATCATCATCACAGTCCTGAAAAAATATTTTCTTACTGCCTTCAAACCTTCAAAGTTAGTATATTTGGTAAACATACCTGTAAGACTACATTGTTAGGCAAATTGATTCTATAAGCTGAAATATTATGAGTGGCTTGTGAAATTTTCTTGTTATCAAGAAGCATTTCCATAAAACACCTGAAACAATCTAATCAACACCACATTTTTTTCATCAGCAACATATCTAATACCTCAAATCTTCCTTGCTATTGACTGTACAAACGTGACCCTGGAAGACACTTTTCCTGTCTGTAATAACAGAACCATGGAATATATTAAGGTCAGGTTTCTCTATGGGGATTATAATTTCTGTGATCTTGCTGCTAGTATCTGTTTCTTCAGGACAACTCTCATCAGTGATATATTTACCATTGGCAACTTCTTCAACAATAGTTATCATCTGGTAAATGAGCGGACCTCCTCCTTCATTTCTAAAGAAATTATATCATACTATGATATTTGGCTAAAATCACCAAAAACTATTACAAACCAACCCACCAAGGTTGTCATTGGTGTGTGGCCTTGAGAGAAGATATTTGGATCTATGAATTCAGCATTATTTGAAAAAATCTATTTCCTATTCTTGGATGAGTTCCCAAACACAGATTTTGGGAGAATGTATTGAAGATGCTCACTTATATAAGTTTTTAAATTCCTCGTCAACGTGTTTTTTCTGAGCAAGACTCAATTTCGGTGCCAGCAGTTCATATTTTGGTAACGAATTCGATGGATATTCTGGTGTTAGTGTTATGTACAGTCTGACTTCTTTGTTTATATCAATACTGCATGTTTCAGTTGAAGGGTCAATTTTCCATTGATCCCCGAAAATTGATGTCAAAGCTTCCATTTCATCCGATTGTTGTGCTATGTTATCCATAATGTTTTCTTTATTTTCACTACGTTATCAAAATAATAATAAATTTGGATAATTTCCCAATACCCAATATAACAAATAATTAGAAATAGAAAGTCTATTGACTGTTGACAGCTATCACAGACAGCCATTTGGCTGTTTGAAATTCTGTCTCTCTTGTCGTCGCCGGCAATGAAGTGAAATCAAATGTACTTGTAATGTGTTAGAAATAGGGAATTTCCAATTTCAGGAGCATTTTGTTATACTCAGTCCATTTATACCGAAAAGTCCTTGCAGCATACTTGTATTCTACAATATCTGATAACAGTACTATCATGTTAGTCGTGTTGTTTCCAACTATTGGTAACCAATTCACTGCTATTTTGATGTCAGTGTTGCCAATGGTCGAAAAACCACTGAAGAATTTGAATGGAAATATTGATTCCTTTCTCAAATTAATTACAAGGTTTATGGAGATGTCAACAAAATTAATCAGTCAAATCAGTCATTTCACCAATAGTTGTATATTTATGTTTGCATATTTTCTTTGAAAATTTGGGATATTTCATCATCTATACTTCATTTATTCTGGGTTGATACCTGCATGAAATCGCCAGATTGAGCCGTGTTGCCAGATGTTTTTCACTTTTTCAGCGATGCTCCGAATTAACTCCGAATTAAAACTTGGGTATATATATACATATAATCATATTTCATAAAAACGATCGAACCATTGTGAGATTTGGCATCGTTCACTTCACAACGATGCCAAATTGTTTGGAGCGAATCCTTATAATCGTTTGTTTACATTCGAATTGTTCATTTATTGCGATTTTTGTGAATTTGTTCTTTTAAGTTTTATTTTATCGCATTCTTATCAAGATGCTGAGAGGTTTAAGTGGAGGTGCCCAGAAAATGGTTGCAAGTTTGTTGGAATATTTTCAACGAGAAAAGGTTAACGGAGGTCCCTTACTTACATTGAATTCTATAGGAAAGGTAAGTGAGGAATCCTAATGAATATTTATTTACCACGAAGAGTTTATGATAATTCAATGGGTAATATAAAATATGATTATTACAGAGAGTACTGCTGCTGCACTAAATATAAGAAATGCTACTGTGTGGAGAATATCAGCAAAATCAGCAGAGGGTGTCCCAGGACATCTACAGAAAAGAAATAACCAATTGTTGATATTGAAGAATCTCAGGAGTCCGAAATAAGGAACTGTATTTACGATATGTATAAGAACAGTGAGTATTCAATGCCATTCACATATAATCGAATAATGAACATACCTATTTGCAGAGGAACACATAACATTAAAAACATTGAATGATAAGCTTGCTCAACGTTTTCTTTTCAATGGTTGCCTCTCATCTTTATGGAAGGTATTGAAAAACATTGGCTTCAGATTTAGAAAAGATGATCCACAGCAAGGAATGATGGAGTTACCTAACATTGCTATGAAACGTGTAACATTCCTCCAACAGTATATTCAATTCAAAAATGAAGGTTTGAGGCAATTTGTGTTTCTTGATGAGACCTGGATCTTCCAGAATGGAACTATAGGACATTCCTGGCAAGATTCTAGTGTCAAAAGTGTGAAAAAAAAAATAAAGTAGGAGGTTCTAGATATTTATAGTTTGTATTTGGGTTAGATGGTGTACTGGATTTATGTTGTATATTAGATTCATTGTTCTGCATGCTGGTTGTTCAAATGGTTTCATTCCTGGAGCAGAATTAGTTTTTTCTTCTAAAACTGCTGATGAAGATTACCATGGAGAAATGAACCAGGATAACTTCCTCCACTGGTTTGAAACACAATTGCTGCCAAACTTAGAAAATCATTCCACAATAGTTATGGATAATGCTCCCTATCATAGCACAACCATTAACAAAGTTCCCACCTCAGCTTCTAACAAGGCAGCAATTCGAGAATGGCTCACTAATAATGATATTGCTTTTGATTATGGAATG
The DNA here is from genome assembly GCA_037013635.1 of Plagiodera versicolora. Lineage (NCBI taxonomy): Eukaryota > Metazoa > Arthropoda > Insecta > Coleoptera > Chrysomelidae > Plagiodera > Plagiodera versicolora. The sequence goes on along the minus strand of CM072991.1, from coordinate 5,687,190 downwards.
TTGAAGCAGCAGTTAATTTAGTACGATTGTAGGCCATAGACTTCAAAACTTATTTTAAAGTTGTTTGTAATATATTCTATGATTCTCAGGAACAAACCAGCCCCTATTTATAAGGCAGATCTGATAGCAGAAAAATATGGACATAAAGTTCTTCGAAGAAAAATTCATCATTTGTTATTTATAAGAAAAATTAGTGAGATAATTATAATTTGTTTATTGGGTAAGGTATTGAACATCTGAAAATTATAAATTATACATTTTATTCTTATGTAAATGGATTATATTGATGAGATTAATCAACAGGAGTCATACCTCAGAGAAGACAGCATCATCATTTGGAGTAAAAAGAAGTCATCAAGAAGAAGAAGGGTTGGTTTCAATTATGATATTTTTCAACATAATATATGTCGAGTTGTTCGTTTTCAGTTCCAGAGGATACATAAGTAGCAGAAGACAAACATAATGAATTAAGATACATTTGAATTTGAATCTATATTGTATTTTTGTTGAAATGTAATGATATATGGTGGTTCAATGAGTTTTTGTGGGTTTTCCTCATGTATCATATGGAAACCTTTCATATGAGCAGATGCACCACTAGTTTTCCCAGGAATAAATCAATTTATAACTTCTGCATTATTTCTATAACATACCTATTGAGGTTGGCCAAGAATTGGTTTTGAAATATAGAACCGTCAAATGAGAGTTTAGAACAGATATAATGTTGAGAGATAAACATCATTTCATTACGTAGTTATTGTGTATTTCCTTTGAATATTCGATTTCTAGCATGAGAACAGTCCATTATATCATTTGAACCATTCAACGGTTATCCACAATCAATAGTAATCCAAATATGATAAATTTATAGATCCATCGAAAACACTTTCAAAACAAACGATCAACCTAACCCAACTTTTTGTCACAGAATTCGAAGTTAATTCGGAGCATCGCTGAAAAAGTGAAAAACATATGGCAACACGGCTCAATCTGGCGATTTCATACAGGTATCAACCCAGAATAAATGAAGTATAGTCAAATGTAATAGTGGTGACGTCATCAACGACCAATGTCATGTTAAAAGTGAAGTGAGGTCAGCTGAAATGAAGACATTTACGTTTATCTGTTCTCTAGGACGAAAAAAATATTAACTACTCTTCCAAATTATGTCAAAGCTCGTTTTTGAAGATTCTCGTCAATGGAAACTCAAATTTATTTGAAATGTGTTTGTGAATATTCATGATTCCTACATTATTACGTATACATATTGATAAGAATCTTTTTATGTATTTTGATAACTTGAGGTATACAATATGTTGATAAGTACAACAACATCATTCTGACAATTTATTGATTCGTTATAAGATGTGTGTCGCTGGAAATTCATTAGTAAAGTGCATAACCATTCTTCTAATCTTGACCTGCCAAATATGCTATGGGGATGTTCCAAAGCCAATGTCAGATGAACAAAGAATACAACTGAGGTATGAAACAGCACTAGACTCAAAACTAGTTATTACATTATTCTTTTCATTGAAGGGAAGAGGCAAGGGACATGTTTTATCATGCCTACAATGCCTACATGGACAACGCTTACCCTGCAGATGAACTGATGCCTTTAAGTTGTAAAGGGCGCTATAGGGGAGTCACTCCAAATAGGGGGGACATTGATGATTCATTGGGAAAGTGAGTACACATATTTTTTCCCTGTGTTACATGAATATGAGTAAGCATGCATCTGAAATACTTATCCTCAATTATTTACTGTGCATGAATCAATCTATACTGGAATATATTTTTCAGATTATCCTATGATTCAAAATATGCTCAATCCAAGTTATCCATTTTGAGTTTGAAAATTCATGTTTTGGTCCTTCTCACTATGTCATTGAAATAAAGATCATTAGAGTCAAAAATCGAACTATTTTTCAATGATTAATGATTTTCATCAAGGTTAATGGGAAAATATCCTGTTAGTGTACTCATTTTATACAGTAATGTAACAGATAATTTTTTATTATGTTTGAATAACTGTTGTCTATTGTTATCCATCTAAAAATAATTCATGCATTTAATCATATTTTTATGTCACAATTGTTTTTTATTTCAGTTTTTCACTGACATTGATTGACACTCTTGACACCCTAGTTATATTAGGTGATTTAGAAGAATTTGAACATGCAGTAAAACTAATTATCAGGGATGTATCATTCGATAATGATATTGTGGTTTCTGTATTTGAAACAAATATCAGAATACTGGGGTAAGCATTTTTCTGAATATAATATGTCCTATCACTGAACTACTCAATTGTCTTCAGGGGTCTACTATCAGCACATATCCTAGCAGAGTATTTACAGCAGAGAGATGGCATCATGCCATGGTATAAAGGAGAATTATTGAGTATGAGTAAAGATGTTGGGTATAGATTATTACCAGCTTTCAACACTACCACGGGAATACCACATTCCAGGGTGAGTTTTCATCCTGATTTGTAATATCTTTATCATAAATTGATGCCAATAATAATTAATTCATGCTTGATACAAAATTAATTGCTTTGTCTTTTAGTTTCTTCCTGATTTCACCTTGTAATTCATCATGTTTAAATAACCATAAGAAATGGAATTTTCATTACAGTATGAACTGGCACTTGAAATAATACAGCTGGCAACACTGTTATGCGCCTAGTTTTAGCATTTCTAACGTCACAAAGCCCCAAATTTAAGGATCTCAAACTTTTTTTTTTAATTCTGATATTACATATCGATAGTATATTATTTTTATCATTTTATTTGGTCTTAAAGTAGGTTTGAGGCGAAATTTAGATTATGTAATCTCGCCTATTGTTCGAAGGTAAACTTGAGGTACGGCCTGAAGAGCGACCGCCTCGAATCGGCTCGCGAAACTTGCACCGCGTGCGCCGGCTCGATGATCCTCGAGATGGCTGCCCTCTCGAGGCTAACGGGCGAGCCCGTCTTCGAGGCGAAAGCTCAAAAGGCCATGGACGAGCTGTGGAAGATGCGGCACCGCAGCAGCGACCTCATGGGCACCGTCCTCAACGTGCACTCGGGCGACTGGGTGCGCAGGGATTCGGGCGTGGGGGCCGGCATCGACTCGTATTACGAGTACTGTCTCAAGGCGTACGTTCTGCTCGGCGAGAGGAAGTACTTGGATAGGTTCGAGAGACACTACTCGGCTGTCATGAAGTACATCTCGCAGGGGCCCATGCTGATTGACGTGCATATGCACAGGTGAGTTTTTTGTAATTTTAAACGCCCCCGGGGGCAATTTATTTTCGTTTGGTGTTCTGGGTAGGCTTTTTGGTATGGTTCGTTTATTTAATGAAGAGAGTTGTGATATATTTGGTTATCTTTCATTACCACTAGTGTAAAACAAAAAAGTACTATATTAGTATTAGAAAAAGAGAAAGTTTATTTAGGACTATTGTTTGTAATTACATAAAAAACTATTCTTATTTGAATGTTATTGCCTATTATTTTTGTCTGACGTCTTTTGTTCCACCAGTAATTTTGTTGATTTTTTCACTATTTTATTCATATTTTGCGATATTAGTGAAAAGATATTGTGTAATTCAAATGCTATACTATAGACAGTGAATCCATTCTCTCGCTTACTGGCACTTTGACTAAAAGCTCGTTTACGCTAATCTCTCGGATTTGACAATTCTATTGACAGCAATTGTTTTGGCAACACTTCACAAAAATGACATGTCAATATTTCATTTCAAATGATGTATGGGGAATTTTATTATCATTGTTATTTTCTAGGCCTCACACCAATTCCCGCAACTTCATGGACGCTTTGCTCGCCTTCTGGCCAGGTCTTCAGGTGCTAAAAGGCGACATCAAGCCGGCTGTGGAGACGCACGAAATGCTTTATCAAGTGATGCAACGTCATAAGTTCATTCCCGAAGCATTTACGACCGATTTCCAGGTAACTAGTAATATAAATAATATCATGTGCAGTAAACCATATGATATAACAAGTGAGGAATTTCCATACTTGTAGTAACAGAAAAGTCATGATGAATATTGTATCAAACAATCCAAGGGTATAACTTAAAATTTGACAAATAGAAACAAAAGGTATATTTATTCAATGAACAAATATCGATTGATTATTATAATTATAATACATTGTCTAGAAATAATCTATTTCATTGACTCTCCTGTGTATAATAAACACCATGCAGAATTTCCCCATTTTGTCCAGATTGTAGTCTAATGATGAGTCAACGTTCAAATGTCCAGATTTACAGGAGTATAAAATAGAGAATAAATTATATACACACAGAAGTTTACATCTAGGTGCATCTGAAAAATGTATATTAGAAATTTGATTTATTTTCACTATGCAATCATCTATAATGTAATGTAAGAATTAAAGTTTCAATTACATTTCAATTAAATCAAATACATTGAATCGAATAATTTGAATAGATAGATCGTAGAATACGTTATAAATCCAGTCAAAAAAACATACGCCAATACACAATAACACTAGAAACACCTTCGGGCATTTAACTCAGATATGACCATGCTGTCTATGATACCTAAACCGCATGCGCATATTTCAGCGTGCATAACGTGTGTCAAATGTAATTTCACAGGTTGTCAACTTGATATACTCAACTGCTCAGTTTCCGCAATTAAATCGTTAAATAATATCATTTCAGTTGATTCAGTTAAAAAAAATTATCTCGTTGTGATTGTGTTTTTCATAATTTATATTGTTTTATTGGCACATGTTGTGTAGTTTGGTGTAACGCGTAGAACAGTAAAATAAAACGAATAAATAAATAACAGAGAGCTGTATCCATCATTGTCCGCAGGTCCACTGGGGTAACCATCCTCTACGACCCGAGTTCCTCGAATCGACGTATTTCCTGTACGGCGCCACCAGCGACCCCTACTACCTCGACGTCGGCAAGAACGTTCTCGAGAGCTTGCAAAAGTACGCGCGAGTGCCTTGCGGCTACGCCGCCGTCAACGACGTGCGAACGGCCAAAAAGGAGGACAGGATGGACTCGTTCGTGCTTGCGGAGACCTTCAAGTACCTCTATTTGTTGTTCGCCGACAAGGAGGATCTCGTTTTGGACTTGGACGAGTTCCTTTTCACCACCGAGGGGCATTTGTTTCCTTTGAATCTGGCAGGACAGGCGAATAATGGTAAGGCATGGGTAACTGTCATTTATTATGCAGTGACATTCATGACGTACTCGTCAAATTAAAAAAATCTTAATTTGTTATTTTTTCGGAAAAAACTCTGGCTCGTCTTATAACCAACTTAATCTCTATCGGATATACTGAGTGATTTTAAGTTTCTTCAAAAATCGTCATTTTCAAAGTAAGAATAATCATGAGTTATATTTTTCGAGAAATAAAAGTAACATTTTGAATGAAATTCTTCAAGAACATCTTTGTTGATCTTTCGTAATCAATTATAATAATTATATTAATATTTCATCATTTGGATGCACAAAAGTTATATAAATAATTAAAACTTCAAAATTACATTGACATTGAGCAAGGACAACAATTACAGATTTACTTGAAATTGTATATAGGGTGTCCTGTAAAGACCACGTCAAACCGAAGGAGAATGTAGATCAAAGAATAACCCACCTGCTATGACGAAATTCCCAAAAAAAATTACCGTTTTTGAGTGCAGCAGTAGCTCAGTACATTCTTGGTTTTACTACGATGGGCTAAACTTCATGAACGAAAGAATCCACTACCTTTAAAAAAATATATTTCTCACAGCCCCCCTTTAAAATGCTCGTGATGTAAACATAAAAAATCATTCTTCAGCAATATTTTACTGAAAAAATTAACCATAAAGGTGTTAAATTGTACCAACAGTAAAGTCAAAGCTGTTGAAAGGGGCAAAATTAATGATTTTCGAAAAAAAAAGTATCTCGTAAACGGAAAGACTTTCATAATGAGAATTTTGTCATAGCAGGTGGGTTATCCTTTGATCTACATTCTCCCTCGGTTTGACGTGGTCTTTACGAGACACGCTGTATATGAAAACATCAACAATACAGTTTACAAAATAAAAAAAAATATCACAAAAAGAAATCATTTGAAGGGTTACAGCACTTACGAAGTTTTTCAGCCTTGATTTGAAAATAGGGACATTAGGGGATGATTTTATATGATCATCAAGAATGTTATAGAGCTAACAACCAATACAATGAAAGTTTAAAAATAAAATAAAACAGTTTCACAAAATTTTTGTGCTATTAATTCATTTGTAGATATAGAATTATTTCTTGAATTCAATTTGAAACTTCAGATAATAAAAAATCTACGGAATCACTCAAAAACTACTAATTAATCGATGCGTTTCAGCTACGACGAAAATATCCGAATCGGACCCGATCGACTCCACCTTCGATCAGACGTGTCCGAACACCATGAGACTGTTCCCAGCGTCTTTTCGCAAACCGCTACAGAACATGGTGGATGGAATGTGTCCCAGACGGGTACACAAGAGGCGGCTAACAGCCTCCGAATTTTCCACCACCAATGTCAATCACCTAAAGGTTCTCAAGGATATGGGCATCAATCTTTTGGCAACGAAAGACGGAAGGATGCAGTTGCTTCACACGTTTGCGTCGGTGAGTGGTGTCATTTTCATATCCTGATTTAGACTTTTTGCTCATGCCGCAAGAATGGCCGACATCGAGATTGTTGCAGAGACAGCGATTTGAATAAATTATCTTGTTACAAAAACACCATTTTATAGAGTTAACTGCCGAAAATGCGGGCGAGTTTTCCCGACTTTTTCAGAACGTGACTCTCAAATTTTCAATTATTAAGGATTCGATCTGAATGATTTATGTAATATAGGGGAAAAACCCACATACATAGACAATATGAATAAGGTCCTACAATTAAAATTATAAATATAAAAGTTAACATAGCTCCTAATAACAAGAGAACAATTGAAGGTTATACTGAGAGAACAGCTAGAAAACAGCAATGATCAGAAGTGAATGTTATTTATGGAATTTTTGAATTGTGTTAAACTAATATCAAAAACATTAATTTTGAACTTATTTATCGTGTCAAATATTCTATCCAGAGGAGTATTTTTACCATAATTAGTTATGTGAGCATTTACCAGAAATATGTTAGAATTTCTCAGATGTCTATAAGGCACATTCAGCTTTACAAGTTCTAGAAGCTCATCGCAGACAATCAATCGATTTGGCATCGTAAAATGACAGCGAAGTGTTGCCATAATGGGAAATACCACTAAGTGATGAAATTCTTCCAAACCTCTTTTAATCGACGAATAATGATTTTGGTTCAGTGTACATCCAATATCAAGGATCAAAATCGAAGCTAATAGATTCTACAGCGTTTTGAAATTTAAAAACGCCAGAAATAAGTGGGCGGTGCTATGATCGTATGACGTGCTACACCTTAAGTCTATCTTTGTCTGTTTCCATATATCTTTTGCTCACACCTTGGGTGCGTTCCATTAAGCGCTCACAACGATCACGCTCACAACCACGAATTTTGACGTTCCACTTGGTTCTGTGCGTCATCGAAACGCTCACGCTGACCCACCTATTGAGATGGGTCGTCCTGAGCATGAATCTTGACGTCATTCATGACATTTTCGCCACGACCCCAACGATCGTGGTCGCCATGTGGAACGTCTGAATGAGTGTTTTGGGCGTTGTGAGCGCTTAATGGAACGCACCCCTTGTGTAATGATGTCAAGTTTACTTGTGGGTGACTCCTTATTTCTTAGATATATTTTCTCAAAAAGGTATCGATAAGTGATATCATTTCATGATAATTCGTGGAAAAAAATATCATTCATATTGTATTCTTTCACATCTTTTATTCCGAGAATGAGTTGTGGTATTTTGGTGCGGCAACATAGCAAGATTTACCATGGAACAATTATATATGATTGGTCAGCTCAAGGTCGATGGGCGTGTAGGGTTGAGCACGTCACACCAATGAAAGCAACCTTTGAAAATGGCACATGAAATTGTATTTTTGAAAACAACTCCGTATTATTCAGACCAAATAAAAAAAATATTAATGGTAGTTTTTGGATATGCAGAGCATGATTATGCTATGTTTGTAGGCTCGTTCCCCTGCAGACGCCGAAGAAGGCCTTCTCTTCATGCAAGAGATGGTCGAACTGACCAAGCAGCACGCGCTCCCCATGGAACCGTCTTCCCAAGCCGTGGTGATCACGACCAAAGGCGGCGACAGCGAGAGCTCCACCGTCGTCATGCAAGCCGGACCTTCGCAATTCGGTAGGACTCTTCGAGGGGACCAACGCGTCATCGCTAGGGCTGCGCTGGTGCAGCCTTTCCGGGCTTGCGACGTTATCAAGGAACCGGAGATGCTGCAGGGGCGGATCGCTATTATGGAGAGGGGGGATTGTATGTTTATCGACAAGGTATGTTGTGTAAAAAAAAAACTCTCTAGCTTTCGGTGTACATACGGGATGTTTATCTTATCATTAGAAATGGTGATTTGCGGTCGTGGCGAATATTGGCGAATCGATCGTGAAATCATCGTATCTCAGCTCTTTTTCAACTTGCAATGAACTTCATATAAAAAATCCACTGTCTAATAGCACCTGTGTCAATAATTTCTCACAACTTCAATTCAATCTGTAGAGTATGCGATATTAATTATAGTCCCTTGAGTTGTAATTCTGATGTAAATGGGGAAAACCAGTAAGTGATGAAATCCTTCCAAACCTTTTTTAATCGATGAATAATGATATTGGTTCAGTGTACATCCAATATCAAGGAGCAAAATCAGAGCAAATAGATTCTACAGCGTTTCGAAATCAGCATTTTCATTCAAAATTTAAAATCGCCAGAAATAAGTGGGCAGTGCTATGAGCGTATGACGTACTACACCCTAAGTCTATCTTTGTCTGTTTCCATATATCTTTCGCTCACACTATGTGCAATGTTGTCAAGTTTACTTGTAAATGACTCCTTATTTATCTGAGATATTTTCTGGAAAAAATATCATTTATATTGTATTCTTGTACATCTTTTATTCCGAGAATAAGTTGGGGTATTTTGGTGCGGCAACACAGCAAGATAACATGAAACAATTATCTATGATTGGTCAGCTCAATGTCGATGGGCGTGTAGGGTTAAGTACGTCACACTGCGTTACACCAATGAAAGCAACCTTTGAAAATGGCACATGAAATTGTACGTTTGAAAACAAATCCGTATTATTCATACCAAATAAAAAAAATTTTATGATAGTTTTTGGACATACTGAGCACGATTATGCTGTTTTGAAAAATTAGTGGTCTCCCCCATTGTACTGTATTTTTTCTTTCGGTGATATTCTCAGTAGTAATATCACATGAGAGTGAGAATTATTTGAAAAGTTTGAGAGAATGCCTGGAGAATTATTATCTAATTTATCGAACTCTCGCAGGTAATCCATAGATTATTTTTTGACGATATTTTGGTATTCTCACCTGTACTTCCGATGATTACATTATTTATATCATCCACTGATGATTCGCTGAAAAGTTTGGGATTCATTTTACGAATTTCTTGAAAATTTATGACAGACACGTCAAATCAATAAAATATGTTATGTAATTGTCATTCAATAAAAACCATATACATAGAATTATTCTTTCCACTTAAAAAATGTTTTGATCAGCTGGAACATATAATAATTACTGAAATTGAAAATTTCTATTGGTTTCGAGAAATGTCAAAAAACTACTCTGTCTGACACCTTTGTTCTATTTATCTATCATATGAAAGAGATGTCGCCAGACATCTGACATTATTGATTGAGAATTTGGCCATTCGAACTTATATTGTCAAAACATAGGTCGCAAAATTACAGTTACAAATCATCCCTGATTTCGAAACTGCGTAACAACTGTTCTTTTTTATATCCCGAAAGGTTCGAAGGATACAAAAACACGGGGCCTTCGGAGCGATTATCTTGGACAATTCTCCGGAAAGCAGCCCGATTGGCGCTCCCCTTTTCTCCATGTCCGGCGACGGGAACAACGACGTCGACATACCGGCTGTCTTCCTCTTCAACCAGGACTCGTCCAAGTTGCTGCTCGCCCTCGCCAAGGATCCCCAGCTGGAGATCACCATCAGGGAGCTGAAGGAATCTGATAATTTCTCTCATAACGAAGAGGAGAGCATGTTTCAGAAACTCAAGGTAAGAGAGTCATATTTATTTAAATTTTGCTTGATCTTTACAGAGCTATACCATTTTACACGAAAGTACTCGATAGAATCGATAGGATATTTCGAATTTTTTTCAACATAATTAGGTATATTTTATTATATTTCAAGATTTTTTTACAGCAATATTGAAAGATAACATAGATATATACTATCTTTGGATGTACCAAGGAGAAAATTCCCCAAACGCCGATATGATTTCCAAACAAGTAGCTGAAACAATAAAATTGAAAGAGTTGAATTTCCTTTACAATCACTAACGATTCTCGAAAAATATCAAAAACTAACAAATTGCCATAGTTATTGAAAAAAAATTACGTTTTAGGATGAAAATTATCATTTTTTAATGCCACATTGATAATTTTCAACTAACCAAAAAGTTGGTAGGTCATTGTATAGTAATATACCCTTTATCACTTCTCTCGTTTATTTTTCGAATAAAAAATTTAAAATCTGGGGTCTCCCATATACATAATAAACAGCAACTTTTGACATCCAAAAGCTTTTTTTCCACTTCTTGTTTCACCGGAAGTACCTGTTACTTTCGGTTTTTAAACGGGACACTCTGTATTATATTACATTTTCGGGTCCTATACAATTTTCTAGACCTAGAATTAAAAAAAAAATGTTCAAAGGTTTTGTCGTAGGGCCTTCAAATTGAAATATAGGGTCCTCTAGGGACACTGTAATGCGGATCAAAATCCCAGGTCTGTAACTTTGAAAATGAAAAACTTGCATTTTTCACCTCGTTTTCGACCAAATTTTTTGTTGTTTATATCTTGATAATGATGAAGTGATAGTGAATAGATACATTCAATAGATATATTCAATTTTCTGAATTCAACGATATTTTGAATGTCAATATTTTTTTTATTTTTCATTCCGTGTGCCCCAATGGTTCCATGAATATCATGCTGGATTACATGATTTATAATCAAAGCAATGTTATGTAAATAGTTTTTGGACCAAAACTCAGTTTTTTTTTTCAAAATGGAACCATATTGGTACCGAGGTATCATTTCCTAGTATCCTCACACACGTGATCAGTAATATACTGTATTATGTTGTGCGATAAATACAATCAAACTTAATGCTTAAAGATAAAAATACAATTAGCTTAGTATCGTTGAATTCGGAAAATTCTACAGAAGCCGAAAATGTAATAGAATGTCTCGTTTAAAACTCGAATGTAATAGATAATTCCGGCGAAACCGGAAGTGGAAAGAAATCATTTGGATGTCATTTGTCGTTGTTTATCATAAGTGAAAAATACACCCAGTTTCAGATTTTGAGTTTAAAAACTAAAGGAGAAAAATGGAGTATACCATGATACTGTTACACACAGTATATCGAAGTCGATCGATAAACATTTCTTAATTTGCGATATAATTTTCCGCTCATTTTGAAATATCTTTGAAATATCTTACAATACAACTATCACGCAATCTCTTCTCACCCACCAGGTCTCCGTCCAGGAATTCCTCAACAAGCACACCGGCATCGAGTTCACCAGGACCGTCCAACTAGGCGGCTTCAAAGCCGACATCGGCAACACCAAAGTGATAATCACGTACTCCGCTCCCGAAAAAAGCCAAGCCGCCGTCAAAGCGGCCGCGGTGAACGAACAGTGGAGCAAAATCCGCAAGGAGCTGCTCAAGGCCGTGCTGGAGTCGCAGTCCAAAGAGCTGATCGTCCCGCTGAATATTCTGAGGATATACCATCAGACTTTGAGCGGACTGTCGGGTAAGGAGCTGGCCTTGATGGACGTGGCGGAGCAGACGAGGTGGTTGCTGAACGAGCTCGTCAAGGAGCTTCGTGGGGATGATCTGGTGAAAGTGGGGAGTGAACAGGAGAATGTGTTGGAGGAGGTGGATTTTGGGGAGTTGAAGGATAAGTTGGAGGCGGAGAGTGGTTCGGATGAGATTATAGTAACTGGAAGTGTCGAGGAGAAAAGAACGACGAAAAATGTCGATGAGTTATGATGGATGAATAGTTTGTATGTTTAGGATGTCGGGGTCCTTATGATTTTGGCGGGGTGGATAGGAAGAAAATTCGGTGTTCCTCACCCTTGATTCGATTTTGATTACTCCTGAATGTTGTCCAACATTTGAAATTGTTACTCTGTGCGAGTATATTTTTTATTGATTCTTCTTTCGAGGACCTCTTGTTGATGTGATAATACTATAGCAATTTTATTTATACCAAAAACATTTCCTACATCAAATTGAGAATGACTGTTGCCTGATTAAAGTTGTCGATGAGAAAGAATCCTTATCATATTTAATAATTTCTGTATAAGAAACACCTTTTTGTGTTGCCTGTAAGTATGAGAAATTTTTAGTTACGTTTTCCTCTGATATTGTACACTAAATTGTATATAATTATATTTATGAATTGTATAAACTTTTTAAAGGAGTATTTTTATATACATATGAAAAAAATGTTGAGTGTAAATAAAATTCTACTTGGCAAACAATTTCGTTTTTTATTTGATTTTTTTGTGAATTAGTTCCACACTGCAATTATATTTCTTTTTAAAAGATATTTGATAGCTTGTCAGTATTAAACTTATCGCATTGGTATTTTTTGTCAGTTTTACTCTGGAAAAAACTGGTTATTAATTAATATTCATAATTCTAATATGAGTGAATTCAATTCGTATACAGTGTGTAAAAGCCAAATGGAATAAATTCATTATTTCGGTTACTGTACATATTTCTAAAAAGTCCCGAAACACGTCAAATTTAAATTATAACTTGACATTCTTTTACGTGAAAATGCAACCCCTACCTTCAACCCCCTTAGAATGACAGGTACAACCCCCAATTTTTTAAATGGGAAGTATAGGCTTGTGATATATCATTTGAAAGGTCTCTTCATTCTCTATTCAAAAATGTTATTGTTTTTAAATTTAATGCAAAAATTAACATAAAAAAAATTAATATCATGTTGTTACCGAAATTCGCTACATACAATCAAAAACTAAAATGTAATGCAAAACGTAATAAAATGTAGAACACGAAAAAGAACTATGAATGTTAATGAAGTAGATGTTCAAAATGTTCTCCGCGAACGTCTTGGCAACATCCTAATCTCAAATAAAACTGTCTTCTAACATTATTTAACATATCAGGCGTGATCGACCTAATCGCAAGCGTTATTCGTTCTTTTAAGTCATTTAAATCAGAAGGTTTAGTTTTGTACACATGGCTCTTCACATATCCCCATAAAAAGAAATCTAATAATGTAAGATCAGGTGATCGCGCTGGCCATTCAATCGATCCTCGCCTCCCTATCCACCGATTGGGAAATATTGTATCGAGGTACTGCCGGACATTAAGTTGGTAATGTGGTGGTGCTCCATCCTGCTGAAACCATATCGTATTCGCTGGAACTTGAGGATTACCTGGATCAGGATATAAATTTGCCAACGTTGGAATGACATCATTTTGAAGTAGTGCCAAATAATTGTTGCCATTCAAGTTGCCCTCAATAAAAAAGGGACCAATTATATTGTTCCCTACAATCCCTGCCCAAACATTAACCTTTTGAGGGTATTGAGTGTGTTCTTCTCTCATCCAGTGAGGATTTTCCGTGGACCAGTAGCGGCAATTTTGCCGATTAGCATGACCGTTAAGTAAAAAAGTACACTCATCAGAAAACATAACGTCTTCTAATTGGATAATATTGTTATCCAACATGTCCATCATTTGCTCACAAAAAAAAGTTCTCCTATCAAAATCGTCTTCCATGAGCTCCTGAGTAGGTATCATCTTATACGGATGCAATTTATTTTCTTTTAATATGTTTGCTATCGATGTATGGCTAGCATTGAATGTAGTGGATGCCTGTCTACTCGATGTATGTGGGTTTTCCTGAAACTCAAGCAACACATCTAATTTGAGTTCATCACTCAGTGCATTAGCAGCTGCTTTTTTTATCTGCCTTACATGACCAAACTCGCGAAATTGCTTTTCTATTTTACTTATTGTTCCTTGGGATATAGGCGGTAAATTAGGAAATTTCTCATGAAATAGGCGAGTTACTTCCTGTTGTGTTCGGATGTTATCTCCGTAACCAATCATTTGTAAAACTGTTATTTTATGCATTTCCGTTAATCTAACCATTTTTCAGAATTGAATTGAACAAACTTTATACTTAAATTACAACAATGACAACTTAAATAAAACAATTTACTACTGCTTGTTAAAATAGCGTTGCCACGGAAATACTTTAAAGTTTTTTAATGGTTACCATCTAAAAACCACATTGCTACGGTTTTTGTTCACTTTCTCATATTATGTTAATTTTTGCATTAAATTTAAAAACAATAACATTTTTGAATAGAGAATGAAGAGACCTTTCAAATGATATATCACAAGCCTATACTTCCCATTTAAAAAATTGGGGGTTGTACCTGTCATTCTAAGGGGGTTGAAGGTAGGGGTTGCATTTTCACGTTAAAGAATGTCAAGTTATAATTCAAATTTGACGTGTTTCGGGACTTTTTATAAATATGTACAGTAACCGAAATAATGAATTTATTCCATTTGGCTTTTACACACTGTATGTTTGAGAAAGAAATGCTAGTTGTAATCTAAAGGGCACAAATATCAAATTTGTTGCACGTCTAAATATCTTGAAAATGATAAGAAATAAAGAAAATTCGACCATAGAATCTTGCTTAACAGACCGAAAACTTCCTACATATACGTTTGCAGTGTATTTTGATACTTCGAATATTTTCAAAAATGTTCAAAGGGGTTAACCTTATTTATTTTTCGTGGTCGAAAATCAACTCTTTCGTAGGGCCTTCAAATTCGATACGTAGGGTCCTCTAGGGCCACTATAGTGCGGATCAAAAGCTCAACTCTGTAACTTTGAAAATGAAAAACTTGCAATTTTCACCTCGTTCTCGACCAAATTTTTTATGTTGTTCATATCTCGATAATGATAGTGAATAGAGAAGATTCAATCATAGATTTGTGCTTAACAGACCGAAAACTCCCCGTATATGCGTTTTCAATGTATTTTGAGACCTCGAATATTTTCAAAAATGTTCAAAGGGGTTAACCTTATTTATTTTTCGTGGTCGAAAATCAACTTTTTCGTAGGGCCTTCAAATTCGATATGTAGGGTCCTCTAGGGCCACTGTAGTGCGGATCAAAAGCTCAGCTCTGTAACTTTGAAAATGAAAAACTTGCAATTTTCACCTCGTTTTCGACCAAATTTTTTATGTTGTTTATATCTCGGAAATGATGGTAAAAAGAGAAGATGCAATCATAAATTCGTTCTTAACAGGCCGAAAACTCCCCATATATACGTTTTTAGTGTATTTTGAGACCTCGAAATTTTTCAAAAATGTTCAAAGGGGTTGTTAACCTTATTTATTTTTCGTGGTCGAAAATCAACTTTTTCGTAGGGCCTTCAAATTCGATATGTAGGGTCCTCTAGGGCCACTATAGTGCGGATCAAAAGCTCAGCTCTGTAACTTTGAAAATGAAAAACTTGCAATTTTCACCTCGTTTTCGACCAAATTTTTTATGTTGTTTATATCTCGGAAATGATGGTAAAAAGAGAAGATGCAATCATAAATTCGTTCTTAACATGCCGAAAACACCCCATATATACGTTTTTAGTGTATTTTGAGACCTCGAAAATTTTCAAAAATGTTCAAAGGGGTTAACCTTATTTATTTTTCGTGGTCGAAAATCAACTTTTTCGTAGGGCCTTCAAATTCGATATGTAGGGTCCTCTAGGGCCACTGTAGTGCGGA
Source organism: Plagiodera versicolora (assembly GCA_037013635.1). Lineage (NCBI taxonomy): Eukaryota > Metazoa > Arthropoda > Insecta > Coleoptera > Chrysomelidae > Plagiodera > Plagiodera versicolora. The sequence continues at coordinate 5,671,162 of CM072991.1, read as the reverse complement.
TCAAAAGCTCAGCTCTGTAACTTTGAAAATGAAAAACTTGCAATTTTCACCTCGTTTTCGACCAAATTTTTTATGTTGTTTATATCTCCAAAATAACAGTTAATAGAGAAGATTCGACCATATATTCGTGCTTAACAGACTTACTATACTCACTATACTCTCTCTCACTATACTCACTATATATAAGTTTTCAGCATATTTTGAGACCTTGAATATTTTGAAAAATGTCATTTATTTCTCGTGGTCTGAAACCAATTTAGAGCAACTCGAATATCAAAATCACTGCTCTATAACTTTGAAAATGTAAAAATGTTTCTATTTCTATATGTCTATAATCGATTACACCACTTATATTTTTTCTCGTCCTTATTATTTCAGTAAATTAAACAAGAACTTTATATATTGAACACGTATATTTTGTTTATGTAAACATTGATAATATATTTATACAAAACTTTTCCACGAGACAATACCACTATTAGATAATTCCAAAAGTAAAATAAAAATTGCATTGATTCTGCTTGAAAAATGTTTAGTACATAATAAATTCGAAACTATTTTTCCTCGCCTACCATCATACCAAAAATATCTAAAAATACATGACTATTGTATAGAATTATATAACCACTATTATCATCATTTTTTATTTTTAGATGATTTCAATTCCAGGAACATGTTCCTCATATCTGCCAGGGCCTCTTCAATTTTCTTAGCGAACCGATGACAATCCTGCAAATACATAAATAAAATATAGCATATCAAAATATATGTGATCAAAAAGTAGGGTGACATTGTCATTTGAAACTCTCGGGCCTAGAAGTACTATGGCAAAAAAAAGGTGTAGTGTTGAAAGAAGTTCAAAGAGGGAGTTACCGGAAACAGAATCACGAAAGATGAACTCTCATAGATATGCAAACAGAATGATAAACGTAACCAGACACAAAAACAGGCGAGATAGACTTACAGTTGTCGGACATCCCTTTTTGTTGGATATGTGGAAGAACAACAAATCTTCACCAGCAATGATGTAGGAGACGCCGTACCCGTCATCTGCGACAGGTCCGAAACCGCCACCCGCCGAGATGCACTTGGGGTGCTTTTTGAGGTCGAGCCTTGTGGTCTGACCGTGCGGCGTCTGCGACGTGGACAGCCGCCACGGCTCGCTCAGCACCTCTTTGAGGAAGGGCGAGTCCACCTCCAGGTACTTGGAGACGACGTACAGACAGAACAGGTGTCTGTCGATGCCTTTGCCCGACATGGCGTCTTGGTAGCCAGCCTGTAGGAAAAAGAGAAGAGCAAATTCAACGATCAGTGGGTATTTTGATCGATTCAGGTCTTATTCTTGATAAAATATTCGTCAAAATATATAGATTGATAGGTTGAATAGCGAAACGTCACTAGCTTATCAACAAACCTGGTGGTGGTTGCACGAAATTGTCAAAAGCTTGATACGTTCTTCCACGCTGCATTTGCTATCCTCCATAGCTCTCACCCAGGCAGCTGATTCGAGCGAAAGCGGACGCAAAGTTTCTGTCCTACCCTCCCTGCAACAAAAATCCCAACATCATCATCGCCACACCAACAATCGATCGTTATCTTTACTCAGAAAATATTTCGGTGTACCCAATTATCGAAGCCGATATACTTAAAGCATACAAAAAATTGAAAGCTGGCATCGATTTAATCCCTAGTTTTGTTGTCAAGGACTGTATCAAAGTACTAGCTGAACCGATGCTATTCATTTTCAATATGATTCTGTCGTCTTCAACGTTTCCTGGAAGGTTGCCAGAGTATGTCCAATTTTTAAAAGAGGGGATAAAAGTAGTATTCAGAATTATAGAGCTGTATCAATTTTGAGCAATTTCTGCAAATTATTCGAAATCATTATATACAATCAAGTTTATAATAGTGTTAAAGTGATAATCTCACCAAATCAGTACGGTTTTTTGAGTAAAAAGTCGTGTATAAGCAATTTAGCATGTCTCAATCAATTCATTTCTCAACAGCTTATTTAGATTTTCAGAGAGCATTCGATCAATTGGATCATTATGTATTACTGAAAGAATTAGAAAAGGTCGGATTTACTGATGGATTATTGAATCTTTTCAAAAACTACATTCTTAGTAGGCAACATTTTGTCGAATATATGGGTTTCAAGTCAGATATATACAGTCTCGTCTGGGGTTCCACAAGGATCGAATTTAGGCCCTCTTCTCTTTCTGATATTTATAAACTATTTGGCAACATCGATAAAATGTCCCAGCTTATTTTTTGCGGACGATCTGAAATTCTCAGGTCTATAAATGACATAGACGACTGTGACGACTTACAATAGTCCATTAATGAAATAATCTAATGGTGCGACTTAAATCGTCTTAATCTGAATGTATCTAAATGCATTAGAATGTCATATTCCAGAAGGCAAATCGTAATTCCATATGACTATTTCATAAACAATAACTTACTGAGAAGAAATGAGGAAGCTAAACACTTGGGCATTGTATATGATTCGAGATTCACGTTTAACAATCATATCGACACTGTGATATCTGCAGCCTCGAAGATGCTGGGCTTCATTTACCGCAGTTCTAGAGGTTTCAGAAAATTCTTCGCACTTAAACTTCTTTTTTATTCGTATGTAAGATCAAAACTGGAATATGATATACTAACAACACAGTACCATATAAGCCGAATTGAAAGCATTGAGAGAAACTTTTTGAAATATTTATGGATGGGGGTGAATGGGACTTCTAGACCCCATCTAGAACCCATCTAGAGGAATCGATAACCAAATTCTTTTGAATAGTTTCGGAATGATTTCGCTAGAAAGACGTCGAATAATTTTGAGTGTAACATTTCTTTACAAATTAATTCATAACCAAATTGATTGCCCCGTACTTCTGAACCAAATTAAATTTCTCAATCCAAGATTAAACAGCAGACAGTCAGCCATGTTCTACAATGAAGCTACTAGAACTAGAATGATGATGAAAATCCCCAATTTATATCATGTGTGATAACTTTGAAATTTCTCATGTATGTGATATAAATCATGACTCATTGAGAGAAGTGATTAATAAAATTTAAACTTATGTGCTCTGGTGTTGCTTGTACCTCATGTTTGTCATGCTATTTTTTGTTATAGTTAGTTTCGTTCATTTCTTAAGTATAATCAATTCGATCCTGTGCTTTGTCTTATGTTACTCTGTCAAAAGTGCAATCAATAATCGGAAGCTGATATGTATTTATTTGTAGCATTTCCTGTAATTGGGTGTAAAACCTGTTAGAAATAAAAGCTCTTTCTTTATCTCACCTGTACAACCTCGTCATTGTCGCTTCGTAGGTCAAACAAAACTTGCCGGCGTCTCTGTAGTACGCCAGCTGCAGCGCCATCTGTATGTAAGCGTCCGGACTAACGCCGCACGTTTTCATGAACCCTTTGCCGTATTTGTCGTGGACGAAGATGCGCAGATCGATGTCCCTGATGAGGCCGTCGGCTACCTCGAGGGCCTGCTCGATGGCGTCTAGGGCTTCGCTCTTCAAGTCCCAGCTGAGACGCACCGGCGACGGCGGTTGGACCTGGGCTTGACCGATCGTATTTCCATCTTCGTCGAATCTACGTAAGGAGTGTTGATGGTCAGTTTTTTCGTGGAAAAAATTGAGGATTTGTGAAACGGCGATTTTTGATACTGGTTTCTCTCAGTAGGGTGCGAAGTTCATGGTGTATAAGAGAGTTGTGACAGATTTGGTGAAAAGCTACAGCTGCTAACTTTATTCAACATTTTTTTATGAATAATCTTCCTAATCAGTTGATATTCATGATATGGTTGTTTTTTCCGAAATTCTACCACAAATTCAATATTCATTTTAACACACTTCTCTGTGTTGATAGTACAGTAGATTTGGATTCTGTATTCCTATGAATAATCCAGGTGTTTCACATTTGATCGCTATCACCTTTAAAACCATACAAAGATGGTTGAATAATGGTGAAATTGTGTTTTTTTGTTGCAATAATATGTCGTTGAGTTATTACTTATTATTTAGTACTTTCGAACAAAAAATTGGAGCTCATATCAACATGACGTCTATGAAAAGAATAAAACTCATAATCGTTGAAAGATGAAAAGTAATGTAGAAATTCTAAAAACGAAGTGTTGATATTTCAAGCTTTTTCAAATAGATCGTAGATGATCAAGAATCAATAATTGGAAATGTATTTATAGAATTTCTATAGGGATGGCAACACCACGTATTCTGTTTGGCTGTCAAAAATCACTTATATAATTTGTTCATGAAAACAAAACTTTTTTCGAAAAATTCAGGTCTCTCAAAGAAAAATTATATATTTTGTATTTCTTAATCCCACACAATTCACTTTCATTGTAACAGTTCTCACACTAAAAATTATCATGCAGTTAAGAATGGCATGAAATGTTAGTAGGCAAGAAAAGGAAAATTACCGATTTGAAATTTCATCTGTTAGAAGGTACTCCCAACTATGTACGATAATTGGAGCATCAGCCCTATTAGTAATAAAAAATAATCAAAAACTCGCACAACGAAAAAAAAAACATGTGACAAGTTGAAAGAATATTGCTCTCCAAAAGTATCTACAATTCGGTTTGACCAAAGTAGAATTTATTTTTTGAAATATTGATATGGATTGGAAAAAATATTAATTCAACTGTGCCAGTACATAAAATGTCCCTCTTTGTTTTGCTTATTTTCTCGAAAAATATCGACAGAAAATATGTGTGACAAAGAAGAGAAACAGAAAATTTATCAACACACAATCAATCAACTTTCTTGCACTTAGATACCAGGCAAACGAACGATTCAAAAGTATAGATAGAAAAGAAGAAGAAAAGGCCCAGGAAAGTCCACAACCTGGAAGAGCACACACAACGTCAACATGATTTTTTATTACCGAACATCCCAGGTTTCTGAAGTGATCACCCATTCCCAAACATGGGACATTACTGCTGCATCTGCCCTATAAAATATGCAAATTTGTCAGACCCGAGAACAAATCGAAAACATCTAATATTCGAGTTGTCAAACTCATTAAAGGGACAGACCACATATTTGTTACACATTTTACATCAAACACTTCGAATAAAATTATGGATGATCGCCAAAATCATTGCCAGAAAAATGGTATAATAAATGGTGAATCTACCAACAAATAAGATTTGTTCCAACATTATTATTATATGTTATTTGTTAAAATCATTCATAAGACAAAAATAATCATACGATTTTATTGTATTTGAATTTGTCTGCTGTTGAAATGGACAAAATGAAAAAAATTCTATTAGATTTAAATATCCCGCGATGCAATGATTCTGATAAGGATCTTGAAATGGCGCTCGTTTCTATCTTCATCAATTAATATTGTCGTGAACCGTCTATGGATTTGTGGTCTGGGATTCAAAGTGTTGAAAACGTGGATATGTTACTCGTTTAAAAAGTAAAAATCGATCGAGTAGGTCAAATGTCACTAACAATCTTGCTGAAGAAAACAGCCACATTTTCTACCACACGTATTTGGGAATAAGATTTTGAAATATTACCAGGAATGTTCCGCGTTGAAACCGATCCGTCCATTGCTGCCCACGCAAAGAGTGAAAGATTTATCAAACCACCTGTCATACCCTTTGCCGTGTAACAAGTTCCTACCGTATTTATCCAACTTGGATGGGTCGCTCTAAAACAAAGTGGCGCTCTTGAAAACCAGCTCGTAACCTAACGAATCATTCTCACCATATCGAATTCGTAAGGATAGTCATCCAAGGTGACCACGAAAGCTGCTTTTTCAATGGTATCCAACGAAGCTCGGTTCACTCCACCTTTGCCGAAAACGTTTGTGCGGAAAGTAGCCCAATGAGTCCTTTCTCCTGCTGTCAAAGCTGCTAGCTTTTCTTCTCCGGGTAAGGGTTCCGAAACGTCGTCTAAAATCTGCTGCATTTGTCTGCAATTACAAGGTATTCACTCATACGAGCCTGAAGAAGGTTTTCATTGTCATACATTTGGATCTCACAGGGATTCAAAATTCTTCGCTTGTAAATGACGACCTTGAAATATCTTCCTTTGTGGTACACCACAATGTGATTCGAGTCCAACCAATGGTTGATTTTGTCCGTTTCCACTCCAGGTGCCCTTGTGGTGTTGAAAATTCGTTCGTACTGCCAAGAACATAAAGGAACTAGGCCCTGCACTAGAATAGGCTCCAGTTCTTGTCTTTCAACGAGTCTTCGGAATACCAATAACGAGTGAATGGCCGAGGCTGCCCTAGCTGCTTGTATCTATTGAAAAAATAACAGGATGTTGATTGAATTATGAGGATGCTGTGGAGAATTTCAACCATGCTAAGAAATTTCGAAAACTACCTTGGATGGGTGAATCAGTACTGCATCGATTCCATAAAAGTTTGAATTGATCATAAGGGGGGATCTCCCTCGTAGATAAACGTATTCCTCCCACCAATCGGAAACGTAATTGGTCGACCACCAAGATTTGAGGAACAAATAACGTTGCAGTTTGCGGCCTATGCCGTTTTCGAATTCCACGGCTAGGTTTTCCATTCTCTTGTATTTTTCATCGTCGAGTAGCGGTTTGACGCTTCTCAGGTACTGAAACGAATATTCCATTCTAAACATAACAGAAACACTCATATTACGGATGTAAATCTTATTGCCGCTTGTATTGTTTATAAAATTCTTGTATCCTGAACTGCATTACTATAATAGAATTGTTTATCTGATATATTTTTGTCTATACCCAAGTTATATCATTTCCGGTACTGTATAAATGATATGTTAGGTATTTTGGATACTTATTAACCTGTGTAGGTTTTATAGACATTTATAAAGTATTGATAATCACAACGGTGAACTAGATATTCTTTAATTTTTTTCACTTGTGGTATTGATAAATCAACTAATTTGTCTCTATAAATAAATGAATAGAATACATCAGTTTGATGATAATCAACCTATTCTACTAGTTGAATTGGACCAGAGAATCGGAACCGTAAAATTATCGATTGATGATAATTTAATTGAATTCATTACCTGTTGAAATTGAATATCAGTTTCACAATTACATAAAGTATAAATAGAGGTTTTTCGATATAATGATTGGTAACATGATACGAGGAAATCAACGATAATTATAGGCAATTTTAAATTATATGCTACATATATTTAATACTACAAATCATCAGCCAATCATTATTTTTTCAGATTTTATTGAATTCTATCATCAACATCGTTTTATTCTATCATATGGAAATGTTTTTTCTTTGTTCAATAGTGAACCAAATTAAATAGTGATGATTTTAAAGATCTCAATAATCGAAGTAGTAGAATTCTGAATTTCAAGATCAACCATCACAGTTTGTTATTCGTCGAGAGTTGCACAAGTACTTTTCATTCATCAAAGTTGAAATTGATTGATTGTCTTGTCATCGGCTCTTGAAACATACAAATTTGATCAGACGTTGAATACATATAAACATGTCATCTAAGACAGAACTGGTCATCTCTGAAACATCTGTCATTTGTCACTTACTCTCTCCATTGTATCTTTCACTGCAGGTAACGGTAATCTGGGAAGAGATCCTTGATAACTATACAATTTAGGAGTATTCCACCCATTGAACAACTTCACCAAAGTCAACCATATTTTTGTTTTCATGGATGGTTGACTACCTCTAGCTCTAGACTCATACATCCATCCTTTGTACATGAACAACAATTTCAAAATATACCTCAATGTATAAATGAACGTCAACCAATACACTAAGGAGGTTAGGAAGCATGCGGCAAGTTGCCAATATATATCAGTCCTAAAGATAAGAGTATTAATATATCACCATCAGTGTCTTCTATAACTTACCCTGGTAGATGCTGTAATATTCTATTCGTCATATTAAAAGGCAATGAAATTTCGTTCCAATGTATAGCCGAAATTACACCAACTAACAACCAGAGGTACTTGAAATGCCCTGGGTATACGCCGTTGTATACATTATTCTGGAAAAATGGGTAGGGGATGTAAATAATTTGATGTTTAGTGAACAAGAATTTGTTGAATGTCATTTTTAGAGACACAGTTTCACTGCAATAATTTCTTATACAGAATGTGCCATTTAGGAGTGGTTGTTGCCTACTGTCTAATTTCAAATGTAACACAATACATGCAATGATTTCTGCAGAAAAATTTTGGCATATGACAACCATGTAAGTGACGTCAGTTACTGTTTGCGGGAAAATATCGAAGCTTCTGAAAGTAATTCCGATTTTGAGGCTTTTAGACTTGGGAGACTCCAAAAGTATATAATTGGAAATCAATCATTCATAGTTCTAGAATTGGATTACAGAAAAAAATATTTTTCTCACTTTAATTAACATAAGCATTATTTTATATCATTTCAGAAGAGCTCATTGAAGGTAGACAGTTCACAATAGAATTTCTATTATTAAAAATAACTTCAAACTTTATTATTTATTTACTACAAGCTGTTGAAATTAATGAAACTCACCAACTTCAATGAAACCCAAAAACTCAATTCTTCAATTGAATCAAACATGTTTTGCACTAAACTAAAATAACACTGCTTATAATAACTAGAGAATTCATCAATGATAGTAGTGAAGTAACTAATCAGGACACACTAGACAGGTAAACAATAGGCAACTAGTTTCAGTCTCATTAATAATAATGTTCACATTATTCATTCCAATATACCAAGTGTATAGATTTTTCTCTTTATTGTTATCAAATTCAACATTAAAAATTATTTCTGATACTATGAAAGTTGAAAAGTTAAAGGATCATTATTACCTGTAATCTTGCTAGCCGTTTCTTCCATGATCTGATTCCAGACTGCCACACCAGATGGAGAACTTCACTATCAAAATTTACATCCCAGCCATCATGAGTAATGGCAAAGGAAAAAGCAACTGCTGAATGGGCTTCTGCCATATTGACTCAACTGAAAAAATCAACAACAAAATTATCCACAATGTGGAGAAGAAGTACCATCAAAATTTGCATAAAACATTTGAGATATTGGTTAAATACACATTTTAAAAGAGATAATATTTTTGAGTGCCATATGAGAAATTATCCAACATTATCCATATTGTTTTGATCCTAGATCAACCTTTATCAGCCAATTACATCAATAGGTGGAACAAAGTCCAAAGTTTAAATTAAGCCCGATGAATCTGAAACCAATCCAAAGTGCCACAATATAATTATCTGCAGTAGTATATTGAATGCAAGATATTTTCACAAGTAACCAATCTTAAGATATTCAGTAAAATAAATATCAATTGTATCTACTGATATTTGAATTGATACATTACAGTCAGAAGTCAGTAACTGTGAAGTTGAATTCGTATTTTTAGATGGTAACTCCAGATAGTTTCAAAATCTAGCTCACATAATAACTTTTGAGGAAAATGATATGCACACCAATATAAATAAACATACCTGTTTCCACGTTCTATACACTATTCTAGAATAATTCTCTAGCGAAAGTATAATAACTGCAAGCAAGATACGCTCGTAGAACTCTTTATTACGAAGATAACGGATTATTCAATCTGATTTAAAGAAAGCCATATTCTTCAGCATGTCTTCATAACTCACTAATTTTACATAGTCTTCACACACAACTATTCGCTAGTGAATTTAGAAATTTTCACAGAAATAATAATTACTTTATAATTGAATAAATAAAATAATTATAGTCAACACAAACTCAAAATTATTCAGGTCATGAGGTATTTTTTATTTTCAACTTCCACTACGTTCATAACACATCTGAAAACTGTCAACGTCAGATACGTATATATGTCTGTGTGTTGTGCGCACGCTGTGCGTCAAGTTTTACTTCTTTATGTTTATGTTTACTTCATGTTGTTTGAGGTTATGGACACGTAAACAAAAGAACACGGCAAGAACGTTCTACTGAATTTGGATAAAAATAATGTTTCCGACAAAAACTAGTGTGCAATTAGAATCTGAGAACGAATTTATTCTAATCGTGACCGATGATAGCGAAGCTTTGGATTTCCATGAAGAAAATACTGGACTGGTTTATACAGAAGATGACGTGCTGGATGTAGAAGAAGCTGATGCTTCATTAGAGTGTGAATATAGCTCCAGAACATTTCCTTCCAAAAGAAGCCCGGATAATCATGAAGAATATTATACTACTGAAAGTATTTTTTGTGAAATCTGTTGTGAACAGTTTCGTCATAGGAGAGATCTGGAGGAACATCTCTTGACACATAGTAACGGTGACTATTGTGAGTTGCAGCTTGAAAATATTCATAAAGTATCGAGTATGCACAAAGAGTCCAAAAGAGAAATATTTGAGTGCCCTTGTTCAAGAGTATTCAAGAGACAATATCATTATGAGAAACATATGTTGGCAGTTCATGAAAAGAGATACAATAAGAGGTTTGAAAAATCAGATAATTCTACAAAAATGGGTAATGATGGTAGTTATAAATGTGTGGTGTGTCTGAAGTTGTTCAAATGTGAAAATTCTTTGAAAGCTCATTTGAAAGTTCATTCTACAAATACATATGAATGCCCTGAGTGCTCAAAAAAAATTTCAAGCAAAGGATGGTTTGAACAACATCTGATATTGCATAGTAGTGTGAGACCTTTTCAGTGTAGTGTGTGTAAGAAGAGTTTTCCAGATGAAAAACGATTGAAAAGACATGAATATATCCATGGGACTTCCATCTATAAATGTACAATGTGCTCAGCTAAATTCACACAAAAATATCTTCTACTTAATCATAATAAAATTCACATCACAGGATCTAATAATAGTAATAATCATTTAAGAGTCCTTCATTGTAAATCAAAGTTACAAAGGTAACATAGAATGTTAGATGATGAATTATATTTTGTACTATTATAGTGGATTATATTGATATCTTGGTCTTATTTATGGTTATAAGGGTGAGAGAAAAATAATATACTGAAATTGTGACTTTTTGGTCTCAGGATTTTCGAAATTGTGAATACCTTTGTACATCAAATTATATAAATTTGGTTTTCCTCACCTGAATCATACATCCCAAATGACTAGGGCTAGTTCGAAAAAGAAGAAGAGGTGAAACTGTTACAACTAAAAAGAAGATTTGCTGTCAATGAACTTTGCAATTTAGAATTCTTTTGAATATTCGAATTTCCCGCTAATTGAATATTGTGAGATATATTGTGATCGATATGGTAAAACGTAATGGGACTCATAGTTACTCCATCAGAAATATGGAGAAAGATGGGGAATCCTTGGTAAAAGCTAAAGCATCAAACGTACCTGTCAAGTTCAAGAATCTCGTAGAGGTATCAAATGCAATTCGCAAGATGACCGTCAATAGAGCAAACGCCTATTTGCGCAATGTTTTGTGCAAAAAAGAATGCATCCCAATGAGAAAATTCAAGTGTGGGGTGGGAAGATGTGCTCAAGCCAAACAATTTAAAACAACCATCGTAAGAACCTAAATATTCTGATGTTCACCGTCGTGAAAACAACAATATTTTCAGGGTCGTTGGCCAAAAAATGCAATTAAGTGTATGATCGATTTATTGAAAAATGCAACTGCAAACTGTGAATTTTTGGGAATGGAACCGACTGACTTCCACGTTTTTCATGTAGAAGCAAGTCAGGCACCTACTTCGACTAGAAGGACGTATCGTGCTCATGGTAGGATTAACCCATACATACGCCACAACTGTCATCTTCAAATTATTCTCAAACAAAAAAAGGAATGAGGAGAATTGTTACTTTCATGTAATTATTGCATTGACATTGTGAAAATTCTATTTGTGATGTTCTTGTGAAATAATTGAAATTATGATAGGCTGAATAAAACAAACTCATTCCTCCCAGACACTCGTTCTATAAACGTTCTTAGAAGCTACCGCCAGAATATTCATATCTCCACAGAAAATGCCCATAAGAGACTTGGCATATTCTGGGAAGATTCTATGGAACAGGTTTTTTTAATTTTACAAGTATTATCATTATACGCCCTACGTAAGATCGTGCGTTTTAGGGACTAAATACGTATCGCACCGACGAAAAAGAACATCGAAATGATACCATGATGAATGTGAAATTGATTTGATGGGAACACACTTTAAAAACCTTTTCAAGTTTTCTAATAATGAGAATAAGTGAATTGAGCTAAATCAATACTTAGATATCGATCATACATAACGGATATTGATCGAATGGCTTCTGAACGTGCTCCAGATTTTTCTATAAGAAAAACGATTTTATTCGATTAGTCCAAAGACTTCCGATAATGTCAATTTCATAAACATCAATATTTGTTTGAGTGCATTGTAAAAGTTGACTTCATTTGTACTTTTACCTGATTATTCACTTACATTTCAGCCGTCCAAGAAAAACATATTCAACGATTGTATAAAATATGATCGTAACTTGAGAAATCGGAATTCTAAAGTCTCAAACAGTTAAGAATATTTGAACATTTTTATTAAGGCACATATCAGCATTTCTATCAAGGCACAAATATTCATAATGGCACTATATAAATAAATATTTTTCGGAGCTTATACAAATACACATCGAAAGCACATGTTTCAAATATAACATCTAGGAATATATTTCATAAGAAAATGCCACCAGGTATCTATTATTTTAAGAATCATCCTGATACTGAATTAAATTCACAACCACAATAAGATGCATATTTTCATACATGGTTTTGAATGATTGTAAATATTTAAGTACGAAAAGTGTGAATAATAAGTAGCAATGTTTTTGATAAAAAGAGCACAGATTTTCCAATGCCTTTTAGTGAAAAACTCGGAAAAACACCCTTTTACATGATTACAAATCTTAGATTAGAAATACATAACCTAAGATGTAAAAATAAAAATATGCAAAGCCTGGTGTGTTCTGTGGTCATGATAATACTTAATGAAATAAAATAATAAAGTTAGCAAATATCACAAGTCTTACCGAATTCATGTTATAAATATTTGTATATATGAACTAAAATTTTTATACAACAACGTTGTCGTTGTATAAACATGCAATGTACAAAAAATAAAAATTGATACATCAGCTGCTAATAGTGATGCATCAATTTTTATAAAAAGGCGAACAGTTTTATGTATGTATAAGGTACATAAAAATAAAACAATCTTATTGGTACATCGGTTACCATATTGCAGAACTTTCCCAACGAAAAGTCACCTACTCAATGAAGTTTAGGCGGCAAAAAATGTAATATACCGATGCTTTTGTGCGATGAAACCTCGTAGATGATTCAATTCAGTTGATCATTGTTTGATATGATTATTGCCATTTTCAAGAATAGAAACACTGGACGGCAGAAGATATGTTATGTTGTTACCGTCTTTCTTGAAGGTAGCTCTCTGTTCTGCAGCGGATACCTGGATGTTGATTATTTTCTGTTTGCCTCCTAACAAACAAGATATTGTTTTGGATACTTTTACTGGAAGCTCAGCATTTTTCAATCTGTGGATAGAAACATTTATACATTTATTAAGTTTTTGTCTACACAGATTGTTCCTTAAAGACATGCTAATATTAGGAATTATTCCGTTGAAAATATAAGGAAGTATTAGGCTTGAAAAAAAATGTTCCGAAACGATGTATTGCGAAATTATTATGAATCTTTGACGAATTTCAAATTAATCATCAAATGGAAGAAATGATTTTGTAGAACAAGAATGATCTATTTTGACTTATTATGAATTGCATCATTTGTGTCATAAGTTTTCTTTGAAATTTCAGTTGCAGACAGAAAATGATACAAATATTTATGAGGAAGTCTTTGAAATTATTGATGATTGGCAGTAGTTCATCCATTAGGAGGAAAAATACGTGTACTCATATCATGTACTTTATCTCATTACTATAAACAAAGATTACACAAATTCAACAAACCCAAATGAGGTGCCCAATGATCTGTAGAATACTGTTTTTTCGGTTGACACATCAGCTGTCAACGTCACAATTGAAGACACGTTGACATTATAAATTTGAAATAAACAATATCGAAGTTGAAGCTCATTCAGGCGGAATTTTTCATGAAATTATTGGAAATTAAAGTAGTTCTTGAATATAAATCCATATAAAAAAATGTCTACCAATCTCAGGATAACCAAAAATTCATACTCACTGGAAATATCTATTGCAAATCACCCCTACACACTCTCCCACTCTGTCCTCCGCCCTTTGGCAATGCAAAGACACCACCAGGTCGTTACCGCCAGGACAATGCAACACGATCAGCTGATCCGCCCCAGGACTGACGCTCAAACCTGTCAACTCCGCGATAGCCACGCCCTCTTTCATGTTCCTAAACTTCTCGCAGTCCAACTTGAACACGGCCTGATCGGTGACCAGCATGACGCGTTCCGCCACTTTGTTGAATTTGTTGAACTTGGTGACGTAGGAGGAGAAGAGCACGCTGGTGAAGCGTTTCACGTTCCTCAGGTTGTTGACGGCGTCGTTGTAGGCGGTGTAGTTATTGTTTTCGCCGTGCGTGGAGAGGTAGTTGCCCTCCCACTTGCGATTGACGCCGTAGTGGGCGCGTTTGTTGATGAGGGCGCTCGCGGCGGTTATTTTCAGTTTCATCTGCGGCCATTCGTTGCGGGGTATCCTGGAATGTTTTTTCGTGGTCAAGTTCCCAGATAATGAAAATTACTTAGTAATTGTTACCGGTATGTCGCATTTCTTCCTTTCTAAATGGTATTGTATAATTTAGTATATATTATGGTCTATTTATTTGAGCTAGATAGTGACAACTCGCCAGATAGTGATAACTCGCCAGATAGTGCGGTGTTGTTGCTTTTTTTCCCACGTAATCGTTGAACAGTTTCTTGAATATTTGTGAACATTTCGATACAATAATGGTATTGAAAGCTATATAAGCAAATATATCAACTATCTTCCATGAGTAATATCATGAAATATCAATTAATTATTATTAATTATTCTCCTTATTATTATTATTTATGTTTATTATTATTACTACTACACTGTGATTTCAACTCCTTCATATAATATTACATATTATAATTATCGCAGTTTTTGCTCCTCCCCTCCCCCTTACTCAAAATTTATTGACCGCATCTGCATTTTTAGTTTCTTATAGTTTTCATTATATTTAGTTATATGTATTCATCCAAATCGAGAGAATTGGCGCAATACAAGCATATTTTATGCTTAGGTGTAATTCTCGACATTTGATGGTTGTACAATACCTTATAAATTGGTTGTTATGTAATTGATTATTTGTTTTGAATTGAATTGAATAAAATTGAAACTTGAAATATATGATTTATTCATCATTGAATTTGTCTCTTTAATATGATATTGACTATTGAAGGTTATTATTTTTACATTCCCCATCATAATACAGAGTTGTGTAAACTTTAAATTTCAGAAATACATCAAAAAAATACCTGAAATTACCAAACAAAAAAACCCTTGGTGTTTGATATAGTTCATTGCCTATGAATCTAAAGTACGTGTAATTAATATTTACCCTGAATATCAGGTTTTTTAATTTGTTGTTCAATCGAAATCTCAATTTCAAAACGCTGTATTTCAAACTAACAACCACTTGACCTGTACACCCTGAAATTTTTCTATAAATTGAGGAAAATTGCTGAAAAATTACCGATAAATCATGAATAATTCAAGTTATGCGCAAATAAAGAATTCATTCAATCAAGTATCATTCTAATGCAGTTAAATCTGACATTCTTTCTAGGTTGCACAAAACCTTAAAAAAATACTGCACAAATTGTTGAAAACACTGTGAAATATTGAAATTATGTGAAAACGATAATCCTCAGAGAGTTGAGTTTACAGCGAAACACAGCTAAAAATGACCGAAAAATCGAGAAAAAAAATGATATTGCAAAATTATCCAACCCAATATTCAAAAC
Source organism: Plagiodera versicolora (assembly GCA_037013635.1). NCBI lineage: Eukaryota > Metazoa > Arthropoda > Insecta > Coleoptera > Chrysomelidae > Plagiodera > Plagiodera versicolora. The sequence goes on along the minus strand of CM072991.1, from coordinate 5,655,169 downwards.
AAGTAGCGACAACTAACTTTCGAATGTATACAATGATTCACCTACTTGTTCAGAATCATTTGCGCACGCCACCTATTGTAAATTTGTCGGAATATTTTGGTGGTGTTTCGCAAAGCTAACGGCGGCGCTGGCCATGTAATGCTTTTCCCGTAATCCTTCGTCGATTTGGCCCTTCTAAACTTCGATTCCAAAGCGGTGATGTACTGCCTCATTTTTTTCAGGCGGTAAGCCTTCACCATTGTCATGAGGGCCTTCATTCGTTTGTATTGCTCTCTGGCTACATAACCTACAAGAATAAAATGGTTAAAATTGATATATATATATATATATATATATATATATATATATATATATTTACTGGTTTTGAAAAAAAATACTTGCCTCTCCACGTTTTCTGTATCAAAGTAACTATACCGGGTATCAGCATATTCCTAGAGTGTTCCAAAGCGAACAGAGTCTGAGGTGTACGAATGAATAGTTTCGTTTTACCATACTTGACGTCGTTCGAAAATTTGTTTTCATCCATTAATACTTTGCAAGCATCTTTGTCCGATCCCGATCTGAAGTTAGGCCATGTGAACTGGGAAATCATTTTATATCTAGAAAGAATACATCCACAAATGAAAAAGAGGAACCAAACACAAAAACAGTATCAGAAATACTATATCTTGGGTACAGAAAAAATCCACTGTGGGTTAGGGAGAAATCTGTAAGAGTAAGAAGGAAAGCAAGCATAATAAAGACATTGCTCTTCTATATTGGTACCTTTCAACTGTCCCCACCCGATTGACCCGTCAGTCGTCCCTACGCCAAACAAAAAGAGGCGGGAAGGATAAGAGAGGCGGTCCAATTCATTAAGAAATTCAATTAACATATAAGATATGTCGATTATTTATACAACTACAGGAAAAAATGAGGCAAGAAATAATTCAATTGCATTCTCAGGTAACACCAGTTACTTTTGCGGATACCAGAAATGAATTATTCAATATATAATGATAATAATAATGTGTATTCGCATTTTTGATACACTTGGTATATATGGTATGTCAGTTGTAGAAATAAATATGAGGAAATAAAAATAAGAATCAAAATTAAAATATATTGGTTATGTCATTTTGTCAATGTCTAATAATTATCTTATTTTTGCGGCGATGTCAGCAGAAAAGGTTTGAACTACTGTTAATCCGAGATATCGAATTGAAAATCATCAAAAATATTTCTTATAATTTCTATTACCTTTTCAAAAATCTGTCGTAGCGTTGTCTGTAGGCAAAGCCTGCCCTTCTGACCCTCACATTTTCGACTAGACCCAAATAGCTGACCTGGTGTTGCACTCTTTGTTGATCGAAAGCTGACGCCGATTTTATCTCATTAGGTTTGATACAACGCACGTAATGCGGTTCTTTGTTTTGCAAGTTTTGCACGAGGGCCTGCATGGAATTTTTGAAGAGCGTACCGGCTGTAGGAGGTCGTTTCGTTATCTGAAATCAAATTTTGATGTAAAAAATAAGCATTTGAGAAATACGCCGCATAATAATAGCGTTTGTAGTTTGTATATATATTTTTTCAATATCCTAAAATAGGAGAGATCATTTAGTTATGAATTTTATTCAAATGTACTCTGAAATTGAAAAATTGAAAAGATTTTTCTGTAAAATTTAATGTATTTTTTGAATTAACGTCACAAATCCTCCAATTTTGGAAAACTGCTTAAAAGAGGAAACACTTAGTATGTCAATAATACTATTACTAATCCCTGTTGGATCTTATCAAATAGTAAATTAATTATTACTCGTTAATTCAGTACTTCTGACGTCATAACACTACGCGTGATTTCTGAAAAAAAAAACATAGCTTCACTACGCAAAAAATGAGAATCAAACTGGACACGTTTAAAATTTTTTTAAACTTGAATGAATTTATCCTAAAATTGGTCATCTTGCCAAACTTCCACTTGCCTCAGAAATGTGTTGGGCGCCCTCTGGCCACATAACCTTCAACCTGGAATCCTTCGAGTTGAATAGCAACCGTTTGAAGTCCTGGAACAAGGTGTCCTTGTTCTTGTCGAGGAAACCGTTGATACAGTAAGTGACGTCACCTATAGTACAATGAGAGATAATGGTCATTGCTCATCCTGTATATTTTTACGGGAGAGGCGAGAAGGATATGACATCACACCTTGTATGTTGAATAATATTTAATTAGATACAAGAGCAAATAGGTGTGATTCAAATGTAGGTAAGATTATTTGTGAATATCTGTGTTTTTAGGAGTGAATCTTATCACAAAGTAAAGGAAGTGGCCTAAAAAAATTGTCGGGGATCTTAGAATTCCATTACTGACATGTTTTGTTAGATTTTTTTTAGATGGAGGTTTAAGCTGGCATGAAGCTGAGATTATTATTTCATGCTTTGAATTTTAAGCGTGGCAAGACTTACGAAATAAATTCACAATGTAAATGATGTGTTCATCATCCACCAGAATTCTCATTTTTGATAATTCTAAAAGTTCATTGAAAAAATCATTTACAACAATGCTAACCTGCATAGTGAGTGATCCTGAATTCGACCTTGTGCTTTATACTCTTCTCTGAGGGTTTCACCTGCCTTGACATGTAATGCTTGTGGCCTTTCAGCTGCTTGTCCATCGCCTCGAGCAGCATTTCGTCGGTGACACGTTCGGCTGTCATCTTGCAAGCGTCGTCCATGACGGAAATGATGCCCTTATGGGGGGCTTCCACCAGGTCGCATATTATTTGATTGTTGAAGTACTCGATATTGGTCCATTCGATGCCTTCGCGGTTGTATTCTTCTTGTTCTTGCTTCAAGACTAGCTCTGCAATACGATTAGGATTGATGTCAATGTCAAAGTTTATCGCAGGGTACTGGGAATACATTCTTGTGGGCCGATCTCACGTGATTTCTTAGTTTTCTTGTCTTGTCGTTTACGAGAGACTATACAAACATCAATTATTTCGAAAATGAAGAAATTTGATCTACATAATCAAATTGAATATGTTTATTCAATGAATCATCACAATTTTATTAATTAACTTATTGACAATATCTCAAACTGAGGTAAACTTATTAGTTATTACTAATTGTCAATGAATTCATATATCCAATACGAATTGAGGGTAAGTCAATAACAATTATCATAAAATATTTATTGACCTGTTCCTATGATTTCACTCTATAATCCAAATTTTGAAGAAATGAATTAAAAATATAGCTCGTTTATTGAAGACAAATCGTATAATTTCATTTTATAATTCTAAATGTCAATATTTAGCAACAATTTGGTCTATTAAAATGCCAATAAAACCGTGAATCATTTTGTCAATTCATTAATTTTGTTCAAAATTCGTTATCTTTGGGTATAATTCATTTATATATTACAGAATATATTCAAATAACCAAAGGCAATTTCTAAGATTATATCATCATTATAAGATATATTTCCTGTTATTTTACGATTCGCATTGAAAATCCCACAACCAGACCACATAAAATTTGAAATGTCAGTAGATATGTGAATGATTTGAACAATCAAATCGGGTGAGCCTCAATCAACGATGAATTTCCACTACTATCACCTCCTCAAAGCCATGCAAAGTTAAATAAGATAATCATTTATGAGAAACACCACGAAACTCATGGAACTTCTATACAAAATTACTTCTTCAGAATTCTACACATTTGAATGCAAAATAATTCACTTCGGTGTATTTATTGAAGCAAGATAGTTGACAGCTCACCAAAAAGTGCGGTGTTGCCGGTTATCTTTTTTCCGATACTCCGAAACAGAAAACTAGGTTAAGTTTATCATTCAAATTGTTTTGAATAATAATATTTGATTTATAAAAGGGCCAGGCTTACCTATAAACAGCTGCTGCAGCTTCTCGTTACAATAATTGATGCAAAACTGCTCGAAGCTATTATTATCGAAGATCTCGAAACCATAAATATCCAAAACGCCGATCAGCGAGCTTTTGTACAACCCGACATCAACCGCGATGGCATTGTTGATCTTATCTACGATCCACGTGAACAACCTGTCGTAAACAGCCTTGGCGAAGGCGTCCCTGCCGAAGGAGGCTTCCGTCTCTGTGTGCTCCTTCCTCATGATATCGCCCCTGGTGGCGATGACTCGTTCACAGAGGGCGCTCTCGAGCTCGTGGCGTTGCACTTGCAGCAACTCGGCCACGTAGTCGACGTGTTTCGATTTTTTCAGGATCAGTTTGTCTTCTTCGTTCTCGAATTCTACGTTTCCTGGTAAAGAAATTGTATTTGAGAAAAGTGTGTGACCTTGAAATGCTTTTATGATTGGTTTGAGGTTAAAAACTGCGTTAAAAGTGTTGGTAAACCTTCCGCTTGAGATTTTTTAAAGTAAAAAACAAAATTACAGCAGTGTAGGTGTTTTTTCATAGAATTCGTTAGAATTTGCAGTGTATATGTTACATAATCTCAAATTCTGCGTGATTAGAGTCGATAAGGCAAATAAAAGGAACAAAATGAAATAAATTGAGAAAGGAGATTTTGTACAGACAATGATGAAATAAAATCAGACTCATGTTTGTGACGATTTTTTTCAAAATAGGCTGTAAAAAGAGGAATTTTGCTTAATTTATTTAACCACAAAATTTCAACTACAAGAGTTTTAATTGGATAAAGAGACGAATCTTAATTCTTAATATCTAGTTATTCTGCGTTGCATTGAAATTTATGTTCAACTTTATTATTTTATAACTTGTATAAGCTCTTTCAAACATTATTAATAAGTGGAATAATTAAATTTTTAGTGTTGTTGTTTGATTGCTTTGCATGTTGATGATATTCACTTTCCAACTTTTGTTGGTAAATTACTGCAATGTTCGAATGAATTAAAAAAAAAAAACGATTATAAAGACAAAGTGAGGTAGAAACTATCATTATTATTACCGAGATGTAAAATTGCAGCTACCACCCTCCATAGACTATCTTGGTCTTCCTTGGTGAATTGAAGGGTGTTCAAAGAGGAAGCGACCTCTTTATAATCATTCGAATCGTTAATGGTGTTAACTTTGGCGGAGTTTCCTTGTTTCACATAAAAATACTGATTGGAATCACGCGAGAGGTTCAGTCTTTTCAGTAGGTTTTCGTCAGCCCCTACGAGAAGCTGAAATAAAATATTGAAAATCAGAAAAATAAAGCATCAATGGATATTTTTCGATGTACTGTACCTGGTAAAAACAATGGAAGTTTCTTTCTCCTGCTTGTTGGTGGATAACCCTAGATTTTTCTAGCAAATATTTATTGATGTGGCCTCCAATGGGATCACCTTTGAAATCGAAATGGATATCCATGTATTTGCCGAATCTTGACGAATTGTCGTTTCTGTTGGTTTTCGCATTGCCAAAGGCCTCCAGAACGGAATTCGACTGAATTAATACGTTTTTCACTCTCTCGATATCTTTTTGTCCTCCTGTGAACGATATCGTGAATTGTATTACATGGTTTTCCTAGATATGTTTTGAAACAGAAAGGAGATTCTTCGGTTCATTTTATTTTTTAAAACTTCTTGGGATATATGTTAACCTTTCTATAGTTTGAAAGTTCAATTGGCGACACCTGAAGGAATTTAAGCTAGGATTACTTGGTTTTTGACGGGGCTGTAGCAAAATCTTTTGAAAATCTCGAAATCTCTCTATATTTACATGATAAATGCTCATAAAATGAATCGAAATATTCAAGTTATAAAGTGACGATTAATTTTGTTCACTTTTGGAAAATGGGTTTCGTTCTAATTCCACAGAAATCAACAATGACTTGATGAAAGGAATTTTTATCTTCATAATTTCAAACAAAAAATTAGTTTTCACATAGATTCTGATGAAGTGTTTTTCAGAAAATCGTGAAACTTGATATTTTATCAGGAGAAATAAATATTTTGCGATAAAAAAACCACAGATCAAAATCGAATGTTATTCACCAGGTCACCGATATCCACAACAAAAACATAGGCACTGAAAAACCGTTTTCAGTTGATAAACACAAAAATTCACCGACATTGATTTATAATTTATTAGAAATAACATAATTGTAAGTAAGCAGGTGAAACAAACAAATTTGAGTGTTATTATTACTGAACACAAATTCTTCGAGTATTACTTACTGGGGTTTCGAAAATTATCTGAAATATCCAATAAATCTATTATATAAAACGAAATACACATCATTTGGCTCTCGTTCAACATAAAAGTACAATTTATTTCAGTTCACTTAGTAAACAGAATTTTGTAATGAATGTACCCATGTGTTGAACAGCTTATAATGGATGGACGAATAAATATTGCTAAAAGTTCTGTATGATTTGACCAAAATGCGATAAATACATACATATTTTTGCAACAAAGCAATATTCCAGCAAGAAAGAGTTATTTGTGTTGCTAAGATTGGATTTTGAAAATCTGGGGCATTAATGTGTATATTTTGGCACCACTTTACTTGGTGATCATAAATCCGTTATAAAATTTTACAAGACTTGATAATTCTTCAAGGATTGTATTTCCCAACCACAAAATCAATTGAGTCTGGAAAAAAATACTGTGCGTTATTTTTTATAAATATTCCACGTGCTTAGGAATTCGCGATAACATAATACAGGAAACAAACTAACGATATCATAGGAAATGAGCGATATAGCAAGGTATTTACAGGGTGTCACTTCTGAAGTAGACTGTATACTATAAAAAGTTCTTAATAATTTCCAAGCATTGTATCTATTTGTTCAGCCACTCTGTATATCATAGAAAGTGTAGATTGTATGTTAACAAAAGGCGATTATTTTTATTCTCAACAATATAATTTCTCATCCATTATAATCACAAGAGAATGCTTTCCCAGAAATGGATTATACATTTTATATCATGACATAATCTTATATCATGATCTTTTTTTTAGATACTATATTATTTGATAAACAATCGATACTTGTGCAACTTTTAATCCATCAAGATAAACGCGAATTCTATATCGAAAGTGTTTACGAGTCTGTAGCTGATAAAATAATTGGATTATTGATCTTTTCAATACGCTCATTTCTATACGAATAATTATAGCCTCAAACAATTTTATACGACTTCCTAAAGAGAGCGAATTTGAATTTGTTTTCAATAATTTATGATTCACCTTGATTCGTAACTGCTGCTATGTACTTCATGATAATTTTGGAAGCTTCCGTTTTGCCAGAACCGGACTCTCCACTGATGACGATGCAAGTATCTTTTCCTTGTTGTTTCATCACTTTGTGTGAAGCATCGGCGATAGCGAAAATGTGCGGTGGGTTTTCAAAAAGTTCTCGACCTGAAAACATCAATAATAAAATTAATAATTCAGCATAAATAAGAGAGTTTCTTGAATAAAAAAAAAAAAATATATATAGAATATACAACGTTATGTTTTATATCATGATAACCATTTCACTAATATTAATTATTTGAAATGGAACCGAAATACTATGAAAGTATGATTTATCTATTTGTGACAAAAAGTTACTCTGAAAAATAAAAACAAGTGAAGATTGTCCATTATTTTTAAAGGGAATGAAAAATTATACACTAAAATTGAATCATTGTGAATCATGAAGGTATTCACTTATGTTTTTCATTCAGAAATAATATAATATACAATAATAATTAGGCATTGTTCTGAAATGTTGCCACCTCACCTAGTGTCTAAACGGACCAAGCTAATTGAAATTTTGATAGTTAATTGGATACATTTTATTTTGCAATAGTGGTATTGAAGATAATCAAATTAGTCACTCTCTAAAATGAAAATATTATGAATGGATATAAAGCCCAGTCACTCACGAATACTTCACGCAATTTTTCATTAGAAATAAAATATATACAGGGTGTCCCTTCTCTGAAATCGATGATTTTCAAGATATTGATAAATTACAACGTGAAAATGATGCATCTGTTTATAAATAAAAATATTGAAAATATTTTTCCCTTATTGTTGAACTGCATTGTTTATATTTTTTCGGTAAATGTTTGATTTGAAACTATACACTATCAAAACCGAAATGAGAGGAACACAAAACGTATTGAGAGAGATTGTATGATAAATTGTAAGATTTATTCAATGGAGATTCATTTTCAATTATTTTTTCAGAGAACCCAATGATTTTTCCTAAATAACTTATGCAGGAAACAATGTACAAAAAAAGATTTTTCGAAGCAACAGAAGAAAATGTAGAAATCCAAAACAAAAATTACTATTTTCGATGTAATTATTGGTAGTTTTCATCGTCAAAGCTTCATTCTTTACTACAGCAGATTATTTATACATATAGACTATCCATTCATATTTCTCGAAACAATTAAGCCGTCAATATAATTTTAACGATGACTGAATGCACCTTTGCTTTGACTCATCTGGTTATGTTCACAATGCATCAGAATTTATGACCAAGCCAAAACCAAAAATGATTCGAAAGCGATTCAGAATAAGTAATGCGAAAGCAATGATAAAGTTGATTTTCATTATCTTATGTTTCTTATGTAAAATCCAGGTATCACATCTGTGCAGTTAGTAAATTAAGATACAATTTTTTTTTAAATCAAACCCATAAATGAAACTTTCGAAAGAAACACAAGTGGCGAGTACATAAAGTGTTTCAAAATCGTTAGTCTTCTGATGACTGAAAAATTTCATATTTCATTCAAGTTTTTGATAATCTCAAAGTTTTTACAAAATAAATAACTTTCCTATCAATAGAGTTACTTGAGAATAATTCATATAGAGGAAGAATAATCTCAGGAGGGTTAAAATTAATCACACAGTATAGCAAACGACATAAATAATCATTTCTCAAAACTAATCTCATACCTACTTGAAAATTTATCTTATCTAGTTCTTTCTATTTTCTAAGTACGCCTGAAACCCATAATTATTTTCACGATTTTAGCGGTGATGAGTGATACTTTTCAACGAGTGATTAGTGATAAGTATTTTATTTAATCTTTAACAGATATCCTTCGAAGGTTTAGGTATATTTTATCACTTGAATGGAGATTATTCCGATAATTCAATCATCAACTTTTCTCTCAAACTGTGTCAACAAATGTCCTTGTAGGATTTGATGCATATTTTACGAAACGTTGATTGGTAATAATCAAGGATTTTGTAAAGTTCGTACATTTCTTTTTGTATTCTCTTTTTGGAGTCAATCATACATATTTCAAGAAATCGACATGAAAAAAATATATCCAGTAGCCCGTTATTATGGTATAAAAAAATCCTAGGAAATATCAATTAGAATGTTGAGAAATGACTTGATTACTGAATTTGTTATAATCACTTGAGACTCTTAGATAATTTATTTGCTATTTTTCTTCGGTGTTCTTTGAGCAAACAAATTCAAAAAAAAACTTATAAGCCATTCTTTGGCATAAAACTTTTGGATTAAATATTATTTAAAAAAATTATGCAATATGAACTGAACAATTGCCGAGGAATCAATCGTATGCCCTTCACAATCACCCTGTATAACCATCATTGAAATTCCATGTCGAGTTGTCATACAATATTGGATTCTCCATCAACGGTATATCGAATCACGAACTAAAGAAAGCACTTGCCTTTGTATTGTTCCACATAATTTTGTCCATAAATATTCATGGTTTTGTAAGGATTGACAGAGACACATACTTCGCCGATGTACGTGTAGATGTGCCCTCGCTGGAACCTGTGGAAAGAAGAAAAACATTTCAAAATTTGCATACGACATCGGCGAAAATGTTCAACGAAGGAGAAAACGTAAAAGAGAAAATACACGAGTTTTCTCTAGTGTATCAACGAAGCGTCGTTTAATCGAAATAGAAAAACTAGGGAAACCCAACAAAATGCGATAATGGTATTTTAGAAACTGGAATAAATGAATGGAGTTTTCCCAAATACCAAACAAATCAGAAAAATGGGAAACACAACTGTCAACATGAAAAATAGTAAAAGTGGAATAACTTGAGAACAAAAATACAAAAAAAAAATCAGTTGAAAGATGGTATATTTGCGTTGATATACATTAGAGAATGAAAAGTGGAGATATTTTGAACGCCATGAACATTGAAGACTGAACACCCTGTATATCTCAAAATATTCTAGAAATGTGTATATTCGTCATTAAAGCAGCTTTTATCGAAAACATTTTCTTGGTATTTCTATTCCCAATGAAGTCATCCTACTTTCTAACACTAATGGGTAACCCCGTATAATCTAATTATTGAATAATAGAGTTATGAATATGCCTTGTTTCATACACAAATATTAAATTTTTAGACCTAACCTCTGAAATTATATTCCCTCTTTAATTTTCAGAAAAATACGTCATTTCCTATCTTAGCCATGAGTTAAAAACTGTTTTGTCATTCATAACGATATACTAGCGTTAAAAAAAAAGAAACAGAGCGTACAGAACGACGAAACACCACATAAGAATACGAAAAACGTTTCTCAAATCATTCACCATATAACGCAACCAGATGTGTTCATGGCTGGTTGTATGTTTTTTTTTCAAGAGAATAAAATTGAAACATCCAACATTCGAATGCATTTCATTATGAATTTCACGCTTCAGTTAAGACAAAACCTCGCGCAAATCTTTTTATAATAGTTATAATTCATTGTTTATACACTAGAGTGCACTTTGCACCGCAAAAGGTAAAGGATGGTTAGTGTCGAAAAATAACGGCAATAACGTTAAATAAACAAAAGATTAAGACTGCAATGAGAACATTTGAAGCAGAGCTAGTTCATATTAATTCGTTTATGATTTAGCTTTTCGATTGTCAACATGAAAATAAATACGGGGTGTTCAGCCAATTTTGAGGCATCAACAGAGACAAGATGATAATGAGTGTGAGATGAAGAACTCAATGGTAAGATTCACTGAACTCATTTTCGAGATCATCCATCAGATATAAAGGAAAACAATCGTTATTTTTTTAAGTTCAACAAAATGATTTACCTTTAAACAAAAATACTCAAATATGAAAAAAAAATGAAGTTACTTTGATTCCGAAATCAAAGTGTCTATTCTAATTATGAATATTGAGCTGAGATATTTCAATATATAATAATAAAAAAAATCGTCATTAGGAGACACTGAATTTGTTATTTTTATTAATATGTATTTCTCACTGCTACAAACTTTTATAAAATACGAAATAATAACCTACAATCAAATTTGGTTGTGACATATTTCAAATTATAATGTTACCCTTAGTTATTCATATTTCCTCGTAAATTTAAAGATTACATGTAGTGAATCAATATAAGGAAATTCATCTATAAATGTTAAAGGTTAATGTGAGGTTGCTCATGTAAAATTAGGTCAATGATGTGTGTTATCACGAGGAATCGGTTAGTTAGAAGTACATAAAAAAATGTTGTTGGATTTTTCTGTAAAGCTCCATAGTCCACATCCAAGTATAAAATAAAAAATTAATAGCTCAGTATGTAATATGTAAATGTTTCAGTTATTATGCATAATAGCGCAATTTTCAGGCAAACTGCGATATTACTATGCAATATTGACTTGAAAAATCTGAAGGTCAAAAACAAATGATATTGAAAACGATTTGAAATATTTGCATTATTTTCTAGAAATCGAATAATTGACTAACTATATTATGTATTATTCTAATGTAATTCAAGTTCTAAAAGTCCACACTTTTGAAATGCTTCAATCAATAAAATCGAAAACATTATTCCATTTTCTGAAAATATCTCAGAAAGCATTATAGTTCAATAAATATATTTCAATTCCAAGACTTCAATTATGAATCATAATCGCAGTCTTTGTAATTATCATATCAGAGTGTACAATTCATTGCAAACTGTCATAGATACATTCATCACAAAACATTATTACATTGAAAATTATCCACTTATATTGATATATTCGTTTTGCAATTCTCTAAAATTTTTGTTATATCTATGAATTATAAATCCTTCTTCGTATTTTCGTTCTTGCCGTAAAATATACTGGATATTTATCTTTTGTTGACATTTTTATTGAAGATTGTAATGGTGATAATAATTTACAAGCAATTCACAGCCTCACTGCAATTGACGACCAATGACCATTTATAAGAAGAAATAAAACCCATAACTGATAATAAATCTTTCCCGGCGATTTATGATTCGATCGTGATATTCAGTCAGATCTGAAAAAATAGCCTCTGCTTATTTGCTGACTTTTCTAGGGGTAACACGGTCGCATAGTTTCAATTATCAACAAACTGAAAACACTTAGAGGTGATAATGTCGAATACGTATGGGGGTGGATATGGCGCCACCCTATACAAATAAAGACGTTAAACCACTTGCGTGTTAAATTTGTTTGTTTATTTTCACAAGTGAATATATAAACAAATCCAGACCACTTCAGTGAGTACACATTACAACTTATTCACACCCAATAAGTCGAATATCTATATTGTCAATTCGTACTTCGAAAATGTGTAGAACAAAATATGCACAATTGAGAAAATTGATATGATTGTTTATAGGTGTATTAGGAAACGTGGAGACTTAAAAATTTCAATCACGAATTTGCCCTATTTCCTTCCACACTATTATGAACTATGCATTGAAATTGGCATTGAAGCAACGGTATATTTTATAAATGTTACTACCATTATTTCAAACTTCTAGACATAATAGATTATAGTAGTGTCTACGCCAACATCGTCATCTATTTTTCAATAAAACAGTAGATTTGTTGTCAAGAAATACCAGTGACTAATACACTGATAAGTACAATGCAATTATGACTAACAGAATGAATGATGCACACCTAGATCCAACTTAGCGGTCGAAAGTCAGTACTCGAGTAAAAATTGACCCCCCGGGTGGTATTCGGTGGTAGAATCTCTCTTAAGTGATCCTGACATGGTACCAAAAATTCGTTAATATTATGTATGCCAATTCTTATTCTTCAAACCCAATGAGTGTATCGGAATGCCAGTAAAATATGAAAACATTATGAATATTGTTTCTGTGATGATTCCTTCATTAATATAGTCTCGTTTCCTAATTTATATGTCACATTATTCATGTATGACATCACGATTGCCATGGTTTTGCATTACTCACCTAAGTTCAAGATTCTTCATAAAGTTGTCCAGGTCGATTTTGTCCATAAGAACAAAATCGCCCACGCCAGCTTCTCGTTGCATCGACATTATTTGTATCAATTAATTTCTAATTAGACACTATCAACACTGCATATTGGTCACAACAGAATTGTTTAGTGAGTTTTACGAAAAAGTAGTCGTTATTTTATTTATACTTAGACAAAGAGCGCAACAGCACTCTACAAGCGACAAAATTAGACTGATCCATCAACAGTGTTGCCAAAACTTCTTAATCAGTTCCCCCTCTTCATAATACGCGTGGATTCGTACAACCAATGGTAATCAACCATTTTGAAAAACGAAAAAAGGAAACAGCACGTATCAGAAAGTTGTACATACTATTATTTTATGACTTTTTGACTAACTGGATCAACTCATCTTTTGTTTTTATTGATGAATTCAGTTGGATGAAGGTTCAGGTGGTTCAAAATTAGAAATTGGCAACCTCATTTGTCATCTTTGACAGTGACATTTGAGAACAATATTGACGCAAGAACTGTCACATTGTTATGACAGTCATGTCATCGTGATTATAAATAACCATATGGAAACAAGTGTAAATATTCAGATTTTAAGCATTGTAATGTGATTTCTGATCGCCAATTTGGCATTGTATATTCACCGAATTTATCATCTCAAATAAGAAATCAATTCCAAATCTTTGGAATATGGACGAACAAAATATACCTATCGATATCAATACATCAAAGTTATTAGAATGGCTAATAAGCAGAAGGCATGTTAGTAAAGATTGGCAAAATAGTATCCTCAGAATTAGAGAAAAGATAAACAATGCCATACAGGATATGCCAGCACATGAAGGTATTATAAAATTATTGTCTGGACAACACATCAATTATTTTCACTGCTTGAAAATTGTTGAAATACTCAAAGAAACAGAAGCTGATACTAAAAATTTGTTTGGAAGGTATGGTTCCCAGCGCATGAAAGATTGGAAAGATATTATATCATTGTATCAAAAGGACTCTGTTTATTTAGCTGAAGCAGCTCAAATGTTAATTAGGAATGTAAGCTATGAAATACCAAGTCAGAGGAAGCAAATTGCAAAATTAGAGCAAAGTCAAATGGAGTGTGAAAAGAAAATTAAAGATTATTCAAAAACTGAAGCAGTGACTCTCAAAGAGTTCAATTCTTTGTGTGAACAGCTGGGTATTGCTGGCAAGAACATCAAAAGTGAACTTGTTGAACTGCTGAAGGAACTTCCTGATATCTACAATGCTACTCCAGATAAAATTAAGATAGTTCTGCCAGCTATTGAATTGTATTCTGAATTCCATAAATATCTGTCTGGGAAAAATGATGTGCCACAGGTTTTACCATATTTAAAGTACCTTATCACAAATGGAAATACCACTACTTATGAGTACATTTATGGAGAAAAGCCTGTCCTAATTGAAGAATCCAATATACTTATATCTGAAGAGGAACAGGGTAATGAGGACATAGATTTTGGTGATAATGGAGCTGAAATAGACTTCGATATCAATGTAGAAAATGATGACAACAACATTGACTTTGGGGATATAACAACAAGTGAAGATCAGAACATAGATTGGGGCACCAATAGTGATGACAGTTTTGAAATTGTAACCCATGAAGATATCACAGTGAACCTGGAAGAATCTGGAATAGTTGTGGAGAAATCTGGTTTGGATGGAGGACTGGCAAGAGGTGAAGAAGCTCTGACTATTTTGGACAATCCCAAAACCAGGGAGCAAATCATCAACAATCTGATGGAGCTGGGAGCTTTCCTGAAAATGAGATTGTATGAAATGTCCAATGATTCTAACATGATTTCCATGTCTCAAATGCAGGAGGCCCCAACTATTCTACAAATGCAAACAGTGGAATCCATAACATCTCTGTATGATTGTATAAACATTGCTTTGAATCATTTAACCAACAAAAGGATTCAGCATTTGCACAACATCAAACACTCTCCAAAATATGTTGATATCTTGACAGCAAACTTGCAACAAAAACTATCTGTAATTGAGAAGATGAAAGCCAATAAAGCTCTGCTAGAGGAAAAGATCAGAAGTTTGAGGGAAGAAGCCCATAGCATAAATCCAATCATTAAAGTTTTGATTGAGAAAACCAAACAGTTGCAAAAGGAAATACAAGAGGATATCTCTAGGAAGTACCAAGGAAGGATTGTTAATATTGTGGGGGGTGTAAATATGTTGTAAAAAATAAGTAAAAAGTATATAATGTCTGTTGATTACTTTAAATATAATCATTGTAATTTTAATACAATTACTTTGTAAATTACTGAGAATAATTTTATTATGTAGAATGAGATTGGTGAGGAATAAATGAAATACTTACAGATCTTGATTTATAAGTCCTGTATTCGTCAATTCAGTCTAATTTGAAATCCCTTATCTCAAATGTCAAATGATAATTTGTAACTAATTTATCAACTATGAAATATCTAATATTGGTTGACTATAATACAAAATTGAAAAAAAAAAACGTTTTTGCGTGAAAATGGAATGGCGAATTAAACCTAGAACCTCCCTCCAAAGGGCCTTTGCATTCGACCTCTAGCCCTTCGGGCAACTGGTCTGGATTGGAAATTTGGTGAAGGACCACCTCTTCCACGATCTGGAAAGAACAGACGATATAATTTATTGAAATTACATTCATTATATGTTCAATAAGAAATATCCATTACTTTCTTATTTCAAGTAGAACATCCGGTATATCGTTACTGATTTTGTAATATCAATAATTTAAAGAATATTCGATGTTAATATTAGAAGATAGTTGTATCAACTTCAGTGAATTATTTGATGAAAATTTCGAAAATTAACGAGAAATCAAAATATCTAACAGATTGAGCTGAAATTATGTTGATAGAAAATGCAAATGATATCATTATGAACTAGAGTAATTTTATAATATGTATTATCGTTGCAAAATCAATACTTTTCATGATAATTCACTATGAAATCAGATTGGTTATCATTACCTGGCCCCATAAACCTATGAGGTGATCTATCACCCCAAACAATCGGTATCGGCCTTTGAAGGGGCGCTCCTCTCGGCAAAGAAGACCTCGCTGACCTGCGCGCCGAAGCGCCTCTCACCACCCTTCTGGAGTTTGTGCTTGGAGAAGCTTCCGCCTCTCTACCTTCTTCTTCGTCTTCTTCCGTTTGTACCGGCTTTTCGCCCTCTGAACTCACCTGGTCAGAGAATTATGGCAAATAAATAACAAGATCGGTCGTTATTGTGAAGCTGTTCACTTGAAAGTGATTGTTACAACATATTTGGTGAATCATTTCTAGAACCTCTTCACCAAGCGATCTATTGCAATGAATGATTAGACTTTTTTTTTTCGTTCAATACTCTAGAATTAGTCATGATCATCTTCATATTTGATATCTTTTTGGGAGTTGAGTCTTCAAAATCAGATTCTGAGCTACCCTCAAATTCAAATAGTTTCCGACGTCACGACTTTATAAGAAGGTATGATGACGCAACCATCACATATATCTTTATACTCAGTCAGCATTCACTATACTTATCTGAGAGTATTTAATTCGAACATCAATCTAAATGTCATCTGTTCTATATTTGTCATGATCAAGATTGAATCGTAATGTTCTGAATTTCTAATCAAGAAATCTGATTCTTGTTCAGCTAGATTAATTCATTTTACCCCATCATCTCCTAGCATTTCTTCTGCTTGTTCGAGTTGTACGCCTTCTGAAGAAGTACCAGCTACGGTAGGGGCACCCATGCATTCTGAGCTTCCCTCGCCGACCGTATCGCTGTCGATGGTGCTTATTGTAATCAGCGGGATTTCCGCTAGAAAAATCAGAATCGTCACTTATGCTTCCCTGTTGTCGATTTCGAATGTTACCATGAAATGAAGTTAGCAAAAGCATTCGTGGGATAAATAATGTTTAATAAAACCATTATTTATTATAAATATTGACAGTTGAATGATATAAAATATATATATTTTCCTCATACCTATTATGTTTTGTTGCTCACTTAAGATACCCCTGAAAGTGTTTTCAGATCCGACTTTGAAAAACAGTGGCAAGATTAATAGTCTGAGAAACGCAAGTCTGTCAATTTTTTCAATTCTTGGGCTATCGCAATTTCGATTTAATATGCTCAGGTAATATACTTCATTAATTTTTCTTTGTGCTTCAATTCGTAATTCAATTCTTTTTCCAAAACTTATAACTTTCGTAATATTTTCTTGACAAAAATTGTATAGGAACTTAAAACAAAACAAAAATATCAACAATATTTTATTCAGATTATAATACATACATTCCTGAAATTGTTCAAGAAATAAAAAGCAATATGTTGTGCTCTTCAGTTCCTATTGTCCTTGCTCGTTTTCTGAACTTTGAAAAAAGAAAAGAATACAATTATTAATGTTGAATTTCTTCATGTTAGGTTTTTACTACAAGTTACTACTATTTTTTGTCCCACAAATATTATTATTCGTTTATTATTGTTAGTAAAGTGTTTATATAAAAATAACTATATAACTAATATGATTGTTGCTACATCCTATTAGTCTGAAACCTCAGGTTAATGGGATGACCTTGAATTGTTCATGTAATACCGATACGAATCTTAAGAGGTCCTGTTCATGTAGATTAATCTCTGTTCTATGACATAGAACATTTTATTAGTTTCTGTATATGTTAACATGGTTTTATATCATCATAAATATTGCATTCTTGATTATGACAATCCAAGATATACATTCCCTAATTCTAATTAAAGAAATATATTAAATATACTGATGATTCAAAACTCATGGAAATGAATCTTGAAAAGAAATAAATAAAATTTGCTGAAACGGTATGTGAGGATTCATAAAATATTTAAAATAGTTATACAGGAGGTGATTGCGTTATTTCAATTAAATTTTTTGCTAATCAATAATTAAAAACACTTACCGTCAGATTGTGTCATATGTCCGCTACTGCCCTGATCGTCCACATTTGGCAGGCCCTCTTGCGGCGAAGATTGTAAGGGTGTGGTCGGTACGCTTCTACCCGTGCCTGGAACAACGAAAAGCAGTTGTAACAAAGACAAATTTAGGACTCTAAAGTGCAGATTATTGTTTTTGGAATAATTTTCAGTCTGTTCCTTCTCAGTATTCATGTACAAGAGTTACTGATCAAAAAATAGGCTAGGAGTCCAAGAAAGCAGTGGAATTAATCTGTGAAACGGTAGTTATGTCGAAATATAGCGGCTGAATGGATTTATTCTCATGAATTTATAATTTGGAAATCGATATTTCAAATTAGAATTCAACATTTGGGATACCAGAAACTGTGAAACAAAATTGAATTTGGAATAGAATATTATGAAACGATAAAATGACATTAATATTCAGAGTTAAACCTTTTTAACAAGATAGAAGTATTCCAAAAGAAAAACCGGCAATACAAAAAACCTGCGACAAGAAACCGTGTCATTAAACATTTTTCGCCACTTTCGCAGACTCCATCGATAACCCTCGACCAAGGAACAGCCTGTTAATCATTCATTCGTGTCCATACTGCTCTCATCCGGCTGCAGCTGAGCGGCCTCCAACGTCTGCTCGGGCAGCGCCACCTCACCGCCCGTCGGCAACAAGTGGACGTTCCCAGCGGACGGCTCCCCGAAGGTGAACCTCCCGCCCGTCGGCACGCTGGGCGAGCTGGCCGCCTCCCGGCGTGCCAAAAACAGCGTCGGCGTGGATGGAACGATGCCGTCGTCGCCGACTTCCTCGAGCACGAGATGCGCCTGCGCCTGGTGGTGACGAGAGGGGAGCGAAGGAATGGGGCGCGCGCGGGTGGTGGGCGGAGCCGTTGGCAAGACGGAGGTGGAGGCTTGGGAGGTGGTGACGCCGCCGCTGCCGCCGCCACTAGTGCCTGGGTCACAAAAACGATGTACTGGAGATCCAAGCGAGAGGTGAATCTCATCTACAGTTTGCTTTCAAAGCAGTTACTGCAAGTCTCTGATATACAATATTTATTCAAGATTGTCGCATTTGCACTGAGCGAATTAGGCAATCCAACCACCTGTCAAATCGAAGAACAAAATGGCGGCTTAGGGCACACATTTGGTGTTTACATATGTGACTTGAGTTGAAAACTGTTTTATTTAGTGATTTTTAGTGCGTTTTTTCAATTGTGGTTGATTATTAACTCTTTTCCTGAAGAAAAATGCCTGTCACGTGCATTGTGATTGGCTGTGGATCTCGTACTAACCGAGATAAAGTCGGCATGTAGTCGGTTCCTACCGTTACCAATCACAGGTTCTTAGAGAGTGAGAATGATTTATCTAGGAAGTGAAGGGCCCTATGGTTAGCTGCAATCAAGAGATATGATCTCACTGATTCCAAACTGAAGTATCAGAGAGTCTGCAGTAGACATTCTTTTGACCAGAATATTACAAGAGGAACAGCATCAATTGAATAATCTAAATCAGCATCAGTATCCAATGTGGAAGGATCTAGATTATTAATTAATCCTAACTTCATTTAATATCGAAAACGAATGCTGTGACAAGAATGAACTGAACGAATAGTTTCAAGCATACTTTTCACCAACGTATGTGCTATTCAACATCAACGTCTTTAAATATTCACTCTCCATCTGAATACCGTTTCGAAACACCACAAAAACTCCGATAATAAATAAAATTCACTGTTTATTACCCAAGGTGTCAGATTGTTTGCCCTCATCCGCCATTTTATGTCACGTGGTTTGGATTGCCTAATTTGAGTTTGCTTAATCACATCGTTGCCAATTGTGTTTTAACATTTTCGTTTTGATTTCTATTCGATTACTTTTCGCGATTTTAGTGGATATTTCTCTAATAATAAAAAATCTATTTCTCAAGAATTAGAGGATTGAGAATGAATGAAAAACACACCCAGAAGAATTAATAGAGATGCAAGACAATTTGCGATATAATTTTATTAATATTCGGCAGCTCATAACTTTCAAATCTTCTTATGACAGCTGTAGAAAATGTAAGTTCAGAATGGGATTTGAACAGACACACAACATTAATTTCTCTCACCGTCAGTTCCACTACTAATGGCCTCCGACTGTGGCTGCTCCGAGTTTTCCTCTTCCAATCCTTCCTGTATGGATCTTTCACTTTGATTCGGCACTTCACTGGAGTCCTCTATGACCTCAACTTCATTACCGGCTTCCTCTTCTTCATCTACTTCCTGACAATCCGCATCCTCATAGTTGTCTTGTTCCTATAACCACAATTTTCATCATATCCAAACTAAACTCGAACATTTCTCATATGAGAATTGACCATTAAACTCACCATTCCTTCCATATCGTAACCCTCCGTATCGGGATCATCTTGATCATCATCAGCACCTTCACCTTCATCAGCACCACCTTCGTCGTCGCTTTCGACGACGATGACGTTGTCGTCGTCATGATCTCTTTGGCTACTCGTGGGCACCTGGTATTCGACGTCGAGACCGCTATCCACTGTGCCGGCCTGCTACACAAACAATTCGATGAGTGACTGTTGACCTCTGCGAGAGAATCGAAACTCACGTGGACTCGAGTCCTCTTGCTCTTCGGCTGCACTTTGGACTGCTCGTCCGCTTGACAGCTGTCAGTGTCGGCGTCCCGCTGCCTCTTATGCCCTGCCTGGGTCGTCGTGACAGCGTTCGATCCTCCGCTACTGGTGCCTTGTTCCTGGTTGGGGCCAGCGCTAGGAGGTTCCACTCTGGGGAGTACCAGCGCCACTGCTTGCGTTTGGGGAGCCTGTATAAAACATAAGTTACTTTGTTATCAAGAAAACGAGAAGAGAAAGAAGAACAGGAGTGATCCAAATTATGAAATGATAAAAAGTATATTGTGCCTACATCCTAAAACATTATTCAAGTGTTACTCATTGATATACATCAATAATAGACCTATAGTCTATTTATTCTGGGTTGATAGTTGTGTCAAACCGCCAGATTGAGCCGTGTTGCCATATGATTTTCACTTTTTCAGCGATGCTCCGAACTAGCTCCGAATATATATAACTTGGTATATAATCATATTTCATAAAGACTATTGAGCCATTGTGAGATCGTGGTGAATAGATATTCATGAAGATTCTTTACTTACATTTCGAATAAAATCCAATGAAAGTAAAGGGCTCCTGTTATCAATTTCGTGTTTAAATGTTCTAATAAAGATGCAACCATTTTCTGGGCATCTCCACTCAATCCTCTCAACATTTTGAAGAGAATACGATGATATTGAGCTCTCAAAAGAACAATTTTAAAAAATTGCAATAAAAGAACAAACAATGTAAACAAACGATTTTAAGGATTTGGCATCGTTCATTTCACAACGATGCCAAATTGTTTGAAGCGAATCCCTACAATCGTTTGTTTACATACGAATTGTTCTTTTGAGATTTTTGCGATTTTTTAAAATTGTTCTTTTGAGAGCTCAATATCATCGTATTCTCATCAAAATGTCGAGAGGATTGAGTGAAGATGCCCAGAGAATGGTTGCATCTTTATTAGAACATTTTAAACACGAAATGGATAACATGAGCCCCTTACTTTCGTTGGATTTTATTCGAAAGGTAAGTAAAGAATCTTCATGAATATCTATTCACCACGATCTCACAATGGTTCAATAGTTTTTATGAAATATGACTAACAAGTTTTCGTTCGGAGTTAATTCGGAGCATTGCTGAAAAAGTGAAAAACATTTGGCAACACGGCTCAATCTGGCGATTTGACACAACTATCAACCCAGAATAAATACACTATATTGTCACTGTATTCGATCAGGGAATGTTTTGTGAGGTGGTAATTACATGTTTAAAATTTTCTTGTGAGATTATCTGCGATGCTCTGTTAATATTCATAACAAAATACCATATTTCACTTTCGAATAAATATCCCAATTTAAGTAACCAAAAAAATGGTGAGCAGTGACTAAGTTATCGTAATAATTGAAATGGTACAGAATAAACTTTAATTCCTATAATTAAATAAAGAAAACAGAAGAGGTTAACAAAGAAAACTTATATGATTGCAATTGGTATCTCACCTGCTGCATCTGAACGTTATTTTCATCGTCTTCGGTGTCTTGAGAAGACTGAGTCGGGGGTACTGCGACCTGTCGAGGACCCATCATAGCCGATGCAGAACTCGTAGCGGGTACATAGTCCGTATGGGAGCTCGTCGGACTGCTGGACAACGATTCGATAGCACTGGTTCCCGTTGTGTGAACCTAAAAACAAGGTTTCGTTAGGAATTCATTTGTATTTGCAGTTTTATATGATATATTATGGTTATATATTTTTTAATTTTTTTCTTTCAGGTCGTATTTGATGAATGTATCAATCACATCATAAATCTGTCATATTGTCTTGATTATTAACCCTAGAATTGAGATTTCCTGTTGGGTAAAAAAACATACGAAGTTGGTTAAATTGGGACAAAGTCGCGCATTTTTGTGCTGAATGATAGTCTGAAAAAAAATTAGATACTCTCGAAGAAAATTTTCGATTTTCGCTATTTTCTGTTTTTTTTTTGATAAACAAATCGTGCTGGACTTTTTCGATTAATCCTTTACTCACTTGCTGTTGAGGTGGTACCATGACAGCACTAACACTTTGACTAGTGGGTAAAACAGCTACCGTTCTCAACTGTGCCGACATTGGTCGAATGCTGGCCAAAGGCGGTTCTCCGCCACTTCTCCACGGTTGAATGGGCACAGACTGTGTTTGAGTATTCGTCGAGTGACCTGAAATGAACGTCAAGATG
This sequence comes from Plagiodera versicolora, assembly GCA_037013635.1. Lineage (NCBI taxonomy): Eukaryota > Metazoa > Arthropoda > Insecta > Coleoptera > Chrysomelidae > Plagiodera > Plagiodera versicolora. The sequence goes on along the minus strand of CM072991.1, from coordinate 5,632,181 downwards.
TCAACGTCGTTCAATACCAGACGAACCGAATAATTACCGGCCATGGGTTTTATATCGGCTGTGGGTCTTTCCGTGGATGACTTCTCCGAAGAGGTAGAGCTGGTGCTGGGCTTCGATCCTTGCTGCAACCCTAACTGTCTCTGCAGTTGGGTCACCCGTTGGTTCAAGTTGTCCAGCTCTGATGCGAACCTGTCTTTCTCCTGCTGTTTCTCTTCGGTCAATTCGTCTCTTACTCTTTCTAAAGTAGCGATTTTCTCCAGAAGTTCTTCGTTACGACTGCTTCCTGTGAAGAGCAACGCAAAACCAGGGATCAAATACTGTTACTTAATGTCAATTTATATAAAAACATGAAGTATTCCTGTGAAGAGCAACGCAAAACCAGGGATCAAATACTGTTACTTAATGTCAATTTATATAAAAACATGAAGTATTGAAAACATTGGTTTCAAATTGATAGAAGTTTTTTAGAAATGATAGAACAATGTACGTACCTAATACAGTACTGAACAAAATAACACTTTTTCATTTATACATGCAATAAGTTATGTAAAATTTCAATCAATCTGATTCATAAATTATAATTGCCATTTGAAATTGTTTACTAACCACGAAACTTTCAAAAATATGTTCTTTAGGGACATAAAATCATAATAATATATAAGATATTCATGATTTTTCATAATCAGATAGCATGAAGTTGTTTGAAAATGAAAACTATTGTTTAATTTCATCATCAATATGAACAAATGCACCAATATTTCTAGATTTATCTCCCATTCATTGCACAAATATTTAAATATTGCCTTGAAATTGTAAAATTTGATCAGTTGAAGTGAGTGATGAATGAAATTTTCATAAAATGAGAGGATAAGAATAGTACAATTTTATTATATAATCGATCACCGTATCAAAAATCTTCCAAAATTAATTTAGTCACCAGAATTATGTAATGGAAAAACTCTAAATACATTATTAAATCACGAAAGTTAATCGATTGTTTCTGAAAATCCGGCACATTAGCACTTGTTGACAAGATGACGTAACTATCAATCTCAGAAGACTAAAATATCACAATTCTTACCTTCGCCTGCCTGATCCACTCTGCTGGGCTTGTCCTTGTTCAATTCCTCTTTGAGATTGGCGTTTTGCTCCGTCAGACTGACGATCCTATCCTTGGCATTCTTGAACAGAGTCTTAAAACGCTCCTCCTTGTCCAAACTCGACTGCTTCAGCGTCTCCACTTCCTTCTTGTAGTTCTCGATTTGCTCCGTACTAGCGACGATCTGTTGGTTCAACTGTTCTACAGCTTCCTTGTGCGCTGTCTCCAGCTGCGACAGACGCTCCTCCAAAGCGGTCCTCTGTTCTTGCAGCTGTTGCTCTTGCCTCTCCGCCGTCGAAACCTGGTCCGTCTCTTGCTGTTTGCTCTGCTGTTTAAGAGTCTCCAGCTCCTTGGTCTGATCTTCGTACTGGATTTTGTATTTCTTCGCGATCTTCCTTATCTGAGCGAGGTTGTTCTTCAGCTCGGTGATTGAGACGTCTTTGGAAGCAGTGTCTTCGGTGAGGATCCTGTTTTCTTCCTTGAACTTGATGATCTCGCCGCTCTGTTGGTCCACGGTGTCGGTAAGCTGGGTTACCTGCGATTGCAGGGTGGCGACTTCTTGCCGAAGTCTGGCCAGCTCTTCGGCTTGCTGGTTATTCTGGACTCTTATACTCTTGAGCTGCTCCTCCAGCTTCGCCTTGTCCTGCTTCAGATTGTTGATGTCGTCGTTCAACTTCGTGACCGTCGACCTCTCGATGGTTAGCTGCTTGGCGAGCGTTTCGCGCTCAGTTTGGAGTTTCTTCCAGTCCTCGGGGCTAGTTCTGTTCGTTTTTTCGATGAGCATGTTGGCTCGCTGCCTCCACCTGGTGCACTCGGCGCGCAGCGAGAGGTTCTCGCTCTGCAGCTGGTCAGACTTTGTGATGAGCTCCCTGTTCTTCTCCTTCAGCGGCTCGACTTCGACCTCCAACTTCTCGGAGCGCTCGCGGAGCTCGGTTATCTGTGCCAATAGAGTGTCTCTCTCCTGTCTCAGGAACCTATTGCTATCGGTGATGGCGTTGAGGGTTTCAAGCTTACGCAAGACCTCGGCGTGCTTGGCACCGGACACCACCGATACAGCCGCCTTCTGTCTCTCGGCTTCCAGGGCGGATTTAACTTCCTCCAGCTGTTTGTTCAGCATGTCGAAGTGCGATTTGAGCCTCTGGTGTTCGGCTTCCACTATATCGGCCTTGCTGACAGCTATGTCCTTCTCCTGTCTCAAGTACTTGATAACCTTGAGGAGTTGCTCGGAGGATTTGGCATCGTCTTCGATGAGGGATTTGTTGAAAGAGGTGTCTCCGATCGACGTGTTTTGTTGGTCGGAGGCTTGCGCTTGCAGAATGGTGAGTTGGGTATTCAGAGCCTGAATTTGGTCATGCAATAAGCTGTTCTGAGCATCCACGTCGCTGAATCGAGCCTGAAGCTCTTCCTTTTCTTTCTGGAACAATTTTTCTTGTTCCTCCCAGTTTTTAATGTTCTCATTCAAGCTTTCGATGGCTCTCGTTTTCTCGCACTGAATTTGATTGAGCTCGCCGAGCGCCTTCTCCAGTTCATCCTTCATGGTAGTGAGAGCCTGCAGATCGACAGAGTGTAATGTCACTTCTCTGGCGTACTTATTCTCGACGGCCTTCAACTGCTCTATCAGCGATTTATTCTCAGATCTTACACTCTCGAGTTGTTCGGTTGCTGTTCTCAAATCCATGTTTCTGACATTCAACTCTTCTTGCAACTGTGTGGACTTGCTCTTGATGCTCGCGTTGTTGATGTCCTGGTCGTCCATTTGGATGGACAATTCTCCTTCCAACTCGCTGCATTTTTCCTCCATCGCCTTGATTCGGTTCTTGTGAGTTTCCATTTCCTGTCGCAACAGTTCGTTTTGCTCCGAGATTTCCTTCACCTGCTTCTCCGACGCTTCGGCAACGTTGAAGTACTCATCGGAAGCGTCCTTGGCCGTCTTCAGTTTGGCCTTCAGCGAATTGATCTCCGCCTCCGAATCCGCGAGCTGTTGTTCCAACTCTCTAACCCTGCGAACCTCGTCGCTGGTATCCGGAACCGTGAACAGGCCCATCTTCATCTTCTTTCCGAGTTCCTCGATCTGAGATGTCTTGTTGGTCAACTCGTTCCTGCACTCCGCGATTTCTTGGCGCAGCTTGTCGGCTTGTTGCTTCTCCTCCTCCATGCGAGCCTGCGCAGCTTTGGTTTGCTTCTCCAGATGATCCGAGAGCTGCCTGAAGTGGTCCTGCTCCTCTTGCAGCCTTCTTCGGAGAGCGGCGCATTCCCTGTGGGCTTCATCGAGTCTCGCTTCGACTCTCAGTTTACCTTCCGCGTCTGTTCTCTCCAGAGTGGCTTTGATGAGCTCGATGTTGGTCCTGATGAGGTTCTGCTGGTAGGAGCTGCGATTGGAAGACTCCCGTTCCTTCAGCAGCCTTTGCTCGGCGTCCTTCAGCAAAGCGTTTTCTTTCTGAAGGTTGCTCAGCATGACTTCGGCCTTGGACAGCTTGGTTTGACAGAGTATAGCTTCGTCTTTGAGGTAGGTGGCGGCCTGCTCGTGTTTGATGATGGACTCGCTGAATATCTTATTCTGTTTTTCCAAAGCGGTGATCTGCTTCTTGTAGATCTCGATGTTGTTCTGCATCATTTTGAACTTCTCAGCATTCATGTCTGCGTGAGAGCTCAACTTGAAGTTCAGCCGCGTCAATTCTTTGACTTCCCCTCGCAGACCTTCCAGTTGCTCCAAGAGAATTTTCTCGTTGGCCGACTTCTCCTTGCGGTACGTCTCGTTCTCGTCCTTCAAATGCTCCAACTGCTTGTTCAGTTTCTCCAACTGGTTCTCCAGGTCCTGAACCTTGTCGTTGCCTCGAGGACTAGACTCATCCAGCTGCATCTTGGCTTCGCTGTTATCAGGAAGGAAAGTACGTTCTAGCTGCGAGGGGATCTCCTCTCCAGCTCCTTTGGCGGCTTGACTATACAAGTTCTTGTACATGTCCCGCTGGTTCCTCAGCGTGATCATCATTTTGTTTTGTCGATCGCGCTCCTCCAGCAGCTCGTTCTCCGACTGCCTCAGATCCTCTAATTTCATCCTGAGGTTCGCGATGGCAGCGGGATCGATGCTTTCGACTTCTTCTTGTCTCTCCGTCAGCTCTCTGACCAACGCGAGCAGTTTTTGGTTGGTGGCTTGGAGCTCCTGAATGTCGTTGAACGTGACCAACTTCTTCGAGATGATATCAGCGGAGCACACGCTGTCGCTCAGGTCGTTGTCGGTGGAATTCGAAGAGGAGCCGACCCGAGAATGTTCGACTTCTTGTAGTAAATGGACAACCTGTCTGGACAGGTCGGCCAGTTCCTTCTTGAGTCTGGCGTTTTCTCTGGTTGTCACGCCTTCCAATCTCTTGCATTCCGAGTTCGATTCGCGAAGATGTTGAACCTCCGCCAAGAGGGTGTCGTTGGATTCCTTGAGAGCGTCGTTGGCGTCTAGGGTGTTGCTGTAATCTTGGCGCAGTTTTTTAATCAGAGGTCCTTTTTCTTCGATTTCTCGAAGGATGCAAGTGATGTAGTTGCTTAATCGAGCGCATTCTTCTTCTTTGTTAGCGTGCTTCTCCGACATGGAGACATATCGGGAATAGACTTCAGAGTAGGACATGCCTTGTTTATTCAATTTAGGGAGCGTGGATTCACCTGTTGGGAAATCTTAATGGGTAAAAAATTCAATAGATTTTGATAAAGACGTTTGAAAGTTTCAATCTTTTATACCACTATTTGGAGCAATCATTGCTGAGATTGCATTAATATATAATATGAAAATGAAAATAGGAAAATTCAATTACAGATTTTTTTGAAAACAGCTTACAATATAACTCTTCTGATAAATAGGCATATCATTCAGCTTTATTTGGGATCAATATTTGACTCGAAATTGTATGCAGTTTGAGGAATTTCAATCCATTTGATATCATTAATCTGTCAATCTTTAATAGAGTACATTACTGAGTGTGTATCTATTTTATGAACCCATACTATAGTTTGATAGAGACTTTCTTGAGGGCACTAGAAGGAGGTTAGGTAGGGTTAAGATAGAGAATAGTATAAATTTGAAACAATCATAGAAACTATACATTCAAACACATTGAAATGAAGCTGGTCTCATATAATATACAGAATCATCAGGACATAAATTCAGCAGGATTAATAAAACTTTCATGTTATCACTTATTATGCTTTTTATAAAATGCAAGCAATGCTGAAAATCTCTTAATTTTATGGACTATTTTGTCAGATGTTATGCTCGGAAATTATACCTATTCTTTGAAGGTAAATTTTAACACTTTCAAATATGGCATAATTCAAAAAGTTTTATAAAAAACTAGGCACACATATTCCAGAGGAGTTTCTCTTCTGGCAGTGTTGAGATTTTAGTAAATTCCAACCTCAACATGTTGACACTTTCAATTCATTGTTATTTAATATCTGGAATATCAATATTTTTGGGTTTGAAATGGACTTTATTCAACAAGGTTTCAATGACTATTTGTACTGTAGTAGATGAATACACTTTTAAACATACCTTCAATATCTTTCACGAAGGAATCAGACCTGGAGCCCTCAAGAATATCATTAGCTGTTTCCAGTTCCTTCTTTAGAAGTTCAATACATTCAGTTTTCTTTTCAATAATTTCTGCATGAGCTAATTCAGCTTCTTTAAATTTAGTTTCCAGTTCCCCATATTGTTCAGTTGCTGTTTTTAGTAATTTCTGAACCTAAGAAAAAAAAACCCAGATTTCATGGTGAAATTTTACCCATCATTCAAATACATATGACAGATAAACTTTTCAAGACAAGTTCTGGTGATATGCATTTAGTTGATGAACATTTCAACAATCTCACCTCAGATAAAGCTTCTTTGAGTTCTTCAGCATGTTGTTGACTCTCTTCATACATAATTTGATAGGTATTTGCCATTTTGGTTTTGGCTTCTATTTCAAATACATAAGATTCATTCATCTTGGCATCCACTTCACGCTGATTGAGCATTTTCTGGGCCAATTCATCATTCCTAGCTACCAGATTGTTGTTAAGATCAGTCAGAGATTTAACTTGTTCAATAGCAACTGCCAATTCTTGAGTTTTCTCAGCCAGTTTGGTTTCCAGTTGGATACATCTAGAAGTATTATCACGCCTACTATTCAACAATTCTTCTGTTCTGTTATTGAGCTCCTCTGTGAGGCTTTGAACTTGACTATTAAGAAGAGCACGTTCTTGTTCCATCCTCTTCTCCCTGTATTCTAAGGTTATTTTCATAGATGCAACTTCATCAGCTTGAGAAAGGGCTTCACATTTAGCATTTATAGCAGACTCTAGCTGTTTGGTTAAGCTGTTGATGTCAGTCTGCAGTCTTTCCACTTCAGCATTTCGGCGTTGAAGCATTTTTGCATGTTCATCTCGTTCATCCACAGCCAAATTTCGCTGGTGACGATATTCGGCTGTTTCAGCTTCAATATCGTTACATTTCTTATGGAATTTGTTGATTTCGATGGTAAGGTTTGAAATCTGGAATTCTTGCTCCGCTATGGTTTTAGTGGCCACTTCCAATTTGGATTTGAGTAATTCACCCTCAACTTGTCCATTTTCACTCTGAGTTTCATTCAATAACCTGCTTTGTTCTAATGAAATTGTGTTTCAGATATAAAGTTATTCAAATACATAGTACCTACCTAAATTGAAACATTTCGTCTCAAGAAGAGCTTTAGACGTAATGAGTTCGTCAAATTTTTCATTCACAAATTTTGAAATTTTTTCTCCAATTGCAGCAGGTACAGTCTGCCATTCATCTTCACTAACTGCAGTGGAAAAAACGAATGATCCCTCCATTTTATAATTTTACAGAGGGTTCAATAATTAAGCCAGACAATAATTAAAACATTTCACTTCACTATTTTAACAATATGACGTCTATTATAATCTATAAATTAATATACAAAACAATTCAATCTACACAAACATCTCTCAACTTAGGCGGCGATTCGGTTATGAATGGAAAAGAAAAACATGCCAACATGCCGGCTTGCCAAAAACGTTGTTACCAACATCGAAATATTGGCATTATATTATTCCTTTCGCAAGATTGGTGTCCTTCATTCCGTAGTGTAGTAGACAGAGAAAGACACCGATCCATACTCATTGAACTCATCTGTATAGCTAATAGATGTGGTTTGACATTGACAGGTTAATATAAGTTTTATAAAGGTAGATTCATCCAATATTCGATACATTAATATTAGCACAGTTTGAAACTAAATATACATATGCATTTGTTTCACTTTTCATATCCTACAATTTAGAATGCCTATGTCCACACGTGAACATATGAGCAGTGGACAGGTCAGGCGAGTTCTTCAGTGTTTAGAACACGTTTTGAATATGGTTATCGATAACAGCACAGGGTGCGTTCCATTAAGCGCTCACAACGATCACGCTCACGACCACGAATTTTGTCGTTCCACTTGGTTCTGTGCGTCATCGAAACGCTCATGCCGACCCACCTATTGAGATGGGTCGTCGTGAGCATGAATCATGACGTCATTCATGACATTTTCGCCACGACCCCAACGATCGTGGTCGCCATGTGAAACGTCTGAATGAGTGTTTTGGGCGTTGTGAGCGCTTAATGGAACGCACCCACAGTATAACTAATAAACATACTGGGTGCGTTCCATTATGCGCTCACAACGCCCAAAACACTCATTCAGACGTTTCACATGGCGACCACGATCGTCGGGGTCGTGGCGAAAATGTCATGAATGACGTCATGATTCATGCTCACGACGACCCATCTCAATAGGTGGGTCGGCGTGAGTGTTTCGATGACGCACAGAACCAAGTGGAACGACAAAATTCGTGGTCGTGAGCGTGATCGTTGTGAGCGCTTAATGGAACGCACCCACTGTAGTGTCACTTGCGGTCGATTTCTATGATGTTGGTTTCCACAAATTTCATTTTCGGAAACTATGTACATGCGAATCACCGCTCTGTTCAACCAATGATGAGCTCTCCCGCCAATGTCAAATTCGTGTTCTCGACATACCAATAAAATTAATCAGACTTTATTCTTTGATATTAATCACACTTTCTCGTCACGTGACACACTTCAGATGGCGCAGGCCTATCTTCAAATTATGACTAGAAATATTAAAAGAGAGTTTCAATCAGCGCAATGAAAGAGAACAAATGTCTACCCTAGTCACAGAGTATTTGTAAACCAGAGTGTTCATTCCAAAATTGGCGGGAAATGTCTAATTGAACTTGATGTTTTACTACGATTTGTTGACAAATATTTTCGTACAAATTAATCTCTGAAATTGATACTATTCACTATTCACCTGCAATATTTCGAATGATAGAAGAAATTTTAGACCACCAAATAGCCATATGATGATATATTTCCAGTGGAAATATGTGTTGATTATATTGGTTTCCAGGATCTTGGTAAGACTAATTTATGTGATATTTATATCACATCAACTTATATAGTGCGTCCATAAAGTAACGCATAAATTCATTATTGGCTAAATGAACAATAAAACTAGGAATTCCCAAAACAGGTCGATTTTTTATTTCAATTTACTATTGTTTCAAATCATAATCTAATATACAGGGTGAACCACTTTCGTGTAATGACGTCATCACCATTTTTTTCAAATGGAACCCCCCCCCTTTTTTTTCAAGTTCCAAATTGCCTTTGCTGAGCTGATTCCAAAAATGTATAATATGTTGCTTCAAATTGGTACAGGGTGGGCAAAAATGCAAAAATTTTTTTACAGAAAAATGACAATTATTGGTCCATATTTTTTCGATGAAAACTTAACAGGAGCATTATATCTGGATTTCCTTCAAAATACATTAATTCCTGATCTGATCCAGCTTTTTCCTGATATTCAAATACCCACTAATGTAGACCGCAGAATCTGGTTTCAACAGGATGGCGAACCGCCACATTTCGCAGTAACTGTGCGCGATTTTTTAAACCCAACTTTTCCACAAAGGTGGATAGGAAAAAGGGGACCAGTGGAATGGCCTGCTAGATCACCTGATCTGAGCCCATTAGACTTCTTTTGATGGGGTTATTTAAAATCTAAAGTTTACTTAAACAGACCTGGAAATATCCCTCAACTACAACCTATAGAATGTTAGAGACGAAAGTAATGCCCGGTTCAGTCATTGTCTAACGGTCAATGGAGAACAATTTGAACATTTTTGGTAAATTTTCGTTCGTTTGTTTGTTTTTGGAAGTGTATCACATTAATTGCATAACTACTAATTCCATTTAATTTGTTTATTACATTCAGTAACGTATTACTTTCCATAAACAATTTTCAAACTTTTTTTTTGCATTTTTGCCCACCCCGTACCAATTTGAAGCAACATATTATATATTTTTGGAATCAGCTCAGCAAAGGCAATTTGAAAATTGAATAAAAAGGGGGGGTTCCATTTGAAAAAAATGGTGATGACGTCATTACCCGAAAGTGGTTCACCCTGTATATTACATTATGATTTGAAACGATAGTAAATTGAAATAAAAAATCGACCTGTTTTGGGAATTCCTAATTTTATTGTTCATTTAGCCAATAATGAATTTATGCGTTACTTTATGTACGCACTGTATGATTACCAATTCAATTTTGAATGAAATGATCATTTTCAGTTGAAACATCACATTCACATGAAGAACCCAATGATCCTAAAACTGAATCATTGGAAAACAGCACTGAAAAATTTCAAAATCCGTCAGAAAATAGTACAGATTCTGAAGAAGCGCAAGCTACTAGATGAAACTTTTGCAAGGTACAGAAAAGTGATGGCAATTGGCTTATTTTATAGGCGTATTTAGGCAAAATAAAATACATTTGAACTCGTTTCCTTCATCACCCAAGAGGTAGAGTTCTCAATGCGTTGCTTTTTTTAATGGAAGCATCCCCAGTAGGCCTACAAACCATGAATGTGGAAAATATTTACCCCTTCTAGAAATTAAAATCAATTCCTGAAATTCGTTTATTGGCATTTGTACGAATTCGCAAAATGCACTTTATAATATGTTGTTTCAGATTACGTTTCTGAAAAGTCTACGCGGCACTTATTTCACGATTTCACTTATTTCACTAAGGACTGATCATCTGAATGAATTAACCAGATGATAGTCGAACAGCATTTACCCCTTCCAGAAATTGAAATCAATTCCTGAAATTCGTTTATTGGCATTTGTACAAAATTGCAAAATGCACTCGCACTTAATTGTTTCAGATTTCGTGTCTGAAAAGTCTACGCGGCACTTATTTCACGTTTTACAGTTATTTCACTGCATTTACCCCTTCCAGAAATAAAATAATTTCTGAAATTCGTTTACTGGCATTTATACAAGATTGCAAAATGCACTTTCTATTGTTTAATATCTGAAATAAATAACTCCTGAAAAAAAAGTCCTGAAATGAATTAATACCTGATATAAATCAATTCCTGAAATGAAGTAATTCCTGGAATAAAACAATTCCTGAAAGAGAATGATTCCTGAAAGAGAGTAATTCCTGAAATGAAATAATTCCTGAAAGAGAATAATTCCTGAAATAAAATAATTTCTGAAATGAAATAATGCCTGAAATAAAATAATTCCTGAAATAAAATAATTCCTGAAAGAGAATGATTTCTGAAATTAAAAAATTTCTGAAAGAGAATGATTTCTGAAATAAAATAATTCCTGAAATGAAATGCACTTCATTTGGAAACTTGTCATTTTAATCGTCAGGCCTACCTTCTTTTTCATGAAAAAGTGTTTCAAGTAACAAGTCGTTTAACAGACAGTACATCAAAATACTGAAAAGAATGTTCATTTTCGAGTTGAAATCCTCAACATCGCAGTAGCAAAAGTAACAGTCGTCTCCAGTGCGATGGTACAAATCAAAACTACAATCGAAAAGGCGCTTGAAGAAATCGAGCATGCCGTCAAGTGATTCACAGCTAGAAGTTCCATCGAAATTCAAATGCGGTGGGTCGAAAAGCGAATTTCTACCTACATCAAGAACTAGGAAGACTCCCACGACCACGAAAAACACTGTCATACCGACTTCTTAAGGTGACAGCCTCCTTTTCAAAGAGGAAAACTTACAGACACCTAAAGTCGATACTCTCCCCTCGTAAGGGTACCGCGCGTGTTATCGGGTGAGGTTGTCAACTGTCGTTAATGATCGGGCAGAAAATTCGCTTTTCGACCCACCGCATTTGAATTCCGATGGAACTTCTAGCTGTGAATCACTTGACGGCATGCTTGATTTCTTCAAGCGCATTTTCGATTGTAGTTTTGATTTGTACCATCGCACTGGAGACGACTGTTACTTTTGCTACTGCGATGTCGAGGATTTCAATTCGAAAATAAACGTTCTATTCAGTATTCTGATGTACTGTGTGTTAAACGACCTGTCACTTGAAAACACTATTTCACAAAAAAAAAGGTAGGCCTGTGTAATTTGGAAAAGTGAGGTTGAGATCGAGAAATTGCAATTTGGACATACTGAACGTATATCTCGACTGTAAGGATTCTCTATAATCCTACGAATTCCATAGTTCGTCGGAATATTGTGGGTGCACCCGCTGAAATTCGTGCAAAAAGTCATGCATAACCCAAAAATCACTTACCTTTTTCTAGAAGAACTACTTACTACCTGTAACAACAGAAAAAATTCATTAAATCTCAAGAATAAATATCTGAATTCGAGAAATCATATAATGGAAAATTTCAATAATAATAATAAATGTCCATTATTGAAACAATTTACACTGATCCAATAGGCTATCGACCTTAGCCCTTCTGCCCATTGATTACACAAATTGAAAGAAAAAAAAATAAAATCTAACAATTCGATACAATAAAAAGAAAGTCAATTAGTTAGAAATAGGTTTTATGAGGAGCTTAGAAGTGGAATGTGAAATATTTGAAAGTGAGGAGACAAAAGCTGAATGTGAGGTTGTAAAAGTTACAGGAATCAAAAAATCACTCACCGATTGGTAGTAGTAGTTACACCTTCTATCCTAGTTCTTCATTTTCCAGACGTCACATGCCATCTATAACAAAATTAAAAATGAATCTATAAAATTGCATACTTTATTTTATTGCATCTTTTCTTAAATATCAAGAAAGGGTTCATTTATCATGTATTCATCATGAGAAAACATTGAAAACAATTTCACCAAGAAATCAGCAAATTTCAACAAAAAAAACCGATATATCATAATGGAAAATTTCGAAATCGTTCAGTTGTGTAAAGGGACATGCAAAAAAACTCACCCATTAATTTTTCTCAAACTGTCCTTGAAGCACACACATACACACACGAAATCACTGGAAAAACACACGAGATCACTGGAAACACACACGGGATAATTGGAAACACACTCGCGAAAACTTTCCACCGCACGAGAAAGTCTTTTCGTCACGCACGTCCGAACCCAACGGAGGTTTAAAATCGACTGAGTAATATGTGTCGTCTTATCAGTCTGTCAATTCCTTTACGCATGATTAATAGGGTTGCATAATTGAAACTAGTCATCTCTGTGATACCGAAATGTGTGTACAGGATGATTGAAATATTTTCAAGTTAAATTCTGCTGCCTATATTAGGAGATTGTCAGAACTCGGACTCTTCTGACTGATTCAGAGATGCCTCTAGGGCTTCGCTAAATCGATGAAATTACATCCATCATGCGACTAACTTGAATGAAAATGTTAAGAATCAGTCAGTGAGAACTTGATATCACCATATACAAAAAATGTCATTCTTAGTTTCAACTGAAAGAAGCAACTACGTGAAATGAACGCTTTGTTTGGAAAGGTTTTTAAGCTTGTGACGTCAAGACTTAGGCTGTCCATTTGAAAAGTTTTCCCCCACAGGCGTTTTCAAATTGTAATATTTTTGTGAGAAGGTTGTTTTTTTACTAACTAGATAGTGCGTCCATAAAGTAACGCATAAATTCCTTATTGACTAAATGAACAATAAAACTAGGAATTCCCAAAACAGGTCGATTTTTTATTTCAATTCACTATTGTTTTAAATCATAATCTAATATACTGGGTGAACCACTTTCGTGTAATGACGTCATCACCATTTTTTTCAAATGGAACCCCCCTCCCTTTTTTTTCAAGTTCCAAATTGCCTTTGCTAAGCTGATTCCAAAAATGTATGATATGTTGCTTCAAATTGGTACAGGGTGGGCAAAAATGCAAAAATTTTTTCACAGAGTAATGATAATTATTGGTCCATATTTTTTCGATGAAAACTTAACAGGAGCATTATATCTGGATTTCCTTCAAAATACATTAATTCCTGATCTGATCCAGCTTTTTCCTGATATTCAAATACCCACTAATGTAGACCGCAGAATCTGGTTTCAACAGGATGGCGAACCGCCACATTTCGCAGTAACTGTGCGCGATTTTTTAAACACAACTTTTCCACAAAGGTGGATAGGAAAAAGGGGACCAGTGGAATGGCCTGCTAGATCACCTGATCTGAGCCTATTAGACTTCTTTTGATGGGATTATTTGAAATCTAAAGTTTACTTAAACAGACCTGGAAATATCCCTCAACTACAACCTATAGAATGTTAGAGACGAAAGTAATGCCCGGTTCAGTCATTGTCTAACGGTCAATGGAGAACAATTTGAACATTTTTGGTAAATTTTCTTTCGTTTGTTTGTTTTTGGAAGTGTATCACATTAATTGCATAACTACTAATTCCATCTAATTTGTTCATTACATTCAGTAACGTATTACTTTCCATAAACAATTTTCATACTTTTTCTGCATTTTTGCCCACCCCGTACCAATTTGAAGCAACATATTATACATTTTTGGAATCAGCTCAGCAAAGGCAATTCGAAAATTGAATAAAAAGGGGAGGGGTTCCATTAGAAAAAAATGGTGATGACGTCATTACCCCAAATTGGTTCACCCTGTATATTAGATTATGATTTGAAACGATAGTAAATTGAAATAAAAAATCGACCTGTTTTGGGAATTCCTAATTTTATTGTTCATTTAGCCAATAATGAATTTATGCGTTACTTTATGGACGCACTGTATAATTACCTATTTAATTTTGAATGAAATGATCATTTTCAGTTGAAACATCACATTCACATGAAGAACCCAATGATCCTAAAACTGAATCATTGGAAAACATCACTGAAAAATTTCAAAATCCGTCAGAAAATAGTACAGATTCTGAAGAAGCGCAAGCTACTAGATGAAACTTTTGCAAGGTACAGAAAAGTGATTGCAATTGGCTTATTTTATAGGCGTATTTGGGCAAAATAAAATACATTTGAACTCGTTTCCTTCATCACCCAAGAGGTAGAGTTCTCAATGCGTTGCTTCTTTTAATGGAAGCATCCCCAGTAGGCCTACAAACCATGAATGTGGAAAATATTTACCCCTTTCAGAAATTAAAATCAATTCCTGAAATTCGTTTATTGGCATTTGTACGAATTCGCAAAATGCACTTTATAATATGTTGTTTCAGATTACGTTTCTGAAAAGTCTACGCGGCACTTATTTCACGATTTCACTTATTTCACTAAGGACTGATCATCTGAATGAATTAACCAGATGATAGTCGAACAGCATTTACCCCTTCCAGAAATTGAAATCAATTCCTGAAATTCGTTTATTGGCATTTGTACAAAATTGCAAAATGCACTCGCACTTAATTGTTTCAGATTTCGTGTCTGAAAAGTCTACGCGGCACTTATTTCACGTTTTACAGTTATTTCACTGCATTTACCCCTTCCAGAAATAAAATAATTTCTGAAATTCGTTTACTGGCATTTATACAAAATTGCAAAATGCACTTTCTATTGTTTAATATCTGAAATAAATAACTCCTGAAAAAAAAGTCCTGAAATGAATTAATACCTGATATAAATCAATTCCTGAAATGAAGTAATTCCTGGAATAAAACAATTCCTGAAAGAGAATGATTCCTGAAAAAAAATCCTGAAATGAAATAATTCCTGAGAAAGAATAATTCCTGAGAAAGAATAATTCCTGAAAAAGAATAATTCCTGAAAAAGAATAATTCCTGAAAAAGAATAATTCCTGAAATGAAATAATTCCTGAAAGAGAATAATTCCTGAAAGAGAATAATTCCTGAAATGAAATAATTCCTGAAAGAGAATAATTCCTGAAAAAAAATCCTGAAATGAAATAATTCCTGAGAAAGAATAATTCCTGAGAAAGAATAATTCCTGAAAAAGAATAATTCCTGAAAAAGAATAATTCCTGAAAAAGAATAATTCCTGAAATGAAATAATTCCTGAAAGAGAATAATTCCTGAAAGAGAATAATTCCTGAAATGAAATAATTCCTGAAAGAGAATAATTCCTGAAATAAAATAATTTCTGAAATGAAATAATTCCTGAAATAAAATAATTCCTGAAATAAAATAATTCCTGAAAGAGAATGATTTCTGAAATTAAAAAATTTCTGAAAGAGAATGATTTCTGAAATAAAATAATTCCTGAAATGAAATGCACTTCATTTGGAAACTTGTCATCTTAATCGTCAGGCCTACCTTCTTTTTCATGAAAAAGTGTTTCAAGTAACAAGTCGTTTAACAGACAGTACATCAAAATACTGAAAAGAATGTTCATTTTCGAGTTGAAATCCTCAACATCGCAGTAGCAAAAGTAACAGTCGTCTCCAGTGCGATGGTACAAATCAAAACTACAATCGAAAATGCGCTTGAAGAAATCGAGCATGCCGTCAAGTGATTCACAGCTAGAAGTTCCATCGAAATTCAAATGCGGTGGGTCGAAAAGCGAATTTCTACCTACATCAAGAACTAGGAAGACTCCCACGACCACGAAAAACACTGTCATACCGACTTCTTAAGGTGACAGCCTCCTTTTCAAAGAGGAAAACTTACAGACACCAAAAGTCGATACTCTCCCCTCGTAAGGGTACCGCGCGTGTTATCGGGTGAGGTTGTCAACTGTCGTTAATAATCGGGCAGAAAATTCGCTTTTCGACCCACCGCATTTGAATTTCGATGGAACTTCTAGCTGTGAATCACTTGAAGGCATGCTTGATTTCTTCAAGCGCATTTTCGATTGTAGTTTCGATTTGTACCATCGCACTGGAGACGACTGTTACTTTTGCTACTGCGATGTCGAGGATTTCAATTCGAAAATAAACGTTCTATTCAGTATTCTGATGTACTGTGTGTTAAACGACCTGTCACTTGAAAACACTATTTCACAAAAAAAAAGGTAGGCCTGTGTAATTTGGAAAAGTGAGGTTGAAATCGAGAAATTGCAATTTGGACATACTGAACGTATATCTCGACTGTAAGGATTCTCTATAATCCTACGAATTCCATAGTTCGTCGGAATATTGTGGGTGCACCCGCTGAAATTCGTGCAAAAAGTCATGCATAACCCAAAAATCACTTAACTTTTTCTAGAAGAACTACTTACTCCCTGTAACAACAGAAAAAATTCATTGAATCTCAAGAATAAATATCTGAATACGAGAAATCATATAATGGAAAATTTCAGACAAAAGCTGAATGTGAGGTTGTAAAAGTTACAGGAATCAAAAAATCACTCACCGATTGGTAGTAGTAGTTACACCTTCTATCCTAGTTCTTTGTTTTCCAGACGTCACATGCCATCTATAACAAAATTAAAAATGAATCTATAAAATTGCATACTTTATTTTATTGCATCTTTTCTTAAATATCCAGAAAGGGTTCATTTATCATGTATTCATCATGAGAAAACATTGAAAACAATTTCACCAAGAAATCAGCAAATTTCAACAGAAAAACCCGATGTATCATGATGGAAAATTTCGAAATCGTTCAGTTGTGTGAAGGGACATGCAAAAAAAACTCACCCATTAATTTTTCTCAACATTCCCACTCTCAAACTTTCCTAGAAGCACACACACACAGTCACAAACACACGTTATCACTGGAAACACTCGCGAAAACTTTCCACCGCACGAGAAAGTCTTTTCGTCACGCACGTCCGAACCCAACGGAGGTTTGAAATCGACTGAGTAATATGTGTCGTCTTATCAGTCTGTCAATTCCTTTACGCATGATTAATAGGGTTGCATAATTGAAACTAGTCATCTCTGTGATACCGAAATGTGTGTACAGGATGATTGAAATATTTTCAAGTTAAATTCTGCTGCCTATATTAGGAGATTGTCAGAACTCGGACTCTTCTGACTGATTCAGAGATGCCTCTAGGGCTTCGCTAAATCGATGAAATTACATCCATCATGCGACTAACTTGAATGAAAATGTTAAGAATCAGTCAATGAGAACTTGATATCACCATATACAAAAAATGTCATTCTTAGTTTCAACTGAAAGAAGCAACTACGTGAAATGAACGCTTTGTTTGGAAAGGTTTTTAAGCTTGTGACGTCAAGACTTAGGCTGTCCATTTGAAAAGTTTTCCCCCACAAGCATTGTAATATTTTTGTGAGAAGGTTGTTTTTTTACTAACTAGATAGTGCGTCCATAAAGTAACGCATAAATTCATTATTGGCTAAATGAACAATAAAACTAGGAATTCCCAAAACAGGTCGATTTTTTATTTCAATTTACTATTGTTTTAAATCATAATCTAATATACTGGGTGAACCACTTTCGTGTAATGACGTCATCACCATTTTTTTCAAATGGAACCCCCCTCCCTTTTTTTTCAAGTTCCAAATTGCCTTTGCTAAGCTGATTTCAAAAATGTATAATATGTTGCTTCAAATTGGTACAGGGTGGGCAAAAATGCAAAAAATTTTTCACAGAGTAATGACAATTATTGGTCCATATTTTTTCGATGAAAACTTAACAGGAGCATTATATCTGGATTTCCTTCGAAATACAATAATTCCTGATCTGATCCAGCTTTTTCCTGATATTCAAATACCCACTGATGTAGACCGCAGAATCTGGTTTCAACAGGATGGCGCATCGCCACATTTCGCAGTAACTGTGCGCGATTTTTTAAACACAACTGTTCCACAAAGGTGGATAGGAAAAAGGGGACCAGTGGAATGGCCTGCTAGATCACCTGATCTGAGCCCATTAGACTTCTTTTTATGGGGTTATTTAAAATCCAAAGTTTACTTAAACAGACCTGGAAATATCCCTCAACTACAAGACCGAATCAGTCAAGAAATACAGAGCATAACACCCGCTATGCTATAGAATGTTAGAGACGAAAGTAATGCCCGGTTCAGTCATTGTCTAACGGTCAATGGAGAACAATTTGAACATTTATTGTAAATTTTCGTTCGTTTATTTGTTTTTGGAAGTGTATCACATTAATTGCATAACTACTAATTCCATTTAATTTGTTTATTACATTCAGTAACGTATTATACTTTTCATAAACAATTTTTATACTTATTTTTGCATTTTTGCCCACCCCGTACCAATTTGAAGCAACATATTATACATTTTTGGAATCAGCTCAGCAGAGGCAATTTGATAATTGAATAAAAAGGGGGTGTTCCATTTGAAAAAAATGGTGATGACGTCATTACCCGAAAGTGGTTCACCCTGTATATTAGATTATGATTTGAAACGATAGTAAATTGAAATAAAAAATCGACCTGTTTTGGGAATTCCTAATTTCATTGTTCATTTAGCCAATAATGAATTTATGCGTTACTTAATGGACGCACTGTATATTAATGACTTTTTATAGAATTCAGTATATTGGAAAAAATACTAAACTGCCAAAAATTACCCTATTTTGATGGCTAGAGGTGTCTACAATGCTTGGCTTTCTTCTTACTACACACTATACTTATGAAATGAATTACTTGGTGAAGATGCAGAAAAAGAATCAAAGAGGAATGTGTGTTGGAACTCCAATATCTGATATGGGCTTGAAGTTCAACTGTGAAGCTGATAGTGAGGTCTTATCAACTTATATGTGATTGTGAAGATTTTCTAGAAGATATTATCAAAATAATGATATATGATGACATGATTGATATATGTTTACAATAATACAATAAAATCTGCTGTAGTTCAATATATGCATCAACTCTTTGAATGGGTTTCCAGAGTATTTGAAAATTTACCGAAGTTGTCTAAACTATGGACAACTATTGAATAAACCTCTACATTTTATAAATTCTCTAACTGCAAGGTAGAACTCAAATAGAATACCCAAATTCACCTAAATTTGCTATACTTTTGTCATCTTATGCATGTTTTTGCTGGAAACACCTGAGGAAACCCATGTTTCCAAATGTCAAGTACTAGAAAATCCAAAATATCTCAAAGTAAAAGATTTTTATTATTATATTCCCACATTAATTTGTTGAAGTAATTCATTTCACAAACCAAGGATATCTATTTAATTTCGAGTATATGGAAAATATGTCAGCTGAGCCTTTTTGAAGTATTATCATTTTAATTTGAAACTTCATTTTCAGTAAGAAGAATACTTTCGAGATATAAGAAATATTTCTACAAATTATTTACATTAATATGAACTCAATTAAAGCTCAATACATGTCGTGATCCGTTTGTGGTGAAAGCGATATATGATTGGATGAAGGGACTGACATCAAGCTAATATCCAATTGAAATTCGTATAACCGACGCATAACTAACGTCGTATTGTGTACCAAGCTTTAGCATTGACACATACAAACGTCAGCTCTTGATAGTTGATATTAACCAATCAGAAAACCGTAACCCGGTTACCGTTCCACCTCTCCTTTTTTTTTCACGGCCATCTTTACTATTTTGCCATTTCATTCTTAAATAGGGCAAGTGGCGCCTCTGGGTACTCTGTGCCCTAGTGTTATCTTCATTTTCAGGGGTATCAACGTAATAGATCGAAAAACTGGTGAAAATATTGGAAATAGGGTAGTTTACAGAGGCACAAAATGTCACTCTAAGAAATCGTGAGGATCCTCGATCAAGGTGTAGATGAGAATCGTCACATTTACGTGACGTTTCCATAAATCTCGTGAATACAAAAAATAATCAGCAACAGCGCATATTCTGACGAGTTGTTCGTAATGGATGCTATATAATAGAAGAAACGATTTTTGTTGATTATAGCATTGCAGCCTTTATTTTGCAACAAGTATATAAAGAATATTTAATCATAATATAATTCAATAATGAATCTATATAATATACAATTGAAAACATTATAATAGTAAGTACAGAAATTTTACAAATCTCAAATAAATAACACAAAAATATCGAATGATTTCGTAAACAGAAAAATGTCCAAACACATCACAAATTGATGATGATAAAAACTTATTGCATCTTAATGTAAAATCGTTTGATTCCTTGTTCACCTCGATAAATGCAAGAACTAACAAGACGAAGTAATGAATATAAAATATACATTTTTACAAAGTCATTTTCTTCCATAAGAAAAATAAAAGTCAACATGAATAAGATGAAATACAGGAATGTCTATCATACAAGTCTCGAAACGAAATACTCTTGAAATGTTACTGGGAACAGTCTGAAACAGAAATATATCATTATTAGAACTAATTGGACACGCGCAGTTGTTGTTTGGGTTGCCAAATCTTGGTCTCAAACCATTAAAATTTCCACATGAATAGTCTTAGCTTCACCTTTTTATTCCACTGTCACACTCTTCGCCAAATTACGTGGACAATCGACGTTACAATCTTTAAGAACGGCAATGTGGAAGGACAGCAATTGCAAAGGAATCACGGTGAGAATACCCTGTAGGCAATCCACCGTTCTCGGCACCTCCAGAGACTTGTAGCCGAATGCCTTCGTCTCCTCATCGCCCTCCTGGCACACGATAATTGGTTTACCGCCACGAGCAGCAACCTGTGAAATGACAACCGTTGAGAAATGTCAGTCAAACGTCAGTTTCATCTGAACTAACCTGTTGCAAAGCGTTGATGCACTTGGTGTATACCGGGTCCCTCATGATGATCATCATCACCGGCATGCTTTCGTCGATTAGGGCCAACGGTCCGTGTTTCAGCTCGCCAGCCATGATGCCCTCGCTGTGCATGTAGGTCAGTTCTTTCACTTTCTGTGTACAAAAGTTGAATTCAGGTATTGGTGGATGTCTAATTTATTTATTTATTTTACACGGATTGCATAATTTACTTTAGGTTCAATGGATAATATAATTCAATAGAATAAGCAAATTAGACATTGAATTTCAAGGAAAACAGTAATATACAGGGTATTCCTAAAAGACATGCTAATATTTGACACATTTTAAGAAAAAAACTTCCCATAAACGTATGTTCTAAAAGTCTTTACTATTGAGATACACGGTGATAAAATTTTGAAAAAAAATCAGTTTTTTGATAATAACTGAGATAATATTCTAGATATCTTTAATAAATTTGGTACATGTCTTCTATGCATTTTGTGATATACGAAATTTTCCATTCCTCAAAAATCTGATGCGGCGTGAAAATGTTTGTGCATCGACTGGAAGAGCAAATTAAGAGATCAGATTCATTACAACGTCGAAGTTAGAATCTTTTTAGCTGCTGCTTATGAAAACATAACCTTCTGAAAAATAAATGAATCAGGACTAAGAGTATATCATTTTGACACTCTATATCTCAAAAGTTAAGACTTTTAGGACATACGTTTATAGGAAGTTTTTTCTCAAAATGTGTCAAAGAATCACCCATTCAAATATTAGCATGTCTTTAAGGAACACCCTGTATAACAGTGAAACAGTAACTAGTCGATAGATGTAACAAGTAATCACATATAAAATTCGAAAATAGGAATGTAGTGCATAAAAGGTGAGATAAGAGCAAGAACTACATGACTGTAATATTTGTAATTCATATTGTATGTTTCACTTTTTACTGTTTGTTTGAGAGTGCTTCTAAATTTGTGTTTAGATACATTGAATATATTTAACCCAATATTACAATGATTATTACATAGTCTCATTAATCTTGTTATAGAACTATCGAGGCCATAATTCGAGCTATGAAAAAATACCGTGAATATTCTGAAGTTCAATATTACAAGTAATTCAGGGCATGAAATTTCATTGTTGAGCAGATTATATAATGTAATTAGATCACTTTTTATTATTCGGTTGTAAAGAGTAGGAATTGGGAGTATTAATTCAACACATTGGTGCATTCACGATATTATCAAATTCGAATTTTTGCCAAAATAGGAAGGTACTAACAAAAATGTTCATCAATATGTTAAAAACCCTGATTTCATCTATGTAGCTCTCATATTATTAATTTTTCTCATTAATAAATAAATGGAAAGCATACTCGCTATGTCTGTCAATTTTGAATTCAATCACTATTTGAGTTTTTATTTATTTTTTTCGTAGTATCAATACAAATATTTTCGATTTTGAATTATACCAATGAAAAATTGCGTGAATTATTCGAGGTTTTTAAAAATAATAGAATGAATAGCACCCAGGAGGCCAATACAGAAAAACTGATTACACTTAGTTAAGATGTAAAAATTTTCCTTCGATATTTTGTGGCTTACATTCTCGGTTGAAAAGAAAAATATATTCAGGAGAATGTTTGTATCAAGATCCACGTTGATTGAAACACTTACCAAGGCACCTTCAAGACAGGTGGCGTAGTTGAAACCTCTGCCCATTATCAACAAAGACTTCTTCTTGTATAAATCTTCGGCGAGCGACCTCACTTCGCTGTCCAATTTCAGAACTTTGCGGATTTGATCTTGCAAGTTTTTGAGGCCGTTGATGATCTGAAAGACAAAAAAGAACTCAAAACTCAAATGGACCGATAATTATTTATATTTTCGACGCGTCGCGACGCTCAGCTCTTAGTAGGCGTCGAAATTTCCAAACTGTGAAAAGAATCAACTTGACCCCATCTATTGATTACTTCTCACAGAAATCAAATATTTCTATTCGTTTTCGAGATATTGGTGTGAGGAGTTTTAAGTGAAAAACCCTGTATTTTCATTTTTCTAAAAGTGGTGAGCTTTATCATTTGTTTTATTCGTTGTATTATATTGAAAATAATACGAGGTTAGAATACTGTTATGAATGTGAATGGTTCGATCAAAATGTATTCAGGATTCTGATAATTTGTTTTGTTTTTAAATCCGAATGGCAAGATTCAGTTTAGACAAAAACACTTTCAGAAGTGTTCATGAAGGTGAAGAAGTTTTAAATGCTGAACATGTAATATCATGAAGAAAATTTAATTCTTCCACTGCTGACAAGATTATGGTTTATGTTATCGAATGAATTATGAGTTTAAAGTATTTCTTCTGCTGTTTTTTTTTAGAAGTGCCAAATAAACTAGATAATGTGAGATCTCGTTTCAAGTTTGTTGATACCTGAACAATACTATGCTCGACTATGACCTTTAATGTAAACAAAATTTCATCTACCTATTCACGATATTTATATCACTAGCTTGGGGAAAAGTATGGGAATTGATATTGGAATCTTGATTCGACCAATTCATAGTTTAACAATCTTTCAAATATTCAAATTCAGTATAAAATCAACAAAACACAATACAAAACGCATGGATTGGAGAAGAGGTAAGTCAAGATTTCTAGTTATTTTTAGTGCCAAAACTGCTTGATAAAATCCAGAAATAAAAAAACGAGAACGTTTCTCCACATGTATATCGTGATATATTTTCCAAAAAATAAATGCAATTTCTCACCTCCTCTCTCCTCTGCCTGAGCGACAGCCTATCCTCGCTCATAACCAACGCGAACATCACCAGCGACACGAACTGGCTGGTGTACGCTTTCGTCGATGCCACCCCGATCTCCGGTCCGGCGTTCACGTGGACCCCGCAGTGCGACTCCCTGCAAATGGAACTGCCCACCGTGTTGGTGATACCGACGATGAGGGCGCCGCGCGCTTTGCAATAGCGCAACGCCATCAGGGTGTCGGCCGTCTCGCCCGATTGGGAGATGAAGAAGCAGACGTCGTCGCGAAAAACTGGCGTGGTGCGATCGAGGAAGTCGCTGGCCAGCTCCACCATGACGGGCAGCTCGGTGAGCTCCTCGAGGAGTTGGCGGGTGGCGATGGCGCTGTGGTAGCTCGTGCCGCAACCGATGAGCATCAGACGCCGGCAGCGTTTGATTTCGGGGATGTATTCTTTGATGCCGCCCAAGTAGACCGACTGGAAGAATGGTAGATTGGTGGTTT
Organism: Plagiodera versicolora; assembly: GCA_037013635.1. Lineage (NCBI taxonomy): Eukaryota > Metazoa > Arthropoda > Insecta > Coleoptera > Chrysomelidae > Plagiodera > Plagiodera versicolora. Next base: position 5,607,873 of record CM072991.1, on the reverse strand, counting down.
TATTGGTAGGAGTTGATAGAAGGTATGTATCGAATCCATAAAAATATACTAAACAGTATCTGAAAGAATGTATTTTGGGTATAGAAAGAAAGAACGCAAAAGCTGAAGAACTTACTAAAATAAATCAACACCTAAGCCTGAAGATAATAATCAATCAACTTGGTCAAAATATTAAATGAAATTGATGCTATGACCATTTACAGCTAATTTCATTTCATTCGAATTGTCCGGAACCACACTTAGTCGGTCAGTAGAGTAAGGGAATCAGTTATTATATTTTAGAATGAATTTTGAATGTATTCACTTGATTGTGAAGAAAAGACAGATGAAACCATGTCAAGATATTATGCGAAATGGTTAAGGCACAGAAAAAATGCCATCAGTCATACAAGATTTGATGAAAATGAAAACACAATGAAGTTGAAGTGCCTCCATTTTTAATTATTTAACTTACTCCTGTCTCGAAGTTGAGTCGTCCTCTCATGGTGTTGACGATCGATTCCGGTTGTTCGAAGATCTCCTTCTGCATGAAGAAATCGTAGTTGCCTTTCATTATCTGTTGCAGCTCCATTTTCAACGTAGTTATTTCACGTTTGTGTGGATCGTCACCACCTCTCCTGACCCTGTGGATACTGAGAGCGCCATTTTTGACAGCAGCAACATCGTCGTCCTGAACAAAAGGAATTTTTTTGGTTGAAGTATTCCTCAAACAGGGAATCATGAATTTCTACGAAATTCAACAAGACAATGGATAATTCATCATTAGATAATGTCATGGTGTATGAGATTTTGTCGTTCAGATAAAAGCTGTGAATGTATAGAAAGATACAATCTCTGTCATCCATTTCCTTTAGCTTTGATAAGGAAAGTATGAAAAATTCTGAGCTATAGTAGGTGTTTCTCGAGAGTTATATCGAAAAGTTGAAAACACCCGATCTTTCGAGGATTTTTTTAAATACTTTATTTTTTGGATGGATGCTATATTGTACTTTTTTCTATAGATTTTATTATTACCTATTCCACGAAGTATTCCAAGTTATTATTGAATATATTATATTGATATACATTTGGTATAACATTCATGAATTTGATTTTCAATCTACAATGATTCAATTGGAGTTATTGGACATATTACTTAACATATGATAGAAAAAGATCATCTGTGTATTTCACTATAATTTTCAATTGAACTCACCATATTAACAACAAGCACAGAATTGAAATGAATAATTGTCGAATATGGTGGACAATAATAAAAAAATACTGATATCAAAATATGAACGACCTTATCAGAGAAGTAAATCTGAATGACTGGTATAGCTTTCGAAGAAATGTCGTTCATTATGCAACAAATTAGATGGAAAATGTACTAACAAGCAATATTTGGCGTAACGAATTGATACTTGATAGTAAATATTATTATTATTGTTTCCAACTGTTCCTGTATCATGTGTTGACTAACGAAAATGTAATTTGAATAACTCAAGATGAGCTTGAGTGATATTGGAGGAATATTGGAAGATAAAGTAGTTGATAGAATTGGAATTGCATGGAAGTGTAAACAGGGTCGGACACAGTATGGAAATTAATTAAATTTTTTTGTCTTTCACCTCTTGACACTATTAATAATATTTTCCATGTTTTTCATCAATAACTCTTCCGTCTCAATTTCTGTAAACATGTTGAGTGTTTGACGTTTGTGTTCATGTGATTTTAGATAACCCTTCATTGCGCGAAATATGGATAGCAAGATGCATGCAACCGAACCACCAAATACATTAAAATTGTGTTGTCATTACCTCGAAATAGATAACACGATTGGTGTGTTCTATTATTGCAGAGGCATCCGAAGCAAAGAAATATTCAACTTGTTTATCTTCCAGTGGTTCGAACTCTGATGTAGACCCAGTCCTGGGTAATGTTGGGAATTCTGGACGCCCATGAGGTCTGTGCTCTGAAAATCATCGAAATTGTCGTGAATCCAAATCCCCAATACTTTTTCATCCACAAACCCAAAATTGAAGCGATTTGTAAGAAGATATAGACCCAAAAAACATCTAGTTTCAATGGACGATTGTCTAGTGGCAATTACTGAATTCCATTAAACTTTTTATGTGACTGCTTAAGGGTTAAATTAAACTTAGTTCAACAATGGTCAAGTTGTCTCAAGATCTCAGGTGTTCAAACAGGAAATAAACAGAAGAAAAAAAACAACCAAGAACAAATATCGTTAATTCTGATTCCATTTTGTTTGTCATGTCTGTTTGGTTGAAAAATCAAAACACATCAGAAAGTATGATTTCAATAGTTTATTCTTATTCCTTGTTTGAAATCAATCATTTATGTGTGTATTATTTTTTTTTTCTCAATATAAATATAAAAGGCCTCTTTGGTATTTTAGTTAAAATACTGATTTTAATACTATTTTCGATTATGTATGCGTTTGATGGATCTATATAAACCTTCATTAAACCGATGATTTCCCACAGGATACATACAAATTATTATATTCAAACTAGAAATATCGATAATTCATTGAATAAGGTGGTTTGTAAAACTGTAGACGACCACCTAATATACCAGGAAAATACATTTTCATAGAAATGATGGACGAAAGAATTGTTATTTTTTGAGCGGACGGTCTGATAATTTTTTCTTCATGTTTTAAATCCAAGAAATAGGGATAGGAATTCTCTATTACCAATTCTGTATATATTTTATGCCATTAGTTATATGTATCCTGTTATTAAACAGTCCACGGTATTCTTACTGATGTATCATAATTGAAAAATTTATACAATTTAAAAATAAAAAAACGGAAATTGACATAAAGAAAACCAAGGACTGTTGGTGTAAATCATAATGTGATGAATCGAGTGAAGTTAGGAATCATTCTCTTGATGATATAAGTTTGGCATGATGAAATATGTACTTACTAGAATGTATTGTGAGAATGAATTATTTAAGGTCCCAAAAACTACAGACAAACATATACATTATGGTGCAGATTAGTTGTGTGTTGTGTGATTGCTGCTAAGTTGAGCAATTGTTGTTAAGACACTTGTAACCAGAAACGCTTCTGATAGGTTACCAGCGCGAAAAAATGCCCTAGCGCAGGGTGCGGGCATGGTTTCACGCCTATGACATATATACCAAATCGAACAAGTAACAAAAATATTATTGACAGTAAAGCATTTGAAGGAAAAACATAAATGAAATACTTACCAAGTAACACTTCCCACCACCGACTAGAAGCAACTTCCCTGACAAGTTAAGAAAATAAGAAGCCATTAAGCACATTTCTGCATAAACAACAAATATAAATAGTACTACCTGAACTGGAATCTGGCTCTGCATGGGTAACCCAGAAATAAAACGAAAAGAAAACAAACAAAATTAAAAAAACGGACACTCAACGAAAAACATATACAGAGTAATCAAAAAGTAATGAGTGGCATGTTTCATACTTTTTGATAACCCCTATGAGACATGAAGCATAGAAAATTAGAAGTTTGATTATGAAACATGATGTCTTCAACTCAAATTTCTAACTTCTACTGTATACTAAACCTTATATTATGCGAATGCTTCAACGAATGGAATGAAACAAAACATGTAAAAAACTGTATTTCAATAATGTGGATGGTATATCACTATCACCTTATGTACAAATGGTATTAGTTATGATTATTTTTCAAGTATTCAACGACTTCGAAAAATGAACTTATTGTTTATTGACAACATTGCATGACGTGAATTCATGGATTTTTGTGGAATAACATTGTTCAATGGGCATGCAGTAAATCGACTCGAAATTATCGATAACACAATTCTTACATAATTTTTCTAGAAGTTATTTTCGCAGAATAGGTAATTTTGAAGTCAATCATTTTCGATTCATCCAATTCAATTGTCGAAATTGCACCTTTTTTGCCTAACAAGTCTGCAGTCACCACAGAATATCTTTCATTACTGAATTGTATATTTTGGAATGGTTTTTCACAGATTTTATCTGAGAAAAACCTAAATCTATATATTGTCTCGACTTTGCCTTTCCTTTCTATGTCAATGTAAAATTGTGCGATTGAAGTATTCGATAAATAAGAACATATGGACATTTTTCATGCTCATATTTAGTTGAAAAAGTTCTAATAATTTAGAGACAATGGACTGAAAACTTGTGAGACAAAGAATTAAGAATTTTGAATTTCAATATGGATCAACACAAAAAAAACTGACTATCTAAATATGGAAAATATCATGAGTGCAAGATTATCAAACATATTATTGGTCTGACAACTTTCAAGAAAAAAATTATCTAAACTTTTTTATAACATGCTATCGAAACGTGAACAAATGTGAAAATTCCACATACATGAGACCATCCCGGCGTGGGCAAATTAAAGCGATAACAAAAAAAATCGTGTCACCCACATGACTGTTAACAAATTTATGTGACATGATGTTAATAACTTAAAAAAAAAAGGAATTCAATATACCTGTTGGTGATAAGGGTGGTTGCTCTTCTACATAGTGCCAAAGGAATCCATAGAGAACAAGAGAACACAAGAAAATTATGGGTTAGAAATAAGGTTAATAACATAAAACAACACATAAAATAAATCATATTCCAATAGTTTGTTTTCAACGAATATCAGCTCGAAATACATTCTTGCTATAAAGAAAAGAATAGTGGAATGGGCGACTGGACTATGTATTAAAATTAAGGATTTTCGAATTGAGCATGGATAAATTCCAATTAGATAATTTTGGGTATTTTTTTTGGAGATTTAAACGCATCAAAATCGCTGTTGAAATATGAGCTATACTGTCTAGCGATGTGACATTTTCTCGCAGATACCAACTGAGCTCAGTTGCCAAATCCAAAATTCATCAGCAGACACCGAAAATCGTTCGGAATCGAAAAAGGAATATTGTCATTCTCTGACTTTGTAATCAATCAAAATTAAATGGTATAGTAATGAATTGTTGAAATTTCCATACTAGTCCAGTGGCCCATTAGGAAAATAGATTTGAGAAATTAGGAAACAGTAGCCAAAATCAGCAAGCAATAAAACTGAGAAAGTACGATTTTTTTCCTAAATAGCTCTTCTACTTTTACACTTTTTCCACATCAAAATCAAATTTCAGAAAGCATCAACTTGATGTTGTCTGAAATCCAAAATCTGTAATCGTAACAAATCAAAATATAATTTTTGTTAGTTGTTTAGTAATCGAAAAAGAAAGTTATTAGTTTAGTTCAAACCAACTACGAATACCAACTAAAACTAAGCATATTTCTAGTACAACTACAGCCTAAAATCATGCAAGAAACCAGTTTTCAAAATACCTTGAAAATCCCGACCCCCGCCTAGTTAAGAGATTAGAATAGGAACATTCGTAAAAAATGTGAAGAACTCACCCTTTCCGTATAAAATTGGGATGTGATCTGTTGCCAGCCTGGTAGCAGTTTTGATTCCTACCAGTAGAGGGGAGCCTCTGCGGGTAGCAACGCATTCTCCAGGAAAGAATTTTGATTTGAAACATAAAGCGAACGCGCCTTCCTGAAAAAACGATTAAGTTTTATGGACTTCACAAAAAATCATCACCTTTCATGAAATTTCCTATTGGGATCAAAAAGTACAAGTTTTCGTTTGAAACCGCCGAAACAGATATGAGCATGTCGATAAAAAAAAATCCTCACCAGCTGCTGCACAACGCTTTCAACCAACTCCCTGAAAGAGAACTCCGGGTGCTCCGTGTGAAAGTGGTAGACCAATTTGGCGATGATTTCGGTGTCGGTGTCGCTCTCGAAACGGTGTCCTTTCTTCTCGAGGAACACCTTCACCTCCTTGTAGTTGGTGACGATGCCGTTGTGGACGACGACGAAACCGTTTCCTTCGTCGGAACGGTGCGGGTGGCTGTTCACTTCGCTGGGCACGCCGTGGGTCGCCCATCTGGTGTGCGCGATGCCGCAGTGAACGTCCAACGAGCGGGATACGTCCAGTTCACTGCTCCCTACGGAACGGATATCATGAAATTGCTTATTCGTGACTGAAATTTCAACTTTGATTTTATTAACAGCCACTTTTACCTCCCATCAGTAGGTGACAGAGTTGTAGCTGTGATTCGAATTACTTGTATTTTAAATACATACTTTTTTCGACGAATTATTTTGTTTTAAATATGAAATAATTCACGAAATCTGTTTTGTATTTGTGAACAATGAAATACTTCTTGCCTTAGTAAGTAAGTACTACTAAGTTTCGAAAGCAACGTCACTCTTTTAAAATGAATGGTTCAGCAATTGGGCACATGACCACTAGAGGCGCTGCTACTTTGATAGTTTGTGTATAGAGATTTCAATTAATCAATCAACTAACACTATGTCAATGAAACTTGCTGTGAATTCTGAGCGAAATCATGATGTGAGTAACATTAACTGAAAAAATTTAAGATGAAGGTTTTTAGTAGTTTGTTCTTCTCTGGAAGGGGTAGACCAACGGATATTTTTATTAAAAATGTTCAATTTCTCACTGTTTTGTGTCCGACACTGAATTGAAGGCATTCAAAATGATTTTCATAAATACCTATACCCCCTTCCTTGAAATCGATATCATGAACCATTTTAGAGAAAAATTATTTTTTTAACTTTTTGTATTTCTAACATAATATCATGTATTATAAAATCGAGTCTATTTATAATAGCAAAATGATAGAAAAGAAATACACAAAATAAATGAAGTCGTAAGTTTTGAGTTGTTTACATTGTTTTGGACAGTTATAAAATAAAACACGGTAGTAAAAAATAATTACAGTGAATGACGGCTTCGTAACTGAACTCACTTGGTATAATCACATCAGTGATTTTTTTATAGACGATTATGAAATCTAATCAATTACCAGATTATCCTGATATTCTTCAATGATTTATGATTGTGTTAATAAAAATGAAACGAGAATGAAATTCATAGTGAACAAGTTTTCATTATCAAATCACATATGTTTTATCAATGGTTTACCGTTACAGATAATTCAAGTTAATGCAATTTTTATAATTTCAACCTGATCTAATCTAATGAGTAATATTCTTGAAATTCAATGTTTTTTACACAAGAGCCGATATTTTTATAAATTTCAATTCAAGATGATTCGTCAACTTTCACCAGATAATTGAAGTGAAACAAATATAAATTGATATTTGATAATCTTCTGTAATATTATCAATCCATGACATAAGACAAGAATATTACTAAGTACGTTAATTTACTAATGGCAAAATATCATGACATAAGAAATAATGACTAGGTACTTAACAGAGCGTAACTTACTGTTTTTGATTTCTTCTTGGAGTAGCGCAACTTTTCCAGTTTTTTTGATAATAGCAATGTCCTTCGTGATGGCTCCATCGATGGCGACACCTGACGAACAGTTTCAATAGCGGTTAAAAATCATAATCCCATAACAAAAAACACTCACAATTGTTACAGTGGAAACTACTGAAAAAGTCGAAAGATATTGGATACATTGTAACCTGAGGGCTGTTCAAATCGAAAAGAAAATCGTCAATAAGTCTATTTACACGATCCACAATTCATAACTGAAGCATCCAGAGCAGAACGTCACTTGGGTAGGTAGTGTTAAAGGCCAAAACTTTTTTGTTTCGTTTTTACGTTCCTCAGATTGGTGAAACAGGATTTGGAATGAAATCAATGCAAAAAACTGCAATTTCTCAGGTTTTTGCGATGGAGTTTTCGAAAGGTGAAGTGATTAATCACTAGTTCTTCAACTGTGTCATTTCATTCAACAATTTTGATTTACAGGAAACATAATGTGTGGATGATTCTTTACATTGAAACGAGTAATGTTTGGGATAATGTCAGTGAGTGGCAGAATAACAATTTTTGTATCATAGAGGAAAATATTCCTTCATCTCAATATTTATTAAGAATTCCATGAAATTTCCCAGTATTTCCCCATGTTTGACACAAAGTAATCCAAATACAACATAAAATATTCACACATTTATTTGTTTTTTTGAATTACCAAACGTCACCACCAAATGCCGAATCACTTTAAATCCAGTAAAACATGAACAACAAACATGACAGATAAGTGTATTTTTGACTTCCTATTTATTGATAAATGCGACGTGTAGGCTAAGTCTGGTTTTTAACCGAATTTACCTGTCTGGTATGACAAACATAGGAAATTTTCATTATTTAAAAGTTATTGTTCTAACTATTTTATCATTTAAAGTTTATCCTTGAAGGATTCAATTATTCCGAATAACGCATTAAGATACGTTTATAATTTATACATTATTAAAAAGCCACTGATCAAATAAAAAATAGATAACCCATTTACTGATAAACCCACTAATATACAGTCTGTTCCATTTTCGATGTCCTCACGTGATATCTGACATATTTTCAGAGATAGAGATTTGCGGTCTTCAAGAACTTTTTCATAACCTGCTTTGTTTCTTATATATAGGGCGAATTTCAAATGATTGCAGTTTTTGTCCCCCTTTCATCTTAGGTATTTAGTGTGGGCATGATTTTTATTAAAAAATCTTCTTACTAACATCAAATAATGAATCAAATTGTATAATTTCCATTCCGCTTCTTATAAATGAGAATGGTATCCAATTTTCAAATATAAAAGAATATACAGATTTTTTTATAAAAAAACAACACTTCGAGTCGAATTAGATTACATCACTAGATTTCATGTCGAGAAATTTCTGAAAAGTAATTTCTACATTCCCTATGAATTGAAAGATAGATTTTTATGCAAGTTTTAGAGGACTATGAGTTTGTTTGTTGTTAAAAAAAGCTGACTTTCATGGAAACTGCAAAATCTCTATCTGTGAAAATGAGAGCATATAAAAAATATAATAATAATAATAAATGTCCTTTATTGAATCAATTTACACTGATCCAATAGGCTATATATGCTATAGCTATATATGCATATATATGCTCTCATTCACCATATTGATTAATAAATATGAGTTTGGGTAATAATTGATTTTTTTTTATTTTTCCTTGCTTGTAGCATTTTTTAATAAGGAGCATTTACTGTATTTATTTTTGCACCATTAATACTGCGACGATCTCAAAACCAAACGAAAATAATTATTTTGAGATTTATTCATCAGATCATCACCATAAGCCATGTTTACTCAAAAGTAATTTACCCAACCTTGTCATTTTGCTATATATAAACAAAAGGATTAGTTATTTGAAGCTTTGATAGCGAGATAAACAATAACGAGATTATAACGAGATTGTGCAATGAATTTATTTATTTTTTGGAAACAAACCTGCTGAATCATATCCGCGATATTCCAGCCTCTTCAATCCGTTCACCAGGAGCTCCAAAATCTCCTCGCGCTTCTTTGGGGTCAGGTAGTTCAGGTATGCAAAGATTCCTGAAAGGAAAAATAGAAAAATTGGCAAGTGGTTACAATTCCATTTAATATTAGTATTGTTGTTTAGTGGAATATTCTACATTGTCTGATCCTATTTTTGTTAACGATTGTCGACCTCTCAGATGAATTACATATAGGGTGTTTCATAACAGTTTCCAGAGAGTATTGAGTGTCTCTAGAAAACGATAGATATTCCTCTTTCAGAATTTGCGACTGGACATTTTTTTTATTCTGGGATTATTTATTTCAGAGCTAGCCTATTTATTCAATAAATATAGTTCTGACAGATGAGGAATCTTTGATCCGCTAATAAAGTTTGTTAATTATAGTTGAAATATTCACAAACATCTGAAATACTGTTGAAATTCATCTGCAGATACCAGAAACTGTTTGGAAATGGAAAATTTGTTAAATCAGAAATAAACTTTCACGAAACTATAACTTTGTCATTGTCAAAATTCAAAGTAACATTTGGTATTTCATACTATGTCGATAACTCCAAATTCTCGCAATCGAAAAGCGTTTTATATATCAGTAGGCTTTTTTTCAAATCAACTGCATTTTGAGGTTACGATCAACATCAACAAATCGAAAAACGTGAAGTCAAACAAATTCCTAATTATTGTTCTACGGCAAATAAAGATCAACTGTTCTAGCAAGTCTAGCACTTCTTGATTATTTTTGTGGTATAACTACCATTTTGGTGACAACAATTAATGTTGAAATACGAATTCTGTCATGTAACATAATTAGTTCTCATTTCCATCTTTTGTAGTGTAGATACCAGTATTTTCAATGTCAAAGCCGCATTAAGTATACGTGAAAATCTGGTTTTCAAAACATCTGAATATCTAGATTTACCTCAATATTTAATCCAAGTGGAATTTTTGCCATAACCTTTCATCTTTACAGTCAAAACAACAATGCTTTGGCGCTTTTTCATATTGATCAAGTTGGCTATGATTGGATAAACAAAACAATCAGTTGAAAATGTCAAAGTTTCACATAAAAGTAGTCCGAAATTTATTCTTTCGTTTTTCGATGAGACGCTAATGGCAAAAACGAGCCATTTCAACTGGGGAATAGTTTATACTCGATCAAAGAATATTATGGTTGGATGCGAAGGACGTTCAAAGATAGAATGTATACGTAAGTGAAAGTAATTTGACATTTCAATGTCGGCTTTGCTATACCTACAAAGAATATTGCTTCATAGCAGAAATATCGATCTGTTTTTCATCAATATTGCTGGTTTCAATTTTACTACGCTGTGTTTTGTAATAGAATTTTGGTTGCCAACCACAGAAGAAAGTTTTTGTTGCTTATTTAGTTTACCGGTTCACAAGTATGTTATATTTATTTATCACAATCGTAACTACATTCCCTGTATTCCTTTTATCTAAATTCTCCGATGAATTATCGATAAGAGTTTTTTTTTGTATATTCTAGAAATGTGTAATATGGAATCTCCGTACCAAAAAGGTTCTATTTATAGGTTGGTTTCACTGTCTATAACATTTTCCAAGCGTCTGTTTTTTGAAGAGTTCAATTACCTCCCAGTTACACTTTTTTTATATAAACAACCAAAAGTGAATTTTTCACAAAGGGTAATTTGGTTGAGCGAAGAACTTGCGTCAAATTTGGTTTCCCGATCGAATGTTATTGTGTGGACACTGAAAATGTTGCAGAAAGCTTTTAGTGATCAAAACTATGGCGCCTCGGACGGCCAATAACGACTAGGACCAAGTCCAAAAAATCAAAGATTTGGTGCTAGAAAATCGTGCATTGACAATTAAAGATCTTGCAGATACTGTTGGAATATTGTTCGGCACAGCCGAAACCACTTTGAATAATGTTTTGTGTATTGAACGCGTCACCATGTCATACTGCATTAGTTATTCGCAATTTTTTTCATCAAAAACTCTCAACCACCGTATTCGCCTGATTTGGCTCCGTGCGACTTTTGGATACTCAGAAAGCCAATGCGTGGACGCCGTTTTGACAGTATTGAGGAGATGAAAACCGAATATACTTCTGGTAGGCTATTCCAGAAGCGTTGGAAAAAGTGCGTTTTATCGAACGAGGAATATTTTGAAAGAGATCAAATTGATTTGGAAGACTTAATAAAGATTTTATAAATAAAAACATACTTTTTGGGTATTTTGGGCCTCAACATCGTTACCAAACTTTAAAACGCTCCGAATTGAAACTGACGTCACAACTTCATTCAATACTAGTCCATTAGTCCATTGATCTGTAGGTGAGATTTCCACAGAAGCATGATTTTGTATATCTTGTCGAGATTTCCTTGAATCATCAATGAGTGAGTACGAGAATAAGATAACAATTAACTTTGATCTTCTCGTGAGTACCTACTTGAAAACAGATAAAATAGTAGCAGATTTCTCCTGAATCTGTTGTCGACATCCTTGCAAATTACTGGAATGTTTGCAGAAATGATGATCATAATCAGATGCTCTCTCAAAGGAATATACAATGTGTATGAGATTTGACATATGATAAACAATTAATATTTTCAGTAGTTATGAAGAAGCAGTTATTTCTTACTATTGACGAAATGCGACTCTGTAATTATTTGTAAATCAATAATTAATAATAATGCAATATCAATCACATTTAAGTGAATGGAATTTTTTTATATAGACATGACACTCTCATAATTGATCATAATCTTGAAATGCGACCTTCAAAGTAACAAAATTTCAATTATTCTAATTGGAATGATTAATGTATCTGGTTCAATTAATGCAGTATTTGACTTGAAGACGTATCGACATGTCACTTGTCAAAAGATTCTTTCATCATTGAGGTTTTCGATATTCTCAATTTCACTGTTGTGAAAATTCATTTCGAAGATTGTTAAAGCTCAATTATCGCTACTTTCGAACGAGAATAAACTGTTTGCTTCAAATGAAACGCCCTGTTATTTATTATGAAGTCAGCTGTGAAATTTTATTTTTTATCTCTAACATGTTGGGAAATGTGAGTAATCAGAATAAGAATTCAGAAATGAATTCAAAATATGTGCGTGAAAAACATTAACTTACAAATGAAGATCGTACATAAAAATCTATTTTAAGAAATTTTCTGTTTATGTGTTACCGTAATAGAAGATCTGATTATGTGATATACAATAAACTGTATTATTTTTACAAAAAATCGCCTTGACTTGATAAGGAAAAAATTTCCTACACTGTCTACATTGCATTTTTTGGAGTTTCGTATTTATACTCGAATAACAAATTGAATTGAGAAACTTCAATACTTGAGTTAACTCGTCATAATTTGCCACAAAAAAATTTAAACAGGTAAATTTTTTCATCTACTCAGTGAGTACAAAATTTTTTAAATTTTCGTTTCATTCCCAGGTTTCTATCATAAAAAATTTCTAACGAGTAATACATTTCCTAAAATATCAATATTTATGAGTTGTTCATTCTTAATCAATTGATATTTGGAGTACCTACCTTATTGATCTGAAAGATTTTTTTTATGAATCTATTAAAGATAGATAATACGTCATTATAGAAACTGTATGACTCGTAGAGTCGATTTATTTCAAAATAGTTCCTTATGACAATCAAGCGATTATAGTATCCACCTCACTGGTTCTTTATTTTCAATACAACTGTATCAATGATTGAATCATTCGGAAATACACGTCTGAGGTCGATATTTGACATCTCGGAAACTAAGAGGTATCAGATTTTTTCAAACCAATAATGTGCCGTTGAGAAAAGTCCAGGCAAAACGAAATTTCCAATATTATTCTCAATTTCATTCATATTCAAATTTGTGATGTTCTAACACTGTTTTGTTGTATCTTTCCTTTTTCCTTTGAAATAGTCGAATGCATCATGCAATGCAATTTCAACCAGAAGATTACAAGATTTAGAATCGGTTAAAATAATAATAATTAAAATGGTAGTAATATCGATGATTTTTTTTTTTTTTCATATTATACACGATATCTTATTCTAGTATACCCAAATTTCTTCTCAATTTGGTGTTTTTGGTTTTCAATTGTATATATCTCAGGTTTAAGATGTCAAACTTGTTGAAATGGTAAAAATGATTGGATAGTGAATTTATTTTTTTTTTATTTTCTTTGGCAATACTTCCTCGAAGGTAATAGTAAAATCATTCGTATCTTCTTCTATGGAAGAATAAAAGTTGATAATGGTCTCGTGTAACTTGTTTTTTTTTTATAAAACCATTGAATCATTCCAAAATTTGAATTCAACCTAGCAGAAATGTATTATGCTAGTCGATTGCTATAAAAACTTTAGTTTTTCTCATGTTATTTCTATATTTAAAATGATCATGAATTGACCATCTCTCTCTCTATATGCCATGACTTTTGCATCACCCTGTACCACCAACCCACGTCGAGGGATGCCTCTTTTCTCTGAAACCTGTTAAATTCGAGCCGAAGAACCCAAAAAAAATGTATCGCGAATTCAGGGTTATTGCCTGCGATACCCGCAATAACTTTCATTTCACATCTTTCCAAGTTGAACAGGGTGACCTTGACATTCTGGAGGTACTATTCGAAGGCTGTTCCTCCGTTCTCGGAGTGGTACTGTCGCAAAAACTCTGCCGTACTTGGTCGCAAGAAACAACAATGAGTATCGCTCGAGGTGTGGAGGGTAAATAAGGAACAAAATCGACGTCTTAAGAGAGGTGTGCTATGTAAATTTAGTTGCGCAAATTAAGAATTTGATATAGGTAGTCTATTTGTAGTAGATGTAGAGATTGAATTGCACAAGTCGATATGAACACACCTACCGTTGTTATGTTGCTTTCTACGAGCTTTGAAGGAGAGTTTGTACGCCATACAAAACACAATAAAGAATCTAACGAAATTTTGATCTGATTTTGATTTATTGATTTAATCGATATAACAATAACAAGATTATACGCACATATTTTATAACAGCTATCCTTACATATTAAAGTAATGGTCTCAAAAAAAATGCCTTACTCTCGATAATTGGAATTCCTTTAGGAAAACGATAAAATTGTTAATTAATAATTTTCTCTCTTCCCCACCTTACACTTCAATCAAAATGAAATGAAAGAGGAACTGAAAGAAGAAGAGTCCATACAGATGACTAAAATAAAATATTAGTTAGTGTATAAATAAACCAAAATAAGGATGCATAATATTTCATTCGAGTCGTAACAAATTTGTGATTTTATTAATGTATTCTTATTTTATTTTATTCCTTATTTGCTGTATAAACTAACCATCAGAATAAACCATTTCTTTATAATGACAAGTACTATTTTGGAATAATAGGAATAAGAGAGTTCAATTTATTTCATTCTCTATTGAATTCAATCATAAAATATGAACTTGGAATCAGAATTTTAGGTATGGATGAAAAAATAGAAGAATGCGTTGATACAGCAGATAAAATAAAAAAAAGGTATAGAATAATACAAGATGAGAGAATTGAAAATTACGCAAGCTTATTATAGGAAATAAGAATAAAGTTGTTCAACTCTTTTTTTTTATTGAAACTCACATGCAATTATGCTTTTTCATTGTGGATTATATAAATGGAGTTCAATGAATAATTATTCCTGTTATTTAAAGAATCTGTCATCTGATTTATTCTATTTCATTTTGATTCTGTTTCTCATTCGTATTTTTTTCTTGTTTTTTTTTACTATAGAAGTTCAATTCTTTGTTAATTCTTATTCTAGTTTATTTTCTGTACGTAAGCGCTTACATAAATGACACATTTTTATTTTATCGTTTGCTATATAAACTCTCCTTCAGGTGAGTGGTAAGAAGAAAAATTTTCACTTCTGGTTTTTAGTTTCCCCTATCTTCCATTTTGGTCAATTCGTACTTATGATGCAATATTTAGTTTGTTCAATTCAAAAACATGAATTCGACGATTTTATGGTGAAATACTTTTCGAGATAATTTGAGTTGAGGGATTTCCCAAGTTATGTTACTAATATAGTAGGTACAGTATTATTTCGACATCTCCAATTTTTATTCTATCTTTGTTGAATTTTGCGTCATAAATAATAATAATGATGATAATATCATTTAGTGTCATAAAATCTACCAATGGACATAGCAACGTCAAAGTAGGTTTGAGTTGCAGAGTAGGTTTGTTATCAAACATGATGATCTGAACAATTCATACATATGAAACATGATATGAAAAGTAAAGTTAATAAAATCTACGAGCTACTATAATGGAAATGTTTTTTTTGAGAACTTTAGCTTAGTGAAGTGGAAATGAAGACTGGTCATGCCAAGAAAAATGAGTAAAGATGAAAGAGAAATTGTCCTCAATCTCATAATGACATCTGTGAAATATGTGGGGTAAATATGAAATTTTAATGTTCAAGCATTTGTACTTCATGATGTTATAATTTCCATAAAATTATATTGGATTCGAAATAGATGACATTGGAAATTAGGTCTCAATCAACATGTGATTATAGAGAATAACTGAATTGAATAAGGTATTGCAAAGACATGAAAAGAATAGTTAGGACATGTACATAAAATGACATTAAATATTTTTTGCCGATATTGTAGTACACTTCAATATAATCCAAGGACAGTTGACCAAATTTTCGATAAGAACAAAGTGAGGCTATTTTTGAAATCGTTTCGTAAATTGTAGTTTGACATGGGATTATTGGTGATTGATAACTTCCTTATCAAATCTTGATTTGTATTGTTCTGTCAGAAATCGAAATGACGGATATGCTTTACGGAGAATTTTCATTAATAACATCAATAGATGATTACGGAAGTCAAGTGTTTTGGTTACTCGTAAACGGATATGACTTCAATTCAGTATTCAATGAGTAAAGTCGGGGATTGATAGTCATTACGACATTCCTGAATACTCTCAGGTTGAGTTGTTTATTGCTTTTTCAGCAATCTAAAATCAAGTGAACCAATAAAGCACAAAAGAAATATAGTTATGATATATCTTTTCACATCCTACAAGCATTTGGAAATTTGTTCTCATTAATCACAATCTGTGAATTTGGAAACTGTTTTAGGCCATGTGTATGTGGAAAATTTCCTGACTGTTGTAAATGAATAATTCAATTTGAGAAATTCAAAAGCAACTTGAGTGATGATAAATAAAATGCAAATATTCATGTGGCTCTCAGGAACCAATTTATCTACTTTCTCTTTCAAGTTCTTGTCTACTTCCAAGCCAAACAATCATTAAAGTTATTGGGTAAGAGTTAAATCAAAACATGTTTATTATATAATTTTCCTAGAGCTTATAATTATTTTGACCAAGACTTTTACGTTCACCCGAAATTCACATCATGTCATATGTAAATAATGAAAAACAAGGTTGATTTTGATACTTTCTCGTAGAAATAAAAATCTGAGAATATTGTGGAGTATTATATCTGGGATATAGAGATTGACTATCTTGATAATACATTACTCTAGTTCTCTATCAATAATTACAAATTTGCTGTTGCTTTAACATGACTATACATACTCGATTTATATATATTTTTTGGTTTAGAAAAACTTTTCAACTGAGATATACGAATTCAAAATGATGTCAACTAGGCAGTAACTCCTCAAAAATCATCGAAACTATCCAAAACAGATGGTATCATATCGTGTTTATATCAAGTATGAAGAATTATCAAATTAAATCAATAAACGAAGCTGCAATAATAAATACATAATGTAATATGGTCACTTACCACACATGATGAATTCGAAAACTAGATAATAACTTGATCAACTTCAGGTTCACTACAAACTGAATCAAAATCGCAAATCCCAATCTTTTATAACCTAACCACTATTGTAAATTAGTATTATTATTATTATTATTGTCAACGTCAACTTGTTTCATCCAGTGTTGCCGATGTTCATTATTTTATCCAACTGAACTCATAGCTATGGGCCAGGTATTATCACCGACACATATCTATGTACTGGAGCAGGAAATAAAGTAGCACAACTCTCTAACAAAAGGACGAAGAAGAAGACAGACGTAAATAAATAGATATTCGAGTCACTGCCATTTTACTGCAACTTTGTAGTCAGGAGGAATAAATATTTGTAAGCTTCGAATAATAGAAAAATATACATAATGGCTACTTTAGAAGATAAAATTCTCGGAGAAAAAACCCATAACTACTGCAGCAGCAGTGAAGAAAGTGATGGTGAACATTCTGATTCAGAAGACCTTCCACAATTGAATAAAATCTCACAAGAAAAGATTCCCTCTTCCAAAATTAATAAGTGGGAAGGATCGTCCACGAATACAGGACCAAAAGGTGTTCTTAATGATTGGCAAAAATTCAAACAAATGGAGGATGAACAGCGCCAGGAAGATGATTGGAGAAAACTTGAAATGATCAAGAAGATGACTCTAACAGTACAGTCAGCTCTTGATGAAGAGCGTGAAAAAGCTGCTCTAGAGGACCCAGAACTAGCTGAGTTATTGAATGATGAGTTCCTTGTGAATTATCAAAAACAGAGAATGCAAGAAATGATGAAGTTAACAAGTAAACGCATATTTGGTAAAATCTAATTTGATTAGAATTGATAGCACCCTTTTATCAATATGTTTATAGGTGATGTGATTCCACTAGATAATGACCAAGAATTCTTAGATGCAATTGATAAAGAACAGGATTCAGTAAAGGTAGTCATTCATATTTATGAGGAGTCTGTAGATGCTTGCAGAAATATGAATAAATGCTTGAATAAACTTGCCCTAGTTCATGAAAATGTGAAATTTTGCACTATCCTAGGTTCCAATGTTGGAATTAGTAAACATTTTAGAGATGCTGGAGTCCCAGCTCTACTGGTATATAAGGCTGGAAGTCTGATTGGAATTTGTTTAAAACTTTCTGATGAGTTGGGAGAGGGTTTTTTGCCAGGAGATGTTCAGCAGTATTTAGTTGAACGTGGTCTGCTGGAGGACAAAACATGCATTCCAGCTCTGATGAAAGATGAATCAGATGATTTTAGTGATAATGAATGAATTGTTATGGCAATAAATTAGTATGATAAGGTATAGGTTAATTTCAGTTTTTTATATTTGAGAATAGAAAATTTTCATTTTAGCAGTGCCACCTACTAGCTTCTGAGATTCATCTGAAAGTGCAGTCATTTTGTTATGTGAATTCTTGAAACTGGACATTATTATGACATATCACCTGATGTTTTGAATTTTTTTAGAAATCATATTCATTGCAATTGCATTGTTAGTTTCAGTATTATTCTCTATTACATTTTCATTATAAATAATTTATATCCGAATATTCATGTGACTTAAGTTATATATAGGAATCAGTAATTTGATAAATTTCTGTGGAATAAAGTCAGGGTACACAGTTTCTGTGATTTCTTTGTTAGATGACCTTGACAAGATGAAAACTTTACCTCATAGATAATAAAAATCTTCAGCATAGATGGATGTATCTGGTTTTGGTCTGTAAATTCCTAATTGATGAACCTTGATCTCTGTAACTTCACATTTATTTACACATTATTTAGATCTTTTTTTATTTAATATAACTGATCAGTTATTATTTCTTCATTATAATAGAATAAAATCTGAAAAAGTAAAAATGGATTTTTCACTCAATACCAATCTTCTATTGATTCATTCAAAAAATAAAAAACTACAAAAATAATTATTTCTTTAAAAGGGCTATAAATTTTCAAAATGGACAATCATATATTATAACTAATATAAAAAAATTGGTACTCAATATAGAACACATTTAAATCTGGTATTAACATTGAAGATTTTCATTAGTTTTCAAGTCCTTCCCATTGAATCTTCAGTTTTTCAATAGAAATTTTATATTGCCGATAAGTCTCCAAAATTTCATCATATTGTTTACAAGAAACTTTTTTATATTTAGTTTGCATTTCAGTGAGGTGCTCAATTTCTTTCTGATATTCCCGTTGTTGTTGTTTAATGTCTTCAATAAGTTCCTCATAAGCCTTCAAAGAACAGCTGGTTTCAGTGAATACATCAACTCTACATTTTTGTTGGGCAAGAAGAGATTTCAGGTTGTTGATTTTTTTATTGACTTGACATTCCTTCACTTTATCTTCAACAATCTCAGGCACCTCTTTTACTTTTAAATGGGCAATCTCTTGAAGTAATTCAGACAAAGATATCAGGTTTTTAACATATTTCTCCTGTTCTGCCAATAATTGATTCTTATATTCTACAAGTTCTTTTTCTTCATTACTTAATTCTGAAGGACTTTCATGTTCTTCAGTATGAAACAGCTTAATAATGTTCATATTCTTTACATTGTGGAAATCTTCAGTAATACATTCATATCTCTTATTCAATTTGGTTTTAATGATATCTTGTAGAGATTTTGACTCCAAATATGTTAATGCTGGGCTGTCAATATCACAAAGCCCAAATATAGATGAGGTACTACTAGGATTATTATCTTCATCCAATGCAGTTACTTGAGCAATACTTGCACTAAGCAAAATATCTTTCACCTTTGTCCTGAGAAGATTCTCCTGACTATCCTCCTCATTAATGAATTCTTCCAATACCTCCCGCACTATTTTATAGTGGACATATTTATTTCTTTCCAGTTTGAGTAATGCTGTTTCATCAATGATTTCTTGCTCTAAGGCGTCGATTTTTCTTGTCTCAACACTTTTTTTCACCTCACGACTCCTTTCCATGTAGAATGGTTCATGGATTGTTGAATGTCCAATTACATCAGACATTTCAAAAAGTTGATTTTATGGTATTCACTTCTTTCTTCGCAAATATTCTAATATAAATATATAACAATCACATCATTAGGCTGGATCCACATTGATCCGTGATACGCATCCGTTGTGTACCACATGATCAATATGAACCAATGAAATTTTAGGGAATAAAATCACGCACGTTTCAAGGTCGCCACGGATTGAAGTTGGTCAATTTCAACTTTTCATGCGTGATTGAGGTTAGGTTATTGTTGTGGGTTTGGTGGTGGACTGTCCTTTTTTCAAATATTTTTTACTTTCATTAAAAAGTTGAGACAAATGTCGAGCCAAGTCGCGTACCAATGTGCGTACTGCAAAATATTAAAATATTTTAAGGTTGGGTATCAGTAACGAAGGCGTATAAACGTATTAAACGGATTGACCTATGTGGATGATGAACTTTTCGGCTATTCTTGAAACGGACACGCACGTCCGTGATCACGGATCAATGTGGATCCAGCCTTAGGGATCAGTAGAAGACATTTATGTCAAAGTCATTATCAATCATAAGAAGGGTTAAAACGACTAACTAATGAATAAGAGAGTATCTGCGGCGCGTCACTAAATGAGCGTATCTTTCTAAAAGAGCTACGGGGAAGAATCGTGGAGTGGGTGACATCTACTTTTAATCGTTTAAAATACTTGAGGTGTGACCAACAAACTAGCCTGTAAGCCTGTGTGTGTATGTATGGCATCTGGTATGGGTGAAGTGCGATCTTTTAGGCCATTTTTGTATTGAAAGTTATATATTTGGATGATATTTAATGAACAATTGTTTGAAATAAACTTTATACCACCTGAAAATGCAGCGTTCCTCAATGCTCATCATATGGTAGGTACTTCAGATACCTGTTTACACAAATTTTCTTCGAATCCCAAGGCAGTTAAGAAATGGCAGACAATCTTAAAAATTTTATTAACCTGATTTATTTCAGTGATTTGAAGAATCTTACTGAATAGCGAGGTTATTTCACTGAATTCATATTATTTGTTGATAAGAAATGTACAGGTTGTTGCGAGGACAAATCATCTTGCAGGTACTCATTTTCCTCAAACACATTAAAAAAAAATCTGCTGATTATGTACTATCTAAAAATGATATTTATAGGCGTATATGCGAAATAAAATACATTTGAACTCGTTTCCGTCATTACCCAAGAGGTAGAGTTCTCAATGCGTTGCTTTTTTAATGGAAGCATCCCCAGTAGGCCTACAAACCATGTTTTTCAAAAATATTTAGCTATTTACCCCTTCCAGAAATTAAAATGAATTCCTGAAATTCGTTCATTGGCATTTGTACAAAATTGCAAAATGCAGTTCATATATTGTTTCAGATTACGTCTTTGAAAAGTTTACGCGGCACTCATTTCACATTTTTCAATTATTTCACTGCGTTTACCCCTTCCAGAAATAAAATAATTTCTGAAATTCGTTCATTGGCATTTGTACAAAATAGCAAAATGCACTTCATGTTGTCTCAGATTATGGGTCTGAAAAGTATAAACCGAGCTTATTTCATTTGTTTTCACTTATTTCACTGAGAATAGTTCATCTGAACGAAATCACCAGATGATAACTACTCGAACCGCATTTACCCCTTCCAGAAATTAAAATTAATTCCTGAAATTCGATCATTGGCATTTTAACAAAATTGCAAAATGCACTTCATATTGTTTCAGATTATGTGTGTGACTAAGAATCCACGAAGAACCATTCATAAAAAAATATTCAAGCACAAAATAAAACGAATTCGTTTCATTTTTCAAATCTTCAATGTAAATCTCAAGAATAAATATCTGAATTCGAGAAATCATAATGGGCCATTTGAAAATCGTTCAAATGTGCGACGAGGTCAATGAGGCGTTGTAAAAGTTACAGGAATCGAACCTTACTGATTGTATTTTTTGTATTCGAAACGTTCCTTTTGTGACATGCTCTCACTGGTACTGCCTACGACGAACTGATATCCCCACTATAACACGTGACACACCGTGATTCACCCCTAGTCAAATCATCCCTGCCGAATCATCTGTTTATTATATAATATCTGTTAAGTACAAGTACCACCTATGGAAAAATTCAAAAAGAAATAGATTAAATTGTATTTATCATGTGACCCAACTTTTTAAGAAAATGTTTGTTGCCATTTTCGTATTTTAATGAATGAAAATTGAAACGGCACTACTATTTCACAATGAATGACTGATCATCTGAATAAATTCACCAGACGATACTTACGCGGAACACCATGAACCCTTTTCTGAAATGAATAATTCCTGAAAAAAAAATCCTGGAATAAAATAATTCCTGAAATAAAATAATTACGGAAAAAGATTAATTCCTGAAATCAAATAATTCCTGAAAAAAAAATCCTGAAAAAGAATAATTCCTGAAATTAAATAATTCCTGAAAAAAAAATAATTCCTGAAAAAAAATAATTCCTGAAAAAGAATAATTCCTGAAATAAAATAATTCCTAAAATAAAATAATTCCTGAAATAAAATAATTCCTGAAATAAATTTATTGCTGAAATGAATTAATACGGATAATGAATTAAATTCGTCAATTGTCATTTTTACAAAATTGCAAAAGGCACTTCATTTAGAAACTTGTAATCTTAATTGTCAGGCACACCTTCTTTTTCATGAAAAAGTGTTTCAAGTAACAAGTCGTTCAACAGACAGTACATCAAAATACTGAATAGAATGTTCATTTTCGAGTTGAAATCCTTAACGTGGTAGTAGCAGAAGTAACAGTCGTCTACAGTGCGATTTAGTACGAATCGAAGCAACAATCAGAAATGC
The DNA here is from genome assembly GCA_037013635.1 of Plagiodera versicolora. Classification (NCBI taxonomy): domain Eukaryota; kingdom Metazoa; phylum Arthropoda; class Insecta; order Coleoptera; family Chrysomelidae; genus Plagiodera; species Plagiodera versicolora. Next base: position 5,584,841 of record CM072991.1, on the reverse strand, counting down.
ATTTGAAGAAATCAAATACGCCGTCAAGCGATTGACAAACAAAAGTTTCATCAAAATTCAAAGGTCCTACTCACTTAGAAGTTAGATAGCAAATCAAAAAATCAAGAACAACTATCGAAACTTCCTCAAGCACGAGAAACACTGTTCATACCGACTCTTTAAGGTGACAACCTCCTTTTCAGAGAGGAAAATTACGAACACCAAAGTCAATACTCTCCCCTCGTAAGGGTACCGGGCGTGTTTCAAGGCGAGGTTTGTCAACTATCGTTCTTGAACATGGTCGAATGATCACTGAAAATAATATAAATGAAGTCACTTGGCGGCATATTCGATTTCTTCAAGCGCATCTTTGATTGTAGATTTGATTTGTATTAAATCGCACTGGAAACGACTGTTACTTCTGCTACTGCGATGTCGAGGAATACAATTCGAAAATAAACGTTCTATTCAGTATCCTGATGTACTGTATGTTGAACGACCTGTCACTTGAAAACACTTTTTCATGAAAGAAAAGGTAGACCTTTGTATAATTTGGAAAAGTGAGGTTGAAATCGAGAAATTGCAATTTGGACATACACTAAACGTATATCCGGCTATAAGGATTCTCTATGATCCTACGAATTCCATAGTTCGTCGGAATATTGTGGGTGCACCCGCTGTAATTCGTGCAAAAAGTCATGCATAATCAAAAATCACTTACCTTTTTCTATAGTAGAAACTACGTACCATCTGTAACAACGGAAAAAATTCAATAGATCTCAAGAATAAATATCTGAATTCGAAAAATCATAATGGACAATTTCAATGATGATAATAATAAATGATGAAAATGATGAAAAATACACACTGATCCAATAGGATATCGACCTAAGTCCTTCTGCCCATTGAGATACTTAAATATAATAATAAAAAAATGAATAAAATGAAACAAACAAATCGATACAAAAGAAAAAACATCAGTAAGTTAGAAATAGGTTTTATGTGGAGCTGAGAAATCGAATGTGAAATATTTGAAAGTGAATTCAATTGATTAAGTCATAGATGTTTTCCAGAATTGTCTGCTGATGATGTCTATGATAGGGCGTCATGCCAGGTATTCTTCTTATATTGCATATCTCTCTACAATGTCAAGGTTTTCTGAATAATTTGTGTGAGAGGAGACAATCTCAAAATTGTTCAACTGTGCGAAAAGCTCAATGTGGGGTTGTAAAAGTTACAGGAGTCAAAAAATCACTCACCGATTGGTAGTAGTTGCGCCTCCCATCCTAGTTTTTCGTTTTCCAGACGTCACCATGCATCATCTGTTGACGTCACATGCCATCTATAACAAAATTGAAAATGAATCTATAAAATTGCATACTTTATTTTATTGCATATTTTCTTAAATGTTGAGAAAGGGGTCATTTATCATGTATTCATCATGAGAAAACATTGGAAACGCCGCTCTGAAAGTACAATTTCACCAAAAAATCAGTAAATTTCAATAAAAAAACCAAACATCATGATGGAATATTTGGAAATCGTTCAGTTGTGTGAAAGGACATGAAAATAAAACTCACCCATTAATTTTTCTCAACATTCCCACTCTCAAACTGTCCTTAAAGCACACCCACTTGAATTGTATCAGTCACATATACACATACACTGGAAACACATTCGCGAAAACTTTGCACCGCACGAGAAAGTCTTTCCGTCACACACGTCCGAACCCAACGGAGGTTTAAAATCGAATGATTAATATGTGCCGTCTTATCAGTCTGCCAATTCCTGTATGTGTGATTAAGAGGTTTGAATAATAGAAACTTAGTCATCTCTGCCTTACCGAAATGTGTGTACAGGATGATTGAAATATTTTCAAATTAAATTCTACTGGCTATATTAGGAGATTGTCAGAACTCGGACTCTTCTGACTGATCGAAAGATGCCTAGGGCTTCGCTATATCGATAAAATTACATTCATCATGCGGCCAATTTTAATGAAAATGTTTGTTGGAACCTACGTATTGGTACGATGGTACGAAAAAACGAATTCCAAATTTCCAAAACGAACCTGTGTTATTGTTGTTCACATCTCAATCCGACATTTTGTCATTCGTAGCGCCATCTCGCGGTAAGTGATCTGATATCTTTGTTGTGAATGAAAGGACACTAGCTCTCTCTAGTGGTTGATTCTAAAACCATGATGAGAAATACTTCAAAATTTTAACATTACATTTCTTGATCTGATCAGCATTGACGTCACATTGTTCAGGAACGTCAAACAGCTGAACTGACTCAGCTGACAGGTATCGTTGGTTTTTGAAGGTTAAGCTGAAAGTTACGAAAATGTATTATATTTTATAAATAGTTCCTAGTATATTTTTATGTTTTTGTCGCATAGTTCAAGAACTGTAAGGTAAATACAAGAAACATTATCTGTAAGCAAATAAATTTATTTTTCTTTTTAGTTTTATATACATCAACAAATTTACTTGATATTTGCATGGTTTTTCGAAATGTCTCTAAGTAAGTCTACTTTTATTTTTAAAATCATTCGTCATTTCAATAATGATGTAATGATTCTTGGGTGAATATTTTTCACAATATTTCTTGAACAACAAATAATTAGTTATACCTGCAGCACCAATATTTTATTTTTTAGCAGTAATGAACGAATCCAAATTGTACTTTGATGAAGAAAGTCAAGGAGATAGATTGGTCAGGAAATCTAAGGAAACGCCGTTTTTTCCCATTGGTAAATTTATAGTGTGGTATGAATTTTTCCTAATAGCAGTACTTTACTTACAGCCATTGGAGTTTGCTTAGCTGCTGTAGGCTATGGTGTATATGCTTTCAAAAATCGAGGAAAAATGAGTGTTAGTGTTTACCTGATGCAACTTCGAGTTGGTGCTCAAGGTGCTGCTGTTGGTTCTCTCACATTAGGTTTGATGTACACCATGATAAATGAACGTATATTGAAAAAAAAATGAAAAAAAAAATCAAATTGGTAGTGTTCAGTTGAATCTCAAAGCTAATAGTGATATGTAAATACATGTTTTGTTCATAAAATTATTTATTTATTTATTTTACAGTAAACCAAATGATTGTACATAGGCTGTTATATTCGACTTTCAAGATTATTCTTGAATAATGGTTAGTTCATACAGCATATCATTTTTGTTACAATAACTTGGATGAAATATATAATTTCATTGAATCATTCTCATTTTATTTAAATCCTTGTTCGCCGTATAAACTAACCAAATCACATGAGTTATTTTGGAGTGAAATAGATGAGATATATGATAAACATGATTCATTTTCTTTTCTCTCACACGTATAAAGAAGGAATTGAAATTATAGGTGACAATACAATGAATTTTGCAATTGAATCTTTTGAAAAATAAATTATTAGTAGAATAGAAGCTTATACTCTGTGCATAGGTCTTGCAACTCGATTGGTGGGGGGTGGCCCCAAACATTGAGGAAATTTTTGTGGTTCTCATGTTTCGCCACCTGCAGCGCTGTCGTCTATTGTCACTTTGTCAGCCAATCACAAATCAGATCCGATCAGCTTTTTGAAAGTAGGAATGATTCTTATTTATTCGAGAGAATTTTGCAAGATATAATATTTCTGTCATTGATTTTATTTACCATTCGAGTCCGAACCGTTTGTTTTGTTGTCAAAGATTAATCACGTGATTATACCCCTATGTCCTCCTAGCGGATAATTATGGAAACTTTTTCTTCAAAACTGGTGCCACCCCCCACCACTCAAAATTGCCGTAGATTCCAGACCTTATGTATGACCGTGGTCTCACACTGGGTGCGTTCCATTAAGCGCTCACAACGCCCAAAACACTCATTCAGACGTTCCACATGGCGACCACGATCGTTGGGGTCGTGGCGAAAATGTCATGAATGACGTCATGATTCATGCTCACGACGACCCATCTCAATAGGTGGGTCGGCGTGAGCGTTTCGATGACGCACAGAACCAAGTGGAACGACAAAATTCGTGGTCGTGAGCGTGATCGTTGTGAGCGCTTAATGGAACGCACCCACTATTTATTCAAACAATAATAAAGGAGGAAAGCATATATGATCTGTGGAGGAAAGTTTCTTCTTTGCCTTCAACCCATCGACATATAGAGTGATGCGAGTGTTCCCAAATAGACCATTCGCAACTCTGCGCATTTGCGAACTTTATATGTCGTGGTCACGATCGTATACATAGGTCTTGCAACTCGGGTGGTGGGGGGTGACCCAAACATTGAGGAAATTTTCGTGGTTCTCATGTTTCGCCACCTGCAGCGCTGTCCTCTATTGTCACTTTGTCAGCCAATCACAAATCAGATCCGATTAGCTTTTTGGAAGTAGGAATGATTTTTATTTATTCGAGAGATTTAATATTTCTGTGATTGATGTTATTTACCATTCGAGTCCGAACTGTTTGTTTTGTTGTCAAAGATTAATCACGTGATTATACCCCTATGTCCTCCTAGCGGATAATTATGGAAACTTTTTCTTCAAAACTGGTGCCACCCCCCACCACTCGAAATTGCCATAGATTCCAGACCTTATGTTATATGACCGTGGTCGTGGTATAATCTGTAACTGTTCCAAGCTGTTCCCAGCTCATAACAGTTCCGAAATTACAGTGATGTGTATTTTGTGTCATCTCTAGAGGATGCCAATTGTCATTTATCACTTGGTCAAGAATTTGCCATAAAAGGCCAATGGTGATTCATTCTCCTGTTGAATTTGAATTTGTAGTCCTTTTATTGTGAAATTACAAATTATACTAATATCTCATTCCATATTAAAACAAATTTTGATATAAATTTCAACAATGTCTACAGGTGAGTAAGAATTTCCTTGACATGAAATTATGATGTAATCACTAACTTGTATTGTCCTTTTCAATTTGCAGAATATTCTTATTCATTACTTATATTTTTCAGAAACAACTGCAGCACCTCCCAAAATATATTACGAAGAAGAGTCCCAAGGAGAAAGATTGGCAAGAAAATCTAAGGAAATGCCTGTTTTTCCCATTGGTGAGTTCAAATTTTTTTTCTAATCAAAGCAGTGATATGAACCTATATCCCAGTCGTGAACGTCTTTATCTACCTCTATTTTCTCTCTTCAGCTATTGGACTTTGTCTGGCTGCTGTAGGTTATGGAGCATATGCTTTCAAGAACAAGGGTAAAATGAGTACAAGTGTATATCTAATGCAGCTTCGTGTAGGAGCACAAGGAGCAGCAGTAGGTGCCCTTACTCTAGGTCTTATATATGCCATGGTGAATCAACGTCTTCTCAAAAAAGAATAGATAGATACTAACTCTATGTAGGTATAATTATTTATTCTTTACCAGTTATGAATAGTGATATATTTCCACTTGCATTTTAACTCAGACATATATTATATTTTTATATTATAGCTGATATTTTCCATTGTGTTATTTTTGTTGGAAAAAGTAAATGTTCTCATGTGATATTTGCTTAATTAAAATATTGTTTGTTGTTACTTTATGAGAGTAATAAATCTCTGAGGTTGAAGTGAAACTCGTTCTTACTTTCATTTTTATTTTCCATAAAAGTGGTTGTAATTCAACACTTGATTGTAAAGGGAAAACACATTAAAAATCGATAGAAGCAAAATCTCAGGAATCTTTATATACACTTAAAATAGGTTAACATCAAATTATATCACAAATCAAAAGTAAACAATATAAAAATGATACACAATGTATTTGCATTTGTGTGTCAAAAAGTCATCAAAACCTCTAATTTACACCAAATATAATGAAACTATCCAAACAGCATGCCCCCAAACTAATGTAAGCAATGTAAGTTCAATTTATTTTGCAATTTCCTTATGGTTTTTATCCAAAAAGAGCTCAGGGACATGGGCATGGATCTCATTTTTTGTGTATAAATACTACATTGCACAAAACAGGTAAAACATTTTAGATAAAACATACACACAGTATGAAGTGGCTGTAACTGCAATGAAATTACACTTTGGTAGGTACTACTTACATAAGGAATTATATAAATATGATTTCTTACTATGTATCACATATGTAGACAATAAATATTCATTAAGAAAAACGTGATGTAGAAATTTTGTTTTTGATTTCAATAGAAACATGTTTATCGAAATTATCTGGATGCAGTGAACAGTACAAAAAGAGAAGAAAAGTTTTCAGACATGAATGAAGATAATTATAATGTGAGATCTTAGTTTCCATTATTTTTTATCGAAATTTACAAATAGGTAAAGAAATAAACGACGATGAAATTGTTGACATTGCCAATCAGACTATTAAACAGTGAGCACTAAAAGGTAAGAATACATTTACTAAATTTTTTTTAGGACCAGAAGAGAAAAATCACTAATTTTCAAACTTGCACATTCTTACGGATGACGTATTCACTGAGCCACTTATGACGTCATCGATATTTGTATTTCCTTGTTTGAAAGAAGATATAAAACGTATAATTTCGTGGTATCATAATCAAAATGCCGAGAAATAAAATGGAAAGAAATAATGAGGATTGTTCAGAATTTCATCATTTTGAGTATCTTTTACTATTAGATTATCATTTATTGTTGATTGATAGTAACTTCTTCGTCAATTTTCTTACATACCATAGTCAAGAAATTTCATAAATTGTTCAAAAGTGCACGTCTGACAATTAATGATTTCTCTCTTCTTTAATCCACTGTTCTCACTGTATAATAATGAATATTTCATTTTCCCTTTGAGAAACCCAAATCAATTTTCATTTAGGCCAAATAACATACAAGATATTTTCGAGTCAGAGAATGTCTAACCATAATATACCTAGAAATTCACTAGAAAGAAGAACTAGCCTAGACATGTAGTAAGTAGTAACTGGTTCTATTTAAATTCGATAATATCGCAGCGAATACATTTAAAAAATTCGCTTGATTTTTTCTACCACAAAGAATTCCTTTCGTTTTTTATCGTTGGATGTAACGCATTGTTCTCAGGTACTATTAGTTAGTTACGATCACTTTTTGAGGCAAATTCTTTATGGAGAAATTCCGATCAAGCAACCTAAAACCACCTCAAAATGTGAAAATTAGACATACATAGTGATTACACCTTATCTTTAATATGAGAGCTAAAAATATTTATATTTCGAACAGTCAAATGGAAGTTATATTTCCAAAATATTCCTTCTGATTAGAAATTCTGGTATATAAACAGATTACATGGGACTTAGTATCTCGCTCAGTGTTCACTCATAGGAAGTGAGCTTTTTCTCTATCACTTTTAGTATGTTTTTAATTGTTACCTATCTACTTTGACAGCAGCTAATTTCTTCCATTGTTTCTTCGAACTGAACATCGAATATATTGTAGGATTCTTAAATATCATTCTCCTATCAGTGTTCAGAAGATATTGATCAATTTTAATGACACTGTTTTACTTCACACATGTTTTCCAATGAGATTCAAAATTCACGGGAAACAAATGAATAACATCAGTTTAACAAACTCTAATAGAAAATCTTTATGCAACGTGCGAGATTCATCATAATAGATTTGTAAACCATTATAAGAGAAATGTTGTACTAATCATACGATTCGTTATATTTTGATGGACATTTTTTCATGAATAAACCAAGTTTTAGCAATATCCCTCACATTTCAACACGTTTTATATGGAGGAATGGAAGGAATAATGATTTTCATAAATTCTGAAGTGACATCAATGCCTGTCAAGTGTCGTATTGTGTGTATTATGAGATAATTATCATGTTTTGTTTTGTTTTCTGACCGGTGGTAAAAATATTCATCACAATATAGATCGCAAGATAAGTGCAAATCAAACTAAGACAGTAGTAGTAGTAATATTATTAGTTACGTTACATCTATAGTTAGTTAAGTTTACCTAAATATTACAAAAAAAGTGCTCCGAATGTATTCGACCCGCTAAATTCGAGGAGCTCTATAAGAGCAAATACAAAACCGGTCGGTAATACAGAGAGCATTCCTCTATTTTTTTCTTCATAATGTAGCAGTGCGTCGAGATAATGATTCCAGAATCATGTGTAGCTTTTAAGGCAGTTCCGTAAAGTAAATCATAGTAAAAACTAGATACTTCCTAAGTTGAAAAATATTACTAGACTTTTACCATCAGTGCTGCGGATCAGGTTTTTGAATCAACACCCGATATATCACTCACAGTGTTCCGAGTTGATTTTTGGGGAAAATTTTACAGCATTTTTATTCGTGTTTATTTCATTTCATTCCTTACTTCATTTTCTGTATACATAACGCGATATACCAAGTGTTATTAGCATTGGAATGATGTACAGGGTGTTGGAGTTGAATATTGAATGGGACTAGTTAAAGGAACTAGCACAACGTGATCGATAATAATAATAATAATTTACAAATTCAAAACAATATCGCACCGATAATATACTCATTCACTCCAACTCTTGATGACAATTGAATTTTCAAATTAGTTCATTTACTTTTAAATAGCTCCAGCTGCCTCATAGGTTATGGCTAATTATCAACCTTTTTGATGGCAAGCTCAAGATCATGATCATTCAAGGCAATCTATCTCAAAATTTCATGATATATTGGAGATTAAGGAAAGCAGTCATAATTTTGACTCTATGAATTTCACACTCATCATTTTTTTGCGATTGTATACTTTGTGAACTGGTGAGTTGATATCACAAATTATGGGGAGTAGTAGTGATTCAAATAAGTATAACATTTCTTGGTTGGAACTTCTGATTATATTTCGGTTTTGGACACGAAATAATGTTCCAACTGTTATTTCAATTAGGAGAGATCTCATGATAATTTTTGCACTTTTCAGCACTGTCACAATGATTCTGATTGTTTATTATCTAAATTTTTTTCATGAGATTCAATTTTAAACTGTATTACGGAGACTTACACTAATAGAAAACAATACGGGTAGACAGCTTATATAACACTCATCAAGCAACTCTTATGTACACTTTGGTAATAAATAATAAAATAATGATCACTCTTGTGGAGTAGTAAGACAGTAAACCATGTCATTGCTGATATAAGCACTAGTGGGAGGTGACCAAGAGTGATACGATCTGTTCAAACATATAAAAAAATGGAAAACATTGAAATTGCACATTCACATATGAAGATTGCACGACAGGAAATAAGAATCTGGGAGCATTTTCGGCGGCTTACATTCCTTATTTGTGTCCACTGTAGCTGAAGGTAGCTGCTCCGTTGCCCCCGCTGCGGTGAAAATGAACATTTTGCCATTTGTTGTCTCTTTTATGCCATACTCGGCTCTCTTCCGATTGGTGAGTATGTGCTTGACCATGCCTGTGAATTAAATCTCTGTTAATACAGTCTTATGGCCAATAAAGTCAGTTGTGGTAGATTTTCCGATTCCACAGGTTCGGAATGAAAAGTATCATAGTATTTATTAGCCATATTGCAAAAATCTCGACGCTACCTGGTGGTGAAATTGTAAACTTTCGTAGGAAAGTCATTGCTTGTTAACAAAGTGTTGACACTCAGTGATTATATGTGGATATTAGTATGAATAATGGGTTTGACTTGCTCCTTGCATCATATGATGAAAACGGAAGGCATGGACAATATTATTTTGGTACCAAAAAATCATCTACTGTCAGAATTTGTGTTTGTTCACTCCATTTCCATTGACCTAGGCTTGTGAAAGTATAATTCTATATCAGGAAAAAGTTTAAAACTTATCATTGTGTATATTTCCACAGGTGTTGCTCCTGACTAAGTTCATAAGTAAAAAGTCCAAGACTGAAAACCAAAGCTCAAACCTCCCAGTGAAAGAAGAACTTATACAATAGCGAATTAATTCGACTATGTATGGGGCGAAAGATTAATTTGAATTATACTCACTTGTCCATGTATTGTGTGAGTCTAACATAGGCAATACATGCTGCATCTTCTCCCAATAAGTGAACGTGAGGGTTAAGGATAGTTGTATTCACTGCTTTGCAATTTTTTCCCAGCACTGAAAAATAAACAATTCTACAATTATCTCATTGAAAGTTATTTATACTATGGAAACAGTGAGTGAAATATAGTTGATTGTACAGCTGCAATAATGTTTGTTTATCAAGTATTGCTATGAGAAATGGTCTATGTGTGTTGAATCCGGAGATTTGGGAGGCCATTCGATGACTCTTTTTTTACCAATTTCTCTGCTCTTGATCTTCAAGTGTGTACAAACCTCCAAGAGTATGAATTCGATATTTCTTCAGTGACCTTCTGTGACTTAGAGACATTTACTGGTATTTTATTAAACTTGCAAATTAATATACTAATTTTCGTTTTTGCCATCATGATGATCCTAGTTGGGACATTAGGAGAACGCGTACAACTTTTGATGTCTAGCCGACTTTTTGAATTGGAAAAAAGTAGAAACTTACCATTATCGAAATAAAATTTATGGAAATCCATTCCTTCAACTAAGTTGCCCATTGCTTCCGGTTCAAAAGCCGTCAGATGTGGATCGCAAATTTTCCTGAAACATTGTAGATTATACCAGAAAAATAAAACTACACATTCCTTATTCATCTACTACAGACACAATAAGATAGTCGTAAAATATTTTATAGTGAAACACAACGAATGGATTCTTCTGAGTTGAAAAGAAGACATAAACCAGAAGAATGAGAGATCGTTGAACTTTTTATTCGATGTGATCTTTATTATGCCCGAACAAAAAAATCAATGACATGTTGTTGACCATACAGTTGGGAATTTTATTGACTTGAAACGAATGAGTATAGAAATTTTCTCGAAATTTTGTGCCCTGTTGCCAAGTTACAGGCGCAAAAATATGCCCTACTGGTAGGCGGTATATTTTCACGCTTGTAACATTTTTGTAAGCGAAAATCCAACTTACGTGTAAGCTTCAAAATCTCCAGTATTTATTGCTTCAATCAATTGTTCCGTCAACTTGATAATCTCCTGACGACGGGCTGCAGAAACAAAAGGGAGAAATCATTACAGTCGTCTTGTAAGGGCTCAAGCAAACACCAGTGATTCGAACGTCTAGAAGAGCTACGTCAGAGTACCAAGTACCACTGGTTTATAATTGGAAATTACAGTGTGGTCGTTTATTGAAATCATGCACAGCATATGGATGGAAACAAACGACTCGATCGACAGACACGTCAAATGTCAAAAGAAGCTTGAATGGGAAAATCTAAGATAAATCAACCTACCTACAGAGTGATATTCAGAGAAAAATGGATGAGAAACACTGTAAAAAAGCTCATGGATGATATTGCTACTGTTATTTATTTATATGTACAGTGTACGAAAAGATTAAATATACAAGGTGATTCCTGTTTGTGCACTTTCCAATTTTTTCAAATAACACCCTTGATATAATTCGATTTAGGAATTTTCTATTGACAACTGAATTAGGAAATATATCATACAAAAGGTAACTAGCAGTATTTCATTGATGAAAATGTACTTCGTAAAAATGACAACAACAGTTTTTCAAATTTACCAGCTATTCAATGAAGTGCACTAGTACTATTTTACAGAATTCATGTTTTTGCAGACGAGGAGTTTCAAAGAGACCAGCTAACTATTCAGAGATGTGAATATTGACAGTATCCATCCGTCAAATTTGCATCAAATCACACTAAGGACATTCGATATGTCAGACGTATCATCAACATAACTTTGAGAATATAACCCTAATATTTGTTGATAATTGTAGACATTTTGAAGGTTTTTAAAAGCATTTTAAAGGGATAAATGGAATGAAATTTGAACCCCTGATTCAACAATTTGCACTTCATTCAATACTGTTGTAATTTTTATGGTGTATATTATTATCAAGAAAATACTTGTATTTCTCAACATAAGGAAGAATATGAAATTTATACACAAGAAATGCGTTATTTTCAAAGCTGTTATCAGAATTGTGTATTCAAAAGCTTTCTGTGTATACTCAAAAATCCTTTACTAAAGTGAGTTTTCTCGAAATATATATTTTTTTAATTTTGAGGAGTATGTGGTGACCACCCTGTATGATTGCATGTCTTTTTAAAACGTTCAAGTTCCTCCATATTTACAGTGTTTCTGAATCACTAGCTTCAACGACGAAAGAAAAATGATTGCAAGTTGTTTTTCTAGATTACTTGACAGATGATTCGGCAAAAGGAGAAGAAGTCATACCTGAACTTTGCGAATTTGTGGATAGTTGAGTGTATGGCTTATCAGGACAGACTATCCGTATTTCTATAATAAAAAATCGCAAACAAGCATCTGTTAAATATGGCATTTTTGGCATGCATATTGCGCATCCATTCTTAGACAGATTGTTTCTGTTTTTTTTTTTCATTCAGTAAACCAGTATCTCCAGGCTAACTTGTTACAAATCTAAGAATGGAAATTTGAATCGTTTTCCGGAACAGAAACTCAAAATTCGACAAAGCAATAACACAAAAAAAACAAAACTGGTTACGAGGGTACTCAAAACGGCTTACTTAACTAAAAGATCATTTAGATTTTGAGTTTTCTTCTTATAGACATAAAGTGGGCCTGAAGAGATATTTTTGCAGCTGAAAAAATTTTACATAATATGATCATCAAGTTTAACCTCGAACAATCTGTCATTTCAATGGTTTAGACTTTTAGAAGTGTACAAAAATTCAGATAGTGGAAAGTGTAGAAAAACTTCAAAGGAGTGAGTTACCTGCTATTACTAATTGCTAAACTCAATAACTGGTCAACCTTTCGAAAGTGAAGATTGTACAGGGCTTCAATTTTTAAAACTTACAGAACTTCAAAACCATTTCTAGAGTATAGAAAAAACATAATTCAGTGTATTGGAGTTGATATTGAGATAGTGATGAAAACTGATTATGTAAATAGTCATCGAATTCACAATGTTATATCAGAAATACACATTTCGTTGTAATGGAAATAAGACAAATAAAAATTGATTTGAGAGCTATCATGTATTAGTTGTCATCACAATTGTTACTGATTATACCATTGATTTTGTAATTACATAAGTTGCAGCATTGCTATTTATATCAAAATGAAAAATAAATAATGAAAAAGGTTTGCATTAACATTCACCACATTCATTAGTAAACATTACTGTTGTACGTGTTACATTTTGTTGTTTTTTGAGTTAAGCTCTTCTCCTCTATTAAATGATTTTGAAATTCAAGATATTTAGCCTAATATGAGTCTCAAAATTGACGCTATGTATATGAAGCCATCTAGCCTTAATTTTTTTTATGACAAAACTTCTATCTTACCATCCTCTTCATCTTCACAAGATTCAAGACGATGGTACCCCACTGTATAGTCTGAATTGAAATAAAACAAATAATACAAGTCGTAAAAACATGCATAAATATGAATTGGACGGTTTAACAGTAATCATTTTATACAATGTTCCATTGGTTTGAAAGAAAATTAAATCGGTGTGTAAATATCATGCCTGACTTCCCAAAATATGTTCGAAAAGCTACAGGGTTATCTAATTTACCTATATGTGCTTTAAATGAGGGAATTCTTCGAAATATGTATAATGATTATAAAAAAACAAATCTTTAGTGTTTCTATTTTTTGTGGACTTCAGCTGATTCACAATTAGGAATATTGTTGAAATGAAAACAAAGATGCATGCAAACATGCTGAATTATTTTTGGGAATATTTTGTCATTAATTATATTGTTATCAGGAAATGTTCCTTTATTTTTTTTTCAGGATTTCTGCAATTGGTTATCGTCTATAAGAGAAAAATAATAACAAAATTTCTTCACCCACATAAGTTTCGCTGAAAAAATCAAGGATTCTTTCACAATTTTGCCGTTAACATGAATGGTTAAAACTACAATTGAATTCAGTAGTAAAATCTAGTCATATTTCGAATGAAAATGAAAGAAAACTGACTGTATTTTTTGGTAAAGATTCACCATAAGGTCGCACTTTCTTCGTGAAAATTTCCTTGATCGTTTCAACCTTATCCCCAGTTTGTTAATAATAAAAACAAATGCAAACTGCAAAAAATCTGTTAACGACCGCCTGTCCAAACCACAGAACTCTATACAACTAAGGAAACGACGATGATAGACATAAGTCAAACGAGCATACCACGTGATCAAGTGGATGGCGAATATGCGCAGTAAACCGATAGTTTGTCAATTAAAACACTTCTTTATATCTAGAAATAACAACATTTGATCGAAATATACCTAGCTAGAGAAACAAGAGAATAAAAGAAACAATTGGGTTGCCTGAAAAATTTAAACTCAACTATTGCCAATGGATTACCCTGTATAGTATCTATGAATTGGAAAGCTGCCGAAATTTGCTTCTGATTGTGAAGAAGTCCCAATGTTATCTATATCGTTTTCATAATTGAGTTATGATTGTCATTTGACAAATGCTATTCATCTAATCGATTCACTCACAAGGTATTTCACTTGAAAGTTATTGCTATTTTATTATGAAAGCGGCAACACCGCATTGTCCAAAATATTCAGAGGTTTATTTGTTTCCTAATAAATTTTCATTGAGATCCATTGTTTGTTTCTCAAAAAATGTTTGATAATTATTCATCTATGACATTTTGACAGATCGCATTCGCAATGAAGCTCTCCAGAAAGTGAGATGTTGCTGCTTGCCTATTTTTTCAATGATACTCCGAAATATAAAGTTAGGTTGAGTTTGTGTTGAAAAATATTCTCGATTCATGAAATATATATACCCATACTGGATGTTGGTGAAAATTTTGACAAGATTTGAAAAACTCCATTAGCGGATCAAAGATTTCTTAACAAATGAATTTGGCATCGTTCTGATCTCATTGTGGAGTATTGCTATAATTATTGATGCTTGAATGTCCCCAGCTATGTTTAAACCAATTAGAAGTTCACTGATTAGCTAGATACTTTTAATTTTATACTATTGGTATTGAAAGGTAACCAAATATGTCAGAACTATTTTCCTTGAATGAATAGACTATTGGCAAATGAATTTAAAATTGCAGCGCCACAGTCGGCAGTCACAGAACCACACATGCTGACATTGGATAGTTTCATTGCATTAGGTTATATGTGTTTTTCATTAATTAGGCAATCCAGCGATCTGTCAAATCGAAAAAAACAATGTGGCGGCTTAGGGCACACATTTGTGACTTGAGTTGAAAACTGTTACATTTAGTGATCTCTAGTGCGTTTTTTATGTGATTTTTTAATTGTGGTTGGTTATTTACTCTTTTCCTGAAGAAAAATGCCTGTCACGTGCATTGCAGAATACAACTAACAGAAGGTATCGCATTGTGTGCCCTAATCCGCCACATTGAATGTCACGTGGTTTGGATTGCCTAATAAAGAGTGAGTTTATAATAAAAATAATGACATTTCAGACTTTTATAGGGAGCTAGGACATCCATGTGTATGCATTTTCATATTTCTAAAGGTGGTAAGCATTATCATTTGTTTTATTCATTGTATTATATTAAAAATAATACGAGGCTAGAATGCTGTTGTGAATGTGAATGATTCGATCAAAATGAATACATGATTCTGATAATTTGTTTTATTTTTAGATTCGAATGGCAAGATTTAGTTTGGGGTACTTTGAAGTCATAAACACTTTCAAATGTTTTGATGAAGGTGAAGAAGTTTCAAGTACTGGACATCATAATATCATAATGACAAGAAAATTGTTTTTGTAATGGAATGAATTATGAATTTATAGTATTTGTTTCTTCTGATGTTTTTTGTTGAAAAGTGCTAAATAAAATAGATAATGTGATATCCCGTTTCAATTTTATTGAGACCTTTAATGTAAACAGAATTTCATCTATCTACTCACGATATTTATATCACCAGCTTGAGGAAAACCATGGGAATTAATATTGGAAGTTGGATTTTAGCGATTCATAATTTCCGAATCTTTCAAATATTCAGATTCAGTATAAAATCAACAAAACATAATACCAAACACAAGAACTATGTCAGCATGTCTAGTTATTTTTAGTGCCACCAGGTGGCGTATCGCTTATGTTCATTTGGCAGTAGAATACAAATACCAAATAAACAATGCCACCAACTTTCAAGGAATACGAAGAAATAAAACCATAAAAATCCAATAAGAATCAACTTGAGACTGTTTTTCAATACTGAGACGTCCAACGCATGCGCTCTATCCAATTCCCAACCACCGAACACTGTTGGCAACGCTCGCCTACCGGCGCAGACTGTTCTGCGCATCTCACTACTCTGTCGTTTGTCATTTGTTGTATAGAGTTCATCCGAACCTAACCTTGAACGCCCTGCACCAAGGCCTGTCCCAAATTGAACCCACTAGGCCTGGCGTTCGGTAGGGGGGCCGTCACCGAACCGGATGGGGAACCAGAAGAAATGGACGCTACCATTCTCGGAGACTGCGGAGGAGGAGTACCTAGCAGACTGTTTATGAGTACTGAGAACTGTCACTCTCCACTCGATCTATCTCAATTGTCAAAAGTGTCACTTGGTGATTGAATTGTGATGTTTTCTGACTTCTTAGAATTTGTCAGATGTCAAAAAAAAATTCACAAGTGGCTGGACCGAAATGTCATTACGCCTTTCAACAATCTCTCTCGTTTTTTTTATTGATTTTAGAAAATATCTCGTTTCAATGTCAAAAATGCTATGCATCGGTCAAAAAGTTTGAAAGCGCCATTTTTTATTGATGTAATGGCTCAAGTATCTGTCAAAATACGCCAGAAACCGTGTCCTAAGGTTGTACAACATTCATTTCAATAATGAAGAGAATCTTTCAAAAAAGACCAAACTTGACGTTTTTGATGTCATGAAACGATACAAAATTGTCAAACGTCAAAAACACATCAGGTATCACTCAGATGTTCAACGCTTTTCGACAATTTCTTTGAAAACTCTCAGAAGTCTGTTGACATTTTCGATAAGTGTTAAAAAACGTTACACGTATGTCAAAATCGTGAGTACGTCATAAACCCAATCTCTCTCGTTTTTTTTTATGGATTTTAAAAAGATCTCGTTTCAATGCCAAAAATGCTATGCATCGGTCAAAAAGTTTGAAAGCGTCACTTTTTATTGATGTAATGGCTCAAGTATTTGTCAAAATAGGCCAGAAACCGTGTCCTAAGGCTGTACAACATTCATTTCAATAATGAAGAGAATCTTTCAAAAAAGAACAAACTTGACGTTTTTGATGTCATAAAACGATACAAAATTGCCAAACGTCAAAAACACGTCAGGTATCAGTCAGATGTTCAACACTTTTCGACAATTTCTTTGAAAACTCTCAGAAGTCTGTTGACATGTTTGATATGGGTCAAAAAACGTTACACGTATGTCAAAATCGTGAGGACGTCACAAACCCTTTTATATGACACTTATCTGACAAAAACTTCATGATCAAACACCTTGTATTATATGCCTCAAGCCTTTTTTTCTTCGTCCGTTGTTGGTTTGATATTATAGGAGGAAATGTTCGAGACAAAAAACGGAATGCAAACCAAGATCGTTTATTTCTTTCAGGACAATCTTGATTTTATAAGCAGAAACGTTTACAAATTAATAGTTTGTTACACGCAATCTGGAAAACGAATGACACTTGCATGATACGAGACGATTCATTACTAGTTGTCTGCATTTTTGTTTCTCATTAAAAACACAAAGGAATATCAGTTCATTTCTGATTACTTGTCCTAATTCGACTTTTGATACCTGAAAATGACAACTGAAGCAGTCAGTTGGCAATTCGAAACTACACCCAACAAGAACATTGACATTTGACACGTACTTTCTCTCCTTTTCGTCGTTCCCAGAATGGCCGCCAGGGCGGACATGACGTCACCGAAACAACCAATTTTGATTTCGCACTGGGACAGCGTTACGAAACGCCGAGAGATTCCCGTTAATTTGACCTTCTTTTTCGAAAAATCAGTATTCAACACGCTATCTAGTTCTAGCAGCATCTGTTTTGTCACTGTTCCAAAATTAACTGACGGGTTTTAATCGTAGTCAATTTGATCGTGGAGCAATCAAATCTTACACCGACTATTTTTAGTTTGTTAAGTAGTGAGTGGAATAAAAATACATTGTTTGGACCAGAATTGTTTGCGCAATCCTCCTGTATAGTAAACTGTTTTTATGTATTCAATTTGAAATTCAGGTTTTGTTTATTATGGGTTCTTTTATTATAAATGTAATAAAAATGTTATCAATTGTTCAAGGAAAATTTCATTCCAATCTTACATGAATCTTACATAAATTCGAAAGCAATAAATCAATCATTCAGATTTTTAAAAGACAACAAAATGATGTCCATGAATCCATAAAGAAAAAATCTAACGCCGCCCATGTGTATGCATTCCCTACAAGGACAGTGGCGCTACAACTGAATTTCAATTATGAAAAATATGTTATAGAGATGTTCATCAGCCTACAACTTCAAATAATATCATAACATAAATCAAAATAACTTCACATGTCAAATGAAAATTCTGTTGACCATTGTGAGATGTTGTGTACTGATATAAATACATCCATGCAGAGAATCAAAAATACTTTGGTGCGGTAAAAAATATCGATACTGTATATTTCAAAACATGCATGATAACTGGGGTTGCTGAATAGTGCAATAATAATGAAGTTGAATGCTCATAGCTAGAATATTTGGAAATTAGACAAAAAAGTACTTTCCTTGAGTAGCTTTCAAAAATCGGCCTCTCGATGTTGAAACTTAAGCAATTAGTATAAGCAGGTAGAAAAAATTGATCTAGCAAAATCTAGCGCTCATAAAATAAGAATGTTTTAGAATAGGTGGCGACACATACTTTGGGTAATATACAGGGTGTCTCATTAGTGTGTACAATAACTAGAAAAAAGTATACAAAAAAAAAGAAAAGTGTATTTATGCCGATACAAATTCCTAAAACATTATGAGATATACAGGGTGTTCAGCCTAAACAGGATAACATTAATGTAACTTTTTTGATTGGGACACCGTCTATATATATATCAATAATTTGATTCCTGCGTACATTCTTTTTTTTTCCATAATGTATGACGTTGTAAAGACATTTCAGCAATCCCACCCTCGTACCTACTAAATGAATTCTCTAATTAATAATTCAAGTAAAAAAAATATTGTCGCTGGATTCAATGATAACTAATAATATACAGGGTGTCTCATTGAAAAAAGTGAAGTTGTTGTGTCACTTAGAGCCGTATATCTCAAAATATTTTAAGACATGTATTTGCGCAAATGGAAAAACTTTCATTTGAAATGAATATCCTTTCGTATTTTGTTTGCCCTAAGTTATTCCATAATAATAGGAGACCCTGTATAAAGAAGTTGGACATGGAGAATCCCGTATTTTTTATGTTTCGTAAGATTCTGATTAAAAATCTTTTTCTGAGTCACCTGAGATCTCGTCATGCAATGACAGATGTAGAACGCCACTGTTAGGAAAACTACATGATGGCAGTTCCTGAGCAGTGGGTATCTTTCATTAATTCGATGAAAATATCTATATATTTTCGCTGTACCATTCTAAAACATCCAGTGGAATAAGACAAATTCGAATTTATTTTTTTTTTCGATTTTGTCGAATAGCACCATCTGAAATTCAGGGAAGTTGAATTTCTTGGAATTATTTTCAAAACATTTCATAAAATTGCGATAATTAGTGAAATTAGTGGTTAGGTTAGGTACTTTTTGGATCATATCAACAATTACTGTGCTTTAATCTATTTTATATATCTACTCTGGTTTAATAGTGGAGTAAATATTCTCCCGAAAGATTTGCACGTGTCTAATTCTACAAAAATTATTAGCTAATTGACAGTCAATTAGATTTTAATCACCGATTAAAAACGTTTTACATAACAAAATCCATTACGTAATACGTGTTTGATTAATCAGAATGCAATTTCAAGTAATTGTTGAGATGACAAACCGTTGCACGAGAATAGACTGGATGAATACCATCGATTATGTAATGATATACTAAGCGAACGGAATTCAGCTGCCAAAAGTTCTGCCGATTAACTTGAAAAGACATTTCGACATTTCAGTTAGAATAGAATACTCAAAAAATTGGACAATAATAAATAATAATGAATCATTGAATGCCAACAAAAGTCCGTTCATCTAGGAAAATTATGAGTTTGGCAACACTGTAGGACTGTGTACTTGTACTTGAAATGTGTTGTTACCAAGTTTGTTGGGAAGTTAGTGCTAGAATGATTTCGAAGTAAATTCACAATATACTGAAATTACGACAAAATAATTACATTTCCATGAATTTGAAAATTATTATTACCGCCGCCTATGTGTCCGCGTTCTCCAAAGGACAGTGGCGCTACAAATCTTTTACCTGAAGTCAATATCGAAATGAATAAAAATACATATATCAATACAATCGTTATTATTTATTTCTCTTCAACGAATAGTACGAGTAAAATTGCATAGTTAAATTATTTTTTGCAAGACCGTATTAGAAATCGAGCAAAATTCACCCAGTCTAGACTCAGGAGTTAAAAAAAATTAGTCGAGGAGTTGAGGATTTTTACCTTCGGGTTCTTTGGCAATAACAGTAGAACTTCTATCGACTCCACCTTTCTTATCCTCTGAGCGTCGCCCAGAAAATTAAACAAATTATCCAGTGTTGCCAATAATATTTTCATTATCAATCAGAATAATCAAATGTGAATAATAATGTGCCCCCCATGGTGCCATGAAAGTACCCCCGTCGGGTGGATGATTTCGATATAAAATGAGAGACGATATACTAAAAAATATTCATTGAAAATGCAACAATAATGGCATTGATAGATGACATAAATGTCAAATTATATTTTCGACAATAAAAAATTGACGTATTCTTTGATTCTTATAATTAGATTCTAGAGATTCTTTTGTTCAATGGTGATTTTGTTTCCTATGCAATTCAAACTTTGTACAGGGTGTTTCCACCATAAAATGATGGTTACGAATAGAAGAAATGACTGGAAAAACCATCATGAACAACAGGAAAAGATGTGGCGGTATGAAAATGTGTTTCATTTAAAAATTTCATTTCCAATAAGAAAGGAGATAATCATGGGAAAGATTTTCAAAAATTATCTTGCACAGCGTTGCCATATTCTATCTTACAATTAGTATGTAAGTAAAATCATTTTCAACTATATAGGGTGTTTAGATTTCAATATATCGATTCTAGATTTAATACCATAAATTCCATTAAAAAGTTTCAAAATTAATTTTGATTTTTCGAATTTCGAAATAGTAAACACAATGTATGTAACAAATTGGCAAACTTCAAGAAACTGACAATCTGGAACTGATCTTCTCCATCACCTTGGAAAAGTGAATTAATTTACATAATTCAATGAATATTTTTCAGTATGGCCTGAAGAAAACTCGATTTTATTTATTTTTCAATATGATAATGGTGGAACTGATATTGATAATAAACCAGTGGTATGTGGATGAATGATCTATTTACAAATGGATATCAAGGGTTATATTTGCTGTGAACTCAACAGAGGCGATACAAGAAAGCCAAATATTAAATTAAATAACAATGTTTCGACTTTGAGCCATAGATTTCACAACAGATATATGGGCACTCATGCTAAAGTCAATTTTATTAAGGTTGATAGTTGCGTCACAATTCCGAAGCGATTTTTTTTTTCAGCTGAGTATTTCTGATGAGGCTTTTGAAAAAAAATTAGCAATGGCGGTTGATTACTTCCAATGACTGCTTTGAAGAAAATAAAAAAAATGTTGATATCCTTTCAATTGCACATTGAATTGTTATACTTCTCATAAAATGATTTCTAACGCGGATTTGATGGTAGTGTGATTTGAGGTTAGGTATGTCAGGAAAATTATACAGTACAAGTTCTGATTACTGCATCAAATATGGAGGAAATACTCAGAAAATCTGTTACTGATAGGTAGCAGACAATCCAAAGAATGAAGACAAACAATGATAGAAATATAGTAGTCAACCATTTGACGTTGCAATGAGTATTTTCATTGCATCCGAATCTCATTATTAGTTAATGGATTCTCTTGAATCTAGGAAAATACTCAGATAAAAAATAATGGAAGATAAACTTGATCTGAACGTTCAGGAGAATATTGAAAATCAAGTTCAGTTAATAGGATGGGTCCATACTAATATTATTCTGAACCATTCAATATTACTTCATTCAGATTGAAAATGAAGTTTTACAATATTTCGTTCACAAATCGTAAAAAAAAATACTCAGAAATTATGACACTCGATTCTTTTCTGTTTTCATCAATCTAAGCAGCAAAAACAATATTGAAGGTTTGATAATTCAACTGATGCTGCTGTTTAAAAATTATAGAACCAATTTTTGCCGATTTGAATAACCCTGTATACTCAACGTGACTTTTTCAATGGATTAATATGGATCAACAGAAGTGGTACTAAAGAGTCCCCTACTGGTAAAATACATTGTTATATCCGGACCTTTGGAGACACTACCTCATAACGAGGATTGGTATATTAGTCACTTTCAAAAATTTGGCAACACCATGATGCAACTATCGACCTTCATGAAATAGACTATGAACTACGTTAGCAAGTCACATCAGTAATATTTCTCACCTCTTATATCATCATCTTCCAAAGTAGTGGAACTATCTGTGGATTCCTTCACTTGAGATCCTTCTCCTTTTTTCACAACTATACTCCGACCTAAAACATCAACATCAATTTCAGGCTCTCCAACTTTAAGATGTTGAACAGATATCCCAAAAAAAAAATTGAAAACCAAAATTAAGCCAGTTCACATCTTTTTAGCTTCAACATGGAAAAATGGAAACGAAAAACAAACACTGATTTATTTGTCGATATACTGAGTATATCAAAAGAACGACTGATATTCCAGTTTTTATGACTGGGATTCGAAAAAAATAAGCTCTTTTTATATGTGTGGTGCCAGATGTGATGAGGTAGTGAGAAAAGCCGTCATTAAATAATTTGTGTTCGGAAATAAATCGGAGAAATACATGCATAATATGTAGCAACATCTAGCAACATAACCTCATTTTTTATATCGAGAAATCAGAGTTGTATGGAATCATTGGAACGCTTGGCAACGGCGCAGAATGTAAGCTCTATAAGGTATGCTTTTTTCACGTTATCACATGCATTTTAGTTGCATTGGGTATAATTTCTCTACTTTGGGGTGACTTTGTCCTGTGAAATTCAGTGGTTTGGAAAAGTGCATATCAATATTATACGCCAGAACAATGCATTGAGATGGTTCATTTCAAGTTAAAATTAATTGTTGAGAGTTCAATATTTGTCCAGTCTCTCATGTGTGAATTGAAAGATAAATAAACAAATTAATTCCTTTGTATGAAATGATGCACACTGCCCATTACAAGATCTGACCTTGAGAAACCCACACAGTATAAGATAGTCATAAGGAGACAGATTCGTCAGATTCGTTTCGGTTTTACATAAACAAAGTCATTGTTATTAGAACGTAGTAGTCGGCAAGATGTTCGTGAAGGTCTCTCTAATTTTGTTGATATCCATTGTGGTGGCAGCAAATTTGTCTGATGAGGAAGAATGGAAAAACTTCAAGGTAATATTTGTTGAAGTACAATGCACACCTTTCCTATTTATCACTTTCATGGTTGATATACCCCATCTAGCGTGTATATTCTTGTTGTATGTTAGATCAAGAACGGCAACACTGTTCTAGATAGTGTGTCAAGTGTCAAGTAGTAAGTAATTATAATAAATAGAAGAAGTCATGTTCTTGTATGTTTCTTGTGAAATAAAAGCAAAGAAGGAAATAGGAGTTTTAATGGTAGTAGAGAAGAATATAAAAGATTAAGAAATATCAACAGTGGTAGCAGAGCGTGGTTTAAAATTATAAGCATATACGAGAATGTCGAATCTACGAGAAAGATTCCCAATTGTACCATTCGCCGGCGTGGACTTCAGCACGTGGTCGTTTAGGATAAAAAGTATACTAAAAGAAAATGGAGCGTTAAAAGCAATTGAAGATGAAACATATAGTGCGGATGCTCAGAACTCGAAGGACGAGGCGAAAGCCCAGGCGATATTGATAGCTGGTGTGGCAGATAGCCATATTGAATATTTGAAAAAGGAATCCGCATTTAAGATGTTTAAGAACCTGGAGGAAAATTTCATGAAGAAGGGAGTACGTTCCAAGTTGTTTCTACGCCGAAAATTATCGGAGATGAAATATTCAGAAAATTGTTCACTGATTGAACATTTTATAAATGTTGAAAGAATTTTCACAGAGTTGAAAGAAGCTGATACAGAATTGGGTGAAGAAGAGAAGGTTAACTATATATTATTGTCCATGCCTCAGTCATATGACGGCATTATAACAGCGTTGGAAACGATGGAGAACTTAAAACTAGATTTTGTGAAGAATAGATTACTTGGAGAAGAAGAAAAGAGAAAGAGAGATTTGAATGGACTTGGTGTCAGATCACACACAACTGCTTTCTCATGTTTTGTGTGTGGTAAACCTGGCCACAAGAAATTCCAATGTACTATGAGAGACAGAAGTCAATCACAAGAAAATTATCAAAGGGGTCCTGGAAATTATCAAGGGCTAGAACGTGGGCACTATAGAGGCTTTAGACAAGGAAGAGAACAGAGTCGAGGATATGGACGAGGACAGATACAAGGATATGGACGAGGACAGAGTCAAGGATATAGACGAGGACAAAGTCAAGGATATGAAAGAGGACGAAGTCAAGGATATGGACAAGAAAGAAGACATCAGTCATATGCAGCGGAGAACTGTGAGTCACAAGATATTGCTTTTTTATGTGAAAAAAATTTAAACGAAGCACACAATTGTAATGATATTTTCAACAAAAATTGTCTGATATGGTACATAGACTCTGGATGCTCTGATCATCTGGTAAACAATAAAGATATTTTTATAGATTATATAGAACTCAAAATACCTAAAAATATAGCTGCTGCCAAAGAAGGTGTAATGTTGAAAGCAGTAGGAATTGGTAATATTAAAGCGAAATGTTGTGTAGGCAAACATATTACTAACTGTACTATTAAAAATGTTTATTATGTACCAGATCTTAGAAAAAACTTATTATCAGTACCTAAAATGGAATCTAATGGATTGAAAGTTACTTTCTATAGAGGTAAAGTTAAAATTTATAATAATGATCAAATAATAATGATAGGTAGTGCAAATGGTAATTTGTATACTATTGAAATGGAAGTAGATGAACAAAGTTGTAGCTATCATGTAACAAAAAATTGTAACACATCACAGTTATGGCATAGACGCTTCGGTCACTTGGGAATGAGAAATATTAATATTCTAGTGCAGAAGAACCTAGTGAATGGCATACATGATTTTCAAAACAATGAAACAGATAATACATTATGTGAACCATGTTTATTAGGAAAAATGACAAGACAACCTTTCAATAAGCCTGGATATAGGGCAAATAAACCGCTAGAGTTGGTGCATACAGACATTTGTGGGCCGATTACCCCAATCAGTAGAGAAGGTCATAAATATTTGTTAACATTCATTGATGATTACTCTCATTTTGTTATAGTATATTTGATAACACAAAAATCAGAAGTTTTCGAAAAATTTAAAGATTATTACTTTTATGCAACTAAACATTTCAATACAAATCTGTTGAAACTTCGTTCAGATAATGGTGGGGAATATGTGTCAGGGGAATTTCAAAGATTTTGTTCTCAAGAAGGGATATTATTGCAATATACAGTACCATATAATCCAGAGATGAACGGTGTAGCCGAACGTATGAACCGAACTTTAATTGAGAAAGCCAGAACAATATTACTAGAGTCAGATCTAGGAAAAGAATTTTGGGGAGATGCTGTATTATATTCTGCCTATGTTACAAATAGAAGTCCCTCAGCTGGGAGAGAGGTAACAGCAAGTGAATTATGGGCCGGAAGAAAACCAGATGTTTCAAATATGAGAGTTTTTGGTTGTATCGCATATAATCATGTACCTAAAGAACAAAGACAAAAATTAGACAATCCTGGTAAGAAAATGATTATGATAGGGTACAGTTCTTCAGGATACAGACTTTTTGATACAGAAACCAATAGAGTAGTAAATGCAAGAAATGTTGTATTTGATGAGAGATTGAAAGATCAAATTAAATATTTTGCGAGTAGTGAAGAAACCTCTACACAAGAAGTGAGAACTGAACAAGACGAGGTAAAGCAAAGAACAGAAGAGCACGAAATTGAGAGAATAGAAAATGAAGTACCTAAAAATATTCTAAGAGAGCCAGTATTAGATGAACAGGCTGAAGGGAGACAGAAGAGAAAAACTAGGAAACCAAAATGGCAAGAAGATTATGAAATAAATTTCAGTGAGGAAAGTGATGAAGCTTTATTTGCACTGTTTACTAACCAAGATGTACCATTGAATTATCAAGATATAGAAGAAAGAGCAGACAAACATGATTGGAAAAAAGCAGTAAATGAAGAACTTGAAATTCTAGAAGAGAGTCACACTTGGAAAATTGTGACGAAACCGGAAAAGGAAAAATTATTGGATAGCAAATGGGTTTTCACAAAGAAAAATATAAGAGAGGAAGAAATATGTAAAGCTAGACTAGTAGTACGTGGATATCAGCAGAAAGAACATTTGGGAAATATTTATTCACCTGTTTTAAAATTAGAAACTTTAAGAGTACTTTTATCCGTGGCTGCTCACAGAGGATACCATATTCACCAAATGGACGTGAAGGGAGCATTCTTATACGGTGAAATAAATGAAATTGTGTATCTTAAACCACCGGACGGATTAGAATTACCGGAAGGTCAAGTTTTAAAATTAAATAAATCATTATACGGGTTAAAAAAATCTCCCAAGTATTGGTATGAAAAATTTAATAGCACTATAACAGGATATGGGTTTAAAAGATCAGAAAATGACTATTGTCTTTATAGTTTAAGGGATATGTACTTATCACTATATGTTGATGACCTCTTAATACTAGGAAATGACTTGAAGGAAATAAATAAGGTTAAAATATTTTTATCAACAAAATTTAGGATGAAAGACATGGGTTGTGAAAATTTAACGTATTTGGGGATTTCAATTATTCAACAGCCAGGACAAATTCACATCAATCAAACAAAATATCTGCAAAGTATTTTGAAAAAATATAATATGGAAAATTGTAATGGTAGTAATACTCCAATGGATGTAAACTTCAAATTAGATGAAAAGTCAGTAATTGATATGAAATATGAATTGCAATGTAGATCACTGATAGGGTCTTTAATGTATGCTACAGTAGGTTCAAGGCCAGATTTAGCTACTTCTGTATGTTATTTAAGCAGATACCAATCAAACCCAAGTGACGATTTGTGGAAAGCGTTGAAGCGAATACTCAGATATGTAAAACAAACCATTAATTATTCTTTGATATATTCTAAGACTTATGATAATACATTATCACCATTGATAGGATATGCTGATGCCGACTGGGCTAGAGATAATGATAGGAAGTCTACTAGTGGATATGTATTTAAATTGTATAATAATACTATAGCATGGAGATCTAAGAAACAAACAACTGTAGCACTTAGTACAACTGAGGCTGAATTGATCTCTTTGTGTGAATCTGTTGTAGAAGCATGTTGGTTAGTTAAATTACTGTTAGATTTGAATGTAAATGTTAAAAATGTAACTGTTTATGAAGATAACCAGAGTACTATTAAAACTGTACAGAACCCAGATCAAAAGAGACTGAAACATATGGATATTAAGTTTAATTTTGTGAAACAAAAGGTAGAAGAAGGTTTAATTAATGTAGAGTATATTAATACTAAATCTCAGTTAGCTGATATGTTCACAAAGCCTTTATCTAAAAATCAGTTGTTACCGTATACATTAGAATTAGGTTTGAAAGATGTGCATTGAGGGAGAGTGTTGAAGTACAATGCACACCTTTCCTATTTATCACTTTCATGGTTGATATACCCCATCTAGCGTGTATATTCTTGTTGTATGTTAGATCAAGAACGGCAACACTGTTCTAGATAGTGTGTCAAGTGTCAAGTAGTAAGTAATTATAATAAATAGAAGAAGTCATGTTCTTGTATGTTTCTTGTGAAATAAAAGCAAAGAAGGAAATAGGAGTTTTAATGGTAGTAGAGAAGAATATAAAAGATTAAGAAATATCAACAATATTTGATTTTATTTATGGTGATGTCTGCTTACCAAATTTTTAGAAAGTTGTGGAAAGCAGAATTTTCTTCAAATAAACGATACGATATTTTTTGTCCATTGTTTGAAAACAACTTTTTTTTCAAATTCTCGATCGGATAAAGAAGGATGGAGTAGGATTAATTATGTAATATTTATAGAAAACAGAATCCTGAATTAAAATTCAAATGTATTCAAATCAAAACATTATTATTCTATACTATTCAAATACGGTCAAGGTTTTCACCTACATTTTCAAATTCCTTTGAAACCTCTCATGTATTTTTTATAGTAGATTTCCACAATGAGAAAAAAATATACTAGATTTTTATTTTCATATTCCTAACAAGATATATGTAATATGCTAGAAGGAAAGTGAGCAAACTTTTGCTTTGTTTAAAGACTGATTGATGAATAACTCCAAATTCAATTTTGAAATTGAGTGAAAAATTCTCCTTCTTCTTTCGAAGAAAAGATACATTATAATTGCTCTGAAAATACTACTGAAATCCATCGGGGTGTTGAAAACAAAACGCAAAATTGTTGTTTCAGGCGACGTATAAAAAATCCTACGAAACACCTGAAGAAGAAGCGCGTAGATACGAAATCTTCAAGAACAATTTGAAACAGATAGCAGAACACAACAAGAAATTCACAACGGGTCAAGTTTCTTATACCCAAGGTGTCAACCAATTCACTGACATAACACAGGATGAATTTAGACAGCAGCATTTAGGATTACATCATCAGTGATTTTCATTCATTTGAATTATTATAACATGTTATTCCCCAATAAAGAATATCGTTAGATAAAGTCTATAATTTCAGATTAATCTTTATTGTTTATTTTTGGCATTTGGCAAGGCATTTGTGCAATATAAGCAGATGAAATGATATTTTTCATCGTTGGATAAATTTTTTTTATTCATCAAGAACACAATTATTTACATATTTTTCGTCTGAAAGTCAGTGGATATGTACGAATAATCAAAAACAGAAATTTTAACAATGATATTAATGATAACTAATAATAGTCTTTATTACCCAACAGGAAATCCCAATTCTAGCTATAGAAATGAATTCATAACTAAAACAGTCACAAACAGAACAGATTCGGCAAGTTTTAAAAAAAATCAGTTTCCAAAATATTGCCATGAATTCCATTCTGTACGTCTTTCAATGATAAATGGCCACGATTTGGCAACGTTGGCGCTCGATGAAATATTCTCGATACAAAGAGTGAGGTTAGGTTGATTTCGAAGCGAAAAATGGTAAAATGGTTGGTTTTTCGATGCAGTATGCAGTGTTCTTACCACATTCTGGTTGCATCAAGGTGAAGTGAAGTGAGGTAGAGTGACACGTGGCGCAACAAGTCCGCCACAACCAACAAAACAATAGTTACCAACTACCCAATGCTCTATTCTAAATTATTATGCATAGCTACTAAGTAGAAGTATATAGCATATGTGTGTGTGTATGTGAAGAATGGACTTCTGTTAACAAATCTCTAACATGTCAACAATTTCCGCCATGAGGAGTTTTATGGAAAAATCGAAACTAAGTCTGTCAATTTCAACTGTATAGTTTTATCATAGTTACAGAATCCAAAATAATCGGAATCTTTTCATTTATGGTAACAATAAAACAGGATAACATGTAGTATAGTCTATTTATTGGAGCATGACAGTAGTGACAGCTAGCCAGAAAGTGCGGTGTTGCTACTAATATTTTTTTTCAACAAGGTTATTTTGTGAATTGTTTTGAAAAATGTTTTCCATTCATGAAATATTTTCACCAGAATTTAATTGACTGTGGATAACCGTTGAACAGTTTAATCTCAGTATGTCTCAATCAATTAGAAGTTCAGTGGTTAGCTAGATACTTTTTGATTTGCACTGTTGGTATTGAAAGATAACCAAATCTGTCAGAACCATCTTCCTTTGAAAAATAGACTATATCAATTGATAAAACTTTTAAACTATTTGAATCAATTGTTATTGATCTGATTTCAAACAAAAAAGAATTTTCAGAACAGCCATTTTTCTTTGCGGTGTTGTCAATACTGCATAAATTGAGAAGAAATTCCAAGTTATTATGTTGACACAATTCCACCTTTTTGAGCGTAATTAAATGATTGAATCATGGTCGCTGGGAAATACCATATGTAACAAAAATAAAATGGAATGGAAAAACCACTAGTTCAAATGTCAACAAAGATGAGTTAACAAAAGTCGAATATAATCTCATGTGTGACGTAAATGTAGGAGTGTGGAGCAAAATAAAATGAGTTTTTTTATTTACAAATAACTTTTTCTGAATTCCTTATATCTGCAATGCAAGTAAGGTATTATTTACAAAAAAAAGTTCAATGGAAAAATAAACAAAGTTTTCAGACAGTAAAGACGAAGTATCGAGACAATATTAGTTGATATTTAGAAAGGAATAACTACTATGCTAATAATTTCTATTTTTTCGTACATGCTTCAAGGCATTTGAAATTCTAACGTGGTAAACAAGATAAACAAAAGTCAACCAAAGTTCCATTCTAACGAGTGGTTTAGAAAAGATGAGTTCAGGAAGTATTTTCACAAAAACTAAAAATATGTGAAACAACGGAAACGTTAATGTCAGTACCTGTATGTTGAACGAAAGCATATATACAGTGCATTTGTAAATTAAGGGATTTTGACTTTTTCAGCCAGAATATTGAAATTTTTCTTCAATTTCGATCGGCTACATTACGTTCTATAATATTTAGGACGCATTTCTAAGGGGGAAAGAGGGTATGTCTCAAGAAAATTCTCTTGAATATATTTATGAAAACTTTCATCTTGAAAAAGTTTGTCCCGTTCATTTATTTTTGAATATTCAATATAATATTATTTGTTTATTTATCTTTATTTGTTGTTTCGTTTGAAAAGATTTAGGGTAAAATTTTAATTTCACTTTCAAAATCTTTTCCTTTTCATCTTCAATTGAATTGAAAATTTTGTCTCAATTTATGTATAATTATGTGTTTGACTTTTTATAAGGTGATGATGACATTACATCAACATCCAGTAAGTCAAGAACGATTGAGATTTAATTCGTGGATCCCTTTGAATGCGCTCATTTATATAATATTCTTCGAAATGTAGACAAAATGGAAATTGAACCGCTTAAAAAATTGTGATATTTTGTCTGAAAATTATATCACCCCCTACTCCACAAACACACTGTAATACTCAACTATTCCTCATTAAGAAATTCAAATAAGCTTTCAGCGTTCTATGATACCCTTGCTACACTAAAAAAATCTATGAAATACTTCAAAACACTTATCAGCACCAAAAACTCAACTTCGTCGGGAATATTTACCTCTAACTATATCGTAGTTTTTTTGGGAATAAAAAGTGAATATTAGAAAATTGGTAAAGCGAGAGCTTTTCAGTCGTAAAGCTATATGAAAACCAAAACGAGTGGATTTGATGTAATGAGAGAATTGTTATGAAAAAACCTCCTGAAACAATAGTAAGCTATGAATGGATATACCAATTTAACTAAAATTGTTGAAACTGATGCTACTAGTGTGAGAAAATAAATAGTGTGGATGTGAATTAGTGTGATGCTATAGTGCGATAATAGTCCTTAAAAATACGAATATTATTTAGACATTGTATAAAACTTCAACAAATGACATTGGAGAAAGGAATTCGAAATGTAGCGCCACTATTCATAGTCTGATTATAATAAAAATACATTGGGTCACGCTTCAAAATTACACCCTGTACAGGTAGATGAAAATATTCTTGAATTCTCATACTCTTACCGAATGGTATTTTTTCTTGACCGAATGAAAAATAAAATGTTGATTTATGTTGAATATTGATGAATCAGAGAATGCCAGATTGTAATAAAATGTTTTACTTCCTAAGAATGTTGTGATGTAATTAATGTAAAAGAAATTCACAGAATACATATACAATAGAATGAAACAAATAAAGTGGGTAAAGTAGGTGAACATTTTGAACTGAATTCCTATTGCATTTCGAATGTGTCAATTTAGAAATTAATGCATCAATTTTATTTAATTTTCATGTTTAGTTATTTTTGATTTTGATTTTTATCATTCATTTTATTGTATTTTATCCAGTCCACCTATGCAAATTTTTAGTTACAACCTGAAAAAAATACATTCGTTGGTTTCACCTTACTCATTTTGTTATAATTTCTTCGGTTTTATTATTATCAGCTAAATAAAACCAATCAGTATGTTTTTCCTAGAAAATTACCACTGATGACACCCATAGTTGAAAATAAATGAATGTAATACTGACAATATTGGACTATGAATAGTATTGCTACAGTTTCATGGTGTTTTTTGTCAGTCAGCCTGCAAAAGATGAATTGATAAAAATTCTGATCCAGAAAAAAATATGAAATATAACAGTTATAAAAATCAGTTCATCAATGATATTATTATCAGTATTTCTATGTGATTAAACGATTACTAGTGTATTCGAAATGCCAGACTTACTTGAGAAATTTCGAGTAGCCAACATAGTAGTAAGGATAGCACCCTGAAATTAGCATATTATTAATAATAAATTGACCAATTCTAATGAAGAAACGTACCTTGAGTTTGCGTCTGGCGTTGAATTTTTTGAGACAGTCCACTGTTTCTTGCCTATGCACCACAGAAGCGACACGTTCTCTTTGCTGGAAGTAAAAAAGAAAAACAAATTACCTAATAAAGTTATTCTGATAAAAAAAATTAAAAGCATTGCATATTTAAAAATGTATCGTTCATAATCTGCGCCAGTTTGTCATGAGACACTCTATATATCCCAAAGTGGCTTGTTATTGATTCCATTCGATCAAAGCACTTCTACATATCGTTTCCTATTATTATTTTCCATTAAGTGAAAGCTGTATCTACTTGTTGTTAACTTACACAAATCCATGGGTGTTTAAGAGCTTCAGCAGCTGTGATCCTCTTTCCTGGATTAACTGTGAGCATTTGGTTGATGAGATTCTTCGCCTCCGGAGTCACTGTGTCCCATTCTGGATTAGGATACTAACGACAAAAAGTTTTCCAGTTGTTAAATCTCCTATGTCAACTTTGGTTAAGTAGACAGTGGTTTTTATCGTTGTGACATTCATGATAAAGCTTCTGTCATGCATAAAAAACTGAATTTATATTCAAAGAGGAATGAACCTGGATTTGAATTTGAAAAAAAAAATGGTGGTGACAGACATTCGATGTTGTAAGGAAGATGAAGACTATCGTAACTTTGTATAATTACAGATAGCAGTGTTATGGTGATTTGAATCATGATTGTTATCAACCCATATTAACTAACATTAGTTTAACGCAAATATTCTCGAATTAAACATTTTTCATCACTCAAATGATTGAATAATATCAATTTAAAATTATCAACGAATACATACATGAAACTGAAACATAAAAAAACGTGTTTAGGACGTCAATTGTCAATTGTAATACTTATGCAGGAGAACTAATTTAGTGACTCTTTCGGTGGTTCCGAAGCGATTTCAATATCAGAAATATGTCAAAGTAAATGTCGAAATTATTACCTTGATAGATGCTCAAGAAGCTGTAGCAGGTAACAATAAAAATTGGGTAATTTTTGAACAATACTGAAATTCAAATGGGATTTTCACCAATTCAAAGTTCTTGGAGTTTCTAAATTTTTTTTTATCAAAAATTGTATTGGTGGAAGAATAAAATTTTCCAGAAGTTGAACAGACTGACAAGAACCTACTGCTGCTTTGTATGACATTTATCTTCTAATCAGTTATTCTTTTCTAGGCTAGATAATAACATTTTATATTTTTGAGTTTTATTCTTCAACGTCTCTATTGAATTATGAAAGCGTGGAACTATGTGCATGAGTAGTTGACACACTAGCTCTTTCTTTCCTTGTCTCATTCAAAGGATGTAAATAGAAATTCATGAATTCTGGTAATTCTAATCAGGATAATAGGATATTTGATTCGAATTGTTGTATTGACATCGTATGTGTACGAAGTTCGAACCAAATTGAGACCAAAGACTTGGTTGCAAAAAAGCAAAATACGGGTGAAACTAATATAACATATGAAATGAAGTAACATAAGGGGTAAAATCAGAAAAAAACTACTAGAAGAAAAGAGGAGGGTTGAAATCAGAAAAGAAAGTAGATAAGGAAAGAAAGTTATAAAGAGAAGAATTGGGAAAAAATATGGAAAAGCTAAATATGAATTTGAGCATACCAAGAGATGACGAATATATAATTAAAAGAAGAAAAAATTGAGGAAATTTGTGATGGAAAACAATTACTGATGAGCAAGGCCTGAGACGACTGTAAAAATATTTTTTTGATCGCCTCATTCTTGGTTTCATAGGGCAGTTAGATCAGTTCAAATAATTTTAATTTTGTTTATGATTTTGCTGAGATTTTGTCA
This sequence comes from Plagiodera versicolora, assembly GCA_037013635.1. Classification (NCBI taxonomy): domain Eukaryota; kingdom Metazoa; phylum Arthropoda; class Insecta; order Coleoptera; family Chrysomelidae; genus Plagiodera; species Plagiodera versicolora. The sequence continues at coordinate 5,550,082 of CM072991.1, read as the reverse complement.
CCGGCCTCACCTACTGGTGTACTTTTATACCATGACTATTTTTTTGTAATATTTCGTACTGGTGAGTAAATAAATTTGAGAAAAAAAAAATCAAATCGGAAAAGTCGAAAGGACTCACGTCGTAGGCGCCAGCCTTGATTTGCGCGTAGAGCCTGTGCTGGTCCTCGTCCCAGAAGGGTGGATAGCCCACCAGAAGGATGTAGAGTATGACGCCGCACGCCCAGATGTCCACGGGCTTGCCATACGGTTCCTTTTTGAGCACCTCGGGTGAGAGATAGCCGGGCGTACCGGCGAATCCGTACCAAGCTTGCTGCTCACCTTGGACCTCGATGGCGAGTCCGAAATCAGCCAACTTGACGGCTGCGCCTTTTTGTTTGCTAGCCAGCAACAGGTTCTCAGGCTGTGGGCAAATGAATATTGTTTGTGAATACTAAGGAACATGCTTTAATGGTGCAAAATAAAGACTAACTACTGAACTACTGAACTATTTGATTCGCCATTGGAGTTTTTTAGATCTATTGAAATGTTTTGCTATTATTGAATTAAATATAGTTTGCAAAAACTAATAATCATGCTTTAATAGTGCACTAAATGGGCAATAATAATTATCAATATAGAATTGGATTAATTAAGAGAAACTTTGTTATTACAGTGGGGGCGCTTTATGAAAACATATCTTTGCAACACCCTACGCTTTTTTTACAATTACAATATTTTTCCTAACTAATTAAATTCTATATAAATGATTATTTCCGCCTTTTTAGTTCATTATTCAAGCATATTTCTTAGTTTTTCCGAACTATATTCATTTTTAATTTTTATTTTTTCGATGTTGGACTTTTCAACTTGTTCAAAAGATAACGCCACTCGCGTAGTTACACAAACACATACATACATATACAGGGTGGCCCATGAGGTTATGGCCAGTATATATCTCGAAAAATATTTGGACTACGCTATTTAAATTTGGTAGTTATAAAGCGTTGGTAATATTGCACCTTTTAAGCAAGTTGCAACGTTGTTACAACGTCACATTTTGGATCACGTGCTATCGTTTCTTGAATTTTTAATAGGACACCCCCCTAAGCTTGTGTTTCAAATGAAAAACCTACATAAAAATTTGTTTATCGTTTTGAAGTACTTACCAACCAAAAACATATAAATAAAGTAACTTATGAAAATATACCCAGATTTCAATATCGCACTCCAAATAGTTTTCGAGATATATACTGGCCATTGTGAGCCACCCTGTATACATACCTACATACAAGTCAAGCTAATATAAAACATGTAAAAAACAAAGGGGAATAACAAAATACTGAATTATAATTCTGTTTTTGTAGGTACATTTTACGAAAGCATAGAGCTAGTTATTTAGATATTTCATAGGATTCTCATGACAATTATACACTGTGACAAGTAAAAAACTATCTCACGAACGATAGATGATATCAAAAAAATTTCAAACCCCCTAGGCCCCAACGACCCCAACCAAAAAAGTTTGATTGGCAGACCCCTACTTGTGATACATCATTGAAAAGCCTATAAAAATGCTATACAATGGTATAAATGATAATTGCACAGGGTGTATCAATAATTACCAAATCATTATCTAAAAAGGGGGGTTGATGGGGGCGAGTTATCTTTTATGCAATTTTGGTTCCCTCTTTCTAGAAACGGTTTTGAGCATTTTTTGATCATCTTTCCTTTGTGAGATATAGTTGTCTATAGGATTTATAGTGAAAACAAAACGAAATTCGAACAAAACTTCAATTAACTTGTACTAACCTTAAGATCTCTATGAACAACGCCATTTTGATGACAATGATTTACTGATTCTAAAATTTGTTGTATACAGTGAGAAGCATCTGCTTCTGAGTAGAATTCTCTCGCTACAATATCCTCGAACAGCTCACCTCCAGTTACCCTGAAAATGGAAATATTATTACATTCGGCAATATCTCAATGGGAGGCTGAACTTTTTTTTCACTTTAAAATTTTCAGATATCAGAAATTGCGAAAATTGTAACTGACTTGGGTATATATGGCAAAATCTATAAGAGTAACGAGGAGAGCAAGTGTATTGTAATTCCACTGTCCCCACCCGACTAACTCGTCCTTATGTCAGATACAATACGACGGGAAAGATTGAAGTGGTGGTAAATTTAATTCCTACATGGAAGATGAATTCTTTCCGAAGCTGTATGTTGCCATTTGAAAATTCAGGGTTTGTTTAACCCTTCAATAGCATGTTAAATATATTGAAATAATTAAAATTCAGAAAATTAATTCAAAAGCTAATGGTAAAATTATTTGTGATGGCATATAATTAATATGATTCAACCTCATATCCATGAACTCTGCCCAAAAACTTTCCTTCCTTCGTTTCATTTAATGCCTAATTTCATTTTATTTGCTGTATAAACTCACTCTTAGAGTTTAGACTACAATTAAGGATATATCCGGGTCTAATCAGCCGATGGAAAGGAAACATCAAGTTGAATTGCTATCGAATGAAAGCCTATCCAACTAGGAAACTTCGATGAATTGACCAATGACTGCGAAAACCACCTTTCGTGTTCTTTTAAAGATTTCACACGAGATCAAACCGAGCGTTGCCAAGATACACAACCACGCCAAATAAGTAAGTAAGTACGTTTATTCACTGAGTAAGAGCTTTAATGCAACAGAATTTGATTCAATATCATTTGTTTATTTTTATTTGTATTTTTATAAACAGAAAATAGAAAATAATAATTTTTAATTCTACTTTTGAAATCTTTTCCAACGATGTGTCGCACGACCCCCTCGCTATTTAAAAAAATTAAATCAAAATTGACCTGACCGGGCATTTTCCAATTTTGTATTTGTCTTTTCCAAATATTGGGAATGGTGAGCTTTGAAGTGACCATACTGTATTTCGGTCAATAGGACGCCCGTTAAAAAAAATAAATTTATTCATTGGTCCAGAATTATTTCGCCATACATTATTTTTATATTTTTAAGAAAATTTGCTTAGTTTGCATCTTTGAGGTACAAATTTTGATTATTTGTTGATATCGATTTTGAAGTAAATTATGTTTTTTTCAGGGTGGTATGTACGTCACATAAGCAATAGATGCGATGTTGCCGAAGCATTGAATTAGCTATTGTACCTACTGCAAGAACGTATATTGAAATATAATTTACAGTTAAATTACATTTATTTCATATCATATATCAAACGTAACCAGTTGCATACAAACAATGACATCATGATATATGAAAATATTTCTAAAATAGTTGAAAAACTGTAGTGCATTCAGTCATATTGAGATAAATTAAATAAAATAATGGCACATTTTTTGTCACAACAACTCATGTATGATTACAATTCAACAAATACATGTAAAAAATATTATAACTCATACATTTTGATTATGCATCTACAGTAATCCACACAAAATTAGACTAAAAGAACATATTTGCAATTATTTTTGATCGAATCAATCCCAAAATCATTTGAAAAATTCCAAATACGTTTGGCAACGTCCTGAAGTATTGCCAACTGTAAAAGTTGCATAATATAGAATATTCAATGACATGAAACAGTTTTAGGGACTAGTACATCATAACAGCACTTTTATGTTCAATATAATGACTTCGAAATGTTTTGAATGAAAAGAACGTCCTCAATCTTGATGAAATTCCTCGTTCAAAAGCGGAGAAACTCGATAATTATCCGAACTTTCAAGCAGCTGATTACGTCTTGACTCGATTAGAATTTCATAAATCTAGGCACAAGAGATGAAATGGAGTCTACGAGAACCTCAGGCGTTTCATCCAGTCAAAAGCTAGTCCAGAGGGTGCGATAATTCGACAACTACCTAATCGAATTATAAACTTGGAAATTAGGAAATGGGAAATTACAGAAATGTTGTCTACCTCATTGCCTCTAATGCTCAGTGGTTCGCTTTATTCTACGTTTCAGTAGTTGGATTAGTTCCGAAACCCATTCTACTATGCTGAAATCCTGGATGGAGTGTGATTCTACTAACACTGTTGCCAGTTTCATTTATCTGATTCTGAAGTGCTGAAGTCGCTTTGTGTTCAATCTTAGCCCTTGGTTGTATTGTTCATCTACCGTGACATTTTTTTTTGCTGAAGGAGTTCAAATGATGCACTCAGGTTCACAAATATCACTAGGTTCCAAGTTTCCCACGTTCTATAGGTTTAAATCAGATTCCCCTAGTTGCGTTGCTCTTCTGTAGTTTAGTGCCTCACAATGGGAAAGACCACTAAGTGATGAAATCCTTCAAATCCTCTCTTGATTGATGAATAATGATATTGATTCAGTGTACATCCAATATCAAGGATCAAATTCGAAGTAAATAGATTATACAGCGTTTCGACATCAACATTTTCATTCGAAATTTAAAAACGTCAGAAATAAGTGGGTGGTGCTATGAGCGTATGACGTGCTACTCCCTAAATCTATCTCTGTCTGTTTCCATATATCTTTTGCTCACACCATGTGCAATGTTGTCGAGTTTACTACTGGATGACTCCTTATTCCTTCGATATATCATCTCATTTCATGATAATTTGTTGAAAAAATATCATTCATATTGTATTCTTTTGCAACTTTTTCTCCGGGAATAAGTTGTCGTAGCGGCAACACTGTAAGATTCACCATGGAACAATTATCTATGATTGGTCAGCTGAAGATCGATGGACGTGTAGGGTTAAGCACGTCACACTGCGTGACACCAATGAGAGCAACTTTTGAAAATGGCGCATGAAATTGTATGTTCGAAATCAATTCCGTTTATTTTATTATTTTATTGATGATATGGACCGATTGAGAATTAAAAAAAATAATGAAGGGTAGTTTTTGGACATACAGAACACGATTATGCTGTTTTAAAAAATTAGTGGTCTCCCCCATTGCACCAAATGAGTTTCGTAGTCTCAGGCTCCAAGCCGCAGGTTTGGTCACCTTGGTAGAGCCTCATCTTTTGCAAATGTCCTCTTACAGATACATGGTCTGTGAAGAGACCTGTTACAAATCTCATCAAACAAAGATTTCTGCATGGAGCCATGAAGTGTGTTCACCAAGCTCATAGAATTATCCCTGTTTCAAAAAGGAGCAATAAATTCTCGCACCAGAACCTTGCTAGGTCTTTGATCCGTCTGCCTCGCTCCTTTTTAGAGAAATCCAGGATTAACACGTTGAAGGCTCTGTAGAAGATATACAGGGTGTTCCTTAAATACATGCTAATATTTGAAGAAATTTTTAGAAAACAACTTCTTATAAACGTATGTCCTAAGAGACTAAAAAAAATCAGTTTTTTGATAATAACTGAGATAATATTTTAGACATCTTTAAAGAATTTGGTACATGTCTTCTATGCATCAATGAATTTTATGAATCTGATCTCTTAATTTGCCCTCAGTCGATGCATAAACATTTTCACAAAATTCACCTTAATACATAGAGAACATATACCAAATTTTCTAAAGATGTCTAAAATATTATCTTAGTTATCAAACCACTTTTTTTTTTCAAAATTTCATCACCCTGTATCTCAAAAGTTGAGACTTTTAGGGCATACGTTTATAGGAAGTTTTTTTCTTAAAATGTGTCAAAGAATCACCCCTTCGAATATAAGCATATCTTCAAGGAACACCCTGTATTTAGGGACCATGGTATCTCTTGGCTGTAGGATGCTGTCACAATCCGTGATATATATTTTGTTTTTTTTTTCGAGCGTATGGGGAAAAGACCTTGTCATGAATGATCAAAAATTGAGTGAGAGCAACTTTTGAAAATGGCGCATGAAATTGTATGTTCGAAATCAATTCCGTTTATTTTATTATTTTATTGATGATATGGACCGATTGAGAATTAAAAAAAATAATGAAGGGTAGTTTTTGGACATACAGAACACGATTATGCTGTTTTAAAAAATTAGTGGTCTCCCCCATTGCACCAAATGAGTTTCGTAGTCTCAGGCTCCAAGCCGCAGGTTTGGTCACCTTGGTAGAGCCTCATCTTTTGCAAATGTCCTCTTACAGATACATGGTCTGTGAAGAGACCTGTTACAAATCTCATCAAACAAAGATTTCTGCATGGAGCCATGAAGTGTGTTCACCAAGCTCATAGAATTATCCCTGTTTCAAAAAGGAGCAATAAATTCTCGCACCAGAACCTTGCTAGGTCTTTGATCCGTCTGCCTCGCTCCTTTTTAGAGAAATCCAGGATTAACACGTTGAAGGCTCTGTAGAAGATATACAGGGTGTTCCTTAAATACATGCTAATATTTGAAGAAATTTTTAGAAAACAACTTCTTATAAACGTATGTCCTAAGAGACTAAAAAAAATCAGTTTTTTGATAATAACTGAGATAATATTTTAGACATCTTTAAAGAATTTGGTACATGTCTTCTATGCATCAATGAATTTTATGAATCTGATCTCTTAATTTGCCCTCAGTCGATGCATAAACATTTTCACAAAATTCACCTTAATACATAGAGAACATATACCAAATTTTCTAAAGATGTCTAAAATATTATCTTAGTTATCAAACCACTTTTTTTTTTCAAAATTTCATCACCCTGTATCTCAAAAGTTGAGACTTTTAGGGCATACGTTTATAGGAAGTTTTTTTCTTAAAATGTGTCAAAGAATCACCCCTTCGAATATAAGCATATCTTCAAGGAACACCCTGTATTTAGGGACCATGGTATCTCTTGGCTGTAGGATGCTGTCACAATCCGTGATATATATTTTGTTTTTTTTTTTCGAGCGTATGGGGAAAAGACCTTGTCATGAATGATCAAAAATTGAGTTTGATAGAGTGTATGAGCAATCCTTTGAGGTACAGGTCTTAATTCTATAAGAATTTTCGTCACAGTATGCTGCTGCCTCTGCCGGGCACTCCGTAAGTAAGCTGTCTCTTTTTTATCTGAGCACCATCTGCATTCTGCGCTTTCAGCTATGACCAAAATGTTGAGACGCTTGACCAAATCGCCTCTATCCTTTTCCTATTTCCTTTCTGCTTGGTGTGAGCAGATCCCTTCTCGAGTGTTAGAGGAATCAGATCAGTAGTAAGGCTCCTCACGGGCCACTGATTCCCAAACAAGCACCTCAACGTTATGGGCATTACTGATACCGCAAAATTCAGAAGGTATCAGCTAGCCACAACTACACAGAGTGTCCATTCAGTGACAGCTCTTGAGCAGAAGGATTGTTGTCAATAGATATGTCGAAAAGTGTATTACGAAAATTACTCAAAAATGGCCAACTTTAATATGTATACACTCATTAAGTAAGTTTACTAGGTATATTTCAGATGATGATAGCGCCCCCTGGAGGCCATCCTGGAAACATGACAATAATTTCCTCTTGGCCATTTTGATGATGAAATTTTTCAGCGCAGGTCTCAATTGGGATTGAATAAAATCATAGTTTTTTTTCGGAGGAGGACTTATCATTATCCAGTATTGGCCAATTATATTTCAAACAATAAGAACGACGTGCAGATATAATGTTTGTTGTAGCAAAAATTATCGTTGTTTTCACGGTCAGCTACATTTTATTACATAAATAATAACGTTATGACATTGCTGGGTTGAGGAAAATTTTTAACATGCACAAAAAATATATTATACTTACAAATCGAACACTAAATAATGGAAATGTTCTTCTTGAATGCTATCGTGCAACCTCACTGAAAAACAAGAAAAAATCATGTTAACCCATTTGAGAGAAACAAGAAGACACATGCAGATAGTCAAGATATCATTTGCATAGCTTAATATTCTGTCCCAAAAGTTGTGTATAAAAGACAACGATCGTGAAAATGGCTGGTCGTAGCATGAAAGGGGACCCTTATTCTATCCTTTCCTGAATGTGAATTCAGATAAGAGTGATACAGTGTTATTCAACAGCAAATCTCATGCATAGTCTGCTTTTTATGCTACATTTTCCTACGCAAAAATAAAGATTTCACAAAAATCTTTTAGTCTTTTACGGTTCAGATATTCCACCGCATAAAAGGAATGAGAAAGTCCATAGGAGATGAGTTTGGAGACCGCGCTGGCCAATTGACAACCACCTGATCTTACGACATTAGATTTCCTTTATTATTATAAAAGATTATGCAAAAACCATACCACTAATATAAAATGAAATGAAATGCTTGACCTGATTAATTCCACTTCATTGATCTGTTCGTTGTATTGCGTCTGGCATAGGAACGAGTGGGTCGGGCGGAGACAGTGGAAGGGAAGCAATTCAGAGGAAGGGCGATGTGTCTCTTTTATTGATTATTTATTTATTTCCCTGAAATAATTTCAATACGCTGTTACTTCCGATTGAACCGGAAGTGATACCAATTCTGTTTTTCCAAATTGAACAACCTGTTTATTTTTTCATTTTTGAATTCTGCGTAAAATTCTGGACCGTTGCATTTTGAATCGATCCTCTATCGTGATTTGTTTTGGAGATATGTTATATATATTATATAAAAATGTTGACAGATAGACTGACAATAAATTCTTCCCAAACCAAACATAGGAAGATAAAATACGATATATTAATGTAATATAGAGTGTTCAATATAAGCGAGGCAATATAAAGTGTACGATATATTGTTTATCATGGAATACCAATCTTTTTTGTTCAATAAATTATGACGTTCTCCAGATGGACGAAAATATGTGAAGACATGACATTTCGTGCAGTTATTTCGTGGGTTCGAAAGTGAAGGATGGCTGAAGTGTCAGATCTCATCATCATAAACTGAAATTGCAAAAAGTGAAACTATAAATTGTTCCCAAAGGAAATCACCATAATAAAATAATCCTATTACTTTTCCGACACTTCTCGTATAATATAACTTTTCAGAGACCCCTGTACTTGTTTTGTTATGTATATGTTGATTTAATATATTTCAATGTCTTCATTATTCTACATAATTGCTCTATTTTGTTTTGTCGAGACCAATTTTTGTAGTCTTTTTTAACTATGTGTTTTCTTGTTTTTCATTCTTCAAAGTCCTGAAGATGAGACAATAAAGTTTCGAAACGTCGACTATTCGATATCTGGTTTTCTTCAACATTTCTACCGAATTTCCCGCTAATTCCACGATACAAATATAACTTTTATTGGTCACCCCGTATACTGCAGAAGAGCCGACTGACAAGTAGGTCGATATGACGGCAAGACGTCTGGGTAAGACGTAATGAAAAGGGGCCCTCGCCTCTCATAAAGTTGATGTATTCATGAGGGGAGGCTGATGTGCGGATGACAAGTCATGGATGAAAACAGGATCGAAGGCAATTTGTGTGAAATGGGTGACATGGCAGTCCCAACATTTGAATAAGTTGGTAGGGGTTGGTTATTATGATAGGGAATATTATTCAGGTAGGTAGGAACGAAAATTAGTTAACAGAAAAGAATCGTATGATCTTTCTAGAAAATAGTAAATATCTGAATATTTAAAAAGGCTCAACAACTACTATAAATTATACTAAGAAATTTCACAGAAGCAAATTTGAGTTTTGTTTTTGGGATTGGGAATGGTTTGATACCGTAATTTGTATCTAGTACCAAAAAAACATTAATTTCAATGTAAGAGATGTTCAAAATGTTCAAAATGTGTGAAATGAAATAATTTTTTTCAAATGTTAATTTTTGTAATACATCTGAAAACACTTGAAACAGTTGACGATAGGTATGGGACATTGTACATGAATTATGTCTAGAATTATTTGGAGAATCCAAAAAACTGATAATATACAGGGGGTTGTATTTGAAGTAAGAAAGTTGGTATCGGCCACTGTCACATGACACACCCTATATAATTATTTTGTTTTGGAGAAAATGCGCATCTAAAAATACAAATCGACGTGTCCAAGACTTTTTTCCAACACGCTCTCATTTATTCGTTATCGAATTTATTCCATTTGGCTGTTCCACACTGTAGACTATTATTCGACTTTTTGTAATGTCGAATATAATAATCCGAATTGTTTTAATATTTATTTTTATAAACAATGTTTTAATGTCATTTCAACAATTATTTTATTTGTACATGGATGTAGAATATCCTGCATATTTCAATTATAAATCGAATGAGCTAACTTGTGCTCCAAAAATCCCCCCTATATATACTAATTTGATAATCCCTTTAGCTAATCATGATATTGGATACTTTATTATACATTTGTTTTCCAATCTTGCCTAAGACGATTGGTTGACACACAAAAACAAAATAACGATGAAGAACGATCACTTCTGTCCAATATTTTATGTCTATTTTTGGAGTTTTCAATCGAATCCATATTGATTATTCAATAATTTATGTAGATGATACCTAAAAATATCGTTTGAAGGACGATCAATATTTTCAAGGACAATATTTCGAAAATGAGTGGTTATTCATCATCATACGGCTTTATGATAATGATATGAGTACTCAATTTTTGATACCTATTATACAATTATTGAAAAAAACACACAAAGTCGTCTTCTTTTCAATAAACTTGGTCTTCCACTTTGAGCATGGACTACTACTATACTATATTATACTATTCATTCTTTTCAATGTGTAGATTTATGGACCAGTTTATTGAAAATTATACTGAATTTGATGGTTATACGGGATGTAACACAACAAGTGTAAAACATTTGAGGGGGTGATTCCTCATCGGAATAAAGATAGGAGAAACTCCGTTGGAGTATCCCATGTTAAAATACAGCCTCTTGAAGGGGGTAGATAAAATTTCTTCAACATTGTTTTTACAGTATTGAAATCAACCTGACATTTTCTACTACCAAAAAGACACTTAGCCAGTAATTTATTTGGTTCATCCCATGGTTGTAAGGGGTGGAAAACTCAACCCCTCAAATTTATTTCCAATGTGACTTTTCGTCTTATTATTTATTAACCATTTGAAAATTCATTTCCGATAGCATGTTTTATTCTAAATAAAAAAATGTCCCTTGAATTTTTTGTCCAAAATAAACCAGTTCGCAGCAAAGAATTATTTTACTACCTGCATTAAATGATTGGAGGGAAATAAACAAAACTAATTTATTGATAACAAAACATACAACATGTAGAAATCATAGTAAATGTTCAATATGTCTACCTTCAGACATTTATTTATTTACTCATCAACAACTTCTAACATAATTTCTCGACAAATATACAGAAAATTGAAAACACAGAATAGACCAAATTATTTGACAGACTAATAATCTTATTTGCTTTCACAAGTATATTCATTCATATTGTATTGATTTTTGGAAAAAAATAAATGTTAAGATTCATTTTTATTACATGGTTTATATTAGCTTCAGTTGTATGTATGTATGTATAAAAATCCGCAAGTGGTGTCATCTTTTGAACGAATTGAAAAGTCTTCGATCGCCGAAAAAATGAATCTCGAAAAATCTAATCACCCTGTACGGCCTGGTGGCACATTATCGCTTCACCTGCGGACCTGCTGGAAAATCGATCGTCGGTAACTAAGGGATGGATAGACGGATGGATGAAGTAAGTAGATTAGAGGGCGAAAACCCAAATCGATAACGCACACGATTAGATTTCGTATATCCATTTGAAAGAAATGTCTGAATCACAAAATGGATTATATCAATTAATGATTTTCTCCAAACCACTCGAATTGGATTATTTTCTTTTTTTAAGTATCTTTCGAGTACATTTTTGTAGTGTTTTTTCACTTGGAAAAAAAGACACCGCTGTTGGTGAAATCGTGTATTTTATTGTTAAATTTGGTATGTCATGGTGAAATCATTAAGTTCCTGGTTGAATAGCATTTTTTTGTGAAATCACAGATTATCTGGGACAATTCCATAATTTCCAAATGATTTTAAAAATGTTCCAATGCAATCAACTATTTCCTGTTATAATTCCAGTTGAATTTCGTATTCATTCCAAATTCAAATATTTTCTGTAAAAATTTCGTATTTACTGGTAAAATTACCATTTCTTTGAGCAATTACACACTTTCAGCTGTAATCAAATTTTCTGAAATTAAACTGGCTGCGATAGAATATTTTTAAGTGAATTAGTTGGTAGTAAAATATTTCATATTTCAGTTGAAATTCATCGATGAAATCAAATATTGTTTCGTAAAATCACATATTTTCTAATGAAGTTCAGTATTTTCATATTATATTCGTAATATTCATATAACAGCTTTCAATCTTGTGAAATCAAACATTTTCCTCTGAAATTCCGTATTTTTTTTAATAAGTGTATAAACTAACACATTTTTATGTAAAATTTCGAATTATAGGTTTCTGCAATCAATTTTTGCTGAAATAAAATATTTCCATATGGAATGAATATTTTCTGGGACTTTTTTCACCCAGTTTATCGTTGAATCAATGAATTCTAAAATGATTTCGAATATACTGGCGAAATGAATTTTTTTTTGGTGAGAATTCTTCAATAGTTGAATATTTCCAGTAAAAATTTTGCATTGTCCATTTCACATGTCTCTCCTTTTCTAGTTTAATAATATTGCACAGTTGAGTTTGCAATACCCTGTACATGAAATGAGTTACTAAACTCATAAAGGAACTCCCAGTAGTGAGCGATAAGAATTTTATCGACCTATAAACAAATATGACTACTATAACACGAGAATAATGGAAGATATAAAAGAAGACATAATATAAAAGTCATAAATATGTGGGATAGATTATTCAAACAGAGCAGCCCTGTATGTAAAGTTAGTTCTAAGATTACATTTCACAATTTATAATAAAATACGAGGGTGAAAAAATGTTCATTCATGATCGAAATAACAAAATATGGAACAAGATGTGTTAACAAAAGATCAGATATAATAAATATTGTTCGTGAAAACTCAGAAAAATGCTTTGATGGTGATTTGAAAGGGCAAAAATATTTTTTATATAGAATTGAATTGAATTAAGAAAAACATGGGATTATAAAAGAAGTGTAGGGCGCTTTATAACGGGTATTTGTAGCAACCCACGTTTTTCTTAATTACATTCCTATATTAATAATTATTTTTGCCTCTTTAGTTCATCATCAAAGCATGTTTCTTAGTTTTTACAAGCAGCTATATTCGTTTTTATTTTTATTTCTTCGGCGATGGAATTCGTTCATAAGATGACGCCACTCGCGGAGTTACATACATACAAGTCAAGCTAATATAAAGCATATTAAAAGTGCAACCAATTCTTTCGCGTGTTTATCTTGAATTAGACACACTGTATATATTACACAGAATGACCTATGAAACTAGTCAAGCTTATCATATGGGATGCCATTCCCAAACTGAAGCTTTGGAAGCCCTCCAAAATCATGTTGATTTAAACGTATGAAAACATTTCAGTAGGCCGGATGAAGCTGAAACTGAATTCTTGAAACTTTCCGGCCTTTGATGTTTCAAATGGTATGCAAATATCAAATTTTCCGCTTCACTAAATCCAGAATTATTAATCACGCGATTTCGAGGTAGATATTTTTTCGCATATTACGAATTCTGGGGTAATGTTAATATTAATTCAAATGTTGATGGCATGATGAATTATACAGTGTGTATATACAGACAAACAGAATATATTTGGAAAATGCACAGACACGGCGATTGGTGGTTTTAGGAGCGTCATACAACTTGTCATACAGGGTGTGTCGTAAAACCAACTTTCTCACTCCGAATACAATACTCTGTATTTTATCGAATTTCTCAGTTGATTAATGTAAAAATGTAAAATTGAAAGTAATATTGTCAATGAAAAACTCATGCAATTATAAAAACAAAACTTCGAAGATTAATTTCAAACTTTTTCAGCCTTAATTTAATGAAGTATTTCAAAATTGATCTCACTTTCACTTCGTCTTTACTACAAAATGTTTTTTTAGGAATGCTATTGAACGTTTCGTCTTTTGGAAATCATCTTCAATTTTATTTTTTCTTATGAACGCCATACGTTTTTTCAAACAACATTTCCAACGATCATCGTAACTATTATTCTTTCGAAAAATATTCAATCAATATAATTGAGTAATAATCAAAATCAATATTTTTTCGCAATAAAAATTTATGTTATAGGGTTCACTAGTCTTGAATAAAAATGTCATATATTCGTTTTTAAAATCAGACAATCCAATGTTGACATATCCTTCAAAAAATCTAATGACGTTAAATCAGGGAATTGTGTTGGCCATTACATTGATTTTCACCTACCTATTTAAAAGTTGTTCGAAATAGATGATTTTGCATTTCAACACATTCTATATGAAGAATATTGTCGAGAAAAGTATGCGCCACCATTCTCACCTGAACTAACCCTACTAGAAATTATTTATGATTGGGAGTGATTTTATTCCCTAGATAGTCAAGAATCGAGCGTACAAAGCGTCAACATATTTTTTTGTAGATCACTCTTATACTGTGGGCACGTAAAAAGTGAAAATTAGAAGATATTTTTGAACCCCATATCAATATCACCACTATTAAAACAGCAGAGATTTTCAAAAATATTAAGTTGTCCATTTCATTTTTTTTTAACCGATGGTTGCCACAAAAATATTTCCCCAATTTCTCAATGGTCCGTCTATATTGGCTATTAACAGTTTGTATATGACAGCAGTAATGATGAAAATACAACAGAAATCTGTACAATATGCGAGTTGTTCCATTAAGTAAACTGTAAACTTGGCAACATTTAACACACATAGCCAAAAGTTTTTTTATTGTATCTTACGGAGTATCAAATATATCTTCAAGTTCCGTACTTTTGAACACACTGTATATAACAAGCAAAAACACGTAAAAACTAGATCATGCAGCACTAAGACACGTGGATGGAATAACGAATGAGAAAGATAAAATGATTGAAAGGGCGATTACCTAAATGCTTGAGTACCTCAGGGTTGCTAACTAACGATGAAAAACAAAAGAAATACATTAAAATTCACATGTACGAAGGTCGAGACACAAGTTAGGGTCAAAATCTGATATTGAATCCAAAAGAAAATATATTCGATCTAAGCTATAGAGACATCTATTGACTGATTCAGGAACTTTGGACATCGTAACCACATTTTCCTCGTGATTTAAAAATTACTCGAAGTACAACTAATTCTTAACATAACAGGTACTTTGGGAATACAATCCAAGCATAATTATTGTACAGGATGTCCTATGAAAACCACGTCGAACTCATGTAGAATATGGATTAGATCTAGATAAAAAAGAATGATACCTTCGCCATCTATAGGCAGATGCGGGTGTCTAGGCAGGATGTAAATGCATCCGTACCCAGAATAGTGTCTGATGCAAGACAAAGAGGGACAACCTGTTATTCTGGGTACGGATGTATTTGCATTCTGCCTCGAAATCTACTTTAGCCTATAAATGGTGAAGATATCATTTCCTATTTAATCTCATTTGTATTATTTCTCTTTCTTTCTGCTAAAACGTCAATTTTTGAAATTTACAATGGAAAAATTTCACAGAGGAATTCTCATTCATTCATTAATTCAACATTCATCCAATATTCATTCATTATATTATTTATTTGTTATTTATTAATCAATATTTATTATTTATTATGAAGACTTTTCTCGAAAATTATATTTGGCGTGTTTTTCAAAGTACTCTGTCGAGGAAAGCATTATGACTTTGGAAGGGGGAGTACCCCAGTCAACCAAAAAAGTAACAGTAAGTCGCAGGGAATACCAAATAATATCACATTGAAGATCATCTTGGAAACCTCTCTGGGTTTTACATGGGACTTCGCTTTGTGGATATCAACATCCACATATTGTTATCGTTGCGAAGTCCCCATGTTAACTTTCCTAATGATTGAGTGGAACATTTAATCGAGAGATTCAGATAAAGTGCACATTGCTATTACTTTGCGACTTATCCCTGTTCATATATTTCGAACATAGAAGTGGCGCTTGCGCAGGGCATAGCAACAACACGTGCACACGAATGAAAGTCAAGGAACAAAGGGAAGATGAAAATATTATATTATGATCTGTGTGGTGCGTATTTAATGGTTGGTTGAATTGTTGGTTTTGTGTGCAGTATTTTGAGAAGTTTGTTAAGAAGAATATAAGACAGCTCTAGGTGCATGTAAGTATACATTTCCAATGGCAAAATGATGTTCATAAATGTGCAATTGGGAAGGTGATGCCCATTGAAAAGCAATGCTTTTTAACAAGATGGACTCCTCAACCGTTTTGTCGTATCATTATCGGAATTTAGTATCAGAATATTGAATGATATTCTATAATGTCAAACATGTATACACTGTTTTCAATACTCAGAAACATCTTTCTCTACAATAAAAGCTGAATATAGAATTTTTCAATAATTTGATTAGAAATAAAACATGATAACATCAACATAAGTGTACCTAACGTGTTCAGGAACAGTATTAAACTATAAAAAAAAAACAAAATAATTTCTATTAATATTATTTTCAGTTGACAGTGGCAATCCATTATTTGGATCATCATAGTATAATAATCTGATATGGTAACAATCAATGTTTTAGTTGTTTCCTTTGATTTTATTTTGTCTGTACAGCATACTATTTTTGTTTTGTAAATAATACTATTTTTATTTCATTATGTTTCGAAAATAATGTTTTTGTTTTTATATTCTATGATATTACAATGTGAGTTGAAGTTTTTATAAAGTATTTCGGGTGAGTCAAGCTGAATGCATTGGACTAATATATATCTGATGATTCTGTTCAGCCATATGCCTGGCTAGAAATGCGTACAGCTTGACTCACCCTGTGTTATATTCAAAATATACAGATCAGTATTTTATAATAGTTGTTTAATTATTTCCCCTTAAGAATGAAAAATAGATTCAATATGAAGAGCAGGCATATGATGTGTTTTATTGCTGGTCCTGATTATACCTACTGGTGTACCACCCTGTATATAAATCTCATAGACTTAACCTATGCACATTTCTTAGGCATTATAAAATGGTTGAAATATAAGGCAGCTGAGATATATTTATTCTGCTTTCCAGGTATGTACTAATTCCATGGGTGTTTCAGAATTAACATTATTTCAATTAAATTAGGAGACGCTTATAGAGAGCAAATTTAGTGCCACGATGGTAATTACCAAATTACATATGAATATAACTTCAACGGAAGATGTAATGTGAAAGCTCATTTGGTTCAATAATCTTTCCAATAAGTGCTAAAATGCGAAGTCGCAATGTTGCTATTCATGGTACCTTCCACACATCCACATTGTGATGTATTAGGTAATTACCAGTGATATACAATGTTGCGGACATTAAGCACTCCCCAGTAAGTACTGGTTGCAGTTTTTTATATCAACATTGTGAAGTCGCATTTCCACGATGTTAACTCCCTACAACTTCCCTGCAACCAAAACTGGTTGACTGGGACAGAATGCAAGAAAAAATCTATTATTGATAATGAATTGAAGTCCCATAGAAATTCAGTTGTTTTGGACAGTTATACCACTGAAAATTATAAAACTATTTGGTTTACATCGTGTCACGACCTTACAGAAATTTGAGTATTTGTAGCCAAGGAAATGATGATCTTTTTAGCAGCATTAGATAAGCTGATGACTGAGATGAAAACAGTGTGTTTTTGGTCAATTGAATTGCATTGATAAGATCACATACATACCTATATTTGGATGCTGAAGTTTTCGACATATTCTCGCTTCCCTTTCTAATTTTTGGAAATCTGGAAAACAAAATAATATTCAGTCAAATTATTTTATACTATACAAAATGTTAAAATTCAACAGTCGACCCAAGAACAGTTTATCGTGATTTTTTACACCATCCTAAGAGCTACATCACTATTTTCGTTTGCTGAATCTGATAGCATGGTTGCCATTACATTAACTTTTTACCTTACTTACTTCACTATACTTTATATGTTACATAAGAAAAAATTTCTTCAATTAGGAAAGAACATTCTGTATTTTTTCAAGTCCTTTGAAGAATTTTTCTTCATTTTATAATATAATTTACGCTTTTATAATAGTGACAGAAATTTTTTACAGTAATTTTATTGTTATACCATATCTTTTGAGTTTCATAAACTAGCGTGTTTTTACTCTCTAAACTTTGGAGGATCTTTTCGTTTTGTCTATAATTTTGGTCATCTATGCTTCAGCTTCTTAATGTAGGCAACCCAACATACGCTAATACGAATTGCTGGTTATCTAATCACGCATATCAACAAAAACTGAGTTATACAATCGACTATACCGTAAGGTTATGTAGAGGTCGCCTAGCTGGTTCTGAAAACCCCCCATA
This sequence comes from Plagiodera versicolora, assembly GCA_037013635.1. Taxonomy (NCBI): domain Eukaryota; kingdom Metazoa; phylum Arthropoda; class Insecta; order Coleoptera; family Chrysomelidae; genus Plagiodera; species Plagiodera versicolora. The sequence goes on along the minus strand of CM072991.1, from coordinate 5,531,746 downwards.
TGATGGGTCTAGCGCCCTTCATAAGCGAGATACAGAGTGTTTTATGTATTTCTACTATTTCTTCAATGGCTCATAACTTATTATCCGCATTGTATATATTATTAATTTTCACAACATGAAGTCATTATCCTGTATGCTACCGAATAACGAATGAATGAAACTAAAAATCCAGGTACGGACTTGAAAAAATTAAAGGAATTTCATCAGTTCAATACAACACCCTGTATGACGAAATTTCGAAAATTCGATCGCAGATATGAAAAGAGCAGGAAAAATATTCCTAAACAAACGTGTTTGGTGCTTCCGCATGCCATTCTTGTACCTGTTAATTTGAATCGAAATAAATTTTTTCGATGGAAAGGTAAATTCCTTTTTCGTCTCTGAATGCTAATCTTCCACTTTCAATCAATCAAATTACTAACCATTTCTTGATATCCTGAACCCTTACAGTATGCCCATTTCCCAATGAATCACCCTATATATTGATTATTTGGTGAAGGAGCTGTCACCAATTTGCTATCAATAACTATTGAAATTGATGTTTGCAGGATTAGTTATTACTATACAAATTACCTACAAGTATGAAGCTTTTTTTTCTTGACCCCATAGAGTGTGTTGAAATAATATTCATAGAGTTCACACATTGTGTATGTGACTAAAAACAAATATGTATTTCAATGATACACCCAGTGTGAATGGAAATTTTTTCTAGAAATGCTCTCAGAAGAGTATGTATGAAGAAAAATGAAGATAATCATAATAATTATTCATGAAAGAGCATTCGAGGTATTTTGTTGATCCACCCTGTATAATTTTTTTATTTTCAAAAGGAATGTATAGCTCCCTGTATCAATCAGTTTGGGAGATCAATTTACTTGAGCTAATCACGAGCTCGCAGAGAAATATTAGGTTATACTTAAACAATATGAACAATGAAATAATTTACGAGGTGTTTGAAATAGCTGATTCGCCGTCGTGTTTTCATGGGTGATCAAAGATCGGTGAGGAATTTTCTCTCATAAAAACGAATTAGTTATATAACGGTTTCGAGCATCCAAAACAATTCTATAGCTGATACTTGAAAATAGAATGCATTCGGACTGTCTATTTGTACGTCCCGATTTATGAATTTTTGTGTTTCTTTGGCAGCGTACGCAGGATAGCGGATTCGGAATAATTGCTTTTTCGGGGCACTGGACACATATTTCATTGTAGGAAGTTCAAAAACGTTTAGAGTGATTCATAAATTCCACAATTATATGCATATTAGTTCCCGTGATTAGGTCTCAGAAGTGGGTTTCTGCTATAAGACTACTTGTTATAGTCTATTTATTAGATTTGGTTATCTTTAAATACCAATAGTGTAAAATGAAAAGTGTCTAACCACTAGACTTCTGATTGGTCGAGAAATATCTTACATTAAGCATCAATAATTATGGCAACACTTCAAAATGACTTTACAACGATACCAAATTTATTTGGAGAGAAATTTTTTTTATTTATTTATTTATTTTTTTTTTTTTTTCCATACAGGCAATTTGCCTCATTACATGGAAATACATATATAATGATAATATGCAAAGAGTTCATGAACTGCAATTAACTATAACCTACTCATTGTTAATAATATACAGTAATACACACTGTTCCAATACATAGGACAACATAACATACTAAATAGATGTTTCTAAAAAGTAATTCACAATAGTATTGAAAAACATATTTTGTGGCAAAGAATAATCCAAATCTTTAAATACATTAATCTCGTTAGCTGTACGAAGCATGACTGAAAGAGGAGAGCGTGAGGTGTGAGACATTCTTGTATATGGTACTTTGAACAGCCAAGTGTACCTAGAGGTATATGTTGGAATGTAGAATTGTATAAGGCTTAAAATGTTGGAGTCTGAAATATGGTTATTTAGTATTTTATATAAAAACATAGTTACATTTCTTCTTATGTCTAATGATAATATTTGGAACGTTCTTCTTAGCTCCGTTGTTCTTATAGTATGATAATCTGGCCATACATGATAGGTTTTGTAATGGAGATATCTTAGAAATTTATTTTGAACTTTCTCGAGTCTGTTCAGGTGAGTTTGTGACTGTGATCCCCATATAATACTTCCAAAATCTAATATTGACCTTACAAGTGTATAATATAATATTTTGAGTGTATTTACATTAGTGAAATAAATTGAATTTCTAATAATGAAGCCCAAGTTTCTATTACATTTTCTAGTCATATCCTCAAAATGTGGTGCAAATGATAAGGTCGAATCATACTGTATTCCAAGATCTTTAACTTTCGTTTTTCTATTTAACGCAACTGAATTCATGTTGTAATCAAAAATTATAGGATTTTTCTTCAAAGTAAGGCTCATAACGAAACATTTGTTTATATTGAAATGTAAATTATTTGCAAAACTCCATTCAGAAATACCGTCGATGTCCCTCTGGAGCGCCACACAGTCCCTTACAGTAGTGATTTCCTTGTACATTTTGAAGTCGTCAGCAAATAAAAGTCCTTTTGAAAATTTGATAATTGTTGGAAGATCATTTATAAAAAGTACAAAAAAGAGGGGTCCCAGATTGGAACCTTGAGGCACACCAGAATTAACATCGAATCTATTTGAGATGTCCCCATTATATTTGACACAAAATTTTCTATTTTTCAAATAACTTGCTATAATTCCGTGTCTAATACCAAATTTTCCCAATTTAAAAAGTAATTTTTCGTGGTCAACCTTATCAAAAGCTTTTGTGAAATCCGTAAAAATTGCATCAAGTTGATTTTTATTTTCAAAAGCGTTGTAAACCTCATTGGTAAACGAAAACAAATTGGTATTGATGGACTTTTTATTGACGAATCCGTGTTGCAAATCATTTATACTATTTTCGACATGTTTATAGAGTTTATTATATAATATATGTTCGAATAGTTTAGCAGGTGATGAGAGTATCGATATACCTCTATAGTTTGCAATATTTGATTTATCTCCTGATTTATGAATAGGGACACAAATTGCGGTTTTCCAAGATTCTGGAAAGGTGTTCGTTAATATCGCCAAATTATATATGTATAAAAGTGTTTTTTTTATCCATTCGGCACATGCCTTCAAAACATATGGAGGGATCCTGTCTAAACCAGCCGATTTTTTTGGTTTAAGTTTCTCAATACCAGTTTTGAAATCTGATTCATCCAATTGGTTCAAAATGAATATATCATTTGTAGCTTGGTCAGCTATATTGAAATCAACACAATAGTTTGGTTTTACATCTGAATATACCGATGAGAAATATTCCGCAAAATGTTGACAGGGTTCGTTTGATAATATAGTACCATTCAAATTGAAATTTTCATTATTAGTTGAAAAATTTGTTTTCTTACTCTTCACATATGTCCAAAAAGCATTAACATTTGCTGAAATATTTTCTTCCGTTTCGGAAATATATGTTTTGTATGCCGATCTAGTTAAATTTTTCAATAGTCTCCTACTCTCTTTAAATTTTTCCTTATAATTTGATGATATATTTCTTAGTTTTTTAAATTTATTTTTAGCTCTTATCATATCTTTAATTTCTTTAGTGAACCAAATTGGATAACTATCACGTTTACGGTACGACTGAAATTTTGGGACACTTTCATCAAGCAAATTATAAAAAACTTTATAAAATTCGTTCACAGCCTCATTAACATCATTATGTTCAAATACACTCTGCCACTGTGCGTCTCTTATATTGACTGCTAAAGATTCAAAATTTGCGTTGTGAAAGTTATAATTATTTTCCAGGATTGTTTTTTTTTCGTTGCTTTTATAGTTCTTATTTTTTAACACCTCAATAGTAATATCCAAAGATGGATGATGATCATCTTCCTTAACAATTGGCAGCACTTCTTTGATGATCTCACAAGTCCTACCAGGCGTATTATTCACTCCTATTACCAAATCTAGCGTTTTTTCATTTTTATTTTTTATAGTGTTGAGCAATTCAAATGAATTGAATTCAAGAAAATCATTCAAAATATGCAATTTTGAATTCAAATTTTGTGATACTGTATTATCCGCTTTCACTTCGGGGATGTTGAAGTCCCCAAATATATAGGCAAATTCATTCCCTATGTTTTGTTGCAATGTCTCAAAAAGTTCCGAATAAGTTTCATTTGTGGTATTCGGCGGAATGTAAAGGATGACAATTGTGAATTTATTTGATTTGATTTTAAGATCTACTACCAACATTTCGTATATCGAGGTATATTTTGCAATTCTCAAAATTTTTATATTTTTCCTATTGACACTGATCAAAACTCCACCTCCAGCCCTCTTACCTGTATGTATTAAATCCCTATCGGCTCTCACTACCTCATATTTTGCTAGATCAAAAAGTTCCCCGTCCAAAATATCATCTTGCAGCCATGTCTCGACAGCCAGAAATATATCATAATGTTTATCTAATGTATTGCAATAAAATTCATGGGTTTTAGTTCTCAAACCACGACAGTTCTGATAGTACATGGATACAGTATCCATATCACTATATACAATGTCTGGATGCATCCCTAGTAAGCCCCGCTACATAACTGAAAACATTTCTTAATACGAAAAATAAAGACGCTCATCAAATTGAGCAAATATAAAATGCTGATAGGTAGGTACAGTAGCTACAACCAGTTCATTTTATTTCGCAGCAGTAGCTATATACACGTGTTTGTTTTTTCGAATGTTTTTGCTACATTGAAAGATTGATAAACAAATGTGCTGGTCAGAGAAAGAAAGAAAGAAAGAAAAATAAATGGATTTTTTTTGTTAATTATTAATTATGCAGTTCTACATGTAACTATTCACGGTTAAAGATGTATTACCCATCGCAACCATATTTACTTCACCTATTTAATATTTATTATGGGATGAGAAATCTGCTAAAGTTCATCAATAGATTTTATACTTCTTATGTTATCCGCTGACTTCACGAATACTTTCCCTGAAGATGTCCATGCTTGTCGCATTCCATACTTATTTTTTGCCGACTGCAGTAGGCTATATTGTTGCTTCGTTAGGTCTTCATTCACATAAATCCCTGTTTTTCCTAACGTTCGCTTGGCCTTGAATATTTCATTTCTTCTCAGATATGTTACAAATTTCACCATGACTGTTCTGCATTTATTATTATTCAATTTGCCAATTCTATATAAGTCATCGATTTCATTTCGAAGGCATTCCACTTGCATATTTTGATTGATCAATTTGAGGATGGTATCCAAGATATTTTCCCCTTCGATTTCTTTCAATCCATCAAATCTCAGCCAGTTCTTCTTATGTAAATATTCGAATTCGGTAGTTTTTTTGGATAACTCCTGGATTGTTTTTTCTTGTAAATTGATTGTCGTACTGATCTTTTTGAAGTTTTCATTTATGTGGCTCAAGTTTGATTCTAGTTTTTCAAACCTGGTTTCGAGTTTCATCAGCAGTTTATCCCCTATCCTTTCTATCAATGCTTCCATTTGTACCTCATCGGAAGGATTTGCTTCTGGATGTTTTCCTCTGGGTTCGTTTCTACGCATTTTTATGATTATTTTCACTTCTGATATGTGTCGTAGCCACAACTCTATTGATGTCCGTACCGTGGGCAGGTATAGATGGAGGTTATGGAGATAACTATAACTATTCCTCGCCCTTCACTTTTTTCACTCAAATGTTTTTATAATTTCTAGTGATTTGACTGCATTCACTTATATCTCTCGAATATTTGGTAACTTAACAATTAATACCACATATATTCAACATACTGCGGAGCTCACCGAGAACACGTCTACTCTCGTGCGTACATGAATAATAATAATAATTTGATCTTATATTAAAGTTTATTAAGTCTAAATCTGTACAAATATTGACAAAATTGTTCAACCCTTATCCAATTCTGGTGTATATTTTTTTTAAATTGAAGACATTTTTCATAATAATTTGAATGAATAACTTCGCTCGCTTGAATAAATGGGCAAAATTTATACTTGAAACATAATTTTGTCCTCAAATTTACTGGTGATACTCTGATATAGAAACCAACTATCCAAGTCAAACGATTAAAAAATTTTAAATGGGAGAATGGGTGTTGAGCCTGAAGAAAAAATGGTCAATTTCATGTTCCAGAAAAGATGTCCTCCTTACTCTTATAGAGTTCTGCCTATACCTATGATATATTTTGCCGATACTGTATGAACAGGTGAAAAGTCCCAAAAATATATTGAAGACTCAATATTTCATTAGTGAACATCTTGCAACAATCACATTAGCTAAAGTATCTACAAGGTGTGCGAAAAAGTCGGTCCAGTTTGCGGATGCGAAACATTGCAAAATTTCAATTCTTTCCTAAAAATTAAACCCGAATTCTACTTCATTCCCCTACACTCTAGATTCATAAATTCGAAGATATTCCATGATATCACCCATATCTTGGCACTAACTGCGAAAAATGATGATTTTTATAGATATACTTAGACCGAGGAACTCTCCGTATAGAAGAGTTCAGATAATTTTAAAAATATATAAATACATGACAAACCCTTACTTCATATGTCACTTGTCATGTCATTGAAGAAAAGTGTCAAGAAGGTGTACAAACTCGACTAAAAAAATGGCAAGAAGAAATAGGGCCAAAATCGAACTTAATTTCGATTTATTTCAAAAAGTACTAATTTTCTCACGATGACATTATAGAATTCGCGAGTAAATGAAAGATCGCATGACAATTGCAAAATGACCGGAAGTTTTCACGAAGACGCCTTACAACAAAAATATTAATAATAATTGTAGACTGACCTGCCTAATAACATACTGAATCGTCAACGTTGATGGAATTAAATTAATGACAGAATCTTGTATAAATAACTGTTTCGCATGTGTTCAGAACATTCATCGGAAAATTGCTAGTTTGTAGTCATTCGTTACTGCTAGTTTCATAGATCAATATCTTATACCTGGTGTTTATATTCGAGTATATTGTTGCGAAATAGGTCGACATTTTTGGCCTACTAAATACAGTTTCGGAAATGATTCATCTACAGTATTGTGATTCAATGAGAGCGAAAGGGATAGTTTTGCGTCTCTCTCAATTGTGTATAATTAGAATAATAATAATCATTTATTGATCAACAGGTAACACCCAATTACAGGACATAATTAAATACATCAGTACTGTTAAGTAGTACATAATTTATAGATATAATATTAATTTATTAAGTGTATATTGCATTAGTGACACCGAGAGTGATCATCTGATAATATAAATAATTAGTAATTATTATATGAATTAGGTATTTATGGTATATGAACGGTAAAATTGATGACAAAAGAATTTCTCACTGATAAAAAAAAAAACAAATATAGTCACTTTCACATGTCCATTGCTTCACAGAACAAGTATAAATATCCCAAAAACTACATATCGAGTTGTAGTTATGACATCTATATCTATTTAAAATGGATGAATTTCAAAAACGTCCTTTGTACTTTTGACAAAAATAGTAGGGGCTTCAAATGACTGAGCAGTTTTCTAGCTTGGATTTGACATAAGAGAAGTATAATATTTTGAGGGCATTCATGTTATTTGTAAAGTATTGACAGTTTTCGTATGATGATTCCCAAAATTTTACTAGCTTCAGAAGCATGTTTATTTATGTGTTTCAGCAAACTACCTCCGATATCATATGGATGTTTAATATGTGTGGGTTCTCTTGTAAACAGGGTGTCCCGTAAAGAAAAAAAAATTCCATTATGAAAGTCTTCGAGACATATTTTTTTGGAAAAGCCCCCCTTTGAAATGTTCAGAGAATGTTTTTAATGAAAACGTTGAAATCATTCTCCAGAAATAATTTACAGCCAAAAAAAAAAGTACAAAATTGCATCAACCGTAAGGACAAAAGTATTGAAAGGGACAAAAGTTCATTATTTTCAAAAAAAAAAAATATCGAAAACAGTAAGACTTTTATAATGGGAATTTTGTCATAGCAGGTGGTTTATCCTTTGATCTACATTCTCCCTCGTTTTGACGTGGTCTTTACGGGACACCCTGTATGACATGACTTTACATTTGCCAATACATTGCTTTCCTTGTTACTCTTGTAGAATCTGACGATTTCTTCCGAAACTGTATGTCGATATAAGGAAATACACCAAATATAGTGAGTGTTTCAAAGATTATCAGTTTATTGAAATATGAATGACTTTATTGAACTCTACTACAGATAATTTGAATGAACTCACCTCTAGCCGACAATTTTTTTGTGTTTATTATTTTTGCTGCAAACTCCAGCCCAGTAGATTTCTGTACACATCTTCTTACAACTGAAAATGCGCCTCTGTAACAAAAGAAAACAATTTGAATTGTCGACATATTGTAATTTGTCCAGTGAAGAAAGCTTTATCAAAAATATTTTATCTCTGATTTCTTTGGTAATCATAGATAATCTTGGCGTTCGTTCTTGTTGCTTTTGATTTTCCGAACTGTACAAAGTAATTCGTTAATTCGTGATACGTAGAAAAAACCAAAGAGAAATAAATTCCTCCGGGAGTCCCGCAAGGTTCACATCTTGGTGCTTCATTGTTTTTAGTTTATATCAACGATCTCTTCTGATGTTTCCAGCATTCTTCAATACTTTCAAAAGGTGACAATTCTGAAATATTCGAAAAAGTATCGACGATAGCATTTCGAAAATCCATATCTTTCAGTACAAACTTTCACATAATAGTCAATATAGAGGGGATTGATAATCTATCAAATCCATCTCTGATTGTAATAATCTAGATATGTTCCATGACATTATATTTTTTCAAAAGAACCGTGAAGAATATCTTCAATTCTCAGCCTTATCTAAAATCGAATCGATTTTGCTCAAATATAAAAAATATCTGTTGTTTTGTTATTAGTGAATGTTTCTGAGGGGTGTTTTACTTGTTTGTATCCCGAAATCGGAACAAATAAATGAATAAATGAACTGAAACGACACAAACATTAAAATTCGACGAACGCTATAGAGACCCAACTTTAATTATGATTCCTTCGTGGGGGTCCATTAAACTTTTCCGGTTTTTCCCTGCAGGTCGCCCCGTTTTCCTTTTTGAACGCGATGGAAATTCATAAGCAGGATCCGGAAGCCGTCGTTCTACGATTCGTGTTTGTTTTGCCGAAATGTCTGCACAGCGGCGAGTATCCTAAAATCAGGCATTGTGTAATCCGGGCACGAATACATTTTCGTACGACCCACGGGATTTAATGAATGGGACATGAGAAACAAAACGCTGTATCCGATTTTCCTAAATGGTTTTTCTCTTTTTTCGAACAAGTGATTAAAAACAGGACTTTTTGTCGAAGTTTACGCTCCGGGTTTTGTATGGAAAAATTGAGTTTCGCTTCAATCCGAGCCTGTCGTACGTGCTTGAAATTCATTTAAAATGGCGGAATTTGATAACTTCCTCTTTTTATATGGAAAATATGAATTTAATGCAATATAACGATCTGGTCGAGTCCAAAAGTCGATTATTTACATTAGCTTGACTTGTATATGTATGTGTGTAACTCAGCGAGTGGCGCCATCTTTTAAACGAATTGAAAAGTTCTCCATTACAATGGTAAGAGTTATGGATTTCTCTTTATAACTCTGATCTAATCGGCTAATTATCGTCAGTGAGGAAGACTTCGTCCTTGGAGTGCCATATTTCAGGTTTTTATGTTTTATTTTTTTTTTAAGGAAACGAGTGAAGCTTTTTGAGTGCGGTTTTTTCTTGCTTTTATTCATGATATACAGAACGTCAAAAAATATTTTTTGAAAAAAAAAAAAACAAAATGGCGGCTGTTGCAGCTCCGCGAAAACAAGTCCTCAAATTGCGGGAGGTAAACGGCTGACGTCACTGCCCCTCTTTGTTGATCCGAAACATAAATTCAAAGCATATTATCAATGTGAATGCCATGGAAGGACGGATGGGTTTTTCGTTTAGTACAAATTTCGGAAAATGGCAGCAATTCAAACAAAAAAATCTAATTTTCGCGTTTTTTTTCGCATAAAAAGATAAATAATGAATAAAAAAATGTATCTATCGAAAAAACGATCCGTCATTCCGTGAAGACATATTTTCTGAGTATGCTCTCCTAATTTCAGGTCGATATGTCGATTACAGTGGTCAGGAGAATGTCAGTCATTTTTGAAAAAGTGTTTTCGAGAAAAACGCGTTTAATGTTTTGTTATTTGTGAAGAGCGCGCTGACGGTATCAATTCAAACGCGTTTAAAATATCGTTAACGTTCGAAATCCGGGAAACACTTCGACAGATTTATTTCTACATACATATAGATTAAAAATCCGTAATGAAAAAAAGATTTTTTTGAAAATTTCAAGGACGAAGTCTCCCTTGAAACAGTCACATCATGCGTTTACTTGTCACTTGTCACTATCAATGACGTTTCAAGGGGTCATGACGAGAATTCAACGAATCCCGTCCATCGTCGAAAAAATAAAGATAAAAAATTAAAAATAAATAAAGTTTGTGGAAACAAAGAAACATGCTCTGATGGTGAACTAAAGGGACGAAAATAATTATCAACAATGAATATTAATAATAAATTGATTCAGAAAAACGTTGTTATTATAAAAAAGCATGAGGTGTTACAAAAAATAGTTTTTATAGAGCGCATGTGTAACTATGAGGATGAAATCTTGTTCACATTAGGCCCACAAAATTGTGATTGATGTTTTAATTTCTAGCATCATTTCGTAAAAAATGCATAATTCACTTCGTATAGCACGAAAGAGATATTCCATCTTGCTAAATATTATTCACAGTTTCAACAACATTCCCCCACTTATGTGGTAGCGTTTTTCTACTCATTTTCCCGTGGTCACGTGAAGTGATCCAGGTTTTATGCATCGGCGAATTTTCCGCGATTTATGGATTCGGTTTTTTGCCGCCACATCAATTTTCCAATCGTTGATGCTACAATGACGCTCCAGATATTCAATTATCTTCCAGGGTGCTCGAAGGGGACGTTCCCGCCCGGTTTCCATGTATTATCGGCCGTCGCAGACAATTACTTGCTTCCCTGTACGTGATTCGGTTGGGAGAACGCTTTCCCAGAGAAAACGCCACTTCCGTATTCATGACGGCGCAGCAGGGATCGGATATTTCGATCAAAATTCCAATTACACGCTTTGGAAAATTATGATTTCGTCTACGGTTTTTTTCAAATCTATTACCACACTAGTGCGGTAATAGAGACTTCCATAGAGAGTAGTTCCACGAACGGTAACGTGAAGATCCAATCTGACATCTGGGCATGCGCATTTCTCTAGTTTCCAGGTTAACTTTAACGGGTACTAAAAAATGAAGTTTGCGAAAACTAAATAACACGGATTGATAATGCGGAAATATTAATCAATATTTTTTTTCATTGGTGCCCCAATTTACCCATTTAAAGCACGCCAGAGCGTGTTTAAATCGAACTTAAAAAAACGTGCGTTTTTTAAAGTAACCATGGCAATATCAACGAAGGAACGAGAAACGTGAAGTCTAAATGACAAATTTTTGATTATTGATCTGACAGGAGTACGTTGTGAACGTCAAAAAAAAATAAAAGTGACAAATGCAAAACTTTATTCGAACGTAAAATGTGGCACCAATAAAAAAAATAGCGCAAAGTATTCGTGGATCTGGCTTTAGTGCTCGAAAATTCGCGCGTGTTTCAATAGTATATCAAAGTATAAGTGGATAAAAAGGTCTTTACAAAGTAGGGCTCTAACTTTTTGGGTAGTTTTCAAACTAGGATAAAAAAAATAAAAACATTTTCACTATAAAGTTTTTATACAATGTTTATTGATCCTTTATGTATTTAGAAAAAAATTCAGAAGAAAGAAATGTCAAAAATTCGTCAAATGACAGGCCGGTGAAGTGGGGGCTGCCAATCAAACAGGGCTCCCTGGTTGACATGATTCCAGCCCTTGTAGTCATCCAAATCGAACAAACAAAAAAAATTCCTTATTAGTAAAGATGTCGCTATCGCTTGAACTACGGCCGAACAAAAATATAAAAAATTCACAAAATGGCGTCTACTTAAAAAAAACATTAATTTTTACCCCTGTTTTTCGACCTTCACGATTTTTTTAAAAATACCTCAAATTTAAATTTTTCTAAATCCTCAGTTCCTGCGATAAAGAGATGAATGAAGAAGATTCTCACAAAATTTCTAAGAACTCGGTCAGATAGAACTTGAGATATCGTGTCAACCACCTCAACAAAAGTAGTTTTGAGAAAAACGCGTTTAAAGTTGGAGAAAGATTTCCAGTTTCGTGTCTACTTAGCTCCAAGATCGAAACTAAACTGAACAGTTCCAGGTATATTGGGTACGTACTGGTAGTCAGGTATATATAAAAACTCAATCAAAAGGGTATACTACGAGCTCAAGTCGGATACAAAAGAATTCCTGGAAAACATCTGCCATCCATTGTGTGATCACTCCGCTCGGCCGTTTTAAGTGCCGCTTCACAAAATCCTCTGTATCTCTCAAAATAATTCGAATTCTGAAAAATCCTTCTGAGAGCATATTTTTGAAAGTCTAAGCTTTAAAAATATGAAAAAAAAAATGATTTTTTCAATTTTCTAGACCAGAATACCCCCTTAACAGTTATTCGGTGGAACTGTGCCTCAATATCCTCCCATTCCCGATGGGAATTTCTGGAGCACGTCCTGAAAAATATCCGTTCCTAATGCATCCACACACACACACACATATCGCTCTCCCATAACTTGATTATTGGTTTTGCATCAAAGGATTGATATTTACTTGGCCATTTTCCTCCACTCCAGCGTTCATTTTCCTTTGTTGTTGCCTTTATGCCTCTGCCTCTGGCTCGGAATCGTTTTGCCGCATAGAATCAACCAACCAGCAGATCAATATGGGAGCAGAATAACGTCGATAGAGCTCTCCTTTGTACAGGGTGAATCAACATAAACGCTTCATAGTTTATTGTCCAGTTTGATGGTATGAGTACCACGAGTTCTACTACTAATCAAAGCTGGTTTTCTACAGATGAAATATTCGGTGAATGTTTGTTTTTTATTCAAAAAGGCACGATTAGGTGAGCTACCAACTTGGCAACGGTGTGGAAAGCAGAAAATTCGATCGTTCTGTGCAAATACAAGGTTTTTCATTAATATGGTAAAAAAAATGAAACTAGGAGCAAAATATGACGATTGAGCGCAACATCGCTCATACAAATGTTGATGGTTTAAAACAGGGTTTCCCAACCTTTTTTTTTCTTGAGGCTCCCCGGACTACTAATAATTTCTTCATGCCCCCCCTTTACTTTTAAATACAAAGAACGCACATTATGTACTTAAATGCCTTTTATTTTAATTCTAAGAAACAAACTTCAAAAGTATTATGTTTAGTTTAATGAATTTCATGCGTGTAAATTAAACATTACATTGAAATGTTATCTGTTAATGTTGTATGTTTGTTTTCTGTTTTTTTTTTTTACCTTAGTGATAATAAAAAATATATACGCTTTGCGCCCGCGCCCCCCTCGACATCTCTCTATGCCCCCTTGGGAACTCCTGGTTTAAAAGATACAGATACAGTTTATTTGCAAATTTCTTAATAGCTTCGACAGTTTTTATGATATCGGATTAAAAATTGGTACATTGGGGGTTTTTAGGACGACAAACAAGAATATTTTTTATCAGTATTAACGTATTCCTCAGAGGGCGCCACTTACCAGCTTACAATTATTTAAAAATACGCACAACTTTTTCGTCCGTCAAAAATTAACATTTTCGAACAAACATTCATCAAACGTTATCTTTTGAACAAAAAAGTATTCTTGGAAAGTTGAAAACTTCTGTGTCATTTATTTGGATTTGATAACATAAACATAACCTCAAAACCATCAGAAATGTTCCATAATTATTCACTACTATCACATCTAGGCAATTTGTTCGTAATTTTTTTTGTGATACTTTTATCATTGTTTTTCTTTCGGGATATTGTTTAGTTTTTTATGAGTTTCTATTTATGTTGCTGCTTTTCTTTTTTTTAATGTTGCTCCGAAAAAGCTAGGTTGAGTTTATTGTTCAAATTGCTTCGAAAAATGTTTTCGATTAATAAAATATATTTACCAAAATTGGATAACTATTGTCTGTGGATAACAGTTCATCATTTTGTCCAATATTTTTTTCCATTGATTGTGTTATTCTACCATGAAATTTTGATAGACTAATTCAATAATACGTTCCTAAAAGACATGCGGTGTTGTACAAAATTGGTATCTTGTAAATTTTTGATAATCCAACTCCTTCAAGTGTCACGAGACAAGGTCGTAGTTGAATATACAAACAAATTCGAAGTTTATTAACCTTAGTGCTCATCTTCTAATTCTGATTCTGCCGATATTTTCGATGGAGATTTTGTGTTTTGGTTTTGGAGGTTGGTTTATATCCATTTTATTCGTGATTTCACTGCGAAACTTGAGACTAATAGACGAATAGGGAGGAAGTTGAAACAAAATAGGAAATATGAACTAGAGACACAGGTTGATACAGATAACTTCAATGAAATAGAAATGCAACTATTATATGGACTGAAATAATGAAAATCCTTACTTTACGTAATTCATAGTTGTATTTATGAGTTCTGTTACAAAATATTACACGAATCTTGGCTTTAATTGTATTCAAAAAATAAATATAGAAGTTGTGTCAAGTTATCAATAATAGTTGAGAATCCTGAATCTGATCACTGTTTATGCACATGCAGAAATCTGTATTTTAAATGTTTAAAGTTTTCTGTTGTTTTCAATGCATTAATTATTGATTGAATTTGATTTTCAAATATTTCATACAATTTTTGCGCTTCACATAATATACTATTTGTTTTATTTTAATCTATTTTTTATTGTTGTATATTGACATCCCACCTAAGATAAATATATTCAATCTTCTTTAGTACTGACATCACCATCGTGATATCATTTTCTTTTCGTAGCATTCTTCTACAATTTTGTAACAGTCTCAAAAAATATTACACGCAGCTTTTATTAGAAGTGAGATTAGAAATAGAATGAGGAGCTTCTATTTTTAGCGAATTCCTACAATAATCGGGAATGTCTTACACTTTATGTAGTGACAAACAACTAAAACATGGATAACTAACAACTCGTTCAACATCATCCATCATACAGTATGTTCTACTACGTTTTTGTATTACTGGAAAGAATTCACGAAAATCATTCAATCTTCATGTGCACCATTGATTCATTCGTCAAATATGCATCAAATCATACTGTGGACATTTCATTTATTATTTATAATTAAGTGACATCACCACAACTCCGAGTAATTGAAAACCTGACCTGCAATCTTGAACAAATTATATTATTTTAATTTCTAGAGATCACTTGAGAACTATTTTACTCTGTATGCTGTCCATAAAATATAATTTTTGTAAAATATTTTGTTTCATTTTGAGATATTTCTGTGTCTATAAACAATGAGAAAGAATATATTTATGGATCCAAATTATATATTTTTTATTTAAACTTTGTTATCTAGACATATCTTCTTGAGCCTCAAAGAAATTTTCGATTAAATAAATGATATTTCTCAAATTTCATCGTGCAAGTTATCTTGAATTGAAATTTCATTCTGGATTCTTGAAAATATTAACTGGAGCTTTGAATAAGATTACTATTATTCTTGGTTGAATGAAGTCGGTTGAGTAGTTCAACTGTAATTCATCCTGTTGAGAAAATCATGAGAAGAAAAACCATCAATATCAATAATTCATAAAACTATTTCAAATTTGAAAATTAAATATTAATCTAATCACATTAATTTAAAACAATACACTATTCATTATTTCGTGCAGACATGAAAGAAACTGATTTAATCAGTGAGCTTTCACAACTTTCTCATTATAAAATATTTAATACGCTTCACTCAATATATTGATCGTAATATTACCCCAGTTTTGTACCCTTGGAGACTGATTATATCTAGCCCCCAACGTCTAAACCCTGAATAATCAGAGTCTCTAATCTTTTCAGCACAATTCCTTTTTTTTTCGATGAAATATAGAGACAAGTAAAGCAAAGCTTAATTGGAGAAGTTTCAGAACTTACACCCACGAAACTTCGACGTATAAAAATGAGTGGACGCCATTTTGGGGGGTTTTACATTTACGAGTTTTCTTCTTCTCGTTTAATGGGATTATAGGAATTCTTATACGAGATTAACACTATCAATCTGAGGCCTACTCTTTTGGAACGTTTCAAGACAAAACATCATCCAACAAAGCAAAAAGGGTGGACAAATTTCGTAGCTTTCGAGAAGAATTCGATAACGAAAATTGCGGTTAGGGAGGAATCACTTCCACATCATCAAATCAGTTTTTTTGTTCAATCCAGTGGCGTAGAAGAAAAGCTTTAATTCCGAGTTATGTTGTGTTTTTTCAATGGAAATCATAATTGGCTTATTTAAATTGGATTTTTTCCCTTTTCAACCATGAATCATATTATTTTTTATAAGTAATAAGTATAAAATGTCAGAATGCTTTTTTCAAAGCACATAATAACAATTGTGATTCTGCATATACTTCAGAAAGTAAAAGACTCATATTAAAAATTAATAAAAAATTTGTTTAATTCTAGGGATATTTTTGTGCATTGATTATTAATGAAACTCTTTCTAGAACGTAATGTATGTTTTCGAAACGTTTCTGTAGTTTTCAAGAAAAATTAAATATTTTATATTTTTGATCAAACTGGCTCCCATTTCATACTTGCAGACTAAAATATTCAATTGTTTTTATGGATATGTGAAAGTGGTTTGTATCTTATCTCATTGTATAATTCGCAGAAAGCCATAACACAGGATGCTTCAAAATTATTCTCTGATAAATAACACTGAATTGTAAAAACTCGATTTTTTTGCAACTCTGTATCTATGTCTGTTTTGCGGAAAACCATTATCTCTTGAAGTTTGATATCGACCAAATAGCCCAAAGAATAAACCACACAAATATGGAATAAATTCGATAACGAATAAATGAGAGCGTGTTGGGAAAAACGCTTGGACACGTCAATTTGTATTTTTAGATGGGATTTTTTTTCAAAAAAAAATAATTATATAGGGTGTGTCATGTGACAGTGGCCGATACCATCTTTCTTATTTTAAATATAACCCCCTGTATATTATTAGTTTTTTGATTTCTTCAGAAAACTCTAGACATAATTCATGTACAATGTCCCATACCTATCTTCAACTGATTCGGAAATATCAAGTGTTATCAGATGTACATATTACAAAAATTAACATACAAAAAATATATTTTATTTCACGAATAATGTAAAAAAAACATTAATTCAATGTAAGAGATTTTCAAAATGTTCGTCGCGAAAATTATTAGTTCTAATACATCAGAAAACAATATCTAATAATAACAGGCTCTCATTTTTTCGTTATCAAATTAATTTGATTTGGCTGTTCCACTCTGTATATCTGCTCTCTTGTATAATATCCGTAAATACATTAAAACACCTTATCTCCCAATTGATTTTTTTGAATAAACAACACTATAATCATGCCTCAACCACCATATCAACCAGATTTGGCTCCCTGCGACTTTTTCATATTCCCACAACTGAAGAGGAAAGCATTTTGCCACAAGTACTTAAAGAATAGGAAGAAGCACTGGCATCATTGCATTTTATTCGAGGTGGATTACTTTGACGTAATGAATATTGATTGTTCTTGGTGCAATTTAACACGACAGACTGGTGTTGAAAATGTTAGTGGTATTTTTCGCTGAAAAATCAGGATCAGGACGCCAGACATTGTTTTTCCACATTGTAGTTGTCATGTGTCAGATAAAACAAAAAAAATCTGTTCTCTCGACCCACCCAAATTGATTAGTTTCTTCAGTTTAGTTGATGACTAGAGATTGACTTGATATTCAAGCTACTTGACTTGACTTGAAATCAAGTCGAGTAGTAGTTTTTAATATCAAGTCAAGTTCAAGTATGTATTCATCAAGTACTTGAAATATCAAGTACTTCTATCAAGCTACATGAAGATCAAGTAATATCAAGTAGCTTGATTTTCAAGTCAAGTAGTTTCTCAAAATATCAAGCTACTTGACTTGATGAATCTCTATTGATGACTGGGATTTGACAGACGAAACAGATATTCAACCCTAGTCGAATAAAAAAAAAGAAATGGTACACGAGACGAAAAGACTTCTTCATATCGAGGACGTCGAACAAACCGTATGAGGGCGCTGCTTCCATGAAAATCTCGTGAGGGGGAGCATCCCGGCGTTTCCGCAGTCTTCATTGAAATTTTAATTCCGGGTCGTCTCGCTTCGTCCTACTTGGCAATTTTCCCGAAACCGGCTACCGAATATAATGATCCGAATCTCAGAAGGCGGATTTTGTTAAACTAGAAACGAGGAAGAGGTCAACGACTAGCTGTGGCTGCCATATCGTCTGGAATTTAGTGTCTTGAGTCTAAGTAAATTGCCGGTTTTTTAAACACCATACATACGCCAAGGAGTTTTATGATTTTGTCGGTTCGTCGGGTCAGTAGCCACTCCACTCAGTAGGAATTGGAAAAAAAAATAATTTGTGCATATTTTCAAAGTTCAGACTTTCAGAAATATACTGAAAGAAATATAACTTCAAACGCGTTTTTCTCAAAACTCTTTTTTGATGTGGTTGACACGATACCTCAATTTCTAGCTGACCGATTCCTTTGAAATTTTATGAGGATCTTACTTTTACATCTATTTATCGCCTAGACCTTGGATTAAAAAAAAATAATTTCAAGTATTTTGAAAAAATCATAAAGGTCGAAAAAGAAGGTAATTTTTTTTTCAAGTGGACGCCCTTTTGTGAATTATTATTATTATTTGTGACCGAGGTCCAAGCGATAGCTGATTAGAATTTTTTTTTATTTGTTTGATTTAAATCACTACAAGGGTTGGAATCATGTCTACCAGGAAGCACCGTTTGACTGGCCTGTCATTTGACGAATCAATAAATATAAATATCATTATTACATAAAAAATGGATAGTGAAAATTTTTTTATCCCAGTTTGAAAAATACCCAAAAAGTAGACCTCTAAATACCCCCTTAAGGCTGCACATCGACAACATACGTGAAGGTATTTTTTTCGGCAGCTGACCAGCGAAGTTTTAATTTTCTCCCCACTTCCAAGATACGTCCGACGTATGGATACGGTTTTATACGTATATTCAAAACGCGGTATCGCTCCGATAGAAGCCGATCACAGCCGAACTATGAAATTGCCCAGCGGAAATGCTGAAAACATAACCTGATTGGGAGTCATTTTTGATGTGGATTTTCTGCTGATTATTATGGTAATAAAACCGCGAATACTGATCTAATAAATCGTGGAAAGACACATTTAGTTCATCAGAGGGGTATAGTGAGGAACATTTCACTTGTCTGTGAAAAAATATCCTTTAGCTAAACGAATGGTCAAAAATTCTCATCCGAATAACGACATGAGACATTATTATTTTTAATCGAAATGGTCAAACTATGAATCGATTTCCCTTGTTCACATGATCATGAAGATTGTATAAAATCCATGACTCGTCTAGAAACCAATTAATAACCATGTCCAAAATGATTCCTATCGATTAGTGAATAATTACTGCAAAAATAAATCATCAGATAACAAAATATGCTATGGCTTCATTTTCAGCACTTTTTTGGAAAATAACCCGGAATAAAATCTAACTCCATTTATACAGGGTGTTTCAGAATTGCACAGCAATAATTCAGGTACGTATTCTCTGGTACAAAATATGGAAAAAAGTTCCTATGAACGTGTGTCTGATCTCGATTATTAGCGGAGTTACAGGGCGTTGAAAGTAAAAAGAAAATAGGTTTTTATTTTATTGTACTTGATCTACCGCAGATGAAGCTTTTCAAATTTTGTATAACCATCAAGCAATAGGTGCTGCTTAATATGATAAGTAAATGTTTTCCAAATACCACACAGGGTGTTGCATTTTCCAAGGTCTCAATACATGAAAGCCTTAAGAAAAACTTGCTGGTACGCCATTGGTGAATTTAATTTTTTTTTCAAGTTCTTCAACCTACTACCCAAATTTTGTTCCTCTTGACTGTTGGTAGAATTCCGTTCAGTTTCCTCAGAAATTAATTAATTTGGAAATTGGTTCAATGTTACTCTGAAATGTTTATATACAATTTTGATATTTGATATTGATCAAAGCATCAAAATGAAATGAAAAAGGAATTTATCAACATATGTTTAGAGGAATTGTTCAAAGTGGCCTCCGTTTTGTTGAATGCAACATTGATCATGACGAATCCATGATTCCTTGGCACTTCGTGTCAACACCCTGTAACTCCTCTAATAATCGAAATCAGACACACGTTCATAGGAACATTTCTCATTGCCGTGCAATTCTGGAACACCCTGTATAATTCGTCCTTATATCCACGATTTTTGTCAGATAATATCAATCACAAATTATAATTTTAGGTTAGCTTGAATTTAAAAAAGATGAAAGTTGAGCATCCTCAATCTCAAGTCTTATTTCTTATCCAGGCTTATTTCTTGATCGCATAAGGATGTGCATGTAGAACTTCTTTATACCTTTTCATCTCATTCCTTATTTCATTCTGTTTGCTGTATATAAACTCACTCGAAGTAATCCCCATGTATAGAAGAGCTTGTTTTTGTCTAGCAGTGCTTCGAAAGAGGTACGCGTAGCATCTGAGGAGTATCGATTACATGAATTTTCTATAGGCGAGGTGCTGCTACACGTGCGAAACATCGATTTTTTTATCGTTAGTCTGACGCAAAGAGACTAGAACGAGATATATCGTTACTGGAAGGAGCCAGAGGGACATTTTCGTATGGACTACCTAAGTATGACGTCAGAATGGGCAGAGCCAAAAAACCTTTCCAAACAACGAAATTCAATATTGCATTGTTTTGTCCATAAGAGTTTTTATAAGAATCAGTCAATTAAGACTTATATCACCATTTATTATACAAACAGTTTTATTCTTAGTTTCGACTGAAAGAAGCACAAACGTGCATGCTTTTCTTTGAATTTCATATTTCAAATTCACATTTTTAATTGAATTTTACATTTTGTACTTAAATTTTTTATTGAATTTTATATTTACATTCTCAATTGTTTTTTTTTAATTGGCTATATCATGAACAAGTTACAATTACTCGTGATTGCTACTTCAGTGATGCCACTGTTTATTTACATTTCTTTCGAATTTTATGCCTCTTCATTATCCTGAATTATAGTGAATTATTATTATTATTATCATTATCAATTCTTTATAACACTCTTCTTTTACAGTTAGCAACACTTCACGACGATGCCAAACGTTTTTGGCAGTTTTCGAACGATGTTTCAAGCGAATTGTTTATTTTTATCGAACTATGTAGCGCATTAGAACCATCGTTTTAATTTTCTGAATAAGAGTGAATTCACCACCATATTTTCTACTGAACATATTTCATAATTTTTCAGTAAGTAAATGATTTTGTTGCTTGCAAAAAAAGAAATCGTCTACAAGTATATCATTTTGAAATCCTCATTGAATGTGCCAACTTTTTTTTCTATTTTTCTGATTACTATTATGACTTGGTCTATTGCCCTATTCTAGCTTGACGTCGAATGCTGGGACACCCTGTATATAGATATTTTAAAAATAAAGATAATGAAGTTTTGCTCGATTGGATTCATTTTTCATTTTTCCCAAGTGGAACAGATAAAATTTCAATATTTGCTTTCATTTATGTTTTCTAGAAATCGTTACAAATTATTAACCATACTCGAAGTCGGTGTTTACAATTAAATTCAACTATTTTCCCACGTACATTAGCACATTCCTTCGACTAACCTAATTTCTTGTGAAAATTCTAAACATGTACGAACATCTGTAGACAGAACGATTCCGAAAGAACTGGTCGACATCAAGTTTCCATTACAAATTACAAATCGGAACCGAATTTGGTGTTGAACTGGATACTAAGGTGAATTCAATAGTGTATTAATCGCAAATAAAGTCCCACATTCCATTCCAGGCAGTGGCGGATCCACGATTTGGGCCAGAAGGGGTTCGTAACTCGAATTTAATATCTAGAGAGTGAGTCAAAAATGTTTACCGATCTTTTTGAGGGTGTACGTTGATTAAAAAAATTATAGTTTGTTGAATGAAATTATGGACCAAAAGGCATACTAAGGAAGATATATCCTGCACTGCGCATGCTCACCTGTCATAAGATACGTCCACGTATGTTTTTTTTATATAAAACTTCCCACGAAAGGAGACATCCTGTAATGTTCAGAGAACATCGTGAGAAGCAAGGGAAAGGAGGTAGGAATTGGTGTTCTTTTTAAATTTCTGAAGGTCATATGCCTCGGGGAACATCTCCCTGGGCAATGTGTTCCAGAGCCTCGCTGTTCGTTGGATGAACGAGTCTTCGAAAAGAGATGTTCTGCAGGTCACCGAATTAACCACAAAGGGGTGTGAAGACTGGACTTGACGGGTTAACCTCGAAGAGACCGCCATAGGAGCATCGATTGTTGATATTTCAGAAGAGCACCGCCCATGAAAATATCTATAGAATAGAGACGGATCGCGAAGTAAGCGAGTTAGTAAGCGAAGCATCACCGACGAGACGAATTGCCCTTTTTTGGACAGAATCCAACAGCTTCAGGATATGTTTAGGTGCTGCACTCCAAATATGGGAACAGTATTCCAGGACAGGTCGGATTTGTGCCTAATAGATCGTGAGCAGCTGACTGGAAGTGAAATAGCTCCTGGCACGAAACAGAAAACTAAGTTTTTGGGATGCACTTTTAGCAATTGATCTCACATGACTTTCCCAAGAAAGGTTATTGCTGATAGTTATACCAAGCATCGAGATGGATGACTTCAATTGATGTGCAGCCTAAAGTGCTTGATAATCATCACATCACCAGTAAAGTTCATTCTGAATCTCTCAGATTCCGATTTCGAGTTGGTCTTTTATAGAATTTACTACTTTCCGATTCTGGACCGTATCTTCTTCTTGCTACATCGAATTGAATTCGCTTCTCCGAAACGTCTCTAGAGAATTTCCATGAATTATTCCAAACTCGACATCCTACATTCGTGAGTACTCTCCACACTCCGTCTGATAATTGGGGATCGCCCGTACAGAAATTGAAAAAGAAGCGGAGCCGATAAAAAATAATGCAGTGACTGGTTTCGAGAATTGGCGAGATCAAATAAAGATGACTTTGCTTCAAACCTGCTTCAAGATCCAAGATATTGATGGAAAATTATGTACATGCAATATTCCTGAGTTATATTCGAGATGACTCCACTTTAAACCGTTAAATTTAGCGAGATTCAAAAAGCAACGCTCCTTGTGACGTCAGAACTGCTAATATCGGCTGCATAGCAGAATTGGCACTATTTTTTAGGATACGGAGGATTAAAATCAAATACTGGATGTCTTGGTATTGCTTCCAAAAATCATAATGTCGCATATTTTTCAAACGCAACCTCTATACAGGATGTCCCTTTTTCGAATGACACTGTGGGATCTCGTTTAGTTGGTTCTTCAAGAGTAATAATCTGAAAATATCTCTAGTTTAGAAAAAACAAACGCATAAAACGAAAATTTTGCGTGAACAGAATTGAAAATGTTATCTAAAAAATCAAAGTTGACAGGTGTTTCTCCGTCATTTTGAGAATCACTGAAAAGGCGAAGCTATATTCAAAAACTGCAGAATGAAGTTTTAGTTGAAAATATACAGTACGATTATTTTATCCTGGAAAAATTGGAAACGAAAATCGATATTTTTGTATTTTCGTGATATCTATAACTATATTCGAGATATTCAAAGTTCTTTTCTGATTATTATTTCTGTACCAATTCAGCCATGCTTTTTATTTAAAAATACATTTTTAGGTCATAACTCAAAATTGAACATTTTTCTTTATTTTTGCTACGCCAATGGATTTAACTGGAAAATAGCGTTCTTTTATTTTTTTTTTCTCCATGTACATATATTTAAGGATACACACAGAAAATTTCAAATCGTTCGGGTGAATATTCACACGCAAATTTGAAAAGGCGTTTGAGAGTGCTTAAAAGTGTTTTTCTCAAAAAGGTGTTTTCAAAGTTGGTGATCAAAATTACTCGATAACAGCTAAACCGATTAGTATAAAATTTTATTACGAGCTTTTTGAATATCTTTTTTAGTAATTGATCAAAGATTTTTCCTCACCGATGAATATCCTTCATTTTATAAACAATTTAAGGCCGAAATTTTGATAAAAAATAGTTGTTTTTTTTTGAGAAACCGATATTTTGCCAAAAAAATTTATTGTGCTTATTCCTTCGATTAATTACTGGATTCAACATTACTTTAACGAAATCTGTTTGGTTTTTTAGTTTCGGATGATCCAGTTCAGAGATATGCCTAGTGGTCACCGCAAAACGTCTTTTTTGGAAGGAGCTCCCAGAGCTCAGCTGTAGCTCCTGTCTAAATAAATATTTTCACTGATACTAATTCTCAAAATACTGTTGAAAGATTCCATAATATGTGTACAAATTATTAGATCAATAAATTCAAAAGTTTTCTCAGAAAAAATTCTGGAAAATTCGATTTTTTCGGCCTTCTGACTGTATATAACCCCTTAAAAATGTAAAACATGATGACTTGTTATTCGCATGAGTCGATAAATCGAAAAATAGAACATTTATTTATAAATCGAAAACAACAAAAGACGATAGCCAATTTATAATCGGAACTTGCCCACCCTGTACAGTCGTGTTATTCATCACCCATAAAATATTTGTAAAGAAAGTATGACAGCAATGCTTGTTTGAACTCGTTCCAATGCCCACCACGATGTTGAAATCAAAAACAATTGCGAGAACTAGTACAATATATTTAGATCAACGTCAATATCTGTTGGGTCTGAAATCTTCGTCAGAAAAATAGGACTCGAAAGACAGCATGGGATCCGAGTCCGAGTTGTTGCCCAAAATCTGAGGGACCTGGGGCACGGACTCGTCCTTGCTCTCCCCCTTGACGATGTCGTCGACGATTTCCCGCGAAATCGAATACTCTTCGTCCTTGTTGACGACTTGCTTATCGAGGACCATTTTGGGGTACTCGTCGAAAGGCGAGGAATTACTGATGACGCACATCAGAGACGTAGAAGCGGATTCTTCCGAGAGGGACTTCAAGTCCTCTTGCTCTTCCGTTTGGAAGTTGAATTCCTCGATCGGTTCCTGTTCTTCTTTGCACTCGGTAGAGAATTGCTCCAGAATAGCCTTCGCCAGAAAACAGGAAGTGTCACGTGGTGATTTAAGGAGGTGTTTTCACAGGAGGGGTGAATTTAGAAACGGTTTAAATTCATCCAAAGATGTATATAGTCTATTTCAGCTGGGTTGATACCTGTGACGCGTCGCCAGATTTAGCCGTGATGCCACATGTTTTTCACATTTTCAGCGATGCTCCGAATTTAAACTTGAGTATATAATCATATTTCATAAAAACTATTTAACCATTGTGAGATCGTGATGAATAAATATTCATGAAGATTCTTTACTTACCTTTTCGTGTTTAAAATGTTGTAATAAAGATGCAACCATTTTCTGGGCATCTCCACTCAATCCTCTCGACATTTTGATGAGAATACAATGATATTAAGCTCTCAAAAGAACAATTTTAAAAAATCGCAATAAAAGAATAATTCGTATGTAAACAAACGAATGTCGAGAGGATTGAGTGGAGATGCCCAGAAAATGATTGCATCTTTATTAGAACATTTTAAATGGATAACAGGAACCCCTTACTTTCATTGGATTTTTTTCGAAATGTAAAAGTAAAGCATCTTCATGAATATTTATTCACCACGATCTCACAATGGTTAAATAGTTTTCATGAAATATGCTTATATACCCAAGTATCCGGAGTTAATTCGGAGCATCGCTGAAAAAGTGAAAAACATGTGGCATCACGGCAAAATCTGGCCACGCGTCACAGGTATCAACCCAGCTGAAATAATAATAAACTATCCTATTTTATCATTGCGTTTATAGTTGGTAACACTTTGCGACGATGCCAAACTTATTGGCCATGTTTCAAACGATTTTCCTATAGCTGATCTATGTTTGTATTTTTTTCCTTCTATTTTTTACAATACGAGTAAGTGCACCACTATTCATCCCATCAAATTACTGAATTACTGCGAGTGCTAAATTATTTCAGAAATATTTCCATACATCATTGTAAATTTGTTTGTATCTAGAAGAATTTAAAAAATGATATGAAATGAATATTGCATTGTTAGTCGCTAATTTATTCGATATGGAATAGTATATTCTTCTATTTCAAAATTATTTCTTGCACAGACCAATCGAACTGTCTGGACTTTGTTGACAACAGAAGAACGATGTTTTTTTCCAAAGCACCCCTTGCAATGAATGAAAAATCAAATATTTGACAATACCGTGATATGGAACCACCATCTGTGATACATCGTTGTGAAGAGAATATAAAACGTTATCTGAAAATGGCGCCCATAAAAAATAACAAAGTTGACAGGTGTTTCGTCGCCATTTTGGAGATAATTGAGAAGGCGATGCCATATTCAAATTGTCCATGAACAAGAGTGTGGATAAAGTTTTCTGATGAACTAATCAGTACGATTAGTTCATCAGAAAAATTAAGCACAAAAATTGAAAATTTTCGATATCTCCGAAACGATCGAAAATATTTTAGATTTCATTTCAGATTATTATTCGGTACGAAAATGGACAACTTTGCCCCAATTCGTATCCCTTGAGATAAGCGAGATTCCTACGAAAAACGGAGCACTAAAAATAAAAAAAACGGATTTTAAAAGAAAAATAACTATTGCTTTCGCAGGTCTGTGATATTGTGATAGGTTCGATTCAAATTTACGGAATTCCAATCACCCATTATCTCGATTTGTTCAAGATAAAATTATCATCAAAATGCACTGTGGTATGCAACGGAAAAATCAACAACTTTCAGTAAATATAAAGATATTGAGCGGCATACATTTTGATGAAAATTTTTCTTTTGCACTATTTTGGTCAGAAATTTTTTTTCGAGGTATCCTCTTCAAAGTTGAAATCTTACCTTCTTTTTCGTTTCACTTTCAAAAATGTGCATTTTTGGAAAAGTTGTTGTAACTTCTTTCCTGTTTGAAATTCTTCGTTTCTATGAAAACATTTCCAGAGCACTTTTTCACGTAGAATTCAATGGTTCAACTTATAAGTTTTTTCAAATCACATATCAATAGTTTGCGTTCCAAAGTCAATCTTAAAACATGAAAAAACCTAAAGGCCCTGTATTTCAAAGATGTCCTAAGCAAAACATTGAGTGTGCTATATATTTGAAATGGTGATTTCGGGTTCTATTGAAATATGTAGGAATTTACAGGTTGTCTCATTTGCAAAAATGATTTTTCTATCAATAACTTTCGATATATGATTCGAAAAAATTAATAAGTTGAATCATTGAATTCTACGTGAAAAAGTGCTCTGGAAATGTTTTCGTAGAAACAATGAATTTTCGACTGGAAAGAAGTTACAGCAACTATTCGAAAACGTACATTTTCGGAAAACATGCTGTAACTCAGAAACGGTTATAGATATCGATATGCAGTTTTCACCATGGAGTTTTTCAAAAAAATTGCTGCCATCAGTTTTCATCTATCTAGTCTACACTAGATGTTTCCAAAACAGGACTTTCCCTTAAAAAGTGTCCAATTTGGCCCACCCTGTACAATCTTGTGCAAAAAATGACACGGAAAAGAAAGAGGAAATTTCAAAATTGTAGTGGAATATGTCGAAAAGCATCAATTTTTCTTGGATAACATTGTAAAATTCGTGTATATCTACAGTCACACATTCACCCAACTTTCTTTTAGACCTCAAAACGCGCCTGACCCCGAAAAAAAAACTCGCATGCCTTTATGTCATCGTAATTCTCCATGAAATACTTGGCCAAGAAGATCCTCAACTTGACCTTGGGCCGCGCCCTGAGGATGGCGCCCATGAGGATGTTCACCACGGTCCGAATCTCCGGGTGTTCCTTGAGGTACTTCTGGTTCTCGCGCAACACCTCAAGCTTCTGGGCCGAGAGCTGATTCTGCTGGTACTCGTTCAGCTCTTGCAGCTTGTAGTAGGTCATACCTCTGGGGGTGTTGCAGGGATGGAAATCGAGAGGTTCCGTGGGGGAGGTCGAGTTGTCCGCCATTTTTTCGGGGAGGGTTTGTGACGGTGGTGGGTTATACGTATGAGGAACACGTCAGATTGCTGTCAATCAACGTGTATGACAACGAAAACCTTTTTCGGAAAAGGGAAATAACAGTCTCACATTTTTTTGGTGGCAGAGCTTTCAATTTCACGAACTATTTGCCTTCTTTATTTTAATGGACATTTTTGTATATATCTGTATAAACGATATTAATATATATTAATAAAATTCATTAAGCATGCAACAAATGGCAACAGTCTTTATTTGAATCTTAAAGAAAATTCTCATCAACTTAGGCTCGTCTTGAAACCAACATAGCCCCTAATGATTTCCAGTTTCTTCAAAAATTGTCTCTTTCAAAATTACAAAAATTTTTGAAGTTATATTTTTCGAAAAATAAGTAACATTTTGGATTTTGTATAGTATTATATATTTTTGGGGAGTCTAAGGTAATTGTGTTTCAATTATTGGAAAATATACGGGGTGTTTCATGAAAAAACATAACTTTAGTTATACTTGAAGAATAACAACTCTTTACAAAAATCTGACTACGCCACTGGATTCAACATTTTCAATTTTGCGATGTATGTCATGTATGGGCTCATGATATCATCGAAATTGATGTTACGTTGATGATTGTTGTTAATTGATGATAACGTTCCCAAACAATATGAATTTTACAGTAATTCAATATCAATTTTATTTTAATTATTACCTATCTATGATTATCTGAAATAATAAAATTCATCATTTTTTATCAGAATGTTAAAATAGATTAAATATTCCTGAATTGTTTCGTGAGTTTCGTTCCGTGTCTCATTGAAATTTCTCAGCGCTTCGTAATATTTTTTCTCATCAATAAATCAATGTGATCGTTATAAAATCTAGATGGCTATTTTTATTTACTCTACCCAGTGTGACCCAGAGCTATGTCGCAGCGATTTGTCTATTTTTAACAATATATGTAACCATTTCCCCAAAAATTTTATATTTATTAATTGTGTAATGGATCCTCAAAAATATATTATTTTTGAGAATTCCTGTAAGTCAAAAAGTTAATTATTTTTGACAAATTGTAAAAACAAGGACTGGTTCGAAATATCAAGAACCAAAAACGTTCGTAAATAAATACAAACTTCGCGAGAAGTTCAACAATATTCCAGTGGTCTGAGTAGGATAGATAATATGTACGCAAATTTTTTATATTGAGTAATGTCATTCCAGCCAACAACAGTGTTTCAGCTGAAAATACACCTCGTAACCGATACAAGCCGCCCACACAAGTAAAATAAACATAACAACACGAAATTAGCGCTGTAACACCAGTTAAAACAATGGAAAAATAATAAACAACTACCTGATAAAAGAAAGCTACACACACGCATGCTGTAAATCGATCGATAGCATTATATTGCAGGTCAGTCCCAAACAAACAAAAAACCGAGTTAACTACCGTACTTTTTACGGATAAACCCACTTTTTCGTTCCGTCTAGAGACAACCACCTGTCATTCCGCAGAGGGCTGAGCCTCTAGAATATTGATTTTCGTGATGGCAATGCAGATATTCAAAAGTCCAGTGTAATTCACATACTATAATCGCGAGGTGCGGGTCGTCCATTACATTGCTAAACAAGTGGGCAGCGGTCAGGAATTACACAAAATTATAATGAATCGTTTCACTTACTTGCCGAGCTCTTCCTTCAAATCGTAGTTGTCGCTGAAACGCGTACAAGGTGGTAAGGCCATTCTCACTCGCGAATATGAAAATCTAGCGCGACCAAATGGAAATTAACTCGGCACTGGGAATGGCGCGCACTTATGCCACCCAAAATACACTATCGCGTTCGCACGGCGCCGGCCTAACAGGGAACGTTTTCCTGCTGCTACTGCGGAACACGTCGGAAACGTCCTGTTCCCCACTAGGTTGTGAATCCTCAGGGATCTAACCTAAAAGATCGATATTCTGCTGTGCGTAGAGGCTGCGCTCCCTGGCGGACGTACGACGCGATAATTTTCAGTTTTCAGGAGCAAGGACACAGTATACGGTGGGTCAAACGGGTAACGCGAAATAGCGTCGTTGAATATTGCTGCCACTAATTTACGTAACTCGTAATATATCGATGATTTTATTCGACATGGAATGGTGGGATAAGTAACAGGGTGACCCATTTGAAAAAGCCCAACAGTTTGAAGAATGTTTCGAATAATTATTATAGATTAGATGCAAATCAGTTGCTGATTACCAAAATTAGGGTAATTACGTAATTAAGGTATACCACCAGAAGCAAGAACAACATCATTCCATGAATATATAAATAGATTCCGGCAGCTTTTATTACGAGAATATATAAATAATAGAATTTCGAAATTCATTTATACTTGGAGAGTAATTATTATTGAGGCTCGGTCACAATAATTTTTCATTATTAAATTGAGACTGCATGAAATGTTTCAAATCTTGCAATTTAAAAATTTAAATATTTTTTAAAATACATGAAAATGATATCTAGGGGAATTTCTGTGTGAAGGCAAGCAGCTGGCTACACTGCAAAGTGACATGTGTGATTTACATTTTTAGTGACATATATTTGACACTTTATAATTATAACCAAAATCATGAATGTTATCTACTGTTATCTATAAGCTATATATCTATTTATTTGGTTTTGTCAAGTGTTATTTGCCGAAGACACTCAAAAAATCTACATTGCAGTACCTTGAGTTTTTCTAATCTGCCTGAGTTTAACATTTAATGGCACATTTGATCTGTCCCCAATGCAGAAATATTTGTTGAGTGCTCTCCTCCAGTTCAGTGAAGATGCAAACATGTTGACTTCAAAAATCACTCCAACGTAATTGAGTATAAACACTTTCCTCAGAAATTATTATGTAGTGATCACAAATATTATATTTTGAAAAAAAAAACTATTATATTTAATAACGTTATGGGTATTTGTTGGTGTAAAAATAAGGATGAAGAAAATGATACATACGTCCCGCAAATGTCGAACAACCATCTCAGTCATAATGTTGTTCTACCTGTTTCACCTGTTAGCTCACAATATTCTTTCAAATTACAAAAAGAACCTGATGCTGCTGATGTCGATAAGCTAGTACTAGAAACTTTGGGAGTCATCGCTACCCTTGTTGATAAGTAAATGTAATTAATCATCACTTTTTTCTTAACATAATATTCGAATTATTTTACAGTGAACAAGAACCTCCAAATTCAATGCTTCTTTTACACAACATTGCAGATAATGAAGAAGGATGGATACAAGTTGTTAATTCGATGATAAATGTAATTCCTCTTATGGAACCACTGGGTCCCTCAGTTATAACCCTTTTATTAGATGATTGTCCTCTGCCTTCTAAGGAATCAGTGGTCAAGGTAAACTCTTCTACCAAGATGTAATGGTCAATCAATTGGTTTTATTTTTTAGGTAATTAAAATGCTGAATCTTTCCAAAGAAGCAGCCTTGTCAGGAAGAGCCAATCCTACAAGGCAAAGGAATATTTGTGTAGTTCTAGGCTGCATAGCAGAAAAGTTGGCAGGTCCACGGAATATGGAAATATTGAATAATAGTATTATAGACTATCTATTGACAAACTTGGTAAAGCAAACAGTAGCCAAGCAAATTGAAAAACATTGATATATTTGTATTTGTAGGAGCTTGATACAGATCCTAATATAATTCTATTCTCATTGATAGCTTTGGAGAAATTCGCTCAAACCAGTAGTAATAAAATAATCATAATGAATAAGCTGAAGAGTTTGGATAAATGTCCCATATTAGAGTTGGAAAGGTGGAAAAAAAAGAACCATTACGTCAAGAGGCAAGTTGGTTTTTGTGCTCAATGGGTGCTTGATAATCTATGTGAGTATTGCAAAAATCTACTAAAGGAACATAAAAACTGCATCAAGTATATTCAATCACCTCTACAAATGAATATGTGACAGCTTCTTTTCAGTTATCATCTTATTTCAATGAGTAACTGAATCTTATATTCCCTAGTCGTGATGGACAATCGCAACTACACCTACCAAACAGTCCACATGGAAGATATAAATGCCATGCTCAACACCAGTGATGTCAGTGAATACCTGAAAATATCCCCAGATGGTTTGGAAGCTAGATGTGATGCATATTCCTTTGAGAGTGTGAGGTGTACTGCACAAGCAGACCAAGGAGTTTGGTATTACGAAGTTTGCATCATCACTCCTGGAGTCATGCAGATCGGTTGGGCTACCAAAAACAGCAATTTCCTCAACCATGTGAGTAGAGTTGTGATTATTTAATAATAATAATATACTTTATTGTCCTTTTTGACAATGTAAATTGTATAGAAATAGTCAGAAACACAACACCAAAACTACAAATAAATACATACAAACACATCAAAACCAAGTTATATAATCGTCAATGTGAAATATATGAAGCCTTGAAAGGATAAAATCAAATCTCTTGAATCACTGCAAAACATATAATGCTAAGAGTAAAATATTGAAAGAAATGTTCAACAGAATACAGACATCTTTCAATCAAGTACAACTTTAACTTTCTCGTGAATAATGTGAGAGAAGAACAGCATTTCAAATCGTTGGGCAAAGCATTGAAAAAGATCAGGCCAGCACTATCTGGTGATCAATAGGAAACTGAATAATTTGTTGATGGTATTTGAAAATTGTCTTTGAACCTGGTATTTCTATCATGTATTTCAGACCTTTTCGGATATTTATCTTTGTTTTTGAAAATATACAAGCATAATTCAAGAATATAGTGAGAAGGCAGAGTCAAAAAATTCAATTTCACAAAGGGATCCCTACAACTATGTTGTTTGAAAACATTAGATATTGTTTAGATTTGGTTCAAATAACACTGCATAAACAATTAATATTTGCTGATATTTGCAGAATAAAATAGAATCAAGTATTTGTTTATTTTCAGGCAATATTCAATTTAATACTGCACATTATTCAAAGTGATATAACAGAAATATAATCACAAATAAAATGGGCAATTTTCCATTTTTTGTCATCAACATGCTTAGCGGACTCACATGAAAAAACAATTTCTAGAACAAAAAATATAATTATAAACATTTTATTCAAAATCAAGTCATGAAATAAGATTTCATCCATAATATACACATATAACTTAAAAATTAATATTGCTACTTGTCAGTTCATTATAAAATATTGGTTATAAGTTCCTCAAATCTCCATCAATTATTGAATATTCTTGTAATGCAATCTTATAATACACAATCTTGAAGTTGTCAAATACTCATCAACGATTACCAATTCATTATTAAGAAACATTTTTTGAAAAGTAATTTTCAGAATATTTCAATAATAAATTCAGATCACCATGAACTGTTTGATACAAGTATTACTAATATATATTCCATTCTGATGAAATTCCATTTGAAAATAACAATGAAGTTATCAATCTATGTAGTCAGTAATGCTTTCATCTTCTTCTGTTAATTCTACAATATTCATATACCTCCAAATGTATGGAATGACAGAACCAGTATCTTGAAAGAGATTTTTGACTTCTTCAAGTTGCGGCAAAGTTAAAGGAACGTCTGGATAAAGGTTCTGGAAGTCTTTTAAAGCTTCCTTCGTATCTCCTTGATGTTTGCCTATCAGAAAAATCATGTTGATACGTTGTTTGACTATCACTTCCATTATGTTAGGTTTGTGGAAAGTTGTTGTGATAAGCACTAAATCAATTGATTACAGTAGGAAACGTACCCAAATCTCGAGGTCAAATGTCTGGTAAAAACGGTACATCAATAAAAACTGAAAATAATATACAAGGTGGATAAATTCCTATGTTTTGAGTGACAAATAACTCATAAAAAATTCAACAAGAAGGTTAGTTTTTTAAAAACCAATTGGATAAACAAAACAAATAGCCATTCGTTGAGAATTCATTAAATAACCTTCATATATCACCTGACTTGATATGAATTTTTAGGCCATATGCCGACATAATTAGACTCGAAATGAGATTGGAATGATACTTTTACTTCAATTTGAATTTTCATTCTTTTATATTCTAACTTTGCATTCTATCCACGACGAACAAAATGATTTCTTGATTAGTGAAATTTATTTTATTATGATTACTCATGTAGTCATTTTATTTTATTGGTTCCCCCCCGATACTTTCTTGTGAATTTTTTGGTTACGATCATGTTTTGTGATTTGATGAAGTGCTATTTATTTACTATAATGTCCATACTGTTATATTTCACTCAGAATTTTGTTTATTGATTGTCTACGGAAAATATTATTACGTTAACGTGAATTTCTTCCTAATTCTGTCCCGTCGATATGGAAAAATTAACTTTGAAAGACCGCGTTAATATAATCTACCTGCTAGGAAAAAATAAGGGACGCATTACGGACCCCAATATGGATAGATCGGTTATTAGTGGTATTAACAAGCTTTTCATTGAAACTGGTTCTGTGTTTCCATCGAAAAAGAAAGATGAATCGGCGTATATAACAGAAGAATCCATTTACAAGAAAGACTGTAAATCTTCAGAATAAATAGTGCCCAGCATAATGCTTGTTTCTTAAGAAATTTTTGAGATTCTGTTTGTTCAAACTATTCTTCTAGCATTGAACAGCATTTATATTGTGATCTGTGTTTTAGTGTTTATACATTTTCCATAATCATATCTTCAATAAAATATACTAGTCAAAGTATCGTAATCTAATTTTTCCTGTTATCTAAAATATTGACTGAGATATTGGTAACATATAAAGTAAATTTGTAAGTTAGTTATCTCAGCTATCAGATTTTTTTGACGTTTCTATACTATATCTTGTAATCCTACATTTCCTTGTTGAAAAAGCACCATTCAACTTGTTCTTCCCTGTAATTATATTACAGGGATCTCATAAAATGAATAAAGTCGTAAGATTTAGATTCAACTCCAAAAAGTTTTCGTTAGAAAACCGAAAACCATACCTAACCTCAATCTTGATACGGAATTTAGGTAGCAATCAGAGAGCTATTCGAGAAAGAAATCATATTCCTCGTAGCTTTGTATTCAGAATAAATCATTCTTTTTTCGAAATATATCCGTTTTTGATAAAGCAAATAAATGTGGAGTAAAATGTTATCACTTCTATGACCTATTACTAGTAGCACTCAAAACGTTGCCAGATGTGATACTCTTTAGTAATTTTTCATGATATTCGTCTTGATCTTGCATAATCCTTGAAATTTATTTCAGGAGGGCTACGGCATCGGCGATGACAGATACTCCATAGCTTACGATGGCTGTCGTAAACTTATTTGGTACAACGCTAAATGCGATACCCAAAATATACCTAGATGGGAGTCTGGAGATATTTTGGGCTGCCTTTTGGATCTCGACAACCAACAAATAGTCTTCTCCATCAACGGAATGAGTTTACCACCATGTATGCATGTGTTCAGTATGGCGACGTAAGTGGATTTTTTATTTGATTTGGTGAATCGTGTTTCAAACTTGACCTTCTTTGCTAATACACTGTGAAGTGTTGCCATGCTTAAATATTCCCAGCTATGTCTCAACCAATTAGAAGTTCAGTGGTTAACTAGACACTTTTTTATTTCACATTACAGGTTTCGAATAATAATAATAATATCGTTTATTGTTCACATAGATAAAAGTAACATTGTCTAAAGTGAAATACATTTCCAACAAACATAGATTGACTCCAAAAGTCTAGACTTGTGCAGAGCGTGTATAAGGTAAACATTAATAATTCAGAAATATAAACACAAACATATAAAATGGTAAAAATATTCAAACTTATAATAAGAAATGGGTTGATATAAGACACAATGTGAGAAACTAAGGTATGGAATTGATAAAACCAGAGATAAAGGTCGACATGGTTAGTGTATAGATAAAATAATGCATCAAAACATCAATAAAATATAAATTATGTAATTGGGTATAAAATTAGTTATAGTTGTTTAGGAAAATATTGAAGAATTCATTTGCATATAAACATAATATAAACATACACATCTATACATATTATATCATGTTGTGAATGGATTCACGTGTTTGGGATGTTATGAATTTCTTCACTTCCTTTTTGAATATTGCGGGGGATACAATATTTTCAATCGTTTCAGGTAGGTAGTTGTAAAACTTTGGGCTGAGGTAACTAAAGCTTTTTTGTTCTATGTTTTTAGACATTAAAGGGGTTAGGTATGTTTGGTGTCGGTATCTGGTATTATAATGAGGAAGTTGAGACAGTGAGAGATATTGAGATTTTATTTTTTCCATAAAATATACGAAAAATTATTACACCCGTATTTTTTCTTTTTTTGTGCGATCGAATTTGACTCCAGAATTTCGTTTTGAAAAACTAGTTTTGGCTCCTCCACCATTCTGATGACGTACCAAGTGAAAAACCGGGTTCACACAGGAACAAATTGAGATTTTGCGTGCGGAAGTACAGTGTTGCCCTGCTTCTAATTTATTATAAATATTCGGAAACACTGACCAGAATATCTTGGTAAAATATGTCGTGGATTTTGCAATACCAAATCATGGATTGTTTACCTATCGTATATGTCTTATGAAATATAACTAGCACATAACATGCGAAAATATATGAATGCGATGATATAATCGAGGGCTATGGCTGAATAGAAAATAAATGAATGAATCGAATTTGTTCTTGAAGTGAATTATTTCAATATAATTTTGTGTTTGAATTTTCGGAACAGCTTTCAATTTATTTTCATGAAAATAGAAAGGTAGATCTGGCAATTGCGCAAATGCATTCGTAGATTTCGTCCGCGATCATCCGGATTACACCATAACATAACACGTTGACAGCTATATTCACTCTAAACTCACTAAGTACGTCACAGTTTCCCGCCCCAAAATTTATAAATTGGTTTATTTTGAAAATAGAATGGAGTTGAATGATTTGTATTGTCATTCTAGAAAGTAGAGATATCAAACTGAATAGTTGAGTACTTATTTGATGAGAATTCGTCATAAGGAAACTTCTCCATTATGTTCGTTTTTTCGTAGGCTAGATTGAGAATAACGTTGTTCATTAGTGCAATTCATAAAGAATAGTTGTCTTGGATCGAGGAGTCCAGTTTCAAAGAAAAGTTGGTCTGACGTGTAGTCATTTCTTTTCCGAATATCTTCAATTGGTTCATATTCAATATATCTCTTTGAATTTAAACATGAGGTGTTGGATTTTTTCAACGATGTAATATATGTGTTTTTCCCATTTGAGATTGGAGTCTATGATTATACCTAGAGATTTCATTTCTGTACATGATTTCATATCTAGATCGATGTAAGGAGTTTATTATCAAGCCATTGTTTAATATTCTTGAAATCGGTTTCAACTATGTCTCTCAGAGATGACCAATTTTCGAAGCTATAAAGAACTGCTGTATCATCAGCATATGTTGTTATTTTTCCAGTTTTAGATGATTACTAAATATTAAATAAACATTGAATAACTTCCATAACGAGGTACCACTAGACTTTGAAAAGTAACGGACATTATCCAGATTGAGGGAGTTGAAGAAGGGAGAGTTTGTTTCATTTCAAAAAGTGTTTTTTCAAAAAATACAAATCAAAGTGTTCCAAGTTTTCGTCAAAAAAAGTATCACTGTAAAAATTACTACAACACTACTTTTAGGTCTGGATTTTTCGCTGCTGCCAGTTTCATGTCCTTCCAGCAGTGTCGCTTCAATTTCGGCGCAGAAAAATTCAAGCATCCGCCTTCGATGCCCTTTTCGACGTTCAACGAATTCGGAACGTTGCAGCCCGAAGAGAAGATCGTGCTGCCCAGGCACATCTACTTGAATCAGCTGCGAGAGCAGAATATTGGAGAGGATAGCTGCACACTTTGCTACGATCAGAAGGCCTCGATTCGGCTGCTGCCTTGCGAGCATTCGTGAGTGTCAATTTTGAGAGAGAAGAAATAGGTTTCATAGTGTCGTGTTTGATATCAGAGTTCCAATATTAAGTAAATATAGCAGAAGTCACTTCAATTAAGCTAGCAGAACCACTTTGGAATTTTCGATATTTCGCTAGGCCATAATAATTTAAGGCTAATTTATTACCCTAATGCCGAATTTATTGCTTTTTGTTCCATAAGAAAAATCAAAACTCATTTTTTCGCCATAATTTAAGGCTAATTGTCGAATTTTGCTCTTCATTTTTTTTTATCCTATGTCCTAATCTTATGTTTAAAAGGTGGTTTTTCTTATAAAACAAAGATCAATAAATTCGGCGATAGGGTAATAATTAGCCTTATACATATTATGGCCAAAGGAAATTTTTAAAATTCGAAAGTGGTTTTGCTAGCTCAATGGAGGTGCAGAAGTCCTTTATTGAGTTCTATGTTTGGTTCTTTCCAGAGTTTTTTTATTAACCCACTTATTCAAGTTTCACCTGTATGTTTGTAAAAGCGCATGTAGTCTAGTTCTAGACCTACACTGAGAGTAAATATCCGGCAGTTTCTTTATCTATTATTAATTTTTCTCTTTGAAATCTCAATTTGGCGCTTTGGTTATAGTCCACATATTGAGTGATTTAGGATTGGATGAAAAAATGTTTTTCAACACGAATTTGGCAATATTATCGGCAGGAAATCAATAATTTTCGAGATATTCCACTTTGAAGTCCAAAATTTCACCTTCTTTTCTTGAATGAACGTTTCGAACAAGATTTCGTTGCAAATTTCTTCATCAAAGAGACACATAACATTGAGAAAAGATATACCATGCTTTTATTCTCAGATAAACATGCATAAAAATGCAGTTATTTCCATATAATAAACATACACGTCAAATTCAATTCAATTTTGAAGTGGAATATCTCGAAAAGTATTAATTTTCACAAATTCGTGCAATTTTAGCTATTTTATTTCATTTCAGGGGATTTTGTGCTGTCTGCGCCAAACAACTGGTAGAATGTCCTATGTGCCGATCCACGTTTCATAAAATCGAAGAATACAGTCCTTCATCATGACATACAAGGTGTTGTTGAGTTTGTAATAAAAAATCGCTTATATTATACACATTTTTCGCTTTAATTGCAAGAAACGGGTTCGTATGTTGATAGTTTACTTATTTCCATTTTTTATATTTTCTATATGTCCACTTTTTTCACCATATGTATAACATGACACTTTATTTTGTGTAAATCAACGAAGGTACTATATGTATATAATGAATATAATTATTATGGTTTAAGGCTTTATCCTACAAGGATTTGAAGTGTTGAAATGTAAATTTATTTGTAGATGTATATTTTTTGCCTACAAATGTGAGAGAAAGTTATTTTCTTTTGAAAGTTATGATCTGAATATATTTTAATGTTATGACAACACTGTGTTTTCTTTAAAACGAAATAAAATTGATTTACCTGCCATAGACTTGAGTAATTTTTAATCCTCTAACCGTGTTGCAAATCAAATAAATGGTCGTTAAAATATCCCAGTTGCGAAAGAATAACAATTTCGCGAATCACAATAGTGTATTAGATTACTCTTTCAAATAATTCAAAGTTTTGCTGTCACAAACTTTACTTGAGATAAGATTCATGTTTGTGATTTATCAAAATTCCTGTCCCCAAAATAAAACCCCAAAAAAGTCGGATATGAAATATTTCGAAGATTCATAATTTTGAATCTCGCGCGCATTTGTATGTTATTTTTTAGCCACTACGTTGGTACGAGAAATTAAACTCTTGCATTCTATGACACAGGATTCATGGGAATTTTTCCACGCCAATGCAATTCAAAGTAGCAAAAAAAGATAATTAATGTAGTTTAGTTAGGTTGATAAGTATTTTCTTTCGTTTTTATGTGCTAATCATCACTAAATCCATTGATGAAAATCACCCAATCACGTGCCTATAGTAATGCTGTGTTTTGATGCTAATTCAAGATGGCGAGTGAGTACACTTTGGAATTTCTTTGAATATGTGTGACATAAAAATTATTGTTTTAGATGTTTCACTAATACAAGATGACTGTATGGATGATTCTGATGAAGGTATGCGTCTTTATTTTCTTCGTATAGTTTACCTGCTGTATGTTAAAAGTCTCATCTACAACATTTGTGATTATGTAGATGAAAACTAAGTAAATTTGATTTATTTTTCCTGGAATATGGTTGTACAAAGAGCATTGTGAGGTGTAAATGAAGATTTCACTTTGTTTTCTGTCCGGACATAAAATAAATGTAGTAATCGAAGTGACTTGACATTTGTACACTCATTATTTATATCTGTCACAGCATTCCTTATTCATTTTTATATATAGTGTGAATTCTGTCTTATTCTGAGATAAAAACATTGTATTTTCATTCGTTTAATGGCGATAATTATATTTTATCCCAATTTCCTGATTGACAATTTCCGGAGATGGTTTGTTGTTGGTTTTTTACACGTTAATTGATACTGTTTTTGATATATTTAAATAACATCTAACAGTTCAATCTCGAATCGTAAGAATGCTTTATTACCTCGTAAGTAGATGAACAATAATCTGTATGCTAGACAAATCAGATGTTTCATCGAGTTTAAAGGGGTGAATAACCTTGAATTACTACTATACCCGCATGTTCTGGACTAAATTGAGACCAGTAAACATACATGAGCTAATCATCTTTCCTACAGAGTGAGGTGAATATGCGGCATATCATTAATGATTTCGGTGATATGTTATGGTTGAGAATTTATTATCAGCTATTTTCCCGATAGGTGGCTGTGCAGTGTCTGTCAAAACACTAATGTGAAGGAAAAGTATTTGTTTTTGTTATTTATGTGCTATTGTCAAATGACAATAATCCTGTTTTGTTGTATATCGAAACTCTTAAGCATCTTGAAATGATGTATTGAAATCAGATTGGTTCATGTTACCCAAATTTCTTAACCAGATTTTTTTATAATTTCAAATAAATATGGAGTGTTGCTATTGAGAATTGTGTAATGATTCAGAAGAAAGAATTTGAAAATTTCAGATTTTTGGCCACTGTTAGGTATAATTCTTGAAATCCATATCCATCCATCTTGAAAATAACTTATTTTTAATTCCACATTGAATAATTTAGTTCTTCTATAATTATTTTTCAGAATTCGGTCGTCAGTTCTATCACCATTTCTTAAATTCTCAACTGATTTCAAAGGTTTATAGGAAGAAATTTTTTTAAGCGAATCATTTCACAATATTTACGACTTATGCGTAGATGTACCAAATCAACCTTGCCCTCGTGCCTTCAAAGGTCAACGACGCCCCATGCTTCCTCTTTACGCACGCTCATATCGATTAGACGTCCGGACGGTGGCGCCTTCGTGACGACGCACTCAACTAACACAATGGCGGTGTTGCCAAATTCTTCACCTGTTAGTTGGGGTGGTGTCTTTGAAATTTCGCACACGAAAATAATTCAAATTGGGATGCTATACGGGGTGTGACATATTCTCGAATCCATGCGTATTTTTTCCTTCCTAGGATTTGACCAAGGCGATTGTTCTGTGGGAACACCAGAAGATGATTCTTCTTTGCAGCCTTTATTGAACTTGATGAAAGATGCACAGTCTACCAATGCTATTCATCGGTAAGTCTTTATTTTTTTATTTTTTTTTTGAAATTTACAAGTATCAAGAGTTACAGTTAATAGGCCGAAAAAAAAAGCGAATTTTCCAAAAAAAATCCGAGAAAACTTTTGAATTTATCAATCTGATAATTTGTACACTTATCATGGTATTTTTCAACAGTATTTTAAGAATTAGTATTAGTGAGAATATTTATTTGGAAAGGAGCTACAGCTGAGCTCCGGGAGCTCCTCTCAAAAAAGACGTTTTGCGGTGACCACTAGGTATATCTCTGAACTAGATCATCTAAAATTAAAAAAGCAAACAGATTTTGTTCAATGTTGAATCCAGTAGATAATCAAACGAATAAGCAAATTATTTTTTTTTACCAAATGGCGGTTTCTCAAAGTAAAAAATCGATTTTTGACTAAAATTTCGGCTTTAAATTGTTTATAAAAAGATATATTCATCGGTGAGAAAAATCTTCCATTAATTACTAAAAAAATATATTTAAGAAGCTCGTGTTGAAATTTGAGATGATCGATTAAGCCGTTTTCGAGTAATGTTGGTCGCCGACTTTGAAAACACCATTTTGAGAAAAACGCGTTTAAAGTTTGAAAAGCACTCTGAAACGCCAATTCAAATTTGCGTGTAACTTCGAATATATTCACCGGAACAATATGACATTTTCTGTGTGTATTCTTAAATATATGTATATTGAGAAAATGATATGAAAAAAATCGATTTTTTGAAAATTCTAACTGTATAATACCCTTTAACTACACACTTTCGCATTCAGCAAAACTTTAAATGCGCCTCCACCAAAATTTCTAAATGTGTCGTAAATAGTCACATTTTCTCAACGTGGTTAGAAAATCCGAAATAGGAATCAATGATAAAATTATTGTGGTTTGACTCTATACAGGCTGTCCATTTTTCGAATGCCACTGTGTATCTCAAGAGATACGAAGTGGGTTGAATTGGGGTAAAGTGGCCCTTTTGAAAAATAATCTCTGATAGTTTTGAAGATATCGCAAAAAAACGAAAATTCACAGAACATTGCTTATTGATTTAGACGAAATTTGACGAAGAATTGTCACCACTTTCAGAATACATAAAATGATAATGTTATATTCAGAATTTACATTATTAGCTATTTTCTAGGAAAACCTTGAAACACGTTGATTAATATTTTCGAAAAATCACTGCCTATTCGGCAATATTAATTTTTCAATGTTATCTTGAATATTCTCCATCAAAAAATTATTATGTTAGTCTTAAAAGAGATCACGTCCTTAATGACAAATATCATTTCGAACAGAAATACACTGTGGCTCAAAAATTCTTTTCTAGAAACATTAAATCATGTCGAATATTGATGCAGTTTTGTGGCGTATGGCATGAATATGTTTATTTCAAAATCACTGATTTTCGGAACAAAT
This sequence comes from Plagiodera versicolora, assembly GCA_037013635.1. NCBI lineage: Eukaryota > Metazoa > Arthropoda > Insecta > Coleoptera > Chrysomelidae > Plagiodera > Plagiodera versicolora. Next base: position 5,488,345 of record CM072991.1, on the reverse strand, counting down.
TTCAAGTCACCCACTCTGGTAAATTTCTCAGATAGTAACTTCAGTCTCATTAGTCCTTCATTTAGTTTATGATGTTTGAATACTGTTGTCTCAACGAAAAACGAAACAACCTACTTTTTGAAAATGCCCATTATAGCAATATCAAAAATGTAAAAGTGTATTCGAAAATGTATTTCATCAACAAACATGCAAAAAAAAACATTTAAATTTTATTAACTTTAGAAGAACCTTCCTTTCCCAGAATGAATTATTGACTCGTCCTGTATATCAATGTTGATAATATTTGATAATTCCTAAGCATTATTTCTGGTTTTATTTGGTCTCTGGAAAGTATGAAAAAAATAATTTTAAAACCCAAAATTGTCCATGCACGATCGAGTTTTAGTCACTCAGTATTTCCAAAATGCACTTCGTTTGGACTGAAGTGAATTATCTCCGATAAAAATATCGACCTAATAATTAGCTCAATCCAAATGATGACAATTGAAAAATGCGTACATGGATCCCATATTATTTTCCAGCGTCCTCGGTCCTCCCGAAATCGCTTATTAATTTTAATTCTATATACGACTCCGGTCCCCTGCCGTATTCAATTTAAATTGGAAAACAAAATTTAATTGATAGTGGAGCTCGGCTCGCGCTCCAATAACGTCGAACAAATGACGTCATCGCTAGACTGAATTCATGCAAATATGCCATCTCGAAGCGCGTCGGAATTTCGAACACCCTATAAAATCTCCGAATTACCATTCGAGCGGTGTGCCGCGGCGTTGAGGCGATAGCGAATTCCGGTTCATTTTATAGACCAGGTAATGACGGATTAGGATGAAAGCTGTCATCGAAATGTAGAGAATTCGTCGTTGTCTGCATCACAATCTAAGCCCGTTGTATTATTGATGCATCGTCATATCGAGTTATGATCTTTATACAGGGTGTTCCTTAAAGACATGCTAATATTCGAAGGGGGGATTCTTTGACACATTCTGAGAAAAAAAATTCCTATAAACGTATGTCCTAAAAGTACTTACTTTTGAGATACAGGGTGATAGAATTTTGAAAAAACAATTTTTTAATAATAACTTAGATTCTTCTGGACATCTTTAAAAAAATTTGGTACATGTCTACTATGCATTAAGGTGCATCTTGTGATGAACGAAATTTTTCATTTTCTCTACCAGTGGCGTCTGTACAAGTTTTGCATTGAATATTTTTGGAGAAGAAATACTACGTCACTGCTTACTTCCAAAATAAAAATTACTTTTAAGATCCTCATTCATTATTGAGCAAATTCAATCTCATGGATTTTCTTTGTCCGACGCATGGTTTTTGCTTAAAAAAAAATAAAAATCGTTTCTGATGCGGCGTGGAAATGTTTGTGCATCGACTGAAAGCAAATCAAGAGATCAGATTTGTTCCAAAAAGAATGAGAATCTGAAAAATATATTTTTCTTGTCAGATGCTCTGTTCTTGATTGAAATAATTGTGTTAAAATTGCTTCATATCGCAGTACCAACCGTTTAATAATATATATCACTCTGTATCTTGAGAGTTAATAATTTTAGGTCATACGTTTATAGCAAGTTTTTTTTTCTTTAAATGTGTCAAAGAATAAATATTAGCATATCTTCAAGGAACACCCTGTATAGCTTTTGGGTATTTAGGAAGAAAAGTGGGACACATCGCTTTTTTCCTAAATTACTTCCTTTCCACTGTCCCCACCCGACTCAGTCGTCCATATGCTAGACACGATACGACGGGAAAGATTATAATAAAATAATGTTTACTTCAGTTTCATGATCTTTATATCGATTGATGTTGATGATTTCATAGTAATCAACTTTACCCAGTTGATTGAACAAACCAATTGATCATATGTTCATGTTTTTTGAGCTTGGTAGTATCTAGGACAGTCAATAAATCTAAATTAATCCTTATTTGGGAAGTTGGTAACCAAATGAAGGAAACTCGCACGAATCAATGATTCATATATTCAAGATATAAAATTCATGATTGTTGAAAACTTCAGAATTCGGAATAAATGCTTTTCAAAGAAAAATTAATATACCTCTCTCAAGGATTATTTCCCTTTTTTTTCAGCGAATAACTCCTGAAAATAACTGAAAATGTGTAAGCAGAAAAATCTATATTATGAACTATAATATAATTATAGTATTGATATTATTGACACTATATAGGCTGTCCATTTTTCGAAAGCCACCATGGGGATCTTGCGTATCTTAAGGGATACGAAGTTGGTTGAATTGGAGTAAAGTTGCCCTTTTGAAAAATAATCTCTGTTAGTTCTGAAGATAAAAACGAGAATTCACAGAGCATTGCCTATTGATTTAGATGAAATTCAACGAAGAATTCTCACCACTTTCAGACTATATAAAATGATGATCTGTTATATTCAGAATTCACATTATTAGACATTTTCTAGGAAAACTTTCAAAACACGTCGATTAATATTTTTTAAAATCTAGATCGTACCATGAAATTTTTACCACGTATAAGATATGTTCGAAATTTAGTCACTTATAATTATAATATTGATATTATTGTGAGACCAAAAATTACGATATCAAATTCATACTAATAAATCGTGGTTTTTGAATTGATTAATCTCCAATGAAATTATAGTAACAAGGGTACGATTTTTTCCTGTAAATTCATTCCTAGTGTGCAATTTGCTGAGACGGATCTCTTAATTTCTTAATAACTACTGAAACAACGAGAAAAAATAGAAAAAGGAATTATGGAATTCAATCGTTCTCAAATCCCTTTAGAGAGAAAGGAAGCTTTTTGTAGCAGAATGAAATATCCGTTCAATAAAACAACTCCATAGCGTCACCTGAATATTCCTTAACGAAGTCATCTGAATATTTAAGTGGAAATTCCTTCGAGGAATAATCCGCCTCAAAAGAATGATAATTTAGTCGGAATACAGACGGGGAAGAAATCTTTCATGAGCTCGAAATGTAAAAACGCCATATTGCTTTACTTGTTGATTGGTTGTTGCAGACTCGAACTGTACTTTTTTGTCGTACGAGTTAGAAGCTGCAACAATTATGGTAATTCCTCCAGTTGTTTGTTTAGGGACAATATCCTTCGGGTGCATACCGAAATGAATGGTGAGGGGTCCCGTATGAGAATATTCGTTTAATTGAAATTCATACGTTCGAAACGGGTTTCAGAATGTATTGTGTGGTGCACCGTTTTTTTTTTGGTTACATTGAAACTGATCCCGTAGAAAATTGAAGCCGGAATGGTTATTTTCAGTAGGGCAGCGTACATGGGGTGTGTTCAGAAGATGAGTGGAATTTTCGGTCTCAATTTTCGTACTTCCCATATACTTTGCTGACAAAATAATATCCTCATAAAAAAATTTGGTGATTTTTGCGATTTTTTCCAAAAGAAAATACTCGATGGAATGTTTTTAAATTTTATTGGGCATAATAAGGTATATTTTCAGCTATATTTTGAGACATGACAATGCTGATATGGCTTCGACCGATTCAGAAAGTTTTATTTTTTTTTCTGCAGAAAACAACTTTCGCGTTCGTGTTTTTTTCAATTGTTGCTTAGTATCCTCCTTGAACTTCAAAGTGAGAAAAACAAAAATTGTCTGATCTAGCTTACAGGGTGTTGTTTTGAAAACCAATAAAATTCTAAAAAAATAGTAAATCCAGACCTGAAATTGAAATTTTTCAGAAGAAAGTACTTGATAGAATGGTTTCAAGTCATATTGGGCATAATGAGGTATATTTTCAGCTTTATTTTAAGACATCGCAATGCTGATATGGCCTCGACCAAGAACATATTTCTATTTAAAATTCATGCAGCCTATGGTTCTTTTGTGTTATTCATGAACAGCAAAAAAAAAGAGTCCAGCAGAGCTACCCATTGAATTTTTCGTAAAGCGGGAGTGTCTTCTTAATTGGAAGGAAAAATGAGAAAAAAGTTTGGAATTTTAACAGCGAACTGTTCATGCTCCATATAAGAATGCAGCGTATAATGATAGACGGGCAAAAAATACAAAAAGGTTCGATTTCCGACGATGTTTTATCTCTTTCAATGAATTTCAAGACAAAAATATTTTAGAAAAAACAAGAACATAGAAAGAACACTTGGTATATTGCCATGTACAGCTTAGGAGAAATGGGAATCGTCCTGCAATATAATTTGTATAGTGTTTTCTGATATTGTTGTAGCTTCAATATAGGGTGATTCACGACGAATTGTACATAGTCCAACCAAAAGTGCTATGGACCGAGACCATTTCATACCATTCTGGTATTAAAAAATGCCTTGTTGCGTTTTTAACGGATATACAAGATGATATCTGGAAAAATGTCAATTATTCTTCTTTGAATATCTAAATGAAAGTGAAAAACTCAGAAATATGAAATTTGGCACACTGAGTGTGTTTCCTGAGATCAATGTTTTTAAAAAATTTTAATTTCAGATCTGCACTTGTTTTTTTTTTTGAATTTTATTGTTTTTTTTTTCAAAAAACACCCTGTAAGCCAGATCAGACAATTTTTGTTTTTCTCATTTCAAAGCTCAAGGAGGATACTAAGTATCTATTATTCAATCAACTGTTGAAATTCTAGGCCGTATTAGTGAAATCAGTAAATCCGAGACCGTTCTTGGGAGAGTATTTGGGGTCTTCTCGATATGAAAAAATAGGACTGAAACAATCGTCTCGAGAAATTTGAAAAAGCATAAATTTCTATCCTAGTCCTACAAAAGACTATTCTTATTTAGAATTCAATTTCCCATCGATTGCGAATATTGTATTCTGTGTGTACCTTTATCTTTAAATTTATCTTTTTTTAATACCTAAAGGATTGTATCCTATACTGGATATTTGATTTAATTTTTCACATGAGATTCAATATATTTTCATTGACTGTTTGGGATCATATTTACAGTATAAAGTAGCGATTATATTAATGTTTATTTCCGTATATTCATTATAATACGATATTGAAAGTTTCTAACAGAGAATCAACTTTGCGATTGCTTACAGTGGGTTCATTTTGAACCATACCATAATGATGAAATTAAAGCTCTACTAGACGTAATGATACCATCATAACTGCTCATTTTTATCGGGTATTATGTATTATCCATGTCGTAATGATAATAAAAATATTAATGAAAAAGGAGGGATTGACGTATCGTAACTGTGCTGCATTTAATTAAAAATATAATCGTGATGGTGCTTCACGAATAACGGGAAAATAAAACAGTGTGTAGCTATCAGCAAAGAGGAAGCAAGCAATTATCATTTTCAATTTCATTAAATAATTATTTTTTTTACCAGAAAATTATGCTAGTCAAGTGGGTCAGAAAGTGAAACTGACTAGAGGTTATCTGAAAAACAAATGTAGGGTCTATCACCATGCAATCAATATTTTTTTTTTAATTGGGAATTTAAAAATGAGGGGAATGATGACTTCATAACTATTGTAAAAGTTGGCATGTTTACTGAACTGTGTCGAAATTTTTATAGTATTTATATAGGGCACTCACTAATTGACATTTGTAAAACTTGTAAAAACTTTGAAAGCAATTTTTTCTTAGCTATTATTAAAAATGTATTTTTTTTTTTGTTTTTGCCATTATGACTATAGAGGTATCAAGAGGAAATAATTTGAGTAAAATATTGACAGAGGGGTTGAAATTGATATGAATATCTTCATTTTAAATGGGAACTACAACTTTTTTCGAGAGATCAATAAAATCTTGTCCTCATTTGATACGTAAAAAAAACGTATTTGGCTTTGACGATGAAAATACAGTTTCTACAATTTTATTAGAGAAGACACTTTAACACGTCAATAAAACTGGCACAGCCGATTTGGCACAACCAAACGAAAATCATGCAGTATTAAATAACTATTTATTAACTATTTTCTAACACAAAACACGAAGGGTTTTTGAAAAAACGGGGTTGTGCCAGCTTTACGTAAAGCTTACACAGTCGCGTTGTAACTTTTTACTAAGTAGCTACGAAGTTGATTCAAATGCTCAATTTTTTAACTTTTCAATAACTCTCGACTGGCATATAGATACAAAATTTGATTTTGAACAAATTTGAAGATTCTCCGGAAGCTGAACGAAATTTTTCTTTCGAAATCTTTCAATCAAAAATATTGATTAAGACGAAAACGCTTCTCGTATTGTTTACTTTTTCCTGATTTCATATAACTGTATTGCACAGTTTTTCGAAACATTTACTATAATGGGACAAAATAAACGTATTACCGAGATTTCATGAAATGTATGCAAGTCCGGCCTCCGTAGAATTCTCAAATTTGTTCAAAATCAAATTTTGTATATACCAGTCGAAAGTTAGAAAATTGAGCATTTCGTAGCTACTTTGAGTAAAAAATAAAAACCGTTCGAGTTTGCAAATTGTTTTTTGTGTCAGAAAATAGTTAATGAATTATTATTAAATACTGCATGAAGCTGTGCGAGTTTTATGGACATCACTTTAACGATCATTTTAATCGATATGTTCCATATTTTTCACAATTCAATATATTGAGCTATTGAGCAGTTTAAATAGTTTGAATGAATGTGAAATAACGATTGGAGTTTCTGAAAATCTACCAATCGTTTTCTCGAAGAGACTTCAAAAAAATGTTCCACATCCTTGAGAACTCTGTTGAAGAACTTCAAGACTACGTTTTATTGAATGGGAAATGTTTTCACGAATGTATCCACCTAAATCCAGTTACATCGCCTTATCAAACAACTCGGATATTACTCGAAACATCAAAAGAAAATGACACATGAATTTGATCTTGTCAATCTTCCGTTCGAATTATAAGATGCCCCATCAACTGCGTAATGGAAATTCCAGATGATAACATCTGACACAGAGATGCTGGAAGCTTTCCGACATGAAGTCACGTGGGAAAACATTCGCCACAGGAAATATCCTTTCTGATGACATATTCGCCATCTGAAATACTTGGGCGCCAATACTATTGACGACAGTTGATATTCCAAGCATTGATTCTCATAATCATTCAGAGGATTGATTGAAGTTTTATAATGTGCTATGTTTTGGCGAATGAACATAAGCGATACCAGGTGGCACTAAAAATAATTAGAAATGTTGACATGGTTCTTGTGTTCGATATTATGTTTTGTTGATTTTATACTGAATTTGAATATTTGGAAAATTGTGAAATATATATAAATATTGTGAATATACAGGGTGTTCCTCAAAAACACGCTAATATTTGAAGGGGTGATTTTTCGACACATGCTGAGAAAAGAACTTCCTATAAACTTATGTCCTAAAAGTCTTAACTTTTGAGATACAGGGTGATAAAATTTTGAACAAAAATCAGTTTTTCAATAATAACTGAGATAATATTTTAGACACCTTTAAAAAATTTGGTACATGTCTTCTATATGCATCAATGAATTCTATGAATCTTGAAACATGAAACATTTTCACGTTGCATCAGATTTTTGAGGAATAGACTCTGAAGTAAAACGATTTTTATTTTTTTAAGCGAAACTATGCATCGGACAAAAAAAATTTGTTCAATAATGAATGAGGATCTTGAAAGTAATTTTCATTTTGAAATTAAGCAGTGGCGTTGTATTTTTTTCTCCAAAAATATTCAATGTAAAAACCGTACGGACGCCACTGGTAGAGAAGATGAAAATTTTCGTACATCACAAAATGCATCTTGATGCATAGAAGACATGTATCAAATTTTCTAAAGATATCTTGAATATTATCTCAGCTATTATCAAAAATCTATTTTTTTTTTATTTCATCACCCAGTATCTCAAAAGTCAAGACCTCAAGGACATACGTTTATGGGAAGTTTTTTCCCTAAATTGTATCATAGAATAACCCCTCGAAATATTTGAGAAACACCATGTATAGATGAAATTCTGTTTACATTCAGAAGTTCACAGTCGAGCATAGTATTGTTAAGGTATAAACAAAATTTAAACGAGATCTCACATTATCTATTCTATTTAGCACTTCTCACCAAAAAACATCAGAAAAAAACAAAAATTATAAACTCATGATTCATTCCATAACATAAATCCTGAAAGTGTTTGTGCCTTCAAAGTACCCCAAACTAAATCTTGCTATTCGAATCTAAAAACAAATCAACTTATCAGAATCCTGTATACATTTTAATAGAACCACTCACATTCATAACAGTATTCTAACCTCGTAGTATTTTCAATATGATAGAATGAATAAAACGAATGATAATGCTTACCACTTTTAGAAAAATAACCTAGCCTACTGCAAAAGTCTGAAATGTCTTTATTTTCATCATAAACTCACACTTTATTAACGAAAAATCATATAAAATACAAGATAGATAGTTTTATTGTGTTATAAAAAAAATTACATTTTTATCACAAGGGCTCGGTATGCAAACATGATTCCACATGGATCATAAGTTAAGTAACTAATCAACATTATACATTACAGAGTTATACAAGTTCCTAAGTATACCTAATAGCCACATTTTTAACAATCATTCATTCATAATGAACGATCGTAACTTCATAATATTCATCAGGGACTTCACAAGGTTTGCTAAGTGTAAAATATTGTGAGTATTGAGTAGAAGTACTAGACCATCAATATCGCCGATTTCCGACAGAATCGCATTTTGCCTTATGCCTGAGTAGATACTTTGGTTCTATTAGCACTTGCCTGATATAAAATACAATGAAACCATTCAATGTCAACATTTGCGGTTGTGTGACTGCCAACTTTGGCGCTGCAATCTCAAATTCATTCGCCAATAGACAACAGCTGCAGCGAGAGCCTAACCAAGAAGATTTTTTGCGAAGATCCTCCTCCACCTAAAAATTTCGACTTCGGTCGACAACATCTGGAAACCCACCATGCACATATAACAAGATAAAATCACCCCAAATCTCCGACTTCTAACCCCACGAAATATCCCCGAAAGGTGATGACGACGACGACGATGACGATCACGGTGCATCTGCTGGCTCGTGCCGGGCTCAGAAGCAGCTGGCTCCCATCTGGCGCCCCATTATACCTTCGTACCTCTTGTGTATGCACCTTAACGTCCTCGTCGACGGATATGGAGATATAAACTAGTCGACAAGTGAGATGGGGCGGGCCACAGAAAATTTCGAGAACTCGCCAAACAGGGTGGCCCATTAAAGTGTGGAGGATGAGAGTACACAAAAACAGGGTGTTCAGTCTAGGCGAGAAAACAGCGAAATAATTCATGACTTGAAATAATGCGATTTTCTCAAAAAAAAATATTATACATAATTTGAAGGCATAATATCTACAGTTCTACAAGATGAAATGACAAATTAAATTAACAATATTCAATAATGGACTTGAACGAAATTCGTTCTCTTCATTATTTACATCTTTCAAAGTAACGCTGAATAAAAACGATGTTTTTTTCGTACAACCATTTCAAATAGTTAGAATTCCCTGATTTGGAGTCCATGATTTTCTATCAAAGATTCACAAGATATAGTTACTTAACAGTCGTATAGTTTTATCACGAATTTAGGCAAGAATTCGTCTGTTCCCATAACGTGTAATGATTTATAAATAAATATTGTAATGGTAAATCCTTTCAAAATACCTGTCAAACCCATCTTCTATTATGAATTCTGTCCATTTTTACAATATCAAAATCTCTGCTGTTAGGTTATTAGTAGATTCTTATAAGGATTTTTCCAATTGTATATATCTCAAAATTGAAATGAATAAATAAATAATCATGAAATTCCTATCTCTCTCCGTTTATCGTACATCACCCTGTATACGATGACAATTCCTCCTCGAAGAGGATTCGTTCCACGCAAGAACCGGAAGCTACCTCGTCGATACCGTCAAGAAAACATCATTTAGAAAAAAAAAAGGGGGCAACCCAAGTCTGGCCAGACGTCTGCATATCTTCAGCACTTACTAAACAGACGCCCTAGCGGTACATCAGCCACCCCTACCTCACCGGTTTAGTAGGGGTGGTACGGTTGAAATGTCAATCAATCAATCAATATTCATTAACCAGTTCAAACACATATTAACGAGTATATACATGTGCCCCCACAAATCCAGTTAAAAGGCTTATACAGTGGGTCCATCAGTGGAATGGCCTGCTAGATCACCTGATCTGAGCCCATTAGACTTTTTTTATGGAGTTATTTAAAATCTGGAGTCTACTTAAACAGACCTGGAAATATCTCTCAACTACAAGACCGAATCAGACAAGAAATACAGAGCATAACACCCGCTATGCTATAGAATGTTAGAGACGAAAGTAATGCCCGGTTCAGTCATTGTCTAACGGTCAATGGAGAACAATTTGAACATTTATTGAAAATTTTCGTTCGTTTGTTCGTTTTTGGAAGTGTATCACATCAATTGCATAACTACTAATTCCATTTAATTTGTTTATTACATTCAGTAACGTATTACTTTCCATAAACAATTTTCATACTTTATTTTTGCATTTTTGCCCACCCTGTACCAATTTGAAGCAACATATTCATTACACGAAAGTGGTTCACCCTGTATATTAGATTATGATTTGAAACAATAGATAAATTGAAATCAAAAATCGACCTGTTTTGGGAGTTCCTAATTTTATTGTTCATTTAGCCAATAATGAATTTATGCGTTACTTCATGGACGCACTGTATAAAAGTCGTCTTATGCCTTGCTCATCAGTAATTGCATTGTATTTTTCTTTTGAATTTTGTAGCAATTGATTTTTTTTTTATTTTGGTTATTAGATAGCACAAATGTAATCTGAATTTCATTGAAAATGAAATTTGTTCCATAGAACATTCTACGCAAAATAATTTCTTGGTTTATTTTGTCCTTTGATGATTTTTGACAATCTCTTCGTTCCAAAGATCCGTTCTACCAAACTGAAAATGTTGGCTGACTCTATTTTTGGAAAAGAATTTTTGGCTTGCAAAAACACGATAATTTTTTACTCAATAAAAAATACCAACTAGCTGGAATCAACAAAAACGGAAAAAAAAGCGAATTATTTTTAGGAAAATATTCTCAACATTTACTCTAACATAACGGTAACTTTTCAAGCGAAATAGATTTACTTTTTGTATTTTTTGAGAAATACACTAGCCATATTTCAAAGGTCCATACCTTTACAACAAGTAGACGGAATTTCAAAAATAAAAAAGCAATGTATAGGGAATCAGATCATTTGATCTCCATTCCCATTTGACAAAATTCAGGGGATGCTACCCCCGCTTCAGGGGGGTAAAGTTTGGGCTATACTTTTCGCATCAAAAGTTGTCCCCATCATATACAAAGTTAACGTGTTTCAGGTTTATCTCGATAAAATCTCTTCCTGGTAGTTATACATTCCGGTACGTCTTCATTGGGCCACCCTGTATACAGCATTCCGTTGCCGTTTTTGACAAATAACGAATTGTAATGACAATGACAAATCAAATGGGCGTATGAACTACTTTTTCATACCGTATTGAAGACTTTTTTACACAATTAACTGAAATTCAGATATACTTTTGGGTATTTTCTGAGAGATTTTCTGGATAATAGTGACTGACAACTCTCGAAAAATTTCTGTATTCACATGGTGATCATGTGCCGAAATTCATCTGCAGACACCAGACACTGTTCCAAGTTAATTAAAACTATTGATTTGATTTAATATTGTCTGTGTGTAAATTATCGAAATTCGCGATTTCGGTATCATCTCCCGTGCTACATCTCGGATGGTCTTCCTGGTTGGTCTTCGAGAAGTCGAAGTGGTAGGGCGCGTATGCAAGCTGTTGATTGTGCGTTTTGGGGTGAGATGTTCCACACCTGCCCCTGATAGAAGACAGATGTACCTAGTACCGCCCCTATACGCGTTGGATGCATTTCAGAAATGACTGCTTTTCTATAATGAAGTTTGCGGAATGTTGTGATTTCCAATGGTCTTGGAATTTTTTAAAAACTCACACTGAAATTCCTGTATCAAAAAATGGGTCGTCTGATCTACATCTGCTCACGTGATTGTAATGTCTGCCCTGTCATTGATAATTATTGAGTATTGTTCGGAGTTGATAATCAAATCAAAATATACTTTATTGTCCGATGAAAGGATTCTTATTGACAAAGCATTTATAAATGGTATTCGTATGAGTGCTAATGAAAGCTCAAATCGTCAAAAAAAGGAAGAAAAGAGAACAGGTACATCATCAAAACTAGTACATCATAAAACAACTAGACATCAAAACATATCTTGATCACGTCATAAATAGTGAAGCATGTAACATGATTTATTTCAGTGAGTGCAATGAGTTTTGAGAAGTCCGAAATTACAGAGCAGAATTGAAAAAATATGAGGAATATGCAGGTTGATTATTTCGGGATTCAACTGCGAAGTTAATTGTAGAAAAATATTCCAGAGTGTACAATATTGAATTTGGTCCCCTTATAGACATAACTTTTGAGGAAGTTTGTTTTGAAAATCTTTTTCGCATCTGAATGCTGATCGTTTACTTTCAAACAATCAAATCACTAACCTTTTTATGACATACTAAAAGTGCTAATTCAATAACGAGTTACAAACACCCCGTATGTGTGATGAAGACTGCATTTATTCATCATGCTACAAATGATGAAATGAGAAGAAATTACATTCCAAAAAGTATGACTGTTTTGAAGAATTTTGTAATACCTTTTTATGGAAAAAAATATTTTATCTCAAAACAGGTACAAGAATGATATGCGGAAGTACCGAACATATTTGTTTGGGAATATATTTTCTGCTCTTTTAATATCTGCAAACGAATTTCAGAAAATTTTTCGTGCAGGGTGTATTCAACTGATGAAATTTCTTCAATTACTCAAGTCCGTACCTGGATTATTAGTTTCATTCATTCGGTATTCGGTAACATACAGGATAATGAGTTTATATTGTGAAAATGAATAAAATATACAATGCGGATCGTAAGTTATGAGCCATTAAAGAAATAGGGGAAATACATTTCCGAATGAATCACCCTGTATATGTGTGAATACAAGAGAGAAAAAAATTGCATCAGTCAGTTCACGTTACCAAAAATGTAAATATTCAACCGTTCATTCAAATAATTCAGCTGTATTAATAAAGAGGTATAAATTTCAGTTGCGCTAAATATTTATTACTATTAAAATCAGCCATTTTCCTCGCTACAAAAATTTCCAGTTTTTTTTTCTTGTCACTTCGATGATGAATTTCTCATGACAAATAGTTTCCAAGATACAGTATTCCCATCCTCATCTTACCACCCTGTACATAGTCGAATCGAATGATTTTAAACGCTTTTACCGGCGTACCCAAAGTGTTGAACCGTGTACTTCTTCTTTCGCCAAATGGGCCGTGTGGTTCAAGATGGTGTCGAACGAAAATTGATGTAAACGAACCCATTCCCATCGAAAACGAACCTATTTATAAAATGACGCAATAAAAGGTCGTGTACACCAATAGAAACGCATCGTGCATACGTACGCTTTGAAACCCATTAGAATTAGCAACACAATGGGGGCATCTGCTGTTCAGGTAAGGAAATTCGTCCAACATTCGGTAATTTATTGTGCGAAAGTTGGATTTTACACGGAATTCCACATTGTACCAGGAAATGGTCTCTGAATTCGATTCAATTGAATGGAATCTAGTTGGTCTTCAGATGTACCATTGACCTTTTTTTGTTACTTTCGCTTTTGCCGTAATGGGTTCCTAGGGGCAGCTCTACGATGCAAAAATCTCCAACTGTCTTCATATTTTGGAATTACGAGGTGCGGTTGAAAAGTCACCACAAATTCCTGAGGCTACAATATGACGCCCAAAAAATACAAAAGTTGCAAAGTGGATGACTTGGTAACAACCAATATTTCAATTTGCTTTCAGTTTTCCATGAATATTTTTCAATAAAAAACAGTGAAATATTGTCACAACATTGAATTCGTAATGAACAAATGTCAGGACTATACTGGGTGTTCCTTAAAGACATGCTAATATTTGTAGGGGTGATTCTTTGACACATTTTGAGAAAAAAACACTTCCTATAAACGTATGTCCTATAAGTCTTAACTTTTGAGATACAGGGTGATAAAATTTTGAACAAAAAAAAAACATTTTTTTAATTATAACTGAGATAATATTATAGACATATATGAAAAATTTTGTGCTTTACTGTGATAAATTATTATTCCAACATAGAAAATTGCTGAGAAAAAGTTTTTCGGTAGTTTTTGCCTATAACAATGTAGAAAACAGCAAATTTTTCGCTTCTTGCCACCTCACAAAAAAAAAACTAAAATATTATATTATGAAAGAACTGTATTATAAATCATAAGACATTGTCGTCTTGAACATATTAAAACACCCTGTATATACGTTCGTATACAGTTTCAAGGTGTTGGGAATATTAGGATCCTCTTATTCAATTTGTTTAACAGCCTTTTCGATGTTTGAATAGTATAATAACGAATAATTTCGTTTTATACGTACACACTGTATATATTTTTTCTAAGCTGTGAAATTGAGAAAAAGGATCAATTTAGTAATATTCCTGGTGCAACGGTGTGAGAATGAAATAAGAAAACTTTGTGGGGATTCAACTGAAGAAAAATTATTTTGCTATTGAAAAATTCCGATAAAATCAGGTAAATGAAAAAGCAATTGAGAATGTTCGCCGCCCGCAATGATAGCTTTCGCTGCTCTCGATTCAATTCAAAAACAGTGTGAAATCTTCTTCCGATTGATCTATTGTTTCTCGAGTTTCCAGCACAAAAGAAAGAAGATCGACACTTAAATCTTTAATTAAAACTTTGGAACTTCCCGAATGTTGAATTTGTATGAAGTGGATAAACCCAATCAGCTTCATTATAATCGAGCGTCACTTCGAAAATTCATTTTCCACTATTCGAACTGGCACGTTAACAGGGCGTTGAAAATTTCGAATGATTTCACGGTTACAAAATTTGGCGGGAGCGCAAAATTTGAGCTCACACCATAGATTAGAAAAATATGTAATTTTTCAACGAGTTTTGGTAATTTATACAGGGTCTCATAAAAACTTGCGATAGTAGGGAATATATCGGAAATTGAAATCAGATTATTCATATCCGTTTGTTTGATTGTATCACTCATTTTCGAATAATCAACTTTTTTTCGAGTACGACACATTGAACATACTAAAAACATTCAACTTCTTCACAACTGGCTAAAGTTCATTATTTTCTTTCGCAGCTTGTGCATTCTTGTAACAATAAGGTTATTTCTACTCCCAAAATCAATTGCTGATTTGAATAATGATTTTTTTTATACCTGAAGAATATAGTCCGATTGAATTATTATTCTTAAATCAAAATCATATCCTACAGTGTGACCCATTTTCAATGGAAAAATCCCCCTAAAATTTGAAGTTGTACACAGATTTTAATAATTTTTTTCTGAAATGTCCAGTACTAAAAGGTCTACCTTGTGACAAAATTTTAAATGTACATTTCAATTTTCAGGGCTCACTACGATATTCTTCCTCAGTCGAAAATCGAGATTTTTCATTAGCGATTTTTTTATGACCAAAATTTCATGAAAAAATATTCATCAATAACAAAGTTATGACATGACAACTCAAAAATTCGAAAACTCACACAGCTAAGTCACAAAAAACACCCTATATCAACAGAATATTTTTTTATGATTTCAACAATGAAGTGCCGCCAGATGAAAAAAAAAAACAAATGGCGTAAATTTATTCAATGAAAATAACGGAATTACATTCACACAATTTAACTAATAATGAAAAATCTCTGAGAAGAAATATCATTGTATGCCCTGAAAATTGAAAGAAACATTTCAAATTTTGTCCCAATGTAGACCTTTTAGTAGTGAAAAAATTATTTAAATCTGTCTACAACTTCAATTTTTAGGGGGGTATTTCCATTAAAAATTAGTCATACTGTATACAGGGTGTTAATCAAGTATGTTAACAAACTTTAACCACGAATAGTACTCCGAAAAATAGAAAGAAAATGTCATATGAACATGGGTCCGGAAATGCTTCCTAAGGGAGCTACGCTCCTTTGCATAATAATAATAATAATACCTAAATGTTTTGTAATAACTTATTTAGCGAAAACGAATAATTACTTAATAAACTGACAGTTCTCAAGTTGTTTATCAATTATTGCAATTGTTTTTCACAGCACACTAACTAAATATGTATGTAGACGAACATTTATTTATTTACAATAGCCTGCATCGATTCAATAATTTGCATTTTTCTCGAAAACTGTTAGGCCTATGGAGATGTACCAAGAGACCATTATTACGTAGAAATCTCTGAATTACCATATTCTAAAATCAAAATGTCAAAAAAATTACCATTTAGAAAATGGGGTTATTTTTACCCTTAACTCCTTCCGTACGATACGCCTGTAATTAAAATTATGAAATTCTGAATTCAGAATCAAATTCAGCGTCGAAAGTTTACCCATCCCACCTAATTTCGTAATTTTGTTATGAACGGTTTCGATAATATCGAGGGAAAACCGTCTTCAGGGTGCCCCATGCAAAGGAGCGTAGCTCCCTTAGGAAGCATTTCCGGACCCATGTTCATATGACATTTTCTTTCTATTTTTCGGAGTACCATTCGTGGTTAAAGTTTGTTAACATACTTAATTAACACCCTGTATATTTAAATTGAAACTCTTCAACATACAAAGTAAGAAATCTGAATAATTCAGTTTATATCTTTGAAGAATGGATTCTCCTTAGCCTACCCTCTCACATATACACACTAGTTATTTTTCATGTATGCGCTTGCTTGCTTTCTGTTACTTCCGGTTCGACTGGAAACGATCTATTTTCATTCTATATAAGGAAGCCCATCAGAATGTGGACTTTGGTAGTACTATAACTCACTTAGGAATAAAAATTGTTATATTTGCGCAAATCCTAAAATATTTCAAGATATACAGGGTGATCCACGTAAGCCAGAAAATATTGAATCGAAATTTTTAAATGTATATCCATTCACTATCGAAACCGAAAAAATTTGACGATAATTGGTGCACTAAAAATATTGCCCAAAAAAAACGTCATCCGTTTCATATACAGGGTAATTTTTTGAACTTGAATCCTCGGTATGGATTTTACTAATCACAATCACATCATATGATGGGTTCAACCACTTTATTTTCGACCCAAAACTTCTTGAATGAGATCGAATGCTTCATTTTGAATCGAGTTGACTCGGTCGGGAAGAATATTTCCAATCCTATTGCACTTTTTTTTTCAAGCTAATGCGGTTCAAGGTTACGAAATCTCTAGCTAGCTCTGGCTCAATCTATGACTCTAATTGATCTGTATACATATTAATCATGGTAACCTGGTGTGAGTTGAAATGCAAACCGTAACAGACCTCCGAGAATGCGCTCGACACGTGACCGGAAACACGTCTTTCGTAGCCATTATTTATACACCAACCACCTGGACTTCTCCTCCGTTCTGTTTATCTCTGCATTATATTGAGGAATCCACTAATTGGCTCAGATGATGGTACACCAGGTGATTACGCAAAAAATATAATGAACTATTATAGAGGCTGTCATGTTGATACACCCTGTATAATTATATCAAACAATTTTTTCCATCAAGAAAACTCGATACACATTTTTGATTCACTCTGTGGAATGAATATCCGGTTATAATTTTCTTGACTTGTATAACATAACCTCACATTTGATTACTGCTAATTTTCCTATTCCTTTACCTATTTTTTCTTTAATTTTTTAATTATCTGAATTGTTTTCGTTATTCAGAAAC
Organism: Plagiodera versicolora; assembly: GCA_037013635.1. Classification (NCBI taxonomy): domain Eukaryota; kingdom Metazoa; phylum Arthropoda; class Insecta; order Coleoptera; family Chrysomelidae; genus Plagiodera; species Plagiodera versicolora. The sequence goes on along the minus strand of CM072991.1, from coordinate 5,470,490 downwards.
GGTTTTCGGTAAATCCAGAACAACACTGGAATTAGACGTTCTCGTGCAAACATCCTGTCGGACGGCGAATTGCGCTGCGAGGCTGCGACGGAAAACAAACGAAAACACGGGCACGCATCACATGTTTGAACGGCCTATTACGATTATTCAAATGAATATTTGGCTTTGTGTTTGGTACACCTGAAGTTCGAACGCAAAGTAAATATTGCGTGTGCAGGAAACTATTTGTTGAAGAAATGCCTCTCGATACTGAAGAATGGAGATAAGAGCGTGAAAAAGTCAGATAAAAATATATTATTCCCGTTTGTCTAGCGTACAGGGTGACCCAGCAGAGTATCAAGTTATAACGATGATGCTCATCCAGGGAGAATCTACTTCCTGTTGAGTTTTGGGGTAGTTTTGCACTTTCAATGCGACCAATCATTATACGTCTTACATTTTGGAACAATTGAAAACATTCATTTGATATCGTTACCATAGCAACTATAAATATTTTCGGAAATTTATGTGATTGTTCATAGTTCGAATAACATTTATTTTCAACTTCAGATTATGTCAAATTTTTTAAGGGTAAGATTAATCGTAAAATTCTAGAAATTGCTCCTTCATGCTTCTCTTCAATTTTTTTTAATCCGGGATCAAATATTGAACTTCTTTCTACGACTCCTAAGACCTTTCGTATCTCAAAACACTCCATTCTCGCTCATTAAAAATGCATTTCTTTCTTTCTTTTCAACTTGATGTACATCACCAACTGTTTGAATATCAAACTTTCAAAAACATTTCTTTCCCTGGTGTTTTTGAATATTTTTCCTGAATACCACTCTGGTTCCAATCAAAAACAATGTTTTATTCTGCGAAATATCCAGTAATAATTTAGGCTGTATTGATATTTTCAGTTAACCTTTGTTCGATAAATATAACTCACAAATGAAAAAGAAATTATTATGCTTGTATAATATGACAATTTGACAACCAGTCATACCAATTCGACATTGCTATTGATTATTGCATTAAACATCTTCTGTAACATGAGATATATTTATATGATAGGCTTTTGAAATGAAAAAAGTTCGTGGTTTTTGCTGATTGAAATCTCCTGAAATAATGTTTTTCCAAAAAATTACTGATAGCATTTCATCATTTATATTGCAGCAATTTTTGTCAAATCTTCTTATTTTTTGTGGAAATTTATGGAAAAAATTCATGAAACTTATAGAATCTTATGCTGAAATAGGTGTTGTTTTGAAAAAAGTAAACTCTCTGTCTCGATAAGACTAAACACTCTATATAACAATCACAGAAATGTGTATCTGCACAGGTATAACAACTTTTATCTGAAACATTATATTGTATTTTTGTTCCTATTTCCACACATTAATGGGCCACCCTGTACATAATTTATCTCGTTATCTAACCGAAAACTTTCTAGGTGAATGAGGATATAGATAATTCGAGCTTTGACCTAAAAAATCACGAAAAATATTGTTTTTTCGTTCACGATAAGATCTCAAAATTTTCATCAAACCATCGTTCACATACGAAATTTTGGTTCTGAATGAGAATTCGATTCAGTCCGACTCTGGAAGATGATGAACGGAAACGGGTGGTGCACGCCCGCAGGGGTTTTCGGCTATTAAAATAAGCTGCTCCAGATGGTCCGAGGTATCATGGGATGAATCTTGTCACCCCATGGTTTCTAGGATGTAAAAATAAATCCGGAAGAAGTAAAAGTCAACTTCAACGTTCGGAAAACGTTTCTCGGGAGAGACATGTGCTGTGGCGGATTGAAATTTTGGAAAGATTTTCTATCGAAGTTGAAATGTTCATGTTTCTTACATTTCAGTGAATGTTGAATGTTCAATGGACAATAGTTCAAGCTGTAAAATAATTCTTGTAGCCATCTGAAAGCAATTTTGTGGCGTCTACCATTAATATTTTCTGTCCATAATAGTTGAAATCCAGAGCTTTGACATTGATAGCGATTAAAAACTTAAAGCATCAGTAAATCATTGAATTACTCTCATTATCACCATGTCAAATGTCATAACGTTCAATTGTTATTCACGAAATAATAATAAATAATTTTTACCTGTGTTCGACATTTTGGTTGAAATTTTTATAACCTAGTTGAATCATTTGTTATTTTTGTTCATAATGATAACATTTTTAGCAGTCGGTTAAACTGTTTTTGAAATGGAATCCTTCTTTCGTTTGGTTTATCCAATATATTTTTGTAAATTTCACATTTTTCGAAACACTGTAGATACTGATTGTCACCTTGAGAAATTGTTGTAAAAATATATTTTTTGTTTCAGGTAAGTACCTCAGAACTCAGTCTCAATCAAACCACACCTTGAGGTGAGTCATTTTACATTTTGAAAGTTACAGTCCACGGATTCATCATTATACAGGGTATTTCAGAATTGCACGCCAATATTTCAGTTACGTATTCTCTGATATTTTTCATGGCTGAAGATATATATACCTCATCATGTCGAAAAAAATTCCAAAAAATACATATTTTGAAAAAAAAAATTACGAGAATCGCGGGTTACACTTTTGAACGGGTTCTCAAAAAATGAAAGTTCGCTAACCGAAATCCTACCAAATATGGACAAGGAATGATGCAGAATTTAATAAAAACCATTATCTCAATATTGAAAACAAGCATCAAAATCGCCTCATCCCTTTCATCATCATCAAAATCCAATTCTTCACTTCATGGTCTTATACACAGGGTGTTTCAATATCGGCAGTATATAAAAATAGGTTTTTATTTCATTGTACTTGATCTATTGCAGATAGAGCTTTCAAATTTTGTATGAGTATTAAGCAATAGGTGCTGCTTGATATGAAAGTTAATGTTTACCACATACCATACAGGGTGTTGCATTTTCCAAGGTCTCAATCCATAAAAGCTTTAAGAAAAACTTGCTCGTACGCCACTGGTAAATTTCAATATTTTTTTAAAGTTCTTCAACATATTACCTAAATTTTGTTCCTCTTGACTTTTGGTCGAATTCCGTTCAGTTTCCTAAGAAATTAATTAATTTGTAAATTGGCTCAAAGTTTCATACTCTGAAATGTTTACCGAAGAATACGTACCTGAAATATTGCCGTGCAATTCTGAAACACCCTGTATGTGGGATGCACTTTTGGGGATTTCTTTCTTCATAGTGTAGGTTCCCAAATGATCTCTAGAGGGACATAATCTCAGTTAACATATTTTTTTCTTCGAATGTTTATGTCATCCTCGTTTCTCATGAGCATCATTCATAAAAGGCAAGCGAAAAAACTCTTTTTATTTCACCCAAATGGCATTGAGGAATAACCAGATCTGTCCCTTGGAAAAATAAACTGGTACAAAAAATTTAGGTATAAATAACATTAATTAATATGTTTAATCACAGGGGAGGTCATATCATATCCCCTGAAATTCCCGGCGCGTCCCTACGCCACTGACGTTAAATCGACCGTATTTCAGTCTCGGTCTCAGGGCTGCGGCGTTAAATTTAGCCCGGATTCCCGTTCGCAGGGGGTCATAGTCATAACACGCGACCAGAAATAGGGGGCCTCGCACCTACGCGTCCCGACGCTACGACTCTTTGCACGCGTCGTCGTCGTCGTTTTTTCGTCGGTCGTCGCGGGACGGAAATGGTCGTCGAGATATTTATGCACGAGACATGGGTTGTTTTTTTTTTTTATTTTGGGTTCGTTTTGGAAGAGGCGCAGTGAAATCGTCTTGTTTATTTTAATTTGAACGACAATTCGTTTAGTCGTGGAGAACGCTGAGTTGTCCTGATTTGGAACCTATCGATTATTTTTATATTTGAAGGACATTTTTATGTTTTTTTTTTCAACTGGTAATTTTTTTTTGTACAATGGTGGTAGAACGAAACACTAAAACAATTTGCGAGACGCCTGATGACTGGGTAAAAGAGATTCCTCTCTCAATTGATTGAAGTCAATCAAGCAGTTGTAAGAAAATGGACAATTTTTTTGTCACCATTAAAGGAGGCATTTCCTTTTTTATCTCAACCCATTAGGGAAATCTGGATTGAAATGGATAATACAGGATTAATATTTGGACATCATTTGCTCTCATGGGACCTTAAAAAATTAATTTCGCGTAATTCATTTCATCCAGGCATTGTCAAGGTTTTGTAGATCCAAATCTAAGCAATACTTCCCAGAGATGAAATATAATTATTCCCAGTTTTTTGTGCTATACACTCGAAACAAATATAATTTTTTCGAGGAATAAAATGTTGATCCAACAATTTTTCAGTTCATTGTTCATGTGCCATTCATTTGAAAACAGAATTTTGTTATCGAACTGATTTTTAGGAGAAATCACGGCACAAAGCGTTAAGAAACGTATCCAATTTTGAAAATATTATGTAGCAGTAGTTTCGTCAGAAAAAATATCGAATGTATTGCCTTTTAAACGTAGCATTGAGGCATTTTCGAAAACCTTTTGACCTTCCACAATCTCACGTGAGATTTTTCAAAACTGTTTGATATTTGCAAGATCTTTCTCTCTTCTCCAAGTGAGCAGAAGTAGTTTCACACATAGGATAAACCTGCATACGTTTCCTCAGAAGCGTCTCATCAAATTAGAGATTTTTTAAGTGGCATTCGTTCCGAAAAAATGTAAAAAAATACAGAAGCTTTAGTTATTAACAATTATTTTTTCTCTAATGTGATGAATATTGATTATAAAAACCTATACATACAGGCTAGACTCTTTGACAGGAATGAATCTGCTGACGATGTGAGGAATTATTTTTTTCAGAAAATCATGTGAGAAAAAAATATTTGAGATCAAAGATTACATGAAATCAAATCATCCCAAATTTTAATTCATTTTCAACGTAACCAAACATTATTCGAGAATGTTATTTTTATAATACATGATATTTCAGATGTTTGCACAAAAATTTCAAGCAATAAGTTTTCGTCAAAAATAATATCTGTCACTTTTGAGTGGTTCTTGGTAGCAGTAAAAATATTTGATATGTATATCGTATCTGTATAAGCAAGCTTTCTTTATACATAATCAGTTATTAACGCCGAATATGGTTGAGTTAAATTGACAGTAATATAAATGATAATTTAACAAATGATGGCAAGTTTCTATGTCGCATAGTTTCCGAAATATCACACTCGGTATTTTTATCTGTCCACCCTGTACATTCGAGTCAAAACTAGAACCAACTCGCTTCAAATCCTCCATGCACGAAAACTCGAATTTCCATAAGCCTTTTAGATATTTCGCGGTAATCCTGCTGTCCTTTTTTTCCAACGTTTGTCATTCGACCCCATGACGCAGAGTTAGAAGAGACTAATAACGATTGTACGCGCCGTGGGCTGCTCGTTTTTTCCTGTCGCCTCTCCCGATTTCATCTGGTTTCATTAATGAACTGCCGCTGATGACCTCTCTCGATAACCCACATTTCCAGTGCGCTCACCGTGCCGCTCGATACGCCTCTGGATGTTGCGACGTTGCCGGATCTCCGATATTTATTTAGACCTAGTCAAGTTATTTTAGTAGTCTCTTTAAGGGGGGGATTTTTGACAGCTTGTTGCTTGTATATTCAGCGATAGTCTAAGGAAATTGCTATTATTTTTTATTATACTCAACCAAAATATCAGTACGTAGGCCGTCCAAGATACGTTAACGTAGGAAATAACTTTCACGATATGCTCTCAAAATAATAGTTATAATTAAAAACCAACAAAGAATTGAAAGGTGCAGTTCTGGACTGAGACCATTCCATACCATTCTGGTATTAAAAAATGCCTTGTTGCGTTTTTGACGGATATACAGGATGCTATTTGAAAATATGTGAATTATTCTACGTTAAATATCTCTAAAAGTGAAAAACTCAGACACATGAAATTTGGTACACTGAGTATGTTCGCTGAGCTCAATAAAATATGTTTTCAAAAATTTTTAATTTCAGGTCCGGACTCAATTTTTTTTTAAATTTTATTGGTTTTCTGAAAACAACACCCTGTAAGCCAGATCAATCCATTTTTGTTTTTCCCAATTTATAGCTTAAGAAGGATACTAAGCAACAGTTGAAGAAATTAAATGAATTTTGCAGAAAAAAATTGAACTTTCAAAAATATAATTTTAATGGATTTTCATCCTGCTTATAACTGATGCCGCACTACATCGATAGCACATCATTATTTCTCAACAAAAATCATAAGGAGAGTTCATATTACTCGAGATGAAGTATCATTCAATCAACTGTTGAAATTTCAGGCCCTTTTTTATTAATTTTTTCACATTTTATTGATCTTGTGAAAACCTATTTTATTGAGATCAGGGAACATACTCAGTGTCCCTGAGTTTTTCACTTTTAGAGATATTTAACGTAGAATAATTATCCTGTATATCCGTCAAAAACGCAACAAGGCATTTTTTAATGCCAGATATGGAAGATATGGAATTATCTTAGTCCATAGCACTTATGGTTGGACTGTGTATAATTCTTCGTGAATTCCAAAAAAATATATATACTGTGTCCGTAAAGTATGGAACAAATTCATTTTTAGCTAAACAGGTCATTTTAAGAAATAATCCTGAAACACGTCGATTTTTGATTTTAATTTACCGTATTTTAAAATAATAATGTAATATACAGGGTGAATTACGTTCGAGTAATGACGTCACCGTCTTTTTTTTTTTTAATGGAACACCCCCATTTTGTCTCTATATTCGGATTACTCAAGCTGAGCTGATTTCAAAAATGCATCACATGTTGATTCCAATTGGTACAGGGTGGACAAAAATACAATAGTTTTCTGTGTGCTCATAAAGTAACGCGTTACATTCTTTATTAGGTAAATTAACAATATTTAAAAAAATTGCGCTGTCATTCAAAAATTATTCAAGATAAGAACTTGTCGCTTTCACAGCATATTTTTGAAAACTATAAATTATGGAATAACGAAAACAAATTTCGATTTTTCGAAAATGTTTGACTGGTGTGACCCCTTAAACTTTCTATTATTCGGTGAAATATGTATTCGGTGGAAGAACATCGTTAGCTGGTACTTTGAATGACAGTTAAGGTTAAGTCAGCACTGAAAAACCGTTTCTTGGTTTGCATGAAATTCCGTCCAATCGGGGGATCAACGTCCTCGATTTTTTTCGCCGAGTTTACAACCGCCGCGCTGTGTCGCGTCTAGACTAGACCAGCTAGCTCTCTCTCTCTATCTTATGCTATTCGAACGACCGCATGAATGATGTGAATTGTTGGTTTCATTCATTATCTTTTTTACGAGCTTCGGATAATATTGGTGGGCTTTTCGGTCCGGCTTAGCTCGTTCACTGATCATCGTCCGTACTCCGTCGTGATGCTGCTGCTGTTGTCGTTGTTTGTTGTTGTCGGTTCTTAATTGACGTATCATTTGCGTATATGCTGGTCAGGGTTGGATTTACACCATTTTTTCTCGGGGCGCTATTCTTGACATCGCTATTTGGTCAGAACCACATACAAATTTGACATATGAAATGTGAGTTCACTTAGATATTGATACCGATGCCTTTTTTGTTATTTGTCAATCTAAAAATTCAATTATGGATTCAGTGAAGAATACTCGAAATACAAATACCACCCTGGAACAAACATTTTTTTCTGAACGATATTTTTATTTCATTTCTTTCACGTGTTTTCATGTTGTTTTTTGAATTTTCATCAAAAATATTTCAAAATAGAAGTAAAGTTCTTATTATTGCTAATAATTTTGTTGTATAATAAAGTATACACAAATTCAGAATAATATTGAATATGAATTTGATGAAAAGAATATTAAATAATATGACTGTATACTTTCTATGAATACATCAACTTGGAGACGATGAATAAACATACAATGTGTCATAAAATCGGTGTTTTAAGACACAAGTAAATTGCGAATGCCCAACACCACTCGTTGTAAAATGCGCACGTTAGCAAACTGGCAAATGGTCGAGAATAAACGAAGTCAAATATCAATCGCAAATTCATGACATAAAATTTGTTCAACATTCTTTTCATAAGCACTGAAAAGTTACAGTATTGAAATAACCTAAAAGACACTTAGTCAGTAATTTATTTGGCTTACCCCATAGTTGTAAGGGGTGGAAAACGCAACTCCTCAAATTTACTTCCAATGTAACTTTTTGTCTAATTATTTGTTAACCATTCAAAAATTCATTTCCGATAGCATATTCCTCGAATTTTTGCCCAAAATAAACCAGGTCGCAGCAAAAAATTATTTTACTACCTGCATTAAATAATTTCAATCTTTGAAACGAAAATAATTCCATCTATTACAGATTGTTTTTTTGCATTATTAGTAACGTAATTATATTCAATTGTTATGAATAATAATTTCGACATATTTTCCAAGAGATTGAACGCCTTGAATTTATTTTCGATAAAACCAAAAGTCATGGAATGGCAACAACGCAGAGAGGATTCTGGATCAGAATTATCTGAGAAGGTATTCTAGAAAGTTGGAACAATGTACTGAATAGTTAAGCAAGCTCAAGTGAGAGATGAAATTTTGTTGCATGAAGGAAATAACTATAAAATCTCACATAAAACGAAGAATTTCCAACGCACTTCACATTTCGAATCTACAAAACGCCACTGTATAAGAGATCGTTAGCCATTTTACATCGATAGCAAGATTATAAATAAACATTCACGTTTGACGTTCATGTGTAACAATTCAAAATGAAACATTCTGAAGAGAGTTTATACAGCAAACGAAATGAGATGAGAAACAAAATAAACCAAGAAGCGAGAACGAAAGTGGCCAACTTTCATCTTTTTCTGATTTTTTTTTAATCCAATCGAACCTAAAATAATAATTTGTGGCAGAATTTATGGATTCGAGAATGGGTTATATTAATGGAGTTTAATGAGCAAAAATTACTATTGTTTTGGCACTTTTTTTCAAAGAATCATTGTTCAATTCGAGTCATTGTCAAAAATGTGTGACTTTGCTTATTCCCTATGCTCATTTTCAATTGCATTTTGTTTCCTGTTGAAAATCCCCTTCCTAGTTTTTTTTTTCGTCTTGTCTCAATCAAATTTCCTGCCACATGCTAGCAAAGACCCTGTATCCACTGTGTTTACTATTTAGATCATCAATTTCATCATACGATCATCGAAAATAACCTATAATCTCGACCCAATAACATGACGTACTCTTCGTAAACAAATATTTCTCAATACGAAAAAAAAATACTGAATGAATTTCTTATCGAGAGTCGAGCCAGGAATGTTTACCCTCAGATAATGTTCGGACCAGATATACCAGTATCAAATTCTCGGAAATTTCTTGTCTTCGCTGCGTAGAAGAACACAGAACAGATACCGACCAACCAACCAACCATCTTCTACTTGATGCCCACCTATCTGGTCCTCACCAGTCAGAGACGGTTCGTGAATGTCGTTTGTCAGGGGGTTCGAATTCCATCAAACACGGAGCTTCTCTAGATTGTTTAGTTTTGGGGGATTTTCCTTGAATTCGTTTCGTCATTTCGTCAAGTTTCTGCATTTGTTCCACTATCTCGACATCTAGAGAAATTTCTATTATGTTATACAGCAAATTAGATGAAATGAGAAATAAATTATGATAAAATAAGAACACTTCTATATTGATCTGTATATTTCATTTTTTTCCTTATTTTATTTCTATATAAACTAACTCAACTATTAGGTAGTTTTTGGCTCAGAATCAAATCTATCAACATTCCTTGCAGGAGATTTTCTTCTCTCAATTTCCATTTCTCAGTCTTTGGAACTGAAATTTTCATTTCCCAGTTTTTTTTACGGATGTTTTTGCCTCATGTTATCGCTAAAACCGAACGTTTCTTTTTTGAGAACCCGTTGAATAGTGTAACCCGCGATTTTCGCAAAATTTTTCAAAATAATGTACTCATTGGACATGATGAAGTATATCTTCAGCTATATTTAGATTTTTTCACATAAATATTGAAAAACAACGGATTCATTTGGTGTCTTCGGAGGTGTCAAAAAAAAGTTCCCCAACTGCTGATATGATCAATGAAACAACAAAATCCGAAAAACTTATTGATGTTGAAGATATTTCGTATACGATTGCCTGAAATTTTCAAAAATATCGAAAATTAACAGAATGACGTAATACTGAAAAAAAAAAGTTTCGTATCGTGAGGTAAACCTGGTCGTTTTCAAAAAGATCATAGGTCATTGTATAGTGAAAATATCCAAGAATACTCAGTTTCAATTGGAAGTAACTCGGTCAATTTATCTCCCATTCTCTTAATTTCTTCTTTTCTGTCTCTATTATTATTTTCTGCATCGTTAGATTCAAATAATAATTCTTCATTTTCTGAATCGTCATCCATTGTGAATTCATTATTTCGACGTTCTCGTCTTCCAAACCAATATTGATGCCAGACATCTTCATTCCTTGGTTTCTTCTTTCTGAAATATCCTCGTCTCCACAGATTTCGTTTCGTCTTTAAGATCATCCATACTATAGATAGATTCCAGTTTGTTGAGTTCTCTTCTCTTTGTCCTCATCTTCTGCTTTCCAAGCTCTGTGTTCTTGATCTTCTCATCACGGGACTTGCTTTGTTTCTGGTATTTTTATATCTGAGATTTCTTGTTTGCCTTTTTTGGGGGAATATTCTTGTCTCTCAAAATTCCATTAAACGAAGGGTTCTTCTTTCAAGATAGGAGCGATCCCAGTATATGAAGAATTTTCTCGTATTCTTTCGATTGGGTCAGTATTTGGTCGCCTAATATCTTTGTTCCCGTAGAAAAAAGTACTTGTTTGCCCATCCTATTAGGTCTGATATGATATTCTTCTTTTTCAAAATCTACTATCGTATCGTAATTTGGGAGATATTCATCCCTGATCCACAAGAATCTTCGTCAGTGAACTAATCATGGCCTCAGTTCATCTCGTAAGGTATTTGTGTAAGTTATTCAGCCACTCTTAAGAATGTTACATCTATTTTTTTTTCTAATTCAACCTCCCCATTGGCCTATTCCTGAGCTGCCACTGATAGGTTCGAGCCTCTTCTACCCTCATTTAAATAAATATTTGAAACGGAAGTCCAAAGACATTGACTCGGCGTTCGAGTAAACAAGCCTAAAGTACCACCAGTCGAATTTTTCTTTTCGGTACGATAGAAATTCTCGGAATCCCAATCTTTGGTGAGTTTCTTCGATAACGACATGGTCGAGGGTGGTCGTTATCTCGACGATTTCCTTTATAGTTGGTTGGTTTATTTGCTTCTAAGCTATTTGTAGCTTTGGAGAAAAACTTGTGGATTGTTTTTCACGTGGAAAAGTAAGATTTCAATAAGATGTTTCATGATTTTCTTGTTGGATTTTCAGAAATTATTGTATATTTAATACCATATACAGGGTGTTTCAGAATTGCACGGCAATATTCCAGGTACGTATTCTCTGGTACAAAATAAGAAAAAAAGTTGCTATGAACGTGTGTCTGATCTCGATTATCAGCGGAGTTACAGGGTGTTTCGTCGTGCTCAATGTTGCATTCAACAAAAAGAAAGCCACTTTGAACAATTCCTTCCAAAACATTTTTTGATGAATTTCATTTTTATTCAATTTTGATGTTTTAATTAATATCAAATATCAACATAGTACAAAAATTTCAGAGTATGTAACATTGAACCAATTTACAAATTAATTAATTAATTTCTGAGGAAACTGGACGGAATTTGACCAAAAGTCAAGAGAGACAAAATTGTGGTTGAAAAATTCAAGAAAATATATTGAAATTCACCAGTGGCGTACGATCAAGATTTTCTTGAGGGTTTTATGGATTGAGAGCTCGGAAAATGCAACACCCTGTATGGTATTTGGAATACATTCACTTTCATATCGAGCAGCACTTATTGCTAGATACTCATACAAAATCTGAAAGCTCTATCTGCAGTAGATCAAGCACAATAAAATAAAAATCATTTTTTTTTTCAACGTTAAACACCCTGTAACTCCGCTAATAATCGAGATCGGACACATGTTCATAGGAACTTTTTTCCTCATTATGTACCCTGTAGAGTTCGCCGAGCTGGTTAAGAAAATCATAATAACGTGGGGTCTCGGAAGTTCAACAAGTGAGATACAGGGTGTTTTATAAAATTAACCAATTTCGTTTTTGGGGCATAACTAGCAAAGTATCCACTTGATCTTTCAGTTATTTAGTATACTCATTCTCTTAATTTTAGTCAAGCAACGTTCCTACGAATCGTTGAAAATATTCAGGTCCGGACTATCAATAATTCAACATATTCTTGGGTCACCCAAAATGTTTGAAAAGAGCACAAATAACTGAATGGAACTGTATTTTTATATTTTTACTAGTTTTTCTATAGGTTTTTCACCACGACTACAAATAAAATATTTTAGTGGTGGGTATAACCTAGAGTGGTTTTTTGAAATTAAACTGAGTACGTTATAGTTATGAAATATATATAGGGTGTCCAGAAAAATGTGAAAAATCAATTAGGAAAAATATTGTTTTTGTGTTTGTGTGGGGCTTTTATTTTTTGTTGCTTTTTCACCATATCATTAAAGCATGTTCTTCAGTTTTGTTTCAACTACATTTATTCCATGATTCATTCAGCGGCGTTAATATCAAAATTCCTGCACCACGTGACCTACCGCGACGGCCGGATTCGGCTGGACGTGGCAACGCCGCTCGCGTTCCATCAGTTCCATCGTGGAATTTGTGGGCCAGCGGCACCGACATCGGTCGGTCCACAAATCATCGGCTCCGGAGAGTGTACCACACCGCGTGTGTTTCTTTCCCACGGTACGGAGGAGCTGCGTCTCTTCTCCCTCCTCTCGTCTCCCACCCTCTCGAGTACCGGGTGGCAACGAAAAGAGGCCCACCCGGGGGTGAGTGGACGCTGGAGGTATCCGCTTGTGGTGCTGCCGGTGCTGGTTCGGTCTGAAGTTGAGACAGATCCTAGAGGACTGCACCGATTTTTTTTTTTTTTCGAGGAAAAGAGTAGGGACAGATTAGGTTTGGTTTTGGAAATGTTTTGTGGCCGATTCGGTTTCGTTTAGTTCGCATGCGCGAACTTTGCATAGTTTCGTGACGGTACAAAAAAAAAATTGAGGGTTGGATCGGTTTTATTGGCGGTTTTTTGGCTACCTACTTTCTACAAGATTGAGATTATTGTTCTTCTGTTTAAGAATGATCTTTGGTTACAATAATTAAAATAATATGAAAATGGAACTTTCTACGATTGGTCTTTATATTTATATACACTGTGTCCAAGATAAGTATGTCTATCATGGGGATCTCGGAAACCATGAGAGATACGGATATGGTTAAACTAGAAAAAAGTTGTGCATTTCCAAGTCTAACAATGTGCCGTTCAGAAAGTTTTGAAATTCCAATTAGTTCCGGAGGTATGCCTGAAAAAATGAAATTTGCCGATTTCGTTTTAATTTTTTTCTGACGTTATCTGAAGAGATACCAGAAAACAAATGGCACTTTATCATTGCCATTTTTGAATCCCTACAAAACAGCGTTAATACATTTTCCGTATGACGTTTCGTTTCGGAGAAACCACCATCAACTTTATTTTTTTATATGGCCCGTGGAAAAAAATATCCTCTATTTAATATCATATTTTATTACTAATACAACAATGTATGACACAATATGATTCTGCGATATTTAAAACGTAAAAAATGGTTTTTATTAAAGATCGAACGTTTTGGTGTAGTGTGCGGTGAAATGATGACCCTCAGTATGGTATAGTAGGCATGTTTCTAAATATTGAATCGAAATCACGTTATTGGAGATTTGAGAACTTCATTCATATGAGTAGGTAGGTTACATCATATGTTAATCAATTAACCAATTTAGTTAAGAACTACTGACTAGAAACTAGAAAAACTAATCTCTATTATAGAGAATGTGCAAACAAATTATTATTATTGTCTAAACATAGATAACACCTTCTAACTGTTGAATTCAAAACACTTCTCAACATATCAGGTGTGATGCTCTCGCTCGCTTCAAGAACTAGTTTCCTAAAATGATCCTCAGATTCAAAAAACGCCGGTAAACATAATTTTTGCAATACCCCCAGAGAAAAAAAAACCCATGAATGTGTGCGTACCTATCCATTTTCCCGGAAATCTATTCGATAGAAACTCGCGCACTATTAGGGCATTGTGTAATAAATAGAGAGTTGAAGTAATCACAGTACGTGAGCAGTCCTAGACACGGCAACGTAAGAAATATGACGTTCCTGATAGACATCTAAAATGGTGTTGAAGTATCTCATCACGTTAGCACAGAACTCGCCTAGGCAGGGAATGTTAAATAATTTTAATAATCTTAACTTCCATGCTGTTTTATGTAGTTTAACTGTATGTCCTGTGCCGTTCGCAAGTTATCGTCCTCGTTTCGTGAGATTTCGGTTAGCGTACGTTCCCTCTTTTAGCACCCGTTAGATAGCGTGAGTCTACGTACACCCGTAGACCCACAAAATACGAAAACGTGAAAACTTGTGCAATGCGCATGCCCAGATGTCAGAATGAATCCTAACGTTACCGTTCGTGGAACCACTTCAACTCTCTATTAAGTAATCATAGCCTACTATACCATACTCAGTCACTCAAATCTTTAATAAAAACAATTTTTTTCCGTTTTTTTATATCGCAGAATCTATGCTATCTAATACAGAGTATTTTTTTCCCACGGACCATATAAAAAAATAAAGTTGATGGTGGTTTCTCCGAAACGAAACGTCGTACGGAAAATCTCTTAACGCTCTTCTGTGGGGATTACAAAATGGCAATGAAAAAGTGTCTTTCGTTTTCTTGTATCTCCTCAAATAACGTCAGAAAAATATTAAAACGAAATCGACAAATTTCGTTTTTTCATGCATATCTCCGGAACTAATTGGAATTTCGAAACTTTCTGAACGGTACATTGTTAAACTTGGAAATGCGCAACTTTTCTCTAATTTAACCATCTCCGTATCTCTTATGGTTTCCGAGATCCCTATGATAGACATCCTTATCTTGGATACAGTGTTAACCAAATTACTAATTACTAATTATCAATCAAGTATGGATTCTGTGAAGAATACTCTAAAGACGAATGTCACCCTGGAGCAAACATTTTTTTCTGAGTGATATATTTTTTTCATTTCTTTTATGTGTTCATGTTGTTTTTATTATTGCAAACAATTTTGCTGTACAATGAAGTATACACAAATTCAGAATCATATTAAAACTTATAATTAATAAACGAATTAGATGAACAGAATATTATTTCATAATGTGACTGTATACTTTCTATGAATACATCAATTTGAATGAATAAACATACAATGTGTCATAAAATCGGTGTTCTAAGACGTCCTAAAACCATTCGCAAGTATGTTACGAACGCCAAACACCACTCGTTGTGAAATGCGCACGTTCCCAAACTTGCGAATGGTCGAGAAAAACCGCCGAAATCAAATATCCATCATAGATGCCAACCGTCAAAAATAGTGTCCCTGGTACCTAGACTCCAACGTAAACAAACGACAAACTAATGAACTTTGCATTAGTGTCATGAAACGTCCGCTAGAGGGCGTATATCGGCCGCAATTCCAAAGTATCTCCTTGAAAATCGTAGACGGCCTTGTGGGTCGGTGCATTCGCACAGTCTCAACGACCGGATATTCTGCCGTCCTCGTCGCCTGCGTACGATCCTCTCCCCTTCTCTCTCTCTCTCTCTTTTTCTGTCGTCGTTTTTCTTTTCGGTGCGCCCATTGAGGAATGCCCCTGGGGCGCGCGATGCTCACGAAAACATTCCGCGCCCCGCCGATACGACAAGCCGTTTAGCACGGGAGGTGGGCGCGAAAAGTGAGGTTCGTGTCGAATTAATAATAATAATAATAATAATAATAATAGTTTTTATTGACAGTCTTCAAAATTAACAGAATAAACAAACATAGATATTTATATAAACAGACTGGTCAAAAGGCAGAGTTCAGTCTAGTTAGAGGTCACACGAAGCGACATCTAAGAAGCCTGCTCTTCCACTCAACCTCATGTAGTGGTGAAATATAAGATCATCCCACTGAAAATCACGAAATTTTACCCAGTAAATGATAACAATATAAAAGAGAAGAACTTAAGATTAAATACATCAAATACATCAGTGGTAATAACTGATACTTAATATTCATTATATTTATACAGCATGAAAGGATAGAGTATTTCATAAATGATCTATTCTGGTAGAGTTAAAACACCACTGAATACATCGTTTTTGAGTTCTCTGGTAAATCGGTATTGGTTCATATATTTATATTTCTCAGGAATCCAATTGTACAGTTTGCTTACGTTATACGAAAAAGAATCTTGAAATGCATGCGTTTTATGTTTTGGTATTGTTATTTTATTTTTGTTACGTATATTGATGTTATGTATATCGGTTCTGAAACGGATGTTATTATACAAATAGGGTGGTTTATGAGACGTTATGATGGAATGAAAAAGACTACATGCATTGAGTGTTCGGCGTTGCTTTGTGGTTAGCCAACCAATGCTTCGAATATGATTGGAAATATGTTCTCTTCTTCTGACCCCGCAAACCATTCGGGCACAAGAGTTCTGCAGCTTTTGTAAGCGTGCTGAGTCTGATTGACGGATATTTGGACCATAAATGGCATCACCGTAATTGAGGTGCGACAGAACCAAAGCATTGCAAAGCAGTATTCTAGAATCTTTGTTAAGCATTTTGACAACCAATGTGTTGTTTTGCTGATTCAGATACAGTTTTGACTAGAATCTCGCTTACTTTCAGTATATCATGCTCGGAAATGGAAAACATCTCGATGTAGGCGCTATTTCACGTTATTTTCCAAAATAATAATTTCGATCGTTTTTCATTGCATTGGCGAATGAACATAAGCGATACGCCACCTGGTGGCACTAAATAGTGTAGCATGATGAACAAATGCAGTCTTCATCACAAATACGGGGTGTTTGTAAAATGGTTATGAAAATAGCAGTTTGTCCTAAATACGGACCTGTCGACTTATTTTACATCAAGGGTGTGATCCAAAATTCAGGATATCATGAAATGGCTAGTAATTTGATTGAAAGTGAAATGAGATCATGTAGAGACGATAATTCTGTACCACCTTTTCATCGAAAAAAATGATTTTGACTCAAATCAACAGGTACAAGAATGGCATGCGGAAGTACCAAACTCAAATTTTTAGGAATATTTTTTCTGCTCTTGTCATATCTGCAAACGAATTTTCGAAATTTCTTCATGCAACTGATGAAATTCCTTTAATATTTTCAAGTCCGTACCTGGATTACTAGTTTCATTCATTCGGTATTGGGAAAAACGCTTGGACACGTCGATTTGTATTCTCAAATGTGCATTTTTCTCAAGAAAAAAATAATTATATAGGGTGTGTCATGTGACAGTTGGCCGATACCAACTTGCTTATTTTGAATACAACCCCCTGTATATTATTTGTTTGTTGGATTCTTCAGAAAATTCTAGACATAATCCATCTATAATGTCCCATACCTATCTTCAACTGTTTTTGGAAATATTGAGTGTTTTCAGATGTATTATAACATTTTGAACATCTCTTACATTGAAATAATTTTTTTGTATTTTCACATTATTTGTGAAATAAAATAATCTTATTTTATTTTTCTTGTCGGAACCATCATGGCACACTCAGAAAGAAAAATAAAAAAATATTTGAAAAACTTTTACATTCAAAATGTCACTTGCTGATATCGTTGAATTCAGAAAATTGTACAGAATCCGAAAAAGTAATAAAATACAGGGTGTCCCATTTAAAAATCGAAAGTAACAAGTACAGAAACTTGAAGTGGGACAAAAATCATTTGAATGTCAAACGAGAAAAGTGGGGTATAACATGATCTTGTTACACCTGGTATACAACTTTAGGTCGTAACTCGAAATTGAACTGTTTTTCGAACATTTTCTTTATATGTGATAGTTGTTTTCCCCTACTTTTACTAAAAACCGTTATATTCGTATGTGTCGAAAAATAATTATTTGATATCATTTATTATTCTGTCCGTATTTTTCGAAATTTCATTAATCAATATTTTCATCGGAATGATATCAATTTGTTATGATTTCATACTTCAATATGATACGTAAAAACTTAGTTTTATGTAAACGATCATAATTTTACAATTAAAATCACGTAAAATTTCGTAAGATCATTCAATTCAAACCATCACAACTCTGATTGACGATAACCTCATAAAAAAATAAGATGATATGTCGTCGTATTCAAGATACAAATTCATTGAAAAATGTATCGAAAAATTCAGGTCCGTATTTTAAAAAATTAACTAGGTGATCGTCATTCCGCTAGGCTCATTATGTTGTGATTACCACAATGAAGATATGATAGAAGTAGATAGATAACTCAGACTACTCGACAAATTGATCCATCGCGACATACTGTACAAATTCCCGGCTGAAATCCACGATAATTGTCGGGAAGTGATATGGACGGCGCAAAAAAAGTGGAACGCATTTTCCGCGAACGAAAAAAAAGTCGCTTCGTATTTTCCCATCGTCCTCGACGTACCTCGTTCCAGCAACTCGCTGTAGATGGCTTTGACGAAACCGAAACAAAAACCTTAACCGTCACTGATTTATTTCCATTTTCTTCGTCGAGATCAGCGAGCAATAATTTAGCACCGACAGGACCGTACGGGCACGGACCGGCCATCAATCGTCAGAAAAACAATTCACACTTTCACCGCTAATTGACTTTTTTATTGATTGAAACACAAGTGATATTTCTTCCTCAACTCGAATGAGACACTTGGCATATTATACAGAGTATTCTTCATTTCAATACCGGGTTTCTTCTTATGATTGTAATCGAATCAATTTTAATCAAAGATGAAACATGAAATTCTTTATATTATCATGAAAATACAGGGTGTTTCAGAATTGCACAGCCACAGCATATTTCAGATACGTATTCTCTGGTACAAAATAAGGAAAAAACTCCATGTGTCCGATCTCGATTATTAGCGGAGTTACAGGGTGTTGAAAGTTGAAAAAAAATTAGGTCTTTATTTTATTGTGCTTGATCTACTGCAGATAGAGCTTTCAAATTTTGTATGAGTATCAAGCAATAGGTTCTGGTTAATATGAAAGTAATTTTTTTTCAAATTCCCTACAGGGTGTTGCATTTTCCGAGGTCTCAATCCATAGAAGCCTTAAGAAAAACTTGCTCGTACGCCACTGGTGAATTCTAATATTTTTCTCAGGTTCTTCAACCTGTCACCTAAATTTTGTCACTCTTGACTTTCAGTCGAATTCCGTTCAGTTTCCTCAGAAATTAATCAATTTGTTGTAAATTGGCTCAAAGTTTCATACTCTGAAATGTTTATACTATTTTGATATTTGATATTAATTGAAGCATCAAAATCGAATAAGAAATGAATTTATCAACAAATGTTCAGAGGAATTGTTCATAGTGGCCTCCGTTTTGTTGAATTCAACATTGAGCACGACGAATCCATGATTCCTTGGCACTTTGTGTCAACACCCTGTAACTCTGCTAATGATCGAGATCAAACTCACGTTCATAGGAACTTGTTTCCTTATTTCGTACCAGAGAATACGTACCTGAAATATAACCGTGCAATTCTGAAACACCCTGTATATATGCTCAGTGAAATATTTCATATTATAGTTCGAAAATCAATTCCAAATATGAGGAAACAAAAAAAAACTTGAGGTTTATTCAAGACGACATTGTTTTGGAGTTTCTGGTTAATGATCAACCACTATTTATACTTTCCAATAATTATATGAATGCCAAGATTTTACGGAAATATAATCTATTATAAAACCATTCCTGTACATTTTGAATTTATACAAAATCAAGTAAAAATTTGAGAGTTAATGAAGGTGAAATTTTGACGTTTATCTTGAAATTTCATCCCAGACTGAAGATAGAGATCTTGTTGGAAATTTTAACATTCACTAATTCCTTTCCTTTATATTACGTCCTTATGTAACCGATTTAATTATTATGGGAAAATTTTAGGAAGACATAGAGGTTGAAAATAAACATGAGGTGAGAGAAAAGAATATAACTTGAAAATGTGATGATCCGCGAATTGTAAAACAACGTGGGTCCGCCTCTGTGCACTCATCTACCAATCAGCGATGAATACATTATTTTTCTCGTGCACGAAAGAACAGTGTGGAATATCACATCGTTTCGTCGAGGTCAGCAAAATACTCGACGCTGAAAAACAGGATGACTTATGGACATGTACTGTCATCGTTTGTTTATTTCTTAGGCTGCAGCTACACCACGCTGGCAAATAGCAATTCGTGTAGCGGCATACGCAATGAGGGCATTACGTTTTTACGTCGCCACGAACGTTTCTTTACGTGTCTTCTTCGAAATGGCACGCTAGAATGTCAGTTGAGACACTTGACGACTATTATCGCGCGTACGATAAGTGGGGATTTCGAGTTGAAATGTTCTCCACTGTTTCGTTATCCGGATAGAGAAATTACGTTTCAGGAGATAGAAGAGGTTACCTGAAGAAAATTACCAAAAATTGGTTGCGATTATAAATGACTGGGGTTATAGAAAATTATGATTTTCACCGATGTGCGATTCCAAACATGTGAATGTGCCTATTTTTCCAAATTTTCCAAATAATAACTCTTCCTCCTCATGTCACGATCTAAACTTTATATTTCATATTTCCAGGTCATAAACAAAAAATGCGTTTTTTTTTTTCAAAAACAATCATTCACCGAGGGTAGATTATGTACAGCTGCGGAAAGAATTCTTCGAGTATATATGGAGAAATCCATAAGAGTAACGATGATAGGGTTTTGTTGTGTTTTCCTTCCACTGTCCTCACCTGACCCACTTGTCTCTATGCCAGTCGGTCTTTGATAGACAGTGGTGACGACATTATTGGGAAATTCAATTAATGTATGAAACATACCAACTATTCATTCAAGAAAGTATGAATCGTTGAATAATTTGGAAGACTTGAGACAAGAAATCATTTTAGTTTCGTTCATGGATACGGGAGCTGAAAAAAAAATTTTTTTTGGTTCATAATTTTCTACAAAATGATTTCTTTTGCTTATATTCAAATACAAATTTCAAAAATTGAAGCAAAATTAAGATATTTAACAAATCATAAAGTTTCATTGGTAGATAATGGCGAAAATTCAATAACCTATAAGCACACTTTGTAACTCCGCTAATAATAGGAACTTTTTTTTCCTTATTTTGTACCAGAGAATACATACCTAAAATATCAGTGTGCAATTCGGAATATTGAAATATTTTCAGAATATTCTATCTACGTCTACACAAACACATTATATTTAAAAGTTCCCCCGTATTTTTGTTACAATAGATAGATAGATTGCTTTATTCAAAGAACTTTTGCCGCACATCATACAATACATATAGTGATGTTTAGTGACCATACAAAAAACATCCATGCCTGAAATGCTAAAAATACTAAAATAATCATTCAACAAGAGAGAATATAATCGAACAAGAAACAGACATGTTAAAATTGTAAAGATAAAATATCGTTACTGTTAGTGCAAAAGGTCGTATGTAAAAATTGTCCATTTTTATTTTATTTGTGCTAAAGGTGACATTTTGCAGTCTGCAACTGCTACAAAAATATTGTATGTCATCAGCTGATCTATTATAGGTATGGTCAAATGTAAAAAAGTCGTATATGTTGTGCAGCTAATTTTTTTTATGCTCTCCTGATGTAAAGTAGTTAACTTTCACATACGACCTTTTGCACTAACAGTAACGATATATAAAAATGGTTTAAATATAATCAAGACATTTGATTCTAGAGAAACGAAGAAGAGCCACTCTGTAGGATATATTTTGTTCTAATATCATCTATTTTTGACAAATATAAAGACTGCATTTTCCACATAATGATGAATCTCTTTTTCATACGTAATCTTGTTATCGCAGAAATTTGGCAGTTTCGTCTGAAATAATTCAAAGAAAATATGAGGTAGTAACGATTTCTGATTGGAATATTCCGGAAAAAGATTTTATCGAATTTGTGAGCTTAGGATCAAAATAAGTTTTCAAGAAAACCACAAGAAATCTTGAAAAAAAAATCTTCGATTTCAGTAAATTCATATTTTCGATGCAGTTTAGAAATGAAATAGTAGTAGGGAGAGATGGGTTAACGTTCTACAGTGGAGAAGAGAAAAAAATCATCATATTACATTTCCGACAACATTAAGAACGTTACCAGTTGATCGGATGATGTCGAAAAAGGCAATAAAAAAGGCAAACGACTACTGCTGACAAGCAACAACGAGCCAGACCAATCGAAGAGAGAAAATAAAAGAATGAAAATACCGCGAGTTGATGTCCTTTGAGGCATGCGGTGTTTAGATATTTTGCTGCGCAGTTTCTTCGGAGGCTCACTGGCCGCGATCCTCTCTCGATTTATTCTAGCTGTCATTTCTCGGCTCCTGGACCTTGGCCGAAAGAAGCCTTTGAAAATGCTCAAAAGTTGGGAAAAAGTATACAGGGTGTAACCAAATGAGTGTAAGGATCTTTCATATAAAGAAACTTCATTGAAGCATCCCATGTTGAGATACAGCCCCTCGAAGGGGGTACATACAATTTGTTCAACAATTTTTTTCACAAGCACTAAAAAAGTTAAAGTATTGAAATTTACCTGACATTTTCTACTACCAAAAAGACGCTTAGCCATTAATTCATTTGGTATACCCCATGGTTGTAATGGGTGGAATACGCAACCCCTTGAATTTATTTCCAGTGTAACTTTTTGTCTCATTATTTGCTAACCATTTAAAAATTCATTTCCGATGGCATGTTTCATTCTAAACAAAAAATGTCCCTTGAATTTTTTGCCCAGTTCGCAGCAAAAAATTATTTTACTACCTGCATCAAATGATTGAAGGGAAATAAACAAAACTAATTTATTTATAACAAAACATACAACATATAGAAATATATACGATCACATTATTTTTAGACGAAAGTGCTTTGAAGCATCGAATATTGTGACCACGAGGTTGAAGATTTTAGAGTTTCGAATTTTTCGTCAAATTAAGTAAGCAATCCAAATATTTTTGAATTTTCTTTGAGTGGCAACTGTGGTCAGAAAGGAGTAGGGAAGGAAAACAATCTCAATTTGCAGCAAAACTGTGGAAAAATTGGTTGGAAAGTTGTAGATAATAAAATTGGTTGGAAAGTTGTAGATAATAAAATGATCTAAAACTTTTATTTTCACACTTTTTTTCACATAGCCTCAATTATTCACCCTGTACATACGTTACACTCCAAATTTGTAAATTCGGTAGGTCACCGTGCATGATAATTCGAATGAAGCTGATGGAGATTACAGTTGTATTTCAACTGTTTACAAAATCTTTCATTGTCGCTCCATCGCGACATTATTATCGCGCACAAGAGTTCTTCCATTCAGCTTCGTATATCGAATGATAAATAAACAATTATTGCGACACGTCAACGCACAATTACTTGAATGAAACGTCGGATTCCATATCGGTGAAAAAGTTCATGAAGGTCGCCGGATGATAGAACGAACTGGCCAGCTGTTGGAAAATCGTTCGGTTTTTTTCGAATTCTCCAGCGATGACTCAGTTATATTTCCACTGTAATTGAAGTTATTGATTGTTGATTGCTGGAAACCTCAGCTGAAAAAAATATTCACGATGGAATATGAGTGTTGTTCTTACTAGAAATTCGTTTCTGTCGTCCGATTAGTGCAACCTTGTTAAGTCAGCGTTCCGACTTGAAATTAGTGATTCTCATGACAAATAGTTAGACCTAGAGTTAACACAATTCAAAAACTACGGTGTTTTCAGTGTTTTCTTATGATGAATACATAATGAACACTTTCCTAACATACAGGGTGTCTTGGAAAGACCACGTAAAACCCAGGAAGAATGTAGATCAAAGGATAACCCACCTGCTATGACAAAATTTCCAAAAGACTTTTTCGAGATTTTTTTTTTGAAAATAATGAATTTTTACCCCTCTCGACAGTTTTGTCTTCACGGTTGGTACAATTTTACACAATTTTGGTTGATTTCTTCAGTAAAATATTGCTGAAGAATGATTTAAGGTTAACATTAAAAACATTCTCCGAACATTTTGAAGGGGACTTTTTTGAAATCACTATAAAATGGACAATTTATTGGTGTAATGTGCAGCAGTAACTCAGTACATTTTTGGTTCCACCACGATGGGATAAACTTCATGAACAAAAGAATCCACTACCAAAATTTTCAATACCAATATTTATCTCAACCTCGTTTTGAAAAGTTCGGAGAATTTTTTTTTAATGTAAATGTTAAAATCATTCTTCAGCAATATTTTGATGAAGAAATTAACCAAAAAGGTGTAAAATTGTACCAACCGTAAAGCTTACGCTATTGAAAGGGTCGAAAATTCGTTATTTTCAAAAAAAAATCTCGAAAACAGTAAGACTCTTTTAATGTGAATTTTGGCATAGCATATACTTTGATCTTTACGGGACACCCTGTATAATGTGTCAAGTTATTGAACAATCTCGTACAATCTCGTTCGAACACGTTCAAAAAAAGAAGGTGAAATTTCAATTTCCAAGTATAATATTTCGAAAAGTATTGATTCCCTCACATCATTATCGAATTCGTGTTTTTTTGGAGCAAAAATCATATAAAAACTCGAAGTGTGCTATAAACGCAATTTTCCCCAAAATAATCTCAGTTTTTCTGCTACTTCCTACAAAAAAAACATTTGAAAGATATTGATTTGATCGTTTTTGATATCAATCGACACAGAATAGGAATGCTAGGATGAGGAAAACCATTTGGAGTGGTAAACCTTCAATGGTTGGTTGTTGCCCATTTCGAGGTGGTTTTTCCTCCTCCTCCTCCTCCTCCTCCTCCTTGCGACGGGCTGCTAAAGAATGTGTTAGGCGGCCACCGACCCACCATCGTACCGACACAGGCCGATCGCCGAAGTATTTTATATACAGGGCGTCCCATTTCGAAGGCAAACTTCTTGTATTGAATTTTCAACAATTAATTACTACACCATGTGGTTATAGATCTAAGAGAATTTTCATACCCATCTAAATGGATATTTTTGGCGTGTATTATGAATAGACTTTGTTCGAAATCTCTGAATTCCATAACTTATTACTGTTATCAAATTATCCTTGATGGCCTTTTGAAAATGTCTACAACTATCTGAAAATGTGTGCTGGGTTCTTTATTTACTTTACGACGTTTGCATACTCGGAGTTGTGGTGATGTTACGTCTGCAATATCAAATTGCCTTATTAGGATTTGATGCATATTTGACGAATCAATTTATTATGCAGATGATGATGAAATTGATGCTGATTGATGCGAAAATCGTAAATTTCTTAGGAATTGTACAAGTTGGGCAAGTGTCGAATTTTATATAGGGTAACTTGAAAAAGGGTAAATGGAAATACGGAAAATGAGAGTCGCATCCTCTATATCTTTTTTCGAAATAAGTTTACTAGTGAAAACAAGAATTGGCTGTCGTTTTTGGATTTCGGGTTATAAACAAAAGTTCGATTTTTCAATTTCGACACAAAACAAATTTCATGTTTGTTAGTTAAGAAAAAAAAAGAGTATTTAGGCACTTTTTTCCGTTCGATCCAGTGGAGTAGAAAAAAATTCAAGCAAACTGTTCAATTTTGAGTTACCATCTCAACTCGTATTTCTCAAATAAAAATCATAGTTGGTAATGGTTTAGTTGGAAAGGGTAATCTTCTTCCTTTTTGTTCCATGTATCACATTCCTCCTATGTGATATTGAAACTTCATTTCAATTGTCATTTTTTCTAATTCATTTCCAGTGAGATTCGTAATAAAATTGCGAATGGCATTAAACAGGGTGTTTCAGAATTGCAGGGCAATATTTCAGGTACGTATTCTCTGGTATAAATTAAGGAAAAAAGTTCGTATGAACGTGTTGCCGATGTCGATTATTTGAGGAGTTACAGGGTGATGATACGAAGTGTCAAGGAATCATTGATTCGTCGTGCTCAATGTTGAATTCAACAAAAAGGAAACCACTTTGAACAATTCATATAATGAATCGAAATCTTGCCAAAATAAGCGATTGTGCTGGAGTTAAAAAATATTAGAATACGAAAACACTTGTTTATTTTTTCCTGATTTCGTATAACTGTTTCGTACAGTTTTTCGAAACATTCACTATAATGGGATAAAATAAGCCGTTCCTGTTAGTTAATCTCTTCATTATCATAGATTATCGATCAATTCTTATGAGAAAACGTATTACCGAGATTTCATGAAATGTATGCCAGTCCGGCCCCCGTAGAATCTTCAAATTTATTCAAACTGAAATTTTGTATATATCTACCAGTCGAGAGTTAAAAGTTAGAAAATTGAGCATTTGAATCAACTTCGTAACTACTTCGAGTAAAAAGTTACAACGCGGCTGTGCCAGCTTTACGTAAAGCTGGCACAACCCCGTATTTTCGAAAACCGTTAGAGTATTTTTTTTCGTGTTAGAAAATAGTTATTAAATAGTAATTGGATACTGCATGATTTTCATTTGGTTGTGCCAAAACGGCTGTGCCAGTTTTATGGACATTAATATTTGTGATATTGCATAAAACGAAGAGAAAAATGAAGTAAAGTATAATTTTCATCATCAAAAGCGACCCAAAATGTGGTACATGGCTAAAAAAAAAACATTTTACTAAAAACCATCGAGACTATCATTTCCCTTCGAAAAAATATAACTGGGTCATAATTTGAATTTGAGGAGTTATTTGAAAAAAAAATGCTTTTGAAATGCAGAATCAGTTGAAAAATCGAAGTTTTGTTTACTCGAAAACAGAAGACGATGGCCATTCAACTGGACGCAAAAAAAAGATCGAAATTTGAACACCCTGTATATATAGTTCCAAGAGTGTCCGAATAAGCAACCAGCTAATATTCGTTTTCCTTATCAACCAACCACCTCGAGTCAAATTTTTGGCGCCAAACGCCCAACCACACATCTTCCCCACGTGTAGAAAAATTCCCGCCAAAACCGATGCGTCCTAATCCGTATCCCGGAGGTCACATGCACATGCACACACACACTCACATGCATTCCGACATCCGAAAACGAAACCGAACAGTAAACAGGTAGAAAAGTCCACGAAACAACGACCGAAGGAGAAAAATGCGGTCGAAGAGTGTTCGGCCCCTGCGGCGGTTGGTTCTCGGAAACGCGCTCCAGGTCGGCCGGCGCGGTATTCCGAAAGGGCCCGGTTCGTTGTCGACGTACAGGGTGTCCTGCACCGCATTCTCGGAACGAAAACGACGTGGGGGTGTGGGTCACGTTTTCCGAGAAATGGGATTCTGGTTGAATGAGAGGAAATGGACAGTCGGTGAAGAATTATCGAAACACGTCCGAAGAGCTGTTTTGGGTCGTACGTCGAAAAAAATAGTTCAAGAAATGGCAGCTAGTCTTTCTAATATATTTTCTGTAATTTCTTTTAAACTTTTGGGAGAATTTTCTTAGGATTTGGATACAGTCAATGTCAAACTCTGTTATACAGGGTGTTCCTTAAAGACATGCTGATATTCGAAGGGGTGATTCTTTGACACATTTTGAGAAAAAAACTTCCTATAAACGTATGTCCTGAAAGTATCAACTCTTGAGATACAGGGTGATAAAATTTTTAAAGAAAATCAATTTTTTAACTGAGATAATATTCTAGACATCTTAAGAAAAATGTTTTCTATGCATTAAGTTTTTGATTTTCTCTATTGGCGATTTTTTTTTTAAATTTCATCACCCTGAATCTTAAAAGTTAAGACCTTCAGGACAAACGTTTATGGGAAGTTTTTTTTCTCAAAAAGTATCAAAGAATAACACCTTCAAATATTAGCATGTCTTTGAGGAACACCCTGTATATTTATTTTCATAAGACGTTTCGCTCATTCTTGTATCTTCATTCTTCTAAAATTAAGATACACGTTTGAGATTAAAGTGTGGTTGTAATTTTACTTATTTGTGATATTATTTTTTGAATTTAACACACTTGATGAAGCTCACAACAATGATCGAAGCGTTTTATGAAAAGAAATATATAACAGTATAGTGAGTTTGACATTGACTGAATCCAAATCCTAAGAAAATGTCCCCCAAAAGTTTTTCTAATGATGAGCTCAAGAAATTAACTGTGACCTTTGAAAAATCAGATCATTTTCGCGAATTTCTTGAAAGAAAGTTCTCAATAGATATTCTCAAGTCTTCTGGGTACAATAAGGTATATTTTCAGCTATTCCTCAAGATTTTTATTTGCAAAAATATTGAAAAATAATGTAGTTATGTGCGCTCTCGGATTTCCCAAAAAAAGTTCCCCAACTGCTGATTTAATTTCCGCCGAATAGCTGGAACGAATAAATCTAAAAGTATATTGAAGACGAAGGTATTTATCATACAGTCCTACGATGTTTGAAAGATATCAAAAAATCAACGAAATGGAGAAGTTTCGCAAAAATATCGTTTTCTCGATGCCAAATTGGCAATTTTCACCCAATCCAAAATATCAGCCAGCGGTCACTTCAGGATCACAGGATATTTTTGAAAGTATAAACTCTCGAAATGCCAAAAAATATCAATTTTTTCAAAGTGTGACACTCAGCAATAAGAAAACAAAAATATTGATGGTATTGATTTCGAAGAG
The DNA here is from genome assembly GCA_037013635.1 of Plagiodera versicolora. Taxonomy (NCBI): domain Eukaryota; kingdom Metazoa; phylum Arthropoda; class Insecta; order Coleoptera; family Chrysomelidae; genus Plagiodera; species Plagiodera versicolora. The sequence goes on along the minus strand of CM072991.1, from coordinate 5,441,650 downwards.
AAACAGAAAGTTATTTTTGATGACATTTATTAAACTTTGTTAACTGAAATTAAGCACCAATTTGTTGGGATAGATCCAAATATTGACACGAGTTCAAAAGCAAGGAGTGTTCAAGATGCCTTATCCACTGAAAGAAAACGCTAACTACATTAGATACATTCTCGACAAAAAGACACAAAATGGACCAAATGATTTGATTAAATTTTATTTTTTTTGTGAGGAGGTAGACATATTGAACATTTACTATGATTTCTACATGTCGTATGTTTTGTTATTCATAAATTAGTTTCGTTTATTTTCCTTTAATCATTTAATATGAGCAGTAAAATATTTTTTTGCTGCGAACTGGTTCATTTCGGGAGAAAATTCAAGGGACATTTTTTGTTTAGAATGAAACATGCTATCGGAAGTGAATTTTTGAATGGTGAAAAATAATTAGACAAAAATTAACATTGGAAATAAATTTGAGATATTGTAACATTTTAAGTGCTTGTAAAAAAAGTTGTTGAAAAAATTTTATGTACCCCCTTCAAGAGGCTGTATCTCAACATGGGATGCTCCAATGAAGTTTGTGTATATGAAATGTCCTATCTTTTTTTCGATGAGGAATCACGCCCTCAAACGTTTCACAGTTATTCAGTTACACCTTGTATAATGAGCACTATTCGTTTGCATCGAACATTATCTTCCACAATTTTCACCTCCTTGCTGAGAGCTGGATATCAATCAAAACAAAGTTAATGATGTGCCCAGACAGCAGAAACGTTGCAAACACCCCCTTCCTCTTTTCCCTCAAAAAAAAAAATGCAGTTGAAATATTCCTTCAGAGATTGTGATAAGTTCTCCGACCGATCGGATCAAACGCCTCGCCTCTCAAAAAGGGACCGACTCGGTATCCTTGCGCCACCCGTGATCCACGAAATCGTTCCTTATACGGTGTGTTTACACATATCTCGACGGTTGTTCACCTTACGAGTTGACGCCAGGCCGGCCAACCAGAGGCACACAAACACACACACGCATTAACGTTGCCGTTGAGTAGTTTATTCCGGATTCATTTGGTTTGTTGGTTGGTCATCTTGATATCATGACAGATCGATCGTGATGATTTTTTTTTTCGCTGGAAATTGGCGAATGAACATAAGCGATACGCCACCTGGTGGCACTAAAAATAACTAGTTCTTGTGTTTGGTATTATGTTTTGTTGATTTTATACTGAATTTGAATATTTGAAAGAATGTGAAACTCTGAATTGGTAAAATCAAACTTCCAATATCAATTCCCATGCTTTTTCTCAAGCTGGTGATATAAATATCGTGAGTAGATAGATGAAATTCTGTTTACATTAATGGTCACAGTCGAGCATAGTATTGTTCAGGTATCAACAAAATTGAAACAAGATCTCACATTATCCATTTTATTTAGCACTTTTCAACAAAAAACACCAGAAGAAACAAATACTATAAATTCATAATTCATTCCATTACAAAAACAATTTTCTTGTCATCATGATATTATAATGTCCAGCACTCAAAACTTCTTCACCTTCATCAAAACTTTTGAAAGTGTTTGTGTCTTCAAAGTACCTCAAACAAATCATCAGGAACCATTTATCGAGAATTTTCATTCGGAGTTTTGAAACTCGGAATTGTTTTTTTCAGATATTTTTTTCATTACATCAGAACTATTTTCGAAATCATCCAAGAACTCCAGAACTATTCCAAATAGATAGGAAAGAATAATCAAAACTCATATTTTTGAAAAAGACGGCCATGACTATAAAAAATAATTATTTTCAAAAAAGTCGGCGCTAATTTCACACGAGTATCAAACCTATCTCATTTTCATTATATTCAGAAATAATTAAATAATATGATGATACGAAATTGTGAGTTTTTCTAAGAAAAAAAAATGCTATACTAGGACTTTCTCTTCATGAAAATGTTAGTAAAATTAACCGGTGGAAACCGTATCCCGATATCTCACTTCAAGAAAATGATGATAATATCTTTCTCATTTTCTCAATTTCAAAAAAATATGGACACATAATTAGCAACACAAATGCATATAAAATGTCGTCAATTCAGGATCGTATGGAATACCCCAAAGTAAACAATAAATATGACATAATATTTCGAAAAAATTATATCTCAACATTTCATCTGTTTTTCGAGTTTTATTCCTGTCTAATGTTTCTATTTTCGGTCACTACTTATCCTCACTTATTATGTAAAACCAAAGGGAAAACATTCAATTTCGTTATTCGTTTTGTTGTTTCTGAATAAATTCTATAAGTGAGTTTATGATTGTAAATTGATTTTTATCATTTTTTCAATTGTTTTGCATGGTCATTCGGACATTAAAGGTCAATTAATTCCATAATAATGTATAAGACTCTTCTACACACGGCTTAAACCTTATTTATGGTTGTTTGAGAGGTGAATTCAAGTATCTATAGTCGACTTAAATAAGTCTTTATAGGCAGCACCGCGCACACCACCTTGAATATAATTGGACGAGAGTCCTCTTCTCTTCTTCTTCTTTTTCTTCATCTTCTTCTCGGCTTTCTGTGTGTGTGTGTGTGCTGATGTTTCGATTCCGACCGGCACCGCCCTGTCATTATCATGTGCAGGAATGCTTCTTCAATCTACGAAGGAGCGGGTTTCTCTCATTCTTTTTTCGAGGCGTCATATGTTATTACCTCTTATCACGTGGTCCCGACGATACGCAGACACACACACGCCGATCGATGGCGATGGCCCTTTTCCCGTTCTCATTCTTCTCGTTCCTCGACGTCTTTTATTTTTCGATAATTTCGCCCAAGAGAACGTTATCGATCTACTTAGTTAACGCGGAGAGGGAAGGGGGGGGGGGAGTTTTGGTTGAGGCGTCTTCGAAATCAGGAAAGATCATACAGGGTGATTCGGTGGGAAATGGGCGTACTGTAAGGGTAGGTAGAGGTCGCCTAGCTGAGATGAGAAGAAATGACATTCTGAAAATACAAATTTTGTAGTATTGTATTCATTTGAAAAATATAAAAAATATAATGAATTTCATCCATTCCAAATTATTATTTTTATAGCTTCTTGCAATCATCTCATCATTTGAATAGTGTAGCATGATGAATAAATTAAATCTTCATCAAACATACGGGGTGTTAGTAACTGGTCATTGGAATGGCACTTTGTCCTAAATAAGGACCTGTCGACTTATTTCACATCAAGGTTGTGATCCAAAATTCAGGATACCATGAAATGGTTAGTAATTTGATCGATCGATTGAAAGTGGAAGGATAGCATTCAGAGACGAAAAAGGTATTTTTTTTATTTTGTACAACCTCTTCATCGAAAGAATTAATTTTGACTAAAATTAACAGGTACAAGAACGGCATGCGGAAGCACCAAACACATTTGTTCAGTAATATTTTTCCTGCTCTCTTCATATCTGCGATCGAATTTTTGAAATTCCGTCATACAGGGTGTTGTATTGAACTGATGAAATTCCTTTAATTTTTAGAAGTCCGTAACTGGATTATTAGTTTCATTCATTCGTTATTCGGTATCATACAGGATAATGACTTTATGTTGTGAAAATGAATAAAATATACAATGCGGATCATAAGTTATGAGCCACTGAAGAAATAGGAGAAATATATAAAACACTCTGTATCTCGCTTATACAGGGGGCTAAACCCATCATATGGGGGCTTTTCAGGAGCAGCTAGGCGACCTCTACCTACGCCCATTTCCCAATGAATCACCCTGTATTTTGGCTGGTTGTAAAGGGTGACCAGATAATGTGCTGTATCGCAGAAAATATTCGTTGTGGAGACTTGCGGTGATAAATTTTATGTTCTAAAGGGCCAAAGGCAGGCTCTTGAAATTGTTGCCAGGTTTCCAGGATGACCACCTTGGGGCGTAATCGTCATCGTCAACTTTCGAAGTGATTTTTCACCGAAACACACAAATATATCCTAAAGTTGACCATTATTGTAGTGATTTTTGTCATACTTCCTGACGTATCTATTGAAATGAAACATTGATTGATTTGATCGCATTTGAATGACAACAAAAAGTCGCAAAATCAAATGCTATATTATGACTTCGTAGTGAAATAATAACAAAATGATCTGATGAAAACCGTATTTCGATATCTCATTGCTAATCCAAAACATCTAAAAATGGAAATTTATCTCAAAATATCTCAAAAAAATTGTGAGGACCATGAAAGAAAAACAAAATTGTGGAAATAATTGTCAAGAAGGCCGCTAGGGGGTGTGATCACTTCCTCAATGTTTCAAAAAGACAATTCACCGAAATACACTCACGAGGTGCAATTCGAATAACATAAAAACTATAGAATGTATTCGTTGCTTTTGAAATTTTCAAAATATACAGCTCAACTTTGTGACATCTTAAGTCATTCACATCCTCACAATTTGAGAACGTATTATCAAGAGAAAAAAAACTGTTTCCAACTAAAAGGATCACAAGTTTCAAACATAACTTGATATGTGATATTTCTCTGATGTTCATTTTTCGATTAATAACAAAAAAACCAACAATTTTGCCAAACATCTCAACAGCTACACGTCTGAAAGTCATAAAAATTGGACACAACAACATTGAGCGTTAGAGAATAGGACGACCGAAATTTCGAAGAGATGCCGCAACTAGAAGATAACGAAGTTGTTGAGTAGAAACTGAAAATAAATCGTATAAATCTGCTCCTAATTTATTGCGCTCAGTTCATTCCTAATGCGAATCGAACATAGTAGACGAAAAGGTCTAGAAAAAAAGGGCATCTACCTACAACCGAAGAATTTCCTATATTCTTTCGTTCGATCATTTTGAAACCCCTCTGATGAGATCTACAAGGAAAAGGTGGTTGCAACCCTAGGAGGCAGATGGTGGAATTTTGGTATAAGAAAAGGCAGGTATGCTCGTTCGCCGTTTATTTTTTTGATCGATTCTCAGAACTCCCGAACATAATTGATTCAGTTTGGTTGCAGGATAGAAGGAATTTTACTCGGAATTCGTTATGAGCATTATATCTTAGTTTCGGCGCCAAAAATGAAACAAAATAGGATGCCCTTGAAGCCCTGAATTGATCTGGTATCTTCTTCGGTTTGTTTCTTGAAGACTAGATATTTTTGTCCACGGTGTAGAAATTTGTTTCTTTATGAAATTCTACTGTCTGGGTCCTTGAACCAATAAAATATATCAGATATTTTGGTTTCATTCCTTAGAGATATTAAACTAGAAATTTAAAATTGAAAAATTATTGAAACAAAAAAAAATTAAATTAATACATTAACAATAAAAAGAACTCCTAATTTACTACTAATCTGTGGCAAATGGATGCTCCTCCAATGCCAAACCTCCCCTTTACACTCACTTACTCACCACTCAAGTGAATGTAACAAGAAATATTATCCATGATTCAAGTGGAAGAGATCTGCGTTTCTTGGCACCGTATTGGATGACACAACGTCAAGTCAAAACTAATCTCACATTTTTTCTCGATTCATTCTCGTTCGATATACATACGTTGGTTTGAGAATAAAAACCATTGAACATTAATTTTCTTATTCAAGACACTGCTGAATTTATCGTTAGACAAATATAAGGAATGCTTCAATTGGTTTCATTTATAATATCAGTACATTGTAGAATAAGTTTGGCCCAATCAAAATCTTTGAGAATGGTTTCTCTCAAAATCTCGATGAATGATTATCATTTCCACATATTTAGTTGGTTATAGTAATTTTCCTAACAAGTGCGGAAAGTGATGCTTTCCCGCACGCGACTGCCGTTAGATCGAACGACGCGAAGCGGAGTTCGGGTAAGCAGTCGAGTACGGGAAAGACACTTGCCGCATGAGTTAGGAACAATATTTTTTCTACAAGCGTAGGAAACAAATTGTGGCAATTTCACTGAATCGAAAATTTTATATAAGTACGCTTTGTCTGTCACTCTGACAATTACAAACAAATTTGTGTATGGATCGGCATGACAACATCAATTGTTACCTACTCGTTATCAGATCAATCAAAGCCTATATATAGGGTGATTTTCATAACAATACATTTTTGTTTATCAATATTTGTTCATTTCTTCAATAAATAGTGCAAAATGATGGATGATTTTGAACAAACTCACTTAGTATTGCAACAAAAAAGCTTGAACTTTCATATTTTGTCACCCACCACTTATATTTCACGAGGATATCATATAAATGTTCTTCCCGCACTAGTGTGGGAAAAAATTTCCCGCACTAGTGTGGGAAAATGACACTTTCCAAACTGAATTGCGTGTGGGTAGAGGGTGAATCACGCACGCTTGTAGAAAAAAAATCAATCCAATTTTTTATGTGTTATATTGGTTGACATTTTTTTTCAACTAATTTTTTTCCCAATACATAGTCAATGTGAAGTTTTCCATAGACTTTCATATGCAGTATGTGTACTCTTGCAGCACAATTTCTGGTTAATTTGAGTCACATTCTCGATAAAATCTCTTCCTGGTTGTTATACCTTCCAGTACGTCTTCGTTGGGTCAGCCTGTATATTTCCAAAATGTGTTCACCTATTATACCTACTTTTTATACCTTCTCGTATTATGTGTTTGGGATTCTCAAAATGATGTATAAAATTTTGATAAAATTCTCACACGATTTTTTTTTCAGGTAAGTTCCTGAAATAATATCTCCATTATTTTATACAAGGTGAGTCCAAAGATGATGATATATTCCTTCAAGTGGAAATTTATTGAAGTACTTTATACAAGGTGGTTCATAATATGTGTAACGCATTTCTGGGAGAAATGTACTTCGGGAAAATCAAATGAGTATGTGTCCGGACATAGCTAGTTTTTTTTTTGATTGCGTGTCCACCCAAAATAAAAGTTGTCCGGCTTGAGAAAGTTCGATTTTACATAAATTTTTTGTCGACATGAGACATACGTGAATGTCCGGGTATAAAGTTTGTCAACCTAGCAATCCTAAGTATACGTCCAAAACACTTTCGTTGCCATTAAAATATTCATAAGTATCTATACAGTGTGAAACAGCCAATTGGAATAAATTCGATAACAAACAAATGAGAGCGTGTTGGAAAAAAAAAGCTCGTACACGGCGATTTGTATTTTTAGATGCGTATTTAAAAAAAATTATATAGGGTGTGCCAATACCAACTCTCTTATTTTGAATATATTCAAGTAAATTATTAGTTTTTTTGGATTCTTCAGGAAACTCTAGACATAATTAATTGATGTACAATGTCCCACATCTATCTACAACTGTTTCGGAAATATCAAGTGTTTTCAGATGTATTACAAAAATTAACACCGAAAAAGAGAATTATTTCATAACACAAATAATATCTATTAAAAAAAAACAAGAAAACATCAATTTCAATGTAAGAGATGTTCAAAATGTTGTATCTAATGAAGAGAATTTGTGAAATAAAATAATTTTCTTTTTTTAATGTTAATTTTTGTAATACATCTGAAAACAGAAACAGTTGAAGATAGGTATGGGATATTGTACATAAATTACTTCTAGAATTTTTTGAAGAATCCAAAAAACTAATGATATACAGGAAGTTGTATTTGAAATTAGAAAGTTGGTATCGGCCACTATCACAGGACACACCCCATATATTTTTTTTTCAAGAAAATGCGCATCTAAAAATACAAATCGACGTGTCCAAGCGTTTCTCACAACAAGCTCTCATTTGTTCGTTATCGAATTTATTCCATTTAGCTGTTCCACACTGTATACTTCCTACGACTTCCACTTTCTAGTTTTCATTGATTTTTGGTTTGTTTCACTATAGAAAAGCTTGAGAAGTCGGCTATGCTCTAGCTCTGAAAATCTATCGAAAACAGTACTCATTACAAGACACCCTGTATAACAAATCAACTATATCGCTTGACTTGCTGAATCACCGATGGACAGGCCCTCATTTTCTAACCTCACGTAATCGTCAATCGCTAAACCGAATCGAAGTTTTCCTAACTGGCTCCGACATTCCACAGTCTACCTGTCCGTACCTACCGTTCAAAACATCGTAGGTACGGACTACACTATACCTAATAGGTATACGCAATCGAATGCCGCGTGTGCTCTCTTCATTCATTAAAATACGTTGAATGTTATGTTCGGCTTTCGCCCATCCTACTGAAATAACGTGAAGCGGCGACGACGACAGAAGGCACGAAAAAATTACGGTCATATCTCTCGATTGTTTTGCCGCTGAAAACAGGAATGCGATAATAACGGTATGATTTTTCATTGAGGAACGAACAGTCGATGATTTGGAATACGATTGCGTGGTACAGGGTGATGCGAGAGGTCATTTCTTGTCTAATATTGAGCGCGGAGTCTTTCATTGAATTGAAAAACGAGAGGATAGACTCCTAATATGGAAACACGAAAAACATACGTAGTATTTAGAAAATACCATTTGAAGCAATAATTGACATGCATTGTTAAAAAAATTTTCTCTTCTAATTAGAGGAAATTCGAAAATGCAGAATGGTTGTGGTCACATTTTTTTGTTAGGAAAATATTGCTATTGCTGTCAATACTGAATTATTGAAAACTGCCTTTTGGAGCACCTGTATATTGAAATTTGTGAATTTTGTCTTAAAAACAACTATGGGAAAATATTTTTTGCAGTTCGTCGTTGCATTCGCAATGGAAGCTGTTATTTTATACAGAGTGTATGTTTTTTTTTGTGCCATAAAAAAAGTCAATGGTGTTTTTTTCCAAAGAAAATGTTGTACAGGGTGGGCCAAATTGGATATTTTTGAAGGAAAGTCCAGTTTCTAAACTAGATATATGAAGAAGCAATTTTTATGATAAACTTCATGATGAAAACTGCATACCGTTTCTGAGTTACAGCATGTTTTTCGAAAATGTGCATTTTTTAAAAGTTGCTGTAACTTCTTTCCTGTTGAAAATTTTTTGTTTCTATAAAAACATTTCCATAGCACTTTTTTACGTAGAATTCAATGGTTCAACTCATATATCAATAGCTATTGATAGAATAATCATTTTTTCAAATGATAATGTACATTTTCGAAAAACATGCTGTAACGGTATGCAGTTTTCATCATGAAGTTTGTCATAAAAATTGCCGCTTCATCTATATAGTTTAGAAACTGGACTTTCCCTTCAAAAGTGTCCAATTTGGCCCACCCTGTATACGGAAACTTTGTCTGTTTCTCTAGAAGTTTTTCGAGTTGAAGAGAATCGTCAAATTTCGTTTCTTATTTCTTTGGAAAATAAACAACGCCCATTTTTTGCTCCTTATACAGTTTCGGAAAATATACAGGGTGTCCCCAATTGAACTGAGCATTTAATTTAATTACACCTGACGTGTCTTTAATGGACCGCCCTGTATAATTTGACATCTATCTGCAAAACTATTGAAAATTACTCTTATTCATACGCTCTCCTCTATCCGAACGAACATTATCAATTACGTCATTCGACGTGATCGTCTTTCTCTGTCGTCGCTGACCGTCCCCACTTCCCTACCCCTTTCCCCTCCACAATTTCCCCTCCAACGCCCTTCCCATCATCGACGACGTCGGGTGGGAGCCGTTGACCTGGTGGGCGGCCGCCCAAGTCGAATTCGCGCCCAGCCGGTATGTGTATACGCCGACGGAGCGTCAGGGTCGGGTTCGCCCTTTCGGTCCAATGTGATTTTTGGAAATATATTTTTTTTTGTTTCTGCTTCAATCAGTTGGGTGTTGTAAACTGGTTGTAAACTTATTTGGTGGCTAAACTATACGAAAAATATTCAAAAAAATAGTGAAAAAAAAACATTTATCTCATGTTTGATATGGGATGAATAGTACTGACAGGAAAACATTACGCACTCTTGAAAATCAGAAGTATTCTGCATGTATTTGAAGTTGAAGGAAATATATGTAAAGGGTGGACGATAAAGGATCTACTATCTAATCTTTAAGCTCATTTAGCGATTTTGGCGATAGTCGAACACCCTGTACATCCCGTTTTTCCTACATTCCAGGAAATATGAAAGATATTCTCTATTCAGATTGTGATTTTTTTTCCTGATTTGATCTACTTCGCATATCCGTTTTCGATTCATCATTGTTGAACTGTAAAATTTTTCGATCACACAGTATAATTTGGAATAGATTTCATCTTTCTTTCCTTTCTCAAAAATACTGAGCTTTCGAACTTTTTTTTCTAATTCTTTGATTTCGGTTACATGGTTGCCAAAATATTCACTGAAATTACCTGATTTTGCAGTCTCATGTGTATTTTTCATTCGGAATATTGAACGCACTGTATACGCCACATGGGTAAACTCGACGAGATTGAATGTTTGGGAATTCAATGAAAGTCAAGATATATGATGCTATGAAAGTGCATTTTACGATACGACACTGTTCGAGAGAGAAAACGAACTACGTTGAAACTGACACGTAGAAAGCAAACACTCGTTTATTCATCTCCTAATTGCCCTTTCTTGGAATTTCGTTATACGACGTATGGGTCCTAAACCTGACTTAAATTGAAAGATAGTCAAAGCACAACTGAAATTTCACTTTGGAGCATTGTTACTGAATGAATATTTGATAGATAACCCTCAGAATCTCTTAATGATCGTATCTTTTCAACGATTTGCGATTGGATTGAGAAAATATTGAATTTTGCATTCATCTGAATGCATGAGGATAAAATGAATGTTGATTGATAAGAAAATCAGGAATATCTTGAATTCTGTACATTCGTGTCAAATCTGACCATGAGATGAATAATTTCCAATTTTTGGTACCTTCGGATGAATTTTGGCATATGGCAACTATGTTAGTGAAGGTCGTTACAATTTGAGGGGTATATTTAGGAGTGTATGAAAGTAGATCTGACTCTTGATAATAATGATAATATCTAATAATCTTATTTTATTAAAAAAAAATATTCACAATAGACGTGTACAATTAAAGGAAAAGTGTCACAGCAAAAATACAATGAATACATTACATAAGATGATGATTATACAAAAAAATCCCCTAAAACAGTAGGGCTCTCTAAAGGCGCTCTAATCAAAAATGCCCTTAATTTATTTTTGAATACTTTCAATTTTGTTTTTATTTGTAAATAAGATGGTTAATTATTGAAACATTTTATAAAAGCGTAGTAACATCCTTTTTCATATTGGCTCAATCAATGAGCTGGATACAATAAATTCAAAGATCGTGATGGATTCATTTTCAGACCAAAAAATAAACGCCTAGAGCGATTATGAGGACAGTTTCCAGAAAATACCCAAAAACTAGAAAAGATAACTCGAAATCGAAAGAAGAATAGTTCAATCGCACATAATGCGTAGCTATTTTCGCGAAACAGTGTCAAAAAGTGTCTCATTTCAAAGCTTATTTTCAAAATATATTCATCATCTATATTCCAAGTCCTGTAGCGTTATGAAGGAAATTTTGTGGTCCTTGAGACCTCTCTCATTATTATGATTCATTATTTTCATTGTAGATCTATGATGCTAGTTGAGTTTCTCCCTACTTATAAATTATTATCAGTTGATTGATTTCACAATAATTTCCCGAAGATTCGTAGAATTCTTGCCAAAAATGTCCTCAAAAGCCCATATTTCTGAGCTAAATTGAAATTTCACGGAGTCTTTTAACTTTTTATTACAACTCGTGTCGACAATATTGAAATTATAATTATTATCGTCAACTTTTTGTAACAAAAAATTGCCACATTGTTGACTTCCTAACAACCCTCTCTCATACTAAATTTTCAGCCAATTCGACTGGGACCCATTTTTCATAAGAACCGGGCGGGGTCTTTTATCAACCCATGACCAGAAATAGTAAAACTATTTTTTTTTTGTTTTCTGTATCCTTCTTATTCACTCATTTTTATGATTAGAATAAATAAAACGTTGTTCAGATTGGTTAATTCGTTCGTCTAGTAGAACTAAAATTCAATTGGAAAACCGTGTTCAGTGATTATCTCCGATTGCTGCAAATCTGGTCCTAAGGGTCCCAAGGGATGTTATAGGTGAAAACACGCGACATTAATCCCCCCCTCCCCCCTCACAAAACGCAGGTGAAGTGAAAGCGAACGAAATCTCCGAACTCTTCCTCCGAATCCGATGTGGCGGAAAAATCAACGAGAAAACATCTTCGGCTAGCGTGATGCGTTATTATCGATTTTTTCCGCCACCCTATATGTCACTCGAATTCGGCTTTGCTCGTCCTTCTTGCCTCCCTTCTAACGCCGCCCTCTCCCGTCCTCCCTCTCGCACTTGCCGAACCTTGAACTCCGATGACTTCTTATCGATTCCGATGTAGGAGAGAATCTCCGTTCTCGGGTGGGATGCTGGGTGCGTTGTTCGTATTGTTACGCTGCCGCGCTGCTGATGGTTTGTTTACCGATGAAAATTCGGTGTTTTGCGTAGAGGGGTGGGTTTAGGCGCGATCTGGAATTGTGCAGAAACAAAGTGTGGATTCATGCAGCACAAAATAACAAATATTAAATAACAAGTAGTGAAAATGTTACCATTTATGCACACCAAATAAAAATTAGCAATAACTATATCTGTACATGTTTGAATAATGCATTTTTTGTGAATTCAATAAAACAAACAAATTTTGTGAATATTAATAAACCAAAAAGAGATCAACATACATAAGAAATAAACAAAAAATATTTTAACGAAACAGAATAAAAAATGAAGCTGACAACATCATCACATTTTTCAACAAATTAATTGGCACATAACCTATTATTCTACCATATCGTCACACACAGTTTTTTAAACAATTTTCATTATTGACATTTCTGCTTTGACCGAAACAATAAGAAAATCGCGTTCAATTAACGTAGAAAGCATTTGATACTTGGCTGCATGAACCCTATCATTGAAAAATAAGAACTTCAAATTATACTTGTTATTTGTTACGTGATATTTGTTATTTCATATTTGTTATTTTGTGCTGCATAAATCCACACTAAGCTGGTTCAAAAATATGAATTTCGTAATGATTCTTTTTATACGTTTTGACATTTTCGAATTGGTAAACGGTGAATGAGTAATGGTGAACTTGCGTTTATAGTCCACTTCATGTTTTGATATGATTTTTGTTGGAACTTGCGTATTTTGGTCTAAGAAACACAAATTTGATAATATTATCGTGTGGAAATCAATACTTTTCGAGATATACAACTTTAAAGATGAAATTTCACCTTTTCTTCTTGAGAACTCTCGAACGAGATTGTACAGCTTTCTGTCTAATTTCTTGAATAACTCGACACATATGTTAGGAAGGGGTTTATCATGTATTCATTGTAAGAAAACACTGAAAACGCTGTATTTATGGAATTTGTCACACCCTATATTTCTTTAGCAATGTCAACTTTGTACTATCCAAAAAACATTCATTCTACTGTGATCTGTCGTTTATACACAGTTAATCACATAACTTTTGTGATTATTCCTAATACCTTTCAAACATATACATTGGCACCACAGAACTATACAGGGTGCTTCAGAATTGCACGGCAATATTTTAGGTACGTATTCTCTGGAACAAAATGAGGAAAAAAATTCCTATGAACGTGTGTCCGATCTCGATTATTAGCGGAATTACAGGGTGTTGAAAGCAAGAAAGCAATAAGTACTGCTTGGTATGAAAGTAAATGTTTCCCAATTACCATAAAGGGTGTTGTATTTTCCGAGGTCTCAATCCATAAAAGCCTCAAGAAAAGCTTGCTCGTGCGCCACTGGTGAATTTTAATATTTTCTATAAGTTCTTCAACCTACTACCTAAATTTTGTCCCTCTTGACTTTTGGTGGAATTCCGTTCAGTTTCCTCAGAAATTAATTTGTAAATTGGCTCAAAGTTACATACTCTGAAATGTTTATTCTATTTTGATATCAGATATTAATTAAAGCATCGAAATTAAATGAAAAAAAATATTAACGAATGTTTAGAAGAATTGTTCAAAGTGGCCTCCGTTTCGTTGAATGCAACATTGAGCACGACAAATCCATGATTCCTTGGCACTTATCGTATTAACACCCTGTAACTCCGCTAATAATCGAGATCGGACACACGTTCATAGGAACTTTTTTCTCATTTTGTACCAGAGAGTACGTACCTGAAATATTGCGGTGCAATTCTGTAACACCCTGTATAATGTGTCGGTTTATTGAAGAAATTCGCCAGATAGCTGTACAATTTTGTTCAAAAACGTTGGAAAAAAGGAGGTGAAATTTCAACTTTGAAGTGGAATATCCTACCATAATTTCGCCAATTCGTGTTTTTGGACCTGAATAGTTGAGTTTCAACAAAAATCATATCAAAACATGAAGCGGGCTATAGACGCAATATTACCGAAATAAAAAAAAACAAATAAGATAAAGAATACTGCTCATACTGATTCAATATATCAATCAATCAATAATTCAATAAAAAAACGAATTTATTTCCTCAAAAATCACTACAAGAATCAAGATTTTCGTCTTTCATCGATTCCGTAACATAAGCAACAAAAAAATACACTCTGTAGATGTGAGCTTGAGGCGACGCAATTTCAGATTTATAATCATCAAAATCATTCCTCGACTCAATGTAAGTGGAATTCCATCTCATTATCTCCATTTTGAGCAGATGATCCGAAAAGTCATGTATACACCAATCAAAATAACTGCATGCATCACTTATGAATAACTTCAGACCAATTGACCAGTAGGGGAGGGGGGGGAGGTAATACGAAAATAAATCATCGAATTTCGTCAGTCCGACGAAACGGATATTCGATAAGAAAGTCATTCACACCGTTTTCACTTCCTACTATCGTGACTTTGGTTCTAGATAAAAAAAATAACGACGTAGTTGCTAGTATACGGGGTGGGTATATTTCGATGACTATAGAGTAATATACAGGGTGTTTTTTATTAAAGAAATGAGCTTCTGCTCATCGATATCTCCAGAATCGGTGCTTACCCAAAAACCCCCTGTAAAAATTCGAGAGCTATCCTTAACTTTAATAATATTCACCCAATGGGTTTAGTGCTAATCACTGATATGTCATTTTGACAACATTAATGGTGCATCAATTTTCAGAAACTTCTTTTTTTTTGCTCTAGTGTAACAACGTTGCTTTTTATGGAAAAAAAAAGAAAATGTAAGTGGGTGCAGAACTTACCGCTGGAAAAATATACAGGGTGTCCTAAAAAAAATCAATGTTGTCTCGCCCAATATGCGCAAATATAACAATTTTTATTCGAAAATGTTTACAGTATTCTTATTTTGTGTATTTAGTGAGTTTTTTTACTTCCACACAATAATGGGCAACCCTGTAGATGAATAATAATATAATGAATCATGTCATGAATTCAATCTTTCTAGAATTAAAGATTCCATAAGTTTGAAATCAATATAAAATCGAATATTATTTTCGAAAAACTTTGAACAATATTGTTTAGAAAAATTCGTGGAAAACGCTTCATATTTCATGGTTTGCACTGGTATTGCCTCTTGAATCAATTCAACCAAAAATAGCTTCTATTTTGAATTGATTTTCCCATCGAAATTTACAAATATTCTTCTACAAGTAGAAACTACTGTTTATTTTTCTTTAAATGAGCTGAAATTTTCAACAATCGTATAGGAAATGCAGCATATTTGGAATACTAGTTTGTGTTTTGAGGATAAATTTGAATACGAAAGGGGTGGGTCTATAAAAATACATTGAATGAACCACAAAATTTTTAACCTTCAATAATAAAAAAAATCAAACAACAAAAACCAAAAACCTTATCAAAATGTCTTCCAAATTAAAAAACTACAAAATCGAGATTTGACTTACGGTGCAGGTAATTTGGAATATATTATTCCAAATTATATAATAGATTTTCACCTTTTTTCATATTTGATAACAATTTTCCTTAGAAACTAATAGATTTCTTATCTTTGTAATAGTTTTATAGTATCAAGACCTTTAGTAATCAAACTTTTCTGAACAAAATAAACTAAAATAACATCTAATTAAGTAATCTGTCGAAGTAATCACATATCAGTCCTTACTTTTAACTTACAGTTTACTATTCTTTGTTACTATTCTTGCAGTAATCACAAATATACACACCAGACTCATAACCACTACAAGAACCTCCTTTTGTTATGTTTCTCGGTATTCCAAATTGAAAACATACCATCCTTAGCTAAAATTCTATGACACTTTTTCAATTCCAGTAATATTTACAAAATCATAGTAATATCACAAACTAACAAGGTCACTCAACAGTCTAAATAATTACAATGAAGATTAAAAGAATTACACTAAATGATTATCACCGGTTGTATTCTTACCGATTTTTTTTTCAAACCAGATGTCTTCTTCCCTTGTCGCTGGCAGTAGGAATGTGAAGATGGCGTCCTGATTTTAATACTCGATGGCTTTGTGTGACGTATGGAATTATGTTTACGGCAAAAAATACGGATGGCCTTTATAATTATTTAGATATCTAAGTATTCCAAATTAACTGCAGTATCCCAAATATGCTGCATTTCCTCTAGTAGAAAATGCAATGAAAATTCGTATTTTTTGGAATTGAAATAATTTTCAGCAAAACAATTTATTTTTGTTCAATCTGTCATTTTTTTTGTTTTTTTTTTCCATACTCAGGATGATATTTCAGGTCATATTTTTCATTTTCACTTTTTTGCGTTCATCGTCCGGCCTACTACCGTCTTAGGACGATGCCGCTAACTCACGCACCGCGTCTCCGAGACACGCACGCACCTCCGTCGATCCGGCAACACCGCCGGCGACGCGCCATCTCGCTCTTCGTTCCTACGACTCTCGCCGTTCCATTTCCCTCAGTCGATTCGAAAGCGCGTAAACGGTACGTAGTAGGCCGTGTACGCCGCTCTCTCGCACTTGTTTACTTTGCTCGGCCGCCCGTTTCGATCCAACATGCGCCGCGTTCTCGGTCCTAGTGATTTTCGGCGGATCGGACGCTCGCTAGAGTTGTTGTTTTTTAACGGATGACTAGATCTCGAAGGATGTGGAGTGCAGATGCCGTTCGAATAGGTAAGGTGGTGGTGGTGTGTTTCGACTGGCGTTTTTTCTGGTGTTTTTTCGGTAGGCACGACGTTTTTAAGTATTAAATGCCAATTAACGATAGGCCTCGTCTCGCCGGACCGTGAGAATCTTCTCGTGGAATGCGTATGTACCGTTACAAGGCAAACAAAACATGTCGGTGTGTGTGTGTCTCTCTCTAGCGCGCTGGCTCGCTCGTTATCTGTCTCTTTCCATTACTCTTCCTGCGTCTGTGAAATGTGTAATGCGCATAACTGACATACCTTTTTCGTATCCGTTTTTTTTTTATGAATTGGACTACGTGTGCCTATTTAAGACGGTGGGCTATGGCGATCTCAATTTCACCTTCCGCATTATTTTGGTGACGTGAAACGTGTTTGTTTATGGTTTTTGTAAAATGATCTTTGAATATAATATGCATCATAAATATGACAAGCGACATTCCGATACTTTTTTCACTGAAATCAAAACATTCAGTTCGTTATCTTTCAGTTCTACTGCTTTTATTATGACAACTAATATAACCTAAGAAAATTGATTAAACCTCAAGGATCTGACATGTGACCACATGCATACGTCATGTGTTGTCTGAATCGCGAGCATAACATTCAAATTCGGTCATCTTCAAGGTCATATCGGATGCATTCAATTGTACAATTTTGTTTGTTGGCGACCCTGTGAATCGTTCTTATTGAAAGAGCCGAGGATGAGATACGCTCGTTGAGATGACGTCACGGCGTTGCCTTCTCAGCGCGTAAGACTCCTGTGAAGTGGCCTATGAGATCTGTGACAGTCGTTCAAAATGGCGTGAATTCCTTCGGAACATTGCCTATTTGTAATGATGATGCTTTCTTGTATCTATCAATTGAAACAATTATATCAATGTTGGTGTTTTCTTTCATGCATAATCTCGTCGATAACATTGACCGTTAGTGGTGACCTTGAAAAAAACAAATTTCGATCGCCTTCAGCTATTGTGTTGTGGTTACACCGCTGACGGCATGCGGATGAGTTCATTTGTTTTATGAATGGATGACTCGCTTCATGACGAAAGCAATGTATAAACGATGGCCTTCATTGGTAATTCAACGAAATCGAGTAGGGAATAACGATTCATAGAATTGGTTTAGTAGTGGGAACTTTGAATTGTATTAATATGCAAATATTTGATAGCTTCTATCTGAAATGGTTTTCGGTTTCTAGCACACACCCTGTATATATGAATAATGAATTATTGGGACGATAAAATGGAATTCATTTTCCTGGTTTAGGCTAACTGCATATTTTATCGAGTTTAAATGTTTTCTTAGAAAAGGGGAAAAAATCTGAAGGAAAAAACGTCCTTGAAATAGGAGTTAAGTATTATATATATTAAGAAAGAAGATCGGTTGTCTTGAATTTTGACTATCCTCAACTCATTTTTTGTTGAATATAACATACGGTTCTAGATGAATAGTCTATGGGAAATGAATGAATTATATCATTATTGCTATCAAGTAATAAATAATCGATGAATATTAATAAATGATGGAATTATGTAAGTTATATAATGCGACTGTTACTGTTATCATGTCTTTTACATACATGTTAATCTAGTGAATATTATAGAAATATACAGAGTGTTCCTTGAAGACATGCTAATATTTGAAGGGGTTATTCTTTGACACATTTTAGGAAAAAACTTCCTATAAACGTATGGACTAAAAGTCTTCACTTTTGAGATACAGGGTGATAAAATTTTGAAAACAAATAAGTCTTCTGATAATAACTGAGATAATATTCTAGACATCTTTAGAAAATTTGGTACATGTCTTCTATGCATCAAGGTGCATTTGGGAACGAATTTGATCTCTTAATTTGCTTTCAGTCGATGCACAAACATTTTCACGCCTTTTGAGGAATAGACCCTGAAGTAAAACGTTTTTCAAGCGAAAACCATGCATCGGACAAAGAAAATCCATGCATGGAATAATGAGATTAATTTTGCTCATTAATGAATGAGGATCTTGAAAGTAATTTTCATTTATAAAGTAAGCAGTGGCGTAGTATTTTTTCTTCAAAAATATTCAATGCAAAACCGTACGGACGCCACTGCTAGAGAAAATGAAAAATTCCTTACATCACCAATGCACCTTGATGCATAGAAGATATAAACCAAATTTTGTAATGATATCTAAAATATTATCTCAGTTATCATTAAGAAACTGTTTTTTTTTTTTTTTCAAAATTCTATCACCCTGTATCTCAAAAGTTGGGACTTTTAGGACGTACGTTTATAGCAAGTTTTTTTCTCAAAATGTGTCAAAGAATCACCCCTTCAAATAATAGCATGTCTTTAGGGAACACCTTGTATGAATCTTGGCCATGTTACCATAGTTACGATGGAAATAAAAAAAAATTGTGCCTCGTAAAAAACTTGAAGTATGTCACTGTTTATGGATACGAAATATATAAGAGAATTCTTCTGAACGAACTACTTGCACCCTCACTAAACAAACTGTAGTTTATAATTTATACCGGGTGATTCTTCAAGGTGGCTCGCCCCTATAACTTTTTTATTATTGGAGATAGAGGAACAAAATTCGGGGGTTGTGTATTATATGTCAATTCGCATTATTTGACGTATTCACTTGCTTTGAGGTACTTCCGGTTTGACCGGAAATGACCTCAAGTTTCGATATTCAAATGGAACACCCTATATATTTTTACTTATTTCGATCGAGGAAGACATTATCTATCCAACAAAACTTTGTTTGTGAATATTTGACGTATGAAAGAATTTTTATTTTTCGATCTAGCGTGCCATGGATCGATTGAAACGCTTCCTTTTTGATCAAGTGACATGGGAAAAATACAACTTTGAGGCATATGACTTCAGAGTCGTTTCAATAATTTCTTCAATGTCACAAATATCATTTTTTCCAATTAACTCGATTTTTTCAAATGGAAAGAGGGTGGCTCGTCGGGTTTTTGTGAAAGATCATTTTCTTACGAACAATTTGATACCACACACTTCCACTTTATTTTCACTATCTTTCTCAATAATTGCAAGAAGCCCAATACCTAAATTGAAATAAAAATTCTTTCATACGTCAAATATTCACAAACAAAGTTTTGTTGGATAGATAATGTCATCCTCGATCGAAATAAATAAAAATATATAGGGTGTTCCATTTGAAAATCGAAAGTTGAGGTCATTTCCGGTCAAACCGGAAGTACTGCGAAGCAAGTGAATACGTCAAATAATGCGAATTGACATATAATACACAATCCCCGAATTTTGTTCTTCTATCTCCAATAATAAAAAAGTTATAGGGGCGAGCCACCTTGAAGAATCACCCGGTATTTCAAAGAATACAATGCGATGCTTTTTGGTTCGTACATGTGTAGTTTTCAACTTTTTAGTCGCCACTGGTCGATACACCAAAAAGTGCCCTCTAATGTTATCATTTCGCACCGAACAAAAAGTCTGGAAATCGAATAAAAATCGTATGATAATTTTTTGCTTCCGCTGCCAGAGAAAAACAGAATGACAACAAACAACATCGAAACATACGAGCACCGTGTTCGCTGACCCCGATTCTGCGTCCTTGAAGTCTTTCTCTCAACACGTAATGCGTATTGTCCTTCATTCAGCCGACAGTCGTCAGCAAGTGTTGCGGTCTACGATTCGTGTTCGAGCTATCATGTTTTGATAATCAATTTTTTCGACGTGTTCCAACGGCATGAATGAATCAATCGAGTATAGTGGGTATGTCTATCGCATGACACGAACGATACTACGACTCGTATCGATCATGTCGTTCGTACGATGTGGTTCTTGTGATTTTGCGATGCAGGAGGAGGGTGCGCTGGCCTACGGAATCACCGGATCTATGTCCGCTTGATTTTATATTGATTACGTTATTTTGGCGCATTCGCCAATTTTATGACATGTTTGAGCATTCACCATATTTGAAATTTTTAAGAGAAGGAATTCGATTTTTATTGCTTGAATAAAAATCGTGTTGATGTGTATTCAATTATCAAAACCTCAGATTCTTGTTTCGAATGAAACTTCAATTGAAGTTCAGATTCTTCATAGAGGGTGGCCCATTGGTGTTTGGAATTCGAATAACTCATTTGGTGACTAGAGTACAAAAAAAATCGAATAAAAGTTTGTTATATTTGCGCAGATACACAAACTTCAAATATATTGAGACATACAGGGTGTTCAGCCTAGGCGTGACAACATTGAATTTACTTTTTCAAATTGAACATCCTGTACATTCTTTCACGATCGAATTCAGCATGAACTTCGTCCAGTCCCACTTTGAATTTTTTCATAGAATGCGACGTTGCCAAACGTGAAGTGACAAAGTTCTCACTGTTTTGATATGGTCACAGGAAATCATTGAAAATTTATGTATTCAGTTATCAAAATGTCAGATTTTTTATACAGGGTGGCCCAACAATGTTTAGAATCAAAATAACTCATTTGGTGACTAGAATACAACAAAAAATCGAATAAAAGTTGTTAGATTTGCGCAGATACACAATCTTCAAATATATTTGGACATACAGTGTGTTCAGCCTAGGCGTGACAACATTGAGTTTACTTTTTCAAATTGAACATCCTGTACATTCTTTCACTATTCACTTTTTTTCCATAGAATGCGACGTTGCCAAATGTGAAGTGACAAAGTTCCCACTGTTTTGATATGATCACAAGAAATCATTGGAAATAGCAATATGTAATTCAAGAGTCACATTTATTGAAAATAAGACTTTTTCAAATCGTAAAATACAATTTCCCCAAAAAGAGTCAATGTATTGATACTCATCCAAAAAACACCCTGTATACAAAACGAAACTTCTACTCTGTTCACTAATAACGTTTTTTTTTGACATCATTTATGATACACCAATTTTCATTGAATGTTTGTTTCTTTTCGACTCCACTTTGACAACATCGCATTTACTATTTGAAAAAAGTGAACCTAATGTTGTCTTGACTTGGCTCAACACCCTGTAAATCTTGAAATATTCAAGTATTGTGAATCTGCGCAAATATAACAATTCTCATTGGAAATATTTGTAAGAGTTATATTCTACTTCCAGGCACTAATGGGCTACCCTGTATATTCGCACAGATTATTTCAATTCGATTTTCAATCATCAATTATTATTGGATTTTCTTAACGAATCGACGTGAAATCTTAGTCTATTCGTTTCTAAATTCTGATCAGTTTATTTCAATTCGTTTAGTGGATGCAGACTGAAACTCTTGTTTTGGCGGGATTTTCGACCCGCCCGGTTGGTTCCCTTCTTTACCTGGCTTTTCTCGGAAAAAATCGGTCTTTTGAAGCCATCGTCAGCGCCATGGGTGCCGAACAAATAAAAACCGTCTAGCATATTGCATGGGGTGATTTTTTTCTCTTTCAATCTCGTCTGTTGTAGAATATAACACGCAATCATCTTGTTGGCGATATTTTATTACTGGCCTATCCCACCTTTTTCCGAGTCGTTGAACTTTAATGATTCAAAGTTTAATTCTAGAAATAGTCGAGAAATTACAATAGACAATAGTCGATGAAAAATAAATAGCCGAGGAAAAAACTATTGATATTTTGAGTAGGTGGTCCTAAATTTCGAATGGTAATTCGCCGTACCCATTTTTCAGGACTATTTTCTAAAATTATTCTTATTTTCACACCGGGTACTCCATAAAAAAGTGGCTGGATAAACAGAATTGGTCTTTCGAAACACCCTGTATTTATATTTGTTGTTCTGCAGACTTTTCGGTTGATTTGAATAACCATCAATCTCACTCCTTTGTTGATTATTTATTGAGATGAAATGTTACACATTCAACAAAAAAAGGTAAATTTTGGCCATTTTTGAAATGTTCACACAGAGTGTAATTTTAAATCTGTGTTTTCCGAATTGAAAATGTTTTCCTGACTGCGTATGAAACGATTTAATTTTACGAAACACTTTTTTATCCATGAAAATCCATGAATTGATAAAAAATTCAACGTTGTTGTCTCAAAAAGTTCGAAAAAATACCGGAGTCATTTTTACTTTGGAGACTTCTAATATTAGCATGACGTAGTCTGTTGTGAGATATAAATAATATATTTAAACGGTTCGTTGAAACATTAGTGAATGAGAAATTGCAAATTTGGGTCGCCATGTCGCATTCCAACTACCTAAAGTTATAAACTGAAACATACAAAAATACATTCACAAAAACACGAGCAAAACCAATGACCGTAAAAAGTTATAAACAATTCTTCTCCTCTCAGTCTTTGCCAAACACTAATATGGTTTAATCGTGGAGAAACTTCCAATATTTCTGGAGGAATTCTAGAAAATAAATGACTCGTTTAAACCCGTAGCAAGATAAATATTTCAGTGGTACCAACACAGCGTAAATATTGTTTCCACAAATGACTTGCCACACTTGGCATGGTCAAGTTGGAATTGTGATGAAAACAGCAGTAGCGAGCAGCATATGGAATATGCACGACATATACTTTAAGGGGAATTTCCTGAGACCGTTGACCTTTGCGGCATTTCTAACGCGCACACACCTGACCCGTATGACCAATGTATATAGGGTGTGCGAACAAAAACCTGATTCTACGAGGTGAAAGACAATGGTTTGCATTTACGTCAACAACTGTTTTTTTTTTCAAAATTTGATAACTCGTGGCTTACGAAAAAATGGTTCTATCTTTGAAAAAAAAAACTATCGATTGAATTTTGAATAAACATTGAACGGGTTTTAATTTCAATCTCGAATATTATAGCTCACTTCGATATATCTCAAAAATTTGACCACAATTAATTGCAGGACGAGTTTCTCATGTATGGAAACTATAATTCAACATATTTTCCTATATTAATACACTCTGTAGTATGTGAAATGTCATAAATAAAATACTATGTATTGTGACGTATCAACCCCTACAGTATTATTTTAATGCAATACATCCCGAGTTGTTTCACAGAGTACACAAATCAACAAGAATATAGCAACTAGATAGATCAAAAATAAAATTCCATGACTCGGCAACACTGCACTTGTTTAAATAGTTGTTATAAGAAATTATTTATACATAATTTCATGGAATTCCAGTTAAAAGTAAGTTAGAATGTCTGAATTATTATTATTATTATTTAAGTGAATATTCCTCACGAATTCATAATTTCAATCTTGAATACGTCTCAGAAGTATAAAAAATGTTATTCAACGTTGAGTGTATCAAATACAACTAGGACAATGAGAATCAAAATATATTTCTGGACACAATTTGACCAATCCAATTGGCAGTGTGCCCATCTCTCTATCCACCTACCGCAGATAAATGAGCTCTCCACTAACTTAAACCTTGAGACTGTCTCGAAAACTTAATCTAATTCAGTTTTTTTCTTCTCAATGGAACATCGATGCAGTGTCGTAACTCAATGTGAATGTTTTTTTTTAAGGATCGTAATTTGAAATATTTCTCAATCGTGATTTGTTTCAAATTGTAGATAACTGTAGATCAGAAATAGTAATTGAAGGATAATCCACTTGAAAATGTCTACATACATTATGTGGTTGAAAAAATATCAAATATTTACAATATTCGATCAGTATCTGAAAAAACTTTGGTTTTGCTTCGAAATCGTCGATTTCTGTATGCAACTAAAATGACTAGGAAGGTTTTTTTGTCAATCAAATCATTTCACAGATTTTTTCGAGATTACTACTCAGAAATGACACGTCAATGATCTCAAGAAACGCAGATTACTTTTGTGACAATTGTGGAATATCCGATAATACTCGAAATTATCATTTCTCATCAAAGTCTTCGGGATGACATGGTTTCCCAACCTTTTTCACACTTTTAAGGCTTTTCATGAATATGCGCGACCACATACGAAAAATCTGCAGGTTTGCCGAAAACCGCTTGAGTTTGGCAACGGTGCGCGCGCGCGTGTGTGACTGTGTGTTGTTTATACAGTGTGGGGCCGAGGAAAAGAGGTTGTTGACTGTTGTGATGCTGTCTGAGAGCCGCATTCCATTCCGTTCCTCCATCCCGTGCTCTCGTTACCCATCCGTTCGAAATGCACCTACTTTTCTTCTCATTATTGTTCCTTATTTACTTTCGATATTTCAGGCATACATGCCAGGCAAGATGTCTGTCAAGGATTTTTCCAAAAAAGATCAGTGTCGATTCGCCACATTTTTGATTATCAATAT
Organism: Plagiodera versicolora; assembly: GCA_037013635.1. NCBI lineage: Eukaryota > Metazoa > Arthropoda > Insecta > Coleoptera > Chrysomelidae > Plagiodera > Plagiodera versicolora. The sequence continues at coordinate 5,416,302 of CM072991.1, read as the reverse complement.
GAACTTGTGTGCGTTGTAATCAAATTGAATAAATAATGGTTGTGATTAAGCTAACAGAATCACTTCGAATCTTTCGAAATATTCTTGGAATTGTTTTTATATCTCTCGACGAAGAACTAGAATAACTGATATAAAGCATCTGCACATAACGTTACATCCAATTGAAGCGATCAAAATAAAAAAATTACTGTATGTTGTTCAAAAATAATCCAAAATCAGAAAAATAGAAATATTATAAGTACGCCCCTGTGGCCTCTATCTTTTAATTTAGCATTTCGAAATAATTGAAAACACGTTTTTGAACAAATCAAATCAATTTTCCTCATGAATCAAAAATCTAAACTGATGAATTAAATGATTGTGGTGTTAGATCAGTTGTCAAAAAAAAAAATAAAGAACTTATTACGAGAGACGGAGAGATAATGGACATCAAAATTTTACTGACTGAAAATACAGAAAATATGCACTCCGTGCACGCGTGCTCTTTTCGAAATCTTTTGAATTTCCAATGCGAGGAGAAAACTGGCCAATAAATAATATTTCTAAAATGATTTGGGAGCTGGTAAAGGAAGATTTTTGTGAATCCAATAAAATCGAAATTGCCTTCAACCTGTCGCTGCCATCGACCGAAATTCGAAGTTCGCAAGTGGATTCCTCAACATTCCGAACGGTATTCGATCGGGCAGGACCGAACTGGCCCTTTCAATCAATACGATGAATCGGATTCTCGAGTAGCTCATTTCCAGGTTCAATTTTCTCCAAATAATTTCATAACTATAGCTTTTGTTTGTTTTCGATAAATGGATTCATTTTGATCTCTCATGATTTTTGTTGTAGATAAAACGAAAAGTTTTCTTAACTGATTCAAAATCAAACTATCAAGTTTTATTGAAGATATGCCACACATTTGCTGGTTGACATTTAAACTCCTATATTATAATTCAAAGGAAACAATGAACAGACGACGCATAAAAAATATCGATTTTTCCTTTTTGAACTACCCAATGTTGATTACGAGTGCCTATGAAGAAGAGATCATAGAGAAAGTTGGTAAATTTCTATTCATTTTCCAATTTTTATCCAATATAGAAAAGAATCGAATTGAATGAAGGACACTATCAAATTTTCAGTGTTGTTTTCGAATTTGCTATTGAACGTTTCGTCTCTCTGCCATCATCAACAATTTCATTTTGATCTCGAAAACGCCATTGTTCATTTTGAATAGTAATCAGTATTTAGTTACTACCTCATTGGCAATTCATAAGTGGTTAGAATTAATTTTATTTTTTGAATAGTTTCCAGAATATTCTACTCGAATTTGACAAATTATATAGGGTTTCATCATTCATTGACATAACGGTAATGTGAATCTACTGGGCGTCATTTTATCAAGGGTAGCACTCCGTTTTCCTTCCCTTATCTTTCTTACGATGCACTGTTGAAGAATTATTAAATACGTAATCTGTTCCTTAATTTTTTCTGAATCTTTTCATCCTACTGTAAATTTTTTGACCTATGATCGTTTTCGAAAAAAAATACACTAAACGAAAGTAGGCTTCAGATCTACTCGTAATAATTACCACAATTCGGTCAACTTCCATTCCATATCTGGTATTAAAAAATGCCTTGTTGCGTTTTTGACGGATATACAGGATGATATTTGAAAATATGTGAATAATTCTACGTTAAATATCTAAATAAAAGTGAAATACTCAGACACATGGAATTTGGTACACTGAGTATGTTTTCTGAGCTCAAAAGTTTTTTACAAGATCAATAAAGATATGAAAAAAAAATACGGCCTAGAATTTCAACAGTTGATTGAATAATACTTCATCTCGAGTAATATGAACTTTCCTCATGATTTTTGTTGAAAAATAATGAAGTGCTATCAATGTAGTGCGGCATCAGTCATAAGCAGAATGAGAATACGTGAAATTAAACTATTTTTAAAAGTTTTTTAGGAAAACCAATAAAATTCCGAAATAAAACTTAGTGTGGACCTGAAATTGAAATTTTTCAAAAACATATTTCATGGAGCTCAGCAACTCAGTGTGCCAAATTTCTCATGTCTGACACTCACTTTTAGCGATATTTAACGTAGAATAATTTATATTATATTCTCAAATATCATCCTGTATATCCTCGAAAACAAGGCATTTTCAATACCAGACATGGAATGGTGTCAGTCAATAGTTCTCAAATGGTTGGACTGTGTACAATTCGTCGTGAATCACCCTGTATACCCATTTGTATAAGTCACTAACCGTGAATCTTGAACCGTTGTTTCTGAGACACCACGTATATGTACGTGGTGCGACGTTGGCCGTGCCGTTTCCTGAAGAATGTCGATAATCGACTTCGTCTTGTTCATCGATGGTCATGATCAGTGACGTAAAAGAATGCCGTACGAATACTGAGAGTCCAGCTATATTCCATGAGAAATCACGTTACACGTGACTGCATTCATGCTTTCCATAGACAACTGACTGGCTATTATCTACCGATGTGACGATGCGGATTCCTATCGTTTCGTTTTCGGTCTCGACGACGTCGGTGCGATCGAAATTCGCTGTACTGGGTGTCCGAAACCCAAGTTACGTATTTCGATAGATATCTACGAGCGTTTATAGAAATAGACAAAATGAGAGCGTGTTGGGAAAACCGCTATTGCTAGACGCCCATTTGAAAAAAATAATTATATATAGGGTGTGTCATGTGACAGTGGCCATTACCAACTTTCTCATTCCAAATATAATACCCTGTATATTATTAGTTTTTTGGATTCTTCAGGAAATTCCAGACAAATCTCATTTACAATGTCCCATACCTATCTTCTTATCTCCGTTTCGGAAATATCAAGTGTTTTTAGATGTATTACAAAAATTAGGAAAATCATTTTATTTCACAAATAATGTAAAAAAAAACATTTTGAACATCTCTTATACTGGACGGGTTTTTTTGTTTTTTTTTACAATATTCATGAAATAAAATATAAAATAATTTTTGTAATACATCTAAAAACACTTGATATTTCTGAAACAGTTGAAGATATGTATGGGACATTGTACATGAATTATGTCTAGAAATATGTCTTAAATAAGAAATTTGGTATCGGCCACTGTCACATGATACACCCTATATAATAAAAAAACACGCTCTCGTTTATTCGTTATCGAATTTATTCCATTTGACTGTTCCACACTGTATATTCAAGATTAAAATTTCACCATTAGACAATTTCTTCTTTTGTAAAGAAACCCAATTTTAAACAATATTATCAAAAAGTTTCGCGATTTTTTCGAAGTTCTCGAAAGTTTTTCGCACATAAGATACATTTGAGGCTGTTTTAAGATTTTTTCACGAAAATATCGAAAAATAACGAGGTTATGTGCTGCCTTCAGAGGTGACAAAAAATCCCCACTGCAATGATTCCGGGCTAATGTGTAGCTAAAAGAATGAATTCATAAAAGTTTTTATACTTGAAGGTGTATCCTATACATGTCCTACGATTTTTGAAAAATATCCAAACTAAATGTTGTATGACGAAGTAGAAAAAAATTTGTCGTTGTTGGGGGTAATTAAATGGTCATTCTATGCGAAGTTGACGATTTTCAACCATCAATCAAAAGATCGTAGGTCATTGTATAGTGAATATATCCAAGAATACTCAGTTTCAATTCAACATTGATTGACACTTTTCTTTGAGTTACGATGTCAGCAATTTTGAAAGAAGTGAATTTTCTAGAAAAACGGGTTTGAAGTTTCACCTATCGATTTATATGAGGCATTGCCGATTCCACAGGGTATTTTTAAAAATACAGGGTGATTCACCTAACTGGTTCATTAGAGGTTCATGGAGAACTGATATATAAATATCAACTGGACATTTTGGTGGCAGCTACTACTCAATTTCTATTACAATTAATTTACAATCAATTGATGTTTATATTCTTCGACAAATATGAAATTTAGAACCATCCAAAGCACATTCGTGACGAATGAGCGTATTCCACATTTTTGTTGATATCTCTGTAAATATCAATTTTAGCAATTTGTTATGCTCATACAAATCGATAGGAAATAAAAGTCATTCTATTTGAAATAAGGAAGTTATTGGGATTTGAAATTCCCAAAAAGTAAACTGAAATATCAAACACCCTGTTGAATATTTTGAAACACTCTAAAGGATACCTGATAGAACACTCTCTCATTGACGTGAAATACGGAGATTGAATCTTAAATCTTGAAAATTTAAGATAATATGGACATTTTAGTTAGTCAGTCCATCTTCCGAAAGTTTTCGTAAAAATGGAATATCTTGAAACCAAATGACGATAGAAAGAAAATTCAAAATGCAACAGGTCTAGAATTCTTCGTAGAATTCGAAAATGTAAAAATAAACAGGGTGTTCCATTTGAAACAACAAAGTTAATAACAGCGTATTGAAAATATTTTAGGGAAATAGAACACATTGAGTAGTAGCATCCACCAAAATGTCCAGTTGATATTTATATATCAGTTCTCCATAAACCTCTAATAAACCAGTTAGGTGAATCACCCTATTACACTGTTATTGCCTCTTCAAACGTTCTCAACTTACAGGCGACATGAATGTTTTTTGATGAAAGATGTCGTCATTCAAGTTTGATCCAATATCATGTGAATATAATCAGACTGGAATAAAAATTATTAGATATTATTAATATTATTATTAAAGAAGTTGAGAAAAAAATCAATCGAAATAAATCCCTCTCCTCTGGTTTTCTTTTCTTGTCGCCCGCAGAAAATGAATCGAAAACCCCCATATACCAGAATTATCTGTCGATAAACTCTCACCCTTTTGTATGGATACCACGAGAATCAACCCCGATAGAAACGAAATACAATTATGATTCGTGAAAGACGAGTGAAATTTGTCGTACGTATCACGCCTTCATGGGTTCTGATGGCGTTCGTTCAATATCTAATTAGTCGACTGATTCACTTTGACAACTCTCCGTCGAGGATTCGTCGAGAAATATAGAGATGACAACAATTGATTTATCGAATAAACGAAGTATTGTTACCTATTAAGCGAAGACCAGGAAGTTTGGAGTTGAGATAAGCGTGGAAATAGTGGGAAGGATGCATGAAATACAAAAAAAAATCGTACTTAAAAGGGTTATACAGGGTGTTCCTCGAAGACATTCTAATATTTGAAGGGGTTATTCTTTGACACGTTTTGAGAAGAAAACTTCCTATAAAGGTATGTCCTAAAAGTATCAACTTTTGAGATACAGGGTGATGGAATTTTTGAAGAAGTTTTTTAATAATAACTGAGATAATATTTCAGACATCTCTAGAAAATTTGGTATACTTATGTCTTCTCTGCATCAAGGTGCATTTTGTAATACGGAATTTTCAATTTTCTCTACCAGTGGCGTCCGTACGGTTTTTGGAGAAAAAATGCTACGCCCCTGCTAACTTTCAAAATAAAAATAACTTGGCGTGAAAATGTTTGTGCATCGACTGAAAGCAAATTGAGAGATCAGATTTGTTCCAAAATGAATGAGAATGAATAGAAGACATGTGCCAAATTTTCTAAATATGTCTAGAATATTATCTCAGTTATTAAAAAAACTTCTTTAAGACATCCTTCGTCTATTTCGTGCGACATAATAATTCATTGTTGATATTCCAAATCAATTTTCGTTGATTCTTTATTTTTATAGATACTGATAATGAATTGAAGCACATTTTAACTATTTTCTGAGTCAATACAATGGTCATATTTTGTTCAATATGATGATTACTTGTTGATATTTCATTTAATTTCTTTCACGTCTATTTTATTTCTGATTTATTGCTATAAGTATTCAATTCTATATCTACAAGAAAAAAATATTATTGATGTTTCAACATTTCATGTTTATTTTCTACATTTATTGATTTCCAATTGATCGACAGTTTGGGTACTCTTTTTTCATTTTCTCATTCAATTTTTTCATCTTCCATTTATACACTGACCAATAATTTAATTATTTATTTTATTTATTTATTGCTTCACCCAACAGGAAAATCCAATTCTATTAAAATCCAAATCTATTAAAAAAATACAAAGAAATCAAACCTGTTGCTAGAACTGACAATTGAAGTGATACAATAATCAATTATAATCTCAAAGAAGAACATGGAAGATACAAAAACAATAATAATAGTAAGCTTCATTTAGCTAATCTGCTACAAAGAAACACAGTAGATAATGGAAGGTGTAAATATACATGGAGTAAAAATCTATCGATACACAAATAAAATCAGGGATTCAAAAAAATCCATGAGATTAAAATTTGGACAATACATAATCTCTCAAATCGATGGCTTAGTATGAAAACCTCGTATCTCACAAAATGTAAATTTTACAGGAGACACAAAAAACTGATTTTCTGCGCTATTTTGCCTAGAAAGATTTTAATTTTTTTACATGTTTTTGATTTGAACTAATTAGATAATTTTTTTTTTAACAGTTGTTTTATATAAAATACGTGGTTTTCTATCCTAAACCACAAAAATGTCATTTTTGAAAAAAAAATTGATATACGAGGTTTTCATACTAAGCCATCGAAATGTTTCTTGAAAATATTGAGGTTTTCACATCTTTTCAAATCAGCTGGCAAGCTGTTGAACACAGCAATAGCTACTATAAAAGGAAAAAAAACTGAAAACCCAAAGAATTCATATCAATAGTTACAGCAATTTGTAACAATTGATCAAAAATTAAACATTAAATAGAGGAAAGCTGAAACAATGCTAACCAACTTTTGAAACAATATCCGCTGCTATTGAAAATATCACAGTGAAAAGAGATCTGGTTGAAATTTCGACACATAACATTGATGGGCGAGTTGGAATGTATATTTTTTCTGGACTGGTCAACGTAAAATGTGAAACTCCTACGTGAGTTATACTGCGGTACAAAAAAATCAGGTATTCGCTCTTTGTCAATTTTGACTGATCAAATATGCCGACTAAACATCGACTCATTATGCCAAAAAAAAATCCAAAACGCGAACAATCCCCAGAAAACCGCCGGTACGACACCGAAAAACGAAAATACTACGCAGTAAGCTCGTCCACTCGGGCGGCCATCTTAGACGACGAGATCCGCTAGCGTTGGGCGGAGCGAAGCAGGCGCCCAATAATAATTTCGTCCGTATCCGTCGAGCGAGTCGCGATCCGATCCCTCTTCTGTCGTCTACGTCGCCGCGACTCGATCACCGTCGAGTACAGAGGCGGAAGGTAGAAGCGATCGCGAGGTGTACGGAAATGGAGGACCGACCGATTTGCTGATTTCTACACTGTGTCCGTCGAGTATGGAACGAATTCATTTTTAGCTAAATAATCCTGAAACACGTCGATTCTCGATGTTAATTCACTGTATTTTGAAATATTAATCTAATAAACAGGGTGAATTACGTTCGAGTAATTACGTCACCGTCATTTTTTTTAAAGGAAATCCCCCATTTTGTCTCAATTTTCGGATAACTCTATCTGAGCTGTTTCCAAAAATATATCACATGTTGATTCCAATTGGTACAGGGTGGGCAAAAATACAATAGTTTTGTGTGTGCTCATGAAGTAATGCGTAACATTCTTTATTAGGTGAAATATTACAAAAGGATTTGTTGGAATACATGATTTTATAAATGTTCGAACTGCAGCACTTGCTGTATTTGACAGTAACCCAAACTGTGTACAAATTCTTGTTGAACCTTGTGTATGGTTTCTTGCGTAATATTGTTTATTTCTGTTCGAATTTCCACTTGTACATCTTCTATATTTGCTGGTTTCGTTTGATGAATAGCATTCTTCAGATGGCCCCACGGAAAAAAACCAATGTGGAGGTGCACCATCCTGTGGAAACTTTCATAAACTTTCATCAAAACCTCCAGGATTACGTATGCTGGGAAAACAAATTACGTAAAGTAGGTACGAGATGCCCCCTTTAAAACTCAAGGTACTTCGCCCCGTTTAAATAAATTAAATTGAAATTAAATAATATTGTTAATTTACCTATAATAAAGAATGTTACGCGTTACTTTATGAGCACACACAAAGCTATTGTATTTTGTCCACCCTGTACCAATTGGAATCAACATGTGATCTATTTTTTGAATCAGCTCAGGTAGAGTAATCCGAAAATTGGGACAAAATGGGGTAGTTCCATTTGAAAGAAAAAATATGGTGACGTCATTACTCGAACGTAATTCACCCTGTATATTACATTATTATTTTAAAATACGGTAAATCAACATCAAAAAGCGAGCTGTTTCATCAGGATTATTTCTCAAAATGACCTGTTTAGCTGAAAATGAATTTGTTCCATACTTTACGGACACAGTGTATGTAGTATTCGTTTATTTTCTCGATGTACCTAAAGCTTAATTAATAAGGATTATGGTGGAAATATTGTGTTCAATCAACAATTTCATGAAACAATTACTAATTAATAATAAACAAGCAATTGATAATGTTTATTAAATATCAAAAACTCGATAGAAATGAAATAAATGCAATGCATAGGTTGAAGGTTTGCTGTTTATTTGTCGAAATTGAAATTTGGAACCACGAAAAAAAATCATCAACAGTAGAAAAAATTTAATATCTAAGTGTCTATGTATTAGTTTATGTTCGAAAATATTATAGAGCATCTGCACCTGACGTCACAGCATCGAATATCACACGCTTGAAGGGTAAAAAGTAACTGAAAATAATAGCTGATTGCGTGAAAATTGAAAAATCCAATCCTTCGAAACAAGACAAAATATCAACTGGACAGGCATGTTCAAAGTTGTTTGTCCTTCAAATCATCATTTTCGCTCATTTCGTAGTGAGTGCATCGCAAATGCTTCTCGCGATTCTTTCTTGGTATATACAGGGTGTTTCATTAATATGGTAAAAAATGAAACAGAGTAGAGAGGATCAAAATATGACAATTGAACGCAACATCGCTTAGACGAATGGTTGAAAAGATGCGTTCGAAGTTAAAATTTCATTTGCAAATTTCCTAATAGCTTCGACAGTTTTTATGATATCGGTTTGGAAATTGGTACGTTGGAGGTTTTTAGGACGGCAAACAAGAATATTTCATCTGTATCAAGGTAGTCCTTAGATGGCGCCACTTACCTGCTTACAATTATTTAAAAATACGCATAACTTTTTTGTCCGTCAAATATCAACAGTTTCGATAAAACATTTATCAAACTACGTCATTTTTTAACAAAAAGGTATTCTTGGAAAAAGTCTAAAAACCTTACCGTTTTTACGATAAACCCGTTTTTAAGTATTGAGCTATTAGGAAATTTGCAAAAAAAAATTACTTTGATCGCACTGTATCTTTTCAACCATCAACATTTGTATGAGTGATGTCGCGCTCAATCGTCATTTTGCTCCTCCCTACTCTCAGTTTGATTTTTTCACGATATCAATGAAACACCCTGTATATTCATGTGATGATTTCCGGTCATAGATAGCTCTATTACCTTTAGGTGAAAGATGAAGATGATGAAGATAGATATCGTAGGTGGAGTGAGTGTGGAAAAACTACATAAACGAAATTAAATTATCAATGTTCATTTTAAGATTGTGAATGTGATTGAAGAAACATAAAAATCAATTGGCAGCCTGTTATAAAAGAAAATGAATAACTTCTTGATTTGAACAAAAAAAAATTAGGAATAGAATTTGATTTTGAAGTTATGTTCGTTTATATTCCTTCGATAATCTGGTCAATTTCAACAGAAATCAGTACAACAAATCCCTACTTTATTCTGGAAGCTTTCATATCAACTTACTTTATCTGAAAACATTGAAGCAATTCTTGCTAATCATTCTCTAAATGACTCAATACAAGAATTAGTACCCACATAATTTACTTGTTCAGATTTATAAATTGATTCATGTGTTAGAACAGATCTTTGTGATGAGTGCCAAGAATAATTCACCTAAAAAAATATTTGAATAAGTTTCTGGGTAACGAAATTGATTGAAAACGCATTCGCATTGATAAGTTTTCCAAAGTTAATTTCATGTCAAAAAATAATTTTCGGAAATGTCCTTTCGATTATTTTGGAAAACATTTCACGTTGGACTTTAACCTCTCGACATTCTTCATAGAATTGTTTTTCCACAAAGTTCCGATCCTCCTTCCATCTTTATACTCAACTGGTATGACGCACAGCTGTTATAGTGCGATCAAACTAGGGTAATCCTGAACCAACATTAGAAGGGGTGGTTAGAATAGATTAGAAAGCCGTATGACGAATACGTCCTGAGCATTTGGCAGTAGTTAGTCATAAATCCGAAAATCGAATGAACAGTCGTCCGAAATGTCTCTCAGCTTCAGAATCTGTTTCATAGCACCGGCTATTTCTGCCCACTTTCACTGGACTTTAACGTGACGTATCATCAATGAGAGTAATGCGTAGTTGTGGCGATTTAGAGTAATTTGAAGGTAGTAACGCGAAACGATTTTCGGGTATTTCCTCATGATATCTACAAACACGTGTTGGCTTCACGAAAAATGGAGAATATAAATTCATGTTTGTTAGTTGGAGCGCTATATGTTTTACGCAGAAAGCAATGTGTCATGGTTTACGGAAACATTACTCGATTTCCATAACAATAATTTGTGCTTCGATTCCGCATTCCTATCCGATATGCCGCAGTGAGATCATCAAATAGGACCAGTCAGAACTAGATTCTAATAGGTTGGTAATTTTCTTATTGTTTATGATTGCTTTCATGAATTTTTCGTCACGCATTTCAACGTTCTTTCTGTATCGATCGCTAACATACAGGGTGATTCACCCAACTGGTTCATAGAGGTTTGTGGAGAACTGGAAGAGATATCAACTTGAAATTTTGGTGGATGCTACTAATCAATGTGTTCTATCTTCCTAAAATATTTTCAATACGCTGTTACTTCCGGTTCAACCGAAAGTGATGACAAATTTATTTTTTCAAAGGGAACACCCTGTTTATTTTTACATTTTCGAATTCTAAAAAGAATTCCAGACCTGTTGCATTTTGAATTTTCTTCCTATCGTGAGATAATCTCTATCTGTCACGCAAAACAATTTTCAGCCAATCACAAATATCTATCTATGTGCCATGTACAAGTGCAGCTTTATGATATTGTTTACAAAACAACATACGAAATCAATGTTGGTATAAATTTAGATATTATACTCAACTTCTACATAGCAGTTATAGAACTCATCAAATGTAAAAATTTCAATAGTTTTTCATAGTTTAGACAACTTTGATGAATTTTTAAACACTCTGAAACCCCATTCACGTAGTTGATTCATATATTCTTGAGTAAACTCAAATTGAAAGTACATCATGTACTGAATATTCACTATCCTGTTGAGAAACACAGCTTAAACGAAGAATAATAGATTGAAATATATGCAATACTTTATTTCACAAGTTATGGGTGAGGTAGGGAACAGATAGGAATGATTATTAATATCATTAGAAAATTGTATATTGACATATCCACACAATCACATGAAATAAAATATAATTGTATGAATTGAGTAGTGTACTTTTGATAAGACGTCACTATCAGCTTCACAGATGAATCATTCAGAACATTCCAGCAAATTTAAGCTGTTGAACTTTTTGACAGCATCTATAAACTGCACATTTCCAATTCCTAAATTTTTCAATTGTTTGTCCCTCTGCATGGTTTCATAGTTGTCCTTAATTTTTAATGAATGGTAAAATGTCTATTGCATATTTGCTTGTTCTTGGGGAATTATTAGGATTGTGAATTATTTTTCCATCATGCTCTTCCTCTAAAGTCTGAAAGGTATATCTTCTCTATATCTTTTCAACTTGCTTCTTGATCATAAAATACCTCTGTATTTTCAATTTGAATATTGTTCTTCGGTACTTCAAATAAATGGAAGATCTTTTTTTCATCAACCAGACAAGGAATTATCAGTATTCATGTCCAAATGCTTGGATAACTTCATAACCTTCAAGCCTATATATTGGAGTTCCAACACAGATTCCAGTTTGATTCATTTTCTGGATCTTTATCAAGTAATTCGTATCATAAGTAATGTGTGAGTTTAGTATATTTTCCAATACCTTCAATAACATGCCTATGAAAATTATTATTATATAAAATAAGTTACTGTGTTAGAAATCTTACAGGAATTATCATCGCACCAAGATTCTGGAAACCAACATAATCAACACATATTTCCACAGAAAATATGTCATCAAATGGCTTTTCAGTGTCATGAAATCTCTTTTCTTGTAAGAAATATTGCAGTTGAATAGTTCTGTTATCGAGAGCATTTGTCAACCATTCGTAGTGAAATATAAAGGTCAATTAAAGATTTCCCGCCATTTTTAAAATGGACCCTCTGGTTCACAGATATACTCTGTGACCCAGTATTAGAAATTCTGAAAATTTCTTGAATGTTACATAATATTCTCCAGAAAAAACATTTTTTATCATCACATTTAAAAATGAAGCAACTTCAAAGCAAATTTCGAATGGATCTACCCTAAAACAAATTGTTTTTGGAAATAATTCCGTTGTAATTAGTATCTATATTTACTATTGTAATACTAAAACTAAATGAATATTGTTTGAAAAAATGAAGAAAAACACATTTTAATGGTGAACCGTTCAAAAATCACTTAAGAGAACAATAAAATTGAGAAAATGTGACAATTTTATCATTCGTATTGATTTCTTAGCAAAAAACGCCATCGTTGTAACATATTGTAACGTTATTCGTGGGTTCCAGTAGAGAACAGACTGATTTCTAACTGATGAACTATGTATTTTCACGTACAAACACCAAAGAACTATTTATTTCAACTATTTATATCGACAACGATGTAACTACGTCGCGTTCAATTCTTCAACTAACTAACGTTGTTTGGAAGCACGATATTTATATGTTTTACATCTGTTCTGGAACTTTCTAGAACTGTCAATCTTCTGTCACATCTTTTCATCTCTCTTCATCAGACTGCTCGCAGGATCTTCCATCTTCTTCTATTCTAGAATATTCGAGAGCTTCTAAACATGTGATACAGGGGGATTATTCAAGTTCTCCTGGATTCCATTACAATATCAAGGTCAATTAGACATTTCCCGCCATTTTCAGAATGAACCCTCTGCTTCACACATACTCTGTGCACAAATCGTAGACAGACGCCTCAACGTCGCCCGAAAAAGCCCCCGAAAAACGACCTACCACACCCAACCAGGGTTGCCAACGGGAGTATTCGAAATTACTGGCATATTTGAATTCATTACTTGCAATTACTGGCATATCAGTGTATCAACGCTGGCAAATTACTGGCATTTATCAAAAGCTATGATTTTACTGATCCTTAGTAATATCAGTACTTTATTGTAAATTCAGAAGTAACTTTCTCAAAAATCTCAAATGAATAAGACGAGTTTGGTGCCCCCTGCCGCCCAGAAAGCCGAATCCATGATGACTAATAGGTCATCTTACAGGAAACAGTGAAATATTCGAAATTGCCGCCAAATCGGATAATGAAAGCACTTTATGTATCTTGGTAGTTGATCAGAATTTAAATAAGTGAAACAAGTAGTTTATTTTCAAGAAAAGTTCATTTAGAAGAATCATTAAAAATAGGAACAAATATTCAAAATATTCAGAAAAATAAATAAAAATATTATTCCTGAATAGAACTTCTATACATTATGTATAGAGATAGAGGAACAGGTGAGGTTTCAGGTATGTGGTGGTAAATGCTGAAAGAGTTGTTACTTTTTTCGGTAGATAGCGCGTAGTGTTTTACATTTTTGAACACAATTTACTTACGAAAATGTTGAAAAACTGATTCATTTCTTTGGGAGTGTGATATTACTGGCAATTACTTGCATCAAAACCAGTTTTACTGGCAAGATCTGAAAATACTGGCACATGCCAGTAATTACTGGCAAAATGGCAACCCTGCACCCGACCGCATCCTCACCCGACCCCTACCCCTCCCCGAAACACCCCGCGAGACACCCCGTGCGACGTTGCGCGCGCACCCCTCTCAGCACGAGCGTCGCCTAGCCGGTTCCCGCCAAATCTCTGTCCGTTTGTCGGGGCGCCGTCGGACGGTTCGCACGTGATCATTCTCCCTCTCGTCGTGTCGTGTTCCTCCTCCGCACAGCATCTCGTCATGACCGTTTCGGGGGTGCGTTTTCAAGGTTCTTTCTCTCCCTTTTCGCAGGCAGATGGCCGTGAGGTTGGTGCGAGACAGGGACATGTCGAAGATGAGTCCGGCGGAGACTTTGACGGCCGAAATGCCGGAGATTATGAAGACGCTGCTCGGGATAGGTGATGGTGAGTGTTTGTTTTTTTTTCTTTTGTTGGTTGGTTGGTTGGTGTGTGTGACGCGTTGTTTGCATGTTTTGCCGCCATTTTATGGGTCTCGGTTCGTGGGATGGAGACCACGTGTTGATGGAACGTATGGGAGTCGGTTTTTGACTGGAAAAGTTCAATTTGTCGGTTAGGGGGTTGTGTACAGTTAGAAGGCCAAAAAAGGCGAATTTTCCAGATTTTTCTCTCAGAAAACTTTTGTAATTATTGTTCTAATAATTTGTACACGTATATTTCAACTGTATCTGAAGACTTTGTATCAGTAAAAATATTCTATCTCTGGGAGCTTCTCTCAAAAAAAGACGTTTTGCGGTGATCACTCGGTATATCCTTGAACTGGATCATCTGAAATTAAAAAACCAAACAGATTTCGCTAAAGTAATGATATTTTAATTCGAAGGAATAAGCAAAATAATTTTTCTTGACAAAATTACGGTCAAAGAAAAATATCGATTTTTGACCAAAATTTCGGAATTGAATTGTTTATTGAAAAATATTCATCAGTTTGGTCGTTTTCGAATAAAGTTGGTCACCGACTTTGAAAACACCATTTTGAGAAAAACGCGTTAAAAGTTTGAAAAGCACTTTCAAGCACTCTGAAACGCCTTTTCAAATTTGCGTGTAACTTCGAAAATGTTCTCTGGAACGATTTGAAATTTTCTGTATGTATTCTTAAACATACCGCTTTTACGCAAGAATACTGTAAAATACAAAACAAAACAAAAAAAAATACCTTTTCAGGAGGAGCAATTAAATAAACACTTATTCCTTTCTCTACTCAACAGAAAAGAGGAGAGGGATAACTTTCGTAATTGGCTCATAGAAGCGTTAAGCTATTTTTGATCTTATTCCAAGGGTAGAACTATACTAAGTGGCACTGTATATTTAACTCAGCTAGTGCCAAATTTCGACTTGATACAGTATTCTTCCGGACAAGCGATATGTATCTACATTTAGAGAAATAAATTTTAAAAATCGATTTTTTGAAAATTCTACTTGTATACACCCCTCAAGTGTTGATATTTCGACTATCTATTATTTTATCGACTGTTTTTTTTTTTGTTGGCCAGCTTTCATTTCAAAGACGTTTTTCAAGTTGGTACGGTGATATTTTCCTATACGAATCCAAATACCGCAGTAATAAACATTCAATTGAAGCTATGTTTTGCAAGAAAAACCTATCGAGATGCGAAAAATGGAATGAAATACAGGGTGCTCTATTTGAAATAAAAAAAGTTGTTGCTAATTTTCGATAGAAGCGGCAACGCCGCAACGCTGAAGATATTTTAGATTGATAGAAGAAAACTGATTACTCGAGAAACCAAATTTTCAGAATAATCATACATCTTGTTCTCCATATACGTCTAACCTACCATCGACCGTGAGTATACATTCTTGTCAGAAGAATGAAAAAAAATAATAAACTGTAATTTACTGAATATAGGAAAAAGCGAAAAGGGTTTTGACATTTGTTTTCTTGTAACAAATGGACTACAAAATGGATAAGATGTCACTACAGAATATAAACTTGAATGGACGAAAATCACCTTCATAGCCAAGAATTGTAAAATTCCTGCTAATTGTGAAACCAATTTTCCAAAAAGTCCTTGACACTTTCTTAATAATAATAAAAATATCTACGCTGTGAGCGAATTTTCCCGGGTAACAACGGCAACATAAATACCGAAAACATTTCTCGCAGGCTGAGCGCCGAAAACGACTCACCCTGTATAGCGTGCAGATGCCGTCACTCCAGACGTTCTTCATCCATCTTTCGGGCCCCTCTCTCGCATATGCATGCATTCCTTCCGATGCCTCGTTCGGGGTCTGGTAAAGCGCCTATTTCGGTTCGAAGCTAATTTGTTTTATTTTTCTTCTTCTTTTTCGTCGTCGTCGTTGTTTGTAAATAGTGCGCCACTGAGAACGGCCCCAAATAGGTTCAGCGGGGGGGCACTCGGCGACGGCTGACGATTCACGTGCGTCGCTTCCGGACAAGCAGCGACACCGGAAATGGCGGAGGCATAGGCGTACCAATTTTTTTTTCCTCAATTTACTCATTCTTTCGTTTGGACATTTCAATATCGTGCTTATGTAGCAATACAGAATGGGGATTTCAAAATATAGGTATATACAGGGTGTTTTAGAATTGCACAGTAATATTTCAGGTACGTATTCTGTGATACAAAATAAGGAAGAAAGTTTTTATGAACATGTGTCTGATCTCGATTATTAGCGGAGTCACAGGGTGTTGTGAGTTAAAAAAAAGTTTTTATTTTATTGCGCTTTATCCACTTTGAACAATTCCTTTGAACATTTGTTGATAAATTTAATTCTGATGCTTTAATATCAAATATCAAAATAGTATAAACATTTCAGAGCATTTAACTTTGAGCCAATTTACGAATTAATTAATTTCTGAGGAAACCGAACCGAATTTGACCAAAAGTCAAGAGGGACAAAATTTTGGTGATAGGTTGAAGAACTTGGGAAAAATATTGAAATTCACCAGTGGCGTTCGAGCAAGTTTTTCCGAAGGCTTTTATGGATTGAGACCTCGGAAAATGCAACACCCTGTATGGTATTTGGAAAAAATTCACTTTTATATCAAGCAGCACCTATTACTTGATACTCATTCAAAATTTGAAAGCTCTATCTACAGTAGATTAAGCACAGTAAAATAAAAACCTATTTTTCTCAACTTTCAACACCCTGTCACTCCGCTGATAATCGAGATCGGACACATGCTTTTGGGAACTTCTTGTCGCATTTTGTACCATAAAACTGGTACCTGGAATATTGCCGTGCAATTCTGAAACACCCTGTATAGAAGTGACTGAGTTGAAAAATCATTTTGAAAAAACTCAATAGTGAATCGAAATCACTTTGAAAGTTGAATAATTCAAAATATTAGTTTTCTGATATTAAGATTGCACACACTTCGTCATGAAAGAATTGAATTAAATATTCAACAATTACAGTACGAAAGGAACGTACCTACCACAATTTTTCATTCATAAAGTAACAATCAAAATGCCCTTTATTATCTCAACAATTTCGTACAGTATTGCACTTTTTTTGCAAACTGTATTCGTATAATTTCGTGAGTAGATGATATGGAGTTTTCTAAAAAAAAAAACAAAAAGGAAATTGACGTAAGAAACTGAATACCCCGATAAGTTTTCAGGTGGTAACGTTTGATATCAGAATTAACTCAGAATTTGAAATGAAAAAATCCAACGGGGTAGAGTCTGGAAAATATTATGGTCGTCAATTTAATCTACATCTAGCGATCTATCAATATTTCAATTAGGTGAATCTCATTTAAAAAAAACATTTTCGAAAATGTATATGAACTTACATGTTACACTTCAAACTAAAGAAAAATGTATACTTATATTAATTTTCCAGAAATTTGTACACGTAATCTTTGCAGAAAAATGTCTTTTTTTTTTTCAAAAAGAAATCGCGATATAAAAACTGTCGATGACGCAAACCTTGCAAAATCTAGAATCACATTCAGATTTCCTGCCAGTTTTCGGAATTTTGTCAATAACCCTCTTGGATTATTGTCTTCGCCTTCCTGAACTCTTGGCGCGCACGTCCATGACCGACCCTTGGAGTTCAATGCGCCCTGCAGTGAAACAGTTCAGATCAACTAACAAGTACAGAGCGGATGGTAACTTTATATAGTAGAAGGAACACACGCACACACACACTGCATCCCGTTGATTATTCAGTTTTCTCTTTCGTTCTTCGAAAATTCGAAATTTGTTCCTCCAGACGATGATTCGTTGGATTCAAGGTTGATACTCTTCATGTTTCGTGATTTTTTCAATTCCCGTGGAAGTCTACATGAAGATAATTCTTTGGTTTTGTTATAACTATACAGGGTGACACCAAAAAAGAAACAGATCGGTTATTTTGCCGCCCTTTCGTGAGGAAAGGGAATGTCCTGTTTTCCACATTATGTCATTCAATTAGAAAGTTGCTGTTCAAAGAAAAAGTACAACAAAAATTGAATCAGCTGGAAAGCCCAAGTGTGATTCCGATTCCAATAATTCTAAACTGCATTACTTTATCATTCTTCATTATTATTAGAATTAAAAAGAGTAGAACACTCGAAACGTTGTCTATGTCTTGAAGCAAATCTTGCTCTTTTCTATCGATTATCGAAAGTAGCGTTCAAATGAAATTGAAAAATTGCAATATAGAACAGTCGTTTCTTCCACTAGAGGGCGCTAAAATAAAACAATTCGGCGCGAACAATAAAATTCCAATCACACAAAGAGTTCAGGTTATCATAGAAAGAAGCCCTGCCTGAAAAGTTTCAACTTTTTTTTCACAATACTTGTGTCGTGAATTTCAAAAATCTTCCTGAATGTCATTCAGATCTATTGATTTATTATTATTTACTGATTCATTTGGTTCTATTTACATGATGGATATGACAGTGACGTATTGCAATATCAGTAGGAGGACACCCTCAACCCCATTTTCCAACGAGAAAATGATAAAATAGGACCAGAAATAACAACAACAAGTCGATCCCCACGGGAATCAACCCTACAGAATTGAATTCGCAATGTATGTGGGATGTATAACTGTATTTTCATGATTTTATGCCGTTTTACAATGAATCAGACAATTTTTTCGCCGTGAATATATGAAATAATGGGGTCATGCCATTGATAAACAAAATCCCATCCGAAAATAACACAAACTTGTAGTGCACAACGAGAAAGGTTCCAAAATTAAACACCAATTCAATCTCGATATACCGAGGTGTGCACAAAAACCGGCCAGAGCTGTAACTTCTGAATCATTCGAGATCGAAATTTGAAATTTGGTGGGTAGCAACTATATGATATTGTTCGTTTTATGGAGAGAAAAATTGTATTCCGTCACTTCCGGTCTGACCGGAAGTGACCCCAGCTTTTGATCTTCAAATGGGACCCCCTGTATATTTTTCCATTTTCAGATTCAGGGTATCATTTTATATACACCTGTAGTTTTTCCGGATCATTTCGTGTGAAACAGAAAGAACAACAAATTTATTATTTTCAGTAGCATAGAAGGTGGGGCGATAAAAAATTAATTACAACAAATACTCAAATTGGCCCCCATTTTGCGAAATGCATTGCTGACACCTTCTCGCTAAACTAAAAGTTGCGTTGTGTAAAAATGCTTGGGGTATAAATTAATGGGCACACTGTTTAAACATTAAAACATATTGAGGAATTTTTTTTCACCTCTCTATGTCGCTGTATTCTCAATGAGTCATCGTAATTCTCGTACGGAGTACTTGTCAGTTTTAATATCACCCAATCATTCAAGTTTCCTGGAAATGCTCCTTCACAGAAACTCAATCAGTCGATGAATAATCATAGGAGGGAAGGTGTAGCGTTTTATTTGATTGAGTCATTTCATGAAGGCTGTACCGTCTGAACGTAAGACGAAATTTCTGGTTATAACTGGGCCTGATCCCTTTATGCGTTGGAAACGTATGGACGCGTACGCCACTGGACTGTTCCGTTTCCTTTTCACAATTAGCCTTCCCGTCTGCGTTCCATTAGTTAACGACATTCTAATTTTTTCTGTCTATTCATCGGTAGAGCAAAACGCGTCAGAAGAAATGAAAATATTTTGTGTATTCAAAGAAAAAAAGATTCCCAAAATAGACGACGCTTGAACTTGTACTACTCTACAATTTATTTCGATTCCACGCACTGTCAAATGAAAACGGTCACCCTGTAAAGGTCCAATCGAGCGTCGTCACTACATGCGATAATCAACTGGAAGGAAACATTGCGTCATTAATATTTTATTGTTGAATTAGCGTGTGCTTAGACGCGTCTACTTAGAAGTCATTAACTCGTCTCATTTTTACAACGGACTAACTTTAAATGTCAACGAAAATAGACCATACACGCATTCCTTATCTCATCGAACATCTGCGTTTTTGTCTCTATCCCAACGAACTGGTTCGGTTATTGATGGCTTTCTCTGTGTAAAAATCACCGTGGACTTGTCGGGATAAGATTGCTTGAATCACCCTGTGAACGTTGAAAAAATCTTGCTGTGCAGTCTCACTATTGTATGGTGAGACATCTTTCGAGCGACCTTCCGAGAATTTTCATCGACCAGGTAGAAAGTTTCGAAACGGGGCTGAGAAATCTCACCCTCTACGAATTCTTTTGTGTTCAACTGATTACCTGGGGTAGCGTGACGTATTAGGCTATAAATAAAGTTGATACATTACATGAACGAAATTATATTGAATGAATTCCAGATATTTTCACACGCACGTGAATAACAATTTTGTCGAAGTAAACATCTACGCCCTTTCCAACGAAAACCAACCAGAGGTCGCGTACTACGTGAGTCATACCAACTTTGGCATTGCAGATATTATTATTTCGAAAATCCGGAATCGTGTCAAGCCGTACTTCAATCTGGTGAATGACCGGAAGTAGCGTAGAACGCTTCCCTATCGATCGCTCTCGCTCAACTGTCTTTCCTTACGAAACCCCCAGACTTGGCTTCTTTGACATGCATCATGTTTGTAACCGTTACAAATTAGCCATTTAGTTTCTTTTTCCTCGAAAAACTCGCGCCTGAATTCCAATGAATCGACTTTGTTAATTCACACAGCGCGAACAAACATGGCCGAATACCGTTTCGAAGTCTTGGTAACGAAGTGAGGAATGTTTTTTAATTTCCATATCGAAATCTTAGGTACCCCCCGAACGTAACAACAAACTGTTGTACGACGCTCTAGACATTGGGCGGTGCTGCGCGAAGTTGAATGAAACGGTGCGGCTAGCGCGTACTACGAGCGTTCAACGATCTCTACTTGCCGCCTCGATCTTAGCGCCCCGTTGCGGCATTGCCATCAAGTAGGCGGACTCGGCATGGCTGAAGTAACGCGTCGTGTTTGTGCTAGCTATTTTTCACAAAAGTTTAGGAAAAAAACGAAATATTTTTTATACAACCAGTGAATAATTGATCTTCATGAATCCGGGTAAGTCGTGAGCAGGTTTTTAGTGCGAAACCGTCGGTATTTTACTAGTGTTCGACGAAAGCGTTTCCGGTTAACCTGCAAGAATATTTTGGGCTCAAATCAAAATGGTGGGCAAAACCGCGTGCTTCTACGTTTGCCGCTTTTTTCGTATCGCTATTCGGGAAAGTTGTCCGTACGAATGTCATCGTGTGCATGTTAATTTCGATGGAAATTACCAGTTTTCCAATGATTTTCAATGGTGCCCGACTAATTTCGAAGTTTGATTCCATGTCTTCTCTTATAGAATCGATAGCAGATTTGTTGAACCAAATACCTCACGTAGCTATACAAGACTCGGACAGCTCAAACCGAGAGAATTCCCTCAAGAATGTCGTTAGTGAATACCTTACGCCACTTGTGGTTCGAAATTTGGGATCTAGTGATGCCGCCGTCAATAAGGCTGCCCGTGATGCTCTCTTTCAACTGATAGAGCAAGGTTATATTAACAAACAACAAGCTGAAATTCAAGTGTGTCCTTCCGTCTTGGCGCTATCTAAAGTTGATACGATTTTGGATGTAAATACTGGAGCCATCTCTGTAAGTAAAATAATTTTCCTTTTTTTTTTCAATTTTTTGTGTAACGTATATTTTGAAAAATCAAGCTCATCAGTTGAAGCATTAGCTTTGTGAAAGACATGGGTAGTGAGATGTTCATTTTATTTTTAGTCTCACTACCTTGTCTTTCATGAAGACATTGCAGGCTGCATCAGTTTTCTCTCCGATTAGTGGAGTCTTAGTTTGCCACTACTTGTCAGAGTTGGCAGTTTTAGATCAATAATTTCTATCACAGCCAGCTTTGATGAGCAATGTTGAACTACTCGCCAACATATCGTCTTTGAAAATTCTCACCTACAATGCTTTTTGTTTGCCTCCTACCTAATCATCAACTTGGTTGTGACTTCTTTAATTTTCTAAGATATCACAGCCACTTTGATGAGCTAGGTTAAGGCAATGTCTCGACTTTGGAGAGCTGTTGAATTTTCGATGCCGCAGCATGTCAACTTGGCTGTGGAACCTTCTTTCCCTGGTATCACAGCCATTTTGACGAGTTGTGTTGTTGATACCTGATACATTGGACCAGAAGAAATTCTATCACATTGGAGGTGCTGTGCCACTCATCAAATGGTTGTGAAACGGATATTCGACTCGTATCACAGCCAGCTTTGATGAGCGATACAACATGCTATTGGTCTGGGAGATTCCAGGAAAATTACTGTTGAGCTCTCACTCATCAGGTGGTTGTGAAATGTTGATTCGATTTCATATCACAGCCAGCTTTGATGAGTGTGGGACTGCAGAACGTGCCTCGTGGGACAGAGTTGCAGGATGGAATTGACATTGACTGTTGTGATTTGTATGAAACTTGAGATCGATTTGACTTGTATCTTGAGTTTCAGCTTGATAAATGCCCTTGACTCGATCAGGAATGGAATGAAGCAGGTGTCTTCAAGCCATTAGTGATCGGGTATGTATGTGGTGTCGAGCTTAAGTGAAACTTGTAACATATCAATACTGAAATGTTAAGCAATTGTCATACATGTCTCAAGAATCTGAATCTTACTTACCAGCTCTCCCCTTTTTCAATGAATTATCAGTGTAATGTTCGGTTTCACTTGATAAATGTGCTTATATTTAAAAAACTGCTTTAGGCTGTAGCAATCTGTTTGGTAACAATTCGAAATTGTACCTTATGCAAAGTGTTGTATTTATGCTTTTAGTATTTCATTAACAAACATATTCTTGTTTAACAGAAACTTATTTGGGTTTTCGTTTTTTCAGTTGATGAGTAAATTGGCATCCCTCCTCGGCCGCGACATTACAGAACGAATTTTTCTGAAGAGGTTCTCGGAGCTATGTGAGAGTCCCTTGTTTTATATCAGGAAAATTTGTGCAGCCCATATGGGAGAATTTTCCAGAGTGGTGGGAAAAGAAAGTTTCGAAAATGTATTGGTTAGTTGATTTTTTATTTGCTAAATATTGTTTATTTTTTATATCTCCCCCAAGGGGGCGTCCATAAATTACGTGAGGTGTTCATGGGGGGAGGGGGTCAAGCTTAATCTTTCTAAATCTCACTTAGGGGATAGGGGGGGTTTTCAGCAAATATCACGTAATTTTTTTCTAGTAGAAAACGATGTAAAATTGCGTGAAAGTAAAGTTAAATTCAAGTAAAATATGTTGCTAGAGTGAAAATATAATTGGAATAAATCTTTTAGTAATTTTTTTTTTCAATTTATTACTTGATTTTATCATAGTAATTCTGAACTATGGCAATACTGTACTAAATGGAACAAATCATGTTTTTATTTTTTTTCATAATCCAACTCAATTACAGAACACAAAATTTAAAGAATCTCAAGATTTGGGGAGGGGGAAGGTAGTTGAGGAAAATCTTGCATAATCTCACCAAGGGGAGGTTAAAAAAATCCTAAAAAATGCCTCACGTAATTCATTAACGTCCCCGTCCCCGAAAGTGTCATTTTCTACTATCAAAAAAGCACTCTGGCATTAATTTATTTGGTATATTCCACGGTTGTGGAAAAAACAATCCCTAAAACTTATTTCCAATGTAACTTTTTTGTCCTATTATTTGTTGGCCATTTAATAACTCGTTTTATTCTGAACAAAAAATGTCGCCAATTTTTTGCCCAGAATTGACCAGTTTACAGCAAAAAAATATTTTACAAACAACTACAGCTACAGTGATACCCTATTATCAATACAAATTCGATTAGTATTATTCTGTAGTTGAACATTCAGAAATTATAGTAAAATTTGCAAAACAAATTCTATGCACTCTTTTTAAGGGACTGTATCTTAAAAAAAGGAATGCTTCAATGAAGTTTCTCTATACAAAAGACCCCATCTTTTTCAATGAGGAAATATTTTCCACCCATTCTGTTACATCCTGTATAATTGAAGATGAAATTTATAAAATTGTAGTCTCGAAATGATGAATTTATGACGACGGTCTTCTGACAAAAAATCCGAATGAAGTCAATCATGTCATACTGACCGAACCCACTCAAACCCCAAAACCTCCGCTTCGGACCACCCGATCCGTTTTCTCATCCTCCTCCGTTTACGATTTCCAGCTGTTCTCTTACGTCAAATTATGCTCGGACGACGTGTGGAACGTGCGGAAAGCGTGCGCCGAAGTGGTGATGTTCCTGTCGTTCGCTTGCGACGACGAACTACGCAAATCGACGCTGACGCCCGTCTTCGTGCAGCTCCTGCAGGACGAGTGTCGGTGGGTGAGGATGTCCGCCTTCCAGGCGTTGGGCTCTTTCATATCGACGTTCGCCGTGCCTACCATCACCAATTTGGAGTTCAACAAGGCGGGTGATTTGGTGATGGTCAACGAAGAGGGCATCGAGTTTACGTGAGTACATTTATATCTTATTTTAATTTGTGATGTTTAATTTGTGTTGAATTCAAAATTTCACCTTGTTTATATCTCCATTGAATGAGATATTCCCATCCTAATTGATTTTTTATACATGGGCTTGGGGTCCAAAAATGCCCAGTTTGGTAGTTCAATAGAGTGGTGAAAATATATCGTGTTTTCCAACACAAGTATCCGTTTTATAAGTATATTTTGTTTTTAAAATTACGTGAAAGTTCGAGTTTTGGTATGAAAAGTCATTCTAATTAATTTTGAAGAATTGCACACATTTACATCACAACAAATAGATAGACATATAGATTTTATTGATCATGACATGTATACAATACATTTATGACAAGTCACAGTTTACAAAAAAACGTATATATAAATAATGGAAATGTTACATTAGTTAATTCGAGTGTATATACAGGTTGTTCCATGAAGACATGCTAATATTTGAAGGGATTGTTCGTTGACATATTTTGAGAAAAAAAAACTTCCTATAAACGTATGTCCTAAAAGCCTCAACTTTTGAGATACAGGGTAATAAAGTTTTGAAAAAAAATCACTCTTTTAATAATAACTGAGATAATATTCTAGACATCTTTAAAAAATTCGGATCAAGGTGCATTTTGTGAAGTGCGGAATTTTTTATTTTCTCTACCAGTGTCGTCCGTGCGGATTTTGTAATTGATATTTTTGGAGAAAAAAATACTACGCCACTGCTTATTTCCAAAATAAAAATCACTTTCAAGATACTCATTCATTATTGAGCAAAAAATAAAAATCGTTCAGGGTCAATTCCTCAAAAATTTGGTGCGGCGTGAAAATGTTTGTGCATCGACAGAAAGCAAATTAAGAGATCAGATTCATTCCAAAATAAATGGGAATCCAAAAAATCATTTTTTCTTGTCAGATGCTCTATTCTTGATTGAAATAATTAAATCAAAATTGCTTCATATTGCAGTACCAACCGTTTGATAATCTATATCACCCTGTATCTCAAAAGTTAAGACTTTTAGGACATGCGTTTATGGAAAGTTTTTTTTTTCTCAGAATATGTCAAAGAATAATTCCTTCAAATATCAGCATGTCTTTAAGGAACACCTTGTATAAAATGGAAACATTACATCAATTAAGTTATTTCAACTTTATTCAGTGAGAATTGCCTTTTTTCATATACCTTTCTTCACACATTCCACATAGTATTCAATGGAATAAAAGGAATTTGCAAGCAAAAAATGTATAATAGTTTTTTTGAAATAAATTGTGTTCAACTTCCACAGGAAGAATATTGAGAAGATTGTGTATTCATGGAAGAAACGTTATTATCAATTTTGTTCAAAGTATTCCAAATATAAAGGGAATAGAGAGTCATAATATTCAATTTTTCAAATAGTGATCGGCAAGTTTCTCGACACATGGCATTGCTCAGGATTCTAATTGCTCTTTTTTGTTGACGAAAAACTGTGTGAGCTGCAGATGAGTTACCCCAGATAATTATCCCATAGTCAAGATGGGATTGAAATATAGAAAAGTACAAAGTTCTGAGTGTATTAGTATTAGTGAGGTGCCTAAGTAGTCGCATATTGAAAATTGAGCTGGGCAATTTATGGTTATTTATGGTAGATGATCAATTTGTAAAATATGACTTACGATTTTCTTTTTGTGCACAGAATAAATTTTTCCCGCACACTGTCCATGAGCGAAAAATACAGCATCATGAACGAGGGCAAGAAAAAGATGGGCGTGATCACTTACGACGACGAAGATCAGCAAGAAGTACAACAGGGCGGCGATGATAAAGAGAACCAAGAACCGGATAATAAAGTCGCTCCTCCATCGGAAAACGGTCTGATCGACATGGTAGACGAAATGTTGTCGATCATAGATAGCAATAGCGAACCCGCCCCGTCCGACGACAGTACCCTAGTAGTGGTAGACAGTCTGGGCGAAAAGGTAAATACGGGGTGTGATGACGATTTGCATATGTTTAATTCGCACAGTTATTGGTACGTTAGTCCTGACATGCCTTTAGACCCGTTCATTGTCGCTGGCGGAGATGCGGCCAATGCTGCTGTTACGGCTTCCACGGGCTTTCCAGATGTGGCGGTAAGTGAATATTTTTATTTCATGTTTATTCTTACTTTGCTGGTATTTGATTGTTTGGCGCTGATGGGTCAGTGCAGCTTTGTACGAGAAAATTTTCGCCATCCTGTAATTTTTTCTTCTCAATTTGTGTCATTAGTGTTTTCAAACAGTAATCAATCATCTGTCCTTTTTTTCATCAACATCGGGCCCATAACATAATATGCCACGAAAATTGTAATTAGGTTTTGAATTTGGTTCAATTCCTTGGTATAATATCATAACCAATTCCTCACTGACATGCACTGTAGTTCAAATCTAATTTGATTTTGTATTACTTCATCAATCAATAGGACAATTCTTGCTTATTATTATAACCATATGCATATTGCAATAAATTTTATTTTGTTATTCAACTCTGATTGCTCCTGAAGGAAACACTTTTTGTTTTCAAGTTCATTGATATTTCATTTATCATTAGAATTTCATTTTGAATTGATACTTGTGTTATTCAGATTGGCATTATAACTGAAACCAACTTTGTGTATGGTGTGGGTAACATTGAATGTTCGAAAAAAAAAGTGTTCAACGAAAGTCATTATTTGTTTTGGGCCAAAAAAATCTCAGTTTCAATCCAACTGAACATGTGAATTCTTCTTTATTATGTCATCCGGAAAGCTCAGTGACATTGACAATTCATAATTAACATTACACCCCATCTGCTTTTTTAATTCATTTCGCTCAACGTTTCCTCTTCCAAACGAACACCATGGTAAATTCAGCTGGTTCAAAATTGTAAGTATTTCCGCATGTTGTTAACCGTTGTAAATCGTCTAAAATTACGACGTAAGTACTATCACATTACCTATTTTTCGTTGGTTGTTTACTCTCGTTCTCCAAATATTGTTATCTCTAATCCATCCGTTATCACCGTGTGTAATTGTGTCGAAGCAAATTCCCGCGCCGAGCCGACGAGTCGTGACGTCAGTTTCCTTTTCCGTTAGATAACGACCGTCGGCGGCCATGACAGTGGCCCTAGTCTGGTTAGCTCATTTCTACGCCTCGTGTTCGATTGTAAGCATGGCGAGTGGGTCGGACTCGCATCCGGTTTTATATAAAATTGCTAAGATTAGTTGAAAGTGGTTTGCTTAGGATTCTTTATAAAGGTACGTTAGGTTTTTCAATTTGATCGCAATAGGAAATAGTTAAAAGCAGATTTCTTATTTGGTTTTTGTATTGGGGAATTTTATTTCTTCAGTAGATTATTTTAGTCTTTGATTCGTCTTTGTCTTGTTCTTGAAAGAACATGTGGTAATAGAGTTTCGAATTCTTTACGTTCAGTGTGAATGTATTTGATTATTTAATTACTCGAAGCACTATTTAGTCTGCTGATGTTTTATTACCAAATCATTTGAAGAAGTTTATTCTGTAAGTTGTCAATTGGAAAGGAACACGTTGGAGTTGAATTTGAAAATTCTATTCCTGGTATGTTGTATCTCAACAAAAATATGAGCTTTTATAAATGGTTGCTTTCAATATAATTTCAGATATAAAATGTAACTTTTTTTATGATGAGTTATGACGACGGTCTTCTGAAACATATTTGAAGTACAAATTTACGTCATACTGAACACGTGTCTAATAATTTTTACTAGCTCATTTATTTTTTTCACACATTTTTCAACAAGTTGTTTTTTCTTCGTTTTCAGGCTCATTTGGAAGACTTGTATTCGACAATAAATCTGAGCAATAGTCTTGATTCAACGAAACCAAATCCAGATGATTCTACACTTTCATTGGAAAAATTCAGCGGTGATGGCGAAGGTGAGTGTTTTCATTTATTTCAAGCGAGGTTTCAGGGTTAGGAGACTGTTTTCAATGGTTTTTTGATTGAATCATTGCCTCGCTATATAGCATGTAATGAATGTCATTCTTAGATCAACATGTTTTCTCTAAGGTATCATTTGTTACTACAAACATTCAAGTATGATTAAGTAATGACAAATTTGAAGTTGATTTGAAGTAGAAACCTTTATCTTCTTTATGACGTACGAACAATTTCGTTAGAAATTCAAGTGCATAAAATTGTTTCTCGAAGATTTATATTAGACTTTAACCAGTTCATATTTTCTTGGTTACCAATTTCGGTAATAACCTAAAGAAAAATCTACCATCTCTGAAAGTTCTCGACAATAAAAACTGACTATTACTACAGAACCAACACCGTCTGAAGAAACCTCGACTGCCGCTACAGAAAATACCGTCCCTAGTCAGCAAATTGTACCGGAACAACTTGTACGCCACTACGTATCGATGACGGATCCTGCATTGCTAGACATCGACAACGAAATGTCCTACCACTGCGCATACTTTTTGCCTGCTGTGGCATCGACTTTGGGCAGCAACAACTGGCATCTGCTGAAAGATACGGTCGACGCTTTGGCTGGCGATATGCAGTACAGGTATTATATTTCAGATCATAAAGAATATAGATTTATTGGAAATTATTGAGGAACGTACGTTACATGTAATTTCAATTTGATTATCATCTTTTCCATTTTATTAGTTACAAAATACAGGCTGTTCGCTTTTCGAATGCTATTATGGGCATCTCAAGATATGTAAGGTCGGTTGATTTGGGGCAAAATTGACGTTGAGTTCTGGGACACCCTGTATAAGATACACATTTTACAACATTGCACATTCGAATCTGTTTTTAAGCTTAATGCTTATAGAACGAATTAATGATCGAAAATTACCTTGATTTCTGAATATTACACGAATGTCTTGGTTGAACGAAAAATTGAACGCCTTCTACCAGTATTGTTTCGTTTTGAAATTTGTCTGATATTAGGTTTGTTCCAACAAACATTTCTGTATGGTTTCGAAACTGTTTCGAGGCCGTTTCGGTTTCGTTTAGTCCGCATGCGCGACCTTTGCATAGTTTCGTGACGGTACAAAAAAAAATGATGGTTGGATCGGTTTTATTGGCGGTTTTTGGCTACCCACGTTCTACAATATTGAGATTATTCTTTTGTTCAAGAATAATCTTTAGTTACAATAATTGAAACAATATGAAAATGGAACATTCTACGATTTTTGACCCTCGTTTCATTGTACTGAATATCAAAACCGTCTTTACTTGTTTCGTATAAACAAGTATCTCTATCGTCACTCATATTTATTTTTTGTTGATTCGAACGGAAGAAATTATCATCAACACAAATGAACGAAAATAAATAAGTTGAAAGCTTGGTTAGCCAACCTATTCTTTTGAAGAGTTTCTTAATGCGCATGTCAATAATTATGATTTGAAACAGTTTTCAATTTTGAGCATGTACCGAAATTACCGTCCCGAAACCATGCTGTCAGATTACGATCACTTCTTGGTTGGAACAGATTGAATCAATTGCGCATGGGCATGACCATATTGTGACGGTTTGACGTGTTGAAACAAACCTATGAGTGTTTTTATTTTCTTCCAGAGTGCGCAAGAGCGTGGCGAGCAGCCTGTACGGGCTGGCCGTCATCCTCGGTCCCGAGATCACCACCGACCACCTGGCGCCGCTCTTCGAGGGCTTCCTCAAGGACCTCGACGAGGTGCGCGTCGGCGTGCTCAGCCACCTGGCGCTCTTCCTCAAGCTGATCAGCGCGTCCAAGCGGGCCAGCTACTTGCCGCGTCTCGGCGAATTCTTGCAGATCGACAACGAATCGAATTGGCGGTTCAGGGAGGAGCTGGCGCGCCAGTTGCTGGACGTGCTCGAGCTTTTCAAGCCCGTCGAGGCGGCGAAGCACGTATGGAACGTGGGGATGTCTTTGCTGGCTGATAAGGTGGCGGCTGTGCGACAAGCTGCCATGGTTTTGGTAAGTTGTTTGGTTTTTGCTTTCTGGGATGTATTTCTAGAATTAACTCGGACGATTTCGGCAATACAGTATAATCTTGTGGATGCGGTATTTTACGTGTTCACTTCTAACTGTATTCAATGGGGGAGACCACTAATTTTTCAAACAGCATTATCGTATTCTGTATGTGCAAAAACTATCATTCATTATTTTTTTTATTTTCATTCGGTCTTATATCATGAATAAAATAATAAAATTAACGGAATTGATTCTGAACATACAACTTCATGCGCCATTTTCGACGGTGGCTCTCATTGGTGTGAAGTAGTGTGACGTACTTAACCCTACACGCCCATCGACCTTGAGCTGACCAATCGTAGATATTTGTTCCATGGTAAATCTTGCTGTGTTGCAATGTAGAAGAATGCAAGATGTGAAAGGATACAACATGAATGATATTTTTTCCACAAATTATCATGAAATTATATAGTTACTGAGAAAATATCTCAGATAAATAAGGAGTCGTTCACAAGTAGACTTGACAACATTACACATGGTGTCAGCGAAAGATATTTGAAAATAGACAAAGATAGACTTAGGGTGTAGCACGCCATACGCTCATAGCACCGCCCGCTTATTTCTGGCGATTTTAAATTTTGAATGAAAATGCTGATTTCAAAACACTGAAATCTATTTGCTTTGATTTTTTATCCTTGATATTGGATATACGCTGAACCAATGTCATTATTCATCGATTAAGGGAGGTTTGGAAGGATTTCATAACTTTTCATGGTTGAATTTTCTGAGTGCCCTGTTCATTTTGGATGAATATGCGAGGTTTCAGGGTTGGAAAACCTTTTAATGGTTTTTTAATTAAATCATTGCCTCGCTATATGAACTGTGTTTAATGATATTCTTTGAATATTTTCAATGTTCACAAGGTTTCATTTGACACAACAATTCCACTATTACACAATGAATGCATTACATCAAAAGTTAGGACTAAATTATCTTGAATATTGATTTTTTTGCTCACAAAAATGATGAAAACCAATTTGTTTTGTTATTTCTATTGTGGTAAAATAATTTTTATCAAAATCTTGATGTGTTGATCGATATAAAGTATTTTCATTTTTATCGAAGTATGCTGCTATTCAATTACTTGAAAAATTTCGACGAAAATATGAGAGATAATCCACATTCCTTTCTCCACTAATATTACATAAAATTGACATGAAAAGTACAATTTCTAAAATCAAAAAGAAATCAACAATCAACGAAACTGACAATATTGTTTGTTTTATTTCAGATGACACAAATAGTGAAACACACATCAACGGAACCGGGTCTGACGCCTCGTTTTCTCCTTAAAATTGCGGAGAACTTTGCGCACTCGAAAAACTGGAGACGGAGACAGACTTTTTGTTTGTTGTGCGGTGAGCTGTTGAATAAACTCGTCCTGCCCGCCGAACAGTTCGCCTCGGAGATGATGCCTCATTTGTTGGATTTGAGTTGGGATCCCGTGGCGAACGTACGATTGGTGGTGGCGAGGTGTATATCTCAAAACATCTTGAAAAATGGTATGTACGACGCAACATTCACACTTCCACTGAAACTTTATTTACTATATTTACATGATTATATCATATACAAAACGATACTCAATGAAGACACATTTGTATAAGGCAGACTATGATTTTTCCTGGCAACTTCATAGCAATTCTTGTTTATTGTAGCTCGAATCTAATGCACGACTTTGTTTTCAGACTATTTTATGGATCCTAGTAATGAACAATTGGATGGATTGGAAACTGTACTGAGAAGGTTGCAAGCCGATAAAGACGTGGATGTGCGCCAATGTGCAGAACTTTAGTCATGCTATGCCTTCAAATTTATAACAATGTTTTATTACAACCAACTCCCGTGTTTCATTGAATTGATGAGAATGTTGAATTATTCTTGTTGTAGTCGGTGATTGTCCTGAACGACTGGTATTCAAACCATTGTAATTTTTCCTTATATCTATTTTTTCTTTCTTTCGGTGATTATTGAACATTCTGAAATCTTTATCGGAAATAATTTTTCAAATTAGTTGTACTTCTATTGTATACTTGTAATATATGTATTAAAGTTTGAAATTGAATATATTTATCGATTTTTATATGTTCTTTTTCTTATCCTTCCTGAAATTTATTTCAGCCAAAATAGGGATATTTGCTATAGTTTCAATTTGAATAATACTCGGTGTACAGCAGCATAATTTCACAAAAATTAGCTAAGATACAGTCTAATATTCTTCACATGATGGTGATAATAATGATGCTTCGGAAACATGACCTGAGAATATACTGATTTTGTTTGAATAGACAGGTGTGTTTTGATGAAATTTCAAATCAGATAATTACTATAGGCAACTATCATCACAACATTCTTGTATAGTTGGTTGCCTAATGTCTGACCTTGATACAGTCTGCTACCCAAACCTAAAGTTTTCGACATAGGAATTGTTCATTACTTTTCAGTTCGATTATGCTGAAATCATGTCTTTAGTTTTTGCAAACCATAATTCTTTAAGAAATGAAGTACCGTCGTTTATGCAATAAGAATTTGCTGTCTAACCTTAAGCATCATGGGCAATGTCTTGTGAATCTCTTGCAATTTTTATCTTCATTTTCGATCGAACATTTCATGGCTTATTTCGAAATTTACTGGAGTTAGAGAAGAATCGACTAGAAATTCGTGGTCAGTAATCCATTAACACTCTCTAAACAGGTTCTCGTTGTATTCTGAGGACTTGAAAATTTTGAAAAATGTTCAAAGGGGTTAACCTTATAAATTTTTCGTGCTCAAAAATCAAATTTGTCGTAGGGCCTTCAAATTCGATATATAGGGTCCTCTAGGGCCACTCTAGTGCGGACCAGAAGCACAGCTCTCTATCTTTGAAAATAAAAAACTTGTAGTTTTTCACCTCATTTTCGACCAAATTTTTTATGGCGTCTTCAACTCGAAATTCAATGAAGATACAGAAGAATCGACTATGTATTCCTTTTCAGCAATCCGTAAACACTCTCTATGCAGGTTCTCGTTGTATTCCGAGATACTGAATATTTCGAAAAAGTTCAAAGGGGTTAACCTTACTAAATTTTCTTGCTCAAAAATCAACTTTGTCGTTGGGCTTTCAAATTCGATATATAGGGTTCTCTAGGGCCACTGTAGTGCGGATCAAAAGCTCAGCTCTGTAACTTTGAAAATAAAAAACTTGTAGTTTTTCACCTCATTTTCGACAAAATTGTTTATGGCGTCTTATTCTAGGAAATCACTTGAAATAGGGAAGAATTGATTATAAATTTGTGTACAGTAATCTATGAACACTCTCTATGCAAGTTCATGTTGTATTCTGTGAGTACAGAAGTTATGAGCACTTTGAAAAGTTAATGACAGATAATCACTTTAGGCAACCAACATTACACCAACATGCATTGTTAGTTGCGCAACATAGAAAATTGGTGATACAATATTGGTTAAAAAGTATGTGAAAGTTAAGCACATCTCCCTTCATTTTAGTGAAATTAAAATCTGAATCAAAAGAATAATAGAAGAATAGATTAACTTTATTTCTATCAGTTCCTATTCATTTTTTTACAAAATTAAACACATCTAGCTTAAAAACTAAAATATCCAACACGACTGGACTATCGGAAATAAAATACATCAATCGCGCGATCTCAATACCCGCCTCTGAATCCTCCACCCCTATTGCCCCCGTAACCTCCGCCTCCATACCCACCCCTGAATCCACCCCTACTACCGCCTCTGTACCCCCCTCTACCGTTATATCCACCCCCACCGTTGTAACTACCTCCGCCGTTGTAACCGCCCCCACGGCCGCCTCGGAAGAATTTCGGAGGTGGTCCGCTGTAGCCGCCGATTGAGTGGCCTCTTGGCGGTCGTCTGGAGGCTAGGATGCTCGACTTGGCCCTTTCTATTCCGAAACTGCCAGAGTGGAGTTTGCAGAGTTCTTTGATGGTCGATACGACCTACAAAATTATATGTATTAAAATTTAAAATTATTTTTAGATGATTATGTGATCATACAATATCGGAAAGAATATATCTATGGTATAGAGAGAAATCCATAAGAGTAACAAAGAACGCAATTAGTTTATAATTCCACATAATCAAGGGAAAAGTGGCGTTTTTTGTCAAAAAATCAATACGAATGACAAAATTGTCACATTTTCACAATTTTATTGTTCTCTAAAGTGATTTTTGAACGGTTCACCATTAAAATGTGTTTTTCTTCATTTTTTCAAACAATATTCATTTAGTTTTAGTATTACAATAGTAAATAGAGATAATAATTACAACGGAATTATTAAAAAAAAAAAACAATTTGTATACGTGAACCAGAGGGTTCATTCTAAAAATGGCGAGAAATCTCTAATTGACCTTTATATTTTACTACGAATTTTTGACAAATGCTCTCGATAACATATTTTCTGTGTTGATTATGTTGGTTTCCAGAATCTTGGTGCGATGATAATTCCTCTAAGATTTCTAACACAGTAACATATTTTATATAATAACAATTTTCATAGGCATGTTATTGAAGGTATTGGAAAATATACTAAACTTAAACACTACTTATGATACGAATTACTTGATAAAGATCCAGAAAATGAATCAAACTGGAATGTGTGTTGGAACTCCAATATATAGGCTTGAAGGTTATGAAGTTATCCAAGCATTTGGACATGAATACCGATAATTCCTTGTCTGGTTGATGAAAAAAAGATCTTCCATTTATTTGAAGTACCGAATTCTATGAGAGCAATATTCAAATTGAAAATACGGAGGTATTTTATGATCAAGAAGCAAGTTGAAAAGATATAGAGAAGATATACCTTTTAGAGGAAGAGCACGATGTGAACATAATTTACAATCCTAATAATTCCCCAAGAACAAACAAATATGCTAGACATTCTACCATTCATTAACAATTAAGGACATACAGAGGGGCAGACAATTGCTGGAATGTTCTGAATGATTCAACTGTGAAGCTGATAGTGACGTCCTATCAAAAGCACACTACTCAATTGACATGACACATAGATAAATACTTGTGATTGGCTGAAAATTGGTTTGCGTGAGACAACTATCAAACAACCAATCCGAATCCGAGAAATTGAAGTCTGACAAACGACAGATTACGGTGTAATCTAGCCATGCATTTTTCAACGCCGTAGTATTTTGATAGTCGATAGTCTTGCCAAAAATTAAATATCTCGTCTATCACTTCAGTAGCGTTTCCTGGTTAAAAATCCATACCTTCAAATCCACCGGCCCCATCTCCAAAATCTGCTCGGGTTCCTGCGACGCCCTGATCACGAGACTCTCCAGGGCCGGCCTGAGGGCGACCACCATGGCCGCCACTTTCGGGTCCATGTCCAGATTGATCCAATTGTCCAGCCTGACGACGCCGTCCACCCATTCGACTTTGCGCGAGCCGAACAGCAGCAGGTGCAACGGCGTCACCATAGACATCTGTTTGCACGACACCGCCCTGGTGCGTATCTTCTCGCCGAACACGAAGAAGGGGTACGCGAAGCCCTGCTCCACGTTGCTGCAGTTCACGGAGGTCTTGTGGATGAGGGCCGATTTGCTTTCGGTCGTCAGGACCTGAGAAAAAAAATTGGGGGTTGAAATAATACTCTTTGGAATCGAACAGAATATGAGTGTGAGCAGTTAGTTTCAAGTATTGCCGAATGAATTCGAGATTGCAGTGCCAAAATGGGCAGTCACATAACCATAAATGTTGACATTGACCTGTGTCAGATTTGGTAACTTTTCAATGCCATTGGTGCAAAACAAAAAGTATCTAGCAATGACAGACGTCTCAATGCATCAGCTGGGAACATCAAAGCATCAATAATTATGGCAACAATTCACAACGATGCCAAATTGTTTGGAGCGAATCTTTACAATCGTTTGTTTACATGTGAATTGTTCTTTCTTGCGATTTTTATGAAATTGTTTTTTTGAGAGCTTAATTTCATCGTATTATCAAAATGCAGAGAGGATTGAGTGGAGATGCCCAGAAAATGGTTGCATCTGTATTAGAACATTTTTAACGAGAAAGTGATAACAGGAGCCCCTTACTTTTATTGGATTTTATTTTGAAAAGTAAGTGAAGAATCTTCATGAATATTCATTCACCACGATCTTACAATGGTTTGATAGTTTTTATGAAATATGATTATTACAGAGAGTTACTGCTGCTTTAAATGTAGGAATTGAACTGTCTGCATACTTTCACAAAATGTAAGCTAAGAATTAAACTGTCCTAGGACTTCTACAGAACTACCCAACAGAAGAAACCAGTTGTGGATATCGATCAACCTCAACAATATCAAATAAGGAACTGTACTTACAATATATACAAGAACGGTGATTATTTAGTGCATATATGTTTTCCTTGATGAAACCTGGATATTTCAGAATTTCAGAACTCTAGGACATTCTTGGCAAAATTCCAGTGTCAAAAGTGTTAAAATATAAAGTATATAAGATTCAAGGTATTTAGAATTTGTATATCAGTTGGATGGTGTATTGGAATTATGTTGCCTATTAGATTTATTGTTTTGCATGTTGGTTGTTCAGATGCATTCATTCCTGGGACAGAATTAGTTTTCATCCCTGAAACTGCTAACACGGTTTACCATGAAGAAATGAACCAGGATGACGTTCTCCAGTGATTCGAAACACAACTGTTGCCAAAATTAAAGAATCCTTCCACATTCATTCGCCAATACCATCTTTCTTTTTTATTCATTTTCTGACACGTATTAAATTTTTGCGACAGCAATTCATTTTTCGATTTGAATAATTATCAAAAATGAAGGAATCTGAATCGTAGCAAACCAAAAACTTTCGATGAATTTTCCTCAATACGTCGGTACGAAAATCCTCGTCAAAATATAATAAAATCCCGGGACACGTGCAGAAAACATTGCAATTCAGATAAATTCCTGCACTCACCTTCCTCTTCTCCTTATGAAAACACACATTAGGATACAATCCGTAGCACATCAACGACATGACGACGTCCAACCTAGCGTCCGGCCCGACAGTCTCCATCGGCAAAGGCGCCATCGTTTCCTCTGGGAAGCCGACGTTGCTCAGTATCTGTTGAAGCTGGTGCTTGGCCTCCCACGTGACACGCATCGTCGGCATGCTGATGCCTTTGAAGTCGCAGAATCGCAGCTCGGCCTCTTCGCCGCCGTTTCGGGCATGGTCCCACAACTATTCGGATAAATTTGAAATTAGTCCCACATTTTTTGTGAGTTTCCGAGAGACCTCACCTCGAAAGCCGTCAACATGGCCACGTGATCGGAATGCCTGTCTCCGGACAGCGCTATCTGGTGGTAGCTGAGCCTCCTATGTCCCGGATTCAACGTGAAAATCTCAGGGAACGTCGACGAATTGGCCGCCATGGTGGCTAACGGTCCGCCGCACATGAAAATGCATCCCAACACCATCATTTTGCCCAGACGCGGTTCTATGGGCAGCTTGGCGATAATCCTGCCCAACGGAGTCAACTCGTCGTTCCTGTCGAGGCATTTCATCTCCCGGAGTAGCACTTCGGCTTCAATGACGGCGTCCAATGGCGGCGGTTCGATAGCCTTACGTTAATCAGTCGAGCTGTATTAAATATTTCCATCCGAAAATATGTTTTCATGTTGTTCCCGTCGTAATGTGCAATTTTTTTTCGAATCGGTATACAGAGTGATTCAAGACGAATTGTACTTAGTCCAACCATAAGTGCTATGGATTGAGACTATTCCATATCTGGTATTAAAAAATGCCTTGTTGCGTTTTTGAGGGATATACTGTTTATGGCAGTTTTAATGGCTCATTAGTAAACAATAAAATTTTAATTCAATTCAGTATGATATTAATTACAGATTTAAGAATCAGTATCTACTCAAAGAAATTGCTTCCTGACAGTAAAACATCCTATTTTTAAACTCTTCTCATACTTTTGCAAATGTGTCTGCGGAAACAGCCTCACATTCTGCAACAATACGTTGTTTCAAAACGTCAATAAACACAAACAAAATTAGTATCATTGAATAGGTTTATTCGATACCTTTCAAAAGAGGTGTCGCTTGCCGTAGGATGCCATTTAAAATTATTGGTCACAATTGTCTTGTGACGTCATCTATCATCCCTAGTAGGGCAGTTTACAACCTTCAATATTTAGTTTCCAAATTTCACTTGTTTATGTATAATCGTTCCAAAGATAAGAGGGGGAGGGGACTTTTGAGAAGCACTGCATTGACCTCAGGGAACATACTCAGCGTACCAAATTTCATAAGTCTGAGTTTTCCACTTTTTGATATATTGAAAGTAGAATGATTCACATATTTCCGAATATCATCCTGTATATCCGTCAAAAACGCAACAAGGCATTTTTTAATACCAGATATGTCAGTCCATAGCACTTATGGTTGGACTCTGTACAATTCGTCGTGAATCATCCTGTATATTTTTTCAATTCTCTAATTTCCCGGGTGCCAGAGATCACTTAAGTTAGGCTATCGTGACTTCCAGAACGTTGAGGAACGTAACAAGTTTCTTAATAAAGAAAAAAGTCCCAAAGTGACGGTCTATTCAGTAATCACGTAGGACTATGATGTCAGAAATACTACACTAACGCGTAGAGCGATAGTTAATTGACGTTTTAATTACATCAATAGAGATATTATTAGCATTTCATATTCACTTAATGAAAGATAAGGAATATCACAATACATTTCTGTGTGTGTTGATGATCGCCTTATAAAATTATCAGTCACTGCTGATGCATCATAGAAATTGATGAAAAAAATGTTGTTAACGTCTATCGCTAAATATTTTCAACATCGTCAACAACTTTCGCATGAACATTGAGAAGAATTAATTTTCTCTTACCTTGCTGAGAAAATGTCCGATCGAGCCGAGTCGCAACAGTTTGATGCTGAGCGCCAACTCGTGCAAAGGAGTGCGGAACATTTCTGGCGTCATGTGCTCGTCGAGATTGTCGAAACGGGCCTTGGAGCACAGGTGGAAGCAGATACCTGGCCGGACTCGACCGGCACGACCTGTGAAAATATGCAAGCGTGCATTTATTCGTGCTTTACAACTTTTGGGTACTACAAAATTAGGGAAAATAATATGGAGAATGAAGAATTTATAATTAAAAAAATCAACTGTTTGAACTAGAAAGGATAAATGAAGTGCACGTAGGAAAACATACAATGTTACTAAGACTAAGAAATCAATATTTTGAAAAAAAGTACATTGAAGCCTGAAATTAAACAAAAAATATGAAATTCCTGAAATATACACAAAATTGTTATTGTTCGAGTATCATTATTTCTATCTTTGAGAAGTATTGCTCAGCTCTTGGTCCACGAATCTTTGAGGAAGCCTGGAATCCATTAATTTTGAATTTTGCCTTTGAAACTGAAAGGATTTCATTGCCTGACGGTTTTGGAAGTGAAAACTCTGTGACACCAATGGTATAAAAGTAATTACGAGAATTGATTATTTTTAGTTCCCATGAAAATGAATGATGTCCAAAGAATAATTAATACTGGATGA
The DNA here is from genome assembly GCA_037013635.1 of Plagiodera versicolora. Lineage (NCBI taxonomy): Eukaryota > Metazoa > Arthropoda > Insecta > Coleoptera > Chrysomelidae > Plagiodera > Plagiodera versicolora. The sequence continues at coordinate 5,375,864 of CM072991.1, read as the reverse complement.
TCCGTTTCAACCCTGATTTCTCCTATGAGTCGAGAGATGCCTTCTTAAATATTGCTGACAAAAATGTTGTGCTTTTTATTTCAAGATATGAAATGAAAATTATAATTTCTGATCCTACTTTCAAAATCTTTCCCAAAGATCTATGGCACGACTGTCCTTGCTATTTTGAAAATTGAAGGGGTAGTTATCGAAGGGATAAGGTGGAATAAGAATTGACACAGTGTTTTTTTAATTTTGTCTTCACTAAAGGAGATCAAAAAGAGGTAAGACTTTTTAAAGAGAAATATAAGAGAACATTTCAATAACTATCGTCACTACCTCAAAAATGTAGAAGACTGGCTGACTTAATTTGAACTTTGCTTTAAAATTGAGGTTTTAAACGAAGCATATCAATGTTTTACGCCTCTAAAACGTATTCAGATGGGATTAATTTTTGAAATCAAATACTAGAAATTAAAAACCCTACCTTTCCGTTGCTCCAAGTTAGTCCTGGAAGCCCACACCGTAGCGTAGCTGGTCATATTATTGTGCGACGTGAACATCTTCATCTTGGCCTTGCAGCTGTCGATAACAAACACCACGTCGTTGATAGTAATCGACGTCTCGGCGATGTTCGTCGCCAAAATCACCTTGGTCACGTGATCCGGCACCGGCTGGAACACCTTCCGCTGATCCTCTCTGGGAATCTGCGAGTGCAGCGGCAAGATGCTGTACTGCGAGCCGCCGAACACCGGGTGACTTTGGAGGTGCTTCATCATGGCGAAGATGAGGTTCCAGCCGGGCAGGAAGACGAGGACGGCGCCAGGGACCGCCTGCTGCTTGATGTACACCAGCAGGGCTTCGAGGAGTTCGAAGCTGATCTCTTTCTCGTTCAGTTGTCCCATGGCGTTCTTGGTGCGTTCCGAGTAGTTCCCGGTTATTTGCTGTCGAAAACAACGATTTAAATTTAATGGATTCGATTGATGAACAATGGAAACATGAACGTAATAATCAGGTATACAAATCTAATTTTTTTTTTCGGTGTAAATCATGGATGGATAAAATGAACGGAATTGATTTCGAACATACAATTTCATGCGCCATTTTCAAAAGTGCTCTCATTGGTGTAATGCAGTGTGACGTTCTAGCCTTACAAGCTCATCGACCTTGAGCTGACCAATCATACTTATTCTCGGAATGAAAGATGTGAAAGAATACAACATAAATGATATTTTTCCACAAATTGTCATGAAATGATATAGTTATCATTTATCGATACGTTTTTGAGAAAATATATCGAAGGAATAAAGAGTCATCCACAAGTAAACTTCACAACATTACACATAGTGTGAGCAGAAGATATATGGAAACAGACAAAGATAGACTTAGGGTGTAGCACGTCATAGGCTCAAGCACCGCCCACGTATTTCTGGTGTTTTTGAATCTCGAATGAAAATGTTCATTTCAAAACGCTGTAAAATCTATTTGCTTTGATTTGATCCTCGATATTAGATATACAATATCATTATTCATCGATCAAGAGGGGTTTGGAAGGATTTCATGACTTACTGGTCTTCCCCATTAGATATACAAATCTAATATTGATTAATGGAAATTATGTAATTTTGAAAAAGGCGATTTTTGAAGAAACTAAAAGTTACTGAGTTGATGACAATTTTGATTCTTTCGAAAAAATGCGAATAAATATTTTTTATAGCTACTTCCTTGAAAAAATCGCATAATTTTTCGTGAATTTTTACACAAGAAGTCTTCGGCCGGAGGCCTAACCAAATATTCGGTAAAAATCAATAACTCATGGCAATTTTAATCAGAACTCAGTGGAAGGAGTTGAACAAACATACATTCAAGTACGACAAACACAATCAGTAGTGAATTCGTCATACCCGCCTCCAAAACAGTGACCTTCACTCACCTTATTCAAATTCTCTTCAGGCGCATCCGTCCCCAGCGTCTCGTCCTCATCATCGTCCTTCCCCTTGGACCTCTTCTTCCTCGAGTCCATCGGAGGCACGAAGTTCGTCAACTCCACCGCGTCCTCCAAAAAGTACTGCTTCACCGGAAACGCCCTGCCAGGAATCTCGATGACGGGACAATTGTTGAAGTACTTGGAGAACAACGTGGTATCGATGGTGGCCGACATGAGGATGACCCTCAGGTCGGGGTAGGTGTGGATCATGTCGCGCAACACCACCATGATGAAGTCGCTGTTGACGTCTCGCTCGTGGATCTCGTCGACGATGACGTGGCTGACGCCGCGCAGACCGTTCTCGAGTTTCTTGAGGAGGACGCCCACCGTGCAGAACATTATGGAGCCGTAGGGCTTCGGTAGGGCCGATTCGAAGCGGACCGAGTAGCCGACGCTTTGGCCCAGCTCCTCGCATCTGGGAAATCATAATGACTTTTTGATTGCGTTAACGATTCCATCATACGAAACAAAAATATGAATTGGAGATGAATTTCGTAATGAAGATTTGAAATTGAACTTGAAGAGAATGTGAACATCCCTTTAGATCACGCGCTAATTTCGACAGTTTCTTATTGAATTTTACGCGCTCTGGGGGACCATTAACGCCTGCCAACGAAGACCAAAAAATCTAAGATTTGGAGCTTCAAAAACATTATTAAAATCGTTCCGCAACCACCGAATGCAGCAATCTCAATAGGCCAATGTGGGGACGCCGTTTTGAGACGATTGAGAAGATGAAAACCGAATTGAAGATGACCTGGATGGCGCTATACCGTAAAAAGACTATTCCGAGGACTGGCAAAAGCTTTACAAAAAGTGCGTTTCATTGGACGGGAATTAATTTGAAGGGGGTCAAATTTATTTGGAAGAATAAGGAAATTACATTTTTGATTTAAATTCACCTTACTTTTTGATCACAGTGATAATTTCGCGGCCATATTGAGATAAACAACAGAGAACATATTGTTGTAGTTGACAGGTTCCCATAGTCGTGACGTTGTTTTATTTTCAATACGGTGAATGTATTGTAATGAAATAGGTGCTTTCGGGAACTGGCGAACTTTAATAATCCCCCTGTATCACATGTTTCCACCGAAGAATAGAACGCGACGTGGTTATATCGTTGTCAATATAAATAGTTGAAATAAATAGTTCGTTGGTGTTTGTACGTGAAAATAAATAGTTCATTCGTTAGAAATCAGTCTATTCTTTACTGGAACCCACGAATAACGTTACAGTATTTTGTCAAAAAAGGCTGGAAAAAAACAATATAATGAATTATATTGACTATTTTTGTTTTGGTGGAGTATTAGTCATACAATGAGATCACATTTAGGGACACGCTGAAATAAGTCAGTAAGAATATCATTCAAATAGCCGTTAGTTTTTATATTTAATTGCTCTACACAAAAATCTAGTGAGATTATGCTGAATCAACAATTTATAACACCTAATACAAGTATACACACACGGTGGCATCTGCATCATATCATCATCACCATTTAATACTCTACCTTTCAGCTGCGACACGTTCAGAAACAGACACAGCAGATATTCGTCTCGGTTGGGTAACACAAATATTACACCAAGCTCCTTGGCCGGACATGATGTAGTCCTCCAGAATGAATTGGCACACCTGGGTGGTTTTACCGCAACCAGTGTTGCCTCTGATAATGATGACGGGGTGCTCGTTGATGGCCTCCATGATGGCGGCTTTCTTCGCGAATGTAGGAAGACTCTGTTTTCAGACAAAAAATATTTTATTGGTAGGTTGAATGAACGAGTACACAAAACACTAGGGAAATTTTGGAAAATACTAGAGATGTTTTCAGAACTCAACTTTATTCAGACATTTCGGTTATGCTTTATGTTCGCATTTACCAAATAAGATCACTTATGAAAATTATCCGAGGTTAGAATACTCTTGTGAATGTGAATGGTTTGTTCAAAATATATACAGGTTTCTGATGATTTGTTTTGTTTTTAGATTCGAATGGCAAGATTTACTTTAGGGTACTTCAAAGGCACAAACACTTTCAGAAGTGTTCATGAAGGTGAAGAAATTTTGAATGCTGGAAATGTAATATAACGAAGAAAATTGAATTCTTCCACTGCTGACAAGATAATGGGTTCATGTTATGGAATTAATTATTAGCTTATAGTATTTGTTTTTTCTGCTCTTTTTTTGGAAAGTGCCAAATAAAATAGATAATGTGAGATCTCGTTTCAATTTTGTTGATACCTGAACAATACTATGGTCGACTGTGACCTTCAATGTAAATATATATCACCAGCTTGAGGAAAAGCATGGGAATTAATATTGGAAGTTTGTTTTTACCGATTCATAGTTTCACAATCTTTCAAATATTCAAATTCAGTATAAAATCAATAAAACACGATACAAAACGCATGTATTGGAGAGGAGGTATGTCAAGATTTCTAGTTATTTTTAGTGCCACCAGGTGACGTATCGCTTATGTTCATTTGCCAATAGATTATATCAACCATTTTTGGAAAAATATACCATGACATTCAGAACATAGAGAAGTAAGCTATTTTCAATTATCTTTTTGGAGGAGTTTTGATGGAATAAATAAAATTTCAATGCATGAGTTCTTTTAGGAATCAGATGAAAACTCACAATGTTATGACGCCACAGCTGCTAAACGACAGTGGACATCGATAGTTGTGTGACTAGTGTCAATAATGTTGTCAATTCGACTTATTCATATCAAACTATCTAGCAGTATAAAATTACGAATACTAAAATTGGAAAACTATGTATTTTATAAAGAATTTGGCAATGCCATTCTCTGAATAAAATAACATTTTTCATGTTTCTAACATGATATTATGTTCTATTATAAAATAGTATATATAATATCGAATTCCCTTCAAGAAATGAACAGAATCTGACAATGTGTCATTAAGTTATATCATATTAAGAAAGTTATCTTCCTCTTCAAACTCACCTGCCTTTCCTGCACACTCTTCCCCAACGCCTCATCATTGGCCGTCCTCTCCTTCCAATCGACCAGCATCTGCTCGCTCAACCCCTCTAGCGACGCCGTCGACAAGTACCCCTCGTCGATATTACACCCGGTCCAGCAATTCCAGTTGGGCTGGGGCGGCGACCACGTCACCACGCCCGCAGACGTCGGATCCGCCGGCTTGAAATCGTCCAGCACGTGGGTACTCAGCAAGGACACCGGCTGACTCTCGCCAGTCTCCGTTTTGGGGGCCTCGTGGACGGGTGTCGGCTTCACGTTGAGCTCGTTGAGGCAGTCGTTGATCTGGTTTTTCAGTTCCGGAGAGATCGCCACGGGGAATGGGGGCATTTCGTTTTCGGGTTTTCTTTCTTTCTTCAGGGTACCTGGAGGTGAAATATTTATTAACCCATTAACCGCCAAACGTTCGTAAACGCAACTTTTCCATACAATTTTTTTTGTGGTTTGGTCAATATTATTCATATTTATTTTGACGGATATTCATAACAATAATCTAGAAGAAGTAAAAATATTTTTATTAAATCCAAAACATGATTTTTTCAATTTCTGAAAATTACTTGAGAATCTTATGAATTGAGCATTCTTGGATTACTCCAATAAAATCTATTTAAAATTTATTTTTTCTAGCGCTGATTGTTTGGAAAATTATTATATGAAGAAATAGGACACCTACTCTTTATTGTTTTTTTTTTTGACATACGATTATTTCATCCATTTTTGGCCGTAGGTGCGCTTACGCACCCACTCGTTTTTTTCAATACTGTGAGTTTAAAATTTTTTTGATGACGAATTGTTGTTTGCTTGTATATTCTAAACGTGTCACAATAAATGTTTTTTCTGAATTACTAATTTCTGATGTCTTGGCCGTTAATGGGTTAATGGTATCCCGCACTGAGGGAGGAAATAACACACTTCCTACTGTTACTTTTGTATCCAGTTTATGTTGATGTTGCTGTTAATTATTGATTATTTGCTTATTCATTCATTTACCTACACTGTTTACATAATAACCCAATTACAGAACATGAAAAACAGAAGAAAAAGAACAATGAAGAAAATGAAAAAACAAAATTCCTAACACAAGAGACTTTTGAGACATTCGTTTGTGGCAAATGTTATTAAAGTAAAATTATGCACAACTGTAACTCTCAAAATAAATTGAAATCTTTCTTGGTGATTATGGTACATCTTGTTTGAACTTTGAAGGCATAAACAATTCTCATACCTGAAAATGCTTCTATAACTCCCAGATGGAATAATTGTCTAACCACAGAAAGTGCACAACTTTTACTGGCAGTTTGCTTATTAGACCCAGTATCTCTTCCATGAATTGTTCTACCTAACTGTTTCACATAGAAACTGAGTTCAGCTACAAATGTCCTACAATGAGAAGTATCCTGTTAACACTGGCATAATTTTCTATTGTTCTTATACTCACTCTTCAACACAAATAAAGGTCTACATATTTGGCACAGGATCTGTATGAAAACATAAACCAAGAGCAATTAATCATTGGATAGCAGAGGCCCATCTGAAAATTTGCATTGTGAATTATTTGAGGTACTTTACCAGCAAGAACCTTGAATAATTTATTTGGGGCATTGAAATATCATGTATATTGCATTCCACTGCTCTTGGTCTAGTTTTAATAATAACCCTGCTTAGTAAAAAAGCCAACAAATTGCATAAAATTCAAGATACCAATAAGTCTGTTGATGAAATCTTATTTTTTATGCAATTTGCAATAACTAAGTATCATATAATCAGCTTGGAGAAAAGTAGACAAGGAAAAAAACACTAGAGTGATAAGCTTAATGGTTATGTGTGAAATAACTATTTTCATTCTCCTTTACAAAATCATTATTTGTTTGCTTTTCCTTCTAGAACCAATTATAATCACAGAAAAACAGTCATAAGTATAGCTCTGGGAGTATTACCAAGACTGAACTGACATTTCTTTCCTCATTTCACAATGCTTGGAAGAAAAAGAAGCCAAATTGCTTGTTATTCTACTCCTAACCTGAATGAACATTTTTTACTATACAAAACATACCTGTTATGATCTGGGCCAACTTGGGTATACTTGTAATCAGCATGTATTTTACTTGTTTGCATAAACTGATGCAATTTAGATTTAGCATTTTCCACAGTCCAATTCCCATGAATTTGGGCATTCACATCCAAATCTTCAGCTTCCTCCATTTTTTGCTGTTCTTGTGCTCTATCCATATAATGCCAGTCATTATTATCCCTACCATGAGGACGATAAGCTTCACCATAGCTGGAAGGCCCCATACCTTGGCCAAAAACAGAATGCTGGGGGCCACTAGGAGTAACTGCATTTGGTTCATCTACAGAAGAATTCATAAAAATCATAAATTTTTATGAAGCACACCATTGTTACTATGAATAGTCGGCGCTGGTCCGGCATCAACATCTACGGGGACATCTTTTTGATTTACATGTCCTTGCCGCACAAGGAATGACACAAAATCTTTGGAAGCATTCGTTTGAGCATCTTTCTTGTTGGTGGAATTACCAGCACCAACATAGTTGTAACCATTCACACGAACTTCACACAAAAATCGCTGTCGATGTTTAGGACCTACAAGAAATAGTACATTTATAACTAATTACAAATATTTTGATTAATAGAAAATATTCACCTGTCGGTCTAACTTCGAAAGTAGGTTCGACTTTATTTTTTTGACAAAACTGATGAAGGAATGATTTTATATCACTCATTTTGAAAGAGAACTACACAACTACAGAGTAATAAATACGATATTTATACAAATATTTGTATTTGTATATTATCAAAATCGAGATCAAATGAACTATTCAAAAAAAAATTATTTTTCCGACGGTCTCTGCCTCACTGATAAAATTGATAAAAACCACAGAGTTTACATCAGCTGGTGTACTCTTTGGTTTACATATACTCTGTGTAAAAACCACAACAAAAATTCAACGATCTGTGATAGAACCACAGAGTTCACATATACTCTGTGATTCTATAACTACTCTGTGGTAGAATCACCGATCTGAGAATTCCATGATTCTTTCATTGAAGCATTTGTGGCGCATAACAGATCGAGCTGGTCTTTCTCGTCTGGAGGGTTAACAATTTCAAACATTTCCATTTTTTTTAATTTGTATTATTTTTATATAATCGTTGGACATTCGATTGCTGTGATTGACTGTGACATCAGGTGCAGATCAGTTCACTGTGCTCCAAGCACTGGCAAAAGACAATCGACAAGAGACATCAGACGTACATGGTATGGACTTTTCCGTCCTTGAAATTTTTTAATAACGTTATGACATCTTTGTCAAAGTTAGTGCAGCAGTGGGTGGTTGGACATTGATGTTAAAAATAATTTCATAAAATTATCTTTATCTTCGAACGCAATACCAATAATATGCATATTTGTTCTTCTACCAACTGTATTCTATAGAGTACTGATATGTGCAATCGAACATTACCAAAATCAGGATTCTCGAGCCCTTGAAAACAAAATAACAATACAAAAATCATGAATTTAGAAAATCAAAGTAATATTGGTCTTGGGGCCGAGACTGTATATGGGACTCATGAGGATTCTCATGTTGTCATGTCGGATAAGGTACAGTCTCTTGCAGGCAGCATCTACCAAGAGTTAGAACAAATAATGACAAGGTATGATGAAGATGTTGTGAAAAATTTGATGCCATTACTGGTGAATGTTTTGGAATGTCTGGATTCAGCTTACCAACAGAATCAGGTTTGTGATAAATAAGTATAAATATATCCAAAACTACTAAAAATTTAAATAAAATATAGGAACATGATGTTGAACTTGAACTGCTACGGGAAGACAATGAACAGCTTGTGACACAATATGAGAGAGAAAAAGGTGCTAGAAAAGGATCTGAGCAAAAGTTACTAGAATATGAAGATGCTGCTGAAGGTAAGATACTGAAAAATACATACAGTAATCTTGTTACTATTTAAACTGACAAACATTTTACAATAATCATCACATGTTTAATTACCATGCTTGTGGTCATTTAATCATCTGTTAGCACTCCTACATGTGAATGTAGAAACATTTACTATTTACTGAATCATATTTATTATCCATATTTGTCCTGGTGTAAGAATTCTCTCTTTATGCATTCTTCAAATTGATAAGTTTGCATTACCTAGTAAGGTAAATATGTGTTCTTATAGTTAGGAAAACAAAATATATCTCCTTGAAATGGAAAAAATGAATTTGTTTCAATAAAAATGTCACCTGCATAAAATTCAATAAATATTCTTGAAATACTTGACAATTATGTTATCTAAATATTGAGAAAGTGATAACAGGTTATATATCACTCTATAAAAGTCTTAATTAGTGCTCTATTTTCATTTTCTATTTTTGACCAAGCTTGAATTTCAGAATACAATTGATTGGTGAAAACACTTTCTCCTACTTTGAGAGAATGTCTTGAATCACAACTCATCCATGTCATTATTTGTTTGCACATTAATTAAACAAAGACTGCAGAAAGAATCTTGTGGTTTCACCATGAGTAATTAGAAAATAATCTAGACTACACTATTAGAATATGCATGATTCTCACAAATAGGACAATCAAATCCTTGATTTTTACAAAATTTTTATTGGATTCTTTGGGTAGTTAAAAATCAACTCCAGCCAGTGAATATATATTTGATCTGCTTATAAGCTTAAACTTGAATTTGAAGACTGTAAAGATTGTCAACCCAATTTTGAACCTATGCCAAATTCAAGAACAAGAAACAATAAACATAACAAAATAGAAAATGATAGGAATTTGCTATTAATGGCATTGATTCCAGTCTATGTATATTGAAGATATTCTATTAATACAGAGTGTTCAAAAAAGCTGTCTAGATTCTAGACAGAGTGTATAAGATAACAGCAACAGTCTTCAAATGTTTTGAAAATATTATTGTTGTATAGAAATTTATAACAAAACTATGTTTGAGAATATTTTTCACCCATAGAAATTTGTTTCCTATGCAATACAAAAATAGAATAGAATACAAGGACTCGCTATTACACAATATACCCTGTATAACTTGATTTTGAAGAAAAGGCTTTTCTAAAAATAACGATCGACGTATGTGTGCGTTTTCAGAACACGTCGCGGGTCACTTATTGAATTTATTCAATTTAGACGGCATATAATGTATAATTAATATAATTAGCATTCAAACCAAGGCATCAACTGAACATGTTTTTTTATATATCTACTGAAATCATATTGAAAGATATTGGAAAAATAATAATTAGCAGTAATATAATTGCAGTTTCAACGATTATATTGAAATTGATTCAGTTGATAAAGGAACCTAAAATAAACCAACTATAGTTGGCATTGCACGTATAGAACTATATTTATCATATTGTTGATAAAATATAATGACAAATTCTTGGCATTGTGTGTAAATTCTGAAACTGTTAGTATGTATTGTGATTCAACAAAAAATATTATGTATATAAATGGTAGGATACTTTATTGAGAACATTATTTTGCGTTTTATTGCCTACTGCATATTAGGATTCACGAATTCTCCATTTTATTTCAATAATCCGAGTTGTAGGGAGGTGTGTTGTCACAGCAACAAATAAATTAGTTTAGTTAGTTTCATCAACGAGTTGAATATCATAAATCATGAAAAATATTAAAATATCAACACTCTCTAACCCAGAATCTGAGAGAGTTTTGAACTTTCATTTTTATGTCCACACCTTATGTTTAATTGATGAAATTCTCAATTGTCTTGGATTTGATACTTCAAAATAGATTACAAAACCAAACTATGTCGTAACCACTATCTGATAACCACACTTGGCCATAAATTATTTAAATAAACGCAATTTTTTTTATACCTGTTGATTGATACATGCCTTGAATTTAATCACAATTCTCTTACATATTCGTGATGAACTTCTTAAACCAATGAATGAGAAGTTGTTGTATACAGATGTCAACCGAATTAGAGCAACAAATAGTGCATGATAAACGAAAAAATCTGATTGATATAACGAACATTTCATTTCCTTCCCTCAGCCGAACGCAAGGAACTATCTACACGCCTGGAGGCCCTCGAAAGCATCGTCCGCATGCTCGAAATCAAACACAAAAACTCCCTGGAGCACTCCAGCAGGCTGGAGGAGCGCGAAACGGAGCTCAAGAAGGAGTACGCCAAACTCCACGAACGTTATACGGAGTTGTTTAAGACCCATGTCGAATACATGGAGCGTACGAAGCTGCTGCATTCTGGGCAGCAGCTGGCCAACGAGAGGAGCGAGTCGGGCAGGTTGAATTCGAACAGGATCAACGTGGGACGCAGTTCGGGGCCCGTTTCTTTTGGGTTTGAGTCGCTGGCCAATGCGGAAGCGGTGGATAGCGTTCCTTCTTCGCCTATCAGCAGTACGCATTCGTCGCCCAGGTATGCTTGTTTTCCGTGTTAACTGTTCATATTATCCAACACGGTTGAAAATATTAGTAATGAAGCAGTCAGGTTGATAGTTACGTCACACAAGCGAAGTTGCCGGATCATAACGTAATCATTCAACTAAAGGAAATAATTTCAAAATAAAAGACGAGACTATTTAGCTTCGAATTAACATTTAGATCTTGATGTTGAAATGAATATTGACTCATCATTCATTCAGTTATGAATAACGCTTGGCAACTCTGCAAAATATCATTATTTCGCCAGTGGCTGACGGCAAATCGACTAGAAAAATGGTAATGTTCGAAATGTTTCTAAATTGAATAAACATTATAACTGACTTCAATTCAACAGTGAAAAATATTAACGCATCTGTTTTAGGTTGATCAGGAAATAAAAAAAGTTGGTCAACTTCACTTGAGATATATAGACATTGAATAAATCTTTGAAATTCATTACTCGTTATTACAAACGAAATAAAAATGGCATACGAAACGTTAGATCAAAACCTCCAACTTTAAAAACTGGAGAACCATGAAGGTGTATAAATCTGAATTGTATAATCTAAATAATGTTTCCATTTCAGTTTGCACAGCGAGTTTGACCACATGAGAGATGAAGTTCTGAAGGTGGAAAGAGGCCAGACGACCGACTCGCCCCAAGTGGAAAATAAGAGTGTGGTGACTTCACCTGTCAGCCCTCAGACGCCCCAAAACAATAACACTCGAATGAACACTAAGAAAGAACAAAGAAGCGGAAATACTTTGTACCAAGAATTGAGTTATCATGTAAGGTTTATTTTGTGTGAAAACACTAGATCATCTTGTCAACTTTATTATGTATTTTTTAGGATCTTGATGGGGATGAAGACGCTGCTGATATCACAGGTATTTGGTTACATAATTCAATAAAAACATCATTTCATAAACGTTTTATTTTGTTTTAGGTGGATGGGTCCATCCAGGAGAATATGCTTCTTCAGGTATGGAGATTTTTTTGAAAAGCTTTCCCAGTACTTGTTGGAGCTACTGATATAACATTTCAAAATAGTTTTTCGATAAATATGCTCCCCCCTCCTCTGAAAAAATGCCTGGTTGCATGGCAATGAACAATGCATAAATAATAATAAATAGCTTATTACCAATTACATTAAACTGGAAGGACAAGAGATTTTTGACAGAAATGACGTAGACATAATTAGTAATTTCTGACTGGATTATCTCCAATCTGTTTTAGTTTTTCTGTACTTATTTCAATCTAACAACTGCAAATTTTGCAAATATTTTCAGGGTAGTGATTCCTACTTACATTCATAGCAGCAACCCTCCAAAACGAACATTTTGACATAACCTTCCAGATTATTTCATTGCAAGTATACGAAGTGTTTCATTAATATCTTACCAAACGTTGAAGTCTTCTCATTCTTCGAAATATTTAATAAATCATCAAATCATAAACCTTTAATCTAATTAGAATTGGGAGATAGAAATCTGTCACGACTCTCTTCCTTCAATAAACTTGCCTCATATCAACAAATAATGCTGTACCATACTTAACTAACTCTTCTTTGTTTCATTAACTTAATGCTTTGGATAGTCAACGATAACTTTTATGGTGAGTACACTTCCAAAACACCCTCCTATCAATCTTCCACCTGTATTCATCTGTTATCTATTTTTAGGAATGGGTAAAGAAGTTGAGAACCTCATCATGGAAAATAACGAGCTACTAGCAACAAAGTAGGTTAACCATTTTATTATTCAACGCTTGAATTAACCGGAACGTTTTTTAGGAACGCTCTCAACGTTGTTAAAGACGATTTAATTGTGAAAGTTGACGAGCTAACCGGCGAAATTGACATGCTGAGAGAGGAGATACTATCGTTGAACATGTCCAAGACAAAATTGAAAGAAAAAATCTGCGATTTAGAAGATGAACTGAAGAAGGTGAAGGAAGCGAACGAGGCTAGACAGGAAGGCGATGAGGAATCTGATGTGCCGATGGCGCAGAGGAAAAGATTCACTCGTGTAGAGATGGCTAGAGTTCTCATGGAACGTAATCAGTATAAGGTAAGCAACTGATTTGAAATAATTACGATATAATTTTGTGTTAAAGGCGCGTGTTTCAAATAGATGAATTCTTGAATATGTGCAAAAATCTGCACATTTTGTAAGCTCGATTATTAAATAATATTGGTATAGTATATTTAAGCAGTTTGCCAGAATTAAAACCAGTCGAATTGAAAAAAAATGTCAGCGATCCAAGATTTCTCTCTAACTAAATTTGTCATCATGGTGAAGTGTTGCCATATCATTGATGCATGAATGTTCCCAGCTATCTCATCCAGAAGTAGAGTCCATTTATAATGACACCGAAGGGAATTGACAAATACGTCATAATAAGCGGACCTGATACAAAACGTTTTGCAAAAAAAAACTTTTTACATACAGTGTACACAAAAATCGGCCAGAGCTGTAACTTCCGAATCATTCGAGATCACAATTCAAAATTAAGTGGGTAGCAACTATATGATATTGTTAATTTTTTGAAGAGAAAAATTGTATTTCATGACCCCAACTTTTGATTTTCAAATGGAACCCTCTGTATATTCTTCCATTTTCAGATTCAGGGTATCATTTCACATGCACCAGTAGTTTTTCCGGATCAAAATGACAAAAAAATTTGGCAACGAATATTAGAGGCTTGCCGCAATATACCCCTAGCATTTTTACACAACGCAACTTTTAGTGTAGCTAGAAGGTGTCAGCAATGCATTGCACAAAATGGGTGTCAATTTGAGTATTTGTTGTAATCAATTTCTTATCGCCCCTCTTCCTATGCTACTGAAAATAATAGGGATTGATGTGGAGTTCATTTTGTTGTTCTTTCAGTTTCAAGAAAATGATGAAATATCAAGGGGGTTCCATTTGAAAATCAAAAGTTGGGGTCACTTCCGGTCTAACTGAATGGAATACAATTTTTCTCTTCAAAAAATGAGCAATAACTGAATCTGAATTAAGCTTTCGTAACATTTTTTTCAAGTAACACGAAAAACAATGCGTGACCTTCAAGTGTCAAATTCTCACTACGAATCAAAACAAAAACGAGCCACGTGCCGAACGTCGTCGGGAATTAACGAACATTATCGAAGGTGTAAAGATCTATGTCGGTCATTATAACATGACATAATTTATTATAAATGGGTCCTAATAAGCGACATGTCACTGTAAGTCATCATATTCAACTTTTTTTATAAAGAATTTTATATGAAAACCAAACTTTGTAGTTTAATTGCCTCAAAATAAACGGTTAGTAAATATAGGCGGAGTCATTATAAACGGATTCTATTGTAGTTAGCTAGATACTTTTTATTTTGCATCAATGTTATTGAAAGATATCTCAAATAAACTTGCCGCTGTCCATGTGTAGAGACGTTGAATATTATCACCTCTTGGAGCTATTCGAGGAGAAATTGTAAAGCTATCAACCAACGATGCTGTAAACGAATTATTTCCAATTCTTTCTTCCAGGAACGTTTCATGGAACTCCAAGAAGCCGTTCGCTGGACCGAAATTCTGCGTGCTTCCAAGTCGGAAGCGCCGTTCGACAAATCGTCGAACAAGAGCATCTGGCGCTTCTTCAGCAACTTGTTCACTGGCAGTGACCGAATCCACCGACCCACAGCGATGCCCCACCTGCGCTACCAGAGCGGCACCAACCAGGTGGCGCCAGGAGTTAAGGCCCTTCCCAGGATTGAACACAACTCGCTCGACACTGAAATCGGTACGGAATTGTGAATTTCTTTTAGAGAGGCCTCTAGGGTGGAGTAGTTTGGGTGTCTGAGGGGTTATGATGAAGTCAGGATTGTCTGATGTCTCGTGGAGAAATTTAACGTTGAAGTTGTGGAATGAAATTTCTGCAAGAAGCAGAATGCAGAGCGTTTGGTATTTCTCTGTGATCTCATTGTACGCTTCAGATACCCAAGATGTAATTTGTACCTGCTGTCAATTTTATCTGTGATATCAAGTGTTTTGTCAAGACTTGTTGAAGTTTCGACAAATACAGTTCTTTCTTAAATTAACGTTGATTCATTAATATATAAGGATTTTTCTAATGTTGACTTCCTCAGTCGAGGATGAAAGTTGATTTTTACTGTTTCTTATATGATTTAATTTTTTAAACACCAAAACAATTAGATGACAACGAACATTGTGAAAGAACAATAAAAATAATATATGATTAATAAATTTCCCGAACAACTTGTTGAATAATGAATTTTCCTGATGGAATATGAACTTTTGACTCTAAATTAATTATAGTCTATTTTAGGTTGATAGTTACGTCACAAGCATTAGGTTGCAGGATCATTAATTAATCATTAAATTGAAAAAAATATTCGTGGAATAGAAAGATGGAGTTGAGAAGTTGATATCTCAATTATATTGCAAACAATAATACAATGAGAATATTTTTCGGTAACTGATTCATTCAGTGGGAAGAAAATAGGGAATTTACTAATCACATTTTCCATACTCAACTGATATTATGTATAAACTTCGATTGATTCACTGCATCCATAGTAAATCCACACAAAAATCGGTTCTTAAAATTATTGATATCCTGAGAAAATCGTCGTAAAGTGTTCCAAACTGTAAAAATGGCGTGATAAGGGGAATTCTTCGATAAAATTGAGTATCCAAGCCAATGATGAAAACTCGTCAGATGTGATGTAACTATCAACCCAAAATAAATAAAGTAAACGCAATATCGTGCGTTGTAAAATCATTGCATTTCTCACGTTTCTTTTTCCATTTAAAAATATTTCTAACTTATCAACTCGATTCGATATTTAGTGTGCAGAGTCTGATAATTTTACAACTAATATTAAGATTAAATTACCTCCGAAGTTTAGATTGGATCTTTTGAGTTTGATGGTCCATTGAAATGTAAAATGTTGGTTTTATGTTTTAATTTTCATTCAGTTTATGTTGTTTAATAGCTGTATGATTTTTATATTTGAATCAAATATTCATCGTTTGTTCCTCTGGAAATTTTCAACTCCAACAAAAACTGAAAAACCAATTGTTGGTTCCTAAAAGTTCCTGAAAAGTGTCTTTAGTTTTTACACCCTATGCCGCGATCATAGAAATTTTGGTTTCATTGAAAAAATCCCACTGTTGGAAAATGGAAACTTTCAAAGGGACATTATTTTGATAAGAAATTCTGTTTGAAAGCCTCAAATAACTAACGATTCTAGTCCTAACAAAGTTGTTGTTACTTGTTACCGGTTATTGCCAAATACGAATCCTATGTTGAAGTTTAAGTTTGTGATTATTGAGATTAATATATTCTCTTGATTTGAGTTTTCGTTTTATTTTGTGGCGTTCTAATGATTCTGGCGAAAGGCAAAAACACAAAACAATGAGAGTACAATAGTACAATATCTAGACTTGATATTGTCTCTCATATAACTGGATAGATTTCTTGCAAAAGTCTGAAAAGTCGCCATTCCATAATGAGTTATTTCAAGAACAGAGCAAGAACTAAGCGTAGAAAAACATTACTTGATAACTTACCGAGCGATTTCCAGCGATGAGGTTTAATATTGGACAAACCACCCCCTTTTCTAGGTATGGACCGTTTAGCCCTTCGCAAGGCCTTAGAACGCCGCGACCAGTACCGCAAAGTCCGTGCCCACGTCCGTAAAGAAGACGGCCGTTTGCACGCCTACGGCTGGAGCTTACCGGGAAAAGTAGCCTCAGGCACCGAGGGCAAACACAGCGGCGGCGTCCCCGTACCCGTACCAGTCTACTGCCGCCCCTTGGCCGAAACCACCCAGGAGATGAGAATCTGGTGCGCAGCCGGCGTCAACCTCTTGGGAGGCTACACCAAAGACGGAGGCCTGATGGTAGGCGGCAGCGTCTTCTACTCCACCGAGCCCGCCCCTGCCGTCCACCCCAAGCCTGCCCTCGACTCCGTGGAGACTCTTGACAAGGAGTTGGATGACAGCAGGGAAGGCGCTCTTTTAGAGACGCGGTTGTCTTCGCTGGTGTGGATTTGCACGACGACGCAGTCGGCTAGCATCGTGACTGTTATCGATGCTAACAATCCCGCCGAGTTGCTCAATAGCTTCGGGGTGTGTTCCGCCCAGTTGCTGTGCATCGCGAGCGTGCCCGGGGCGAGTTTGAGCGACTACCACGAGGAGGAAGTGATGATCGAGTGGGAAAAGGAGGAGGAAGTCGAGAAGAAGGTACGGGAGACCTCTCATTTAATGCTTTAGTATGTCAATTACTAGGAAAAAAACGAAATGATTTTCGGTATAAGATAAATAATGAACATTTGGCCAGGAAGACTGAATGTAAGGATTTGGGAGTTACGCTAGATGAAAAACTCAACTTTGATTAACACGTGACAAACATTGTAAACAGAGCATACAGAATGCTTGGATTCATTATTAGGAACTCATTCAAATTCACCAAAGTATCCACGTTACTAACACTTTATGATGCATTTGTACGTAGTATTCTGGAATATGGTGCCATAATAAAGTCTCCCTATTATCAATTCATAAAAATGAAATTGAAAAGGTACAGAAAATTCCTAAGATTTCTGTACTTCAAAAACATGGAGAGTATATTTTCAATCTCAGTTATCAAACTTAATTAAATTTAAATTCACAACTCTAGAATTTAGAAGAAAAGTTGCTATTCTATTATTTCTCTTTAAGCTACTGCATAATGAAGTAGATAATCAAGAATTGCTGTCACAAATTTGCCTGAACTGTAGTACATATTTCAATAATAGAAGAAGAGATATATTTGTTCTGCCCAAAGCTCGAAACAAGCCCTAGCTTTAAACCTATTTAAATTCCCCACTATGCAATATATGTTCTCTTGCAAATTGTTTGAGGAATATAGATTTCTATATTAAATATAATGTAAAAACATTTAGAAAAAAAATGAAATTGGGATGACATCCTTAGAAGTAAATGCGAATTGTAACTGAAAGCCAATTTAAATGAAAAAGGTTCATTTGTCATTGTCAACTAAATGAGTCATTCAATTTGATTTTGATTAATGTCGTTTGGAGTAAATTTAGTTAGTTTGAGCTATCGTATTATTTTGAGAATGGTGATTTACTTGTTTATATTTTAATCGATTATTGGAACTGTCTGTTCTGTAGATTACTTAATGAATAAAAATAAAAAAAGAAACGTCAATTTTATGTTTCATCTTTCAGAATCCTCTTTTGACTCTGAAACACATGCACGTTTTGACATTTTTTTAATTTTTAGGTTGTAAATTCAGTAGATGACACCGCTGAAGCTTCATCTAAAGAAAACAGTGCAGGTAACAAAAAATCAGAAGTCGTGACAGGTGCCAATAACAAAGCGAAGCGAAACGGAGAAGAAAAAGAAGCCGTGATGGTATGTCGAACAAATTAACATCCAGCCGAACTGTTCTGATATTGAAATTTTTCATACGTATCTTTCAGTTGGGCAGGATTACCTTTGTGGAGAGAAACGAAACTGCGGTGAACAGAAAAGACAAATACGCGAAGCGAGAACCTGCACCTTCGTGTGATAACAACAATGAAGACAAATCGGAGGAGGGATGCGCGACTTGCGATGACACAGACCAGGCTGCGACGGAAAACGAAAGTAGCGAAGCCACGGAAGAGGTAACGGAGGAACAGGGCGGTGATCTTCGCAGTCAAGAGGTTATGTCTAGTGTTTTGGCTACTATGTGGATGGGGGATGAAAACGGGAATATTTACGTTCATTCCTCGGTGGCTAACTGGGCTCAACAGCTGCATACTGTCAAAATGAAGGATTCCGTCATTTCAATAGTGTAAGTCGATAATTTCGAAAGTTTTCTATGCGTTCTGTTTGGGGAAAATGTTTGCCTATGATACAACTTGGTAATTTGGCGGATTATAACATTAACGCAAGTGGAGACCCCCATAGACAGTGTCCGTAAGCTCTCAATTCGAAGAAATCAAACGTAGTCTACCAATATACTTATATATCTCTGAAATAATCCTGACCATGTTCATTAGTGGAAAAAATTCTGGTGCACTTGCAAAATTTAATACAATGGTATAATTTTGATGAGAATTTTTGATGATACTTTTCGGGATATTTCACTTCAAACTTGAACGTTTTCGATCACGATTGTACAGCTTCCTGGCTGATTCCATCAATAACATAACACATTATATATTGAGAAACATTTTTTATCATGTATTCACCATAAAAAACATTGAAAACGCCGATACCAGTACCGAATTTTTCAATTCAATTCAATTACTCAACTTCTTTTAATTCAAATCCAGGATTTTGTTATATTGAAATTTTGTCATCATTTCGATTTCATAGTATAAATTCCATTATTACAGTTGTGTACATGTGTTCAAATCATTGTGATGTCCGCTTCACTATCAAGTATGAGAAGACGGCAGTATGAAGTTGACAGTTGAATGATGAATGTAGGGTCTGAATAATTCAAAAAATACTGCGTTTTCAATGTTTTCTCATAATTAATACATGATAAACCCTTTCAGATATTAATCTTCCATTAAGGGAAATCGGATTCAACATTCGTATTTTTTTTACCGAAAACCTGCGCTCATAAACTTGACCATCACCGAAAAGTTAAATGACATTTTCTTCTTCTTTTCCAGACATATAAACGGTAGAGTGGTGGTAGCCATCGCTTGTGGCCAAATAGCGATATTCAAAAGAAATTCGGAGGGAGAATGGGACCTTTCTCAATACTATCTGGTTCAAATTGGAGAGCCTTGTCAATCCGTACGTCAGTTGGCTGTAGTTGGCGACAAAGTGTGGTGTGGTTTCATGAACAAAATTCACGTTTTGCAACCGCGAGACTTGAAGATCGTTCACACTTTGGAAGCGCATCCGAGGAAAGAAAGTCCAGTAAGATATGAATTCTATTTCTGTTTATTATTACTACCATTGTAGTTGATAGTTGATGAATGAGATCATGAATTTTTGGGAAAAAAATCTCTCTCACGACATTCAGAAAATCGTTTTTTATTCAATTCTTTTCGCAGATATTTCATCGAAAATATTATTTATTCTTCAAAAAATATAAATTTCAAGATTTTTTCATTTTGAAATTAGCGATTTTTGAAGAAACGGAAAATCACTCTGTAATTTTTTCCATTTGTTGCGTACTTTATGAATGTCACTGTATATTTCAATTAATAACCGAACCTATAACAACCATAAATTATGGTGTTTTCATACAACAACTAACGGAAATATTCACTGCTTTGAAAGACAGTCTAGCTGGCAACACTAACTGTGACCAGTATTAGCAGTTCTGACGTCACGAAGAGCTTGGTTTTCAAAGTATCGCCAAATTTGACAGTTTTGAAATGGAATGTTTGAATAATATAATAATAAGTCGAATTGCTTTCCTGCAATAACAAAGGAACAACATCCAATGTCATTATTTACTCAGTTGTTGATAAATTTTAAATTTATTAATTAATTTTATGATTATAGATTGATTGTCATTGTGACATCATGTGTCAATAAATTTCATCACAACATATAGGGTCGTTTAAAAAAAGGCCGTAGCCTTCCATATTATACACTTTTCCACGGGCCATATAAAAAATAAAGTTGATAGTGGTTTCTCTGGAACGAAACGTCGTACGGAAAATCTCTCAATGCTGTTTTGTAGGGATTGAAAAATGGCAACGAGAAAGTGTCTTCTGTTTTCTTGTATCCCTTCAAATAACGCCAGAAAAAAAAAATAAAACGAAATCGACAAAGTTCGTTTTTTCAGGCATATCTCCGGAACTAATTGGAATTTCGAAACTTTCTGAACGGCACATTGTTAGACTTGGAAATGCGCAACTTTTATTCTAATTTAACCATCTCCGTATCTCTTATGGTTTCCGAGATCCCCATGATAGACATCCTTATCTTGTACACAGTGTATAATATTTTCTAGAAAAAATTCATAAACATTATTTTTACATCATGATCTTGGCAAGCTTTAAGTAACTTTATGATTTTGTGAGCTCGTCTCGACATGATGCATTCTTCGCCAAAAATGACAGTAAAATACATGCTATTCCGTTCGAAACACACTTTCAGGTTCGACAAATGGCTTGGCTCGGTGAAGGAGTATGGGTTTCTATTAGATTGGACTCAACCTTAAGACTGTATCACGCTCGTACTTACCAGCATCTACAAGATGTTGACATCGAACCGTACGTTAGCAAGATGCTAGGTCAGTACAGTCGATACTTTTTTTCCAAACAAAAAATCAAGAGCTGTCTTTATTTCAGGCACCGGAAAACTAGGTTTTTCCCTGGTGCGCATCACCAGCTTACTGATATCTTCTAGTCGCCTCTGGATAGGCACAAGCAACGGCGTTATTATCTCAGTGCCGTTGTCGGATAACAAGGATGTCGGTCTCTCGGCGGTATCTTCACTTACCGCCAGGTCGACGGCGCTTCGCGGCGCTAGACGCCTGGTACCCGGCAACTTTGTGCCCTACTGTTCTATGGCGCACGCGCAGCTTAGTTTCCACGGCCACCGTGATAATGTCAAGTTTTTCGTGGCCGTGCCGGGCAATGGAGGTACAGTATTTGACGTCGAGTTTTTCGTGAATATCTTTGTGGAATCTTTGACGCCAAGTCAATATCTATTCGATGAGTAATTCCTTCAATAGCTAATAACGTTTGTTTTTGTTTTTCAGTTGTAGTTTAGTTGAAGATCTTCTAAATAATCTCCCTTATCGTAGCCGTAGCATATTAAATGCAGCGTTTATAAAATAATATTGAGAAATTTTTGGATTATCTACCTCAATGGGGGAGACCACTAAGTGATGAAATCCCTCCAAACCCCTCTTGATCGATGAATAATGATATTGGTTCAGTGTATATCCAATTTCAAGGATCGAAATCAAAGCAAATAGATTATACAGCGTTTTGAAATCAGCATTTTCTTTAAAAATTTAAAAACTCCAGAAATAAGTGGGCGGTTCTATAAGCGTATGACGTGCTACACCCTAAGTCTATCTTTGTCTATTTTCTTGTGGATGACTCCTTACTTCTCTGATATATTTTCTCAAAAACGTATCGATAAGTGATAACTATATCATGTCATGATAGTTTGTGGAAAAAATATCATTTATATTGTATTCTTTCACATCTTTTATTCCAAGAATGAGCTGTGGTATTTTGGTGCGGCAACACAGTAAGATTTGCCATGGAACAATTATCTATTATTGGACAGCTCAAGGTCTATGGGCGTGTAGGGTTAAGCACGTCACTCTGCGTTACACCTATGAGAACAACCTTTGAAAATGGCGCATGAAATTGATTGTTTGAAGTCAATTCCGTTCATTGTATTATTTTTTCATGGTGTAGACAGAATGAAAAATAAAAAAATAATAATGAATGGTACTTTTTGGACAAACAGAACAAGATTATGGTCTCCCCCATTGTTATCACAATAGAACAATGTATACGAATTAAAATCCCATTTTGTACATACTTATCAGCAATCAGGAAGTTTTTTCAATTCAGGAATTATCTGAAGTGAAATATTAATGTATTTTTTTTTTCAAATATTGACAAAACAATGAATGTTCAAGTGGTCCCAAGGGACCATTCAATAAATACGTCAAACGTCAAGGGGGTTACATTTAGTGACGAGAATGACGTGGCTCCTATGTCAAATGTAAATTTTTTTGAGTCTATGTGTTCAGTAGGATTCAGTTTTCTCAAATTCTTATAAGTTATCGTTGTTGCTTCTGTTATATTCTTGAAATGTTTGACTTGATATCAGTTTTATCTAAAAATTATTCAATTGGAATGTGACCAGCTGTGACAAGTCAGGGGAGGGGTCAAATCATCACGAATTTCATGTAACGTAATTTATGGATGGCCCCTAACCGATTAGACTGTCAATGGCTAAATAGATACTTTTTATTTGGCATGAATGTTATCGAAAGATAACCAAATCAGTCACAACTTTCTTGAATCAATGGAGACATTTACTTCACGTAAATAAGCTCTTCGAACTTCCTTAAATTGACCGAACATTGTACCCCAGGAAATGACGTTTGGGAACTCGAATTTGTTATTGACAGCTCATCTATTCCAGGCATGAGTGCTGCTTCTACACCGTCTGAAGCCGTTCCAGCTCCAACGATGTCCTGGGGACAAAATTCCAAAGAACCTTCTGCCATGTTAGTCATTTCAGGTGGAGAAGGTTACGTCGACTTCAGGATCGGTAAGTCCTGTGCATGTCTTGCTTCCTGCCAAACTGTTAGGTTAGAGGTAGATTAGTGCATGTCCAACGCCCAAGGTGAATACAGGGGTGACTTTCGATGATTATTGGTTCAGCAATGGAACAATTTGAGAGTTGTGTTAGCATCCTATATTCACCTTGCACATACCTATTCAGCTTATCAAGGTGATTTTTTTGTCTGAAGAGGATTCCTGGGAATGGAAGGTAGTTCAAAAAATAAGTGTGATTAACAGGATTTTTCGGAACTCGTTTACTAACCCTAGTTGTTTTATATAGCATCTTTATAGTAAAATAAGTATTAACTTGAAATATACAATGTATGATATCGGTTATAGTAGATGGACATTATGTAACAATTAATTTAGATGAAATATGAAACAAAACTTAGTCGAACTGTATTTTTTGTACTTTATTTGAAAAGAAGCAGATTATAAAATGTTTTATTTGACTTCGATTCGAATAGACTGAACACTGTCGATTGTTTTTCTCATGTTTTGCACATGAATCAAATGTATATACACTAATGTCAAACGAATGGACTCTGTTCTACTCCGACATCAACATTTGCAGACGACGATACTGAACCGAGAGATGGAGCTTCACACCTTCTAGTTTGGCAACTACTAACTGACATTCCTGGGAATCCCATGGGGTAGGTCCTCCAAATTTTTTGCCTTAAAATTTAGAACATCAACCGTAAGGGTGAACACTGTAATGCACTGTTGGATTGCTTGAATTCTGCTCACAGCACATTTGACATATTTCGATGGACAAATAGAGTACTCTGCACCTAAATACTG
Source organism: Plagiodera versicolora (assembly GCA_037013635.1). Taxonomy (NCBI): domain Eukaryota; kingdom Metazoa; phylum Arthropoda; class Insecta; order Coleoptera; family Chrysomelidae; genus Plagiodera; species Plagiodera versicolora. Next base: position 5,351,320 of record CM072991.1, on the reverse strand, counting down.
AGTTCTAGTTCTCTGTTTGACCATCAACTGATTTGATGCGGGAAATATTCTACCGTATTGCTCTTCCAATTGGGACTGTAGAATATTTTCATCTTTGAACATTTCGAGGTTAGTAATGCCCTAAATGTTTTATGACAGGGGACAGGTTGGATCCTAATATCTGTCCATGGTGTCCCCCATATATAGCAGATATTGCAGGGAAGTTTATGTTTGATTTTAGCGAATGACTCTTTACTAGAATGCAGAAGATAATAGTGAATTTATACAGCAAACGAAATGAAAAATAGAATAAGAATGAACAATATATGGAAGTTGAATATATGAGACAAGTTTAGTATCCAAACTAAACTAACTCAGATTGAATTATATAATGTTCAATGAGTAAAACCTCCCGTTTTTCAGTTTCAGAAAATATTTGATTTGGTTAGTGCATTTTGATTTCATTTCAGTTCAGTTATAAACTCGCTTTGACTAATTTTCATGCCATAGCCGTTAGTCTTGAGTAGATTGAGAATTTATTTTTGACATGTCAGTTAAAACACTGCAATAAGTATACTTCTGCATTACAGTGATTTTTTTACCTTTTGTTATTGATTTTGATTCTATAGATTATGCTTCCACTAACCTACATCTTATCAATACCTTCAAAGTCATAATTTTCGACAATTTTTTCTGTATTCAAACCAGTTATTTTATGGTGTTTTTTTTTTGTTTCTGTCATGGAGATTGGTTACATCTTTCCAACCAAACAACCCTAAAAATTTAGACCTAGTTATGCTTGCCAATCACTTGCATTCCCCTTAATTGTTGTTTCCTAAGTAATTTTTTACCTTTAGGTGATGAAATGGAAGACAGCGTGGTAAATACGGGTGAAGCAGATTTTCAGGGGAACCAAAATCAAGCAGGAGAGTTGAGCCATTTGATTATTTGGCAAGTGTCCACTAGTTAAATTGTGCAATATTTTGTCTTTTTATTTTATATACCGGACAGCTGGATGAATATTTCGATAAATATAACTAGTTGAATTTTATATCTCCTTTGCTATTCTTAAAGTTCAAAATAGGACAAGTAATTTCTTGAATTAGGCTTTATACTGGAGAACTGTTGAAGTTTGAATATTATAAGGAGGACTCGTACTGTAAACTTTTTTTATATACATATATGTTTATGTAACGTAAGTTTCTGTATAATATTTTGTTGATTACATGGTTAATTTGTATGTACATTTCTTTGTGTATTTATTATATTTATTTGTAAAGTGATAGTGAATGCTTAGCTAATTTTAATTATAATATACTGATATATGCTTTTGTGTTTATTAAATTAATATATCTACACTGAAGAAATTGTTCATTATAGGACCATTAAAACAATTTATGCAGAACCCCACTCCTTATATCCTAATGATATTAATTGTGATAAAATTTAATAACCTTTTTATGTTCCACCCCAGATTAATGTTGGAAAGATTTCATGACATTGCAAGAAACAAATGAATTTTTGAAGAAAATTGTTTTTTCAAACAAGTAATAAAGAATTATTAGATGATACCAAACATTGTGATGGATGACACCAAAGTTGTTTTCTATCAATGATGCTTAATATCATTGAAACATAAATATTTATTTTCAACAAAATAAATACATATCTCCTAGTATTAATTGATGATAGAAAGATGGGTAATTGTACTAGTCCCTTCAGTTTTTCACCATTAAATAAAATCTTGAATCATCAGTGTTCTTTAGACACCATATGGCGTACAAGATTGTTAATGAATTTGTCTATTTTCCTTACATCTTGTGCTATTTCTGTCTTGAATTGTAGACACTAAAATGAACGATCCGATGAATCAACTAATATTTCGGTAAAACACAATTTACATACCACTACATTATCCGTCATTTTTAAAATGAGTTTGTTCTTTGAATGCATATACTTCATTGTATAGCGCACCTTTGACGGATCTTGCAGATATAATTTTTCAGCTGCCTTCTCGAATTCCTCCCATGATTTTAAATAAGTCATTCTGATATTATTTATTATTTTCTCCACATGTTACATCTACTCAAACATCAACAAAAAGACATAACCACACCAAATTCTATACGTCAGATGTGACGTATGACGTATCATCTGGTTTTAAAAATCTGTGGTTACAAGCTCACCTCCTGAGTCCTGAATGAACTACGAAATATTTAGATATTCGGAATGATAATACAACTCATTAATTTTCTAGTGAGATCTTGGGTGGAAAGATATCAAAATAAAAAGAATGAATACACTTTGTCGAATGATTGCATCTTGATTATGGGGAATAATCTCGGAGTGGGCGGCATCTACTTTTATTCGTTTTAAATACTCGAGGTGTGACAATCAAACTACCCTGTGTGTGTTTGTATGGGTGAAGTGTGGCCTTTTTATGTTATTTAAGGCCATTTTTGTATTGAAAGTTATATATTTGGATGATATTAAATGGACAATTGTTTGAAATAAACTTTATCCATCTGAAAATGTAGCGGATTGGTAACGAAGAGGTAACGGGGAGATGAGATCACGAAAAATGTGCTCTGTTACTCAATGCTCATCATATGGTACTTCAGATATATATTTACACAAATTTATTTTGAATCCTAAGGCAGTTGTTGCGAGGACAAATCATCTTGTAGGTAATCATTCTCCCCAAAACAGATTTTCTAAAAATTGTATCTAGACGTCTGTAAAATAAAATACATTTGAACTCGTTTCCGTCATTACCCAAGAAGCAGAGTTCTCAATATGCGTTGCTTTTTTTAATGGAAGCATCCCCAGTAGGCCTACAAACCATGTTCTCCAGAAATATTTAGCTATTTACCCCTTCCAGAAATTGAAATCAATTCCTGAAATTCGTTTGTTGGCATTTGTGCAAAATTGCAAAATGCACTTCATATATTGTTTCAGATTACGTCTCTGAAAAGTCTACGCGGCACTTATTTCACGTTTTTCAATAATTTCACTACATTTACCCCTTCCAGAAATAAAATAATTTCTGAAATTCGTTTATTGGCATTTGTACAAAATAGCAAAATGCACTTTATATTGTCTCAGATTATGGGTCTGAAAAGTATAAACCGAGTTTATTTCATTTTACCCCTTCCAGAAATTAAAATTAATTCATGAAATTCGATCATTGGCATTTTAACAAAATTGCAAAATGCACTTCATATTGTTTCAGATTATTTGTGTGACTAAAAATCCACGAAGAACCATTCACAAAAAAATATTCAAGCTCAAAATAAAACGAATTCGTTTCATTTTTTAAATCTTTAATGTAAATCTCAAGAATAAATATCTAAATTAGAGAAATCATAATGGGCCATTTGAAAAACGTTCAAATGTGCGACGAGGTCAATGAGGCGTTGTAAAAGTTACAGAGGAATTGAACCTTAACGATTGTATTTTTTGTATTCGAGACGTCCCTTTTGTGACATGCTCTCACCGGTACTGCCTACGACTGATATCCCTACTATAACGCGTTTATTATATAGTATATCTGTTGCTATTTTCGTATTTTAATGAATGAAAATTGAAACGGCACTACTATTTCACGAAGAACTGATCATCTGAATGAATTCACCAGACGATACTTACTCGAACACCATACACCCTTTTCTGAAATAAATAATTCCTGAAAAAAAATAATTCCTGAAATAAAATAATTCCTGAAAAAGAATAATTCCTGAAATAAAATGATTCCTGAAATAGAATGATTCCTGAAAAAGAATAATTCCTGAAAAAGAATAATTCCTGAAATAAAATAATTCCTGAAAAAAAAAAATTCCTGAAATAAAATAATTCCTGAAATAAAATAATTCCTGATATAAAATAATTCCTGAAATAAAATAATTCCTGAAATGAAATAATTCCTGAAATAAAATAATTCCTGAAATGGAATAATTCCTGAAATAAATGATTCCTGAAATAAATTTATTGCTGAAATGAATTAATACCTGAAATTCGTTTATTGGCATTTTTACAAAATTGCAAAATGCACTTAATTTGGAAACTTGTCATCTTAATCGTCAGGCCTACCTTCTTTTTCATGAAAAAGTGTTTCAAGTAACAAATCGTTTAACAGACAGTGCATCGAAATACTGAATAGTATGTTCATTTTCGAGTTGAAATCCTCAACATCGCAGTAGCAAAAATAACATTCGACTCCAGTGCGATTTAGTACAAATCAAATCTACAATCAGAAATGCATTTGAAGGAATCAAATACGCCGTCAAGCGATTAAAAAACAAAAGGTTCGTCAAAATTCAAAGGTCCTACTCAATTAGGAGTCTAGATGTTAGATAGCAAATCAAAAAATCAAGAACAACTATCGAAACTCCCTCAAGCACGAAAAACACTGTTCATACCGACTCTTTAAGGTGACAACCTCCTTTTCAGAGAGGAAAATTACGAACACCAAAGTCAATACTCTCCCCTCGTAAGGGTACCGGGCGTGTTTTAAGGCGAGGTTTGTCAACTGTCGTTCTTGACTGGTCGGAAAATCACTGAAAATAATTCAAACGCCTCTGAATTTGAATAGACTTTCCGTCAGTAAGTCACTTGACAGCGTAAATGATTTCTTCAAGCACATTTTTGATTGTAGATTTGATTTGTAACAACGCACTGTAGACGAATGTTACTTTTGCTACTGCGATGTCAAAGATTTCAATTCGAAAATAAACATTCTGTTCAGTATCCTGAAGTACTGACTGTTAAACGACCTGTCACTTAAAAACACTTTTTTATGAAAAAAAGAATAGACCTTTGTATAATTTGGAAAAGTGAGGTAAAAATTGAGAAATTGCAATTTGGACATACTGAACGTAAATCCGGCTATAAGGATTCTCTATGATCCTACGAATTCCATAGTTCGTCGGAATATTGTGGGTGCACCCGCTGTAATTTATGCAAAAAGTCATGCATAATCAAAAAATCACTTACCTTTTTCTAGAAGAAACTACGTACCATCTGTAACAACGGGAAAAAAATCATTAAATCTCAAGAATAAATATCTGATTCGAAAAATCATAATGGACAATTTCAATAATGATAATAATAATAATAATAAATGATGAAAATGATGAAAAATTTACACTGATCTAATAGGCTTTCGACCTAAGTCCTTCTGCCCATTGAGATACTTGAATATGTACACAAATTGAAAAAAAAACATAAAACATAACAAATCGATACACAAAAAATTAAATCAGTGAGTTTTATGTGGAGCAAAGAAGTGGAATGTGAAATATTTGAAAGTGAATTCAATTGGTTAAGTCATAAATATTTTCCAGAATTGTCTGCTGAGAGTGTCAATGATAAGGCGTCGTGCCAGGTATTTTTCTTATTGCATATCTCTCTACAATTTCAAGGTTGACTGTTTTTCTGAAGAATTTTTGAGTGGAAGACAATTTCCAAATTGTTCAACTGTGCGAAAAGCTCAATGTGGGGTTGTAAAAATTACAGGAGTCAAAAAATCACTCACCGATTGGTAGTAGTTGTGCCTCCCATCCTAGTTCTTCGTTTTCCAGACGTCACCATGCATCATCTGTTAACGTCACATGCCATCTATAACAAAATTAAAAATGAATCTATAAAATTGCATATTTTATTTCATTGCATCTTTTCTTAAATGTTGAGAAAGGGTTCATTTATCATGTATTCATCATGAGAAAACATAGAAAACGCCGCTCTGAAAGTACAATTTCACCAAGAAATCAGTAAATTTCAATAAAAAAACCTGATGTATCATGATGGAAAATTTCGAAATCGTTTAGTTGTGTGAAGTGACGTGCAAAAAAACTCACCCATTAATTTTTTTCAACATGCCCAATCTCAAACTGTCCCTGAAGCACACCCACTGGAATTGTACACAGTCACTGGAAACACTCGCGAAAACTTTCCACCGCACGAGAAAGACTTTTTGTCACACACGTCCGAACCCAACGGAGGTTTAAAATCGAATGATTAATATGTGCCGTCTTATCAGTCTGCCAATTCCTTTATGTGTGATTAAGAGGGTTAAATAATCGAAACTTAGTCATCTCTGCCTTACCGAAATGTGTGTACAGGATGATTGAAATATTTTCAAATTAAATTCTACTGGCTATATTAGGAGATTGTCAGAACTCGGACTCCTCTGAATGATCGAAAAATGCCTAGGGCTTCGCAAAATCGATAAAATTACATTCATCATACGACCAACCTTAATGAAAATGTTTGTTGGTACTTACGTATTTCGGTACGAAAACACGAATCCCAAATTTCCAAAACGCACCTGTGTTATCGTTGTTCACACCTCAATCCGACATTTTGTCGTTCGCAGCGCCATCTCGCGGTACGTGATCTTTCCTTATTGAATTCAACTGACATTGACTGTCATTTCCATTTTAATGTTATGGATACTCTACAAAGTATAATATTCTGTGGAAGAAGCATAGAACTAATATATGTCATGAGCAGAGATATATATTAAGTTCAAATTCGCAACTTCTGTTTCAGAATTATCTCGAAACACCAATTTTTTTTATAATAAATGGCAACTATGTATGCAAGGAAGGTTGTCAGGTTTTTACCGTGGCCTGTCATTCCATGAGTTGTGAATTTCAGGTAAACGAATAAAAAACAGGATTAGAATTCGTGAAACTTGTAATATTCGAATGGAATCGATAATGAGTATTTATAATTTATTACAAGTTAGAATTTGTGATGCTTGAAATGCTGCATATGAAACGAAAATATATATATTTATATATACAATGAATATCAACGTGGTTCATAATTTACATAAGATATTAAAATATGTTTCACTTTATAATGTGAAACACCAGAGTAGTGCACATAACAAAAATTGTGAGCACATGGTAGATACTTTTTTCAGAGTGTGACGTCATATATATCACTTTCCAGCTTTGAACTTCATACAGTGACAGATTAAATTTGTTTTTGACACTTCGCGTATTGTTTTCTTTTTTCATGGACCAGCAAATGTCCATACGTATCATTGACCTTGTCAAAATATGATAATCTATCAATGTCTTTAATTTTGTTAATTCGTCATATCTACTAACTCATATAATTGCGAATAATGAGCTGCACGAGTCAAAATTGTTTATCTAAATAGTTCCTATGGATGTAAAGTTAAATATCCAACAGTGGGAGTAACAGTAACTGATATTCTGTCAAACATTTCTACCAACATAACGAGAGCTAATGCAAATGTGAGTTTGGAAATGCATTAGAAAAACCTATTTCTCTAAAATCGTCTCTTGATAAGCAGCTGCGTATGATGTATTAATTGAATTCATTATAGTTAAAATTTGATAGAATATATGTACAATATTTCATAACTCGGATTAAATTAATGGTAAAACTCGCAAGTTTGCTAGTTGTACTTCAAAAACTTGACAACTGAATTTGAAAGACTTTCAAGGCTTGTTGCTCGATTCCACCAAAGTTCATTTGATATGTTGTGCAGCGTATACAGGGTGTGCATTTTGAAATTCACGACGAATAATACGGTAGTGTATACTGTATGCTAATATTTACGATTATTCATCATAGCGTATATAGTTGTTTGATAACAAAATAGAATGACAATTTTTTATGAAACTATAGGATCAGAAACATAAAAATAAAATTTAGAAGATTCTAAAACGAAAATATTTTTTGTCTTGATGAATCATTTGAACAAATGTTCAAAAAAACCACCGATTTGGTCCAAAAAATAATTAAATCTTCTTATTTTACTTTTGTTTATCCAAAGTTCATCGAAATTATTCAAAGTTATGTACTGTTTGGCATAGGGACGACTGACGGGGAACAGTGGAAGAATGGAAGCAAAGTGTCTCTCTTGATGATATGGGACTGAAACGCAAATGATTTTTTCGTATGATTTTACAACCTAGAAGCGGTTTCATGATTGTTCATCGCTAGTTCTCAATTTGACCCCCTGTATATTATTATTATGTACTCACTCAAAACTACAAAATATTCTATAACGGCTGTATTGAAACCAAAAAATCACCTCATCTGGAGCCTGTCAAGTGTTTGAAGCACAAAATACAATGCAACTCGTAAGTGAAAATCATGTCGCCCTATTTCCTAGATTCGCATGCATCCAATTCAAAATTTTCAAAAAATTCATCTCCATAACGGGTACGAGAAGGCTTCTTAGTGACAAAGAAATCGGGATAAGTGGAAATCTCCTTGTATACGACCGACGTGCCCGGGCGGGTAGGTAACGGGCAGCCTGGGACGCTCCTCCCCCTCCCCAAGGTCGTCGTCTATCTCGAGCCCCGCCCATTTTTCGCAAGACACGGAAGGAGAGATTTGGACGGATCCGCGGGATATTTACTGTTTAAATGTCGCCGTGAATGCTTTCTTGGAGTTTTAGTGGCGGTTTCCGGTCAATGAACTCTATACAGGGTGATTCATTGAGAATGGGCAATCTCTGAACTGGATATACTACACACCAAAAGTCTTTACGAGATACAGACGTGTGCACAAGAATCGGCTAGAATCAGTCGAGATCGAAATTTGAAATTTGGTGGGTAGCAACTATATGATATTGTTCATTTTTTGAAGAAAAAAATTGTATTCCATCACTTCCGGTCTAACCGGAAGTGACCTCAACTTTTGATTTTCAAATGGAACTCTCTGTATATTTTTCCATTTTCAGATTCAGGGTATCATTTTACATACACCAGTAGTTTTCCGGATCATTTTGTGTGAAACAGAAATAACAACAAAATGAACTCCACATCAATCTTTATTATTTTCAGTAGCATAGAAAGAGGGGCGATAAAAAATTAATTACAACAAATACTCAAATTGACCCCCATTTTGTGCAATGCATTGCTGATACCTTCTAGCTACACTAAAAGTTACTTTGTGTAAAAATGCTTGGGATTTTTATAATCAAAACATATTGAGGAAATCTTTTTGACATTTTGATCCGGAAAAACTACTGGTGTATGTAAAATGGTACCCTGAATCTGAAAATGGAAAAATATACAGGGGGTTCCATTTGAAAATCGAAAGTTAGGGTCACTTCCGTTTAGACCGGAAGTGATGGAATACAATTTTTCTCTTCAAAAAATGAGCAATATCATATAGTTGTTACCCACCAAATTTAAATTCCGATCTCGAATGATTCGGAAGTTACAGCTCTGGCCGATTTTTGTGCACAGGGTGTATAGGGTGAAGTTATATCACGCATTTTACTGTTGGAAAATTCATTATGTTGTGGCATTTTCTTATTTAATTCAAATAATACATACTTAGTAAAATTGTCGAATATTTCTTGACACGAAAATCTGATACGTTTTGACACAAGCCTACTTGAAAAAAGGCGATATAATAACGGTCTTTGCGACGAATGTTTGAAATACAAATAATTCAAAAACTGATAGAGTTACATGAAATTGACAAAAGTACCTTTTTATTCAAAATTGAATTACCTTTCAGATTTTCCAATCATTTCATCCATGATTCGTCAGGCAAAAAGATATATTGTAATTTATCTAATAGGATGTGACGAACGCCCGGTATAAATAGTACTAAATTCAGCATGAAATTTGTAATTTTTTAAACAGCATAATTGTGTTCTGTATGTTTGAAAACTACAGTTCATTATTTTTATATTTTTTATTCAGACCATATCATGAATAAAATAATGAAATAAACGGAATTGATTTCAAACCTACAATTTCATGCGCCATTTTCAAAGGTTGTCCTCATGGTATAACGCAGTGTGACGTACTTAACCCTACACGCCTATCGACCTTGAGCTGTCTAATTGTTCCATGGCAAATCTTGCTGTGTTGCCGCTCCAAAACACCACAACTTATTCTCAGGATAAAAGATGTAAAAGAATACAAATCAAATGATAATTTTTCCACAAACTATCATGAAATGATATAGTTATCACTTATCGATATGTTTTTGGGAAAATATATCAAATAAATAAGGAGTCATCTACAAGTGAACTCGACAACATCGCACATAGTGTGAGCGAAAGATATATGGAAACAGACAAAGATAGACTTAGGGTGTAGCACGTCATACGCTCATAGCACCGCCCACTTATTTCTGGCGTTTTTAAATTTTGAATGGAAATGCTGATTTCCAAACGCTGTAAAATCGATTTGCTTTGATTTTGATCCTCGGAATTGAATGTACGCTGAACCAATATCATTAAGAGAGGTTCGGAAGGATTTCATCACTTAGTGGTCTTCCCCATTATCATACCAAAAAACATGAATTTGCCAAGTTTCAAGGTGATGCTGCTCGAAATCACAAAATTATCAAGAAATTTCAAATCAACTCCAAAAACTTTAAATACCCTGTATTAAGAAATGACCATATCTCGATATCATGTGTAATACCTCCAGCCTAGAGATTGCCCAGTCGTATCGAATCACCCTTTAGAGAGTTCAGTGTTTCCGGTGGAAAATGGGCGGGGCCGTGATCGTTCGGACAGTTCGTACGTGGCGAATTTCCGTGGCGAATTTCCGTGGCGCAGCAGCGAGCCAGCTATGTCAAGAGGGACGTGAAAACGTCGCGTTCCCCAAGCCGATGGACACCATCGCGCGTCTTCAGTCCGCCGCACAAAGTCCAAAAAAACCGCAGAACCATCACCGCGACGGCGATCGCAGCGACGACCGCCGGCACGACGCCGTCCCCGAGGGCAGGCCTGGATCATTCGGCCTCCTGGCCGTCGAGGAAGTGGGCGCGCACCTCGAGGTGGGCGGCCAGGTCGAGCACGAGGTGGTGCAGCGATGGGTGTTCCAGCAGTTCGGCTTCGGGCAGCACCGGCTGGCATCGTGGACGGTATTGGCGCCCTTTGAAGGCGCGGTGCAAGTGGAGGACCACGTCACAGAAGACGTAGCGGAGGAGGAGCAGGCGCAGGAAGTCGTCGCCGAAGAACTGCAGGTACGATGGTTCTGGAATCGCACGGCAATTAGATTAGTTTCGGGTAGTCATACAGTGCGTCCATAAAGTAACGCATAAATTCATTATTGGCTAAATGAACAATAAAACTAGGAATTCCCAACACAGGTCGATTTTTGATTTCAATTTACTATCCTTTCAAATCATAATCTAATATACAGGGTGAACCACTTTCGGGTAACGACGTCATCACCATTTTTTTTTCAAATGGAACCCCCCCTTTTTATTCAATTTCCGAATTGCCTTTGCTGAGCTGATTCCAAAAATGTATAATATGTTGCTTCAAATTGGTACAGGGTGAGCAAAAATGCAGCGCGTCAAAATACGCAAGAATCACTATGTGATTAATAATCCGCGGGACCCGGAATGATCCGGGGGACCCAGAATATTACGAGGGACCCTAATAATCCGGGCGACCCTAATAGTACGAATTATTTTGAGAATCAAATTCGCCGGAAAAGTTCAAATAACCATATTTTCAGAATCATCGCGTCAAAACACGTAAGAATCACTATGAATTGAGGTCGAAAAATCGACTTCGAAATTTTCCGATTGGGTTCTCGCGATTTTCTCAGGTTCCTGATTCTTTACGAATTCAAACATCCATATTTTCGGAATCAGTGCGTCAAACTACGTGAATCAATATGTGATTATATTTATATTTTTTATATTTTTTATAGTCTATATTTTTAATAGGTACACTTTCTCGGAACAAGTATTTTACTTACCGAGTATATTTATTCATTATATTATTGCCTTTAGTATTTAGTATTCCTTATTTCCTTCAGTTTTGATGGTGATATTGTTAGCAATTATGAGAGTCAAAGTATTTGTTTCCAGAGGCTGTATTGAATCATTCGCATACTGTAATGAATACAGACCTATTTCATAAGCACTTTATTTTGAATATTTTTTATGTAATGCTTATTGAATAAATTTATTATTATTATTATTATTATTATTATTATTTATTTTATATTTTCATACTTTTTTTTTGCATTTTTGCCCACCCTGTACAAATTTGAAGCAACATATTATACATTTTTGGAATCAGCTCAGCAAAGGCAATTTGGAAATTGAAAAAAAAGGGGGGTTCCATTTGAAAAAATGGTGATGACGTCATTACACGAAAGTGGTTCACCCTGTATATTAGATTATGATTTGAAACAATAGTAAATTGGAATCAAAAATCGACCTGTTTTGGGAATTCCTAATTTTATTGTTCATTTAGCCAATAATGAATTTATGCGTTACTTTATGGACGCACTATAGTCGAGTGGAGTTGAACTCTGACTCGAGTTCGAAAACTGACGTAATAAATCGGGACTCCTGCAAAAAAATTCTTTGTGATAGGTTCTAACTAGCTAATCACTGTTTATGTGTATACAGGGTGATTCACGACGAATTGTACATAGTCCAACCAAAAGTGCCATGGACTGACACCATTCCATACCATTCTTGTATTAAAAAATGCCTTGTTGCGTTTTTGACGGATATACAGGATGATATTTGAAAATATGTGAATTATTCTACGTTAAATATCTCCAATCTCAATCTAAAAATGTGAAAAATAAATAAATACGGCCTAGAATTTCAACAGTTGATTGAATAATACTTCGACTCGAGTAATATGAAGTTTCCTCATGATTTTTGATGAAAAATAATGATGTGCTATCGATGTAGTGCGGCATCAGTCATAAGCAGAATGAGAATCCATTAAAATTAAACTATTTTCAAAAGTTTTATTTTTTTCTGCAGAGAACAAAAACTTCCGCGTTAATTTTTTTTTAACTGTTGCTTAGTATCTTCTCAGAACTTTGAAGTGAGAAAAACAACAATTGTCTGATCTGGCTTACATGGTGTTGTTTTAAGAAAACCAATAAAATTCTAAAAAAAAAGGAAGTCCGGACCTGAAATTGGAATTTTTTGAAAAGCTATTTCATTGAGCTCAGGGAACATACTCAGTGTATCGAATTTCATATGTCTGAGTTTTTCACTTTTAGAGATATTTAACGTAGAATGATTCACATATTTTCAAATATCATGGCTAATAACCGCTTTCAAAAACATCAAGTCATTATTTGTCGCTTATCTGAGACTGGCCCAATCGTATCACACAAATATGATCTTATCAATGATGTTTCAAGGGGTCATAACGAAAATTCAACGAATCCCGTCCATCGCCGAAAAGTTAGGGATAAAAAATGAAAAATAAATATAGTTTCTAAAAATTAAGAAACATTCTTTGATGGTGAACTAAAAAGGCGAAAATATTCATTAATTTAGAATTTAATCGATTAAGAAATCCTTGTTATTGCAAAAAAGTGTGGGGAACAACAAGAATCTATTTTTATAAAGCGTCCCGTATTGGAAATATATTACTCACCGACTCTCGATCTAGTAAAAAGACGAGATGCTTCAGTTACGAAACGATCGACGAAACTTTGGCATCTTTCCCAATGGTGGATTGGGATGCTGTTCAAGTTGCAACAGTAACAAAATGCCGTGAGTGGTGAATGAAGAAACAATGTGAACAGAGAACCGTTATGCTGTTGGTCTGGAAAAAAATACACCCATCGCATTAAATGTATGAAAATTTTCCAAGATTGACAGTGATAGAATGAAAAAAATTGAACATAGGTAAACAATTGTTATCATGAAGTTTTTCAATATACTTTGATGCATCAAACATCTGTCTATAATTCAATAAGAAATAACCAGTCTTCTCTTCCGATATCAAATATTTTTTTTTGATAAAACATAGAACCAAGTTGATTATTGAACTGAGGTTCCATTTTCAATTCAATAAAACTTATCCACTCAATAGATTCATCAAATATCACAAATTGATTAACAAATATACCAATCAAATGAAATATTTGTTTGTTCAATTCAAATCATAAGTCATGAATACGAATTATTTTGAAAAAAATGCTTTTTAAAAAGCACAAACTGTCCTTTCGAATCCAACTAATGGAGTTCACCTTTTGACCCCCCGGACTCATACAGTATGACCCATTTTTAATGGAAACAACCTCCTAAAATTTGAAGTTGTAGAAAGATTTCACTATATTTTTTTTGGAATGTTAAGTACTAAAAGGTTCACCTTGGGACAAAATTTGGAATGTTTATTCCAATTTACAGGGCATATGACGATATTTTTTTGGTCGAAAATCGAGATTTTTTATTGGCGATTTTTATACTCAAAAATTCGAAAACTCACACAGCTTACAGTCACAAAAACACCCTATATCAAAAGATATAGTCATGAGAATATTTTTATATGATTTCAACTATAAAGTGCCGCCAGAGATGAAAAAAAAAATTGATGAAACATTTCAATAATTAATTTTCATAGTTACGTTAATTAAAACTTTTTCCTTCATTATTGGAATTTGTTGAATTGTGTGAATGTAATGGCGCTTTATTGTCGAAATCATGAAAAAATATTCTCATGGCTATATCTGTCGATATAGGGTGTTTTTTGTGACTGTAAGCTGTGTGAGTTTTCGAATTTTTGAGTTGTCATAACTTTGTTATTAATGAATAAATTTTCCATGAAATTTTGGTCACAACTGTTTAGAGGCACTCTGAATCCAATGGCGTAGTGATTTTTCCAATAAAAAAATGTATGCCCTGTAAATTGGAATTAACATTTTAAATGTTTTCCCAAGGTAGACCTTTCAGTAGATACTTGACATTTCGAAAAAAAAAATATTAAAATCTGTCTACAACTTCAAATTTAAGGGGGGGTGTTTCCATTAAAAATGGGCCACACTGTATAAACTCAATCAATTCTTGATTGATACCCCCAGAAAATTCGTTGTTAATTTTCTATCTCTAGATTCCTTGAACGCAGCGACGGCTGTCGATGAATAAGACGCCCTTTTTTCGCCTAAGATCAATCTCGCTAAAAGGGATTGAGATATCGCGACAACAAGATTGCATCTCCCAATCTGCACTTGGTACTCACCTTGGAACGCTGGTGGAGTATCCTGCGGCGACATGAGCGTGACCAAAGGCTGACCGAAATACCTAGGGACGTGTTGGAAAACGAAACTGTTATCCGAATCGACTATGACGAAAAGCGGCCTCCTCGTGAACGGATACAAATCACCAGGGTAAAGGCAGTGGGCTTCCTTCTGCTTCTTGTGTTCGCCGTCCCGTTTGCTGCTCGTCAAAACTCCGCCGAGATCGTACCCCACTGAAACATGGAAGACAAAGCGTTACAGAGTAGATACAGTGATGCAGTTCGAATTAAATGCTTCTGTCACGGCCCTGACTACACTCCTGGCAGTCGGCGATGCACAGACAGGCGTTTACGAGAGGAATGATGTCACCGTGTCAGTATTCACTCAGGGGTGTCTCTAATAATCTCTTTTCTCTCAGGCAGATCACTCCATGTGGTGGTCGATGGAGTTTCATCTGACTCTCTGATTATAAATGCTGGTGTCAATTCTATCACCAACACTGTTTCTGCTCCACATCAATGATCTGTTGGAGGTAACTTCATGTCCAGTACACAGCTTCGCGGATGATAGTACCCTCCACACTGCCTTCTCTTCCAGGGCTCCAATACCAGCCCGCCAAATCAAAAACGAACGAGGAAGAAATGTTAACAACATAAATATGGATTTGGCAACGATTCTCGAATGGGGATCCAAAAACTTAGTGGATTTCAATGCAGACAAAACACAAGCATGTCTTTTCTCCAAAAAAGCCGACCTCACAGTGCCCAACATAAGCTTGTCAGAGGTGACAATACCTTTGAAGTCATCCATCTCGATGCTTGGTATAAGAATCAGCAATAACCTTTCTTGGGAAAGTCATGTGAGATCAATTGCTAAAAGTGAATCCCAAAAACTTGGTTTTTTGTTTCGTGCCAGGAGTTATTTCACTTCCAGTCAGCTGCTCACGATCTATAAGGCACAAATCCGACCTGTCCTGGAATACTGTTCCCATATTTGGAGTGCAGCACCTTAACATATCCTGAAGCTGTTGGATTCTGTCCAAAAAAGGGCAATTCGTCTCGTCGGTGATGCTTCCCTTACTAATTCGCTTACTTCTCTGGAACACCGTAGAAGGGTTGGCGATGTTTCTCTATTCTATAGATATTTTCATGGGCGGTGGTCTTCTGAGATATCAACAATCGTCCCTCCTTTGGTGGTCTCTTCGAGGTTAACCCGTCAAGTCCAGTCTTCACACCCCTTTGTGGTTGATTTAGTGATCTGCAGAACATTTCTTTTCAAAGATTCGTTCATCCAACGAACAGCGAGGCTCTGGAACACATTGCCCAGGGAGGTGTTTCCCGAGGCATATGACCTTCAGACATTTAGAAAGAACACCAATTCCTACCTCCTTTCCCTTGCTTCTCACGATGTTCTCTGAACATTACAGGATGTCTCCTTTCGTGAGGAGTTTTATATAAAAAAAAAGTTGAAAACTTCATTCTGTTACCTAGAACTTGTCGAAAATGGGCTACGAACCGAAATATTCAACTTACTATCTTCAGGATGTTTCGTAGTAGAAAAACACCCATCAGCTGACAGATACAACAGCAGGGCACCGTTGGTGGGTAGCTCTTTGAAACCGCTCGCCAAAAACACCAGCACTTGACTCAAAGTCGGTTTGTACAACAAATACTTGTGGGGGTTCTCCCTCCTCGACGGTCTGTCGCCATTCTCGAAGTACCTGCATTGAAAAAAAAATCAATTCTTGTAACCACCACCACTAGCGTAGGGCTATCTCACCCCTTTTGGCCAGGCATTCCGTAGGGAACTCTACCTGGAGCTGGACTGGCGTCGTAGATGTGGTTGAAGTCTTCCTGCGGCTCGCGCTCCAGAGTCTGGATCATCCGGAACATGTCCATGGTGAGCTCGGAGAATTTCACTTGGTCGGTAGCGCTTCCAACCACGAGGATCTCTTGGAGGGTCAGGTTCATGTACTGGGATTTTTCTACTGGCGGGGTAGTCAATGGGCTCAATCTAGCAAAAAAAATGTTTATTGTTGAGACAGGCAAAATATATCGTGTGCAATGAAGGTATGGTTAATTATTATTGATTGAGGAGACAGGGGAATAAAATTGACTATTCAGTGTTTCTAGTATAAGTGGGAAACAAGGAAATTCGAAAAGAAAAATTATAAATGGAAAATAAAGGAAAAGAAAGAGTATGGAGAAGAATGGGATAAATAATGAAAGAAATGAGACAGAAAGTGGGAAAAATGGTAGAGAACAAGATAAAAAAGTTTAGTCAAGATCCTTTGAAAGTAAAGTTACCTATAAAGCTTTACAGAGTTAAAAAATCAGCTAGTTTTGTTATTGAAAACAAAAAGTTTGCAAAGTTCAGTCAATGCACACAAATAGTTAATTTTTCATATTTCAAGAATAAAAAAGAAGGAAAAAGGAAAGTGAAAGAAGGAAAAGAAAAGGAAGAATGCAGAAAATGGGGGGAAAAAGAGGAAGAAAGAAAGAATACAGGAAATTGAGAAGTAATTCCAAAAAAGAAGAGCAATTTCAATGTGACACTAACAAAATGGGGGTCAATTTGAGCATTTGTTGTAATTAATTTTTTATCGCCCCTCTTTCTATGCTGCTGAAAATAATAAAGATTTATGTGGAGTACATTTTGTTGTTCTTTCAGTTTTACACAAAATGATCCGGGAAAACTACTAGTGTATGTAAAATGATACCCTGAATCTAAAAATAGAAAGATATACAGGGGTTCCATTTGAAAATCGAAAGATGAATGGAATTAAATTTTTCTCTTAAAAAAATTAACAATATCATATAGTTGCTACCCACCAAATTTCAAATTTCGATCTCGAATGATTCAGAAGTTACAGCTCTGGCCGATTTTTGTGCACACCTCTGTATACACATAAGCTAGTGAAAGAGTGGAAGCAGAGGGAAGGAAAAAGAAGGATAAAGAATGGAAAGGAATAGAATTTTTGGGATCAATGAAAAAAATATATTGAAAAGGAAGAAAGAGAAAGAGAAAGGTGTAAAATAGTATATTAAAGTATAGTGGATATAAAAGTCTCTAAACACGCTCGAAATAAGGCAAGTGTTTTAAAGACCAGATTCACGAATACTTTACGTTATTTTTTTTATTGGTGCCACATTTTACGTTTGAATAAAGTTTTGCGTTTGTCAGTAATATCTTATTCGACATTTACAAGGTACTCCTGTCAGATCAATAATCATTTGTCATTTAGACTTCACGTTTCTCGTTCCTTCGTTGAAATTGCCATGGTGCGTTTTTTTAAGTTCGATTTAAACACGCTCAGGCGTGCTTTAAATGGGTAAAATGGGGCACCAATAAAGAAAAATACTGAAAAGGAAATATGGAAAAAGGAAAGGGAAGAAAGGGAGATGAAGGAAAGAATGGAAAAAGGGGAAATGAGAGAAATACGGGGAGGAAGTGAGATAAAAAAAGGAAAATGAAAAGGGAAAAGCTGACGTAGGGGAGAAGAAAAAGAAAGAAGGAGAAAGAAGAAAAAGAATAATATCGAACGGCAAATTGGGATAAAGAAGAATAAGGAATTGATAAGAAGAAGGACGAAAAGCAAACAAAAGAATACTGAAGGAATGAGGATTTGAAGAGAGATAATGTGTAGAGAGAAGAAATTAAGAGAAACTGGGGAAGCAGGAAGAAACTGGAAGGAGACGACATGAGGGAAGTAAAAGAAAATAATCAGATATTAGAGAAACGACATTCAAGGATAGTTTTCATTCCTCACCTGTGAGAGAGAACTATCGGATTGGTATCTGCGTGCAACACTTGCACCAACGAATCCGACTGGATGAACCCTTTGATCTCGTCCAACACCAAACTCCACTCGATCTGGTCGTCGGGCTCGTAGGTGCTCGTATAATCGGCGATGTGCCTGTCCAATTCCACGATGAGTTCGCGCACCAGCTTCATGCGACGCAGCAGCAGACACACGACGATGAAGCGGGCGTAGTATCGCAGCTTCTTCACCATCAGCTCGGACCTGAAGGGGGCGCTTTTCAACACGTCAAGCTTAATGTGTGCCGAGATGTACGGACCGGTCCTCGTACGGTACGAAATATATGGACCGGTACCCGTACATCGAAATGTTTTTATGGCCTGCGAGTGTTACAGTAGCTTCCTGGGGGGAATTTACGGGAACATGCTCGCGAGAAAATGAAAATTATGTTTTGTTATTTTGACTTTTAGATGCGTGAGGTAAGCGCGAATAATTTTCAGATTCTCAAAACAAATCATTGAAATTTGCTATTTTTCATCTGAAATACTGAATGATTTTCAATCAATAGTGATAACATACAGGGGTTCCTTGAAAAAATTGTAATATTCAAGAGAGTAATTATTTGAATCATTCCAGGAGAAAAACTCCCTATTACCGTATTTCCTAAAGCTCCTAATATTTGAATATTATCGAGATTACATGGAAATTGAATGATTCATGAAAATTGACAACCCTTTTTATTTAGCTACCAGTGGCGCCCGTACGGGTCTTGCATTGAATATTTTTGGAAAAAAATTAATGCCACCCCTTTATAATGAGATGAACATGAATTACGTGATAATATACAGTGTGTTCATCGAAAACTTTTCAAAATTGAAGAGAGGAATTATTTGATTGTGAATCATTTCAAAATTTTTGAGATACAGAGTGATGGAGATTTTTAATCGCGATATGGGGCAATTTCGATAGTTGATTATTTCAATCAAAACAAAATCAATCCTGAGTTGAGAGATCAAATTTGCTCAAAATCGAATGGAGATCTCGAGAGTAATATTTATTTTTAAAGAAAGCAGTGGCATAGAATTTTTTTTTCTAAAAATATTCAACGCAAAATCCATACGGGTATCATTGGAAGATAAAGAGAATAAAAGAAATTATAAATGAAAAATGCACCTATATGCGTAGAAAAAATTTTTTTGTAAATCATAATCACTATGTATTCCAAAAGTCAAAACTTCCAGGATATGATGTACATTCACCCATCAAATGAATAAAAAAATCACTTCCCTGGAAAGATGGTCTCAAAGTAATACCCTGTATATGGGCCTATTAATATTCGAATGCAATTCTGAACATCATGAAGGTCAACAAGAAAAACATGTAAAATATCGCTAAACCTATCATAGTACCTCAAACCGTATATTTTTTTATTCGTCACCTAGTCTACTCACCCTGTATATATTTGGAAAACTTATAATAGGTTATTTATGCATTATTTATTGAATATTCCCTACAGTATAACCAAAATATTCGACATGGAAATAATATCTCTTAACTTTGACTTGAAAATTAGAAACATCAATTTTAGGAATTCATTAATACTCATGTGAGGGATAGTTTCCAGAATTTCGAATGAACATTATATTCTATATTAAGGTAGGTATTTGGGTCACAATTACGAGCATTGCTCTTGAATCAATTGAAATTATTTCATATTCTCTCAATATCATATACAATGGGCAGCAATATTCAAATGAATGAATGAATGAATGAATTTATATTCAGCTATGTCATGATTTGAATATTGAATTGAAGGAGAACATTTGTCATATTCCTGTAAATACAAAATGACAGAAGACAGAATAATATAATGAAAATGAACCAATCAATGACACTAACGCAACCAAATGACAAACGACAAAGTGAAACATAACATAACAAATCATAACAAAAAAATGAAGGATCAATGAATGACAAGTGACAGGAAACTAACAGAAAAAAAGATGACAGAATCATAACGAAAAATCGAAATATTAAGGAATGACAAGTGACAGGAAAGTAACAAAATGAAAGATGACATAATCATAACAAAAAATCGAAACATTAAGGAATGACAAGTGACAGGAATCTAACAAAATGACAGATGATGAGTAATAAAAAAATGCCTCGGTTCTATAATCTGTGAAAGTTTTATCAACCTACCTGTCCTCTTTAGCAGCTCTAGAATAATAAGCTCGACCTCTAATCGCAGCATAAAATGAGTAAGCCTCGTTCAGATAATTAGTTTCACTAGTTCTCAAACTGCAAATTAAATCTCCTGTCAACAAATCCAAGTATACAAGAAGGGAATAACTCACTAATAATGATAATAGAGTTGCCCAATTTTGGAGGCTATTTCCCCGATCTGCCACCTTTTCAACCCGTATTTCGTGTCTAGAATTTGACGGTGCTGTTGCTGAAATTTCCATAATTTCGTGTAGATGTCGAAAGTCCTTCCGAAATATGCTTGCCATTGTTTATGGCCATACTGTGGTAAATCCCTGAAAAACAAAATGGACACGATGGTAATCAAATCTTTCGTTTGCAACCTGGTCTGAAACCAAATTCCATGAACATTTATGAAGGCAAGAAGAAGAAATACTATCGAACATACAGTACATGGAAATCACGAAAAGAAGTCAAATTCATCAAGAAAAAATTGGCAGATTACACCGGTCTGCAACAAAAAAGTTTGAATTTTTTAAATTGATTTCAGTGTATTAATTTATTCTGAAAACTAGAAAAATACTCAAACAATGTCAGAACGTCTGGTTATTTTGCCAAACGCAAAATTTTACTATAGAAAGAGATTTTTGTGGATAACTTGAAGTTAATAACAACTCGTTAATTTCAAATAACACACCTAGAGCGCGCGTTATTCGAGTTTTTGATAGAAATGATGAGGTTTTAAGAAAAATTACTAGAGTAAGAAAAGTTTTAGAATTGAATTGCCCACAAAACAAAGCACAGATTTTTGAAATCCATTGAGGGTTAACAAAATTCTGTTGAATATTAATGGTGCGCCACCCGGTATACCCCCTTTACAAATTTCAATTAAACTCTAGATACTGTCAAGTAACGCCCTTAATACATCCACAAAGTGTACCAAATTTGGTTGCTTTAAGTTCAAGAATAACGGAGATATTGATTTTTTTCAAAATTTATAACTTCACTTTCAAAGCCTATAACTCCTTAGGGAAGCAACTTGGTATAGAGGTGAGTTGCGTTAAATTGCCATATTTTGGGACTCCCTACATGCCCCTGCTCTATGTCGGTTCTTATGTGAATCACCCTGTATAGTCAGAAAATGTGATGTTCTACGAGCAAATAAGTCATTTTTAAATTTAGCACACTCAAAAACATGAGTAGCAGCAAAAAGCAAGAATACAAAATAGCTCTCTCTCAACAATTTTTTTGTACACTTGTGTTATGATTTGTAGTTGGAATGTAATCTCTGCTGCCAGGCACATCCATCCCAATCCACAATAAAAACAAGAATGACTCATAAAAATTTACTGCAACAAAATGATTGATTCTTTTCTGTGGATACACTCATTTTACAAGGACATAAAAATGGAACCTACTAAAATCGAAGCACTGTACGAAACTGTTCAAAGAATTACTCAATTTATTATTAGGGGGACCTGTGAGTCATGTGAGGGGTGAATAATGTAAGCAGGGAATCCAACCCTAGTTATAACATAACCTCACAATTATCAGAAGAATACCTCTATGGGTAGTTTTTGGAAAACAGCCAAGGGAGCTTCTGATTTTTATATAATTTTAAAAGAAATCATTTTGATCTAACTTCTTTTTGTTCAGCTCAGGTTAAACGAAATATTTTTGTTACCCATGCTATCAACCCAATTTCAATGTGAGAATTATTTATCATTTTTTATTCAAAGTAACCCAACTTGAAGTTTGAACACGGAAGTAACAACTGAAATGACTCCAAGCCATTTCAGCGATAGCAACATTGAACAAACAAAAGTATCGTTGGATCAAAAAACCACTGCAAAGTTTACTAAAGAGTAAACTCCTCTTGATGCATGACCGAAATAAACAGATGCTCACAAACCACTCACCTCAAACCATTAAAGAGTTGCTTGGACTTCTCTAGCAAATGAACGAACTCCATAACGATCTTCCTTTCGTGATCTTCCATGTTCGACATACCGACCATCTTTTCAGCGTTTTCAGCACCTCATGTCCGACGACGTTTCGACGAAAAACGACGGGGAGGGCGACGGCCGACGTCGAAAAATCGAACGGCAGACATCACGACGCGACGACAGCGCCGCGGCGTCCGCATCGGGTACCGACGCGACGCGTCGTCGAATGCCACGAGGGATGGACGCCGTTTATTTCGAATGCGTTATGTAATGTGTCGCGATGATCGGACAAGTTTTCGTTTGATTTATCTGTTGTTTTACTCGTTTTCATTTACTTTCTCACTCACTCATACGTTATTTCATTTATTCAGGCAATATTCATATCTAACTCAATTGACTTACGGTACTTATTCGTTTTTATTCCTTCACTAATTCACTCATCATTTACTCACTCATTCACTCACTCACTCACTCATTCTTCCATCTCTAACTCACTCATCATCACAATTTCAATTATTTGCTCCATTTCACTCGATCGTTTTTCATTAACTGACTAGACACCAATTCATTCATTTACTCAATCAATAAACACCTAACACTATTCACTCATTCTCCATTCAGTGCACTAATCCTGTAGAGAGTATTTCATTTACTCACTCATTTATTCACTCTCGTATTCATTCATTTATTCACTCACTCGCTTACTAATTGACTCATCCGTTCACTAATTTACTCATTAATCAACTTATGTACCAACTAATTCAGTCACTTATTCGTCAACTCATATTTTCACTAATTCTTTCACAAAAATTTTTCATTTGAGTATGATTCGCTCAACATTTCACTCAGTCACTTGATCACTCACTCACTTACTCACTCACTCACCCACTTATTTTTTGATGATTGACTTTCTCACTCATCATCGACAAATTTACTTCAATCAACTTCTGATTAGTTTAACGTCTTGCTCAATAGTTTCATTCATACATACGTTCACTTAGTATTAAACTTGATCACTCATCACTTGAACACACTAGACAACAACTCATTCGTTTACTCACTCACATCTGATGACTACAAATCACCATCTAACAATATTAACTTATTTTCCATTCAATGCATCAATGCTATAGATATAGATAATATTTCTATTTCTATTCACTCACTTACTTCCCTAATTTATTCACTCACGTATTCACTCGCTCACTTATTGACGAATTCGTAGGTGCGATATACTAATTTTTCGAATTTTTATCGACCCAGTATGTTGTTTGTTGAAAGTGAGACAATCGTTATATTTTCCACCCCAAGAGATATCTGTAAACGACCGAACCGTTTTTAGGGGCTGGGGTTATTTTAATAAGGGTGTTTCGTCAATAGATGGCCTCGTCATAGAGTTTCTTTAGAGATTATCCAATGATTCATTGCAAGTATTTGATATGTGTGATTTTTGACATACGCAAAATAAAATATTGATGCAAGCATCGTTTGTTTTCTATAGTAGATTTGATTAAGATAATTCAACATACCGTATATTACGCTGTCAATGCCGACTGTCTACACTCTACAGGCTTCGTTGACAACAGGATTACAATGTTTTTTCCAAGCACTCTTCGCAAAAATTGATAATTAGAATTTTGGCAAAACCGTGATGATACCAGGTATGATCGTTGTGAAGAGAATAAAAAAAAACTTACTTGAAAATATGAAAATTTAAAATAGTGTTGATTATAAATCAAAGTTAACAGGTGTTTCTACGCCATTTTGGGAAGACTGAACAAGGTTTCGGTTCAAAATGTCTAGTACGATTAGTTTATGCTAAAAAATTAAAAAGAAAATCAATACATTTTGTAATTTTGTGATATCTTCAAAATCACGAGAGATATTCTCAATTTCTTTTCAGATTACCAATCAGCACAAAGAAATGCAACTGTGTTCCAATTAAACCAAATTCGAATTCCTCAAGATAAGCGAGATTTCCATTATGGCTTTCAGAAAACGAATAGCCTGTACATTAAGCTATCGCTTGCCGGTGAGGTATTCAATGAAGTTCATTATTTTCTTAATCAGAAAGGTCTGAGCACAAGGTTGAGGTAGATATTACCTTATACAAAGGATTGTTTCGAAAATGATAGGTTACCGAAAATATCAAATGATTACCTTAAGCGCATCCGCCAATAACTCGAACCACATGCAGAGTATAGCGCATTCACCAAAATTTCAAACGAACATCACTACGCTCCGCCAAAACTTTAATTTTTCTCCGCCAAAGTCGCCTTGGCCAATTTGCATACGCACCCCACGTTAGGGTACGGACCTAGCGCGATTTGCATGGGCGCCGACGGAGGGATTATTTATCGCTGAGGATAGTTGATTTGTGGGCCGATCTTCGTCGTTCCGTATCCCGAAAGAAACGTCTGACGCATTGTTTCCCGTTTCGGTGGGGATCCTTCTGCTTGCGGCCGGTCAGCGATGACCGAAGGCCGGTCGCGCTAAATTAGTACGGGGGCTACCGTTCTCTTACCTCTCTTACTAAGATATGTTTGTAATTTCATCAAGAAAATGCTGTTAACTAGTAGTTAGACGGCTTATAGCTAACCTAAATCACCACTAGATAACGCTGTCATTCATGCATTCATTTCAGTATTAGATTCATCACAAAATATTGAAAAACGTCATACTTCAACATGTCACCTGTCACTGAATATGGAAAACATCAGATGTCAAGAAACGTTGACATGTTTTGTGACGTACAACATACTCCATGTCATTATCATCTACGTCGAACACATCAAACGTCATGAAATGAAAAAAGTCATATACTTTCTCAATGTTTGCGGTTTTTAATATTCGATATTTTTTATATGGACCATCTCCGGTGCATCACAAAATGAACGTATCTTTCTTTCTTTTGTTCTGTCGTTGGATGTTGATAATTCGTAATTTATTTCGCGGTGCTGAATTATCGATGTGAAGAAAAATCATTCTCAACACAATGAGCTATGGTTTGACATGCTCTCTTTATAAATTTTCATAACTCTCGAAGTTTTGTAATATTTGACAATGACGTTTTAAAGGACAATGAAGCAGAACCGCTACAAATTGAATATAACATCAGGAACAGTTTCTTTCTCTCTTAATATGAAGTGATGAAATTTCGGAAATAATGTGAATCATTTCGAATACTGAGAGAACGATTGCTATATAGATACTTTTTATTTTCCGCCAATGGTATCGAAAAATAACCAAATCTGTCAGAACTGTCTTCCTTCTTCTTCTTTTCAGTTTGAATTCATCAATTTAAACAGTATGGCTTCTGCTCTGTTCGGCAATTGGCCAAACTGTCTTCTTTAAAAAAAGACTGTCTATTCAATCCTGTATGTATAAATGAAGTATAAGCGCCCGTACTAATGGTGTAGTAGTCGCTTATCGCATTGATATTTGTTGTAGGAAATTACATTAGGGAATGTCATCACTAGACGCATGTTTCTTATATCCTGAATTATGAAGGGCCTCATTGGCCGAACAATAATTTTATTCCATTACAGGAACATTAGTATTGAAATATTCCCATGGGATCTATGAATATTGTCAGGGAAAATTTATCGGGATTACCGATTATGAAATCGAGCAGGTATATTTAGAATAAATACAATAAATACATATTTCATTATATCAAGATATGAGGTTGGAATTTCTGTAGATAAACGTGAAGAATCGATAGATCATGAATTTATTGACATGAATATCATTATGTTCTTAGAATGTTATTTGATGTATTCAAGAGAATTGTGCCATTCAAATGCAACCGTTTGTTTTGTTTCAAATACGAACTCTCATACCTCTAGACACATACGCTCCTAGCGGATAAATATGGCGAAATATTTTTCAAAAATAGTGTGCGAGACCGTGGTTCTCATACGAATGAATTCATTTTCTAGTTTCAAGTTTAAGTTTATTCAATTAAATTCAAAAGAAATAATCAACTACATAATAACCAATTTATTAGGTATTTCACACTCATCAAATGTATTGCGCCAATTCTCCCAATTTGGATGAATATGTACATATAACTGAATATGATGAAAACTATAAGAAACAAAAAATACAGATGCGGTCAATGAATTGAACAGAACA
Source organism: Plagiodera versicolora (assembly GCA_037013635.1). NCBI lineage: Eukaryota > Metazoa > Arthropoda > Insecta > Coleoptera > Chrysomelidae > Plagiodera > Plagiodera versicolora. The sequence goes on along the minus strand of CM072991.1, from coordinate 5,324,321 downwards.
TTATAAGTAAGGGGGAGAGGAGAAGCAAAAAGTGCGATGATTATAATATATAATATTACATAAAGAGTTGATATTGAAGTGTAGTAGTAATAATAATAATAATAGTAAGGAGAATGAGAATAAGAGGAAAATCTTATGGTACTTTTTTTACACTATGAACAACTTGCAGCAGTTTAGATAATGAGGATCTGAAAGATATTGTTGAACATGTTTGTATTTTTAGTGAGGTATAATTACAAACATTTTTTGAATTTGGAAAGAGTATTTATATTATGTGATGAAAGTATATTGTAGAGTTTTGGACCATAGAAGAAGACAGATCTCTGAGCATGAGCCCTGTGAAACAATGAAAGTTTTGTTTTATCAGTGAATCTACTCAGTTTGGATTTTTTTCCGTTTTAAATATCGCAGAACCATATCGTGTCATACATCGTTGTTTTAGTAATGAAAGATGCTATTCAATACAGGGTACTTTTTTTCCACGGGCCATATAAAAAAATAAAGTTGATGGTGGTTTCTCCGAAACGAAACGTCGTACGGAAAATCTCTTAACGCTGTTTTGTAGGTATTCAAAAATGGCAAACAGAAAGTGTCTTTTGTTTCTTTGTATCACTTCAAATAACGCCAGAAAAAAATTAAAACGAAATCGGCAAATTTCGCTTGAGTGCTTTCTATGTTTCTTGAATATAATTTTTATGAGAGTGTTTTGCACTGTTTGTACGCGGTTTATTGTACTATAAAATGTTCCACCCCAGGCTATTATACAATATCGCAGCACCGACTTTGCTAGAAACGTATAACAAATCATCAAATTCAGCCAATCAACCAAATTCTTGCAGCACGTCTAGAATTCCCGCTGACCTTTCAACTCCCTCCACCACGAACACCCTGTACATCTCCTCTCCTCCTGATTCCTGCAACATTGAAGACGACGAGAGGGTTGAATGGATCTGCAGCAGGAGCATTGTGTCGTCGCATGATGGACGTTAGCAGGAGCGGTCCTGCTGGCAATGCGTGGAGCGTCAGTCAATTGTCATCGGGGGACCGGAAGTTGCATTGTGCACCAGCAACCGGAAGCGGGGGCCGTTTCGACGCTCCTGATGTACCACCCCCCCCCCCTCCAACAGGAGGGGTGGGTTATGTCGACGGAAGGGATTTGGATGGTTTTGGAGTATATCGAAGGTTTTTTGTTGGGAGCTAACGAAACTTCTACTTGAAATTTGGGTAATTTGGTGATGTCTCTATACTTTTTCTGGAGATCGATATGGATTTTGATATCTGTTATTCCTCTGAATTTTTTTTATTATACAGGATGGAACTTTGAAATGGTATGACTTCTCTTATTCTGGGGTGAACTGTTTTTTTTTTATTACGAGATCCTACGGAGAAGTTAGCCTTTTCTAGTGAGTGATTTCTTCATGATAATCTTCCTTGGTAAGCATTTTGGGCCATGAATTTATTCATCAAACTATACTTCTATTTTTCGATGTATATCACTGTCAGAAAGTTTGGTAAAAATTTTTGACTAACCCTGTATATTCTATTTATTTTACATACAGGAATATTCTGATGAACTTCCAGGTCTGATGAACTTCCAGGGGTATGTATGTTTTCACAAGAACTACCAAAATATACAAGGTGTTTCGTTGGGAAACGGAAATGAGTTGACACCATATACAGTTGGTTCAGAAAACAACCAAAATAACCACTATTTTTCATAGATATTTAGTATACATGTCTGCTTACTTCCACTCAAGAGACGTACCTATAAATAATAATAATATTGATAATAATAATGATAATAATAATGTATATTCAACAATAAACGATTCACAATACTATATTAATAAATCACTTGGGAACAAAGAAAAATAATCACTCATCATCACAGCTTGTGTGTGATAACAAATGAATTATGTACAAAACATGAATTCATAAACATCATAGAATTTCGGAACATTGGTGTGAAACAATAATATGAAATTGTAAAAAAAGAGGTACAAAAGCTCGAAATGACATATAGTATATAAATAATGTATGAATAAAAATGATGTATGGATGAAAATAATGTTTGAATAAAAATGATGTATAAATAAAAATAATGCATAGATGAAAATAATGCTTAAATGAAAATTATGTATAAATGAAAATAATGTTTAAATAAAAATGATGTATAGATTAAAATGATGTATAGATGAAAATAATATTTGAAAGGAAATGATGTATAAATAAAAATGATGTATAGATGAAAATAATGTTTGAATGAAAATTATGTATAAATGAAAATAATGTTAAGATAAAAATGATGAATAAATAAAAATAATGTATAAATGAATATAATGTTTAGATAAAAATGGAGTCTAAATAAAAATGATGTTATAGTATATGATAGTTTATGAATAAAAATAAAATAATTGACAGTGACGAAATAAATACCTACAATATTAAAACACTAATACGAATCCAAAACAGCATGAAATATTCTGTTGTCCACTTCTGTAACAAATTTTGACAGTTGGGTCTCAAAGTTTCATTGATTATTCTGACAATTGATTAATAAACTCAGGTGCCATATACTTTTCTTAAGCAATATCTATTCATTGTTCTGGTCGCATATATATATTATTTCGATAAGTTTATTTGTACTTACTAGAATAGTTTGAAATATCCAGGTCTAGACTAACAAAAATTCAACATATTCTCGAATCCCCCAAAAAACACCCTGTATATTCGATTTCTCTGACTCCACATATATGGTGTTACTGAACCACCTTGGTGAACTCCTAAGGAAACACCCTGTTTAAGAAAATCCCTCATTCAAACAAAAATTTCAATATAACGTAACATTTCGTTGGGACACCCTGTACACGAGAGAATATTTCCCCGATATGTGCACCTTACAATTAAAATTACACTCAAAATCCACGAAATAATAATATTCAACTAATAACTGAGCCATAGAAGGCAGAAAGTGAGCTCTAATACCCTGTATATCCCACTAAAAAACACCGTTCGTTTGTCATCATGTTTGCCATGAGCATTCCTCACAAAACAAAAAACCATCGAAGCAGCTCTCGAGTTCCATCAATAAAAGCGAGTAAATTAAGGCGTCCGCATCGGCACATTAGAACGACGTCGTCGGGTACTTAGCCATCGACAATGAATACTGATGATGGGGGTGTGCCGCGATTAGAAACGCTGCGATTTTCGATGAGACCGGAACGAAATGTAGCTAGTGAGAACGGGGTGGCTCCCTGGTTCTGTATGGATGTGTGCGTTCTTTTTGTTGTGTTTATTGTTGTTTTTCGGTTCCCATAACGGAGGAGTGTCATTCGAATGAAATATCGTGTTCGATGGAATTGAAAGTATTCAGATCGAGGGCGAAGTTTGAACAGTTTTTTTATCGATGGATTCAATGACGAAAATGTGATATGGAGTAGAATGGGTGGAACCTGTTTAAACTTGTAACATATCATATGAATAATAAACGATATTCGAATTATCTTCGTGGGTATGATATAAATAAAAATTTTATTCAAGAATTATTTTGAGTTTCCAATAAACTTTTATGGATTCGTCAAGTCAGTGATTATTTCTGATTGTTTCTAATTTGTCAGGGATTTTACGCTGAATCACTAGTCGATACTGACGAAAACCAGTTTGAGTCTATTCACTGAAGGGGTTATATGGAGTTGGAATAAAAAAAGGTACATATAATTATTAAGAATACACACAGAAAATTTTATACAGTTCCAGTGAATATTTTCGAAGAAAATTTTATAACAAACTGCCAATTCACTGGAAGAAAATATCAAATAATACTAAATTCAAAAATACTCTGAAAGTTATCGTCTCTGACCTCGCGTTTATTACTTTGTTGTGATGTATTTTTTGTTTGTTTGTAAAACTTCTTTGTTTTATTTATATTTTACTAATTATTTGTGTTTATATTTACTGTAAACTTTTTTTGAGTTTCTTAAACTCATTTTTGACATTATCCAATACTGTAAAGTATATGGAAATAAAGATTTGTATTGTATTGTATTGTAAGTTACACGAAAATTTGAAAAGCTATTTCAGAGTGCTTGAAAGTGCTTTTCAAACTTTAAACGCGTTTTTCATGATGTTTTCAAGGTCGTTTACCAACGGCTAAACCGATCAGTCTCAAATTTTAACACGAGCTTTTCAAATATATTATTTAGTAATCAATCAATATTTTTTTCATGAACAATTTAAGGATGAAATTTTTGACAAAAATTGATTTTTTTTTCTTTGAGAAATCGCCATTTTGTTAAAAAAAAATTATTCTGCTTATTCCTTCAATTAATTACTGGATTAAACATTACTTCAGTGAAATCTGTTTGGTTTTTAAATTTCGGATGATCCAGTTCAAAGATATTCCTAGTGGTCACCGCTGAACGTCTTTTTTGAGAGGAGCTCCCGGAGCTCAGATGTAGCTCCTTTTCAGATAACTATTTATACTAATACTTAGTCTTGAAATACTGGAAAATTCGCTTTTTTTCGGCCTTCTAACTGTATATAACCCTTCAAAATCACCTTGATTTCTAACCATAAACTCAGAAAAACAATGCCAGCAATCTTTGTTCATCAGAAGAATTTCCAAGTGATCCGTAACTAGTTGCTGACTAGTTTCGAAACCACTGAAACGCCTGTTTGTCATAAGAACCAGTGACTTTTGAGTACGGTCTTACATAGAGGTCTGGAAATTGGTTGGGTGGGGGGCTACTCAAACATTGGAGGAATTTTGTTGGTTCTCTTGTTTCGCCACCTACAGCGCTGTTCTTCCTTTGTCACTTTGTCAGCCAATCACAAATCAGATCCAATCAGCTTTTCAAAATTACGAATGTTTTTTTGATTTACTCGAGAGAATTTTACTATTCAAATACTAACCGTTTGTTTTGTTTACAATATGAACTGTCAAAGATTAATCACGTGATCATATCCCTAGACACATACGCTCATAGAGGATAATTATGGCGAGTTATTCTTAAAAAATGGTGACATCCCCTCTTTAAAGTGCCATAGTTTCCAGACCTGTGTGCAAGACGGTGATTTTGAGTCACTTCACGAAATCCAGGAAATTATATAAAGGATTTTCAGTAATAACAAACGAAGAACATTGTGAGAATTTGAGAATTGTGAGAAGCATTAATAGAGTTTTTCTTTCGAAGGAAAAAATATTTTGGTGGATGCAGTATAGCCATTTTCATCATTAAGTTGTTGATGATTTCAAACGTTATGCAAAATGAATCGATCATCAAAATTACATTTCAACTTTCAAGCCCCGGCTATTAATCGTTGCATATTGCAAACGCAGACAGTGTACAGTGTAACTACTGAATATATGCATATGTAATGACACTACCCATGAAGATTTATGAAACTGATAACGTATGAATTATTAATGTTCGACATTTTGAATCTCGATGCTATTTAATTGATCTGATATATTAAATAACACACCCAATTCTGTTTCCAAACACGTGTAGGGGTGGAAACGCCACGACCATGAAGAATAGACCAGGGTTGTCTTGTATTTTAGCTAGATTCTCAGATTTAGAGAGCTCAACTTCGATATCAAGATAATTTCGAACGCCAAATGGTTTGAGTGGTGCAGCTAGTACTATGGTTGATCAGCAGGAAATTTCATGAATAATATGCGATTAAAAATATTTACGATTATTCGTTGTGAGTGCAACTTTGATCATACTAAAGTAAAAAGTGAGGTTATGTATTTCTGACTACTCAGAAAACGGTAAATGATGCAAAGAAATATAATCATCAGTTATAAATTGATGAACCACCTAATTATCTCGAGCAATAGTATAGTAAGGGTATTAGAGTATATCTGATAAATTTCGAGAAATCTTTGAAATATAAGGTGTCTCCGAGAGTCCTGGATGGAAGTGGAACAAGATGTAGGTAGGATATTCGAATTTTAGAAAGGTTCAGATATTCAATGAAAGTGAAACTACAATTTTTAAAGATAAAGGATTATATTACTGAGTTTTTATGACCAGTGATGATCATCGAACGATTTTTTCAATCAATTGATTCATTTTGAATGATGATCACTATATTAGTTGTATATTTTCATTCAGAAAAGACATTTTCAGTAGATTTTTTTTTCATAAAATTATAAAATCAAGTGAAGACATTTAAATTTCACTCAACAATAGTATTTCATTAACATTGTGACATTTTTTTGGTAGCCAATTCATTATTGAGAAAAAATCAGCTTTCGCAAAAATAGGATACAAAATTGTACAGGATAAGTGTTTAAATTCTTTTTTACTACAATGTCGGAAGATATGGATACCTTTCAAATATTTTGGATATCTTATCAAGCAAGACTTAAACGTAAATGCCGAAACTATTTTTTGTGGAAAATGGTACCATGAGTTACAATTTGTTTTCGAGAATCAAACAGCACGCCAAAACGTCAAAATTCAACATTCACTTCTTGAATTTTGAAAATCATTCAGCATGACCAATGATGAGTCTCTTACGTAGTAACCTGTATACCAAATTCGATTTGCACACCTTGAAAGCAGCAGAATCTATCAAGCAAAAAAATTGAGATCTCAAATTCCAAAAGTTTTCATATTAAAATTTTGTTGTAAATCGACTTGTGTTTGTCTAACTCATCACCAAACACCCTGTTTAATATCATATCGCTGGGTGAAATCGGTGCAATATTAGCCTGAAGAAACACATTGAAGGTCCTACGAACGTCCTGGATTCACTTCAAGCCTTCATTCATTCATCAAACAGAGAACAAATGAAAATTGATAGATAGAATCAGCACGATATTCATTACGACTCCTTGGTCGAAATTACAGCAGACAACGGCAACTTATCAACGTCTAGTTGAATGAAATGAAACAAAATCGTTAGCGGAAAACCACACCTGCTCTGAAACAAAACTACGGGGTCTCGAGACATAATGGGGTGAGGAATATCCTATGATGGATAATCAATGGCTGAAACAATTTTCTTAGGACAATTATATTTCCTGACAGATAATCCCAGATGATTAAATATGTTTCTCCAAGTGGGGTTACCGCAAGGATGTGTTTTGGGACCGGTTTGATCTCCTGCGAATATAAATACATACAGCTTCACTCTTTTTTTTAGTATTTGTAGATGAAATATCATTCTCCAATGCAGTAATTGTGCTTTGTGCTGTGTTTCAATAGAAACAGAATGCAAGACATCTTCATTCGTGCCTCTATATAGAATTGATTAAAAAATCATTGAATAACCTCCACGATTTTCCAGATTGATTCCTCCTAGAATATATTACAAGGTGCTTATGTCAGAATTATGCTCAAATTTACTTTATTCATTTGAAGGAAAACACTTGTGACAAGTTATTCCAAGTGAACCTACCTCATGGATCCATTTTGGGGCCGGTATGATTTCTTTTAAACATCAATATACAGTGTGGAACAGCCAAATGGAATACATTCGATGACGAATAAATGAGAGCTTGTTGGGAAAAACGCTTTGTATTTTTAGATGCGCATTTTTCAGAAAAATTACTTAGGGTGTGTCATGTGACAGTGGCCATCTTTCCTATTTCAATACAACCCCCAGTATATTATTAGTTTCTTGGATTCTTCAGAAAATTCTAGACATAATTCATGTTCAATGTCCCATACCTACATACAGTCAAAGACACTTTCAGTCTTTTTGATGATTAAATATATTCTATTCATTTGTCCAAGAGATTTATGACGGAATTTTTCTAGTGGAGTTACCTCAAGGATCTGTCTTGGGGCCGGTTTGGTTTCTTTTAATCATTAATCCATAGATAAACTTTATAATTTCGATTGTGAAATGTGTAGATGAAATATAAATCATTGATGCATCAATTGTTCTTGAATTTATTGAATTAAACAAATTAAAACAATTCTGGTTATAAGTTTGATTGATACCTAAAGATAAGACTAACTTTACAATAAAGCATCGTTAATGATCTGATAACATACTCCAGGTGTGAACTACAAAATCATACATCCGTATATTAGGGTCATTACGTGAAACAACGCACAGATGTTTTACACGTGGCTTTTGAGCGGCACTCTTATGAATTACACAATACACGATATTATGCGTACAACCATGGGCGTAGAAGCCAAAAGAAATATATCATTTCCATTTTCGAAACGCTCATAATAATATAACAATACCATTATTCCATAAATTTGAAGGTTCCCTTCGTGGGTTCATTGAGTGACCACCAAGGTCACCAGATCTGACACCTATGGATTTTTCACTATGGGGTTAGCTTGAATCCAAAGTGTCGCATACACTTTGGATTCAGTTGATGACACTTGATAAATTTCATCGAAAAATAACGATAGAATGTAACAGAATTGATGTGAAAATACTACAAATGGTTAGGGAGAAAACCAAATGCAGGATCTGTTTCTGTCAGGAAATAAATAAAGAATTTTTTGAACACCCTGCAGTGATTGAGTTGTGAATTATAATAATTTATTTTTGAAGCTTTGATTCAGAATTTTTGCTTTATTTATTTCTATTTGAATTTTTATTTCAAAAATTGAAAGAAATAATTTTCGAATTGTGTTTTTGAAATCTTTTCATCGATGTATCGCACGACCTCCCTTGCCATTTCAGATGAAAAAAATGAGGGGTAAATGTCAAGGGAAGGAGGTGAAAAAGTGGACATTTTTTTCATAAAACTTTTTGCCTCAAATTTTGTCTTCAGTAACGGAGGGAGATCAATGGGGGTAAGACTTATCATTCGTACTGCAATACGTATATCATTTTAGCCTTTTATTTGATTCATTCAAAGTTGCTGTACGCCCATGTGGTTATTTACGATTTGCCCATTCCTCTTTTCGGTCGGTGCTGATGGCGTTCCTATATGTTTTCTTGATTGCCCTTTGACACGCATCTCGTATGTTACGTGTCATTTTTCACCAACTAACAATTTTCGTTGGGATTTATGGAACAGCCATATAATTAGATTTGAATTTCGATTTTTTGATTTGGCAGGTGAAATTTCCTAGTCGGGTTTTGAATCGAAGGGGAGTTCTAGGAAATCGGTATCTACTAAACCAACTAGTTGTAACGATTCCCTAGAATAGAATCAACATTGAATTATGGAGGCGGGTTGAGGGGGGTTGTGAGAATTATTTTTATTGAAAGTTTTGGTAGTGCATTTTTTTTGTTCATGAAGTTTAGCCCATCGTAGTGGAACCAAAAATGTACTGAGCTACTGCTGCACATAACACTGATAAATTTTCTATTTTATAGTGATTTCAAACAGGTCCCCTTTAAAATTTTCGGTGAATGTTTCTAATGTAAACGTTGAAATCATTCTTCAGCAATATTTTACTGAAAAAATTAACCAAAAAGGTTTAAAATTGTAACAATCGTAAAGACAAAACTATTGAAAGGGACACAAATTCGTTATTTTCCAAAAAAATATCTCGAAAACTGTATTCACACAACTATGGAACTCGAAACAAAATTAATCAAAACTTACCAATTGCATCCAGCACCAAGACTGTTGGACAGAAAAGTCATATGTTTCTGTCTTCCAGAATTTATGATTTTTCACCTCATACCATTAGAATTATAATTCTTTGTCATATGTTCAAATCTAAAGTGAAAAAAGTCTTGCATGTTGTGGAAAGACTAAAAATTCATCAGATTATAAATAACACTAAATACTTCAGAGTGAATTTTATTTTATAGCTCTGACCTCATTATTGCGAATTCATTATCGAAGATTTTTTTATAAAACTAATATTTTTTAAAAATTTTTATTTTCAATGCAACTTTTCGTAATCTTAGTGTTAACCGAGGTGTTAACTTATTTTTATTAACGTTTCAGAGATGTAATATTCAGTTATTCTTTTCATCTCTATGTTAATGTTTATCTTGTTATTATAATGTATTATTGCATTATTATTATATTTTTAGTATCATTATTATTATTATTATTATATTCATATTATTAATTCATAGACAAGTGACATTTCCAAACTTATGTTGACACGTCGAACACAGTGCCTTAAGTGTCTATTCGCTTCTGAAAAATCTCACAAAACTAGTCAAGTGGTGTCGAATCGGAAAAAGTGACAGCTCAATTCGAACAGGATATCCCCACTGGAACACTGAGCAGAAAAATTGATAGATATCTCTGACCTCCAAAAACTGCTCGACAGTTTGTAAACCAGAGATCGCCTCAAGTTCAAAGAGTCGTTTGGACTGGCATATCAATAGAACTTTCCCTTCCGCTAAATTAGGTTTCGGGGCACGAAATTGCAGTCATTAGATTCGGTACAAAAAGTCAACTCTACCATGAAAAAGACGCTTTGGAATCGTTTCGCTCCGAAGCGCTCCTATTGATTTTCTCTGATGAGCGAAAATATTTTTCGACAAAGGAGAACAAGTCTCATTGTTTTTTGGGGACCGGAACCACAAAAAGTCTCTTACGAATCTTCCCCATGATTTGGCCACTGTGGTTCAAAAGTGAGGTTAGAAGGGCAAGCGATTTTTTTCTAGGTTGGTAGGACTGTCTCTTACATTTGACTAGCGCCTGTTTGTCAAAAGGTTTAATTATATTCGTGTTACACGTGTTTTTGTTAACAACTCAAGTGTTACAGTGAATGATTTTCTTGAGTCTATCGAGTCTACCGATTTGTAGCCACCGTGTTCGCCTGATTTGGCTCTGTGTGACTTCTGGCTATTCAATAAACTCAAAATATCAAAGGGGGGACGCCGTTTTGACACGATTATGGTTAAAGGTTCGAAAGCAAACTTTAGGAAATATTTTTACTTGAATTTGAAAGTGGAAATAAATGATTTTCCCATTAGGTTTGTATCAGAAATTGAGTATTTGGGAGTCATAACGGATCCTCAGCTGAACTTTTCTTCTCAAATTGATCATTCATGTGAAAAAAAATTGGGAAAAAAGTCTGTTTTTTTCCAGAGTCTCATGTTTCTTGTCTCCCTGGACAAAGATATAAGTTAATTTATAAGACAATTATCATGCCTCATTTTAGTTATCGTTGTTCATTGTTGATTTCATGTGAAAAGGAAGATATTCATAGGCTGCAGTTACAGCAGAATAAGGTTATGAGGGTTTTGTTGGGGTGTAATAGATATACTCCTGTTGGGTATACAGGGTGTACCGTAAAGACCACGTCAAACCGAGGGAGGATGTAGATCAAAAGGTAATCCACCTGCTGTGACAAAATTTCCACCATGAAAGTCTTACCGTTTTCGAGATATTTTTGAAAATAAAAAATTTTTGCTTCTTTCAATAGTTTTGTCTTCACGGTTGGTACAATTTTACACAATTTTGGTTAATTTTTTCAGTGAAATATTGCTGAAGAATGATTTCAACGTTCACATTGAAAACATTTTCCGGGGCTGTGAGAAATATTATAATTGGAAATTATGGTAGTTCATTCTTTTGTTCATGAAGTTTAGCCCATCGTAGTGGAACCAAAAATGTACTGAGCTATTGCTGCACATTACACCAATAAATTGTCTATTTTACAGTGAATTCAAAAATGTCCCCTTCAAAATGTTTCTAATGTTAACTTCAAAATTTCTTCATAACTATTTTACTGAAAAAATCAACCGAAAAGGTGTGAAATTGTACCAACCGTAAAGACAAAACTATTGAATTTTTTTTTGAGGTGGTCTTTATGGGACACCCTGTATGTTTTCCTCTCTTGAGTGGCTGAATTTTGAACAAGGGATTAGGGGAGCGAATATAACTCTGATATATAAAATCGAACAAAACCTCTTACCATCATATTTAAAGACTTTTTTGGAAAAACGATCGATTTGGTTTTCTTACAATATAAGATCAAAAAATCATTATTATGTTCTGGCTGTGAAAACAACATTATTGCAGAGATCTATTTTGTATGATGGCGTCAAATGGTTTAATACATTATCAAAAGAGATAAAAAAGGCACCAACTTTTCAATAAAATTGTTTGTGCATTCACGCAATAATTACTTGTTTTTTTAGTATACCTAAGAATTGTAATTATTATTGTTGTTACCAGCAAAATGCTAAATATAGTTTACTTACTTTCACTTACGATTGAAGACATAAAACCGAATCAAAGAAGATCTTCGAAATTAAAAATCAATTCAAAATTTTTTTATTTGTTTCCTTGTATCTGAATGTTATTTTTCTATCCTGTCAATGAAGGAAACGATCTGTTGGGTGAAAAAAACAATACAAGAAAATCGAATCTGAAAAACTTTTGAGAACAAATATCGTCTGTTTCAAATTACTCAAAGATAAACGTCGTATTGGCAACATGAAAAGAGCTCTGTCAAAATAATTGTATGGAGTACCAAAAAAAAGCCTCGAGGAACAAACCACTTGTCACTTTCGAGGCCCCTTGCCTAATGAAACAGTTCAAAATGATTTTTTTCTCGAACAAGAACGAAAAGAACACAGTCGCCCTTAATTAACGAGGGCTAGCAAAGCCAACGCGATAACGAGCCTTTTAATTAAAAGGGTGGCGTATCGCGCGACCGGCGATTGTTTTTGATAAAATAATTAGTAATTTCTCGACGTGGGAGCAGATTTTTATTTTTCGGGGGCCCGAGAGGGTGTGATGAAGGCGCGTTTTTGCAATTAACGCTGAGATTTATTGTTAATTAAAGAGATGATTTCAAGAAACTCGCGATTTTAAAAAGTTTTCAGTTGGGTATCTCAACTTCAAGAGAATTTGATGTGGTTTTAATTTAGTTATAAAGTAGAACTGTCTGACATTACCACATTATCACAAAATATTCATAAAATTATGGCCTATAAAAAATATCCTCGTATAATTAGGATAATCCTGATTCCTAATTCAAACATTTCGTATCGCTCTGTTTTTGATTTAACAACCGTTGAATTAATATCACTTCTTTGTATGACACTATGGGAATAGCGCTTATCTAAATAATAATCTCGAAAGAAATCGAGCATATTTTCGATAATTTCGAAGTCAGTACCATTGTCGTCTAGACAGACCAATCGAACTGTCAAAACTTTGTTGACAACAGAAGTACAATGTTTTTTCCAAAGCTATCCTTGCAAAAAATTAACAATTGGAAATTTGACAGAAATGTAATATTGCATCACTATGTGTGATACATTGCAGGTGTGGAATCAGGGGGGGACAGGGGATCTTGCCCCCCCCCCCAGACTACCCAACGAACCTTTTTGCTCAAATTGACGTACACAGACACAAACGTAAAAGAAAGGAAGCTGTGAGCTTTGCACGTGTTAAATTTATACTTTTCATTTCATTTTCAATATTTTTTCAGGTATTTTGTGCTGTACAATAATTAACATTCTATTGTCTGAATTGAGGCTGTGAGCTTTCCACATTTTCAACATATACTTTTCATTTTATTGAATTGTTTTTTCAGTTATTTTTCAAGAATTTTCTTTTTCATTTTTGTTGTACAGTGATTGAGATTCCATTGTCTGAATTGAGGCTGTGAGTTTTCCACATTTTTAAAATATACTTTTCATTCTATTAATTATTTTTTCAGTTATTTTTCAAGAATTTTGTTTTTCATTCTTGTTGTTGTGAGCTTTCCACATTTTTAGCATATACCTTTCATTTAATTTTTTTCTAGTTATTTTTTGAGAATTTTGTTCTTTAATTTTGGTTGTACAATAATTAACATCCTATTATCTGAATTGAGGCTGTGAGCTTTTCACATTTATAACATATACTTTTTATTTCATTCAATTTTTTTCTTCATTTTTCATTTTTGTTTTGCAATGATTGACATTCTATTATAATTTGAGGCTGTGAGCTTTCCACATGTTGAACTTTTTATTTTATTCTCAATATTTTTTCAGTTATATTTTGAGGATTTCGTTTTTTATTTTTCTCGTGAATAAATCTTTGAAGAATGATGGCATTTTTCATTTCATTATACGGCTCAAAACTTTGAAATGAGAGACTGAATTTTTTTGCCTTTGATACATTGCAGTAAAGAGAATAAAAAAAGTTATATGAAAATTTTGAAATTTACAATGGCGCTCATAAGAAACAATAAAGTTGACAGGTGTTTCGCCGCCATTTTGGAAATTCCGGAATATATAATGCCATATTTTCTGTAAAAAAGTGCCTGAGTAAAGTTTTGGTTGCAAATTTCGAGTATGGTTAGTTTATCAAAAAAAAAATAAAATCGCGATATCTTCGACACTATCGAAAATATCATCAATTTTTTTAAGACTATCATTCAGCAAGCACAAACATGCTTATAAGCGAGATCGTCATAGCGGGACACGAAAAACAAACTATCTGTATACGAAATATCCCTATCTCCAACCTACTCAACTCATATCTATCTCAAAACGAGCCGAAACCACTGGAGCCCTCAAACGTTCTCATCTCTCCCGTTCAAAATCGCGTAATTTGTGTACCACCAGGTGGCGCTGACGGTTGAATCGCTATCTGGTAGATCCAGATAGATTAGGGCGCAATTCACTGGGGGTGTATAGGAAAGCGTAAGTGACTCTATGCCGGTCGTTCTAGATGCTAATGACGATCATCAGCTTTGATCGGGAAACCGTGAAGCGAGAAGCGTTTTCGCCTGCTTCAACTTCATCATTAGAAGGTTAATTTTGCGGATATGCGGTCTCGAAGGGAACTCGAATGTCATCACATACAGGGTGGTTGTATTTATGGTGTGGTGATCCTGTACTTTTTTAAGACGCATAGACTCAAAGCAAATAGATTATACAGCGTTTTGAAATCAGCATTTTCATTTAAAATTTGAAAACGCCAGAAATAAGTGGGAGGTGCTATGAGCGTATGACGTACTACACCCTAAGTCTATCTTTGTCTGTTTCCATATATCTTTTGCATGTGTAATGTTGTCAAGTCTACTTGTGGATGACTCCTTATTTCTTTGATATATTTTCTTAAAAACGTATCGATAAGTGATAACTATATCATTTCATGATGATTTGTGGAAGAAAATATCATTTATATTGTATTATTTTACATCTTTTATTCCGAGAATAATTTGTGGTATTTTGGTACGGCAACACAGCAAGATTTACCATGGAACAATTATCTATGATTGGTCAGCTCAAGGTCGATGAGCTTGTAGGGTTAAGTAAGTCACACTGCGTTACACCAATGAGAGCAACCTTTGAACATGGCGCATGAAATTGTATGTTTGAAATCAATTCCGTTTATTTTATTATTTCGTTCATGATATAGACCGGATAAAAAATTTCAAAAATAATGAATGGTAGTTTTTGGACATACAGAACACGATTATGCCGTTTTGAAAAATTAGTGGTCTCCTCCATTGGAGGGAGCCCTTGCCTTTAATTTCCACCAAATTGATATCCTCTTACGAAACTCATTTGATGATGAAGATGACCGCCTCGGTTACCAGACATAACGCTTATGGATTTTTCTATTGGGGATATTTGAAGAATGTGATCTACAAAAATTAAAATAATAATCGTAAAGATTGACCATTCACTAGAGTACTAGAATATCTGTGTCGCAGAATCATCCGGGATCGATTGGTGTCAGACTGAATAATGCTCTTGACGACAATATCCAATCTGCCACTAGATTACATTCCTTCAAAGCTAAGCTGAAAAATCATCTTGAAACCAGCTGAAAGCACACTACCCCATTGATGAATTTTTACAGAAATGATTTTTCTCTCTCACCGATTGTTTCGAAAAACTGATGCTTTTAAAATGTCTTGTTAGCTACCTATTAATTGTAATTTATGCATATTTTTCTGATTATAAAACTAGTTTTTTTCTTTCTACGGATGCTGTTTTTTGCTCCTGAAGAGCTAGTCCTAATGTTGTGTTGGTTTGTCTGACGTGTTTCCTAAGTTAGTATGTTACAATGTAGGCTCCTGTATTGTAATTGAACACTTCTTCGACTGATGAATTGATTGATTGATTGATCTCCAGCAATGTATTATATTATCCATGGTATCGATGATCTTGATGGTAGAATCATTGCCAAATCCTCTAGTAGTGTTCACACACGTGTCCAATCATGTTTAGAGACAGGTGGCGATGTTTTTGAGCGGCTTTGGATGTTGTGAAGAATGATTTGAAATATAACGATTCTGTTATAATCATGGATACTACTCTTCTTTTATACGGCAATAACTGAAACAGTAATCTTAACAAATTTAGAAATTGATCAGTCGTCTAAACGGATTTTTTTTCTTGAACATGCATTGAAAACCGAACAAGATTAAGGATCATATAGACCAAAGGCGAAGACCAGGATCTCACTGAGCTTGAGAAAAAACGCAACTATATTCCAAGCAGAAGTTGCAGCACTTTACATACAGGAGTCTAAACTTGTTTGGGATTCCTTAAAAAAATATGTGCAGACCAAATAGATTCTCTCAACACGAGGTTTCCAATTGGTCCAGAACTTTTCTGTGGCCAATTTAACAACATTGATAACTACCAAGATACATGTATAGATAAAACGAATAAAAAATTCAATAAACATTCAACGTATATTTACTACAAATTCTCTCGAGGTGGATATATTCATTTAATTCGTTGGGAAGGATGATTTTTAAATTTTGTTCAACACCCTATGCATTTAATTACAGTTTCAATTATGAATAGTTCGATGTATCTACAAAAAATTATCGAAAATACAATTAATTTGAACGTGATATTCCTTCCTTGATAAAAACATGAAAATTTTCGAATCGTAAACTAAAAATACAATTTCCCCAAAAACAATCGATTTTAGAGGGTACATCATATGGATGAAATTTGGAAGCAGAATAGTCCCACAAGGTGGTGGAATAATATATTGGGTGTTTTATTTGGAAAAATGAAGTCATCCCTAATTGAAATCTCCTGAATTAACGTTTCACCTGAGAACACCCTGTATCCAAAACTGGACTTCTACTGCATTCAGACATTTCAACCATCCTTCATCTTCGTATTCACCAAATATGGGCACCCCTTAATCACTGTGAACGTTTTATTGACACCATTTATAGTGAACAAATTATCATCGATTTATCATAATTTTTGCCCCAGTTTGACAACGTCGTGAATCATGGAAAAAACAAAGATGGTATTGGATGCAGAATTTTACGCTGAGTTTGATGGTGAACAAATATATAGGGTGTTCTGTTTGAAATAAGCAAACTTTATGTTGCCCCGCTCTGGCTGATCATCCTGTATATCTCAAAATATTTTAGGATTATATATCTGCGCAAATATAACAACATTTATCCTAAGTATTTTTTTGTATTCTCATCCCTAAGTGAGTAATTCTACTTCAACACACGAATGTGTATCTAAGGCAGCATTCACATTCCATTATATTTTGGCACCAATTTGCGTCGTAGTAGATTGTGAAATCACAGTGATTACTGTGTTACTGAAACTGATTTAATGAAGAAATGAATTTGTCTTTATTTCTCGATCCACTAACTTGCCTGAAAACTCAACAACAATGATGATGATAATGATAGTCTATCTTCGCCGAATAACGCCAAAACAACCCGCCCCTTCACGCGCTACCGAAAATCCCACAATCGCCGACATTCCGAAGGGAGCCTCATCGGTGGCGAAACGATGAGCACCCCCTCGACTATCGGAGGTGGCGCCGCCTGGAGGGGGTAGGCCCGGCCCGACCCGGTCCGTCCCGCCCCTCTAGGAACCGCCACTCGCGATATTGCTTCCTGCCATTCCTGCCGTCGCTACAAGCTCGCTGCTCTCTCGGTGTTCCGCAGGAGTCTCGCTACGCTTCCTGTCCACGGACTCGGTCTTCCTGCGAGCTGTCAAGGTGGATTCCTGGACGATTAGGCGGTCAGTTGGACGGCACGAAGGTTGCGGTGAGCGTGGAAGACGCGGGGCGGGTTTTTCTTGAAAGCGGGATGACTTTTTTTGGGAATCTGCGTTTCGGGATTTTCGTGTAGTGATTTCGATTTGGTAGCGGTGAGTGTTACTTTCTTCTATGGCATGGAGTTTTTTTCGTTCCGTTACAGTAAATGTGCGAAAATAACTGGATGGATTCGAATCGCTGACATCAATTCAATTATTTCCAACCAGAAATGAGTATAGTCTATGTATTTAAGGAGGCTATCTTTCAATACCATTAGTACGAAATAAAAAGTATCTGGCTTCTAATTGGTTGATACATAGCTGAGAACATTTAGGCACCAAAAATCATGGCCACACTTCACAGTCACTTCTCAACTATGTCAAATTTATTCGGAGAGGTAATGTTTGTTGATTCTGAAAAGTGTTGAAGGGTCAATAGATCTCGAATTCTGGTGTATACAGGATGTTTCAGAATTGCACGGCAATATTTCAGGTACGTATTCTGTGGTACAAAATAGGGAAACAAGTTCCTATTGACATGGATTCGATCTCGATTATTAGCTGAGTTACAGGGTGTTGAATGTAAAAAAAATTGTTTTTATTTTATTGTGCTTGATCTACTGCAGATAGAGCTTTCTAATTTCGTATGAGTATCAAGCAATAGGTGCTGCTTGATATAAAAGTGAATGTTTTCCAAATACCATACAGGGTGTTGCATTTTCCAAGGTCTCAATGCATAAAAGCCTTGAAAAAACATGTTCGTACGCCACTGGTGAATTTGAATTTCTTTTTCAAGTTCTTTAACCTGTTACCTAAATTTTGTCCCTCTTGACTTTTAGCCGATTTCCGTTCAGTTTCCTCAGAAATTGATAAATTTGTAAATTGGCTCAAAGTTACCATTTTGAAATTTGATATTAATTAAAGCATCAAAATCAAATAATAGAGATTCATTAACATATGTTTATATGAATTGTTCAAAGTGACTTCCTTTTTGTTGAATGCAACATTGAGCACGACGAATCCATGATTCCTTGGCACTTCGTATCAACACCCTGTAATTCTGCTAATAATCGAGATCGGACACATGTTCATGGGAACTTTTTTCCTTATTTTGTACCAGAGAATACGTACCTGAAATATTGCCGTGCAATTCTGAAACACCCTGTATATTTCATAATTCGAAAATATTTTTCAAAACAATTTGAATAGTCAACTTGACCTAATTTTCGTTTAGTATCATTGAAATAAATAAAAATAGCAACACCGCAATTCCTAGTGAGCTGTTACAACTAACTTGCTTAGAGTACCTAAAAAATTTGAGAGGGAATTTTATTATCTGTTCAGTAATATCGAGGTTTTTGAACTGTCATCATATTTGAAACTTCGATGACTGTCTTCTCAAAAGTAATTTGAGAACAGTTTTTTCTCTTGGTGCATTTTAAGACATGGGATGATTAAATGGTCGACAAGATTACTCGATTTGACTCCTCTCAATCACTTTTACGGTGATTCAATATCAAGAGTAATATTGTAGATTTGATTTCGTTGTAACATAAATGAATTGAAAATAATATATGTGAATGTGACTTTTAACAAATTTTCAAAACATATACTCATAATTTATGGTTTTTATTAATACAAATCGGCTTGTGTCAGTTTTTTCATCAACAATAACGTTTGAAATGAATCCATCACATATTCATGTTGTGAAAAATTACTGTGGCAACTTCAGAATAATCCGCAAAAAATGCATTATCTTCTTCCCAAGTCGTTGTAAGGCCTTACATTTTTTTTCCACTTCCCCAACAGAAAATGACGAAATTTGTACAATTCACCAACTATGTAACTGTCCATTTAAGCACTGAGCCACGTAAAACTGTCCGATTCAACTTTACCGTAAAAGAAAGCACGATCAACAACCAATCCGGTAGCATCTGTAAAGTAAATCGCACGACGTATAACCAATAAGATAGAGCCTTCAGTAGTTGCCATGGAAACGAATAACAAGCCGCGTCGCCGATAACATTTTGACGTTTCATAACTGCTATGAAAAATACGCTACTTTTCATAGCAGTTGTAGGAAAACATTTTCACTTAATGGTATCCTAATTTTTGAATGCGGTCGTAGAAAAAGTATAGTACACAACTCGAGTAAGACAATTACGCACTTCTAGAATTACGTAACTTTTTCTAGTCGTGTGTAATATGGTTTTTACAACTCATGTACTATTACGTTCCATCATCTTTTGTTTTGTATTCCCAATTATGTTTCGCAGAATTCTTAACGAATATCTTTGGTTTTTCTTCTTCTATTTATGTTAGACCTCCTGGCTAATTACTGATCCTTAAATAGTTAGTTATTTCGGAAGATTTCGTTTCTTTTCTACAATTTTAATATTACTTCTGTTATCTTCCAGATGATTTAATAAAACCAAAACTTGCAACTGAATCTACAAATGGATTTGGACATGTGTATATGTGTTAGTTCAAATGTCCTGACTGGCATAATCAGGATGAATAAACGAAAATAGCACGATGCTCGAAGAATATAAACCATCAAATGATCCCAAACCTTTAGTCATCCGTCCAATTGATATTCCAATGCCAAATGTAACTAAATTATACTGAATTTCATCCACTTTTTCGAACGACTAACGAAGACATTTTAGTGTACAATGCAAGTTTCTGATCTCTGATTGGGTAATGTTATTGTAGACAAAACGTTGACATTTGGCAACAAGGCTAACGTTTACCTATAATACGGACTTAGATGCAAGCGGAACGTTTCGCAACAAAACGGAACCGATAAAAAGTTGAAATATATTCTCCAGCGACTACTGAAAAATTGATAAGCCCCGTTTAACCGCCTGTTATGTTCGAATTTATGTGCACTGAAGATAGTTGGCGATGCCGAAAAGCCACAGCCATAACCTATTACGGCACAAGGGATGTATTATTATTTTCGAGTGTTTTATTGGGTAACTGGCAGAGGAGGATAATGAACAACCAACCAAGATATTGGTATTTATGGGATTCTGAAAATTCGTCAGATATTCTGAACAAATCCTGTCTCACAAACTTGATACAAATTATTCGAGATTTCGTTTTTAAGTAATAAAAGGGGATCAATATAATAATGAATTAACGAGTTTGTTTTTTGTCGAGCCTCAGTATACAGGGTGTTTCCGAATTGCACGGCAATATTTCAGGTACGTATTCTCTGGTACAAAATAAGGAAAAAAGTTCCTATGAACGTGTGTCTGATCTCGATCATTAGAGAGTTGATATAAAGTGCCAAGGAATCATGCTCAATGTTGCATTCAACAAAACGGCCACTTTGAAGAATTCCTCTGAATATATGTTGATGAATCTTTTTTTTCATTCGATTTTGATGCTTTAATAAATATCAAATATCAAAATAGTATAAACATTTCAAAGTATGAAACTTTGAGCCAATTTACAATTCAATTAATTTCTGAGGAAACTGATCGAAATTCAATCAAAAGTCAAGAGGGACAAAATTCAGGTTATAGGTTGAAGAACTCAAAAAAAATATTAAAATTCACCAGTGACGCATGAGAAAGTTTTTCTTACGACTTTTATGGATTGAGACCTCGGAAAATGCAACACTATGTATGGTATTTGGAAAACATTTACTTTTATATCAAGCAGCACCTATTGCTTGATACTCATTCGAAATTTGAAAGCTCTATCTGCAGTAGATCAAGCACAATAAAATAAAAATTATTTTTTGTTTTAACTTTCAACACCCTGTAACTCCGCTAATAATCTAGATCAGACACACGTTCATAGGAACTTTTCTGCTTATTTTGTACTAGAGAATACTTACCTGAAATATTGCCTTGTGATTCTGAAACACCCTGTGAATAAGATGATAAGAATTGGATAACGAGATATAGGGTGTTATATCAATTTTACATTTTTTTCTGAGGGTTATAACTATAAGAATATCCACTAAACTTCTTAGATATTTGGTATACGTTTTCTTATTTCTACTCGCGACGTTCCTATCAATTGTTGAAAAAAACCAGACTCTCAAAGTTTGAACATATTCTTGAGTCCTCCATATAACACCCTGTATCCCCAAAGAGAGGCTGTGAGAAATATTTTTATTGAAAATTTTGGTAGTGGATTCTTTTGTTCATGAAGTTTAGCTAATCGTAGTGAAACCAAAAATGTACTGAGCTAATGCTGCACATTACACCAATAAATTGTCTATTCTATAGTGATTTCAAAAAGGTCCCCTTTCGATCTTCAGCAATATTTAACTGAAAAAAAATAACCAAGTAGGTGTAAAATTGTACCAATCGTGTAAAGACAAAACTATTGAAAGGGGCAAAAAATTATTATTAAAAAAATATCTCGAAAACGGTGACACTTTTATAATGGGAATTTTGTCATAGCAGGTGGGTTATCCCTTAGATCTACATTCTCCCTCGGTTTGACGTGGTCTATACAGAACACCCTGTATAAGTTGATATTATGGAAAATGGAAAATGTTTGTTGTTTGTCATCCAATATGCTCGGAGAATCAACTGACATTCTCATATTGAAGCATTGGGACATCAAATTGATCAAAATGATACAAGAAAGTTTTGGCTTTTTTCTCGTAGGAATATCTAAAATCAAGAATTCATGAAGGACAACCACAAACCTCTACTGATGCTGCATACTTTGTACTTTGCTCATTATAAACTCTTACTGCACGCCACGTTTACTGCGCACACTCGCCTTCCAATTGATCACGTGACATGCGCATATTCAATTTGGTAGCATCATCATCGAATCCGAAAAATGTCAAGTTGACCGTGGCGAAGACGTCGTCCGGTATCTGCTGCCCACCTCAGCGGTCACCGAAACCCACATGAAATTCGACTGTGGGACTGCTAAAACGGCCGTCGGGCGTCTAAAAATAAATTTCGTAAAACAGTGCATAATGAGATGAGGGAGCTCTTCCTGTACTCTAATTGAAACGGAAACAAACAATCGCGCCGGCACGGTAGCGACGACACATTCGCGTGGCGACTGGATTTCCATTTCGACGACGGAACGTCAAAAAAGGCGGTTCCGCGCAAGAAAATCCGAGGGAAAAATCCTTTGTTGGTGTTCCGTGAGTACCGATCGGAAGACGCGTTCCACTTGTTGATACCGCGACGTTTGGCGGTGAAATGAGGTGAGTCCTGAAAATTTCGTTTCGATCGAAGCAGAAACACTTTTTTGCAAAGAACTTTCGGCAAGAGTTGTGAACAAAGTCGAAATGAAATAGTATAATTATAGTAATATTTATTTAATAATTAGTTTGGACACAATGAAATTGAAAAGTGCCAAAACAAAATCACTTTCCAAGTCTTTAGTATTTACCAAACTTAATTGTTCAATCTGATATTCATGAGCATGAAACAAGGGGATCACATAAAATCAGAGTACCTAGATACAGGCTCACAAAGTCCATTAATAATTCTTTGAATTACCATCTCTACAATATTCTACCTGAACCATTGAAGAAGCTAACCATGTACTGCTTCAAGAAAGCTATAAAATCATTTCTGTTGTACAATTCTTTCTACTCCGTAGAGGAATATCAGAAATGTGTTGAAAAGGGTGGTTTGATTTCTCACTCTCACTATACCCAAATATTTTAATGTGTTGACTATTTTAATTGTTTCTATTTTAATTGTTTTTGTTTATACTACCTTTACTATAATTACTGTGTGCATTGTTGTTTGTATCCTAAACTCTAACTATATACAACAAATTTGTGACCTGCTATCAATATGCAATTGTGTATAATATAGTCAAATAAAGTATTCTATTCTATTCTATTCTTAAGAAAATACAATAATTCAACCCAGATAATCCTTCAGTCGGTATGGTTCTAGCTTCAATAAGTACTACATTATTTCAGTTTTGAAAATCTTTTTGGCTCGATTATTATTCAAACTGCATTATACAGGGTGAGTCATAATAAGACTAACAAACCCCAGTTTTCCATAAAGGCATTCGCGTTACTAGAGTTGACCAATCACACTCCCTATATTTCGAAGAAAGATTCCTCATAATATAGACATAATATATATTATACACTTTTATTGTAGCTTCAAATTAAATAAATGTATCATATTTTTTTATAAATGTTATTTTGGAAGTTATAAATATTATTTTTGGAAGGGCAATCAAGAAATGACTTTTGAATACAAGTAGTCCTATTTATTGATTTCAATAATTGATTGTGAATAAACAGTGTTTTAATTTGCCATTTTAGTGTATCTTTTATTCGTTAAAATAACTATTTGCACTTTCTCTTGTATCTATTATGTTTCCTTCCCACAAAATAAGTTTGAAAAAACAAAATCTTTCGAATTTTTATTTTCTCAAATCGTTACTTGCATTTTTTTAAATTTCTTCTAAGCAATGGGGGGGTACGTCCCCGATACCCCCCTCCCCTCGTTACGCCCATTTATAAAGGTATGCCTTAATATGCAACCCTGTGAGATACAGGGTGTCGAGCGTATGGGAAAAAATGAGATTCAACTTTTTTTTTTCAAAAATTCCTGAATGTCAATATCTTAAACTTGGTAGATACTTCATGGGTACCTTATTATCAAAAAAATGCATGGACATATGTACAATCCACACTCTATTAGTAAACTTTTGCTCTTAATATATTCCCACAGTAGTCTATATAATATATTTCATACAATGAATAAACCTTATAACCCTTTTTGATGAATTTTTATTTTCCCTAAATTCTGAAGATTTGAACACCACCATCGCAGAAAATAATGCCATATTCAATCAATGATTCAATGATTATCTTCAATGATACCTTGGTCATGTAGTGGCTTATAATTCTGATAGCATGAGCCGTTTTGTTGAGTTTTGAAGACAACTCATCTATATGCCTAGCCCAATACAAAAACTCATCTATACAGATCCCTCAAAGTTGTCTTGTAAAAGTTGCTTGTTATGGATAAGATCATATTTGGCTGATGTAATTTCCATGATGATCAATTGATAAGCCCAAGTCAGCACCTCAACAATAGTATGACATCGAGAAGTGGTTTAACTTTGACAGATACATTATCCGAAAAATTTGGAGTTTTCAAATTTATGACTGAATGAACAAATCATGAAATCTTCAGAACGTTAACATGATATTCAAACCCTTGATTAATATTTTCTCTAAGAAACTATTTCCTTTGAATAAGTGAACCATAAATACAGTGATATACAGTTTCGGGAATAATTCATCTAAAGAATTGTAATTTGATCAGAGGAAAAGATATCCTGCTAGAAATTGAGAGAGATGCTGTGTCATTGACTGTAACGTCGTCATTTGACGAGTTGGTAGGATGAGAATAGCATTGTTTCTATTTTGACTGATAATATCGCTGCTGTTCTTGTTTCTTATGCAGATTTTCGCTGAGATATATAAGGTATATTAAAATTTTGTTGAAGTGACATTTCGAGATCTGTGAATTGTATTCAAAGTGTAGAATTATTATTGCTGTCATCAATTATTTATAATTATAATTGCACTGATCTGATGTATTAGGTTATGTATATTTTCGGATTTCAAAGTACACATTTTGAATGAGAACTTTATATATACAGGGTGATTCACCTAACTATTTCATTAGAGGTTCATGGAGAACTAAAAGAGATATCAATTTGAAATTTTTGTGACAGCTACAGCTCAATGTGATCTATTTCCCTAAAATATTTTCGATATGCTGATACTTCCGGTGGAACCGGAAGTGATATCAACTTTTTCAAACGGAACACCCTGTTTATTTCTACACTTTGGAAATTGTAAACATTCTGAATCGGTTGCATCTTGAGTCGCTCTTTTATCGTGTTTTGTTTTTGAGGAATTGAATGTTTTCGAAAAATTTTGACAGATGGACTGACTAACCGGAATGTCTGTATCATCAACAATTTTCGTGATGAAGAGTTCAATCTTGGTATACACATCAATGCAAAAGTATCCTATAAAGTGCCTCTAACAGTGTTCGAGAATATTCAACAGGGTGTTCTATATTTCAGTTTACTTTCTATTCGAATAATCAAGGTTGATGTCACAACCGGAAGTAACAGTTTATTGAAAATATTTTTTCAGGGAAATAGATCACATTGAGCTGTAGCTGTCACAAAAATTTCAAGTTGATATCTCATTCAGTTCTCCATATACCTCTAATGAATTAGTGGGTGAATGACCCTGTATATTCCTGAGGGTCTCTTAGTTTGGACACTCTCAAAGTACCCTCGCTTGCATTAAGTGGGCCCATGAAGCTTGTGCTGATGTTAAAGAGGATTATAAGATATATTGTCGAGAATTTCTTGTTGTTGAATAAACAAATCTTCCTTATTTTCAGTTTTCCTTAAATATCCAATTGTCTCAAACTCAACTTTGTCGATATCTTGTTGCAGGAAGAAGTGCCATCAACTGCGTCGAAAGATGTACGAAAGTTCTTGCTCCTACCAAGGAGCCCTGGAGCTGAAAAGGAGCGCTTCAGCGACGTGCCCTCTCGGTATCAAAACCGAAGACTTTGGCTCGGCAGCAGACTGGCCGACGTACAGGTTTTGCAACCCTAGCACTTTCGAACAGCTCAAGCAGAGTGTGGAGAAGGCCAAAGCTGCGCTCCAGGTAATAATAATGATAGTAACAGTAGTAATGATAACCTTCATTCAAAATAATTTTCACTAATGCATCAACAAAGTGGAATGACTATATCATATATGAAATTATACCTACTCGTTCTCAATTTGGTGGGAAAAACAATCTCTAATAGTATAAAGTATACATGTTTCGAGATTCTATTCTTTTAAACATATCTCGCAGGGCATTGACATTGACATTTCAGGGTGTTCCTTAAAGGTATGCTAATATTTGAAGGGGTGATTCTTTGACACATTTTAAGAAAATAACTTTCCATAAACGTATGTCCTAAAAGTCTTGACTCTGGAGATATAGAGTGATATAGATTATTAAACGGTTGGTACAGTGATATGAAGCAATCTTAATTTAATTATTTTATTAAAAAACAGAGCATCTGACGAGAAAATTATATCTTTTGGATTCTCATTCATTTTGGAACAAATCTGATTTCTCAATTTGCTTTCAGTCGATGCACAAACATTTTCACGCCGCATCAGATTATTGAAGAATAGACCCTGAAGTAAAACGATGTTTATTTTTTAAGCGAAAACCATGCGTTGGACAAAGAAAACCCAAGAGATTAAATTTGCTCAATGATGAATTAGGCTCTCAAAAATAATTCTTATTTTGAAAGTAAGCAATGGCGTAGTATTTTCTTCTCCAAAAATATTCAATGCAAAACCCGTAAAGACATAGAAGACAAATTTTTTGAACATGTCCAAAATATTATCTCACTTATTATTGAAAAATTGTTTTTTTTTTTTTAATTCTATCACCCTGTATCTCAAAAGTTAAGACTTTTAGGACAAACGTTTATAGAAAGTTTTTATCTCAAAATGTGTCAAAGAATCACTCCTTCAAATATTAGCATGTCTTTAAGAAACACCTTGTATAAGGGGGACACTTTTCAAGTTAATGTTAATCTATAGCCTATTTATTCTGGCATCGTTGTGACGTGTTGCCATAATTGTTGATGCTCTGATGTTTCCAGCTGATTTATAAACCTATTGAGATGTCTGTCATTGCTAGATACTTTTTGTTTTGCACTAATGGCATTGAAAAGTTACCAAATCTGACACAACTATCAACCCAGAATAAATAGACTATATGTGATGGGTAGTACCTCAAGGGTTCGTTTATTGTACCTATTCTGCAGTTTTCTGACAAAGCTGTTTTTAAATTTGAAGAAATATAATAATTATATCAGTTTGAATATGTTTAGACCACGTTTTGAATGGTACATAAGACGCTGAAATTAGTTCTTTGCATGCCACTAAAGTCATTAAATATTGACCAATTCTAATTTTTGAGATGTTGATTAGGGGTTATTATTTCTTGAAGCCTCACCTGGTGTTGGCATTTGTTTGCATTAGTGTGTACTTGATTTGAAGGATAATATACAGGATGACTCTTTTCAATCTTGACGTATTTCAACATGTTTCGAGCATAGTTTTCTCAACTGGAAAACTCCGAGTATATTTCGATCATTTGTGTAATTGTCTAATAAAAATGCTATATACATTTGACAACACTGCAAAGCGTTGCCAAATTGAATAAAATACCCGCGAATTTAAATCACAATGACTATGTAACTACTGAGATTTTATTTTGCACTGATCAACAACCAGTAAGAGTTTCTGGGTATTTGGAAGATTCCAAATTTCAATGATTGAAACCTCTTCTTTAGAAAACTTATCATTGTTTCAGGACCGAAGTGGGTTTTTCGGCAATTCTAGTGCTTTTAGTGAGTTATACAATGTTTCTACTGGACGATCCACTGAAAATGTTCAAGACAGTTCCACCAGATTACGAGACAATAACGATATCGACATCAAAAGATCCGGTGAGTCCAATTTTTACCATAATAATCAAAGAAATTGTACTTAGTTTATAATCACTAATTTTATTCATGGCACTACTGTTAAGAGCAAGTGATTTTGGCACAGTTATATAACTTCCACAAGGGATAACTCCTTTTTCAACGAGGAATGATTGTGGTGATATGTTTGATAATTGCTAATATTGCTAAGGCTTTAAGAATTATTTCAGATCGGTCAAAGAATTTCATTTGAATTTCGGGAGACTTGGCTTTGAAATGAAATGCACTTCATTTCAGTCATCATGTGGATATTATAAATAATATTTGAATATGAACTATCAATGTTTATAGTTGATTAATTACAGATGCAATAAGGATATCAGTGCTTTTATAATTGGACGAAATTTTAAAGAAATCATGATAATCGATACCTCGTTTTTTTACCTTCTGGTGTCCTTCAAATGACCAATTTGCTTCCCTCATTATTTTTAATGTATACAGCGGATATTTGACAGATTCGAAAGGTCAAATATCATTTAGTGGAGTACTTTTTCTCTTTCGATTGGAATTAGTATTCAATAGATTATTGTATCGGGTACAATAATTCCGTTCATACAGTAATAGTCTATCTATTTTAGAAAAATAATTCTGACAAAAGAGGAAATATCTTGGTCGAGACATAGCTGGGAAAATTTTGATATCAATTATAATGGTAACATTTCTGTGACTTGACAGGAAAATTATTATTATTAGTCAATATTTTCAGAAATATTGAAAAAACTGTTCGACGGTCGATAGTTATTTGATTTTGATGCATGCATTTCATGATTCGAAAATATTTTTCAGAACAATTCGAATGAGAAACGTAACCTAACCTAACCTAACTTTCTGTTTCGGAGTATCTTTGAAAAAAAATTAGGCAATCCAAACCACGTGACATTCAATATTTGAAGACATTGATGTTGAATAGCAGAGACGTTGGTGAAAAGTATGCTTGAAACTATTCGTTCAGTTCATTCTTGTCACAGCATTCGTTCTAGATATTAAATGAAGTTGGATTAATTAATAATCTAGATCTTTTCACAATGGATACTGATGCTGATTTAGATTATTCAATTGATGCTGTTCTTCTTGTAATATTCTGGTTAAAAAAAATTTCTACTGCAGACTATCTGATACATCAGTTTGGAATCAGTGAGATCATATCTCTTGATCGCAGCTAACCATAGGGCCCTTCGCTTCCTAGTTAAATCGTTCTTACTCTATAACTGCTCTATAAGAACCTGTGATTAGTAACCGTAGAAACCGATTACATGCCGACCTTATTTCGGTTAGTACGAGATCTACAGCCAACCACAATGCATGTGATAGGCATTTTTCTTCAGTTAATAATTAGCCACAATTAAAAAAACACATAAAAAACGCACTAGAGATAACTAAATGTAACAGTTTTCAACTCAAGTCACATATGTAAACACCAAATGTGAGCCATAAGCCGCCAAATTGTTTTTTCGATTTAACAGATCGCTGGATTGCCTAATACAAGCAGCAACATCGCATTTCCTGGAAAGCTGTCACAACTTTCAAATAGACAATATTACAAATACACACGAAAATGTCTGTGGACCTCTGTTGAAACAGGCACGAACCCTTTGCTACCCATTACTGATCCCGTCATCTTAAAATTCGATGTTTTTTGTTGGAAAACGATGGGCAAACTTTCCCCTACGCCTCGAACACACTCAGATAGAAACGAAAACTCTTTCGGCCCATAAAAAAATCCCCTCATCCAGCACGGAACATTCGCCCCGAACGTAAGATGGCATCACGTCGCCATAGCAACCCCTGTCTGGGAATCTTATTGGACCGCCGTTTCCCTCGTTAGTGCTCCCCTTCGCGCCCCCCCTGCCCCCCCTCCCCTCCGGCTGCCATCGCGGGCCGCAAGAGCGATGCCGTGCCCCGATAAATTTCGACAATTAAATAACGAATTTTGACGGAACAAAAGACGCACGACTCCTTTTCTGTTCTTCTTCTTCTTTTTTTTGTTAGCCCGAATTACGTATTCGGAGGAAACGGGTCGAGGGTCGCGATTGTCGCGAAAGAAACACGAGGAGAGTTTTCCTTTTTCGGGCAGCGAAGAAAGGAACGCGGCGATAAAAGAAGAATGGGACGTGGCGCTTTTTGAAATTAATGATTTGTGTTTGAGTTGGGAGGTTTCGTCTTCTTTGTTGTGTTGGGGACAAGGCGTGTGGGGAATTATACGGGGAAATCAGTTGAATTAGCTAGCGTTTCCTTGCTGTTGAAATTGTGATGTACAGTGTGTAACAGGATCACGATGTACCCCACTCTACTTGTTTATTTTTCGAACGAGAAATTTCAGATTTAGGGTATCCTTTATACAAAATAAAGAGCAACTTTTGACATCCAGAAGAATAATAATTGTTCATGAGAATTCTGTGAGCAAATCAAATAATTCTCGATTCAAAGAATGCATTGAAATGATAACTAGATACTATTTGAAAATGCCAAAATCTTGAAAACTATTCAAGCTTGGTATAGGAAACCCTAATATAAAATGAAAGATAATCGAATTTTGTATTGTTCAGATTGAAAAAATACAGGGTGTTCTATTGAAAATAACAAAGTTATCTACGTTTGAAATTATAAAAAAGTGACGATGAATTATGAACGTCCTGTATAATATTGGGAAACGGGTTCTATCGGGATCTATAGCCTGAAACCTCTTTAATGCTTGGTCAGAATCGGAAGGGATGGTTTTTATACATTTCGATGTTATTCAGTCCCCAATTGAACCCTGCATTTTCAAAAAGGAAACAATAACTCGAAAACGGTTATAGTTAGGTACAGGTACCTTCTATGAAATCGTATTATTTTTTCCTGAACTATCCAAAACTGCAACAAAATACCGGGTGTTCCATTCAAAAAAACCCAACTTTGATATGTCACACTTTTTTGAGCCACCCTCTATCCTCCGAAATAATTTCTATTTGCATCCTCAATGAATATACAGATGATGAAAAGAAGAAATTTCCGAAATAATCAGTGATATTACAGAGACCGTGTCGTATGGGGTGCCCCACCCTGTATAGGATATCCCAAATTTGAAATTTTTTATTCGAAAAATCAACGAGAAAAGTGGTATATGCTCCTGTTACACTCGGTACAATGAAAAATAAGAATGAAATTTTGATTCACTATGTATATGGAATAAAATGAATAATCGAAATGTCTCCAACCACATGTTCAAAGATTAAATTGAGTTTTCGAAATTGAAGCGATGAGTCCAATTTTACTAAAATAATGGTTTTTTGAGTGGAATCAGGTTAAATATGATGAACGAACATACGAGAACGACCTTTAGGATCTTTAGGAGTCTCAAGGAAAATAAAGTTCTTCCAATTGATAAACTAAAAGCGCCTGCTCAACACAACGGAATAAACAATTTGATGATAATTTCGAGAACACAATAATTTATTCAAGGGGAAAAATTAATACAAATGAATATTTCTTACCTAAAAAACAATATTGCTTCGGACCAAGTCTTCGAGATTATTCAGAAGTCTAATTAGGAAGAACTCACTCTCCCTTAGTCATTCTATTTCATTCCTTCCATTCATTTCACTTGTAAATTACAAGTTGAAATGTTTACATGATAAAGTGGATTCCATAATATTATTTTCAATTTGTTAATGTGAACGTAATTGTACCGTGTGTGATAATTCTATTTCTGACAATACAAAAACAATTTGTGTGAGAGTCTATAGCGAAAATGATATGATTTATTTCAATGGTCTTGACGTTTTTTTTTTATTTTTTCACGAGTAGGCGGATTCATAAAGGATAATGATGTTCAATAAAGATTTTTTTTTCGAATTCCTGATGAAAATAGCTTCATTGGCTTGTATTTTCTGTAGAGAGTCTTTCATTGATATTTCATATACAATATCAAAATTGTTTTTGAATCAAATGAGACATTCTAATATACAAAGTGGCCCGGAAGAGATTTTATCGAGAAAAACCTGAAATATGTCAACTTTGTATATGAGGGGGACAACATTTGACGCAAAAAGTGTAGCCCAAACTTTAACCTTTT
Source organism: Plagiodera versicolora (assembly GCA_037013635.1). Lineage (NCBI taxonomy): Eukaryota > Metazoa > Arthropoda > Insecta > Coleoptera > Chrysomelidae > Plagiodera > Plagiodera versicolora. The sequence continues at coordinate 5,291,816 of CM072991.1, read as the reverse complement.
CCCTATACAAACATCGAAATTTGCCCACCTTTACACATACAAAGTGTGAGAAAAACCTGGGGCACTTTTGCCTCCTCCCACCAAAGAAATGGCCTTCAAGATCACCTGATTTAACCCCCATTGATTCCCACCTTTGAGATGTCATCAGCACAATATGGTCGTGAAATATCGAATTCTGAACCATACATTATCCCTACCATTATAATCAACATTCAACTTTTCGTAATCGGAATAATTTTCAACGTCAATATCGTTGAAAGCAGCAGGAATAGGATCAGCAGGGCCGATGCTACATCGCACGCATCGCGTCACCCTTCGCTACTAGACAGAGCCAATATATCAATTAGTGGCACCCGCTAACTGTAGGGGCGTGGCGCCCACGATATTTCTCTACCCCCGAAAGTAAAGCGATACCCGCGAACAGGGGGAGGCTAACGATGCTCTTTGATTCCAGCAACGCCGATATTTGACGATCGGGATATGGTTTCGTGACGTTTAAAGTGGATCTATACCTTTGATTGCTGAGATTCGTATCATGGATCTCATGGAACTAAGTGTGGGTTCATGCAGCATCGAGTAAAGTTTCAACCACTTGTTTCTTAATTGTTACTTTGGCTGCTACTTTATTTATTCCTAAATTGATAATTGTTGGTTGTTACTTGATGAATGATAATCGAAGCTGCATGAATCCACCCTAACTTATCGATCAGGAGCAGTAATTTAAATAGATCATAGTCGTTCGTCAAATAAAATCACGAAACAAGTACATTCAGAAGCCTATTTTACATTTCTGAATGATATTTTGAACAATATAAACTTTGAACAAAAATTTAAAACCACCTACTAAAACGAGCCGAAAGACAGGGCACGAAGGAACTTTTAATCAATGCAGAATTGGCTTGTCTGGGATTGCTCAAAAACTCTCGAGAGCTTGACAGGGAAAAGACAATGTTCTATTGAAAAAATCCATGAAAAACTGCTTGAAAAAAGTTGCATTTCGAAATGTCCAGTTCGAGTAGTTTATCCTGAAAGAATCAAAAACCTTCGGAATTATCGGAAATATTCCCAATTTCTTTTCAGATTATTCTTCATTATAAAAATACACAACTTTTTCCCAATTTAACCAACTTTCTGTCCCTTATATCCCTCAAGTGAAGTGAGTGATTCATTAGAACAAAAATATATACATATTAACATTAACAATTGGAATTACAAAACAAAAAATAAAATTACAATTGGAATCTCAGCATTCAAAATATTATCAAGTTCAAGTATCATTTAGGCTTTTGAAAATAAAGAATAATTTTGTTGAAATATTGTGGTTGTAAACCCTTAAAAATTTCGTATATAAATATCATTGCTAAGTAATACAGGGTGATTCACCTAACTGGTTCATTAGAGGTTTATGGAGAACTGATAGAGATATAAACTTGAAATTTTGGTGGATGCTACTACTTAATGTGTTCTATTTTCCTAAAATATTTTCAATACGGCGGACGTAACCGGTTGAACCGGAAGTGTTTTCAATTTTGTTTTTTCAAATGGAACACCCTGTTTATCTTCACATTTTCAAATTTTACGAAGAATTCTAAACCTGTTGAATTTCGATTTTTTTCCTATCGTGATGTTCATTTTGTTTGTCAAATATGAAATTTATAGTATGCTCATACAAATCGATGAGAAATGAAATTTGCATCGTGTGGTGTGAAAATATTGAAGCCATTTTATTTGAAATGAGGAAGTAATTGGGATTTGAAATTTCCAAGAAGTAAACTGAAATATCAAATTTATTTGAGGGATACCTGATAGAACACTCATTCATTGAATGGAATATCTTGAAAACAAATCACGATAGGAATAAGAACATTCAAAATGCAACTGGTCTAGAATTGTTGCTGGAATTCGAAAATATAAAAATAAACAGAGTGTTCTATTTGAAAAAACAAAGTTGATATCACTTCCGGTTTAACCTCCGGTTTAATCTCAATTCCAATGGCATTCGAAAAATGGACATCCTGTATATCCTCAAGAAACTGGAATTAATATAGTGCAATATTATAACGATAATGAATGAAGGTAGCGTCTGTTTGGTATCGAATCATTTCGAGTATAGGTTAAGGGCCTAGAGACCGTAGGGAAAAAAAACTTGACATCAATGTACACCCTAACCTTCATATCTTGCCGATCAAATCGACGTTATCGATACGAATCGAGAGGCCAATGCGAAAACAATCGAAGCACGGAACCGAAACCGCGATAACGGAGAGCACGGAACACAATTGAGCCCTCCGATCCAACATGGCGACAGGAAGCCAAGCATCAATCACCTCGCACACGTCAATTAGCCACCGGAAGCACGTCACTATCAATTTGAGCAACGCCCGTTCGGATCATGTAACCTATATTGATTCGGAGAGATTTTTTCTGTTGTTTTCGATGATAATTTGTTATGCACGGTCGACAGGAGTTGGTGTCTTCGATTATGCGGTGATGGATGGTGTCATGAATCACCCTCGGGGTTGGATTTTGATCGCGAGGACATGTCTCGTGGGCATTGCGGAATGTCTTGGAAAACTAGGTTCCCATGTACACAGTATACAGTTTTTTAGTATTATTTATTCATTAATTTTTGACATATTACGTACTAGATGAATTGTTTGTCCAAATTGTGCTTTATTACATGGTTGTATTTTTCTTCATCTTCGTTCTGGGTTGCAGGAACCATAATTGTATTATACAGTGTGATCCATTTTTAATGGAAACAACTCCCTAAAATTTTAAGTTGTAGACAGATTTTGATAATTTTTTTTGAAAGTCAAGTACCTTGGGACAAAATTTGGAACGTTTATTTCAATTTTCAGGGTATACTTGTTTTTTTTTCATCTGGTGGCACTTTATTGTTGAAATCATAAGAAATTATTCTCATGACTATATCTGTTGATATAGGGTGTGACTGTTAGCTGTGTGAGTTTTAGAATTTTTGAGTTTTCATAACTTTGTTATTGATGAATATTTTTTCATGACATTTTGGTCACACTTATTCAGAGGCATCAAAATCTGTATACAACTTAAAATTTTAGGAAGTTGTTTCCATTAAAAATGAGTCACACTGTATGTTATAGTTTTGGTTTATGCATTTTGTATTATTTGACATGTTTGCCCATTTACATTTCCTTGTGAATATGTTAATTGGTGAACGAATAAAGTATCTATCTATCTATCATGAAGCGGAGATATAATCATGCATTTGCAAATAAACAATCATTCAAATCCTGGTAATTCCATTAATGGCTCAATTAATACTATTCCTCAATCCAAGAGGACAGCTAATTAATCACACATCAAGAACGCGTAAGTACTTCTCTTGAAAGGTAGCAATGCTTTATTGGCCATTTGACAAATATAGGTGCAATAAAAGTTTGTTCACGTTTTCCTCAAATGCGCAGTGCATCGCCCGAAAAGGAGTTTATAAAGTCCAATTCAACAAAATACCCTGTAGGACCCTCAAATTCGATAGTGAATCTTTGAACGGACTTCCTGTTATCAATTTTCAATTAATAAACGGAACTAGTACGTCCTTGGAATCAGTTTTTCTTGAATAACTGAAAAATAATCTCTTAATGACCCCTACTTCTGGAGAAGGAAAATGATTTCGTGATTTCCTACTGATTTTCCATACCCGGGTATGAGAAAGGCAGGGAATTTTCTTCTCCTAGGTTGGTGGGACTGTCTATAACATTTGTCAAGCGTCTGATGGTCAAACATTTCGATTATCCACGAGTTAAGAATGTTTTTGTAAACAACCAAAAGTAATCTTTTCGATTTTTATACTAGGTGATTTTGAGCATAGAGTTGCATCTAATTTTGTTTGCAGAATGAATATTCTTGTGTAGACACGTTGAAAATATTGCGAAAGGTGTTCGGTGTCCAAATTTGGCACAATAAAACATTTATATGTTGTACAGGGTGGGCCAAATTGGAAAATTCTGAAGGGAAAGTCTTGTTTCTAAACTAGATAGATGGAAACTGGTGGCACTGTCTGACGGTAAATTTTTATAACAAACTCTTATAAAAAAGTCTCAGGCGAACAACTTTTGGTTGTTTCATCACCATCTCATACTGCATTGGTTCTTCGCGACTTTTTTTCCAGAAACTTCACTCATATCGTTCCTCATCCACTGTATTCACCTGATTTAGCTCCGTGAGACTTCTGGCTATTCAGCAAACACAAAATATCAATGCAGTGACGCCGTTTTGACACAACTGAGGAGATTGAATTGAAGGCTATGCCTGAAAAATACTATACCGATTGAAAAAAGCGATAGAAAAAGCGGGTTTTATCAGACGTGATTTACTTCGAAAGTAATCAAACTGAGTTGGAAAAGTAAATAAAGAATTCTCTAACATCTTATCACAGTAGTATCTCAGCCTAACGTTCAAAACTGAAACCCGCCACTGTGCGTTATTCCTTTTGAAAGGCCGAAAATCTCGCAAGTCACTATACCATTTCGACGATAGGTGGTGCGATAAGCGACAGCTGGGGGTGGCGATAAAGGACTTTTAAAGGACGCCCTGGGGAGCAGTAAGTGATGATGCCTCCGTCGAGTATTATTTATTATCGAAAGAGTCGCCATTGTGGGGCCTCATTCGAAATACACACGGTCTGATATGGAATGTTGGGATAAAGTGTGAAGGGTGGATCTGGTACGTGAAAAATCGCGTCATTTGGTGTATGATTCTTATTTCCATGCTTGTGAACAAGATTAGAGCTTTTTATTTCAGTATTTTCTGAAATTTCACAGTCCTAAAGGCCTATTTATTCAAGGAATACAGTTCTGACAGATTTGGTTATCTTTCAATACCAACAGTGCAAAATAAAAAGTAGCTAGCTAACCACTGAACTCAGGCATCAATAATTATGACAACACTTCACTGTGACTTCAAAACGATGTCAAATTTATTTGGAAAAAATCTTTGGAAAAGTTTGTTGATTCTAGTCGAAATTCTTACCAATATTGAAAAAACTAATCAATGGTTATATAAATCGAGAAAATTTCTGAAAATAATTTGTATTATATACAAATCTGAAACATGCTGCAACACCGCACATCCTGGAAAGCAGTCATAACCATCTTGATAAGAGTGAATAGACACATCATTGAAAATCCCATAACAAGAAGGAAATAATCAAAAAGTCAAAATTTATAGCGATAGGAGCGAAAAAACTTATTTCTTTATACAGGGTCACTCACGTTCGATGGTAGGTTGGACGTATATGAAGAACGGGACGTAGGATTATTCTGAAAATTTGGTTTTTCGAGTAATCAGTTCTGTTCTATAGATCTAAAATATTTTCAGCGTTTCGGCGTTGCCGCATCTATCGAAAAGTTGCAATAACTTTGTTATTTCAAATAGAACACCCTGTATTTTATTCAATTTTTCATTTCTCTAGTACTTCTCGATTATTCTCATATGATACTTTCCTATACCTATCTCGAAAGGTTTTCGAGAAATTAATTGATTTCCTTATTTTTCGTGCAAAACATTGGTTCAATTAAATGTTTATTACTGCGGTATTTGGATTCGTAGAATGCTGAAATTTTAGGTGTAGTTTACCAATGTCCTGTGTATCAATTATGTCTGAGGAAATTCGTTCTCCATTGTACAGGGCCGTTCTAATTCGATGACTTTCACGATAGATACAAAAATGGTGAAAAGTGAATTTTTTCAAATGGCTATTTTTCGATAGAAATGGCAAGCCACAATGCTGAATATATTTTAGATCGATAGAACAAAACTGATTACACCAAATTTTCAGGATGATCCTACGTCCCGTTCTCCATATACGTCTAACCTACCATCGACCGTGAGTGACCCTGTATATTTTTCTAATAATTATTATAACTTGGCCTATTGTCCAATTATTGACATTTACTTCTGGGATACCCTGTATAATTACATATTTTTCATGAAGCGATTTTGAGGCCTCTTATTATTCCAAAAATATCCCAAAAAATATCTAATTATGAGTCCATCACGCACAATGGGGGAGACCACTAATTTTTCGAAACAGCATAATCGTGTTCAGTATATCCAAAAACTACCATTCGATATTTTTTTTTTTATTTTTTATTCGGTCTATATCATGAATCATCCATTTGAACTATGCAAATATCGCAATTCGCGCACCCTGTATTACATCGACGTCATAAAAAGTTCCCAGTCAGCCGGCGGCATTAAATCACAGAAGTTTCTGTCATTAGTTGGGCATAACATGTAGTCGTTATCAGATTACATCCAACCCCCGACGACCTAGCGGAGAACTTACGAACTACTAAATGGGTGGATTGTAGTCTATTAATCAAGCACAACCAGCTAGGGTGGGCCTCCGTTCGAATACATCTACATTTCTCCACCATAAATACGGGGTGATAGCAATTACAGATACGGGCTATGCGAATTATAATTTATTACGTCATAACCCCGTGATCGCAGTACTAGCAACGTTCGTAATGTTGATGCTGATCTGGTATTCAATTATGCATCGTGGGGGATGTTTACAGCTATGTTTTCGCATCTAACGATCGATCGATCGGATATAGGAATGTTGTACAGGGTGTATTCTGTGAGGTCACAACAAGAATCGGTTTTGTATACTGTTAAGATCATAAATTATCGAAATAACATTGAACTAACTCAGAAACAGTTTCATTGTTGAAGTGAGAGAGTTGATTAACAAATTGTATTGTAATACTGGCTATTCTTGAGATTTTTCAAACACCATGTATATTATGATTTACTTTTGATTCGCCTTTTTGTTTGACATGTTCTTAGTTCAAATTTAGGTTCCTATGTTGATGCGACAAAATATAAATCAACTAATTATTTCAAGAAATAAAGTTGTGACAGTTCACCGGAAAGTTTTTGAATTGTTTTGAAAATTTTGATTTCTGAGAAACTATGACAGTCTTCTGTTTTGAATAAATTCAATGATTTATTACAAGTAACTATTCCTTCCTCAAAATATATTTTAATAATTGTTTATTTGTTGATCCATCTGAATCTACCAAGAATAAATCAATGTGAAATCCGATAGATTAACTCTGTGATATTATATTTTCAGCGCATTTTCATCATCAAGTATATAATTTTTTTTTCTAGAAGTATCTTTCTCGAAAGATTTTACTACTTGATGAATGAAAGAAGTGAAAAAGATTGAAAATTGAATTCATTAATTTTCCTAGAAGAATCTTTTTGTGGGGAGACTTTTTGCTTCAATATTTATTTATTTATCCATTTAAAACGGGCAAGCCCGTTTCAAAATGAATATATTATTAAATAAACAATCAAAATATTACTAATTTCCTAGAGAAAATTATACACATAATCACATATAATATATTTAAAAACTTTGATATTTTGTTATTTCAATATTATTCCAGAAATATTGCCAACAAAAAAGTTATGAATGAATTTCTTTGTCTCTATCTTCCCCTCTTTGATTTTCCAACAAAAAACTCAATGTCAGTCATTAAACGGCAATGGAGAGAATAAGGCTCGAAAAATTAAAAATATTTGACGCCCTCAATTGTGATCATCATTAGGGCTTCGGTAAAAAAGACCCTCCTCATCAGAATGCAATCATCATGGTTTTTTCTTCTGAGATGTTTTCGCGATAAGAAAATGGCCATTTTTTTAATGCCCCTTCTCAAAAATAACACTCAGGAGTTGTATTATGGCAGCTTCCGCGTTTTGAATAATTATGGTTTTGATAACTCTGAGATATTGAAGTGAAAAAGTATAGAGAGAATAATGAGAACGTTTTTTTTAATTGATTATTCATTACTGATCCTACAACACAGTTGAAATTCATAATGTCTATGCACTGTTCTGTATACTAGGGTAATTTTCCAATATATTCATCAATACATTATTCCGGGTGATTTTCTAAGGTGGAAATTTGGGGGTTGTATATTATAATTTGGTTAACTTTTTTTTACATTTTTGACCCTACTTTCGATTTTTGAGTGAGAATAAATGGGACATCCTATATATCATTACTTATTCAGATCGTTTCAGTTTTTATTTTTCGATTAATAATGCCATGGATCGTGTGAATCGCTTCATTCTTGTTCAAGTGACAGGGGAAAATACGACACTTTACAGTTGTTTTAATAGATATTTAGAAGTCGCCAATATCAATTTTTACAATTGACTTGATTTTTTTAAATGAAAAATGGTTGTCTCGTCGGCTTTTAATGACATATCATTTTTTACGATTGATTTTTTGTTGGATTCAGAATGTCATTCTTGGTCGAATTCAGTACAAATATATAGGATGTCTAATTTGAAAATCGTAAGTTGGGTCAAACCGGAAGTACGGCAAAGCAAGTAAATCGGTCGAAATATGCAAATTGAACTATGTATATTATATATTATTATATATCTCCAGTATTGAAAAAGTTGAAGAGTTGGGCCACTTTGGAGAATCACCCGGTATAGGCTGTCTCTATGAAATAACGAATTGAATAACTGAAAGAACATTCCCTATGAACGTGTATGGATTATGTTCTTTAACTTTCTATCTTTGTTATTTTTTTTTAGAAAATTGTTTTATCGAAAGAAATTATTATTGATATTGTTTATAATTTATTTAAACGTCAAATCACCTTGATAATTAATAATCATCATTTAAAAAGTGTGTATATAAAATTCCACGAAAATTACTCTTCAAAGTACCTTAATTCTGGGAATCCAGAGGGGGTACCTGCTCATTGACCGAACAATTGAAGGGTTCTAGAATTAAGTCATAAAATAATTTCCATTGACTTTTATGCATCCCTATTGGTTAGCCATCCTCATTTAATCACTTAATCCCTAAGCCATTTGTAATCTTACCTGTAAATAATGACGATGAGGTATAAATATTGAAAATCTAGTACTAGTGAACCAAAAAGCAAAATGTATCCGAGAAAGCGATTGTACTCTGAGATGGACATTGCCGAACCCGTTCGAGGACATAGCACAGCGCCAGATTATCTCAATTTTTTGAGATGTCGAAGGACGAGGGTAGAAATGGACTACCAAAGAACGCCCAAAAAGGAATACAGAGTACAATATGAGTATCTGAGTGAAATTATCGAAGAAGAACGCATGATTCTCAAGAATCGGGATACCAATGTCGATGAATATAAACTTCAGGATGACTTTTTGGGGAGAATGATACCACTGAACCAGAAAAACAAGCTGTTTTTCAGGTTGGGTTGGTATGGGAAGTCGTGGAAATTTAGAAATCAAATTCTGGATGAAGTCATCAAGGCGATCATGCCTCGAGAATTTTAATTATTGACACATTGTAAATATTGATTTTTCATTCTAATATCTATTATAATAAAAGACATTTGTTCAGAAAAAAAATCCTTTTATTGTATAGTATGTCTTGTAATCTTTAAAAAACTGTAGACCTTGCAATGAATTTTTTTTTATTTCAATATTGATTCACCAACTTTTATCATTTTACACATTTTCTGACCCGAAATCTCCAAAAGTACATGAATATATCCGAAATTATTGAATAGACATGTCTTTGGAGAACTTAGCAATTAATCTCAGAATTTAAGAATTAAAAATATATCATTCAGTATATAGAAAAGTGATAGTAATTTGATAATGTGGAAACTGTTAATTGAAATCTCAGACATATCCAGGACAAGCCTCACCAGTTTGATGTTGAATTGATAAAATACTAATGAAATAAAATCTACAGGGTGATTCAAAAATGTTTTCCGAGCTTTCTTAGAGTGAGAGTACGTTGAAAGAAAGTATAGTTATGAAAATGAATACCAAGGATTTTAATTTCATCAATTTTGGGTCATGAGTTCATTCATCAAACTCTACTTTTTTCTCAATGTTCCATCACCCCAAGAAAGAAGTACGGCAAAGCGAGTCAATATGTCAAAAACTGTAAATTGAACTATAATACACAACCCCCACTTTTAGTTTTTCTATCTCTAATAATAGGAAAATTATAGGGGTTAGCCACATTGAAGAATCACCCGATATAATCTGGTTGCTTTTCGAAATTCGATTCTTTAACAAAATTTCCTCGATCGATATTTCTTAAGATAATTTCTTTGATAAGAATTTCATAATTTCAGTTGTTTATACGAGTGTTTGTTGTTGAAATACATTTATTAAATACATATATTAAATACATCTCAACAACATTGTTGTAGTTAATTTCTTCGTGTGATTTTTCTACTCAAGAAATGATAGGATTGGAATAATAATAATAATAATAACTTCATTTATTCAGAAGAAATGGGTTTACAAACAGTATATGAATGCGAATAAAGTTGTTCTGGCAATAAGTGCGGATGCACTTGTTACGCTGAAAATGTCATAACAATAATAATAAAAATACAAAATAGGTAACTCAATTTCTGTCGACCAAGCAATGGAAGTAAAAATAAATCGAAATTAATTAAAACCTGAAGTAAAACAAATATACAGATGATAAAATGGTAAAGACTTCAAAGTATATACAAATGTTCAAATGCCCAAATACGATAGGAACACAAATTTTTCGTACTCAATAAGTGTTCCACACTTGTTTCGAGACGCAAAATTCACTAAAAATCAACACCAAAAAAGATGAATACATAAAATTGTAAGCTGATGACAGATGATAAAATGGTAAAGACTCCAAAGTATATACAGATGTTCAAATGCCCAAATACGATAGGAACACAAATTTTTCGTACTCAATAAGTGTTCCACACTTGTTTCGAGACGCAAAATTCACTAAAAATCAACACCAAAAAAGATGAATACATAAAATTGTAAGCTGATGACAGATGATAAAATGGTAAAGACTCCAAAGTATATACAAATGTTCAAATGCCCAAATACGATAGGAACACAAATTTTTCGTACTCAATAAGTGTTCCACACTTGTTTCGAGACGCAAAATTCACTAAAAATCAACACCAAAAAAGATGAATACATAAAATTGTAAGCTGATGACAGATGATAAAATGGTAAAGACTCCAAAGTATATACAAATGTTCAAATGCCCAAATACGATAGGAACACGAATTTTTCGTACTCAATAAGTGTTCCACACTTGTTTCGAGACGCAAAATTCACCCAAAAATCAACACCAAAAAAGATGAATACATAAAATTGTAAGCTGATGACAGATGATAAAATGGTAAAGACTCCAAAGTATATACAAATGTTCAAATGCCCAAATACGATAGGAACACAAATTTTTCGTACTCAATAAGTGTTCCACACTTGTTTCGAGACGCAAAATTCACCCAAAAATCAACACCAAAAAAGATGAATACATAAAATTGTAAGCTGATGACAGATGATAAAATGGTAAAGACTCCAAAGTATATACAAATGTTCAAATGCCCAAATACGATAGGAACACAAATTTTTCGTACTCAATAAGTGTTCCACACTTGTTTCGAGACGCAAAATTCACTAAAAATCAACACCAAAAAAGATGAATACATAAAATTGTAAGCTGATGACAGATGATAAAATGGTAAAGACTCCAAAGTATATACAAATGTTCAAATGCCCAAATACGATAGGAACACGAATTTTTCGTACTCAATAAGTGTTCCACACTTGTTTCGAGACGCAAAATTCACCCAAAAATCAACACCAAAAAAGATGAATACATAAAATTGTAAGCTGATGACAGATGATAAAATGGTAAAGACTCCAAAGTATATACAAATGTTCAAATGCCCAAATACGATAGGAACACAAATTTTTCGTACTCAATAAGTGTTCCACACTTGTTTCGAGACGCAAAATTCACCCAAAAATCAACACCAAAAAAGATGAATACATAAAATTGTAAGCTGATGACAGATGATAAAATGGTAAAGACTCCAAAGTATATACAAATGTTCAAATGCCCAAATACGATAGGAACACAAATTTTTCGTACTCAATAAGTGTTCCACACTTGTTTCGAGACGCAAAATTCACCCAAAAATCAACACCAAAAAAGATGAATACATAAAATTGTAAGCTGATGACAGATGATAAAATGGTAAAGACTCCAAAGTATATACAAATGTTCAAATGCCCAAATACGATAGGAACACAAATTTTTCGTACTCAATAAGTGTTCCACACTTGTTTCGAGACGCAAAATTCACTAAAAATCAACACCAAAAAAGATACACCCATACACTTCCATGCAAAATAACACAGATGAATACACACACCAAAACATACATAACAAAATTGACTTGAATATAATTGGCAGTATTCCCAAACTAGTCGAAAGATTATTGTTATTATTATTATTATTATTAATTATGAAAGTCCATCACACGAAAACATTTTCATAACATACATAGAAAATGTGTTGGTACACATCACCAGATCTGATTAGAAACATTTTTTATCAACCAAATCAGCGATTGCCTGCCTTGTCTGACCGAACATGAATGTTTGGAGTGTCTTTTCGAAAATGAGGAATACTTCGATACTTCTAATCGTATAAGGAATAGTGTTGAACATGATACATATTTCTCAGTATATATTTTGGGCTATGAGATATTTTTTCAATGTACCATGAATTCTTGGCTCACCCTGTATATTTCACAAAAGAAGAGGAAATATTGAATATCATTATGTACAATCTTCACCTCAATGGAGTGGTGAGTCTTTTTTAGTAATTGAAAGACGCCATGGATGGCTCAAAACCTCCAGAACTGTCACCGCTAGACTTTTTGCCATGAAAAACAAAACAGTAGCCATAAAAAATCCCCTCAAGTGGCCCGATCGAATGATACCGTTCCATGGGAAGTGAATAATCTATGTCGATGGCACCGATTATCTATCTCCTAGCGATTCGATCGAAAAAATTGCGTGTTCTGCGGGAGGGTACATTTAGATACAGTCGTTCGAAAAATGAATAGTGACACTGCTCACTTTATCCAACAATAATAGTTAATTGCACTTTGTTTGCACCCGTGGGAAGCTTAGCGCCCTTAGGGCCGACCACCCTTCGTGCTGCTGGCCTTCAGGAGGATCATGCCCTAATTCGTTAAATGGCTGGAAACATATGCCTTTTCATCCCCTTGGAGTGCTCGATGATAATGTACATTTTGATTTGTTTGCGTTTCGTGATTGTTATTGAGGATTACGTCATTCGGGGTGGATTAAAATGATGGTGATGCGTGGTGGATGGATTTGTTGCTGTTTGTGGTCTAAATTAAATAGGCAGTCTATTTATTTGGGAAAATAGGTCTGAGAGATGTGGTTTTCTTTCGATACTGTGAAATGAAAAGTTTTTAACTAACTACTGAACTTCTAATTGGTTGGGAACATTCAGGCATCAATAACACAAGTCTGCAAAAGATACTGATGACATTTTTTCATTAATAATTACGTCACAAAACTTATTTTGTTTGACTGAAACACATCCATTACTGAGAATTGAATTTTTCCTTTCCCCAATGAGTTTCTTTTGGGCACATTTTCGTTTGTAGGAAGCATCTCGAAGGTCTTTCTGAGGCGTCCAAAAGTAATCTGCCATCATCTCCTTGATATCTTGGTGAAATCGTTCACCTTGTTCTTCACTCATATCTCCTGAATTTTGGTGGAAGGTGGAAATGAAGAAAATGAACTTTCAAACTCATTAGGCAACCTAAAAAGTTTGAAATACTTTTAACATTCTTTCGACGATTTGCTTGTATTTAAGGTATTTGTTATTGCCTAAAAATTTCTCTATGATCTCTTTGAAGGCAATTCACTGCTTTCTTTGAGCCTTTGAGGATCTGTCATAACTGTGATGTATTGTGGATCAGCCATGAGCTGTTTAATATCTGGTTCAATGAAAACATCTTCTTCAAATTTGTCTCCAAAAGGTCTGAAAACTTTGATATTGGGTATATGAAGCAATTTCCATCTCTTGTAAGTGACTTTACGAATTGCTTTGTCAGTCACAGCTTTATTTGAAGCGATAGTAGAAGGTATTTATGAGGAGGCCAACACTTTTTGATTCAGTGATTTGCTCGGTCTGTACTATCTTATAGACACAAAAAGCAAGGAATTTTGGTATTCATGACTTCAAGTTATCCCTAAAAATCACTTTCTTTTAGTAAAACTTCACGTTTCGTTTTGAAATTCCTTCAGTATTTTCTTTCTGCTTTATTACTATTGTTTTTTTTTCCGAAAAATGAGTGATATCGATACACCATTGAAGAAATTATATTCGAAGCTATCCAAACCAATACTCAACAAAGCATCTACGATAAAAAATGATGATGATAGATAGATGAAAGACGAAACGTCATACAGCAAAATTTGAGAACACCAAATTATAGTAGAAAAAATATAAATATTGTTAGAATATTCGTGATTTCAGAATTCTTCACAAACTGTTCGCAAAGGAAAAGTAAAATGATTATCCCAAAGTCTATTATCTCCAGCAACAAATAATCGTAGATTTGTACCTTTCTGAACGTCATACTGACTCAAATAAATCATCCTCGTATTTCTAGATCAAATTCGAAACATTCTGTATATAAATGTTACAATATACAGTACGTTTCGTAATATGTGAGACTAATGAAAGCATAAGAATATATTGAAGAAATTATTGAAGTTCGAATGAATATATGTTTCAAATATCAATATCTTCAATATACAGAGTGTTCAGAGTTTCTCTAGTTCTCTAGTTCTCAGAATATCTGCTCAAATTTGGCGTACAGGTTACGCCACAGACCTGACAAAATTAGGCATAGATGATTAATAATTATGATGATAATAATGATACTGATACTAATAATAAAAATGATAATAAAAATAATAACGTTTATTTATGATCATGAATCACATCACATAAATTTATTAAAAACATGTTTTTTTTCAATGAAGATAAGATAGAGATACAAAATGATATTGAAATGATATTGAAAATTAACTGGTGGCTTTCAAAGAACGCTCTGTAAAACATTCTATAGAAATTTTTCGGTAATATATGAGAGTTGATGACCATGAAACTTCGAATATTGATCCCCCCAATCAATTTTGAATTTTGAAATGGATTGAAAATTATAAGAAATACTGTACGTAGGCCTACAGTGAAATTGAATTCTAACTTATCACTGATTATAAATGTATTAGGAAGAGGAATAGTTCAATATCTATTCATATCCATGATCTACACTCCCCACTCCTGCACTCACAAAAACAGGTTTCTATTTCCTAACCAGCTCAACAAAGACTCCTCTTCTTGCGTTCTACAACTCCCAACCGGTTAAACTCGATCCACCCTGCAGGAAGCATTATCAGAGCTCCTGCTTCCGTGAACACCCTGATTTCCTGCAAGAGGGCACTGCGATCACTCCTGCTTACGAGTGGATCGATAGCAGACTCGTTGTTCATCCTTCCGTTAGATGGCAGCAACTACTGTTGAGTGGGGGTAATTTTTTTCACAATGCAATTCCTTCTATTGTTCCTCAATGATTTGAGAAGCTTTCTGACAATAAATGGTTGAATTCTTCTAGTGTAGGAAACAACTTTTTAGTAGTAGGACCAATTTGAATATTGTTCCTTGAAGACTTCTAGCTGGTGATGGTTTTTTGATGGCGTTTGTGTCTTCGGTTTCTTCAAGTTTTCTCAATTTTCAATTATCTCTATAAATAAATTGATCATATTCTCCAATGGTCATAGACTTCTCGTACTTTTCCGAGTGACTTGAGTCAGAGTTAGGGCACCCAGTTGTACTATTTTTCTGATTCCCCAGGCTTTTTCAACGATTTGTCATAGAGGTGGAATCAGTTATTTTGAAATTAATTTTGACACTCAATGTTTCAGGATCTCTGATTTGTATGTTATAGTTTGAGTGATTTGAGCAATTCAAACTGGAGATATTCCTTTTGAGTTGTTTTTCTCTGTGGTTCGAGAATACTTTTGATTAGAAATCATTTTCCCTAACTTCGACCGAAAAAAACAATTCATTCATCAGAGACTATCTCGATTATTCTTGTATCGTTCCTCAATGGTTCCTCATTTCCTTCATGATTCGTTAGCATCCTAATATTTATGATTGAAGTCTTCTTTAGTTGTTCCGTTCATAGGAAACTATCGATCTGAATCCTCAATTTAAGAATCCCATATTCCTTCCTAACTAATATTCTTTCTGAATGTTTTGAGAACATTTCAATACAATTAACTCTCCCTTGTGGTCCAGTAGAAGACCATGGTTTCAGAATCAGTTTATTCTTCTGACCTGATATTCTCCCTCCATGGTTTGACAACATCTTTAATCTTCTTCAGTTGTTTTGAATTGAGGATTTTATAATTGAATCAGAGTTGATTTGGTTCCTCAATCATTTCAAAACCTTTCATTCTTCCTGAACTGATATACTTCCTGAATGGTTTGTGAACATTCTAATGATATCAATTCTTCTCCATTTGTCGTTCGTAGGAAACCATTCTTATTGACTTGTTCCTCAATGGTTTCAGAATCAGTTTATTATTCTGACCTGATATTATTCCTTTGTGATTTGACAACATCTTCAATCTCCTTCAGTTGTTTCGAGTGTAGGAAACCATTCTTCATTCAGGATTTTTTAAACCAATCAGAATCGATTAGGTTTCTCAATTATTCCAAAACCTTTCATTCTTCCTAAACTGATATCCTTCCTGAATGGTATGAGAACATTCTAATAATATCAATTCTTCCCCAGTCGTCATTGTATAGGAAACCTCAATGATTTCGAAACCTGTCTTCTGATCTAATAAACTTCTTTCATGATTCGATAGCATATTGATATTACCACCATAGTTTTCTCCCGTTCATTTAAATGTAGAAACCATTCTTCATAAAGAACGTTTTAGTTGCATCAAAATTGATATGGTTCCTCATTGATTACAAAACTTCCAGAGCTCATATTTTTTGTTGATGATTAAAGAAGATTCTGATAATAAGATTCGCATTATTCTCCAGTTATTGTGAGTGTTCATAAAACTACCCTCTCCACTCACTCAATGAAGTGGGTACACTAGAATAATTCTTCAGTGAGTAAATAATTTTTTTGAAAATTGGGTTTCTTTGCAAAAGAAGAAATTGTCTACAAGTTAAGAGATCTTCTAGCAAGTATCATACCATTGGAGTCCTCAATGAATGGACGAACTTTTAATGTCAATTACCAAACTAGCATAGCATATTTTTTTTCAGCACAGTCAGTCAAAGTTTGGGAAATGTTGGTTGATTGATTATTATTTCTTCCAAGCATATTATTGAGCATCCAAAAAAAATGAAGAGTTAGGATCTGTTGCAACAAAAGTGAAAAAAACTTACACAGGATGCAAATTTTCTGGATGTTTTAAATTACTCAACTTTTGGTCCTTTCCATTTTTCTCAAATTAATTAACTATTTACGTGTCCTATTGCCCGATTCTAGTTTGACATCGACTACTGGGACACCCTGTATCACACTTCTTTCTATTCTGTGGACTTTTCCCTCAATAAGCTGCCCGTACATAACAAATTTCCATCGAGGAATGAAGATATTAACGGCAATCTACCTCAAGACCGAGTCATTTCCTGACTTCAGCTCGCACAACTCTCTTCGAAAGATAGATCAGATAATCCGGGGACACCGGAGCGACGGAGAGGGGATAGACGGGGGGGACAGCTTATCCGGGTTTAATTTAAAATTAATATAGCACAGGCGGCGAATGCAGGAAATGAGCTTTAGAAAGCACGGGGTCGAGCGGGGAAACGGGAGGCGGTCGTGGGGGGGGGGCTCGAGGGGAGGGGAGAGGTAGGGGGGGGCGACCACCACTTAGGTCGCATGGAAATCTCGGGGAAATCCATTCGGAATTCTCGAGTTTGAATTGCGGTAATGAGAGTGTTGGGGTGGAAATCCCGAATAGTTTGAGGCTTCAGCTGAAGTTTGACATATATCCCACCTTTTGGGGGTTCAAGACTAGTGATACGCCATCTTGGGTTTGCTGCTATTCTCAAGGAAATGTTTGTTTCCCGATCAGGCTCAATTGTACGCTAAAAAATATAATTTTTTTGGGTGTAGATGAAATTAAAGTCAAATTCAACTTATACTTCAAGGGGAGTAGATTTTTATCAATCTGAATAGATAAAACAGTTTTCCAGAGGAAATATCCACCGGTCTATGAACATTTATATTCGAAAGAGTTTATTGCTACGAACTGAATGAAAGTTGAATCTTTCAATAATCTCGAAGAAATCGAACCTAAATTCATCAGGAATAAATACAAAGCTGACAAATGACAATCACAATAACGAATGGGGGTTCTAAACCTACAAATTCTACTAATTGGTACATTGGGGGTTTCAAGGACGACAAACAAGAATATTTTATCAGTATTAACATAGTCCTTAGAGGGCACCACTTACCCGCTTACAATTATTTAAAAATACGCACAACTTTTCTGTCTGTCAAAAATCAAAATTATCGATCGTACAATTATTAAACAACGTCATCTTTTGAACGAAAATGTATTCTAGGAAAAAGTCGAAAAACCTCACCGTTTTTACGATAAACCCGATTTCAAGTATTGAAGTCACAAATAAATTCGAATAATTTCATCAAGAAAAAACGAGTAGATTGCTGTCAGACAAGCAAATAGTGTCAGAGAAATCGATATCATGAAAACTGTCGAAGCTATCATACCATGTTGCGCTCAATCGTCATTTTTTGGTCCCCTACTCTCAGTTTCATTTTTTTTACCATATTAAAGAAACACCCTGTATATTACTCAGTACTCAGTTGGAGATCGAGTGATTATTTTATATTTTTGATGAAGGCAGATATTTTTTTCATATTATTATCATTTTCATTATTATTATTATCAATCAATCTGACGATAAACGATCACGATCGGAGGAGAGTGTATGACAATGTGGCATCACGTGACGACATAACACAATGGCGCTAAAGTGAGTCGTCCTTTGCACTGAAATCCAGCCACTGGCTGAAACTTCGCCGCAATTGTCAGTCTCTTCACACTTCCATCGTCCGAGGTACGTACGTACCACTTAGAGCAAGTGACTAATGAATAGAGCCTGATTGGAGATGGAGTTTGAGCTTTTCAGAGAAGTGGAGACAGAGAGGTATTTCGCCGATGACGGTGAACTGGTTATGGAATGTGGATACAGTTTTTACGTATATTTATACAAGGTGTCCTAAAAGTTATGCCATGGAGACAGGAGAGAGAACGTTTTGTGTGAACTGATCCATCTGTACTGTTACGAGGTTTCTTTTATTGTAACAAATATTGCGATTTTTGAGGTCGGTGATTGATCTTCAATAAACAGGATGATTTGTTTGAGTTTACTGAATAGCCAGGCATCGCACGGTGCCAAATCAGGTGAATGCAGTGGTTGAGGAACTATATGAATACAAAATATTCTTCAAAGTGGTTTGGGATCAGAGAGGTCCCTGATAGTCAATAGACGATTATAAAGCAACAAATCTTTGATTTCTCGAAAGTATCCCTTGACGGTAGACGTCAATGGCTGTCCTAAGCGAAACTCGACTTCAACGCGTTCTCGGCTTCCTTTGAACGTTTTCAATCTCAAAGGTTGAATGATAAAGACCTTCTGAAACATTTTCAACTTATTCGTACAAGAATAGTCCTTCTGTATACAAACTTTGATGCGAGCTCAACAAATCATCCATCATCAAATTTCTTTAGGTTATTTACAAAAAAACAAGTGTAACTTGGAGTTAGTTAAACTTTTGGACAAAAAGACGTTTGACCAATGTCAGAGACAGTCCTACTAACCTAGCCTTCCTAATGCTCGTGGGTTTTATATGACAATTTCAACTCACTTTTTGGTAACAGTGGTAGTTTACACTATGTTATTTTATGGATATATTAATTGAATTTCGAAAAAATAGCAGGCTGGACTTTAGGAGACATCATGAGATCATTCATTATTCATGTATAAGAGAGTGTTTTATATCAAGTTTGTCAAATTTGCCCAACCTGTACAATGAGTCAAGAAATAGGTTAGGTCTTTTTTTTATTAAACTTCCCACGAAAGGAGGAAGATATTTCTGACATGTTTGGTTATCCTTCAATACTAATAGTGCAAAATAAACTATCTAGCTAATTACTGAACCTCTGGTTGAGGCACAGCTGGTCATCTGCTAAAAGTATCACGAGAAGAAGAAAATATTCACTTACTATTTTATTTATACATTCATTAGCTGTAATTTCTTTTGACAACATTATATTCTTATATGCTTCAAAATACGTATTTTTTTCTTTTTTGTTATTGCATACTATGGTGTTATACTATTTTGTTTTAAGTTTAATATCACATACAAGCGATAGTTTAAACTGAAGCTTCTCGACTTCTTCCTGTTTATTCACTCAAAATATATTTATATGTACTTCAATTTTCAACTTTCGTGAATAAACACTATTATTATCATTACTATTATTATCATCATCATCATTTATTATTATTCGTTAGAAGAAAATATATCTGATCTGTTGATAAAGTTTGTTAATTCATGTCGTTGTAGAATTTTTCCTAAATATTGAAAAATGTGTTCAATGATCATTTATCTAAGTTTGATGAGTACATTTTATAGACTGAAAACATCTTTCAAATCAATTTGAACGATAAACATAACAACATAACCTAACTTTCAGTTTCGGAGTAAAAAATAGACAAATAAATCAGCAACACCGCACTTTCTGGCGAGCTGTCACAACTATCTCGCTTGAATAAATAGATTATGAGATCGAATACACCGTGAAAACCGACTGACTACAATCCTGCGTATCCCTTTTCTCCTCTTTCGCACGATTACTGCCGGCGGTCGGTGGAAATCACTCCAACGTTTTCGCGTTTCTTGTGTATTCAAGGCGGCGCCATGACGAAAATTGGCGCGTTCTGCACAGTTTTGAGGGCGCGATGTGCTGCGTAATAATAGCAATTTTCTTCGAGAAATTTCTCGCATGGAAATTCGGTCGCTATCATAAAAGGAAAGGGTCATTACGTGGGGGAGAATGTGACAAAGTTGGCTATTCATGTGTGAGTCAATAAATGTCAAGTGGTTGGTGAAAGTCGTTCGATTCTGAATGAGGCAGATAAGGAGAATAGCGTATTGTAACGGAGACAGATGATTTTTCATTGGTTACTCTATTTTGTTCATTCAAATGAGCGTATTTCCACATTTTTGGTAATATCTCTGTAAATATTCATTTCAGCAATATGGTATGCTTATAAACATCGATAGGGAATTGAATTTTACGTCAAATAGTGTGAAAATTCCATTATCTTTCTACTCGAAATAATGAACTTATTGGCATTTGCAATTTCCAAATAGTGAATTGGAATATCGAACACCCTGTTGAATATTTTGGAACACTGTAAGAAGAACCTGATAGAACACTCTTTCATTGATGTGTATACGGAGATTGAAATCTCTATCATGAGAGTTGTAGGTAATACAGACATTTTAGTTAGTCAGTCCATCTGTCATTTTTTTTTTTTCGAAAAAATGGAATATCTCAAAAACAAATCACGACAGAGAAGCGATTCAAATTGCAACAGATCTAGAACTCTTCGTAGAATTCGAAAATGTGAGAATAAACAGGGTGTTCTATTGGAGAAAACAAAGTTGCTTTCACTTCCGGTTCAACCGGAAGTAACAGTATTTTGAAAATATTTTGGGTAAATAGATCACATTGCAAGTTGATAACTCTATTGGTTCTCCATAAACCTCATAAATCACCCTGTATATTCAAAAACGATAAGACAAATATAGTAATTGTTATTGAAGACTCGCCCAACGCGATCCAACCTATTATTTACAGGTGGTCCGTTTTTCGAATGCCACTATGGGGATTTTGCTTATTTCAAGAGAACTACTACAGAAAATTTTCACCTGCAGAAATTCAATTTATTATTAGAATAATTATTTTTGGAGATTCGTTCATTAATTTTTCTTCTTATATTTATTTTTTTTTGTTTTTTGTTCATCTAGTATATAAAATCCCTTCCACGATTGAGATAAAAAATGACCTGTCAATTTCATCTTCAGTAACGGATACTAAGGGAAGCGGTGACTCATCATCCGCACTATATTTGTTAATTTTTATAAATTCAATATCAGTTCATTACTTTCTTATGTTAGGAATTCATTTTATTTTTTGACTTATCGCAACTGGAGAATTTGCCAATGTTTTCTGTAGTAATATGTTGGGAGCATGTAGAATTGTCGAAAATTTTGCATGAAAACTTGTTGCCTAGAAACAGCTTGAAGGCAGTTTTATTGCTATTTACGCCTAGGCCAGGGCACTTTTCAAAAGTAAATAACAATAGAAATGCTTGAATACTGTTTCTTGAAGGCAAACAATTTCAATGCAAAATTTTCAAAAATAACTGTCAAAAAATAAATGACATTTTATTAAGTGAAAATCGCTCTTGTCACCTGCTAGCGTGCCGATTGTTGCTGTAATCAGTGACAATTTTGTCATTTTAAACAGGAATTTTAACATACACCCTATGTCCAAGATAAGGATGTCTATCATGGGGATATCGGGGATACGGAGATGTTCAAATTGGAAAAAAGTTGCGCATTTCCAAGTCTCACAATGTGCCGTTCAGGAAATTTCGAAATTCCAATTAGTTACGGAGATATGCTTGTAAAAACGAAATTTGCCGATTTCGTTTTAATTTTTTTCAGACGTTATTTGAAGAGATACAAGAAAACAAAAGACACTTTCTCATTGCCATTTTTCAATCTCTACAAAACAGCGTTGAGAGATTTTCCGTACGACGTTTCGTTCCGGAGAAACCATCATCAACCTTATTTTTTTATATGGCCCGAGGAAAAGAACTACCCTGTATTGAATAGCATATTTTATTACTAATATAACGATGTATCCTTATCTTCGACACAGTGTATATAAGGTATATGTCAGTTTAAAATCAGTTGTCAACCAACAAACTGTACCAAAAGCAATTGAACAGTCACCGATAGCAAACAAACGAAAAACAAGATGGAAAAGAGTGGGAGGCCAAGATATATTCTTCTCCATTTCACGAAGTTTCATTATTCAAGTTCTCTCAGATGACTTATAGTAAAATCAGAATGAATAATTAAAATCTCGTCAAATTCCAAATCACCACATCACCTGTAATCTATTTCCATCAAAAAGTAGAAAAGGATGAGTAGACGAAGAGAAAGAAGCTGGACAACTCCTCCTCCTCTACTCAGGATGAGTTTTTCCCCAAACTCCGCTCAAATCCGCAACAAAAAAAGATTGCCCAACCACCAACAGCAACAACAAACGCGCATCAATCACCAGATCACCCAAGCTGCCGTACAAAGTCAAGTAGGCCAAGTGCTCGAGGACAAAACACCGCCGATGATCCCCTCTTCACCTATCCTATCCGATACGCTACTCGTGCACGCGTCCGATGCTCACTTCTTTTGTGGTGACACAATGGGGAGGATGACAATCGACATACGTCGACAATTTAACGTCGGTGTAAGCTGAGCCGTGACGAGATCGCTCGCATGTGGACGGACGCTTCGTACCTTTGGGGGTCCTGTGGGAACGGATCGGGCATATTTCAACGGCGAGACGGATTGTTTTGATTCCGTAGGTGGGAACGCAGGGGTTGGGCTAATTGGCCGGAGTGCATTGTCGGAGATCGTGAGAGGAGTTTATTTTGTTTGGTTGTTTTTTGGTGATGCTCGGTGGAAGAGCACGAGTGTTTGGCAAAAAGGGCGGGCAAATACTGAGATTTCTTGAAATTCTAATGATTTTGAACTGACAGCATTGGCAACTCGAATGAAGACGTAGAAAATCTGACATTAGAAAGCACTGGACTGGTTTTGAATTTACAACATTCAAGAGATACAGTCTTACTCCCCTCTAATCTCTGATCTCGTTGCTGAAGATAAAATTGAAATGAGCTTGGACACGTCACTTTTTGATTCAAATGGGGCGACCTTTTTGAACAAGAGAATTGTCACTCCTTTTACCTCCTCTCCTAGATAGCCTCGTTCTTCTTCCTCTTGTTATTAATTTTTCACTTCACTAAAATAATAATCATCGGTGATTGTTCAATTTGTTAATGTTATCACGCATTCAAGAAAAGTTAGAGAACTTCTCCGTATGAGTAGGAGAAGAATAGCTTGTCCTTCTTCTTATTTTCCTACTTCTTCAAGCTTTTATTCATTCTTATAAAGATAAACTGTTTCATAAAGTTTTTAGATGATGTGGTGTTTTGGAATCAAAATTTGTTATTAACTATAATCATCAGTGGTTGTTCCATCTCTTCCGTTTTAAAAAGAGGTGAAGAAATAACTCCTCATGAGCAAAAGAAGATATACTTCTTTCCTCTCCTCTCCTCTCCTCCATGAAGTGGTCATTTGGATTCAGATAGTTTTCAACAATATTATAATTATCAGTGGTTATTTATTCTGTTTTTTGTTATATCTCGTTTCAAAGAACTTAAGAAACAACTCCTAATGAATAGGAGCGGAGAGGCTCATCCTCCTCCTTCTTCTCCCTCTTTCTCCCATTCTTCGTCACCTTCTTTCTGATGAAGATGAATTGTACGATATAGTTCGGAGGAGTTTATAATTATTGGAGAAGAAGAGGTCATCCCTCTGCCTCTTCTTTCTTCTTCAGATCAAATTTTCGTGGTTGTTCACACTCATTTGATAACAGTCTTTTGAAGTTAAGAAAAAACCTCCAAAGTGTATGCGAGGAATAGTATGTCTTATCTTCTCTTTCATATCATCTTCTTCAATATTCTCTTGTTCTTTCTTGAGTCCTTTTTTTCAATGAAAATAAACTGTTTGGCGAATTCGTCAGAGAATTTAATGATTAGGAATCGAATGAAATTCAAAGAGATTTCTCTGAAAGCAAATTCAGATTGACTGCATAAAAAAAGAGTGCCTACATTTCTCCCCATTCAAGAGTAAATGATGAATTTTCTGGTATTGATATTCATATAAAATCTTTGCTAAATTTATTGATAATATTCATTCAACTCATCACCTGGATCTTCCAAATGGAACAAAATTGGTTCGAGTTTCTTTGTACCAAGAAAAAATACTTCACACTACATTGTTGCGGCTCTATAAACAAACATGTGGAAAAAATATTGTCCTCTAGAAATGATGAAGTTCAAAATCGTAAAAATTTCGACGAGCACAAACTTTGTGAGCGTATCAAAAATGTATCCCCAATAATCGTTGTGCAATCATTGTGAAGTGTTGCAATAATTATTGATGCCTAAATGTTTCCAGCTATATCTTAACCAATTAGAACTTCATTGGTCAGTGGATACTTTTTTTCCACTGGTAGTATTAAGAGATAACCAAATCTGTCAGAACTATCTTTCTCAAAAAACAGACTTTGCTTGAAAGGCAGATCAGATTCCAAACTTCATTTATATAATATAAATTTGATCAAACTGTACCATTTTTTGGTTATTCTGGTTATTCTTTTTTATTTTTGTTCATTTGAACTTTGGACACGTAATCCTAAATAACATTTCTAGGATCCAAATAAGAAATAATGACACAATTGCCTCAAGTTTCCGAGAACTGAGACTATTTGTTGAACTACGAATTTAAAATTTTCAAGATTCGTCGACTTTGACAGGCTCTCCTTTAAAGAAATGTTCCAGAGTGAATTGGCAAGTGGCATTTGAAGTTGTTTGGTGAATGGTACAATACTTGTCAGTTCCATACAATGAAAAAGAGTAAAAATAAATTAAAACCTTAAGTAACCCGATCTCAGATAAAATGTTTTTAATTCGCACAAGCTCTAGGTAGGTTCTTAATTCAAATGCAAAATGATCAATGAGTTCTGGGACACCCTGTATATAATAATGTGCGATTTTGCCTCAATTCAACTCAGTAAGTATCTCCTAGGAGAGTCTTGAAGTAGCTCTCAAAAAATAGACAGCCGGTTTACTGTTTTTCAAAAAATCATTGCTTTCCGCTCCCGAAATACTTTCGATAGACTCTCGAAAAAAAAAAATCACCCCACCAAGGCTTCCTGTGAAATAAACGATCCCAATTAGCCGCTACATCAAATCCCCGAAAAGAAAAAAGGAAAAAACCTCTCATAATCACTCTCGGCTCGTCTCTTCGACACGCTTTCGGCTCGTTTGCCTATCGGCTAATTTCCATGGCGGCTCTTCCTTTTGTCGGGCAATATGTCGAGGCGCTAGTTAGACCGACGACCGCCGCAGCGCCACCGTCACCGGAAGTGTCGCCATGGTAACGCGGCCGCGGCATCGATTGCCGCTTTTCGGCGGCCGATGGAAGACAGTGGCGTACGTGAGGTTCCATCCGTCTGGCGAGTTTTTGGGTTGTGAGGAGTTAGAAGAAGAAGAAGAAGAAGAAATATACAGGGTGATTCACCTAACTGGTTCATTAAAGGTTTATGGAGAACTAGGAGAGATATCGAATTGAAACTTTGGTGGATACTATTACTCAATGTGTTCTATCTTCCTAAAATATTTTCAATACCCTTTCACTTCCGGTTTAACCGGAAGTGATATCAACTTTGTTTTTTCAAATGGAACACCCTGTTTATTTTTGCATTATTGAATTCTACGAAGAATTCTGGGCCTGTTGCATTTTGAATTTTCTTCCTATCGTGATTCGTTTGCAAGATATTCCATTCTTTCGAAAAATTTTTACAGATGGACTGACTCACTAAAATGTCCATATAACCTTCAATTTTCAAGATTTGAAGTTCAATTTCCGTATACACATGAATGAAAGAGTGTTCTATCAGGTATCCTTAGAAGTGTTTCAAAATATTCAACAGGGTGTTTGATATTTCAGTTTACTTTTTGTAAATTTCAAATCGCAATAACTTTTTTATTTCAAATAGAATGACTATGCAATTTTCACACTATCCGATGTAAAATTCAATTTCCTATCGATTTGCATAAGCATACCATATTGCTTAAATTGATATTTACAGAGATATGAACAAAAATGTGGAAATACGCTCATTTGTCTCATGTGTATATTCACAAGTGTGCTTTGGATGGTTCTAAATTTCATATTTGACGAATAATATAAATATTAATTGATGCCTAACACATAAAGAAACAAATATGGTGCACCATCATATGGTGTTAGAAACATCATACAGAAATTGATGACTGATGGATTCGGCAAGGGTGGATCATGGTAATTGCCTTCGAGGTCACATGACTTGATGTCTCTCGATTTCTATCTCTGGGGTTTCAGGAAAAATAGAGTTTTCAAAATGGCTGATGACTTTTAAAATTCCCTAGAGCCAAAAAATTGCGCCTGGCTTTGGCAAAATTGTCATAAGAAATTGAAAGGTCGAGTACTGAAGGTGTCCGGAAAAGAATTATTATGTGTCGTGAACAACATGGACATTTTGAACAATTACTTGTTTTGTTTTATCCCTTTATCAGAATATCATTTTTGATGCTATATTATTTGTTTCGTGATAGGTTTGCATAAGTATATCCATAGACGAAGTGGAGATAGTTACTTCCTAATGGATTGATGTTCATATTATTCGTCAAATATGAAATTCAGAACCATCCAAAGCACACTTGTGAAAATACACATGAGACAAATGAGCGTATTTCCACATTTTTGTTGATATCTCTGTGAATATCTATTTTATTCATATGGTTTGCTTATGCAAATCGATAGGAAATTAAATTTCACGTCGGATTGTGTGAAAATTGCATAGTCATTCTATTTGAAATAAAAAAGTTATGGCTATTTGAAATTTACAAAAAGTAAACTGAAATATCAAACACCCTGTTGAATATTTTGGAACACTCTGAACAATACCTGATAGAACACGCTTTCATTCATGTGTATACGGAAATTGAACCTCAAATCTTGAAAATTGAAGATTATATGGACATTTCAGTGAGTCAGTCCATCTGTCAAAATTTTTCGAAAGAATGGAATATCTTGCAAACGAATCACGATAGGAAGAAAATTCTAAATGCAACAGGTCCAGAATTCTTCGTAGAATTCGAAAATGCAAAAATAAACAGGGTGTTCCATTTGAAAAAACAAAGTTGATATCACTTCCGGTTAAACCGGAAGTGACAGGGTATTGAAAATATTTTAGGAAGATAGAACACATTGAGTAGTAGCATCCACCAAAATTTCAATTTGATATCTCTTCTAGTTCTTCATAAACCTCTAATGAACCAGTTAGGTGAATCACCCTGTATTTATTCATCTTTTAAAGTAGTACAAAAAATGTTTCAACAGAAATGGAAGTCAATACACAGATGCATCTACTTTATTAGACTAGTCACAGATTAGGATGAGTGAGGGGTTGTGACGACCAACATCGTTCACCGTATAATCATACATTTACATTTGTACTTTACCTAGATTGGATTAACATAATGGAGCAGTAACCTATACTTGATCTTTATAATCAAAAAATTCAGCTAGTGAATAAAAGCTATGTTTACATAAGAATTTTTTAGTTTTGTTTTTTAATTCCTTTGGGTTATCAACATTTGGAATTATTGTTCTTATTTTGTTAATGCACTTACTTCCCATGAAGTTTTAGAATAGATTGTATCTTTACTGGAAACACTTTAACACCCTATATATTTGTAAACATTTGTTGTTGTGAAATGAATAGGATCATAGCTACAAGATGATGAAAGGAAATATTGGGTGTTCCTTAAAAAAACAAGGTTTTCGTTAAACGAAATCTCCTGAATTGATGCTATTCAAAAAACACCCTGTATACAAACCATGACTTCACTCAGTTCAGACATTTCAGCTTTCGTACCGACCAAATTGGTTCACGTATCCCTGATATAGTTTTTTGGGAGCATGTATGCTGCAACAATTTCTGCAAATTTTTGTTTTTTTGCTTTAGCTCAACGTCACTGGATATAAAAAAAAGATGGGACTAAATATACAGGATGTTTCAGAGTTGCACGGAAATATTTCACGTATTCTCTGGTACAAAATAAGTAATAAAGTTCTTATGAACATGTGTCCGATCTCGATTATTAGCGAAGTTACAGGGTGTTGCAAGTTGAAGAAAAATCGGGTTTTTATTCTATTGTGCTTGATCTACTGCAGATAGAGCTTTCAAATTTTGTATGAGTATTGGGCAATAGGTGCTGCTTAATATGAAAGTAAATTTTCTCCAAATACCATACAGGGTATTGCATTTTCCGAGGTCTCAATCCATAAAAGCCTTAAGGAAAACTTGCTCGTACGCCACTGATGAATTTCAATATTTCTTCAAGTTCTTCAACCTATTACCTAAATTTTATTCCTCCTGACTTTTGGTCGAATTCCGTTCAGTTTCCTCAGAAATTAATTAATTTGTAAATTGGCTCAAAGTTACATGCTCTGAAATATTTATACTATTTCAATATCTGATAATAATCAAAGCATCATAATCAAATGGAAAAGATATTTACTAAAGAATTTTCAAAGTGGCCCTCGTCTTGTTGAATAACATTGAGCACGACGAATCCATGATTTCTTGGCAATTCGTATCAACACCCTGTAACTCTGCTAATAATCGAAATCGGAGACATGTTCATGGAAACTTCTTTCCTCATTCTGTATCAGAGAATACATACTTGAAATATTGCCGTACAATTCTGAAACACCCTGTAAAATATATGAGAAGACTAAAAGTTTGAGAATACATTAAAACCAAAGAAATTAAAAATAAATATAGTTTAAGAAACATCAAAAATACACGCTTTCATGATGAACTGGAAGAGCAAAAATAATTATCAATTGGGAAAAATATCTTACTTAATGTAAAAAAAAGTCTGGTGAGTTACAAATGTTTTCTACAATAACAATATTTTTTTCATTGATTTATTTTTATATTAATAATTATTTTTGACTTTTCATCTGATCATTATGGCGTGTTTTTTTCAAACTTTATTAATTCTTGATATCATACTTTGATTTTTTTGGTGATGGACGCGATTCGAACGACGCCCGAAGACTAAACCAAAACTTGCGCCTCAAAACTACTAACTCTTTGTCCAAAGGAGAGTTACTCACAAACATAAGCTAATGAAATAGTTTCGAAAATCATAACGTTCTGCAACGTTCTGCAGGTTATACCTTTTTTTTTTCAAAAAATCAGTGATCTCGACTATTCAGCCAACCACGTGTCTCTGTTGAGCCGATTTATATGAAGTGGCACTCGAAAACGCCTCCACCATGACCTAACCCAACTTCTCGGTGTACGAGACCGCCTTATCCGCCTCTCTTCTTCTTCTCCTCGTCTTGGAGCGTCCGACCATCGCGACGCGTCGTTTCCGGTCGACTCCGGAGCGCGTGCGGAAAACGCTCGCTCCGGGTGAAATTAGCCGGGGCTCCGGGGAGGAAGTGGCCCGGAGACAGCGGTATCCGCCGACGGCCGGAGCTTTTCCGCCCGGAGCGCCGTTTCACCTGCAAAGTCCCGCAGGATTCGTTCGTTTTGTTACCCATGGAGAGGACTTGCGATCGGTAGGAAAAATAATGAATGTGTTTTTTGAGATGAATCGAATTATGGACAGCTTCAGTCAAAACCACACCTTTTCCAATTTCCATAAAGCGTCAAATGCATTTCAGAAAGTGATATACCGGGTGTCCCAAATTATCGTGTACATGCAATATCTCGCTCATTTGAGATAATTTAAAAATCGAAAAACTTTTTTGAATGCCACTAAAGTACCTCCATAATGACTTGAAAATACTTTATTGCATTTGACAGGCTTGTGCACATACTTGTCACTTTTTATTTCAAAATGGAACCCTCTGTATATTGTCATTAAAACTTGCAGGTTATTCTATTTGTTGCTTTTTTCTCATCACCAAAAAAATTCCATTTCAGACTTTTTTATATCGCCTAATTATAAGTAAAATAACAACTTTATTGTATTGGTGTATTCTAAATGAAATAACACGCAATTTTAAAGGAAAATATACAGGGGGTACCATTTTATGAATGTGACAAATAGTTCCACAAGCCTGTCAAATACAATGCAGTTTTTTATAAGTCATTATGTAGGTACGTTTGTGCCATTCAAAACAGTCTTTCAATTTTCAGATTATCTTGTTAAATAAGCGAGATATTGTATGTATACGATAATTTGGGACACCCGGTATATATTTCAGAATAATCTAATGTATTTTAGGAAGCAACAGATATATTTGACTCTTTCGGATAACTATTCTGAAATATAATTAGCTTTTCCAAAATTCATCCGACTATTCTAAATTTCAGTTGACGTTTTCGGAAATATATTTGGCTATTTTGAAATACATTCAACACTTTTCGAAATGCAGTTTTTCACCGCAAGTTTCTATGACGAAAACTTTCAAGTACAGTTACTCTATCGAAATACCCGGTACAATGGTAAAAATTGCGTACTCAGCTTACAAATTTGCTTCATTAGTGACTATTTTGCTTTGAATTTCAATTATTCCACATACCAATAATGAAAAACTTAGTATATTATATCAACGAGAACAGAACCATACATGAAGATGATGAGCACATCAACATATTTTTTTAGAATGGTACAAAAATAATCTCTCGGCAAGAATCCACTGATGAAATGATGAAATCATCAAGAACGGAGCAGGAAATTATAATCTCCATGAAATTTTATGTATCGCATGAGTTTAATGATAAATAATCCAAAGCAGCAAATGAAGATCGTAATGAAAAAATAAAATATTGCTAACAATTTTTTGAAATACGAAACGCAGTCTCACATTTATGATCTTGATTGGCTCGTGTGATTTTTTCCTTTGTGTCATAGTCATTGCTCATATTTCATTTCTCATTTTCTTATCAGGAAATGAGTTGCAAATATACAGGTGAAACTAATAGAAGCGTGTTGATAATATTCGGTTTTCATTATAGAAGTTTGGATGAGGATTTTTTCAGTTATGAACCAGCTCCTGCAAGTTCAATATCAGTTCGAAAAAATATGTTCAAGGTCGATGCAAATTAATTCGTTAAATCATGAATATCAATAAAATCATAGGGATGCGCTTAATGTAATAATTCATGCAATCCTCCCCAACAATATCTGCCTCAGCGACTCCGATGACAGCCGGACGCCTGTCAAATCGACTTTCCCACGTTCTACCCCGACCCAATCATCAAAATAACAACAAACCATTACGTTTCGTCGTCGAGGCCGTCGTGATTGAGCGCGTACGTGTCTACGCGTGGGGTGCCTCACGGTTCCCCGTCGGGCCGAGAAAGTTCGATAAATCAAGGTGGCGATCCGGTCGGACGACGACGATCACGTGACCCGTGAGTCGAGGGTGACTGGGGTGGGCGACCGGACAACTCGCGCGTTTGACCTTCGGATCGGTTTTTTTGCCAGCGTCGGTTCGGTTGGGTTTGGTGACGTCATGTTTCTGGTGGAAGGTTGCCAGGTATCGGAGAATCGATGGGGTGTGATGGGTTTTTAGTAGGAACAAGGATGTTTTTGATTTATTCCAGGACGATTCAATTCCGCACCGATGAAAATCATTACGTCATCATTTTTTTAATCACTGAAGGTTTGGACCCTTGGCATACACTGCAAGCAAGGGCTTATTGTAGTTCCCCTTCAAGAGGGTTTCTATTAATGTAGCAAGTATTTTATTCATGTTTATTTCACTGAAGGAGTCCAAAGGAAACACTGTAGCCAAAGATTCTGATACCTTAAAGGAGACTTCGTACTTGGAGTTCCATATTTCAGGTGTTTACGTTTTATTTTTTTTTTAAGGAAACGAGTTAGGCTTTTTGAGTGCGGTTTTATTCTTGCTTTTATTCATGATATACAGAACGTCAAAAAAATTTTTTGAAGAAAAACAAACAAAATGGCGGCCGTTGCAGCTCCGCGAAAACAAGTCCTCAAATCGTGGGAGGTAAACGGCTGACGTCACTGCCCCTTCTTTGTTGATCCGAAACTTAAATTCAAAGCATATTATCAATGTGTGACCCTTTGGCTATGAAATGACGAATGGGTTTTTTGTTCAGTACAAATTTAGAAAAATGGCAGCAATATAAACAAAAAAATCGAATTTTCGCGTTATGTTTTTATAAAAAGATGAATAACAAATGCGAAAATGTATCTATCGAAAAAACGATCCGTCATTATTCCGTGAAGACATATTTTCTGAATATGCTCTCCAAATTTCAGGTCAACATGTTAATAACAGCAGTCAGGAGAATGTAAGCCATTTTTGGAAACGTGTTTTCGAGAAAAACGCCTTTTAAGTTTTGTTATGTGTGCAGAGCGCGCTGACGGTATCGATTCAAACGCATTTAAAATATCGTAGACGTTCGAAATCCGGAAAACGCTTCGAATGTCTTAATTCTACTCACATATAGATTAAAAATCCGTAATGAAAAAAAATATTTTTGGAAAATTTCAAGGACGAAGTCTCCCCCAAAAGACATGAGCCCTTTTGAGTAGTTCACAAAACTCAGTATGTTACAAGGTTCCTACAAACTGTGTCCAATAGTCTCAGGCTCCAAGCCTCACAATCTAGAATTTTGGTAGAGCCCCATCTCCTGTAAATTTTCTCTCACTGGTCTGTAAGAAGACCTGTTACTAATCTTCTCAGATCTCAAATTAGCTCATTTTTTTTTCTGAAACTCTGAAGTGTGTTGAGAAGTGCTTCTCTTTCAAAATGGTACAATAAATTGTCGTACCAAAACCTTGCTCAGCCCTTATCCCCCTGTATACCAGATCAGTCTACCTTGCTTTTCTCTAGTAAGGTCTTCGTACTACTCCCTTCGATCTGGGATGGACACCTTGACGAATGAATACAAAATGCAATGAGTTTGCAAAATTTCATTTTGATGACCATTCGATCTTCTACATCAAAATTTCAATGAAATTTTATAAATTCCACGACTAAATGGGTGACCCTGTATTATGTGGTATTCAAAATAAGTTGCTATCAACTTCCGGTACAACCGGAAGTAACAGAACATTGAGAATATAAAATCAATAATGAATTTCATCATAAGAATCATTTTGGAAACGAAAACGTACAGTTTCGGAAAAAAATATCTGAAGTAGAGGCAGAAATTTCTAAGTGTAACAAGGAAAGCAAGTGTGTTATAATCCCACGTAATCAAGAGAGACATATATTCAATGTATCAACTCAATCTGATCACGGTGAAGCCAATCATAGAGCTATTCAAAGCGAAATTGTGATACTTTCTCAATTTTTGGTAGTCTGTCCTTTTCATTCTCGTTGAACCACTATCTTGTAAATTCCTTTTATCCAATGCTGTATAATATGGCAGTATGAACGAATCGGAAATGTTTTCTTACGATAATCTTCTCATTCTCAGGTGTTGACAGCTAGCATGAATATGTATGAATCAGGAAAAATACTGTCCTATGGTTCTTGGTTTTTTTTTATCTTCAATATTGGGTAGCCTATAGTACCCTGTTTGATAATCGTATGAAAGAAATCAACTGGTGTCAAATCCGGACCTTAAGCGGACCAAATCCAATAGTCCTTTTCCATCAGGGAATTCAGCATCAAGAAACAGTCGAATGCATCGCGGTCAAAGCCCTCACGATGTGATGAATCATTTAACCAGGAAGCTCAACTAATTCCTATAAAAAACGTCTCGAATGCGAATCATCCGAAAGTTGTGTGAACAAAACCAGATAAAACAACCCCCTGCACAAACTAATTGAACACCTGAAGGTAAATACGCAAGCACCTATCATAAAACACAAGCACCGCACACACACACACACAAATCGCTCCCCTCGCTAGTAGGCGTGGCCTACTTATGACGCAACAAGCCATTCGCCCCTCCCGATTGGCTCTCCCGTGACGTACCTACCCTCGGCACCGCCCCCTCGACGACGGCACGGGGGAAAGTCCACAGTCGATCGTAAGCCAGACAGATTGCGGTGATAGAAAGTCTTGACAGTTGCCGGGGTGGTTTTTGGTGGTGCGTGCGTGTTTTTTATGAGGCTAGAGGAAGAATGTTGGACATCAAACCTACGGCCGACTATTTGAGTCGCAACTCTTTCGGGCAGTTTTCCATGCTGTTTGGTAATTATTTTGAGTTGTGCTTTTGTTGAGTGTGATGTGGTAGAAGGAAGTGGCCACCTGGATTGATATACTTGACCCCAATCGATTTTTTCCTACGTTCATTTGGTGATTTAATTATATTGATCTGTTTATTCAAGAGAGAAACTTGTGAGAATTCAACGTAATTCTTAAAATCGTTTTGGAACAATCTCAATACTGTCGAATTATGCATTCATTTTTTATTCCCATTATGAAGAATCAACAAACTGTCATCAATTATCTTCCTCATATAAATAGACTAGGTACTGATTCCAATTGACTCATTTTGTAAAAATGCCCTTGATGTAATATTCAAGACGGTTCTTTATTCAAAATTCAATGAATGTCTCTCGAATTTCAGTTACAAAAAATAATATTAATTATTATCCATAACAAATACAAAAGTAGATAATTAATAAAATAATTGTTGAAATATTCATGCTTCAAAAGAAGACTTTTAGTAAACTTTGACGATAATTCAATTTCGACTCTAGGTCTAATTCACGAATACAAATAACATTCGCCATTTTCATAACCTGTCAAACAGGTAACTAATTCACTGTTTGCTTCATACAGTGTGGAACAGTCGAATGGAATAAATTTTGAAAAACATGTTGAGACATCTCTTACATTGAAATTAATGTTTTTTTTTTGTTTTTCTTCACATTATTTTTGAAATGAAATAATTTTCTTTGTTCAATGTTAATTTTTGTAGTACATACATCTAAAAACATTCAATATTTTCGAAACAGTTGAGGATAGGTATGGGACATTGTACATGAATTTTCTGAAAAAAATAAAAAAAACTAATGATATACAGGGGGTTGTATTTAAAATAAGAAAGTTGGTATCGGCCACTGTCACATGACATACCCTCTATAATTATTTTTTTCAAATGCGCATCTAAAAATACAAATCGACGTGCTCTAGCGTTTTTCCCAACATGCTCTCATTTATTC
Organism: Plagiodera versicolora; assembly: GCA_037013635.1. Lineage (NCBI taxonomy): Eukaryota > Metazoa > Arthropoda > Insecta > Coleoptera > Chrysomelidae > Plagiodera > Plagiodera versicolora. Next base: position 5,255,725 of record CM072991.1, on the reverse strand, counting down.
GTTATTGAATTTATTCCATTTGACTGTTCCACACTGCATATTTTCTGCTGTGTATTTAGAATAATCAAAAATGATACACACGCCTATCTTTTTTTTTGTACTGTTTACATCTTCTGGTGTACAGTAATTAAACACAGACTAACAACCAAAATGAAGTAAAACAATGATATTGTATATTTACGAACATTTTGGTCAACAACAATTTTTTCGACAAAAACTTAGGAAAATGTTCGTTATCAACGTCATTATTCATGTGCTAATAAATCTGAAAAAAATTGATCCCTGATTATTTCTTCAAATCAAAATAAGGGTGGATTTTCAATATTCAGTTCTTCAAATTGGGTGAAACCATTTATATTCGATCGAATTCATTTAGGGAACTCAAAACAGGTAATTCCAAATCAAAATTTTGAAAGTTGTTAAGCTCTAGAAACTAAAAAAATGATCCCTGCTGAAGGAGGCTTCTACTAAATTTATATTGTGAATTGCAATATTTCTTGCAATGTTTATTTTCAACAAGGGAATGGTGATCAGTTGCAACTTGTGGGACAACTGCGAAATATTTTTTCAGAATTAATTCTTCCAGTTATGACTATTCCAGTTTTGGAATTTCGGTGCTACAGAATAGACAAAAAACCCTTGGATAAAAGTAACAGGTGATCTCTTTTCACATTTGTAGTTTTTGAAGATCCATGATAAAATTTGGATATTTTATACCTTTCATCATTTCTATCGACGATGCTATTATTTTCAGACTCCAGCCAATATTCAGACGATTTGTCTTTGGACCGATCTTAATTTTTTTTATATTTATTTTACTAGTGATTTCATGAAAATTTGTCTCATCTATTTCCAATTTAGGTTATGAAATTAATTGAACAGATTACTATTATTTACAATCTGTATGATATACGGATCGTTCGAAGTTTTTTGAAATATTCTTTTCATAAAATAGTTTTTGAATAGTTGGAAGAAATGGATGAATACTATTGATATTAACAATAACGATTTCGTTACAGATACATCTTACAAAGGATCATGGGCTTCACATTCGTCATCACAAACTCAAGGTATGTAAAGTACAACTAATATTTCAACTCAATTTTCCACATGACGCAAAATCAAAAATACTGAATTCCAAAGCATAGTTCATACCACAAACTCCGGAAGTGGTGACTTTAAATATGTTATCGTTTTCTCATTTGTCCATTCAATATTTGAAACTATCACACAAATATCAAGGTTAGGTTCTTATTTACTTCATATCTTTTGCATAGATAGATTAGAATGGAAGCCTTTACACTGCAACCTTTACAGATTATGCACGCCCTCTGTATCTAGACCTATTTTTGTAACCATACACCATGGGCCAGACCTTAAGTCCTTCATGTACCGAAAAGGTTGTAGTTTTTCTTCACCTAGTATAGAAAAACTTTAGCCATGACAAATCTTCGCAATAGGACAGAATGTGTGCAGAGGTTTCCTCTTCTTCTCAATAGAACCTACCAAAGGGCACCCCAAGCTCTTTCTTGAGCTAGCACGTTAGCCCCTTCGTTGCCCTTGTAACCTGTGTGGCCTGGTACACAGGCTAGAGGTATTTTATTTCGACTGCTCAACTTCTAGATGGTTTCGGAGCAATCCCAGACAAGTTTGAGCTTTGACTGGAGCAATGGTCTTTCCTACAAACTCCTGCCTCAGTAACTCCACTGTTCAGTGCCTAGAATATGGTCACGTGTTTTCACAAGCTAAATATAGCTGCTCTTATATTTTGATCGTTTTTTTGAGGAAAGTTCACAGACACTTGCAATATCCAATGTGTCAACTCATTATGATTTGGCGAAATAATCCATTCTTACATTCTTATTGGTAACTTTAACAGGAACTCTATGTGTTCAGATCAATAACTTTTATTTCCACATAGTTTCTAGTGTCTTGAGGTGAACTTGCCTATGTTTTATACTTTCAAATTGTCCTAAATATTTGTGGGAGGATGTCAGTGTTCTGAAAAAATGATTTTCTGGAAATTGGGAGTCAATCATGCATAAATCTATTATTATTATTAATCAGCAAGTTGTCTGCTGCTGGCTTTCCGTCATGGTTAACAAACTGGTTGAATAGTTATATTCTGTCCTTGTCACATCAGGAGTTCCACAGGGATCACACTTGGGTCCCCTGTTGTTTAACATTTTGATCAATGACATAGGAGCCGTTTTTGGGAATTGTAAATTCCTCCTTTCTGCTGATGATTTGACATTGTATACAAACATCTCAAAACCAACTGATTGTGGCAAACTACAAGAAGATCTTGATTCCTTGCTAACATGGTCTGAATCAAATGGTATGTTGTTAAATCCTGATAAGTGCCAATGTATTACTTTTAGTAGAGCAAATTCCATAATTCAAAATGACTATCATATTGATAATAAGATCGTTAAAAGAGTATCGGTTGTTAAGGACCTTGGAGTATTATAAAATAGCCGAAATCGATCTGATTTAATTTTATTATACAAATCAATTAATGGCATAACATCATGCCCAAAATTGTTGGCACAAATCAGTTTCAGATTCCATAAAATACCAATACGAAATTGTGAACTTTTCAGCATTCCCTTCCATCATACTAATTATGGCTACAATAGCTACAGGAAAAAAAATATGTCGAGTTGCCAATCAGTATATTTGATGTAAAGAAAGTTCTTTGAATGGTTTCTGTTCTTACATATCAAAAACTGTACTTCTTATACATATTCTCAATGAAATCATAAACTTGTTTGTTAGTTTTTTTTTAAGAAACTTTGAAAAATGGGGAAAAAAATTCTGATGAAAGTGGAGAATTGGTATCGACAAAAAGGGCAAGAAAAAAATTGGTCATCGACAAGTTATCGCTGCACTCTTGAAGTCCGACAAAACGCGCCCGAACACAAAGGAAAATGGCGAGCATTAACCGAAATCCGGGAAAATCCGGTCCGGGTTTCGAATTTCCTGCGCTGGCTCCGAGATAGATCCGAGTGGAAACGCAAAAAGTCGTCGTCGAAATCCACAAATTTTATTTTCGAGGAAATTTGTATTAGCCGATTTGTCGTGTTCGGTTATCTGGTTTGTGTAGCGGATTTTACGTCATTTATTTTTACATTTTCTTCCGCCGCGACGGTTCCATTTCCTCTGCGAACGGCTGGCTTTCCGACGCGTCGGGACGCCAAGGCGTAAATGGGATTTTCAATTATCGTCGACGTTCTTGCTTCAATAAATGGAATTATATCTAGATTCACTCAATTACGGAATATGAAATTCGAAATGAAAATTTACTCACATTTTACCTGTATTATCTCACGATATTTATTAACCTTTCGATATTTTCCTTTTCAGACAAAAATAATATATAGCACAAGAAATATTTAAATTCTCGAAAAAATTTTATCAGAGTTTTCGACCATATTAATTGATTATTATCAGGATTTGGCAATTATTTAAGGAACTTAGAATTTTTTTCAGGCTTGACAGTTTTTGGGAGCCCTTTTATTTAGACTAATATGCAGTAGCGGCATTAGTAATTCAACTTCTGAAAATAAGATCATAGTTTATTTGTATTCTAGAGGGAGTTGAATAGAAATAAAGAAAGGAAAGTTCATCACATAGAATCACCTAATTTATACACATTGTACCCCAAAAAAGTATATAATTATGATTTTTCCTATCTCTGATTGAAAGACAGGGTGAGCCATTTGAATCTACTGAGAAAATACGAATTCTAAAATTTTATTATAAACAAACGAATATTTTTCAACAAAATCCATTCAGAATGTGAACATTTTTCTTTCGTTGATTTACAATTCTTCAATCAATAATGGAATTATCCGGCATAAATTCGACTCATGTACGTATTTCATAGGTATGAATAATTATTTGTTGAAAAGTTGTAGAAATGTCATTTCGAAATCTATTTCAGAGTTTTCTAAATCCGATTGTCATTTTTTCATGATCCGTAGTAGGTCATCTTCGATAGTGAAAAAAATTCAAGAATAATCTTTCAGTGCATCCCAAATTTTTCTTTTGTTTCAAATTCTTCAGTAATATTGTACGTATCGTACGTACTTATGCATTTTCGTTAAAAAAATAAATACGTCATGGTGTTCGTTAATGAAAAAATTTAAAAACAAAAAAAAAACATATGCACTTATAAATACAAAATACATTCAACACATCACTAATCCATTCATTGATGATCACCTCTGAGGTACCCTAGTAATTGGCACCTGAATACATTCAAATTAGTTTCCCCTTCATATAATTTGGTAGCATATTATATATTCAACACAATCACCACAAAACAACGTATGCATATATGTTTTCTCTACATAATGTAGCTCATTAGCTAATTAGATTTTTTCATTGTTGTTTATTTGATTTTAATATGTGATATATTTATCGGAGTAAAATGGTCCCTTCAGCTGCTGCTTATGAAAACAATACCTTCTGAAAAATAAATGAATCAGGACTACCTTAAAAAGAGTGTAATATTTTGACACTCTGTATCTCAAAAGTTGAGACTTTAAGGACATACGTTTATAGGAAGTTTTTTTTCTCAAAATGTGTCGAAGAATCCCCCCTTGAAATATCAGCATGTCTTTAAGGAACACCCTGTAGTGTTGGTTGATATATTCGTCAATCGAAATAAAATTCCGGTAATTTATATTCGGAAGAACCTCCAGTCCTGGCAAATAAGAAACGAATTCCAATACTTTCCAACACGAATGTGTAACCACTTCAAGTATATCCTCCACTTTCCGCTGTACACTACAATAGAAAAATCGTTTCGCGTCGGAAAGAAGAGATTCACGCCCGTTATCAATTATTCTTCAGAAGGCTGATTGGGTCGCCGGAACAGGAAAGAGTCCTTCCTTCCCGGACTCCCGGAGCGAATGTCCTTTTCCGACTATCCGCTATCTTTCGGCATGCTTCGACGGAGACTTCTATTTCGTTCAGCCTTTACGGAATACGTTACGGCATTACCTTTTGTTGTATTGTTGACTTTGACAGTGACAGTAGGTATTTGAGTTGGATTTCGTGATCGGGGTATTCGAACGGATTTATCAGAGGTTTATCGATATTTTGGAGTTGTTTTTTAGTGTTTTCAATCCTCAATGACAATGAAAATAATTTGTTTTCTATATAGTTAATGATATATCTCACAATTTAGTTGGGCTATTCATTATTTTTTCATTGATGTAGGATTTCTTCTGCTGTATTTCATCAACACGAGTCGAAAAAGTGTTCTGAGTATTCTAAGAAATACGGAGTGTAACTAAATAAGTGTGAAACATTTGGGGGGGTCATTCCTCATCGAAAAAAAGATAGGATCTTTCATATAAAGAAACTTCATTGGAGCATCCCATGTTAAGATACAGCCCCTTGAAAAAAGTACATAAAATTTGTTTAACAATTTTTTTCACAAGCAATAAGAAAGTTACAGTATTGAAATTGACCTGACATTTTCCATTACCAAAAAGACACTTTTATTTGGTTGTAAGGGGTGGAAAACGCAACCCACCCAATTTTATTTGTATGTAACTTTTTGTCTTATCATTTGAAAATTTATATCCGATAGCATGTTTCATTCTAAACAAAAAATATCCCTTGATTTTTTTTGTCAAAATGAACCTGTTCGCAGCAAAATAATATTTTACTACCTGCATTTAATGATTAAAGGGGAACAAACAAGACTAATTTATCGACAAAACATACAACATGAAGAAATCATATTAAATGTTCAATATGTCTACCTTCCGACATTGCGCATGCGTCTAGACGACTCACAATGCCCAACATAAGCTTGTCAGAGGTGACCATACCTTTGAAGTCATCCATCTCGATGCTTGGTATAACTATCAGCAATAACCTTTCTTGGTAAAATCACGTGAATTGCTAAAAGTGCATCCCAAAAACTTGGTTTTCTGTTTCGTGCCAGGAGCTATTTCACTTCCAGTCAGCTGCGTACGATCTATAAGGCACAAATCCGACCTGTCCTGGAATACTGTTCCTATATTTGGAGTGCAGCACCTAAACATATCCTGAAGCTGTTGGATTCTGTCCAAAAAAAGGGCAATTCGTCTTGTCGGTGATGCTTCGCTTACTAACTCGCTTACTTCTCTGGAACACCGTAGAAGGGTTGGCGATCTATCTCTATTCTATAGATATTTTCATGGGCGGTGCTCTTCGGAAATATCAACAATCGATCCTCCTTTGGCGGTCTCTTCGAGGTTAACCCGTCAAGTCCAGTCTTCACACTCCTTCTTGGTTAATTTGGTGACCTGCAGAACATTTCTTTTCAGAGACTCGTTCATCCAACGAACAGCAAGGCTCTAGAACACATTGCCCAGGGAGGTGTTCCCCGAGGCATATGACCTTCAGAAATTTAAAAAGAACACCAATTCCTACCTCCTTCTCCTTGCTTCTCACGATGTTCTCTGAACATTACAGGATGTCTCCTTTCGTGAGAAGTTTTATATAAAAAAAAAAACGTCTTCGCATTGAGCCACGTATTCGCTCAAATAAAGAGGCTGTATCTGTATCTATGGGATGCTTCCATGAAGTTTCTTTTTATGAAAGATCCCATCTTTTTTTCGACGAGGAATCGCCCCCTCAAATGTTTTACACTTATCTAGTTACGCTCTGTATACTACATTGAGAAAATGGAGTATAGTTTGATCTTCCCAAAACTGATAAAAATCAGAATAGTTTGTTGTTAAAATTCATTTTTGCATTCGCTTCTCCATTCCAAATATTGCTACAAGAACGGGGAATTCCTTTCCAGCTCTTACGTCACTAATCCAATATTTTTTGTTTCCTCGTTTTCGATTACCCCAGGCCAAATCGAACGCGCCAACCCCCTACCCTCCGCCATAGATAACGTTTACCTTCCGCTCTGGCAATCTCATAAAGAGCCGACCATATTATAACCGAGCTGTCATATGCAACACAGAAGGCGCTGCGAGCGTTTATCCCGCTATCCAAACTTAATAATGGCAGTCAAAGCGCTGATGACGTCTGACGGCGCGAAGTATTAACGCCTGGCCGCCCCGTTTCATAGGGCGGCCCTGGGGCTCCGCTGGGTGCGACCGCGAAAGCCATCTGTTGGCGTGGAGGGAGCCCCGAGGCGGAATCTGTTCTCTTTGAGTCGGCGAGATGATTTTTTTTTTTCGTTGGGATGGGCTCGTTGGATGTGGTGGTTTGATGATCTTGGTGGTGAGTGTGAGGGGTATATTGGGAATTGAACGAACATGGGCGTACAGGGTGTCCCAAATTTGATCCTCACCATTGGGATCTCGAAAGTTGGTTGACTTTCAATATGCCGTTAAGAAAGTTTTTTTTTATATAAAACTTCCCACGAAAGGAGATATCTTGTAATGTTCAGAGAACATCGTGAGAACTAAGAAAAAGGAAGTAGGAATTGGTGTTCTTTTTGAATTTCTGAAGGTCATATGCCTCGGGGAACACCTCCCTGGGCAATGTGTTCCAGAGCCTCGCTGTTCGTTGGATGAACGAGTCTTCGAAAAGAGATGCTCTGCAGGTCACCAAATTAACCACAAAGGGGTGTGAAGACTGGACTTTACGGGTTAACCTCGAAGAGACCGCCAAAGGAGGAACGATTGTTGATATTTCAGAAGAGCACCGCCCATGAAAATATCTAAAGAATAGAGATAGATCGCCAACCCTTCTACGGTGTTCCAGAGAAGTAAGCGAGTTAGTAAGCGAAGCATCACCGACGAGACGAATTGCCTTTTTTTTGGACAGAATCCAACAGCTTCAGGATGTGTTTAGGTGCCGCACTCCAGATATGGGAACAGTATTCCAGGACAGTTCGGATTTGTGCCTTATAGATCGTAAGCAGCTGACTGGAAGCGAAACAGTTCCTGGCATGAAACAGAAAACCAAGTTCTTAAGATGCACTTTTAGCAATTGATCTCACATGACTTCCACAAGAAATGTTATTGCTGATAGTTATACCAAGCATCGAGATTGATGACTTCTGAGAATCCGAGTAAATCCGGAGATATCCGGAAGAAAATAGATATTTCGAATGCCAGTTGTTATTTTTTTCTGGCTTAATTTTTCGAAGGATACGAAAATAATTTGCACTTCCACGTTGTCACTTTTTTCCTGCTACTTAATGGGGTTTTACATATTTGCTATCCGACGTTTCGTTTTCCGCCCACCATCATCAACTTTATTCTTTCTTACGGACGCTACATTGTAATATTTTTGTTTGTGCAAAATATCATCCTTTTTCGAAAAACTTCAAAATATCAAAATGGTATATCACTATAATGTTTCCAAATTTGACATTCAATTATTTAAACCCAATGACATTTTGTTATTAGGTTATTGCTATTGAATTTTTGGCAAAAAGAATAAAAACAGTGCTAAGGCACAGTTGTATTATCATGAACAAGGCAAATATTTTGAGCATTCGCTGTCATTTACTCTTGTCTTCACATATTGGTTAATTATTGTTAATTTTTCAAAGTTCTATGATACATTATTGAAGAGCTAAAATCTACACTATACAAATGATAAAATGATTGCAAGAAGCAAAATAAAAAAAAATAATTCGGAATAGATAGAATTTTTTCTATTTTCTATCTTCTTTCTTTTTTGAATTAATAAAATTTTACAAAATCTCCTCTACCTACCCTTACACTACGCCCATTTCCCAATGAATCACCCCGTATGTTTTTTTTGTGTTCTAGTTTGGTAGCGATGGTTCACAAAATGTTTGTTTGTAGATTTATAACAGAAGATATTCATCGTATATTTTGTACATGTCTTTTGATGTCAATGAAAGTTTGATACTCCTGATAATAAATTTTCAAACGCTACTTTCTGACGTTTGAATTGTCCAAAAACCATCACAAGTGGTTCTCATAATATCTAGTAGATCTTATCAATGACACATGAGCTGACATTCCATTTATTCGACGTCCATCGCATCTGCAATCATTCCGAAACTTTTGTCAATCCGGGACGAACTCGAAATTGTAATCTAGGCCGTAGTGATAACATTCGAATTCCATTAAAACGCGCATCGTTTCTATTTACCACTCTGAATGGAAGTGTCAATCATACCATTAAGATAATTTCGACTTGGCGTTAGGCGTATGGTGCGCGCTGAATTCTCTCCCTAGCGAGCTTTCAACACCCCAATTTGCTCCTTCTGGCGAAACAAGTTGCACAACAGAATTTCATAACGTCTCTGTGTCTATAGGGTAATGCAGGGGATTTGTCAGGTTATTAGTTATTTTGTTCTAGGCATTAGAAGGCAATGATTGTGCTTCATGTTTCATTTTTTCCGCGTATAATTGTTCGCATTCATGTTATAACACGTTTTCCAAGGTTCAATTATTTTCCTTCAGGTTTGCATTCTGGCTTCGTTCACCTGTTTTGCCTTTTTGACATCTCTCGAAGGTGTGCCCATCATCCCAACCATTTTTTCTTCATCAATATTATAGCTTGTCCTGTATTGAACTCCTCTCCTTCAACAATCTTCTCTTGTTCGTTTGGAAACGGAAAAAATTAAACCACATAACTGAACTGCTATGGGAAATTTTGTGGTTCTTTGTTATGACATCAAAAGGTGTCCTCTAGCGGTATTACTCGGATTTCACCACATCGCTGATGGAGTGGATTCGATAGTTAAATCAATGTTCTTTCTAACAAGATTAAGTTTGTTGAAATCGGTTGAGTTGTTTGGGAATTACAGCCATTTATTCAAAAGAAGATTAAACCACCTTCATTACTTTATTCCAAAAGATACACCAAAAAGTGTCTGATAAAAATGACTCCAAGCATTCCATAATTTGACGTCTAACTTTTTCACATAAAGGTCGAGAAATACCATGTTTTTGCAACTTCTAGTATCGCTTCTTGTCCATTCTAGTACCTTACCATCACCAAATATCCTAGTATCAACAGGCTCAACACATGATATCGAGTTAAAAAATCCTGCATGAACATTTTGAGGATCGAAGGAAGTGCACGAAGACCTAACTAGATGAGAGTAAGGTAGACTGATCTGGTGTACAGACCTGGTGGTGCAGGAATTTATTGCTTTTTCTTGAAGGAGAAACACTTCTATGCGATTGGTGTCTTCACACCACTTTGTGGTTAATTTGGTGACCTGCAGAACATCTCTTTTCGAAGACTCGTTCATCCAACGAACAGCGAGGCTCTGGAACACATTGCCCATTGTTCCCCGAGGCATATAACCTTCAGAAATTTAAAAAGAACACCAATTCCTACCTCCTTTCCCTTGGTTCTCACGATGTCTCCTTTCGTGGGAAGTTTAATATAAAAAAAAACACTTCAGTGTTCCGTGCAGAAATGTTTGCAATGCTTCAATGTGCAGAACTATGTAATGAAAAGGACCTCACGAGAGAGAGAATCCATATTTATTCGGATAGTTAGGTTAGCCTAAATGCTCTTGCAGAGTACATGGTCCAGGTCAATCTGGAAACAGTGTCAAGGTCGAATAGAGTTAAAGAGAAGGCAATGAAAACGCTGATTGACTAACTAGCTAGAAAGGGCTCAAATACACCCTATCTTGGTCCGGAACCAGTTCTTGACGTGCCTGAAAACACACTTAGAAGCCTTATCAAAATAGGGATATTACAAAAACCAGCCTGGTAAAATAAACTAAGACTAGAATATAGTGAGCTGACAAGATACCTAGAGTAAAGATCAGATAAGATTAGTAACAGGTCTCTTTACAGGGCATGTGCCTATGTAAACATATTCACAAAAGATGGGGATCTACCAAGGTGACCAAACTTTTAGATTGTGCGGCTTGGGTCTGAACAGATTTAAGGCATTAAACTACAGGAGAGTAATACAACTAGGGGAATCTGATTTAAGCCTAGAGATAGAAGGAACCTTGAAACCTAGTCACCTTTTGGCTGCACTGTATCCTCTGGATCCCTTCAGTGGAATAAAAATAAATAAATTACTTGCTATATAAGTAGAAATCCCTTTGAAGCTGTGTAAGGATTTTGTCAAAAATCACCTACTATTCAGTATTGTACCAGATCGAACACAAAAAACCTACTCAGGATTCCACAAAGCAATACAATGCTCAGCCTGGAATTTATTGACTACTTAGCTCCAAAATTTTGTAATTTGTTACCCATAAATATTAGAAATATAAACTAATTTAACATATTTAAGACACGATGTAAAACATACATTGTCACCAACGCAAAAACCTTCGAAAATGTCCTCTAATACCTCTCAAAAAGCAGTGAAAAATCTTTCATGTACTTCAGCTCTGAATGTAATATTTTAGTCACACAGTTGTTTTGTGTTGAATTGGATTTATGTTTATGATTGCATTTCAATAAATTGACTATATTCTCCTTTTGCAATCTTGAGGCACATACAGGTGTTGCAACACCTAGGTGCATAATAGATTTGTATTTGTCAGAAAATTATTAGATTATTCCAGAAACAATGAGGATGGAATGTACATTGTAAGCATTGTGATTTGAATAATCAATTTTCAAATGTAAAAATTAAGAAATGAAAAAATATTTGAATGCAAAAATTTCAAAGAAAAATGTTGAAATATAAAAAAGTTGAACTGTAAAAAAAATGTAAATGTAAATATTGAAAGTTTCGTGAAGTTTAAAAAACATATACAGGGTTATGATAAAGTAATGCACAAAATTCATAAAACGTACAACGATCACTTTTGAGAAAAATGCAAAAACACATCAAACTGTTCTTTTTATTCCGCATCTTTTGACATAAGTTACAAAAATAACACGTCAAAGTTGTCAAAGTTATGACGTCATCAACAAATTTTTTTAATGGGAAGCTGAGATTTTTATCACATCATGTGACAGAGCTTGTGTTTTTACACACGGGAAAAATAGTTGCAGTAGGGCTCACATAGGAAAAAAAACGAGAAAAGGAATAAAAAACTAAATAACATAACTAATTATAAAATGAGGTCAAATTTACACTTATCTAGTAAAAACATTTATTCTTATGAATTTTTCCAATTGTTTTACTAAAACAACAGATTGTCAGTGTCAGTCGTACAATTCGTGTCACCACAGTTTTATTATTATGGCTCGTTTAACCGAAAGAGAAAGGATAGAAATTCTAATGATGGTAGGTGGAACTATTCTTCCCGTGTGTAAAAACACAAGCTCTATCACATAATGTGATAAAAATCTTAGCTTCCCATTAAAAAAATTTGTTGATGACGTCATAACTTTGACAACTTTGACGTGTTATTTTTGTAACTTATGTCAAAAGATGCGGAATAAAAAGAACAGTTTGACGTGTTTTTGCATTTTTTTCAAAAGTGATCGTTGTACGTTTTATGAATTTTGTGCATTACTTTATCATAACCCTGTATATCCCTCGTCCCATTGTTATCGATAACTCTTGATACACCCATGGTTTCCTTGAATCACCCCATACTTTCCACGGAATTTCCTCCACCGATGTTTCTACTTTCCATGACGCGTATCCACGCAATCCGATTGTTATTCCTGGCACAAATTTCGACAACGGTCGTGATTGTTAACACGTTGCGATCAAAGGCGGCATGGCCCGGGGCACACTTGATTTCCCTTTGATGTTTTATATTGTCGGCGGTGTCTGTTCGCTTGTTACCTCTTTCGAAGGAGGGAAAAAGGCGAAAGGAACGTTCTCAGGGGTTGTTCTTCTTGATCCTGTGGGATGTCCTGGATTTAGGTCGATTCGTTTTGGGGTTTAGTCATTTAAATCGTCTCGTTTTCAGCAAATTCTTGTTTCACAAGGTTTAAAGTGAACCAGGTGATATTTATGAAGTATTTTTGTCAGTATTTTTTTTTTTCGAAAAAATATAAATTGTCATTCGAAGTTTTCTCACATTCAAGATGTTCTCCATAAATCTCATTCACAATTTGACTCATTTTTTGAAAAATATAACTAAAAATATAAAGATTTTCCTAATTTTGAAAAAGGCAATTTCTTGATGAAATTAAAATCACTCAGTATATCTGATAGGAGCTAAGTTGGTTTTAGGACGAGCCTGAGTTGATGAAGATTTTTCCGAAAATAATGCAAATAAATATTTTTTCCATTTGTTGCGTACTTTATGAATAATGTCACTGTCAATGATCTAATAATATATCTCTTCTGGATGATCCTTTGCGTCGATGTGCTGTGCAAAGCATCGATTCCAACATTAAAGAGAGAAAGAGCTATAGACTATATGTTGAGAGCAACTGAGCAACAGCATTTGGGAGATACTTTGAATTTTCAAAATTTCGAAGAATTATGTGATTCTAATTGAGAATATCCATTGCCTGCCAAGCATTTGTTGACAATGAATTATTTTGTATGATATTTGATCATTATAGGCTCTCAAATTTGAAAAATATGAGTTTAACTTGCCTCCTTTCTGATGACTTTTGAAGCACCAAGTCATAAAGTTTGGCTTCATGACTTGAATATTTGAAAAAGTTATTAGGTAGGAACTGACGATGAAAAATCAAACAGGTATAAAAATAAAAATTGTTTTAGAACGATTCAAGTAGGTATACACTTTATTGAGTACAAAAATATAATTGGGTATACCTAAAAATAATTGTTATTATTTTGAACAAAAAGTTGAAGCAGGTGGGCTTTGAAAAATGTTGGCAATATTCCGAATGTACAAGGTGGGCAAATTTCGATGCAATCTTCTGGAAAGTTTTATAAAAAGAAAGTGGACAAAACAATAAAAAGAAAGAAATAGGAAACCTGCCAAAGAATTAGCAAAATAATATAAGGGGCCAAAATAAAAATAAATTCAAACATAAGAAGCAACAAGCAAAAAGTTTTTTTTTTGTGTGGGTTATAAGCAAACCTGAAGTATTGAATAACACTCTGGAGTTATTTTTTTGGGCATTTTTCAAATGAGATATCAGGTCACATAATGTTTGAATTCTCCTGTTGGATCTTTGAACTTTGTTTTGCAAATATTTAATGGTCCGTTTGTCTGTTGGTACAATCATTACGGCTGAACAAGAAGTCACCATTATGAAATATAGTTTGTGTATAAAGTCAAATGAAAAAAAAAATTCCACTACACCCTAAATAATGAACTGAAAAAATTATAGTAATATGTACTCAAATAAAACCAGAATTTGAAAAATCGTCAGCTGATTTCGATCATTGTGTCTCACTCTTATCTAGTAGATATATAATGATAGATCATTGGTCACTGTATTTCAGAAAGTTGGACTCTCCCACCATTCCCTATTTCTCGATTTTAAAAAGTACCTCAAGCTATTCCACACTTCTCTGACATCCCGAAATACGTCTCTCATATCTAGCAATCCCTACCGATTTCCTCCTCCTCCTTATCACCGATTCCGAATGCGTTCGACTGTGAAAAAACAATTCCGAGAAATGGCAATTCCGTTGAAAATATCGAGTGGGCTGCGGAAAGGATTCTCTTGTCGATTTCCGCGCCGGTGAACCGCCAAACATGGCCGCGGAAACAAAAGCCGGCGTGGCGGAAACGCGACGCGCGACGGAAAAAGAACTTTGCGTTCTGTGCCTTTGTGTTCCGAGAGTTTCGCGCCGTTTCGTTCGTGTCGTTCGTGTGTCGATAGGCGGCTGGAATTTGGACTGTCTATGGGATTGTTCACTTGATTGTTCGGCTGAAAGTTGATGGTTTACTGTGGTCTGTGAGGATGGTTCATTTCTATGAGACGCAATGTTGACAATTTCGCGGCGTGATGGGCAAGAGGAGCGGGTTTTTCTGACGTCACTGACAGCCCTTTTGTTGTTTATGTTCAATAACTATTAAATTCTATGATGTGATTGATGTGGATTCCTTTTCATGAAGACGGATTGTGTATACGTAATTGAAAGCAGAATAAAGCGAGCAATAATGAGGAAGAACTTTAGAGACCAACAAATAAGAAACTTCAAAGAATTTGGAATACCAAAAGGAGAAGAGCTAGTGGTCACAGATAAACTAATGATGTAAATGAAATAACTAGTTGATATGTTTTCTTTTCAAGAATAGAATGAAAGAATTCATTTGATTCCTTCATATGATTTTTTTTATTTGGTGCCCCATTTCACCCATTTAAAGCACGCCTGAGCGTGTTTGAATTGAACTTTAAAAAACGCGCTTTTTTTAAAGTTACCATGGCAACATGCCTGCTGCGCCATCTTGCTCGGAAAATCGCGCGTGTTTTTTTTATCCACTTATACTTCAATATACTATTCAATATTTTGAAAAAGTATTATTCCAGAAGTTTGATACATTTTACCTGGATAGTATTTTGTTCAACTTGACATAGCTACAATAACTGGAAAATTATGATTCATATCTATCATTTGTGTGAAGTATAATCTGAAACTTCTCAGGATCAAAAAGATTCACAGTACATATATTTCAGTACTATAATTATCGATATTGATTCAATGATTTTCGAAGCATTATATTGCTATACAGAATGATGTCATTTGCGCCATTGGAAGCCACGCCTTTTGACCGACAAAATAGCCAATTTGAACAATCCTGTTCAGTCGATCATCCTTGGAGTATATCCATTTAGTAGGTGGAGAAAAAATGGAACACAAACATTTCTTCTAATTTTATTTCTTCTTATATGATGAATGGAGAAGACTCAAAAATAATAAAAGGCGAATCCACTAAATTAAGATGAGTTTGAAATTTATACCAAGTAATTGATGGTTCATTCACCTGTCAAAACTGTATTGATATAGATGTTTAACTTCATTACTTAGAGTAGAATACGTGAAATGATTGTAAATAACTAAATTTTAATTATGCCAATAATAGTTCTGATCCGTACACTGTAACACTTTGTATATAATTATCGCAATCAATTAACTTTTTCATGGTTTTGTTGAAGGATATGGAGCCAACACACTCTCGGGGATGACGAAAGCTTCTCTAGATCCTCACAGTCATCTACGGCAACCAGGTAAGACACAAATAACACAGTAGAGATGGTATGATGGATATCTTTTGGAAGTTACCTCTGTTGTAACTGCTATCGTATGAACCTATACACGAAGCAATCATTTTATCAAATTTATTATTTGATTAACTTTGAAAACACTATTTCGAGAAAAACGCGTTCGAAGTTTGAGAAGCACTTTACATAGGATACATTTTTTTTTTCAATTTGCGTGTCACTTCGAAAATATTCACCGGAACGATATGGAATTTTCTGTGTGTATTCTCAAATATATGTACATTGAGAAAATAACACAAAAAAATCGATTTTTTGGAAATTCTAACTGTAGACAGGGTGTAACTAAATAAGGGTGAGGGTGAGTCTTCATCGAAAAAAAGAAAGGATTTTTCATATAAAGAAACTTCATTGGAGCATCCCATGTTAAGATACAGCCTCTTGAAGGGGGTACATAAAATTTCTTTAACATTTTTTTCACAAGCACTAAAAAAGTTACAGTTTTGAAATTACAGTGACATTTCCTACTATTTAAAAGACAATTAGCCAGTAACTTGTGGATAACACAACCCCTCTAATTTATGTCTAATGTAACTTTTGGTCTTATCATTTGAAAATCCACTCCTTTTCATTCTAAACAAAAATTATTTTACTACCTGCAATACATGATTGAAGAAGAATAAACAATAATTCATATACAAGGAAAAAAAGTATTAGATTAGAGCTGAAATCTAATATTTTTCCCGTGTATAATACACAAGTTCTGTCTGTGACGGGGAAAACAACGATTTAATATTGACAAATATGATTTCGACACAAAAAAATTCGACTGTTTTACCGAATAGTTCAAGGAACATGTCATTCATGCAATGCACTTTCAATATTTGTTCATGTGTTTTGTTAATGTAACTCAATGTATAATGAAATATTATATAATTGAATATCTACCTTTACTTATGTGTATATATATCCGGGAAAAAAGTACATTCAAAAAGTGATACTTTTTCACCTGTCAACAGAGATAAAATGTCAAATTTCTTTCCCGTCACAGAAAAAAAATCAATTTATTGATAACAAAACACACAATAGTAAATGTTCAATATGTCTAGGCTTCGCATTGAACCACGTATTCGCTTAAATAAAGAGGCTGTATCTTAACATGGGATGCTTATGGGATGCTCCAATGAAGTTTCTTTATATGAAAAATACTTTCTTTTTTTCGATGAGGAATCACCCCCACAAATTATCATATGTCAAGTTCCTATCAATATCAAACTCTGCCACTTCTCCCGAGTTATCATAACTCCATTCCTCCTAAGCTTCTTGGAACTCCAAGACGTATACAGTCGAGCAGTTTTCTATTCATGTCAGAAGTAGACTATCACGTAACGCCCCTGTTGGAAATCCACCCCTCACGACGGGGGTTGGACAGACGACGGCGCTCCGTCATGGTGTGGCGCCTCGAGAGCACTCGTCCGCATCATTCCCACTTCATCAAAAATATCTCGGCTCTTAATCTCTACTGCGTCGATAGTCGTTTGTCTTTCCACTGTTCCACTGCATGAGGTAGGATTAGAGGGGTAGATAGGGGGGGTTACTTGAGCGGTTAGAGATAGTCTCTAGGATAGTCTTGGTGCTACTGAATTATAAACAGGAATTTATTCCATTGACCACTGGCTTTTGTGTGGGGTGAACTAGAGTGGGACCGACAGTTTGTAGTGGGATCCGAACGAGTACACTGGGGAGATACTGGTAGGACTTACAGACACAACCATTTGGGGGGTTTTGCCAAGAAGACGAGGAAGCCTCAGCACACATTCTGTCCTATTGCGAAAGTCTGTCAAGGCTAAGGCTTTTTACGAGAAAAAACAACCTTCTTGGTACATGGAGGACATAGAGTTAATTATCAAATTTACTGGAATAAATGTTTGAACGTGACTAAAAAAACGAAAATGGTTCTTCGGGGGTTGCAACGACCTTTGCCGAATTGAGGAAAATGCATATACGAGATTTATTTAAAAAAAGTTGTAGATTTGAAAACGTGTTACAGTTGACAAACATAAGAATAATAATAATAAACTTCCTCGGTTAACCGATCCGTAACCATAACCGTAAGTCCCTATCGAAAAACAAGCTTTTTTGACAGATCATTTTGGGGAGTTATACAGGGTGTTCCAGAATTGCACGGCAATATTTCAGGTACCAGTTTTATGATACAAAATGTGAAAAAAAGTTGCAATGCTCATGTGTCAGATTATTGGATATTGGATTATTAACGGAGTTACAGGGTGTTGAAAATTTTAAAAAATATATTTTTTATTTTATTATGATTGATCTACTGCAGATAGAGCTTTCAAATTTTGTATAAGTATCAAGCAATAGATGCTGCTTAATATGAAAGTGAATGTTTTCCAAATACAATACAGGGTGTTGCATTTTCCGAAGTCTCAATCCATAAAAGTCTTAAGAAAATTTTGCTCATACACCACTGGTGAATTTTGAATTTTTTTCAAGGTCTTCAACCTATCACCCAAATTTTGTCCTTCCTGACTTTCGGTCGAATTTCTTTCAGTTTACTCAGAAATTAATTAATTTGTAAATTGGCTCAAAGCTACATACTCTGAAATGTTCATACTATTTTGACATTTGATATTCATCAAAGCATCAGAATCAAATAAAAAAGATATTCACTAATAAATGTTTGGAGGGATTTATTATCATTATTATTAATATTATTATATATATATATATATACAGGTGTGCACAAAAATCGGCCAGAGATGTGAGTTCTGAATCAATCGAGATATTTGAAATTTGATGGGAAGCATCTATAGGATGTTGTTCATTTTTTGAAGAGAAAAATCATCCCAACTTTTAAGGGTATCATTTTACATAAACCAGTACTTTTTCAGGATCAAAATGTCAAAACATATTCCTCAATATGTTTTAATGTTTGAAAAGTGTGCCAAATAATTTATACTCCAAGAATTTTTTAACAACGCAAATTTTAGTATAGCTAGAAGGTGTCAGCAATGCATTGCACAAAATGGGGGTCAATTTGAATATTTTTTGTACTTAATTTTTCATCGCCCCTCTTTCTATGCTACTGAAAATAATAAAGATTGATGTGGAGTCCATTTTGTTGTTCTTTCTGTTTCACACAAAATGATCCGGAAAAACTACTGGTGTATGTAAAATGATACTCTGAATCTGAATATGGAAAAATATACAGAGAGTTCCATTTGAAAATCAAAAGTTAGGGTTACTTCCGGTTAGACCAAAAGTGATATGAATACGATTTTTCTCTTCAAAAAATGAACAATATCATATAGTTGCTACCCACCTCATTTCAAATTTCAATCTCGAATAAGTCAGAAGTTACAGCTCTGGCTGTTTTTTGTGCACACCTCTATATATTATTTGGCATAAACAGTAAATGTTCAATAAATAGGGGAGGGTTATGAATCATGAAAGTAAAACATTGAGAATTGTCAAGGTCACGTTTACGAACTCCCTCAAAGTAACTCCGCTGTTGAATCGTGCATATCCTTCGTCCTTGCCCGACTGTCTGACTGGTCCGGTCAATCGTCGGCCGGTCGTTATCTGACTCTAAGGATCTGATGATGGCGTGCCGAAACGCGACCTGCCGTGATTCGGGTGGTTATTAAAAAGTCAAATTTCCCACCCCGATCGACGAGCGTCGCCGTATTAATGTTGCTTGGGTGCGTGTCTATCGCTTTGCTGTACAGGGTGAATATTTTTCTAGGAACAGTGCGTTTAGGGGTGTGCAGTATATAATTGAAGGTCAGAATGAGCGTTTTCACCATTGAATTGACCAAAATACCCCATTTTATCATTGAATTTTCCATGTCACGTCACTTTTGTATTTAGCAACACTTCACGATGTCAACGTCACGTGATCGTCTCGAAGAGAAATCATGTCAAGAATTGATTCTTATGTAGATCTACTATACCTTCAAGAGAAAAGGAATCCATATTTATTCGGATAGTCAGGCCAGCCTGAAAGCCCTTGCAGGTTATAAGGTAAAGTCCAGACTCATCTGGGAATGTATCAACGAACTTCTGACGCTGACAAGGTTAAACAGAGTTAAACTGAATAGAAGGCAACGAAATAGCTGACGAACTAGCTAGGGAGGGGTCAGCTACACCCTACTTTGGCTCGGAACCAGTACTTGGAGTGCCCAAGAACCTACTTGGTTACTCCATTGAAAGACGAGTCAAAGAATTACAAAGAATAGCCTGGGATAACACACCAGAACAAGAATATAGTAAACTTGTTATTCAGATAACAGGCGAAAAACGAACTGATGAGATACTTAGATTGAGTAGAGATCAGATAAGACTAGTAACAGGTCTCCTTACAGGACATGCTCCTGTTAGAACACACCTACAAAAGATGGGGCTATATCAAGGTGACCAGACTTGTAGATTGTGCGGCTTAGAACCTGAGACTATTGAACACATTTTGTGCTATTGTGAGGCACTAAACTATAGAAGAGCAGTGCAACTAGGGGAACCTGATTTGAACCTAGAGAATGTGGGAACCCTGAAACCTAGTGACCTTTGCGAAATATAGTCAAAGGGACCAATATCTTTCAGGGTCTCGGAATGATAGGGGAAATACAATAAGCCTCCGGCTGCAGTATATCCTTTGGACCCCTGTAATAATAAAAAATAATAATAAAAACGCACCTGTGACGTAACTAATCAACTTGAAATAAATGGTCTATATCCTACTTATTTTAATTGTATTTATGATCCTCTTTCAACAGTCTGGTGAAGAAATGAAAGTCAAACTTCGTGTTCCAGACTCATTCACGAAATGAGAAAAAAACAAAGATCTTCTCTTGATTCGAGAGATGCTGGTTGAATGGATTTACAGAATTAAAGACTCAGACTTTTCGTGACAACATGTAGGGAAATTGTATACTAGGTACAAGTTTTGTGGTCTTTGTTTTTTTTTTGAGGCTGTCTTTCAGTGACCATATTGTGGTGGTTTTCATTGTGATACCTTTCAGCTCCATTCATTTTCGTTGATTAAAACTTCATAATATATGCAGAGGGGAGGATATTTTGACAACCTGATAACCGGTTATTTAGGCATAGAAGCGTGAACTGGATTTTATATCAACAAGATGATCTGTTGGACCTCACTACTAAGTTATTTGAAAGTTACAGAAATTTCCAATCAAAAAATTAGAAAACCTAGACGCATGAGAAAGTCTCTTCATAACTCTTGCATCAGTTGATTGACATTCAACCAATTTCAGTAGAAGATATGAATTCAATTCGAATTCATAGAAGAAACATCACATTATCACAACAATTTCGTTCGAGACTTGCTCATTTTCGGATCAGAAACAATTCCTTCAAATGAATAAGCCATCACGAGAGAATAATAGACCATGACATTGTTCCCAAATGTCACCCGAGGGCAAGGGTGCACCTCCCCACGGTCTAATAAGAGAACGATCAAAGCCAGATTCGATAATTACCTGATTGCAGTTCCACCCTGATTCAATGATTGTCACATTACCCCAAACATTGCTCCCTTGTGTTTGTTTCGTGTGCGTCATTACGAGGTATGAATAGGGAGGACAATTGAGTTTTCTTCTTCTTCTGTGCTGCTGGGTCTTTTCCAGGGGGTTGTAATAGGGGTAGAGAGGAGAGGGAATTATGATTGACTCGACGTTTGGTCATCGTTTTCCAATTCTTTTGGTTTCAGTTTGTTCATTCCAAATCTTTTATATTAATTTTGTCGAGGAAGTAAATAAGAAGAGGCCATATTGTAGTATTGTCACATTCTTTATGATTGGTCTCTCCCATTTTTTAATTGAAGTCAAAATATCTTCGGATTCTTATAGAGGGTATAATTTCCATCAAATAACTGATTTTTTTGTACGATTCAGATATCCTTTCTCAAATGAGGAATCATTCATGATCCTCGTGATTGTAATGTCTTCATGAACAACATAGACAACTTTTGATCTTGAAGAGGACCTGTGGATTGGATTGGGTGACCTCTTCCTAGCATCAGGTTACCTTTTATAGCCCCATTGGACTGTTTATTTTTACATTTACAAGAGGCCTAATAAACAGATTCACGGACATTACATGTAGGTAAAAGGGCAAATGAGTTTACAACCAACGTGAACGAAAGTATTAAAGTTTTATATAACTTCTTTTTATGACAACGAATTCGTGTCAGCTAAGAAAAAGGGGATATTGCTTTGCTCCTTTTATTCCTCGTATTATTATAATCCTACCCACGATTTTCATGTGTCATTATGTAGAACACGCGAATGATGTAAAGATTATAAGAGCTCGAAATTTTGTATCAATATAAGGAATTGCCCGAATTTCCGGTTACACTGCTATGCAAATTTATGTGCTATACAATTTATATTGAGTGTTTCAGGAACAACTGAATTTTGACTTCGTTTTATGTTAATTTAACAAGACATTGGCGTTGAAAAATCTGATAAGAGTCTTCAAACTTCACTTCTGATTATCAACATCGAAATTATGTCGAGTCAAATTATAAATACATACATTACAAATTAAGCAGCTATCAAAGCCATCAATAATGATGAGGTTTGAGTTAGATTCCTGAAAATATTCATAGAATATCATCTAGTTATTTCAACAGTATATAGAGTTTATGGAGAACTGAAAGAAATATCAACTTACCGCCCAAAGTGATCTATTTCCCTAGAATATTTACGATAGGCTATTACTTCCGGAAGTGGAACAACCAGTTTATTTTCACATTTTCGAATTCTACGCACAATTCTAGATCAGTTGCATTTTGAACCGCTCCTCTGTCGTTATTTGTTTTCAAGATAGTCCATTCTTTCGAAAAATTTTGACAGATGGACTGACTAACTAAAATGTCTGAATTATCTTCAACTCTCATGATAGAGAGTTCAATTTCCGTATACATATTCATGAAAGAGTATCCTATCAGGTATCTTCAAAAGTTTTACAAAATATTCAACAGGATGTTCGATATTTCAGTTAACTTTTTCGAAATTTCAAAACCGATTAACTTAAAGATAAAGATATACGCTTATTTGTTTCAGGTGTATTTTCACAAGTGTGTTGGATGGTTCTAAATTCCATATTTGATGAATAATATGGACATTAATCAATCCAGATTTGAACAAAAACAAGTCATGGAATTGTTTCAGTCCTTTCCAAATCAGCGATTATAATGACAATGCCTGCAATACCAAATGTCTTAAGTATGATTCGATGCATATTTGACGAAAGTAGCTTCGATATGGATTTTTAGATCCGAAAATATCTCAGAAAAAATTCAATGGAAAAGCTCTAAGAAACTCCAGTATATCTCTTCTACCCTCTCGTCCATTCAATGCAATCCTGTCCAAACAAATCAATCGATCACCCCTTGATCTGGCTTCTATCACCTAATGAATCGAGGGCACTTTTTCCTAATACCGAAACACATCGGCCGGTCCGATGTTCACATATGACTAAACTAAATTGCCTTCTTTATTTGCCCACACATCGCCGTTTGTTTACCTAGGACTACTTGCAGTAATGCACGACTTTGCTGTGTCAACAGAGAGACCGACATTGATTCGCGAAAAATCTTCTTCGGACTGCTCCATTTTCGCTAGGGTGGAATTCAATATTTCACAAGGAGGGAGCTGGTCTGTACTCCTCAGACGATCATAGTTTGTATGTGGAGGAAAGAAAGATGCAGTGGTGAAGGTAACCAAGTTCGCTGTTAAAAGAAGCAAATTTTCTGTCCAACAAGTTTTTAGGGTGTTCCAAGCAGAAATATTTGCAATTCTACAATGTGCAAAAATATGCAATGAGAAGGCCTTCAAGAGAAAAGGAATCCACATTTATTCGTATGGTCAAGCCAGCCTGAAAGCCCTTGCAGGTTATAAGGTAAAGTCCAGACTCATCTGGGAATGTATCAACGAACTTCTGACGCTGACAAGGTTAAACAGAGTTGAACTGAATAGATGGCAACGAAATAGCTGACGAACTAGCTAGGGAGGGGTCAGCTACACCCTACTTTGGCCCGGAACCAGAACTACTTGGTAACTCCATTAAAAGACGAGTCAAAGAATTACAAAGAATAACCTGGGATAACACACCAGGACAAGAGTATAGTAAACTTGTTATTCAGATAACAAGTGAAAAACGAACTGATGAGATACTCAGATTAAGTAGAGATCAGATAAGACTAGTAACAGGTCTCCTTACAGGACATGCTCCTGTTAGAACACACCTACAAAAGATGGGGCTATATCAAGGTGACCAGACTCGTAGATTGTGCGGCTTAGAACCTGAGACTATTGAACACATTTTGTGCTATTGTGAGGCACTAAACTATAGAAGAGTAGTACAACTAGGGGAACCTGATTCAAACCTAGAGAATGTAGGAACCCTGAAACCTAGTGACCTTTGCAAAATAGTCAAAGGGACCAATATCTTTTAGGGTATCGGAATGATAGGGGAAATACAATAAGCCTTCGGATGCAGTATATCCTCTGGACCCCTGTAGTAAAAAAGGGGGTTATACAGGGTGTGATTAATAAGTGTGAAACATTCGAGGGGGCGACGGCATGTAGATCTACTCTTCTTTCAAGTTTTATGCATTCTGCGCTTTCAACTATGCCAAAATGTTGGGATGCCCAGCCACTGATGAGGCTTCAGGTTTCTCTTGACCTTCCACAATTTTAAATCAATTCGCATAATCAGAATCATCACTAGATTATGTAGATTATGTCAAGCAATCAGAGAAGGAGAACTCAGCCCATTAACTATGTCTTTTGCGGAGGTCGTCCTTGACAGAGGAGGATAAACCCTCACGATACATGCATGACCTGACCTGATCTCGTAGAAAGGTTTCTACAAGAATAAAAACCTCATACTAATCTAGTCTAATTGAACTAATCATGCCTATTTTAATTATCACTTTGAATAACGCGATTCGCCAATCAACATAGACCGTTATTAAAAATGATTTTTTTTTTGTTTCAGATCCATATCAAATGTTTGGCCCAACCAGTAGTCGTTTAGCAAGCTCAGGTAAGCATATTTTGATTTGAAATTAATTGCACAGAGCGTAGATAATTTGGAATGTCGCGAATTACATTAACATCAAGACAAACAAGAGGCATAATCTTTCAATCACTAATCCATGATAAATTATGAGGCCGGTAACTTCTAATATTATTAACGAAACTCAAATTGAAATGATTTAAACTAAACTAATTCCCTCATGAGTCCAGTAATAATGTCGTTATAAAATTATTTTTATAGTCGTCTCATGTCTTGATCATCATTAATTGTTCAACATCACGAATTCTTTAATTTTTCCACTTCCGATATTATCATTACTTTCATTTATTTGAGTGAGTTGTTAAAGATTTGAATCGTTTTGATATAACATCTTTCTTTGAGTATCTACAGTTAACGACATTTTTGGTAATTTTTTGGATTAATTCCTAATTACTAATTTACTATAGATTAAAAATGATGAAGAACTGATCCAGTGCATTTTGATGTTCAATTTAATTTTTTGAAGGATTCATTTCTAATATTCAAAAAAGTTCGAAAATGATAAAGAATCAATTCAAGTGCATATTGCCGTTCAATTTAATTATTTTTATTTCATGGATTCATTTCTGGTTGTGCTGATTCAGAAAAGTTTAAAAATTATGAAGAACTAATCCAAGTGCATTATGCTGTTCAATTATAGCTATTAATATAACGAGATTATTATGCGATTTATAATAGTCGAGGACATTGCTAGGTGACGAGGCGACAGCCGAGTCACCCGCAATGTCCGAGACGGTGTTAAATCGCTAATAATCGAGTTACATTCAAAGCTTTATCGTATCATTGACAACGGCGATGCGAAAATAAAAGCAACAAGGTTTTATGTCATTTCATTTTGGCATTTCCAAAAGTCATCATTAAAATCATGCAAGATTTTGATATTCCTGACGATATATTAGCTGCAGCCAACACTATAAGGTTGAACTTGCTTCCGGACAAATCTAAAATCCATTATGAAAAAGAATATCGGCAGTTTTGTGAGTGGCGAAACAAAGTACATGTTCAAGGAGCAGAAGAAACGGTGTTGCTGGCGTATTTCGCAAAACTCTCTGAGGAATATTCTGCTTCATCCTTATGGCCGAAATATTTCATGTTACGAGCGACTTTAGAACTGAAGGAAAGAGTGGAAATCGACAAATACGGCGCCTTAATACGTTTCATCAAGAAGAAAAACGTTGGATATAGAGCAAAAAAATCAAAAGTATTTACAAGAGAACAAGTCAACGAATTTGTGCGTTCTGCCCCAGACGAGGAGTTTTTAATGATGAAAGTGGCTTTTTTAATTGGAATTGGAGGAGCCTGTCGAACCAATGAATTAGCGAAGATGACCACGGAAGATGTTGACGTTTTAGAGGACAAGCTGGTTGTTACTATTCCCGACTCAAAAACCCACAAGAAACGGATTTTCGTTGTGGTATCTGACGGCGAAGTCAATCCTGTTCTTTTATTTAAAAAGTACGCAATATTAAGACCAGTCCATGTTACTCACCGAAGATTGTTTGTATCATATAGAAAAGGGAAATGTACGGTACAGCCCTGCGGCATTCATTTCTTCTCTAAAATACCTCAAAAAATAGCTGAGTATCTCTCACTTGAAAACCCTAATATGTATACTGGTCACTGCGTTAGAAGATCTTCGGCAAATTTTCTTGTTAATGCTGGAGGAGATATATTAGACCTACAAGAACTTGGTGGATGGGAATCGGCGAAGGTTGCTAGAGGGTATTCAGAAGGAAGTATAATCAAAAAAGTTTCCATTGCTCACAAAATTCAAATCGGCGATGTTTCCGGCAGTGGATTAAGCACTGGGGAACCGCACGAAATCGAAAGGAGTGCTTGCTCGGTCATCAATCAATCTTCAGAGGATATACCTATGATCGTAGACGCTAAAGGCAAAGGTGTATCCATCAAATTTGAAAACTGTCAAAATATTGTTTTACATGTTCATGAAAACTAGTTCTAATATTATTTGGTATCTAACGTATTATGCTTTCGTAACTAACGTATTAAATTATGGTAACTAATGTATTATGAGTAACTGAGGTTTCATGTAGGTTTTGGTACGTTTATGATGTTAATAATTATTAATAAAGATTTCATATAAAAATGTCTTAATCTTCAATGATACGATAAAATTTTTTATGGATTCATTTCTATTCGTACTAATTGAAAATTGTTTAAAAATAATAAAGAATCAATTCAAGTGCATATTGCTGTTCAATTCAATTATTTTTATTCCATGGATTTATTTCTAGCTGTACTAATTGAAAAAAAATGGAAATGATGAAGAACTAATTCAAGTGCATATTACTGGTATTTTTACTTTGCACTAGAGGCATAATTTCCAAAAGTTATAAATACAGTTAAATCCACAATCAATTCAATAATGTTTCCTTCACTTCCATACAATTTGATTCTAGCGTTATCACTGCGTAGAAAATATATGAAAGTGGTCATAGGATTGTTCCTTGTGGAACACCCGAATTCACCCCCTCAAGAGCACTATCTCAGAAAATCATTCTTCTCTTTCTCACACAAAAACTCTCACGGTTCTCCATCGCATGTCTTGACGAAATCGAATCAGAACTTCAGGTGATTATCGTTCTAGATCACGTGTCCACCAGCTTATAGGTTATGTCACGTTTCCTGTCGAAATCTCGACCGACTCGGGCCGTCACGGTTCGCGAGCACCCCTTGTGAAACAAAGGCTAAATGGATTACACGGGGCGCGTTATTACACGTGCATTAGTCGGTGTTTAAGTCGTTTTCGGCGGTAGATTTGGGTGTGCTGCATCAAGGTTTGACAGCTGACCTGCTGTCTGTGTGTCCGTTGTTTGATTTGACGTCAATTTAAGGGTATTGAATGGGGGAACACGCGGTAGTGATAATTGCTTTTTGATGTTCGAGAAAATAATATTCGAATATCGTTTATTCGTGGACGAAAACTTTCAAATCCAACATAGAGGATATGGCCAGCTCGATCTCTGGATTCGGCATCAATTCCTATTCTGAAGAAGGGAAGATGATTCAAAAATGAATATTCGACGCAAATGCATTTCTTAAATGCAAGAAAATGCCAAGAAATCTGAAAACAATATGAAATTGATGTCAATAGCAGACAAATCAAGGAGGTTAATTAAAATTTAAGACTCTATCATGAAATACGGAATATCTTATTCAAAAAGTTTGGCATGGCACTCTGCTTGGGATTGCTCTGTATAAAAAGAAATAATTTCAAAATGTATCGATGAGAGACATCTATTGACTAGTCCATCCAGATATTCCGTCTATTTGAGGAGTTCGAAGATCGCGGCACTATTTGAACACGCTGTATACAAAAGAAACAAATTATTGGTGGTTATGAGTTATTTTCGATACCGAAATTTGCACTGAACAATTGACCGGCGCGATCTCCTGATATGTCTCCTTCAGACAATTTTTGTAAGGAACACAAAAAAATATTAAATATAGAACATTGATGAACTCGACGAATGATTTTTATCAGTCTTAGACTTGGGATTAGGAAAAAGGATGTGTCAAGAGCTATAGCATATCTTGAGAAGTTTTTTTTTCGTATTGTTTAATTAAAAATTGTTAACAAACTCATTCAGCGCCATCGTTTCGATCAGAGACTAATCAAACTATCAAAACTTCACGAAGTACAATTTTTTTTCCAAACCATTTCTAGCAACAAATGAAGAATTAGATATTTGACAAGTGACAGTGACATCGAACCATTTTGTATGATACATCGTTGTAGAGAGATTGAAAAACCTTATCTCGAAACGCTGAAAATCAAGATGGCGTCTATAAGGGAAACCATTTTGGAAATTACTGAGAAAGCAATGCCGTATTCGGAAACTCCATGACTCCTTCTTGATGAAGTTCCAATTAAAAACGTTCAGTATTCTTGGTTTACTAAAAAAGTAGTTTTTTTCTTATTTTAGTTTTTTTGTGATATCTTCAAAACTATCGTAGATATTCTCGATACCTTTTCAGATTATTATGCACCTCAAAAATACGCAACTTTGTCCCAATTCCACCAACTCCTCAACTCTCAGGATAAGCGAGACCCTCTAAGTGGTATTCGAAAGACATCCTGTATAAATTTGAAGTTGTAGACAGATTTTGTTTTTTTTTGAGATGTCAAGTACTAAAAGGTCTACCTTGGTACAAAATTTGAAATGTTTATTCCAAAATTTTGAAAAAATCACTACGCCACTGGATTCAGAGTGCCTTTCAACAGATGTGACCAAAATTTCATGAAAAAATATTCATCAATAACTAAGTTATGACAACTCAAAAATTCGAAAACTCATACAGCTAACAGTCACAAAAAACGCCCTATATCAACAAATATAGCCATGAGAATAATTTTTCATGATTTCAAGAATAAGGTGCCGCCCGATGTGTGAGTTTTCGAATTTTTGAGTTGTCATAACTTTGTTGTCAATGAAATTTTTCAATAAAAAAATCACTAATGAAAAATCTCGAATTTCGACTGAGAAAAAATATCGTAGTATGCCCTGTAAGTTGGAATAAACACTTCAAATTTTGTCCAAAGGTAGACCTTTTAGTACTTGACAATTCAAAAAAAAAATATCAAGATCTGTTTACAATAACTTCAAATTTCAGGGGGGTGTTTCCATTAAAAATGGGTCACCCTGTATATAGTTATATGTAACTTGGGAAATAACCTGATTTCCACTGACAAACAACAACAAACCAAAACGTCGGCTGGCGATTGCGTTCTCACCGTGACACCTGTAATTATGATTCACTAATCATGTCGCTGTCAAAAGTCGCATTAGAAATTCAAATGACATTTAACTTGTAAATACACACAGTTTTCGAGTTTGAGTTGTCATAACTTTGTTGTTAATGAAATTTCTCAATAAAAAAATCACTAATGAAAAATCTCGATTTTCGACTGAGAAAAAATATCGTAGTATGCCCTGTAAGTTGGAATAAACATTTCAAATTGTGTCCAAAGGTAGACCTTTTAGAACTTGACAATTCAAAAAAAAATATCAAGATCTGTTTACAATAACTTCAAATTTCAGGGGGGTGTTTCCATTAAAAATGGGTCACCCTGTATATAGTTATAAGTAACTTAGGAAATAACCTGATTTCCACTGACAAACAACAACAAAGCAAAACGTCGGCTGGCGATTGCGTTCTCACCGTTACACCTGTAATTATGATTCACTAATCATGTCGCTGTCAAAAGTCGCATTAGAAATTCAAATGACATTTAACTTGTAAATACACGCCGCCGCCGCGCGGAAGGAAACAAACGCATGTCGTTCCGACCACTGCGATTTTGTCGCCCGTTCTTTTCCCGGGGGCCGCCCGCCACCTGGCGGACTCTCGGAAACCGTGGACACATGTCAGGAGATCGTTATTGTATTAAAATTTCCCGCATTTGCAATGCAAAACGCCGCCAACACGTGATTTATTTCGGCCGGGATAATTATTTTTATCGGCATGTTCCATCAGGAATATCGGAGGAAAATAATTAAATCTTTTATTTGCATTCATTAATTCAATGGGTTTGTTTATTAGGGGTCTTTCTGATCGGCTGGCGCCGAATTCTAACCCAGTAATCATGATAAGAAATTACTTGGATCGGCTACTTTGTTGGTTGTTTTCCATTCGATTCGTTCTGTTCTAATCTGGGTCAGAATCATCGATTGAAAATAGTCCCGAGAAATTTCATAATTGCAACTTCATCTCTCATATTCTCCAATACAAATATTCCACAAGAATTCCAAAAGTATTGTCTTTTTGTCCTATTGTTATCTTGTAGTATACAGGGTGTTCCTTAAAGGAAGAAAAAAAACTTCCTATAAACGTAAGTCCTGATAGTCTTAACTTTTAAGATACAGGGTGATTAAATTTTGAAAAAAAGTCAGTTTTTTGATAATAACTGAGGTAATATTCTAGACATCTTTAGAAAATTTGGTTCATGTCTTCTATGAATCAAGGTGCATTTTGTGACGTACGAAATTTTTCATTTTCTCTACTAGTGGCGTCCGTACGGGTTTTGCATTGAATATTTTTGGAGAAAAAAATAATACACGCCACTGTTTCCTTTCAGAATAGAAATTACTTTTAAGATCCTCATTCATTATTGAGGCAACTCTACCTAGCTCCTTTTACTCTATTTTACAATTTCGTTCATGAATAGAACAAGTTCTACTTCTTTATTCATATTGATACGGCACTGACTACACTCTGGCAGTCGACGATACACAAACAGAAATTCTGACTAAGAATGATGGTCAGTTTTTCAATAATAACTGAGATAATATTTTAGACACATGTAAAAAATTTGGTACATGTCTTCTATGCATCAAGGTACGAAATTCTTCATTTTCTCTACCAGTGGCGTCCGTACGGGTTTTGCATTGAATATTTCTTGAGAAAAAAATACTACGCCACTGCTTACTTTCAAAATAAAAATTACTTCTAAGATCCTCATTCATTATTGAGCAAATTCAATCTCCTGGATTTTCTTTGTCCGACGCATGGTTTTCGCTTGAAAAAACGAAAATCATTTAACTCCAGGGTCTTTTCTTCAAAAATCTGATGCGGCGTGAAAATGTGATTGAAAGCAAATTAAGAGATCAGATTCATTACAGTGTCGAAGTTAGAATCTTTTCAGCTGCTGCTTATGAAAACATAACCTTCTAAAAAATAAATGAATCAGGACTACCTTAGAAAGAGTGTAATATTTTGACACTCTGTACCTCAAAAGTTAAGACTTTCAGGACATCCAATCATAGGAAGTTTTTCTCTCAAAATGTGTCAAGGAATCACCCCTTCAAATATCAGCATGTCTTTAAGGAACACCCTGTATAAAATCTTCCTTCCAGTAAACAATATGAGGAATCGGAAAAATAGGTCAATTTTATTTGAAAGGGGGACACTTTCAAGGACTATTCGTAGCGCTCGTGTTGTAAAATAAAAATAACCAACAAATACCAAATTTGAGAGACAGAGATTGAGATTGTTGTTGTTGCATTCGCAGGTTCTGGCCAAATTCAACTATGGCAGTTCCTGTTAGAGCTCCTCAGCGACTCATCCAACGCAGCCTGCATCACGTGGGAAGGAACCAACGGAGAATTCAAACTAACCGATCCAGACGAAGTTGCAAGGAGGTGGGGAGAAAGAAAATCCAAACCGAATATGAATTACGACAAGCTGTCCCGAGCGCTCAGGTAAGAATCAATGGATATCTCAAGTTCTACTGAGAGATTTGAATTGGTCCATTGAAATCAACTCTACTCTGAGCTGTGACAGGTTATGCAATGGAGATGTTCTTTTATTTGGTGTTTTTTTTCAAAATTCTGAGAGTCTTGGAAGGTGTTGCTCTAGAATTTATGGTTTAGTTAAGTAATCTTTATTTTTGTACATTTAATCGAAAATCATTAGAGATCTGTCCTTTCAGAAGATGCCCTCTAGTGGTATCACTTGAAATTAATCACATTTCAAATGGGATGGATTCGATAGATCAATCAATGCTCTTTCTAACGAGACTGAGTTCGTCAAAGTAGAGATTTCGAAGAAAAAACATTTGTCGACTATTTCGTATCAACCCAGTTCAGATCATCCTTCATGATGGAGAACAAAACGCACCCCAAAAGACAGCCCGGAAAATACCAATCAACCCCCTGGGCTGGCCGAACCATCCATCGAAATCCCACTGATAATTTCTCGTTATCGAAACAATCATGTCCCAGAAATGGCAAAAAAAATCGTTCGGTAAACGCGTTAGCCAGCTATAGCTCGTTAATTGCTACAAATGAACGCTGAGATACGATTACGCTACCCTCCCAGGCGACCCCTGGCGGAGCGACGGGTTACTTCGCGAAAAGTCCAGCCGAAACGTCGATTGTACGATTGGTCGACTGGAAAATGTCGAACGGCCGTTCAGCTCCCCGCGTTTTTATTTTCGATTCGGCCAAATGTCGAAGATTGCAATTGTAATTCGTCGAGCGATTCGATTCCGTGAAACTTTTCAGTCAGCGGATATCTATAAATGAATTCATATAATCGATATCGCAGACACGGATTGCGATGTCATCGGAACGATTATCAGCCATAGGGAAATCCAAAAATAAAATCACGAGGAATATGATTTGTCAGTTATTAATGAAAACAGTCAAAAATACACCATTCCCACTCATCTGACAACTCTACCTAGCTCCTTTTACTCTATTTTACTATTTCGTTCATGAATAGAACAAGTTCTATTTCTTTATTCATATTGATACGGCCCTGACTACACCCTGGCAGTCGACGATACACAAACAGAGATTCTGACAACGAATGATGTGTGATCGCGAAATTTGTAGTTCAGGTAAATAAGATATTTTTTGGATAAGATAGACCTGGGGCTTATAACTGTGTGGCCCAGTACATAGGCTAATTAGGCTAAATAGGCGAATTCTTATAAAAATTCAATAAGGCATAAGCAGAATAAGTCTAAAAAATTACAGAAAACATAGCGAATAAAATATTTTACAATATTTCAACAACTATTGTGAAACGATAAATAACAATAAATGAATATAGAATATATATGAATATAGAAGAACTTCCCTCATGAACGTTATCATCATTCTACTGCATTACTTGAAATCAATTATTCACTTGCATTCTTGGGGGGTAATTACCCCG
Organism: Plagiodera versicolora; assembly: GCA_037013635.1. Lineage (NCBI taxonomy): Eukaryota > Metazoa > Arthropoda > Insecta > Coleoptera > Chrysomelidae > Plagiodera > Plagiodera versicolora. The sequence continues at coordinate 5,221,931 of CM072991.1, read as the reverse complement.
TTACCCCTCCCGTAAATCCGAACTTGCTCTGAATAAATATAGTTTGTGGAAACTAACAAACAAATTAATTGAGAAAAATATATTTATTGCAAAAAAGTGTGGGGATTTTATAAAGTGCCCCACATTTTTTTCTTTAAAATGAAATTGTTTTAATTTTTCCAATTCCATATTAACAATTATCTTCGCCTTTTTGGTTCATGATTATGGCATGTTTCTCAGTTGTTTCCAGCAGTGGATCTATACTAGGAGTAGTCAAGGCTAATGCCCAGGGCGGCAAATTTTCTGGGGCGGCAAAATTTGGAACAAAATTGTCAATACAATGCCATACAATTATTAGTCACCGTTAGTGCGAAATTTATAATTCTTAGACAAAAAAAAACATATCATTTTATATTTTTGAAGTACATAGTGTTTCAGAATTGCACGGCACGGTACGTATTCTCTAGTACAAAATAAGAAAAAAAGTTCCTATGAAGATGTGTCCGATCTCGATTGGTAGCGGAGTTACAGGGTGTTGAAAGTTAAAAAAATAGGTTTTTATTTTATTATGCCTGATCTACTGCAGATAAAGCTTTCGAATTTCGTATGAGTATCAAGCAATAGGTGCTGCTCAATATTAAATTAAATGTTTTCCAAATACCATAGAGGGTGTTGCATTTTCTGAGGTCTCAATCCATAAAACCCTCAAGAAAAACTTGCTCGTACGCCACTGGTGAATTCTAATATTTTTTCGAAGTTCTTCAACCTATCACCTGAATTTTGTGCCTCTTGACTTTTGGTCGAATTCCGTTCAGTTTCCTCAGAAAATAATTAATTTGTAAATTGACTCAAAATCACATACTCTGAAATGTTCGATATTCGATAATAATTAAAGCATCAAAATTAAATGAAGAAGCCTTCGCTTTGTTGAATGCATTCCTCGTGTACCCTGTAACTCCGCAAATAATCGAGATTAAACACACGTTCATAGGAACTTTTTTCCTTATTTTGTTCCAGAGAATACGTACCTGAAATATTTCCGTGCAATTTTGAAACACCCAGTATGATAAATTTCCTGATAAGATATATAAACTATATGTTTGAATAAAATTTCAGTATTGTTTGCCCTGATTGATTAAAACTATATTTATCTGATTCCTCTTTCATTGTTCTAGATACTACTACGACAAAAACATAATGACCAAAGTGCACGGCAAAAGGTACGCTTACAAGTTCGACTTCCAAGGTCTAGCTGCCGCGACACAACCAGCTACCAGTGATCCGAGCAGCTACAAGTACCAGAGCGAGCTCTTCATGAGCTCTTACCACCACAGCGCGAAGCTCGGCGGCTTCATGAGTCCTCACGCCACGATACCAAGCTCGGCAGGTTAGTATCGGGATTGTAATTGGTCTCTTCGCTTCACTTCCTAGTTGCTCTTCATGATGACCATGAAGGAAAATGTTGAAGCTGATTTATGCGATCTCTACTTTGAAGACAATTTTCGTTGAAATTTTCGTAAAATGTTCTGTATACTAATATACAGTGCTGGATAATTCTGGTACTATGTATTTTCATTATACAGGCCTTTCGAGACAGATTTGTTGAGAGGTGTTTCGAAGAGGTCAAAAGGAGTTCTAAAGTAGTTGAAAGGTGTTTTGTAAGAAACGGAAGGGATTGAAGAAAGTTGTGAAGGGTTTTCCAGGAGTTACGAGGAGTTTTCAAGTAATTGGGAGGAGTTGGAATGGGTACAAGGTGTGATGAAAGAGTTGTACTAAGTTGATGGAAGATAAAAGAAGTTAGGAAAATTTTGAAAGAGTTATGAAGAGTTGGAAGGTGTTGAGAGGATTTTCGGAAGGAATTGAAGAACTTGAAATAGGTTTAAAGTATTTTGAATGGAATCAGGAGGAGTTGTATTGAGTTGAGATGCAGCAAAAGGGAATTGAAAAGAGTTTCGCAGGAATTGTAAAGATTTGGAAAGAGTTTGAAGGAGTTGAAGAAACTTGGAAGGTTTGAGAGGGAGTCGAGAGGTTTCTTGAAGGAATTTAGGGAAGTTTTTCAAGAGTTGGAAGGTGTTGAGAGGAGTTTCGGAAGGGATTGAAGGACTTGAAATGAGTTGAAAGTACTTTGAATTGAGTCAGGAGGAGTTGTCAGGAGTTAGGATGTAGCAAAGAGAAATTGGAAAGAGTTTTGCAGGAATTGTAAGGATTTGGGAAGAGTTTGAAGGAATTGAGAAAACTTGGAAGGTTTGAGAGGGAGTCGAGAAGTTTCTTGAAGGAATTTTGGAGGATATTTTCAGGAGTTGGAAGGTGTTGACACGTTTTCGGAGATGAAAGCAAGCAAAGTTGGTACCTATCTATTTTCACGAATTCCGGTTTGTTGATCGATCAAGAGATTGAGGACTTTTTTCCGATTTTGTATGTAGTTGCAACAGTTTTTTGAAAAATCCCGTTTTGTAGACTTAAATCAATAGCCACCCACAATAGCATAGCATCATTTTCTTCACGCAAAGTTTTTCTTATCCTACCGACTTGTTAAGTGACTACGTCACAGCCAATATACGGGGAGAGAAATTGTGACAGTTCATCAATTGTCAGCAGGATTTTCTTTCGCTTTCGAATGACAATAATATAGATGAATTATTTCCGAAACAGTAGTTTGAAAACTATATCCATTGAAATTCGAAACAAAAATAATGACTTATGGGGCAATTGTTTCAATTTACTTGCTACTTCTACAAATGCACATCAAGTAGATCTTCACCGGAATATAGATGGCGTAATGATCGTGAAATTGATACAAGAATCTCCGATACGAGTAGAACTGTCACTGTCCAATTATCCAGAGTCTAGTGTCACTTTCTCCTTCTGCTGCCTAACGCATAAAAAGCAATAGTTCCTGCTTCTCCACACATTTACTGTACCCGAGCAGCACGGTAATAACACTTGCATCCCCTTAATGACGTAATGCCTTGATTGTGCATTGTTTCACCCCTCTGGAGAGCGAGCATTACCCGTCATTTAATCGGCCCCTCCCAAATAAGGATATTGTTAACAAACTGCCCTGATCCTTCAACGGTCAGTAGCGCACTAGTTAGATAGATCCGAACCACAGTTTGAATTTGGTCTGGGTGCAGTTGGTTCCTTTAGCATTTTTGGTGTCCTGAAATTTGGAGTGCGCATGCCCACTCGTGAGTCATGCAGGCCAGTAAGTCAAGCAGGGCAGGCTCTTCGTGTTTTGACTATATTTTAAATAGTACAAAAAAGACGTGAATACCACAAAGTCCTTCAAATGCAACTAAAATTTTTTTTGAGGTTAAGAGGTGCCCTTGAACTTGGGTTTTCACACTTTTCAATAGACAGCCTTGACGTCACAAGTGGGGGAGGGAGCTTTAAAACCTTTCCAAACAAAGCGATGCAACGTGTTAACGCTTCATAAGAAATTGTTCATTTCAAGTTTTTGCTTTTTTCAGTTGAAACTAAGAATAAAATTGTTTGTATATGGTGATATTAAGTTCTCATTGACCCATTCTTATAAAAACTCTCATGGAGAAAACAATGCAACATTTCTATTTTTGGAAAGGTTTTTTGGGCTCCGCCCATTTTTTACGTCACACTAGGGTAGTCCACTCTAAGGACTTCTAATGATTCCTACCTTTCCAATCACAAATCAGATCCGATCTATTATGTAAAAAAACGAATATATTTATCATTCATTTTATTCACAATACTGATGTTTGTTTTGTTCACGATTACGTATGGCGAATTATTCTTGAAAATCGGTGACACCCCCCACCACTCAAAAATGCCCTAGTTCCCAGACCTGTAAGTAAGACCGTAGTCAATGACCACAGTCATATGACACACGTCATATGACAAAATGACAGAACATCTTGCTGTAGCATTGCCAACATAAACATAGTTCAACTATAATCAACAGATAATCTACGTCATTGAAACAGCATTTTCATCACGATCTCATGTCCTATATTGAGAAGGGGAAAAAATTATGTGACATTTCTTGAACAAAGAAAATGTAGAAGATAACTATGGAAAACGAAAAACTCGTTTTTTTCATAGAAATGTTGAGGTTATGTAAGAGTATAAAAGTTAGGTTAGAATAAAATAAAATAAGAATGCACCAATGAAATCATATACGACTTGAATGAAATTTCATTGGTACCTTCTTACTTTATCTCGTTCTCATTTGCTGGTTTTTCGAGAACATTTTTTTTCATAGAAATCACATAGAACGTGTTTCCCACCTAAAACCTACCTTGTTTTCATTTTTTCCCAATGAGTTTAAACCTACTAAAAATGCAATGTCGCATTTACAGATTTGTTATCTGTAGGCTATTCATTTTTTGGTACTCTCTAGTTCACAAGCATAAAAATGAATATATTTTTTTTGGATCTAGGAGGATCTTTCGATTTTTGTTCGAATATTTCGATTCGTTTTCAATTTCGGAATTCGTTTCAGTACGTGTATATGATTTTTTTTATTTCTGTAAAACCACTACGCCGCTGTTTTCATACCCTGCCGATGAAATGTCACTTCATTGTGTTGCTACTGACGTTCTTTAATGGATATTTTGTACACTCTCGGTCATTAGTTGTGGCCCACTTGTCTCTTGGGGAGGGTTTATTAGCTTTGCTTTCGGATTTATTGCCTAGTTTGTTGTCGATTTGGTCAGTTCATCGATTTTGATTAGCCATTCCGCTGGAAACATTGTTTGGTGATGAATCAACGACTACAGTCATGAACAAGTAATCTTCACCAAGGTCAAGAAGTCCGATTGGCTAGATTTCGAACTCTGTTCTAATGTCCTGACTAGGATTATCAGGAATTCGTCAATGTGAACATGACGCTGAGGAATACAAAGAATCGATCAACTTCCATTGCCACATAAAAAGTTAGGGAGACTTCGTCCTTGAAATTTCCAAAAAATCTATTATATTCATTACGAATTTTCAATCTATATGTAAGTAGAAATAAGACAGTCGAAGCGTTTTCCGGATTTCGAACGTCTACGATATTTTAAATGCGTTTGAATTGATACCGTCAGCGCGCTCTGCACAAATAACACAACTTTTTTCTCGAAAACACGTTTTTAACAATGGCTGACATTCTTCTGACCGCTGTAATTAACATATTGACCTGAAATTTGGAGAGAAAATATGTTTTCACGAAATGACGGATCGTTTTTTCGATATATTTTTGCATTAATTGTTCATCTTTATGCGGAAAAAACGCGAAAATTCGATTTTATTATTTGAATTGCTGCCATTTTTCAAAATTTGTACTAAACGAAAAACCCATCCGTCATTCCATGGCCAAAGGGTAACACATTGGTAATATACTTTGAATTCATGTTTCGGATCAACAAAGAGGGGGCACGATTTGGGGACTTGCTTACGCGGAGCTGCACCGGCCCCCATTTTGTTTTTTTTTTCAAAAATATTTTTTGACCTTCTGTATATCATGAATAAAAACAAGAAAAAAACCGCGCTCAAAAAGCTTCACTCGTTTCCTTAAAAAAAAATAAAACGTAAACACCTAAAATATGGCACTCCAAGGACGAAGTCTCCCTTAAGGTAGTTTTCGTTTGATATTCCCAATTATAAAGAACTTCTTCACATCTTTGTAACAACGAACTATAATGTCTGATACAAACAATATCAACGTCATAACAAATTCAGTCTTCAGTTAGCATTGGATAAAATGAACTGGTTACGTAAATATAAATGAAATGAATAATAGATGCCCCTCATTTTAATTGTCAATTTGAAGTGGCTATCCATCCAATTTCCAGAACAAAAATATATGCAACCATGTGAAGCTGAATTTTTCTCAGTAAAACATGATTATCATGAAAATTAAATTGAACCTCAAACTGGTTATTTAATATTCCAAAACGTATCAGAAACAATAATAAAAGCAACATTACTTTTTCACGAACAGTATATTGTAATTTGTTCACTGCAACTGCTTTCAATGTTGTAATCGTTAATTCGTAACATATTGCATTTTTTTGAGAGTTGCACAGCATTTCAGGTAAAATATTTCATGCTAGATAATATTTCACTATTATTATTTATAACATTTGTTTTTTTTTACTGAAGGAGATACAAAGATAGAGAGAGTTTGAAAGGACCTCACAATATTCAAACGTTTTGACGTCTGTCTTCTGCACCGGACTAAACAAGGACAATAAAATTCACACTGAAACAAATAAAGATATATTTTACGAGTTCAACAATTTACACCTACGTTTACATGAGCGAAAACCAAGGTCTTACATAAAGGTCTGGATGGGGGTTTCCCAAACATTAAGGAAAATTTGATGATTCTCGTATTTTGTCACCTGTCCTGTAGCGTTGTCCTGTCTTTGTCACTTGTCAGTTGTCAGCCAATCACAAATCAGATTCGATTAGTTTCGTGAAAACACGAACGTTTTTCGATTTATTCGGCAGAATTTTATCATTATTATTCAAGTCCAAACCGTTTGTTTTGCTTACAATACGAACTGTCAAAGATTAATCACGTGATACGCATACGCTTCTAGGCGGATAAGTTTGGAGAATTATTCTTCAAAAATGGCGAATTATTCTTCGAAAATGGTGACACTCCCCACCACTCAAAAGTGCCGTAGTCTCCAGACCTGTGTATAAGACTGTAAACTGTATCAACTGTAAACTGATACGACTCGAATTGTCTGGCGAATAAAGGGTAGGCCGCGCTTTCCTTTTAGCTCCGAAACATCAGAAAGTGCAGATTATTCTAGCCCTTTGTTCTACGGCTAATGAAATTTCACCATAACCGCATCTTGATTCGCACCCCATATTCCCCACCGCCTTTGTTTTCACCCAACCACTGTAATGATGAACGGGAACACATCACGGCATTCTGGATTTATGAGAACTCTAATGCAATTCATTTGTTGTCATCTTGAATGGGCAATTTTCTGTAATTTATGGGGTGTTCCATTTAATGCGTCGCCGTCAATGCAAGGGCAAGTTTTCTGTCGCAGATACGAATTAGGAAGAGACCCTGATTATATTGACGGAGTAGGCGGTGTCGGTGACAAGTGACGGACTGTGACGGTTTTTTGTTTGCGCAACACTTCGGGTTAGGTGTATTGGCCCACTAGGAAATGTTTATGAAGGGGGTTTGAAGATGTTTTCGATTTGAATTCCGGATCAAAATTGTAACCCTTCAATTGCACACAAGTTATCCCTTAGGACGCGTAATTGGTAGCTAGTGTTTGAGCCTGCTTTTTCCTTCACAAAACCTCCAAGGATAGTTTATGGGTGTTTTTTTGATTTTATATGTTCGCAATTTTTGTTATGACAACTTTGCCTCAGAGAGTAAATCGAAATTCTGAACGGTTTGCAAGATATGAGCCTGAGAAAATGATCACTTTTTTGCGAAAATGGTACCGAGGCCCCAAATCTTTGACAGCCCATAAAAAAAAGTGCATGACTTTGGGAAAAATTGGGAGACACGGGTGTTTTCTTTTAGTCTTTTATCACGTAGTGGTGTCCGTATATGGTTATTTTTTTTCGTGTTGCACTGTGTTATGGCAACACTTCACAGTGACTTCACAGCGATGCCAAGTTTATTTAGGCAGAAATTTTTCATTAGCCAATAAAATCTGTTACTTTTAGTCGGAATTTCCACAAATATTGAAGAAAACTGTTCAACGGTTATCCAAAATCAATGGTTATTCAAATCAGTTTCAATATTTTATAAATCGAAAACATTTTTTAAAACAAATTTAATGATAACCTCAACCCACCCTTTTTCCGGAGTATCGTTGAAAAAATAGACAAACAGCAACACTGCACTCTTTGACGAGCTGTCTTGCTCAAATAAACAGACCATAGTGACTCCTAAGGAACCTGAAATTGCCCATCTGTGACCTGAAAACTCCCAAAGATTCCTGAGGTCTAACGACACATTTTTTTCGTTTCAGCTTCAATATTCCCGTCTCCAGGATCGTACTGGAGCAACCCGAGCGCCAACTTATACTCGAACATCGCAGCCAGCACGCACTCTATCGGTCACCATGCCAGTGCCCACCTCAGTGCGCCCCCTCTAGGCTCCTACTCGCATTACGCATGACCGGGCGGCGGTTCCTCCTCCACCAGCGGTTCCGATTGGTCGAGGAAGTTGGCCATGTAGGAGGCGGCCGATGACAGCGCCGCGGCCACTTTCGAAAGCTTCAGAGGAGGTTTCATGTGTGGGTAGGTAGAAGCGGGTGAAGGTCATGCTTTTGTCTTCGGTTGATTATGCTTCGTGTATTTCTGAGCGGATTCTTGAAAATTTCATCGATCTTTGTGCTCTGTGCTCTTAATTTGTATTTCCGAAAAATTATTTGTTTCTCAGATGGTAATTCCATGAGGTTTCGACTTTTTTTCAATCGATAACATCGTTGCGAAATACAGGGTGTAACTAAATAAGTGTGTAACATTTGAGGGGGTGATTCCTCATCGAAAAAAAGATAGGATCTTCCATAAAAAGAAATTTCATTGCAGCATTCCATGTTAGATACAGCCTCTTTATTTGAGCAAATACGTGGCGCAATGCGAAGACTCAAGACGCATGCGTAATGTCTGAATATAGACATATTGAACATTTACTATGATTTCTACATGTACGTTTTGTTATTGATAAATTGATTTTGTTTGGATCAGTGTAAATTGATTCAATAAAGGACATTTATTATCATTATTATTTTTGATTCTGTTTATTCCCCTTCAATCATTTAATGCAGGTGGTAAAATAATTTTTTGCTGCGAACTGGTTTATTTTGGGCAAAAAAGTCAAAGGATATTTTTTGTTTAGAATGTAACATGCTATCGAAAATAAATTTTCAAATGGTGAACAAATGATGAGTCAAAAAGTTACATTGGAAATAAATTTGAAGGGTTGCATTTTTCACCATTTACAACCATGGGGTAAACCAAATAAATCACTAGCTAAGTATCTTTTCAGTAGTAGAAAATGTCAGGTTAATTTCAATACTGCAACTTTTTTAATGCTTGTGAAAAAAATTGTTGAACAAATTTTATGTACCCCCTTTGGGGCTGTATCTTGGGATGCTCCAATGAAGTTTCTTTGTATGAAATATCATGTCTTTTTACATACATTTAGTTTCAGCCTGTATTTATAGTTTCTCTATCAAAATCGAGATATTTTGAGAGTGAACTATCAGCCAATACTAGACACTGTTTTGACCCACCAGGTATTCTCAGTTAGTCTCTATACGTCTTGCCTACTCATACTTCAGTTTATTTGGTAGCACTTTCACTTCAACAGAAACTTTATACAGCTGCTGTCAAGTGTCAATAACCTCTGATGATACCTCATTACTTCTGAGGAACTATATCATTTCTAGAAATTCCCAAAATTTGCACCTCAAATGCTCTTATAAAGTCAGGTCACAGCCAATCACAAATATCGAATGTCAAATGATTTGGAGGTAAACAATAACACAATAACTGAAACAATAGCTCATAATGTAGAGAATGATCTTTCAAAAATTCTATAAACTGAGCAGTACGATTCAATTCAATAGAACAGAAATGTTTGAAGTTGATTAGTTGTTGAGGGAAAAGAGCAATGCAAGTAGCAGCAGAAGGAGCATGAGAAGTATCGTCTTCACATTCTTTTCCCTGCCCATTTCTGACGAAGTGATCCATATGATTTGAATCTTTTGAAAAATTTCAAACTGTTCTGTAATAATGAACACAAACCTCTCTCATGTTTGCAAAATAAAATGAACATTTGAATAGGAAGACAAAATGGAAGCCTTCAATTCAATATCTATTTATTTACGTAAATTGGACTATTTACGTAAATAAATAGACAATAGCTAGAGTACAGTTGGTCTGAAAAAAAATTAGCAAGATTGCTCCATCAGTGCTGACGTTGATTGAACGAATAACTGAATGGTCGATAAATATTTTCAAAATTGTTTCTAAGAGCATTTGCAAACTTTTTTTGTATGCAAGATTCAGTTTTGTTCGTTGGCTGTTGAAATATCTTTCTGGATATATTTTTTTTTCTAGTCAGAACTCAAAGAACAAGTTAATGTTATAGTTTTTTGAAAATGTAGTGTACCTAACCAGTGCAATGTTTGATTGTATATAAATATTTAGTGAATCTAATCATTCGAAATGTGTTAAAAACACACAACCGCAGCAGCGGTAGTCTGTGATAACATTTTACGTATTTTAAACAAAATTGGATGTTATGTAAAAGGAGCAGACCTCGCTATGAGAATTTAATGCAACAAAATGATGGTATAATAAACATATCCAAGTAAATATGAATTTTTCACTTCAACCCATGACGTAGCTTCAGTATCGTAGTTTTCAAATATTTACCATAGTTTTTGCGCCTTTCTAACATCCAATTGAAAGAAAATATATATTTCGATTAATATTTATTCATATATTTAATTTCCTATACTATGTAAATAATGTTGTATATTGTAATACGAAGGGTATATGTATATGTCTGAAAAAAGCTTACTATAGGTAATACCTAAGAGAAAATACCAAAAAATAGGGTGGTAGGAATATTCATGTTCATTCCAAATATCATATATAGATAAAACTAGTCATGTATCAACTGAATGTCGAATATTAAGGAGGAACTAACAAATGTTCCTTAATTTTAAGATGTATAAATGTTATGTATTTATTATACAAAATATAGTCCAAAAGCCATTCCGCTCTTTTATTTAACACCCTGAAAATTAACCAGATATACAGTGTGACCCATTTTTAATGAAAACACCCCCCTGAAATTTGAAGTCGTAGACAGATTTCAAATATTTTTTTTTTCGAAATGTCAAGTACTGAAAGGTCCACCTTGGGACAAAATTTGAAATGTTCATTCCAATTTTCAGGGCATATTACGACATTTTTTCTTAGTTGAAAATCGAGATTTTTCATTGGCGATTTTTTCGTTGAAAAAATCACTACGCTACTGGATTCAGAGTGCCTCTTAACAGGTGTGACCAACATTTCATGAAAAAATATTCAATATTATGACAACTCAAAAATTCGAAAATTCACACAGCTAACAGTCACAAAAAAACACCCTGTATTAACAGATATAGCCATGAGTATATATTTTTTTATGATTCCAACAATAAAGTTTTAAAAAATAAAAAAATAGGATATTTCACTGTCAGAAAGTAAATGTCACTTTGAGCAATCTCTTCAAACTGATACTTAATGGAATTTAAAGTTTCTTGTTAACTCGTGAGCTATAAAATTTGTCTTGAATACGAATAAAATAAGTATCATGGAAAGGTTTTTTCAATACATTTCAAAAGAGGTGTCACTTGTCTAGGGTTCCATTTGAAGTTATTGGTTAAAATGGCCTTGTGACGTCATATAACCTTTGTTTGTTTCCGAATTTCACTCGTGTATGTATATTTGTTCCAAAGATAAGAAGGAAGAAGAGACTTTTGGGAAGCACTGTATAAGAAAGAAATAGAAATATCAGTTTCCGAAAAAAACCCAATGGTGGATGACTGTCCTGCTTCCGCCAATTTTTGGGCGAAAATTTCTGAAAAAATAAAACTCCCCCAATTGAAGCAATACCCATTAAAATCCATCATTTTTTATCCTTGATGCCACAGCGTGTCGCTAATAAATATCACGTGTTGGTAACAAAACATCGCTTAGGGTGAATCGCGATACAAAGAGCGCTTAATGATGCAAAATAGACTTTTGAAGCATTAGTCACGCCTAGTCCTGCGAAGTCCATAAGTTATCCTTCAACGAGATAGGGGAGAGAGAATTCGAATATATGTCAGCTGTCATCGCGTAAGTCGATGAAGAAGAACACGAACAAAATTATGACACAGTCGAAATGTGGTTATATTGATATGGGGATTCATGAATTTCGGGTCAATAGGGGTGAACGATAGAAATGATTACAATTCAGTGAATTTTTAGTTTCAAACAATCAAGAAAAGGATGGAAACAATTTACATCATATTCAAGCAATAATTCAAGTGTTTAAATGAGTTTGATTCAAGTGAATTGTAGTTTCTGTACATCGAATCAATACACTACAACAATGTTTAGTTGAATGTCTTACAAACAACTTGACTCATCAACAATAAATGGAAATGAAATTGCTTCTAGAGAGAATCATTTAAAGAATACTCAAAATTGGGAATGTGAAATGGATTGGAAGTTGAACAAACACAACAAAGATATTCTAGTCAGCTAAATATTCAAAATGATCTCAAATTCACACAACAGAAAACTTCATTCATAATTAGTGCAAAATATTTATGAATTTATGTGAATTACATACTATAATGCGATCTGGATTTTGATAAAAATTGAAGACATGAATATATCATCATTTCAATTCATCACCTTTATTTTCTTAACATGTTTTCGATCAATATCGTACATATTTATTGCCAATTCCATCAATAACGAGACACATGACATATGAAGAAAGGAATGTCCTGACGTTCATACTCAGATGAAGAATGAAAATGCACCATTTTTCATACAAGTTATTTTGATTATACTTCCGCTTAAATAGTATAACAGTTTGACAGTTGACAGTCATACTAATAATTGAGTACATAATTATGTTTTTCTACTCCCCCTACAGAAAATGAAATTTGTACAACTAGCCAACTATGTAACTGTCTATTTAAGCACTTGGCGACGTAACTTTACCGTAAAAAGAGAGCACGATCAACAACCAATAAGGTTGCATCTGTAATATAAAGTAAATCGCACGACATATAACCAATAAAATAGAGCCTTCAGTAGTTGCCATGGAAACGAATAACAAGCCGCGTCGCCCATAACATTTCGACGTTTCATAACTGCTATGAAAAATACGCTAATTTTCATAGCAGTTGTAGGAAAACATATTTCCACTTAATGGAATCCTAATTTTTGATGAAAATGAATGCAGTCGTAAAAAAAGTATAGTAGTTGAAATGTACTATTACATACTGTTTCGAAATTCTGCGATTTCGACGTTTTTCTCGAGATGAATAGATAAATCTTCTCTTTATACACAAGGTGAGTGAAGAATATGTACTCGTTTTTGACTTTTGGAAATCTGAATTTTGATCATTTTTTGGTACTCACATATTTTGGTCCAAAAAAGATGAATTTGGCAATATTAACGTGGGGAAATTGATACTTCTTGAGATATTCCACTTCAAAGCTAGAATTTCACCTTCTTTTCCGTGTCACTTTTTGGGCAAGGCTTTTTCTCACGACACTATTCCCACACCACATACATTTATATAGAGAATCAACAAGAATCGACAAAATCTAGTAACAAATCGCGACTGCAGGCCACAAGATGCGTGCGAAATTGATATCTACTGTTATTTGTTGATTCATGGTGATGTGTATCAACAATTCTCCCTGATCCTGTCATTATTAAACAACACTTTTGATGTATTAGTTAATTAATTTGAAAAAAAATAATTTGCAATGGTGTCCTTTAGAGCTGCTTATGAGCAACAGTTGTATCCCGACATTGTCCCCAAACACAGGATGTCTTTGAAGAAAAAATAACAATAGTAAGTACGAGATTTTTTTTAACTCACCCCACTACCTACTCCTGCACCCTTTTTCCACGACGCCGACCAACGTTCATACTGAAATTGGGGGGTGTCTGAATACGATTCGAACCGTGTTTCTTACAGATACAATCTCGAACATAATGGTTCTTGGGAGCGATTCTTTCGCAGCTAGGGGAGCAAGAGAGAAGAAGGGATCCCCAACGAACGAACACTGTAGTAGCGGTGAAATCGTGCGTGAAACGTATGCCTGTCAGGCAGCACGTGCCTCGTAATGACGTAATAATGTATTGATACACGATATTCAACGTCTCTCCCCTTTTCTTGATGGAACGGAACGCGTATTGTAATCGACTCGGGACGATTTTCCGACATTTCGGTTGGTGTGAGGCTTCTGTTTGTTTACTAGGTCGCCATAGACAATTTAACCTCAGTTTTTAATTTCATACACATCAGGGTTTGTGACGTAATGCTTTCGTTAGACGTTTTGAAGATTTCAGTTCTGGAAAATGTTTAGAATTTATAACGTTACTGGCGATTCCCAAAATCTGGACACTGTGGAGGTAAAATTGGGAACTCGGTTCATGTAGATTATTATACAGGGTGGCCCATCAATATGTGAAAGTAGAATAACTCACTCAGGAAGGGGAATACAAAAAAAGTTTCGAATAAAAGTTGTAATATTTGCACAGTTACACGATCCTAAAATATTTTAAGATATACAGCGTGTTCAGCCTAGGCAAGACAACATTAAGGTCTCTGTTTTGAATAGGGCACCTTGTATATTTGTTCACCACCGAATTCAACACAAAATTCTGCATCCATTCTTTCTTCCATGAATTGCGATATTTTCGAAGTAGATAAAAAATAAGAAAATTTTACGAAAATTGGTGCCTATAAACGTTATAAGTGATAAGTGAGTGAAACTATTTGGAGGTTACGAAGTTGAAGGATGGCTGAAATGTCTGAACAGAGTGGAGTCTCGTTTTGTATACAGGATGGTTTTTGTATGAGGATCAATTCAGGAGATTTCGATTAGGTAAAATTTCATTTCTTTAAATGGGACAACCAGTATATTATTTCATCAACTATCTTATGCATTTTTGTGTATTGTATTGTATATTTTCGTATTCTCATTCCTAAGTGAGTTATTCTTCTTTCACATACTGATGGGTCACCCTGTATATGTGTTGTTTGTGCATTGTTATATACTTCTTTAAGCAATGACTGTTCAGAAAAATATTCTTACAAGATCTCAATGGGCATCAATCATGCATTTCCATCAGTTCCAAAATCTGAATTACAAAAATTAGTCCAGTTGCCCATTACTTGAAAAAATCCTCACCTATTGAGAATAATGGAAGTTCATTCGATTAATAATATACAGTCCTTCAATTGAAATATTGTTGACCACACTGTTTATACAGGGTGTTTCATTAATATGGTAAAAAAATTAAACTGAGAGTAGAGAGGACCAAAATATGACGATTGAGCGTAACATCGCTTATTCAAATAAAGATACAGTGCGATCAAATTATATTTGCAAATTTCTTAATAGCTTCGACAGTTTTTATAATATCGGTTTCTCTGACACTAGAAAACTAACTATTTGCTTGTCTGACAGCAACCTACTTGTTTTTTCTTAATAAAATTATTTGAATTTATTTGTGACTTCAATAGGTTTTTCGACTTTTTTCGAAGAATACTTTTTTATCGTCATATTTTGGTCCTCTCTACTCTCAGTTTAATTTTTTTACCATATTAATGAAACACCCGGTATATTCGTCTGACTTTCAAGATCAACATCAACTCGAGGTGAAAATTTTGAAAATTCAATTACGAATGCTGTATGAAATTTTTAGTATTTTATTCGAATAAGAAAATCGAAAACTAATGTTGACACTTGAATCACTTGATTAATCACGAAAAGGATTCTTCTTATTATTCATTGTAACTATCGAACTAGTCAACAAAATCTCAGAGCTGAAACAAGAAAACAATGTAAAACAAAAATGAAGTTAACAACTTTGTCAACTTAAAAATGATGTCAATGAATGCAGGAATCGTGCATTGAATCACCAACAATTCAATAATATTAAAAGAATCGACGTTTCAAAGATATTCTTCGGAAATATTTTCAGTAGCTTTCGCTGTCAACCACGACTCTTACAGAAAACCATCAATGCCTAATAGCGTATTAATATGGATAAGGCGGCGGTGAAGGCTGTTGCCTAGCTACCTACCTGTCAGGGTAGGCATTGGTCGGTGTCGTCTAGGAGATCGATTCGAGGCTCATCCAATGAAGCACCTCGACGTACACGAATGGCCGGAAACGCAAACAGCACTCGATTCTACTGAAAAGATCCCTCAACACGTTCAATTCGTTATTTATTTCTGCTTCGTTTATTAACTAGGTAATATTCATCGGATTTTATGGTTTTGAAGACCATTATGAAGATTCACTGATATCTCCTATCATCTGTAATTGACTTTCGTTTTTGACAGGCAGAGAAATTGCAGTGTAGCACTCCTAGTTCAAGTTTAATTTACATGCAAATGAACATTATGGTAATTTCAATGAACAAAATGTGATAACGATTCAAAATGAACCACCAAAAAATTCCGAAAAAAGACGACCCTGCCAGGATTCGAACCTGGAATCTTCTGATCCGTAGTCAGACGCGTTATCCATTGCGCCACAGGGCCACATGAAAGCATTTATCTATAGTAGTGTTACTAGGTATCAACTAAACCTTTACGTGTACTAAACATTTATATAAATGTTACCTGATCTATCAAGCAAACCAAATGAATGCCAATGAAATATATATGAAAAAGTATCAAAAGTTTCCATAGTAGTAGACAGACCTCTTTAATTTCATTTCAATACTTTCCCTGACATCTAGGCTGAACCTGGTGAACTTTAGGGTATTTACAGTTTTCTGTAAAATGAGAGCTGTCCCTTTCAAATTCGTATCAACTTTCATACTGATAGTATCGAATAGATAGCAGCAGTCTAGTATAAATAAACAGTAGTCGATCAGCTGTGGACGACAGTCGCAATTTTGAATCCAATTCTACGTGTCGTATCCCAAACTCGATTCCGAAATAATCAATAGGGATCGCGCAATCAATATTCAATCTTCTGTTGAAGCTCTGAAGTGATATAGTTTTAGTAGGAATGAATAGTACACATCTTTCGAGGGGTAAGGAAACGCTTGAATATAGCAAACCATCGAAAAATTCGAAAGTAACTTTATTGTGTATGTAAATTGCATTTGCATACCCATAAATATGTTTACACAGTACCCAAAATAGAAAAAGTAAACATGACGTCAATCTAGTAGGCTGAGTACCTATCTTAACCTGAAATGCTGTTGCAACTGCACAAAGATCATTATTCCTCGTCCTTGGACCTCGATTGCACATAAATGGTTATGATCCAGTTCATGGGTGGAGAAAGAGAATATGAACCAATAAAAATTGTCCATATTTGTATTTACACGCAGAATAACTGCACCTCTACAGGGCTTTTCGAAATTATATCCACATTACAGTTCTTCCGCAGTTTTTCATCGACCATTTAGGGAAAAAATCAATTAGGCTCAGATCGGGTGCACTCAGTACGATTTGTAAAGAATTTGTAAAGTTTTGGAAGGACCTTATCATCAGGTATCATTATTTGTGACTGACATTTAACGTACGCCATCATTTTGTATAACTTCCGGTACTAATTTTTCTTGGTGTCTGTTTGCAAATACTATAATAATGAGTGAACAACTCTGCTGAAAATCACAACTGAAAATTGTGGCTTCAATGATTAAAAAAACACCTGGTATATATGTATTAATGAATTTTCATGAGGTCGTTGAAGCGTGATTTTCTTCAATACATACACAATGGATACATATGGAAGTAGCGATATACTTATCTATATTTAGAAATTATTCAACTAAAAACAGAAAATGAGTCACATTCTGAACAACACTTTACCGTTAGATGAATGAAGCCAAGCAAACCATGATTTTAAATTAATTCTATACAATGTAGAAATTTCACGTGTTCTTACGAGGCTAGTCTGCTTCGTAAGTGGTCCTTAGTTGTGACGTAATTTTTTTTTCGTTTGTTTTCAACCTCAGAAGAAATAGTCGAGGGGAATCGAATCGGGGAATCTTGGCAATCAATCAATCAATGAACTATTGTAGAAAACAATGATTGTTTCGTTGTGCCAAATTGATTTATCTATTGCATTTGGATCATTGACATATCAGTTCGGAAATCTTACTATTGATGAAGATCTAATAAAAATAAGAAAGAAAATTTTAAGGATTATTCAAGAAGAGGTGGTATTCTCATTCTCATCACCTATCTATTGCACTGTTAGTAACTGTATTTTATAATCAACTTCTAAACACACCACTGAGTTCGTGTAGGCAGACAGATCTATTGTGTAGGCAGTGTATTATTGACTTTTCCCAGTCTATATTTCATCTAACCTTTCCCCTGCACCTCACGATTGAAAAATCACACACTATATTCGTAAAATATGTATACCAGCCTTCCATACATATAAATACTTTCTCTAAAGTAAACAATGCAATTAAATATTCTTCCCGTGTATCCACAACGATGTATCAGACTTATTTCTGTAATATTACCTCATGATACCGGTTTATTATAGAAGAAATTGCACAACTCTCAAAGTTTGAGTATTTGGAATCGTTTATACACTGCTGACCTTATTTCTATAGTTATTTATAGCTATCGAACAAGAGTGGAATTAAATTAATCATCACATACTCGTGAACCATCAATAAATAAAAATACTTATCTGTTTTTTTGTAATATTCACTTCAAATGTTAATTCAGGTTTGATTTATAATTAAGGCGTCATAATATTAAATATCTAAGCCCTTTTGATATTATAATGAATATTTATTTTTAGGTTCAAAACCACCTCCTCCGCAGAAAAATGGTAAACTTCGATTATACAGCAATCGTTTTTGTCCATATGCTCAGAGAGTAGTCTTGGTTTTAGATTCGAAAAAAATTCCGTAAGTATACTATTCGAGTCTCTGGCATGATGCATGCCACAGGTTTTCGGCAACAATAAAAAATCCTACTGAAAGAAAAAAAAGAAAAAAGCAAAACGTTTCGGAAAGAAATCAAACATTGAAATATATTTGAACTTAATGATCAGAAACACATCTACATTCAATGAAATGTATTGCCCGTGCATTCACAATCAAACTTTTTTTTTCTTGTCCAATATCTTTATCTGCATGCATCTTTTTGCCGTTGTTCTACCGTTTTTGAGTATCTTGATACAATCATAGTATATTAAAGTATAAGTGGATAAAAAGGTTTTTAAAACAAGCGCGAGTTTAATAAAGCAAGTGTTTTAAAGACCAGATCCACGTATCCTTTACGCTATTTTTTTATTGGTGCCACATTTTACGTTTGAATAAAGTTTTGAATTTGTCAGTTATATTTTATTTGACGTTTACAAGGTACTCCTGTCAGATCGATAATCAAAAATTTATCATTTAGGCTTCACGTTTCTCGTTCCTTCGTTGATATTGCCATGGCATCTTTAAAAAACGCGCGTTTTTTAAAGTTCGATTTAAACAGGCGTGCTTTAAATGGGTGAAATGGGGTACAAATATTTTTTTTTATTTATTCGAATAGGTACTTCCAGTACACTTGAGCTTACAATATGAAACTAATTTAAGCCGAAATAGCTCAGTTGGGAGAGCGTTAGACTGAAGATCTAAAGGTCCCTGGTTCGATCCCTGGTTTCGGCAGTCTTTTTTTGTTTGATTTTTCATGTAACTAACAAAACGACTAAATTACTTTTATTTCTAGATATGATGTAGTCAATATCAATTTATCAAGTAAACCCGACTGGTTGTACGATAGAGTACCCCAAGGAAAAATACCAGCCCTGGAAACAGAAACCGGCGGCATTTTATGTGAAAGTTTGATTATAGTCGACTATTTGGATGAGCGCTACCATCAGCATCCCCTGCACCCTAAAGACCCTTTGCAGAAAGCAAAGGACCGAATGCTTATCGAACAATTCAATAGGGTACATATTTTCTTTATTTATAGCTATGATTCATAAGATACGACTTTTTTAAATGCCTCTAGCGGTAAATTTAGGAACTGACGAAAACGTAAACAGATCCATAGTGGGTCGAATTATTTGTTTTTTAGTGTCATCAAATGTAATTTCTCGCAGGAGTATCAGAAAAATTTCAAAAATCAATCGATTTCAAAGTGCACGGACTGTTTTTCACCAATTTACGATAATACAGGAATCTGCAGATTTCTGTTCTGCGAAAAACGATACCTGTTGATGAAATTGTGAACTCATTTCTCAAGTAATCTTATGTCCTTATTTAATTTTTAAAAATACTTCATTCACTTGCAGATCATCAGCACGATGTACAAAGTGATGATGCACGTGGGTCGAATAGGCCTCGACGATGATGAAGCGATATCAAGTGAACTTTCGATATTCGAAAGGGAGCTATCTGAAAGGGCCGGGCCCTTTTTTGCAGGCAACAAACCTGGTATGCTAGATTTCATGATCTGGCCTTGGTGCGAGAGAGCTGACATTTTGAGACTTTTCGGAAACCAACATTTACTCAGACGAGATAAATACAAGAAATTGGTATGTGTTTGATCACATTACAGATGACTGTGAGGTTATATTATTTCCATTCTCTTTTCAGATGGACTGGCGCAACAAGATGACGGAGGAAACCACAGTGAAAAAAAGTTTTCTACATTCTGATTACCATGTGAAGTATCTGCAGTCTTTCAGGGCAGGGATGCCTGATTATGATATCATTCTCAATTCAAAGTGAACATTCTTCACTTTAAAATGCATGAAATTGTATGTTTATATGGAGTGCACAAATCCATCTTGCAGATTATATGTTGATGTTTCTTATAATGCATTTATCACTGTATTTATAAAATTATATAATTTTGTGTTTATAAAACTCATATATGTTTTTAAAAATATTTTGCAGTGGTTATGAATAAAGTTTTGTATATGTTCTTTTGTTCAATATTGGAAGTTGGAAACGTCAGTGAATTTTCATGTAAAATATTACTTACGTTCTTACTCATTTTACGAAAATTAATCACGTGACGATATTTCCAAGTCATCCATAAGACGTACACATCTTCGTGACTTATCTCTGGTAAAACTGCACACATTTGATTATGGCATCTACGAAAGATCAACTGAACAAAAATAATTGAAACAAATGGGAAGTTTCATTACGATTCAAAATCATGAGAACGAATGAACAGTTTGTTGATAGATTCACGGCCATCTATAAGCTCGGTTAGCAAAACTTATTTTGATTTCTGTTGCACGCCATCTACACGAAACTGACGAAATGTAAATAAAGGTTACTATAGAATTTTGATGAAATTTATTTAACCTATAAAACAATTTCCTCGAACCACAAAAAATGGCAAGTTCGTTTTGGAAACTTTGCAATACAAATGTAACTGGAAACATAAGTTCCTCATTATGTGGTTCCATCAGAAAAGGCCACCATTTAAGAGGAAAACCACCTGGGATAGCTAAATCTTTGGAACAAAAACTGGCAGGTTGGTTCATAACAACTCGGAAACTAGTAGCTTCACCATTTGAATTGTAGAGAAGAATTTTCAAGACCCAGCGATCTACTACAAAGTCGACATTGGTCTTCCTCCACCGCGATTGTCCAGAACGAAAGTTCTAGAGGAACGAATAAAACATCTGAAGGAACAGAGGAAGAACCCTACTTTGGAAAAACTGGCCAGAACCAAACAGTGTTAGCATACTTTTCACACATGCACACTCAGAGATTGTTTAAGTTTCCTGATTTTTAGTGGTTGTTAACTTGGAAGATCTTGATAAGGATTGGTTGACAACATCAGCACCAATACACTTGAAACAGATAGCTGAACATTATGGAGTATTTGAACATTTATTTGGTGATGCCTACTTTTACCCTAGAGTACCATTACACATTGCTTTCAACACAGGGGATTATGAACTACCTGTCTACTTTGGTAATGTGATAAAACCAAAACAAGCCACTGAAAAACCTAATGTCAGCTTTGAGTCTGACAGCAATAGTCTTTGGACACTGGTTTTGACAAATCCAGATGGTCACTTCACTGAAAATGACAAAGAATATGTCCACTGGTTTGTGTAAGTAGGTGACCAATCATGAGAAGTCATGTTAAAGATATTGTAAAAGTGATCTGGATTTTGATGAATTGTTTTTTGTACTTATGTATTTTGGTCCAACAAACATGAATTGGGCAATATTATCATGGAGGAATTGATACTTTTCAAGATATTCTACTGTAAAGTTTAAATTTCACCTTCTTTTCATGTCTTTTCTTAGACGTGATTGTACAGCTTTTTGGCTAATATCTTCATTATATGTTAGGAAAAGGTTTATCATGTATTCATCTTGAGAAAACATATAAAAAAGGCCGTATTTTTCGAATATTCAGATTAGAAAACCTATAAACAATCATTCTGTCAACCATTAGTTGTTTGACAGCTGTCAAACCATAGTAAATGTTCGATGTATTTGACAAGTACGTTTATAACATGAAAAATACTACTTTTCCAATGTTTTTCTGAAAATGCAAGTATGGTAAATATTTTATCAATATGTTATGTGTCTTGTAGATAAAGAAATTTGCAATAGGGCTGAGCAATCTCGTTTGAAAATGTTAATAAGGTGAAATCTGGGACTTCAAAGTGAAATATCTCGAAAAGTATTAATTTCCTCATGATAACATTGCCAAATTCGTGGGTACATGATCGCTTTATATGTAAACTTTTATGGTATTGTTTTCAGAGCAAATATACCTGGAAATGATATTAATAAAGGCGAGACTATTGTAGAATATTTACAGCCATTTCCTCCTAAGGGTACTGGCTATCATAGGCATATATTCATTCTGTACAAACAGGAGAAGAGATTAGACTTTTCTCCTTATAAGAAGGAAGGTCAATGGTAAGATATATCATAGTTACACCTTTGAGAATGAAATGAAACAACTGTATCTTCTATTTAGTTTAACGTTATCAGACAGAACTTTTCACACTTATGAGTTCTACAAGAATCTTCAGGATGATTTGACACCTGCAGGATTGGCATTTTTCCAAGCAGATTGGGATTCAACTTTGAAGCAATTTTACCACAATTCTCTTGGTGTGTTGAAACATAATTGATTCGATAATTATCGATAATGATTATAATCATTGCAACTCCTCCATATTTTCAGAAATGAAAGAACCAATCTTCGAATACGACTTCCTTCCACCATATATCAAGAAACAGAAATGGTTCCCTATCAGAGAACCCTTCAATTTATACATGGACAAATACAGGGATCCCAAACAGATAAACAAGGAATTTCTCATGAGGAAATTGAAAAATGTGCACCCCTTCAAAGCACCACCACCTCCTCTTCCCTACCCCAATGCAGTGTTCTTCGAGGGTTACGTGCCCTCATGGTTGAAATTGGAAAAGACCAAATCTAGGTTGAAGTGGGGTAGAATAAATGATATTGAATGAACTTGTATTTAATAAAGTGTAAATTTGTATTAAATTCGTTAAAGTCGATCCTTTGTATGAATGGTTATGAAATCGATTGAAAATATTTTCAGCGATAATGCGTTGCCTCTTCTACCAAAATGTATGACACTTTTTCCGGTTTAACCGGAAGTGACAGCGTATTGAGAACGCGTTGAGTAGTAGCATCCACCAAAATTTCAAGTTGATATCTCTATCAGTTCTCCATAAACCTCTAAATGGACCAGTTAGGTGAATCACCCTATATTTGGGAACTGCTGCGGAAATAACAATACGAGACAATGGGATTACGAAATATGTTTTCTACGCGATTGCATTAATAAAAAACTAGTTTTTCTTCATCACAGAATAAATCTAGCTGCCTAATTTTATTTATCTATGTATTTATAAAATAATGAAGATAACTTGAAACTCGTTATTCACTCATGCTTTTCTTCCGTTTCCCTGTTTTAATTTTCTCATATTCCTTCGATTTACTTCAGAGGAAGTACACTTTTATTCATACGAATAGCTTGTATGTAAATTTTTAGAGGACCTTTGAACCGGTATTCACGAGGAAGTCATTTATGTGCATTTTGTATTGTTCCAATTCTCAAATATTATCGTCGAGTGTCGTATCCTTTTTAGGAGTTCCAACTGAGAAACAATTTTCTGAATCGGATGTAGCAACATCGAAAAGGTGAGTAACGTTACGAATTTCAATTCGAATTATTTTTATCATGAGTCTATCAAAATTTATCTTATTCATCAAAGAAACAAAGACAAGAAATCAATCAGGACCATAGACTACTCAAAAACCATGCAAATTTAAAGTTGTGTAGGTGGAATAACTCACTTATCAAGGAAATAACAATAAAATATTTCAGATGAAATTTGCGCAGATACCCATTTAATTTTTTTTCTTATATACAGTATCTTTGTCCTTTCCACAAATTGCGATGTTGAGTTGAAGCAAAAATATGAATATTCAACGATACAAAAGCTTCCCCTTCAGTAAGGAGAGTTCAAATGTTAAAACAGTGTATACAGGGTGTTGAGTAATTATTCATAAAGATTTTCCAACTAGCAAAAATTTCATTTCACTTAAATGAAACACTCAGTACATTATTCAACCGTTTTAAACTATACCATGTCTTGAATCTCTAGGATTGATTGCTTTTTTATTATAAAATAAAATTTTTAGGATATTATTTGAAGAAATTCATATTTTCAACAAGCAATATCTAATTATGATTGAAGAAAGTAAAAATACTTTAATTTTTGTAACGAAATCAAACCAGTTATTTTCTACCATTAAAAACTGTGATGAAATGAATGAGGAATTTACAAAACTGAAAAAAAATCAAGATAACTATGTAACTGATAGAAAAGAACCGGAAATGTTCGATAACTTTATCATGAAATATTCAATAATTCAATTTTATATCATAGTGTCAAAGCCCTACTACGAAATCAACAGTTACTTCCTCTTTATCTTAAAAATCAATGGTGTTTGGTACATTTATTCTTGCAGAATATCAAATAAACAGGTTATTTGTGGACATTATGGATATTTTTATTTCATACGTTGGCAGGGTTAGACTAGGTTAGATACCAGGATATCCAATTCATCGAAATGAAAAGTTTCGGTAATAAAAAACCTGTCTTACCAGAAATGGAGACCGGCGAATACTACTTGGACCTGGAAACAGGCGAAATCCAAGAAATCCCCAACATAAACCTAGAAACCGGCGAGATAGAAATCCAACCCTTGAGAAGATTCCGTATCCCTAAGACCTTCCACCGCCCTTCGAAACGGCGCAAGAAACGCCGAAAATGCCGCCGTCTGAAGGCGGATCCGCACGAATCCCAGCTCATCGCCGCCTCCATCTTCTTGCTGCCGACCATGATCCTCTTCCATCCTCTGCTGGCCATCGTCGCGCTGACGGTGGAGTTGATTTTGCACGTGGAGTCGCACAAGAAGAACAAGAAGTTGCAGAGCGACGCGGTGTACTTCCAGAGTCCGCTGCATGCTATCGTGAAGGAGTTTTGCGGGAGGTGCAAGGACGAGAAAGCCTCCGTGGAGATTTCGAGGTTGCAGGATATCAAGAAGGATAAGTTCAGGAATTGTCTGAGGCGGATTGTCACGTGAATTTCGTCGAACTAAAAATAGAAGATCATGAAGGGTTCATTCAAATGTTTTTTATAATGACAAATAAGTTCTTCTGTATCTCGTATAAAAATTTAATAGGACTTTAAGGCTCTTTTGATTATATATTTAAAGGGGCTTTGCCACAATTTTGCGATTTTCGCCATTTTTTATGTAATTTCTCAATAGAATGTTCTGAAGTTTTCTGGATAGAATAAGGTATATTTTCAGTTTTTTTGAAAAAATATTGAAAAATAACGAAGGTGCATCAAAAACTCCATAACTGATGACATGATCAGAAACAAAAAAGGTATTTCCAACAAAATGAATTACGATTTTTGAAAAATATCAAAAATTAACAAAATGGCGTAGTTCTGGAAAACTTTCAATTCATTCTTACGTGCGGTCGCTCTTCAGAAAGCTGTCATTCAAGATACGACCTTCTTGCAGGATATTTTTGACAGTATAAACTATCGAATAAGCCAAAGTGAATTTTAGGCTAAACGCTACAAGTTGCAAATTGTTCGTTCAATTTCGATATATGGATAGCAAGAGGAATTCTTGTAGATATTTAAATATTCCTGAAAATCAATTCTTCAATTATTATTCTTCCAGAATATTGAACATATTGAACAAAGCATCACCTCAAAACAAACAAAAAGTGTTGCTAAAATAGAATAATCTTTACTTAAAACAACATTCTGTACAAAAATAAAATTCATAATCATATCAAGTTTTAAAAATTTCTGAATGAATTTTCAATGATCAATTTATCTTGTTTAAAAACTTCACCAAAAGAAAGATCTGAATCCAAAATTCCAAGTGAAACACTAACAAATATTTTGTACTAAAATAAAATTCATGATTACATCAAGTTTTAAAATTTTCTGAAAGAATTTTCAATAATCAATTTATCTTATTTAAAAACTTCACCAAAAGAAAGATCTGAATCCAAAATTCCATCTGAAACACGAACAAATATTTTGTACAAAATCACCAAACTAAACATTTTCCTACAGCCGAAATAATCTCATCTCAACTTGATAATCTCCCTGGTGGCAATCCTGACGATCTCATTGAAATCCTTATCGAGATGCCGCCTCCAAAACTTGCACCGCCCCCAAATAACAGCAGGATAATTGGGACTTTGGATCCCGTGGAAAATCCTAGCGACAGCACGGCCAGTAAACGAGTTATCCCTGTACATCGAAATCAGCGCATGAATATCGCTGATTAGCTGTTCTTCGTTTATTTTGGTAGCCGGTTCATCCACCACCATCTTCAGAGGATCCGGTGACTCGAAGTATTCTCTCACCTTAAAATAACGTTTGATGTGACAGCTTTCAAATATATCACAAATTACACACAATTATTCCAATATACATATATAGAAAATGGAAAGATAATTGCTATTACCTTATTCTTGATTGGGGTGTCATTGTCTTCTGACAGACACGACTTAAACGAACTCTCAGCAGCCTGTCGCAACGTTTGGTGGATAGCTTTCAACTGAAACAACGCCTTTTGCTCTTGATCCGTCACCCTTCGATGGAGATTATCCAAAGCTTCGTCCAACTGATCGTCTGTAAGGTTACCGGGCGCGAAAAGCCTGAAACCTAGGTCTGACAGCTGGACACTAATGGAAGACCTTTTGGGCTTGTTATCCACTAGAACAATGTCAAGGTTATACGCGACACGGTGTCGAGATTTCAGATTTATGCTCACCAGTTGTCCACTCGAGGTTCTTCAGTTTGTGCTTGCAGATACCGCTTTCCCAACCCATGGCTGCGGCAATGTCCACTACAGGGAACTCGAGAACGTTGGCGTCTTCCCCCTCTTTGGCCTTGTGCAATGCCAGCGCCATTGCCAGAGGGGGGCATTCTTTCGCCATCTTTCTGTCATGATTGAAACCAACATGAGTATTATTGAAATTTCCGTTATCTAAGTTATTAGTCTATTAATTTAGGACAATCTGAACGTCAGAAATCATCCGAAACTATCATGGATTTATGATAAGAACGAAGCTATTCATTTTTTCGTCATCAATATTTTCATATGATTATGTAAAAGCTATCAATGTTAAGAATTTAGTTTGTAACAATAAGAGACAGTTAGAATTTTCAAAAAAATTTAAATTAGAAGTTGTAGACAGATTTTAATTTTTTTCTTGAAATGTCAAGTACTGAAAGGTCTACCTTGGGACAAAATTTGAAATGTTTATTCCAATTTTCAGGGCATACTAAGATATTTTTATTGGAAAAATCACTACGCCATTGGATTCAGAGAGCCTCTAAACAGGTGTGACCAAAATTTCATGAAAAAATATTCATTAAAGACAACTCAAAAATTCGAAAACTCGCACAGCTAACATTCACAAAAAACACCCTATATCAACAGATATAGCCATGAGAATACTTTAGCGTAAATTTTTTCAATGAAACGTTTCAATAATAAGTGTTCATAGTTACGTTAATTAAATTTTTTTCCTTCATTATTAGTTGAATGGTGTGAATGTAATTCCGTTATTTTCATTAAAAAATTTTTTTTTCATCTGGCGGCACTTTATTGTTGAAATCATAAAAAAATATTCTCATGGCTATATTTGTTGATATGGGGTATTTTTTGTGACTGTTAGCTGTGTGAGTTTTCGAATTTTTAAGTTGTCATAAATTCGTTATCAATGAATTTTTTTTCAATAAAAAAATCGCTAATGAAAAATCTCGATTTTCGACAGGGTGTGTTTCCATTAAAAATGGGTCACACTGTATATTCAAGAATACATACAGAAACTTTCATATCGTTCCGGTGAATATTTTCGAAATTACACGCAATTTGAAAGTGCTTTTCAAACTTTAAACGCGTTTTTCTCAAAATGGTTTTTTCAAAGTCGGTGACCAACAATACTCGAAAACGGCTGAACCGATTAGTCTCAAATTTCAACACGAGCTTCTTAAATGTATTTTATAGTATATAAATAATTCAAACCCGAAATTTTCGTCAAAAATCAGATATACCTAGTGGTCACCGCAAAACGTTTTTTTTTTTAGAGGACCTTACGGAGCTCAGGTGTAGCTCCTTTCCAAATAAATACTATGTCTTGAATTATTGTTAAAATTTCTGGAAAATTCGATTTTTTTCGGTCTTCCAACTGTATATAACCCCTCAATAATCGACTGTAAAGGTGAAAATAATCAGTGTTATAGAAGCGAATTAAGAAAAAACATTGTTATTATGAAAAAAGTGTGGGGCGCTTCGTAATTTACAATAACCATGTTTTTCTCAATTAATTTGGATGACGCAACATTTTAAATAATGGTAATTAGTGGATTAGACGAGGGTAAGTCACAATTATCAATGTCATTGGAAGACACCTGGTGTGGAAAACTGTTCAATTCGTTCATAAGATGGCGCCACTCACAGAGTTACATACATACAATTCAAGCTAATATAAAGCATGTAAAAAAATTCTATTCGATTCGATAACAATACCTGATGAGCATGGGTCCCCCGTAGGATATGATCTTGCACCTAGTGTAAGCCGGACTCAGAAGCTCCACGTATTTGTTCTCGTGCAGTTCCAGGTAGCACAGCAACGTCGAGATGTTCTCTTCGGGAATGTCAAGCGATCTGACGGTCTCTGCGATGGAGAAGGCGACTTCGTGCTTGGGACACGCCGATTTGCACGAGCACGGCACGAATATTTTCTGCAAGAGTTTGCGAATGGCGTGCCGGTCGATCGAGTTCGCGTAGATGTGTCTACGTAGTTCGTTGCCGTCAGCACCCTACCAATAATAATAATAATGATTATAACAGGTCATGTACAAAACTCTGTTTTTTTTTATTTTGCGTTGATTTTATGGTGGCAAGTTGGGATTTGGAACAGGATTACGATTTCTGCTCGAATAGTTCAAATAGTTCAACGTCTCTACCCATGGGCAGCGCCAGATAACTTAAAGCTGCTTCAGTATTATGCGGACAGATGTCAGTATCATCTGTTTGCGAAAAAAAATAGCTAATATGTAGGTATGTTGAAAAGAGTTCTGCTAAATATCTATTCAAATATTTAATCTCGTCTTACCTGCGGATGTAAAAACACGTGACATTGGGCTTTCAACCCGTCACGTCCAGCTCTTCCCACTTCTTGCACGTAACTTTCAAAGCTGCTGGGCATATTGAAGTGAACCACTGCTCTGATATCTGCTTTGTTGATACCCATACCGAACGCCACTGTCGCCACCACTATCCTCACCTAGTAAATTCAGAAAATTCAAGAATATCAGATAAATAAATAGATGAAACGAAAATCCTTGTAATACATATGAACAACTTGGAGAAAATTTCGAATAACGAAAACCATTGAATACAGTTTTATAAAATTTTGTGATGGAATGGAATGAAATGGAAGGTGTACGAATGTTGTAATTTTTTGAGTATTTTAAAAATTAATTCAGAAAAGTTTAACATTGATTCTCTGAAATTTAATTTTTTATCTGATTTTCCGGAAAACACTAAGAATTCCGAATTTGTCCTAGTTAAATCTTAAATAATACACACGGAATATTGTTTCTAGTAATATTAGAAATTATAGGTCAACTAGTGTTAACCTGGCGTAGAAATGAAAGTGAAATTTTGAACTTTTACATGGATCATTTGGGATAGTATCAGTAAATTCACTTCAAAATCATCGAATTCGAATCTTTTCAATCAAAATACATACTTTGGTATAAACAGAAATGTTCCTCAAACATTCATTTCGGGTTGACAGTTTCAACACCTCTGGTGAAAAAGTGTTTTCATCTCTAAATACTCAATTTTATTTATTTATTTTTTCGTTATTTAATAATTTATTATTGCAGTTATTGCACTGAGATGAATCAATAGAAATAATTTTGGACATGCATATTTATGATTTAGATTCTAGACGCTGCATAAATTTTACGTAATCTTTATGATTAAGTGAATAGTTTATCAAATATTCAATACCAAATGTCGTTATTCGAATGAGGATTTTGTCTTATCCATTATCTCACTTTCTCAGTAGATATAAAGTCGTCTTCCTCAAAGAAATGAATTTGTTCAGCTAGTGGAAGACGACAATTGAAATGTTCCTCACTATACCCCTAAAAAACTATACAAGTCTTTCCAAATTTTCCCAATTTAAGATTGCAGCGCCAACGTGGGCAGTCACAGAACCATAAATGTTGACATTGGATAGTTTCATTGCATTAGGTTATGAGGGCGTCAATGTGTATGTTTTTTCATTTTTCTAAAAGTGGTAAGCATTATCATTTGTTTTATTCATTGTATCATATTGAAAATAATACGAGGTTAGAATACTGTTGTGAATGTGAATGGTTCGATCAACATGATCGATCAAATACAGGTTTTTGATCATTTGTTTTGTTTTTAGATTCGAATGGCAAGATTTAATTTAGGGTTCTTTGAAGGCACAAACACTTTCAGAAGTATTCATGAAGGTGAAGAAGTTTTGAATGCTGGACATGTAATATCATGAAGAATATTGAATTATGTTATGGAATGAATTATGAGTTTATAGTATTTGTTTTTTTCTGCTGTTTTTTGGGAAGTGCCAAATAAAATAGATAATGTGAGATCTCATTTAAATTTTGTTGATAACTAAATAATTCTATGCTCGACTGTGACCTTTAATGTAAACAGAATTCTATCTATCTATTCACGATATTTATAACACCAGCTTGAGGAAAAGCATGGGAATTGATATTGGAAGTTTGATTTTACCGATTCATAGTTTCACATTCTTTCAAATATTCAAATTCAGTATAAAATCAACAAAACATAATACCAAACGCAAGAACTATGTCAACATTTCTAGTTATTTTTAGTGCCACCAGGTGGCGTATTACCTATGTTCTTTCGCCAATTATGTTGTTGTCATTATTATTCGCTGTCGAATTTCATAGTTTGACTGTGGTCGGCTTCAATCAGAGCGATAATACCGCATTTTGAGTGTACATACGTAGAAAACCGTATCTATACGTCGAACGTAAGTGGAGTAAACTAAAACTGCGTATGCTCAGCTGTCAAGATTCGAGTATATCATCAATGTAAACCCTCAATTGTCTATTATCCTCACCTGCCCGGACATGAACGCGTTCTGCACGGTCCTACGCCTGCTAGCAGCCATTCCCGCATGATAGGGCTCCGCCTGCTGGTTCAGCCGCTTCCGTTTTTTGCCGTCCTGCGGCTCTGGCACGTCGCTCTTGAGGACGGTGCGCAGGAAAGTCGCCACTCTCTCGCACTCCTCTCTGCGCGTACAATAAACTATGACGCTATCGCAAGAGGCGAAGCGCTCAGAGGTTAACAGACCCAGAAGGGCTTGATCCCTATTGATGTCCTTCGACACGCTCAGGATCAGGTTGTCGGGTAGGGGAGTGTCGCTTATGACGCCTGAGTGACCATCGGGGATCTAAGATTCAATTTCGTTATGTCAGTGGGTCAAGCTGTCAAGTTATTGTATGTGAAATAACAAAGTGGTGGAATTATACAGCAATATTTCAGGTACGTATTCTCTGGTACAAAATAAGGAAAAAAGTTCCTATGAATATGTGTCCGATCTCGATTAGTAGCGGAGTTCCAGGGTGTTGATACAAAGTGCCAAGGAATCATGGATTCGTCGTGCTCAATGTTGCATTCAACGAAACGGTAACTTTGAACAATTCCTCTAAACATTTATTGATAAATTTCTTTTTTATTCAATTTTGATGCTTTAATTAATATCAAACATCAAAATAGTAAAATCATTTCAGAGTATGTAACTTTGAGCCAATTCACAAATTAATTAATTTCTGAGGAAACTAAACGAAATTCGACCAGAAGTAAGGAGGAACAAAATTTAGGTAATAAGTTGAAGAACTGAAAAAAAAATCAAAATTCACCAGTGACGTACGAACAAGTTTTTCTTAAGGCCTTCATGGATTGAGACCTTGCAAAATGCAACACCCTGTATGGTATGTGGTAAACATTTACTTTCATTTCAAGCAACACCTATTGCTCGATTGTCCTACAAATTTTTAAAGCTGTATCTGCGGTAGATCAATCTCAATAAAATGAAAATCTATTTTTTTTTTCAACTTTCAACACCCTGTAACTCCGCTAATAATCTAGATCGGACACACGTTCATAGGAACTTTTTTCCTTATTTTGTACCAGAGAATACGTACCTGAAATATTTTTTGTGTAATTCTGAAACACCCTGTATATGTTAACGTGAATTTAAACTTCAGAAATCTTTCCAAGGGTCATGATTCTATTTACAGAGAATGCATAAATTTTTTACAATTTTTCTAATATTTCATTTATTTCTGTACAGTTCTTGTGGAGACCGTTTTCGTTTTTTGACTAAACCTGAAATGGTCCTGTCAAGTTAATATTTCTCAATGATATAGGGATAATCTTACTGTTTTGAATATTCTGATACATTCAATAAATCTTTATGATAACTACCAGTAATAAAACACAATTGCGAGATCACATAATCATAAATTTGCTCAAAATTTGTTTCAAGATTAAACTTGATGATGAAAAAGAATGTATTTTTATTTTTTTCTGGAAAATATAACGTAATATTCTAAAAAACTCAACTTGGCAAGACTTCAATGAAAAACATGAATATGATGAATAACAGCGATTGGATTGATGATTCATGATTATTTACGTTTATATCATCAAAAGTCGAGGCAAAATGAAGTGATTTTTTTTTGTTTATTCAATACTCAATATTTTCATTTTAGTATTTATCAAATGAATGCCTATTGATATTTGAAGCTAAGCAATACGACATATATGAAAAAAAAAATGCAGTGATGTCACGTGACCAAAAAATGTGTTACATAGTGAATGATGATTATTGGTGGGTGGTATGATTACATTTGCTGTAGAAAACATATATTTTTGACAGAGAAGCAGCGCGGGAAAACTAAGATTACTCAATTGGGTTTTAGAATACTAGTCGTAGTTTTTCATCTTTTTCACTTCTAATGAAAAAAACAATTAACTATCTGAATGTCATCGTATTTTTACCAGAAATTTTTTTATCTCCCCTATCGATAGAATGACTCAATTGCTATTCTAACTTCTATTAGCATTAAACTAATAGTCAGTAGTTCAATGAACGTTTAATTTGTTGCTTAAGTAAACCCGATTTTTAATATAACCAAGGACTAATTACCTGTAAATGTTCAATTATACTATCCCTAGTGGCTCTCGTAGCAGTAGCTGTGAGTCCTAGAATGGTTTTGACACCTAGACTTTCGCGTAACACTCGACAGATCAAGAGATAACTGGGACGGAAGTTATGAGACCATTGAGACACACAGTGGGCTTCGTCTATACAGGCAAAAGCTATAGGCGGAAGTTTTCGCAGGAATGATCCGAATCCTGAAATATATTAAAATTCATATTATTTATTCACAGCATGATTGTCATTATGATTATATAAGAAATTCTTCTGACACTTCACACTACACAAAGACGCACAATTCATACGGAAATAAACAAGGATTTATATTAGAAATATCCATAAAAAATTGAGGGATTCATTATAAAATATCAACGACAAAACTAGATACGTTATCAGGAACACACGAAAGTATGGCCTGATGGGATCCCTGCTGGTTTCCTTAAAAGATGTGTTTATTCACTAACTACGCCATTGTATACAATATTCAATTTATCGTTGAAATTTGGAATATTTCCTTGCCAATGGAAGAATAGTTATGTAACTCCCATTTTCAAAAGTGGCAAAAAGGACGACATGAAGAACTATCGACCAGTTAGTAAACTTTCAACAATTCCAAAACTTTTTGAATCTTTACTTGTGCCCTATCTTTCGTGTCATCTCAGAAATTTGCTAATTGAAAATCAACATGGATTTGCTATAGATAGATCAACAACATCAAATTTATTAGTATATCAACAGGACATTGTCGGGGCCCTTGAAAAAGGTATTCAAATTTATACAATTTATACCGATTTCAGTAAGGCATTCCAACATGGTTAACGAGTTGGTTGAATAGTTATTTATCTGATAGAAAACAGTTGGTGAAAATTCAAAATCACATTTCCAGTGATATTCATGTTACATCTGGTGTCCCGCAGGGATCATATCTGAGTTCACTTCTCTTCAATGTTTTCATTAATGATATAGCTTTTAACTTTTGCTACTGTAAATACTTTTTATTCGCTGACGACCTCAAAATTTATACGCCAATCAACTCCTGCAAAGACTGTGAAAACCTTCAATCCGATTTGAACGCTTTGATCAATTGGTCACAAAATAATGGAATGTCACTTAACGTTGACAAGTGTTATTGTATCTCATCTCTGCAGACAATTAATCTACTTACCACTCTGTTTTTCTCCCGCTACTACCGCCTCCGGAGAAACCAGCAACACACTCAACTCCCCACTGGAGATGGATTCCAGAATTTTCTGCCTCTGTGGCTTGGTCTGGTTAGAATGCAGACAGGCAGCCTTCATGAAGCGAGCTATGCCGGTCACCTGGTCGTCCATGAGGGACACCAGGGGTGAGATGACAAGAGAGATGCAGGGCTCTCTCTGCGAGTACAAATATGCCGGCAGTTGGTAGCATAAACTCTTGCCTGACCCGGTGCTCAACGTCACCAGGGTGGATTTCCCAGAGAGGATGCGCATTATAGCTTGCTCCTGTCCGGGACGGAAGGAGGTGTGTCCGAATTTTTTGAGAGTTTCGTAGACTATTGGGGGAGTTTCTGAAAATTAGTTTAGGTTGGGTTTGGACAGTTTGAGGCATTTGAATGTTGCGTACCTATAACAGAGTCATTCTCTAACTGAAAATAAGGCTCTATAGATTTCATACTATCCATGTATTCTTTCACATCCAGTTTTTTCACGTATTCTTCCAGCTTCATAGTCTCTAGCACCAACTGATCATCTAAATCATCGAGGAAATTGTCATTTTCACTGTCTCCTTCTGAGCCATCTTCATTCCTTGTATCTGAATTCTGTGTTTCTTTCAAAACAACTTTTGGGGCACGCACGTTCAAGTTACTCTCTGCAGCCATCTGTGATGCTTCTTCCAAAGTAGGATACGGACATGCCTCTTCAGCTTCTGCATTGATAGGTAGCAGCCCATCTCCTTTGGTGTTTTGACAAGTTCTAGCAAAGTGTCCAACTTGTCCACAGTTGAAACATGTGAGCATGCCACCATCACACCCTCCCATGTCCATTTCAGGGCCACTCAAGGCTTTTGCTTTGTTGCTGCGCCACTGTGCTTTCTTGAATTTGCTGAAGCTCTTGACGGTTTTTCCTCTGACGAACTTTTTCTTCTTTATGTCAATTCTCACAAAATTATCGTTGAGTCTACCACTGGCTATTTTATTTTCCAGGTTTTCCTTGGCCTGCTGTCTCTTGTCTTTGACTGTTGTTATATTGATTGGGGCTTCAGGATTTTCAGGCTTTGTTTGGGATTTTTCAGTAGCAATTTTATTTTTTGTGATCATACTTTTGATGTTTTTGAATCTTGGAGCTACCACACGTGGCTTTATCGAGAATTCTAATTCATAAGGTTTGATTTCCCCTGAGTCTTCAGTAATTTTAAGTTTTTCTCGTTTTCGTTTTTTAGGCAACACTGCTTCTGATTTTTCTTTTGTACTCACCTGAGAATCTTCATCTGAATATACATTTGAGTAATTAGAATGGAATTTCTTTTTCTTCTTACTCTCCAAATTGAATTCTGGATCCTTTTCATCTGTATCTGTGTGGAAAGCATCTTCTTCATCACTAGGGAATTCTTGCAGACTCACTTTAACTCTTGTTTTCCTCAATGATCTTCTTGGTGAAATATCTTCTTCTCCTTCAAGTTTTGTTGCTTCAATTCTAGGAGCTTTTTGTGATGATTTGTTCTTCCTCATAGGTGTTTTTTTGATTGATTTACTTTTTGATTGATTTTTTCTTTGTTTTTGGACAATAGGTTTTTGTTTTTCTTTCATGCTTTCCTCATTATTTTTTAAAATTTCAGTTTGCTCCAATGTATCATCAGCTCTTTCAGTACTTACAAGACAATGCTGAGTGGTGTTACTTTCACAAATATCACTTCTACCTTTTTTCTGCAGTAGATCAGAAACTCTAGTCTCAATTTGATCTTGTTTATCATTTTCTTCAACTACATTCTCATTCAAAACTTGATCTGTTTGACAGTTTGAAGATATTTCATTCTGAGTTGGCAATACCTCAACTTTTCTTTTCTTAGCTATATGAAGAGATTTATTATCAGATGAACATTCTTCATCTGATTCTTCTATAATATCTTCACTATCATAGTCCAACTTTGTAGTTTCTGTGTTATTGATATTACAATTTCTAATAGGTATATTTTGGGGTGTTGGCAAATCTGGATTTTCTTTTGAGATTCCTGTTTCTTGGATAATTCTCTGGAGCCACCCAGAGTCTACAGATTTCAAAGGTCTGTGCGAGTTATTCTTCAACACACTCTGAATTATATTAACTTGCTGACATGGGATAGTTTCAGAATATTTGCTGAAATTAATAGGATCTTCAAGTGAACAATCAACTTGTGACAAAGCTATTGCTTCTTCAGATGCAAAGGAAGTAGTTGGATTTGGCTGGGATAATGAAACTGGATTACCAATAGTTTCACTTTTATTTTTTTGAGAA
This sequence comes from Plagiodera versicolora, assembly GCA_037013635.1. NCBI lineage: Eukaryota > Metazoa > Arthropoda > Insecta > Coleoptera > Chrysomelidae > Plagiodera > Plagiodera versicolora. The sequence goes on along the minus strand of CM072991.1, from coordinate 5,184,915 downwards.
AAAGAAAGGGATTTCCTGGGGTTTCTCTTGGTGAACTTGGATCCACAAAACAACTTCTTTGTGATGTTTAAATTTGTACTGGGTTTTTCCTGCTCCAATTTTTGTATAACTTCAGTCTTTTTATTATTCAAATGTGAACCCCAAACTTCTGTTGAGTTGTCTGATTCATTATTCTTAGTGTGATCTAATTCTTTTGATATTTCTGGTGTAACTTTTGAGTCACCATCCATGAAAGCATGTACACTTTCATTTTCTTTCACTGCATCAGAAATTTGTTCATTTTTGTTATTATGATAACTACTCAACTCTCCTTTTTTAATGTCATCTTCATCATCAAATCCATCAACATCCATGAAACTTTGTTCCAGGGCAGCAGTTTTAAGTTGGAAATATTTTCTGTAAGCATTTCGTACCTCAGGACTGGCATCTTTTATATCAAGCTGAAAAAAATATATAATTTGGTTGAATAAATAGCATATATAACATCCAAACAATTGACATACTCTGGAAGGTATTCTCTTGTACTTTTTAACGAATTTGTGCTCCCACACTTTAACTATGTATTTGCATTTGTCATAAGTTTCTTTTATTTCTGGGTCTTCAAGTAAATCCATTTTTGAGATGGAAATCAGAAATATTTGATGCAAATATCAGGTCACAGATCAATAATCATTCAACAGGCATAGTGTTATGTGATGTTTCTTAAATATAAAATATTCACATGCCACTTATAACGTTATCTATTATTTTATTGTTTATTTGACCACCTGTTATTTACAGGTTATGCGAAGATCGTAGACCATTCCAGGTTGACGTCATCGACAGGCGGCCATATTGCTTGTGGGGCACATTAATCTATAACCCCATTAGAAACAACGTAATCACAGGTCAAAATGAATTGGTTTTTCTTAAAAATGCCAGCTTTTTGTGCAGTTGTTGGGTGTTCTAAAAGGAGGGGAAGGAATAAACTTCGTCTTTTTCGAATTCCTAGGGCCGTACAAAGGGCGTGGAGAAAATTTAGATGCATTATCACAAGAACGTCGTATGGCATGGATTCGAGCACTAAAACGTGGAAAGTTGAATGAATCGTTTATTAACAATGCAAGAATATGTGAAAAACACTTTGTAACAGGTATGTAAGTTGTCTTTTTAAAATAGGTGAACTAATAAGAGTATTTTTTTCTGTTGGTAATTCGTTTTTTTATATGTATATTTTCTGATTTTAGTGGTGCCAGCTGAGCTCAAAGGATGAAAACAATCCTGATTGGGTACCCTCAGTGAACATGGGATATCAAAGTATTAAAAGTCAGGATGGAATAATTTATTTATTTAGTAATAAATAGTCTCAGAAGTAAAGTGTACATTTTATCTCTTCTTGTTTTTAATAAACAAGGCAAAACTTATGAATATTACTATAACTTCCATCTATCAAACAAGTTTTCGATAATATTCAGGTATATAATCTACCTTGGCAACAATAACAAAATGTGTATCAATTTTCTTTGCTAAAACTTCCAAAACAAATCCAGCCTCATAATACTTTATAGGCTAGCAAATACTTGTAAGCCTTCATCTGCTCCCCACTATAAACTCTATGACTAGTAATTAAATAAGTCTATTTGGCCTTCACTGGGCAGAAAACTCAAGTCTCTGGTCATTTCTGCTGGCACTAAAGCGTACGGGTCTATATTGTTAATAAAACCCAACATTTGTTCATATCGCACTCTAATTTCTTCCTCAAGCGAAAGATAATAATCACTGCGATTCATTTTCAACAAAATCACTCGGAAAATACAAGAAAAAACTTTATAATCACCAAATTCAGCACAACAGGTCAGAACCATCAATGTTAAATAAATGGAGATCGATTCTTTGTGTGCCCCACAAGCAATATGGCGGAACTGTCAAAATCAGGTGACCTGGAATGGTCTGTTGATACGGTGACGTTATTTTGAAAATGTTAGGTTAAGTGCTAAGGCAAGGAAGGAATCTATGATGAAAATGGGGGGAAAACCTTATTTTCATAACCTCAACAAGAGACTTATGGGCTGACCCGGCTGACGCAAGTTGTGAAATCGACTAAAATAATAAATATAAAATAGCAGCTTTCTTCGCCGGTAGTTCCTGTTGTAGAATTTTTGCTCTACATAAAATGCCAGTTCATTTTGGGCTATGAAATCAGTGAGAAAACTTATTACTAAAGTGGCAAATACATTGGCTTCATCGAAATCAGATATGTCTCGCCCCTTTACTGTAGCTGTGGAAGGAAATGTTGGCAGTGGAAAAACCACATTTCTAAATCATTTCAATAAATACGATAATGTTGCTGTTTTTGCAGAACCCATAGATTTATGGCGAAACTGCAATGGATATAACCTATTGGTGAGTTTCTTGGAAATTTGTGATGAAATGTTTCATTGAAATATTCTCCTTCAGGATTTGATGTATAAAGATCCGAAGAAATACAGTTTCACATTTCAATCTTATGTTCAGTTAACTATGTTGAGACAGCATCAGAAACAAGTACAGCAACCAGTTAAACTGATGGAACGATCCCTGTACAGTGCAAGGTATTGCTTTGTTGAGAAAATGGCCAGAGATGGTTTAATGGCGCCTCCTGCCGTGGCAGTAATTGACCAATGGTTCGAATATGTGACTGAGACTAAAGATACTGGTCTGGACTTGATTGTGTATCTCAGAACTTCTCCAGAGGTAGCCTATGACCGTATTTTGAAACGAAATAGGTCTGAAGAACGCACTGTACCTTTTGAATACATCAAAGCACTGCATGAGATCCATGAAGATTGGTTATTGAAGAAAACTCTACATAAATGCAATGCACCTGTTATTGTTCTCAATGCGAATCTTGACAAATCTGTCATTGAGGAAGAATATCAAAAATATGAGACATGTATTCTCAATAAATCACCTGTGAGAGCTACAAGTTACTAAGAATTGGATCAAGATATGATCTCTACCTTTACATATAAGTATTAGTTGATAGCTTAGTCAGTTTATCTCACCTATGGAATATGCATTTTACTTTTAATACAGTATGTAACCAAAGAATATCTATGTATTTTTAATGATTATTGTTACTTACTCTAAACTGAGGAAATTAAAATCCGTTGTATAAAGAAATTGTTGAGGAGCATTTTAGTTGTGGAAACACTTATATTTTGGAATTATCATTGATCATAAATAGATTGATTTGATTCATTATCTATGGATCAAATATGCGATTGAATAAAAAAAAAATACATAAACAATGTTTACATTTCAATTTGATTTACTGAGAGACAAAACCTCCAGATCTTTTATAATCTATGACTGAAATATGGTTTGGTTCAGTAAAAAATACTATATCCTGTATATTCAGTTCACGTTAAATAGTTCGTGGAATAGATTCTATTTAAAATTCATGAGGTAATCATATTTCGAAAGATGAAGCTGCGTGTCGACTACGCGCTTCAACAGATCGAACATTGGCGCGCGAAATGGAGACCACTCTGGAACGCGCGTCAATGCGTTCGTTGGAGCGCACGAACGCGGAGCGGACCGTTCCAACGATTGTCGGTTTTCTGCGACGCATCAATCGCGGCGCGCGCTCCAATTGAGACAGTTGCAAAAGAACTACTGTGGAATACCAAAATTTCTTCGTATCAGAATGGATCGCTCACAGAAGATGCTTGGAAAGAAAATAGTAGTGAAATGGGAGTCCCTGTGCCGGAGTTAAAGAAAAAAATCACTGTGCTCCTATCATCCTAGAGGAGGGAAAAATGGATAATATCCAAAAGCCAAATCACAGGCGGTAAAGCCCTTTTATATACCAACGCACTTTTCGTTGCTGCTTTTTCTTGTTTACAATACGGTGAATAATTAGAAAAGCTGCTGCTGCTGCTCGTACACGACTAGCTTCCAAGATGGATGGTCAAACAATGGAACAGTGGCCGCGAGCGCCAGATGCGCTTAGTTAGTGTTCAAACATTTGGAACGCGTTCCGCGTAATGCACTCTCGGCGCATAATGGATACGCACCTTGAGTGTAGCCGGTGGTGTGGTGTAATCACGGTCATATACATAAGGTCTGGAATCTATGGCAATTTTGAGTGGTGGGGGGTGGCACCAGTTTTGAAGAAAACGTTTCCATGATTATCCGCTAGGAGGACATAGGGGTATAATCACGTGATTAATCTTTGACAACAAAACAAACGGTTAGGACTTGAATGGTAAATAAAATCAATGACAGAAATATTATATCTTGCAAAATTCTCTCGAATAAATAAAAATCATTCCTACTTTCAAAAAGCTGATCGGATCTGATTTGTGATTGGCTGACAAAGTGACAATAGAGGACAGCGCTGCAGGTGGCGAAACATGAGAACCACGAAAATTTCCTCAATGTTTGGGTCACCCCCCACCACCCGAGTTGCAAGACCTATGTATACGATCGTGGGTGTAATCAAAACTCGAAAAAAACAGAAGATTCGAAAGTTGGGTTAAGTTTGAATGTTTCGCATCCAAAGTTTTCAGTTCTTACACTTGTCAGATAAGCCATATTTTCAATAATGGAAAAATCAACAGTTTTAGGGCTACTAATAACTTTCTCTTGCTATGTAAGTGTAAGAATACGAAGTAATCAATCAAAACGAACAATATTTTATTTGTAGAGTATAGCTGTCGCTGAATTTTCTTCTGAAGACTGCTGGGCACTAGGTTTCAATAAAGCAAACTTACTATGTTCATCCTGTGATCAACTTCCCAAATTCAACCTTACCGATTTATTGTAAGCATAACTTCAACTCAACATAAACGAACCTTACATTTAATTTTTCAAGGAGTCACTGTAAAGAATGCTGTCACTTGGATGAATCAGTATCGGCAGAAAAAGTTTATCACAAAGCTGTTCTGGAAGTTTGCACTTGCAAATTTGGAGCTTACCCTCAGATACAGGCTTTCATCAAAAGTGACAGGCCTGCACACTTTCCGAACTTGCAAATCAAATATTTGCGTGGACTAGACCCCATCATTAAATTGTATGATAAGGATGGACATCTACAGGAAACTGTAGCCATTGAAAAATGGAATACTGATTCTGTTGAAGAGTTTTTAAATACACATCTGATCAAGGTTGAGGATGATGATTATTTGAGAACAAATATGATATGAAATCCTTTGTGTATCTACTTGGTTTGAGTAAATAAAAATAATTAATTTATATAAAATGTATATTCTCATACTACAATTTCTTTCAATACAACTTTGTTATCAATTACTTCTATATTGGGGATTTTCCTTAGCTTTTTGTTAAACTTTTTGTGCACCTTTTGTGTAACTTCTGTTTGGTCATAATGAGACAAATAAGCTTTGATTATCTTTTTCTCCAATTTCTTGAAAGAAATTGACTTTTTTGCTTCTAATATGCTAATAATTTTATCTTCATAGTTGAATTTTTCATTTGTAATGGAATTATCTTCCATAACCAAGTTCTCAGACTTTATTTTTTTAGGATTGACTGTTTCAACTTCATCATTAAGTTGTCTCTTTTTTGATTCTAGTTTATCAACATCTTCTGTTACATTATTAGGATTATTCAACTCATTTTTGTTGTTTTGGCCATTTTCCTTAGCCTGTTCATTTTTGTACTTTTCTATTATATTCCAGACTTCTTCTACCTCCTTCATATTCACACGTCCTCCAGATGAACTTTTGATAAAATTCTTAAATATAAATGAACTTGAAATTAATTGAAATTGAAAAAAAGTTATTGCTTACCATGAATTTTGGTTTCTTCCTAGGTATATTTGAATATCCCAATATAGTATTCAAAAGATTACGGTGAGCTGGTTTCATATCTGTCTCTTTATCAAGTATGGATCCTACCATTTCAACCCATGATTCTTGTTTGACTTCACCTTTTTTCACAATTCCATTTGGTATTGATCCTTTGGCAGAATACCTTTCTGCCTCTGTTATACACTTGGTATGCGTTACATACTCCTCTCCTCTAGAATATTCAAGTATTAGATTAGCACTATTTAGTCTTGTAAACACTTACCTGAAGTCTTTCAAACAGTCAACACAAGTTAAAAACTTTTGAGTTCTGCATACGAAAGCGTAATGCTTCTCTACTCTGGGTTTCTGTAGGCTGTCCCCACAGTGGTTGCACGTGAACACGACCATTTCAGTTATTAATCAAAGTACAATTCAAATCAATTCGATTCTTATACTTCAACATGAAGTAGTGGACCCAGTGGACCCCAAGTCTAACCAATATAACCTCAAAATCGGTTTCAACAAAAGTCTCAAGGCCGTAAAACAGAAGAGAGAGAGAGACAACAAAAGTCGGGCCCTAACCTTTACGTGTGTGTACAAGAGAAATAATAAATAAAAAATAGAAGAGGAGACTGTCAACCTCCATATTTTGTTATTATTGCTTTGTTCCTGAATCTCAAAAATGTTCAAAGAAATGAAATGTAAAAAGTGTAGAAATACATTATTTAATGAAAGTGACTTGAAAGAATTACTGTTTAATGCTCATAATCAACCGATGACCACATTACCAGATAATTGTGACACACATGAAACTACCTTATATTTGAACGAGGAACATCTACCTTCTTGGATAACACATAGAATAGAGACAGAGGAATGGTCGAGAGGAAGGATCAACTGTCCCCAATGTGATTCTAGAATAGGAGCATTTGATTTCGTGTCTGGCCAGAAATGTAGCTGTAAAAATAGTGTTTTACCACCTATCCACATAATCAAAAGCAAAGTAGATTTATCAATGTTATCATTGTGACTTTGTATATATTTAATAGGATTGTGTTTTAATGAAAGCACAAGTTAAACAATAAAAACGTTAATATATTAAGATACAAGAAGATATGTGAAATATAAATATATAGAAACCTTCCACCAGATGAAAACTAAACAAATGATATGTCCAGTTAATCAATTATTTCTACTGAAATAAATTGTGCCTACATCCTTTAATCTTTTCATCCTCATTATGATCAACTAAACATATCTAAAAATATTCATAATAATATATCTTACATTATTGAGCATATACTTTTTGGTGTTATTGTTGAATGATACCTAGAAGTTATTGTAACAATATGTTTTGATTATCTTTTCACTTGAAACACATTTACTTTGATTCGTAAGTACTAATTTCACTACCGATATGGCTTTTTTGACTTTCATTTCAACTTTGTAGTCATTAGATCAAAAACTCAATATCTACTTAGTAGTTTGAAGGAAATGAAATTGAACATTTCCTTCAAAAGTCAAGAATCGGATAACAATTTCAATCAACATTTTTGTTTTGTATAGACCTTAATATCAATACTTAATGATATGTCAAAAAATTAACTAGTAGTTATAATACTAGTACTTCTTAACAAGAATATAAAAACCACAATAAAATACGAAAAGGAAGATTCTCAGACTTAAGTTCAGATCCACAAATAGCCATACATTCTTTATATTCCCTAATCAGTTAATCAAACAAAAAACTAATAGTCGAGTTAAAACAACCTTATTGCTGCTTGCACCCATCCTTGCTCTTTTTCTTCTGCTTCTTCTCCAACGAAGAAGTCCTCCTCTGGCCTTGAATGGGCATGTAAGGGGGCGCCGGATTGTCCTCGTCCAGTTCCGGCAAATCCGGAGGAGGTAGGACTCCTGGACTGCTGCTTGACGTACTCGTAGTGACAGTACTGGAATTGGTGTCGTAGCTGGAAGAGCCCCTGTAGCCCCTGCGAGAGTACGTAGGATCGATTACCATGGCAATATTGGTATGTTGGGATGGAGGAGTCGTCGGTGTGGCGCTGCTAAGCGAGTCGCAGGTTTCCGGATCGGGATATCTTGGTTTGTTGATTTTCGTTAGAGGAGATCTGAAAAGATAAAAGGTTCGGAAAAAAATCTATAAGAGTAACAAGGAAAGTAGTATATTATATCCCATTTATCAAGAGAGACACATTGCTCTTCTTCTATATTGCTTCCCTTCCACTGTCTCTACCCAACTAAATCGTCAGTCGTCCCTGTGCCAGACATAAAGCGTCAGAAAGAATAGAAGAGGCGGTCCATTCTGAAAGGGGCAGTGGAAATTCAAACAATGCGAATATCTATACAATCGCAGAGAAAGTACATATTGTAAAATTGTTCAGTGTTTAATTATGTTGTCGTTGTTATATAGATTTGGTTATTGTTTGGCTCACGTAGATGGTTTGTTCGAACCTTTGATTGAATAAGACCACAAATACATTGTCTTGTTTCAAAATCAATACAAAAATGGTTTATATCGAAATATCACGTTTTTGCTTCTATTTTTATAAAGTGTTGTCATTTATTTATTTATTTATTTATTTATTTCTCAAACAGGTTACAAGTACCTTATTACATGAGAAAATAATTAAATTTCAAAGTACATGTTGAATGTTTGTCGAAGCTGTCAATACTGCACACACCATGGTTTTCAATTTCAGGAAAGATTTACGAGAAATACTTGTACAGGTTACCAAAAAATATTCCGGGGACTAAGTCAAAGCTGAGTTCTGATAGATGTAATATATTGTTTGTTATTTTCAACATTGTTATGATCGGTGAGCAGAAGTTAGAAAAAGGACTGAAAGGTATTTCGAAGAATTGAGTAAATCTTGTTGCTCGAGGGGGGATTCTCACTCTTAGGAGAGATTTGAGGTATATGCAATTATATTGTTGGTTATAGAGTTTGTAGCACATCCCTATCAATGTCATCTGTCGCCGGATTTCCAAACTCGCGATATTGAATTCGGTTCTGAGATTAGACGTTCTAATTATATTGTAATCGGGGTAAATATGATATTTTTTCATATAGAGGATCCTCAATACTCGATTCTGTACTTTTTCGATAGAATAGGAGTCCACTAATGTAGTAGGATTCCATACTACACTACAATATTCAAGTTTGGGCCTTACGAATGTATTGTATAATAATATTATTGTCTGATAGTCCTTAAAGTTCTTCGAGTACCTCATTACAAAACCCAGCGTTCTGAGCGCCTGCGAGATTATATACTCAATATGTAATTTGAAGGAAAGTGTGTGATCATACTGGATGCCTAAATCTTTGACCTTATTGACTTTCGTTAAAGTGTCGTTATTCATTTTGTAAGAGTATTCCACCACTCTCCTTTTTCTCGAACAGGACAGTACTACACACTTAGATGTGTTGAATGGCAAATCATTTTCCACAGACCAAAGGTATACTGAATCGACATCAGATTGAAGATCAAGACAGTCCTGCTCAGTTTCAACTCTTCGGTAGAATTTCAAATCGTCAGCGAAAAGCAAACTCCTGGAGTACCTCAGGTGTTGTGGCAAGTCATTGATGAATATCAAGAAAAAAAGTGGCCCTAGGTTAGACCCCTGGGGGACTCCGGAGCCCGCCTGGTATTTGCCTGATGAATTGCCGCGGTACTTTACTTTGTACGTCCTGTTTTCGAGATATGATTTAAAAAAATTCAGACTTTGCATGTTTGCCCCATAACCCTGTAATTTCTTCAATAAAATGTCGTGGTTCACTTTATCAAATGCTTTCTGAAAATCGGTGTAGATGACGTCAGTCTGTGCATTATCCGCTATAATTTGGTGAACATCGTGAGAGAAAACCAGTAAGTTTGTAGCTGTAAACCTTTTTGGGGTGAAGCCATGTTGCTCTTCGCATATATTGGTTTTGACAGAGTCCCATACTTTCGTATATATAGCGTGTTCAAAGAGTTTAGCTATTGCGCACAATACTGAGATTGGTCTATAATTTTTTATATCAGAAGTTTTACCGGACTTGTGAATTGGCGTTACAATTGATTCTTTCCACATATCTGGAAATACAGCTGTTCTTATAGAAACATTGAAGATGAACCGAATTGGCTCCTGAAGCCACTCTGCACACCCTTTTATCAGATATGGTGGAACTCTGTCAACACCAGCCGATCTTTTTAGTTTTGTAAATACTTTATAATCCGAAGAATGCCCAGATACCCAGCACAAACATACAATTTCCTTTACTACGACACAAGTTACAGAATAATCACATTTAAACATCTAACGAGGAAAATAACTATCGAGGTCGTCGGTCTTCAGCAGAGACTTCGGGCTACGTAGAGCTCTAGCGTCCATCAAACCACATTCTATAAGATACAAAGGAGGCTCCACGTCACAATGCGCCTCGTACATAAACTCGCAGAAGGCCCTTGTCGACCTAAGATGCGTTATACCCTGCCACACAGCAGACATGGTCTCCAGTTTCTCCGGCACCTTCTGGCACCCCAGCCACTTCTCATAGACTTCCTTCCTGGGCGGAACCTTCTGCATGCTGGGCGGCAATCGAGTACCGAAAGCCACCACCTTGGGCGGCCGCAGGGCCGCTCTTTTGTCCTTGAGAATCTCTCTGTGCAGCATTCTCCTGGTGGCCAGCTCCGGGAAGCCTTTCGCTTCGGCTACCTTCTGCGGCACCGACGGCATCTCCTGCAGCTGCACGCGCAACGTGGTCGCCGAGCTGATGTGGGAGCCAATCTCAAACATCTCGATGATGCTCTGCACGTTGATGGTGGTTTCCTTATCGCCCCCGATGTCCGTCAGCCAGTTGACGAAGTCTTCGGCTATGTTATGGGTGATAGTTTCGGCAAGCTGTTGCAACCCCATCTCCTCCATGGCTAGGGGCGGTAGCTGTCGCCAGATGGCTGCCCTATCGGGCCTTCGTTTGAAAAAATTCAAGTAAGGGTTGGAGTTATCTTCGCCCACTTCTTTTCTGCAGCTCGAATCTGAGCTTCTGTTTGGCAAGTCCGAGTTGAATGAGGTTGTGATTTCGTGGTCGGATATAGCCTTCGAGGATTCTTGGATAGTAAAAGGTTCGCTAGACTCGTCGGATGGTTCGCCATGGTTTTCCACGCTCAATACGTTCAAAACGCGTTTGAGGATTCTGGATGGTAGAACCTCTTTTAGGATGGAGAGTCTTTTATCTGGTCTTATTTTGGACTCTGTCTCGAGTATGTCGAATAAACGTAACCACCATTTGTATATTTCAGGTGCGTCTCTTTCGTATTTGGTGCTGGGAATTGTTCTTTCACATTTGTTTTGCATTTCAATCGGTATAGGGTACCCTTTTTGAATAGGAAAAGGGAAATATATACACGGTTTTTAAAAGTACAAGTTTGACATAATATTGAATTAATATAACTGGCAAACTGAAGCAACTGTCACCTAGTAACTAAATGTTTTATCAATAAATACACAGACTATAAATTGACACAATATATCCATCATTAAAAAATTTGCTATCGCAGCAGATGCAGAATAATGCTAATGCTCATTTGGAGTAGTGACAGCTTGTTTACCAATGAAATCAAATATTAAATATTATATTGATTTGTCATTGAAAATAAACCAAGTGACGCCCTAACAATTGGTATCTGTATGGTTCCAGCCAATCAGAATTTCAGTGGTGAACCATGGATACTTTTTATTTTGCATTTAAGGTGTTCAAAGATTGCCAAATCTGTGGTAATTACGCTTCCTTGAATAAATGGAATATAATTATAGAGGCAGCAATAATTGTATCACATGGTGTATAAATAATAATTTCATCCTATGTACACTTCATAATAATCATTATCTTTCAGATAAACATTATTTCTTCATATCAGTAATAAAAAATAATCTCATATCTACAGATTATTCACACATATTGTTTAATGAATTATATTTTAGCTTGAACACAGTCTTATGAGTTCATAAGCAAGTCAGTGGGTTCACACATCTGTTATCTACAGTTAATTCAAGGAATACATTAACAAAACTAATTCATATATCCTTACCTCAAATCCAAATGTGTAGGTCTAGCAGCAACACTAACCCCTACATTTCTATCCAAAGAGGGGTTATTGCTACTAGTCCCTACACTGCATATCTCCTTCAAATCTCCTCCTGAGTTGTCAAATTTGCTTGGACTATAGTTTTGCTTGAAATTGTGGCTCATACCATTGGGTAATACATCTGCAGGTAAACTGTAACTCACATCCTCATCAGGATTTGGGACAGCATATAAATCAGGATGAGCAGGAATGCCAACACCATGATGGGTAAGTACATCAGCAGGAAATGCATATGAATCATCAGGCATCAACTGATTCATATCCCTTTCACTATCTACTTGTTGTTGTTGTTTTTTGGCTAGAGCTTTCTGTTTTGCTCTCTCCCTTGCTCTCTTTGCTTTTGCTCTTTCACGTTCTTGTAACATTTTTGCTAGCTCTTTGTCTTGTGCTTCTATTGCTAGCATGCGATCTCTGTTCATCAAAGTTTCTTCCAAGGAGCCCTCTTGCTCCTGTAACTTCCTAGCCAGCTCAGCATCTTTCTCCTCTTGTATTTGGCGCTCAGTTGCTTCATCTATAGGTACTCCTATGTCAGCTAATTCTATTCGATTTAAATGATTAGATAAACTTTTCACTGGGATATATGGTTCATTGTACAAATCAGCACTACCAATTTCATCAAATCGATCAGTTGGTGTGGAATTATTGTACCCATGTGCTGGAGTTGGTAACGGCATGGGTAAGGCTTGCCTTCTTGGAAGGTTAGCCTGGTAGTTTTGAGGATTAGGCCTGTGAGGTGAAGACTGTGAATCCATTCTGGGTGGTAGATGTAAAGGTTTCTGAGGTGAGTAAGGGGGACCTGTGGTAGGCATATGATGAAGTCTTTCAACACGTACACGTTCTTTCTCAAGCAGATGCCTGGCAGTTTCTTGATCATTCAGTTCTATTGCTCTACGTTTCATCCTTTCTTCCCTTTCTAATTTGTCAGCTAGGTCCTTTGCTAATTTATTGTCAATTTCTTCTTGTTCTGCTAACATCTTTTGATAGATAGCAGCTGCCTGCTCGGCCATTCTTTGTTCTCGAATTTGTTCGTCTTTTGCTTTGGGGAAATCCTCTCGAACCAAAGCATTTCGGTACTTGTTGCCTGATAGATGGTCATCAAATTCCTGGTTTTGTAGACGATGAGCTAGGGCACCGTCTTCACGTACCATCCATTCCTGGCATACTTCGTTGACTCTTCCGATTTTTGGAAAATTTTCCATGTCCGACACCGAGTCTGGATCAGGCACTTTGTGTTTAACAATTCAACATTCCAATTCTTTTATAAACATACGACATGAGATCTTCATGGACGTATGACACATCACCTTTTAATTTTATGCAGTGGCGTACTGAGGTGGATGGAAGGATAAGTAAATAATTACCTTCTCTCAAATAAGAGATATTACACGTACTGAAAGTCTTTGTTTTGTTTATGAAGTATTGCTGATCATTCCGAATTCATTCTGATTTAGAATTGAAACATAAATTGGCTGGAGCCATGCATACTACAATTGAATTTGTGACACCTTACAAAGATGACATGAATATTTAATTTTATATAATTTCTATGTTACAGTAACTCGAACAGCAATTCATTGTTTTGATATTGATGTATATTTCATTTCAATTTTCATAATGAACGAACTAGTTTAATTCAAAATATCATTTAAAAAAGCCGAGCGACAACAGGTATGCAGCTGTCACAACTTTCTTTATTGAATAGACCAGGGGTGCTCAAACTTGAACTGCTGGCGATCCACCTCAATATATTTTAGACGCACTTACGATCGATTGGATTGATCGACCGTTTGAGCACTCCTGGAATAGACTCTTAACATCCAGTGGTGTCGCTTCATATTGGCCACGAAAAATATTGTAATTTCCAGTGATTTAGGGGATTGTAATGGTGAATCAAAAGAAAAACTCCTGTTTTACATTCCAACAAATATATTTTGATTCTTATATAGTTTATTTGTCTTCTCCAAAATAGAGGATATAAATAAAACACATATTCTTTATTTTTCAATAGATTGTCAATATGTTCATGATCCATGAATGTATATGCATTTCTGCATACATGTATAGACATTTTTTCTATTTCGGTATAGCTAATAAAAATACTGAATAAACTCGAATAATTAAAGGCGTGAAATCCAGAATATCAAAAATTAAATAATTACTATAACCTAGAAACCCTTTTTGCGACGATATAACATAAAACAGACACTCCTACATCTGCTTCACATAATTATAAAATTATCGAAATAAAGAATTGATTATTATATATTTGTAACAGCGAAAACATATTTTTGTATTATCACAAAACACGTTTCATCACTAACAATTTATAACAATTATACATACAATATAGATTTTATATTTTTTGGTCCACTATATTAAGGTAGTTCTCGATTTGAGTACTTTTATAAATAGAATAAGTTAAAGCAAATAAAACATTCAATAAACTTGTTTTTCTGTGCAACAATCAATTAACTAATTTCAAATATCGATTCTTTGCACATTGTTTCCAAATATTTCCCGCCAGTAAAGCATATCAATTAAAATTATGTAGCAGTTTTGACGTTTACTTCGATTGTACTAAATTAAGGAATTCCTCTCGAGTCTTAGGGTCCTCTCTGAAAACTCCCAGCATTGTGGATGTCACAGTCTTGCTGTTGATTTTTTGAACACCTCGCATTACCATACACATGTGCCTGAAACATTGAAATATTCACAGAAACAATTAAATGGAGCATCATTAGTGATAAGAAGAAAATAGACCGCATTAGTGATGACATCACAAATATGCAACCAACATTACACTGAGTCCTGAATCGTTTGGCGCGAAATGAAATGTTTTATACTCGACCTTAAGTACGAATGACATAAGAACGATAATAGAAGTATCGTAACAGGCCCTTTTGTTTTATGCTCTCACATGAAATAAGTTAATCTTTAAGGAATTGCATCTAAGGGACCTTGGATATGAATGATGGAAGTAACGATATTTTCGTAAAACGATTTTCTGGAATTTATTCAGAAGTGTTTGAGAAAACTTTCTTTACGTTACCCATTCCATATGACGTATTCATTCTTTTTCTATCGAATTCAAACAGATACATTTCTTAAATATTCCTTATAACAGCGAAATAATTCAATAAATAACATCATAATTCTAACCACAGATTCTGAACCTTAGATAGTGGTTACTTAAGGTACATATTAGCGCATCTTCGTTCAGATATATTTCGTTGTGACTCAATGCACTGTTGGTTGCATACATTTTGACGTCACACTTATGTGGTCTATTACATTTGTAGGTCATAACTTCGAAACCAGTTTTCATGAAATAGAAATGATACGCCACTGGATTTGTTACTTTGTATTTTTCAAATGATTCAAGATATCAAAGTGCTGCTTTCTGCATCTGATATCTCAGAAAAATCGAGCTCGTTATATGCATTGTGCATTCATTTTGAGTCAATAGTTACATGATATTTGATAAATAAGTGTGGACTTAGAAAAATACCCCTTTTATCTTTCACAGTTGGTAACACTTCACGAATATGCCAAACGTATTTGGCATATTTCAAACGAACAGCTGATCTTTGACAATTAGGCAATCCCACGGGCAATCCAAACCACGTGACATTCAATGTGGCGGATGATGGCACACAATGCGATACCCTATGTTAGTTACTTAGGGTGCGTTCCATTAAGCGCTCACCACGCTCACGACCACGAATTTTGTCGTTCCACTTGGTCATCGAAACGCTCACGTCGACCCACCTATTGAGATGGGTCGTCGTGAGCATGAATCATGACGTCATTCATGACATTTTCGCCACGACCCCAACGATCGTGGTCGCCATGTGGAACGTCTGAATGAGTGTTTTGGGCGTTGTGAGCGCTTAATGGAACGCACCCTTAGTTGTGTTCTGCAATGCACGTGACAGGCATTTTTCTCAGGAAAAGAGTTAATAACCAACCACAATTAAAAAAACACATAAAAAACGCACTAGAGATCACTAAATGTAACAGTTTTCAACTCAAGTCACATATATTAACACCAAATGTGTGCCCTAAGCCGCCACATTGTTTCTTCGATTTGACAGATCGCTGGATTGCCTAATTCGTTATTTTTCTTGATACAATAGGAAATCATGGACATTTTTTGATTAAAGAATTAAATTTTGTGTGGATCTTCAAGTATGCAGTGAATTATAGAAAGATCAGGATAAATTAGATAAATTTTGAATGCAACTTACGTTCCCTCGACGATGACAGCGACCCCAGCGGGTTGGACGGCCTTCGTGACGGCCACTGCTATTTGCTTGGTCAGCCTCTCCTGGACCTGCAGCCTTCTGGAGTAGATCTCGACTATCCTGGCCAGCTTGCTGAGCCCCAGGATCTTGCCACGAGGTAGGTAGCCGATGGAAACTTTTCCGTAGAATGGGACCAAGTGGTGTTCGCACATCGAGAACATTTCGATGTCCTTCACCACCACCATTTCGTCGTGGTCTTCGTCGAAGATAGCGTCGTTGAGGACTTCTGCGAACATTAATTGAATTGGAATTCGTTAGGGTTCTTTATACAGGGTGTTCCAGAATTGCACGGCAATATTTTAGGTACAAAACAAGGAGAAAAATTGGGGGGGGGTTTGGTTTTTTTGATTGCGAACCATGGGGTTCATTAGCCTTATCTCTATGTCTGTGTTATGTCTACCACTTTCAATTAAGTAACTCGTGTCTATAGTCTATTTCAGCTGGGTTGATACCTGTGACGCGTCGCCAGATTTTGCCGTGTTGCCACATGTTTTTCACTTTTTCAGCGCTGCTCCGAATCAACTCCGAATTAAAACTTGGGTATATAATCATATTTCATAAAAACTATTGAACCGTTGTGAGATCGTGATGAATAAATATTCATGAAGATCCTTTACTTCCATTCGAATAAAATCCAATGAAAGTAAGGGGCCCCTGTTATCCATTTCGTGTTTAAAATGTTCTAATAAAGATGCAACCATTTTCTGGGCATATCTACTCAATCCTCCCGACATTTTGATGATAATACGATGATATTAAGCTCTCAAAAGAACAATTTTAAAAAATCGCAATAAAAAAAAATTCGTATGTAAACAAACGATTCTAAGGATTTGGCATCGTTCACTTCACAACGATGCCAAATTGTTTGGAGCGAATCCGTAGTTAATTCGGAGCATCGCTGAAAAAATTAAAAACATTTGGCATCACGGCTAAATCTGGCGACGCGTCACAGGTATCAACCCAGCTGAAATAGACTATAGATCTTATATATTAGTGTTAGTTTTACAGATTTGTTTATGATTATTCTACGTACAATTTCTCGCGTTTTATCATTTACATCTGGTATTTTTATAAGGAGAAAAGTTCCAATGAAAGTGTGTCCGATATCGATTAGTAGCGGAGTTACAGGGTGTTGATACGAAGTGCCAAAGAATCATGGATTCGTCGTGCTCAATGTTGGATTTAACAAAACGGAGGCCACTTTGAACAATTCCTCTGAACATTTGTTAATAAATAAATTTTTCATTCAATTTTGATGCTTTCACGAATATCAAATATCGAAATAGTATGAAATGTAACTTTGAGCCAATTTACAAATTAATTAATTTCTGAGGAAACTGAACGGAATTCGACCAAAAGTCAGGAGCGACAAAATTTAGGTGATAGGTTGAAGAACTTAAAAAATATATTGAGATTCACCAGTGGCGTACGAGCAAGTTTTTCTTAAGGCTTTTATGGATTGAGATCTCGGAAAATGCAACACCCTGTATGGTATTTGAAAAACATCCACTTTCATATTAAGCAGCACCTATTGCTTGATACCCATACAAAATTTGAAAGCTCTATCTGCAGTAGATCAAGCACAATAAAATAAAAACCTATTTTTCTTTCTTTCAACACCCTGTAACTCCGCTAATAATCGACATCGGATACATATTCATAGAAACTTTTTTTCTTATTTTGTACCAGAGAATACGTGCCTGAAATATTGCCGTGCAATTCTGAAACACCCTGTATAGTATTCATTTAAGGTAGGTAGTTATGACATATATGGTTATCTTTCAATACCAACAGTGCAAAATAAAAAGTATCTAGCTAACTACTGAACTTTTAATTGATTGAGACATCAATTATCAGGCAACACTTCACAGTGACTTCATAACGATGCAAAATTTATTTGGAGATGAATCTTTCATTCGCTAATAAAATTTCAATCTGAGTTCAATTTGAGTTGAAATTCTTACGAAGATGTTGAATAGTTATCCACAGTTCGCCAATTTTGGTGTATAAATTTTGTAGATCGAAAACTTTTCTCAAAACAATTTGAATGATACCAAAAGCAAAACCAAATTTCCTCAACGTATTTGATCAGAATTCAGCTAAGGTTTGTATTCCAGACAATTTCATGACAGTTGATTATCGTTGTCTCCTGCTCCTGACAAGTACAGTAATTTCTTTGAGAGTTAAAAGGAGGGTTATTATGGACGCGACACACGCTTTCCGTAGCTGGATTGCTTGGAAGCACTCGAAAAGAAGTTTTCCAACTCGTGATGGACGATTTAGTGTGTCACTATTCATAGGGAGCGGCAAATACTCTGGACACGTTATTACTGCTGAGAAAACTTATGAAAAATTGTATTCTTTTTGTGGGATGGTCATCCAATAAATATCTTCATGAAAATTACAGCATATTTCACTACTCTCTGTAGTTATAATATTCTGAGAATAGAAACGCTGAGTTTAACGTGTGTCATAACGAGACATCCTGTATACTTGATGTGTAATTAAAAGTTAAATGGCTGACGATAACTCTGAACAAAAAATACTCTCTTCATATACCAATGATTATTCTTATACTATCAAACACATACACATATATAGTGTGAGTCAAAAAAGTGTACCGAGCTTTTTGAGAGTGATGCTATATTAAACAATAAAGTATGCTTTGATGGATAAATTCATTGCCCAAAAATGCATACAGCAAGTGACACTTTATACAAATGATACCTATTTCTGAAACTAGATGAACTAAAAAACTTTGAACGAACTAAACTTATTTATAATAAATACAGAATAACCTAATTGAAACCAATGTGCAACTAAAGCAAAATAAAGACTATCATAATTATAACCTATAATACGAACTAAAGAAAGACTCAGAAATAACTTTGCGAAGACAAAAAAAGGACACTGTACCAGAGTCAGTTTTTGAAGGATGTGAGAAAGTTATGTACCACAACCTCAAGAAACTTTACAAGGAACTGAGAAAATAATTGATTGGTAAGTATTGTAAGAACCTAAATCAAATTTATTATAACTTACTCATTATTTATTTATTGTTCATTCATTATTTATTTATTATTGAATTTGTTACTTTACATTATAAGTTGAGGACCCGGTGCCAGATTAGAGGTCAGAAATAAATGTTAAAAAAAACTTCCAAGAGGGAAATATCCTTTCAAAGTTGATATCATAAAAATACATGTTAAATACACTCATTATATTGTTATGACGTGATTTTTTTTGTGATTTAATGGAAATAAAATCGAAGCATTCAATTAAGGGTTATGGCCTTCTTTAATATCGTTACCGATGAATCTCGCAATGAATTTGATATTCTGGTATGTGACTGCAAAAAGAAAACAGTTCAATTTTTATAATTTGACAAGAGCATCGAATGCAATAAGATGGTTCTGGTGCAAAATGAAAAGTATATAGCTAACCACTGAACTTCTAATTGGTTGGGACATAGTTGGTGATATTTAGAAATCAAATTACCAATTATGGCAACACTTCACTGCCACTTCATCACTTTACAACGATGCCATATTTATCTAAAGACAAATCTTTGATTCGCCAACAATGCTTGTTAATTCTAGTCGAAATTTTCACAAACATTGAAGAAACTGTTCGATTCTATAATTGGCACTGAAATCATGTTGTAAGTTCATTTAGCTCTATTGTTATTGATATTGTCCATTGCATAATGCTTATTATCCTGTTTATTGCATTCTTCTCTACATACACTGTGTCCGTAAAGTATGGAACAAATTCATTTTTAGCTAAACAGGTCATTTTAAGAAATAATCCTGAAACACGTTGATTTTTGATTTTAATTTACCGTATTTTAAAATAATAATGTAATATACAGGGTGAATTACGTTCGAGTAATGACGTCACCGTCATTTTTTTTAATGGAACACCCCCATTTTGTCTCAATATTCGGATTACTCTAGCTGAGCTGATTCCAAAAATGTACCACATGTTGATTCCAATGTTGATTTCATATTCTGTCTGCTAGACCATAAGTACCAAACATGTTTGGAAACAGCTCATTTTTATTACTCTAAACATGTAGCAAACTACAGGGTGTTACATTTAAACCAATTGCCGCTAGATAATAAGTATTTTTGATAATATTGTTAATTTACCTAATAAAGAATGTTACGCGTTACTTTATGAGCACACACAAAACTATTGTATTTTTGTCCACCCTGTACCAATTGGAATCAACATGTGATACATTTTTGAAATCAGCTCAGCTTGAGTAATCCGAATATTGAGACGAAATGGGGGTGTTCCATTGAAAAAAAATGACGGTGACATCATTACTCGAACGTAATTCACTATGTATATTACATTATTATTTTAAAAAACGGTAAATTAAAATCAAAAATCGACGTGTTTCAGGATTATTTCTTAAAATGACCTGTTTAGCTAAAAATGAATTTGTTCCATACTTTACGGACACAGTGTATATTCCGCTAACCTGATAAAAAGTTCCGACTTTTTTCTTAGTTCGTCTCGATTCCCCCCTCTCAAGAAAATCACATCTCCGAAGTGGAACTGTATAAGGGTTATATTTGCGATTCTCTTAGCAGACAATTTCTCTCCGTCCCACTTCATTCTTTCCCATTCAATTTATACCCGAGCCAAGTAAATTATGCCTTTCCAACACTCCGCTATCTAGCTCTGCCTCATGCATTTATTCCTGTGGACTTATCGACTGAGCTTGCAACCTGTTGAAGAATGGCTGCAAATGATGGAGAGCATATTGGAGGGAACACGAATTTCCTTTTAGTTTTTAGGGCGTTAATGAGTATGGTCACATGAGTGACATTTAAAAAAATAAGTGAGGTGATTGGAGAGTTGAACAATTTGAAGTGTCAAACACCAAAATTAATTAAACAGCTCAGTGCCAAATTGATCTGCATCGATATCAATCATCAATGGTTTCGTGGTAGTTTTACATGGGAATGAGAAAGCAAGCGTTTCCTTCAACTGTCAAACACAGAACAATCAACGTCAGATATTTATACCAATGGACAGCCTAAGTCTTGACGTCACAATTGGGGGCAGGGGAGCTTAAAAACCTTTCCAAACAAAGTGTTCATTTCACGTTTCTGCTTCATTCAGTTGAATAAAATTGTTTGTATATATTTACATGAATATTTCTTGGTATGAAAAGGTTTTATGGGCTCCGCCCATTTCGACGTCACACTTAGGTAGTCCAATCTCTCAAAAGTGCTGAAAGTTAAATACGTAATCTTGAAACCTGAATCCCGTCTCTTTGATATTGATGTCCATAATAATAATAAATAATTATAAAAAATATGCTTTATTGTCCAAAGAATAAATCTTATTGACAAAGTATAGACACGTATAAAAAACATCCAAAAAACATAAATTGCATGAGGAACGTGTAAAAACATTAAAAAATATAGAACAGCACAACAATTTCAAAATGTGAAAATATAGAAATAAAATATCAAGATTTAAAATAATACAGATATAATCTTCAAAAGATTTCTTCATTAAACTCTGGCAAGCCATACGTTTTTTTATAAAACGAGTGCGCAGGTAACCTTGCACAGACTTGCGAGTCACCGCGTTGTTCAACCAATGATGAGCTCTCCTGTCAATGTCAAATTTTTACAGGATCAAATGCGACCAGCATAGCGATTATGAACGCTTGATACGAATCGAAATGACGTGTGAATAGATAGGGAATGCTTCAAAAAATAATAACCCCTACCCCAAGGATAATATACTGAACAGGATGGTTCCGAAAAGGCGTGGCTTCCAATGGCGCGAATTACGTCAGCAACGTACCTGAATTCGAATTTATACATTCTGTGAAGCTATATAATGCTTTGAGAATAATTGAATCGGTATCAACAATTATATATTATTACTATAATTTAAGTTACGTATTAATTGTATATGAATACTTTTTTATGCAAAAGAGCCCAAACGAATTTAATGTTGAAGGCGCCAATAAATTTTATGTGCAGTAATGCGACGAAACTTTCCAGTATTTGTGACTTCTTTTCTTGCGCAGTGTTTGTGAACTCAAGATTAAATCTCGTGCGCATCTCTGAATTTTTGTTCAGCTGTTTACTATTTGTTTACTTTCATACTCCTTTATATTTTACTTTGTCCTTTATATTTTAGTTTTCACATAGGGCTTGTGATTGATATTTTTTATATTTGGAAATTGGTACTGCTAAATTTGTATTGTGATTTGTAAAATTGCTCTGTAAGTGGAAAACTGTTGGGTAATAAACGCTATTATTATTATCATTATACATAAAGTTATTTTTGTGATAAAAAGTACTGTGAATCAATTGTTTTCATCCTCCGAAGATGTGTAAAAATTTCAAAGTATCTATTTTTAGAATTATTGAAAATGATATGAATAAAATGAGCTTCTTATTTTTTGGTATTCTAGATATTTTTGTTGGTTTCTGAAGTTCAACCTAATTTATTGCATAGATAACCTGCCAACTATTTACGTAATCACAATAAAAGCAGAATGAAAATAGCGATAAAACATAAACAACAAAGGGCCGTCAGTGACGTCAGGAATACCCGCTCCTCTTCGAGACAAAAATACTGTTTTCCGAAAAATTGACCAATATTCAATTACGTACAGGGCCGGATCAACAAGTAGGCAAAATAGGCAGTTGCCCCCAAAAAATGAAAAAGACTTCTAAGATATTCTTACAAACATAAAATTCTAGAGAGTGAAAGAAAAATATAAACAGAACTGAAAATAAAGTTCACTCAATAAGTTATAAGATATAAAATATAAGTTTGTATTCTTTAATCGAAAAAAGAAGGGAATGGACGTGAAAAAAAAGGGTCCCCAAATTGATGGTTGCCTAGAGCCCCGTTGAGGGTTAATCCGGCACTGATTACGTAGATTATCTGTTGAATTATTTATTTGCATTCAAAGAACGCCATAGTACCTTTCCTACCATTTAAAACGTAACTCACGAGTGGACATGCGCACTCCAAATTTTAGCTCACAAAAACTGCTAATCGATCCAATTGAATCTATTTCTTATAAAATGAATTCACACTTTGCCTGAATCTACGCTCCTGCAAATTATAAACCGATTACCCTCATAGCAAGACAGAGATAAGTAACGAACGCTCTTCGCGTCTCCTGGGCCCTGATTGGTTGTTCGAAGGATCATGGTTTCGAGGATTTAATTGAGTGCTGTGCCGGAAGTAACGAAGTTACCTGTTGAATGAAAATGGGACGGGAAGCGAGGCGGAAAAGTCACCCCGACGACGCTCAAAGTAGACCATGGAGAGTCAATTTTCCGAAGGAGTCAAATTAGGTTCTCTGTGCTCAGAACCATAGGCGTAGCGTCACAAAAATATGACAGTTCGTTGGGGTATTTCAATAATGTGTCAATATTGGGGTGTAGTAGATTTATCTAAGTAAAATAGATGTGACAGCTCGACAGAAAGTGCGGTGTTGCCACTTGTCCTTTTTTTCAACGATATTTAGAAACTGAAAGTTAGGTCAAGTTTATCATTCAGATTGTTTTGAGAAATGTTTTTGAAGTACATATATACACAAAATTTTGATAACGGTTCTTTCAATAAACGTAAAAATTTACACTACTACTCAACAATTTTATTAGCGGATTAAAGATTTCCTTACGAATAAATGGCATTATTGTGAAGTCACTAGAAGTGTTGCCATATAATGGGGAAGAGCAATAAGTGATGAAATCCCTTCAAATCTCTCTCAATCGATGAATAATGATATTGGTTCAATGTATATCAAGGATCAAAATCAAAGCAAATAGATTTTACAGCGTTTTGAAATCAGCATTTTCATTCTAAATTCAAAACGCCAGTGGGCGGTGCTATGAGCGTATGACGTGCTACTCCCTAAGTCTATCTCTGTCTGTTTCCATATATCTTTTGCTCACACCATGTGTAATGTTGCCAATTTTACTTGTGACTCCTTATTCTTTTGATATATTTTCTCAAAAACGTATCGATGAGTGAAAACTATATCATTCCATGATAATTTGTGGAAAAAATATCATTTGTATTGTATTCTTTCACATATTTTATTCCGAGAATAAGTTGTGATATTTTGGTGCGGCAACACAGCAAGATTTACCATGGAACAATTATCTATGATTGGACAGCTCAAGGTCAATGGGCGTGTAGGGTTAAGCACGTCACACTGCGTTACACCAATGAGAGCAACCTTTGAAATTGGCGCATGAAATTGTATGTTCGAAATCAATTCCGTTCATTTTATTATTTTATTCATGATATAGATCGAATAAAAAAATTGAAAAATAATGAATGGTAGTTTTTGGACATACAGAACACGATTATGCTGTTTTAAAAAAATAGTGATCTCCCCCACTATCGATGCCCAAACTTTCTTCCTCAAATAATTAGACTATAGTTTTATTATGGGCAAATGTTAAAAATGTCATCAATCGTATTCAGGCTACTAAATGTCATGAACACGAGCTGTATTGATGGTACTTCAATATCTGTTCGATTCTATATTTTCAGTTACGTCACAACCAAATTTCGTGTTCCAGTGAGAAGTGGGTAATTGAGCAATGGATGTTGAGAGTTTGGTGATTTTAATTGAATGGGGTTAACGATCATCAAAACATACAGGGAGTATATCATTGATAGTGATACCTGATTAGATTCGAATGTGAAACTAATATAAGCGTGTTTATGCAGGGTGATTCAGTGTTGAATGTACAAATGGTACACACATATGAGGACACTTTGGTGATTCCGAATCACCCACCTTTGATGTTTGATGAATATATAATGAAGATATAATGTTTCTGTCTTTGATTTTATTTGCCAATCAAGTCCTAACCGTTTGTTTTGTTAACAATACGAACTGTCAAAGATTAATCACGTGACCATACCCCTAAATCTTCCTAGCGGATAATTATGGCAACTTTTCCTTCAAAAATGGTGTCACCTTCCACCACTCGAAAAGGCAGTAGATTCCAGACCTGTGTATGTGATCGTGAATCTGACTGATCCAACTGATACTAAAATAAGTGTCATCGAAAGATAACCTGACTTCATTTCTCGACATTTAAATGACGATTAAAAAGCGATCTCTGCAGGAAATCGCTTCGTTCCCACAATTTCAAGCGTGTCGTGTCCATGGCAACCACTCCATTCTGAGCCAGAAACAAGAGAGAATCGTTTGAAACGATACAGCCTCGGATACTGCCTATCATCGCCGGTCTTTATCTTCCTACGTACCAGGGAATTGTGTTCCTCAAAAGGATTTTCTGTGATAAGCCAAGGGAAATCACCCATTTCAATTAAGTGAGTTCACGTTTAGTTTTCGAGACTAAGATATGATCCATGGAGATTCGGAACTCATCCAGATTCCAAATATACAGTTTATTATGGAAAAAATTCAATTTGAAAAGTAAGGTGAAATGAGGAAGTTTCCTTATGACGAATTCTCATCAAATAAGTACTCAACTATTTAGTTTGATAACTCTACTTTCTAGAACGACAATACAAATCATTCAACTCCATTCTATTTTCAAAATAAACCAATTTATAAATTTTGAGGCGGAAAACTGTGACGTACTTAGTGAGTTTAGAGTGAATATAGCTATCGTAAGTTATGTTATAGTGTAATCCGGATGATCGCGGACGAAATCTACGAATGCATTTGCGCAATCGCCAGATCTACCTTTCTATTTTCATGAAAATAAATTGAAAGCTGTTCCGAAAATTCAAACACAAAATTATATTGAAATAATTCACTTCAAGGACAAATTCGATTCATTCATTTATTTTCTATTCAGCCATAGCCCTCGATTATATCATCGCATTCATATATTTTCGCATGTTATGTGCTAGTTATATTTCATAAGACATATATGATATTATATCACGAAAGGTAAACAATCCATGATTTGGTATTGCAAAATCCACGACATATTTTACTACCAAGATATTCTGGTCAGTTTTTCCGAATATTCAGAATAAATTAGAAGCAGGGCAACACTGCACGCAAAATCTTAATTTGTTCCTGTGTGAACCCGGTTTTTCACTTGGTACGTCATAAGAATGGTGGAGGAGCCAAAACTAGTTTTTCAAAACGAAATTCTGGAGTCAAATTCGATCGCACAAAAAAAAGAAAAAATACGGGTGTAACAATTTTTCATATATTTTATGGAAAAAATAAAATCTCAATATTGGAAACTTCCTCATTGTCATTATAGGAAGGCAGGTGATTTTATTTTCCCAAGTTGGTAGAACTGTTTATAACATTTAGCAACGGTTCTTGTGCAGATACGTTGAATATGTTGCGGAGAGCCTTCGGAGATCAGACTCTGGCATAAAAAATGTTCACAAGTGGTACAACGAAGTCCAAAAGGGCCGAGAACGCGTTGAAGACAAGCCGCGCTTTGGACGGCCAATGACCGAAGAGGTCCACGCCTTAAAAATAAAAGATTTGGTGCTTGAAAATCGTCGATTATCGATTGGAGATCTCGCTGATAGTGTTGGAATATCAATTGGCTCAGCCAAAACTATTTTGAAGAATATTTTGCGTCAACTACAATTGGTTTCTTCATCACTATAATGCAACATGTCACACTGAATTGTACTACGCGATTTTTTGCCAAAATCTCGACTCAATCGTTTCGCAATCACTATTTTTTTGATTTGGTTCCTTGAGGCATCTGTCTATTCAACTAATGACTAGTATTTGCGCATTTTTTGACGTTATTGTCGCGTTGATGACGTCATTGACGTTTCGGCTATCACGTATTTTTTTGCAAGAAAATTAATTGGTCAAAGTTTCGAATTGAAATCCTAAACCTGACACTATCCAAGACGCCAATAAATCTTAATGAATCCTTCTTAGAGTAGTTTGTTTGATACACCAAATGAAGTGAGATCACTCAAAATCGCGAATTCATTAATTTTTTCAAGACTTTTCCCATGTTAAATGACGAAACTTTTACAAAGAAATGTGCTCATTCAAATGGCGGTAACAAGTTGAAAAAATGCCAATGAAGTTATTGCCCAAAACAATAAAGACGTCAACGTCAAAAGATGCACATTTTGAAATAAAATTTCACGTGTCTGTGGATTTTTAACATGCTTATATTAGCTTCACACAGTTACGCCATTCAAAGATGGACCATTTGCCGAGCAAGTAAGTCCATCGCCGAAAAAACTAAACTATTGAATGAAAATTGAATATAGTTCAAAAAACTAAAGAAAAACGTTTCAAACATAAACAAAAAAGGCAAAAATTATCAATAGAGAAATAAATCAGTTGAGAAAAATATTATTATTGTAAAAAATGTGCAGCGCTTTATAAAAACTTATCTTTGTAGCACTTTATATATTTATTTTCAATTTTATCAAAGCTTTTTTTTGACAGTGACTTTTTGAAGTGAAGACTATGAATTCATCCCGAAATTTTCTGTAGTAATATGTTGAGTGCAAGTAAAAGTGTCGAAAATTTGTTGCCATGGCTCGGGCACTTTTTGGTAAATGACAATAAAAATGTATGAATGCTGTTTTTTAAAGGAAAAAAATTTGAATGCTAAATTTTCAAGAATTTTCCATGAACGAAACATATCTTGTGGACTTTTTCCCGAATAAAAAAGCTACAAGATGGAAAACAACATTTTAAAATGAATAAAAAAATTACTGTAAAAAAATAAATGACATTTTATCAAGTGAAAATCACCCTTGTCACTTTCTAACACCTCCATTAATAGCAGAACCACTTTCGAATTTTTAAAATTTAACGATTTAAGGCTAATCTATTACCTTATTGCTGGATTTTTTGCTATTTGTTTTATAAGAAGAATCACGTGTTCTGCTAGCTTAACCGTTGAGCTAGCAAAACCACCTTTTGTACATAAGATTTTTACAACATCTGATTTAATTTAAGGCTCTTTGAGGCTCTTATTCTAGTCTATCGCCGAATTTTTTGCTCTTCGTTTTTTTTTCAAATCCTGGGTTTTGCTAGCTTAACCGTGAAGCTAGCAGAACCCAACGGGAACGTTTTTGGAAATTTCGAATACGCCTTAATTTAAGGGTATTCTAATGCTCTCATTTAAACCTATTGTCGAATTTTCTGCTCATCGTTTAAGGAAAAAAATACGCGAGCTCCTTTTCTGGTATATAAGTATCTATACTACGTGTATTAAACTTCAAAATCGAATTGAACGAAATAAATCATTACACCATCATTTAAGGCTCTCATTTTAGCCTATCGTCGATTTTTTGCTCTTGTATACCCGAAATGGAACTCGCGTGTTTTTTTCCTTAAATGAAGAGCAAAAAATCCGAAAGTAGGTTGAAATGAGAGCCTCAAAAGAGCCTTAAATTATGGCGTATTCAAAATTTCCATTTCCGTTCTGCTAGCTTGACGGTTAAGCTAGCAGAACCCATGATTTTTCTCATAAAACAAAGAGCAATAAATTCGGCAATAGGGTAATAAATAAGCCTTAAATTATGGCAAAAGAAAATTTCGAAAATTCAAAAGTGGTTCTGCTAGCTTAATGGAGGTCCTGCTGCGCGCAGATTGTCGCTGTAATCAGTGACAATTTTGTCATTTCAAATAGGAATTTCAACACATGAGGGAAATA
The DNA here is from genome assembly GCA_037013635.1 of Plagiodera versicolora. Classification (NCBI taxonomy): domain Eukaryota; kingdom Metazoa; phylum Arthropoda; class Insecta; order Coleoptera; family Chrysomelidae; genus Plagiodera; species Plagiodera versicolora. Next base: position 5,156,038 of record CM072991.1, on the reverse strand, counting down.
ATCGAAAACATTCCCCCCTTTCCCCACTAACCTTCTATACTCTGGTCGTATCCTTTAGTGAAGAACAGCATAGCCTTGGCCGCCCTCTCGGGCGTCTTCAGAAGACCCTGCCTCTCCGGATTCTCCCCCAGCGACTTCAGCAGAAGCTTGTACGACCTGGACATCTCTGGCAACATGTCTTCTCTAGTCGGCGGTCGATGGTCCAGCTCTAAGTCGTGGTGGAAAGTGCATTTTTCATGGCCTGCAAACGCATCACGTCGTCGTTACACAAGAATTGATCGAGTTTGGTGTCGTTGAGTGGACGGCATCCACGACGGCGGATCGGATCTGATGTGGTGAAGGTCGTTCGAAAGGAAAACGTTTTGTAACTGACCTATCACGTACACCGAGAACGAAATTGTGGCCGAAAGAGTGAAGTTGCGGCTGCTCTCACTGTGTCTACTCGATAGAAGATATGTTAGTTGTTTGTACAGGGTTATCAAAAAAAAATTAAAACTTTTTGGATTGGCAAAATGTTAGACAGGACTCAGGAGGCTACAGCTAAAGCAAAACTCATGTGCTCGTTTTTGCAGTGGGCTGACATGGAATTCGACAAACATAAAATTCAGAACCATCAAACACGAGAATAGTGAGCGTATTTCCACATTTTTGTTGATATCTCTGCAAATATCCATTTTGGCAGTATGGTATGCTCATGAAAATCGACAGGAAATGAAATTTTGCGTCGGATAGTGCGAAAATTTCATGGTCATTCTATTCGAAATAAAGAAGTTATTAGGATTTGAAGTTTCCAAAAAGTAAACTGAAATATTAAACACCCTGTGAAATATTATGTGAAACTGTTGAGAATACCTGATAAGATACTTTTTCACCAATGTGTATACAGAGATTGAACTCTTTATCATGAGAGATGTAGATAATACAGACATTTTAGTCAGTCCATCTGTCAGAATTTTTCGAAAAAATGTAATATCTCAAAAACGAATCACGATAGAGGGGCGATTCGAAATGCAATCGATCCATAATTTTACGTACAACTCTGGAATATAAAAATAAACAGGGTCTTCCATTCTAAAAAACAAAGTTGATATCAGTTCCGGTCAAACCGGAAGTAACAGCGTATTGAAAATATTTTAGAGAAAGAGATCACACTGAACTGTAGCTGCTACAAAAATTTCAAGTTGATATCTCTGTAAGTTCTCCATAAACCCACTATGAATTAATTAAGTGAATCACCCTGTCTACATGTTTCATTTTGTTTGGTTCAGACGGACTTGTTATATTTTACGTTGTTTGGTAATGTTGAAAAACATCCTTGGATGACACTTCGCCAATTCATGCTCAATGAATTTTTGTGGAAAAAAATAAAAAAAACACGTTCTCAGCAATAATCCATCCAAAAAATCTGAAAATAATTCTCAGTATAAGATCAAATTAGTAGAAAAAGTAGAAGGAGAATATAATTCGAATTGTTAATTATTAATATATACCCTTAATTATATTATTTATCGAGAACTCCACTAGATCTAAAACGATTTCAAGATGTCAGCTCTCCAACACTCCAGTGTTGCAAATATTGTAAAAAAAAAACGAAACTTGAAAGAACCTATTATTTAACGATTGAAAAATGTTTTTTTTTTATGTCAGATGATTTCCGGGACACGTTCTAATAATTGCTGCCATTGGCATGTTTTTGAATACTTTTTCATAAAAATTAACGAAATTGAATTAACGAAAACATTCCTTGTTTTTTAACCCCCCTTAAAGAGTTTTTCGGTCATAAAAAGTTGTACTCAATATTTGAAAAAAATTCGGAGATGAATTGAAGAAACTGAGATTTTCCAACAAGAATTTATTATTTGAGTATATGATTTATCAACTTTTTTCAGATATACAGTGTGTTTCATTAATATGGTAAAAAAATTAAACTGAGAGTAGAGAGGACCAAAATATGACGATTGAGCGCAACATCGCTTATACGAATATTGATGGTTAAAAAGATACAGTGCGTTCAAAGTTAAAATTTTATTTGCAAATTTCTCAATAGCTTCGTCGGTTTTATAATATCGGTTTAAAAATTGGTACATTGGGGGTTTTTATCACTTTCAAGTTTACAGTGCGTGTTTTTGTTTGAGTTTCACAATTTTTGTTTTGAACGCACTGTATCTTTTTAACCATCAACATTTGTATGAGAGATGTTGTGCTTAATCGTTATATTTTGGTCCTCTCTACTCTCAGTTTCATTTTTTTACCATATTAATGAAAAACCCTGTATAATCCTTCTCGACTAAACACATTCGAAGACACCATACTGAAATCACAGAAAAAAAATATAGTTCATAATTTTTTATATTTTGCACTAAGAACACATTTGTTTGAAATCAACAATCATCCAAATTCAACCTTGAACGTAGTATTAAGGTAATAAGTGTAGGGAAACCAATATGAAAAAAAAAGTACAATGTCACGGCCTCATTTTTCATAAGATCACTGTCATTTCTTGCGATTGGCATCTAGGAAGTGACCTGTTTGATGACTGCGCCTTGAATTCTTCAGAATGGTCTTGGAACAGATATAATCGATCGTGCAATATCACTTTGCGATTCAATGAAATTTTTAATGTTGTTGGGTTGATTTCGATCGAAACCGTTTTGGATTTTCGCGTCATATTTAGTTGCACAAGAATATTTTTACTTGTGAAGTATATTTATTTCAGGTTGACAGTTACGTCACATTTGATAACTCATTTCCATAGACTACATATCGTATAGACGTTTCACATATGTCCTCTGACCTTGAATCGTTTTCTTAGTATTGATAAATCTTTCCAGAGGTCTCTGTCTGTCTGAATTGATCTCTGTTAGTGTTCTATGACACAGTTTATAATATTTCCGTGAGTCGCATGTCATTTCGTGAAGCCATTAATGTTCTTATTTCATTTGTTTCAGATGTTGTGAAATTCATTTTATTGGCCTCATCCAGTGTTTGAGATTTTCACCTTCAACCTCTATGAGGTATGTAGTCTGTGGCTACTTCTACAGTTGGTAACACTTTACGACGATGCCAAATGTAGATATTTGCTATTTTTCAAACGAAGTGCTCACGACCAGCTGTGCTATGGGGATTATTTATTTTTTCGAAAATCCAAAATAATTTCAATTCGCGTGTGGATTTGAAGAAATACATGAAACTATATAGGGTGTTAAATTTTTGCACCACTCTGTATACTACTAATCTGTGATTGGAGTTCGCCATCTTCTCACGCGACAAAACAATCGAAAATAAAGCATCTCTTCTGTCCGCTATTTTTCTATTTGCAGAAATAAAAAAATTGCACAACTATCGATGAATTATTCATCTCAACATCTGTGTCAGGTTGAAATTTAAACAAATGACATGAGTATTATTGGTCCATTATCATTAATCACCTTGTTGCATAAAAATTACGCAAAATAGATATACTCGTCGAATAATTTGTATACAGGGAGCAAGTAAAATTTAGTGAATTTCATATAAAAGAACAAATATTTATGTGTATCGGTGACATATTCGTTGTCATTTTACTTAAATGCTTCCTTGTTATATAATTCTTGAAAATGACAATTACATGACCTGAGTGGTATGTTTTCCATGTGACCAGCTAGGTGTCCTGATCTAACCCCACCTAATTTTTCGTTGCTTAAGTTAAGTCAAACGTGAGAGACGTGTCCTTTCACTAATATCCATGACCAACCTCACACAAAAATTCTGAAGCTTCCGTTAAATTAACAATGACTCGCATAAAATTATTTTATTCGTTCAAGTCAAATTTCCAAGAAATCATGTCTACATTTCATCGTTTTTTCATAAATTACGTCATTGTAGCGCAAATTCTGACATACACAATTTCTAAAGGGTCATCGAGGTTATCTTAATTTATCTTCTACAAAATTGTAATAGCCTTATAAACACTAAAATAATTATTTAACAATAACACGTCGTATTTTTGTCATTATTTCCTTCTTTTGGTATCTACACGATTTAGAGTAGTGACGATTTTTTAGAAAGGCTTATTTATAATAACCGTAAGAGCCTTGACTTTATATAAAAATTGCTAATAGGTAGTTAGGTCTGAATGGTTTATGTATAGCTAGCTTTAAGAAGATCAAAAGCAGGCGACATACACAGGGAGCAAAAAAATGTTGTTACAATCAAGTCGGTTTGAACTAGAATAGAAACAATGAGTTTACTATCAAAAACATATTGTTTGACGGTCGAACTACCACGGTCAATAGTAAATTTTGCTGTATACAGGGTGGCCTAGAAGTCGTGGTCAAGCTGGGCCAAATTATAATAGTTATCAGAAAAATAAAAAAAAACGTGTTTCAAAAAGATACGGACCCTTTCATTAATTTTGTTGAATGAAATATCACATTATTTAGTAACAATTTATTTAATATCAACAGATGTTCAAATTGCCTTCACTCTTGTGATATTTTGTGATATTTCATTTCAAGCTGGCTTCACATTTCTATCAAGAGTTTCAGATACATTATTCAGCATTTCATAACACAAAAAAATATTGAAAAGTTAAGATTTGCAGCTACAGGACTGAAAAACTGTAAACAGACTGTAAATTTCATAGATTTTTATCAAATATCTGTATCTTTCGAAATACGCGAATGGTTTTTTATTTATTGCCCGTTTCCAGCCTGACTTCTGTATACACCCTGTATAATTTATGAATCGAAAACATTTTTCAAAACTATCTGAATGACCTAACTCTCTGTTTAGGAGTATCAGTGAAAAAAAAGATAAGCCAACACCGCACTATCTTGCTTAAATAAAGACTATGACTCAGATGTTAATTCAAAACAAAATTTTATGATCCGGCAACATTGCACCTGTTGCTCAGGTGACGTATCTATCAACGCAATGATGATCTTATGGATGGGACTAAAATAGACACATCTACGATTTACGATGGGCCACCCTGTACAAATGTACCTCAACGCTATAGCACGTGTTATTCTTGAACACCTCTCGAACATTCACTTTGCTCAGGACTTCCGCAAACCTTGATCACTCTACCGCCTTCGAAATCAGAGAAAAATTTCCTTCTTCTCGTCCCAATCAAGCCACGTAAGCAACACTCGAAAACAACAACAACAACAGCAGCAAAATGTTTTTACCTAGAAGAACGTCTAACTCCGTTTCTTTACCTGGAGTTGTGGAAGTCCGGGGCGTTTTCGGAGTGCCCGGAATCTCGACGTCGTTGAGCTCGTAACTCTCCGACAGAGTTTTCGTCAGCACCGGCCTCGGTTTCTTTTTGGCGTTGGCTTCGCCGTTCAAATTGCGATTTTGGTTTTCCATTTCGCGGTGCGAGTTATCACTTTGGAGCGAGGCGAATGGATTGGAGCCGGCGTTGCGTTGTTTCGCTAGCTCTTTCTCCCGACGAACTGGAGTTAGAAGTGCGGAATGTTGGCTATATAACGCGAAGAGGACTGTCGCTCACCATCAGGGGATTTTCGCAGATTAAGACAGGGTTTTCCGGATCACAGCGGTGATGTAGTCGGTAGTTATACAATGTGGTTGAAATGTGGCAGGAAAATTGTAGTGTCGATTAAAATCAGAAACGCACAAATCACGTTCGAACATTTATGAATAATAATTTTTTTTTTGTGAAAAGCAAGTCTTAGTATTTTTTTTCATGAATATTAGGTACTAGCTTTTACCCGTGGCTTTCCTGTCATTATACAGGGTCACTCACGGTCGATGGTAAGTTAGACGTATATGGAGAACGGGACGTTTTGTTCTATCTATCTAAAATATTTTCAGCGTTGCGACTCCTATCGAAAAGTAGCAACAACTTTGTTATTTCAAATAGAACACCCTGTATTTTATTCCATTTTTCGTTTCTCTAATATTTTTCAATCATTTTCGTATGATATTTCCCTATAGCTAACTCGAAAGGTTATCGAGAAATTAATTGATTTCAATATTTTTCGTGCGAAACATAGCTTCAATTGAATGTTTATTACTGCAGTATTTGGATTCGTAGAATGCTGAAATTTTGGGTGTAGTTTACCAATGTCCTGTGTATCAATTATGTCTGAGGAAATTCGTTCTCCATTGTACAGGGCCGTTCTAATTTGATGACTTTCACGATAGATACATAAATGGTGAAAATTGCATTTTTTCAAATGGAATACCCTGTATATTATTCAATATCTCGAAAGACAATCGAAGTTTCTTCCAAATGATATATCATGTTCCTATACCTAAATAGTCAGGTTTTCGAGAAAAAATCAAGTTCATACATGTATAAAAATCGAATTATTTTCAAATCGTAAATGAAAAATAATGAAATCAATTAATTTCTCGGAAACCTTTCGAGATAGGTATAGGGAAGTATCATACGAAAATGATTGAAAAGCATCAGAGAAACAAAAATTGGAATAAACTACACGGTATTCCATTTGAAAGAACAAAGTTGTTGATACTTTTCGATAGAAGCGGCAACGCCGCAACGCTGGAAATATTTTAGATCGATAGAACAAAACTCGGGAAATCAAATTTCCAGAATAATCCTACGTCCCGTTCTCCATATACGTCTAACCGTGAGTGACCCTGTATACATCTCACAAAAATCAAAGGAACAAAAATAATTTCGAAATTTTGGGGTGATTTTCAACAGGCTGTATTTCAGTGAAAAATAGTCGTACAGAAGTTAAAATAATCCTTTTGAAGCATGCACATTCTAGGAGTCAGATTTTTTGGGTAAAAATTCCTTGCAATTCATAGTTAACGCAAGAAAAAATATTTTCCTACTTAACTATAATTATCAACTATAACTCTATTAACTAAATTTTGTTTCTCAGTCTATGGGCATTGAAAATTTTCTATGCTTCGCCAAATGCATGAATGCCTCAACCAGTTCGACTTCAAGTTGCATATTTCGGGAACTTGATATGATGATTTTTCTCCGAAATATCGAATTTTGAATGCAAAAGGATCCTTCTTAATTCAACTATAGATATCTATGTAAAGACTGGTCATACAGTGAACGTAAAAGGAATTTCATAATCACTATAAAATTCACCACAAACTGTACACGAGTGTGTTAGTGGAGAAAAAAATGTTCCATCTCAAATGTTCGAGTGAAAAACATGAACACATATGACTTTCTCCCCATTTTTGATTAATTGACTGTATCTTTGCTGATATGGGTGGAAAAGATAAGCTTGAAGTGTAATTTCACAACCTGATGGACTCTAAATAACCACCTGAATTCAGCGGTTTTTCTTGACAATTTCATGGAACTCAAGAAGAAGTTAAAGAAACAAGATTTTTGTTCCTAAACGTTAACGTAATCTTTCTGGAATCGAAAAAAAAAATAATGAAATTGAGAAAAAACTCAATTATTTCCGTTTATTCAATTTTTCGACAAGTGTATAATAGAACTGAGTTGATATTAAAAATATATTTTATGGTTTGGCTGGGAAAATCAATTTCCAAAAACAACTATTTAGAATAGAATTTCAAAAACTTCAAATATGCTTTATTGAAATACAACAACCAATGTCAAGATATATTCCACTATAACAAATAACAAATAATAAAAAAACTTTTATATTGCATATAATGACAAAAAAAGATACAGTGCGACGATATTACACATACCTTAGGGTTTGTACTTCATTACTGGAACACTAGATGGCGTTGAAGTAGTAGATTCTAAAAATTTCAGACGATCAATCTTTTCGTGATTTTTTTTTGCCTGAATGATAATATGGTTTTGTCACTTGAAGTGGAACCTTACAATTTATATTTGTTTATAAACAGAAACTTTTGCATTAACATATATAATATTATTAGGTCAGGACAGCAATTTAATTTGTTTTTATGTATACCTAATTTTGCTTCTTAATAATGTTTTGAGCGATAATTTTGCAATGAGACAAAGTTCGGAAAGAATTCAAATGATTACTTGAAGTGAGTCCTCTTATTTGGTGAATTAATTGATCTGAACAAAGGTTGATAATTTGATTCCCAATCAGTATGCATGAATTGGCAATTTTTAATTCTAGGAATATCATTGAAATTCATTTGGAATATAACAAGGGGAACCAATAATCTAATTACATTAAGGCTATTTCAAAATGCTAAATCATGACAAGTTGTTATATTGTCGATTAGAAAATACTCACATTATAAACGAATGAATAATCACCGATTATTCTGGGTAAATCAATTATAACACAAAACCCATACAGAAATTAGTTCAACAATGACACAACAGTAGTCCAAATAATTAGTATTTATCATCCATACATTAACTTTTTGTCTATTGTTCGATTATTTTTCAGGAAAACTTTAAGGATGACTTTTATAAAAAAAAAAATGCTGGAGAGAGTATATTTTCTGAAAAGGGTGTCCTGACGATGCATATTTGCTGAAAGATAATGATATACAGGGTGTTCGATTAATGGAGTCTTAGTATACAGGGAGTTTTTTCATGAGTTCATATACAGCTAAATGGAATAAATTCGATAACGAATAAATGAGAGCGTGTTGATGGGAAAAACGCTTTCGATTTGTATTTTTAGATGGGCATTTTTTTCGAAAATAATTATGATCCAAAAAACTAATAATATACAGAGGGTTGTATTTAAAATGTGAAAGTTTATATCGGCCACTGTCACATGACACACCCTATATAATTATTTTTATTTGAAAAAAATGCGCATCTAAAAATACAAATCGTGTCCAAGCGTTTTTCCTAACGCGCTCTCATTTATTCGTTATCGAATTCATTCCATTTGGCTGTTCCACACTGTATTTGATGCGATCTTCAAATGTTTTTTGTTTAATTATAAAATCTACAGAAAAAACTACATGAGATAAATTTTCGATGAAAGGAAGAGAAACTCAAGTATAGAGATTCATCAAGTCAATAAGTAGCTTGATATTTCGAGGAACTACTTGACTTGACAATCAAGCTCGTGAAGATTTATATATTTGACTTGACTTGATTTGAGATATTCATTACTTGACTTGAAATCAAGCTACTTGATATTACTTGATCTTGATACGGACGTGTCGAACGGCCCGACTTCCGAGCTGACTGAATACATTTTAAAATAGTTTATATATCTGTTTTTTATAGATATATAATAAGTTTAATAAACGAAAGTTTTTTTCGCAACTTCCATTCTCATTTCATCATTTATTGAAACACAATAAAACTGCTAAAAATCAAGTAGCTTGATAGAAGTAGTTGATTTTTCGAGTACTTGATATCTTGATATCAAAAACTACTACTTGACTTGATTTCAAGTCAAGTCAAGTCAAGTCAAGTAGCTTGAATATCAAGTCAAGCCGTGAATCTCTAAACTCAAGGGAGAGATGTTCAAAATGAACGTTGATTCCGTGTTCGTAAGTAACTGTCGATAATATTATTGATGGTACACTTAGTACGTTTATTTTGAGATTATGGCGTGCAGAAAGCTACCATTAAAAATTATTATAGGTAACATTTTTATGACCACATAATATTCCTGGCAATAAAAATTCTCGATTAATCATTTTATGATGCATCATCATCAAATCCTTATGTGCTTCTGGAACAAGTTTTAATCAACTGATTTATTTTATAATCAAAAAATAAATCCTCCAAAGTTAGTCGTGAAATGTTCATCGGATTGTCGAGTAATGTAACAGAATTAATATTTCCTTGTTAACAACAAATTACAATGTTGATTGAATGTTGAAATTACAACACCCTGTGAATCAATTTCTTTCAGTATTTCAGTCAAAATCTCTTCGTTATTTTTCCTTACTGTCTCAAACGATGCTCGAGAAGTAAAAAAATATGATCTAAGTGACAGGGTGTTTGATAAAATGACTGTAAATTATTCTTCCTAAAAATTCAGAAAATGAAATGAGCGAAATGACTATGCAATTTATTATATTTTATTTGATTTTTGAATGTTGAAAATGAGCCTGCCTGTATAATTCGTCTACTATACAAAACGGATGTCATTATTATTATCGAAGGATTTCGAAATGTTTCAACGAAATACTAGTATTTCTGACGATTCTCTACAAGGTCTAGTTTTAGTTTATGGTTGATGAGATTTTAGGTCAATACCAAAGCAGTTTTTTCTTCATATCATTCGATATATTTCAGCATCAATTTGTGATTCATATGTTTACTTCCACATTTAATTATCAATTGAAAAATAATGCATAAATTGTATTTGTCAGATATTTCAGAATCGTAAACTTCTATTTTTCGATAGGGATCAAGGAAAGTTTATGAGGTAAATAAAATGAAATAAGAAAAATATAACATACGCAACATTATCGTTGAATCCCGTCTTCTCATTTTAAGTAAAATCATATTTCATGGTTTATATTTCTGATTAAAACTCCTGAAAGTTGGTATAGATTTTGTGAATCAAATTCAATGAGTGAAATATTTGTTATTTCAGTTTATTTATAGTAAAACCTGTGATGTAATTGGTCTTATTTTATTTCTTCTGTGAACTTCACAGTGATCAATTTATTTCACTTTATTCTATAATTCCATTCATTTCGCGGTGCCTTATATAAATACTCGTGTGAATTATTCAATAAATTACACGAGAGTTCATATAACGAAAAAGTTGAAAGCTGAAAAATTGATCTACAAGCGTCTATACGGGAAAATAAGCTGAAATAAGTATTCCTTTTTCATTTTTGCTTTTATCAATTCATTCTTACCTAGAATTTCATCTCAAAATGTTTTTATCATAAAAGTAATCACAAAATATAAGACATTATTGGAATTGTGAATTAAATGGCATCTTTCATAATACTAATCCGTTTCACTCAGCTCGTTTATTTCTATGCCTCATTCCTTATTTTATTTTATTTTATAGGCATGATTCCATAGTCATTGTAATTCACTTTTTATCGTTAGTAAATTTATTGCCATTCATATGTGATGGATGAATTATCTTGGACAATGAATATTAATTTTATGGACCATTATGTCTTCAATGAATTATTTAGAAAACATTGAATTTGTATTGAATATTTATTAAATTACTCACCATTTTTGCAAAGGTCCGCCAAATCACCCTCTATATATTTTCCATTAGCCTCCGCATGATCCCCATTCAGTTCACTGACTATTCCGTTGGTTTCCTTCATTTTTACACCCTACAAATCTATCCCCACCGTCACTAAGGCCGCTCTAGCAATATTTATTACAAAACGCGCATAAAAATTATGCCAAATCAACGCATCAAAATCGCACCAAATTCACTGGATCGAATCATGTTGTCCACTTTATTATATAACTTGCCAATTGTGACGTCACGGCATTGGTTGACTCCTCCCTTTTCTAATTTATCGTGATTATCCTTGCTTTTTTATTCTCTTTCTCTTGAGGTTGTCGATGTCGGCTGATTTTGGTGCAGTTCAATGATTAATGCGGACAGAATCTCCATTCAGAAGCATCGATAACAATGGGAACAACTCAATTCGCCCTTAATCATTAGACATTTCAAGGTCGAAATTTGTCTCGATCGTTTCACAAAGTTAGCCTAAATTTTGATGGAAACACCTGTCAAATACGATTATTTCAAAGCTACCAGCCTTCCATGCTGAAAATCATTTGTTTTCTATTTATCTAGCAACCACTGATTTTGTTGTAGTCTTTATAACAATACATGAGTTTGTAGACAGCACATTGAAGAAATCTCATATATCATGAGATATATGTGTTTGAAATCGTTTGATTCTTATCGGTATAAGGCAATCTAGATGTCTGAAGGAATTTTTCCTTTCACTTTATAATTGTAGCTGTAAATATCATTCAAATCGAACTATATCAATTGCAAAATTGCAAACGTACGTAAACGAAACTGTTACACAGAGTGAATCAGGATATAAACGAATATTGAGTTTGGAAATTAGGTTTTTTTATTCGTTAGTAAATCTACGTCTTAGGTTGAAGTTATTTATTCGTTAGAATATATTTTCGAGAAAACTTTTTTTTTAATACGCCTTTGAAAAATTATATCTATCATCTAAAAGCCACACATGGCACACAATATCAATTGGACGTCTATTTTACGTCCATTTAAAGTCCAAATGTCAATGATGAACATCAAGGGAGACTTCGTCCTTGAAATTTTCAAAAAATCAATTTTTCCCTTACTGATTTTTAATCTATACGTAAGTAGAAATAAATCTGTCAAAGCGTTTTCCGTTTTTAAAAATGGCTGACATTTTCCTGACCGCTGTAATCAATATATTGAAATGAAATTTGGATAGCATACTCAGAAAATATGTTTTCACGGAATGACAAATCGTTTTTTCGATAGATACATTTATTATTTATCTTTTTATGCGAAAAAAAATCGCGAAAATAAAATTTTTTTGTTTGAATTGTTGCCACGAAAAACCCATCCGTCATTCCATGGCCAAAGGGTCACAAATTGATAATATGCTTTGAATTTATGTTTCGGATCGACAAAGAGGGGCAGTGACGTCAGCCGTTTACCTCCCGCGATTTGAAGACTTGTTTTCGCGGAGCTGCAACGGCCACCATTTTGTTTTTTCAAAAAATATTTTTTGACGTTCTGTATATCATGCATAGAAGCAAGAAAAAAATCGCACCTAAAAAGCTTTACTCGTTTTCTTAAAAAAAAATAAAACGTAAAAACCTGACACTCAAATAAGGACGAAGTCTTCATCAATACATAAAAAAAAAACAAAATGAGAAAGTATATTGCGCATTAGTGAGACGAAGCTGATCATCTGATATTATAATTATGCTATGAGGGACTATGCATGGAGATCTCCCTTCTATCAGAGACAATGTTGGTTGATTTGGACTGAATAATATCCTGAAGATATTGAGAATGTCTCAATATGGTTCCGAAAATATCACAACAAACGTAAAATTCCGTTTTTGTTTTAAATTTTTTCAAGATTCACCAATGGTACTGCACATTTTTGGTAATACAAATCAGGTACTTTTTCATGGTGATTTTGAATTTGGCCTTTTCGATGATTCTCAAAATGTTTTTTTCCAAAGCACTTCTCTCAAAAACTGGAAACTAAGTTTTAGAGAAAATCGTTACTTTTTTCCACACTACTTGTGATACATCGCTGTAAAAACAATATACTAAACTTCTCTGAAAATTTTTAAATTCAAAATAGCGTTCATGAAAAAACCAAAACTGACAAGTTTTTCACCGCCGTTTTGGCAATAATTCGTTTAGATAGTCTATCCAATAAGTTTGCGATAGCCATATGCAATTTATGATTCTACAACCAATAATTTTCAACGATATCAAAAAACAAAGCTGATACGCAGATTGTAGTCAATGAAATAAAAATTCCTAGCTTGGCCTTGTCATTGTTTTATAGAATTATTCATCGGCGTCCTTTTTTTTTCATTAATTGAAATCTTAGGAATATCAAGCAGAAGAAACCATGAAAATGATCCTCATTTTCTATCAAACCTTCGTTAATTAATGTCCCTTGACTCTGTTTTCCAAGCTTGAAGTAATGACTTTTTCATGTGTATTTTTTGCTATAATTCCAGTAAGAAAAGGATACGAATATCAACATATCAACATAATAGCATGGTATTCGTAAGAGGTGTGCCAAATTTTGGAATGAAAGGAATTTGAAATATGATACTTACCATACTTAATTTTAGAATCGAAAATATGAAACAGAGACGCACACTTTGATCATTATCTGTATCGTTATTATATGGCTTTTGATTGACTGATCCCGGGATACGATAAATCTACTTGGTAAAAGCTTCTTATGCAACAAATGAAGAACTGTCATCAGTTAGTTAGAAAAAGGAAATTAACAGCAGGCGATACACGTAATATATAGATGCAAGCATTTGAAAAATACTTGGAATGCGGAACAGCGCAAATTTGGATTCAAATATAGAATATGATGTCAAACAGCATCTTACAAAATATTCATTTCACATAGAAGCATTTACTGGAAATCCATTTATATGCGTAATCATTGGAATTACGATAAACAAATGAATAAAAATTGGTTTTAAATAAAAAAGAATATAAACTGATATACTCTCCTTGTGCAATTTGTGCATCGCACGCCCCTGGGAACGATAAAATTCAAGGACATATGATAGCCAATGTCAGTGGTACTGTCACCAGTGTCATTTTTTTGGGGTGTTTTTCGAACCAACCTAACCACACTTTTCGTGATGTGTTGGAATGTTGTAAGATGTATCAATATTGTTATAAAAGTATACATTTAAGAAAGAAACTCAATCAAAATGACTTTCCTACATGATACATTCATCATGTTGGCCTCACAGGTACGATTAGAGGTTACTCTTTTTCAACAGTAAGGAATTTTTTTCATTTTCAGGTAACATTCTTTGTGGGGGCTTGGATATTCTTCATGAAACAATTATTTAAAGACTACGAAGTACGACACATTATGGTCCAATTAATATTTTCCATTACCTTAACACTTTCTTGTACTATGTTTGAGCTAATTATCTTTGAGATATTGGGAATTCTTGACTCAAGGTAAATCTGACTGTAGTATATATTCATTCATATAATTTTAATTTTTTCCCCAGTTCACGGTTCTTCTACTGGTACCTCATGCTGTATATGCTATTATTTGTAGTTATAGTACTGAATCCTTTCTATATAGGTTATTACTGCATAAGCAGCATAAGATATGGTAAGTTTATAAATAATATATAATTTTTTGGTAGTCTACTGCAATATTTCTTTCATAGTAAAACCTAATTATGTGGTACACTTGACAATATTAGTGTGGATAATTTTCCTCATAATATTTTGGAAGATTGGTGATCCCTTTCCGATTATGAATCCAAAGCAAGGTGTCTTATCAATGGAGCAACTAGTTTCTCGTATTGGAGTTATTGGAGTGACAGTTATGGCACTTTTATCAGGATTTGGTGCTGTAAATTACCCATACACCTCTATGGCTTATTTCATGAGGTATACCATTTTACCACATCTTGAAGAATACTATCAAAATGCTTGATTTATTTTAGGGAGGTTTCAGAGAGTGATGTAATCAGTTTAGAAAAAAGATTGATGCAAACTATGGATATGATTCTGAACAGGAAAAAAAGAATAGCTATAGCTAAGAAAGAATCCTCTGAAAGAGTTGATGAATCAGTGAATAAAAGAAGTTTTTGGGGTATGCTTTCATCAGTTCGAGTCAACAAGAGTAAAGAAAGTGTGTAGAATATTAAAGACATCTATTGCATCATGAACAATAATCAATATTTCAGATATTTCACAGTTAAAGTTAGAAATAGAAGGCTTTGAGGAATTGAGCAGAACACTTTTTCTAGAAGTTCATGAAAATCGCAATATGTTGGAAAGGATTGAGTGGTCAAAAACCTGGAAAGGAATATATTTCAATTTCCTTGGATACATTTTCTCTGGTTATTGCCTCTGGAAAATTTTCATTGTAAGAAACAAAATTTCACCATCCTCAATATTTTTACAATGCATACTTTTGTTTTAGTGCACAATAAACATTGTTTTTGATAGAGTGGGAAAAAAAGATCCGGTAACAAGAGGCATAGAAATTGCTATTCACTGGATGGGGTGGAATTTTGATGTTGCTTTTTGGTCACAACAAGTTTCTTTTTACTTGGTTGGTTGCATGGTTGTCACATCAATTCGTGGATTCATCATTACTCTAACCAAGGTACAGTGTGATATAAAATTCAATAAATGAATAACTAAATGAATTATTTATTTCAGTTCTTCAATCGCATATCTTCTAGTAAAAGTTCCAATATAATTGTATTAGTTCTAGCTCAAATCATGGGCATGTACTTTGTATCTTCTGTTTTGCTTCTCAGAATGAATATGCCTGTACAATATCGTGCTATCATTACTCAAGTATTAGGTGCCTTACAATTCAGTTTCTACCATAGATGGTTTGATGTCATATTCCTGGTTAGTGCTCTAGGTAGTATTGTTACTCTATATTTAGCTCATAAGCAGCCTATTAAAGATAAGTGATTACTATTTTGTATGTTTGGAAAATCATTCTGTATCCACCACTTAGTAATTCAGCAATCATTATCAGATACTATAATAATATAATTATCATCAATACATAAGGAGAAATAAAATGTTGAAATCAACTTACTATTTTATTGGAAAATTATACATAGAAGAACAGTGACAGTTTAAATACTTATTCTATTTGCCAGAAACAAACTTTGATAACCCTTCTAAAAGACCAATATAGGCTGTGTGCTCATATACTGTACTGTATTCAGACAACTTATCCACAAATTCATTTGAGATTCCTTTTTCTTCAAGATAGGTCATCATTAGATCATACAAGTACTGAAACCACATAAATAAATCAATTGAAAATTCAAGGAAAATTGCACTTGTAGTCTGAATTTTGATGGAAATTAATTTATTCAAAGAAACACAAACTTGACAGTTTCTTAGACTCAAATAAGTAACTACAAATAAGAAATGCATCAAAATCCAGATCTCTTAATGTGTAGGCTTTTACCAAAAAAATCATTTTAAAATTCATATAATAAAAGTTTTCCTCACCCTTACCGAATCAATTACTTCACCAGATACTGCATATACATTTTCATTCCATTCTCCCTCATAGATACTGATTTCATCAATACCAAAGTTATCATCTAGAAATATCACACAGTTGAAAATACAATATCCCACAAAGGTTTGAACAGACTTACTATATCCTTCATCTTGTGGGTCATTAGGATTAATGAATGAACATGACAAACTAACTGTTGTGGTTCCTCTAATAAGATCAACTTTGAAAGATGGTTTTGATTTTAGTTCACCCAGTTCTGGTTTATCAGAATTCTCATGGAGTTCTGGTTCTACATCAGTATCCACTGAATGATTCACATTAAAAATAATCTTGATTCTAAACCAAAAATCCATCATTACTACAAAATTTGAAATGAAAATGTATACTTACATTTCATCCCCACTCTCTTTGGTTAAGGTGACTTCAGCACCATTTAAGCTTGCTTTGAATCCAGATAATTCTGAGGGAATTGTTTTCACTTTCTGAGCTTTGCGTTCTGCAATAATCTCTTCAGTGAGGAACTCCACTAGTGCTTTTTCACCTAGAAATTATCAAATAATCGAATACATCTAGACATTCAAGGCATATCCATACCCTTGCTATGAACTCCTCTTGTACTGCCGCAACCGCAGCTGCATAATTGGCTGTGTGTGGATTTCATCATATTTTCATTTTTACTGTGTGAGGAGCTCATGTGCCATAAACTAC
The DNA here is from genome assembly GCA_037013635.1 of Plagiodera versicolora. Taxonomy (NCBI): domain Eukaryota; kingdom Metazoa; phylum Arthropoda; class Insecta; order Coleoptera; family Chrysomelidae; genus Plagiodera; species Plagiodera versicolora. Next base: position 5,138,707 of record CM072991.1, on the reverse strand, counting down.
GTGCAATTTGCCTCTGCTGGTTAGAGGAAGATACAGATACTACATTTCTTACAGGGTTCAACAAACTTCTGATACCATTTACGCGTAATGCTAGTTTCAACATATTGTTCATTTTTGTGGATAACAGAATGAATGTGTAATAATCTATAAAATGTTACCGGTTTATTGAATTAAAACGTGCTTCAACCAAACCGCACCTGCAAGTACAAAACGTATGAAAGGTGTCATTATTGTCAGTCTTGTCAATGACAAATCAGTTGTCTTTTGTTGTTCGAGACCATAAGGGGGCATAAGCAGAATCACGCAGAATAGAGCTCCTCTTCCCATTATCTAGAGTAGTTCGTGCGGTCTGTCGTTCTCCATATTGAACCTACCGTGCATATTAAGTTGACACGTTGACAGTGTTAACACTTGTTTACACATGTAAAACATAGAATGCATAATTCATCGCAATAGTACAATCAAATTATTGTTATTAGTAAATGTCGTTGATCGGTTGATATCGTAGATTAAATAATACATAAATCCGTAATGATGATTGATTACCTCCGGACTATAAATAATATCAAAAAGTTGTTATCAGCACAAAATGACTGTATAGCTGTGCAACACGAGGTTGAAGGTCAGATTGCATATCGTCTGGTGGTGTACAAATTTATGATTTTCGTCTTATTTAAAGATTATGTAAAGAGCTGTCTTATATTTGAGGTTAGCTGAAGCATAGTAAAGGCGTATACATTGAAATAATGGGGCCCTTAATAGGAGCCATTGATGAAGGGACTTCAAGTGCAAGGTTCATCTTATTCAAAGCAGGAACTGCAGAAGTTGTAGCTTCTCATCAACAAGAGTTGTCACAAATCCATCCTCAAGAAGGATGGGTGGAACAGGATCCTATGGAAATAATCCGGTGTGTACAGAATTGCATTGAAAAAACCATCGACAGTTTGATAGGAAAAGGTGGTAGTGTCGATGACATTGTCTCTGTAGGAATCACAAATCAAAGAGAATCTACAGTCTTATGGGACAAAACTACTGGAGAACCACTTTATAACTCAATTGTTTGGTTAGATGTTAGAACTTCTACAACTGTTGACTGTCTCCTAGATAGGGTGCCAAATAAATCTAGAAATAAAAACTACTTGAAGCCCTTGTGTGGCCTACCATTGTCCCCATACTTCAGTGCTGTGAAAATAAAATGGCTGCAAGATAATATTCCAAAAGTTCGCAAGGCCATGGAAGCTGGCAATTGCTTATTTGGTACCATCGATTCTTGGTTGATATGGAACTTGACTGGTGGTAAAAATGGAGGAATACATATAACAGATCCTACAAATGCATCAAGGACAATGTTGATGAATATTGAGACTCTGAAATGGGATCCTGTACTTCTTGAATTTTTTGAGATCCCAAATAATATATTACCAACTATCAAATCAAGTTCTGAGGTATATGGAACAATATCTAATGGGTCATTGAGAGGGGTTAAGCTGTCTGGATGCCTGGGGGATCAGCAATCAGCTTTGGTTGGGCAGCAGTGCCTTCAAAGAGGACAGGTAACCAGTCTCTTACTCATCTAATACTGCAATTTAGATGTCAATTCATCTGCAGGCTAAAGCCACCTATGGTACGGGCTGCTTCCTCCTTTACAACACAGGCAACCTGAAAGTGCACAGCTCTCACGGTCTCTTAACCACTGTAGCATACCAGCTGGGGCCTAATAAGCCGCCTGTATATGCTCTGGAAGGTTCAGTCGCCATTGCTGGTGCTGCTTTGAACTGGCTCAGGGACAACTTAAGGATTCTACCCAACTTCGGACAGGCAGAAGACATTGCCAATAAGGCGAGCAACAAAGAAGCAGGAGAAGTTTACTTCGTGCCGGCTTTCAGCGGACTTTACGCCCCCTATTGGCAGCAAGAAGCTCGAGGGTAAGAGTTAATTTCAAAGGAATAACCATAGAACACTAATTTCTGATACGGAACTGTAGCGCCAGCTAGGCTTTGAAGTTATTTGGTTTTTATAGTATATGGCTTTTTTACCATTTTTCAGAGTAATTGTTGGCATTTCGGAGGAGACAGAATCATGCCACATTGTGAAGGCTACTTTAGAGGCAGTTTGTTTCCAGACTAGAGATATTTTGGAAGCAATGATAAGTGACTATGGAGCACCACTAACTAGTTTGCAAGTGAGTTTGAGACCAGCGTATTTCAAACTTCCCATTATGTTGTCTCATCTAGTGAATTTAATGATATTTCTTAAGAGCAAAGAAGATACAAGTCAAAAATGTTATAAAAACTCGTAGTTTAACAAAAAAAATACATATCGCAATAGTAGCCTTTTACCTTCTTTTACTCTGCAAAAAACTGTCAAATTCCAGATTGAACTTTTCATCATGAAAATAGTAGATGATACAAACATTATTGTTGGTAATTTTTTTTTAAACGGGCAATCATCGATAGAGAATCTATTCAAAATACAACATGTTCAGAATTCTCACGGAATTCGAAAATGTGAGAATAAAAAGGGTGTTCCACTTGAAAAAACAAAGTTGATATCACTTCCGGTTAAACCGGAAAATATTGGAAGATAGATCACATTGAGCGATAACTGCCACCAAAATTTCAATTTTATAACTCTATTAGTTCTCCATGAACTCCTAATGAATCAGTTAGGTGAATCACTAACCTTTGTTTCTCTAATTTATCGTCTCACTCGTCGATTTTAGCCATGTATGTACTTACAAAACACCCTGTACAGCTCAATTTTTTTCCGAAACTTGAAATTCATGAAAAACTATTTCTTTACACAGGTGGACGGAGGAATGACCGCCAACCAGCTGCTGATGCAGATGCAATCCGACCTTGCCGGCACTACTATAATCAGACCGTCCATGGCAGAGAGCACCGCCCTGGGGGCGGCGATGGCGGCAGGGGCGGCCGTAGGTCACTGGAACGTCGACGGACCGCCCCTCGATATACCGGCCTCGAAGTGGACGCCGAAGTTCACCGACGACGAGCGAGACGTCAAATACTCCAAGTGGAAGATGGCAGTAGAAAAAGCCATGGGATGGGAAACTTGATTTTTTTGGTGATTTTTTTATCGTAATACTGCGGCGACTGTCGGATAACTCGGAATATGGAAATTTGGTTTCTGTTTGAAATCTTCAGTTTGATATTAAGTTTAGTTTCGAACAAGAGAATTATTGTAATCAAATCTACTTTTGTTTCGATATTAGGAATGACAGGTGGCAGGTGTTTTAAATTGGTTTGTAGAAGCTGAGATACTTACTTTCAAAAATAGGTATGGTTATTTCATGCGGTTGATCTACAGTTTGACAAAAATCTTTGTTTTTTTTTTCAGTAAATTTATTCTGACCCAAAAACCGTGGATGAAATTCATCCTTTACAAAGGTGAAATTCTTAACTTCAGTACCGTCAAACGGGGTAATTTCGATCAAAAATTGAGGTTTCTTTACCGTAGCACCTGAACGATTCAATGTATTCGAATATAATTGAAAATAAAGATACCTTGAATATTGAGCCATTTGATGAACCAATTACTATTTTTTTATGGCGATGCATTCAACAAAAATAGGAATAATCTCTTTTTTCTCCACATGACATTAAAAGCGGCCTTTTAATGACACTTGGCAGGCTTAGAAGTTGTACTTTCAATGCCTAGGCAGAAAAAGTCCACTTTTACATAACCCAAAATATGACTTAGTGAATCGAACGGTTGAAATATATTTTTAACACTGAGAGTGAACCCACAACAATTACTTTTTTTTCTAGAATTTTCAGTGTAGCGTTGAAAAAATTAAATTATGTTATTTTTGTTTATTCGCATTCAGGAATAACTATGTTTTCTCACATACTCACGAATTATTTTCTTCCGTGCATACTTTTAGCTGTGGAATCAATCGTTTTCGCATGTTTAAATTTTAGCCAATTTTCAACCCTTTATAAACACGTTTACCTACACATACTTACCTTATGTATCACTACACTCTCACGGGGCTATTTTCGTCATAGTGGCGTGCTTGATCAATTTTTCCCCGCATGATCGAAATTACCCCGTTTGACGTATGGATATGGATCGAAAATAATCCATTAAATCACAATAAATTCATGTATATTTTGTTTATTCATGTATTATATATTACGAGAAAAATAATTCAAATGTCGGATTAATTATGTCAAGCAAATACGCCAAATGTTCCAAGTTATCACATACAAGCAATAAGAAGCCTCGGTGCCAGATTTATTGTAATCTGTTTTTCAAAAAAATGATTATTGGATGGAATGATAGCAAGTGTTCAAAATTTTCACCAGCGAAATCGCTTCGAAAGCGTTTTTATGTAGGCCACCTGAATTATAACTGGTGATTGGTGAAACACTTCATGAATGCATGAATTCTTTAGAATTACACCCCACTTAAATGGGCTAATAATATTAAATCTGGCGAGCAGAGAGGTCAAACTATACCTGCTGTTTTTCTATCACAGATATTTTATTTGATATTTGTGTAATGAAGCTGTTTTTGTTCATCAAAAAAAAATTATAGTTTGATATTCTTTCAATCATTTTGTAAAATAAATGAGATATTGCCTGTATACAATAATTTGGAACACTCGGTATAGTGATATTGATTCTGACTTTCTTATTGGGAATGTTTTCGATTTATTTATAGAATTTTAGAATTACTGTTTCAGTATATTGTACTAAACTTATCACAGTAGAAGGTTTTACAAAAAGTGAAACCTTTGTCATTTATTCAATGATTTATAGAAGCATATCAAGAGGTGAAGGTAGGGAATTATTTCTAGGAATAGATTAACATGGAACATGATATCATATTCAACTTTACTCTACACAATAACCAATGAAATTATTACCTTGAATCCAGTATTACAAACTAACAGAATCGTCCAAAACTCGTCCATATTCACACTAAACTATTGACTTTGTGATTCAAAAATGTACTGTACCTAATAGAAATATTTTATCTGATATTGCTCACTATAAAAAATATTTTTCGACTTGTTATATCTCTATTTACACACAATGTTATGAATTCATAGGTTCAAATATACATATAGTTGAATCAACCATACTTTTCAGTTATTATACTTATGATACCAATTTTTCCATACTTTATTGAGGGAGAACATACAAAATAAATACAGTATTTTTTTTTTTATTGAGAAATATTAGTCAGATCATTTTGAATGAAGCAGTTATATATAGTATTCATACTTCTGTGGGGGCGACTTGGTATCTAGGTCTGATAGGTTTATCCAGAATACATATTTTCAACAGCAAATAGAATAAACCTCCAACAACCAATTCAGCGATAGCTATCAAAATAACTACGGCATATGCAGGAATGGCAGATTCCCCTAAAAATTAAATATTTATGGGTATGAGATAGATAACAAAATGGTAAGGAATATAACGGTGCATATAGTTTGATATAACTATGAGGAATAGCCGCAAATTTTGCGTGTTGATCTTGGCAAACAAGAAGCAAATTTGTGATATTTACCCTGTATAACGCAGAAAAAATCTTCTCTATACAGAACTATATTGACCACGCCTTTGTTATGATATACCAATATGAAGTTTTTATGCACCTAAATAACTCGGAAATGAAAATGTTTTGAAGGAAAATTATAGAAAATATACAGGGTGACCCATTTGAATCATCAAAGATACTATTTTACAAGAGTTACCATGTTTTCATGAGTATGCCATGGCCCACCATGTATAATGGTTGATTCATTTCAGGTTTATATTTTTTATTATGGACGATTCTGGAAATCCGTTGACAAATGTGGAGCAATATTCGTTACAATTTTTCAACACCTCGGATTAAATTCGCTGAGATATCTTAAGGCATAATACAAATCACGGTATTAAAAATCTGTCCTACTTACTCAAATACCACCTGTTGAGAGTTTTTCTGCCTCTCAAAATCTTGCGTCGTCCTTCGATTTCCTGGGAGATAGCCAGGAGAAGAACTGAACAAACTCGAAATTAATGAAAAATACAATTGAAATTTTCGAATTCATACCTAACACGAGGATACACTTCCTAAAAATCTGGTTACCCTTCATCGTCATAATGAAACTGTTAAATTCAAAAGAGAATGTGCTTATCTTTTCTTATCGTCGATTTATAGGTAAGGTACACAACACAGTCAGAGATGTGTAAATATTAATTTTCTTAATCAACCTCTGCTAAAGTAACAAATAATTCGTTACAGTGATTGTTGTGTTACATTTTCATTTGTATATGGAGATTTTTCAGACTTATCTGCTATAAAGCACTGTGTACATATTCAGAGTGTTTCCCATTTTATTCTCAGAAAAAAAAAAGACGGAAATGTCTCAACAAATGAAACTCAAATACTATTCATTAGTTTTTGATAACCTTGGATTGATTGATTGATGAAAAACCAACATGGTTCAATGAAGTACATTTGAATTGAATAGTTAACAGGAGAAATTTACTGTTGCGTTGTAGTCTGCAATGTAATTTTTGTCAAAAATAATCGAATGAAACGGGTTAACCCTGTATACAGATTGCATTAACTCGAAAAAGAATTCGTTGTATACACGATGATAATATTTTTAATAATGAATCATTTTTCTATTGACATATATACCTGTTCGATATATCGCTATGTAGCAATTTTATACCTATGTTATCTGTCGATGAATAGAAAACAAACAGAGATGAATAATTTTTCCAATACCCTGATATGATAGTGATAAGATACCAAATAGGTAGTGACAATAACTTTTGACGACATTTTTGTACGCTAAACAATCAAAGCAGGTGCCACAATGAAATTTTTCAGATCAGGATTGTATTCTTTTGTGCTTTTAGCAAGTAAGTTGAATATATTTTTATTTTTTCACACGGTTTAAGCACCAATGTGTTGAGTAGTAAATTTTCAGTCCAGTTCATCAGAGACCACTTCTTGATAAAATTGTAATTATATGGGATCTAGTTTTATGAATTTCAACACAGCAATGTCACATCTTAGCTCTATTATTTTCTCGCAGAATCGCATATATTGTTATGCTGTTATCTATTCATTCGAAGAGACTCGTGACAGCTTGTTACTGTTTGGTTGTCCAAATGATCCTATTTCAGTAAGCTACATAGAAAATGTCTATGATAATTATTTTGTAGTTCCTGAAATTTTGAAATAACAACTGTTTTTATGTTCTGATCTATATAGAATTTCATAATTTCATTCGGTACATCATGGCTGGTGTATCTCTCTATAGTCCAAGGACTGGCTAAATTGATTTGATTCCTTCGTTTTAGTTATCATTGCTTTGTGCACAGAGGAGGTTGAGGGGAGAAGAAAGATTCTAATGGGAAGGAAATCACTTACAAGGACATACCTACGTATGTATCATAAGTATACAGGACTGATTATACGTCTTTGGAAAAAATTTATTTTCTGTATAAGAATTCAATGACAGCGAAGAGAATAGCCTGCATTAAATTGAGATAGCATTACTCGAATAGTTGAAATGGAAAAATTCGATTATTTTGCTTAGGATGTATTTGATTTAATTTGAATCTGTTTTGCAGGTGTCGCCGCGAAAATAATTCAACATAATTGAACAATAACATCATCACAACAAATTTTTGTAGAAGATTATGAAACAAAAGTATATAATTGAATTATTTCACCACATATTCGAAAAAAAAAAAACAAGAATTAAGTTTATTTAACGATTCAGCTCCGGTATCTGCAAACATTACTAGAACTATAATCTTTACCGTAGTATGTCTGGCATGGGGACGGTGGAAAGGAAGCAATTCAGAGAAATAGCGATGTGTCTCTTATTGTTTATGTGGCATTATGAATACACTTGGTCTCCTCGTTGCTTCTATATTTCCTCCTATACAGGGTTTTCCTCAAAGACGTGCTAATATTTGAAGGGGTTATTCTTTGACACGTTTTGAGAAAACTTTTGAGATCCAGGGTGATAACGATTATAAACGGTTGGTACTGCGATATGAAGCAATTTTTATTTGATTATTTCAATCGAGAATAGAGCATCTGACAAGAAACATATATTCTTTGAATTCCCATTCATTTTGGAATGAATCTGATCTCTTAAATTGCTTTCAGTCGATGCACAAACATTTACAAGCCGCATCCGATTTTTGAGGAATAGACCCTGAAGTACCTGAATACCCTCAATAATGAGGATCTTAAAAGTAATTTTTATTTTGGAAATGAGCAGTGGCGTAGTATTTTTTTCTCCAAAAATATTCCATGCAAAACCCGCACGGACGCCACTGCTGGAGAAAAATGCACCTTGATGCATAGAAGAAATGTACCAAATTTTCTAAAGATGTCTAGAATATAATTTTTTCAAAACTTTATCAGTCTCTATCCCAAAAGTTGAGACTTTTAGGACATAGGTTTATAGGAATTTTTTTTTCTCAAAATGTGTCAAAGAATCACCCCTTCAAATATTAGCGTGGCTTCAAGGAACACCCTGTATATCCAATGAATTTTCTTTCCAAAGTTGTATGTTTGATGATAAATTATCCCGTTAGTCCAGTATAATCATTGCGGAGCTTTTTTTCCATAATGTATTCATTGTTTCTCTTTTTTAGGTGACAATGCTATACCAGCCTATGCTATAGTGATACTCGTTGGAATCGGAGAATTGATTATAGGCGGTATAATGTATGTTGTGATGAGGAAAGTTATTATAGAATCCCCATTGGCAGGCCAATACTCTGTAGCACCAACTTCAGCAGCTTGAACAATTTCCTCATTATTTTTTTTTAAACATGACATTTTGTTATCAGAGTGAGGTAGAATAAGATGAAATAATACATACTTGATATATCTGTATTTCAAAATAAGAACTCAATTATCAGTATAAAAAATGTTCAAAATAAATTTACTGAAAAATGTGAATATAAAACTCAGACTGGGTGTCTTTGATATTTTTGCACATACTATAATCCACTTAACTGAAAGTCAATTTCAGTTGAGTGCCTATTGCTAAATTTGACTTGTCTCAATATTTTGCGATTGAACCTATCATTGATAAAAAATTGAATTTCAACACCCACAATTTTTGGTCCTAAAGAAAATGGTAACAACAAACAGCATCTAATCACTATCTATATTGATCTGTTTCAATTTATCCCAATGCAATTCAACTTTGAGATTGTGGTTGTTGTGTTGTAAAACATCAACACTTACAGGTGCATAAAGGTCCTTATCCATTGGGGACCAACCAGTGTACTGAAAAAAAAAATAATTGGGCAATAAGATCACACATGAAGTGATCTGGATTTGATAAAAAACATTTTCCTTTCCAAGTATCTCAATGATAAAGAAATTCACAATGAGTGTACAATCTTTTTCAAAACTGTTCAAGAAAAGAAGGTGAAATTACGGATATCAAAGTTGAATATCTTGAAAAGTATTGTTTCTCCATGATAATATTGCCAAATTCTTGTTTTTTTGACCAAAATACATTAGTGCAAGAAAAAATTATCAAAATACACATTACTTGTTAACTTTTATCTGAATTTCCAATGCATAATTTTTTCTGAATCAATACTACTTACAACAGAGGTGCTTTTATGTCTAACTTTGTTATCCTCATCAAATGCCTCATATTTTTGAAGGAGAGCTTTCCCATCAATTCTCCATATACATGGGTGCTTGGAGGGGTCTCCAGCTTGGGCATCTTTTTTGAGTATCACAAATGTACCTGTCTAATAATAAACTGAGGGTGAGAAAGAGTGTGTGACAATGGTAAAATTGTTACATACTGCAAAGTCCTCTGAATAAATGGTTTTTGGTAAAAACCTCTTTTGAGTTCCTTTGGCAACAGAAATGGAAGGAGTGCTTTTATTATCAGAATTCACTTTTGAGCTACTGCTTGAATCTGATAAATTTTCATCTTTAGAGGATTTCTGTGAACTTTTCTTCATAGAAGATACCTTCTTAGTTTTTCTTTTCTTTGGTTCCTCTTCAGATAGATCCTCATTAGAAAAATCTTCACTTCCTGATTCCACTATGGTTTTTCTAGGCCTCTTGCTCAGTCTTCGTGAAGATCTTCTGTTAGGTTTCTTCTTGTGATGAAATGAACATGTAAAGTTATTCATTCAACAGCAATGTAAAAGCAGAACAATTTGAAAAGTCGGAAATTTAAACTTCATTATGAAATTACCTCTTCTTCCTTTTCCCAATCATCTCCAGAGCTTTCATACACATCAGGATCATCTTCATTCTCAGAAAAGCTCGTATTATTCATGCTATCTTAGTTTAGAATCGCAATACCTGGAAATACCACCAAACAACTGATTAATAAAGTTTTCGTGCACGCCATTTAGATACAGGATGGATTGTTCAATAGCAGAGCTTGTTTATATCATCATTCGTAATTAGTGTGAATTGAATATTAAAGTAAATAAATCACAAATACCGTAAATAATTGTTTAGCAGTATCGATATTTCGATAATTTTTAGCGGTAACAACACCAACGTGAATCACACTCACAAACCGAAATTATAGAAACACGAATTGAACAATTTACATATTAATAACAATGACAAACGACAGATTCTGAACAATGATGTAATGAATCCGATCCGCTAAATTTGTAATCTCGAACTTGATATCAATTTGCTTCTGGGAGACAAAGATGTATATATTTATCCTTGTTCATATCATGAAAATATCAATCAACACTTTGGAAGGCAACATGTCGACGTCACCACACATGATTTGCAAAATAAGATTGAGCAATCCTGTATAATTAAATGATGAAGTAGAGTCTAGAGTAGTGATTGGTTATAATTTTATTATTTATTTTGGTGATCGCAGCTCAAAGTTTTATCGTTTTGTCTCGTAGCATATCTATCCAAAGTCCAAGTTTAGTTGAACTGAGTCTGGATTCCAAATAACAGTTAAAATTTCAGCTGTCCCAATATTTTCTCAAGGAAATGTCAGTTTTGCAACAGGTTAGACCATCAACTATTACTGGAAAATGCCAAAAGTGACTTTGTTTTTTAGATAAGGGCCATTTTGAGGCCAGTCCATAGGGTGGCAGCTGTTTCATCAAAACACTATAGCAAACATGCTGAAATACCAACAACTGGGTACAACTTTGGTAATAATTCGAATTGATTCATTAATAGTTTGATACAGTAGAGTAAAATTAATTCGTCATTAAATATTTCTTTTCCTTCCAGAGCTTACTGAAACTCAGAAAGAATTCCAAGAATTAGCTAGAAAATTTACTAGGGAAGAAATTATACCAGTTGCTGCTGAGTATGACAGAACAGGAAAATATCCATGGGAAATTCTCAAGAAAGCCCATGCTGTGGGTCTTATGAATGGTCATATTCCAGAAAAATATGGTGAGAACTTTTCTATTTTGCAAATACTTGCTATAAGAATCATGCATGCTCAATATTATATTTTCATGGCTTTCCTTAGGTGGGATGGAATTTGGAGTCTTTGATGGATGTATTGTTGCTGAAGAAATAGCCTATGGGTGCTCAGGCATCATGACAGCTCTAGAAGCTAGTGGATTAGGTGTAAGTGAAAAATTCATAACCTCAAAATCAGATCTATTTAGCTCCTATCTGGAAAAAATATCAAATCTAATCTTTTATTGAAATACTATCCAAGGTTATTTGAACATAATATACAAGTGTTTGTGTCTGAGAAAGATAAAAAATGCCCTCTGGTTGAATTACTATCTCTCTTCAATAACCTTTCATATCATAATTCAAATAAGCAATTACATTTTTTTTCAATTATCATTCAAATCAATTCACAATACCCTTATGGTAAAATTTTGAATAACTTTTTTTGTACTTACTTATTCTGGTCTTTGAAACGCAAATTGGACAATATTATAATGGGAAAATCAATACTTTTTGAGATATTCCACTTTGAAGTCCGAAATTTCACCTTCCTTTTTTGAACATTTTTGAACAAGATTGTACAGCCTCATTGCGAATTCCTCCATTAACAAGACACATAACATATTGAGAAAGAAATCACCATGTTCTCATTATCAAATAAACATTAGATATACAGTATTTTTCATATAATAAATTTGTACCTTAAATCCATCTAAAATTTACTGTAGTTTGACAGTTTTCAATTGATTGTTGGTCAACAGAATGATTATGTTTACATGGTGTCAAATCTGAGAATTTGAAAAATACTACTATTTCAATGTTTCCTCAGATGAATGCATGATAAACCATTTTCTATCATTTGATGTGTTACATTATTGAATAAAATAGCCGAAAAGCTGTACAATCTTTTTCAGAAAGTGACAAAAAAGTGAAATTTCAAGTTTGGAGTGGAATATCTTGAAGAGTATTAATTGGACCAAAATACGTGAGTAACAAAAAAAATCCATCAAAATTGTAGTGGGCTACAAGTGCAATTTTAACAAACTTATTTCTCATATTCAATCTGGCAATTTATTTTTCCTAATAATCATGGGAACATTTAGAAATCACTGTTTTTTTACAAAAAATGGCCAACTGATTTGAAAATTATCAAAACTCCAAACCTGATTTTGTCTAACAAATTTCTTGTGATGAGAACAAAAATCACATAATTTTCTATTTCAGCAAACGCCTGTCCTTTTGGCAGGCAACCACGAACAAAAGAAGAAATATCTTGGAAGATTGATTGAAGAACCAATAGTAGCTGCTTACGGAGTAACAGAACCAGGTTGTGGATCCGATGTAAATGGTATTAAAACCCGTGCTGAGAAAAAAGGTAACGAATGGATTTTGAATGGACAAAAAATGTGGATCACCAACGGTGGTGTTGCCAATTGGTAAATAACATTTTTTGCTATTTTTATAGTTTTGTGTCATAAAAAAGGGAATTGAATAATTTTATCGTGTACAAACTATATTATTCCTGGATGATTCATTGTAGTGATGTCTTGTTGTCTTGATGTCAGTTATTGAGTTGATTTCTTATTGGTATATTCATATACAGAGGTGTGCACAAAAATTTTTCACAATTTTTCTCTCCAAAAAACGAACAATATCATATATAATAGTTGCTACCCACCAAATTTCAAATTTTGATCTCGAATGATTCAGAAGTTACAGCTCTGGTCGATTTTTGTGCACACCTCTGTATATACAAATATTGAGGTTATGTTCTTTATTTACTTCAAGACATTTGCCTACACGGAATTGTGGTAGTGCCACGTTTGCAATGTAAAATGTCCTTTAACGAGCATATCCGACGAATAAATCTATTATTCACACAACAATAAAATACATGTTAATCAGGAATTTCATGAGATCTTTACATTTATATTGAAAATTACACTATTCAATCAGATAAATACTTGGTGTTCCTAATAAAGTTTCGAAAACTACCCAAATAATAACCAATTATTGTTGATATTTCTTATTCTTTTATATTCTTCTCTACTACCATTAAAACTCCTATTTCCTTCTTTGCTTTTATTTCACAAGAAACATACAAGAACATGACTTCTTCTATTTATTATAATTACTTACTACTTGACACTTGACACACTATCTAGAACAGTGTTGCCGTTCTTGATCTAACATACAACAAGAATATACACGCTAGATGGGGTATATCAACCATGAAAGTGATAAATAGGAAAGGTGTGCATTGTACTTCAACACTCTCCCTCAATGCACATCTTTCAAACCTAATTCTAATGTATACGGTAACAACTGATTTTTAGATAAAGGCTTTGTGAACATATCAGCTAACTGAGATTTAGTATTAATATACTCTACATTAATTAAACCTTCTTCTACCTTTTGTTTCACAAAATTAAACTTAATATCCATATGTTTCAGTCTCTTTTGATCTGGGTTCTGTACAGTTTTAATAGTACTCTGGTTATCTTCATAAACAGTTACATTTTTAACATTTACATTCAAATCTAACAGTAATTTAACTAACCAACATGCTTCTACAACAGATTCACACAAAGAGATCAATTCAGCCTCAGTTGTACTAAGTGCTACAGTTGTTTGTTTCTTAGATCTCCATGCTATAGTATTATTATACAATTTAAATACATATCCACTAGTAGACTTCCTATCATTATCTCTAGCCCAGTCGGCATCAGCATATCCTATCAATGGTGATAATGTATTATCATAAGTCTTAGAATATATCAAAGAATAATTAATGGTTTGTTTTACATATCTGAGTATTCGCTTCAACGCTTTCCACAAATCGTCACTTGGGTTTGATTGGTATCTGCTTAAATAACATACAGAAGTAGCTAAATCTGGCCTTGAACCTACTGTAGCATACATTAAAGACCCTATCAGTGATCTACATTGCAATTCATATTTCATATCAATTACTGACTTTTCATCTAATTTGAAGTTTACATCCATTGGAGTATTACTACCATTACAATTTTCCATATTATATTTTTTCAAAATACTTTGCAGATATTTTGTTTGATTGATGTGAATTTGTCCTGGCTGTTGAATAATTGAAATCCCCAAATACGTTAAATTTTCACAACCCATGTCTTTCATCCTAAATTTTGTTGATAAAAATATTTTAACCTTATTTATTTCCTTCAAGTCATTTCCTAGTATTAAGAGGTCATCAACATATAGTGATAAGTACATATCCCTTAAACTATAAAGACAATAGTCATTTTCTGATCTTTTAAACCCATATCCTGTTATAGTGCTATTAAATTTTTCATACCAATACTTGGGAGATTTTTTTAACCCGTATAATGATTTATTTAATTTTAAAACTTGACCTTCCGGTAATTCTAATCCGTCCGGTGGTTTAAGATACACAATTTCATTTATTTCACCGTATAAGAATGCTCCCTTCACGTCCATTTGGTGAATATGGTATCCTCTGTGAGCAGCCACGGATAAAAGTACTCTTAAAGTTTCTAATTTTAAAACAGGTGAATAAATATTTCCCAAATGTTCTTTCTGCTGATATCCACGTACTACTAGTCTAGCTTTACATATTTCTTCCTCTCTTATATTTTTCTTTGTGAAAACCCATTTGCTATCCAATAATTTTTCCTTTTCCGGTTTCGTCACAATTTTCCAAGTGTGACTCTCTTCTAGAATTTCAAGTTCTTCATTTACTGCCTTTTTCCAATCATGTTTGTCTGCTCTTTCTTCTATATCTTGATAATTCAATGGTACATCTTGGTTAGTAAACAGTGCAAATAAAGCTTCATCACTTTCCTCACTGAAATTTATTTCATAATCTTCTTGCCATTTTGGTTTCCTAGTTTTTCTCTTCTGTCTCCCTTCAGCCTGTTCATCTAATACTGGCTCTCTTAGAATATTTTTAGGTACTTCATTTTCTATTCTCTCAATTTCGTGCTCTTCTGTTCTTTGCTTTACCTCGTCTTGTTCAGTTCTCACTTCTTGTGTAGAGGTTTCTTCACTACTCGCAAAATATTTAATTTGATCTTTCAATCTCTCATCAAATACAACATTTCTTGCATTTACTACTCTATTGGTTTCTGTATCAAAAAGTCTGTATCCTGAAGAACTGTACCCTATCATAATCATTTTCTTACCAGGATTGTCTAATTTTTGTCTTTGTTCTTTAGGTACATGATTATATGCGATACAACCAAAAACTCTCATATTTGAAACATCTGGTTTTCTTCCGGCCCATAATTCACTTGCTGTTACCTCTCTCCCAGCTGAGGGACTTCTATTTGTAACATAGGCAGAATATAATACAGCATCTCCCCAAAATTCTTTTCCTAGATCTGACTCTAGTAATATTGTTCTGGCTTTCTCAATTAAAGTTCGGTTCATACGTTCGGCTACACCGTTCATCTCTGGATTATATGGTACTGTATATTGCAATAATATCCCTTCTTGAGAACAAAATCTTTGAAATTCCCCTGACACATATTCCCCACCATTATCTGAACGAAGTTTCAACAGATTTGTATTGAAATGTTTAGTTGCATAAAAGTAATAATCTTTAAATTTTTCGAAAACTTCTGATTTTTGTGTTATCAAATATACTATAACAAAATGAGAGTAATCATCAATGAATGTTAACAAATATTTATGACCTTCTCTACTGATTGGGGTAATCGGCCCACAAATGTCTGTATGCACCAACTCTAGCGGTTTATTTGCCCTATATCCAGGCTTATTGAAAGGTTGTCTTGTCATTTTTCCTAATAAACATGGTTCACATAATGTATTATCTGTTTCATTGTTTTGAAAATCATGTATGCCATTCACTAGGTTCTTCTGCACTAGAATATTAATATTTCTCATTCCCAAGTGACCGAAGCGTCTATGCCATAACTGTGATGTGTTACAATTTTTTGTTACATGATAGCTACAACTTTGTTCATCTACTTCCATTTCAATAGTATACAAATTACCATTTGCACTACCTATCATTATTATTTGATCATTATTATAAATTTTAACTTTACCTCTATAGAAAGTAACTTTCAATCCATTAGATTCCATTTTAGGTACTGATAATAAGTTTTTTCTAAGATCTGGTACATAATAAACATTTTTAATAGTACAGTTAGTAATATGTTTGCCTACACAACATTTCGCTTTAATATTACCAATTCCTACTGCTTTCAACATTACACCTTCTTTGGCAGCAGCTATATTTTTAGGTATTTTGAGTTCTATATAATCTATAAAAATATCTTTATTGTTTACCAGATGATCAGAGCATCCAGAGTCTATGTACCATATCAGACAATTTTTGTTGAAAATATCATTACAATTGTGTGCTTCGTTTAAATTTTTTTCACATAAAAAAGCAATATCTTGTGACTCACAGTTCTCCGCTGCATATGACTGATGTCTTCTTTCTTGTCCATATCCTTGACTTCGTCCTCTTTCATATCCTTGACTTTGTCCTCGTCCATATCCTTGTATCTGTCCTCGTCCATATCCTCGACTCTGTTCTCTTCCTTGTCTAAAGCCTCTATAGTGCCCACGTTCTAGCCCTTGATAATTTCCAGGACCCCTTTGATAATTTTCTTGTGATTGACTTCTGTCTCTCATAGTACATTGGAATTTCTTGTGGCCAGGTTTACCACACACAAAACATGAGAAAGCAGTTGTGTGTGATCTGACACCAAGTCCATTCAAATCTCTCTTTCTCTTTTCTTCTTCTCCAAGTAATCTATTCTTCACAAAATCTAGTTTTAAGTTCTCCATCGTTTCCAACGCTGTTATAATGCCGTCATATGACTGAGGCATGGACAATAATATATAGTTAACCTTCTCTTCTTCACCCAATTCTGTATCAGCTTCTTTCAACTCTGTGAAAATTCTTTCAACATTTATAAAATGTTCAATCAGTGAACAATTTTCTGAATATTTCATCTCCGATAATTTTCGGCGTAGAAACAACTTGGAACGTACTCCCTTCTTCATGAAATTTTCCTCCAGGTTCTTAAACATCTTAAATGCGGATTCCTTTTTCAAATATTCAATATGGCTATCTGCCACACCAGCTATCAATATCGCCTGGGCTTTCGCCTCGTCCTTCGAGTTCTGAGCATCCGCACTATATGTTTCATCTTCAATTGCTTTTAACGCTCCATTTTCTTTTAGTATACTTTTTATCCTAAACGACCACGTGCTGAAGTCCACGCCGGCGAATGGTACAATTGGGAATCTTTCTCGTAGATTCGACATTCTCGTATATGCTTATAATTTTAAACCACGCTCTGCTACCACTGTTGATATTTCTTATTCTTTTATATTCTTCTCTACTACCATTAAAACTCCTATTTCCTTCTTTGCTTTTATTTCACAAGAAACATACAAGAACATGACTTCTTCTATTTATTATAATTACTTACTACTTGACACTTGACACACTATCTAGAACAGTGTTGCCGTTCTTGATCTAACATACAACAAGAATATACACGCTAGATGGGGTATATCAACCATGAAAGTGATAAATAGGAAAGGTGTGCATTGTACTTCAACAATTATGAGGTGATCATGCATCTTTCATGAATCCGAAAAAAAAATAGTCCAATCGCAAAAAAGTCGAATTTATACATTTGAAATGTTTTGGTTCAAATGACTTTGAAATAAACTAAATTATAACTTTGTTCTTATAATTAATTTTGTAATTATCAACTCTTGCAATTATTTAGGTACTTTGTGTTGGCAAGAACTAATCCTGATCCAAAAGCTCCAGCTAGCAAGGCTTTCACAGGTTTCATTGTTGAGAGAGAATGGGAAGGAGTAACTCCGGGTAGAAAGGTAAGAAAACAGTGTATCTGTAATGTTTTCTTTTCAATATTATTGAATTCTGATTGATGAATCAAGTGGCGTGGAAAAATAATTCAATGACAAAAACAATGTCTTTATTATTATTACATGATTTTTATTAGCTTGAGTTGTATGTGTGTATGTATATAAATCCGCAAGTGATGTCATCTTTTGAACGAATTGAAAAGTTATCCGCCACAGGTGTCTTCCAATGACATTGGTAATATTGATTCACCTTGGTCTAATCCGCTAATTACCGTTATTTAAAACGTTACCATAGAGTATATGTGAACCAGAGGGTTCATTCTAAAAATGGCGGGAAATCTCTAATTGACCTTGATATTTTACTACGATTTGTTGACAAATGATCTGGTACAAATTCATAACAAAACTATGTTTAACGAAAAAAGAGATTTTATGACACTAATAAAAAGCCATTTGATGATATATTCTGTGTGGAAATATGTGTTGATTATATTGGTTTCCAAGTTTTTTGGTGATAATAACAGGATATAGTGAATATCCATTACATGATGTACTCTCAATTTAAGTTTGCTCAAGAATATATGTATCAACTACGTGAATGGGGTTTCAGAGTGTTTGAAAATTCATCAAAGTTGTCTAAACTATGGAAAACTATTGAAATTTCTACATTTGATAAGTTCTGCAACTACCATGTAGAAGTTGAGTAGAATAGGGAAGAAACTCGGAGTGGGCGACATCTACTTTTAATCGTTTGGAATACTCGAGGTGTGACCAACAAACAAAACTGTGTGTGTTTGTATAGGTGAAGTGTTGTTTTAGGCCATTTTGTATGAAAGTTATATATTTGGATGATATTCAATGAACGATTGTTTGAAATAATCTTCATACCATCTGAAAATGCAGCGAACGTGGAAAAATGTGCTCTGTTCCCCAATGCTCATCATATGGTACTTCAGATATCTCTTTACACAAATTTCCTTTGAATCCCAAGGCAGTTAAGAAATGGCAGACAATATTGAATATAGGGAAATCTATTTACTAACCTGATTCATTTCAGTGATTTGAAGAATCGTACTGAATACATTTCATGTATTTCAATTATTTCACTGCATTTACCCCTTCCAGAAATAATATAATTTCTGAAATTCGTTTATTGGCATTTGTACAAAATAGCAAAATGCACTTCATATTGTTTCAGATTATGTCTGTGTCTGAAAATCCACGAAGAACCATTCATAAAAAATATTCAAGCTCAAAATAAAACGAATTCGTTTCATTTTTTAAATCTTTAATGTAAATCTCAAGAATGAATATCTGAATTCGAGAAATCATAATGGGCCATTTGCAAATCGTTCAAATATGCGACGAGGTCAATGAGGCGTTCTAAAAGTTACAAACTTTTTAAGGATTTTTTTTTCAATGAATGAAAATTGAAACGGCAATACTATTTTACGAAGAACTGATCATCTGAATGAATTCAGCAGATGATACTTACTCAAACATCATGACCCCTTTTCTGAAATAAATAATTCCTGAAAAAGAATAATTCCTGAAATGAAATAATTCCTGAAATGGAATAATTCCTGAAATGAAATAATTCCTGAAATAAATGATTACTGAAATAAATGATTTCTGAAATAAAATAATTCCTGAAATAAAAAAATTCCTGAAATGAAATAATTCCTGAAATGAATGATTCCTGAAATAAATTTATTCTGGAATTCGTTCATTGGCATTTTCACAGGCCTAACTTCTTTTTCATGAAAAAGTGTTTCAATTAACAAGTCGTTAAACAGACGGTACATCAAAATACTGAATTGCATGTTCATTTTCGAGTCAAATTTACAATCGAATATGCGCTTGAAGAAATCGAACACGCCATCTAGTGATCCAAAGCCAAAAGTTCCATCGAAATTCAAATGCGGTATGTTGGAGAGCAAATTTCTATATCAAGAACAACTATCGAAACTCCCTCAAGCACAAAAAACACTGTTCATACCGACTCTTTAAGGTGACAACCTCCTTTTCAGGGAGGACAATTACAGACACCAAAGTCAATACTCTCCCCTCGTAAGGGTACCGGACGTGTTTTAAGGCGAGGTTTGTCAACCATCGTTCTTGACTGGTTGAAAGATCACTGAAAATAATTTAAACGCCTCTGAATTTGAATAGACTTCGGTAAGTCACTTGACAGCGTGAATGATTTCAATTCGAAAATAAACATTCTGTTCAGTATCCTGACTGTTAAACGACCTGTCACTTGAAAACACTTTTTCAAGAAAAACAAAAGGTAGGCCTGTGTAATTTGGAAAAGTGAGGTTAAAATCGAGAATTTGCAATTTGGACATACCGAACGTATATCCGGCTATGAGGATTCTCTATAATCCTACGAATTCCATAGTTCGTCGGAATATTGTGGGTGCACCCGCTGTGATTCGTGCAAAAACTCATGCATAATCAAAAAATCACCTACCTTTTTCTAGAAGAAACTACTACTATCTGTAACAACGGAAAAAATTCATTAAATCTCAAGAATAAATATCTGAATTCAAAAAATCATAATGGACAATTTCAATAATAATAATAATAATAATTAATGTCCTTTATTGAACCAATTTATACTGATTCAATAGGCTATCGACTCAAGTCCTTCTGTCTATTGAGATACTCAAATATGTACACAAATTTATTGCATATCTCTCTACAATTCCAAGGTTGAATGGTTTTCTGAAGAATTTTTGAGTGAGGAGACAATTTTAAAATTGTTCAACTGTGCGAAAAGCTCAATGTGGGATTGTAAAAGTTACAGGAATCAAAAAATCATTTACCGATTGGTAGTAGTAGTTCTATCCTAATTCTTTGTTTTCCAGACGTCACCGTGAATCATCCGTTTACGTCACATGCCATCTATAACAAAATTAAAAATTAATCTATAAAATTGCATATTTTATTTTATGCATATTTTCTTAAATGTTTAGAAATGGTTCATTTATCATGTATTCATCATGAGAAAACATTGAAATCGCCAATTTGAAAGTACAATTTCATCAAGAAATCAGTAAATTTCAATAAAAAAAAAACGATGTATCATGATGAAAAATTTCGAAATCGTTCAGTTGTGTGAAGGGACATGAAAATAAAACTCACCCGTTAATTGTTTTCAACATGCCCACTCTCAAACTGTCCTTGAAGCACAACCACTGGAATTGTATCATAGTCACTGGAAATACACTCGCGAAAACTTTCCACCGCACGAGAAAGTCTATTTGTCACACACGTCCGAACCCAACGGAGGTTTGAAATCGAATGATTAATATGTGCCGTCTTATCAGTCTGCCAATACCTTTATGTGTGATTAAGAGGGTTGAATAATTGAAACTTAGTCATCTCTGCGATACCGAAATGTGTGTACAGGATAATTGAAATATTTTCAAATTAAATTCTTCTAGCTATATTAGGAGATTGTCAGAACTCGGACTCCTCTGACTGATTGAAAGGTGCCTAGGGCTTCGCTAAATCGATAAAATTACATTCATTATGCGACCATTATTTCGGTTCGGAAACACGAATTCCAAATTTCTAGAACAAACCTTTTTAGTATACTAGTCATTCTATAAAAATAAAAACAATGAAATTATAATTAAATATGGTTTGTGAAAATTAGAAACATGCTTTGATGGTGACCTCAAAATGCAAAAATAATTATCACCATAGAATTAAATTAAATAATATTGTTATTGTGAAAAAAGCGTGGGCTGCTACAAAGATCCGTTTTTTATAAAGTGCCCCATATCATTTCAATAATAACAATGTTTTTTTTTGATAATTTCATTCTATATCAAGAATTATTTTCGCCTTCTTAGTTCACCATTAAGACACGTTTCTTAGTTTTTATAAACTATATTTATTTTAATGGGCAAAAATCGAACCCAACATAATACAGGACTGTTTCATTTACACTCCTTTCAAGTATATTTTTTGCAGGAAATAAACATGGGTCAGAGATGTTCGGATACCAGAGGAATAACATTCGAGGATGTGAGAATTCCTGAAGAAAATGTTCTCATTGGCGAGGGAGCTGGTTTCAAAGTTGCCATGGAAACCTTTGATAAAACTAGACCACCAGTAAGAAAAACACAATATTTCTGTAAAAAAATGAGCCCCAAAAATTCGCTGAACTCTATGAGGAATATAAAAAGAAACAGTTATAAGGATCACCTTTTTGCGAAACACAAAAGTTTTAGGGTTTTTGAGCGTCTACTAGACAGTTGACGTTTCGGTTGGTCATAAAGTCGTGACACACAAAAGTTGCATTTTTTTAATGGAAACCCCTGTATATTATTGGTATCGTAATTGTAATCGACATAATGCACTTGAATTCAACCGTTTCCGAGTTATCGAGTTTTTAGAATTTCAAATATGTTATAAAAAGTGGGTCAGTTTCCATGGAGATCATATGTCATCGAGGCGCAATTGAGTGGCCGGCCAGGTCACCCGATTTAACGCCTCTTGACTACTTCCTCTGGGGCCACTTGAAAACTAGGGTTTACAAAACTAAACCACGGGATATTAATAAGCTCAGGCAGCGAATAATCGACGAAATTCAGCTTGTGAATGAAAATCAATTAAACAACGTGATAGACAAG
Source organism: Plagiodera versicolora (assembly GCA_037013635.1). Lineage (NCBI taxonomy): Eukaryota > Metazoa > Arthropoda > Insecta > Coleoptera > Chrysomelidae > Plagiodera > Plagiodera versicolora. The sequence continues at coordinate 5,115,752 of CM072991.1, read as the reverse complement.
ATAGATAGATTATACAAGATTGACACATTGTCGAGCAGTGAATGGTGCACAATTTGAACACCTTATCAAATGAAAAAATGCGTTTTTTATTCAACATAATATTTTCTCGTTTTTTGGGTGCCATTTTCAAACTTCTATTTTCAATTTACTTTAAATATTGTTACAAATTAGGTATTGACTATCGAAAATAATTGTTCTTCGTTCAAATAAATGTTTAAATATGAATTATTTAGTGTGGTTTATTCAAAGTTCTTTTTCATTTTTTTACTTCTTATAACATATTTAAAATTTTCAAAACTGAATAACTCGGAAATGGTTGAAGTGCATTATGTCGATTACAATTATCAGTCAAAATTGAAGGACGAATTGATATATCCAATAATATACAGGGGTTTCCATTAGAATATTTCCGGGACTGAATAACGAAAAGACAGTACCCAGAAACAAGTGCGAAAAATATATTTTCCTATAGGTTGGCGCCGGAGCAACTGGATTGGCGCAGCGTTGCTTAGACGAAGCTTCCAAATACTCTCTCGAAAGGAAAGCTTTTGGAGTTCCGATCGCTCATCACCAAGCAGTAGCCTTCCTCTTGGCCGACATGGCTGTAGGCATCGAAACATCTCGATTAGCCTGGATGAAATCCGCTTGGGAAACTGATCACGGTACGTATATTTCGACATTGGACACTTGAGGCTGTTTATCAACGACATACTGAGTATGCAATTGGAAATGAACATAGGCGACATAGAGGACATAGTTCTTGTATTTGGTAATATGTTTTGTTGATTTTATTCTGAATTTGAATATTTGAAAGATTGTAGAACACTGAATCGGTAAAATCAAACTTCCAATAATAATGCCCATGCTTTCCCTCAAGCTGGTGATATAAATATCGTGAATAGGTAGATGAAATTCTGTTTACATTAAAGGTCACAGTCAAGCATAGTATCATTCAGGTATCAACAAAATTGAAACAAGATCTCACATTATCCATTTTATTCAGCACTTTTCAACAAAAAACATCAGAAGAAACAAGTACTATAAATTCATAATTCATTCCATTACAAGAATAATTTTCTTGTCATCATGATATTATGATGTCCACCACTCAAAACTTCTTCACCTTCATGAACACTTCTAAAAGTGTTTGTGCCTTCAAAGTACCCCAAACTAAATCTTGCCATTCGAATCTAAAAATAAAACAAATTATCAGAATCATGTATTCATTTTGATCGAATCATTCACATTCACAACAGCATTCTAGCCTCGTATTATTTTTAATATAATACAATAAATAAAACAAATGATAATGCTTACCACCTTTAGAAATATGAAAATACGAAAATACATACACATGGATGCCCTAGCTCACTATAAAAGTCCGAAATGTCTTTATTTTCACAATATACGAAGCAAATTTTAATTTCCTATCGATTTGTATATGCATACCATATTGCTAAAATGTATATTTACAGAGATATCAACAAAAATGTGAAAATCTGCTCATTTGTCTCATTTGTGCTTTAGATAGTTCTGAATTTCATATTCGACAAATAATAAATTTTATGATCATCCCATTTGAAATAAGGAATTTCTTGCGATTTGAAATTTCCTAAAAGTGAACTGGAATATCAAACACCCTGTTGAACATTTTGGAACTTTTCGAAGGGTACCTAATTGAACACTGTTTCATCGATGTGTATACGGAGATTGAACCTTAAATCTTGGAAATTGAAGATAATATGGACATTTTAGTCAGTCCATCTGTCAAAATTTTCATGAAAATGGAATATTTTGAAAACGAATCACGATAGGAAGAAAATTTAAAATGCAACAGGTCTAGAAATTTGAGTAATTATTTCTTATCAAAATGGTTGAAATATGAAAATAAATGATTTTCCATGTTCGTTTGATCATAAAGATTATAACATTTTTGTGTCGTTTAGAATCTAAATCTAACCATGTCCAAAATGATTTCTATCTGGTAAAAAAATAAAAACACAGAAACACAATGTCTAATTTCGGCATATAACTTTCTTGATTTATTTAAAAACATTTTCACATTTGGTGCCGATTCCACAGTCGAAGAAAGATCACTGACAGATGTGACAATTGACATGTGTTTTTCTCAAGGTATGAGGAACACTTTGGCAGCCTCCGTAGCCAAGTGTCATGCTGCCGATGTGGCCAACAAATGTGCGACCGATGCTGTCCAAATATTCGGCGGTAACGGCTTCAACAGCGAGTACCCTGTGGAGAAGTTGATGAGAGATGCTAAAATCTATCAGATCTACGAGGGTACAGCCCAGATTCAACGGCTCATTATTTCCAGAGTCCTTCTGGAGAAGGCTAAACACTTGTCTTGATTCGGTGGAGGGTCGATTGGGGAGCGTGAGGCTTTGTAGATGATTATATAAATTCAGTAACTTTGAACTTTTCGGGGCCTATGATTGTTAAAGCTCGATGATATCGTGTGGGAATCAATATTTTTTGAGATTATTCACTCTGTCTACTTCTTTCATTGAATATTTTCGTTCATCCTGACAAGTTTCTTCGATAATGGTAGGTTATGTGTGTATTATATAAAAGGAGAAATAATGTATTTTTAATATAACTTATGTATGTATAAAATTTTAATAATTCTGCATTTCTTATGTTTGTCTGAGAATAAAATAGTGGTAAACCCTTTTTTCATATATTATGTTTCTGGTTAGTTGAAAAAAATGCCATGAAACTGTGAGATCTTGACTGAAATTTTCAAAGGAAAGGAGGGTGAATTTCGAAAAGTATTGATACAATTTGCAAAATTATCATAATTTCGAACCCTGTCAACAATTACACTGTCTTAAACATATTTTACTTGTGTAACTGATCTAAACCTAAGCCACACATAAATACCACATGTCATATGTCACCACTACATAGAAACCGTCTCAGACGTCAAACTTCGTCTTTTTTGTGTGTAGCGATTTTTTTTTAATATTGTAAGAATGAAGAGAAAATACGAAAAAATGGTTCGGCGTTCGTATGTCTGTTTTATTGTTTTTTTTTTTTGGCAAATCTGCAAGTCTGGAACGTGTCAAACGGAGATTTTGGGATCATCAAATATTGAGAAGAAATCATCATTTCATAATTATGTACTGGTGAATATTTTGTAATACATATATTTTAATGAAAATATATTTTTATTGTTGATTTTCACTTGGTATATTTTTCATACTGGATCACTAATGATTCAAAATAGAAACAAAATTGAAATCAGAATATTATGTGATATTATTATTGAGGAGTATATTAATTGAATGAATCAGGTGAGTAGAACGCAAAATTTATAAATTGCATAATTATTGCATGAGTGATATAGTGAAAAGTAAAGTTTCATATTCAACTCGTTACTTTATGTAGCGCCATTTACTAAATAACAAACCTGCTGAGCTGTAATTGTTAAATAAGAATCTAATTTGTTTTGTTGTAAAATCTGTGCCTAACGAAAATGCTTTTTTGAAGTTTGTATTATTGAACTGCTTCCTAAGAATTTGAAGATGTAAGCAACGCATGCGCATTGCTTTATTAATTTTTTTACTGAAATTCATTTTTAAATAGGGCAATATCTCCATAATTCCATGAATTATACATTGAATCCAAGTCAATGCAGCATCGAATTCCAATAAATACAAGTTATGTAACACTCATAACACCGATAGACGCAACTTAATGAATAAACAACGTTGACCTACTTTAATCGAGAAAGTCGATAGAACTTCAAATATCAACAGATTATCAAGCTTTCCACAATTTTCAAATGATAAAATTGTTTCAATAATTCATAGACTGCATTATGGGCCGTGTACCTGAATTTTCAAGTTCCAAAAATTTATTTGACGAGAGTAAGGTTATGAACACAGTTGGTCGCTTGACTCCGGTAGTCATGTCTGTCTGACTGAATGCAAAGTGTAAGCGAAGTGGCCTAGAGACCTACATTTACACAACGTTCGATTTTTACATCGTTGTAAGAAATAGATATTTGTGAAACCTTGGCGCGAATTTGAAGGTCAGAATTTCTTGGGACCTTGGGGCGTGTTGAATTCGGTTATCATCACGGGATAAGTGCGTATTCCAATAAACAATGCACGAAGAAGCGACAAGTATGAGCGTTCCTAGCTCTGTTGCCGTTTCTACTGCACAAAATGAAAACGGCACAACGACAGTTTCAGTGGCAAATGCAGAAGTGGAATTGGAAGTTGTTACAGACAATGACAATATTGATTTACAAGTGCCTTTCTCAACAAATTCAGGAGGTAACTAATTGTCAATTTTCAGAGCATGCCATTATGAATTTGCAGGTTATCTTCCATTACCATAGTCGCTAATGTTATTTACGTGCCAGTCTGTTCCACAAACCTGTTTTTAATGTATATTGAAAGTTGCTGTTAGAGTAGATTCACTTTTGTTCGGTCAATTTACATTATGTTCGTGCGAAAGTGGTGATGAAAGCGAAAAACAGTTGATATTATTATACCTATTGGACAAATAGTTAGCTGAATGGGTGCTGCAGAATTTTCAAATATAATTCGGGACCCCCATATTTGTCTGTTAGGTTGATTAAGACTCGGGATGCAATGCCCTATCTCAATATGACTAGTATTAGCAAACCCTTAGTTTATATGGACCCCTTTTATTAGTTATTCTACTGGCTTATGTAAGGTGTCTACTACTCACGACTACCTGACCTAATGCCACCTGTCAGATACTAGTTGATTTATCTAGGCTGCCTACCCTTCCATAGAAATTATTTTGGAGGGGTTCAGCCAGGTTAGGTTCAAATGCAGGTGCTATTGAGCCCCTGTCTAATACCGAGCGAATTGCTTTTGCGCAGAAATGGTTTGTAGGTGGTCAAATGAAAACCTACCTACAGAAAATTGTTTCATGGTGGAAGAACTTAAATTACGTATTAAATCAACAATGGCTTGTTACTACATCCTTTCATTGTTAATAGTTCAGCAGCCAGTCATGATTAAATTAATCTGAATTATTACAGGGGTTATTCAATTATTTGTTATTTTTGAGTCTGTAAAAATATGACATATCGTAGTTTGATTGTAATTTGCAACGACACAAAGTTGGCCAATAAAAGAAAACTTCCTTGTTTTGGCACCACTTCAGCGTGGATTGGCTGACGAAGTGACGAATCAAATATAGGCTCTTTGTTTGCGTATTTTACTGCTGTCTATTTTTAAGTTCAAGGCAAAATCGCGAATACTGCAACCAAAACTTGAGTTGAGTGATACTACGTGGATAATTATGTCGTTCAACTCGAAACTGTAGTATTTTTTACCTTGTACTAAGGCTAGTAAACTCCAGCGACAGACAGGCCCGTATTTTGGTTTTTGTCCCTTTTCAAATGCTAAAAATACGATGGGAATCTGATGACGGTAATGAAAAACATATTCCAAATGATCACTTATACTGACATATCATTTCTTTTTGCGTATTCTCACCAAATAGAACCGCCATCCTTGTCTGAATTCTAAAATCGTTCAATCGAGATTCAAAATTCAACCTACTGACGGTATAGTAGCCACTGCATTAGAGTCAGTTGTCAAATTTCAATACGCGCCCGATTCAACTTGGTGAAATGTTCGTCTGTTTCTACTTTCATTTGGTATTGAATCGGAAAAAAATAATGTAACAAAAGAACATGCAAACGATCGGGAATTCAGTAATTCATTTGTTGGTTATATTAGTGGTGTTGAATCAAATGCTAGCGAGAAATAGGACGATATTAAGTGAATATAAAGAAACATAACCTCTATATTTTGCATAAAATATGAAATACTGGGTACGTGCTGTATTTTTAATAATACCAAATATGTTTTTGGAACTATTGGTTAGCAATACATAATGTTCAAAGATCTGATTAACTTCAGAATGTATGCACTTCGTCTGAATGTCATTCTAGGTATAGCTTTAGATATTTGGAACCAGTTGAACGGCTAGGAGCATTCGTCAATTGCAAAATTGTCAGTCCTCGAAATGGCGGACCATTTTCAAAAGTATACAGGGTGACAAATTTCGAGAAACCGACATTTTTTTAAGAAAAATCATGTCGTTTTCGATCACTATTTCAGCCAACACATTACTTTTCCTGGCACAGGAAATTTCATTCGTCAAGATCTTTCGTGTACGTTAAATTCGTACAAAACGGCACACTGGTGCGAACACAAAACATTCTCAGACGAATTTAATGTCTCACACGGCATATTTAAAGATGAAAGCGTTGCCCAATTACAAATTTAGAGCCTCGAAATTCGAAGGGGCAAAAGCAGAAAGCGTCTCGAAATGGGAAGCGTGCCTTACTGACATGAATAACGGCCGTTTTTACGATGGAAAGCGTCGACGTGGTGATTAAGGCTTTTTTTTGGGGGGGGGGGGCAGAGGGGAACCACACATGATGAAGGCGGTGAGCAGAAGAATTCGCAGTTTTGTATGCAAAAATTTATTTCTGGAATGTTTCTATATGAAGTGAAGTAGTGTTCCCAGCTTTACATCGATGTTTTCGTTAGTGTTACCAACCTATTTTATTTTTCAACAGTGTTGCAATGCATTTCGTAAATGTCAATTGTTAACACGAATTTGATGAATGTTATCGTAAATAATTTTCGAGATATTTCACTTGAAAGGTGATGATCTGGATTTAACGTATTTTAGTCAAAAAAAAAATACGGATTTGGATAATATCGTGGTGGCAGAAATTAAAACTTTCCGAGATGTTCCACTTTGGAGTCCGAAATTTCACTTTCTTTTCTGAAAATTATACAGCTTTATTGCAAATTTCTTCCTTAACGAGACACACAACATATTTATGAAATATTTACCGTGCATTTATCTCAAATAATCAAAAGAAATACAGTATATATCATATTCGAACATGCATGACAAGTCGATCCGACATTTGCATAAATAGTTCTGTGGTTTGACAGTTGTCAATTAACAAATTGTTGATCGAATTTACATGCTGTCGAATCTTTTTGTTCTCTTTCTCCTCCTTGTTGATGGGTCACTTTATTGAAGAAATCTTCTAGGAAGCTGTACAGGGTGGGCAAATTTCAATGTTTGTATAGGATAACTGTAGGAAAAAAGAAGGAATGGAGGTAGCTTTCTCGATCTCTTTTTTGGGTTGAGTTCAATGGCGGGAAAAAAATTGGCTGTCGCCTTTTGTTTTCGAGTAAAGTGAAAGAAAGTTCGATTCGTTGAATTTTCGACACATACGAATATAATAGTTGTTAGTGAGAAAAATCGAAACTGGCCTACCCTGTACAATTTTGTTGAAAAATGTTCAAGAAATGAAAGAAGCAAGGAAAGAAGCTGAAATTTTGGATTTCAAACTGGAATATCTCGAAAAGTACCAATATCCCCACGATGTTGGTGTTTTTTGGACTAAAATACGTAAAAACCACCGAAAATTATTATCATCAAATTACTGGAAAACAACATTGGAAATAAAGACATGGGTTTATGAAGACAACTAAAATAACATCGGAATGCACCAATCAGATACTGATTTTTTGATAAAAATTTTCGATCAGTCTTTTGAAAAATTGATTGATACGACATGAGTTTCTATACATTGAACCCCATTTATATCCATCAACTTTGTCATAAAATATCAACTGAAAATCATAATTCTAGATTGAATTGCATGAAAATAAAAGTTGACATCTTTCTTATCAATTCTTATTCCTTATTTCATGTATAAACGCTTGCAAGTGGATGCACATGTTTTATCTTTCTTATTTTGTCCATTCCTAATTTTATTTTTTCACTGTACAAACTAACTTTAAAGCTTTGTATAACAATGAAAAAAGTAAGTCTTACTAGTAGTACGCACAGTGTCTACCTGTATCAATATTATCTTTAGCCTTCAGCGATCATAATTACTATAAATATACTATGTTTTATCTATCTAGCCGAAAAAAATGGACATTTCATATTCATATCATTGCATGCATTACCATAAATAAACGAAAATACGAGCGAAACATCATCAAGGCTGAACTACTAATAACGCAGCTCGAAAATCCGAATGAAACTCGTTTTGTTTCTCGTCGAACGACTCATTCCTAGAACGACACTCATTTTCAGTAGGCGCTGGTTATTTTCGGATGTGTACGGGGTGGACAAAGTTCGAAGTTCGTATGGGGTGACCTCAAAGGCGATGCAGAAAATTAAGCTCACATTTCCATTCCTACTGGTTCACTGGCAAATGTTCGATTCGATTTTATTACTGTTGATTTGCAATCGCAATGAAATGTTCTGTTCAAAAGCATATTGCGTGCCATCAGTTATTAATTTTTTTTTTTCTTATTCGTTTATTTTCAAGGAAGGTTCTTTATTTAGTTTACTCGAATTTGTGGTGTAATCGTAATATCAAATGTCCTCATTGTGATTTGATGTAAATTCGACTAATGAATTAAATGTTGTTTGTACCAAATTCAGGAATTCCATGACTTATCCATTCATATCAATAATGCCAATACTTAATCTTATGAATAATTTCGATTTCGACATAATATGGCAATTGTCTTATTACAGATTTCTTCACGTAAAATCGTGAGGATTCAAAGATACAGTTCGCTCGCCAGAAAGTGCGGTTTTGGTGCTTCTGTTGTTTTTCAATGGTTTTGTTCAATACAAAGTTAGGTTACGTTTATCATCCAACTTGTTTTGAAAAATGTTTTCGATTTTTTTGAAAAAATACACCAAAATTGAATTTTTGTAAAAATTTCGACTAGAATTTACGAACATTATTAGCGACTCAAAGATTTCTTTCCAAATAAATATGGCATCGTTGCGAATTGACAGTGAAATGTTGCCATAATTATCGATGCCTGAGTTGAGTGGTTAACTAGATACTTTTTGTTTTGCACTATTGGTATTGAAAGATAACTGAATCTGTCAGAACTATCTTCTTTAAATAAATAGACTATAGCTACCAAAAAATACCTAAAAAATATCAATAGATCATGAATCATTCTAAAATTATGAATGGAAAATAATCAGTTCCCCATTATTAAGTTTTAACAGAAATGATTTGAATAAATCAATGTTTTATTCATCATCATGATGCAATATCATATCATAATTTTTAATAGCTATGAATAAAACTTACTAACATACGAAATATCTCGTGATTTTTGTATATCCGTAACTGAATAATCAATTTCTCTTTCCTCGCTCGAAAATATTCGACCAGTTGACATGTCGTCACGTGACCCAACACCCTGGCCCACTTTGAGCAGAAACAAAAGACGCATGGGATGATCCGTGTTTTGTTTTTTTTTTTTGTAATCGAGAATTACACGGTTTATGGCGAAATTTAATTGTTCTCCTGTAGCATTGTGATGACAATTTATGTACGGGGTACTCGGAATTCATTGAGCAATACCGTGTGTAATAGTCATCCAGGGTCGTATTGAAGAAAATCAAAGTGTGAGTGTAAAGTCTCGCAAAAGTGATATAATGCATTTTTGACAAAACCCTGATTTTGAACCACCATGTGTGATATATCCATGTAAAGAGAATAAAAAATCTGAAAATGTTAAAATTCGAGGTGACGTTCATGAGAAAAATAAAGATGGCGGATGTTTCAGAATCACTGAAGAGGCGCTGATATGTTCAAGAACTCCACAAAAAATTGTCTGGTTGAACATTCAGTTTGAAATGTCGCAAAAAAAAAACAGTTTTTCGCGATATCTTCAAAACTATTCTCAATTTCTATCCACCAAAATGGACAGCCTGTATAAAAGATATCAACTGAGCATTTTTAACGAATGTCGAAAATACCTTTTGAAAAACTATTGAGATTTTCAACAAAATAAGGTTTTTGAAATTTTATGCATTTTCTAATCGAATTTTGTTGGTAAATCTGATTCAGACAGAAATTGATAGTTTTCTGTCTTTTCTAAGGAACTTTTGTATTTGACTCGAAGTAAAATCTGTCCTATGAAACATCAATCACAATCATCAAGATATTTTTTTTTTGTAAGCAGGTGATGAGATGATTTTTGTGAATGTGAATCTAGACAACAAATATCTTGGACAAATGAGGAACAATAAAGAAAATGAATTAATTCACAGTTTATCGATGACAAACACAATTCAATGAAGAAAATAAGATTTTTGGCACTCATTGTCAAAACTGAGCAGGGGGGATGAAATTACTCAATGAAAAGAATAATTTATTGGAAAGCTCAAAGTGAATGATTAAAATGATGTCAATAGGTGAATATAACCTTGGGCCAATATTCACCGGAATTTTTAATCAGAATTCTGACGTTGTGTTCGTCATTCTGAAAGCGGAGGAGGGATTCAAGAATGGAAATTGTGGAATTTCCCAGGATCTTCCGCTTCTTCTTCGTCTCAGTCCATAGGTGTCTCACTGTATCAAGTCTCTACAGGGTAATGCGAATTTTTCAATGAGCTATCAATTTGAAAAATGTTACGCACAAAGACGCAATATCATTACCATCTTGTATTTCTCACATTTGTGGGTTCGGAAACATAAATCACTCGGATTTTCGCCCAAAGATGTATTTCAATAATGTCTTCCAATATTCAGTTACAAAACTCTATATTCAATCTGATCACATCATCTGCGAATATGTCATTAATATTTTGATTCGACCAATCAACATACACAATTTTTGAAATGATTGACCATCAAAAGAGATGGATAGTCGCGATGAGCCACCCTGTATATATTTTCTTCGAGTTTTACCCGAGAAGAAGCGTTTTATAAATAGATCCTATTCACGAACATACCTGTTTAAGTTTCGAGGCATGTGTTGAAATTAACACAATTTTGCGTTTCTGAGAGCAGATAATTTAAAAGAGTTTATTTACTTGTTACGTCAACAATAGTTAGGAAATGACTAATAGACCAACTTTCAAAGTGTCTCGTGGTCCGATTATCAGGCTTTTTCACCGAATTTTTGAAATCGAAATTTTGATATCTGTTGAAAGAAAAAATGTTGATATCAAGAAATGAACACTTCTGTTTATTTTCGGGTAATGATATTTCAACATTCATTCTGTATCTGATTCTTGATTGAATAATATCCATTTCAATGAAAATAAGTTATAGAAAGAAACGATTCAAATTGACAGTAATTCGTCTTGTAAGATAGAACGTTATTGTCAAACGTCAAGAGTTGTGTATGTGTGTGAGAGAGCGCAACATTTTATTTGCAAATTTCTTGATAGATTCGACAGTTTGCAAATAAAATTTTACTCTCTACTCTCAATTTCATTTTTCACCATATTAATGAAACACTCTATATGTACCTGTATTCTAAGTTATGTACATGAATTTTGAGAATATTTTTTTAATTTCTCTTTTAGCTATTTTCATTCTTGATGATTTCATCCTAATATTCCATACAGATTATATTCATAAAAAAAAATACGAAACAAAGTGATTCTCTCAAAATATCTTGGAAATGATCATAAATTTTTTCAGTAACCTTTAGAAATTACTTTCAGAATTGAAAAAGGAATCAACTTCTATCTTGTAAATCAAGGCTGGAACGTAAAAACATCATATTTCTCTCATTAGAAGTTATTCGATATACCAGAATAAATTTTTGTCAACGAGTTGCAGATATACGTTCATTGAAATATTATGAATTTCATGCGAAATTTCATAGTGAATCAAGCAATTCATTCGGAATATTTTTGAATTGGACAGAATTTTCACGAATCTTCAAAGTAATCTAATAATAATAAAAAATCCACACCGTTGACTACAAATGCTTGAAAATGATCCATTTTTCATTTGATTTGTCGAGTATTATTCGTTCGTAATGAATTTCTCAAAACAAAATCAGTACCAAAATTTTATATATCGTAAAATAAGCGAACCATATAAATATTTCTGAAATTCTTCTGAATTTTCAATCATCCTTAAAGTCAGAATATTTCCACCCTCATTTCCCCCCCCCCTCCGCCTATGGCAGGAGGCGGCGCAGCTACGGTGGCAGCAAGGGGAGCTCGCGGGGAACGAGGAACCGCATGTGCGAGGACCGGATCGCGTATGACGTCACCCGGACGCGGATATGGGTCAGTAGGTCGATTGTTCCGCGTCTCGCGATTACTCGTCAATTCCCGACGATATTCGATTTGCGTGTGCGGTGCTGCCACACGACTCGGATTTTTCGGACACTCAAGGGGGTATTCTGGTCTAGAGGCCTACTGTTTGGGGTATTTTCCAAACTGGGTTAAAATAAAAAATTAAAAAAATAATTCACAAAATGACATCCACTTGAAAAAAAAAAACATTTTTCAACTCCGTTTTTTCGACCTTAACGTATTTTTTTAAAGTACTTGGAATCGAAAGTTTTCAAAATCCAAGGTCCAGGCGATGAAGAGATGTATAAAGAAGATTTTCACAAAATTTCAAAGGAATCGGTCTGCTAGAACTTGAGATATCCTGTCAAGCATCTCAAACGAAGACTTTTGAGAAAAACGCGTTTGTAGTTACGCTCGGCTGGCTCAGATGCCACGTCATAAAATCCGCTTTAACTCCCGAAATAATTCGAATTTTGAAAAATCCGTTCAACAGCTCAATTTTGGAAGTCTAAACTTTGAAAATCCACAATCCAACAGGAATCAGTTGTACAAATAGTATTATTCACAAACTAAGCAGTATTTGCCTGGAATGTGAAAAATATCACGATAAGCTCAACGAGCGTCTAATCAATTCATCAGTCACTGCTGATGAACGGATTTTGCTATAAGCTTAGTAAAAACAATACAAGCGTTGAATGTCAAATGAGGATTGAAATTATGTTTTGACGACACTCTGTATATTATTTCGAGTTCGTAGAGTCACCCCAATTATATCCCAGAATGGTTTTGACATTTTCGGGCATCATCATTCGAGTTAATCGTTTTGTTTATTTGCATCTATCAGCACCTTGTTGCGTTTTGCATAGAAAATAAACAAATTTAAATAGCCTAAATTCAATTAATATTCAAATATTTTAAACTCTTCTTCACGGTAATTTGATCACGTCTGTGTTTTGTGAAACACCCTGTATAGCATAAACTATGATATTTTCAACATTCAAAACAATATAAATTATGTCATTAGTTTTAAAATTCATTCAACTTCCGATTTATACAGTGTGGAACAGACAAATGGAATAGATTCGATAACGAATAAATGAGAGCGTGTTGGGAAAAAGCTTGAACACGTCGATTTGTATTTCCACACTGTAGAAAGAAATTGGGTCGAATATAACAAAACAAATAAAAGTTCCTTAAAAAAATCAAAAAATAGCAACGTACTATTAGGAACCAAAAATAATTCCATATGATTATTTTGTTGTTTATTAAAACCAATAGGATATTGAGGAAAATCCAATTAATAATAATAATAATAATAATAAATTTATTCAATAAGCATTACATAAAGAATATTCAAAATGAAGTGCTTATGAAATAGGTCTCTATTCATTACAGTATGCGAATGATTCAATACAGCCTCTGGAAACAAATTCTTTGACTCTCATATTTGCTAACAATAGCACCATCAAAACTAAAGGAAATAAGGAATACTAAATACTAAAGGCAATAATATGATGAATAAATATACTCGGTAAGTAAAATTCTTATTATATTATTATAATTAACCTAACCAATTAGTTAATTACTACAAAATAAAATCTCAACGAAATACGAACACTAATTTCGTAACATTTTTCTGGTTATTAATACCCCCTTAAACCTTGTTATCTCCGGCAATATTTCGGTGTAATTAAGATACGAGTTTCATACGAAACTCTGAACGTCAACCAAAAAGTGATCGTTCATTAGCAAACACGAAATACAACAATAAAACGTTAAGCATCGTAGATTCAAGATATCATAATGATTGCGAAATAATAATGAAAATAAAAGTGATGCCAATGTCAATGGGTAAGTGGGTCAGTGGGACAGAGTGGCTAGGAATAAACCAGACCGAATTCATACTTTCGATTTCACTAGAATTACCCACACTTTATTTATTAAAGACGTCTCAACTGATTTGTGAAATATCCCCAGGTGAATGTTTGTTACCGAAAAATGAGGCCAACAGGAATAAATTATTGAGATTCTTGTTTTGGAGCACGAACAAATGTTTCCCAATTTTTCTACTTATTCAAAAAGTTTCGAAACGCATCTACAGGGTGATTCAAATAACTCAGGAACAAGAATGCAAATAAATGATTTGATTTAAAAATGTTCTATTTGAATAGATACACATTGTACAGGTATCTTGAGATGTACAGGGTGTTCATCAATTATCATTACGCCTCTAGGCTAATACATACACGAATTCAATTAGCAAGCATTTTTTTCAAATGAAACTCATGTCAGTGTCTTGTAAAACTACGCCATGCCGTGTTTTTAGGAACATTAAATCACTAGAAAATTAAGTTTTGTGAAGCTATTAGGTGGATTGAAAAGTTCTTAGGCCGACAAATAGATGGCGTTACTGATCAAAATCATTTTAAGTCAGCCCCAACTTCCAAAAACAGTGTAGGGCGCCTTATAAAAACTCATTTTTGTAGCACCCCACGCTTTTTTACGCAATATTTTCCATGTTCAATATATTTCTATATTAATAATTATTTCTATGCTAGCGTACGAACTTTTGAATGAATCATTTTCCGATGGAGACGTCTTATTGGATTGGATATTTAACCCTCCCATCGATTTCGTAATCTTGAAGAGGAACGCAAAGTTCAGCACCAAATAGAATATACGATATTTCACGACAAGCTAATTTATGTTTGTTACAAGATTTTCATAACCTTTTCGAATGAATCAATACCCACAACTAATTTTGTAATCGACGATCACGATCTCTTCGACTAGACGTACCTACTTGAAATGAAATTAGGGTGTCTAGTTTTTTTCACAGAACTTTAGCGTTATCTCATTTTTTCACTGGAATCAATTCTACACATAAGGCACGTCAAAAATATTCGAAATCGTCAAATTAGAAATATCGAATTTTCATATTGACAGGCTTATATGAGTTTCACCTGTATGAATGGGTATGGCCGAAGTTTCAGTCCTACACTAGGTAACCAGTAATGCGTATTAGTGTATGTTGGGTTGCCTACATTAAGAGGCAGAATTATGAATGTGTTTTGATTATGTATCAATTATTTGAATGAACGAGTGTCCTAAAAAATTTGCCTGGAATTAGTTTCACCTGGCTTTTTGGCCATCTGCATGCTAGTAGTTTTGAAATTAAAAAATACACCACATGTTCCTGTGAATACTAAGCTCACAGAATTATTCAACTTCGAAGTGTTGGGTATACTAGACTTTAAAGTAAATATTTGTTTTTCTATGCGGAAAAAGAAATTGTCTACACGTTATGAAACATTCTAGCAAGTATCATAGCATTTTGGAATCCTTATTTAAGCGCCAATCCTGGATGTTACTTGCCAAACTACCATAGTACTTTTTTTGTGAACAGTTTTGATTATTTGGTTGGAGAAAAAGTAATATTTTCTTCCAAGCTGGACCAGATGGCCTTACATTCTGGGCATAAGATTGCAGACACATTATTCAGCATTCCATAACGAGAAAAATAATTAAGAAGTCAAGATTTCAACAGTAGTGGAAAAACTGTTACAGAGTGTAAATTTTCTAGATTCCCCAATGTCTGTATTTTTTAAAACATGTGACTGTTGTTTTTTTTTTTTTTTGATGTGGACTTCTGGGAAACCCAATATGTACTACATAATTTGAAAAAAACTGAACCTAATTTTTAGTAAATATATTGTTTAGTAAGTATATTTTTTACTCTAAAATTATCTGCTGTTGTGCGTATCGAGCTTGAATTATTTTGTTAATAGCTTATTGAAAAATCATGCCACCAGTGAACGTATTTTCCAAAGTCTTATATTAACTAGATATTAAAATCGTTAACAAGATATTAATAACTTCATAGTGAATCATCGCCACTCACTAACGAGTATGTATACCTACACCAAAAAAACACGAAATAATCGATAGAGTGTTATCTGTAAATACTATCGTTGACCTACTTTTTCGTTTGCAACTCATGTAGAATTAATTAAATATGAGATAATTCCATTATATTCAGATAGCAAAACCTCGATCTGTTCAACCTCGACACGTTTTTCACCGAAACATGTTTTCAATTTTTGAATTCGATGTGCATCTCTTTCATGAAAGCCTTATACAGGGCGGGTAGATTATTATCATCGATCTCCCTGCGTGTACAGGGTGTAAAATGAATATAGGGTATGATGAAGCTGAGGAATGAACGCTTTTTTCAACATAACAATGTTTTTCTTACTTAATTTAATTCTGTCAATAATCATTTCTCAGTTTTTACAAACTATATTTATTTTTCAATTTCAAGGATCTTAAGGACAGTACTTTGCGGTCAATTGTCATGACCCCTTGAAAGATTACTAAAAAGATCATCTTTGGCCAGTCTCAGAAGTGACAAGTAAACGCATAATGTGACGTTTTTAATGCTGGTAATCAGCCAATTAGACCAGGGCGATTGAAAGAAACCTGTAACTATTACCATTGTTATTCGAAGACACCTGTAAAGACTTTTTAATTCGTTCCGAAGATGGCGCCACTCGCAGAATGTTACACACATACAACTCGAGCTAATATAAAGCACGTAAAAGTGCATTCAGATGATTACAAAAATTTTTCTAATGGTGTAGTAATTCCATACTACGTACCTGATTGAATTTATCAACAACGACAATTCGTCTCCATGTTTGTGCATTGATAATAGCCCATATCGCCACGTTATATATTCGCTTGTTATTCTTCTGGCACACTGACCCACTGACAGTGCTAAAACTCGATTCCAGATGACAAGGAAAGATGTCAAGGATGAAAAAATCAACACGCGTTCGTGAAGGTGCAGCAAAGGCCGACCGGCTACTTAATAGGCGAACTTTGTATTTATAAATTGGCTGGATCGTTAATTTTGGGATTGTTTTGGAACATTAGCTGGGAAAAAATAACCAGGAATCGGGGACTATTGCTGAGCAAGAGGTTTAAACAAATTCCTATATTTGGTGAAAAATGATTCAATTAATATGAAAACAAAATATTTCAAAAATCACTCAACTAGGTTTTGTAATAACGCTAATACGAGTATACAGGGTGAATCAGAATGAGATTGATAAGCTCCTCATTTCATTTCGAGGTGAACAATTTTTTTACAAAGATATGCCCTAAAATGCACCCTCTCTAAGACATGGGTAGTCAATAGTACTAAAAAAAATAAGATCTAATTTTCTTCCTTCAGAACTCTTGAAGGAAAAGAATTCGAACTTGGAACACTAATCAACATGTTTCGAATTCATAGTTTTTAATTTTTGTAAACCAGTGGCGTGGTTACGGTGATATATGGCTATACTTTTCTTCTTATTTTCTTTAGACAAGTAAATAGAAGAATGATTGTGCGATATCGGTTAGACTGATCATTAATTGCTCAACCTAAATGTCTCTTCATTCCATATGCTTGAGAGTAAAGGTTTCTGAGATATTTGAGAAAAACTGAAGATATGTCGCGGCTAGAAACCATTGACATGATCTCACCATTTCGATGTATAAAATATTTATTCGAACAGTATTTTTGTATTTATTGTTAATGAATAAAGAAATTGAAATGTTATTATTACTATCATAATTATCTGTTGAATCTGTTGTCATTTCATTAATGGTAATACCCAATTTGGTAACACATTCAAAAAGAACGCACTTTTGTGTATAAGGATGTCATACTCCTCTTTATATTACATAATCTCACGTTCGAGAAATGGAAGATATTCCATTCATAATAACTTCATGAAAATGACACAGGACTGAATAGGCTTACGATTTATTGAATCAAGTACTCAAATTGCAAGTCATTTGTTTCTTGACAATTCGCAAGGCAATGTTGAAAGTCTTGCGAAACAAATATTATACAGACACAACAAAGTTCCCAAAATAGTCCCTCAAGAATCTAGAAGGGTTAAATTAGGTGATCTAAATGGCCACTCTAAAAAGGATGAGCTCTTAAGTCAGTTTAGTGAATTTTTCATGAAAATTTTGTCGTACGGTATAATATAATTCTACTAGATGATGGAATATTAAAATAATATACTGGGTGTTCCATTTGAAAAAATCGAGTTCTCGCTGATTGAAATCTACTGAATTGATGCTTATCCAAAAACACCCTGTATACAAAATGAGACTTCCACTCTGTTTAGACATTTTACCACCCGATCAGTCTATTCACTCATTACTTGCAACGTTTTTTGGCGGTATTTATAGTGCACCAATTATCGTCAGATTTTAATTTTTTTTTCTCGTTTTGACAACGTCGCATTTTATGGAGAAGAGCAAGATGGGACTGAATGCAAGATTCTATGCTGAAATCGATTAAAAACAAATATACAGGGTGTCTAAGAAAAATAACCCCACTGTTCGTCCATGGTGAACACCCTGTATGTCTCAATAGATTTCATTCGTGCGCGAATAAAACAAGATTTATTCGAAACATTTTTTTGTATTCTTATTCAATAATGGGCCACCCTGTATTCATACAGGGTGATTCATTGGGAAATGGGCATACTGTAAGGGTAGGTAGAGATCGCCTAGCTGGATCTAAGTGTTTTATGTATTACTTCTATTTCTTCAATGGCTCATAACTTACGATTCGCATTGTATATTTTATTCATTTTTACAACATAAACTCATTATCCTGTATGCTACCGAATTTCGAGTGAATGAAACTAATAATCCAGGTACGGATTTGAAAAAATCAACGGAACTTCATTAGTTCAATATAACACCCTGTATGACGAAATTTTGGGAATTCGTTTGAAGATATGAAGAGAGCAGGAGAAAAAATTCGAAAACGAATGTGTTTGGTACTATTCTTGTACCTGTTAATTTGAGTCAAATGTATTTTTTTCGATGGAAAGTTGGTACGAAATATTAAAAATCTCTTTTCGTCTCTAATCGTTCACTTTCAATCAATAAAATTACTAACCATTTCATGACATCCTAAACTTAGGATCAAAATCTCGATGTAAATCAAGTCGACAGATCCTTTTTTGGGACATATTCAGAACCAGCTAGGCGACCTCTACCTACCCTTACATTATGCCCATTTCCCAATGAATCACCCTGTATAATTTGAAAAAACTTCGTCTCGTTATTGAAGAAATCTCAATCGGAAACGTTCAAGAAACAGAAGGCAAAATTTCGAACATAGTGAATTATCTAGAGAAGAATAGTACGATAATATAACGGCCTGACAAATTTTCGAAATCCAGATCCTAGAAAAGTTTTGGGTATGTCAATGTGAGTTTCCATAATTTTCTCGAAACACGCGCCCCACGTGTAATAATCACCCTGTACGTCATTTCCATCACGAAACAAACCCTCTCCGGAGTCGCCGTGAATTCATGCAAACGACATACGAATCGGTGTGAAACGCGTCGTTTTTTTTTTCGTTATCGAAATAGGTCGACCGACTGATAATAAAAACGAAACGAACGAATTATTTACTTGATTCTATGGCAGTGGCTGAGCGACCTTGGCACCGTTGTTTACGCACTCGGATTCACTCTCGTTCGTCCCACTGACCCAGTGGCAGTGACATACTCAGAAACGAGCTCTCACTTTTCGATATGGACATTCGGTAAACAAGTCGTCGTCACGATGAGAATCATAATCGCCAGCACTGAATTGGGATTGACTGGGATTTATTTTTATGACGAGCGATGTTGATTCGCGCTAATAATAATTATAATAAATACAGGGTGTTTCAGAATTGCACGGCAATATTTCAGGCACGAAATAAGGAAAAAAGTTCACATGAACAGTTACAAGGTGTTGAAAGTTAAAAAGGTTTTTAATTTATTCTGCTTGATCTACTTCGAATAGAGCCTTCAAATTTTGTATGAGTATCAAGCAATATGTGCTGGTCAATATGAAAGTAAATGTTTTCCAAATACCATACAGAGTGTTGCATTTTTCGACGTCTCAATCCATAAGAGCCTTAAGAAAATCTTGCTCGTGCGCCACTGGTAAATTTTAATATATTTTTCAAGTTCTTCAACCTATTACCTAAATTTTGTCCCTCTTGACTTTTAGTTTTCTCAGAAATTAATTGATTTGTAAATTGGCTTTAACTTTCATACTCTGAAATGTTTATACTTTTTTGATATTTGACATTAATTGAAGCATCAAAATTAAATGAAAAAGAGATTTATTCGCAAATGTTTAGAGGAATTGTTCAAAGTGGCCTCCGTTTTGTTGAATTCAACATTGAGCACGACGAATCCATGATTCCTTGGACTTCGTATCAACACCCTGTAATTCCGCTAATAATTGAGACCGGACACATGTTCATAGGAACTTTTTTCCTCATTTTGTTATTTTGTGTAATACCTTCTATAAAAATATCAACCATATCGAAAAGATAGATAGAGTCTTTGGGAACGGTGATGGTAAACTTTGAAAGCTTGCTTATACTTTTAAACCCTACGAACTTAGTCATTCATTAGTTATACAGGATGGTCCATTAGTGTTTGCTAGTAGAATAACTCACTTGAGAATAAGAATAAAAAAATGTCTCGGATTGAAGTTGATATATTTGCGTGGATACACAATCCCATAATATTTCGAGATATACAGGGTGTTCCGCCTAGGCGAGACAACATTGATTTTTCTTTTTCAAATGGGACTCCCTGTATATTCTTTCACTGTCGAATTCAGTGAAAAATTGTGCATCCAATCCCATTCTTTTCACTCAATTCATTCACATTCATTCAACTGCGATGTTGTCAAACTAAAGCAAATAAAAGAATATTGTGCTGATGTTTTTTGTTTAGTTTATTTTTATTAGAGTTATGTACTTATACATTCGATCAATTTTATTATCGTTTTGACTGGTATAAGATTACTAGTTTCATTTTGTTACAAGGGACGACCTAAGTATTCTTAACGTGGAACAGATCCTACAAGAATACTTAACGATTGGTTTTGAGATGGCGGCAAAATCGTTTTCGGTAAAATTCTTCAGTTCAACGTCAGAACTGGCTTAAAATTGAAAATTTTCCTGTTCATTCACTTACTATAGAAATTACTGCGAATATACAGGGTGTTCCTTAAAGACATGTTAATTTGACACATTTTGAGAAAAAACTTCCTATAAACGTATGTCCTAAAAGTCTTAACTTTTGAGATACAGGTTTTTCTTTTTCTCTACCAGTGGCGTCCGTACGGATTTTGCATTGAATATTTTTGGAGAAAAAAATACTACGCCACTGCTTACTTCCAAAATAAAAATTACTTTCAAGATCCTCATTCATTCGACTGAAAGCAAATTGAGATATCAGATTTGTTCCAAAATGAATGAGAATCCAAAAAATATATTTTTCTTCTAAGATGCTCTGCTTCATATCGCAGTACCGACCGTTTAATAATCTATATCACTCTGTATTTCAAAATCAAGACTCTCAGGACATACGTTTATAGGAAGTTTTTTCTCAAAATGTGTCAAAGAATATTCCCTTCAAATATTATCATGTCTTTAAGGAACACCTTGTATCGTAGAACATTTTTATTGCATTCTGTTTCTGAATAAAATTCAAGTTTTGTATTGTTTATGAACAACCAAAAACTTCTGAAATTTGGAAGGTGATTGGTTTGATTTCATTGTTAGAATTGATGTGTTACTCAATAAGCTTTATTATTCACAATTTTCTTTAATAACGGGACACATCACAAATTTTCTTCAATAACGGGACACATCACAAATTGTTGAAATAGTCTTGAGATTTTGCTCATGCATCTTAAATGTTTATAGTCGTTTTCCAAAGTAACTTTTCATTAAAATCAGTGTAGTTTATCTTGGTAAAAGGTATTTGATAACACCTTCACCTTTTTATTTATCTTCCGACTGTACATTCATCAACAAATTGAAGAAATTTTGTCATTTCTTTTCCCGATTGACAACTAAACTGACATGCAGAGAATTCAGCGTTGCCCCATATAAAATTGATTATGTACATGTTCTGCCCAAAACAAACGGCGTCTTTCAACAAGAGCCAAAGCTATAATGCAAACTTTATTTCTTCGTTCGAATGATAATCTGTCATCTCCGCAGACTTGAAAAATACTGACCAATTGAACAATTGGTAACTGAACTGATGATGGGTACATCAAATATTCGAAACTTATGCAAGAGATATAAAATTGAAGATTGCTTGATCTCGTCGTAGATTCTATCAAAGATTCTGGAGAGTTTTGATTTCGCTCTCGTTTTCGTTCTGGCCAGCAGCACCTGCTCTCGTTTTGCTCTCGAAAAAAAAAAAATCGGATCAATCAACAGAGAGCTGCTTTATAGGAGAATAAGGAGTGGTGTATCTACTGGCCCGACAAGTTTCCATAAAGCAGCACAGAATGCGAATCATCAGACTATAACGAGTTGCATAAGTAGGGCATGGCGTCAGTCGCTCCATTATCGAATAAAATCGAGAGTGGAACAGATACTCACTTTGGGATCACGTTAAACTAGATTCGAGAGTGGAGCGAACGTGTCTCGATTTTCGCCAAAGTTTACAGAATAAATATAGACGAATGTCTTTGGATCCACGTCACAAAGTCAAAATTGGAAATCGCACGAACAACGTAAATTCTTATTTTGAACTGTCAATGAAAAATGAATTGTCAAATCTTTCACCCCCTTTCCTTGACAGCTACCCCTAGTTTTTTTTTAATATAAAGTGGGGTCGTGCGATACACCGTTGAGAAGGATTTTGAAAGAATTGGAAAAAATATCACTGTGAATTTTACGAATAGATATACCAACAAATGGATGAAAATAATATTAAATCAGATTTTCACAAACAAAACAACTTGACAAATTTTTTTGATTAACAATTTAATTACTTGTGGAAGTGATCCAATTGAACTGAAAAGTTGTAGGTAGTAATTTTTTTCAAAATTTCTTATAAATGCATCTCTTGCCAATCATGGATGGTATAAAAAAAATCCCAAAATATATCAATTCTTGATCTCAATTCCCCACATTCATGAGAGACAAAGTATACAGGGCGGTCAAAGTTTGAGTAATGTCGTCCGCACCTTTATTTTCAAATAGATCATCCTAAATATTTTTGAATTTTGGTAACTTTGATGCATTAAAGAGTTCGCAAAAAATTTCTTTTTGGAATTTAATCGGTAATAGCAACCCTATATTCCACGAGAGAATGTGAAAGGAAACTTCAATTTGGGTCGCATTGAATACAGAAAATGAGGTTTCAACAACACAAGTACCAATGACGTAATTCCACCTACACATATAATCCTGTATTGATTAAATTCGAAGAAATATTAAAAAATACAATTTGACTGGTCTAAACGTTATTCCCAAAAAACATGATTTCTCACTAATTTATCAATTTAGCACGAGAGCACTGAGAGGGATTTAATAGACGCACTGTAAACAAATCTATCTTCAAATTCAGATCGACATAACTCAAGAATTTTTAGTGCCAATTTCATTACTCAGAATCAAATGAAAATATATTTCTTCAATTTATAAGGTTACTCACTACCCATAAATATTTATAATTATAATTAACGATTCCTATTATGACGTCACACCAACATAATTGATTACCGAAGAAGACTCATAATTTACCGTTTACACTGAGTCGCACTTTGATTTGTCAACGCCTAGACATGTTTGTAGAAAGAATATACAGTGCGAGTCACTAACTCAGAATGAATTCAGTGGATTGGAGAGACCATTTTTATTGTCCGTTTAGATAGATATCTAACATTGTGCTCTTTCCAATGTTCGATAGGGACTAAATCTGGACACTTAGACAGCTATTCAACAACCCATTTTCGACCAATCCATCAGCTTTTATTTCTTGTTCTCTAGTAAACGTTGTCATTTTCAAAAATATGGGGTAATGTAATATATCATTTGCACAAACTGTCTGAGCATATTTTCAAACAAAATTTCCACATCGAGACATGCATTATATTGATGTTGTTATAGGGTTGTAACAATCAGAAATAATCTGTGACAAATCCATGATTTTTGCCGGACGACAGCTCTTTTTCTATGAATTTTTATTACTATTTGATTACCCGTTTCGAAACACCTCGTTTTAATAAAGCTAGTCGATTAGCGTCCGAAAAATTACGAAAATCCATTCGTTAAATGGCGTTCTTTCGGCATCACGTATAATTTCTCAATTAGTAGCTGTTATATTACGCACTTCGTATAGAACATCGAATATAATTGTAATATTCGTCATTATTACTTCACTTCACTAACCAACACTTGAAATATTTAGTTTAATTTAATCAACTTTTAGAGTGATAGCCGCACCCATGCATTGTTTGAATTCCACATGAGTTATACTGAAATACGAAATTGTTTGAGGTTAGGTTAGTATTAATATAGATCCGGGGACTCCATAGATAAACCCCTAGTTCACAATTCGTTGCTTATATAGTGTATTGATTTGGAGAAGGTAGTTCTGACCCCTTTAGAAAAACTCCTGGTTATGTTACTCTGAATTTGGCGAATATATAAGAGGTAGTAGTAGGTCTAGTGCACTGGGTATCTGGGACAGGGTGACCTTATCGATACCTTTTTAGAATTCGGTCATACCACTCTCTAGTGAATAATTTTCGATTTTCATGCAGAAACCTTGGGTTCTTTTCTCTTGTATTACCCACATAAGACGTGCAGAATTAATTGCTTGTGTACGGATCAATTGATGATTTGACTCATAGTTTTCGAGGACTTGAGATTTTGTGACGGAAAGTCTTTGTCGTTTTCGGATTTGAATGTGACTTTTCTTTTTCCACAATTATAGAAACAGGACTAATATTAGTTTTCGTAGAAAAAAAAACAGTGAGGCTAACCATATACAGAGGTGTGCACAAAATCTGCCAGAGCTGTAACTTCTGAATCATTCGAGATCGAAATTTTAAATTTGGTGGGTAGCAACTATATGATATTGTTCATTTTTAGAAGATAAAAATTGTATTCCATCACTTCCGGTCTAACCGGATTATCTTGTGTGAAATAGAAAGAACAACAAAATAAACTCCACATTAATCTTTATTATTTTTAGTAGCATAGAAAGAGGGGCGTTAAAAAATTAATTATAACAAATACTCAAATTGACCCCCATTTTGTGCAATGCATTGCTGACCTTCTAGCTACACTAAAAGTTGCGTTGTGTAAAAATGCTTGCGGAATATTGCGGCAAGCCTCTAATATTCGATGCCTGATTTTTTTTACATTTTGATCCGGAAAAACTACTGGTGTATGTGAAATGATACCTTGAATTTGAAAACGGAAAAATATACAGGGGATTCTATTTGAAAATCAAAAGTTTAGGTCACTTCTGGTTAGCTTACCTCTGGCCTTTTTT
Organism: Plagiodera versicolora; assembly: GCA_037013635.1. NCBI lineage: Eukaryota > Metazoa > Arthropoda > Insecta > Coleoptera > Chrysomelidae > Plagiodera > Plagiodera versicolora. The sequence goes on along the minus strand of CM072991.1, from coordinate 5,090,232 downwards.
TGTGCAGGTCTCTTTATAAAAAATGTCTCATGATAATAATTTCTACATTCATTCACTTTACAATTTTCTGACTTAACGAATAGTAAATTGAAGTACTAACACACATACAGGCTGTCTTGTTAACACCTTTTTGAATCTCAACTTTTCTAGATAAAATTTCATCCTCTTCACAATGATATATCACTTATGATAATTTTGTAATGAGGTTTCATAAAAAAAACTTTCAATTCTTTGCAAGTGCTTTGTATAAAATATTTCACTACCATTAACAGCAAAGTTTCAACAGCTTAAATATATTCCAAATCATGTTGTTCATGTATATGCTAGATGAACAAAAATACATGACCCTTTTTTGTAAAGAGAATCAAGAACGTTATTCGAGAACGTTGAATCCGAAAAAGATTAAACATAAAACGAAGTCGATAAGAATTCCTCCGTTATTGCGAGAATCACGGAGAATTTCTCGTGGCCTTTGCCCAGCTGCTACTCCGGCCCTGTCCTGCACGAAGCGCGGGAATCCTACAATTGAATCGCAAAAACCATCATCGCACGTCGATTATCTTCGTCTCGATCTCGTAATAATGCTTACGCTTACCAAATTCTTCGTGAATGTTGGTCGGAAGAAAGCGAAAAGCGAACGTATCGAGTGTCGATCGTGTGTGTGTGTGTGTGCCATGAAATTTCTCCGACATTATGAAACGCCATTTCACATAATATCACCGAAAGTAAAACTCGACGTAATCGACAATTTCACTCTTTCGCCCAGACACCTGTGATCCCAAGCCAAGCATTCGGTAAAACTGGCACAACCAAACAAATATCATCCGTAACTATTTATCAACTATACAGGGTGATAATTAACAATGGGCATGACTCACAAATGCTCAGAGATACAAGAAATCCTTTGAACTTCATTGGAGCATCCTATCTTTTTTTCGATGAGAAATCACCCCCTCAAATGTTTTACACCCTGCAGATTTGGTTCCCATTTGTGAGTTATGCCCATTGATAATTGTTACCCTGTATATTTTGTAACACACAAAAAACTCCAACTCATAATTTTTAGAAAAAATGGGGTTGTGCCAGCTTTACGTAAAAAAGCTGGGACAGGGTCTTCCGTAACTTTTTTCTTGAAGCAGCTACAAATTTCATCCAAACGCCCAATTTTCTAACTTTTCAATAACTTTCATTTGGTGTATATGAAATCTGATTTCGAACAAAATTGAAAGTGCTATGGGTGCCAGATCTACATAACTATCCGATAGAAATTGGTCGATTTGTGATGATATAGAAATGTACCATCAAAAAAGGTTCTTTCACTCAATTATATTAAACTTTTCGAAGAGTTTTCCGATAAAATCATATGGAATCAGTAAAGAGTAAACCATACGAGACGCTTCTTTCTCCTCTAAGATTCAACACTAGCAAAATCACTTATTATGACGAGATCTCGATTCATTATGATGGATTATTCATGTTATTAATATACTGTCATGATATCACACATGCTACACCCTGTATAATAAATGTCACCTATGTCATACCCAATACTTACCCATTTACACCTACGCCACCTACTGTCCATTGCGTGTAAAATTCAGGACAAATGACTTCTACCTATATCGTAACAAAACAAAGTACCTCACGTGGTTAGCATATGAGGAATTCATAAAGTGTAACGTTATATTCTGAATTGTTAATAACTAGACACAAATAATAAATTATTAGTCACGTCTATGCATCATCGTACATTGGCGTATCAGACCTTGGGCAGGATAATATCTGATAATATACATGGCGATCCATCTAATGTTTTCTGAGGAATGTTGCTAGCAGAAAATTTGATCAATATTTAATGATTTCAATTTCGCGATTTTCTTTACGTTTCGACATGTTTGACGGATACGTGACGAGCTTTAATTTTTTTATGCTTGTAACCATTTTGACATTCTGAGAGCTATACAGGGTGTTTCAAAATTGCACGGCAATATTTCAGGAACGTATTCACTGGTACAAAATAAGGAAAAAAGTTTCCATGAATAGGTGTCGTTGAAAGTAAGGAAAAAATTGGTTTTTATTTTATTTTGCTTGATCTACTGCAGATAGAGCTTAAAAATTTTGTATGAGTATCGAGCAATAGGTGCTGCTCAACATGAAAGTACATTTTTTTCTTACTTTCAACACCCTGTAACTCCGCTAATAATCGAGATCGGACACTTTTTTTCCTTGTTATGTACCAGAGAATACGTACCTGAAATATTGCCGTGCAATCCTGAAACACCCTGTATAATAATGACATTTTAATCAGATGAATGTCGTTAATAACCGTTCATGGATTGATTTTGTTTGTTTTTGATAGCTATATGGTTTTGAAGGCTTTTTTGGCAAATTTGTGACGGTCTTCAAGATTATTTTGAGAAATTCTAATTTTTAAAAATATTTTGAGATACAGATGATTCAATTTGCACTCCAACAATGATTTCAACGCTTTTGATAGATCCATGACGTTCGATTATTTCTTGTTTTGACAGTTAGACAAGTGCATAATGTTGACGGATACGATACGATTTTGAGTTTTCTCTGAGTATCTAATGTTTTTTACCTCAATGTGAAATGAACAATGTTTTTCAATATCTTGACAAATACATGAGTTTTTTGGACGATGCATGGCGCCATTTTATTCTAGTGATGAATGCGTATCCTCTGTTGATCCTTATGACAGACGTCTAACATCTTTTGACGTTTCTGACAGATGCATGACGTGTTTTATCCATGTATTTATGTAACTCGTTTGAGATTTTGACAGATGCATAACATTGATGCTTCTGAGGGATACATGACGGTTTTGAGCGACGCATAACGTTTTTTCAATGTTCAAAGAATGTCTTTATGAACGCCATGCAGTGATTATTTTGATATTTTGCCAGATGCATGTTGTTATTCGATGTTTGCGATACGCCTAATGTTTTTTGACAGGTAAGTGACGTGATTGATAGACACGTGACTTTTCTAACCTACAAGCAATGTTATAACTCTTTTGACAAATGTGAACGTTTTCTCATCAAAAAATAAACAACCTGAAACGAACCATTCAAGATTTTCACATTCAAACTTTCGACTCCAATTCACCAAATCTTCTTCACCTGTTGAATTCTGACATGCTCCGGGACGAATCTTGGTACGAGCGTCACAAATCAAGCCTTTTCGCATAGTGTAAACACGAAAAATACCGTCGACATGCCGTCAAATCGAGAAGAAAAGATAAATAGCGGACACCTAGCGACATAAATCTCGTTGTATGCCAACAAAAACAGCGGGTGGCGATTATTCTACCGGACTTTTAATTTCACCTGAACTCTTACGAAGCGTGCCTAAATGGATGGGACAGCAGAATGAAGCCCTTTGGATAATAAATCGACTTTGACGTTTGTTGAATTGATTTGTAAGGTGCTTTTCGAGAGCCAATATTTGGATCTACCTGGTGTCGCAGATAACGTTGTTTATGGTATCATCCATTTTTATGGTGTCTCAATGTTCTCTGATTATCTGATGTCATTGTTGATGTTTGGCTCTCACGGAAATAGGAGGAGGAAGGGTATTGAGAAAAAATGTTTCTTGATTTTTTTTATTATTGCACCATTCAGCAGATACAAAGATCAAATAACAGAATGGAAAACTACATTTTCTGAAGATAAATATTCAAATAAGTACTTACAATGGGCGACTAGATATACAGGGTGTTTCATTAATATGGAAAAAAAATAAATTGAGAGTAGAGAGGACCAAAATATGACGATTGGGCGCAACATCGATTATACAAATGTTTTCAAGTGTCAGAAACACCGATATCATAAAAACTGTCTAATCTATAAAGAATTTTGCAAATAAAATTTTAACTTTGAACGCACTGTATCCTTTTTAACCATCAACATTTGTATAAGCGATATTGCGCTCAATCGTCATATTTTGGTCCTCTCTACACTCAGATTAATTTTTTTACCATATTTATGAAACACCCTGTATAGTTCCAGCTCCAAAAGAATTTTTTCATACACTTGTTATACTAATATTGAGGTTAGGTTCTTCATTTACTTACGACGTTTGCATACTCGGTGGTGATGTTACGTCTGCAGTATCAAATGTTCTTAGTGTGATTCGATGCATATTTAATGAGTTATTCTATTATGCACATGATGATGAAATAAATGATGATTGGATACGAATTCTAGTGGGAGAAACTTGGATTTGTAACGAACCTACATCTGTTTCCAAATGTACAGAATGTAATGTAAGTGCGTGGCCAAACTCGAAGGGGTGATTCTTTTAGTGATTCTAAGACGAAAAGTTCATATAACCCAAGGTCCGGTAATGCTTCGTTTCCAAGATACAGGGTGTCAACATTTTTAATAGAAATAGTTTTTTCGTAAATATCTTGATAATCCTGTAGCCGATTTTGTTTAAATTTGGCAGTGTTATTTGGAGGAGTACGGGGCTAGTTTACTACTCACTAGATTGAAATCATCATGTCCAGTGGCGTCCCGGAAGGCACTTTAACCAATATTTTTGACTAAAAAAAGTACGCTACTGATTTTTTGTAATTTTTGTAGTTTTTCGCATTAAGCAACTGAAACTACAACTTTTTCATTTTTAGTATTACTTCTGATAACAAGACTAGAATAGACTATTGATATGGAAAAAAAATTAAAGTTTTTGATGGTTTGGTAGTTCAAAATTTTTAGGTTGTTGTTTTTTTTAAATATAAAACTTCCTTTCCACGATATCGGATTATTATTCTGTGGAATATAAATGAAATCAGACATCTCACTTATTCGAAGCTGATTGGACGATAAAAAAATGAAAGAACTCTCTTTCAGAACCTGCAAATTTTATCATACACAGAAGCAACCATTTTTGTGATGGGCATCCTGGAAAAAATACATGGGCCATAAGGTGTCATTGGGAATCTGGAAACTAAGTTAGTTTCCTAAACATAACAAGTTTTCAGTTAGTGAAACGAAGCTTGAAAGGAAATTTTGATGAATGATAACCAAACTTTTATATGTTTTGAGGAAATTAAATTTTTGGTCACTAAGATGTCGTTTCTGCTCGTGATGAGTTTTCGATATTTTAATAGTTATTTATGCAACAAGTGCAAAAAGTGAATGTTTATTGCACGAGTTGCATACAAAATTTTTTCTACGTTCATGCAAAAAGCAAAAAATGATTTATTGAGGTGCGGCACTAGATGTAGGAAAATGAAAAGCGCAACTTGAATACTTTATTATTGATATCGATTTGCATTGAAACAGGAACTAATACGTTTCGAACAATTTACCTCAAACTTTATTTTTACCCTCAATGTTGAAAGTGATAAATATGTAGTGGGTTTGAACGTTTATGTTTGTGTTTGATGACAGCACGTTGAAGTAGAATGACAGATGAGTGCAATAATAGTATATTAAAGTATAAGTGGATAAAAAGGTCTTTAAAACACGCGCGAGTTTTCGAGCACGACGGCGCAGCCGAAGTGCTCGAAATAGAGCAAGTGTTTTTAAGACCAGTTATCCACGAATACTTTACGCTATTTTTTTTTATTGGTGCACCATGAAATAATATATAATGGTATTATAACTACAAAGAATAGAAATGAAAACTATAATGCAAAATGGTTGACTTCGTGATGTGACATTAAGACACCTTTCGTTGTCATGGAAATTAGAAAAACAGATATTCATTCACAATTTTATGTTTATTGTTATCGCAGAGTTCAAAAATGAATTATTCCAATATCAATTCATTGAATAGTGAGGCAAAATCGAGGTTAATACCGGAAATATTCAGTGATATATATAAAAAAGAATATGACAAGTTCATCAAATGAAGCAAGAGGTATCAGAAATAAATGAACTAGTTGTGCTGGCTTACCTTCAGAAAATTTAGGAGCAGTACAAGGCGTCGACTATTATGTACAAAGTACTCCGTCAAATCAATAATTTGTCACTTAGACGTCACGTTTCTCGTTTCTTTGTTGATGTTGCCATGGTAACTTTAAAAAACGCGCGTTTTTTAAAGTTCGATTTAAACACGCTGGGGCGTGCTTTAAATGGGTAAAAAGGGGCACCAATAAAAAAAAAACTTTATAAGACCTTTTTTTTTCACTAAATATGGTTCAATAAAGTTTTGCTTTTTGCATGAATGTACAAAAATGAATTCATTCATTTCCGAAACATAAATAACAATATTTAATGAAATCACAACAATAATTTTTATTACCAAACAGTTTCTGCTATCTGAAGATGAATTTTGGCATATGGCATATCTGTTATTACAGCTTCTCTTTTATAAAGTCGTGACGTCAATTGTAGGTGGAAAATTATAGGAATATCGATTTGCTGGTGACTGTGAGACCATGAAATCTCCCAAAAAACATCCAATCGAAAGTTAATCCTGCATAAATCTAGAATCTCTATTTCCCAAGCGTTTTTCCTGCAATTCCACAGGGGCTTTCACGTAGTGATGGAGAATCCAGAAACTCAATACGGAACAAACCATATCCCGTGGGATAATTATCCAGCTTCCTCTCCCCCCCCCTTCTCCCCCGCCACCTGCAACGTCTCCCCTTTCTTCTCCGTTCCGTTTTCTCCAAGACGGCAACCGTGTCAAGGCCGAATTATTTCGGTGTTTTTCGTATTTTGAAGCACGTTGTGGTCGCTTAAAACATTTATTTTAGATTGTTAGGTTATGTCATCTTGTCAACAAACCCAATCAGAACTGTTCACACTCTTTCGAGTAGGAAAATTGTTAATAACGCCAAATTGATATAATATCAATATACAGGGTGGCCCAACGAAAACGTACCGGAAGGTATGACGAACAAATGAGAGCGTGTAGGAAAAAACGCTTGGACACATCGATTTGTATTTTTAGATGTGCATTTTTATCGAAAAATAAATTACAGGGTGTGTCATTTGACAGTGGCCGATACCAACTTTCTCATTTTAAATTCAACTTCCTGTATATTATTTGTATTTTGGATTCTTCAGAAAATTCTAGACATAATTAATGTACAATGTCCCATACCTATCTTCAACTGTTTCGGAAATATTAATTGTTTTTAGATGTATTTCAAAAATTAACATTGAAAAAAAAATAATTTTATTTCAGAAATTCGAACATTTTAAAATCCCAAACACTGATAATATACAGGGGTTGTATTTAAAATAAGAGAGTTGGTATCGGCCACTGTGTTTTTTTGAAAAAAAAAATGCGCATCTAAAAATACAAATCGACGTGTCCAAGCCTTTTTTTCCAATTTGGCTGTTCCACACTGTATGAATATTCAACTTTTTCTTCAACAAAACGGTAAGTTTTTAGGCGAAATCGATTTACTTTTTGTGTTTTTTGAAAAATGCACTAGCGATTTCAAAGGTAAAATTTCAAAAATAAAATAGCAATGTATAGGGAATCAAAAGGGCTTTTCAACGAGGTAGGAATGCTACCCTCACTCAGGAGGATAAAATTTGGGCTGTACTTTTTGTGTCAAAAGTTGTCCCCCTCATATACAAAGTTGACGTGTTTCAAGTTTTTCTCGATAAAATCTCTCCCAGGTAGTTACACTTTCCGGTACGTTTTCGTTGGGCCACCCTGTATGGAAAATGATAAAGGAGTTTGAATACAGAAAATATACAGAATAATCCTTTGAAAGCAGATAGTTGAGCATCGAATCAATGACAGACAATAAAGGGGTGGAAAAACATCGCAAGGATGCATTAATCAGTCCTCCTCTTCCTTTTCATCTGTTTTAAAAAACAAGTTCGTAGACAATTCGAAGGTTAGACTAACATAAGAGACATTTCATGTTCTTCGGTTTTTAATCCCAAATAAACATAGAATATAAGCTTTTACCTCATTTGGGATGCAATGCAATGAACAGGATCAAACTCTACAACTAACGTTCCTTCCTCTGACAGATCTAGTATGCTATCGGTGCTAGCTTCGAAATGAAAATCAGTTTTCAACGATAATTCAACAGGTACTGTGACTGTCATTCTGAATATTCCAAAAGTTCAATGCGATTAAAATTCAAAATTCCAATTAGGAGGTGCTCCATAGACCAACAGGTATTTTCTTCGTTCCATTGTGCTCATGACTTAGCTTTCTCTTTTTCTTTTGTGAAAGATACTGTTGACAGGTATACAATGAATTGTTGTCAAACAATATTTACTAGTTTTGTGACTGTTTTTGTTGGTGATGACTTATAATGAAGGTAGGATTTTAACGAAAATAGAAAGTGAGTCAGTCAAAAGTGATAATGAAATGGTAAATTCTACGTGAATATATTAATTCACACCCTATATAATATTTTTTTTAAATGCTCATCTAAAAATACAAATCGACATGTCCAAACGTTTTTCCCAACACGCTCTCATTTATTTATTATCGAATTCATTCCATTTGGCTGTTCCACACTGTATCTCGAAAGTTGTCAATTTTTCCACGATAATATTTTGATATTAGTGTTTTTTGAGGCAAATATGCTTTAATGATTTTTCAATACATTTATTATACTCTAGAACGCACTATCCAACGCGGAATTAACGAATTTTGACCTTGAAACACGTTTGTGAAACTTTTTGTGTCACGTGAATCATATTTAATTTCAATGAAAAACACTGTGAATGTGCAGATAACTCTTCGACAGCAAAATTTCTCAATTCGCGAATTTCACTTGGAATTTTCACAATATTTACTCGTTGAATTTTTCAGTGCAATGAAAGAACCATTAACGAAAAATTATGGAACAATTACATAAACATTTACACATGCTTTTCTCACCTCTATTTTGATTATGTACACATTAACAAATGCACTAATTGTTACTTTCTCTGCCAAAAAAGAAATCGATTTACTCATATCAATCTATTATTTCCAAATTGTCGAGATGTTGCCTAATGTATTGAACGATTGTTTGTTAGTAACAAAATTTGTGACACTCGCTCAGATTGTAAACGAACTTTACATTGGTTTGCCATTTGAAAAATAACGAAAAAATTATACCGTATGAGCAAAAGTTTTCTGGACATATTCGTTCAAAATATCCAACACCCTTTTCTAATGTTTTCATACAAGAAATCTGAGGATTGACAAGACTTTCTAAATACAGGGTCATTAGAAATTTGATGTCGGAGACTTTTCTTACCGAACCTGTGCTTGACACAACGTTCATTGCTTGGACTTGTTCATTTCACCATGATTTTGCCGTGTATTCTGATAATATAAACATAAACAATGATTTTTAGCTTATCTTCTTATTATTATTTGGCCCCTTCCAGAAAATCGACAGCTCATTTATTACGTTCTAGGTGAATCTGAGATAATATCATGAACCTTCTACTGATTTTGGTTATATAAAAATTTTTTGTATCAGAATTGTAGGCCATAAATTTTTCATACCTGTGTCAGATTATTTTTTAACATCATTGGCGATTGTTATTCGTTATATTTCTTCACGTTCTTAGGATGGATAATACATACAATCACATGATTACTTGTTCAATATACAGGGTGTTCTTTTAAGACATGCTAATATTTGAAGAGCTTATTCTTTGACACATTTTGTGAAAAAACTTCCTAAGAACGTATGTCCTAAAAGTATTAACTCTTAAGATACAGGAAGATATAGATTATTTAACGGTTGGTACTGCGATAAGAAGCAATTTCAATTCAATTATTTTAATCAAGAACAGAGCATCTGACAAGAAAAATATATTTTTTGGATTCCCATTTATTTTGAAACAAATCTGATCTCTTAATTTGCTTTCAGTCGATGCACAAACATTTTCACGCCGCATCAGATTTTTGAGGAATGGACCCTGAAGTAAAACCATGTGTCGAACAAAGAAAATCCCTGAGACTGAGAATCTAAAAAATTGGTTATCAGTTATTATCAACAAACTGTTTTTTCTTCAAAATCTCATCACCCTATATCTCAAAAATCAAGACTTCTACAACATAGGAAGTTTTTTTCTCAAAATGTGTCAAAGAATAACCTCTTCAAATATTAGCTTGTCTTTAAGGAACACCCTGTATAGGGGGTATTTGTTTTTTTTTACACTGGATGACTTTTATACAGCATCGGAAATGATTCATCTACAGTATGGTGGTTCGATGAGAGCATCCTGCTAGAAATTGAGAGAGCATTACAACAATTCAAAGAAGGGCTATTGGTTGTGAAGTGCTCCCTTGACGAGATGGTAGGACGAGAATAGCATTGCGTCTCTCTCTAATTTGTGGGAGTATAATACACCTGCTTTCCTTGTTGCTCTCGTAAAGTTCTGACCATACCCAAGTTATATCATTTCCGATACCACATAAACCCACATAAACTCTATTTCGGTTTTCATTGGACTTGTTGATCATTTGTGACAGTGGCGCAAGACTACCGAAAAACGAATCGTCCAAGAAACAGAAAGTCGCGAAACGAACTATGAAATGAAAAATAAATCACGAACTCAAATAGAAAGTCGATTGGGTAACCCGAACCTGGGAACCGATAAAAAAAATCATAAATCCGATCTCGTTTCGTCACACTCGCTAAACTTCTGAAGAAGCGTTCGCAGAAAAAGTCATGATGGAACCGCAAAAACTCCTTTGTTTTTTCGTCGGTAGGCACACACGTGTCCGTTCCCATTTCGGAGGTCTGCTCATTTGAAAATCTCCATCCGGTACAGCTTTCACCGGAAAAGAAAGGAACGTAAGGTTCGGAATAGTATAGACATCACCCTTCTGTAACGGCGTTCATTTCCCAAATCGTATTTCTTCTTCATATTATTATTATTTGAAGGGGCGAATTTTTGACACATTTTTAGAAAAAACTTCCTATAAACGTATATCCTAAAAGTCTTAACTTTTGAGATACAGGGTGATAGAATTTTGAAAAAAAAACAGTTTTTTAATAATAACTGAGATATAGTTTTAGACATCTTTAAAAAGTTTGGTACATGTCTTCTATGCATCAAGATGCATTTTGTGATGCACGGAATTTTTCATTTTCTCTACCAGTGGCGTCCGTACGGGGTTTGCATTGAATATTTTTGAAGAAAAAAATATTACGTCACTGCTTACTTCCAAAATAAAAATTACTTTTGAGATCCTCATTCATTATTGGGCAAAATCAATCTCATGGATTTTCTTTTACTTCAGGGTCCATTCCTCAAGAATCTGTTGCGGCGTGGAAATGTTTGTGCATCGACTAAAAGCAAATTAGATCAGATTATTTAACGGTTGGTACTGCGATAAGAAGCAATTTTAATTCAATTATTTTTTTGATTCAATTAATTCAATCAAGAACAGAGCATCTGACAAGAAAAATATATTTTTTGGATTCCCATTCATTTTGAAATAAATCTGATCTCTTAATTTGCTTTCAGTCGATGCACAAACATTTTCACGCCGCATCAGATTTTTTGGAGGAATGGACCCTGAAGTAAAACGATCTTTTTTTCTTTTTTGCGAAAACCATGTGTCGTACAAAGAAAATCCATGAGACTGTTTTTGCCCAATAATGAATGAGGATCTCAAAAGTAATTTTTATTTTGGAAGTAAGCAGTGACGTAGTATTTTTTCTCCAAAAATATTCAATGCAAAACCCGTACGGACGCCACTGTTAGAGAAAATAAAAAATTTTGTACATTAGAAAATGCACCTTGATGCATAGAAGACATGTACCAAAGTTTTTTAAGATATATAAAATATTATTTCAGTTATTATTAAAAGACTTATTTTTTTTTTTCAAAATTCTATCACCTTGTATATCAAAAGTCAAGACTTTCAGGACGTTTGTAGGAAGTTTTTCTTCTCAAAATGTACCAAAGAATCACCCTTTCAAATATCAGCATGTCTTTAAGGAACACCCTGTATATTGGATATCTTATTCGTTCTCCACATTAAAAAATATGAATCATTTGACAGATAAAGCAAACTCTTAACCTAAGAAAATAGATTGAATTGAAAGTGCACACTGTATAAGTTTCTTCAACATATTTTGCTTATGCAATCCCAAATATAATCAAGTGTCTACTATCTAGTATTTGCCCGGAATACTGCCGTTGAAGCAATTGAGAATTTTTTTTCAGCGATTCTAACATCTAGTAGTTTTCACAACCATTTTAAAATACAAATCATGTATAAAACCAATAAAACAATACAGAATGCATAAATTGGAGAAGAGCTATGTTGAGATTTCTCAAGTGCCACCAGGTGGCGTATCGCTCAACTTTAAATATCAATTGTAAGGGTTTTTGACTCCCGGGGCTAACCAAAAATTTGCCGCACCCCTCCTTGCAAAAATAAATGAAATTTTTCAATTTTCAAGATGAATTAGTTTCTTTTGAAAAAAAAAAATAACAAATTTGTAAATATTGAACGAAATTTTTGTTTTCATTAATGCAATAAATTTTTTTCAATAATTTAATTTCTGTATTTAAGAAGTATGTATATTTTTGAAGTTGTAACTGCAAGACATTTCAAAATAATTGTTGATAAATCCATCATCAAGTTCGTTCAATTTTCCTCAATAAATTCGATAAATTCATAGTCTTATTATAATTTATTAATTAATTCATAGGCTCAAACTGCATTGAAAACGTATTCTAATTGTTGGTGCAACTATTAATTTCACTTGATGCCCCCACCCTGTATATTAATTGAAGTAATTACTAATTGTCAGCTTGGAATCATGTGGGTAATGCGTTTCGCGGCGACATGGACAACAAAAACGCCATGTTGTGCAATCAATCCCATGTACCAAATATTTTTAGTTCACTTTGTCGTCGACCGACCGACCAACGAATAAATCTGTGTCATTTAATCGCAATCTGGCATGCTTCGATGATGATGTCCTTGCCTCTCTACCCGATTCCAACAAAATGGAATTATTCAAATGTGTTCGATTCTAATGTAATTAGGAAACGGCGTTGGGACATCGCTTTTTTTTTTCGTGTACCAACTGGCTCACATTTATAGCATTCCTAGTATAGTTCTTCCAATATCAATTGCAGAATATAAAAACTCATTCCGAACCCTTACCGATAATTTTGGCGTGAGTGCCATGCGTTTATATAGGGCGTATATTAAATATTGAGTACTCCTCGCATAACTGTGTTCTGCAATTGATAATGGAAGAACTATACCTACTAGTGTTTTCGTGAATTAGTGATTACCGACCAGAATATTTATTATCACTTCGGAATCTGAAATTTCGCATTATGAATTTATTTTGGCAGGTTTGGAGTTTGGAGGCATAACAATCGCTGTCAAAGTTAGATATAGTCTATTTGAGCGAGACTGTTGTGACAGCTCACCAGAAAGTGCGGCGTTGCAGCTTGTCTATTTTTTCAACGATACTCCGAAACTGAGAGTTAGGTTATGTTGTTTATGTTTATCGTTCAAATTAGGCAATCCAAACCACGTGACATCCAATGTGGCGGCTTGGGGCACACAATGCGATACCTTGGCTAGTAAACAGTGAATTTTATTTATTTTCGGAGTTTTTTGGTGTTTCAAAACGGTATTCAGATGGAGAGGTAATATTTGAAGACATTGATGTTGAACTATTGCTTGGAACTATTCATTCAGTTCATTCTTGCAGAGATAAGCTATAACTTATTGTAACTTATCTCTGATTCTTGTCACAGCATTCGTTTTCGATATTAAATGAAGTTGGGATTAATTAATAATCTAGATCCTTTCACATTGGATACTGATGATGATTTAGATTATTCAATTGATGCTGTTCTTCTTGTAATATTCTGGTCAAAAAAAAAATGTCTACTGCAGACTCTCTGATACATCAGTTTGGAGTCAGTGAGATCATATCTCTTGATAGCAGCTAACCATAGGGCCCTTCGCTTCCTAGTTAAATCGTTCTTTCTCTATAACTGCTCTATAAGAACATGTGATTAGTAACAGTAGAAACCGATTAAATGCCGACTTTATTTCGGTTAGTACGAGATCTACAGCCAACCACAATGCATGTGATAGGCCTTTTCTTCAGTAAAAGAGTTAATAATTAGCCACAATTAAAAAAACGCACTAGAGATAACTGAATGTAACAGTTTTTAACTCAAGTCACATATGTAAACACCAAATGTGTGCCCCAAGCCGCCACATTGGTTTTTCGCTTTGACAGATCGCTGGATTGCCTAATTGATTTGAGAAATATTTTCGATTTATGAGATATATACACCAAAATGGGATGACTATTGTTCAGATTTAATGAAGAAATTGTCAGTTCTCAATTCAGGAATTATATATTATATTCTGAGTACACAATGGATATGTGATGGAATTTTGGAAAATTCGTTCTCGGACACATTCAAAAATATGGTAGCGGCTTGTTTTTAAAATGATCTAGAGAAGAAAAAAATACATTCATTTGATGTGGTGGATAGAAAATTACATCTGAACAACATTTTGTTCCAAGATATAATTGTTCTTATCACAATATTTTCAATATGATACATAGAAGAAATTTAATAAGTCAAAATATCACAATCACATTGAGGATTTGAAATTCAAAAACAAAAGTATAATCCTTCAAAAATAGTTCTGTTAATCATCAACTTCTTGGGAATGAAATATTACATAATAACATATCCATTGAATACTTTCGTCATTTAGATATAGATAGAAATATCAGGATAAAAAAAGGTTTTCAAAAGAACATGTTTCCAAAGTTTTAAAAAATCTCACCTAAATAAACTAACTTCTTTAGCCAATCTAAACTTTCTCTTCAAATAAATTTGGCATCGTCGTGAAGTGTTACCATAATTATTAATGCACTCAACCCAACCAATAAGAAGTTCAGTGATTATCTAGATACTTTTTATTTTGCACTAATGGTATTGAAAGATAACCAAATCTGTCAGAACTGTCTTCGATCACATAGTTTTCATTGATCTGATCACCACAACTCAGAATATACAAAGGGCGTCATCCAACTCTGAGCCTAGCACATATTCCACCCTGTATATCTTACAGCAAGAAACGTATTCCTATAAAAATATTTAATATTGGGTTTGGAGTAAGCTCATGTGGTTCGATTTCAATACGTAAATTTCAATTCTTTGGAAATCGTTTTTTGCCAAAAATGCTTCTATAAATAAATGCAGAAAAATGTATAATCAATTGCCTGATAATTTAAAAAATATAAATAATATCAGATTACAACTAATCTGTTGATAAGCGAATTGTATTCTTAAGCAAACAAATATTGAATCAATGATGCAACCATGTTTTTGACAAATTTAACATGTTACAAAACTTCAACAATGCGATATTAATTTGATATCGGCGCCAGGTAGATCAGGGCCGTGATTATCATTTCGATAGTTGATACCAGAATTGGAGAAATCACCTGGTATTCGACTTTCCAAAAACCCCTTTCAATTGTCAAATTATAATTTTAATTTGGTGTCATACAGTAAGTCTCCAGAATCAGTATATCTATGTATCAATCCAGAATAGGAAAAGTGGGCGGTGCTATGACGTCCTAGTCCCTAATCATGTCTCAGCGTTGTCAGACGCACTGCTAGTGGGTATTGTACAGTATGTTCTGATTTTTATGATTATTAACCCAATTATTTATTATGCAATGTGTAAGCAACGAAGCATTGGGCTTAGTGAAAAATTTTATTTACCATTGGCGTGCTGTGTTGAGGAAGGTGGAAGATTATTTTATAAAAAGGCTTACTCCTTTGTCACATTCAGAAACGTCATTAAACGCCCCAATTTTCATAAACCAAATTTAAGGTTGATTTTGGAAAACATTTTTCGTAATAAATTCTCAATAAATTGTACATGCCCTAAGATAAACTAATAGATTCTTGTGTTTTTGACAATACATTTTGGTATTGAAAGATAATCAAACCTGTCTTTCTTAAATTAATATTCTAATTCGTTTCATTCTTCGTTTTATAAAATAATAATTATGTAAAGTAATTTATAAGCAGAAATATGTCAATTATGTTGTTTTAAACAAAAAGTAGTCTTTTCCATCACCAAACACCCATGACGTAACTCGGAATCTGTCTTCATAGCCGCGAATATCGATTACGATTTTTCGGTTATCGTTTTTGTAGATTGATATATCGTTGGTCTAGAATCTAGATTGCAGACGATGCGATGTTGTCGTCATCACGATATTCCGTCAAACAGAACCAGTAAAATCCGTGTCAAGGACCATCTTTTGAGCAAGACTAATATTTTGGAGAACGTCGAACATAACAGGTCTCTTTTTGTTACAAAAGTTAAATAATACCTCGATCGTTCCACCAGAGGCGTATCAAATAAAAATTCATTGAAGCACATATAACTATGAATTCATAATATACAGGGTGGGTCACGTTGAATAGCACCTTGGACATACAGTGTGGAACAGCCAAATGGAATGAATGAAATGATGCGCATTTTTTTCAAATAAAAATAATTATATAGGGTGTGTCATGTGACAGTGGCCGATACCAACTTTCTCATTTTAAATACAACCCCCTGTATAGCATTAGTTTTTTGGATTCTTCAGAAAATTCTAGACATACTTTCATGTACAATGTCCCATACCTATCTTCAGCTGTTTCGTAAATATTGTTTTCAGATGTATGCATGTGAAAAAACAAAAAACATTAATGGGACATTGTACATGAATTATGTCTAGAATTTTCTGAAGAATCCAAAAAACTGATAATATACAGTGGGTTGTATTTAAAATAAGAAATATGGTATCGGCCACGCTATATAATTATATTTATAATCGAATTCATTCCATTTGGCCGTTCCACACTGTAGGTGTACTACTGAAAAGTGTTTTCTATTAGGGCTGGTGATATTTTCAGCTACGTAGCGTTGCGCTTCTACCAAGTACCATCGTTGTTGTTTCAAATGGAACACACTGTATGTTACAGAATTATTTGTTTTGCCGTTTATTTTTCAACATTTTGTTCTTGTTCATAAGAAGTTACAGGCTCCGTTGAAAGTCAACAGTGACATTTATAGAAATGGAAAAAATATTGTTACTAATTTTTTGGAAACTATATTTTTTTAAATTTTGATAAATGGGATTTTTGAAGAAACTGAAAATCAATCAGTGTATCTGATAGGGACTGAGTGGATTTCAGGACGAGACTGAATCGATGACAATTCTTATTTTCACGAAAGAATACCAATATTTATTTTTTTCATTTGTTGCATACTTCATGAACGTCACTGCTAAATTTTATTTATAAATTTGGCTTTATATGCGTATCTGTTCAAGTATAAAACTACATAAAAGCATTTAGAAGGAATTTCAATCATGTTTCAGATAATCAAATGATATACAGGGCATTACATTTAATGAAATAAGTAGTCTTCTCTATTTTCGTGTGTACCGGTGAAATTACGAATTCTTAGCAACTCTGAATAATGAAGAACAAACTTCTCTATAAAGAACTGATATATAGACCTTTGCTATACTAAACCCCAAATATAAAGTTTCTACGCAAGGTTAATAACAGAGTTATAAACAGAAAAGCAGTCATGTATTGGAAAAAAAAATGGAAAATAATCATTATCTCGAAAATGGTTGAAGATAGATATAGGGAATTATCAAGTGGATATTTAAAAAAAGAAATAATCTAAAATAAATGGGTATCGAGATGAAAAACTCATGCTATGTATAATATTTTGAGGCGTTTATGACTCACTGGCACTTTTTTGGAATGCTTTCTATGCATTTTAGACAGTTTTCTTTTGTAGAATTACTTTCATGCCTTTTCAGATTTTCGATAGGATTGAAATCTGGTGAGTTACCAGGCCAATCCAACACCTTCACGTGGTTTTAAACAGGAAATTTATGACATGTTTTGCCTAGAGTTGAAAAAAACATAGCAGTACGTTACGTAGCTCCATTAAAAACCATTTTTACAGAAATTGTTGAATTTTCAAAGGTGGTTCTAATAATTTGGTCCTCCTGTATATACGACGCCAGCTTCAAAAATACATTTTTCCTTTTTCAAAACTGGTTCAACTCAAATTAAAGCACAAACAATCGAACCACCAGGTATGCATCGGAAGCAACCGATACCAATTCCATCGGTCGTTTGAATGTAAAATTCGGGTCAATCGATTCTTGTGTGCTCGCAGCGCGGCCCACCCCCTGCACCCCGAATTTCAATGTCGGGCCGCGATCACGAGCGTCTCGACGGCGATAAGGACGTCCCCGGGCGACGCTGACCTACTGAACCAGCAGCTCTATCTGCAGAGATGCAGCCCGATCGCGTGGAGTTCCTTTCGATTTTAATCCAGAATTGATTTCTCTGGTGGTATGTAGAAGAGGCAGGGGCGGAATGAGGGGGGAATTGACCTAATTTTAATGGAATTCAGTATACAGAGGTGTGCACGAAAATCGGCCGGAGCTGTAACCTCTGAATCATTCGAGATCGAAAATTGAAATCTGATATACAGGGTGGCCACTTTTTTATTGGGATTGTATTGGTAACTTTCAAACCATAAGATTAAGAAGGTCGGTCAAATAGAGGAAAAGTTGCATTCATAAAAGCATTGTCAAGCAGTTCAAACAAATCGAGATTATCAGGGCCGGTTATTGAGATATCATAAGAAAAGTAAATTCTGTCATTTTGATTTTTCTCATTTTCCCGCTTTATTTCGAATATTATCGAAAAACGTAACGGGAATTTTTTATTCGACAGTAAATTATCCTCAATTTGACATGTGCTGATTTCGTATCCAACGTTTCGTACGCACTGGGCCACCCTCAACCTAATTTTTTTCAATACGGACCTGCATATTTTATGACACTTTTCGAAATAACTTTTAACGCTGGATTCAACGACATATCATTGCATTGCATTACACAAAATGGGGGTCAATTTGAGTATTTGTTGTAATTAATTTTTTATCGCTCCTCTTTCTATGCTACTGTAAATAATAAGGATTGATGTGGAATTCATTTTGTTGTTCTTTCTGTTTCACACAAAATGATCCGGAAAAACTACTGGTGTATGTAAAATGATACCCTGAATATGGAAATGGAAAAATATACAGGGGGTTCCATTTGAAAATCAAAAGTTGGAGTCACTTCCGGTTAGACCGGAAGTGATGGAATACAATGTTTCTCTCCAAAAATTAACAATAGCGTATAGTTGTTACCCACCAAATTTCAAATTTTGATCTCGAATGATTCAGAAGGTACAGCTCTGGCCGATTTTTGTGCACACCTCTGTATATTTATACAGGCTGGATAGATAATTGAAGATCAGAAATGGAATAGAGGAAGAAAATATTCGGTTTCAATCAAGAATTCTCCAATATCTTGGACTAAGAATACAGGGTGTCAAGGAAAAAAGTATCATGCATGAATATATACCCGAAACTGCTTCTTTAACAAATACGACAATGGTTGATATCGTAAGTAGATTACTTTGGCGCTTCTGGAAAATTTGCGTGCATCAACATTTAGTTGCGTTTTTAGCGGAAGATAGAGAAATCGCTATTTCTAGTCCAGAATGATATATACCCTTTATATGGCGCCCTCTATTAGTAATCTAAAAACTAATAGGATATTTGCATTCTACATCATACAAAACTCCCGCATACCACATTTTGTTGAATTCTTACCTCTTTGTCCAAAGTTATTCAAAAAAACAAATAAAAAAATAAACCTCAACACCCTGTATTTCTCAAAGGAAGCAGTTACGGACATATATTCATAGGACTTTTTTTCATATTTAATGGCCCTCGCGTGACACTATGCATGGCACTTTTTTCCTTGACACCCTGTAGAGATATGGCTTTCTCTAGAGTCTAGATCATTATGGTATTAAGAAGTTTAAATTAATAAAAAAAACATCCTATTAGGAAGCAGACAGATTTTTGTATGTATGCAAGTGGAATATCTTACTTAACAAGAAGTTAATAAAATATTCCACGCAAAATTTATTATATTAGCTATACTGCTAAAATATTTAGAGATATAAAGATAAATGCAGTCAAGAAAACATTATCAGTGCTGAGTACGTGAATTTAATTGGTACATAATAAGCTGAAGGATAGCTGAAATGACTGAACAGAGTAGTAGTCTCGTTTTGTATACAGGGTGTTTTTTAGATAAACATTATTTCAGGAGATTTCAGTTAACAGAAACTGTTTTAATGGAACAACCAGTATATTATTTATGCAGATGCAGCTCTACTAGTATGATGTTGAGTATTGGAAAATTAAATAATTCTATTTTTCATAAATTCATAGTAAGCGAGGTTGCTTTGTATAGTTTTCAAAACTTCAGATTCACAGATTATTAATTGAAACTAACTTATTTTGATTCATATGTTGCAAATGCTATTTTATTTATCTTGTACATTCCATCAAAGTTTTTAAAGATTTTTTGTGTTTGACAAAAAAATATTAAGACTAGAAATATTCTGAACGTCATATTAGGAGCTTGCATCAACATTTTTGAATCACATCAATGCAGTTTTTCCAAAATTACTACTTTTACAGCATTGAGTGTCCCATTTGAAAAAAATAAGTTCTTGCTGATTATAATCTCCTTTTCAATCATCCTTCGCCTTACATAAGTTTCGTTTAGTTTTCTTATCACTGATTATTCATGCACCAAGTATCGTGAAATTTTCATAATTTTTGCTCTAGCTGGCAGAACATCCTGTATATCTTGAAATAATTTAGAAACGTGTATTTGCGCAAAGACAACACCTTCAATTTATTTTTTCTTTATCATAAATCCAAATAAAAGTTATTCATTGTATTACTTGACTTTTATTACAAAGTCGAACATCTAAATATTCGTTTATAAATAAAAGACGATAACAAACCTCTGCATTCGTCAGCGAACGTGTAAAAACACCTGAATTTGTCCACTATGTACAAACAATACCATCATCACCATCATCCAATTCCATTTTGATACAATTGATACGATCGACCTCAATACAGGCGAAAAAAGTTAGGTTGGATTTATCTCTCCTTTGTTGTTCAAAAATGAGAATATCTACAAATGTATGTTCGTGCATACACGCAGTACACAGTATCAAGATAAATTATTATTCTGTTAAAAATGTGCCAAGGTTCCCAGTTATTATTACAAACAATATACGGCGGCTATTGTTGTGAATGAAAATGAAATAATTGTATGTGATTACAATGATGATTGTCTGCTGGTTGCATAAAAACTCGAATTAACAACATCAATTAGCGAAATGTGAACTTTAGTACACGTACAAAGTGTTTCAATTTTATGCCATTACATGTTCTGTCGGATTTAGTGATCGTTCAATTTTTCTTGCTACAGATATATTGATACAGGGTGTTCCTCGAAGAATTGTGTTAACCGATTTTTTGGAAAGTGTCAAAAAATATATTCAACTGTTAAACTTTTTTTAATGGGAAATTATAGACTTATACCCTGAAAAATATTCCAGAATATTTTAAATTTCATGTCGAAAATCACGTTTGAAGATTCGAAGAGAACTGTGAATTATTTCTGAAGAATTTTTCATTCTTTTCAAGTTGATTTCTTATCGAATAGGAACCACTATATAAACAAAAAGAAAAAATATATAAAAACCGTTGTCGAGAACCGAATGGATTTTTTTCAAATGCGAAATTGAAAAGGAAACCTTACATAAACTCACTCTTATATGGAACAAGATTTGATTATCACATGAAAAATAATACCAATAAATCTAGCACAATTGAATGAGAAATTAATAAACTTTATTTAGGAAATTTGATGTTTGCCTTTTTCTACTTGAAAATAACTTCACAACTGACAATATGGCATTCCAAGGATAGAAATAAATATACATAGTGTTCACCCTGCATAGGCAAAGGGTATCGTCTTCAAATAAACAAGTTGATAATATGCTTTGCTATTAATCGGAAGTGCCCACCATCTTGGAATTACTGAATTTCTGAACTGTTTCAAAAGTATCGAACGATTCAAAAATCAATAGGAAACATTTCGAAGCATTCAGTTATTGAAACTTTTGGAAGATTATAGAATTTTATAATGCTAATTCTTTGAATCCATCTGAAAATGAAAATACCAAACAAGTCATGAAATATAAAGTGTTGTATTTGAAATAAACTAACCACATTTTGATACAATAATTATCAAAATCTTTTTCGTAATAACAGTTTTTGTTTTCGTGATATATATATTTGAAGGTTTTTGGCCAAATTGAAGTTAATCATGAATGAAAAAATGTTTCAATTGAATAGAATATCTGTACCACTGAACTCTTGAATAGAATTTAATATATCTATTGTTATTAGTTATATGACTATTATTTTAATGACAGGAAAACATAATTCTCCTAAAGGTCCACATAGTTCACTCATTCACTGAATAACTATTGAAAGTTGATCATTTTCCAAAACGTCCAACCCCTGTCATTCAAAGAAAAATAAACACACGCTCCCATTTGATTTATGGAACCACTAAAACTGTCAACACAGTACAACAAATTAGCCAAAAAGCAGCATTCAACATGCACTATCATAGGTAAATAGAATTGTTACAGGTGAACCTTTTTTTTTTGTTATACAAAGCGCTGGAATTTATTGCTTTTACCTATGTTGTCGTCAAAACAGCGTTTCGCTTGATTTTCACAATAATATTCTATGCGTTGTAGTCTAGAAGTGTGGTCCTTTGTATGTGGGATTGGGGTGAAGGGGAAAAGTTGTACAGAGTGTTTTGGAACTTGAAACTGGTAATATTGTTCGGACGTAAATAATGTGATTTTTTTACTTGAACTACCTATCAGTGAGAATTGGCCGTACAATAAATGGAAAAAAAATATTGAAACCTGGACAGCCTAGTTTTCAGATTTTTTGGGTAAAAGTTTAAAGGAAATTTGATTCTCTTGTAATCCATAGATAACCCCTGAGCAAATTTATCCCTTAAATTTAGTTTTTCATTCTACGGACATGAAGAATTGTTTTCATGCTTCATTGAAATCCCTTTATTTTTTAATTGATCAGTTTAATGGTTTTTCTTGACAATGGATGAGATCAACAAATATAATAATAAAAAATATTGTATACAGTGTGGAACAGCCAAATGGAATGAATTCGTTAACGAATAATAATGTGATAGTGGCCGATACCAACTTTCTTATTTTGACATAATTCATGTACAATGTCCCATACCTATCTTCAACTGTTTCGGAAGTGTTTTCAGATGTATTACAAAAATTTAAAAAAAAGAAATTTGCTATATTATATTCAATTTGAACATCTTTTACATTGAAATTATTTTTTTTTCTGTTTTTTTTTGCATTATTTGTGAAATAAAATAATTTAATATTTTAATGTTAATTTTTGTGATACATCTGAAAACACTTGATATTTCCTAAACAGTATAGGTATGGGACATTTTACATGAATTATGTGTAGAACTAATATTATACAGGGGGATGTATTTAAAATAAGATAGTTGGTATCGGCGTTTTTCCCAAAACGCTCTCATTTATTCATTATCGAATTTATTCCATTTGGCTGTTCCACACTGTATGTATTCACTGAAAAATAGTATGTAATATCGTTCTGAATGCTGTAGTTTATTTAACAAAAAAAATTGTGATCTAGCCTGATAAAGGAATTGAAGGAATAAGAACTTGAACCTGATCTTTCAGAAATCAAAAAAAATTTCGTTTTCAACTTTACGCAGAGTTAATAGTTTAAGATACAGCCTCTTGACAATCACCCCAAAAATCTGAAATTAGTTTTGTTCCTTTGATTTTTGCGAGAAGTGTAGTTCGAATGCTGTAAAGACGAGGCCTGAAAATATGACAGTGATTGATCCTGATGCGCACGCGCTAATTTCGACAGTTTTTTATTCGTCAGAGATTTCACACTGCACAATCCAGGAGTCAGAAACCATCGCAAACTATCGCGGATTTCTAGTAGGAATAACCCCTTTAACGATGCTAATGATTGTCACATTAAAAATTCATCTTTTTTATAATGTATTCGGAATTGGGTCAGCATTCGTGCTGATCTGATAGTGGAAATGAATTATTGTATGCGTTATCAGTGCCGTATCGTCGACGGAATCTAGGGAAATGTGCCTGTTTACGCTACACATTTTCAATTAAAGTTCAGTGGGTCAGCCTGCCGCAATTTTAATATAGATTTTATTAATAGCCGCTATACAAATGAGAGTGGATGCGCACAGCAGAATCTTGTAGAGTTCAGATCTTCATGAAATAATGGGTGATCTATTCATTTGATTCGAGTTTTTCAGTTTTATTATAGGGTAGAGTTGAAAAACGTCATATTTCTTTTCAATTGGTTTCTCATTTTTGTCATCAAACTTGTACCCTGGAAATTTTCCATATTTGGAGCTACTAAGGACATATACAGGGTGTTCGGTACAGATATTCAAGGGGTACTTCTTCAAACCAGAAAAACATTTATCCTGACAACCCCAACCTCTTTTGAGATATACAGTGATGAAGATCCAAAGAAAATTAATAATAATGATCTATGAATATAAGGTCATATAATAATTCAAAACTCAAGTACTCTTGATAAAATAAAACTCGTCTTTGTACAAGCTGAAGTCTATATTTTCTCATGTATTTTGGAAGTTACCTATATGATCTATCAATTTGCAGTCGATGCACTGACATTTCTGCGTCAGATTCTCGAGGAAATGATCCTGAAATGAAACGATTTTTTCACTGGATTTATTTGATGCAATACTCTTACGGACGCCAATGGTTGAAAAAAGAATTAAAATATATATACATGTACCTCAAAAATTGCTATTTGGTGCATTGAATAAATAAACATATCTGGGATATAATTGAAAGTTAGATTTTTTACGAAATTTATGCCTCAATTATTATTTTCATTACTTAACATACCTTATGTTCTATTCTTAGAATAGGTCAAAGAATCACCCATTTGAGTTTGCACGTCTTTGAGTACCACCTTGTATAAAATATTGGTCCTTAGAAACGATTCTAAGAAATCTTAACAAATATTATGAAATAAAAGTATCAAAGCAAATTTTCCATATAGGCTCTAAAATAGTGTCTGATTAATTAGCTGACCGAGCCCCCTAATTTAGGTAAAATCGGGAAAAAACACTGACGAAAATAATTGCAATTCCAGCATTTTTTGACTATGTACACTTCGCAAATTCACTAATAAATTCGAAAAAATATTGAAACCTTTTTAAAAATTCATTTAGTCGAAATACGTTGAAATCATTTCCGATTGAGTGCAAATATTTTTCACGACTTTTCTGCATTTTTCAACACTCAAAATCCGAAATTTTCTCTTTTTCATTGAGATCATTACTTTTTTTGCTTTTTTTCAGTGATTTTCTGAAATTTACTCAAATTATTGATGATGAACAGGTCAAACGAATCTTGACAATTGGAGAAAGATTAGGAATTTACTATTTGAAGTGTTGTTACTTCAGGGTTTATGGTATTTGAAATTTCGAAATTTCATTCTTACAAAAAAAAGTCAGTTCAGAACAAAAATGGAGGCAATATTCGTAAAATGAATAAATCTCAACTGAATGTATTTTCATAAAATTATCTAAACTGTAGAAGAGTTGACTGTAATCCAATCAAAAGAACACTTCCATTCTCAAAACATTGACAAGTCGATGAACGATTTCCATCAATCACCCCGTATACAGGGTGACCATTTCCCAACCTTCTGTTACGAAACAATCGAAAGTGGTAGATCATAATTCAACACCGTTATTGCCAAACCCTCGACGAGGTATATCATGTACGAATTACTGCAAATGGTACACGTAGAATCATAACATTGTCCGCATGACTGATAGACATTTTGTTCCCTACATGGTGAAACACGATTCGCAGTGTAATCCAACCGAATTGGGTGAAATAAACTGGTCCACCAGTGAAGTGTTTGTTTAGTCATTGGTTATTTTACCAGCCACAGGTTTTTAAGTAAGGGCTGAAAAGAAAATGAAGTAATTAAAATGTTTTGTGAACTAGTGCGATGTTACTGAATTTTTGGTGGCTAATAGACCTACTTTCGTAATGTTGGCGACTGAATTCTTGTAACCATTTCTTATTTGGATTTATTTCTGTTTCAATAAAATACTCTTGTAGAGATAATGTTGAATACAGGGTGGCCCATTAGTGTGTGGAAGTAGAATTACTCACTTAGGGATGAGAATACAAAAAAATACTTCGAATAAATGTTGTTATATTTGCGCAGATATACAATCCAAAAATATTTTGAGATATACAGGATGATCAGCCATAGCGGGGCAACATGAGTTTTTTTTTAATAAAATACCCTATAAATTTGTTCACCATCAAACTCAGCGTAAAATTCTGCGTCCAACGCATCTTTATTTTTCCAATAATTATGAAAAAATTCGTGCATAAATGGTGTCAAAAAAACTTTCACACTCATAAATGGGTGCCCAAATTTGGTCAATAGGATGATAAATGATGGTTGAAATGTCTGAATGCAGTAGAAGTCCAGTTTTTGATAAAGGGTGTTTTCAGGAAAAATGTTATTACAGGAGATTTCGATTAAAGATAAATTCATTTCTCCAAATGGAACACCCAGTGTATTATTCCACCATCCCACATCAATAAACGTATCGTTTTCAAATTTATATCTGAATTGTTATGTTATAGCATTTATGTAGCATAAATATTGGATTAATACATGTACTATTCATTTTAATCAATATGCAGACATGAAATATGAAGTGGTTAAGATCTCAATAAAATGAATAAGTAGCTAAAAATATTTATGGATATGTCCGGATAAAATTGTAATTATACATTACTTAACATAAGTACTATAATAAACAATTACAATCAATAACATGAGAGCATTTTCCAACTGACAGTTTGGAGAATTATTTCAAATGACAAGTGACTTCAAGATGGATTTTTCACATCTGAATATTGTAGATAATAATCTCTTAATGATATTAATCTAAAATACACAAATCTGTCTCATACAGAAAGATAAGCTGAAGAAATTGTATTCGGACTATCTTTGCTGAATTTGAAACCAATTTGAAGAATGTAAAGAAGATATAACTCACAAAAATCTCACATAATTTCATTTGTTTCAGGTAAATGTTCTTAGAATTACTTTCCAGCGATACTATGTAAGTAAAGAGACACATAGCTATGTTCATTGTCTCAGAATATGAACGTTCATGTCATCTAACTTTGTAGGGTTGCTTTATTTTTGAAATGCATACCGAGCTGCTCCTCATCGAATTCATTTCCCAAATCGTTTCCTGATTGGCACTAGATGTTCTACAACATGCATGTGGTCCAGCTGCTGTAATCTCTATCGATTCTATCTTCTGCCTTTATTTTCCAGTGGCGTCGTATTTTCAATTTCATTTTGAAGTATAGGCACTTGACAGTTACGATAACCGGTTTATTTATATTTTAATACAACCATAGAATTCGTTTGTTTTGTTTTTAAAATAAGATACGATGAGAATATGATTCTTCATCCCAATTTTTTTCACATTTAGGTACAGGAAACTTATCAATATGGTCTCATAGGAAATTAATTCAGATTTTTGGTTACAAAACTTCTGATCTTGTGATTATCCTGATCATTATTACTCTTATTTCAAATTGCAATTTCAATTCGCGAGAATTTTGGATAGTATGAAAATGCGGAAATTATCAAATATTCAAATTCCACATCACGTAAATATAGTTATTCATTCAACCATGGTATGGTTGTCAACTGTCAAAATGTATTATCATTTGTGCAAATGTTTGATGGATATAACTTACTTATGTAGAAAAATTCTGCGTTTTTAATGTTTATCTAAGATTGAATGCATAAAAATCCTTTCTTTAAACATAAAGTGTCTAGTTATCAAAATAGAGGAATGTCAATTTAGGACTTTAAATATGTGAAATATCTCAAATAGTATTGATTTATTGATTTCGTCGTATTTGGTTCAAAATACGGATGTACAAAAGTGAAAATTAACCGGAAAAACTTCTTGATTGAAAACGAAATGAAATGGAAATTTTGTTTATTCTGATTATTTGTACAAAAACAGGATAAGGAAAGCTCCTTATATACAAGTGATACCGTCTGATAGGTTACTAAAAAATCATATTGAATATATCTTTTATAAGTCGAGAGCATTTTTTAAAACAATCTGAACGATAATCTCAACCCAACTTTCTGTTTCGGAGTATCTCGGAAAAAATAGACAAGCTGCAACACCGCACGTTCTGGCGAGCTGTCATAACTATTTTACTCAATTAAATATGCTATATATCCACGAAATATTCTTTAAGTCCAGAAATAACAACCATGATGAACAACTAATGATTTATCTCGGTAAATTAAACTTGCTCACTAAAACATTATAAGATAATACGTTGGTTGAAAAAATTTGTACTTCTCAGTCAAGTGCCATTGATACATCAGTTTTTTTCACCTAATTGACTACTGAATGAAAAATACTAACCGCATCTTTTCAACAGCTGAAAAATTTGAGTATAAAATTCGAAGAGGAAGCACTGTGTTTGTGAATCCTCCTACAACCTACCCGTTGAAAACTGAACTATTACAAAGAGAATTGAGATAGAAACGAATGTGGTGTGGGCGAGAATCTCGATAACACATTAAGATAAGCAATGTATACAATTACAACGTAGCTTTATGATCGCTATTTACATTTAGATATTATTGCAAAACGTCTCTGTCCATGAGGAACCCCACTACTATTACTCTAATCGACAACTCAAGAAATTATTTATTGAAATTAATAATATGAATTTAGTTTATCTAATGATTATCAGATATGTGTGGATTATTTGGAGCGTGTCGTCGTTAAATTTGTATAAATAACTGTTCAAAAATCGCAATGTAATGTAATGTTGCTCCAGAATCAGTGAATATTTATTCATTTTCCTACAGTGCGATGGAATAAGCGTTAGCACCCCCTATTAACTTCATAATTTGTACACACAGGTTGATTTGTATTGTAATCATGGCGTTCTACAACATACATGTTTCGAACTTTCAATGCCCTATCAACCCCTTGTTTTTTTTAAATAAGAAATTAGAATGCGACATCTCATTCGAAAGGTCTTGAAACACGATTCTTGAGTTTTTCGAGAGTTTTAGTTTTTACCTATAAAGACAATTTCGTAGATTTTGTTGAATAGAATATTCACTAAATAGTATTTTTTTTTCAAATAAATGAACAATTGTAAATTACCAAGCAAATTCAATAATTCAGAACAATAATAATAAAATAACAATTTTCAATGTTAAAGTTGTTCAAGATATTCGCAATTTAAAAGGGAAATATTTATTTCACCGCACTGTATAACATTGTCTCTGCTTTTTTGGAACCAAAATGCCAATATTTGGCTTCTGGTGATTTGAAAATTTCATTATACTGCAAAAAATTTACATCAGCATAAGCTATGGATTAAAATCACTCGCTATGCCGAGTTGGACTTGTCCCTCTCTTTTTCTCTTTTCATAAATTATGGTACAATTTCAAGTTGAGGTGTAAATATTGGGTGTAATTCATTGGGAAATAAAATCGATGGAATTTATTAATAACCCTCCTCGAATTTTACTTCATCATTGGCGATCGCAAGGCATGTCCTATTATTTTAATTATAGTTCTGTTTATTCAGTGGCGTCGACTGTTTTATCTTAGATTTCCTCAATTAAGTGAATGAAAATTAACTGCTTCCCACGATGATAGTCATCAGACAATGTTCGTCTATTCAAGTTGGAATTTGAATGAAGTTCTGAATTATTGTTATTCCACAAAAACTCAACGCTTTATTTTTTTTTTAGAAAAGTTCACTTTTCTTCACACAGAGTTTTTGATACTTCTACGCGTAGTTCTAAAGATTAGTTTAAACAGCAAATAAGACGAAATGAGGAATTAAACAAAATGAAAAAAGAAACGTTTATTATACACATCTATACAGTGTGGAACAGCCAAAAGGAATAAGTTCGATAACGAATATATGAGAGCGTGTCATGTGACAGTGGCCGATACCAACTTTGTTATTTCAAATACAATCCCCTGTATATTATTAGTTTTTTGGGTTGAAAACATTAACTTCAATGTAAGAGATGTTCATAATGTTTTTCTACGTCATCATGTTCAAGCGTTTTTCCCAACACGCTTTCATTTATTCGATATCGAATTCATTCCATTTGGCTGTTCCACACTGTATGGAAGCCTTCATACAAGAAACAAACTAAAATAAGAATGCTCCCATATAGATGTGTATATTAAACGTTTCTTATTTCATTTTGTTTCATTTCTTATTTGATTTCATTTTCCATATAAACTAACTTTTTGAGGTTGAGGAAATTGGTACATTCTTTATTTTGTTCTTATTTGCTGCATAAACTAACCTTGAGTGAATTGGAATTGTATTTCAGTGCAATGATAAAATTATACGAGAGGGCTGTATACAATTCACACTGTGAAGATACCAAAAATTATCATGAAAAATTAAAAGTAATAGAAAAGGGACAACAAATAAAAAAATTACAAGAAATTGTTTCTTTTTGCAAATTTATTCAAGAAACTAGTAGTACAAAATCACGAACGAAACCAGAAATCACATTCTGTTGAACAAATTCATGCTCAGAACTAACTTGAGAACATCAGAACTAACCTCAGAACAACAAAAAAAAACAGTAAACTTGAAGAAATTCCTATATATTTATTTATTACATCACAATTTTTACATCACATCTAGTGAATATCCCATTAGATTCAGCCAATGATCTATTATTATATATCTATTAGATAGACTGTAGAGAGAGAGGTATCGATTCCAACATAAGAGTGAGACACAATGATCGAAATCAGCTGAGGAAAGGCAAAACATTCTGTTGTTCTTATGGATTTAATAGATGCTTACAACTATTTTTCAAATTTTGGTCTTATTTGAGTGTATATTACTTTCATTTTCATAGTGCATTATTTAGGGTGTATCTGAGATTTGTGCGTGTAGTGAAAATAACTTTTTTTTCATTTGAATTTATATATTATATTATATATTAATAACTATATTTCATATAAAGATGACTTCTTGTTCAGCCTATGGTTGTACCAACAGATTCCACAAAGAAAAAAATATATCATTTCATAGCTAAGGCATGTGAGGCTTCAGAAATAATGATTTTGATGTGAGATTCAGATTTCCAAAAAATCCGAGCATCAGGAAAAAATGGTTAGTTGCTATATGAGAAGGGAAAACTTCATTCAAGGAAGTGCTGCAAAATAATGTTCTGAACATATTTGTCCTGATGATTACGTTGTTAATTTTGGAAATGAATCTTTGAAAAGTGGTGCAGTTCCTAGCATTTTCAAATTTCCAAACCATTTAGTGAAGAAGCCAGTCAAGTTAAGGTCTCAAAGGCTAACCAATGCAGTTAAACAAGATATACCTGTGTGTGAGTTCAATAAATGAAATGAAAGAACGAATCAGACATAAGTATACAAAATTAATTTTGTTCAAACATCAGTGAAAAATCTACAGAGTGAGCTACTAATTCCGATGTTTGTATAGGGTAACTCGGAACACAAGAAATTTATATTGTCTCGAAAAAAAGTTGTAATTTTGACTTCTCGAAAGATCGAACTTTTGTTTATAACAAAATACACGGTACCAAATTTTTGTATTTGTCAGTGAATTCGTCTCGAAAAAAGAGACCGAGAATTCGACCTTTATTTTTTTGTATCTCATACCGAGTTTAGTATACCCTATACAAATAATCGAAATTTGCCCACCCTGTACATTCGGAATATTGCCAACATTTTTCAAAGCCCACCTGGTTCAACTTTTTGTACAAAAGAAAAAAAATATTTTTAGGTATACCTCATTATATTTTTGTACCCAATAAAGTGTATACCTACTTGAATCGTTCTAAAACAATTTTTATTTTTATACCTGTTTGATTTTTCATCGTCAGTTTCCACATGAATACTTGAAATTTTTTTTAAATATTCAAATCATGAAGCCAAACATAAAGGTGCTTCATAAGTTATCAGAAAGGAGGCAAGTTAAACTCATATTTTTTGAATTTGAGGGCCTATAATGATCAGATATCATACAAAAATGATTCATTATCAACAAATGCTTGGCAGGCAATGGATATTTTCAATTAGAATCACATAATTCTTCGAAATTTTGAAAAATTCAGAGTATCTCCCATATAACGCAATGTTAAATTCATTGCTTTTTGCCTCTCAACTCAACCTTTCTCAGTTGCTCTCAACATATAGTCTATAGCTCCTTCTCTCTTTAATGTTGGAATCAATGCTTTGCACAGCACATCGACGCAAGGGATCATCTAGTAGAGTATATTATCAGATCATTGGATTCAGCAAAATATACCATTTCATCATTAAAGTTGGCAACACTTTACGATGTTTTCAAACGATTTCTTTACGACCATAGTTATGATTCAGATTCTAGACCACGCATAAATTTCAAACAATCTTTGTGATCAAGTAAACATGGAAAATCGATCCATATTTCAACCATTTCAATTAGAAATGATGATTTCTCAAATGTTCAATGATTATTCAAACGAGAAATTATCCTATTCAGGTATATAGTCCAATGATATGCATTCTTTTAGTAATAATAATAATCTTGATTTGAATAAATCATAAAAAGCATTGAATGAAACAGTGTTAAAGAAAGAAAGAACACTCTCGAAGTCTCCAAAAACACAACAGAATACAGTACAAAATTTCAACCCAAATAATCTCCCAATAAATATGGTTCAAGATTCACTAAATATTCCCAAATTTTTGCCCTTGAGATACCCTTGATTTGAACATTTTTAATAACGGAGGTTATTGAAAAACATGTGCTTGCACTCTTTTCTATGTTCAAGCGTGTTCTTGTTTTATACAGGGTGTAACTGAATAAGTGTGAAACATTTGAAGGGGTGATTCCTCCTCCAAAAAAAGATAGGATCTTTCATATAAATGAACTTCATTGGAGCATCCCATGTTAAGATACAGCCACTTGAAGGGGGTACATAAAATTTGTTCAAACATTTTTTTCACAAGCACTAATAGATACAATATTGAAATTAACCTGATATTTTCTACTACCAAAAAGATGCTTGGCCAGTAATTTATTTGGTTCACCCCATGGTTGTAAGGAGTAGAAAACGCAATCCCTTAAATTTATTTCTGATGTAACTTTTTGTCTTATTATTTGTTTACCATTTGAAAATGTATTTCTATGGCATGTAAAATTCTAAACAATAAATGTTCAATATTTGCTCAAATAAAGGGGCTGTATCTTATCATAGGATGCTCTTTTTATGGAAGATCCTTTTTCGATGAGGAATCACCCCCTAAAATGTTTCACACTTATTCAGTTACACCCTGTAATATCATTCGATTATTAATGAAAATTCAAATTAAAAGGGGGCGCGGGTACAAAAACGTTGCAAACCACTGACGTATGTTTCATGCAGCCTCAAGTGTCTGCTAACAAGAATCGTACCGTTACGAAATCGAAAGCAAAACTGCAGAGGTACGCGGAAAAACACCGGAGGATCGCCAACCGCATTGTTTGAAAAGTGAATCTGATTCGTAGTCGTCCGTCGAGGTAGGCAGAAGCAGATAAGCAGAGACAATGCGAAAAGTAGGATGTCTGTCGAGAACGAAAGTGGATACATAATGTAGGCAGTGTATAATGTGTGTTGGTTGGCACAGTTATACAATAATTTTTACTTTCGATCGTACGGCAGTTCACGTAGCGTATCGACTGCCGAATATGGTGGACTCGAAAATATTCGGTGGTTTCCTCATAGTCCAGGCAATACAGGAACAATTTTTGATTGCTAATTGAACATTGTTTCAAAACAATTTTTGATAATATTGCAAATCTTGCAGTTGTTATTCACGTATTTTGCTCTACAAAGCACGAATTTTATCATATTATCGTGAGGAAATTAATACTTTTCCTGGAAGGTATCACTTATACCATAAAATTCGCTGTATTTACTGTACTTTCCATTTTTTCATTTATAATGTGCAGAGGCGGATTCAGAGGTTAGCCGTCTATGGGCTATTAAATTAGTGACGTATCTGAGTTTTGATGCGCTATTTCACAATGGTATCAATTAAATTTGCTATTAATGAAATTAAAATTTTATAATATAATTATTCTAACTCATTTCATTTCTAATTATTTCAATTCTAATTTACTAGATTCGTATTTTGTGTATGATAATATATTTATTTGAATTTCCTAATTTTTTAATAAGCCTGTGAAGAGATCAAAACTGCAGATGCTCAAAAAAGTTCCAAAGGTTTTCTGTGTTTCATTATCCACATGAAGTAATGAAAAAAAACTCATGAGAAATGCAAGTTATCAAAAATATAATCTTATGAAAATAATAAAACAATATTTTTTTGTAATAAACCATTTCACGTGACTCTTGATTACAATTACACGTTACAATACAAGGAAAATTAGAATTCCAAGTCGATATTTCGAGGTCGTATAATTGGGATCTAAATAATCCTCTTGTCAAATGAATGAGCAGAAGAACATTGTAATTGATTGAAAAAGATTGATTAAAGACCCACTTTGTTGCTCCATAGACCATCCAAAATTTTATGAATCACCCTATATATTTGTCTCCATTGAAAACCTTTGTGAACAATTCATTTCATCGACAATGAATATTCAAACTACCCAAAATGAGTTCGCTAAATCTCATTCAAAAAGCACTAGCTTACAGAGTTCTGAAGAAATGAATAAACTTTTTATATAAGAAGGCTAATATTCTGGGTAATGGCCACTAACTTATTTCCTTATCACAGAATTGTTGAGTTATATTATTTCTTGAAGATATAGTTAATAAAAACTAGAATGTAGACAGAAGTTTCATAACACTCAAAGATTTCTTAGAAATTGATGATTTATAAACCAAAAAGCACGAAGAAATTCTTCTCGACCATTCTAAAAACAAAAAAAGTAATACAGACAATAAAATTTAATTGATGGACGTCATTCTCAATTTTTTTCTGCTTCGATGCCTGGATTATTTTTGTTAATGAGCTGCTTTTGAGGTTACGTGGGTATGGAAAGCAATCATAAAATTTTACCAATGGGAGAATAATGATTCATGCATACCAATAGATTTGGGTTTTGCGGTTATATTGTGAAAGACCAAACAGCAATTCTGAGAAATGTTTATTTTTAAATATTTTCCATCATTTTATAGAAGACTTTGGTTCATGTTATAGAGGATACAGACACAAATCAGAGTAAATGAATTAACAAATAAAAAATCATCAGGATCTATTAGAATTTTATTGACATATCTTGAAATCATTTCCAAATATTTTTTTTGGTTTATAGTAATAACAAGTTTGGTTTCACTCAAATGAACTCGAGTTGAATTTTCGAAAACTAACGATATAATACTATGTGTGTCTTATTTCGATTATTGATAAATATAAATAATTTTTTAAATCAATATTCAACCCAAAAATACATAAATGAATGAGTCGATTTCGAACAAAAATTCTTTTTTAACCTCAGTTAGTAGTTTAACTTAGAGATTCACGGCTTGACTTGATATTCAAGCTACTTGACTTGACTTGAAATCAAGTCAAGTTCGAGTATGTATTTATCAAGTACTTGAATAATCAAGTACTTCCATCAAGCTACTTGATTTTTAGCAGTTTTATTATGTTTCAATAAATAATGAAATGATAATGGAAGTTTCGAAAGAAACTCTCGTTTATGAAACTCATTATATAAAAAAACCAGAAATATAAACTATTTTAAAATGGATTCAGAAATATATGCCGTTCGACACGTCCGTATCAAGATCAAGTAATATCAAGTAGCTTGATTTCAAGTCAAGTAATGAATATCTCAAATCAAGTCAAGTAAAGTATATAAATTTTCACGAGCTTGATTGTCAAGTCAAGTAGTTCCTCAAAATATCGAGCTACTTGACTTGATGAATCTCTAGTATAACTCTTCCAATACATTATGAATTGATAATTTAAAAAATTAAATAATCGAAAAAGATACAAAAATCATTTATCAGTTCGAACTTATCATTGCAAACATCCACTTTATAATCGCTGAACAATACAGATCGATTCCTGAAACTACGGATAATATGACCAACTTGGCACCACCGCCCCAGACAAGTCATTTCGTTACCGCTGCCGGTACTGCCTGCTACAGTGAGGGTGTGCATGAGAACGGTGTCACGACACCAGCGATTGCGCAACCATGCTGGCTTGCACGCGCGCCACATGTGACATCATCGTACCGCCAACAGGTACTATGGCGCGGTGTTGCCGATAATTCCATCAGCAGTAAATCCCCCACTTTTCCGACATTCGATGATTGATTCAGTGATTCTCGCTGCCTCATTCCAAACCCACGGAAATCGTACGAACATCAGCACGTTATCCACTGGAGACCACGAAAATAGGTCAAACCAATACGCAGGCAGGAAATGGGTCACCTAGTTTCCGCCATAACAAGTCGTAGATGGTTCTCGACGGGATCGAAGCAGGCCTGGCGAACGATGCTTCTTGTAAAACATACTCTCACTCGGACGGTTCGTTAATTCGAGTTCATTTATTCGGTTTGCTGATAATCAACAAGTGGGAATTCATCTGTTTTCAATCAAAGTGCTATTTCTGGGATGGTCATTTATTTCTGGATGATTTTGTTTCAGTCTAGTGTTTTTTTTTAATTGAAATTTTTAAAAGACCTCAAGTCAGCAAATTTTCCAAGCTTTTTGTACCTGTACCCTCTTCGAAGAAACTGTTGTGCCCCCTCAGTTTTCCTAACAATTTAATTTTATAAATACTCAACTCATTCTATAATTTATTCGAAATGCTACAAAATAATTCACTTCACGTAAAAATATAGATGAAAAAATAATTATTTTTTATAAGAAATAATAATTTCCAATGTGATAAGAAATAATATTACAAAAATCTAAAGAAAGAATATATTATTAATTTTTATTCATTTTATTTTTTTTCATTTTTATCATATTTTACATCATTCAACAGACGAAGCCGATTAAATGATGGAAAGACAAAGCTTAGAAACACAATTTCTAATCGATTTACACCAACTATAGTTATTTCAAATACAAGAAATATAAATATTGAATATTAACTAGAACAATATTTATTTATTTATTTCAAGTTTAGGATACAAACAGGTGAAACCCATACAAGCATCCACTAATAATGATAATAATTATAGATATTTCGGTAATCTAAGAGGTACAGGAATAAACTAAATTGTATTCATTACAACATTATGAATTGAAGATATGTCTTACAGTTATCTTGAAAGAATTGAATGTCATGGAGAATATATATAAATTATTACAATATTTGTTGAAAGAGTAACACATTCTGGTGATTGGAGAATTGTTTCCCAAATTCATGTTGTAACTAGGACTAGTCAGTAATTGTCTATTTCTAGTAAATCTTCGAGGAACATGATGAAAAATCATAGACACTAAATTAGGAGGATCGTAACAATTTCTCATGATTTTGTACAAAAAGAGTAAATCCGAATTATTCGTCGTTGTTCGAGAAACTGTATATTATATAGAGAACGAATTTCACTGATGCCAATAGTTATATTTCGAGTATTCTGAAATCTAACAGAAGTAAAAGTTGAGAGAAAAAAAGAAATGAACCTTCTCATATCACAAATATTTACAAAACGAAGTAGCTACTAGGAAAAAATTAACATTTCAATTCTGATGATAGTTGACCACTTAAAAGGGTGGTGAATGTGTGAGCAGATTTGTTTTTGGTGTCGACATGTAAAAACAGAGAAGGAAGGCGAGATCTAAAAAGAACAATTTTTGGTATAGCTTGTCTAAACCCGTCGAAAATTTGGTTTCCAATCTTTGTCTTTCCATCCTGTTATTGGCTTTGACTGTTGGATGAAGTAAAATAAAATAAAATAAGAATCAGTGATTCAATGTTTCATTTATAAATCCCACAAATTCTTTGCAGATATATCAAACGATTGTTTAAAATTGGATCCAAGGACGGCATTGTTATATTTTTTAGCGAGATGCAATGAGTTGCTAAAAATAATTCACCAATTTATGTGTATTGTACGCATTTATATTTGAATGAGGAGATATGAATGGAGGTTAAAAGTTGAAGGTAATTTAGCGTTACTATTTATTTACTATCGTTCACGAAACAATATAGTAAATACTAATCTTAGCAGAACTGATATGGATGCATAAATTTTGCTGACGATATCGTTTATCCGAGTCTGTTTTGATGAAAACTAGTTTTCTGTAACTAATGAGACGTTTGCATTATCATTGTATTAAAATCTTGTATAT
Organism: Plagiodera versicolora; assembly: GCA_037013635.1. Lineage (NCBI taxonomy): Eukaryota > Metazoa > Arthropoda > Insecta > Coleoptera > Chrysomelidae > Plagiodera > Plagiodera versicolora. Next base: position 5,051,766 of record CM072991.1, on the reverse strand, counting down.
ACAGGGTGTTCCTTGAGGACATGCAAATATAGTGATTATTTAACTCATTCTAAGACAAAAATGAAAGAATCTGCTAAAAGTCTATACTTTTGAGATGAAGATTTGAAAACCTTTCAATATCTGGGATAACATTTCTTTGATTCTTCGTGAAATTTTTACACGTTGTTTATCCATCAGGGTGCATTTTTTATGTATAAAATCAGTAGCGTCCGTACGGGTTTTGAATTGAAAGAAAATAATAAAACTGAAAAAATCGAATGAAGCCAAAATGATTTCAATTTGACATTCAAACAGAGAAATGTTGAACAAAAAGAATGAGAATGGACATAATCAATCTCAAACTAAGAATGATTCGAATCTAATGGAATGATATCTGAGTGGACGTCTAGCAAGGTTGCCAGATTTTTAATAAAAGAGATAAATCTGAGAATAATCGCGTAAATTTAATGTATATCAAAGATTTACCTGAATTCACGCAAGAAATAACAAGAAACGAAGGGTAGGGACGCGACTCTCGAAATAAAAATTACTTTTGAGATCCTCATTTATTCATGAGCAAATTTCATTTCATGATTCTTTATTGCCGGTTGTATGGTTTTCACTGAAAAAATATATTTAGAAAAAAATAAATCTGATGCAGTGTGGAAATGTTTATGAATCGATGAAAGCAAATTAAGAGATCAGATTTGTTCAAAAATGCATGAGAATCCAAAAAATATATTGTTCTAACAGGTGTTATGTTCTTGATTGAGATCATCAAATAAAAATAGCATCATATCGTGATTATGAAATTTTCTTCTCAGTATGAGTCCAATATTCATATTAGCATGTCTTCAAGAGGCACCCTGTACATTTCCCAACTTTGAGGATACATTTTCTATCCAGATGAAAGTAATAAAATACTTCTCGAATTTCTATCGGCCTTGCAAAAGATCGAACACTAAAATTACTCGATGATTTTTGCGTGTTTGTATACACAACTATGTGTTTATTTCGAATCTAGGTCATTTTATCATATTATCTTATAATTGAGGCGTGTTTTGCATTGTCGACCTTGGCCCAATAGCAACTACCAATATTTAGACTTTTTGTTCATTCCAACACATGCATTTTTACGTGAAGCAATAATTTAATTACTCAGACGCGATACGAATCAAGTAATTACCGAGATCGTATGAATCTTCTCTTACCCTTATTTTCGGGTGGTAGTGGCTACTGATCCATTGCGACGTTACCAGAAGATGGGATTTATTTGGAATATATTTCGAGATGTATTCTGTGTTTGTAAATGTAAAATAATTTTTTACTTGAAATTTTTGAAGTATTCCCACTCTTTTCAAGTGGAAGGATTTGCAATTCGGCACATTAGCACTAGAGGCGATGCAACTTTGAGAGTTTGTGCTTAGTAACTATAAATTGATTAATTATCTTTTACTATCTCAATTAATCTTGTGAATTGTATGCGAAATCAACATTAACTGAATAAGTTCATACGAAATCTGAGGTTGAGGAAAAAGGTTTCTACAGTTTTGATGATGACTATTTTGTCAGTTGTTTCGTTTCAATACCTTTTGAGAAGCTTTTTGTGTTGAATTTCTTGACGAATAAAAAAAACCAGTAATTTTATCTGATAGTATTTTATAAAAACAAAGTATTTTCGAAATGTCTATTTTGTATTTAGTATTTTGCCAAAGTATTTAGTATTTTGTATTTGACATTAATCTTTGAAACATTTATTAAAAATGCGAATAATGGGACTCCTAGTTTCTTATTTTATTGCACTGCTGGTCATTTCTTTTATTGGCACCCTATTTTGCCTACTTGAAACATGCATTAGCGTGTTTGAATGAAACTGTAAAAAATGCCATACTTTATGGTTACATCAATAACCAGATAAATGCGAGGTCTGTCAACTGTCTATTTTTCTGAGTACAACCTCGTAATGTTGAAGGAAATATTACTCTCATAAATGTCGGATATGTTTTGTTCAAGCATTTTCTGATGTTTTGGGTATTATCTGTATTTCTGTTTCATTATTTAGCGGGTAATAAATGTTTGTACAGCTAATTATGATGTGTAATCAGTAAGTAACAATTGTGTTGACAGTTATTAATGTGACAGTATTTCCATGCGTCCTAGTGTTAACACGGAATGTTCAATTTGAAGGCTTACGAATAAAAAAAATATGTCTTTGAAAGAATTGAATTTGACTTTTTCACAATTAAAATAAGTTTTCTTCATGATTAAAACTGATTATGAAAAAAATCCTCAGATTTTTGATTGAACGATTTCAGGTTAGTTTATACAGCAAAACACAATAAAATGAAATAAGAATCCACCAATTAAATCACAAATTTGCTTGACATGGCATTTTTTTTGCTGTATGTTGCCATGTTTCCATTTTTCCTTGATTTTCATCAACATCAATTTTTCAAATGATATATATTCTTATTGATTTGAAAGAGAATTATTAGTCACATTAATGCACACCTTGTATTCATATTTCTTTGAGTAGATACGAGCTTTTTCAACTCAAAGAAAAACACCACCTAATGAAATTTTATAGTGAATTCGCGTCTAAAATCATCGAAAATTGAAGATTCAGTTACAGAAAAAAATAACATTTTCGGTACAAAGCCATACTTAATCTAGATAAAAATTAATTTTTTTATCGGTGCCCCATTTTACCCATTTGAAGCACGCCTGAGCGTGTTTAAATCGAACTTTAAAAAACGCGCGTTTTTTAAAGTTACCATGGCAATATCAACGAATGAACGAAAAACGTGAAGTCTAAATAACAAATTTTTGATTATTGATCTGACAGGAGTACCTTGTAAACGTCAAATAAAATATTACTCACAAATGCAAAACTTTATTCAAATGTAAAATGTGGCACCAATAAAAAAAATAGCGTAAAGTATTCGTGGATCTGGTCTTTAAAACACTTGCTTTATTTCTTTACTGCGCCGTCGTGCTCGAAAAATCGCGCGTGTTTTAAATACCTTTTTATCCACTTATACTTTAATATACTATTGATGCTTCTCTTCTTCTTTCTGCAATCAAGTCATTTCTGTAAGAAAGCGTGTAATTTCCAGTTATTTTTGATTTTGTTGTCATAAAAAATAAAAATGAAAACTTTTCTTTTAAAACTGGTATAATTGAATTTGAAAAAAAAATAACCCTGCATTCAAAATATATTCTAATAACCTCATATTTTGAAAAAATATATGAAATGAACTTTACAACGAGAAGGAAAACCAAATACTTTCAAAAATATACTCAACTTTTTATTCATGTGAATTTTTTTCTTAATCAAATGAAATGAATATTCCACTCCACCCTGTATATTTAACCCACTATTTTAGCCACAGTCAAGTAAACCTGTATCTAGGGTTCTAAAAATATGAAGATTCCATTTCCTGTTGGCACATTGACGTCTAGATGAGACTTCTTGTTGAGGAATTTTCGATCGTAATCATTCTGAACCAGGTAGTTTTGTTTGTTTACTCAGAAGTGAGTTCCGCACCATCCACTGATCCACCTTCACCCCTCATAAAATCCTTGGAAGCCACGTGTCTAGCAGTCGGCGGGGGTTGCAATACAGGGTTGCCATTTTCACTCGAAAACACTCCGCCATTGTTCGATAATCCGAACGACACCTCCCGCCGTAAACGAAACTCGGCACCACCGCATCGACAACGGCCCGAACCCCGGCCGAAGTGCGGAAGGTAAAGGGCTCCCCCTCTTTCCTCACCCCCCCCCCTCCCCCACACCCTTGCCTAGTCCGTATCGCAGCGTCCACATGATGCGCCGCGCTTATGTGGGTCAGTAGGCCATGCCGCCCCACCATCGTCCAGCCCCTCCATTCGCCAGCCTCTCCCACCTTCTCGGCGTGCGTGCGTGTGTGCGACGCGGTGTTGCCGGTAGCACAGATTTTTCCGTGGGTACACGGATTTTTCGATGATCAGGTTTTTTGTTAGAGAATTATTCTAGGGAAATTGTTTTTTTGACGATGATCGTTTCGAGTAAGGAAAATTCGAGCTATTTATCGATTTCAATAGCAGGCAGCAGGGCCAATACTGAAAGTTCATAAAAACTCATAGTTTATATATCTTATTTTTCAAATTAAAATAACTAATATATTGCAGAAAATTCATTATTTTAAAGGAAATACATAAATTTAATCATTTTGATTATTAATTTACACTAAAAGTGCCGACATTTGAATTAACAAATAATGTATAAATTTAATTTCTTAAATTCTCGATTGAATAAAGAATGACTAATCAAAAGAGTTATTTCATTAAATTCAACAAAATAACTAATATATTGCAGAAAATTCATTATTTTGAAGGAAATACATAAATTCAATCATTTTGGTTATTAATTTTCACTAAAAGTGCCGACATTTGAATTAACAAATAATGCATACATTGAATTTCTTAAATTCTCGATTGAATAAAGAATGACTAATCAAAAGAGTTAATTCATTATATTCAACAATTTTAATAAGATTGAATTTTTTTCAACTTTCCAAATTTTGCCGTCCCAGGAAATTTGCCGCCCTGAGCATTAGCCTACCCCTAGTATAAATCCACCGCTGAATGACAGCATGTCGAATGTCAAATGGTTTGGAGGTAAAAACAATGAAAAGAAATGAAATAAACTTTATAAACACGTCCATTTTGCTGCTCTACCAGTTTATTGTTCTCAAGAAAAAAAAATCAGGGCCCAAATCGATAAACAATATTTATTTCATCATAATTTTCGAAAGAATTTTGGTTTTTCATCGATTTGAAAGCACCTGGTTGTTTTTTCAATCTTATTTTGAACTCGCAAATATGATTGATATTTTCTGTACGTCAATTGTTATTTGGGATTTCAAATTTGCTGTTACAAAAGGTACGAATATTTTGAGAAAAATGCAATAAATCATTCACGGAAAAGTAAAAGCAGTTTTTGTCACTCTGTATTTTTAAAACGATCCACTATTGAGGTGGGGTACGTTGTATGTTATATTTTGGCTTCAGAAATTCGTGGCAGCATTTTTTTATATAATAGAAAAAAATCATAACCCTACAAGGAAAAAAAATGAATTTGGAATAAAATGGAATAAGAATGCACTAATGAAATAATATATTTGCCACGACTCGACCCAACTTCATTTTATTCGCTATATGAACTCTACATTAGGATAAATAAGAGACAATGTCGTGTCTACTTTGGAAAACTCGATAAAAGTCGTAGATCTACGGACATTTGGGGGAGTAGCTGGCAGCACCGCGGCGCGATGGTGTAAGAAAATGTGTGTGCGAGTATGACTTCACAACACAAGTAACATAGACCTGGTTCGCGGGAAAGTGGGTCACTAGTCCCGGCTCACTTTCACTTATTGCTCGGCATCCTAATCATTTTCCATTGTGGCCCTGCGTTGGAAGCACGGTTGTAGCTTTCGTTCGGACGGACGACAGTCAGCCAGCCAGTCAGTCAGCCGATCGGCTTCGTTCGAGACGGAGGTACGCGAGTGACCGCCCGTGTGTGTGCCATTCTCTGGATTATTATATTATCATCACACCTGCCTCTCCGATTTCGTGAATCCGCGAGCCATGTGGTGTAGGTAGTGCCCCTTGCGAAAGAGTGAAATGTTACTCGACATGGAGAACCATTCGACGCTGTTATCTCTGAACATGTCGCCGTTCCACCCCGGCGCCGGCGACTCCCCCATGCCCAACCAGGCCTCTAGCCCCCAATACAACTCGCCCCCGATCTCCACCTCGTACCCGAGCAGCTGCCAGCAAAGCATGAACGTGCAGCAATCGCAGCACCAGCTCTACCAGCAATCCATGATGAGCTCGCTTGACACGTCGTATCTCTTTTCCGCAGGAGACGGTTCGCTGTCGGGCATCGACCTGGGGGGCTCGGGATACCAGATCGCCGCCGGCGGCGGCGGCGGTCCCTCCGCCATGGTGCTTACCCCGACGGCGGGCGGGGACACTCCCGATTCCAAGTACGGCATCGAGGAGTTGTGCCCCGTGTGCGGGGACAAGGTGTCCGGCTACCACTACGGCCTCTTGACTTGCGAGTCTTGTAAGGGCTTCTTCAAGAGGACCGTGCAAAACAAAAAGGTTTATACGTGTGTGGCGGAGAGGAGTTGTCACATCGACAAGACGCAGAGGAAGAGGTGTCCCTTCTGCAGGTTCCAGAAGTGTCTGGAGGTCGGGATGAAACTAGAAGGTGAGTCGTTTTTTTTTCTTTTGTACTTTCAAACTTCATTTCGTAGTGGTTGATATAAACTGAAAGGTGAACAAAGTTAGTGCTGGTGTTTCAGAAAGTAGAAATCCAAATCCAGAGTACTCAAAAAATGTCAATTGGAAAGAACGCGTTCATTTAATTGCGAGTAGTCACTGTTATTCCAAGTGTCAATTAATCTGGTGATAGTCATTTCGAAAAATGGTCTTTTGAATTTCGAAATAGTCAGTTTGTTGTATGGAAACATCCAATTGATTTCAGTCTGGGTAGTGTTATTACTGAAAACATCAATTAGAGTTTGGAATAGTCACTTCTTTATAATTTAATTTCAATTCCATACAAAAAAGTGTCATATTAGTTGAATAGTCAGGATTGAATAATCAGTATGAGATAAAAATGTCAGAGAGTGAATTTTAGAATCATCAGTTCGATGTAAGAACACGTTGGTTCAGTTTTGGAGTAGTCAGTTTGATATAAGAGTGTCATTTATTGAATAATCAATTCGGTAAAAGACATGTTCATCGAATCTTAGAACAATCACTTCCAAAAGTGTTGAAAAAACTGTAGAATAGTCAGCTAGTTATAAATGATTGTCCATTTAATCAATCACATAGTGGTCAGTTCGATATTATAAAAACATATTCATTGAATTTTAGAGAAGTCTCTTATTTCAAAAAGTGTCAATTACAATTCAGAACAGTCAGTTTGGTAGAAAAAACTGTCAATTAAATTTTAGAGTAGCCTATTATTTGAAAAAAAAAAACGAATAAATTTCAGGATAGTCAGTTTATTATAAATGATTGTAATGAAATTTTAGAAAAGTTTAGATTCATTGTGAATTTCAGAGTAGTCATTGTTATAAAACAGTGTCCAATGTAAGTTTTGATTAATTCAGAAACACCTAGAAAAACTTATATGAAATGGGTTTTTCTGAATTATTTCATAGGCTTCAAAATATTCTGCACCTGAGTATTAGATAGTAACTAAATGAGTGAATATTTTTAATTGCTCACGCTCTCTGACATACTGGCAAACTTCAACTAAATCTGGGCAAGGAAACTTACATAATGTGTTCAAAGAAAAATAAAATCTAAAATTCATCAACTCGTAACATAACAATATAATCAACAAATACTTAAAACAGAAGTCGTATTAATAGATGAATTACTTATACCAGCATGTATTCGAAAAGAATCGGTCGTCACATCTTGACAATAAGTAATTGTAAAGTTACATTGGTGAAGAAAATGTCTGAGGTTGATTTATTAAATAATCGAGATTTGGTAAAAGACGATAACGATTCGCACGTGGTGAGATAACAATAATAATGTAAACAATTGCTGTTAATTTTAGGGTATTTCCAACAAACATTGTTGTGTACTAACACAGATAACACCTAAAATAAAGTGGAATATAAAATACTACTAGAAATATCATAGTTAACACTAAAATTTTTATTTCTTTTCAATTGTTGCTTTCAATAGGAAAGACATTCATTATTTATTCTTTGGCCAAGATTGAGGATAAATCAAGAACAAGGTTGTCAAATATTTTGCTTTGTTCGTTAGTATCAGTACGTTATATATTGATTCTCATTCAATGCGTTTGCTTTGAATTTTTCCCAAATTGCTTCTTTATTTACTTAACCCCCTTAGTACTCGAGTCAAGCGAAATTTCTACTATTTTTTTAAATCATGTAGAAATTTTGTTTGAAAAAAATTAAGGCTCCTTAGCCTATAACCATTTTGCTTGAATTATACTAAACAAAACACTGGAACTCCAATTTATATTAAAACACTTTTCTGGCTGATTTTAATTATACTTTGTTATTTGAAATGATGAATTCGAGAATGTGTTTGTTAAATTCTTGACCAAATTTTTTTAACAACTCATTTTGTTCATAAATGCCATCATGATCAAGATATCTTGTGTCAGTCTATATTCATGAAGGAAAGAAATACCTTTCAAAATTTCGAAAAATTAAATAACTTCTTCATCGAATGAAACTATTGTATACCAAGTGTATATAAATCCTGAAAATTAATGTAGTGGAATCTGCGAAAAAGTGCACGATTATTTTGGTTCCTACTGTATATTATTCACTATAAAACCAACATGTTCGTACTGGAGTGACATGAACACATCTTATCACTGGTAGATAACGCGCAACAGAGTTTTCATTGGTATAAAGTCTAGACTTATATCCAGTTTAAAGTAAAAACTACTCACTATTTATATACACACATACGTTATGGCTTCGCTGTATGTAGGCAATGTTTGATGCTAGACCAAATGTAAATATAGAAAAATAAATACAGCCTCTAAGGTAGGCAGATTTGAATCATTTGTTGCACAATAATTACTGTTATTGAGTAAAATTTACTTTTACGGGAAAAGATAATTAAAGTATATAGAGTGATTGAAAATTCAAATATTTTTAAGTAGATCACATGTCAATCAATCAAATTTTTGGTTTATTTTTCGTAATTTCGTATTGATGTATCAGTTATATTTTGTTACATATTTTCTACATTGTTGTACAGGGCGTTCAAATATTCTCATTCTGGCAGTAGATTTAAAAATGATGGACTGTCTCTATCCATCGTTTTTAATAAACAATGAGGTACAGTATGTACCTTCCATTTATTACATGATAACGATATGAAGTCATTTTTTCAATAACACGTCATCATGTGGGATTAAAAAATTTTATGTACACTAACTGTGACTGAAAACAACCACAACATGTTCTTCAAGTTTTTAAAATCTGGCAAGAGTTATCATGGCTTAGTGTTTCAATGTTCTCATTATTATTTTACCCAACTTTTGATAATTGAAAAAAAGCTCTAGAAATTCAAGTGGGGTTAAATCGAGTGATCTAGGAGGCCATTTTCTTGGTAGGAGGAGTTGAATAAGCAAATGTCTCTCAGCTTTTCCTCAGGCTCCTACATTTCTAATCATTGAAATGTAAATATCGATGTTTCAAAATTATTATTTTTAAAATGAATGATGATCAAGAATGTCACGTATCAGTCTGATTATGTAGGTAATAAAGGATTTTTGGCAACATTCAACATAGTTCTTAATAGAAACGAAACATTAATTATCATTCTTGAAGCCGAACATTTTCTAAACGGATTGCCCAACCGAACGCTGTTGAAAGACTCTTTGGGAATTGGTACATGCGGCGGAGATATTGTAAAACCCACATAAACACTTAGTCGAATATTCGTTGCCCAATTGACTGACATTTACTCGGCATTAAATTGACGCTGTTCGAGATTCACAAACGGAATGGAAACGGATATCTGCCAGGATATATCCGTGATGCACGGTTACGTATAGTGGGTGTCATAAAATTCAGTATCCACTGTTGGATTGTTCATTTATTTTAGGTTGGTAGTTACGACACATATACGGTTGGCAACACTTTACGGTGGTGCCAAATATATTCGGCTTTTTTCAAATGATCTTCCTATAATCAGCTGATATATGCTAGTTATTTATTTCTATTGGTCTAAACAAAAATCGGAATTTCTTTTTATAATCGATTATTTGAAATTTTTTTCAGATGCAGTGAATTAATGATTCATTTGAATTCTGAAAATGGAATTTCGTTGACGTATAGTGGTTCCATGAGTTTTGTGGGTTTTTCCGAATAGATCGTGAGAGGAACAAAGAATAACGCTTTCATTCGATTTTTCTCAATATAAGTAAATGCACCGTTATTACCCTCACCTAAATGAATGAATCACTATGAGGTACAAATTATTTCAGATATATTATTGTTAATTTTCTACTTGAGACATGATATTGAATGACCATTGCCATTAACTCAAATCTCTACTCAAGACAGAATGATCCATTCTTTATTTCTAAATTATTTCTTTCAGTCCGATTATTAATTTATGGGCCTGCAATTTCGCACCTGATGTGACGTAACCATTAACCTAGAATAAATATTGCATACGCACGTGCTTGTGATGTTTTCGATGTTTCGTTGTTTTGACAGATGACGTTGACACATGTGACATTTGACAGGAGACATAACAAACTATTCAATAGCTTTGGTATACAACTGATGAGACTCTTGAAGATTATTTACTGAGCAACACTAGGAAATAGAAAATTCACGAACAAACTTCAAAACGTCCGTGTTCATGAATATTGAATAGTTCGTATATCTTCGTATACGTAGTTCAATTCGCCTGTTCACCTTGGAAGAAACTATGTATAATAGCCAGACATACACCATTTGTGCGATTTTTTTCTTTGTTATTTCCGCCGCTAACTTGGGTATACATTTCTGATAATTATAAATGTTTATTTCTTTTTCCAGTAAGTTATGTCATTCTAGATGGACTAGTTACTTGAAATATGTAAACAGCCAAGTCATGAAGTCGAATTGAATCAATATCGACACATGTTTTGTTCCTAACGCCATGATAAATGATGATAGCGATGAATTTAACCCGGAAAGAGAGCTTAATTTCTATTTTTTTCGTATCTCCTGGTTATCAAGTTACTTTATAGAAATTTTATTAATTTTTTCAATTTATTCAGATTGATAGATTTCATTTATTTCACAACGTTACGTTACATGTTTGTCGCAAGTCAGGTAGAGGGTACAATTTAATTTCAAATAGAAAAAACAGTATACAGTCAAATACAACAAAGAAAATGTAAAATATGTATAAGAAAATTATCTTCGGACAAAATCAAAATAAATATGTGCAATATGTAGTTACAATAAAAACAATACAAAAATGTATATCGTTAGGAAAAAGTTGAATTCATATAATTCCCACCACCACAGTAGCAACTCTCAGAAAATAATGATTTAGTTTTGATTTTGAATGAATAGAAGTTGAGCAACTTGTAATTATCTGGTAAATGATTGTATGAATTGACATTCAGTGAATTTTTATAAGACTTTGATAGTTTGTATCTAGGTGGTACAAGCAGATGTGAATTTCGTGTTCTATGATCATGGACATCCAAATGTCTAGTGAAGTCAGATTTATTTTTATGTATTTCTAAGAGGGTGTTATAGATAAACAACGAAAGCAAAGGTGAAACTCCGATCTTCCTAAATGACGGCTTACAATGTTTCTGTAGTCAGCATTCAATATTATTCTAATAGTCTTTTTCTGCAATGAAAATACCTTCATAGAATTAGGTGAGTTTCCCCCATAAAAGTAGCCCATAATTTATATTAGATTGGAATAAAGCAAAGTATGCACTCTTCAAAGGTTCAAGATCCAAGAATTTCCTAAGTCGTCTATCAATATGTAATAACAGATATTTTTTTCGGATACCCTTATGAAGAACAAGAAGGTGAATCAGGGATTTCATTAAATCGTGATTCAATATTCCCGATAATGTGAAAAATTCCAAAAACTCAAAAAGGAAGTAGAAATTATACAACCAAATGTATGAACTTTCGTTTTCGGACAATTTAGAAACCTTTTTTGACTATCACCAAGAAAGTCTATGAAGATTTGACTTAAAAATGTCTGTCAACAATCACTCATATTCAAGCTTATGAAAATTTTGAATTTATTAGTCCAATCTCGTATCTCGAAATCCTTGTAACAACATTGGTTTCTTAAATATCCAACCAAAGACATACGAAGCCATTATTTTCAAAACAGTCGACTCATATTTTCTCATCCTTAAGGACTGTGCAAATTGAAACCTGATTCCAAATCACGGTAGTACAAAAAGGATTAGTTTTTGAATGAAATAACAATCACGAATGGATAGCATTGTTGACCAGATGGTAAATTCTTGTGCCACACCTGGATCTCTTTCGAATGACATTCCCATTATTTCCCTTATTGTTATTGCAAAAACGTTATCCTGTTTGCCAAATCAGGTTCTGACGAATAAGGAATTATATTAAAAAAAAATCACAATTACTTAACGTGAAGTCGGGTTCAGTTTTTTTGGGGATTAAAAAATACTTGTATGTCAATGTTGAAGCCAATTTTTCCGAACCAATATGGAAATTGAGAATTTCCTTGAAAAATATGAGTTTTTATTGTTGATTCGAGACGGTCCTGGATTTTCTAGTGATTCCAAAGATAGTTTTCCGGATAAAACTTGGCTGTATTTTAATATCAGAGATTTTTTAGTTGTGAATCACAAATTTCGCGAAAAATTGATGATTTTTCTGTAATTCTCAATTCAGGTGCTATAATTGAAAAATATCTAATTCAAACTGGTTTATCCCAAACTATTTCTAACACGTGAACTCAGGATTTCTTCCAATAATTCCGGGCCCACCTACATAAAAACTACTCTGAATTCTGAAAAAATATTACCTCTATAGTAATTTCGAAAAATTACAGTTTTCCTTCCAGAATTTTAATCAAAACAAATTATTTGGAAAAAAAAAACAATAACCCGATAAATTCAGATTACAAGTGCACAATTTGTGAAATGTTTGTAAAATATCTTCTAGTGATATTTAAATGATGGAAGAAACGGTAATGAATGCAATTTTTATTTATTTATTATTTAATGTAATAACATCCACCTGTCACGAACGTTCTGTTTTAGCTTGTTGCTCGTACAAAACAAAAACAATGTTTAACAACATGTTTTTCTTGCACTGAATGATAATATTAAACTACAAATTCAACAACAAAGAAAATTAGATGATACAAAAGGAACATATGAATATATGAAGAAATTCTAAGGGACCACGTATTATATCCTTATCGAACATAACTTTTGATTAAATTTTTATACTCTATATTTATCGTAAAGGGAAAAATAACTTTTCTACGATGGAATTGTGTGAAACAAACACATGGCATGAAAGAAACATCATATTTTCTGATGCCCCATGCAGGGTGTTTTATTAAATGTAAGATGTACTTCTATGGGTGTCTCGAGAAAATGATATGAATTCTCATGAAGATATTATGTTATTGTCTCTGACTCAAAGAGTGTTCAATACATTTTGAAATATTCATAATTGATCTTATTACTATTGAGGAATTGCAAAGTTTACTTGAAAGGATGAAGGGTATATTAATTTCTGAATAATATGTCGAAAATCTTATCGATAATGTTTCCAACTGTCATTTTCAGGTTACTTCTTCGAAATCTCAGTTTCAATTAAATATAACACGGTCTCGTGATTCTGTTGGATATCCAAGAATCATTCCACCTTGTCTTGTCGGCTGTCCCTAGCGATACAAAAAGGGCTTCGACCCATTTTCAGTTCTAACGGTACCTTTCGAAGAACAGTTATTTTGAACTGGTATTACCACCAGCCCTAACCTAAGTTCGATGAACAAGTGTCCAGATGTGGCATACCTTCGATAGGTAACCTAATAGAAAATCTGATAAACGGTACTCATTTGATGTATACAGGGTGGTTCGGGGATATGGAGGAATTATTGACGGCCCGATTTATTTTCGAGTGTTTTGCTGAACGTTCAAAATCATTCACAGAAAAAACGCAATCTGAAAATTGGGTAGGAATCAGAATATTCAATGAATCGTAAAGTTAGAATTCATTTGATAGAAAATGGGAATCCGTCCTCGGACACTTTGGAAAATATGGATTGATTTGAAAATGATTGCTTAGTTTTTCGAGCTCGTTGCAATGAAGACAAAATGTAGAATTTTAACAATCTTTTTGGCGCTAATACATTATTATATTTAAAATCGAAATTCCAAAATTAATCTAATGAAAATATAAACATAATTGCACTGTATATCAAAATTTCTCAAAAAAGTAACAATGAAATCAATATTCTTTCAGAAAATGGGATTCAGCGTGATTTATTCCAACGTAAACAATTCTCAGAAATCGAAAATGAATCAACAGTTGTATCAATCTGATTCTATAAACTTTTTGCAATGGAGTTCATCACATCACGATTCAAAAAACCGGAAGTATCTTAAACATCATTTCCATGGAATTTTTCTAGAATATAATCATCGATGTGACAAAAATATTCAGGAACTTATTCAATACATACATCATTTGATGTAATTTTTAGTAAGCAAATTAATAATTCATGAATCAACTAACGAGTTGAAACACCAGGTGGAGTAACAATTTATTTGATAATTTCTGATAATGAATTCAAATTTTCATTCAACAGGTGAGGTAACGTAATGTTATTCGTTATTCGTTCGAATTCAAAGTGTACAGGATGGCCCAGTTCGCCAACAAGTCGCTTTCGATTACAATTAACGAGACCACTCTGTATACACCAAAAAAGTGAAAGCATACGCATAAATATATTTTGCTCGCTGATGTAACATTTCGATAATAAGAAATCTTATATTTGAGTACACAATTAATTTTTTGGGTCAAATAGTGTTCCTCGACATTAAAAAATATACAGAGCTTGCATAGAGTTCTGTGTTAATCAATTTTCAGTCACAAAACAGGATGAATTTTTTGCGGTTTGCCATATTTATGAAATATCACACATACATTGCATCTTTTGAATTCACTGTCGTGATATTGAAGAAATATTTTTCGGAAAAAAACGTTTGCAGTCGATTTTTTTGAGACACCATGTATATTGTGACTGATTTCACATGATTAGTGTTGTACTTACTTCTCGTCGTTCTTATTTCAATTGAAACAAAAATGTTGATGTATGATTGGCCTAATTTCCGTTAATTTGTCCAAATATTTGGGTCTCTCTCGAATCGGAACGAGTCTGTTCTGGCTGTATTTTCTTTCCATAAATGTACAGTTGGTCAGTTGGTTGTGTCAATATTGGCAATTTCGGCGTCGAGTTTCTAGAACGTATATATATATATATACCTATTTACTTTTAATTCGTATTTCTTAAACGGTTACCAAACGTGTAGCAATAAAATGAAAGTCCGAATACGCATTCAATTTCGTAACGACGAATAGATTCGATTTTCATGAGCACATCATACACTTTCTTGATTTGAACGTGGGTATTTTCAATATCAAAAGTCGTTTTAACGCGTTTTCCTCAATTATACCACATTTTACAATTTTTGAGATATAGAAGTTCCTTAAAAACAACACTCGAAAAATTTTTTTCATTCATTGTTTTTTGAACTAATCCATAAATATGGTATACTCTAACAGGGCCCCTTTGAATAGTGATATTTAATTTAGTTTTCTCATTTAATCCGGGGTAGTCTCAGTTTTTCATTCATTCATTTCAATTGAAGAGAAATTACTCTTGTTTATTTTCAATTTGATGAATTGTTAACTAAAAATAAAATATAATATTTGTGCATCTGAATGAATTTTTTACGATAATAAGACATAGTGATTAATTTTGGATATTGATAGTAATAAAATATATGTTCTACATCAAATAATGAAAACAAAATAATAGTTGTATTTCTGAATGAGTAAGAAAGGTATTTAAAGGACAATTTTTACATATATATATACAGTGAGGAACAGCCAAATGGAATAAATTATTTCATTTCACAAATTCGCTACATTCGAACATTTTGAACATCTCCTACATCGAAATTAATGTTTTTTTTGTTTTTATTCTATATCATTTCAGATAAAATTATTGTCTTTTTATAATGTTAACTTCTGTAATACATCTGAAAACATTAATTTCGATGTAAGAGATCTTCAGAATGTTGTAAGATAGCGAATTTGTGAAATAAAATGTTTTTTTTTGTTAATTTTTATAATACATCTGAAAACACTTAATATTTCCGAAACAGTTGAACACATTGTACATGAACTATGTCCAGAGTTTTTTGAAGAATCCAAAAACCAATAATATACAGGGGGTTGTATTTGAAATAAGAAAGTTGGTATCGGCCACTGTCAAATGACTCACCCTATATAATTTTTTTTGAAAAAAGGCGCATTTAAAAATACAAATCGACGTGTCCAAGCTTTTTTCCCAACACGCTCTCATTTATTCGTTATCGAATTTATTCCATTTGGCTGTTCCACACTGTATAATTTTGAAAGTTCCTGTGCTCAGTCGAATCAAATATTTCAAATAAATTATCCTCAAGTTGAAATACAACTGAAAACAATAAACTATAATTATAAAACTGTCTTTTATGAAAAATATGGAATGATAGATGTAATAATAGTTTGATAAAATAAATCATAATATTTGAATGCTTCATTTCATCTGCGATTTAATCAAATTCCAAATGTTTTCTTTGAAATTTCCAAAATAAAACATTGCAAACAACCTCCAAGCGCAAGGTCCTCTAAGAGTTTCAAAACTTTGACTTTTTCTCCACAAACCGTTGTCATCCAACTTTTTTCTCAATCACCGAAACCTATTCACCCTGTATCTACTACCGTGACTGTGTCACAGAACAAGTTTCGAACGGCCGTAGTTTTTTTCTCCTCCATAATGGCCTCAACCAACAACAATATCTAATCAGTTTCATCTGGAACTCGACCAGAAACTAGTATTAGGTTCCTACTTCACGGTACTACCGTGGTGGTGCAGGTAATGGGCTCGCCATGTTGCCACGTATCCGCCAGTGGAATTCCATTATGACACGACGCTTTGTTCGTAGAATCCGTTCGCGTTCGGATGAGTGTTGATATACAGGGTGGAGCATCTAACAGGAAATATGTTGAATATTTCGTACGTGATATGGGACGGGTTTTGCAGTGAGTTTTACAGCGTAGGGGGATTTTACAGGGTGGCCCATTAGTTTGTAGATGGGGAACAGAAGAATAAGAAAATATTTTAAAAGAGAGTTGTTATAGTTTATTTCTCCAAGGTAGTTCTGATAGATTTGGTTATTTTTCAATACCATTAGTGCAAAATAAAAAGTATCCATCAAGCTCGATACATAGCTGGGAACATTTAGGCATCAATAAATGATGATAATAATAATAAGGGTAAATTCTGGTTTTGTTGGCAATATGGCAACAATTCACAGTGACTTCACAACGATGCCAAATTCATTTGAAGAAAAATATTCAATCCACCAATGATGTTTATTTTGTTGATTCTAGTTGAAATTTTCATAAATTTTGAAAAAATGGTTCGATGGATATCCGATTTTCATGTGTATTTTTCTTAAATTTTTTCTGGCGAGCATTTTCGCATATACAGAGTCTACAGCCTAAGCGAAACAACATAAACTGCGGCGTTGTCAAATTAGACGAAAATAAAAATAAGATCTGATATTATCTGGTGCATTATAAATTCTGCCAAGAAAACTTCAATCATCAGTATAAAAAAACTATGAATACAGGATGTTTTTGGATAAGCATCAATCAAGGGAATTACCATCAGCAAAAACTTCATCGTTTCTAATGGATCACCCAGTATATTACTTCAACACATCATGAAACTATTCGGAGCCATCAAATTATATTCATAATGTACTTCCTTAAATTGATTGGTTTCAAGAAAATCGAATTCTATATGTGTATTCTGGAACAATTTCTTTGTTGATTCTGAAAACCGCAGAATATTCGATTACGTTCGAAGTCTTCTGAGTAGTTCTTTCATTTCTTTGTGGCAACTTGCAGCTATCCAAGTTGATTACATTAGAATAAATCGTTTTTTGTTTCTAACAGCTTTAGTCCCATATAGAATGAAATGCACTCGAAAGAATCAACTACAGAGAGGAAATTGACAGTCCTATGGAATAGGTGTTAGATCTGGAGGTTGAGGTGGCCATTTGATAATATCTTCACGGCCATACGTACAAATGATCCCGATTTTTTAGAAATAACTAAGATATATTTCTTGAATAAATAAATGAACTCTTTCGGTTCATTTGATAGTGACTTAACAAAATCAGATTTGTCCACCCTGTTTATGTTCAGTAGGTCGTTTGAGAGTAGATATATAAAAAAAAACATCGATGTGGTAACGAATGCCTGGAACTAGGTCATTTGTCAAGTGATTGTGTAACAGCTTAAAATGAATTTTAACTCTTTGAAGCGTGAATTGGAAATTATATAGACTTTTATGCTCGTTAGTTGCGATACTCTCGCTTTGAAAAAGTGTCGAGAACCAAAAATGGACTAGCTGGGAGTGTTAACTGAAAATGATAAGAGCAAACTGACGATTTATTGAAAACGACGCGAAATAATAATCGCTGACCAAACTGACTACCGAAACCCTGTTGTAGTCAAAAAACTAGTCCAACACAATTTTAGATACTCGCATTAAACTATAATCTAGATGAAACACTATAGGAAATTATGAAACTTCAACTGAGGTATGACATTGATGAAACACTTTCAGAAACGTTGATGAAACACCAATTTTTTCAGCGTTGATTAAATACAACTGAATCCTTAAATCTGCACGAAACACAATGATAAAGCTGTAATGAACTTGATTAATCTGGAAACAATCACTATCAACAACATTCTGTACGTTTTGCTATGTGGAAGTTTCTTTTCAGTCAACCATAGACAAATCGAAACAGTCGTGACAAACGGATAGATCAATTTCCATTTCAAAAGTGTTTTTCAACAAGAGAAAAATTGTCATCATTTTCCTTGACATATATCCCCTCAATTTTTTTCAATGGCAAGAGGGGTGGTTGAGAAGAATCTTGAAAGTAGAATTCAAGAATCATAATTTTCAATTTTTGGAAATAGAAATCCGAAAAAAAAAATAGCAAAAATGCATTAAATTTGCCTAGAAGCTTATGCGAACTTTTTGAATACCGCTGCAAAAAATCTCTCGGGAAGCAACTGAAGTAGATTCATCAATTTTCGTTGCGTAACGTTATTGCAGTGATAACGAACCCGAATGGCGGTGAGCTTGCTCAGATTTTATCAAATAAGCGATCCATTCATCTGCTGAAAATGCGTACATGTTCCACTTTATCAATACTGCCGATTATTAGGTATCAATGACCCCATTTAGTTATCATTCCAGGAGAGGACCAACAGATTTTTTATCGAATTGTTGACAGTGCGGAAATGGTTGTCTCAAGTCTTATCAGTCGTTGTTGGGATTTCGGTTTTTTTATTGGCCACAACAATATTCGTGTATAAAATTTCGATAAATGGGAAGAAAGCCAGGAAAAATTGTACAAGATGTTTTGAGCTTCTTACTACTATTATTTTATAAATCAATAGCTCCGTTAAATTGTCCCTCAACCTTCTTCTTCTTTTTCTTCTTCTTCTTCTTCCTCTTCTTCTTTTTACTCTTCCTCTTCTTCACCTTCATCGTTTTTCTTCTTCTCCCACTCTTCTTTCTTCTTCTTTGCCCATGCTGTTGGGGCCATTATGGCGAAGTATTTTGTCTCTGAACCTTACAGAACTTTTTATTCAGTGAAATTCCCTCTCCCCACTAAAGGAAACTTGTCACATTCTCTTATCAACCGAAGGTGTATATGCATTTCCGACAGAAAATTCCATTCATAACTCGCACTTATCACTTCTGTTCATAGAAATACACAAAACCAATTCCGATTGTATATTTACTGAAAGTATACTTCAAGCATCGTCATATCAGATATCGCGACATATTTTCAGCATGTGTGCTTCGATTTAACCGTCGTTTGAAGTCTAAACATCGCAATGAAACTGAAAAGAACACCAAGCAGTTTACCGATTCCCACGGAAATCTAGGTCAACAGCCATTTTCACAGTGTCGAAAACATTTCTGATGAACTAAAGAAAACGATATTCTTGATGAAACTCCATTGAGAGAGATGAATCTGATGAACAATCATCGCAAGTTATAATAACGATTTAAATTAAGAATTTTGATGAAACACCTTCGAACATGATAATATTGATGAAACACCATGAAAATAACGATTTAGTTCGAAATAGCAAAAATCGAACTAAAAATTGAGTACAAAAATAAAATCACTGATGAGAAAAATGAAATCACCATAAGCGTGGTTCTCCAGAACATTTCTTATGAACTATGGAAAATAACAATATTGATGAAACTCCATTGAAAAAGATAAACCTGATCAAACACGATCGTAACGATTTCAATTGCAAATTTTTCATCACATAAAAACCATCAATAACTAAGTTTGATGAAACACCTTAGAACACGATACTATTGATGAAACACCATCGAAAATAACAATTTAGGTAGCAATTGCTTCGTAACGTTGTAGAGACAAATTGAAAAACAAAAGACAACACATCAGCCAACGTCCTGAAACTCAAAAAGATGATCTACATAGACAGACAATGGCTTGCGATAATTGAGATGAAACACTGGTGAATATCTAGGTATGGTATGATGAAACCAACTAGCATGACAATGTTGCCAAAATGTGAACAATACGATCAGTGTCGAAAAACAATGAAAATAACACAGGGTGTTCGAAGTTTCGAAGTGGGTTAGTTACTGTAGACATCTGTGACGATGTTTTCTAGCTCGGCATCACAAAAAAATTAAAGAATAACAACTCATTATCAGCAATTAAATATTCACCACGGGTGTGTAACCAGCGACTTTTTGTGAATCCTCACAGCTAACAGTGGACGAACACTGTTGTGTACGCCAACTAGAGTTAATTAATTATTCTGCGTTACACAAGCTTCCACGACCGAACAGTGTTGCCAAACTTCTGTATTCACATGGCGCCATAGACAATATTATGTTACCTATTCAACAAATATTCCGTTTCTGATCCCAATAGAGTGCTGCCTCGAAGTAACTCTGAAGCTTTCTCAAGTTGACACCAAAATTTCGAAGTAACAACTACTGGAAACGAATCGGGTAGATCCCCCGAAAAAGTTGAGTTGGCAACACCGCATCGCTGTTACGTTAAACACCGACCCAACAACCTACATCACCGAGATAGACCGTCTCTTTCCACACACATCGTCGCTCTCTTTCTACGTCGTCCTCGCCCGCATAATAGCCGATTTTCCGTCTCTGTCTCGTGCGGTCTTCACGTTGGCACGCCAACTATGATTTGCACACTTTCCGTTTCGCTGGTTATCAGTGTATGTATTGTGTTGATGCAAAGAACTGTAGGATTCAATATTGACGTCTACATTTTACAATTGCTGTTGAAGCTGTTGAATGATGAAGTGACTATTTTTCCAATACAACGAATGCAAAATCATTATTATTTCTATTTGTGTGAATATATCTTGATATTGTTTGAATTCATCCATGCATTTTTCATTTTCATTTGAAAAGTAAACAATCATGAATAAATCGCTGAAAAAAAAGACAAGCGACAAAAGTGTATGATATGACAAGCTGTCAAAATTTCATTTCAGAGCACTCATAAACAGGTTTCAGAGCACTCATAAACAGATTTCAGAGCACTTATAAACAGGTGATTTCAGATTCTGATTTCAATTTGAAAACAAACGAAGAGTCAATTAACCCTAACTTGACGTTGACATTGACAAGTGACTAGGTGAGCTGATTCGCCCACTTTGACAAAAATCTCGAGGGGACCTGTTGATGATTTTTAGGTTTCTTAATCATAAAAATACCAATATCTATTAGTTTTCGATACTTGGGATTTTATATCGAAACATTGAATATATCTAAAAAATATCGATACAATCAAAATAATATTACATCGATATATACCGATATTTTTTCAACAAACCTACCTCGTATTGAAATGTCAATGTGCCAAATCGAATTCGTAGTCGATCTATGAATCTGAAATCATTATTTTTCGATTTTCTCGTCTTCACTGACATTCTATTTAGACAATGGTTCTCTCGTCGTCGTTTGTTTCGTAAGAAAAGGTTCGGCCATTACTAACCAGTTGAGTAATACCCCGGTAAATAATACTATCCGTGATTGGTGCATTTTTGTACGTGCAAACTTCGAGGTATTGAAGTTGTAGAGACACGTGTCTCTAACTGGGTCAGTGCGTAATTGTGTCAATGATTGTTAGTTATTGTTGGCTGTTGAGAATTCGCAACAGAAATGTCAGTTCCTATAAGATGACAGCACGCATTTTTGTACAGGGTGTCCCGTAAAGACCACCTCAAACAGAGGGAGAATGTAGATCAAAGAATGACCCACCTGCTGTGACAAAATTCCCACTACAAAAGTCTTGTCGTTTTCGAGATATTTTTCTTTGGAAATAATGAATTTTTGCCCCTTTCAATAGCTTTGTCTTTACGGTTGGTACAATTTCACACCTTTTTGGTTGATTTTTTTAGTGAAATATTGCTGAAGAATGATTTAAAGGTTTACATTAAAAACATTCTCCGAACATTTTGAAGGGGGTCTGTGAGAAATATTTTTATTGAAAATTTTGGTAGTAGATTCTTTTGTTCATGAAGTTCAGCCCATCGTAGTGGAACCAAAAATGTACTGAGCTACTGCTGCCCATTACACCAATAAATTGTCTATTTCATAGTGATCTCAAAAAGGTCCCTTTAAAATGTTCGGAGAATGTTTTTAATGTGAACGTTCAAATCATTCTTCAGCAATATTTTATTGAAAACAATTGACCAAAAAGGTGTAAAATCGTACCAACCGTAAAGACAAAAATATTGAAAAGGGCAGAAATTCATTATTTTCAACAAAATAAACATCTCGAAAACGGTAAGACTTTCATGGTGGGAATTTTGTCATAGTAGGTATCCTTTGATTCACATTCTCCCTCGGTTTGACGTGGTCTTTACGGAACACCCTGTATATCGATGCAAAATTTTTCACATTTTTTTTTTGGTATAACCATGATCTATCAATTATTTGCATCTATTTCGTTACACCTTATTAAAGTTTTGTATTGTTATTGTGTTTTGTCAGCTCAGTAGAATACAGAGCGATTTATATTTTCGAACCCACATAAACGTAACGTAACGATGAAATTAGCTTTTTTCATAGTTTTCCCACGCATTGGTACTTTACAAACACATTATTTTGTCTCCGTTATTACAAGCTATAATTTTTTGGTCGCAACAAATGACGAATTAGGTAATTCTCTTTGTAGTCTTACGCATTGCGTGTATTCTAATACGCAAGGAAAAATCACATTTATTCATCGTCCGGTTTCAGTTTCAGTAACGAATTCTTAGGTAACGCAATTGAAGTTGAGCAATGTTGACAAATGTAGCACGAATTTCGGAATGATTATGTTGTTTCAAATCGTCGTTTTGCCTACTCTCTACAGTATGATTCATTTAGAAAGGTTCGTTTTCGTAGTGAGAATTTTTTTATGAGTTTTTAGTGATTCTTTCAAATACCTCTGTCAGATTTGAAATCTATGAAATCTGATGATTTGAAGACATTTTTTAGTCGAATTTATGTTAATGTTACTCTGAAATACTGCTGAATCTTTTTCAATGCTTCAAACTATTCGAATATTTCTCATCTCGATAAAAACAGCATTTTGAGAAATACATCAAGAAACCTAATCAAATGTTTTTCAATCGTTTTTTTCTCATTTTCGAAGATTTGCGATCTTGACGAATATTTTCTTAAAACTCACGATACCATTGATACAATTTTCATAGGCCACTTCATTTTCAAAATGTTGAATAGATACTTTACTAGATTCTCAGCATTTTTTTAACTAGAAAAAGTGAAAACTACTTCAACGAAATATGGAATCCAGTGAAATATTGGAATATATGATATATGATTGAAAAATTCTCAGTTGCCTTACTTTAAGTACCTCACAATTTTCAGACGTACCAATCTCAAACTACTGAAAAAACAATCGTTAAAAGATTCCTTTCAGTTTCGACTGCAGTTTCAAGCAACTAAGCTGAAAACAAGAACTCTCACTTGCTTCCTTTTGTTTAGACTCCACCAGCGGCGCACCACAAAAAAGTTTGGGGTAAAAAAGGGGATGTAACTTCTGACGGAATATTTTCATATCAGGATCATTTTGAGCAACGATATCCTGAAAACTGCGTTAGCTGTCAGAAAAAAACTTGAAGAATTTTGAAATTTCAACAATTAGTAGAATTCAAATCAATAGAAATCCAATCACTGATATCTGGAAAAAACCACAAAATTCAGAACGTTAAGAAACTTACCCACTTTTTTCAAAAAGTCAGAAGCCCCAAAAATAGTACAGCTGGCAATTCTGACATGTGTCTAGTAATAGCAGTTCTGACGTCACAAAAGCGGCGTTCTTGGAGTTTCGTCAAAACTAAAGGTATATGGTTTTCTATTATGTTATATTTCCTAGAAAAACATATTTCTTGATCTTGAAGCGATTTCGAAGCGAATATCATATCATATTTCCTAACTAACGAACCCCGCTTTAGTCCGACCTAACCTCAAAGTTGATTGTGACAAACGCGACTTTAGCCACAACGAAATCTGATTATGTTTTACGATCGCAACAAGGCGGGCCGTTCGATCTCTGGACAGTAGAGGTGCGAGTGGGATTTCGAATTTTTCTCTTTATCGGAAATAGTAACGATATCGCTTTGCATTATGGATATGTCGAGTCAGTGAATTCGGTGAGAAATATCACGCAAGAGCGGGCATTCGGGTTAGGCCGTGCGGGAAAGGCGTTAAATCAGGTAATTTACTACAGGCGTGCCCTAGCGATACAGGGTGTCTAAGTGAACATGGTAGTTATATTTAGATGGAGATTATTTTGGTACTTTGATCTAGAAAGCACGATTTTGACGATTGAATCACGGGGAAATCAATATTTTACGAGATGATTCAATGTAATGTCCAAAATTTCACCTTTTCCTTCACATCCTTTCAAAAACCAGACACATTACATACAGTGTGGAACAGCCAAATGGAATAAATCGATAATAAATGAGAATGTGTTGGGAAAAACGCTTGGACAAGTCGATTTGTATTTTCAGAAAACACAGTGGCCGATACCAACTTCCTTATTTTAAATACAACCCCTTGTATATTCATAAATAATGTAAAAAAAACAAGAAAAAACATTAATTTCGATGTAAGAGATCTTCAGAATGTTGTAAAATGGCGAATTTGTGAAATAAAATGATTTTTTTTTTGTTAATTTTTATAATACATCTGAAAACACTTAATATTTCCGAAACAGTTGAAGATAGGAATGGGACATGAATTATGTCTAGAATTTTCTGAAGAATCCAAAAAACTAATAATATACAGGGGGTTGTATTTAAAATAAGAAAGTTGGTGTCGGTCACTATATAATTTTTTTTTGAAAAAAATGCCCATCTACAAACACAAATCGACGTGTCCAAGCGTTTTTCCCAACACACTCTCATTTGTTCGTTATCGAATTCATTCCATTTGGCTGTTCCACACTGTATAAAGAAACATATAAATAGATGTTTGTTACTGAAATTTTGAAAAATACTGAAAAATTGCCAGGTCTTTTTAGAATCTTGATCGAAAACGTTCGAAGAAAATAAGAAGTTTTGAATTTTGACATTGTTGTGTTTTCTGTGTGAAAATACGTGAAACCACCGATATTTGATGTCTCACTCATTTCATTGAGTCAAGAAATATCCATTTATGTAATTATGTGACGCAAAAGTATTAAGAAGCATACAGGATGTTTAATTTTTTCAAGGCGAGTCTAGCATACTTTCTTTAGTTTAGAATATTATAGTATTTGGGTTTCTTCTCCTTGAAATATATAGTTTCCGATTGATTATGAGGATATCAATCGAAAACAGATTTCAAAATATAATATATATAATAATAATATATAATAGCTCAGTTCTTGTAATATTTTACAATCGACAAGAAATACAAATTCGATTTCCGGTGCATATGTTATGTATAACTAGATTGAAAAAAGATTTGGAAAACGCTATTTTTCGTAGTGCAAATGAAATCAATTATTCAAAACTATTTCTGAAGTGTTCATGTGGTTGTATCGAATGAAATTTTCAGCATGATTGACGTTGAATAACTAATATATTTTCATCTATAATTAATTGATTTCTATATAATTTCATTGAACCTGGAAAATATAGTGATAATTTTCGTTTGGAGATTGTATGACTCTTGAATTCTGATTTGATGCCTTTGAATTTCCTAAATGTCCATTGACACGTTCATTTGCTCGATAATATCACATTCCTGTGAACAACAAAAATGTGCTGGTACTAAAAATCGATCGGAATTTGTAACAAGACATACCAAGTGGTTAATTAATTGGAATTCTTCGAAAATATTTGGAATGCTGAGTGTATATAAACAGCAATGAGATCAAATCGTATAAAAACGTGTGGTAATAATCAGCAATAAGTTGATTCGTTTCGCTGCATTGGCTACCATGAATTACATTATTCATACTTTTCGAAAGTAATCGAAATAAACGTCAGTTAAGTTTTCAGAAACCTTCGCTAACGTAATATGAAGAGTTATTTGCAAAGATTTGATAAAAATCCATAGGAGTAACAAGTGAGACACATTGCTCTTCCACTGTCCCCACCCGAATGACTCGTCAGTCATCTCTGTGCCATAAAAATGCGGGAGAAATGGAAGACGCTATCTATTTTGTGTGTATATGTATATTGAAATGAAGCAAGAAATTATTATTTTCGAATATTTGAAAAAATAATCTGTGGAGACAAAAATACTTTCCTTCAGAATCAATGTTTTTGCTTCTATTTTCATGTAATTTTTTGTGCTATGTTATGCAAAATAAATTCAAAATATCTCTAATAGTACGTTCAAAAAGAATTAATGATTTAGTTCAATCTGTTCAAATCCTCACATTATCCAAAATATTTGCTGTAATTTTTCCGTTACTGAAAATTATGTCCATGTGCAGAGACGTCGAACTTCGAGAAATAGTAATGCTGTCTCAATTTCTCACTAGGCTATCCTTTTCGTTCTCATTGAACAATAATTATACGAACTACGTATTTCCAATACGCAGAGATGTACGAAATGGTTTTACAAAAGCATTTAAATACAAAATGCAAAATACTTTTCAGATTTACTATTTCAAATGCAAAATACCAAATAGTTTTGCGTTTTGTATTTCAAATGCCAAATGCAAAATAGGTATTTTCAAAATACTTTTACAAAATGAAATACCCCCTGACCAAATCACAGATATTTTTATTTATTATAGGTACATATTTATTTATCATACATGAGCAATAGAGACACTCAATGCCGAGCCGAAAAACAAATGTTTAATAACACATTTCATTTGATTACACTTTTCTTATTGAAATTAATAACAACTGGAATTGGACTGGTATTGTTGAAAAGTGATGAAAATATGTACGGCACCGTGAAAATAGGGTATTTCAAATTGAAAATGAGATATGGGGGGGGGGGGTTGTTCGTGGAGAGGTCTCCAAATAACCGTGAGAGGGAGCGTGGTTGGGCCTCCTAATAACCAGGGGAGGCGTTGTACAAAAAAGTTTCGGAACCCCTTCCATAGATAATGTTCGCCGTTTTTGTTGGAAATTGACACTTCTGTCAGACATTACTTGACATAAGGCTCTGACCAAAGAAGAAAAAGATGTCGCGCATGGTTAGCAGGCGCCTCTATCGGTCGAATTCGGCAATATAAGCATTTTGTTTTGTTTGACTAGTGATGTTGGCTAAACTTAATCACAAAGTATTTTGCATTTTGAAATGAATATTGAAAATACAAAATGCATCTCGAAAGGCATTTCAAATAAAATACAAAATACTTTTTACTGAAAGGTATTTAAATACAAAATACAAAATAGGTATTTTGCATTTTCTATTTCCATTTAAAATGGAAGTATTTCAAATAAATCACATCTCTGCCAATACGGTACACGACAACTTGTTTGTCAAGTTCACAATTTCACCACCAGGTGGCGTCGAGATTTTTGACATCACCAACGAGCCGACATCGATGAGTCGGTTACGCAACACCAACTCCAAGGTCAGAGAAAGCAAAACTCGATTACGTCGAGTCCGATCGTCTATGGTCTTGTTTTTCGTAGTCTACGCCTACTGTTCGGTCGGCCGTTGATAGTATATGATAGAAACAGGTAAAAAACAGGTGACTATCGCATGGGAAGCTCGCCATCGAACGACATCTGTTTTCTACCAGGGAAGTTGCGCCGAGGGTTCTTGAGATCGAATTTCCATTCGGTTATGTAATGCAGTAGGTTAAAAAAAATTGTTACATAATCAATGTATCGGTTTATAGGATTGAGTGGGAAAGGTGGCAACATTGTATGCTCATTCGCTTGGTTATAAAAAATTACGTCTAATGAAATGCTAAAAATAGTCTAAAAGTGTGGTTAGGAAATTTATGAGAGAATGAAAAAAATGTCATTCAGTAATTTCATCTCTGTCTTTCATCTTCTGAAAGGTTCGGAAATTCATTTAATTATTTAATCACAGCAAGAGAGCGAACAAAATGAACAAAATGTAGAGAACATTACAATTCCTTCTCGAATAGCCTTTTTACACCTTTCTGGAAAAATTTTTCAGTAAAATATTGCTGAACGTTTACATTAAAAACATTCTCCGAACATTTTAAATGGGGGCTATTTTTATTGAAAATTTTGGTAGTGGATTCTTTCGTTCATGAAGTTTAGCCCAACGTAGTAGAACCAAAAATATACTGAGCTACTGCTGCACATTACACCAATAAATTGTCTATTTTATAGTGGTTTCTAAAAGGTCCCCTTTAAAATGTTCGGGTAATGTTTTTAATGTAATTGTTGAAATTATTTTTCAGCAATATTTTTATGAAAAAATTAACCAAAAAGGTGTAAAATTGTACCAACCGTAAAGACGAAAATATAGAAAAGGCCAAAAATTCAATATTTTCAGATTTATAATGGGAATTTTGTCATGGATATCCTTTGATCTACATTCTCCCTCAGTTTGACGTGGTCTTTACGGGACACCCTGTAATTCGACGTCTCTACACATGAACTATAATGGTTAGTAATTATGATATTCACGAATTTTACGATTCACTGACTGATTTCATCATATCATTCTTACCTGAAAACATGATTTTTGGTCAGAATATCCTGGTAAAATTCAATGGAAAATTACGGCATTAAAAATATCACTTCCTTGGTATCGTTGAATTCAAAAAAATGTACAGAATCCGAAAATGTAATGAAATACAAGGTGTCCCATTTGAAAATCGAGAATAACAGGTACTTCCGGCGAAACCGGAAGTAGAAGAAAAATCATTCGGATGTCAAAAGTTGCTGTTTATTATGTATATAGGATACCCCAAATTTGGAATGTTACACTCGGCATACCAGATATTATCCATTACTTAACAAATATAAAACAACATTTTTTTCAAACAAAAAGATATCTACTCATTACCATTCAATGAGAATATAAAAACACCATAAAAAAACGAAACAAAAAATACTACATAAAAACACAAATAATCACGTGTCAGATATTCAAAACTCATTTTTTTGTGTTTAGTGTTGTTTAATCGTAACATAACCGTGATGAAAACGATATCGAATCTCTCTTCTTCATGTGAAACAACCGAACAATAAAATCTGAGACGAAAAAAATCGTAAATTTAATGCTATTACCACACAGTCCTTGAACGATTGCATGATGCAGCACTTTACGGAATGGTTCCGCTTCTGAGACAAAGAACAAACTGTCGGTTTTTATCGAATAATTTCGAGGAGAAATCGAGACCAAAACAAAAACAATTACGTCTGATCGATGTTGTCCTTGTAACCATTCCTACTATCTGGATGAGACATACTGAAACATTTGAATACACAGTGGTTCTAAAACTTCACATCTGAGGAGGGAAAACATTTCGTGATACCAAATTGAGGTATTATTGATCAATGAATTGACGTACTGACATTTGTATACTCTGTAGAAGTAGGAAGGAAAACATTTAAGGAAATCTTGAAATTTGAAACACTCTGTATCACAGAAAACTTTTCATCATCAACTCGTGGAAACTTTCATATTTTCTTGAAACAGTTCATTTTCCCTAAAAGTGCGTTTCTTTTATTAGAAAATACCCTGTATATACGCTCCCAATTTAAGTTTATCAAAGTTTCTTTTGAAATTGGGGCAACATTTCTTGCGGTTCCAATATCTTTGTAAGCCTTGTAATAATCTTATAACCACTAACCGCATTAACTAATGAGATATATCAACAGTAAACAGAATGGGCAACTTTGTTCGAAAATAAGAATTATACCGGATGTACTACAAAATTCCCACAAAAATATTTGAGGTTGTCGTATAGTAATCAGTTAGATTTCTCCGGAGAGTCAAATATTGGTTCTAGGTTAAGAAATCTCTTTGGGATATTGAAATGAAAACAACTAGTTTATTTTTTTGACAAACAGCAACACTGCAATTTCTATAGAGCTGTCAGAACTATCTTGCTTATATAAATTGACTAAGCCTTCAAAGAAACTGTTGTAGAATACATTTTTACAATTGAGCTTCAGAAAATATCATTTGGTGTCTTCTGAAGTTGGAATCATGAATTTTTCTGAATAGTACTCTATAAATTGGGTTATATTTGTTGACGTTTGATCTTGATTACAATTGTACAAATTGTAGAGTAAGAGGATACGTGCCAATACCATGAATTTAATTTTTTTTCTCTTTGAAAGTTGGTCAATGCTGTGGTGAATATTTCACCCTCAAAATTGACTACATTTTTCCAATTGAGCTTCAGAAAATATCATTTGGTGTCTTCTGAAGTAAGAATCATAACTTTTTCTAAATAGTACTCTATAAATTGGGTTATATTTGTTGAAGTTTGATCTTGATTACAATTGGAAAAATTGTAGATTAAGAGGATACGTGCCAATACCATGAATTTTGATTTTTTTCTCCTTGAAAGTTGGTCAATGCTGTGGTAAATAATTCACCCCCAAAGTTGACTACATTTTTCCAATTGAGCATCAGAAGATATCATTTGGTGTCTTCTTAAGTAAGAATCTTCACTTTTTCTAAATAGTACTCTATAAATTGGGTTATATTTGTTGACGTTTGATCTTGATTACAATTGGAGAAATTGTAGAGTGAGAGGATACGTGTCAATACCATTTATTTTGAATTTTTTCTCTTCGAAAGTTGCTCAATGCTGAGGTAAATGTTTCACCCTCAAAATTGACAACATTTTTCCAATTGAGCTTCAGAAGATATCATTTGGTGTCTTCTGAAGTAAAAAACATCTCTTTTTCTAAATAGTACTCTATAAATTGGGTTATATTTGTTGACGTTTGATCTTGATTACAATTGGAGAAATTGTAGAGTGAGAGGATACGTGTCAATACCATTTATTTTGATTTTTTTCTCTTCGAAAGTTGCTCAAAATTGACTACATTTTTCCAATTGAGCTTCAGAAGATATCATTTGGTGTCTTCTGAAGTGAGAATCATAACTTTTTCTAAATAGTACTCTATAAATTGGGTTATGTTTGTTGACGTTTGTACTTGATTACAATTGGAAGAATTGTAGAGTAAGAGGATACGTGCCAATACCATTAATTTTGATTCTTTACTCTTTGAAAGTTGCTCAATGCTGTGGTAAATAATCCACCCTCAAAGTTGACACATGAAAGAAGAAATTCCCTGGCTTTGATAGCTCCCTGGATACACTAGTAGAAGTAAAAATGTGTTTGACTGCGCTTCCTGGCACTTAGCCTCCCTTTAGCCTCCATCTCCCGCACTCCCCAGATACACGACCGTTCTCTAATCTCCCTCTTCTCAAATTCTTTCAGCTGTGCGAGCCGACCGAATGCGCGGCGGCCGCAACAAATTCGGCCCGATGTACAAACGCGACCGAGCGCGCAAACTCCAAATAATGCGGCAGCGCCAGCTGGCCGTCCAGACCTTGCGCGGGGTGAGCCTCGGCGGCGACCTCTACACCCCGCAGCCGGGCGCCTCCCCCTTCGCCAACATCCACATCAAGCAGGAGATCCAGATCCCGCAGGTCTCCTCGCTGACCTCCTCCCCGGACTCGTCGCCCAGCCCCATCGCCGTCGCGCTGGGGCAGGTGCCCACCAACATGGGCCACCAGATGCCCACTTCCAACCAGCAGCCGACGCTGCAGATCGTCGGCATGCCCTCGCAGGTGGAGGGCAAGGGCTGGGGGCAGGCGAACTCCACCACGGCGTCGCCGCACTCGCACAGCCCCAAGGTGTTCCAGTTCGAGACGGTGGGGCCGCCCGGGGGCGGCGGGCACGGCGCCAAAGTGTCGCCGCTCATCAGGGACTTCGTGCAGGCCATCGACGACAGGGAGTGGCAGAACGCGTTGTACGAACTCCTGCAGAACCAGACGTACAATCAGTGCGAAGTCGACTTGTTCGAACTTATGTGTAAAGTGTTGGATCAGAACTTGTTCTCGCAGGTGGATTGGGCGAGGAATTCGATATTCTTCAAGGATCTCAAGGTAAAGTATCATTTCTACGATTGTTCGTACAACCACAGGATAATGCTAAAGAACCAGAGGTGACCATACCTTTGAAGTCATCCATCTCGATGCTTGGTAAAACTATCAGCAATAACCTTTCTTGGGAAAATCACGTGAGATCAATTGCTAAAAGTGCATCCCAAAAACTTGGTTTTCTGTTTCGTGCCAGGAGCTATTTCACTTCCAGTCAGCTGCTCACGATCTATAAGGCACAAATCCGACCTGTCCTGGAATACTGTTCCCACATTCGGAGTGCGGCACCTAAACATATCCTGAAGCTGTTGGATTCTGTCCAAAAAAGGGCAATTCGTCTCGTCGGTGATGCTTCCCTTACTAACTCGCTTACTTCTCTGGAACACCGTAGAAGGGTTGGCGATCTGTCTCTATTCTATAGATATTTTCATGGGCGGTGCTCTTCTGAAATATCAACAATCGTTCCTCCTTTGGCGGTCTCTTCGAGGTTAACCCGTCAAGTCCAGTCTTCACACCCCTTTGTGGTTAATTTGGTGACCTGCAGAACATCTCTTTTCAAAGACTCCTTCATCCATCAAACAGCGAGGCTCTGGAACACATTGCCCAGGGAGGTGTTCCCCGAGGCATACGACCTTCAGAAATTCAAAAAGAACACCAATTCCTACCTCCTTTTCCTTGCTTCTCACGATGTTCTCTGAACATTACAGGATGTCTCCTTTCGTGAGAAGTTTTATATATAATAAAAAACAGTAGTCTCAGTCTCCCCATTTTGTGGTTTGAAATTCTAGTGCGCGTGATCCACTCCTAGCGGGAAGTATTTGGATGCGCCGTAAATTGCCTTGATAAATTACAACGTTTCCAGGTCAATCCATTTTTCTTGGAATTTACTACTATCAATGCACCGACTTTTCAGATGGAGAATTTGTGGCATGTGCAATACTAAGAAAGACAAATTTTGTGTGAACCAGTATCACTAATCCACCTGAAATCTTCCATATATTGCTATTTTATCTCGTACAGTTCATTTGTCATGATTACCTGAATAATCATTTCAACTGACAGTTGAAATGCCGGAAGCCAAATAAAAAAGAAAAAAATCAAAAACTAGTTGATTCGCAACATGCCTAATACAATCTACTATATCTAAATATTTGTATTTATCAACTAGATTTCACATCTTGTTTTCAATATACTTCATACACACAAAAAATACATATTTATTTATTCCTTGAGTATAACTCATACATAAAATTTACAGATGAAGAAGGTTTTGTATTTTTTGATTTTTTATTATTTTTTTACAAGTATATAGTTTTTAAAATACTATTGATGAACTCAATCGAATAATAAATTCTCACTCTAACATATAATGATAATAAATAATCAATTGGAAAATGTGAGCATGGATGAAAAAAAGGCACTTTTTGGAGTTTACTTTTTATGCTTCCACCAACCCCGGTTTCACTGAAAATAGTTTCCAAAATGTCCAAATACTTGATGAAATTTTTATTTGGAATTTGTAAGTTCCCAAAACTATCATTGTTTGCATTCTGATATGCTCTGAAATGTGTGTACAAATTTTCTGCACTTAGAAGTTCATTTTCTTTTGCATACTTGATGCAAATGTCACATTTGTGTTTTTCCAGACATTTTTTATAAAATATCCACTTATGCAATTGAAAGAGTTTTGCTCAGGCAACTCTAGATTTGTTTAATCATTGGTATATAGGAAAATATATTAATTTATTGTATTTGGCACTAGTACCTCATACTCCTTCAAAGTTTCAGGTTTGAGCGAGGTCAGTATTTCATCGAAATCTTCTATACAATTAGTTTCCTCACTAATGAATCGTGTTGAAAAACATTCAACCCCACATACTTTTCAAAAGAATCAAGAAATAAATATATACTTCCATATCACTTACTATATAAACCCTTTAGTTTTCCATAAAATTTTCATTATTGTTGAGCAGTAAAATGTCTTACTCTGACTAATCGACTCCCAGTGGGAAATTTATGATGCGCAGTGGTCCGAAAAAAATGAAACTGTGAGACAGAAACATCAAAGGTTCCTACAAGAGTGAGACTACTGGTTCTTTAGCATTATACTGTGGTACAACTTCGCGTGCGCATCGCGTTGGCGCTTGCGTAGAAAAAGTGGAAGGGGGGATTTATAATCTGCGAGCTGCGCGGCTAGACGTCAGTTGAACATCGACCGTTGATCGAATAATTTAGTTCTGATGAAATTGTAGACTCGTTGGCTCGTTTGTCAAATTTTTTTCAAACTCATCACAGCAGATATACTGTGAGCTTTTATGTAAAATATGGATTCAGTAAAATATAAAAATATACAAAAAATATGTGATACACGGATATAGGACGAAAATATTAGGTGCGCAACTAAGTTCTCGCTGTTTGTCAGTAGATGGCTCTAGCAGTAAAAGCTGGTCGATTTTGACATATCCAAAACGTCATGAACCAAGCTTAGACATATGGTAAACAAATCATCACGACACATAAGTGATTTTGTTTTCGCATTATATACATTTGGTTAAGTAAAAATGTCTAATTTTGTGCCAAACAATCGTCATTTGCGGGAAGTGTTGATTTTCTTCTTCCATTCGAAAAAAACGGCAGCTCAAGCGCATTACTGGGGAACGGTATTGAACTCAATTGATGCGATTGAGCCGAGCACTTCGCGAAAAAAGGCCACAATACGAGCAAAGGCACGAAAAAGTGATTTTACTGCATGACAACGCTCGGCCTCACGTTGCCAAGCCTGTTAAAACCTACTTGGGCACACTCAAATGGGAAGTCCTAACCCACCCGCCATATTCACCAGATATTGCGCCGTCCGATTTTTACTTGTTCCGTTCAATGGCGCATGGCCTGGCTGATCAACAGTTCCACTCATATGAAGACATCAGAAAATGGCTTGATTCGTGGATAGCCTCAAAAAACGAACACTTCTGGCGGCAGGTATTCGAGCTCTGCCAGAAAAATGGAAAAAAGTTGTGTCTAGCGTTGGCAATACTTTGAATGATTCATTTGTAACAATTTTTTTATAATAAAATTACATATTTATCGAAAATTCAGCGAGAACTTAGTTGCGCAACTAATACAATTTTATAAAATTTAATGTAAACATAAAATTCAATAGTTACAAATTATGATTAATTAAACATAGTATACTATACTTATATACTAC
The DNA here is from genome assembly GCA_037013635.1 of Plagiodera versicolora. NCBI lineage: Eukaryota > Metazoa > Arthropoda > Insecta > Coleoptera > Chrysomelidae > Plagiodera > Plagiodera versicolora. The sequence continues at coordinate 5,016,078 of CM072991.1, read as the reverse complement.
TTATACTTACAAATTTGGGGTCTATTTATTCTATAAGCTAAGATGTCTAAAATTTCACAATGCAGAGGTTACGATTTGACGTTATGCAAACGAAAGTTAGTTAATTCTAGTCGAAACTGTTACAAATATATTCAACGGTCATTCAGAGCTAATACTTGTCCTATTTTGGTGTGAATATTTTATAAATCGAGTAAAAGTATTCAAAACTATTAAAATCATTAACTTAATACTTCATGTTTCGGAGTATTGTTGAAAAAAAAATACAAGCAGCAACACTACACTTTCTGATGATCTTTCTCAACTGTCTCGCCTAGGAGTCCCTAGCGCCACTTGAGCTGTCATCTGTCGAATACCAAGCTTCAATGTTATCTATCAAAAGTAACACTTCAACTTCATTGAATGACGTTGACGTTTAGGCATTGCGGAGTCCGATCGAAAATGTGGGGATTTCCTTACTGTTCTTCTGTGAAACACTTCATTTGTTGTTTCAAGGAAATGAACCAATAAACTGATTGGTTTCTTCATATTCCATGGCAATATTCAAAACAAAATTCGCGATGAGTCATGTAAGTAGGTATACTCGGTACCTATCTTGTAATTATTCATTTGTCATTTAGCTGGTCCGTAATTCTTGCCGGAAATGTTGATAACTTGTTTATTCCGTTTTAATGGCACGTATTTTGTTATAAAATGTACAACGTATGCGACACTTTTTGCAGTAAAACTCAAGTTAAATAACTATTAATCATTTTTTATGCTAGTATAAGGCTTTTTAACGAAGATGGGTTTTTATCGGAACTTACCAAGGCCATTGTGGTACCTGCATATTATATTTCGATTACGGATATTGAACATCTGCTTCAAGCTATCATTTTCCAAAATTTGTTACTCGAAACAAATATTCTATGGTCTATTCATTTTAAATTGATAGTTACGTCACACCTGGTCAAGTGTTTCCATTTTTCAAATTATTTCTCAAAGATCAGCTGATCAGCAGATGCGAAATTTATTTCTTCGGTTAATTGAAAATCATTGGGAAATATGTTCTTTTGAGAATAGATTTTACTCGCGAAACAAAATAGACTGTTCTTCTATATCAAAAATTGGGGCTTCGTTTTTTTTTTCGAAACAACAACAAAAACAACAAAGAGAATTATTTCGATGTAGTTTTCACTTCTCATCATCGAAGCGAAAGAGTAGATAAGTGCGATTCAACACAAAAACAATTGCATCACCTCTCGTTGCTGCAGTGAAACCTGAATACATAAATTAGAATACATTACACAGTTTTTGAGACAGACGTTTCGTTTTAAATGACGTTTGCCATCTCACTTTCCTCCTACGTTCTCTTTCGTTCTCCCTTTACCCGCTGAGGTACAGTAAAAAAATGTTTCGTTGGTCTACGTCCAGACATAATTTCAATAATTGATAGCTGTAGGTATTGAAGGTTATTTTGTTGTTCTCTAGTAACACAAACTAGTCAAAAGTTTCACCAAACTATTTTATTTCAACAAACTAATTTTACATTGACAGTAACTATGACATTTTTAACTTCAAAGTGACAGTTGATTGGACTATTCTCACTCTGAATTCAATTGTCTATGGATTGGAAATGTAAGGGGTGTTTCCAGTAAATAACCATGGATTCGTCATAGAATACGCACGAGTAGATTTTGTCAGGTTTTCATTTTGACAGATGAATGACAAGCAACGCTGATAACAATTGAAAAAAAAAAACTGATGTTCGTTAGAAGAATTTCCAAGAAATTTGCATATTCTTCTGGCTATTTGTCAAGTGAAAGTCACTATGGTCTATATATTAGAGGAAGACAGCCCGCCAGATAGTGCGATGTTGCTGCTTGTCTATTTTTTCTGAGAAACTCCGAAACAGAAAGTTAGGTTAGGTTTCAATTTATAAGATATATTTACCAAAATTATATAACTATTGACAGTGGATAACAGTTGAAGTTTTTTCAATATTTTCAAAAGATTGGACTAGAATAAACTTTATAAGCGAATCAAAGATTTCTCTCCGAAAAAATTATTTATTTCCATCTACATCTCAACCAATTAGAAGTTCTGTGGTTATTTTTATTTTGCACTGTTGGTATTGAAAGATAACCAAATCCGTCAAAATCATATTCCTTAAATAAATAGACCATAGTTCAGTCAATTATCTGTAACCAAGTGAACTGTGTTCGATTCAGTATTGCGCTATAGACGATACGTTAACGTAAAATAACAGAACCAAAAAAAAACACCGCTATATCAAAGCAGTGTTACCGATGTCCCACTTTACACAAACAATTGCGTCAGCCTCGACAGCGATTTAAACAAAATAACATGCACATTTCGTTATTCGTGCCAAGAACGGCCAACAATAAATGTGTAAGCCAATTACAAAATCCCCCCTGAATTTTTATCTCTTTCTTTCGCTTGTAAACGTCCGTTTATGGACTCGAGAGGATGGGAATAGTGATTCGAAAGTTCGTTTTCTGAATGGAATATTGTCGTCAAAATTTATTTTTCATACTATGTTTGAAATTTAGGATTCCAATTTTGCCTATCATATAGCTAAAATGAATATTCACAGAGATATTACCGATATAATTTAATACACCCAATTAGAAGTTCAGTGGTTAGCTAGAAGATACTTTTCATTCTGCGCTTATAGTAACCAAAACCTTAAATAAATAGACTATAGTAGTTCCAATAGCGTATCCAGGTATGCAATTTGTGATTTTCATGTCGATCGGCAATTAGAAATAATGACCCATACACGCGAACTCATTGCATACACATTAGAGTGCCTATAAATTGTCCCCCTTCGACTGTTTCGTAATAGACGAACGAAGTAGGCCATTGCTAGTGGGTCAAGAACGGCTGGAAATTATTACGAAACAATTGCCGCTAGAGCAGATTCTATGGCAAAAATGGAAAGTGTTCGAATATCTCGATAGACGGGGAAAGTTTGTTGTTCCTTTCCGCGCTTCTGTTTTGTTTGTGTTTGTTATTCATGGCCATCCTTCGTTTCTTTGTAATCATCATCGCTTTAGATGCTCATGGAGGTTTAATTGGCTAGTTCCAACAAGAGATGGCGCCACAAACTCTTTTTCGTGGAATGATATGCAAAATAAAGACAGCGTACATGATACAATATTATGAAAAAACTGAAACTTGTTGATTTGTTGCAAATAATTCAACTAATGAGATTCGAAAATATTGAAGTTTTATTGGATATACCATCGAATAGAACATAAAAACAATAATTTATCGAATGGAAATAACAGGAAAACTTTAAAATAACAAGTTAATCTACAACAATTTCAAATATTCCAACTTGACGATAACAACATTAAAATAACCAATTTCTGAGGTGTTTTCAACACAATATGCAACTTGAGTAACTTCACAGGAAGATATTTTATCGAGAAACTAGTCGAAATCAATAAAAACGGAAAAAAAGGCGAATTGTTTTTAGAAAATATTCCCAACATTCACTTTAACAAAACGGTAAGTTTTTAAGCGAAATTGATTTAATTTTTGTGTTTTTTGGGAAATGCACTAGCGACATTTCAGAGGTCCATATCTTTGCAACGAGTAGACGGAATTTCAAAAATAAAAAAACAATGTATAGGGAATTAAAAGGGCTTTTCAACGAGGTATCATTCCCATTTGAAAAAAATTAGGGGATGCTACCCCAGCTTAGAAGGGTAAAGTTTGGGCTATACTTTTTGCGTCAAAAATTGTCCCCCTCATAAACAAAGTTGACATGTTTCAGGTTTTTCTCGATAAAACCTCTTCCTGGTAGTTATACATTCCGGTACGTTTTCATTGGGCCACCCTGTATACCAAATTGAAGGGTTAAAAGTTTTCTCTTCGTATAAAATTCTGAAAATGCCATGTGAAATATCGCCAGGGGCGTAGCATTTCCGGATGAACCAGAAATTGATGTAATACACTAAAATTGAAAAACCTCCAATGCTCTCTTTGATTCAATTAATGCCAGAAATTATGCAAACATGTATCAAAATGATTTTTTATTAGATAGTGTTCTTTTGACATGAAAAAAAAAATTAAATAAATTCAATACCCATATCTATATCTTTTCGTTGATGGTCGATCAATAAAAATTACCCTGTATACGGGTTGATTCCATAACTTTATCCGTCAAAAACTATGGAACTACCCATTGTGAATTACCACGTAAACTTGATAGTATAGAACCAGTATATTCACATCGATGGAAGGAATCGTTAAGAAATAATTTGGAAAAATGTATCTAGTTAGCTGTGAGTACAACAAATGAATTCGAAGACAGAGACAGATAGAGACCACCGTCTATCAGGAAAATTACACTTAAGTTGTAGACTACGGAATGGCCTTTGGCGCCAACATCAATTTGGAATAGTTTCGTGAAAAGTTCCACAGAAAATCTTCAGGCGTTCAGAAAAATTATGCAACATGGGCCAAGAAGTCAAATTTCTCGGATTACTTCAATGTGTCAGGCTTTCATTTGCAAAAAGGCATTTTTATGTATACGATGTGTTCAAGATTCTAGTACACAAGATAATGAAGAAACAGAAGATATAAAAAAAATATTTTCCTCTATAATTTTTTATTTTTCATAATGACCACTTTTCGTAATAGACTTCTCAGTGATTATTACCTGTAGATAAGCCGAATTCGTCGTTGTAGAAAAAATCATGACGAATGGGCGAAAAGTATGGTTATGTTTGGAAATTCCCATATGTAAAGTTTTTTTGTACAGCAATCAACAAGTATTTACTTGCTTGAATGGATAACATTTTTCGTATTCAATCGCTATTTGAATATTTATTTATGCCGTCTACAGGTGAATGATTTCAGTAAATTGAATTCGAATCAGGTTATAAATGTTTTTCATTGAAAAAAGCCTTGTGCGAAATACCTTGAAACAGAAACAGTATTGTATTCACCATTAATTAATTAAAATTGCCAGTCATGATTGTATCCCATCAATAATTTATTATAAACTAGATACGGTTAATGACTTTGTCTTAGTTTTTTTTCCAGTAGAAAAATCGTACTACGTTGTAATCATTTTCCTCAACATTTAAACCAACTGATTTCTCTGTACCAAGAAAAACTCACCAGAATATTACAGAACTCTGTGGTCATTTGAATTTATGAAGGATGGAAAGTGAATTAATGATGAAAAGTGAAAACGGATTGCGAATTGAGGACAAGTTCAACAAGATCCACGTTCGATTTATCCTTGTCTTGATATAATCACTATAATTACCAACAAAAAATAAAGCACAGCTACCATTTTGAAGTGGAGCTGTGTAATATTTTCCGGAAAGAGATAGGATAATGGGGAATTCTCCTTCAGACAATAATGAAGTATTTTTCATGATATATCTTTACGAATTCGTTACGTTGATTAGGTAAACAAAGATGGCTAGATTTCCATCAGATTAGAAACCCATTCTGCTTATTTCTATTCCATGAGTCATGACGTTCCATGCATCGCAAAGGAGGCAACGACCAAGTTAGAGAGAGAAGTCAGGTTTTAAGGTTATGTTTAAGTTCGACGTGGTTTGGCTTCTAAGTAAGGTTGTTGTTCGGGTTGGACTATTATATTGATGTATAATATTGTATCAAATAACTTAAAAACAATTCAATCAAGTATTCTTTACCAGCCACAAAGTATAAACAAAAAGTTGGGTTATGACAACCGACAGATTTTGACACTAGATTGTAAATGTACAGACAACAAAGAACAAATATATGTTGTTCTTTTTCTAGCTTACTAGGCGCTGTTGCCGATTTGTGAACTAGAAACAAAGCGATTTAAAATTTAAAACCCCATATTTGAAAAATTATTTTAGATAGTTTCTGGAGAGAGTTTGGAATTTTCATGAATGAAACTCATAATCATTAACTTTAAACTTGCATTTCCCGTAATAACCCAAATTGAGGAGAATTCCTCATTAGGGTACGCTTAATGAATCTTCTTCTTGGATTCTGATGTTGAAAATCTGGAGAATATACACTGATATGAAAAACCACATGAAGTTTTTTTCGAAAAAAAAAAAACGATCATGTTAAGAAGTATTCGATTGAAAAATCAGTATTAAATAATGAATGGAAAAATGTAGTTTTGCTTAGAGAGTCAGTAGAGAATAATAAAATTAGCATTGCATCTTGTCATGAGACTACAGATTTCTTGCTACTAGAGGTGGGACTCACCTCTACTTCACTATTTTCAACATACCCGCTATAGTTCTGACAGATTTGATAATCCTTGAATACTATGAGTGCAAAATAAGAAATATCCAATTGAGACATAGCTGGGAGCTTTTAGACTTCAATAATTATTAGGCAACACTTCACAGTGACTTCAAAACGATTCCAAATTCATTTCAAGAGTTTTAAGAATATCGAAAAAATTGTTCAACAGGTATCTATAACCAATACTTATTCAAATTTGGTGTAAACATTTCATAAATCCAAAATAACTTTCCAGAACTAGAGGAAAAAACTTGACTTAACTTTCTGTTTCGGAAATAGACAATAGAATATCTTGCTTGGAATGTTGTGCTGTATATATTTTCATAAATATAGACTTGCATCAGACTGGTTTATTAAAAATGTGTATACATGTTGCCAAAATATCTGTTCCTGCCAGTAGATGACGCCTCAGATCCCTTGTCATCCAAAGGTTGTTTGACTGGAACCAACAGATACTTTTTGTGTTCCCTATCACACGATTCAACTCCATGTCTGTCTTTTTCCTTGAAGGTGGACGACCAAATGAAACTCCTGCAACACTCCTGGTCGGACATGTTGGTGCTGGACCACCTCCACCAGCGCATGCACAACAACCTACCCGACGAGACGACCCTCCACAACGGCCAGAAGTTCGATCTGTTCAGCTTGGGGCTGCTGGGCGTGCCCTCGCAAGCCGACCACTTCAACGACATCACTGCGAAGTTGCAGGAACTCAAATTCGATGTGGGCGATTACATTTGCGTCAAGTTCCTGCTACTGCTCAACCCCGGTGAGTGTGAGTACCGCTTGTTTTTTTTCTTATTGGTTTATGGTTTTATAGATAGTGGTTTTCCGTGGCCATCTAGCGGGGTTCACGCGAACTGTGCTCGTGCAGGGTTCTGCGAGGTCGGGTTTCGGTATAGCTCCGGTAGATGGCGTGGGAAACTATAAACTGAGTTGTGACAGAGTTGGTTATTTTTCAGTACCAACGGTGCAAAATAAAAACTTACTAATGTTTGTCAATGTTTGTATAATTTCCGCTGTCCAATTGTTTGACAGTGATTCAAGTTTAGTGTATATATATTTCAATATTTTAAAAATATTGAAATATAGGAATTGAAGAAAACATTTCATTTCAATTGAAGAAATGAAAATTAATTGGTTCTCATGATAGCAACTGCGCTTATTTTGACAAGCTGTCACAACTCTATTTTACAAATAGACTCTAGATAGATATTAATACTTTCGTTGCTTCAAATTGTGTTCCATTATCACAACAAATCATACCTGGTCTCATACAAAATGGATTTTTTACCTAGGTAAACTTTTTATTTGGATGTGTAATACAGTGCATTGTTATAAATATGTACAAAGTTTCATTTTCAAAAATACAACATTATTCCTATCACTATAACTTCCTGTAATGTTTCAACTGTTAACATCATGTATTCGATTTTATCTTGTATTTTTTTCTAGGTGTTCGAGGCATCACAAATAAGAAATACATCGATGAAGGCTACGAACAGGTCCAACAAGCACTACTTGAATACACATTGACCTGTTATCCACAAATTCAGGTAATTTGAGTCGAGATAATAAGATAAAAGCAGTATTCCAAAGCAATCCAACGTGATTCATACTCATAAGTCATTTGTCATATGCGCTCAGTATCATCATCATTTATTCATCATTTAATTTAGTGAACATAGAAATCAGGCGGTTTTCTGATTTTCGCTGTTTCAATTTTGCTCTTCAGGGTGGGTGTCCAATGTCAAAGATTTATATAATTTATAGACATTTGAAAAAAAGTTTGAATATTTCAAGAAATGGAACTGTTTCAAGGAAACAATAATTTTCAATAACTTTGAATTGAATACAACTCACTGCAGTACATTCTCTTTCACAGTATTGCAGGTGATATATTTTTGTGTATAGTGCTTCAAAGAAAGCGTAAAGATTAGCTTGCTGAATATTGAAATGTATCACAATTTCTCCTCCCATATCTCGATAAGCTCTTTTTTTAGATATACATATACCAAAAAGGGTCTACGTCACTCTTGATTATGTGTTATTATATACAGGGCGTTTCATTAATATGGTGAAAAAACATGAAACTGAGAATAAAGAGGACCAAAATATGACGATTGAGCGCAACATCGTTTATACAAATGTTGATGGTTAAAAGATATCAATGAGACACCCAGTATAATACACTTGTTTTCTTTGTTACTCCGATACTGTAAAAGAAAATTAAGGTTTTTATGCAGAAAAAAAAACGCTAGTTGAGTGGAGGTTTGCGAATGTCATTTTTTATAAAAAAAATTCAATGTTCAAAAAACGATTATACCCAGACATAGGACATATCATGAAAAATATGTCTAAATTCTAGAATTGTGCATAGCATTTAGAATAATATATGTATCGAAATCATCTGGATATGTGTTTCCAGGACAAATTCACCAAGATGCAGCAACTCCTTCCCGAAATCCACGCCATAGCGTCTCGAGGTGAGGAATTCCTCTACCACAAATACTGCCACAGCGGAGCCACCCAGACCCTCCTCATGGAGATGCTTCTCGCGAGGAGGAAATAACAAGGATCAACCAACAATTTACCCCTCCTCCTCCTCCAAACCAGCCACGTTACCATATCTGTGTGCAATACCGGCTTACACTCTGTACATAAGTTATTATTATTATTATTATTAATTTTTTTCTCTTTTTCTTTTGGAAATCTCATAGTAGTTTGTTGACATTGATGCCTTTTCAAGAAGTACAAAAAGTCACTGCATATTTTTGTAATGAGATGATTGCATTCGAAGCGGTAAATCGCCTTTTGGGGTACCTTCATTGAGGTTTTTTTTGGGAAATGAGGATTTCGAAGCCGTTTTTACTTCCTTCTTTTCGCTTCCATTCGTCCCGCAATATTTCTATATGAATTTGAGTACAATAACTATTGTTTTCATTGTCCAAAATAATGCTTATCATAACTCAGATGAGTCAGATATTTTTTGTGAAATATGGGCTGTTTCATAGCATGCGTAATGCACTTTCAGGGGTGGTGAATCATTTCAAGAAAATACTGAAAGTTCCAATGAATAAAATTTTTTCAGCTATTTTCATCTATATTGGATTATTCATATTTTCCGATAATTTCCTCTTTCCAAGCTCTTAAAATGTGGTTCATTTTTACACCCCGTAACTATTTATTCAGAAAATGAAACAAAATAGCAAAATAGTCATGAGTGTTTTCATTTTCAAAGTTGATCAGTATTAATAGTTTCGATAATTTTGCAGTCTAGATTTTGATGAAGAATTTTTGTCGATACTTGCATATTTCAGTCAAAAAAAAATAAAAATTTGATAATATTATCGAGGGGGAATTAATGAGAATAATAAAGAAATTTGTAATAAAGCTCCACATTCTTCGACATTTTTGCTCAGAGTGGAAAAGTATTAATTTCTACACAATATTAAATTCGTGTTTTTTAGATCAAAATACGAAAGTACCCACAAAAATTTTCATTGAAATTAAGATCGTATGATACCCAAAGTTTTTGTAAGATATCCATGAACTAGTGATTGTTGAAAACTAACAACCAGGATATTTTTTGATATTCTATCGATACAATTTTTATTCAACCTCAATCTCGAGAAGTTTTATGGTTAGAATATTATTTTATTGAAATAATTTTGAAACTCGTATCTTATAATCTTGATATCTTGACAGTTGCATGCATGCCTCAAACCAACCTATTCAAATGCTGCAAATCTTGTCTTTTTTCTTCTACCCTACGAATAATCGGGCAAACACCCCAAAAGGCGATTTTCCCATCCCGAATTCAGGCCACAGCACCCTGCTCCACGTTTCGCATCGTTGTTTATTTATGTTACGTTGATTTGAAATTTTTTTATGACACACATTCCACGTGATGTGCTCCCAAGGGATTCAAGGGCATCGTCTAGGTTAGGCTTAGAATATAGAGCTATTTTTTTCGGCGGTAAATGCGAGAAAATGGATAGGCGAGTGGGTACTCAGAGGATGACACTGAAATTTGGAAATTTACCATTTTTTCCTAACACTCTTGAATTCAATCTTAAAAAACAAGAATATGGACAAACAAACTCAACTCATTTGTAGACATTCAAACAATCTTGAATGTTTGTCTTTTCGAAATATTTTAATGACTTATCAAATCGATTCAGAGAGTTTGACATATGACATTGACTTGACGTCGTCACATCACAGATAAATCAATATTCGTCCCATTGAATTATCGATTTTGAAGAGATTACTTGTCGAGTCGGATAATTTTTTTTTGTTATCTCGAAGTGATCATCCCCAGAGAATTCATTAGCCCCGAGAACGCCTGAATGTGTGATAAACTACCCCTAGCACCCTAACGAAGTGTTGAATGTGGTATGAGTAGCTTAAGCCGTGGTGATGGACTAACAGCTGTAATATTATTGTAACTATAAAGTAAAACTTATTATTAGATATTAAGTTTAACTATATTATATTTTATGTTGAATATTAGTATGTTGATGATAGCGAGCAGGGTATTGTGGTCTTTGTTTTTTGTGTTATTGTTGAAGTGGTAATTTTAGGAATGGGGTGAAATTGGAAACTTCATCCCACTCACTACTAATTATATCTGTTTGTTACCTCGATCAGTTATTTTTTGCAAACAGGTCCCTATTACATTGTCCCTACGCGTATATAAATATTTACACACATATATATATACATATAGAAATTATTTTTTTAAGCTAAAGGACAATTTGAACATCGAAATAACAATACCTTGAAGCCGTACATTGAATTTTACTTTTTTTCTATTAATTTGTGATATTAGAAATGTGTACATATTGTATATTGAGAAGTTGTACGTATTGTTGAATATATTTAAATAAAACTAAATTTGGAGTAGATGGCAACATTATTTTTTTACATCACATTATCTTATTCAAAGTTTATTGAGATATAATACTAGTTATACTATTTTTGGTAAGTAATCAATGATATCCTCTATGTAAATAGTGATTCTACTTTTTGGATGTGATCAAGGTCATATACCAGGTGCTGTTTTTGTTAATGACAAGGTTTCAAAAAAAAGCAATAATCTACATGGTGGATTTTGCTTTTTAGTTGTGGAACCTTCAAGTTTCATACGGTTGAGCTGTAATGGTGAAAGTAAAATTTACTGTACGGTATTCTTCGTGTGAAATATCCTATCTGTACAAAACTTCTACGAATACAAGTTGAATCTGCGTTCATACTGTCCGAAATGAAACGATGTATCTATAAATAATCTGAGTTATGATGGCTCAAGAATTTTTTTGTTTCAGTTCTTTAGGTTCCCATTTAAGGAATCGTTTCTGTGCGGTTGAATGTATTTGTAGAAGGAATTTGTGCAAGTAGATATCAATTAAGTTTACTAATTGTGAATTAGTGATAAATTGGAATGTATTTTGGGAAAGGTGATTTATTATTTTCATATATGAAGAATGTTCTGAAAAATTTGATTTTCATGCTCTTGCACCTCCCATTTAAAAAAAAAATATTTGGATATATTAATGTATTCCAATCGTGTTCACTATAATTGTGTATTCAGTGACAAAGTTTACAATGATCACGAATTGGGATACAGTATTTTCCACACCAATCAAAATTTTTGACTTTTTTTTTCAAAACCATTATGTGAACACTAGTGAATTGTTTGCAAAAATGGATCGCATTATATCGCTATGCGGGCCCCATGGCGCCAACATGATGGAAAGTCTACTAATAATATTCCTCCGGAATATTCTGTCCGTGTGACAAGCATAAGGCCCAGAGCTTATATGTCTTCAAATATGAATATATTTATATATAAAAAATACGTACGTTTATTTAAGCTGTGTGATTCAAAGGTTGTAAATATAATTTATGTGGATCAAAGTGAATTGTTTGTAGAAATAAATCACCATAATATTATTTATACGTTTGTTTTATTCTAACTGTGTAGGGAGCGTCCTCGGCACGCAGATCACAAATCCAAAGTCAATTCCTTTTTATATGTAATAATTTACGAGATGAAGACAGCATAAAAAATTGGACAAAACTCAGGTCAAAAATTGAGAAATTTTCATTTTTAAAGTTACAGAGCTGTGATTCGTTTCCGCATTAAAGGAGCCCTAGAGGACTCCGTATATCGATTTTGAAGGCCCTACGACAAAGTTGATTTTCGTGCTCGAAAAAGAAATAAGGTTAACCCCTTTGAACATTTTTGAAAATTTCAAAAGTCTCGGAATACGCTGAAAAACTGTGTAGGGAGTTTTCTTGGCATGCAGATTACGAATCTTAAGTCGATTCATCCTAATTCAAAATAATTCCCGAGATATAGACACAATACCATATTCGGCCAAGTGAGATCAAAAAATGCAACTTTGCCAAGCATGAATCTGAATTCGACCATCTTGTATCCTCAGAGTGATCACCATCTGTTCGCTGATTGTTATTCGGTAATATAGGCCACCAACAATACAGCTATTATGTATTGTTGATAGTATGTAACCCTGGTGATACGCATCAAACAACCAACAATACAAGAGGATGTGATGTTGGTTGTCTAAGTAAGCACTCAAATAGGAAATTGTGGTTTTAGAAGCTCAATATCTTCAATTAGACTATCTCTAAATTGTTGAGCGACTCGTCATGTTTGACTAGTTATGAGGTTCCAAGGGAAATATTATAACTCATTAAAACAACGAAGCAGTTGTTAGATTTTATTGAAATCATGAATGACAAAATCTTGAAAAATAAAAAACGAATTCTAGGTGCCAGGACACAGCAGAACCTGTAAAAGAAAAAAGTTGTTAGCGATCGAAGAGTCACCAAAGGCAAACTATTTCAATTGTGAAGGAATCAGACTATGTGGCATGTTTAACTTCATTTATTGTAAGAGTGGTGCATGAGCCATTCATCATATAATTTTTTTTTTGAAAAAACTAGAAAAATGAAAGTTACAGGTGATTTACCTTGAACAAGCGCCAATTTCTTGCTGAAGGTGAGAAACCATCCGTTCAACGTCTGAAAAAAAAAAGAGTTTCTAATAAAAATCCAGCAGATAGAACCATCAATGAATAAGTATGCGTAAATTATTTCAGATAGGAGCGAAAGACAAGCAGATGTGTAATCAGTTTGTATCATTTGAACTATGAAATCATCATTGTAATATAGGAAAAATCAATGAAATTGACCATATCCGTATAATTGTAACATTTTGAATACTAACCTACTGAGAAAATCAGTTCAAGTTCACTTTTGACACCAAATATCCATCTTTCGAATACCTAGAAAACAGAGAAGAATCAGAAATGTGACACATCAATAATGTTAATGAGTTTTTGAGCGACTTATGTCAGATAGGAGCGAAAGACAAGCAGATGTGTAATCAGTTTGAATCATTTGAACTATGAAATCATCATTTAAAGAATCATTGAATGTTTCAACTATTAATATTATATACTTACTTTTTAAACTAAAATCCAGAAAGCTTGATGCATATTGGAGGAGTATTACCTGAAAAACAATTGACATAAGTATATCTTTTATTTTCATCAATAGTTGATGCAAGTTATTGAAAACGTCAGTTGGTAGTGCATGTTAAATATAATCATCTATCTCATTTCTTGGTGATAAAATATTCATCATTATGTAAAGTTATGTAATAATTGATTATTGTTTCGAAGGATTATCATGAATTCAACAATTCTTACCTAAACAATCAAGTTTATAGCTCTACAACATCCAGGAAACAATGAAAAATTGGAATCTGTAAAGAAAACGGTACATCAAAACAAAAGAAACTATCAGCATAACATTTATTATTTTTCAATGAAGCTTCAGTTGGTAGTGCATGTAAGTTCGTAAATCATACATTCTCAGATCTTGGTGATAGTGAGTTCATCATGAAAATAATCCAGATGTATTATGTCTCTTAATGTTAATATTTTAAATGAAGCAATGTAAGAAAATTACCTGTATTCCAAAGTTTCTCACATCATATGTTTCCTATGATGCTTCTTTCCCAATTTCGACTCACTAAAAAAAAAACAAACAACACTGTTATTGACCACCAAATCCAGTAACTAAAATGATTTTTAGATGAATGAAATCAGTTCTTCTTAGAGGTTATGGGTGCATTGAATAATCACAGTTTTCATTGAAGTATCTCATCATGAAATGTAAATAGAAGGATATAACTATTATCTACCTAGATAATTACCTGTAATTTTTTCCAAAAATCCGGTAGATCATTTAGCTTATATGGTTTCCCCGATTGCAACATCCTGTAGGAAAATGAAAAATCATTACTGATGATAAAATACAAGTTACTACAAATCAAGTTAGAGATAAATGTAGTCAGTTCTTCTTAGAGGTTATGGGTGCATTGAATAATCACAGATTTCATTGAAGTGTCTCATCATAATAATTAAATACAGTAGAACTCCAATTATCCGAATTAATGGGGACCGGGACCCATTCGGATAATCAAATATTCGGATAATCGGATTTTTTTTTAATTGCCATTGGAGAGAATAAAAGCTACGTTTTGATATTGCACTATTTTTATATTGAATTAAATGAAAGAAACATGAAATTTTCACATGTTTTAAATATAAATAAAATGTACTTATGTAGGCACAACGGCAAGTTAAGACAAGTCAAGTCAAGACTTGACGCGCATTTGTGATTCGGATAATCGGCGATTCGGATAGTCGGAGTTCGGATAATTGGAGTTCTACTGTACAAATATAATAACTATTATTCAACTAGGATATCTTACTTGTCATTATTCCCAAGAAGTTGTTACATTGTCATGTTCTCAGCTAATACAGTTTCCCATTCGCAATATCCTGTAATGAAACATTTCCTTAATGACTGGTAAATTTAGTTTCTACTAGAAGAATTGGACTCAGGAGTAATCAGTTCTTCTTAGAGGTTATGGGTGCATTGAATAATCACAGTTTTCATTGAAGTGTCTCATCATGTAGTAATTTCAAAAGCAATCAAATTCAATAAGCAAATGGTAACTAGTGCTAAACTCTGATCAGAATATAACACAACACACAAGCATTAAATGAATAATAATTAATAATCTAGTATATATTTTTTAATATAACTCACCTTCAAAAGTATCCCCATTAAGAATGAAAAAAGATTTCGTTCATGTGGCTCCTTCTACTGGCCTTACAGTATGCCATTAGGTTGACTGGAAGTGAAATGCTTGTGTTTTGTTTGCATTGAAATCCACTATGTTTTTGGGATCCATGGTATTAACTATTAACACTTATGGGGAGTTGGTTGAAAAACCAAACTTTGAAGAAGTGAAATTTACAATTGGTGATGACATTTTGAACTACCTAGGCGCCAATTTCACTCAAAACAGTGGTGATGTTGTTTTTCACTGTCCAAGCTCTAGGTCTACTTTTGTCATCCACTAACATCCCTTTCTCAACTAATTTGCGTATAACGCCTTTGGTGGGTGCTTCATCAGGACGCATATTTCTTTTCAAAATTCGCAAAGTTTCGGCAACACAGCACTGACTTTGAAAATAAATTTCCAAAACGATCTTTATGTGAAAACATGTTGTTTCGTGCCGCGGACGGTATGGCTAATGAACTGTAAACATTTCGGGTTTGTAGCTCGTTTGCCGTTGTCATACGACGAAATTCA
The DNA here is from genome assembly GCA_037013635.1 of Plagiodera versicolora. Lineage (NCBI taxonomy): Eukaryota > Metazoa > Arthropoda > Insecta > Coleoptera > Chrysomelidae > Plagiodera > Plagiodera versicolora. Next base: position 5,000,102 of record CM072991.1, on the reverse strand, counting down.
AAAACGTACCAACAGATGACCAACCCATTAGTAGACCTGTGAATAAATTTAAATAGTTTTATTCACAAATTCAACTTAGAATGATATACGTGTGTAGTAGGAATAAACTCAGTAATAACTAGATTTGAAATCATAGATTCTCATAGATCTTGGTGATAATAAATTCATCATGATATTGAATGATACTATGTAATACCGAAATATCACGTGCTAAATATTGCTAACAATAGAAAGAAGACAAATATCATATTCAAAGTAAAATTGTGTAACGGATGACTATAAAAATTGACGATATATTTAAACTTACCTAGACTATCAATTGAACAAACACTCATGTTTAAGATTGTCAGCTTATCAACCTCCTCATGACTCAGACGAAAGTGGAAAGACCGATCATGAAAAAACAAATTTAACCTTTCCTGAACGAGTAGTGGGGATGGCATACGACGGAATTGTTAGGTGTTCTGACGTCAAGAGTTATTCTGTGTGATAGAACGGAACTGTTGTGCTTCTGACATGGAATTATACTGTTCTGTGTAGAGGCATGAAACATTACCGCTAGCCACCACTGGACTCTATTAATAAATTATATAGACTATAGAGCATCTGCAGCGAGTTACAAAATGGATGGAAATTACATTGCTGTTCTATCGTATTGTGTTCGTTGAACGTTCAATATGATGATTCGTATTGTGTTTTGTATGTATCTTTGTTGTGTATTGAAGAAAGCAGTCTTCACACAATGAGCTATTATTTTCAGCTATTGTTTTCCTCCAAAAGTTTGACATTCGATGTTGTGATTAAATTTGATTTGACTGTGACGTCAGGTGCAGATACTTGAAGTGTTAAAAATACACTATGATTTGGGGTTGATATTTTCTAGCATAATCTTTATATTTTTTTTGTAGAAGAGATCATGAAATTTTCCCGAAATACGTGATCAACTTATAATTTTCTACTTCTAATTTCTTTTGTTTTATATTTCAATTTTATTCGCAGTAGGGATAGTGTGTGATTATAATATAAGTGTAAAGGTGGATTCATGTAATATTCATGGAATTGAATTGAAACTGTCTGTCATACAAAGAAGTGCAAGATTCAAAAATAAAATATTAGGACAACCCCTCGAATATACAGTTTTGACACACTTAATTAGATAACAAAATAAAAAAAACATTGAATTAGAACCATTTTTCGAATAGAAATTATGGAAAATAATCATTATTCCGAAGAGATGATTAAATTTGTGGATTTCAATAATCAGAGATCGTCGTAAGACATTGGATATTATTGAGAATGAAAAGAACTTATCCCAAATATATCCGAACGATTTTCATGACTTTGGTGATCTATTCAGGAAAAAAATATTCATGTTCGTGTACATTCATGTTATTCCTATTGAAATGAAATACTATGGGCCCCGTATTTACATAAGAAAAGACGCCACACTAGTTTACCTCATTCCCAACCTATCTATTGAATGAGATTTTCAACTATTTTCACTATGGGGTCAAGGGCCAGTTGAAAAAACCTCTTTTCTCCATCTCCATCCACATTGGGAGCCGTTAAATAGCAGCTAAGACGGGTGACAGGGCCATTTCTTAACGAACGTTTCTCGGCAGAACGAGTTTTCGATTTTTCGGGATGATTATTTTTTTGATCTGCCTCGCGGTCTCCGCTTTTTTGTTGTACAGCATGAGAAGGCCCAGGAAGTACCCCCCAGGTGAGAAAAAACTTTCCATTTCTTGAGCGATAAAAATTAAAATATTCAGAGCCTCCACCAAATTTCAGAAACAAAAAATTTCGAACATTTTTTAAGAAGAAATGGTAGCTGTCACTAGTGAAGTAAAATAGGATGTGGTTGTTGAATTTTCCACGAAAATATATTTATGTTTGAAATATTTGAAAACTCATTCTTCAATTTGTGATTTATATCTATATTTTTGCATCATTATTGATGGCGAAACTAAAAGCAGTTCTTAATAATCACTTTCTATAATTTACGAAATGGCGTACACAATTATTATATCGTACGTTTCAATTCTCTATGATAGCCTTATTATTTCATATGAAAAGAAATCTTTATTTTTCAATATTTCATGGGCATAAATATTGAAAGACCAGTGGATTTCCTTATGGATTTCCAAATTAGTGTGTGGAAGCAGAATAGGAATGAGGATAAAATAAATGTTGCTAATTGAAATCTTCTGTTTATTGAAAAAACACCCTGTGTACAAAACGAGTCAATTCAGACATTTCAGCATTAATCACTGATTTCGTTTGTTTGGCACTAATTTTCGTGAAATTTTCCTCATTCTGCTGTAATTTGACACTGTTACATTTCATGAAAAAAAAAATAGTACTGGATGCAGAATTTTATGCTGAATTCGATGATTGAGAGATTGATGAAAAGTTGTATCATAAGAAAATATAAATTCAATATTGAATCGCCTAGGCTGAACACCATACATATATTCAGTATTGCATATCTGCATAAATATCACATCTATTATTAGAAACATTTTTTGATATTCTACTTCCTGAGTTATTCTACTTCAACACACTAATGGGCCACCCTGTATATTGAAGGATATGATGAGAGCATTAGATATAGGATAAATGAGCCTCACCCATAACTCAAAAAACATAAAAATTGCCCCTTCAACCTTCAGGGATAACAACTACCCCCATAAAAATTTTAAATGAAAAGGGGTAGCTTATTGTGATACCGCGTTGAAAGGGGTTTTCAATTATCTATTTAGCAATATAGCGCGTTTTGATTTTTGGACGTTGGTACTTAAGGAAATAGTGCTTTTATTTCATACGAACAAGTACCCCTTGAGTCAAATACCTGTTTCGATTGACTAGTCCATTAGTTATTTTTTGACGAAAGAGTAAAATCGGATCTTTTTGTTACTTTTTAATGTCACAAAAAGATCAGACGTATTTAAAATTTATTTTGGTTCGCTTGTATTTGACTCAAGGGCTAGTTGTTTTTATGAAATAAAATCACTTTTTTTTTCTATTTATTACCCTTAGATGGTTGAAGGGCCAAGTGGATAATTCCATTCAGAAAGTGTAGTTTTATACATAAAAATTTACTTGTTTTTCATTTGCATTCATATCACGTAGAAAATTAATTTATCCGTTACTTCAGGACCTCACTGTATATGCCTCGAATGTCCATAAAATACAGGGTGATTCATATAAGAACCGACATAGAGCAGGGGCATGTAGGGGGTCCCAAAATATGGCAATTTAACGCAACTTACCTCTATACCAAGTTGCTTCCCTAAGAAGTTATAGGCTTTGAAAGTGAAGTTATAAATTATCTGTACTTACTTTAAGTATTTTGTTACGTATCTAAATAATAATTTGCCAGCCAATTTCTACTGATCACATTAAATGACCTACTTTCTTGTTTGACGTTTAATTTCATAACCAACTTTTGAATTTTCGATGATTTTAAATAACACACCTAGAGCGCGCATTTTAGGTTATTCGAGTTTTTGATGAAAATGATGAGGTTTTTCGAAAACTTACTTGAGTAAGAAAAGTTTTAGAATTGAATTGGCCACAAAAAAAGCAAAGATTTTTAAAATCCATCAAGGGTTAACAAAATTCTGTTGAATATTAATGGTGCGCCACCCGGTATACCTCCTTTACAAATTTCAATTGAACTCTAGTTACTGTCAAGTAACGCCCTAAATACATCCACAAAGTGTACCAAATTTGATTGCTTTAAGTTCAAGAATAACGGAGATATTGATTTTTTTCAAAATTTATAACTTCACTTAACTCCTTAGGGAAGCAACTTGGTATAGAGGTAAGTTGCTTTAAATTGCCGTATTTTGGGATCCCCTATATGCCCCTGCTCTATGTCGGTTCCTACGTGAATCACCCTGTATAACCCTTAGATATTCAGAAAACATTATTATTGGGATTCAACATTCATGAATTAACCCACAGATATTACAATCCATAATGGAAAATAGAAATTTGCAGGTATATTCCAGAAATATATTCATGAAAACTTCTGATATTTTTTGTCCACCTATTTTTGATATTTTTTATATTGACTGGTATAAAAATATTCATGCATTATTTCATTGAAACATGCATGATTTAGTTCAATTGGACTGATATCAAGAGTAAGAGTAATTGTTCAGAATTCGAATATTTTACAATTTCATAAAATTAACCATGGAACATATCAATTATGTCATTATTAATTATACTTTTATTCATTATATTAAAATGTTCGTATCTGAAAGTTTAGTTCTTCAACACACAAAAAATTTCAAGCAATCCAACATTGCAAGAAACAATTCTACATTGTACCTCAAAAAAATAATTCAATTCCCCCATAACCTGACAATGGACACCCTTCTCTACAGGTCCGGACTTCCTACCCATCGTAGGCAACTTCTTTCACTACAAAAAGCGTCTGCAAGACCTGGGCTACCACCACTTGGTGTGGTTGGAGCTCAACAAGTACTACGGAGACGTGGTGGGTTTGAAAATGGGGCGCATGATGACGGTCGGGGTGTTCGGCCCCGACGCCGTCAGGGAGGTTTTCATGAGGGAGGATTTCAACGGCAGACCGGACGGGTTCTTCTTCAGGTTGAGGACCTTCGGGAAGAGATTGGGTGAGTGGAAATTTTTAATGGAATTGCGGAGTAATGAGGAAGACCTCAAAGAAAACCTTTCAAAATTTCCTCAATCGGTGAATATAATGATATTAATTCAGTGTTTATCCAATATCAAGGATCAAAATCGAAGCAAATAGATTCTACAGTGTTTTGAAATCAGCATTTTCATTCGAAATTCCAAAACTTGTATGAAAAAAAAGTATGACGTACTACACCCTAAGTCTATCTTTGTCTGTTTCCATATATCTTTTGCTCACACCATGTGTAATGTTGTCAAGTCTACTTGTGGATGACTCCTTATTCCTTTGATATATTTTCTTAAAAACATATCGATAAGTGATAACTATATAATTTCACGATAATTTGTGGAAAAAAAAATCATTTATATTGTATTCTTTCACATCATTTATTCCGAGAATGAGTTGTGATATTTTGGTGCGGCAACACAGCAAGATTTATCATGGAACAATTATCTATGATTGGTCAGCTCAAGGTCGATGGGCGTGTAAGGTTAAGCACATCACACTGCGTTCCACCAATGAGAGCAACTTTTGAAAATGACGCATAGAATTGTATGTTCGAAATCAATTCCGTTTATTTTATCATTTTATTCATGATATAAACCGAAAAAAAAAAAGGTAGTTTTTGGACATACAGAACACGATTATTCTGTTTTGAAAAATTAGAGGTGTCCATCATTTTTTTTACGCATCCTGCTAACCTATAACATTTTTTGAAGCCGTTTTTTGCTCTCATCAATTAATCTATATTCAGATGAATATTTTTGTCGTTAGGTACCTACGTATTTTGACCCAAAAACACAAATAATAAAATTATTATGTAGAAATCAATACTTTTCAATAGTCTATTTATTCAAGGAAGATAGTCCTGATGCATTTGGTTAACTTAAATAAAAAGTATCTTGCTAACTACTGCATTTATAATTGGTAATTAATCATTCATTCTCACATTTGAAAACACTTCTCTTGGAATAGATGCACATTTTGTGATAATCCGTTGCCAAAGATCATCAAGTGAAGCTGGTTATGTTTCAAACACAGCAAAATATGAGAAATGAGTTTGAAAATAGATTTACTTTTGTTTAGCCTAGACTAGGTAGCATTTTGAGTATCTGATTGAATAAAATGACACTTCATAAAACATATTTTATTTTATTCAATGTACATCTTTTCTAGACCCTGTATGAAATTTGGAAAAAAATCTTGTGCAGGTGAAATCTAGTCCAGAAGACCTTTAATTCAAGGTATCATGAAAGGTGAATTGCCATTTAAAATCATGGGGTTGGGGTACATCTGGCCCTATACCCAAAAAATAGTGGTTGTAGTTCCCAGTACCCATTTGTACCAAATTGCGCTTTTCTAAATTTTTTTGTTTCAGAGATATATGCATTGAAGCTTTTCAAATTGACACTCTGTATATTCGATAAATCGAAAACATTCCCCATGGGAAAAAGGTAATAGTGATGGATTTGATTTCTCGGGGAATTTTGTGATCTATTGTTATCACATCAAAAGATGCCCTCTAGTGGTATCACTCTAAATCAAACACAACAAAAATGGAATGTTTTCGATAGAACAATCAATGCTCCTTCTAACAAGACTACGTTCGTTGTAATCCGTTGAGTCATTTAGGAGTTAAGGCTGTTTATTTGAAATAACTTTGAGAGGTCAACTTTGAGATGTGAACATATATTTGGTAGGTTTGTTGTAATATTTCGACACTCACCATTCTTATGTGACCACCCGGTACAATCTTGATATCAAAAATGTCTTACTCTGAAGCATAGGCCTAACGAGGGGGGGTTATTGGGGACGTAACCCCTCCCTCCTTCGTGTTCCGTTGGGCCAAAAACTTAAGAACCAAAACAAAATCCATCGATATTTTCAAATGTTCCTTATCTAATTCATTGATATCAGATATGAAACTTTTTTTTCAGGAATTTTGGGTAACTTTCACAAAACGAGATATTCTCATGAAAAAACAACATGAGTAATAGACTTTTCACTTTCGATATTGCAATTCCATATACAGAGTGGCTATTGAAAACGAAACATCGGCTCTGTAGGTTGGCAGAACCGAATTACACAAAAACGTTCGGATACGTCAATTACTAACTACAGTTTTCGAGAGACATATCCTTCGCGATTTAATTCATTCACAATACATTCCGAATCTAAAATACATTCCAAATCCAGAATTTCCAAATGGCAACTTATGAAAAGTATCACCTCATTTGAAAGGTGGTATATTACTATTTTTATATATTTATATAACTAACGAAAATAATTCATTTCGACTCGTTTTTCAGATGTAGAATCTCGAAATAGAATTATCAGTTTTCATTCCTATTTTTCAATCTAGAAAATCAATATCTGATAAAACAACTGTCGCAATAATTATTATTGTCAAAAAATAAATTGCATACATTCGTGAATTTGAATGAAAATTATAGAAAATGTCAGACATGTATCAAGCACAAACGTAGAGACAATAATCATGAATCAGAAGATGCTCTCATTTACTGGGTGTTCCATTTGAAATAACGAAGGAGATGATATTCTTCATTCGCCGCTCACCCTGTATACGTACACACATTCAGTTCGAATTCATATGTTTAGGACGACGAATTTTGAACTCGAAATATAATTATCTGTGGTACTTAATTTTTAGTAGGTGTATCCATCAGTTCATCCTGTATAATTGTCATGAAATCTATCTTCAACAAAAAAGAGAACCAAACGTCTAGGTCAATGGAACCGAATAAACCTAAAAGGATATCACAACGACATTCTGAAAGACGTAGGTCAGGGACAAGGGCATAACATCGTCTTGAATTCTTCTGGTTTCGGAACCGGTCCTACAAAAATTTAATTGTCGTATCGTCTTGCCCAAAGACCGGACACTTTTCGGGTGTGCTCAAGATTTTATTATTATTTTTTTTGGTCAGGAATACGAAGATGCAAAGTGTTCAAGACATGTAGGGTCAGTGTTGGCACACGGTCGTGGCCTCAAGAAACTAAATTTATATACATATACAAGGTGTTTCATTGATATGGTAAAAAAATGAAACTGAGAGTAGAGAGGACCAAAATATGACGATTGAGCGCAACATCGCTCATACAAATGTTGATGGATAAAAAGATACAGTACGTTCATAGTTTAAATTTTATTTGCAAATTTCTTAATAGCTTCGATAGTTTTAATGATATCGGTTTCTCTGACACTAGAAAAGTAACTATTTGCTTGTCTGACAGCAACCTACTTGTTTTTTCTTGTTAAAATTATTTGTGACTTCAATAATTAAAATCGGGTTTATAGTAAAAACGGTAAAGTTTTTCGACTTTTTCAAGAATACTTTTCTGTCCGAAAGATGACGTAGTTTGATAAATGTTTGATCGAAAATGTTGATTATTGACGGACAAAAAAGTTGTGCGTATTTTTAAATAATTGTAAGAGGGTAAGTGGCGCCCTCTGGACTACATTAATACTGATAAAATATTATGGTTTGCCGTCCTTAAAACCCCAAATGTACCAATGAATACTGTCTGAATAGCTATTAAGAAATTTGCAAATAAAATGTTAACTTTGAACGCACTGTATCTTTTTAACCATCAACATTTGTATAAGCGATGTTGCGCTCAATCATCATATTTTGCTCCTCTCTACTCTCAGTTTCATTTTTTTACTATATTAATGAAATATCCTGTATATGTTATTATTTCTCTTTGAGTCGATTACAACGAAATTTTCACAAATTCTTCAGAATATCTTAAAGACCACTAGATAATTTTCCGCGCCATATTACTGAATGGAATTGAATTGTTCACATCAGGCGAGATCACAAATTTTTAAGAGATAACAAAATAGGAATCAAAATATCATATTATGAATACTAAAATTGAAAAAATGCACATTCCGTATTGTTATTTGATATTGATGATGAAGTTATTCACAGATTTTCAGCCACAAATTCTGACGTGGAGGAAATTTCAAATAATGTCATGTTTCAAATAATATTAGACAGAAATCATATCAGAGATGTAGATTTTGACTAATTTTAACTAATTTTTCAGACTATTTCCATATTTTTTATTGTACCTGAAATTAATAAATTATTATTATTATCATCATATGTGAATGGGAATCTGTGGATAACTTCACATCGATACATTTCATAATTAACCCAATTTTGATAAGAAACATAACATCGATTCTCCTCGTATTTCGATAATATGAATCTAAACAATAATCATAGGTTATGAATCCTTCTCACCAGTACCAGGAAATGTTTCAAAGATACCCATTATTGAAATTTGTAAAATTATCATCTGGTATGTTGAAATTTGCTCTTGATGTTGAACATGGAAAATAAATGACCGCCTGGATCCCACGATTTGACTCCTCTCGATTACTCCCCATGGTCGTATTTTTTCACATTCTTTCCGAATCATGCCAAGACGTGTCCATGGAAAAATAGTTTCCATTAATAAACAATTTCCAGTCGAGCCTACGAGTATACCAAACCAGCAGATCAACTAACACCCTTCTTATAGGTATCGTTTTTTCCGATGGTCAGTTATGGCACAACCAACGCAGATTCTCGCTACAACATTTGCGAAATTTCGGATACGGTCGGAAAGAGATGGAGGAAAAAATCGAAGAAGAAACGAGATCTTTGATGGAGATCTTCAATGAAAGCAACGGAGAACCTATATTTATGCACGACGCCTTTGATATATCAGTTTTGAATGCCCTTTGGGCCATGATGGCAGGTGAAAGGTTGGTAACATGTTGAATTATAGTTTTTAAAATCTAAAAACACACTTACCGATTATTTCTGTGGCAAATGGATTCTCCGATGCCAACTCTCTCTTTCACACACACACACACTTACCGATAAACATTACAAAATATTAAATATTTTCAAAAATGGGCCTCAATTCAATTATTCAGTCAAATACCACAAAGAATAATTGATCAAACTTCAAAGTCTTTGAAACCCAACTTTCATGATTTGTTAAAGAAGTGGAAAGAAACAAATAACAGGGTGTAACCAAATAAGTGTGAAACATTCGAGGGAGTGATTCCTCATGGAAAAAAAAGATTTTATATAAAGGAACTTCATTGGATATAGCCCCGTGAAGGAGGTACATAAGATTTGTTTCAAAATTTTTTCACAAGCACTAAGAGGGTTAGAGTATGTATTGAAATTAACCTGACATTTTTTACGACCAAAAAGACACTCAGCCATTAATTAATTTGGTTTTATGAGGTGCAAAACGCAACCCCTCGAATTTATTTTCAATGTAACCTTTTGTCTTATTATTTGATTACCATTTGAAAATTCATTTTCGATAGCGTGTTTCATTCTTAACAAAAATTGAATTTTTTGCCCAAACTAAACCAGTTCGCAGCAAAAAATTATTTCACTACCTGCATTGATTGATTAAAGGGGAATAAACAAAACTAATTTATTTATAACAAAACATACAACATGTAGAAATCATAGTAAACATTCAATATGTCTACCTTCGGACATTACGCATGCGTCTAGACGTCTTCGCATTGAGCCACGTATTCGCTCAAATAAAGTGGCTGTTCTTAACATTGGATGCTCCAATGAAGTTTTTTTTATGAAAAATCATTTTTTTTTTCGATGAGAAATCACCCCCTCAAATGTTTTATACCCATTTAGTTACACCCTGTATAGGTTTGGGCTCTCTTCAATTTGTAATATGGTGGGTATTTATTGTATTATCGTCAGTTGTTCAATTTTTCATTGATTTTTACACATTCACTGTCATTTCTTACTTTTACATCATATTTTTCACAACTTTACAATATTAATTTACACCAATATGTTTTGAAATGTTGTGATGTTTATGATTTCATATTCTTATTCAGAATTGATTTATTATCACACACCAGCTGCTGAAAAAGTTTCAATGATTATTTTCGTTCATTCCTGAGGCGATTTGTATACATTTCAAATCATACAGGGTGTTCCACAGTGGTTGGAACATTAGAAGTAGGTAACTGGAGAATAGAAACACAGATCATTTCTAAAATTTCTGGGCGTGGATAATCCCACTTGCTCTATCCGTCAAAAATATTTTTATCAATACAGTGTTGCCGCTTGTATCAGAAAGTAGTAGCTACTTTGTTATTTCAAATGGAGCACCTCGTATATTATATCATTTTTGAAATCCTTATAAGATTCTTTACAACTTTCCCACATAATTCCCTATACCTATCTCTGACGATTTTCGAGATAAAAATTATTGTGTCCAATTTTTGTCCAAGTTTGATTTGATCAATAATTGAATTTGGCATATTCAGAAGTTCTGGAAATTTGGCAACAGCGATACGTCTCTCTGTCACTTGTCCTTGTCAACCAATCAGATCAGAAGAAGACACTGACGACACAGCTGTGTTTTCAATGTTTCAATTCATTTTTTTGAGTCCATTCCGCTTCCTTTTAGATTCGACATCAGTGACAAGAGGCTAAAGAAGCTGTTGCAAATCGTCCACGACGCTTTTCGACTGGTGGACATATCTGGAGGTATGCTGAACCAGATGCCTTTTCTGAGACACTTTGCTCCAGACGCCACTGGGTACACCTTGCTGAAGAAGATTCTGGGAAGGATGTGGGAATTTTTAGCTGTGAGTCATCATCCTGGTTCTAATCCATAGTCTATTTATTCTGGGTTGATAGTTGTGTCAAATCGCCAGATTGAGCCGTGTTGCCCATATGTTTTTCACTTTTTCAGCGATGCTCCGAATTAACTCCGAATATATACAGGGTTATGATAAAGTAATGCACAAAATTCATAAAACGTACAACGATCACTTTCGAGAAAAATGCAAAAACACGTCAAACTGTTCTTTTTATTCCGCATCTTTTGACATAAGTTACAAAAATAACACGTCAAAGTTGTCAAAGTTATGACGTCATCAACAAATTTTTTTTTAATGGGAAGCTAAGATTTTTATCACATTATGTGATAGAGCTTGTGTTTTTACACACGGGAAAAATAGTTGCAGTAGGGCTCACATAGGAAAAAAAACGAGAAAAGGAATAAAAAACTAAATAACATAACTAATTATAAAAAGAGGTCAAATCTACACTTATCTAGTGAGAACATTTATTCTTATGAATTTTTTCAATTGTTTTACTGAAACAACAGATTGTCAGTGTCAGTCGTACAATTCGTGTCACTACAGTATTATGGCTCGTTTAACCGAAAGAGAAAGGATAGAAATTCTAATGATGGAAGGTGGAACTATTTTTCCCGTGTGTAAAAACACAAGCTCTATCACATAATGTGATAAAAATCTTAGCTTCCCATTAAAAAAATTTGTTGATGACGTCATAACTTTGACAACTTTGACGTGTTATTTTTGTAACTTATGTCAAAAGATGCTGAATAAAAAGAACAGTTTGACGTGTTTTTGCATTTTTTTCAAAAGTGATCGTTGTACGTTTTATGAATTTTGTGCATTACTTTATCATAACCCTGTATAACTGGGTATATAATCATATTTCATAAAAACTATTGAACCAATGTGAGATCGTGGTGAATAAATATTCATGAAGGTTCTTCACTTACCTTTCGAATAAAATCCAATGAAAATAAGCGGCTCCTGTTATCAATTTCGTGTTTAAAATGTTTTAATAAAGATGCAACCATTTTCTGGGCATCTCCACTCAATCCTCTCGATATTTTGATGAAAATACGATGATATCAAGCTTTCAAAAGAACAATTTGAAAAAATCGCAATAAAAGAACAATTCGTATTCGTAAAGGATTTGGCATCGTTCACTTCACAACGATGCCAAATTGTTTGGAGCGAATCCCTACAATCGTTTGTTCACATACTAATTGTTCTTTTATTGCGATTTTTCGAAATTGTTCTTTTGAGAGCTTAATATCATCGTATTCTCATCAAAATGTCAAGAGGATTGAGTGGAGATGCCCAGAAAAGGGTTGCATCTTCATTAGAACACGAAATGGATAACAGGAGCCCCTTATTCTCATTGGATTTTATTCGAAAGGTAAGTAAAGAATCTTCATGAATATTTATTCACCACGATCTCACAATGGTTCAATAGTTTTTATAAAATATGATTATATAACCAAGTTTTTATTCGGAGTTAATTCGGAGCATCGCAGAAAAAGTGAAAAACATCTGGCAACACGGCTCAATCTGGCGATTCGACGCAACTTTCAACCCAGAATAAATAGACTATAGTTCCCCAATGCGAGCCGTTTTCAGGAAACCATTTCTGAGCATAAGAAACACGTAACTCTGCACCAGGAGCCAAGGGATTTGATCGACGCGTTTTTGCAGAAGATGCAGATCAAAAAAGACGATGACTTCACAGGTACTTCTTCTGCACAGTGACAAGGAAATATGTCTAGCAAAATTTTAATTTTAGATGATCAGTTGATGTCTCTGTGTCTGGACCTCTTCATGGCTGGAGCAGAAACAACTAGTAATACATTAGGGTTCTTGATGTTGGTTATGGTTATGTACCCGAATATCCAGAGGAAAGTACAAGACGAAATGGATCGAGAAGTGGGTAGGAATAGGTTGCCACGTCTGGATGACCGAAAGAGGTAGGTTAGTCTTTCGTTATATCGTTTTGGAAATAATTCATCGACAGTATTGGACACTTATGAGAGCAAGAAGAATAGCTTGCCAACACTTGAAACAGCATTTCGATTTCTCCTCGAATGATGAGGAAGACCACTAAGTGATTGAATCTCTCCAAACCTCTCTTAATCGATGAATAATGATATTGGTTCAGTGTACATCCAATATCAAGGATCGAAATCAAAGCAAATAGATTTTACACTGCCCCCACCCGACCCACTTGTCTTTATGCCATACACAAATCTAGTGGTGGTAACAACATTGAGAAATTTCATTGACGAAGAAAGTAGAAATTGTTGAATAATCCAAATGTAGTGAGACAAGACAATGAGGAAGACCACTTTTTGATGAAATCCTTCCAAACCTTTTTTAATTGATGAAGAATGATATTGGTTAAGTGTATATCCAATATCAAGGATCAAAATCAAAGCGAATCGACTCTACAGCGTTTTGAAATCAGCATTTTCATTCGAAATTCAAAAACGTCAGAAATAAGTGGGCGGTGCTATGAGCGTATGACGTGCTACTCCCTAAATCTGCCTCTGTCTGTTTCCATATATCTTTTGCTCACACTATGAAGTGTTTACTTGTGGATGACTCCTTATTTCTTCGATATATTTCCTCAAAAACGTATCGATAAGTGATAACTATATCATTTCATGATAATTTGTGGAAAACATATCATTTATATTGTATTCTTTCACATCTTTCATTCCGAGAATAAGTGGTGGTATTTTGGTGCGTCAACACAGCAAGATTCACCATGGGAAAATTATTTATGATTGGTCAGCTCAAGGTTGATGAGCTTGTAGGGTTAGCACGTCACCCTGCGTTACACCAATGAGAGCAACCTTAGAAAATGGCGCATGAAATTGTATGTTTGAAATCAATTCCGTTTATTTTATTATTTTATATGATACGATATAGACTGAATAGAGAATTTTAAAGAATAATGAATGGTACTTTTTGGACATACAGAACACTTTTATGCTGTTTTGAAAAATTAGTGGTCTCCCCCATTCGAATAGGTGATGTCTTTCGACGTCTCTACACATGGATAGCGGCAGATTACGTGGCTCAATTTATCAAAAAGTGATTTCGATAAAAAGTTTGTTATATCGATGGAATCGTTGATCAATTTTAGTCCAAAGTAAGAATTAATCCAGTGATCACGGTTATTGCTTCAAAATTCGTACGTTCTATAGACAAATTGCATTCATTGTTCAGAACAATACATCAATTTTATCCATGAATTTATGTAGAAGATTTTGTCAATAAATATGAGTTCGATAATAATGTTGACTAAATATGAAAATTTGGAATAGGAGCTTCTAGATTTCATACCAAACATTCTTTTCCATATTCTGGAACTTAATCGTTTCTTAAGAGGATATGAACATACATAATTTTCAAATAGATTGGCGAATGAACATAAGCGATACGCCACCTGGTGGCACTAAAAATAACTAGATATGTTGACGTAGTTCTTGTGTTTGAAATTATGTTTTGTTGATTTTATACTGAATTTGAGAGATTGTGAAACTATGAATCGGTGAAATCAAACTTCCAATATTGATTCCCCTCTCCTCAAGCTCGTGATATTCATATCGTGAATAGATATATGAATTTCTGTTAACATTTAAGGACACAGTCGAGCATAGTATTGTTCAGGTATAAACAAATTTGAAACAAGATCGCACATTATCTTTTTTATTTGGCACTTCCCAAAAAAAACAGCAGGACAAATACTATTAACTCATGATTAATTCCATAACATAAACCATTATCTTGTCAGAAGTGGAAGAATTCTTCATGATATTACATGTCCAGCATTCAAAACTTCTACACCTTCATGAACTCAGAAGTGTTTCAGAAGAAAGTGTTTGCCATTCGAATCTAAAAAGAAAACAAATTATTAAAATCCTGGATGCATTTTGATCGAACCATTCACATTCGTAACAGTTCTCTTACCTCGTATTATTTTCGATATTATACAACGAATAAAACGAATGATAATGCTTACCAATTTTAGAAAAATGAAAATACATGTACATTGACGCCCTAGCTCACTGCAAATGTCTCGAATGTCTTAATTTTCATTATAAACTCACACTTTATTAACGAAAAAATACATATAACCTGATGCAATGTAACTATCCAATTTTATAATAATAATAATTAATGATGAAACTATACTTTATTGTCATTAAGAATAAATCTCGTAGACAAAGGTTTTGGAGTATAAATACAAATTCAAGTATGAACATAATGTGCTTGAAAGTAAAGATACAAAACCCATGAAAAAGCAAAGTCAGAGCATACACTAAAATGATCATCGTCAAGCTTCGCATCAACATAGTTGTTTGAATATACAAAACATATACACTACAAAAAGTTATATACAAGTGAACACACATAAATCACACAACGCAAAAATACAAAGAAAAAATCTTATACAACAGTCAATCTGTCACGTAAATCTGTCATCATAGAACTCTTGCAAATTATAATATGGTCTATCAGCTAAAAATGTCTTTACTCTCAATCTAAATATTTTGTTGGTTAAACTTGCTTGTCTCATAACTGAGGGCAAGTGATTGAACATCGTGATCCCATTGTAATAAATCGTGATAAATAGTTCTGTGTCCGCCAATTTTGGCGCTGGAATCCTAAATTCATTCGCCAATATTCAGTTTCAATTATTTTCATTATTTTGGCGAGGCCATTCTCAGATGAGTGACAACGATAACTAGCCCATCAGATCACCGTGATCGAAAGAAATCTGTAACTATTACCATTGTCATTGGAAGACACTTTCCAATTCGTTCAAAATATGACGCCACCCTTTGTCAATCTGCAAGAAAATTACATACATACATACAACTCAAGCATGTAAAATTGAAACTTGTGGACACCAACCAAAGAGACACCCTGTAGACTTCTGCTGAAATCTCAAAAAAATTGGATGACTCCTTGCACTCACAGCCATCGCTCGAATCAACAGTGAACCACTTTCTCCCCATTTTAGATTGAAATATACCGAAGCCGTCATCATGGAGTTACAACGTAGAGTAACCACGGCTCCTTTAGGAATAGCCCATCGCGCCGTACGCGACACAGAACTCTACGGGTACATCATACCCAAGGATACCATCATGCTGACCAATCTATTCAGCGTCCACATGGACAGCAGTTATTGGGAGAACCCCGAAGAGTTCCGGCCGGAGAGGTTCTTGGACGAGAACGGCGATCTGGTGATCAACGAAAAGCATTTCGTACCTTGGGGGGCAGGTAAATGTTGTTTGAAATACCTTGTGAATTGTTTTGGTCCAATGTCACTTGTCAGTGGAATATTTTCTATCCAAACTTGGTCTAAATACGAGGTGTGGTAGAAAAGTGATGAGACTGGCAACACTGCAAATGATCTGACAGCAGTGTGCAAATGTGTATCAATACCATAGAAATATATACAGGGTTTTGATAAAGTAATGCACAAAATTCATAAAACGTACAACGATCACTTTCGAGAAAAATGCAAAAACACGTCAAACTGTTCTTTTTATTCCGCATCTTTTGACATAAGTTACAAAAATAACACGTCAAAGTTGTCAAAGTTATGACGTCATCAACAAATTTTTTTAATGGGAAGTTAAGATTTTTATCACATCATGTGACAGAGCTTGTGTTTTTACACACGGGAAAAATAGTTGCAGTAGGGCTCACATAGGAAAAAAACGAGAAAAAGAATAAAAAACGAAATAACATAACCAATTATAAAAAGAGGTCAAACTTACACTCATCTAGTAAGAATATTCGTTCTTATAAATTTTTTCAATTGTTTTACTAAAACAACGGTTTGTCAGTGTCAGTCGTACAATTCGTGTCACCACAGTTTCATTATTATGGATCGTTTAACCGAAAGAGAAAGGATTATTTATTATTTATTTTATTCATTTTCTCGTTTTTTCTTCCAATGTGAGCCCTACTGCAACTATTTTTCCCGTGTGTAAAAACACAAGCTCTATCACATAATGTGATAAAAATCTTAGCTTCCCATTAAAAAAAATTGTTGATGACGTCATAACTTTGACAACTTTGACGTGTTATTTTTGTAACTTATGTCAAAAGATGCTGAATAAAAAGAACAGTTTGACGTGTTTTTGCATTTTATTCAAAAGTGATCGTTGTACGTTTTATGAATTTTGTGCATAACTTTATCATAACCCTGTATACAGGTTGTCTGTTTTTTGGGAATCTTGCTTATCTCAAGAGAATATACGGAATTGGTTAAATTGGGACAAAGTTGCGTGTTTTTGTTTCTTTTTGTTTTGATAAACTAATCGTACTGGAAATTTTGAACCAGAACTTCATCCAGCTACTTTTTTATAGAGAATTCGAATATAGCGACGTCTTTTCAATTATCCCCAAAAGGGTGGCGAAACCTTGTTATCCTTTGGGCATCATTTAAAATTTCAACGATTTTTTTGAAGTTTTTGAATATTGCATGTCCTCTTGAATGATTCTCAAAATAGGGGAGAAACACCTGTCAACTTTGGTTCTTTCCATGAACACCACTTTGAATTGCAACATTTTCAAACGTTTTTCATTCTTTTGACAACGATTTTTCTCACATGGTGGTACAATATCACGTTTTCATAAAAAATCGAATTTTTATTTTTTTTTTTGCGAGGAGTGCTTTGGAAATATTATTATGCTTCTGTTGTCAACAAAGTTGTGACAGTTCGATTGGTTTGTCTAGTTGACGTTGGCCCTGAACTTTTCTTGCTAACGATGGTGATGGTACGTTGACCAGCGCGATCGCCTGATTTGTCTCCCTTGGACTATTTTTTGTTGGGAACAGTAAAAAAATACAAAACATTGCCTGGAATTTCAGAGAGTTGTATTTACTTTATTCTGTTCCATCACAACTTTCTTTTTGAAAATAATGCTCTTATTTTATTTATGTAACATTGGATTTTATCAATAAAACTCATCTCATCACTTCTTCAACACACGTCGTATTCTATCAATAGTTTTTTTTGGTGAGCTCATTGGTAATATTTTTTCAGGAAAACGTCGTTGTTTGGGAGAATCTTTGGGAAAAGCGAATTTATTTTTATTTTTCACCTCGACACTTCATAATTTCCGTATGGAGAAAGCTGATGACAATCTAAAATTGGAAGGGTACGATGGGGTAACTATCGCTCCCAAACCTTTCAAAGTTCGACTCATCCCCAGAAAAGACTGAATAATTTGATAATTTTCAAGACATAGTTTATCTAGGATTCAAACGCCCTGTATGATTGTACATCTAGGATGTTTCAATAATCACATATAAAATCGAAATATGATATAGTAAAGGTTATTTATATCAGAAAAAAATATATGAACACGATTCTTTGATGTTTTTGTTCAAATAATTTCGATTAAACTTCAGGTGAAAAAATAAACAGTACAGATATTTTTTTCCAATGATTGTTCATCCTAGTGTGAAACATTCCACTGTTCACTCACACATCAAATGCATAGTTGGAAAAAGTGTACGGAAACATTAAATAATTTATGTTAATTATAGCAGACATACACAACATGTCTCAAAAATATGACAAAATAAGCGAAAACCGTAAGATATCGGGCAGGCATTCACATTTTTCGCGACATATCAGTTACTTTGGCTTCTGTTTAAATTTTATTCACATATTTTGGGTTATCCTATATGGATTCGTATTTCTGAAGCTATAATGCATATTACTTAGTTCAACAATGTTGTTGTGAATTCAAATTGAAATATATTAATATTATTCCAACAAATATTTTAGCATTATGTCTTTTTGAATGATATCAACATTCATTCAAGAACATTAGCGTAACTAGAGTTGACCAATTGGGAGGGGGGGGGTGACGCCCACAAGTCAACCACACTTACTAAAATTTTTATTTTTTCAAATGGTTTCTCGCATTTTTTCCGATTTCTTTTAAGAAATGGGGGGTTACGTCCTAAATAATCCCCCCTCGTTACGCCTATGTTCAAGAAGAAGTATTGAAGAAGAGGTGCCTGCAATCTGAAAATAAAAAATAGAAAAGACTGTTGAACCGTGCGTAGTTTCACTGATTCATCAAAAATTTTTATGAGGTTCATCGTTTGTATATCTTTTGTATATGAACTATGAAAATCGATGAAGAAATATCGTATTCTGAATATGCATAGAAATTAATATTTTATAGTTTATTATGATTTTTATGCTTGACCATAATTGTTAAATAATAAAGATATCTATATCGCTGTAACTTGTGTCTGAGTTTCTGTACCCCATGCTTTTATAATAATAGTAACATTGATTTTTTCATAAGCAATTTTTGCTCTTTCAGTTTTTATAATTATAACTAATTTCTTCAATTTTGGCAGCGTATGTTCGCTCCCCAACCTCTGGAGAATCTTATTGTCATATCCATGATATAGATTCTAATCGTGGGCAACCCCACATACGCTAATACGTATTGCTGGTTGTCTAGTCCTAGGGCATATCAGAAATGAATCACAAAATACAGGTGAAGCTTATAGAAACGTGTTGAAGAGGCATTTAAACCTTGAACCTAAAACTACAGAAAATATATTTTGATGTTGATGAAATGAACTGGTCCACTGGAATGTAACAAAGAAACAAATTGATGATTTGTTTTTATTGAAATCAAATACAGTGTGAAAAGGATAAAACTTAGTCTACCCCTGATGAATGTTCCTTCAGTTTCATTGAATTATATCAATTACTCTGAGAGTTATCAAAGAAAATCTGATATTATTTTTTCGGGTGAATAAAAAAAATACAGATTCTCTTTATACTTTCAGTTTTTCCTGAGGCTTTTTTTTTGGGGTATATCGCAACTTTCACTGATTTTTCTATAGATCATGATTAAAAAATAAACATTTTTCCATGGTTAATTCATGGTTCTTCATTGAAGTTTCCTTTATCGACTTATCGACTTTTTTTGTTTCAATCTAAAAAGGTCAATAGCAATGTTTACTTGAAACGCAGTAATCTATTACATGAAATATCGATTTCAAATTCCTACCGAACAAAATATGTATATGAGAAAAAAATAAGGTAGTTCGTAATAGACATTTCGATTTTTGTGCTCTCCTTAATTCGGCTTTCCAACTTGAGAATCACTGATTGTTAGGACAAATAGTTATATGTTTCGGTTCATTTCAAACTCGTAAGCAACTAGTTGAAAGAGTTGACATTTGAAGTTTGTTTACATTGTTGTCAGTATTGCTTGTCATCTGATTCTAACCTAAATCGATCGACTTTTCGATTATCAAATTCATCGGGCATATAAATAATGGGAGTTTATTTTCGTGGTATTTGGTGTAGAATCGTAGATAAAAAAGGGATAGAGATTAACTGCAATCAGCCACGTGTCAGTGTTGTCTTGAAAAATTTGTACAGGGTGGACAAATTTCAATGTTTATGATGTATGGTGTGCGATTTCGACCACTGTAGAGGGCATTGCGGAATGTAAATAAATATAGCGGAAAATGGTAATCGTTTCATAAAGTATTGTGTGTCATTCGGTGCATATATCTTCGGTGAAGATATGGTCAATCACGAATTTTATTCAGAAGAAAACAAACAAAATTTTATATGGTAGGCTTTTGATTTCCTGTGAAGTTATGGAAAAAAAATAACAGGTTAATGATTATTCATATATGGATTGCCCTCAACATATCTAACACATATTTTTTCTTCTATTGTTTGATACTGGACATATAACGAAATCCATGATAATCACTAAATGTAACTTTGAACACGTACTATTGAAAAAAAAACGAATCTGACCGTTTACAGAAGTTCACATATTCCATCACCAGATGGCCTCAAGATTTTTGGAATCGCCAATAGCAAATACCGATTGATGGGGTTAAAATCCTTGATTCCTTTATTCGAGACAATTTTACTGGCGAAAACGAGAATTTGTTTTTGACTTGTCAACAAAAGTTTTCGACTTTCATACATACATGAATATCATAGTTTTTGCGGAGAAAATAATTATCACATACATCTTTTTTGCTCAATCCAAGTCACCCTATACCACGGTCTTGCGTACAGGTCTGGAAACTATGGCACTTTTGGATTATGGGGGGTGTCACCATTTTTGAAGGATAATTCGCTATACTTATCGTTTTATAAATCGTTGAAAGTTCGTATCGTAGTTGTGAACAAAACAAACGGTTGGTTCGACTAGAATAGTGAATTGAATCAGGAGACAGAAATATTATATCTCGCAAAATTCTCTCGAATAAATAAAAAACATTTGTATTTCCACAAAGCTGATCGGATATGATTTTTGATTGGTATTACAGGCCGTTCATAATTTTGTTGATTCACCCTGTATATCGATATCAGATTTCCATTGTGAAAAATGGAATAATGAATGATAATTGGCTAATTGACTTCAATTATCTACGACTTGTGGGTCAACAAGTCACTTCAAAAATAAATAAAAACAAGCCCGTGTTCTGATTAAATTCATAAACACCATGACCATGTGGTCTTTTTCGGAAATTACCGTCATTTTTTGTACTGTCGTTTTGATCGCTACATATTTTATTAGTCTCATCAAAAAACCACGGAACTATCCACCAGGTGAGTCAATGCAAAAATTTCCTTGATATTATGCTTTCAATTGTAGGTACCATTATAACCATTTGATGTTTCCAAAAATGGGTTCCTAATGACTCACGCTTCTACATCTACTGTAGCCTGCATTTTCATTATCAAACCGTATATTTGAGGTCCCCCATGGATGCCCATAGTGGGCAACGGACCATTGCTAAGAAAACTATCGAAATCGCTGGGCGGTCAACACTTGGCTTTCGAAAAGCTGAGCAAAGATTATAACACCGAAGTATTGGGATTGAAACTGGGAGGAGAGTATGTGGTGGTTGCTACTTCTCATCAGACAGTCAAAGCTTTACAACTCTCGGAAGAGTACGATGGCAGACCGAAGAATTTCTTCATCAAGCTCAGATCAGCTTTCACGGAAAAAGGTGAATAGTGACGGTATTTCATCGGGATATCTCTCACAGAAATATCTTTGTTTATTTTTGAAAAGGTATCACTGGTACTGACGGAGAATTCTGGCGGATCCAAAGAAACTTCGTTAAAGTACACCTCAGAAAGCTCGGATTCGGGAAAAAGTCGATGGATCAGCAAGTGCAAGATGAGGTGTCAGAAATTTTGAACTTACTTGAAAGTCAGGAAGGGAAAGCAATTCAAATGAGTCCAATTCTGGCGATTTCTATACTGAACATACTCTGGGCACTAGTGAGGTGAATACAAACATAATTACAGCGATATGTTATGGAAATGATGCAACAAAAGGAAAAAAGGATTTTTCTGTAACTGGAAATTAATTTAATATCAGTGTTAGTTATATGTACAGGTAAGTTGGTAACTATAGGAGATACAAAAAATGGAGATCGCATCCTCGATCGATTTTTTCGAGAAAAGTTTACTGGTGAAAGCAAAAATAGGCCTTCTTTTGGATTATTTCACTTATAATACGAATATCTTAGTTGTTAGTGAGGGTGGGGGAAAACAACACAATCTTGAGGCACTATTTTCGTAGAATCCTAGTGACGTAGAGGAAATTTTAATAAAACTGTTCAATATCAAGCTATGACTTGAAGTTGCATTTTGTCAAATGGCAAAAGTTTTGTAATCCTAATTCAAATATTCCTCCAGCGGTTCCCGACTGACACGTGATAATCCTCAATTATCCGAACTGCTGTACCTTCTGGATCTCCGTTCAGACGCTTTCGACCTAGCAGGCGGTCTTCTGAACCAATTCCCGTGGCTGAGGCTGATCGCCCCGGAGAAATCCGGGTACAATCTCTTGATGACAGTCAACGAAAAGTTGAGAGGGTTGATAAGGAAAACGATCGAAGAACATCACGAGAATTGGTCGGATGGGAGAGACGATGACCTGATTTTTTCTTTCATCAGTGAGATGAAGAAGGATGAGGGCAAAAAAACTACTTTCACAGGTAAATCTGATCTGAACATGTCAAACTCAATGAATATTGTCATGCTGCATCTGTCTAAGGTTCGATATTTTCAACCACAATTTCTACAATATCTCAATACAACGGTGTCGTAAAAGTAACTAGAAATCATATGGATCCCATACTAGTAGCACCATCTATATGTCAACCTACGAACTTTTGAGCCCAGTGAATATTTCGCATTTCAAATAATATCATTTTGGTGCATTATCATCTATAATCCTATGTAAACAAGAGAGACAATTCGCTTTTTTCCTTCCATTCCACTGCCCCCACCCGACCCACTTGTCTCTATGCCAGACACAATACGATGGGAAAGATCAGACAGGCGGTCATTGATGGACAGTGAGAAAACATTGAGAAATTTCATTAACGAAGAAAGTAGAAATTGTTGAATAATCCAAATATGCAGTGAGACAAGACATTTAACTGTGTTCTTGTTTTGTTTGCGGATACCAGAACTAATAAATCTTTGAATGAATTTGGTTATTGCTTTGTCCAAATTGGTTTATTCAAATATGCACTGATATAATTCCTTCAAATAAAAAAAATGTTTTGTTTCATTATATTCCACGAAAATAATTTTCCTTCAGTAATGTTGATATTAATTTTTAATAATCCCAATTCTGAATTGGCTATTCTTTTCATCAGTGTACTCCTCAATTATGAGATTATTGTGCCCTCTTCTATAATAATCTATAATAATAATAATAATATAATAATAATAATAATAATATAATAATAATATCAAACCCCAACTTTCATGTCAAGAGAATGATCACCAAAATACATTTTCCAGATGATTTTTTTCAGATGATCAATTGATAATGGTGTGTTTAGACTTATTCTTGGCTGGAGCAGTGACTACTAGTAGTACTATCAACTTTGCAATGATGATGATGATCGAACATCCAGATATTCAAAACAAAGTACGGTCCTGTCTCATAGAGGTATTCGGAAAAACTGGAGAAATAAATTATAGTGATAGGAATAGGTGAGATTTCACTCCAGAACGAATCTGATTTATCCTACAATCAAACAAAAGCTGGAAGTGTGTGTTGATTTTTCAGAATCGATATTGTTTCATGTTTAGGCGCTTAAATAAAGCAGAACAGTATTCGATAAGACTTCTCCTAACTTTTCAAATTGATATTTAAAGGGTTCCATACGTAGAAGCAGTGATCTTAGAAATAGAAAGGCTATTATTAGTTGTACCAATCACAGGACCAAGAAGAGTAGCAAGGGACACAGAATTAGGTGGTTACAGAATTCCCAAGGTAACGCTCAAGTATTTTGAAAATGTAAAACATGAAAAATATTTCTTTTCATTCATTTCCAGAATACGACAGTGTTAATAAGTTTATACTCTTCTCACAACAACGAAGAATTTTGGAAAGATGTCAAAGTGTTCAGACCGGAAAGGTTTCTGGATGAAAATAGTAAACTCTCTGTTCCTGATAGGTTCATGCCATTTGGTTTAGGTGAATGTAAAACATAAAAAATGAGACCATGATAACAAATTCAACTTATTTCTCAGGTAAAAGGAGATGTCTAGGTGAAATTCTTGCGAAAACTGCGGTGTTTTCCTTCTTCTGTGGAATTATGAGAAACTATCGAATATCTTCACCAGACTCTGGGAAATTTGCTGCCAAACTTATAACAGGTTTAACATTGAGAGCCGAATTTGAATCAGTGTTTACAAAGCTGTGAATTCTTAAATTATTATTTCGGTAGAACCTTTGTGTGTGATGAATAAATTATGGAGACTGATTTGTGTAGTAAAGTGTAGTTGAAAAACTTACGTTTCATTTTTTACTGCTGTCCCGATCAAGTAGGTTATCTTTTCACTATCAAATGTTATATTTGAATTACCAATATATGGAGATGAAGCAGAAAACTCTTATGTGATATAATTATTTTTCGCTTGTGTGAATGTAGGGGGCGTAGCTCAGATGGTAGAGCGCTCGCTTAGCATGCGAGAGGTACCGGGATCGATGCCCGGCGCCTCCAACCTTTTTGAAATTTATCCCATGTTACGTGAGTTGAATGTTGTTTTAGTTTATTTTGTTTTGACCGAATCGAAGTTTAAAAAGTTGATTTGAAAAAAATCATTCACGAAACCAATTATCGAAACAAAACACTCATAAAGCTGTTATAGAATCAGAAATTGATAGGTTATAATGGCACGATATCAATCATTAACGAGATATTCGTATTCTGGGGAAAATCCAGTATAATAGTGGAAGCTTCAGTTGTGCGTAGAGGCATTCTATCCACAAACATGCGTTTTTTAAAACGCTTATATAAAGTTGACTATTTAATCATGCGCATAAAAGACTAGATAACCAGCAATGCATACTAGTGTATATTGGATTGCCTACATTCGGAAACTGGGACATGAACAAACTGTCAGAATATGTGTAAGAAACAAATTCATAGTTCGTAGAAGCTTGAAAACGCTTTTGCTAATGCACTGATGTCACGTGACTTTACGATAATTGATATGCCAAATGCTGACCATCCACTAAAGTTAAACAACGAAGTAACAAATAATTTTTAGTATAACGAAAGTCTTACCCCTACCCTTGTGAACACTATTGAATTTAATACTCAAAAATATATGAACTGGGCAAATTATTCTAATCAAATACTCAATTATTGCAGCAGGTGTTCAAAATGTTCTCCGTTAACTTCCTGACGTCGTGGGTTCATTAAGTGGTCACCAAGGTCACCAGATCTGACTCCTATGGTCGTAGCTATCAAGTGGCGAAAGGGGTGATGAATTTTTCGTCAAGAAATACTCCTTTTGATGTGAAAATTGACGTGTCGGGGCGTTTTTGTCTTCAGTAACTGAGTTTATTATTTTTTTTCATAAATTGAATAATTTTGATATTGAGAAATATTTTCTCGGGTTACTTCGTGAGTATTAAGAGCGAATAAAACTCTCAAGCTCTATTTCAATGTCTCGATTCTTATTGTTAGGAGCCAAAATACAAATTGCTTTAACGACAACCAAAAGGCGCTTATCTAAGCACATTAAGATAGGTTCAATAGGACAGTGTAAAAATAGGATCGTTCAGATTCAGTCACTCTACTGCATAGGTATGTGTATTTCGGTTGTAGTTAGTTTAATCATTTGTGCTATCACTACATATTTCTTCTACCTTGTCAAAAAGCCGCCAAATTACCCACCAGGTGAGACATTAGAATTGTTCCTGTTTTCACTATTGCAAATAATATCTCTCATGTCAGCATTATCAGTAATTGGCGAAAATTTATTAGAATCAAAGAAATCGTCACCTCATTTTAAAGGGGTGAGTCAAAATTACGTACTGAGCTCTCTAAGGGTGATAGTACATTGAAAATACAGTGAAGTTTGAAAAAACTTATGGTCCAAAATGCATACTGAAGACAATATATCAGTTTTTGATATATTTTTTTGTTCACGAGGTACAGCTCCTAGTAAGTCTTGAAATAGACACCCTGTAGAGATAATTGGATGTTTAGTGGTCCAAAGATGTTTTTCATGAGAGATTTTTTTATTCTGACAAATTTTATCAAAATTTCAGGCAAGGAATTCATAATTGAAAATCAGTTTATAAGATACAGGGTGTTCCTTGAAGACATGCTAATATTTGAAGGGGTGATTCTTTAACACATTTTCAGAAAAAAAACTTCCTATAAACGTATGTCCTCAGAGTCTCAACTTTTGAGATACAGAGTGTCAAAATATCACACTCTTTCTAAGGTAGTCCTGATTCATTAATTTTTCAGAAGATTATGTTTTCATTAGCAGCAGCTAACAAGATTCTAACTTCGACATTGTAATGAATCTCATCTCTTAATTTGCTTTCAGTCGATGTACAAATATTTTCACGCCGCATCAGATTTTTGAGGAATAGATCCTGAAGTAAAACGATTTTTATTTTTCAAGCGAAAACCATCGGTCGGATAAAGAAAATCCATGAGATTGAATTTGCTCGATAATGAATGAGGATCTCAATGGTAATTTTTATTTTGAAAGTAAGCAATGGCGTATTATTTTTTTCTCCAAAAATATTCAATGCAAAAACCCGTACGGACGCCACTGGTAGAGAAAATGAAAAATTCAGTACATCACAAAATGCACCTTGATGCATAGAAGACATGTACCAAAGTTTTGAAATATGTATAGAATATTATCTCAGTTATTAAAAAAAACGTTTTTTTTATTTATCACCCTGTTAAGACTTTTGGGACATACGTTTATACGAAGTTTTTTTCTCAAAATGTGTCAAAGAATCACCCCTTCAAATATTAGCATGTCTTCAAGAAACACCCTGTATTGCAAAAATACAAAACTATTCAAGAATTGAATTACCTGGCAAACTCTTATACTTCAATGTCGTATTCATCTACTGTAGCCTGTATTTTCGTTATCAAAACGTATATTTGAGGTCCCCCATGGATGCCCATAGTGGGCAACGGACCATTGCTAAGAAAACTATCGAAATCGCTGGGCGGTCAACACTTGGCTTTCGAAAAGCTGAGCAAAGATTACAACACCGAAGTATTGGGATTGAAATTGGGAGGAGAATATGTGGTGGTTGCTACTTCTTATCAGACAGTCAAAGCTTTACAACTCTCGGAAGAGTACGATGGCAGACCGAAGAATTTCTTCATCAAGCTCAGATCAGCTTTCACGGAAAAAGGTGAATAGTGACGGTGTTTCATCGGGATATCTCTCACGAAAAAGTCTTTTTGGAAAGGTATCACTGGCACTGACGGAGAATTCTGGCGTATCCAAAGAAACTTCGTTAAAGTACACCTCAGAAAGCTAGGATTGGGGAAAAAAACCATGGAGTTCAAAGTGCAAGAAGAGGTGTCAGAAATTTTGAATTTACTCGACAGCAAAAAAGGCGAACCAATCCAAATGAACACGATTCTGTCAATTTCAACACTGAACGTCTTGTGGGCATTCACCAGGTAATTATTGAATATTAGTCAGGCATTGAAGGCTGTGTAATTTTATTTCAAGTTGCATTTAGAAACAGTTTTGGGAGCGCAAATTCGGTAGGGAAACTCAGAATGGGTAAAAGTATCTGATGAAATCATTGAGGTTGATTTGGTTTTGAAAAGATTTTCTACTTGCTTTTATTTATTTAACCAAAATTCTTCTCTTAGAACCTGGGGATTGCTATGGTGATCAAACTTTCATCTTAACATGGGATGCTCCAATGAAGTTTCTGTATATGAAAGATCCTATCTTTTTTCGATGAGGAACCACCCCCTCAAATGTTTCACATTCATTTAGTTACACCCTGTAGTTTCAACTGTTTGGAAAATCCAATTTATTTGTTGTCGTGTTTAAAGTAAGCACATTTCAAAATTTCGAAACCTGATATAATATGTAACCAAGCAATAAAATATACTTATCATATTGATTCATTTTGTAATGATCTCTGATGCTCATTCAATGGATTTAATGCAGGTGAAGTCTCCGAAAAAAGACTAGTATTTCATAAAATTACAGTACCAGACGCATTATATCATGTATTCAAATATTTGGATAAAATGGATAATTCATTATCTAATTATTCTGTTTGATCGTTTCAAATTAAATATTGGAAATATGTAGACTATATACAGGGTGTGTCCCTTATCATTTATATAGTGTAGCATGATGAATAAATGCAATCTTCATCACAGGTTGTGATCCAAAATTCAGGATATCCTAAAATGGTTAGTAATTTGATTAATTGAAAGTGAATGAATAGCATTTAGAGACGAAAAAGGTATTTTTCTAAATTTTGTACCACTTTTTCATCAAAAAAGTTGATTTTGACTCAAATTAACAGGTACAAGATGGCATGCGGAAGTACCAAACTCATTTATTTAGGGTTTTTTTCGGCTCTTTTCATATTTGTGCACGAATTTTCGAAATTTCGTCATACAGGGTGTTGTATTGAACTGATGAAGTGTCTTTAATTTTTTCAAGTCCGCACCTGGATTATTAGTTTCATTCATTCAGAATTCGGTAGCATACAGGATAATGAGTTCATGTTGTGAAAATGAATAAAATATACAATGCAGATCGTAAGTTATGAGCCATTGAAAAAATATGAGAAATACATAAAACACTCTGTATCTCGCTTATACAGGGTACTATACTCATCATATGGGGGTTTTTCAGAACCAGCTAGACAACCTTTACCTACCCTCACAGTATGCCCAATTCCCAATGAATCACCCTGTATCATGGAAATAACAACGAATTCTCAATGTTTCAAGTGGTTCGAGACTGAAACATGATGATCCTCAGCTGACCGAACTCCTGTACCTCTTGACCATCCGCTCAGACGCCTTCGACATAGCAGGAGGTCTTCTTAACCAATTTCCGTGGCTAAGGCTGATCGCCCCGGAAAAGTCCGGGTATAATCTCCTGGTGAACATCAACGAAGGGTTGAGAGGGTTGATAAAGAAAACGATCGAAGAACATCACGAGAATTGGTCGGATGGGAGAGACGATGACCTGATTTTTTCTTTCATCACTGAGATGAAGAAGGATGAAGGCAAAGAAACTACTTTCACAGGTGAATATAATGAGGATAATGATGAAATGATAATAATACTGATGATGGAAGTGATCCATCCATTGAAAGGTCAAACTTGTACATGAACAAAGCAAAATGGAGAGTTGTGAATGATTGGAAATCCTTAATAGATAGTGCCAAATCGCGATTATCCTCAAAGTGAAGCTTCAAATCACGATTAACATACTGAAATTATTATAAATCGGTCACTACCGGTCGATCACACTGTGATTACTATCAAGTCATTCTCTATGGGCTTATGATCTTGCTTCCGCAGAGGATATTAATAAATAATGAAACCTTCTGAAAAATATTCCTATCTTCACACAGTTATTTATCCAATGAAAGTATACAGAGGTGTGCGAGAACTTCTGAATCATTCGAGATCGAAATTTGAAATTTGGTGGGTAGCAACTATACGATATTGTTCATTTTTTGAAGAGAAAAATTGTATTCCATCACTTCCGGTCTAACCTGAAGTAACCCCAACTTTTGATTTTCAAATGGAACCCCTGTATATTTTTCAGAAAAATTCCCCCAATATGTTTTAATTATAGTATGTTTATGATCCTTTTTTGTTTAGTTTTTCTTATTATGACTGATGTGTGTGTGATGTCTTTAGATATAGTTCAGAAGCAACTTTATATGCTATCAGGAATAGCCTTACAAATATGTTTTTCTATAGATGATCAATTGATAATGGTGTGTTTGGACTTATTCTTGGCTGGATCAATGACAACTAGCAGTACTATCAACTTTGCAATGATGATGATGATCGAACATCCAGATATTCAAAACAAAGTACGGTCCTGTCTTCTAGAGGAATTCGGAAAAACTGGAGAAATAAATTATAGTGATAAAAATAGGTGAGGTTTTATGTCAACGAAACTGATTCATCCTATAATCAAACAATAGCTGGAAGTGTGTGTTGATTTCCCAGAATCGTTATCGTTCCATGTTCAGGCGCTTTTACAGGGTGTACCGTAAAGACCACGTCAAACCGAGGGAGAATGTAGATCAAAGAATAACCCATCTGCTAGGACAAAATTTCCACTATAAAAGTCTCACCCTTTTCGAGATATTTTTTTTGAATAATGAATTTTTACGCCATTCAATAGTTTTGTGTTTACGGTTGGTACAATTTTACATCTTTTTGGTCATTTTTTTTAGTAAAATATTGCTGAAGAATGATTTCAAAATTTGCATTGAAAACATTCTCCGAACATTTTGAAGGGGACTATTTTGAAATCACTATGAAATAGACAATTTATTGGTGTAATGTGCAGCAGTAGCTCAGTACATTTTGGTTCCACTACGTTGGGTTGAACTTCATGAACAATAAAAATATTGCTTTGTGAAGACGAAACTATTGAAAGGGGCAAAAATTCATTATTTTCAAAAAGAAAATCTCGAAAACGGTGAGACTTTTATAATGGGATTTTTGTCATACCAGATGGGTTATCCTTTGATCTACATTCTCCCTCGGTTTGACGTGGTCTTTACGGGACACCCTGTATAATGAAGCAGAAAAACAGTATTCGATGAGACTTCTTCTTTCAACTTTCCAAATTGATATTTGAAGAGTTCCATACGTAGAAGCAGTGATCTTAGAGGTAGAAAGGCTATTATTAGTTGTACCAGTCAGTGGACCAAGAAGAGTAGCAAGGGACACAGAATTAGGTGGTTACAGAATTCCCAAGGTAACGCTTAAGTTTTTTGAAAATGTGGAACATGAAAAATATTCCATTCCATTCATTTCCAGAACACGACAGTATTAATTAGTCTATATTCTTCTCATAGCAACGAACAATTTTGGAAAGATCCCAAAGTGTTTAGACCGGAAAGGTTTCTGGATGAAAACGGTAAACTCTCTGTTCCTGATAGGTTTATGCCATTTGGTTTAGGTTAGTGTAAAATATAAAAAATGAGACCATGATAACAAATTCAATTTATTTCTTAGGTAAAAGAAGATGTGTAGGTGAAATTCTAGCCAAAACTGCGATATTTTCGTTTTTTTGTGGAATCATGAGAAGCTATGAAATAACACTGGCAGCCAATTCCAAAATATCTACTGGAAAACTCATCACCGGTATGACATCGAGAGCAGGAGAATTTGAATCTGTGTTCACAAAAACAAGCAATCAATAAAATATTTGTTATATAATCCTAGGGCCGTTCTACATTCAAAATGATCAAAGATTTGATGAACAAAACAAAACACATACCAACTTCTCATTGGAAATAAAAACTAGTTGACATTGAAATAAAAATAATAGATAAAAACAAAGAAGTAATCTAGTGATATATCATTTCCGCTATTGAAGAACAAAGGTTGTAGTTCAAGATTGCATTCTCACTAAATGTTTTTTGCCAAAGCATTGAATATATTCTAATTCAGAAAAAAGTAAGTCACGTTTATATTGAGCACCCTGTAAATATTCATCAAATGCGCATCTGCACAAATATAACCTTCCACCAGGAATATTTTCCTGTATTTTCGTTCACAAATAAGCTATTCTTCTTCCACACACTGATGGGTCACTCTGTATAAGCCCAATCCTGATCCGTGAGATTTATTGAAAGCAGCAAGAGCAGCAGCTTTTGATTTTATATCTGTGGCAGAATTAGTTAAATTAGTCTGTGAAAGTATAACTACCAAAAAAAAAATCCACCATAGACGAGATAACATTGAGTTAACTTTTCTAAAGAGGACATTCTGTATAACAGTTCAAATTCAATGTAGAATTTTGTATGGAGTTCTATTTTAATTTTATCCATATAATGCAACGTCGCGAGTAAAAGTCTCGTCCGAAATACTTGGTGTTTTCAGATAATCAACAAATCAGAAGATTTCAATTAGCATAAACTTAATTTTTCGAATGAAACACCCAGTATGTATATTGTTTTACCGTTTCATAGAACTATTTTATGCCTTCAAATTATAATCATTTAATGTTTCGTTTTTAATTGATCGTTTTTGAGGAAATCGCATTTTTAGGTTACCATTCCGATATTTTTATATTCTCAACCAACAAACTGTGAATGTGACATTTGAACTACTTCTATTTCGTTTCCTTGGCAGCATTTATAGTGCACCAACTATCGTTTTTTCAGCTCCGCATTTTATGAAAAAAAAAAGTGAGACTTAATTTGATACTCAATTCGATAGTGAACGAATATACAGGGTTGAGTTAAGTCAATGTTGTCTCGCCTAGGCTGAACACCCTGTATATCTTAAAAATATTTAGTGATTGTGTAACTTTTATTTGAAACATTGATTTGTAATCTCTTGCGAGTTATTTTACTTCCACACACTAATGGACCACCCTATATACAGGGTGATTCACCTAACTAGATGTTTATGGAGAACTAGAAGAAATATCAACTTGAGATTTTGGTAGTAGCTACAGCTCAATGTGAACTATTTTTCATTTTTTTTTTCAATACGCTGTTATTTCCGGTTAAACTGGAAGTGATATCAACTTTATTCTTCCAAATGGAACACCCTGTTAATTTTTTCATTTTCGAATTCAACGTAAAATTCTGTATCGGTTGCATTTTGAATAGCTCCTTTATTGTGATTTGTTTTTGAGATATTCCATTTTTTCGAAAAATCTTGACAGACGAACTGACTAGCTAAAATGTCTGTATTATCTACAACTCTCATGATAGAGGGTTCAATATCTGTACACACATTCATAAAAGAGTATCCTATCAGTAGTCCCCAACAGTTTCACAAAATATTCAACAGGGTGTTCGATATTTTCAGTTTACTTTTTGGAAATTTCAAATCCCAATATCTCAAAAACAAATCACGACGAAGAAGCGATTCAAAATGGAACTGATGAAGAATTTCACGTAAAATTCGAAAATGAGAAAATGTAGAGGGTGCTCCATCTGAAAAAACAAAGTTGATATCACTTCTAGTCAAACCGGATGTAACGTATTGAAAATATTTTAGGAAAATAGAATACATTGAGCTGTAGTTGCCACCAAAATTTCAAATTGATATCTCTTTTAGTTCTCCATAAACATCTAATGAATTAGTTTTGTGAATCACCCTGTATTTCGATTTGAATAGTACTCAATGCAAACTCTGTCGATTGATCATGTCGGTTAGTTTCTTGCATTCGTCCAACTTGACTCACCCTGTACACTAATTTTTTCACACGAGAGGAAAAAAAATCTTTTTGTTCCCAAATTTTCAAATTTATTCCATCAAAAAAAAAATCACAACAAAATTCCCTCATCGGTCTCTTAAAAAGCGTAGTGGGCGTATCCAGAGTCGTAGTTGATGTGCGAGACGGCGGGTGCGGCGGAGAAGGCCACGCCCAAAAGTGGGGCGGCGCGAGCGATCTGCACTCCGGGGTTGGACACTCTCACGTCGGATTTGCTGACGCTGGAGAAGGGCGTGTCGATGGTCTTCGAGTAGGTGGAGATTTGGCCGAGGTTGCCGAAGCTACGGTAGATGTTGGACGATTGAGAGGTGAGGGCGGGGGCGGTGTAGGAGACGGGGGAGGAGTAGGCGAGGGGGGCGGAGTACGCGAGGGGCTGGCCGATGAAGCCGGCGTTGGCGTACGCGAGGACGGCCAAGAGAGCGACGATCTGAAATAACAGGAAAGTGTTTGACCAGGTGTTTTTCGTGGTTAATTTTTTTTATGTTCCATGACCTCTAAAAATATGTCCTAGAGAACTGATATTGCTAGGATTTATACAAACATGATATAGTATTCATCCAAGCAATATAGTTGTGACAGCTTGCCAGAAAGTGCAGTGTTGCCGCTTGTCTATTTTTCAGTGATTCTGCGAAACAGGAAGTTAGGTTGAGTTTATCGTTCAAATTGTTCTGAAGAAAGTTTCCACAGTTTTTTCAATATTTCCAAATATTTTCACGAGCATCAACAAAAATCATAGGCGGAATTCTCTGCTGATAAGTTTGGCATCATTGTGAAATCATCGTGAAGTGTTGCCATAATTATTGGTGCCTAAATGTTCTCAGCTATGACTGAACCAATTAGAAGTTCAGTTGTTAGCTAGATACTCATTTTTTTTGCACTGGTAGTATTGAAAGATGACCAAATAAAAAAAAACATTAATTTCAATGTCAGAGATGTTCGAAATGTACAAATTTGTGAAATGAAATGACTTGCTTTTTTGAATGTTAATTTTTGTAATACATCTGAAAACATTTGATATTTCTGAAACAGTTGAGGATAGGTATGGGACATTGTACATGAATTATGTCTAGGATTTTCTGAAGAATCCAAAAATCCAATGATATACAGGGGGTTGTAATCAAAATAATAAAGTTGGTATCGGCCACTGTAACATGATACACTCTATATAATCATTTTTATTTGAAAAAAAGTGCGCATCTACAAATACAAATCGACATGTCCGAGTGTTTTTCTTAACACGCTCTCATTTATTCGTTATCAAATTTATTCCATTTGGCTGTTCCACTCTGTATATACCGTGTATATATGAATTAGATTCTAGAAAAAACAAAAGTTTTTCGCAGATATATCGAATTCATTCAAGATACTTTTGGTTTCTTTGTGTATAGAAAAATGCTCTTCCAATAGCACCATTGGAGAAAGAGTTACAGATTGAAAAAATGTTCATGACGTCATAGCCCAAAAATTAATGACGTCATCAATGCTACTATTCAACGTCGAAAGATGTCATTTTAAAATAAAAGTTACATGTCTATACATTCTTAGAAAACATTTCTTCTCCACCTATTAGATAGCTATTTATTATTTACTTCATGTACACACTGTATATATTTCTTAGAAATTTTCTTGTGAATTAGATTATGTAATGTAAATTTGCTGCAGGTAGAATGAGAATTGTTGTAACTATAGTTTCTTTCTGATTCGATGATAATTATTCAATTTGATTACTGATCAATTTTTCTATTTTATTGTCGTTATGAGGTCATATTTATTTGAGTTTGTGGTATAATGACTAATTGAAAAATATAACCTTATATAAAGACATAATTAAATATGAGTACAAACAGTACTATACTGGTTCATATGAATTCTGTCATTCAACTTTGGCATTCACTAATTGTTCTTAGAATTCTGAGAAAAAAGTCTACTGTAATACCCAACGGTCAGCATTCTAGACATATCCTTACGACGGTAGATCTAATAGTCATGTCCATAAAGCAACAGGTATATTCTGACAAGCTGTCATAACTGTCATCTTCGAATAAATGTACTATCTTACCTTGAAAGTCATCTTGATTTGTAGAAGAAGTTGTTCACAGTTGTATTTTATTCGAAAGATTCGATTTAACTGATGCCTGTTACTTCTTCCAACCGCCTTTTATATCGAAAAATTGAAAGCTGTTAAGGGCAAATTGTATCACAAAAACTCATTAAACCAGTTGTAAGTCGAGTCGGTGGTATTGCGCAATAATTTTCGGGGCTATTATGTTCACTTGTTTTGCATGAAGCAACGAAATCGGGAAGCCGGTTTTGCAGAATCCGAAAAGGTACGAAACTATTGAGCAATGGAAACATTAAACTCGATTAAATGCATGGTCACGCCTTGAGATGGACTCATATAACATACCTACACTAAATCGAAACAAGTGTACAATTCGAAGTGGAAAATTGAGAATATCATCTGTCAAAAATGTCAGGTTATGTGTCAGGTGTGTGATGCGTGTTTATTCAATTTCCTAGCCAATGAACTCAAAGGGTTCTGCATCTGACAGATCTTTATTATATATCTGTTTAGTCATTTGTTGAGTCAGGATTTTGTTATTTCGCAGCACTTCATATTTTCGATATTTTTTACAGGGTGGGCAAATTTCGATGTGTGTATAGGGTAACCATGGGACATACAAAAAAGAGGTAGCTCTCGCCGATGAAAACAATAATTAGCTATCGTCTTTTGTTTTCGAGCTATAAACAGAAATTCCGAATAGCATGGTTGACAGTGAAGTTAGGAGAAAATGACTTTGAGATTCCTTAGGCAATTTTTTACGTTCAATCTAGTGGCGTAATGAGAATTCTAAAATATGACTATTCAAATCTCGGTTATTTCCTCAAGTTGTATTTTTTTATTGGAAATCATAGTGGGTATTATGGTTCAGTTAAAAAGGGTTATTTTTTTCCTATTCAACCATATACCTAGTGTATTGCTTTCGTCGTGCGAGTCTCTTTTCCCAGTCAACCAAAAAAGTAACAGTAAGTCGCAAGGAATACCAAATAATATCACATTGAAGATCATCTTGGAAACCTCTCTGGGTTTTACATGGGACTTCGCTTTGTGGATATCAACATCCACATATTGTTATCGTTGCGAAGTCCCCATGTTAACTTTCCTAATGATTGAGTGGAACATTTAATCGAGAGATTCAGATGAAGTGCACATTGCTATTACTTTGCGACTTAACCCTGTTCATATATTTCGAACATAGAATTGGCGCTTGCGCAGGGCTAAGGTGCCTACAATAACTATGGTGAAACCAGTCCCTATCTCGACCCGTGACCAAAATCCCTCGATCAAAAAGCATAGTTTCGAACCAACATCAACGCTTTTTTAAATCACCACGGATGGCGACACCGTCGGCGCTATAATAATGCGAAATGCAACGTTGCTTATTGTTTTGAAATACACCAGCAGTTTGTCTACAAAGTCTTGATTCGACACTATTTCACGAATCTGTGGGGATAACAGGACGTAGAATTGTATTTTGAAGAAGAAATGTAACTTTGGCTTCGTTGGAAGCGACTATTTGTTTTGCGCAGAATACGTGAATTATTCATTTTAGAAGCGGCAACCCTGACTTCTAATGCTCGTCAGTTTAGTTGTCAATCAGATTAAAAATGACAAGTTCTCGTGAAAATATTATCTTTTATTGATTACTGAATATACATACAGTCGGAAAATTGAATAGAAGGTGTTTTCAAAATACTTGTAAATGTTTTCCCAATGCGAGAATCCATTGTTTCCGAACGGTTTCGTCCTATGTGAGTAATGAAAAAGTAAATTATTGATTTCAACTCCAAAAACTAACAAATTACCTTCGGAATTCCATAAAGATGACGAGAGACGGTTTCTGCTTGTCCACAAACTATACGAAACTTTATTTTAACTAAAAAACACCACACAGCAAAATATAAACGACTACAAATTCAAAAGGAGGTTAATGAAATAGAGAAAGTTGGATTTCCCGCCAGTTCTGACTGACGTGGAAGAAAACAATGTTACCGAACACGATTGTGTCGCCATCTCATAACGATTCGATAAGTAGTCGTATAGGATATGTTCCATGAAATTCCCATCGACACTTTTGACCCACAAACAATTGAAGAGTAGTTTCACCATCATGTAGACACCTTACGCAGGGCATAGCAACAACACGTGCACACGAATGAAAGTCAAGGAACAAAGGGAAGATGAAAATAATATATTATGATCTGTGTGGTGCGTATTTAATGGTTGGTTGAATTGTTGGTTTTGTGTGCAGTATTTTGAGAAGTTTGTTAAGAAGAATATAAGACAGCTCTAGGTGCATGCGGTAAGTATACATTTCCAATGGCAAAAAGATGCTCATAAATGTGCAATTGGGAAGGTGATGCCCATTGAAAAGCAATGCTTTTTAACAAGATGGTCTCCTCAACCGTTTTGTCGTATCATTATCGGAATTTGGTATCAGAATATTGAATGATATTCTATAATGTCAAACATGTATACACTGTTTTCAATACTCAGAAACATCTTTCTCTACAATAAAAGCTGAATATAGAATTTTTCAATAATTTGATTAGATATAAAACATGATAACATCAACATAAGTGTATACCTAACGTGTTCAGGAACAGTATTAAACTATAAAAAAAAACAAAATAATTTCTATTAATATTATTTTCAGTTGACAGTGGCAATCCATTATTTGGATCATCATAGTATAATAATCTGATATGGTAACAATCAATGTTTTTGTTGTTTCCTTTGATTTTATTTTGTCTGTACAGCATACTATTTTTGTTTTGTAAATAATACTATTTTTATTTCATTATGTTTCGAAAATAATGTTTTTGTTTTTATATTCTATGATATTACAATGTGAGTTGAAGTTTTTATAAAGTATTTCGGGTGAGTCAAGCTGAATGCATTGGACTAATATATGTTAGGTTATTCCCCAAACAACCCCAGATGAGTCAGGGTACCGAGCGCATGTGCTAAAGTACGGGTGTGGCCGGCAGTGAGGCCTGCGGGAACGCCAGACAGGAGAGTTCTTGACGAAACGCCAGAGGCAGTAGTACTTAACGGGAGAACGCCAGAGGCGGTCGTACTTGAGAGCTCATCCAATAGACTAGTGTCTCATTCGTACAGTTGTGAACGCTAGTCAATAAAGGGTGTTTTGTTATTGTGTGTCTAATTGATCAAACAAACCCCCCGAAGAGTTAACATCAGAAGTGGGATCAACCAAGATCAACCAAGTGCAACCGATATCATCCTAAATCGTCGTAGATCGTGTTTCATTTCATCCTACGATGGCTAATGAAGAAACGATGCAAAATCACAATGAAGTGGAGGAGTTCGATGATATAAGCGACACCGAAGCGGCACCGCCTAAGCGAGCAAAGACAACTTGGCAAGAAACGTTGATGTCACTCATGACCCTCCAACATCAACAAATAATGGAATTATCTCGGAGAGCAACAACTTCTCAAGAGTCACCAGTGGCGGCGTCTTCTACCCTGCCAACCACATCAACCTCAACATCTTTTCGCTTAGCAGAGTTCGACCCTGATGATAGTGACCACGCGATTCATGAATGGCTGTTAATCGCATCTAAACTGAAAGAAGAAGAACGCGTCGGCGACAATTTGATGATTGCAAAAGCAGGCGAAGCTCTGAAAGGGCGTGGTCATCGCTATTATTGTGACTGGCGACCAGTACTACGTACATGGGATGAGTTTTGCAAAGACCTGATTGTTGCTTTCCCAGACAGCGAAACAGCTGGTGCACGTGCTTTTACGGCCGCAACCCTACGAAGCAGTGATTGTGTATCTTTGAGTGACTACGGTATTCGGAAACTACGGGCAATTGACCGTTTTCATAGTGGATTGCCATGGAAAACCACCCTTAGCATGATCGAACATGGTCTGGATCATAATGAAGCGCAAGCTGCAATTCGTATGCAACAACCACTTACGGATAGAGACCTGCTGAAATTGCTTAGCGAATACGATGCACGGCGACGAGAATACCGAAAGAGTCAAAATCAGCGATCGAACGATATTACAAGATCAGACGCACGTCATCACCGTCAACGGCTAGAAAGAAAACCGAAAGGTACATGCTTTAAGTGCGGTCAGAAGGGACACCATCAGGACAGTTGTAAACTACAAACAAGCGACGACAACCACAAGTCCATTGCTAAAAACATGTGTTCTGTTGAAAGCAGACCGCCCACTTGTGCCCATTGTCACAAATTAGGCCACACAGAAACGAACTGCTGGTCTAAGCAGGGAAAACCCAAGAAAGCTTTTGTGATAAAAAAATGACGCCAGCTCCAAATGACACCACTTGCTACCGTAGTATGCAAAAACAATGCTCCCAAATTTGCATATCTCATCGACAGTGGTGCCGATGTTTCAATCATAAGACACTCGATAGCAGTAGTTACAGGTGGTAAAATTCAGTCTGAACAAAATATACGTGCCTTTACGGGACTTGGTGCCGAAATAGTGTACGCCGTCGGTTCGTGTGATCTTATTGTTATTCTTCCGACGGTTACATTGGAAATAACTTTTTCAGTTGTACCCGACACTGTAATTCCAGGAGAAACAGATTTCATCATTGGTTGGGACGTTATAAGTCGACCTTATTTACGTATTGAAAAAACTGTTGAAGGGCTCGAATTACATCACGATCTCCTTCAAATTCCTCAAGTGTTTACGCTTCGAAATGCATCTCTTGCAGACATTATTTACGTTGAAGCAGACGATAACCACTTGAAGTCGAAAATTGAGCAGCTGTTGGCCCACTATAGAAACAAAACGCCGGATCACATCACTACAGGAAAAATGACTATAAAGCTACACGATAAAACGCCAGTGGCGTACCGTCCTCGTAGATTGGCTTACGAAGAAAGAATACAACTCAAGAAGATTGTAAGCGATCTTTTAAAAGATGGTGTAATCCGAGAGAGTCACTCGGAATACGCTAGCCCTGTGGTGCTTGTAAAGAAGAAGAATGGCAGCATAAGGATGTGCGCAGATCTGCGTGATGTCAATAAAAAAGTTCAAAAAGAAAGGTATCCACTACCAAATATCGAGGACCAAATCAACTCGCTCAGTCATGCCAAATATTTCACAACTCTAGACATGAAATCTGGATTTTATCAAATGGAAATTGAAGAAGACGCCAAACATGTGACTGCCTTTATAACTCCTGATGGACATTACGAGTTCAATCGAATGCCTTTCGGATTTGTCAATGCTCCAGCAATGTACCAACGAGCAATTGATAAAGCATTGGGAACTCTGAAAGGAACAAAGGCGTTTGTGTATCTAGATGACATTTTAATACCTTCGATTACA
This sequence comes from Plagiodera versicolora, assembly GCA_037013635.1. Classification (NCBI taxonomy): domain Eukaryota; kingdom Metazoa; phylum Arthropoda; class Insecta; order Coleoptera; family Chrysomelidae; genus Plagiodera; species Plagiodera versicolora. The sequence goes on along the minus strand of CM072991.1, from coordinate 4,958,557 downwards.
ATTCATGAAGGACTGATAAACCTGGAAGAAGTACTAAGTGCTCTAGCTGTGGGTGGATTTTCCTTGAACTATGAAAAGTGCAAGTTTTTCGCAACAGAAACGGAGTATTTGGGAGTCGTCATCAGTGAAGGATCGATTCGTCCTAGTCCTCGAAAAGTGGTGGCACTAACTGAAACCACCGCACCGAAAGACATAAAAGGTGTACGTCAGTTTATGGGACTCGCGGGTTATTTTCGCCGATTCATTAAAGACTTTGCCACTTTGACCGCACCTATAACGGCGCTACTGCGTAAAAATCGGATTTTTGAATGGACACGAGAGTGTGAATGTGCAAGACAATTGATTATCACGAAATTGACTCAGTTCCCTGTTTTGCGAATTTATAATCGGGAATTGAAATGTCAGTTGCATACAGATGCAAGTTCTGTCGGTCTTGGGGCTGTGCTATTCCAGGAAGAAAATGGTGCAATTCAACCGGTAGCTTATTACAGTCGTCGAACTACAGACTGTGAGTCCAGGTATCATTCGTACGATTTAGAAACTTTAGCCATTGTTGAGGCTGTCGAACATTTCCGTGTTTATTTATACGGTGTGCACTTCACAATTTTTACAGACTGTAATTCAGTGCGTGCGACCGCTCTTAAAAAGTGTTTACATCCACGCGTGGCGCGATGGTGGGTCAAATTACAAGACTATGACTTCTCTATCGAGTACAGGCCTGGACATAAAATGGCTCATGTGGATTATTTGAGTCGTAACTTTTGTGACGACGATTATGAATTGAAAGTGTGTGCTCTCAAAACTATTAACATTGCCAAAGTATCGGATGTGTCAACAATACGAGAGTTCCAAAGAAACGACGAGTTTTGCCAGGACATTATTGACAATCCAAACGAGCATCCCGAGTATCAGGTGATGAATGGAATTATCGTGACGAAATCCGCGAAACCAAAATGTTTTGTACCGATTGCTGCTCGCTTGTTGACTATGAAATTATATCATGATAATTCTTCACATATCGGTTGGGACAAATGTATTGCGAAAATACGTGAAGATTTATTTTGGCCAAGAATGGGACAATGTGTGAAAAAGTACATTAGAAATTGTCGGGCATGTGTCCTAGGAAAATCACATACGGGTCCTCGTGCTGGACTATGGCAACATGGTAAACAACCGACAGATATTTTGGATACATGGCACATTGATCATGCCGGTCCTATGGTCAAATCAAAAGGATGTACGCAAATTTTGGTCATCATTGATGCTTTTTCAAAATATTGCCGTCTTCAGCCAATACCAAGAAAAACATCTGAAGACTCGATATGTGCTTTATTGGCAATATTTGAAGAGTTGGGAAAACCAAAACGAATCATAGCCGACCGCCCCACTGCTTTCACATCGATCAGCTTTCAGAATTTCATGAGTGAACAAAATGTTGAACTACATCATATTGCAACTGGGGTTCCACGAGGAAATGCTAAAGTCGAGCGTCTTATGCGAACTATTTTCAACTTATTACGTGCAACATTAACTGCAGATAACGAAAACAATTGGCCGACCGCTTTAGCCGCAGTCGAAGATAACCTGAATTCGACAGTTCACACAACTACAGGTCAGGTACCTGCTGTATTGCACTTAGGACTGAATCCGAGATTAAGTGCCACTCGAGATTTTTTGGGGACCGTTCCGACGAGTCATAGCTTTGTAGATACCGAAAAGGCTGTACAGGCAGCGCGAACACGAATACAACAGAATTTGTCGAAACAGGTGCAACGATATAACGCAACGCGATATTGTTCCGACCTTTTCCAAGAGGGCGATCTGGTAGCAGTAGAAGATTCGCAAGTCGCTGGCGGAGGAAAGCTCAAAGCGAAATTCAGAGGACCATATACTGTCTGGAAGGTCCTGTCAAACGAACGGTATGCGCTCACACGGAAAGGGCTTCGGTCCACTGTCGCCGCCCATGAACAATTGAGACGTTGGCCTACCACTGAACAGAAGTTGTAAGACAAAAGGTACGGTATGTTTTGTTTACCGTTCTGAGCAATCATTTGATTCTATGCATGGTAGCTTAATAAGTGGCAGTGGCCCTTATGTAACTGAGAGGTGGCATCCAACTGTGTTGAGAGGATAGTGGCAACTCCACTATGCCTGGTAGCTAAAAAGAGGTAGGAGCCCAAATGTAAGAGGTGACATTCACCTGTGTTGAGAGGATAGTGGCAACCCCACTATGCCTAGTAGCTACTTAAAAGAGGTAGGTGCCCAAATGAGGTTGGATGAACCTGTGTCGAAAAGATAGTTGATAGTTGTGAAGTGGCATAGCACTTGTACACAGCTTGTAAATGACAGCAAAATTCAATTTTGTGAGGCATAGATTCTGGTGTGTATTTCCTATTGCAGATGACCATTGGCTTCTCACACTGGCGAAGCGAGGGCGCTCCGACTGCAGGATGGCCGTGTTAGGTTATTCCCCAAACAACCCCAGATGAGTCAGGGTACCGAGCGCATGTGCTAAAGTACGGGTGTGGCCGGCAGTGAGGCCTGCGGGAACGCCAGACAGGAGAGTTCTTGACGAAACGCCAGAGGCAGTAGTACTTAACGGGAGAACGCCAGAGGCGGTCGTACTTGAGAGCTCATCCAATAGACTAGTGTCTCATTCGTACAGTTGTGAACGCTAGTCAATAAAGGGTGTTTTGTTATTGTGTGTCTAATTGATCAAACAAACCCCCCGAAGAGTTAACATATATATCTGATGATTCTGTTCAGCCATATGCCTGGCTAGAAATGCGTACAGCTTGACTCACCCTGTGTTATATTCAAAATATACAGATCAGTATTTTATAATAGTTGTTTAATTATTTCCCCTTAAGAATGAAAAATAGATTCAATATGAAGAGCAGGCATATGATGTGTTTTATTGCTGGTCCTGATTATACCTACTGGTGTACCACCCTGTATATAAATCTCATAGACTTAACCTATGCACATTTCTTAGGCACTATAAAATGGTTGAAATATAAGGCAGCTGAGATATATTTATTCTGCTTTCCAGGTATGTACTAATTCCATGGGTGTTTCAGAATTAACATTATTTCAATTAAATTAGAAGACGCTTATAGAGAGCAAATTTAGTGCCACGATGGTAATTACCAAATTACATATGAATATAACTTCAACGGAAGATGTAATGTGAAAGCTCATTTGGTTCAATAATCTTTCCAATAAGTGCTAAAATGCGAAGTCGCAATGTTGCTATTCATGGTACCTTCCACACATCCACATTGTGATGTATTAGGTAATTACCAGTGATATACAATGTTGCGGACATTAAGCACTCCCCAGTAAGTACTGGTTGCAGTTTTTTATATCAACATTGTGAAGTCGCATTTCCACGATGTTAACTCCCTACAACTTCCCTGCAACCAAAACTGGTTGACTGGGTTATAACAAAAGATGGAAGATAAGATGTAGGACCGGATATGGAAAATTCCTTCTTCATGGTTATATACAGGCTGTCCGTTTTTCGAATGAGAAATTGAGATTATTTGAAGATAGCAGAAAGAAATTTTGAATTTTTGTTTTTATCCTTTTTTTAAAGTAATCGCAGTTGACATTTTTCATCAAGTTTTGGAATATAGCATAGCCTTTTCAATGATTCTCAAAATAGCGGAGAAACACCTGTCAACTTTGGTTTTTCTCATGAACACCATATTGAATTTCAACATTTTCAAACGTCAATTATTCTCTTCGAAACGATGTATCATATATGGTGGTTTGGAAAAAACATATTAATAGTATTCTCAACAAAGTTTCGACAGTTTAATTAGATTCCAAATCTTGTTATTCATGTATGAGCTAGAAAAACAAAGAGTTATGAACATTTTTGCGTTTCATCCGATATCTTCAAAACCATCAAAGATATTCTCTAATTTTTCCGATTCAACCAAGTTCGTATAAAGATAAGCGAGATCCTTATGGTGATATCATATATTATATGAATAAGCAAAACCAAAAATGAAACGAAATCAACGAAACTATTAACGACGTAACCAAAAAAAAAAACAATTGTCAATAGATGGCAAAAGAAATATTTCCTTCTGAAAGTTAGTCTCTCCTAAAACCATCTTACTCAATTGATGACAGTGCCGGAAAGAGAACATTGATATTGATATTTGATGTGTATTATGTATTTGTTCTTCAAACCGTCAAGAACACACAAGGTCTTGTTTGGTAATCACGTTTTTCATTAGATTCAGACAGAAATGAAATCGATATTGAGTGTTTCGTTGTGTTTTCAAAGGTATCATTCCATACCTATTGCATTTTATTTTCAATAGCTCAACCACTTCTTGAGGATGTGCCAACCCATGATTATCCTCAAATGCATGGTTGTAACATGAGATAACAGAACTATACAGTGTGGAACAGCCAAATGAAATAAATTCGTTAGGTAACGAATAAATGAGAGCGTGTTGGGAAAAACGTTTCAGAAAAAAATATTATATAGGGAGTGTCATGTGACAGTGGCCGATACCAACTTTCCTATTTTTGAATACAACCTTCTATATATTATTAGTTTTTTGGATTCTTCAGAAAATTCTAGACATTCATGTACATATATATGTATAATATATATGTACAAAAATTAATATTAGAAAAAGAAAATTATATTATTTCACAAATTCGCCACATTTGAACATTTTGAACATCTTTTAGATTGAAATTGATATTTTTTCTGTTTTTTTTTTACATTATTTGCGAAATAAAATAATTTTCTTGTTCTAATATGAATTTTTGTAATACATCTGATTATTTCCGAAACAGTTGAAAATGGCTATGGAACATTGTACAGGAAAGTATGTCTAGAATTTTCTAAAGATTCCAGGAAACTATTAATATACAGAGGGTTCTATTCAAGATGAGAAAGTTGGTATCGGCCACTGTCACATGACACACCCTACATAATTTTTTTTAATTCGCATCTAAAAATACAAATCGACGTGTCTAAGCGTTTTTCCAACATGCTCTCATTCATTCTTTATCGAATTCATTCCATTTGACTGTTCCACACTGTAAATTCGCGTTTTGTAATCATATTCGTCAATACAAGGATCTGAATTGAAATATGGCACAAGAGCAGCATTCTCTGCTCCATATTCATCTTGAAAACGTACTCAAAATAGTTATTAAGCAGCATAGAATTCGTCTCACACTGTTGATTGAAATCTTATTTTGAGTAACAAAATAGTCTACTTATAAAAAATCATTTCGCGCATATTCATGACAACTCATTCCGAAACACTTTGTATATCTGTTCGCCAGATTCTCTGCTCTTGGTCTTGATTGAACGTGTCACGTATTTTGAGCGTGTTTGACTTTTTTTTGTTTCGTTTCGGTTACAAATCTGGATCATTTGAATCGCTGACAATGACCTTTTATGCGAATTTCAGATCGACAGATGATAAACGTTACGATATGCGTAAATGTTGTTTTTCGGCAACAACCTGTTTACGTTTGCGAATCTGGGACACGAGAACAAGAAAAATAAAGCTGAGGATCAGTATCGGTTCGCGAATATTCCCGCCCTTCATGCCGTTTCAATGTTTCTCTGACAATAGTCAGCCTATTTTTTTTGTGTTGGTAGGTATAATAAAACATTCAACTCTAAATATCCTATATTTACACGAAAAATTGTACCATATTCACTCTTCAGAGATTAAAGTGATACATTAATTGCTGTGTGATAAAACATTTTCTGGGAGTCTGTACTAAAATTTTCTTCGTTATGTTCCTAAAATTTTAGGAATAATTATATGAATTTCAGTTTCGATGTAGAGATAGTAATTCACCAAGACATACAATTTCACAAACACAAATTCTGGATTAATTTTAACATTAATAATAATATTAAGTTTAATTTTTTGTTCTTCACCAAAAATTTGTCACCTTTTTAAATCGAAATGATACAAAGTATATAATAATAATTCAACTAAACGAAACAATTTTTGTTTTTTGTCTGACGCATAAGAATATTGTTTCCAAAGTATTTACAAAAATTACTGATGAAAGCCATCGTAATGATATTTTTTTTAATTTGGAAACATTTCTGATATTCAGTCAGAAAATTACCAGGATTTAGTTTCTCTATATTCATCATCTGACAAAAAATTATAAATATTCCAAATTTCAGGTGAATATTTGGGAAAGTTCAGATTATTTTTTTGTGTTTCATTATTTTTTCAGAGCTATTATTGAATAAAAAACACTATACCTATACAAGTAATCCAGAAAGAATCGAATTCAGATAAAACCTGGTAGAATGAAATGAAAATCAGTTCTTGAAACATAATTACTTTTCGTTGTTCCTTATCACTTTCTTCGCAAACAATTTATTTTAAACAAGAGTGCATTTTAGTAGTTTCGAGTGTAGCTATCCAGATAAATTTTCTATACTCTTATTATACCGGGTATTGAGAATTTGTGTCATTTTTCAGTACAGTCCTCAAGGAGCTCATGACTATCCTGCATTTTCCCAGATACCATGTGTGTGTTGAGAAACTGATTTTGTAAGTTTGCTATGGAAACGAGTAGTTTTATTGAATTTCTGATTATATTTATCTTCGATCGAATTATTCATGAGCAATCATTTTTCCTTCAAACCTTTGCAAATTATCCTGATTTGATGAAAAATTCCAGAGTCTCAAAAAAACAAGTGCGTATTACTGCTGTTGCATTTACATTTCATTTAGCAATTGAATCAAATATTTTCGAATATTTTTGAATATATACGGTACCAAACATATTGCATCCTAGATTTTTTGTTAAGCCGGCCCTGGTGTTTATAAAGGTAGCGGCCTATTATCGAAGGACGTTGTAGAAATATTTCGGAAACATGTCTGGTTCTGACGCGGTTTATTTTTGTTGCTAAAATCTGAGAAGGCGTTGAAGCAACATCAAAATATTTATTTTTCTGGCGAAATTATTGATGGGTAATTATTCGACGAATTGCGATATTTAACTCATTAAAATTCGCTTACTACGTTCAATTTATTCATCTTCTAAACTCCAACATAAAATTGAGACTCGAAACGACAGGAAAAAAGAAAATTATGCGATCCTGACTGATTTCCTTTTTTATTTTACCGAAGGAGTCCAAAGAATGCAGTACAGACGGAATAGAGATGTTTTTTTCAAAATTCTAAACACAATTTTTACAGTTTCTGATTTTGGTGTCTAACATTTTTCGAAACTATTTCAATGGTAAACTTGACCTAACTTTCTGTTTCGGAGTATCGTTGAAAAAATAGACAAGCAGCAACATCGCACTTTCGGGCGAACTGTCACAAATATCTTACTGAAATAAACAGAATATAGTTGAAAAATAATGAGATTGTGAGGTACTGAATCCAATCCAACCCATAGGTGTCAACTCTGGCCAAACCACTATAATAAGATCTCTATGAACTAGAATTCCTCAGAATTTATTTCGTGACAAGGTCCACATGTATTCCAGGAAATCAGACAACAAATCAAAAAAGCACCGAGGCCAGAGTCGACATGTGCAACTATCATGTTGATATGGAAAACAATTTTTATAATGAGAAATCGCAGAGTTTGGTCACGTGTCGAAATAAAATATCGACACGAGTCGTCCCATTTGACACCTTTTATATGGTCAATATCTTTAGTCGGATCAACAAGCCAAGCAGATATTTCTGAATCGTCCAATTAAAAATAGCTTTTATCTTTATGTTTATAACTATTTAAAGAACATTTGCGTGTTATTGCATTGAAACGGAGTCGATGGATATTACTAAGCAAAGTTGGCTGAAATGCTCGAATTCTAAACATCTTGAATGCTACAAGAATAAAATTTGGGTATCTGAACATTTACTCGAAAAAAGTAGTCATGCGTTTTGTCGATAAAACCGTTCACAAATAAAAAGGAAGAAAATTGTGGTCAATTTTCAATAGTTAAGTGAGCAGCATTGATGAATTTAATTCTCAAGGCACAATTATTTGCTATACAGGGCGTTTGAAGAAAGTATCGAAGCTCTCTTATGCTGAAAATTGGCTCAATTTTCAACACCTCGTATATGATGAATGTTCAAAAAAGTTTAATTTGAGTAACTTACGAAAAATATAGTTCTGTTTATGGTCGATTTAATGAACTATTTCTGATCACAGTAATGATGAACAAATTTTTGTTAGGATAATTGGTTTATCTTGGAAACTTTTCAACAATGAAATGATCTTCTAGTTTTTTCATAACATTTTTTGGGACCCTTATCATAAGCGATGTTGGAAGTTCAAGCCTAAAATTTGTCTCAATGTATAATTTTATATTATTGTATAAAATTTTTTGCAGGTCACAATAAACATTCTATAATTCTATAATATATGGCTGATAGAAAATCCCAATTGATTCATAAGCTATTTATGACAAAATTCTGCAATGTAAAGGGTATCCTATTCGAAATAACGAAGATAATGCTTTTTGGTCGATGAAAATATATTCGATTTATGGATCTGATTTTTTTAATTTAATTTTGATGCTTTAATTAATATCAAATATCAAAATAATAGTATAAACATTCCAGAATATGTAACTTTGAGCCAATTTACAAATTAATCAATCCCTGGGAAAACTGAACGGAATTTGACCAAAAGTCAGGAGGGACAAAGTTTAGGTAATAGGTTGAAGAACTTGGGAAATATATTGAAATTCACCAGTGGCGTACGAGCAAGTTTTTTTTTAAGACTTTTATGGATTGAGACTTCAAAAAACGCAACCCCCTGTACGATAGTTGGAAAACATTCACTTTCATATTGAGCAGCACCTATTGCTTGATACTCATACAAAATTTGAAAGCTCTATCTGCAATGGATCAAGCATAATAAAATAAAAACCTTTTTTTTTCAACTTTCAACGCCCTGTAACTCTACTGATAATCGAGATCGGACACATGCTCTTGGGAACTTTTTTCCTTATTTTGTACCAGAGAATACGTACCTGGAATGTTGCCGTGCACTTCTGAAACACCCTGTATACATCAAATCTTCATAACTCTGTATCTCAAAAGTTAATATTTTTAGGACATGTGTACATAGGATTTACTGAAGGAAAACTCTTTTTTACTGGTGATTCAATAATAGTTATAATATAAAGTTTCAAGAAAATTATCATGAGTGTATGTCTGAAGTACAACAATTTGGGAGTCATTTCTTCGAAATGAGAAAATAATGGGAAATGATCGTAGTTATGTTGAGTTTTTGATGTTGTATATGGTGAAAAAGGCCAAACTGCAAAGGAATTTTGATGATCATCTATAATTTTCGCTTATCGAAAATACGCAACACATACTGGTAAACACGCCAATTAAGAATAATTGATTCAGAATTCGTTCAACTCCCACATGCCAGATCTTTTCGACTAGTAACAATTATTATCAAAATAATTATAGACGTTCATAAACAATTAACACGCTCAGCCACAGTGATATTTCTGGAAATTTACGCTATCAAGAGACGCAGAAAGAAGAGATTCTTGTACACACCAAAGTTTGATTTCGATTACAAACAATCGAGATTCTAGAGGAATGGAATTAAAAGCTATGCCACATAGTACTTCAAAAGCAACTCCTCTCAACTCATAGGAAAATGTTGATGGTTACAACACACTGAAGAGCTGCTTTAAAATACAGATCAAAATACTACAAAAAGTAGCCTGGATAACGAACTGAAGAGATACTTCTGTTGAGTAGAAATCAGATCAGGATTAATATGAGTCTCCTTACAGATCATGCGCCTGTGAGGACACATTTACAAAAGTTGGGGCTCTATTAAGGTGAGCAAACTTATAGATTTTGTGGCTAGGAGCCTGAGACACGCATTTTTTCCAATTGTGAGCCACTAACCTAAAGGAGAGTAACGCTACTAAGACAAAATCTTTATTATTTACTCAAAGGAATGGTTTTTCAGAGCAAAGGCAGAAGTACGATGAGCCTTTGGCTGCAGTGCATCCTTTGGACCCCTTTTTGCACCGATGAAGAGATAATCACCGAAATTGAATTGTAGTACATTTAAGTTAATGACATAACGTATCCTGTATAAGTTGTATCAAATTTATTTTTTTTTTCATTATCAACAATTCATTTTTAATTTTTATCATTTATGGAGACCAAACCTGAGATAGAAATTATAAAAAATAATTATATATTATTTATATATATTTTTCGGAAATATTGAGTGTTTTCAGATGTATTACAAAAATTAACATTAGAAAAAGAAATTATTTTATTTCACAAATTCGCTACATTTGAAAATTTTTAACATATCTTAGATTGAAATCAATATTTCTTCTGTTTTTTTTTTTGCATTATTCGTGAAATGAAATAAGTTTCTTTTGTTAATGTTAATTTTTGTAATACATCTGAAAACACTTGAAGATATGTATGGGACATTGTATATGAATCATATCTAGAATTTTTTGAAAAATCCAAGAAACTAATGATATACAGGGGGTTGCATTCAAAATAAGAAAGTTGGTATCGGCCACTGTCACATGACACACCCTATATAATTTTTTTTCGAAAAAAATGCGCATCTGAAAATACAAATCGACGTGTTCAAGCGTTTTTCCCAACACGCTCTCATTTATTCGTTATCGAATTTATTCCATTTGGCAGTTCCACACTGTATGTATTCCAAAATATTAGAAAAAACAAAAAGACGTGTATATCATACTAACGACTTTCAAAAATTCGAAAAGAAATATGATTTGAGTTTATTTATGAAGGTGGTGAATGAATCATAAAATATATCTTTATCAATCAAGTTTGATGTGGAATTGTAATTTTTGTGACAAGGATGATGAGAATATTTCATATTATAATTCGTAAAGGGAATGTTGTATTTTGTGATTGAGTGGGATATTGCGGAACGATAAAGTAGATGAAATTCATCATCATTAGAACTGAGTTCATCATATTGTTCATCGACTTGAAATAAAATTCAATATCCTCTTGTAACTGAAGGAATCGATACATTTCATTACAGAAGCATCAATCTAGTTTTGCATCATGAAATGAGAAATTAAAGGTCAGTTTACACAGCAAATACGAATAAAATAAAATAAGAATGCACCAACAGTCTTCAAACCCCTTTGTGGTTAATTTGGTGACCTGCAGAACATCTATTTTCAAAGACTCGTTCATCCAACGAACAGCGAGGCTCTGGAACACATTGCCCAGGGAGGTGTTTCCCGAGGCATATGACCTTCAGAAATTTAAAAAGAACACCAAGTCCTACCTCCTTTCCCTTGGTTCTCATGATGTTCTCTGAAGTTTTACATAAAAAAATAAAAAAATGAAATCACATGTTTATTACGATTTGATATGACATATAATTTAATTGGTGCATTATCATATGTTTATATAGGATTATATGTTTTGATCCTTTTGTAGTTTCAGATATTGGCAAAAGAAGTTCAGAAGTACCACAATGTAGTAAACTAGTACCTATTTATTGAGTCTATTTATTACTGAAATGATACAAGCACTCAACCCAATTTGATCATTTTCGGCAACCACTTGTTCTCGAATAGATTGTTTTTCAGAATGAAAATACTAATAAAAATCTTTTTTCACTAAATTCGTGGGTCGATGTGTATTTTTCATTTTATTTCAAATCACAATCAAGGTCTACATGAAACAATATTATTGCCGAAAGCTTCTGAAAAACATTATAATCAACGTGTGGACTTACGGTACGACTAATTATATAATTGATTGCAATAAATCAAACGGTGAAGACACCCATTTCATTATATTTTCGTCTGAATAGTTTTGTGGGATTACCCTTTCAACTGAGCCTATATCACAGAATAAAATACAAATAAACGGAACAGAAATGTTTGAAGTTGTTTACCCCCTAGGCAAGAAAAACACTTTTGGTTCTATATTCTGCTATATTTTTCATCTATCAGCCCCAGGAAGAATTATCATACTTGAATGAAAATCAATGAGACAGGTGTATGAATGATAATGAATCAGATGATGAATTTACTGAAACATCAAAATACTTTATCGCATGTCTCTGACTTTTTGAAAAGAGTTTTCTATATTTTTTGGGAACTTTTTTCAAGAATCGAAACTAGTCCATAATTGAAGCAATCATTCATTATTTCTTGTTCCATGACTCATCATATTTAGTTATTTCTCTGGATTTATTTCCTATATTGATAGCAATTTTCATGACTTTGAACTCGTGAAGGCATTAATTGGTCTACAGAAAATTTTCCTTATTATCATGTCGATAGGCATATTGATCTTAATTATGGTCAATATTGTGTTGACTTGTTGTGGTGAGAGGCTAGACAATCTTGTATAACCTACCATATCCTTCAACATATTTTCCCTCCCAAATGAATAACAGTTTCGGAAGTACATATATACAGACTAATACGTTTATTAGTAATTCTAAATCCAGTAAAAAATAGGATGATTAATATAACAAACTACACACACAGTGTTTCTCAAAAGTCCCCTCCCCCTTCTTACCTTTGGAACGATTTCACATACACAAGTGAAATTTGGAAACTGAATATACAATAATGTCAATTCTGATACAAGAGATTCGAGATTTCTTCACAGAGTTGTTTATGGATCTATAACTGACCCCCTAAAATTTGAATGTCAATGTCAGAAGAATAAGACAATTGTCCAAATCATTGATTGATTTGATATATCCACAAAATCATTCGAAAATGAACCCAGTCACATTGATATGTTATACAATCAATATAAGTATAACGAATAAATAAGTGAATTAATTAATGAATAAATGAATAGATAAATGAATAAATGAATGGATATTGAAAACCATTTCTGGTGTTTTGAATGTTATTAAAATTTAAAGAACATTAATTCAATTCCTCGAATATTCTAGAAGTTATAACATGTCTTACATTATTCAAAGATTCGTCAAAGAACCTATATAGTGTCAAGTTTACATAACTTATCGAATATTTTGGGTTCATAGTGTTATCTTATCAAAATATTCGTCAAGCTCATGAATGTTATGATGTGAATAAAGGTATTTAATTCAATGTACGCAAAGTACTATTTTTTCGCACGTCATACGAATACATTCTCTTCCAGTGTTTTAGACCCTAATTTAATCATCTTGAAAGGTGATCAGTGGGACTGTCGACTTGTGCATTTTTTTTAAATTTTTTCACAGTTTCATATCAGCAAGATTGTAGAAATTTCATATTAAATCATTCTTCAAGAATCATCAGACAAAAATTATTTGATATGAAGCTTCGAGAGAGTGTGAGAGAGACTGCTTAACTTCGCATTGAGTTGCATCATAATTTCAGTGATCATATACTAGAAGATGTTATAATGATGATCAAATTATTCATTATTTGTTATTCATCTACAGAATAGAAATGTGATTTCGTTTGAAAAATACTCTGAGATTTTGCAGTTTTGAATAAAGCATGTTAATCTTATACATCACAAGAATGCGTTGAGATAAAAATGTTGGAATTCTTCTAGGCTACGTTGAGTAGTGAGCGATAATTGAAAATTCAATTGAACCTAGCATCATATCACCAGCAAATTATGGTGACTTTTTTTACACCTTCTACAAACACTCTGTATATCTGTATACTAATTTGTCACCAATACAATTAAACACCACACATCGAGGAATGATAAGAACCGGAAATTGACAAACATTTTGACAGTGAACTCTGTAATTTTCATGCCAAAATAGACAAGCATCATCGAAATGTGAAATAACTAGTATCAGAGATATTTATTGAATTTATGTAATCTCTCATGGTGTTAACAAGTGCTCAGCTTGGTATTTCGCAAGTCAGCATAAGTTGAAGAAAATAATTCTAATCTATCACTTTGGACTATTCAAGAGATGAGTCATAGAATGTAAATTTCGAACTTATAAGGCAGAAATGTTATGACATGTTAAATACTTTCAGGAATTTAAAAAATCATGTGATGTCAATAACTTCATAGATATTATGTAATAATCATCAGAAGAATAAATGAAAGTGGATGTCCTACTGGCACAGATGATGTTTACTAGAAATGTTGATACTAAAATGACATTGATGATAACGGAGAAACGATTGCAATAGCAGAATAAAACAAATTAACAACTAGCGCATAGTTCCCCAAAGTGACTACTAATCGGTATCCAGCCAAATATTGAGAAACGTAACATGGAAAGAACACATTTAACCAGTAAATATGCATATTTGTAATCCATATCAGTTTCTGGAAGAGAGGCATTTTGCAACATTTGTGACCATCTGCTGAAAATCGTGAGACTTGCACTACAGCCAGTTTCTGTACGACTAATCGTTATCGATGCAGTTCGATGGATATCGTACTGCATCCAGTACGATGAATTCATGGTACGGTGATATTTTCCTGGACCCTCTTCTTGCCCAATCACAAATAAGATTTTCCAAAATATTGGATGTGGAAGTATTAGACTCATTTGAAAAGCAGAATTGCTATATTTTATTCAATACAGGATATTAACTCAACTCAATGTTCAAGCAGTTTCACACCGAGTTCTGCTGGATGAAAAACGTGATTTATTTCAGCAAGATGGTTGTGACAGTGCCCGAAAGTGCGATGTTGCTGCTTGCCTTTTTTTCAACGATACTGCAAAACAGAAAGTTGGGTTGAGATCGCATTCACATTGTTTTGATTTTTTTTTGATTCTTTAATTATTTCGATTCATAGAATATATACACAAAAATTGGATAGCTATTAAACCGTTGAACATTTTTTTTTATATTTGTAAAAATCGAAGATTTCTTTCCAAATGAACTTGACATCGTTGTGAAGTCACTGTGAAAATTGGCCATAATTATTGATGTCAAAATGTTCCCAGCTATGTCTCAACCAATTAGAAGTTCAGTGGTCAGCTTGATTCTTTTTATTTTGCACTAATGGTATTAAAAGGTAACCAAACCTATCAGAATATCTTACATGCATAACATTGGTGTAACTAGAGTTGAATAATGGGGGGGGTCGACCCCCACCAGTCAACTACACTTACTCAAATTTTCATTTTTTCAAATTGCATTTTTTTATTTCTTCTGAGTAATGAGGGGGGTTACGAGCCCAATAAGCCCCACTCGTTACGCCAATGATGAATAAAGACTACTTTCGTTTGTCTTTCAATTTATTTCTTCTTAGAGAGGGCATCTAGAATTTTTTTGATTTTGGATAAATCCCATGATTATCTTCTTGATGAAATTGTTACTACAATTTCCTCAGAAAATCTATTTTTGTCGGTCAACATCAAAAACATTGATCTGAATCAACAAGAAAATCACCAAATTGCTTGAAATATAATATAATTGATATACATAATAAGATTTATCATAATTTTCGATAAATAGCAAGATCATCAGCTAACAAGGACTATTCATATTTAGTTCTGTGGAAAAACAATATTCAATAAACAATTGCCGAAAATAGTTTCCCAAATATAAGATTCAGATTAAACCCAAGGATCGAATGATAATGAATCTGTCTCTGTTAGGAACCAAAATATGAGTAAACATTTCAAATATTGCAGTAGCTGAGTGAAGAATATGAAACATATTATTTCATGAAATTGTCAATTGTCAACTTTATATATTGTGTTTTTTGTGTGCTAATAGTTTTAGAAAGCCATACCTATAAGCTGTCTCCTTTGAAGAGCTGCAAGTTTGCTATTCTTCCATAGTTCAGTATCGAGAAAGTGCCAAATGACACATCCCCGTATGGAATCTCCAAATTCAAGAGGTCATCCGTAAACAAGGTAGCACGCGAACATGATGACGCAGATTCGTACTTTAAAATGAGTTTTTGTAAAGTATCACAAAAAGTACTATTCTTCGGGTCTTCGTTTACAACTCACAGTACTCACTACTATACAAGGTGGGGTACCACATACGACACGGTCTCTGTGAACCAAACCATTGAATATTTCGGAAATTTATTCTTCTCATTATCTGTATATTCATTGAAGCTGCAAGAGAAAATTATTTTGAAGTATACAGGGTGGCTCTTAAAAGTGTGACATATCAAAGTTGTCTTTTTTTAATGGAACACCCAGTATTTTGTTGCAGTTTTGGATAGTTCAGGGGAAAATAATACGATTTCATAAAGGTACCATGTACCTAACTATAACCGTTTTCGAGTTATTGTTTTCTTTTTGAAAATGCAGGGTACAATTGGAGACTGAATAACATCGAAATGTATGGAAACCATCCCTTTCAATTCTGACCAAGAATTAAAGAGGTTTCAGGCTATTGATTCCGACAGAACCCGTTTTCCAATATTATACAGGACGTTCAGAATTCATTGTCACTTTTTTATAATTTCAAACGCAGATAACTTTGTTATTTTAAATAGAACACCCTGTATTTTTTCATTCTGAACAATACAAAACTCTATTATCTTTCATTTTATATTGAGGTTCCCTATACCTAGCTTGAATAGTTTTCAAGATATTGGCATTTTCAAATAGTAGTTATCATTTCAATGCGTTCTTTGAATCGAGAGAGCTGTGAAACGACATTTATTCGATTTGATAACAGAATTCTCATTGACGGTTACTATACTCTTGCAGTCTCAATGAATATACAAATGATGAAAAGAAGAAATTTCCGAAATATTCAATGGTTAGGTTTACAGAGACCGTGTCGTATGTGGTGCCCCACCCTGTATGGTAGTTTGGTTAGTATATATTATATTTGAAATAAGATCTCGCGGTAATGAGTTTGTTTTGGCAACATATACAGGATTTTTGTATAGGGTATCTTGGTAACATTAGGGGATCCAAAAAAGAATGGCGTTAATCATAATTTTCGCTATTGAAGACTCGCACATCAAAAGACAACCAATATGTGATACATGTTAGAAAATGATTGAAATTTTCTTTGTCAAGTAAACTATAGGTAATCATATTTATCTTTGAAAAAAAATTCAACTTCAACCTCAAAATGTTTTTTCGAAATGTTCTTTACGCAACTGGATTGAATGGAAAAAAATGCCTGAATGTTACCAACAATTTTAATATTTGTATCTGTCGAAAGATCAAAAAATAGAAATTTTGATGTTTGTTTATAACTTGAAAATCTGAAACGATAGTCAAATTTTGTTTTCGCCAGTGAACCCATCTCAAAAAAAGAAATCGAGAATTCAACCTCGATTTTCATCAAACATTTGTTTATTGTTTAGGAATTTTCACGAATTATTTGCACAATGTAAATCCGAACCTGTGAATTTCAATCAATCAGTCAATGAAACTGTGGATGGTAACATTCAAGTGGTCGTTTGAGATGTTAAAGAAATATGGTTAGAGGTGAAATGGAACCCTGAAAAAGATGGCGATTCGATGTGGATGTGGATAAAAAATATCTGCGAAACAAGAAGCAACAAAGACTTCATATCAAGAAAAAAGAAGATAAAAGACATTTGTTGTTTGAAATCACCTTGTTTCTCAATGACTTATCGAAAGAGGAAATGCAACAAACAATCTTGTATTGTATTGACAAACATATTTTTCTGGAATTTCCGTGAGATGTATAAAAAATATATTCAAGATGTGAAATACTCTTCCGATGAAAACAATGGATCAAGGAAGCTTGATAATGGTTAAATTCTCAAAACTTCAAATCGCTATAAGATCCAGTATTGCTTTCGAAACGAAATAGAAAATTGGAGATGCAATGATACTCAATTTTATTTCTTTCTTCGATGACACATGGAGATACGTTTGTCTCTTCTCCAATTTCTCCCATTTTTGTTATTGAATCAAAAAATAGCCTCTATCATCATCACTCGAAAGTAGATACATAACAAATGAGTCGGGTTCGATAGACCAATTAAACCTTATTTGTCGAGGTTAAGTTTGTTGTTAAGTCATTGAGGGGTTACATTTGTTTATTTTAGAAATTATCCCATTTCAATGAATTTGTCGAAAAGTAACAAAATGAAGCACAACTTTGAGACGTATATTTTAGTAAAAATTTCTTCGAAACTATCAGATGACGATTAGGTCCCCTGGTATAATTTCCAAGATGTTTTCTCTTTGGTCATAACAGTTTTTACTGCAAGTCTCTACGACGAATTGTTTCAGAGATGCAGCACTCTGCATTCTCAACTGATCACCCTGTACAATGCTGGAGGATCATAAAAACCCATTTCAACATGTGGAAGAGCTTATTCCCGAAAATTTCAGAAATAGGTCTCTGTTATAATTCAATATTCTTACGAGAAAAAAGTAGTTTGTTTTCTCAGACGATAATTTCATTATTATTATTATTATTATTATTATCTACTGCATGTTTGTGTTTGGTGCGTTCACATCTTACGCAAGAACGGACAATAAACTGAACGAACCGGAAACGATAGTGGATCTTCTCGAGCGCCATCAATTTCCGTGTAGCCTCTGGAAGGGGTAAACTAATGGTCTCCGGACGGCATTTTCTCATCCAAATGATATAATACGTTATCAATGAACCTTTAACCTACATTCACATATAAATGAAAATGAACCAGACAATACTCAAATGTACTCGAGACAGCATCGTGGTGTATCTTGAAACTTGTGTTGCAGGAGGTGTTTTCAATTCGCCGAAACTACGAAATATATATTAGGAAAATGACGAGAGCAGGGGTGAGTTATTAGTTCTGAAATTTTGTAATTATGCACCAAAGTTTCAAGTTGAAGTCCTGATAAGTGCTATTTTTGACAACGTGATATCGATATCTTTAGACTTAAAACCGTTATTTCAATATTATTGTTTGGATAATAATTTATCTGGTGAGATATAATTCAGAATTAATTAATGGAATAGATAAGTGAGGAATAGTTCTGAAAGATAGTTACATAAGGCAAAATTTATTTCAATAATCAGATATCCATTTATTCCTAAGGAAGCTGAAGAATACGAAATGATCAAAGGCAGAAAAAATAACAAGATCAAGAGCAATATCAATCGAATAATGTAGGAAAAAACAAAAAACAGGTGTCTTGGCAAAATTATAATTTTCAACAAAAATATCCTTCAACTTAGAACAACATTTTAACGTAATGTCATCCCAATTGTTTTTCTTCCAAAGATTCCGATAAATCCTTATGAGAAGTATAGTGGTGTCGAATCAGGGGATCGAGCAGTCCATTCCATCGATTTTCACCTCCCTATCTTCTCATTCGGTTGGGATGCTAGTTGATTTGGTAATGGGCTGATGCTCCTAACAACAATTTAGAGTCTAGCAATATTGACACAACATTGTCCTTAGATTTTCCTTCGACCAATATCAACAATTTCGACGACAAGCATGACAAAACTTGTTCTAAGAGATCACATGGTTACCCAACATTTTTATTCTTTGCTTCATATGCTTGTTTCTACACAGAAACTCTTTCATGAGGTCCCTGAGGCGATCATTCGACTAAAAGATTCTAAATTTTACCCAAACTCAAACTTTGTTTATGGATCTGATATCGTTTTTCGTTACATTAATAGCTGCTTTCCAAGTCCAATCGAAAAAACTACATCTTTACAACAAATGTTTCTTGAGAAGTGGACGGCAAATTTGAAAATTTCAACATTGCCAAACATCTAAAGATACTTATATAATAATGAATCGCCTTCCTCATCAAACCTGAATTGATGAAGTATTAACCAATGCTGTTTTTCAACTTCATTAAACAACAAGAAGTACATTTTGAAGTACTCAATCGAAATAATAATACAATTCAACCTCAACAATGAACTAGAAAAATTAACAATCTGATTGTTCGTTGGAAATTTGATTTTTTCATGCATAAAAAAGTGTTGTCCAGGTTTTATAATTTTTTGTGTTAGACAGAGAGTATGTAATTTGATTTGTTGATCGATTCTCAACTATCCCATTAGTTGTGAGTCAATTCATCATTATATTCCTATAATTATAAGGTGTCATGTCTTGGATACACCGTCGGAAAGATTTCATCTTCGATACAGGAATTCAATGAGAGCGAAAAGAATAGCCTGCATAAAATTGAGATAGCATTACTCGAATAGTTCGAAGAAGAAATATCGCTGTCAAATAATTTGACGATTCGTATTTTCTCTGTAATTGTATAAATAGTTGGCATTTTTATACGTTGAATAAAGTTCCCAATGTTGTCAAAGATCACCACAAATACCGCCTCTTTTCCTGACTTATTGAGTCTGATGAGTCAGTAGGGTGGGGAAAGAGGAAGGGAAGTGTCTCTCTTTTCTATGTGAGATTATAATACACTTGCTTTTCTCGTTACTCTTGAACGTATTTGGACTTGCACACACTGCCATTCAATGATGTAACTGCGAGTAAAGTTCCTGAACAGAATGTATATCTATTTTTTATAGTTATTGTTGAATAAACATTGAAATTTCGATAATTATTTGTAAATCGCGAATGACCTATAGCTAGGTAATTAAGCTTCTCTGCAATGTTTATGATTTGATAAAATTCCTAAGGAGTGAATTTGATTGCAGATAATTGTGGGTTTATCTACTTTCTTTTTGTTTGTACTCCTGGCTTCGGCTAGACCTGGAAGGGAATGGCCTATCGATATTTATTGCACCAACGATGTGAGTATCTCTATTAAGTTTTATTTCATTTTGTGGTATGTTTCAATCGACAATTTTTCGTGATAAAAACACCTTCTTTATCTCGTTTCCTTTCATAAATCAATCAAATATTCATATTCCCTATTTTCTCGAAAATAAGTATTTTTATTTCGCATATTATATTCATTTAAAATTCGACATTGACTGGAAAGCTCATATCTATGACGCCGATGACGTCACAGTACGCACTTTCACACATGTATTTTTTTTCAATCGCCTTATGAATATTATTTTAAATTTGGATATGACTAAAATATTATTAGCAATCGAGCATCGGTAACAATAATAAGACCTTGGATATAAAATATTTTCGAAAACAAAAGGTCATGTGACTTCGCGACATATATTTGTCATTCAAATATATCTCATGACTCATGTTTCTTAATTAATCACCCGTTACTTCGTAATGAGGCTTCTAATTAATTTTTAAATTGATTTGATATTAAACAATCGGACATAAAATCTAACTAACTCACTAACGTAATAATCCCATCAAGATGTTTGTAATACCCAGAATTTTTCTGATAGGAATGTCAACTTTTTCGAGTATAAGGTGGGATTTTTTGTAATTTTCATAAATTCAATTCAAAAGAATACAAGCCTTATATTCATCAGTAAATTGACCTCCACATTTTCCATATTTGACAGTGATAGTTTTTCGTTGTTGGGGAAGTCAATTTATATTAATTTTTTTTATGAAACTTCATATATCCGCTCTTTCTTTAAGAATTGAATCTCATTGTGATATTTTTCATCAATGAAGAAACATTTATATTGAAATTAGTCATCCTTTATGAATATAAACGTAGGCGTTACCTGTTATACCCAAAATATATGTATAATTTCCAATACTTTTCATAAACTACAATTCAATATCATTCTAGATATTCGCATGAATATTATGATAGTTCAATGGTATATATGGTAATGAATACCTATGATGAAAATTTCGATTTGTTTGAGGAAAAGATTTTGTTGGTACAGTTCTATGGGTTTTGTAATTAATATCAATTTCTCATAAAAGTTACATCAAATAGTATCGTCAATACCCACTAAGAAAAATGTAGATTCACTTTCTTCCTGTTACTCCTTTCACTAAGTCAATGAACCTCAATGAAAAATTATGCCGACGTTCTCTTGTAGCTGCTGTATTGTGATTAAATTTTTAATTTTTTTTAGAGAAGCAAAAGAGAAATTTGTCAACAATGTGCCAAACAAACAAAATCTAACATAGTGTACCCCATGTGCTGCAACGAGGAAGACGATGTCTACAATTGGTGCTCCAAATACACCTCTTACGGAAAAATGTCTTAGAGCGAAGCTGTTCTCATTAGGATTAGATATGATTTTGTGGAATGGATAGCATTTGGTGATATATATTTTTTATCGTGAAAACGTCTCTTGATTGAATGTGGACGAGTTATAACTGTGAATCAAATTTTATTTTATTTATTATTCATAGAAATATCTCTCTGAAATATAATTTACATTCTAGTGTAACTAGAAAGTGCTCAAGATGTTCAAGGTCGTTTCAAAGTGTAGTTATTATATAACTAATCAAAATCCTATTATCAAATATATTATGTGTGGCTGTGATGAATACTTACACTGATGGTATGTCTAATAATGCAAACTATTTATATAATCATTATGTATTTGTATATTTATTTACATAAATGCATTTTTCAAAGTATTGGTGTATTATCTCCCATCACAGTCCCCAGATGACTTTTATTCAGTTCTTAAATTGACATTGACATAGCCCAAGACATCTTTCAGACGTTGATTGGACATCCATTGGACGTACAAACGAACGTCTTTTGAAATTTGTCCAGCTTTGGTACGTTACCTGATCAAATTAAATATACAGTAGAACTCCAATTATCCGAATTAATGGGGATAATCAAATATTCGGATAATCGGATTTTTTTTTAATTGCCATTGGAGAGAATAAAAGCTACGTTTTGATATTGCACTATTTTTTTATTGAATTAAAAGGAAGAAACATGAAATTTTCACATGTTTTAAATATAAATAAAATGTACTTATGTAGGCACAACGGCAAGTTAAGACAAGTCAAGTCAAGACTTGACGCGCATTTGTGATTCGGATAATCGGCGATTCGGATAGTCGGAGTTCGGATAATTGGAGTTCTACTGTATTACAGATTTGTTTAACATTTCACAGATTCATTTTACAATACTTCATTATTAGAATATTAGATATTGAGCAAAATGGATCAAAACACCTTAAAAGTTGAAAAACCAAATCAAAGCATTTATTTCAATCCATATTATCCCTAACAACACAGGGATGTCCTTTTTATGTACCGCGGTACAAGGACATGATTGGGACATCCAGGGGATGTCCCGCAGAGGTTGTGCATCGAGGTGCATTTTATGATGTACGAAATTTTTTATTTTCTTTACCAGTAGCGTTTTTTTTTTCAATTATATCACCCTCTATCTCAAAAGTTAAGACTTTTAGGACATACGTTTATGAGAAGTTTTTTCTTGATATGTGTCAAAGAATAACCGCTTCAAACATTAGTATGTCTATAAGGAACACCCTTTATAAATATGGGACGTTGCTAGAAATGAGACATTGATTATCTAGAATTTATTAGTTTGAGTATTATTGATTCAATCTGATCCTGTCCAAGTCCTGGCCTACGATAATGGTCTTATCCCCTTTTTCGGATTGGTTATTTATTTCTCATTTAATTCTCATTTTCTGCACCTTGAATTTCAATAATTTTCAATACTAATACCGACTTTTTTTGAGGATGCATGTAATTGGATTAGTCCCAAATTGAAATCTATTTTTTATAAATCTTTGGTTGTGTATGGTTACGTGGTTTTTTAAAATATCATCTCATTTCATATATCGGGTGAATGAAACCAAAATATAATCTTCAGTATCAGCTCATATGCAATAAAAACTTTCATCAGAAACCACACCAGTGTTAAGAAGTGTTTCCGGATAATTATATAGTGCCATTTATTTTTCGACAAGACATTTTGGTACCTTTGTATAATTTATATTTAATTCAAACTTCTGGCGGGAATTTTAATACAGGGTGTCCCGTAAAGACCACGTCAAACAGAGGGAGAATGTAGATCAAAGGATAACTGCTATGACAAAATTCTCATCATCACCGTTTTCGAGATATTATTTTTTTTGAAAATGATGAAATTTTGCACCTTTCGATAGTTTTGTCTTTACGGTTGGTACAATTTTACACCTTTTTGGTTGATTTTTTCAGTAAAATATTACTGATGAATGATTTTAACGTTTACTTCCAAAACATTCTCCGAACACTTTAAAGGGGGGCTGTGAGAAATATTTTCATTGAAGCAGATGAGTCATCTTTTAATCTACACTCTCCCTCGGTTTGTCGTGGTCACGGGACACCCTGTATAACAGTAAAGAGTATGACATTGATTGAATCCAAGTCCCAAGAAAATTCTCCCCAAAATTTTGAAAGATAGCAAGGATTCAAGAAATTATAGGAAATATATTAATATTTATTGTTAGAGAAATGGTTTTCACTTAACATACCTGTTTTTTGGGGGGGGGGGGGATACCAATGTTTTCACATGATATCTTGAAAGTAAACAAACTGCATTTGTTCATTTATATATTTGAACCCATTTCCTTCTTCAATTGTTCAAAATATATCAAATCTTCACTGCCTATTGAAGGCTTCAAATTTCTCATGGCATCCACAAAATCTTGAAAATTCACGATGACATCATCATGAGTAACACTTTCTGATTTCCTGTCAAATCCCAAAGTTCTAATGAGTCTTCTCACAGCCGATGACCATGCGTTCGAACATATACCGTAAAAATCAGCTCCAGTGATGTTTTTCGGACAGATATCTACTATTTCAGCCATGTCTACTTCTTTGTCGAGATTAAATCGACGTGTTAGAGCTTTGAGTACAGAAATTTTTGAGTCTCGGTCAGTGCATGGTCCGATATACAATAATTTATCGAATCTTCCAGGTCTCAGGAGGGCAGGGTCGATCAAATCTGGTCGGTTTGTTGCTCCTTAATACAAAAGAACAAGTCAGGAAGTTGTTGATTATTAAAATATCGATAAATCCACATGAGATAATATTCGAATAAGGTTAAATAGAAAACATTTCAACATATTGAAATTTCAACTATGGATACAAATCTTGATGATTTGCATATATTAAACCAATATTATTTTGTCGTTATGAGACATGTTTTCTATATTTCTATATTCCGACACCTATGAGAGTAATAAGGAGAGCAAACATAATCAAAAGAGAAGCAACTCGTCCATCAGCATATCAACTCGTCAAGTGATCATGTCACATCCAATCACAGAACATTTCAATAGCCTTTCTTGGGGCAATTCGAGGAGAAATTTTGTTATTTCAAATTTTAGTAGGTAATTCATTTTGCTCTCATTGAATCAAACCGTTTAATGAGATAAGATAATATATTCATTCTCTATAATCTCCATAAAAATTCACAAAAAACAGTATGTTACAAAAAAAGGCACACAACACTTTTTTGTTTAAGTACGTCACAAATTTATTGAATACTAATTGTAAGACTAGTCACACTTAAACTTATATAGGCAGCTTTACATTTAGGGGCACAGATTTGAAAAACACAGAAATATTTTCCACAAACTCTTGAAGTTTTTCAAATTCAGGAGCAATTATTTTTTTAATTTATTGTACAGTTTCATTGGCAAAAATTCGAATAATTTTTTCTGGTTTTTTCTTCATTTACTTTTGGCAGCCGATATTGATTTTTATTTCGTGTATCATGGTCATGAAGATCTGTTCCAGGAATATATTTATCTTTTTTTAATGTATCCATAGAACTGCCTCCATTATACAAGGTAGTGTCAAGATTTTCATTTTAATAAAAATTGGCTAGTGTTCTGTTGCCCAAATTGGCCATAGTTTTTATAATTTTTTTTGCCAACCAAAAGTTGACGCAGACTGGGCTTGTCCCCCACAATAAGACCTCATATATCAGATGGCAATGTACCATTCCATAGTAAACAGTCTTCTGTATTTCCCTGAGATTGCTCAAGACAAATCAACCCCTGGAAAACTTCTTGTTTGTATTTCATTTGCATGTTATTTCTAATTCAATTGAGCCTCAACATGAAAACCCAGTAGTTTCAATTTTTTATGAAAGTGATGTTCTTCGTTTTTTATTGTTTAGGGACATAACATTCGAATTTGAATAGACTTACTTATTTTATTTACTTATTATTTACTATTTTACTATTTTGTCTACTATCCTGTATAGTACTCAGTTTTCTTTATAGCATATTGCATAATTCAGTTGATATTTTTCAGTTTCCATGTTGTTATTAGGATTAGACTGACTGAGATCAAAGTTTACGAATTTCAAAAATTAGATCTAGTTCTGCCATTATTTCGCATCAACATATCATTTCTGTTCATGCGAAATTTAAAATATATTTTATACATATAAGCTGCAAAATATGATACAATTCAGATAATAACCATTATCTACACTTGATATAAACAATTTAAGTGGTAGTTATATTCGCCAATTTCATAAACTTAAATACGAAACGATTATTGATTCACTGTTTTCAACTCCAAAAAATGTTTTATAGCTACGGATATTATTCATTGAATCGAATAGCTTCCTACCTATTATAAATACCGTTGCTGAATCATTTAGGCCGTCCATTTCCGCTAAAAGTTGGGACACAACTCTATCCATCACACCCCCTGAATCACCGGATATCCCCCTGTTAGGGGCGAGAGAGTCCAGCTCGTCAAAAAATATTATACAGGGCGATGCTTCCCTAGCCCTTATGAACACTGGAAAAAAAAACACAAAAAGGTCGTAGATTCTGAGAATTTTGAGATCTCAAATCTGAGAACTGAACTTTGCATTGCTGCAAATATTGAATTTATTTTATTTATGAAATATTTCCTAGGCATTGAACGGTTCATCAAGAAAATTATTTCTCATATGACTTGCCTACCTTCTCTAATATTCTGTTCGGATTGCCCAACATACATATTTAGTAACTCTGGCCCTTTGACTGATAAAAAACAGAGACTACTTTCAGTGGCTACTGCCTTGGCTATCAGAGTTTTACCAGTACCAGGAGGACCAAAAAGAAGTATACCTTGAAAGAGATAAAATAAAAATGTGTCTAACTGATATTCGACATTTGGTAAAGTATTCACCTGATCTTTTTAATCCAGATTTTTGGAAAAATTCTGGATGTTTGAGTGGCAGGTTTATTGTTTTCATTATTTCTTCTTTGACGTCTCCCAAACCACCAACATCTGACCACAGCACTTTTGGAACTTTTGGTGCCCCAACACTCTCATTATAATTCTTCTGCATATAATCTACGAATCAATTTTCAATTTGCGCTTATCATGTGATTTATATTTTGACAAGACTTTGTTTTTACCTATTATGATTATTATTATTGAGGTCCCGCCGCATATGGGGGTTTCAAAGTGTAGTTTTTTGGATATTACATAAATATTTTTCAGGAAAATTTCATGAACATTATTGTCGCGTACAGGGGGTGTCTTTGGGGGTCACCCCTGTCTCTTGGGACGTACTCAGGATATATAAATTTAATGATTTCAATTACAGAATGAAAAACAAATAGAACATATAATTCAATTTATTGATAGTAACTTTGTAATATTGAATTGTAATATTAATTTTTATCCATGATTATAAATCAGCAAAATCAGCAATTGTACTGACTTACTTTCATCATGGATTTGTAAATAGAATTGCTTTGTTTATAATAATAATGAAAATGAATTTGGAATAAATTTATACTTGGTGTTCCATTGGATTTGTTTTTGAAAAACGTATATCTTGACAAAAATGTTTATCATTATATTCGATCTTGAAGTAGGTTTGAAGCAAATTTATGATTTCGTGATCTCGCCTATTGAATGAAATTATCGGAGAACTAAGATAATAAAAGAAGGTGAAATTTCGACATTGAAAAGATCTCTGAAAATACTGGTTTGTTAATACACAAAAGTATATTTGTCTTTTTCGAGTGCAATTTCAAGTTTCACCATTAAATAATACAATATGATCAATAAAGTGACTCACCTATGGCTTTTGCAAAATTATCTTGTCCAATACCCTCCGAACAACTCTTCTTGGCATCTTTCATTGCATGATAAACTAGTGCTCGCAGATCCTCAAAGTGAAACCCATGAGTCTCGTTAGCAACCAAGGCCAAATTCGAATCAGATTCAACACACTTCTCTTCCAAAATCCATCTCAAATTTTGCTCGCGTTGAACATCCGACAACGCTCCCAATTCGAAAGTCTCCAGAAAGAGCTTTTTCAAATCGGTGGGTACATCTGTTTTATCGCTACAGCAGAAGAGAATGACAGGAAATGCGTTTTTCTCGAAGAGAAAGTCCAGTTCGTCAGCGAAATTGCCCATGATACGTTCATCGTATTGGCCGTCGTTGTTCTTTCCGAAATTCTACGGAAAAGTTGACTTTGACAGTTGACATTGAATAAACAGTAGTGCTCCAGAGTCATAACTGGTGACGAATCATGGGTTTATTGTTACCACATACGTTTTTGGAACACCATCGAACTGTATACTGGCGTTAGTTTGTCATAATTGAATTTGAGGTTACAACAATATTCACCTCAAAATTATGGATGGAGATGATGCAAGGAGCGGCCATTTTGGCATTGAAAAACGTGTTGTGCAATTTGGTTTCGTTTTGAGCATAAACATTGGCGATGAGCTCGTAATTATCGATTTTATAATGATGCATTCCAAGATGACTAGCTAAAGACGACAATAATATACGTTTTCCACTTCCAGGCTTTCCCACTAACAGAAAGGAAGGTTTCAAACTGATTTTTCCTTGAAATCAAACAGCTAAATCATCATGTAATCTATACACACTGGAAAATACTCACTACCAGCCATGAAAAGCTGTACTGCTTTCTTGATTTCTTGCAAGTGGTTCTCCAGGCCATACGGACACAATGAAAACTCTTTTTTGGATACAACTTTCATTGTCTTTTTTGGGAGAAAACTCTGAACATCCACTGATTGTGACACACTTGTTTCCCCAATAACACAATAATAATTATCCTGAAAGACTTCTCGACTTTCGTAAATCACTTTGTTGCACTTGAAATAAACACAGTCAACGTTGTTCAGTTTACTATTGAGTAAAAGTAAGTCTTCTGCGAAGAATTTAACGTCTATTTCTACGACATCACCCCTGCTCATCAGCTTTGGAGTTCTGAAATATCGTTCCAAAATGGCGTCCACAAGGGAATTGTTGATATCATGTGGAGATCTTATCAGAGATAAATTGATTTCTTGAGCAAACTTGATGACACTTTTGTTTAACGATGCTAACTGAACTGGAGAGTGTATTCCATCATTTCTCAGGTTTTCATATAAGTTTTCGCTTAAGCCTATAGTGTCAGTGTTCCAGTCTGACATTGGTATGACGTAAACACTTTTATCTTTGTAGTTTTCTTCACAAAATAATTTCATTATTTTATCGCTCTTATAAACGTTCAACTCGCTGACTAAAACAGTGTTATTGACATCATCTACAAGACTTTTACTTCTAACCAGTTCATTGATGTATTTATTGGGCACGGATCGAATTTTGTACTTGATTTTTCTCCTCCGTATCTTCTCATATAATGCATACATGTAAAATGTAAACCAGAATGGATGATATCTAGGGTGAATCAACCTCAAAGTGTTGAATAACACTTTGGAATATTGCCCGTTGTCCTCCATGTTGAAAGGGTTCCTCTGGAATAAACTAAATTTGTTGACTACGCCCATGGTGACTCTCTTTATGATGACAGTTCGGATTAACCAGACTTTCATCATGTCAGTTAGGTATTGAAACTCTGGATTCGTTATCTAGTAATGCATTTCCTCGAAATAATATGATTTCAAAATGTTACATTCCATAAACAATGCCTGAGTCAATAGTAGTATTGGAAATAATTGCGAATAAACTACGATTCTGATTTAACGCCTATGGTACGCCTATGTCCATGTAGTTTTGATTGGTTAATTTTGAAAAGTTTGGTCGATCTCAATTTTCACGTATCGTAAGTAATGTGAGAGAGCTTAATCTTTTCGAAATGAGGAAACAGTGTAACAATATTGTACATCAATAAAAGAGATTTACTTACCAAAGATCATTGAAATTTATCATTTTATAACACGGAGAGCGTATACAAGACGAATTATGTTACACCAACACGATAATTTCTATATAAAAGTGAGGTTAGCTTCGTACAAGTTCAAAGTTTGCTTGTTTCCGAATGTTGTCAGATCTTCTTCTTTAGTATACACTTACCTCTCGATTATTTCGAATGCATGTATTTATCTGTGTATTTATATTCATAATAGATTCCACTATGGATGATCGCAGATTTATCAGATTCTACATCATTGTTCAAATAACAATGATAAAAGAGATAAGGTCAGTAAAAAAGCACAAAAGATATTCACTATGCCTCCAGTTACCTGAAAAATCTTTGGATTTGACAACAGTGTACGCTGTACAATGAGTAGACATGCACACAAGGTTGTCTAACGATCAGGAACGTCTGCGAACCAGTGCAGTTCCTTCACAATTTGAATTCACAAATAAATGAAAAATACATAGGTAAAATGATAAGGATGTTGAGTTGTCATTTGATTTATAATAAACTGGGGCTGATTTCGAGTCACAGTACGGGATAAAGTGCAGCGTATTTTAATAAAACCTGGCATCAAGTCAGTTGGTCTTGATGGCAAGACTGTTAGATGTAAATGTATTTGAGTCAAGTATGCGATTAGATGAGTCTTCAGATTGGTTTGATTTTGATATCGACCGCAAATACAGGGCGAGCCATTTGATATTTCGAAACAATTCTCCTTTCCGGTGACACTAATTCGTTAACAACTGGTAGATATAAAATAGAAATAACAACTTCAATACCATCAAATTCAATCCAAGAAAATCCCTGTTTTTTTCACGAATGACTCCAAGCAGAAAAGGAAATACCCGATGACTCATGTTGGGGACAGTCTGGGAGGATAGGGCGCACGCTCCAGATGAGCAGAATGTTTTGAATTGCACAGGGAGGAACACCCTCTGTATGCCGCCGTTCATTCAACAAGGGGTGCGTGGAAATATTTTTCAGTCGTTGTCTAGCAATTATACGTACTCGAAAAACGCGTGGCCGTGCATGAAAAACAATTGTTAGTGTCCGGCGATATTGGGGTGGCTGTGACAGTTTTTGTAGGTAAGTGAATGAGTTTTTATTTTCTTTACTGCTCATCTTCTATTCGTGATAGCAGCATTTTCGTGACAAATATGACAAGTGGGAATTAGAATATTTGATTGATAATTTATTTTTCATTCGTTGATACTCCTTTTTATTAGAATGTTGATAATATCAAGCAAAAAAAAACACTTCAAGTCACAGTATTTTGATTTGACATTCACATGAGTTTATTTTCATGGGGAATTTTGCATACGCAGAGACAAAGTTGACTTTCCCATTCGAATTTCAATGAGGCGGTGTTGCCAATGTTCACAGAATATCGTTAAAATTCAGATATCGATAAATGAAATGTTGATTGATATACTTTTATTTCATTGTTATTTTCTTCTTCTTCACTCATTGTATATCTTCATCATCCAGTGTTTAATCGAAACAAAAAAAATTATTTCCTTTGTTTGAAACAATGAAAGCTTCTATCGAGTCAAATGTTATAAAATTTGTCTTGCCAATTCCAAATCATGTAGGGTGCTTTCAGAATTCATTGAAACCGTCCACTTTGAGAGGTCACCTAATGTAACTTCCTCAAAATATAATAATTGGAATTCTAAATTCACTATTTAGAATTTTATACTTTCAAAACAAATGACTGTAGAATGAGCAAACACACAAATATCTTTCTTATCTTCAATTCTAAAAATAGAAATGAAGTACATGTATGTAAAGTAGCCTCCAAGCCCACCCGATATCACACCTCTTCATTTCATTTTTATCATTTGTGTGTTCAGAAAACAACAGAAACATTTTAACATTGTCTGAACATAGCATTAATCATCAGTACATAATTTTCAGTGGCGTATCAACTGGTGAAGTGAAGTGAGAATAAACGAGAAATAAGTGAATAGCGAATATGGGCTGCAACACTAGTAAAGAATCGACGGTACCACAAGAAAACGAGAGCAAGGAAAATCAAAATGGTGTCGTGGAAAACAGCGCAGAACACGTGGAAAATAAAGATATCGAAAGCAAGAGTGATCCTGCTGAGAATCATGTCGATGGTGAGTAGAAATATTGACTAATGATGACTCAACAGCTAGTTGTTAATGTTTTATAAAAAAAAAAAAACATAAAATTTGAGCCACATCCCTATTGGGCATGATCAAACTTAGTTTTCCTTTCTCAAATCTATTGGATGACTTTTTTATTATCTGTAATTGGGAGTGTTTCAAGAATGGAAATTAATATTTTCCTGAATGATTTCGAGAGGTTCATTCGATGAGTATTGGCAAAGTATTTTCACTACTTATAATATTAGGGGATTTTTTCAACAGGAAGATTTCTAGAAATATTTTTATTTAATTGAAAGTGAAATTTCCGAAATATTGTTGAAAAACGATGGTTTTTGATAGTTTTAAATCTTATTCATTTCTCAAAGCCAAATTCATATTACAGATAAAATTTTATAATTCAACAATATTTTATATTAGAAACACAAACAGTTTTAATTTTTCTACTTGAGAATGATTCATGTATCGATTTCAAAGAAAGAGGAAATTTTTCATGAAAATTATCTCGAATTTCTCGAATTTGGTGATGGATATAAAACATAAAAATAAAACATTATTAATAAAAATATCCATTGCCCTCCCTCTACTGATACTCTCGTTGTGTCTTTTTGATGAATAACCACAGCAAATGACGGGTTTGTCACTGTTTATAGATAATACAAAATTTGGAGTTTTCAAGTAACGGTATTATTGAATGATTTGAAAAAACTCATGTTACGACATCTTCTTCAAAGGGTTTGATCGGATTGGGGTAGTTTGAGTTAAATCGAAGAGTTTCTGTACACCCCGTATAATGTAAAGTTGAATACAAATGTCATTTCACTCACAACCGTTAATATCTATTATTCATGCCTTACTCCGAAGATAAGTTTTTTTTAGGTTAGGTGCTATAGTAAAATTACAAATTATAGGCTTTCAATTGATCGGAAATGTTAGAGTACGAAATTTCCAATGAATAAATCTTCCTATTCTATGACTGATTTTCCAAATAAAAATCTTCTTGTTCATGAAAAAAACTTTGCTTTCGATTGATGACGAAAAAAATCACCCTGTATAACAAATAACCTCCGTAGCAAGATCAATTTGACTAATATTAATCCATAACTGCAAGGTTTCTGTGTCCTGGGCCCTAATGATGGAAATAATTAAAGAAAACTCACCGGTTTACGTTCGTACCAAGCACAACAAAACACCGATGGAAAATTCTATTACGAGCTAGATATTTTCTCATTTTCCATCGAGATAACCTATCGGGATATACACGGTTTATGCATCTGTGCTAGGTGGTGAATTTCCAAAGTTATCTGGTAGCAGACAACAACAAAAACTTTCATTAAACAATGTACCATTGTTATCCCACATGTGTATTCAGGGTGGTTTATCTGTTCGGTTCATTATGAATTTCTGGGAAATCAAGAGAGATATCAATTTGAAATTTTGAATGTAGCCACATCACAAAATGATTCATATTAAAAATGAAAAACTGAAACTGACATATTCATGATTCCCTGCCAATTTCCGCTTTTTCACTAGTACTAGTATTAACATTTCTTACTGTGGGTCGAAGATCTTTCTCAAAATAAATTTAGCACCGTTGTGACATCACTATGAAGTGTCCCCAGCTATTTCTCAACAAATGGGGAGTTTACTGATTAGCTAGATACTTTTTATTTTTCAGTAATGGTATTGAAAGATGACCAATTCTGTCAGAATTATCTCCCTTGCATAAATAGACTATAATTTCGTTTTTTCAAACACCCTATTCATTGCTGCTTTTTAAAATTTTAATCAATTTTGGAGATTGCATTTTGAAACGTTTTCCTAAATAGATTGTTCAGAGAATTTTAATTTTTTCGAAAAAAATTTCGTATAATACATAAGTTCAATAATGGAAAAAATATTTCAAAATAATGACAGGGCATTGATCACTTTCTGGATATCTAATTACCTAAAACCTACTTTTTTGTCGTTTCATTTGAAGAAAAAATTATGGCATTGCAAATTTCCAAAATATGATGCGAATTAACTAACAGTGTATAATATTTTGAAACGTTTTTATGGGCTCATGGTAAATATTCTTCCAGAAATAATGATGAAAATTTCATAATCTAAATTATGGACAATAGAGAAATTTTAATTAATCACTGATTTTGTGTAAGCTTTT
Source organism: Plagiodera versicolora (assembly GCA_037013635.1). Lineage (NCBI taxonomy): Eukaryota > Metazoa > Arthropoda > Insecta > Coleoptera > Chrysomelidae > Plagiodera > Plagiodera versicolora. Next base: position 4,924,324 of record CM072991.1, on the reverse strand, counting down.
CGAAATATACAATATAAACATCCAAGAACAAATCATTTTAGATGAAAACAGGTCCAGAATTTCACGTAGAATAAAAAAAATCAGTAACAAAGTGTTTGCTTGAAAAAAACAAATTAAGTATCACTTTGATATCTAGTTTGACAACATTGACATTTTCTATAAATTCAGTTTACCAATTTTCCGATAATAGTTTCACATCGTTCTAGAATATGTTTCATGAAAAATACCTAAATCTTTATACAGGGTAACCCTACGAAAACGTACCGGACGGTATAACTACCAGAAAGAGATTATATCGACAAACTAGCTGGCATAAAAAAAAATTATATAGAAAAAAAGCTAATTGTTTTTAAGAAAATATTCTCAACATTTACTTAAACAAAACGGTAAGTTTTTAAGCGAAATCGATTTACTTTTTGTATTTTTTGAGTTACAAGGGTGGGTCCACATCTTTGCAACGAGTAGACGGAATTTCAGAAATAAAAAAGAAATGTATATAGGGAATAAGAAAAGCTTATCAACGAGGTATCTATCATCTGACACCCATTCCCATTTGAAATGATTCAGGGGATGCTATCCCCGCTTAGGAGGGTAAAGTTTGGGCTATACTTTTTGCGTCAAAAATTGTCAGGTTTTCTCTCGATGAAATGATAGTTATACCTTCCGGTACGTTTTCTTTGGGCCAGCCTGTATATTAAATTCAAAAAATTCCACTTGAAATCTTCTTTTTTTTCCTGAACTGTATGAAATATACGACTAGAATTCATCAAACGAGTCACCCGGTATCAAAACTGAATATCAACATCAGAAAAGCAGTTTGAGTAATACCTCGAAAACGATACCATGAACAGTCGTTTTGATGTTCAACAAAATAGTGCCCGCATACATTTCCCAAGCTGAATAATTCCCTGAGAGTTTATTTAGTGTCTTTCCGCCTTTCCGGTCTCTCAAATAAATTCGTGTATGAACTCCAAAGGTTATCCTCGACGGTGTCGTTAATAGATACGATCGAAGACATTTAGCAACGTTGTTTACGTTTTCGTCTTATACGAGGTGACTCCACTTGAAAAAAATATGGAATAATTAGGAGGTTGGACATATATGAAATAGCATCAAAGGACTGATCAAAATACTAGACAAAGGAGCCTGGAATAACATACCAGGACAAACGAGCTGACTGTCTTTCAAGGTATCAGTATGATGGGGAAGGCACAATTAGCCTTTGAAGTTCGTCATAGTCTTACAACTCTGTATCTACTATACTTTTTCTACGACCGCATTCATGCCCATCAAAAATAGGATTCCATTGAGTGAAAATATGTATAAATATAGCTTACTTAATTTCATAACGATGTATTATTCATACTGTGAGAACAATTATTATGAAACGTCAAAATGTTATCGGCGACGCGGCTTGTTATTCGTTTCCATGGCAACTACTGAAGGCTCTATCTTATTGGTTATATGTCGTGCGATTTACTTCACAGATGCTACCGTATTGGTTGTTGATCATGAATTTTTTTACGGTAAAGTTAAATCGTACAGTTTTACGTCGCCCAGTGCTTAAATAGACAGTTACATAGTTGGAGAGTTGTACAAATTTCGTCATTTCGTATGGCTTTGTTGATCGAGTTCGCAGATTTTTGAAGATTAATCTCAAATCAAACTGACAAAAAATAGTTTTATCAATGGATAATCCAATACCTGATAGAGGTATTTCTCCAGATTTTCGGGAACAAACAACAGGTTATTGTTCGTACTTCCATAGTACGTTTGTTTTTCAATGTTTCCAGAAACTGAGTGAATTCCATCGAAATCGACAGAGAGGATTTCAAGTCATAGTCCAAAAAACATAATTTTGTAAAAATGCATTTGAAGTTTAACAATCGATATTCAAGTCATCTACATGGTGTAATTAAATAAGTGTAAAACATTTGAGGAGGTGATTCCTCGTTGAAAAAAAATAGGATCTTTCATATAAAGAAACTTCATTGGAGCATCCCATGTTTAAATACAGCCCCTTGAACAGGGTACATAAAATTTTTTTAAAAATTTTTTTCACAAGCACTCAGAAAGTTGCAGAACTGAAATGAACCTGACATTTTCCAAAGAGACACTTGGTAATTTATTTGATTTACCCCATGGTTGTAAGGGGTGGGAAACGCAACCTTTCAAATTTATTTCCAATGTAACTTTTTGTCTTATTATTTGTTTACCTTCTGAAGATTTATTTCCGATAGCATGTTTCATTCTGGACAAATAATGTTCCTTGAATTTTTTGCCCAAAATAAACCAGTTTACAGCAAAACATTATTTTACTACCTGCATTGAATGATTCAAGGGGAACAAACAAAACCAATTCATTGATAACAAAACTCACAACATGTAGAAATCCTAGTAAATGTTCCATATGTCTACCTTCAGACATTACGCATGCGCCTGGACGTCTTCGCATTGAGCCACGTATTCGCTAATGAATAATAAAGGGGCTGTATCTTGGTATGCTTCAATCAAGTTTCTTTATATGAAAGATCCTATCCTTTTTTCGATGAGGAATCACCCCCTCAAATGGTTTACAGTTATTTATTCACACATTGTATTATCGATCCATTTGAAATCAACCGTTTTATGAGCTTCCAAAATATCGATTCACTGTTGTTTACCTTTCCGAGTGTTATCACTAGTGTTATCATCCGCTCTCTTCATTCTTCTGAAGGGTCCGAAGGATGCACTGCTGCCAAACGCTAATTGTACTTCTTCTATCACTCTGATACCTTGAAAGACATTAGTCCTTTAAGTAGTATTCAAAGATCATTCGGTTTCAAGGTTTTCTAGGTTGGTCAGTTTGGTAGAGCCCCATCTTTCATAGAAGTGTTCTCAAAAGGTAGACTGTGAGGATATCTGTTACTGTTCGTTTTTCACATTTTCCAGAAAATATTTTGAAGATGTTATACTATTGAACATCATTGAATGAAAAACTAAGAAAACTGTGAGCTTAACCAAACCAAATTCGAAGGTACAACTTCATGAAAAATAGTTAGGTTAGGGGTTTCTCTATGAAACATATTTTCATCTTGTCTTTTCTTGCAAGCAAATGAATGAAATATCTGATGACCCGAACGCACCGGGAGCCCTGTCAAAAAATGACATGTTTACAATGTAAATAATCATTTTAAAAATCAAAAAATGAAAAACAGTCTACCGACTTTATTACGTCTAAACTCGGAAGGAAACGTTCTCTATTTATATGGGTTGTCAAAAGTTTTACGACGGACATCTCCTCAGATTTATAGAGCAATTGAAAAATTCTTGACAGGGGTAATAGGAAGTCAGACGTAGAAAATGGATATAAAAATAAAATAGGGTGTTGTCAGAAGAATGAAATTGGTGAACGTTCGCCTGGGAGAGCCTTCTGATAACATTTTTATCAGATTATATACGGAATAAACTAATAGAATCTGGATAGGCCAGAATCGAATCAGAGAGAGGTTCCTTTGGGAAATATTGCGCTTCGAAAATATGAATTGTAGTTCACAGGGTGGCCAGATAAAAACGGTGAGTGTTTTCAGGACAGCCATCAGGAGGCGTAATGGCCCTCTGAAAGTTTCAAAGTGATTTTTCTCCGAAATCTAGCATTTGCAGATGTCCATACTATTTTCATTATATCTCTCTACTTCCATTCTTCCTTTTATTGTATGTTTCCTTATTTTTTATATCTCAATGTTCTGTTGTTATAGTTTCCAAGAATTTTCGTTTCGAATATTGTGAATTTATCTTCTTCTATAAGTGTTAGCCTCAGTACTTCTGCCCCATAAATGGCTACTGATGTAATTGCTGCTTGGTATATCTTCATCTCCGGATCATCTCTGGAACATCCAGTATTCTCTATTTCCTGTTTTCCTTATTTTCTCTGTCGTCTATCTCCTAGTCTTCCCAATTTCTCCAGTCCAGTGCCACCCACAAGTATTTGAAATTTCTCACTTCAAATATAAATGTTCCCAATGTAACTCTCTTCAGATTTCGATTATTTCGTCTGTTGATATATACCGGGTGTCCTAAATTATTGTGTACATACAATAATATCTCGCTTATTTGACAGGATAATTTGAAAATTGAAAAACTGTTTTGGGTGACACTGTAGTACCTTCATAATAACTTATCTATAATCATTCATATTATCAACTTTATTGCATTTGAGAGGCCTGTGCACCCACCTGTCACTTTTTATTTTGAAACCTGTACATTGTCATTGGAAATTGCATGTTATTCTACTTGGACTAGGTAGTGTTTAACATTATTTGGAGATATTTTTTGACATCGACATCGTTTTTTGATGAAATAAAATCAATGTACATTTTTTCAGTGACATTTTGATAACCATAAGGATATTTAGGTAATTTGAAAAAGTCTCAAATGTATTGTTGTAAATAGTAAAAGAGGAACAAGTATGTTGTATCTTTGTATTCCAAATAGAAAAACACGCAATTTTCAATGGAAATATACAGGGGGTACCAATTTGAGATGAAAATTGACAGGTAGGTGTACAAGCCTGTCAGATGCAATCAAAATTTTTTCATATGACTCAGTAGGAAGGTACTTTAGTGTCATTCAAAACAGTTATATTGTTAAATAACCGAGATATTTTATGTATACGGTAATTTGGGACACCCGGTATGAAGCTTATATTTAGTTGTTTCTTCGTTGATTTCTCTTAGTCCCCTTTTCGTTGTTCCATTAATCATTTGCGATTATGAAATGAGTATTGCAAAAGGTGGGATAGATGAATGTATTATGATGTCAAGAAAAACACGAAGAATTATTCTTTATACTGAAAATTCCAGAATGCGATACACTGTATTCAACAGCGAAGAGCATATCCGAATCTTTCTGACCCAGATCATAAATTATGCGAGTCCTACCCTGTCCGCATTTCTCCTGGAATTTCCTTCCAATTACTCGATAAGGGAGAACATAATAAGCAGGCATTTTTAGGAATAATTAAATACGTCCTCACCCAGTAAGGGTTGGGCGTACGAGTAAATCAAAGAGACCAGTTTTTCCGTTAATTTTCCCTTTCGCTTGGTGATTGCCATCCTCATTCCGCACCCCAGTAGGTAAATGATCCATTATAGAGCCTAACCCAAGTTTTTTTCCTTTCAATTCTCGAACGACATCCAGACATGACATTGTTCCAGATGTATTGTTCTGTAACTATAATTTTCTTCTCCTCTTTCTTGTCCTTACAAAATTATTATCGATCGCATCAAAACCTCACAGGATTTTGAATAATATTAGTTGAGTCTCAAACAGTAGAAAAACATGGAGAGTCATAATTTTTTTTATTGGTGCCCCATTTTACGCATTTAAAGCACGCCTCAGCGTGTTTAAATCGAACTTTAAATAACGCGCTTTTTTAAAGTTATCATGGCAATATCAACGAAGGAACGAGAAACGTGAAGTCTAAATGACAAATTTTTTATCATTTATCTGACAGGATTACCTCGTAAACGTCAAATAAAATGTTGATGAACTTGTCATATTCTTTTATACATATATATATATATATATATCACTGGATTTTTTCGGCACTAACCTCGATTCTGCCTCACTATTCAATAAATTGTTATTAAAATAATTTATTTTAGAACTCTGCGGTAACAATAAATATAAAATGGCCAATTAAAATCTGTTTTTCTCATTTCCATGACAACGAAAGGTATCCTGATGTCACATCACGCAGTCAATCATTTTACATTATTAGTTCTTATTTCTATTTTTTTTTATTGGTGCCCCATTTTACCCATTTGAAGCTTGCCTCAGCGTGTTTAATCGAACTTTCAAAATGCGCGTTTTTCAAGTTACCATGGCAACATCAACGAAGATACGAGAAACGTGAAGTCTTAATTAAAAATTTTCGATTATTGATCTGACATGAGTACCTTGTAAACGTCGAATAAAATATTACTGACAAACGCAAAACTTTATTTAAACGTAAAATGTGGCACCAATTAAAAAAATAGCGTTAAGTATTCGTGGATCTGGTCTTTCAAACACTTGCTTTATTTCGAGCACTTCGGTTGCACCGTCGTGCTCGAAAATTCGCGCGTGTTTTAAAGACCTTTTTATCCACTCATACTATAATATAGATACTATTATTGATACAGACGTGAAATATATGAACTGATTATTTTCTTCGTTTTTTAGTTAGTAACAACTAGATCTTATTCTTTTGGTATTCCAGGTTTTTTCTTTTATTTGTTGGTTTCTGAAGTTCATTTTATATTTCACATAACCTGCCTACTTATTACGTATACGCAATTCGTCCTAATGGAAAGGAACACGTGAAATCAACATCTACATTCACAGAATAAAGATTGCGATGAAATATAAACAACGGAAGGGCCGTCAGTGACGTCAAGAATACCCGCTTCTCTTGTCCCTCACACATTTACTTAAGGTTTGTTCCAACACGTCTTAAAACCGTCACGTTATCGACACGCGCATGCGCAATTGATTTAATCTGTTCCAACCAAGAAGTGATCGTAATCTGACCATCATCTTTTTGTTCCAACCAAATTCGCGACCGTCCGCAGCATGATTTCAGGACGGTGATTTCGGTACATGCTCATAATTGAAAACTGTTTCGAATCATGAGTATTGACATGCGCATTAAGAAACTCTTCTCCAAAAGAATAGGTCAGCTTTAGCTAACCAAGCTTTTTGTTGGGGTATTTATTCACGTTCATTTGTGTTAATGATAATTTCTTCCGTTTGAATCAAATAAGAAAAAATGAATATGAGTGACGAAAGAGATACTGATTGTTTATACGAAACAAGTGAAGACATTTTTGATTTTCAGTACAATGAAACGAGGGTCAAAAATCGTTGAATGTTCCATTTTCATGTTATTTAAATTATTGTAACGAAATATTATTCTTGAACAAAAGAATAATAAACTACATCTTGTAGAACGTAGGTAGCCAAAAACCGTCAATAAAACCGATCCAACCCTCGAATGTTTTTGTACCGTCACGAAACTATTCAATGTTCGCGCATGCGAACTAAACGAAACCGAAACGGCCACGAAACAGTTTCGAAACCATACAGAAATGTTTGTTGGAACAAACCTCATATCTTGACGCTGAGATGACTCCACCATAAGTAAACCATGACCTCAACTTGACTGAATCTGAGACACGATGTTAACTTGACCTTGACACAACCTCAAGTGGACCTGGCCTTTTTATGTGTGAACATTCTCTACGGATATCCCTTATAGATAGATACACACGATTTCTAGTTCTCTTTTCAATGTTGCTGCTATATAAAGCATCGCGTTGCGTGACAATTTCAATAGAGGAATCGATATTATTCAGTTCCAGGGTGAATTCCCCACACGTATGGGTAACTCGTATAACAATGATGAATGTTGGTGTGCAGGAAAATTGAACGAATTGAATGCATTATTTGATAGGTCTCTAGTCTACTTAGCTTCGATCGTTGATTATCACAGAGCTTCTCAAACATATTTGAACTGTGACGCCATTGGGAGTTTTTTACGACACCTCTCGATCTAATCGATTGTAGTCATAGGCGTAACCCATATAGCACAAACATTCTAAGAATATTCCTGTAAAGTGCAAAAAAGTTATGTATTCCGTTGAATATTCAGGAGATGTTCTCAGAACATTAAAAATATTCATAGAATGATTCAAGGGAATATATATAGAATCTTTCACAAGAATATTTCAATCACTTTCTGAAGGTACATCGCTAGAACTTTGTGTCCTATAATCCAAGGATATTCACTAATTAAAACCATTCCGTTCCTATCAGTTTTCTTATTATTGCTAATTCATGCAATCCATCTTCCAAATAAGTTTATTTGCCACTTTCTTTGAGGTCCAGGCTGGAAATTAATTCAGTGTTATTTTGCGTCAGTTTTGTCGGCTGTCAAGTGTCAAAAATTGTTTACATTCTGAAGGAACTTGATGCAAATTTCAGATCTTCAACTCGTGTTTGTAAACTGTGATATATAAAAATTGTTGCTGGTATGATTAATATGTTGTTTGAATTATCTATGATACTATTGTTTTTCAAAAGCTAAATACATAACCCCTCTATTCATATATTCAAGTGGGCATTGTTATTGATTACATGTTTGGTTAGTCATATATTTTCTTGCACTTATTACAAAATTGTTGTGACTATATATGGTTTACTTAAAATCATAAAAACCAGATTGAATAAATCACATAAAAAATGTACAAAAATGTATTTTTTTTCACCTGTACCATATAGCTGCTATTTCATGTTAAATGAATGATTATTTAAGGATAGGATAAGCTTCTATGAATCCTCCAGAATATTCGGAAAACATTTATAGAATATGAAACTCAGTCCACTTTAAATGTCCATAGAATGTGCCCAGAATATATGAAGTATGTTTTGGAAATATTCTGAGAACATTCAAACATTCCATCAAGTGTTTCCATTACTCAGATGGATTGAGAAAAAATTGCGAGTAACAATTTAAAAAAATTAAAATTTGAGTAAATGTGGTTGACTGGTGGAATAATTCCACCCTCTCATTAGTCAACTCTAGTTACGCCAATGATTGTAGTACTATCTAGTAGAAGAAAAACACTATTAGGACATTTATAAGTCTTTAGGAAATCGGAACACTATTCAGAGATGGCTGTAATTTGAAATTATCACTCCCAAAACATTTTATGCGTTTATTTTTTGACTCGTACTAGTTCTTCAACAGTGTAAATGTAAAAAACCCTGCTTCCTATATAAAACAGCACACATTCTTTATGCTGATCTGAAGCTATACATAGTCATCGAAAATAATGAAGATGGTTTGAATTAGTTTTCGAGGAAAACACAATGGAGTTTCACTGTTGTTTCTGACATAGACCATTAGCAAATCGATGTTAGGTTTTATTATAAGGCGTACGAGAGAGTTCAGTAATATAAATTCTATTAAAACTCCTGTCGACACTTTTGTGAGGTCTGAACTAGAATATGACGTGTTCATATGGTATCCAATTTACATCTGTCAAATTCAGTTATAGGAGAAATACACCCTGTATATTCTTTTACCATCGAATGTTTCATAACTATAACTGCTGCGGAAAGAAAGATTATTGAGTAGACGGTACAAAGGTGAAGTCTAAACAGAGTCTTGTTGTGGATACAGAGTGTTTTCTGAGGAAGCACCAATCCAGAAGTTTTCAAGTAGCAAAAACTCATTTCACTATCTTGTAGAACTATTTTATGCTTTCAAATCATTTCCATATGATTTTGTACTGAACACTCTGTGTATCTAAAAATATTTCAGAGTTGTATAACGTCACAACTGTCATTGGATACACATATTATAAGTGCTTTCTCGTTTTAATTAGGAATATTCGAAGAAACTAACACCAAATAACCTCTGTCAAAAATTGAATGCTTTCTTTTACATATACAGGGTGTCCCGTAAAGACCACGTCAAACCGAGGGAGAATGTAGATCAAAGGATAACCCACCTGGTATGACGAAATTCCCATTATAAAAGTCTTACCGTTTTCGAGATAATTTTTTTAATAATGAATTTTTATCCTTTCAATAGTTTTATCTTTACGGTTGGTACAATTTTACACCTTTTTGGTTTATTGTTTCTTTGAAATATTGCTGCAAAATTATTTCAACGTTACATTAAAAACATTCTCTGAACATTTTGAGGGGACATTTTCGAAATCACTATAAAATAGACAATTTATTGGTGTAATGTGCAGCAGTAGCTCAGTACATTTTTGGTTTCAGTACGATTAGCTAAACTCAATGAACAGAAGAATCCACTACCAAAATTTTCAATAAAAATATTTCTCACAGCCCCCCTTTGAAATGTTTGGAGAATGTTTTTAAGGTTAACGTTAAAATTATTCTTCAGCAATATTTTACAGAAAAAATTAACCAAAAAGGTGTAAAATTGTACCAACCGTAAAAATAAAACTATTGAAAAGTCATCATTTTCAAAAAAAATATCTCGTAAACGGTAAGACTTTTATATTGGGTATTTTGTCATAGCAAGTGACTTCCTTTCCTTTCCTTTGATCTACATTCTCCCTCGGTTTGACGTGGTCTTTACGGGACACTCTGTATACAGGTGATGATTTTTTTTTTCGATATGCCCCGGGGCATTTCTCTCCTACGACCCCCTGCGAAACACGAAAATCTCCACACCAAGCAGAAATTTGGATCGAGACGGCCACGGAACAAACGAAAGTGTCTGTCTGGACTGTCTGGTATCTTGCCCCGAGCAAATCGATAATCTAACCAAATTCCCGCCGACAACAGGGAACAAATGAGATGGGATGGGATCGAGGAACAAAGCCGCCAGACCTGTTGGCGGTAGACAACTTTTTCTACGCGCTTATAAAGTTCTGTTGAGTTCTTTCATCTACAAACATCAACATTAACTCAAGATATTCGACAGATGATAGATTACGTTTGACAGGTGATAGAAGATGCTTATAGGTGACATATGACGTTTGGCAGGTAACATATGACGTTTGGCAGGTGACAGATGACGTTTGGCAGGTGACAGATGACTTTTGACATATTATAAATGACGATTCACAGGTGATAACTGACAAAAACCTTGAACAGTTTAGGATATTTTCGCAACTGGAAATTTTATTCAAACTATTTTCTACCTTTTCGATCACTGTTTATTTATTATGTTGCTCTGAAAAGTAGAATTCTGTACTGACTTTTGTTCCATTTTATCATCCAGATATTTCTGCATGTTTTCATATCTTTTGTTTCAACTAGACGTTGGCCAGACGTACTTTTTTTCCTTTCATATCCAACCGTCTTTCATAACGAGTATAAAAGATGCAGACCAGCATACAAATAATCTGGTATTGACTTTTCTCGAGAGAAAATTCTATTTTCTCTTGTCTGGCTAGATTGTAGAAGAGGTCCTTCAAAACCGGTCTGCGAGAATTTCGAATGACTGATTCAATATTGGGAAGAGTACTTTCATTGCGGATCCATTTCGTTAATTGCACGAAGATTTGGATTATCTGTGAGCCGAGTGTTAGGTCAAAGGATGCTAAACACTGCGATTCAGGTTGATGGATTTTGAAATCAATACTTTCACTTTTAATTTTCGCATGTATTCTTGTAGTTTCAGTGATGATAGCTATTACTAGATACTACATGCTACATTTCAAGGAAGTAATTCTTTATTTTGAATAAAAATCCAATATCCTGAAGTCCATTTTAGATACAGGGTGATATAGATTATTAATCGCAATTTTCATTCAATACAACAAAGCATCTGACAAAGAACTGTTTCTTTTATTCCCATTCATTTTCGATTTTGATATCTTAATTTGTTCTCCATCCATGCGCGAACATTTTCGTATCGCATGAGATTTCAAAATAATTAGGACTGGAATATCACAATTTCATTTTACCAAGCAAAAAGAACGAAGAAAAATCATGTTCTCATTTTTTTTTTCTCCGAAAAAGTTCGATGTAAAACCCTTATGGACGTCACTGATAGAAAAAACTTTGATGCTTAGAAGACATCATTTTTCATGGTGATGTTTACATAATCATTTTTTTTTCAAATCTGTATCACTCTGTATCTCAAAAGTTCAGACTTTTACGACTCACATTCATAGGAAGTATTCGTTTCAGAATGAGTCAAAGAATTACTTCCTTGAATCTTCAAAAGGACCCTGTAGGTATACATATCAAATTTATGAAAAAAAACTTATGGAGTTGACACCAAGATCACCAAAAGTCTCAATTGTGTCAAACACACACTGAATGTTCAATGAATCAACAGGAATTCTCAAAGATTAAAATTTTAGTTCAACGATGTTGGTGTCAATATTTGTCAATATTGCGTCTCTTTCTCATATTTCCATAAACCACATTTTGAAAAGCCACATTTGTTTGAACGTTCCACATTTTGACGACCTCTGTTCTAACCCAAGGTTAGACGATCAGAATGAGATGCCAGAGAATAATGCTAATAAAATAAAAAGGCTAGCTCCGGATAAAAGGAAAAATATCTACGTCTTTGTAGTGTAGTTAGGTTGAGTAATTCAAGTCTAGGGCTCTCTTTTCTCATTGTAGATATCCATGGGCGTAGAAGAGTTTTGTAATGAAGTTTTCTGATTGATGTTTTTGTGCAAAAAATGCTTGAAAATGATGGCATAACAAATCCAGGGATGATTTCAACAAACATTCCCATTTGCATTGACGAAACATAAATTCAGTTCTTCATACTGCATTCTCCAATATACAGGGTGGCCCAGAAGTGTGTGGAAGTAGAAATACTCACTCAGAAATGAGAATACGAAAAAATACTTCGAATAAATGTTGTTATATTTGCGCAGATATACAATTGTAAAATATTTTGTGACATACAGGATGATCAGCCAGAGCGGAGCAACATGAAGTTTGCTTTTTTCGAATAGAACACCCTATATATTTGTTCCACATTAAACTCAGCGTGAAATTCTGCATCCAATACCATCTCAAACTGGGGCGAAAATTATGAAAAATCGACGATAATTTCTGCACTATAAATGGTGTCAAAAAAATCATACACAGTGATTAAGGGGTGCCCATATTTGGTGAATACGAAGATGAAAAATGGTTGAAATGTCTGAATGTAGTAGGAGTCCAGTTTTTGATACAGGGTGTTTTCAGAAGAAACGTTAATTCAGGAGATTTCAATCAACGATAACTTAATTTTTTCGAATGGAACACCCAGTATATTATTTCACCATCTTGTAGGACTATTCTATGCTTTCAAATTTTGTCTTCATCGAAATTTGTCTTCTTCTAAAATCGATTGCTTTTGAGGGAATCGCAATTTTAGTTTACGATTTGAAAATTTTCACGTTTCACCCTGTCATTAACTATCTGCAGTACAAGTACAACCATGGATAGATTCATACAATTATTGAGAATATGTGAAAGCTGTGAGCAAAAACGAATTACCTGAGACTAACCTAAAGAACTAAAAGCAATGGACTACCTAAGTGTCAATGTCAAAATGGGCGGAGCCTAAAAATCCTTTCCAAACAAAGAAATATTGCATTGTTTGCAGATTTTTTGTAAGAATGAGTCAATGAGTACTCAATAGCACCATATACAAACAATTTTATTCTTAGTTTCAACTGAAAGAAGCAAAAACGTGAAATGAACACTTTGTTTGGAAAGGTTTTTAAGCTCCCCCCCTACTTGTGACGTCAAGACTTAGGCTGTCTATTGGAAATAAAATTTGAAGAAAAAAGAATTGAAGGAATTTGTGATGTGAAACAATTACTAATGTGTAATTCCCAAGGATAAATAAATAGATGAATAAAAGTAAATAAATAAATGAATTGATGAAGATTAATTTTTAAATTTAATAATGCATGATCCTAGATTCTTGATTAACACAATTGTCTAGTAGTTCATTAGCTCTAATTCGTTCTTGACATCTATGTTTTCCTGTCTCTACTCTCAAAGTTTCGAGTTTATTTAAAACTTGAAATAACCGAATTTATTCCATCCTATTACTCATCTGGTAGATAATAAACTGGGCCTAATCGCAATAATATTTTCCCTGCGAATTTATTTCCAGTGGAGAATTATTCTACCTCAATTTCAGCGAACAATTAACGAACTCATCCGACAAGTACTAAATTCATAACGAATATTTATGGGGGTATCAACTCTAGTACACTCGTAGCTTCTATACGATCGAAAATATATTTTTTATTCTTCAATAAAGCACACTCATCAATCGCGTCAATTTGATATCGACTGGGGTTTAAACAAACAGCACGGATGATAGAAATTCAGTCACGAAAGTGATCAGAATTTACACAGGGTGTCGCTTCGCATGGTGTACCAACACGATCGATTTCTCGAAGAATGGACTTTGAGGAGTTTAGAAAATTTGGCACATTAGTTGCACCAAAGGAAGCAACCAAGGATGATAGACAGGACGGGATGGATCATTTCCATGATAAGCAATGTTGGCATATTTCGCGATGCGAGGGGCAAGAGCGGGTATTTGTGACGTCACTGACGGCCCTTTCGTTGTTTATGATTCTTCGCCATTTTTATTATGTGAATGTAGATTTTGATTTCACGTGTTCCTTTCCATAAGGACGGATTGCGTATACTTAATTAGTAGGCATGACATGTGAACAATAAATTGAAATGAATTTCAGAAACCAATAGAACAAAGTATTGCAAAATCTGAGGAATGTTTTCAGGGCCGGATTTTTGTTAAATGCCACCTTTATCATGGATTGAAAATTATACAAGAGTGAAATGTCAGTGGAATCGTTATCGAGGTATATAATTAGCAGATGAGAAAATTGGGCTTGGAAATCGAATAATTAATTACAAAACTTCAATTTGAAATATGTGGTACGTCTCTGCATTATCAGTCTCATGATTCGTGATCAAACACTGTTTACAGATGACCTGTTGGGAAAGAAAATAGTGCATACATTGTTTTAGTCAAAACAAAATACGCCATATTTTAGGAATGTGGAATTTTTGTCATCTTTTCTACAGAATGTTCTATACTTCAGTCTAACCGTATACGTCACGATGGCAAATTCCAACAAGACTAGAGATTTTTCTCGCTTAAAAACCTCAATAAACTAGAGTTGTTTAATTTATAGTAAAGGGTATATTATTTCGAGAACTACGTTTAAATTCTGTTGATAATTAAATACAGAGTGTTTAAACACAAATTAGTAGATATTTATGTCATAGAAGAGTAAAAGCACCCAGTATAGCAAGATTTGTCCATTTCCCCCACATGTTCTTGGTACCTATCAAAATGGTATGCTTAATTATGGTGAATAGAATCTTGAATGGCCTAAGGAACTTATAGGACACTCAGTATAGCAAAAATCACAAGAAATCATGGCACACATTAATGATGAATAACGCATGTACCCTTTTCGAAATTTGTATACTTATCTCAATTCTTCAGTTTTACTTCTCGGAATCAGTGTCCTCTCTGTCATCACATAACAACAAAATTGCAGAAATCTACGGTACACAATGCTTCTCCCTACGAATCAATAATCCGAAAACATTACAGGATATCCAACAGCTTATGACCACTGGCGCTAGATGGCTACACCTACTCTATAATTTTCTGATTATTGAACTGGAAGTAGATTTTCTCGTGTCATCCTCTCTCTAGGTATTAACAATTTGAATTTTCAATCATAATTTATTGACCAAGGCATACACTTAAGTTATTTTGGTGTTTGTGAGGTGTATCGGAAACGAATTTAAATTTGGTTTTCTGAGAGAATATATGGGTATAAATCACGAAGCAGAGAGTCCGAAATTCAGCATACTGGATATATCACCTCGTATCAAACGCATTCTTAAAAAATTGAATCCACGAATCATGGCATAAGTTCTTTTATTCAATACATTGTCACACCGTAGCGCACCCGCCAAATTTACCACATAACTCTTATACGGACACAGTTCGTGCGAATTTGCGCTTTCGCCAAAAAGAAAATTGAGCGTTCGCCAAATTTTCAATGTTCTGTCTATTTGGTACAGAATTTGCAACCTTCAACGATTCCAAATGTCTAACATAACTCAGAACAAAATGACAGTGAAATATCAGTTCGTGTTACAGATGTAGTATTTATTCAACCGATTAGGACGATATGCAAAAGGGTTGAGCCTCCACTAAATTTTCGAATCCTCCTGCACCAAATTTTCAACACCACTTGTCTTATACAGGGTGTTTCTTGAATAAAAAAACACTCTACGGACGTATACCTAAAAGTGTCAACATCTAAGATGAAGGTTGGTGATGGTTATCAAGCAAAATATAAAATAATTCAATTTCAATTATTCCAATTCGCCAAAAATTTTTTTTTCGATAATACAGCTATAGAAGTTCCATAAAATGGAGGCTATAAATGGAAGGTAGATTGTTGACGTGCGAAAATGATCTTTCACTTCATTTCTTCCCGCTACTCGAAATTGAGCAGTTTTCTTGCAATTTTCAAAAAAAAGGGTTTCAGGAAAGTAAAAATAATCTCCTTTCAATTTCACTAAAAACCTTGATATCGGTATCTAACGAAAACTTTTATTTGCTTTCGCCAGCGAAAAAAAAAAGATCGAAGATACGACCTCGATTTTTTCGTATCTCCTACAGATACCAAGTTATCCCATTCAAACTTCTGAATTTGCCCACCCTGTATACATCAAATGATGCCCCTTAATGCATAAAAGACTAGTTTATTCACAATGTCATATTATTTTGTATTCTGTTTCGGTAGCATTCACCGAAAACTGGAAAAGAAAGGAAGCATTCGCCAAATTTCAAATTGGATACGAGAATGTTACTTCCTCAACGAAAAAATCATTACACTGACCAGATAGCCTTATGTGGTGTATTACCACCCCAGTTTTCAACCCTCCGATGCTGTTTCATATGTTTGCCGTTTCTAAAAAATCGGTCGCATTCACCAAAAACTTAAAAAAACAAGCACCCGCCAAATTTTGAACCCGATACGAATTTGTCACTTCCCCAACGAAAAAATCATTACATTGACCAGATAGTCTCAGGTGGTATATCACCACCCTAGTTTTCAACCCTACAATGCTGTTTCATATGTCTGCCGTTTCTAAAAATCGGTCGCATTCACCAAAAACTTAAAAAAAGCGAGCATTCGCCAAATTTTCAACTCAATACGAATTTGTTACTTCCCCAACAAAAAAATCATTACCCTGACCAGATAGCCTCAGGTGGTGTATCACTACCCCAGTTTCCAACCCTCCGATGCTCCACCACAGCAGATAATATCGAGAGTCTCACGCGAACCGAGCTCGAACGTACGTCGGCGAACTTTCGCGCCAGATCGAAGGCACTGAAGCCGCACGTACGTCGTAGGACGTTGCGGGCGCACATTTGATCTATATATAAAGCCCGGAATACTGGAGGAGGCTTCAATAACGGAACGAAATTTAAAGTGGTGGAAACCGGAGCCGTTTTTGAATTTCCGGGTGCCCAGCATTTTCGGTGAGTTTGATTTTGTAACTTGAATTCGTGAACAGAGGGGGTTGTAGTTATTTTCATGTCGAGATTATGGCTGAATTTTTTCTATTCAACAATGTTCCATTCATCAGAAAGATGAGAAACAGTATGAACGCGGCAACTTGAAATCTTTCTCTCCCAAACATTTTATTTGTTTTATTTATTCGTTTATTAATAAACAGACATACTAATTTACAAAATGCCTAATATTTAGGAGACAATTCTCATGATTCCTTTCCACAAAAATTCATTCAATAAGCTTCATAATAACCAAAGATAATAATAAACAACGATTACTCAATGTTTGAAATATTATAATGTTTCATTAATTTCCTAAGATAGCTTCTACTAGTATTAAATAAATCTATAAATATCAAATTCTATATCATTTAGTAAACCATTACATACTGTAAATGTTCGATACTCTAGAGACATATTGCCTGAAATCACCGTCTTGGTATTTAAAATTGTTCATAACATTATATACATACATTACATTTGCTTCTCTGAACATTACAGAATGTCTCCTTTCGTGAGAAGTTTTTTACAAAAAAAAATAATGAATAATTTATTGCATGTATTTTTCGTGTTACTATTAATGTTTGAGCATTGAAACTATCGATAATTGATTTATAAGATATCAGAGGCGTATTCCATTTGAGGTCTCACTAAAGTAATGTATATACAGACTGGCCTGCAGATTTCCTAAGTGGGGGTAGCATCCTCAAAATGTTTTCAAATGGGAGTAGGAGTCAAATGATACCTAGTTGAGAAGCTCTTTCGATTCCCTATTCATTGCTTTTTAATTTTTGAAATTCCGTCTACTCGTTGCAAAGATATGGACCTTTGAAATGTCGCTAGTGCATATCTCAAAAAATACAAAAAGTGAATTTATTTCGCTTATCATTTTGTTGAAGTAAATGTTGAGAATATTTTCTTGAAAATAATTCCTTTTTTTCTGTTTTTGTTGATTCCAGCTAGTTTCTCGATAAAATCTCTTCCTGGTAGTTATACCTCCCAGTACATTTTCGTTGGGCCACCCTGTGTAATCATAATCAAATAATACTAATTCTAATCATAAACAGATCGATGAGGTTCAGCTAATTTCTGGATTAGAATATAATGATACTAGATTGCTATTTGTTGAAATTTTAAATTATAAAAATTCTCGGATGGTCTATTTCGGCATGGGAGCAGCATTTGGAAAAAATCTCCAGAATTTTGCAATGGAAATAAATTCGAAATAACTCGCAGTATTTCTGACATTGTAATTTTATTCTTCAAAGAAAAGCAGAATTTCTGAAAAAAAAATATCAGTTGCTATAGTGACAATACAAAATATATCCTTTTTGCTCGAAAAAGTGAGATTTGAAATTGAAAAAATTTATAAATAAATTGAAATTCATTTATTATTTTTAGAATTTGGCAAAAGCATATCTACGGGGTGCCGAAATCTCGATGTATTTAGAGAATACTCGGTCTATGTTCTCGATCCCTTCCACTTGAAAATTTTACTGACAAGAACAAAATTCTCTGTTTTTCTCTTTCAGACAGGCGAACATTCTTTTTGAATAGTTTTCGATGTGATTATGATTCTGTCTGTAAGGTGAAAATGCATATTTTCATTTCATGAAAGCATTTTATCCTTCTTCATAATACATAGTTGTCGAGAAATTTCGAAATATGGTGTCCATTAAGGCCTGATTAGTTAGTGAAAAATAACACTGACATTTTCATCACCAGTCCGTGGTGTTGAATTGATAATGTTAAATAACCAGTTCAAGATTGACACTTTCGTGGAACGCTTATTTATTATGTATTTGTATTAAAATTGATATCGTGGTTTGTGGAATTTGTATTGAGTATTTATATTCGATACCATTGAATGTATGGAAACCAGTTATTTAGTATGATTACAATACCACTGATGATACCTATTTTTGAGAATCTATATAAATATAGAGTATAAAATATTATTTTGGTGTATATTCATTTTTTGTCAGTGTTTGATTACATTACCTTCCTGCAAACAAATTCTTTTCTGATGAATATACCCCAAAAATTAAGACAATTGAACTATTGTTCATTCTCAGATGCATTGTCAGTTCTTATTCAACACACATTCAGCTGACAGGAACAGGAATAATAACTCCGCCATCTACTGGCATAAATAGGTGTCTAAGCCCAACATAACGCATAATAGCACCGCTGAAAGTGTTTCATCACATCATTCATGTATTTTTCTGAATATTCATTCCATGTGTACTAAAGAACACCAAGACAGAGTATAATTTATGTGCTTGAAGCAGCATTCAAACCAAATCAACATGGGCATGATAAAATAATTTGTAATTTCATTGTTTTTATATGAATTTGCGTAGATGGGACTGGTTTTACTTTGAAGTTGGTCATAGTGAAGTTTATAGTTTTATTATCGGATTCTGTTTCATTCTAGCCATCTACATGTGTTCACGTTTAAACGAGAAAAGCTTTTGGAAATATTTTATTGATTATAGGATGATTGCACATAGTCTATCAAACATTTTATGTAATAATTATTGTTGAGAATTTGGCTATTTCTCCAACACATTTTCGATTCGAACAAATCACATTTACATTTCGAAGTAATTGAAAACTGTGAAGAACCAAGTTTGGCGTTCGAATAACATCAAATTATCTGTTTGAAGTTTCAGGAAATCTGAATCTATGACGGCAAATTACCGTTCATTTCATCGTGTCGAGTACTCAAAAACTGTGCTCCGCCATAATAACAACCCTAATTCAAGATTGACTGAAATACATTATTCTCTTTCCCTAATGGCACAGAACGCTAATCCATACTAATTTGTGCAATGAATAATGCATAGTTCAGATTGCCAGGTTGATTAGAATACTGATGTTGCTTATCGAGTTAAAGGTAATACGAATACTGCAAAGTTTCGGTGTACCGTCTCGGTTCTTTTGATTATTTTCTTCGGGATACTAGAAGAAGGAAGTTGATTGTTCATTGAAAAAGATTCAGCTATATATCAATCTGAATATACAGGGTGATTCATCTTACTGATTCATTGTAGTTCCATGGATTACTGAAAGAATGATCTATGTTCGTTTCGGCCATTTCTGGGTTGAAGAGCTATACCAGTGTAACCCATGGAAAATTTGTCGATTTTCGCTTATTTTCCAAAAGAAAGTACTCGATAGAATGTTTTGGAGATTTTTGAACATAGTAAGTTACATCGTCAGCCTTATTTTCAGTTATATACTGTTTTTGGAGGTGCCAAAAATAAGTTTTAGTGCTAAATTGATAATTTTCAACCTATCAAGGAGATCGTAAATCATTGTCACTTCTTTATCCATCATTTTATTACTGAAGTCTACGTGATATAAGGATGTCATTGGAAACAAATTAACAAATTAATTTTCTGTCATTACTAATTTTTTCAACATTCTGAGAACAGGCAGACAGACTGGTATTATAGATATGACTTTAGACTATGTAGCGACTTTTCCACAACATCTTTTTTCCACGCTTTTGTTCACGTAGAAGTCATCAAATAGATTATCACAATAGAAATGAATCAATTTGATCATTATATTTCAATGATTGGCTGTGAATATCTACAAATCAAACAAATATTACGACTGAGAGAACGATTTTATTCTCTATCGATTTATCTGAATTCCAATTCGAATAAATATTTTTTGTAGTGTCTATCCAACAAAAATATACCAATCCAAAGAATAAAATACGTATCAGCAGAACAGCGATAACGGAAATTAAACGAAAAGAAAATTAAACTGTATAAATTCAAGTTTTTTAAAGGAAAACTGATATTGAGAGACGTGAACTGTATCTTCGAAATGAAATGATTTTCTGAAAATCATCGAAAACGCAAGGAAAAAACCTTTCAATTTGAGATATATCTTTCAACATAGGAAAGTGTTTATCGATCGATGATTTGGTAATATTCAAAGACGAATATTCTGTTGTAGCTTCAACATATCAATTATGGATGTATATCAGTTCGTTTTTATATCCATTACGATTCACAAATCGTTCCCTAACGAGTGAAAATCATAAAATATGATATAATGACCCCTCGAGATACATCAATCATAAAAAATTCAACTACCTATGCACGATCAGGAGAAATCTAAATTACCTGGTTGAATGAATAATTCAGTTTATCTGGCAAAAGACATATTTCTTCTTCAAAAGTTCCATTCATATTTATAACTTTTCTAATATAGCCCGACAGGCATTTCCGATATAGGTGTTCGAGAAAGAAAAAGGACATAATGTTCGGGTGAAAAAGGTCCCAATCTGACTTTTAGACAGTTTGGATGGGAACATTAAAATGCCAGGTTCAAAAATATCAATCATCATCAGCGAGAGAGACTAATTGTGTTCGTTTTTATTTTTGTATAACCTAATTACCTAACTCGATTACGGTGGTATTGAGGATGATTAATTATTTGTGAAAATGAAATTCTGATAGCGGAATTTCCATTTAAAAAAACAATTTGCCTACTCATGAATACAGGGGCATTCATTGTGAGGTTCCATTTGACAATTTGTGAATTTTGGTTATCTCAATTTCTCTTAGCCATTCTTGAGGCTTTTCAGAGAACAAAAAATAGACATCATGAAATATTTCGATGTTACATTGGAATTCATCTTTCTCGTTACCCTTCTAGGCTTATTTAAAAAATCCAAATCAACTCACCTCAGCAGGGCCGAATGAACCCTCAATAGGGCCTTAGACAACCATCAATTTGGGGGCCCTTTATTTCACGTCCATTTCCTTCTTCTTTCGATTGAAAAATACAAACTTATATCTTTCATAAAAATCTTATTGTCCCAATGTGATAATATCAATAAAATTATTATTTTCATTTCAAACATGTCATTTTCGGCAAACACATCAATTATATCATCAATATCATTTTTCGGCAACTGACTATTCCGCCTACTTGTAATCCGGCCCTGCATCTGTATTACAAGAAAAATGTATTTCAATTCGTTATTCATCAAAGGACATTGAAAATATTCTGCTTATGTAGAAATATCAAACGAAATTTAATTTTATTTCATACAATGAAATGCTATTTCATATTTTCTATTATTTTGATTCTTTTGGTCGAAACTTTTGAACAACGTTGATGAAACGAACAGATTAGCTCGAAGAGAAACACAAGTTGATCCAGTTGGTCCGCAACCTCTCTATGTACTGCCCTCAGCCAAGATCTCAACTATTTCATATTCCAAATAATACCAACCGATTTTGTAACGTCTCAGTTTTATATTCCTACAAATTTCGATTTCTTTCTAGTCTATTTCCGACGTTTCTATACCATTCAGGAAACCGGTCGTCCCAATAACACTCCTATTTCTCGAATTGTCTGTCTGTGTATCGCCGACTGTCTTGCACAATATATCATCAGTTTTACAATAAATCTCATAAAAAAGACAATGTAAGTGGTGAAATCAGAAGTAGTACTCATTACAGGAAGATAATTCTGACAGATTGTATCTAGCTTACCACAGAATTTTTGGTAAGTTGAGCCATAGGCATTTAGGCATCAATACTTACGGCAACAATTTATTTGGAGATGAATATTTCATTCGTTCGTTAAATCTAGTTTTTTACAAATATTGAAGAAACTGTACAAGTGAAGTGTGGCGTAAATATTTTTCGAATCGAAATAATTTTTTAAAACAATTTGAATGTTAAACCTAACCTAACTTCATCTTTCGGAGTATCATTAAAAAAAGAGACACGTAGCAACACCGCACTTCCTGGCGAGCTGTCACGACTGTCTTGCTTAAATAAATAGACTATACCTTCCCCTAGGAAGGTATATCTGCCCTCCACATAATGAAAATTCACAATATCCTGGCGAGAATCGATAATCTATTGAAACGCGATCGCGAATCCGGAGAGAACACCGACAAGGTAACAAATTAACAGACGTCGATCTCTGTCTATTCATTAAACGTCGCGTAACGAAACCCTTGAATGTTTACCCTTCTCGTCTTTCGATCGGTTCGACCTTGAATTGTGGGTCAGCAGGAAATGGAGGTCGTTCATTATGGGTGAACGTCTTTTATTCGAGCTTTCAGCGGAAAATAATGAGAGTTTCGTATTGTTTCCTGTACCATTCAGACATTCGCTATTTTACTTTTCAAGGTTGTAGAGTTTGAGGTTAGGTTTCACGCGTTTACATAATACTAACCTTTGTTTGCTGATGGAAAACTTCAATTTGCGTTGAAAATGGGAACGAAGTTTAAAACTGACTTTTTTTCATTACCTAGTCCATGGCATTGTCAACTTCAAAAAATAATGGGGACTTCAATTACTTTTTTGTTTCTTCAGTAAGTTCTTTGAAACAATATTCTTTCAGTCCTAACTTTCAAACGAATGGAAATATTACCATGCAGTTCGAATATATTATGTGTCCAATTTGATAAATTCCAAAATTGGTTCGGTTTGTGGAATACGCCATCTAGCGAGGGCTTCAAGAGCCAGGATGGTATGGATGGTTTATTATTTTGTTCGGCCAAACATTCCTTTCTTGAACTAGATTTGTTGAATCAAACTAGAGCTATATACATTTGGAATTCAGAAGGTTTCAAATCATCTTCATGGATCAACATAGTGACATTAACGTGAAAATGTTAATTTCTGAAGTTATATTAGAGAATTTTCGGAACAATGCAATTTTTTATACGATTGAAGCTATCAAGCCCTCTAGCGGTGGAAATATAAATTCAAATAATAAATTTAGCAATTTTGTTAGGTTAATATCCCCAACCCATACGACTATTAGGTACCGCCACCCTTATTGAATCACCCGGTATGTAAAGAGACAGTTGGCAATGAAATGATGAATTAAGACAGCATTAACATGAGAATGAAATGTTTCTTTCTACAAGTTTCTTTAGTCGAAGTCAGTGGTATCGTTTGTATCCGTAATGCATTGATTATGGAGTACCCCAAGGTGGTGTTCCGAGTCCCTTGTTTTGATTATATTGATGATTCACGTAGTTTATGGAGAAAAATCATTAGTTAACATTTTAAATGTCTGTATCAAGATTGGACTAAATCTTACAGACATGTTTATTTTAAAATGAAATAAAACGATATTCGACTTCGAACTACATAATAGTATATTACATAACAAGAGTTGTAAGAAGCATATTACGCACGACTAAAAGAAGTAATTCTAGAAGTGCGTAGTTGTCTTACAACTCGAGTTGTGTACTTTACTTTTTCTACGACCGCATTCATTTCCATCAAAAATTAGGATTCCATTAAGTGAAAATATGTTTTCCTACAACTGCTATGACGACTTGTTATTCATTTCCATGGCAACTACTTCAAGGTCTATCTTATTGGTTATATGTCGTGCGACTTACTTTACAGATGCTACCGTATTGGTTGTTGATCGTGCTCTCATTTTACGGTGAAGTTAAATCGTACAGTTTTACGTCGCCCAGTGCTTAAATAGACAGTTACATACTTTGCGAGTTGTACAAATTTGGTCATTTTCTGTAGGGGGAACAGAAAAAGTCAGTTATTGTTGCCAGCTCCTACTGTTTTGAAAACAGATGTACGATCTATTACCAAACTACATATAAACGTTGGCTGGTATTGCTCTTGTAATTAACATGTACGACACATTTCAATTGCCAATAAGAAATTATTGGGTTGGGGACGACTGCTTTTAGTAATTCTAGAGGATTTTGCAGTCCTCAATAATATTGTTGTGGTTTAACTATGTCCCTGGTAGTCGGCGATGCACATACAGGAATTCACGAAATGAACGTTGTCATCTAAAATATCCAGCTAACCTCATGAAAAATTTCCTGCGGACGTCTATGTTTAGGCTTTGACAATTAGCTGGCAAACAAGTTTCCACAACACTTGCTCTGAGCAATAAGAGAAAATCGAGAGTAATAACACGACGTCAAGACGTATCAGATTAGAGTTGAGACGGGATAATGATAATAGATCTGGAAAGGGAAGGAGATAAATTTTCTTGCCTCACTGCTGCTTTTCGGGTTTTTATGATGCTGTCGGGTTATTGCTAAATTCATCTTTCTGGCATGAAAAGACCGAGCTTCTCGACTGACGTATCATGAAATTTTTTTATGTAACCGAACAGGCATTGGAGTTTGTATGGAATTGCCAGTGACGTCATTAACAAGTTGATAAATGTTGAGGAAGGGTGCCCCGATATTAACGCCAGATTTGAATCAAAAACTAAACTCAGTTTGTAGCCTTTTGGATTGTCAGTTTTTCATTGAATTCATAAGGAACATGAGATAGGATTGTCAAAATTTTCCATAACTATTCTGCATAATTTTGTCGATGCACTTGTGTGCTTTTTGACATAGATTTGTGATTTTGAATAACATCATGAAAAGAAATCCAATGGTGTTGAATCACACGATCTAGGAGAACGAGAGAGTACACAATCTGGAAATGTCTCACACAGAAAGTGAAGTGTTTCACACATTGGCCACATCAATATCATCCAATTTGTGTGAGTGCTGCATTTTAGAATCAATCTCATACCAAGATTTTGGAGGATTTGAAGTGAGACTTTACTGTGACGCTTCCTTGTGGCACCCCTATATATTCACCTCTCTCACGCTAGAGAGATGATTGTTTATTTGCACAACCTGTTTTCTTTCACTAAGATAATTGTTCTACTATTTTGAAATGAGGTTATGTATTGAGAGGAGTAGGAACCTGAATGTGTTTTGTCAGTTTGAAACTTATTCACGTAATAGAAATTAACTTGAATCAACCGACTTACCCTGATATAATGTTTTATTGAAGAAAGGGAAAATATTGAACGGTGCCAATAACAAATGTATCAATGATTGCGATATAATATAGTATTCAATGGAGCAATTCCAATGCACATCAACATTCGAACAATCTATAAAGATAATCTTATTTTGTACATTAATTATTTATATTGTCATCAACGCTGAAAACTCCCGATCGAGCGAATCCATACCTATAAATAAATTAGTACGCTAAACGAACATCGGTGTACTCCATTCTGATATTCTTCATAGAGGGTTGTATTTTATTCAACCAAAAAAAGTTACTAGAGACTAAACATAGAATGGATACTGTTGATATTCTCGACAATACCATAAGGAAAATTATGTCGTTTGAGTTCAGTTGATTGTATTGTATTTCTTCGCAGAATATCTTGAAATCTTTTTCTTGAAAATACACATTTAACGTCAATCTGATGATTCAAGTTTGGCACTTCGCACCTTTGTTATTTCCACTCTTCAATTATACTTTCACAAATCTCGGGCAATATAATCTGACAGTAGGTGATTTTTTGTATCGAAAGATCAATCATACATTCGTTTCATCCATCAATTGGCAAGGAATGTATTCGCCATTGAGAGCACTTTATTATTCGTATTAATATCCACGAATAAACACTAAATATATCGTTCAAAGCGTTTTATTGGAACCAAGTTGTTTACGAACAATAACTGTCTACGAAAGTTCACAATTTCACCTCCAGATAGCATCGAAATTTTAGCAATCGCCTATAGTTACCGAATTACCCTATACAAACATTGAAATTTTCTCACCCTGTACATGTCCACCAACAACAATGAGTTACTCGTGGTCCATTCTAAGTGAATGAGCTCGAGATACTCTTTTATACCACGAGAACGGTAGATTGTAAGATCCGTAGTGATATCCACCGCTAAATCCTGTGAAAAGACTAAAACATTTCCTTTCGGCTTTCGCTTTGGCCTGATTTTATTATTTCCCGCTCGAGTCTTTCAGTCAAAAGATAAAACTAATTGCAGGAAAATGCCTAGACCACGATAAAAACTCTCTGGATGACTCTCTTTTGCTTTGAAACATTGTTTGTGCTTTTCAATTACCTTCGATGCTTTGTGCCAGTTTTTTCACACTATACAAGATTCTACTTCGAGAGTGTTCAGGGTAGTCCAAATTGAACACTTCTGATATGAAACACCAAGGAGTTGAAGAGAAAAACAGTCTATATGTTACAGGTGCGATTTTTGCGAAAAATCATAATTTTGGTTTTGAATCTGGTGCAATTATCATCCCACTATGTTACTCGTTTATTATTTCTATGAGTAGATACTGATTTTTAAATCTGTAATTAATATCATACTGAATGGTATTGAAATTTTAATGTTTACTAATGAGTCATCAAAACTGCCATAAACAAAATTAGTATCATTGAATAGGTTTTTTCTATACCTCTTAAAAGAGGTGTCGTTTGCCGTAGGGTTCCATTTAAAATTATTGGTCGCAATGGCCTTGTGACGTCATCTTTGATGATTTCGTCATCTTTCATCCCTAGTAGGGCAGTTTACAACCTTTAATATTCAGTTTTCAAATCTCACTTGTTAATGTATAATCGTTCCAAAGATAAGAGGGGGGAGGGGACTTTTGAGAAGCACTGTATATATCTTGACATATTCTTGGGTCGTTATATCAACGATACGCAATAAAAAATTTATTTTTTTGATTCCTTCCTACAAATAAATTACTCCCTCGAAAGAACCTATGATGTTTTCTGAAACCCATACACATGCCCGAAATTTGATTTGAAATATTTGTAATGTCGTCCAACTTGCCATTGCTTAATTTTTAATGCATCGGTCTAAAGTGGTAGATGCTTTTGGAAACGTAAACCTCCAAACCCATCCCTAAAAACTCTCATCCGAGCATGTTGTGCATATTTTATGAAGCAATGGATGGAAACTTCAATAAGGCCGGCTGAGTATATATACCTCGATGTGTTTTCCTACTAGTCGTACGTTAGTGAGAGAATAAAACCGCTCGAATATCAGTTCTCGAAAGTTCCAATGCATTGGCAAGATGGCACTGAAAATAATGAATTCCGTTACTTGGAAAGTCATTTCAGTTCCTGAATAATTTTGTAGTTTCATAGTCAGCAGTGCGAGTCAAATATTATACTTTATCTGATATTCAATATTGAAATTGTTCAGTGTTACCTTGACATACGACTTCGATTCGTTCTGTGACCTTGCTTGTATGTGATATTATTCAAATATCAAACCAATTTTCCCCATCGCAATTAAGTGAAATGCCATTAATCCTTTTCAGTTCTCAAAAAAATATCCTAGTATTTTTGAATGAGGAAAATGATTTAAAATACAAGAAGAACCATTTATGCACAAATGTCAAATAGAAATTGTACATAAACATAAACATAAACTGTCATCCACACATTCCTAGAAATTATTGTAACGCCCTTGACTGGACTCACACCCTTTATTAACTCATTTTGTTCAAGTACAGTACACACTGCTTCTCAGTTCCCTCTCCCCTCTTATCTTTGAAAGATCATACATAAACGAGTTGAATTTTGAATTTTGAATTAAAGGAAGTAAACTTTCCTCCTCGATCACTGGACCTCACACCTTTGGACTTTTTTCTGTAGGGGTACCTCAAATGGAAGGTGTACGCCGCTGAACCTGATAATATTGACGTTTTAGAACAACGTATTGTTGCAGAATGTGAGGCTGTTTTCGCAGACACATTTGAAAAAGTACGAGAAGTGTTTAAAAATAGGATATTTCACTGTCAGGAAGTAAATGAAGGTCAGTTCGTGCAATTTCTTTAGGAAGCTACTGATTTTTCTATCCCTAATTAATATAATACTGAATGAAAGTATATCCCAGATAGCACAAGAACATTCATAGAATATTCATAGAAGGACTTGATGGAATGTTTGAATGTTCTCAGAATATTTCCAAAACATACTTCATATATTTCCTGATTGAACCCATGGCTATAGAAATAAATGTGATGATGTTTTGTAAGCGCATGAAAAGCAAAAAACACGAACCCAAACTTATTCAAAATGCTTCGAAAAGGAGGAAAACTAAACACTCGTATATTGGAGCAGTAGAATGTCGAGGTACTGTATTTGAACGCACTAGTCGTCTCATCTTCTAATTTTCAATCCAATATAGAAAAACAACACAATCTCCATAGATTTGTGATTATTGAGGGTACCAATCAATGAATTGAATCAAACTTCATTTGAAAGGTATTTTCCTTCTTGAAATCAGACAACAAAATTCAATTATATTGGTTCGCTTTCGAGATGTAGCAACTTGAAGTTGGAAAATGCGTCATTCAATTACGAAAAACAATATCTGATGGAGCAACTGTATTTTTAATTAGTATTATCAATGAACTGAATCTTCAAACTGTCTACCACGCATCTTCAATCAATAATATAAGTTCTGTTTGAAACGAGAGCATTTCCAGCGTTATTCAAGGGCATTCTTTATGATTCTACGTGAATATTCCAGAGATTCTGCTCATTCAGCGAAAGAAAATTGGCTAGTCTTCAAATGTTAATATAACCAGTATTTGCTGAATTCCAAACATCATGAATTCCACCCTACCAAATAAATTTGGTACACAAATTTGAGTCATTATTACTACTAGACTAGATGCTAAGTATTTGATATTTTCTGTTCTGAGGAGTCTTTGTTCTTTTTCAATTTGACTGTGGATAAGGAAGGTCTCCATATTTCCAAATTATTGACTGCTTGATTCTGTATTGAAAAAATAGAAGATTTCTTTCAACGATACTAATAAAGTTAGAACGTTGGGAACAAAATTCCATTAAGAAAATCGAGGGGGTTTTTAGTTTTAACTCATCACCCAATCACATGCATTCTCAAATAAATCACATAATAATAATAATAATAATAAATCGGCTTTATTCAACAAATGCACATACATTTGCCCTGAAAAGGCGAAGATTAGCTAAAGCTACTCATGAACTCTTAACCCTTTCAGTTTACAAGATACAAATTGAACAAAAATAACATAGATGAGAATACTTTACAATTTCAATAATATTGATTTGATCATCAGTAGAAGAGAGAAAAACAGAAAAGAGTAGGTACTATAATCAAATAAAAAATATAAGAACACAAAAATGCAGCAATGCGACAACAATGTGACTAGTTTCGCTGATTCAGCAGTTAATTTTTAATGACTTTTCTGAATTTGGTCATTGGTACTGATAGTTCCGGTTTGAAGGAATTAAAGAGTTTTACTTCATTGTGAGTAAAACTGCGTTCAAACAAAGCTGTCGAATGACTAGGCATCATATTTAGTATCTGTGAATGTCTGGTGTTGAGATTGTGTAAATTATTTCTGAAAACTAGTTTCTCATAAAGGTAGGGCGGACTTTGAGTATTCAACAATCTATGCAAAAAGATGGGGAAATGATATTTAAAAATACTGGACATGCTACTATCATCAAAAATACGTGTATTACCTACTTAGAAAAACAAGAGGTCAGAATAAAAAACGAGAAATAGAGAATGTTCATGCAAAAAATTAAAAAAATATAAAAAACAACGTTACCTTACTAACTTACATAATGGCCAAGGGGTGGAAACCATTGTCGAGAGGCAGTGCTTCCGACTAAGTCGCTTCTTGAACGGATGAATTCAATTCTACTAGAACTCACGAGTTCTCGAATCTGATGAATGAATGAATGATTCCCGATATTCTTATAAATCTAAATGCGTAATCAACAATTTATCTACGACTTGTTCGAAAACTCGCATCGAAAGGTCCGATAGCATGATTTTGCTGATCTCATGATTTTCATAAGGTGAACGATTTATACATTCTATAGAAATCAAACAGGAAATATGATGTACTGTGTGTTTTTGATTGATGACCAAGATAAAAGATTTTGATTACGAAATTTAAAAAAGGAAATCATCATCTTATGGGGATCATGTTTATTATTTGACACTATAAATCTTTTTGTGAATTTTTGACCTGAAGAATCGATCATCCGAATTCCATATTGTTCAATGTATTCTTTGAAAAATTCAATCTTCATTTTATTGACCACAGGAAGTTGAGTTTTTATATGATGATCACATGATTATTCACATTGCAGTTCAGAGATATTCAAGAAATATCTTCTGAAACCCCCCTTTGAAACGGTGTAATACTATTGGTTTATTCGAACACTTTTCGTATTTTCAACTTTATTTTTTTGGAGATGTCACTGGTGAAGCCTAGCCAGTGAGCAAGTTTGAAAAGCCCTGAACCGAGATGATTCTCATGCGTTCAAACGATTTCATGTTCTTGTCCATCAAGCATTTTATTACTCATGTTCTTCTCACTGTAATGGAGTGGAACGTTGTTTAATCCAGTAAGTGTTAGATCAATAAATATTAAATAAATCATTTTATAAGCGTACACGCGATTAGTTCGAGAGCACTTGGTAGAAGGTTTATCAGTTGCATGATTGTGCATTGGGAACATTTAATTTGCAGCGTTGACCTTGAAGCACGAAACGACCCTAATTTTTTTATCATTCTAATGGGGTATTTGATTAATATCGCAAGGTATATTGCTCAATCTTTCATACAGGTTGATATCTCTAGAGAAGAAAGATAGTCCTCTTCAGTAGCCTGGGATAACATACCAGGACAAGAATATAGTGAACTTGTTATTCAGATAACAAGTAAAAAACGAACTGATGAGATACTCAGATTAAGTAGAGATCAGATAAGACTAGTAACAGGTCTCCTTACAGGACATGCTCCTGTTCGAACACACCTACAAAAGATGGGGCTATATCAAGGTGACCAGACTTGTAGATTGTGCGGCTCAGAACCTGAGACTATTGAACACATTCTGTGCTATTGTGCGGCACTAAACTATAGAAGAGTAGTACAACTAAGGGAACCTGATTTGAACCTAGAGATTGTGGGAACCCTGAAACCTAGTGACCTTTGCAAAATAGTCAAAGGGACCAACATTATTTAGGGTATTGGAATGATAGAGGAAATACAATAAGCCTCCGGCTGCAGTATATCCTTTGAACTCCTGTGATCATGAGAAAAAAGTCCTCTTCAGATAGACCGGTTTCCCCTACAAAAATTGTTTCAAAAAGTTTCTGAGCTGTTTATGGTTTTCAGTTATTGAATATCTAGAATTTTTTGAATGATTGAAATACTTCTTCTACATAATACATCGAATGGACGTTCAATGGACGTGAAACCCTTTCCTTGAATTTGGAGTGTTGAATACATTTGACAAAAAGGTGAACAAATTTGACCGAAACATAGCAGATATAAGTAGAGCAAATTAAAAAATTCAACACGAATTATCTCGGAAAGTATTGATATATTCACGATATTATCCACAAACATAAAATTTAATCAAAATACAGAAAAAGGGGAAAAGATATAACTAGAAACATTAACTCCACAACGATAACAAATTCATTCGGAGAGAAATCATTGATTGATTGTATAATGTAGTTGATTCATTTAGTTTCACAAATATTGAAATGTTTTTCTATAGAAAACAAAGCAACAACATTCAATGTTATCATTCACCTAATGATAATTCAGTAAACCCAGATATGCCCACTGTCCTTCCAAAAGGACGTTTTACAGGCCACTGCGTAATTATTTATTTCATGAGTTTGATGTGGCAGTGCAGCAGCCACAAAAAATCAAGCACTATAGATAGATACTAATATGGGGGGTGTTGATAGAAGCGACCTTCTGGTTTTAGTCTAGATCGAATCAGCATAAGGGAAAAAATTGTATTTTCCTCTCATCACACATTTACTAGATGCCGCTGAGCAAAATGATTGCCAACTACACCGAAAGCACGGAAGGAAACTTGATGATCTGGCTTTCAGCATTAATATTGTTATGTTTTTGATTCAAATAAACAAAGAAGATGGGGGAAACAATTTAGCCAGGAGGTCCAATAAACCTTCATCATATGAAAACTTAGAATCGAGATATGACAATCATCTGATTGAAGAGCAACAAGAAAGTTTTCACTAGATGTCGTGAATGCAATATTACGCTCCATGTTAGATGTTTTATAACTTATCAAACTATATTTTGTATTTTGGCATCTCGTTTATGCATTTTAATGGCGCATATATGCCCACTGACCTTTTAAAAGGACATACATTTGCTATGTATCTGTAACAGTATATTTTTTTCACGATTTTAATTCATTCTGTACCTAAATGAATCTAATATTCTAGAAAAAAACTAAAATCCGAAAAAAAATCGCTGGGCATATCTGGGTTAATGCATTTTATGATTCATTTAGGTCCATTTCAGACCTCACATATTTTATAAACCGAAACATTTCTCAAAACGATTCGAATGATAAACTTATAACCAAACTTTCTGTTTCGGAGTATCGTTGACAAAAAGAGGAGCAGCAACACCGCACTTACTGGCAAGCTGTCATAACTATCTTCCTTGAATAAATACACTATACATCGAAACGAAACGCATTCAAACCACTATTGCTACAACTTCGAAGCTCGACGACAGTTTCAGCTTTCGATTTCCTGTTATTCTTTTTACGTAAACGTCGAACTCGGAATTTTTCATTGTATCCCTTGTATTCGGTCCTAAATTTCATTACCGAACACCCTAAGGTGATAACAACCACCGGACCGAAAAGGGAACAATAAATTCCGGCCATGCATGCCTAGCCCGATGACGTCATTGCATTCGCGGGAATCAGGTCGAATCCTGCCGATTATTTTATATGGAAGGTGAATACAGGTAGGTGAGCGATGGAGTTTGCAGTAGCTGGGAGCGTATTCGCCATTTTAACACAGTGCGGGCCGAGGGTGTTTTTTTTTCGTTCATACCATGTTCGTTGTGGTAGCGGTAAAAACGTCATTAATGATGTCATTACTTATGCTTAAGACGACCCATCTCAAGGGGTGGATTAACATGAGCTTTTTGAGGAATTGCACGCAATTTTCAAAAGTTGAGCAGCAAACATGGCGACAACGATATCGCTTTATTAAGCAAAAGTCTAAGGATATAAATAATTACGGGTATGGTCCGTATATCGCCGAGAATTTCAAAGTGGTTACTAGCGGTTTCCAATATTTCAGGTAACCTGCTTTGTATATACGGACCGCTTGTCACTAATCAACAAAATTTTGACATGACAGAAGTATGGAGGTTGATTGCCAATATCAATATTACAAATAATTCATAAGGAAATATTCACCTCTGTTGTTTCCAAGGACATTTATTGATGAATGCTTTCTTTCAGAACTCTTTTTAATCACTCAAATGTTTAGTAATCATGAATGATAATCTGAAGTGACAAATGACAAGAACTCACCGAACTTACCAGAATAAAAGTATGGTTGCTCTGGTGACAGATAACTCACCGAAGTTTCAGGAAATAGTCACCGCTTTTTCACTATTACTAACCCAAGTAACCAAGGATATATACGGACCATACCCTACATAAGTAAAAAGGGTGACAGTTCGAGTGGAAAGATGATTGAATGAATGTACGTTGTTGAAATAATGGAAAACTGTACTAATGAATGAACTATGAATGAGAGAGGTAAATCTGAGAGTTAACGTGGTAATCATGATTATCAAGGATTAACCTGGTACAAAACTTTCACAAAAAAGGGTTAAGACGCGACACAGTCTTTTAAAGTATCATTTATCTGCATTTTATATGATAGACTTTCACCCATTGAAAATTTTAGTCTACCGATGTTAAATAAGCGGGTAATCTATTTATTTGAAAATTGATATAATTCATTTAACTCAATTAGGTGGAACACTCCGTATAGGTAGCAATAATAACGAAAATGGAGATATTTTTCGAAACATAATAGTAAATTGAAGAAGAACTGCACAATAGAGTAGTATTTTACAATTTGCGCTGAAACGAAAGATTTGATAGCATATACAGCTAATACAGCGGTCTCCAAACTACGGCCAGAGGGCCAGATCGGGCCCGCGGACAAATTTTGTCCGGCCCCCGGAGAGCTAGCATACTTTAAAACTCCTTTTAGAGAACATATTTTTTATAGCAAATTATATTTAGTTTAATAAAGTATTCTAATTCAATGTTGAATAATTATTTATGACATCTACATTGATATAGTCATGAGCTAACTCATAACATTGTTGTAGGCTTATTGTTATTGTTTTTGTGATAAGTTGGATAAAGAAACACAGAATTGTACTGAGTAAAGACATGTATAATATGCAGAAAACACAACTTCAGTATATAATAACTAACAAATTATTGAAATGAATCCAACTAACATTTTATACATTTTAAATAAAAACATAAGTCAGTGGACTATTTCACTTTTTACTACCGGCAACAATTATAACATGGTTCTGGCCCTCGGAACACACTGGAGTAATCAGTATGGCCCTACGGCTGGAAAGTTTGGAGACCTCTGTGCTAATAGATAGATATGGTTTGTCAATCCATTCAAATAAAAGGTCATTCAATAAACCGAAGGAAATATCAGGCTGATGATACTTATTCTTGGAAGAACACACTGCATTTGTGTGGCACATATACAAAGTGTCCAAATAGGTCTGGAATAGGTACCTACTTTTCTAAAAATAATTCATGCTAAATGTTCGAATGACAAATTTCATGAACGAATAGAAAATCCCATCATATAGAGCAAAAATTCACATTCACTAAATTATTCCAATAATTTAAGAATATGTTCACAGAAATGAGGAGTCTTTTTAATATTATGAACCCTTTTACTGTTTTATTCATCGGTAGTGCATTTTTCGAAATAATCATTTCAGTTGATTAAGAGAAATAATCGAATCATCCATGATAGGCCAAATCAAAGTATCAAATAATAATATATAATATAATATATAATATGATATATAATATATAATATAATATATAATATATAATATAATATAATATTTAATATAATATATATTATAATATTTAATATAATATATAACATAATATTTAATATAATATATAACATAATATATAATAAAATATAATTTAAATTTGAGGTTATTTGTCATTGTCTTAATAAGTTTCGGTGGACGATCAAGATATGACAAAATATTAGTAAAAGAAAAACTCCTAGAACGTTACTATACTTTGAAGGGCGGTCTATAAACATTTATTGACAACAATTATAGGTTGGTGTTGTTTTTTTTTGTTTTAGAGAAACTGACTCATTATTGTGATGATCTAATTCTTGCAAACTTTCATTAGTTTCATTGCACATGTCTGCGTTTAAAGAATATTATTGAATGAGGCATAAGAGATGAACAACTTCATATTTCATGTTGACTCATCTTTGAGTTGTGTTTTGTCTCCATAAATAAGAAATCAAGTAAAAATCATCAGATTATTTATTTTGAAATATGAAATATGGTAATGAAAAAATGTACAAAATTGTCTAGGGTTCTAATTTAATGTAACATCGTCTAACTGGTTTTGTGATGACTAGTCAACTTCCTCAGTCCGTTGGTAAATGTACGATTTCGTTGGTCTTTCTTAACCTGGTGCCGAAGCGGTGTGTCATTTTTAAATAACTTGGCCTGTAAATAAAATAAAAGTAATACATACATACGAGTTGTCCAATTTCAAATGAGAAGTGATCTAAAGCCCAATTTTTATCGTGAGATTAATATTGAGTTGAGACAGAAATTTACCTTTATCGATTCAGAAGGAATTTGTTTTTCTCGCCAATTTTCAATAATAACATTGTTATTCTTCGCATTTCTAATAATCTTCACTGGTCGCACTTTGTGCGTTTGTTTGGGGACTGGTTTATTTCTAGGAACTTTGGGATCACTCTGATTTCCATGAACGTTTACAGAACGATTTTGCTTTTCTCTTTTAGCCAGACGACGAGGTGGTGTGTTATTATCATTTGACGTTGCCTGAAAAAGAAATTAAAAAATCATACCAACATTAATTATTAGGGTTGTTGAATTTTTGACATTTTGTATCAAAGAATTATTATGTTTATCAGAGTATGTGATGGAACAAATTTTTGATAAAAAAATTATGCGGGAAACCCAAATCCAAATGAAAATAATACTGGAAACCCATAATTGGGAAAAAAAAATAACAATTTACCTCAACCGGTCTAGAAATAGTGTGTTGCTCATAGCTTCTTGCCAGTTCTTCATATTCCCTGTAAACTTCAATATCAAATCTCTCTGGTCCCACTCTGCCCGTTAATCTGGAGACTAGCTCATTTCTTCGAATATTCATTTCGAGATTTGAATACTTCTTGACTTGTTCAAGTGTAAATATCGACTAACCAACTCGGTACGGAGTATTACTATTTAGAGATCTCTAAGTAGGTGATCTTAATTAGTCCAATAACTCCACCCATTCACCTTATGACAATCTGTGATTGGTTGAATTAGAAAAGGTACTACCTGGTGTCGAAATCACCAACTAAATAGTAATTTTGGATAAGCCACAGAACATCTGCACTACAGCTAATAACAGAATTTGTGATTTGTGTTTCTGTTGAAAATGAAAACATTCAAATGTGCCTCCTTTCAACCCCCTGTCTCTAGGCTCGTGTCCAGTTTGTCATAGAAAATCCCTCTATACAGAGGAAGTTTTTCAGGAGTATTTTCATGTGGTACTAGCACAAGACAATAATGGAAATATTTTTGCCTAGAAAATAATTCATTAGACGTTTTTCAGTGAAACAGAACACGTGCATGTCTTCTGATCGACAATTGAGGAAAAAACGAAGAAAAAACAGAAGTATTTTCGAAAAATTAATTATTGAGTTCAACTCCACAAATTAGAAAATTGTAAGTTCATTACATGGTGGGGCCAATATTTTCAATCATTTCATGTGTTTTTGTCCTGAGGTTGTATCCAAAACAAATCG
Organism: Plagiodera versicolora; assembly: GCA_037013635.1. Taxonomy (NCBI): domain Eukaryota; kingdom Metazoa; phylum Arthropoda; class Insecta; order Coleoptera; family Chrysomelidae; genus Plagiodera; species Plagiodera versicolora. The sequence continues at coordinate 4,886,448 of CM072991.1, read as the reverse complement.
TGAATATTATTTGAATATGAGAAAAATCAGGAAACAAATTTTTTTGTGATATCAGACTCGTATTGCATGTGCAAGAAGAGAAGATATCACAAATAGATTTCAATACTTAGGTAATACTTTATCAAAATTAGCTCGCATCAATATTTATCTTCAGAACTGTTCAATTCAAAATTATTGTATTTTTTATTTTCTTGAAAGTGTATCAGGTTAAGATTATTGAATTTTCGACATCCTGTATCGAATAATTATACGTTGAAGATACATTCGATTTATATGAAAATCTTCATCGATGTGATGGAATAAGTTTTCGATAAAAAAATTTCGATGCAATAGGATTTTCGATATAATAAACATGAAAATACATCGTGTCAATTTGAAAACTTTCAACCCCCTTCTATGATATATTAAATTGAAAGACTTCTGAAGTAGAACTTACCTACACAAGAATTTTTCCAAAATTTTATAGAGGGTCAAAAAGTATAACTTAAATAAAATAAACTCTGTATTATAAAGTGCTATTTTTTGTGGAGTTGAAATCTAATCCAAAAGACCTTTGATTGGGGTAACTCACTCTACAACCAAAATATGGTGGTTATAGTTCACCCTAACCTGTATAGCATTTGTACCAAATTGTGTTATTCAAACTCTTTTGGTTCTAGAGATATTCACGTCGAAAGTCTTCAAATTGACACCCTGTATATACGAGCATCAATTTGAAAAGTGAAAGTTATGTTGCTGTGAATTCAGAAAGTTTGCCTCTGAATTTCCAACACATTATCTATCATAACTCCGTGTAATTTACTACACAGGTAATAAAAGTGTTTCTTTTATAAAGGTATTCAGGTAAGTGGTGATCCTTCCGACAAAGGTAAACAATAAGACTAAACAGCCTTCAGAATTCTCAAAGTCATAGAATTGCTGTGAATAGAAGAGAATATAAAAATTATATATAAAAAAATTTTCTTAGAAAAGTAAATTTTCCTTGAAGTTCAAAACAATTTGTATAATTCTCCTTCTTGACATCGGTATATTGTGAGAAATATAGTGCTTGATGGGCATGAAGTAATTTAAATGAAAACAATAATTTCAAACCTTGGGATTAGGTTTCTGCGAATTCAATAACAGTATTAATGAATTTTTGGTTGAAAAATAAATCATTATACAAAGTAGCCCATTAGTGTATGCATACAAAAAATGTTTCGAATAAAAGCTGTTATATTTGCGTAAATACACAACCTTAAAATATTATGAGATATACAGGGTGTTTTCAAACGGAACACCCTGTATATTCATTCACTATCGAATTGAGCATTAAATTCTGCATCCAGGCTCACCTTTTTTTGTTAGATGTGACGTTGCCAAACTATAGCAGAAAACTTTACTAAAATTTTGCTAAAATTTGTGCACTATTAATGCTACAAAAAAAACATTATTAGTGATAATTGAGTGAATCTATTCGATGGGTACGAAGGATAGCTGAACTGTCTGAATTGAGTAGAAGTCTCGTTTTGTATACAGGGTATTTTTTGCATAATATTTAGGCTACTTCAATTGGCAGAAACTTAATTTTTCAGTTGAAACACCCAGTATATTATGTCCCTATAGTGTACTCTCTAAACATGAGAGTTTATAGAGAATTGAATCTTTAGTTTACGAATCGAAATTTCCCATACTTATCCGATCTCGATTATTGGCGGAGTTACAGGGTGTTGATACGAAGTCCCAAGGAATTATGGATTCGTCGTGCTCAATTTTACATTCAACAAAACGGAGGCCACTTTCAACAATTCGTCTAAACATTTGTTGAATAAATTTCTTTTCCATTAAATTTTAATGTTTCAATTAATATTGAATATCAAAATAGTAAAAACATTTCAGAGTATGTAACTTTGAGCCAATTTTCAAATTAATTAATTTCTGAGGAAACTGAACGGAATTCGACTAAAAGTCAGGATGGACAAAATTTAAGTAATAGGTTGAATAACTTGAAAAATATATTAAAATTCACCAGTGGCGTACGAGCAAGATTTTCTTAAGGCTTTTATGGATTGAGACCTCTGAAAATGCAACACCCTGTATGGTATTTCGAAAAAATTTATTTTCATATCAAGCAGCACCTATTACTTGATACTCATACAAAATTTGAAAACTCTATCTGTAGTAGATCAAGCACAATAATATATAAATCTTTTTTTTTTACTTTCAACACCCTGTAACTCTACTAATAATCGAAATCGGGCACATGTTCATAGAAATGTTTTCCCTTATTCTGAACCAAAGAATATGTAACTCAAATATTGCCGTGCAATTCTAAAACACCCTGTATATTAAATGGGATCAAATTCTATCAAAAACATTTTTCATTAGCCTAGGAACTTCTAAGGCAACCTGTTTTTAGATTGAATAAGACTTATTAAATTATTAGGAAATAATAAAGACATTTTCATTATTATAACTGGAACCAGGAATGAAGAACGGAAGGGACAAAGAAAGACAGGAAACACAATCTTGCAATATATGCCAATGATAAACTGAACTGGGCAAACGAAATTTTCAATTTCCACTTGAATTCTCCAACAGAAATCACGTTTCCATCTCGTTCAGGTGCCTATTCATAACCGATGAGCGAGGGACTGAAAAATAGATGAAACAAAAGTGCGAAAGGAAGTTAAGCATGGAGAATACCGCCCGGAGAATTGCGTCATACAAAAAAATAAATCGGATTTCTTTCCTTCTTTGTTGTCCCTCGACAATGCGAGAATCTGAATTATTCTTCGAGCGATCGCAACACGGAAACTATTCAGACATGATGTGTGGGAAAACCATGGAAAACGAAAGGTTGATGGGAGGAAGTTTGCGGAAAGTTCAATGTGGCCACGTCACGTAATGTGCGTAGAAAAAAATATGAAACGCGCGACTGGGAAATGTGTTTTTATTGGGAGAACGTGTGCGCTGAACATTTACCCCTCTTAATTTTGATTGAAGGCTGGGACGCCCGGAATGTTTTTAGAACGCGTTTTATCCCATTGCAAAAATGCTAATCCACGCGATACCAACATACGAACCGGACGTGTTTGCAATTGTTTCGGGTTCATTTCCAGATTATCTCGCTTCCCAGTAGCCAAGATGACAGATTCTTTGAAAATTTACCACAACATACAGAACGTTGAGAAATGCACCCAGGTTTGTTTATTTTTCTTCTTGCAATATTTTCGCCAGAATAATAAAGTTGGGGTGCGTTGATACGTCACAAGTACTACCGTACATACAGTGTGGAACAGCCAAATGGAATGAATTCGATACGAATAAATGAGAGCGTTTTGGGAAAAACGCTTGGACACGTCGATTTGATGCGCATTTTTCCGAAATAAAAAATAATTATTTAGGGTGTGTCATGTGACACTGGCCGATAGATAGCGGAGACATAATTCATGTACAATGTCCCATACCTATCTTCAACTGTTACGGAAATATCAAATATTTTCAGATGTATTACAAACATTAACATTCGAAAAAGAAAATTATTTATTTCACAAATGATGTAAAAAATGATGTTAAAAATGTTCGAACTTGCTTCACCGTACTTCTGGTTTGACCGAAAATTACCCCAACTTTGGATTTTAAAGTGGGACATCCTATATATTTCCACTTATTTCGATCGAGAATGATATTCTAAATTCAGCAACACTGTATTCGTAAAAAATGATCTTTCACTAAACGGCAACTAGCCTCCCTCTTTTCATTTGAAAAAATCAAGTTAAATGAAGTCATATGCCTCAAAATCGTATTTTTTTTTTCATGTTACTTAATCGAACATAAAACGATTTGCACAATCCATGGCATTATTCTAAATCAAAATATAAAAATTATTAAAAAAAATGATTTTATATGTCAAACAAATATTCACAACTGAAGTGTTGTTGGATTTAGAAGTCATTCTCGATCGAAATGAATGAAAATATATTGGATGAGCCATTTAAAATTGAAAGTTGGGGTAATATCCGTTTTCCTTTCTCCAATATTAAAAAAGTTGAAAGGGTGGACCACTTTGGAGAATCACCCAGTATATAGTATATGAAATAACAACGAATTAAATGATTTGAAAAATATTCCCTATGAACTTGTATGAATAATGTTTTCAACTTTGTATCCTCGTTATTTTTTGTTGTGAAAATTATTCAAATGGAAAAAATTATAAACAATATTGTTTATAATTTATTCAAACGTCAAATTATCTCAATACCTTGATAACTGGTAATCATCATTGAAAAATTGTTTATAAAAAAAATCGACAAAAATTAGGTTTAATTTTGGGGATTCTGACGGCAATAAAATGTATTGAAATTGGGTACCTGCTCATTGACTGGAAGGTAAAAGGGTTCTACCAGGATTATAAAATAATTGCTTTTGACCTTTATGCATCATTCCTATTGGTTAGTCTTCTTCATGTAATCACTTAATCCCTTGGTTATTTCTTATATTACCTGTAATCAATGACGATGAGGTATAAATATTGAAAATCTAGTACTAGTGAACCAAAAAGCAAAATGTATCCGAGAAAACGATTGTACTTTGATTTTGACCTGGCCGAACCCGTTCGAGGACATAGCACAGTGCCAGATTATCTCAAATTTTTGAAATGTCGAAGGATAAGGATAGAAATGGACTACCAAAGAACGCCTATAAAGGAAAACAGAGTAAAATATGAGTATCTGAGTGAAATTATCGAAGAAGACCGCATGATTCTCAAGAATCGGGATACCAATGATGAATATAAACTTCAGGATGACTTTTTGAGAAGAATGATATCAGTGAACCAGCAAAACAGGCTGTTTTTAAGGTTGGGTTGGTATGGGAAGTCGTGGAAATATAGAAATCAAGTTTTGGATGAAGTCATCAAGGCGATCTTGCCTCGAGAAGAAACAAATGAGATGAAATGAAACGCCATATACGAGTGACATTCGAGTTTGATTATTGACACATTGTGAATATTGATTTTTCATTTTAATGTATGTAATAATTAGTTTCATCAAGGCATTCTTTAAAAAAAAAACCTTTTTGTTATTGTATAGTATGACTTGTAATCATTAAAAAACTGTAGACCTTACAATGTATTTTTTTATTTCAATATTGATTCACCAACTTTTATCATTTTACACATTTGATGACTCGAAATCTCCAAAAATGTATGAATATATCTACAATGATTGTTTGGATATATCTTTGGAGAACTATGTAGGTCATCTCAGAATTTGAGAATTGAAAATCTATCATTCAGTATATCGAAAAGTGATTGTAAATCTGTTAATTGAAATCTCAGACATATCAAGGACAAGCCTCATCAGTTTGATGTTGAATTGATGAAATACTAATGAAATAAAATCGTTTTTATTTATCAAACTCTACTTTTTTCTAAATATACCATTCATCCAAAGAATGTAAAATGAACTATAATACACAACCCTTGAATTTCGTTTTTCTATCTCCAAAGCAGAAAACGTTATAGGGGTAAGCCCCCTCAGAGAATCACTCGGTATAACAACCATAAAATATGGGGCTCTCATTTCAGTACATAACTTGCACAATACTCAAATAATTTTCGTGGACGAAACTGAATGAAATATCCTCAGAAGCCCCAAAAGTAGTACAACTGGCAACTCTGGCAGGCGCCGAGTATTAGTACAACTGACGTCACGAGGCGCGGTTTTATTCATTGAAGTCTCGCCTGGAGCCGATTTGAAGCAAATTCATGATTTTTTTGATCCCGCCTATTGAACAGGGAAGTGAGGAGGAAAATAGGTAGCGCGAGTGTGTGAACACGATACTTCTCATGCTCCTGCCACCGCTACTTGTATTTCTCGATGGACAACCAGCTTCGTCACATGAAGAAGAAAGAGTTGAATGTGATAGCATCACTCGAGTCGTTCTTGTAGCGGAAGTATCATATTGTGTAGGGAAATATTTAAGGGGTTATACGCAGTTAGATTTTTCAAAAAATCTGTTTTTTTTTCATTTTCGGAATGTACATATATTTGAGTATATTCTCTGAAAATTTGAAGTCAATCCGATAAATACTTGATGATACCATGTAAGTTTAAAAAAAAATTACCTATGTGTGAACTACTTCTGAAACTGTAAACGCGTTTATCTCAAAACTGTTATTTCAGAGTCGGTGAGCAAGATTTCTCAGAGATGGCTCAACTAAACGGGCTGAAATTTAAACACAATCTTTTTAGATACATTCTTCAGGTATTGAACGAAGGAATACGATGTAAAAATTTTTTTACTATTTTTTTTGACAATTTAGAGTGAAAATTTTCATCGAATACTAAAAATTTTTTTCAAATTGCCGTCATTTTATCAAAAATGAAAATTTTGTTTATTCCTTCGTTCAATACCTGCATTTATCTATCCTTCAAAAGAATTCACCTTCTTTTTTAATTCAGATAATCCAAACCGACGAAATCGTGCTCACCACCGAGCGCCTTTTTTTGGAGGTCGTTCGGGACATCATCTGCAGAGGCGGTGCATGCACATCAATATTTTGACACAAGTAATACACAATTATATTCTTCAAAGTGTGCTCTTTCAGAATTACTATTACTTGTACTTAATAAATAAAAGCTGTTACCACAAAAAAATCGTAAAAAAGGTTATTTTTGAGCCTCGCAACTGCGTATAACCCCTTAAGTGAAGTTTATTCTTTGGAAGCCACATAATAAGCGCCCTGACAAACTGAATTTCTTCCGCGATGAAATATAATTTATACGAGAGCACAGAGAATTATTCAATTATGCGAAGCCAAGAGCTGTATGCTGAAGTTATGGGGGTTATTTAATTAAATCAGGTCTAGTTTTATTGGTTTGTTTGAGTGTCACGTGTTGTCTGAATATAATACTCCGAGCTGGAGGCTGAATTACTAATGATTCAAACATTTCAAGCTATTTTGGTTCAAAAATTATAATAGAAGAGATGTAGTGCAACGTTATGTGAATATCTGAATAGATCATGAAATGAGATTTCAGGAATATTCCCATACATCATTGTATTATCGATTGTTTGCAAATGGGAGAATTTGAAAATCGATATGAAATGAATATCGTTATATAAACCAGATGTTGATTGGAAACAGAATGATTAATTCGTACAATTCAAAATTAATTATATCAGTTCAATTATCAATCCAAAATATATTACATCAAACAAAATGGAACAAAGCTTCGATAACAATTTCAGTACCGTTTATACATATAAAAAAACTCCATTTGAGCATTCCATCTGGATATAATCAACACAGTATTTTTACTTTCAACTTAATAAATAGAAATCTTCAAAATCGTCAGGAATATTTGTACTTTTCTGCAAGTAACATTCATGCCTTCTCTAATGACCTACAGCTGTTCTTTAGCCATGAGTTCTTGCAATTTAGTATGTCATTAGGATTAATGGATTCTGAACTGAAGAAACTCTGATTTTTGCTGCCAAAATGAAAGCATTTAATTTATTCGGAGAGTAAATTCTATCCTTCATCCCAGTGAGCGTATCAAATGAAATGGAATTTTTCTTACACTGTGAAAACGAAAGGCAACGCAAAATAAGGCATTAATATATGTTTCTCAGAACTATTATTCGCAGCAAGAGTGAGTTTGAATTTTGAGATGGTGTTATTTTTATTTTGTCTTCCGCAAGTATAGTTGAGAATATGTTTTTCGACATAGGGATCCAAAATCTGCACTTTTTATTATTACTACTACAGGCGTCCAAAGGACGCACTGCAGCCAGAGGCTTATCATACTTTCTCTATCACACTGATACCTTGAAAGACGTTTGTTCCTTTGAGTAATTAGCAAAGGTCACTAGGTTTTAAGGTTTCTATGTTTTTTAGGTTCGAATCAGGTTCCCCTAGTTGAATTACTCTTCTGTCGTTTAGTGCCTTAGAATTACACACACTGTGTTCGAAAGTCTCAGACCGAAGCCGCATAATCTACAAGTTTGGTCACCTTGGTAGAGCCCCAACTTTTGTAAATGTATTCTCACAAGTGCATGACTTGTAGGAAGATCTCCAATCTTATCTGATCTCCACTTGAGCATAAATATCTCTAACTCTATTTGACGGTGTCAGAAGTTTGTTGATACATTCTCAGATAAGTCCAGTCTCTACCTTGTACCCTGCAAGAGCTATGAGGCTAGCCTGAGTATTTTAATAAATATAGATTTGCTCTCTCATCAAGACCTTCTCATTATATATTTTTTCACATTAAAGAATTGCTCCACCAGGTATTTGCACCATAAAGTATAACTGCTTTGATCACCACGTTATATTCTGCAGATTTTTCCACCCTTTTTGCCCCTGTTTGCTTTACCCCCACAGAAAGTATGGAAATATATTGTCTTGAATAGAAAACAAATACTGTCATTCTCTTGAAAAAAATATCCTTTGAACCAGAAACATTATTTCTATACTAAGAATCTATATACGAAGCGAATGGTTACTATTTTTTTTAGAACTCAATTCAAATTCATTAAATCCTTTTTCCCTATAGTACGGTAGGTTGAACTTCAACAATTTGAAAAAAGAAAAATTTAAATGAGAATTACTAGTTTTCAAAAGCTATTTCTTCGAGTCGGTACAGGTATACCATAAAAAAAAAACTAATACAACATATAAATACACTGATTTTGGACAGAATAAATTAGTACAAAAACTTTTCAATCAATTCAAATTAGAGAGAAAAGCATCAACCTCCCCCAGATGATAAAAACAATTATTTGCTAAGAAATGCTTCAACCAACTTTTGAAAACCCAAAAAGATGTAGGACTGTTTTTCAAGTGACTGGGAAGCCTATTGAAATAAAAAGCCCCAGCGATAAGAGATGATTTTTTTTAAATAATAATTGTGATTCTCTTTTGAACAATAAATCATTTCTATTCCTTGTGTCATGCTCATGCTATTTTTTGTTAATTTCAATCGATAAATAGATGTCGCAGTTACAATTTTCTTGTCTCTGAATATGTTGCGACACGAAGTTTGAAAGGGTAGATCAAATATAAATCGGGGTATAAATTAAGGATTACGACATTGAGAAAAAGGAGAAAAGTCAATCCTCAGAAAGTGGCGCTCATTCCATTCTTGGTGGTTTCATTCTATTCGACATGAAACAACAATAACCTCGATAAACCGCTTGTTTTCAGAACTGAAATGCTTCTCAAAACAAAACTCCTCTTGAAATTTGATATCAAGACGTAATATAATATCCTTTATACTTAAAAAATAAAACACTTCATTAAAACGCACATCCTTAGTTTGATTTTCCGTTTCCATTCCATTATGTACATGGTGCGAAAGCCGAACGAGAAAATTCTAGTCTGCTGTCGAGTTCTATTGACTATAAAGTGATAAGGTCCTGAATAAATGATATTACGTTAGCGTCGACCGTTCCCGAAAACACAGGCTTAGGCCGTATTATAAATACGAAGTCTGTTTGTTGTTGACTTGGGAATGGGTCACAAGGGTTAATGTTGATCGAGTGCACAAATGAAGCTTTATAACGGGGATGGAATGAAAATACGTTGATTCGGTTATAGGGATTATTTAAACGGAGTCCTTCCGATGCGTATTTAAATTAATTGATTGAACGACTGTGAGTGGAGGCATTGTATAACTAAATATACAGTGGTGTCACTTGCTGACGTTCCCTTTGATGTTGCTGCTCACAAGTTACATTTTTTAAAAGACGAGTGCACAGGGAGCCTTCCACAGAATCTCCAAATTGATTATTTTTCTTTGGAAAAAGCCTAATTTTTTCTCTTGAAATGTTCAATACAAAACCCGTCGCTATGAGATGAAATGAAAATTATATTCATCCGAAAATAATACATAGAAGACATGTATAAAATGACATGGAGATGTCTTCATACAAACTAATATTTTTTCCTCACATCTTTCCACTCTGTATTTTGAATATTGAAAGTGTCAGTAAGAACTTTCATGAAAAGTTTTTTTTAGAATGGGTCAAAGGATCACCTCCTTGTATACAGAGACATTCATAAAGTACTCACCAAAAAATCTTCGAAAGAATAAAAATTGTCATCAACTCAGGTTCGTCTTGAAACTAACTTAACCCCGATAGTGATACTTGAGTGAAGTTCAATCTCTACAAGATTCGCTACTATTAAAATTAGTTATATTTTCCGGAAAATAATCAATATTTCGGATAAAACTATTCAAGAACATCTTTTCTGTAGATCATTGAACAGTGTGAAGGTGAGAAAAAATGTTTGTGAAATTTCATCAGGGCCAATGTTTTTATTGTTTTTTAGGATGACTTCAGCGATGTAATGATTGGCAAAACCATTCAAAACTGTCAATTATTCCTCAAATTTTATAACATTTTCAAAAAATTCTGCTGATTATGTATCTACTATCTGAAAATGGCATTAGGCGTCTGCAAAATAAAATACATTTGAACTCGTTTCCGTCATTACCCAAGAGGTAGAGTTCTCAATGCGTTGCTTTTTTTAATGGAAGCATCCCCAGTAGGCCTACAAACCATGTTTTTCAAAATATTCACATATTTACCCCTTCCAGAAATTAAAATTAATTCCTGAAATTCGTTCGATGGCATTTTTACAAAATTGCAAAATGCACATCATGTGTTGTTTCAGATTACGTCTCTGAAAAGTCTATGCGGCACTTATTCACGTTTTTCAATTATTTCACTGCATTTACCCCTTCCAGAAATAAAATTGTTTCTGAAATTCGTTTATTGGCATTTGTACAAAATTTCAAAATGCACTTCATGTATTGTTCAGATTACGTCACTGAAAAGTGTACGCGGCACTTATTCACGTATTTCAATTATTTCACTACATTTACCCCTTCCAGAAATAAAATAATTCCTGAAATTCGTTTATTGGCATCTGTACAAAATAGTAAAATGCACTTCATATTGTCCCAGATTGTGGGTCTGAAAAGTATAAACCGCGCTTATTTCATTTGTTTTCACTTATTTCACTGAGAATGGTTCATCTGAATGAAATCACCAGATGATACCTACTCGAACCGCATTTACCCCTTCCAGAAATTGAAATCAATTCCTGAAATTCGTTCAATGGCATTTTTACAGAATGTTTCAAATTATGTGTGTGTCTAAATATCCACGAAGAACCATTCACAAAAAAAGTATTCAAGCTCAAAATAAAACGAATTCGTTTCATTTTTTCAAATCTTTAATGTATAAATCTCAAGAATAAATATCTGAATTCGAGAAATCATAATGGGCCATTTGAAAAATCGTTCAAATGTGTACTATTTCACGAAGAACTGATCATCCGAATGAATTCACCAGATGATACTTACTCGAACACCATGAACCCTTTTCTGAAATAAATAATTCCTAAAAAAAATAATTCCTGAAAAAATATTTCCTGAAAAAAAATAATTCCTGAATTCCTGAAAAAAAAATTATTCCTGAAAAAGAATAATTCCTGAAATAAAATGATTCCTGGAATAAAATAATTCCTGAAATAAAATAATTCCTGAAATAAATTTATTGCTTAAATGAATTGATACCTAAAATAAATTAAATCCTGAAATTCGTTTATTGGCATTATTACAAAATTGCAAAATGCACTTTATTTGAAAACTTGTCATCTTAATCGACAGGGCTACCTTCTTTTTCATGAAAAAGTATTTCAAGTAACAAGTCGTTCAACAGACGGTACATCAAAATACTGAATAGAATGTTCATTTTCGAATTGAAATCCTTAACATCGCGGTAGCAAAAGTAACAGTCGTCTCCAGTGCGATACAGTACAAATCAAATTTACAATTGAAAATGCGCTTGAAGAAAGCGACCACGCCGTCAAGTGATTCACAGCTAGAAGTTCCATCGAAATTCAAATGCGGTATGTTGAAGACCAAATTTCTATATCAAGAACAACTATCGAAACTCCCTCAAACACAAAAAACACTGTTCATACCGACTCTTTAAGGTGACAACCTCCTTTTCAGGGAGGACAATTACAGACACCAAAGTCAATACTCTCCCCTCGTGAGGGTACCGGGCGTGCTTTAAGGCGAGGTTTGTCAACCATCGTTCTTGACTGGTCGAAAGATTACTGAAAATATTTCAAACGCCTCTGAATTTGAATAGACGTCGGTGAGTCACTTGACAGCGTAAATGATTTCTTCAAGCACGTCTTTGATTGTAGATTTGATTTGTACTGTATCAACGCACAGATAACTCTGTGGTATCTTGGTGGTATTACACTGTAGACGACTGTTACTTCTGCTACTGTGATGTCCAGGATTTCAATTCGACAATAAACATTCTATTCAGTATCCTGAAGTACCGACTGTTGAACGACCTGTCACTTGAAACACTTTTTCAAGAAAGAAGATTAGGCCTGTGTAATTTGTAAAAGTGAGGTTAAAATCGAGAAATTGCAATTTGGACATACTGAACGTATATCCGGCTATAAGGACTCTCTATAATCCTACGAATTCCATAGTTCGTCGGAATATTGTGGGTGCACCCGCTGTAATTCGTGCAAAAAGTCATGCATAATCAAAAAACCACTTACCTTTTTCTAGAAAAAACTACGTACTATCTGTAACAACGGAAAAAATTCATTGAATCTCAAGAATAAATATCTGAATTCGAAAAATAATAATGGACAATTTCAATAATGATAATAATAATAATGAATGATGAAAATTATGAAAAATTTACACTGATCCAATAGGCTATCGACCTAAGTCCTTCTGCCCATTGAGATACTTAAATACACAAATTAAAAGAAAATAAAATAAAACATAACGAATTGATACAAAAAAAAATTGAGGTTGACTGGTTTTCTGAAGAATTTTTGAGTGGAAGACAATTTCAAAATTGTTCAACTGTGCGAAAAGCTCAATGTGGGGTTGTAAAAGTTACAGAAGTCAAAAAATCACTCACCGATTGGTAGTAGTTGCGCACCCCATCCTATTTCTTTGTTTTCCAGACGTCACCGTGCATCATCTGTTCAGGTCATCTATAACAAAGTTAAAAATGAATCTATAAAACTGCATATTTAATTTAATTGCATCTTTCATTAAATGTTAAGGGTTCATTTATCATGTATTCATCACGTGAAAACATTGAAAATGTCACTTTGAAAGTACAATTTCGCCAAGAAACCAGTAAATTTTAATAAAAATGATGGAACATTTCGAAATCATTCAGTTGTGTGAAGGGACATGAAAATAAAACTCACCCATCAATTTTTCCTAACATGCTCACTCTCAAACTGTCCTTGAAGCACACCCACTGGAATTGTATCACAGTCACTGGAAACACACTCGCGAAAACTTTCCACCGCACGAGGAAGTCTTTTTATCACACACGTCCGAACCCAACGGAGGTTTAAAATCGAATGATTAATATGTGCCGTCTTATCAGTCTGCCAATTCCTTTATGTATGATTAATAGGGTTGAATAATTGAAATATTTTCAAATTAAATTCTGCTGGCTATATTAGGAGATCGTCAGAACTCGGACTCCTCTGACTGATTGTAAGATGCCTAGGGCTTCGCTAAATCGATAAAATTACATTCATCATGCGACCAACTCTAATGAAAATGTTTGTTGGTACTTACGTATTCCGGTACGAAAACACGAATTCCAAATTTCCAAAACGTGTTGTTCACACCTCAATCCGACGTTTTGTCATTCGCGGCGTCACCTCGCGGTACATGATCTTTCCCTATAAGCCAGCTATAGGCGAATGGCTCGACCACAATCATGGATTTGGAATCTACGGCATTTTTGAGTGATCGGAGGTGGCACCATTTTTGAAGAAAAAATTGCCATAATAATCCGCTGGGAGGATTTAGGGGTATATTCACGTGATTGATCTTTGACAGTTCGTATTGTAAACGAAACAAACGGTTAGGACTTGAATGGTAAATAAAATCAATGAGAGAAATATTATATCTTGCAAAGTTCTCTCCAGTAAATAAGAATCATTCCTACTTTCAAAAAGCTGATCGGATCTGATTTGTGACAAAGTAACAATAGAGATAGCGCTGCAGGTGGTCATGGGCGTACCTAACCTAATCAAACTTCAAGTGTCAAACGTCAGAAACGTCAAACGTCAAGTGTCAAACATCAGAAACGTCAAACGTCAAGTGTCAAACGTCATACCACATTAGGTTAGATAGACGAACGGCTCGACTTCACAATGTCACTGCAAAAGCATGCCTTGAAGATACACCATGTATACTCGAAAATTCCCTTCCAGAATCGACAGCTAAATCAGCGTCAGCCAAGACCGTCACCCTACGATCCAGCAGCTCCGCCAAATCTACTGCCGAGGAGGCTAGCCCAGCAGCAAGAGAGCCGGAAGAGCAGCTCGCAGCCACCAAAATCCAAGCGGCTTTCAGAGGTCACCGGACAAGACAGAGCATGAAACAACCGGCTGGCGGAAAGGGACAAGTAGAGGCGGCGACGGCGGCTGCTGAACCGACCAGGCAGCAGCTCGAAGAGGAGTTCCGGATGGACGACCAAGGTCAGTGTTAGTGGAGATCGGGATAATTTTGATTCGAGGTTGAGAGGGTGATTCACGATGAGAAAAATGTTACGATGTGTATCAGAGCTAATTGTGGACGAATCAAGCGGTTGAAAGTGATCAGCGATGTGAAAAAAATTGCATTTTGGAACAATTTATTCTTGCCTCTGAATCATTTTATTATACAATAATGAAAATATAACATAATTATATCATGTTAAGACCTCACCAGAATTTGACCAAAAGATATTAGGTGCACAACTAAGTTCTCGCTGAATTTTCGATAAATATGTAATTTTATTATAAAAAAATTGTTACAAATGAATCATTCAAAGTATTGTCCATCGCTAGACATAACTTTTTCCCATCTTTCTGGCAGAGCTCGAATACCTTGACGCCAGAAGTGTTCGTTTTTTGAGGCTATCCACGAATCAAGCCATTTTCTGATGTCTTCATATGAGTGGAACTGTTGATCAGCCAGGCCATGTGCCATTGAACGGAACAAGTAAAAATCGGACGGCGCAATATCTGGGGAATATGGCGGGTGGGTTAGGACTTCCCATTTGAGTGTGCCCAAGTAGGTTTTAACAGGCTTGGCAACGTGAGGCCGAGCGTTGTCATGCAGTAAAATCACTTTTTCGTGCCTTTGCTCGTATTGTGGCCGTTTTTCGCGCAGTGCTCGGCTCAATCGCATCAATTGAGTTCGATACCGTTCCCCATAGTAATGCGCTTGAGCTGCCGTTTTTTTCAAATGGAAGAAGAAAATCAACACTTTCCGCAAATGACGATTGTTTGGCACAAAATTAGACATTTTCACTTAACCAAAAGTATATGATGCGAAAACAAAATCACTTATGTGTCGTGATGATTTGTTTACCATATGTCTAAGCTTGGTTCATGACGTTTTGGATATGTCAAAATCGACCAGCTTTTACTGCTAGAGCCATCTACTGACAAACAGCGAGAACTTAGTTGCGCACCTAATATCTAATAATTTCGTATCATCCAATCATTTATTTCTCTTTGCCTGTAGCCTCCTATTCCTTCTTTTCTATTCTATTATTTCTTCACTCCTTCATAATTTCAATGAAAAAGACCTTGGAATGAACACAGGACGAAATAGTTCTGTGGTTTTTGCGTATTCATGTCATGTGTCGAAATTTCAACGAGATCTCTTTTCACTGTGATATCTTCAATATCAGCATGTCGGATATTATTTCAAAGGTTGCTCAACATTTTTTCTGCTTTCCTCCATTCAATTTCTGATAAATTGTTACAAATTGCTGTACTAATGAATTTATTTGTTTTTTCAGTTTTTTCCTTCTTTTTTAGCTTTTGTGTGGACACATGTCTCTCTTTGGGATCATGATTGATTATTGTTTCACTTCAATTGTCAGTTAATGCAGGTTTGATTTATTTTTTTGTTTTTTTTTCCTATATCTATTGTATTTCTTCTCTATATTGCATCATGTATTTACCCCAGTATTCGGTTTTTCTGTTGGGTAAATTAATAATAAATGAAAATGAATAAAGGAAGTTTTGTACTAAGGATAATAGACTGAACAGGATGGTTCAATTAAGCTTTTCTGTCGGACAAAAGGGGTGGTTTTCAATGACGCGAAATACGTCAACAACGGGCCTGAATCCAGACTTCATTTTGTGTTGTCATAAAATGTTTCGAAAATCATTGAATGAGTATCAACAGTAGTATTTTACTAAAATATTCGTTTCGTTATTATTCTATATGATTAGTATTTAATTCCAGATATTACTCGTTTTTGTGTAAAACGTACTACAAATATTTTTTATCCTCAGAAGTTTCGGAAGATACATATGAATATTGATCATAAATCATCAGTTAAGGTAGCTATGTCAAGCTAAACAAATTATCATACAGTTAAAAGATGTGCCAAACATTTGAAAAAATCATTTTTCAAAATATTGAAAATTATATGAATGAAACTGAATGATTTTTTCTTCGATTTTATTCATACAAACGAGATATATCAAGTAATTATTCAATTCATATCTTCAGTTCGTCTGTGACCATTAGACCTTCTTCTTTTGTTATCCCAGATTTTTTCTTTTTCAATGTGTTGGTTTCTAAAGTTCATCCTCATTAGTGTTCGCATAATATGGCTTTTAATAACGTATACACGATTCGTCTTCATAAAAAGGAATCCACATTAACCATTGCTATTAAAGATAAACAATGAGAGGTCCGTCAAAGACATCACGTACCGTAAAAGTTGCCAACTTTGCGGAATTATGGAAATGACCCATCCTGTTCTGTTTATCATCCTTGGATTCGTACAGCAGATAAAATAGAAGAAGAAACTATATAAAATGGATTAGGAAAATTTGAGTTACATACATTCTACTTGTTATTTTCTATTTCTTTTTAAACATAGTAAATTACGATAAGCCTTTAGCGGCAGTGCATCCTTTGGACCCTTCAGTGAAATAAAACTGAATAAAAAGCGTGAAACATACTGGATGATTTATTTGGAAATGGGCATACTGTAAGGGTATGGATCTAACGCCCTGTAAAACCGAGATACAGAGTGTTTTATGTACTTCTTCTATTTCTTCAATGGCTCATAACTTACGATCCGCATTGTTTATTTGATGAATTTGACATGATGAATAAATGCAATTTTCATGACACATACGGGGTGTTTGTAATTGGTTATTAAAATAGCACTTTGTCTCAAAAAAGGACCTGTTGACTCATTTTACATCATCCTTCATGGAACGGTCAGTAATTCAATTGATTGAAAGTGAAAGAAGAGCATTTAGAGGCGCAAAAGATATTTTTTAAAATTTTGTACCACCTTTTCATCGGAAAAATTAATTTTGACTCAAATTAATAGGTACAAGAATGGCATGCGGAAGTACCAAACTCATTTGTTTTTCTGCTCTTTCCATATCTGCAAACGAATTTTCGAAATTTCGTTACACAAGAAGTTGTGTTGAACTGATGAAGTTCCTGAAATTTTTTCAAGTCCGTACCTGGATTATTAGTTTCATTCATTCTGAATTCGGTAGCATACAGGATAATGAGTTTATGTTATGAAAATGAATAAAATATACAATGCGGATCGTGAGTTATGAGCCATTGGAGAAATAGAAGAAGTACATAAAACACTCTGTATCTCGGTTATACCTATCACATGGGGGGTTTTCAGAACCAGCTAAGCGACCTCTACCTACCCTCACAGTATGCCCATTTCCCAATGAATGACCCTGTATAAGAAATCGAAATTAGCGTGTCGTTCTAGCAATCAGGAACTATCACTAACGAATCCATGATTTTTATACTAAGTTCCCTCTTATCCTTTCATCGATTATATTTTTTCATGTTAAAAGAGTTGTTGACAAGAAAAACAAACGAAAACTCGTGTTCTATCTCATTCAGTTTCAAACATCAAACTCAACAACCTGTTCAAGTATAATCGTGCAAGAGATCGAGACAAAACAGCGTCTCCGTTTTTTCATAACAGCTAATTCCATCGCTATAATGAAAGTGAATTCGGAAATTACCATCTCCCGATCGAAAAACGGGTGAGTTGAGGATCGGGGAGGTTTCGTGTGTCTATTTTTATGAGTTCGAATACAAAGGCAAACAGCTCGGCTGTATTGCCGTTCGCCAGATCGATTTCTTCTCCGGAAGTTGTCTCAGGCGCAGCCAAGGTATACAATAGGAGGACAAGGACGTCGTCCAGAGGGATACCACAATATACCTGGAGACCGAAATGGATACTATCGCTCATATCATTTGAATACAGGGTGTCCAGAACTAGAACTTGATACTTACGACGTTTGTTATCAATATTTGTAGATTTTGTTGATTTTCGCAAACCCAACTCGATATTATACAGGGTTATTCACCTAACTGATTCATTAGAGGTTTATGGATAACTGATATCAACTTGAAATTTTGGTGGATGCTACTACTCATTGTATTCTATGATTCTCTGAGATGTACTGACTAAAATGTCCATATTATCTTCAGTTTCCAAGATTTGAGGTTCAATCTTCGTATACACATCAACGAAAAAGTGTTCTATCTGGTATCCTTCAAAGTGTTCCAAAATATTCAACGGGGTCTTTGATATTTCAGTTTTCTTTTTGGAAATTTCAAATCCCAATAACTTCCTCATTTCAAATAGAATGACTTTAACAGTTTCACACCATACGACGCAAAATTTCATTTCCTATCGATTTGTATGACCATACCATATTGCTTAAATTGATATTTACAGAGATATCAACAAAAATGTGGAAATTCCCCATTTATGTCATGTGTATCTTCACAAGTGTGCTTTGGATAGTCATTACGATAGGAAAAAAAATCAAAATGCATCAGGTCCAGAATTCTTCGTAGAATTCGAAAATCTAAGAATAAATAATAGGGTGTTCCATATGAAAAAACAAAGTTGATATCACTTCCGGTTTAACCGGAAGTGTCAGCGTATTTAAAATATTTTAGAGAAATAGATCACATTAAGTAGTAGCATCCACCAAAATTTCAAGTTGATATCTCTATCAATTCTCCTATAGACAAAAGTTTATAACACAACTAGGTGTTACAAAAAATTTGAATTCATTTTTTTCATAAATGCTTCATGATATCGATTCCAAAGAAGAGAACATCCTTCGTGAAAATTGTCTTGAATTACTCAAATTTGGAGTCGGATACAAAAGAAGTGAAAAAAAAATCATTTGGTTGGTCTCCCCCTACTATTGGCTTGTGGTGGTTGTGAATGACGATTTGTTACTGTTTATTAATTATACAATGTTGAGACATTTTTGAATAATTTAAAGAAAACTCGAATAACGATGTCTTTTTCAAGAGGCTGCAACTCACTTGGGAAGCATTTTTGGATTGATATAATTTGAGTTGAATCAAGATCAAATCACCTACTTGTATTCTCCGTTTGGCAAAAGAGTTTCTGAACACCCTGTATTCGTTAAGCGTTGATATTCTTATGTAACATTTAATCATGAATATCAAAACCACTTGGTAGAACAGTTCGTGTCTGGGTGAATGTGAAAGTCACTCGGATTCGAACATAACTTGAAAAAATAGTACGAGGTCCCATGGGAGTGTTTCCTAAAGCACGCCTCTGGAAACTGGTTTTTCTTGGAAAGGTTATTGATGTCGTTGATTGAAAATTCGATATGATGTATTTCTTGTAATAGATTCACCTTGTTCATTCCATCAGGAGTGGATTAAGTTCTATAATTCAACGATCCATGTGAAAAATGCTAAAAAGTAACATGGATAGCTTCTAGTTAAAACTTGCGATTCATTTCAGCGCCAATAAATTAGAAACTTCCTCGTAATTTCAGGTTTGAATTAATCAAATTGATTTTTTCATGATTTCAGCCTATTGCCACCTGTCTCATTTTCAAGGAACTGTATCCTAATAATTTTCCACAATTTCCTAGTCACCTTGTATGGAATTGACAAGTTCGTATTCCCTTGTGGACCCTATATAATTTTATTAGATTTCAGAACATTGAATATCAATGAAATCTTCACGAAATATTCCGAAATAGGTAGGTGACAATTCCAATAAAAATCCACAAAATAGGTACATTTGTAGTTAGTTGACAACATCGCAAAATAATTCTAAAAAATCGCCGAGCAACCGGTGGCATGAAAAATTTCAATACTAGAGAATATAAAGGATGTTTTTTCTGAAATAGACTAGCTTTTGGTTAGTCACGCTTCAATCATACACCCTGTATAGTCAGTAGTGGTAGTCATTTCTGAAGGGTCTGTATGGTAAATAATTCATAAAAAATTCTAATAGTCATTCATACATCGAAGCAATCAACCGAATGAATCTTGCTGACTCACATTCTTTATGGAAAATTCAATATTGATCCACAAAAAATATTTACTCTACCGAAAATTATGTATACAGGGTGTTTAGAAAAACATGGGAAATCTCTCGGATCCAGAGAAAGCAATAGAAAGTTTCTATAGCAATGTTTCCTATGGAGATAAGTATAAGGGCCTCTGGAAGGGCTTCATAGAAACGTGTCTTATTTTTCGGTCTGGATACCACCAAGAGGCCACCAAGGTCACCAGATCTGACTCCTATAGATTTGTTCTTATATATACCTAAAATCCAGGGGTGTACGTGCCAGCTGATCACACTTCGTCAAAAAATATTCAACAGAAAATATGAAACAGAATTGATTTGCAGATCCTACAAAAGGTTAGGGAGGAAATCAAACACAGAATCTACCAATGTCATTTGTCAATATATCATGGCGAGTATTTATCAATGATTTTAATTCAATGTAACTCACACCCACACGAAAAAGTATTAGAAAACCTCATGCAATAATTTACGAATAAAACTATTCGTCAACGAACCACTACCATCATTCCTGATGAAGTATTCAGGTATAACACAAAGTAATTCATCATTATTTCCACACAAATAATTATGTAAAACATGGACCATCCCGCAGACAACCTTCGTCTAATTAATTATAGTTGGACGCATAAATCATTCGGATATTGTGACGTGGGTATTAACAGTACACCAAAACTGGCCTGTTAGAGCAATAATTATTATTTTGGAATCTGGCCAATCTGACATTAAAGCCCCGAAAGCGTTCACTCGAACTTTACATAAGCTATGTGCAGTGTTTACTTAATTTCCTGTACCAATAATCTCTATGACATCTCAAAATAGATGATAGGGTATTTGTTAAAAAACAAGCAATATATGCACTTATCCATGTGAACTTTTGAACGTCCTTGTCGAGGTTTGGTTCTTTGTTTACTTCACTATTCACATTATTAATTAATTCTGATGGTGCGAAATCTGCAGTATCAAAACTGTTTTAGTATGATTTTAAACGTACTTGAAATAAATATTGATATGGCACTATCAAATCAAATCACATTTGTATCAATACTGATGATGTCTCATCAGATCATTGATTTCCATTTCTAAACAGTTTCTGATATCTGCAGATGTATTTTGCCATATGGCATATATCTATCATAATCTTTATTATATGAAACCAAATTTATTTTTAGAACTCTGTAATGCAGCTACAAAAATCCAAGCTTCGTTCAGAGGTCACATGTCGAGAAAACAGGAAAATGAAAAGCAGAATGAAGAATCTCAATCGTCTAGCGAGAAGAAACCCGAAGTATGTATATTTCTCAAGTTGCACATTTATCCTGATATTGATTGAAATAATAATAGCATTAATTGTTGCAAAATGCAGCATACAATTCTTACAATGGCTTTATCCAAGGCCAAGGTTATTCAATAAACTACCTGAATCTGAAAAACTGCACAACGGAAATAGAATTTAAAAAACAAATTAAGTTATTTTTGGTCGCTAGGGCTTTTTATACTGTAAACGAGTTTTTGTGTGCCTTCATGTAATAGACTTTATATGCTTTTTTACAAAATGTCTTAGTGTGTGTGATATGTGGATAAGAAACTAACTTTTGTTGTTTCTTTCATTAGTTTGTAGTATTCTGTGACTATTCCTATATACAATGTATGTTGTCATGTGTGGAAAATAAATGATTTTGATTGATTTGATTAATCCGTTGGAGACTGCTTCAAATATCTGTCAAATACCTTTCGATGGCGAAAAATAGTCTAGCAAGGTATTTGACGAGTGTGTTCATGGAAGGAATTAACTTGAAAACTGGCAACATTTCTTTACTTCTAATTCGAAGTATTTCCTCCAAACCCTTATTCCACATATAAAATTAACTCAGCTTCACATTTGATATCAATGTATTAGTTTCAATGTGCGGTATAAAAATGTAATAAAATAAAAATCTCAAACGTGCTTATATTCCACAGGCTGAAGAAGAATTAGACATTGATCTGACAGATCCAGACTTGAACAAAGCTGCAGTCAAGATACAAGCATCCTTCAGAGGTCACATGACTCGTAAAGAACAAGAAGCTGATGCCCAACCGAACAACTAAAAGTTGTTTTATCACGCAGCAGCGACAAAAAGTAGCGATTCAAAACTCTCAACCGGTACCCATTTCAGCAAATTCAAAGATGTCAGTCATTCTGAATGAATAGTAGAGAAAATGAGAAGGATTATTTAGGATAAATAATAGAACACTGGAAGAAATGTTGGAAGCTGCTACTGTGTAATTAAAATATAAATATGTATAACCAAGTAAAAACCTATCATTTGTGTTGGAAGCAAACTTGTGATCCTTTCTTATTAGCATACGCCCTAAATCTAATCTCACCAGCTTAGAATTAGAATATCCATTGATATCATGAATGAAATTTCAAATAGATACCATCAAGAATATTAAGGGAAAAAGTAGTGAATGGTTATAGCACAAAAACCATTGTGACAAATCGTTGAGGAAGTATTTCGAGAATTATCTTTGAATATACTCGTCAAAACCCATTTTTTTTTAAAAATGTAGTAACTATGCTGTATCACATATTTTCAAAATCTTTATACTATAAATATTTCTTGAGCAATGTGTTTTGGTTTTATGAGTCATTTAACGTCTATTGACTTCACATTCAAATTTATTGCATTCTTGTTTTTTTAGTATTAGACAATGATAACGGAAAAAAAACTAGATAACTATAATTCCTATTAGGAATCAGAATAGATGACAGACAAAAAACTCTTCCTTTTCCAAAATCATTGTCAAATGCACCATGTAATTTTAATACCTATACCTAAACAATATCTACCTAATCTGTCTCCAAATCCAAATGGACCTGTATTTTGTGAACTGTTTTTTTTTGCACTTTGTTGAAACACACACCTCTGTATTTAAATATTTATTTATCAAATCGCAACTAGATATTTCCGTATATGTTGCTTGATGTTGAAAATAGCTTTACATGAGTTTGAATGGCAGTAGATATTCTAGAATTTATCTACTGAATTAGAAATTGTTGATTTGAGGTATAGAAGGAATATGTATATTTTTTAATTCAGAATTGTAATATTGTGAATAGATTTCATTTGACTACTAGGAATTATATTTATGAAATATTATGACCTGATGTATTTCAAATACAATATGCATCTTTTTTGTAATCACCATTCTTTTATTATATTTCCTCAATAAAATACATAACTCATATGGACAACAGTTATTATCCATAACACCTTATACACTAGTATAACAAGAATTCATTCACATAGATCAACCTTGGATAAGGTTCCAGATCAGTCTTGTTTTTCAAGAATGCCAATAATTTGCAAGAACTATGTTTCCTATTTATTCAATCAGTTGCCCCATTCTTCGAAATTGTCATCGAGAAAATGCTCTGGCTCAAACTTTACCAGTGAAGGAGGTAGATCTATTCTATTTTCTAAACTGTCTGGATAAGACCACCATATATGAGCCGTATTACTATCTTTGTTGTTCATCTCGTTGTGTTTCTGTAGCCAAGAACCAACTGAAGGCACCTCAGGCGTCTCCTGTAACTTTTTTTGTTTTTGTTGTTGCATCCTTTCAACTGAAAACAAACTGATTATAATTGCTTTTTAATTATGATTGAACGACCACATACCTTGTTGTCTGAGCTCACATAACTGTTCTGGTGAATAGTGAGTGTATCGACATATACCCTCAAAGGGACAACCTCCTTCGTAATGAAAGAACCTTCTACATGGCATTTTCAATAATTCTTCCTTCAATACAGTCTCTGGTTCTATTAGAAATATTTGAATTAGACGATATAATTGAATAAACTTTACCTAGTACCTCTACAAGACTCGTAATGCATGTGCCTCAATTTTATGTGGTGAGAACTTTGTAGATGTTTCCTTCTAGCTTCTACTTCATCTATAAAACTTTTGTCACAATAATCACAGTAATATCTACGACCCATATTGACAATAATAATAATGTAAACAGCCGACAAAACCAAAACAATTATTCAAGTAAACTGTCATAGATAAACGTGGTCAATCTGTCATTTTCATAGTGTCTAACACCACGTTACAGTTTGCTAAAATGACAAAAAGAGGATGGTTGAAAACTTTTAATTTCATGTTTTCAATCACAAAAACTAGTTAAAGTTGAAGAAACACCTATTCAATACTACAAATCGAGTTATTATATATATTTGTTGTGTTACTTGTGTTATAAATTCAGTAAAAGTATCTTCGAGAGGAATGAGTAGGCAACACAAAATACAAAGAGAGACAGAATATTCTCCCTCCAGGATATGAAATTAAATAGTATACAAAACGAAATGCTGACGGTACGTTATTTATGAAAATGCTCAGTCCGAATGAGTTGAAGCTTAGCTGTTCGAAGCACTAATGTTTATATTTTAGTCGAACTGTTTGATATGTGTGTATGGTGCGTGAGTGAATGTTTGGAAGTTTCGAAATTTCGACGGACAACCAACTGTTTTTGATGTCGTCTATGTGGGAGTTCCGATTATAATAAACTAGTTTGAGTTTATTTCATCATTTGAGAGTAGATCTCCCTAAAAATACAAAAGATTCGGTGAGTGTAGATATAATTTATAAACGAATGCTTGTACCAGTTTATCTTGTTGAGGTTATTGTAACTTATTAAAACATGAGAAGATTATTTAAGAGGTATAAATTGAAATTCTTCGGATTCCTTAAAGTAACAATGATGTTGTTTTTATACATTACTTGAAAAGCTACCTGGAAGTGAGTACATTCAAAGAATGATAGATTATTCCCGGAAATTTTGAGAGTGTCTTTTTTATTTATCTATACATACATGACTCATCTGCTCTTTGATATTCATTTATTTGAGCCACCAAAACAAGTACCTAATGTGATGTTGCTTTTCCCAAAATCAGATCCAGACCCATGTCTAGACTATAATTTGCAATTCTAACAAAAACTTCTCAATTTTATAATTCCAAAATACTTGAGTTGAATATAAACTATATAATTCATTCAAGAAATGGTTTAACAGTATTTACGATTGTTTTTAAATAACAATTGATCAGATTGTGAACATCCAAATCCCCCATTAGCAGTAATTTCAACAATTGTTTGATCATATGATCACCGTGAATTGAGTTGTTCTCATTACCAATTCAAATTAGCATCGTCGAATTTTTATTAGGTAAAACTCATCGATATCACGTTCACCTGCGTGAAATATCGATATTTGCATTCAGTGAACAACAATTTGTTATGTGGGTTGCAAGATAAAATTCATTATTAGTGCTACATCGAGGTGACGATACTCAAACAATAATAATTTTACCCAGAATGAAACAATAACTTTGAAAGTAATAGACAAAAACATTTAAAACTTATTTCCTTGCTCTAACTTACTCAAAATGAAATGGAACTATGCTATAGAAAAAAAAAAATAATATACGAACACATGGAATTGGTATCAAGCAATCATCTTAAAAAAACTTATTATGGCATACCTAGAAGGTTCTAAAATATTGATTAGTTTGTAGGTATAGTACAAAAATGGAACCATTCTGAATCTGCATTCGACATACCAATCTCACACACTGTGTATTTATATTTTAGGTGTTCTTTGTTGCCAAAGAATATCGAGCAAAAATAAAATGCAATTAAGTGTCGTGTATCTCCCGGTATATCCGCTTCAGACTTCAATTCACAATAACATTGCACAAAGCAAAATTGTGCATGTACAGGAAATTTTCAATAGAGCGGAAATGGAAAGATTCAATTAGGATATGACTATATAAAATTTTTTGAAGTTTTTATGCATTGTGGTAATTACTACTCCCTGAAAATTTCATTTTGTTCCGGTATAATTATTGAAATAACATTCAATGCAGTGAAAATTATTAGGTTTTTGAGTTTCGTACATATGACGATCCATTTTGGATGAGAAAACTCTGTAAAATGCTTTCCCAGATGTTGAATTGTCTGCGTTATTTAAAAATCAGCTGAGAAAGTTATACGCCTAGCTTCTAATAAAATCTATTATTATTATTCTCAGTATACTTTCGATTCAATGCTTTTTTATGATGAGGTGATAAAACTTGAAAAACGCGCTTAAAACTGCACCTGTCGTGAAAATATAGTGTTCAGAGAATTTCTTGAGAAGGGTACGAAAAAATAAGGCCCTTATTTCACTACCCAGAGGCGTTACACAAACGTTTTTCATTATTTCAAAATCATTTACTATGACACAAAAATGCTGTCAGAAAAACACAAATGCTTTTAGAAATCGATCAACAATAATTATTTTTTGTTTATTGAAATAACGAGATTTTGAGTTTTGCAATAAAAATAGCTAAACATCGCGAAAAGTTGCCGTTCAGCGAAATCTGAGGCCCGTTTGGCATGCATAGCCACGAAATTTTAGCTAAAACTTAATTTTTCTAAATTTTCCGCGACTTTTTTAGCGATTTTTTTAAATATGTTTCAGAATTTGGAAGGTGTACGAAAGAAACAAACGAATTTCAAATTTGACGCATCAGAATCCGTACAAATCTTCCCAATTTTATAGCCATTCGAAGCAAATTTTCAGGATCCTCTGTGTTGGTGTCATTTCTGTATATGCATAATGAAATCAATCAATTATTTCGTCAGATACTTTTCATTTGCACCAACTGTTCAATACATCATTTTGCACAACAATCGTCGACGATAATGGCCGTTGTGAAAACGCAAAACGCATACCACCCTGTACATACGAAGACCCTCCAGGTGTTATGCTGTTCTGCCTATCGTCCGGCATGAAAATGATAATGTTAGCGTACCGTGAGCTCTACGCAATAATAATAAGGCACTTTTGCATCGTGTGGTCGCGACAGCGGCGTATCTTGGGAGGGGGGTACCCAAATGATATTCTATTTTTTTCCTATTTGGGTTCTTGCAATTTCCTATAATTTTCTTACAGTATATCCTCAAAATAGTTCGCATAGTTCGCAGGTTCTTGTAATGCTTTGTAGTTTATTTTGATCTCTAGCATTTGAGTCATTATCAATCAATCAAATTAGAAAAATGTCTGTAATCAATTCTTATTCCTCAAAATCCTTTGAAATTCCTTTCATCTCTCGATAATTCCTTATTTCTTCTTCGAATTTTTTGGTCTGTACTTCAGAATTCCTTATTTTATATTATTATTTGTTCAACATGTCTAGTATGTATTTAAATTCGATTTCTTTCACTTTTTCTCAATCTCACAGCTTCTTGTGATTACTCTTGATGAAGAAAAAGCATTTTGATATATGAAATCATTACAATTTTCTTCACAAATTTTAGAATTTCGAATAAATACAAACAAAGCTGGGTTTAGATTTTATGGATAAAATACAAATTTACAATAAACTCTTTTCGTTTTGGTTATTAGAAAGGGTTCATCAAAGGTAGTGAAGGAAACACTAGAAGACGTCAGCACTGTACAGGAAGATTCAATTTGGGTGAAGAGGTGCTGTATCTCAGCAGGAACTAATCATTGTAGAAACTTGCGGTGAAAAATTTTATGACCAAAGTGGCCAAGAGGAAACCTTGGAAATTATTTTCATGGTTTCAGGATGGCCGTGAGGGGGCATAATCGTCATCTGCAGCTTTCAAAATAAACAGTAAACAGCTGTAATTTCCAAATGACTCAATGGTTTCAACAAACTCACTCTAACTCTCGTTAGAAAGAGCATTGATTGATCTACCGAATCCATCTCACTTGTGATGTGTTTGATTTCCAGTTATGCCACTAGAGAGCATATTTTGATATAATTACGAAAAATCGCAAAATTCTTTGAAAAATCAAAATGATCTAGTGAAAATCGTATCTCGATATCTCATTCTCGATCCAAAATATCGAAAAATGAAAATTTTGCTATCATAATATCTCAAAAATTTTTCATTTTTTCGAAATTCGATGTCAAAATCTGAAAATTTCATATTTTCTCGATTATACTATTTCCATAGAAAAAAATATGAAGTAACTACTTGTTGCTACTCCTAATTTCTCGCAATTATTTCACATTTTCTTCCATCTCCTTGTCGTACTTGAAAATTTGATGGTTTCTTACAATTCCTTGTCCTTCACAGTTGTTTTCAAAATTGGCAACTGTAGTGTTACATAAAAATAAATCATCACTACTTTGCAGATAGGAAAAAATAATGTCAAATGGTACCTTGTGGACTGGTGTAATAACTTGTACCTAGATCACTGAACAATAACATTCATCGAAGCATGTATACGTATTTACAGGAGGGATTCGATGCATGAAATTGTATTCTTCTATATCGAAATTCGAACCATGCACCTGTCAACTAGGAAAGAACTTGAAAAGATCGACAAATAAGTGAAGTTAAAAAAAATTAAACGTAAACACCTGAAATTGGCACTCCATGGACGAAGTCTCGTTTAAATTGAAAAAGTTATTTTTGATATTATTTGTATGATTATCTCGTTCAGAAAATGAACATTTCATACGTTTTTGTGGTTTGTGGATCTAAGAGTTAACATAGACTCGCGTTATTTAACGGGTGGTAAAAAGGGAACGTACAGAAATCCAACAAAATGAGGACGATAAATCACGAAATCAAAGGACATAAAATAGACCTACATACAGGGTGATTCAAATAAGAACCGACATAGAGCAGGGGCATGTAGGGGGTCCCAAAATATGGCAATTTAACGCAACTTACCTCTATACCAAGTTGCTTCCCTAAGGAGTTATAGGCTTTGAAAGTGAAGTTATACATTTTGAAGAAAATCAATATCTCCGTTATTCTTGAACTTAAAGCAACCAAATTTGGTACACTTTGTGGATGTATTCAGGGCGTTACTTGACAGTAACTAGAGTTTAATTGTAATTTGTAGAGGGGGTATACCGGGTGGCGCACCATTAATATTCAACAGAATTTTGTTAACCCTTGATGGATTTTAAAAATCTCTGCTTTGTTTTGTGGGCAATTCAAACTTCTCTTACTCTAGAGTAATTTTTCGAAAAACCTCATCATTTTCATCAAAAACTTGAAAAACTCAAAACGCGCGCTCTAGGTGTGTTATTTAAAATCATCGAAAATTCAAAAGTTGGCTATGAAAATAAACGTCAAACAAGAAAGTAGGTCATTTAATGTGATCAGTAGGAATTGGCTGGCAAATTATTATTTAGATACGTAACAAAATACTTAAAGTAAGTACAGATAATTTATAACTTCACTTTCAAAGCCTATAACTCCTTAGGGAAGCAACTTGGTATAGAGGTAAGTTGCGTTAAATTGCCATATTTTGGGACCTCCTACATCCCCCTGCTCTATGTCGGTTCTTATGTGAATCACCCTGTATAACAGCATGAAAAGTGAGATGTTGGAAAAATTAAACAGTCCCTGCCTAGGCGATTTCGAGTGTGCATCAATAACGTCATATTTCTTACGTTACCGTATCTAGAACGGCTCACGTACTATAATTATTTCAACTCTCTATGGATTAAAAAAAAAACTCATTCCAAAATAAAGATTGCCTTGAATTTCCATAGTTTTCTCAATCTGGGATTTGTTTTTGTGTGTAGAGAAGATCTACCCAACCTCGTCCAAAGGAAGCCACAATAAAAAATGATGTCTCCCAGCGTTGTTCCTGCTCTTCATTCTTGTCATCACGTCAAGAATTTCCTATTGTTCGAATGTGGTTAATGATCGTCAAACTATAACGACTCACGACCCACACTTCATTTCACTTAGCGGGTCAACAACCGTTTATTTCAAGTGTATTTCGCAGTGCAACCAAGCAATGGTTTTCGTTGATGATGGTCATTAGAATCGGGCGAAAATCATCGGGGTATGAGACTGAGCATAAATTTTCCGAACGATAGTTTTAGTGGCGTGTTCGAAAGACCTTGCCAAGCTATCGACGAATATTATACTGTTTCAAAGTGAATCGGCGACAGAAACGTATGGAGGCCATTAAAGTTAATTGTACTCAGTGCATTTCAGCGTAATATTTTTACATGTGATTGTCTAGAGAGTTTAATAAACGATGCAATTTAAAAGGTATTATTGTTGATATTCCTATATAATACACGACGATAACAACGACCACCGAGTTTTCAAAATAGCTGTCTCTATTTAAACAACGATTTTGGTCTTTCATAAAAGTTTTGAAATCGTCAAATGACAATATAATTTTGTATTTTTAAGTACATATAAATAATATTATGAATGAGCTAAAGCCTATCAATTTAACCAAAATAGTTGAGAAAACAGAAAGTGAGGTTAAGTTTTCCATTGGAATAGTTTTGAAAAATGATAGACATCAAAGTCAAAAACTATCTACTGTGTACCGTTGGACAGCTTTTTTAATGCTTGGAAAAATTTCGACTAGAATCAACAAGCATTATAAGCGGATCTAAGATTTATCTCCAAATAAATTGGACATCGCTTGTCACTTTGAAGTGCTTATATAATTATTGATGTTCCCAATCAGAAGTTCAATGGTTAACTAGATACATTTTATTCTTCACTAATGATATTGAAAGATAACTAAATCTCAAAGAACTATCTTTCTGAAATAAATAGACTATAGTTTCGTAGATATATAAGATTTTTTCCGTAACCTTTTTGATTTTCAATTGTTTCAATTCGAAAAAAAATCTAAAAATTCAAGACGTTAAAATAAAGCCTGATTTCGTCCTTCAGACGATAATGAAGTATTTTTTATGATATATCTTTTATACGTCGCATTTCAAATTCATCATTTCAACCTTTTTCCTAAAAAAAATATTTCAAGTACTTAAAAAACAAAAATAAATATGGGAGTTTAAAGTGCTTTGTTTCTAATTCACCATTTGGCAACATCGACTGCGGATTACAGTGATAAAAAAGGACAACAAATTCGTTACGTTGATTAGGTGAACAAAGATGGCTAGATTTCAATCAGATTAGAAACCCATTTTGATTATTTCTATTCCATGACGTTCCATGCATCGCAAAGGAGGAAACGACCAAGAAATAGAGTTAGAGAGAGAACTCAGGTTTTAAGGTTATGTTTAAGTTTGGCGTGGTTTGGCTTCTAAGTAAGGTTGTTGGTTGGGTGGGACTATTATATTGATGTATAATATGGTATCAAATAACTTGAAAACAATTCAATCAAGTATTCTTTACCAGCCACATAGTATAAACAAAAAGTTGGGTTATGACAACCGATAAATTTTGACACTAGATTGTAAATGTACAGACAACAAAGAACAAATATATGTTGTTCTTTTTCTAGCCTACTAGGCGCTGTTGCCAGTTTGTGAACTAGAAACAAAGCGATTTAAAATTTAAAACCCCATATTTGAAAAATTATTTTAGATAGATTCTACAGAAAGTTTGGAACATTCATAAATAAAACTCATAATCATTAACTTTAAACTTGCATTTCCAGTAATAACCCAGATTGAGGAGAATTCCTCATTTAACGGGAAGTTGATGTCATCCTTATTTTGAATAACACACCTTAAATATCACTCAATTTTCATATTCTACACAGAATCCTAGCTTTTTTGTATGGTATATACTTGAATTGGAATTTTTTGTTGAAATAAATGCTTATAGACTTCAAAATAAATATTGATTCTTCCTATGAAACCATGTTTAAATTCTTATAATCAGTACAGATTATAATATTCTAAATTGAACATGTTTCCGGTGTCGTCTTATTTTGAATCAATTCACTGTCTATCAAAAGCATTGAACTCTATCCCGGAGCTTACACTCAACCCATTCCACTGCTTCTGCTGCTGCCGAAAATATTTCCCTGAATATTTCTCCACTAACATCGACGTGTTTATTGTCTCTAGAATAATTTCTGCACGAAAAAAAGAAAATTTAGGGAACACCGAGCAATGCGAGTAGCATCGGCAGGAGCATGAGAAGTATCGTGTTTACACTCTCAACGCTACCCACTTCCCTGCCCAATTGCAGTGTAAACCCGACATGAAGCTTCGATTTAAATGCCCCTCATTGTCGGTAAACTGATACATCATTATTCTCATGAATTGCAGAAGTTTAGAAGAGATTCGTGGTGTTCCTCGTTAAATCGTTGTCAGTTGTCATAACGGATGATTTCACTATCGTGTTGGTGAAATATTTACGTTGACACCAATCTACTATCATAATTCTCGTGTAATAAAATCTTATATCCTACTTTCGTCTATGGTTGTAAATCTCAGCCCATTTATCTTTCAACGCAAGATTTATCGAAATTTTCACCTGTGGTCGATTGAATCAACTATAATATTACTGATTTATGTTGATTCATTTTGACGATATGTGTGAAAGCTGCTAAACCAATTTTGTATCAGCAACTGTAGTTTCCTTATTAAGGCATACCCACTAATCTTACTCCACATATACAGGGTGTTTCATAATTGAATACTTATCCTGAAAGGGAATAATCCTTGGATAATTTAAACAGATATTCGATGTATGAAAATAGATCCGTAACCGTTTATTCTTTATAGAAAAATTCTTCATATGGAGACTCGCGTTATTTCTAATATACAGGGTCCTTTAAAACATTGAATAATAATAAAGGTATCGAGGATTTTCGCCCTACAAAGACTTTACAAACCAACCTTCATAACGAAATGACATCATTTCAAGTGTACATAAAGAAAAAAATTTGCCTATTCTCGATGATTATTGTTATTTTTTTATTGGTGCCCCATTTTACCCATTTAAAGCACGCCCGAGCGTGTTTAAATCGAACTTTAAAAAACGCGCGTTTTTTTTAAGTTACCATGGCAATATCAACGAAGGAACGAGAAAGGTGAAGTATGAATGACAAATTTTTGATTATTGATCTGACAGGAGTACCTTGTAAACGTCAAATAAAATGTAACTGACAAATCCAAAACTTTATTCAAACGTAAAATGTGGCACCAATAAAAAAACAGCGTGAACTATTCGTGGATCTGTTCTTTAAAATACTTGCTTTATTTCGACGACGGCGCGTTTTAAAGACCTTTTTATCCACTTATACTTCAATATACTAATTGTTCGTCTAGGTGAGTGGTATAAACAAGATATTGATAAAGTAGACATACAACGTTTCCCAATGAATTCATTTCGAGCCAAACTATCAATACCAAGTGATCCACGTATGAGTAATGACGTCTACTAAATGTAATCGGATTCTGTATTCAGAAATATATCACACATCAAATTGATTATCACTCCTACAGCGAGAAGTTTATCAAAGCAATCATCTGACTCCACAATTTGACTCCAAAACTTGTCTGGGATTGCTTGGGAACCCTTCAAGGGCTGGGCCGTCAAAATAGACGATCTCTAGCCTGGGTACTAGGCCACATAGAACCATCAATAAAACTCTCTGAGTATAGGCAAACAATCAGAACCATGATAATATCCTGAGTCATCTGCCATGAGTCATTTCAGACCACCAACCACTAATTCCCCAGTACATTTCTTCATAATCTCAGAATTAAGAAATATCGAAAATATTGATATTCGATGCAGTCACCCAACATTCCTGATGACGTCACTGGAAATCCTCTTGTGGACGTCATCAGTGATTGATAACCACATCAAACAAGTTGTTACGTGTATGAATAATTTTGTGTGGTCGTGACCTGGATCCATTTGGAAGTAAGCCTAGGAAGTGTAAAGGTGGGCATATGCAACAAGCGAGCAAGAATAGTAAGAACTAAGCGAAATGTGCATGCGGATCACACATCTGTCAAAATTGTGTCAGTATTCACAGTGCCTCCCCAAAGTCATGGAGAAGTTTGAGCAGGTGATCTTGGATCGGTAACAATCGAATCAATCTTGAAGTAAACGATTCCAATTTCTTGAGCAAAAACTATGCGTCGTACACAGAAAAATCGAGAAATTTGCTTGAAAATGAAGAAGGACCTCAAAAGTAAATTATTTCTATTATCATTTTGAGAGAAAACACTGGCCCTAGAAAGCAAAATCTGTGGAAATGGTGTGTGAACACCCCTTGAAGATGATTAAAAGAATCAAACTCAAAAAAATGTATCTTTCGTGGCAACTTCGGGAGTGCCGCAGGGTTCACATTTTGGCCCTTTATTGTTTCAGTCTTATTTGACAATAAGAGAGACTGTTCGAAAATACAAGATCTTAATGGGTATACTAAATATTACATAACAGAATGAAGTTTCCCGATATTACTCGATAGAATGGAGCGGATCAAGGATTTTGGTGTATACATATTTCGACACAAGAATGACATTTAATTATCATTTCGAATATGTAATAAATTCCTTCAACAAAGTTTTGGGATTTTTGTGTAGTTATGTAGTAATTTTGATAGTCTATTTATTACACTTCTGTTTATAATAAACTGAACTACGCTAGTATAGAATCCACATTATAACGTTCATAAATTGCGATTGGAGAGAATTCAGAATAGATTTAATTTTCATTTCAAAGTTACTAAGAATTATTTAACGGTGGTCTCAAGCTGTGATAGTTCTTATAATATACAACTTTCAGAACAATAATACAGATCTATTTCTTCGTACAGTACATGATTTTTCAGTATGTTCCTCAGAGATTCACTAGAAACAGTTCCTAACCAATCCTAGTTATAATACGCATGTACGTCTCTAGAATGTAATAAATATTGCAATAATTTAGATAGATTTTCCAATATTCTTCGAGAAGATTCGTAAAACTTATCTCCAATTCTTAATTTCATGTAAAATCGAATCGATTTATGGAAAGTTTATACTGCAAATAAGGAATGAAATAGAGAATGTACCAACGAAATCACATATTTGTTACCACTTGAATGAAATATGTGACTTTGGTACATTCTTCTTCCATTTTCTTTGCTGCTGTTTGAACTTACCATTATCTTATTGCTTGACTTTTTCGAATAATCAATAGTCGCTTTGAGCTTAAATCTAATACTTTTTCCCTTGTATAATACACATTTTTTTTTGTGACGGGGAAAACAACGATTTAATATCGACAAATATAATTTCAACACAAGAAAATTCGACTGTTGTACCAAATAGTTCAAGAACATGTCATTCATGCAATGGACTTTCAATAATTGTTCATTTGATGATATTTTTTTACCTGTCAACAGAGATAAAATGTCAAACTTTTTTCGCGTCACAGAAAAAAATATGTTATGTTATTAGTGGATGCTTTTCACCTGTTTGTATCCCAAACTTGGAATAAATAAATAAATCATCAAGATGTCTACAATAAAACTTCAGTTATTCACTCTGTATCTTGAAAGTGATGACTTTCAGGACGTACGTTCATTGGCAGTTTCTGATTTTGATGACTTAATCAAATAATCGCCCTGTTAAATAATAACATTTCTTACGGAACACCCTGTATTGTATATGACACAAAAAGACAATAGAATAAAACAGGAAAGTATACGAAATCTTTATCTTCTTCTGCTGTTACATAATATACAGGGTGGGGCACCTCCATACGACACGGTCTTTGTAAACCAAACCATCGATTATTTCTGAAATTTCTTCTTTTCATCATTTGTATATTCATTGAGGCTACAAAAGAAAGTTATTCTGGAGTCTACAGGGTGGCTCAAAAAAGTGTGACATATCAAAGTTGTGTTTTATTAAATGAAACACCCTGTATTTGTTACATTTTTAAATAGTTCCGGAGAAGATAATATGATTTCATAAAAAAAATATAAATCAATTAATAAATGCCAAACTCTTATATCCTAGATACTAGATTCTTGAGCCTTACATACATTTTTTATACTTGAAATTTCATATTGTATTTTTTTTATGTTCTGTATTTTATATTGTATACATGTTATATCAAATTTTTTTTTCTCTATTCTACATTTTAGATCACTGAGATTTTAATTAAAATTACATATTTAAAAGAGAAAAAAAGAAATATATATTGTATATTTTTATGTTCTATATTTTATATTGTATTTATATACTGCATTTTCGCTTTTGATTCCAAATTTATATAACTTGTGCCCTTTTATTGATAAACTTATACTTTCGCACAGTGTTCAGTGCTCCTCTTTGGAAGTGCTGAACCCTCGCGAATACATTCCAGCATTTATTACAAACATAGGAAACCTTTTCTTGTAAACCTTGTCTGAATAAACGTTATTATTATTATTATTATTATTATTATTATTATTATTACTCACCTAACTATAACCGTTTTCGAGTTATTGTTTCGTTTTTGAAAATGCAGGGTACAATTGGAGACTGAATAACATCGAAATGTATCGGAACCATCCCTTCCAATTCTGACCAAGCATTAAGAGGCTATTGATTCCGATAGAACCCGTTTCCCAATAGTATACAGGACGTTCAAAAATCGTTGTCACTTTTTTATAATTTCGAACGAAGATAACTTTGTTGTTTCAAATAGAACACCCTGTATTTTTTTCAATCTGAACAATACGAAATTCAATCATCTTTTATTTTATATTAGGGTTTCCTATACCTAGCTTGAATAGTTTTCAAGATATCGGCATTTTCAAATAGTAGTTATCATTCCAATGCATTCTTTGAATCGAAATAGCTTTGAAACGACATTTATTTGATCTGCTCATAGAATTCTCATCTAACGAAAAATACGAATGACTCAACCCGAGTGGAATGTCCACACATGCCCTTCGCCTCACATATCGCAAGTAAATAATAATGTTCATTCATTCGCTCGAACTTCTTCTCGACTGGCTATCCTTCGAAACACCATTGAAAACGAAGCAGCCAGCCCGATGAACGACGACGTGTCTGTCTTCGATTCAGCTGCCCCGCCGGCCGGCAACATTCTTGAGAAATTTCATCGGAAAAGGTACTTAAACTTTAGGTATTCCGATGGAAAGTGAACCGTATACAGCTCGCGAACGCTATTCGAGGAATCTCCCGCGTGTGTTCGTGTTTGACTTTTGACAAGGACGTAGCCCCGGGGGGGAAGAGGGGGGCACGTGCCTGCACACCTGAATACCGTAAACATACCGGGTGTGCCAAATTATAATGAAAATCTCTATGTCTCAAGCGTCAAAACAAATGGGTAAAAAATATTGTTCACGTATCATTTTGATTGTTTTTGTTACTTTCATGATTATTTAATTTTTCTTCCTAATTTTTTCATTCATTATCATTAATTCCACTCTAATAAATCCCAATTTAGAAATATAACCTAGTTTATTTTTTCGAAAGAAAGTTCTCTATTTGATCTATTTATTTGATAGATTTTCTTCATGTTCTTTTTTGTTCTCATTGCGAACATATCTAATTCACAATTCAGTGTATTTCAAACAAACATAGATAAATGGATAAATTGTGTAAAAAATAATACTGAAATCTGAAAGGACATTCTTAAACTACATCATCTACATTCATTGTTATTTTTGGGGTTTTATTTTTTTTTTCTACTCCTAAAGAAAATGACGAAATTTGTACAACTCGTCAACTATATGTTACTGTCTATTTAAGCACTGGGCGACGTAAAATTGTACGATTTTACTTTACCGTAAAAAGAGAGCACGATCAACAACCAATAGGGTACCATCTGTGAAGTAAATCGCACGACATATAACCAATAAGATAGAGCCATCAGTAGTTGCCATGGAAACGAATAACAAGCCGCTTCGCCGATAACATTTTGACGTTTCATAATAATTGTGTCGCGATTTGTTGTGAAGAATGTCCAGTAGTAGCGAATATGAAATGTGTTCACCACCCGATATAGTGAAAAAAGCGAAAAATGCTTCGTATAATTTGTTACCAGCAAAATCTTGTGAAACATATTTTCACCTAATGGAATCCTTTTTTTCATGGGAATGAATGCGGTCGTAGAAAAAGTATAGTACACAACTCGAGTTGTAAGACAATTACGAACTTCTTGAATTACGAATTAACTTTTTCTAGTCGTGCTTCTTACAATTCTTATTATGTAATATACTATTACGTTTTACATTACATTTTGCTCCTTAATTATATGATTTCATTTTATTCAACACAACTTAAAACTGAATAAAAATAAATAACACTTGATTCTTTTCGGTAATTCGGACACCAATCTACCTGTTGTGAATTCCATTGAAAACCTGGGTATAGTTTTTGATTCTGATCTAAAATTTGATTTGCATTTGAATAATTTGCTTGAAAACATTTTTAGTACCCTCAATCTGATCTTCTCAAATAGACATTATTTCAGTCAACCAATCAGAAAACTCCTCTCGGAGTCGCTGGTTTCATCACGGTTCAATAGACAGCCTAAGTCTTGACGTCACAAGTGGGGGGAGGAAGCTTTAAAACCTTTCCAAACAAAGCGATGCAACGTGTTAACGCTCCATAAGAAATTGTTCATTTCACGTTCTTTCTTCTTTCAGTTGAAACTAAGAATAACATTGTTTGTATATGGTGATATTAAGTTCTTCTAAAAGTCATTCTTATAAAAACAATGCAATATATCATTGTTTGTAATGGTTTCGCCCATTCTTGACGTCACATTTAGGTAGTCCATTATGGTGATATTGTATACTTCTAATCTATCAAGTAAATTTGATCTAAATCGTAAACAAAAGGTACAGAATTTCTGTTGTGGACTCGTCCCTAGCGAAATCATCGCACTGAACTGGGCAAGTTTGTGTATAAACTTTCAAGTTCCAAAACCCCTTCGTCACTATTCAACAAAACGTTAGGTCTATGCTACAATCACTTGAAGTAAGATAAAAAAAAAATCCATATTCCTCCTTCAGAGGTCGTTCACTCATCTATCCCTGAAATTCTACAACTTACTGGTATTCAACTGTATGCAACTTTCGAAATCAGAAGTGGGATTCGTTCTGAAAAAACACTTCTTGAAAACCCACATGAACTCAAATTGAATTTTATTTCAGCCTTTACTTACCTTGTCACATTTTTACATCTAGGTGCCAATGTTTTAAATTTTTGTAAATCTCTTCTTTCTCCGTTTATTTTTTTAGTGTACTTGAATTGTACTTCTTAGGTTAAGTGTAAGAGTAGCCTTTGGCTAAACTGCGCCTATTTTGCACCTTTACCAATAAAGACGATTTATTATTATTATTATTATTATTATTATTATTATCATTCTATCTTGAAAGTTAATGAACTTGGGAGCGATAACATTTTTGTATAGAGAGTGAAGAGACTTTTCGAACGATATATCACAAGGTTGTACTTGAAAGGGGCTGAAAGTAGGAATCGCATTTTGGCCTTGAAAAATGTCAATTCATAATTCAGATTTGACGCGTTTTGGGTTTTTATAAATATGTATAGAAACCGAAACAATGAATTCATAGCTTTCAGCTTTTATACACTGTATGTCCCAATAGTACAAAAATATTTAACGACTAAATAGTATCTACTATATATACTAATGAAAACAATCTGGAAATTTCACTTTTTCTTGGTCGTTTTCGAACAAGATTATACAACTTCCTGGATAATTTCTTCAATAACGTGACACATTTTTTTGTTGGAAAGTGTTGATCATATATCCATCATGAGGAAACATTTCCTTCATTTCAAAGTGGCACCCATCAAACAACCTCTCTTTACTGACCTGACCTTGACTTCTGGTACATCCTGTATACCAACTATGTAATTACAGCTTCTCAAATCGTGAGGAAATCTTATTCTGTGTAGTCTGAAGATTTGAATTTCATCTAAAAAAGTTTCGTAGTATCCTGTATATCCTTACGTCACGTAATTTGATATAATATC
Organism: Plagiodera versicolora; assembly: GCA_037013635.1. Lineage (NCBI taxonomy): Eukaryota > Metazoa > Arthropoda > Insecta > Coleoptera > Chrysomelidae > Plagiodera > Plagiodera versicolora. Next base: position 4,846,223 of record CM072991.1, on the reverse strand, counting down.
ACGTAGACATGCTTCGAGCATAGGTATTCAAAGTATCAACGTAACTCAACCGGATGCCCGATATATTTGGATCAGGATCTTCCTTGTTTTCACACCGGATGTCCAAGTTATAACGGCTGCTATTTAAGCTTTCATTAAGGTCGTTAACGAAAGTAAAATCAAATGATAGGAAGACAATTGAAATCCATTGAAGATGTCTGGTAAACCGGCACTTTGGAATATTTATTTACTTGTGGTAGGTTAGGTACTCAGACTTTCTCTTCGAGTTTGTTTATTTTATGTTCTTCATCACTCAGGTACTTGAGAATTTAAAGAATTTGGGTTTAGTTCAGGGCATCTTACAGTAAAACGTGAAAGAGTTTGCTATTTGTCGATCTTTTATTTCTGGCAATAAAAAATCACAATTTTACAGGGACCTTTTTTTCGAACCAATAACTTTCTTTGTTCGCTGATAACAATCAAGTATAGAAACTTTAATTATTCAATTGGAATTGGCCTCCTTATAAAAGTTAATGTAGCTTTGTGAACTTTGTATAGAAATTGCAAAGATGAATGAATATAGTTTCCAAAAAAGCCCACAGAAAAAAGAGCGAAATTCATATTGTTAACGTCATATTTCGAGTCATATAATAATTCTCAGAGAAATTTCATGTACATTATTTTGAACATTATATGTATTTATTTGATCTTTGAGCAGCGTTCATGATTTTATGATCTCGCCTATTATTTGCAGTTCAACATGTTTGGAATATACAGTGTGAAACAGCCAAATGGAATAAATTCGATAACGACTAAATGAGAGCGTGTTGGGAAAAACGCTTGGACACTCCGATTTGTATTTTTGGATGCGCATTTAAAAAAATTATTATATAGGGTGTGTCATGTGACAGTGGTCGATACCAACTTTTTTATTTTAAATACACCTGTATATTATTAGTTTTTTGGTTTCTTCAGAAAATTCTAGACATAATTCATGTATAATGTCCCATACCTTCCCATATCTTCAACTATTTCTGGGAAATATCAAGTGTTTTCAGATGTATTACAAAAATTTACTTTACGAAATAAATTTTTTTCATTTCACACGCTCTCATTTATTCATAATCGAATTTATTCCATTTGGCTGTTCCACACTGTATACTTTTCAAATGGATCCATTTTTTGGAATCAGGTAACCATGACAATATCAAAAATCACCCTGTATTAATTTGTTAGCATGAATCCGAATCAACTGAATATAGTATACTCTCTCCTAAGAGAAATCTTATTCGGAGAGAAATAAAAAAGTTACATACAGGAGAAATAAACAATTGAGTGATCTGCAGACGTATTTTTGTCATTTTATTTTCCAAAATCGAAAACAAAATTGAGTGAAATTCATCAAAACATCACCACAATCTTGTATATCCCTAAAATCTATTGAGTTCCTCGCTAAGTGACTTCATGATTCGATTTTCGTTGATCTAATAAATGTAAATTTACCCCTCCCCAAAAAAGGGGACATTTGAAGCTCTTCAATTCGTTAATTTGAAAATTCTTCATTCATAATTAACGAAAATATTATCAACGTGTTTGAAGTGTATGAATTTGTACATCACCCTGTATAAAGAATACTGTCTGTCCAAAGTATCATTTTTCCTATAGCTCAAGTTCAGATTCTGAGAATTGATTTCGCAAAATTGCAGAACACCCGTTAGTTACAGTATCGAATGTCGATGAATTTTACAAGACTTGCTTTTATTCTTCTAGTGGTGACTGAAACACGTTTCAGCATAACTTTTGGCCATGTCAAATTATTCAATCAACAAATCTTCTTCAATCCACCATTTCAAAGGTTATTCAATACTGTTGGCCTAGATTTTCGTCACCGTATAAATAATGAGGCTCGTATATTTCTTCTACCTTGTTTGATAACCAACGTAACACTTTGTATTTGACTTACAATAAATCACCTAGAGCATACACAAATATTCTCATGTTATCTCAAAATGCGATTACGTAAATTTTAATTATGATGATTTTAAATAACGTTGAACTGTATGGAAGTAATTCCACGTTATATTGAACGAAGGCATTTCAAATTTAGGAACCGATTTTGTATTAGTATTTTCATTGTTGTACTAAATATGAGCAGTGTTAAACGTACTGTTGACCTCTCGCATGTAATCGAAGTAGGCGCCGAAGTCAACTTTTTTTCCGATGGTGAGAAACAATTGCATACTCTATTTATTTTGAGTTGATGGTTACGTCATGTCTGATGAATTATTGTTTTCACCATTAAATTGAACAAATCAAATCACCTTCGAAATTCTTTTATCGCAGTAGTTCTACAGTTGGCAACGCTTCACGATGGTGCCAAATTTACTACTGTCAATTTTCGAACGATTACTTTATCGAAGACTACTCTTTGACAGTACGGCTGATCTATGAGGATTGTTTGTTTTCATCGATCGAAAATCACTGAAAATATACTGGGTGTTTCATTAATATGGTAAAAAAATTAAACTGAGAGCAGAGAGGACTAGAATATGACGATTGAGCGCAACATCGCTTATACAAATAAATATACAGTGCGTTCAGAGATTTTATTTGCAAATTTCTTGATAGCTTCGACAGTTTTTATGATATCTGTTTAAAAATTGGTACATTGGGGGTTTTTAGGACGGCAAACAAGAATATTTTATCAGTATCAACGTAGTCCTTAGAGGGCGCCACTTACCCGCTTACAATTATTTAAAAATACACACAACTTTTTTGTCCGTCAAAAATCTAAATTTCCGATCGAACATTTATTAAACTACTTTATCTTTTTAACAAAAACTATTCTTGGAAAACGTCGAAAAACCTTACCGGTTTTACGATAAACCCGAAAAAACAAGTAGGTTGCTGTCAGATAAGCAAATAGTTTTCTAGTGTCAGAGAGGCCGATATCATAAAAACTGCTATTAAAAATTTGCAAAAATATTTTTAACTTTGAACGCACTGTATCTTTTCAACCATCAACATTTGTATAAGCGATGTTGCGCTCAATTGTCATATTTTGGCCCTCTCTACTTTCAGTTATTTTTTTTACTATATTAATGAAACACCCTGTATTAATGGGTATATGGGATGAAAATTTGAAAGATTCGAAAATTCAGATTGTAGTTTTGTTGAATTGCAGTAATTATAGTAGTTCCATGAGTTTTTGTGGCTTTTCGCCATGGAATATATCGTGAACATGAAAATACGAATTATTTCGTATTATTTGTTCTCAATTTGTAACATTTGGCTAAAATCTTGAGACTATGTTCAGGTTTATGGTTATCATCAAATATCATCCTGTACATCCGTCAAAAACGCAACAAGGCATTTTTTAATACCAGAATGGTATGAAATGGTCTTAGTCCATAGCACTTATGGTTGGACTAAGTGCAATTCGTCGTGAATCACCCTGTATAGTGAAAAAGTTCAGAAAACTTATATAATTCAGTGAAGATCTACGTTTGATTACGTCACGCATATAATGATGGATTACTATAGAAGTATTATACGGGAATGTCCTGAAGACATCTATCGAAGAACATCTAAAAAAACACTTTCAAAATAATATGTAATTGAATGTAATTGAACTGCATTTTGTTATTCAATAAATTGATCAAATGTACTTCAAATTATTTACCCCTGCGAAATCTGCTAAAATACGTGTAGTAGCTTGGAAAAAAGAAAGTGTCAAGCCCTTGATAGGCTACCACATATACTTGAATTCAGTTTTACTTTTAAGCAACACACAAATGATTGAAGACCTGTGTAATCAATTCATGATATTGCAACATCACACCTGAAAATTACGCGACGTTACTATCAACCTGAAATAAATAGACTATAATACCGTATCAGGTCTGTCTGGGAGCTTCAAATTAGACCTGAAAGATAGTCAGGCATAACAGGGTCCCGAATCAGATAAATCAGAACCTTTGTCAATAATAGTAATGAGATTTCAGACAAAAGGGAGAACGTTTCAGGCCATCTCAGGTACATTGTGTCTAGACCCTTTTAGATAAGCGAATGCTCATTATGTCGAGATGATGATTTCTTGTCCACAATGGGGGAGACCACTAATTCTTGAAAACAGCATAATCGTGTTCAATATGTCCAAAAACTAACATTCATTATTTTTGTAAATTTTTTATGCAGTCTATATCAGGAATAAAATAATAAAATGAATGGAATTGATTTTAAACTTATAATTTCATGCGTCATTTTCAAAGGTAACTCTCATTGGTGTGAAGTAGTGTGACGTACTTAACCCTACACGCCCATCGACCTTGAGCTGACCAATCATAGATAATTGTTCCATGGTAAATCTTGCTGCGTTGCCGCGCCAAAATACCACATTTCATTTTCGGATTACAAAATGTACAAAATACAATGTAAATGATATTTTTACACAAAATTATCATTAAATGATATAGTTATCACTTATCGATACGGTTTTACGGAAATATATCAAATAAATTAAGAGTCATCCACAAGTAAACTTGACAACATTACACATGGTGTGAGAAAAAGATATATGGAAACAGACAAAGATAGACTCAGGGTGTAGCACGTCATACGCTCATAGCACCGCCCACTTATTTCTGACGTTTTTAAATTTTGAATGAAAATGCTGATTTCAAAAAGCTGTGGAATCTATTTGCTTCGATTTTGATCCTTGATATTGGATGCACACTGAACCAAAATCATTATTCATCGATTAAGAGAGGTTTGGAAGGATTCTATCACTTAGTGGTCTTCCCCATTCATTCACTTCAAAACTGTGCCTGTTCGTATTATCCTCTCAAAGTGTATTCATATTCATCATTGTTTATATTCGCAGTATAATCATCGTGAGTATAAGGAAAATATTTAGATTGCTCAATGTGCTCTGTGGATTTTCTAGTGGCAATTAGCTTTATGGCTAATTACTCAGAAATATCTGGGATAGCGATGAGGTCTATAATAGAGTGAGTCAGATATGAGAAATGACCGTGTACAGGGAGAGCCCATGAAAATGTTTCGTCCCACTTTTCCTCAACTTTTTTATGAAATATACGGGATGTTCTAGTGGAAAATCTTGTAGAGTTCAGCGAAGTGGTGCTGAATATACTATACCGGGTGTAAATTTAAAAATTTTCAATGCGAATATCTTGCGAAATAAAACATTTTGAAAAACGCCGTTTACCCTTTTCATTACAAGAATGGAATTTGACAATCCATCATATTATCGTTTAGAGCTGAATGGACTACATTTTGAACATCTGATCAAATAAAATATCCTTCTAACACAATTCATTTCATTTTATTCCACTTGATGTTTTTCGTACACCCTGTAGTAGGTGAAAAAAAAAGCTTGTACAGGTGAATACTACTGACTGAGACCGTTCATTTGGGGTATCACAAAAGAGGTAGTGCCATTTGACATTTCAAAGTTGGGGCGTGTCGCGCCGATGTGGTGACTCATCTCTTCACTGAAATATTGTGGTTCTAGTTCCTCCTAACTCTTTAGCATTTGTACAAACGGCGTTTCTCAAACTTTTTATGGTGTTTTATACCGGGTCATAACTGGCTTAATACTCAGTATATTCTTCAGATATTTGGTATGTACGTTTTCCTACTTCTACTCGAGCGATTACCCTTTGAATAATAGAAAAATCCAGGTCCGGGCTAAAAAAAAATTAAACATATTCAAGGTCCTCATAAAACACTCAAAACCTAACTGTGTACGTTTTAATTTTTCTTTCATTTGAATCCCAAGATTCAGGTATAGAAAGGGTTTGAAAGGACTAGTGAGTCAATAATACAGGGCGTTTCTTGAAAATATCAATCGCTTGGTTGATTTTTGACCTCAGTATGATACTAATTCATGATTTACGAAAAAGGCTTAAAACTAAAACCCACGATTTCCATTGACTCAGTTTCCATTGACTCTGGACTGCTCAGTTTTTCATATTGCATCTGCATCATTATCCAATAATGATATAGATAATTTTTGTTTTGTTTCTTGTATATATCCGCAAGGCTAACAATTACAATGTAGTAACATAAACAATATCATGTTGGATTCTGAACAATGATGATCGTGAATGTAGAACTTCTACACAAAGCTCAGATAATGTCTTAGAAATCACTTATTGTTATATTGTTAAAGTATTTAATGTACTTTTTCAATGAGCAGTACTGTACAGGGTTGGCAAATTTACTTAACTCCATTCCTCTGTATGTTTTTCCTCATTTCAAGTGATAATAGCACAAGAAAATAATGAGGAGAATTATACAGTGTGGAACAGACAAATATAATAAATTCGGTAACGAATAAATTAGAGCGTGTTGGGAAAAAGCTTGAACACGTCGATTTGTATTTTAAGATGCGCATTTTTTTCAAAAAAATTATATAGGTTGTGTCATGTGACAGTGGCCGATACCAACTTTCTTATTTTATATACAACCCCCTGTATATTATTAGTTTTTTGGATTCTTCAAGAAATTCTAGACATAATTCATTACAATTCGCATCATTTCGAACATCTCTTACATTGATTAATGTTTCTTTGTTTTATTCTACATTATTCTATATACTATAAAATAATTTTCTTTTGTTAATGTTAATTTTTGTAATACACATGAAAACACTTGAAGATATGTATGGGACATTGTACATGAATTATATCTAGAATTTTCTGAAGAATCCACAAAACTAATAATATACAGAGTGTTGTATTCGGAATAAAAAAGTTGGTATCGGCCACTGTCACATGACACACCCTGTATAATTATTTGTTCTCTGAAAAAATGCGCATCTAAAACTACAAATCGACTTGTCCGAGCGTTTTTTCCAACACGCTCTCATTTATTCTTTATCGAATTTATTCCATTTGGCTGTTCCACACTGTAAATCGGAATGTCTCATTTGAATTGATAACAATTGTGATATTGTAGTTAGTTATCAAATAATCGCTCTCCAGAGAAAAATAACCCAACTCATATATTTTCAGGAATTCCAAAGAGATCCGATTATTCAACAAGTCTAGTTATGTATTATTCTTCAAAATTCCAACTAGTTATGAAAGATACCAAGAAAACATAAAGACAAATAAAATTCAGTATTATTTTCTCTATTGAAGGTTAGCACATCGAAAGCAACCCAACATGTAGTACATGTTTAAAAAAATAATCTTCCTCAATCAAACCATTGCCATTTCCATTCGAAAAAATACAACTTGAGGTAATAACTCGAAATTGAACAGTTTTTGAACAATTTTCTCTACGCCACTGGGAGACTACGCCACTGGACGAAAAAAGGGTCGAAAATGTGAAGGTTATTTTTCACACCATACCACACTTACTAACATTTTGAATTTTTTCAAATTGTTACTTGTAATCATTTTTATTTCTTTTGAACTTCGTTACGCCTATGCTAACAACCTAGATATTTGTATGTGTCGAAAAGTCGAAAAATCCAACTTCTGTTTCTAACTCGAAAACAAAAGACGATAGCCAATTTTTATTTCAGTCACTGAAATTATCTAGAGAAAAGCGAACGAGGACTCAACCTCAAATTTTTTGAATCTCCTGTAGTTACCGAGTTTCCTTATACAAAAATCGAAATTTGCCCACCCTGTACATCTCATCGTTAGCTTGTCTTTGAGATTGATCACAAGGAAAAGACAGATGCTATAATGAATAATCAACTGGAAAGTTGTAATTCTAACCAAGTGTAATTCCAAACCCATTTGCCAAACAATATTTTCGATGTCTGAAAGGTGGATATCTAATGACTTCCGGTGTCAATTTCAAATTACCACTGCGATCTTTGTACCAAGTAATTCTTTAAATGGTTTTCGTTGTTTTCGTCACGATCAATGTCGGATACAGTATCCAATTCAACAATACCTTGAGTGACAATAGTTGTTTGCTTGTTTTGCATACGTCCTTGTGAAGGTAATAGTAAGACATCATCAATTTTCGTATCATGATTTTATACGCTTGTAATTGAATTATAACCATGACAAGACCGGTTTGGAGCTGGTTTTCAATGAATTTTTGCATGCATCTGAATTCTGTTGGAGTACCCATTGTTATTATTCATATTATGCGTATAAAAATTCTTTCGCCAATGTATGAAAAAGGGGTTAAGTTCACCAGACAAAGAAAATAATTTTCAATAGTAGGGATCACTAATTTTAAGAAAACATACCACGGCATCCAAAACGTTAAGAAATTTACTTACTGTATTTTTTTTTCTTCCAGTAGTTTCGCCAGAATTCCGAAAGTTGAAACATTTTCATGAAAACAAAGTCAGAGTGTTGAATTTGACTTTTCAGATAGTTTGGTTATTCTTTGTCATCGTATCCCTCTAGCGACATCACTCGAAATCAAACGAAATGGATTCGACAGATCTTTCTAACGAGACCAAGTTTGTTAGAATCTGAAATTCAGTTTTTTTTTATACAGGGTTATGATAAAGTAATGCACAAAATTCATAAAACGTACAACGATCACTTTTGAAAAAAATGCAAAAACACGTCAAACTGTTCTTTTTATTCCGCATCTTTTGACCTAAGTTACAAAAATAACACGTCAAAGTTGTCAAAGTTATGACGTCATCAACAATTTTTTTTAATGGGAAGCTAAGATTTTTATCACATTATGTGATAGAGCTTGTGTTTTTACACACGGGAAAAATAGTTGCAGTAGGGCTCACATTGGAAGAAAAAACGAGAAAATGAATAAAATAAATAATAAATAATCCTTTCTCTTTCGGTTAAACGATCCATAATAATAAAACTGTGGTGACACGAATTGTACGACTGCTACTGACAAACCGTTGTTTTAGTAAAACAATTGAAAAAATTTATAAGAACGAATGTTCTTACTAGATAAGTGTAAGTTTGACCTCTTTTTATGATTGGTTATGTTATTTCGTTTTTTATTCTTTTTCTCGTTTTTTTCCTATGTGAGCCCTACTGCAACTATTTTTCCCGTGTGTAAAAACACAAGCTCTGTCACATGTGATAAAAATCTTAGCTTCCCATTAAAAAATTTGTTGATGACGTCATAACTTTGACAACTTTGGCGTGTTATTTTTGTAACTTATGTCAAAAGATGCGGAATAAAAAGAACAGTTTGACGTATTTTTGCATTTTTCTCGAATGTGATCGTTGTACGTTTTATGAATTTTGTGCATTACTTTATCATAACCCTGTATATAAAACTTCTCACGGAAGGAGATATTGCTTCAATAGAGCTTCACTTTTAGAAGTATACATGTTTCCAATACATTTACTGGGTATACTGGGTGGAATGCAATAAAAAAGCTTCATTGCATTCGTCAGGCTTGCGCACCTACCTGTCACTTTTTATTTTGAAATGGTACCCCCTGTATATTCTATTTGGAATACAACGTCACAACATATTTTTTTTATTATTATTAACAACACAAAATCAACCTTTCAGACTATTTTATATTACCTAATTATTCTTATAAAAATTATAAATTGCCTCCGCCGATGTTTTTGAAGCCTGTCAGATGCAATAAATTTTTTTAAGAGTCATTACGAAGGTACTTCAGCAGTTTCTTAATTTTTATATTATCTTGTCAAATAAGCGAGATATTGTATGTATACGATAATTTGAAACCCCTGGTATTTCAGTCAAAAATTACTTGGAAAGTTTTAGATCATGATTACACCCACTGGTGGCCATCCTAGAAACATAAAATTGATTTCCAAGGTTTTCTTGGCCATTTTCCTCTGACCACCCTGTACAACAAAAAACAGTACTCTTCTTTGAATAAATATTTTTTCCTATAGAGTTATATCCATATTGAATTTTTATGGACTTTATATGAGCGAGTTTTGTAGGAAAAAAAATAATTTATGGCCCTTCAAACACTTTTTTATTTCTTACATTGTAATTTCAGACTTTTGAGACTTGGAAAGAGGCCGACCTCTTATCTATTCAAAACGTAAAAAGCTTGTTATGAATACCACAAAATATCTAACTCCCTGATTTTTTTCCAGACATGTCGGGGTTGAGCATGACAGGTTTGGTGACACCTGTGGAGTTCAGCGAATCGGGGAGACGCCCCTTGAAACTCCACACCGACGCCCCACATTTGGTTAGCATGGGTGGCGACAGGTTGAGCACTTCCGTCACCCTTCATCCCATACCACAAGGTAAAAAAAAATCGTCCCTTCCTGAACGATTTTGAATGTACAAAATCAAAACAACGTTACATTGGATGTTATGTGACAAAATTTCTTATTTGCTAGTTGGGCCATCTCTTTGAAATATTCGTCGTTTGATTCTCAATCATTCAGCGTTGTTGTGTCCAATTTTTATGAGGCGACAAATGTGGCAACTTGTTTTTTCGAGTTTTGCTTAAAAAGGACGACTTTTTTAAAGGCAGTTATTTCTTTCAGAGTTCGGGGTAGTTTTGATATAGCCGTGGAGTTTTTTACCAACATTTTGATTAGATCCAGCAAATTATGGATGGAAATCGAAAGAAAAGAAAATGAATTTATTCATCTTTGAAAATTCTACAACCGTACACACCCAATTATAGCAAAAATAACATATATGAATACTCACAAGGATAATAACAAATCTAGATAAAACATAAAATCAAACAGATAAAATACTCCAGGAAATAAAAATTTAGATTGATAAAGAAAAATAAAGATTTAAATTAAGGCGCTAACTTCACACAGTGCCTTCTTTTCGAAAATATTAGTTTGATTATTTTTTCCTGTCTATTCAGAATAGTTCAAGTGTTCTTTGATGATTTCGAAAATAGTTCTGATGTTATAAAAAAGATATTTGAGAAAATAATTTAGAGATTCAAAACTCCGAATGAAAATTTTCGTTACATACAAGAATCTTTTTGTACTTCTTGGTAGTGTTCAAATTAGTATATCTTGTAGAACTCTCCGAGTGCTATTCGAAACTCTTTTTTTTTATTCCAATGACAAAAATTGTGTTTCTTGAAACGGAAACTTAAAATAGCTAATAACTGTAAAATAATCAACTTTTCAAAAAAAAAATCTTGTAAAGCTCTTTACGGCTTACGTATTTTGATTACTTCAACTCCCTAATTTGAACAAAAAAACCTTAATTATGTGTCAACTTATCAAAAAGAGCCTAAATAAATCGCGCAAATACATCGAATCGAAATTACCATACAGGGTGTCTGATAAAGACCACGTCAAACCGAGAGAGGATGTAGATCAAAGGATAACCCACCTGCTATGACAGAATTCTCATTATAAAAGTCTTACCGTTTTCGAGATATATTTTTTTCAATAATGAATTTTTGCCCCTTTCAATAGTTTTGTCTTTACGCTTGGTACAATTTCACACCTTTTTGGTGGCATAAATTAATTTTTTCCAGAGAAAATAATATCTCGAAAACGGTAAGACTTTCATATTGGAAATTTTGTCATAGCAGGTGATCTACATTCTCTCTCGGTTTGACGTGGTCTTTACGGGTCACCCTGTATATCCGCAGCATCGATTCGTCGTATTTTGATTGAAAGTTTATTGCAAAATAATGCATCGTCTGACTGTTCAACACTCAAGAAGGACTTTTCTGAACAGAATTCGTATTTTAATCATCATCATCAACCACTCGCCGTATTCGCCTGACATGACACCTCGTGACTTTTTCGTTCAGAAATTGCAATTCAAAAGATGACCACAGCCATTTTCATCGTTTGATAACTTTCTCATACAAGCAAATCGCTGAATTCAATCCGAAAGAGATTATTCTGAAAGAATAATAAACAGTTTTTATTTTATCCAAATATTCCTGGACTTTCCAAGTTGCACATTATATAAAACTTCTCAAATGGTATTTGAGGATAAATATAACCAGATAATGCAGCATTGTGTTGTAACACAATTTCAGTATTATTATTGTTTACTATAATGACATAATTTATTTTTATAACTCTGTTTATTAATAAAACATGTAGAAGCTAACCAATATGACTTCATATGTTCATAAAAACAATTACAACACATCGATAAACAGCTAATAGCTTGCATATGCTTCGCATTCTTTCTATCAACAACAGTAGACTTCAATTTCCTGTTTTTTTCAAGACAATATGCAGATGGTATTCAATTTTTAAACAACTGAAAATGCTTCGTTGAGCACTTTTTGCAAGTTTAGCGTTCGATAACACTTGATTATTGATAACCTTTTATCTTTATTCGACCCATTTTCCAAAACTAAGTGATCCATATACACCATTTCATTAGAGTTTGTTGCTCCTCCTACATAACATCAATAATGCTATTTGAATAACCCTACGTAAAAAAGTCAATGGGGTCCTAATTGATTCGGTTGGATATACGAGGGGAACTCGATAAGTATAATGTTCGGTGGTATTGCAAAATCCGAAAGGCAACAAATTCATCAAACTAATTCAAATTAAAAAAAGGCAAGTACTGGCGAAAAGCACGTTTTTGAGTTCTGAGTCCAAAAAATACGTCTGAAACAACACTTTATTTTCGAGATGGAATAATTTATTTCAAAACTATATTATAGGAAAAAAATCACGAGTTTTTCTTTCAAAATGAACATCCAATAATTGAAAAAGTATAAAGAGTCGTGAACCAAGATACGAACCTTCCAATTTTCAAGTAAAATACGTCTCTGCATCGCCATATAGTGGATTTACAAGTCACAAGCTCAAAAACCTTTCCAAACAAACCGTTCCTCTCACGTATTTGCTCCTTTCAGTCGAAACTAAGAATAAAATCGTTTGTATATGGTAATATTAAGTTCTCATTGGCTCATTCTTATAAAAACTCTTATGGAGAAAGCAATGAAATATTTCTTTGTTTGGAAGGTTTTTTGGGTCCCGCCCATTTTGACGTCACACTTGAGTAGTCTATTAGATTCAGAAATATAGAGACTTTCATTTCAAATTATAGTAATTATTCATTAGGAATATGAAAAAGATACTATGAAATATAGAAAATGAAAATAGTGATAAAATTTCTGTCAAAATCAGAACCTCTAACCGATATAATATCTAATAAAGATATATGTATCTCGAGCGTCTGTCGAACTAATTTTCTTTTCAGAACATTTCAAGTTTCGAATAATCGGTTAATTGGAATCGAAATGAAAATCATTCGATCGTAATTCGATATTTCAATTAGACTTCAGAGATAGAGCTAGACTGAAGAATTCACAAATCAAACTTTCATAGACAGAAACGAAAAAAATACTTATCGCATCACCCTCGTATCCGCCTTCGCCAATAATTAAAACTTTTATCTGGTGCTAACCGACTCTCGAGATTGTACGTCAGTGCAGCCATCGTCAGTCAGTTGTTTATCTATCGAACGCGGCCTACTACTCTGAAATTCGAGCTGCTTGAGAATGGATTACTATGAGAGGATAGTCTCTTTTTGATCTGGGGTGGTTCTTCGAGGATAATCCGTGAGTAACTGTGGGGTGATTGTGAACGCGTGTTTTTTTTTTTCGCTTTTCAGTAGGAGGTCTGTGATAGGAATACGTTTTATTAATACGGAGGTATGTGGTGTTTTTTAAACATGTGTTCGAAAGTGATTTCAAAGTTTCAGGAACTGATTGATTATATGAAAATTTAATTATTCCTTCAAAGTTGTATTTTTAACCAACTCACAAGATGATATTAATGCGAGATGAATAAGATTGTGACAGATTTTATTCCTTTCATCATTGTATTTTTTCACAACGAATTTTTGGATTTTTTTGTTCGATATACAGAGTATTCCTTTGGGAAATAGGAATAAGTTAAGACCATATACAGGTCACCGAGCTAATTTAAAAAATACCATATATGTGGGGTCTCAGAAGTTTTTTAAGCGATATATGGGATATTTTTCATCTAGAAAAATACCCAGAATAATGCTTAGATATTTGGTATACACGTTATTTTACTTTTACTCTAGTGTTCGACCCATGAATCGTAGAGAAATCTAGGTCCGGGCTAAACAAATTTAACATATTCTTGGGTCATCCGAAAAACACCTAAATATTTGACTTTTCAAAATCTGATGAGATGATACAGATTCTGAATAATCGTTAATACAGGATGTATTTTCATTGTATTTTTCGATACAGAAATCAAAAACATTAAAGACTATTCTGTACAGAATTTTTCAATTTCCAAATGAATTCGAAAAAATACCTCTTCGGTGAAATCAATAATCGAAAAAGTCAAAAATGTGAAGGGTGATTGTTATTTCTTGTTAGAAGTATATTCGGGTGGTTATTTTCCGAAATTTTGTCCATTTCATTTTATTTTATTATGAATTTCCAGATTCAAATTCTCGAGAGAAAAAATTGAGAAAACTTGATATTTTTCTCAGGAAATTTCCTTATTTAAATTCGCCTTGAAGCTTTCCAAAAAAATTCTTTTGTTCGCATAGTTTTTGAACAATCGACATAAACTCATCGAACACCCAGTACAAAGGAAGAGCCATTTATTGGCGTCGGCGCCGCTCATCAAGACGCCGAGGATGTTCGGCTGTCTAGCTATTGTGTTTTGTTTCTATTTCCGAGGTTAACGGCGACGGTGTTTTGATTTTTCGTCTTTCGAAATAGAGAGTTGCCGGTGCATTTCCGGAAGTATTAGTCATCAGGTTATTTCGGATCATAGTAGGTAGTGAGATTTTGTGTAGGAAGAACTCGAAAATTTGGATTTCGTTTGGTTATCGGTGAGAACAAAAAAAAACAATTATGAATTCTCATACGTCAGAGATATATTGGCAAAATTTAATTTTTTTTTCTGCGCCTCCTCTGATTTGTATTAAACTTTTATTTTTTGATATTTTCGTATGAGACATTAAACTGTCAAAATGATTGTTCGAGAACAATTACAAAATGGATTTAATGTAAAAAAATAGATCAGACAAAAGTTGGGGTGATTTTCAATGAAGAAAAAGAAAAAAGATACTGAAAAACTTGAATTTATTATTTTTCAATACAGATTGAGTCAATGCTAGATCGACCGATTGCTTCTTTAGTAAACTATACAGGATGATCAGTGGCACAAGGCAAACTAGGTAATTTTAAAAATTGATATTTCAGTTTCCTCAATTTGACACCCTGTATATTCTGATTCGTATCAACTCTGTTTTGTTTTTTTTTGTACATACCTAAAATGAATCGTTTTCGGTATATTCGACTCATTATATTCAATTATCTCTGAACAAAGCTTTTTAGAGCAAAGACAGATTCAAATCGACTGTCAAAATTTCTAAAAATCTACTTCTAGAGAAAGCGATCGCTGCAGTTCATTGTAGGACACCCTGTATTAGCGCAATAAAATAATAAAGCATCAGGAAACATTTTGAACATCTTTCACATTGAAATTGATGTTTTTTTGTTTCTGTTTTTTTTACATTATTTGTGAAATAAAATAATTTCCTTTTTTTAATTGTAAATTTTTGATACATCTGAAAACTGTTGAAGATAGGTATGGGTACATTGTACATGAATTATGTCTAGAATTTTCCGAAGAATCCAAAAAACTAATAATATACAGGGGGTTGTATTTGAAATAAGAAAGTTGGTATCGGCCACGGTCACATGACACACCCTATATAATTTTTTTTAATGCGCATCTAAAGATACAAACCGACGTGTCCAAGCGTTTTTCCCAACACGCTCTCATTTATTCGTTATCGAATTTATTCCATTTGGCTGTTTCACACTGTATACAACGAAATTTGAACGTATTTGCTACAATGTTTTCAAATATTTTTTTCGACATCATTGTCTTTTCTAAACTCTCAGAGGAACGTATATGTGTAATATTCTTCTCATTGTTAGTTATGTATAATGAAAATTGGGGCTTTATTATAATTATCTCTAAAATCATTAAAAAGAGAGTTCGACTTGTTATTTCATTTTTTATAAAATTCATCCCATCAATTGAAAAAACGAATTCGGTCGAAGATACCCTAGTACTAATCGAAGACATTTCATAATTCCATTTCTATCCCAAAATGACATTTTAGTAATCTTATTCCTGAAACATTCTGCTACAATGAATAGTTGATGATAAAGTCCCCCAATTTTTAAAATTGATCAACCAGCTTGACGTGTTTCATCCGTGATTGTATGAAGTTCTTTTTGATTAACAAGTAGTCAAATCAAAATTTGCTGACGTACTGCTATCCACCTTGTCCCATTATTATCTATTACTTTTTATGTAACAGTGGATTGGAAACACATCCTCTTCAAATCACAGATTCATTCGTTTTGTAACAATTTGTGAACCCATAAATCTCAGCTACATCATCACGGTCCGACAAATGGTGTTACATCGAAAAAAGAAACCACAAATATCTAACGGAAACACCTTTGATGTATTATCCGGATTTATACGAGCGCGTGCATCATCTCATCGCACGAGATTTTCAGGAGACAACCACTGGAAATTTTGTTTGTTTTAGTCACAAAAATAACCCCCCGGATGTCGTTTTTCTCACATGTGCGCGGTTTTATTTCGTTCGTCTTCGTAGACCCGTTATGATCCATACCATCGCGTACACAATGTGCATAATATTTCTGTGGATATACGAGGTATGGCAGAGAAGTAATGAAATCAAAAGTTATATTTTGGTAAAACATTTTTGGCATCCAGATATACAGGGCGTAACTGAATAATATTTCCAGTTGCAGATGAAAAATTAATAGAAAGAATCTCCGGCATAAATAATCATGCAGTTGATATTTTTTTTAATGGAAATAAATAGTGGTGCATTCAATCATATGGACGAAAATTAAATAAAAATGGTAGTTCTCATTTCATGATTTTCACGTACTCTATGAGTAGAACCTACAAAAATTCATGGAATTACCATACAGGGTGAAACTAAAAAAGTGTAAAACATTTGAGGGGGTGATTCCTCATCGAAAAAAGATAGGATCTTTGTTATAAAGAAACTTCATTGGAGCATCCCATGTTAAGATACAGCCCCATGAAGGGACTACATGAAATTTGTTCAACAATTTTTTCACAAGCACTAAAAAAGTTACAGTTTTGACGTTGACTTGACACTTACCCAGTGATTTATTTGGTTTACCCCATGGTTGTGAGGGGTGGAAAACGCAACCCCCCAAATTTATTTCCAATGTAACTTCTTGTCTTATTATTTGTTTACTATTTGAAAATTTATTTCCGATATCATGTTTCATTCTGAATAAAAAATTTCCCTTGAATTGTTTACCCAAAATGAAAAGCAAATAATTATTTTACTACTTGCACTCTGCAGTAAATGATTAAAGAGGAATAAACAAAACATACAATATGTAGAAATCATAGTAAATGTTCAATATGTCTATCTTCAGACATTACGCATGTGTCTAGAAGTCTTCGCATTGAGCCACGTATTCGATCAAATAAAGAAGCTGTATCTTAACATTTCATGTTCCAATGAAGTATCTTTTTTTCGATGAGGAATCACCCCCTCAAATGTTTTACACTTATTCAGTTACACCCTGTATAGAGTTGGTAACAGCGATGAAAGTCCTTAACTTCATGGGAAGTTTAATATAAAAAAAATACCTGATAGTCCCAAGATGACGTACTTCGATGACATTTTAAGAAAGGAGAAAAACTCACAGGGACTAAAATCAGGTGAATAAATGGACTAAGGAACCACAAAAATGCCTTGTGACGTCAAAAATTCCGTTATAGAGGGGACAGGGTGTCTGCAATGTCAGAACCCACGATTTTCTTAATCTTTTGAGGATGCTTCTGTAGAAAAATTGGCGACAGTATGGAGGAACAAATTCTTTGTAGACGTTTCATCTTTTGCGTCGTACCACCAAAACACAGTTTCGCTAATGGCAGTCATAAAAATCACGAAATTCACGGAATGAAATGAAACTCGCACGGAACTCGGTTTCATTACTTTTCTGCCGCACCTCGTACGGTGTGCTGTGCGACGCATGGTTTCCATTTCAATACAGGGTGTTTTTTAGAGATTTAGTTGAATGACCTCGCAGCTCCGATCGGTTGTGCCATTGATTGGGAGTTCAAGGTCGTTAGGGGAATAGAGGAACGGGTTGTGAATTATCGTCAAGGATGAAAAGAAAGAAAACATCTGGAAACCAACAGAATAAGTAGGTCTAGTGCTCACTAAATAAATAAACAAACGAAGAAAATAATCATTTCATATATTTCATTTTCGTATGTATGAAGTGAAAAAAAAATTACAACATTCTTATTGTTTTGAAAATAAATAGATACTATCAAATTCAGATACATTTTTTACCTGGATGATATTTTGAATCGCTTGATAAAATTACCTAAATACTGATGAGATATGATCATTATTTATTTATTGTATGATTGTATTATATTCTGAAACTTCTGAGGATGAAAAGATTGATTTAGAGTTGAATTATTCACCAAAAACGAGTAATATCTGTAGTCACATACTTATTACTTATATACAGGGTGTCCCGTAAAGACCACGTTAAACCGAATGAGAATGTAGACCAAAGGATAACCCACCTGCTGTGACAAAATTCCCATTATAAAAGTCTTACCGTTTTCGGAAAATTTTTGCTTGAAAATAATGAATTTTTGCCTCTTTCAATATTCTTGCCTTTATGCTTGGTACAATTTTACACCTTTTTGGTTAATTTTTCGTTAAAATATTGCTGAAAAATAATTTATATGTTTACATTAAAAACATTCTCCGAACATTTTGAAGGGGACTATTTTGAAATCACTATGAAATAGACAATTTATTGGTGTAATGTGCAGCAGTAGCTCAGTACATTTTGGTTCCACTACGATGGGCTAAACTTAATGAACAAAAGAATCCACAACCAAAATTTTCGATAAAAATACATATTTCTCACAGCCTCCCTTCAAAATTTTTTTAATGTAAACGTTAAAATCATTCTTCAGCAATATTTTACTGAAAAAATTGGCCAAAAAGGTGTAAAATTGTACCAACCGTAAAGCGGAAGCTATTGAAAGGGGCAAAAATTCAATATTCCCAAAAAAAATATCAAGAAAACGGTAAGGCTTCTATAATGGGAATTCTGTCATAGCAGGTGGGTTATCCTTTGATCTACATCCTCCCTCGGTTTGTCGTGATCTTTACGGGACATCCTGTATAATAATTACGAAACATTTCAGTAATAAAATTGTTGATACCGATTTAATGATTCTCAAAGCATACTTATAGCTAGACAGAATTAATAAGTTTATATTCAGGCACGTTGCTGACGTCATTTGCGTCACTGGAAGCCACGCCTTCTCGCCGACAAAATAGTTTAATTGAACCATCCTGTTCAGTCTATCATCCTTGGATATTCGTGGAGAATTTTCAGAAGAAACAAACTACTCTTCATTCTTCAGAGTATCCAATTGATTTCTCACAGAAAATAAAATTTTGAATTATTGTCAGCCAACAATTTTAGGCGCATTTTACAGTTTTTGGGATATTCACAATATTATGTTGATGACGTTGCAGGCAAAAATATATTTTTCACAAGGGAGTGAAAGATTGAATTGAAAAAGCCCCATCAAAATTACTTGATGATATGTGAGCTTAAAAATACTAACTAAATGAAAATAAAAGGAGGTGGGATTTGAATATCCAAATAAAAAATTTGGGATGCACCCAAAAGCTATAAAATTAAGTTCTATATGTCACTGTCAATGATCACCTAGTGAGTATGTCGTAAATCATTCTGTTCAATAAAATTAGCGGTTCTTTATTTATTGTGAAATAAGTAGAAATTTGCTATTTCTGTACCATTTTCTACAATAAACGAAGATCTCTCGAAAACCATCAGAAAAATATTAAGAAAGTATTGTCAAATACAAAAATGCTACAGGGTGTCACATTTTGTCAGAAAAATATTTCAACTAGTTTTATCATAGACGCTAGTATAATAGAATAATCGAATAATTCCTGTTTTTTTTTTCGATTTACTGTGTTAGGATTCGCCCACAAAATTCTTGTAAGTGTACCTCGACCTGAAAAGTTTGAGGACTCCTGCTCTAAATCATTCAACGCGCAGTTAATTTTCATCACAAGCTCTTTGAAGCTACGAACCAAAATCAATTAAAAAATATTCGTAATGCTTCGAATATTTCTTTGGATAAACATTCAGTTGGAATTTTAAGAAGCAGAGAAATTTCACATCTGCTTGAAGTGATTTAAGAGGTTAGAGCTACTTTTGAACCCACCATCTCAATTGGGTGTTTGCTCATTAGTATAATTAGAGATACAAAACGAAGTTATGAAATATTTCAACACGAATATTTTGATGGATGATCAAATTTGAAACAACTTCATTCGAGTGCTCTCTTTTCAAATACGTCTATTTCGATCTCCAATCTGAATTAATTAATGTGGAATCTAAAAATACATTGAGTTTCGAATGTATAGGGTGTCTCTAAAGAGTGCGGAATAAATGTTGAGACTCAAAAATGATTTCGTAGAATAATTTAATTCATTGATGAATATTTCAATAATAGCCAGCTGATTCTTCCAACTTGATCCCACTTGATTATTTTTATAAACGTTTTCCAAGAATTAAGTCTAGTCCGATAGACCGATGAATCAAAACACAAAACAAGACGTGATTGGATGAATCACCTTGGAATATTAACTGAGTATTCCAAAATTCACTGTCAAAGACTAATTGTTGGGTTTATCATGGTATTTCGAGATATCGACTCGACCAGCGGCGTCGTAAAACTTTTGGTGACTCAATGAAAAATATATTTAAAGAATTATGGATTTGTAAAAAAAAATATATAGACTTGATGATTGCATTG
The DNA here is from genome assembly GCA_037013635.1 of Plagiodera versicolora. Lineage (NCBI taxonomy): Eukaryota > Metazoa > Arthropoda > Insecta > Coleoptera > Chrysomelidae > Plagiodera > Plagiodera versicolora. The sequence goes on along the minus strand of CM072991.1, from coordinate 4,825,383 downwards.
TTTTCGGTAAAACTTGGCACACAAATTTTGGCGTCAATTCCAAGGCAGTACCATAACAGTGGGTGATTGGATAATTTCTATTAAACACATTTATAATTGTTCTAAAATCAACTCAATACTGAGATTTAGTTCTGTGACTTCAGATGTTGAAAGAGAAATTTCTTTATTACTACATTGTCAAGCTTTATTACATTATAATGGTCAAACATTGCTGGGATTAGTATGTAATAGCAAATGAACTAGAGAAATCAACAATTTGCTATTTCGATTATTCATTCACTGATCAACAAAACATTTTTCAAAAATTCTTCGATCCATTTTTTTGAATAAATGAAAACCGTTACATCTGTCAAAAATTAATGAAACATTCAAAATAGTCGTCCTTGTCAGCATAAGTAAGGGACATGTGTACCAACATAACGCGACGAAAAACTAAAAACTAAAATATACGTAGCCCGTGGAAATTCAAAATTCGCGTTACTTTTCGAATAGACCTCGAACGTATATTTCCCGACAATCAAAATATACTATTTTGAATAACACACTCTGTATTAGAGTAATGACATTTATGGGAACCGCAAAAAAAACTAGTAATTTCTCGACATATAACGTAATGTAATTCGAAGTGTTATACGCAATTGAGATCACTTTACAAATGCCCACATGAAATAGAATATATCATAAAGAGGGGCATGACATCTGCTTCTGTAACAATTTATTTTCATTTCAATGTTATCGACTTGAATTGAAATAACAGTCACATGATATATGGCCTTCAACCCACATTCTCAATTGTTGTTATTATTATTCCAAAATGCACCGACCTTTTTAAATGTTCAATGCTCAACACGTTTCATTTTCAGGAAATTCAAATATATACTAAATACTAACACAAGGTCAGTATAGTATTGTTATTCGTGGAAGATATAGTCTATTTATTTAAGCAACACAGTTTTGACAACTCGTCAAAAAGTGCGGTGTTGCCGATACTCTGAAACAGAATGTTAGGTTAGGTTTATTATTAAAATTGTTTAAAAAAATGTGTCCAATTAATAGAATATATACACCAAAACTTGATAAATATTGACTGTATAAAAGAACGAACGACGACTGCACATATTCAGACTAGCTGTCACAACACTCGACCTCCTTCTTTTGAATTTTCCTCATCAATCATTTCCCATTCTCTAATACTTTGATGTGTGTTTCTGATTGGCCACCCTGTATTCATAATATTTCTAAATATTTTTTCGATAGGCTCGAAAAAAAGCGTCTCACATAATATGGAACATTTTTGACTTACCTCGTATCTAAAATGTGGTTGAATTACACGAATTTTTCAAGAGAAATTTGAATCGGCAAATGCTTTAGAAAAATTTGCTATGCAACACAAGATTATAGAAATGATATCGGCTAAATACATTTCAAAAATACATTTAAATTTCTCATATTCCTTTATATCATTAAATACCCTGTATCACTCTACTTGTCAAATATCGCAGAAAGTTTTCGGAAGTTTATTTCTATTTTTCTATTCTTTTTTATGAAAAATTTTCAAATTAATCGTATCCATCGAAGTTTCCAAATGTACTATCTGACGTTTCGTCTTTCGGCTATCATCATCAGCTTCATTTTTGTAACCGGCACCGTTTTGGACTTATTCTCTTGACTTTCCTGAATATTCTCGACTGGCAATCATTATTGAAAATTTGTTTACGTTCTAGGACGAGTGACCTTGGGAAGTCGCCCCGGAGTTGACATCCACGTACAAGGTACGGGGGTGCTACCCTTGCACTGTCACATCGAAAACAGCGAAGGTATCGTCACCATCTACCCTCTTTCGGAGAATCTCTCAATAGACGGACAGCGAGTCATCGGCCCTACGAGATTGTCGCAAGGTAACAAACGTTTAGACCCCTACGCCTGGACAAAGAGTATACAGCTTCGGAAATAATTCATTGGGTATATAGGGGGAAATATATACATGAACAAGAGACACATCGCTGTTCTTCTAAATCGCTTCCCTTCCACTGTCCCCACCCGACCCACTTTTGATGGACAGTGGTGGCGACAAAATTTAATTAACGGGTGCCAACTATTTATACAACCGCAGAGAGAATACAAATCGTCAATTAATTTAATAAAACAAATCGTCAATCAATTTAATAAATTTGGTTATTATTTGGCCCAAATTGGTAGTTTGTTCGAACCTGTAACGAAATGATTTCATCGAATGAAAAAAAAAAATACTTTTGTTTCATAGGAATAAAGTTCAATAGAAAAATATCCGAACAAATTAACGAACGTTTGCAACAGCTCTTGATTCCTTTTTCATACATGTCGTATGTCAATGTTTTGTAGATATTATTTTCACTGTTTTCCATAAAAAATAGTCCAAGAGAGACAAGTCAGGCGAACGCGCCGGCCAGCATACATCACCATCGTTAGCAAGAAAACTTATTCAACGTCGACTAGACAGACTTATCGAACTGTCAAAATTTCGTTGACAACATGAAAACAAGGTTTTTTTTTTTCAAAGTACTCTTTGCAAAAAATTGTTATTTATTATACAAGGGAAAAAAGTATTAGCTAAAATCTAATATTTTTCCCGTGTATAATACACAATTTTTTCTGTGACGGGGAAAACAACAATTTAATATTAACAAAATGTGTATATATAAAAGTTCTCACTTTTTTCCCGGTACTCACTTTTTTCCCGGGAAAAAAGTTATTTCAAAAAGTGATATTTTTGTACCTGTCAACAGAGATAAAATGTAAACATTTTTCCTGTCACAGAAAAAGGAAAATTTCTCACCACACCATGTGTGATGCTTTGTTGTGAAGAGAATCATAAACGACATCTGAATATGTTGGAATCCAAAATGGCTCCTGTAAGAAATAAAAAAAAAAATTGGAGAATTTCCATTCTGGGGATAATTGAAAGGGCGATGCCATATTCCACATACTCCACTGAATAGAGTTTTATCTAAAAATTTACAGTACGATTAGTTCATTCAAAATGGACAACGAAAATCAAAAATTTTCAATTTTTCGCGTTATCCCGAAACTATCAAAAATTTCCCAGGTTTAAATGTGCAACTTTGCCCCAATTTAAACAACTTCGTATCTCTCAAGATAATCGAAATCCCCATATAATATTATGTAATATCATTGTATTGTTTTTATTTATTGTATTTTTGTATTGTATTATCTTCAAACCCACGTTTATTACGATACCAGGGAATTCTTTGATGACCACATCTAAATCGCTTTCAGTAACCTTCAGAAACGTTTATTCTTTGAATTTTTTTATTTTAACATTCATTAGTCATTGTGCACCAAATACCAACTTTTATATGACTTTTTTCTTATTGAGATTGTGCTCCCAATTGGTTTTATTTGTTCCATAATTTGTTCCTATATATTTTTTTGTTATTTATTTGTCTACCAGAATATGTTGTTTGTGTGTTTACATATTGTATTTTTTTCAATATTGTCTCAATTACCTCTAAACAATTTCAACATCGATTACTACTTATACTGTGCAATTGCTTATTTGTGTGTAAGAAAAAACTCAAATTGAACTACACTCCTCAATAGCTCATATGAGCTTTGGCATACTCGAAAATTATTCTTTGGAAAAAAATATATTCGAACTGTATTCAAACGTGTATGTATTTGAGAAATAAATTCTATCCTATTCTCTTCTGCCCCAGGTGTTATGCTAACCATAGGCCGGTCGAACTACATGCGATTCAACCACCCTGCCGAAGCCAAACTCATCAAATCCGTCTTGCCCAACCCCCGAATCTCCATGGCGCCCATCAACTTCGAGCCAGACAACTCCTTCCAGCCGAAATTCAACAAGAAACCACCGGTAGCCCCTCGCAGAAGCCCCCGCGAGTCCCTCTCCGACAGCGGCAGCGAGGAACCGCCTTCCAGCATCATGACCAAGGTGTCCAAGTTCGAGTACCTCGCCGCCCAGAGCTACAAGCAGTCCATTTCGCCCAAGGTGTTCTCCTCCAACGTGGTGACCGTCAACACCCCCGTGGAGGACGTGCTGGGGCGGGCGCCCGCCGATCTGAAGAGCTTCACCAAGCACCTGCCGCAGAGTGCGCTCAACTACGCCGAGCTGAACCACCACGACAAGCAGGTGAAGCCGCTGGGGCAGCAGTTGCTCGGAAGGAAGCCGGCTCACCATCATCAGAGTCAGTACGTCAATGTGGCGTTGAGTGAGGGGAAGAATGTCAACAACAGGGTAATCATTTTCGAAAATGCCAAGGCGAATAATGTTAACTTCGATCACAACGAGCTGAACAACAAGGTATACGGAGTTTTGAATTGAAATGTGGGGTGCAAATCCAAAGTTCTAAGACATTTCTTATCTTCTACTTGAATTCTTTGAAATTTTAATTATTGGAATTATCGAAAAAAGGAAACATTTTCTATTTTATTCGAATTGTCTTGGAATTTTTGAATCGCACTCAATACTTTATTCAATCACCATGTCCTAATTTTTGTTATTTGTTCTCAAACCATGTTATTTTTTTCACAATACATCTCAGGACTGAAGATTAATTCATTCACACTCATTTTTCTTCAATCTGTTATTTCTGAAACAGCAATCTGTAATTGATCAATTCAAACTCTCATCTTTTGAAAACAAATAAGTGAGAATATTTACAAACGTCATTTCAATCATCAAAATATGATTCCGAGATGTAATATATTCACCATTTTCGATTGATGATGATTAGGATATTTAGTTCACACAATATAAAGCGTAAAAATCTGAGCAAATGGACTTTGAAGCATCAAATCAATCCATAATTTAGGGGACTGACTATATTAGTGAAATCCATGAAAAATTTGGCAATTTTCTTATTTTTTCCAAGAAATAACTCGATGAATTTATGTAGATATTTTTTTCACAAAAATATTGAAAAATAACAGAGTAATGTATTGTCTTCGGAAATGTCAAAAAAAGTTTGCCAACTTGACAACTGACATGATTTCGACCGGATGAGTAGCTGAAACAAAAAACTCAAAAGAGAAATTCAAGTTGAAGCTATTTTTTTCACAATGACCCATGATTATTTGGAAAGTATAAAAAATCAACAAAATGTCAATGTTCTGAAAAAAAAGTAGTCATTGCATAGCAAATGTATTCAAGAATAATGAGTTTCAATTCGAACTCGATCGGTCAGTTTCGAGAAAAACGGAAATCCGGACGAATTTGGGAATTTTATGTCATAAAATTTGTATATCCAACTTAAAGCTATCAATAAAATAGACAATGAATAAGTAATGAGTAATAAACGAATTATTTTATTGTTTTTATTAAATCAAAAAATATATTGATCGATATTTATCATTTTGAGAATGAAAACAAAAATCGTTTTTTCTACATACAGAAAACCAGTAAACACAATAAAAAGTGACACTATTATTTCAGAAAACGGCAAAAAAAATCTGAATTCTCAATACACGTGCATTCATATCTACTAAAAATGCACACTCGAACTTTAAAACTGTATTAATTTTATTCAAAGGTGTCGAGCTCGACAAAAAACGTCAACGTTGGCAGATTGAACACCCCCTCGCCAAACTTCAACAGGAATCCTGGAGGTTTCAGGAGTGTCACTCCCAGTCCCACATCCAACGTTTCGAAAACGGATCACCGAAGAAGCGGGTCTTTAGGAGAACTAACTGAACTCGGTCCAGACGATAGGTTGAACAGAAAGTATGATGCTGAACTGAAGAGAAACCAGGTGAATATTCCTTCAGTTGAGAACTTGCAAGGTTGTCGCTCGTTTATTTTTTTCAGCGATATCTTATTGATTTTTCGTGGTTTTAATTGAAATGTATAAGGCGGGGTAGGGGAGGGATGAATAGACGTGATCAATAATTTTTTTAAATTATACTACGACATTTAGAACGTTGAGAAATGTGCACGGGTTGTTTTGATATGTTTCTACTCGCAACAGTTTCGCCAGAAAAAAATTCTCAAGTTGGAACATCATGCAGAGAAAGCACATCGTTGATACGTCACAAGTACTCCCAAGAGTTGGGCTTGCCGCCAGCTGCTAGTGACAGATTAACATTTTACAGCATTGCCAAGCGATATTAATCATATATCTTCATATCCTCAGCAGAGCGGAAAAATAAGGAGAATTCATAGCCCCACGTATATTTTTAACTGGTAACTGAATCTACAACAACCATAAAATATAGGGTTTTCATCTCAGTAAATACTTGCACGCTACTTGAATAATTTTAATAAACAAACCTGAATATAATATCTGCAGAAGCCCCAAAATTAGTACAACTGATAACTCTGACAGGCACCGAGTATTAGTACAACTGACGTCACGAGCAGCGGTTTTTTTCTCGCCGAATTAAAGTGAAGGTTTTCAATATTTCATAATATTTCAAATTTATGATTTGATCTCGCCTCTTGTCAACGCCATCTGTTGCTATACCATGAAACCTCCCAATATTTTAACAATAACAGTGTTTGAATAAACATCCTTCTCTTATCTGCCCATGATGCTAAAATAAATATTTACTAGTTTTTCAACCATAGAGGTCACAACGCGACTTTTTTAGTGGAACACATTTTTGTGCATTCCTGTACTTGGAGATTTCATAAGGTTTCAATGTGTAATTGTTTATTTTCGTTTCCGATTACCGTGCGATAAGTTCGATTTTAATACTTTTACGATTAGTAATGGCTGAAATTCGGTCATATTGTGATTGTCGCAGGCGCAGCAGGATAGAATAAGAGAGCAAGAAATCGAAAAGGCGGAACAACAAAGATTGGAGGAGATTTTGAATATGTGCGCAGAGTACGAGAAGCAACAAAGCGAGAAGAACAAACCCATTACACCAAACAGGTAAGAAAATGAACTTTCATTGCTCATTTGTAGATAAGGTTATCGTTTGTGAAGTCATAATTATCAGAAGAAAGTCGACTTAGATGATTCAGTATTTATACAACAAAAATACAATTTCAACCTTAAGCATTTCGATAAACATTTATGAATATAAAAAGTCAGTTAAAGAAGTTTACCGAGCTTTCTGATGGTAATAGAACATTGCTAAAAAAATTGTTCTTGAGTAAACTTATGTCCCAAATTGCATACTAAGAAAGAAATATCCTTCCAATCCTACCATTCCTTAAAATCTCGGTTAAAACTCACAGAAATTTTGTTGATGTATGCGTAAAAATTTAGAACAAAATTGGTTCTGGCCTTCTAAAAGATAAATCTCGCGACAAATTGATCTGCTGACATTATATGACTACAAACATTCAAATATCTAGAAAATGGTTCAATTTGTTGTATTTTGATAAAAGCATATTTCTCATATAATTTTTGTTCCTCTATCGAATGCTTCAATTTTTTGACCATAACGAATAAATAATCACAACTCAACCTCTAAAAACACCATTTATCAAAGATGTGAAATATATACTTCAACAACAAATATTTAGACAGAAATGTTCAATCTGCTAGCTTTCACTGTTTAGAAGTTAGGTGGAAAAACTGATTCATTTTAATTTCATCAACTTCAGGAAAAAATATCTTATGCATTTTGTGTCATGAGTTTATTGATCAAACTACTTTTTTATACTATCACCCCCAGGAAACTAGGTATACATTCATGCATCACCCTGTATTATAAATATTTGTATAGTGTGGACAAAACTTCAAATTATATTGGAGTGAATCAACATCTTTATAACTCACTATTGCCATTAAAATGAGTTACATAAACGAACAATTCCATCCCTGTACATATCAAAAATGGTCCAATGAGTCATAATATTGCTTAAAAACTTCTCTAATAATGCACCATACAGGATGTTCTTTGAAGTGATGCAAATATTCAAGGGGCTGATTCTTTGACTCATTCTTAGAAACACTACCTTATCTGCCGTACAGATTTTTCATTGAATATTTTTGAAAAAAAAGAGCTATCCTTACATTATTTTCTCTCTGCTCATTAATTTTTGACCAAATATCTTGATTTATCTTTGTCCGATTCTTGATTTTCACTTGAAGGAATAAAATAATAAATAAAAATCGTTCACTTCATTATCAATTCTTTAAAAATCTGATGCGGATTAATCACCCCCTTGATATCTATTGATTAGACCTAACCTCAAAATAAAACAGGAACTGTGAGGCGTTGCCACAAATCAAAAATATTTCTGGGCTCAAGTAAATTATTCTACAAATAACTGATAAATCTGCAGGCATAAAACCTCTAGGATATCTAGCATATCCTCCACCATTACCGTCATCAATAAAAGTATTTTTCAAGGATAATAACGAACGGCTCGCTGCCGAGAGACAAAAGAGGCCCATACGGCCCCCCATCTCCCAGCTACAGCACCACGCCTCCCCATTCCCCTCTGGACGTCCTCCACAACGAGCTGCTGAAGCAAAACAACCACCACAACTACGAGAACGTACACGTCACTTACGCACCATCGGCCGTCAATTTCCAATACGAAAACGTCAACGTCAGACCTCAGCCGGAACAAACGAACATCGAACGCAAAGGGATGGAGAGGAACAGTCCCTACGAGAATGTTTATATTCAGCCGCAGGGAAATTATCCTCCCTCGCCGAGGACTAGGATCAAGACGTTCGTTAGCCCAAATAAAGATAGGTTAGTGTGAAGGAATACTAAATCGTAGATGATAGGTGTCCAAAATAATTCAGTTAAATGAATGAATGGAAAATGACATGACATTCAGAATAAATTAATTGGAATAATGTATTGAGATCGAAAACTTGATGAACGGAAATTTTTAAACTAATGAATCGAAATTAAAAAAGTATAATTTGATCTAATTGAAACTATTTCAATTCAGACACTAGTGATTTTGATGAAATTCAAACATTAAAAATGTTTGAAAATACAGAAGAATTCGTCTCTATGCTTCTTATAATAATAATATAATGTTAAAAAAATTCATCAATATTCCGTATTGAATGAAAATCATTATCAAATAGCAAATCCTAATATACATAAAATCGAATACAAAATATACATATTTAATCACCTAACTCAACCTATCCTAATGATAACAAAACACACACATCATTCACTATCACCCACATCATTTTTTCTAATAGGACATGAATATAACAATAATAAAAAATATATACAGGGTGTTCCTTGAAGACATGCTAATATTTGAATGTCTTGAACGTTTGTCCTAAAAGTCTTAACTTTTGAGATACAGGGTGATGAAATTTTGAAGAAAAAAAAACCATTTTTTGATAATAGCTGAGATAATATTCTAGACAGCATCAAATTTGGTACATGTCTTCTATGCATCAAGGTGCATTTTCGAAATTTTATCACCCTGTATCTCAAAAGTTAAGACTTTTAGGACATATGTTTATGGGAAGTTATTTTCTTAAAAAGTGTCAAGGAATAACCCCTTCAAATATTAGCATGTCTTTAAGGAACACCCTGTATGTATCTTTACTGGCCGATGCATTATCTTTGTTATTCCTAATATATGCAAGTAGTATTGATTTGATTCTTCTATATGGTTTGGAAGTTTGTTATACTTCAAGAGTACGTGGTGAAATGAAGAATTCATAGTTTTAGCATAATTAGTTCTTATAACAAAAATCTCTATTGTTCCTAGTAGCATGGTTGTGTATCTGATGACAAAATGTTATATATTCTCCAAAGTAAGCAGGACATAAATCATGCAACACTTTAAAAATAAACACCATTGAGAAATAGAACAGTCTATAATAATTGGCAAATTTTCCCTATACTAACAATAAAAGAAATGTGGATTTCGAAAATTATGTCATCATTATAACACATATTTCCTGTTATTATTTCATAATTTGTAGTGAAATTATCTCAAACAGAATATGTGATTGGATCAACCAATGAATTCGTGTCAGTTTATTTATACCAATACTACATCCATCTTTACTATTTCAATATTTCATTCATAAATAGGGCAAGTAATACCTCTGACCTCAGTAACTATTATGTGGGTAGTCTGTGTGCGAAAAAATGAAGAAATATTCGTGATATCTTATAAAATAGGTATTCGAACAAATTGTACTGAAACATCTATTGAATTCAATTATTTGCGTTAGAGGTAGTTCAAACCTGATTTGCTAGTATCGCTGCGAAAATGAGAGATAATTATTAAACAATAAAAAAATTAAACGACGATTCTACATGAAAATAGCAAGAAAAGGTTATTTCCGAGAGAAACTGACTCTGTGAAAGTAGATGAATGAAATGTAAATGAATATTTTTTTGTGTTGAGAAATTATTTGATCAAATATTCGAACAAAGCACCAATAACCATATCTATTGAACAATTCACTTTTGGTATTCACAAAAGTAACAAATTTTACTCGAGAACTCAACTGAATAATTTATTGCCTTCGTTCTAAGAAAATTATTTGACATCTAGTTTTCTTGCAGTGGTATAAATAGTTGACATGTTCATGCGTTCATCGAATCTCCCAATGTTGACACCAATACCGCCCAGAACAAAAGTATGGTATACGAGTCAGTCGGGTGGAAGCAGTGGAAGGGAAGCAATTTATGGGGGATTATAATCCACTTGTACATTTCTAGAGGTTTCTCTATTCCCCCAAATATTTTTTCCAGACCTATACTTAATTTTCGCTTGTAAATGTACTTGAAACTGAAAAGTATTGTATAAGCCTAATTTCCACCATTTCCTTACAGCCCCCCGAAGGACACCTCCGAGTTAATCGAAACGAAATACTCCATCCTGGAAGCAGAACAAATCCTGCTACGCGAAGCGGAACAAGTCCTACGACAAAACCTCCACAACTCCAAGGAGTTTCCTCCCGACACGGACATCTTCGAAACAGCTCCCGACCACTTCATCTACCCTCCCGAAAAGGACGTCGACGTCTTCAAAGGCAGTCCCTCGCCTATCGAGAACAGCAGAGTCGGCAGCGATTACAGCTCCAGGAGTAGTGGGCATTTCAGCGATTCCAAGGAGTTTAACAAGAGGAGTAATGAAGATGAGAAGAAGAGGTAATGAAATTAGTGAGTCAACTGTCTGAACTATCATTGCTTAATAAAATTGTGTTTTTAGGTTGGAGCAGTTGAAAAAGGAGAAACGAGATATTATGGCAGTTATAGCGAGGATAAAGAGACAAATGAATGAGATCGAAGCACAAGAACAAGAATTGATCCGGGAGGTAAGACATTCATCTTGTTGACGTTTTCGTAATAGGCGTGATCACTAGAGTTCGGAAAAATACCACGACCTCCAGAACATTGAGAATTATATCCAGTTTTTTTTTCTAATTTCTTTCCCGCAGCGTTATGACGTCTACTGAATGATTCATAGTACGTGCTACGTCCATGTGTAACGTCGTCCGATACTCCTTCTTCGAACTATTCGAGTAATATGCTATGTGAAGTTTATGCAGGCTTCTCTTTTCGCTTCTTTGAAATCCAATATGAAAGATGAATTCTTTCCAAAGCTGTATACAGGGTGTAACTAAATAAGTGTAGAACATTTGAGGGGGTGATTCCTCATCGAAAAAAAGATTAATTTGTTTAACAATTTTTTTCAGTAGTTTATAGTATTGAAATTGACCTGACATTTTCTACTACCATAAAGACACCCAGTCAGTAATTTATTTGGTTTACCCCATGGTTGTCAGTGGTGGAAAACGCAACCCCTCAAATTTATTTCCAATGTAACTTTTTGCCTTATTTGTTTACCATTTAAAAATCCATTTCCGTTTCATTCTTAACAAATAATGTCCCTTGAATTTTTTGCCCAAAATAAACCAGTTTGCAGCAGAAGAATATTTTACTACCTGCATTAAATGATTAAAGGAGAATAAACAAAACTAATTTATTAATAACAAAACATACAACATGTAGAAATCATAGTAAATGTTCAATATGTCTACCTTCAGATATTACGCATGCGTCTAGACGTCTTCGCATTGAGCCATGAATTCGATCAAATAAATGGGCTGTATCTTAAAATGGGATGCTCCAATGAAGTTTCTTCAAATGAAAGATCCTATTTTTTTTTTCGATGTGGAATCACCCCCTCAAATGTTTTAAACTTATTGAGTTACACCCTGTAGAACTGTCACTTATAAATCTTTAACGACCATAATGTATAGAGTTTTGATTTCAATACATACTACCATAAATATTTTTTGAAATGAGCTGCTGCTACTTCTGTTTTTGAAGTCTCGCCCATTTTAAAGGTTTTCAAATTTCAAATATTATCCAGAAAAAATTATTTACATTTTTTATATCAATGCTGGCTTGAAGCAAATCCATGTGTGATTTCATCTAATCTCTCTTTTCTGTTAACTTCCTACAGATGGAATTAGAAAAAGCCTTGATATCAGGCGAGCACAAATCCAAACTCCTCGACCTGGACAAAATCGAGTCCAGAAAACAAAAACTCCAGAAACGCTCTCAACGAATCGAAGAAAGCATACGCGACTGCCAAATGAAACAAGAAGAAGACCAAAGAGTATGCAGAACCAAACTGCAAAACGCCCAAGAAAACATGGCCAGAGTAGAAACAAAATTAACCAACACCGAAAAAGCCACCACCGAGTACGAACAAGTCTTCGAGGAGTACCTGCACGCCCAAGAGCAGCTGGACAACGAGAAGAAAGCCTTCGAGGACCTCGAGTTTCACCACCTGGAGGAAGAAGCCGATTGGTTGGCCAGCAGGGAGGAGCTGCACCGGGAGATACAGGAACTGACGAAGCGTATCAACCAGTTGGAATCGCAAATTTCGGACCTGGAGCAGCAGAAGCTGAACACTTCCAAGACCAACAGCAACGAGTTCAAAGGCATCGAGAAGCACAAGGTCGAATGCATGCGTCGGTTAGAAGAGATACGGGATAGGCTGAAGAGCATCGACAATGAGCTGGCGATTTACTCCAACGAAGAGTCTGAGCAGGAGATGTCCAGTGATACGGAGAGCGAAAAGTCCAAGGACATCGATATGCAACTCTCCAACATGTCTCTGCATAAAATAACCGATCTTAGTTGCTCTATGATAGTGAGCAATTCGAAGATACCAGACGATAATGTCTACAATATGTCGCAATCCTTCAACGAGAAATTGCTCCAGGAGAAATCTATCTTGGAAGTGGGAATTGGTGAGTAATCCAGATAAAATGGTGAGATGGCGTGCGACTGATTTTGGATGACAGTTTTTATGGTACATACGTATTCTAATCCAAAAAACATGAATTTGGTAATGTTGTCGTGGGGAAATTAATACTTCTTGAGTTAATCCACTTTTTTGACTAATTTCTTCAATAACATGAGACATCATATGTTGGGAAAGGGGTGACAATTTATTCATGATGAGAAATTATTAAGGGGTTTGGGATAATCAGGATTTTCAATTTTTTTGCATTTTCGTTAAGTGTAATATCTTAAAAATATTTTCTGAACATTTTAATATAAGCTGATCCGATAATTACTTTTCGAGTTATTCGACAAATAACAAAGAGCATGTTGGCACTCCAAATAGTGAGTCAGTTTGCCCACTGACCAGGGGCATACATAATGTAATGTAAATAAAATCAATCATCGATAAACTATTCTCATTTTTTTTTTTCAGATAAGAAGTTCCCTAGTCAAGATGACATAGATAGGATAAGCAAGGTAACTTCGGATGCACCAATCAATATAGACGATGGCCACGGTTCTTTGGGAAAGAAAACAATCGAATCTCTAAAGGAAATCGAAAGGATAAGACATTTACACCTCTGTCAACAAGGTGAATTTCAAGGTCGTATCCAAGTGAGCAGTTTTAATTTATAATGACGATTCTTTCAGGGTCCCAAGTGATAGAACAAGAGCGACAAAGGGTGAACGAATTGAAACAGAGGGTGCAGGCAGAAGTGAAGAGTAAATGGGCTCAGAGGGCAAAAACCAGCTCTGACGAATACGACGAAGCCAGAAACAGGTACGTGTGAATGTGCAGTTTAGCGGAAACAGTGTGATTAATTTTTGTTGCAATTAATATTCGAGATAAAGGTCAATGTCTAGATATTACGCGATATGGATTTTAATAATTTTTTTGTGCTTACATATTCTGGTCAAAGAATCACGAATTTAACAATATTATCGTGGGGAAATTAATACTTTTCGATATATTCCACTTTATTTTCCAGGTCACTTTTTAGAGAAGATTGTGCAGCGTTTTGGCTAATTTCTTCGATTAAATGACATATTATATAGGGTGTTTCATCAATATGGTAAAAAAATTAAATTGAGAGTAGAGAGGGCCAAAATGTTGATGGTTAAAAAGATACAGTGCGTTCAAATTTGAAATTTTATTTGCAAATTTCCTAATAGCTTCGACAGTTTTTATGATATCGGTTGAAAAATTGGTACATTGAGGGTTTTTAGGACGGCAAACAAGAATATTCTATCAGTATTAACGTAGTCGTTAAAGGGCGCCGCTTACAATTATTTGAATATACGTACAACTTTTTTGTCCGTCAAAAATCAACATATTCGAGTGAACATTTATAAAACTACGTTATCATTTGAACAAGAAAGTATTCTTGGAAAAAGTCGAAAAACCTTACCGTTTTTACGATAAATCCGATTTTAAGTACTGAATTCACAAATAAATTCAAATAATTTTATCAAGAAAAAACAAGTAGGTTGCTGTCTGACAAGCAAATAGTTAGTTTTCTAGTGTCAGAGAAACCGATATCATGAAAACTGTCGTAGGTGTTAAGAAATTTCTGTATCTTTTTAACCATTAACATTTGTATTTGTAAGCTCAATCGTCATATTTTGGTCCTCTCTAGTCTCAGTATTTTTTTTACTATATTAATGAAACACCATGTATATCAGGAAAGGGTTCATAATATATTCATTCTGAGGAAACATTGAAAATGCAGTATATTTTAGAATATTCAGATTTGAAAGCATGTAAACATCATTTCGTCAATCATAAGCTAATTGTCAACTGTCAAAGCACAGTAATTGTCGGATGGATTAGACTTATAGTTTATAATATGAAAAATACTGCATTTTCAAAGTTTATGCGCCTCGTTGATGAAGAAATTTTACAAGAAACTGTACAATCTTGTTCGAAAACATTACAAAAAATACAAGTAGAGTACAAAAAATTCTTAAATCAAAATCCAGATTGAATATATAGACTTTTACCAAGATTAAAATTAATACTTGCTGACTACGAAAATAGAAAATTAGACAATTCATTCTATATTAGTCACATTCTGATACATCGAATGAATGCTATCTTATCATTAGAGATATCAGTAATACAAGGGATTAACAAAAGGTTTCAATGAAAAACCGACCTGAATCAATGTTCACTATTTAGTAAAGTGCAAGGAAGCACCAAATGGAAGTACCATATATTCTACTGATTTTATTTTTGGGGTTAGGATTGATGGAAGAGTGATACTCTATCAACAAAAAACATGAGGTAATTTCGTATTATTTGCTCTAAATATATCAGCGGTGCCTTCAAAATTACACTGCTGTAAACTGTTGTCATTAATTTTGATTCGTCTATTGTATACTCCGTGTTACTCTCATCCAGTATACATTTTTCAAAATCATCGAGATACATGTATATTAGTTAGCAGCCAAAACTAAAAATAGTTTCGACTTGTTTAGATTCCAGCAAATGACAAATTTATACCGAGTGTCCGGAATTGCATGGTGTGTATCATATCATCATCAATGGATCATGAGTGTTGCCAATATTAACAAAATTTTTAATGTCCAAATTGACATTGAATTTGAAATTTTCATTTTTGACACAGGTGTTATAAACGAAACGTCAGATGCTCAAAATTTCACGCATTTGGATCTAGAGATGTTTATTAAATTATTTTTTCTTGATAATGAAAAGTTGAAAGTTTGGCAAATGATACAAAAGTTCTGTAAAAACCATCTGTTTTGTAAGAAATTAATGGAACAGGTGTGTTTTAAAAACTCTCATCTGAGCCGTCTCATTTAATAAGAATCTGAAAATCCGACAGAATCGCCTAAATATAAATGCTTCGTGGTGAAATCTCACTTCGGAACCGTTAATTTTGTATTAATACACAGACCCCAGTCGTGTAAACAGTCAATTGAATGCCCGACAAGAACTTAATTGACAATCAAGTTTGGTACGTTAATTTTTCAGTCAAGTATATTCCTACAAGTTTTTCAAATCATTTTCATTCATTCAAGGGGGTACACCCTGTATTTTTAGGTGATAAGATTTTTTGTTTCATGAGCTATTGTGCGTTTTTTCAGGAATTTGAATTTTGGTGCAACATCAAATTATCAGTCTACTTCACAGTTTGAAATATTTGTTGTGAATTTTCATCATGAGTATATCTGAAGGATTTTAAGTAAATTCTATAATATTTTCATGAATCGATGCAAACAGATCATTTCCAATCATTCATAACTTATTATCTTGTATTAAACACCCTATATTTTTGTTACCCATATCGTATACATGGAACTAAGCGTTTCCGTAATTTTCCATTTATTTGCTTCAATGGAAGAATTCTCTTGTGTACATACAAGACATCGCAATGAGAACATGAATAAATATTTAAACAATATGACAAAAATAACTCTTTGACTTATTCCTGTCTGATATTTGCTTGAACTCACCAAAAATATTTTGAATATTTCGTTGTTTGTTTACATCCAATAACGGTATTTTGATTTGTCGATTTTGCTCAGCTATGCTCTGAAATTTGATTTTTATTTTCAGTGGTATCGAAGAACAGAACAATGAACTGAAAGTGACTTTCGACGAGCAGAATCTGAAAGAATCGGTGAGTATATATTTCTTTGATATTAAATAACAATGGATGATTCACGCCAGTTTTTCTGATATGTATTAAAGTGTATTTCGCTTATCTCCCCTACAAGTGTCTGTGTGACTGTCATTGGGTAATTTTTTATCTAAGATGCAATTGCACACTTTTTCAGTATTTGTTTCACTTCATTCTCACACGAATGTTGATATAATTCAATTCTACCGACCCACAAAGCCGATGTTTCGTTTTTAATGGCCCACTCCATATATGTTACTTCCTGATGTAATTTTTTACTTATATTCAAACGGGTGATACTATGAGTCATTTAATCAAAAAAATTATCATGAATGTATGACCAGAAAAATATAGTTTAGGATTATCGTTCATTTCAGGAACGAATCTGCTCTACATTTGCTCTTAGTTGATGAACTAACATCAAGGCATCAAATTCACCCAAAATCAACCAAAAGTGATTTTCATAAAAAAATATTCAATGCAACGTCACTAGTAGAGAAAATAAAAGTGAAGAAAATAATCTTCAGATTTCAATTACTAAAAAACTTTTTTTTTTTAATCTTCAATACTCAGTATCTCGAAAGTTGAGATCTTCAGAACATACGTTCATAAGAAGTTTCTTCTTCAATATTAGTGTGTGTTTGAGGAGCACCCTGAATACTTTGTTCAAAAATGTTATAACATAAAAACATTACATTACTCTTCGCAAAAATTTTGAAATTACATTCTTGACGAAACCCTTTTATTGAACCACCATGGTGTGAAGAAAATTCGTTTTCTGAAAATGTTGAAATTCAAGATGGCATTAATAAGAAAAACCTAAGTTGTGTCCGAAATTACTGAAGAGGCGATAAACTCCATAAAAATTTGCCCGAATGAAGTTTTAGTTGAATATTTCCACTACGGTTGGTTTCTCCCAAAGAAAATAATAATAACGAAATTTTTCTATTTTCGATTTTTTGTATCTTCGAAATTCTCAATTTCTCTTCAAAACAATAGTAATATTTTTCAATTTCTTTTTCATATTATCGTTCGTATCTCTTAGATAAGCGAGATTCTTGTGCTACTGCATTCTGGAAACGGACAGCCTGTATAGCAAGTTTGTTTTGATCGAAAATCAATTTATACATTATCATAGATGATTAGTATAATTGAATATTCCCGATTCAAGTGTTTACCCAAAAACAGCCCAAAATATTTGATTAACGTTTCCTTTTCAGTGAATATTCATTTCAATATTCGTATATTGCTAAGAAATGTATTATTTTGTCAAAAAGTTGCATTTTGGACTATCATTCATGGGAACTTCTTGATTTCCATCTCTATAAATGCCACATATTATGAAACACCCTGTCTAAAGGAGTTACAAGAATATGATGGATAACTATTTTAGCCGGATATGTGCTCTTAAATTAGAATGTAAATGTCATTGAACGTAATTCCGACGGAAACGTCTTGTCGAACACAAGAAACAAGCACCGATTTTCGAGGGAAACCTCACACTTTTATCCCTATTTTTCGTTCCGTATCTCTCGCAGACTTCTCAACGTTGATCCGAAAAGTCTGTTCGTCTATTTATATTCGAAGATATTGGGTTGAATAGATTCGACGTCTCGTAGCTGAAAGTCAACTTTGAAATTGAAAAAAGGCCTACACTTTGCTGCCCTATGATAATAAACACGTATTTTAGACGGTTTTATTTCGTCCAACGAATACCCCAATAAACCTCTGTAAAATTTATCACTTGTTTATAAATTCGTAGTTAAAGAAAGCACGAGTTATACTCTTTCCATTTGTCAATATCTAGTGATTTGTTTTTTATAAACAATCCATAAAGTGTTCTGGTTGTGCGTCATTGTGGCAAATACTTTTCGATATAATCATTGAAACAAATGTTTTATTTAACAAGGTATTTATATAATGGTCTCGATTTTGGGTAATTTAGGTAATTCGATTGTGCATTTATGGTTGACATGAAATACCAAAAATCACCTGATCATGTTCAGTATCTAATATTTCTTTCTCTACTTGTCCTGTTTATGTGCTTCTTGGAGTTTTTTTTTTTTTTAGGCGCAAAGGTTATTAATTTCCATGTAAAATATTTTAGTACCCTATTTTCTTAGCTAAAAAAACATCATCATGGACAATTCGGAACGTTCAGTAATTGAAATTTGGGTAAATATATCGATTTCATTAATTAGATCGTATTCGGAATAGAAAATCGTAAAAAATTCCTTGAAAGACAAAAGTCGATAGGTCGAAACGCTTTCAATTAAATGACAAGCAACTTTGACAGTTACTGAAACAAACTGCGCATAAACGTCCAAGAAATCTGCAAATTCTTCTGACTCTACAATAAACATACCAGATTTCAATTCATACAAAAACTTGATAATTTATAATCCTACCGTTAAGGTATAGAGGAATATGATTTTTCAGGTAATTGGAAAATATACTGAGCACTCCGTGTGAAAATAATGGCATTTTCCTTTTTTTGATAAAATTGCGAATTTCAAGTGAACCTGAATAATGCAGAACAATTCTTCAAACAGATATTTAGATAATGTAGTAATAAACATAAACAAAATCAGAGTTATAGTGTATTTATTCAGGGAAGATAGTTCTGACAGATTTGGTTATCTCTCTATACCATTAGTGCAAAATTAAAATTATCTAGCTAACCCTTGAACTTCTAATTGGTTAAGAGATAACTGGGAACATTTAGGCATCAATGAATATGACAACACTTCACTGTCACCTCACAGCGATGCCAAATTTATTCGTAGAGGATTCTTCGATTCGCTAATTCGCTTATTTTTATTCTGATATTTTTATGACCAAATGACGAAAGAATTCAGTGGGCATGATCAGAAAATGGTCGCATGTTGTTAAAATATTTTATACAAAAATGAGATATAGTAAAAATGACTGATAATAAATAATAAAGAAGTAGAAGCAAAACTATTGAAAGAGTACTTCCGAATCAAAAATTATGTTATATACAGGGTAGTTTTTGTAGAAGCGACAACGCATTATTACTGAAATTATTTTCAATCTTCAGAGATCACAACTGCTTCAAAATTGCAAATTTTCAGGAGTACGCCTTGTAAGGTACCAACCACCGTGTCTCACCCTGTATTCAATAATTTCTTATGAACCTTGCCCACTTTTTCTGACTTGAACAAAGCACTGTATGCATTGAATAAAAACAATGCTTAATCGTCAACGAAAATAATACATTCTCTTATAACCATGCAGAAAACCTCCAACAATAAATTCCCCATTACCCAACCCCTCAAGTCCCATTATTAATCAACAATCAGAACACGATCTCACCCCCGTGTGGGGTGCGATTATTTGTACAACGCCACCCTTGATTTACGACGTGGAATAGTGGAAAACGGAAGCTATTCCGAATCGTCTGTTCTCCCTCCTTTGATCCTCAGCTGAAGCTCGCTCGAGTCGACTATTCCTGTGGGACTCCAGTGTGAGGCGGGAGTTTTGCGACAAGACTCGGGGTTGTCGTGGTAATAGTAGAAGTGAGTTTGGTGCTACGACAATGTCTCTGTGGATTAGTTTCATGAAATCGGAACAGAAAGCGGGAAGTAGTGGTAGGAGGAGGAAACAAAAGAGATTATCTCAAGTGAGTGATTCGATCGAGAACAAAATTTACAAGTGTTCGTATTTTTTTTTAAGAACATGTGTCTAGGGTAAAAAATTTTGGATGATAATATTCGCTCTCAACGAATATTCGATACAAATACCCTAGAACACCATTCAGCATTTTTATTAGTATGCTCCAAAATCCGTAGAAAAAAATTTAAATAAAAAAAGTGGAATGACTCAATTAGCAATATGACAACGTCCGGTAAACCTTCAACAGAATATGTCACATCAATTATTGTCAAGTTTTCCAGAGTTCACATGGTGAATTATATAAAACAAGAAATAAAATAAAATCAAAAACCTAAAAGCAGGAAAACTAGCGAAAAAAAGTTAATGAATTAAAGAAAATAACACACAAAACCAATTGCATATTTTGACTTTCTAAAAAAAAGCAATAATTAGTTGTTGATTATTTATGAAATCTGGAAATATTCGATAATAACACTCATATTTTCGTACCAAGTTTTTTACTGTTTGAGGAAATGATGACAATTCAATTTTTATTACAAAAACCCAAATTTTTACAATTATACTGGCTCACAAAAATCTAGAAAATTCAGGTTCACTCGATTGGGAATTTTTACAACTTATAAAGAGATGGTTTAATGATGATTTTTTATGAATCATTATGTGTATCATTTGGCATCACTATTCAAGCTTATTTATAAAAAAACTTGTCATTTCATCTGTGATAAACGATCCAACAATAAATATATGGTTATTCTTAGAACGTCTAGAATTTACAACATATTAAGAGATCTTATACTACAAACGATAAATCAAAAATTATGTCAATATTCTTAACGATATTCTAATTAACTTCCTGAAAAAGTTGAGCATCTGGTAACGTTTAGATGTCCTGATGCGCCTGGATTATATTCTACAACTCATTCATTGACGAATGTGTTGAACACTTTTTTTCTGTATACTTGGCATCGGTCAGACACATCTGTCAACTCATAAATTAGGCTTCTACATCTCTGATTCACATTTATATTCCGTAGAAAATCAAATTGTGATGCTTTAAATCACCAATATTCTGGATATGTTCTATTTGAACTTCAGCCTAATGGTAAATTTATCAGCTTAATGTGTAGACTTTTTAACTTTCTTATTTGAATCGCCCTGTAATTGTTACGAGCTTGAGAGCTTTTATTAGACACACCTTTTGTATGATTGAACTGAATTTCAAAGTCATGAGCTTATTGACCCCACAGAACTCTAATAATATTAGGAAATATGATCGAAAATCAATATTGCCTTCTTCAAGAGAGCAATCTACGTATATTATAAAAAGGCTTATAATTTCTTATACCACTCGAGTCGAGTTATTTGTTGATATACAGGCCGTTTAATTGGAAAGAATAACTTTTCGGTAACTTCAAGGATGAACATCCTTAAAGATACTAGTGCAAACTGAAATATTCCACTAAAATCGCAATAATTCGAAAAAAAACATAGGAATTATTATGAGCAAGATATTATAAGTTTTTTTTCAAAATGTAATTGAACACAAAGTGTTTGACTTGAGGTTTATGTTGACTTCCTGTTCAACCAAAAATGCCACGCGCATCTAGTAATTGATTGTAATGAAACTTTTGAATCAAGAATCGATTAATCGAAAATTTTCCTCATACGAAGTTATCTTTATTTTCGATATTCAAGATAAAATCATAAAAATAGGGGCTTACCTTTTAAGAAAATCAATATGCAATGTTAGTTTTCTACCTCGTTTTGGTGAATTATCGAAATTTCGACGTACTGCATTGAATTGCATTCCTTATTGCTATAAGAAAATCAATTAAAGAGATATTCAAACGACTTTTTTTGTCAAAAATGAATCAACATATCTTTAACACATACATAAAATATGTCTATAATTTCGCGTTTAATTGGAAAATGTTATGTAATATAGGATATGTCATTCCAACTAAGCAAGTTGACATCAACTTCCGGTTCAATCGGAAATACTACGTACCTGATTATATTCCACATCGATTATCCAGGATTATCCCATTAAATTATTTGATTCTGAAATAGAAACATTACTCCTAATGAAGCAATCGAATGAAATGGTTGAATGCCGGCATCCTCGCATTCTTCAACTGAAGATGGACTTCAGATTTATACAATCGAAACGTCGTGATGAAAATTCAGCTCAAAATCATTATTTACTTTCAGGTTATGATTGATATTTTATGCGATGCAACTCGTTATGCAACGGGTTATTTTTATTGTTTTTCCTTTGTTTTAGTCTCGGGGCGACACCGAAGACACGGATTCCCCCAGGCCTCTGTCGGAGACTAGCGAGATGAGCGTCGAGGTCGGGACTTTCACCAAGAAACGGAAACAAGTCAGTGATAAGCAGCGACCTCTAACAAGATATCTACCAATTAGAGGATCTGATCTCGATCTTAGACAGCATATAGAATCAGCAGGTATTGAGAAATCAACTGAACTGAAAACTTTACCTAAACTAACCGTAACTCAGAAAACATTAAATATGGTATATTTATTTGAAGACGATGGTTATTATTCAACCAGTAGGTATTGCAAAATAAAAAGTACCTGGCTAATCACTGAACATTTAGGTAACAATAATTATGGCAATACTTTGCAGTGATTTCATAACGATGCCAAAGTTATTTCAACGGTTATCCTCAGTCCATAGTTAACCAATTTTGGTGTATATAATATTTGATAAATCGAAAACATTTTTCAAAACAATTTGAATGATAAACTTGATCTCACTTTCTGTTGTGGAGTGTCGTTTAAAAAAAAGAGACAAGCAGCAACACTGCATTTTCTGTAGAGCTGTTACAACTATCTTGCTCAAATAAATAGACTATACATATGTACTAACTCGACGAATAATTTATAATAATTACCCATTCAATTGTTATTGCGTGTTTATAATTTATTGGACATAGAATTGCTAATTCATCTATTATTGCTTATTTTCAAAAACTGACAACTGTATATGCGAATATTTTCCAGATTCTCAAAAGCAATTGGTATGTTAATTCAATCATTTTCGGACATCCGGGATATTTTCAGACATCCTTATTATACACAATAGTAGTTTTTTATCTACAGATAACTGTTATTTTAGATAAACCAGATTGAGTTAGAATTTTTTGCATAGTAGCCAGACAATCTTTATGTGATTCACAAAATTACCAATATAATCAGATTACTTCTTGAAAAAAATCTCTCTCAATTTTGAGTAATTCTAACCTAGTCAATTTTTTTAATTTATTTGAGTGAATTTTACAGAAAATAATATTTCTTTGTTTTTGTTTACAACTACGATACGAACTGTCAATGATAAATCTTACCCTTACCCCTTATAAAAATTATGCACCTAGGAGATAAATGTCAAGTTTTTTTCTCAAAAATGGACACCCCCACCACCCGAAAGTGTTCTAGTTTACCTATACGTAAGACAGTACTTCTACTGTATTTATCTACTATCTACTAATTATTAACTTAATTGCTTCCAGGTCATCAAGTTGTGTTGTGTCCGCACGTCCTCATAAACTCAAGTACCTGTCGAGGATTTCTTCACAAAAAGGGTTCTAAACTGAACGGTTGGTCTAGGAGATGGTTCGTTTTTGACAGAACCAAGCATACTTTCACATATTATTCAGATAAAAGTGAAAAGAAGCCCAAAGGAGGAGCATATTTCCAGGTAGGAATCCTATTATACCATACTAAATCAAGGAAATGAAATTGACATGCCATTATTCGAAAAATTTTGAAATATTTACGATGCTCAAAAACTCCATTTAGTTTTAGGTTTATATGAGTGTTATATCTGACAATGCAAGTTGGAACCTTTTTCCCAATATTATCTTATGAGGTAATTCTAAGCTCTTTTAGAACACGAAGAAAAAATCATGCTATTATGTTTTATCCGCGGAAAATTTTCATACTGAACTCACCAGATGAAATATTATTAAAATGTCATAGAATTCATATTCAATGGGTTCGAGAAATCGAAATTCTATTGTAAACCTCGATCAGTGATCACTAGGACATTCAAGGGTACTGCTGAACAAATATGAAACATTGGTCTTTCGATTTCAGGCTATTGAGGAGGTTTACTTAGACCACCTAAACAGTATAAAATCACCAAATCCCCAGCTGACTTTCATAGTCAAAACCCACGAGCGCCATTACTATTTGATGGCACCATCTCCGGAAGCAATGAGGATATGGGTGGATGTGATTTTCACCGGAGCAGAAGGTTACAGAGAATTCGAGCACGGGACCTGATGGCATTTTTGACATTGTTCCAGTGCTATCCTTTAGACTTTCTGCACGTCAATGTCAATTAGAGGGAATAGGAGATCTTGATCTGAATATTTCTATATAATTGATTGTTGATGTATTTGTAAATAAAGCTAGAATTGTTGTAATGTGATATACCATCATGGTATAGTATTGATTCGAATTTGAATGTGTCTTGTTTAGACGTTACCAATTGTGTTTTATTGAATTTTGAGTATGGCTTGTGTTCCATGCCACTCTCGTTCTTGGAAATTAGTGCCTTCGAGAAGACTACAATTTTTGAATATTTTTGTATATTGTGAGACTGTGTACCCCTAAAATTTTAACATTGATAATTGTGTTGGAATTAAATATTTATATAAAAACAATCTGGTTGTTTAATACCCTATAGAGTCAATTATTGTTGAATAGTCAAAGTATACAATCAAATACTCCACTTGTAAAAGTCAGTATTCTTGATAAATATATCAATGGGACAAAGGTGAGACAATTGAATTTTGAATCGACAAGGTCAAATAGAGGAAATGCATCACCTTCATTTACCTCATTGATATCTGTTATTGCAGAGTTGAGTAATGCATATAAATTTATTCAATAACAAAACATTTGCATACAACATTTTATGAAGGTGGCCGGTAATGATGCAACAGGATAATTTTAAATGAAATATATTTAATTATCCATGTTAGCATTATTATCACAAATAGGTATTGCATACATATAGTTTTGCATCATTTACAATGAATTGAATAGTAGAAAAATATAAAATGGGAATAAAAGTGTTCGCTTATCCAAAGCAATAAATGATATATCAAAAATAAAATTAGTAAATAGATCACAATTAGTTATATTGTTTCGTTAATAAGTCAAAGCAATATTCAAGCAAACTAGATTGTAAAAAAGATAGTCTGCCGTTGATATTAATACTGACAATATCATATCAAGGGGTATAGTTGTATAGAAGTTAGTGAATTCATTAGTTATTTTCTTAGTATAATCCAAAATTTCAAGTTTTATTCTCCCCTCAATCCCATGGACAACAACATGCCAGCTAAAACAAGAGGCACATCTGAAAATAATAATATTCATAAAGGGTACTGCATTGAAAACTCATTGGAGAAACATAACACCACTCAAGACTCAATCGTATATAATGTATTGTAAGGATGTATTGCATTGGAGGATGTTCATGCAGAAAACTTTGAGAGGAAAGCTTGAATTATGATTCAAATAGGCGGCGAAGAAGAGAGAATTTTTGTATTTTTGTTATTTAAACCAAACCCTCTATTAGTGAATATAGAACATAGATATTTACAGGGTGTTCCTTGAAGATATGCTAATATTTGAAGGTGCATTTTGTGATGTATGTAATTTTACATTTTCTCTACCAGGAACACCCTGTATAGCCTTATAAAATACTACATACTTGTGCCAATTGCTTTTGAATCCTTTGCCGATGAAGTCATATCTGTTTTCTTAAAATGAAGAACTTGTGGATCTGACCCCATATACCTGATATTCTCATGATCATACATTTTCTTCAAGTAAACCAAAACCTCTGCTTCATCCCAGGAATCATCTACCTTATAACACTTGGGGCAATTGACTTTAGAAGGAAACTGGATCTTGGGGTACTCTGGATCCTCAGTAGCATCACCTGCTAAACGTTTATTCACTTCGTTGTGAGCTCTCCACAGCCAAAGAATACTCTCATTCCAAGAGGGAACTTTGTAGAATTCACGTCTGTTTGCCATTTCCACAAAATGGTTAGCACAATCCTCACAACTGAAGTAGTTCTTGATATATCCATACATAGCTTCTAAAACCACTCTGGGGTTCGAGTCTGGGTCTGAGGATTGGGCATTGGCTGCATTGATTGTCAGGTAATGGAACATTTTCCAAAGGCTGCAAGGGTATCCTCGATGGGCAGAAGGACTAGCTCTGCAAGCTAGCCATTCTTGTGGGGATGAAAATACTTGTTTTCCAGGCTTATCAGCTTCCATTACCAGCTTTCCTATCTCTGTTCCAACTATATGATCCCTAGAGTAAGCATAGGTCTTTATTTGATTCAATAGTGATTTTCCATTGGTACTGAAAGGGAAATATTTCACCAAAACGTCTATAAATGCTCTCAATGATTTAAGCTTTTCACCAGATATATCTTTGGTTAGCCCTACTTCGTGTTTGAGGGAATAGCGAAGTGAGTTCTCTAAATCTCCTTGGAAAACAACATCACCCATTTCTTTGATTTTTTGCCTCAATTGTGCATCATCCTGCAGAGATTCCTGGTTATCGAATATCGTGTTATTTCTGTATGAATGCTCCTCTGGCAAACTTACATTCTTAGATGTCAAATATTCAATTATTTTCATTTTAAAACCATCTCTATCTGCAGATGGTATGCTCAAGAACTGTAGTTCAGTGTCTTTTTCTATCACATACAAAGCAGGAAAGAGATCTTTTTTCAAAAATGTGTCATTTACAAAGCTATATCTCACTAATACTGACTCGACTTTATGGAAATCCATTGTGAGTGATTGTCCAATATCACTCATAGGTTCTTGAATTATAAGGAACACATATCTAAGATCACGAGAAGGGACATTGAACAATTTATTCAGCTCAGATTCATTGAATGGTTTCAAATTTGGAAACTGTTGTCCCCTTCCATTGAATTGCTCATTCTCAAGTATGTCCAGAAGCTTTTTTCTGTGCTCTGATACATTGGTATGAGAGTCTGATTTGATTTTCAGGCCCAAATTTTGTGGGCCTTCTTCATATTTTTCATGGAAATATTTGAACGTGGGGTAGGTTGTTACTTCAAAAAATGTACATATAGGAGAATTGTTATCATCAGCACAATCTAAAGCTGCAACTCCAACAATGTCACTCCAACTTTTGATGTCTGTAGCAAATTTTTTCACAATTGGTGCTGCTCTTTGACAATAACCACACCAGTTACTGTAGAACTCTACCATCCACGACTTTTCACTACCATAAACAGTAGTATCAAAATTTCTCACAGTCAAAATTTGTACATCATCATCAGGGGAATATAATCCTTCTGGGTAGTAAGTTCTGTTATTCTTGATAACTGCAGTGATAGAAAAATCTACCAAAGTGAATAAAAAAATTATAACTATGATACTGTTGCTGTATTGTATCATTTTGATTTTGTGTGAATGAACCAGATAGAAAATTCAAATTATCATTGCTAAACATATACTGATAAGTCACACCATACAGCTACTGATTAATACTGAGGATGGGCGTATAGGTATGCTATTCTTCATTATGAATCGGTTATCGGCTCACTGGTTTTTCCCATTAGGAATCTATCGATGTCGTTTACCTTGACCAAAGTTGTCTTCATATTTGACCTTCATATTGGTTCCTTGCATGATTTTTTTTTATTGAAAATTATATCATACTGACCTGCACTTCTGAAATTCAAATATTTCAATGTTAGCTATTTTATTGAATTTTATCACCACGTAAAATTTGTTCAATTTTGTCAAATCATTTTTAATTGGAGATTCAAATGTATAATTATGAAATTATAAAAATTTCACCTGTCAAGCATTGGACAGACGAGTGACAAATGTCAGATATCGTACTACGTCAATTAGTCAAACTCATGCTCATGCATATTCTTAATTGGATTTAATTCAGAGGAGAAAGTCAAACTTCTTTTGAAAATATAACGTTATTATTTGCATTATTGTTTGGCTAAAATCTATTTCAGATATTTATTCAACAAATTGTATTGTGTGTTTATATTTACATACGAAATAACTCAAGTGAATTAAAATATCAACACTGTTTAAAGTCAACTATAAACTGGTTCATACAGGAGAATTATAATGAGAATTTTTATTATTATTGATGATAAATAGCATATCTAACACTATTTGGCAAGTTTTCTTTACATTTGTCATAGTTATAGTGGAGCTTTTGGGAAACTAAGCATAGTAACAATATGCTTAACATTGTAAGCTCATGTTGATGGCTTTTCGCAGTAAACTTTCTTCATCATCCTCTTCTGGACTAGTATTGAATGTCTGTTGCATACTTAATTGTAAGGCTTCTTGAAGCTCCCTGGCCTCATCATCAGGAGTAAGACAATCTTGATCATCCCTAAGACTCATCTGCAGGGCTGCTTGTAAATCTGGGTCACTCTCATTAGATATATTTGTACTCAAAACTGGCCTTGGGGTAGATTGAATAGGATTGCTCCTCAAAATTTCATCAGCAGTGCATTCAGGCAAATTTCCCAACACAACAAATATAGAGTAACCATCATTCTTCAATTGAGCCAAAAATAATGCTAAATATGTATCGGAAATCAACTGAGGGTTTGACAACAGAGAATTTAAATTGAACCATTGCTTTCCTATACTTCTAATTGTCAACCAGTGGTCTCTATAGTTACATATGAAGGCAGACATTTTGCTTGGGTCAGTGTTGATACGTTTGTCTGTACTTGAGTAAGGCACTAATTCTAAGCCCCAAACTTGGAGTGCACTACTAATAACTTGAACAGAGAAATAGCCACTGTCATCCATGTTACCAGAAGGTTGTGCCAAAAATGTTTGATATTCTTCACTTTCTTCTCCACATTCTGCCATTCTTTGTCTCTCCTCTTCATCTAATCTTTGGGCCAAAGTACTCAAATCTACTGCAGTGAAATAGGGTCCTTGAAGTAGTGAGTTAAGGCAGTGCTGAGCACATAATGATCCTTCTTGCTGCAACACAACCAAATTAGGACATGATACAAAATAATTTCATCTCTTAAGGATGTACCTTCTCATGAAATATAACATCCATAACTGTAATTTGCAATGCCTAGAAACAAAAATAGATGATGAATAATTCTAGGTTACTACTACAAATTCACTGGACACTGATGGCATTGTTATTTTCGGTAACCATCTACACCGGAAATATCCATGTTCGTCCTACTAGTCACAAATTTTCTTCTGGAAAATTAAAACGACTTTGACATTAACTTTTTGCATACTTTTCTATTTTTCCAAAGAGAAATTATTTCCTCAATCGATATGACAGACCAAATTTTGCATTTATTTGACAGATTTTCCAATTAGTTTATCACTGAGTACCTATGAGTTGAAGTAATCACACTAATCACAGTACGTAAGCAGTAAGCACAGAGTTTACATATATTCCGTGACGTACACCACGGTCATACACATAGGTGTGAAGATTACGGCATTTTGAGTGGTGGGGGGTGGCACCAGTTTTGAAGAAAAATTTGCCATAATTATCAGCTAGGAGGACATAGGGGTATAATCACGTGATCAATCTTCGACAACAAAACAAACCGTTAGGACTAAAATGGTAAATAAAATCGATGACATAAATATTCTATCTTGCAAAATTCTCTCGAATAAATAAAAATCGTATCGTTCCTACTTTCAAGAAGCTGATCGAATCTGATTTGTGATTGGCTGACAAAGTGACAATAGAGGACAGCGCTGCAGGTGACGAAACATGAGAACCACAAAAATTTCCTCAATGTTTGGGCACAGAACAACTAGCTATAGTTAGTTATTCTGTGATTAGGGTCACCCCCCACCATACGAGTTGCCAGACCTATGTACGATCGTGGTGCTCATTGTGCTCAATCATACTTGACATTTGATTCATTCAAACATGGCGGCATGTCGTCAGTGCTGTGCTGTGTCGTGGTGAGTATAATTTTTATAAAATTTTCGCTTTATCACTTCAAATTCCCATTAAAATGTACGTAAAACTTTTTTTTACACCATGTTTTGTTGTTTGAGATATGAATAATTTTACCAAAGCCCGTTTTGATGTTTTTACGAATGAAGTCGGATATTTTAACCCTTTTCATATCGCATCCTTCCTGCCGCATAATCTACGCAGTTCGTTGTTCTTTATTCAAACATGTACTCAGAAAAATTGGAATTTTCGTTGGAAATCATTTCTGAAATTATCAGTACACTGTGTTTGATGAGTTTCGGAGGTTTCAACTACTATAAATAAATCGATAATACCTATGACCATTGTCTACCACTACCCTTGTCCATAATGTTGATATTTTAATTCGCGCTACCAAAATGCTATTAGTCAATCTCTTACTTGCATATTACACTCATGTTGATTGTAACTAATCATATTTTTATTATTACTCGTAAACAAAAATTTTCTATTATTCAGGGACTATCTTTTCTTATTAATTTTTACTGGAGGTCGTGATTTCTATTCTGAATGACTGGTTTGGACAGTGTCGAATTTGAAATGAAACTGATACAGCACATAATTGACTCAAATCTAAGATATCAGAATTGCTTGGTGTTGAACAACATTCCTCCATTTTATGGATACTTGTAGGTTAGAAAATCAGATGTTCATGAAATTCTCATTTCATATCAATTTGTTGATGATACTTATTTGATACATTTAATTTTTGAATTTTGACTACTGCAGTGATATAGTAATAACTATTGATTATTTATATTTCAGCTTGTGTAACTAAGAACTCCAAAATTTAGTCTAGAAAATTCAAAGTAACAAGAGCATCCAGAGCAACTACTGGCCTTCCTTGCGATAAAGAAATTATGAGCATTACAGCACAATACGCACCCAGCACGCATTGAAGACATCTGAGGATTTTTTTATTTAATTTTTCATCCCTCTCATACAAATTCAGAGTGATTGTGTATTGAATCGGATTGTATTATTTTTTACCATTGGATTATTTTCCCATAAGCATTGTGAACATTGTATATTGTGCGCGAATTGCATAGTGAGTAATTTTTGATTAATTGCGTGGTGAGGACAGCCATATTATAGACTTTTGTGTGGTATTTGTTATATAAATACCAACTCTTAACCATTCTGTGATATTCACTACACTTAAGGAAAGATTAGAAGTGTGAAGGAAGGAAGGAAGCAAGCAAAAAGTCATTGTAAGGAACTGATAAATATGTCCACGAATCCTCAGTGGAAGAATTTCCAGCCGCCTCCTGATAACATCTCCCAAAACTCAAGTATCATGGACTTCAAGTCTCTGACTCCTAATGGTAAGTTTTATCACTGCCTCAAACACTTGATCTGCTTAGCAGGAAGTATTCCACTTTTACAAAACTTAAAATGAAATGTGTATGAAAATATTTCAAGGTTTATTGAATGAACAACCACTGTTTTCACTAAATCATGATCTAGAGTACAAGCTTCTTTCCCAAACAAATAAATAGACCGACAAAAATCGTTTCCAGGAAAGGCATCTCAAGCATACAACTTCAACCGTTCAACCTCCACCTCTCGCTTCGGCGACTTTCCCAGCCTGCAAGAGAAGCCGTCGCATCAGCAGCAGCATTCATACAACAACGGTGTCTACGGTTCCTCCAGCACCACGAGCACGACGCCGCGGTTTCCCATTGGAACGTTCTCGCTCGACTCGAGCAGCGTGTTCAACAGCAGCGGGGACAGTTCGTCGAATAACACGACGACGGCAGGGGGTTCCTTCTCGAACGGCAGCAACAGCAGCTACAACAACGATTCGTCAAACTCGTCGAATTTGGGGACAAGAGAGACGGGGATCATCGAGAAATTATTGGTGAGTTTTGGTTGCTATTAATCAAATGATATTTATTGATGACCATTATTTTTCAATTTTCAAACATTAAATTCGCTTTCCTTCCAGCACTCGTATGGATTCATTCAGTGTTGTGAGCGCCAAGCTCGATTATTCTTTCACTTCAGTCAGTTCAGTGGCAACATCGAGCACCTGAAGATTGGCGATCCCGTGGAATTCGAAATGACGTATGACAGACGCACCGGCAAACCTATAGCCAGTGCCGTTACCAAGATTGCTCCGGAGGTTGTGAGTTCTTTTTAATCATATGGAATATCATATTCGAGAAAGAAATCAACATATAGTTTCAGATTTCAATCTAATAATTCTGATTTTTATTTCTCCGCTTCAAGAGAACAAATTTTTCAACTATTATATGCATTATAATTGAAATGGATGTTGGATGAAGGACCCCGGTCGATGGCCAAATTGATTGTATTATTTATTATATTTATTACAATCAATATCTGTGTAATAATGATATCTGTTCAACTATTTTGTGAAAAAATTCAAATTACCTCGGACTGTTGATGTTTTTTTCTTTTTTGATACAATATAACTCAGAAAACGATCACTTAGGATGTTCCTGTTTTTTCCGGAAATAAATTATAAACAGTATAATTATTCTTTCATATCAAGATCAATTCTTTAATCGATATATGGTCCAGCAACATCACAAGTGTTGCTTATGTGACATAACTAAGAACTTAAAATAAACATCCTTGAACGTTTTTTTGTATTTCTTAGGTATTGAGCGAAGAACGAGTAACGGGCACAGTGACAACGGAAATCAAATCGTCGGAAAACTCTTCCGGCGACACAACCGGCAGAATAAGCTACGAGAATCGCGGTGAATGTTTCTTTTTGCCTTACACCAAAGACGATGTCGAAGGAAATGTAACGTTGAGTTCTGGCGACAAAGTCAGTTTTCAAATTGCTACCAATAACCGGTAAGAAGAAACATTAGTTGATTATCTAATCACATATTGCTTTTTCACTGTCCTTCAGAAGTTATATTTTTGTTTGTCCAAATTCTTAGGACCAATTTATGCTTCATTATCATTACTGCAGTCTTGAAAACAAGTAGAGAGTAGTCGAACTTGAAGAATGAATCAATTTAATAAGCTCTCACATCAATGGAAATGTTTCATGATGATTCTTTGCGATAGGCAGTATGTTTCCTTGAAGGGGATACATCAATCAATCAAAATATGTTATAATCCAAAGTTTTACATCTTATTGATGAAGTCTTGATAAAATGAAAAGAACAAATGTAAATAAAACAAAACACTTTGCAAAACACTTCTGTGAGAATTTGTTTCACTGATTATCTGGAAAAGCTGGTGGAGTAATGATTTTGACACTGGCTTATAAATGATTATATAATTCAGCAGCATTATCAATAATGAAGTTTTTTATAAAATTTATTTTACAATTTTCTTCACACCAAAGAAGTTACGAAAACTAAGTTACAAAATTGAAATTAACGTGACATCTTCATACATCACCCCTTACAACCATGGAGGTATGTGAGGTGCATAATACCAAAGCTATTTCAATAACAATATGGCATCGGTTCAAGGCTAACGATAATGACGGATAAATTCGGTCATCTTTCCTCAGAAATTTGACTTTTCTATTACGCAGTGTGCGTCGTACCAAGGGGGACGAAAATAAAGGCAAACAATCAATCCCTAAATTTTCTAGTGGCAACCTCGGTGCCTGTCACGTACGTTTGGAAAATACGGCCCATCCCGTCAAGTACCAAGGCGTGGTGTGCTCGATGAAAGAGAATTTCGGCTTCATCGAGAGAGCCGATGTCGTCAAGGAGATATTCTTCCACTTCTCAGAAACCAAAAATAAAGAAGAAATGAGATTAGGAGATGATGTTGAATATATTATTCAAACGAGAAATGTAAGTTATGTATTTGATTTTTTTTACTGGTACTCGACATAAATTTGTATCTCTCTTATTTAACATCAAAACTGATTCATACAACATCTAGTAAATTAACATTGTGATGTCACAACTGCTAATCAACCGCGGGCAGCGATAGTCAAACATCATGCTTTTTGTAATGAATGAAGAATATGTATAGAAAACATCCCAACGTGTTTTTGAATGAAATCATCAGCCTCTGTTGAAGATTCAAGGAAATCCATGGAGAACATTCAATTTTAGTAAGGAACACAATGATATTAATGGCATGAATCACAACCCGTTATTTTGTCGTGTTTATTTCACCTGATTTTGCTTTGTATTAAGAAAATATGAACATGAAATATAATCATAGGTTATGAATCCTTTCCATCAGTGCCATAATATTAATTTGCAGCTTTACTGACTGTAATTCAATGTATTTATTCACATCGTTAGCAAAGCGAAAAATCAATGACGATACATAGACTCCCATACAATTCACAATAATGTAGGAGAATTAAGATATATGGGGCTTTTATTTCAGTGCAAACTGACACGAACTATTTTTTCGTGGACGAAATTGGATGAAATAACTCCAGAAGCCCCAAAAACAGTTCAATATTAGCAGTTGTCACAAAGAGCGCATTTTTTAAAGCCAAATTGAAATTGATTTTTTATCGGATATTACATAATCTTTCCCAAAGAC
Source organism: Plagiodera versicolora (assembly GCA_037013635.1). Taxonomy (NCBI): domain Eukaryota; kingdom Metazoa; phylum Arthropoda; class Insecta; order Coleoptera; family Chrysomelidae; genus Plagiodera; species Plagiodera versicolora. The sequence continues at coordinate 4,790,308 of CM072991.1, read as the reverse complement.
AAATTTCTGATTTTGTGATCTCGCCTATCATTATCAAATGTTGATAAATTAACCAAACGTTTCTTTTTTTTCGCGTCAGGGCAAAGAGGTGGCGTGCAACATAACCCGCCTTAGTCCCGGCACGGTCATCTTCGAAGACCTCAAGCCGGACATCATGAAGGGTCAAGTGCTGAAACCCATCGACAGGGGACCGCGCAACCCTAACGACGCGCTGCCAGGACGCGTGCGTTACAGGGCGGCCGACCACTCCGAAGTGGAGATCTCCTTCAGCGAAAAGGACCAGATGGGTGACTTTACTTTGCGCCACGGCGATTGGGTGCAGTTTCAGATTGCTACTGATAGAAGAGACGCTTTGGATAGGGCGACGCATATACAGTTGTTGGACGAGAGTTTTACGTGAGTTGAATGTTGTTTTAGTCTCAGATGAATTAGTATAAGATGAGTAACGCCTATACCAAAAGCGTAAGGGGAAGTGGCCCCAAGATAAACTCATGAAAATCGGTGGTGCGGATTTCTTGCGATAGAGTACACACTGAACAGTGATATTCACATTAATGTTACACAGCAATTATTTTGGTTCAATAAGAACAAGTGTTGTTCCAGAAAACACATATTTATTACATCCTTTTGTTACATCATAAATTTCATACTTCATGTTTCAAATTGTTAAACAAAACAATTCCCATAGTATATGCAAATAAATATCAATGTTCTTGCCTTTGGATGGATTTCATCACCGAAATGAGTTTTTCTTTTTTCATTTTCATGTTTTTTTTTTGGCATACCAGCTGAAATTATTTTAAAGTGTGCTACCTTCTAATTGAAGTATGATAAGATAACTCTCCAGATTTTCTTGATGAATTTGGTGAATCATTTTTCCGTCTTAAAATTAGACATAATATAATGATCAAAATAAAAAAGTTGCATGAAAGAACATACTGTATACTTCCAGGAATTGATAAAATATTTCTTTAGGTTCATTTCCCAGGTTCTCTATAACAAATAGTACCGGGGAATACCGAATTTCAAAAGTTGTTTTTGTGCCATTTTCAGAATTTGAAGCTGTTAGAGTTCTATCTGAAATTATTGCTGATCTATTCAAACTAGACCTAAAAAATAGATTCATATAATTAGGTACAGTTGAATTCAGTTACATACCTCAGACATGGAAAAGAAGTGTTCTCTGTATACTTTGAGGTACTTGGTCCTGGACTATCCAAAGTTTCAGTGTTGAAACTCGTACAGTGATAATCCATTTGTAAACTACAGAATTGATATTGAGAATCCTTAGATATACATAAAAAAAAAACTTGTGATCTTGATACTCTCTCATCATCTGCTATTGATAAAAATGGAATAGCTTCTCCTTTCAATACTATTTGTCCAGAATTATTGACAATCTTGGGAGAAAAAATGTTCTTCAAACACAATATGAAGATTATTGGGTTCTAAAATATAGAGCTATTCACCAACATTGTCACATTGAAATGTCATCGGGAAATCTGGAAATATTCATGATTTATATATAATAATGTAGGTTTAAATAAAAAATTTGCCACGCCATTGACCTGTGAAATGGTAAATAATCCCAAATGTTTTCTGTATAATCACAAACTAAACACTTTTTGCTCATTTTCACACTTGGATAATGTCAAATATAACCAAATATGATCTGATAAACCTCTAACAGCACCCAAACTTCTGTAAAATAGTAAACTTAAGCTAAAAACTGCGCGTAATGGCGGATTTGTTTTGACACACAAACACGGGACACAAATGACAGACTTTTTGAAGGCGCGAAATTCAAATTAACCAATTAGAGTAGCGACCAACCAAATTATTTGAATTGCCCTAATTGATATGAAAGGGATGTGATGCTGGGGCCGAACAAATGTTTGTTGTTACTCATCTTGTTAAAATGTGAAATCTATGGTTTTAGTATTCGTTAAACCAGTGGTTGCCAAACTTATTAGCCAAATATAAATATAACAACAATTTTGATGCACATAATGTTGTAAACCGGGTTGATCTGTCGTTGGTCATCTCACCACATTATAGTGCTAAATAAAGGTCTGGATAATTAACCTCGACCATCTGAATTTATTGGTCGGGGCCAGTCCCCAGTACTACATTTACTTCCCAAAACACATTGACACACTGTTGAAAATGACAAACAGTCGTAAACCCTTGTTTCTAACCGCCCCCCACGTTATATTCTTTAGTGTATCCGGTGAGAAAAGAGAACAAGGCGTGGTGGCGTCCATCAAGGAGGGTTTCGGCTTTCTGAGGTGCGTCGAGAGAGAGCCGCGCCTCTTTTTCCACTTCAACGAGATCCTCGATTTGGAGCGAGGCAATCGGCTGCAGATCGGCGACGAGTTCGAATTCACAGTCGTCCAAGACCAATCGACGTCGTCATCGTCGTCGAGTATGTTCTCGAACAATCGGCAAAGCGCCATCCGCATGAAGTGGCTGGTTCCTGGGACAGTTAAATTCGAGGTTGGTAGAACTGATTGACACGTTCAAGAGTAATTCTCAATGTTTCCATAAGAAAAAAGAGATTTTATTCAGAAATTATGCGTATTGTTTTGACGTCAAAAGTACTTAATTATCGTGGAAATCAAGAGTAAATTGACTTTATGATGAGATCAAGTTAGATGAAAAACTTTGTCATTGTTGTTGTTTTGATTTATTCGCAATTCAATGCCAATCCATAAATACAAGTGAGGACTCCCGAGCTTATGTGCTGACTTGCTGCACACGCAACAAAATTGAAACGAGATCTCGCATTATCTATTTTATTTAGCACTTCTCACCAAAAAACATCACAAAAAACAAGTACTATGAATTCATGATTCATTCCATTACAAAAATAATTATCTTGTCATCATGATATTATGATGTCCAGCACTCAAAACTTCTTCACCTTCATGAACACTTCTGAAAGTGTTTGTGCCTTCAAAGTACCCCAAAATAAATCTTGCCATTCGAATCTAAAAACAAAACAAATAATCAGAAACCTGTATATATTTTGATCTAATCATTCTCATGCACAACAGGATTGTAACCTCGTATTATTTTCAATATAATACAATGAATAAAACAAATGATAAAGCTTATCACTTTTAGAACAATGAAAATACATACACAAGCTCACTATAAAAGTCTGAAATGTCTTTATTTTCATTATAAACTCACACTTTATTAATGAAAAAACACATATAACCTAATGCAATGAAACTATCCAATGTCAGCATGTGTGGTTCTGTGACTGCCGATTGTGGCGCTGCAATCTTAAATTCATTCGCCAATAGTTGATTTTGTTGAGTATATTTTAATCGAATTGAATGAATTATATCATATATCATGTACACTAATGTACCACCAATTGCCGGATATTTAACAATGTCTTGAAGAATGAATTCTATAGGATGCCTCACCAATTGATTTGATTTATCCGATTTCAGGTATTGATAGAGAGAGAACTTGTCGGTGTGGTAACGACCGACGTCCCTCCCAGCGGCTGGAGTACACGTAGCCCTGCCAAAGGTCAAAGTGGTGGAGAAGGTTCGAGCGAAACTGGGACTATCGGCTACGTCGTAGACGGTGTCAAGAAGTCCATCGGCTTCTACACGAAAGATTGTAACGTCAAACCGTTTCCGCGGGCCGGTGATAAGGTGAGAAATAATTTTGAAAACATATAATTTGAAATTGAGTTACTGAAAAGGAAAGGAAAATCTATTTTTTTTTATCAGAACATACAGAGGTGTGCACAGAAATCGGCCAGAGCCGTAACTTCTAAATCATTCGAGATCGAAATTTGAAATTCGGTGGGTAGCAACTATATACTATTGTTCATTTTTTTAAGAGAAAAATTGTGTTCCCCCAAATTTTGATTTTCAAATGGATCCCCCTTTTTATTTTTCCATTTTCAGATTCAGGGTATCATTTTACATATACAGGGGGTTCCATTTGAAAATGAAAAGTTGGGGTCACTTCCGGTTAGACCGGAGTGATAGAATACAATTTTTCTCTTCAAAAAATGAACAATATCACGATATGCTGTCAAAACAATTTTTTGCAATATTTTATCAATGCGCACCACACTGTTTATTACGGCCTCTTGGATTAGGCGAAACTTCACACACAAATCTTTTTTCTCTATAGGTGAAGTTCAATATAAGTCAGGTGAAAAGGAACAAGGAATTTATCGCGACGGACGTGGAGGTATTGCACCAGGCGCAGAATGGAGTTAAACATAGCACATCCAGGAACAACAGTCAAGTGTATCAGGGCTTCATTGCAGCGTTGAAAGACGGTTTTGGTTTCATCGAGACGGTCCAACACGATAAGGAGGTTTTCTTCCATTTTAGGTAAGTTTTTTCGAACCATTAGTACTTCCCGTATTTAATAGATTTGCGAAACTAGCCTCTTCACTTCGGAGAAGTTTTAAAAACGATTCTCGTGATGTTGAAAACACAAATGATTCATTAATTTCACAGCAATCGTAACATTCTACGTTCTACAAGATTCAGGTTATTGTTCTTTCGTTTAAGAATAATCTTTGGTTACAATAGTTTATAAAAATAATATGAAAATGGAACATTCTACGATTTTTGACCCTCGTTTCATTGTACTGAATATAAAAATCATCTTCCCTTGTTCGTATAAATAATCAGTTTCTCCATCGTCACCTATATTTATTTTTTCTTATTTGATTCTTATTCAAATGGAAGAAATTATTATCAACACAAATGGAAGTAGATAAATACCCAAACGAAAAGCTATGTTACCTAACCTATTCTTTTGGCAAAGAATTTCTTAATGCGCATGTCAATACTCATGAATCAAAACGGTACTTATGTATTGGTCCTTTTTTTTTTTTCTACAGCAATTTTGAAGGTGATGCCACGAACCTAGAACTTGGCCAAGAAGTCGAATACAATCTCGGCAATCGCGGTAACTCGGGTTCCTGCTCGTCCGCTGAAAACGTCAAAGTGGTGGCGAAGGGCACCATCACTTTGCCGCAGGTGAGCGGCGAGACTCTCGAGGGTGCCGTCGTCAGACCCTTGCGCTCCGTCAATCCCGACCAGACGGAGTACTCGGGGATGATCAGGGCGAGAGACGAAGAGGAGGAGTTCGAGTTTGGCATCATGGGGCTGGTGAACAAAAGAGAGTTGCTGCAAGTGGGCGACCAGGTACAGTTCCAGGTGGACGCTACGGGAAGGGCGGCCAATATCGTGGCCGTCAGGAAGAAGCTGAGGGCTGCTGTTGATGCCATAAAGGTGAGCAAAGTTTATTTGGCGATTTGATTTTCGTCGTGAGAACGATGATGGATTGGGTTTTGTTCTTTTTGTAGGGACATTTCGGTTTCTTGGCCTATGAAGTGGAGGAAGGCAAGAAACTATTTTTCCATATGACTGAAGTGAAGGACAATGTTGCTCTTCAAGTGGGCGATACCGTGGAGTTCGTGCTTGTGACGAATCATAGGAGTGGAAAGTCTTCTGCTTGTAACGTTGTCAAAGTCGGGTATGGAATTTGTATTTACACTCTAATTTTTTAAATGTCCTATAATCTGCGGCGACATCAACAATAGCAAGTCAAATTTAAAGACAATTTGTCATGGTGTTCCTCAGGGTTCTGTCCTTGGCCCTTTACTATTCATCATTTATATGAATGACTTATGTAGCTTTATCTCACCAACAAAGTGTGTTTTGTTTACCGACGACACAACCCTCATATGCTCAGACAAATCATTTACTAGTTCACCACAAATGATGGACAGTAACAAAACTTTAGCAAACACTTGGTTCACAGCAAATAAACTGAAACTGAACGATAAAAAACCCCAGAATATTGTGATTTCCCCAAACACCAATGTAACTCTAGGAGACAATATTGAGTTTCTAGGTATTTTTATTGATGCTAGACTTGGTTGGTCCAGCCATATTGAGGAAACTACTCGTGAGCTGTCTAGTGTTTTATATGTTATTTAGACATTTAGGAAATGCTGTTGGTTTGATGACACTGAAAATAGCATATCATTCACTATTCGACTCAGTTATTGCATATGGAGTTTTGATTTGGGGGCATTCAACAAAGTCAATGTCAGTTTTCAGAAGTCAGAAAAAAGCCCTAAGATTCATGGCAAGCGTAGGATACAGAGAACATTGTCGTCCTCTATTTATTCAATTTGAGATCATACCACTTCCTACATTATATATTTATGTTGTGTTGTTGGAGATTCACAAGAATGTTGAGATGTTTCCAAAACCCTCTCAAAATCATGGTTATTATACAAGATCTGCTTGTTTATTGAATAATACAAGGCATAGGTTAGCAGTTGGTCAAAAAATCTCGTTAAATTTGAATTTATACAACTGTCTCCATACTTCGGTTGAATCTTTGGATTTCAGAAATTTCAAAACTAATATCAAGAGATATCTTCTCAACTCTGTTTCTACACAATCGAAGAATATGCGACTGTAGCTGGTCAATTCATAGTTCTTGAAAATGATTATGTTGTAAAACTGTGATAAAGCCTGTTCCCATGTCGTTTACTTTCTTTATATTTTATTTTATACCCAATCATGTAACACTGTGATAATCTCAAGAGTTTTGTTATGCCAGTTTTATTTCTTCATTTGTAAATTGACTACTTTTGTCCTGTCACATTGTTGTTCATTTCAAGTGTGTTGACAAAAATATTGCGAAGATAGATCACTGTTTCAATCGGTGGCGCTCCTTACCGTTTCTAGTCGAAAGTCATTCAACAGTAATTTTGTTTTTTTTTTTTTCAGTGATGTAACAACCCGACCGGAAAGACTAATAAGTAGACTGCGGACCGTATCGGTGGTCGATGTGGGACCCAAACTGACGGTGACGCGTCAGCCGAAGGGTCCCGACGGTTCCAAAGGGTTCTCGGAACAGCGATGTCCTCGCGCTCCCGGCACCGTACCCGAATAATAATCATCCCAAAATTCAACAAACAAAAAAAAAAAACAAACTAGTAATTTCCTCGTGTATTTGACGATGAAAACGTTTCTCTCGGAATCGGATTCTATTGAATGTGTAGCGACTCGTAATGCGACTCTACGTTTGGGGTGTCGCTGAAACGAAACCAAATTTTTGAGTGTCAATCTCTTCGATCACACCTCCACGGAGGTTTACTGATGATAGATATCTAGTCATTGAAGAAATGTTGCGATCGATGAGCATAACAAGTTCATTTCGTGCTCGCTCAACGGGTCGGATGAAATTGAAAGAGATCATTGCTGTGCAATATTTCGTGGCATTTTCACCCGATCTCCTAGGTCTACTGTAAAAACGAGTACAAATAAAAATTCTAATGTCATCTCGAGTTATATCACGATGAATTTGAAATTGCTTTTGTGAGGCGGTGTCGCTAAATTATCATGTAAATTGTGTCGGATGAACAATAATGGAACTGATTTGAAGGTACACGAGATAAACGTAGTCATTTCATTAAATCATAGCGAATAACTTATTCTTGTCTTAGGATGGAGTTGGAAATATACACACTGTATTTTATTAAAATTATGTCTGGTTAAGTGCGGATCTTTCTTGAATTCTGGGCAAGAATATCGGTGATTTGTTTTGTTTTTTTGATAATTTTTTGCTCAATTCTCAATACTCGTCCGTGGGAGAATAGTGGAAGCAGTGGACCCCGCTGGTACGGATTTTTTTCGAAATAGACAAAATTGACTTAATCCGAGAAATTTCTATAACTTGTTTTTTCAGCGTTCACCGTTTTTTTCTTAATTAGCACACACCAAATAACCCTGATTCATGTAATTCGTCTTAATAGTCATAATTTCAGCGATTACAATTTGATTTTTTTTTCTTATTAATAATGCTGAAATAATGGAATTCGAATTGATTGTTCACTAATAAGGCTCAGTTTTATTTATTAAGATCGTTTCTTGAATCCAATTCTCAGTATCACATGGACATTTTTTCAAAATTGATGATTTATTCAACATATTCTACCATATGTTACCTTTTCTTGTAACATTAAAAGAAGTATTAGCTTGATAAAATTATCATGCTGAATAGTGTGTGTTGATTGTTCTTGTTGTGATTCATTTATGACTGATAATTGACAGACGAAAGAAACAATTACTAAACATATGCCATGTTGGCACGGGATTAGTCAGGGGTCGATTTATCATGGGTTCACTATATTATATTTTTCAATTTCGATCTGGGTTATTCGAGTCATGTTTGACTAAATTCAGTAGAAAGTCAACTCTATTTCAAACTACGTGATTTTTCATAAATTAATCGAGTTTATTTCTAACAGAAATATAGTATGATCAAAAGTTGAAACGAAATTTCATGTGTCAAGGCGTCAATCATTGCAGACGAACAATTTTCTATCGGAAAGTCAATATCGTCTCGTTACAACTTTTGGTATCTCGTTCAGAAAACTCATTGGAAATTCATGTAAAGACAAAGAATATGATCTCATTGGCATATAAAATAATAATTGAGATTTTGTACCTGCAGTATTCTTGCCTAGAATGTTCCGATAAATGAGCAACAAAAAAGTCTTAACGAGGACAAGGAACTCTTTTGGTGAACACCAATCTAGTTGTAGCTAATTTATACATGTTGACATATGAACAAAGCCAAATTATGCTGCGCTTAATTGAAGGTGAATTTAAATTTGAAGCAATTTTCGACACTGCTTGAATAATACCAGAAGAAAATGATAATCCATTGACAAATATAAATACAATGAATTTATTATTAGAACACAGATTTAAGGTATTAGAAGTATCTAGAGAAGACTGCGATCGCGAGTACATTTGTAAGACCTTTTGTAACTTTTATTTAGACTCCATTTAGGTGTAATGATAGTTTGCAGTCCGTCAGTACCCGCAGCAATATTTCTGCAAAATAGAGTAATCGTCGAATCCTCAAGAATTTCGGTATGGTTTGTGGGCGAATGTGAAAATATTTGTTTTAAAATATGTAGAGCTACCCTCTTACGATTCCAAATTCTGGTGGGTTACCAGAAAATGATTTTTCCCTATTAAACGATGAAGAAGTTGAACCTTATTACGAATTATTCTGTTCGAGAATCTTTACTATGTTTTTCTGTGATAAGTTGTCTTCAAAATAATGTGTCTGAAATTTTTTTTTTTTTATAATTGCGTTGATGTGGGTACTGTAATACAGTTTTTTGGAAATAACTACAAAATATTGAATGTGGATTATCTTCTATTTGTAAATTGTTTTACTTTTGAAGGAAATAAATATATAAGTGACTATTACTATTGATAACCATGTTTTATTTGTACAAATGAGATTCCCCAAAATTAAATAATTGTTCCAGTCAGTCATATAACAATGCATTCGTACGGATACACTGTTGCCACTTTTCCAGCTCCAGGTACAGGACAAGCTGAAAACAAAACATTAGGATATAGTAAAACTCTTCATTTCATATATTCTGTCAAATTTTTGGTCAGACTATAGATACAGCTCAATGGAGAGAAAATTGTTAAATATTCTTTTTGGAAATTTCTGGGACAATAATCTGTTTAATCATTGAGCGATGACGAAATATTATTGCTGGATAGATATTTGCATCTAAAATTTAAGGTAGATAGAAGATTGAAATGTGAAGGTATGTTGTGTTTTACACAATATCTTACATACCTCTGCTACACCTAAGACCGAAATATCCAGTCCCTTCGCATCTGCAACGGTAACCAGGTTGTTGGGATATTTGAATGCAAGTTCCATTATGCATACATGGATTGTGTGTTTTGCAAATATCTCTCTTCTTACCTAGAGATTTAATAAGACATGTTATTGGGTCAAAATATTCGCTAACATCACTTTGCCCGATGCGATTTATATGTTGTTGAAAATGTATTCATGAATTGAATTATATAAAAAACAAATTTGGGTTTTCTGACAAGAAAAACTGGGCATTTCTTTGATTTTATGTGATTATGGCAATCAATGAAACTGCTCATGACATGAAATTATACGTGATAAATATTACTTCTGATTATTGATGAGTGCTTCTGTACAAATTTCACCGTGGGATGCAACATTATTCGATTTTTTTTATTTTATTACTGAAAAAATAAAGGCACCTTTCAAAGCACTTTGACATTCTTGGATATTGTCATATCTGTAGTCTGAGATACATCCGAACCCACAAGAGCATACTAAGTTCCTGATCATACACCCTTGTTTTGTTTGTTCAGTCTCGCAACCATTACATAATTGTATACCTGCAAAAGTGAAATGAATGAATTACTTGTTGATTACAAGGTGACATTTTTTTGGGGTTTTGTATATTATGCAGTTGTGGGTGTTTTTGTTTTTATATCATCTACAGCATTAGGATGTCTCATAAAATATGATGAAAGAATAATCAAAAGAAAAGAACCCATTTCGAAAAATCGATTCTTTGATTTTGATAAGTAAAAAATATGGTATGGCAAAAAGATAAATCTACCATTTCAGAAATTTCGCATTGATAAAATACTTTCTCAAGTATAATTTTTGAAACGAATCGAGAATAACTTTCGGATATTAACAAAAAGTTGACATTGGAATAGTCAAAATCCGCTATGTCTGAAATCAAAAACAAAATGAAGTCATTTTATCGCCCTCTTGAGGCGTTTACATGGATCAAACCAGTACATACATTGAAAGATCTACGTTACAGAATTTGTCTTGAGAAATATCCCTTCGGATTGTCCCTTGTCGCGATTATCGATCCTAACAAAATGAATATTTTCTTGAATGTAATTCATCAATTTGTTGAGTTTTGTATTTCAAACTCTTTGTTTTCATTGTTCAAGTTCATGATGATAAAGCCCACCAGAGCTGCGATGAAATCTTATCATATTAATCAGATAATAAAAAATGAATGCACTTACTAATAACTACAAACAATAACACAAACCCCCTGACCAGCATATCTCCTGAAATTCACAAACCGATTCACAAAAATGCAACTGCACAAGCAGCTCCCTTCAAATCAGGATGCCCATTCAATGGTTAGAATCACAAGATAAAAGATTTGTTCTGTATTTTGATAAGGAAGTCGTTGCCCTCTGTTCCCACTCTGAAGATAAGCGCATAATAATTAACAGACAAAATTGTTTATGATGCATGTTTCGTTATAAAGTAATCTGATATGACAAAGTGATGTTTTAGTTTTATTGCTTCCTTTCAAAGGCCAATAGAACATTCTTAATTTAGATTGATGAAGATAATTCATGTTGCAATAAATGAGGAACAAAATAAATCGACAATATTAGGGTCGAAAACAAAGCCGCGAAAGTTCTTGATTTCTATTATTCCTTCGCATTATATGTTCATTATTTCTATTGTGATGTTGCTTCTTCTGAGAAGAAAATCAAACAATGCCTAAGGCACAGATTAAACCAACTAAAGGTTTGAATGACCATGTGCTTCAATTATTTCGGAATGAAATAAGAAAATGAACGTCGATATCCTTTGCTTCGAAATCTTGCCGTTGAAAAATTTTTAAAGTGTAATGAGAGCTACTTATGCCAAAACCTTTTCGACAAATTAATATAGAATATAATCAAACCTAAATTCTAGTTGCTTTATGCATTTTCTTCATATCTCTTATTGATTCTATAAATAATACATGATATATATTCAAAAATGGCGATCTCCTGGTTTAGCCTTTGAAACTGATAATTGATAGATAGGCTTTTTCATAATATCCAGCAGAAACATTTTTAAGAAATCAGAATTATGGAACGTCTTAAAATTGTGTGCATTTTGACGGTTCAAAGGGATGGTGAAATTAGCTAATTTCTTTCAGATATTGTAATTTATTCTTTATAGTACAAAACCAAACTGTTCTCGTCAATTCCCATTCGAATTCTTCATATAGGGAGAATTTGAGGTATGCTGAAAAATATTAGTTCCTTACAATAACAATAAATATTCTATAATTTATCATTCACAGCCTATAATGTGTCCTGTAATCTCTTCCACTAGGTATGCTTCCATTTTTTCTCATTCTTCGGACAGCTTCTCTCAGATGCTTTGGCTGTATTGGTCCTGTATCAGATGTTTCTTCCATTACATCAAGTGCTGAAACCATAAAATCTTACATCATCAGTTCATTGGGTTCTCAATAATAGAATGGTAATTTTCAGAATCAAAATTTACATTGGTATCATCAATATTTGAAGAAATTGGCATTAGTACATGGATTGATCACTTTGTATGATGAAACCTAATCTAGTATTTTTATTGTTTTTTCTTGTGAAAGTAGTGATAATTCAATCAAATTGAATAATTTATTCACTTTGATATCAGCATTATTTTTATACTGTGAAGACTCAAATATCTGTAGCAGAATGGGTTTTCTTTCATGGTCAAGTAGAAGATGATAATTAGTGAATATAATTGGAATCCTTACATTCTTCTACAACTTCCCCTACGAATACTTTTGCGATACCAGCCATTGCAATCACAACATTTTGTGATACAGAACAACCAGTAATAGTCTGCATTAGTCTTTTTATTGCTGCCTTTGGGAAAGCCGATCTTCTGTACATTTCATATTGATCTAATTGATCCTCAGTAAAATTAGAAACTAAAACTCTGAAAAATAGCAAATCATTCCTATTTAGAATTGCAATTCATTGTTTTGGCTTCAATACTTACTGCATTTTTTCTCGCTCTTCCTCTTCAATTTCTTTACGAGATTTAACTTCCTTTTTTGGTTTTTGTAGTTGTATGGTATTGGATTGAGAAGAATGGGGTAAAATAATATCATCTGTGCCTAGTTCTTGAATATCTTCTTGTTTTATTTCAACAGTTTCAGTTGGAATGTGTGTTTCTGGAGAAGTATGATCATCTCGCACAGTATTTTCTGCAATGGCCAAACCTACTTCTATAGAATCTTCATCCTCCTCCATATGATCATCATCAGAGTTATTTAGATCATATTGGTAAGGTTCCCTGATATTACTTTCAGATTCTGATTTATCGAAAATATCATCCATATTCAACTCATCTATTTCTGATCAATAAACTCCAAGTCAATGTCCAAGTATTCTTAAACTGTAAATGGAATTTGAAAAACAGGATGATTACAAAGAAATTAGGGGTTATGTTGCATGGTGAAACGTCAAAGACATCTTGCGAGTATTGTTGGTGATATAACTTTCAGTAACTCATGGATATTTTAAATCTGTTTTGTCATTTGTGTCAAATCCGTTGATGGCGCTGTGGTCTCTCGGCGTACTGTCAATTTGTAGTCGATATATTGGTGAACCCAATTTTTTGACAATAAAGTTGTTTATAATTGGAAAAATATCATCAAATCTTCGCGAAAACAATGAATTGACTAATTATTCGATCCCCAAGAGAATTCTGGTCGTATAGTATTCAAATTCGCGTGAGTAAATAAGTGTCGTGTTTTTTTATAGACTGCATTTCATCTTATTTTTCTCAACTAGTGTTTAAAGTGATTCAATACAAATAACTTGTGAAAAGGACAATGTGCTAGTTAGTACCCGGAAAAGTATTATCGCTGACCATCAGTAAGTATTTCAGTTTGACTTTGATTTACTCAGGCACAAAAAATGTGGAAATCTGGCTTTCACAGTTGGTGGCCTTTGTTGCTTCAAGCAGAAAGGTTTGCATAGTTCAATGGCAGGAATTATATATTTTACTCTTTAATTTGATAATGTATGTTTCACAATTACCCCTTACTTCTTCAACACACCTTATAAAACAATACAATTTTTGGAGGGTTCATTACACTTTGAACAACTACTAGGACCAGATTGCTTGCTGTGTTTATGGATCTCTACATAATAATGATCCATTAAAAATATAGCTGTGGATGATATTTCAGGAATATATTGATGTTGGTATTTCAACTCTAATTAATTTATATCCACTAATTGTTTGAACAGAATATGTAGTTGTATATTTCAACAATATCCACTGTATTATTCAATAAATATCTCGAAGTCATTTCTTGTTTCTCTTTTAGGGTTTCAAAGGTACACCAAGGCCTCAGAACGTTGGATGGGGCTTGCTTTGCCCCCATTTTTCTGCACTGGCTCCTACTTCAACTACCACCATTACTCCCCTAAATTCAGAAGGTGAGCAAAAAATTATTGTTTTCAAAATTAATGATATTTCCTCTTACATTAGTCCATTTTCCAGAAAAATGATCATAAAATTAAAAATCATTTTGTAGCATGGGCAAACCATGTATCTCTGTCATTGTAGTGTCATAGTTGATTTGAGTTTCAATATCTGGTAATTAGTAGGTATTCATGATAACTTATTGAAATGATATAAGGGAAGCAGCAAATAATCCAAACTGTTACAAAACTCCTTGAGAAAATGTGACAATTAATACAAACAGAAATCAAACTAGGAATGTCTGATAACTTTCAGAGACAGGATTATTTTAGAAAAATACATATTATATGATTTGAATTATAAAAAGCCTCTTGTTTGATTCTGTCACCAAAACTGGCAGAACTTCTTCATTTGGAATTGTATTTGAATCCCATATAGGTCAAGTTAACAGTGTAATCTACTTGATTATTCTGAACTGTATGTCATTACATCAACCTAAATACACTGATTCATATTTAATCGTATGTTGGAATACTGTTATTCAAATATGGGTGATTTCAAAGCACAATTATTCCCAAGACTTGACCCAAATCATGCGGATGCGCTATCTATCATATAAAGAAATCTGTTCGTCACAATAAACTTGATTCTCTTCAGGTTCCTATAAATTTCTCCATGCGACTTTGACCTAAATCGATTTTCGATTACAACGGACATGAAAAAATAAACAGTGCAGTAAAGCTATTATCCAAAATAGAAATCACGTATGTTCCGAACTATTGTTATCGTGTTTTGCTTGGCCATGGATAAATTGATTAGTTATTTGGGCGGATTTGGATATCCTGTACTACATAAAAATAAAAAAGTTACTCACCGTTTTTCTATTGTACCAAGAATTGACAAACGAAAAGGTGTTCTCGGTATACGATTATTTGTACATACTATTTTTTACGAAGAACTAGGTGCAGGACGGAATTGGATGATTTCTGCAATATATTCTATTCATTTGGGAAATAGTTGTAAAAGCTCATCAGAAAGTGCGGTGTTGCTGATTGTTAATTTTTTGCAATGATACTCCCAAGCAGAAAGTTAGGTTGAGTTTATCATTTGAATTAGATAACTGTTGACTGGAAATAACTGTTGAACAGTTTGAATGGTAAGGAAGTACATAATTTTATAGAAGAAATCAATAATACTTTCATCGAAATATCAACAAACTTCATTAGTGTATCAAAGATTTCTCTACAAATAAATTTGGCATCGCTGTAAAGTGTTGTCATAATTATTGGTGCCCAAATATTCTTAGCTATGTCTCAACCAATTAGAAAGAAGTTCAGTGATTAGCTAGATTCTTTTTATTTTGCATTAATGTTATTGAGAAAACCGAATCTCTCAGAACTACCTTCTTCAAATATATAGACTATACAGAATGTCCAAATTCGGTTTTAGTTTTCATACAACCTTCAAAACTATGTTCAAGTTATGAAATCTTGATTATAAAAATGCTAGACTTTGGAAATTGCTAACATCATTCTTTACTTGAGGTTTCATCATAGCAACAGGTGCGATATTAATGGCTTTTTGGAAGTGACTAATAGACCAACCATCGTGATAAGGAGGTGTCTGATGATCCAATTGACAGACAATGTATTCGTAAATTCTTTGAAACAAAATTTTGCTAATAGTGTCTATCCACTATTTAAGTAAATTTTCATCGAAACTTCATAGATTATTGAACGATCTGTAAGAAATGATGTTGATATAATGGAATAAACCTTATTATTTAACATTGCATTATTTAATCCAAAGTAGAAGTCCATTGGTATCTCTAAGTGGAGTAACGATTTTCAATACTGGGAAGAAAAACTCAAAGTCGTCCCCACAATAATTTTTATTTAATATAGTTCACACAGTACATATTTCGGACCCATATAGGTGCATTATTGTAAACTCGATTGGTTTTTCATTATAATTGATTGTGTCTCAACAAAAAATAATGAGAAAATGATGGGAAATATAACTGATTGATTGAATTCAATAGTGTATGGTCTAAATGAAACAAAAGTTATCATCCAAAAAAATTTGTATCCTTTTGTTCAACACTGTCATTGGTGAAATATAACTTTTGTTCATGAAAATAATTTCAGGTTTTCGCGACCTCTGTGATCGATTTGATCCCCTTTAAGTACACGATGAATTTGATGACTTCGCTTGACGGTGTTTCGACCAATCCGAGGCACTTAACCTCAATTTACCATCATCAGTAACATTGTTTATTGTAATAGCGAGAGTGTATCGATTCTTTTTGATATCGCCTACGCGGTCGAAGCTATTTCAGGTTTTTTAATAGAAATTCTAACATTTCAAAACAATAAAAATGTCTATTATGTCACCTTAACATCAACAATGTACTATTTATAAACTTGTACATTTCAGAACCACCAAATTTGACCTTGACGCTTTCAAAGTAAGCCTCGATTTTTTCTGGGTCATGAAAATTCCAATACAGCGTGTTCGTGATTGAAAATTCAACCATATCGTTGGTCTCTCGCCTTTTGAAATTTTTGTGGTTACGACCCTGTCAGCAAACGTCAAATGAAATAAATAGTTGACTGCAAACCGGTAGAGCAATTTTTTTAAACGTTTCCTGAAATACAAAGTTCACGACGGTATTTTTCAGAACCAGTATAAGCAATGAAAAGCAATTGTCACATTTTTTTACTGGAATGCTTGTAGATTGACTCGTATGCCAGGAACGTACTCGCTAGGAATCATGGAATTAATAAGCAAATGCATGTCCTGAAAGAAGATTGAATCGTATTTGGGGTTTGAAATGACGAAATTTAAAAAAGATGTAGGTTATTAATTCAATAATGTTGTTTTTCCGATAACACTTGTAAATAACTATCTCAAGATTGATATTGATACTTCCCAATATCCTAAATCACTTTTTTATGCACTTGTTTATAACCTTCGATAGCTCAGTTGGTAGAGCGGTGGACTGTAGTGGTAAAGGCTAGTGTAGACATCCATAGGTCGCTGGTTCAAATCCGGCTCGAAGGAAACTTTTTTATTTCGAAATATATCCAATTAAAACTTGCAAAATGTGAGATATTCAATAATTGGATTCCTTAATCTAATTATCTATCCTATCAACATATCTTTAGCTGTCAAATCTGGCGAGTCAGCTGGCCATTGAATTACGATGGAATATTGTTTTGTCAACGTTGTGAATTGATGCTACTACAATTGGTGTCCAAATGGTCAAACCAAATCATAATTTCAATAGTGAATTAGATACATTTCATATTGCACTGCAAATGGTACTGAAAAATGAGCAAATCTGTCACGACTTTCTTCATTCAATAAATAAACTTTAGCTACGAAAATATAAGCAAGACACGTTACAATAATTGGACCTAAAGTACAAAAATCGATAGAAATGAATAGACTCGTTTAGAAAAACCAACTCAGTATTATCCGAAACGTGATGAATTGATTGTGATCTTGTGATCCAAATTTCCCAGAAAGTATGAATCATATTTTGGAAAATAAAGAACCATGACAATATTTGAATTTCACCTTGAAATAAATAAACAAAAGATGCTACTGTTTTAATGCCATCTATTCGACCGACCGTCATAAAATCAAACACACTTCTTTCTCGGAAATCAAAACGACCATGCTCGTCTCAGATGATAGACAGATATTTTTCCGACCACCTGAAAACCTTTTTTGATTAAAAACGTTTCCTGGAAGGTATACCCACCGCTCGAAATAAGGGCTTTACTTTTCTAAGGGTTCCATGACGTCATAATGTCGATATTCACCTTTCACATGCCGAAGAGAGAGTCGGTGATAGCTGGAGAGAGAGAGAGATGAAAAAGAGTGAATACCTATGCGTAACAACCAGCCGACTATGCTGTTGACGAACCAATGACCGTTCAGGTCCGGCTTGGCCGTAAGGTCTCAGAGTATGTCACAAAGAATGTGGCAAAATGATACAAACAATTTCTGAGGCAAGAATACGACAATCTGTAACAGCTTACCTGGAAATACCGAGTGTCAAGAAATCATTTAGGCAACTTCTACGGTTGGCAATATTTTACAACGATGCCAAACGCTTTTGACATTCTTCTAACGATTTCCTTACGGTCAGCTGAACAATTTGCATTTCATTTTATCATAAAAGATCGTTAATTAAAAACGATCGTTTTAATGTTTATCAATATGAGTAAATGCACCACAATTTTTCCACTGAATGAATAAATTACTGCAAATTGAAATCAATCCTGAGATATTTCCATGTATTTTCATGTGTATCAGAACAGGAAACATTTGGAAAATTATACATTGCAATAAAACTCAAATGTAACCTTGAAATAATTGATTAATTTCATGATTAATTTCTGACCCTGTTGTTAATGTGACGTAACTGTCAACCTAACGTAATCAGACTTCTTTTTTGGTCTTTAACGAATGATAACAAAATCCTATCGCACATTAAAAGTAATTAGGACTTTCTTGTCCAGATAACTTATTTTTGATGAGCTTTAAGCTTGAAAGTGTTCGTACTGCTCGTTAAATTGATGACACATTTCTTCCAAATTTGAGAAACAGTGATAATATATTTATTTTGTCATTATGGAAATTTGAGTAAATGTACCTAATGTGAAGGGAAAATATCTAACATAAAATCTATCGATTCTTTTCGGTTGATCATTAAATATGACACAAATCCGATTAGTCAAATCATTACAACAGCTTGTAAACGTTAACGTGGGATTTTCCAGTTCTCTGTTTTCAGTTTGTCAGCATAAATATTTCTAATCTATCTGGTTTTGGTTTTCCAATATATCGAGCCGCCCCTGTAAACGTTGCTCTTGCGGTGCTATCTATAAATCTGGCAACAACACAAAAGGTATCAGTCAATGCGATTCTTTTCTGCCCCACTGAAAGAGACCGTGAACACATATACCTGTGATTTTTAAAGGGACATAAGAAAACCTCTTAGATTTTTTTCATTGAAGATTTTCGATACTGCGGCATGAAAACCTGTAAAAGTCTAGAGAATGTATGAATTGTTATTTTGAAACCGTTCTCACGTATTTATCTGCGTACTCGATAGTTATACTGGATTAAATAAAATTAACACGCTGTATACCAACCATTCGGGTGAATAGTCAAAAAATTCAGCATGCTATAGAAATACCAAAAAATTAGAACAATTTCTTTGTGACATCACTGCTCTTAAGTGGACCACCTTGTATGTAGATTTCTTCTCATAATTGAAAATAGAAAAGGTCATGTGTTTTTGAAAATTCGCACGAAATTGATATAGTTTTGATAGTACTGAATTGGTCCAGAATCTACTTTTCAAAAATACTATGATATATCTAGAAACTGAAAAGATATATTGAATTAATTCGAGTTGAATTCTCTCTGACTTGAGTTCGAAAAATAGCTATATAATCAATTGATAATAAATATGAATATAATATAAAAATTCAAGAGAGTGTAATAATAATAAATGATATAAAAACTGATAGAATTGAAACAGAGGAAAATACCGTTCGCCTGTTCTAACTATCGATTCCTAGGAAATGAATTTGTAAAAATTAAAAAATATATTCACTCCTCTATCCAGTTAACTCGACTTCTACTCGAATTACGTAAATTTTAACTCTGGTTGAATCGCTTTTTTGGTTTTTCTCTGTGTCCATCCTGTCAATTTTCATTTCGTGTCCACCCCGTATACAAGATTGTTTTTTTTTTTGCTGTGCAAATCACGATGTAGGTGGTGATCACTTTACTCTAGGCTAAACTATGGAGGTTACTGCCCGCAAGTGCTAACGTCGGAAATCACAGTAACCTCGATAATACGGAGAATCGTTTTCGTGACCGCATCGCCACTACGTTGCAGTATTGTTTGGATCTTTCTAGAGTTGCCCAACGATTAAAAAGTTCACCGAACCTCTACACTGTCTGAATAGGGTAGTCCAGTCTCTATCTTACCTGAGTCAGTATTTTTCAATGTTTTAATTGAAAATACAGTGGTATTTTGTGGTCAAGATGCAAGTTGTATAGATGTAGAGAAGGAATACTCTTCAGAGGAAGAGCGTGATACACAAACCTAGTAATTTATAAAGGACGATTATGACTGCGATTATCCTTCAGAAATTTCACCATTTATTTGATATTTGAAGAATGAAAAATCACTATGAAATCATACAGGTAACAGGCAGTTGATACAATTTGGGGTTGAAAATTTGCAGTGCATGGAGAAGTTCACCTGCTTAGATTTTCTGGAAAATTGATGACACCTTATCAATAGCATACTACGTAACACATACAGTTTTCTCATTATTTATTTTCTTTTATGTTTCAATTTATATATGATGAAGAATATCTGCAGTTCAAGTAAGACTCATAATATTCTTGAGACATGACAACTCTGGATGTTGTCTATATTCCCCAACTTTCTACGGATTTTGACGTTTATTCCTAGTTAGTTCTTATCTCACTATAACCTGTCAAATTGAATATTGGATATGTTTCAATCTATAATTTTTTCTTCAAATTGTGTTCCCCAACTGAATAGTGAATATCCAGTACATTATGGTCTTTTAAATTGAGTTTGCTCAAAGAAAATATACAGGGTATCCAGAAAGCCACAAAGACGTCTCTTCAAATGCTGTAGCTCCCTCAGGAAGCATTTTTGGATGGAGGCAATTCGAGCTAAATCGACTCAAAATCACTTCTAGTAACTGCAGTTTCCGTTTAGCTGGAGAGGTTCTGGACATGTTGTATGTATTAACTCTGTGAATTGGTTTTCAGAGTTTGTGTAAATCAACCAAAGCTGTCTAATTGTAAGCTATTTTTTTTTTGATTGATAAGTTCTGCAAACTACAATGTAGAAGTTGAATAGGGTATCCAAATTTACAAAATGAATTTCATTCATTGTTTTGTAAACAATATTATAAAGCTAGATTTGCACATGACGCATAGTTTCGATAGGTTCTTGTGATATACTAATAATTCGTTTACGAGAGACAACTATCAAAAATCCAATCCGGATTCGAGAAATCGAAGTCTGACAAACGACAGATCACGGTGTAACCTAGCCATCTCAATTGAGGATGTCATTTCATATGAAGTGAATCACGTGACCAAAATTAGCAATTTGATTGGGGCGACTACACCATTATTTTTATGAATGGGGTTGCCTGCCATTTGGAGGCCTCTGTATACTCTGTGATATTACACGGGAATTTCCTGAAGACATCCATCGGAGAAAATCTAGAAAGAAAAGTTCATAACCTTTAAAATGATGTGTGATCGAATGTAAATGAATTTTCTTTCGTTTTTCTATAAATTCTTTGAGATCTCTCGGAGGAAATTGATGAGCGTTGCAACAATATTTTGACGTATGTAGACGATGTATCTCATCAATCAACATCGTTTAACTGTATAATTCGTAGAAGTAGAAGCCACAACCACAAAGAACAGTAACGACAGCTTGGCGATACACTTGTCAGTTAATATGGATGTATTTATTATGTTTTATCTCCTGATACGGATTTACAGTTCGATCGTGTTGTTTAGTTTTTCTTTTATTGTAGACAAATGTGGTGATTTCGCAATGAACGACAAGTTGAGACAATTTTATACAAACACTTCTTCATTCCTCGGTAATCGAGATGAACGCATTGTTTCTTGTAAATACACGGTTTCCCAGAATTGCACTGATGGGGTTTTTTGGTTCCACACTTTGTTTATCTGAGAAAAAAACCAGGTCTGACTACTGCATAACTACTATGTCTGCACCAAATTTTTAAACAGTGATGCAGAAATTTCTTAGAACTTTCGACATTACATACACCCCAGAAACAGTTTGGAAATATTGATGAAATGATTCTTCCTTCGAGATTATTAACAAATGTCCTTGAAAGGTACCAAGTTTGAAGTAATTTATTTATGAAACCATATTCGTGTGTATTTCAACAAGAAATCAAAGAACACTAAGGAAATTCTTCGAGTTTGGGGACTAGAAAATTTCTTTGGAAACAACACAGATCAACAGGGAAATTATTAGTGGCAAAATAACTCATTGGAGTTTTTGTAGCCAAAATTGATTTGGCTTTTGATTCTTTCACAATATCTGAAATTGTTGCATCAAATCTTCGTATGGCGTTCAGAACATATATTTTTAGGCGAATAGAGAAAAATAACGAAAATATGTGATCCCAAAGTTCAATATTTCCATATTTGAAGAAAAAATAAATATAAATCATGATTCGTTCCACGTTTTTGAAGTTTTCGTATTGACTCATAAAAAATTTGGTAATTTCACACTTATCATGAATTTTGATATAAATGTTATTCTTTTCAGGCACAAGTTTCATTGCAAATTATTCCATTGATGATGTACCTCATCAAGAAATGATTTGCCATGATTTTATTCTCGGATAAACAGGAATGCAGCATTTTTTATATTATGAACATACACGTCAAATTCATCCGACATTTACTGTGATTTGACAGATGTCAATCAACTATTGATTGACAGAATGATTATGATAACATGCTGTCAATTCTAAAAAATACTACATTTTCAATGTTTTATCAGTATGAATACATGATAAACCCTTTTTTAATGTCATGTGTCACAATATTGTGAATATGATTTTGGAATTTTAAAACGAATTTCTCGAAAAGTATCAACTCTTCATGATGATATCATCAAATTTGTGTTTTTTGAACCAAATTGAGTAAGTTACAACAAAAATTTTCATCCAAATGAAGATCGCATGATGCCCAATTAAAAAAAATTTCCGAGATTTGAGAAAGAGCATACACTTAACAATTTCTTCGAAAAAAAAGTTGAAATGTGCTTAAATATCACGAGTATCTCTAACAATTACACAAATTCCAATATACGTATCAGAGGCATCGAAAAGTCCGCCAAATTCCCCCCCATCGGATATCCCCGACTTTGGCGACCATCCGGCAACGCCGCCGCCAAAACCAGCGTGGTCGAAAACGGTACCGCTAATCGCATTGCGGACTGCCGCGCCGTCCGCACCGCACACACATTTCCGCGACATCGTTCCGAGCAGTCGGTCGTTCAGCCTGCCAGTCGATCCGTACGCGCAACAGGTGACAATCTGCGAAACGAAAATAAAAAAGAGGAGCATCGCGAGGGAATTCCTGTGACTCACTGTGGTGATTGTTTTGTGACATGTGACGTCGATTAGCGAGAGGGATGTCTCCGTACAGTCGGTACCGACCTCTGCCAGGCTCCGACGGCTTGGCGGTGTTACAGACGCCCGCGACGCCTGGGTGCAGGACGTCGCCCACCAGCGCCTGCAGGTTTCTCAGGTGGATATCCAAGTTGAGTCCGCAGCATGTCGACAAACAAGGTGATTTTTGTTTTTTATGTAAAAGTCCACCGAGCGATCTGGGTTTTGATGAATATTTCTTGTGCTGACAGTTTGATATGAAAAAACACGAATTTTACATTATCCTGGGGAAATTAATATCTACTACCTGAGATTTTGAGACCAAGTCCAAATATTCACCTCATTTTCTTGGACAGACCATGTAAATTACCTCACAAATCGAGTACGCAGATTGATTCACAAATTTTTCGAACTAAGAAAATTTATGAATAAAAAGACACTTCTGATAATATACAAGACATTAGTTGAATCAATAATAAAATACGGAATTCTAGTATGGGGAGGACTTTATGACAACGCATTGAACCCGTTGAATGTTGTTCAAAATTTCATATTACGAGTCATTTCACATAAAGACAGACAGTATCCAACAAATCAATTATACAGTAGTGAAATACTAAATGTTAGAATGCTATACTTTCATGCAAATTGTGTTTTCATAACCAAGAACCCTCAGCTCAAAAACTACCCTGCTCACTCATATAGTACTCGGCAAATTACAAACAAACTACTGACGACACCAAACTGTCATAAAGATGCAAGTTACAGGTTCACAACAACTATTGCACCAAAAATTTTCAATACTCTACCGCTGGATATTAGGAACATAAAAAACTCTAAACTATTTTCAAAAAAAAGCAAACATTATATTACAAACAACATTGTAGAATATATGAATATCTTATAATACCAAAAACTAGTAATCTAATTTCATTCAAGGTATATTAACTTAGTAAGTATGAATATCTAATAATGATGTATATTGTAGGTATAATGTATCTTAGTGTATAGGTAGAAAAATACACATACAGGTGTGCTGACACCTAGGTGTATATCTCAAAAGACAATGAAATAATATATATAATGGAAACAATTGATGTAATTATAATTATAATGTAATTGAATAAATTGAAATTGAAATTGAATTTTCTTGGCCGTTTTCGAACGAGATTGTACATACAGCCTCATTGGAGATTCACGGATTGACTTGGTTTTCAAGCTACTTGACTTGACTTGAAATCAAGTCAAGTTCAAGTATGTACTCATCAAGTACTTGAAAAATCAAGTACTTCTATCAAGCTACTTGATTTTTAGCCGTTTTATTGTGTTTCAATGTGTTTGTTCAGCTCGGAAGTCGGGGAACCCCCGTTTATGCCCGTATTAAGTCTGTGCGCCCGCGAGCTTGCAGAAATATATGCCGTTCGACACGTCCGTATCAAGATCAAGTAATATCAAGTAGCTTGATTTCAAGTCAAGTAATGAATATCTCAAATCAAGTCAAGTATATAAATTTTCACGAGCTTGATTTTCAAGACAAGTCAAGTAGTTTCTCAAAATATCAAGCTACTTGACTTGATGAATCTCTAAGCCTCATTGCAAATGTCTTCATCAACGAGACGCGTAACATAACGAGAAAGGATTTACCATTCTTGCATTCTCAGTATTTTTCATATTATAAACATGCTCGTCAGATTCATCCGACATTTATTGTGGTTTGACAGTTGACTAGTTGACTACAACGTGACTACAACTAATAGTTGGCGAAATGATTATGTTTACATGCTGTCTAGATTTGAATTTTTGGAAAATACTGCATTTTCATTTCCTCTGGATGAATACATGATAATTCTTTCCTAATATACAGGGTGTTTCAGAATTGCACGGCAATATTTCGGGAACGTATTCTCTGGTACAAAATAAGGAAAAAAGTTCCTATGAACATGTGTCCGATCTCGATTATTAGTGGAGTTACAGGGTGTTGAAAGCGAGGTTGAAAGTTAAAAAAATTGAGTTTTTATTTTATTGTGCTTGTTCTACTGCAGATCGAGCTTTCGAATTTTGTATGAGTATCAAGCAATAAATGCTGCTTAATATGAAAGTAAATGTTTTCCATACAGGGTGTTGCATTTTCCGAGGTCTCAATCCATAAAAGCCTCAAGAAAAACTTTCTCGTACGCCACTGGTGAATTTCAATATTTTTTTCAAGTTCTTCAACCTATTACTCTCCTGACTTTTGCTCGAATTCCGTTCAGTTTGCTCAGAAATTAATTGATTTGTGAATTGGCTCAAAGTTGCATACTCTGAAATGTTTATACTATTTTGATAAGTGATATCAACTAAAGTATCAAAATTGAATAAAAAAGAAATTCATTAACAAATGTTTAGAGGAATTGTTCAAAGTCGCCTCCCTGTAACTCTGCTAATAATTGAGATCGGACACATGTTGATTTTAAGTTTTTTCCTTATTTTGTACCAGAAAATACTTACCTAAAATATTGCCGTGCAATTCTGAAACACCCTATATAATGTGTCACGTAAAAAATAGCCAAAAAGCTGTACAATCTTGTCCAAAAAGTGACAGGAAAAGAAGGTGAAATTTCAACTTTGAAGTGGAATATCTCGAAAAGTATCAATTTCCCCACGGTAATATTGCCAAATCCGCAGACCGAAACACGTGAGTAAGAAAAAAAAATCAATTAAATCCAGATCGCCTAATATGTGATTCTTTTGGGCCGGAAAGTGATACAGAAAACGAGATATATAATATATACAATGTTGGGGTTTATCAAAGTGGCCTCGAAAGCATTAATCGAATTCGGTGATTTTGCCATCGTATTTTGACGTTTATTCATTTTGACCCAAAAAAACACGAGGTTGGTAATTTTATCGTGATCAAACCAACACTTTTCCATTTTATTGTGAATAAATCAATGTTTCTCGAGATATTTCACTTTTTCTTTTGCTTGGACATTTTCGATCAATATTCTATAGTTTCTTGGCAAATTCCTGCAATAACGTGACACATTATATATATTATTCATCCTGAGAAAACATTGAAAATGTAGTATTTCTCAAATACACCCACAGCTTATAAACAATTGCCATTTTATTCAAGCAAATATAATTTGAAAAATACTACTCAAAATAAATCATGGACGATCCCATATAAGAAATCGCGGAACAAATGTACCCATCTCATTTGTGAGTGTTGATTAGCCCAATATAGTGGGTAAAATATGAGTTTCCTTAAGTATTATAACCGCAGTCGAATTATTGCGTATATTTTTTGTGTGTCGAATTAGATTGTGTTTACCGATAAAATGTGTCTGCTGAGATACACTCATCTACATAATCCTTGGAAAATGAGGTAGTAATAGTATTCAGATTATGCAACTAGCTTCGCGTTGTTAAATGTCGACTGTCGGTCTTTAAGTATGCCGTCTAATTCATCTTTGTACGATTAAGTAAGCTGTTGCCATATGGCGGAATTTCTATATTGGGTTTTACTATGAGATTATGAAAAAAAAAATAGACAAAAAAGAGTGGTTTTGAAATAAACGATCTGATTTTCATCACTTAGTTATGTTTTATTCAGTTAGAATATAATTCTTATTTCATGAAGATCGCCTGTAAACAAAAAAAATTGTTATAAACGCACATTTATTTTGTGTTGCATTCACTCTTATTGTGAAGAATTTAATGTTCAATAATTTACTGCAACTATAGTAGATCCACACGAAAATCGGTTCTTCAAGCAAGAAATTTCCACAATTTCGGTATTCTTGATATTGAGTGTATATTATTTGTCAAATTTTTTTAAGCATGTAACATTTTTATGGTAAGAAAGCACTTACTTTTTGCTTCAATGTAATACCCCCTTTGATAACAAATTATTTATCCTTCATTGGATTGAAATTATTCAATATGGTTATCCCAGTGAATTTCAAAGAAACTTTGAAACTCGAAAATTTTCATTATTCAATCGTTCCTGTTCGTCTGAGAGTTAGATATAGTATTCCATCTACCCTGTAAATATCCGTTCGTTTTGTAGATTTCCACCGACCTTGACTTGCTCCAAAATTCAAGATATGATATGAAATGTATGCTGAGGTCAGAGATTATTTGAGAAATAAGTGTTTTCATGTAATATTTTACAATGATATACACGTTAATGAACAATGATTGAGTAAGAAAGTAAGCAAATGAGAGAATAATTTGAAGTTTGTGTGGTTAAATGTTCCTCGTGTTATCCTTATCTTGAGCTTTTCCACTCTTTACCAACTTTATCATATTCTGCCACCAATTTCCGTTTTCTCATGGATTGAATTCATAAATAAGTCAGTTTTTGCAGAATAATCTATCATTATAACGTTGCATAAAGAGCAAAATCCGAAATGATAACTACTTCCTTTTCGCAACACCTGGTACTCATAATTGAGGTTAGGTAGGATGGCCGTATATTTTTCAAGCACAAAATGGCTCCCAGGATTTTCTAGACAATATTGTTTCTCAAAAATTCCTAAACTGCCATCTTGAAGTTTGAAAAGCAACCAAAATGTCAAATGTCAAACGATGTTTCTGCTGAATTCAGTGAAATATCATGACATCGTTCACTGTTCTTCAACACATTTCATTCTATTTATGCATAAAAATTTACACGGTGTTTCATTTACGAACATTTCATGTCGATATTCGAAAATGGTCAATATTGTGCTGTTCTACTGATCACCCTGTATCATGTCTCTCAGATTCGTAAAATCCCTGATGAATATCATAGTATCAAAAAACAATAACTAATTAGGTGATGATTCATATGGAAGTCGAAAACAAAATGTTCAATTTTCAATAATTTGGTTAGCCACGCTTCAATGATACATTCTGTATACATTTGTCCTATACATTTTCTCAATAAATGGAAATTGTCAAGAATCGTTCGTTTCCATAGTATACTAAGGTGCGAATTCCGAAAATCTCGTACTTAAATCTGAGTCTTCTCAAGATTTCTGGTTGTTAGAAATTGTCCACCCTGTATATTTGGTGTTGATCGTTGATCAATCGCGTGCCATTAATAATTGCGAAGGAATCTCAGCTGTTTATGAAATACCACAATGGAACTTGAAAGTCGAATTATTTCCGCTCTGATTGGTCGGCAAGAGAGTGCCTGCAAAATATCGTTAAAAAGTTTGTTATCTCTGCATGCGAACGCAATGATTTATTACATCAATCGGTATATGGAGAAGAAAGCGAACCATTCTTGATTGGAAGAATGTGCGAATTAATAAACAACCGAAACCAATCATGGATCGAAAAAAACATTTGGAAAAAATTAATCGAAGTTGTCAACAGCCAACGCTATTGGGTATATTTTTTCGATACTTTTCGTTTTCGCAAGAAAATATTCAATCGAACACTAGAAATGACTCGACCATTAGTTCCGTTCAATCTCTGGTGTCTGCAGATGAATTTTGGCATATGGCAATTATGTAATTACAGATTCCTGTAATTCCGTTATTTTCGTTAAAAAAATTTACGCTATTCGTTTTTTTTTTCATCTGGCGGCATTTTATTGTTGAAATCATAAAAAAAATATCCTCATGGCATATTTGTTGATATAGGGTGTTTTTTGTGACTGTTAGCTCGAATTTTTGGGTTGTCATAACTTTGTTATTTATGAATATTTTTTCAGGAAATTCTGGTCACACTTATTTAGAGGCACTCTGAATCCAGTGGCGTAGTGATTTTTTCGATAAAAGAACCGCTAATAAAAAATCTCGATTTTTGACTGAGAAAGAATATCGTAGTATGGAATACACATTTAAAATTTTGTCCCAAGGTGAACCTTTTAGTACTTGACATTTAAAAAAAATTTATTGAAATCTGTATACAACTTAAAATTTCAGGGGGGTGTTGAAAATGGGTCACACTGTATGTGAGACTTGAGGAGATGTCTCGACAGTTGATTATTCGTCAGAATATTGTCTAAAATATATCAGTAGTACAATTAGTATACATTTAATTGGTCAATGATACAATATTTGTAACGTCAGCATTTTTCAGATGATATTTGAATGTCTTAACATTTTAGGTATCACAAAGCTTCATTTCAATCTGAAGGTTATCTAAAATAACCTGGCTTTTAGAATAAAATTGAAAATGAATCAGAGTCCTTGACTAAGTCAACGATTCAAAGTTCATTTATTTATTGAAGGTGAATTGTGTAATTGTTTGTCGTTAAAAAAGCCCATATAGAGGCACGCAGAAACAACAGACTCAATGATCAGTTTTAACGGTATCTGCTTACGCCGCAATCGTCTCACACTTCATTTCCCTCATGAAACTCGAAATTTTTCGCTCCAACTAGTCTGAGATTGTAATAACGACCTTTTTGACGTGCAATATGGCATTTTATCGATCGTCGCTAAAAATAAAGTCAGTATTGACCCGATATTTTGGCACGTTTTACATACCTGTACGTTATTCATGAGTTGTCGACGTTGTTTCACTTTGCAGGGTGGATAAATTCAAAATAAAAGTTATTATTATTATTATTGATATGGATATACAGAGTCACGAAATTCATGATTTTGTTGCCAATCAACAACGTACAAAGGGCATTCCATATTGCAGACGTGGCATCACCACAACCCCGAGTATGCCAACGTCTTAAAGTAAATGAAAAACCTAACACTTCAATATTATGAATTATGATGATAGTTGACATTTTACAAAGATGAATGATAGAACAATGCAATAACTGACGTTTAAAATAAGCTCTGGAATTCAGCGGTTTTGAACGAAGTATTTTAATGTTTTAAGCCACAAAAATGCATTAGGTGTATCTAGTGATTAATTATTGAATATTCATGACTAGTCCAGTCGTCCATTCATTTCGTTGAGTCACTGTAGATTAGTACAGTATGGAAAAGCCCAATGGAATAAATTCAATAACGAACAAATGAGAGCTTGTTGGGAAAAACGCTTGGACACGTCGATTTGTATTTTCAGATGTGTATTTTTCTCAAGAAAAATAATAGGGTGTGTCATGTGTCAATGGCCGATACCAACTTTCTTATTTTAAATACAACCCCCTGTATATTATTAGTTTTTTGGATTCTTTGGAAAATTTGAATTGTTTTTTATCGCTCCTGATTTGACCAAAAATTTAATTTGATTTATTATTCCTATGATTTTTCTTTGAATTAGAGCTGCTGTACGTTAATGATACATTTTCAGTTCGCAACATTTGTACAGGGTGGGAAAATTGTATAAAATAACTTGGTAACTCGAAGAGATACGAAAAAATGGAGGTTTCATCCTCGATTGCTTTTTTTAGTGGCGAAAACAGGCTGTCGTCTTTTGTTTTCGAGTTCGATTTTTAGACTTTTCGACACATACGAATATCGTTCTTCTTAAATCACTTTTTCTGTTTCAGTGGCGTAGAAAAATTGAGTTTATATTTATTCTTTTATATAAAACTTCTCACGAAAGGAGACATCCTGTAATGTTCAGAGAACATCGTGAGAAGCAAGAGAAAGGAGGTAGGAATTGGTGTTATTTTTAAATTTCTGGAGGTCATATGCCTCGGGGAAACATAAAAAATTAGCTCACCCTGTACAAAAATCATAGAATTTTTAGCAGTGTAGAATTGTTACTGAATTAGTATTCAGGCTGAGATGGTGGAAATCTATTAAATTTAGAATTAGTGAGGTTAGGAATCCCCTTGATCATAATTTCTCGGTGAACTATTCTAACTTTCTTATTCCATATAATTCATTATTTCTATAGGTTATGTAAATTCTCACATCCACGTGATTACCATAAATTTTTGGACTCTTGTAAAGAAAAAACACTAGTCAATATTTGCATTATTTATTCGGTTGTTTCTCTATACATTTTATTATTAAAAGTCCAACCTGATTCTCCAAAGAAATCCGGTTTGAAAGCCAAGGAAACTGCCTTGGACGTACGATGAAAACAAAATTCGTCACTCATGTTTTGTTTTTTTCCGTTACAACAGATACGCAAAATATGATACTGATACTAAATGAGTTCCTATCATTGATAATGTCGTCATCGCCAAAATATCTCGAGGACAACATAGCCATGCTGTGATCAACAGTTCATGGGGACCCTGTATATTTCCATAATTTCATCGATACTGTTTCGGTGTCACGATGCAATTGTTACCGCCTCGAGCTTTCGTGTTCAACTAGAATTGGAAACAGCTTGGAATTGCAGAAAAACAACTGCTTTTCAGTGTTTCTAAGAGGCTATTACTTGATTGATCCATGACCCATATTGATTTCTCTTGCTTGGTGCGTTGGAGAATAGAATGGTTGTTCCCACCAGAAATCGGTGATAGTTTGTGATGTCCGGATTGTGTGCACTCGCAAAGTAAGCGTTTGAACTTGAAAATCACTGATTCCGATGACAAATAGTATGAGGGAACAGAGTCTGTCTCTTCATCAAATCAGAGTCTTCCAGCGTAAAATCTCTGACAAATAGGGAACTGTCGAAGTTCTCGCGTGGTCATTCTAGCAATCCGAACAAATCACTGAGGAATCCACGATTGTTTATTGAGAATATCCCTGTTTGGTTTCGGGTCGCAATCAAGACGTTGGGAAGTTTTTCTTCCAGTTTGATTTATCTTTATCGTTTTAAATCATCATGACTGGATGAGTTTTTGCTTTTCCTGCACTTCTATTCATTAATTACGGAAAGTAATGGTGAATTATTTCGGTAAATAGTTCGTACAAGACATAAATACTTGACTGACAACAAAAGAAGTCTCTTCCTGGTTCCGCAGACTACTTTTTGCATTGGCGTACATTCAGCTTTCACAAGAAATTGTCATTTTAAACTCCCGGGCATTAAGAAGGCAAGTATTTTTTTTGTAGGTGGAAGGACTGCCTTTAACATCCTTTAACATTTGCCAAGCGCCTGTTTGTCAAATGATTCGATTATTTCCAAGTGAGATGTGCTTTTGTAAAAAACCAGAAGATGATTTTTCTGGTTTTACAATGGGTGATTTTGTTGAGTAAAGAACTTGTTTAGAATTTTGTTCGAGTAACGAATATTTTTGTGCGGACATGGTGCAAATGTTGCGATAGGAATAGGATAGTGAAAAAACGTTGGTACAAAAAACATTCATAAGTGGAATACGAACCACGCTTGCGACAAGAGCCACGTCCAAGAATTCAGTGATTTTGAGCTTGAAAATCGTCGGTTGACAATTGGAGGGGGTTGATATTGTCGGAATATTCGGCTAGGCCCAAACAATTTTGAAAAATATTTCGTGTCTAAAACGCGTCACAGTCACAGGCGAACAGCAGTTTTGTGTTGCATATTGTTGTTTTTATATTCTTCGTGTCTTTTTTCAAGATCATAATTGATAAATGTATCACCCCAAATATCAGTTCATACAAGTTTGATTTCATTGTATTTCTTAGTTCTTTTCTTTATTGTATTTTCTAACGTATTTTTTTGTTTTTTTTTTGCCCTTATTGTCTCTCTGTTTTCTAGTAGTTTTTTTTCTTCTTCTTATGGTCCTTTTTATCTTTCATGTCATTACTGTCTTTTTTATCTTGCCTACCTTTTTGTTTTCATTCGTGTTCTGTCCGTTTTGTCTTTTCGTCTCTTTTGTCTCATTCTTTTCGACTGTTTTTTGTCTATTTGTCTTTTTCGCTCTCTCAGTCTCCTCTTGATTTTTGTGTCTTCTTCCTTTTGACCAAAGTAAACTCACGAATAGTTTTTATGTATTTATAGAAAACAATCAAATATTTCGTGGGATGTTGGACCTCATTGTGAAAAAATAAAAATAAAACCAATCCAGGAAGTTCAGTTTTCTTTTTTATTCGGTTGCGACACTGACTATCACGGACCAGTACTTGTAAACAAACAGTTGCTTCTTAAACACGTCGTCGCCCGTGATCCAGCTCTATAATGAGAACCGATAGTCGTCTTCATCAAAGTGGAAAATAAATACGTCGACCGACGACGACGATGATGATGTCTTGTCTCCGCTGCTGTTAACCGGTAACGGTAACAATTTCCAGTTTGCAGCTGATATCATTAGAAGAACGTCGTCTCATCTTTCCTGCGATAATTGTTGGCGCATCGAAAATATGTCCGACTGCGTGACGACACGTCCATTTATGCCGAAGGAATCGGCGTGGAAATAGCTGGAGCGGCCTGCTCGGTCACCAGAGATGGGGCTATCGGATTTTCGCCACTTGGCAACTCGACAAATCTGGACGTATTATGGAGACGAACTGACTATGCCTTACTGAAACCTACGCTTGTACTCGTATATTAGTGGCATTAATTTCCTTATCAGTAATTTCATTTCCTCACTGAGAATTTTTCTGAATGTTCTGAAGTTTTTTTGACAGTCAAAAAAATCAATTAATAATCTACGGTTTTGGAAAAATATCAAAATTTAACAAAATGGCTTGTTTTTTGGCTGAAAAATGTAAATTTTTCAATGTCAAATTAAAAATTTTCAACTGATCTAAAAGACGGTAGGTTATTGAATGGTAAAAATATTCAAGATTACTCAGATTCAATTTGAAGTTGATTGATCGAATTCAGTTATATCAGCAATTTCGAAAAATGTCGTCTTGGGAAACACGCGCTTAAAGTTTCGACTATCGTTTTTTTTTTTAGAAATGCTGTCATTCAAAAACTATAGAAGATACGACCTTGCCGCTTTCACAGAATATTTTTGAAAGTATAACCTATCGAATAAACCAAAAACATTTTTTTGAAAGTGTCACAGTGGTAAAGCCTCTTGAAGCTTTTCAAACTATAATTTATTTTTTATCTCTAGGTTCATAAACTCTAGATAAAAGTATATGAAATACAAATATGAGATACAATTTCAAACATCAAATATCAACAACAAAGATGCAAACTTTGGGAACTTGAATGCTTATCGTACAATAAAAAAATATACCTAAAATGTAACACTTGTTAGCCTAGCTTTGCCCCTGTGGATCGATTCTACTCCTTTGGGGGCATGATCTTGAGGCTTCATCGAAAGAAGATCCTTGTTATCAATACGATCTATTCGAAAAAAAATTTTCTCTAACAAAGAAACCCAAGTTCAATTAAATGTTATTTTCCTACAAGTATTTCGTCTTTGAAAATCATTCGAAAGTATTTAGTATTTCAAATACCTCCTAAGAAAATCTTTTGTATCTGTCATCTGAAATACTTTTTTTGAAGTATTTTGCATCTTGTATATCAGATACTTTGTATAGGGTATACATCACTGCCTATTAGACATCCTTGCATTTATTGACAAAAAATTACCAAAAATTCCGGTGATGGAATGCATCTTCGTGTAGTAAAATTTGAGATACGTTACTCACTTGTGTGAAGTTAGCGCCGACTTTTTTGTAAACAATTACTTTCTTCAGAGTTCTGGGTAGTTTATTAGTTTATTTTGAGTAGTTCCGCCAAATTATGGACGGAAATCGATAAATTTGAAGGCGCTAACTTCACGTCTTCAAATATATGATTATTTTTTCTTAATAGTTCTTTGATAATTCCGAAAATTGTTCTGATGTAATGAAAAAGTTATTTGAAAAAACAATTCCGAGTTTTCAAACTCCGAATGAAAATTTTCGAGTTTGTCTTAGTTTTGTTACTAGTTTTATATTTGCATTGCATGTTTTTTATATTATCTATATATTATTATATTCAAGCATGTGTTTTTGTGTATAGCCATTGATGCTAAATAAATCGATATTATTATTATTTTAATTATTAGCGATTTTGAGTTCCCGTTTCGAAAAACACAATTTCTGTCCATATAATTTGTTGGTACTATTCAAAATTTCCGCAAAGAACTCCAGAACTACATTGATACTACCCAGAACTAAAAAAAAAATTCACACGAGTACGTTACTCTAATGCACCTTGTTGTGCCGTATCGATCGTTTGTTTGTTTAGCTAAAATCATAGTTGGACCATCATATCCTTCTCTAATTCAATGTCGGGCAAACTTCAAACGACCTCTCAGACCATATGGTCGTGATGGTAACCAGCGAATTCCGTATAATAATAGTCGCATGCACTGTATTCACTCTAATAATTATAGCTCACCTTGAAGTAGAATGAAGCAATGCATCGCAGCATGGGAGGAGCCACGATTAGCTCAACTCTGTTGAAGTCAATGATTGCCCCCTTAGGAAACTAGTCTAATTAGCGTGTGATCTAATTCGATCAAAGCGAGTGCTGCTCTGCAGGTATTTCACAGTAGGACCTAAGCTTATTGTGGTAGATGTCGGTTGTATGCGGTAGATCAGTGGATATTTAAAGAGGTATTCTGGTTTAGAGACATGAATTCTAGGTAATTTGTGTCAAGTGCTGTAAAAAAAGTAATCAATATTTTCAGTATCCATTTTTTCATACATGATTTATCAACATTGGAAGAATACAAAAAAATAAATGAATAAAAAGAAAAAATAAATAAAATCCATTGATTATCAGCTGATGAAGTGGGGAGTCAAAAATTTGGTGCGTGATACCCACGATTTTAACCCTCCTAGCAAGCTGAAACATTATCAATCTATAATAATGTCGCAATATCTGGAACTACGCAAAAGTTCAAAAAAAACTACAAAATGGCGACTGCCTAAAGAAAAAATTTTGTACTACTTTTTTTGACTTTCTTGAATTAAAAAAAGTACAAATGAAAATTTGGGAATGGGCATAGTTCCGGACAAGTCTCTAAAGAAAACTCTTAAAATTTCAAGTAAATCTGTTCTGTGGAGCCTGATTAATCATGTGTATTATATTAAGTCTCCAAAAACTTTGAAAATACGAAAAAAAAATATTCTTTTTTATTTCTATACCAGAATACCCCCTTATTCGTCAGGCGTTATTCTAGTAAGGAACACAAAGATTGGGGAAGGTTTCAAAAAATGAAAAAAATACATTTTTCCTGGTGAAAGTTTTAAACGCTCTGGATTTTTTTGAACCTACGTATTATTGTTCAAGAAAAACGAATTTGCTGATATTATCGTAGGGAAATTAATACTTTTCGAGATATTCCACTTTGAAAGTTTTCGAACTAGACACATAAGATATTGAGAAAGGATTTACTATGCTTTCATTCTCAGATAATCATTAAAAATGCAGTATTTTTCATATTATAAACGTGCATGTCAAATCCATTCAACATTTACTGTGGTTTGAAGGTTGTCAATTAACTAATGGTTAACTAAATGATTATCTTTACATGCTGTCAAATCTGAATATTCGGAATATACTGCATTTTCATTGTTTCCTCAGTATAAATACATGATATACTCTTTAACCATGCTCAAAAGTTTCGTTCAGATGCCAAAATAAGGCGAAAATATGAGTTTTTTTTTTAATGATATAAGGTGTTCTACACATCGCACTTTTCGATTTCCTATAAGAGTGACAGAGATAATTTTTTTCTTTATTCTAATTGTCATAGCTGGTTTATTCAACTGCAATGCCATCATAAATTTTCGTAGCAAATTGAACACTCCACAAATAAATATAGTTGAAAAAACTAAAATACAGGATAGATGAACCAAAGAGGTATTTTTGTCTTGTTATTTATATAGAAATTAATTTATTTTAAATAAATATTTTTGAAAAAGTGTGGGGTGCTGCAAAGATTGCCCCACACTTAAGTGGACAAAGCATCTCTAACCCTTCGTTTTCTCTCGAATCCATGTCGAAATTTGAATTATTGTCAACAAATCGGTTCATAATTTCAGTTGAACTGGTCAAACCTTTTTTAACAAAGGCAATCGAAATTATTTTTTCGACTCTCAAAAATCCCTACTATCAATATTCTTGTTTTTTTTTGTTCAATTAATTCATTGAGCTCATCATGAGAAAAAGTAGCTACTGATTCTTGAACTATTTCTTCAACATCATGCACATTTACCTCATCTGAAACGGTTTTTTGCTATTTCCGGGTTGAAATAAAAGAAGGCTAAACCGGAGTAGGACTAAGCGGGATCTTACTCTTATTTCTCTTGTTTTCTCTTCATTGTTGTAATACACTCTAGTACCAAAGTCTTTAATAAGTAAGTACAACAAATGATTATTTTTAACTCCTTAGAAATGTTCAACAGTCATCAGGGAATATCCTCAAAATGTAAATCTGTACCAGACAAAGAGTTACTCGTGGCTGATATGACCACAATGTTATCAAACATATACCATATGTTGCTGCTTCCTTGCGATTTTACTGTCCATCTCGTCACAACTTAATCAACATAAACAGGAAATTGTCGCAAAAATTGGAGGTCAGACAACTCGGTCTATTCTCTTTTTGCATTGTCCGTTAAAACGCACCCCTTTTTCAGAGGAAAAGGGAATGAACAAAATGCGATTTTGTCTAGACGTGTGTGAAGTTTATGTCTGTGACCCAACCGAAGTACGTTCAGGTGGGCTTGAAGGGCTTTAATCACATTAGAGGGCTAGAAACGGTTATTTCGCGCTTATCAGGAGGTATTCTTTTCGACGAAAACACTGCATTATTATACAGTGAGGTCCTAAAGTAACGGATAAATTCATTTTCTTCGTAATTAGGAATGCAAATGAGAAATCCTGAAACAGGTAAATTTTTATATATAAACACTTTATTTCTAAATAAAATTATTCATTCGCCTCTCAACCATCTAGGGGTAATAACTACCCCTATAAAAATTTCAATTGAAAAGGGGTAGCTTGTGATACCGCGTTTAAAAGTGTTTTCGATTCTCTATTCAGCAATATAGCGCGTTTTGATTTTTGGACGTGCTCATTTTCATTTGAAATATTCATAGGGGTAGTTATTACCCCTAGAGAGTTGAAGGTGCAAGTGAATAATTTCACTCAGAAAGTGTTTACATATAAAAATCGGCCTGTTTCAGATTTTTTCATATAAATGCATCATAATTACATGGAAAATGAATTTATCCGTTACTTTAGGGCCTTAGAGTTCGAGAACTGCTGTCTGGGCATCTTGAAATCCTTCTTGAAAAAGTGTGAACAAATACAGATGAATTTAAAATTTAGAAAGCACCCATTGAATGACCAAGATGTTGGAAATTACGAAAAGGTTTTCAGAGTTGAAACACGTCGTCAGAGTTTATGGAACTAAAAATTAAAAAAAAATTATTATTGACTGGAAAAACAAAAAATCACGTCATCAAGAGTAATCGAAAAGAATTCTTCTTGATATAAGAATAAAATTACTGATGAGAAAATGTCACTGTTATATACGAGGTCTGCTCTAAAAGTATCGCGAAATTTGAATTTCCGGCAAGGTGTCTTGGATTTTGTATTTTTTGTTGTGTTATTTCGTTTTCCATACAAAATTTGACATACATTCTTTAGGTAAAAGTCGCAGACGAGTCAAAACACATCCAAGCACAGCAGCTGTCTGAAATTTACCTAACATTCAAAATGGCCGACCTTGTAGTGTTGTACGCTTCAAAAAAATGAATACACGTAACCCGCGTAAATTCAAAATTCAAGATACTTTCTGAACAGACCTCGTACATGTGGAATTCCGAAACGCAGAATTAGCTTCAAATTTTTTCATTTGAATTATTTATTATTTTTTGGTTTGGTCTAGTGAGTAACAATTTAGCATACTTTTTAAATAAGATTTCGACTACAAATAGTTGATTTTCCGTGTTGAAACCAGGGCATTATGCGAAATCTGCTGCTAGGTATATTTTTTTGCTATCTACCATCAGTATCGCGTGATACGATATTCATATTAAGTTTCGCATAATCTAAATATCCTAGAAAATAATGGAAAAACCTCTTAGTGGTGCACACAATAGAAGTAGGTCGTAGCTGTTGTTTTCTTCTTCAAAAGCGAAATATGTTTCAAGAGTTATAACCTATCAATAACGTCAATAACCTATTTACGAAATGTTTTCTTTCGGTGTTCAGATCGATTTATTTGACCATATGGCGAGTGTGAAAATTTCTTTTTGTAACGGTTCTTGATATCAGTGTCCAATTGATCTCAAGATTCAAGGTTTTATGGTTAATAAAATTGAATTGGAGTTACAGATGCCATGTGACGAGCTAATATTTCATATATTGTTTGGAAATTTGAATTGACCTCAAGAAAAGATAGAAAGGTCTATGGAATTTTATGAAAATTAAGTCCATCTGGCGAAAAATGTGTTGAGAATTAGTTTGTATTATCAAAATGAATTTCACAGAATTTGACAGTTGACAGAAGTCCGTTATGACAACTAAGCTAATTTCACGATGGTAGTATTTCTGATCATAACGGAGGGTAATATCAACTGTTCTCATTAATTTTCATATCAGTAACAAATTCACAACTTCGATCAAACATCTTTTTCAATCGTAATTCACAACTGCGCCATCTACCGGAAGCGAAATTTAGTTATCATTCAATACTATTAGTGCAAAAGAGTATTTAGCAAACCACTGAACTTTTAGTTGAGACAGCGGGAAACATTCAGGCATCAAAAAATATGGCAACACTTCACAATGACTTCAGAACGATGCCAAATATATTTGGAAAGAAATCTTTGATCCGCTGATATTGTTTAATACTAGTCGAAAAAACTTTTCAACGGTTATCCACAGTCAATAGTGATATGATTTCAGTGTATATATTTTGTAAATCGAATATTTTTCAAAACAAATTGAATAAACCTAACCTAACTGTCTGTTTCGGAGCATCGTTGAAAAAAAGGCAATCATAACATCGCACTTTCTGGCGAACTGTCACAACTATATTGCTCAAATGAATAGACTATAGTTCTAGTTCTTTATTCTAGAAATGGTTTCGATGAAGTGGACCGCCAGAAGCTGCAAAATCTAATTTTCCGTCATCACGTCTTTTTTGTCGATGAAATAGTGAGAGTGAAATTTCTATACCTTCACATCCGACCACTAATTATGAATGCGATTTTGAATGTTCCTCCTGTCCTCAGGCAGTTTTATATAAAAAGCAGAATTCAATTTAATTTGTTGACTAGAAATTTATAGTAATATGGTTGCGGGATATAACTGTATAATTTGTTGGAAAGTTATATTGTGATCACGTATTGTTTTGGTTACTTACACTCTATGATCAACATGAGAAAACATGGGTTCGTTATTGATTAACATTGATCAATGAAATTAGCTGATGTTTTTTATTCAGATATTACCTCACCGATATGATGAATTACGACGAAATGTTTCAGATTTTGTTCGATTTTACATATACATATTGAATATTTCAAGTGAATTGTGTTGTTTTGTCATATTTTTTTTTATTTATCACTGAATCGAATACTTATTAGATTATTATCATCACTATAAATATCAGATCATATATCGTATACAGAGTGTCCTTCGACGTTTTGGCCAGTATATATCTCGAAAACTATTTGGAAATTTGGCAGTTATAAACTGTTGGTATTATCACGCATTTTAAGTAAGCTGCAACGTTGTTACAATGTCACATTTTGGATCACGTGGATCATATTCAGAAATTTTAATGGGACACCCTGTATATATTTCACTGTTGTAAAGATCTCTCTTATGCTAATTCAACCATAATTTTTTTATATTTTTTCCGTAGGTAATTACTTCGAAACGATAAACAAATTTTCATGTAGAAACAAAAAACTTATCCAAGCAACAGCTTTTGTAGTTGTCAAAAGCCGTCAGTGTTCTCATTTTTTTTTATTCAAAAAGTAGTACACCACAGAATACATAGTACTTACTCAAAAAAAAATCAAGTTATAGAAGAATGAGCATAAAAGGAACCTTCACAGCAGTGAAAAAATATACAGAGTGTCCCAGTGAAAATTCCAAAAATGATACCGCGTGATCCAAAATGTGACGTAATATTACCAACGGTTTATAACTGCGATATTTCCAAATAGTTATTTCAGTCGAGATATATACTACCAAAACCTCGAGGGCCACTCTGTATAATGAAATTATGAAAAAAAAACTGGGAATTTTATTGGGGTTTTCTTTTCGTAAACCATTCAAATGATGATAACTTCCAATCTTTTGTCGATCTTTCAATTACCTGCTAATGTTGTATGTCTTCGAATTCCAAATATTTCCAAACTACCCAAGCTCATCTTTATTATCGACTGAATCCAAATAAACCGTTCTCCCCTCTCCAAGAAGTAGTTACTGGCGTCGAATCGGGTGACTAGGCAGGCCGATCCTTCAAATTAAAACGTCTGAGTCACCTATATTCAAACACACGTAATTGAGGCCTACTATAAGATGATTGTACTTATTATTCATTGATGCAATAACAGAACCTCAATCATCTGACGAAACTTCCATTGAAAAGGGGTCTTTTAGAAAGATTATTATGAATTTTCTGATATATCCCAAATCTGTTATAGAAATTACCGATCAAATTTAAAACATTCGAATTCTGATATTTTTCGTAGATGAATTGAAACATTTAATAACGACTCAATATTAATATAATACTTATGTGGAAAATATAAAAATCCCCACGTAAGTATAGTCTTTGTTTCAAAGTTTCAATGAGAGAAAAAAAAATCGGTTAGTGTCTTAGACACGATCTTTCAACGCTGCTTGATCTATTATTCATTTCCACTACGTACTTGTTCGTTAGTAGCTTTCATTTTTGTTTGACTCTGAAGTCATCGATGATAGTAATTATGGTTATTATCTCAAAGGGAAGGTAAAAACTTGGAAAGTTTCATTAGTTCGATTCGATAAAATGTATCGTGGTAACTAATCATAACGAACTTTGCGTTTGTATCATTCATTGTCAAGAGAAAATATTCATTCTTTGTTGTATAAACCCGCACTTCACTTATGGTACATGGAAATGTAATTACTCAGACAATTAGTATGGTATTGTTTATTTTAATTGCGCTCTCTAAAGTATCAATCAATTCAAAATATTTATTTTCGCAATTATAGTTCGTACGTTCGATTTGTTGAGAGAATTATTATTCCGAATTACGTCACGAATTTACGTTCGAAATAAAATAACCGCGACGTAAATCATATCTGAAAAATAATAAGAAATCGCGTGACATAAATATTCTGGGAATAGATTTCTTCAGCGTAAATATTCTTACATTATCGCGTTATTTGGTCTCATTTTTCAAAGAATTTGGTCTACAAAAATGTTACATTTTGTTTACCAGAGTGCGAGATAACTTGGTCGACAAATAAAAATTGTGTTTGTAATGCAAGATTACATAATATTGGTTGATAGTATTAATCTTTTGCGTTCTGAACGTAAAACAGCGCATCCTCCTTCATGTTTGATCTTTCACGATCAGCTGAGAGTCTTATCAAGTCGTTTGATAGGAGAATTTTGTACAGGATGTCCATTTTTCGCGTGCTACTATAGGGATATCGCTATTTTAAAATATATGAAGCTGGTTGCATCGAGACAAATATCGACCTACATGCCAAAAAGATTTTTTTATGAACAACATTCGACACTGTGATCAATGTCTCTATTTTTTCGAACAGTGCTTTGGAAAGTGTACCCAAAAATATTGAGAGTTTTTTATAAAGAAATATCTAAATAGTGTATGTTTCGCTTAGAAATCATAAATTCTCTTCTCTCCTTTCTTTTACGGCGATACAATTTTGTACGTCTTGATGATTTCAACCTGAATCGCCCTGTATACTAGAGCTTGTGGAATATAAACAAGTACCAAAACATTGAGTTTAAATTGTCTATTCCCTCATATTACCTGAACAAAGTTTCCCATGATAAAAGTTAGGTTTCCTTTTTATTGACAAAACCACAACAAATCTTACGACTAAAAGTGCATTTATTTTTGTCCCCAATAATTTTTTTTCGAGAATGAAATTAATGGGTACGACACTTTCATCACACCTCGCATAAAATTTCATTGACAGAGCTCAGTGTTACGTCAGGTGATCGATAAGGAGGAGCTATCAAAGTAATTTGACGTGTTTTGTAATATTTTTGATTATGCTTTAAGTAGAAGTATGTCGAGAATTGATTGGATATATAATTGGTTTTTTTTTTCAGGGGACACTTAACTGTGATAATATCCTCTGTGTGGTGGTTATACTGATTAT
This sequence comes from Plagiodera versicolora, assembly GCA_037013635.1. Classification (NCBI taxonomy): domain Eukaryota; kingdom Metazoa; phylum Arthropoda; class Insecta; order Coleoptera; family Chrysomelidae; genus Plagiodera; species Plagiodera versicolora. The sequence continues at coordinate 4,746,842 of CM072991.1, read as the reverse complement.
CGAAATTGTAGAGAAAATTGATGGATACAGGTACAGTTTCCGGTGTCATTTTACACCTAGTTGGGAATTGAATTTTTGTTGTTCATGAAAGTTTTTTCGTCTTTTATACCAAGCTCACACCCAGCCCAATTGGGCAGAGAATTAGGTAACACGAGAATGTGAACACGATACTTCTCATGTTCCTGCTGCTGTTACTCGCATTGTTAGCTGTATCCACTAAGTTTTTACTTATTATGTGCAGCATAAAATATTCAAAAACTGAATGAAATTGAATTCTTGATAAAAAATAATTTTTTTCATTTTTTTGGCGAATATTAGTTTATTTCACTAAGTGACCGTGTTCAGCATATCCGAGACACCCTGTATACGGGTTTCAAGTTGAAATGAGCCAAATACTCCCTTTTTCGATTTCGGTCGATGGAAAGAAACGGAGTTCAGGACCGTGTTTTGCACAAACTCGTCTACGGATTTTGGCAGTAAGGGCATCGTCTTGGTCTTGAATGAATATTTATGGATGTGTTGGATTTAATTGATTGTTGAAATATGCAAATATACACGAAGGGTCGCAAGGGCATCGTCTAAGATGAATAGTAATGACTGTGTGGGGTTGTGTGGAATTTATTGATTTATTCAATCAAGAATCAATTTTTGTAAATTCCCCTTACAGTGTGGAACAGCCAAATGGAATAAATTCGATGACAAATACATGAGACACGTCGATTTGTATTTTCAGATGCGCATTTTTTTCAAGAAAAAAATAATTATATAGGGTGTGTCATGTGACAGTGGCCGATACCAACTTTCTTATTTTAAATACAACCCCCTGTATATTATTGATTCTTTAGATTTTTCCGAAAATTCAATGTCCCAAGTGTTTTCAGATGTATTACAAAAATTAACATTAAAAAAAATCATTTTATTTCTCTAATAATGTAATAAAAACGAAAAAAAATATATTAATTTTATTGTAAGATATGTTCAAAATGTTTTTTTACATTCCATTTGGCTGTTCCACACTGTATATTAATATAAAAATATAATTTTCGGTCGACAAAAATAATTCGCGCCAAAAAATAATAATAAAAAAAAATTAATAATAGCTTCATAGATCAACAGTTTGTTTTTTATTTTTGATGCCAACTTACATAGCATGGCATATTTGTGAAAGAGAGACTATTTAGCATAAATATTTAATTCGTGATGGAAACCGTGAAATAATTCGCTCAGTAAATCGATATATTGACATTTCTCATCGACCACTTCCACTTTTATTCAATTATTTCACAACCAACGCCTCAACCTTCACTATCTTACCCGTTTTTTCTGAACACCCAGTATATCCTCTTCTCGTTTTCACTTGTTCCTCACTTCCGGAAACGGTTGCGGTGTGTGCAGCCATCTATGGTATTCTACTTCCGCATTGCAATGTCTCTCATGTATGCTCTGCTATTATCTGTAACACCCTGTGTGTGGGGCCGGATTTGGTCATATCGTATTATCGCTTTGGAAAACACGTGAGCCGTTATTGTTATCGGTGACAATGGTAATGAGTTTGCTTTCTTTGCTATGCGGGTTTGGATATTCGTTTTGTGGAGGCCATGGTATCGGTTTTTTATACCTACTGAAATCATCGATTTATGGAACACGTTCGATTATTCTCTTCATTCAAAACGTTTCGAAAATCGAAGAGAATAACATTAATTTCCCCCACATGACGATTTTTATTTTATTGGTACATTTTCTTAGAAAATCTGAAATGGAAATCTATTCTAATCTTGTCATTTGAGGAAGATATTTCTGACCACGGTCTTACATACAGGTCTGGAAACTAGGCAATTTGAGTGGTGGGGGGTGTCACCATTTTTGAAGAATAATTCGCCATACTTATCCACTAGGAGCGTAGTTGTCTTGGGTTATGATTAATCAAATTTTCCTCAATGTTTGGGCAACCTCTCACTCTACCAGTTTCCAGACCTGAATGTAAGACCGTGTTTCTGACAGATTTGGTTATCTTCCATACCAATACTACTAAAGACTGGTTAAGACATGGCTGGGAACATTTAGGCATCAGTATTTATAGCAAAACTTCACTGTCACTTGACAACGATGTCAAATTCATTTGATTCGCTAATAAAGTTTGTTAATATTATTTCAATTCTTTATTGAGAAAACTGTTCAAAGGTTATCCGCAGTCAATAGTTTTTCAATTTGGTGTATATATTCTATGAATCCAAAAGAATTTGATTGATGAACCTAACCAAACATTTTATTTCGGAGTATCGTTGAAAACTTTATGACGAGCTGTTCAATCGAATGGAATATACAGGGTGGTCCATTATTGTGTGGAAGTGAAATAACTCACCTAAAATGTTTGATATATTTTAATGGTTTCAAAAGATGGTAAAATGATATACTGAGTGTACTATTAATTAAACCATTAATTTATTCACATATTACTGATAACCTTTTCTTGGTAGCACTTATGATGCCCCAATTACCATAAAATCATAGTTTTAGCTGTATTTGTAAATCAATGAAGTAATAAATGAATAAACAGAGATCGATTGGACTGGATGTAGAATTCTCATTGAGTTCGATGGTAAATGAATATGGAAGATATCCTACTTGAAAGAAAATGGTGTTCAAAATTTCTACAAAATAAAATACTGGGTGTATAGAACTCGATTTCCACTAAATATCGATAAATTAAGTAAATGTAAATGTCGTAGTTGTAACCTACAGTGAGGATAGCATGTTCTGCAATATCACAAGAAGAAGTCTAAATCGCCTATAGAAAAATATCAAGTTGTTGATGATGACTGAAAGACGAAACGTCGTGTAGAAAATCACAAAACCCCATTATGTAGCAGACAAAAAATGGCAAAATGTGTCTTATTTTGAAGTGTTTCAAAAATGAAAACCCATCAATATGCAACATCACCTTAATTCAACAATTCTTGTGTCTCTTTCAGGTTTGAATTTGTTAAAACACCCTGTATACCTATTGTTCGTGGTTAAGAATGTTTGGCAACTTCTCATCGTGGCGGACACTCGTGATATTCAATTAAATCTCTCCATATAAATCGTTGGAAATTCAAGGTTTTTAGTGTGATTTTTTTCATACCGTTCACGTTATACTAATGATTGTGGTCAAATAACAATAACAGTTGAACGTTTCCTCATCTGGACCATGAAGAACCTCATTGTTCTTGAGTGTTTCTTAATATTTTGTGTGCTCTATCCGTATCACGCACTTTACATTGTTTTGGGCAACGTTACGTAACAAGTGAAAGCTCGTTTGGCTTTTGTTTGCTGGATAAATATTACGTCCTGTGTTTATGGTCTCAATGGACGGACTTGGTACCATAAAAATGTAGAAAGAGTTCATGTTGACGTGTTTGTTTTAGGACTAGCGTAATTTTTCCACTGGGACTCTAAACTAGTTTATGGTGCATATTTTATCAACACCATTTACCAGAGAATCAACATTATACGCGTTGGGTCTATAAAAAATTTTGTGGTTTGTTGATTCAGCGTCAATATTGCTACAAAAAGGTTGTTTCACCTTAGAAATGGCTTTGGTCGGACCGTGGACTAAACGCTGTAAGTGGGCGGAGCCTAATAGAATATGTTTCTATGTGTTTTGTTTACATTGAACAAATTTGTCTACTCTGAAATGATCAGTCGATTATGAAACTGATTATTTGTCAACCTATATTGAAATCTTCGAATGTGAAATTTCTGATAGAACTGTCAGTAAATGATTAAGAAATTTTATGACGCCATCGATTTTGCGTTTCGAATGAACTCATAATATTGATGGTTGTGTCGATTCACGTGTAAAATGTGACGTACGGTGTATTTGTACAGGGTGATTCAATCTGTTTTCTCAGAGTGAATGAAATTAAGGCTGTAGTTTAGATAATAATATATTGAAAGAATGTTCCGTGACATTGTAGGTTGAGTATCGTGCAGTACCTTGATTTTTCATCGAATTTTTTGATAAAAATATCCTAAGCAACAAAAAAACTTCAGATAGTAACGCACAAGCTGATATTTCGTTTTTAACAATTCACCTAATATCATTCAACCTCGAATCGTAATGTGTTATTTTTTATAAAGGTGGCAGGTCAAGGTGATAGCCATGTTATTCCGATATTTGAATAATTTTGTTTCGATTCCAAAATACCAAACGAATAATAATATAGGTGAAAGTCTATATTTCTCATAATTTATTGATACGACAATTCGAAGCTATGATATTGTGTCAGTAAGCTCAATGATTTTATGTATATTGTTGCAGTTTCAATGTCATACTTCTCTTTTGGAATAAGTAGAAAAAATAAAATTTCACTTTTGAAAGTGAAATCCAGATATTCTCTCATTTTATGTAATATCCCTATTTAAATTTTCCACTTATACTATTTGATTAATATATTCGATAAAGTAAGAAATTCGCTTCAAATCTCATGATTGTTTTGTGATAATGCTCAATGGTCAAGTATTGAATTCATACGAATGACAAATTGCAGAGAAATTGCTGCCTCAAATTCCTTACGTTCAAATGAGATGACCTAACATAACTTGAGGCCCTTTCACAGGTGGCGCCCACAAAGTTCCACGATGAAAAAATTGAATTTCTAGTTTTTTGACATCATGTCAATTATTAAACTGAAATCGAATTGAACTTTTGTCATTCTGTCCGGAATTCTAGAACCATTTTTAAAAGGTACCCTGTATACGTGAAATTATGCAACCGTTAAATGAATGGTATCTGACCATGAAACTCGTTTTAGTGAATTCATACACTCCAAGAATGATATAAATGTCAAAGATTTTCAAACTGTGACGTATTATTCAAATCAACAAGAGAAATAATTGTCGATGAACTTGTTCTCGAACCATTGACGTCGAATCATCCTCTACATACTAAACTGTCCTCAACTCTTTGGTCTTCCAGTCGTTTTCTCATCATTTATTCAACACTGGGCGCCACTCCGTTTCATTTGAATATTCGATAAGTCAATCGATGAGAATCTCTCTTGACTTGTCTGTGGCTGTTATATTCTTGATCATAATGCGATTCCAACCGTAATTTTATCATTCTTTTTCATCTGAAATAGCAACGAATTGGAATAGCGAAAACTTGAATTACTTTCAGTATCTTTGAGTGTGTTGAAGGAACTGTTTAAAAGAATATTAATTATGATTTCAGAACGCCACGATTTTATAATAAAAACGCCTTCGATGTTGGTGTCCACGAGTTTGACTTTTTTTAAGACGAGTGCGCATGCAATCTTGCACAGATCTGTGTAACCAATGATGAGCTCTCCCGCCAATGTCAAATTTTCAGGGAATCAAATGCTACCAGGTCCGGCTACAAAAAATAATAACCTCAACTCAATATTCAGCATGTAATCGAGACATAAACTGTCTTCCTTGAAATTAAAAGTGATCCATATTGAATTACGTAGATTATTCGTTGAATACTTCAGTTGCATTCAGAGAACTCTGCAACGTCTAGAAAAGTCGTTTCTCCCTAGAGTAGTAGGTCTGGAACTAAAAGTCTCTTATAAACGTACAGGTGATACTAATATGAGCGAGTTGATGAGAATTCCGCATACACAGTTTGTCAATCGAAGCCAGAGTAAATGACTTGTCGAGCAATATTCAAACTTTCATCGATTGCCTGCCACTCGAGCAAATTCATTTTCGAAGTCGATTTCGCGACTGGCAAAGTAGACTAAACAGGCGGTTCGACTTTTCTTGTGTACGAGTTTCGTCGTGTCTCCGTGCCACTTTGTACTCCGTTCACGACGGTGCCGTTACTGTTTCTGTGTTTGCATGAATGTCTCAGTGGCGTTCGTCAGGGGGACAACCCTCAAAAATACGTCCAATTCTACAGGGTGTAACTAAACAAGTGTGAAAATTTGAGAACAATATAGGATCTTTCATATGAAGAAACTTCATTGGAGCATCCCATGTTGAATACGTGGCTCAATGCGAAGACGTCTAGACGCATGCGTAATGTCTGAAGGTAGACATATTGAACATTTACTATGATTTCTACATGTCGTATATTTTGTTATTAATAAATTAGTTTTGTTTATTCCACTTTAATCATTTACTGCAGGTAGTAAAATAATTTTTTGCTGCGAACTGCTTCATTTTGGGCAAAAAATTCAAGGGACATTTTTTGTTCAGAATAAAACATGCTATCGGAAAAAAATTTTAAATGGTAAACAAATTTGGGAGATTGCGTTTTCCACCTCTTACAACCATGGGGTAAACCAAATAAATTACTGATTGGTAGTAGAAAATGTCAAGTTTATTTCAATACTGCAACTTTTTTAGTGCTTATGAAAAAAATTGCTGAACAAATTTTATGTACCCCCTTCAAGAATCTGTATCTTAACATTTCATGCTCCAATGAAGTTTCTTTAAATGAAAGATCCTATATTTTTTTCGATAAGGAATCACCCCTTCAAATGTTTTAAACTCATTCATTTACACCCTGTATGATTGTTCGTACTAGAAATCCGTCATAGATTAACTTTCAACAAGTATCGATGAATGGCTCTGTCCGCATGCCTCCTCAGTCACCAGACATAATGCCTATTGATTTTATTCTCTTCTATATAATAATCTCGAAAAACTCCAGTGAAGTAATACATTATTCATGTTGTCAATTATATCGATGGTAGATTCATTACTAATGCTATTATTTACTGTATTTCTTTGGTTTATATTAAATGAAAACAGGCGAGTAGAGAAATACGCTCTAGAGCGGAAATAATGTCAAATTATGACAGATCAAGGAAAACATCAACTTTGCTTTTAGATTGGAGTATGCGAAAGCCTACTTTGGATAGTGATCGTAGAAATAGTGATTTTCTGATAATTTAACTGCTTCCTTATGCTCAGTGATGGCTCAAACTCTTCCGGCTCATCTTCTCCATTTTATCTCTATGTTCTTGATCTTAAGTTCTTCTTACCGAATCAGAAATTCAGTTGGTTGATAGTTCTGACAGATTCGGTTACTTTTCAATGCCATTAGTGCAAAACAAAGAGTATCTAGTAATTACAGACCTCTCAATAGTTTTAAACATTAACTGGGAATATCAAAGCATCAATATTTATGGCAACAATGCCAAATTGTTTGGAGCAAATCTTCAAAATCGTTGTTTCTTATAGACGATTTTTGTAATTCTTCTCTTTGAAGAGCTTATTTTCATTCTGAAATTACGATATTATTGAAATGCTGAAAGCATTGAGTGGAGATGCTCAGAAAATGGTTGCATCTTTGTTAGATAGAACATTTCTAACGAGAAAGGGATAACAGGAACCCTTTACTTATATTGGAATATGTTTGAAAGGTTACTGAATAATCTTAATGAATATTTAATTAGCACGATCTTACGATGGTTCAATAAATTTTATAAAATATGAGCAGACGTGACTACATATTGAATTGAGACATTCCAATTTGAATCTATGCTGTAATTTTTTGTTGAAATGTAATGATGTTAGTGTTTACATAATAAGCAAATGCACAACTATTTTTTCCACGAATAAATGAATCTATACCTCCTGGATTTTTTCTAAAACACACCTTCTAGAGTTGGACTTGGTTTTTAAATATAGAACCATCAAATGAGAATGAAAGATCAGATATGATACTGAAAGATGAAAATTTTTAAATTTATATTATATTTAATTATTAGGTACTCCGTTTGAATATTAGATACGATCTCTAACATGAGAACAATCAATTATTTTATTTGAACCATTCACCAATTATCCACAATCAATTCAAATACAATGAATATATTTCATCAATCGAAAACACTTTCTAAAACAAAACAAACGGTCAACCTAACCAAAGATTTTATTCGGAGGATCGCTGAAAAGTGAAAAACATGTGACATCACGGCACAATCTGGCGAGCTGTCATAACTATCTGCCGAAAATAAATGGACAAAAGTTGTTTTCGGTCTCGACCCCTCCACCGTGCCTGTGGCGCCGCCCCTGTCTCGTGTGTACGTTTCTGTGTGACGAAGAATAATCATCGGTTGGGTGGGTGTATAGGAAAACGAACTCCGAGGACGAGATTTCTGCCGAGCATAATTCGACGGCAATTTCCAGACTGAACAGCCCGATAGAGACCTTCTGCATGCAGTTTTTTTCTTCCACCCAGCAACGAACCACGTCGGTCGTGGAGAATTAATTGTATTCGATTATGCATGCGCGTTCATTGTCGAGGTCTTTGTGCTTCGAGAGAAAATTTTACGGAAAAATTGGAATACGTAGCGCGAACGTTTTTTCTTTGATGTTACGGAATAAAATTCCATTCATGAGTTGAATTGAATGAAGGTTGTTTCGCGGTGGGATGGCTTCTCGTGAAGTGCACGAAATATTTTCGGTAATGCGCTGTTGCCACTTTGCTCAAAAAGTCCGAGCATAAGGAAGGCAGTTAATTTTTTTTCCACGGTGGTGGACTGTGTTTAACATTGGCCATGCGTCACCCTGTCAAAAAGGTTCAATTTTCTTGACTTATACTGTCGCAACCATCGTGTTCGCCTGATTTGGCCCCGTGGGACTTGGATATTCGGCAAGCTCGAAATATTTTTGCGGGGAAGCGGTTTTGATACGATTGAAAACCCAAATCGAAGACGGTCTTGAAGGCTTTACCGAAAAAAAAAACTGTTTCGAAGGCTAGAGTGTGTTAGAAAAAGTGTGTTCTATCGGACAGATTTTCTTTGGAGGGGATCGAATCGATTTAAAAGCAAAAATGAATATTTCACTAGTCATAAATAAATTCACCCTACTTTCTGATCATAGATATTATAAATAGTACGAACTGTAGATTATTTCATATTCATAGTTTCTACTTCTATACAGGGCTTTCGAAAAATACTGAATATATTAGATTTTAGCCATTTCTCTTTCAGGTAAGGATACATTTGTTGAAAATTGAAAGAATCGTTCTGGGGAGGAATGCTTTGCTGATTTCATAACCTATACAGGGCGTTACTCATTCGTTGGGGTCGTTCCAATTTTTATAGTATTCATTCCATGACTCAAATTTGTTGAGTAGATAATATGACTCTTCTCTTCGATTGCATTACCTCGGTGCCCTAGTTTGTTATTATTTCGTGCATTCATCATTGTTTTAACCGTTAAACTAACATCCTGTTTATTTATTTACCGTTCATTAATTGTGTTTAACAAAAAGACCGACATGGTTGTTATTTCATCCCACGCCATGCGTCACACAATTAAGAAATCTGAATCACGAATTCGTTTGTTCGTGAAAACCACTAAGAAATCACTGAGAATTTCAAAACCTTTTTCTCTTCCGCATGATTTGAATTGCGCAGCTTCATGATATTGGATATTTTCTGAACCAACACTATTATTGATCAATTGAAATTTTGTTAATAAGAGAGAGGTTATGGTGTGAGCATTTAGTATCAAGCCATATTCTTGTCACAAGTTTTCCTACTTTAGAATAATAGCACTTTGAAAACAATATTCACATTTTCACCAGTGTAGTGATTTTGAATAGAATTGACTGTGTTTTTCTTTATTTTACAGGTAAATTTCGATCCATACTGATCTACTGTGGCTTGCCCTCATGTGAGTAATATATCCCTCTTCTTTTTATTCGACTCATCAAATCTTTCATCGTTGTAGAGAGAATGAAAAACTTCGTCTGAAAATGTAGAAATTTAAGCTGGTGTGCATAAGAAAAACCTAAGGTGTTTTTCCGTCATTTTGAGAACTACTGAAAAGGCGATTTCATATTCGAAAAAATCTATTAATTTATTCTAAAAGAATGAAAATCCAAAAAGAGTATCGGAAACTTGCGTTTTTTGCTATGTCTTTGGAACCACTAGAGGAATTCTCAATTTCTTTTCAGATTATTATTGAGCACTAAAATACACAAATTCGTACCAACTCAAACAATATCTTGAAATGAGCGAGATCCCCATATTGGCCTTCGAAAAAGGACAACCTGTATAATGAAGCAGAAGTTCAATAAATGACTTATGGGAGCGTACATTTTTCTGAACCAAACTTCCATCCAGATCTAATGTATACAGGGTGTTCCTTAAAGACATGCTAATATTTGAAGGGGAGATTCTTTGACACATTTTGAGAAAAAAACTTCATATAAACGTATGTCCTAAAAGTCCTTTGGGATTCAAGATTTCACTTTTAGGACATACGTTCATAGAAAAGTTTTTCCTAAAATGTGTCAAAGAATAACCCTTTCAAATATTAGCATGTCTTTAAGGAACACCTTTTCACTCTCCAAATTGAACTCCTCGCATAAAAAAAACGTTCCTAATTCAAGGGTAAATTTTTGTACTATAATCGGTCACTGAATCAACATTGACCACAAAAAAAAAATCTAATTCTAAATGAACAATTTCGTGGTTTGTTTACAAAATTACAAATACAAGTAATCCTTATTTTATTGATTGGTCAGGGTTTTTTGATCCCCTCTTGCATAACAATTTTTTTTCGTGGCTACTAACATTCTTCAGGTACGGTCCTGCACCGATATAGTCGAGCGATTCAGTACGATTTTTATGAACTGTTCCTCATTGCTGTCCCAATTAGCCGTAAATCGAATTCAATGCATGATTATCGTCACAACTGATTCCATGGTAGGCGATATACTCGTTTGTTAGTCATTACAGTTAGATTAGTTTGAGTTTTTCTCTCCCAAGGCAAAACATATGTCGTTCGAAGGAATCAACAACAATAATTCCTTATTGACGAAAATACCGTAATTCGAAGTCATTTGATGTTTTCTGTTTGTTTGTTTTTGTGCGTGGAATATCGTTTTTTCTATTATTTATTAGTTATGTTTGTTACTTCCCTGTAAGAAACCAAAAAGGGGCTTTCATTATTTCGTCTCGGAACCAGCTCAGATATTTTGCTTCCAGATCGTAAATTTTGAATCGAATTTATGCTCCTGGCACAAAGTGGGTCGATTCAATGCATACAAATAACAAAGAAGATGATTGGATGGCAGAGATTTGTTCATTAGAAATTCCATTTTGCACTGACAGGTTCTGCTTCTGAATTCAAGAATACTGTTGTGGCAAGTACTGACCAGTGACGTACCAATGAGTTCTTTGAACTGACAAGTTTTGTGTCAATGATTTTGAATAAATATTGCGCCCTGCTATGCTGAGTAATAAACATGAAAATATGGAATATCTTCGATAGTTTTAAATACAGATAAACGAGAATTTCTGTTTCCGTTTTTATTCCTCTTGCAATTAAAATATTAACTCAACCTCTTCAATAGTTTTTGAAATAGTGGATAAATACCTGCCAAATCATTTTACCTCATACACGTCATTTTTGATGTTTTATTGAGTCCATGAAATTTTATCATCAACATCAAACAACATTATTCACGCTGAAAAAAAAAAACTAAAGATCATTTAATAATGATAAATATACTTGGTAGATTTGGAGGATTTAAAATCGCTATCAATGTCGTAACAAATAGTAACTGACGTTATGAAAAAAAAATAGTAATTACATAATTGCCAAAATTCATTCGCAAACTGGAAATGAAAAATTATTGATCTGATAATGAATTCATTTGTCGAATATGTATCAAATCATACTAAGTACATGTGATATTAGGGACGTGACAATGTCATGAAATAAATGAAGAACCGAACCTCTATTTTCGTTTGATAGTCCTAAATAGGCCAAATTAATAACTGACGTCACTACCTTGTAACGAAGTGGGTGGCATTGTTCGAAATATATTCTGGAGTTCAGCAGTTTTGAAGGAAGTATATCAATGTTATACGTCACAGAAATGCATTATAACTGGTGCGAAAATTCTCGCAGGTTCTACCAGTCATTGAATGTCGAAAATTCAATACTAATCGTCCATTGTATTAGTAGACAGCAAAGCACAGTGAGTGAACGTATCTATGCCACGTATCCCCGATAAGAATACGTATCTCCTCGCTGCTGAAAACGAGAGTTGAGGCAACATAATTTTGAAAATGTCAAATATTTATGAAAGGACGAATACCTAGTTTGAATTCGACAGTTAGATGAATGAAGCCTTGCCATTTTGCATTATTCGATAATATATTTTTGCAGCAATTACTTTGCAATTATACTAAGTTAGATCTATAGAAATTATTTTGGATATTGTTATGGTTAAATTTCTCGACGACGCATAAATTTTCTAGTGGAAAATATTTTCTCATATACAATAATTGTAATTATAATCAACAGAATAGCGATATCAAAAATTGCTTCCAATTAGGTTATGTTTTCATCATTATTCGCTGCCAAATCCAGAGGTCGGCTGTGGTCGGCTTCTATCGGATATAATCAGAACTGTGCATGCTCAGCTGTCATAAAATACGTTCAGGTATATTGTAGATGTGCAGCAATAACTCTTTTATTTCAAATAGGCATCTCAATTTACAGAAATTTTTCGAATTTGGATTAAAAAAATCACAAATTTTTATATCATTGAAAATATTTACCTAAAGTAATTTTAACATTTGCTGAATTTAATAAAAATAGATGTATTACAAGAATCAACATTAAAAAAGAAAATCATTTTATTTCACAAATTGTTCTTTTGTTTCTTCTAATGTTAATTTTTGTATTACATCTGAAAACACTTGATATTTCCGAAACAGTTGAAGATAGGTATGGGACATTGTACATGAATTATGTACATGAAGAATCCAAAAAAACTAATAATATACAGGTGGTTGTATTCAAAATAAGAAAGTCGGTATCGGCCAGTGTCACATAACACATCCTATATAATTATTTTCTCAAAAAAAAAAAATGTGTATCTAAAAATACGAATCGACTTATCTAAGTGTTTTTCCCAACGCGCTCTGATTTCTTCAATATCGAATTTATTCCATTTGGCTGTTCCACACTGTATAGGTCAGTATTTCCTCTAGTGGGGTAATTATGAATTTGTTGCTGAAAAACTATAAATTGATCGAAATTTGAGGGTGCACTACCAGACAATATTTCGAAGATAAATATCATAGAAAAATAAAACAGGCGGTCTTTCACAGAAAGCCAGTTCAGAACTTCAAGCATGTAGTAAACGCATGCCTCTATTCTGTAGTTTTTGTAGTGCGGACAAACAATTAGCATTAAGTAGTGATAGTAAACTAGCACAGTTATCAAAATGGGGTTGAATGATTGATTTGAAAACTGTAATGGAAGTCTGAAAGGGCAACAACACGCCCGAAGAAAAATATTTTTTTTTTACAATTTTATTGCGAGTATACTGGAAATTTTTCTTCATATCTAGTGTTTGGTCCACGGTAAGATTTCCATATTTGATTCCTACAAATGCTTCATGTGCTCTAATTGCACAAAAACAAGTTGATTCAAAACATTTGTCTGTATTCATGTCACACCAGCTGACAAAATTAAATAAATCACACTGTAATAATTCATCATCAGATAAGCTACGAGAATTTTTATGTTTATAAACCGGTATCGCAGTTTTGTTTCTCGTTACAGAAACGACACACGATCCAGCAAGTACCCCTGACTTTCACGTGCTCTCTGTATAAACAATAACCACGTACAGCCTTGCACTACTGTTCATTGTACTCAATTAAAATACATACATCGAACGACGCGAACGCGAACCACCTTAATTGGCGTTAGATATGAAATAGATTCGGGACACACACCATACCATGACAAACGACATACGACAGTATATTCTCGTACTTATACCGTGCGTTTCGGGGCAACGGCCGCGAAAAAGTTTTCGACTCTAGTCGTGTAGGTGAAGTCGTGGCGGGTGGTGAGTTTGGGAGTTGTTGGGAAGTTTTCGGTGAAACAGTTTTGAGCTTCGTGATTCGGTCCTGTGTTATTTATTCGTTTGTGGGGAAGATTTTGAAGGGTACTTCCAAAAGTGTGTTACGGAAGTTTGTCAATTATTTTTTCTAGTTGCACTGAGCAAGAGTCACACCGAAAAATTCATGGATAATATACAGAGTGCTCCTTAAATACAAGCTAATATTCAAGGGGTGAAGCTTTGCTCATTAGAAGAAAAAAATTCCTTCGCACGTATGTCCTCGAAATCCCAACTTTTGAGATACAGAATGATGAAGTTCAAAAAGGAAACTCAATTTTAATAATATCTGAGATGACATTCTAAATATATTCACGATACACGTTTCTTGGTGCATAAAATTTCTCGTTTAATCTGACAGAGGCGTGCGTACGGGTTTTGAATTCAATATTTTTGGAAATAAAATATTACGCCACTGCTTTCCTTGGCAAATTTGATCTCCTGGTTGTCCTTTATTTATGGCGCGGTGTTGAAATGTTTGTGCATCTACTGAAAGCAGCTCAAGAGATCACATGCATTCCAAAAAGATATATTTCTCATCAGGTGCTGTGTTTTTGATTTTAATTTATTTTCTTCAATTCTCCAACACTCTTCATCACAAAAGTTAAAACTTTCAGGACATACGTTTATTGAAAGTGTTTATCTTCGAATGAATCAGGGAATCGCCCCTTGAATATTAGCATGTTTTCAAGAAAAACTTTATATACAGAGTGGCCGATTGATGTAGTGAAGTTAAATATCTTTCTTTTTTCATCGAATTGAAATAATAAATTCATGAGATAATTGGTAAGCCTAAGGTACACATCTCAAAGATATTCGGCACTATATGGAGTGATTCGTTTTTTCCGGGTTAACCCAATACATTTTCTTAATGAAACAGCATGATTATCATTGTGTTTTCATGGAAGTTTATTCATAATTTAATGAACGTTGTTCCTAGTTGGACGTTTTCAAAATGAATAAAAGATCAACGCGGGTCCATCAAAGTAGAGCGTAATGTGTAAACGAGGCCCAACGTGTTAATAATGGCATTATAGGAAGATGAATAGAAAATTGGTGAGGTATTAAACCTGACAAAAATACAACCAAACATTCATTTCTCACAAAAATAAAAACTACATGCTTATAAAAACAAATGAAATCTAATCAGTAAAATCATTCCTTCTATTATGTTTTCAATTTTCTGTGCAACCAATGTAGTTTGCGTTCTGTTAGAAGTTGTTGGGAAGTGGACAAAGGGTATACAACACTCCGTCTTGTTTTTGAAATCCTGTAGAAATTTTGATCGTTTCCAATGAATTGATCCATAATTTCATTCGAACTACTGTCAGTATTTTACACAAGCATACGGAGATTTTCTGGATACCATGTATCTATTATACATACGTTTACTGTGATCTCGAAAAGGGCTTGTTGTAAAAAAATCTCTTTCACCACCACAACTTTGAAACACACTATACAGGGTGCTACAGACATGCTAATATTTGTAGGGGTTATTCTTTGACACATTTTGAGAAAAAAACTTCCCATAAACGTATGTCCTAAAAGTATTAACTCTTAAGATACAAAGTGATATAGATATTATACGGTTGGTACTGCGATATGAAGCAATTTTAATTTAATTATTTTAATCAAGAACATATCATCTGACGAGAAAAATAAATTTTTTGGGTTCTCATTCATTTTGGAACAAATCTGATCACTTAATTTGCTTTCATTCGATACACAAACATTTTCATGAGATTGAAGTTGCTCAATAATGAATGAGGACCTTAAAAGTAATTTTTATTTTGGAAGTAAATAGTGGCGTAGTATTTCTTCTCCAAAATATTCAATGCAAAATCCGTACAGACGCCACTGGTAGAGAAAATGAAAAATTTCGTACATCACAAAATGCCCCTTGATGCATAGAAGACACGTAACAAATTTTTCAAAGATGTCCAAAATATTATCTCAGTTATTATTGAAAAACTGTATCTCAAAAGTTAGGACTTTCAGGACATACATTTAAAGGAAGTTTTCTTCTCAAAATGTATGAAAGAATCACCCCTTCAAATATTAGCAAACAGGAGGAACACCCTGTATATAATACTTTTTTCATTAGATGCGATATAAGCAAGTATCGACAATACAGTCGAAACCTCTGTCAATGTCATATCGAAACCATTAAGGAATCCTATTAGAGGAAGACTCTATGTTTGTTGAGAAAACACAATAACGATTTAACGTCCAATCAATTTCCTCACACACACACACAGTTTTCCTATTGCACTTGACCTGGAAAAGTGAACAGCAGTGTTTGTATCGGCGAGGAAAGCATCATGATGTGCGGGATTTTTCGTTACGATTTCGATGATCGTACTCGATTTGGTGGTTGTTGTGCGTGTTCGAGAGTTGGGATGTAGTTTTCGAGTGGATTTCTGATGGGAACTTTTCGGAAAATCTTTTCTTGCTTGAATTGCCCGATGGTGTCTACGATGTGGTTTCCCTGCAAAATATTCCTGCAGGCTGTCACTCCCAAGGATAAAGGTTAGTGCACCAGGAATTGCCACCATTTTTGCAAATGAAAAACTCACCCCTAGGGTTTCGTCAGGTTAAAATGAGAAGCCAAAGCTGATAATCGCATGGATATTTTTCTCGTACCAACTCACTGAATACTCTCTTTTTATTTATTATCGAATTCAGATTAAGAAATAAATAGATCGACGGTTCTACCTCGAAACTTTTTTTAGTCCCCATAATGATTCACAACTATAAAATTTTTCATCAGTAATTGCCATAATTTTGAAGTTTTTTACTTCTACTTCGTACCACGTACCACGTCCTTAAAATATTACATCGGCCAATTATTTATCCTTATTTCATCACTATATTGATCGTAGAAAGAAGATCACTCTGTGTTACTTTTTGGTCACCCTGTGTCTCATTTGATATTAAGCTTTCAATATGAATTAGCTCAGGTCAATGAATATATTCACAAAGTGAGTGAAAAGTTTGCACCGAGCTCTCTAAGTGATATTACAAAAAAATAATGGTTTGAAAATAACAGATTGAAATTTTCTGCATAAATGTTTGTTGTTGATACACATATTTTGAATACAGTTCTACATTTCTGATACTACTATAAAGGGTGTCTTTAGAAGGTGAGTTGTAATTTTTTAGGACAGCTTATTTCCTTGTATTCGTTTTGCTCAAAAAATAGAAGCATTCGATAGAGAGAACAAAATCACAAATTGATGATCTTGTCAAAAATCAGAAAATCAGCAGAACAATTCATCGCGAGAGATTCATCGGTAACAATATTTTAGGCCATAACCCATTTCAATATTGTCATCGAAATTGCTGTAGGAAATTTATTCGTGTGGTTTTTCTGCTTTGTAAAGTTATTGTGATATACAACTCAGATTTCTAAGTAATCTGTCTAGATTAACATTTTGACTTCAATGTTCATTCTCTTTGAAGTATACTTTTTCAATTTGTCCTCTACCCCAGAAAGCTGTGTATATATTACTGATCACCTTGTACAATTGTTCTACTCAGTTTCTAATTATCGTTATTCTTCAGTTGACAATAATAATTACTTGAGCAAATTATGGGTGAACAGATAATTATCCATCCACCAAATGGAAGTGCTGCCATCTAGATTCATACACGAAAAAACTTGCTCGACACTTATTAAAAGATAATTCGCATGCAACAGAATCGTTAACATTTCACGACAAATGATAACAATAATCATTATTATGTTTTTACCGCATACCGGCGATTGTATACGTCTAATTAATGTAAATGAGCTATATCAAATGTTGTGCTGTGTTCAGTGTCGAAATTATGTTTTTCGTATCAGCGACATTTTCGATAGTGTTGAATTTTCCACATTGGAATGATAATTTAGCTTATCATTAGTGTGAATAAAATGAAACAAAAAAAATTTCGTGTGGGGTTTTGCCATTGTTAGTTATTAGAGATAGATTAGGAATAAATTACAGTTTAAACAAATGATTACGTTACGCTTCCATGACAATTTGTAATGAAGATCCATACTGTAATTCATTGTCTCAATTTTTCTGTTCTGAAATTACAATCATCATTACGAATCTCTATTATCAAATTAAACATTCTCTGTTGACTACGAGCAATCAAATTCTTCTATTTTGAGCACAAGTTAGCGACCTTTTTGGGCAACAAACGAGAACCATTATAACAATACTACATATTTACATTTTATGTTTGTTGTATTCCTAATTGACGAAAAAGTTAGGTATTAACCGTCATTCTTTATATAGTATACAGATCAATACAGTTATTTTCTTTTTTTATGATACTATTCAGGACATTAGAACAGAGTTATGAAATTGGGCTTGTGTGATCAGTCCTTTACACATACTCAAATTCTCAAGTCAAATAGGTTTTTGAAGCCGTTGAATAATTCAAGTTATATAGGGTGTTTCCGAAAGGTGCGAAAAGTATAATTGACATGAACAGTGGATGATTCCGGGATACAGGGTGTCCAACAATGTGATTGTAATCAAATATTCACGCCTTTGGCTTTACACTTCTCTTCTAGTAATTCGCCTATTTTTGGTGAGACTAAAAATATTATTTTATTCGAAGATGAAGTACGGCGTGGCTCAAAAAATAATCAGTTCTGAATAGGTACGAAGTAAGTACACTGTGAATTTTACAATAAAACTGAAGGCAGATTCGAATTCTTGAATATTTAAACAATACACCAATTATTGAAAAACTATTCACGCAAAATAAATGTGTCGAACGTTTGACAGACTTTTAGCACCTTTAAGACACACCCCGTATAAGCTCGTTTGAAGAAAATCACTTGAAGTGTCGTTTAATCGAAAAGAAGCTAAAAATAGCAGTGCTATAGCGTTGTTGAGAAATTATAAAGTTGTAATGTTGTAGAAAAACTGATTATACAGAGTCTCCAATCCAATTTATGGTTTAAAGTATTAAATGCCGATTAGGAGCTCGGAAAGTTTATAGATCTTTGTGACGTCAGAACGGGGCTTATGAAATTGGTGTGAGAGAACGAACTTGACTCTGAATGTAAAACGAAAAGTATCTCGCTGTATCCTTCAACAAATATTCATTGAAATATTGAATATCAAATTTTCTATTGAAACATTCGATTTACAGGGTGGTCCATGGTTATAAAACAAAAACATTTTAAGTGTCATTGTTTGAAAAAACTCTTACTTCTTCATGCAATTCCTATGAATGATAAAAGAAATTTCTTTCAAAATGTAAAATAAAGTATAAAGAAGTTCTCAATAGATGATTCCATTCCTCATGATTAGTTCTCAGAGTCATTGGAAATCTGAAGTATGTTTTAGTTTAGTACAGAATATTCTATGAGGTGTCCTCCATTACAAATGCAGCAAACTGAAGTCATCTTCGAAGTATGCCAAACAACCCCCTTTAATTTTGTAGTTATTTCATGGGGGGTAATATATCCATCCATAATGTGGATTATTAAAATGAGAATTGAAATTATTTTGTTTAAGATTTTCTCAGACAACTTCTGGAATATCAACGCTGAAAACTAATTCATTCCATTTATCTATGGACTGTACGGTATATTAAATAGGTTGTATCATTGTTTACAAAACAATAGAAGTCATTTTGAATATTCACCAAATTAATTGTAAATTCATGTAGTTCGATATTGAACACGATTTTATTACGTTTTCTAACGAATTTCTCAAACCGGAGTAAAACATATTTTAGGGGAATGTCATTTGAAGTTTTCCCTCTTATATCATCTTGGATCTGTCATGTTGTCAGTTTTGATACAGGCAACCTGAATATTGTTTTTTTTTTCTTCAGTGGGTGATGATATATTCATTTAGGATATTTAAGGCTTTCATTTTTCTTTACATGACCTTCACTAGTCACGTCAAAATTACCCAAAATAGTCTAATGAATATCACCAACAGAAGTGTATATGAATTTGTGTTCGTGTTGATTATATGAGTCATTTTGGTAACTCATTAGTAAGTTACTGTATAATTCATCCTGCGATCCGAAACAATGGACAATATTGCCATACTAATGTACACATCTTTTTTGTATTCAGAGTGGAAAATGACCTTTTCGAATATATCTATGGACACAAAAGGGATCGGTTGTTTCGCTAAATGAAACAGCAAACAGTGGAGTGCGATAAAATGTTCATAGTGAATATTTTATATGGGGGTAGTGACGGAAACGTTTTCAATATCTCATCAAAGGTCATAGGAAATATTAAATATAATTATTATTCCATCCAAATTGTTCAATCGAATTAAATTTTTTGGTAAATATCTCAATAACGTGTGAAACTATGAAATTTCGATTCCAATTAGAATCACCAAAACCGATTATAATTTTTCCCAGGGACTTCTGTTACAACTTTCTTCCTTGAATAAACGGCTTCTTAGAATTCCACCAAGCTTAACGTAGTCAATTTTTTTAATATCCCGGAAATATAGTCGTTAGTTGACATATACAGGGTATCAAGAAAAAAGTACCATGCCATAAAATATGAAGAAAATGTCCTATTGATATATGTCCGAAACTGCTTCCTTTATGAAATACAACAATGGTTGTTATTGTAATTGGGTTACTCTGGCGTTTCTGGACAATTTGCGTGCATCATAACTTTTAGATGCGTTTTACTGGAAACCGTTGGTCCTAGCGACTTCAACAAAGTATTCCTTTGTGAAGGGAAAGAGATAGAGGAATCGTTTTTTTTTTTCTACTCCAGAATGACATACAGTGTAAGGCAAAAAAGTTAGGGTTGATTTAAATGTGGAGGAATCCTGTATGTGGCCCTCTATTATTAATCTAAAAACTAATAGGATATTTGGATTCTGCATCTTACAAAACCCCGCATTCCAAAGTTTTTCAAAGAAAACAAATGAAAAAATAAACTTTAACACCCTGTATTTCTTAAAAGAAGCAGTTTCGGACATTCATAGGACTTTTTTTTTCATATTTTATGGCCCTCTATCACGTGGCACTATGCATTGTACTTCTCTCCTTGACACCCTGTATATCTGTCATCAAAAACAGAATATCTATTTGGAGTACGAAACGGACATTGATTTTGACAAATCATCAAAAACTCCGAAAGTTTTTTTTTTCAAAATGCATATAAAAATATTGAATAGTTCGTCATGTGTTCTATTTTTGGTATTTCTTCAAAAAATATCGCTTCAAAATACTTGTCATAACAGCCATTTTTGTGGAATAACCAATTATAGAATTGAATCTCCACTTTGATAAATCAAAAAATATCATAGAATCACAAAATGGTTGACAACATCTGTTCATCTCGTCTGGTTGAATTTCCTTTCCAGAACGCCTCTGGAAGATTACGGCCATGTTTTATCAAACGAGGATATTCGTATTCAAGAAATGTCATACGGAACAGTTGGTATAACCGTATCGAGTTCCAAATAGACCATATTTAGTCTAAGAATAAACTTTCATATGATACGTTCAGAAACAAAGGTATATTTTGCCCATCCTTACCATTTGAAAACCACCTCAGAGATGCGATTGTTGTATAAAGAGCGGATTTAAGATTTTGATATTAGCTCACTAATAATAATACAGATTTTTAAAATCAATATTCGCTTACAACCTCTACAGAAGAACAAAGATCGGCAAAAATAACTTCAAAGCATTGAAACTCCGAAATATACACCTCCATTAAGCTAGCAGAACCACTTTTGAATTTCCAGAATTTTCCTCGGCCATAATTTAAGGCTAATTCATTACCCTATTGCCGAATTTATTGCTCTTTATTTTATCTGAAATAACCGTTAAGCTAGCAAAACCCAGGATTTTTTTTTAAACGCATAGGGAATACAAATGTGCAATTTCTCACTCAAATTCTCCATTACTCATTGGCGATGATGTCATAGTTGTCATATTTCCATTTTAATAGAACAGTACAACGACTTTTACTAGGCGAACGTGAAAACGCTATGAAAAAATGAGTCAAGGTTAAAGATACAACCGTGCCTGTAATAATAATAATATGACGATTACAACAAACGATATAAGTGGTCTGACTCATCTTTGATCTCTTGTAGAGTTCGTATTCAAATTATGTGTGAGGTGCGTTTTTCGAACATAACGAACACGGATGCGATGTGTCAAAGTCAACAGTCGTTGACGAAATATTACTATACAGGGTGTTCAGTACTTCATAGTAATGAATCTCAGTGAACGTCAAAGTTCATAAAATGTATTGTCCGATTATCAACGTGTTCAATTAAAAAAGTATGTTCCATTTAGATGACAAAAAGTTTTCGTTTCGAGAGTGCATTTATTATTAATTGAGAAGTTGTACGTAGAAGAAAAAAACAGAATTCTGAAGACAATTATATGAGGTTTGTGAATTTATCTTCGAAGACATCAAATATTTTCAAATTGGGGTTTACTCCAGATAGGTCGATCACCCCTTCAAGTTAAGAACAAAACATCCTGTATTCCTGATCAAATTTCACATACAAGGATATCAATGATCGAATTCTGAAGAAGAATTTATTTGAACAAGAAATAAAAGGATTAGGACATGGATATGTTCAGCTTTGATCTTCATCTTTTGTTTATTAATTCTAACCCAGAATGATAGAACTTCAATGATGGATTAAAGGAATGCAGTTCAATGAATGAAAATCCTTTTTTTTTCAGTAGATTTTTCTGAAAGTCAACTCACTCTATATATCGTTACAATTTTGTTGTATATCAATATTGTTGGGACATACGATATATAAATTTTACACAAACTAAATGTTTTCGCGATACTTTCGAAACCATTAAATATTCATTCGTATATCTATCTCACTTTTGCAAACACTCTCAATTCAAAAGAGAAATCACATTATTGGTGATACTGGCAGGTCAAGGAAAATTGAGTTTGTTAGAAAAAAATTAATTGGGTGTTTGAAGAAATTCTTGGTGAAAAGACAATACAAATTGAGCATTCATGAGCCACTAATCCCATGTCAATGTTTTTCCAGAGTACTCGTAAAAAAATTAGTATTAGATGAAAACTTTTCTGGAAATGTTGAAATTTAAGATGGTATTCATAAGGAAAACTAAAGTTGACCAATGTTTCTCTTTTGAGAATCACTGAAAAGGCAATGCCATATAAAAATGACCAAAAAAAACTGCCTGAATGAAATTTCAGTAAAAAATGTTAGTTTTAGTATACACAAAAAAATAAAAGGATAATCAAAAAAGTTTGTTTTTGAAACCATTGGATATATGCTCGATTTCTCTTCAGATTGAAAAATGTGCAAGTTTTTCTCAATCAGTATCTTTTAAAAGCGGACATCCTGTATAAAAGTCGTGTCTCCTTGAAGTAGGTCTGGAACTACACGCATGACCATGGAATCAGTTCCAAACGTACAGGTGAAACTAATATAAGCGTGTTGAAAGTATGTGTTTCGGATTGTAGGACACCCTTAAGATTCAAATTTCGTCTCGTAAAACCGTGCAATACGAAGACGAGATCGCAAGCGGGTTTTTCCATTTCCATAGCAATAAAGTTCACCGCTTTCGAAAGCGACAGGCGTCGAACGTCGTGGCGCATAAAAACCAAACGAATTTTCCGATCGGAATCGGTCCCTGTTTCAGTTTAGGTACGTAATCGTGTTCCAGAAGGCCATTCAATTATTCGTTGGGAAAAAGAAAAAAAAAACAGGAACAGAAATTTGCGACTCGAAAAAAGTCCTTGGCACCACTCAATATCAAACTTTTTCACAGCGTTCAGCACTAATCGTGGTTTAGGAGTAATTAGTGGAAAGCGCGTGATGTTTATTGCTTTTTCATTGGCTATTACCAATCTCGATGACGCCATACATTTTGGCAGGTGTGTGAGAGTGTGTGTACGACTAATAACTATTTGTTGTTACGGTATTTCGGTGACCTAATGTACGAATGTTCAGGTACAACACCTGATATGACTAAATTAATTAGTGGTTATCGAATTCTCTATACGTATCTATCCTTGGTAACCTCAAGTCACTTAAATTGTAGCAAAAAACTATTCGGATACATCAAACAGCAGTCATTCGTCACATGCCACTTGTTAAATGTCATTTGTCACATGTCTCTTGTTAAATGTCATTTGTCACATGTCACTTGTTAAATGTCATTTGCCACTTGTTAAATGTCATTTGTCACTTGTTTAATGTCATTTGTGATCTGTCAATTTACATACTAAAAGTGCACATACATATACCATCATAATCATTTCAATTCGATCAAAAGTGTGTCAATTTTAAAATCAATGAATCGTCGTAACATACTTCCAAACAGTTTCGAATTGATTAAATGATGGAGCCTAGATGACGACATCCATACGAACGTACGGTTGAGCAGATAATTGATCGTATTTTGCGATGAAGAGAAAGTCGTTACTTTTGACTGAACGCTACTTACGAGGCGTCCCTCACGCGTCAACTGTCATTTTTATTTAGTGTCACGTTGGACGCCGTGCTAATGAATGCGAATCTTCTATTGTTCCTTTTCCATACGGTTCTCCTCGTCCTCGCTGACCTGGTTCGTGAACTTCATTTGTGAGCCCGTAATGCAGAATGGTGTCAATTTGATGACTAAGTTGGGCCAAGCAGAATTTAGGTGGGCCACAACATCCATAGAGACGTGGGTCGATTTCGAATACAATGTGTAATTGTAACAAAAAAGAGGAAAATAAGGAAACGTTCAGTAAATTAAATCTATTTACCGGGGAAGATAGTTCTGATAGATTTGGTTATCTTACCATACTATTAGTGAGAATGATTTAGTTGTTTAATCAATAATAAGAGGATAAAAAAAGTACCAGAGTTTTTAGTTTCACCATAATTTCCTCATTAATCAGTATTATCAGTTTTGCTTTCTCACTCACTGAACTTTTGATTGGTTGAGACATAGTTGAGAACATTTGGGCGTCAATCATTATGGCAACAGTTCAAAGTGACTTGACAACAATGCCAAATTTATTTGTAGACAAATGTTTGACTCGCTAATGAAGTTTATTTTTTTCTAGTTGAAAAAAGTGTTCAACGGTTATCCACAGTCAGTAGTTATCCACTTTTTATGTATATATTTTGAAAAACTACAACATTTTCCAAGAATTAGGTAAACTTTCTTTCTCGGCGCATCTTAAAAAAAAGGAAAACAGCAACACCGCACTTTCTGGTGAGCTGTCACAACTAATTTGTCCAATAAATAAATAGACTATATCTCATTATTATGCATTGGTTTGTTATCTTTTATACAGGTCGAATATCAAAGCCTGTATATCACAATTCGTTATGATTAAGTTGTACAGGGTTGTCCAAAGAAAACATAAAATACCGAGGATGAAGTTGAAAAAAGTAACCTACATTTCCACAGTTTACTTTTTGACAATTTTTCGTGAGGAATTCAGTAGTGTATCTGTTTTCTGTTTTTTCGTTGTCAAAACTAGCTTCGTATTTATTTTTTCACATATCATCATCTCTCCTATTGAAACGTTAAAGTGATTAATTGATTACATTTTTTCGTACTAATAATTTGTAGGTTATTTTTCTTTTCTTATATCCTTTAGAAAACCTTCCAGAGTGTCCAAATTAGAACACTCTGTATTCGAACTTGTATTTTGACATGATTATTCATAAAACAAATAATATTCTTGTTCGCACGAAAATTCAAGTATTGAAGTAGAATGTTTGTACAAATAAAAATTCATGGATTTTCAACCAATGTAAATTAGTCATCAATTCAACACTACGTAGCAGATCAACATCATAGGTTCATTCTCAGAATTTTGTAACCGTTTGAAATTCGTTTCAGATTCTAGAACATCCTGTGTAGATTAGTTAACAACAAAAATGATAATGCGGTGGAATTAGCATATTGGATACTGTCAACTTAGCATACGTTGATAAGAATAATGAAATTTTTTCCCAGAAATCAATTTTGTTACCATTTTTGCAGATATCCACTCAATCTAACTATTAGTTGATTAAAAAAGTAAATAAAATATGTATTCATTTCGATTTATCAAATATTTTCGTGGTTCAATCGATACAGCTATTCGAAATGTTCTTCGAAGTTTGAATACTAAATTTTCCTGACCCCAAAAAATCCCGCTTAGAAAGCAAAACGCGACAGGATTATTCATCGATCGACGCTAGAAATATCTTCCGACAGCTCAACCGTCATCCTTTATATTCCGAAGACGGGTGAGATTGATGCCATATTCATCTTAGACGTATATTGATTTTTTTCGAGGCTTCAAAGATCAAAGGTGACCTACATCCGTGAAAGAACAGGAAGCTCACGAGTACAGAGCCGCGCCAAGACACCACTAGATGCCGCTTATGTCAAATTAATTATATCGAATAGATGACATATGACATATAAACAACAGGCTATTCAACAAGTTGCAGATGATCAATGATGCTTGTTTCCACTGATCACTGTCTATCAGGAATATTGTCGAAATTCTAAGAATTGTACGACTGCGAAGTATTTTACATGGTATCTATACAATATCGAAAATATTGTATTTTGGATATGCTTCTGGGAGCTTCCATACTGTTCAGGTGACACTGCGTATATCCCTCTTTCTCTCTCATCAGATAAGAATTGTGTTCCTTGTTGCTCTTATAGATTTCTGTCCATACCCGAGATATATTCTTTCCGATACTGTATAGTGTCAAGTGAAACAGAATATTGATATAAAGGAAAATATTCTGCATGTCCATCTTCTAGTCATAGAGAATGTTGAAAATGTTATTAAAAATTATTTGCAATTGAATAAAGAGCAAATCAATTCAAATCCTCAAGCTTTTTTGCAAATAAAGTATTGAAAAAATACGATTTTATTTTATTGTGCTTGATCTACTGCAGATAGAGCTTTCAAATTTTGCATGAGTATCAAGCAATAGGTGCTGCTTAATATGAAAGTAATGGTTTCCAAATGCTATACAGGGTGTTGCATTTTCCCAGATCTCTATCCATAAAAACCTAAACAAAAACTTGCTCGTACGCCACTGGTGAATTTTGATATATTTTCAAGTTCAACCTGTTACCTGAATTTTGTTCCTCTTAACTTTTGATCGATTTCCGTTCAGTTTGCTCAGAAATTAATCAATCAAATTAAATGAAAAAGAAATTTATTAACAGATGTTTAGAGGAATTGTTCAAAGTGGCTTCCGTTTGTCGTATCAACACCCTGTAACTCCGCTAATAATCGAGATCGGACACATTTTTCCTTATTTTGTACCAGAGAATACGTACCTGAAATATTGCCGTGCAATTCAAACACCCTGTATAGTTTTTTCGTTGGAACCAGTGTTGAGTATTGAATGAATCTCTCATTAAAACAATTCGGATCGTTAAAAATGCATTTATTTTCTAGTTTTTCTAGTTGGTGTGAAAAATAAGGGAGAAAAAGCAATTTCATCCTTCTGCGCCATCGTAAAATAATCGAAACCATAAGTATAATTCCAATTATTCAGTTTCTCATCCACCTTCCTCGTAACATTTGAGAAAAAGTATTCTCATTTCCATTTCAATTCGCCACCAATTCAAGTTCAATAATTTTTCCGGAAATGCTTCTTCGACATCGTGGCAACATCGCAAGCCAGGACCAAAACTGTTCCAGCTTGCCGCGTTGTTCTACAGTGTATCCGCCATCGGAACAGCATCGGATCAGTCACATTTCGAGTTTGTATGGGAAAGCGCAGTTTCCATTCCCTTCGCGCGAAAATGACGCTCGATCTTCTTCTTTCTTCTCAGCGACAAAACAAATGAACAAACGCCGTCTATCAGTGAAGACATCATCCGTGCTGTGACTGAGCGTTGTTATGCCATACATAATCTAGATTCCAGACGACTGTGGTACGTAAATTTGAACAGCTGTGCAAGTAAATTGCATGGATTCGTTGCGCTTTTTTTAAAACGTTTCATCTGACGTAAAGTGTGCGATGTAGGGTGATACGCTAAGGCGTTGCTCACCTCTAGGTAATCGTGGTTGATCAACAGGTTTCTTCATTTGTTCAGCAATCTGGGTGGGTATCTAGATAGAAAAAGTTTAAAAGTAACAGCTGAATAACAATCGGAAAACATTTGGTCGAAATGTATCCTTGTATCCACTTATTTTGATCCAGACAAATTCGACATTGTTAAAGTACGACGTTTCACCTTCTTGGCCTCGTTATCATTCAATATTTTCCGGTAACTGGTCACATTATACAGGGAGTTCTTTCATGAGTTACCAAGGAAATATTGTGACACTTGATTTATGATTGATATATGATTTTTGATTCCCACGTATGATTTCAATTGAATTTCATTTATTGATCACAATTTTTAACAGTTGATACGAAGATATTAGTGATATTATGAAATATTTCTGAATTTATGAATTTTTTAATATAGGAAGGGAATTACAGTTTATTTTCTGAGAATTGAACTATGTAATGAAATAAAAAAGTTTTCTATTTCAAATAATTAAGTTTGGCAATGTTCTCATTCACATTTTGAACATCTCTTACATTGAAATTAATGTTTTTTTTTTTACATTTTATATCATATTTGAAAATTTGATAATCCTTGGTAGTTTTTAGTAATATCAATATTTTCTTATATTCGATTTTTCATTTTATTTAAAATTCTGATATATTTTATTTGATTTTTTTTGGTATTTTTTTGGTAGTTTTCAGCAATATCAATATTTTTTTATATATTCATTTTGTTATATTTGAAACTCTAATTCTTTAATAATATTTGAGTATTTTTGGTAGTTTTTAGTAATATCAATATTTTTTATAATCCAATATTGAAAAATTATCTGTGGGCGCTCTTTTATATCGTAACCTCAGCCCCCCTAAGGATACTTCAACTCCTTGTGAATTACAATCAAATAAATGCTACAACTGATTGAGTCACCAACATAGCCAAACAAACACTATGCAGCTTCCAATGTGAAGTCAACCGGACGTCACAACTGTTTTCCTTGATTATCTCAAAACTACGAATTTCGAGTTAACCACTTATAGCATTGAGCCCACGATGTTCTATATTCGTCGATTGTTAACACAAAATATGAAGAATTATCAAGAAGTTTTGGAAAAAAAATATTTCTATGATCTTGGTAAAATTAAAATTATTCACATTTTTCACAGATTTGATGCTATAAGTCAATGACTTCTTCGTGAAAGAATTTGAAACTAAAACCTTTGGCCTATTTAAGAATTTTCCTATATCATTTCAATATCACGATAATTGATTAATTCAAAACACAAATATTAAATTTTTTTATTTATTGACACAACTATAACAAAAATAAAAATTGCTACCTATCCAGCGTTTGAATGAATTCTTAAAATTCCATACAAAAATGGTGAATTAAATGCGATACTGTAAAATATTTAGTGCATTTCCCGAATAACAAATGCAACATAAAACATAATTCGCTGATTATATAAAACGTGGGACACTCTGTATATGATCCCTAATGGATATATTGCCACGAGGCCATCATTAAAGTGGAAATTTTCCAGACAACTCTATCGTAAAACTCGTACTCGAAGTACTTCGAGTGCAATACAAGCCTGCATGACTCATGATGACAGGTCATAAAACACCAACATCGGTCAGACTGGCAACTAACTGGACAGAAAAAAGCAGAGCAGGAATATAAAGGAAGATCGTTACGGTGCTGAAATTTTGCAGAATAGTCATTGTGCAAATTGGAGAGACAGCCAGACAGTGATTTATGGAGTGATGGGTTCATTTGGGTATTTCTTTGTACACCCAGTATATACTTCGATTCGGCAACGCTGTATGGGTTAGTTAGAGGTGAATTCTAGGTATTCAATCCGGTGGCACCGTGCCAATTTGACAGCGAAACCCACAATATGCGGAATTATGCAGTATTCGAATAGCTTCCAAAAAATGACATGCTCTAGCAGTCTAGCAGTTGATTGGATTATGCAGTAGTGAGGAAAACCATGATGAAAAACACTTTTAGGATCATAGGAGTAACGAGGGGGGGTTATTGTAGACGTAACCCCCTCCCCCAATTGCTTGAAAGTAATAAAAAAATTTGCAAGTAACAATTCGCCAAAAATAAGGGTTGACCTCCCCCCTATTAGTCAACTCTAGTTACGCCAATGTTCAGGGTTAGTTTTTCAATCCTGGATAATTAAGTCAGGTTTAGATAAATCAATTCACCACAGAAATACGAAAAGGAAATTGATTTTTTTGCAGACCTCGACTGTCTCTTGAAGAAAATATTTTGGACGATACAGAGTGCTTCTAATATTTAACGTCATATTTTTATATTTTCTTACACATTGGAAATTTTTGTGGCAACCAACTCGTTAGCAACTAGTCAGAAGTATTTGCGAATTTCTTGGAAATTCTTTTGACGATCATGTGAAGTTTTTGGTTGCTATCATCGTTGCTTATTATATGATTTCAACCCAAAAGCGTTTTGAATGAAGTAGTGTCGGAAATATTAAAACATTATTTTCCTTGGTTTCTGGTGAGGAATGATATAGAATATAGGTGGACAAAGTGAAACTGTCCCCATCAAGCTTTCCTGCATAAAGTCTCTGATGAATCAGAACCTGTCCCACTTATCGTAATTGCGCATTCGTTGAAATTTTGTAGGGTTTATTCTGTACAAAATGCATAACACTCTTACTCAACAATAGTTAGATTCGTCTTAGCAGCTTTAATATAAATGGATACGGTCATTCGATAATTTCCAATTCCATATTGGAATGACTCACGTGCATAAAAACGAACTGATGAAAATAGAATTCATCAGGGATATTGAAAATTTTCATCATATAATGGACTAGACATCAAACATTCCAACCTTGATATTTGAAATGAATAGAATCTGCATTAATATCTGCACTAATACAGGGTGACCCATCGAAACTGTCACAAGTGGATTATAATAATAATAATAATACCGTTTATTCACACAAATGTAACAAAAAGAATAACAAGACAACATTATGTGAATAAACATTAGAAAACCCATAGAAGCAAAAAGTGCTGATTTTACGTGGTGAAAAGTATGAATAACGTTTGACGAACTATTATTAAAAATATATACTGAGATTAATAACACTAGAATATAAATCTAGGTACAAATACGTATAAAATACGTATATACAAAATAATCAAAATGAATAGATACAAAAATAGTAAGAAGAATAATCCAGAAATTGAAAAAAATCACAAAAACTTAAACGGAGACGTATATTTATAAAATAAATCACATGGGGTATTAATAAAATCCAGAAGTTGAAATAAATGAACGAAGAATGAAATAAATATGTATTTCGTGCAATATTTTTTTTTCAATCGCAGAGCCGTTTCGACGTAGAAGGTCATCTCTGCGATTAAAAAATGAAAAAAAAAATGCACGAAATACACATTTATTTCATTCCTTGGTTATGCCACGTGCATACAGCTTCACTCCCACTAAAACAAATGAAAACATCAGAAACTCGTATAGATAAAACACATAATATGAGGGTATAAATGAAAGCAACCAATAGTGGGGGTACAATTTTGCAGTAAGCATTCAAGGTAATGATATCGAATATGTGAAAAAACGACCTCGTAGGTAGTTTTTAGGGAGTTATTCCGTTATTCTAGCTGCAGCACTGCCACTTAGACCCTACAGTATTGGGGTAAAAACCCCCTAAATTTTTTATGAGGAGCACATCATTTGAAAGTCCGTTGAATTTCCTAGCCAAGGATGTACAGTTTCAATAGTCGAGATGAACCTAATGTGATCATTTTGACCTTTTTAAAAAATAAATTTGTGGGGATTCATGAGGAAAATTTCGATGCATAGAGTTTTGGTTATCTTTTATTACCGTTGGTCCTGTACCATTTCCAAATCTAAGAGGTCTTTTGTAAAACACTGAAAAACGCATTGACATGAATATGATGACGTAGAAGATGCATCGCGCTTATCAGAACTATCAGTACGTCAAGATCAAATAGAGTTGAACTGTTCTGGGCACCTGGACACAGTGGAAAAAAGGCAATAAAAAAGCTAGGAAGGGCTCAGGTACACCTTTCCTTGGTTCGGAAGCAGCCCTTGAGTGCTGAAAAACACACACAGGAGCTGCATCAAAAGATGGATCAAAATACTACAAAAAGTTGCCAAGGATAACACTTCAGGACGAAAATATAGTAAACTGAACGATCCTTATGTCAAGTAGATATCAGATAGGATCATCAACAGGTTCTCCCTACAGGCCATGGGCCTGTGAGAACACATTTACAAGACATGCAGCTCTACCAAGGTGACCAAACTTGTTTGGTGCAACTACAAAAGATTAACTCAAATAATAGAATCTGATTCGAACCTAAAAAACGTAGGAACCTTAAAACCTAGTGACCTTTGCTAATTACTCAAAGGGACCAACGTCTTTGAAGGTATCAGTGTGACAGAGAAAGTACAACAAGCCTCTGACTGCAGTTTGGGCCCTTTCAGTAAACGATCACTTTGTGAACACACGTCGATAAGTGTGTTTACGTTAGCCTCTTGCATCATCAATCTTCTTCCTGATGACTGGACTGCGGCAAAGCACAGGGAGGCATGAAGAAATGCCCCAGGGTGCAGAATAGCCAAGATATTCATAAGACCAGATCAAATGAAGAAATGGGAAGAACAACTACTCACAGTTAGTAGGAAAAACGCAAAAGTGATCATCGGTATTCTGACCTATCACGGTACTCTGCGGAAGCACAGACACAGAATGGGATTGGAAGAAAACATATTATGTAGATTCTGTGAACTAGAAGATGAAACTTCACTGCATATCATCTTCCAATGCCCTGCAGTAATGGAGAAGAGGCGGCTTCACCTAGGCGACCCAGATCCACAGGGATTCCAATGCGAGGAAGGCGCTATCAGGAATATCCTGACCTTTTGGGGGGAGATCTTCGATTAGAGCCACCAGCTATCTGAGGGACGTCAAGGGATTACCCATACGTCTGGAGGCGCTACGTGCCCCAACTCCACAGTCGACAAACGAGGTCGACAATAATAATAATAATAGCCTCTTGCATTTGGCAAAACCCATAGATTACCAGTGAAGTTATAACATATCATGACATGATTATTTTTACTAGGTGTGGGTTTGTTATTGGTGTGTCTATCCTTGAACGAACATAAACTTTACGACAAATAAACCTGAAATGAAGAACTTTGGATGTCATTGGAGTGTCCCAATGTGCAGTGGTAACTCCTACACGCCCATTCGACCTTGAGGTAGCCAATCAAACATTGCGGTTACGTGTCTAAAAAATTGAACTGAATTGAAGCCCACAACTGAACGCTGAACTCAGACAAACTTCCTGCATTATCATTATCAACTTGGCTCCTGTCCAAGGCGAATAAAAGCAATTACGAGTTGGTAGTTCTTGAAAAACTTTAGTTGCCTCTCACTGAAAACTATTTTCTACACTTTCTTATTGTTGATGATGAGTTCGCTGTGAATTTTTTTGTTTATGTTTGTTCCACAATAGAACATGAGTGTGTGTTTTAGGCTTGGAGTGATTGCCAAATGCTGTAATTTCACCGCATTCTTGGCAGCGATTTTGCCGAGAGAATCTCGTAATGACGTAGTCATCTGAGATATCTGTGGTATTCCCAGTAAACAATCAGGGAATCGTCAGTCATCATTCCTGATTATTAGAATACGCACGCTGGACTATGTTGACTCATTCTCTTTTCGATTCCTCACCAATAAAAAAAACGTTGTTTTGACATTTGTATACCCAAATGAAATCGACAGACTAAAAGTGAAAATGCTTTAGAGTTGAATTCAAATGACAATCTGACAATAATAAAAAAAACTCGTGGTCATCAAAAGAGTTTCCATGAAATCTGCAATTTCCAGAGTTCGAGATGCTCTGGAATGCATGTTTGTCATAAGCATGAGTGATTTCTGAGTTGAAACCATCAGAACCTATCACGGATTTATAGTAGAAACAATATTTTTATTGTGTGATAATTGCCAGAAGTTACAGCATTAAAATTCTGAGATCTCGTCAATTTTTATTCCTTGATAAGTGACTGTTGTTACCATTAGAATTCTTTCTGGTTTCAATCATGAAGTCCTGATAATATCAATGCGTTCCGAAAAAATTATTTATCTTTCTGACTCCACTGTTTTCCTTTTTGATTTCCATTTTAGAAAATACGAATGTTTTTTGATTCATTTTTTGGGAGAATTCTGCCGGAAATAACATTTTATTTCAACTGCGATATGAACGCTCCAAGCGGATGAATATGACTATCCAAAAGTGCACTAGTTTCCAGATCTGTATGTAAGACTGTGGTGATGACTTGAAGACTTTCAGTACAATACAAGGTTTAGGGAAAAACTATTCTTGTTATGAAACAAAATATTTGTTCTCCTAGTATGAAGTTGATAAAAATTATGATGGAAATAAGGTATTTGTTTTGCTCTTATCTAAATTATATTTGAATAGTTGAATAATCTATTGTGGTAACTGACAGTCTATATTAAGGCCTGATTTATGGAATATTCGTATTTTATCGAACCGAAAATAATCCTGCTAACTAGGTGGGAGTCTTTTTCTTCTCATTATTATTGGAAAAACAAGCCTACTATATAATAAATCTTCAATGTTTTTCACACATGTCAGTAGATGGTGCTAATAAGTAAGAACAGCAAAATAATCCAAAATTAAAGAAATCATATCAATTAATCGTTTGAATTATAATGATCATAAAAATCCACTAGTAACAAGTGGTTATATTGTGATGTTTATTTTTTATTATTACTTATCTTACATCTTTTCTTTGATTTTGTATGTAGCAGTGTGCTAAATAAAGATATTGTTATTGTCGTTTCTGCACTTGCTGTGTGGTTATCGGTGATAAGGTTTCGTCCATAACTCTTTCTTCGATTTAAACAAAGACCAAGTGACTAGAAATAACGAAGAGATTTGCAGTGAAACATGCTATCAGAGTTCATGAAATAAATGAATAATAAGTTATAGTTTGAAGAATACTGAAAACACGCTTTCAACAATAATCCAACTAACAAGTGAAAACTAGTTCCTAAAACTGCAACAAAAAAGCTGTCTGGATATTTTCAACCGATTTCGATGTGTTCATGTGTTCTGAAAACTAAAAAAAAACTCGAAGAATTTCAGAACGAAGGTTATTTTGCAAATTGCAAAATTTTATTATAAAAAAGGGAGTTTTTGGGATAGTAATGAATAACAATTAGGGTCCACCAAATTCCCTTGCTATTTGTGTCTAGTAATAGTAGAGACCAAGCGAATAGTATTTTTTTTTCCGTGGGAGCATAACATTGGCGAAAAGAACGTCCTGCATGAAACTTCGGTGCCTCCTCATACCATCGCTTCACATAAAACTGGGATTGATGGAGCTATTTTTAAAGTCACTTACAAGAGATGGAAATTGCTTTGAATACCCCAGTTTCCAGACCTCTCGGAGGCAAAGTTGAAAGAAGGTGTTTTCATTGGACCAGATATTAGACAGCTCATGGCTGATCCACAATTCATGACAACCATGACGGATCCTCGAAGAGAAAAGTGGATTGCCTTCAAAGAGGACATGTTTAGGCATTAACAAAGACCCACAAGCAAATCGTTGAAAGAATGTTGAAAGCATTTCAAGCTTTAGGTTGCATAATGAGTTTGAAAGTTCATTCTTTTCATTTCCACCTCGACTTCTTTCCAAAATATTTAGATGTGAGTGAGGGGCAAGGTGAACGATCTCATCAAGTTATCAAAAAGATGGGAAAAAGATACCAGGGAAGATGGAGCGTCTCAATCTTGGCAGACTACTGTTAGACGCTTGAGAAAGACCTGCCAGATGCTATCTACGAGCGAAAATGTACCAAAAGGTGTCTCGTTGGAAAGAAGAAATTGTGTTTAGTGCTCACCAATGAATATATTTCAGATAAAAAAATTATTTCATAACGTAATTATTTTTATATATATTTTTTTTCAATATGATAACTTTTATAATGGTAACTTTGTCATTTTCGCACATCCATAAAATAATTATTACGCAAAAAAATAACAAAACAGCTCTCAACTATTTTCTTGCAGACTTGTGTTACTGTTGTAAGCGTGTTTCTCAGCTTTTTGAGACAGCAATCTATTGTATGTAAAAATGTCGTAGGACCATCCTTTTTTTCAATTCTGCATCTGTTTGTTATCTTGTGATGTTACATGTTTATGATAAGTTTTTGTCATCATTCAACATACTCTACTTTGTTGCCTAATCCTGAATACCTCATCACAAAATCATTGATGAATACCTCTGCGGGCGACATTTCATGTAGCAATAATTTCGTGTTGTTTTGAAACTGAATTCCATTTCTCGGTATGACCGTGAAGTCGATGTTGTTTTGATACGCCGGGTTTTCTGTGACTACCGAGTCGAGTATCAAATTCCGTAGTATGTAAAGTGAGACAATGTGTTTTTTCAGCACGAATATGTACGAATTATTAAATTAAATATGACACTACGTTACGCAACATTGGTTTTTAAATAATATACGTGGGGTTCAAGGTAAACGTTTTTAATGGGAGATTGTGAAACGTCGATGATTTTTATGGCGTTTGTTGAGTGAATTAGATAATCCGGAGTCTTTGAATTACAACACCGTGTACTAATATCAGATGACTTCAGTGTTGACATTGATGTTATACAGTGGCATGCTCAATTTCTTTCATACTTCGGTGTTTTCATTGAAATCCCTTTCGTGTACCAATTTCATTGCAAGTTTTGCAGAATCTTCAAAAATATGTGAGGAAAAATAACAAAAAATCATCTACTAATTTCTTATTATCAAATGCCACTTTCCTTCAAAAATATTCACGATAATTCATCAAAGACAAAAAACCGGAGAACATCTTTATTTTGATATCTATCTTAAGGTTGAATCATCGGATACCTTTTTCAAAATCCAAAAAAAAAACATGGAAACTGAAAAAAGGAATGAAGTGAAGTAGTTTGTTGAATTTCTCGACTATTTCTTCTGAATGATTTCAAAAGATGGCGAATATCAAAAATTTTCCACTTGTCATTCCATTATTTCGAACGATTCACTTGATAAATTTCCTAAAAACAAATCATTATATTGTTACCTGAATCACAAATACATGATATCAAATGAAAATCATATCATTAGTATATAAATGATTTGTTCAACTTCCGGAAAAAATAAACAAAATAATTGTTCAGGGATCCAATTTCAAATTCATAGATACCAAAAAAACAATGACTAACTTTTTCGGTTCTTAAGTGATTCTGAAATTTCGTAGACTCTTTCTATAGATGCTAAAAATGTAGTAGTAGATAACAATTTAAGGTGGACTTTTCGAAAAGCATGGACACTTGTTGATATTCCGACCAATTCAAGATTTTTGAAGTGAATGTAGAGTTTCTTTTATCCAAAAAATCAGCACGAGGAAAAAATAGTGCAGAAATCTACTATGGAACTAACCGAAATGGATTTAATCGACTGTCGAAAATTATCACTACTAAAATTTGACAAATTCCATTTGAAAGCATGGAGTACGATATTATGCTTCGAATCAAACCGATATACTAACAAAAAAAAGGTAGTTGCATGTAAAAAATCTTAATAATTGCATACTCAGTCACAACATATGAAATAATAAAGTTTATTTCGGAAAAACTGAAAACGTGGCAACATTGGTGAATCTGCCATGTTTTGAAATGACCTTGCTGTACAAAATTTCCAAAATAAATCAGACTGTTTTCAAGACATTCACACTTTTTGCCAACCACTATAATTCGAAACATTCGGTACATGCCTCTTTTCGATGGTCTGACAAATTGCTGAACGAAGCGTAGGAACGTCATCATCGGGGCACATTTCTGTCGACTCGAGAGATTCCGCAATGATGTGTGTCTCGGCTAAAAGACTGCAGAGGAGAAATGTCAGCGAAAAATTAATCCATCATGCTCGGTTTCCGCGAAACGAAAATAACCGCTTTCTGGAAACGGTGTTACAAAGTTAACGACTTCGTCTTTGTTGGTGCCAGATGAGATTCTCCTTCGTATCGTCTGATCTGGATCCAATAGGGTTTATATGACAGGTTCCCTGAGGAGCTAGATGTCAGGGGATATTATTTTTATTGAAAAACGATAACGACATCTACTTTTTGGCGATTCAATAATCGAACCACAAATGGTGATATTTTGTTTTTCAACAAGGCAAACTCATTTTTGTACCAATAATTTTTTTGTGGACGCAGTCTTCAATAAACAAAATGAACAGTAGTTTAGTGATGATGTATCTGGAACTGCTTGAAAAACAATTTAACCTGCTTCAACAGACATTGAAAATAATAAAAATATTCTGGGTGATCTATACAGATATTCTAACAAGACGACGTACTTCTTTACTATTTTCAGCCTATTGGGTAGTATTTCTTGTTGAATTAACATTGGCTTTATTGGTGATCCAGGTTCATCGAATGGCCTCCAGGACCACTGGATTTCTTTCTATGCCTTAATTTGGCATATTGAAGTTATGATTTTTTCGAAGGAATATCCTTATTGCATTGTAGAACTGTATGATACTTCAACTTCTTATCCCTTAAACTGACTGTAATAGATTTCGACTATTTTGCAATCTCAGAAAAATTTGTTCTGATATATTTGGACATGAAAAAAATAAATTTTGAGATGAAGCCGCTTTTCTTGAGAATTTATTATAATATTTCTAATATCAAGTACAATACAGTTTAAGTTTTTCCGAAATTCAAAATGTTCTCATTGCCAGATTGTTAAGGCATCTTGAAACTGCTCGTTTCCTAATATTGCCAAACCCTTTTGACTCTGGCACAAGTCTTCATTTTTTAAATAAAAAAGAGTGCTATCATTAAATAACGAGAATTCAGCTCATGACACAATGAATGTAAGTCAGCTATAACATTTTTGTTTTGTTTCAGTAAAATGAAATATCTAATATTATCTAGTTGGAGTTGTATCAAATTGTGTCCAGTATGGTGCTATTTTCTTGAAATATTTGGATCAAATTTCCCATTACTTTCGAAAATGAGATCGATTATCACACATGAAACTATGAAAAGTAAAGTTATATTGAATCAATATGTACAAAGTGTTCTACATGGATCAATAAGGTTATTATTAGGGGTCCACAGTAATATTCCTCGCAGATTTCAATAATGCAGTAAAATATAGGGTGTTCCATTCAATGAATCATATAAATCATAACTTTGATATGCCACACTTTCTCGAGATACCCCGTATCCATTTAAAAAAAAAAACATTGAGTAAGTGTGGTTGACTGGTGGGGGCCGACCCCCCTATCAGTCAACTCTAGTTACGCCAATGCCCGTGTCAAGAAACTATTTCAGAATAACTCTAAATTTTCTTCATAACTCGCAAAAAAGGCGATAGCTAATTTTCATGTTCGCAAATGAATCGAACTCGAAAAGAGATTGAGTATGTGTTCTCCATTTCTTCTTATCTCCTATAGAAATTCGTCCACCCTGTACTCATCCGATTATCTTGACTTACCCTGTAAAAATACTTTCACGACCTAATTATCTCTAAACGAGCTTACGATAAAATCGTGCCAAATGGCCAAGTAAATTATTCACCATTATAATTGATTATAATATTTCATCCATTATTTACCAATAACCTTTAAAATAGAAACAACGCTTGTTATTTAATTAGAATGGAGGAAGAGAAAATCGTGTTACACAATTCAATTCACGTTATTTTTAAATTAAAGTTGATTTCCATTAGAAATAACCTTTGATCTTATCTTATCCAGAAATAATATCAAACTTCGATAATACAGAAGTCAACACTTACAATTAGTTATATCTGTGGTTATATTCAATATCTATGTGGGTGCATCGCTAATAACAACGTGTTTATCAATTCTGCATAGTAAGTACACTCATTATCTGTCACATTTAATGGTTTAAAAATAGTAATCTAGGCCGAAAAACAATCGACTACCATATCAATGCATACTGGGATTCTTGGTCTCATTCAAGAAGAATAATT
The DNA here is from genome assembly GCA_037013635.1 of Plagiodera versicolora. Classification (NCBI taxonomy): domain Eukaryota; kingdom Metazoa; phylum Arthropoda; class Insecta; order Coleoptera; family Chrysomelidae; genus Plagiodera; species Plagiodera versicolora. The sequence continues at coordinate 4,706,808 of CM072991.1, read as the reverse complement.
GAAAGCTTTACTATACGGGGGAGCTTCTATAATTTCTTCAACGTGCACAGATATGTATTCGCACAAGTTGTAAGAGAGTTGAAATTCAATGATGAATATTTATGAGCAAAGCTGCTGATAGGAAGGGTCGAAACAGGAATATTAATAACCAAGCTAAAAGCACTCAGTCTCATAGAGCTCAAGCACCATGCAGTAGAATTACTGAAGCAAAACAGTTCAAGGAAAAAAAACAAACCATTGTCTGGGATTGCTTGGGAAACTTTCAAGGGTTATACTGTCGAAACGGACTATCTTAAGCTTGGGCACCATGCCAATTAGGTTGCGTTGGCTGATTCGTTAGCCCTAGAAGAAGCATTAGGTGCTCCAGTGGCTCCAGGACCTTCCTGAAGTGAAGCAAAAGCGCTGAACATCCAACGGGATCCTGACAGCTCTAACAAAAAGATGAATAACATCAAACTGGCAACCACAACAATTTGTAGGTTTTGCCAAGAGAACATGGTGACCTTAGCACACATAAACTATAATCTTTTAAATACATGGAGGACCTAAGGCACAGAGTAGACAAATATTACAGGGGTGAAGGATAGACAAGAAAAGCGAAAAAAGAAAAAGAAAGACAATGGTACCAATTTAAAGCCCATGGAACACAATGTTCGGGACAGAGCTTTCGCGTTCTAAGCAATCCTAATTATTATTGGTTGCTGATCTGTCTCTTGTCTAGGACCAATCATGATACCGTCGAAAATGATGATTCAGATGAGTCAAACCTTTTCGTTCATTTAAAATCCTTTGATAATGACAAACCACCCAGCCAATATCTGATGAAATTATTTATAAGACTGAGGATTTACTATGTAATGAAAAACAGCAATGCTAATTTCAAAACTGTGCCTAAAAATACAGGAACTTGACAATATTGATGAATGTATGATTTAGTGCATGTTTTATTTTGAATTAATGAAGTTTGTTCCATGGATTAATGAAATCTTGTTATGCTTTGGACCATTGATTCGAGGCACCATCTAAGGAAAAGGCAACATTGTGTTCACATATTTTTTCTGGAGGTGGCAACAATGTAAGCGATCCTATTTCAATATCTCATGAAAAGGCAACTATGCATCTGAAGATTAATTCATAGAGCTGGCAACTGTTTGTACCCATTCAAAGGGCCGAGGTCATGAAAGCGGCGAGTCTGAAGTTCAAACGAAAGGGGCGGAATTGCGCATCTGTAAGGTTTGTCTAATCTGTGCCTAAGGTTTCGCCTATAGAATATCTTCACTAGGATGGCCCTGAACAAGGAACTTCAAAACGAAGTGAGGTTAGAAATGTAAAACGTACGGTTGAAAATTCCATATTTGATATCGTGGATAATACTGCACCCTGTACATCAATTCAGTTTTCATACATAACTGAGATAAGGTCTCATTTCAAAGTATGCTAGCTCGTCTTCATCATTCAACGTTTGTCAATTGATCCCGTAAAGTATTCAACTGATGTCGGCTAAGAAGGTTGCATCTTCTGAAACTTACTTGACTAAATTTGTGCATTGTCAGAAGCGATCATTCGATCAATAGCAAGGTAACAAATCGTGAAACTGCTGTGAATTATTATAAATCATTGATAGAAGTAGGTGAGTAACATTTCTTTTGTTTCTTGACATTGGATATGACACCTCATAAGGACTGGATAATGAATGACGTTGAAACAATACCGCGTTCTCACGGATTATAGAGAAACTTGCGAATTTTTTATTTTCCATTGTTGCTGTACGCGTATTGAAAACGCATTGAGATGTTTACGAGGTGCAGTCGTAAAATAATAGAAGAAGCATTGTATGTGGCTTTGCTTTCTATTTTTATTTTTAAAACGGGAAGATATACTAAAATTACAGTTTGAACCGGAAGTAGACTTGATAAATAACCTTATTTGCCTTATTTTCCTTTTATACATTTACCCCTACTATTACGTATTGTAATAAACTTATACATGGATATTTATAATTCAATTGAAGACCACTGTTGTTATTGAGATCCAACAAAGAAACATATCAACTTTTTTAGAAATTGAAATCTTGAAAATCATTGTAACTGTCAATATTTCACACGATGGTGTAATTTTTGTTAGTTGAAACATAATTTGAGGTTTGTATCATTGATCATTAAAAAACGTGATGCTGAATTATGTCTCTGTTTTAACAATTGCAATTACCGGATAAACTGTTGATGTTTTTCTAGCTCAACACATAATTTGGATAATTTGAAATTGCGTATAAAATTCCGTTCAATCCGAATAACATTGAAATAATTGAGTCACCTTTAAAGCAGTACAAGAGAAAATGCAGTTACTTTCTTTCTTCTATCACATCAGTAATGACAGTAATGTGCTGTAATAGTTCGTAAAACTTTCTTCTCCCCATTGTTGTTTAATGGTTCGATGAAAATCTGTTACGAAACGTTACATGTGTATTGTTTTTTCTCGCTTAAAATTAGTGGCAATTTCGAAAGCTTCTTCAAAGTGGAATATTGAGTAGAACAGTTAAAAAATAACGTGAATGTAATCAACTCATCATGGATTTTAGTTATACAGAATGGCCCATACTTAATTTTATATTTTCAACCTTCAAAGTTTAAGACTTTTGAAAAATTTATAATGAAAGTTCTGAAAGCATAGTGAAAAACAAAAGTCCCTTAGTTTCTCACCCTCGTTGATTCATCCTGCAAAAATTTCGTGAATATAACTTGTAGAACGTTAATTAATTTATGTTTTTCTTCTTTTCCAGGTAATTCAATATGGTGCTTTCCCGAATGACTCGATGACAAATTAGTGAGTTCTTGTTTTTCATTTTGCTGTTATACAGAAAGCAGAAAATAATTTTCTGGGTATTCATTTCACACGAAATGATCCAGTGCAGACTTTCAGCTGCTTCAGCCTCTCTAAAAGTAAAATAATTAGAAAACAGAAGTCAGGTCCATTTTGGACTCTTTGGTGCTAAATGTGCAACAAGTTGCGATCGTCTGCATGACCAGACATAGTCCCTACAGATTTATTTCTTCTGGAGATTTTCAGAGAACATCATTTAGTAAATATAACTGTTAAACTCATTCTCAAACAACCATCATGACTCACACGGTGATGTCATCGCAATCCTCCTCCAATAATTGTTTCATTTCGATAATTTTGGCGTATTCAATAATGTCCAATCGATAAACCGATGTGAGAAAAACTAGACATTTATAGAATTGTATGACTACGTTGATGGATTACCAGTTTTTATCAGTTTTCTTTCAACATTCATGTCATGGCTGATTAAAAATTACTTAAAGGTATGTCGTTAGTATTCATTAGTTTATATCCAGAGAAATTCTGTTTACACTCAACTAGACTAATTGTATAATCCCATATAAATTATTGATAATTGGTTGGGAAATCATTCACCGTAATTAATGACCAATCGTGGATTGTAATCATTCACTTGATGAGTTCCTGAGGTGGCCAATTCATACAATTATACAGGGTGATGGGTAATGAATGTATTCTACTGTAACCGAAAATTAATTTCCTTCTTTGATCCAACTTTTCTACGGGTGAGATAAATTACTTTCAATGAGAATATAAAAACACTACGTCGGGTCATGGATATTATCATAATTTTCTGAAATGTACACGAATTTTTCGATTTGTTGTGGGTATTGTAACCTTCACAATAATTAAAGTATGAACGAGATTATGAGTTTATGTAAAAACAACGAAGGTTATTCATTGTGTTATTAATGTTTTTACGGATATGGAAAAACTATATTGGAACAAAGAGTTATCACCAGTGGCGCAACACCAAACTCATCAGAGTGAAAAAAGTGGATGTGATTCCCAAAAAAAATCTCACCACATTTCTTGAAATTTACTGTTTTCCATTCACGTTGCCCTTGTAGGTATTTCTGCTATATTTCAATTTCCCTCTGATTTATATTTTTTATGTAAAAGTCAGTGGCGTATTCGGATTTCTGAACTCAATGATTTTTTTATGAAACACCCTGTATATTTTTCAAATTTCGAAACATAATAGCAATTTGAACTGTTTCGTATTCGTCAAAGATTTTTTCTCTGGGAACATTATTTGAATTGAAATTCAAAACAACTGTTTTAGATTCACGATTCTGATTTTTTAAGACAAAAATTATCGTATTAGATATTTCAAATAGTTTTTCTTAGCAGAGATGTTAAGTTGTAAAGAAAATAAAAATTAAAATGTTGAAATTCAAAATGGCATTTTAGTCTGAAATGTCTATAGTAGATACGATTATTTTATCCTAAAGAATTCGAAACGAAAATCGAAATGCTATCGAAGATATTTTGATTTTTTTTTTCATTTATTATTCATCACAAAAATGCGCAACTTTGCCCTAATTCGATAAACTTCGTATCTGAAAATAATTTCTTTGGAAAATCAACTTGATCTACTAGACTCAATGGACTACCTAAGTGTGACGTCGAATGGGCGGATCAGAAAAACCCTTTCCAAACGAAGAAATATTGCATTGTTTTCTCCATAAGTTATACATATACAAACAATTTTATTCTTAATTTCAACTGAAAGAAGCAAAAACGTGAAATGAACGCTTTGTTTGGAAAGGTTTTTAAGATCCCCCCCCCCCACTTGTGACGTCAAGACTTAGGCTGTCTATTGACCGAAGACTGACATTTGACGTAGCTCGTAGGTCGTTAATCCAACAGAATTTTCCCGTCCATTTCCGTTTTCGCATACGATTTTCTCGATCGACAAACACCACTCGGGAATGGAATGTGGACGGACGTTTCCCAATACAAGAACGAAGTGGAGTGGATTGCTCGAGCGAAAATAAACAAGTTCGGGGCCTCGACAAGTTGTTGTTCCGTATTCCGACGCTATTTTCGTCGTACGCCGGTATGAACGGCGGCGTATCATTTTTCCTCAAATAAACACCAGAGTACCGAAATGCGTTCATTTGGAGAAGTGTTTTTCTATCTGTAGGTCGCGACCATTGATTTGTATGAAATTGGTATCGCCTTTCAGATAGTACGTATGTTAGAAAAGTGAAGAAGGGGTAGGATTTCCACCGTTTTCCTCTGCAATTGAAGGACATTGGTTAATAATACACGAAAAGATAGTGCAGGGTGGGCCAAATTGGATACTTTTGAAGGGAAAGTCATGTTTCTAAACTAGATAGATGGAAACTGATTTTCATGACAAACCTCATGGTGAAAACCGCATATGTTTTCCAAAATGTCCATTTTCGAAAAGTACTTTCCTGTTGAAAATTCTTTGTTTCAATAAAAAACATTTCTAAAGCACTTTTCCACGTAGAATTCAGTTGTTTAAATCATAAATCAATAGTTATTGATGAAAAAATCATTTCCTGCATATTTCAATAGAACTTGAAATTACCATTCCCAAAAAATATAGCACGCTCAATGTTTTGCTCAAGATATCTTCGGAATACAGGGCTTTTAGGTTTTTTCATGTATACTATAGGTAAACTTTGAACAATGCGACGATAAAACAGAAAGCCAAAGTTCACTAGTAGTTGTCAAATTAAAGAAGGTGTTCACATCAGTAATTGAAACTTTGAAGTTTTCTATATATTTACTACCATAAAAATAAATCTATAACAGTAATAGTAATTAAAAACAATCAAGAACAAATTTATTTGGAGTTGTTCGAAATGTCAACCATACATGAAAAAAACCAAAAAGCCCTGTATTTCTAAGATGCCTAAAGCTGTTGAAATATGCAGGAATATACAGGTTGTCTCATTTGAAAAAATATATTTTTTATCAATAACTATTAATATATGATTTGGAAAAATAAATGAGGTAAGCCATCGAATTCTGCGTGAAAAAGTGTTTCGGAAATGTTTTCATAGAAACTAAGAATTTTCAATAACTTTTCCAAAAATGCACATATTCGGAAAACATGTTATAACTCAGAAACGGACATAGTTATCGATATGCAGTTTCCACCATGCTTTTTGTCATAAAAATTGACCTTTAGACACTGCCATCAGTTTTTATGTATCTAGTTTAGATGTCTTTCCCTTCAAGAGTGTTCAATTTGGCGCACCCTCTACATTCATCAAAGTACAATCAATGTATCTTTATCGTTACACAACTAAACAAATGCACAGCATCTTCACAATCTATATTCATATGAAAATAAACAACTTTTTTCACCAAATTCAGAGATCCTGTGTTTCTTTCATCTCACCATTTGCTATTCTTGACAAAAAATACTCTTTTTGTAAATGCGAACGTGGCGAGAATATACAATAGAAATGGAATAACTTTATACAAGCTATGAAATGTCATAACCAAGAATAACATTCATGGTATTGTCTTCAACAGACGTTACAGGCTCCGTTGAATGTATTTCCAATAAATATGCTAAATTCCGTTTTATAAAAAAATTGGCTTCATCTTCGTAACATCACTGTTCAGATATAGAAACATAATATTTTATTTGAAAGGAATTCCAATCATCAGATAGTCAAATGAAATACAAGACAGTCCATTTGAAAAACAAATTGTTCGCCGAAATATTAGCGAACAAAATACTGAACAAACTTTTGCTATACCCCAAAAACGGAATTTCGAAGAAGATATCACCGTTATAAGCTGAAAAACAGTATTGAAAAATAATTATTATCTCGAAAATAGTTGAAGTATCAAGCGAAAATGTTGAGGATGTTCCATTTGAAATAACAAAGATGGTGCTACTTTTCGGTAGAAGCGGCAACGCTGCATGGCTGTAAATATTTTCAATCGATAGATCACAAGCACTTATTGAAATAGTCAAAATTTCAGAAACTTCCTGTCTGCCAGGTACGTTTACGGTGCCATTACCTGTGGCTGACCCTGTATAATGTTCCTCATAATTCTCTTGCGACATTTTCACTTGAAACGAATAAAAAAACGCAAATAGGAATGGAGTCGATTATAATTTTTGCTTAGCAAAGCGATTCATTCAAGTGATTCATGGTTAAAAATCATTTTCATCTAATCCATTCATAACCAACTGTGATTCTCATCTCACTACTATCGCAATCAAGAATTCGCGTATTTCCCATTCCATTAGAGTCTCTTTCAATGGATATGCTGATTTCAATCTAGTATTCCCCAAGGTTCTGCTATTGAGCCGCTTTCACCTCTGCTTTATATCGACAACTAAATCTCCATGTTGAAAGGTTCAACTCATAATTTTTTAACTAGACTTATCAAGAAATTAATTTTAGTTATCGACTGTTAAATATTTTCTACAAATTACCACCGCAAAAATCCAAAAGAGTTCGCACCAGCACTGTCCAAATTTTGATTATGAATGAACAGTGAGAAATTTTCTTGTTCTGATTGCAGGATTAATTTTTCATAAAGGAGCTGAGCTATATTGATGTATTCATAGGACAAAATCAGTTGAAAAGAAATTTTTTAAACTCTGACAGAAACAATTGATTCGTTAGACTGAAAGGTCAATCAACGATGGTTACGTTAGTAGATCAAACACACGTATCTAATTTAAATAAAAATGGAATTTTCATGCACAGTTATTTCCATTGTGAGTTATTACTAAGGTATGCTATTGTTCGAAGTATAATTTATGCATCACACCGTAATATATAATAACCTTTTGCTCTTCCTCGTATTATTTTTCGATAGTTTGTTCTCGAAAACAAAAATATTGATTGTATATCATTAACAAAACAATAATACGCGAAATAGTAATAGATCTTTGTATTGTTGAAAGACAATTTAGTAGTTTTATTTTTATTCCATATGTCAAATGTCATGCTTTCACACTTGCAATCTGGACTGGAAAGATTGCGTTTTATCGGACTGGAATTACTTTAAAGGGAATCAAATTGATTTGGGAGAATGAATGAAAATTTCACTTTTGATCACAGTTGTACATATCGCAGATTGAAATAGATTGTTTGACCTACAAGTAGGCCTGATCTGCGTCAAATCGATTTTTAATGAGCCATATCGGATGGTTATCGCTACATTATCTAACGACAATCAACTTACATAACTGGACTGCGGCCATAAGACATAAAACTCAGTTTATTTTTCGTACACTTTTATTGCGCGCACACGCAAAAGATAAAGACAGCTGTCAGCTTCCTTTCCGGTAATAATCGTAATAATTGTATACATCCAACGGTTATTGCAAAAATCGTTTACGGACGGAGTATCAATTAAAAGATATGCATGATTAGTGATCTATTTATATCGCCGAGAGTAACACGTCCAAGGTCAAAGTTATTGTGCGAGAGTGGGTAGTGGAAAATTCTCCGAGAATATGCACCCACCGTGTTACGTCACCGGGAAATAATTGTTCGAATGATTGTCTTACTTTTCATCCTAAGATAACTCTGTGTTCAAAATGAACCTTAGTTAAGGCTGCACATCGACAACATAAGTGAACGTATCGTATGACAGTTGGGCATGCGCAGTTTTGATTTTCTCTACGTTACGAGATACGTCCGATGTATAGATACAGTTTTTACGTACACTCGAAACACGGTATGATTGATCCGAAACAAGCCGAAAGAAACTTGGAAGACTGCGATTATTCAAGATTCAAAATCGTAAAAAGTTATATAATTTATCAGTGGGGTATAGTGAGGAACATTTCTCTGATCTATAAAATATTATTTCCACTAGCATTTCATTCAGGAAGACGACTTTATATCTACTGGGAATGGGAAAGACCACTAAGTGATAAATCCTCTCAAACCTCTCTCAATCAATGAATAATGATATTGGTTCAATGTATAACCAATATCAAGGACCAAAGTCAAAGCAAATAGATTATACAGCGTTTTGAAATCAGCATTTTCATTCAAAATTTAAAAACGCGTGAAATAAGTGGGCGGTGCTATGAGCGTATGACGTACTACACCCTAAGTCTATCTTTGTCTATTTCCATATATCTTTTGCTAACACCATGTGTGATGTTGTCTAGTCTACTTGTGGAGGACTCCTTATTCCTTTGATATATTTTCTCAAAAACGTATCGATAAGTGATAACTATATCATTTCATGTGGAAAAAATATCATTTATATTGTATTATTTTACATCTTTTATTCCGAGAATAAGTTGTGGTATTTTGGTGCGGCAACACAGCAAGATTTACGATGGAACAATTATCTATGATTGGTTAGCTCAAGGTCGATGAGCGTGTAGGGTTAAGCACGTCACACTGCGTAACACCAATGAGAGCAAGCTTTGAATGGTGGCGCATATAATTGTATGTTCGAAATCAATTCCGCTCATTTAATTTTTCATTCATGATATAGACCGTATAAAAAAAAATTATGGTAGTTTTTGGGCATACGGAACACGATTATGCTGTTTTGAAATATTATGGTCTCCCCCATTGAGAAAATGGTTTGGATAAAATCCTCATTCGATCAACGATCTATGGACAGCATTATTTCTAATAAAAATTGTTGAAATACCAATCGACTTCCCAAATTCACTTGATCAAAAATATTGTGTAAAATGAATGCGTCGTCTGGAAATTAAATCATAACCATGTCCAAAATGATTTCAATTGATTTAACTTTGTAAGCTCATACGTCCACCGCCAAGGGCTCCAATCGTATAAAAATGGAATTCTGTCATGTAAATTAGAAATGAACGAATGCATATTGTTCGATATTTTTCAAATTGTTCATTGTAAAGAACATGAGGAACCCAGCTATTCCTGAAAGATTACTAAACTTGCTCGCTCTGTGCATACATAATCATTATCGGAAACAATCTCAGCTGAAGGTATAATTTCGTTAAGAAATATTGAAAAGGCCTCGGGCTAGATCATATTTTGTTGTATAGGAACTCAAAAGAAAGAGAAGATGAAAATTACCATGTGAAATTTTATTAGTATCCAAAAGATTTATGTCTTAATTTTTTCTTTGTTTCTAGTCATTTCCTGGTACCAAGCTCACATGGATTACAGGGTGGCCCATGAAAAGTAAACGTTTAAAACTTGGGCGATAATTTTTTATAATTTGTCAAGTGATGGATTTTCGGATCGTGTTAAATACAGTGTGCCCAAAAGTCGTGAATAAAAATTAAATAAGACGTAAGAGGTGGTAATTTACAGCAAAAAAAATTATAAACACTTATTATTTTGTGCTGTTTTCGAGTTATCATTGGTCTTGTGAATTTTGACAAATTTTTGATTCATATTTTGGAATATTATTGAATTTTATATGAAAGCGGAATAAATATTATTAGGATTCGAAAATTGAATTCCTTTCAAATTCAAATAATATCCATAAAATTACAAAAAGTTCTGATCAAATTCTATTGCTACATTATACCATTACAGATGTATATCTGAGAATCAATACCGTGAATTTTTTCTTTTCGTTCAAAGCAACTCAGGCTCATAAAATTTACATCATGAATTTATTTTACAATTTTGAACAAACTGATTTCAATTCCTCTTGTTTATTTTTTGTTTGTATACGCACCCACCACGCCTGAATCGGGTACCAACGGTGTACCAATACCGTCAGATGGTATTCCCAGTATTCTGATGAATGTTCTACCGAATACATTAACTTTTGTTAAATTACCTGTTCGTCGGTCAAGAGACTGCAGACTGAAGCGATTGTTAGTCGCCTTCTCAGTGCCATTGACACAGGCAGGTGTGACGGCTCGACGCAATTTTCGGTAGATCTACGGATTTTTCAACGAGCACAACACAGCATCTGCGGCTCGTCACAAAACGGTGTGTTTTTCACGCCTGACGAGTTTATAATTCGTATTGTGACGTCAGTTGTAGATGCTCTATTGATAAGTCATATTTGAAAATTTTGTCGTTGTCTCGCCCTTTTTTTTCTTCAAGAAAAAATTATTTGCAGTGAAGAAATATGCAATTATCGAAAGTATAAATTTTGGAAATTATTTTCATGGGGAAATTACTTTTTCGTAACAACGTTGAATGAATGGTACAAAACTTTATTCATCTCGGATGCAATGTAACCAACTTGGGTAACAATAATACGTCTTTAATCACCGTAGCACGTCATATGTCACAATTTTGACAGATACATCAATGATATGTTAGAAACTAGTGAAATACACAAAAAAATATTTGTCATTATTACGTACATAATCGATTCATTCGTCATATATACAGCAAATGATGTTGCATCACCACAATTCCGATTATGCAAATGTTATGAATCCAATCCAACCTCCTGTCAAATCGAAGAAACAATATGGCGGCTTAGGGCACACATTTGGAGTTTACATATGAGACTTGAGTTAAAAACTGTTACATTTAGTGATATCTAGTGCGTTTTTTATGTGTTTTTTCAATTGTGGCTAATTATTAACTCTTTTACTGAAGAAAAATGCCTATCTCATGCATTATGGTTGGCTGTAGATCTCGTACTAACCGAAATAAAGTCGGCATGTAATCGGTTCCTACGGTTACTAATCACAGGTTCTTAGAGAGTAAGTACGATTCAACTAGGAAGCGAAGGGCTCTATGGTTACCTGCGATCAAGAGATATGATCTCACTGATTCCAAACTGAAGAGTATCAGAGAGTCTGCAGTAGACATTTTTTTGACCAGAATATTACAAGAAGAACAGCATCAATTGGATAATCTAAATCAGCATCAGTATCCAATGTGAAAGGATCTAGATTATTAATTAATCCCAACTTCATTTAATGTCTAAAACGAATGCTGTGACTTGGAATAGTTCCAAGCATACTTTTCACCAACGTCTCTGCTATTCAACATCAACGTCTTTAAATATTCACTCTCCATCTGAATACGGTTTCGAAACACCAAAAAACTCCGATAATAAATAAAATTCACTGTTTACTAGCCAATGTATCGGATTGTTTGCCCTCCTCCGCCATATTGGATGTCACGTGGTTTGGATTGCCTAATAAAAAACTAACCTAAATATTCGCATTTACATGGTGTAGTAACTAGTCTAATAGCCCATATTTTTCAATTTGCCAATGCTGATTATACTTCTTTCCTAATTGGTCATCCTTGAACACGTGGTGTGAACGTTGAAAAAAAATGACACCACTTCCTAGCCTCACTACTAGAGTTTCCGATTGTTCTCTACGGATTTTCGAGGGACAATCGAGCGAGCGGCAACACCGCTCGCCACTGAAAACCGCATGGTCTGGTTTCGGCCGGGTTGCCTACTTTACAGAGTGGAATCCGATTCGGTACCGTTTGGCCAAGAGATGTGGTGGTACTCTGCTGACGTTTGGGTCGTGTGAAAGTGGATTATGAGTCAGATCGGAAAAATCGTGTGCTTTTGTGACAGAGAGGATAGATAACGCGATATTCCATTGTTTTCAACAAAGAGTAAGGGTGTTGTTGTTTTTGTGATGGTGTAGTGTGGCGAAAAAAAAGGGAAAAGGTTTTGTCTTGGATTGTGCATCGAAACAATGTTGTTGCATCAGCGTTTTCGATGATATTTTGTGGTACCAAGAGAATCGCTCGTTTTCCAAAAACTGGTGAGTGTTTAAAGTTTACATGACAAAGTTTGAAGTAGAAAAACCCTGAAAACGAGTATACTCACATCATACATTGCAATCAAAAAATATTGCGTTGAATGCAATATCTAATGGTTAGTTTATACATCAAATTAGAACAAGGAAAAATGAGAATGCACTGATGAAATAACATTTCATTCAAGTCGTCGCAAGTATGCAATTTCATTGGTGCATTCTTATTTCATTTTATCCTCTTTTGCTGTATGTATATATAAACTAACCATAAATTCAAAACGAGCGTCAAAATTGACGTCCGCAATAAAGGTGGTTGAAAGCAATGTTGTCACGTTGAACTCCAATGAATATTAGTCCAACTTTCACTAAGTATGGTGTTCCGGAATATATTTTCAATTCTGAATTACGAAAGATTATGAATAATTTGGATTAAAATCGATATAAAACTGCAGATAGTGCAATACGTTTTTTAATTATAAATTTAAAAGTCTTAACTCATGCAAATAGAATTTCTACAAAAACTAATTGGCTCATTATATTACATTAATTTGTGTTTCGAATTTGTTGGAAGGTGTTTAAAAAGTGATAATTCATTTATTAAAGTCGAATGATAAACTGTTATGCTCATTCAGAAATAATTGAATATCCGAAAAAAAACGTGAAAGTGAAACAACAATGATTGATATATGTAATAGAAACATTTTTTTTTTTCACGACATTTTCGATATTCGTGATTTGACAAAATTGTCCCATGTCCTTTCCACTTCTCTTGGAATATATTCACATTCTGTAATAATTCATTGCCGAAGATCGCATAGAATGAAGCTGGTTGTGTTTTAAACACAGTAAAATATAATAAATGAGTTTGATATTAGAATATAATTTTCTTAAACCCAAAATGGAAAGCATTTTGAGTATCTAATTAAATTAAATAGCAATCTATAAAACAATTCATTTTATTTAATTCATACCTTTTCTGACCCTGTATGAAATTTAGGAAAAATCCTTGTGCATCTGAATTCTACTCCAAAAGACCTTCAATTCAAGCTATCATAAAAGTGTGATGCCATTTAAAATTTTGGGGCTGAGGTGCATTTAATTCCAGAGATATTTGCGTTTGAACATTTTTAAATTGACACATATGACCTTCAGAAATTCAAAAAGAACACCAATTCCTACCTCCTTTCCCTTGCTTCTCACGATGTTCTCTGAACATTATAGGAGAAGTTTTATATAAAAAAAACCTCAAATTGATATATGAAAAAGTTTTATACAGAAAAAAACACTTGGTTTTAAACTGGATTGAAAAATATTACATGGTTCCGTAAGATATTGAGTACGTTATTGAATATCACTGATTTAATCGATCAACGTTTTTGAAGCTGCTGGTGAATTGCTGTTATTTTTGTTATCCCAACTTTAGGCTTATTTTACACATATCGAAGTTCGCACTGTAAAACATGTTTGTTTATCAGGAAACCAGTAATGAAATATAAATTTCAATTTCCATTTCTATTATTCGCTTTGGCGATTTCGTACCAATAACCGTAGGATCGTATTCGCAGTCATTGAAATGTGACTGAACGTAATGACTCTAGCGGTTCGTTTCCATCGTTTCAATAGGTCACCGCCATCGGAGCAATGGATGCATAACCTTGATGAAAAACCGGAAACTAGAGAGCTTTTTCCAGGTGTGTAATTGCCCATTTCCTTTCGTGCCCTACTCGAACAAGCAACAATTGAAGTTGTTTCGCTTTATGAACCTCACCTCGCAAATTGTGCCTAATTAAATATCATAAATCTTCACAAATATGATCGGTAATATAGCTACAAATTCAGAAAGATATCATCGGGAGTATACAAGCAAATCTATAAGAGTAACAAGGAAAGCAAACGCATTATGATCCGACATAATCGAGAGAGATACATTGCCCTTCTCCTAAAATTGCTTCCCTTCCACTGTCCCCACCCGACTGGCTCTTCAGTCATCCCTTAAGCCAGACACAAAGCGGCGAAAGGATCGAATATGTGGTTTATTCCGTGCTGTACACATAAAACCAATGGTCAAATAATTTAGATAGATTGATATTCAATTGTTGGTTTGTTCGAATATTCCATTAAATAATTTCGAATATAAAAAGTATATACATTTCTCATGAAATCTTTCGAAAAAATAGTTCTTTTTAGATTAATGTTCTATTTTGTTGATATTCATGAATTATATCTCATTTTCTCGGCGATGAATCAAATTGAATAGTTTAATTCTGTTCAATTGCAAACTCTATGTAATATCCTCATTTTGCTATAATTATTGAAAAACAGAAGCTATGCTTTTTGCTATCATCAAACTTGAATACTGTAGATGAATTATTTTGGGTTCCGTCATATACTTAATACAATCACACTTTACGTTGTCCACCCTGTATGTGTCCTAGAAGTCGTGTGAAATATATGAAGTACCGAAAATTTGTTGAATAAACATGTACGAAGTGTTTGTTTTAGCCACGGAGATACAGTAGGTGGGCGTTGAATATTTGTTTTTCGTTATTTATGGAGGTGTTTGAATTAATGTTGATAGGATCATGGTTGTATTCTACAATATTTTTGTAAGGTAGAGCTTCCATTATTTTTTTTGAATTTTTACGACAACAAAAATCAAAATATACCATGATACATCAATAAAGTGTCGTACATAAAATAACTTTTTACACCTGTGAGAAATTCATTGTTTTATATCATCTAATATCTCAAAAAAGTCGAAAAAATATCCAAAAACATTCAAAAAATCAATCTGCCTGAGAAAACTTTTGTTTAAGGTGTCTGAGATTTTTCGGCAATTTCAATTGAATAATATCTACATACATAGTAAGTTACACAGAAACCATCTGAAATTGTTTCCTCGTTTCTCGATTTGAACAGGGAATTGTCGACAATAAAGAGGATTCAAGCGATAGATTGAGATCTTTCTTGTTGAAAGGGTGAAAATTTACATAATTTGACGGCATGAAATACTTTCACAAGATGGTGAAATGATATACCCGATGCTACATTTGATTCAATGTGTGAACGTTCTTTATCTAATACAACATTCTACTCTGTTGAGACATTTGAACCATCATTTACCTTTTTTATTCAACCACGAAACAAATTGACTATCTCATTACTGGTGAAGTTTTCTTGATAGCATCAATTATCGCAGAATTTTAAATATTTTCGCTCTAGTTTGGCAACGTCGCAATTTATTGTACGATAGACCTATTCAAAAGTAATAACTCAATGTTGTCTCGCCTAGGCTGAACAACCTGTAGATATCAAAAAATTTTGGGAATGTTCATCTGCGCGAATATAACAACTTTTATCTGAAACATGTTTTCGTATTCTTATTCATGGGTAAGTTATTGTTACACCCACCAATGGGCCACCCTGTATGTAGATACAAACATTTTTGTCAAGTGCGAACTTAAAAAATACGTATTGTAGATATTCATATCTGCATCGTTTTATCAGATTTTTTCAACTCGATGACACAATTTCTCTTGAAAATCAAACATTCGCACATTCGACAGTTACGGAGAATGAGAAAGATTTTATCAATATTCAAACAACAAAAAATATATATTCCTCACGGTGAGTACTAAGCAAATTCTCCAATAAACCATTCAAATTACTTTTAATCAATATCTCCTGATAATGAATACCTAATTTTTTCAATTTGTAGCAGAGAGAGATAAGATAACACACCTTTATCGTGTCTACCATAGTTTCCCGCATTTCCAATGTCTGATTATTTAGTATTTATTAGACTTTCGATCCCGTCAATCGAGGTCTTCCCATTTTCATGGTACTGACTTCGTTCAATGTCTATTTCGAGCATTTTTAATGGTTTGTGTCCACCGTGGGTCAGACAAAAAGTTGATATCCAAGGTAAAAACTGTCAAAAATATTTTATTTAGTGGGTGAGCCGGAAAAATAAATTCCTTTCCCTAATTTCGAGGTTATTTCCTTCTCGTTGTTGATTGTGATGTTGTTTACCATTTGGCTTCATTGTCAATTAAATTTATTCACTGGCCGAGAACTGTTTTCTTGTATAGCGTGTCACAAAATCACAAATTGAAATTGGTCGCGACTCCTTAATTTTTTCATCTTCAACTTGGAAATTGGGATTTTTTGTCGATGTTGAACGTTAGAAAAAAATGTTTGATGAAATGGAGCAATTTATGTGAATTTAATAGAACAGAATTAATTTTAATGTAAAAACTAAGAGGCACGCTTTCATTAGTAACCAAAATGAAAAATAAACAATAAATCGTGATAGAAGAATAAAATTACTGATGGAAACCCACTGTATAGTGGTAAAATTCTGTTGAAACTGTATAAAAGCAAATTAATAACATAAAATATCATATTTCCACACAATCAAGAGAAACGAAACGCTATTCCTCTTTTCCTGTTACCCTTCCGCCTCGTCTAGTGACAGTTTATTACAAAGCATATCGATGGCCCTTTTTCGAGCTTTTCGAGGAGAAATCGTAATGCTTTTTCAATTTTTACCTCTCATTTAAACCACACGACTTTTTTTGCAGGAAATCTCCTTTCGTGAGAAGTTTTATATAAAAAAAAAGATATAGCATGTCTACAATTATTTTAGTATACGCCAAAAAAATAAGCACAGGACTAAAAGAAATAATACGAATTCAAGCATGGATTATTTCGAAAATAATGTATTACTTTGTTGATAATTAAATTATATAATCCGTGAGATTATATCGAAATGCTTAGGTATATCTCACATGAAAGTGCAAAATCATCAAAAATGTTGATTTTGTAACATACAACTATCAGTATTAATAAAGCACTTGAAGTCAAATGTGAGCTATTTATTTAGCACTGATAGTCAAATTTTCATTTCATTGAAGTTGGTTTAAATCCACTAATCTGGATTAAGTTATTCTTCAAGTACATCCTTGAGAAAAGTAGCACTTTTTGTGATGATAAATGGACAGACAAGAGTAGGGTGAATGAATATAAATATTTTCAATTAGTCCATTTACCAATTCTCAGTTTCCATGAAAAAACATTGAGACTCAAAAAATAAAATTTTTTAGTTATCTGATTTCGAGATAGATTCTAAGATTAATTTGAAAAATAATATGTTGATATCACTTTTATTAATGCACTAGATAATTGTTATCTCGAATATTTTAGAATAGATCTTTGAGTGTTTTCATCGAAACATAACAATTAGATTAGAATACATTTCAAAAATCAACGACTGATAAGAAATCAATTATCTAACAATAAATCATTGAGAAAGGCTACTACTATATGCCGAAATTTAATTTTGAAGACGATTTGCGCTCCCAATGTCATGAAATAATAATAATAATGTTCATTCACGAAGGAGGAAATTCAATAGAGTACATAAATGAAATGATATGGAGGAACTATCGCTTGTATATGATTTCGATTTTTTTTATTTTTCATAATTGGTAGGTACACATGAGTTGAAAAAAAGAAAAAAATGAACACAATTTGTGATGAATTAACTTCAAATATAAGACTACTTCAAAAAGCTCAGTACCATTAGCGAATCTCTAACATATATCATATCGAAGTGAAAGGTTTTCCGACAAAAATCTCAAGAACTTTTCCGAATAATTGATGAGAGATGTTTTTTTGTTTTCAGGGGTCCTGGACATGACCGCCACGGAGAACACCGTCCGTTTCAGTGTCCACACCCTGGACAAGGCCACCAAAGCCAAAGTAACCCTAGAGAATTATTACAGTAATCTTATAGCCCAACATGTAGAGCGGAAACAAAGGTAAGACAGGGCCAAGCCATTTGTTAAAAGTTGTTTTCCTCCAACTAAAATACAATGTCCTGGAAGAAATCAACTCATAGAAAAAAAGTTTCCAAAGTGTTTCTCTCAAACATTTCAAATATTTTCTAAAAACTGCTACGTTTGATTAATTTCAAATATTGTCACATTCTAAAGGACGATTGAAAGATAATTATTTCTTTTGACTAGTATCATCGGAATAAAAAGAAAATGAGATCAGTGTGTAGGTTATGATGATGCGAACATTTACGACCCAACTTTTAAGGCAGTAGGATTATGAAATAGCATTATTCATGTTATGAAACCATTTAAAACTTTTAACATTAGAAACAAGTCATAAATGAGTAATATCCCAAAGAGTTGGAGATAAAAAACTCAATCAAATCAGTGATTTGTGAGTTGTAGTTAGATAAATATAATGATGATAAATAAAAAGGATATGATAAAAGAATATTTTGTTTAAATAGATAGAATGGGTATTATTTCATCTAAAAGAAACAACTATACAGGAGATATAAAATTAAATCAAAGAAATACTCTTTCCCATTTCCATTATTTTTTTATTTGATAGTAAATATCAAGCATCCAGCTTCCTTTTTCACTCTTTTAGGAAATTGAAAAACCCAACGTACAATATAACAAATATTAAAAATGAAATCGTGAAAAGGGTTATGAATACTATTAAATTTTGAACATTCTTATAACGAATCCATCAACATGTTCTGAGTGTAAATGATGAGTGACAATTTTTTAACATAACTTATCACAATAAATCATGTTTGGTAATTTTGCACATGTCGTGTGATTTATTTTTTCATGCGATTTTTTGTTCGTCTTGATATTAAAATGTTTCTTAATTTTTTTTCATACATTAATTATTTCATTGGAAGAAATAATTTTGAAATCGAAAAAAGTACTATCCTGTTTCGAATCCACTTGATGTACAAGAACTAATCTGAAATAATTTATATTCATTTAGTAATTTATTTTTTCAGTGGGAAAAATATGGGTGCATTTACCCACATTGACAAAAATTCATTAAAATCTATGAATCATTACAATTTCTTGTTCAAGTTACTTGTTCAAAATTCAAATGTTGAACGATTCATTGTGTCCATAGTAGAATCACAGAAGAATCAGTTCTCAAAACAATTGTTTTGTCCTTTTCGATTGAATCGATCAAAATAAATAATTCTTATAGGTTGAAAAATACCTAATACGTTTGGCATTTTCGTAAAGTGTTGTCAACTGTAGAAGTAGTTTGATGAAGGAAATACAGTGATGAAATTGAAAGTATTTTGCTCAACTTGCTGTTGATAAAACTCATTCACCTGACGTATTTATCAGCTTATATGAAATAGACATTCTTATCAAACATTTATTGCGAAATCACTTCATTTTTATTTTATAAACTTTTTATTAGATTTGCTATATAATTCATTTGTATTGAAACGTTAAATTCCCCCATTTCCTGAAAGCCCTGAAATTAACAACATTCATCGTTCGCTCAACCTAACTTCACTTTGTATCTGCAGGTTAGCAAAATTAGAAGAATCCATGAAGGATGACAGCCTTTCGGAGGAGCAGAAACACGAGAAGCGATTGCAGCACGCTCAGAAGGAAACGGAATTCCTGAGACTGAAACGCTCCCGACTGGGAGTCGAGGATTTCGAACCCCTCAAGGTCATCGGTCGGGGAGCTTTCGGCGAGGTTAGGTTAGTGCAGAAAAAAGACACCGGACACGTCTACGCCATGAAGATATTGCGAAAGGCAGACATGTTGGAAAAGGAACAGGTGAATATATCGAAGATGCGTGGGGCAGAGCTGCTCAGAAATATGCCTAATTATCCCTTTTTTCAAAATTCATCACACGAATTATCCCTCATATTTCATTAATGGGCGAAATCATTTCTTTTAAATATACAACTATTATCAGGAGGTTTAGGCATGAATTCAATATCTTTATTATTCAATTCATATAAGGGTGCGTTTAGAAATCACACGAAAAAATAAGGACAATTCATAGCCCCACATATATTTTTCACTGGCAACTAAATCTATAACCACAAAATATGGTACATTTTCTTAAATACTTCCATAATCTTCTTGGATCAAACTGAATGAAATATCCTCAGAAGTCCTGAAGGTAGTACAACTGGCAACACTGACATGCACCCATTACTAGCAGCTCTGACGACACAAATAGCGTCAATTTCGTGGGTTTCCAAGGGAAGTTTTTCCTCATATTTTCAGAGAAATTTTATGTACACTATTTTCTATCATTATATTCTTGAAGTAGTTTGAAGCAAATTCATGATTCTGAAAAATTATCAAGACATCCAGAACTTTGAGAACTGTACTCATTCATTTTTTCGATTATCCTTCTGCAGTATTTCCCAAAGTTGGGATACATTCAAAACTCGCGAGAAAAACTATGGACAACGACAGTCAATTGATTTTTTGAAAAATTTTAAACTACGGCCATGTTGTCATTTTTATCTATTCATAGTTAGATAGCATTCTGAATAATACTGAAATTGAAAAACTATGATTAATGAAGAATTTAGAGAATGTTGTTATCAATTTAATTGCGTATAATATAAATCAGCGCTGAATGAAATAATCAGGCATTGTTTCTAGGTTGAAATAAATCAATGGAGTACATTTCGGCAATGCCACTAATTCAATTTTAGTAAGAAACACAACAATATTGATATCGATTATATGGAACACGACTATTTATACCTGACACATTGTTTTAATGATATAAACATAAACAATAATCATAGATTATAAATCCTTTTCACCAGCGCCAGAATTATGTTTTACAGCGTTGTCTATTGTTCATCACATTCCTTCACCTAATTTCTTCAAATAAGGATAATACATGAACTCATATATTTTTCACTGATGACTAATTCGTTCACAACCTTTAAATAATGGGTTTTCATTTCAGTACCAACTGGCACAAAGTATGTTTTTTTTTGTGGACGAAATTGAATGAGATTTTCTCAACAGGTCCAGAAAATATTACTGCTCTGATACAAATAGCATGTATTTCAAACTATCGCCAAATTTTTCGATTTCAAAATGATTTTTTTCCCCAGATATTACATATATTTTCTAGAAACATTTCAAATGCATTCATTATATTCGATATCGAAGCCAGTACGAAGAAAATTAATGATTTTGTGATCTCGCCTATCGCCAACACGATACACTCATTTCAGGTCAGATTTTAATAATAACGATGATAACTTGAAATCTTCAGGTGGCGCACGTGCGAGCGGAACGTGACATCCTCGTCGAGGCCGACCACCAGTGGGTCGTCAAGATGTACTACAGCTTCCAGGACCCCATCAACCTCTACCTCATCATGGAATTCCTGCCGGGCGGCGACATGATGACGCTCCTCATGAAGAAGGACACCCTCTCGGAAGAGTGCACGCAATTCTACATCACGGAGACGGCGCTCGCCATCGACTCCATACACAAGCTCGGCTTCATCCACAGAGACATCAAACCGGACAATTTGCTGCTGGACGCCAAGGGCCATCTCAAGTTGTCCGATTTCGGATTGTGCACGGGTCTGAAGAAGTCGCATCGCACGGATTTCTACAGGGATTTGAGTCAGGCTAAACCGTCTGATTTCAGTGAGTATTTTTCAGTTGGTAGATATCGGAGGATGTATCCAAAAGTCCTGTGATGAGACTAACCTTTTTAAATCTCCATTAATTACAAATAAGTACGGTAATAAGTTGAGAGGTACATACAGGGTGGCCCATTAGTGTGTAGAATACAAAAAATACTTCGAACAATATTTTGAGATACACAGGACGATCAGTCTGACCCAGGGAACATGAAGTTTGTTTTACTTTAATAGGACACCCTATATATTTGTTCACCATCAATCTCAGCGTGGAATTCTGCATCCATCTTTGTTTTTTCAATGATACGCGAAGTTGACAAACTGGGGCGAAAATTATGAAAATTCGGTGGTGGAAAATGGTGTCAAAAAAACGTTCACAGTAATAAATGGGTGCCCATATTTGGTGATTAGGAAGATGAAGGATGGTTGAAATGTCTGAATGCAGTAGAAATCCAGTTCTTGATACAGGGTGTTCTCAGGAGAAACGTTAATTCAGGAGATTTCAATTAACGATGATAGAACACACAGTGAATTATTCCACCATTCTGTAGGACTATTTTGTGCCTTCAAATTTTGTCGATATGATATACCCTCTAAAATCGATTGTTTTTGAGAAAATTGGATTTTTAGTTTACGATTCGAAAATTTTCACGTTTTCATCAATCAACCTTTGAATATCACGTTAGAAATAATTGAATTTTTTTCCAGTAGATACATCGAAATATTCGTGTTCCATAATTGAAAACTGTGATGAAATGAATAGGGTGTTGAAAAAAATTTAAAATATCCTTTTTGGTCAAAAATCGATTTTTTTCTTTGAGAAACTGCCATTTCTTCAAGAAACAATATTTAGCTCATTCCTTCGATTAATTACTTTGATGAAATCTGTTTGGTCACCGCAAAACGTTTTTTTTTTTTTTGAAAGGAGCTCCCTGAGCTCAGCTGTAGCTCCTTTCTGAATAAATATTTTCACTGATACAAAGTCTTGAAATACTGTTGAAAGATATCATAATATGTGTACAAATTATTACATCATTAAATTCAAAAGTTTTCTCTGAAAAAAATCTGGAAATTGGCTTTTTTCGGCTTTCTAACTGTATATGATAACCCCTCAAGTCAGAAACGTTAACAGGGGCGCAATTCTGATGACCTCAGCGACTATTCTAAAACTTTCACATCATTAATAATGATAATATTTCTTTGTCGGCGAAGGGACCAGTGATATTACGTCATACTAACCGGAACTCGTACTAAGCGAACTATAAATTTTTGTTTTTATTAAAATATTTCATCACATTTAATGTATTCAATAATATTTATTTACATAACCATCAGGAAAAAAACATTTGAATCAAAACAGTTATTTATTTTGAATGTATGTATGTGAAAGAATGAGAAGAAAAGTAATTTTAATTGAAGTAATCAATATACATCACATAAAATTAACCAAACGTACATATGAATTGAAATTTGGAATGTAGTATGACGAAAAAGCTGGGCACTTACATAATGTACTATACTAACAACGAAATATTTAATTCAAACATTTTTCAACACGCTTATATTAGCTCAACTTTTATGAAGGGATGTATGTATGTGAATGACTCTCTGAAAAATTATTATCAATATAGAAATAAATTGAATACATTGTTATTGAGAAGAAAAGTTTGGGTGCTTTATGAAAACTGATCTTTGTAGCAGCACCCCACACTTTTTTCACAATAAAAAAACTTATCCCAATTACGTTATATTGATAATTATTTTTGCCTTTTCAGTTCCTCATTGAAGCGTGTTTTTCCAAACTATATTTATTATTGTTTATGGTCTTGATGTCTATAGAAAGAAGTACAGAACATAAGTTCAATTGTCAATCAGGATAAAAATTACAAATATTGAATTTAAAAATTGAAAATCTCCAATGAAGAAAGAAAACCAATAAATCCATTTCCATGTTATTTGAATAAACTAATTTTGTAATATCTGTTTGTATTCAAATACAAAGAGAAAAAATATTTTGTATTTTGCATTTCAAATTCAAGAAGTATTCATATTTTGCATTTGAATACTTTTATTGTTATTTTGTACATCTCTGTCTAAACGGCTATAATATATGTCATGAAAATTGGTCACAATAGCACTGAAGGACAGAGAGTCGAACGAAATTTTCAAAGAGATGATGAAACTAGAAAATATTAAATTTGAAGCCCCCTTTTGAATTGCACCCTTAATATCGCTGAAACGCACTTAATGGTTACTCATTTATGAGTAAGTTGCGATAACCGAATAAGTGCCTTCTTCAATCCTAATCTTGATTCGAATCAATTTGTGAATTACTATAAAAACTAATCGCCGAAGCAAACGACTCATTAGGGCATCAAAATAGTTAACGGAGTGTATGTTATTGATTAATCGTCATCAATATATTTGAATGAAAAATAAATATAATTTCTATTGCCTATCATCCATCCATTCTTGAAAAAATCGCCGAAGCTCTAGCTCAAATTCGACTAACCCCTCAGTCTCCTCGTTTCCAGTAATCACATCGAGTCCGATGGACAGCAAAAGGCGCGCCGAGAGTTGGAAGAAGAACAGACGGGCTTTGGCGTACAGCACCGTTGGCACGCCCGATTACATAGCGCCCGAGGTGTTCCTGCAGACCGGCTACGGCCCGGCGTGCGATTGGTGGTCGTTGGGCGTCATCATGTACGAGATGCTCATCGGATATCCGCCCTTCTGCAGCGAGAACCCGCAGGACACCTACAGGAAGGTGATGAACTGGCGGGAGACGTTGGTTTTCCCTGCCGAGGTGCCCATCTCCGAAGAGGCCAAAGATACCATTGTTAGGTGAGATTATAGACGTATAATATACAGCGACATTCATAAAATACACAAATGGAAAAATATTTATTTGTATTTTTTCGGGAAAATAAAAACTGTCATCGACTAGGGATCGTCTTTAAACCAACTTATTTTCAGTTTTAGACAAATCTCAATAGTTATATTTTTCTAAAAATTACTGACACCTGTAAATCAGTTTATTTCATTATAAAACAAGATTCCATCAAAAGAAACATTTACTTTTTTAGCACACTCGCTATACCTAGTCTTCCATCTATTTTTTATATCTAGAAATGCCAGAGAAGAATTACAAAAGTTCCATCAAAATTGTCAAATAATCAATATGAAACTCGACTATCGAAGTTGAACTAACGACTGTGAATTGAGGATATATCAAGTGGGGACCTTACAGAGACATTTAAAATACTTCAAGGATATTATTGTTGTGGTGTGGAAATTTTTCATATTCATCACGTTCATCCCAGAGGTCATACACAGACATTTTTATTTTGCAGAAATACGTATTACGCATCATTGAGAATGTTGAACTTTCCAAGACACTAAAGATCCTGACATTGTTTAGCGTCTATATCCTGGAAGTGTGTGTATTTTTCTATGACAATTATAAAGATATTACAATGTCTTTGCCGAAACACGATCATGACACTCGTTACCGCAATTTATCACAACCCAATTCTTACTGCACTGCACTTAATCAAAAAAGTTTTCATTTTATCGGTTGCAAATTGTACAATAAGTTGAAATCTAATATTAAATTCGCACCAAATGTCAGAAAATTCAAAAATGGACTGAAAGAATTTTTAATTGAAAAGTGCTGCTCACTACAGGAATTTTGATGTTATGGATGTATGTCTGTATATGTGTACTTATTTATATACAGTATTTTGTATTATTTATTCGTTCTTTTCTGACATAACGTACTAGGTAAATTGTTTGTACAAATTGTACATGGTTGTATTTTTTTTATCTTTGTTCGACGTTGCAGGAACCATACTTCTGCTATATGTTATAATTTTGGTTTATCCATTCTGTGTTCTTTGGCCTGTTTGCCCATTTCTATTCCCCTGGGAATATGTTAAATATCAAACCAATAAAGATTTATTTATCTATCTAAACAATATTTGACCAACGCACAGTGGTCCAAAAGCCCAATTTCCTGGCCAAAACCTCGAAAATCAAAAGTTACCAAAGAGGTAAAGCTTCATATTTTCCTCGACAGGTGGAATGAAAGTTTCATAATCCAAAAGATTAGGTCGATATATTCAATACTTGGCCGTGGGCACACACTCAAACTTGCCCGTTATCGCGCCACATGGGAAATGGCGGACCATGACCTGTTTCGTGCGCTTGACTAAAATTCTCATGAGAAACGCAGTTTTTTGTGAAAACGTTTGCAACAAAATGGAGAATGTTCCTGAATGTATGTAGAATATTATTCTTTACTGCGGGAATCATTACGTGCATTTTTGCAGATGTTATTAAGAATGAAAGGTCGGCACTCAGAATTGTTTTTTTTCCATAATTTATTTTTATATCTGTAGAGAATTAGTTATGATCCCAAGAGATCCTGAAAAAGTTGCAACGGTTTTACGCGTATAAAAGTATGTAGAATTCGTAACCGTTGGCATTACCTGCCCTTTCTTGCCCCTTTGGTTTAAAAACCGTACTGTTTAGAGCAGTGTTGGTGCATTTGTGCGTCAGATGACAGAGCACTCAGTTATGAAAAATTCGATTTTGGACGCGACGACGCAGATGATGTACTTAATACCGGGTGTGTCACAGTGGATGGAACATTAGAAGTATCTGGAGAACAGAAAGACAGATCATTCCGAAAATTTGTGTGCGTGGATAATCAAACTTGCTCTATCCGTCTAAAATATTTTCATCAATACAGTGTTGCCGCTTGTATCAGAAAGTAGTAGCTACTTTGTTATTTCAAATGGAACACCTCGTATATTCTATCATTTTTGGGATCCTTATAAGATTCCTCACAACTTTCCCACATAATTCCCTATACCTATCTGTGACGATTTTCGAGATAAAAATTATTTTGTCAGATTTTTTTGCAAAACCTGACCATTGAAAAATATGAATTTTTTCCCAATGCAAATTCACAAAAAATTGCAATTTGGGTTATATCTGCATAAGACCATCAAGTATTCTGTCGATGAACTGGATCTCAGTTTCAGCATACAGGGAGGCTCAGAAGTGAGTGTCATCCGGGCACTCATGAAAATGACTGCAACTCCATTTTTTTAAATGGAACACCCTGTATATTATCACTTATTCGAAAAGCTATAACATTTTCCATTTTAATTGAGTATACTTTCCCTATACCTATCTCGTACAGTGTGTTAGTTATGATCACTTATGTTATGAATTCGTTTCAATAAAATAAATATTGGATAGTGCTTAAGATAGTAGGCTATGAACAGAGAACTAACATGTTCTTCCTTCATTGTTATCCTGTATTCAAGATGCATGGGTGTGAAAATACTATAGCAAGAAATAATTACTTGAATGCGGTTAAAATGGATTTATTAATCATTTATGGTCAATGAAACAAGAATATCAGTAGAACATGCAGAGTTTTTCTTTTCAATGAAAATAAGTGATTCGCCTCGGATAAATCCGAGGAAATTAGATTGAAGATAAATTTTTGACTGTTTTTGAAATCTTTCTAGATTCATTAATACACATGTTAGACTTTGATACTTTTAGCTTTTCATGATGATATAAGCATTTCAAAATTTCTCTTCAATCTAATGAATTTTCTCGAATTCGTTCGAGGTAAATCAGCATACTTTTCATTAAACTCGCTGCATTTTTTAATGATATTTTTGTTACATTGACCATAAATGATGAATAAATCCATCTAAACCGCATTCAAGTAATTATTTTCTGCCATAGTTTTCTTACAAACATGCAACTTGAATACATTAGGACAATAAAGAAATAACAAGTTATTTCTCTGTCAGAATGAAGTTCATAGCCTACTATCTTAAGCACTATCCAATATTTATTTTATTGAATACGAATTCATAACATAAGTGATCATAACTAACAAACTGTACGAGATAGGTATAGGGAAAGTATACCCAATTAGAATGGAAAATGTTATAGCTTTTCGAATAAGTGATAATATACAGGGTGTTCCATTTAAAAAAATGGAGTTGCAGTCATTTTCATGAGTGCCCGGATGACACTCACTTCTGAGCCTCCCTGTATGCTGAAACTGAGATCCAGTTCATCGACAGAATACTTGATGGTCTTATGCAGCTATAACCCAAATTGCGATATTTTGTGAATTTGCATTGGGAAAAAATTGATATTTTTCAATGGTCAGGTTTTACACAAAAATTTGACAAAATAATTTTTATCTCGGAAATCGTCACAGATAGGTATAGGGAATTATGTGAGAAAGTTGTGAGAAATCTCATGAGGATTTCAAAAATGATATAATATACGAGGTGTTCCATTTGAAATAACAAAGTAGCCACTTATTTCTGATGCAAGCGGCAACACTGTATTGATGAAAATATTTTAGACGGATAGAGCAAGTTTGATTATCCACGCCCACAAATTTTCGGAATGATCTGTCTCTCTGTTCTCTAGATACTTCTAATGTTCCATCCACTGTGACACACCCTGTATAGATAACAATTCTGAAAATGAAAGTTGCGATGGAAGCTCTGATAGCGATTGATCTGTATTTGAGGAAATCATGTAGTTCAGCCAAGTAAAGAATAATGTTCCCCACACATATTGTGCTTGTAATAATTCTGCAATAATAAATTTTTCCTATTTATTTCGTAATGAATTTTTCCTATTCATTTTCGTAATCAGTGACCCAAAAAACATTCATAATATGAATTCCAGTACAAACGTATTATTTGAAAATAATGTCCGCCATTTTGAATCCGCCATTTTGAATTTAGATTTTTTTTTCATTTTCGTAATCAGCGACCCGAAAAACTATGAATCTAAAAATTTGAGAAATATCCATCAACCTTTGAGGTTTTGGCCAGGAAATTGGGCTTTTGGACCACTGTGCAACGTTCACTTTTGGAGTGCTCTCTCAAAAGACACTGCAATCGTCTAGCGTTGATTCGTTTGAGAAAAAAGTGGATAGGGAATTGCCTCCTATTATGCATCAGGACACTCATTATAGACCTAATTCTTCAACCTTTTTTCTGTATATTTCAATTACTCACTGTTTCAATTGTTTTCAGAGCTTTTATTAATTTTCTACACATTTAAAGTTTTTCACTACACAAATGTTGTAATTCAACTGTCTCATTGATGTAAACCTCTTCTATTGTAAATTAATAATGATAGTTATAAGTAAAACTTGCAAAATCAAGAAAATTATCCTGTCGCTTGCCTATGCCTGTATCTTGGTTGTTTTCATTATATGATGTATCTGTTTCAGATTCTGTTGCGAGGCCGACAGAAGATTAGGATCTCAAAAAGGATTGGAAGATTTGAAGTTGAATCAGTTCTTTCGTGGCGTCGATTGGGAACACATCAGAGAGCGACCAGCTGCAATACCTGTCGAGGTTAGGTCCATAGACGATACCTCAAACTTTGACGATTTCCCAGACGTCAAACTCGAAATTCGTAAGTTTCGAAGCTTGATTATTTGAAGTTATTAGTGAGGTAGTCTTGTCAATGGATAAATGTGATGTTTCTTCCGGGTTTTCAAGAATAATTAATATGGCTTCTGCAATTCATCGAGACACTAGAAGTAGAAGAATTGACCTTCCTGTTTCCAATCATTATACAGGGTGTTCCTTGAAGACATGCTAATATTTGAAGAGGTGATTCTTTGACACATTTTGATACACGGTGATAAAATTTTGAAAAAAAATCAGTTTTTTGATAATAACTGAGATAATTCTAGACATCTTCAAAAAATTTGGTACATGTCTTCTATTCATCAAGGTGCATTTTTTGATGTACGAAATTTTTTATTTTCTCTACCAGTGGTGATTTTTTATCAAAATGTTATCACCCTGTATCTCAAGAGTTAAGAGTTTTAGGACATCCGTTTATGGGCAGTTTTTTCTTAAAATGTGTCAAAGAATAACCCCTTGAAATACACCCTGTATAGTAGCATTTATATTGCATCATAATTGAAAAAAAACTCAATTCATCATTGAGATTAATTATGTAACTCACAGAAAAAGATAACGTTTCACATGTATGAAAAACATATTCGCCATTTTAAATAATTGAACTGAACAAAAAAGATTGGAATTTTATAAAGTCTTACAGTTAATGCCCCATTGTGATCACTAATTCTTTAGTTGAGGTTGAAATTAGTGTTTTCAATATACCCCACAGGATCTTAACCTTTTATCATTTAAAATGGTTCTAAAAATATTTCCATAAATGAATGAGTTAATCATGAGATTGAATTAATTATGCATACTTCTGAAGTGAGATCTCCAACTTGAAAACCATTTGATTTGTTTGAAATTCTTCTGATGATTATGCGCGTTGCTTGTCAGTTGACCCTTCAACTGTCATTCGAGCGGCAAAACGTCGATTTCTTGGTTTTTGGTGAGACATCCAAATGAATACAAGTGAACAGAGTGAAGCTGTATTCGTGAAATCAGAATAGTCTAGCGTTAAATCTCTAACAACTGTCTGAACGATCAGAAATAATCACTGACTAATCCATGATAGTTTTCTAGAAATATCACTACAATGGTGTAATTTTTTTCAGCCGCCGCCCCGATGCCACAAGATGGTGAAATCAATTATAAGGATTGGGTCTTCATAAACTACACCTTCAAAAGATTCGAAGGCCTTACCCAAAGAGGCACTCCTACAAAGAAGTAGTTCCGATTAGTGAATTTGGTACCATGTGAGATACTTACTTTTAGGAAAGGAACTCTAAAACTAAGTCTGTTCGTGTATTATAGGTCTGAAGCAGTTTCGCACTGTTTTTGCTTTGAAGAGCTGTGAAAACTGTAACTTACAGTGTACTCGAAAGTGATCCGACATTTTCTTTTGTAAATAGGATGTTTTTTTGCGGTCGAGGTCAGCTGATTTTTTTCTCGTCCCGTAGAGAGGAATTTTGTGCTGTATTTTTATTATGTGATAGATTCGATAGGTTATTCAAGTGCAAGATGCAGAACAAGTCACTTTCGAGTATAGTGTAAGCCATTACTCTTGTGTATATGTTAATTTTTGTTCATTGTTACAAAGTGATACTTTTTATTATTTTACAAGTTGTTTTTAACTTATGAATTTCTCTCGCCTAGCGCGTGTCGAGAGATGTTTTGTAATGGTTAATGTCACCTGTCAGCACTACCTTCGCTTCTGTCAGTGAGATCATATTTTTTCATGGATAGCTTTTTGGGCCAGCATGAGTGTTGATCGATGTTTGGATACGAAAAATATTATTTCTCGGTCGTTTTTTTTTTCATTAATATTTGCCAGTATGTCGGAAGCTGTGAAAGACATTTTCGAGATTGATTTTCATCATGGTGGATGCCCAACAATGACTTTCGATAGTTTCCTGTAAATTCAGTTGGGAAGCTGCATTCAGGGCGTCTCTTCATCGAATATGGCGCATTCAAGCGAGATGTCCACCGCATGTTGAATAGCAGGAATTATGAAATTTATAACTCCTAATATTCATTACAGGCAATTCGGTATATTTCTAGGCATCAAAAGTTTTGAATGACAAATGGTTTTATTGTATGGTCTCCATATACAAATATTTTATCAACGTTGGAATAAACGGGACGATAATACGGAGTGTTCATTTCTGAAACTCATTTTAGATTCTACTATGAAAATGAATATAAAAAATAACGAAAAGAAAGTGAATCACAAATATGAAATATGGCTCTTTCTGATTTTTAGTTGAGTACAAAAAAGAAATCTCAGTTTATTTATTAAGAGAAAACGAACTAAAAAGTTAGTTTCCTCCTATTTTGGCGTAAATTGTGAATTGTAATTTTTCATTGGGTTTATAAAATTCTCCAACTAACTAATAGACATGAATTATATCATCGTTTTTTTTTCTTTAAAATTTTTTTCAGAATCTTTCTATTTCCTTTAAACTTCAATGTAACTCTTTTTCATTGTATACTCGTATTGTATGTTTCTCGAGGACGAATCTTGATTTCAAAATTAAATTTGAAATTATGCAAAATTTGGTTTGGACGATATTGATGAAAATACACAAACTCAAACTAGATATTTTCATTCTGATCTTGTATTAACTATTCATAACTTCCTTCAATGGATAACCAAATTTAAGGAGAAATCAGAGTATGCATCTAAAAGTTTTTCAAGGAAGAAAATGTTGGAATATTTTTCAAATGATTGCTACACACAGTGCACTCACTGCATTAGTTCTGAAAATATTTTTAAACATTTGAATATCTTGTAGATATGTTTGAGCATTTTGAATGCATTTAGATTCCGATAAATGAGTTCATACTTTCATCATCTTTCAATCTTGAAAATAGTTCTTGAATATAGGTATTGACAAATACGAGAGAAAACCTAACAGCAGGGAAGTGAAATAGCAAACTTAGTGCATGTAATGTTTAATAAAATGCAGTACCTAGCTCTCTACACGCCACCTCTTGACAATTTGGATAATGTATCGTAGAATTTATTCATCGATTATAGTTGTTATTTATTGCTACTTGTATTTTTAGAGTTGGTCTCGCTAACAGGACTTGTATATATTTACTTCCGAAAATATGTATAACGAAAGAGTATTAAACTTCTGTGCTTCATCTTGTTTTACTTTTTCTTCAAGAATTCGTCAAGAAGTTGATTAATATCAAGTTTTGAAATGAATGAAGTTGGTTACGCCACTGCTACACACAGCTGGTTGAAGGCAAATTGTTGTGGCTCCATCTAGTGGTTGATTCCAAAACCATAACGCAAAATATTACCGAATTTTAACATTGACGTAATACTTGTTATCAACTTATTTCTGGCGCTCGTGGAAACGGTGTAGAGAGAGAGCACAAAAAATTTATGAATAGTCGAACCACAGCAAAGAGTACACCAGCTAGCTGGCCAGTTAGCTGGTGTACTCTTTGAACCACAGGTCGAACTGCCATGCGACCTCAGCGACTGATGTCGATTATTCATAAATTTTATTGCGGTCTCTATCTACACCGATGCCTATGCCAGCCTATGCGGGGAAGCACATTGGCCGATCGATTCTATATGTCGATGATACAAACCACAGACCACCTATCTGTGATACAGGCAGATGAACTGACAGCTGAGGCTGAGTATGACAGTTATATAAATAAAATATAGTGTTCAATTTTGATTTTGATCCAAAGTTCTTAAACACCCTTATCAAAAGCTGTAAAGTAAACAAACGAAACCATTGAATCATTGTGTGGAGTCTGTGGTTACATCTCGGTTAAATCTGAAGAATTCATTACTCCAGTAGAAATTCTCTGTGAAGTGAACGCCCATTCATTTTATTTATAGTACTGCTTACAAATATTCAATAATACGAAAACATGGAAGATATATTCCAGTGGTGCAAAGAAGGAAATGCTTTGCAAGTCAGAGTATGGTTAGATGAACCTGAACATGATTTAAATTTAGGGTAAGTGAATGTGTTGAATGAAAATATTTCACAACGTATCCTTATTTGGCAGTTAACATATACTACACTTCAATAGTACCTTTAATAGTAGGGGTACTGAGAGAAAACAAAATTCACTCAATTCTCATGGACTTGATGAGCATTCTGTCTTTTTCAGGGATGATCATGGTTTTAGCCCACTTCATTGGGCTGCTATGAAAGGTCACAATAAAATAGTTGAAATGCTCTTACTGAGAGGAGCTAGAGTGAGTGCTACAAACAGGGGTGATGATACACCCTTACATTTGGCAGCAGCCCATGGTCACAGAGAAATTGTTGGCATGGTAGTGATATTTCCATTTTCAATCCTCAAAACATCAATGCTTATACAAATTATTTCAGCTGTTACGGCAGAGAGCAGATGTAAATTTCACTAATGAACATGGAAACTCTGCCCTCCATTATGCCTGTTTCTGGGGCTATCCAGAAATAGCTGAAGACCTAGTCCACCATGGCACCAAAATTGCCATAGCTAATAAGTATGGAGAGACAGCAATTGACAAATGCAAAGGCAATCTCGCAAAACACCTTCATGACCTGGCAGTTGAATCTGGTCAGGACCTCAAAACAATCAAGTTCAAAGATCAGAGCTGGCTAGGCATGAAAACCAGATCCCGTGATGCTACCTTGTCTCGTCACAAGGGTATCAATATCAAAGAGCTGCAAACCAAGCAGAAGATTGCTGATACTCACAGTGGGGTCACTTACATTGGCAGGTAAGACATTAAAAAACAGTTTATTCAAATGGAACACTGAATATCTTGACTTCAAAACATTCGAATATGAATAATAGATTATGACAAATTTGGTGGAACAAATTTTTTATATACATATGTGATTATAGAATTATCCATAACAGTCCATATTTTCCTGCAAAAAGTAAGGAATGCTATGACTTACTCAAAATATCTGTAATTACATAGCTATTATATGTCAAAATTCTTCTACAGACACCAGTAACTATTTGAATAGAAATTATTTATTAAATAATGTCAATATATGAGGTGTGTTCGGAAAATAACTGGAATTTTTAAATTTCTTGGATGTTGATACAAATAAGTATGATGAAATTTTCACCTGTATTTATTGCTTACTTTGTATGTAGCAGCAGTTAAGGTTAGACATGTTCTAATGAGCTTGGCGATTTTTGTTTGTTAAAAGAGATGGATCAAAGAATTTGTATAAAATCAAAAAGAATGCCTAGATATCTGGAATTCATTGTTTATGCACCACAATAATGCACTTGTTAGTTGTTTACAAGCATAGAAGACATTGAAAATACATCACTGAAAGAGCTGAAGACTCTCACAAAAATCTAGTTTCAGAAGTTATAGATGATTGAGAGAAGTGCTGGCATAAT
This sequence comes from Plagiodera versicolora, assembly GCA_037013635.1. Taxonomy (NCBI): domain Eukaryota; kingdom Metazoa; phylum Arthropoda; class Insecta; order Coleoptera; family Chrysomelidae; genus Plagiodera; species Plagiodera versicolora. The sequence goes on along the minus strand of CM072991.1, from coordinate 4,671,927 downwards.
GCATAAAATGGAATAGGGACTATTTTGAAGGCAACAAAAACGAAAATTGCTATCACTGCTGGAACACACTTCGTAAATCTCCAGAACATTCACAAATCAGTTGACTCACTCTGTATACAATGAAAAAAAAAACTAAGATCGTTGCAACCTTCATGATGATTTCTTGAATGGCTTCATCTCCCTAAGGTGGCAAAACAACGAGATAGTGGCGAAAATCCTGAAAATCCGCGACGTAACTGCGAGAATATCGCGGGACTTCAACGAGGAATTTCCCAAGTTGCGCATCTTCTCGCATCCGAACATTTTACCGGTGATTGGATGCTGCAACAGCCCGCCTAGCCTCATCGTCATTAGTCAGTACCTTCCTCTGGGTTCGCTTTACAATGTGTTGCACGAGGGCAGCGGAGGCGTTGTGGTGGATACGGCGCAGGCTTTGAGGTTTGCCACCGATATCGCCAAGGTACGTCGTTTTTTTAAATTATTAATTCGAGGAGTGCCTACTGACCATTTTTTTTTTCTCAACAAAACAGAGTTTCATTCAAATTTACTGTATGATAATAATCTATAGTGGTACAAAATTATGTGTACACTGGTTTATTTGGAATATATTTTGTATTAATTTCACCCAAAAATCACAAATCATATATTTGCCTTAAATCCGCTTAAGGATCAAAAATAGAAGATGAAAAATAATGTATATTCTAGAAAATATTATATAATGTCAAGAAAACTTCTTAAATTTGTCGGGACTTCAGAATTATGTTCTCTGTGGCATTGATTAAAGTTATTCTAGAAAAATACTCTAATGTAAAGAGTGTTCCAATTGTAATAACAAAGATGGTGCTATTTTTTGGTAGAAGCGGCAAAGCTGAGTTGCTGAAAATATTTTCCATCCATAGATCACAAAAGCTTTTTGAAGTAATCAAATTTCCAATCAAAGTATGCAACCTCCCGTTTTCCAGATACGTCTAAGGTGCAATCCACCCTGTATATTTTTATGTCATCAATATCATTGTGTTTCTTTCCAAAATTGAATTGCTGATGATTGCCAAAATGTTCTTCATAGTCTCTCAATCTTGCTTATATCAACGCCTATTGCTCTCGTCAAAAATCAATTAACTATCGCTGTCCGCAGCCGTTAAGCAGTTGTGACGTCACAACGCTGTGTTTTTTTTTCCACGTGCTTTCTGACGCCACCTTAACTCTTGGAATATATTCTGGCTAAGCTACTACAAACAAAAAATCGACAAAAACTGTGTAAGTTTGTCGTATTTTCTTTCGGAAAATCTTGAGCTCAAAAACAACGCTTGTCGTGACGTCACAAGTACTAAGTATGGGTTGATTGCCCCTGGTTCTCTAGGGCATGGCCTTCCTGCACAGCCTCGAGCGCACAGCTCCCGAATTCTTCCTCAACAGTCGTCACGTAATGGTGGACGAAGACCTGACGGCCCGCATCAACATGGCAGACGCGAAGTTCTCCTTCCAGGAGAGAGGCAGGATCTACTATCCCGCTTGGATGTCTCCCGAGGCCTTGCAGAAAAGGATAACGGACAGGAATTGGGAGGCGTCGGATATGTGGAGCTACGCCATCTTGCTGTGGGAGTTGGCCACCAGAGAGGTGCCTTTCGCCGACCAGAGTCCCATGGAGGTAATGATGGTGATGATAATTTTTTCTGTTTGAAAAACGTAATCAAAGACGTGACGCGATTCGGAAAAAATAATTTTGCATTATCCCATATGTCTCTAAAATTGCTTCCCTTCCACTGTCTCCACCCGACTGACTTCTCCCCATACCAGATACAATACTATGGGAAAGATTAAAAACACGGTAATCAATTATTAATTATCGGATGAAAGATGCCAGTTATTTATACAACCGCAGAGAAATTACAAATCGTTAAATAATTTGGATAAAGTGAGACAACAAATCATTCAGTTGTGTTCCAGTTTCGTTTGCGGTTACCAGATCTGAATCGTTATAACAGGTCAATTGAAAAGTCCCCGGCCTGATACATACAGGGTGGCCCGTTAGTGTGTGGAAGCAGAATTACTCACTCAGGAATGAGAATACAAAAAAATACTTCGAATAAATGTTGTTATATTTGCGCCGATATACAATGCTGAAATATTTTGAGATATACAGGATGATCAGCCAGAGCGGGGCAACATAAAGTTTGCTTTTTTCGAATATACCCTTTATATTTGTTTACCATCAAACTCGCGTAAAATTCTGCATCCTATACAATCTTTGTTTTTTCAATGATTCGCGACATTTTTAATTTTTTTCAATACTCCATTTATTTCATAACAGTTTTCAATTATGGAATACGAATAGTTCGATGTATCTACAAGAAATTATCGAAAATACAAATATTTTGAACGTGAAATTCAAAGGTTGATTGATGAAAACGTGAAAATTATCGAATCGTAAACTAAAAATTAAATTTCCTCGAAAACAATCAATTTCAGAGGGTATATCATATCGACAAAATTTGAAGGCATAAAATAGTCCTACATTTGAAAAAATGAAGTTATTGTTAATTGAAATCTGATTAACGTTTCTCCTGAAAACACCCTGTATCAAAAACTTGACTTCTACTGCATTCAGATATTTCAACCATCCTTTATCTTCGTATTCACCGAATATGAAGATAATGAAGATGACTGAAACTGAGGCACATTTTGAAGCAAAGGACGAATCCTATAACAAAAATGGTATCGAAAAGTTGGAGGGTCACTATAATCAGTGTATCACCCTTGAGGAGAATCATGTTGAATGAAAAAACACGAATTTTTCCAAAAAAAATATGTTTTACTTGGCCGGGGACTTTTCAATTGGCCTATTATAAATTTGGTTATTGTTTGGCCCTTATTGGTAGTTTGTTCGAACATGTCATCACAAAATCATTTCTTCTTTTGCTAATTTGATGTGTAATAATATTCAATAATTATCTCTAGCAAAACTGATCCAAACTGTCTCAAATTGAATTGAATGAATTTTTCCGTTTGATTTGTTTGTACCATTCAAGGTAATCATGGTAATTTTTTTACGACTTGGAATAAAAAATATTTGATTTCAGTGGTGCATTGATGTGTTTTACTCATTTTTTCCAGGTGGGTATGAGGATCGCTCTGGAAGGGTTGAGAGTGAATATCAAGCCAGGTATTTCGCCGCACCTCACGAAGCTGATCAATATTTGTATGAACGAAGATCCTGGAAAAAGACCCACTTTCGATATGATTTTGCCAATACTCGATAGGATGACTCGTTGATTAATCGTTCTCACCGATTGTGTTCAAAATGCTTTAATAATTGTTTTTAATGTGAACTAATTTTTTAATATTAGTGATGATATTTATTGAGTGCCTTTTTGAAATGCCTTTGAATGTGCAATACAGTGGGTTTTGAATAGGTGACTATTGTTGGAGTATTGTTGTTTAACAAATGTTTACAAAAAATTATAACGTAACATAACATAGATTAAAAATACACACACTGTGTTTGGAGGAAAAATGCCTTGAGTTCTTCAATGTAATGAAACTTTAGTTTTAAATAACAAATTGAATAACATTTATTAACCACTGTTCCAGCATTCAATGACCGTATAGACCCTTCCAAAATAAATTATATTTTTATGAATGTAAACATTTTAGAATCTAGTTTTGTAAAATGTATTTTTACCGTATTGATAAAAACATATTTAACTTGTTGAATTTATTATTTCATTTAGCGAGAGCTATATACAGGGTCACTCTTGGTCGATGGTAGGTTAGACGGAAATCCTGAAAATTTGGTTTCTCGAGTAATCACTATCTATCTAAATATTTTCAGCGTTGCGGCGTTACCGCTTCTATCGAAAAGTAGCAACAACTTTGTTATTTCAAATAGAACACCCTGCATTTTCTTCCATTTTTCGTTTATCTAATACTTTTCAATTATTTTCGTGTAGTTGGGCGTAGTTTACCAATGTCCTTCGTATCAATTTTGTCTTAGGAAATTCGTTCTCCATTGTACAGGGCCGTTCTAATTTGATGACTTTGACGATAGATACAAAAATGGTGAAAAGTGCATTCTTTCAAATGGAATGCCTATTTATTATTCAATGTCCTGAAAGACAATTGAAGTTCCTTCCAAATGATATATTATGTTCCTATATCTAAATAGTCAGGTTTTCGAAAAAAAAAAAAACAATTTCATACAAAAATCCCGTAAAGATACCGTTTTTTTTTTAACAGTCAAGTTGAGACAAATGCTCGTTCTGTTCCTTGATAAGCCCACCAGGATACTTTGACAGAGTACTAAAAACAGAACAGAAAAATATATACCGGATGTTGTGAATATTTGACTTGAATTGAGGATATAAGAGGAAAATTGGTATATTGAAACAGGGGGATTAAAAATGAGAAAAATAATTGAGGAATATTAAAGAGAAGAAAGATGGAACATTAACATAATATTTGAATGGAGTGTTTCGAACGGAAAAAAATTTCCCCTTTGGAAGCTATCAGTCGTCCAAGACACATGAATGAGAGTCGTTGAGATTTTTTGGATATTAGTCGACCAGCAATGCACAGCAAGGTAACATGATGAATTGTTCGTTGCATAGTCCACAAGTTAAACCATTTCGTATTTCTGCGATCCTGATACTAAGTTGTCTATAATGTTCTTCCATTTTGTCATCCTTTGTTTCATAGCAATTATTCAGTTCAATATGTGAATATATTAAATAATATATTGTGCCAAAAAATTATTGCGAAAGTTTCATGTTTTCTGACTTGCTATGGGAAACTAAAGGTTATTCAAAAACAATATTCGATGTAAATATCATGAATTTTTGAGGAGTGAGAGTGACAAGAAATCATCTTCCAAATTCAAAAATATACATGGTATCGTAAGTTTCATACGAATAATTTACCATCGATCGTGAACATATGGGAGATGAATAAATTGAAACAATTGTTTATTCCAAGTTTGGGACACAAAAAGGTAAGAAACCCATGCAAGCATCAACAATAACATGAAATCCAAGAAAGTACAGCAATGATAAAATAAAGTCTAATCAGGTGAATATTCTTAAATTGATTGGCATCAAGTACACTTACCTAGTACATCAATTCTGACATGTCTGAGTGCTTGAGAGACACTGAATTTTGAATGAGGTAGATCACAAGAAATTAACGAATTTTAAAAATCTGTCGAAAATGCCTAAAAGAAGCACTTACCTGGTATTCTCTCCACAAGTATTTTGATTCTCCTTTATGACATTTGAAGTAGGAGTAACCATCTATCTGTTGGGAACTGAATTGTCTATCTGAGGGGCCAAGCCAGCGAATATTTAGATTCTTAATGTTGATATGTTAATGTTTTCACCTCTTTGAAGTTTGGTTTTTTAATTAACTCCTCATAAGTCGAAACTTGTGCGGGGTGAAGAAGGGTGGGCCCTACATTTTATAGTGGAATCCGAACCACCTCGGGGGAACGGACATGCCCCTATTATTAATACAATGAATCTAACACTTAATGAAAAGTGCGTTTGCCTCAGCGGGATTCGAACCACTTTTTTGAATCGTTTTTGAATTATAGTGTTTTAAAAAGCGATTGCTCGCAGGTTCAAACCGATAATTGAAACTTTAAACGCGTTTTTCTCGAAATCAACCGATCGACTAACTGAATATATGTATTATACAATGATCTTTTCAATTGCTTGGAAATTGTCAAATTGCCATTGAAAAAACGACAATTTTTTACCCCAAATACGACCCTTTTTATATATATGTATAAGCATATATTATATAACTCTAAATATAGCTGAAAATTCATCTTATCACGTTCAAAAGTTCAAGATAATTCCATTGAGTATTTTCTTTTGAATAAAATCGCGAAAATCACCTATTAATAATTTTTCACGCTTTGCACTTGCATAGTCCCCTGCTGATTGAGAATTTATTAGAGGAAAATTGCTTTTATAAAATATAGAGAGGAAAAAAAGAAAATAATATTGAAAAATACTAAAAAACTAACATGAAATGTTAACACCGAGTCTTCTTTGGGTCGAGGATTGAATAATATACTCAAAAACAGTCATATTGATTTATTTGAATAAAGTGGCTGAGGTAGTTTAGTTTTTGGAGTTGGTAAAATGGAAGTAAGCCACTCGCATTGTTCTACAAAGTAACAGCATTATAGTCTTTGCTTCTAGTAAACAACCTACACTACAACTTCAAAGGGTTAGGAGTAGTCAAGATTTTCAAAATTTCGTTTTTTTACATTTTCGTTAAGTGTAATATCTTGAAAATATTATCTGAAAATTTTAAGTTCATCCAATAATTACTTTTCGAGTTATTGGACAAATAACAAAGAGCGTTTTGGCACTCCAAAACGCTAGGGAGCAAGTAGCTAGCGGCAGCTGCAAGTGCAACTGTGACTCGATAACCGCTTTTAGAATACATAATAAACAAAGGAGTGATCGAAATTTTTTTTTTTGAATTTCGATTTTTCAATTCCAATTAAATGTTGATTTCTTCCCAAAAATCTACATGAAAAAATTCCTGAGGCCGCCATGTTGTTAATTTTTGAAAAAAAAGCTTCGATCAGGCCCAGGATTATATATAACTATAAACTAATTTTTTTATACGAATGATTTTAATGAATGTCCAAGGACTTATGAGGAGTCACCACAAGGACATTTTTTGGAACTGGGTCAACACAGACTTTGGAAATTGAATTTTTTTTATGTTCGTGACTTCAAGTCAAAACATTGTATACTATTGTTACTTTTGTATAATAACATGACTTAATAGCAAGAAAAATTACCGAAAATTATCATTTTTTCGTGTCTCTGACTACCCCTAACCCCTTAAAGAACGTTGAAACATCCGAATAATTTATAAATTGTACTCGATACAATAAACTTACACCTAAAAACAAATATCACAAACACTAGTTTCGTCCAACCCTAATATCACAAACCAAGGAAAAGTGGTCAGACGGGTACGAAAACGAAGGCACTTTATCCTCGCCAATATCCCCCTCGGTGGGCATATCCAGCACCGCCTCAACCTCCAAACCCTTCTTCGTATAAAAAATGTAATCGATGGTGTGGCAAACCTCTCCTTCTCCTCGTATCTTCCACGTGGTATAACTTGGTTCTCTGCTTGCAGACTCCAAATCGGCGTCCGTGTCGCAATCGGCATAGGCGCTCCCCAAACCGAGACCGTTGTCCAAGATGGTGGTGTAAATGGGCTCGGTAGGTTCCGCGTTGAAGTCCCCGCAGAGGATGAGGGGTCTGTCGCCACAGTGGCTGTGGACGAATTGGAGGAGGTCTTTGCCTTGTTCGTTGCGAAGAGTGGATAGAAGGGCGCCGTTTCGGGCTTTCAGGTGGGTGGTGGTCACGCAGATTTCTTGGCCGGTTTCCTTTATTCTGAGATTCAACAGCAGAGCTACCTACGGAAAGTGTGCGATTTGTTGGTTAAGTTAACGGGTTTTGAATACCTTACTATAGTTTATTTATTTTAGTAAGACAGTTCTACAAAATAAAAAAGTATCTACCCAACCACTGATTTTCTAATTGGTTGAGACATGGCTGAAAATACTGAAATTGAAAATATTTTCAAAACGTTGTTACTTCCGGTTGAACCGGAGGTGATATCAACTTTGTTTTTTTCAAAAGGAATACACTGTTCACTATTACGTTTTCGAATTCTACGGAGAATTCTGGATCTGTTGCATTTTGAATAGCCCCGTTATATATTGTGATTTGTTTTTATCAATACTAATAACTTTTTTTTTGAACAGGTACGTCCTCTAATATATAACATAGATGTTAAATATTAAAATACGTATAAACAGAATAATAAAATTAAAAAATATATATACAGGGTGTTCTTTAAAGACATGATAATATTTGACACATTAAAAAAAAAACTTCCTATAAAAGTAAACGTCCTTAAAGTCTTGACTTGGGAGATACAGAGTGATATAGATTATTAAACGGTTGGTACTGCGATATGAAGCAATTTTAATTTAGTTATTTTAATCAGAAGAGAATATGACAAGAAAAATATATTTTTTGGATTCTCATTCATGTTGGAACAAATCTGATCTCTCAATTTGCTTTCAGTCGATGCACAAACATTTTCACGCCGCATCAGATTTTTGAAGAATAGACCCTGAAGTAAAACGATTTTTATTTTTTCTAGTGAAAACCATGCGTCGGAGAAAGAAAATCCATGAGATTAATTTTGCTCAATAACGAATGAGGATCTCAAAAATAATTTGCAATAATTGAGCAGTGGCGAAGTATTTTTTTCTCCAAAAATATTCAATGCAAACCCCGTTCGGACGCCACTGGTAGAGAAAATGAAAAATTTTATACATCACAAAATGAACCTTGATGCATATTAGATATCTTAAATATCCCATCACCATGTATCTCCAAAGTTAAGACTTTCAGGATATACGCTCAAAATGTGTCAAGGAATCACCCCATCAAATATTAGCATGTCTTTAAGAAACACCATGTATCACATATTTGTTGATAAGTACTACCTAAAATAATTAGAGATATAAACAAAAAATACATATTAATTTGGTATCACATTAATGGTCTCTTAAATTGCTTAATTCGTTTTAAACAGTAATTATAACATATACTAGATAATCAATGTTCATATTATTTGACAAATATGAAATTTGGAACCATCCAAAGCACTTTGACCACAAAATTTAATGTTCATTCCACTTGAAATAAGGAAGTTAATGGAATTTGAAATTTTCTGAAAGTAAACTGAAATATCAAACACCCTGTTGAATATTTTGGAACATTGTTAGGGGTACCTGATACGATACTTTTTTATTCATGCGTGTACGGAGATTGAACTTTTCATCATAAAAATTGTAGATAATACAGACATTTCAGCTAGTCAACCCATCTGTCAAAATTTTTAGAAAAAATGGAATCTCAAAAACAAATCACGATAGAGGAGCGATTCGAAATGCAATTGAGTATTCGAAAATGTAGAAATAAACAGGGTGTTCCATTCGAAAAAAGAAAGTTGATAACAAAGTAACAGCAGATTGAAAGTATTTTAGGGAAATAGATCATTAGTTAGTTTTTCATGAGTCTCTAATGAATCAGTTAGGTGAATCACCCTGTATTTATTCTTCAATAGTTATGGCAACACGTCACAGTGAATTCACAATTTATTTGGAGAGGAATCTTCGTTTCGCTAATTATTTTTTATAATAACAGATTTCGTACTGCTCCTGAAACTAATAATTCACCTGGTTACTTTGTACTTTCCAAACTTCTAAAATTCTCGACTCAGTTTTCACTAAGTCCAATTTGTCCTTCCTATAAAATACGGCACAGCCGTCAGGTCCATTGTTGCCATCAATATATATACAGGGCGAGTCAGGTTTGGGATAGAACATTCCTGTGTAACCTTGAGTTTCTAATACATGTCTCAGGAAATTGAAATGGTCGACTTCCTATAACAAAAAAAAAACATAAATAGAATACGAGCAAATGAGAGTGGAATTTTTGAAAAGATTCCACAAAAAATGCATCCATGGGGTTTCTTCAGCAAAACATGAATACTTTGCTGTTTCATTGGCTCACCTGCAGACAAATTATGTCGGGGCAGTATTCTATGAGTTCCTCAATGATGAGATATCTTCTAACATTCCATGTTAATGCCTCCTCTGGACATTTAGTGAAATTGTCATTCATTTGTCCAAGAGCTGGAAAAATGGAATTTCTTCATATATTTATAACAATTCTAGTGATTTATGTTATGAGTAGTTTTTTTTTTCTCAACTGTTGCTATCTTTTCCTGATATTTTCATGAAGAAGATTGACATTGACTCATCCTAAATTGACATATTCGACATACCTTGCGACAAAATGTTCCACTGTAGTACCCGCAAATTGTAAGGACTAGAAATATATTCACTACAAGCTGAAACAAAAAAATAAATCTCAAAATAATGACAGAAAAAGTCACTGGAGAAAATGTTGGCTATTTGCCAATTTTTTCAGTGCTTCAAACATCATTAAAGTAGTTCTAGATTCAACTCAATGCTAAACCTTGAAGAATAAGTCATCTGATAATATTTTCTTGACATAGTAGATTCAAAATTGCAATTCGTAGTTCATAAAACATAATGTTTGTACCTTTCGTCAGAGTATTCAACTTTTTCATTTTAACACCAAGATTCGAATTGGGCCCTTCTGCTCTTCTGAAGGCCCTTTTTACCATAGGTTGCACCAATTGTTGCCTTTGGCAGTGTTGAATCAACTCAGTCCTGCTGATATTCTTTGGTAAGTCCATGTCTTCATCTAACACATCATTATTGAGTATTTTTGGGGAGGAGGTATAACTGCCCATTCTAAAAAATAAAAATAAAGATCAGTATCAGGGATGAGGGTCAAGTAGCTAAGCTGAGAAATAAAGAAGTGATAAATGAATCTTAGAATGTACCATAACCAAAGTTGTTAGATATTTACCCTTGAAGAATAATTTCTTTAATTTGCAGTTTGGAGACATTGTCTGACGAAACCAGAACGGTGGAAGAACTTGTATGTTCGATCATTTCTAGTTCGCTACTGAATGTAAATCTTGTTGTAGGTACAAAATATATAACGACGAAAAACACCTCCAAAACTAATGTTTATTCCTCAGTCATGTAAATTTTAGCGAAGCATAGAACGGAACGACAAAAGTATTGATCTGGCATGGGCCTGAGCCACCAATAATGGCGATGTCAAAGAGTATAACCAGGTTCGGATCCATGCCAGATATTTGCCGGGAGCTTTCTCGTATAGAGAATGTTTTTGAAATGAACCATTCATCAGTCATATCAATAAGAATTTTGTATGTATCTTTTAAATTATTCTAAAGTACGAAATATATCACGTCTATAAAACTGGCACAGCCGTTTTGGCACCATCAAACAAAAATCATCCAGTATTCAATAACTTGAACGGTTTTCGCAAAAATGTGGTTTTTCTAGCTTTACGTAAAGCTGATCATATGCGTTAAAACTTTCAACCTAAAGCAGCTATACAAATTTCATTGGAACGCTCAACTTCCGATTTTTTCAATAACTCTGAATTTGATTATAAACAAAGGACCTCGCATGGTTCTTATGGAATTTGCTGAAAATTTTGTATAATGTAGTTTATGAAGTCCTGATCAAATGTCTCCATGGGCATAGCAAGATCTAATGTACAGTTTCAGAGATACAGGGTGTCAAACAGAGAGAGGGTTGTTACTTACTTTTAGAAAATCAATAATGTGGCGATGTTTTTGTTACAAAAAGTTGAAAATAATAATTACAATATCAATATTGTCGACACGAGTTGTAATAAGAAGACTCCGTATACAGGGTTATTATTCGCTTGGCCTATCCCCTAACCCTGTATACGGAATCTTATGACTTTCTTATTACAACTCGTGTCGACATTATTATCTTCAACTTTTTGTAACAAAAAAAATCTCCACATTATTGATTCTCGGTAAGTAACAACCCTCTCTCTGCATGTTTGACACCCTGTATCTCAAAAACTTTACATTAGATCTTGTTGTGCTCATGGAGACTTTTGATCGGGACTTCATAAACTATATACGAAATTTTCAGCCAATTCGATTGGGACCCATTTTCTATAAGAACCGTCCTTTGAGAATTCTATGCTGGATTTGCGTACATTTCATGAAATCTCGGTAATAAATTATCTGATAAGAATTGATCAGTTATCTGTGCTAATAAAGAAATGTACTGACAAAAAAGTTCATTTTATCAAATTCCAGTGAATTTTTCGAAAAACTTTGTGATGGAGTTATATCACGAAAAGTAAACTATTTTTCGTTTTCGTCTTATAATATTAAATAACTCCAGCACAATCACTTGATTTAGCAAGATTTCCATTCATCATAATAGAAAAGTTTTGATGAAAACGATTCGGAAGAAGAATTATACTCGAAATATAATGAATTTACCATAGTGGAGTTAAAAAACATCAGAGGCCGAACATTTGAATTTTTGAAGTATTTGAACGTTGGTATAATCTATTTATTTTACGTTTGATAGTTACGTCACACCTGGTGATTAGGTTTCCACCACTAGACTGCGCAAAATTTCCCCATTTTGTCACTGAATTTCCCATATAACTGTCCTTCTACAGTTGGCACATGATGCCATAAGTATACATGACATATTTCAAACGATTTTTTTACGACCAGTTGATCTATATGGGAATTGTTTTTTTTTGTCAAGTTCTTCTAAGAACCGATTTTCATGTGGATTAAGTGAATTATTGAACATTCGAATTAGTGATAATGAAAAAAAAAATAAAAATATAGGTAAAAAAAGACTGATGACCATTGAAGTTCAAGATACATTGAAGACAGTCGAAAATTAATAAATTTTGGTGAAGGCGAATAGTTTTATCGATTGTTATGGTTTAAGTACATATTTTTCTCATTTAGTTGACAAAAACAGCCAAAGAAAGTATTGAATTGTAATTATGAGGCGATAGCAAATGTATTGGAGTCGAGGGTCATTGAATGCGTGATGATAGTATAATAGTTGATATAATATAGTAAATAAGGTCCAAAAGTCCATTGGACGGATTCTCTGAAATAATATGACACAATCATTTGCAGATTGTTTATGAACGTGGACACATTATTCATTAAGGTTGAAAAATATACAGGCTGGCCCAACGAAAACGTACTGGAAGGTATAACTACCAGGAAGAGACTTTATCGAGAAAAACCTGAAACACGTCAACTTCTTATATGAGGGGGACAACTTTTGACACAAAAAGTATAGCCCAAACTTCACCCTCCTAAGCGTGGGTAGCATCCCCTAAATTTTTTCAAATGGGAATGGGGGTCAAATGATACCTCGTTGAAAAGGCCTTTTGATTTCCTATACATTGCTTTTTTATTTTTGAACTTCCGTCTACTCGTTGCAAAGATATGGACCTTTGAAATGTCTCTAGGACATTTCTCAAAAAATCGATTTCGCTTAAAAAATTACCGTTTTATTAAAGTGAATGTTAAGAATATTTTCCTAAAAACAATTTGCTTTTTTTCTGTTTTTGTTTATTCCAGCTAGTTTCTGTATAAAATCTCTTCCTGGTAGTTATGCCTTGCGGTACGTTTTCGTTGGGCCACCCTGTATGTACAATTAATTATGGTTTGATTCATATAATATTGAACCATATATACTCAAGAATTAAATCACTGTTGGACAATTCAATTGAGAGACTTGTCAATAAGGAAATTATATAAAATGATATATTGATTAGCCATTGTTGGAAAGTAATCAACACAATCCTAATCGGTCCCACCAATAGAAATCTTTGATGTATTGTGTTCATTAGACGTTCAAGTTGATCAATCGTATTGTATTTCGCACTGGTAGTTTATGGAATTTTTGAAAAAGCTTTCTCTACACAATAAGCTATTGTTTTCCCTCCAAGCGTTTGACATTCGATGTTGTGACGTCAGGTGCAATTGCTCTATGGTAAATGTGTTTTGTATGAGTGATATTGAAAAACAACTGACTCTTCGCCTTCAATGAACAGACTTTAAAAATTTCATACTCAGAGCTCAATTCAATCTAATGTAACGGTATTCCCAAAACCGCATGACCCACGAATGACATCATTGATGAATTCTCATTACCCAATATTCCTCGTATTGATTATTGGCTTAAATACTCTGGTAATACTATCCACCACTTCAACGCATGTTACGGTATCGTATTGATCAAAACTCACTTCATTTTCATGTTGATGATCCATTTTCTAACGACAGACTCGCAAGTTTGCCGTTCTTCCGGGGACAAGTTAGAAACTACCGATTCTAGATTCATTTCACTCATTTCCTGATCAAACTTGGCTGTACCTCGTTTTCACTCCCAAATCATACAGTGTTATAAGGAAACTGACGGAATATAGAAGATCTAATATGCTATATATCAACCGAGCAAAATCCTATAAGTTATTTTTAGAATTGTATTGATGTAACAAAACGTTTTGAAATGGGTTGACAACGATAACCAAAATGATGAGTGTATTTACGTTGTCCTTGTATGGGTGTCTTCGAGATAATCAAATTCGTACTAACAGATGAATTGCAGAGTTCCAATGAAAATTCAACTTCAACTGTTCTCCAATCTTAATCAGCACTGAAGAAGATTCTCGTTTGATAGGATATTAGATATTCCTGAAGAACCAAAAATAATGAATCATTCTGAAAATTCGATGGGTAGCATAACCGAACCTCTCCTGTACAACCGAATATTTTGGATAAAGCGCTGTTGCCACTACTACTAGAAAGTAATAGCAGCTTTGATATTTCAAATTAAAAAACCAAGTAGCAAATATCATTTCAAGAATATCCATCTCCTACAACAACTATTTCAGATACTTTCTTATACCTAGCATTCATTAACCTCCATCAAGCTAGCAGAACCACTTTTTGTTTTTTCGAAATTTTCTTTAGCTAATTTATTACCCTATTGCCGAATTTATTGGTTTATAAGAAAAATCGTGTTTTCCTGGTAACATTTTTGGATTAGGTGTTATTTTATGATGAATTTTGCCAGTATCGAAGTGGAAAAAAAAGTTGTATATTTCAAACAAATCATACTTATTGATAGGGAGAACTTCAAAAGAGCAAAAAAATCTGCGATAGGCCAGACTTTATGTTTGATTTTCAAGAAAACGAATTGTAAAGGTTGCGGTGATAGATTAGAAGAAGAACCTTAAAAGAGCCTTGAATCATGGTATAATCGGATTTTGCAAAAATCGTGTGATTAAAAAATGGTTTAACGGATAAGCTAGCAACAAATTCAGGGTTATGAATTCGCCTTGAATTATGGTCAAAAACATTGCGAAAAAATAATCATAACCAATTTCTTTCTACGAAAATCGTATTATATTTTAAAATGTTGACATTAACTTAACTTATTTCACGGGAAGCTGTCAAGTAATAACGTCAGTTCTACCAATATCCTTGCTATTTGAATACAGGGTGTACCAGCATCATTATTGATTATTGAAAAAGCTGGCATTTCAACTGGAGCAGTTTGACATAAGTCATCAAAAATATATAGGAAGTTCTAGAAATAATATCTGTACCACACTGTATACTCCAATAACTTTACTTCCCGACGTTCAAGATTCGCTTTCCATTCATTTAAGAAATTTCATAGAGGCTTCGGTAATCAAGAATTGCTCATTTCAATACCTATCTTTTCTATGTTATTCGATTACAATTATATACATAGTGTTATTAAGAATACGAAATAGGGTATTTAGGTGTAGTTCTGCAAAGTGATCTCATTCTTTCGATACGAAAACAAATATTAATAGATTTTAATGGAGGTGGGTATGTAACGTAAACACAGCCAACATTATATGAATTGGTCAGAAATTCGTCGAAAATTTCAACGCGCAACGGCTTATGTTCATAAAATTATTGTGAACACGACAATCTTTTCCAATACAATTCGCTTGAAGTTTCTATTTCCCTGCTTTTCCTTCTCGATCGAGATTGGCAAATGTCAGTGATAATGAAAGGCACAAATACATAGAGGCATCATTTATATTGATAAAATCATTGATAATTTTGTAATATTTTTCGAATTATTCAGACTCCATAACTGTCAGTTTTGGGCAAAAATATTTATTCAGATTTGACCGCATGTAAATAACATAATCATAACATAATCATTCCGTCAACTATTAGTTAATTGTCAACTATCAAACCACACTGTTGGATTTGACGTGCACGTTTATATTGTGAAAGATACTGCATTTTCAATGTTTTTTCGAGAATTATAGCATGGTAAATCCTTTTTCAATATTTCATGTGCCTGATTGATGGAAAAATTTGCCAGAAGGTGAAATTTCGAACTCTAAATTGGATAATCTCGAAAAGTATCAATTTTCCCACGATAATATTATCAAATTTGTGTTTCTTGGACCAAAATACTTGAGTTCCAACAAAAATCATATCAAAATTTGAAGCGGGCTATAAACGCAAATAAAAGAACATCGAGTTATGTATCGCATGTCACGTGCAAAATAAACATGAGTTTTTTTATTGAAATATAAACTATACCAAGCAAACATCATAGCATAGATTGCCTGTGACTCACTCAATTACGAACTCACGCATATTCCACTTTAATACTTAAGTATATACAATATAAAACGCGTGATAAAAAATAACAAATCATACATCACGGTCAAGTTAAAGGCCAAATAATTGTATTCCAAGTACCACCAACACTCTCGAGTCCTCACCTTGGCAAAGGCAAAATGGATAACATGGCAAATCGTCTAGTCGCTACAAGCAGGCAAGAACTGGTCGCCATTTCCGCTTCTAACTGCTTTTCCTTTCGAACAATCACTCCACGAATTCGGTTCTATAGTCGCACATTTTTTCGTTATTGTCGCACACACCAGCCGACTTCACTCCGTTGAATTGTTTTCGATGTCACAGCCTGCTTTATAAACATGCCATTGTCATGCAATATCTCGAAAGTAAACTGTCGATGATTGTTCGATGATTGTAATACATTGTGATGACGGAAGCGGAACAATTGTTTGACATTGAGAGAACCTCGATGTCTACTACTCGCACTAATTTTACTGATATATTTTTAGATTGATGGAGTTTATAACGTTCTGCTCACGGGGGACGTTGGGGGCCGATTGATTTCATTATCAACAATATTTGAACCGTATTTTGAGACATAATATGACCATGATATGGTCCTAATCTAACTGATACATGCTCACTTTATTGGGCTCTGTGATATGGTGAAACCTATTACAGTTGAACTGTTAGAGATAAATCGTTTAAAGTCATTGCACATGATAAAATATGCAAAAAAAATGTGATTCCAAAGGCTCTTTTCTTCAGCAACATGAAAATGTTGTGACTTATGGTCTATTTGGTGAATGTATAAATATTGGGCGGTACGGATTTTGATGATTTTTTTCTTTGTGTACGTATTTTGGTCAAAGAACACGAATTTTACAATATTATCGTGGGGAAATTGATAGTTATCGATATATTTTACTTCAAAGATGAAATTTCACCTTCCTTTTCCGTGTCACTTTTTGCACAAGATTGTACAGCTTTTTGGCAAATTTCTTCATAAACGAGACACATAATAACTTATTGAGAAGGGATTAACCATGCGTTCGTTCTCAAATGAACATTAAAAATGTAATATTTTCCACGTCAAATCCATCAGACATTTATTGCGGTTTGAAAGTAGACAATCAACTAATGGTTGACGAAATGATTATTCTTACATGCTGTCGAATCTGAATATTTGAGAAATACTGCATTTCTAATGTTTCTTTAGAATGAATACGTGATAAACCTTTTCCTAATATGTGATATGTGTCTAATTGATGAAGAAATTTGGCAAAATTTTCCACGATAATATCATGAAATTTATGTTTCTTGGACCGAAATATGTGAAAAAAAGAACTTCATCAAAATCCGTACCGACCAATATGTACACATTTACCGTCTATTTAAGGAAGATAGTTCTGACAGATTTGGTCATTTCTCAATGCCAATAGTGCAAAACTGAAAGTATCTAGCTAACCACTGAACTTTTAATTGGTTGAGACATGACTGGAAACATTTAGGCATCAATAATTATTCCGACACTTCAAAACGATATCAAATTGTATTGGAGAGAAATCTTTGATTCTCTTATAAAGTTTGTTACTTCTAGTCGATTTTTCTGCAGATTTTCAAAAAACTAGAGTTATCCTCAGTCAATATAGTTATCTAATTTTGATGTATATTGTTTATGAATCGAAAAAAATTCCAAAACATTTTCCAGAACGAACTTGAGTACTTGACCCAACTTTCTGTTTCGCAATATCGTTGAAACAAAAGACAAGCAGCAACACCGCACTTTCTGGCGAGCTATCACAACTATCTTATTTAAATAAACTATATTTCTCAATTCGTATTACATTTTCTTGTTTTATTCGCTGTATGAACTTTCGCTTAATCCATTCGACGTCAATTTACCTTGCTAAGTACATCAGCAACTTTCTCGGTGGAATGAAAACTCCAGAAGCCTCGTCAAGGAAGCCAAATTTCAATGGAAAATTCTTCCTCACTACCCTCCTGCGCGCCTTTGGAGATAACAAACGAATTTCCGATAAGGTCTCCGCCAAAGCTAACATTTCACCAACATTTATCAAGTCTATGCAACAGTTCTCTTCGGTCAAGCTATTCTCCATTTGTACGAAGGGTTTTTTATTTCTATTCTAAAATACTGTGATTTTATTCCCGAGTTCAGTATTGTATCTAAAAGTAAAGTCTACATACTGAGGTTGAGAATGCTATCAATCTGTTTTTATCATTGCCTTCACTAATTCACTATTATAGTAGGTAACACCCGGCCTTAGGTTATGTTTACGCTAGACCAAACAACGATTGTAGTGCAGGAACGGATCGAGCCCAATACTCAATCTTTTGGAAACTATGAAAATCTATCCTAACGGAAATGCCACTCATCTGTCGTTGGAACAATTCCAAATTATTATTCTATTAATTTTAGGTTAATAATTATGTTACACCTTGAGTGTTTTCACCACTAGACTGAGCAAAATAAACGCTACTACGATGCCTAATGTATTTGGCATTTTTCAAACAATTTCCTTATAGTTTAAGATCAGACTGCAAATTTCGATAGGCAACCTGGGAGGAATTCTGCAGGCGGATGCTGATCTATGCGAATTGATTATTTTTATTGATTCAACCAAAAGCATTCTAATCTGTTCCTTCAAAAATAACTAATTTTTTAGTTGATCCACTGTTTGTCGAATTTTAATGATGTTTAGGGCTTCCAAGATTTTTTGTCGATTTTCCTCATGAATCGTATATGTAGAGGTCATATTTTTTTTTTATTTTTTACAATATGTTTGTTGATGTTTGACATCTCTATAACATACATCTCTATAACATAATAAGAATATTTAGAAAATGATATAAAATGAATACAACCCAGGTGTTGACAGACATATTCTTTTATCATTCAAGTTCAATGATCAATTCATGATCCCTCGACATTGCACCTCTTGTAGAATCTACAAACAACTACAAATATACCATGTTTCTGCGTAATTAACTGAACGACATTATTTATTGAATAAATTTCATAGACCAGAATGTACCTGTTGTTCACAATATCTGAATATCTGAAATGAATTACAGAATTCACCAGTGCAAATAATTTGTTCACGCATATTTCCTTGAATACATAAATTGCAGTTATCGTTAAATAAAGAGTGTTCTTACCATTGTTGTTTTATTTAATTAAGGTAGGTATATGTTCTGAATAATAAAGTAATAATAAATATATTTAGAATGGAATGAGGAAACTTGTATTCAGTTCCTGACTCATAGGTATTGCGTTAATTGATCTCATTGTTTCATGTTCAATATATTTTTTTAATTATAAATAACGGAAGCAAATAATGAACACGAAATGAACTGTTATTATTTTCTATTTATTCGACGACGTGAAATGTTATGATTTACCCTGAATAATTTCTCCGATGTCGAAAACATTCTTGATTCTTTCAATAATACAATGTTTTTCATTTTATAATTTTGCATAATTATTCACACAGCTATTTTGATTATTTTTCGGGGACATTTACTTGATTTACAAATTCAATTATATCTATCCATATTAATCACTGAAATAAAATTACCAAAAGTTATGGAATGAGTTCTGATTCCACCGAGAACTTTTTTAACAGTGGCCATGATCCACTTTAATGTTTATGGGTAGATTTGGTAATTTTTTAAGTTGTTTTTGTGGGTTATCAATTCAAAACCAGTTCATTATGTCGCAAAAACTTAATCATCACAATTATTACTATTGGTAGTTTTATTCACTGACAATTATTTGTATGCATCTTGAGCATTCCTCAATCGAGGTGTCATGAAAATGAAGGCTTTCCCTGTTTCATCCGAGATCTTTTCATGCAAGAGTTTATTTCGGAGGAACAATCATCAACAGTTAAGTAATGTATTGTAAACAAATTGAAAATAGTGAAAGGGTACTCACCAAGCACACACAGTTCAATGATATCCGTATAACAATTGAGAATTCATGCACATGCTGTAAACAAGAACCTACTGCTAATATTCATATTAGATGACTCTGATCAATCATCTCTCTATTAAATTGTAAAAGCAAGCCAAAGTTCTGAAAAATTCCAAGATAACCGATTTAATTACAATGAAGATAAAGTTGTTGGCAATGACCGCTCCTGATAAATTATCAATATTGATTGAATGAAACGTTAAGTCAGTAATCGTCATAAAAATTTTACCGGAAGTTTTCCAAATTTTGTCCCTGTTTGATTTATGGTGAGTGAAACATCTACTATAGTGTATTCATTCGAAGAAATATACTTCGTTGTCGTTTTTTTTTTCGAAAATATGACTTATGATAGTTCATAATTCAGATTGGAATTTAAAATGTTTGGTTTCTTTTATATAATGTCTGGGTAGATATGCTCACAAATTATGGCGAATTAAAATTTGTATTGTTTTCCCGAACACCCTGTATAATTGACTTCAAACTCGAATATTCACGACGCATATCAATATATTAGCTTTACATTTCCAGGAAATCTTTATCAAATATTCTAAAGTCTGAAATAACATTACACTGAATATAAAAAAATTAATCACGTAGTCCACAAAATGAATACATGGAAATATACAGTGTTCCATTTGAATTCTACAGATTCTGGATAGCCATGTTTCAATGATACACCCCCTATAAATAAAAGTAATGTTAGAAGATAGTCCTGTGTCCAAGTGAGCGTGCTCAGTTTACAAGTACACACAAACCGTCAGAAACAATTAGGAACAACCTTATAGATTACTTTTTTCATGGCAAAATGTTTCTGAATATGAAAAATATTAATACAATGCTTCAAATGATAAAAATTGGAAATCAAACGTAAACCAAAAAAATATAACACAACCATTGAATCTTGAAACTTCTGTCCAAGAAAAAAAAATCTTCATTGATAGTTGACCACCTTTCCATGTTTCATTTTCAATTTTTCTTATAGCATTGCATGATTTTTACCAATTAGAATTGGTTTCAAATTCGTTTTAATTCAAATTGATGTTTGCATTATCGTGATTCAATACTTCCATTGTGCAATAGTTGATTTTCAAATTCGAAATAATTGACCGAGACAAAAAGATGGGGTGAATAAAAGGAACGTTACTCTCTGTGCATGATTATAAAAATTGTGTTTATTCAATAGGTACAATATAATATATTATTTCTGAGCATTATCAAGGGAAACCGCTCAAACACACATTACATAAAATTGTATTTAATAGGTTTGTGTTGGGGAAGACAAATACACGTTAAACTTAACGTCAATATGCAATAAAATTATCAATAAATAAATTGACTGGTTGAACCTATAATAATCAAATTAGTTCACAATACTATACAACTGATCTATTTATACAGATTTCAATCAAAATATATTGAATTTTGTTTAATTGAAGAGGACAGAGTTAGGATCCTCATTATCCATTTGTTTTATGTGTCTCAGCACATCTTTTTTAGTTATAACACCAAGCAAACGCCTGTAATAAAAAACATCTGATTAGGTTATATGTCATAGATAAAGTAACTCAGGAAAGGTCAACAATAGGCAACCTAATTTGATTACAATAATCTCTTCTTACTGTCAACAATGTATTTAGATCATAACTTTGTTGGCTGATGGAAATATAAACTGAGAACAGTTGAATATAAACTTTATTTCACTGTTGAAATAAACTTTGGACTAAGAATTTGAAAAAAAAATTAAGTGTGACTTTAACGAGAATAACTCATTTACACTTCAGAATATCTTAATTTCAATTTGATGTACCAAAGGCTTTCAAAAAAATATCAGATTGTGGTTTAGGAGATATTAATTTAAAACGAGTTTTTTTCTAGGTATTGATACCTACAACTCTTGAACCCCCTGTATATACCACTCAATCGTTATCTACATAACTTCATGAAAACTTTCAGTGTTAAATAACTCACCCATTATGGGTAACGAGCGTCTGCCTCAAACCCAATTTTCTGAACATATCTACAACGGTCTCCATAGGTGTCTGATCGGTGATGGTTATGGGCGCCATATCCAAGATTTTCTTCAGCTTCAGAGGTGGCGGTCCCAAAGTTTGCGGCACATTTCCGGTGGTGAAGAGTACCAGAGATTGACCGCAAATTCCGTCCACCATTCTTTTGGCATTATCTAGAAAGGTCGCACGAAAAAAAAAAGTAGCTAATGACGTTTACGTTTGACCGAAAGCTAGTATGTATTATATCAGTGAGTAAGTGTGGAACATTACAATAGGCGAATGAATTTGAGATTGCAGCGCCACAGTCGGCAGTCACAAAACCACACCTGCAGACATTGGATAGTTTCATTGCATTAGGTTATAGATGTTTTTTCGTTAATAAAGTGTGAGTTTATAATGAAAATAAAGATATTTCAGACTTTTGTAGTGAACTAGGCATCCATGTGTATGTATTTTCATATTTCTAAAAGTGTAAGCATAATCATTTGTTTTATTCATTGTATTATATTGAAAATAATACGAGGTTAGAATCCTGTTGTGAATGAGAATGATTCGATCAAAATATATACAGGTTTCTGATAATTTGTTTTGTTTTTAGATTCGAATGGCAAGATTTAGTTTAGGGTTCTTTGAAGGCACAAACACTTTCAGAAGTGTTATGAAGGTGAAGAAGTTTTGAGTGCTGGACATCATAATATCATGATGACAAGAATATTGTTTTTGTAATAGAATGAATTATGAATTTATAGTTTTTGTTTCTTCTGATGTGTTTTGGTAAGAAGTGCTAAATAAAATGGATAATGTGAGATCTCTTTTCAATTTTGTTGATACCTGAACAATACTATGCTCGACTGTGACCATTAATGTAACAGAATTTCATCTATCTACTCACGATATTCATATCACCAGCTTGAGGAAAAGCATGGGAATTAATATTGGAAGATTGATTTTACCGATCCAGAGTTTTACAATCTTTCAAATATTCAAATTCAGTATAAACTCAACAAAACATACATATGTATATGATCGTCGTTTCAACCGCGAAAAAATACGTATTTGTATTGAAGTATGTCGCATAAATACGTTCACGTCTGTGATTTCCTTTGATTTGAATAATTAATTCAATTGTTTCTAAAACTTGGAGGGAAAAAATCAACAGCATCATCTGAAAATATTAGAAAATTTGAAGGACTTGAATGTAAAAGTGTCTGAATAAAACATTCTAATGATTTTTTACATTGATGATAATTTTTAATATTTTTCAGCAAACATTCTTCGAATAAAATAACGTTTTCTTTTCGCGTAATAGTGTTCAAATATTTTTATGGATATATGACAAAATAATTCAGTAGAAGTTCTTCTCTGATATTATTAAAATTTTGTAATAAAGATTTTTCTCACAATATGTCTTTTATAAAATTGATTAGACATTACAAGCTCTTCTCAAGAAAGATTTTTATTTTGAAACGAAACAAAAACAAAATTTTCCATTTCTCACAGACCATACAAGTTCCAAAGTCTCTAAAAGTGAGGCTATAATCACGGGTTATAAAAATATAATCCATGGCGCCTGCTTGGACTTAAATAGCTAAGAGTTAAAAGGCACTATTGAGTGAAAAACCGGTTTTTATGATGTCTTACCGACAGCTAGGTTCAAATCTCTCCTGAGCACGAACCCAACTAGATATTGCGATTCTCTGGACACCACAACGGGATATCCGTTGTGTTCGGTTTCTTTTAGTAAAGCTTCTATGTCATCCACGGTCATGGAATCTTGTGTTATGACGCTAAGAGTTTCGTTCCTCCTGGAAAAAATCGGATTCAGAACAATTTTAACATTGCAAAAACTTAAAATAAGTGATCATTTCATGTGCTGGTTAAAACCACGCTCCGTGTTGTTCTCCAAAATACCGACAATTTAATCGAAGCAAGTGATAACATAGAGAAAAATGAGAAAATATTAACAAAGTGTGAATTGATCAACAACAACAACAACCAAAACTGCTGTCGGTTATACAGGAAACTTACTTTGGCTGCATGACGTCAGCTGCCAACGACGTGTGTTGGAACTCGTCTTTGGAGTCGAGGAACGGGTACCCGTTGAGGGCGATGTGGGCGTCGTAGATACCCTGCCTGCCCAGGGCGTCGCCCACCCATTTGCTTGCCATGGCGGCGGCCATGAGTGGTACTATATAGCGGACTCCGCCCGTTAGTTCGAACATGATAACGACTAACGATATCTGAAAAAGAGGAATTTATCAAGTTGTAATGAGGAATTCTTCTCAATTTGGGTTATTACGGGAAATGCAAGTTTAAAGTTAATGATTATGAGTTTCATTCATGAATATTCCAAACTCTCTGCAGAAACTATCTAAAATAATATTTCAAATATGGGGTTTTAAATTTTAAATCGCTTTGTTTCTAGTTCACAAATTGGCATTAGCGCCTAGTAAGCTAGAAAAAGAACAACATACTTGTTCTTTGTTGTCTGTACATTTACAATCTAGTGTCAAAATTTCTCGGTTGTCATAACCTAACTTTTCGTTTATACTTTGTGGCTGGTAAAGAATACTTGATTGAATTGTTTTTGAGTTATTTGATACAATATTATACATCAATATAATAGTCCAACCCAAACAACAACCTTAATTAGAAGCCAAACCACGCCAAACTTAAACATAACCTTAAAACCTGAGTTCTCTCTCTAACTTGGTCGTTGCCTCCTTTGCGATGCATGGAACGTCATGACTCATGAAATAGAAATAAGCAGAATGGGTTTCAAATCTGATTAACATCTAGCCATCTTTGTTTACCTAATCCTTTTTTATCACTGTAATCCGCAGTCGATGTTGCCAAATGGTGAATTAGAAACAAAGCACTTTAAACTTTAAATTCCCATATTTATTTTTGTTTTTTAAGTACTTGAAATATTTTTTTAGGAAAAAGGTTGAAATGATAAATTTGAAATGCGACGTTATAAAGATATATCATGAAAAATACTTCATTATCATTAAAGTCAGTTATTTTGTTTTCTTAGTGTCGGTTCAATGGCATGCGGAAGTACCAAACTCATTTGTTTGGGAATATTTTTTTCTGCTCTTTTCATATCTGTAAACGAATTTGCGAAATTTCATCATACAGAGTGTTGTATTGAACTGATCAAGTTCCTTTAATTTTTTCAAGTCCGTACCTAGATTATTAGTTTCATTCGGAATTCGGTAGTATACAGGATAAGGAGTTTATGTTGTAAAAATAAATAAAATATACAATGCGGATCGTAAGTTATGAGCCATTGAAGGAATAGGGATATACCTAAAACACTCTGTATCTCGCTTATACAGGGCGCCAGACCCATCATATGGGTGTTTTTAAGAACCAGCTAGGTAACCTCTACCTAACCTTACAGTATGCCCATTTCCTAATGAATCACCCTGTATAAGGAACAGATTTGGAATTCTCGTTTCAGCAGCAAGAAGGTACGTCTTTGTATCGTCGCATAGATATGTCACATCTGTGCTTTGCCTCAAGTGTCAAATGTAACTTTTGAAATTATTAACTTTGGCATGAAAAGTAAAAATAATAATTCATTCCAAATCATCATTCGATACAAGTGTATGTACTAATTAATTTTCATTTCGCCCATTCCTAAATTCGACTGAAATCATAACGAAACTATTTCACACCGAGCGTTCAGTCTACGATCCGACCCGACACGGTCCACCTACCGTCATCCTGGTGACGCCGCCCAGCACCGCGGCCGCCCCCACCATAGCGTACAAGCCGGGCGTGATGCAGTCTTCGCCGGTGGAACACTCGCCGCTGAAGAGCCATATCTTCGGGTAGTTGTACGCCAACTGTTCCATGCCGATGCCGACGATGCGACCGACGATGGCGCCCAGGCACAGCGACGGGATGAACAGACCGCAAGGCACTTTGATGCCGAACGTGAAGACGGTCATGACCAGTTTGAGGACGAGCGCGAGGATCAACAGCCAGACGGCGCGGTAGACGCCCGGTCCGGCTGCCGCTATTTCGATGGCCGAGTTCACGTCGGTGAAGTTGCGGTTGTAGTCGCTGAGAATGGAGTTGGAGTTATGAATGGGATCAACTTATTACGTTCTTCCGTCAGTTTTCAATAGTAGTAGAACTAGTAGTAGTGTCTATTTATTCAAGAAAGATAGGTGTGACAGCTCGCCAGAAAGTGCGGTGTTGATGCTTGCCTATTTTTTCAACGATACTCCGAAATTTCTGGTCACCTTAAAATATGCTTCCGTTATTTAGATTGTCACCAAAGTATCGAAACCAAAGTGTTCTCAAAAAACATATTGCTTCTTTTTGGAAAAATTTCGACTCGAATATACAACCTTTTCAGCTGAACAAGAATTTCTCTCCAAATAAATTTGGTATCGTTGTGAAGTCACTGTGAAGTTCAGTGGTTAGCTAGATACTTTTTATTTTACACAATTGGTATTGAATGATAACCAAATATGTCATAAGTATCTTCCTTAAATTGACAGCAGCTTCATTAGAAGGATAAATCGATCCTTTATTATTTTTATACAAAACCATTTCAAGTTGATGTTTCACTAGAAATAGACAGTTGATAACCAATCCTTATTTTAATAGAAATATTTTCAGGAATTCGCCTGTTTCTAGGATGTGTCATACATTCAATGAATATTGCAATGATCTAGATATATTCGCCACTCCATCGATTTTTAAAAAATGTTAAACGTATAGTCAGTTATCAATCCCATTGAGTTATTTTTTTCTGTACATTACCAAAATTTTTGTTATCAGTAGATACCTATATATGGGTTATTTTTACCTGTCTATACCCCAAACTTGAAATAAATATATTAATAAATAAATAAATCGATATCATACGATTGTTTCCATTTAGAAAAAGTATACTGGATATCTGATTCACACGATGACTAAACCGGGCCTGATGACCCAACAATAAAAAACATGAATCAGTGATATTACTTGAAATTTCAACATTACTAACCATAAATCATCCGAATTAGAGATACCACACTGGCTGAAAAGCAGATATATGAGCTGACTGGTGTTCATCCTCGTATACGGATTCGGGTAAGCTACAACGGCGGTGATGACAGTGACCACAAGGACTTCGGTGACGGGATATTGCCCGAGTTTGGAAGACTTCCTGTACCTGCTCCACCACAGATTAGCTTTAATGAAAATAGTCGCTATAACGCCCTGAAATCGTAAGGGATCTCAGTTACTGTGCATGTATCGAGCGAAATTCAACTCACTCCTATAATTCCCAAGCCGATGAAAGGTATCAACTCGAAGAATATCCAGGGTTTGTTGTACTCGACGTAGAACAGCACCGAGTGCTCGTTACCGAAGGGGTTTATCGATCTTAGGATGAAAGCAGCTATCAGAGCACAGAAGAAAGACCTCCATAGGGTTTTCAGTGGGAAATAATAGCTGACCTAAAGAAAGTGTACATTCAGTCAAACATATCAAGTATTATTGCTCTCTTCTTGCTACTTGAAACGTTGACTGTCATAGAGGTCACCAGTAACCAGTAAATTATAAAAGTATAGAAGTAAATATTGGATTGAAAAGTATGTATCCGCGGAATTTGCCAATAGATGATGCTGGCGACGATATTTCGGTTTGTATGATTCGTATCGGGTTATACTATAAGCAGTTTGAAAGATTACATTTCAAGCTTTATTATGGAAACAGAAACAACGTACATGTCAGAAGTTATATTCCGTTGAAAATGAGTGGAATTTCCGAAGAAATGTACTATGTGATGCTTTATTACTATAAAAAAGGCAAAAACACTGCAAAAACATGGCGAAAAATTTGTACGGTTTACGATGAGGATTACGATTCCGTTTTAGAAATTTCGATGTTGAAGATGCACGACGCTCTGGTCGCCCAATCGTCGAAAATTACCATAAAATCATGGAATCAATTGAGGTAGATCGTTATGTGAGCACCCGATCGATAGCCGAGGAACTAAATACCACTTATACAACCGTTTTGAACCATTTGAGTGAGGCCGACTTACACCACACACATATTTGACGACCCGGCAGAGGCATTTGAAGAAATTAAAACAATGTACAACTTCATTTTGAATGTTTTTTCCATTATTCATCTAACCCAAATGAAACTTCAAAACTGACCTCTTCCAAACTGAAGAGCACTCCTCCAATAGGAGCCCCAAACGCTACCGAGACTCCGGCAGCTGCAGCAGCTGAAAGAATCTCCCTTTTCTTGGCTTCATTTCTTCCGTATTTAGGGAAAAGATATGATAAAATATTACCTGAAACAATATTACAAGATTTTGAGAGATACTGAGAGGTTGGTCTTAATATCACAATTTTAATTCACAAACCGAACCAATTTACTTATTGAAATCATGTTACTTATTTGAATGAACATAATTATTATTTCAGACTCACCTATAGCACATGCTATGTGTACCATGGGACCTTCCTTTCCCAAACTAAGTCCTGAAGAAACGGATAGAATGAGACCGACGCACTTTATTATCAACGTCCATTTGCCCAGATAACCTCTGATAATGAATCCACTGAGGATTGTTTTGATCTAAAAAATACATCGACATGAAATACAATGCTTGACTCGTTAGTGTATTCGACTAACCTCGGGTATACCAGATCCACAAGCGTATGGTGCAAACATTCGGACTAAAGAAGCTCCGAGGGAGGCGAAAAGTAACGCCCACACTATGTAAAATAAATATGAGATTATGTAAGATCCAGCTCCTTGCCTGGTTTGGCCTAAAATTTCCGCCCATGTGTGCCACTACAAGAAAAATTAAAAAGACATTAACGATTATGAAAAATTCTGGTTAACAGCAGCAAATATCTCGTTGTTAAAAATGATTGGTTTTTGTTAGACAGGGTGTCCCAGAACGACGTGCCTCAAAATCTACAAGGTGATCTAGTGGTTGAAAAGGGCATATTGAATGTGAATGAAACACATTGAACACCAATTGAACTAATATACATATACGAACGTACATTCTGGTCCTTTCAAACCTTTCAAACTTCAAATATGAAGTTTATGAAAAATATCAAACATTGTACGAAAAACCTTCACTTCAAAACGTCTATTATATGAGGTCACTTTTTGTGCTTTGCGTATATTTCTATAATGCAAGTATGTACTGAAATGAAAACTCCATGATTTATATAATTTAGATTGTCGTTGTAGATTGAGTTACTAGTGAAGAATATACGTGGAGCTATAAATTGACCTTATTTTCCCTGTCCCTGTTGACGATATGAGAAATATGATAGATAACTCTTGGCAATGTTGGAAAATATCATTCTGTACGGAAGTATTACTAAACGCACCCCAACTTTCAGAATTTATCATGGCAAAACTATTGCGAGCAGAAATATTGAAAAAACTGAGCGCATTTCTCAACGTTTTGGATGTCATGGTATGATTTCGAGAAATTAGTGATCTCGCCCATTCAATCATTAGATAAGCACACCAAGTTTTGGCATGAAACGTGCTTAGTTATTTTTCAAACAAAAAGTCCCAGAAGACCCAAAATAACATATAAAAATAAACTTACCTGGGAGCAATTACCAGCCTCCAAAATAGTCTCATTCGACGACCAGCAGCACTGCTCTTGGTTCAACCAAAAGGCTTGCGGACAGATGCCGAACTTCAAATCGGTCATCCAGGTGGCGCCGATGTCAATAACACTGGCAACTGCGCCTGTGCAAAGTCCGACGAGAAGGACGCACAACCAACCGGACCAGGCATCGTGAGCGCCCTCTATGAGGTTCCATAAAGAGTCGTGTTTCTTTTTGACGATGCGCCTGAAAAAGTGTAATAAGATATGATTACAAAGGTGTAGTGCAGCAGATACTGCAATATGACAGCCGCTTGGCATACAGAAGTTATTGTGATTCGTCACGTTCGAGTATGAGATTGTAAACTTGCCGTACAAGTCATCGATCGTATGTGTTGCCTAATGTATAACCAGTCAAATACAGCTGAATCATCATGGAATCATAAACGTTCTGGAGAAGTTTACTTGTTTGACGTCAGATTTGTTTATGTTCCAGTGTTCCAAACAGTAGATAATTGAAAAATCAATTCGACAGGTAATTGGATGACCTAATTA
The DNA here is from genome assembly GCA_037013635.1 of Plagiodera versicolora. Classification (NCBI taxonomy): domain Eukaryota; kingdom Metazoa; phylum Arthropoda; class Insecta; order Coleoptera; family Chrysomelidae; genus Plagiodera; species Plagiodera versicolora. Next base: position 4,641,584 of record CM072991.1, on the reverse strand, counting down.
TTGAATCAGGTTCGTTCACTTATCACGGTGATACACGTTCGGTAAAATGTATTTTCCATATCGTCGGTGAAATGGCAAAACCTCGTAGCTGACAAACCTAACCACGTAACTGACAAACCTGACCATGTATGTAACATCAACATCAGTTAATGACTCGAATATTTTGAAATTGAATAAGAGCGGTTTGTATGATGATATTGATCATGATTTATGGAAGAAATTCCAAAAAGAGTCCTGATATCACCGAATAGACAATTTTTGTGTCTTATGTGAAATTATACCCCTGATAGCTACGTGGTTTTGCCATTTCACCGACGATATGGGTATTTAATGAGAGCGAAATGAAAAACATGCATAACATTTGGGCCAATCAATATCTCATTCAAAGATTCAGCTCCGCAAATGAAACTGGAACACAATTGAATGATTTCTTGTCTTAGTTCATCCAAATCATTTGAAAGTGTACTTTAGAAATTCCCAACTTGCATCCTTTAATTGAATCTCCCAATGTGTTGCCAACACTGACAATCAAAACCGCTTTTTTAATCTTTTTAAGACGATTGGGTCGGGTGGGCACAGTGGAAGAAAAGCAATTCAGAAGAGCGATGTTGATGTGAGTTTATAGTACAGTTGCTCTCCTCGTTACTCTAATAGATTTCTCCGTATGTACCCAATGAATTCGTTCCGGAAATGTATGCAACAACATTGCTTCCAATGATTTGATCTTATTCAAAAAGGAATACCTACTAACCTGTGACGCATACGGTCCCTAGCAATATCGCGTTGCCAATCGATCGTGTGGAAATCTTCATACTGCCCAATTCCAGGAATGTCACCGGATTCTAGAAGTAAACAAGGAGATAACAAGGAAATAACAAAAATTATCGAATCGATTGACTCACCATGTGTTCCTGAATACGATACCGAATCTGTAATGTAAAAGGAATACATAATAATGAAAAGTATTTCGAAATGTTGCCTATGTGAGTCAGGATCAAACTCTAACAATATTCAGATTCTCTTTGATATTTCAAATATTTCTCGATGCTCATTGATTATTCTAATCACTCTTCAATACCTTGTAGATACCATATCTATATATTATTTATTCATGGAAGAATGATGAGACGATACCATTAGTGTAAAATAAAATTTATCTATGATAGTTTATCACTGAAATTTCAATTGACCAGGAACATATAGACATCAAAATTGTTATGGAAACACTTTGGAAGTGTGACTAAATAACATTACTTTTTATGAACTTTCTTAATTATTTTCAGATGAACAATTTCTTACATTTGAGTTATTCAACAGCCATTGAATTCCTATGTATGTGTTTCAATATTGCATAAATCAAACCATGCATTTTTATTGACTGTTATCTGTCTTGTTACCGCAATCATTTCCCATGTACAATCTTCTCCAAAAGGAAGGATGAATTTAGAACTTTACTATGAATTATCTCGGGGAATATTGGTTTTCTTTTGAAGTGTCAAACCCGGATTGAAGGGAGTGACAAGAAGACCTCAATAGAGAAGATCAACATAGACTGTCAGTGTCTGTCAAACACGTCAGTGTTTCAGGTATATTTTTTTTTCCAATTATTTAATCAAAAATATGTAATGGGGAGGCCTTCATTAAAAAAGGAATCCATATTTATTCGGATAGTCGGGCTAGCCCAAGAGCTCATGCAGGATACAAGGTAAAGTCTAGACTAATCTGGGAAAGTGTCAAAAGTGTCAATGTCAAATAGAGTTGATCTGAATACCTGGAGACAGTGGAATAGAAGGCAACAAAATGGTTGATAAAGTAACTAGGTAGGGCTCAGCTAAACGAGATACTGATTCAAGTATAGATCTGCTACGATTAGTAACAAGTCTTCCTTATAGGCTATGAGCCTGTGAGAATACATTTACCAAGGTGACCAAATCTGTAGATTGTACGGCTTGGAGGCCATTGAACACATTTTGTGCATTTCTGAGGCACTAAACTACAGGAGAGTAACGCAACTAGGAAAATCTGATTCAAACCTAGAGAACCTTGAAACCTGATGACATTGTAAAAGGGACTAATATCTTTCAAGTTATCAGTGTGATTGGGAAAGTACAAAGAGGTTTTGGGGGCAGTGCAACCTTTGAACCCTTTCAGTAAAATAAAAAAATAATTGCTACTTACAATGCGAGATTCCGTCCTCCTCCTCTCCCAACCTCGTCGTCCTCTCTCTGAACTGTTCGTTGACAGCCGTCGACGTCTGGATGTCGATCATATCCTCATCGGGGGACACGACGAAGGTCGCGCTGCTACCGTTACCGTTTGCGGACTGCACAGTAAACAAGGTTATGTATCCTTATCGTCAGTCATAACAAATCAGGTCGTTACGTAAGAACAAAGGGCGAAGCCAAGCCCAGACGCAAGTGGCCGGATTCTCGGAATGATGTAGTCGCGGGAAGGCAAGCGGCCTTGCATCGCAAGCGAAAAAGTTACGAATCGAACGTAGACAATCGCGCATCGCGAGGGGTGATTTATCGGTCAAGCGCGTAAACAAGTGTTTCTAAGCGGTGTTGCCGCTAGTTCTAGCCTACGGAAATTTTATATAGAGGGATTTCAAAGCAGCTCAATGATTTTCACGATTATATCTTCATGATTTTCGTCTTGAAAATTCAAATGCTCAAAACCTACTTCCACTTATGCTCAATGAAAATTCACTTTTCAAGTAGGAAATTAATGATGAATTGATTCACTTAGTTTTGAATGTTGATATATCTATTGTGGATTTTGTAAAAAAATTCTTGATTTAGAATTCAGTTTTTCACTAATTTGAATCATTTCTCAAGTTTCTAACATACACAAAATCTAATTATACACTACAAAAATATACGCAATGTGGCAACGCTGTTAGTAGGTGGAAATGGGGCACTAGGTGTATGCATGCACCTTCTCACTTTGAGAATTCAGTGAAGGATCAAAGGGAATGGAAGAGGTGAATCTTTTGGATTCAGATTGAAGTCCCACATGCAATCCTTACAGTGACATGATCTAAATTTAAACACCTTTGATTGAAGATACTCTTGTTCATTATTGATAAAATTGAAAGTTTCTTACGGAAACTTATGCAAGTAGTTCATAGTTATGGGATCAAGCAACTTGAATTGATTTTAGGTTTTTGTTAAACTTTTATAAACACTGTTTTAAGGAGCCATTACTAGTGTATATCATATTATATCAACTTCTTTGAAAAATATCCTCAAAAATTAATGGGGAAACATTTTTGAATGAATTTTTCATTATACTTTGCAAGGTTCTACCTGAATCCAAGAGATTTCCCACATTTTCAAGACACCTTGTGGTTATTGGTGATTTTTCTGTAAAGCACAAAAATCATAACATAAATCTGAGAAATAATGGCAGTTTTCCACTTGTCCATAGGAAATGAAGGTGTGAAACAAATAAATTGGTTGACCTAGTAGATTAAAGCATACTCAGCAAATAAAGTAATGATGATGAAGCTAGAAATCTCTGATGTAATTGTTTACATCATCTGTTTGTTGTCAATGTCACCCATTTAATTAATTTATAACAACTAAACAGTGAGCATGTTTCAGTAATTATGTTCCTATTTCTATTGGATTAACATAACAGAATCATTACAATGTTTTTGTTGCATTCAATGAGCTAATCAAAAATATTACTTTTGAAGGAAATAAGGTATTATTGAATGTAGTATATGTATTACATTGATTTCCAGTAGTCAATGAACAAATAACATAGATGAATATTGTGGGTGGTAATAAAGAATAAGATATGGTTCATAAATAATTATCAATTAGTTTGTCAATTGTAAACAAAGGTTTCTAAGGAAAACTGAATGTGTAAAAATGTCATCCAAAAGTATTTGTACAGTAAACCTGAGTAATTCTACCAAAAACAAAAGATAAGGCATCAGAGATTAATGAAATATGAATCTCATGAACCACCATAAAACATGGCTATCAATAATACCTATTGACTAGGCTTATCAAGTTGAATTGTTAAACAGATCTTTCTGAATATACAGATTCTAATTTCTCACAGGCTTCACAATACTACATCCAATCCTTTTCTGAAAACATTTCTGCTACTAATAGGTAATCAATTGATTTGAATCAAGATTAGAACAGAAATAAACATTTGGTAGGACAAATCCTTAAGGCAGGTATAAACATACCTTCTTATTAACAGATTGGTAAGTATCTTTTGACAGGACGGCACTTCTTTTTAGTGGATATTTCTCCATAGTCACTCAAAAACCTGAAATTACACTTCATCAAACATTGTATGTTGAAAACAGACTAATCTACTTTTCAATATGTGCAATAAGGTTCATTGTGCCACGGACGTGTAGTAAACTCAAGTGAAAGCTTATTCAAAGCGCAATATTTACCATTTTAATCTCAAACTCATACCATAACGAATATGAACTGTTCCGAATCACATCACTCGGGAAACATTCTTATCAATGACAAAGCACTAACATATCCACCTCTCAATAATCACCTAATTGCCATTCGCATTATCAAACTACAATTTTTAAAATCTGAGATAGTCACCCGGTCACCGTCCCACTGACACTAGTAGTGCTGACATTTGATAACCAAAGCTGTCACGTTCATGTCACAAAAGAGTCAAAATCACGGTCAAAATACTATAGATATACTAATCTATGCAACACACCTAACACATACAAGAGCAACGTTGTCAAACAAGAAATTATAAAAATTATTTAAAATTATCGGATTTCTAACACTAAATGTACTCAATGTTTGGAGAAAAAAATCATCTCCTCGAAATAAATTCAGAGGTTAAAAAATTTATATAGCTCAATAGCTTTCAATATCTTCATACATAAAGAAATATTTGAATGTTCGACAACGTACGGACGATACGTGGCATTATGATTCAATAATTCAATTTATTTATAATGCAATCAATTTGGCAATGGTGAATATGGTTATGAAAAAACCTTTAATCTTTACACTGATTCAAGCTGAGTATATAATTTTTATCATACATGGCATCATTAATTCAAACTCACTTTAAAATATTTATTCAATATTTCATTGAAAATCTTCTATATTTATATAATATCTATATCGATATAAAGAATTGAAACTTCTAGTTTCGATTTGTCATAATGTGATTAACAATTACGGATAATTTGTAATTTATTGTAATATTTACAATAAATTATTTCCAAAAAGAACACAACAATGGATAAACACAAGCTGTAGCCGAAACACCGAAATACAAGAAATAAATGAATCATTTCGGGATTTGATGACTGATTAGGTCGTGGGGGAGATTTTTTGAAATATCTATTACCTTTCTCCAAACCATGCTCTATTATAACCTGTAAGCAATTGTCAAACATCTCCAAATAAGGTGAGTTTTTCTGGAAAGTGTAAACATTAAAACCTGGTATGAGAGACTCATCTACAATTTTAAATACGGGTTCTCCGTAGTCAGATAAGTACTTGAAGATGTAATGAACAGCAGTTTCTTTTGACGTGACTATAGCACCGCTTGTGTTTCTTTCCTGAAGGAGCCTATCCACGCCGTGAATAAGCACGTACTGTTTCTTAAGGCCGAGAGTTTCGGGTATAATTCCCGACTTGGCAACATAATTACCCAAGTAAATGTTGAGACCGCTGGATTTCAACTCGGCTAGCGTCTCAATCGTTTTTCCCCTAGACGAACTGATTAATGTACTAGTGAAGGCCGTGTTGAGAGATACATCTATTATAGTAAACGCAAATATCCAAATGATAAACAGTAATTTCAAAGTGCCTCTGAATTTACGAAAGTCGTGAATTGAGCTTCCCAGAGCAGCTCTCAGAAGATCAAGACAGCTGCGAGTTAAATCAATGGTAGTGTGATTGATGTAGGTTGTCAATAAAACTGTCAAAAACATGGTCATCGTAGCAATGGCTAATAAAATGAATGTTTTCCTGTCACACATTGAACTGATCTGCAATCTCCTTTTCGGTGCTGCTACTACCGCAACTTTGTGGTCAACTACGTAGGGGTATGAGCATGATGCGTTATTCATGAATTCCAGCTTCTGTAAGTGGAAAATCAAATAAAAAATACTTGTGAAACAAAGATTATCAAACAGCGTTTGTCAGCAGTAGTCAACAATTTACTCACTTTGAAGGATCTGATGAAAATGACATCAGCCTTATTGATATTCAAGAAATTGTAGATTCTATGAAAGCTGTTGATATCCTTATCGAAAACCAATTCAATACTCGCATTCAAAAACCCAGCAACTTGTTTCAATACCTCAATATCTCTTCCGACCCACACCCCATTCTTGAGAAGGGCATATGGAGGCTTCTGGAAAACGGCTGCTCTGATGAGTTGGCCATGGAAATTCCAATTTTTCTCGACGAACAATTGCTTGCATGATTTAGCGAAATCAGATAATCTCACCACCTGTTTCCGAAAAGAATTATAGCTGTAGACTTCGTAACTTTCCCTGACGAAAACCAAGAGAAATCTATAAATGTTTCTGGACCAAATGGAATGTAGTACATCCAATAAAACGATTTCGTGTGTGACTTTTTCAACCAAGATGAAGTGGACTTTGGAGGAGGAATCAAATCTAGCTTCTTTCGAGAGTATATCAACGAGTTTGGGAAGATTTTCAATGGTGTCCACCAACACGAAAAATACATCCACTTTGATGTTGGTTTCTTCTATGAATTGACTATTACTCCCAAGAAACGTTGGACAAGTGCTGTGAACGATGAACCAGTTTGCCACATCCCATGTTTCCGGTGATTCAAGGCCAATGTATTGACAAGTCTTCGTTGGTTTCTGACACTTTTGCCAATCTCCAAAATATAATTTCAGATTATCCAATGCAATATTTGATTCAGCAAGTTTTATACATGCTACTTGAAATGGTAGGAAGAGAATTGATAAAAAATATGTCGACATCATTATAGTTTGTTGGATAACCAACGAAAAAGGCGAGCTAACAGTATTCGTCGATGTGCTAGCTTCCATTATTCGAATTAAGGATAACTGCAATATCTAAAGTGCCTTGGTAATTGTAGGGAAGTCGGTTATGTTTTATGAATATTCTATAACATTGATGAATTGAGAGGATAACGTGAATTAAATTAATCACCATTTTTGAAGAAAACTTCGTCATATTCATCAGCTGTAGGAGCGTAACAGTAAGGGTAAGATTAATCAATTGAGACAGGTCGTATGGTTGTTGAAAACAAAACAGATAATTAGAATATAATATATATGACAAAAATAATATTTCCTGTATAATTCTCTCAATTAAATAAAAAAAATTATTATTATCGGATTTAATATTGGCTGTCAAATAAAGGGCAGCGCTGCATTTATCTTCATATAGATTTATCTTCAAGATAGGAAGATTTTGGCAACGGAAGTTATTAATTTTTCTTTGTTGCTAATTTCTTTGAAGGCCCCTTTGGTGCAGAAACTTTCCTCTTCTTTCCATCAGAAAAATTGAATTCCCTATTTATAACGTCAACCAGCTCCTGTAATTGGTTATTTATGAGTTCTTTATTATAAGAAACTTCTCCAACTGTCTTCTCCTGAGGTTCTTCTAGCAACTGGGACCTTATATAAGCTACTTTTTTTTCATATCCAAGATCTGCCGTCACATTATACATGCTAGTAAGTGTCATTTGGTCGGTTAAATGTGTCAATAGTTTCTGTCTGTTCGATTCTGGGTCTTCAACAGGGCATTTTTCACTGAGAGGATACGTAATTTCATTCCCAAATGGCAAATCCTTTACTGAAAACGAATATTCTATTTTATTACAAGTTCACCGTTCCATCCTATGTCTTCAATTAGATGAATTATTTCGTGGTGAGCACAAAATTGCAATTTGCAAAAAATTACAATTTTGATAATCGCAATGGGCGAGTTTAATTTTTATACTACGGCATCCAGAAAGTTCAGAAATGTACCCAGGTTATTATTCATCTTTCTTCTCGGGATGGTTTCGCCAGCAGGAATTCCCAAAGTTGGGGTGCATTTACAAATCACGCGAAGAACGCATAGCGTTGAATTTCACAACGTTGCCAAGCGTAATTTATTATATTTTTTCACATCGTCAGATATAAAAAATAATCCACACGCATGAAAAACGGGTTTTCATTACAGTACACACTTGCACAATACTATATAATTAATTATAAGAGAAGAGAATTCCTCAACAAAAGATTAATTAGAGTCCCGACTAGAATGATTGTCATATTTTTATAACTGTTTGTCGAATGGTTTACTCAGTGTGTACTGTGTTGACGCCCATTTATTTCAAACACTCTTTATAGGTTGTTGATATTTGTATTTGGTTGTTTTTTTTTTCAAATTAGGATTATTATTATTAATTTTCATGGACGAACTGAATGAAATATCTGCAGAAGTCCCTAAAGGTAGTACAACTGGCAACTCTCGCCGAATATAAAGGTTTTAAAGTGTTTTGAGGATTAAAGTTATTTTTGGATATTACTCAATATTTTTCAGAGAAATTTCATATAAACTATTTTTCATAATTATATTTGATCTTGCAGCAGGTTTGAAGCAAATTCATGATTTTGTGATCTCGCCTATTGAAAATTCAAAGTGGTACTGATATGAATTTGAAATGACATTCATTTCTTATAATACACAAATGAAATAATAATTTACAGAATGTCTAATAATCATCCGTTGAATTTGAGAAAAGAGCACTAATTACTTTTCAACTCAGATCAAAAATCAAACTAGACAATCTTATCTATCAAATCAATTCATCTAATTCTGAAACACCTTTTAGGAATGCCAAAACTGTTATTTCCTATAATTGGTTAGACACTGATTAAATAATTGGTATTAGAAATATACATACCCAAAAACATTATCTTTGTATTAATAATTATAGGCATCATTTCACAGAAACGAATCCTACTCATTTCTCTTTCTTTTACAACACATATCAGAACTCTTTCCAAATCTACACATTGCTGCCATAAGCTTTTGAAATGAGGCGAATTTTCAACTGATTCCTCATACAATAACTGTGGCTTTGCATAAAAATTTCCAACTTCCATCAACCTCTGAGAGACATACATTAAGGTATATCCGACAGGTACTGAATAATGCAACAGCCTATGCTGCTCTTCAATTTCTAACATCAAATTATCAAACTTTTCTTTAGTTTTGAACTCAAATTGTGGTGATTCTTCAGACATTTCCTGTATGTTCTTGACTTTCTGGCCATCTTTGGTCATCATCACTTTCTGTAGGGAAATTCTATTGATGACTTTTCGTTTTATACATGGAATAAAGTAGCTGTAATCATTCTTGAATAGATAAAATTTCATTTTTCTATGGCTGTGTGATATTCCTATTGTTGAAACAAGTTTCTCTGTAAGACCTTCTGTATCAAGGCAGATTTCCTCCATACGAAGACTACCAAGTAAAAAGAGGAGTTCATTGTAGAAAATTTGGTAGTCAAATTTATCATTCATAGGCAGCAGTTGGAAATTTATCTTGCTGCTAGTAAAAGTTTTCACTTCATTTAGAGCCGTGAATTTTGCATCTTTGCCTCTCACAGGGTCATCATTATTTGTTATATATAACAAAGAGCGTTTGTAAAAAGGTGTTTTTATATCATGAAATAATTTCTTACAGATGAGAAAAAATGAAGCCAGATCCAATTCATCCTTAATCTGGAATTCCTTGTGGAGTGCTTCATCTGTGAGGAGAAGTTTATCTTTCAGAAATTTTATTGTATCAAGAACATTACTCTGGAATCCAATCAGAGGAGTTTGCTGTCCTGATAGCAGTATTGAAAAAGGACACCAACTTCTGTTATTAGATCTTAAAACCAATGAGTCGGCAAATGCTAAACATGCCTCTAGACAACTTCGAAAATGTAGCTTTCCATGATAGCTTTCAAACATTGATTGGTGTGTATCAATGGCAACAACTACATAAGAAGGCCTATAATTATCTTCTTGAGTTTCATCGTCTTCTTCATCATCGCTGATATCATCTTTATAATTGAACATCTGAAAAGAAAATAAATTCAAAATATTAATTCATCAATTTATATTCATTGCCAATTAACACGTCGTCAGTTACCTTCAATCAAATGAATGGTTAAAATAATCTCAGAAATTAACTGCACGAATAATTCAAGTCGTATATTTTATATTTACACAATTTCAAAAACCACAAAAAACAAACCGAATAGCTGTCAGATTTACAGAACCACATATGGCATATGGCATTGCTGAAAATAGGTAAGGTGTCATGATTTTAGCAGAATATACTTGTCAATGTCATTCTTGTCTGTATTTATCAGCAATCTTGAAAGGCAAAAATTACCTATGAAGATACCAAAAAAATACCTCTAGAAGATGATGTTGGAAATATCCATTCAAGGCTCTCATATGTGAAAGATTCTTTTATGGTCTGGAGTAAGGCCAAACAGATTTGCACTGATTACTTGTATGTATTAGTTAAGTGTTTAGTGTTCAACGTTCAAATGGCTGGAGCTGGTGATCGTAATTTATATACAAACAATGATACCAGCAGCGATACAGAAGATTATTTTGATGACCGTCGCAGAAGAGTATTCAAGAATCGACTAAGGTGTGTAAAAACTCCATGCTTTCTTATAATTCACTAATATATTGCTTCGCGTAGTTATGGGTCAATGTTGAAGCCGAAATCATGTTTAGTACAACGATCCATGTCCCTAACGGAAACTCGGTGCTATTCTGTAGCTACGCCAACGCAATGTAATCCCCGCAATAGGCAAGCACTATCAATTTAACCCCAACTTTTATAATATTTCCCAAAGTCCAATTTCCAGGACAAGACTCTCAGTTCTGGATTCTAGAGTTTTGATGCAGCAAAGTAGTTCTAGTAAGCCAAGTACACAAGGAGGTGGTTCAGGGAATATGGCAAGTGAAGATCGTGTGACCCTCATTGTTGATAATACAAGATTTGTGGTGGATCCAGCTATATTCACTGCTCATCCCAATACAATGCTAGGGAGAATGTTCAGCTCATCTTTGGATTTTACTCATCCCAATGAAAGAGGAGAGTATGAGGTTGCGGATGGTATTCCAGCCCCAGTTTTCAGAGCTATTTTGGAGTTCTACAAAGGGGGACTAATCAAGTGTCCCCCTTCTGTGTCTGTACAAGAATTGAGAGAAGCCTGTGATTATCTCCTGGTACCTTTTGATGCTAGCACAGTGAGATGCCAAAATCTGAGTAAGTATCATTTGATTTTCTCGGTTCAAGCATTTCACAGGTATCAATTTTAGGAGGACTTCTTCATGAATTGTCCAATGAGGGTGCAAGGTGCCAGTTTGAAGTTTTCCTGGAAGAACTTATCCTGCCTCTCATGGTGAACTCTGCTCAAAGAGGTGATCGAGAATGTCACATTGTGGTTTTATTGGACGATGACACTGTAGATTGGGATGAAGAGTACCCACCTCAAATGGGAGAAGAATATAGCCAGACGGTCAATAGCACTGCAATGTACAGGTTCTTCAAGTACATCGAAAACAGGGATGTTGCCAAACAAGTCTTGAAGGATAGGGGACTGAAAAAGATAAGACTTGGGATTGAAGGTGAGGATTTTGTTGAAATTTTTTCTGTACTTTTGTATATCTGTCCAAGAAACACGAATTTGTCAATACTTTTCGAGAGACAGATAAGTATAAAAGAGAAAATTCATCCAGATCCCTAATTGGTTATAAGTATTGTTATACTATATGTGTGTATTTCTTCATCACAGGGTATCCGACTTACAAAGAAAAGGTGAAGAAACGACCTGGTGGCAGAGCTGAAGTCATTTACAACTATGTCCAACGCCCATTCATTCATATGTCTTGGGAGAAAGAAGAAGCCAAAAGTCGTCATGTGGATTTCCAATGTGTGAAGTCTAAAAGCGTAACGAATCTCGCAGAAGCTACAGCTGATCCAGCTCTCGAACTTGATTCTAGAGGAAATCCTATATCTTCCTCAATGATTCAACCAGTAATGGCGCCTGAAGGGCCTTTGGGAATCGAAAATGAAGAAGGTGCTGTTGGAGGTATTCCAGATCTTGATGCCAGTAATCTGCCTCCAGATGAACCAAATTTGTAAGAAATTATGTTTTTTTGAAGCTTTTGTTGTTGAATAATTTGTTATAATCTTATAACCATAGTTTGATTTGGTTATCAACTCCTATTACTGTCGATTGAAATTAAATACCTGTGCTATATTGATTAACCAGCTGTTTTCATTGAAAAGTTTCTGATAATTTAAATCAGAATACCCCTTCATGAGGATTCAAGTGTGCTAAAGAATTATTGTGGCCAATTAGTAAATGTTTACAATTTTTTTTCTATTAATTATTATGACTGGACTATTATTGTTTTTATTCCATCCCCATGCAATAATCAGTTGAAGACAAAATGTTGACTATTTTATTTTTTTTTATGTGTGAACAAAATATATCAGTTTCATTCATATATTTTCATAAGATACCTAGTCCTAAGGTTTTGTATTCTTTTTATTATAAAAAAAAAACAAATAAATATTCTCAAAAACTGACTTGTCTATTTTTATATAAGTAACTTATTTACTAGGGGAACCCAATGGTTCTTGTAACCGAAAGCAATCACTGACAATCTTCCATTTATCTCCTTGTGCAGTAACAAGGAAATTTTGCTGGAATGTTTTGGGTATCTTATCCTGGTATTTAACTGTTCCACTAACTTGAATCATGAAAGTGAGTTGACCATTCACCGCTGAGTCTGTAATGAACAGATGAATATGTGAATTTTTTAAAATTTTGAAGATATTACCTAGAATTGGTTGTGCATCCAAAGTGTTGATTATATGATCTGTGGTTGGGAGATCAATCATAAATTTTAATATGTTCTCATTGCCAGTAACCCCATTACCATTCCACGCTAAAAGTCCAGTATCCAAATAAAGTCTGGATATTAACTAAAATAATTTAATTTTCAACATATCAATTCAATAACACCACCACCCAGTTATTTACATGTCTCCTTTTATCAAGAGTTTCATAATACAATTTAGTAAATTCTTCGGCTACTCTGCACGCTTGATCAATTTTTCCTTTGATCTGAAATATTAATATAAACTATATTTAATCTCAAAAGTAACCAACATTATCTTTTACCTGATCCATTTCGAATAAAACAAACTTAAGCACTGGCTATTTGAGACGGAACAACAGGTCTATCATATCGTTGACATAATGCGTCATTCTTTAGTGACAAGCACGCGACAAGTTAATATCTTCTTATTTTCAATGGCCTCTGATCTATGAAATGATTGGCCAGCATATCCACCTTACAATCACTGGAATAAAGAATTTTACCACTTTTACATCATCCTTGGAACGACTTCCACAGTTGACTAAGAGGCATGTAACAGGCATTTTTTAGTGAGAATACCACTAATGAGCTCTAAACAATATAAAAAATCATTTGACGCAGTCACGAAAACAAAAATCTCACAACTTTTAGATCAATTTATAACATAATAATATGTAAACAAAGCATTGTGTGCCTACTCCCACCATATTGAATTTGTTTTGACAGGTCGTTGGAATGCCCTATCACAGAGTATACAGAGGGCGCACTCTCCGTATTTATGAATGAGATAGTAAAATAGTGAAGATGGCCCCCAAATGACAGTTACCCCACCCCATTCATAAAAATCATTTCTGAGGAGTGCCCAATCAGATTGCTTTTTTCGGTCACGTGATTCATTTCATATAGAATGACATCCTCAATTAGACATGGCTAGATTACACCATAATCTGTCGTTTGTCAGACTTCAATTTCTCGGATTCCGATTGGTTGTTCGATAGTTGTCTGTCACGCGAACCAATTTTCAGCCAATCACAAGTATCTTTCTATGTGTCATGTACAAGTCCAGCTTTATAATATTGTTTACAAAACAAGATATGAAATCAATGTTGGTAAATTTAGACATTCTACTCAACTTCTACATGGCAGTTGCAGAACTTATCAAATGTAGAAATTTCAATAGTTTTCCATAATTTAGACAACTTCAATGAACTTTCAAAGACTCTGAAAACCCATTCACAGGGTTGATACATACATTCTTGAGCAAACTTAGATTGAAAGTACATCATGTACTGGATATTCACTATCCTGTTGAGAAACACAGCTTAAACGAAGAATATTAGATTGAAATATATGCCATACTTTATTCAGAAGTTATAGGTGAGGTAGGGAACAGATAGGAATGATCATTAAAATCATTAGAAAATTGAATATTGAAATATATCTACACAATCATATGAAAGAAAATAAGGAATTACAATAATTGTACGAATCAAGTAGTGTGCTTTTGATAAGACATCATTATCAGCTTCACAGAACATTTCAGCAAATCTAAGCCGTTGAACTTCAACTGTCTGGCTCTCTGTATGGTTTCATAGTTATTCTCAATTTTTAATAAATGATGAAATGTCTAAAGCAAACTTGTTTGTTCTTGTGGAATTAGGATTGTGAATCATGTTTACATCATGCTCTTCTGAAAGGTATCTTCTCTATTTCTTTTCAACTTGCTTCTTGACCATGAAATACCTCTGTATTTCGGTACTTCAAATAAATGGAAGATCTCTTTTTCAATCTCTCCTGTCAACCAGAAGTGGAATTTTCCAAAGGCTTTGATAACTTCATAGACTTCAAGCCTATATATTGGAGTTCCAACACACATTTCAGTTTGATTCATTTTCTAGATCTTTATCAGTAATTCATATCATAAGTAGTGTGTGAAAAGAAGAGAAAGCTATGGATTGTACTTGTAGTCAACAAAACTGGACAATTTGTGGCAGTTTAGTATATTTTCCAATACCTTCCTCCAATAACATGCCCATAAAATTATTATTATATAAAATAAGTTACTGTGTTAAAAATATTACAGGAATTATTCTTACTATAAGATCATGGAAACCAATATAATCAACACATAATTCCACAGAAAATATGTCATCAAATGGCTATTTAGTGTTATGAAATATCTTATTTTATTAGAAATATTGCAGCTGAATAGTTTTGTTATCAATTTGTACGAGAGCATTTGTCAACAAATCGTAGTAAGATATCAAGGTCAATTAGTGATTTCCCGCCATTTTTAGAATGAACCCTCTGGTTCACATATACTCTGTGGCCCTATAGTTCAGTGGTTACGATACTATGAACTTGAAATAAAGGTTATGAATAGTTCGCAAACACTTCGCCCGTGCACTTCGCAAAACACGTTTGACATGTACGTGGGCGTAACAAGGAGAGAGCAAAGAGAAGGGTGCAAGGCAAAAATTCATATTGATTTCCACATTCCTATACAATTATTGTTCTGTGCATTTAGTTGAATTCCACATATTGAAATTTAGTTGATCAAAACCCTGTAGAATTCAGAAATACTAACTCATAGAATAAAATATTGTTTGAATGTTTTGTTCTTTTACAAATTTCTCACCCGCCAAAAAATTTATATTTTCTATCCTGCAATAGTCACGTGACTATCACATTCTTCTGAATATTTATTTTATTTACCTATTATTATTTTTTCGTTATGTATATATTCAATCTACCAGATATCAGGCAATCAGATTATCTTACCTTCTGAAATAAAATAAATATGGAATGTTGTACACAACATGTTCGATAGAATTGAGGACATATTGGATGAAAATTCAAGAGAGATAGAGTACACGATATTAAACAGCGTTCATTGCTGAAATTCTATTGATAAATTTATTGAAGCATAAGTCTTTCACAAAATCTTTCAACCAATTTTCAATGAAGGTTTTTCTTGTTTATTGATTTTTCTGAAGAACTAAAAATTAAAAGTGTTGAACCATAGAAAGAGATGGATTCTGTGAACTTGCTTGCTGTGTCGACTGCTGACAGTGCTGCCACCTATAATATTGTCAATGTTGTTAGGCTTACCAAATGGAGTCTAATGGAGTCGATTTAATCGAAATCTTTTGAAAACCTGTCAGAGGCATGGAATATACAGTTAAAATGGTAATCCATGGGATATATTTTCTATAATATTTTGCCGGAATAGTTGTGAAATATTGTGTGTGCTTTTGTGATTATTTACAGTGAGATGTTTACAATATAGACACGGGAGACACCTCTACTGTTTGTCACTTCATTCTGCAAGATTATTACTTATATTTTGGATATTAAAACAAAACCAGCATGAGATTCATCAACTTTGCATGCCAATCTACTTATTTACCAATGTTTGCAATGCTATAGTCATCTTCATAATCATAATAGAGGCATATTCACAGGATCATAAGAAAACCTTATTTTTTCCAGTTTTAATTGCAGTAGCCTATAAGAATGCTCCCAAGTTCAGTTTTGAGATGGATAGTTGATATCTACTGAAGAAATAACTTGCAGGATGGTTGGTATAGCTTTGTTTATTTTCTTCTTGCAGACCTAGTTATGTATATTCCAGCAATACTCAGGTCCTGGTTGACCATGTAGTGAGTACTCTTCTGTGATCCTTCACTACTGTCAGAATAAATGGAAATTTCAATATTTATTATCTATGTACATCTGTAAGTATTTACAACAATATTTTTATTTCAGGCAGTGCAGGATATTCAGCCTAGCTGCACAAATTGAGATTGAGTGCAATGTCACAGAGAGTTAAAAGGCCTAATCGTTCTGATGATGCCTCTGTACCTGTCAAAAGGCGTAAAGTGAGTACAAAACATCTCTTATGATGTACTGATGGTTGATAGCGAAACTTACAAATTCAATGGTTGAATATGGTCAGTTGTTCATCGTTTTCATTACATCATATGAATTGAATGAAATGGTTTCTGTTTACTGACTTTGGAAAATAAAATTTTCAACAATTACCTGTTCCACATTCAACCTCAAGCCAAGGAATGAAACAATTGAGGTAAATAGGAAAAATATCATCAAAAGATGAGGTTTCCACTTCGTTTCATCCTAAAATTCAAATATTTACTGCTCATTTATTGAGGTTTCAAAGAACCAGGGGAGTAGTTCTATAATATCTAACAATGACATGTTTTTAGTGCAAAGTTTTTATTTTATTTGAGCTTTGGATGAATATTTTATCTTATTGAGTGAGTGGTTTCACCTTTATTTTGATTATGCCTTTTACTTGTCAAGAGGTAGTAATGAATCTTCTGGATATGAATGCATTCTACATAAACAACTAATGACAAAATATTATTCCCCATTATTCTTACCAAAGATGTTAGTGGAATGAACATGTGTGGATTACTAATAATCAATAAAACATAAGAAAGAAAATTCCTATAAAAGTGTACACCATATTTAAAATAAATTTTTCACCAATATCTTTTTTTTCTGCCTTTGATTTCCACCACAATGAAAACTCTGTTTCTGATCAACTATAACAACAATACATAATAAGGTATAGTCTATTTATTTGAGCAAGATAGTTGTGTCAGCTTGCAGTAGGTGTTGCTTGTTTTTTTTTTCAACAATACTCAGAATCAGAAAGTTAGGTCAAGTTTATCATTTGAGTATTTTTTTATGTTTTCAATGTGTGAAATATGTACATCAAAATTGGATAACTATCGACTATGGATAACCAGTTTTTCAATATCGGTGAAAATTTCCAACTTTATTAGTGGATCAATGATTTTTCTTCAAATAAGTTTGACATCATTATGAAGTCATTGTGAAGTGTTTCTATAATTATTGATGCCTAAATGTTGCCAGAACCAATCAGAAGTTCAGTAGTTAGCTATTTTGCACTATTGGTATCAAAAGATAATCAAATCTGTCAGAACTATCTTCCTCAGATAAATAGACAATAGTTCGAGATTTCCTTATTCATAATTTCAAGGATTCACTTCACTTTGAAGGTATTCACAATACTGAAGAATTATTCTGCCTTGCATTGGTTCATTAAGTTACACAAGTCAATGCAGCTGTTTTTTGTGCTTTACAGCGGACGGCGGCGGAGGAAGAGGAGGCGGCGGCCTCCTTGGCGTCGGCGGCGTCGCCGGCCGCCGGGGGCGGCGCCTGGCCGCGCCCCAATGACTTGAAGGGCATTTACAACCGCACCACCACCGAAGCACCTGCCGAACTGTTCCGCAAAGACCTCATCAGCGCTATGAAACTCCCCGATTCTGAACCGTTGGCCGCCGACGAATATTGGTTGATCGTGGATCAATGGAAGCAAGAGTGGGAGCGTGGAGTGCAAGTGCCCGTCAATCCGGATTCGCTGCCCGAACCACTCGTCACCGTCAACAGGGCCGCCCGTTTCCGCCCTCGTCACGATTTTAGGCTGTAAGTAGAAAACGCCTAATTCAAATCGAATAACCTGGGTACATTTCACAATCTTAGTCGGCGTATCAAAATCCATAGGAAAAGATAAATTTAGCCATCATTTTCGCGAAAAAAATTCCTATTTCAAAGGCAAATGAATACTTTATTCTACTTTTTTATTGTACCCTGTAAAACTATGACTTTTGGACCGTTGGTAGAGGGTTGATGGGGTGTGTTATTTCTCATGTCAATTTCTTCACCTTGGAAATGCTTCTAATTTTTTTACATTTCTTTTTGTTCATGGGATACAGTCATTGTAAGTTTCAAAAGAGGGCTCATTTGCTCTTAAATGAATGAAATAAAGGGTGGGCCATCTATTGGTACGTTTTTAAAAATGCGATTAAAATATTATGCATTGATTTTTTTTTGTTGTTGTAGAGCTAAAAGTATCCCCGTCAAGAATGGAAAACGATTTCATTCATGTGGCTTCCTCTACTGGCCTTACAGTATGCCATTCGGTCACCCCAATTAGTGATGACATTTTGAACTACCTCGGCGCCAATTTCACTCAAAACCGTCATAATGTTGTTTTTCAAAGCTGGAATTGTCTTTGGGTTATCGGCATAACATCGGTCTTTAACGGCACCCCACAGGAAGAAGTCCAGCAGTGTAAAATCGCTGCTACGTGCAGGCCAATTGACATCTTAAACTTGGTGCGCAGAAGGTAGATTGTAAGTCGGCTTGTATGGCATGTGGCGCCATCTTGTATCGAGCGTCGATTTTAGGCCATAAAAAGTTGGGTCAAAATCGACGTCATTATTGAGCTGGTCTATGAGTGAACTGATATTGAAGCGGATGGTCATTTGCTTTCAACTCCTGAGTCATCTGGATTTTGTAGGCGAATAATCTAACGTCTTTATGCGGTATTCTCCTCAGTCTGGTGCGACTAATGCTCAGTTGCTGCGATCGGCGTCGAGTTGAGGTCGTCGGATTCTGTCTCACACTTATAGCCACGACCTCAATATTCTCGGGTGTGCGCACTGTCCGAGCTCTGGGACCACTTCTGTCATCCACTGACAACCCGTTCTCACGAACTTTCTTCATCAATTTTCGTATAGCGCCTTCGGTGGGTGATTTATGACGACCCATATTTCTTTTCCGAATTCGCACAGTTTCGACGACACAACACTGACTTTGAAAATAAGTTTTTTAAATTTCAAAACGCTCTTCAAGAGAAAACATGTTGTTTCGTGCCGCGGGCGGTATGGCTAATGAACTGGAAAAATTTCGGGTCTGTAGCTCGTTTGCCGTTGTCATACGACGAAATTCAAAAACGTACCCACAGATGGCCCACCATTTAGTAAAATAGTGAAGTTAGCCTTGTTGAAGGGGAAACTATTGGGAGAGGAAAATAAAAAAAAACTGGGTACATTTCTCAACGTTCTGGATATCGTACATCTCCAAAAAAATATTTTCATCTCCTCCATTGTCGTTTCGCCACATAGACACACAAAACGAACATAATAAATCAACTCTTGTTTTTACAGGCCGAAAAACAAATACATACGCATCACTAAAGACGAGAACTTCAAGCCGGAGGAGCACGTCCTGTCTCACGCGCCCGCCAAATCCGAGGCGGCATGTTCGTACGACTTGGACGAGTGCGACGTCGCATGGTTGAAGATTTTCAACGCGGAACGCGCCTCTGCTGGGCTGGCACCCGTCTACGAGGAGCAACTCGAAAGGGTGGTGGAGAGGATGGAGTTATGCTGTTGGGACAGGTAAGATACACGGCGTTTAGGAAATTATTTTAGGACTGACTCTGAAATATGGAAAAAAATATGAGAAATGAGATGACGTATTCAGGTTGTATGCATAATGTTCATTGAAGTTTTGATAGGGAACATTTTTAATATTTTGGAATATGTAGAAGAGTCATGGAGGCATGGAGTCGTCAAAGAGAAAGCAAAAAAATAAATAATCAATTCTTAATCGATTGATTAGAATACATATTCATAAAGAAATAGGTGAACATTTTGTTTGGAAAAATGTGGATATTAATTTGTCAATATAAATTTTTGTTTACAAATAAGGCATTTATCAGTTGTGATATTTATCGTTTCTTCAGAAAGTGTTACTGGCATTCGTTCATTATTTATTGAATGATTATTATTCGTTGAAACCAAATTTCAAATATTAAAAGGGGAATAAGAAATGAAAAAAAAAAATCTTACAACATTGTGACTTCAAGGGAATAGATCCAAAACTTATTTTTTCAAACACAGTGAAATCAAAGATATATTCATATAGTTGGAAATTTAAGCATGCAAAAATAACTTTTTGCTAACATTATTTTTTGTTGAAATTTTGAGATTGTTATGCACTTGTTAATAATAGAAAAATAAGCAACAAGATCTCATGGTATGTGTGAATATATTTGGGAAATTATTTTTACCATAATTAAATTTGTTTTTTTCGTTTCATCCATAAAATCAACTTTTGAAGATTATTGATTGATTTTTTATAAAACTGACTTGCCATCAATTTGAAGAAAGAATACTTTGTAAAATTGAAAACACAATTAATCCAAACCTCAACTATTATTGACCTCCTTAGGTCTCATATGATTCTATCGATTTCATTTTGAATCGTTTGTGTTGGTAATCCCACTTCAGGTTTTAGTTTATTAGCAATAAATGCCTAAAATGCACTTATCCCAAGGCATACAAATATGGCTGAAGCTATATCTTCAAGAATATGTACATAAATCATTTGTTCCTAATAATTGCGATATATTTAGTCGTGTCCCTCGCGCTTCCTACCGAAAACCGGCACGAACTTTCCGGACAACCCAATAAAATAATATACAGTTGGTAAAAGTAATGAATCTGATTAGGATCCAATCGATTCTGCGTGACGAAGAGGGAATGGGCATCGAATACGACGAGAACGTCATCTGCGACGTTTGCCGGTCTCCGGACTCCGAAGAGGGTAACGAAATGGTGTTCTGCGACAGCTGCAACATCTGCGTCCACCAGGCCTGCTACGGTATCACGCGAATTCCCGACGGCCAATGGTTGTGCTGCACGTGCAACTTGGGCAAGAGGCCGGAGTGCGTGCTGTGCCCGAACAAGGGCGGCGCCATGAAGTGTCTACGAACCGGCAAGAAATGGGCGCACGTATCGTGCGCCCTCTGGATACCGGAGGTGAGCATCGGCTGCGTGGAGAAGATGGAGCCCATCACCAAAGTGTCGAGCATCCCTCAGAGTCGGTGGGCTTTAATATGTGTGCTATGTCGGGAACGTGTCGGGGCGTGCATACAGTGCTCGGTAAAGACTTGTAAGACCGCGTATCACGTGACGTGCGCCTTCAAGCACGGCCTCGAGATGAGGGCGATCATCGAGGACGAGAACGCGGACGACGGGGTGAAGCTGCGGTCGTACTGCGAGAAACACAGCAAGTCCAGCAAGAAGGAGAAGAGCAATTGTTCGGGATCCGAAGACGACGACTCGAAGCGGAAGAAACGAAAGGAAATGACGTCGGAGGAGAAGAACCAGGCGAGGGCGGCGCGGCTCCAGGAAATCGAAGCCGAATTCTTCAAGCACGTCACCATCAAAGACATTTCCATCCACCTCGACTTGGACAACGAGGCGCTGCAATACATCTACAACTACTGGAAGCTGAAGAGGAAAGCCGGGTTCAACAAGCCGCTGCTGCCGCCGAAATCCGAGGACGTGGACGTGCTGTCGCAGAAACGCGAACAGGCCGATCTCGAGAAGATGAAGATGTTCGTACAGCTGCGACAGGATTTGGAGCGGGTTCGCAACTTGTGCTACATGGTCAGCAGGAGGGAGAAGTTGTCGAGGACTTTTTTCCGGATGCGCGAGCAGACGTTCCACAAGCAAGCGGCCGTTCTGGAATCGTCCCATTCCCTTCAGTCGACTGTCGTCGAAGCTGTGATAGAGGCCAACCACGGGCCATCGATATACGACAGGTTGTACTCGCATAACGGCGCCGAAGACCACACCAACGACTTCGACACCATCCTGGCGAGGATAGCGGGCGTCAAGTCTCCGACCCACTCCGGAGACGAGTCCAAGACGGAGCTGAACGGGTTGTTCAAAGACGTCAAGAACAATCCGTACAAGAAAATCTACTACAACGGCACGTCGAAGCGGCGCAGCGCCAGCATGTACGGCAGCAGCTTGTCGAGCGCGAGCAGCGAGGACGAAAAACCGAAAGACAACAAAGAAAACAGGTTGCTCTCGAGCTCGGAAGACGACAAGCCGCGAAAGAAGCCGACCACCCCTCACAAAACAAACAACATCACCAAAGTCCTGGATAGGAAGGCGAAGAATGCGAATTCGGCTCGGAGCAGGCTAGAGAGCAGCAGCGAGGAGGATCTGAAACCGGTCAAGAAGGGTTGGGGCAGCGAATCGAAATCGAGGTTGAGGCAGGTGGAGAAGGAGCTCGGCGACACGGGCTCGGAAAGCGACGAGCTGATGCCGATCCGCTCGTCGCAGAAGGGAGCGAGTTCGAAGAACATCAGGTCCATGTCGTCCATCTACTCGGACAGCGACAGCACCGACGAATCGATGAGAAACGACGACAAATCCACCAACGACTCGAGGAAGCCTCGGACGAAGGCGGCCGTGAAAGATTTCTCGCACAAACCTTCCGCGAAAACGGCTATTAGTAAAGACAGTCCCGAGAGCAAGAAAAAGGCGGCGGAAAGTGCGGTGAAGAAGAACGATTACGTGCCGAGCGATCTGATTGTTCCACAGAGGCAAGCGGCGAAAAAGGCAACCGAGAACTTGAAGACGACCACGGTTTCCAGGACTAAGGAACACGCTCCAGCCGAGGAAGCGGTCAAGACGGAAGAAAAGCCGAAACAAAAATCGAAGAGCAAGCCGAACAAAGACATCAAAGAGACTCCGAAGGAAGATGAGAGAGCGAGAGAGAAGGAGGTTGTTCGGGAAACGAAAGAAACGCTCAAAGACAAGAAGAAGGAGACCAAATCTTCACCCGATGTTACTATCGAAAAAGAGGCCGAGAAAGTGGAGCTGCAAGAGTTCCTAGCTTACGTTCCTCAAAGGCAAGCTGCCAAGAAAGCTGCCGAGCACATCAAGAGCGGTCTCGGCAAACCAGCGGCGCCAGCAACAGAATCTCAATCGATAGACAATGAGAAACCCGCCAAGAAAGAGTTGGACACCAAGGCCAAGAAAGAAGTCGTCGACGCCAAGAAGGCGGAGCCTCCCAAGGCGGCCAAAATACCGGACAGCAAAAGAAAGTCTTCCACGAATTCCACGAGCAGTTCGTCTTCCTCGACCAGCAGTTCTTCCGACTCATCAGGTAGCTCAAGTTCGGACAGCGAAGACGACGACGATGACGACGAAGAAGAAGACGAAGAAAAGGTCAAACCGCCACCGCGTTCGGAGAGTCTTTTCTCGAGCCCCGTCCGAGAAACGGCGAAGCGGACCACGGCCGCGGACTGGCCCTTTCTTGACAAGGGACCCAGGCCCGCGGCGACCTCTGGTTCCTCAAGCTCGAGCGATTCCAGTGCCCCCTCCTCTCCTCGAAAACCATCCCATCCTAAGACAGACTCTTCATCGCGAGCCGCAACACCGAAATCGATACGAAACAACAAGAAACTACAATCGACGAGTCCTCAGCAGTGTCGCGGCCGAGGTCGCGCCGCCAGAGGACGGGCCAGGCCATCCGCCGACTCTGGTGATCGGATCGGACATGCTGATGTCGGGTCTAGAGATTTGTCTGATGGCCAGCGTGTCGGTATGGAAGGAGAACACCGAGGCCGAGGAAGAAAGGGAAAACAAACGGCCGTTCGAAACAGCGTGGATGAGAAGGTCGACAAAGAGGCCGATCAGTCCGTCAAAGTGCCCTCGCCAGTCAGGAAAACGGATAAAGAAAGGATGAGCCACGAACCGGAGATCGGCAAGCTGGAGCAGGAGATATTGGAAAGGAAAGCGGGTAAGGATGCTGGGAGGAGCAAGAGCTCAACGCTCGATCGACTTTTCGGCGGAAATCATGAGAGGAACAGGGAAGAGAAGAAAATCGATAGATCTGAACAAGAAAAGACTCCTAAAGGCGAGAAATCTAGGCTAGATTCGACCGAGAAGCACACCAAACCTCTTATAGCTCCGGAAAAATTGATAATACGTGAAAAGTTCTGCTCCAAGGATAAATCGCAATCTCACTTGGAAAAATCGTTGGAACTGTCTGAAGTTGTATCCAAACAGCTGCAACAAGAAAACGAGGTTATTCCAGAATCGCTTCCGCTCCTATTAGAAGACAATCCGAAAGTTTTGCCTAAATCGCCTAGTAAAGAAATTAGAGAACAACTCGACAAAAAGACTGAACATAAAGACGACAGGAAATCTGCGAATAAGAAACCGCAATCCAAGAATAGAAGCATCGACGATTTGTTAGCCAGCAAACTGTTGAGTAGTGACACTAAAGAAAACAAGATTGATCTGAACAAACCGCCCACACCCAAACAACCGAAACCCATGGACGAGATCATCATAGCTGACAAAATTGTCGAGGATCATTTGCAAAGTCATAAAGCCAACGATTTTTATATCCGTCAACCCGAGGTCCAAGAAGTATTCCACGCACAACCTGACATCACCAAAAACTTCCTCAACGAGCTGGATCACGACAAGAAGAATAATCTGAAGCCGCCCGGTTTGACTAATCAAGTGTTACAAAATAGGTCGATATTTTCTCCCCAGCCGCACGTCAAAGAAACGGCGGATTTCTTGGACTTGGTCAATTTCGATGACGACATGGGAATGTCCAAGGACGACGATATCTCCAAAGGGCCTCTGACGTGGAATTTCAGCAACGCCAACCTCATAAGGGAAGACACCAAGGAGGAGAGCGCTAGGGAAACCTTGAATCTGGTTGAAAAACTACGGATGGGTCTCTCTAAAAAGTCCACCGTAGGCGAGATCAGTGATACGGGGACGAGCAGCGAGATGGAAAACGACAAAGTCGATTTCATGGAACAGGTGGTGCCTGTTGATTCATCCGAAATCTCGAATAAAGATGTCGCGAGCGAACAGCAAGTTATGGACCGTGTCGATCCCCAAGTCAAAGTTCCATCGATCGAACTGGATCAGCAGAAACCGTTCGAGAAAGTGGATAAAAACGCAGACCAACAACAACCGCATACCGGTTATCCTTACATGAACGCTGATAGCAACTCGTCCGTAGAGCCAGCGAAGAGCATGCCCATACCTCAGCAGGACACCTTAACCGACCACCCAGCTCCTCTAGAAGGCGACGAGCGTTGGGTACCTCCCAGCGGCAACTACTCCAATATGCAACCGCCGTTTTTCAACGATCCCGCCCAACATGCTCTCTACCTGGAAGCGTACGTCAACGCGGCCACTCAGGAACACCACAAGAAACTGCCCTTGAACGCTCTGCCTCCTCAGCTGGACGTCCGGTTGCACGGCGATCCCCTCAAGAGCCAATCGCCTTCGCTCCACGACAGAATCGATAAGAGAATCTCGCAAACGCCGCTCATCGATCCCGCATCGATGGACTGCATGAACAGCCCGATGCCTTACTCGAACATCCACCCGCAAGCCAAGTGGGCAGACTGCGAGATCATTCCAAATCGTAGGTCGTCTTCGAGCTCGGTGGCTTCCTCAACCAGTTCGGGCTCCAGACGGGACGACGAAGATGGGAGGCTGCAAGACGTCAGGATGGTGAACCACGCCGCTTTGGACGTCGCCTCGTATCTGCCCACCCAAGGGCCGCCCAACTACCCGCCCAACTCAATCGATAACTTTGGCGGCGGCTTCTCGGACGGCTCGTGCTACCCGGTCAGCCTGTTCCCGCCGCCCAATCTCAATACTCAATTGTCTTTTCCTCCGTCAGGGCATGCAGCTATGTTCCCTCCCGCGTTCGCGGCTCCGTTTCCCACCCCTCATTCCATTCCACCCATTCCCAAGCCGATGGAGGAGAGCATACCGCCGTTTTCGGCCAGTTGCACTGCCGCGTTCACCTCTTCCGAACACAATATGGCTCTGACGGCGGCCATGGTGAATCTGCCGCCGACGACGTCGAAGCCGTCGGACGGCGGTTTGGGGCCGCCAACGTCGACGGAGATGCCGGCGTGCAGCCAATCGTCTCTGACGCCCACCACGCCCGTCGCCGATAAGGTCGAGGTTTCCCCGGCCATGAGCAGTAGCACGCCCACCGCCAACAGTGCTCTACCCTCGCCCAGTACATCGATGAAGTCGAACAATAGTTCGACCGGCAAGAAATCGCCCAGCAAGCCGACCAGAACTTCGGCCAGAGTTACGTCTCAGATGATGAACAAGTCTCCGGCCAAAAGTCCAGGTAAAATTCACTTTATAGTACTGAGAGTTTGTGGAGCTGCTTTGAGGTCGTTTTAGAACATAAGCCTTGTATGCCAATTGATTTTAATTGGGAGATAAATGACATTAAAAAACTACATATTTGGTAGATCTCTTGAAAGTTGACAATATGTCATCCAATAAAATGTTTTTCGAAATAATAGTTTGTAACAAAAAAAAACTACAATTCAATGATAATTTATATTGGACTAGTTTCAATTCAATAAAACTTTTTCAAGGTATGAAAAAATAAGTGTAAAACATTTCAGGGGTGATTCCTCTTCGAAAAAGAGAAACGCTTTTAGGTTGAAATTCTTCCGGCTAGTTGCTAACGAGTTCGAAATATGCCGAAACTTCCAACTCAAAAGAATGAGTTGGAACGCAGACTTGCAACTATACACGTCAGAACACATAAAAAATTATCACGGATTTATAGTTGAACATCTTTTTTTTGGTGTTTACATTGATGAATGGCTAAACTGGTCATAACATATAGAGGAAGTCTCTTCGAAGCTTGGAAAAGTGTCCTATGGACTGAGAATAACACCTACAAAAGCAAGCAGCTTTGTCTCTTCATTTTGCAAATTTTGTATTCTCTATGATACGGAATAATTTTTTGAGGATCCAATAAGAACACAAATAGAATATTTGTTATTCAAAACAAAGTGATAAGAATAATCAATTCCAAAAATTATAAGGCCTCTTGTCGAACAGTTTTCAAGAGTAATAACATCAAAAATAGAGAACTTTTCAATCCTAATGCCACAGAACACCAATATTAAGACCTTCTGAAAAATTTCCCTATTATATGGCCATGAAATTTCACAAGTTACCAGTACTTCTAAGACGTTCTGCTAGTAGCAATCAATTATAAAAAACTCCAAAAAGGTACCTGTAGATCTAAAACCCTACTGTGTTGAGGATTTTTCAAAACATATCATTGTGTTTGACGTGTAGCATTTTCGAAAATAAACATTATTTTTATTATTATTGCGGATGGCATGTTTATGTACATAGTTGAATTTCTCTTGATGTTGAAATAATTCGTCTATTGTAGGTAAAAGTCCCAGGCAAGAAACAGCCCTTAAGCAGAGCGGACCTGGCCGAGGTAAAGGAGAAAGCAAACGAGGTTCGAGCAAATCCGGTTTCGCTAGAGGAGCTGCGAACGTCAGAGGTCGAGGTAGAGGACGAGGGAGAGGACGAGGAAATCACCACGCCGACAACGATTTCGTCGGTATGGGGACAATCCACAACCGATTGGCAGGAACGGTGTACGATTTGGACTTCGAAGACGACATCAGCAACGACAACATGGCCGATTTGAAATCGATGAGAGAAAGAAGGAAGTCGGTTGACGTGCACGAGAGGAAATTCGAATCGTTCGGCTCCACCAGAAGTTCTTCCAGATCACCGAAATTTTCTAGCCCGTCTCAGACCTCGCACCACAAAAACCGCAATTACAGCACGGACCTGCGGGAATTGAGGCCGCCCACGCCCATCGAGGACAGCAGGTCGAAGACGGACGTCTCTTTAGCCAGTTCGGACAACGACGGCCCGCAGTTGTTCCCCGATGTCACTCCACCTTTGCCCGGCCCCGTCGACATGCGAACGTACAGCAGCAGCTTCGATCAGCAGACGTACAACGAGCAGAACTTGCTGAGCGCCTTCGCCAGCGGCACCACCGAAACCCAAGTCCAGGAGATCGACGAGGACTTCGAGAAGGAACTGCAAACCGTGCTGAGCGTCAAGAAACCGGTGGAGACTGTTTCTTCGCGCGGCGAGACCGCCAGCCACATCAAGGTCTCGCTGTCGGACGCCCGCAATCAGCTCAAGGTGAAGATCAAAGGCCCCATCGCGAACTACACGTCGACGGTGGCGCCTCTGCCCGCCGCTCCCACAGTCGATCCCATCATCGTGACCAACGTGAACTCGGCGATGAACAACGCGATGAGCATTTCCTCGGCGGCGATGTCGTCCGGTGGAGGGCCTTCCAGCCTGAGGCGGATGAGGAAGAAGGAGCTCCTCCGGCAGTACTGGACGCAGGACATGAACATGGACGAGCCGGCAGGCGGCAACGCCGGCTACACGGCGCCGACGGCCACTCCCATCAGGAGCACCATCATCACCATCCCGAAGGCGGTGGCGTCCATACCGAAACCCACCAAGGAGGATTACCGAGACTACCGCACCGAGCCGGACGACTCGGTGGTCGTCGACAGCAAACACCACCGGAAGGAGTCCAAGGCGAGGCAGGGGATGTCGAGGGAGCTGCGGCAACTGGACTTGTCGGTCGACTACGACGGCCAGCTGGAGAAGCGGCGGAGCTCGTCGGGCAACAATTCCGGGGTGGAGTCGAACAAGCGTAGGGGACGACCGCCGAGGTTGCCGCAACAGCCGCTCACCCCGAAGCTCACCATCAAATTGGGCAGCGACGGCTCGGCCACCACGAACAGCGTCGTCGAGACGGGAGACAGGATAAGGCCGCCGAAGAAGCGGCTCGCCGTCGCCACCCTCAACAAACCGTCGGTGGAGGACCTGAAGCGGGAGAGCATGAAGTTCAGGAAAATGATCAGGAAAAAGCACCGGAAGAGGGACAAGAGCGAGAAGAAGAAGAAGAGGAAGCTGGATTCGGACGATATACAAATCATACCGATACAGAGCGACAACCAGATCAAGATGACCATCAGGATAGGTAAGAAAAGTGACGGCGACGTCGCCGGCGAGAGACGGACTAGCGGCGAAACTAACGAAAGTGACGCGGATAATTTGCCGTTGAAAAAGACGCCGATCAAGTTGAAGTTGGCGCGGTGCCAGGAGGGTTCGGGTTACGTGATGAAGCCGGCAGTGGCTAGCTCGGAGAAGGAGGCGGATGTGCGTAGCGTGCAGCCCGGGCAGCCGCCGCCTACCGAGCCGGGGCAGCCGCCCCCCGATGTAACGCAACCGCCGCCGCAACAACAACCACCCGCCCCGATGATTGCAAACAAAGACTGCGAAGTTAGGTGATAATTATTACCGTGTACCATATAACTCGTTTCGAATTGTAATATAGTGTAATATTTTCGTAGACCATACACAAAAACACACAGCCGGTGATACAAACTTGTACAGAATAGTCTAGCTGATGTTATTCGCTAATCGAAAGGAATTCGTATTGTGTCTAGTGACCGTGTAGAAAGTAGACACATCGTGTAATGTCATTATTTGAGTGTACAAAGTCAATTACAACAACCACAGACGTGTAATCATATTTTTGTATATACTGTAAGTTATTATTATTATTACTATGGTAATTGTGAATATACAGAATAGTACTAATTTATATATTTCCCTCAAATGATTAACTCGTGTTGATGATTTTTGATAGATAGACTCGTTATAGAATTTCTTGAATTATTATAACAGAACAAATGGCTTGAGTGCAATTTTATTAGTTGTTATTTTCAGAGCCATTTCGATTTTATTGTACAGATTTATTCTTAACTTGTGCAGTATAAAAATACTTAAAGAATTTTATAGAATGTATAGTAAGATTTTATTTTTTTATATCTTCATGTTTTTTTATCAACGTGTACGTGTTACGTGTATATTTTTACTGCAAGTATTACAGCACAAGCCATTTGTTGTTTCATGTTACATGATACGAGGTATAATAGAATATGAACTATGAACAACTCGACCATTTTCTATAAAAATATCTGAATCCTTCTCAATTTGTATTACCTTCCGCCACTGTACCATGAAAAGCACAAAACTGTTATTTAATTTGTACATTATGTTTATAAACTGAACTGTAAGATTCTTGTCTATTGTTCAAATATGTACACAAAGTTGATTCATAAATTATATTCAGTTTTATACAAATTCTAGTCTTTTTTATTTAATCTATTTATGTGTTTTTCTTCAACAATCACTAATGATGGTGATTACAGTAGAAATAAAAATGAAAAATGAAAAACGCACGCCTGTGAATTATATACTTCCTTTGCTGAAATATCAATTGAAATTTGTATTTGTCTCTAAATCAGTTGGCTGGAACGCTCCGCATAAAATAGATATATTGCCATTAAAACAGCCTTCCAACTAAAAAAAAAAATTCAAATGCACAGACTGAAATCCATAAGAATCCCTTTCCAAACATGTAATAGAGCATCTGCGGTGTATTACAAAATGGGCGTGTCTTTCTCGCATGGAGAGTAAACAACTTCATACCTTTCTGTTCATTATTTTTGTATTGTGTTCGTGAATGCTCAAGCTGATAATTTGTATTGTTATTCACATTACGTGTTGATTCAATTTTGAAAAAAAAACATTCATTGCAAAGTTTCGTTTTCATTTATTGCTTACCCTTCCAATCGTTTGACATTCGATACTGTAATCGGCTAGACGTCAGTTGCATATGCTTCATTGAATAAACTGTGCTTTTACTCTCGGAGCAATTTTATGAACGCAGCTGCTAGAAAACGGTTAACTGACAGATGTCATGGGCTTTCTACAAAAACCCGCCATTCAGTTGGATGCTCGAGTTGTAGACAGTTCAAGTACAAGTGAAATTTTAATTAACAAAAATGTCTGGTCGCGGAAAAGGTGGTAAAGGAAAAGCAAAATCCAAATCCCGTTCAAGTCGCGCTGGCCTACAGTTTCCTGTCGGAAGAATATACCGTTTGCTGAGGAAAGGCAACTATGCTGAGAGAGTTGGGGCAGGGGCCCCCGTTTACTTAGCGGCCGTTATGGAGTACTTGGCTGCTGAAGTTTTGGAATTAGCCGGAAATGCTGCTCGCGACAATAAAAAGACCAGGATCATACCAAGGCATTTACAATTAGCAATTAGGAACGACGAAGAGTTGAATAAATTGCTTTCGGGGGTGACGATAGCTCAGGGAGGAGTTCTACCAAATATACAAGCAGTTTTGCTGCCGAAGAAAACGGGTACTGCAGCCACTGGAACCGGGGGTAAATCCTCTAAGTCACAGTCACAAGATTATTGAAACTAGTTTGTTGTATTACTGGAATTAAAAGAACCAACTGTAGGATGAAAATATTTTTGTTCTTGCACTTTATATTCGTTTTCAACATTCTATAGTTGGCATATCCTTGTATCTTATGATGAATAAATATTGTTTGTGAATTAAATTTTTTTCAGAATTATTGTTTTTACAGTGTAGTTTTTTGCCACTGAACAAAATTAAAGGTGACACATGAAACTTCAAGATATTCAGATAGAAAATAGATTGAAACAAAATGAGAAGAACAAATTTTATTGCTTTAGTACCAGGAATTATGTACACTTGATATAAATAAAATAGAAAACATTACAAAATATAACTTTGACGAGCTTCTCATTAAAATTATAAACTAAAATTCTTAGTGAGTTTTTACAGAAAATAACATCAAGACACACATCTGAATAAATAGTTGTACAAAAATAATAATCTTAAATACTATCTTAAAAGTTAAATAAATTTGACTACTTACATAATTCAGGTATTTCAAAATTTCCATAAATCGAATGCAACATAGATTTGATAGGAATATTCACTCTATTATTCTTTCAAGTATTGTAATGGTTTTGATGTTTCAAATTGAAAATATACTGATCAAAATTTAAGTATATAATTCCCTCAAACCAATTGGTGAAAGTTGTATTTAATCTAAAGATTAGATAGAGTACACAAAAAATCTGCAATGGAATAAAGAGGATATACGAATTCAAATACCCCTCAAAATTCTTACAATATTTTTGAGAAAACGTCACCAATTGCATAAACAGGATAATTCAAGTATTTTCTGCTTACAAAACAGTTTTTTTAACCCTTCCACCGTTTTCCTTCCAGCAATTATTCAGACCATCAACAACATATAGCAGAAAATACTTAATGGTCCAGTAAAGTTAAATGCATTTACTTAAACATATCATCGAAAGTAAATAATAAATGAAAACTGTTCCATGATTGGTGCAAAGTTTGGTCATTGAAAAAATATTGTTCCGAGTATTTTAGGCATCAGTAGTTCAATAGAAAAATAAATATATTTCCAATAATACAAAATGTCTTTCAACATTATATAAAAGTTTTCATAATTGAACAGTTAATGGAGGACAAAGTTGAACAAATATTATGAAATATTTAAAGCAGCTAGTCCAGATTTTGGTTTCAGAAAATAAACTTTTCATTGATACATCAGAATATAAAACAAATATTGTAGGAATACAAAAAATATGGACATTCATTCACCTATACCTCAAAAAAATTAATAAATAATCAGTCATTCCAGGCGAACTTCATTCAGAAAATTTAACGAAAAACATTCGAACAAATCATCATCGTGACCTCATTTTAAAGATCAATTTCTTAAAAATAATTTCTACTATAATTACATGCCCTCTCAAATGAAGGCTAACATTCAAAAACATTCACGCACACACAATAACAATGGAAATTTACAAAAACTGTAGAATCCTACTTCAGATTTTCTAGTTCCCAGAAAGATTTCACATATCTTATCCTAGAATTTTTAAATCATAAAGGAAATTTAATGGATTCTAGGAATGTAATCTAATCTGAATATCTAAGAATATGAGTTTACATTAATCACCTTGAACGATACCAGAAACAATTTGGAATTTGAAGAAATTCATCTTGGTGGATTCAAGAGACATATGTGTCCAAATTATTCAAGAAACGGGAAAATCTGAACAGACTAAGACCAGCCCGATTGACGCACGTCACTGTTGCTTTTGAATGAAAAGAAAAAAGTGACACGACGGAGACGCTCATAACATATCTTTAAAAGACAACAAGTAAACATCCACACAGCGGCATTTCGAAGTATTCAAATGCGATTTACAAGAACATTTTCATACATCCTGAATAAATCAGAATGGAGTTACAATTTTGAAAGACATTGTCGACTAGCTTATTTCAAATAGGACACCTCATATATTATTTCATTATTAGATTGTGAAATTCTCTCACCTCATCTATTTATTTTCTGGTTTTCATAAGAAAATGGGAATACTTTGGCAAACTATGTGGGGAAAACAGCATGAATATTTTTTATATCATCGACTTGGATTTAGAACCTTACAACATCAATGAGTACATGATCTATGTTTTTTGAAAGTTCCGGTGTACAGAGAAGGCAAATTTCGATGTTTGTATAGGGTAACTTTGTAACTATAGGATCTCGATCTCTTTTTTCGAGTCGTGTTCACTGGCAAAAACAAAAGTCGTCTTTTGTTTTCGAGTTATGAACAAATGTTTGGCTTTTTGACACATACGAATATCATGTTTGTTGTAAAGATAGGTGAAAGTACATTTTACATTCTTGAGTATTTCTTCGTTTAATACAATTCTGAGTTATGACCTCAAGATGTATTTCAATGAAAGTCATAGTTGAACATGGTCCAATATGGTTCTTGTCTTTTTAAACCATGTATTCTATGTTGGCGTGTTTTCGATGTGCGAGTCTACTTTACTTAATTACCATTTTTTTTATTTATTGACAATGTCATAAGGAAATTACAATATTATTTGTGAAATGCCTCAGTCAAAGTAATAAAAATTGTGATATCACATATGAGTAATCAATGAATCCTAATAAAGCTATTTTCAAGAATACAAAAAAATCTTATCATTAAATAAACCGAGTAACATATTATTCCTTATAATTCCGCCTACATTCGAACAATATTTGGAAAACGTGAAGAGAAACAAAATATAATTTTCACCATTGAAAACTCGCACATCAGAAGCGACCCAATATGTGATACATAGAGATCGAGGATACCATCTCAAATTTTTCGCGTCTCGTACGATGTCGTTCCCCGTTTAATCTCACGTATGTATAATAAAAGGAAAAAGTAATATTCGTATGAGTTTTGCAAAAATTTTCACCGTTTTCTTCACTGAAAAGAATCTCACAATATTCCTAATATTTTAACCAATTTCTGAAAAATCAAGTTGAAAGTGTTTATTCTGATCTCAGTCGTCTCTCACTTTGTACCTCACTAGACCCGAAGAAAAAGGTGACTAGCAATTATTCTGATGAGCTCAGAACATAAAAAAAAAACGAAATCCTGAAAATCGCATTCGGATGCTTACAAAAAATTGTCTGCGACAGTTACTCGCCGCTAGATTCCGGATCGGACGTTCCGGAGCTAGACTCTTGTTCTTCATCTTCACCTCTCTCTTCTTCATCATCCTCTTCTTCTTCCTCGTCGTCGTCTTCGTCCTCTTCGCAAGACTGCTGCTCGTCGGGATCATAAAAGACCTCGGCACCAGGGAAGATGTACCGACTAGGAGGCACCAAGTGGAAAGTGTTCGACGGCAGACGATCGGCCAGGCTTTTCTTCACCTACCAACAACGAGATATTTAGACACCAGGCAATTTTTTGACGATATCCAACGTTAAAAAACGTATCCAAACGACCGCGGGTAGTTAATTGACTTTTTAATGCGGGCAACAAAGATAGAAAACTATGATCATGTTGAAGTTTCGATTTATTCATAGTTCGATTGCATTTTGAAACTCAATTGACATTTGAAGGTAAATGAAAAAAAAAAAATTAACTGATCTCACGTGATTAATAATGCAGATTATTCATGGAGATGTGGTATGTGGATCACACTGGCTGTCAAATACAGGGTGATTCCCCTAACTGGTTCATTATGGTTTATGGAGAACTGATAGAGATATCAACTTGAAATTTTGGCGGACGATGTTACTTCCAGTTGAACCGGAAGTGATATCAATTTTGCTTTCTTAAATGGAATACCCTGTTTATTTTTGAATCGTCGAATTCTACGAAGAATTCTGGACCTGTTGCATTTTGAATTTTCTTCCTATCGTGATTTGTTTTGTAAACTGAAATATCAAACACCCTGTTGAATATTTTGGAACACCTTGAAGAATACCTGATAGAACACTCTCTCTTTGACGTGAAATACGGAGATTGAACCTTAAATCTTGGAAATTGAAGATAATATGGACATTTTAGTTAGTCCATCTGTCAAAATTTAATATCTTGAAAACAAATCTCAATAGGAATGATACTTTTTTTCAGATCCACGCCATTTTGTTCACTCTTGATATTTTTCATGAATTGTGAGTCATTGGATAGGAAATATCTTTAACTTTAATAACTTTTGAATTTATTTGTTTCTGCTATCCATTCGGCCTGAATGATTTCAGCAAATGGGTAACTTTTTTTGCACCTCCGAAGACTGCACATAATTCCGTTATTTTTCGTTAGTTTTGTGAAAATACTCCTAAAATAGAGCTGAAAATATACTTTATTATGTCCAAAAAACTTCGAAACATTCTATCGAGTACTATCGAGTACATTCTACAAAAATTCGCTCGTAAATTAATTGAAGATGAGGAATAGTGTAATCTGTGATGTACAGTGGTTCCATAAAAACACAAAAAAATTATTTGACGTAACTATCAACCTGAAACAAATACGCTATAATTAAACTCACCTTGGGTTGCCAGTAGCCGCGCAAGTCCGGATGATTTTCGGTGGCGGCAGCGGCGGCGGAAGTACAACGCTCTTTGGAAGAAGAAGCTGACGACGGCTCTTGGCAGATTTCCATCGAGAAGCTGCAGCGCGCGCTGCCGTTGTCCTCGGCGTCGTCTGCCAAATTCGAATTTTCACCGATGCCCGAGTCTTGGGCCGAGTCTATCGACATGTGTCTTTCTTTGCATGCCAATCCACCGCATCGTGACTGAAAATTGACAGAAAAAAGTACAATTAGAGATGCAGCCATGATATTTCACTTCGATTTCGAATTTACTAGAGAGAAATTTATTATTTCATCTTAAATTCACGATTGGTGTCGAAATTCATATTTAAATCACCTGTTCCTGATCCTCTTCTTCTAGACCCTCCACGAACTTTCGGCACTTGCAGTCGATCTCCGCCGATGAAGGACCGACGTTCAGATCGTTTTGTGAACTACCCGTCAATCGCTCGATGGGCAACAGCGTCTGACATTCGTTCAGCTGCTGTTCACTGGAAACGCCTTCCTCCCACTTATTTCCCAATCTGTAAGAAGAACACTCCTCTGTTATATGTTATATAAAGAGTGTTTGGTGTGAGAAAGCCGGAAAATACAAGATGTAGATTTACGTTGGATAATTGAATAAGATTTTTTAAAACTATTTTAAATAATCTAACTTTCTGTTTCGGAGTATCCGTCAAAAAAGACAAGCAGTAACAACGCACTTTCTGGACAGCTGTCACAACAATCTTTTTTAATGATTTTATGTATAAAACTGAATTGTGTGATGAATTTGGGAACTTTAAATGAGGAAGACCACTAAGTGATGAAATCCTAAGAGCCTTAAGAATCATGGCAGGCGTAGGATACAGGGAACATTGTCGTCCTCTATTTATTTAACATTATTTATTCATGTTGTGTTGTTGGAGATTCACAAGAATATTGAGATGTTTCCAAAACACTCTCAAAATCATGATTATTCTACAAGATCTGCTTGTTTATTGAATAATACAAGGCATAGGTTAGCAGGTAAAAAAAACTCGCTAAATTTGAATTTATACAACTGTCTCTATCCTTCGGTTAAATCTTCGGATTTCAGAAATTTCAAAACTAATACCAAGAAATATCTTAACCATTGTTTCTGCACAGTCGAAGAATATGCGGCTGTAGCTGGCCAATTCATAGTTCTTGAAAAATGATTCATGTTGTAAAACTGTGATAAAGCCAGTTCTCATGTCGTTTACTTTTTTATATTTTATTTCATACCCAACCATGTAACAATGTGGTAATCTCAAAAGAGTTTTGTTGTGCCAGTTTCATTTCTTTACTTGTAAATTGACTGCTTTTATCCTGTCACATTGTTGTTCATTTTAAGTGTATTGACATAGTAACTTTAGTATATACGACTTAGTAGTCTCCCCATTCGTTTTAATCCCTGTTTTAATGCCCCAAGAAGTAATTGTCATTCATGTCGTCTTCTTTTCCTACTGCATTCATAAATGATGCGAGTGAGCCTTCTACACATCTGTTATGGTAAAATTTTATGAAAATTTAAAATTGTTCTCACCTTTACATTGTTCAATGAGCTTCAAAAATGCCCAAGAAACATTTCATCCATAATATCTTTTATTTTTCGAGAAATTCAACTCTTTAGATTTTAAAATACTGAAAATTACTCAGTATCCTATAGGGGCTATGTTGGATTCAATTCAAGCCTAAGTTGATGGAAACTTTCAATCTCGATTTGTATTTTTTCTGAAGATTTTTTCCATTTGTTGCGTACTTTATGAATGTCGTCACTGATTATACAGGCCAATCCTTGAAGAAATGCATTAGCATACATAAATATTAATTCAATGGGGTAAATTTTCGATTCATTCTTAAAAAACTTCCCATTGTTCAATTCTTTCAATTGAGAACAAGAAACATTTTTTTCGAATCTTCATTCATTGCAGATTTTTAATGGTGTTTTTTTTCTCTTAAAACACTCACAATCGACACAGATGATTGATGATGACGTCGCAATCGCCCAACAGCTCGACGTCGAAATGGCAATGGGGCAGCGGCTCCCTGTTGATGAGGATCTGCGGAACGTGGGCGGGCAACGAACTAGGGATGAGCGCGACCGGTCGGACTTTCAACGAGCTGCCGATCACTAAAAGGAGGTCGCACTCGGATTTGTCTTGCGATATTGCTTCGTGGAAGGTGTCCGGCAGGCCTTCGCCAAAGAAAACGATGTCTGGCTTCATGATGCCAGATTCCACCAGCTTCCTGACAACGAAAATGGAAGAATATGTTAGTTCAACGCATCAATTTCGAAGACAGTTCAAACAGTAATTCTTGTAGAATATGTTTTGTAAGAAAGTACCCATGACTATTTTTAAAATTTATAAGTAGATTCCTGAACGTTCTGGATATTGTATATTTTCAAAAATTTGGGATCCCGTCTATTTTTCACAAATCGCTTCCATAACTGCCACTAAACGACGTTCCCTCTCTCACCTGAAATCTCGGCCTTCTCCTGTCTGCTGCGTCGATCGGAAATCATCCGTGGAGGCGGCACTCCGGTCCCCCGGATGGCACTGCGGGCACAACGGTATCCTTTGCGCCAGGACGATGTCCCTGATAACGTCGGCCGTCACCTTGTGTTCGCACTTGGTGCATGTCGCCGTCGCGAACGAGCCGTGGCACTCGATCACCCTGTCGATGTTCGCCTCCTTTTCCAGCGTATCGATGTTTTGCGTGTAGTTGCGCAACAATTTTTTGTGCTTTTCCAGCAATTTGATGAACCTGCGTTGAGAACGAACTTCTTCATAGTCGCAATGATCATATTTTGATACGCAAGAGGTGCGATGTTGTCGGGTCCTAAATTAATCGATCTGATTTTGATATACGTTTCATATCATTTTCCAATTTCCGAAATTCTTGAAAGACAAATTCCCAATGATTTCAAATAAATCAGTTAACAGCTAGAGAATCGTTGCTAACTGTAGAAATGGCGAAGTTTTTGCTTGGTTAAGTCACAGATTTTTCCTACTGACACAGTTAGGTCGGTCACTTAATAATAATAATAATGTTCATTTCCTTTATGACAATAACAATTTGTATAGGAATAGTCACTTCTTGACCTAAGATTACAAATTAAAATTCAAAAATTGAGAATTATAGAATAAAATTACAAGCTACAAATTACCAATTCTAACAGTACATAAATTTATTCATATCGTTGCAATTATTCAAGTACTGAAGCACGTACAGAACTCATTAAAAATTTTAAAAGACGACTTTTCGACGATTCTGGCTTTTTCAATGATTCAAATGCTAATAACATATTTTAAATGAAACGATCATAAAATAAATTCACAACTTGTTTCTTGTTGGTTGACAATAATTACACTTATCCTGGTATCCTTATGGCGAATTTGGCGAAAGAACTGTGAGGAGTTCAAATGAAAAAACAAAGAAAGATTACTCAACGAGAAGAAACCAACAAATCATTGTTTGCGACGACCAGCGCAATTGGCGATTGAAACCACAGTAGAGGGCGCTGCGGAGGTTCACAATTTCATCACCAGATAGCGTCGAGATTTTTGGACTCGTCAATATCAAATATTAGAAACACAGGTCATTATTAAAGAAGAACACTGTTTCAAGAGAAAATTTAATGACACTGCCTATATAATGAGCAACAAAATTTTCAATCAACCTAGTATAAAAATGTGAAATATCTGGACACCGTTGATATTTTAGGAATTTATAATTTCACTCATCTACATACCTGTGACAAGGACTGGGCTTGAATTTGCCTGGATAAATGTCCCTGGCAAACTTGAAGAACGGTCGTGGGTCTTGGCTGAAGAAGCTTATGTCAAACATGGCCTGCGGGTCTGGAAGATTAGGAAAATCGATGGCAAGTCTGGAATAGATGCCGTCCCTGGAACGGAAGTCCGGGATGCCGCAAGACACCGAAACTCCGGCCCCCGTCAAAACGATAACGTTCTGAGCACCTGTAAGAGAAAGACAAAAGGAGTCAGTATGGAAGAAGATATATTTGATGTGACGTGGTCTAATCATAAAAATGATACACAAAATAATATTGTATAACTATTATTTGTTGGTTTCAAAATGATCTTCGGATCAAGACATTTAGACATTAAACTTTTTTTTTTGTAAATACAGCGATTCGCAGGACCAAGAATGTTTGAGTAATGCTATTTCAATTTTATGCTTGCTTCTTACGATGTTCTCTGAACATTACAGGATGTCTTCTTTCGTGAGAAGTTTTATATAAAAAAAAAATGCATGCTTTTCTTTTCACTCAAAGATGAATGCTTTCCGACACGGTATAAAATCCAATTTGATTTGGACTTTCTTTTGAGAATTTCATTCATTGATTTTAAAATAATCTTCGCATCAATATCAGCGTAACTTTTTCCTTGCATGGCCAAATGAAGTTTAACAAGCAAATAAGTCACACGGTGCCATATCAGGCAAATACCGTGAGTTGTCGATGGTTTAAACTCTATTTTTGGTAAAAAAAAAATGTCATGAGAGATGGTGAGACGTGTTTTCAGTGTGGTATACAGCGCAACCATTAACTTGTTCCATTATTTGATTTGTTTCGATAAGAGTTATAGAGAGTTAAAAACAAAACTTGATATTTGGTTTGTTCGGTGCTCATTTTTCGACACAACAATCTGTCACAGCTGTCATAAGTCTGAATGTCATGAAAATTGTACACAACAACACTGAAGGATAGAGAAATGTCATAACTAAGAGAAATTTGAACTTGCATATCTATGGATCTAACCTTTTAGTAACCGAACGACGTCGTCCAATGTATTGACGTGTCTTAGTTTGTTTCGTCGAGGAGGTTCGGCAAACATGTTGATGATAATCTTCCATATGGTGACGTCGTCCATGTAGTCGGGTATCTGACCGTCTTCCACTCCTAACTCGGTTAACAGTTCTCTTGGATTCGCGCCTTTCTGCATTTGCTGTTGAATCTGAAATCAGTTCGATGAGATTATGAAAAGTTGATCATTTTCCTGATCCATTTCCAGAAGTGATCGTGAAAGTGATAGATAGATAGATAGACAGTTTATTTGTCTTTTAGGTGTATTCAGGAAACATACAAATTCAGAACACAAATAAGTTACGTCACTCACATTATACCCATCTGTACATATATATACATGTCAGACTAATGGCTAAGAGAAAGCTCAAATTACATCCTAATCAAAGCAGGCCACAATAGGAACATTAATAACTATAACATGTAAAAATATAAAGCAAGTAAAACAAGTAAAGGCCAACTTTTAAAGTAATTTTTTTATATAAAACTTCTCACGAAAGGAAACATCCTGTAATGTTCAGAGAACATCGTGAGAAGCAAGGGAAAGGAGGTAGAAATTGGTGTTCTTTTTAAATTTCTGAAGGTCATATGCCTCGGGGAACACCTTCCTGGGCAATGTGTTCCAGAGCCTCGCTGTTCGTTGGATGAACGAGTCTTTGAAAAGAGATATTCTGCAGGTCACCAAATTAACCACGAAGGGGTGTGAAGACTGGACTTGACAGGTTAACCTCGAAGAGACCGCCAAAGGAGGAACGATTGTTGATATTTCAGAAGAGCACCGCCCATGAAAATGTCCATAGAATAGAGATAGATCTCCAACCCTTCTACGGTGTACGAGATCTGTTAAGTGACAGTTTATCTGGCATGGTCAGTAGGGCAGCCATATATTCCCCGTTTGTGTAGAATATATTCGAGTTCAGACAAGATCTCATGTGTTTTTTGAAGCTGTTGAAGTCCAATTTCTTTACATAGGAAGGTAGTATATCATAAAGAGTTACATCGAGAGAATTTCTACTGGATTTTTGCAATCTTAATTCAGCAGGTCTTATCAATTGACAGCTCCTGGTGTTGTAGTCATGGAAGTCAGCGTTTTTATCATGACTATTCTTGTTCATGTACTTCGAGGATTGACTGAAATATATAAATAGAGGGCATTGTCATGACTCCCAGAGACAAGAAATGAGCTCTACAGGAGTCTGCATATCCTGCTCCAGACATTATTCATATTGCTTTCTTTTGTAACATAAATACATTCTTTGGGTAGACAATTTTTCCCCATAATATTATGCAATAAGAAATTCGGGAATGAAAGAAGGCATAATATGCTGATAATAGGGCGTGCCGACTGATAATGGTTTTCAATTTCCGCAGTAGAAATAAGTATTTAGAGAGATTAACACACAGCTGCTCCGTGTGAGTTGACCAATTTAGTTTGTCATCGAAATTGATGCCAAGCATTTTTACACTATTGCCATTTACTTCAGTGTGTTGTGTTTTATTGGTATTCAACAAGTGAAGAAGTTTTGAGTGCTGGACGGACACATAATAGTATGTGGATAGTTGAATACTTCCACTGCAGACAAAATTATAGTTCATGTTATGGAATGAATCATGAGCTTATTGTCCGTGATTTTTTTTGTGGTTGTTGGAGGGAAAATTTTAAAGTGTTTGAGAACTCGTTACAAATATTGTCCATTAAAAAGCTTTTATCTACCATAATAGCATTATGTGAACTTTTTAACTTAAAAATCAAGTTGAGAGCTTTCATAACATTTTGGCATATGGGAATCTTATAGTACAACTCCACTCCGAATAGGTAACATTTTGTAGACTTACTTTTTTTTATTTTCAGGAAGGGCAAAAAAATAGAGAATGTCACATGTCACATTTTAATTTTATTAATAACAAAATAATACGATGCTTGACTGCTGAAAGATGACCTTCAGTGCAAACAGTTTTTTTTTATTTATACACGATATATACCACCAGCTTGAGGAAAAGCACGATTTGAACGACTCATGGTTTTTACAATCATAAAAATACACAAATTTAGTATAAAATCAACAAGACACAATACAGAACCCATGTATTGGTCAAGATTTCTAGTTATTCTCAATCATAAAAATACACAAATTTAGTATAAAATCAACAAGACACAATACAGAACCCATGTATTGGTCAAGATTTCTAGTTATTCTCAATGGATTTTTTCCGAATCGGTATAAGCTCGGAATTTCCCAACACAAGTCTCGACTTACCCAAATCATATTTCCCGCCATCGGTTTCCATTCTTGGCCCGACAGCTCCGACAGGCCGCTGATTTGACTGACGGTGGAGGCGTCGTCATCGTCATCAACCCCCAGGCTATCTCGGCTAACTTCCATGGCGTCGGAATGCGTCGGCGTTTGTCTGAAGCAGTCCGACGTGCTGGACATGCTCTCCGTCGGCGGGGATTTGTGGGGGCAGGAGGTGGGGGTGGGGAGCGACTCCAAGGTGGAGGCTTCATATCCAGAGTCGCAGTCCGCCGATGTGCCTGAGACATTTCACATTCATCAGTTATTGAATGTTTCAGTGAACCATTAAAAGCACAGAATTTTATTATTGAATTTTATGCAACATTCTAAACATGAACATGTTACA
Organism: Plagiodera versicolora; assembly: GCA_037013635.1. NCBI lineage: Eukaryota > Metazoa > Arthropoda > Insecta > Coleoptera > Chrysomelidae > Plagiodera > Plagiodera versicolora. The sequence goes on along the minus strand of CM072991.1, from coordinate 4,597,821 downwards.
ATTCAGAATTATGCTTGATGGCGTAAAAATCTTCCGAAATATTCATGAGGTATATTTTATTTAACATTACAAGGTACTCCTGTCAGATTAATAACTCAAAAGATGACAGACTTCAGGTTCTCCAGGTTGTTTATTTTGTGGTATTAACTTCGAATGCACAAAAAAATAACTTTGGTAACTTGAACCTAAAACCACAAAAAATTACTCTTGTTTATTGTCTACTATCAATCGATTTATTAATGTCTTCAATATACGAGAAACATTTTTGCCGATTTTTATTTAAATCCACTTTTTCCAATATACTCTGTATATTTGAACAGTTGAAACTAAGAGAGGGTGAAAATATTTGATTCTGCTGTCTAGAGATATATTTGCATGAGTATTATACATTTCTTCAAATTAGAACATACACCATGAAGATCACATTGAATAGTTGAAATTCTGTAAACCTCTCATAAGTCAAAATACTACCATGCAATTTGAAATTGGCAACAGGAAGTACCTAACTATATGCGCATGGCAGTTGAATCCAGGGGTAAGAGTCCGAAGTCCACGAAAAATCAAAACAAAAATATTTTGTATTATTCAAATTTGATTTATCAGAAAGTACTAATCGAATTGACAGGACGTTCAAGCTGCCATTGATGTCCTTGACAAAAGGTAAATAAAAACACAAAATTGTTACACCATGTTATATTTATTTCACCCGCTCATGTTTGTATAACCGAATAACAAGGAAAATCTGAAAAATCTGCAGAATATCATGATTTTTTTTATGCAAAATATGACTGTTACCATGGTAGTAAATAATTATGATTCATTTCATCAAAGGTACCACGCCTACAAAATGTCTGAAGCGTCGCTTGTTTCTGGTCGCCATATTGGAAGAAAAGTTTCTCCTAAACAATCAAACATATTTTTCAAATTTTACCTTCAGAGATGTCAATCGGGCCTGTTGATGATGCGGAAAAACAAGAAAAACCCTTATTATTGCACAATTCACCAATATTTGACTCGTCGAGATCAAGTTTGATTCTTTTTGCACAGGATTCGTGTTCTTGCACGTCGGGATAGGAATCCATCTTTGACACGAATAAAAATCATGAATTCATGAAAATCGTGGTTGTCGGTGTGGAGAGCAATGCGCGTGCGCGCGCGCATCTAGTTCTGCTGTTTTATCGCTCTGTGCCGTCCTTTACAATCGACTGATTGCCTGTCACGGTTGTTCTAGGTCTATCCTTCATCATAATTTTGGAATTTGGGATATAGAAAGTTCGTGTGAACACAAAAACATCCATATAAATTGAAGTGAATTCGTTGATAACTACATCATGCCGAAAAATAAAGGTAATGCATAACATCTTTCAATATGATTCAGATATAAACGCATGGTTGGCTAAAGTCTCTTCCTTTGACATTTCTGAAATGGACAAAGAACGTATAATTGAACATCAACTTTTCTATTTAACACGAATGGTCTACTTTCGAGTGCTCAATATAAATTGTTTGATGGAATTTCAGGAAAAGGAGGAAAGAATCGTAGGAGAGGAAAGAACGAAAATGAAACAGAAAAACGTGAATTGGTATTTAAAGAGGATGGCCAAGAATATGCCCAGGTTACAAAAATGTTGGGAAATGGTCGTCTAGAAGCTATGTGCTTCGATGGTGTCAAAAGGTTATGTCATATAAGAGGAAAATTGAGAAAGAAAGTAAGTGACTGTACACCAGATTACAACCAGTGGAATAATATATAACTCTTGTAGGTGTGGATTAACCAAGGAGACATCATCCTCTTGGGTTTAAGAGATTATCAAGATGCCAAGGCTGATGTTATTCTAAAGTACACACCAGATGAAGCTCGTAACCTCAAGACATATGGCGAGTTTCCTGAATCAGTCAGGATTAATGAAACTGTTACATTTGTTGAGGAAGGCTTTGATGAAGATATTGAATTTGGGGATGATTTCAGCTCAGATGATGAGGGGGATATGGTTGATAATATCTGATGATTGAATTATTAGGTTAGGAACCATTTCACTAACATAATTATTGGCTGTAGGAGATATTTTCAGGGGAATTGATTTTGTTGAATATTGAAATACTGAAATTTTAATATCTGATGTGTTTTTTTGGAAAGCTGTACTGCCTAGGTTCAAATTTCAACAAAATCAGTATTGGATCTGAATGTCTCTTGGAAATTTTGTCCTGTCTGCTATTCAAGTCATCCCTTTCAATCAATATACAATTGATGTTTATATATAATATTGTTTTATTCAATTTATTATTTCAGATCAACTACAAGAACTATTCTGGATCTAATGATGCCATATCTTGGTTATAAATATCCCAAAATTGTAGAAAAAATCGTTATACTTCCTTTTATAGTTTATTTCTCATATTGTACCAGAATACATACTAGAGTACATGAAATGACAAAAAAATCGTAAAAACAAATAAACCATTGTAACAAAATCAATAGTTGATTTTATTTTGTAGATTTCATATATACAAATGTACATAGCTTGGGTATTGCAAAAAAGAATTGATAACATGTAAACAAGGAGTTATGTTGTTGTCAGTTCATTGATAGCAAGAAGAACCATCTTAATGTGGACCTTAATATTAACTGCCATCTTCCTGAGATGGTCAATTTCTTTTTTAAGCAGCCTCAAACGAATGTCGGCATACCTATCTGCTTCATCACAGTCCATTTCAAGCATATAACCTAAACCTACATCAACATAAGTTCGCTCATAATCATTTATTTCACCAGATGCCATTACACCATTTCCTATATCTACTTTGATCTTCATGTCTCGGTCCTTCTCCTTGAATTCCAACACAGTTTTGACTACTTGCTTTACATCTTCCCAATCTTTATATTTATTGGCTTTTTCATTCAGAATCTTCTCTATTTCTTTGAGATCGCATTTCAGTCTATTTTCCACGAAGTTCTCATATTCTCTAATTTTATTGGATATATTCTGAGTATCCATGGTGGAGTTCAGTCGATTCTGTATTACGTTATGAGTATCACAAAATCATTTTGTAATAATTCGATGAAAATGTCGAAAACACTCCACTTAAACAAAACAAAATACATAACCAGCAAAATATTGTTATCGTATGACTAAATCAGTACTTAGCACAGTGATACACAACCACTACGCATCATAAGATCACATGTATGATGTATAAACTGATTATATTTTATGTGTAACACAATGAATAGTTAGCATACTAAAAGAAAAGAAGAATAATAAAGTTTGACGTTTATCAAATATCGGTAACAAAGTTTTGAAACTTCTTTGTTTTTACTTTTTAGAGTAGTGAATATCAAAATGGAAATCGAGAATGGGTCAGACGTAGTTGAAAATGGGCAAAACAATCAAGAAGAGAAATTCCACGATGCCGAAGATAGTTTCTGTAGTGAGAATGGAAATGATGATGAAGGGGATGCAAGAGGCAGACCTGGGTAAGTTTCCTTTGTCCTTATTTTTATCTACAAATCGATAACGAGATTATATTTATATTTTAGAGAAGGCTTGGGAGAAATTTTTGCGCGAATGCCAGTCCCTAAATATGCCACTCACTACAAAATGGATCATAAAAAAAGAGGACTTGCTTACATCTTCAATCATGAAGTTTTCCAATGTGGAAATCTCAAAGCAAGATCTGGCACCAATGAGGATTGTAAAAATTTGAAAGAATGTTTGTTGGGTATAGGTTTTGATGTACTTGTATTCAAAGATTTGAACTATGTAGATATTGAGTTCCAGATCAGGCAAGGTAAATAGAAGTGTTATTGGCTACTGATTCGATGCAAATCTTATGTTGTTTTATCAGTTGCTTCCATGGATCATACTCACCATGATTGTCTCTTGGTGGCTGTTCTTTCTCATGGGGAGATGGGAATCGTCTATGCCAAAGACACACCATACAAACCAGATTATCTTTGGTCTTCTTTCACAGCTGACAGATGTCCCACTCTTGCAGGTAGGTAATATTTTGTGAATACAATCCATTTATGCAGTATCATATTGAATAATTTATTCTCAGGAAAACCAAAAATGTTTTTTCTCCAAGCCTGCCAAGGAGACAAGCTTGATGGAGGCGTGAACCTATCAAAAACTGAAACTGATGGGGAAATTTACAATACCTACAGAATTCCAGTCCAAGCAGATTTCCTCATAGTTTATTCCACAGTTAAAGGTGAGTTGATAGAAGTAATGGGATTCTATTTATTAAAATCATTGTTACTAGGCTACTATTCATGGCGTAACACGACTAAAGGATCATGGTTTATCCAGTCTTTGTGTGAAGAACTGAAGCAGAAAGCATTTGAATATGATCTCATGACAATCCTAACTTTTGTTTCACAAAGAGTTGCCTTGGATTTCGAAAGCAATGTTCCAGATTCCGTTACAATGCACAGGCAAAAGCAGATTCCTTGTTTGATGAGTATGCTCACCAGGCTGATTCATTTCAGAAAACCCAAGTAAGTTTCTCAAGACATTTTTGAGTCTGAATATTCAGTCACAGTGAACAATGAAAATATTCCACCAATCTAGATAATTTAGATTCATAATTATTTCTCACTTCAAGGAATTTGTGAACTTGAAGAAGTGTGCTCTCTATTTTGGGCGAGGTTAATATTGTATTTGTAGTCTATTTCCTTGGATTTTATCTGGAATAATAACCAAGGTTCCAGTTATTTCTTGTCGTTTTGACATTTTGAATGGAATATTTCATGACAAATGATTTATCTCCCTTATTTTTCTATTTTCTGCTTTATTAAATAAATGGGAACAATGTTTAGCACAAGATACTGTTAGCTAGTTTTTTATTTGGTAGGCATCAGTATAAATGTAATATTTTTAGATAATGTTTAATCAAAGTATTTTTATCATACTTCAACTTTGTACTTAATATAGTATTATATTTTTGTGGATAATATTCAAAAACTAAATTATCACTGCCTATCAGTGTCTTATACAATGTATTTGCGATAAAACACGTCTGGAGATTATAGTTTTATGCTGGGATATGATTATGATTGTGCCATTGTCTTTCGTTAGGTGATTTTGCTATGACAATTTTCCATTTGTAAGCTCTCCCAAGTAGCACAACTGATCATATATTGGATGTTTCAGTGCTTATTTTATCGATGTTGTGCGTGCTATTTGGGAAGTGTAGGCTAAGAAATTGTGATATTTTCAGTGTATTTTAATGAACATTTGCCACTAGTTGATAATGTCGTATTCCCAGTCAATTTCATAACATTTCAATGTTCCAGTTTGTCACCAATTTCTATCAATTTTACATAAGAGGTGTGAAGTATTTTTACAAGTTTATACCAACATATATTGAATGAAAAACTATTACTAATAAAGTCATTCAAATTTATTGTATTTATTATTAAAGTATAAAAAGTAATATTACAATGGCAGTGTCTAAACCTAAGTAGTAAATCACGTAGTTTTTAAATGTACATATGCACAGATTGTTCATTTCTTAAAAGTACCATCAGTCGAAAATCTCAGATACAAATTTTGTTGTAGAAAGCACACTTTTTAATTCTGTCGTATTTCAATATTAGGTCATCCACTTTTTCTGCCTTCTTTTCGATGGTATTCAGCTTGTTTTTGAAGACAAACAAGTCATTTTTGTAGTTCTCCTGAAACGAAATAGAATAAATTTTTTTTAAATACTGTTACTTAGAATTAGCACTTACAACATCGTTAATTTTGTTCTTTAGAGAACCTATATTTCTGGAAATAGCGTCTATATCTTTGTAGACGTTATCTAGATCCCCTTTTGACACGTCGTTTTTGTGACTTTCATCCATCATCTATAAGAATAAACTGTTGAGAGAATACAAATGTCAATTATTCTAGACTCACAGTTTCGAGTTTCAAAAGCCTTTTATCCAGAATTTCAAACTCCAGATCCTTAGCCTCCAAGCCACCATCATCACCTTAAAAAAATATCCACTGTATACTGACTGAATCAATTTTTCATCAACAGAGAGAAAAGTCCAACCAGTAGTGAGATAGAAAAAAATATGTCTAGTATTGTCTTTTTCAACAGGGTTTCACCTAAAATAATTGAAATATCACGGAAACGACATAGCTAACAGAATAAGATCCCTCTTCCTCCTAATAATTTAAAAATATAGTTACTTCAGAGTTCCACATCTCTGTACAAGAACAAAATATCTGGAAGTACGTATTTTTCATACACCGATTCACAAAGTCGAATAATAAGCACATTTTGTGGAGGGACAATAATTATCAGAACAACTTCTTCAGTAATATACCAGTAGCCAATTAAATCATGTCTGCACTATTTGATAAATAGTATTCACGATAATTTTGGCATCAAATAACGAATCAAACTGAATCAATTATTTAATTTAATCTTTCAGACTACAGGATATTTTATAGAACATTTCCAAAACAAAGCTACTATCTCTCTGGATACGATTGATGAAAATACCATTAGAGACAATGGTTTAGTTGACGTGGTTCAAGCGATATTTGGAAATTCAAACGTCTTGATGAGAGCCCTCGATCAAACAAGGAAAGACATCTTTTTTCTGTCACAGGACTGTGTGAACTTATTCATCGACATGTGTTAAGAAACATTTCATCCCGAGTGGTCTTCTCCATCTTGAACTTATATCTCACCTTCCTTTCGGCAAGACTGGCCGTCACTCTGCAACGTGAAGTCCTCTTTGCACTGGCACAGGTAGCTGCCGGGAATGTTGTGGCAAATGTGATCGCAGGGCTTCTCTTCCTCGCATTCGTTCACGTCTAGCTCGCAATGGCGGCCGGTAAAGCCAGTGGGGCACCTGCATACTTCATGGTGGACACAAGTGCCACCGTTTTGGCATCCAGAACTGCATCTCGCTAAAAAAAAAATTGTAGTGCTTTGGTTTTTATTTGGAATTGTGTCGATAAGGGTAATAGTTGCGTCACATCAGTGCGAGTGTTTTTGAGCAGCTTATTCAAAATTTCAGGGTTTCAATTTTCAATCGATTCGGAATATTGTATACTGGGTGTAACATTAAAAAAATATCATTTTGAAATAACTCTTGAACGCGATGGATTATACTCACGTATATTCAAATCTATTTCACATTGAATCCCTCCAAATCCTTTCGGGCAACTGCACAATCCACCTTTGATGCACTTTCCTTCGTTCAGACAAGGTCTTTGACATATTGCTATAAAAAAGAAAGCATTATTTATATAGAATCTTCCATTTATTACAGTGTGTGATGTGTATGCGTAGATCATATAGTGTTGTGGTGAAAAAAAAATTACTCCACGAAACACTCATGAACTAAGTACAAATGGAAATATCCACATTTTTGTGATGCTTCCATCAGGATTAACTTACGAATATCTGAGTTGATTTCACATTGTTGACCAGTGAATCCTTTCAAACATGCACAGATCTCAGGCTTCACACATTTTCCTCCATTCTGGCACGGTTTACTACAAGTGGCTGTGAAAAGAACAAAACTGATTTACTTCATAAGAGCAGTGGGAATTTTGCAATAATTATGAATCATGAAAATGCGTGAGTTAAATCAAAAATATACAGTGTGGAACAGCCAAATGGAATAAATTCGATAAGGAATAAATGAGAGCGTGTTGGGAAAAACGCTTGGACACGTCGATTCGAATTGTAATTTATATTAACAAAAATTAACATAAAAAAAAAATTTTATTTCACAATGTGAAAAAAAATAAAATAAAAAAACATTCATTACAATGTAAGAGAGATGTTGAAAATGTTCGCCGCGAACGTCTTGGTAATAAACAAAACTGTTTTTGTATTTTTTTCCATTTAATATCAGTAAAAAGGAACCGAAACAGTTGAAGATAGGTATGGGACATCTAGAAATACAAATCGACTTGTCCAAGCGTTTTTCTCAACACGCTCTCATTTATTTATTATCGAATTTATTTAATTTGGCTGTTCCACACTGTGGATCGTACAACAAATGCGAAATCATCTAATAGCAGGAAGATAAAGAAATATGTGTCGAATAATTCATACAGGTGACACATTTGTGATTCATATTTTGAATGTAAGCAACTCAACATACGCCGATACGCATTACTGGTTATCTAGTCTTGGAGTAGGTATGCAACTAGGCGCATGCGCCTGACCACTGACCACTGACCAGAGAGCTACAGATATATGAAACTTATAGAAGCGTGTTGAAAAAGTTTATCGAATATTGTAGTTGATAAATTACGTTTATTGCATCCATGGGCCCTGTTGCCGATTTGACTCCACCCAGGACAACAGGCGTATTCGACCTGCTTCGATTTCGAGACTGCGTCTTCGTAACGAGTTTCGTAAACTAACCTGAAAATAAGTACGTGAGATTTCGTTTGAATTGTTTTCTAGCTAAACGTAGACCTACTTTACTCCCTTGCAAATTTGGTTCCCTTGACACCGAATGACGTAGTTCTTGAAGGTAGGTTTGCAGTAGGCTTGTTTCGACTTGTTGAGGCGATCAGGGTTCAGCGAACACACATGGCGACTGAAAATTTCGAAAAATGATTTATGTTTGTTTCTGCTAGAAATCTGTGATAGTTTCTGATGGTTTGTGACGTCCGAATTGTGCGTACTCATATAAAAACAGTTAGACGTTTTAGTGCATTTCAAACTGGTTTGCAACTAATTGAGAGTTATACCTTGGTTTTTCTGTGATCTTTATCTGTCAAAAATACCAAAATGTTTTCGACACGAATGTGATTATACCGTATAAATAATTTACTCTGAGATATCAATCACATTTGTCACGTGATATCAGTGCATCTTTCCTAAAGATGGCGTATCGCTTGGCTCATCATTTGTCAGAAGAACCGAAGATTTCTTGGAAATTCTTCTGTCGAACATGCGCAGTTTGTTAAAATTAGCGTGTGTGCATTTTAAGCACAGGCCAGTTGTGCCAATATGGGTTATCTATCAATACACACCATTATTAGTTCAAAATGAAAAGTATATCTAATTGAAATTCTAATTGGCAACAATTCACAATGGCGATAAGTTAATATTTCTGATTACAGATTATTCAATTATCTCATTTGGTTTGTTCAACAATAGTTCAATGTAATCTACAGTACTATACCTTAATGGAAGCGAAAAGAATAGTCAGTTGAAAATTCAGAAAACATTACAATTTCTTATCGAATAGCTTGAAGAACGGCTATTGATATGCTCTTTGATTGGCAGTGACGTAGTTCGTTGATGAGTTGCTGTCCTTGTTTCTCTCATTAATTTCTACTTACACCTCGAATATATATTTTTTTGATACTGTATAGGAATTGTTATAATCCGCAACAAATTCGCAAAGTTTCATCCACCTATAAGCTTTTTCCTTTTATCGCGTCTTCCTAACCTCATCTTCATCTTGATAACAGAGCTACGTACTCACTTATTCCTGCCTGTAGGGTACTATCAAGATTCCTCGTACTCTTCACACTTTTATAAACGTGTATTCGATCCTGGGGCTTCGCCATCGAAGATGAGATTCTATTATTGCGTACTGTAATTATGCCATCAAGTTCGTATTAATAGACAGCGCGTCGATCCAAACATCACATTACATGTGACGAGTTAATGAAAGATTTGCTGTGGATAAATTGTGGATTTGATTGAAGTGAAAGCCGTTTCGATTGAATCACGAGTGTTAGTTGTCTGAAACATGGGTTTTTATTCGTTGGAATCAGCTGTTCTCGTCGAATGGTTAGAAACGAACCATTTCCTTATTTATCTATATTGGTTTTCATGTATATAAAAAATGTTGCGTTCATACGTTGTGTACGCTTCAGAAACTTAGGAAGTTCTGGAACAACATATCAACTTAATGGAGAGAAAAAACAACCTGAATTGAATAAAAAATGCTCCCCTTCCCCTCTTATCTTTGGAACTATTATATACAGGGTGATTCACCTAAGTGGTTCATTAGAGGTTCATGGAGAACTGGAAGAGATATCAACTTGAAATTTTGGTGGATGCTATTACTCAATGTGTTCTATTTCCCTAAAATATTTTCAATACGCTGTTACTTCCGGTTAAACCGGAAGTGATATCAACTTCGTTTTTTCAAATGGAACACCCTGTTTATTTTTGCATTTTCGAATTCTACGAAGAATTGTGGGCCTGTTGGATTTCGAATTTTCTCCCTATCGTGATTCGTTTGCAAGATATTCCATTTTTTCGAAAAATTTTGACAGATGGACTGACTAACTAAAATGTCCATATAATCTTCAATTCTCAAGATTTAAGGTTCAATTTCCGTATACACATGAATGAAAGAGTGTTCTATCAGGTATCCTCAGAAGTGTTCCAAAATATTCAACAGGGTGTTTGATATTTCAGTTTACTTTTTGTAAATTTCAAATCGCAATAACTTTTTTATTTCAAATAGGATGACTATGCAATTTTCACACTATCCGACGTAAAATTTAATTTCCTATCGATTTGCATGAGCATACCATATCAATAAAATGGATATTTTCAGAGATATCAACAAATATGTGGAAAAACGTTAATTTGTCTCGTGTGTATTTTAACAAGTGTGCTTTGTATGGTTCTGAATTTCATATTTGACGAATAATATGAACATCAATCCATTAGAAGTAACTATATCTCCACTTCGTCTATGAATATACTCATGCAAACCTATCACGAAACAAATAATATGACGTTAAAAATGATATTCTGGTATACGGATAAAACAAAACAAGTAATTGTTTAAAATGTCGTCTATGTTCTTCAAGACACATAATATTCTTCTCCGGACACTTTTAGTAGTCGACCTTTCAATTTCTTGTGACAATTTTGCGAAAGCCAGGCGCAATTTTTTGGCTCTAGGGAATTTTTAGAGTCATCAGCCTTTTTGAAAACTCTATTTTTTTTGAAACCCCAGAGATAGAAATCGAAACATCAAGTCATGTGACTTCGAAGAAATTACCATGATCCACCCTTGCCGAATCCATCAGTCATCAATTTCTGTATAATGTTTCTAACACCATATGATGGTGCACCATATTTGTTTCTTTTCGTGTTAGGAATCAATTAATATTCATATTATTCGTCAAATATGAAATTTAGAACTATCCAAAGCACACTTGTGAAAATACACATGAGACAAATGAACGTTTTTCCACATTTTTGTTAATATCTCCGAAAATATCCATTTTATTGATATGGTATGCTCATGCAAATCGATAGGAAATTAAATTTTACTTCGGATAGTGTGAAAATTGCATAGTCATCCTATTTGAAATAAAAAAGTTATTGCGATTTGAAATTTACTAAAAGTAAACTGGAATATCAAACACCCTGTTGAATATTTTGAAACACTTCTAAGGATACCTGATAGAACACTCTTTCATTTAGGTGTATACGGAAATTGAACCTCAAATCTTGAAAATTGAAGATTATATGGACATTTTAGTTGGTCAGTCGATCTGTCAAAATTTTTCGAAAAAATGGAATATCTTGCAAACGAATCACGATAGGAAGAAAATTCAAAATGCAACAGGCCCAGAATTCTTCGTAGAATTCAAAAATGCGAAAATAAACAGGGTGTTCTATTTAAAAAAACGAAGTTGTTATCACTTCCGGTTTAACCGGAAGTAACAGCGTATTGAAAATATTTTAGGAAAATAGAACACATTGAGTAATAGCATCCACCAAAATTTCAAGTGGATATCTCTTCCAGTTCTCCATAAACCTCTAATGAACCAGTTAGGTGAATCACCCTGTATATACAAGTGAAATTTGGAAACTGAAAATTAAAGGTCGTGAACTGCCTTACTAGGGATGATAGATGACGAAATCGTCAAAGATGACGTCACAAGGCCATTGTGACCAATAATTTCAAATGGAACCCTACGGCAAGCGACACCTCTTTTAAAAGGTATCGAAAAAACCTATTCAATTGTACTAATTTTGTTTGTGTTTATGGCAGTTTTAATGGCTCATTAGTAAACATTAAAATATTAATTAAAAATACAGAAAGTAAATCGATTTCGCTTAAAAACTCAAAAACGTTACGTACCGGAATCCTTTGAGTCACCCTGTATGTGAATTATATCAATAATAGAACAATCAGAACAGAACAACAGATTCGAAAAGCATTAAGCTTGTCTGCAAATCTAGTTGCTGGTTGTCTTCTTCTTTCAACTGTGATTTCTTGTGGTCAAAATATTCGGAGATGAAAAATACGAATAATGACATGACTCTTATTCCATAAGGAAATAGGATTGATTCTAGAAGAAATTGTACGTGCTCTCGACATTTACCAGTGATCACTCATTTTATAGTCTATTTATTTAAGCAAAATAGTTCTGACAGGTCTCCAGTACGGTGTTGATGCTTGTCTATATTTGTGACAGTTCGCCAGAAAGTGTCGTGTTTTTTTTAACGATACTTATTTCAAATCATCATTCAATTTGTGATGAAAATTGGATTGGATCTATGAGTTGGTGCTTCACCAAGATTGGATAACTGTTGAACAGTTTTTTCAATATTTGCGAGAATGTCGACTAGAAGTAATAAACTTCATTCAAATTTGGCATCGTTCTGAAGTCATTGTGAAGTGTTGCCATAATCATTGAAACCTGAATATTCCTGGACTATTTTGCATCAATGGTATTGAAAGATAACCAAATCTCTCAGAACTATCTTTCCTCAATAAATACAACATGTATCTCGCTAATGCTAGAAGCTTTTACGGTTTTCAATCAAAAGTCGTACGTTTACTGATATAAGGGCGTAGAAAAAGTTGAAAAAACCGTTACACTTGCGAATCATGCATAGAATATTATGAAGAATATAAAAAAAAACGATATTCCACTGACAATACAGGGTTTAACTGAATAAGTGTAAAACATTTGAGGGAATGATTCCTCATCGAACGGTTTCGTAATAATAATTTCCTTTTCAGACAAAATTCATGTCAATTTTAGGTTGAAGTCAGAGGAGCTTAGAGCTAATAGATAAAAAAGAAGAATAGTGTTTCCGTTTTTAATTTTAGTCCTGATTTTAGTTTGTTTTTTTATGATTGATCGCTCGCACATAAATGAAATAGTTCATCATTCATGTCATTTTATTCATTTCCCTATTTCATTTCGTTTGTCACCTTGTCTAGTTCATTCCGTTCGGGTGAACTTTTGAACTACAAATTATAAATTTACGGTAGTCTGTTTACGCACGTGCCGGTTTATGTTGGCTCTGTTGGAATTGCGATATGTTTCTCTCGGTAGTTCTTTCACAAAGTCAATATTTAACTTACAAACACAGGAAGTTCATCGAGTTCAAGTACTGTGCACTGAAAAGATTACGTTTACAACATAATTAGCAACTACGATACTCGAGCCGACTTATGTCTATGCGTTTTCCTGCATTTTTCGTCGAGAATTTCGCGAAAGGAAAAAGAGTTGGTCGTGGGGGCGACCAGATTAATGTTTTTAATTGTAAATTTCATTATGCATGATGAATTTCTGATGATTTATTGGGATAAATGAAGGAATTAGCTCCGGTATCATTCAAATGTTAATATATTTTTCCACGAATTGTAATTGATGTCCCGACTGTAATCAAATAGTTGTCATATGCCAGAATTTATCTGTAGACACCAGAAATTCTTTGGAAATGAAAATTATGGATCTGATCAAATACACAGACCTACATGCAGGGCCCCTCGCCCGAAATTCTTAAATTCAATTTTTTTCTATTCGATATTTTTCTCTGAAAAGTGGTAAGAAGAATAGCATCAAATATGCAATAAAAACAACAAATAAACACGAAAAAGAATAATATCACTGACAAACAACATAAGAGAATAGTTAAATGAAAAATATATAAATAAAACTGTAGTCAACAGTTAACAACTTCACTGACTATACAGGGTGTTTCACAGAGGATGGAACATTAGAAGTATCTGTAGAACAGAAAAACAGATCATTTCGAAAATTTGTGGGCGTGGATAATCAAACTTCCTCTATCCGTCTAAAATATTTTCATCAATACAGTGTTGCCGCCTGTATCAGAAAGTAGTAGCTACTTTGTTATGGAACACCTCGTATATTACATCAGTTTTGGAATCCTTATAAGATTCTTCACAACTTTCCCATATGATTCCCTATACCTATATGTGACGATTCTCGAGTGTGCGCTTGCTACCACATCATTCATTTGCTGAGACCACAGTTTTGAGTGTACTCCTCAATTGAATAAAAACAATTTCTCAATAGCAGTTCTTTAATTTCGTATTTAAATTTGACAAATGACAAGTTTTTCATGTGTTTGAGCAATGTTTTTGATTTATTCAGTCTGTCTACATGTTTTGTTCATGAATAAGTATTTCAAGTTACCTTATTGTTAATGGGGTGTACGAATCACGATTCTGTGCTCAGCTTTTTACCAGCACGACGTTTGTAAGAAAAGTGTGTTTGACATTTTTTACAAGAACTTCCAAAAATACTAATGAAATAGTCACTGAAACTAAATTTAATAGAAAATTAGACTGCAAAATAGCAGTTCTTGCTAAGAGAAATAATGTAGTATAATTTACGTAAAATTTTGGTCTCTCCTTGTTTCTCAATGACAGTTCCAAGATTTTCGAGAAAAAAGTCAACGTGGGAATCCAGAAAATGAAGTTTGACACTCATAGTGCATCCCAGTTTTTTTTTTTAATTTCGTTGGCCAGAATTTCTTCGTTGGAGTGTTGATTCATGGGTTACAGGTCGTTCAGCAGAAGGTACATGAGCATACTGAATAATACGTTTATTTTCACATTGAAACCCACGACACCGCAAGAGCAAAACTAATAGTCGCCTCCATGTTTTTTCCTTCATACCATAGGAATGCCAAAGAGTTTTTTTTATATAAAACTTCTCACGAAAAGAGACATCCTGTAGTGTTCAGAGAACATCGTGAGAAGCAAGGGAAAGGAGGTAGGAATTGGTGTTCTTTTTAAATTTCTGAAGGTCATATGCCTCGGGGAACACCTCCCTGGGCAATGTGTTCCAGAGCCTCGCTGTTCGTTGGATTAACGAGTCTTTGAAAAGAGATGTTCTGCAGGTCACCTAATTAACCACAAAGGGGTGTGAAGACTGGACTTGACGGGTTAACCTCGAAGAGACCGCCAAAGGAGGAACGATTGTTGATATATTTCAGAAGAGCATCGCCCATGAAAATATCTATAGAATAGAGACAGATCGCTAACCCTTCTACGGTGTTCCAGAGATGTAAGCGAGTTACTAAGCGAAGCATCACCGAAGAGACGATCTGCCCTTTTTTGGACAGAATCCAACAGCTTCAGGATATGTTTAGGTGCCGCACTCAAAATATGGGAACAGTATTCCAGGACAGGTCGGATTTGTGCCTTATAGATCGTGAGCAGCTGACTGGAAGTGAAATAGCTCCTGGCACGAAACAGAAAACCAAGTTTTTGGGATGCACTTTTAGCAATTGATTCAATTTCTCGGTAGTTCGACATAATGGACCCCGATCACCAAGCTTTACACCGAAGCACGATCTTACATACAGGTCTGGAAACTACGGCACTTTCGAATGATTTTTGAAAATGAGTCGCCATACTTATTCGCAAGGAGCGTATGTATCTAGGGGTATAATCACGTGATTAATATTTGACAGTTCGTATTGTAAACAAGAAAACGGTTAGTGCTTGAATTGTCAATAAATCAATGAAAGACATATTATATCTCGCAAAATTCTCTCAAATAAATGAAAAAAACATTCGAATTTTCACAAAGCTGATCTAATTTGTGATTGGCTGACATAGTGACAAAGAGAAGGCAGCGCGAGAGGTGGCGAAACACGAAAACCACCAGAATTTCCTCAATGTTTGGGCAACCCTACCAGTTTGCAGACAGTGCACCGAAGTAAGCGTGACAAGCTTTTTTGGTGAATTTGACAGATGCGAAAATAAAAAAAATGTTTGAAAGGAAATAAACATAATATTACATTGAAATATCTTTCTCTCATGTTGCGCTGTTTTTTAAATTTTTTTCCCTTCATTATTAATTTTATTATTTTTAATTATGATTATGGATTTAATTTTATTGTTATAGATGCTTGTATTTTTCACCACATATTGTCATATAAATACTTATCATTCTCTTTCACCATTACCATTATATTTGTGTATTGACATGTTAAATATTGATACTTTACTGTTCTGACCTGCTATAAACATACTAACTCTATCTATCTATCTATTTGAAAGAAATAATATCATTAATTTAGGAAATATCATTAAGGTGATTCTCTACTCTACTACAAAATATCTCAAGGTTTCTTCAATTCTGTGAAAAATATCGACGTGATGGGCTAGAAACAAATTCAGAATCAACGTACCTGTATTAGTTAAGAACACTCATCAAATTCAAAACACTAAAAATCATTTCGGTCTGTGATATCATTAGTATAGAGAACCGCTACAATAAACATGTTTTTTTTGTATTACTATCGAATAAGAAAATAATTATTATTATTTGTAACTATAGGTAGGTACTCGAGTAGTTCCTTTTACGTCGAGACTTCAGAGACACTTGAAAAAAGTTTGCGGCTGCAGTGCGTAATTGCTCTTCGGAAACTCCGTCTATGGCTATAGTCATCTATAGTTGAAGTACTCGTTCTTTCTTGACCACGGCGATGTTATCCGATGGGTACAAAGCCATACAAAGCGTGGCCGCATACCGAATACCACCAGTCCAAAGCGTTTTGTCTGATTGTTCTATTGTTTGGCCACAATATTATAATACATGTGCGTTGGCTGGTTAGTCACAATTTAGCAAAAATTCTTAGCGTTCACTCTTTAATAGCTATTCATCGACTGTTATCCAATGCAGACCAACATTTTCGAACATACAGTATTTGTGATATCGAGCCTAGACGATTACATCATACTGAAGAATTTACAGGCTCATTTTTCATCGTCTCCTTGATATATCTCACAACCGAAAGAGATAACCTTCAGAAAAATTTTGTTTTCGGATGACCTGAAATTTCGACCCAAGAAACGCAAATTAGATATTATTTTGGGTGGATCAATACTTCTCGATATATTTCACTGGAAAGTTTGAAATTTCACCCTCTTTTTCTTACATTATCGGTCAAGATCTTCGTGTTATATTCCACATTTACGAGGAATTATAAAGAATTGTGAACTCAGTTTGTAAAATGATAAGTTAATTTTTAAAATTTTTTGAAATAGTTTCATCAGGTTGTCTTATCTCTGGAGAACTATTCATAATTAAAATGAATGAAAAACTGCGAAAAGAAATGTAGTAAAGTTTCGTTTTCACAGACTCTCATATCGAAAGCGATCCTACATTGGAACATTATTTTTAATCAAACCATAAGAAACTATGATCTATTTTTGAAAACAAATCGAAGTCATAACTCGAAATTGAACAGTTTTTCTGGAACTTTTCTATACACCACTGGATTGAACAAAAAGAAGAGCCTTGGGAAAGTGAAAATTCTTTTCATCTTCAAAATTGAAAAATCGAACTTTTGTGTATAATTCGAAAATAATAGACGTGAGCCAATATTTGTTTTCGCCAGTGAACTCATCTCGAAACAAATCCAGTTGAAAAACCAAAGAAACACGCTTCCATGATGAACTTGAAAGTCAGAAGTTATTATTAATATAGCAAAAATTGATTAGGAGAAATATTATTATTGTAAAAAAAGAGTGGGATGCTACAAAAAACAGTTTTTACTTCTACTATTTATTCCTTGCCTTTTTAGTTCATCATTAAAGCGTGATTTTCAGTATGTTTATTTTTTATTCTTTATTCTTTCGGAGATGGGCGGAATTCGAATTGAGGCCCGATGACTTCAGTTTTTCTCGTTAATTAATGGTTAGTTTAAACAGCAAATAAGAACGAAATGAAATAAGAACGCACCAATGAAATTGCACATTTCATTCAAGTTGTAACAATTGTGTGATTTCATCGGTGCATTCTTATTTCATTATATGTCTTATTTGCTAAATTAATCCTGTTTGTAGACAACCAACAATACTCCTGTAGAAGAATTACTCGTATACACACATACAAGTGAAGCTAATATAAGCGAGATTGAAGATACGACCTCAATTTTTCATCGAGTTACCCTACACAAACATCGAAATTTACCCATTCTGTACAATCTCGATCGAGTAATATTTCGTATTTTAGAACGAAATCATTATTTCTTATCACAATACCATTACCAAATTTATGTTGGGTCAAAATACGTGAGTACCCACAGAAATTCCCATTGAAATCCAGATCGCATGATAAGTTCAAAATTACCTCGATTTTCAAACACCTTGTGTATAATTTTGGAGTCATCAAAAAATTATGACAAAAAAATAATTTTTTCGCTCGTTGAAAAAAAGGTTGATGATAGTTATTAAAAGCAGTGTGGTTTCAAGCGGATTTCGCCAAAATGCTTGCATCAGTTTCGTAGAAATTATTATTATGTTACGTTTGAAAAAATATCATCTCCCACACGAAACGAAGTATCCGAGAGTCAGACCATTATTTTGCTTATCTTTTGCAGTGCAAACAATATGCGTCTGGCACATTCTCGTGTATCTTTGAAACAAGAAATCCTATTATTAGTGGGAACGGGACACGTTATAGGTGCATTTAATGTCCCATTTAACACCGTCATACACCCATAACGGCATCTAAACTGCGAAGGCCCACACGTTATGGGCCTTAATGTGTTCTTGAAGGAAGACAAATGTGATTACACAGAATTTCCTACCGATTACACTGACATGCTATGCCGGCATCAAGATGCACTTCACTGAATAATTATAACTACACGTGTGTCTAGGAAAAGATTGGAATTCTCTCAGATCCAGGTATGAAACCTGGAGAAATGAAGTAACCAAGTCTACCTCTTTACCAGTGGTTTCCAAACTTTCTGTACCTGCGCCCTCTTTAAACAATTTAAATTGTTGCACCTTCTTGATTTTTCTAGTAATAAAATTTCATGAATCCTCAACTGATATTATAATTTATTCAATCGGCTACAAAATACAAGGCTTGTCCACAAAGTGAGTTTCGTTTCAATTTGTATCCGCGGTAGCGCTGCGATCGCAGTTCCGCGCATGCGCGGCAGTTACTCTGACTCAATTACAACAAAACTACGTCATTTTCAGATCGCTGCCGCTGACGTATTATTTTTAGTGAGTCTTTAAAATGTCAGCCTTAATTGAAAATGTCGCCGATTGTGAAGTCAGATAAGTGATTGGTTTTCTAAATGCAAAGAAAGTTAAACCAAGTGAAATTTATCGGCAAATCTGCGAAGTTTATTAGGCAATCCAGCGATCTGTCAAAGCGAAAAACCAATGTGGCGGCTTGGGGCACACATTTTGGTGTTTACATATGTGACTTGAGTTGAAAACTGTTACATTTAGTTATCTCTAGTGCGTTTTTTATGTGTTTTTTTAATTGTGGCTAATTATTAACTCTTTTACTGAAGAAAAGGCCTATCACATGCATTGTGGTTGGCTGTAGATCTCGTACTAACCGAAATAAAGTCGGCATGTAATCGGTTTCTACGGTTACTAATCACATCAGGTTCTTATAGAGCAGTTATAGAGTAAGAACGATTTAACTAGGAAGCGAAGGGCCCTATGGTTGGCTGCGATCAAGAGATATGATCTCACTGATTCCAAACTGATGTATCAGAGAGTCTGCAGTAGACATTTTTTTTTCACCAGAATATTACAAGAAGAACAGCATCAATTGAATAATCTGAATCAGCATCAGTATCCAATGTGAAAGGATCTAGATTATTAATTGATCCCAACTTTATTTAAAATCGAAAACGAATGTAGTGACAAGAATCAGAGTTAAGTTACAATAAGTTATAGCTTATCTCTGCAAGAATGAACTGAATGAATAGTTCCAAGCATACTTTTCACCAACGTCTCTGCTATTCAACATCAATGTCTTCAAATATTCACTCTCCATCTGAATACCGTTTCGAAAAACCAAAAAACTCCGAAAATAAATAAAATTCACTGTTTACTAGCCAAGGTATCGCATTGTGTGCCCCAAGCCGCCACATTGAATGTCACGTGGTTTGGATTGCCTAATAGACAAACTGCGTGATTCAATGGTTAGGAGATGGGTTTGGCAGTTCATTGAAGGTCGCCAGTCTTTCGTTACTGATGAACTGGTTCATGCAATTGAAGAGAAGCTTGAAAATTTGCGCCACGCTATGACAAGTGCCTACAAATTTTTGGAAACTATGTTGAAAACTAGAGTTGTAGATTTTTGTACAATAAATACTTTTTCAGTATCTATACACGCTTTTTTTATACAGGGAGTCCCGTAAAGACCACGTCAAACCGAGGGAGAATGTAGATCAAAGGATATGCTATGACAAAATTCCCACTATAAAAGTCTTACCGTTTTCGAGATATATTTTTTTAATAATGAATTATTGTTCCTATCGATAGTCTTTACGGTTGGTACAATTTTACACCTTTTTGGTGAAATGTTTCATTAAAATATTGCTGAAAAATAATTTTGACGTTTACATTAAAAACACTCTCCAAACGTTTTGAAGGGGACTTTTTTGAAATCACTATAAAATAGACAATTTAATGGTGTAATGTGCAGCAGAAGCTCAGTACATTTTTGGTTCCACTACGATGGGCTAAACTTATTGAACGAAAGAATCCACTACCAAAATTTTCAATAAAAATATTTTTCACAGTAAACGTTAGAATCATTCTTCAGCAATATTTTACTGAAAGAAATATCCAAAAAGGTGTAAAATTGTACCAACCGTAAAGAAAGAACTATTGAATGGGGCAAAAATTTCTTAATTTCAAAGAAAAAAATCTCGAAAACGGTATGACTTTTATAATGAGAATTTTGTCATAGCAGGTGGGTTATCCTTTGATCTACATTCTCCCTCGGTTTGACGTGGCCTTTACGGGATACCCTGTATAAACAAACGGAACTTACTTTGTGGACATGCCTCGTAATATTGAATATCTTGTAAAAATGTTGATAAAAAATAATTATTCAACAGTAAAAACACAAGAGCTTTTTTTGCCAAAATTATTTCGTTACAAAAAGAAATTTATCCAAAAAAAAAAGCTCGAGTGTTTTTTGGCAAGATAAATTAACGACAGAATATATCAATGAACAATAATTATCTTTATTGATACAATTAAATTATTTAAATGAACAGTTATTAAATACACAATTGTTATAAATTGTTTGGTTTGTTGTTCTGATTTAAAAATTCTCTTCTCTGGTATTCACACATGTAGAATATTCATATAAAATAAGAGGGACAGGCGTTTTTATCAGTGATAAATCAACTCCTGTATGAAATGTGTCATTTAAAGACGACTGTTTTGTCATTTTGACAGCGATAAAAAAGGTGCATCGTTTTTTATCACTGATAAAAACGCCTGTTCCTCTGTAGCGTCCACATCTAGTATGCTTACGTCACTTTAATGTCTGCCCTGTCAGTTATTTGAGCATTGTTGATTAAATAACTGTTAATTTAAATAATTTAATTGTATCAATAAAGATAATTATTATTGTTGTTCATTGATATATTCTGTCGTTAATTTATCTTGCCAAAAAACACTCGAGCTTTTTTTTATCGGATAAATTTCTTTTTAACTCAAAATTTTTCCATCGGTAATTTTGCTCGAAAAACTGACATTTGAAAAAATCACTCGACCTTCGGTCTCGCGATTTTGTCATGTCAGTTTTTCTCGTAAAATTACTGATTGGCAAAATTATTTCGTTACAAAAAGAAATTTATCCGATAAAAAAAAAGCTCTTGTGTTTTTACTGTTGATAAAAAACGATGCACCTTTTTTACCGCTGTCAAAATGACAAAACAGTCGTCTTTAAATGACACATTTTATACAGGAGTTGATTTATCATTATAAAAAATACGATTTTCAATGTAATAAAAACAAATCTTATGGAAATAAAAAAAAAATCATTATATAATTGACACAAAAGTATGAAAATGTAATGCGACGGTTGAGCTTGTTTTTCAGATCAAATTTTCTCAACCCGTGGTATCTTTATAAAATTTCTCAAACTTTGTTTTTCAAAGTATGAAAATCGTCCTTATCTCGTAGTTGCATGCCCCCCTTGTAACAGTCTCGCGCCGCTCTAATGAGGAGCACCCTACCAATTGGAAACCACTTCTCTAATAATTTAGCAATATTAGAACTCTACGAATATAAACTATGCAAAGAAATGAACAAAGAAAATACAGCATTGGTTTCATAAGAAGGTTTTAGAATTTCACATTTGTTGTCCCGAAGATCCAGATTTTTTTCAGACCATAATAACATTGTTTATGAATTGCAATTTGTAACGAATGATAGGATAATTGGAAATATTGAAAGAATTAGATGAATATAAATCCTGTGAGTGGTCGTAGGTGAAATGGTATACATATAGAATTGAATAATCAATATTGAAATGTGGAATGTTAGGTGTCACTAGATTGATTTGATTAGCTTCTTTAATCACTCATTGAGGAAATTAGTAACTACTATAAATAAACGATTAACAAGTGAGATAACTGTGTATAATAATCAAAATAGAAAATATTGTTTGTTATTGAATCAAAGAAGAATTGAAAAATTACTATTTTAAGCTCGAGTTTGCTTAATCGGAGTTGTGGTGATGCCATGTCTGCAATATCAAATATCTCAAGTATGACTCAAAGCATATGTGACGAATTAACCTGTTTCACATATGATAATGATATAAAATTAGATTCAAATTTGTGTTCTGTATCTGGAGAATATCTATTTAGAAATCATCAAGCCATCATCAATAATGCTCAATTCTAGAATCTCAAGAAAATTGTCCAGCTGGCCATTTTGGTGAAAAAAGTGACATGAATCTTCATTTGATTATGATGAATTTCGATACCAGTTCCACCTACATCATGTTACGCCCCTGGCCTGAAGGCGAAACGTTTATAGGAACCTGTAACTCAATTTACTCGAATTGAATCTGTATTGTGAAGATCTTTATGAAGATATTTCCCTGTACACCCTGTATACCATCGTTCGTCCACAGGTTATGAGCCATCAATCAAAATTCGTATTAACTTTTTTGTTACACATAGAGATGGTTCGTTGTACCAACTCGAAGTTATTTTTATTTTTACAGCCCAAATTGCAGTTGTGGCCGAGAATTAAGTAGTTCGTATGATGGATATACTACGTGTCGGTTAGTTAAGGTTCCTTCTTCTTTTAGGCACAACCGGTATTCTTTGACGAATTATCTGGACCGGTGATGATGATATCTTTGTTGAAATAATAGATTAAGGCTGATGCGATAATGCGCTTTTTTGAGGGTCCACAAAAAGTCGAGATGAGATTGCGTGGAGCTCAAAGCTATTGAAATACAGGGCACAACTCAACTTATTCCAGAAGATTTACCCAAAAATCTACAGGGTAGATTAGAGATCCAAATAGGTCGATCGAAATTAATTGAGTTACATATAGATTTGTAAGGGTATTGATACGCTACTGGCAATATTTTGATATTTCTATAATTTATGGAATCGTTACCTCAAGAGGGTATTCTGGCCTAGAGAATTGAAAAAATGGGGGATACAGCGGATTTTGTGAAGAGGCCGGACGAGCAGTTTTTCTCGAAACTAATTTTTTTGAGGCGGTTGACACGATATCTATAGTTCTGTCTGACCGATTCTTTTGAAATTTTATGAAAATCTTCTTTATATATCTCTTTATCTCCTGGACCTTGGATTTTGAAAAATTTCAACTCCAAGAATTTTAAAACAAACATAAAGGTGGAAAAACAGAGGTAATTATTTTCAAGTGGATGCAATTTCGTGAATTATTTTTTTTCCGGCTGGGATTCAAGAAATAGCGAAATCTGTACTGATTAAGAATTTTTATTTCGATTTGAAAGTTAGTCTGGCAACCTCCACTTCACCGGCCTCTCATTTGAGGAATTTTCGGCTGTTTTTTTTTTATATACATAATAAGGAATCGCTAAACATTATATGAAAAAATTTATAGTAAAAATATTTTTGATTTTGTTTCATCTCAGTTTAAAAAATAGCCAAAAAGTAGGCCTCTAGGTCAGATTACCCCATCAAACCGTTTTAAAAATAGTTCGCCCACAATAAAAGAGAAAAGAATAGCCAGCTAAATAGTATCATAGACTACGAGTGCGTTCTACTAAGCGCTCACAACACCCAAAATACTCATTCAGGCGTTCCACATGGCAACCACGATTGATTAAAACATCATCGATGATGTTATCAATTATGTGTTTGTGCATAATTTTCAAAAGTTATTTGATGGGAATGAATGCGGTCGTAGAAAAAGTATAGTACACAACTCGAGTTGCAAGACAATTGCGCACTTCTAGAATTACTTTTTCTAGTGCGTAATATGTTTCTTACAACTCTTGTTATGTAATATACCAATACCTGAAATGACTTTTGTGAATTATTCATTATTAATCCATACAATGTAAAATTGTATCCCATTCTTCATCAAGCTGGACTAACTAGCACTTTGTAGAACATAATCGACGCACCAATAACCTTTGAAATTGAAGTATATGTAACTTTTTGTTTTCAATAAATCAAGTTAACCAATAAATAAATCTCAATAGACCATTCCAGGTTGACGTCATCGACAGGCGGCCATATTGCTTGTGGGGCACACTAATCTATAACCCCATTAGAAACAACGTAATCACAGGTCAAAATGAATTGGTTTTTCTTAAAAATGCCAGCTTTTTGTGCAGTTGTTGGGTGTTCTAAAAGGAGGGTAAGGGCTAAACTTCGTATTTTTCGAATTCCTAGGGCGTACAAAGGGCGTAGAGAAAATTTAGATGCATTATCCCAAGAACGTCGTATGGCATGGATTCGAGCACTAAAACGTGGAGAGTTGAATGAATCGTTTATAAACAATGCAAGAATATGTGAAAAACACTTTGTAACAGGTATGTAAGTTGTCTTTTTAAAATAGGTGAACTAATAAGAGTATTTTTTTCTGTTGGTAATTCGTTTATATATATATATATATATTTATTTTGATTTTAGTGGTGCCAGCTGAGCTCAGAGGATGAAAACAATCCTGATTGGTACCCTTACTACCCTCAGTGAAGATGGGATATCAAAGTATTAAAAGTCAGGATGGAATAATTTATTTATATAGTAATAAATAGTCTCAGAAGTAAAGTGTACATTTTTGTTTTATCTCTTCTTGTTTTCAATAAACAAGGCAAAACTTATGAATATTACTATAACTTCCATCTATCAAACAAGCTTTTGAAAATATTCAGGTATATAATCTACCTTGGCAACAACAACAAAATGTGTATCAATTTTCTTTGCTAAAACTTCCAAAACAAATCCAGCCTCATAATACTTTATAGGCTAGCAAATACTTGTAAGCCTTCATCTGCTCCCCGCTATAAAAACTATGACTTGTAATTAAATAAGTCTATTTGGCCTACACTGGGCAGAAAACTCAAGTCTCTGGTCATTTCTGCTGGCACTAAAGCGTACGGGTCTATATTGTTAATAAAACCCAACTTTTGTTCATATCGCACTCTAATTTCTTTCTCAAGCGAAAGATAATAATCACTGCCATTCATTTTCAACAAAATCACTCGGAAAACACAAGAAAAAACTTTATAATCACCAAATTCAGCACAACAGGTCAGAACCATCAATGTTAAATAAATGGAGATCGATTCTTTGTGTGCCCCACAAGCAATATGGCGGAACTGTCAAAATCAGGTGACCTGGAATGGTCTATACCACTTACAAATTGTAACATAACCTCTTTATTCAAATAAATGTTTAAAACGCTCCAAAATCCATTCCACTTGAGTTTATGAACGGAGAAAACCGTGGTCGTAAGCGGTAGTGGAACGCACCCTATTTTATAGTTCAAAAATGTGTTCCATGAGACACCAAGAGAGAGGGAGAAAGAGAGAGGAGAAAGAGAGGGAACGAAAAAGTGGTAATATCGATTGCAGTTGCATAAATTGATTCGAGCAGCAATCTGCAATTACACTAAAAGCCTCTTAGGAATCTTCAACATCGAATTAAAACAACTAGCTGGATTTTATTTTACGATCGTTTGTGGCCGTTTTGTCGAACACTTTCGAGAGAGTCGTAAATACGAACGCAGACTTGAAAAATGCATAACAATGATTTGTGTCAGTTATTGTTGTTTAAATTTCACTATAATTACGGCATAAATTCATTGCGCTCGACTCGTTGGTAATCTTAAACGTCGGCCTCATGCCGTTTTTTACAGACGTTTCTGGTTCTTGGTCGTTTTCATACATTTCGCGTGTTCGGACGAGAATAATTATCGTCAAAGGCCCCCAAGGGAATGAATATCTCAATTGCGAGAGACAGCTGTAGCACCAACTGTGTACAAGGTTTTCCACATAACATGGGCCATCCTCTTTTCTAGGAATCTGATGAAACTACAAAGAAATTTCAGTACTCACAACCATAAGTATGCATTTTCGTTTTGAATTCTATCGATTATACAGGGTGATCTACTTTTTCAGTGACACAACAAATGTATATTTTTTTTAGTATATTATTATATAATTTTTTTGATATGACAATTAAATATCCCATCCTCATCGAATAGACCAACTCTAGGTCCTGTAGTAACTCTGAAATACATACAGTGCTTCTCAAAAGTCCCCTCCCAACCTCTTATCTTTGGAACGATTATGCATAAACGAGTGAAATTTGGAAACTGAATATTAAAGGTTGTAAACTGCCCTACTAGGGATGATAGATGACGAAATCGTCAAAGATGACGTCATAAGGCATTGTGACCAATAATTTTAAATGGAACCCTACGGCAAGCGACACCTCTTTTGAAAGGTATCGAAAAAACCTATTCAATGATACTAATTTTGTTTGTGTTTATGGCAGTTTTAATGGCTCATTAGTAAACATTAAAATTTTAATTCCATTTAGTATGATATTAATTGCAGATTTAAGAATCAGTATCTACTCAAAGAAATTGCTCGAAGTGACCTCCATTTACTTCCTGACAGTAAAACATCCTATTTTAAAACTCTTCTCATACGCAAATGTGTCTGCGGAAACAGCCTCACATTCTGCAACAATACATTGTTTTAAAACGTCAATAAACACAAACAAAATTAGTATCATTGAATAGGTTTTTTCGATACCTTTCAAAAGAGGTGTCGCTTGCCGTAGGGTTCCATTTGAAATTATTGGTCACAATGGCCTTGTGACGTCATCTTTGACGATTTCGTCATCTATCATCCCTAGTTTCCAAATTTCACTTGTTTATGTATAATCTTTCCAAAGATAAGAGGGGGGGAGGGGACTGTATAATATTCTTCGCTGTGGGTTCACAAATATGGTGCATTATCATTATTATTCACTTATAGTCTGATAATCATGTTTGAAAATTGTTTATTCTGGCGAATTTTGATGCGCTCATTGGGATCTCATGAAAATTTCGTGTTTGGTCGGACATTTTTTTCAAATAACTGTAACTATACAACGGTTTTGAATTTGGACCAAGAAAGAAAAAAAAACATATCAATCATGACGTTGTTTATGACAGGGTATTAGGATGAAAATATGGGTTGTTTCTCAAATGATTTCCTTACTGATCTATGAGGATTTTTAATTTTTATCGATTCTATGGAAAACTGAACAACTGTGCAACTGAAAATATTTGAAATATGGTATGAAATAAATACTGCAATACAATTCAGATATTAATTCCAAACCGACTATTCCATTCTTTTATTATATAATATTGTAACGTTTTTATTTACTAAAACACTGGGTTCGATTTATATACACTTTTATTTCCACTGACACGATTTATTTACAACGCTCGATTATCAACTGATTGCCTGCGCCTCTGTCCGCGGAGCTTTATACCTGCAAACTTCTCCAGAAGTTTCCTGGCGGCACGCGAACATTTCAGACCTCGCGTCTCGAACGTTCATGATCCGCGTCGCCTGGAGTGGGCGTGGCCGAGCCATAGGCGTATCATTTCGTTACACTGCTCCCTCCTTAGTTCTGATCGCCCCGATCAGAAATTCTCCATGTGGCAACCCTTGACGTCGGCTCTTGATGGCGAAAGCTACAAGTGTTTCCGGCCCTGCAGAACCCTCGGAGAAAGAAATAACAGTCGACCGTCTTTGAGGGACATACTCTTTTCGGGTTAAAGCAGCACACCGTGATCTGTATGCCTGTGTCTCGGAAAATGACTTCTATCATGCTCCTCACGATCTTCCAGTCCAGGTTTTCCAACCCATGGCCAATTTTAGGTAGAGCCAATTTCTTTATGTCATAGTGGCAGACGACTTTCCTTAGGTCTACTAACGCGTACCATATATTCTCGTAGGTTGCTCTTTCTATCGATAATTTCTTAGTTATTAGGTAGAATAAGGATCGGTGGCCATCTTCTAGTCGTAGTGCTCTTCCTACTCTGGGCATTTGATCTCGCAATTCATCCAGGCGGCCGAACTTCTTGCGAAAGACTGTTGCAATTCCTTTGCTCATTCGGAGATCTTGAGCGACGCAGTGTGCAATGGAAACATCTTCTGGAACTGTGAAAAGATCTTGCTGGACCTCAACGGTCACGCCAAGCCTGATCTTCCCCCTGCTTGCGTAATCCGACATGAATTCGGTGTAACTCGGTTGGAAGTCGTCACCGTTTGGTACTTGTTGAAGAGTTCTTGCTTCTTCGACGTCATTCGAGCCAGCATATGGTGCAAGACGATTTATGTGAACAACTTTCGGCTTCCCTCTTGGCAGCTTTCCGATTCGATAAATCAGGTCATTTATCCTCTTCTTGATCTCATACGGGCCTTCCCATTGTCTTTGGAGCTTAGGAGAAAAGCCTCGACGTCGTCGTGGATTATACAGCCAGACAAGATCACCTACTTCGAAGGTCCCCTTCGCGGAACGGGAATCATAGTGTTTCTTCATCCGATCACTGGCTATCTGCATATTCCGTCGGGCAAGGTCGTGGATGTCGTTCATCCTCAGCTTCAATTCGTCCGCATAGCCTTCACCGGCCACATTCTCTTCCGAGGGTTTACAGCCGAATTCCAGATCACATGGCAAACGGATTTCACGTCCAAACATCAAGCAGGCAGGGGTCTGGCCAGTAGTCTCGTTGGTAGCCGATCGGTAGGCCATCAAAAACAAAGGAATACACTGGTCCCAATCCCTCTGGTGTTCTGATACGACCTTGGAAAGATGTTTGCCCATGGTCCTATTCATCCTCTCAACCATTCCATCCGACTGAGGGTGCAAGGGTGTTGTTCTGGTCTTCTCAGCACCAATCATTTGACAGATTTTCTGAAAGAGAGCCGATTCAAAATTTCGTCCTTGGTCTGAGTGGATCTCCAAAGGAACACCAAATCGGCTGAAGAATTCTTTGACCAGAACATCGGCAACTGTGGAAGCCTCTTGATTAGGGATCGCATAAGCTTCAGTCCATTTCGTAAAATAGTCCATGGCCACTAGGATGTATTTATTTCCAGCATCTGTTACTGGAAATGGACCAGCAATGTCGATAGCTACTCTCTCCATTGGACTACCAACATTGTATTGTCTCATGGGCGCCCTCTTCTTACCAACTGGACCATTGCCCGTTGCACACAACTCGCATTTCCGGCACCATCTTCGTACGTCTTCTTTACAGTTCACCCAATAGAACCGCTCTCGAACCTTCTGTAAAGTCTTCGTAATTCCAAAGTGTCCTCCAGAAGCACCATCGTGTAACTGACGCAATACCTCCGACACTTTACTCCTAGGTACAACCAGTTGCAACCTGGACTCCGTACCATCTTCGTTTTCAAATTTTCTGTACAGAAGATTATCTTTCAGTACCAGACAATCCCATTGACTCCAATACGATTTTACTTCTGGGCTACATGCGCTAATATCTTGCCAGGACGGTCTTTCCTCTTGAAGCTTCCAACCCAGAACACGTTTCAGACACGGATCGTTCTCTTGAGCGGCTCGTAATTGTTGAGGTTGCCAATTATCACTTTCGATGGTAGTTCTTCGAATATGGCAAAGTCGTTCATCGAGCTTCGAACAATGACTGCAGTTCTCACTGCATGGTCTTCTTGATAGGGCGTCAGCGTTTTGATGGATTTTTCCTGCCCTGTGTTCGATGTCATAATCATATTCCTGCAGCCGCTCTATCCACCTTGCTACTTGACCCTCTGGATTACGGAATTGCAGAAGCCACTTCAAGGCTGCGTGGTCGGTTCGAAGAAGGAACTTTCGGCCATACAAATATTTGTGAAAATGTTCGCAGGCCTTCACTACGCCTAGGAGTTCTCTTCTGGTAACACAGTAGTTCCTCTCTGATTTAGACAAGGCTTTACTAAAGTAGGCAATTACTTTTTCTTGTCCCTCTTGAAGCTGAGAAAGGACAGCTCCTATAGCAGTATTGCTTGCATCCGTATCCAAAACAAATTTTCCAGTCTCTCTGGGATAACTCAATATCGGTGCATTGGTAAGAGCTCCTTGTAGCTGTTCAAAAGCTCTTTGACATTCTGCATCCCAAAAGTATTCTCTGCCCTCCTCCGTTAGCTTTGTTAAAGGTTTAGCGAGGTGAGCAAACCCTTTGACGAAACGCCTGTAATACGTACACAGGCCAAGGAAACTTCTGATCTCATGTTTATCCTTGGGTACTGGCCATCCTCGAATTGCTTCTATTTTCTCGGGATCGGCTGTTACACCATCACTAGATACGATATGGCCCAAGTATCTAACTTCTCGCCGAAATATGTGACATTTCTTGGGGCTCAGTTTCAAGTTGGCTTCACGTAATCGTTGAAACACTTCCTTCAAATTCTTGGAATGGTCGTCGAATGATCTTCCAACTACGATTACGTCATCCAGGTACACCAAACATGTCTGCCATGTTAGCCCCCTCAAAACTGCCTCCATCAGCCTCTCAAATGTGGCAGGAGCATTGCATAGCCCAAAAGGCATGACCGTGAATTGCCAAAGACCTGATCCTATCGAGAAAGCTGTTTTCTCCCGATCAGCAGGCTCCATTCCTACTTGCCAGTAGCCACTTTTCAAATCGAGGGTAGAGAACCAACGGGACCCGGAAAGAGTATCCAAAGTGTCATCAATTCTGGGTAAGGGATAACTGTCCTTTTTAGTAACTGCATTGAGTTGGCGATAGTCAATACAAAAACGTACGGAACCATCCTTCTTCTTCACAAGGACAACTGGCGAGGCCCACGGACTATTCGATGGTTCTATAACACCTTGTTTGCCCATATCCTTGATAATTTCTTCCGCCTCCTCCCGCTTTGCCCATGGAAGTCTTCTCGGTTGCTGTCTTATTGGCTGAGCATCCCCAGTATTGATTTTATGGGTCACGACGCTGGTTCTTCCTTTGTCATTTTCATCGATGGCAAACACATCTTGGAATTCTTCAAGCATGGCTCTCACTCGACGGGTCTGTTCTCTGTCCAGATCTTGACAAGTATTAATGACGGTGTCCACCAGCTCCTTTGAGATCTTAGATTTCGGTGGTTGGTCGGTTGTAGTCACATAGCGGATCGACGAAACAGGAACACACTGTCCTACCACAGTTCTTCGGCTCAGCCCGATGGGGGTTTCCTTCACATTCATAACTCTAACAGGAATTACATCTCCAACCCTCACTAGAGCTTTCGCAGTCAAGAACTCATTATTGCCCACTTCTTCGACCATCCTCAGACTTCCTTTCCTACAGTATCCCTCGAGACTGGTCATTAGAATTTTCTCACTATGGCCGGGTATAGTTACATCACTAGTAGTTAGTAGGCGGACTACATCTTCTTTGTCTTCATGAAAAGGGAGTTCCTCACCTTCGACCTTGAGAACTCCTCTGTGTACGTCCAATACGGCTCCAAGTTTCCTCAAAAGGTCCATACCCAAGATTAACTGGTCAGAAATCTCAGCGACCAGTATGTTGTGCTTGATAGTGGTCTTACCAATGGAGACAGGAACATTAACTTCGCCATAGACTTTTATCTTTTCACCGTTCGCCGTTCTGAGGTGTGCTGTTGCCGGCGACATTCTGGAATGATCTCTCACTATTTCCGGTCGTGCAATAGTTCTTGTTGCACCAGTGTCTATCAAGAACAACTCATTCTCTCCGTCAATCCGACCATCAACATACAGGCTATGGGCTCCACCAGAAGAGGTTACATTGACGGTAACTACAGGTTCTTTAATTCTCAAAGTCGACGATCGCCCCCTCCTGTCGACCTGTTTTAGTTTTCCGACTGCTGTATGGGTTTCGCCACAATTCCGGCATCTGGAATCTCGTTTCTTGGGCATCGTCTTCTGGATAATTTTCCGAACCATATCTTCCAGATCATTTTCTTCATCTTTCTCGCTAATGGTCCTAACTTGATGACCTTTGGAAATTTGATTGGCCGTTTCATGCTCCAAAGCAATAGCAAGTGCTTCATCCAATACTTTCGGTCTGGCCAATCGTAGAGCTTTCTGAATTTCGCTCTCTCTCAATCCATCGACAAATATGTCTACTGCTATTTCTTCCAAAATGTTTTCTGGAGCTTCGGGGTAGGCTAGACGCACCATTCGAGCAATGTCTGTTTCAAATTCCTGCAAGCTTTCACTTGCACGTTGGACTCGGCTGCGTAGTTGTGCTTTGTAAACCTGTTGCAGATGGGCATCTCCATAGCGTTTCTCAAGTCGGTTGAACAATGTTTGATAACATTTTTCTTGGCCTATAGGAATCGATCTTAAAATATCCGCAGCATCACCTCTTAGAGCCGCAGTCAAGGAAACAGCTTTTTCTTCTTGAGTCCATTTATTGGCCGTAGCGATGGCTTCAAATTGTCTGAGGTATACGGACCAAGATGACTTCCCATCAAACGGAGGCAATTTGAATCTCAAATGATGTTTTGCTTCTTCCCTTGTCCATTCCTCTTCAACTTCCTGACTGGTACTAACTGTGGTTTTATCCATAACAGTAGTTGGTACTTGTACTGCTGATCCACACTTAGTTATCAGACATTCCAGCTGCTTTATTTTCTCTTCTAGTCCATCTACGTTTTTATGCATTTCGTCGAATGTTCTAGAAACTTCTTCAAATCGCTCGTCGTTCTTTTTCGAAATTTCATTGATCAAATCAGAAACTTTCTCGAATTTCTCATCACTTTTTCTGGAAACTTCTTCCAATTTTGCATCACTTTTTCTAGAAGCTTCTTCTATTTTTCCAGAAGTTTCTTCTATCTTTCTAGAAGTTTCTTCCATTTTTAACATGATGACTTCGTCCGCCGACAGGAATTCAAACGTTTCTGGATCATCTCCATTATCCGAAAGAACACCAATCAATCGTTCTTGTAGGATTTTTTTAGTTCCACTACTATCGGCATCACGTTCCTCCAATTGTTCACGCAATTGTTTCACTGAGAGGTCTTTCAACTTCATTTTGGTTTATTTATGATGCGAAATAGTCAGTACCGAAAACAAAAATTATCGCACTAAACAATCGTTCAAAAATGTCCTGTTTTCACTATAGAAGTTCAATGTCTTTCACTTTTTCTTTTTCTAAGTCCACACTATTTATTTTTTTAATTTCAATCCCACTCAATGACACCACTGTAACGTTTTTATTTACTAAAACACTGGGTTCGATTTATATACACTTTTATTTCCACTGACACGATTTATTTACAACGCTCGATTATCAACTGATTGCCTGCGCCTCTGTCCGCGGAGCTTTATACCTGCAAACTTCTCCAGAAGTTTCCTGGCGGCACGCGAACATTTCAGACCTCGCGTCTCGAACGTTCATGATCCGCGTCGCCTGGAGTGGGCGTGGCCGAGCCATAGGCGTATCATTTCGTTACAATATTCTATTTCTGAATAATTTTTTTTCAGTTCAATGATTAATTCATGACCCCGCAATGTGACGTAACTATCAATGTGACATAAATGGACCTTACTAGTGAACCCTGGCCCAAAATGTTAATTTGCAAGTTCAGAGACAACTATATTCAATGGGTTATGGAAAAATGATTAACACTGTAAAAATCTACAATGAAACTGTGTCCAAATTTAGACTAAATTTTTTCTCCTGCCCCCCGTGAAACCTTCCGAGAACCGTTCCAGACAAAGTTGCATTAATAATGGTCAGGTATATTTATTCTGGCAACAATTTTTCGCGTTTGCTAGTAGGAGACCAGTCTGATTTTAGCATAAACACGTCCGCAAATCGGAATGCGTGACCACAACCGATGTAGCGGCGACAAGTATATAAAGGAAAATAAATCAGAAGTGGGATATTTCAAAAAAGTATTTTGTACCAGGGGCGTACGTAGTTCTTATCACCACATAAGTATGGGTATCGCACTATCGCGTATTTTGGGAAAGTGAGGCAGGGGTCACGTGATCTCAGCCACGCCTTCAGTGACAAGAAATCTGTAGTCCCCTAAGACACAACGATACTTTCGTCATTATCTGTTAACAACACAATATTTTTATGATCCAAATTTTTAATTGCATATTTCTCAATACGATCGATTGATTATTTTTCTGAAAAATATACGATTTGCAAGATCATTATGAATAT
Source organism: Plagiodera versicolora (assembly GCA_037013635.1). Classification (NCBI taxonomy): domain Eukaryota; kingdom Metazoa; phylum Arthropoda; class Insecta; order Coleoptera; family Chrysomelidae; genus Plagiodera; species Plagiodera versicolora. Next base: position 4,563,107 of record CM072991.1, on the reverse strand, counting down.
GGTGTTTATCTTACAAATATCCATCGACAGGTCGAAAAAAGATTTAATTCATTGAGAAACATTTCAAAGATTATTAATAATAATTGATAAAATTACCGAATATATGTATTATGAACTGTGAGAATAAAATAAAAATGATGTTCTTGTGATGTTAATTTTGTTATGCCACTACTCGTCAATAGTTGCTATGATAACGTGTTTGGAGGGGTGCTTCACATCACGGAATCATTACCGTGAAGAAATCCTGCTCGTGGTGAAAGAGGAAAAATTTTGCGATTGTCACGAAGAAACGTTTAAACATTGCATTTTGTTCTCTTGCGTTGTCTAATCCGAATATCTACCGTCTGTATCCGTAATTTCTAATTACACGATTGAAGAGACTATGAATTGGAAATTCAGACTGTCGTAACAACAGTGATTGGTCGTGGTACTTATGTCTGTCTAGCACACTTGACCTGGGTCTATGTCTCTACGTACTTATATAAGCTTCACCTGTAGTACAAAGGCACCATTCTAATGTAATTTAATCTTATCTGATTTTTTGGTGTGAAATTGATTTCCTCATCAGTTATTTTTCCCTCATATTTATGATAACAATTTTTTACTTTTGAGTTCAATTATTGGGAATATTAGCGTTATTTTTTTTATTTGTGAACTATGTTTTGGCAAAAATCTGGAATTACCCGATTCTGGATATTTTATTTCGGTTTTTGATTTGACAACAATGCTTGACTTCCTTTGTTGTTTGTTTTCTAAAGTCGACTTTCAATTAGTTCGGAAAGGTGGTGGCATAAGTAGACAACAAGCTGTGAGATAAAGAAGCAGCAATTAAATATCTCCTTCTATGACCTGCCAATCAATGAGATTTGGACGAAGTTCATCATCCTTTTGGGTAAGTCAAATCACAAATTGTCATTAATATTCAAACAAACTATATATTCTTTAATTTTTACCACGGTCTTATATATACACACCATCTCTTTGTGTCTTTGTCAGCCAATCACAAATCAGATTCGATCAGCTATATGAAATACGAAAATACGAATATTTGCCTGAACTGTCAGATATCAATCATACCCCAAGCGGATGAGTATGGAGAGTTATTCTTCAAAATGATGACACCCCCACAACTCAAAAGTGCTCTAGTTTCCAGACCTGTATACAAGACCATGGTTTTTACTAATGAAACACCATTTTGACATTCGCGGAACATTCCAAAAGTATTTTATTGTCATTGAACAGTCTGAGATATTTTGCAACTCATCAAATTTCGTATCCATCATGCAAACAAGCAGAATATCGTATTTCTCGCATGACTTCGAGTTTAGATAGATATATTACCTGCACGTACGATAAATTGGTCGAGATAATCTCGCAGAATGACATAACCGAAACACGAATGACCATTTCGCCTCAGATCCGATTTCACGATCCTATTTAGTCGGACGCACAAGATAAATGCAAGAGGAAAACGATTGCGTACGAATCAATATAACTACCACTGACAAATGGCTTTTTAAAAAGCACAAAGCTCGCTGCGTGCGAATAATGAAGTATCCGACCATTCGCGATCGATCTTGAAAAATGCAGACCTCACACGATTTACAATCGATCAATCAACTTTCAGACGACATGGCGAAACATACACTCGTTTTAAACCATTAGTTTTTGAAGTTCTGTAATTTTTCAAATGGTTCCAGAATCTTTGGCCAAAATTTCGAACCTATCCTATTATGGATGGAAATTCAAAAAACTGATTGCCTTTTTTAGAAATACGAGTTCTTACTGAAACTAAAATGATATGAGTTCTGTGGAGGTCTATTAAAGCTACTCAGAAATCCTCTCAGAATAGATCTTATTATGTTTTTGATATACCTGATGAAATGTTATGAATTCTGCGGAAAAGTTTTTTTTCAATTGTGTATCTACTTTTTTAATGTTAATTTTTGTAATACATCTGAAAATACTTAATGTTTCCGAATTAGTTGAAGATAGGTATGGGACATTGTACATACATAAATTACGTCTAGAATTTTCTGAAGAATCAAAAAAACCAATAATATACAAGGGGTTGTATTTAAAAAAAAAGTTGGTATCGGCCACCCTCACATGACACACCCTATATAATCATTTCTTTGAAAAAAATGCCCATCTAATGATACAAATCGACATGTCCAAGCGTTTTTCCCAACACGCTCTCATTTATTCGTTATCGAATTTATTCCATTTGGCTGTTCCACACTCTACAGGGTGTTTCACAGAGGATGGAACATTAGACGTATCTAGAGAACAAAAAGATATATCATTTCGAACATTTGTGAGCGTGGATAATCAAACTTGCTCTATCCGTCTAAAATATTTTCATCAATACAGTGTTGCCGCTTGCATCAGAAAGAAGTGGCTACTTTGTTATTTCGAATGGAACACCTCGTATATTATATCATTTTTGGAATCCTCACAACTTTCCAACATAATTTCCTAAAACTATCTGTGACGATTTCCGAGATTATTCTGTCAAATTTTTGTGCAAAACCTGACCATTGAAAAATATCAATTTTTTCCCAATGCAAATTCACAAAATATTGCAATTTGGGCTATAGTTGCATAAGACCATCAAGTATTCTGTCGATGAACTGGATCTCAGTTTCAGCATACAGGGAGGCTCAGAAGTGAGTGTCAGCCGGGCACTCATGAAAATGACTAAAACTCCGTTTTTTTAATGGAACATCCTGTATATTATCACTTATTCGAAAAGCTATAACATTTTTCATTTCATTTGAGTATACTTTCCTTATACCTATCTCGTACAGTTTGTTAGTTATGATCACTCACGTTATGAATTCGTCTTCAATAAAATAAATATTGGATAGTGCTTGAGATAGTAGCCTATGAACTTCATTCTGACAGTTAACTAACATGTTATTCCTTCATTGTCATCCTGTATTCAAATTGCATGGGTGTAAAAATACTATAGCAGAAAATAATTACTTACACAAATTTTCGAAATGATCTGTCTTTCTGTTCTCCAGATACGTCTGATGTTCCATCCACTGTGAAACACCCGGTATAATACGAGTAGGAACCTTAATTATATAATAATTCTAATTTGTATTCGCTATAGATGTTTGACACAAATTACAGAAAAAAATATGTATTGTGATAAATAATTCATAGAAGCAGAATCAATTTAAACGTTCACCAAATCGAAAGACAGTCTAATTTCAGAGATAAAACCCAGAACTGCTAAAAAATGGCATTCAAAAAAGTCTGCGCTAACTGACTGAAAGTTAAGCATCTTCTAAACATCTTTCTCGCCAAATTAAAGTGATTTAAGCTATAATTGAAGGTTGATAAAAGCGACTGAGCAGGAAGTTGGCAGGATAACTAAGTAATGCCAGTAGAATTAAACTGACTAGCCCCAGCAGAAATAGAACATTGGACATTCTGCACATTCGTGTTTATTTACAGCAGACTCGCAGATGGTTTCCCATTTATTTTCGTCCCTAACCAGGAACTGCATCTAAACAAACACAACAGAACTTTCAAATAATCAAAATCTGGCAAAGCAGTTTCCAACGTCGAAGGAAACTTGTCTTTTTCTAAATAGCGAAAGAAAACAAGCGGTGACAGAAAAGGTAAACATTTAGCGAGATCGTTGGTCTGTCTGGTATGTTTGATCTCCAGAGGTCCCACGATAGTGTTTTTGATCAATGCTATTAAGCCGTCTTCGATCGCTCTAATCGTTTTTCCGATCGGCTATGATTGATGATAAGATATACAAACACAAATGAAAACGATTGCTTGAAGTTCATTGACAGGATACGTTTACGAGATATACAATAACAATTTCAATTTATTGAAAGTTAAAAAAAAAACGTTTCACAGCGTAGTCCTGAATAAAAGTCATGAAAAAATATACAGTGCAAGTCTCTCAAATTAATTCAACATATCAAAAATCGTATTTTTGTTGGAAATTTTAAGCGATCTGGATTCTGACGAAGATTTTTTGAACTTATTCTGGTCCAAGAAACACGAATTTGGCAATATCATCGTGAGGAAATTGATACTTTTTGAGATATTCCACTTCAAAGTTGAGATTGTACAGCTTTTGGCTAATTTCCTCAATAACGTGACATATTATACAGGGTGTTTCATTAATATGACAAAAAAAATTAACTGAGAGTAGAGAGGACCAAAATATGACGATTGAGCGCAACATCGCTCATACAAATGTTGATATGGTTAAAAAGATACAGTGCGTTCAAAGTTAAAATTTTATTTGCAAATTTCTTGATAGCTTCGACAGTTTTTATGATATCGCTTCAAAAATTGGTACATTGGGAGTGTTTAGGACGGCAAACAAGGATATTTTATCAGTATCAACCTTAGGGAGCGCCACTTACCCGCTTACAATAATTTAAAAATATGCACAACTTTTTTGTCCGTCAAAAATCTCCTTTTTCGAAAAGTATTCTTGGAAAAACCTTACCGTTTTTACGATAAACATGATTTTAAGTATTGAAATAAATTGAAATAATTTTGTCAAGAAAAAAATAAGTAGGTTGCTGTCAGATGTGCTAAGAATTAGTTTTCTAGTGTCAGAGAAACAAGAGTATTGTATTAATCACTTTTAAGTTAACAGTGTCTTTTTAACCATCAACATTTGTATGAGCGATGTTGCGCTCAATGGTCATATTTTGGTCCTCTCTACTCTCAGTTTGATTTTTTTACCATATCAATGAACCATCCTGTATATTAGGAAAGGGTTCATCATGAGTCTCATTGATGCAGAAATTTGCAATAAGGCTGTACAATCTCGTTCGAAAACGTTCAAGAAAGGAAGGTGAAGTTTTTGGGACTTCAAACTGGAACATCTCGAAAAGTATCAATTTTCCCACGATAATATCATCAAATTCGTGTTTTTTGAACCAATATACATAAGTACGAAACAAATTTCTCATCAAAATCCAGATCGTTTAACATACAGACATGTACCAAAATTTTCTCCTACAATAATTGCTGGAGAGCTTTTTTCGATATGTTGTTGAATTTGAATTTTCAATCATATTATTTTCATAACAAATTTTCCCTTTCAAAGTGTTGCAAAAAAGTGAAAAATTGAAATTACGTGAAACCCGTTCAGCCTTACCTAAGGAATACTACCATCTAACGAACGAAGTTTGATTTTTTTTTCAGATGATTCGAAATTTTCGTTTTTTTTTTCGAGTCAAGTCGGAATAATTGCAGCCATTGCCATATTTTTGAATATTTTACCTTCAATATTTTACTACAATATTCTTCTAATATCATCCTTCGAAGTACCATTTGTTGAAATGGACAGATTTCAATTGTTTCTTTTGAAAAACTTCACAAAAATATGTCAGATGAAGCAGTTAACCTTTTCTTCATTTTCCACAAAACAAGCAATTTTTTATGTGCTAGACTGCAAATACTGATGTTATACAAGATTCAAAATCGTGGAAAGACATGTATAGTTTATCAATGAGGTATAATGAAAAACATTTCAATTGTCTGTGAAAAATGAGCTTCCACAATCTTTTCTGTAATAAACATTATCAAATTATTATTTTTAATCAAAATAAAGATTACGTGAAATCATGTTCACAATTATTTCTATCGATTCAACTAAAAATCACTATTGAATAATTAGTGCAAAAATGAATTATTAAATAACGAAAAATGTCATGGCTTCGTTCATCGAAGTGTCGAATTTGAACCAGGTATACATCATTTCATAGATAAATAACATTTCCAAACCTATATTGCCTTTACTATCGTTTCGACAGCTAGGAGATTCACGTCTGTGCTTTACCTTTATTGTCCAATGTTTGTTAAATTTCTCTCGAGTCATCGGATTCATTCTCACTGTTTGAAAGGAGTAATAAACTCAAATTTCATATGAGAATAGTGACGACATTTCCAAACACTCCCTTCCGTGCCTTCTCTTCCTGGTGACATTTTCAACAGTAAGTAAACGTTCTCTTGCATCTTGTGTTCACGACATTTTTTCGTTATCTGATTAAGTAAAGCACCGCCTGAAGTACCGCACAAAGCATTGTTCGAATTTCGAGAAGTGATATACGTCTCGTTTGCAGTTCCTATCTAGCATCTCCTCTGGACTTAACAAACTCGTTTAAAATAAGACACACATGCATGGGAAATTGCGACTACATACACCCACACTTCAGAATAACAACAATCACTTTATTGTACTCGGAAAGCTCTAGGGTACATTCCAACCAGAAAAAATATCGGAAAACAATTATTTCTTGCATATTTCTCGAGTGGAAATGATGGGTTTCCTGCTATAAATCGTCCAGTATTATTTAGTTGTAGTTATTAAGGTCACTGCAGCAATTCAGAAAAGTTTTATCGAGAAACTTCGCGTAATTTCAGTTTGCAGTTTTGTGCCTGAGCAAAAGTTAATTGAGCTTGGCAATTGCAAAAGCAAACAGAGTAATTAAAGTTTGGTAGTTTCCCCGACTGTTGAGACACCGAATTATCTGGGATAATTGTGATTTAGTTCAGGGTTCATTCTGCTTGACAATCAACGGTGAATACCGGGAAGATTATGAACTTTTCATAAAATCGGAATGAGATTAAGAAATATCATTCATCAGAATTAGTAGTATATTTTGCTGAAATCGCTGTTTTGAATAATAAGATGACTAGATTTTTGGAACCATGATTTTCGGTTTGTATGTTTTTCAAAATCTTGCACTTTGTGACCATTCGAAAAAGCTAGAATATTCATTTCAAATCGTCAATTGATTAGAAGAATAAATAAATTTCCTATTATACCCCAGATTTACTGGCATTATTCAGAGATCAGGTATCATTTTATTGGATTAGTGCTCCATGTACAGGGTGAGCAAATTTGGATGTTTGTATAAAGGGTTACTCGGTAACTGAAGGAGATACGAGAAAATGGAGGTACTCTTCTTGAGTTGAGTTGAGTTCAATGGTGAAAACATAAATTGGCTATAATCTTTTGTTTTCGAACAAAGGTTTGATTAATCGAATTCCAGACCCGTGGGAGTATTATAGTTGTTGTGAAGTTGGGAAAAAATTACTTCACATTCAAAGGACTTTTTTTCTGTAGTGAAAATGATACTATACTCAATTTCTATCTCATCTCCCATAGTGACCGAGTTACAAACAGTATACAAAAATTGAAATTTGCCCACCCTGTATGGTTTCCTTTGTGGTATTGTTGGAATAAGGAAAATTTCAAAAGCCATATTTTCTATTCGTATCATAGATGCGAACTGTCGAATTACATGCAGACAAGACATTATTCAAAAACAGAAATTCGTTCTCTATCATATAGAAGAACGATATGAAAATGAAAAGTTCCTCACAACCATTTGATATACCTGATAATGAAAATCTTACTGCGAAGCCTTATTCCGATTCTGCGCAAAATATCTCTAATTTCGAAATTCAGAAACACCCTGTATAATTGAAGAAATTATGTACTTTTGGCTACTTTTGGGTAGTATGGAACAGATTAAGTCAACCCAACAATTTCAACTATTCTTGATAATTATTCAGATTCAGCCTGGTAAAAATTTCTATAAAATAAAAAATCATTCTATGTATATATTTTCTGATTTCTGCATTATTTCTTCATCCTGTATCAAATCAATACCAGGCAGAAAAAATATAATTTCCCGCAACGTAAAAGACAACTTTTGTGATTTTGTGATTAATAAATATTGAATTGATTCGACGGAATATTTTTTTTTTCGCTATAGAGATCCAAAGGATGTACTGCAGTCAAATGCTATTGTATTTACGAAATATTTTGAGAATAGATGATTTGAATTTTCTTTCATGTACTGAGAAATTCCGACCGTATCGATTACCCTATTCAAAACTGCGGATTTGTAACGTATCGACAGTTCATAATCCCGCTGCAGTTCATTCCACTTTCGTATTGACTATATCTGCCTGTATATGTCAAACAATTATCTATGACTTCAAAGCAAACGACACTTTGCTAATTCAATTTCGACATAGCGGCTATATCGACAGGCCGAGCCCAACTATAAAGATCGATATCTCGTTTCACACGTAAATAACGATACGAGTGAGTTATTATCAGTCGTGTATATCTGAATATGTTCGACGAACGTATTTTGGAAAGTATAGGGTGAGCAAATTTCGATGTTTGTGTAGGATAAGTCGATAACAAAAAATGGATTCAGCATTTTTCGATCGACAAGATCGCTACTTTACTTTACTTTACTTTACTTTACTTTACTTCACTTTACTTTACTTTACTTTACTTTACTTTACTTTACTTTACTTTACTTTACTTTACTTTACTTTACTTTACTTTACTTTACTTTACTTTACTTTACTTTACTTTACTTTACTTTACTTTACTTTACTTTACTTTACTTTACTTTACTTTACTTTACTTTACTTTACTTTACTTTACTTTACTTTACTTTACTTTACTTTACTTTACTTTACTTTACTCTACTCTACTTTACTCTACTTTACTTTACTTTACTTTACTTTACTTTACTTTACTTTACTTTACTTTACTTTACTTTACTTTACTTTACTTTACTTTACTTTACTACTGTGAATACGTCACTGAATAATCCAATTAATCACGATACTGTGTGATTTTTTCAGTTTTTTCTCCGTACGAACACAAATTCAATAAGGCGGATAGAACATCTGTGTCCTTAATTTCTTTTTTTTTGTGTGATACTCTACTCCTGAAAACTAGAAATGAACAATAGTTTAGACAGTTTTACTGATAGTTCCGTTAATAGAATTGTGTAGTCTATTCGGTTGTTACGTCACATAAGCAACAGGTGAGGTGTAGCCGGACCATGAATTAATCATTGAACTGAATGAAATAATTTCGAAATGGAAGGATGGACTATTCTATTCTGAATTAACATCTCAGTTAATATATTGTAATATTTCTTTCATATTCTTCGTAATAATCCAGATTTCGTAGTGATTCATACATATAGTGAAAAAATAGTGGTGCATTTGCTCATATTGTGAGAAATAGCATTCATTTCATAAGCTTCTTATGATCCACGAGAAAAATTAGGAAACCGTTTGAAAAATACCAATGATAATATATTTATTCATTTATTTATATGAAAATAATAGATGTGTGAAAAAACTGTAGCACAGAAATATTTGTTTGAATTGGTGAAATTATAGTACGACAATGAATTACGTCTTTTTCCCTGATAATCGTTACTTTCGAAAAAGTGATTTCAATGCAGCACTACAGAAACATTCAAAAACAATTACAACTTTGTTATCTGTAAGAGTAATTCCAATAGAACACCAACTGAAGCTTACATATGACGACAGTTAAATTTTATAGATCTTTCACAATTTCCGAAATCGACTATTCAACATAACAGTGATAGATCAGTTTAGTCTCTTAGAGATATTCGTCTATGTGAAAGTATTTGTTTTATGGCCTATAAATACGAACGACATACATTAAATCCAGCAAAGAAATACCGAATGAGTCACATTACCTTTCAAAATGTTGCACCCTGTGGTGAATATTAGATTTTATTGTATATTATTGGTAGATTTTTCATTTCGAAAACCTAGAATTGAACAAAGCTGGTGTAAGTTTATTGTTTGACAATTACAGAATACCACCATTTGAGGTGAATGTTCTCTCATTCATTACATACAGGGTGTTTTATAATAGGTGGAACGCGCATAGGAAATGAAAGTTTCTATGAATGAACCGGGCGATTCAACAAGGGTGATGGTACTGTATTTCAAGAACTATTTATCGTAGGGATTTGCGGTGGAAATTATTGTCATGTTTTCAGAATGGTTGCCAGGGGACGCAATCGTCATTCGAAACATTCAGTGTGATTTCTCACCGAAAAATTTCAAGATTTCTCTAGTTTTCACGTTACTGGTCCCACAGTGCTCATGATATGCATCGACTCGGTATGCAGGTAATGTTTTAAAAGGTCCTGAGAATCTACTGTGAAATATGTGTGTACCAATATTGAATTGAGAAAACAAGATATAACAGATACACAGTGTAGACTCCATGTAACTTCACTCAATTCAACGATAAACTTCATAAAACGTTAAAATTACTAGGCTTTGGTTGGTTCAGTTTGTCTTGCATACAACGATTTTTCTTCTTTCTTTTAAAAAACAATTCCACAAGGTGAAATTACATCCCTTGAGAGTCGACTTGAAGTAAAAATGATGGCAATTGCGTCAAGAACAAGAATTACATTACATTACAACTCGAAGTCTCGGTACCCTGTTCCCCTGTTCATAGTATGTGTGGCAATTATAATTTAATAGGCGAGCAACTTGATATATTTTGCTGTGATGTGTATGAAATTATGAAGTTTTACCTCAGTATCAATGTTCCTGAATTAACTAGCTTTTCTTCTATTGTTATTCTTATTGTGTAATGTGTACTAGTTTTTAAGCTTTTCTATTGTTATTATTGTGTGATTGATTCCTGTTCTGTGATTGGAAATATTTTTTCTGTAGAACAGTGTAAATAAATAAATAAATGAATAAATCGATTTTTTTTCTGACAGATCACACTTCGAGTAAGAGAAGTTCGACTGTATTCTGTTTTCTTTTAGTTTTATTTTATCTCGAAACAAACACTACTATTGCAACAATATGATATGAACTGTTTTCGTAGAGAACTCACATTCTACCAATTATGGATTTTATAGTTCAATGTCGAGAATGTTAAAGGAAGCTAATGCTTCAGAACTAGATTTTTTACTGATTCCTTAGAGGCGTTCAAAAAGTGTGCAATTAATTATGTACTTTATATATAAATTTGTACCTTGTGTGTCAGCTAGTTTTTGGTACTTGGTGTTATTTTTATTTGTTTTATTCAGCAATTAGTTATATATTTTTCAAATTTCAACATTCCTACTTTTAGTTTTGAGTGTTTCTTTTATATATGTATATTTTACAACGTTGTAATTGAAGAGTTTTCCCGTTTATACAAAAAAAATTACCAATATGATGTAGGTGTACATTTCTGTGAATAATGAATATATAATTATAGTTAATTGATGGATTTTCATCACATGTCATTGCAGTACTCAAGCCAGAAGATAACCTGCGACTGAAATTATTGACAAATTTGTTGAAAATGCTCCAAGTTTTGACAGGAATTCAGAAGCAAAATTGAGTGTCATGAACGCTTATCCACGTATCAACAATTTATAAACAAACGCAAAAGGAAAACGCGAACTACATTATATTTGTTCTTAGCAGGAAAGCAGTCCATAATTGTAAACAGAATGGATTGAATGATCAGACTGACTCTTCAAAGAAAATATTCTGTTTTAATTTTATTGAGAAATTAATGTTTGCTATTATTTTTATCGAAAGAAAAACATGATTATTGAATCTGATGCCTAACCAATTTCCCGGCCACTTCACACATAAGAATTTTTTTTTATTGGTGCCACTTTTTACCCATTTAAAGCACGCCCCAGCGTGTTTAAATCGAACTTTAAAAAACGCGCGTTTTTTAAAGTTACCATGGCAACATCAACAAAGAAACGAGAAACGTGAAGTCTAAGTGACAAATTTTTGATTATTGATCTGACTGGAGTACTTTGTATATAATAGTCGACGCCTTGTACTGCTCCGAAATTTTCTGAAGGTAAGCCAGCACAACTAGTTCATTTATTTCTGATACATCTTGCTTCATTTGATGAACTTGTCATATTCTCATTTATATATATCATTGGATTTTTTCGGTATTAACCTCCATTCTGCCTCACTATTCAATGAATCGATTAGGAATGATTCATTTTTGAACTCTGCGATAACAATAAATATAAAATTGTGAATGAATATCTGTTTTTCTAATTTCCATGACAACGGAAGGTATCCTAATGTCACATCACGAAGTCAACCATTTCGCATTATAGTTCTCATTTCTGTTCTTTGTAGTTATAATACCAGTATATATTATTTCATGGTGCACCAATAAGAAAAAAATAGCGTAAAGTATTCGTGGATGACTGGTCTTAAAAACACTTAAAGACCTTTTTATCCACTTATACTTTAATATACCAATATCACACGTGTGAAATGAAAAAATTCGAGATATAGACATCGACTTTCATCCCTTAGATTCTTCACAAATCATTCACAACTCACCCCGGATGATGCTTGCTGTAAGGGTTGTACCGCACCCCCGTCCCCGAATCAACCACCAGCTTCTCCATTTCTCCGCCCCTAATCGCTCTGTTGCCGTGCCTGTGCACCCCCCGATGCTTGCCGCCACCCCCTACAGTTCTGTGCGCACCACCTTCGACGGCGGCATCGATTTCCGACCGACTTTGCGCCTCTGTGGCTCGCAGGACGACGAAGAGGCTCGGTGCGAGCAGCAGGAACCGGCTGAGCTGCATGGCTCGACGACTTCGCGCAGTCTGCGGAAGCCGAGCCGCGAGGTGCGACGGTCACGTGACGGGCGACTCGGTCACGTGACGGCGCCGGCGGTTGGTTCGGGCGTCGCCGCCACAGGTGTCGCGGATACACCTGTTGATATAGTTCTTCCATTATCAATTGCAGAACAAAGTTATGCGAGGAGTAATCTTCTAATATATAAAATTCTCGTGTCACAGTTCTCGTTGCCAAACTCCTCCGACACGGCTCGACCGATTTCGATGAATGTTTAGTACTGTAGAATCTTGAGTCTAGATTTATTATACAGGTAAAGACCACGTCAAACAGAGGGAGGATGTAGATTAAAGGATAACACACCTGCTATGACAAAATTCCCATTATGAAAGTCTTACCGTTTTCGAGATATTTTTACCCTTTCAATAGTTTTGTCTTCACGGTTGGTACAATTTTACACCTTTTTGGTTAATTTTCTCAGTAAAATAATGCTTAAGAATGATTTCAACGTTTACATTGAAAACATTCATTATTTTCAAAAGAAAAATATCTCGAAAAACGGTAAGACTTTTATAATGGGAATTTTGTCATAGTAGTTGTGTTATCCTTTGATCTACATTCTCCCTTGTTTTGGCGTGGTCTTTAAGGGACACCCTGTATGAACAATGTTTTTTTCATGTTTTCCCTGTCTTAAATCATCAAAGCTTCAAATGTTGGGTGATAAATCTTGGTTGAAGTTTTTTATACAGTCACCCAAAAAGAACAATTTAACGTGTTCTTTGTGTTGATACACAACCTCTTCATCGTTGTCGCTATCTTTTTACATTAAATTAATTGTGACTTATTTTCTGCTTGTCAGATATCTCCTCGTAAATTTCAACTCCTACTTCATAGCCTATAAATTTCGGCAAATACGTGTTCTGTCTTTTCATAACTTACTGTACGTAACTGTTTTACCGCTTATTTTTTGGAAGTGGTGAAAAATTAAATATTTTCCGGCAATCATAAAATATCCGTACTGGTGCTTGAGTGTAATATTCAGGATAAAAAATGTGTAACAAATTTTCGGAGAGTAATACGCTTGGACACGTCGATTTTTATGTTTAGATGCGCATTTTTCTTAAAAAAAAATTATGTATGGTGTGTCATGTGATAGTGGCCGATACCAATTTTCTCATTTCGAAAACAACTCCCTGTATATTATTAGTTTTTTGGATTCTTCAGAAAATTCTAGACATAAGTCATGTACAATGTCCCATACCTATCTTCAACTGTTTCGGAAATATTGAGTGTTTTCAGATGTTTACAAAAATAAACATTAAAAAAAAAGAAAATTATTCTATTCCACTAATGATGTGAAAAAAAAACAAAAAAACATTAATTTCAGTGTGAAAGATGTTGAAAATGTTCGAATGTAGCGAATTTTTGAATGTTAATTTTTGTAATACATCTGAAAACACTGTTGATTACAAAAGCTGAATCTTGAAATGGTTGAATTTTTTGTATTATTACAAGATCATCTTTTTCATGTAATTTTCTTCTTCCTGCTTCTATTTTTCGACCATAACGGAAATAATCACAACTCACCCAGTAAGTAACCTTTCAGCAATGTTAGAAATGTATGAGTGCATTTTGAGAATGGAAATTTCAATCTGATTGTTTTCATTGTGTAGGTATATCTTCCTTAGTATGCATTTTTGGTCACTAATTCATTAATCAAACTATACTTCAATCATCATCACTCTCAGAAAGCTCAGTACACATTTTCGACTCACCCTTTATGTGTCACATTATTGAAAAATTTTGCTTGGAAGCTGTACAATCTCAATCTAAAATGTTCAAGAGAAGAAGGAGAAATCTTGAACGTCAAAGTGGAATATCTCTTATCAAAAGTATTGATTACCACAAAAAAAATCCATTGAAATATTACTTGATGTAATTCGTATAATCTTGTTCGTGTAATTCTGCTTTAAGACTGGCTTACGTACTGTGATCAGTCTAACTCTTCTTATTGAACCTTCTTTCCTAAATTTCGTTTTCGTCCTTTTTGCAGATTCACCCGTCTGCATTCAGAACCCTCTGCGGCTGTATTGAATTTCCTTTCGCTGAAATCTTCTTGTGGCTGCCGAATAGGCAATACTTATTGCGAGAATCCTATCTGAGAATATATTGGATTCCTATTATGACATACAATTTTAAACAGAAATCCACTGGGCGAAATATCGTAGTTTTCGTGGAATCAAAATACTGAGCAAATTCAAGAAAATTACTTTCCAATGTGCGTAACAATGGAGAAAATATTTCTTTCTCAATGGCCTTTTTCAAGATGAGAGAAATTTCAAAAGTTATATTATTCAAAAATGAGTAACATTTTGGATGAAATTCTCCAAGAACATTCTTGTTGAAGCTAATTGAACGATGTGAAGGTGAGAAAAATTTAAATTCTTCGTAAAATTTTACCGATGTTCATTTTTTTTTTCAATTAATTACAAATATCATACATCAGGAATCGATTTGAAACTCAGATTTTTGTAGGATTGCCTCAACGATGTGATGATTTGCAGAACTTGATTTGATTTCTGAAAATGAATTACCATTACAAAGATACAACCAAGTTAATTGATAAGTTATGGTAAAATTTTACGAAAGATTCAAATTTCCTTCCTCACTTCCACATTGTAAAATGAGCTTGAACAAATATGTTTTCAAGGAATTTCATTCAAAATGTAATTTATTTTCCGAAAAATATTACTTTCAAGATTTTTCTAATTTTGAAGAAGGCGTTTTGTGAAGAAACTGAAAATCACTCAGTATTCAGTATATCTGATAGGGGCTAAGTTGGTTTGAAAAATATATGAATGAGGATTTTTTCCATTTGTTGGGTTCTTTATAAATATCACTGTACAGGGTGGGGCACCACATACGACACGGTCTCTGTAAACCAAACCATTGAATATTTCGGAAATTTCTCCTCTTCATCGTTTGTATATTCATTGAGGCTGCAAGAGGAAATTATTTTGAAGTATACAGGGTGGCTCAAAAAAGTGTGACATATCAAAGTTGTGTTTTTTTAAATGGAACACCCGGTATTTTGTTGCAGTTTTGAATAGTTCAGGGAAAAATAATACGATTTCATGAAAGGTATCATGTACCTAACTATAACCGTTTTCGAGTTATTGTTTTCTTATTGAAAATGCAGGGTTCAATTGGAGACTGAATAACATTGAAATGTATGGAAACCATCCCTTCCAATTCTGACCAAGCATTATAGAGGTTTCAGGCTATTGATTCCGATAGAACCCGTTTCCCAATATTATACAGGACGTTCAAAATTCGTTGTCACTTTTTAATAATTTCAAATGCAAATAACTTTGTTATTTTAAATGGAACACTCAGTATTTTTTCGATCTGAACAATACAAAATTTGATTATCTTTCATTTTATATCAGGGTTCCCTATACCTAGCTTGAATAGTTTTCAAGATATTGGCATTTCCAAATAGTAGTTATAATTTCAATGCATTCTTTGAATCGAGAGATCTGTGAAACATCATTTATTTGATTTGCTCACAGAATTTTCATTGACACTTCATCGAACATGTTACAGTTTACTGGAATGAAGTTTTCATTCAGATCCAAATTCCGAACGTAGTTCATTAAACATACAATAATTATTTCTATTATCCAACTGAAACTACAATAAAACATGAAACACACATATATTCAATTCACTAGGTGCTCGAAATGATGACCATCCTGTTGAATACAAAGAGCTACTCTTTCTATGAAAGACTGCTTAACTTTTAATAACATTTGAGGGGTCACACTTAGAAAAGCAGCCCTTATTCTCTCCTTCATATTTTCCATTGTGGTTGGAGGAGTGTCGTAAATCTCATTTTTCAAATATCCCCATAAAAAAAATCGAGGCAAGTCAAATCTGGCGATCTTGCTGGCCAATTTTGTGGTCCTCCCCTACCAATCCACCTATGCGGAAAGCACGTATTCAAAAACTGTCGGACAGTGAATTTGAAATGTGCCGGAGCTCCATCCAATTGTAACCACATTCGTTGTCTGATATTCAGCGGAACATTTTCCAGAAGCTCTGGCAGATCATCTCGTAGAAAATTTAAAAATTTTTGACCATTTAAGTTTCCATCAAAAAAGTAAGGTCCTATAACTCGTGTACCAATAATTCCCCCCCACACATTAACAGACCATCTATTCTGATGATCCAGAGTGCGGAAAAAATGGGGATTCACATCACTATAATAATGAAAGTTGTGTCTGTTCACCAAGCCATTGTTATGAAAAGTAGATTCATCTGAAAATAAAATGGTATCCAAAAAATGTTCATCTTCACTAAACTTTTCCAGAACCCATAAACAAAACTCGATTCGTCGATGGAAGTCTATTTCATTCAATTCTTGGTGCATCTGAATATGGTACGGGTAAAATTTGTATTTTTTTATTACTCTGGAAATGGTCCGTCTGCTTATTCCTGTATTTTTCTCGATCTTACGTTGGCTCGTATGAGGGTTTTCTATGACTGTTCCCATAATAAGAAATTCATTTTCATCATTTCCAATGATAGCTTTGGATCTATTTGTCTTTTTATAAGCTACATTTCCAGTCCTACGAAATGTATGTAGCAATCGTTCAAAAACGAGCTTGTTTGGATGATTCCGGTCTGGATATTTTTGGGCATACACCCTCGACGCCAAAAGACAATTCTCTGAACACTCACCAATCGCTAAAATCATATCTATCCGCTCTTGAATGGAATAAGTTTTCATTTTCGACGGTTTTGAGACAGTGAATATTTTGAATAACGTGAAACACAATAACTGTCAATGAGAATTCTGTGAGCAAATCAAATAAATGATGTTTCACAGCTCTCTCGATTCAAAGAATGCATTGAAATGATAACTACTATTTGAAAATGCCAATATCTTGGAAACTATTCAAGCTAGGTATAGGGAACCCTGATATAAAATGAAAGATAATCGAATTTTGTATTGTTCAGAATGAAAAAATACAGGGTGTTCCATTTAAAATAACGAAGTTATCTCCGTTTTAAATTATAAGAAAGTGACAATGATTTTTGAACGTCCTGTATGATATTGAGAAACGGGTTCTGTTGGAATCGATAGTCCGAAACCTCTTTGATGCTTGGTCAAAATTGGAAGGAATGGTTTTCAATCATTTCGATGTTATTCAGTCTCCAATTGTACCCTGCATTTTCAAAAAGAAAACAATAACTCGAAAACGGTTATAGTTAGGTACATGGTACCTCATATGAAATCATATTATTTTGCCCTGAACTATCCGAAACTGCAACGAAATACCGGGTGTTCCATTTAAAAAAACCCAACTTTGATATGTCACACTTTTATGAGCCACCCTGTATGCTCCAAAATAATTTCCTTTTGCAGCCTCAATGAATATACAGATGATGAGGAAAAGAAATTTCCGAAATATTCAATGGTTTGGTTTACAGAGACCGTGTCGTATGTGGTGCCCCACCCTGTATATTCATCATTTCGAGACCCCCTTTGTCTTAAGACACAAAGAAATGTATCTTTTCATCTCCATATTTCTGTGTTCAGATTATGAATTCTGTAGACCTTCATCATTCATCAACTGAAAACAATGTCCCGTGAAGCGTTTCTATCATCACTTCGTTGTAGCCTTTATTATAACAATCGTGGATTTCTAAAAAAAGAATGTCCTAATCTCTTGAGTTATTCATAACCCGTGTGTACGGGGTGGGCAAATTTTAATGAGTGAATCGGTAACAATAAAATAATTTCTTTAGTTTTCTACATTTACATGAATACTGACAGTACTGAACACATCAAAAACTTTTCTGGTGTCTGAAGATAAATTTTGGCATATGACGACTATGTAATTACATATTACTTGTCACAAAGTCGTGACGTCAGGTACAATTCACAAGAAAATAGCAGAGCGTTCGAAAATAGTTACGACTTTGATAGCTATTTTGAGATCTCATAATCTACCAAAGAATAACCGAACAATATACAATTGGGAATTGATTATGCATAATAATAGAATCCTACATAAAAAAAAAATCGTTCAACCGCTCATAGACTAGAGAAGTCGCCTGTTGTCGATTCCTCCATATTTTACACGGAGCAGTTCAAAAGTTTTTTAATACATGCATTGGTTTCCAAATTGGATTGGCACGTTTGAGAAGGTTCTCCTATACTGGGAGTGAAAGAAGTTCTGTGGTTAAATGTGTATAAACCCCGGTTGCATTGTAATGTTGCTACTGGAATGTTGCAGGAACGTTGCAGCAACATTCGGAATGTTGTGCAAGGTTCGGAACATTGTTGCAACATTCCTGCAACATTCCACGCTGGCTGGGTATATTGGTTAGTATTAAGTTGATAATTTCTCAAGAAATATGGTGTCTGAATGATTTTAATAATACGGCGTTTCCGATGTTTTCTCATGATGAAAACATGATAAACCCTCTCTTAACACATGCTGTTCCACGTTATTGAAGCAATTGACCAAAAAGCATTAATATTAATGTTTTTTAGACCAGAATACGTGATAAAAATTCATCAAAATTATTCACTTACCTTTCGAATAAAATCCAATGAAAGTAAGGGGCTCCTGTTATCCCTTTCTTGTTGAAAATGTTCTAATGAAGAAGCAACCATTTTCTGGGCATCTCCACTCAATCCTCTCGGCATTTTGTAAAGAATACGATGATATCAAGCTCTCAAAAGAACAAATTTACAAAAATCGCAAGAAAAGAACAATTCGCATATGAACAAACGATTGTGAGGATTTGCTCTAATTAATTTGGCATCGTCGTAAAGTGGCAGTGAAGTGTTGCCATAATTGTTGATGCTTTGATGTTCCCAGCTGATTTATAAACCTATTGAGACGTCTGTCATTGCTAGATACTTTTTGTTTTGCACTAATGGCATTGAAAAGTTACCAAATCTGACACAGGTATCAACCCAGAATAAATAGACTATACAAGTTCATCATTCCCCTGGAAATTCTTTGAGTACGCTTCTGGTGGATCGTGGGCAGTATTTCAATCCGGAACCGATGTGGGTGTAATTATGTACAGATGTTTCACGTTCTGTCTTTTTTACAACTGGAGGGCTTCAAATTTAAATCCGTAGGGGCTCTTCCCATAGATATTCCTCGAGATTAGATCACAGAATAACATTTAATGAATTGGTGAAGTATACATGAGGGTCAAGTTGTTGAGAGTTAAATTGAACAAAGTTTCACAATATTGATGCATAATTGCGTACACATCTATTCCACAATTGAATTTGATGATCATCATGATCATAATCGTTAATATATAGTCTATGTCATCAACGTAACTAGCGTTGACTAATGGGGGGGGGTCCACCCCCACCAGTCAACCACAATAACTAAAATTTTTACTTCTTCAAATTGTTACCTGCAATTTTTTTTTTCATTTTTTCTGAGCAATAGGCGGGTTACGACCCCCATAGCCCACCCTCCTTGTTACGCCTATGGTCTATGTCATAATCGGGTTGATGAATACAAAAAATTGAAAAGAGGAAATCTTCAAACTTTGATGACATAACAGTGGAATGTTTTAGCTTCACCCTTTCTCATGATCTTGGATACTTGAAGTCAAACATATGAGGAAAACTTCAACAATCACACTAATTTCATCACGTCACGTCTTTCACTGTCATTTTGTACTTGTTTGAGCAAAACAAAATGTTCCAGCTTCAAAAGCTTCAAAATCGGATACTGGATACGTTATGCTAGATCCTAAGAGGCCTCACAGTTTCCCAAACATTAAACTATTACCTTCAATCAATTCCGGAGATAATTTATCGTCAATACTTTGATTTGATGAGAGCAAGAAGAAAAACATGCTTGAAATTGAGAAAGCATCACAATTTCTCTTCAGAAAACTCAAAGAAGCTATCGAAATGATCTGTGACCTGGTGTCTTGGCGAGTAGGACGAGAATAGCGTTGCGTCTCGCTTGATTATAAAGGATTAAAACATTAGCTATCTTTGTTACTCCCGCGTATTTTCTACTATACCCCAAATATATTTTGTTCAAAACTGGATCTGTTGTATTTCAATAAGATTGAAGTGTTGTGCGGGAAAATTTGGTCGAACTCATGGAAATCAGACACTTTGATTGTTCTAATATTTTTCTTTCTTGTCTCTTATTACGTTGTTTTATTTTTTTGCGGTTATTCGATTTACATATTTACATACCGTTTCTTTTGAATTACAGTTTTGATTTATTTTATATTATATTCCAAAAATGAATATTTATCTTTCAAGAATACCTACATTTCAATGAACATATTTCAACAGATCAAATATGGTTCCAAAATACGATTTTCAAAGAATTCCAACATTTATGCTTTGGGTGTATACAACGTTTTGCTGTTTTTAAATAAATTGCCCACATGAAAATCAACAATCAGCAACTAGATTTGACATATCAACATGTCACATTCTGTGGGTTTCAGAATAGGCTAATTAAATAATGAGATTTCTTATTCTTAGGACAAATGATTGTGACCTATTAGGACCGATATAATAAGATTACACATAAATTGACTCTTGATTTGAGATTGACACGGACAAATTTTTTCACATATCACTGATTTCAGTGGACGGAAAATTAGTAAACGATTTCATATCCCCTTCAGAAGACCGTCCCCCCAAACCCATCAAAATGAAAAATTGCACGTAAAACAGCACACCTAGCAGCAACATGGCGATGGTGACGAGCACAAACAACCACACCAGCAAAGTGCTATTGACGTAAGCGTTTTGGAATTCCCTCTGCAGCTCGTACAGCAGCTCCTGAGCACTTTCCGTGGTGACATTCTGCGGACAATCTTCGATCTTACCACTGCTGTTGAACGACACCATGACTTGGTCTTGGAAGAAGAGCGCCTTCAACTGGTACTCCATGGTGCAAGACAAAGAGTTGTTGGATAGATTAATGTACCGCAACCTCGGAGCCCTGCCGAGCAGGCTCAGATAATCGAAGCTTTCAATGTTGTTGTTGGAGAGGTCCATTTGCACCAAACTGTCCATTCGCAACCTGCCAGTGATGTTGAGGGTGTCCAGGTTGTTGCGAGTAAGGTTGAGTTTTCTGAGGTGGGGTAATCCCGAGAAGGCCCCAGTGTCGATGCCTTTCAGCCTGTTCTCGCTCAAATCAAGATCTGTCAACTTGTACAGACCTTGGAGCAGCTTGGAAGGAATCCTATCGAAATGATTCCTGCTCATATCCAGTTCCTCCACGTTGGTGATGTTGGTGAAAGCCCCCGGTTGGAAACTACTGGCTGACAAATTGTTCCCAGCTAAAATGAGGCTTCTCAGGTGATTACCTGGTTGGATCTCGATTCTGCAGTGCGTAATCTCGTTTCGAGCCAAGTTCAACGATATCAAATGTCTCAACTCGCCGAATTGGAAGCTACGGAGATTATTGTCATTGAGCACGAGTATCCTCAGGTTCACCAGAGGCTTGAAGACGTCTGCCACCAACCACGAGATGTGGTTATGGCTCAAATCGAGCAGCCTGAGATTGTGGAGCCCCTCAAAAGTTCCAGCAGAAAGCCCATTCAGGCTGTTGTTCTTCAGCTTGAGCACCTCCAAGATATGCAGCTCCCTGAAAGTATTGTTTTCCAAAAGGTCCATCGTCTTCGACAAGGCGTCCTCCATTTCCAAGACCTTGATTTTCCTGGCCCCCTCGAAAGCCCAGTCGTTGATATACTTGATGGAGTTGTGGGACAGGTAGAGCTTCTCCATGTGGAGCATCCCCAAGAACGCTCTGGGCTCGATAGCGATGATGGAGCTGTTGCGGATGTCCAGCACCTTGATGAAGTTGCCGGCTATGTCAAAGGCGGATTCCTCCAGAGTTAAGAGTTTGCAGTTTTGGCATATCAGAGTTTCGTCTAGGTGGTCGAAGCGGTAGGGAGTTTTCCTGAAGAAGGAGGATGTGGCGTTGACGCAGATGGCCGTAAGGGAGCCCCGGGGGCCGTAGTTGCAGGACATGCCCGAGGTGGAGGCTGCGGATACGGTCGAGACGAGGAGGAGCAGTTGCCACCATCTCAGCTGCGAACATAAAATAAACCTCAGCAAAATATGCACCATTTCGGATATTCACAAGAAAACATTCGAGAAATAGGGGTATTTCTCTGTATTTTTTTTTATTTATTTATTGAGGGAGTTCGAAGAATACACTACAGCAAAAGGCTTATTGTGCTTGATATTCAATCTTAACAGACAGTTTCCATCAAACTTGCTCTTTCAAAATTCGAAGCTATTGAATATCAGACATTTATTTTACGAATCAAGCTCCCTCTATTCAACTGAAAATAATTTGATAAACAAAAATATGAGACATACTTATTCAACAAGATTTTGAGAAAATGCAAAGGTAGTTCTTCCTATTTCTTAAAAATCTATTGGACAGAGATGTTTCATGTATGTGGGACAAAATCTATACAATAACCTACCAAGAGACCTAAAAATGGAGATTACCATTAACAGTTTCGAAAACAAATTAACGTATTGGCTTACAACATTAATTGTCAAAATACTGTCAGACCTATCACATCATGGTTTGTTTCAAATTTTCTTGTATAAGTTGATAATATAGTATAATTTTCCCTACTACTGTTTTTAGCTAGCTTTTCAGTTCTCAACTCATATTACCAACACACAACTTTATAATTACAATGCTGATATGTACCTTCATAGTTATTCTTATATTTTTGAATTTTTTATATTTTTATATCTAAATATTCTCATAATTCGATAATATGTTCTCCATATTTTTAAATTATAGTTGGTGATTATTTAAAAATGCCCAAAGTCTGTTCATGTCTAGCTTTGACTAGTTGCGTTTTTATTATTCTTGTCTCCTATCATTTCCGCTTTAGGTCGTGACTCGGAATTGGACAGTTTTTTTTTAAATTTTAGTGAACAGAACGGAGTTACTCAAGAATACAAATCTCTTACTCCTTACTTCACTAACAACTATGATATTCGTATGTGTCAGAAAGTTGAACAATCTAACTCTCGTTTATCACTCAAAAACAAAAGACGATAACCAATTTTTGTTTTCGCCAGTGAACTCATCTCGAAAGATACGAACCCCCACCTATAGTAACCAAGTTAGCCCATGCAATCGAAAACCTGGATGTGTTTTGGAGAAAAAAAAAGCGCAATGTGCGATACATTGCTGGCAAATATGAAAAAGAATAAAAAAATCATCAATATTGCAGATGTTTGAAATGTTCTCCATTTACTTCCTGACAGAATTGAGTCTCCAATCAAAATAATTTATCCACTTCTTTTATTTTCAAATATATAGGAAAATAAAATGGCAATTTTAGAATTCTACTTTTGAAACCTTTTCCAACGATGTTTCGCACGACATCCTTGCCATTTGAAGGAACTGACGGGGTAGCTACAAAAAAGGTGGAATAGATGATTTTTTTCAATAGCACCCCGTTGATAAAATTGACATGTCCAAACGCATTTCAATTTTGTAACGGAGGAGTTTGAAGAAGGGGGATTATACTTATCATCACACTGTAGATGAGTGAAACAGCATGACTTTTTAATAATGTGAAATGCAGAAAACATGAGGCTATTTTTTTGTCAATTCAAAAAGTACTAACTACGATATGGTGGACTCCTCACAGGAATGAAACGTAAATTAAAAAAATATATAATTTATTACAACTTTTCAATTACATACATAGTGGTATTTGAGATTTGAATATTTTCCGGGACAGTAGCGATCAGCAAACCACTCTCGTGAACCCATCACTCAGATTCCAACAAATCCGTTCTGGAAAAGCTAATATCCCTTCTCCTCCCTGTCACCTCCTGGTAAGTACGATACTGTATGAAGAACAAGAATCCAATGCACATGAAGACAACACTCATCAGCACCATGAGAGCAATCTCGGCACCGCTGACTCTAGAGGACGTCGATTGAGCTAAAGCAACTGTTTTATCTAACATCTTAACACTCGCTTTAACAGGCTCGTCCAAGCACTCCGACTTGTTGCTCCCCGAGACCACGAACTTGAAGTTATCCTCCTGGAAATTCGTTTCGATCTCGTCTTCTAGGTCGCAAGGCAGCAGGTTCTTCTCCAGCTGAAGGTAAGAGAGGCGTGGGAGACGGTCCACCAAGCCCAAGTAGTCCAAGTTCCTGATGACGTTGTGGGACAAGTCCAAAGCGTACAGGCTGTTCAAATTGAACACTCCGGTGATCTCCACTGTGACTATGTCGTTGTGCGAGCAGTTGAGGACTTCGAGCTGGGGCAGAACGGAGAAGACGCCCGTCTGCCATAAGGTCAAATCGTTGAACGACAAGTCGAGTTGGCGTAGTCCGAAGAGACTGTGAAACACGTTGCGGTCGAGAGAAGCGATGTGGTTATTGCTGAGGTCCAAGTGCTCCAAAACCCGCAGCTCCTGGAGGAACTGCGGCCTCAGCTCTCTTATATCATTATTCCGAAGATCGAGCCTCTTCAGCACGTTGTTTGGCAGAAGCTCGATGACCGGAGAGGAGAGCTTGTTGTTGGACAACTTCAGCTCGGCCAGGGAGGTCAAGTTGCGGAACTCATCGCCATTCAGGCTCTGCAAGTTGTTGTTATCCAGGTTGAGCGTCACCAGCGAGGTGAGGTTCACCAGCACGTCTCGCAGCTCTCTGATGTGGTTATCCTCCAGTTGGAGCTCCTTCAAGGAGTGGAGACCGCGGAAAGCGAACTGGGTTATGGTTTCAATGAAGTTGGAAGCGAGATTCAGCTGCTCCAGGTTAACCAGCTCTCCGAAGCCGTCTTCGGAGAGGATGATCACGTTGTTATGCGACAGATCGATGGTTTTGACCTTTTGGATGCCCGAGAAGGTGCCGGGGTGGATCGAGCGGATTGTGTTGTGGCTCAGCACCAAGTTCTCGAGGAATATCAAGCCTATGAAGGCCTTGGTCTGGATGGTCTCGATTTTGCTGTCGTTGAGCACAAGGTTTCTGATCTGGTTGCCGGAAATATCGAAACTGTTCGCCGAGATGGTTGTGAGAGTGCAATTTTGACATTGAACAGTTTCGTCCAGTCGATCGAATCTGTATGTAGTCATTCTGAAGTAGCTTGAGTCGGCGTTGACACAGGTTGCTGTTAAAGATCCTCTCTCACCGTAAAAGCACTTCGGAAACGGATCCGGAATCGAAGTGGCCATCGCCATGCCGAGGAAAAGGATTGGCCATATCTTCGTCCCCATCTGAAAACAAAGGTGGGTTTTAGAAGGGTCGCGGCTCTTCTCTCGACGAGAAAACATTTTCGAGGTGTTATCAATGTGGCCGTAGTTAATTATCGTTTATTGGAGCGTGATTTCAGTACCAGTTACTGAAGGAAATTATCTCTTCGACCTTTGACATGGCGCATTTATCGCTTTCCTTCACAACATGCCACGGCGGACGGCCATGGATAAAAGTTGTTTTTTTCTTTCTTAACTGGAAAAAAATGCATTTTTCGCGAAATTTTCAAAATGTCATTTATAGAATATGTGGATATATGACAACTGAAATCGATACTTACTTCTTTTTTATATCTATTGTTCTTATCACTTGAAAATCACTACATCACGACATGTTCTTTAATAATCGGGTTCTCGGATGATATTATAAGAATAAATATACAGGCTGTTGCATCTAAAACGCACATTAGGAGACTTTGAGGTATTTTTCGATATAACAAAATCATTTTACGCTTCAGAGGATTATGATCTATATTTTTCAATAAATATAAATTGACGCGAATGCATTGAAAATCTTACAAATTCAAATTCAAAAAATTCTTGGTATTGACATTTATTTTATGACAACATTAAATCAGTAGTCTCAAGTTGTAAATTATGTTTTTTTAAAGTTTTTCCAAATACGTCTAATGTGTGTTCTCAGGGACATCCTGTATAATAGGTAATACGTATTGAAATATACTCATCATCGCATAGCGTACTTGTCACAAACATCGTATTTCAAAATCTCGAAAAGGATTTAGATTTGTTTGTTGTAAACATCTGGAGTATTTTGAATACTTTTTACAATCAAAAACAAAGCGCATATTCTTCGAATTGAAATAAAATATTTGAAGTAATGAAACAAACCTGATAAGGGTAGTCTAAACTACAAACAACTGAAAATGTACCGAAAGCCGAAGCGATTTGTAAAGGTGAGCCAGAATGGATCAATCACTCTGTATGTTTGTAACAAAAATAAAACTGCACTTACGGTGTTGTGCATCCTGGGTAGATGAAAGGAAAAGGTGAATCTGCGAATCTTCAGAAGAAATAAAAGGAGAAACGCACTTTCCTCGTTTAAGTTTGGTAACACACTGTAACTTATCTCCTCTCAATGAACTTATATACAAAATATTTGCATTTGATAGACAGCATCCGACTATGTTATTTGTAACGAGATAGAGGTTTCGAGGGTCAGGTCAAATGATTCTTGTTGATATTTGGAACTGGGTGACTAATTATCATCTATTCCTAGTTATAATGGTAGAAACAACATATTCATTTTGAAATAGTATGCCTTCCGATGTAGGCTACTCGATTTTTCTTGAATCGTGTAATACTTGTAGAGTGATTCCGAAATTCAAACGTGAAATTCGGGTAATTCTCTTTTATTATGGTCAATCGATGCAGTCAATAATCATATGGAAATATGAGTAAGTAGGAAAATAACAGAAATATAAATATAGAATACTTCATTCAAACCGGCCGGATGGCCATTCTACATTGCTTCGATGTTTGTGACTATGTTCTATGATGTTTAACGTTTGTTTAGTGTCTGACATATCGTATTAGAGGTTAGGTTCGTATTTGCTTAGTTCGTTTTGGAAATTTGGAATTCGTGTTTTTGTACCGACAACAAACATTTTCATTAAAGTTGGTCGCATGATGAATGTAATTCTATCGATTTCGCGAAGCCCTAGGCATCTTTTAATCAGTCAGAGAAGTCTGAGTTCTGACATTCTCCTAATATAGCCAGCAGAATTTAATTTGAAAATATTTCAATCATCCTGAACACACATTTCGGTATCGCAGAGATGACTAAATGTCAATTATTCAACCCTATTAATCATACATAAAGGAATTGGCAAACTAATAAGATGGCACATGTTAATCATTCGATTTTAAACCTCCGTTGGGTTCGAACGTGTGGGACAAAGAGACTTTCTCGTGCGGTGGAAAGTTTTCGCGAGTGTGTTTCCAGTGTATGTGACTGTGATACAATT
Source organism: Plagiodera versicolora (assembly GCA_037013635.1). Taxonomy (NCBI): domain Eukaryota; kingdom Metazoa; phylum Arthropoda; class Insecta; order Coleoptera; family Chrysomelidae; genus Plagiodera; species Plagiodera versicolora. Next base: position 4,535,354 of record CM072991.1, on the reverse strand, counting down.
CCAGTGGGTGTGCTTTAAGGACAGTTCGAGAGTGGCCATGTTGAGAAAAATTAATGAGTGAGTTTCATTTTCATGTCCCTTCTCACCATTGAACGATTTCGAAATTTTTCATCATGATACATCGGGTTTTTTTATTGAAATTTACTTATTTTTTGGTGAAATGGTACTTTCAGAGCGGCGTTTTCAATGTTTTCTCATGATGAATACATGATAAATAAACCCTTTTTAACATTTAAGAAGAGATGCAATGAAATAAAATATGCAATTTTATAGATTAGGGTGGGAGGCGCAACTAGTACCAATCGGTGAGTGATTTTTTACAATCCCACATTGAGCTTTTCGCACAGTTGAATAATTTTGAAATTGTCTCCTCACTCAAAAATTCTTCAAAAAATCAGTCAACCTTGAAATTGTAGAGAGATATGCAATAAGAAGAATACCTGGCATGACGCCCTATCATAGACACCTTCAGCAGACAATCAATCGAATTCAGTTTCAAATTTTCCACACTCCACTTCTTAGCTCCATATTAAACCTATTTCTAACTTACTGATTTATTTTTATTTGTATCAATTCGTTGTTTTATTTTTTTCGTTCAATTTGTACATATTTAAGTATCTCTATGGGCAGAAGGACTTAGGTCGATAGCCTATCGGATTAGTGTAAATTGGTTCAATAAAGGAAATTTATTATTATTATTATTGAAATTGTCTATTATGATTTTTCGAATCAGATATTTATTCTTGAGATTCAATCATTTTTTCCCGTTGTTACAGATGGTACGTAGTTCCTTCTAGAAAAAGGTAAGTGACTTTTTGATTTTGCATGACTTTTCGCACGAATTACAGCTGGTGCACCCACAATATTCCGACGAACTAGGGAATTCGTAGGATTATAGAGAATCCTTATAGCCGGATATACGTTCAGTATGTCCAAATTGCAATTTCTCGATTTTACCAAATTACACAGGCCTACCTTTTTCATCATGGAAAAGTGTTTTCAAGTGACAGGTCGTTAACATACAGTACTTCAGGATACTGCATAGAATGTTTATTTTCGAATTGAAATCCTCGACATCGCAGTAGCAGAAGTAACAGTAGTCTACAGTGTGATACCACAGAGAGTTATCTGTGGTGATACGGTACAAATCAAATCTACAACCAAAGATGTGCTTGAAGAAATCATTTACGCTATCAAGTGACTTACCGACGTCTATTCAAATTCAGAAGCGTTTAAATTATTTTCAGTGATTTTTCGACCAGTCGAGAACGACAGTTGGCAAACCTCGCCTTAAAGCACGCCCGGTACCCTTACGAGGGGAGAGTATTGGCTTTGGTGTCTGTAATTTTCCTCCCTGAAAAGGAGGTTGTCACCTCAAAGAGTCGGTATGAACAGTGTTTTTTGTGCTTGAGGGAGTTTCGATAGTTGTTCTTGACATAGAAATTTGCTCTCCAATATACCGCATTTGAATTTCGATGGATCTTCTAGCCGTGAATCACTTGACGGCGTACTTGTTTTTTTAAGCGCATTTTCGATTGTAGATTTGATTTGTACCATCGCACTGGAGACAAATGTTACTTTTGCTAATGGGATGTTAAGGATTTCAACTCGAGAATGAACATTCTATTCAGTATTTTGATGTACCGTCTGTACGACTTGTTTTTTGAAACACTTTTTCATGAAAAAGAAGGTAGGCCTGACGATTAAAATGACAAGTTTCCAATTTTGCAATTTTGTAAAAATGCCAATGAACGAATTTCAGGAATTAATTTATTTAAGGTATTAATTCATTTCAGCAACAAATTCATTTCAGGAATCATTTATTCCAGGAATTATTTTATTTCAGGAATCATTTTATCTCAGGAATTATTTCATTTCAGGAATTTTTTTTTTCAGGAATTATTCATTTCAGAAAAGGGTTCATGGTGTTCGAGTCAGTATCATCTGGTGAATTCATTCAGATGATCAGTTCTTTGTGAAATGGTAGTGCCGTTTCAATATTCATTCATTAAAATACGAAAATAGCAACAAACATCAAAATTTTGGTCACATGATAAATACAATTTAATCTATTATTTCTTTTTGAATTTCACCATAGGTGGTACGTGTACTAAACAGATATTATATAATAAACAGATGATCCAGAAGGGATGATTCGACTAGGGGTAAATGCGTTATAGTGGGGATATCAGTTCGTCGTAGGCAGTACCAGTGAGAGCATGTCACAAAAGGAACGTCTCGAATACAAAAAATACAATCAGTAAGGTTCGATTCCTGTAAGTTTTACGCCACATTGACCTCGTCGCACATTTGAACGATTTTCAAATGGCCCATTATGATTTCTCGAATTCAGATATTTATTCTTGGGATTTACATTAAAGATCCAAAAAATCAAACGTATTCGTTTTATTTTGAGTTTGAATATTTTTTTATGAATGGTTCTTCGCGGATTTTCAGACTCACACATAATCTGAAACAATATAAAATGCATTTTGCAATTTTGTAAAAATGCCAACGATCGAATTTCAGGAATTAATTTCAATTTCTGAAGGGGTAAATGCGGTTCGAATAGGTATCATCTGGTGATTTCGTTCGGATGAACTATTCTCAGTGAAATAAGTGAAAACAAATGAAATAAGCTCGGTTTATACTTTTCAGACCCATAATCTGAGAAAATATTAAATGCATTTTGATATTTAGTACAAACGCCAATAAACGAATTTCCGAAATTATGTTATTTCTGGAAGGGGTAAATGCAGTGAAATAATTGAAAATCGTGAAATAAGTGCTGCGTAGACTTACGTAACCGTAATCTGAAACAAAGTATAACAAAGTATAGTACATTTTGCAATTTTGTAAAAATGCCATTTAACGAATTTCAGGAATTATTTTAATTTCTGGAAGGGATAAATATGTGATTATCTTGAAAAACATGGTTTGTAGGACTACTGGGGATGCTTCCATTGAAAAAAGCAACGCATTGAGAACTCAACCTCTTGGGTGATGCGACGGAACGAGTTCAAATATTATTTTACAGACGCCTGATAACCATTTTTAGATAGTACATAATCAGCAGAATTTTTTGAGAATGTGTTTGAGGAGAATGAGTACCTGCAAGATGATTTGTCCTCGCAACAACCGGCACATTTCTTATCAACAAATAATATGAATTCAGTGAAATAACCTCGTACGATTCTTCGAAGCACTGGAATAAATCAGGTTAATAAATAGATTACCCTATTTTCAAGTTTGTCTGCCATTTCTTAAGTGCCTTGGGAATCAAAGGAAATTTGTGTAAAAGAGATATCTGAAGTACCATAAGATGAGCATTGAGGAACAGAGCACATTTTTCTGATCTCATCTCCACGTTACCTCTTCCAATTCGCTGCGTTTTCAGATGAAATAAAGTTTATTTCAAACAATTGTCAATTAAATATCATCCAAATATATAATTTTCAATACAAAAACGGCCTGAAATACATAAAAAGATCACACTTCACCCACACAAACACATACAAGTTAATTTGTTGGTCACACCTCGACTATTTCAAACGATCAAAAGTAGATGTCGCCCACTCCGAGATTCTTCCCCCTATCCAAGATGCTGTCAGATGAAAATTAAAATGGCTGCTGGTAGGCACACATACTGACTTGGCATATAGTTGTGAACAGATAAACGAAGTTATAAGTGGAATTAATTATTTTCCGAAATTAATTTGGAAATTTCAATAGAACATCACCAGTGAATTAACTCTTTTGCTATTCGTGGGTTATCTCCCGAATTAGGGCTAAAAAACATGCCAACTACTTCCCGTGTTGTTGAATGTGGAAACCGAGGAAATCGCGATTTTAATTTTGAACACGAAACAGAATTTAATGATAAAAGAAATCATGACCGTGAATTACTCCAATTTTTTCTTTGTAATGCAGAGCAATATATTTATCTTCACTCTCTGGTGATAATAGGTACTTATTTTCATTATAGATGAAGGAGAAAGGGTCTTCTTCATCTATAATTTTGTTAAAATGAGTTTTTATTCCAAAGTACATATTATATGACAAACAACTATTCCTGCCTCTAGCAGCCATTTTTGGTCACGTGTTCTAGATTGGTCTATTGAATCCAGAATTGAGCATTTTCAAGTTACAGTGAAAATTCACCATTCAGTTGTGTGCGAGTGCTAGCAATACCCGAAAGACACTACTATAAATAGATATGTACGATACTCTTTAGTTTATATCTAATACGTACAGATATGAATTATCACTATCACTCTCTGATAATTTTGAAATATGAAATACACTTGAAGTTGATTATTATTATTTTCCAAACTCTTGTTTGAGTAGTGTAATAGTGTTGAACCTACAGAAGATTCCCTCAATGTCTTCCAACTGCAATATATTCATTCATATAAGTTTGGGTATTGAAATTTGTGGGCTAGCAATCTTCTAATGAATTCACACCTCAAATAAAGCATTCTGAAATGTGATCAATTTGCTTCCAATAAAACACATAAATGTTGTTTAGGATTGTAGGGATAACAACATACATTATCTTATTGATTTTATACACTTTAATTGTTTACAATCTGAATTCATAATAATGTTTTCTAGATAGGCGCCTCCAGAATTGATATTCATTACATGTTGTTAACCTTGACCTTTTCAGATAAAGCATGTATTTATTAATTATACTTTATAATGCTATTTGGACAGTAATAAGCACAGAATTTGTTGTGGATAATTTGAATATAAAAGAGATAAGTAATCATGAAGTAGACATTGTTTCCGAATCATTTTTAAAGAACAAGATGCTAAAGAATTATCATAACTAAGAATAGAGGAAGAATTCACAGAATACTAGTTGATATGGGGAGATTGAAGAAGGGGGTGGGGTTAATTCGTACAGAATAAGGCATGTTTTATGAACTTTTTTAGATGACAAGTTCAAAATGTCTTTATTGAAACTAATGTGTACCAAAGTATGATATTCGAAAAATATTTTGTGGAATTATATAGAAAAAAATTGACAATGGTAGCAAAGTCTATTTGTTGAATACGTGGTAACACTTGGGGGGTTCAATTAAATTTTTCACTTTTTCACAACACTTTGAAGCGAAAAATGGACTGATTTGTTATTATGAAAATAGTCGGTTTCTTGTTATACTAGTACAGATCAGAACAAATAAAATTGTCATCCAGTTGATACTCGTTTTTGGAGCCACCGACTTGTTTTCAACGAACGTGTTTTCTGTGTTTTGGTTAAAAGAAGAATCATCCTCTTTTAACTTGACCATATTTTCGCCGTCGTCAAATTTCGCTATACTTTCATCTTCATTTTTATCTGGAACATTACTGCAGGTGCTCGTGCCAACGAAATTAACACCGATTTTCAAGAAATAATCCTGGAACTTCCTCTCTTGATAGCAACCTGCTAGATTGTGTGCTAGACGAAGAATTTCAATGCTGGTAGTTTCCATTTCCGTGTATGGAAGATCGCGAATATTATTGTAAGACAGATCCACTACCTTCAACTTTGTTCGTGGAGGCTTACTCCCGAAAAATACCTCAGAAATATTGTTGCGGGAACAATCTAGTTCCTCTACCGATATGAATGTATCGTATCGCCACGTTTTCAGTTGGTTTTCTGAAAGATTCAGCTTTTTAATGAATGCTGTAGGTGAAATCGGTCCCATTGAAGAAATACTGTTGTGGCTCAAATCGATGCTTTCTATCGAGACAAACATGGATAAGAAGCTGTTCCTCACACGAACAGGGAGCTTGTTCTGTTTGGTACCCAGCGTTTTGAATTTGTTGTAGCTGAGATCGAGGCTTTTAAGCAACTTCAAACCTGCGAAACCTTCCTTCTCTATATCTTCAATTTCGTTGTGGGACAGGTCCAGGTGTGTCAACTGCGTTAAATTGAGGAAGGTGTCTTTTTCTATCGCTCTGATATTGTTGAACGATAAATTCAGGGCAGTGACTGTGAAAGCTCCTTGGAATGTTTCCGGTGACAGCTTCGCGATGCTGTTGTTGCTTAAATCGAGTTGCTTCAGCTTCGACAGACTCTCGAACGTTCTAGGCTCAATCTCTTCGATGTGATTGTTTTTTAGAACGAGACTTTCGATGCATTCTCCTGATTGGTCGAAGGCACTCCGTCTCAGTATCTTCATCGAACAGTCTGTGATACTGACAGTGTTCTTGTCCGAGTTGTATTCTACTGGGCACTCGATATTCACAGTCAGACATTCAGGATGGTGTGCTAGTTCAGCTTGACAGATGACAAACATGATTGAGACGAGGAGCAATTGTTTTACCTGACAGAAAAAAAGATCCTCTCGTATTGTGATACTTCAATGATATTGCCTACTCACCTGTAGTTGTGACATTATTCCCGGTGATTTTTTATGGTCTGCCTTCTCGTATAACCAACATTTGGTTCACAGACGCTAATCTATCTATGAAAACGGGATTTCAAAACACACTGTGTTTTCAAGGGCGTCACCTGCAACGGAACGAAAACGAATGAATGACTAGAGTCTAGACCGAGAATAAAAATAAATGCCGATCGTTTGTGCTTCACGAATTCGGTCTACGCTCCATTCGAAGCGGTGTTGCCAAATTCGTCGCAAATTTATTGGAATGTTACGAGATGCAATGGAATACTTGTTTAGTGCGAATGTCGTGAACCGGTTAGCTGGAATTTTACTGTTTATTTATGCGAATAAGCATCAGCTCTAGAATTATAAAATAGTACCAGAAATCTCCGATGAAACACATAATATTATGACTAAAAACTTTTTTGATTCTATTCCAGTATTGTTTTCAACAATTCACCAAGAAAATGCTACCTAATGAAAGGGAAATATTCAATTATGGCCAATACATGAACAATATTATTTTCCAAATATCTAAACAATATTATAGTTGATATCTCTGTTATCACGGGTCAATAGATCAAAAAAGTTGTGAGATCACCTTCATATTGACCCTTTGAATTGTACAATTGATTCCAAACAATTCAATTTGAAATATTAATCATATGAAACAAAATTAAATGTGAAACACACAGTATAATCATTATTTGATTAGAATATGTATCAATTGATTCTTAATTCCTAATGATATATTTTTATTTCATTTGATTTGTAGATTTCAGCCTTTTTTATTTTTGATGATTTATTTTATGATAGATTGAAGTCATTATAATCATGAATCGCCGAGTTTATAGTTTCAATTTGAAAAGACCCCTATGTGAAAATATTATGTGATTCTGGAATGATTAATGTACCTGTAGATCTCACTTGATGATTTTTAATAAAAAAAATAAATAAATTACCATTGCGCGTGTTTTTGAAATATATGTTCTTCTTAGACCTTACAGAAAGTATGAGCAAGTCAAATAAAAATGACATAAAGAGTTCGAATACATGTGGAGATAGCAATCAGAAGAATACAATATTTTTTATGGCACATTCATCATTTCCACATTTTACTATCTCTTTTAAATAGAGAAGTAACCTTCGAGGAGAGTTTGAACAGCAAACAAAAAACAAAGGAATACATAATGGAAAAGATAACACAAAATAATGCACCAAGCAAATCACAGATTTTTAACAATGTGTTGAATTTCATGATGGTTTCTTCAAACAAACTTCAATTTCAAAAAGAGTTCCTAAGAATTCGTCATAGACTGAAGTCCCGTGGGGATATGATATACAGTGTGGAACAGCCAAATGTAATAAATTCGATAACGAATAAATGAGAGCGTGTTGGGAAAAACGTTTGGACATGTCGATTTATATTTTCAGATGCGCATTTAAAAAAAAATAATTATATGGGGTGTGTCATGTGACAATGGCCGATACCAACTATCTTATTTTGAATACAACCCCCTGTATATTATTAGTTTTTTGGATTCTTCAGAAATTTCTAGACATAATTCATCTACAATGTCCCATACCTATCTTCAACTGTTTCAGAAATATTTAGTGAAAATTATTTTATTTTACAAATAATGTAAAAAAAAACAAAAAAAACATTAATTTCAATGTAAGAAATGCTCGCCGCGAACGTCTTGGCAGTAAACAAAACTGTTTTTGTATTTTTTTTTTCATTGCGTATCAGTAAAAAGGAACCGAAACAGTTGAAAATAAATATGGGACATTGTACATGAATTATGTCTAGAATTTTCTGAAGAATCTGAAAAACTAATAATACACAGGGGGTTGTATTAAGAATGAGAAAGTTGGTATCGGCTACTGTCACATGACACAATACATAATTTTTTTTGAAAAAAATGCGCATCTAAAAATACAAATCGACGTCCAAGCGTTTTATATAATACTATACATTTATTATGAAGTTAATAAACATTTCTCTAACAACACTAAAAAATCCAACCACTTCTGTGAAGGGAATCATGAAGAGTTCACGTCAATTCCCGATATCTTTGACAGTCTCCTTCCACACCTCTATCGCCTCCCTCAACACGAACGCTCCCTCCATAGCAATTCCGTATCGCCCATTCATGTGTCGGAGGTTCACCAAACTCCTCTTCTCTCTCCTTCTTGATGACGTCTTCATAGCTCGGAGGCGGCGTCGCAGGCTTCTCCAAAGTGATAGATTCTACAATCACTGGCGGAACCTCGTCGATGGGTTCCGAGGGCACCTGGACGTCGTTTTCTTGACCCTCTTCGCTCTGGCAGTACTTCTGGCACATCCACACCGAGAAACAAATCACTTTGGCGCCGAAGAGGATATACCCGATCATCTTCCAGGTGCTGGAACGGGTGGTAGGTGTTGGCAAGCTCTCGAAGAAAGTGTTGGAGAGGGTTTTGTCGAAGTACTGTGAAGGTTCCTCGTGGGGAATGTCGGTGAAGGAGCAGTTGGTCGAACCTTCCAAATGACTGCCCAAGGCGGAGAAGTACCCGAAGTACTTCCTTTGTTTGTAGCAGCTGATTGAGTTGTTGGCTACTTTGAGGGTTCTCACATTGTTCATTCGTAGTTCTTTGTAGGGAAGGTCTTGGATATGGTTGAAGGAGAGATCAAGTTCTTTGTTTTCTGGTGTTAAAAGAGAGGCAAACATGTCTCCTGAGCAAGTTACTTCAGAAATCTTATTGCGGGAACAATCGAGTACTTCTATGGAAGAAAACGTGTCAAAGTCTAATGTCCTTAGCTCGTTGTGAGATAGATTCATCTTTTTAATGAATACCGTCAGTAAAATATCTTCAACGAAAGCAATACGGTTGTGGCTCAGATCCATGCTGTCCACCAGCATACGAAATGTCTCGAAAAAATCGCTTCTTATGCCAGCGATCTGGTTGCTTTGGAGATTCAGCGTCAGCCACCCTAAAAGCGTGCCATGCTTGAAATGGAAGTCTTTAATTTCGTTGTAAGCCACGTTGATCGTACGGTTGAAGAAATTGAAACCTATATCACTCCCTTTCAATGTCTTCAGTTTGTTTCCTTCTAAGTTCAGCATGGACATTCGAATTAGAGGTTTGAAAATGTCGCGCATAGTAAGGATCTTGTTGTAGCTGAGATCGAGGCTTTTAAGCAACTTCAAACCTGCGAAACCTTCCTTCTCTATATCTTCAATTTCGTTGTGGGATAGGTCCAGGTGTGTTAACTGCGTTAAATTGAGGAACGTGTCTTTTTCTATCGCTCTGATATTGTTGAACGATAAGTTCAGGGCAGTGACTGTGAAAGCTCCTTGGAATGTTTCCTGTGACAGCTTCGCGATGCTGTTGTTGCTTAAATCGAGTTGCTTCAGCTTCGACAGACTCTCGAACGTTCTAGGCCCAATTTCCTCGATGTGATTGTCTTTAAGAACGAGAGCCTCGATGCATTCTCCTGATTGGTCGAAGGCACTCCGTCTCAGTATCTTCATCGAACAATTGGTGCTACTGACAGTGTTCTTGTCCGAGTTGTATTCTACTGGGCACTCGATATTAACGGTCAGACATTCAGGATGGTGTGCTAGTTCAGCTTGACAGATGACAAAAATGATTGAGATGAGGAGCAGTTGTTTTACCTGGAAGTAAGAATATCCTCTCGTATTGTACGTGTTGATGATATTGACCACTTACCCGTAGTTGTAACATGACTCACGTTGGTTTTTCCGAGCGAATCTTAACGGTACGACCATGAACACGTGGTTAGCGATATCACAACATTTTATAAGCAATCAAACTTGTTGTTCATTGCACTTCGGAGGAATTTTCTCGACTGCGTCTCCGAGACTGAGAATGAGAGGAATAAGCAAAACAAAATCCGATCACCTGAATGGCGTTTTCGAATTTGATTGGCGCGGCGCGCCAATCGGCACTGTTGCCAAATGTCGGCACAGTTTAAGGCCTTCAATGTCGTGAGATTATGTGAAAAGCGTGATGCGACAATTGGGTTTTTCTCACGGCTCAAAAATAATACCTAACATCATTGCAAGGTAGAAAATATGAAAATTTTACAACATGTGAAGTTAATAGTGTAGAAAAAATCGGTGATTTGATTACTTTCATTTGTATAAATCCTTTTTTTTAATTCTTATTTTTTTTTACCTTGAATCTTATTTTATATGCTTGCTGTATATCATTTATACGTGACTCTTATGTTCATTTTGAGAGTATACAGAGTATTTGACTCATTCTAAGATCATTTCCCAAGTGTATCCTAAGGCATGAATAGAAGCGTCTTTATGAAATTTAATTCAAATTTTCTGTGCATTACATTAAATTTCTCCACATACCACGTTTCAACAATTCGGCACACACCTGGTATTTTTGAGCGTGTTTGGCATACAATGCCACAGGCAAAGACTTGATCATTATTGGAACTGCCTATTTTCCACCAAAAGCTACTCTAGAAAAATATAGTTCATTTTGCGACAATATCGACAGCCTAGTGAATGACCTAAAACTAACACTAATTTACCTCACTGGAGATTTCAACCTGCCTGGTCCCATTACAACTACATTTCTGCCGCTTCACTTACAGAAACCGTCACTGTCAATGAATGTATCAACATAGAAATCATCTCCAATACGATCTGCTTACACAACATGTACCAAATAAATAACATAATAATTTGTCCGGATTTATTGCAGCTGATCTATATAAATGTTCCTAGATCATTGAGAAATAAATCTCTTTTTCATATTCCATTTCACTCTACAAATTATGGAAAACATAGACCTATTGAAAGAACTATAAAAATAATCAATGATAATAATTTAGACGTACTGCATGGTAACTTGATTAGCTTAAAAAAATCTATAGAAATGAAATTGTAGACCATATGATTATTTGTTTATTATATAATAGAGTTTGTAAAGCTAGCGGAATTGACTAATGTTCATCAATTAGTACATATACTTGGGCTGTATAATTATTTTTTATATCGTTACTGTTAGTGCAAAATGTCGTATGTAAAAATTGTCCATTTTTATTTTATTTGTGCTGAAGGTGACATTTTGCAGTCTGCAACTGCTACAAAAATATTGTATGTCATCAGCTGATCTATTATAAGTTATGGTCAAATGTAAAAAAGTCGTATATGTTGTGCAGCTGATTTTTTTATGCTCCCCTGTAAAGTAGTTAACTTTCACATACGACCTTTTGCACTAACAGTAACGATATGTTTTGGGTTATATTTTTATCTTTCAGCTACATATTTTGTATTTCTTTTAGCTCACTTTCACTATTATGAATCTAGTATAATTTTATTGTAATATATTTTGTAATATCCCGTTGGTGTGATAATAATTCAATAAAAAAATTAAAATAAACATCTCGAAACTCCCTGCTCGATGTAGAAATGGTCGAGAAAAACAATATCGCTGTCATCCCCACAAACGATGTTCTATTACTACCAGATTCTTATCATCCACCTCTTTTCTTTGAGCTACCAGTTTCAGACCCTTCCATCAACAGCGAGTTGTGCCCTAATGATTACTATCGCGACTTCAAGTCAGCAAACCTGATCACTCAATCAAGCACCTGTTAGATCAAGTTTCCTGGAACGAACTATTTGCAAACAAATCACCGGATTCAATAAGGAAGACAACTTCATATCCACTGAGAAAGTGAGAAAATGGATTGGACAAAATCTTCATTTGGATAACGACAAGTAGAATTTGTCTATTGAAAATTCGAGATATTTTTATTCAAAATATTCACCCTGTATACATATACTTATACATGTGTACCGAATCATTGGGAGTGACGTCGCGATGCTCGTCGTCGCCGATGACGTCACTCGACGGCGAACGACGTCTGGAGCTGCACGCAAGCGCCGCCCTTTTCACGGCCGCCGAGGAAAATCTGCTGATCGCCGCACGGGGGCGGCGATTCCCCGTGGGAGAGTGGCCATGTCGTTAGGTTAATGAGATTTTAACGGTGGATAAAAATGAAAATGATGCTAAATCCAGTTCAAAATGCTATTTATCTTGCGAAATTATGTTCTGAGAGGTAATGACGTTATGAGGTTTTGCTGGTTACATTGCGAAAATAATGCGAAAACCTGTAATTTCATTATAAAGTTACATTACATTGCATGATAACGTTGGCAACAGTAATTTTATCATCAAGTTATGTTGAAAACAAAGAATCATGACAGAAATCTGAATTGAATTAACACAATATACAAAAAAAACACCAATTATATTTTATGATCATATTAAAAATGTTAATGAAATAGCAAACTCTTCAAAAAACTATCAACTACATAATAGTATTCATGATAAAAATTATTTGTATCGCATAATCATTGATAACATGTTGAAAGTATACGAAAAACTCTAATAAACACTAATTACATGATGAAATCATTCAATTAATGTGTGTTGTATCGCGTAATCATGAAAGAATTACCAATTACATGACGAATTATACAAAAAAAAAACACAAAACACATTATATAACCATAAAAAGAACATGATATGACTATAATTAAAATTTTCAAGTAATGCTCAATACATGCATCTTTACACAATAAATATTACTTACATGATAAAATCCCACGATAATAGGTTGTTGTATCGCATTAACAATTACATTGCATAGTCTTCCAAGAAATAATAAACATATGATGAAATGAACACTAATCACACGATAAAATTATTTGGAAAACGAAACTTACAGTGTATAACTCTCTGAGAAAAACACTATTTACATGATGAAATTTTATGAGAAGTGCTTATTACTTACAATACATAAAATTGTGAAATATATTAATCAAATGATGAAATTCTACAAGAAATGCTAATTACTCTACATAAGCTTGTGATAAACATCAATTACATACAATCAAATCAATTACAAATATTTTACGACAAATGCTAATTACATTATATAATATTGTTAATAATTATAATAACAAGATGAAATTATTAAATAAACGTCAATTACAATATACTATTCTCCAAGAACACAAATTATACGATAAAATTATTTGGAAAACGTTACTGACAGTGTATAACTATCTGAGAAAAAACAATATTTAAAAGATGAAATTTCATGAGAAGTGCTAATTACTTACATTACATGAAATTGTGAAATATATTAATCAAATGATAAAATTCTACAAGAAATGCTGATTACTTTACATAAGCTTGTAAAAAACATTAATTTTATGATGAAAATTCACCAGAAATGTTAATCACATTACATAATATTGTGAGTAACTTTAAAACAATGTAAAATTATTGGAGAAACGCTATGTAATATGTGAACATTATGTAATCCTTCAAGTAACACCAATTATATAATAAACAGGGCACAGGGTATAGCCCTTAAAAAATTTAATTAGAAGTGCTAATTACATAACATATTATTGTGAAAAACCTCAATTACATTATTGAATTTTATGAAAAGTGCTAACTACATTACATAATATTGTGACGAACATTAATTGAAAAATGAAATTTCACAAATGCTGATTACATTACATGATATTGTAGGTAACTCTAATTACAAGATAAAATTATCAGAGAAATTACATTACAATTACATCATGTAATCCTCAAAGTAACACCAATTACATAATAAAATTATTCGAAAAACGTTGATTTCAGTTGAGAAACACTAATTACTCGATGAAATTGTATGTGCAAATAACATTACATAACATTGTGAAAAATACTAATTACATGTTGGAATTATACGATAAAAGTAAATTACTGTAGGGTTGAAAAAATTCATAGAAAAAATTATTTTAATTTGCTAAAAATAAAAAAAACGGCGAAAAGAGCAATTTAATTTTCCCCAATTCATCAATAGACGTACGTTGCAATTAGCTCAATCTCAGACGCTAGCCAATCCTACTAACGACGAGAAGAAGAACCGGAGAGCGATGCAACGCCAATACGACGGGAATGTCTGTCGTGGGGCGGTCTCCATCCGGCCGTCTCCATCGGATTTCACGGCCGCGGCGATCGACTGCGTGGCCGCCGCCGCCGCAGCGGCAGCAGCAGCAGCCCCTGGCCGCCTCTCAGTTGTTCGAGAGCGGTCGCGGCGCGAGGGGGCGGCACTCTTTCATTCTCTCTGCGTCCGGAAGGTCGACGTTTCGGTGCGAGGCCCCCAGGACGTCTTCAGAGCAGCACGAGTCGCCGGCGGGTACGTGCGACGGGGGCGGCGAGTTTTTTATGCCGTAGACTTTTTGCTTCAACAGCGAACGCGTTTTTTTTCTTGGTGCTGTTTGGCTTTGTATGTCGATGTGAGTGAATTTTTGTTCTGGGTCAAGGTCGACATACATCCGATTAGGTACAGATATCTATATATCACATATTAGTTCGAGATAATGACTCTAACTGAAACTTAATATTACTGGCAATGCCAATTAGACGCTGTCTTTGTCTCAAATTGTCTTTTCCATTTCCTTTGTTCGATGTCATCGTTGATGTAATTCAATAATTCACTTTCCTCTGCAATATATCGCATGCCTAGATGAAGAGTAACACATCTCATGATATACAGGGTGAGTCAAAAATGTCTACTTAGCTTTTTGAGCTGTTTGATGAATAAACATATTGTCCAAAATGCATACTAAGAAAGATATATTCTTGCAATCCTGCCGTTCCTTGAAGTCTCGGTAGAAAATTGTAGTTATATAACTGAGCAGAAAAACTACCCGAATAAATTGACTACGACGTCAAAATTCTGAAGAAAATTTTTCATGGCTTCTTGAAATATCGTTACCGATGAATACCGATGAATAGGTTCGCATTTTGGGCCATAAGTTTATTCAATGTAGTATTACCCTCAGAAAGCTTGGTACTTATTTTCGACGCACCCTGTATAGTTTTTTTGGTAATCGAGAAACGTCTCACTCTTTCTCTATTCCATAATTCAAAAATATCCTTGAATGTTCTTCTACATTTTATAAAGATAAAACTAATAAATTGTTCTCAAATAGCAGTACCTCTTGGTAGATACATTTTCACTAGTAGACGAAATTATTATTGCCATTATCAACGAAAATATTTGGAATTGTAAATTCACACCCTATCATAAAAAATCGTCCAAAAATAATACAAATTCAATCCGAAAGGCTATCCAATATATATAATTTTGGTTAATCACAAATACAAAACTATATTCAGTCTTTGTATATTCGTGGTAGTTTGTAGAATGACAGGTCGACAGAGAATCATTACATTTTTAGCTTTGCTAATAGAGAGTTTGACATTGACTGAATCCAAATCCCAAGAAAATTCCCCCAGAAGTTTGGAAGAAAGCAAGGATTCAAGAAATTACAGGAAATATATTGAGTTTAAAGTGAAGTGGAGCTCTTTTGAATCGGAAACGAAATAATATTTTCATGAAATACCTTTCATAAAAATAAAATTGACCCTAAACAAACACCAACGCAATAATGAATTCTTTCTGGCACAATCCCAATGCTCGCAACAGTTCATTGGGAATCATAATGGGTGTATTGTATGTTATTTGTTTATGCATTTGGATTAGTTTTTCAATCAGTAGTGAGAGGTCAGGTGTGTTATTTTGAAGTGTGTTATGGACTAAAAATAAAACGTATTGTCTAGTTGAATGTGTTGCGATTGATAGGTAAGAAATTCACGATTAAAGTTAATGGTAATTCAGCATTCATCATGCAATCTAGATTTAGATAAATATTGTGGTGGGTACCTAAGTATCTTAAAATCAATACTTTTAGAGATTTTTTACTCTACGAACCACTTGACTCTTTATTCTCAGATAAACATCATATTTCTTAACTTCCCAGTCAACCAGTTTTGGTTGCAGGGAAGTTGTAGGGAGTTAACATCGTGGAAATGCGACTTCACAATGTTGATATAAAAAACTGCAACCAGTACTTACTGGGGAGTGCTTAATGTCCGCAACATTGTATATCACTGGTAATTACCTAATACATCACAATGTGGATGTGTGGAAGGTACCATGAATAGCAACATTGCGACTTCGCATTTTAGCACTTATTGGAAAGATTATTGAACCAAATGAGCTTTCACATTACATCTTCCGTTGAAGTTATATTCATATGTAATTTGGTAATTACCATCGTGGCACTAAATTTGCTCTCTATAAGCGTCTTCTAATTTGATTGAAATAATGTTAATTCTGAAACACCCATGGAATTAGTACATACCTGGAAAGCAGAATAAATATATCTCAGCTGCCTTATATTTCAACCATTTTATAATGCCTAAGAAATGTGCATAGGTTAAGTCTATGAGATTTATATACAGGGTGGTACACCAGTAGGTATAATCAGGACCAGCAATAAAACACATCATATGCCTGCTCTTCATATTGAATCTATTTTTCATTATTAAGGGGAAATAATTGAACAACTATTATAAAATACTGATCTGTATATTTTGAATATAACACAGGGTGAGTCAAGCTGTATGCATTTCTAGCCAGGCATATGGCTGAACAGAATCATCAGATATATATTAGTCCAATGCATTCAGCTTGACTCACCCGCAATACTTTATAAAAACTTCAACTCACATTGTAATATCATAGAATATAAAAACAAAAACATTATTTTCGAAACATAATGAAATAAAAATAGTATTATTTACAAAACAAAAATAGTATGCTGTACAGACAAAATAAAATCAAAGGAAACAACAAAAACATTGATTGTTACCATATCAGATTATTATACTATGATGATCCAAATAATGGATTGCCACTGTCAACTGAAAATAATATTAATAGAAATTATTTTGTTTTTTTTTTATAGTTTAATACTGTTCCTGAACACGTTAGGTACACTTATGTTGATGTTATCATGTTTTATTTCTAATCAAATTATTGAGAAATTCTATATTCAGCTTTTATTGTAGAGAAAGATGTTTCTGAGTATTGAAAACAGTGTATACATGTTTGACATTATAGAATATCATTCAATATTCTGATACTAAATTCCGATAATGATACGACAAAACGGTTGAGGAGTCCATCTTGTTAAAAAGCATTGCTTTTCAATGGGCATCACCTTCCCAATTGCACATTTATGAGCATCATTTTGCCATTGGAAATGTATACTTACCGCATGCACCTAGAGCTGTCTTATATTCTTCTTAACAAACTTCTCAAAATACTGCACACAAAACCAACAATTCAACCAACCATTAAATACGCACCACACAGATCATAATATATTATTTTCATCTTCCCTCTGTTCCTTGACTTTCATTCGTGTGCACGTGTTGTTGCTATGCCCTGCGCAAGCGCCAATTCTATGTTCGAAATATATGAACAGGGATAAGTCGCAAAGTAATAGCAATGTGCACTTCATCTGAATCTCTCGATTAAATGTTCCACTCAATCATTAGGAAAGTTAACATGGGGACTTCGCAACGATAACAATATGTGGATGTTGATATCCACAAAGCGAAGTCCCATGTAAAACCCAGAGAGGTTTCCAAGATGATCTTCAATGTGATATTATTTGGTATTCCCTGCGACTTACTGTTACTTTTTTGGTTGACTGGGTTAAAACATGCAAGTTGAATCCATCCAACATTTGCATAAATAATATGAAAGTATGACAGTTCAGAATCATACCAATGGTTAACAGAATAACTGTTTCTACATGCTGTAGATTCTGAGTATTTGAAAAATACTACATTTTCAATGTTTTCTCAGGATAAATTTATGATAAATCTTCTCGTAATATAAAGCTGTACCATCCCGACCGAAAATTTCGATGGAAAAGGAAATGAAATTCCTGATTTCGGAGTGAAATGTCTCGGAAATATTATCGAATTCGGTTTTTATGGTCTGAACCCACAATACAAATTTTCAATGAAATTACAAAATTACCAAATTCATCAACAAATGTTTTGGATTCATAATCAAGGCTTAGCCTTGACAGACCTTCGCAATAGCGGAATATGTGTACTGAAGTTTTCCTATCTTCTTCCCAAAACTTACAAATTGTTGTCAGTTGCAAGTTCAATGTAATTCGTGTGATTGTTGAGTCTACATTGCCCAATGATGATCCTGATTATTCGCTTTGCTTGATTGAGTAGAACTCTCGAGGTACTGTTGGATATTCTTTTGTACCACAGAAATGTTCTGGACCAATTGGTGCCTCTTCTCGAACTAGTGCATCAGCCCTTTCATTATTATATCGTGTGTACTCAGAGACAGTATTTTTCAACTGTCCAACTCTGAAAGAATTCCAAAGCAATCACAGAGAAGTCAGGAATTTACATGGTTAGAGCTGATCCTGCTTTAGTAAGAGTTGGTAAGGATATATTGCAGCAACTTCTACCTGGAATATTGATATGGTTTTTGCTAACCCAAGAGTGTTTTGTCTTTATCTTGGCTTCACCTTTCACACCTTCCTCCTCTTGTGAGCAGTCTTGGCGTTGATAGAGGTACTACTTTCCATGTCTCCCAGTTATACCTTTCATGATTCTTCCTTCAAAACTAATTTTGGGAAGTACCTGGTACAGTACCGAACCGTATGATTCTGATGACGCTGTTATACGCGAAACGACCATTTTTGATTTTTGCTAAATAGCGTAGTATCAAAGTCGATATCGTGACCAATGTCGTGGTTTCAATGGAAATTTCGTACGCCCTTTCCTGCCACCTGAGCCATTTCGACGATTTTAATTTCCTGTGCGTACGATAAGAGCTTTTCAGTTTGGTCGACCGAACGAACGTATCGATCACGTGTATCATAACGTGCGAATCGTGTATGTAATAAGTTTAATCAATAAGTAACTGATTTTTATTCATGGGCTATGAATATACCCGACAGGACTTATACTTTGATTTGTTCTGATGGCAGAATATGCAAAAAATGGAATAATGTGGAATTATGTCAAAATTACTTTCGATATCGTGAAATAATACAAACAGAAATCAGGTATGAAGTGAAAAAATACATGAAAAACTATACAGAAAAGCTAATTATACAGTGACATTTATAAAGTACACAATAAATGGAAAATTCGGGTTATTGTCATCAGCTTAGACAACTTAGGCGATTTTTTACGAAATTGAAAATCACCAGTTGGTTTCAAGACGAGCCTGAGTTGATGATAATTTTTTCATTTTCTAAGGGTGTTTTAGAATTGCACGGCATTATTTTAGGTACGTATTTTCTGGTACAAAATAAGGAAAAAATTTGCTATGAACAGGTATCCGATCTCGATTATTAGCGGAGTTACAGGGTGTTGAAAAATAGGTTTCCATTTTATTGTGATTGATCTACTGCAGATAGAGCTTTCAAATTTTGTTTGAGTATCAAGCAATAAGTGCTGCTTGATATGAAACTGAATGTTTTCCAAATACCATACGGAGTATTGCGTTTTCCGAGGTCTCAATCCATAAAAGCCTCAAGAAAACTTGCTCGTACATCATATGGTTAAGTTCACTTCATATTTAATTATTTATAGTAAAATACCATCATCATCGCTACGTTTATTCGTGATGATACGTCATCAGCATTTGAAGGTCTCATTTATAACTTAGACCTAACTCTACCATCCTATCGACCAGTTCCATTTAGGTTTATGTTTATATTAGTAATTCTGTTTCGTCTATTATTCTGTTTGGGAGTTTCCATTACCGAACGTTATCAGAATTACCCCGCAATTTGTGTTATCCATCGGTTCTTTCAATACATTGAATTACTAACGACGAACTAACTTATACAGAGTGAGCAAAATACGCAGAGGAGAATGTAGTTGCTATTGAAGACTCGCACATCATAAGCGTGCCAACATGTGATACATGGTTAAAATGAGAAAAAATAATACCTTTCAACCAAACTACAGTAAACAATGATTTCCATAAGAAAAAATGCTTCTGGCCTCAACTCAAAACTATGATTCTTTTCTTCGCCACTGGATTGAACGCAAAAGTTCCGATGAGTTGTTTATTTTGAAAAAAACGAGTATACAGGGTGTCTATTAGTCCAGACCTGGATTTTTTGACGATAAGTAAGTTAGTCGCTTGAGTAAACGCTGGAGAACATGTATAGCAAATACCTAAAAACTAGTATTTTGCTAGTTATGACACAAAAAACTTGTGAAATCGATAAAACACCCCATATCTCACTTATACAACTTCTCCGATTCATCTATAGGTAGTTTCAGATTTGCACGGCAATATTTCAGGTACGTATTCTCCTGTACAAAATAAGGAAAAAAGTTCCTATGAACATGTGTCCGATCTCGATCATTATCGGAGTTACAGGGTGTTGAAAGTTAAAAAAAAATATTTTTATTTTATTGTGCTCGATCTACTGCAAATAGAGCTTTCAAATTTTGTATGAGTATCAAATAGGTGCTGCTCAATATGAAAGTATTATGAACTTTTTTTTCTTATTTTGTACCAAAGAATACGTACCTGAAATAATGCCATGCAATTCTGAAACACCCTGTATATATATATTATATAGATTTGATCAAATTATTTCGTGATGGAACACCCTGTTCATTCTTCAATATTTGAAACATAATGACTTGAGAAAATTAGGATATCGAAAATGGAACAGACTATACACAACGAATCAATGTTGCCGGCTATCTCTTTTTTAGCGTACATCGGAAATCTCATCCTCGATTTTCGTTTTGGTGGTTAATGCAAACGAACGTTTCCTAACTTCGTTTACTGTTCTTCCAATATTATCTCTCGGGACAGACAGATAATATCGCCAACAAATTACGCGAAAATGCGCCTCGGATGCTGACAGGAGACGACGAATTTCGAAAAATGTGTTTGCATTTCTCATACCCACGTGATTGGATGGGTAGCTGGAAACCCCAAGGGTTTCGCGATTTATGTACCTTCAGGGTCGAATATGCATTGGCACCATAGTCGTAGTTTTGATTACATCGTCTGTCGCAATAATGAAGTCAAGTCGATTTCGAATATATCAACTGTAGAGTTTATACGTCAAAAGTTCTGATCATAATTTTCGAACAAAATTTAGAGTCTATTTGTTTAAGTTTTGACAGATTTCAATGCCATTAGTGCAAAATGAAAAGTATTTACCTTACCACTGAACTTTCAATTGAAAAATACATGTTTGGGAATATTTAGGCATCAATAATTGACAACATTTCAAAGCAACTTCATAACGATGCTTAATTTCGCTGAGTTAATTCTAGTCGAAATATTTACGAATATTGTGAAACTTCAACGGTTATCCCCAGTCAGTTATCCAATTGTGAATATTTTGAACTTTCTGTTTCGGAGTTTAGTTAAAAAATTGACAAGCAGCAACACCGTACTTTTTGGTGAGCTATCACTAACTAACTGTCGAACTATCTATCTCGAATAAATAAACAAGAATATCTTCAATGTTGCCATTCATACTGAAGAATATCCCCATGATTATAAATTTCACTGGAACACCCTGAATATGATATCATTTCCAACACGTTTATATTAGTTTTACCTGTATGTTTGTAACTGACTCGGTCATGCTCTAAAAGTTGAAGAGCTGACGTTTAGAATCTTTCTCATGGAAGGAATAATATAGGACTAGACGCGATTTTTCAGGCTGAATTCGATAAAAAACAAATATACAGGGTGTCCTATTTGAAGAAAAGTTAATTCAATGTTGTCTCTCCTCTGTATATCTCGAAATATTTTTGGATGTTTCTGCGCTAATATGACAACTTCCATCTGAAACTGTTTTTGTTTTTGGTTTTAAATGAGCTATTCTACTGGCCCACAATAATGGACCTTCTTGTATATAAATGAATACTGTGATTATTGTGTACAGGCTGTCCGTTTTTCGGATTCCACTATAGGAATCTCGCTCATCTTTAGAGATACGAGGTTGGTTAAATTGGAGCAAAATTGCGCATTTTTGAGCTGTACAATTATAATAAAAATTGATAATATATTTGATGGTTTTGAAGCTAACGCGAAATTTCCAACTGAAACTTTTACGACGGTTTTTCACAAAGTTTTTGGATATGACATATGACTTTGCCTTCTGAAAACGACTGCATTCTAGTTCTAACAAATCAAATCGAATCATTTCATGAGGGTAAATCATGAACATGGAATAGTACGTAGCATGCGATTCCATGTTTTTTAAGCAGCTTATATTATAGCGGATATTAGCGTGTTTGGAGGTTTTGTTATTGCGTGTCACGAAATGAATGATAGTGATTATCGGTTTATACTGCAAGAGATCGAAATAGGCACGGGTTTTTCTGTTGGATAAAATGCTGAACATTTTCAGATACGGCTATCGAACATGGAAATGAATAACGCTTGTGTTGTGCCGGTTAGAGCGTAGTTTATTTTGTTATCTGCGATCTTTTATTATTATTTTGAATTTGCATCGTGTTAAGAATCAATATTATTTGAGAAAAGAAATTAGTTCGACGACGTTTTTCAATAAGTGTGCAAATTTTTGAAAAAAAAACTAAATATCCAGAATACTACGCATTTCGTGATTGATAAAGAATATTGAGAATATTTTTATCAATTTTGATGCATATAAATGAGTACCAAATAAAATTGTCAGCCACTACCAAATATTCAAAGAAATAGAGTCTAGTATTAGCAATTCTGACGTCATAAAGGGCATGATTTCTAAAGCCTCGTAAATTTTGTGTATCTCAAAGTTGGGTTTTTTCGGGTGTTACACATTATTTTTCATTACTATCTCAAGGAAATTTATAATTAGGTTTTTTGGTCTATTGAGAGTTTAACTCCAGTTTTCAAGCGTTGTTTTTTTTTCAAAAGTATAAATTTTCGACAGCTAATGTGATCATGATCAGAATTTACTCTGTAGTATTATTCACACTTGCTTGTAACGTTAATTGTATAACTCTCGAGACTAGAGGATTTGCTGTTTAATAATAATCACTTTATCGAGTATAAATTCTACCTTCTACATATAATATTCACTGTTAGAAGTTTGCTGTCTGATTGACGGTGCCAAATAACTCAGGTGAAAAAATATGTTCGTAAACCACTTGAGGATTACTCTGGATTTCGACACTTTTTTTCAGCTTTATTCTGTAGAATGAGTGGTCATGATATAATTCGTGCAATCAGTGTATCAGATGGCATTTTGCTGAGCTTCAAATATCAATTGGTAGACATCAGTTCTGTAAAGCCTATCAAAGACAACATAAACTGATTTTCTTGTTGTCCTAGAAAAATAAGACCCTTTGAGAAGTTAACAAACATCACTAGGTGTCGAGAGTCCTACGTTTCTTAGGTTTGAAGCAGATTCCACTAGTTGTATTACTCCCCTCTAGTTTGGTGCCTCACAATTGCTCCAAGTTTGGTCATCTTGGTAGAACCCCATCTTTTGTAAACGTGTTCTAACAGGCGCTAGCATGTTAAGACACCTGTTATTGTCGTCATTCCGTTGTTCACATGTTACCTGAAGAACATGTTAATTATATTCTTGTCCTGGTGTTTTATCTCAGGCTACTTTCTGTAGTATTTTGATCCGTCTTTTGATACACCTCCTACATGTGTTTTGGACACTGAACATTTTTAGACAAATTGAGAAAAAATAACGAGGATAAGTCATTCCATAGACCCTTATACTTTCTAAAAATATATACCTATTGAGAAACTTGTTAAAATCCGTCTCTAAACATGTATTAAAAACCGAGTTCCATGGAATAATACAATCACAAATATCCTACTCAATATTGTTATGGAGCCATGCACCTAGTGCTTCAAATGTATTTAGTATCCAGATGAGGGCAGTTAGACTTGTTGATAATCTTCCCTATAGACAGGACTGTAGAAGCAGCTTCATAAATAATAGTACTGGCGTAAATTACTATGCTCCAAAAATGTTCAATCTACTTCCCCAAAACATAAAAGATCAACCATTGAATATATTTAAAAATAAAATTAAGGAGTACCTTATAAAAAAAGCATTTTATTGTATGAAAGAATATTTTAATAAAAATTTTCGGGACATGTAGCATAACCGAACCTGTAAAGTCCGTACTGTGTTTGAGCAATTTATTTTATGTCAAATTTTATTTATATATGACTGTATGTCTAGCTTAGCTAAGTAAGATGTCCTATTTAACTTGTATTTGGCCTGTGTAAAGTTTTGTATTAGCACCAAATCTATACTACTACTACTACTACTATATCCACATTTGAAACAAAAAACTTGTGTAATTTGATTTCACGATTCCCCCAAGAAAAATCGTGTTTTTCTGTAAATCTGTCATTTCACAATAATCCCTGGACTCGGACAGGTCAAATCGTTACGTCCATCAGCACAAAAACTTTCGTTATATCGGGCCTGAAAGCCAAATGCACTTGTCAGCTGAGTGACGACATAACAATTCGGCTCCCGTGAGTGTGGAAGATAAATTGAATTTTTGACCCAATTTTCGGCGATTGATCCACAAATGAGCATCGTTCCTCGTGTCGGATGTCCGCTGCCATCGCGTTCCGTTTTGATTAACTGTCGACAAAAAAATACAAACTAGAAATACTAGCACGCACATTCGATTTAGTGAATTATTCCATGGAGTCGTACCAGAAGGGACATCAGAAAGGAAGGCAAATTTGATCCTGAGGCGGGTTGAACGGGTGGTTTCAGATCATTGGGTCTGGAATGGTCCGAGAACAAAAAAAAATTAATCAGCTAGAGGATACGGTGGATGTGGAAGAAATTCGAAGCCCAAATTTCAGGATACGTTAAAATTGAATTATAAATTGAGAGTCTTCAACGTAAAAATGTGGTCACTCAACCCCCTTCGAATGACAGATATCACCACCAATATTTTATATGGAAGTTTTCTTCATTTCCTACTGAATTTCGATGAACTTAACATCATGACTGTGCCCTCATTGTATTTCCTGGGTTTTTGTGCTTTGTAAAGAAATATTCCTATTTGTTTCCAAGGAACAGTGATCAATATTCTGTAAACTGTATTCTGAATGTGAGGACTAGATATTGCAATGAATTGACGATACCAAACCACTAATCTACCTATTATAAGAAAGTCCCATACCACCAGGCAATCGAAGCATATAATTCCCTACCCCAAGAATTGAAAAGCATCAGAGATACAAATAGATTCACAATCTCCGTTATTATATATCTGAAACAAAAATGCTACCTACTATTGTTTCAAGTGTTGATGCCTTTAAACACTTTTCAGATCAAAGTATCAATACAAGTTCATTCAAATAATACCTAGTGAATAATCGAAAAAAAACTTACGAAGCAGTGAACTGCTTGTGTGTAAGGTAATATGCATAGTCTATATAAACGAATTTGTGTAAAATATAAAGTAAGGAACAGTAGACTTAAATTAAGAAATAACTCATTGAAACAATAAAATTCATATAAATCTAACACATATGACATAAAGAACTCACGAATTGTGAAACAGGAAGAATGTACGTGAAACAATGGATAAAATACAGTATTTATGTTGATCAAATTCACAACATTCACACAATTCTAAAATGTGCGATACACTACACATGATTATTAATAATGGGGATAATTTCGATGAATACATGCATATCATGTTTCTGAAAAAAATTTGGTTAATAAATTTCTACATGCCTGAAAATATTAATCAGTATTGTAGGGTTCGAATGGGTTATTCGTCTTCCTAAGTGATTCAAACCTACATATTTACTTTCTTACATAATACTCATTCACGGTATGTCTAACACAAAAATTTTGATATACAGGGTTTTCAAACTTAAGTTGGTACTATTGCTAACTTGGGTATTACTGGAGCTACAACTAGCGGAATCTTCCTTGCTGATTACGATGATAAAAACAGAACAAACATCGAATATCGCGTTGAAGAATTATTTCGAAATGATCAATTTTTCAAATGGTACACCCAGTATACAATAATCTCAACCGATGGAAAATTGAATTATGAATAAGACTGGCCCTATGAACTTCAACTCTGTAACTGTGAATATTATTGATTTTTTTTCGCAAATTTGTCGGGGCTGTTATTCCTTGAATAACATTTGTTTGCTTCATGAATGTCATTGAGATCCTTGTCAAGTGAGAGTTTCATTAGTTGAATGCCTGATCTTTACCGATACCAATAAATCCATCATTTTGAAATACTCTTGAACGCTATATTCGATTTTTGTTCCATTTTCATCACCGCAATCAGCGAAGAAAATATAACTAGTTTGTCTTATTATCTGACTTCGTAGTTTCAGTAATAACGAAGTTAGCAATCGTTCCAAAACACTATTTTTAGGGTCTCAATCAACCCAATCACGGTCATCGTGAAACTATTCTGTGGATTTTTTTGATGTTTTGCTTCATTTATTTTTAAACATTTCCGAATTGTTTTTTTTATTACTACAGGGGTCCAAAGGATATACTGCAGCCGGAGGCTCATTGTATTTTCCCTATCATTCCGATACCCTAAAACATATTGGTCCCTTTGACTATTTTGCAAAGGTCACTAGGTTTCAGGTTTCCCACATTCTCTAGGTTTAAATCAGGTCCCCCTAGTTGTACTACTCTTCTATAGTTTAGTGCCTCACAATAGCACAAAATGTGTTCAATAGTCTCAGGTTCTAAGCCGCACAATCTACAAGTCGGGTCAACTTGATATAGCCACATCTCTTGTAGGTGTGTTCTGACATGAGCATGTCCTGTAAGGAGACCTGTTACTAGTCCTATCCGATCTCTACTTAATCTAAGTATCTGATCAGTTCGTTTTTCGCCTGTTATCTGAATAACAAGTTTACTATATTCTTGTCCTGGTGTGTTATCCCAGGCTATTCTTTGTAATTCTTTGACTCGTCTTTTAATGGAGTTACCAAGTAGTTCCTTGGGCACTCTAAGTACTGGTTCCGGGCCAAAGTAGGGTGTAGCTGACCCCTTCCTAGCTAGTTCGTCCGAATTGTTCGAAATTCAGTACTAGTCCAGCAGCCCAGAGACACAATGTATACAAGATGTCAAACTGTACTGTAATTTTCAAAATATTATCCAGTTCAGACCTGCCATTTCCATGGAAATAGAGAAAAGTTGGTAAACTCGGAGAAACGAATCGAATTTGGACTCCATCCAGTCGTACTTGGCTCGAGAAACTTTAAATTAATTTTCAAATGCATAAATTCAACGCCGCTCCTCTACCCAACGATAACAAATCTGCTCTTAAACTTCGACGAAACCTACATCGAAGTTGGAAAACTCTCGATAGACCGACATCGAGGAGTCGTTTGAACCCGAAACTCCCAACTCCTGGGCGTCAACTTGCAGCTCCGGAGTCGAATATTATGTTCGCTTTCTCCGGATACAACAGATACATTACTCGTCGTTATATGTCACTCGCAGATCTACGTGTTATCCGACTGAATTTGCGACGGCGGTATTATGTTCCGGACAATTTGGGCCAATTAACTGGTGCTCGTTTGATACACGTGCGGTAGTGGCTACCGCTCCCATTGGACAGTGACTTTTAGGTGGGAATGGTTAGTTCGTAAAAAAACAGACACTGTTTTCATTAATTTTCAGAGACGACACAGTAATAATCTCCCCATTGTAATTAGTGGTATGTATGAATATGATATTTGTTGGATACTGGGTGAAATTTTCACGAAGAAATATAGAAAAAAAATGGCCGAGGGAGCAATTATTCAGACCTGTCTCGACAAAAACTACAATGGGGGAGACCAATAATTTCTCAAAACAGCACAATTGTGTTCTGTTTGTCCAGAAACTTCCAACCATTATTTTATTCATTCGGTCTATATCATGAGTAAAATAATGATAAAAAAGGAATCGATCTCAAACATACAATTTCATGTGCCATTTTCAAAGGATGCTCTCTTGAGCTGACCAATCATAGCTAATTGTTCCATAGTAAATCTTGCTGTGTTGCCGCACCAAAATATCATACTTATTCTCGAAATAAAAGGTGTAAAATACTACAATATAAATGATATTTTCCACGAATTATCATGAAATGATATAGTTAGCACTTATCGAAACGTTCTTGAGATGATCTATCGAAGAAATAAAGAGTCATCCACGATTAAACTTGACAACATTGCACAAGGTGTGGGAGAAAGATATATGGAAACAGACAGAGATAGACTTAGGGTGTAGCACGTCATACGCTCATAGCACCGCCCACTCATTTCTGGCGTTTTCAAATTTTGAATGAGAATGCTGATTTCAAAACGCTGTAGAATCTATTTGCTTTGATTTTGATCCTCGATATTAGATGTACACTGAACCAATATCATTATTCATCGATTAGGAGAGCTTAGGAAGGATTTCATCACTTAGTGGTCTTCCCCATTGCCCTTCACAATTTAGTGCAGGACTTTAGTGCAGAAAAAAAAAATGTATTTTTTTGGGAGACGGCAAATTTATTATTGAAGAGTATCTTACAAATTGACAAAAAAATTTCAAGCGGTACCTCGTAAATTATGCTACAGAAATATAGCGTTGAAAATTTTGTTGTTCTTTATATTATGAAGAGCACGGACAAATGTGAATTGTGGCGAAACCGTTCCAAAGGTTTGGACACTTAGAAAAATCACTAACCTTACCCCAAGATATTATTAGTCGAATGAAAATTTACGTTCCACATTACTCTAATTCATAATCCTATAATGGGTTTCGGTAAATTTGAAAATACGACGGATAAAAATACTCATAACTTCGTTAACTTTTCTCCAATCGATTCGGAATATTGGCACATAGAACGAACGAGAAGAAAATTAAAAACCCAACCCTTCTTACAACGATTTGTGTTGGTTTTCAGATTGATATTTTTTTTGAGACACTCTGCTAATACCAAAGATCTCCAGGTTGAAGTTGCAGCAATACTGCACTGCGCAGCGGAGTTACTGAGCTAGCCAAGCGGCTCCAAACTAGTCTGGGATTGCTCAAGAACTTTCCAAGAGCTAGACAGTCAGAATTGACTCTTTAGTCTGGGTACCAGGCCACACAAGCTAGAAGGACAATGAAGAGGCTACTGTGCTAGCCCAAGAAAGAGAACAAGATGCCTTAATTGGACCAGAACTTTATTCCTGAAGGGTGGAAAAGGGTGTAGAGAATGAGACAGGCCAAAGAGTTTCTCAAAGAACCATCAACAAAACTCTCAGAGTACCTAGTAGATCACAACAGGTGGAAAATTAGAATCGTGGTTGGGCTCCTGACATTGTAGGCTCAACAAATACATGAGTAATATCGGACTCACAGACAAAACCATTTGCAGGTTTTTCCAAGAAGAAGAGGAAACCTTAGTACAGTCTGTCCTACTGCGAAGATCCATTAAGGCTAAGGTTTTCTACTCTGGAGGAAGAATAATGAGAGGGCGTACACAAGAGATTTGTAAAAGTCTCCCAATAGCCTCTCCGCAACAACATGGATTTACATAATTTCTTTACTTTTTGTATTTTGAAGCCACTTTCTTCAATATAGAAAATGCTTCAAGTATTTGATATCGAGGTAGGATTGTTTCTCGTTGAAGTTGAAACAAAAAGAAAATGACACAATTCATCACAACCATTACGTTTCCTCGAAAAGAATGGATTACCTTCGAAGGGGTCATAAAGAAATTATTAGGGAACAAGGACAAGGTTGCCTCATGAGTTTCAGAATAAATTTTCCTCACTCCTACCTCGAGAATTCAGGAGATGTGAGTGGAGAGCAAGGTGGACGTTTTCACAAAGCTCTCAAGGAGATGGAATAAGGATATTAGGAAAGAAAGAGTGTCTCAATGATTGTAATCTACTGTTGGATGCTTCAGAGAGAATTTCCAGATTCTCCTCACAATCGAAAAAGTACAAAAAGAATTCTCACTAGAAAGAAGAAATCTGTGTAGTGTTTGCTTGTCAATGTATATAAGATAAAATTAGGTTTTGTAGGAAAACGTTAAATCGAAAGTCATTAACAGACTCAGTATAATCAAAAACAGCTCTGGATTCTTTGTCAAGTCGGTTTTGTGGTGGTATTCAGAACAAATCGAACAAAATTACTCCTGGTTTGACAAAAAGACAACGTATTAACCTCTCTTGGCCAAACCGAAGGGTAAAAAAGCGCTTCCCCACCAATAGTAGTTCATCAACTGTCACCAGGACAGATTAGTTCATTCGAGTTGGCGGGTTACGGTATACGCCAAGCATTTGTTATTCAGGCTGGTCTCAACCTGGCACAGCACACTACGTTTTCGTTTCAAGAAAGGGATTAATTCCGATGCCAAGATGGAGACTAGACAGATGGAAGGACATTCGAAATAATTCAAGATGAGATTACACGAGTCAACAAAAAAATAATTATTGTTTGTTCTGAACTTTATGATTTTTCAATTATTTAGACACAAAGACGAGCAGAAAATACATTTTTTTGGTGTAAAGTTTGCTTTTGCGATAGTTATACTAATAATACACTTTTTTCGATTTTTTAAGAATTTCAATTAGTTTCAATGCATTCAAAAATATTGCATGATTGAAGTGGAGCTTTTATATTCAGAAAGTGCCTCCAGATGGCACTCAAGTGATAAATAACGATCAGGTATATCATACATATCCAGAATACTGATGCATTTTGTTATATAATATGTGGTGAATTCATTAAAGTTAGAGACACAAAATATGATTTGAAATCATGTCAAGTTCTCTGTGATGCCTACGAAGCATATTTTGACTGTGCTGTTCGAAATCAAGATAAATCATGGACTCCACATGTTGCTTGTGGTTAATGTAGAATATGTTTAGAAGGTGAACGATTTTTCATTTAGCGGCGAATTAACTGTAATAGAAATTAATAGGCTGGCGTCGTTATTTGAATATTAAATTCAACATTAAAACTACAGATTTAGAGAAATTTTGTTTGATTAGTTTTCTGATCACAAAAGCAACCTTTTTTTTTATTCTCATTCCTCATCCTTTTTCAGTACCTTTATTTATTTGTAAGAAATTGAAATGTAAACTTATATACACATATAGATTGTCTTGTAATTGGAATCTCTCCTGTCAGACAATAAACCGATTTTTTTTTCTGATCACAAAAGAAAACTTTTGTAGGTCATATATTTTTTTTGAGAAATTTTACACTTTCATGTCGAGGTCAAATTTTGTGTTGGCCGGTGTTATAGAGAGCTGATCCTGACTCCTGAGCGAACTGATGAAACAATCTTAGATACATCTGCTTTATATTGAAACGTAGAATCTCGTAGAAATAATTTTATTGTCGCAATTTTCATCTGTTATCGGTATACACATTTCCGTTTCGTAATACATTTCCTGAAAATATGAACCCAATTGTGAGGTGAAATTCTAATTCCAAACTGTTGAACATTATGAAAGGTTTTTCTTCTAGACTGGTGGGACTGTCGACTGTGTTTTTATAAAAAACCAAAAATGAATTTTTCGATTTCTTTCGCACAAAGAAATATATTTTACAATAATAATTATCTTACATAGGTATTGATTGAAATTAAATGAAGAATACAACATATTTCTGAACAATAGGTCAATAACTTTTTGGGTTGCCCACCACAAAACAAAATCGATTCGAAAAAAGGAAAGTACAAGAGAGACCCCGTTTCAATTACAAGAATATATAGTATTTTTCAACTCCATTATTTCCAGTGGCAATCACTAGAGATATTTAAAACATGAATGACATACCCTTAAACTCTGATACTCACATATTCTTGAGTGGTTATACTAACAATTTATCTAATAAAAAGTCGAATTCTTTGACTGGTCTGAACTGATCTTCATTTACTCGACAATTATTATGGACTTCTGTTGAGTTATCGATGAACATATTGGATATAAATTCTGAAAACTCAGAAATGCTGGAAGTTGCTGAAAGTTCCCAAAGTACAAGGCCAGGCTTTCGTCGAACAGAAGCAATTAGGAAAAGTTTGTCTTTAACAAGATTGACGATGTTTTCATCCCTTCTCAAATAAGACGCTTCGAGAATTCCAATCGATATACTTTGTCAGAAAACTTTTCTCAAACATCTCGATTGCAATCGAGATTACCCTTGGCCTCATTTGGCGATCTGTCTCAATACGAAACTGCATGGGCTCATAATCATCCAGTATAGTTAATCTGGCACGAATGCACTGAAACGACTGCTCTAATGGTGTTACTTAGCGAAATGACTATCGATTCCAGAGCTGCGGTTTGTATGAATAAGTAAATGAAAAAACGTGTAATGCCTATGAATAACTCGTTTGAAAAGTTCGGTGGCGTAGCATGACTATCTTTTATTTATATTGAGGGAGGAATATGGGCGAGGCACGAATATAAAACGTTCTAGGTCAAGGTATGCACGAAAACGTATCGGAGAACTCCAATAAATCTTTTTTTTGTGAATAGATGGATTGATTGTATTATTGGAGCTAGTGAATCTCATTTCGAACAAAACAAGGTGGCCCATAACTCACTCAGGATCAGAAATACAAAAAAATGTTTATCTGTGCCGATACACAATTCTATAATATTTCAAGATATACAGGGTGTTTAGCCTACACGATGTCCATTCGAGTCCTTTTTTAAAATGGGATATTCTGTAAATTTGTACACCATCGAATTCACCATAAAATCTCTCATTCTTCTTTTTTCCCATAATATTCGACGTTGTCAAACTGAAATTCGACCAATATTGGTGTGCTGTAAATGCCTCCAGGAAACTTATCAGTGATAAGTAAGTGAGCCCATTTGGTAGGTACAAAGGGAAAGGATGGCTAAATGCAAATTTTTCTCACAATTTTTCTGCGATCAGGCGATCCCAAAAACTGCCCGCATAGTACGTGCTACCCCCATTTGTAACGTTCGATATCTCTTCTTCGAACTATTCCAGTATTGCCATCTCAATTTCATGCAGGCTATTCTTTTCACTCCCGTTAAATTCCTGTAGGGAAGATGAATTCTTTCTGCAGCTGTATGTGACATAATACTTGCCATTTTTCTCTTGTTACTCTTGTTTCATGGATAGTTTCAATTAGGAGGATTGTTTCGAATTCAAAATACTTGGCTATACGGCCGCTCTTTATGCGGCATTTCGGTATCTCTTCAATTGAGACACGTTTTCGTTTTACACTTGTTTCGCTATGACGGCAAAAAATGTCGAAAAATGTCTATTCTACACGCTACCATTTCTTCAGATTGAAGCCATTTGAAAAATATGCATGTTTGTATGTAAACATATAATTTGTGTAACATTTCTGTAACATGAAGTTGTATTATGGACTATTTTGGGAGTATACTGTTATTTCATATATGTTTTTTGATTTTATTTTATTTTTATATATTATTGACAAGATGAAATGCATATTGAAAGATAAATCATGTTACGTATTCAACGAATTTTATCTAATGTTCATTTTTGCCTAGTATCTGATTTCTTTCTCTTTGTGAGTAAATGTTTGAGATATGAAAAGTTCTATTTTTTTCTCAATCTCAGCATACCTGAATTATAATGTTGATATGTTGGTTGTCGACTGTTATTTGATATTTTTATTTTTTATATTTGTAGTAATTATAGTTTGTGTAAATGTCAGTAATTATGTTTCTAATTTTGCTTTCCCATCCTATAAATGACTTCGTTTGTTGGATGATGTAAAATAACATAAAAAACGAAATAAAACAAAATAAAATGAAAACAATTGTATAAATGTATATTAGAATGATTGATTTCTTATACGGCGTTTCGCTTCGCGGAAAAGTTTTTTTAACGTATCTAGGCCGTAAAGCGAGGTATGTGTGTAATTTTGTTGTCGTTACTGAATTGATCTTGGAAAATGGAATCGCGAACACGACCTCAGTAATTTTGTATCTCCAACCACTCAACGACGAGTTACCTTACACAAACATCAACATTTTTACCCCGAAAATTTTTACTCGAAAATTCTGAATCATAGTCAAACTAGACATTCAACATGGAAAGTTGTGAAAACCGGAAATTCTCTCGGCTCCGGCTTATCTCGTCATAGTTTTCCTTTGTGGCACTCGACGTCATGCCACTCGAAAAGTTTCTAGTGGTCGTCGAAGTATGCACAAACAATTCTTCCTCGTCATCGTCGCGACGCCTCTCTGTCTATCGACGCTTCAGTAATTGGATGCCAACCTGATGGATTTTTCGCAGTCCGCGAAAATATTTTCATTCGATCGTCCTCCTTTTGATATATTTCTTTACTTTCGCGTGGATCTATTCATGAACTGCCGTCGGGGAAATTCAGATTAGTGCGCAGTGAATTTTGGGTGGCAATAATTTTTTTCGATTGAGACTTCAGAATCATGCATATCAAACTCCTAAATGGATATTTTTGAGGGATTTCGAGAACTCAAAATCGCTACGAGTCTATTTCTACACTCTAATGGAATCACCTGCGAATACAAAAATTGGCTA
Source organism: Plagiodera versicolora (assembly GCA_037013635.1). NCBI lineage: Eukaryota > Metazoa > Arthropoda > Insecta > Coleoptera > Chrysomelidae > Plagiodera > Plagiodera versicolora. The sequence continues at coordinate 4,500,511 of CM072991.1, read as the reverse complement.
TCGTCTGATTGTTGACTTTTCGACACATACAAATATCAGAGTTGTTAGTGAAGTTAGGGAAACATAACTTTTATATTTTACGAACCCTTTTTTCCGTTCAATCTAGCGGTGTAGTGAAAATTAAAAAAAAAACTATTGAATTTCGAGTTATGACCTATTATTTTTTAAATCAGTGGCAACCATGAACAATTAGGTAATTTTCGCAATTTTTTTCAAAAGAACGTACTCGATAGAATGTTTCAAAGTTTTCTGGACATAGGAAGGTATATTTTCAGAAAAAAAACATTCGAAATCAACGGAATTATGTTATGTCTTTGGATGTATTCACTATACAACTACTTACGACTTCTGAAAAATATAGTAATTTTATGTGGGTAATAAATGGCTGTTTTTCGATGTCGAATTGACAATTTCCGTAGGTCATTGCATGGTGAATTTATTAAAAAATACTGAGTTGCAATTTTGAATCGATCGGTATAAATTCTGAGTTTTTTTAATTTACTTTGCTGCTTACAGACACATTCTAATTACATAGCCGTGTGGAAGAAATATAACTTGAAATCTCAACAATTTCAAGAGTATTAGAGGCAAAAATAAATCAAGAATATCAATATGAAACCAAGTTTCCTATATGATTCTGAACTAAGCCTGGTGATATGTTCATTAAATTGGATTTTTTTGTGAAAATCAAGCCCAAATCTCTGATTTCATCAATAATAAAGTTTGGTATCATTGATGGTGTTTTTACCCTGTGAATTTTCTTTTCTTCGTATTGCAGACTATTGGAGATCATTATACTTAGGTTTTAATAAACAAACTAACAATTTTTTCTTTTGATGAAAACTTGATGAAATATATTGAATCATATCTTGCAAATCGTCATAATACTGTGGAATTCAACAACAGCAAATTAAACTGCTCTGTTAGTACATCTTGAGTACCTCAGCTCTATCCTAGGACCATTACCTTTTCACTCTGTTCATCAGTGACATAAATAATTACATTAAAGCTGCAAAATTCTTGCTATATACAGATTTATTTGATAAAACTTGATGGAAGAACTGCAATAGGTCTGTAGTTTGTAATTTCACTAGTATTTCCAGATTCATGAATAGCAGTTATTCTCCCAATTTTATATTGATCAGGGAAAGTGTTAAGTGGTTGATGATAAGCTGTAATGGCAGAGCTATAATGTTAGCACTTTTGAAAGATATCCAAATGATCTATAAACTATCGGAAAAGCCAAAAAAAAAATGATTTTCGGAAAGTGCCACTCTGACAGAGCCCCTCAGCAACACATTCAGAAATCTCAATTTCAGATATGTAGCGTCCAATTCTGACGGACCTCCCTGTACACCAAAATCTGTCGTCGAACACTCCCATGAGAATATCATTCAATAGCCTTTTCGACTTGTACGCGGCCCGTATCAGTTCTCCATTCCCGTTTCCACTCCCTTTCTACCCTGCTATCGATCAATGCGCCAAAACCAAATTCAACTTGTTTATTTCGCGTGCTATAACAAACTTTTCACGAATTTTCAAGACCGGCGACTAGGTACAGCTCCGTCCAATATAAACGTACATCACAAGAATCGTTGTCGAATTATCTAATGGACGATCGAGTGTTAGCTAGCAATTATATAATGGATTCAACTGTGGTAATATCTGGCACCCCTCCACGTTTAATAGCCCTAATAAACTGTACGTTTTCATCCCCCTGCAAGGGTCCATTGGAGTGATTTTCATGCCCTGGGTTACGGTACATTTGACCTACTTTTAACCAACCATATATTTTGTATTGTAAAGGTGCGGTGAAAATACTAAAGTGAAAAGCACGATGTCATATTTGGAATGAGAAAACTATACAGTATGTTGTGGGTACATGAAAGAAATATAAAATCCATTTTCTAGAAAATGAAAGCTTTCATAAGAGGAATCACCTTGACTTTCAAACGATTTGGAAAAGTTAAATGAACAATCTAAAATTGTTTGATTACTAAATTCTTTCACCTATACACTGTATACAGGATGTTCCTTGAAGACATGCTAATATTTGAGGGATTTGACACATTTCAAGAAAAAAACTTTCTATAAACGTATCTCCTAAAAGTATTAACTCTTAAGATACAGAGATTATTAAACGGTTGGTACTGCGATATGGAGTAATTTTAATTTGATTATTTTAATCAAGAACAGAGCATCTGACAATTTTTGAGGAATAGACCCTGAAGTAAAACGATTTTTATTTCTTTAAGCGAAAACCATGCGTCGGACAAAAAAATCCATGAGACTAATTCTTCTCAATAATAAAAGAGGATCTTGAAAGTAATTTTAATTTTGTAAGTAAGCAATAGCGTAGTGTTTTTTCTACAAAAATATTCAATGCAAAACCTGTACGGACGCCCCTGGTAGAGAAAATAAACCTAGTGAAAAATGCACCTTGATGCATAGAAGACATATACCAACTTTTTTGGAGATGTCTAAATATTATCTCAGTTATCATTAAAAAACAGTTTTTTTTTCAATATTCTATCACCCTGTATCTCAAAAGTTAAGACTTTAAAAACATACGTTTATAGGAAATGTGTCAAAGAATCACCTCTACAAATATTAGCATGTCTTTAAGGAACATCTTGTATATAAAGTGAGGAGTAAACCAAATAATAAGTTTTACGAAAAAATCTGGAACTGATTTGATCACCAAAGGCTTTCCATTACATTTTCAACTTGTCCACACAAGTTCGTACCGCAAATGAATTCTTTTTTTCAACAAAATCATTCATTCTGAAAATCCACAAATCATTTTCGGTTTTGCACAAAATGATCACTAAGCCTTTTGACAAACAAACGCTGTTCTAATGATATAAGCAGTCCAACTAAAGGGCCATCTATAAATTACATTACATGGAATTCATGAAGATTTGACCCTTTCCTCGTCTTTTTCCTTTACGTTCCAAGTAATTTATTTTTGAATGAATAATATCAAGAGGATAGCGACATGCTGAGTCGAAATTAAACACAGGTACTGAATAATTTGTCGCAACTATGAGCTCAGAGAATTAACCTCGAGAATTTTAAATTACCAGTAAAGCTCATTAACTGTCGAGCTGAGTCCCGTTGCATTTGTTTCACAAATAATCACACTCGCATTTCACTTCCACAGATTACTCAGTTAATATCTGAGCCAGAAATCCCCTCGAAAAAAATTATGGCTTGCAGCCGATCGAAGCCGACATTTTCTTCGAGGTACCACGGCATCCGCCTCGAATCGAGCGACGTTTCGCCTGACCGTCGTCCTCAGTCGAAACCGCGGCGTTAGTCGAGCAACGAACCGCCCTCTGACGTCACACCGCCAGATGTCGCGGGGTATGCTGCGTAGAGACACCTCCACCATGCTCGTGTACAGCCTGTCCGCGGACGGTGGCTCTGAGATCGTTTTGACGTTGAGATCGCTCACTCAGGCGGGCATCATCTTCGTCATGGCGCTCGCCATCATCGTCACCAACGTGCTTATCATCGCCACCTTGCTCAATTTCAGAGGTTGGTATGTGATAAAGGGTTTCCAACACAATTAGGAGATCACCAATTTTTCGTCAACGTCCAGAATGTTGTTCTATTTTTTTTTTCATTATAGTTTTGTAAGAATAAACTCCTGAAGTTGGGAGGCCTTCAAAAATCACGCGAACAACATGCAACGTTGTGACGTCATAACTGCTAGGCACCACGTAGTGCGATAGTCAATAATTTTTTTGAAAAGAGCTTCAAGAGTAGAAAATAATGAAAATGTTCGTCACTTACATCTATTCATAGTTAGATATAATTCTCAAACCTAATAGGCTTCATATTACGAACACTAAAATTGAAAAACTGTTCATTTCATTTAAAAAACATCCAAATGAATTTTGGTGCATATAAATGAGCATTAAATCAATCTCTGCTAAAGACTCAAAGAAATCGATTGAGACCTTTTTGGCAAATGCCCTAAACAAAATTTTTGTAAAAAACACAATAATAGTTATACCGATGACATAAACTGTGCTTGACACAACGTACTCTGTGACGATATTCTCTACGTTTTTTCATTTCACCGTGAATTCGTCTCGTATTTTTTAAATTTAAATATAAACAATGATTATAGGTTATGAATCCTTTATACGTGCACCAGAATAATGTTTTACAGCTTTGTCCATTGTTGTTCATTATATTTCTTCATGATGATTTATCATTCCACCAGGAATCTTCATTTCAGTACACACTGGGTCATTTTTTGGAAAAAAAATAATGAAATATCCTCAGAAACCCCAAAAGTATCTACAATTTAATTACCATAATATTTGAAACACTGTAAACCTAAGTGATATCACAACACGTCGTTTTCACTCTGACTTGATATTAGTTATGAAATCTTATGTGGTGGAGTTGATTGTCCATTTCTTTCAAATCAAATTAACCTTCTTGTCACTTCTCATAGATATAGGTACCCTCCATTATTTTCAATAAAAAATCATAATACAAATTACCGTTGCAACTCATCTATTTCTAGAGGTTTGAGATGGTTTAATAAATATAATATTGATCCATTTATTACCTCCTTGAGTGTGTTTGAAAACTCAATTAGAAATGTATGCTTAGATTCTTAGATAAGTTCACTCCAATGTATAATTATTGTAATTATTGTGATTGGTGAATCCGTTGAATAAATAAATAAATAAATAAATAAATAAATAAAAGTAGCACAGCTGGCATCTCAAAGATCATCGTTTTTAAAGAGATAAGAGTTTTGAAATGGAGTTTCTCGAGTATTATATAATATTTTTCAACAAAATGAATTCGTTCATATACATATTTATATTTATAATGCACATTATGGTTATTTTTATGTTTTCCATCTAGACCATGATTGAGGAATATATCACCTCATATAAACGAATCAGTTCCAATGTGATTTGATTTTATTGTTTTTTCTTTCTTTTCCTCTTTACCAAATTTTTTTATGCTTTCACCCTATTGGGCAATAAAGAGTATTGTTATCATTATTTTAAATTTTATTTGATCTTGATGCTGGTTTGGATCAAATTCATAAATTTGTGATCTCACTTATTGAATCTCACTAACTGACTATTTCCTCTATTTTTTTTGCAGGTCCTTCGGAGGTAATAAATTGTTACCTGCTCTCCCTAGCCGTCGCCGACTTGCTTTGCGGCCTCCTGGTGGTACCGCTCTCTGTCTACCCCGCCGTCGTCGGCGATTGGGTGTACGGAGACGTGCTTTGCCGTGTCGTGGGCTACCTGGAGGTCACCCTCTGGGCTGTAACCGTCTACACCTTCATGTGGATCAGCGTCGACAGATACCTGGCAGCTAGGAAACCTCTCAGATACGAGACGCTCCAAACGAAAACTAGGTGTCAGTGCTGGATGGCTTTCACGTGGATTTCGGCGGCGATGTTGTGCTGTCCTCCGCTCCTGGGCTTCTCCAAGCCCGTGGTGGACAAGGAGGCTTTCATCTGCATGCTGGATTGGGGCAGCATGGCCGCTTATTCGGTCACCTTGTCGATTCTCATCCTCGGACCCAGCATTATTACTATCGTCTACACCTACACGTATATCTTCAGGTGAGAACGGTGACTAGTATGAGCCTGAAGATACAGTAGTGTCACTTGCTGTTGGTCTCTTTGATGTTGGTGTCTACTAAGGTGTCTACATGATGGTGGAACCAGTCCCTTTCTCGACCCGTGACCAAAACCCCTCGATCAAAAAGCATATTTTCGAACCGAGAAGTATGCTCTTTTAAATCGCCACGCTTGGCGACACCGTCAGCGTCATAATAATGCAAAATGGAACGTTGGTAATTGTTGATGAAATACACCAGTAGTTTGTCTACAAAGCTTTGATTCGACAGTATTTCACGAATCTGTGAAGATAAAAGGACGTAGAATTGTATTTTGAAGAATAAATGTAACTTTGGCTCTGTTGGAAGCGACTATTTGTGTCGCGCAGAAAACGTGAATTAGTTATTTTAGAAACGGCAATCAAGACTTCTAATGCTCGTCAGTTTAGTGATCAACAGATTAAAAATGACAAATTCTCGTGAAAATATTATCTTTCATTGATTCCTGAATATACATACAGTTGGAAAATTGAATAGAGATGTTTTCAAAATACTTGTAAATGTTTTCCCAATGCGAGAATCCATTGTTTCCGAACGGTTTCGTCCTATGTGAGTAATGAAAGAGTAAATTATCGATTCCAACTCTAAAAACTTTCAAATTATCTTCGGAATTCCATGAAGATGACGAGAGACGGTTTCTGCTTGTTCACAAACTTTACAAAACTTCATTTCAACTAAAAAATACCACACAGCAAAAAATATACAACTACGAATTCAAAAGTATGTTAACGAACTAGAAAAGTTTGGATTTCCCGCCAGTTTTGACTGGCGTGGAAGAAAACAATGTTACCGAATACGATCGTGTCGCCATCTCACGAAGATTCGATAAGTATCAGTCTAGGATGTGTTCCATGAAATTTCCATCGACACTTTGGACCCACAAACAATTGAAGAGTGGCTTCATCATTATGTAGATACCTTAGTGTCTACAACCTCTCTGTTGAGTCAATGATGAGGTCCTCTCAAGACAGACAACCATCTATTTCGACGAAAATTACAATCTACAATACTGCCGCATTTTTACAACTATTCTTCACTGATATATCAGGGTGCTCTAATGCCAGTTTTAGCAAATTTCAACTTATCCAAAATAAAATTATGAGGATTATTTTAGGCTGTAATAGATACTCTAACATCCGATTTATGTTAGATACACTAAATTAGCTAAACATGCAACAGTTTCTTTTTGTTAAAACAATGACTTTTATTGTCAAAATTTCAAATAACAAATTACCTGACTATTTGAATCATCGAGCGATTCCTATCAGTTATGTGTATGATCACGGAACTAGAGCTGCAGATTCCATTAGCATTCATGTTGCCACTAATAGAAAGGCTAATTCAATGAATAGTTTGTTCCATAAAGGCTTGGTTCAGTTCAATCATCTGCTTCGCGAGATAAAAGCTATTGAAAGCTTAAGTCATTTCGGGAAAGTTATCATCGAGCATGTTAAAGGAAACAGCTAAGCTAGTGTGTGGGAAAGCCATAGACATATTACCTTAGGATAATAGGTCTTTGGGGAAAACTTATTCTGTTTTATTTATTATTTTGTAGACATTTCTGTTTCTTTTGAATTGTTTAATTTTTGTTTCTGTTGATTATTGCTGTCTGTTTGGTATTGTCGTCATAGTGGCACTGTTAATATTTTCTTCCTTTATTTGTATTCATTTTCAATAATGTGTTTTTTTGTGAAGAATATGGAATGCAATAATTTTATTGAGTATTATATAATAATTTGTGTATTAGCTTTTGATAAATAAACATTATTTTTATAATTTACTTTCGCCAATTTTGAACAACTTTAATTTTTTTTTTCAATTTGCTAAAAGGATCCGAAGGATGTGCTGCAGCCAGAGGGAATTGTACTTCCCTATCACTGATATCTCAGAATATAATAGACCCTTTAAGAATTTTACGAAGGTCACTAGTTTTCAAGGTTCCCACATTCTCTAGGTTTGAATCAGATTCCCATAGTTGCGTTACTCTCCTGTAGTTTAGTGTTTCACAATTGCAGAAGTTGTGTAATGTTCTGGATATTCTGCTAGTAATGACCCAACGGTAACAATACTATTTGAAAATAGTGGCTAATTATTTGGATAGAACCAAATCAATGAAAATCATAACGTGATTTAATTTCGTTGAACTACTCAAGATTCCACCAAGCACTCAACAATCTAAGTGACACAACTGTATCTTGGATTGAACTGTGGTATATGACATTCTTTGAAATTTTGTTTTAGCATGCTGAGGAAGATACGGAGCGGAGAGCCCTTCCATGATAAAGAATACGCATCAGCATTGGCCGAGAATCTTTCTAACCCCAGCCACATGATGTCCTTTGCTTTGGTGGTGACTTTCGTGCTCTCCTGGACGCCCTATATAGCTGTCAAGTTGTACGAACATTTCACGGCACCCATTGAAAACGAACAGGTATGTTCAAGATAATCATTTTCAAGCAGTCACATAACGCGTTGAACGCGAAGAACAAGGAATGAAAGATGTATTTCGTGCAAAAATTTATTATTTTTGTTCGCAGAGCGCTTTCAACCTACAAGGTCATCATCAGTGCTAGCTTGTTGAGGGAGCACAAGAACAGTCCATAAAACAAATGTAGAAACAACCCAGTCCACAGTTTGAAACAACTTTTGACAGATGACAAATAAATGTATAGTCCATTTATTGAAGGAAGATAGTTGTGACAGATTTGGTTATCTTTCCATACCATTGGTGAAATATAAAAAGTATCTAGCTTATTACTGAACCTCTGATTGGTTGAGACATAGCTGGGAACATTTGGAAGAGAAATTCGGAGAGAAATCTTTGATTCGCTAATACATTTTATTAATTCATGATTTTAATGATTACATCAACTTTTTGCACTTGTTGCATAAATAACTATGACATATGTCATCGAAGGTAATAGATAAATAATAACATTGCTGTCAGCATTTACAGGCATAGTTAGAAAAATGTCAATGATTCGATGGACTCGCCTTTTTTTGAGAGAATTATGAATCTCAATAAAAAACTATTCCTTAGTATTAGTATAGCTTCGAAGATATATTCATATTTTTCAGCAAATCAAATCATAAATCGTATTGCAATATTTCACAATCAATTTCAGTTTCATCATCTGCGGTCAAAAAATTATTGCAATTCATTAAATAGGTCTTCAGAAACTGCAGATATCTCTAGAGAGAACTACATATAATCAAACGACACAAAAATCAGCAATAGCCGTCAACTTGCGTGCTAGCCCTCTATTGTTTTGTTTTTTCAGCTGCTTCACTTCGGTATAGTGTGGCTGGGTTTTCTGAACAGCTTCTGGAAGTCCATCATCCTGATGACGATGAGTCCGCAGTTCCGTCTAGCTCTGCGCATCTTCTGCATGACCATCTGCTGTCGCTACAAGGGCAGGATGCAGGCCGAGCTGATAGGCATGGAGTCGGACGATTGACTGCCCGCCCGACTGCTGCCCGCCTGGCTGGTCGGATGGTTCCCTTTCACGGGCGTTGCTGTCAGAGATTTCGAGTACTTTATTGGTAAATATTAAGCGGGCAGTTGCTGGGATCGTCTGTTTGTGAAAAAATAACGAGAAATATTCACAATGATTTTACATAGGATTGGTATTTGAATAAATCGAACTGAATCATTCATTCAATTCAATTTGTCGTAGGTATTACAAGTACTTCGAATCTGTTTTGCTGGTGTTGCCACGAAAATGAGATATGGTTATTTTTTAAACATCAACAAAGTAGGTAAAAGTGCTTTTCTTTTTAAAAATATAAACGAAAACATATAAGAGAAACAATTCTTGTAGGAGATTTCAAGACTAAACTCAACATATTGTAACGTTATTCGTGGGTTCCAGTGGAGAACAGACGGATTTCCAACTGATTAACTATTCATTTTCACGTACAAACACCAACAAACTATTTATTTCAACTATTTATATCGACAACGATGTAACTACGTCGCGTTCAATTCTTCAACTAACTAACGTTGTTTAGAAGCTCGATATTTATATGTTTCACATCTGTTCTGGAATGTTCTAGAACTGTCAGTCTTCTGTCACATCTTTTCATCTCTTTTCATCAGACTGCTCACAGGATGTTCCATCTTCTTCTATTCTAGAATATTCGAGAGCTTCCAAAGATGTGATACAGGGGGATTATTCAAGTTCTCCTAGATTCCATTACAATATTTTTGGCTTAAAGAAATTAATTCATCAAACGTTCTGACAAACCACCAATTTGGACCAGCACATAATGAATCCTTTCCTCGATGTTGTTTCTGGCATAGGGACGACTGACTCGTCAATTGGGTGGGGACAGTGGAAGGAAAGCGATAAAGGAGAAGAATATTGTATCTCCCTTGATTATGAGCTTTCCTTGTTACTATTATAGATTTCCCCCTAGAGCCTAATGGATTTTTTTCAGAACCTGTACATGGTTTGAAGGTATAACAAAAACATACAATTAATGTGGATTATTGCCAGAGAAGAAGCATTTCTGGTCGAATTATTTCTTTATATGTAACGTAACAAAGAGTTACCCTCAATGTAGTCTGTAACCAAGTGATTCTTTAGCGTTTTCTACTTCCAGATTGGGTGAGAAGATATTATTGGTGCCAATTTCCGCAACAAAGACATTCTCTAGAGCACTGATGGTGGTGTTTTCCCCCGTGTGATCGATGTGCGACGGAAGGACTAGAAAATGCTATATTTTCGAATCTTAAAAGTCAATTATCGTAGATGTAGCTTTTAACCCTCATGCATTCACGTAGTGGAATGAGGTCACCTAGGACCCATCTGGCTTCTTTCTACCAAGACCTTCAGAGAGGCGATTTTAAATTTTAATCGTTGTAATTTTAAACAACGCCGAGTCTGTTAGTATCGGCGGCTTAACACCAAGTAGAAGTAATCAAAAACATTGATCAAAGTAACGTTTTCTATGCAAAGTTGAGGCAAGATCATCTTAATGTCAGCTGTAACTGATGCCTGTCTATGTCAAGATATTTCAAATCTTTCACATACAAGTAGAATGGTTGATTTTGGAAGAATTTTCAGCCCACTTGTTATCCAGTTTCTTTACTTGCTCAAAAAATACAATAAAACAGCCTGGACAAACATAGAACTTGTTGCATAGATGTTAGATGCGCGTAAAACAATCAAATTATTTGCAAGTTTTTAAAAACCGTTGAATTCAATCAAAAGTTGAAACTTATTTGTAAAAACTGTTGAATATAATCGATGTGTGATTCATAGACTGTAATACTATATAGAAATAATCAGTATATATGGCCGTTCCAAAAATTTACTCCAATAATTGTTGATTCAGAAAATGTATTGACGAAGCAAACTCTTGGTAATGACCTATATGAATCAATTTATCGAAATGCATTTGTTAGAGAATGTAACCTTTTGTACAAATAATGTACATTGACAATGTATTACTTCAATACGTTGCTTTCCTATTTTGATTCTCGAAATGAGAAATTATAAATAAATTGCGCATTTGAGCTTTATAAATGTTCCTAGTTTAGACTCGTTTTAGCCGTGCATTCCATTGTAAATGCGACTTTTCCAACTACTGTAAACGTGAACTCATAAAAATTCAGTTCACTCCAAATATATGCTGTACAGGTTGTTGTAAAAGTCGCAAAAACCACTTTTTGATGTGCACAACGGCCACGGCGCATGTTTCCAAAAGGCCTACCCATCGAAGTTGGCGCGAACTTGCCGTTTTCGATATCGAACACATACGAACTAACCGCAATTGTTTGGGCTCCCCCTATAACGAAGGAGGAACGATGACGGCAAATCGCTTAATTTTTTTATAGGAGCTATTTTACTGTTATATCGTCTGTGTACCTGTAATAGTTGTTATTTTATCGAAGACCTTTCTGGAGAGCTTCTCGAGTGACAGTTTGTGGTAGCTCTATTTGACGTTTGACAGCGGATTTGTCACAACAGACGCTCTGGAGACTTGATTTTGAATTTTAAACTCATAAATTATACATCGAACTGAAGTTGCTATTGCTTTAGTCAATGAAATGTGGTATTTTTACGGTTTGATTTCGTGTTACATACTTACAAGTTGTTGGTTCGAACTAACAGTACCTACCTATTGGGTGGAAAAAGTGGATCTGATGCGAAATTTTGAAATTTCAAGAAAAATCATTATCATAGTCAGAATTTTCAATAGAATAAGAAATTTAGTTAATGAATCCTCAATGAATCAAAGTGGATTTGTTTCATCTTTTACATATCTATAAATTGGCAATTAAATCCTTAATGAATCTGAAATGGGGGCATATATTAGTCTAAATCAGTCTGTTGGTATAGGAAGGTCTGGTCCATAAGATAATTCATGTGATTTTCGGAATCTATAACTGTATAATACTATTTGCTACTTGCCAAAATGATATTCTTAGAATTTCAAGCTGCATGTACAATATTTAAATATGTAAATATACGATACCATAGACACTTTTAGTCTGGCATCTGTAGAATTAGATATTATTATAGTTCCTCTGTTCATTCCTTGTGAATAGAAAATTCTCTATCTTCTTGTTCCTGGTCAAGTCTTTTTCTACTGTACATTTCTGTGTTATATGAATTGGAAGTTGTTAACAGTCTATCGAACTTGAAATCTCTAACCTCAATGATATGTAAATATCCTTCAGAGTAGTGTAATTAGCAATAAAAATGTAATATCACATGTATTAAATTTATTATCTAACATATGAAAGCAATAATATTTGTTTTATGTCATATCAACTATGTAACTTAGTAAGGAAAAAACATTGGGGTTAGAAAAATGATCAACTATAAAGTGAAATAATGATGTACAGGCTGTCCTATTTGGATAGTGCTACTATGGAAATCTCAAGGGTTATGAAGTTGGTTCTGAGGCCAAGTTGTGCATTTTTGTACTGAATGATATACTCTAAATGATTTAGAATTTCCCACAATGAACATATATTTCTGATGATTTTAAAGATGGCGGAGTAACCTGTCAAGTCCATTAAGAACGCCATATTCGGTTTCAATATTTTTCACCTGTTCACGATGGTTATTTAGTTGAGACTTGAATAAGTTCAACAAAACTAATTTTGTTCAAAACAGAATAATATTGATTATTCCAGAAATTTTTTGAAATATTGGGAAGGTGATATCTTATTCCTATCAGAAGCGTTTGGAATTTTCACGATATTCCCAAAAGTATTGGAAATATTTCAAATTCCTTTTATACTGCGCAATTTATTTCATATTTAACAACTACTATCTCTTAAGCACAGCATAGTCTGAATTATAAAAGAAGTGAGCAATTTGGTACTTTTTACAAGTTTTTTCACCACATCAAGGTTTGCACTTTCATATTACATTCACTCATTTCCCAAATATTCGAAATCAAGTTCCAAATAGGCAGTACCACAACACTTGTAATTTCGTTACCATGATTTTTCTTGTGTATAACGAAATGATGTGCTTTAACACAATGAAAACCAACATATTGTAGACGTTTTTAGATAGCCCTATGGTGATGATACATCTTTAGAAATACGAGAAGTTGTAATATATTGAATTTGTTATGCTCACAACAGTCTAATTTTCTACGTAGTCTGCTAGTTTTGTACCATAGTTTTGTATCGTATGTATATGTAAGAATTGAATTGGAAATGTTCACAGTGTTGTGTACTAGCTTTTAAATTCAAATATTTAAAAAAAATAAAAATTGTTCCGAAAATTTTACACTATTACTATATCATACTTTTTTGCTCGTTCAACTTATAATTGATCATATAATCAGTGAAAGAAGGCAATTGAATAACTGATAAATATAGCTAGGGAGGGCTCAGCTATACCCTACCTACCGAAACCAGCTCTTGGCGTGCGCAAAAACACACAAAGGAGCTGCATCAAATGACATCAAAATAATACAAAGAGAAGCCTAGATAATGGACCGAGACAAAAATTTTGCATACTTGAGCTATATTGGAAATCTATATTTTTTCTTTTATATACCGGGTGTAATAGGATCATGTATACCCCACTATTCTCGTTTATTTTTCGAATAAATAATTTCAAATTTAGGGTATCCTATATACATAATGAACAGACACTTTTGACATCCAAATGATTTTTCTCCACTTCCAGTTTCGCCGGAAATACCTGTTACTTTCGATTTTTATACGGGACTCAAGCAAGTGACATTCTGAATGTCTATATTTTCTCAAATATTTTTTTAAATTTTCATTCTTGGTTCCGATTTATTAAAAAAGACACGTGTAGTGCTAGAAAAATCTGAATATCATCGAAAATACTGGATTACATGATTTATGATCGAAGCAATGTTACGAAAATAGTTTTTGGACTAAAACTCAGTTTTTTTTTCAAATGGAACCATATTGGTACCGCGGTACCATTCATTAGTACCCTCAAAAACGTGATCATTAATATACCTTATTACGTTGTGCGATAAATACAGTCAAACTTAAAGCTGAAAGGAAATCAGAAAATGATACAATTTCACTCCAGTTGTATTACTGAAACCGGAAGTGGAAAAAAAATATTCGGACGTCAAAATTTGCTGTTTATCATATGTGAAGGATACCACAAGTTTCAAATTTTCAGTTTGAATACTAGGAGAAAAGTGGGGTATACCATGATCCTGTTACACACGGTATATTCCCTGTTATTTTGAGATGATTTTTATTAGTTATTTCTACTCCTAAATCTTATCTCTTTGACAGAGCAACTGACTACGGAAATCTTATTGACCCTTTTCACTCAAAGTGTTCATTTTTCTACCACAAAACTGTTTGTTATTGATTTATTCAGCAACACACCACAATTCTTTGCGGTTATAGGGTACAAGCAAAAATAATAAACAGAAATGAAAGAAATACGAGATAATTGAACTGAATGAATTTGGGAAGTTCAAATTATACGAGCGAGTATGAATCAATGAATTAATTAAATTGAACTGAATGAATTTGGGAAGTTCAAAGTTGTCAGACTCTAAACAAAGAATGTGAATTTGATAGTTAACGCAAAAAAATTAATCAAAGAACAAATAACAGAACTCAGGGACGAGACAGAATGACTTCCCAATATGTCCTGCAAGAAAAATCACATATTCAATGTTTTTTCTAAATCAATATAATTCGAAAGAATTCAAACACAAACTTTCAATATTTTTCTTACGATTGGCAAGTAAATATCAAAGAAATATAATATCAACCTTAATAATAATTTCACTTGGGCAAACCGGCAACGATACCGCTCTCGATTCCACAGTGGTCTTTCCCCCTGAGGATCTTGAAGGTGCCGTTATCCCCCCAGTCAGCATTCCAAGAATTCGCCACCGTCCAATAGGGGGTGCCGTTTTCTACCCCCCATCCCAGAATGCGAATGGCGTGGCCGCCCAGCATGGAACCTTGCACGTGTTGATACACACCTGAAATAAGGGTTGTATATGATATATATAGTTTAGGAAAATTTTAAAATACGCTTTAATGGTGAACTGAACAGGCAAAATTATTTATCAATATACAGGGTGATTCATCTAACTATTCATTAGGAGTTTATGGAGAACCGAAAACGCGTGGAGCAAAAAATATGAAACTTGGGTAATTAATTAGCCTGAAATTGGTCATATAATATAACGGTATCGAATCGTTGAAAAAAGTTTGATTTTGAAAAATGGCACTGCTGTGTTCGGCCGAAGCCAGCAAAGCCACAGGATTAAAAAAAAACTGGATGAAATGAATTTTCAACATGTTTTCTGCGAATCCTATGATAGGTTCTTCAGTTTGAATAAGTGAAATCACAGAAAATCGTATTTTGAAATGATTACGTGACCCATACACGAAAATCAGAAGATACCGTTTTCCTCCAAAACGCGTGGACCAAAAAATATGAAACCCGGGTAATTAATTAGCCTTTCTCCATAATTCGGTATCATCAAGTCACCAAAATATTGTTTTTCAGAAATGGCTCCGCTGAGTTCTGTCGAAGCTAACAAAGCCACAAATTTTTCTATGAAGGAGAGGAGCAAAATATTCGGGATTAGGGTAATGAATTAGCCTAAAATTATGAGACTAATCCCCAGTCGTAATTCGTGTGTGGCTTTGCTAGCTGCTTTTTTAAGTATGATATTGACCTATTAACCGCCGAAGGTGCGTAAACGCAACTATTCCATACAATTTTTTTTATCCCATTTTTTCAAAAAATTTCGACAGATGGATTGACTAACTAAAATGTCTATATTATCTTCAACTCTCATGATAGAGTGTTCAATTTTTCAATACATTAATGAAAGAGTATCCTATCAGATACCCTTAACAGTTTTACAAAATATTCAACAGGGTGTTCGATATTTCACTTCACTTTTTGGAAATTTCGAATCCCAATAACTTCCTTATTTCGAATGGAATGGCCATGAAATTTTCACACTATTCTACGCAAAGTTTCATTTCCTATCGTTTTTTTGTAGCATTCCATATTGCTAAAATCGATATTAACATAGTTATCAACAAAAATGTGGTAATATTATAGTGTTAACAAAAATCTCAAACATTATATTTCCACTTACCGCTCTTGTAATTAACGAAATCCGAGTAGACGGAGAAAGCGCCCTCTACCGGACCGTTTTTGAAAATCTCGGCTTGAATCTGCTTAACGTCGCTAGAAATCGAGTAGGCTTTCGATCCGAAATTCTTGTCTTTGGCGTAGTCGACTGGATAGGAACTTTCACATTTTTGCACGCATTTGGGCGTTTTGCCCTCATCGCCGTTGCAGGGTGGGCGAGTGCCGTTCACGTGGTGTTCACAGGGTGCGATTTCGTACGGTCTACAACCCTAAAAAAATTCAATTGATAATTAAGAAAATACTGCATTTTCGACGTTTTTTCAGGATGAAATACGTGAAGTCATTCATCGTCATATAATGTTCAACGTTATTGAAGAAATTTGCAAAGAAGCTGTACAATATTTTTCGAAAAAGTTCCAGAAAAGAAAGTGAAATTTTGGAATTCAAAGTGGAATATCTAAAAGTATTGAGTTTTCAATGATAGTATCATCAAATTACTGTTTTTTGAACTTAAATACGTTACTATCAACAAAATATCTAATGTTAACCTTATCATAGCATTGTTTATATTTATTTATCAATCATAACAAGATTAGGAAATTAAAAAATCGTTTGAATATGGTAATTGAGAAATCTGGCTATGTCCGCTGATGATTCTTGTTCCCCAAGTGAATGGACTATCGGAATAATACTGAATGTACAAACTATAAAAAGAAGGAAGAAGAAGAAAATAACCAGGACGCAACTTTTTCATAATATTCTGACAATTGCAGAGAAATGTAGCAAAAGTTTCAAAATCAGAATGAACTACACGAATGTGCAGAGAGTGAGAGTTTTATACAAAACCATCCTGAAATTACACAGGGGTTTGCCAAGAGAGCTGCAACTGCTAGGCACAAATTATGTCAGGGACGAATTCAAGAGACACAAAAGCTGCAGTGATAAAGAAGCCCAACTATTCATGAACGAATGGTCGGTGAGTTTTCGATGAATAAAACTCCAGGATAACAGCATCACCAATTTTGTCATTTGTTGTTTAGAACTACGCACTCAGTCTAGCAGAACAATTGGGGCTCAGAGGCCCCAATACTGGCACAGATAAAATAGGAACTCCGTTGTCCCCAGAAGAATTAGATCTCTTTCGAGATGAACAAATTTACCAACTTCATGATCTTATGGTAGAAGCAGCCAAGCCCAAGTGCGAAGAACCATCATAAAAGTGAATCACAATTATGTATTGTTATTGACTAGTCTCAAATACAATTCATAGTCCAGTCATCTTAGGAAAAAACCTCTTAATTCAAGAGGTAAAAGTTCACAAGAGACATGGACTTTGATGAATTTTTTTTCTGCATTCTCTTATTTTGGTTCAACACAAATTTGGCAATATCGAGATAACTTTGAAGTCTGAAATTTCACCTTTTTTTCCCTTGAATTTCAAACAGCCTTATTGCAAATTTCATCAAACAGTCACATAACATATTGAGAAAGAATTTACCATGCTCTCATCCTCAGATAAACATTAAAAATGCAGTATTTTTTATATCATGAACATGCACATCAAATCCATCCAACATTGATTGAAAACTGTCACAGTAAATGTAATGTTTGAGAGAATGATTGATTTGAACAAAAAAATATCAAAATCCAAATGGCTCAATATGTAAATTTTAACCATTCAACAAAACCAGTTAAATTTGGCATAAACCTATGTTTAGGCAAAAAACATGCCAGTAGTAATTTGTTTCGATTTTTGGTCTAATATTTCAATAGTCAATGACACCCTACAATATGTAGGTTTTGGGAAAATATTTAGCATGCCAAAAAGCAAGTTCATACAAGAATTCAGCTTATCTTGGATTCCGAGATTCTTAGCTAATTTGGACTTAGATGACTGGAGTATCAGATGTTCATCAAAACTGCTATTTTTCTGGTACTGACCTGGTTGGAGCCAAAAGGTCCACCTGACACCAATCCCTTTCTCACCCAGTAGTGCCAGGCTGCCCCTGGAAAGCCTCCGTTGCAGCCCATGCCGCATGTCCAGCAGCAAGAGACGAGGTCGTCGGCCGATATGTGGGTGTGCACAGCTCCTTTGGAGTGGATGCACACCCTGTCTGACATTGCTTCTACAGCCCCAAAAGCCTACAACAGAATTCATGATTCCAGAATTTTTTATCCAACGAAAAGAGGTCATCCTGTAGACTTTATGATATGTTGGTTAATATGATCAGCATTATCCGAATCCAATGATAACCCAATGTTTTTGCAAGAAAACAAGCATTTATTTATCAGAGTACATTAACAGAAATGAACAACAACATCGAATGATTTGACGTATTGATAGGATTTTTGTTGAGTGAAAAATAACTACTAATGAATAATCATTGATAGAGGGAGAAAATAATAGTTAGTCATTTTTTGATAATGAATGATATCAACAGTAAACAAGTATTTTTTCTGGATGAAGTGGAATTCAGGTTATAAATTGGCTCACGATGTTACGTTCAGAAATCTATGTCTTATCTTATTTCACATTATTGACTATATAATGAAGTTAATGAAGCAGAATATCTAGAAATATATTGACAAATTCAACTAGCAGCTGAGGATAATTCTTTTTTAATAATAGCATTCGTTATCATGTCAAAATTAGAATGAGTCTAGAGGATAATTATGGAGAATTCATTAATTTTGCAATCATTGCGCGACCCATATCCAGACAAAGATATATGAGTTTTGGGTATTTTGACCCCAAATTCCCAGATAACCACACGAAATTCTTCTTGCCTCGAAAGTTTTTGATAAACACTATCAAATGAAAAATATTATTCACTTCTGTTTACAATGCTTGATATGAATCATTGAATAAATAGTTATAAATAAAACTAAAATTGTAATACTGACTTTTCAACTGAATTCTTATGACGACAAGATGTCTTCTCTTGAGAATTATTGTTCAATTCAATACCTTTTATCTTATGTGATCTCATACATATTTCTCTTCTACTTTATTTCACTTCACTTCATATTTCATATCTGAATATTCATAGTGATCAGTATTAGATGAAAAATGCCGGCTAGCTTACCAACAGAATCGAGGCAAAAGCATTTGTTGAAATTTCTTTGAGAACTAACATTATGAATTACGGTAAACAATTGTGAGGTTTAAAATAAAGTGAAATTTTTATTCCCAACCCACAGAAAAATAGAATCTGAAGAAAATATATGAAATATTTACTGATGAGCATCACTTAGAGTAAATTAAAGTCATAGGTCATTACATAGAAAAAGTAGATTGGTTAATTTTGTTCATACCTTTATGCTTTTATTCGTGATGATTTTTTCATTCTTCTTATTGATTATCATCCTCTAATATCTTGTATACTATGTTATATAAAGGTGTAATAGCTGCAATTTCCGAAGAAAAATAGAATAAATAAAAAGATTAATGTTGGGAAAGACGCGCTCACTTGGCACTGCAGCTAACAAAAACCCTTCATTTTTTTTTTAATTATAAAAAAAAATCGCCCTTACCCAACACGAACCACACGATCCCTGATCTCTGATCTCCTGAATGGTGGGGCAATGTGGCCACTCTTGTCTGGCGTCGAACTCGGCGGGCACGTCCACCTCCTCGAGATCGTGTTCCAACAGGGGCGGCAAGTAGTTTTTGTGCTCGGGCAGCACCCCCATGAGTTTCTTGAGGTACGAGACCGGGAGGGTCTCAGGGAAATTTCTGCCTGCTTTCCACGTCGATTGGCGGGCATTGATGGAGTCAATGAAGACGTCGGAGAGAGGGTGGGGAAATTGTTCTAAGGAAAGGCTGAGGGACTCTTGGGAGACTAGTAGCAAGAAGATTGGTATGATGGATTGCCGCATTTTGGGGCGCTGAAATTTTAGTGAGAGAAATAATATTGTTCTTCATTTGCCATTTTCCAGAATTCTTATTGCAAAAATTTGGATTATTTGTTTATTTTTTTAAATTTGCTCTGGTGATAATAGATTTCGTAGTAGTTAACATTTTTGACTCACCCTGTATTTTATACATTTTTTCATGGAGCTGCGAAAGATCATTGATAAACATTCAGAAAGATCTGCAATCGATGCAATAAGTGGAGACTGATTTGGAATTGATTTGAAGCTAAAATTTGCAGCATTGACATGATGACACCCTGTATATCAATCACCCGCCAAAGATGCAATAAGAATTGTTACAGTTAATAATTATATGTATAACGAAAATATAGGTCCTTCATTGCGTGAAAATACTATTTAGTTTCGATGTCAGAGACATTATATCTTTAAGAATGACCCCTTGATACCGTGTGATAACAGTAGCAATATTAATAATGAAAATAAACAAAGAAATTACGTTCTCGATTGAAATTTTCAAGACAAAAAATTATTATTGCCCTGTTAGTGAATATCCTTGAAAATGAAATTCTCACCTTATCTATGTTTATTATAATAAAGTTTCAAACACTTGAAGACACTGTTCAATAGACAACACCAAACCAATTATTTGAGAATTGTTATTTGCGTGACATTTATAAACGAAATATTGACGCATGCTCATAGAGGCAGTCAGACCAGTAATTCAAAGTTATGCTGACATCTTGAGGATAATCATAGAACTAAAAATAAAAAAATGAAAAAGTACAGAATGCTGTAAAACTGATCGATGAGTTCCGTAATAGATTTCTAATTTATTGGCGATTTCATGGACTCTCCATCTCATCTCATTCAATGTAGTTAGAGCTTTGAATTCTCTAGGATAATTTTTCAGTAAGTGAATAATTTATTGAAAATTGCAAAAGAAGAAATTGTCTGAAAGCTGAGAAATATTCTAGTTGGTTTCACATTTTGAGCAAGAGTTTACAGACAGTTTATTCAGCATCCCACCTATCATGATAGCCCATTGCCGATTCCAGCTTGACGTCTTTTGCTAGACACCCTGTGTATGCCTTGCATCAAACAAAATAGTTGTTGAATTTCTGAATGTTACGAATTAATATATGAAATCCTAAGCCTTTGTCGTGGGCTTTGTTAAAGATCTTAACATCATATTTTTAGTATATCATTGTGAACCCCAAGAGGTCTATATATAGGGTGATGATGAATTTTGAAACTTTTTGCCATATTTGGAATATGCATGTCTTCTGAAGTTTATTTGTTTGTAATAAAATCTCCAAGTATGACATTTTCTTAAAATAATTAGGTTTTACCTTTTGGAGAACATACACTCTTTTCATACCCTCTACCGTGGTTGACATCTCCAATTTTCGTGAAGGGGTTAGGTTGGGTTAGAAGAAAACGAATCTCTTTTTTCAAAATACATTGTATATAATGTGTGCTATGCATGGACAATGAAATATGTAAGCGTATATAAAGAAGTCTTCCAAATGATGGTTTCGGAAATGAATACACATTATTTCGTGCTTGTTTGTCGAATGTACAATTTTGTGTAATACGGGATGAGTTCAGAAGTTCAGTTAGCTGTGCTTTTGTTTTTATCACGACCATTCAACTCATCACGTATAACGTTTATTAAAATAGCTCATATATTTGCTAATAATATCGAATATGCTCAGGATAAATTCAATTTCAAGCAAAACTCTCAAAACTACGTCTAATAAACAACATTTTCTTATGTACAATAGGATTTTATGTGAAAAATCTTCTATACTCGACGTTTTACCCTTGAATAAAGCAATAGTACCAAAGCATCTCATTTTTTGAAAAAATAAACAAGCCCTTACGTATACCTTCACGCTGTAGAGAATCACATAAAGGCTCCTGAACTTTTTCTTGGTCATCGACTGTAATCAAAACCAAATTTTCTCTCTAACTGCCGCTCTAGAAAAATATGGATATGTTTATATGCTATGAAACTATCATTTTTTTTTTCTTTCGAAAATATTGGACCACACCACAGTCTTATTCTAAAGGTTACCTACCTATAGCTCTGCGTCATGATATTTCATACGGTCGAGTGAATTCGATATGTACAGGATGTATACAGGGTCTTCTGATCACAAACCTACCCTTGACATGACTCGTTTTTATTGCTTTTCGCCTTCCAGTCTACTTTTCGTTTCTGTTTACGATTTGGCGGAACACCCTGTATAAACTTTTGGACGGTTTTAGCTAATCTACGAAGCGAAATCATAGTTTGTTTTTTATACACCAGATTTGAATGGATGAATGAAACACAGAAAGGTAATTTTGCACTTTATCATGCGATCCGAATTTGTATATTTTCTAAGCACTCTGACGTAATTTGACACAAAAAACATGAATTCAATAATATTTTCGTAGAAAAGTATGAAACGTCGGTTTTCAGTTTAGTTTTTGCAACTTCCTGGAAAAACTCTCCTTTGACGTGGCAAATTAGATATCAAGAAGAAGAAGAAAGACCATCAACATTTCTAATATGTATGTGAGAATGAATGCACTATCCTTTCTTCGTCTGTCTCCTTATCGAAATTTTCTTCAATAATAAAGCTAAACACTCTCAATCGACGTTCAAGAAGAGGTGACATTTCTAACGTTAAAGTATAGATTTGTTCATGAAAAGATTATCGAATTCATAGTTTTTGGGTCAGAATACGTTAGTAAGCACAAATATTCCCATTGAAATCCAGATCGCAAAATCACCCACCTAAAGTTTTCAGGAACTCATTTTCAACCTTCGCTATTTTCATTTCAAACATATTGAGTTTTCTTGGAATGTCTAATGTAATATATTTTTGTAGTTTAATTCTTCTAGATATAAAACAGAGATACGATGTGGGTGATTGAATTTTCGAACAAAATATCAATAGAAACCTGAGAACGAACTCTCAAGATTTAGAATCCAACATTTCCTGTAACAAGATAATAAAACATATTTACCTGAATTTTGTACAAAAAACAAATTTCATGTAGTTCACAAAGTACAAAACAAATGACAGATGATCAAGCCCAAAGCTGTTACTTTGGTTATACAGGGTGTCCCGTAAAGACCACGTCAAACCGAGAGAGAATGTAGATCAAAGAATAAGCCAGCTGTTATGACAATATTCCCATCATAAAAGTTTTCGAGATATATTTTTTTTGAAAATAATGGATTTTTGTCCCTTTCAATATTTTTGTCTTACGGTTGGTACAATTTTACACCTTTTTGGTTAATTTCTTCATTAAAATATTGCTGAAAAATAATTTTAACATTTACATTGAGAACATTCTCCGAACATTTTGAAGGGGACCTTTTTGAAATCACTATAAAATAGACAATTCATTGGTGTAATGTGCAGCAGTAGCTCAGTACATTTTTGGTTCCACTACCAAGGGCTAACCTTCATGAACAAAAAAATCCACTACCAAAATTTTCAATGAAAATATTCCCCACAAACCCCCTTCAAAATGTTCGAAGAATGTAAACGTCAAAATCATTTTTCAGCAATATTTTGCTGAAAAAATTAACCAAAAAGGTGTGAATTTGTACCAACCGAAAAGATAAAACTATTGAAAGGGGCAAAAATTCATTATTTCCAAAAAAATATCTCGAAAACGATGAGACTTTTATAATGGGATTTTTTTCATGGCAGGTGGGTTATCCTGATCCTGATCTACATTCTCTCGGTGTGACGTGGTCTTTACGGGACACCCTCTATACGGAAAGTGTATCCACAAAACGGAAGAATAGGTACCAGAACACGTATTTACAGCTACTATATTTGATCCCTCATTCAACATATGTACCTGAACGATAAGCGACCTCCATTTTGGTCTTGGCGTGGAAGTAATAGTATAATTAGGATAACCTACTTTTCTACCTACTTTTAAACAACTATATCGTATCATCAATATGATAAATACGAGATATGGCTCGTACATAAAAACAGTTTTTTTTTTCGTGTACATTTCATATCTCAGAATCTCTAATAAACCTTATTCTTGAGCCCTAGATGTACATTTCGTATTGTGAACACAACCAGGCAATTCGTAGATGCTCCTCTTCTGGATGTGTCTTTCAATAATCTACTTCTATTATAGTCACGCTACAAGTAGATGAATGATAAAATTTGGCTAGAACCAGCTCGACGCTGGTGAAACGTTGAATTTTTGTTGAGATCAGTCTAATATCTGACAGTATAGATAAGGCCAAAAATGGTAGATAGTGGCAGCACCTTACGAACTAATACATACCTTATAAAATAATAGTAACAGTCTATTTATTTTGAGTAGATAATGACGTCAAATCTGGTGATTAACTGTTACTTCTACGGTTGGGAACACTTCACGACGATGCCAAACGTATTTGATATTTTTCTGGTTATGGAGAATATATAAAGTATTATTTCTTGTGTACAACGGAAACATTCGAAATGTTATTTGAAAAGATTGCTATAATAATCTCATATGTGAATTGGAAACAGGGAGTCAGTATATTCCTTCGTTTCAAAAGTATTTATCTCAATTTAATGATTGATTTATGATCTGACAACATAGCACCCGTTGCTGATGTGACGTAACTTTCTACCTAAAATGCTTAGACCATTAGACTATACTCGTAGGTGCGCTTTATGAAATGAAGTCATTGTCTACTATCTCAAATTCTTCTGTGGTAGGATTAAGAGATGCCGGTAGGTAGTGAATCCGTGAAATTCGGAACTACTAAATACAATACGAATATTTCGAAACCAATTTCCTGATATGCCAAAAAAAGTGTTTTCATCTGACTATTTTTTTCACAAGTCTGTATATTTCAATAAATCTCGATTGACATGAGTTAGGAATCATAAGAATCTGAGTTCAATCATTGATTGAAAATTAATTGTCCATCTCCTCGTCGTCTGGCATTTTCGTATTGAATTTCAAGAGTTATATCGGTATTTGAAATATCACACATTGTATCAACGCAAGAATATCTAATGTATGCAAACACCGAGCAATTCGAGTAGAAGCGGCAGGTACATGAGAAGTATCGTGTTTACACTCTCGCCCAGCATTGATTACACAACACTCCTTTAGGTGAACGAGTTCAGGAAAAGATACTGCCAATTCTAATCGATAACATTTTGATTCGATGTTAGGTTGTACCGATATTCGTAATCCCACAGTAGGTACAGTTTTTGCATTCGTACTTTCATTACAGCAGTTATACAGGACTAAATTCATTACTCAGAAAAGAAAAGATTCTTCATGAAAACAACTTCAATTACAAGATGCAGATCTTTTGGTACTTAAGTCACAATAATGACGTCATTAATGGCTATGACGTGATGGACATTTCAAGTATAACCGCTATTTTCAATAGTACTTTTTCAAAGAACTTTGATTTGTTTTGCACAGGCAATTCAACAAACTAATTGATCAAATGTATCTCATCAAACCTAGCGGTTAGAAATTGAAAAGAAGAATGTCCATGAAATCTTTACTGAAACATTAATGATGCGAATTTTGAAACGAAAGTTGATGTCTGCATTGCATTTTCTTTAGACAATGAATTTATTCCTCAGTTCACGTACAGGGTGCGCAAATTTGAATATTTGTATAGGTTAACTCGGTAACTATAGAATATAGAAAAAAAAATGAGATACAGTCTATTTATTCAAGGAAGACAGTTCTGACATATTTGGCCTTTCAATTCGTGCTAAACATTGAACTTCTCATAGATTGGGACATTTGCTGGTAAGATTTAGGCACGAAAGTTGCCAAATCCATTTGGGGATAAATATTTAATTGGCTAATGAAGTTTGATAATTCTAGTCGAAAGTTTCGCAAATATTGAAAAAACTGTTCATCGGTTTTTGACAGTCCATAGTTATCCACTTATCCTCGAGGATTTGGCATCGTTCACTTCACAACGATGCCAAATTGTTTGGAGCGAATCCCTACAATCGTTTGTTTACATAGGAATTGTTCTTTTATTGCGATTTTTTAAAATAGTTCTTTTGAGAGCTTGATATCATCGTATTCTCATCAAAATGTCGAGAGGATTGAGTAGATATGCCCAGAAAATGGTTGCATCTTTATTAAAACATTTTGAACACGAAATGGATAACAGGAGCCCCTTACTTTCATTAGATTTTATTCGAAATGTGAGTAAAGAATCTTCATGAACATTTATTCACCACGATCTCACAATGGTTCAATAGTTTTTATGAAATATATATACCCAAGTTTTTATTCGGAGTTAATTCGGAGCATCGCTGAAAAAGTGATCACGGCAAAATCTGGCGACGTGTCCCAGGTATCAACCCAGCTGAAATAGACTATATCTTTCACGATATTTATATCACCAGCTTGAGGAAAAGCATGGGAATATTGGAAGTTTTTATTTTACCGATTCATAGGGTCACAATCTTTCAAATATTCGAGTTCAGTATAATATCAACAAACACAAGAACTATGTCAACATTTCTAGTTATTTTTAGTGCCGTCAGGTGGCGTATCGCTCATTTTAATTCGCCAATAGCAATCGGTAACTGTTCTTTCGGGATAAACACACTGGTGAAAAATAAATGGCTCTCATCTTATGTTTTTGAGTGATTAATAAAAGTGGGATTTTTCGATTTCCAGACACACACGGTTGATAGTGCAGTTAAAACAAAAATACTCTTACATTCTTGAAGCACTGTTTTTCTTTCAATCCAGTGGCGTAGAGAGAATGTCAAACGAACTGTTAGATTTCGAATTATGACCTGAAGTTGTAGTTTTTTTTATTGAGAATCCCATAGTCACCGAGTTACCCTATTTAAATTTGCCCAGCCTGTATACACTGTATAAAAATCTTAATACCTCGCCATTGTAGAACAGTCGGGCGATGCCATATCAAAAAATGGAATCCTCATATTCGACATGAACTGAACCGATGAATTCGATGAAGACGAATCTTGTTCGAATGCTGCCACCATCCTAGAGTACCACGAAGAACCGCGTCGTGGAGGAGACTCAGAGCCACTTCCTCCTCAAGCTACTGGCCCTCCTCCCCCACATCAAGTTGTATCATACGATGGTCCCTTGCAGGTGTTGCGGATCCCCCACTGTCGGCGCATCACCTCCGTAGGGGGAGTGGCCGTACACCGTCTGGGAGGGCATGGAACCGCCTC
The DNA here is from genome assembly GCA_037013635.1 of Plagiodera versicolora. Classification (NCBI taxonomy): domain Eukaryota; kingdom Metazoa; phylum Arthropoda; class Insecta; order Coleoptera; family Chrysomelidae; genus Plagiodera; species Plagiodera versicolora. The sequence goes on along the minus strand of CM072991.1, from coordinate 4,473,150 downwards.
CGGACACGGGCAGACCGCTGTGCGACAAACTGAGACTGCTGCCTTGGTTGAAGATCATCGCCGAGTTGCTGCTGATCACCGGGGGGCTGTTCTCTTCGGGAGGCGTCACCTCCAAGCCGATGCTGCCGTTCAGGGCGATCTTGATGGGGTAGTTGGAGTAGTTGGTGCCGAAGTGGCTCAGGCCGATGTCTTCGAGGCTGCTTTTTCTGCGAGCCGCGTTACCTAATGTCGAAAGTCGCATGAAAATTCCTCATGGAAGGGAGACTTCAAGTTCAATTGGTTGACAACATTGCTAAACCAATTCACTTTTATGTGTCTTTTTTATTTTTTTTGTTATTTAAACCAACTGTGGTAAAGTTTGAGCACAACAAACTGAAGAGTGTTCAGCTTACTCCGTAGCACGGGGTTTGTTTGGTCTACTGTTATATTATTCTTCGTGTCTTCTCTTCTTCTGGTATACGTTTGGAAGTGTTTCGGAATTAATTTCATTGTTTCTTTTGTGTTATTAACACTATCCAACACAGTGATTCAATTCACGAGTGGATTCTGTAAGAAAGGAGTAAATAAAAAAAAAATAAAAAAATATAATCCAGATCAACAAAAGAAAATAAAACTATTCGAAAAAAGAGTCGTATGGGAAATATATTATTCGTTACAATTTCGAAACGTATAAAATATGAAATTATCATAAATAATACTGTATATGGGGAAGTATTCTGAAATAGAACATGTGAAAAATATAAACCCGATTAAAAAATCATTACAAAAATATATAAACTAATAATTGAAAGAAAAAAAATAGCTATTTGTGTATTAGGAGCGGAAAGTGAAATTCAGTACTTTTTGCTGGAATTGCACACAAGATTTTTTTACGGTCACATTATTTTCAGGCCGATTATTGAAAAAAATATATATTATGAACAATACACTTCTTTACTTGCAAAGTGCTTCGAAGCATCGATTATTGTGGTTGATGATATTAGAGTTTTGGTTTTTTCGCTAAAGTATTGTATAGTTTTTGGTATTTACCGTAGTTGACAAGAGATTAAGGCTAATATTTCAAGCAAAATCTGCTTAATTTGGAAGTGTGCTTGAGGATTTACTGTCACTATTAATTTTTCAAAGAGCTTTCTAAAAACAGACAATATTTTTTGATGAATTGATAATGAAATAATGACGTTTCATTAATTACTATTTGCACGAATTATTACCTTCTGTGTGTTATATTTTTAGTAGGTGAATTTCATTGAATAAGGTTTAATTTCGTTCTAAATATCTTCAAATATTGATACTTCATCTGAAATGTTCAGACTGCCCAACATTTGAATATACCTTTTGTAGTTTTCTTTAGTTTATTTGTAGATGAAAACAGGTGAACGGAAAGTAAGCTCTAGAGTGGAAATAATGTCAACAATTGAAAACATCAACTTTGCGATTAGTTTGAGTGTGCAAAAGCCTAGTTTGGGTAGTCATCGTAGAAATACTATTTATTATCTATACTTAAATTCATGTATATGGGAATATATTCAGAGAGAATAAAAAAATGTGCTCATTCAGTAGATGAAAATGGTATGTTGTTGACTAGATGAAATGCGATTAGGAACTCAGTTATAGAATTTTTAGACATTGACATTAATATTTTGAACGATTGTTGTGATTATGTCATGTGCAAAAGATCAAATGTATTGAATCCTATTTAGGCAATTCATCGTCATAAGGAACCCACCACTCAAATGTTTTCTACTGTTGCATTGAATAACCCCTAGAAGTTTGATCCCATAGTTCTGTTACACCCTGTAGAACAAAATCAACTCTTCACACCAAAAAGATAAAGTCATCATAAATCTAAATAAGAATTCCTCAAAATAATGTTTTTGAAGCATACTTAGTTGAAATAGAAGTGTAATAAAAAAATACTATCGATTTATAAAATTTTGTACAATAAAAATATGTGAATGATGAATTTGGTGAGTTACAAGTACAAATACAAGTGGTCGTAGTTGAAACAATCTTGTTCCCATGGGAAAATTTTATCTGAGGATAGAAAACCGTCACGTACCTATGTTGGGCAAACCCTGCCTCAAAGAATTGGACCTCCTCAACAAAATATCATCGACGACCCTCAAACTGTTGGACCTCCCTCTTTGGTAACCGGCCACGGTGGGACTGTCAGGTAGAGACAACGAATTAGACTTGGTGTTGGATAACGGAGGCGGTCGAGGCGATTGGTAGCCCCCGGAAAGACCGAGGCCGGAGCCTCTTCTGCTGCCTCCGGCTTGCTGCGAAGAATTCGAGGCTGCCGTTTGGGCTAGAAGAGTTTGCGAGCAGAAACTTATGTTGGATTTGCGACGGCTGTTGTGGCGCTCGAAGGTTTTTTGGGCCGAAAAGGGGCTCGGGCGCACCAGGTATCTGTAATTGAGGAATTTTTAGTCAGTAAGTTCGATTGTATGGGGAAGTTTGTAGGTTGACACATAGATGGCGACTCTACTATTAAATTCACATGGGAATAACATGCAATGCAAAACATATTGATACTTGAAAAGGTATATTAAGAATTGAAATGAACCAAACAATAAATAAAAAATACTTTCATCATGAGATTTTTAGATGATACTGACATTTCAGTTAGTCAGTCCACCTGTCAAAATTTTTCGAAAAATGGAATATCTCAAAAACTAATCACGATAGAGGAGCAATTCAAAATGCAACAGGTCCAGAATTCTACGTTGAATTCGAAAATGTGAGAATAAACAGGGTGTTTCATTTGAAACAACAAAGTTGACATTTCTTCCGGTTTAACCCGAAGTAACGTAGCATATTGAAAATATTTTAGGAAAATAGGTCACACTGAGATGGAGCTGCCACAAAAATTTCAAAGTTGATATCTTTATTAGTTCTTCATAAACTCATAAAGAATGAGTTAGGTGAATCACCATGTATATTTGTTTTGACCATTCTTGGTTGTAGCCAATTGGTGAGCAGAATAAAGTGAACAAATCAAATAATATCAAATAATATAGCGAAAAAATATGCAAAATCCACGAAATTCTTATTGTTCAATCATCACCATATTTTATCTGCATTACTAGTTGAAAAACCCTAAGAATGTGACATTGCATGTATTCCCTTATGCCCTTCATATGGTTTTTATTGAGCACTACGGTCTCGTACACAGGTCTGGCAACTAGAGCACTTTTAAGTGGTGGGGGTTAACCATTTTTGAAGATTGTTTTGCAAGATTTATCCGCTAGGAGCGTAATTGTGCTGGGGTAAGATCTTTGACAGTTCGTATTGTGGTTGAAACAAAACAAACGGTTACTTAAAATTATTTCCTGCGAAATTATCCCAAGTAATCAAGAAATATCCGTATTTTCACACAGTTGATTGGAAATGGTTAGTGTTTGGCTGTCAAAGAGAGGGCAGCGTTGCAAGTGGCGAAACCCTAAACCGCCAAATTATCCTCAATTTTCGAATAACCTGTCACTCTACTAGTTTCCAAACATTCTAAGTACGATCGTGGCTCAAACTTTCGAAAAACACATGAATTCGACAGCTGTCATACTATTAATTTGTGAGTTGTAACTTTCTGAATGGTGCAACTATTGTTAGTTTCGAATAATGGATATAAAGGAATATCGTCTGATGAAGCATTATGTCGTGCTAGAGAATGAAAAGATGTCCTGGCGAAAATTTCTTTCAAGTCATAATTAGCATAGTGTTTTATCTTCATCAACTGTGGAGAGATTGATCGAAAAATTTTGAGAGACAGAATCCGTTGGAGACGCTAGATTCACTAATTGTCCAAAACAATATTTTCAAATGTCAATATCGAAGTATAACAATCTCGTTTAGGTTATCAAAATTTGCTTCCTAGTTCGTGTGACTCAACACCATCAGATTTCTTCTCATGGAGTGCATTACACGATTGAAGGAGGAGACTCAACGCTGCATCAACGAAAGTCAGCCACATTCATGTAGAATTTTCGACAAAGGAGTGTGTTTGCGTATGTAAAGTCGAGAAATCCATTTACCCGATGGGTTATTCCATAAAAACCCCATACTATGTTTTTGTGATTTGATAAAAAACTCAAAATCAGATCACTCGAAACTGTGTTCTCTATTTGATTCAGATTTTGTGTTAATTCTGTGACACCCTTTATAATTGTAATTCTAATGTAACAATTTTGAATCAAACTTCATTGAAACGATCATTTTGAGTACTATACCAGCCTACGAACTTTCCAGATCAACGTTATTTCGATTTTACTCACATGATGTCGCCCTCTTCGAGCTTGAGGTCACAGCTGGGGTTAATGATGACATATGACAGGCTGTTTCGTTTCTCGCTGACGTCGTTGTAGTCGATAGTCGGTAGGTTGAGACTCTCCATCCTGGACCTAACCAAATTGGCAATTTCCGCCCTTTCGATCTGTTGGTTGTGGTTGTCTTTGGCTTCATCCGTACAGTTGGCTGAATACTGCAATTTGACGTGTAAACATTGAGAAGCATCGACTGGAGATGCATTCACATGCACTACCAACTCGTCAGGTTAGGTTAGGTTAGGCCACCGAAAAAATAGTCGTGGAGAAATGATGAAGAAGTGTGGGTGTTGATGTGTTTGTTCGAAATGAGGAAGCCACTCACCATAGAGCCCCTTCTGTTAGTGCAGCCAAGACAATTGGTACTTTCCTTGGGCTGGTACGTTACCCCTACTCTATCTTGGTCGAGGTCCTCGTCAAGCTAGCGAAAAAGGAAGCCCCTAAACTAAGTACGTGCAACTACCCTTCCTCGTTAACCACAGAATGCGATTGAAAGAGTGAGTATTACGATACTGAACACTGTGAAAGATTTCAGTTCTTGACACCTCGTACCCAGATAGCACATAACATCTTAGGATGGGTTATCAGCTTCCAAACGTTTATACTTGAGAATATTCAATAAAAATGTTCTACGGATCATTGCAGAATATCTGAGAGGTTCTATGAATGGTCTTGTTCACCATTTCATCTTTGACAGGGTTAAGAGTTCAGAGTAGCTTTAGCTAATCTTCGCCTTTTCAGGGCAAATGTATGTATGTGCATTTGTTGAATAAGGCCGATTTATTATTATTATTATTATTATTATTATTATTATTATGTTCATTGAGATCTCAAATCATAACTGTCTATCTTCAGTTTTCTAAATGATATTCCAAAAAGGTGATAGTATGTTTTGGGCACATTTCTGGTCATGATACTACCGAGTGAAATAGTATGTGAACATTAAAAGGTGATATATTTCCTGTAATTTCTTGAATCCTTGCTTTCTTTTAATCTTCTTGGGGGAAATTTTCTTGGGATTTGGATTCAGTCAATGTCAAACTCTCTATAATCATAGATAAAGAAGAGGCCTTCTTCATCTATGCTATGATGTTATATATTTTCTTTTTAGAAACGTGTCGCTCATTGTTATGAGCTTTATCGATCATAAAGAATAAAAATACGAAAAAGTAAAATTAAAACCACATTGTGGCTATTAGAGCACTTTAGTATCAACAGTATATATCTTCATTCTATAAGCAATTCCTTCCTACACGTAGGAAGGACGTAATTATTTTATTTTGACATGATTGATAAAGTTCACAACAATGAGCGAAACGTCTAATGGAAAAATATATAACAGTATAGAGAGTTTGACATTGACTGAATCCAAATCTTAAGAAAATTCCCCCCAGAAGTTTGATTTAAAGATGAGGAAGAGAAGCTATTCCAATTCCACAAGTTTATACATTTTTTTGTTGTGTATGTTGAGATTTTCCATATCAGTTTTGTAGTTCACGAGTGAAATATTCATGATATTCAATATTGAACCTTTGATCTTGTTATTAATATATTTATCAATATGAAGTGGAATAGGGTGTCAGAAGCATGCATTTGTATCAAATTTATTTCGACTGAAAGTCAACAGGTTAGGTTTCACACCAATTTTCAATTTGAAAAAGGTTGATGTGTTTGTTTTCAAAAGGCCAATTCACTATATTGGTATCGCTCATTATTTATACGCGGAATCTGAGATAGTAGTATGCTGCAAGGGTAGATGACTCTTTCTCGCGTTTCGTCATCGTGGGATTTGTTGACTTTTCCGCCTTGAAAGAAGATCGTAGTGAATTGTAGTAGAATCCCTTGCTTCAAGAAGGGGAAATAAGGAATGGAGAGAAACCGTACAGGAAACATTCTGCTTGTATATTTGTTTGTCGTTTTGGTTCGTTGATTCTGTGTATGCATGCAAATAACATCGAAATTATTGAAGTGTGAATTCGAAATTACACAAGTCTTCAGAAAATACTTGAGAGCTGTTGAGCTACTGATGAGAACTTTATTTATGGATAATTGCATTGAAAAACCCATTGTTTATTTGGAACACATTTTTTTCCCAATGAGACTCCTCTTGGTACATTTTTGCTTGTAGAAATCATCTAGAAGATCTCTCGTAAGCGTCCAAAAGTATTCTGTCATCATTCATACGCTCCATCTCCCCTGGTATCTTTTTTCCATATCCTTGAAATAGTACACTTTGCTCTCAACTCACATCTCCTGAATTTTCTGGAAAGTAGTCGATGTGGGAATGAAGAAAATGAACTTTCAAACTCACTAGGCAAACTAAAGCTCAAAATGCTCTTAATATTCCTTCAATGATTTGCTTGTAGTTAGGATCTTTGTTATCGCCTAAAAATATTTTTATGACATCTTTAGAAGTAATCCAACTTTCTCTTTGGGGATCTGTCATGGTTATGATGGATTGTGGATCATTCCGAAGCCATCTAACCTGGTCCAATGAAAACACCTTCTTTCAACTTCTACAGGCCTGTAAACTTTGATATCAGGTATTTGAAGCAATTCATGTCCCTTTTTAGTGACTTTACAAATTGCTCCATCAGCTTCATGTGAAGCGGTGTTGACACAACTTTATGAATTGGTGAACCCAGATTGTTATTCATAGCTTCAAGTCGTCCCAAAAAACCACAATTTATTGTACAATTCTGGGTTTTGAAAAATAACCTGACGTTCTGAAATTATTCGAGTGTTATTTTAGTTTTCAGAACACTTGAATTCATCGAAATCATTCGATAATATCCAGACAGCTTTCTTTGTTGCGCAGAATTATTTCGTCATTCTTAACAAATTTCCAGTTTTCTTCATCATTTTCGAACATTGACTATCTATGGTCTTGTTGATTTAACGTTTTCAGCATTAGTTGAAAATCTCCGTAGAAAATCTGTAGAACATTTGTATGAGGTTTCAGAATATTATCATGTCTCATCTCATAGTTTATAGAATTCTCTCAGAACATGACTAATCTGTTGTGAATATGAGAGTGCTAACTGGGTTTATCTAGGACGACAAATAACTCTCCAATCAGAGTTATCTTCTTCGATAAGTCGAGAACGTTCCTTGCACAATTTAATTGATAATGAAAAGTTGTGAAAGCTTCCATGAGAGTTTCAGAGTCGAACGCGTTTTCTTCGAAAGTTGAGGCGCTCAGCACAATTAGTAATTTAGTTAGTCTGTATCGTAATACTCCCTATAATGGTTGTTAGGATAGTGATCAAATGAAATGACAGAAGTTCGAACGAATATTGTTAGATGTGCTGTTGAAGTTATGAAATTAGTTGTGAAGATAAATGAAACTAAATTGATTTCGAGGAACTTTCGTACTTGTTCCTGAAATTTCTCGTTTGGAGAATACACGTCTATACAATATGTGCACATTCGAAATGAATTTATGAATACAGTGACTGAATATCTACAATTATCAATGATATTCTTGAGTTCCATCGAATATTCTGAGCAAAACACGTGCCTTAACTAAAACGACATGCGATTTAGAAAATTATTCATAAACTTGTGAGTGGGTGCGTGTACAGTCGATCATTAAAATTTACAAGTGAAAAAGTGGGTTTCCTGTTTTCTATCCAAAAAAGTTCCAATGGGGATATAATGAGTATCAAAAGAGTTTTCATTCTTTTATACGAAATCGATTAGAGAGAAGAATTCGTGAATTATATTGAAACTTACTTCTGATATTATAATATTTCATCTTTGCGTGTTGCAAGACTTGGGAAAACGGCAGATTCATAAAGAGAAAGGTTGGTATATAAAGGCTGTCCATTTTTCGAGTACCACTATGGTGATCTCGCTTATTTTTAGAAGTTACGAAGTTCAATTGAAGCGTTTTTCGTTTTTAAATGTTCGGGATGAACTGAACTAATTGGACATTTTGAACCAAAACTCAACTTCTTGGCATCGCCTTTTTAATAATTCCCAAAATGGCGAAGAAACCTGTAAACTGTTCTAATAAACGCCCTTTTGACTTTCAACATTTGTTGGTAACGTTTTTCATTCTCTTCACACCGATGTATCGCACATGGTAATGGAATATTTCAATGCAAATTTTATTGAATATGCCAAATATTGGAATCTGATTGATTAGTAGGAAACTTTGTTGACAATAGGAGTTCCAAGTTCCAAATAATTCCTTGCAAAATATTTTTAAAAAATATGAAATTTTGGCGAAATTTTATATCAAAACCACCACCATGTGTGATACATCGCCATAGGAAGAATAAAAAACGTTACCTGATATTGTTGAAATCGAAATGGGCGTTCATGAGGAAAATAAAATTTGCAGAGTTTTTTTATACTCAGAAAACAGTGCCTGAATAAATTTTTGGTTGAAGGCTCAGTATGATTATTTTATTATTAAAAAAAATTCAAAAAAGAATCGAGAAATTCCTCAGATTATTATCTAGCACGAAAATTCACAACTTTGCGAAAACCAGACAGCCTGTATGAGTAAGTTATCAGGCTGTTCCACAGAAAAGGAAATGAGGTATAGCAAGTATTTAATTTCAGATTTTTTAAGAAAATAAAGAATGGGATCGAACAAGTATATCCTACCTTCACGCCCAGTGCATAGTTCTTGATTAAGAGTGATGAAAAGCAAGATATTAGTCGTGATTAGTAAGACGTTAAAAGGGAGGATTTTTTTGAAGAATACGATAAGCTTTTAATTTTGTACAAATCATCACTCAATATTCTATATAAATTGAAGCCACAATAAGGGAGACCACTCATTTTTCAAATCAGGATAATCGTGTTTTGTATGTCCAAATACATATAATTTTTCATCAGGTCTTTATAATGAATAGAATAATAATATAAACGGAATCGATTTCAAATATACAATCTCATGCGCCATTTTTAAAGGTTGCTCTCATTGGTGTAACGCAGTGTGACGTGCTTAACCCTACACGCCCATCGACCTTGAACTGACCAATCATAGATAATTGTTCCATGGTAAATATTACAGTGTTGTCGCACCATTCATTCAACTCATTCTTGGAATAAAAGATGTAAATGAAAACAATATAAATGATATTTTTTCCCTAAATCATCATCACTTACCGATACGTTTTTGATAGAATATATCAAAGAAATGAAGAGTCATCCACAAGTAAACTTGACAACATTACAGTGGTGTGAGCAAAAGATATATGGAAACAGACAGAGATAGATTTAGGGTAAAGCACGTCATACGCTCATAGCACTGCCCACTTATTCCTGGCTTTTTTAAATTTTGAATGAAAATGCTGTAGAATCTATTTGCTTAGATTTTGATTCTTGATATTGGATGTACAATGAACTAATATCATTATTCATCGATTAAGTACTTCATCACATAGTGGTCTTCCCCACTAGTTGGTGGCAAATACAGGGTGGGCAAATTTCCATGTTTATGTAGGGTTATTCGGTAACTATACACGTTATAATAAACACAATGAAAATAAAAATAACAATCGTTTGTCGTCTTTTGTTTTCGAGTTATAAACGAAAGCTTGACTCGTCATGGTATTCAGAGAAGTTAGGAAAATTTAACTCTCAAATTCTGAAGATACTTTTTTCCGTTGGATCCATTGGCGTAAAAATACTGTTCAATTTTGAGTTATTACCTAGAGTCATCAAATAGGAATTGAAGTTGACTATTATATACTTGTGATGGATAAATTTCCGTCTTTTCAAATACAATTGATTATCTAATAAAAAAGTCAAAGACTCGAACTTCTGCATTAAACACGAACACAAATGGCCAATTGCAATTTTTCATATCTCCCATAGTTACTTTGATACTTTTTACAAACATCGGAATTTGCCAACCTTGTATAGTAATATTGAGTGTGGATAATAAAGATGACCTCAAAAGTTAAATTGCGTAATGCTCAAAAAACCTAACCTTACTTATTGAAATGAATATTTCCTGTTACGCAATTCAACTTTTGCAGCGATGCCTTCACAAAACTGACAAAGAGATAAAAGTTAGTTGAAAGAAGCGACACCAATCCGTGTTAACCGAAGAAAGAAAGAAAATTCCCACCATCCAACTGTCAATTGTCAACTTACCGACGGCACACGCACGCACGACGACCACGGCGACGACGCAGCGCTCATACTCACGTGTGACGAGTCCGACACCGAAGTGTCCTGCGTCCTGTAGATCCCGATTGGAATCTCGCACGTCGTCGAACACAGCTTCTGGTACAATCGGCCGTACGTGCGTATCCACATATCGTCCTTGGTTATCTTCATCTGCAACAGATTGTCTTTTCATTCGAAAATTTACTAGAAACAGGTACCTGTCACAATCAACAAGTGCTTGTCACAATCAACAAGTATCTGTCACAATCAACAAGTGCTTGTCACAATCAACAAGTGCTTGTCACAATCAACAAGTGCTTGCCACAATCAACAAGTATCTGTCACAATCAACAAGTGCTTGTCACAATCAACAAGTATCTGTCACAATCAACAAGTGCTTGTCACAATCAACAAGTGCTTGTCACAATCAACAAGTATCTGTCACAATCAACAAGTGTTTGTCACAATCAACAAGTATCTGTCACAATCAACAAGTATCTGTCACAATCAACAAGTATCTGTCACAATCAACAAGTATCTATCATAATCAACAAGTATCTGTCATAATCAACATGTATCTGCCATACAATTCTGTCACAATCAACAAGTATCTGTCATAATCAAATAGTATCTGTCATAATCAACAAGTATTTGTCATAATCAACAAGTATTTGTCATAATCAACAAGTATTTGTCTTAATCAATAAGTATCTGCCATACAAGTATCTGTCATAATCAACAAGTATCTGTCATAATCAACAAGTATTTGTCATAATCAACAAGTATCTGTCATAATCAATAAGTATCTGTCATACAAGTATCTGTCATAATCAACAAGTGCTTGTCACAATCAACAAGTATCTGTCACAATCAACAAGTATCTGTCACAATCAACAAGTATCTATCATAATCAACAAGTATCTGTCATAATCAACAAGTATCTGCTATACAATTCTGTCACAATCAACAAGTATCTGTCATAATCAAATAGTATCTGTCATAATCAACAAGTATTTGTCATAATCAACAAGTATTTGTCATAATCAACAAGTATTTGTCTTAATCAATAAGTATCTGCCATACAAGTATCTGTCATAATCAACAAGTATCTGTCATAATCAACAAGTATTTGTCATAATCAACAAGTATCTGTCATAATCAATAAGTATCTGCCATACAAGTATCTGTCATAATCAACAAGTATCTGTCATAATCAATAAGTATCTGCTATACAAGTATCTGTGACAATCAACAAGTGCTTGTCAAAATCAACAAGTATCTGTCACGATCAACAAGTGCTTGTCAAAATCAATAAGTATCTGTCACGATCAACAAGTGCTTGTCACAATCAACAAGTATCTGTCATAATCAACAAGTATCTGTCATAATCAACTAGTATCTGTCGTAATCAAAAATTTCCTGTTAAGAACCAACGGGGTAAGGTGAATGGGAATTAAGAGTTATTTACCGAGGTGAGGAATCCGGAGCCCGGAGCCTGATCGATGCCGAGAAGTAGCCTGACGAAGGTGATGACGTAGTCTTTGACGAAGGCTTGGTAGAGAAGGGTGTCCAACATGCTCGCACTGAAAACCGTACCGGCTGCGAAGGGCAGACGAAACATGTAAGAGATGTGCGAACCGCGTTCCTTTTCTCGCTGGAAGAAAAATACTGTGAACGACTTGGTATTGGGGATCATAAATTTGCCTCAGATTCGCTTTGAGATAAGATGTAGAGCTATATGATTATTTTCCTAAAACTTCTTCAGGGAAAACCTTGTAAAAAACTTTGGATTCAACGAGATTTTGAAGGTGATGCTCTTTACTCTTACCCTCTTTACTATTTTTGGCTGCTTCTAAGGAAATGATATTTTATTCGTTTATGTTCACGAAGAAAGAAAATAATTTGTGCCAATATACAGAGTGGTCACTTTATAGCATACTGAAATGAAAACTACATACGAGTACATTTACAGTGCTACTGAAGACAAAATTGAAAAACAGATTTTCATCCCCTATTCCTATCGATACATCGTCGAAAAATATTCGAATGAATCAAAAAATTAATGGAATGAACAAATTATTCGAATTAACACTACAATTGCTGCTGGGGGTGTTCAAAATGTTCCCATTTAGTAGATTATGTGTTTGGTTTCCTCCCTAACCCTTTGTAGGACCTGCATATCAATTCTGTTGCATTCTTCGGTATTTAAGCAGTTCATCAACTGTCATCAACTGGCCCACACTTTGGACTCAAGATAATCCTATAGGAAAAATCCTTATTCAGATCTGGTGATCTTGGTGACTACTCAAGGAACCCACTATGCCAGGAGGTAAATGGAGAACATTATGGAAACCTCCCGCACCAATCAAGTTGTCAAACAGATCAGTTCTTGTAGTTGATTTATTTTCGGAAATTCAATCAGATATTATTTGTTTATTTATTCTGATTTATATCCCACATCTATAGCAACGATCTATTGCACGATGACCCCGCTATATAATGATAATAATAAAAATAATGATAATGATAATAATAATCTCGCTTTTGAAATTAAACGAATGTGGCATGCCCAAAATGTCGAAATAGTCCCAGTCACAATATCATCAACCGGTGTAGTGCCTAAGACCCTGCACGACAGTCTCGCAAAACTGGGACTACCTAAGAACACCTTATCTGAGATACAAAATGCTGTTATTCTGAATACTTGCCACATAGTACGCAAGTTTATGAGTATGTAAATTGAGCCTAATCCCTTTGGTACATAGTACCCGGGATAGGTAAATATACCGGTGCTAAGCCGAGTAGTCCAAAAGAAAAGAAATGATAATAATAATAATAATAATAATAATAATAATGATAATAATAATAATAATAATAATAATAATAATAATAATAATAATAATAATAATAATAATAATAATAATAATAATAATAATAATGATAATAATAATAATGATAATAATAATAATAATAATAATAATAATAATAATAATGATGTTTATTTCAAAGAATGCTACAATTATTTAAACAAAAAACAATTAAAACATTCAATAAAATAAACAATCGAACATAATGATATTTTAAAACCGATGTTGAAAAGTAGGGTCCTAGATTTACAATCATTTTTAAAAATATTTGATGTTCTTATTAAAAATCCCCTGCACTAGTGCTGTACTGATTGAGTTTGCGAAAGTTGAACCTACGAAATGCTACTGATTTGAGCCAAGCTGAAGGGTTTTAAATATTCTCTTTGAATTCATAATCAGTCCCAAACATGAAACATTTGTTCTGACTGACCTTTAAAAAGGAGTAGCTATAAAGGGGACGAGGTAAAAGGGATGAGAATTTTTCTTTGCTAACACCTCGTTTGCAATAAGATGACATGTGAGTCTATGTATTGGCCTTATTTTCTCGCTCTACTAACGATGTGAGTTTTCTACCTCTAATGATCTCATCAAATATCAATTAACTATCGCTGTGCACCTTTTTCTAGTGATTTCTGAACGTGCCTCGGGAATTTTTTCCTAGTGAAATTGAAGGTTCCGGATGTAGTGGTATTTTTTTTTTCAAATTGGTTGTATGGCCTTACCTTTTCCATTTTGGAAAGGTGTAGTGCGTATTTATCGTGGGCTCTGAACTGCATGAATCTCATATTCGACGATTGAGATAGTTCCGTTATACTCTTGATGCTCGGGAAGAACCTGCGAACCGAATCGAGTTTCAAAAGTTATTCAGGCAAACGGTGTTAGCTCGACTTACTTGAACATTGTTTGTACAGCCACAATCGTATTACAATCCGACAGAGAATCCTCTTCTGCTGAATTCGACAATTCCTTGTTTACTACCACCACATTCTCGGCCAAGGTTATTCCGGCGCGTAGTAGATCATCTAGGCTGGAAAAAAATCACATCAAAACGACGGGGGAAACAACAGCGGAAATTAATTTCATTCCAATTTCACACCCTTATGCATCTCGTTTGTGATCATTAGGAGATGATGTATGTGTCGAGAACAGCGATGCGTGGTGGAACAAAATATGTTCTGATGGTGTTTCATATATTTGTATGTACGTGAAAGGTATTCATTTTTGAAAAGGAGAAAGGTGAAGATAATGCAGTGTGTGTTTTCTTCCATGGAATTAAAGCTCTGGTATAGTGGGACGTGGGTTCAGGTGAATACCAAACAGAGTTCGAATTGATTTATTTCAACAACACTCAGTACATTAATTTGTGATTGAGGTTATCGTAAATATAGTCCTGTATTTGTAGAAGCTTCACATTATTTCCTGAAGTTTTTAGAGAAATGTCATTTACACCAGTATTTCTCAACCTTTTTTTGGCTTGCGATCCAATAAAATCTCCTTGATAACAGGATTTTGATAAGTATGAAATAACTATTGCATAAGTTAATTATGATTTTATGAAGGGTATCCAGAAATGGAAATGTCGAATGGAAACTACTGTTACTCGAGGCTCACTTACACATATGAGTATATAACGGATAAAGAAATCACAGAAGATCAAAAATAACAAATCAAATATTCATGAACGTAAAAACATAACCAAAATATCATTCTCCCGATGATTGAAAAAATGAAATCCAGGTTGAGAAGGTAAGATTTCTTCTCGGATACAAATAATTTCCTAGTAAAAGTTCGTGCGGTTTCTTGAACTGTCATTTCGACGTCACATTCAGATAATGTCATTGAGTGTTTGCCAAATCAGCCAATATTTCACTTTTGATAATGAATGAGCAGATTTAAAAAAAATAATCGCGTTCTCCTCTTTGGAATATTGTAAAAAGTGAAAAATTCAAATTTACTAAAGCTCTACAAGCGTTATCTTAGTTATCTAACTAATGAACTTCGATTTGTCAAATTCAAATGATCCAGCATCAAGTTAAAAGAGTACAGTATATTTCAATATTTTTTCGTAGAAATTTCATACAATATTTTTCGAATATCCTACTCTGATGTATCATTAGTTTCAATCATGTCCTTTCAAAAAATTCACAAAAACATGCTTTCTTTTAAACAAATTGAACATACCCTCCTCAATTATTTTCACTTTTCATTTCGATTATTGCTGAAAATTTGTTTTCCAGTTTTTCCAACGATAATTCATTGTTATTCGAAATATTGTATCTGTATTAATTGTTAATATACGGAGTGTTGCTAACCCGAAAATTGTAATGAGACATATGTCATCGTTCCAAAAGGTGATATGTAATCAGAAAGTGAGGTGAATTTGCCTATGAAATGTAAATTCTCTAGTTATTCTTTCAAACCAATTCAGTCGAAGTAATCCTCGTTCGTTTGACTTCCTTCGATTCGGTTTTTATTTTCTCAATCATATCGAAACGGCATCCTCAGTTTGAGTTTGCGAATGCCCAGAAGTCACATGGAGCCCAATCAGGCAAATACAGGGGTTGCGAAATGATATGAGTCGAGTTTTTGGTGGAAAAGTCGCGAAGAACCAATGGAATATGACATGGTGTTTGTAGTGATGAAGGAACCAAGAGTTGTTCGTTCAAGACTTGACGCATTCGAGATACAAAACATTCTTCAAAATGGTTTGGGTTGAGCCAAATGATATTCAAACATTATCAGTGAGATATTTAATTGTCAATTGACAATTTTCAAGCACCAAATCGTTGATGGTCATTGACGGTTCGTCCTCAACGTGTTCTCGGCTCTCTTCGAATTTTTTTTGTACCATAATATGATCATCAAAGGCATTTCGCAACATTTTTAACATTTCCGCACAAGAAAAATTGTATGTAACTTCTTTGCTCAAAGAAATCATCAACACCAATTATAAATAACGAAAAATTCATCTCCAGTTGTTTACAGAAAAACGTTTAACTCGAAGACTATCGATCCTTCTGACTATGAGACGCTATGCAAATATTATAGACAGTTCTACCAACCTAGGAAAAAATTTACCTGCCTTCTCAATTATCTGGAGTATAAATCACAATGTTATCTTCCACTTCATGATCACAGTGGTAATTCTGAAAGTTCCTATTAAACGTGTCAACTAACCAGTCAATGGATCCTAACATCCAGTAGACCAGCGGAAAATAAGAAACGGCATCGACAAAGGCGATATCCGGTCGCCGTTCCAGCAGTAAAATGATGGGATTGAGAGAAGTCTTGGATCGGAAGTGCGCCCTCAACGGTATGATGAAATTATAGATGCCGTTGGAAGCATAATCTGCAGCGAGGATGATGGTTTTGTTCTGCCACTGGTAGTCTCTGGCGTTGCGATAGTTACAGTGGTCACAGGTGTGGGCCAACTGGAGGCAGCACAGCGGTTTCTTCTCTTTGAGGAGGTAGCAGAGGGTCGGACTGACGCCGATGTACGGACTGACTGGCGGGAATCCTTTGACGATGCTGTGTGGTAGGAAAAAATTATTGATTATAGCATACGCATTACACTACTAGGGGCTTCACTCAGTCAACACACTGTATATTCAAGAGTTGGGCTGAAAAGTCCGTAGGCTTGCACGAAAAAAGTAGGTTTTTGATTGAATATGCACCACTAACGTGCAATTTCAGAACTGAAAAAAATTTGCGTATATCCATGAAATTGTATAATAAAGTCAACTTGAAACTATACTTTGATGATTTGTCGTTCTTCTAAGTAACTTTCAATCGATTTGGAATCAATATTAGGAAGTTATTGATAAGCAAGAAATAAAATTTATTTTCCCTTTTTTCTTCACTATCAGCTTATAGAACCCACTAGATCTACAGTATGTAACTGAATAAGTTTAAAACATTCAAGGGGGTGATTCCTCATAAAAAACTTTCATATGAAGAAACTTTATTGGAGCATCCCAGGTCAAGATACATCCCCTTTATTTGAGCGAATACGTGGCTCAATGCGAAGACGTCTAGACGCATGTGTAATGTCTGATGGTAGACATATTGAACATTTACTATGATTTCTACATGTTGTATGTAGTGTTATTAATAAATTAGTTTTATTTATTTCTCTCATTCAATGCAGGTAGTGAAATATTTTTTTGCAGCGAAGAAGTTTATTTTAGGCAAAACATTCAAGGGACATTTTTTGTTTAGAATGAAACATGCTATCGGAAATAAATTTTTGAATGGTGAACAAATAATTAGACGAAAAGTTACATGGAAATAAATTTGAGAGGTTGCGTTTTCCTTCCCTTATAACCATGGGGTAAACCCAATGAATTACTGGCTGAGTGTCTTTTTGGTAGTAGAACATGTTAGGTTAATTTCGATACTGTTCCTTTTTTAGTGCTTGTGAAAAAAAGTGTTAAACAAATTTTATGTACCCCCTTCAAGGGGCTGTATCAACATGGGATATTCGAATGAAGTTTCTTTATATGAAAGATTCTATCTTTTTTTGATGAGTAATCACCCCCTCAAATGTTTTACACTCATTCAGTTACATTCTGTATATCATATTGTCAGTATCATAGTGGATTGTAATCTGTGAATACTTCTGTATTTATGGATGAATAGAGACATGAATGGATATGATTTTACCATTCAATATAGACTTCAAAGGGTTGTCATGAAATTTTTTGTTACCATTTGCATGGTACGTTTTGTATTGAGGTCAAATCTGTTACCGAGCATTCTCGACATCCAATAGCAAAAAAGTAACTTTGTGCCAGATCTGGAAAATACGGTGGATGCGAAGCTCAATTCTCGTAATTCTTTTACGTTTCCATTGATTTCTGACAAGAATATTCAATTTTGAGAATTCTGAAATATCACCTTTATTTCTTGAACGTTTTCTAGAAAAATTATTCAGCTTCAGTGCAGATTCCTCCATTCACGCGACATATCACATATAGAGATAGGATTCTCAAATAAACATTATGAATGCAGTATTTTTCATATTACAAACATGTATCCGACATTCGCATGAATATTTCTGTGGTTTCACAGTTGTCAATCAACCCATGGCTGATGAAATCTTTATAATTGACTAAATGATAAATGAACCCTTTTCCAACACGTGTCACGTTATCGAGAAGTATCAATATTCCCCATAATATCATCGAATTCGTCCGTCTCGGACCAAAATATGTACGTACCAACAAAAAGTTTTACCAAAATTATTATTTTTATCCATGCACGACCTTCTTTTTAACCAATATCTAAGAATTATTGAAATTTGTTTTCCAGTCATGAACCAATAGTACAACAGCTGTCGAATTCATATATGTATCTTTCGAAAGTAAGGGCTAACTGAAAATCGCCCTCTATGTGTCAGCCTACAAACTTTTAAGCCCACCCAATGCATTGAACTTTCGACACTTTAAAGAGTTTATCACAGCTCCTTCATTAGGAGTTGGTTACCTTGTAAAATAAGTATGCTAATATCCAATTCCGGTTGAACACTTGATTGATAATCAACCAAATTCTCAGAACGGAAACGTTGAACATCTCTAAGGAACAGTTCACGTGATAAACCCTGTATTGCGGAAATGAACAGATAATACGTTTAGAGCACAGAAAGCATATACTAGACCCAGACAACAGACTACAACCATATCTTCCTCCGTCTCCAAATACAGAGAAAACCGCTATACTATTCTAGTAGCAAGATATTGAGATAATTTGAATTGTTTTGTGCATAAAGTGGGAAGATTCGATATTTCTCGTGTATTCTCTTGTTCGCTTACAAGAGATATAACAAAAATGTTTCTTATAACCCAAGATATTTGAAAGACTTCACCATGTGTTTCAGATACAGTGGAACCTCGACATACGAGTTCTTTTTAGCTCCCAATAATACCTCAGTTATGTGATCTACTTCCGGTAGACGAATGAGCGTATTTCCACATTTTTGTTGATATTTCTTTGAATATCCCTTTCAGCAAGTGCTATGCTCATACAATCATACAAAGATCCATCTGTCTCTGAGAAATATGCTATTCAATACAGGGTATTTTTTTTCACGGGCTACATAAAAAAATAAAGTTGATGGTGGTTTCTCCGAAACGAAACATCATACGGAAAATCTGACAACGCTGTTTTGTAGGAATTAAAAAATTGCAACGAGAAAGTGTCTTTTGTTTTCTTGTATCTCCTCAAATAATGTCAGAAAAAAATTAAAACAAAATCGGCAAATTCCGTTTTTTCAGGCATATCTCCGGAACTAATTGGAATTTCAGAACTTTCTGAACGGCACATTGTTAGACTTGGAAATGCGCAACTTTTCACTAATTTAACCATCTCCGTATCTCTTATGGTTTCCGAGATCCCCATGATAGACATCCTTATCTTGGACTCATTGTATATACGAAGATTGTATTCTCTATCATAGAGTTGTAGATGACACATCTTATTTAGTCAGTCTATTCGTCAAAATTTATAGAAAAAAATGAAATATCTCAAAAACCAATCATGATAAAGGAACGATCCAAAATACAATCGAACCAGAATATCATGTGAAATTCGAAAATGTGAAGATAAACAGGATATGTTCCTTCCGAAAACACAAAGTTGATATCACTTCTGGTTAAACCGGAAGTACCAGCGTGCTGAAGATATTTTGGAGAAATAGTTGACATTGAGCTGTAGCTACCACAAAAAATATCGAACACCCTGTTTAATATTTCATAAAACTGTTGAGGGTACTTGATAGGATACTTAATATGTATACGAAGATTGAATTCTTTATCATGATAGTTGTAGATGATACAGATATTTCATTTAGTAAGTCCATCCGTAAAAATTTTTAGAAAAATGGAATATCTCAAAAACCAATCATGATAAATGAACGATCCAAAATGCAATCGAACCAGAATTTCATGTGAAATTCGAAAATGTGAAGATAAACAGTATGGTTCTTTCGAAAAAACAAAGTTGATATCACAACCGGAAGTAACAGCGTGTTGAAAATATTTTGGGGAAATAGATCACATCAAGCTGTAGCTGATATCTCTGATAATTCTCCATAAACCTCCAATGTATTAGTTAGGTGAATCACCCCGTAGATTGTTAGATATAAAGCATGATTTTAATTTTCTTTCAGGCAAATACCCAATAATGTTCGATTATTTCTAAACTTCATAAGCCAATTTAGGAATTTTGAATAAAATATTGGAAATCGATGTATCACAAAAACCAAAATTGTGAGTCTAATAATTCGGCCACCCACTGTAAAAACTCGTACGTCGCGAAACCACTGTATACGTTATTTACTTCCAATATTTTCTCACGTGTACCAGTGTTCTAAAATCATTCGAGCAGACTCTAACAGTCAAAAGAACACTAAGAGTAGGGATACTAGGGGTAAACTCACCTAAAGCATTCGTCATGCCATGCGCTATCCTCGGAACCTTGTCGCCTGAAACCGGACCTGGGAAGTTGAGTGCGAGGGTCAGAGGACAGAGACAGAGACAGATAGACAGAGAACGATCGAAGAATGGAAGAGAAAGAGAGAGAGATAGAGTGAGAGCGAACGTTTCAATAGGCGTGTCATGATCGTGCTTAGTCAGAATGGGGCGTTGTAGTGGGGGCAAGCGAATGGGACAGTGCATGAGTAAGTACATCCTAAGACATGCGTGGATGAGAGCTAATTTTGGTCGTTTCATGATTTCTTCGTAATACATACAGTACCATTCAACTCTTTCTACAATGACATTCATTTAATTACGTAATAAATGGAAGAAAATCTCTATCTGTGATCAAGAAGTTCAAAAATATCATCAACTCAGGCATTATCAGATGTACTGAGTGATTTTTAGTTCCTTCAGAAATCCTTTTTTTTTAATCTCAATTGTTATTTATATTTTCGAAAAATAAGTAACATTTTGTGAAAAAATTTTTGAGAACATCTTTGGTGAACCTCATAAAATTTAACCATAATCAATGTTTCCGAATCTCTCAATCATTACGAATATCATATATCAGAAATTGATTTGAAAACTCCGTTTTTGTTTTCCTTAGGGTGATCTCGTCGGTATAAGAATTGGCAAAACCATTGAAAACCGTTAATTATGCTTTACATATCAAAGAATTCGTTCGTAAGGTTTTTGTTGCATGTCACTTCTTTTGGCAAAATAATTTTTATCCTCATTTAAATAACTTTAAAGAACTCCTCATCGATTTCTGCAAATAAATTACTACCACAAAGACGGGTTGATCAAGATTTTTCTCCATTTGTTGGGTACTGCATGAATGTCACTACACAGGGTGGCCCAACGAAAACGTACTGGAAGTTATAACTACCAGGAAGGGATTTTATCGAGAAAAACCTGAAACACGTCAACTTTTAAGGCGAAAAGTATAGCCAAAACTTACAGCTAGCAACTACTGAGTCTATTTTGATGAAAAAGAAAATGTTTGGTATGCAAAAACACGACAATTTTTTGCTCAATGAAAACTACCAACTAGCTGGAATGAACAAAAACAGAAAAAAGCGAATTGTTTTTGGCGAAAATATCCTCAATATTTACTACAACAAAACGGTAAGTTTATAAGCGAAATTCATTTACTTTTGTCGTTTTTTGAGAAATGCACTAGCGACATTTCAAAGGTCCATATCTTTGCAACGAGTAGAAGAAATTTGGAAAATAACAAAAGCAATGTATAGGGAATCGAAAAGGCTCTTCAACGAGGTATCATTCGACCCCCACTTAGGAGGGTAAAGTTTGGATTATACTTTTCGCGTCAACAGTTGTCCCCCATACAAAGTCGACATGTTTCAGGTTTTTCTCGATAAGATCTCTTCCTGGTACGTTTTCGTTGGACCACCCTGTATTTAAAAATACACAGATTATTCACGAACTGCAGGTTATGATCCTATTCGCATAAATATTCATACGGTGTGGGCACAGTGAAAAGTCTCCTAAGGATCATAGGTGGAACTCTGAAAAGAGTTGTATATAACTTGGGAGACTTTTCTCGAAAAGTTGGGAGAATTAAATTACAAACGACATTATACAAGTGGAATGGAGCTCTAAGAAAGTTATATTTTCTATTCGACAGACCCAATAACTTTTCACAAACAAACTTTTTTCCAAGGTATAGTTCAATTAGAGATATGGTTGTGGATGTAACCATACTTGTGCATTATTTTTGGGCATCGTACGTCTCAGAAGAAAAAATGAGATCCAGAAGCCTGATTTGTTGATGAAAAAATACATCCCTGGGTTTACACTCAGCCCAGTCCACTGCACGTCCTCGCGAAAAACCGAACGTTAAGGAAGCAACGAGCAGCAACAGTGGTAGGAGCATGAGAAGTATCGTATTCACACTCTCCAATTCCCTGCCCAATCGGGTTCAGTGTGAATCCGATATACAGGCTGGTCCAACGAAAACGTACCGGAAGGTATAACTACCATGAAGAGATTTAATCGAGAAAAACCTGAAACACGTCAACTTTTTATATGAGGGGGAGAACTTTTGACGCAAAAAGTATAGCCCAAACTTTATCCTTCTAAGCGGGGGTAGCATCTCCTATTTTTTTCAAGTGGGAATGAGGATCAAATAATACCTCGTTGAAAAGCACTTTTGATTCCCTATGCATTGCTTTTTTATTTTCGAATTCCGTCTACTCGTTGCAAAGATATGGACCTTCGAAATGTCGCAAGTGTATTTCTCAAAAAAATACAAAAAATAAATGGATATCGCTTAAAAACTTAGCGTTTTGTTAAAGTAAATGTTGGCAATATTTTCCTAAAAACAATTAGCTTTTTTTCTCTTTTTGTTGATTACAGCGAGTTTCTCGATAAAACCTCTTCCTGGTAGTTATACCTTCCGGTACGTTTTCCTTGGGTCACCCTGTATGTGGTCCTCATATCATTCGTTGAATACAACCTGCAGCTCAGAATTTCCTCTCACACAACCTAGGTTATCTAATCCACAACACAGCAATTATACACGACATCATAAAGATAAAGATTTTCCATCAACCATTAGTCCTTACGTTTTTGACAGTTTCCCTACGTCCTTCAACATCCTATCGAAAAAATCGAATTCCAACTCAAATCACCTATTTCAACACATAGTTTACCGATAGAGCTTGCATGAAATGTAACGTAACGTAACGTAAAGTAAACGTAACGCCAAAAACGTAAAACCCTCCATATCGAATTTCCTAACTTACGCGATCTTCTCGCTGGGCGACCTCCAAGGCACGTCGTCTTCGAGCTCGTCCTCGCTTTCGTCTCCCTCTTCTTCTTCTTCCTCCTCGGTGGCTTGAGCTATGTTGAGGGTACTGTTGGTGAACATGTCGGGTACCGGAAGAATGCTGGGTCGACGAGAATTGCGACGTTGGTTGATGGCGTCCGGACTCAATAAGTTGGGGTTCTCGCTTCCCAAGCCTCTAGGGATGTCCAGGTGGTTGCCTTAGGAGAAAAAGAGTGTGAGGTAAGTGACTGGAGTTTTTTCAATTCACGTTGGTGCGCTGAAAAGTTCGTAGGGTGATACATGGACGAGGCAACTGGTATTTTAAAGCCATGTGATTTTTAGTCAGTCCCAACTAGATGACTACAACTAACAACTCAATATTCTACTATACAGGGTGTTTCAGAATTGCACGGCAATATTTCAGGAACGTATTCTCTGGTACGAAATGAGGAAAAAAGTTCCTATGAACATGTGTCCGGTCGCGAGTATTAGTGGAGTTACAGTGCTTGATTTACTACAGATAGAGCTTTCAAATGTCGTATGATAGACTATCAAGCAATAGGTGCTGCTCAATATGAAAGTAATTGTTTTTCAAATATCGTACAGGGTGTTGCGTTTTCCGAGGTCTCAATCCATAAAAGCCTCAAGAAAAATTTGCTCGTACGCTACAGGTGAATTCTATTTTTTTTATCCTCCAACCTATCACCTAAATTTTGTCCCTCCTAACTTTTGCTCAAATTCCGTTAAGTTTCCTCAGAAATTAATAAATTTGTAAATTGGCTCGAAGTTACATTCTCTCTCTTTTTTGATATTCGGAAATTGAATGAAGAAAAAAATCACTAAGTGCCATTCTCCACGAGCGACAAAAACGCGACCGTTTAGTCGCGCAAACGCGTGAAAAGTTTTCCTATTCTACACGAGCGTTTGATTGTCCGCCGGTAAACAGCGATAAAAACGCGAGAGAAACGCTCCCTCCATTCTACACGAGCGAAAAAAAAAACGCCTTGTCCTTAATGTCCAGATGGATCCCATCCAAGTTAGTTGCATCGCTGCAAATCATTTGCAATTACTTCAATTACTTCAAAACATGATGAAAGAAGACGATGGTGGAATCATCCACTACTTTCAAAACGCTTAACGGTTGGTATTTCAACCAACACTTGGCCTTCGTCCCCCTATTAGAATATTCTTTACTCCTAACATCATACAAAGGAGGTTGATCCTCAATTTCACATTAAAAACCTTTCAGAACATATTGAATAATTAAAATAAGTTTCCTACTGTACTGATAATAACAATAGTTAACTGACTCGCCTGGAAGTTTTGGCGCCGGTAAAAAGCTTGGAAAACGCCACGTGGAGAATGACTCGCCGTTCTCCGGCGGGCGACTTTTTCGCGTCAGGTGGCGTTTAAAACGCGTCGGCAATAGTTAACGCGTCCAGTCGCGACCGGTAAAACGCCCGTGTAGACAGTCCCATTTGAACTTGTTGGTTCTGTAGCACAGGCGTTTTCTTAGCCGGCAAACGGTCGCGTTTTTGTCGCTCGTGGAGAATGGCACTAACAAATGTTCAGAGGAATTGTTCTAAGTGGCCTCCGTTTTGTTGAATGCAACATCGAGCACGACGAATCTATGATTCCTTGGCTTTTCGTATAAACATCCTGTAACTCCGCTAATAATCGAGTACGGTCACACGTTCATAGGAACTTTTTTCCTTATTTCGTACCAGAGAATACGTACCTGAAATTTTGTCGTGCAATTCTGGAACACCCTGTATATTCGCATCAGCATCAAGAGTTTGTTGAATTTCTTGAAATGTTTGATTGATGTAAATGTTCATTAGGAAATAATATAAATGGATATTGAATCAATTTTGGAATTGCTATTTGGATTGAACGATTTCTAAAAGTGTAACATTGCAAAATTTGTGACGCCATACTAAAGAGGGGGAAGTCTCACAAATGTGACCAGCTGTGACAAAGACGGGAAAAAGGTAAAAAATCACAATATTTTTCATGGTTAACTGTGTGTAAAGACAAGTCAAAGCTGTATGAATGTTGTTCGATTAATATGGAGTTGCCAATCGCCCAAGAAATGCGAGGTCTGAATAATTCGAAAAATATGGCGTCTCTAATGTTTTCTCGTGATGAATACATAAGAAATACCTTCCAAATATATGATGTGTCACGTTATTAAAAAAATCAACCAGAAAGTTTCACAATCTTGCTCAGAAAGCAATAAGGAATCGTAGGTGAAACTTAAACTTTAAAGTGGAATATCTCGATAAGTTTTAAATACCGAGGATAATATTGTCAAATTCGTGTTTCTTGGGCAAAAATACGCTAGTGCACTCCAACCAAAAATGTTTTTTTCTATACTAGCCTAAGGACTTTTTAGCCCAAGTCTCAATTCTTACCTGTTATGGAGAGATCGAAATTCATAGATCCTGGCGATGTTTCCTTGAGACATTGTCTAGAATCCCCGATGGAATTATCTGGGAAAGTGGCTGTAAAATTAATGCCAATGAAATGCCAGTCTAGCGACGATAATCAATCACACCAAGATAGCTCATGGCTTAAGACGAGCCACACGTTTAACGATACGCGCTGTATAAGACCAGAATAGATATGTCTTACGTTCAACGTTTTACAACTCTCTCAAACTTTTATTGCTGTAGTCTTGTTTTCGTATGGCCCATCTCGTACATTTATGATGTTCGCAGTGCCAGACATAAAAAGCTCATTTTCCATATACAGGATGACACATTTATTTACGACGCTGCCGCTATTAGATAGCAACGCGGAAAATGATGTGCTCTCCTGAAAGAAGCGGTCCGGACGCTTTTGGAAAAACGTAAAACAACACTGCATCGTAAGCTGCTCAGCTTGGTTATGGTGATGGTGATTGTGACGTTTGAAAGTGAGGCTTTTTGATGATTTCGACTTACCCTTTCATAGACTTGCGTAGCTGATAACGTAGGGAATTATCGAAAAGTTATGGGAAATGAGATTTTTCGTTAGTGTGTATCAATTGAAACGTTTGAAATCATTGAAAGAATAACTGATTTTAGGGCGAAAAAAACTGAGAAAATTAACCAAGGGTAGAAAGGTAGAAATGAATGTTATATTGATCTGCAAGCCTCAAAAAAAATCTTTGGATGAGTCTATATTAATCTTTATTTACTAAGTCATTGATCATAAGACTAGGTCTCCACAAGCCATTTACACATGCTTTTCCTTTTTCAACTTATTGCTCCTAAGGAAATGGCAATCAAAACTAATAATCAGTGAAACCAGTATCGATGTTTGCGTTGATTATTTTTCGTTCAAGTCATAAATTTGGTTCAATTGTTTATATTTTGGAATTAAATATTGAAACTATGATTACAACGTTTCTTATGTGCAATTTTCTTAATGTCATATTAAGATTCTCTTATTTTATCAGATTCTTTTATAATCGACACTTCTCGTGACGTAACAGTTATCAAATATAAGCTTATTTCAGAGTTGCTAGTTGACATTTTTTCTACAATTTTTAAGAAAACTGTTCTTGATACAATTATTCTTGGATGATGTATACACAAATGTATGTGCTATCATACTAATATCATGAATAACTCTCGGTGATGCTGTGAATGAAATATCATTCTGGCGCTGGTGGCTGATGACAAACCTCTCTGAGTTCGCAGTGTCAAGGTGAAAAAAAAAAATGAAGAAATTCCACAATTTTGGCATGAATAGTCAATTATATATGTAATTCAATATCAATGTGTTCCTTAATAGGAATTGAGAAACCGGCGGTGCCAGAATAATAACCATCGATTTTTTCGATTCATCAGCGGTGACTGATCACACAGAAATGTATCATGTATATTCAAACATCTAGATTTAAACTTTATATGAATTTATAATTATTTCTTTCATCTCGACTTCTAAGTGTCATTTTACTATTCTTTTTTGAAGATTCCTTCAATGCACCTTCCATCTGCAAAATCAGTACTTCATAGGTATTTTTTGTGTATGTTCATCACGGTTCATCACCAATAGGACTAATAGGAGTGCAATCAGAATATGATCACGAACTGTTGAGTTTTTTTACTCAGGACCCTTTTATTTGGATGAACTATACATAATCGGAAATTAATCTTCTTCTATATAGGGCGAAATCTATTGAAGTAACGAGAAGAGAAAATGTATCATAATCACACATGAACCTTGCTCGTTTTCTGAATTGCTCTCCTTCCACTCTCCCACCAGATCCACTCGTCCTTATGCCAGACACAATACGACGAGAAATATCAAAGATACATGTGATGGAATAATTACGTTAAACAAAAACTAAAATATAATATCTTTAATAAAACTGATTTATTTTGCCCATGTCGGTATCAATGTTCGATATCCAAATTTTATGCAGACTATTATTCTCGCTATCACCGAATTGCTACATGGGAGATGGATTATTTTCGAGAGTGTATACAGAAACGACAAGTTAACTATGTCTATTGCTCCTATCAAAATATCAATCGACTATCGCTTTCCGCGTGAGTAGTACCACACAACGATATGCATGATTCTGGTTTTTGGATTTTATTCTGGCAAATCTGTTGCGCGAAAAACATCAAGGAAATAAATACGCTTTCCGAAATTGTGCAGGAAATGGTATTTTCCAAGATATCAGTGATCTCGCTCATTGAATGATTCATTCATCGCGCGACTCCTGTTGCAACGACATTTTTATCGCCACGACATTTTTGTCGCTACGACACAAAACCACCAGTGGAGACCTAGCCTAACGAGAGGATAAGGAAGCGGAAGGTGACCGACCGAACATGCTCTAGCGCGACAACACTCACTGACACAGGTGGGGACTTGCAAGATGAGTAGAGGAGGTGGGGCGGTACCGTCTTTGCTGGCCGCCGTCGCCGCTCCCATCTTCTCCGGGTCCGTTTTGTCCGTCACAACGACAGGGTCGTTGCCGGTCGTCGTGGCAGCGGTGGGCTGCTGGTGATTGGCGACGGTGAAAGCGGAATTCTCCTCTTTGGTGATGCTCATGTAGTAACACGTGTCGTCCTTTTTCATGATGTGGCGTGGACCGGGGTTGAGGAGGATCGTGTCCTCGTAGAATTCCGGCAGCTGGGCTGGCCGGACGCCCACCAGGGCCACGCCGTACCTTATGCGATTCAGTCGTTGAGAAAAGTGATGAATACACAGAATTGGCGAATGAACATAAGCGATACACTACCTAGTGGCACTAAAAATAACTAGAAATGTTGACATGATTCTTGTGTTCGGTATTGTGTTGTTGATATTATACTGAACTCGAATATTTGAAAGATTGTGACACTATGAATCGGTAAAATCAAATATCCAATATTAATTTCCATGATTATCCTCAAGCTGGTGATATAAAATCGTTTCTATATAGAATTTCCTACGAAAGGAGACATCCTGTAATGTTCAGAGAACATCGTGAGAAGCTAGGGAAAGGAGGTTGGTGTTCTTTTTAAATTTCTGAAGGTCTCTGATGCCTCGGGGAACACCCACCTGGGCAATGTGTTCCAGAGCCTCGCTGTTCGTTGGATGAACGAGTCTTCGAAAAGAGATGTTCTGCAGGTCACCAAATTAACCACAAGAGGGTGTGAAGACTGGACTTGACGGGTTAACCTCGAAGAGATCGCCAAAGGAGGAACGATTGTTGATATTTCAGAAGGGCATCGCTCATGAAAATATCTATAGAATAGAGACAGATCGCTAACCCTTCTACGGTGTTCCAGAGAAGTAAGCGAGTTAGTAAGCGAAGCATCACCGATGAGACGAATTGCCCTTTTTTGGACAGAATCCAACAGCTTCAGGATATGTTTAGCTGCCGCACTCCAAATATGGGAACAGTATTCCAGGAGAGGTCGGATTTGTGCCTTATAGATCGTAAGCAGCTGACTGGAAGTGAAATAGCTCCTGGCACGAAACAGAAAACCATGTTTTTGGGATGCACTTTTAGCAATTGATCT
Source organism: Plagiodera versicolora (assembly GCA_037013635.1). Lineage (NCBI taxonomy): Eukaryota > Metazoa > Arthropoda > Insecta > Coleoptera > Chrysomelidae > Plagiodera > Plagiodera versicolora. Next base: position 4,443,558 of record CM072991.1, on the reverse strand, counting down.
CACGTGATTTTCCCAAGAAAGGTTATTGCTGATAGTTTTACCAAGCATCGAGATGGATGACTTCAAAGGTATGGTCACCTCTGATAAGCTTATGTTGGGCATTGTGAGGTCGGCTTTCTTGGAGAAGAGTCATGATTGTGTTTTGTTCACATGGAAATCCATAGTAGTAGTAGATAGATGAAATTCTGTTCACATTAAAGGTCACAGTCGAGCATAGTATTGTTCAGGTATCAACAAAATTGAAACAAGATCTCATTCATGCATATCTATTTCATTCAGCACATCCCAAAAATACAGCAAAAAGAACAAATACTATAAACTCATAATTCATCACATAAAATGAACCATTATTTTGTCAGCAGTGAAAAAATGTAATTCTCTTCATGATATTACATGTCCAGCATTCAAAACTTCTTCACCTTCATGAACACTTCTGAAAGTGTGCCTTCACAGTATCCTAAACTAAATCTTGCCATTCAAATCTAAAAACAAAACGAATTATCAGAATCTTGAATACTCTTTGATCGAACCATTCACATTCACAACAGTATTCTAACCTCGTATTATTTTCAATACAATACAATGAATAAAAACAAATGATAATGCTTACCATTTTCATAAAAAATTGAAATACATACGCCCCAGCTCACTGCAAGTCTTGTTTTATCTTTATTTTTATCATACTTTATTAACGAAAAAAAAAAACACATATAACCTAATGCAATGAAACTATCCAATGTCAACATTTATGGTACTGTGACTGCCCACTTTGGAGCTGCAATCTTAAATTCATTCACCAATAGGTATTTGTGTTGATTTTCGAGCTCATGGTCTCTTGAGCAGGAGCCCTCTTGGGACGATGGGCGTGGCATTATGCGAAAATGTAGGAATCAAAATACCATATACTTCAAGCACTTCCTATAATTTCACCATTTTCAGGTAGTACTGTATTGTTCAGTGGAGACTCAGAATTCCATGTCAACCCTTTTGATACATAAAATTTGAAATTAAAATGTAAAAACTCATTGGTAGAACAATTTGCGGAAAAATTTTAGTTTTTTTGTGCTTTTCTCAAATATCTCAACAGATTTTGAGAAATCTAAGATACAGCTAGTTCTTTGTGGGATTCAAGAATGTGTTGAATTTTAGTTAGTCCGGACCTGGATTTTTCTAAGGTCGTGAACGTGAGAAAACGTGTTCTCCAAATATCTATGAAAAATAGTGGATGAAATATCCTATATCTGGCTTATAAATCTTCGGAGACCCAACATTTGTGGTTTTTTCTGAACCTGCTCGGTGAACTCTACATGGTGTTAACTCATTTCCGATTCCCAACGGAACCATGTCTATGAGGTTTTTCTCGGAGAAAATGTTAGACTTATATTATATCCATTATTATTTTTCTACGCGTGTAATGCGTCTAGAAATCGAACTATAACTTCCTGAAATCTTGATTAAAAAATGTTGGTTAGTTTTAATTCGTTCAAAAGTAAAATCGCAAATTGAAAAAGTAACACAGATTCAATTTGTACCAATGACTTGGAGATATTTTTTACATTACAGCTTTCTCGATGTTTGAGTTCATTTCATCTATAAACATCGTACGAATTTCTGTTTCCTGATGTGCTTTCTTTGGATCATCACTTATAATTCAAAATCTACATCGACATCATCCTATTATAGGTCGTGCTGATCCCCCTAAATGTTGCTTATACGTTTCCCGTTCAGCGAACGGAAATAACGAATATAAACCGTGAATTTCTGGGGTCCCACAGATTTCCCCAAGGAGAATACTATATCGAGTCTAGAATAATCCTAATGAAATCACCGTGAACTTTAATGATCGGCTTATGACTCATAGAAGGTGATTTTCATCGGGACCTCAATTGATTATGGGAAAATTTTCACACCATCATCATATCGAACGTGGTGGATATTACAGGATAATTGAAGTTTACCAACTGGAAATTTTGATAAAACGAAATTAGTGAATTCTTTTATGAATATGACATAATAATGATTGAACTGATAATGAACAAGCTTTCTTCGTTACTTTCATTATAACGAATTAATATTTTTGGAAATACACTTTGGAGTCCAAAATTTCACGTTCATTCCTTGAACGTTTTTGAACAAGATTATACAGCCTTATTGTAAATTTCTTCATCAACAAGACACATAACATATTATATTACGAAGGCAGTTTGACAAGTCAGTGACTTTTTGAATAAAAGATATTTTTGTCGAAATAATTGAAGTTCAATTTCTCAACATAGTCTGTATTTAGCTCGATACATTTTGTCCAGCGTTCTTCCAATGTTTTTATTCCTTACAAGTAATAGATTTTCTCAAAGCTCTCAAATAGGCGTTTGTTTCAGTGATGACCTCTTCATTCGACCCGAATCTCTTACCGCTCAGCCATTTCTTCAGGTTTGGAAACAGGAAATAGTCGCAGAGGGCCAAATCTGGAGAATATGCTGGATTGGGTAGCAGTTCATAGCACAATTTATGAATTTTTGCCATGGCGACTACACACGTGTGCACCCGTGCATTGTCGTTAAAGTTTACGAGGTTGTCTGCTTTCAATGGCTGTCAAACACAAACTAAATGGCGCAGCTTGCTCAAAACTTTACAGCGCTCTATCAATAGATGGCAGTTGACGGAGACAGGATTGTATTCAAAGGTACTGCCAGGCCCCTCTTCTCCACTGGGCACTATGGGCACTTGCCCAGGGCCCCGCGATCGAATGGGGCCCCCTAGTTCCTGCCAGATTACCAAATGATAACCGATATTTAGGTATTACCAAAAAACATTAATTTTGAAAAATCTGATGATAATGACCTACTACAAATACCTACGCTTATTAGCTTTAGTTTGCCGCATGCGCATAGCTATACCTTGTACAACATAGCTTGAACTTTTTGACAGATGGGTCAGTGATGGGAAACACAAAATATCTATTGGTGTAAAACATATGTGGCTGTATGTATGTTTTAAACTATTCAAAATAAGTTAATTCATCCATCAATCAATTTTATTGCACTGGACATAAAAACATTGGGTAGGTAAGAGACCATTGTTTTCCATTTTTCTATTTAAATTTTACTTTGAAGCAATAAAAACCACTTGAGACCTTCGGAAAATGCTTGAGTCTTTAACAGGTACTTTTGTGTAGTGTGTCTATTCTCATGATTATTAACAATTATTTGAATAAGAAAATATTGTTCGTCGTTGCAAAGTTACATCGATTTCAGATTTGACATCCGTCAAAAAGATCAAACTATTAAATGCAACTATAAACAGGGTATAAGTACTCCACTTAATTAAATACCTATACTATATGTAGGTGTAAGAATACAATTTGATGCGGTGTGGTTTATGTCATAAAGAAACCTATTGGAACGTCATACGTAATACCAAAGACGAACGGGATTTTCCCTGTATTTGTCTGCGATGTTGTGACGTTTGTTTTGCTTGTATATCCTATTTTTTTATAGTTAGTAACTAAATAAAAATAAATGTAAAACCTTGTTTGTTTTCTTTATATATTATAACTATATAGTGTTTTCTCAAGGTCATAGGGGCCCCATGATCCTAATGTGCCCAGGGCCTCAAATAGTTTAAAGACGGCCCTGGGTACTGCACGGCAAATTCAAAGAGTCACTGACTCACCAAAATTCGACATTTACAGTTGATTGATATTTGTTAATGGTTAACGAAATGATGATGTTCACTTGCCATCAAATCTGAATATTACAAAAATACTGCATTTTCAATGTTTCCTCGAGGTTATTGAAGAAAAAAAAATGAAAAATATTGTCACAAACACCGCAAGACATGGTCCGAGAATTATAATCACTCACTATATGTAAACCAATCCATGTTCGATCTCAGGTGCGTTTGAACCTACATGACCCGAATGTGTGTTAATTCAAGTTCACGAGTTCATTACCAGACATATTGTTACAATTCGCAAATAATCATGTTGAACTCACTAAGGCATGTTACCATAACAATCGAAATGAATAAAAGTAATTGAAGACATAGTCTTAGCAGATTCTTGACTTAGTCTTCAGAGAGTCCTAGAATGGTAGGTAGGCGTCAGCATTATTGTATATTAGGGGTAAGCGATTGTATTTTCTCATTTGTTCTCTTTGGTATCATTTAATATTTCTTGAAGGATGGTACCATCAAAATTGTTAATAAATTATATGTTCGTTCGGTATTTCATTCTGTAATTGAAATAGTTATATTTATATTTCCTGAGTACGACCCAAGCGACAGGGGTGACCCCCAAAAACACCCCCTGTACGCGACAATATGTCCAATATTTTTGAAGGAGTGACACGGAAAAGAAAGTGACATTTCGGACTTGAAAGTGAAATATCTTCAGAAATTTCAAATTTCAATAAGAAAACGTATCAAAATGTTACTTGTGCTATCAGTGCTATTTCCGCAAAAGCAACAATTTCCTTGGGAAGCAACCCCATGACATTGAACCACAAAATGTTGTTCATTGTTGTAAAGAGAATGAAAAAGATAATAAAAAGCAATATCCATCACTCAGAAGGTGATGCTATATATACGATAACTCCTTGGAAAATCCCTGAATAGAGTTGAAAATGTTCAGTACGATTAGTTCACCTTGAAAAAAATAAATCGATAAATTCGTTTCTCCGCGATAACTATGGAGTTTTTTTCAAATTCTCTTCAGGTTATTATTTAGCAGAAAAATAGGCAACTTTGCCCTAATTTAACCAACTTCATATCTCTTAATATAAGCGAAATCCCATAGTGGCATTCGAAAAACAGCCAACACACAGACTGTTTTGTAGAAAATCATTTTTTTGTGTGCCCCAAACATAGCTAATCCCTCATTTACCTACTTTCTGTGAGAATGAAAACTGGCATACGTGAAGCTCTTCCCCTCGTACTCCCCGAAAAATCTACTGTCCTCCATTTTGATGTGGTAAATCTCGTTGCCAGAACATCGTCCGTAGAGACGATGCCATTCTTCTTGCGATTGCTGACCTTCCCTTGAAACAAAAAAAAAAACAATTGGGCTCCACCGCAGATTGACCCTGAATCTCCGATTACTCACTGTCCCCTGGACGTGTGTAAGAGTAAGGTCACTAGGGTGGAAGCACCAGGACACGTACAGTTGTTGGCCAAAAGGGCGTACTTGAATTCGTCCTCGCAAACGACGTATTCGGCGAACTTGACGTGCAACTTGTTTTCCGGTCGGAAAATTTGGACGTACTGGGCCACTCCGGGGGCGAAATCTTTGACGGCCCACGAGCGTAATATCGTGTGTTCGTCCTGACAACAAAAATACAAACCTTTGTTGAGAATGCAACTGGACATTATAAGTATTTCCATTTGTAGAAATAGACATGGTTAACTTTGAGAGGCATCAACGTGACTGTAGAAGTCGCGGATGCTTCCAAACGTATCTGCAAATACGCTTCTCGCAAAATTTGTAGGAACAAAAATAATCACAGAATTTTTGGGTGACTTCAAAAGCAGGATGTATTTCAGCGAGAAATGGTCGTACAGGAAATTGAAGAATGCTTTTGAAATATGCACATTCAAGTTTTCAGACTCCTTTGGAGAAAAGTCTCCAGAAACTCCAGATTACTTACAATTTTTATATATATTTTTTTACTATCTGTAATTCATTTCGTAAGCAAGGAAAAAATTCCTTATGGTTAAGTCACAAGCTTCAAGTTACTTTTTTTCGGGATTCGATACGGTAATTCCTATTCGACATTTCAAATTTTGATTTGTAATTCAGGTACTGATATCTGATGATCACAGAATTTCTGGGTGACTTCAAAAGCAGGATGTATTTCAGCGAGAAATAGTCGTACAGGAAATTGAAGAAAGCTTTTGAAGCATGCACATTCAAGTTTTCAGACTCCTTTGGAAAAAAACGTCTCCAGAAACTCCAGATTAGTTACAATTTTCATATATTTCTTTTACTATTTGTTATTCATTTCGTAAGCATGGAAAAAATACCTTATGGTTAGGTCACAAGCTTCATGTTACTTTTTTTCGGGATTCGATACGGTAATTCCTATTCGACATTTCAAATTTTGATTTTTAATTCAGGTACTGATATATCTGTGAAGACTTGTCATACAGCGAACAGATAAGAGAATACTTTATAGAAACTTTCCTACAAATTTGTGGGTTTTCATAAAATGATTGACATGATGATCTGGTGAGAATGTTGCCCTGAACATATAAATGAAACTCAATCAATTGTTCCAAAGTAAATAGATAGAATGAATGATCACAAAAAAACATTAGAAATATGCGATGAAACACCTGCAGCGGTGCTATCATGCTTTATGTCGGACCTAGACACCTTGACACGTTGAAAATGTTGTGGAAGGCCTCTAGTGATCAAACTATGGTACAAAGAGTCGTTCATAAGTGGGCCAAGAACGCATTGAAGAAGAACCGCGCTCTGGACAACCATCAACATCTACCGAAGAGGGCCAACTCCAAGATATAAGATTTGATACTGAAAATTGTAGAATGATAATGAAAAATCTCGCTTATAGTGCTGGAATATCCATTGGCTCAGCCCAAACCATTTTGAGGAATGTTTTGTGTCTCAAACGCGTGAAGTCTTCGGCGAACAACTCTCGATTACTTCATCTCGATAATGCACGCGACTTTTCTGCCAAAAACGCGACTCAAATCGTTCTGGGACCACCATATTTGCCTGATTTGGCTCCGTGCAACTTTTGGTTATTGAGCAACCACAAAAGACCAATGCGAGATGCCGTTTTGACATGATTGAGACGATAAAAACCGAATCGAGGAGGATTTTGAAGGCTATACTTGAAAAAGACTATTCCAACTATTTCGGGGACTGGATCAATTGAAGAGGGTCAAATTGATTTGATAGAATTAATGAGGAATTGACATTTCATAAATGAATTAACCTTACTTTTCGATCACAGTGGATTGTTATACGCCCCACAAATGTGAACAGATGATAGTAAAAATCCATTCATTACTGAAATCACATGGGGTAGTGATTAATTGTTGAAAATCCAACACTGGTCCAGTCACCTAACCACCCATTCCCCGATGAAGACGTCAATGCTGTTCTCTTAGTCGTCGAAACGACCCAGGTAATGTATTAATTAGTATCCGAAGACGCACCTCCGTTCACGTTTCGAGATCGCTTACAGATGCGAATTTAATTAGTCGTCGCCGTCTGGCCATATTCCGAAATCCATTAGGACAAAGCCTCTTAGCTTTGGCGTTCAAACGAAGATTTGCGAGCAAACAATTTATTGACGAGACGTATCACGTCAGAACGAGAATCGAACAGAACTCCGATCTGTCATCGTGCGTTTGACTTGTGACAAGTGACGGTAACTTCCATTCAAATCCACTCCTTGTAGTCGATTTTGTTGAACATCATATCGAAATTAACTTCGATTTTTCAGAATCATCTCAATTCAAGAGAAAACTCATTAATATTCCAGAGATACATGGATACCAAATCACACAATAAAAAATTTACCAAACAAAACCAGCTAACACCATCTGGAAAAAAAAAAACGAAAATTTGACGAACATTGGTGCTAAGCACAGTGATTGAAAATACACCGAATAATTTTTACCATGTATATTATGTCAAATTTATTAACAACCATTCATTCTGTCAGTGACTAAATCTTCTATGTCAGAACGCAATCAGTACATTTTTGAGTACGTTCAATTCAGATTTCGAAGACGAATGCCATGTATATCATTCGTATCTTTCTTTATATTTTCTATCTAACGATTATACAAAATTCAAATTCCATTCAGTATGATATCTATTAGATTCAAAAATCAGTGTCTACTCGAAGGAATTGCTCGAAGTGACCTCCATCAACTTCTTGATACAGAAATATCTCACTTTCGAACCCTACTTTTTGAAATGTGTCTGAGGAAATAGCCTCACATTCTGCAACGATACATTTTTTGAAAACGTCGATATTGTCAGGTTCAGTAACGTTCAAGGAACCTCCACAGAAAAATATCCAAAGATGTGAAATCCGGTGATCAAGGTGGCCATTTGTTGTACCTCGTTGCCCAATCCATCTACCACGATACTCTTCATCCAAATATCATCCTACTGCACCGTAACAGTGTGGAGTAGCGCCTTCCAGAGGCGGAGCTTGTATTTTGATTTTAGCATCAACTGATTCAATTCATCGCAGCTTTGCGTTTTTTACAAGCGGGTTGCTAAAACTGCATCAATCACAATTGGTATCATTGAATGGGTTCTCTCAATACTTTTCGAAAGATAGAATTATTGGTCACAATGGCCTTGTGACGTCAACTGTGCAGATTCTGTCACCTATCATCACTAGTAGGGAAGTTTGCAGTCTCCAATTATCAGTTTCCAAATTTCACTTGTGTTTCAATAATTGGGGCTTGAAGACTTTTGAGGGGCACTGACCTAATTTCATTGAGAAGATCTTTGACCATTTGGATTCAATACAAAAGAGGAATAAAATTTCATAAATGGTCCAGTAAAATGTACGTGAATTCTAACGAGATGCCATGTAGACTTCACTATGTGACAGTCTCGTGGATGAAGTAAAAACATTTTCCCATCGTGAACTCATTACTTGATAATTTCTGTGGCAGGTACAGACGTTTTCATATCGATGTTTGTTGAACTTGAGGCACCAATAATTCATGAAACTCTTCGCAAAATGAACTACCAAAAAGTGTATGCTTTTATTTTTCACTGAACTATCGGCATAATCCAACCGATTAATTTTTAATGGATTCAGAGAACGAGGTAAAAGTTAATACGGATAATGAAAAATATTCTCGAGGAACTTCTAGCCTATTTATTCCCAGAGTGCAATTTATAGCTGGATAATCGTCAGAACGAATAGAGTGGAAGTCATACAAGGTGTCACAGAAGAACAAGAACATGAGATGGAGCATGCTGTGGAAAAAAACTGAACTAAGAGTACTTACAGCTGCAGTTTTGTCAGCGTAGTTTCTAGCTGCCAAGATGAAGCAAGCTTCAGCTTCGTTCATCCTCGCTCTGGCCAGATCGCCATCTTTTAGGCACGAGCCTTGGATATAGATGACTCGCTGAGCCCAAATGGGCACTTGCAGGATCATCCTCATGGTCGTATCCAGCTCCATGGGAGACAGCAAAACCACATAATAGTCCTTCGAAAAAATTTGTCATTCAAAGAATACTATGGTGCATCAGATTTTGCACTAACATGTTGGTAATTTCATCGAGGGAAAATTTCAAGATATCCACTTGAGTTCAAAATATCACCTTCTTTTTCTAGCAAATTCTATAGTTTCTTCAATAACGTGGCCCATTTTATATTGAAAAGGGGTTTATCATGTACTGACGACTAAATTGAAATAAGCTCGTATACACCAATTATTTACTTCCTTGTAGAATTGAGATGTTAATTAAAATAATTTATAATAATAAATTAATAATAATAATAATAAATCGTCTTTATTCATAATACATGAAATGCCAAGGCTGTTTTTCAACTTTACCAATAGATTTCAAATAATCAACTTTATCCTAACACGGATACGTATATATGAATAAAAACCAAGTATGTGTAGAATATCTCAGAAAAAAAATAATAGTAAGGAATATACATGTATATATAAACATAGCCATTAGTTCGACAGATTGAGTGACCAAATCATCAAAACAAAAATATCCTCTTCAATCTAGTTGAGAGAAATATCTAGAAAACCACCAGGTACACGATTGTAAAGCTTGCTAGCAGAATAGACAAAGCTCCTCTGATAACATGAGGTGCGGTGCCTGGGAATATTCAATATTTGAGTTTTCCTAGTATTCACTTCATTGTCTTTCAGCAGTTCGAGTTTTTTATATAGGTATGTAGGTTTTCCCGTTTTCAAAAATTTATGTGTTGAGCAGAGAGTATACAATTTGATTTGTTGATCGATTTTCAGTCATCCCAGTTCTGTTATTTTATTGGAGATTCTATCGAATTTCCTTAGTCCACTGCAAAAACGAGCGCATGAGTTTTGAATTAGTAGCCTCCTTAGTTCTGTCTTACATATTGCCGATCCAAAAAGTTGATCATAATAAGACAACTTGGAAAAAACTAGGCTTCCACATAGTTTTATTTTCAGTTTCAAGGGTAAGACATGTCTATGGGGATATAATTTCTTCAATGTAGCCATAGACGCACCACATAACATGTGGACATGCTTCGTGAACCTGAGATCGGTTGATTTACCACTGAAAATTTGAGTCAATATCATTTGTATTCATTCCTGTATTTTTGTTTTGGATATCAAAGATGATGATTTGAAATTCATTTCAACGATGTACAGCACGATCCCCTTGGTATTTTGAAAATTTGTGGAGAATGCTCTCATGAGAGGGGGTGAAATTGGTGATTTTTTTATCTAAAAAGACCCATTTGAAATAAACCTATTCCAATGTTGTCTTCAGTAACTGAGAAGAAGGGGGTAAAACTTATTTTATATTCATAATAAAACTATTTCTAGTGGTTATCTGAGGATGAATACATAGTCGATTTCTTTCTTCGTATGAGTCAAGTTATTGAAGGAAATTACAATTAGGATGTCCAATCTTGATCGATAATGTTCAAAAAGAGGTGACATTTCGAACTCGTGAGTGAGTTATCTTGAAGAGTATCGTTTGCTTCACGATTATATTATAAATTCTGTTTTTCTTAAAAGTCTAAAATACGTAGTTGTCAACGAAATATCCCATTGGAATATAGATAAACAAAAGTGAATGAATGTTGTCGAAATTAGAAGATTTATCGAATAATTCTAAAGAATTTTTGAGTTCGATTCAGAACTTGTTTGTTACTCTGACATAAAAATCCTATAGGTTCTCGGAAGATTATAATATAAATTAAGTTTGCTTTGGCCATAAATAATTAATATTCTATAATGAAAATCTGATTTATTATATCAATACTGTATGTCAGTAGAAATCAAGAAAAATATCGCCTCCATAGTTTCTCACCTGTAGGAGAGGATGAGCATAAAATTCGTTGAGGAAATCCATGATGGTGTCTGCATGCAAGGTGGTACTACAGACGACCACGTGTTTTTCTGATTGTGCTCGGTGAGACGAATATGATCCGCCAAGTTTTTGCCGTTCCATCCAAGTGAAAGCCAGCTGTTCCAGCTGCCATAATTTGAAAACAAAATAATCGAATTATACGCCAGACCAAACTGGAATTGCCCTCAACAGTTCTGTTTCTCAAACGTTGGGAGATAATTTGCATTAAAAACAAAATATTTTATTGCTCGCCAGACTAATTTTCTCCGACATGCAAAGTCTCAGTTCGAGTTAATATTGCTTTGTTTCACAATTACGAATGAAAAGTTTTAATTGAAATGTTGTTAGTTGAGATTTTTTCAACACTAAAGCGACCACAAGATTGATATGGAAATCTCTCTTTCAGATGAAAGTTGCCATTGGCATAAATTCTAAATAACGGAAAACTATCATACAACTTCTTGTGCATCCAATCATATTCATATATAGCTTCGGAAAGCATGCATTGGGTATATAGGAAGAAATATATGAGATAAACAAGGAGAGCAAGTCTATCATAATCCCATATATTTTATTTTTTATTTTATTTATTAAGTAATCTACAGAATAGGCAGTTCCAATAATCGATTACAATCTTAAAAACTGAGTAAATCACCATTCTCAAAATAATACAATGACTAAATCAACTCCAAATGACCTGAATCGAAATCAAATTGAGAGATACGTTTAGTTGAAAATGACAAATGGACCTTTTTCATTTGAATTGGCCTTCAGTTACAATTCGCATTTACTTCTAAGGATAAGGATGACATCTCAATTCAATTTTTTTTTCTAAATATGAACATAAACATAATATAAACAAGAGAGACACATCGCTCTTCTCCTGAATTGCTTCCCTTACACTGTTCCCACCCGACTCACTCGTTCGCATGCCAGACACAATATGACGGGAAAGATTGAAGAGGTCGTCTTTGATGAACATTGGTGGCGACAACATTGAAAAATTAAATCAATTATTCATACAACTACAATTTAGATGAACTGAGATGAGAAATAATTCAGTTCAGTGATCTAGTTTCGTTTGCGGATACCAAAGCTGAATCGATGAAAAAATTTGGTTATTGTTTCGCACAGATTGGTAGTTTATACAAGAATGTGATGATTTCCTCAAATACAATTGATCCCTTCTGTTAGTTTCGATGTTGTGTTCAATAATATTTAATAATCATCCCTCATTTTTCCGAAGACTCGAAACAGATTCGAGAAATCTCAAATTAATAATAATAATAATAATAATAATAATGTTTATTCACTGAAACTACAGAAATTTACAAAATTCACAAAATTACAGTAGTGCTACAGATACAATTATTCTGCTGTCTGTAAATAAACTGAAAAACCACAAAGCCTAATGGCTGTCCGTGGTTACAGTGGTAGCAGACGCCACCGAAAAATATAATCAAGTTTTTAATTGCTATAAATATATGGAATAATGAATTAATTTTAATTTATGTGTGGTAGAATTCTATAGTAATGGTCAACAAGTAGTTAATATACGATATGTACTATAAACTATAAAGAAGATAATGATAGAGAATAATAATGGAAAACACTCCATTCTGAGAGCTCAAAAAAAGTGAGATAATAAATTTCTGTCACTCGTGAGCAAAAAGAATTTGACTGCTCTTTTGAATCGGAATAATGAGTTTGTTTTTGCAATTGTTTCTGGGACGAAATTGTAAAATCGGGGGCCTAAGTATATAAAAGATTTTTGTCCAATAGTTTTTTGAGTATTGGGAACTCGAAATTTATTTTTTTCTTTAGCTCTTGTTGAATGCAAATGGGAGATGACTTCGAATTTTTTTTTATTTTTAAATATGTATATTAGTGTTTTCAGAAAAAATGTTTGTCGGAGGTCTAACACAGATATATCCCGGAATACTTGTTCAGAAGGGTAGGTTTTTTCTTTTCTGAGTATTATTTTCAAAAAGTATTTCTGAAGTATTTGTAGTTTTTCCAGGTATACATCTGAAGTCCCCCCCCAAGCAAGCATACCGTAAGACAATCTAGACTCAATGAGCGCATAATACAACATTTTGAGATGTAGTAGATCTAGAATTTTTGTTAAATATTTGAAACGTCCTAAAAGTGATCTAAGAGTTTTAGTGACATTTTCTACATGATGATTCCACCTCAAGTGACAGTCAAGAGTTACTCCGAGGTATTTAATATTATTCGTGAATTTAATTTTAATGGATTTGCTGGCGTCACTGTTTGGAATTTCTAATTCGCGGTAATTCGGAAGACTATTTTTGTAGCTACAGATTGGAAGAAACATGGTTTTCTCGAAATTAATAGTAAGCAGGTTGAAGTTGAACCACTCAATTACAGTTGCCATGTCAAGTTCAATTTTCAGTTTTAGATCACTCCATGTTTCCGCAGTATATAATAAAACAGTGTCATCCGCAAAACTATGTATAACTCCAGCTGTGTTTATCTTGAATAAGTTATTCATATATATAATGAAGAGCAACGGCCCCAAAACTGTGCCTTGGGGTACTCCACATTTAACTATTTTTTCTGAGCTAATATAATTGTCAATTTTCACACGCTGTGTACGATTATGCAGATAGGAATGAAATAATTTCAATGCTGTTCCTCGTATTCCGGAGTCCTCCAAGACGTTCAACAACTGTTTATGATCAACCGTATCAAACGCCCTAGCAAGATCCAGAAAAACCCCAATTGCAGGCTTCGAAACTTCAATAGCATTATATAACTTCATGATTAATGAAGATACAGCATCCTCGGTAGATTTTCCTGTTTGAAAGCCAAATTGTTGCGGCGATAATATCTTGTTACTATTCAGAAAGGATTCAAGTCTGATTTTAATCACTTTTTCAAATAATTTGGAAAAATTAGTAATCAAGGATATTGGTCTATAGTTAGATGGTAAACATTTATCTCCTTTTTTGTAAAGAGGCTTTATGATACTTTCTTTGAATTGACTTGGAAATATACCATTAGACATCAGTTTATTAATAAGAAAACACAACGGCGACGCTATCTCCTCACAAATCTCCTTCAATGTTTCACTCTTAATTTCATCTATTCCCGGAGCTTTGTTATTTTTAAGTGATTTAATAATCTGAATTATTTCATTTTCATCAGTGGGATTCAAAAATATAGATTTATTATTGAGGAAGGTTTTGCTGGGACAAACCTCGGGTTTCTGAATCTTTTTCGCCAGTTCAGGACCTACACTTGAAAAAAAAGTGTTCAAAGTTTCAGCAATTTCTAATTTTTTATCCGATTTACTACCGTTCATCAATCTGATTTCTTTTATTTCTTTATGAGAAGTACTGCAATTGGTAATTGAATTTATTGTTTTCCAAAGTTGTTTAGAGTTGTTTTTATTTCTTTCAATTTGTTGTTTGTGGAATGCTAGTTTTGTTTTTTTTATTAATCTATTCAATGTATTTCTGTAATTTATGAACTCTTTTCTATTGCTTTCGTTCCCTTGATTTTTCTGATATTTTTTATATAACTTGTCCCTTTCTATAATTGACTTCATTAAACCATTAGTTATCCATTCCGCTTTTTTAATCATTTTTTTCTTCTGTTTTATAATTACTGTATGGTTCTGGATTGACTCATTTATTGTTTTAGTAAAATACGTCGCTGATTCCTGTGCATTACATATGTGGTAAAATGAAGACCAGTCAAACTCTTTCAGCTCAGCTTTGAGGTTTACAAAGTTAATGGTCTTTATAATGTTAGGTGTTGGTGATATCTCATTTCTCCCGAAAATATTCCAGTTGAAAATTGTTGCTCTATGATCAGTTACTAATGTATCATAAACATAGCTAGTACAATTATCCATTATATTCCCTGTATTCAGTTTCACAAAACAATGATCCAAGCATGTTGAAGAAATACCTTGAATACGAGTATAAGTGTTAATGACAGATGTGAAATTGAATTCACACATAACATTCAAATAGTCATTAACCAACCTTGTTTTTGAAAGGAGATTTATGTTGATGTCCCCGACAATAATATGAACATCGCTGTTATCAGTATTTTTCTCTAGAAAATTGTATAATTCAATTATGTAATCATTGTCATTGGTAGAAGGAGATCTGTAAAGGGCAGTTACTTTTATTTTTTTATCATCCTTGTTCATTTGCATATTTATTGCTTTACAGTTATTGATTTGAACTATTTCATAAGTGTAATTTAGGTAATTCCTCACGTAAATTACTGTTCCATCACATTTATTCACTTCTCCAAAATTAAAGATCAGCTCATACCCATCTAAGATACAAAGATTAGGATCGAAATCGTTCCTAGTTTCAGTAAGCACAATACAATCGAAAGGTTCGCTAAAAGAATTCAGAGTAACAATTAGATTATCCAAATTTTTTGATATACTTCTAATATTTTGGTGAAATATTTTAAATGCATTTTTATGTTCAATATTATACTTAGCTACATTGTTTAAGACTTCAGTAGGAAACTCGTCATAATTATAGTCTCTTATGAAAGGATCCATTTGTTAATCAAGACAGATACTTATTTATGAACACAACTCATACAAAACTTCAAATTATATTATAGTAGAATGCAAACTATAATCTACCTCAATTTTTGCTGTTACTATTTAGTCTGGTAATTCTCTTAGTGTGGGCAGTTTTCAGATCTCTCTTTTTCTTGGTATCCGCACTATCCTTGAGGTTTCTTTCTTCCTTACTATCTTTTGCCTTTTTATTTTCTTCGGTTATGTCCTCTTCGCTTATGTCCTCTTCACTTCTGTCCTCTTCTTCTCCTAGATTTTCTATTGTGTAGGGCACACCATCAATCACTAATGTTTTTCTCCTTATAAAAGCTACTTTGCCATTGTCTCTAGCCTTCTTCAGGTGGAATCTCAATTTCTTTAATTCAGCATAGTCTTCAGGCGTGTAGTCTTCTGAGACGAAAATCCCGGTTCCTTTGAACTTACTTGCCTTCGCTAATATTTCAGATTTGGATTTATATCTAAGCAGTTCTACCAGGAGAGGGCGTGTCGTTTCATTGTCTTTTTTTTTGCCAATACGGTAGATATCTCTCAGCTCATTGATGTTTAGTTTTAAACTCAGATTCTTCTCCAATACGCTCGTGAGAGTATTTATATCTTCAATATCATTCTCACTTTCTCTTATGCCATAGAACACTAGATTGAATTTTTTTGATTTACGTTCAATATTTATTAGTCTTTCTTTTAGTGTTTTGTTTTCTTCTTGGAGAAATGAATTTTCATTTTTCACACCCTGAAGTTCTTCTAGGATCTCAGTTCGTATTGAGCGTACCTCTTTCTTAAGTTCTTCAACTGCTTTTTCAGTTTTTAGTTTCGTATCCTTTAGTAACTCATATATTTGGTTGTTACTAATCTGCTTATCCATTCCCTCTGATATATCGCCTTTAATTTACTATCACTCAGAGTTGGTCACTTAGCTACTCCCACGTTTAAAGGAGGTCGATTCTTATCTTGGTTTTTTACCAGCAAGACTCGATTTTGAGAAGTGTTTTTATTAACTGTTGGTTGCAATTAACAATTATGATATTGTTATTGCATAAAAATGGGCAATTAACAAACAAAATCAATTAAACCGACGCACTCCTGGGCATTTTCCCTTCACTTTGGTATAAAATCTATTCTAAACACTGGTATGAGACCTAACTAAAATGTGAACTGAATGAATGATTCAGTTTGATGTATTTCTCAATTTTATGGTTTTTTTTTGCTCTCACTCAATTTCTATATAGGAGATGAATTCTTTTCGAAAATGAAATATGTGAGTTGAATATGATAAGTTGACAAAATGGATAAAAACGAATATCTTGTGTTGATAAAGCATTGCTAGAAAAATACTATATTTTATAGATTGTAGTATTTTCATTCTTCCACTTCTTTTTTCTCTTTCCTTCATCTATGTTTGAATACTCTTATGATTTATTCATCAGAATGGTTGTAACTGCACTTTGAACTTTCTTGAACTTTCTTATTAATAATTTGTCCTGTAAATGGGTAACTGTTGGGCAATAAAATGCTATTATTATTATTATTATTATTAAGCTGTGGCCTGATGAACGTAATTCCAAATACCAGAATAATCAATCGTCGAAATGGTTTGGTAAGTTGAAATGAGAAGAAACGCACCAAGGACGGAGCATGCCCAAAAGGGGCTGTTACCGCCGAAAACTTCAAAATAATCCACATTATAATTCCGGATAACCATGAAGTGAGGTTGTTTGGAGTAGCTGAGACTCTTGAGATATCAAAGTTACATGTTGGACATGTCGTTTATGAATATTCAATGAATATACAAAAGCTCTGTTCATATTAGGTCGAAGCTTTTTTCGATATCAGCCTATGAATTATCTGTAAAAAGCAGCATATCTCACTTGTGTTGGTAGGACGATCAGTGCCACGCATATCATGATAACCATCCAGAGTTGCGATGGCCAGATGTCTGGCACAAAATCCCCGTACCCTACTGTGGAGAATGTTACTACGACGTAGTATGTGGCTTGAAACAGATTCAGGTGTCTATGACCTGCTCTCTGACAGTGTTGGATGCCACATAGGCTGGAAAAAAAAACATTTCATTAGCACACACCATGCCTTACAATTCCAGGCAAAACGTGCTGGAGTTCAAAGTATATTGATGTATATTTATTCATTTTCTAATATTGAGTAGGCTGAACCTCTTGTTAGAAACTTCCTCTCATAATAAACTTCATTTTCCGCATGGTTATTTATCAGAAGAACCTTTTTCTGTATTGAGTAGGTATGAAATAATTTTCAGCTGAATGAATATATCGTAACAAGCTGATTTTTTATTTTGGTGCAAACATTTTCAAAGGAGTAATCATTATGGCATTTTTTGCGATGATTACAAAAAAACATTGTCCATCACAAATCAAAATCAATTGTTTACTTTTCATAGTTTTCTATCATATATAGGAACTACTTCCATAGGGTAGTTAGTCAATTTCAAGTTCGAACATGATGGTCGACTACCGCTGGATTTTAAGAAAGGAATATACTCAACTTCACAGCAGGAAAAGCAAATAGCAACGTTTTGAGAACAAAAGTAAACGTTACTACAAAAACTTGTAAATATGTTAGTAAAGTTAGAAAAGTTTTCTTGTGTCATTTTGAAGATGTAACAAAGTATAAAATGATTTCAATGACTTTGTATACAGATAATTATGTGAGATATCGTCATCTCATGATTCAACTCAAAAGTTTGACCTCATTTCAAAAGAATAAAATCATTCGTGAATTCATCAAAAACAATTTACAAAAATAACTTCTGCAGGCTCGTGTAATTAATTACGCAGGAAGAATAATTTTTCAGTGCCAGTTTTCTCCATATTGCGGATCCTTGTAGCAAAGTTGTTTTCAAAAAGGTATCACAAGTCGAGTTAATTGATATGGTGTGAAGGAAAATTGAGAAACATAAAATTCTATGGTTGTTCAAAAAAAAGTTTGAATATATTATTCGTTCGATTTGGTCATGGAAAAGTGAAATTTCATGATGAAAATCCGTTACATTATATTGTAACTATTTTGCAGGAGTATCTGTAACTGAGTGGTAGCATTCAAAGTTTTCATTGAGCCCTTGTGTTCCTGAAACTCATGCACCCAGATCGTGAACTTTTCTCCTAACAGAAAAGGAAGAAAATACAGAGAATTAAAGTTAAGGAGAGATAATATTTCCCAGAAGGCAAAATGTCATCCTAATAGAGTACACCTTATCCAAGATTTGGCTGAAGATATTGTGATCGTGAATATAAATTCAAATAACAATTTCTTTGGGTAGCATTCATTTTCGGATAGGGCAACATTTCCTCTAAAGAGCATGGATACAGGGTGAACACCCGATATTGGTTCAATATACCATGTATTCGAAGAATATAAAAAATCCTATGCTAGTATGGTGAATATTTCATTAATGAAAATTTAGGATTTTATTGGGTAAAATAATTTTTGATTGAACGCAGTATATCACAGCTGTGCCTCATTCTTTGAATCGATAGATCGGAAAAACAGGAGCATTTGAGTGACCTTCCAGATTACCCGATTCTACCCCACTGAATTTTTGATGAAGACGTTCAAAATATTCCATAACACACGTGATCTGCATGGAAACCAGAATATTACATAATACTCGCTATACTAGAAAATATTGAGGACGAATTTATTGATACGTTGTTAGGTTGTGAATAGGGAACAATAAGAACATTAATTGTGCACTTTCTCCAATCTTACTCACAATCTGTACTTACGTCAATGTATTATTCATTTTCTATAATTTTCTTTCTAATTTTTGACAAGGAAAATTTGCAAACGGATTAAAAGGGAGAAAGTCTCATTAAAAAAAATAACTTGGAGGATATCCTCCATAAAAAATAATTGATGACTTGATTAAAAATTTTGACTGATAAAGACTTCATGAGATGAATTGTACAAGAAATCCAGTTTATGGCCTTCATTCATGCTGTTTTATATCGGAGCATTCAACTCAATCAATTTTCAGTTTCTTTCGAAAACCTTCAGTCGACACGGATATTCGAAACTTCTCCGTCAATAATTACATCGTGGAAATTGAGATTATAAATAAGTGAATTCGGAGAGTGATATCGATTGAAACACAACACTCTATTCACTGTTCCACTCTTCTGCCAGATTAAAGAGCTAAACTAGTGTGACACTTTCAAAATTCGATTCATTTTTGGTTCATTTGATATCTTATAGTATCAAAAATATGTTATGAATGTGGCAGATTCGTATTTTGAATATTTTCCGAATGGCAACGACACAGGTAAAAACCGTTAGTTGTGATTTTGAAACGCGTTTTTATTTTCGAAACGAAAATTTCCAAAATTTCTGACATCTTAACCCAAAGAGGAATTGACTGATCGACTTCAGATTGAAACTGAGTTTTCTTGAATACATTTACTATACGATATTTTATCATTCTATCGGAAATAAAAAATTTGATCGAAGTTTTCAGTTTTAGCTACTGAGTTTCCGGAATCATGTCAGCATTTTTGGAACCTTTTTCCAGCACCTCTGAAGAAAGCACGTAGCTCCGTTATTTTTTCGATAATTATGTGAAAAAAATCCTGGAATATAGCTGGAATTATACCCTAGTATATTCAAAAAACTTCAGAACAATATAACGAGTACTTCCTTTGAAAAATTCGCGAGAATTGCCCAATTTTGTAAATACTTCTGCGGCATCATCGACTCAACACTCAGCCCTCATACTCCTTCGATGATCTTTATCGCGCCGTCTGTCACTCAACACATGCAAGAAAAACCGACCATTGTGGTAGCGCTCATCAGCGCGAGTAGCAGCGACAGGAGCATGAGAAGTATCGTGTTTACACTCTCGCTCTACCCACTTCCCTGCTTACTTATCCCGCGATATATTTCCGTGAACAACGCATTATCATCTAATCTGCTAGCATATGTCATCAATATTAAGTCTCGTTTTGTTGTTAACTCAAACTCTCCAACTTGAAGCGTTTTCTTGATGGATACCTTAATTACTACCGAAGTTAAACAAAACTCTTCATGGAGTGGAAGTGTGGAGTGGCTTTCAAGCATCATCAACCTCGAGGCGGAATTGGTTTTCATTCACCGATAATCTCAGTTCTTCCTGAGGTATTAATACAGGGGGTCTCAGATCGAGTGACCTTTAGACGTTCACGATGAACTCATGATGTTTGAATTCTGAGAGTGATTTTGATTTTTTCTTCTTCCTATTTTGTTCTCCTATTCTCATTCAGGACGAAATTTCACTAATTGCGGAAGTTTTTTTATCTTGAGATTTTATATGTTTCATATACAGGTTGTCCGTTTCTCGAATTCTACCATAGACATATCGCTTATCTCAAGAAACACGAAGTTGGTTAATTGTCAAAATTCCACATGGAATTATGCTTTTTTTTAACCACTCCTTGCAGAAAATGGAGAATTGGATGTTTCACAGAATCGTGATACGGAACCACCACGTGTAAGTGTAAGTGCTGTTAAAATATAAGATGATATGAGATGTCCAGCAGTATTAGGTTACCAAAATTTTCGTTTATTCCCAATGTCCTCGAAAATATCAGAGATATTCACAATTTCTTTTGAGTTCAGTATTTAGCACGAAGATGCGCAACTTTGTCCTACTTCAACCAACATCATATCTCTTATTATAAGCGAAATTTCCATAGTGCATCAGAAAACGGACAGCCTGTATACAGGATGATTAAAAAGTATGTACTGACCATTTTGAGGATGAACTCATGGCCTAAAATGCATACTGAGGAAGATTTGTCCTTTCAAAGTTGATTGAATCGAAATAATTTCTCCACCTGACTTGTAAACGATGAAATCATCTAGATTGAGATTTTCTGCACAAATGTTTGTCGTTTTCAAACACACTTCTACATTTCTGATTCGATGGGGGAAGAAAATCACATGAAAAAGATTTTCGACATATATTCACCTATATAAAAAATGTTACCGTTTTCGAGAGGAAAACTGAAACCAAGAATAAAAAATTTGAATTTTTAAGAATACACATTGATGGACAGACTCTATGAGAATAAGATCACAAATATTAAATCAAAAACGACATAATTTCATCTAGAAAGCACTATTACATGAATGATAGTGAATATTTTCGTGAATATTTTTGTTCCATCTTCTAACCCCACTATTCTATCCACATACTAAAACTATGAAGGAAAAACATGTGGAAAATTTCGACATATCAAAACAACAAAATCGAACACGACAAATGTTCTTCCACAACGAACTCTACCTAAAATCACACTTTCATGACTATTATATCAGTCTTCGATTCATCACAGAATACAATATGCTCAATAAACATGACAAAGACGGTTATTATAGAATATAAAAATAAAATAAAATGTTGTACGGTACCGAATTCTTTCATGTTATTTTCATTTCGTTGCGCCACTGTCGCTGTTGTTGCTATGGTAACGTGCTTCGAGGAGAGGGGACTATACAGGGTGTAACCAAATAAGTGTTGAACATTTGAGGGGGTGATAACTCATCGAAAAAAGATAGGACCTTTCATATAAAGAAAGTTTATTGGAGCATTCCATGTTGAGATACAGCCCCTTCAGTTGAACGAATACGTGGCTCAATGCGAAGACAGAAGGTAGACATATTGAACATTCACTATGATTTCTACATGTTGTATGTTTTTTATTAATAAATGAGTTTCGTTCATTCAACTTTAAACATTTAATGCAGGTAGTAAAACATTTTTTTTGCTGTGAACTGGTTTATTTCGGGTAGAAAATTCATGGGACATTTCTTGTTTGAAATGAAACATGCTATCGGAAATAAATTTTTAAATGGTGAACAAATGATAAGACAGAAAGTTATATTGGAAATAAATTTTTGGGGTTGCGTTTTCCACTTCTTACAAGTGTCTCTTTGTTAGTAGAAAATGTCAAGTTAATTTCAATACTGTAACTTTTCAGTGCTTGTGAAAAAATTGTTGGACAAATTTTATGTAGGGGCTGTATTTTCAACATAGGATTCTCCAATGAAGTTTCTTTACTTTCGATGAGGAATCACCCCCTCAAATGTCTTACACATATTTAGTTACACCCTGTAGAACTCTACAACAAAACACCGAGTGCTTTTTTAATTGTTTCACATCTAAAATCTCGACTCGTATGCTCTTTCCCCTACTGTTCTAATAGTATTGGAAGCCAAATGAACATATGAATAAATAAATGTTAGTTTATCTAGCTGATCTTAGTAGCAAATGGAAATGTTGTGTAGTCGTGTTGTTTCCTAAATTAGATCTGTGTCGATAAATGCCTAGATATCGAATGAGAAATGCGATTGCAACCATGCGGTTGATCCACGTCGCTTTCAGAGTAGAATTTCATGGTAGACTCTGATTGAATAATTGAGGGCTAATTAGTAGATGGCTTCTCTAACCCACCAGATTCACGACCTCTAGCATCGGCACTAATAGAATGCTTTATACTGCCTGTTCACCCTCAGTATTCTAGGTTATTCGAGCCATTGCCAATGTGCACGTAAACATTTTATTATTCGACTATGTTCGCCCGAGAACCTCGGAATTTGTGAATGAAAATACGAGTGCAGCACCGAAGTGGCTTATCACAGAACAATAAATGCTGTCAGAATAGTTCCTTTGTACTTGGTTGAATGTGTTTTTGAGGTGATGATGTGTGAATTCGTAATGAAAATAAAGACGTTTCAGACTTCTGCTGTGAACTAATTCTATAATGTGCATACATTTCCATTTTGCTAAAAGTTGTTCAATTCAATATTGAAAGTTATTTTAGGTTAGGATACTGTTGAAGTTATTAGACAAAATGTATTCAGGATTTCAATAACTCTAGTTTGTTGGAATACTTGGGGTACTTTGAAGGCACGAACACTGTTTTCTTTGTTTTAGGAAAGATCTTGAAGAGTTTGAGAACTGGTCACTGGTTATCGTCTATTTGATAATCTTTTTTTATTGGTGTCCCATTTTACCGATTTAAAGCACGCCTCAGCATGTTTGAATCGAACTTTGAAAAACGCGCGTTTTTTTAAGTTACCATGGCAATATCAACGAAGAAACGAGAAACGTCTAAATGGCAAATTTTTGATTATTGATCTGACAGGAGTACCTTGTAAACGTCAAATAAAATATAACTGACACATGCAAATAGTATATTAAAGTATGAGTGGATAAAAAGGTCTTTAGAACACGCGCGATTTTTCGAGCACGTTTTTTGCAGTTCGATTTAAACAAGCTCAGGCGTGCTTTAAATGGGTAAAATGGGACACTAATAAAAAAACTTTATTCAACTGTGAAATGGGGACCAATGAAAAAATAGTGTAAAAAGTATTCGTGGGTCTGGTCTTTAAAACACTTGCTCTACCTTTTAATCCTCTCATACTTTAATATACTATTATCTACCATAACAGCATCCTGTGAACTTTCATACTTCAAAATCGAGTCAATTCGATGGAAGATAGTTTTATGAGATGCATTTCCACCGTATGGTTCACTGATAAAGGTGATTAAACTTCTAGGCGAAACACCAGTCATAAATTTTACTGTATTATCAGTTTTATACTAAGAACAAAACCTGATTCAATAACGAAGGCATTTTTGTTTTTGTTTTACAATTTCTGTACTGAGTAGGCACTAGAAACTATCCATCGTAGAGACTTGCGGAAACATTTATATAACTAAAATGAAGATAAAGGCCTGGAAATTATTGTTTGTTTCTAGGATGGCTGCAGGTGGTTTAATTTTTGTCATACACTTCCTGACGTATCTATTGAGATAAAGTGGTGGGGGGTAGTTGAAAGTTATGACTCAACCGATTTCAACAAACCTAGTGATATGACCTTTGGAAATTAGAAAAGAACACCAATTCCTATCTCCTTTCCCTTGCTTCTCACGATGTTCTCTGAACATTACAGGATGTCTCCTTTCGTGAAAAGTTTTATATATAAAAAAAGGCAAAGCATCGATAGATCTAGGGAATCCATCCTATTTGTCATGTGTTTGATCCCGAATGACACCACTAGAAGGCATTTTATGATAGGGTGATGAAAAATTGCTAAATTCTCTGAAAACTCAAATGTTCCAGTGGAAACCGTCCAAAATATCGAAGAATGATTTTTTTGCTCTAATTTTGAGATGATTTTCTTTAATCCTGAAGAACTTGGAAATCTAATAGGATAACATAAAACTCTATTCAGAATGAGTGAGACAATATCAGGGAAGTGCCAAATAAAATAGATGTCATATATGGGATCTCATATCAATTCTGTTGAAAGATGTGACTTCGACTGTGAAGATGACGTGTACACAGATTTTCTTTCTTTATATCCATACACGATTCTCATCACCAGCTTCAGGAACTTCAAATGCTAGATTTCATAGTTTTTACATTCATTTGAATGTAAAAATCTAATATATAAAATCGACAAAACCCAATACAGAATGCATGATTGTTTGGAGAAGAGCTGTGCCAAGATTTCTAGTTATCCTCCAATGTCACCAGACAGCGTATCGCTTATATTCATCCGCGAATCCTTAACTAGCGCTTCCCAGAAGGTGAACACGGGAATATGGGTCGCCGTCTTGCCGGTAAGCCGTAAGCTATGCACTTAATATTCCGACCGGGACTAAGTCAATTACAGTTGAATTCGAACGAGAATAAAAAGACCGCCGAGACGGTTTAGTCTTCGTTATTAGAGAACAGCTAGATCGTATCTCGTCTATGACGGCTGAGACTGATTGGACAATTTACCTGGTGAATACGAGGCACACCAGAGTTGCGGAGAGTATCGTCAGCTGCTGAGAGAGGGCCGACTGGGATTTCTGCATGGCTCTGTGGAGGTCGTTCTGAAACAAATGGTGTTTTGTTGAAGATATATGATATATATGATCGGGTATATACAGTGACATTCATAAAGTATGGAAAAATATTGAAAACAATTTTATTTATATTTTTCAACACAGGTTCGCCTCGAAATCAAATGAGATCAGATATACTGGGTCATATTCAGGTTCTTCGAAAATTGCCTTTTTCAAAGTTGGACAAATCTCAAAATCAATATTTTTCGAAAATTATCAAGCTACCTCATATTTCGTAGCCAATTGTCAGTTTTCCAGTATTTTGTGATGATAACTGCAAATATCGAAAATTCACTCACGAACGAATTCTATGGAATGTAAAAAAACATTGACCGTTTCCATTGGTTATCCTTTGAAAAACAACGGATGTACGATATTTGTAATTAATCAAAAAAATTTAGACCATCGGTTGTGGTAAAATTTTACTAAATTTTTTCAATGAGCTACAATAAAGACACTCCCGTAGAATTTCATTCAAAATGTTATTTATTTTTCCAGAAATATGATTCTCAAAATTTGTCTTATTATGTAAAAAGACGAAATTACTCAATTCATCTGATAAGTGCTAAATTGGTTTGAAGACGAGCCTAGGTTAATGACAATTTTCATCTATTTGCAAAAATCAAACGAGGGGTTTTTTCCATTTCATTCTCAATTTCACTACTGTCACTGCCTGACTACGCTTCTGGCAGTCGGCGATACACGGACAGACATTTTCCTAAATAATGATGTCACCTTGACATCCGAATTCTCGAGGAACGTCGAGAATATGCTAGAATGCTCGTAGTTCAGATATATGAGACCGTAGCCTTACAGTCAGTGAGTCAGTTTTTCGAATTTCAATTGTGAATCCTGAGTCCACATTTCAAAACTCTCAAAACTAGAATAATATGAATTGCAATATTGAGATCGCAATTAGATATAATTTTCATGTAATATTACATACTCATCATTAATTTTGATTTTGATTTGAATTCTCAGAACAGTCAATCAAGTTCCGAACTCTTTATGTTTGTCAGTTTCATCTTTGACTTCATAAAATCTAAGAAGAAATTTTTCATTTTATGAATTTTGACGTATGACAGCTGAAACAGTTCATTTGTTGTGCCTATCGAAAAGAGAAAACCGCATAAGGATCGAAGATCAAAGTTTATTTAAAACCTAGTAGAACTTTTACTACACTCAAATTCATTTGAATAAAAAATATCACATTTTGACCTAAAATTTGGGTCTCAGAAAGTTTTGTGCTCGTTTTGCCTGACTGTTTTTTCTTTGGAACCTTCATTTGGTAATCAAATTATAATATTATACTGAGATTGATGTCATCGAACGCCGTACCAAAAAGTGAGTTGATAAAAATTAATCCGAAGGAGATTATTTTATAATCTCTCAATTTTTCCGACTCTTCCTGTAACTGCACCTCATATGAATAATGAACTTTTCAATGGGGCAAATCGAATGTTACTTTTGAGAAGCACTGTATATCCTCGACAAATACGCAAAAACTAATGAAACGTCAAAATCGAAACACGATTCTTCATCCGAGCCGAATTGGCTGCTGCTGCTGATTAATTTTCTGTTGGGCGTGGGCGTGAGACGACGTTCACGTGCCAAATTCAAACCCGATATGGTGGCGATGTCAAAAACGCGCATAATTTACGCGTCTGGATTTCGCAAAAAATCACAACGTATTCTCATAGAGTATTCGATGATATTCCGTCGAGAATTCGAGGTCGAAGGGGTGACAGACGCACCGGAATATTTACCGCGAACAAACAAGATGTTCAGAAAAATATTGTGGATACTCACGAACATGTTTTCCAGAGCGTGTTTGGCTAGCCAACAGTTCAAAAACACCGGAATGAAGAGGTTGCGCATCGAAGGGTAGAAAATCTGTGGAAAAAAAGAGATATTGAAGTTTGGAAAGCACGTAGAGGCGTAGAATTGACATGCGATGTTTGATTGGAATCTCACAATTCAGAATGAGCGACTGGACTAGTGCTAAATTTTCAACAATTCAAGATATTCACAACTACCAAAAAATATTGATATCACGTTTTTAATTCACCCAAAGATGCCTGCAATATCAAATGTCTCCAGTTGGGATTAGAGTGGGACATAAGCCCCCACACTGCGACCTCTACAGATTCATTTAGTACGCCGTCTCATTACGTTAGAGCAGTGGTTCCCAAACTGAGGGGCGCGCCCCCCTGGGAGGGGGGCGTGGAGAAAGTCCAGGGGGGGCGTGACACCCAAATGAAATAAATGAAAAAAAAAGTACAAAAATAATATACTCAGATTTTTGAATTAAAGTCTTTCTAAGTTTTCAAAATTGTTTTTGTAATGTTTCAATTTCCACGTTTTTTTTACCAATTTCCACGCTTCCACATAAAGAACATTCACTTGACATAATGGTCAAGTGTTTGTAAAAAATTGAAGCCATTGTTTAAAATAAAACAGATCAAAACACACAAGAGTTCAATATTCTGTGTGATATGTGTAGGGGGGCGTGGGGGGTCTCCAAAGAACCAGAGGGGGGCGTGGTACGAAAAAGTTTGGGAACCCCTGCGTTAGAGTATCGTGTCTAGGTCTATCTTTGTGAGTACAAGGCCAGACCATAGTAGTTATAATAATAATATAATCATAATGATAATTATATCGATAAAAATAATATCAATAATGATAATAATTTCAATATTCAATATACAGTGCTTCTCAAAAGTCCCCTCCCCCCTCTTATCTTTGGAAAGATTATACATAAACAAGTGAAATTAGGAAACTGAATATTGAAGGTTGTAAACTGTCCTACTAGGGATGATAGATGACGAAATCGTCAAAGATGGCCACAAGGCCATTGTGACCAATAATTTTAAATGGAACCCTACGGCAAGCGACACCTCCTTTGAAAGGTATCGAAAAAACCTATTCAATGATACTAATTTTGTTCGTGTTTATTGACGTTTTAAAACAACGTATTGTTGCAGAATGTGAGGCTGTTTCCGCAGACACATTTGCAAAAGTACGAGAAGAGTTGAAAAATAGGATGTTTTACTGTCAGGAAGTAAAAGGAGGTCACTTCGAGCAATTTCTTTTAGTAGATACTGATTCTTAAATCTGTAATTAATATCATACTGAATGGAATTGAAATTCGAATGTTCACTAATGGGCAATGGGCTATTAAAACTGCCATAAACACGAACAAAATTAGTATTATTGTATAGGTTTTTTCGATACCTTTTAAAAGAGGTGTCACTTGCCGTAGGGCTCCATTTGAAATAATTAGTCACAATGGCCTTCTGACGTCATCTTTGATGATTTTGTCATCCATCATTCCTAATAGGGCAGTTTACAACTTTTAATATTCAAATTTCACTTGTTTTTGTATAATCGTTCCAAAGATAAGAGGGGGGGAGGGGACTTTTGAGAAGCACTGTATATATGAACAAATGAATAATATAAATAGTAATTGAATTACAATAAAAAGGGTTGAATAGATAATCGATAAGAGATATTTCACTTGTTTCGATATTTACAAAGAAATAACGAGAGTAGCATGAAGAAAACAGATGAAAAAAATGTGTATAATTAACATTAGATAATAAAATTAGACTAGGAACTGAGGTATGGGATGAGATAAATCACTGATGAGATTGAAAGTATAAATGAATTTGATCAGATACAGTGTGAGAATGCGTATATTCCAGAGTATATTCTTTCAATTCTCTTTTGAATTCAGATTCATTTTTTGTATCAGGAATACTATCATATAATTTTTTAACAATATATCATCTATATGCTCTTTGAGAGCGATTTTTTCACTTGTGGTAGTGTTGCTAAATTTATTTGAAGTGTGTTATGTCGTGTGTGGGTCGTACATCAACTCCGGTCGAGTGCAGTTTCACATTCACATAATAATAAAGCAGTTGCCTCATATCCATGACTTCGCATTGTCAATATAACAAGTGGTATATCGAATGTTTTCCATTATAATTAATTTGAGAAAGCTTTTTTTGTAATATTTCAAGTGAATGTATGTGGATGGAAGTCTTCCATGTACCGAGAATGTTGTGTTTTTTTTTCCACAGCGTAGAAATACTTAACCTTGACAGACCTTCGCAATAGCACAGAATGTGTGCTAAGGTTTCTTCGTTTTCTTGACGGAACATACAAATGGTTGTGTCTGTAAGACCGATATTGATCATATGTTTGTTTAACCTGTCAAGAGCCTAACGATTCTGATTGACTACTCAGCTTTTGAAATTTCTTAAATTCTGTATATCTATATGAATTCCGACAATTGTTATTGGTCGACTATGGAGTTGGGGCACGTAGTAATCTCTTGACGTGAGCTTGTGACATGAAACAAAAATCTCCTCCCAAAAGGTCAGGATATTCCTGATGACGCATTAAATAATGACTGACAATATTCAATTAGACCCAAGATTTTCATTTCCATGTTTTCAGTGTCTGCATATTGAACTTGGCATTCGGCAACTATGTTACTACAGATTTCTTTCATAGTCGTGACGTCAGTTACTATAAGGTATCAGTAGCTCTAACTTTGATAAGTATTCGAAGCTTCGAAATTCTCCAAAAATATTCAATTGAGAGATAAATATCCATAATTATAAAATCTTGAATTCAAGAAAAATCTGTCCAGTCGCCCAATGTAACTTAAACTATACTTACTGTTATCGTGAATGGAATAGTATTGACTACTTCTAAGATGAAATGAAATGACAGTAGTTGCTGCCATATGTTACCCTGAAAGAAGAATTAACAATTACCAAAAATCAGTGACTTCATCCATTCATAGATACTACATGACAATTTATTTACATTACGGATATAGTAGATTTTTGAACCAATCCTCAGAAAATTATGATCATCCTCTTCGAAATGTTTGGAGGACTCCTTTTTCAGGAGAGGAATTAGATTCTCTGTTTAGTAATAATGTGTTTTTCAATTCGGATGCACTTTACCTGTTATCTTGACAGTAGACCACAACAAAACGTTGTACTCGATTATTTTTGATAATAATAATAACATTCACGGTATACCGAATTAGTGGATATTTAGACATAATACAAAAGGTAAAGTACAGTGAATATAATGAGGTAACATGAAAACCTAACGATGAAACAAGATAGTTTTGACAGCTCTCCAGAAAGTGCGGTGTTGCTGTTCGTTTATTTTTTCAAAAATACCCCGAAACGGAAAATTAGATTCAATCATCAAATTTTTTTCTGTTTCACAAAGTTTATACACCAAAATTTGATGTGGATAACCGTTGAACACTTTTCTCAATATTTAAACTAGAATTAATAAACTTTACTAGCAAAAGTTTCCCTCTCAATGATATTGCTATATTTCTGAGAAGTGTTGCCATTATTATTGATGCTTAAATGTTCCTATCCTATTAGAGGTTCAACGGTTAGTAGATACTTTTCATACAACACTAATGGTATCCAAAGATAACCAAATGTATCAGAACTATCTTACTATAGCTAAAGCACCACAGAAATTATATGGATTACAGCAAACGTAAGATGCGTGTTAAAACACAAGATGACAACAATAATAACAAGCTATTCAGAAACCATACTGCAACACATCAATTCGGCTCTATTTCCCAGTCTTCTTGAGGGTTCCAAAGATGAAATTTGGTGTAGAAAACTCGACGAGAATAAATGATCTGCAAACGTCTCCCTATTCGAAGACAAGTATTGCAACCAATATTCGAAATGTCAACGAAAACGAATGTATGAACTCAACACGCTACATTTCTCATCCCTGCGAATTATTCACGTTACTGGAACAATCGCATTTGCATTTGTATCACTCTTCACATGACCATCAGGAGTTATACCTGAATCCACCACCGATGCATTCCAAAGTGGTTTCACAAATTTATGTCTTGTTTGGCGAATAATAATTCATTCTGTTTCGCGGTGATATACGTTCCACGTGACAATTCTCCAGAGAAAAGTTGTTTTATGTTCGTGAAAGTCTCGTCGGTTCGCAAAAAAGGGGTGGCAGAGAATTGCCAGGGGAACCAAACTACGTTTTGAATTTGTATCACACGGTACTTGATACATTTTCTCCGCGCTCGTCTTTTCACACGGCATAAACGTCTTTGTAGTTTGTCGAGGTGAAATCTTGGGATGTGATAAACATTCTCCTTTGACTCGTTTGTTTTTCTTTCTAGGCGTTTCCATTAGGGTGAAATAAGGAGGTTGAATTTGCCGCAGGCACATCGAATTAGTGCGAGCACTGAATTATCCACGTGCGATTCTACGCAGTCCTTCCTCATTAGGGTGCGAAGAGTGGTTTCTTTCTGCTAACGTCGAGGACTCTCCACGACTTGATAAATGTGATCACTGAAAATTCCTGCTTTTTTCGTTTCCCGAATGCCGTTTCCAGATTCGACCACTAAAATATAATTATAACTAGAACACGCATTAGTGGCACCCACATTGTTTGTTTATGTCGTCTTACAGTAGCGTAACAATTCCAGTGGTATTGCTTGTAACGGGAAAATGGGAAATTGAAAATTTATCTCTTCATGTTATGATCAGAGTTCCTAAATTTGATTTTCATCTACTAATTTTACAAAAATAACTCAGTCCTTCAGACACTTTTCCTAAGATCTTCATTATAATTGTCTCTTTTTATACACAAGGTATGTCAAAGTTGTGTACCGAGTTTTCTGAGAGTGATTGAAAAACGAGTATAGTTTGATAATAATGAAAGTTCATTATCGAATATACATAAATTTAAAGTTCAGGTACATTGAAAATATGAATGAACAAGGGCATCACAGAAAAAACCTATGACCTAAAATAAAATGAAGATAATTTATTCACGTAGTTTCTAAACTGTGGAAGTCACCAAATAAAAATTTCTTGCATGAATGTTTGCTGTTAAAATATATTTTTTGAATACACTTTCAATGTAATGGTGTTTTGGGAGAGTCACTTGTGTTTCCTTGTGTTTATTATGGTCGAAAAATAGAAGCATCTGATGAAGAAAAGAAAATAGTTTTCGAGATTTGTAGTCACATGACCAATTATGTTCTCATTTTTGACGTTAATGTCAACAACAATGTTATAGTTAATGTCTTCGTGTGGATTTCCTGCTTAGTTATAACATTGCAATTTTCAACTCAGATTTCGAGGAATGGCAGGATTGAAAAGATATATCTCTTCCAGTATGCATTCTGGGCCATTAGTTCATTCATCAAACTGATTTTTTTTTTCAATGTACTACTCTGAGAAAGCTCGGTACACATTTTGTACTAATCCAGTATAAAGAAATTATCAATATTACGATTCAATCACATTTTGTTTTTCAAAAATGTCAAAATACAAACCATTTCCTGATACAAACTTTTATGAATTACAAGAAGTATACCAATTTATTAGGGAGCGTCCATCGATTACATGAGACATTTTTGAGTCTTTTTGAACGCCTCTTTCTTTTTTTCAATCTCACGTAAGATTTCTCGAAACTTGTTATTTTGGTACAAAATTGTTGGATTTATTTAAAAAAGATACAGTTTGCTTATGATAGTTCCATTTAAGACTAACAAGGACTAGATATACATAATTTCGTACAATTTCACACGTTCTTTACTTACATTAAACTTTCATTGAACTCAACCTTTGAACAGGAGTTCGTATTTTTCCAACCAAATTATCTGAAGAGTAGATTTTTATTATGGTTTCAGTCAAACATTCGATCTTGTGCGGATTAAATAATCTTCAGCAAACCGGTATTATACCATCAATGAATTCAAATTAGAACACGTATACATTTATTCATTTATATCGTGTCTTTTTTTCTATAAGTATCGGAGCACTCATCAACGAAGCAATTCATAATAACTTCGTCGAATTCGTGACTAATTTTCAATCCGGATACAAACTTGCAAAGAAAAGTCGGGAACACAAGGAAATCGAAATGAAACATGGCAACACCACTAACTTTATGTACAAATTTTATGAACTCAGATGTTATACGTTCATTGGGTTGTCTTTCTCTAATTGATGTAGTACGTCCATGATGTTGCACTGTTCTTCATTCCTGTCAATGTCATGGAGATGCCTAAAAATTGGATGCGCAGTAGACCCGAGCTTCTTCTAGTTATAATCACATTTCTGTGCGAGTTACTTTCAACAATGGCAGACGTCTTGATTGTTGTGACGATGCTGCTTATCTTTAGATGAAAAATCGACAATAGAGGAAGCGCTGGACAGCGCAAGTAGCAGAGGCTTGGGAAGTATCGTGTTTACACTCTCGCCTGAGCTATACACTCTTGAAGAATTGTGCACAGTAGTGAAACATTTTTTAGGACAAGTTTTTGTTACGAGAATATTTTAATGTGCATGCCGTTAGAGGCTGGAGAATTAAGGAGTTCGGTCCAAGTTGCCAACCTTATTTATTCGTAAAAAAGTCTGCCTTTTTTTTCCTCATGATTTTGCGATTTCTAGAAAGATCGTGCAATAATTAGTACACCCCAATAATTTTTTTGAGTCCTATCGTAGTTATTTTGCTGAAAAATTTTGAACTGTCATATTTAGTTACTTTTAGTTCTCTAAGGTTAGAAACTAACTCTATGGTTACAAATGCCCGCCATTTACGAATATTTGTATATCTAGAATCGAATGAATAGAATGACGAATTGTCACTATAAAAACTGTAAGAGTGATTCAAGGTATTCCAGAAATCTCAAAAAGTTGAAATTTTATCCTTTCCCCAAAATGAGTAATCCTAAAAGGTGTTTTGAGTGGATAAAACGCTGTGGGAAAATTAACATTGGAAAATATCACTAAAAATACCTATATATATAATAAACATTTTTGTTAAAGTATAGCAAGGAGTCGTTACCAAATGCTTTCGAATCAGAAATTCAAAACTCGAATTTCACAAATACTCAACAAATAATAACAGAAACAGATAATATCAAAGTAGAAGTAGGTACCATAGATAAAATAGAGACCGAATACCAAGTAGATAAACATGTTGATTGTGAAGAAATTTCGAATCACTCTGTGGATAGTAGTACCCAAACTTTCTTAGGACTATCTCAGAATATTTTTTCCTACGAAAATTTGTCAAGAACTTCAAATCGTTTCAAATTCTTCACAGGTATAAATAATTGAAACTCTGTATGAATGTCTGGATGTGACTATAATGGATAAATTGAAATATCCATTTAAGAATTATGAGGAAGAATAAGGAACAATATGAATCATCATTATATGAATAATAAAGATCGATTGAGAAAAGGTTTTACATCAGAAGAATTATCATATTTTACTACAATGAGTAAATCATCCATGTCCATAATTTTCTTTACATGGATTCAATTTATGTACTATACCAGATAATTGGCATAAGGGGAAATATGTTTCGAGGTGGCAGAAATATGGAAACTATTTCAAAATGTTTTTGATGCCACAGAGGTTAATTTACAAATGCCACCAAACTTCCAACAACAGGGAAACACATATTCTTCTTATAAACATTCAAATACTGTGAAATTTTTAGTGGGTATTTGTCCAAGTGGTGCAATAACTTATGTTTCTGAAGGATTTGAAGGTTCGTGGTTCAATTTCTGATCGAGAACACATCGAGAAGTGTTTATAATAATATAAAGCACGGAACCACAAGGAACTAGTTGGTGTATAACCTTAGAAATGAAAAGTAACTAAATATGACAGATCAAAAATTATTATTTATTTTCATCAAAATAACTACGATAGGACTCAAAAAAATGATTGGGGTGTACTAATTATTGCACGATCTTTCTAGAAATCGCAAAATCATGAGGAAAAAAAAGGCAGACTTTTTCACGAATAAATAAGGTTGGCAACTTGGACCGAACTCCTTAATTGCTTTTGATATCACGAATTAATTTTTCATAATTAGGAACCACTTTGTGAAACATTAGAAACTGATGCTTTTCAGTAACACCATACAACGAACTGAAATGAAAAGATGAGACAAATAACCTTTTTGGATGGGCAGAAGTTGAAAGAAGGGCCGGCATCGCTAAGTGATATAAATTGAGAACGAGTAAAAAGCGACGGTATCATTCGTCACTTTTTCATTCCCTGACGAAGTTTCGGGATATTAATACATTTTCGATTAGGAAAAAACGAAACCCAAAGCTCCGAAATTGTTCCCAAAAGGTCAGAGTCATGCTCTCAGCGATACCTGAATTGGAGAATAATGGAAAATTATTATTATTCGAGATACAATAGAATTGTCATCAAACAAGAGTTGTGCAAAATCTACAAAGATTTTTTGTATAATCTATTAATTACAAGTTGTTAGTTACGTCACAGAAACAATAGATGCTAAGACGCCATATCATAAATCAATTATTGGATTCAAAGGAATCTATTTGAAGTAAAATAATGAAATCATTTTGTTTTGAGTCGATATATGAGTTATATTGCGATATTGGTTTCATATCAAGTATAATATTTTCAGTTGGAGACAAACAATGATGAAACGATGTATGAGAATATCTCTGAAATGACTCAGGACTGGGAATATTCAGATATCAATGATTATGGCAACACTTCACAATAACTTCACAACGATGCCACATTTATCTGGAGAAAAATCTCTGATCTGCTGAAAGGGTTTGTTATAATTATAATTGAAATTTTCGAAAATAATGAGAAAACAAATTTTCAAAGGTTATTCACAATCAATAGTTATTGAATATCAGTGTATATATTCAATAAATTGAAAAAATGATCCGAAATAATGTGAATGATAATCTTAATAAAACTTTCAGGTGATATGTCACAAATACCTTGCTCAAATAAATAGACTTTTGATTCAATTTTACTATACCATTGAACCGAACAGAATAGGTATTCCAATTCACCAATTTCCTAAATCCTTCGTATTAATTGAAATTGTATTCCTTCGAAAACCAATTTTTTATGTGAAGTGACTATGAGTGGATGTCTTCAAATCAATT
Source organism: Plagiodera versicolora (assembly GCA_037013635.1). NCBI lineage: Eukaryota > Metazoa > Arthropoda > Insecta > Coleoptera > Chrysomelidae > Plagiodera > Plagiodera versicolora. The sequence goes on along the minus strand of CM072991.1, from coordinate 4,406,990 downwards.
CTCACCTGAAAATTATCGTACAAAATCTCAAAATCACAACATCGTAGAGACATCTTCATATTTTTTAAGGATATATTCTTGTCTATGATCAAGAATACGATCCATGAATGCTTTCATTGAAATCAATTCATGATGAAGTGATCAAGACATGAAACATAATTCAAGCCAAACTCTGTATACAGGTTGTGAAATTTCCACTACAGTATCACTAAATATACAGTAGTGCCACTTGTTTTCGGTCCCTTTTATGTTGGTATCCACAAGTTTAATTTTTTATAGACGAGTGCACAGGAAACTTTGCACAAACCTGCCATTCAATTAATGTTAAGCCCTTCAAATGTGGGCAGGTCCGGCTTCAGAAAATAATAACCCCTACTCAATATCCGAAATAAAATCGAGACGAAAATACTGTGTTCCTGTGATTATAATAAATAAATTTCTAATCATGTGAACTATCAGTTGAATACTTTTGTGGCATTTCAAGTACTTTATAGTTTTCACGTCTTTTGTAAACGGTGTTCCCTGGTTGACATGATTCCAACCCTTGTAGTGATATAAATCTGCTTAAATTGAGGATAATTTACTGTCGATTAAAAAATTCCTGTAACATTTTCCATAATATTCGAAATGAAGTGTGAAAAGGAGAAAAATCGAAATGACAGAATTTACTTTTCTTATGATATCTCAATAACCGGCCCTGATAATCTCGATTTGTTCGAACTGCTTGACAATGCTATGAATGAACGTTTTCTTTATATGACCGACCCTCTGAATCTTATGGTTTAAAAGTTACCAATACAATCCCACCACCACAACCACCTCGAAAAAAATGAGTTTTGAGAGAAACGCATTTGAAGTTTTATCACTCCGCAACTCCGAAAATAATTCGAATTTTAAAAAATCCGTTTGGGAGCATATTTTCACCTAACTTGAACTTTAACCTAAACAGCGATTTCACCTTGTATCCCAAGTAGGCTAGCAGGAGTGCTTCGGTGAGGCTTATCATGGCCAGGATGACCTGGACCACCCACAATTCGAGGGGGCGGTTCACCCATACAATGGCGTCCCAGTTGATGATTGGGTTTTCTTGGAATTTTTCTTCCGTCAGATTGGCCGAGATCAGGAACTCCGTTTTGTTGCCCAAACGACACCCATAACTACGAAGAAAATATCAACAATTATTTGGTGATGATGACAAAACAATAGGCGAGATCACAAAATGACAAATTTGTTTCAAATCTGCTTCAAGATTGATTATCGTCGATAAGGTATTCGATTTTCGTTGTTGATTTTTTAGGATAAACTAATCATACTGTACATTTTTATACAAGGTGATCAATTGAGCAATGAGCGTACTGTAATGGTAGGTACAGGTCGCCTAGCTGGTTCTGAAAAACCCCCATATGATGGGTCGGGCGCCCTGTATAAGCGAGATACAGAGTGTTTTATGAATATCACCTATTTCTCCAATGGTTCATAACTCACGATCCGCATTGTATATTTTATTAATTTTCAGAACATAAACTCATTATCCTGTATGCTACCGGATACCTCATGCATGAAACTAATAATCCAGGTATGGACTTGAAAAAATTAAAGGAACTTCATCAGTTCCATACAACACCCTGTATGAAGATATTTCGACCCAATGAATCACCCTGTAGAATATAAATGGAAAAAACCGAGCATTTTATACACACGCCCCCATTTGATCCCATCATTGAAATTTCATCTAAAATCCCATCGATATTACCAAAGGATTTGTTCGATTCAATCCCAAAACTGCTTGTTCTACTGATAATACATTGCGTTCACGACCATTGTTCAAGTATAGTCAGAATAATCAATTATTTATCTTCACATCGAATAATCATATCGAAGGTAATATCATCAGGAATCAATTGAACAAAGTAGATGGTCGAATAACATTCATTTAATGTTCATGTTGAATGTATCCTCAATAATTCAAGCATCATTATGGATCGATTCGGTTGCGATTGAGATGGAAAATAACAGAGCAAATTGAATGTCGGATGAATATAATTTGCGCTTAGGCTAAACTTACACCAGCGATTTTATATCGCGGCGACAAAAATGTCGCTGTAGCATCAAATTCTGAAATGTCAACCAAATGCCATGAATGAATTGTTTACAACAACATTCTAGAGACCAGATCGTAGGTCATTCTTTTTTGAGAAATCTCAATCTTCATACTAGCAGAGTATGCTGAGGTTTCCTAGTTTTCTTAATAGAATCCACAAATGATTGAGTTTGCCAGCCTGATGTTATTATAAATATGCTTATATTAGTTTCATCTGTATCTTTGTAACCGATTATTTGGTCATGCAAATGCGTGTAGTGGCAGACTTACTTTTAGAGGACAAGACTTTTGTAGATGTATTGAGCACCCTATGCGTTGAAGAACTTAAGTCTGAGATTCCTAAAATCTCTACTAGGAAAGTGTCAAAAATAATAATATATTTATTCAATAGGTACATTGATGATTTCTTTGATTAAGAAAGGAAGGATATAATAAAACGAATAAACGAGTTGCTAGATATAAAGAAATGAAACAGATAAGTGAAAAATGAATTATAGTTTAGAAAACGTAAGAACACGCATTTAACAATAATCGAAATAAAAAGTGAAGAATAATTCCAAGTATCATAATGAATTGACTAATGGGAACATTAACTAGTTCAAAAATGTTATAATCAATAACTAAAAAAAATGTAGCTCGTGGATGGAGTCATTAGATGAATATAACCGAGAAATCATTCGCTCTCATATATTACAATAACAATTTCGCTCTTTGCCCATTGGTAGGTCTTTCGGTCGCAAGTGTAGACCGAGCCTTAACATATGTCGTAAAAGGCGATAAATAAATCATCGTGAGCATGGCAGCTGTCGGACTAGCATGAATTACTACAAGATTGACGTCTTTCTTGAAAAGTAAAATGTAACTCACCATTTCGCGTGCAATGGGTCCACGTCTGTAACTACCCTGATGATGTACAGCAGACATGTGAGAAGCTTGAAAAATAGATTGGCAATTCGTATCCTGAGACCTGAAAATAGAGAATCGATATTATATCCGTACTCCATTGTCTCACTCATCCAACAACTGGTACAATAAGTTACCTTTTCTAAATAACATCTCGAAAAATGTTAATATGTAATTATTTCACTAGTCAACCAGTTAGTTCATAAACCTAGCAATGCGATGAGCATGAATATAATGATTGAAGAATATAATTTGATGCTCATTTTGGTGTTGGTTTTCAGCAGTTTTTCTCAAGGAATACACGAAAAATACGTCACTGTTCCCGTTGTTCCTCCTTCAGAATTTTCCAAAGTATTATTTTTTTATTAATCTCAACAAATGCTACGCTGGTGAAGGTTTTTTTTTCCCTCAAAACTCACACTTTGGAACTAGGTGTCTCTACAAACTCAAGAACTATCGCACCGATCTTTATGAAATTTTGAACATTGTTTCTGTACATAGTTTACGAGGTAACGCTGGAGTGTTCTTGTGGAATTCATTGATAATTGTAACTTTTTTATCACAAGTAAGTTGATTTTTTTCGCGAATATTACTTGAATTATTCATGAAATATATAATATGACAGCAGTAGTTTCAATCACCAGTAATTTCCTGTGCAGATAAAATAATATCATTCGAACGTAGAAACAATGATTGTATTTTGAAAAATGAATCTTACTGACTCTTGTTCGAAGGCACCTTTTGTTCCGAGCAGAAGTTATACATTATTCATTTTAGTTGTTATCGGAATAAAAATAAAGAATTTTCAACAAAAACTACGTGGATTCCAATCAAATTCTTGAAGATACTTTGAAGAATAATAAATCATATTGTTTCGAATTGATAGCAATTTTTTTATATAAAACTTCCCACGAAATGAGACATCCTGTAATGTTCATAGAACATCGTGAGAAGCAAAGGAAAGGAGGTAGGAATTGGTGTTCTTTTTAAATTTCTGAAGGTCATATGCCTCGGGGAACACCTTCCTGGGCAATGTGTTCCAGAGCGTTGGTTGGATGAACAAGTCTTGGAAAAGAGATATTCTGTAGGTCACCAAATTAACCACAAAGGGGTGTGAAGACTGGACTTGACGGGTTAACCTCGAAGAGACCGACCAAGGAGGAACGATTGATATTTCAGAAGAACATCGCCCATGAAAATATCTATAGAATAGAGATAGATCGCTAACCCTTCTACGGTGTTCCAGAGAAGTAAGCGAGTTAGTAAGCGAAGCATCACTGACGAGACGAATTGCCCTTTTTTGGACAGAATCCAATAGCTTCAGGATATGTTTAGTTGCTGCGCTCCAAATATGGGAACAAGTTTTTGGGATGCACTTTTAGCAATTGATCTCACGTGATTTTCCCAAGAAAGGTTATTGCTGATAGTTACAGACTCTATTTATGATAGATCTTTGTATTGAAGAAATCAGCAAAATGATTATGTATTAAGTATCACATCAATCACAAATAAGTGAACATCGAAATTTCATGGGGACTACGAGAAAAATATTCTAGTATACAAGTAGCCCATGAGGTTTTGGCCAGTATATCTCGAAAACTATTTGGAGCATGATATTGAAATTTGGCAGTTATAAACCGTTGGTATTTTTATGCATTTCAAGCAAGCTGCAACGTCACATTTTGGATCACACCCTCTCATGCTCATCTTTTTTATTTTTTTGTAGGTAAGTACAAATTTTTATATAGGCATGATAAATTTTAAGTGAACAACAATAATACAGTGAACGATTGTTCGGACGACTTTTGACAACTACAATAGCTGTTGCTATTATACGTTTTTTGTTTCTAGGCTATCTTTGTTTTTCAGATGAAAACCTTACATAAAAGTTTGTTTTTCCTCTCAAAGTACTTACCGACCGAAAAATAAATGGAAGTAAAATTATTACTGAATGGACCTAAGAGGGAACTTTGCAACATTTGCAACATTTGCAACATTTGCAACATTAAAAATTCTAGAAATGCTATCACGTGATCCAGACTTTGACGTTGTAATAACGTTGCAGCTTGCTCGAAATGGTTAATAACTGTCAAATTTCAATATCGTACTCCAGTTTTCGAGATGTTTTCTGGCCAAAACCTCGTGGGCTACCCTGTATATCCGCACTAAGTCCAAAAGTTTGAATATATTGAATTTTCCCCTAGTTCTGACTGACATTTAAACTTACAATTTTACCGAACACGATTGTGTCGCCATCTGAGAACGATTCGATAACTATCCTTGTGAGATATTTTCGACGTTATTCCCATGCGACAAACAATTGGAGGGTGGTTCAACCATTATGGGTCCCTCAGTTCAACCTCAATATGTTTTATTTATGATGTCAAGGATGGTGTCATTTTCTGATGAAACAGTTTCATTATGACTGTCATTGTCAAGTTTTCAATACTCTCCATAAATGGATATATTGTTCGCTTCTCTAATGAGGGTAGGAAATTCGGATTTGTCTAATCTGATTCATGAATAATTTATGGCCACAGAAACTCGATTCTATAAAGTTTGTATAAAAACAAGGCGATTTGGAGTGAAACATTTAATGGACCCATTATAGATTTACTGCATTATAGGACATAATAAACCCAAATAGGTCATGTCGCTTAATGTGGTTTTATGAATGAAGATCAATACTGAAATACGTCTTACATTCTAGTTTAGCTTCCCCTCGTATACACAAGCAGAACATGTTTTTTTTTTTAACAACCGAGTCAATTTTTTTTATCTTCTATGAATATACTTACTAGATCTTTGATTTTTGATGAAGTAGAGCTGGAGTCGTTCCTTGAAAGTGTTTTCGTTCACGTAATACTCGACTCGAACTCTGAAACAATAAAAATGAATTAGTTATTACAAGTACTTTGTACAGCAAATATTCATGTAACCATTTTATTGAATATACAACAAACAAGATGGTTTGTGCTAAAGAATATAATTATGGTTGATGGGTCAATATTATCAATAGTTTCGATGAAAAAAAATAGTTATTCGAGAAATAGCATTGGTAATGATTTGAATCCAAAAAATCACTTCTGGCTTTAATATTCGGAAAAAGCCTTCATCTCAAATCTCTTACTGAAACTTCTACATTTTCATGAAATAAAATTTCCGCTCGGGGCTCCCTTGAAAACTGCACACGGGACAGGTTGTCCCAGTTTCCCCCCTGGTTGCGTCCCTGCCTTATATCCGTGTGAAATGAAATATCTTGGAAGTTGTCCTTTTTCTCTATCTGAATTCGTGTCGTTAGAAACAAATATAACAATATGATTCCATAATTCAACCTCGTCATGATTATTGTTCCAACATTTTAAATTTTTTTGGTGATAATAATATCGTTATATTACAGAAATCCCAAAAAAGATGGGGGGAATGGTCAGTTTGACATACCGATTCAGATATTTTACTATGATATATACAAGATCCTTAATAAATAACTTCTACCAAACTGATGATCAACTAAATATTCTGAGATGGAATTGTGTCACAAATATGCGAATGTTGTTTTGTGATGTTTTTTTGGAAAACAATATGCTACTACTAAATACTATAAAAAAGAGTGAATAAATTCCAGAGTTTGTATAGGGTAGCTCGATAACTATAGGAGATACCAAAAAAATGGTTGTCACATCCATGAATTTCCATTCTCGAATTAAGTTCACTGGTGAAAACAAAAGATGCTATCATCTTTCGGTTTTGAGTTATAAACAAAAGTTCGATTCACTTGTAAACTCAACTCGAAAAAATAAATCGAGGATATACTCTCGTACCTCTCATAGTCATTTGCGTAACTAGAATCGACTAATGGAGGGGGTCGACCCCCCACCAATCAACTACACTTCGATATCACTCCCTTCAAAAAAATATTTCTCATAATAGACATAATATATATTATAAAATATTCTTTCGGTTTCTAATTCGATAGGTATATTATATTTTTTTATAAATGTATATATAAATTTGAATTGTTACTTCGGTTATAAAAGTGATTTTTGGAAGGGCAATAAAGAAATCGTTTTTAAATACAAGTAACCCTATTTATTGGTTTCAATAACTAATTGTTAATAAACAGTATCATGTTTCAATTTGTCATTTTAGTGTACCTTTTATTCGTTGAAATAACTGTGTTTGCACTTTCTGTTATCTTATGTTTTTGGCATTAATTTCCTTCCCCACAAAATAAAAACTTCCAAATTTTTATTTTTTCTTGCATTTTTTTCATTTCTTCCAAGCAATGGAAAGGGGTTACGTCCCCAATAATACCCCCCTCGTTATGCCTATGCTCATTGTTATCGAATTACCCTTTAGAAACGTCTAAATTTGCCCACCCTGTACATAACGGCGTGTAGTAGCTCAATTGAGCTGAATAAACTATTATTCTACAACCCGGAATCCAGAAATCATCGCGAATTCATAGAAGGAATAACAGTTTATTCGTCCGGAATTCCATTATCACCGTTCAGTCATACAAAATTGACAGAAATGCCTTCATCACAATCGAGAATGACGTTCATCTCTTCCTCTTTGATATTGATATGGACTCCAAATATCACCTCGTGGGAGTGTGTGTGAAGCGAGCGCAATCTGTAGTACGCCGTTCGAATATGTGCAATTAGAGCTTCAGTCATCTGAAGAGATAAGACCGCCGGAATCGAGTTTGGAACCGTTGATTAGATAACCAAAGTACCGGAGCAAGTTTCTAGGAAAGCGCCAGAAATGACGTCTACGCGTCCAAATCGCATTAGACGTCCATGGCCGAACTAATCCAGCACAGTATCGGGAAAATATTTTGGGTATTGTGATTCAATTATAGTGTGAAAAGCACACAGTATTTGTTGAAAACTAAATAGATCATTCCAGAAGTGGTGCAAAGACTGGGAAGTCCTTGATATTTTCCTACTACAATCCGTTTGAGAGCTAACTTCATTCTCAAGACATGGGCAAACTTTTCAATATCGATTACTCGAAGGAAAGTAGATTTCCAGGATAATATGATGATTATATACGAGGCATGTTCACAAAGTATGTTTCGTTTCTATTTGTATCCGCAGTAGCGCTGCGATCGCAGTTCCGCGCATGCGCGGCAGTTACTATTGCTCAAGGACAACAAAACTACGCCATTTTCAGACCACTGCCGCTGACGTGTCGTTCTTAGTAAGTCTGTGAAAGCTCAGCCTTATTGAAATTGCCGCCGCTTGTGAAATCAGCTCAGTGATTCGTTTTCTGAATGCAAAGAAAGTTGAATCAACTGAAATTTATCTGCAAATCTGCGAGGTTCATACACAAACTGCTATGAGTGTTAGGAGATGGGTTAGGCATTTCAAAGAAGCACGTGATGTGGTTGCCCGTCTTCGGTTACTGATGAATTTGTGCACGCAATTGAAGAGAAGCTTAAGGAAAACCGTGAATTCACAATTACAGCTCTCACTATGGAATTTCTGGTGGTCAACACTGCAACGATGGTGACGAGCTAGCTGACATGGTCGAAAACACAGGCGGCAACATTTTAAGAAGAAGACATACAAACATTTGTGCCACAAAATTCTGGAAAATTAAAGAAAATTGGTTCAAGAGTTGTAGATTTCTATGCAATAAATATTTTCACAGTATCTGTACACTTTTTTTTATATAACCAAACGGAAATTTCTCTGTGGACAAAATTTATTAAAGAATGCAGTTTTCAGTCTTTTAATTGTGACATTTTCATTGAATCGTAAAGGATAGAGTTATTTGTGGAATAACACATTGAGAAAATGGACTACAAGGCTTCGTATACACATGCGCACTGGTTTGTCGAAATTCACCATGACCATTCTGAATGAATGTAGCTGAATTTCGTTCATACAGCGTTGAATCTCCTCCTTTTCAATAAATACAGGGGCCGAAGGATAAACTGCACCCGGAGGCTTATTGTTTTTCCTCTATCGTTCCGATACCCTAAGAAATATTGGTCCCTTTGACTATTTTGCCAAGGTCACTAGGTTTCAGGGTTCCCACATTCTCTAGGTTTAAATCAGGTTCCCCTAGTTGTACTACTCTTCTATGGTTTAGTGCCTTTCAATAGCACAAAATGTATTCAATAGTCTCAGGGTCTAAGCCGCACAATCTACAAGTCTGGTCACCTTGATATAGCACCATCTTTTGTGGTGTGTTCTGACAGAAGCATGTCCTGTAAGGAGACCTGTTACTAGTCTTATCTGATCTCTACTCAATCTAAGTATCTCATCAGTTTTTTTTCACCTGTTATCTGAATAACAAGTTTACTATATTCTTGTCCTGGTGTGTTACCCTAGGCTATTCTTTGTAGTCCTTTGACTCGTCTTTCAATGGAGTTGCCAGTTAGTTTCTTGGGCACTCCAAGTATTGGTTCCGGGCCAAAGTAGGTTGTAGCTGACCCCTTCCTAGCTAGTTCGTCAGCTATTTCGTTGCCTTCTACTCCACTGTGTCCAGGTACCCAGATCAGTTTAACTCTGTTTAATTTTGCCAGCGTCAGAAGTTCGTTGATACATTCCCAGATGAGTCTGGACTTTTCCTTATACCCTACAAGGGCTTTCAGGCTGGCCTGGCTATCTCAATAAATACGGATTCCTCTTCTCTTGAAGGCCTTTTCATTGCATATTTTTTTGGTACATTGTAGAATTGCAAATATTTCGGCTTGGAACACCGAGGTGTTTTTACGAAGTGCATAGGAGTATTACTTCTTCAGGATGGGGGAATAAATTCAAGCACCCGATCCTTGTTCAGTCCTTGATCCGTCTGTGTACCAGTTCATTCTGTTTTGCTCTTCTCTAGCATGAACTTTGTGCCAGTCCCTTCGATCTGAGATTAACTTAGAAATCATATTATCTCTTGGCATCTGCAGGATGTTGTTCCCATTGAATTGTAGTGGCGTATTATTACCACTATTTCTTGACGCTACAGGCAATATGAGGAGGAGCCCCAGTCGTGGACTTCTTGATAAAGATCTCTGATTTCAAATAACATTATAAGAAAATCAGATGATGCGATCACACGGTTCTGATTACGTTAATATATATTACACGACTTGAAAATCGTGAGAATAATTCTCAATATAGAATGAAGTTCATCAAGAAAAACATTGTTATTGTGAAAAAAAGCAGGGGTGCTAAAGATCAGACACACATTTTTTACAATAACAATGTTTATCTCAATTAATATAATGAATACCATATTAATAATTATGTTCGCCTTTTTAGTTCACCATTGAAGCATGTTTTTTAGTTTTCACAAACAATATTCATTCTTGTTATTGTGACAGGAACAGTAAGAACGTTTCGAATTTTATTATAGGAATATGCTGCCGATATTCCTTATCGCAATTGAGATAGATCTTCTTTACTTGATGAAATATGACAAAGAAGAATGTACGTCCAAATCTCTACGATCCAGAACGACGGTCACAGTCACACTCTCAACGGGAACGAAAAAAATAATGTCCTTTTATCTCCCATCGTAACTGTCGTGCTCAAATACATTTGTTTTTATTATAGCTCTTTTGTGCTCGCACACCGAAAAATGTATCTCGTTTCCCTTCAGTTACCACCGACGTCGTGAAAAAAAAACCCTCGTCACGAACGATAATGTCTGATGCGGACGAAGAGGTCATTTGTCCGAAATGGAAAAGCGATTGCACCTCGAGCCACTCTGGACACAACGATAAAATGTCGACTAATTTGTTGGGGAAAATTCAGTTGTCAGCATGATGTTTTGACAGACAATAACTTCGACATTCACAGCTGAAATATCGATTTTAGGGCTAGAGTACGACGTTCTGTAAGTTTGATGAGCTTCAATCGAACAAAACAACTCTATCGATTTTTTTTACGTTTCATAATAGAACTCCGACAAGTGGTCGATCGATATACACGAAACGTTGTGAATTTGGATATTTATCTGCTACGCCTGCGAGAAAAATAGGCTTATATTGAGGCAAACGAGTGAACAAATGTTGACGAAAACAATTCAGAATGATTAATAACGTGGTAGAGATTATTCACGTCACAAAATTTTTAATCACCTGATTGAGTCTTCTGAAAAAAATTATTTTCCATATAGGAATTTGAACAGACCGAAAAAAGCATTTGTTGATTTGTACTTTCTCCTCCGTTGGCACGTTTCATCAGCTACTTGAATTTCCCAATGTTTCTTTCGTATCATGTATGGTATAGGAATGAGTGGGTCGGGTGGGGACCGTGAAAGGAAATCGATTCAGGAGAAGAGTGATGTGTCTGTCCTGTTTCTGTGATTATAAGGTAGGCAAAATAATATAAATTTTACCACAAGGGTAAGTGGTAGAGTAGCGATTGATGAACTTCCCCTTGAGATTTCCTGTCTATGTTTTTGTTCGAAATATTTATCTTGTCCTTCTTCAGTGTATTCAGAATGTGGAAATGAAGACATTTATTATAATCATTATTGTTATTATCAGTATTATTATCATTATTATACACTTGCTCTCCTTGTAACTCTTATGAATTTTCCTCTACGTGGAATATTAATTCTTTCCGAAGAAAAATCTGGTATTCCAGTGAAATGTTCATGTGTAGTAGGAAAATGGATGAGAATCAATGAAACTTGTCTCAACTGTATTTTAATATCTACTATTTGGTAAAAAAGTTCCATATGTAACATCAGATGAGAAATTGAGTTCCTATAGAGTACCACAGGGTAGTGTATTGGAAGCACTTCTAATAATCGTTCATAAAAATACTTTGCACAGGATTTTGAATTACTCAGTTAGCAACTCGTTTTCGCAGATTATACTGTAAGATTTGCAGCTGGGATGCGTAGATTGAGAAATCAAATCAGTCAAAAATGATGGAAATCTGGATTTCAACATTTGTGTTGAACTTCAGTGTAGAATGAAAATGAATGAATTAATGAATTTGTTTCAATCGTGTTTGTGAATTTGAACAGAGCTGTAGAGCCTCTCCGATAGAAGAGTTCAACAGGTAGCATCACATACAGTTTGTATGGGGTACCACAGGGTAGTGTATTGGAACCACTTCTGTGAATCATTCATATTATATTCATTTGCACATAATTCTGAAAGGGTCAGTAGTAAATTCGTTCGCTGATTATACTGTAACATACATGTTGATCTACGTAAATTGAATAATGTCATCAAACATGATGAACAAATTGCACTCACGAACGAGAATGATTATCTAAAGTTTGCAATTCACATCTCATGTGGATCACTTGTTCGATTTTTTCTGATAATAAACTGTATCTTAGACTTGGGTTTTATATAATATCTCACATTCACAATATCAATTGTGATTGCATAGGAAGTTTCTTCATACCTCAATTGAATGTACATTCTTGATATCTACGATCGAATGATAACCTCAATAAGTCCTTCTTGTCAAATTCTTCGCGAATGGGAATTGAATACGAAGCTTCGATTGATATTTTCGTTATTGACTAGAGAAATCTTCAATTGAACGTGCAATAAACTCTAGATGTACACTCCACAACCAAGAGTCAATATTCAATACATTGATTTGATTATGTAAGCAATTTCCACTAAATGAATGAAATTCAATCTGGAAATGAAATGTATCATTTTCGAGAGACTGACAATCGACTAATGTTGTCGATTTTGCAGCGAACCGTTCTACCAGTCTCATTTCTAGAATGTTTATATTTATATCAGGACTCAGAAATCAATTTTCCATCCATTTGGATCAATAGGGAGGACGCCATTGGCAGTTGACCTCAAAACTACCCTTTCAGGCGAATTGAGGATGAGTTACCGTTGATTAAAAGGTGAAAGGTATGTATATTAATATCCTTCGTTCTCATCACTATCCCTGGCGATAGATACAGTCTCGACCAGCAAAAGCGTCGTCTAATGAATCAATAATATGGTGGATTAAAAGTAATTTGAATTCACTTCTGTGTATACTCAAAAGGAGTTTCTGCCAAACATCGATAATTTTTTCCCAAAGGATTCAACCGAGATGTCAAACAACCTAAAAGTAGACACCCTAACTAAATTGAATTTGCTCCTTCACGCTGAAAAGTGCTCTTTGCAATAATTTTCGCCTCGCAACTTTGACGCATTTACTAAATTAAAATCCTCTGATGGTGACTACTTTATCAATCGATCGGATCTTCAACGCGAATAAGGTAGATGTGGTTCCTTTCAGAAACAGTCACACAGGAAAATGGTACTTTTTCTAGAAAACCTTACTTGTTATGACTGACACAGCTAGCTTTTCTGAAGTTGCGAAGAATCCTTGTCCAACTTTCAACATAGGAATGAAAGAAACATGAGAATAGTTGAAAACTTGAAAGAAAGTTACCGAATCTATAATTTTGATACGGGTGACGTATACAGGGTGTTCCACCTCACCAATTCATAAGGAGTTCAGGGGGAACTGAGAGATATAACAACTGAACATTTCCATCACTTTTTCATTGATCCTAAAATTCTTGCAATTCTTCTGATGAAACCAGAATTGATATTCACTCAATTTTGACTTTGCCGTGATCAACGAATGTCTTCTTTATCTTTCGAAACTTCATTTTGGGGATACCACTCATTCAAAGTTTTCACACTTATTTTGAAAAGTTTACTTTCGCCATACGTATAAAACATTTTGTGTCAAAGAATATCACAATTAGTGTATCTATTCATTGTCATCAGTCATCATAGGACAATCAACTGAGTCATTCATATAATTTGAAATTCAATCAGAAATTCAAATTCATCCGAAGCATACTTATGAAAATAGACATTGGATTAGAGTACATTTCCTTATTTTTGGTGATATCCATTTTAGCAAGATGGTCTGCTTATACAAATCGATAGGAAATACAATTGTGCTTCAAATAAGTGTAAAAAATTCATGATTTTTCCATTTGGAATGAGGAAGTTGTAAAAGTAAACTGTAATTCCGATCACCCCATTGAATATTTTGGAATATTGTTGAAGGTGCCTGATAGAACACTCTTCCATTGATGTGTATACGGAGATTGAACTTTTCGTCATAAAAATTGTAAATAATACATAAATTTAGTTGATTAGTCAAAATTCTTCGGAAAAATTAAATAACTCAAGTAGAATAACAAAAAGAAGCGATTCAAAATGCAACAGGTTCAGGATTCTACGAGGAATTCACTATTATAATAAACAGGGTTGATCAGTTCCGGTTCACGAGAAATTTCAAGTTCTCCATAAACCTCCAATGAATCAGTTAGCTGAATCACCTTGTATATTCATGAAAATCTGCTATATCAATAATAACAAAATAAAATGTCAACTTCACTCTTGGATTACAATATCCATAAAATCAACTTGAGAATTCACATAAGATCATTACTCACCAAATTGATTCAAAAACTAGAAAACATCATGAATGCACAACTAATTCCCATTATTTGAGGACTATAATTAACATTGTTTGCCAGAAAAAAAAACAAAGTTCATGAAGTAAAGGGGGAATTGTGTTATTTTTAGTTTTATTTTACGGCATTGTTTACCATAGAATATTTAAATAGGAAGGAGTGGTCAACCGAAGAAATGACGCACGTTTTTAATCAAGCTCCCCTAGGATTTATGTTCAAACGCGAGTGTAGAGTAGGAATGGATACGAAAATAGCATATCAACATCTAGTCTAACTCCCTTTTGATTGTTGAACCGCTTCAATTGGTACTTCGATCCTTCACCAAAATGAAAAAATTCGAGGGTATGGTGAATGCGCACACATTCAATTGATCTTCAATGGTCGGAGCCTTCGCCAAAACATCAAAAAGTATCGATACTATGGCGAATGCGCATACAATTTGGTTCAATAATTTCGATCCAACTAGTTATTATAGAATGAACGCCGATTTAATTGGATATCAGAATAAAAAAGTTAGAAAAACCCTCATCCAAGAAGAGAATTATTGAAGGTATATTCAATGGTGAGTATTTTTAGCTTCGGCGAGCATTATAATTGGCTATTGATATAGCATCTTCAATACTCTTCCGAGAGATTGTAATCAGAAAAAAGAACAGTCGTTTTCAGCAGCGTAGTCATTTTTCAGTTTTTTAGTCTCTCAGTTGAAAATATGAAGTAGCAGATCCGTAGAATTCCTAAAGTATTTTGTTGATAATTAAATAACCCTAACTTTGCGTAAACTGAAGTTGAATCAACATACATTCTAGAATTATTCTTCTGAGATTCAAATCAAAAAAGTGTTTGTGATTTGAATGTTCAACTCATATCAAAAAGATTAGTTCCTGATTTATTCAAGTCCACTTCCACCAGACAACTGCCCATCTCGAATTAATTAGGCTTTTCTCGAATTGAACTTTCGAATTTCGAATTCTGAATCACATACTTCCATTACATGAATAACTGTGGAGAAATGAGAAATGAAAATAGATGTTTCCATTAGTTATTATTATTGTCTCATACTCTTCAAAAACCCTATTAGGATAAATATTGAATATCCCCTGAATGAATCCACCGCAAATGACTGATTCATACAGGGTGGACAAATGCTGATGTTTGTTTTTCTTGTTTCCGAGTTATGAACCAGAAATCGATTTTTAGAGTCTTCAACACACCAATATAATGTGTGTTAGTGAAATTGGACAACAACAACAACTTCCACATTGGTTGGTCACTTTTTTGTTTGATCCATTTATATTTGCCATTTTTGAAATTCACTGAGAATATCGAAGGGAAATTTTTCGAAGTTTTATATTCAAAAGTAATAACAATTGTGATATTTCATATAAGTAATGGGTAAATCGCTTTCCAAAGCGAAGACATATGAATGAGGCAAATTCCAAAACTGTCATTATTCAACAAGCTGAGTTACGTATGATTCTTCATAATTTTTATGGAATATAAGGAAAACACGGAAGTGCTATTGAAGTATCGTACATTAAAAGCGAACCAACATTTGATCAACTAGAAACTAAATTATAGATTACTATAATTCCTATTTGAAAAAATTAAACTTTGGATTATAACTCAGACTTGAACAGTTTTTTCAGAAGTTTCCTTTACGCCACTGGATTGCACGCTTTAAAGTGCCCCAAGAAAGTAGAAGTTACTTTCTCTTGACTTTACTAACAACCACGATATTCGTATGTTTCTGGAAAAATCAAATAACTCAAGAACAGGAGATGACATCCAATTTTTGTTTCAACATATGAATTCATCTCTGAAAGAAAGATCGAGATGCAACCTACATTTTCACGTATCTCTTATAGCTACCGAGTTACACCATACACAAATTGAAATTTGCCTACCCTGTACTGAATCTCAATAAAAAAATTACACAGTTTTGAAAATGGTAAAATCATTCTGTTCGATGATCGTCATTCCACATTTAAATTTCAACTCAATTGGAATTACAATTATTGGTGAAACTGGGTCTCCATATTTTAATTTTCTCTTCCTCAAAAGATCTTGAAACAATGTCAAAGTGAATTTTATTAATACCTCGGAATCCTATCGTAACTGTCCCAGCTAGTCAGGCAATTGTAGGAGGAATACCTGCTCGAAGATCCCATTTTTTTACCTGAAACTTACGCGAAATCGAAAACAAAAACTCTACATCGCGGCCGGCACGTCGAGTCTACGATCTTCGTGAATTTGTGATGCGGACAGCTAAGGGCGCGAGACGCCACTAACAGCGTCGCGGCGTTCGCCGGTGATTTCCGACGCCGAACACGACGATCGGGACAGGTGAGGCGGACGAGTGTATCCGGATGAAGATACGGGTTTTTTTCGGGTTCCTTTGTGGATACTTCGAATGCCACGAATGATATTTCCATTTGAAAAGGGTATAACCACTTTCATATATCATTCGCAATTTTGATTTCAGTATGAGAAATATAGTTTGTAAAAACTGAGTAACATGCTTCGATGGTGAGATCGACATGCGGAAGTAATCATTTACATAGAATTGAATGAATTAAAGGCAACGTTGTTATTGTGAAAAAAGTGTTTTGAAAAGTGTTTTTTTTATTGGTGTCCCATTTTACCCATTTAAAGCACGCCTGAGCGTGTTTAAATCGAACTTTAAAAAACGCGCATGGCAATATCAACAAAGGTACGAGAAACGTGAAGTATAAATGACAAATTTTTGATTATCGATCTGACAGGAGTACCTTGTAAACGTCAAATAAAATATAACTGACAAATGCAAAACTTTATTCAAACGTAAAATTGGGCACCAATAAAAAAAATTGCGTTAAGTATTCGTGGATCTGGTCTTTAAAATACTTGCTCGCGCGTGTTTTAAAGACCTTCTCTTCCACTTATACTTCAATATACTATGAATAGCACCTCAAACTTTCTTCACACTCACATTTTTTTTTTCTTAATAAATTTAATTCTATACCAATAATAATCTTCACTTTTTCAAATCACAATTGGAGCATGTTCCTCAGTTCCAACAAATTTTATTGATTTTTCATTATATATTTTTTTTTATTGGTGCCCCTTTTTACCCATTTAAAGCACGCCCCAGCGTGTTTAAATCGAACTTTAAAAAACGCGCGTTTTTTAAAGTTACCATGGCAACATCAACAAAGAAACGAGAAACGTGACGTCTAAGTGACAAATTATTGATTATTGATTTGACGGAGTACTTTGTACATAATAGTCGACGCCTTGTACTGCTCCTAAATTTTCTGAAGGTAAGCCAGCACAACTAGTTCATTTATTTCTGATACCTCTTGCTTCATTTGATGAACTTGTCATATTCTTTTTTATATATATCACTGAATATTTCCGGTATTAACCTCGATTTTGCCTCACTATTCAATGAATTGATATTGGAATAATTCATTTTTGAACTCTGCGATAACAATAAACATAAAATTGTGAATGAATATCTGTTTTTCTAATTTCCATGACAACGAAAGGTGTCTTAATGTCACATCACGAAGTCAACCATTTTGCATTATAGTTTTCATTTCTATTCTTTGTAGTTATAATACCATTATATATTATTTCATGGTGCACCAATAAAAAAAAATAGCGTAAAGTATTCGTGGATAACTGGTCTTAAAAACACTTGCTCTATTTCGAGCACTTCGGCTGCGCCGTCGTGCTCGAAAACTCGCGCGTGTTTTAAAGACCTCTTTATCCACTTATACTTTAATATACTAATATTTCTTCGGTAATAAACGAAATTTGATCCCAAGCCAGAAGACTCCGACGTTTTGTGTTGACTAAAACTTTCCCTTGTTTTAACCCAACTTGTGTGTAGTCAGTGAAGTTGTTTACTGTTGTTAACTGTTGACTGTTGTTTCACTCATATATTTTTTTATTGAACTATCACTAACATTGTTTGTTAGTGATATTATTCATTTTCGTGTTTATTTTCCTACTAATTGTATTTGACCTGCTACAAACATTTCATTCATAATGTAACGTATTTAATAAAAATATCTATCTATCTATCTTAGTGCCATTCTCCACGAGCGACAAAAACGCGACCGTTTAGTCGCGCAATCGCTTGAAAAGTTTTCCTATTCTACACGAGCGTTTGATTATCCGCCGGTAAACAGCGATAAAAACGCGAGAGAAACGCTCCCTCCATTCTACACGAGCGAAAACAAAAACGCCTTGTCCTTAATGTCCAGATGGATCCCATCCAAGTTAGTTGCATCGCTGCAAATCATTTGCAATTACTTCAATTCTTTAGCAAAAAACATGATGAAAGAAGACGATGGTGGACTCATCCACTACTCTCAAATCACTTAACGGTTGGTATTTCAACCAACACTTGGCCTTCGTCTCCCTATTAGAATATTCTTTACTCCTAACATCATACAAAGGAGGTTGATCCTCAATTTCACATTAAAAACCTTTCAGAACATATTGAATAATTAAAATAAGTTAACTACTGTACTGATAATAACAATGGTTAACTGACTCGCCTGGAAGTTTTGGCGCCGGTAAAAAGCTTGGAAAACGCCACGTGGAGAATGACTCGCCGTTCTCCGGCGGGCGACTTTTTCGCGTCCGGTGGCGTTTAAAACGCGTCGGCAATAGTTAACGCGTCCAGTCGCCACCGGTAAAACGCCCGTGTAGACAGTCCCATTTGAACTTGTTGGTTCTGTAGCACAGGCGTTTTCTTAGCCGGCAAACGGTCGCGTTTTTGTCGCTCGTGGAGAATGGCACTTAACCCATTTGGACAATGGTCCAACTTTAATTGACGGGATATACTATTAAGACTAAAAAAAATAGCATGTGAACAACGGATTGTAAGGATACCCCTCAGACGTCACTGTGCGATACAATTAGACCACATAAGTGACAAGTGAACGCATAACGGTAATAAGCCGATTAAGAGAAACCTGTAACTATTACCATTGTCATTGGAAGACACCAGTAATCGGAACTTTGCAATCAGTTCGAAAGATGACGCCACTCGCGGAGTTACATATATACATACATACATATAACTCAGCTAATAATCATGTTGCAACATTCCGGGGCGGATTTAAACTATATGCCGCCCCACGTACCGGAAGAAATAGCGCCCCAATACTGAAATTTCATTCAAACTTTCAGTTTAAATATCTTATTTTTCCAAATTAAAATAACTAATCTACTGCAGAAAATCTATTATTCATTATATATTTCAGAAATTTTAAATAATGTTTTTGTTATTTCAATTATCATAAAGTTTGCACTAACAGTGACTTATAATTGTATGGCATTAATTTTTTCACAAACAAACACGTCTGCCTTTCTTATTTGCAAATTAGTCGATTGAATCTTCGCAATCTAAACCATGAAGTACGTCTGATTCGATTCATAGAATAGCTGAGCCGCTCAAATATTACTTCGAATTTCGAAGGAAATACATTAATTCAATCATTTTGATTATCAATTCTTACAAAGTGCAAATATTTTCATGTAAAAATAATGCATAAATTGAATTTCTTAAATTAGCCATCGAATAAATAATGATTAATCAAAAGGGTTGATTCATTATATTCAACAATTTTTAACGATTAATCATTTCTCAACTCTTAAAATTTTCCCGCCCCAGAAAATTTTCCGCCCCGGGCACTAGCCCCGACTACCCCTAGTATAAATCCACCGCTGACAACATAACACTGTTGAAGCATTAAGCTAAGTGCGAAGGAAAAAGGTTACTACAATACGCATAACAAAAATAATTAGTCAGTTATTCCCAGACTCCGATAAAATACACTAGAGAGCTTTGTTCAAATCAAAAATTGAAGTGGATTAATTTCTATCCACATCATATTCTTCAATTCATCGATATGGAAAAATCGTATCACTGTGGTATAATGCAATAACATCAAATCAATAGTGAAATAACCGGTTACATATTGTTTTTTCGATATGACAACCTGCTCATATAAATTCTCGCACATTCCAACTCTTTATGAATTGTTCGTTTACTTTTTTGTCAGTAGACGTCACGAATGTTATGGCTGATTTTCGTTCCTCACAAGGTTGTTTCCTTTTTTATATTTTCATTTTCATTATCACCACGATAGAACCGGCTGGATCCGGAGTCTTGGAAAAAAATTGATGTGATGTGATGTCTTTACACTCAGCCCCCATACTTTTTTACCGAGCGACTTGCATTAATGGTAGACGTCTAGGTTGTTGTCTTTTGACTTCCTTGTGATGAACCAACAATTGAGACCGAACAATGTGCGCTATTCACTTCTGTTTTATTGGGCTGAGTAGAAACCTGGTATTAGATTCCTGTAGTAGAGCAGACATCACACGATTTGTGTATTTCTGAGGGAAATCATGTGGCGATTGTGTTAATATGTTGAAAGTCTTCATGATCGAGTATTTATATACAGGGTGGGCACTACATACGACACGATCTCTGTAAACCAAACCATTGGATATTTCGGAAATGCCTTCTTTTCATTATCTGTATATTCATTGAGGCTGCAAAAGGAAATTATTTCGGATTATACAGGGTGGCTCAAAAAAGTGTGACACATCAAAATTGTGTTTTTTTTTTAATGGAACACCCGGTATTTTGTTACAGTTTTGGATAGTTCAGAGAAATATCCGAAATATCCAATGATTTGGTCCACAGAGACCGTGTCGTATGTAGTGCCCCACCCTGTATATTTATTTGAGAATAGTGAGTATTATTTAGTGATATCGATTACTCAGTCATGAATCTCTGAATACCACACTAGTGATATTCAATTCAATATTTCATTATAATGTCATTTCTTCTGAATGCATCTTCTGTTGGTATGTTTAGGTTGAATATGGTGAGAGTATGTCTAATTAGAAATAAAATACTGTCACAAACACCACAAGGCATGGTCCAAGAACTATAATCACTCACTGTAAACCAATCCATGTTCAACCTCAGGTGCGTTTGAACCTACATGAACCGAATGTGAGTTAATTCAAGTTCACGAGTTCATTACCAGACATATTGTTAAAATACGCAAAATAATCACGTTGAACTCACTAAGGCATGTTGGCATAACAATCAAAACGAATAAAAGTAATGGAAGACATAGTCTAGGGAGATTCTTGACTTAGTCTTCAAAGAGTCCTGAGTTAATGTAGAAGGGTAGGTAGGCGTCCGAAGGCCTAGTTCCGACGCCTATGCTACAATTAAGGAGTTCGGCTCGAGTTGCCAACCTTATTTATTCGTGAAAAAGTCTGCCTCTTTTTTCCTCATGATTCTGCGATTTCTAGAAAGATCGTGCAATAATTAGTACACCTCAATCATTTTTTTGAGTCCTATCGTAGTTATTTTGATGAAAATGAATAATAATTTTTGATCTGTCATATTTAGTTACTTTTCATTTCTAAGGTTATACACCAACTAGTTCCTTATGGTTCCGTGCTTTATATTATTATGAACACTTCTCGATCAGAAATTGAACCTTCAAATCCTTCAGAAACATAAGTTATTGCACCACTTGGACAAATACCCACTAAAAATTTCACAGTATTTGAATGTTTATAAGAAGAATATGTGTTTCCCTGTTGTTGGAAGTTTGATGGCATTTGTAAATTAACCTCTGTGGTATCAATAACAAGTGTGATAGAACTTCCATCAAAATTTCTGAAACATTTTGAAATAGATTCCATCTTTCTGCCACCTCGAAACATATTTCCCCTTATGCCAATTATCTGGTGTAGTAAAACCTTTTCTCAATCGAACGAGGGTTACACATAATCGATCTTTATTATTCATATAATGATGATTTATATTGTTCCTTGTTCTTCCTCATAATTCTTGAATGGATATTTCAATTTATCCATTATAGTCACATCCAGAAATTCATACAGAGTTTCAAATTGGGTGATACTTATTCCTGTGAAGAATTTGAAACGATTTGAAGTTCTTGACAAGTTTTCGTAAGAAAAAATATCCTGAGATAGTCCTGAGAAAGTTTGGGTACTACTATCCACAGATTGATTCGAAATTTCTTCACAATCAACATGTTTATGTACTTGGTATTCGGTCTCTATTTTATCTATGGTACCTACTTCTGCTTTGATATTATCTGTTTCTGTTATTATTTGTGAAAGTCGAGTTTCGAATTTCTGATTCGAAAGCCTTTGGTAACGACTCCTTGCTATACTTCAACAAAAATGTTTATAACATATATAGGTATTTTTAGTGATATTTTCCAATGCTAATTTTCTCACAGCGTTTTATCCATTCAAAACACCTTTTAGGATTACTCATTTTGGGAAAAGGGTAAAATTTCAACTTTTAGAGATTTCCGGAATACCTTGAATCACTCTTACAGTTTTCATAGTGACAATTTGTCATTTTATTCATTTGATTCTAGATATACAAATATTCGTAAATGGCGGGCATTTGTAACCATAGAGTTAGTATCTAACCTTAGAGAACTAAAAGTAACTAAATATGACAGTTCGAAATTTTTTATTTATTTTCATCAAAATAACTACGATAGGACTCAAAAAAATGATTGAGGTGTACTAATTATTGCACGATCTTTCTAGAAATCGCAAAATCATGAGGAAAAAAAAGGCAGACTTTTTCACGAATAAATAAGGTTGGCAACTTGAGCCGAACTCCTTAATTCTTCTTGATTACTCCCATTGCTCTGAGACTGGGTTTCCAGCATTATTGTGTATTAGAGGTAAGCGATTGTATTTTCTCATTTGTTCTCGTTTGTATCATTCAATATTTCTTAAAGAATGTAACATCAAAATTGTTAATAAATTATATGTTTCTTTTGTATTTCATTCTGCAATTAAAATAGTTATATTTATATTTTCTGAATACGACCCAAGCGACAGGGGTGACCCCCAAAACACCCCCTATACGCGACAATACGATAGCTTCGAGCACTACTCACAATTACCATTCCTTTGATGTTTTACTATTTCATCCACAATTTCACGAACATTGGGTATAAGAAGAGCACTATACAAGCTGTCCGTTTTTCAAAAGCTCTTTAGAAATATGAAGTTGGTTGAATCGGGACGAAGTTGTGCATTTTGTGTTGAAATATTATTGAAGATATCGCGAAAATGGATTCTCGAACGAACGCCATCTTGAATCACAATATTTTCAGATAACGGTAAGAAGTTTTACATATATGTTTCAATATTACGGCTTTGTCCTTATATTTCATTTTTATAAGGAAAACTCTCAAGAACTTCGATATGAATAAGATGAATCCAAACTTACATGCATGTAGAGAATAAGGATATTCCCATGAAATGGATAGTAATCATCGATACGTCGCATCCACCAAAATTTTGATGATGAGTACCCACCCTACTTTTGAACTCGGTATAAAGGCAAATTCCAATCAAAAATTTCAATTTCCTCGTGATATCTCCAAACTATCAAAGACATCCTCGATTCCTTCCCAGATAATTATAACGCACTACTTTGCTCCGATTCAACTAACTAAACGGACCGCCTGTATACAAACCCTATCGCGATACCAGCTATCAAACATCGTAAAATAATAATGAGCTGAATTCAAACTCACAACACCTTGTATTTTAGTTCATGAATATGGAGAATGAGAATGACAATCGATATATGTCAGGATATTCTCAATAAATGGATTATAATAAATATAATAATGCGCATCCACCAAGAGTTCAATTCGAGTACCCGCCATATTTTCAATTCTGCATAAATGCAAATCATTCTGAAGTAGACTTGAAACTTACAGCATAGCTCGATTTCTCATTTCATGATATTAAAACAACTCAAATATAACTGAGAAATGGTTGCATACACTCATGACATTTGACCATATCTACCAAGTCAAGACCTGTATAAATATTGACAATTTATAGTTATGCGTTTTGCAATCAGGTACCAGACCGTTTAACTTATTTATCCGAAACATCATGTATGTACGAGCGATATTGACTCGACAAACACTAGTTATTGTGTTCCTTCCTAGCAGCGATGCAGGAATAATGAACCCAAGCACGCATATAAACTATGAGTAAACAGGAGTTTCGTTTGGAAAATCCGAAAGGTATTGTTACTTAAACGTAAAGGAGTTCAACACAAATTTGTCTTTCTCAGACAAAGGCTTGTGTATGACGTTAATCCATCAACAGAATTGGAGAATATTAAATTTTTCATACTGCTCTCTACCGTTTACCATAAAAATATGCAAAAGATTAATGGGATATATCCTTCAATGCTTTGAATGACAAACAGAAACCTGTTGATTTCATATCAATCGATAAGAGGAAAGCCCCAGCTTCTCGGACGTAGATGGCAGCACTGACCGTTTCATTAAATATTTTTCGTTGCGATAATACTGGAAATATAATTGAGTTGCTATACAGGTTATACAAACTTGAGTCTTGCTATTGCTAAGTTCGTCATTATTGGTGCTACGAAGTCAGTTGAAGGAGCGAATTAGTCATATTTTCTTCGCTGATTATAATGAAGATAACGGAACAACAATTTCAGAATTTCACAATTAGCCTATGAACTCCTTTTCAAGTCGATAATATTGATTGAAGATTTTCGAATTCTACAAGATTGTTTGTGCTATCGCCGTATCTTCAACTTACCATAAAGTATAAAGGAAGATTATCTATGATGTGTAACAGTATCACTTTATGCCAAATTATTTTATAAACCTTGAAAAACAATAACATTAAGGGAGACTTCGTACTTGGAATTTTCGAAAAATCAATTTTTTTCATTACGGATTTTTAATCTACATACCTATAAGTAGAAATGAATCTGTCGAAGCTTTTTTCGGATTTCGAACGTTTACGATATTTTAAACGCGTCTGAAGTTGATACCGTCAGCTCCCTCTGCTCACATAACAAAACTTTAAACGCGTTTTTCTCGAAAACACGTTTTCAAAAATGGCTGACACTCTACTGACACCTGTAATCAATATATCGACCTGAAATTTGGAGAGCATACTCAGAAAATATGTCTTCCCGGAATGACGGATCGTTTTTGCGATAGACACATTTTTGCATTAATTATTTATCTTTCAATGCGAAAAAACAACGCGAAAATTCGATTTTTTTTTTCAAATTACCACAATTTTTCGAAATTTGTACTAAACGATAAACCCATTCGTCATTCCATGGCCAAAGGGTCACACATTGATAAAATGCTTTGAATTTGTGTTTCGGATCAACAAAAAGGGGACAGTGACGTCAGCCGTTTACCTCCCACGATTTGAGGACTGGCTTTGGCGGAGTTGCAACGGCCGCCATTTTTTTTTTTCTTCCCAAAAATTCTTTGAAGTTCTGTATATCATGAATAAAGACAAGAAATAAATGCACTCAAGAAGCTCTACTCGTTTCCTAAAAAATAAAACGTAAACACCTGAAATATGTCACTCCAACGACGAAGTCTCCCTTATGAACTGTCCGAAATCATCTTCCTCTGGTTCCAAACATCAAACATTTAAAGCGCAGGCGTGAACGTATCGATACGACGTACCTACGAACACGTACCTATTCGTTGCTGATAGACAAGGCTACTTAAGTTTGCAAATGTCAATATCTGTTCAATGGTGTATACCTAGTCAGAATTCGACTTACCATTTTTCGTTATTCAAAAATTAATTTTTGCAATAATCATTCAGTATTCATAAAAAGTTGAATTTGTGAATAGTTTTCAGTTTATGATTCAGACGAGGTATTAATTTTACACAATTCATTAACAATCTTCATGATCAATGATAATGGGAAATCGATTTATATTTCAACCTTATGGATCAAAAATAACAGTTTCTCAAATGTTTGATACACAATTTCACGAGTCGTTATTGGAATGAGGATTTTGTCCAAGTCATTTTGTCAGTAGATAGATATAAAGTTCATGAAATGCATTCGTTTGGGTGGTGGAAAATAATTTTTCACAGCCAATTGAAATGTTCTTCACTATACCCCATCGATGAACTATACCTACATGTGTTTTGATTCTTTTAAAACATCAGTAATCTCAGTCTTGTTACGATATCACTCGCCCGAATAGCGAAATCACCAGAAATTGCTTCCAATTAGGTTATATTTTCATTATTCGCTACCACGTTCACGTATAACCACATTCTTCAAATATCCCCAAAAGAAAAAATCAAATGAGTTTCGTAAGAGGATATAAATCTGATGAATATTATGGTCAGGAGCTCTATGGATTTATTAGGATGAGCTTCGAAGTGACTTAGGACGTCGTTATTAATTTCTCCACTTATCACAAACTGTTTCTTGGTTCTAATTTTCTTGAGCACATTTCCATTCGCTCCGAAGTTACGATACAGGGTCAACCTGCAGCGAAAGGAACCAACTCCGATTTTGATGAAATTTTCACAGAAACTTAAAAACACTTATATAAACACCCAGTGAAAAAAATTTTTCCGCGGAAAAACCTGTAGCATAGTTTTTTAGGAATGTTTTTGAAAATCGATGACGGTAAGACCTAAGAATTTGATTGATACTGTACGTACGTTATGATTTGAGAGAATGTTTATTAACTAAAACATAATTAACATGTCCTTAAATCAATTTTCACAAGAAATTTCATGATGGGAAGCTTTGGAATAAGATATTTTCATGTTTCTATATCTGTATATCCTCGACTCAAAAC
Organism: Plagiodera versicolora; assembly: GCA_037013635.1. NCBI lineage: Eukaryota > Metazoa > Arthropoda > Insecta > Coleoptera > Chrysomelidae > Plagiodera > Plagiodera versicolora. The sequence continues at coordinate 4,379,840 of CM072991.1, read as the reverse complement.
AATACACAGGGTGTTTCAAAATTCAGTATCAAGATTTCAGGGGCGTATTTTTTAGGTCAAAATAAGACGTTTTTGTCCATAAACATGTGTCCGCAAACGCTTCGTTACCGATCTACAGAGCGTTAAAGCTTAAACATTTTTTTATTTTTTTCTCCATCTCTTTCACTTTTTGAGATATTAAGATCAAATTTGAAATATAGGTTAAGTTTTAGGGTTTACATCATCCAGTATGCCGAGTGATTGTAACAAGCTACAAAATGAAAATAGCAGTCAAAGCCCACTAATTCGCTTTTTCATTGTTCCGTTGAAAATTTTAATTAAATGTAGCGAATCACAAAAATTGATTTTACTTTTTTCTCGATAACGATCGCAGATGCGTGAAAATTACAAGAGACAAAAAAATTTATAAACAAAACAAAGAATTCATTTCATATTTCAGAATCCACCAGCGGCGCACTACAAAAAAGTTCATGGGGCGAAAAAGGGCTTGATCCCATGAAAAAATATCTCCCTGTAGCTTGTTACAATCACTCGGCATACTGGATGATGTAAACCCTAAAACGTAACCTATATTTCAAATTTGATCTTAATATCTCAAAAAGTGAAAGAGCTATGGAGAAAAAAATAAAAAAATGTTGAAACTTTAACGCTCTGTAGATCGGTAACGAAGCGTTTGCGGACACATGTTTATGGACAAAAACGTCTTATTTTGATCTGAAAAATACGCCCCTTAAATCTTGATACTGAATTTTAAAACACCCTGTATAATAATTAATATGTCAAATGAGATCTGTCATGTACACAAGAAAGCAACGTTGCAAAGTTGCATTTCTGTTCTCAGTGGTAAACCATAGATCTGGAGTCTACATATAAGTACAATATATTTTTATGTGGCCAATTGATTGATCTACGTTTAATTGATCTACGTTTGGAGTGGATCCCGGCGAGAGTGATGCTTTTAATAAGGCGCTAACGCGCCATCGCAGAAACCGTGACAATCAAATTATTTGGATTCGTTGAATAATTGTATCCCGAACTGTAAAATGAATTGAATTCACTTGGCAATGTTGCTTGTTATGGTGACAATAAACTGGTCATTTGACATGTCAATTATTGCACGTCATATTGGGTTGAAAATATACAATATTAAATTATGGAAATTATCATTTTCACAGCTTTCCATCATGAAATTTCTTGTGGAAAATAATTTTAGGACATATGAATGATGTTTCAGTCCATTCAAAATCTGTCCTACTAATTACGTAAGTACAATACCAATCAAATTCTTAGGTCTTACCGTGATAGATTTTCAGAAACTTTCCTAAAAAAGTATGTTAGAGGTTTTTCGGCGGAAAATTTTTTATCACTTGGTGTTTATATTAGTGTTCCAAAGCGTCTGGAAATTTCATCAAAATCGGAGTTGGTTCCCTTTGCTGCAGGTTTTCCCAAGTTTTTCTCAAAATAGATGAATTGTGACTTGTTCGAAAAACTTTCATTTGACATTTGGATCTCAATGACATTTATAAAGCAAAAAAATATCATTCATGAAATGACAAGACACTTTGACAAACTTCATCTGACAAAAATCATCGAAAACTTCGACATTTTTCTCTTGATAGCAGAAGTTTGTGAGAGATTTTTACTTCTACTGTTCAACTCACCAGTTCAAATAAAGAGTTCGGAACAATTCAATGCAATTTACGTTATATGGTATGCGAAAAAATGATTTGCCTTTAGTACGAAACTGCCTGCTAGAACGAATTGTGTAGGAATAGCTGTATTTCCATTTGCTTAACAGAAGGTTAAGGTCGACTGTACAAAGAATCTTCAACTAGCACCTTCAAATCCAAATCACGTCGATATTCTCTCTTTCGAAATATTTATCTGATACATGATCCCCTCATTTTCCTCATGCACGTCCATAATCACCCAGCCAGGCAACAAAGAAAATACAAAGCTGAGAATTCGACCTAGATTCGTGGGAACAAAAGGCGTATAGAACATGAAAAACCCATCTAGATTATCATGGCTCATTATTTATTCAGATAGTAGCACGTGTAATCGGAATCGATAGTTTGTAGTTTTACTATATCGAATTCGAAATCCATCGGTTCATGATTCACGACATTTCTGAAGTAGACAAGGGAGAGATCGTTATATAGGCGCTCAATTTAGTGTTTCAATCTAGCCTTTTATGATCCGGATGGATTGAACCCTAAATCAATGTGGTGTGTGTAAGCGTTATTACAGGAGATGTGCTATCGAGTGTTAGTGTACCGAAATAATCGATAGTGTGTGGTTGTTCAGACAACAATTCCTCTGGCAATATTGTTTCACGATAACAATACATGGGGTTCATTACATGATATCACTGTGGTATATTTATTTAAAGATAGTTTTCACAGCTTCGCGTATATTTCGATGCCATTGGTGCAGAAAAAAAGTATCTAGCTAACCACTGAACTTTTAATTGGTTGAGAAATATCTGAGAATATTAAGGCTTCAATAATTATAGCAACACTTCACTTCACAACGATGCCAAATTTATTTGGGGAGAAATCTTCAATTCGCTAATAAAGTTTGTTGATTCTAGTTGAATTTTCAACATATAAAAAAAAAACTGTTCAACGGTTATCCACAGTCAATGATAGTATATTTTTTGCAAACGAGAACATTTACCAAAACAATATGGATAACAAAGTTAATCTGTTTCGAAGTATCGTTGAGAAAAAGACAGCAACATCGCACCTTCTGGCGGGCTGTCAAAACTATTTTGCTAGAATAAATATACTATATTCCGGTTTTACAAGATGTTCCTCAAATACATGCTGATATGTATGAATGTGATTACATACAGGGTGATGATTTGAGACAAAAACAGTCTCTAGAAGATATTCAAGATAATACTGTAGACTTTTTCATGGGATTCTTTAATGCATCTGATATTTCAACGAATAATGACTTACTTTACAGAGAAATGTTCAGCACTTTTTTCTGAGGAGAAAGTTATCCGTGGATCCAGGATAGGACTTCCCTGATGTATTGATATTTGTGATTATAAAAATCATAATGATAGTTATATAATCTATTTATACAGGGTGATTCACCTAATTGATTCATTAGAGGTTTATGAAGCACTCACAGAGATATCTGTAAATAGCAATATTAGTCCAAGATCCCAGAGCGTTAAGACACAACTTATTTTTACATAAATGAAACCTCTTGTTCTCAGTAGTGTCTTATGTGCTCAGAATACCTGCGCGCTTGTGGAGCTTGCCGAGTGACACCTGGGCAGGTACCAGGTGTGAAAGGTAACTAAAATTAACAGTTATTTAACTTAAATTTTAATAACTGATTTTTATGTATATTTTGTAGAGTACTATTATAAAGTTATACCATAAGCGCCAGACACTTTTCATGGGCCAAAACTTTTGTCAGACGCTTTAAAGCTCTACAAGAAATAAATGAACTTAACTTATTTTTACATGTCTGGCTTTTTAATATGTTGTTAAGACAATTGTTACGAAGTTATATTTAATTAGTCAGACAAAATTGGTTGACCAAACACCCCCTAAACAGCAAAATTATTCATTCGTGAGTATGAGCGCGAAAGCATTATGCGCATGCGTCTCAGAGTATATTTATATAAAAATACTTACGGTACAGCTTCCGATATACGATTTTTGCATCTTGATTTCAATAAGATTAATTTCAATATTAACGTAATAATTAGTCAGTATTGAAGTAAATTAATTTATTTAATATATTTGGTATAATTAATGTGTTCAGAGCTATTTTTTCTTAGAAAAATTTTTATTTCATTGTAAAAAACATCAGTTGAAAATATTTTTTTTTACAAAATCATTTTTGTAAAAAAAAATTTACCCATAATTATTTAAAACAAGCATTTATTCAATTGCTTAATCATCGCAATCATCAAAACAATTATTCGAATTTTCATCATTTAACCAATCACGATACTGTCCATAGGACAAAACTTTTTCTATATCAACTTTGTAATCTAAAGATATCCCAATAATGCGCCCAAACAGGTCTCTTTGCATTCTTATCTCTTGTACTTTACCACCTACTTGGCTTTTTTTCTTTTAAGAGTAATCCAGTGTGGAAATTACACGACGTAAACAACAAAAACATGTGGTCTCATAGATCTGAACGCTGCACGCAAAGGACACATACACAATACACAGAAGAATTACACGAATGAGAGAAAGGGAACTGATATAAGACCGTCTCACTCGCTCCGAAACGCACCTATAATGCTTTCGCGCTCATACTCACGAATGAATAATTTTGCTGTTTAGGGGGTGTTTGGTCAACCAATTTTGTCTGACTGATTAAATATAACCTCGTAACAATTGTCTTAACAACATATTAAAAAGCCAGACATGTAAAAATAAGTTAAGTTCATTTATTTCTTGTAGAGCTTTAAAGCGTCTGACAAAAGTTTTGGCCCATGAAAAGTGTCTGGCGCTTATGGTATAACTTTATAATAGTACTCTACAAAATATACATAAAAATCAGCTATTAAAATTTAAGTTAAATAACTGTTAATTTTAGTTACCTTTCACACCTGGTACCTGCCCAGGTGTCACTCGGCAAGCTCCACAAGCGCGCAGGTATTCTGAGCACATAAGACACTACTGAGAACAAGAGGTTTCATTTATGTAAAAATAAGTTGTGTCTTAACGCTCTGGGATCTTACTCTATATGGTATGCTCACACAAATCGATAAGAAATAGAATTATGCGTCGAATGATATAATTTCATGGTCATTCTATTCGAATTGAGGGATTCATTGAGATTTGGAATTTCCAAAAGATAGAGGATACTCTTTCATCAATGTGTATACCGAGATTAAACTCTCTATTATGAGAGTTGTAGATAACTCAGACATTTTAGATAGTCAGTCCATCTGTCAAAATTTTTCGTAAAAATGGAATATTTTGAAAACCATTCACGATAGGAAGAAAATTCGGAATGTCTAGAATTCATCGTAGAATTTGAAAATATAAGAATAAACAGGGTATTTCATCACTTGAAAAAACAAAGTCGATATCACTTCCGGTTGAACCGGAAGTGATAGCGTATTGAAAATATTTTAAGGAAATAGATCACATTGAGCTGCAGCTGCTACGAAAATTCCAAGTTGATATCTCTGTTAGTGCTTCATAAACCTCTAATGATTCAATTAGGTGAATCACCCTGTATAAGCAGAATTGTTGTGACAGTTCGCAAGAAAGTACGATGTTGCTGCTTGTCTCTTTTTTGAACGACAATCCAAAATAGAGAGGTAGGTTAACTTCATTTTTCAAATTGTTCGGAAAAATGTTATCGATTCATAACTAATGGGCACCAAAATAGAATAACCATTGACTGTGGATAACCGTTGAATAGCTCCTTCAATATTTGTGGAAACTTCGACTAGAATAAACAAACTTCAGCCGATCAAAGATTCCTCTCTAAATAAATTCGACAACGTCGTGAAGTTATTATGAAGTGTTGCCTCAATTTTACCAGCTATATCTCAACCAACTAGAAGTTTAGTAGTTAGATACTTTTTATTTTTCACTAATGGTTTCGAAAGATGACAAAATCTGTCAGAACAGTCAGACGTTAGTTCAAATATTCTATCTATATGCCACATCATAACAGCAGATAGAAATTTGTTTTTTTTTTTTATTCAAAAACATAACTTTCATAATCTCGTTTTTTTTTCATCTTTGAGGCAATAAATGGTTGATGAAAAATTTTTCAAGAATCTCAACAAATGTGTTGAGAAACCGAGTAATTTTCGATATTTTCGTCTAAAAAATATATGTAATTTTCACCACTACTGGGTGCCACAATTCCGGAAGCACTTCGGAAACATATTTTGCGACTTTAAAGAAAAATATATCTCGACAAGCAGACCCAGTGACAGCACCTGGGAATCTGCAACGCCACCTCGTCCAACGAATCGGAAGGTGTGAGGGGCGGCCGCTCGAACAGTCTAGAGGGCGCTAACGTAAGAGCAGACGTGCCCACGTAGCGATGGTACCGGTCCAAAGTGCTGCGACGTCGTCGCTGGTGCTGCTGCTGCTTGTGTCGTTGCTGCTGTTGCTGTTGCTTCTTCTTCTTGTCTTCTTCGGCAGCGCGCCGCAAGTTGTGCAGCCTGAAGAAGTACATCGACATTCTGTAGAGAAGAGCAGATATGGTTAGGTTTTAGTGGATATGATCGCGAGAGGTGTTCGAGAATAATGTGCGTCGAATTCTACAAGATGAAGTAGAGTTATGAATAGTCCGATTGAAATTATATTTTCATGCAGTGCGGACACCTCCTTTTCTTTGATCTCCGTTACGAGTAAAAAATTGAAAAAGTTTCAGACAGGTCAATTTTCATTCCAAATTAGTTATTCCAATCAAATAAAAGTTGTCATCTCTTCCTTACACTCTCTTTGATATTGATCCCCTTAATTTATTATATAGAGTGTTTCAGAATTGCACGGCGATATTTCAGATACGTATTCTCTGGTACAAAATAGGGAATAAAGTTTCAATGAACATGTGTCCGATCTCGATTATTAGCGGAGTTACAGGGTGTTGGAAGTTAAAGAAAATAGGTTTTCATTTTATTGTGCCTGATCTACTGCAGATAGAGCTTTCAAATTTTATGTGATTATCCAGCAATATGTGTTGCTTCATATGAAAGTAACTGTTTTCCAAATACCATACAGGGTGTTGCATTTTCCGAATTTTCAATCCATAAAAGCCTCAAGAAAAACTTGCTCGTACGCCACTAGTGGATTTTAATAATTTTTCTTGGGTTCTTCAACCTATTACCCAAATTTTCTCACTCCTGACTTTTGGTCGGATTCTGTTCAGTTTCCTCAGAAATTAATTAATTTGTAAATTGGCTCAAAGTTATATACTCTGAAATGTTTATACTATTTTTATATTTGATATCAATTAAAGCTTCAAGTGACCTACGTTTTGTTGGATGCAACATTGAGCACGACGAATCCATAATTCCTTGGCACTTCGTATCAACACCCTCTAACCAGAAAATACGTACCTAAAACCTGAAACACCCTGTATAGCAATGGGGGTCGTGCGATAGATCGTTGGAAAGGATTCCAAAAGTATAATTCAGAAACCATCAATAGTGATGAGTTAACATGGAAATAAATAAACAAATGATTGCATTAAATCTCCGAAAATAAATCAATTGTAGGAATTATTCTGATTAACAACTTCATTTCGCTAGGAAACAGTAATTCAGTTGTTGAATAGAATAATATGTCCAGTTCATTCATTTCTGAAGATTATTTCAATATTATTCGTTTTCTCATCTCCATTCGTATTTTTATTCATGAAAATTGAAAATGATAAGTTTATAATTGAACCAGCAAACTCTTTCTCGACAATGTATCCCATCAGGGGTTGATAGGGGTGACAATTTTTTTTTGAAAACCACTTTCGGAATGAAAATTAACGTTTCCGAGCATTTTTCAGTTTTGCCTTCAGTAACGGGGGACTTATTATTCACACTGTATGTCATACAGTGTGTTTGAAGATATACCTGAATTCTAGCAGGTGGTTATTCGATTTATTTCAAGAAATATTTCCCGTGAACGTATGATACATTGTGATACAGTGTAATGTAGATTTGGAAAGAACTGTTCTTTGATTATATCTGTGATAATATTGTTGACATCTTCATAAAATTTTATAAATATCTGGGTTGAATATTTTTTTCAAAATGTAGATTATTTTTGAACAAATCGCATCTCCTGATTTCTCATTCGTTAAATTCATCTCAGTATTAATGATAACAATGAGAATAATTGAATTGTATAATAATCATTCATGAATTCGTTTGGTAGTAATCAGTCAAAGAATCACTTTCATGAATATCAATATTATGGAACACCTTGTATATATCAGTATATACCAGTACCATTCGTGAATTGTGAAGATAAATTGTATACAATTTTATTTTATCGTAAACATATCATCATTCGAAGTGTTCATTCTATTATTCTAGAAATCTACTAGCACAATTTTTGTTTGGAAATCTCTTCGAAGAGGCTCTTATTTTGTAAAGTAGATTATTGTTGATTTCAATCATTCCACACTATCGCTAGTGTGAGGTTCCATAGACAAAAATGTTTTCGAGTGAATCTGAGAATGAATTTATTTTCATTGCTCAATCGAACTATTTTGGCTTCTATTGCATCATGTAGAATTCATAACACATTATTTTGAGAAGAATGCATGAGTTTCGCACTGGTATTATACGAAAAATGTTATGAGGACTACTTCAGAACAATTGTTGCAAAATTACAATGCCTTGATTTTTCACTTGGTAGTTTGATTGATATTTGGTGAATTGAAAAGTTCGTAGACTGACACATAGATAGCGCTACTTACATTAAATTCATATGAGATTGGATCTCAACTTTCAAAAGACACATATATAATTTTGACATGTACTATTCTGTGAGAGCCTTATAGCAATTCAAGCGAAACAACATTTGTTAATTTCGAAAAATGGGTATACAGAAATATCATGTGTCAATAAAGCATTGCTTCTTGACGAAATTCTAATTCAATTGCACTTCTCAGCCAAACTATTGAGGATGTACGTGGCATGCCCACAAAGTGATTTCCGTTTGGTTATATAAATAAAAAAACAAATTTCTACATAGTTTCCAAAATTTTGAAGGCACTCTTCATAGCATGGCACAAGTTTTTGTATGTCTTCTTCGTAGAATGTTGCAACCTGTGTTTTCGACCATGTCATAACATGTTCTTTCAGCTCGTCATCATCGTTGAAGTGTTGACAACCAGAAATTTCACAGTGAGAGCTGTAATTGCAAACTCACGGTTTTCCTTAATCTTCTCTTCGATTGCGTGAACCAGTTCGTCAGCAACCAAAGACGGGCGACCACATCACGTCCTTCATTAAACTGTCTAACCCATCTTCTACCCATTGAATCACTCAAAGTAGTTTTTCCATAAACCTCGCGAATTTGCTGATGAATTCCACTTGATTTGCATTTAGAGAACGAATCACTGATATATGATTCCACAAGCAGCAAAATTTTCAATTAGGTTTTTAATTTCAAAGACTCACTGAAAGCTACACGTCAGCGGCAGTGGTCTGAAAACGGCGTGGTTTGGTTGTCCTTGAGCCAGAGTAATTGCCGCGCATGCGCGGAACTGCGATCGCAGTGCTATCGCGGATAGAAATAGAAACGGAAATTACTTTGTGGACATGCCTCGTATTTCCCAATGTTTTTATGACTGGAAAAATTACAATTCCATTACATTTTCCATATAAGACTTAAGTTTGATCGAAACCCACCAAGGAAAAGCATCAAATCAAGAGCATTGCTTCCTGAGGAACAACAATGAAAAAACTATGAACCATAAAATATGCAATTTAAGCACCACTGAAACATTTTACCTGTGCAACTCACATTCGAACTTCATCGCAATTAACTTGTAACAATTTATATTCTCTTCGTGCACTTTAGCGGTTTTCAGACGCTAACGAAAATAAAAATGCAAAGCATTGTTTCGCTAGCTACACTCCTGCAATAAAACCATATCTACTTGAACACGAAAATTGTAGTTTCATCCATGCAATCCAAACGAAAGTCTTTCTCTGAAGTCCTGCACAGCATTCCAAGGCATAAAAATCATCCCTAAAGTCATGCACTTAACCCTCTGGGGTAGTTTTATTCGATGCCCGACAGTTACATGCATCTCGTGAAGGCTACATATCAAGTACTTTGTATAGAGTTTTCATACCGTGCCAAAATGGTATATTACATAACAAGAGTTGTAAGAAGCATATTACGCACCACTAGAAAAAGTTATTCTAGAAGTGCGTAATTCTCTTACAATTCGAGTTGTGTACTATACTTTTTCTACGACCGCATTCATTCCCATCAAAAATTAGGATTCCATTAAGTGAAAATACATATGTTTTCCTACAACTGCTATGAAAAGTAGCCTATTTTTTTAGCTTACTTGATTTCAAAACGATGTATTGCTCATACTGTGAGAAATATTTTTTCTCACGACACTTTGCTCACACCACATTCATTTATATAGAGAATCAAACAAAAATCGACAAAAACTAGTAACAAATCGCAACACAATTATTATGAAACGTCAAAATGTTATCGGCGACGCGGCTTGTTATTCGTTTCCATGGCAACCACTACAAGCTCTAACTTATTGGTTATATGTCGTGCGATTTACTTTACAGATGCTACCGTATTGGTTGTTGATCGTGCTGTCTTTTTACGGTAAAGTAAAATCGTACAGTTTTACGTCGCCCAGTGCTTAAATAGACAGTTACATAGTTGGCGAGTTGTATTAATTTCGTCATTTTCTGTAGGAGGAGTAGAAAAAATACTTTCAGAATTACGAATAACTTTTTCTAGTCATGCGTAATATGCTTCTTACAACTCTTGTTATGTAATATACCATTGTTTTAACTTCATCAACTGAATTCAGGGTTATTTTGCACTTATAACGCGATCAGGATTTCGATGAGAATTTTTGTGATGGGTACTTCTTTGGGTACGTGTTTTGGCCCAAAAAGCATGAATACGATCATAGTTTTCGAGATATTCTGTTGTTTTCGATTCATTGACTTTACGACTATACAAATAACATGGTTGCTAAAGAAGTTAGGAGAAAATTGTTTTTACATTCTTTGGGCACTTTTTTCCAATTCAATTCATTGGCCTATAGAAGATTATGACCTGAAGTAGTATTTTTTTGAATGGAAATTATAATTGGCTATAGTTCAGCTGAGAACGATTGTTTTTCTTTTCAACCATAATATGTTGGGTCGCTATTATGGTTTGATGTGCTCTACGGGGAAATGAGGTTTTGACCTATCAAGAAAATCTCGATGGTCAAAGATACTATCGAATCCTAAATCAAAATTGGTGCACCCCCTCATAATGTCTGGACCGTGTCGCATTCATCAAATTCAAATTTCGGAAATAATTGGAACCCAAACAATATGAAACATGATTCAAAAAATAATGAATCAGAACTAAAATCGAACATTTTCGTTTTTTCGCGAAATCCTCAGAGATATTTACAATTTCTTTCCAGATTAATATTCAACACAAAAATACACAGCTGTGCCACAATCCAACCAACTTCGTATCTCTTAAGGTAAGGGAGATCCCCATGGTGGCAATCGAAAAACCAACAGCCTGTATTTGTACTTTATTTGAAAAAAAATGAACGTTGAAATCATTGTGATTTCATCACCGGTCCCATTCAAACCACCTATAATTCATTTATTGCACTTCGTTGGTATATTTGTGCGTGAATTATTGAGTCCCGTGCACCGAATAAATTGAAGCAAACCAAATGTCGAACAGTTATTGGAAACGTAATATGATTATTTTCGGAATTTGATACAACTGGGCGTGATTTTCAATGCAATACAAAATTGGAAATGTCGCACTATTTATTTGGTATATCTCTGTGGAAAAAGAATCAGTCAATCCCATTAGAAATTATTAAAATTGGTGAACCAATACCGAATTGAATTAGTATGGCGTGAATATATTCAATTATTGTTATTATGGGCATCAATAATTACCTACTATACATATAATGTATGAAATATTGATGTATATTTTTAAATATTTATAATAAATCTTTCATTGATTCAGTCGGTTCAAACATGGTTAAATATATTGACATCTCATCAAAATTCAACGAAAATTTTTAGGTGAGTCCCTATTTCATGTTTCTCTATCCAATAACATGGAATAACACGATGAAATGATTTTAAATGCGATTTTCAATAACTTATCACTGGGATGATTATACAGGGTGTTTCAGAATTGCACGGGAATATTTCAGATACGTATTCTCTGGTACAAAATAAGGAGATAATCCATAGCCCAAAGTGAAGTTGAAGATTTTGAAAAAAAAAAGCCAAAAAACTCGAAGTCTTCTCCACACAATAGTAGGTAACCTTTAATCATTAAAAAAGAACAAAAATGTTTCGATCAACGCTGTGATCATCATCAGTGTTACTAATACTTGAAGAATGATAGGTTAGAAACAACGCATGGATACGAAACAAAGAAGTCAATACATATATGGACAATAGAATCTAGGATAAAATCCCCAAGTCAAAGATGAAGACATTTTCAAAATAGTAAGCGAACACAAAATTTCTCTGCATAAAAAGCGCAAATGGCTGTGAAGAACCGTGATAAGATGACACAGCGTTGATCGAAACATGTTTGTCCTTTTTTAATGATAAAAATTACCTATTATTGTGTGGAGAAGACTTTCTGGCTTTCTTTTCAAAATATGTTGATATTTCAAAGTCTTATCAGTCCAGACCAGGATAACCACACTTACCACACACATATACTACATTTTCATTATTTCAAATTGTCACTTGCATTTTTTTTCTCATTTCTTCTGGGTAATGGGGGATTACGTCCCTAATAACACCCCTTTTAACGACGCCTATGTTGATGACCCAAGCATAACAATATTATCTGGGAATCCTGGCAAATTATTTACATCCAGATATTGTACTGGGTTTGATTTTGAAAAACCACTTCATTTTTACCCAGCACTGATAGCAATCTCATTTCAGAGCTCAAGGCCTCTTGGACCGGAACTCTTTTGTTCTGTCATGATGTGAATAATAATGAGAGACAATTCGAACAATTTTTATCAATTCTGTATTTCAAAGTGAGTAGTGTATTGTTTTCTCGACGACAAAGTTATATTTGAACCTTTCTGATACATGAAAACTGAAATTCAAAATAAAACTTCAGTATTGAAAGACTTTGCGAAAGAATTTAGAGACCACAGATCGTTTTAATTTTCCATGCTCTTTTTCAACATTTGATCAGATTTTGAAAAATCGAAGTAACAGGTCAGTTTTTTGAGGAACCAAGAATATGTTGAGGTCCGGATCTGGCTTTTTTCTCACGATTCATAGGTCATTCTATCTGATCTAAATATCTGGGGAATTAATCGGATATTTTACTGGTTATGAACCAAAAGAAAAATTGATTAAATTGATGAAACACCCTATATCTCGCTCATAAACCTTCTGAGACTTCACCCACACATATGGTAATTTCTGAACCAGCTTGGTGTGAACTTGTCTTCGCTTCCCAACGAAACACCTTGAATGAAGAGCTCATATATTCATAGGCCCATTTTGACATGTAAACAAATCTCTCTAGCACATTTCCTAGCAGAATATTTTCCCAAGTTATTCGATTGTCTTACTGTATAACTGATGTCGTTACTATAAGGATATAATTTCCGTGTAAATTCTGTCGGAACGGGAGAAGACGAGTAAAAGAGAATGCTAATGACTTTATTATGCATGCATATCGGATGGCATTTCCACTTTCCTTGGGAAATATCGATAAGAACCTAATTTTCGTCGTCCACGTGACATATTCAGCAAAATCACACCGATGGAACAATCTCATTTTTCTAGTACCCAAGGAATTTCATTAGAAAGCGGATAAAAAGCACCCTCTTCCGATCAAAGGGCATTGTCGTTCTCAAAGAAAGGTCCTGAATTCGATATCAAGGTGGAATCTACTTGAAGAAGGAATATTTTGAAATGTCCCTCGAAAAACAAGCTTGTTTGCAATTATTTTTCTAATTCACAGCGTGAGGTTCGTGAAAATTGGATTGCCGTTTCAAGTATTTCGTAATATCTTCTCGTCTCTGCTGATCTGAATTCTTGTTACTTTAAATATCAGAGGTCATGAAATACAAGATGTTCCAAAATTGCACGGCAATATTTTAGGTACGTATTCTCTGGTGCAGCACCTATTGCTTGATACTCATACAAAATTTGAAAGATCTATCTGCAGTAGATCAAGCACAATGAAATAAAAACCTATTTAACTTTCATCACCCTGTAACTCCGCTAATAATCGAGATCGGACACAAGTTCATACGATTTTTTTCCTCTCATTTTGTACCAGAGAATACGTACCTGAAATATTGCCGTGCAATTCTGAAACACCCTGTATATGCCCACTCATGTCTATTCCGGATTCACACTCAACTCATTCCACTGCATCGAATTTTCATAAGATTCAAAATTATCATCATCAGTTGACAGGTAATCACATCCTCTAACAATGAACTTATTCAAGTAGTAGGTTTTAATCAGGAAAACTTCCCGGTTGAATTGACTTCGAGACATATTACTCAGAAGCCTCATTTTAGTAGGGACGACTTTGAACTTATGTTGAAAGTCTCATTCATAAGTGATCAAAGTCTGATTCGAAGTATGAGCTTATTTTATGGAAATTGCTTTCATAATCTTGAGTAACTATAAATCATCATTATAAATGATTATTTTCCTGGTTTTGAAAATGTTTTTCCAAGGAAAAAGATCTTAGGTATCAAAGATCAAACATATACAATCATTTGTTGGGGTAACTAGACAGATAGAATGGCTGAAAATTGAAATTGCTGATAGGACAAATCATCTACTAGACCAGATGTGCAAAAAAGACGTAATACAAAATAAGCATGAAAGTGTTCAGAACAGAGCTTTCATGAATTCAAAATCTGAACCGAACTACTTTTTCAATCCCTCACTGAATGGTTGAAAATATTAAGAAGTCGGCGTCAAGACGGTGTCCCACAGTGTAGTGTACTGGGTCCCATGCTTTTTATCTGCTTTGTGTATGATCTGCTACATCTGAGCGATGATAAATGTAGAATGCATCTATTTGCATCCCACAGAGTTTCCAATTCGAGGAAGGCACTATCAGGAATATCTCGACCTTTTGGGAGGAGATCTTTGATTAGAGTCACCAGCTATCTGAGGGACGTCAAGGGATTACCCATACCTCTGGAGGCGCTACGTGCCCCAACTCCACAGTCGACACTCGAGGTCGACAATGGTAATAATAAAATCTATTTGCAGATGATACAGTTGTAGATATATATCAGATGAAAACATCGACACAGCAATCTCGGAAATGAACAAAACTCTCATAAAGATTCAAAATTGGATCACTAATAATAAATTGATAACCAATCCACAAAAATCAGAATATATGATACTGAAAAGTAAAACACATCTGAAACAACGAATCATTAATAATGTTCGATGCAGCAATTATGATTTGAAACAAGTTAGCAACATAAAATATTTGGGATAATCATAGATGAGAAACAAAATTTTAGTGAACATGTTGATTATATATATTCAAAAAAATATCCAAGAAAATCGGATTCTTATATAGAATCAGCAAATATGTAAGTCAACCCACAAAAAACGTAATTATAACACTCGACAAAGAAACCACATCCATATAGCTCCAACAAACTTGATGAACACAAAAAAAGTGTATTTGATGCAGGAATGTGCGCGTATAATGATCACCCACAAGCAATCAACTATTCTATAACGACAAATGTATTCAAACAGAATATGTTACCTTATCTCTAGTGTATATTAGTAAACAGAATTTTTTTCCACTTGTACTACTTTAGTTTTAAGATTATATGGATGTATTTTATACCCATGATTGTATTTTTAGCAATGCTATCAAACGAATATTATATTATTATATCTCTCTCGGAAAGCTCGGTACACATTTTGACCCACCCTGTATATTCCCTGGAGGTTTTCTACACCAATAAAGGAAGCATATCCAGTAAATTAAATTAAACAACTTATATCGGAGAATGTTCACACAATTTGTGAACTTCAACTGTTCTTCGATCTTGAAATGACAACACAAGCATTCAATAACTCTGTTAAAATGTCCTGACTAGGATTGTATGGATATCAGAAAAGGGGATGATGATTTCCAATAAGTTTCTATTGAAAAGTGAATGAAAGCAAACAACTACACAAGAAACATTGTTAGATGTGCTATCACGTACCACATGACAGGAACGTATTTCAAACTACAATTTAATTCATTCAAATCTTCAACGATATGAAATACATGAATTCCTTTCTGATATAAATCTTGAAAAATATTCGAGATTTTTCTGAATGCAATATCTTCGAAGAACAGCAACCTCAGAGGCATTGAAGTATGAAAATGCATAAAAATACAATTTCATTATGAATCGTTTGATATATTCGGTTGGGTAGCGGAAAACCATGGAAACTCACGGAAGAAGATCATTTGTAAGAATCCTTTGATGAATAATATGTTGTTCCACGAAAGGGTGAGATATTCAGTAAAGCCTTTCGGTATATTTCAAAGGGTAATATGAATTATCTAGTCGTTTGTTCTGAATATTCGAAATTGTAGGCGACCTGGGAAATATCCAGAAAGGACAATGGTTAAAGGGGATTGGAAGATCAATTGTAGTAAGCGGATCATTTTTTCCGAATGGAAATTGAATTAAATTTATGACAAAAGACGTCCTTCGGGCATTATTCGATATGATATCCTGAATTCCATACTGTATTGAAACATTGATGAATCCCCTTCGCGTTTCTATTTCTTAGATCGATGTTATTCAGTTCAGGAAATAATTTATGAACGACGTTGTTATTCAATGGGAACAATAAGGATAGCTTACTGAGAGTTGAGAAAGCATCACAATTTTTCCTCGAATAGTTCGAAGCAGGGATATGCTCTATAATTGACTGTGACATGGTCACCATGGTTCCCAAATATTCTCAATTGTGAGCAAACAATTATACAATATTGTATGAGAAGATATCTCAAATAATTCAAAAGTAATATAACTTTGTAGTTATTTTTAGTGTGTAGTAATTAGTGGTGCATTTTTGAAAAACGACGTTTCTTATCAGGGAAGCCCACAAAAATTCATCAAACTACTAAAGTAAATTTCAATTCAACAATCTTGAATGGTTGAAAATGAACTAATTTGAACCCTCACGAAACCGATAAAAATAAACAATTCACATAGATCCTAAGGAAATTATTTGATAATGCAAAATACGTTTGGCATCGTCGTGAAGTGTTGCCAACTTCAGAAGTATCGTATTATGATAATTCCAATGATAAAAACGGGTTATTGTGCTTGGTCTGGTGTTTGTAACACTTATTCAACAGGTGTGACGTAACTATCAATCTGAAAATGTATAAGATCCGGTAAAAGTGCCTGAAAATGCTTCATTCTTTAGAAAAACCTAAATTTCATCTGAATGGGTTTAATCGAATTGCAAAAATCAAACGGATTTATATGGAGTAACAGAGGGCGGATTCAGATATGTATAAGAATATATAGGGTGTCTTTGAAAAAAAAATATGTCAAAATTTCTTCCGCAAAAGTTGTGCACCCTGTATACAACGAAAGAATTTTAGAAACTGCACTTTGACCTCCCGTTTCAATGACTCACCCTGTATAGCGATACACTGTAAACGAACGTCATCTGTGAACGCTTCGGTAAACTCTGGAACTCTGTGAAGTTCTAGTGATGCACACTAACCTCCCACAGAACTGCATTTCGATAAATCCATTCGAATAGAGGTATCCAAGTGTGACGAGTCTCACGAATACTGACTCCTTTCTACTTCCCTCTTCTCCTCGCTCTGTTCGTTTTTTATTTCGCCCCGATAATCATAGGAAAATCCCGACACTACGACAAGGAAACCTTATTTCTCTTTTACGGGACGTTTGGAAGTAGCGAAGGGAAAATTGAGTTGTCTTGGAAATATTGGTTCATAGTCGAACGGATATTTTGTATCGTTTCGTTTGGTAACGCTCTTCATGGTAGTTTTCCGGGGTGTAACTAAATGAGTTTAAAACATGTTAAGATACTGCCGCTTGAAGGGGGTACATAAAATTTGTTCGACAATTTTTTCCACAAGCACTTAAAAAGTTACAGTATTGAAATTCACCTGACATTTTCTACTGCCAAAAAGACACTCAGCCAGTAATTCATTTGGTTTACCCCATGGTTGTAAGGGGTGGAAACGAAACTTCTAAAATTCATTTCCAATGTAACTTTTTCTCTTATCATTTGTCTACCATTTGAAAATTCATTTCCGATAGCATATTTCATTCTAAACAAAAAATGTTTCTTGATTTTTTGCCCAAAATAAACCAGTTCACAGCAAAAAATTATTTTACTGCCTGCATTGAATGATTGAAGGAGAATAAATAGAACTAATTTATCAATAACGAACCTTCAGATATTACACATGCGTCTAGACGTCTTCGCATTGAGCCACGTATTCGCTCAAATAAAGGGGCTGTATCTTAACATGGGATACTCCAATGAAAATTATTTATGTGAATGATCGTATCTTTTTTCGATGAGGAATCACCCCTTCAATTGTTTTACACTTATTTAGTTACGCCCAGTATTTATCTGGGGATGTTTGCGATCAGTGCAATGAAATTATTGAGATGCGCATATTCATGTCAAATAACAATCTGAAGGAAAATTTAAACTACCTCCAAAAGTTGCAATCCTTCAAATCAAATTTTGTAAAGGAGAATCAGAATATCGCATACCTGTCAAATCATTTTTCTTTTCAGGATTGGTATTATAAGATATTGTCTCATGTTTTTCATGTTTTTATCATATAATTTCATTATTAAAAGGATGTTATGAATGTTGGGACAGAGATAATATTTTCGAGATGATACAAAAGTAGTAGATCGATATCAGAGAGATTTTCTATGAAATCCCTCTAAAATAGGGTCGATTATTTCCCAAAGTGAGAAATCTAGCGAAAAATATCAGGATACAAAAGTTCAAGGGTTTTTTGAAATTTATGACTGAATGAAAATTAAGTAAACAGGATTAGTCGAGAAGTTTTTTTTTTATTTTCTGGAGATAAATTATGAATAAATTGTAATCACGGGGGAAGGGGGAATTATCAATTCAATTCATCAAGGATTGAAAGGATATATCTTTCCTAGTATGCATTTTTGGCCATAAGTTTATTCATCATTATACTTATTTTTCAATCACCCTCAGGAAGTTTGGTACACATATTTGACTCACCCTGTATATAGATTTAGCGTTTAATACATTCAAAATATACGAGGAGGCCAAAAACTCTCCTGCTAAACGAAAACTGCAGTTACTAGAGGTGATTTCAAGTCGATTTAGCTCAAATTACCTCAATCCAAAAATTCTTCCTACGCGAGCTGCTGACCTATGAAGAAGACGTCCTCACATGAGTTTCCCTCCAATAAAATCAGAATCAAAATGAAGTTACTCAGAAGCTGTTTTATGTAGGATAATATTGTTATCTATATTTCTCTATCGTTACTATCGATCGATATAAACCGTTTTCGATGAAAATAAATTTTATATATTTGTGTTTTTCACACAGAATCATGTTGGATTATGAAATTGTGTCTGTAATATCAGGTTGGCTTTGAAAAATCAATAAACTCTGATAAAGTGTCAAATTATTTCGATTCTTGACTGTTGTTATTATTGTATGTAAAGAGTATTTTCGAATAATCTGAAGAAAACTTATATGAAGACGTCTATAGCGCCTTCAAGAAGCATTTTAGAATTGAGGTAATTCGAGTTTACTCTCTAGTAACTGCAGTTTGAACTCTTGATGCCTACACATTTTAAGAATTCAAATATGAGCAGTTATACGTCTGAAATGTCACCTAATTCGTGACTTCCAGTATATAAATTATGTCAATTCATAACTTGAAGCAAACGTTTCCAGGAGGTCTGGAAAACTTTTATGGAATAACTTGTTCCATCACACAAATTGAATATGATTTTTTTTTCGATTCGTTTTTGATATACCATCGTACGCTGATGTCATTCAAAAAACGAGCCATCTTTTTCCACTTACGCACTTTTATCCGTCTTCTTCGAGTTCTTTACATCTGATCGAATGATCCATGATCATTATTCCAAGAGTGAGGTCTCTCACTTTGCCGGCTTCAGTTCGGAAGTAAAAACTTGCCAATTTCATCTGCTATTTGCCACCCTCCGAATACGGCGAGAAGAAGAAAATTAACGAGGAAATTGAGTCGTTTTCGAATAACGGATGATAAGCTCTAGTTACTCTTTTCAATCCAGTTGGAACTCGTTGAGAGATAAATCGAGATATGACTATAACCAGAGGGAGATTGGCAATCATTGAATTAAGTTTATCAGCTGGCTGAATATGAAATTTTGAACCATCCAAAGTTTGTGAAAATGAACATGAGACGAATGAGCGTATTTTCACATTTTTGTTGATATTTCTGTGAATATCAATTTTAGCAATATGGTATGCTTGTTCAAATCGATAGGAAATGAAATTTCGCGTCGGATGGTATAAACATTTTATGATCATTCCATTTGATATGAGGATTTTATTGCGATTTGAAATTTTCAAGAAGTGAACTGAAATATCAAACACCCTGTTGAATATTTTGAAACACTTTAAAGGATACCTGATAGAACACTCTTTCATTGATGTGTATGCGGAGATTGAACCTCAAATCTTAAAAATTTAAGATAATATAGACATTTTAGTTAGTCAGTCCATCTGTGAGAATTTTTCGTAAAACTGGAATATTTCACTATAGGAAGAAAATTCAAAATGCAGCAGGTCCAGAATTTTTTGTAGAATTCGAAAATGAACAGGGTGTTCCATTTGAAAAAAACAAAGTTGATATCACTTCCGGTTTTACCGGAAGTAACAGCGTATTGAAAATATTTTGGGAAAATAGAAGACATTGAGTAGTAGCATCCACCAAAGTTTCAAGTTGATATCTCTATCAGTTCTCCATAAACCTCTAATGAACCAGTCAGGTGACTCACCCTGTGAATCATTCTGTTGACATTTTCAGGACAATCGCTTTCAGGGAGTTTTTTTTTAAACGTGTCAAAGAATAACCCCTTCAAATATTAGCATGTCTTCAAGGAACACCCTGCATAATCGTTCCAAAGATTAGAGGGGATGGGGGGACTTTTGAGATGCACTGTATAACTGTTGTATCGCTGTTGAAGGCACTTTTTCTGAACGAGAAAACCAAATTTCATCTGGATTTTCATTTCTATGCTAGGCTACGAACTTTCCAACTTGACTGTTATATCGACCGATTCTCTCGTAATTTTATTCAGTGTCCTATTTTTGTTTTTTATTTTTCGTTCTCAAAGTAAAGGCCGTTCTCTTCACGAAGTCGTTTCCTGAAAATCACTCTCGTCTTGATGGATATAGGGCTGGGAGGGAACGGAGGGATACAATAATTTATCGGATGGAATGGATGTCCGGAGTGTATAGGCCCAAATTGGAATCGTGATTGGATATACGCTATTTTCTACGAACGGTGTTGAAAATGTGTGCAAAACAAGAGAGGATTATGTTGTTCATATTGACGGCATTGATTAGAAAAAAAGTATGTCAAACGTAAAAATAATCCGGTGTATATGATGGCACAATCTATTTGGACGCAAATTGACACCTAAATATCATGAAATTGCGAATTTTTTGTTTCGATATATTCAAAACAGTGTGGTTAATCGATACTTTCATTATCAGTATTTTCAAATTCCGTTCATTTCTCAAACCCAACTTGATAGAATAACAGATAACATGATATTATATTAGAAATACAAAAATTTTGTGGATTGCAAAGGAGAGGACATTTATCAATAGAATTATCTTGAATTTCCCGTATTTGGTTTCATCTACAGAGGGTAAGAAATATAACATTTTCAATGAAAATATCCGCTGTCTCACCCTACTGATACGCTTGTGGTAGTTGTAAAAATAATCAGTTACTGTTACTTGTAGTTTTCGTTTGGTGGAAAAACTTGTGGAAATTAAATTTTGACACAAATAGATGAATGAACGCACCACGAGAGTGTTAATCTTGAACGAGACATTTCACGTTATTCTTTCTTGATTTAATTCAAAACTGGTGATGGAAATGTCAGTATTATTTTCCGCTAAAGAATCCAGACCCAAAAGGACATGATGTTAGCTGGTATTGGCTGGTGTGTTTTTTTACTGTGTGCGATGTATTATGTTGTTTGTTCACATTGACGGCATTGATTTTAAGAAAAGTATGTCATATGTAGATATATACTGACCTTTTTTTCTTTTCGTACATTTCATGCAACAACACACCGGCACCGTACGATATCACTGATTGAACTAAATTATCACTTTCGTTACTGGCTATTCTTGGATAGAATTGGCTATGCAAAACCGTGCGAAAAATCGACAGGCCCAAATGCAAGCGCAAGACAAGCTTTCAGTTTCAATGAACTTGAATCAGGAACGTAATCAACTTATTTCACAGCTTTAGTAAATAACTGCAAAAGATATTATACAGAATGTTCCTCAAAGACATGTTAACATTGAGGGTGATGATATTTCATCCATCCTAAGACAAAAGCTGCCTTAGTTCCTCTTCAGATACAGTGATGAAAATTTTCAAGAAATGATTTTTTGGATTTTCATTCATTTCGTTATGAATTTGATCTATTATTTTGCACTCGGTCGATACACAAACATTTCAGCGTATGGCAATACAGTAGATTCGCGTCCAATTCGTCGAATTATAGACCCCCTACAGACTCCCTAGTAATCCGACAAATTTCAGATCCAATTTCGAGATGATGTTTGTTTTTCTGTGAAGTACGAATCATACTTCATTATAAATGTAAAATTTCGTAAATCAACCGACGCAATGCAGAGCTCACGTTCTATATATAATTATATTCTATAGATAGATTAAACTTTTCTGCTTTTGACAGGCTTGTGCATCTATCTGTCACTTTTCATCTCAAAATGGTACCCCTTGTATATTGTTATTGAATATTGCGTGTTATTCTATTTGAAATACAACGTTGTTGCTTCTTTATTATTGACAACAAAAAAATTACATTTTAGACTTTTTTATATTACTTAATTATCCTTTGGAAAATTATATATTTCAAAATGAAAAGTGATAGGTGGGTACACAAGCCTGTCGAATGTAATAAAGTTTCAAGTCATTATGGAGGTACTTTAGTGCCATTCGAAACAGTTTTTTAATTTTCAAATTCTCAAATTATCTTGTCAAATGAGCGATGATGTATACGATAATTTGGGACACCCAGTATATATCATCAATATAATGTAATTATAGTAACATGTAGAAGTCGATGCAGAAATTGCAGTAGAAAAGGACTGTGCAACATAGTTACAAAGGCAGGACTTTTAAGAAAAGACAGCCTAGCGGCTATCAAAGCAATCAGCTCGAGCCAAGCTAGCTCCAAACTTGTATGGAATTCCTCAAAAAACCCTCTAAGAGTTGGACAATCACAAAATACTATCTCAAACCTTGATAACAGGCCCAGGATACAAGGACAAGGAAGATGTTGATGCACTAGCCCGAGAAAGCGAACAAGGTGTCCTAATTGATCCAGAACTTTTGAAACCATACCTGATTGGCAGACAAAACTATTTATAGGTTCTATCAAGTAGATGACTAAACCTCAGCACAAATTCTGTACTATTGCGAAGGTCTTTTAAGGCCAAGGTTCTCTACGCTGGGAAAAAAAACGCAATCCCGCTTCATGGAGGACTTGAAGTCTAGCCCATGGAGTGCCGTTACAAAGATGGACTTAGACATGGAACTCAGACATAACAAGAGGGCGTACGTAATAGATCTGTAAAGGTCGCAGTGTGGACGCTTCCAGAAACACAAAGGCCTTATTCTAACCTATATAACATAATAATGATAATAATAATAGCTTTATTTGTCCAACAGTAGAAACCATTCACAGGACAATCAATATATTTAAATAATGTGGCCAAGAGCAATTTCAGCAACAAAAACATCAAAAATAAAGCAACAACAAAAATAGTAAGATAAGTGAATCTTATCTACTCCAATGAGTTTATTAATCTTACAGATATGCAAATCACAATAATTACAGATATTGTTGTAATTGTTACACATAACATAGATAGGTGATTAAAATAAAATATATGTTCTAGCTTTCTGGGTTCTGAAAGCATTTTTCGTTCCTGTTCAAACGTAAGGTACATAGAACTTGATTTAAGCAAGTGAGGTCATAGAGTTAATAGAATTATGCAATATATTATGGAGAAAAATAAGAGAAGCACAATCCTCACGTGATTCAATGCTGGAGAATTGTAGACGGTCACATGTTGGATATCATTGATTTTTCAAATACGGTCCTGCTTCGACACACAAAACCACGAAAGTGCGTTGGAAAATTAATATTACCGCCGTACAGCTAGTCTAGTCGATAGCAGATGAATATTAAATACGTAACGAACTTACTGCCGTTGATCTGACACCGTTATAGCGATTCGATTGAATTCCAACCGACGTGGTATGGAGTGCAGAAACGGTACAGAATTTTCGAAAATTGATCGTCAACATCAACCCTCCATCGTTCACATACGAGACCATATATTGTTCTAGGTTCGTGTGGATTAATTAATATTTAGATTGAATCGTAGATAGGGTATTGTCCATATTTATGAACTGATTAAAGTTTGTTTAATTAATGGGGATCCTGTACAAAGCTTGTGTTCATAGAAAATAATTGTGCTGGATAGATAATTTCCTACCTACACTGTGGTATAGAGACAGAGCATTTTCCTAGCTATTCTCTTGGTCACAGTGAGCAATTCCGTGATGGGTGAACCAATTTGCGGATATGATCCCCATTGGATAGGGGAGGACAGGGTATTGCAAGCCATTGAGTAATGGGAAAGATAGGGATTCAACGAGGAGTAGAGACATTCGTGCGTTCATAAAGATTGGACCGGTTTCGTCAACCATAAAGAAGATTCAGGTGACAAACACGAATTCTTTGTGTCATGCATCGAGTCAGGGGGGACGGTTATGTGTTTTTCATGTCATCCTTCTATACTTTATAAAATTACACTGGTCTACAGCTTTTTTGCGCAAGGATTATACTATACATACGTTATTTTTATCCTTTTTATACCTGCCAATGAGAATGAAAACAAAAAATAGTTCTGAATTTGCTTTTATGTGTAAAAAATTCAAATCAATGGAAATGCATAAAAAATTGACATAAAGATAATTTATTGAAAAATCACCTGACATCAATTTACAATTCATTCCTTCAATAGTTTTGAAAAACAGTGAAAATGTTGAAAAATAAACAGTTTCACTTTTCTTTCGCCAGCGCTAGCGCGCAAAGGCCGACATTAATTGGGCGCGAAAATTAAAAATGGTCACATTGCTATAACTTCTTCGAAAGCAAATATCATCGATTTGTAATTGCACTTTCTTGTATACATATATTTGTTTACATAATCAAGGTTTTACTATAATAAGTAAAACCTGTGCGCAAAAAAACAATGTTATTCGTTTATTTTCACTTTAACCAGTTGAAACCCAACTACAGAGTAGTAGAATACAGACATATTAAAACAATTTATTGAGGTGTATGTATGTATGTACATAACTTTCTTTGGATAGCGAGTGGCGTCATCTTTTGAACGAATTGAAAAGTGTTGCATCATGTCTTCCAATGACAACGGTAACAGTTACAGGTTTCTCTCAATCAACCTGGTCTAATCGGTTGATAACCATCATTTAAAACGTCACATTATGCGTTCACTTGTCACTTATCTGAGACTGGTCTATCGTATCGCACAAATATGATTTTATCAGTGACTTTTCAAGAGGTCATAACAAAGGTTCACAGAGTAGTGTTCTGATGATCCGTTGTTTACATGCGAATCGATTTTTAATGTTGATGGTAGATAATATTAGTGTATCCATCATTCAAAGTTGGACCATTAGCCGAACGAGTTAGGGTGAAAGTTTAAGTCAACACGAAACGTCGGAGTCTTCAGGCGTCGGTTCGAAACTTGTCCAAAAAAATGAAAAAATATATATATAGTTCTAAAAAACTAGGAAACACGATCGGAAGGTGAACTAAGAAGGGGAAAATACTTATCAATACAGAATTTATTGATTCAGGGAAATATTGTTATCGTTAAAAAGCTTGTGGTGCTACAAAGATCAGTTTTCAAAAAGCGCATTGTGAATGTGATTCTTATAAAAAGCTTCCTTATACATACGTTCGAAGGAACTGATGTATTTTTCATTTTATGTGATTTGAACTTTCATATATGCATTATTATAATTTTTTTTATATTTTATGTATCGACTCCACAGTTACTCCACCCAATTCAATGATTGATAGTTGTACTTTTTGAGGGTATGTTGTTTCGTCTGAATATTCATGAAAAATGTATCTATATCACTTATATTCATACCTATTGATTTATTTCAATTTTTATTTTCGTCTAGTTTGATGAATTTATGTTTAAGAATAATTAATTTGATTTGATCTTCCCAATTCTCCCCCATTATTCGAAACGTTCCTGGTGGGATTACCATGCATGCTGGGCAGGGTTTCAAACATGAAAAAAAAAATAAACGAATGTTCGCACGTTTTTCCACTAATTGATATTTCGCTACAGTGGACAAGTAGTAAATAATCGAGTTAGTGTTTGTAATACTCGCTTACAATAATTCGCCTGTTATGCAATGCCGTTTTCGGAAACACAAGTCTGCACAATTATGCATATTAAGTAAACAAAACGTTGGATAAATGGAATTATGACCGAACTACGACAGACTCCAGAATTTAATGAGTGTATTCGCTTAACTCAATTATGTCAGTCAGTTGTTGAAGTGCAGTTCCTGTCGTTCCGATGAATTCGCAGCAAAGTTTGGCTTAAAATTTTTCTCATAATATCTCCTTGTAAAATTAGCTTCAAATTCTACTGGGTGAGAAATGTTTTTCTTTGTATAGGGTGATTCGGAGACTATGTTAAAAACAAATAAGATCTTTGATCTGTTTTTACATGCTTTATATGTAGGTATGTATGTATGTATGTTACTCTTCTTTGAAATGACAGCTAGTGGCGTCATCTTTTGAACAAATTGGAAAGTCTTCATAGTAGTTTCCTTACGATCCTTTGTTTACATGCGAATGCGAACTATTTTTTTAGTTTGAAAATAGATTATACTTTTGTTTAGCCCAAAATGAAATGCATTCTAATCTGATTCAATAATATAGCACTTCATGAAACAGAGATTATTTTATTTGAGTTATACCTTTTTTGACACAGTATTTTTTTTTTCTTTTTTTTTTTTTTTTTTTTTTTTTTTTTTTTTTCGATAAAGTGTGGTCGTGGAGCGAATGTGCTCTGCCTAAAATCGAAATATCAGTGGAAGTAATCAACATAAAAGGCTGTTTTTCATATCAGTGTGTAGCTGAGGGGATGTTTGTTTGAACGGGGACGGTTGAGGGTGAGAGCTGTGTGGGGGTGCGCTTTGCATCTGCAATT
This sequence comes from Plagiodera versicolora, assembly GCA_037013635.1. NCBI lineage: Eukaryota > Metazoa > Arthropoda > Insecta > Coleoptera > Chrysomelidae > Plagiodera > Plagiodera versicolora. The sequence continues at coordinate 4,352,511 of CM072991.1, read as the reverse complement.
GTTCAAATTGTTCAGAACCTCGTTGATGAGATTGGGAGTTTTTATTTCAAACAAATCAGCCAGACCTTGTTTCTTTTACTGTTGATAAAACTGCTGACCATCCAGTGGCGTATCATACATACCTTATTGTCAAGTGATATTATGTTTACAAAATGAGTTTACCTGAATGCATCCAGTGTAAAAAGAAATCAAATGTTAAAGAAAAAATAATAGTGTTTCCATGTGACTCCTGTAAATGCAACTACTGTGGAGAATGCTCAGAGTTGACCAGCTCCGAAATAAAATGTATGCCTCTTTTAAGACGCACATTGAAATACTTCTGCACAAAGTGTAGGGACAATGACTTCACAGATTGTCTTAAAAACACAATAAGAGACAAGGAAACAATAATTGAAGACAAAACCACTATAATAAAAATGCTTCAAGATAAAATGATAAATCTACGGGAAACAAGAACATATGCAGGTGTTGCCGCAGCCTCAAGCGATGTGACTCAGACTGCTACATCGAGACAACAACCGAAAAATTTTCCAGTGGTAATAGTGAAACCAAACACACATCAAAATGCTGAATTAACCAAATCCGAAATACAAGCTAAAATCAATCCAAAGGCTCTCCAGGTCTCAATAAACTCTGTCAAATCAGGGTATAACGGAAATTTGATAATAAAATGTAATTCTCATGAAGAAGCAATCAAATTGGTTGAAGAGGCACAGAGGCAGGATCTTAGTAACAGGTATCAAATACAGATGTCCCAGTTGAAAAAACCAAGAATAAAAATCATCACTACAAATAATAATATGGACAAAGAAGAAATTGAAGAATGCTTGAAATTGCAGAATGAATTTATTTCTTCAGACGATTATCTTAAAGTGACATTCATAAAAAAAGCCCATAATGGAAAAGTGACAGTGTGTGCAGAGTGTTCAGCTTCCCTCTTCAAGAAGTTCATGAACAGCAAAAGAGTCTTTCTCTCTTGGGAAAGATGTCCTGTATATGAAGATTTAACAGTTTCTAGATGCAAGATATGTAATGACTATAACCATAGGGATAAAAATTGTAAAAATAAAACAACTTGTACGTATTGTGGTGATGAGCACAAAGTTGATAACTGTCCAAAGCAAGTAAAGAAATGTTGCAACTGTCTACGTGCAAATAGAAAATATAAGTTAACCTATGATGTGAATCACGAAGTATTCGACCAAAAATGTGAAACATACTTATTTCACTTGCAGCGATTAAAAAGCTCTATTGATTATCATTCTGGGTAATGTATATCTATCTCAGCTTGTTTTATGTATCTGTGTCATCTTTTCGTGTTTAACTCATAAAATTTATTGTTGCTTATGGCTAGTACAAGACATTTAAGGATAGCACATTTAAATACAAGATCTTTAATACCTAGCTTTGTGAGTTTCCGTCAACTGGTTCTCAATTTATATGATATAATAGGTGTAACTGAAACATGGTTAAGTGGGGCAATCGACTCCAGTGCAGTCTCATTGCCAGGTTATACATTGTTTAGGAGGGACAGGTTGAATAGAGTTGGAGGTGGTATAGGTGTCTATGTTCGATCTTCTTTATCTTGTGCAATTTCTGACGTTACAATAGAAAATGTAAATTTTGAATATGTATTCTTGAGTCTGGGGATTAGTACCTACAAAGTTTCTTTAGCTATCATTTATCGTCCTCCTAACACCAGACTTAGTGACATGTTAGATGCTTTGAATGATATTATTCCCCGGATATTGACTGAATATGATTACTCTGTTGTAATGGGTGACCTGAATGTTAATATGTTGCAACACAATTCATTGTTGGAAACTTTCGATATTTATGGCTATTCTAATCTCATTAACGAACCTACAAGGATTGCCGCAGCTTCTGCAACATGTTTAGACCCCATATTTATCAATTGTAAAGAAATCTGTCTCAATAGTGGAACAGTCCCTGCAGATATCAGTGATCACAACAGAATGCCCTTTTGCACTTTGAATGTTGTTATTGAGAAAACAAAGCAGAGATTTATTTGTATTCGCGATTTTAAACAATTTGATTCAGATGCCTTCAAACAGGATCTGTTGAATATTCCTTGGGATGATATCTTTTACATGAATGATATAAATATTAAAGTCAAATTTTTGGAAGATAACATTAATTATCTCTTTAATTTGCATGCACCTTACAAGACAATTAGAGTAAGTAAACCACCTGCTCCTTGGCTCACTGATAACCTGAGATTGATTTTGAAAGAACGCGATAGGGCACTAAGTAAATATAAAGAAAATAAAACATCAGAAAGCTGGAATCATTATAAGGAATGCCGTAATTTTGCGTTGGCTTCGTTGAGAAGGGAGAAATCAGCATATCTAACAAAATTACAAAATGAAAAAAATGATAAGAAATTATGGAAAGGTTTGAGCAACCTGAATATCAGAACCTCTAAATGTAGGAATGAGCTACCTGATACCTTGCGAGACCCAAATGAAATAAATGATTACTTCATAAGTATTTTTGATAATTCAAATAACTGTGCCAATACATGTGAATTCTACTCAAATAATAGGTATAGCGATAATATTTTCAATTTATCACTAATCGATCAAAATAATGTACTACAAATAATAAAAAATATAAAATCGAACGCCGCTGGAAATGATAGTATCACACTTCACATGGTGAAATTATGCTTGCCTACTATTCTTGATCATATTACTCATGTGATAAACTGTTGTTTGGAATGTGGTTATTTTCCCAGAAAGTGGCGTCAGTCGATTATAATTCCAATTCCAAAAACTTCATCACCCAATAGTGTTCATGATTTGAGACCAATTAGTTTACTTCCGGTGATTTCCAAAATACTCGAGAGGACAGTATACAGTCAAGTTAATGACTTTGTTCAGAGCAACAGCATACTACCTGTTGAACAGTCCGGTTTTAGGAAATGTCATAGTACAACTACTGCCCTCTTGAATTTATCTGACAATATAATTGGTGCCTTGGATCAAAAACTTGCAGCTGTCCTAGTTACCTTGGATTATTCCAAGGCATTCGATTTAATAAATCATGATTTACTAATCTCCAAATTAACATACTATGGTTTTAATATAACTGCACTATCTTTTTTCAAATCATATTTATGGAATCGTACACAACGAGTATGCGTTGATGATAAATACTCCGACCCAAAAAAAATAGTCTCGGGTGTTCCTCAAGGATCTATCCTGGGACCCTTATTATTTCTATTATATACATCAGACCTACCGAAAATTGTGAACACAAGTGAGATACAACTTTACGCGGATGATACACAATTAATCCATTACTTTGAACCTACATCACACGATACAGCATCTGAAACTATAAATAGAGACCTTCAACGGATTGTAGACTATTCTGATCAACACAATTTATCAATCAATCCTACTAAAACAGTAGTCCTATTATTTGGAAATAAAAAGTTAAGACCTAACATCGTGAATAACATAAATATTAAACTCAACAACACAAATTTAGTTATTTCTGATAGTGCAAAAAAATTAGGATTAACTATGGATACTTCTCTTAGATTCAAGAATCATGTTAATATCTTATTACGTAAATGTTATATGCGCACTCGGTTACTTTTTGCTAATAGACATATTTTAAATTTCAAAACAAGGAAAAAACTGTCTGAGTATTTGGTTTTATCTCTTCTTAACTACTGTAACATTGTCTATTACCCATGTCTTGATAAATTTACTCAATATCGACTTCAACGAGTTCAGAATACTTGCTGTAGATTTATATTTAATTTGAGGAAATATGATTACATTTCTCAATACATTCTGCAGTTAAGGTGGCTCAGAGTGCCCAGTATTTTTAAATATCATTTCCTCATCTTTTTGCATAGATTGTTTAATACTCAAAGTCCTCCCTACCTTCATGAGAAACTAGTTTTCAGAAAAAATTTACACAATCTCAACACCAGACATTCACAGATACTTAATATGCCTCGCCATTCGACAGCTTTGTTTGAACGCAGTTTTTCTTACAATGCGGTGAAACTCTTCAATTCCTTCAAACCGGACCTATCAGTACCAATGGTCAGGTTTAGAAGGGTCATTAAAAATGAACTGCTGAATCAGCAGAGCTAGTCACATTGTTGTCGCGTTGCTGCATTTTTTTTTTGTGTTTTTGTGTTCTATATTTGATTATGTTTGATTATGATTATGTTTAATTATAGTACTTGCTCTCTTCTGTTTTCCCTCTTCTACTGATGATCAGATCAATATTGTTGAAATTGTAGAGGATTCTCTTTTATGTTATTTTTGTTTTATTTCTATCTTGTAAACTGAAAAGGTTAAGAGTTCAAGAGTAGCTTTAGCTAATCTTCGCCTTTTCAGGGCAAATGTATGTGCATTTGTTGAATAAAGCCGATTTATTATTATTATTATTATTATAAAATTTTGGAAAAATTCTTGTGCAGGTGAATTCTACTCCGTAAGATCTTCGAAAATAGAGATTGATGATAGGGTGTTTCCCTATAAAAACGTCGAAAGTTGTCCACCCTGAACATGGATTATTCAATATTAAAACATTCATTATGGAACATGATATCGTTGTTATGATGTATTAGTCTGACAAGGCCTCTATCTATCATTCATTTCTATCCTGAAAATGATGAAAATTGAGATAATCCATTAATATTCCAATAATTTTCCGAATAACAGCGCTGGATCAACTTATTGATTCGTGGTATCCCATTTCATGTAGTTTCAACATAATGAACATAAAATATCAATATCAATAAATATTTTCGATACGCTTATATTAGTTTCACCTGTATGTTTATAGCTGACTCTCTGGTTCCACATCTATTCTAGGAAGGCAATTTGGATGTGCTGAATGCCGTAAGAGTTGAAGAACTCTCGTCTGAGGATCTTGAAATCCTTCTTGAAACAGTGTCGTCAGATATATCTGATGAAATATCGATTGAAAAGGCATTGATCTAAGGCATATATCTGAAGAATGATCAAGTCACTGAACGAAACGAAAATGTTTCCCAAAGCTATTGAAAATTTTTTTATCTTCTTTGAGCAGCACAAATCCATGAAAATATTACATTGTTTTTCGTATTTACCTCTGCAGAAGATTGAGAATAATATTTTAAGCAAAATCTGTTATATCTCAAGGTATGCTTGGTATTCGCTGTCACTATCCATTTTTCAAATAGCTATAAACAGATAACTTTCTCATAAACTCAAAATGAACGTTTCATCAATCTCATAGTCTACTATTCGCATGAAATAGTAGGTATAAGTACTCAAATATGCAATCACTATTGGATCTAGGAGTATAATATATTGCCTACCTTCTGATTCTTGTATTATTTTCACTAGGTGAAGTTTATAAAATAAGGTTGATTTTCGTTAGAAATATCTTCGAATATTAATATTTCAACTAAAATATTCAGACTGCTCTACATTTCGTTTTGATATACCTATCATTTACTGCCTTTCTTCAGATTATTGTAAATGAAAACAGGAGAACAGAAAGTAACTCTAGAGCGGATATAATGTTAAATTATGACAGATCACGGAAAACATCAACTTTGCTGTTAGACTTAAGTGTGCCTACTCTGAGTAGTAATAATAATTTATTCCACATATCCATCATTAGAGAGAAGAAAATGCAATTACAATTCCCTGTATTTGATTCATAATCATCTTCACCCAAAGATAATTTGAAAAAAACTACTTTTCCTTGTTAAAAAGTATAGCCCAACCGTTAGCCTCCTAAGCAGGGGTAGCATGCCCTGAATTCTTTCAAATGAGAATGGGGGTCAAATACCTCGTTGAAAAGCCCTCTTGATTCCCTATACATTGCTTTTTCATTTTTGGAATTCCGTCTACTCGTTGCAAAGATATGGACCTTAATTTTGGATAAGGAAGTTTTCATCTTCTATACGTGGTATCAAAGGCAAGCAAACTTATTGGAAAAGGAAAAAATTTTATGTTATTGAATTAATTTCCCACCGTACTTTGATTGTTTGAAGTTAGTGTTGTTACTACGATCAACCATAAACAGGGTAGAAAATTGCTAGCTGTTGTTAAAAGAGAGGTCAATACTTTATTGGACGATTTGAAAACGTATATATTATATCTCACGAGTAATTTTGTTGGCTTTGTTATATGAGATCCGAAAGTTCAACGCTTTGATAACTGAAGCGAAGCCATTACACGAAAAGTAATAACTATCTCAAAGTGGAAGTATATCACGAATACAATCCGTAGCGAAATGCGAGGATAGACTTCGATTTTTGTGCGAGCATTAGGGTATAACATTTTTCAAGGAGAGCTTATATGGGAATTGGAGAACATTCTTACGCAACGCATCCCTTGACCATATTCCTGTCCATCCCTGGGGAGTACTTTGATCCTACTTGTGGGCCTAGAAGGAGGGAAGACCAGTACCCCGATGAATTTTTTATCTTTCGCTATCTCAAGATCCTACTACATGGTCTGCGAAAAGCTTCTGTCAAAAAATGTAACTTATATTACATCTTCCATCACGAATATAGAGTGAGGACCAAATGTGATGGTTTCTTTTTGGGTGGTCTGCAAATTTTCATGGGAGCTGAGATGAAGTACTCAGAATTTACAGCGAATTAGTCGTGTTTGGAAAGTCCCCGCTGGTTAGCACACCTCCAGAGAATCTGGATATTGGCATTATACGATGTCTGTTGAAAAAAGGTGAATTTCGAATTTTCTCGATTCGATTATCATTTTTTTCTTATTCATTATGTTATTTATATTTGAAAAACTATTTCGAGACATCTCTTAGATTGAAATTAATGTATTTTGTTTCTTTACATCATTTGTGAAATAGAATAATTTTATTTTTTTGATGTCAATTTTTGTAATACATCTGAAAACACTTAACAGTCGAAGATAGGTAGAGAACAATCAAATGCAAAATATGACTTTGTTTCAATCAAAATGAAGTGAAACAATGCCAAAATGATTTCGTGGAAATCCTTTCTCCATATCTCATTCCTAGTCAAGAAAATATCGAAGAAAATTCGGTTATCGGGAATTTATCGAGAATTTTTTTGATGTCTTCTTTGGTACCAGCCATTTCACCTCATTTAAACTTATCGAACCACTTCACAACAATTCATTGTCAAATCAATACGAATGTTTTTCGAAAGTTGAATCTATAGGAATTTCATACTATTTCATATTCTTCACCTCCATCAGTTTTTCTAGATGAATAGAAGTTTGAATAATATTCCATTTGATAGAATACGAATGCTGTAACTATTTCTTAGGATTCATTAATTGATCTTGAGAAAAACTCAGAATTAATACATTTATGGATAAATAGGAGAAATCAAACCGTAATGATAAGTAGTTTTTCAAAATTCCAAAAAACGTCATCCTGAAATAACCGTTTTATATTCCTGAAAGAACTCTAGAAGATGAAGATCATTTTCTCCACTTCTTCCTATGTAACAGCCTCCTACATACTGTAAATAACGCTGGTGAAAATAATTCATTTCAATAAATAAATAAATGAATCGATAATACCCCCAAATACATCGGAATATCTCTTGCGCATTCATGAATTCGTAATGCATTATCGCTTATAGTCCCTCCTTCTGAATGGATAATGCAGCTATTGTGACACTATGGAGTCGATCAAACATACAGATATTATATGAATCAAGTCATCATTAGTTGAAACTTGGTCTGAAATGTATAAACCTAGATACAATACATTAGTAAGCTGTTGCAGATAAGGATAATCTCTATACAGGGTGTAAATAAATAAGTAAAAAATATTTGAGGAGGTGATTCCTCATAGAAAAAAGGATAAGATCTAGCATATAAAGAAACTTCATTGGAGCATTCCATGTTAAGATACAGCCTCTTCATTTGAGCGAATACGTGGCTCAATTCGAAGACGTCTAGACGCATGCGTAATGTCTGAAGGTAGTCATTTCTACGTGTTATATATTTTGTTACTCTGTTCATTCCTCTTCAATCATTTAATGCAGGTAGTAAAATATTTCATTGCTGCGAACTGGTTCATTCTAGACAAAAAATTCAAGGGACATTTTTTGTTTAGGATGCTCCAATATTTATTTATTTATATATGAATTTCAAAGTGAATCATTCCGAATCATAGAATCATTGATGAAAAATGCAATGTTGTAACTGAAAGATCGATTGAATATTTCTTCATTTATGCATAGGTATTATCAGGAGACTTAGTCGTCTAATATTGGGGTAATTCATTCAGTAATATGACAGTATACGGTGTGAATGTAGAGGAGTCCCAAACCTGAATACCATGAAAAATAAATAAGCCATGTGACGACGAGGCCTATCGGACATGGTCAACCATCCCGTATACTCGAAACTCTGTTGGTCAAATGTCTATTAGTTTTTTTTATACCATTGATAAATCTATTCCACGAATTTTTGACTTTTCGAATTCTGTGAGAATCTGAGCTACAGTTGAACACTCCAATATTTTCTTTCACATACTAACTGACATCAAAACTTCATGAAAATTAATCTGTTCATATATATTATCACATATTCATCATTTGCCAATAGTATTTCAAAGTAGAAGTGGATAAAAAGTACTCCTGTCAGATCAATAATCAAAAATTTGTCATTTAGACTTCACCTTTCTCGTTCCTTCGTTGATATTGCCATGGTAACTTGAAAAAAAAAAAGCGCGTTTTTTAAAGTTCGATTTAAACACGCTGAAGCGTGCTTCAAATGGATCACCAATATTCTATATTTTATACAATTCATGATCATGTGCAGGATGGATTTATTTTCCAAATGTGCAGGGACATTTGATATTGCAGATGTGAAGTAAATAAAGATCTCAACCTTGACATTTGTTTGATAGTTGTAGACATCTCGAATAGACTAATGAGAAAATAATTCAATAACAAACGTCACTACCCCAGAGATGTGTAATGATTAATTGTTGAAAATCCAATACTTATTCAGTCATCTATTTCAGGAAGCTTGACGAAAAAAAACTAAACAAACTTTTTGTTACGGTAAAAGAATATTCCTATTCCACGTTTGTGTGAATAATGAAATTTAAATTTAATTGACTTCAACGAAGATTGATAGTGAAAACTCTCATCAAAACAGATCTCATTGTGCTACATTCCTGATGGAAATTGTAGGAGAAGGAGAGACTGGAATTGGACCTTTATATCGGATTTCTTTAAGTCAACAAATAGAATCGGAAATCTCTGGCAGTTTTGAGTTTCATTCATCTCGAATATCCGGGATCATCGCAACAGCTTTTCCCCGATTGTGCGATCCGAACGAGAATTACTCTCGACTATAATTGTGACGGGCAGGATTATTCCCATGTGGAAGAGATCCAGTCCATTTCAGAGGATTTGCGAGGTTTACATCTGAAATCTCATATAACAAAAATTACGAACGGAAGGGATGACAGAGCGTTGATACGTCAAAAGTGCTATCCTACATATAATCGTTGGACTTGCCGCCAGCTGCTAGCGACAAAATTACATTTTACAGTGTTGGTAAGTGTTAGTCATCATATTGAACGCATCCATTTTCAATTAAGGCAACATGATTATCAGTCGTTGACAAAAAAAATTTTTGAATTATCAATACAATCAAGTGTATGCTTCGATATGAGTAACCAAGTACATTTTGAAGTCCTAGAGTTTTTAAAATATTTTTTTTGGATATTACATAACATTACTCAGAGTAATTTCATGTACAGCATTTTTTAATATTATGTAATCTCGAAACAGGTTTGAGAAAATTTTATATTTTTATGACATTTCTCAAAATTGCTGACTCATAACTCAAAGAAATATCGACCGATCGTCTTCAAATTGAAACTGGGTATTTTTGAATATATTCTCAAAATAATGACCCATGATCTCTTTGATTGGTTGGAAATTGTAAATTCGACATAAAAAAACATTCTGTTATCCCAAAAACAAACCTTTTTTTCTGAACTACGCCGTTTTGTGAATTTTTCATATTTTTCGAAAATCATTAGTTATTGTATAGAAAATACCTTCCACTTCAATAGACTTCTCAATTCTTTTTGTTTCAGCTTTTGATGCGTGTTAACAGTTATGGATTTTTTGGCACCTCTGAAGACAGCACATAAGTCATTTTCGAATATTTCTTTCCAAAAATCTTGAAAATCACCTTTTTTCCATGAGTTACACTGGTAGATTGATTTGAAAGATCTTTGAAAAAGCTTTCTCCTCAAGTTCAACTTTGATATGTCACCCTCTATACTCCAAAATTATTTCCTTTTGCAGCCTCAATGAATATACAAATGATGAAAAGAAGAAATTCCCGAAATATTCAATGGTTTGGTTTACAGAGACCGTGTCGTATGTGGTGCCCCACCCTGTATATCTGAGAAAGAAATTTTCATATTGTTGATTTCTGTTTGAGTCTATATCATATGGAAGTGTTTCATTGTATGAACGTACGAGATGATAACAGTATGACAGTTAGTTCTTGCCACTTTCAAATTCAATTCTCAAGTTGTTATTGTAACACATATTTTCGAATCAGTGACTGTTCCTATTATGAATTACTGCGTTGCTTTCAATACAAGCAATTTATGAAAAGATGAAAAACTTTTCAAAAATACGAAAATGAATTACTAAGATTTGATCAATGACAATTATTGCGTTTTACTTCAATAATACCATAATGGTACTCGATCACTTCCTTAGGACCTCAAAATGAAAAAAGCGGATCCGGCAAATCGTAGTGTAGGCGCGTTCGCCAATACTTGAAACTCGGCGCTTCCGCCAAATATTCGATCTATGCTGCTTTCCATCTGCTATCATTGGAAATGTTTCGTGTGTGTGAAAACCTGTTCGTTCGTGTGGAAACCTCTCCATTACGCTCGAATCACATCATCTTCGAAAGGAAATGAAAACTTGGAATGAAACGTGAATCGTGTTACGCAGTCGCTCGATCAAAGATAATTCTATTGATACCAACGATCCGAAATCTGTTTTCATTCCTACTGAATTTACTATGTTTTCGACTCGGTTAGTTCGGTATTTTCGAACCACTGGTTTTATCATGATTCCCATCAAGTAAATATCTCCCTTTTTGTACTGATTCGATACCCACATTCGAATGCCAGACGCGTTGTGTTGATTTCATCACGGTGAATACGAGTCGTTCGTTCTACAAATATATCATCGAACGTATCGATTGAAATTTTGCTTCATTGTCGGTTCGGATAAAATGAGAGAAAGGTTCGAATCACGGAACTGATATTGAAAATGGATTCGTATACAGGAGGTAGCAAGTAGGTTTCAGACATTCTGACTCGAACAAGGTTTCGTAAATTTTGAACACCATACAGGGTGTTCCTTGAAGACATACTAATATTCAAGGTGGAGTCTTAGCTTTCGATATACGAAGTAATAAAAAATGTGTCAATCGTGAAATGGGCCAATTTTGATTCAAAAATCATCTGAGAACGAAGCATCTGATATTCATTATGGTAAAAATCTCATTCCTCAATTTATTTTGAAAGGTATTGTACTTATTTTTATGGGACCATTAAATTAAATTAAATTATTATTATTATAATGTAAATATTTCATTTCTAATCTACTGTAATGTCGAATATAAATTCAGAAATAGATATTTCTTTGTACAATTATTGTTATAAATTGCTTCATATGAGAAATTCAATGAATGTTTTCTTTCACTCAAAGTTTGGTCAGCTCACTTTCCATAGATCAGATGAACATTGATATCATAAAGTGGACATTATCATGTATGTATAATTGAAATTGGGAATACAATTACGTTATATCCAATTCTTGATATGAATTTCAATTGATACATTTCAAAGTTTCCAAATAGTGATTCGTTTTATTCATTCTATTCGACCATTATTACATTATTCTCATTACCGACTCCAAAATCTTATAATTCTGAAATTCAACGTTATCTCTGATAAGCTGAACACCCTGTTCATCTTGTTATATTGAAGGATTGTGATTCTGTTTGAATATAACAACTTTCATTCAGAACATACTTTTGTAGTGTCTTTCCTTGGTGAGTTCCACAAACTAATGGGCCACCCTGTATAATCCTGTATGGATCTATTAATGATTTTTCATGTAAAAGCTGCAATTTTCACTTGTTAGACACTTGATCAAGTTTTTGGAGAATCTCATTCTCTATGTGTATAACACTTTGATTTAGTATTTTCAGTATGCTGCATATTGATTTTTTGAGATTATTTCTCTCGAATGTCCAACCGACTCAGTAGATATATAGGTAACTAGCTGACCCGGCAAACGTTGTTTTGCCATATAAATAATTTTTAAGTAATTTCTAGTGTAGACAAAAAATAGCTTACTTATTTCAAGTATGTAAGAATGTGGTATATGCCTGAAATAGGCTGGAGCACTGTGAACAATGAGGGAATATAAAAATAACAAAAGGCAAACATTATTTTCAAGTTATTATAATTTATTCCTTGAAATTATATATCATTAATTAATCAATTACAACAGTTTAGTCTTTCCAATATCAATTGCAGAACACAGTTATGCGAGGAGTAATCAATATTTAATATACGCCCTATATAAACGCATGGCACTCACGCCAAAATTAAGAAACAAAAATAATGATTAGTACTCGTACGAAGTCAAAGAAGCCGCCAGGGTCAACGTGGACTCGAGTTATATGTGTCAACATCCCTTTCGACCAATGAAAACAGTGAATCAGGAAAGCATCGGCACTTGATTGGTCGAAGGGTTATGGACACTCGGAAGCTATAAATCATCTTTTTTACTTATCAGACAGCCCTCGCGAAGTTCAGTCTGGATATCAGTGGTGTAGTGTGGTGTGTTGAATTAAGAAATTTTATTAAATAAATCGAAATATGGCGTTTTGGAGACCGTGGGCGAATGAAAATAATTGACTGCTAAACAACGGCGTAATAATGATTCGATTGCCTTTTAAGGAAAACTTTCTCGCATATGATTTCAAACGTATTTTTAAAAATAATAAATTCATAAAATAAGGTATCCCCGCCTATGGAAGATCAAACAAAATTGTCGGTAAGGGTTCGGAGTGAGTTTTATATTCTGCAATTGATATTGGAAGAACTATAACACTAACAAATTGAATTGGCACATCTGTAGGTATAATAGGAATCCCTGGTATTAATATATTTTCACTTCGGAACTTGCTATTCAAAATGCTGGATTCGGTCACGTTTTTCATTAATTTTTGAATGACTAATCGCGTACCGTTGCACAACCGGGGCGGGACTGCCTCGCTGTCGTCGCACTAAAATGGCTATTAAAAAATAAGGGTTGATCGTAGAAGGGTGAAAATTGAGGATCGTATGTATTTTTGTATGTCGTATCATGAAAAAATAGAAATTGAAAATTTTGTCTGAAAAATAAAAAAAAAATTAGGGGTGGACTACCCCTAACATTTAGGGGGATGAAAAATAGATGTTGGCCGATTCTCATAGATACCGGATAAGCACAAAAAATTTCATCGAAATCGGTCGAGCCGTTTCGGAGGAGTTTGGCAACGAAAACTGTGACACGAGAATTTTATATATTAGATGTATAATATATGTACAATATAACTGATAATTTCGTGTCACGTAGGATTGTTTATAAAATGAAGATATACATGGATGAGTCTAAATTGCTACAATTGCACAATGTGGTTGTGATTTTACTTATTTGTATTGTAACGTTATTCGTGGGTTCCAGTAGAAAACAGACGGATTCCCAACTGATTAACTATTTATTTTCACGTACAAACACCAACAAACTATTTATTTCAACTATTTATATCAACAACGATGTAACTACGTCGCGTTCAATTCTTCAACTAACTAACGTTGTTTGGAAGCTCGATATTTATATGTTTTACATCTGTTCTGGAATGTTCTAGAACTGTCAGTCTTCTGTCACATCTTTTCATCTCTTTTCATCAGACTGCTCACAGGATGTTCCATCTTCTTCTATTCTAGAATATTCGAGAGCTTCCAAACATGTGATACAGGGGGATTATTCAAGTTCTCCTGGATTCCATTACATTGCCCCCTCCTTAAGAGACATTCCTCCTGGAATGCATTTTGCTCGTTATGGTGGAGAAAGGAGCAGTTGGTTCCGTTTCGGCAGTGTGAAGTCCGATTGAAGTAGCATGGTACCGTTTTCTGTCTTGGATTTTCCCTAGGATTCCAGCAACATATCAGAATTTCAACTTCGGTAAACCTGAATATGATTTCCAACATATTCCTGACAATTCTCCAATCCAGGCCATCCAAACCGCAAGCCAGCTTTGGTACAGCTATTTTCTGTATTCCTTTTCTCAGTAAGGTATTTCTGAGATCAACTAATGCGTCCCATAAGTCCTTGTAAGATGGTTTGTGGAAATGTCTTTCTTTGATTGTCAGATAAAAGATCGATCTAACTCCTTCAGGACTGCTATCTTCAATTTCCAAGGCTCGACCGATAGATGGGCGTTGTTCTTGAAGTTTTTCCAGTTTACCAAACTTTTTCCGGAACACATTGCCTATCCCTCGGAACATCTGAAGGTCTTGGGCGATGCAGTGAGCCAATGCATACTCTACAGGAGTAGTGAACAGGTCGCGACTCTCTTCTCTGGTGACGTCAAACCTTGCCTTCGACGAACCGCTATAGGTTTTCATGAAATTTTCGTAAGTGGGCTCGTCCTCGTCTTGTACTTGAATCTGCCTCACTGATTGATCTGAAGTTCCTTCAAATGGTGCCAGTCTATTGAAGTGGACGACTTTGGGTTTGCCGTTGGGTACCTTACTGATGCGGTAGATAACGTCGTTGATTTTCTTTTTCACGCAATAGGGTCCTTCCCAAGATTTCTGCAGTTTAGGACAGAGCCCCCGTTTTCTCTGTGGATTGTGGAGCCACACTAAATCACCTTCTTTGTAGAAATTTTCTTCAGCCCGGATATCATAACGGTCCTTCATTCGTTCACTGGATATTTGGATCTTGGAACGAACCAATTCATGGATATCGTTCAACTTCCTTCTCAGGTTCGTTATGTAGTCTTCACCTGCTACGTCCTCGCCAGGTCTGCATCCAAATACCAGGTCACAAGGAAGCCTCATTTCTCGTCCAAACAGTACCTTCGCTGGAGTCTGTCCTGTAGATTCTTGTACTGCTGATCGGTAGGCCATCAAGAAGAAGGGTAGATGTTGATCCCAGTCTCGTTGGTGTTGATCTACAACTTTGCAGAGGTACTTTCCAACAGTTCGATTCATCCGCTCCACCATTCCGTCCGATTGGGGGTGTAATGGCGTCGTTCTGGTCTTCCTGATTCCTAACCTGTCACTCATTGTCCGGAATACTTCACTCTCAAAGTTTCGGCCCTGGTCAGAATGGAGTTCCATTGGTACCCCGTAGCGACTAATAAATTCTTTCAACAGGACATTAGCAACGGTTACGGCTTCTTGGTTAGGAATCGCATATGCCTCCACCCATTTCGTGAAGTAATCCATGCAAACTAGGATATATCTATTTCCATCATCAGTAACCGGAAATGGACCTGCGATGTCTAGGGCGATTCTTTCAAAAGGGCTACCCACGTTGTACTGTCTCATAGGAGCTCTTGGTTTCCGGTGCGGTCCATTACTGGCAAAACAGACGGTGCATTTACGGCACCAATCTCGAACGTCATCACTGTAGTTCGCCCAGTAAAACCGCTCACGAACCTTCTGTAGAGTCTTATTCATTCCAAGATGCCCTCCTGAAGTTCCATCGTGTATGTAGCGCAGTACCTCTGGGACTCGGCTCCTAGGAATCACTAGCTGCATTCGATGATCCGATCCATCAGCGTTTTCCAGTTTCCTCTTCAGCAGGTCATCTTCCACAACCAGGGAGTCCCATTGACCCCAGTAGGCCTTCAAGGTTTGTGATAATGGTGCTACTTCTTGCCAATTGGGACGACGATTTGCTTTCTTCCATTCTCGGAGTTTCCGGACTTCTGGATCTTTCTCCTGTTCTTGTCGGACTGCTGCAGGTAACCAATCATCGCTCACAACAGTAGTTCTGTTGATTGATGTCTCTTCAATCTTCAAACGATCCTCAGCAAACTTCTTGGCTCGTTTGCTTACTCTTCGATTGTGTCCCAGCTCTCCACAGTTCCGCTGGCGAACCGTTCTCTTTGTCTTATTCAGATTCAGAAGACTTTTTATCGCATCGAGTAGGCCTTCAGTAGATTCCTGGTTCAGTGAGCTGTTACCGTCGTCATTCATGTTGTGAACTCTAGCAGATTCACGGGAAGCTTCTGTTGCGGCTTCGAACTCCAACGCTGCTGCTAGTGCATCGGGGAGGTCTTTGGGTCGAGACAAACGTACGGTCCTCTGCATTTCCATGTCTCTCAACCCATCGACGAATGTCTGTACAGCTAGACATTCCATAACAGACTCCGGAGCTGACGGATATGCACAATGAAACAATCTGGCTACGTCGGCTTCAAACTCCTGTAGACTCTCGTCGGGTCTCTGTCGACGATTCTTCATCTGTAACTGGAATACCTGTTGTAGATGTTCTTGACCATATCGCATATTGAGGCGTTTGATGAGATGTTCGTAACTGTCAGCTTTACTTTCTGGGATGGTTTGCAAGATATTCAATGCATCCCCTCGTAGAGCAACTATGAGCGCCACCGCCTTGTCCTTCAATGTCCATCCATTGGCTTTTGCAGCTGCTTCGAATTGCTTCAAGTAATTTGACCATGATGTTTTACCATCAAACGTAGGAGGCTTCACTCGATTCGTAGTGGTTAGGATGTCCGATACTATTTTCGTCACAATTTGTTCACTGACCTCAGATTTTTCTAGCCTTTGAACACCTTTTCCAAATTGCTGCTCCAATTCTTGTAATTTTTTTTGTTATTGCGTCCATTTCTTCTTTCTGGTGAGCAATCTGTACTGAAAACTCTTCACGTAGTGCCAAAGATTGAGCCGATATCTGTTTCGCAATCCTGTCTTCCGGTTCTTCGAAGATGAAAGTTTCTGGGTCTTGACCAACATCAATCAGATACTCTTTCAGACGAAGCTGTAGCACCGCTTTCGTCCCTGTGGTCTCAAGATCCCTTTCTTCCAACTCTCGTTTCAAGTCTGCCACCTTCAGTTCACTGAGTCTCTTCATTGTCACTGTCTTTTCACTTCAGATGATCAAAAGTCCAACTAAATTCACGAATACCCCACACCTGACACCAATTGTAACGTTATTCGTGGGTTCCAGTAGAAAACAGACGGATTCCCAACTGATTAACTATTTATTTTCACGTACAAACACCAACAAACTATTTATTTCAACTATTTATATCAACAACGATGTAACTACGTCGCGTTCAATTCTTCAACTAACTAACGTTGTTTGGAAGCTCGATATTTATATGTTTTACATCTGTTCTGGAATGTTCTAGAACTGTCAGTCTTCTGTCACATCTTTTCATCTCTTTTCATCAGACTGCTCACAGGATGTTCCATCTTCTTCTATTCTAGAATATTCGAGAGCTTCCAAACATGTGATACAGGGGGATTATTCAAGTTCTCCTGGATTCCATTACAGTATTTTTATTTATTTTATTGATTTCAACATAATTGATAAAGCTCACAACAATGAGCAAAACGTCCTATGAAAAGAAATATATAATAATATAGTGAGTTTGACATTGACCGGAAATGGACCTGCGATGTCTAGGGCGATTCTTTCAAAAGGGCTACCCACGTTGTACTGTCTCATAGGAGCTCTTGGTTTCCGGTGCGGTCCATTACTGGCAAAACAGACGGTGCATTTACGGCACCAATCTCGAACGTCATCACTGTAGTTCGCCCAGTAAAACCGCTCACGAACCTTCTGTAGAGTCTTATTCATTCCAAGATGCCCTCCTGAAGTTCCATCGTGTATGTAGCGCAGTACCTCTGGGACTCGGCTCCTAGGAATCACTAGCTGCATTCGATGATCCGATCCATCAGCGTTTTCCAGTTTCCTCTTCAGCAGGTCATCTTCCACAACCAGGGAGTCCCATTGACCCCAGTAGGCCTTCAAGGTTTGTGATAATGGTGCTACTTCTTGCCAATTGGGACGACGATTTGCTTTCTTCCATTCTCGGAGTTTCCGGACTTCTGGATCTTTCTCCTGTTCTTGTCGGACTGCTGCAGGTAACCAATCATCGCTCACAACAGTAGTTCTGTTGATTGATGTCTCTTCAATCTTCAAACGATCCTCAGCAAACTTCTTGGCTCGTTTGCTTACTCTTCGATTGTGTCCCAGCTCTCCACAGTTCCGCTGGCGAACCGTTCTCTTTGTCTTATTCAGATTCAGAAGACTTTTTATCGCATCGAGTAGGCCTTCAGTAGATTCCTGGTTCAGTGAGCTGTTACCGTCGTCATTCATGTTGTGAACTCTAGCAGATTCACGGGAAGCTTCTGTTGCGGCTTCGAACTCCAACGCTGCTGCTAGTGCATCGGGGAGGTCTTTGGGTCGAGACAAACGTACGGTCCTCTGCATTTCCATGTCTCTCAACCCATCGACGAATGTCTGTACAGCTAGACATTCCATAACAGACTCCGGAGCTGACGGATATGCACAATGAAACAATCTGGCTACGTCGGCTTCAAACTCCTGTAGACTCTCGTCGGGTCTCTGTCGACGATTCTTCATCTGTAACTGGAATACCTGTTGTAGATGTTCTTGACCATATCGCATATTGAGGCGTTTGATGAGATGTTCGTAACTGTCAGCTTTACTTTCTGGGATGGTTTGCAAGATATTCAATGCATCCCCTCGTAGAGCAACTATGAGCGCCACCGCCTTGTCCTTCAATGTCCATCCATTGGCTTTTGCAGCTGCTTCGAATTGCTTCAAGTAATTTGACCATGATGTTTTACCATCAAACGTAGGAGGCTTCACTCGATTCGTAGTGGTTAGGATGTCCGATACTATTTTCGTCACAATTTGTTCACTGACCTCAGATTTTTCTAGCCTTTGAACACCTTTTCCAAATTGCTGCTCCAATTCTTGTAATTTTTTTTGTTATTGCGTCCATTTCTTCTTTCTGGTGAGCAATCTGTACTGAAAACTCTTCACGTAGTGCCAAAGATTGAGCCGATATCTGTTTCGCAATCCTGTCTTCCGGTTCTTCGAAGATGAAAGTTTCTGGGTCTTGACCAACATCAATCAGATACTCTTTCAGACGAAGCTGTAGCACCGCTTTCGTCCCTGTGGTCTCAAGATCCCTTTCTTCCAACTCTCGTTTCAAGTCTGCCACCTTCAGTTCACTGAGTCTCTTCATTGTCACTGTCTTTTCACTTCAGATGATCAAAAGTCCAACTAAATTCACGAATACCCCACACCTGACACCAATTGTAACGTTATTCGTGGGTTCCAGTAGAAAACAGACGGATTCCCAACTGATTAACTATTTATTTTCACGTACAAACACCAACAAACTATTTATTTCAACTATTTATATCAACAACGATGTAACTACGTCGCGTTCAATTCTTCAACTAACTAACGTTGTTTGGAAGCTCGATATTTATATGTTTTACATCTGTTCTGGAATGTTCTAGAACTGTCAGTCTTCTGTCACATCTTTTCATCTCTTTTCATCAGACTGCTCACAGGATGTTCCATCTTCTTCTATTCTAGAATATTCGAGAGCTTCCAAACATGTGATACAGGGGGATTATTCAAGTTCTCCTGGATTCCATTACAGTATTTTTATTTATTTTATTGATTTCAACATAATTGATAAAGCTCACAACAATGAGCAAAACGTCCTATGAAAAGAAATATATAATAATATAGTGAGTTTGACATTGACTGATTCCAAATACTGAGAAAATTCCTCCAAAAAGTTTGAAAGAAAGCAAGGATTCAAGAAATTACAGAAAATATAATGTATAATGGATAAGAAATCACATATTATTGATGAATTATCAATAATGAATACAGAATACCATGCGTAATACATTCATGCCTGTCATCCAAGGGTTGAAAACTCTTCTAACCAATTTTATTAAAAGGAGTCAATACAATAATGCTTCCAAACACAGGCAAATTCCAATGACATTCGTACGTTTAGAATGCAATTTTTCGGAAAATGCTCGTCCAAAAATAATAAGCATGGTACCATTGGAAACAGAACTGAATGTCGATCAAAATGATGTGTTACCTGACCCCCTTTCCATTTGAAATTCTAAGGGTCTTAGAGGATCGAGCCACGAGCGTTATGTAGTCCTTGAAAGTGTCTCCCTTGCAATAAAATTGACCTGTTTTTTCGATTCCCCATATCGTTTATTGAAAGGAAGATATTAAGGATGAGAAGTTTTCGAATTGATAGCCTGTATAATGAATGATATTGAAAACTAATACATTGTGGTCGAAGAAACTGGTAATGTCATGAAAATTCTTAAATTACTTAGTTTCGAATCAAACGTATGGATTATTCAATTTCAACTGATATAATTTCTCAATATAGAATCATCCTACTACAAACATTTACTGATCGTTACAGTAAAATGTCATAGTCAGTCGAATTGCACCAAATCCAACTTGATTCTTATCGAGTCAATTGACAATATTTTGATAGCGATGGACCACTTGAATTATTGGAATATTATTGCATCATTCCGTTCTTTATTAACTCCGAAAAATCAAACCAAGGTAATGCATCGTGTGACAAATCAATGTAAACGATGGCAAAATAGCTAGAATTCCAGAATTCCAATTGCTTCCGCATCCACCGTATTCTCCAGATCTTGCTCCTAGCGACTTTTTCCTAAGCTAAGGCTTAAGACAGAGTTATATATAAAAATTATACCAGAAAATTGTATGACTAATGAACTGTAGAATAATGTAATTAAGTTCCGAAAATAGTATATTACATAACAAGTTGTGTACTATACTTTTCCTACGACCGCATTCATTCCCATCAAAAATTAGGATTCCATTAAGTGAAAATATGTTTTCCTACAACTGCTATGAAAAGTATCCTATTTTTCATAGCAGTTATGAAACGTCAAAATGTTATCGGCAACGCGGCTTGTTATTCGTTTCCATAGCAACTACTGAAGGCTCTATCTTATTGGTTATATGTCGTGCGATTTACTTCACAGATGCTACCGTATTGGTTGTTGATCGTGCTCTCATTTTACGGTGAAGTTAAATCGTACAGTTTCACTTCGCCCAGTGCTTAAATAGACAGTTACCTAGTTGGCGAGTTGTATAAATTTCGTCATTTGAAAATTTGAAACTCAATCCTTACAAGTTTAGTTGGATATCAACCCATTTTTTCACATTGGATCGAGCAATAGACCATAGAAGATATGTATTATTAGTGTGTTCTTGTCAATATGTCAACTTTCAAAATTTCACCATGTGATTTCTCTCTTAAAAAAACTCCTGTATACTTTGAAATACAAAAAATCCATTTGTTATCTACATCAATTATCAGCAAGGAAGGGAGAAGAACATCTCAATAACCATACTAAGACGACGTAACATCTTTTAATGCAAAATCTCTGTAGGTACATGAATAAGGCATGGAATACTTGACTTCATTTGCGGCGAGTTTCGGAATAAAGATTCCTGTCACTTTCACAAAGAGAAGGAGATGACAGCCGACGCCTGTCCTGATTTCAATAATTGAATTTCTCCATCTGAGGAGTTTTATTCAGGAAGATTTGCATTTCCATAACGTGGAAGAGGACCATTTGGTTGGCAGCGAATCAGTTTTATAGTCCGTAAAATGGGATTACATTTCTCTACTGACATTCCTGAAGTGTCATGCCGATGGAGGAACGGATCTACTCATTCGTTTACCGATATTACCGGCTTACTAGGTGCCTTGATGTATTTATGGGGGCCCAATTCTCGTCTGCACTCTCATTGATCACTCGACATTTATATCGGATGGTATAATTTGCACTGGAGATGAACTGCCAATTTAGTTAAACAGGACTTCCGTTTCTGAAGTGCCATTTTGGGGATCTCACTTATCGGAACAAAGTTGTGCCATTACGTTATAGATAAAAATCTGACATGAAATTGAGCATTGCTTCAAGAGTTCCCGAAAAAACTAGAATTTCGAATGCAGGATCACCTCTTCAGTGATTCCCGAAATAGCGGAGAAACAACTTTTTAACTTTGGTTTTTGTCATGAACGTTATTCTGAATTTTAATATGTCCATCAATTTTTGAGAAAGCAAGTATCATACCATTACAGAATCTTCGTACATTCATTGGTTAAGCGAAATAATAATTCTGAATATTTGGGGGGAAATATGATATTTCCAAGTTGGACATTTCAGGCTAAAGTTTACAGACACATAATTCAGCATTTCATAAGGAGGAAAAAATTGAAAAGTCAAGATTTGTACCCACAGGAATTATAAAAAATAACTAGGTTCAAAAGACCGTCAAGACAAAGAAGAGTCGACAGTTTCAATCACCCTGTATATGAAATAATTGCAAAATATATGATGAAAAGTAAGATTCAAGCATCAAAGAAGAAATAATCGAGAGTTTTAGTCTGCAAGAAGGAATTATAATAACATTTGTTTAAGAAGCCTTAAAAAATGATCAAGTAATGATGAAGTATTATACAATTATGTCTACCTTTTTATGACAGAATCAACTGACGATCATACGGTGAATTTCATTTGCTATACTTCTGTGAGTCACGAATTTTTCGTATCAAATTTTCTTGTTTGTTTGTTTACCTTTCTGGAATAGATTGCATGTATGTCAATGAATTATCATTTTGAAGCTATAAAATTTTTCATATGCCTATAATAATATACTTTTTATGAGTTATGAGCAATGAATTATAATTATTCACTCTCATACGCACGTATATTGATTCCTTCAAGCTTATTTTCTTAAAAAAATTATTTTCATTGCAATTTCAATAGGTTGAATCGTGATTGAAAACAACGAAAATAACTCTTGATGAACTGAATGATGATGAGGTCTTTTATATCATATTGCATTTTATTTATTCAAGAAAGAAAGCTTTGACGAATTTGGTTATCTTCCAATACCATTAGTGCAAAATTAAAAGTATCTAGCTGACCCTGAATTTCTAATTGGTTAAGACATACCTGGGAACATTTTGGCATCAATAATTATAGCAACAGTAAGTTCACAACGATGCAAAATTTACTCATCCAATTTTTGTGTCTATATTTTCCAGTCAGAAATTCAATTTGGTTTCTTTATGATTCATTCATGTACTAACGAACTTTTTGGTTTTTTGATTCTAGATAAACCAATGAGTTTTGCTCTCGACGTCAAGAGAGATGAGGTAACAACAGCTGAGTTCTCGGAATACTCAAATGTAAATTTCGCAAGATGAAAATTGTAAAAATACCCTTTTTCGGACTTCTG
This sequence comes from Plagiodera versicolora, assembly GCA_037013635.1. Classification (NCBI taxonomy): domain Eukaryota; kingdom Metazoa; phylum Arthropoda; class Insecta; order Coleoptera; family Chrysomelidae; genus Plagiodera; species Plagiodera versicolora. The sequence continues at coordinate 4,329,041 of CM072991.1, read as the reverse complement.
AAACCTACCTAACCCCTTGACATACATTTTTATATTCACATTCATAATATAAGTGAGAAGGTGGGGATTATAAGTTTCATTCAAAATATCTTGACAGACTTCTCGTTACTCCACGAACATTCTCCGAGATTTCATAACGACATAACGACGACACCAAAATATTCCTGAAGTTACCCACACATACAGCAACCGTCAAATTGCTGGTTGGAGGAAACAAACGAGAAGCGATATAGACATCGGATCCGCGTTTCCACACATTCTCCGACACCCAGAAGGGCGCTTTCGTGCTTGGTGCGGTATCCCGAGGGAATAACTAAATCCAGACGGAGATGTCGAACGGAATACGCGAACAATTGTTGTGTGGATACTACCCTCGTCGTGATGTGTCAAAGCGGTTCACATGTATTTGTTGTTATGCAGTTGGTCACACTGAAATTTAAATTTTTCTGCTTCGAATCGATTCCAGAATTTACAAATGAATTGACACTATCTGGAAAATACTTTATCTTTATTATAAAATTGAATTTTTTGTGGCTAATGGATGTGGTCCATCCCCTTCTTTCACACTTAGACTTGGTTGGTCAGAGGCTGAGTATTTACTGAATGAAATATAGGGTGGCGATTTTTAAGGGTTGACAAACAAAAAAATATCGATATTTCACCCGGGAAATGAGAACCTCTATAATTGATGAGAAAATAAATTCCTGGAAATAGTCGGAAATAGTCTTTTTCCGGTACAGCCTTCAAAACCTTTTTCGCTTCGGTTTTCATTTCCTCGGTCGTGAAAAACAGCGTTTTCACGTTGGCCTTCTGAGTCTTCTCAATAGTCGAAGAGTCGCACAGGGCCGAATCAGTGTGACATGGTGCATTATCGTGATGAAGGAACCAAGAGTTGTACGTCCGAAGCTTGACGCGTTAGAGAAACGAAACATTCCTGGAAATGGTTTGGGTTGAGCTGACTGATAATCCAACATTATCAACGAGATTTTTGATTATCCATTAACGATTATCAAGCACCAAATCTTTGTTTTCATGGACGTGGCTCTAGTCGGTAGACGTCAATGGCCATCCAAAGCGCGGTTCGTTTTCAGCGCATTCTCGTACCACTTTGAACTCACTGTACCACTAATAAACGTTTTTTTGTGTCAAAGTTTGATCACCAAAGGCTTTCCACAACATTTTCAACGTTTCCACACAAGAATATTCGTTCTGCAAACGAAATAGATGCAAGTTCTTCGCTCAACAAAATACCCATTGTAAAAATCGAAAAATTCGGTGTAAGTTGTTTCAAAAACTTGTGTAACCCGAAATCAATTGAACATTTAGACAAACAGTTGCTACAACAGTCCTACCAACCCAGAATAAAGTTTCCTGTCTTCCTAATGCCCAGGAGTTACAATTCCACCTGACTTTTTGATCATTGTGGTATGTTCACCTTTTCGAATATACATACATCTTAAGTAAGTCTCTTATCTTCAGAATATATTTGATTACATTTTCCAGTTTTCGCTTTCATGGCATTTAAGTCTCAAACTTCTTGTTCAATGATGTATCGTTTCGATCATTTGTAAGAGAATTTATTGAAAATTCGAGTTGAATTTGTAAATATCAAAGTCGAAGATTATGAAAAGTACATTTCATCAATAAGGATTTTCTGAATGAAGAATAGTAACTTGTTCATACTTTTATCCATTTTCTAATTTGATATGTTTACACTGACTTCACTAGTTGTAGTGGTAGTAGTAGAAGTAGGATTAGGGAAAAGTCATCTAGGATAATTCAATCGAAATCAACATGAATTAAATTAACTAAATTAAAACAGGCAAATATTTGATTTGCAGGCATTGGTAGGCATTGATATTCAGAATAGTTTGTTTCGAGGAAATTATCTGAATTCATTTCAATTCGTCTATTTTGACTCAAAGTTCACCTCCGCACATTTTTTCATGAAATCATGTATACAGGGTGATTCTTTGGGGAATGGGCGTACTGTAAGGGTAGGTAGAGGTCGCCTAGCCTGTTCTGAAAATCCTCTATATGATGGGTCTAGCGCCCTGTATAACCAAGATACAGATGGTTTTATGTATTTCTCCTATTTCTTCAATGGCTCATAACTCACGATCCGCATTGTATATTTCATTCATTTTCACAACATAAACTCATCATCCTGTATGCTACCGAATACCGGATGAATGAAATTTATAAAATGAGAAGCAATCACATTCCGAAAAAGTGTGACTTTTTTTAAGAAACACAAATTTTGTAAAATTTTATCCATTCAAAAAAGAACGAAGAAAGGAAATAGAATAAATTTCATCCATTCCAAATAATTTTTCTTATTATAGCTTCTTGCAATCATTTCATCATATGTGTAGTGTAGCATGATGAATAAATGCAATCTTCATCACATATACGGGGTGTTTGTAACTGGTTATTGAAATAGCACTTTGTCCTAAATAAGGACCTGTCGTCTCATTTTACGTGATCTAAAATTCAGGATATCATGAAATGGTAGGTAATTTGTTGATTGCAAGTGAAAGAAGAGTATCACAGGAGTATTGTACCACCTTTTCATGGAAAAAATTAATTTTGACTCAAATTAACAGGTACAAGAATGGCATGCGGAAGTACCGAACTAATTTTTTTTTTAGGAATATTTTTTCCGCTCTTTTCATATCTGCAAACGAATTTTCGAAATTTCGTCATACAAGGTGTTGTATTGAACTTATGAAATTCCATTGATTTTTTCAAGTCCATAGCTGGATTATCAGTTTTGTCCATCAGATATTCGGTAGCATACAGGATAATGAGTTTATGTTGTAAAAATGAATGAAATATACAATGCGGATGATGAGTTATGAGCCATTGAAGAAATAGGTGGTATTCATAAAACACTTTGTATCTCGCTTATACAGGGCGCTAGACCCATCATATGGGGGTTTTCCAGCTAGGTGACCTCTACCTACCCTTACAGTACGCCCATTTCCCAATGAATGAGTATGACATTTCTGAGTTTCGCCCTTATTTGAACATCACCACTTTCAATCAAACGTTTTTTCCAATCAAAACAAGGCTCTTTTTCTGGATAAATATTTATTACGTTGAAGTAACAAATCCATCATCAGATACTAAGGATGTCATCTCTTCATCGTGAAATCTCTAAAGTGGATTCCTCAATGAACTCGAATCTCGTAAATAGAATGCTTCCTGAGTCTAATATTTACAGAAACAGTTGTTTTGTTTATTTAACGATTCGGTAAACACATAGGAATGGCATCCAGTTGATTGTTTTACGGTCATCTACCTACCTACCTACCTGCAAATAGAAATGCGTAATGTAATTTTAGTTTGTTCAGTGCTGGTGAGTCTCGATTCCTAAGTTGATTACACCGTATAGCTGTAGGTCAGATTGAGATCCGGAGAGGAGAGTAGATGGTTTATCAACTTGATTACTGTTCCACTGGAATTAACGACGTTCCGACCTCAGAAATGGGTCATACCTCACTACCACCACACAGAAAAACAGCGATAAAATGCGAGTTTTACTTTTCAACCACCCTTAACATTCTGTCAGGCTGGAACCATAGATATAAAAATAAATAGATAACGGATTTCGTATGGCATGAATGCTAAAAAGGAGGAGAGGGACTCATTATCTTATCTCACCCCCCAATTTCTAGAGACTTTTCTAACTGAGTGATTTTTTTTCAAATAGTTATAAGAGAAAGTCATTATTTCAACCGGAAATTTTTTATACGATCATTTGTCTATTTTTCTGAAAATTATTCAATTCGAAAGATATAGTCCATTTTCGCATCGTTTTTTTCCTCCTTATAATCCAGCTTGATTAACCGGAAATTGCATGTCGATAGATGCCAATTGAAATTCTCTTGTAATAAATAAATTATATTCGAATTATTTTCGATTCATAAAATATATACACCAAAATCAGATAACTTTTGACTGTAGATAGTTTTTTTGATATTCGTAAACATTTTGAATCAGCAAACTTTGCTGATCAAAGATTCCTCTACAAATAAATTAGGCAAAGTTGTGAAAACACTGGAACGTTGCAATAATTATTTATGCCTGGACATTTCCAGCTTCGTTTCAACCAATCAGAGGTTTAGTGGTCAGCTGAATACTAGTCAATTTAGACTAATGATATTGAAAGATCTGTAAGAACTATCTTTCCCAAATAAATAGACCATGTATCAAATACACGTATTTTTATTATCTGATTGGGAAAAAGAACTATTATCATAACGATTTCTTCCTGATAATGAGCAGATCTTTTCTGTCTATTTTTTGCAATAGCATGAAAACTCGTTTTATAACAACATTTACACAAAAGATCAATCACTCAACTCGTCATGTCATCCAAACGAATCTGCTTTTTCACAAAAAGAATATATTTGACCATGAACTTCTTAAGTTTGATACATTCTTTCAGTCGCTAAGGGAAAGAAACTATTTATGAATTTTTGACAACTTGGAAGACATCTTCAGAAACCTACACCAATCCACAAATGAGTATTAGGAATTAATAATCACTCATAGAAATTTATCCCAGAATCTTTCACAAATATAGTACAGTTGTAGGCACAAAAGATTTCACAATAATTACAGGGTGTTTCAGAATTGCATGGCAATATTCCAGGTACGTATTCTCTGGTACAGAATACAGGGTGTCGAAAGTAAAAAAAATGGTTTTTATTTTATTTTGCTTGATCTACTGCATATAGATCTTTCAAATTTTTTATGATTATCAAGCAATAGGTGCTGCTTGCCGTGCAATTTTGAAACACGCTGTATACTCTGAAATAGAAGAATAAAAAAAAACTCCAAACAGAGCCGAATTCTTCGAAATAACCCCATGTTAATTTCGTTGAGATCAGATGAAGAATGGAATATAATTTCACAAAAATATTATCGTGAAAAACGAAAACTCAAGCCACTTATTCTTGATAACGATATCGATATTACTCATTATACAGATGAAGAATCTAGAAGTAATTCCAAGTGAATAATTTTTTGTCACTCAGAACAATAAAGATTTGAAAAATTTCACTCCACGATCGTGGTCGCCATGTGGAACGCCTGAATGAATATTTTAGGCGTTGTGAACGCTTAGTGGAATGCACCCTATTTCAAGTCTATGTCCGGAACTCGGATATTTGACAGTCAATTAGGTATATGTTCTACTGCTTCATCCCACGTCTCGACAAAATCGAAACGACATATTGAGGATTCGGAATGTCAATACAACTTCACTGAGCAATGAAATCCCAATCTCCGATCGAACCAAATCGAGCCAGATCCGTCTCGAATGTGACAGATTCAGTATTCCTCGAAAAAGGTCAAGCACCTACTCATCTTATCCCTCTTGATATATTACCGAGGAGGTCCGCGGTATTGGAGTACCTGCGTATATTTTTAGAAAGTCGATATATGTTGGAGATAGTCTGCATATAGACGTGACATTGATGGTGAACGCAAGAAAAAATACGACGCTTTTAGAAATGTAGCTGCAGGATTATTTTAGGATTAGTGGATGACATCTGTGACTTTGTGGAAGAGCTCGATTCATCAAATTATTATTATCGCCCATAGAGAATTGATTTTTCACGAAAGGCTCTCGTTGAATATTCTCCATGTTTTCATTGGAATTAGAGATTCAAGTCAAGTAGCTTGATATTTTGAGAAACTACTTGACTTGACTTGAAAATCAAGCTCGTGAAAATTTATATACTCGACTTGACTTGATTCGAGATATTCACTACTTGACTTGAAATCAAGCTACTTGATTCTGATACGGACGTGTCGAACGGCATATATTTCTGCCAGCTCGCGCGCGCTCAGACTTCCGAGCTGACTGAATCCATTTCAAAATTGTTTATATTTCTGGTTTTTTAACATAATAAGTTTCATAAATAGAAGTTTTCTCCGCAACTTTCATTCCCATTTCATCATTTATTGAAACACAATAAAACTGCAAAAAATCAAGTAGCTTGATAGAAGTACTTGATTTTTCAAGTACTTGATAAATACATACTTGAACTTGACTTGATATCGAAAACTACTACTGAAAATCAAGTCAAGCCGTGAATCTCTAGTTGGAATGTACAGTAAGGTCGCGATTAATGCACTCTATATGTGTATATGCTCAGCTATAACGAAGACTTTGGATAATCTGTCGATATGGATGGAATAGTGAAAATAATGACAAAATTATTTCATGAGGTGAATGTGGGAGACTTCGAAAATACTTCAAGAAACAGCAGCTACTTCAAAAGCAAGCTGTAGGAAATATTTTGACTTGAATTTGAAAGTAAAAATAAATGATTTTTCCATTAGGTTTGTATCAGAAATTAAGTATTTGGGAATCATAATGGATCCTCAGCTGAACTTTTCTTCTCAAATTGATCGTTTATGAAAAAAAAAATCGGGAAAAAAGTCTGACTTTTTTCCAGAGTCTCATGTTTCTTGTCTCCCTGAACAAATATGTTAATTTATAAGACAATTATCATGCCTCATTTCAGTTATTGTTGTTCATTGTTGATTTCATGTAAAAAGGAAGATATTCATAGGCTGCAGTTACAGCAGAACAAGGTTATGAGGGTTTTGTTGGGGTGCAATGGGTATACTCCTGTTGGGTATATGTTGTCCTCTCTTGAGTGGCTGAATGTTAAACAGTAGATTAAGAGAGCGAACATAACTTTGATATATAAAATCGAACAAAACCTCTTACCATCATATTTGAAGACTTTTCAGGAAAAACGATCAACGTTTGGTTTCCTTACAATATATAAGATCAAAAAATCATGATAATGTTCTGGCTGTGAAATCCACATTATTGCAGAGATCTCTTTTGTATGAAGGCGTCAAATGGTTTAATGCATTGCCGGAAGAGATAAAAAAACACTAACTTTGAGTATTTTTTCGAGAAAATTGTTTATGTTTTCACGCAATGATAAGTTGTTTTTTAGTTTTTGAGTTCAATGTACCTGAAAGTTGTAATTATTATTGTTGTTACTAGCGAAATGCTAACTGAAGTTTACTTTAGTAAGAGTTTACTTACTCTTCCTAATGATGACTAATGAAGAATTAGCTGAGCAAAAAGAAAACAAAAATATTGATAGTGGAGATTCTGACGACGAACAGAAAAAACTTTCGATGGCGTTTGTGAGAATAAGTTCAACTACTATTTTGGTCACAATTTTTATTGTTAATCTGCTAGATACTCGTCTGGTAGTTTATATCAATTGAATTCGTTATCCGCAAATTATTATTTCCGCTATCATTGTTGAATTGTTGAATATAGTGTTTGGTGTTATATTGCACATTTGAGAGACTATCAGGACCGAAAAGGCCCTTCGTGAACCGTGGAATCGTTCTTATAGCGACCACCCAAACACCCAATCTTCTGGTAAGTCGACCTCTTATGGAACTCGACATCGATCCTTCAATTTAGCGAATTTTTTTCTCGGTTTTCATTTGGATTTTCACCAAGCTCTCAAACGGACTACGAAAAGGGTTATCAATTCGCAAATATACAGGGTCGCTGATATGTATGGAAACGGTCGATTATTTCCTATAGTAAGTGAGCTAGCGAAAAATGTTAGGATACAAAAGTTCTATGGTTTTTCGAAATATATCACACTATTCTAGAAGAAATGAATTTTCTTCTTATTTCAATAGTAGATATCTCAATTTGGGAAATCGACCGTTTATAGCCATAGTCATTTATTCGTTGAGAATGATCCAAACGTCATTTTATCAGAAAAATACAAACTACATCAGATGCGTTCTTGACGAAAAGACAGACAGGTGGATACTAGTTCATATCTCTATTGAAGATTTCGTTTCATTTTATATCGATAAATTAACGACAGAATATATCAATGAACAATAATTATCTTTATTGATACAATTAAATTATTTAAATGAACAGTTATTAAATACACAATTGTTATGAATTGTTTGGTTTGGTGTACTGATTTCAAAAATTTTCTTCTCTGGTATTCACACATGTAGAATATTCACATAAAATAAGAGGAACAGGCGTTTTTATCAACAGTAAAAACACAAGAGCTTTTTTTTTATCGGATAATTTTGGCAAAATTATTTCGTTACAAGAAGAAATTTATCCAAAAAAAAGCTCGAGTGTTTTTTGGCAAGATAAATTAACGACAGAATATATCAATGAACAATAATTATCTTTATTGATACAATTGAATTATTTAAATGAACAGTTATTAAATACACAATTGTTATAAATTGTTTGGTTTGGTGTACTGATTTCAAAATTTTCTTCTCTGGTATTCACACATGTAGAATATTCATATAAAATAAGAGGAACAGGCGTTTTTATCAGTGATAAAAAACGATGCACCTTTTTTATCGCTGTCAAAATGACAAAACAGTCGTCTTTAAATGACACATTTTATACAGGAGTTGATTTATCACTGATAAAAAACGATGCACCTTTTTTATCGCTGTCAAAATGACAAAACAGTCGTCTTTAAATGACAAATTTTATACAGGAGTTGAGTTTGATTTCAGTAAAAACGGCAAAATAATTTTGGCAAAATTATTTCGTTACAAAAAGAAATTTATCCGATAAAAAAACGCTCTTGTGTTTTTACTGTTGAAAAAAAAACATAATTAGAAATTTAATACCTAAGAAATTTTCAATCCATCTTCTCTCTACCCTAATACCTCTCAGATAGCAGTCATCTGAAATCAATTGTCACATATTGGAATTATATTACTCATGAATTGTACTCACAATCTTCTCCTCATGTTTCGTCAAAATTCATAAAGAAAATCTCACGTGAAGAAATGCATGTATTTTCGTCTATTCACTCTGTTTCCTTCCACTCAATTGATTCACACTCTGTAGTTTAAAGTGGAAAAACTCGAGAGAAAATTGGAAGACAGCTTGAACTTCGTTGAATTTCGATTAATTGCATTTTCGCCACCTCGTTAGGAATCTTCTGAATTTGAATCGAATCGAATTATTATCAAGTCTAACGCGATTGAATGAGGGAGTGGAATGGCTGATGAAAAATATTGGTTGATTAGCTCTTCCGTGATAAAATATTTATGTATTTTCAGGCATGACTGAAAGGTCACGAGTCAATATTGGTTCATGTTCACTGTGAGACTACCGAGGTTTCATCGTATAACTTTTTCCATATCCATTTATTGCTGTCTTATTCATTCGAAGGAAAATCTCAGAGATAGGTTAGATCATTTTTGATTCAACATTGATTGTTGTTCTCGGTTTTCAATTTGAAGGTTTTAATTTTTTTTTCAACTATGTATCACACATGGTGGTGCAATATTATGATTTTGTCTATTTTTGTAGACGAAATTTTGACAGTTTGATTAGATTCCAAATCATTTTATATGCTAGAAACACAAATAAACATGATACAAATTTATTAAACTCCGCACTGTTTTTCGTGCCGAATAAAGGAAGATGCAATTTACAGAACATTGCCCTTGATAAACTTCGACGAAGAAGTGTTACTACTCGGGATCATGAAAAGGGATGTCTGGAGACTTGTAACATTTTTTAGTGGCAGTATTCTAGGGAGCGAAATTTCAAACGCGTTTTTTCGAGATGACAAAATTGACAAAATTTCTGACATCATAACTCAAAGAGAACTTGACCGATCAACTTCAAATTGAAACTGAATATTCCTAAATACATTTACAGTAACCTAGGAAATTTTTGATTGGTTGGAAATAGTGAATTTGGCATGAAAAAATGGTCATTTTTTGTCCCAAAACCGATATTTTTTCGAAGTGTTATATACAATTAGAAGGCCGAAAATAAGCGAATTTTTCAGAAGTTTTTCAAAGAAAACTTGAATTCATTGATCCAATAATTTGTACACATATTATGGTATCTTTCGACAGTATTTCAAGAGTCAGTATTAGTAAAAATATTCATTCGGAAAGGAGCTACACCTGAGCTCCAGGAGCTTCTCTCAAAAAAGACGTTTTGCGGTGACCACTAGGTATATCTCTGAACTGGATCATCCGAAATTAAAGAACCAAACAGATTTCGTTAAAGTAATCTTAATCCAGCAATTGATCGAAGAAATAAGCACAATATTTTTTTTTACAAAATGGCAGTTTCTCGAAGAAAAAAATCGATCTTTGACCAAAATTTCGGCCTCAAATTGATTATGAAAAAAGATATCAATCGGTGAGAAAGAATCTTCGATTAATTACTGAAAAATATTGTCAAGAAACTCGTGTTAAAATTTGAGACTAATCGGTTGAGCCGTTTTCGAGAAATGTTGGTCACCGTATTTGAAAACATCATATTGAGAAAAACGCTTCAAAGTTTGGAAAGCACTTCTAAGCACTCTGACACGCCTTTGCAAATTTGCGTGTAATTTTGAAAATATTCACCGGAACGATATGAAATTTTCTCTGTGTATTCTCAGATATATTTACATCAAGAAAGTTGAATGAAAAAAAGTCTTCTTTTAAATTTCAACTATATAAAACACCTTGAAGAACTACAGCATTTTGACACGCCTTTGCAAATTTGCGTGTAACTTTGAAAATATTCACCGGAACGATATGAAATTTTCTCTGTGTATTCTCAGATATATTTACATCAAGAAAGTTGAATGAAAAAAAGTCTTTTTTTTAAATTTCAACTATATAAAACACCTTAAAGAACTACAGCATTTTGACACGCCTTTGCAAATTTGCGTGTAACTTTGAAAATATTCACCGGAACGATATGAAATTTTCTCTGTGTATTCTCAGATATATTTACATCAAGAAAGTTGAATGAAAAAAAGTATTTTTTTGAATTTCAACTATATAAAACACCTTAAAGAACTACAGCATTTTGACACGCCTTTGCAAATTTGCGTGTAACTTTGAAAATATTCACCTGAACGATATGAAATTTTCTCTGTGTATTCTCAGATATATTTACATCAAGAAAGTTGAATGAAAAAAAGTATTTTTTTGAATTTCAACTATATAAAACACCTTAAAGAACTACAGCATTTTGACACGCCTTTGCAAATTTGCGTGTAACTTTGAAAATATTCACCGGAACGATATGAAATTTTCTCTGTGTATTCTCAGATATATTTACATCAAGAAAGTTGAATGAAAAAAAGTCTTTTTTTAAATTTCAAATATATAAAACACCTTAAAGAACTACAGCATTTTGACACGCCTTTGCAAATTTGCGTGTAACTTTGAAAATATTCACCGGAACGATATGAAATTTTCTCTGTGTATTCTCAGATATATTTACATCAAGAAAGTTGAATGAAAAAAAGTATTTTTTTGAATTTCAACTATATAAAACACCTTAAAGAACTACAGCATTTTGACACGCCTTTGCAAATTTGCGTGTAACTTTGAAAATATTCACCGGAACGATATGAAATTTTCTCTGTGTATTCTCAGATATATTTACATCAAGAAAGTTGAATGAAAAAAAGTCTTTTTTTAAATTTCAAATATATAAAACACCTTGAAGAACTACAGCATTTTGTTGGTTTTTAATATTTTCCAAAAATCGTTAGATATTTTTTTGTTTCAGTTCATTCGGTCGAAATATCTGCAGTTGAGGATTTTTTTTATAAACCTCATATGTCCAAAAAACTTCTAAACATTCTATTGAGCAGTTAATTTGAAAAAAATTCGCGAAAATAATTCTTTCATGAATCGATGAAACGTTGAAATGAATTCATCTCTTCTCACTGTCATGCACATGCGTCCATCAAAAATGCACTAGAAAACTTCTACAAGAAAAAAAAACACCAAATATCGTCTACCAACCTCAACCGGCGTCTCCGCTTCCACACGCCCTCACGGTGCTCCCATGAAGAGAGGCCGACCGACGATCGAGAAAACGACTCTCACGACGCCGCTTCCCTCGAGCGTCGCGATGCACACGTGTACGCGACGCGAACGACGCCGATACGGAAATGCTGGCGATCGGCGACGTCGAAGCGGAAAGCGCCACTGGTCGTCGACCGACGCCGGTGCCTACGTCGGCGTGCATCCTCCCCCTCTCTTCCCGACGTCGCGACGCGTCCAGCACGTGGTTTTGTCGGTGAGAGTGCGCGTCTTCGCTGTCACACATTTTCGATGGTGCGGTTGGGGTATGAGAACACCCTGTGAGTTGATACCAATGATCTATTATTATATATCTACTAGATGGACTGTAGAGAGAGAGGTATCGATTCCAACATAAGAGTGAGACACAATGATCGAAATCAGCTGAGGAAAGGCAAAACATTGTGTTGTTCTTATGGATTTAATAGATGCTAACAACTATTTTTCAAATTTTGGTCTTATTTGAGTGTATATTACTTTCATTTTCATAGTGCATTATTTAAGGTGTATCTGAGATTTGTGCGTGTAGTGAAAATAACTTTTTTTTTTCATTTGACTTTATATATTATAAACTATATTTCATAATGGTGACTTCTTGTTCAGCCTATGGTTGTACCAACAGATTCCACAAAGAAAAAACGATATCATTTCATAGCTAAGGCATGTGAGGCTTCAGAAATAATGATTTTGATGTTGTGAGATTCAGATTTCCAAAAAATCCGAGCATCAGGAAAAAATGGTTAGTTGCTATGAGAAGGGAAAACTTCATTCAAGGAAGTGCTGCAAAATTATGTTCTGAACATATTTGTCCTGATGATTACGTTGTTAATTTTGGAAATAAATCTTTGAAAAGTGGTGCAGTTCCTAGCATTTTCAAATTTCCAAACCATTCAGTGAAGAAGCCAGTCAAGTTAAGGTCTCAAAGGCTAACCAATGCAGTTAAACAAGATATACCTGTGTGTGAGTTCAATAAATGAAATGAAAGAACGAATCAGACATAAGTATACAAAATCAATTTTGTTCAAACATCAGTGAAAAATCCACAGAGTGAGCTACTAATTCCGATGTTTGTATATAGGGTAACTCGGAACACAATAAATTTATATTGTCTCGAAAAAAAGTTGTAATTTTGACTTCTCGAAAGATCGAACTTTTGTTTATAACAAAATACACGGTACCAAATTTTTGTATTTGTCAGTGAATTCGTCTCGAAAAAAGAGACCGAGAATTCGACCTTTATTTTTTTGTATCTCATACCGAGTTAAGTATACCCTATACAAATAATCGAAATTTGCCCACCCTGTACATTCGGAATATTGCCAATATTTTTCAAAACCCACCTGCTTCAACTTTTCTTACAAAAGAAAAAAAAATATTTTTAGGTATACCTCATTATATTTTTGTACCCAATAAAGTGTATACCTACTTGAATCGTTCTAAAACAATTTTTATTTTTATACCTGTTTGATTTTTCATCGTCAGTTTCCACATAAATACTTGAATTTTTTTTTAAATATTCAAATCATGAAGCCAAACATAAAGGTGCTTCATAAGTTATCAGAAAGGAGGCAAGTTAAACTCATATTTTTTGAATTTGAGGGCCTATAATGATCAGATATCATACAAAAATGATTCATTATCAACAAATGCTTGGCAGGCAATGGATATTTTCAATTAGAATCACATAATTCTTCGAAATTTTGAAAAATTCAGAGTATCACCCATATAACGCAATGTTAAATTCATTGCTTTTTGCCTCTCAACTCAACCTTTCTCAGTTGCTCTCAACATATAGTCTATAGCTCCTTCTCTCTTTAATGTTGGAATCAATGCTTTGCACAGCACATCGACGCAAGGGATCATCTAGTAGAGTATATTATCAGATCATTGGTTGATACTCATGGAGTGTGCTGAGTAAGGCGGATTTGTAATCTGTGAGTCCTTGAGAGTGATGATCTGAACTCTGAAGGATACGGTCTTGTCGGATTTGATATACCGGGTGTAACAGTAAAGAGTAAAGAATTTATTAACCACGTTATGTATATATACATTTGTAGCAGGTCAAATTGGGATTCAATATATAATAAAATAAGCTCTACGAGTGTAAAAATATCATATAGCCAGTATGAGAAAAGAAGAACAGTTACAAATAGATGTATCAGTACATAAATAAAATACAATGAAATAAAAACACATATTCAGGCAATGGTCATGTAATAAAAATTCAGATGTCTAGGTGAATGGAGTCTCCATGTATTCCTGGACTGAGTAAAAGGATTTTTCAAGAAGAAATTTTCTGATAGACTTTTTATAGCAGTAGTCATTCATGTTTTTAATATGTGATGGAAGGATATTGTAAATTTCAACATCTAACGTGTTGCGAGTAGATGTTGTCAGTCTAAGTCTTGGTGGTCTAAGGTTTCCTGCCTTTCTCGTTGGGTAGTTATGGATGCTTGCATGGGTCGCGAATGAGTCGATATTATTGCGAAAATGTGTCAAGGTATTTAATATGAATAGTGAGGGTAAAGTTAGGATTCTGAATCGCTTGAAAAGTGGTCTGCAGTGCTCGTTATATGTTGCCCCAGCTAGAGCACGGAGTGCTTTTTTCTGGATACGAAAAGCTCTAATTGAGTGAGTTGAATTTCCCCATAGCAAGACTCCATATGATAAATAGGACTGGAATAGGCTGTGATAGGACATAATCAACACTTCCAAACTCAACACCTTTTTCATTTGGCGAAGCAAGTAGACTTGTGTAGCAAGTTTTTTGCAAAGCTGATCCACGTGATCTTCCCATCTCAGACCGTCATCGAGAACCATGCCCAGGAGTTTTGTTTGTTGTTTAGATGTCAATTTAGTATTGGTTGAAAATATAATTTTTTGTGTCTTATCCTTGTTGAATTTTAGCATGTTTGCAGAAAACCATTCCTCTGCTTTATCTTCAACTTCTTTGATAGTTTGGTCGAGTTCTTCAGCACTAGTGCCAGCCCGCAACACCGTTGTATCATCTGCATAACATATACAGATGTTAGGTAATAGATAGTTGAAGATATCATTGATGTACATTACGAACAGAATGGGACCAAGAATGGAGCCCTGAGGAACTCCGTGTTCTATAGATCTAACATCCGAGCACACATTTTCTATACAGACCATTTCATGGTATACCCCACTTTTCTCGTTTATTTTTCGAACGGAAAGTTTCAAATTTGGGGTATCCTATATGCATAATAGAGAGTTGAAGTGGTTCCACGAACCGTAGAGGAAATGCAGCATATTTGGGATACTGCAGTTAATTTGGAATACTTGGATATCTAAATAATTATAAAGGCCATCCGTATTTTTTGCCGTAAACATAATTCCATACGTCACACGAAGCCATCGAGTATTAAATACAGGACGCCATCTTCACATTCCGACTGCCAGCTACAAGGGGAGAAGACAGCTGCTTTAAAAAAAAAAATCGGTGAGAATACAACCGGTGATTAGTGTAATTCGTTTAATCTTCATTGTGATTATTTAAACTGTTAGTTTGTGATGTTACTATGATTTTGTAAATATAACTGGAATTAAAAAAGTGTCATAGAATTTTAGCTAACGATGGTATGTTTTCAATTTGGAATACCGAAAGAGAACATAATAAAAGGAGGTTCTTGTAGTGGTTATGAGTCTGGTGTGTTTATTTGTGATTACTGCAAGAATAGTAACTAAGAATAGTAAACTATAAGTTAAAAGTAAGGACTAATCTGTGATTATTTCGACTGATTACTTAATTAGATAATATTTTAGTTTATTTTGTTCAGAAAAGTTTGATTACTAAAGGTGTCAATACTATAAAATTATTACAAAGATAAGAAATTTATTAGTTTCTAAGTTTCAAATATAAAAAATGTGAAAACCTATTATATAATTTGGAATACTATAATATATTCCAAATTACCTGCATCCCAAGTCAAATCTCGATTTTGGAGTTTTTTAGTTTGAATGACATTTTTATAAGGTTTTTGGTTTTTGTTATATTTGATTTTTTTTATATTGAAGTTCAATGATTTGTGGTTCATTCAATGTATTTTTATAGACCCACCCCTTTCCTATTTAAATTTATCCTCAAAAAACAAACTAGTATTCCAAATATGCTGCATTTCCTCTACCGTTAGGATTCATTCTGACATCTGGGCATGCGCATTGTACAAGTTTTTACGTTTCCGTATTTTGTGGGTCTACGGGTGTACGTAGACTCATGCTATCTAACGGGTGCTAAAAGAGGGAACGTACGCTAACCGAAATCTCACCAAACGAGGACGATAACCTGCTAACGACACAGGACATACAGTTAAACTACATAAAACAACATGGAAGTTAAGATTATTAAAATTATTTAACATTCCCTGCCTAGGCGAGTTCTGTGCTAACGTGATGAGATACTTCAACACCATTTTAGATGTATATCAGGAACGTCATATTTCTTACGTTACCGTGTCTAGGACTGCTCACGTACTGTAATTACTTCAACTCTCTAATAGATAGCAACTTTTGACGGCCAAATAATTTTTTCTCATTTCCAATACCGCTGGAAGTACCTGTCACTTTCGAATTTCAAATGGGATACCCTGTATTTCATTACATTTTGGGATCCTGTACAATTTTTTAAATCCAACAATACCGAGCGATACAGGGTGTCCCATAAAGGCCACGTCCAACCGAGGGAGAATGTAGATCAAAGGACAACCCATCTGCTATGACAAAATCCCATTTTGAAAGTCTTACCGTTTTCGAAATATTTTTCTTCAATAATGAATTTTTGCCCCTTTCAATAGTTTTGTCTTCACGGTTGGTACAGTTTCGCACCTTTCTGATTAATTTTTTTTAGTAAAATATTGCTGAATAATGATTTCAACGTTTACATTAAAAACATTCTCCGAACATTTTAAAAGGGACCTTTTTGAGATCACTATACAGGAGAAAATTTATTGGTGTAATGTGCAGCAATAGCTCATTACATTTTGGTTTCACTATGATGGGCTGAACTTCATGAACAAAAAAATCCACTACCAAAATTTTCAATAAAAATATTTCTCACAGCCTCCCTTTGAAATGTTCGGAGAATATTCTCAATGTAATCGTTGAAATCATTCTTCAGCAATATTTTACTGAAAAAATTAACCAAAAAGGTGTAAAATCGTACCAACCGTGAAGACAAAGCTATTAAAAGGAGGGTAAGACTTTTATTGTAGGTATTTTGTCATAGCAAGTATCTTATCCTTCGATCTACATTCTCCCTCGGTTTGACTTTGTTTTTACGGGACACCCTGTATGCAGGATGTCTCAGCATTGCACGGCAATATTCCAGGTACTCTCTGGTACAAAATAAGGAAAAAAGTGTCCGGTTATTAGCGAAGTTACAGTGTGTTGAAAGTTAAAAAAATAGGTTTTTATTTTATTGTGCTTGATCTACTGCAGATAGAGCTTCCAAATTCCGTATGAGTATCAAGCTATACGTGCTCCTTAATATGAAGGTGAATGTTTTCCAAACACCGTACTGGGTGTTGCAATTTCCGAGGTCTCAATCCATAAAAGCCTCAAGAAAAATTTGCTCGTACGCTACTGGTGAATTCTGATATATAAAAATGAGTTTTTCAACCTATTACCTAAATTTTGTTCCTCTCTACTTTCGTTCAAATTCCGTTCAGTTTCCTCAGAAATCAATTAATTTGTAAATTGGCTCAAAGTTACATACACCGAAATGTGTAAATAAAATGAAAATTATCAACAAATGTTTAGTGTGTCCTTCGTTTTGTTGAATGCAACATTGAGCACGACGAATCCACAATTCCTTGGCAATTCGTATCAAAACCCTGTAACTCCGCTAATAATCGAGATCGGTCACATGTTCGTAGGAATTTTTTCCTTAATTTGTACAAAAGAATAAGTACCTGAACTTTGCCGTGCAATTCTGAAACACCCTGTATATAATATTTTATTTTTGTGGTTTTGTTTCTCTATTGTTCTCATCAAAAAGATCAATAAACTATCGCGGTCTGCGTTTAGTAGTTGTGACGTCATAACGCTATGATTTTTTCGCATAATTTCTGAATGCACTCCAACTTTGTCAATTCATTCTTGTGAAACTGTCGTAGTATTTTTTCCGTTTTTCGATTTCCTGGATTTCTCCTGGAATTTTCAATGAATATCAAATTTCAGAAATTCGTCCACCCCAATCAATTTCTTAATGACTGAACTTTATCAAGACTACTTAGAATAAGAATTTGAAAAATATAATAGCGATCTGAATGGAGCTCATCACTGCTGAAGTTTTCCTGGTAAGTTAACATGAATATTCTCCTGAATAGTGCTCGGAACTTCGGCCTTATTTATTAATATCTCTAAACCATCGAACAGACAAAAAAAATCCTCTTTGACCATCTCTCCTCCAACTTCCTAGCATCATGAATATGAAAAGGCAACGCATTCCCTGAACCTTCCAGAGGCATGAATTTTGAATGAGGATGCATCATTCTCCTTCAGGAAACGGAGTATATCCATTGACGTTTCATATCTCATTACGAATTGATGGAAAACCCAACACGTTGGATTTATGGGAAACAATAAAACTCGTTAACATGACGTGAAGAAGCAGTGGTAAACAACGTTCGGTTCGTTTCCCACGACATCATCATGAACTCACAATTGTGTCAATAGATATCAGACTTGTCAAAAGTACAGGGTGATTCAATTAGGGTTCAAAGGAATCGTATCTCAGGAACTGTTTGTCGTAGAGACATTTTATTGCCAAAGTGGCCAAGAGAAAACTCTGGAAATTATTTTCATGATTCCAGGACGTGCGTTATCTTCGTCTGAAACTTTCATTTCACTTTAATTTCCATAAAAATGTAGTGAGAAATACCAAAAAGATCTAGTGAATCTCGATACCTCATTTCTAGTCCAAAATATCGAAGAAATAAAGTTTATATTGTCAAGATATATATTTTTCAAAATCCAATCCAGTAAAACACCAAGTATAGTTATATTCTAAATTCAATTTCATTATCGTTATAAACAAATCACATGTTTACAAGTCCATGAATAAAGTAGGACAGTACAAATCATATTATGAAAAGTGTGTTATCACAAGCAAGAGAATAACTAATGCAATTTTGCTGATGTTGCGGATTTATAATCATAGATTTGATTGAAGTAATCGAAGATGTTTTTTTCGAGGAGTCTTTGGAGAGTGTTCAGAGTCTTGAGTCAGTCCAGTATGGCATTTCTATTTTTCGTTTGTATCATTAAATCTCTTCTTAAATATCATATCATTAAATTATACGCTTTGTTCTATATTTAATTTTGTAATTGAAATCATTCAATTAATATTTCCTTAGTACGACCCAAGCGACAGAAGTGACCCCCAAAAACGTCCCCTGTATGCGACAATATACCTAATGAATAATATCCCAATAGTTAACCTCTTTCCAAAAAGAAATTTTGGACATTTCGAGGCATAATGATCAGAACAGTTGCAAAGTATGCAAAATCCGAAGAAAATGCGTCTAGACGCTGTTCGCACAAAAAAAAAACGACGATTGAGGGAGTAGCAGCGACAGGAGCATGAGAAGTATTGTGTTCACACTCTCGTTTTACCAACTCTTCTGCCCACTTGTGCTAAGAGTAAGCTCGGCATCTCTTTGGTTGTTGAATAAATTATGAACAGAAATCGATACACTTTTTCATCACACGTACAGAAATCCTGGTGGAAATTATAAATGCATTACATTTTGTAAGAGTTGCCAGACTCATTGTATAAAATAATATTAGCTTTTTGCTACCTGAAACTTTTCGTTTTATAAAAAGCATCATCATCCGGAAACTGTTTTTATTGAAATAGAGTACATAATAAAATACGATAAAAGTGCAAAGGACAAAAAATGTAGCTTAAAGAATTCACTCAGTTCAATCTACCGACGCAATTGATCTATAAAATTTATATTAAAAGATCTACACTGAAAAGTGCTTATTTTTTGTAATTCATAACAATTTTGGCTTAATGATATCATTGTAGGCATGTTAACATAAACAAGTGAAAATAATACAATGATAGTAAAACTCTACAATAATAATACAACTGACTAACAATCAATATAATTAAAAACAATTATGGTCATAAACAT
Source organism: Plagiodera versicolora (assembly GCA_037013635.1). Lineage (NCBI taxonomy): Eukaryota > Metazoa > Arthropoda > Insecta > Coleoptera > Chrysomelidae > Plagiodera > Plagiodera versicolora. Next base: position 4,308,984 of record CM072991.1, on the reverse strand, counting down.
TAATAATACAAAAGTTAGAAGGGTTCAAATATACGTGAAGATTCTGTAAAAATACATAGCCATAATGATACAATACAATACATACACTGTATATAGATTGTTCTGTCTGCAATGTACATTAGAGTCCCACCAATGACATTGATCTGAAATATTTAGTTGATTGGGAACAGTCTAGTGAAAATACACTTCATTTGTTTCAAGTGGGAAGATTTATTTTTAATCTTGGTTTTGGATTCATTCGTATGTTATTAAAATACTGTTTCCTATTTTATTTCATTTCAAACTATGCAAAACCACAATTCTCTACTTTGAAGCTATATGTCTATAGAACATCTGTATATATCGATGAAGAATCAAATTGTCATCCTCTCATTGGGACAAAAACAAGAATTCCAAAAAACCGTGTTTTACTCAACTTTTCTAACGTCTTGCCAATAATGATTTTATCAAAGAAACATAATTTTTTCTTGGTTTCTTTATATGGCCTTCAAAAATGAATATAATGTAATGAAAATTTCTTGAAGAAGAACGAAGAAAAACAAAACAAAGTCGTAATCTTGGGAAAAGTTAAACTTAGGTAAAAATAATCAGATAAATATCATCGTGAAGAACCTAAAGAATCTGAATAAGAGATAAAAATATAGCTGTCTATTTGAAACAATGAATTTAATGTGTACTACAAGAATCAATTGAGGTGCTATACATATCTGTCAAAATTCTGTATACGTCTAATGTGCAGACGGAACATCCTGTATAAATATCTGGAAATGATTCCATTCAATGTGGATGATAAATTGTTTCTTGACTACCACCAGCTGAACTGAACAGTTTTATGATACAACACATAAATTCTTGTAAAAATTATTTCAATATATTTTAGCATCTCTCATATCTTGGAAATAAAACAATTTCCAGAATCAAGGTATATGTTTCCGAAGTTCTGAGGTTATAAAGGAGTGATTATTAGTGATAATATAATATCATCAAGTGAAAGTACGCATATTGAGCGGAAAATACATACCGTATTTCTGCAATTCTCCATTTGTGGTAGAAATCCACGAATTTATTAGGTAATATATCGAAAACAACGTATCAATTGAATTCCACATGTTTGGTCAAAACAACAATAATTCAATGGGGAATCATTGGGAATCCACTATTCCAATGGCAATATTATCGTGAAAAAAATATTATTTTTCCAAATATTTCACTTGGAAGTTGAAATTTCACCTTCTTGTCTCGTTTGTTTTTGAACAAGTTTGTACAGCTTCCTGGTTGATTTAATTAATAAAGTGACACATTATATGTTAGGAAAGGGGTTTCCATGTGTTCATCATACGGGAACGGCGTATTTTTGGTATTACTCCGACCCTGCATTGTTTGAGCAACTGTCAATTTTATACTAACCAAACGACATCATAAATCATTGTTCCATGGTAAATCTTCCTGTGTTACCGCATCAAAATACCACAACTCTCGGAATGAAAGATGTTTTTTCCACATCATGAAATGATACAGTTATCACTTACCTATCGATACGTTTTTGAGAAAATATATCAAATAAATAAAGAGTCATCCACGAGGAAAAGTGACAACTTCACAGTGGTGTAAGCAAAAAAAATACAGGGATATATTGGGAAATGAGCATACTATAAGGGTAGGTAGAGGTCGCCTAGCTGGTTATGAAAAACCCCTATATGATGGGTCTAGCGCACTGTATAACCGAGATACAGAGTGTTTTATGTACTTCTTCTATTTTTCAATGGCTCATAACTCACGATCCACATTATACGTATTATTGATTTTCACAACATAACTTCATTATCCTGTATGCTACCGAATTCAGAATGACTGAAACTAATAATCTAGGTACGGACTTCAAGAAATTAAAGGAGCTTCATCAATTCAATACAACATTTTGTATGACAGAATTTCGAAAATTAGTTTGCAGATATGAAAAGAGCAGAAAAAAATATTCCTAAACGCATGTCATTCTTGTACCTATTAATTTTAGTCAAAATTATTTTTTTCGATGAAACGGTGGTACGATATTCAGAAAAGTACCTTTTTCGTCTCTAAATACTCCTCTTTCACTTTCAATCAATCAAATTACTAACCATTTCATGATATCCTGAATTTTGGATCTCAACCTTGATGTGGAATAAGTCGACAGGTCCTTATTAAGGACAAAGTGCTATTTCAATAACCAGTTACAAGGTTTGGAAGGATTTCATCACTTAGTGGTCTTTCCAAAATGTAGGAGTCTGAATAATTGAAAAAATAAGTCGTTTCCAATGTTTTCTTATATTGAATACATGATAGAGCCTTTCTCAATATGTAATGTGTGACGTTATTGAAGAAATTTGCCGGAAAGCTGTGCAATCCTGTCCAAAAAGTGACACGGAAAAAATGTGAAATTTCAACTCTGAAGTAGGATATCTCGAAAAGTTACATACGTACGAAATCCAGATCTCTCAATATGTACACTTTCACCTATATTATCATCACCTGATGGTCACTGGGTTATAAAAACATTTTGATAATCGTAATCGCATTGAAAATCACCGTGCAAGATATCACCACGAAAATACCCACTCACTACTCATCCCTGCTGGGTATTTTCGCCTGCGTCACTTTTAGGTCATCAGGAGATTGAAGCCAACCACTAAATCTCCGGCAAATTAGATTTTCTTTGTCGTCGGACAAAATGCACTTCCATGTTCGGAAGAGCCCCTATCCCGTTTTCAGAACTTCTCGCATCGCGTCCTCTTTATGATACACTTTTTCAAGCTCTTACATGGAATTATAAATTAGAAAAGCCGAGCATTTTGAGGTTTCTCAGTGGAAGAACTGGGAAAGCAATGCGGGAATTTATATTGTGCACTAATAGGGTTTACGATTCAAAATCGGACAATAAAACTCTCAACGTAATCATGATGAGTACGATTTGTAGCTTTCTTCTGGGAGAATTTGGTAAAATAACGAGTGTTCTGTTCCAGGGTAACGTCCTTATTATTTTTGAAAATACACAAGTGACATCCAAACTTTGACTGGAAATTACTCTTACTCTCTTATAAAGTTTCGTTCAATGATACCCATTTTTCCACTTCCTGGCTTCATTATCTGATATTCCCAATTTCAAAACATTTCATTAGAATCGGATTCGACATAGAGAGACAGTAAAGATTGAGTTCATCTTTAAATTTGAATCGAAAGTTTTAATCAATAGCCAAAAGCATGAAATATGGTATGTCATTCTGCTAAAAATGCGTTCTTCAATCGTAGAAGTATACTAAAAATCTCACACTAAATGAGAAAATGAGAGAATGAGAGTTTATTAAAAATTACGAGGAACAATTAATAACGAAAATATATACAGATTGATTCAAGATTGTTCGTTCTTCCAATGCGAAAAATTCCTATGCTGAAAAAAATATAAAAAGTTTTGGTCAATGATGAAGAAGCAATCGACCATAAAGGAAATCTTCTCGACTCACCTGTATATGCTTCAACTACACATTGAATATCAATCGCTTATACAAGCTGTCCGCTCATCTTTAGACACGAAGTTGGTAGAATTGGAGCAAAATTTCGCATTTTTGTGCCGAATAATTATCTGTTGAGAAATTGGAAATATTTTTGATAGTTTTGAAGAATGATTGATTGTTTTTCGAGAAAATTGTAATGAATCAGAACAAAATATAATGAGAATACATAGATAATAATCTAAACGAATGTTAAATAATAGCATGTGTTCAAATTGTCCACCTTCTAACCAAATACAATGCCATTCTCTTCTTGGAATATACTTTAGCTCTCAGCACTTCCTTTTTTCTGATCCCGAGTCTGAGAGTGGTACAATTCGATTAACAATGTTCTGTGACTTTTGTTTCCCATTATTCCTCACAAAAAATAGTCCAAAGAGAATAGTTAAGCGAACATAAGGAATTGAATAAAATCATCAAAACTTTACGGAATAAAATGTTTTTTCAAAAGCAGAAAAATAAAAAATTAGATGTTTGGTGAAATCATGATATTTAAGCACTATATGAAAATGTTGGAATTCAAAATTCGGAATTCTGAATATCTGAAAAGTCATACCAAAAAAATTCATAAAAAATTGCCTTAATGGAATTCAATTCATTAACTTCCAGTACGAATAATTTATCCTAAGAAAATTAAAATCGAAATTCTGAAATTCTTATATATTCTCAATTCCTCTTCAAATTATTATTCAAAACTAAAATCTGCTAATTCGTTCCAATAACTTCATATCTTTCCGTACTCAAAAAACGGACAGGCTGTGAGTCTTTTTCCAAAACACCCGGTAAAAGGATGGCCCTGTTCACATATTTGTAAACTCATAAACCTATTGCATGGAAATATTTGCTTTTAATAAAGTTCAGGTTAATCTTTCGAATACCAAAATCTAAACGTCAAATTCAGGCTTGAGGATTTTCGGAGAGTTTTAGTGAGTTGTTGCCTTTCTTTGTCAGCCGTCATCGAAAACATAAAGGAACCCAATTAGCTGTTAAAACATCGGAATGGCGTTGCTGTTACCTCGTAAGCCTCCCTTGCAGAAGATAAACCGTGTTTTATTATAAAGTAATTACCTTCGGAACGGGCCCCACTCGAAGCGTCTAACTGCTGGCAGTCTTACCTGAAAAGGAAACAGTTATATTAGGAAACAGAGATTGAAGTATAACGAAATAATTTTGCCGAAGGTTTCGCATGAAAAAATGTATAACGCAAGTTATCCAGTATCACGAGTACGGATTAATGTAGACAACCATAAGCGGACGAGAATCTTCGTTCCTGGTTCAAGGTTCTAAAGTGAATTCACCAAAAAGATTTATCTGTTCGGGGGAGTAGATTCTATTTATTTATTCATTCATCTATTTATTTATTTATTCATTTATTTATTTCTTATAAACAATAATTCATTTATTTATTCATTCATTCATTTATTTATTCATTTATTTATGAGTTTCATGTGACTTAACCTTACTACATCCCTTTGTTTCTCGACTTAATCGGATTCCATGTTCAAAAACGCAGACTCGTCAATTCCCTGGTACAGCTTCAGAAAAAATGTATCTTCCATTTAGGAATTCAATGAGAGAGAAAAGAATAGCCTGCATAGAATTGAGATAGCATTACACGAGTAGTTCGAAAAATTATAAGAAAAATCTACGATGATATTGCTCATTTTCACATGCTTGAGTTTACTCGAGTCTTTTTTTACTTTTTTTCTTTATTTTTAGTCTTAGTTTCAACTGTATATTCATATTTTTGTTGCTTGTACTGATATAAAAGGGCTGATTCAGTGTGATGAATGAATAAATAAATATATGACGTATTTGAAAAAATCAAACTGAATCGTTTATTCAATTCAATTTGATGAAGTTCAAATTTGTTTCAGATGTAGCCGCGGAAATGAGCGATAATTATTAAACATTACTGAATATTTTTTTTATTTGAAGAAATTATCTCATCACGTGTTCGAACAAACAACCAATTTGGGCCAAACAATATTCAAATTTATTCAACGATTCAGCTCTGGTATCCGCAAACGAAACTAGAACACAAAGAAGTTCTGTTCGTCCAAATCATTCAACGATTTTTACTTCATCTGCAGTTGTATTCATGCATCTGCATGTTTCATTCGGTAAATGAATTTCCCAATGTTGTCGCCCATCAAAGACCGCCTTTTTGATCTTTCCAGTCGTATTGTGTCTGGCATAGGGACGAGTGGGTCGGATGGGGACTGTGGAAGTAGAGCAATTTCAGAGAAAAGCAATGGGATATTATAATACACTCGCTTTCCTAGCTGCTCTTTCTTCCTACATACCAATTTTTTTTTTTCGACACGCTATATGATGTGATCAGAAGTAAACTAAGCATAGATATGGAAACGCCACAGAAAAGAATTGTCAAGCAGAAAGCGCTATCCTAGAGGTATAGAGATTGACTCTGATATATTGAATCTTCTGCAGAAATTTTCTATCGACAGAATCAATACGTTCGTTTGGAATATTTTAATATTGGTTAATGTTTCTATAATATGTATAGTATATAATATGTATATACGTATACAGGGTGTTTCATAGTGGATGGAACATCAGAAGTATCTGGAGAACAGAAAGACATAATATCATTTCGAAAATTTGGGGGCGTGGATAATCAAACTTGCTCGATTTGTATTTTTAGATGCGCATTGTTGAAAAAATAATTATATAGGGTAGTCATGTGACAATGGCCGATACCAACTGTCTTATTTTGAACACAACCCCCTGTATATTATTAGTTTTTTGGATTCTTCAGAAAATTCAAGACATATTCAAGTACACGGTTCCTATCAACTTTTTCTGAAATATTAACAAATTTCACATTTCGAACATATATTACATCGAAATTAATTTAATTAATTAGGTTGATTTGGGGGCACTCTTTATGTCCCGACCTATGACCCACAAGTCACTGTTATATATGTATAAACGAAAAACGGAACACTAGATATAAAATGTCTAGTCAAAGGTCGAGGCTTTTAGAACGAGGCGAAAGTTTGAATCGATATTCGAAGTTCAGAGAAGTTTTGCGTTCCCGCGAGCGGAGTTCGACTCCGTGAGCTACTTTGAAGAACAGCTGAATAGTCGAATGAACATAACATCGAGTAAATGGAGTTCCTCGAATGCGTGTCTCTGGAGTTTATATTTGTTTACTTTTCTCAATAAAGGTGTTTTGGAAGTTTATTTTTCCAGAAAATTTTAACAGCAACGGATTGGAATGAAAAAAACCTGGAATATTGAACTTCAACATTTTTATTATGTTTTTTTTTTATTATTTTGGAAAACTTTTATCCGGTAATTTTATTAGAACTCATTTGTTTGTTTATTCTCAGACAAGAAAATGAATTATGAGAAATTGGGTATCGAAATAGTGATTGAAATTTCTTGAGTGTCAATTTAGGTAGATATAGTTTGTTTTCATAGGTTTTTCATCTGTTTATTGTGTATTAATCATCATAATATTTGTATGTAGTTATACATCGAAGTTTCAATAATTTCAACATGAATTATTTCGTTTTTCGATTCGATATAATGATGGGAATCTGTTCATTAATGAGTAATTTGAATTATGATAGATTTTAATATGTACTTGATATTGTAACTCGAAAGTTTCAATAATTCAAATAAACATTCCTGCATAGTAGTAGGAGAAAATTAAGGTTAGCCCAAAGATAGTAGAAAAACATTTAGCGAGTGAGCACATCGACAACATATTCGTGAACGTATCTTATGAAACCTGAGTACGCGCAGTTTTGATTTTCTTCACGTTAGAAAATACGTTCGACATATACAGGGTGGCCCAACGAAAACATACCGGAAGGTATAACTACCAGGAAGAGATTTTATCGAGAAAAACCTGAAACACGTCAACTTTCTATATGAGGAAAAACGTGAAAAAGTGCCGTGTAGACTTCTCAGACGTAATCTGAAACAATGTGAAGTACATTTTGCAGTTGTGTAGAAATGCTTATAAACGAATTTTAGGAATTAATTTATTTTTGGAAGGGGTAAATGCTGTTCGATTAGGTAACATCTGGTGATTTCATTCAGATGATCAGTTCTCAGTAAAATTAGCGGAAAAAGTGAAATAAGTCCCGCGTAGACTTTTCAGATACGTAATCTGAAACACTATGGGTGCATTTTGCAATTTTGTACAAATGGCACTAAACGAATTTCAGGAATTAATTTATTTCTGGAAGGGGTAAGTATTTTTCATATTCATGGTTTGTAGGCCTTCTGGGGATGTTTCCATTGAAAAAAGCAACGCATTGAGAACTCTACCTCTTGGGTAATGACGGAAACTGTAATTTCCTCGGGGGTTTTGGGGAATTCAAAATAACGAACTGTATGTGCGTTATACAAAAAAAAAAACTATAAAAACATTCATACCTAAAAAACACTAAAAATTAAGTTTACTATCGACGAACCATCCTGATTGGCTGAAAATTGGTTTGCGTGAGACAACTATCAATTGAAGTCTGACAAACGACAGATTACGGTGTAATCTAGCCATGCCTACTTGAGGATGTCATTCTATATGGAATGAATCTGGTGACCAAAATAAGCAGTCCACAGAAATGATTTTTACGAATGGGGTGGAGTACCTGCCATACAGGGGCCATATTTACTATTGTACAATCCCATTCATAAATACGGAGAGTGCGCTCTCTGTATACTCTGTGGCTCAGTGTGCACGTGATACAAAACCGAACGCACCTAACATGTGCTGAGTGCATATGCAATATCTACCTCTTATGAATCTATGGTCTGGACGTATTAACAAACAAACAGTTAACCGACCGATAGTTGATTGTTTTGGCTCGACTGACACGATTATTCGATTGGATGGTAGAAATGCCACCAACAGAGAACGAACGACGTCTGCATCGTAATTCAAAGGTTTTACATTAGTTCGTATCTGTAGTTTGCGTCGCTCGTGGTCAATTAGAGAAATGAATAATGACAGATTGCCTACATGTAGGTTCGAACGTGGCGGTATTTGATTGGGTGCATTCGAGACCTCATGATCGAATAGCGAATACTGGGTGTATGGGAAACCTACACGAACTAATTGGACCAACGTAATTCGATTTTATACCAAATTTGCGTGAAATATACAGGGTGTTTCACAGTGGATGGAACATTGAAGTATCTGAATCTCATGGATTTTCTCGAATTCATTCGAGGTAAATCAGCATTCTCTTCATCAAACTCGCTACATGTTCTACTGATATTCTTGCTACATTGCCCATGAATGATGAATGAATCCATCAAAACCACGTTCAAGTAATTATTTTCTGCCACAGTATTTTTACACCCATGCAACTTGAATACAGGATGACAATGAAGGAATAACATGTTAGTTCTTTGTCAAAATGAAGTTCATAGCCTCCTTTCTAAATCACTATCCAAATTTATTTTATTGAGGACGAATTCATAACATAAGTGATCATAACTAACAAACTGTACCCTGTACGAGATAGGTAAAGGGAAAGTATACTCAATTAAAATGGAAAATGTTATAGCTTTTCGAATAAGTATTGATATACAAGGTGTTCCATTTAAAAAAGAGGAGTTTCAGTCATTTTCATGAGTCCCCGGAAGGCACTCACTTCTGAGCCTCCCTGTATGCTGAAACTGAGATCCAGTTCATCGACAGAATACTTGATGGTCCTATGCAGCTATAACCCAAATTGTAATATTTTGTAAGTTTGCATTGGGAAGAAATTGATATTTTTCAATGGTCATATTTTGCACAAAAATTGGACAAAATAATTTTTATCTCGAAAATCGTCACAGATAGGTATAAAGAATTATGTGGGAAAGTTGTGAGGAATCTTATAAGGATTCCAAAAGTGGTATAATATACGAGGTGTTTCATTTGAAATAACAAAGTAGCTACTACTTTCTGATACAAGCGGCAACACTGTATCGATGGAAATATTTTAGACGGATAGAGCATGTTTGATTTTCCACGCCCACAAAGTTTCCAAATGATCTGTATTTCTGTTCTCCAGATACTTCTGATGTTCCATCCACTGTGAAACACCCGGTATAGGGAGTTCTTTCATAAATGAACGTTATCAATATAAGGAAAACTAGGAATAGTATCATTCTGAAAATTTATATATACACTGGAGGAGATCTGGGGAATCCAGCTAAAAAATGTTTGTTATTGTAACACACCCGTTTTCTCCGGAAGTGACGCCATCTTTATTATTTCAAATAGAACACCCTATATTCCACACAATTTTTGAATTCATTCAATGATTCCAATTCAATTTCTATATATTTATATTTCCATATATCTAAAATTTGCCTTCTCTGAATCATTCTAAAAAAAGTGACAGGAACAGCCCATCCAACATATCCCTTTTTTATGTGGATACCAATTTTTGCAGATATGCATCGATTAATTCTTGAATATTGAAGGTTAAATGAACATCCTACAACAATCACATCGCCTGAAATATCCACACGGTGTACGAAAAAGTCTGTTCGATTTATGATTGAGAAACATTGCAAACCATTACATTTAAAAATAAACTCTGATTCTACTTCGTTTCTATTCCCAAAATTCGTTTATTCAGAGATATTTTATAATGTCTTTGTATGAACTGCTGAAAATTATGATTTTTTCAATAGTTCATGCATAATATCGACAAATAAATCTAAATCAGATCAGATTTATCATATACAGAATAGGGCTCAAGTTGGGTATGATAATAAATATTTCTTTAAATTGTTACTAATTTAAGGAAAATGTGATGAAATTTATCGAGGTTTGGCCCTAAATATTGGGATTAAATTGATTAACAATTCGATTATTCAATCAATAAGAAGACTCCTGCATCACAAGTATGTATGAATAGGACTAGATAACCAGCAAGGCGTATTAGTGTATGTTGGGTTGCCTATATTCAGGATCTAGATCATGAATGTGTTTCAATTATCAATCAGTTGTTTATTAATCATTGATTCGAAAATGATGACTCTTCCCCATTTTCATGTACTAGAAGAATAACAAATTTCGAATCACCCCATACAACACTAAACAAACTTCTCTATACAGAATTAATACAGAGGTCTTCGTTAAGCTAAATCCCAAATATGAAGTTCCTACATACCCAGATGACAATTGACAATGGAACCGATAATCTATTCTCCTTTCCAATATCACTAAAAACTAGGAAAGTATGGCTCCGATCGAGTAGTTTTTCATGAAAATTCTCCATAAATACCCTGTAGGTACACAACTGAATACATTTCATGAAATGCGAGTTGACTGAGAGATAATTTTAGTTCAGGGTAGGTCACTCGATCAATATAAAGTCGCCGAACTAATTGACAGTAATAATTGATAAGCAGCCCGGTCGACGGCGGCCGTACATTTCGTCATCAACCGGAAGTGAATTTGCATGAACGAACGACGCTGTTTCCTGCCAAGATACGTCAACCACGAAGTGATGAATGTTATATACGTACTCGTACCCCCAATGTATGTCTCCGATTGCCCCACAGTGACAATGTGGGGATGAATAGATCAAGACAGGGGGTAAACAGTAATCGGAGAGCATGTATCATGTGGTTACCGTGACGCGTCGGTTACCATATAGATACAGGGTGTTTGGGTGAATGTAGGACGTGTTTCAAATATATAGACTACTTATTTGAGGAAGATAGTTCAGACTGATTTGGTCTTCCATCAATACCATTAGAGCTAAATGAAAAGTATCTAGTTGACTACTAAATTTAATTAATTGTCTGAGAGCTGGGAAAATTATATAAAATATGTATAAAATCAATGATTATGGCAACACTTCACAGTGACTTAACAACGATGCCAAATTAATTTGGACAGAAATCCATAAATATAGTTTGTTAATTCTTGTCTAACTTTCACAAATATTGAAAAAACTGTTCAACGCTTATCCACAGACAATAGTTATTCAATTTTGACGTAAATATTTTCCGAAAAAAATCTAATTATGAACTTTAACCTAACTTAACCTAACCCAACTTAACATAACTAAAAAAAAGACAACAACGCACTTTCTGACAAGCTATCACAATCATGTTGCTTAAATGAGTTGACTATTGATATGAGATGGAAAATTCTCATGATATGTTTGCTTATACAGGGTGATGCATGAGTGTGTAGTAGTTGGAAATGAGAATACAAGAAAATGTTGTGAATGAAAGTTGTAATATTAGCGCAGATACACAATCCTAAAATATTTTGGGACCTACAGGGCGTTCATTCTAGACTAGAGTTATAAAATCTGTAAATAATTTCTTTCCCAATGTTAAAACTCCACTAATCACTGGAAGAAAGTTGTTAGAGAGACCGTTTACTCTTTTTCGACAAATAAACAAAAATAAAATAAATAGGAATTCGGTCTAATTATTTAATTTCATCAGTTCATTCCGATTCCAAGATTGAAGATTTAAATTCTATTTGTTGTATTCTAGATGGAATACATGAATTCAATGACAGATTATATGAATTAAATTGAATGTTATTTTGAGTGATTCATCGTTAATTGGTGCATTCTCAATTTATTTTATTCGCTCTCTTGTTCAAACTGGTTTTACTGCTTTTTGATTATTTAATTCATTTCCTTCGTGCCATGCTTCATTTATTGTGAAAACTCTCCTTCAAGAACTCCACTTCAGAATGAACAATACCTTCTGCTTTCCGTGTATCCGCCGGAATACGAGGAAGGACAATGAGGGCAACTCTGCTACGACATTGTTTTTACGAGATGAAAACATCTCACGTCTCATTAGCCGTGGCACTCGTTCACTCTCAGAATTTTCTTTTGTTCCCTTCTGGTTGTTCAAAAATACTAAAATGAGAATAACGATGTACTAAGCGACTTTTTATGTAAGAGAAAGTTATTATTATTATTGGTTCAGTGCGTTACTTAAGCGTGGTCAGTGTCTCTTATTGAGCAAAATATTTACCGATGGTGGCGCTGCATTCGCTGCATCAGCTGTTCCCAAAACGCGTATTGTTCAGCAGTTTCATATGGTTCTTACGTGTTTATAGTGGTTGTTAATATTCGAAATTTTGTGTGAAAAGGCTTTTTTTGTGGTGGATTTTTTTTTTCAGTGATTGGACTTCTTATGTAAGTACAGAAATAAGTTACTTTTGAGCATAATCAAGCCATATTATTTCATATTTAAGATCATCTAGCAAGATGTTCCTAAAACTATCAGAAATTTTTGAATATTTACAAGCAACTCCCGACAATGGATGTATTGTGAAGGAAGAGTAAATACTTCAAGCCAATCACTTAATTTGATGTGGTAAGAATTAAGAAATCGAGTATGAAGGACAGTATTAACATTGTAGGTTAACTGCGTCTACAAACGTCTGCTCTATCAGGACAGCCTCATCAGATCGAGGGTACATTTTCTAAAATGAAGATTTGAAAGTCACCAAGATGGAGTGCACATGCAAATCAGGCTTATCTGAAATTTACAAGCATATTTCAGCATTTTTTTCGAACTGTGCAAGATTGTATTTACTACAATACTTAGGTGCGGCGAATTATCGTGCCCTGGTAATTTTACTGATCCTAGTATCAAATTTATTGTTTAGTTTTGGGTATGGGTTTCAGGATTATTGTTAGCTCTATGGTTATGCTATTATAAATAAACATCAATATGTATAAAACCAAGCACAATAAATTATTATCAGATGCCTTGCGTTCATCAATTTCTTCGATAATTCCCATTTTGTTAGTTACATATACTTTATTTTCATTTTCTGTGGCACCCAATATCACAACAATTGGCGTTTTTATTCATATTTCCTTCAGACATTTTATAATTGGATTTGAAATCGAAATAACTATACAAATCACACACGATAGCGAAACAAAACAATGAAACAATACGCGTTTCGGGAAGTTCACATTATGGCCGCTAGAGTCGCATAAAGTTGTGTTTTGCTCAATTGCTTTGATGGATATCGATGATTTTTTTCTGAAAAGAGCGCCATCTCTAAGGTAAACCCTAAAGCACGTTCGATCCTCTTTCGAAGCATAATTTTACAGATTTCTGTGGAATCACTAGTGTCAAAATTGATGTACAGTCTGTTCAGGGTTAAACTGTATCATCTATCATAGATGACACTGCTATGCGTTTATTTCAGGCATCCTAGGGGAATAGTATATATACAGAGCATGTCACAAAATCTTTGTGTCTCGCAGGTTTAGAGGAAAAACAATTTGAAAAATATTTGTTCTGTTGGTTTGTATTGAGATTGTTAGATGAGTATGTCAGTTGAGTATTGTGATTCGCACTGTTTATTAGTTGAGAAAAAAAACATTATTTACGCAATGAGCTATTGTTTAATGGTTGGTTTATGCAACGTTCCCAAGAACTAAGCCGATGACTAAGAACTAATAACTAAGAATTCAACACTAACAAATCAATGAGAGCGTTTATGCAATCCCATCAGTACTAAGAACTATGACTAGAAAGTTGACCAACTTTTAACTATGAACGGATTTCTTAGTCAAAAAAAAGAAGTGCGCGTGCGTCGAATCGAAATATTTCAATATTGACAAGTGCCTCACAGCATAACGACGATGTCTTCCAATCATCGAATGGCTTTTCAATATTATTATTGAACAGAAAAACAGTGCTAAACACGTTTTACCTTTATTTCGAACCATTTTCCAAGATTTTTTGTTTTCTTTTCAATTTCGCTTTCGAATTTGAAATTCGAATAACCTCAACAGAATATAGTAGAAAGTAGTTCGAGCATGCGCGCTATCCTTCACTAAGAACTAACAAGAGAATGCATAAACACCACAACATTCTTAGGTAGAGTTCTTAGTTACTAGTTATTAGTCATAGTCATTGGGAAATGTTGCATAAACCAGCCATTAGATATGATTTTGGATGTGACAGCAGGTGCAGATGCAGATTTATTGTTATTCTTCTGTGATTCAAGTTACACATTCAGGTTTTATAATAAATCATGTCAACTGAACAGTTTGGAAAATTTCTATTGCAGCATTTTACAGTAAGGTTTTTCACCTGAAATGAAATGTTATGTTGAAATGCAAAAATCTTATTTCGATGTTATCTATAGTGCCAAAGAGAAGGGAAAATAAAGTGAAATATAATGTTTTCATTGAAATATTTTCTAGTGGCACCAGAAAATCGTTGATATATTCTGAAACATTTCGATTACTAATGATGTTTCTTATACATTCATTAATTATACACCGAATATTAAAATTTCAATCAACATTGTCATCGAATTCGAACATTTTTCCAAGTTCAAAGTCTATTGAATCCAAAGTATTGAAATAATTGACGATTAATCATCGAGACGACCACAAAGGGTGCAGGTGTCAGCTGTTCTGTTTATTTTTATGACTGCCAATATCGCCTCAACAAGTGCATCCAATCAGAGCGTCGGAATTGTTGCTAGGCTGGTAGATTCCAGATCTTTCGCGCCAGAAAGACAACAGTTCCAATGAAAAAAATACCCTGCCTAACATCTTCTAGGAAGGGATAGATGTCCGATCGTGAAAAAGTCGGCGTCGCCTCGATCATTTGAGATATTCGCGCGGTTGTGAACAGACGGGTCTCGCGATGGTGCAGCTTAGCGAATTAGAAGTGCCGGAATCTTCAACCCTAAGCCGGCGGAGAGCCGAATTGACTAAGAAACTGTTGGAATTGACCAAGAGAAATGGCTACGAGATCGTTCAAACGAACGGGCAGAGGGTATATGCCCCCTCGGCCTCACGTCTTCTGGCCTCCGTGCCCAAAGGCTGCGAGGTTTTCATCGGCAAACTCCACAAGAACATCTTCGAAGACGAATTGATACCGCTATTCGAGAAAATCGGCCCGTTGTTCAAGTTTCGCCTGATGCTCGATTTCATGGAGAAGACCCGCGGCTATGCTTTTGCCACCTATTTTAATCCGGAGGACGCTTCCAGGGCTGTTAGTGTGTTGAACAACTACCAAATAAGATCGAACTGCACGATCGGCGTCTACAAATCTGTAGACAATTGCCGGCTGTTTGTCGGCAACGTACCCGCCGACAAGACGAAACGCGAAGTTTCCGAAATGCTTCGTTCGTACGCCGAGGGTGTGGTTGATGTCATCATGTATCCGCACTATGATAATCCAAGGCTAAACCGGTACGTTTTTTTTTCACTATATCATATTATTTCAATTTAATGATTAGCGAAAGTTGTCTAAAGTTTTTTTATTTTTGTAGTTTCATGATCTCCCATTTTAATATCTTGTTATTTTTTGTAGAATTGTCGAATTTTAACCAAAGTAATATCAGAAGTCAAAGTCTATAACTTTGATTTTCTGAAGAAAAAGTAATGTTTAGCTTGTTCTACACTGAAGGTTGTATAATAACTGTTTTCAATGATTCAATCAAATTCTTCTTTAAATTAGCATTGTTGTTTCAATCACATTAGCTTGACTTGTAGTCTATATGAACTGATTTTTCTCATTTTTCTTGATTAATGTCTTCATAGATGATTATGTTTGCCCCTCTAGTTCATCATTGAGGCATACATTTTAGTTTTTTTAACTATATTCATCATTTCTTGTGTGTTGGCGGCAATTTTAATATTGCATGGATGTTAATGGCTGACATTTAGTATTTCACTCTCGATAATCGGACCATCGGATTGCAATATATTTTTTATGTTATTTTCAACTTGAATTCTGAATTTACTTCCTAGTTATAATTACACGTGTTCCAAATCTGAGTATAAATCATTTTTAGGTACATTCTGAGAAACGAGTAATATCTGAAGTCATATACTAATTATATACAATAAATACAAATCGTACATTAGTGTAATATAATTTTTATAATGCAATTTTAAAGATTATATAATGCAATTTTAAAGATTATCAAAGCGTATATCTGTCTACTCAGAATGAATAACTTCGACTCAGTTGTCAGTTGCTGACGTCATTCGCGTCATTGGAAACCACGCCTCTTGGCAGATAAATAGCTCAAATGATCCTTTGTAGTTGATACCCCTGACGAGACGCCATTTAGTAGATAAAACAAGTCTGGTAACAATGAAAGAAACATGTAAACAAATGAAAACGTGGTGGGCATTAATCCGCCATAACTTGTTCTGCTGTTGGTAAAAGTTATAAGGCGTTCTCGACCAACAGGGGATTCGTGTTCGTCGAGTTCGAAGACCACCGTAAGGCAGCGATGGCGCGCCGTCAATTTACGCCCGACAACCTCGTCGTGTGGGATCAGCCCCTCTACGTCGATTGGGCCGACCCGGTACCGGATATTGAACCGCAAGTCATGGCCAAGGTGAGTCCAATTCGATGTAGTTAGTACCTGCAGTTACTCCATTTCTGTTGGATAATGTGAAGTCACTCGATTGGTGTGTGGAAGTAAAGTCAAAATTTGTGAGATATACAGGATTTTCAGCCCAGGCGAAAAAACACTGAGTTCACCTTTTTTATTCATTCAACATCCAATTCAGCATGAAATGATGCATACAAACTTATCTTTTTTTTTTCAAAAATCAATTTCTGAGTACATTATGTGAACAAAATTCAAAGACGAAATATTATAGACCTATTTATCTGAATATAAAAACTTTTAATCTTATAATAATAATTTTAATAATAAATTTCATTTACTACCAAAAAATACCACATACTCGTGGGCCACCCTGTAGAGTATAGTATATTTCTTGAAGGAAGATGAGTATAATGAACTTAATTATTGTAAAATTATGACAGATTTATGATAATTTCCTTATATGACTGAATAAAGTTTATATAGATTGAAAAAAGTTCAAAAAGTGTTGATTTTCAATTATTTTTTCTTTATCTGAAAAAGATGTATCTGAAGAATTATATGTATTGAATGTTGCAATATGATGTTATGTTGAAAAAGATGTCCATACTTTTATTTCTGAATATTTCCATCAGTTTGATGATCAATTCACTCATCATTCATTCATCAACCAATAATGTATTTATTATATATATTTTTTCCCTGAATTGATGTATCATTATGAAAAATAGTAGCTGCTAAGTCTGGCAATGTGTTGAAACTTCCAGACTATCCCAAATTGGGTAGACCATGGCTCAGAAATCGTGGATAACTTTACATCAGCTTGCTATTGAGTCTCATTTGTTCTTTTTACAGGTGACTATCTTGTACCTGAGAAATCTCCCCATTCATTGCACCTCCGAGGAGCTCCAGACCTACGTCGGTAACATCGTTGGAATGCGAATCGTGAAGAAAGTTCATAAAATCGTCAATTTCGCTTTCGTTCATTTCGTCAGTCGACGAGCTGCAGAATTTGCCATAACCAGGTTGAAAAGTAATCATAAACATTCATTCAAATGTTCTGCTGGTTAATCAGATTTCATTTGTAGATCTGATCATCGACAATTACCAAGTGGGAGTGGAATGGGCTAGACCTAGACGGTACAGCAAGAAAAATAGGCTCATCAATCCACCAGAAAATTTTTGCACGTGAGTACATACTATGTCCTCAAATTACACGTGGATCTATACTTCTATTATACTTGAGCAAATTTTACATTACAGAAAACATTAGCAAAATGGCGGATTGCCCGACTTCGGTTAATTACACAGTTGTCTAAATACAGTATGGAACAACATATCATTCTGATTTTTATGGAGGCCGTGATTTATTTGTCAAAAAATGTTCGTCCATTTTTGGAGATTGTGTCTTTGTGGTGAAATAATTTTATGTTTAAAATTCGTGTAATAGGTATATTTTCTTCCATCACAATCATGTATCCTTGACACAAATTCTTGATATTTGATTCAATTGAAAATTATATGCTTCATGCATTTTTTGTGCGTTTATTTCAGTAGATTAATTCGTCTGAATGATAATACATTTTCACGGCTGTTGAATTAATCGTCATTTTTTATTTTCCACATATATTTTTTTAAATGTTGAAAGTATTATAGAAGCCAAGATATCAGTCTAATGGACCGAATTTAGAACATACTGTATATAAATACACAATTTCTTAGGTCTGTTTCCAAATACCAAATTTGGAATTTTCAATGTGAGTATCTATGAATATTTTTTATGCACATTGAAGGAGAATCAACTTTTTCCCTATGTAAGCATCAGAAGAAATATAAGTTTGGCAATATAGTTCCACTTGAAAATCAAGAATTGGGGTCACTTCCGGTTAGAGCAAAACTGATGGAATGCAATTTTTCAAACAAATTCCAAATTTCGTTCTCTAATGATTCAGAAGTTACAGCTTTGGTCGATTTTTGTGCCCGCCTCAGTATATTCCGAAATGCTATTCAAAATGAGTCAAATGTTATTCCGCAGGTTGACATTCTGTGATTAAACCATGAATCATTTAGTTAATTCTATATACGAACTCATCTTGTGATTTATTTCTTTAAAATTCATATTATACTTTTGATATCTCCTATGTCCCTGTTTTGTAGTTTGATTTAACCAGTGGAACTGTGTAAATAAATAATGTAGCCAAGTTTTCGAATTCACCACCGATACAAATGATATTTTCTCTCGCTGATTATTATTTAGACACGTAGTGTCACCTCCTAGTCGAAATTCTTTTAAACTTTCCCTCAGTCTCTCGCCTACCTACAGATCGGTCCCGCCCAATATCAGACGACTGGTGCACCAACGCGTCAAAGAACGCAATGGCGGTGATCACGGTGCCGGCAGCAGTTCCGCGAGTGATCGCAGTCTGGGGGCGGGCAGCAGGTTCGGCCTCGATCTCGAGGTCAGATCGGTAAGAACAACGACAGGTTTTTATATTTGTTTACAATTGCCACATGAATATTCCGACGATTTTTTTTACAAAGCAATGTTAAACTATCGAATGATGACACGAATCAATACTTTTCGAGACGTTCCACTTTGAATTTTACCTTTTCTTGAACATTTTTGTAATACTGAAAAGAAAAACTCGAAAGTCGTTCCCACAATATTTTTTATATAATGTAGTTCACACAGTACATGTTTCGGACCCATATAGGTCCATCATCATAAGATCGTACTAAAAAGGAAAGTACACAGACAAATGGCTAAGGTTTTTTCGAGGTTAAGTAAGTACTTGCATGGAGAAAAAGAAAAATGTTCAAAATTGTACAGCTTCCTGACAAATTTCAATAACATAAACATAAAAGAGGTTCATCATGTATTAAGAAATTATGGAAAATGACTTGAATAATTACCAAAATGGTAGAGAAACAACTGTTAACTCTGGTTTTTCTTATGATCGGAACATTCAATTCCAACATTTCAATTTTTTTCATTCTCTTCATAGTAGTTTTTATCCGAAAAAAAAAGGTTCTTTCAATGATTACCAAGTTGTCACAGTTGAAGAAGTTCAGTCGTGACATATCAACTTAAGTTATCAAAATAGAATACCCAGGGTAATTTTTTCTGCATTTCAGGCTACACCAAGATCTCTTGAATCACCTGTTAACTGGACAATATTTTGCTGACAAGTCAGCCTTCTTTAATTATAATATATTTGAATAAGAATTTATCGATCGAATTTGAATTTATATCAATATACTCCCGATTTTTTATTTAGTAGCAGGTATTTACCATATTGTTTTATCAAATTCTGTAAGCATTTTAAAATAACCCGAAATTATCAACTTATAATTATGAAATAGGTTTAATCGACAAAAATTATAGTAGAATCCGGTTATAACAACGGCCAAGGGACCAGTGATAGTACTAACATGTAACTAACTGATGATTTTTTTTAAATATTTCAAATATTTTATCACATTCATATAATGTAATTATTGAAATTTACATGATATATCATCAGAGAATATCAATTCTAAATATTGGTATCTGTATGTAAAAGAAACAATTTTTGCGCAATTTTTTTTTTGTTTTTGATTTTTATCTCTGGTGAGAAGTGCGGGTTGCATTTTTGCGAATTTCAGAGCCTCATATATACTCAGAGTTGCACAGTTATCATCGTTACGCAAAGTCTTTATAACCGAATTCTACTGTATATAATTAGTTTCATTTCTAGATTATCATTATTTTATAGTCAGTAGGTGACTAATCAACTTTGTCGTCAATAATATCTTCATTATAATATAATTATATGAGAATCAGTAGATTTTTATTGAAATTCCCCATCAATAAAACGTAATCGAGAGTTATAGAAAAAGTACCTGCCTATGGAACACTGAAACAAAAGATTATTCAAAAGAAAATCCAAAGTAATTCCAGTTACGACATTGATCTGAAAAATCCATGGCATTATTTCCAGAAGCTATTCACTATTTTAAGTTGGCATTCTCGACAAAAAATTCAATTATCTGAACGGCGACAGTACCACGGCTGCTGTAAAGTCTCGAGATAATTTATCTGCAGTTTAACGTGCAGTACGATAAATCGTTACGTTACAGACCGCAATTTTTGTTACCTGGTTCATGCAACGAATATCAACTTGATAATGAATCACATATCAATTGACATCTAGATATAAAATGAAAATTAATGAGGCAAATATTCAATGTGCACCCATTCTTATCAGTGACACAATCAACAACTGTTAATCCAAGTTTACTAGAAAATTGAGAGTTGTTGGAATAATATGCTCCCAAACCTTCTCCCAGAAATCATGTGACTAAGAACAGACAGTTGAATTATTGATAGAATGAATTGAAATATTTCACTACTTTATTTGATTTTCAACTAGAGTTCAAAAATTGAATCAATTCGTTATGTAACAAGTTATGCCATAGGATAGACTGGATTTTATTAAAATTAACATAATTTGCTAAATATCTTTCATCTGAAACTAACAAGGAATAGTTTCGAATATTGACCAGAATTGAAATCAAATAATGAATAAATCAACGAAAATCAAGAAAAAATATTTGTTCTAATTTCGATCACGAAGACTTGTGCACGGTGTACAATATGCCACATTTGAACTACTACATGACCATAATATTTTCTTTCTTATGCACCATCACAAATAGACAGTATTCGTAGATATTTCGAAACAATTGGAATTCTAAAACGTTCTATGCTTACAGCCATAAATCATGCCAATTCCATTGAAAATTGTGCTTTCTCTTTCTCAATATTACATTATTATGAAGGCAGATAGACAAATTGTTTGGACCATTTCGTTGTAGGATTGAGGATATAACAATGAACATTTCTAATAGATTTCTTCCGACAACATTTTCCCAGAAAATTTGTTTATGTTCCCTGTGCTTTTCTATTCACAGCTTAAATTATTTGCTTCTCAAATGGTAAGCCCATCAGAGATCCCCGAAGCTATTCAAATTTGGGTTTTATTGAAGGGATATCTACCTACCTGTGAACTTGTTATAGAAGGAAAACATTCATTATGTAGGAATTTACTGGAACTCATTACAATATGTCTTCGAGAATGAATTCTGATTGTGATAATTGCTTGATCAAAAAACTTGGCATGGATTGATTGAATTGAGTTCAATTGAAAAAAGTCATTACAGGGTGTTTGTAATTTAGTTTCGAACTATTCAATTTCCATTTTGATGACGGTCGAAAACAAACATTTTTTATCACAAACTTATCGCATCGAAAATTACATACTAAAAGCCTATTAGTTCACCTACAGTAGAACTCCAATTATCCGAATTAATGGGGACCGGGACCCATTCGGATAATCGGATTTTTTTTTAAATTGCCATTGGAGAGAATAAAAGCTACGTTTCGATATTGCACTATTTTTTTATTGAATTAAATGAAAGAAACATGAAATTTTCACATGTTTTAAATATAAATAAAATGTACTTATGTACAAGTTTAGAAATAAAAATCATTGTTTTTTAAACATCTCCGTCAATGTAAGCTGTTTTGCAGTCTTCAGCCGTTTTCGGGCAGCCAGGTCACGCATTCGCTTGACGGTGAGCAGTTGCAAGTGGTCACACTCGGGCTGACGCTCCATCCACTTCAAAGCAGTCTCGAGGCCGGCAAATCCTTCACTAGCTGATGGTCCAGCGTCTACTTCAACATCAGCAGAAAGTTCTTCTTCCACTTCCACTTCAACATCTTCTCTCACACTTACAACAATTTCATCGTCATTGAGAATTTGAAAACCAGGGTCAGACGTGTCACAAGCCATCCACTCTCCTACATCTTCAGCACTTACTTCTGTACAACCAGGAATTTTTACAATCATTTTTCTTATTTTCTCTAGTGACAACGCACGCGGGGGGAATTCAGTGTAGGCACAACGGCAAGTTAAGACAAGTCAAGACTTGACGCGCATTTGTGATTCGGATAATCAGCGATTCGGATAGTCGGAGTTCGGATAATTGGAGTTCTACTGTATTCTGTTTGCCGTTTCAAGTAATATAGAACAACTATAGCTATAATAATAGTTATTTATGCAACATGTGCATAAAGTAGTACTTTTTTTCACGAATGGGAAGTTTGACGCGCGAGCCGTAGGCGAGTGCGGCAATCCCATGAGTGAAAAAAAGTACTACTTTATGCATGAGTTTCATACAATATTTTTTCTACGACTGTCAGCAATTAGAAAAAGAATAAATATAAATTGATATATATTTACGCAATTAGAAAGAGAATAAATATAAATTGATATGTATCTACATTTTATTTTATAACAATGAAATTAAGAAAGAACAAATTAATAATTAACAAAACAAGAAGCAACTTATAAACTTTCTTTCGTAATAGTAATGTTAAAAGTGCAGTTGTTGGGATTATTAATATTAAATTTTGATCCAAACAAGTTATTTTTTGACTCATTTAGATGTACTGATTCATGTGCACTATTGTTCACGTTTGCAATATTTAAGTTGTTTTCACACTCATTTATATTTGAGGTCGATGGTTGGTTGAAAATATCGGTGTTAGTTCCATGTCCACATAGAATCCTTGTTGCACAATCCATTTTAGTGTTAAAAGAATTGTCCACGTACCCTTCGGCAACAGTAGTGGACTTCCATCCGCCATGTTGTTTTAATTTCAGTATATCCCCGCCGGAATCAACCAGAAGCGAAGCCGAGGTGCGTCTAAAGGTGTGACCTGTATATGCATCTGGTTGGGGTAAATTAAGATATTTGGCAATTATTGAAGGAATTTTTGAAAATGTGTTTATGCCTACTACTTGTTTAGTACATTTTCCGTTTCTATATGATAGAAAGAAATGTTTATTATCTGCATTTTTTGGTCTAAGTTTAGCATATTTTCTATAAATATTAAACAAATTCAAGTTAGCAATTCCTGTATCTCCAATGACAGTGAAGCGGCGTTGTGTATGCGTTTTTGAATCTGGAATTCTTACTAGTAGAACTTCCCCCTTGTCTTCAATGTTATCAACGAGTGTTTTATATAACTCATCTCTTCGACAAGCCCCAGCAATTCCTAATATTAATGTAACCTAAAAATGTACAACCCATTAAATAACGCAAAAAGAAAATAACTACAATTTTACCTTAAACATTAGATACTGGTCATCCGGTGCTCCCAGTAAAAACTTATTTATTTCTTCTCTTGTAAATGTTTGAGATTTTTTTGGTTTGTACCCCACTGACTTCCGCTTTAGGTAGGCTATTAGCTTTGAAAATTTGCTTATATCCACATTATTATTAATCATTAATGTTGCTTTCAACTTTGAATAAGTGGACCATAACGTTGAAGATTTAAATTTTTTCGATTTTTCCTCAAAATATGCTAATAATACCCTTTCTGTAAAACTGTGAACTGAATTTTGAATGCGCCATTCCATAAACGTGTTGTACTCCTTTTGATAAATTTCCTTTGATTTCTCAGGCAACAAGTTTTGCGTTGCCACATTTGCTTTTTCGATAATATCTTCGGGTGTGCATATTTCGTGTTCAGAATCTTCGTCAATTTCCATATTCAAATAAATTTCAGAGTTAATTTACAAACCTTGTGTACACACGTACTTAAACGTCAAAACACAAATCTAATTAAATTTGACGTTTCTAAAACGAAGATCGCGAGACAACTACAATTTGTTTTCAGCGCACTCTTATGATTCGGTGCATGTAGTTGCATCACGCCAGAGTGAAATAATGACCCGCTACGACACTTTTTTTCACGATTTTTACCTTTTTTTCACTATTACCATAAACAAGCGTTTTGCGCACAGAAAATAGTGAAATATGGTACAGTTTTTTTAACAGTCGTAGAAAAACATTTTTTTATACAATATTTTCCCATTATTCATAATATAGAAGGAATAAAGTTCTAATGAACCATTTTTTTATACAAAATTTAAAATTAATCCATGCGTTGGTACCACATCCAGAAGTCCGCATCATTCGAAAGAGGTATTCTGCAGAGGCGGACTAGGCACATATCTAGAGAGGGGAGGTTGAAAAGTGGCATCTTAAAATGTTTTCATTTTCAATATGAATACAAATCACAAATGGACAGCCTAAGTCTTGACGTCACAAGCTTAAAAACCTTTCTAAATAAATCGTTTATTTTACGTTTTTGCTTGTCAGTTGAAACTAAGAATAAAATTGTTCGTATATGGTGAAGTTATTCTAAAAGTCATTCTAATAAAAACTCTTATGGAGAAAACAATGCAATATTGCTTTGTTTGGAAAGGTTTTTTGGGCTCCGCCCATTTTGATGTCACACTTAGGTAGTCCATTCCGAAAATGGAAGAAAAATTCGAATATGTGATGAATCGAAAAGTTGAAATTTCATCGATAAAAAATGTAATCAAGATGACTGAACTATAGGGTTTCGAAATTCGACAAT
The DNA here is from genome assembly GCA_037013635.1 of Plagiodera versicolora. Classification (NCBI taxonomy): domain Eukaryota; kingdom Metazoa; phylum Arthropoda; class Insecta; order Coleoptera; family Chrysomelidae; genus Plagiodera; species Plagiodera versicolora. The sequence continues at coordinate 4,283,618 of CM072991.1, read as the reverse complement.
AATCGAATAGCCCACAGGAGGTAAATCTCTTAATTTGCTTTTGATATTTCGTCTGAAAAATATATCAAAATATTACTTCGACCTTCGCGTGACAAAATGCCCGTATTTTTCTCGTCTGGAGGGTCAACAACTTCTTACATTTCTGTCAATTTTAATTCTAATTTGGAAGTTAAAGTTGATAATTCTTGTTGTGTTTCGCACTTCTAGTTTATTGAATGTATCATAAAAGCATTCTATACGAAATGAGCTATTGTTTACCCTCCAAACCGTTTAACATCTGTTTGCTGTGACGTCAGGTGCAGATTTTCTGTGGTTTATTCGAAATTCCTATTTAGTTGGTGATTTCGACACCATGGTACCTTTTCCAATTCAACCAATCACAGGTGGTCATTAGGAGAAAGGGTGGTATGGACTAATTACTACCCAGAGACCTTTAACAAAGAGTACACCAGCTAACAAGAGGCGAAAGCTTTGTCGCTTCCTTTGATGTTCGACACTCACGATATTGCGAGGAAATACGTCACAGCACTGAACTGTAAACTACTTCGTACACGGAGAAAACTAACATAGTGACAGAACTACACTAAGAAAAATAAGTTGTTGAACATCCTAGCCCATTATGACCACAAAATAGTTGTCTGACTGAAATACTGACTTGAGTATTTTATTTCGTGAATGTAATTTTTATTGAAATCTACCAGTATTTTAACACAAAACGTTAATTTTGATATAAAATAGCCATTTTCTTAGACATAAAATTCTCAAATTGGAGTGGAATTTTTTTTCAACAACAGACAGGAACATTTTTATTAACTCGCTTTCTTGTCCGTCAGTCTGTACAAATTTTTAAAATGAAGTTTGACCAACTTCTAGTTGTCCGATTGCCTTGAAATTTGGCAAGTTTTCATAACTCCGGTAACAATGTATTATGAAATTTAAATTAAATAATTTAACTTGATTGCATTCATGGCATTTATAATCTTAGTATAGTAATCCTTGCAATTTCCAGGAAATTGTTTATTATTTTGGCATGTACCTATTGGGTACATATACACTTTATTTCAAGGATCAGTATTTTCCAGTAATTACCCGCAAACCGGCAACACTGCGACACAATCAGAAGAAAGGAAGTGATGATTGACATGACAGTTAAACTAGTTAAATCGCGCATGCGCTCACAAATTTGAGATTGCGAAAACGGCTTTCTTTCGCCTCTTGTTAGCTGGTGTACTCTTTGCCTTTAAATAGTGCCTCTCCGTACCGAGTTGGTTAGTCGATATTTACACGCAGACAAGTCGAAAATTAACCAGATTACGAAATAAATACTCGTGAAAATAAACCAGTCTCCAGACTAACGGGCAGAGTGGGGTCAGTTGAAAATGATGATGTTAACAGGGAGTATGGCGATTTGGTGAGATGGTATGACCATCACAGTTCTTCTGGGCCGATTCAGGTAATTTTTTTATTGAAATAAAACTGAATATGAATTTTACGGTAAAATTTTAGTTCTAGATAGTTTTTCCTAATGCTGCTTTTAAATGTTTTATCACTTGAAATTGGGCATGTTGCATATTTTTTTATTTTATTTGCAGGCTACTTATGAATCGGTTCAAAAACCAACGACTCCAAGTGGTACTCGTAATGAGACAAACGAGGCGATGCTGCGAATGGCAGTCGAACTTCACAAGGTGAATTTTCTTCTTGATTCTTTCAAATTTTTTATTTTGATTCTATGGTGAAATTGAGGTTCTAAATCATTTTTCCTCAATAATGGGATTTTTTTCTCATTCGAAATTGTGCATCTCATGTAAAGTCTTTTGTTTTATTTGCAGAAAAATATCGAGAAGCAGCGTATCACCATGGAACGTGAGGTAAATTTTCCTTTCGATTCATCTACTAGTCAATTTCGAGCTCTTAATCACTTTCTCCCAGTGAACGATTTTGAGAATATTGTCCATTTGAAATTGTGCATTCCTCGTAATTAATTATTACTTATTTAGTTATTTACAGGGTATGAACGTGAACGGTGTGTCTCGGCAAGGGCGGTTGGACAGCCAAAAAAACCCGTTAATGTATACCGACAAGTGTGGGGAGCTCTGCGACATTTTGGGTTATTGTTGCAGTGTTGAATTCCCGAAGGAGCGGGTGAGAGGGGAATATATTCCTCCACCTGGATATGGAAAACAGTAATCAATTTTCGTTTCATCAAATTTTCATTTTATTGTTTTATTTTGTGATATTGCATGATATTTTATTTCGAATAATAAATGCTCTAATCAATTTTACTTGATTTCTAATTTATTGAGACTTGATCATTTATGGTTACTCTCACATCTAATAACAGTTCTTAAGCGCAAAAAAACTGTTTAAATTCTGCGAGGAAGAGGACAGTGTGGTCTATAAATTGCTTATATACTTCATCTTTAAAGTCATCTACATAAATGAGTCAGTTGCTCGAAAAAACTCACCAACCTGATTTTTTTTCAATAAATGTTCATATATTCGAAACCCGATTCAAAGTTCAAACCGATAGTGTATAAAAACAGATTCGTAGTAACGTTATATATATATTCTTTCAGTAATATCACGTCATATCTTAATTATTTCCCAAATGAACGGATTAAGGACGCAAATCTCTCAATCCGCCTCTGGTATTCCGTCTAAAGAATTGCAAGATATCAAAATTTTACTTCAGCTCTCGTAGCACGTCACGAAATGGCCGTGTTTTTCTCGTCTGGAGAACACAAAACTTCTAACATTCAATTGCTGTCAATTTGTATTCTGTTTTGGACGTTTGAGTTGATGGAATGTTTGAAAAAATCGTTCCATACCCAATGAGTTATTGTTTATCCACCAAACCGTTTGACATCTGTTTGCTATTTCTAGCTGTGACGTCAGGTGCACATGTACTGAAGTTTATCCAAATTTGCTATTCACTTAGCAATTTCGACACCAGGTGGTACCTCTTCCAATTCACTTCGCACCGAGTTGGTTAGTCGATATTTACACTTGAACAAGTCGAAAATTCAGTGAATTACGAAATGAATATTTGTGAAGTTAAATCAGTCTCCAGACTAACAGGCAGAGTGGGGCGAGTTGAAAATGATGATTTTGTTAAGAGGGAATATGGCGATTTGGCGATCACTTCTTCTAGGCCGACGAGGCGATGCTGCGAATGGCAGTTGAACTTCACAAGGTAAATTTTTTTCTTGATTCTTTCACATACTCGATGTTGTTTCTATGGTGAAATTGGCGTTCCATATGATTTTTCCTCAATAATGGGACCCTGAAGATGTGCATCTCATGTAAAGTATTTTGTTTTATTTGCAGAAAAACATCGAGAAGCAGCGGACCACCATGGAACGTAAGGTAAATTTTCTTTTTGATTCATCTACTACTCAATTCACTTTCTCCCAGTGAAAGATGTTCAGAATTTCGTTCATTAGGAATTGTACATCTCTCGTAATTAATCATTACTTTTTTACAGGGTATAAACTTCAACGGCGTGCCTTGGCAATGGCGGTTGGACAGCCAAAAAAAAACGTTGATGTGTACTGAAAAGTGTGGGGAGCTCTGCGACATTTTGGGTTATTGTTGCAGTGTTGAATTTCCGAAGGAACGGGTGAGAGGAGAATATATTCCTCCACCTGGATATGGAAAACGATAAGCAATTTTCGTTTCATGAAATTTTCATTTTATCTTATTATTTAAATTATATAAAAACTCTAATGATTTCAACTTGATTTTTCATTTATTGAGACTTGATATCTGCGAAAGACTAATTCTGGAGATGAGTCATCAAGCAATATGTGCGATTGGCTCTTGGGTTGTTTATCGCTCATGGTTACTGTCACATCTAATAATAGTTTTTCATTCAATGACAAGGGCAACAAAACTATTGAAATTCTGCAAGAAAGAGGTCAGTGTGGTATTATAATACTTCATCTTGATAAAAACTTTAATTTGCATTAAATCCGACTCAACAACTGGATCATCTACAGAAATGAGTCAGATGCTCGAATTACTCACCAACCTGAAATTGTTTTCAATAAATGTTCATATATTCGAGACCCGATTCAAAATTCAGACTGATAGTGTATAAAAAACAAATGATGACCGCCTTTCAATTCGTAGTAACTTTCAACGTATATTCTTTCAGTAATATCATATCATATCCTCATTATTTTCCATATAAACGGACCATTATATGTATTTTCTTCGAAGCCAAAGTTCATTACGCCAAATAACCTAAAAATTTAATTATATAATAAAAGCTTTGATATACTGATTTTACCTATGCTAGATGATTCGATTATTCGCAAAGCCAATATTACCTTCGTTTTCCTGATCAACTGAAATAATTCGTGACTCTTCATTTCTGTGAACCAATATAATTCCTAATACCAAGTTCTCTAAAGTCAATAAAAAGAATTCATGAAAGAAAGAATTTCGTGGATGAAATGAAATCGATGTATTTGAAATGGATATTCAAAAAAAGTGGTATCTATACAAGACTTATTTGGACACTTAGTATATGTGCCGTAAAAATTAATTGATTTCAACATATGAAGATTAAGTATCATCAGCCCAATGTTATCTTCGGTCTTTCGAATGATGAAATACAACCTTCCATTTGAATTGACGAACCATACAATAGTGTATTGTGCGAATGTGCGATAGTTGTAGAATTCATTAACCGCTATTATGCTATAGAATCTTTCGTATCAGCAAAATTTGAGAATTTATTCGCCAAGACGGTGCCTACTACAATTGTTACTATACGGAGTGTCACACCTCTTGGAGTAAATTTATTTTATTCTTAAAGATATAGGTCACCTAGAAAAAGTGTTTTCACACATAGGTAGAGTAAAATTTTAGTGAAGATCCATTATACGAAATGCTGAAAATTGACAAATGACATTTCAGAAGACTGTTTCTCTCGAGGTCACGGAATTGGGAATTCTTTGAACCGATAATTCAAATTTGAATATTTCCAAAACAAGTGCGTTTCGGAAAACGACTTTCCATTCAATGATTCAATTTTGTATTGGTCTTTAGATGTCTCAGCTAGAAGAAACTGGAGAATTCAACCAGTAAACTTCAGAATATACTTATTTTAATGACAATTCCGTCTTTTTCAATTAGCATATAGTCTATTTGTCCTGTGTTGATAGTTCTGTCAGATTTGGTAACTTTTCAATGCCATTAGTGCAAAACAAAAAGTATCTAGCAATGACAGACGTCTCAATAGGTTTATAAATCAGCTGGGAACATCAAAGCATCAAAAATTATGGCAACACTTCACGATGATGCCAAATTGTTTGGATCGAATCTTTGCAATCGTTTGTTTACATGCGAATTGTTCTCTACTTGCGATTTTTGTGAATTTGTTCCTTGAGAGCTTAATTTCATCGTAGTCTTATGAAAATGCAGAGGGGATTGAGTGGAGAAGCCCAGGAAATGGTTACATCTTTATCAGAATATTTTTAACGAGACATGGATAATAGGAGCCCGTTACTTTCGAAATAAAACACAATTTGCTGAATAACTTTTATTTGATACTAGCGAGGAATAGTTGCGAATATTGATCAGAGTAAAAAACAAGCAATGAACAAGTTGAAGAAAACCAAGAAAATATTTGTTCTAATTCAGATCACAGAGTCTTGTGCACGATGTACAATATTCCACATTTGAACTACTAGGTACATGACCATAAAATTATTTCCCCTATTCATCATGACGAATATATACAGTATTCACAGATATTTCAAACCGAAGCAATGAAATTCTGAAACTTTCTAGGTTTACAGCCATAAATCATGCAAATTATATTGACATTTACGCTTTCTTTCTCTCTCTCAACATTACGTTATTATAAAGGGCAGATGAACAAATTGTTTGGACCATTTCGTTGAAGGATTGAGGATATAACAATGAAAATTTCGTATTGAAATCTTCCGATATTCTTCCAGAAAATTTGTTTATGTTCTCGATATGCTTTTCTATTCACAGCTTACATTATTTGCATTTCAAGTGGTAAGCCCATCAGAGATCATAGAAGCTGTTCAAATTTGGGTTTTATTGAAGGGTTAACCACCTACCTGTGAACCTGTCATAGAAGAAAGTCTTTTATTACTCATTTGGGAAATTACTGGAACTCATTACAATATGTCTCTGATTGTGATCGTGAACCGACTTTATTTGATGAAAGTCAATATAGTTGAGTTGCAAACTTTTCATTTTTAATTTTGATGACGGTGGAAAACAAAAATGTTTCTCACTACAATCATATCCATCACATCAAAGGTTACAGCCCATTATATCGCCTATTTTGTTTACCGTTTCAAGAAAAATACAGGGTGGACCACGAGGTTTCGGGTAGTATATTTCTAAAACTATTTGGAGTTCGATATTGAAATTTGGCAGTTGTAAACCGTTGGTAATATTACGCAATTTGAGCACTCTCTAACTTTGTTACAACATCACAGTTTGGATCACTAGGTATCATCTTTAGAATTTTCGATGGAACACCCTGTATTATTTTTCATTGTAAAGGTCGCTCTTTTGCTCATTCAGCCATAACTTTATTTTAATTTTTTCTCGAGATAAGTACTTCGAAACGATAAACAAATTTTTTCATGTAGGTTTTTCATTTGAATAACAAAGATAGCTTAGAAACAAGAGAACTTAATCTAGCAACAGCTATTGTAGTTGTCAAAAGCCATCAGTGTTAGTGAAGAATCGTTTTTCCACTTCTTTCATAAATGATCAGCACGTGAACATAGTCGTCGTAAGTGAAACTTGAAGGCATGATGAGTTTTAAAAATAAAACTCTCAACAATAATAATACAGGGAACGATTGTTCACACTTCATTTCTGCCAATTTATATTATATTATAAAATTGATACTTTGTGATGTGTTTCGCACTGATGATTTATTTAATGTTCGAAAAAAACATTCTATACAAAATTAGCTATTGTTTACCCTCCAAACCGGTTACCATTCGTTTGCTGATTTTAGCTGTGACGTCAGGTGCACATGTACTGAAGTTTATGCGAATTTGCTATTTAGTTGGTGGTACCTTTTCCAATTCAACCAATCACAGGTAGTCATTAGGAGAAAGGGTGGTATGGGACACTATTATATACTACCCAGAGACCTTTAAATAGTGCCGCTTCGCACCGAGTTGGTTAGTTGATACTTGATATTTATACGTAGACAAGTCGAAAATAAAGTGTATTACAAAATGAATACTCGTGAAGATAAACCAGTCTCCAGACCAACGGGCAGAGTGGGACGAGTTGAAAATGATGATTATGTTAAGAAGGAATATGGCGATTTGGTGAGATGGTATGACCATCACACGTCTTCTAGGCCGATGAAGGTAATTTTTTTATTCATATATAACTTGTGCATGCGAATTTCACGGTGAAATTTTGGTTCTTGATATTTCTTATCAATGAATGTTTTTAATATTTCGTTATCTGAATTTGGGACTGTGGTTTGATTTTTCTATTTTTTCGCAGGATAGGTATGAACCAGTCCACGAAGCCACGACTCCAAGTGTTCGTAACGAGACCAACGAGGCGATACTGCGAATAGCAGTTGAAATTCACAAGGTAAATTTCCTTCTTGATTCTGTAAAATTTTTCATATTGGTTTTACGGTAAAATTGGGGTTCCATATCATTTTTCCTCGATAGTCAGACCCCGAATATTTTTCTCATTCGAAATTGTGCATCTCATGTAAAGTATTTTGTTTTTTTTTGCAGAGAAACATCGAGAAGGAGCGCATCACCATGGAACGTGAGGTAAATTTTCTTTTCGATTCATTCACTATTGGATTTCGAGCTGTACATCAGTTCCTCCAAACAAAAGATTTTCAAAATTTTGTTTATGCATTTCTCGTAATTAATCATTACTTTTTTACAGGGTATAAACTTCAACGGCGTGCCTTGGCAATGGCGGTTGGAAAGCCAAAAAAAAACGATAATGTGTACTGAAAAGTGTGGGAAGCTCTGCAACATTTTGGGCTATTGTTCCAGTATTGAATTCCCGAAAGAGCGGGTGAGAGGGGAATATATTCCTCCACCTGGCTCTGGAGAAAGATAATCAATTTTCGTTTCATAAAATTTTAATTATATCATATTTTTTGTATTATCTCATAGAATTTTGTTCCGAATAATAAAAACTCCAACGAATTGTACATGATTTATAATTTATTGAGATTTGATATCTGATAATTTTGGAGATGAGTCAACAAACAATAGATTGGCTCTTGGGTTGTTGATCGCTCATGGTTACTGTCACATCCACGATCGTATACATAGGTCTTGCAACTCGGGTGGTGGGGGGTGACCCAAACATTGAGGAAATTTTCGTGGTTCTCATGTTTCGCCACCTGCAGCGCTGTCCTCTATTGTCACTTTGTCAGCCAATCACAAATCAGATCCGATCAGCTTTTTGAAACTAAGAATGATTTTTACTTATTCGAGAGAATTTTGCAAGATATAATATTTCTGTCATTGATTTTATTTACCATTCGAGTCCGAACCGTTTGTTTTGTTGTCAAAGAATAATCACGTGATTAAACCCCTATGTCCTCCTAGCGGATAATTATAGAAACTTTTTCTTCAAAACTGGTGCCACCCCCCATCACTCAAAATTGCCATAGATTCCAGACTTTATGTGTATGACCGTGGTCACATCTAATAAGTTTTTCTATTCGCTGACAAGTACAACAAAACTTCTGAAATTCTCAAATTGCTCATATACTTCATTTTAGAAACTGCTATCAATTAAAATATCCAACTAACTCCAGGGCCGTCTTTAAACTATTTGAGGCCCTGGGCACATTAGGATCATGGGGCCCCTATGACCTTGAGAAAACACTATTTAGTTATAATATATAAAGAAAATAGACAAACAAGGTTTTACATTTATTTTTATTTAGTTACTAACTATGAAAAAATAGGATATACAAGCAAAACAAACGTCACAACATCGCAGACAAATACAGGGGAAATCCCGTTCGTCAAGTCAAACGACGATCGGGAGTCGGGAATTCCCCTTTTTGTCTTTGGTATTACGTATGACGTTCCAATAGGTTTCTTTATGACATAAACCACACCGCATCAAATTGTATTCTTACACACCTACATATAGTATAGGTATTTAATTAAGTGGAGTACTTATACCCTGTTTATAGTTGCATTTAATAGTTTGATCTTTTTGACGGATGTCAAATCTGAAATCGATGTAACTTTGCAACGACGAACAATATTTTCTTATTCAAATAATTGTTAATAATCATGAGAATAGACACACTACACAAAAGTACCTGTTAAAGACTCAAGCATTTTCCGAAGGTCTCAAGTGGTTTTTATTGCTTCAAAGTAAAATTTAAATAGAAAAATGGAAAACAATGGTCTCTTACCTACCCAATGTTTTTATGTCCAGTGCAATAAAATTGATTGATGGATGAATTAACTTATTTTGAATAGTTTAAAACATACATAGCCACATATGTTTTACACCAATAGATATTTTGTGTTTCCCATCACTGACCCATCGGTCAAAAAGTTCAAGCTATGTTGTACAAGGTATAGCTATGCGCATGCGGCAAACTTAAGCTAATAAGCGTAGGTATTTGTAGTAGGTCATTATCATCAGATTTTTCAAAATTAATGTTTTTTGGTAATACCTAAATATCGGTTATCATTTGGTAATCTGGCAGGAACTAGGGGGCCCCATTCGATCGCGGGGCCCTGGGCAAGTGCCCATAGTGCCCAGTGGAGAAGAGGGGCCTGACTAACTCCGACTCAACAACTAGATCATCTACCGAAATGAGTCAGTTGCTCGAATTACTCACCAACCTGAAATTGTTTTCTTCGTAGTAACTTTCAACGTATATTCTTTTAGTTATATTACATCGTAATCATTTCCCAATTGAACGGATTATTATATGTATTCTCTTTGTAACCAGAACTTATTACGAAGACTCTTCATTTCTATGAACCAATTCCATTCGTAATACCATGTTTTCTAACTGTTATATAAAGAATCCACTGAAGAAAGAATTTCGTGTATGAAATCACTAAGACGATGTATAATATGAGTAATAATTTTTTTCTTATTATTCGAAAATTGGTATTCATAGATAGATGAACTATTTGAAAAAGGTGTTCAAGACCTATGTGGACACTCAGTATATACGCCATAAAAATCATTTGAAATCGACATATAAGGATTAGGTATCATCAGCCTAATGTTTTCTTCGGTTTATTGAATGATGAATCACAACCTTCGAAATAAATTGTCAAACCATATAATAATGTATTGTGCGATAGTTGTAAAGTTTATTAACTGATATGCTATGGAATCAGTAAACATTTTACAATACTGTTATATGCATTGTGCAGTTCTGTTCCATCCATTATTTTGTTTTGAAGAATATCTATTTTTTTACTATGATTGTTACTATAGGGAGTGTCCCACCTTATTGAGCAAAATGAATAACAAATTTTCAAATTCAATTTCAATTTTCAAAGAAAAAGGTCACCTGAAAAAAGTGTTTGATCGCATATTTTAGTGAAAGAAATGCTGAAAATTGACAAATGACATTTCAGAAGACTCTGTATCTTTTGAGTCCACTGAATTCTGAATTATTTGAACCGATTATTCAATTTTGAATACATATTTCCAAAGTTTTGTTTTTAGATGTCTCAGCTAGAAGAAACTGGAGAATTCCACCAGCAGATTTCAGAATATACCTAGTTTGCTGACAAGTCCGTCTCTTTTAATTCATAATAAGAATTTATCCATCGATTCTACATCAATATACTTAGATTTTTTATTTTTCGTTGTTTTTATATTTTTAATTATATGACAAGAGCTGTGGATTTCATCATGCAAGCGAAACAATTCTTTTCGTATTGCCATCTTCAAATTGGAATGCACAATCACGTTCAGCATTTCTGCGACTTCCAGAACTTCTCATACACTCGTAGTTAGACAATTCTCTTCCAGGCCGTTGTTATCGTTGATAATAACATTCTGTAGAATATTTTCATCGAAGCAAACTCGTTATAAACGTTTCATTTTACATTATCATATTCTTACAATCAGTAGGTGAATGATCAATTTTGTCGTCATAAATTCTTTATTATGATATTATTTCATGAAAACTAGTAGATTTTTATCGAAATTCCCCATCACCAAAAATAAATCCAATGTAATAGAAAAAATACCTGCCTATGGAATATTGAAGTAAAAGATTATTCAGAGGAAAATATAAAGGAATTCCAGTTACGAAATTGGTCTGAAAAACTCATGGAAGAATTTCCAGAAGCATCACTATTTAAAATAGTCATTCTCGACAAGAAATTCAATCATCTGTACTGCAAGTCTCGGGATTTTGTTAACGACCTGCAGTTGTGCAGTACGATAAATCGTTAACTGGTTCATATATTTGCAACGAATATCAGTTCGGTGAAGTGAATGAAAAATTCTTCACATAATGTGCTCCTTCACCTTTTTTCAGAAAATTCTGTGACTAACAACAAGCAGTTGAATATTTGAGAATAATGATCATTCCTTATTCACATGAACGAATTAAAATATTTCAATATTATATGTATTCGATCCTCAACTAAAGTTAGGCGATAGGATAGATAGATAGATAGACGGCGTCCAATAATGACGTCTGACATTTTTGAGGATTTCTGACTTCCCCTCACGTGAGACATTTTATAAAATATTCGTTCTAATTGATTTCTCAAGAACTTGTACACGTTGTATAGTATTTGAACCGTTACATGATCATACAACTTTCCTCTCTATTCATGATCACAAATAGATACAGTAAATATTCACAGATAGATATATAGATATTTATTTCATTCTACAGAGTTGTTATCACTCGTCTGAGGAGTAAGTCATACATACAATACAATACATTGCAATACAATACAGATAGAAAAATAAGAAACAACACAAGATCAATCAATTTGCGACAAAACATTGGACAAAGCAATTCTATAAAATCTAAATGATTGTTTACAGTTCACTTTGAAATGTATGACTGAGTAAGGCTCCGCACCGATTTCAACATTTCCTTTGTACTATTAATATTTTTGATTTCTTCAGGAAGCCAGTTATGAAACTTGATGGCATGGTGTAATGAACTCGTCTCGAAAATCCTCTTTTTATGAATTGGGTGATTGTTGGATTTAGTTGATATTGTAGGCTATGCCAAAGTCATGCCAATTCCATTGACGATTGCATTATAAAATGTAATTATGAATACACAAATTGTTTGGACCATTTTGTTGAAAGCTTGAGGATATAACAATAATCATTTCTTATTGAAATCTTGATGTTTTGCCAGAATTTTTTTTTATGTTCTCGATATGCTTTTCTATTCACAGCTTACATTATTTGCTTTTCAAGTGGTAGGCTCATCAGAGATCCTAGAAGCTATTCAAATTTGGGATTTATTAGAGGGATTACCACCTACTTGTTATAAAAAAAAAACTTTTATTATGTAGGAAATTACTGGAACTCATTACAAAATGTCTCTGATTGTGATCGTGAACCGACTTTATTTAACGAAACTTAATACAATTACGATGCAAACTATTCAATTTTCATTTTGATGACGGTGAAAAACAAACCGTTTTCTTACCACGATCCTATCAGAATAACCATCGCATCAATTCAAAAATATTCCTATTATTGTCTCGTGTTAGTATAGATATTCCATTATCAATTGCAGAACACAGTTATACGAGGAGTAATCAATATTTAATATACGCCCTATATAAACGCATGGCACTCACGCCAAAATTGAGAAACAAAAATAATGATTAGTACTCGTACAAAGTCAACTACCAAACACCTTTTTTATGAGCCATGTCAACAAACGGAATACTGGGCAAGTGAAAGAACCTTATAATATAAATAACATCAGCATAATTCACCAGAACTTACAGTCACTGGGAAACTCTGTGGACAAAATAAATTACATGATAAAAGACCATCCGGACTGCAAAGTAATTTGTGTATCTGAGCATTGGAAAGATGAACAGCAGCTACCAATGTTACCATTACAAAACTTCAATTTAATTTCATACTTCTGTAGAGATGAAGGAAAACACGGTGGAACAGCAGTATATGTCAAAAAAAATGTGAAATGTAAAAGTTGTCCTAGTTTAAATAGTATATCTGTATCTAACCATTTTGAATGTGCAGTGGCGGAATGTCAATTTGGAAACAAGTCAGTTATAGTTGCCTCGATATATAGACCACCAGCCAGTGACATTATGATATTCCTCAATAAAATGGAGGAATTTTTAGCAAAAATTTTCGAAAGTAACAAAATTATGTTTATAGCAGGCGATTTCAATATTGACATTCTAAAGCAAAACCAAACAACTTTTGAGTTTTTAACACTCATGGATTCATTTGGATTGAAGCCATCCATACTAGAATACACCAGGATCTCGAATGATACCGCTAGTTGTATTGACAATATTTTCACAAACTGTAAACCTAAACAAAGCCGCATTTTACAATATCATATTTCCGATCACACAGCCCAAAAACTCTGCTTTGAATCAAACATCGAAAATATAACCTGTAGATATGTTAGATTTTTTACAGAAGAAAATAAAAGGAATTTTTTTGATACCCTTAAACAAGAGGACTGGGCATTAGTGTATGACACTGAAGCAGGAGAAGTCAATAAACAATGGAATATTTTCATAAATAACTTCTGGAATATATTTGTTCAACATTTTCCTCTAAGACTTGTCAAAAACAATACGAAAACGAACTCATCTCGGAATCATGATATTTTGGAATGTAAAAACAGGTTAGATATCTTATTAACACTATCACAAACTGATAGGAGATACAAGGACACTTACAGACAAATAAAACAGAAATATGACAATTTATTGAAAAGACATCAAGCCAGTGAATATGAAGCAAGAGTCAGGAGATCGGACAATAAAAGTAAATGCATGTGGTCAATCTGCAGAGAAATTACAGGTAAATCAATAGAGGATCGAGAAATAAAGATTAATGGAAATGCTAACGATATCCCAAATGAATTTAATGAACACTTATTGTCAGTGATACCTGAACTCTTGGAAAACCTAGAAACTCGTCCTTTCAGTAGCTACGTTCCTGAAAATAACAAATCAATGTTTCTAACACCAGTTACCCCACAAGAACTTTGTAATTTGGCGAAACAGATCAAGAACAAACACACTAGCGGTATTGACGAGATCCCTACTAGCATAGTTAAGACCTCTGTAGAATATATAAAAGATGTACTCTGCTATGTGATAAATAGCTCCTTCAAACATGGAATTTTTCCAGAAAGATTGAAAATTGCTGTGATCAAACCAATATTTAAGAAAGGAAATGCAGAGTTAATGGACAATTATAGGCCAATAAGTTTACTGTCTGGATTCTCCAAACTGTTTGAATTAGCAATGAGTCGTCGCGTGATGAATTTCATGAACAGTTGCAAATTATTTGATGAAAATCAGCATGGTTATATAAAAAGCAGATCTACCCATACAGCAATATTTCAACTTATCGAAGCAGTATTGAGGCATTTAGAAAATGGAGAATTAGCAATTGGAATGTTCTTGGATCTATCTAAAGCGTATGACTGCATAGACAAGGAGCTACTTATCACAAAGTTAGACAGCTACGGAATAAGAGGCAACAGTTTGAGGTGGTTTCAGTCATATATGTATAACAGAAAACAAAAAGTTGTCATTTCAAAAGAAGGAAAAAATTACAGCTCAGCCATAAAACCCAATGAATTTGGCATTGCCCAGGGCAGTATCTTAGGACCAATATTATTCATTATGTTTGTCAATGATCTGAGTCCCTTGGTGCACGATCTGAGGAGTTGTGAAATAGTTAAATATGCTGATGACACCAATTTGGTAATAGGCAATAAGAATAGAAATCAATTGATAGATAACTGTGAGGAATCCATGGCCGCAATAAATGAGTGGTTTCTTGGAAATAAACTTATCCTCAATAAAGAAAAAACAAATGTAGTCTGTTTCAGGACAAAGCATTCCAGAGTAGAAAGGCCAACAGACATTAATATGACTGGAAACATGATAACTGTCTCAGAACACACAAAATTTTTAGGGGTTCACATCAATGAATTTTTGGATTGGTCACAACACATACAAACACTGTTGAAAAAACTTAACAGAACAATATTCGGTATGAGAACTATAGGCAGATATATGAATGAAAAAACCATCAAAATACTGTACTTTGCAAATTTTGAATCGGCAATGAGATATGGAATAATGTTCTGGGGAAGTGACACCCTCATACAGAAAGTTTTTGTGTGTCAAAAAAGAATATTACGGGTCATAAAGAAAAAGGATTTCAACCAAAGTTGTAGATCATTGTTTAGATCCGAAGGAATAATGACAGTTTTTGGTCTGTACATATATGAATGCCTGATATTTCTCTTCAAAAATAAAAAAAGGTTCGACTCTGTTAACCAAACAGCATACAACACAAGAACATTAAATATAAACTACCCTGTACATCGGTTGACCTTAACAGAGAAATGCCCTCAATATACATGTGTGAAATTTTTCAACTTGTTGCCAAACTGGATTAAGTCTATAAAATGTGAAAAAACTTTCAAGATGGAAATAAAGAAATTGCTGGTCCAACTGGAACCATACAATATTGTAGATTTTTGTAAATGATTTTAATTTTGTCTGTTGACGTCTTTTCTTTTGTCTGATTTGCCAGGATTGATTTTCTTGTATTTCTCACATTATGAAATAAAATTCATTATTATTATTATTATTATTATTATTAAAGTCAAAGAAGCCGCCAGGGTCAACGTGGACTCGAGTTATGTGTGTCAACATCCCTTTCGACCAATGAAAACAGTGAATCAGGCAAGCATCGGCATTTTATTGGCCGAAGGGTTATGGACGCTCGGAAGCCATAAATCATCTTTTTTACTCAACAGATTGGATTGTCTGGATATCAGTGGCGTAGTGTGGGGTGTTGAATTCAGAAATTTCATTAAATAAATCGAAAAATGGTGTTTGAGTGCTAAACAACGGCGTAATAATGATTCGATTGCCTTTAAAGGAAAACTTTCTCGCGTATGATTTCAAACGTATTCATAAAAATAATAAATTAATAAAATAAGGTATCCCCGCCTATGGCAGATCAAACGAAATTGTCGGTAAGGGTTCGGAATGAGTTTTTATATTCTGCAATTGATAATGGAAGAACTATACCACATTGAAGAGTTCGCATCATTCGAAAGAGGTCCTATGCAGAGCCGGATTATCCATAAGGCAAACTAGGCACGTGTTTAAAAACGGGAGGTTGAAATGTGGCACGTTCGAATGTTTTCATTTTCAATATAAACACGAATCACAGATTTCCAAATTGGAAGAGGAATCAACGAATCGAAAATTAGAAATTCCATTGATATAATTAAGATGTTTCTGAACTAAGGTTTCGAAATTCGACAATAATCGAATAGCCCACAGGGGGTGAATCTCATAATCCGTCTCTAGTATTCCGTCTGAAAAATTGCAAGATATAAAAATTTCACTTCAGTCCTTGCGGCACGTCACAAATAGGCCGTGTTCTTTTAGGCCGATGCAGGTAATTTTTTATTCATATATAACTTGAGACTGTGAATTTTACGGTAAAATTTTGGTTTTCTGTAGTTTTTTTCAATGATGCTTTTGAATTTCGAAATTGGGCATGCATGATTTTAAATTTAGTTGGCAGGCTACGTATGAATCGGTTCACAAACCAACGGCTCCAAGTGGTACTCGTAATGAGACAAACGAGGCGATGCTGCGAATGGCAGTCGAACTTCACAAGGTGAATTTTCTTCTTGATTCTTTCACATATTTGATGTTGTTTCTCTGAAATTGGCGTTCCATATGATTTTTCCTCAATAATGGGACCCTGAAGATGTGCATCTCATGTAAAGTATTTTGTTTTATTTGCAGAAAAACATCGAGAAGCAGCGGACCACCATGGAAAGTGAGGTAAATTTTCTTTTTGATTTATCTACAACTCAATTTCGAACTCTACATCAATTTCTCCTAGTGAACGATTCTCAGAATTTCGTTCATTCGAAATTGTGCATTCCTCGTAATTAATTATTACTTTTTTACAGGGAATGAACTTCAATGGTGTGCCTTGGCAATGGCGGTTGGACAGTCAAGAAAACCCGTTAATGTATACCGACAAGTGTGGGGAGCTCTGCGACATTTTGGGTTATTGTTGTAGTGTTGGATTCCCGAAGGAGCGGGTGAGAGGGGAATATATTCCACCACCTGGCTATGGAAAACGATTATCAATTTTCGTTTCGTCAAATTTTCATTTTATCGTATTATTTAGTATCATTTCATGGAATTCTGTTTCGAATAATAAATACTTTTATGATTTGAACTTGATTCCTGATTTATTGAGTTTTGATCGCTGATGGTTACTATCACATCTTATAACATTTTTCATTCCATGACAAGTGTAATGAAACCATTGAAATTCTGCAAGAAAGTGTGGTCTATGAATTGCTCCTAATACTTCATCTCAGGAACTGTTTTGACTAACAAAAATTATAATTTACTCATTAACACCCAGTATATATGTCGTAAAAATTAATTGAATTCGACATGTGGAGAATGGATATCATCAGTCTAATGTTTTCTTCTGTTCATTGAATGATGAATTACGACCTTCTATTCAAATCGGCACACCATACAATATTGTTTATATTATAGTTGTAAAATTTATTAGCATCGGATCAGCAAAAATAGTAGAATACTGATATATCCATTGTGCAGTTATCTTCTATTCATCATTTTATTTTGAATAATATCTTTATTTTCGTCAAGACGATGCCGACTATAATTGTTTCTATACGGAGTGTCCCACCTCATTGAGCAGAATGAATCAAATTTATTCAATTTTCAAAGAAATAGGTTATCTATAATGAGTTTTTTTCACAATCGATAGGGTGATCAAAGGAAATGCTGAAAAAATTATTTTTAAACAAATGTCATTTCAGGAGACTCTGTATCTTTCGAGTTCACCGAATTGGAAATTCTTCGAAAAGATAATTTGAAATGGACTACTTCAAAACAATTTCCTAAAAAAGTTTAATAATTTCGCTAGATATTGAGATGATCTGCGTACTGTCATTGAAATCCACCTGATGGCTCTTGTAGCATGAACCATTATTTGTATAATATTCAAAATACGTATTGACTGGTCGGTGCTCTTAAAGGGACGCGGGCCGCCTTTCAAGTCGCACTTTCTGGCATTTTTTGCGTATTTTGGAAGCGCGTTGTATGCAAAAATTATTATTTGAATCAGTAAGATGTAGCGTCTTGAGGTGGGGTGTTCGTTGAAAGAAAGGTAAGCATAATCATTTTCAACAATAGTGTCTTTCGCTTTTTGGCTTTTGCTTCGAAAAATGTTCTTGGTAGATTTCATGGTAGTGAAAACAAAACAATCGATGTTGTGAAACGAAATATACAGTAAAGGTTAGAAAAAATTCCGAAATAGAGCTCAGACACGTCGATTTTTTTTGTTGGGCATTTTTTGTTGTTCATTTTTGATGACGTAATCACTGTTTGAGTTATGACGTCATTATATGTTTTTTCGAATGGTAAATGTTTTAATGGTAATGGTATGGTTGTAATATTTTTTCTTTTCTTACATAATTGTATGTTCTAAAAATAAACGATATTTCATTCATAAAGATGTAATTTATAAAAATTACAACATGACTAAATAAACCCACAAATTATCTCTCTCAAATGCTGAGTGCTCTAATTAAAGCCATTTGCTTTTTGATAATATGCAAGGCGATGTTGAAACTTCTGTAAAACATTATCAAGGATATCAGCGTTAATTAAATTAATTTCGGTCCCAATTCTTCCTTTAAGTTCATCAATAGTCTTAGGTGTGTTAACGTAAACTTTCGACTCGAGGTATAAGACTATAAGACCTCCATTAAGCTAGCAGAACCACTGCCGAATCTTAAAAATTTTTTTCGGCCATAATTTGAAACTAATTAAAGGCTAATTTATTTATAAGAAAAATACCAGAAAGTTTTTGGAAATTTTGAAAACGCCATTATTTAAGGCTCTTTTAAGGCACTCATTTGAACCTATCGCCGAATTCTTTGCTCTTCGTTTAGGGACAAAAATACGCGAGTTCCTTTTCGGGAGAACAACGTGTATGATGATATTCATAGGATTTCTTTCGATTTCATTATTTATTGTTTTCATGTTCTCTTCTAATTTGCTTTGTATAATTTTGAAGAACTTTCTCGCTTCAATCTGCATTTTTTTTATATTATATATCGTCATAGGTGTTTATTTTCGTTCCACACATCATTTTGAAATTTGTTTTGTTTTTATACTATATCTATTTTTTATTTCTATATACATCTAAAAATATAAGTTGAGTAAATTTCTTTTACTATTATTTCTCACTATTTAATCATTTATATCTATATCCGAGAGATATTTACTATAAAATTTCATTCCTGTATTTTCATGTCTAGTCATTCTAAAATATAACGAAAGAAACATCGTGCGAACATCTTTGTATTAGAAGTTATTTAATGATGAAGTTCACCAGTATCGAAGTTTTATTATAAGCCAAGTAGCAAGAAACGTGCACACTTCAAATAATCATATTTTCAACAGGGTCGTGCCTACTGAGATTTGACCAATTATTGCAATGATACATTATCTTTCCATGTAATTTGAATACATCAAAAAAACTAATTTTTCCTATGTTGCGTCTGACCCTCTCCCGAATTCCAACCGATAAGTTGGTCGGTCAGGACCAATAAAGCATCGGCGGCCTATACGTAAAGACCCGTTTGATGCGCCGATTTTTTTGTTAACATAATTGTTTTAGAGTTCTGGGTAGTTTTGATATGAAATGAGTAAAACTTAGTTATAGACAGGAATCTGAGATATAAGGTCTCATTGTTTTTTACTGATTTTTTGGGAGAGCTCTGAAGTTCTTTGATGATATTTCGTAGAATTCATGGAATTATAGAGGTAAAATACTAAATACTTCTGCTTGTTATATGAAAACAAAATAGGTATAATAAAAGAATACTTAATTCGAATTGAATACTTTCAAATGGAATAACTGGTTTTTTAAAATCTTCAACCACAGATATCGTAAGAACATTTTCATATTACCATATTCATATCTTGATTTCACATTCAATTCACAACACGATTGATTGATTGATTGATATAATTGATTAATAGATTAGTTGATATCTACTGTGCATAATTTATCAAAAGTTACAGCGCATCCATTTGAAGAGTGGCAAAAGATGGGCAATGCCTTCAAAACTTAGTAAAAAGTATTTTACATTTCGGAAAATACATCTCGTAAAGTATCTCAAATGCAGTTTGGCTCATTAGACTGGGGAAGTAGAATGACTCGCTTAGGAATAAGCATAACAAAAAACTGAATGGAAGTTGTTATATTTGCGCAGATACACAATCTTGAAATATTACAACTCATACAGGGTGTTCAGCCTAGGCGGGTCAACATTGAGGAACACCGTATATTCTTGCTAGTAGAATTAAAAATGCAATTTCCTCAAAAACAATCAATTGCAGAGAGTACATTATGAGGACGTTATTTGGAAGCATGAAATAGTTCTACAAGATGATGAAGTAATATACCAGGTGTCTCATTTGAAAAAAGTGAGTTTTTGCTAATTGAAATCTCCTAAATTGATGCTTATCTAAAAAACACCTCGTATACTAAACGAGACTTCTGCTCTCTTTTCTCTTCGTATCCACAAAATGTATTCACTGAATTATCCCTGAGAACGTTTTCTGGCAACATTTATGATTTACCAATTTTCGTTTTTCTTCCGCTCTAGTTCGACAACGTTGCATTTTATGAGAAAAAAACCGAGGACTAGATGCAGGATATAACGTTGATACGATAGTAAAGGAATATACAGGGTATTCCTCGAAAAAAAACAACTCAATGTTGTCTCGGCTAGGTCGAACGCCCTGTAAATCTAGAAAAATCTCAGAATCTGCTCAAATATAACAAATTTCATTCGATTTTTCTTTCTATTCTCATTCCTAAGTGATTTATTCTACTGATGGGCCACCCTGTATAATTCAAAATATTGTTTTAAAAACTATTTAATTATAAAATATCAAATACGTACTTTGTATTTGTTTTTCAAATATAAGTAATTTAAATGAGCGATAACTGCGGCAACAGGTGTTATTTTTCATTATTTTCGAGTTTTTAATCGAAAGAAAAATACTATCAAACCGACTCTGTTGTCTTGAAATCGAAACGTGGTATTCAAAACGATGTCTGCAGCCATCGCCCCTTACGAGGGCTTCTCAACACCCTGAAATCCACCAATAGCTGCTGAGAATTCCAGGAACCACTGTTATCGGTAACATACCTAACATAACAGCAAAATCCCTACTCTCGTGAGAAAAAGAGAGAGATAGATAGTAGTGTATTTATTGGTATACGTTTGCCATTTTGCCACTAGTGATGTACTACCGTCCGTGTGCACGTGCAGAATATATTCGGGAAGAAATGGCGTCTGTTCAGTATCTTTCGAGGGAAAAAACGAGAATGGGGAAGTTCCAGATTGTTTTGAGTCATCAACTGAAGAAACAAGGGTACGTATTTTCAATAAACTTGAAATATAAGGTAATTTTGCACTTATCCTATTTTCTTTACAAAACATGTGGTCATCTTTTCGATGTTTCGAAATTCCATCTTCCACCTCGTAAGTTTGAGATCAACATTGTGCGGCAATTGTTTGTAATTAACACTAATTATATAAAAATTCAACGGTTTGATACTATTTTATAAATTATTCCAAAGCCTTCATAATAAATACATGCTGGCATTTTTAACTTGACACTTAACAGAATAATACGTGAATTTTTCAGTGGATTTATTCTCCGATTGAATTTTCAATATGGCTGCAATTCCAGAATTGATTTTTCATATTATCTTATCATTTTAAGTTTTATCTCTATTAATTTTCCCTATACTCAGAGGCCTTTTTAACCCAACTTTGTCTACCAATAATGCCAACTTTTTTGTTTTAGTATAAACGTTCCTTTTTCGAAATCAATAGCTCGATTTTTTTACTGTAGTTACAAATAATTTTTAAGGATCAATAATAAAATGTATCGATATTCTCTTCAATTCATTAATTAATGAAGAGACAAAATAGTCTAAATCTTTCGAATTCAGAACATCATTCGGGAAAGTATCCATCACAATTTTTTAAAGATTGTAATGAAACCTGAAAAAAATATATTATAGAGTTCTCATATCTCGAAAATGACTGGACTCGAAATCACCTATTCACAATCCGATGTTCCACTGCGTTTTAAATATGCTAGCTATTTGATTAAGCGATTAGAACATTTTGTTCATTGCTTGAAAAGAATAATAATAAGATAAGCATGCATATTTTAGTTCAATAGTCATCATTGCACATTTGATTTTAACCTGAAAGCAATTCGACCTTTCAAGTTTAGTCGAGCAGTAAACTTGGTTTTTCGTGATTTTTGGTGAGATATGAAATCAGGGCCGGATTAACCCTCAACGGGGTCCTAGGCAACCTTCAACTTGGAAGCCCTTATTTTTCACGTCCGTTTCTTTCTTTCGATTACAAAAAATACAAACTTATATTTTTCATAAAAATAATTGTATTGTCCCAATGTAATAATATACAGTTCTGGTTATATTTTTCTTTCACTCAATAGAATTTTATGTTTGTAAGAAAATTTTAGAAGTATTTTTAATTTTTCGGGGGTTCTCAGGCAACTGCCTATTCTGCCTACTTGTTAATCCGGCCCTGTATAAAATTGAGTATGGGAGAACAGAGTCAAGATCGTTCACTGTTCCGACGCAAAATCACAAAATAACTAAACATACAGTAGAGTCACTTGTTGTCGGTCCCTGTGATGTTGGTGTTTAGAGTTTCTTTTTTTTATGAATCGAGTGCGCAGGGAATCTTGCACAGTCAACCAATGATGAGCTCTCTCGACCATGTCATTTTTTACAGATCAAATGCGATCAGGTGCGACTTCAAGAAATAATAAACCCTAACTCGATATCCGACATAAATTCGAAAAATTAAAATTGGTCAATACCTGATTAGGTTGATTATCTGTGGAATATTTCAGTTGCATTCAAAGAACTTCATGTGTACTCCTATTAAGCACGAAAAGTGCTAAGTTATCCAACTATTTCTAGAATAGATTTTAACTGTGTTAAATTTCTAAACAAATAAGAAACAGTCGAAAGTAAAAATAATCCTTATTTTTTATAGCATTCGTGACAAACTATAGAAACCATCCATTGAAATATTTCTGTTAATTCCAACTTGTTCGATTTGTTGAATAACCTCAATAAAATAAATTTCACCCTGTATATAATTCTTTCGAATTTCAAACGTATTCCCTGAGAAATACCGATTGATTTTGTTCTTGAATTCTTCGACAGTTACATCCCCAAACACGGCTCTGAAATTTTCTTCACTGGAGTTCCCAAGCACGTCACCGAATGGGATTTGGCGGAGTTCTTTAACAAAGCAGGAGAAATTTTCCAACTTCGCCTTATGGTATCTGATGATTATTGCACAAACAGAGGATTCGGTTACGTCACTTATATGAATCCGGCGACAGCCAAAAAAGCGGTAAGGATTTTTTCAAATAGATATTCGGGTTCACACTGACATATGACAATGGGACCAATTGGCCGAGGTTGCCACTTTTTTCTTTGCAAACTGAAGGACATTGGTTATAATACACAAGAATAAAAAAGTAGTTACATGGGATCAAAGTAAAGTACAATTCATTCATTCATTCATTTTCATGAATACATTTAATATTATATTTTTTGATTGAAATTTGCAGTTTTTACCAAATTCATATCTCGATTTTTCAGCATCATTCCAATTTAAGTCCAAGTTGAAGTATTTCAATCTTTCATTCATAACAGAACATACTCTTCATCAGGGCCGGATTTAAACTCAATACTGAAATTTTAGTTTATATATCTAATTTTTTTTAAATTGAAATATCTAATTTATTGCAGGAAATTTGTTATATTACTATATAATTCAGAAATATAAAATAATGATTGTTTAGAATTATGAATTTTGCACTAACGGTGACTCATAATTGTATGGCATCAATTTTTTCACAAACACGTATGCATTTTCGATTTGCAAATTGGTCGATTAAATCTTCGCAATCTGAACATTGAAGTCCGTTTGATTAGATGTATAGAATAGCTGAGTAGCTTGAATATTACTTCGAATTCTAAATAATACATTGATTCAACTGTTAGAACAGTTATTTTGGTCCATATATTTTATGAATCGAGAACATTTTGAATGATAAAATTAACCTAACTTACTGCTACCGGAGTATCGTTAAAAAAGCAGTAACACCGCACTTTCTGATGAGCTTTCACAACTATATATATATATCAGGTTTTCGCATATATGAATATTCAATAATGTGAACAAGTTCAATATCGCTCTATGAAGTCATATTACCAAGTGTAAATCGATCGATGAATTTCGTTCAACGAAAATACAGAAAATAAAGAAATCACAGCATGCAAAATATATTGTTATAAAGTACGTGTGGCAACCCTGTGCACGGAAGAAGAATATTATAGCGATGAGCTTTTCGTTTGATAGGTGCAACAACTGGAGAAAAATCAGCTGATGGGAAAGGAACTGAAAATGGAACTCTCTATGGACAACTGCAGGATTTTCATGAGCGGATTTTCTACTAACTTAACCAAAGATCAGATTTGGATGGAACTTCTAGCGAAAGGCGTGAAAAACATTGTCGATATAATCATGTACAGGTGAATATACAAACACAATCCATTCCAGTCGCGTGAAATTCACGATTTCTCATTGAATTTCAGGAGTTATACAGACAGGGCTAAGAATAGAGGCTTCGTCTTCGTCGAATTTCAAACTCACGAGCAAGCAGCCAGTGTTCGAGCAAAGTTCCACAAGAATTTGACAATACATGGGAAAGAGGTGATTGTTGATTGGTCGGTTCCCTTGCCGGAAGTAGAAGAGGAAGTAATGCAAAACGTAAGTTATGTGTACGTGTTGTTGGTATCGTAGCCACAGCATGAAATCGAATGAAAAGTCTCCAGAGTCAAATTTTGCATATTCGAACTCGTATTCTGCATGTTTTTAATTGGAAATTTAATTCCAGACTCCCTGTTATTTTCTTCCATGTAACAATTGAATTCAGATTAGTTCGTAGTATAGCTTGTACTTCAAAGTCGATTTTCACCACTGAAATATCAGAGATTCAGTGGCGTAACTATACTATAGGGGCCTGTGGTAACTTCTTTGGAATGGATGAAAATCGTCGCACTGTAACTACTCAAACTAATTGCAGTTTTATTTCTTAGCTCGCGACCTCTTGGGCTAGGGGGCCCTTTTGAGTCGGGGGCTTGTGACATTTTGCCAGCCCTTCTATGCTATAGTTACGCCATTGCAAAGAGTATATCCGTTAAAATATTTCATATTTCCGAAAGCATCACAAAGTTACATATCATACCCTTACATTGAGATTTTTCTTCTGCTACATTATTGAAGGGTGATATCCTCCGGCCGCCATTTTGATTTCACTCGTTTCGAATGAATTTTATTAAAATGTATGATTGTTTGCCCAGAACATATAGATAACATTATCTTATCTTGATTTTATTATCAATGCACATGTTTCAGGTTAAAATCATTTACTTGAGAAATTTGGAGGTAAACCAAACTCAGGAGGAGTTGAAAAGTGTTTTGGTCCGTTATGTGGTGAACCCTGTATTCTTGAATAGGGTTCACAAATTCAAAAATTACGCCTTCATTCATTTGGCAACCAGGGATGTAGCGGAAAAACTTATGGATCAACTAAAAGGTACGAAAACATTGTTCAAAATGGAAAGTAAAATTACCTACTGATTTTTCTTTTCATTTTCAGAACACTACAAATACTCTGTAGTCGAAGTGGAATGGGCTAAACCTCCCAATAGATTCACCTCTCCTGAGTATCGACATGGCCAAATGTAAGTATTTTATTACAGGGTGTCCCAATTCCATGTGCCATAAAATCTACTTCGAAAAAGACGGTATTTCTAAAAATTTTTACACTTCGATTTCCTCACTAATATATGCAAATTATTCATTTACCTTGTTATATTTGAGATACATCAAAAACGTTTCTGTAAATAACGATTCATATTATATTTTGACAAGCGATTTTGTTGAATTGTAATGTTATAGTGGTTCCATGAGATTGGTGAGATTTTCTCATGGGTGTTTCAGAATTGCAAGACAATATGTCAGGTACGTATAATGAGGAAAAAAATTCCGATGAACATGTGTCCGATCTCAATTATTAGCGGAGTTACAGGGTGTTGAAAGTTAAAAAAAAGGTTTTTATTTTATTGTGCTTGATCTACTGCAGATAGAGCTTTTCAGAATTTTTATGAGTATCGAGCAATATGTGCCGCTTAATATAAAAGTGAATGTTTTCCAAATACCATAGAGGGTGTTGCATTTTCCGAGGTCTCAATCCATATAAGTCTCAAGAAAAACTTGCTCGTACGCCACTGGTGAATTTTAATATTAGTTTCAAGTTCTTCAACCTATTACCTAAATTTTATCCCTGACTTTAGGTCGAAGTCCGTTCAGTTTCCTCAGAAATTGATCAATTTGTATAAATTGGCTCAAAGTGACATACTCTGAAATGTTTATACTATTTTGATATTTGATATTCATCAAAGCATCAAAATCAAATAAAAAAGAAATTCATCAACAAATGTTTAGAATATTTGTTCAAAGTGGCCTCCGTTTTGTCGAATGCAACATTGAGCACGACGAATCCATGATTCTTTGGCACTTTTCTCCTTATTTTGTACCTGAAATATTGCCGTGTAATTCTGAAACACCCTGTACATAACAACAAATGAGAACCACTGCTTTCATTACATTTTGCTCAATATAAGCGAATGCAGTGAATGCACCACTATTTTCCCTGCTAATTGATTAAGAGATATAATTTATTCCAGAGTTATTCTCATACATTATTGTGTGTAAATGATATGAAATGAATATTGCATTATAACTCACATGTCAAAATTCAAGATCCGACAACATCGCACTTGTTGCTCATGAGACTAACTCCCCGTTTGCCGTGTTACAACATTTTATATTTTGTGACAGATTTCGATTTTATGTCTGATATCAAGTGAATTTCTCATTAGAAAGTATCTATGTGAAGTTTTGACAAAGCCCTGCGACTTTCAGCTGTATCTTTAGAGGTTCCCAAAATATTCATTCTAATCAAAGATTCACCGTCAAGTTAACCTAACTTCTCACGGCTCAACGCTACATTTCCTTGGACACCGTGTATAATATAAACGTGAATATGTTTTCAGAAGCAACATGAACAGGAGGACACCACGTTGCCCGAATTGTTCTGCCCATTCGGCTGACAGAAGCCCTTCAATTTCTCCAGTGGAATTTGTTGGCAGGCGTGGCGGCACGTCATCGTTTTCAGAATTCTCTTGTTCATCTTTCGATGAAGAATTGCAGATGTCTTCGGGAATATCGAATCATCCAAGATTTCAGGTGATTTTTTCTTTCAAATAGGGTTCATTTGGTATATTCAGAAGTTAACTATATTTTTTTACAGCTGGACAATATAGGAACTCGATTTTTAGATGATTTTGGGAGAATGTCAATAAGTGAAACTCCGCACAGATATCGGTGAGTTTTTGAAAATATCCTTAAATATACCTTGTGTATTTGGTGAAGGAACCAGTTCGAACTGATCGAAACCTCATAAATTGTTCCTTTGACTACTCGAGAATGTGTTGTCAGTATTTCAAAGCAAAATTCGAATTACTTCTGTTATTAAACTACCTGAAGATTGAGAGTGGATCAGGATGGCCAAATTCCTGAATACCTAATTAGAGAAGGAATAACCAGATATTGGATTGAATTTGGAAGATATTTCATACAGATTTTCAAGTACACTTTTTTGAAATTTCTCAAGTAACGGGAAATACCACTAAGTGACGAAATCCTTCCGAACCTCTCTTAATCGATGAATAATGTTATTGGTACAGTGTACATCCAATGTCAAGGATTAAAATCAAAACAAATAGATTCTAAAGCGTTTTGAAATCAGCATTTTCATTCAAAATTTAAAAACGCCAGAAATAAGTGGGCGGGCTATGAGCGTATGACGTGCTACACCCTAAGTCTATCTTTGTTTCCATTATATATGTTTTGCTCACACCACTGTTATATTTTCGATTCTACTTGTGGATAATTTTTCTCGAAAACTATATCATTTCATTATAATTTGTGGAAAAAATATCATTCATATTGTATTATTTCACATCTTTTATTCCGAGAATGAGTTGTGGTATTTTGGTGCGGCAACACAGCAAGATTTACCACGATTATCTAGGATTGGTCAGCTCAAGGTCGATGGCCGTATCGGGTTAAGCACGTCACACTGCGTTTAACCAATAAGAGCAACCTTTGAAAATGGCGCATGAAATTGTATGTTTGAAATCGATTCCGTTTATTTCTTTATTTTATTCATGATATAAATTGAAAAGAAAATAATGAGTGTTAGCTTTTGGACAAACAGAACACGATTAAGCTGTTTTGAAAAAATAGTGTCTCCCCATTGCAGCCAAAAATGGTGGCTAGAACATGATCATGAAGTTATTGAAGAATCGATCAGAATTCCTCATGAACATTCTTCATCTCATTCCAATCCATATGAAACTATTCCTTAAATTATATGAT
Organism: Plagiodera versicolora; assembly: GCA_037013635.1. Taxonomy (NCBI): domain Eukaryota; kingdom Metazoa; phylum Arthropoda; class Insecta; order Coleoptera; family Chrysomelidae; genus Plagiodera; species Plagiodera versicolora. The sequence goes on along the minus strand of CM072991.1, from coordinate 4,254,673 downwards.
CAATGACTTATTTAATATATTTCGAAAATATTCGGGAAAGAAATGTACACAGTATACAAGTACACTAGTATTATTTTATAACCCCACAGAGTTACTTGGTGATCAGTAATTGAATATAATATCATAAACGGAACCAAAACTGGAATGATTTGATATAATTATTTACTACAAACCCAGTAATACGGTCAATATAAATTGAATCACAAACTCCTTCAACTGTTTTTATTGCACTTGTGTTGATTCAACAATGATTTTTTTTTTCATTTGAAAAGGAGAAAATTACGATATTAAAACATGCCAATTTCAATTACGCCAATCACCATTAGGATCATATTTTTAGAAATATGATGTTGACATTGTTGAAAAAATTGTGATAAAAACAGGTAGGAAATTTTACTATTTCCGGCAAAAATTACTCGGAAATATTCTAGAGTATACTTCAAAATATGAATAAGATACATACCTAATACCAACACTTCTTGATTAATTTTTTATTTAAAAAAAAAACGAAAAATACCAAAAATTCAGTCTACTGCATTCGATTTTTCTTTGAAAGATATTAAGATTGAGGAATAGAGTTCTCAAAATTCCTTAGGAATATTTTGCCTCTAATCGAATACTTAGGTATTATTGCTCAGTTTGAAAATTTGCTTGTAGTAAAAATCAAACTCAGAACTCAAAAACCGAAAACTTCTGATCTATATTTTCATAAATTCTCCAACAGAACTTCCACTCCTTGTACTCATACGAAGACCTCCGTGGAAGCACCAGTACCATTCTACCCCCGTTTAAATGCAAACTATTTGGAAATGGGCACTTTTCCGGTGGCCACGCCTTCCGTAAATTACATCACTCAATATAACGATTCGTTAGTTCTTCCGTCAGACCAAATTAACGATTGCATGAAGGGGAATGCAGAAACATCAGTACCTCGACCAGTTTCTGGATACCGTGAAAATTCTGCCCGCCTTGATGAAAACACTAGGTATGGTATATTCATAGTTGAACTCGGGTGCTGAATTTTTCTGATATTTTTTTTGCTAGGTTGCAAACACGAGTGGAAGAATTATTCAAGAAAATATCTGAGCTCTTTTCTGAAACGTAGCTCGATGGGTGCACTATTTTAATATTTTTTATAAAATGTATTGTTCGAATTTTCGAGTTTTTTTCATGTTTCATTTGTTCACGTTTTTCAATATAGTTTTTTATTATTATATAACTATTTTTATATATTTGTAGAGTTTTGTGAAGAATATACAATTATTTGTTCCGTATAAAGTGTAGATTTTGCGTTTCGTCATGGATTCACCGTCGTTTGCGATCGAGTCACACTATACCAATCAGCGACAAGCTGCATTTCTAGTGGCTGACGTAATTCAGTGGGTTGATGCAAGATAACAAGATTGAGTTACGTTGAAACGAAACATACATTCACTACAAGGATTGATTGGTCTCCAGACAATCATCATTTTCAGTGAAAATGATTTGAAAATTTTCGAAAAATAACTGCCCACACTTATTGTTTCCAGTTAGGCAATCCAGAACACGTGACCAAAAATGGCAGCTGGCGGCAGGCATAGTTGTCACATAGTTGTCCGTGACGGCAACGCTGTAATCTGTATACAAGTATAGATTATACTTCGGGTGCGTTCCATTAAGAGCAAACACTACCTTTATGAAACGGGAATCGGTTTTGAGACTTCAGTTTTTTTTTTCTAAGATTTTTTTTTTGTGCAAATGATTCAATACATTTGTTGAAATTCCGGTATTTGACTGATTTTTCGAAATGATGATTTTTAAGAAAAAAAAGTGATACGACATGATGAATGGAAAAATTAAGGAGATTCCGGAATTCTTATGAGGCCTCTGAGTCCATACAAAAAATATTTCTTTCGGGAAATCATTAGTTTTTGCAAAAAACCGATTCCACGATCGGAAAATCTCTGTCCGACTAGCGCTGCCCTCTGCATAGTATAATATAATTGAAAGACGCCCCGATGCCTTCGGCAACGTTGTAGAAGCTTCGTACGGCTAGCCCTCCTGAATATCGTAACTAAGCGACAAGATTAGATATTGCTGTCTTTTTCTTGTGGGTTATTAAGGTAATTCCCTCGGACCGACGTATTTAGTAGATTATGATTTGATGTTGAGTGATATTGAATGGGCGGTACAGGACACAGGTGATATCTGAATAAATAGTCCCATAGTCGTATCTCCAAACATTATTCCTTTGTATACCTTGGTAATTGAAGTGTTGAGTGTTGTGGGTTTTTTCGTGTTTTGAGAGTGGGACTTGTGGAAAGAGCAATGGGTCGAAAAAGTGATAGGGAAAGAACTACCAAACGAGAAAAATGTTTATTTTCTCGAAGGAAATCTCGACGCCAATTAAGACGAAGGTATGTTTTTTTTCAATTTATATAAATAATTGTAGGAGTACATTCAGATTTTATGATTATATATTATATTGGACATATCGTGATAGTACAAACATTTCCCAAAAAAATGGGAGACTTTATTTAACTGGGAGGCCAAATTATGTCAAGAGATTTCATTTTCCGGTCAGAAATCACGAAAATTTAGAAATAATCCCAGTAAATATTTGAAACATTCTTCCATTTTACAGTGTCACCGAGAAAATGCGCCTCATTGAGATTTTTTAATTATCTATTATAATTTCATGGAACCATATTCTTTGAATTTAATCAATTTTAGTTGTTTTTCACAGGTACCTGAAAAATAATATTTTGGCAGAAATCCAAAATGTGATCCCACATCCGATCAGTAACGTGAACATTGAAGAGATGTGAGTTTCATTTTCATCTTGTGTTGAATTCTCATATACATTGTCTAATCATTAGCATCTTGCTAGCCTTTGATTGTATCAGGTCATTTGCTCATAATCGTCAACAATGGATTATGTCAATGATGGTCTTGAATATAATAATAATAATAATAAGTTTATTCACTTTCCATCACCAATTATATATTAATTAACCATTTTGAAATTGGGGTACTCATTTTTATCAGTTTTTGATGATGTAGCTAATTCAAAAGTATGTTATTCTGGGATATTATTCACATTGCGTGGAACTGCCTGGGCGGTTTTTTTTTTCATATAATTATTTCGATTTCAGTGTACCTGATATTGCCGAAAATGCAAACAATGCGGAACTTTTTTCTCATCATTCGAATTTCATCGCCTCGGCTCAGTTTGAGCCGCAACCCGGTTGCAGTCATGATGAAATCGATGCACCTTCGAAAAAAAATGCAACTCCCTTTGTGTTGACTGGAAGGAGAATAGTCGACATCAGTTTCTTATTCAAACAAATTCTTGACGGCGAGAAGCATAATCTTTTTGGATGTGATTTCACAGATATGCAAGTTATCGAAGAAGTGCGAAAGGGGTTTATGTCAACATTTACGTTGAAATGTAAAATGTGTGCCATAACTCAGCAAATTTATTCTGAGGACCCACGAAATATTTCGGGAACAACCGAATCCATGGACATCAATTCAGCCTTGACTTTAGGAGCAGTTTCAACCGGCATTGGTTATTCAACATTGGCTGAAATTGCAGCCGCAATAAACATGCCAATGATGGCTGAAAACACCTACTCTCATTATCATGACAAACTTTCTGATTTCATCTGCTCAACAGCCAAAAAAGTCATGGAAGAGGCCGGGAGAGAGGAAGCACAGTTGGCCAGAAATTTGGGAGAAATTGATGAAAATGGAATTCCATTCATAACTGTGGTAGCAGATGGAGCATGGTCGAAACGATCATATAACGTCAATTATAACGCAGCTTCTGGTGTGGTAAGTTCTACTTTCACATTTTCATGAGGATTTCGTTGTTCAATTACATTTACATTACATTCATTTCAGGGATGTATTGTAGGACACCGGACTGGAAAATTATTACATTTGGGAGTCAGGAACAAGTTCTGCAGTACTTGCGATTTTTACAATAGAAAAGAATCAGAAATACCCCAACACAAATGTTTCAAAAACTGGATTGGTACTTCTACATCAATGGAAACAGACATTATCGTTGAAGGATTCCAAAGCAGCAAAGCCACGCATGGGTTGAAGTATCTCACATTGGTTGGAGATGGCGACAGTTCTGTCTATTCAAAATTGATGGAAACGAAACCTTATGGACCCCAAACAGCTATTACAAAAATCGAATGTAAGAACCATTTATTGAGAAATTTTTCTTCAAAATTGAGAGATATAAGCAGTGAGTGAACAATTTCATCGACTTGATGAACATTCTAATTATCTAATTTTTTCAGAAAGGAAAAGAAGCTCTTCAACGAATGCCTTGGTGCCAATATTCCTGAGAAAAGAAGTCGAGAATAATGCTAAACGCTTGCGATTCGCCATTAGTAAGGCAACGAAATACAGAATCGAAGAAAATACTGATTTCAAAACAAAAGTAGAACAATTGAAAAACGATATTCTCAATGCTCCTTCTCATGTGTTCGGTGAGCATGCCAAATGTGATGAAATCGGTTATTTCAAATGTGATAAGAAAGGCAGCAATGTCGTATCCTCAATGAAAGAATGTGGTTTATACAGAGACATCCAGGTTTGCATGAATCGACTCATTATACATATCGAGAGTTTACTATACAATATGAACAATAATGTTGCTGAACATTATAACTCTATAGTTTGCAAATTCGTTGGAGGCAAGAGAATAAACTACTCGAGAAAATATTCTTATCAATCCAGATGTGAAGCTGCCGTTATATCATTTAATAAAGGACCAGAATATTATGGAGTGCTTCATGAATCGATGGCAAGGGGTAGCCCCAATTTATACACCAGGAAGTATATGGAAAAAATCAAAAAGAGAAACCTGAGATATTCAAAGTTGTCAAATGAAAGAAAGGCGCGAAGACAAGAGCTTCGAATAAAAAAAGGGTTCGCTTTTCCAGATAAAGACTATGGAAATATCGACAAATCAATCCCTGATATGAATGATGATGAATATATTTCCAAAGAAATGGAATTCCTGAATAAATTGAAGAAATCGCAAGAGGAGATCGATTATATTGAAAAAAATACGAAAGACCAGAGCTCTTCCCTTTTATGGATGAAAGAAAGGCAAAAAAGGATCACTGCATCTAATTTTGGAAAAATTTGTAAAATGAAATTGAAAACCCGCAGCATCAATACGATAAAGGAATTATTGTACAAGAAATTCAAGGGCAACAAAGCGACAGAATACGGAAAGCTGAATGAACCGTTTGCAATCGAAGATTTCGAATCAAAAACAAATTTGAAAGTTAGGAAGAGTGGATTCTTTATTGATGAAAGTCACTGTTTTTTGGGTGCCAGTCCTGATGGATTGGTGGATAATGACTCCATTGTGGAAATAAAGTGTCCCTTCAGTATCAAGGAAATGTGTCCAGAGGAGGGAATAAGGATGAAGAAAATCAAATTCGGCAAACTTGAGGATAACAGATTCGTTCTGAACAGGAAACACAATTACTATTTCCAAGTTCAAGGGCAATTGGCGATTACTAAAAGGGAGAAATGTTTCTTCGTAGTATGGAGTCCAAAAGGTTGCCTTGTGGAAGAGGTAACTATTGATCATACTCTCGCTTTTTTCACTTGACAATGTGGTTTTTTCAGATATCCAGAGATGATCATTTCTGGAGACATGAGATGGTGCCCAAATTAAAAATATTTTATTTCAATTGTCTTCTGCCGGAGCTAATTGATCCGAGATTGGCGAGGGGCTTGGAAATTAGGGAAATTTCTAGGGAACAATTGAGAATCATACAAAATTATAATATAGAATGAAAAAAATATATTTTTTATGTTCATGTATCGTGTTATTATTCATCCTTTGAATAGACACCATTGCAAGTAATTTGATTAAAAAAGATATATGGAGTATCAGTGATTTTGATTTTTTTCTAAGGCTAAGAAGCATTTGGTGACACAAAATGTGTTGAAATCAATCGGTGTAGTAATGAAGGATGTCCGAGGAAAGTAATCTACATATAATAATAATAATATAATAATATAATGTTTATTTCAATAAAATGGTAAATAACAAAGATAGTAAAATAATAAATTTTCAATAAACATGTGTTCACTCCGAAAGTCGAAACTTGTATGGAGCGTGTATACACAAATAATGAACACAAATAATAAATGTACCTATAAGATCAACAATATAAGATCAACAATACAGCAAACATTTAATATCATTTCAGTCAAATATAAAAATAATTGTATAAGCTGTTATGGGGTGGGGTTGTTCATCCCCACACAAATATACACCATAAAAATGAATTGACAGAATATACAGATGAATACATGTATACATACACATACAGACACATACATAGATGAATGATTGGCAATGGAATAAATTGAACATACAAAGGTTTTGATTTTCATCTTAGTTCCACCGTACTGTGTATAGTTTCTCGTGATTGTGACTTTATGAACTTATTTAGATCTCTTTTAAAAATAGATGGGGACATGATATTCTTTATGATTTCAGGTAAGAAATTGTAAAGTTTCGGGCCAAGATATGTGTAGCTTTTTTGACCTATAGTTTTAGTTTTAGTTGAAGACATAATTGTAAAAATGGAAATCTTTTCAAAGGCAAGTTTTTGTTCAGATGCACTGAAAAATTTATATTTTGTTCAATGAGAAAACTGATGGAATGTATTGTCACATTGAGAAATAATTTATGTGGTCATTGGAAACTTGAATTTCATCATTATCAAGGAATAACATTGAAAAGCAAATGTTGAAACATCGGCCGTTCAGTTTTTGCGAACTTTTGACCGCGCCACTGCTCTTCCTACGCGACGAACCTAGCAAGAAGAAAGAATACAGAAATCAAAGTAAATAATGATTAGTAATCGAGAACGGTTAGAGACTGGGTGCAGGGTTGCCAATGTTGACCGTGTTCACTATGGTTATTCCCGATCTTGATAAATATATGCCTACAAACCCGACCTGCGCGGGGTGTGTGAGGAAAGCAGTGGAATTCGGTGACGCGCTATTGTTTGCTCTTGGTTCTGTGCGTCATCGAAACGCTCACGCCGACCCACCTATTGAGATGGGGTGTCGTGAGCATGAATCATGACGTCATTCATGACATTTTCGCCACGACCCCAACGATCGTGGTCGCCATGTGGAACGTCTGAATGAGTGTTTTGGGCGTTGTGAGCGCTTAATGGAACGCACCCTTCGTGATTGGTGGTGATATACTTGCTCACATGTGTATAGTGGAATAATGACTAATGTCAATAAAATGTCACTTTTCTTGTCGGATTCTCGAGAGTTCATTCAATTCTATCTTATGCTGATAATGTAGCACATTGGGTATTCTGTAGAAGCTTATAGAATCGCGATCTCTTTGGCTTCCACAATTAATCACACAGCAAGTATTTGGCATGTTTTCCTAGCAATATTTCACAAAAGAACCCACGAATAGCAAAATATTTATTTAACTAATGTTCTATTGGATCATCCAAATTGATCTCAGAGTCACGCCATTGAATTTACAGAAATACCAGTTAAAACAGCTGTTTGTATGTGTGCCCCCCAGCAGCCATTTTAATTTTCATCTGACAGCATCTTGGATTGCCTAGATCAGTTCAACGTGATATTACTCTCGAAATTTCCCATTAGACTTTCTACAGGTAGATTATCAAAACAACAACATGAACTTTCTTACGAACAAATCAACACTTCTCCATACTGCGAGTAGTCGTACCGTGGTACGAATAGCCACTGCCACAAGCCACAACACACCTTGGAAGAGCACCAATCAGATCGAACGAGGTCAAATAATGCCGCGAGAACCACCTAAAGTAGGGAGAGGGAAGAGTGCTATGACTGCTGTGGTTTGGCGGCCGGTAGTCTAGTTTGTGATGTTCTAGTGAATTGAATTAATTTGAAGACGATGGCGGATCCCCTATTCGACCTCACCCTTCACAAAATGGAGTGCAGCAAAGGCGACTTCTCGTCCATGTATGAAATATCGCACATGAACGGCCAACTCATAGCCACCTTCAAGCACGTCGTACACCCAAAACGCGGCACGGAGATTTATATTAGGAAGATACCGCTGGACGCTCTTCTGCAGGAGATTCTGGATTTCGCTATTCAAGCGGGAGATGTGTACCAGATAAGACTGTTGATGGAATTCAGCGGGCATAACCGTGGGTACTGTTTTGTTAGCTATTTCGACATCGAGAGTGCCAGAAAGGCGACTGTGACGCTGAACGGGTCAAAAATGAGGGACGCTCAGGTATGAAACTTTTTTTTTTGTTTCCTACACCGACAATACGTTTATTCACGCTATAGTGGATTGACTAATTTTGAAAGTATTTTATTGACACCATGAAATAAACTTTGCATCTTTTCACTATATTTTTCACTTCCATTGATCGCTACCACTGATCAATTGAGAAAATTGAGGTTTTTTACTACGAATAGTGATATAGTGATTCATTGTGACCATTTCGTTGTGATGAATATTCCATTCCATGTATTCAGGTGATTGTGAAATTGTCTTTTGACAATAACCGGTTGGAGTTGCAACACATTCCTAGGGGAGTGACTCCCCAGCAAGTGTTCGAGAAAATGTCAAGAATTGTAGGGAAAGGATTGAAAGACGTCGTCTTCTGCAAACAACCCCCAGAAGAGAATAATGAAGGCATCAAATGTTTGTTGAGATATGATACACACAGGAGTGCTTTGGAGGCCAGAAAACAAATTTTTCCTGTTTTCAAGTTATTTGAACAAGATGTTAAAATTGATTGGGCAATACCAACTGATATTTTGAAGGTAAGAATTTGTTATTTGTGTGAGTAATTAATTATTTTTGGTAATGGATTTTTAGTCAAAGCGGCTGTATTTTGAAAACTGTCCACCTGGTACTACAAAATTAGAGTTTTATGAAGAAATCATCAAGTATGTTAATCCAGTGCATATGCTGAATTTATTTTTGCAAGATTGTAATGGTCAAGGAGTGGGTTACGTGCTCTTTGTGAATGAGAGTTTTTCATATGAAGCATTCAACAAATTGAGGGCTAATAAGATATGTGGCAGGTTCCTGAAGTTATCCTATGTCAAGTTTTACAGCCAGTGAGTAGCTTTGAGTAGTCTCTGTACAGAATATTTGATAATTTCTACCCTTTCAGTTTGAATCTAAATGATAATGAAACAAGTGTTTATGGGGTAAGCGGTTGGTATACCAATTTTTGAAAATGTATTTTATCATGTCCATTTTGCTTTTCAGTCTCCTGATCTTCAGAATGAGAGGGGCTCAAACAGTTCCAGTAATAGTGTGATCAATGTAAGTACTAATCCAACAACATGAACATAAAGTTGAAATGAAAACTGTTTTCAGAACAATTATCTTGATGAAACGCCACCATATGGATATCCAGTGGTAAGTTTGGTACAATTGTTATTAAACCCAATTGGCAATTCTTTATTACAGGCTTATCATCAAAACTCTGCATACCAACCCTATATGGTTGTGTCTACCCCACATCCTGTTTCCCCCCAGGTTGCAGTACCCATCAGTGTAATATCTAATGTCAATTTTTATTTTGCAAAAGCTACCAAATTTTTTATCATTTTTCAGTGTCACCCTGTCCCGGAGTATGTTTACCCCTACCCATGCGCACCGGCTGTCAATAACAATGTAAGTGATTTCCATTGACTTATTCCAAAATATTAGGTGCGCAACTAAGTTCTCGCTGAATTTTCGATAAATATGTAATTTTATTATAAAAAAATTGTTACAAATGAATCATTCAAAGTATTACCCATCGCTAGACACAACTTTTTCTCATCTTTCTGGCAGAGCTCGAATACCTTGCCGCCAGAAGTGTTCGTTTTTTGAGGCTATCCACGAATCAAACCATTTTCTGATGTCTTCATATGAGTGGAACTGTTGATCAGCCAGGCCATGTGCCATTGAACGGAACAAGTAAAAATCGGACGGCGCAATATCTGGGAAATATGGCGGGTGGGTTAGGACTTCCCATTTGAGTGTGCCCAAGTAGGTTTTAAAAGGCTTGGCAACGTGAGGCTGAGTGTTGTCATGCAGTAAAATCACTTTTTCGTGCATTTGCTCGTATTGTGGCCGTTTTTCGCGCAGTGCTCGGCTCAATCGCATCAATTGAGTTCGATACCGTTCCCCAGTAATGCGCTTGAGCTGCCGTTTTTTTCGAATGGAAGAAGAAAATCAACACTTCCCGCAAATGACGATTGTTTGGCACAAAATTAGACATTTTTACTTAACCACAAGTATATAATGCGAAAACAAAATCACTTATGTGTCGTGATGATTTGTTTACCATATGTCTAAGCTTGGTTCATGACGTTTTGGATATGTCAAAATCGACCAGCTTTTACTGCTAGAGCCATCTACTGACAAACAGCGAGAACTTAGTTGCGCACCTAATAGTATTTTCACTTGAGACAGTTTGACAGTATGTCAAAATATGTACGGTTGCTGTTCGTAATTTTTTCCAGGGAAATGTGTTATTGATTTTCATTTCCGAATTCTAATCAAATTTGAGAAATCTGTGGCTGTCTTACAATTTGAATTGAGTAATTGATTGGTTTTTCATTTGCATTGGTCCACATTAATGAAATTTTTGCATACATTGGGCATTCCAGAAGTCGACGTCAAGCTGTAATGGGGCAATAGGCCAAGTTATATTAATTTCCAGAAAAATATTCCGAAAAATCCGAGTTGTGTTTTATTTAAATATGGCCATGAAAAAAAAAATCAGTCCTATTGATAAAAATTTCAACTTCAATTATTTCATTGCTTGTAGACAATTTTCCAAGAATATCACATGACGTTTTATTTATTCAATGAATATGGTCGATAGTGTCTTTAGCAATTACTCATCTCAATGCAATCAAAGCTCAATACATGATCCGTATTTTGAAGGCAATAAGTTATCGGTTGAAAAACTACCTAATAATCCAATGGAAATTCATACAGTGTGGAACAGCCAAATGGAATAAATTCTATAACGAATAAATGAGAGCGCGTTAGGAAAAACACTTGGACACGTCGATTTGTATTTTTAGATGCGCATTTTTTCAAAAAAAAATATATATAAAGGGTGTGTCATGTAACAGTGACCGATACCAACTTTCTTATTCCAAGTACAACCCCCCTATATATCATTTTTTTTATTCTTCAGAGAATTTTAGACATGTACAATGTCCCATAACATCTTCGAATGTTTCGGTTCCTTTTTACTGATATTAAATATAAAAAAAATACAAAAACAGTTTTGTTTATTTCGTGGCGAATATTTTGAACATCTCTTACATTGAAATTGATTTTCTTTGTTTTTTTTTTCACATCATTTGTGAAATAAAACAATTTTATTTTTTCTTTAACGGCAAAAAAGTTTGAGACATTTTATCTCTGTTAACAGGTAAAAAGATATCACTTTCTGAAATTACTTTTTCCCCGGGAAAAAAAGTGAGTACCGGGAAAAAAGTGAACACTTGATATTTCCGCAACAGTTGAAGATAGGTATGGGACATTGCACATGAATTATGTCTAGAATTTTCCAAAACTTCCAAAAAACTAATAATATACAGGGGGTTGTATTTAACAAAAGAAAGTTGGTATCGTCCATTAACACATGATACACCCTATATTTTTTTTAAATGTACATATAAAAATACAAATCGACGTGTCCGGGCGATTTTTCCAACACGCTCTCATTTATTTGTTATCAAATTTATTCCATTTGGCTGTTCCTCACTGTATAACTGATTCCTACATAACGACGTACCACCCTTTAATACTGTCATATACAACATCAGTTTTAGTAGTGAACATTGACCAATCAGAAAAGACACTCTTCGTTTCGCCTTTCTACCTCTACCTGCCTTTTGCGGCCATCTTTACTACAATCCATCTATTCAAACAAGATAACAGACAGCTTTGCCATAAAGTGCGGTGTTGCTGCTTGTCTTTTTTCAACTATTTCAGCGGATTGAATTCCTCTCTAAATAAATTTGGCACCGTTGTGAAGTGTAACCGTAATTATTGATGTCAAAATGTACCCAACTATGTCTCAACCAATAGACAGCCTAAGTCAGCCTACCTTCCCAAACAAAGCGTTCATGTCACGTTTTTGCTTTCAGTTGAAACTAAGAATAACATTGTTTCCATATGGTGATATTAAGTTCTCATTGACTCATGTAAACTCTTATGGAGAAAACAATATTTCTTTGTTTGGAAAGGTTTTTTGGGCTCCGCCCATTCTTGACGCCACACTTAGGTAGTCCATAAGAAGTTCAGTGAGTAGTTAGATAATTTTCATTTTGCACTAATGATAATTGAAAGATGACCAAAACTGCTAGAACACAAAATTTTCGTACCATTTCTGGAATGATCCCTCTGATTATCACACAGTTTTATTCCATCCAAGTGGTGAAATTCATGAAAACTCATTTAGTTTTCAGTTTTTCCTCCAAGAAGTATGTATAATACCGCTTCCCCAGTTCCAATGGTAAATATTCAATTTCTACTACAAAAACTTGTGTGCTTTCATTGGGTATTGTTCAAATTTTAGCCCAGAATACCTTACGGTTTTGTCGAAGATCATAACAGAGTTTCTTCCCTACCCATGGTGCAATCGGTTACCCAAGACTGGTCGCTAAATGCCTACCGGAATAATCCGGTAAGTCACCTTATGGGATTTTGGGATGAAATAGTGGAATTATCCATGATGTAATTTTCAGAATCGTCTTCAGTTGATCAATTTTAATCCGGTTATCAACAATGTTCCCTATGATTTTCAAGTTCTGCAAATGACTGAAGAACAATTCAGGGATTTAAGAGGAGAAAACCGCCAATAAACTGTCGATAAATTCGGCAATTTTAGTTTTTGACTTATACACTCTATACTGAGAATTGATATCAAATTTTATTGTTTGCCTTGAAAGTTTATGTAATGTAATTTATCATATTTGAAAATCATCCTTGATACAGTTCAGGACTGATTTTTCTTTATAGGTTTGTACGTATAAATGAAAATTAATACCGATATGAATGAGTTTCATAGTTTATTCATCGAATTGTATTTTCAATTTTCCATGGAATTGTTAACGAATGAATGTATTCTAAATTTCTGTAATTGTATTTATTAAATTGTTATACTAATCTATATTTCCGGCTATATAACTAAAATTTTATACGTTGAAACATTGGATATCACAGTTCATCAACAATTCCTTTCTTTGAGTTCTCCATTTGGAAATATATTTTACACTTTTTATATCAATCAAGTAGATTTGTTATACTTTTATTCAATTATTTATTGCATCGGTTTTACAGATTTAATGTAAAAATTGTTCTGTCCACTTTTTTATATTGAGTTAATTCTCATAGCGAATTTGAATAAAATGGTTCTCATTTTTTATATGCATTTTTAATTATTCATACTGAATTTTGCCTACCAATTACGAAATAACGCGTAGATTCCGTTTTTTGCTACAACGACGATGAGCTATCTCGTACTTTCTTAACTTGTATCATCTGAGTAGTTACGATTCGTAATATTATATCAATGCTAATATAAAAAAAACTGACGCATATGAAAGACAATTTCTTATTAAATGAACAGAAAAATGATTAAATATTTTTCACTCAACGCGACGACCAATTCTTCTCCAAGTAATCAATACATTTTCTATGCTTTTTCTTATAACTGCGTGCTATAGTTGAAAAGTTTTCGATAATATAATATGATCAAATAGTGATGGCTTCTCAGAACGGAATTCAGAATTGCTGTGGGGAAGAAAAAGTTTCACACGTTGAGCCAAGCTCCATCTAGGTCGATAATCTAGAAGTAAAAGTGTTGAGTCTCACAGCGGCTCAAATACAGATTCCTTTCATTGAATAATGTAGGAATCTGCATAAGTGAAGTGCAGAACCAGTTTTGTAATGAAAGGGCAATTCGGTCATTGCTTAATGATTAGGCAATGATTCGGTTATTCAATGTGTTTCGACTCCTATGCGTAACATGATCACAATTAATGAAATCCTAATTGAACATTAGCATATCCAAAAGTTCATAAATTCAATAATCGAATGTTTCTTTGAACTACCAGGTGAGGTGAAATGTCATGTATAGGAACACACATATGACTACTCCTGTATTAAATTCCCAAATTCATCACTTGATAACATGGAGATTTCCAGAAGATTCCATAACTGGCTGTTGTATTTTGAGTTTCCGATGATTCTGAACTTGAGAAAGAATTCAATAAATTCTGTGGCTGAGTGCAGATGATTTGCGCTAAACTATAACAGGGGGCGTAGCTCAGATGGTAGAGCGCTCGCTTAGCATGCGAGAGGTACCGGGATCGATGCCCGGCGCCTCCAATTTTTTCTCTCGTAGACTAATTTCTGGTTCATTATCTTAGAAAATGTAATTTTATTACCGCATTTACTAATCAACAAATTGCATTGTTAATCTTCTTTGCTTTCATCAAATAACAAAAATATGCCGCCCTCCGCGTTAGTTCAGTACTACTGACGTCACAACGCTATGCGTCATTTTTGACAGCACCATAACTTGGTTAATTTACTATTTGGCTGAAATAGTGCCCAAAATAATAATTCATTGATGAAGAAGTTCGGTACGTTTCTTGATGTCGAGTTGTTTTTCCAAAAGAGATTTGAATAAGAATCATCAATGAATCTGAAAAAACTTTTGCACAAAATTCAATCACAACTAATTCTATGGAATATAAAAAATAATTGACAGTTTCCAATGATTTTGCCAATCATGAAGTAAAGTAGAGGTCATCCTAAAAAACAGTTTTCAAGTCGATTCCTGATACGTTTTAATACGAGCCTAACTTGATAATTTTTATTTTCTACAGAATACAAATAGAGATTTTTCTATTTGCTGCGTACATTATGAATGTCACTATACACTGTGTCCAATATAAGGATATCTATCATGAGAATATCGGAAACCATAAGAGATACGGAGATGGTTGAATTAGAGAAAAGTTGCGGATTTCCAAGTCTAACAATGTGCCGTTCAGAAAGTTTCGGAATTCCAATTAGTTCCGGAGATATGCCTGAAAAAACGGAATTTGCCGATTTCGTTTTAATTTTTTTCTGACGTTATTTGAAGTGATATATGAAAACAAAAGACACTTTCTCATTGCTATTTTTCAATTCCTACAAAACAGCGTTAAGAGATTTTCCGTACGACGTTTCGTTTCGGAGAAAACTTTATTTTTTTATATGGCCCGTGAAAAGAAAATACCCTGTATTGAATTTTAGTACTGATACAACGACAAAATTTGATTCTGCAATATTCAAAACGGAAACAATGGTTTTTATAGGAACTAATTGGAATAGACCGCATCAGTGATGACATCGCAAATATGCAACCAACATTACACTGAGTCCTGAATCGTTTGGTGCGAAATTATATGTTTTATACTGGACCTTAAGTACGGATGACATAAGAACGATAATAGAAGTATCGTACAGGCCCTTTTGTTTTACGCTCTCACATGAAATAAAATAAAGAATTGCATCTAAGGGACCTTGGATATGAAGAATGGAAATAACGATATTTTCGTGAAACGATTTTCTGGAATTTATTCAGAAGTGTTTGAGAAAACTTTCTTTACGTTACCCATTCCATACGACGTATCCATTCTTTTTCTATCGAATTCAAACAGATAAATTTCTTGAATATTGATTATAACTGCGAAATAATTCAATTAATAACATCATAATGCTAACCACAGATTCTGAACCTTAGATAATGGTTACTTAAGGTTCATATTAGCGCATCTTCGTTCAGAAATATTTCGTTGTGACTCAATGCACTGTTGGTTGCATACATTTTGACGTCACACTAATGTGGTCTATTTCAAAACTTTCTGAACGGCATATTGTAAGACTTGAAAATTGTTCTCTCATTTAACCATCTCCGTATCTCTTATTGATTCCGAGATTTCCATGATAGATATCCTTATCTTGGACACAGTGTATATCGAAGACATTTTTGAAATAATTTGAAAGATAAACCCAAACTTGATCCGAGTTCCTGTATCCGGAAAATCCGGAGTATCCATGAAAAAAAGCGACAAGCAGCAACACCGCACTTTCTTGCGAGCTGTCACAACTATCTTGTTAAAATAAATAGCTTTTTCCTATAGAACCCCTTTTTATTATCACTCACCTATCGTCAAGCCGCCAACTGGACCTGCTGATATCACTCCAGGCACTCATACTCCGACTCCGGCTCCTTTTGAGCAAGAGGGGCGGCTTAGGAGGGGCGGACGGCCGCCGCCCTTCGACACCGTCCTCCCCTCCACCGTCCGCCGGCAGGAAATTGACGCGCGTCGTTCTCGGCGGCGGCGGAGACGGTTCGCAGCTGGGCAGCATCTCGTAGGAGGGGAGACGGCGTGGGCGACGACGGCCGCCCTCGCTGCTGCCGTCCCCGCTCCACGGTAACGAGGAGTCGCTCGACGACGTCGTGGGGGAGTCAATTTTTGCTGACTTTTTTCCTTTTTAGCTTAAGACGCGAAATTCGTTAGGGTCCAGGAGGTAAAAAAGGTCAATTGACGTCCTGTGTGGATAGGGAAAAATCACGTACCGCGAGATGGCGCTGTGAATGACAAAATGTCGGATTGAGGTGTGAGCAACAGTAAGACAGTATAGTAGAAAGGTTGGGTTTGGAAATTAGGCAATAGATCGCATTAGTGATGACGTCACAAATATGCAACCAACATCACACTGAGTCCTGAATCGTTTGGCTCGAAATGATGTGTTTTATACTCGACCTTAAGTACGGATGACATAAGAACGATAATAGAAGTATCGTAACAGGCCCTTTTGTTTTATGCTCTCACATGAAATAAGTTGATATTTAAGGAATTGCATTTAGGGGACCTTGGATATGAAGGATGGAAGTAACGATATTTTCGTAAAACGATTTTCGGAATTTATTCAAAAGTATTTGAGAAAACTTTCAATACGTTACCCATTCCATACGACGTATTCATTATTTTTCTATCGAATTCAAACAGATACATTTCTTAAATATTCCTTATAACAGCGAAATAATTCAATAAATAACATCATAATTCTAACCACAGATCCTGAACCTTAGATAATGGTTACTTAAGGTTCATATTAGCGCATCTTCGTTCAGAAATATTTCGTTGGGACTCAATGCACTGTTGGTTGCATACATTGTGACGTCACACTAATGTGGTCTATTAGCACGGTCATATACATAAGGTCTGGAATCTACGGCAATTTTGAGTGGTGGGGGGTGGCACCAGTTTTGAAGAAAAAGTTTCCATAATTATCCGCTAGGAGGACATAGGGGTATAATCACGTGATTAATCTTTGACAACAAAACAAACGGTTTAGACTCGAATGGTAAATAAAATCAATGTCAGAAATATTATATCTTGCAAAATTCTTTCAAATAAATTAAAATCATTCCTACCTTCAAAAGGCTGATCGGATCTGATTTGTGATTGGCTGACAAAGTGACAATAGAGGACAGCGCTGCAGGTGGCGAAACATGAGAACCACGAAAATTTCCTCAATGTTTGGGTCACCCCCCACCACCCGAGTTGCAAGACCTATGTATACGATCGTGTCTATTAGGCAATCCAGAACACGTGACCAAAAATGGCTGCTGGAGGCAAGCATAGTTGTCACATAGTTGTTCGTGACGGCAACGCTGTATACAAGTATAGATTATACTTCGTGGTGATTGGTGGTGATATACTTGCACACATGTGTATAGTGGAATAATGACTAATCTCAATAAAATGTCACTTTTCTCGTCGGATTCTCGAGAGTTCATTCAATTCTATCTTATGCTGATAATGTAGCACATTGGGTATTCTGTAGAAGCTTATAGAATCGCGACCTCCTCGGCTTCCACAATTAATCACACAGCAAGTATTTTATTATTCCTAGCAATATTTCACAAAAGAACTCACGAATAGCAAAATATTTAATTAACTAATGTTCTATTGGATCATCCAAATTGATCTCAGAGTCACGCTATTGAATTCACAGAAATATCAGTTAAAACAGCTGTTTGTATGTGTGCCCCCCAGCAGCCATTTTAATTTTCATCTGACAGCATCTTGGATTGCCTAATCCAGCGATCTGTCAAAGCGAAAAACCAATGTGGCGGCTTAGGGCACACATTTGGTGTTTACATATGTGACTTGAGTTGGAAACTGTTACATTTAGTTATCTCTAGTGCGTTTTTTATGTGTTTTTTCAATTTTGGCTAATTATTAACTCTTTTACTGAAGAAAAGGCCTATCACATGCATTGTGGTTGGCTGTAGTGCTGTAGATCTCGTACTAACCGAAATAAAGTCGGCATGTAATCGGTTTCTACGGTTACTAATCACAGGTTCTTAGAGAGTAAGAACGATTTAACTAGGAAGCGAAGGGCCCTATGGTTAGCTGCGATCAAGAGATATGATCTCACTGACTCCAAACTGATGTATCAGAGAGTCTGCAGTAGACATTTTTTTTTACCAGAATATTACAAGAAGAACAGCACCAATTGAATAATCTAAATCAGCATCAGTATCCAATGTGAAAGGATCTAGATTATTAATTAATCCCAACTTCATTTAATATCGAAAACGAATGCTGTGACAAGAATCAGAGATAAGTTACAATAAGTTATAGCTTATCTCCGCACGAATGAACTGAATGAATAGTTCCAAGCATACTTTTCACCAACGTCTCTGCTATTCAACATCAATGTCTTCAAATATTCACTCTCCATCTGAATACCGTTTCGAAACACCAAAAAACTCCGAAAATAAATAAAATTCACTGTTTACTAGCCAAGGTATCGCATTGTGTGCCCTAAGCCGCCACATTGAATGTCACGTGGTTTGGATTGCCTAATTTTAGTGTTATTATTTATTGCTGGATTATTTTACTGATGGAAACAATGCCTGTGAAAGTCGAGATAGCAGTTTCGGACATTCTGGATTATGTGGGTGAACGTGTTTGTATGTTGGTAAGTCGTCACTGGAAAGTTTTGGCTGGGAAACGATCCATTTTCAAACGCTTCCTCCTAGTTGTCGAAGTAAGGAATAAGAACAAATAAATTGAAGTGAAGAGAATATGATAGCAAATGACAACTAGGTAGGTATATGGGAAATTATTGAACTTACCACAAAAAAATATCTTTCAAAAAGTGCTTGCTGCATAGAAACATGAACTTTGAAATAGATTTCCCTATTTTCAAGATTGTCTGCCATTCCTCAACTGCCTTGGGATTCAAAGGAAATTTGTGTGATATCTGAAGTACCATAAGATGAGCATTGAGGAACAGAGCACATTTTTCGTGATCTTATCTCCACGTTACCTCTTCCAATCCGCTGCATTTTCGATGGTATAAAGTTTATTTTAAACAACTTTTCATCGAATATCATCCAAATTTATAACTTTCAATACAAAAATGGTCTAAAATAACTTAAAAAGATCACACTTCACCCATACAAACACATACAGGTTATAGTTTGTTGGTCACTCCTCGACTATTTCAAACGATTAAAATTAGTTGTCGCCCACTCCGAGATTATTTATTTGAGGTTGGTAGTTACGTCACAACTAGTGAATGCCGCTGAACTTTATACAGGGTCGGAAAGAGTCTTCTTCCATATAGTGAGAAATCTACTAGAGTAGAAATTGTATTGATGTTAATAAAAAAAAAGAGAAACATCGCTTTTCTCCTGGATTGCTTCCCTTCCACTGTCCCCATAACTTCCAATCGTCTCTATACCAGTCACAATACGACGGGAAAGATTGAAGAGGCGGTCTTTGATGGACAGTGGTGGCGACAATATTGGAAAACTCAATTAATTATTGAAACATGCCAACTATTTTTATTTGAATGAGACAAAAATCATTCAGTTGTGTTCCAGTTGCTGAATCGTTAAGGGTGACTTCGTCCTTGAACTTTCGAAAAAAAAAACGATTTTTTTCTACGGATTTTCACTCTATATGTAAAGAGAAATAAATCTGTCAAAGCGTTTCCCGGATTTCGAACATTCACGATATTTTAAACGCGTTTGAAGTTGATACCTTCAGCGCGCTCTGCACACATAACAAAACTTCAAAGACGTTTTTCTCGAAAACTCGTTTTTAAAAATGGCTGACATTCTCCTGACCGCTGTAATTAACATATCCACTTGAAATTTGGAGAGCATACTCAGAAAATATGTCTTCACGGAATGACGGATCGTTTTTTTCGATAGATACAGTTTTGCATTTATTATTTATGTTTTTATGCGAAACAAAAACGCGAAAATTTTTTTGTTTGAATTGCTACTATTTTTCGAAATTTGTACTAAAATAAGAACCCATCCGTCATTCCATGTCCAAAGGGTTACACATTGATAATATGATTTGAATTTATGTTTCGGATCAACGAAGAGGGGGCAGTGATATCAGCCATTTACCTCCCACGATTAGAGGACTTTCGTGGAGCTGCAACGGCCGCCATTTTTTTTTTCAAAAAATATTTCTTGACGTTCTGTATATCCTGAATTAAAGCAAGAAAAAAAAATCGCACTCATAAAGCTTTACTCGTTTCCTTAATAAAAAAACTTAAACACCTGAAATATGATACTCCCAGGAAGAAGTCTCCCTTGAATAGATTATTATTTGGCTCAGATTGATAGTTAATTCGAACATGTTTTGAAATAATTTCTTCAAATAAAAAAATACATAGATACGTGTTGAATGATATAAGATAAATGTTGCAGTATAAAGTATAACTCATATGCCAACTGTCAAAAAAATAGTTCACTATTTTATCACAAAATAATGTCTTCCATTTGAATGATAAATTAATAATCCGGCAACGTCGCATCTGTAGAAATGAATAAGCACGAATAGGTTATATTCTGGTAATAATAATAATAATAATCTTTATTTTCAAATGGGCATCCTAATATACAAAAACATTTCCAAGATTGGATGGACAAAGTCACATTCCAACTTCATAGCAATGAAATATGTATGCTCGGAATTATCCAAGCATTCAATGAATAGAAAAAATAACAATATTAATTACAAATACCAGATATATATACGTAATTATAATATCGATGCTAATGTGGATGTTGTATCTTCAAATAATGGTTGGTTTATGCAACGTTCCCAAGAACTAAGCCGATGACTAAGAACTAATAACTAAGAATTCAACACTAACAAATCAATGAGAGCGTTTATGCAATCCCATCAGTACTAAGAACTAAGAACTATGACTAGAAAGTTGACCAACTTTTAACTATGAACGGATTTCTTAGTCAAAAAAAAGAAGTGCGCGTGCGTCGAATCGAAATATTTTGATATTGACAAGTGACATTCTCTATTTTCTACCTTTTTATGTTCCATAACGTTATTCGTAATTGTCGATGTTTGGTGTATCTGAAAAAAGCTAATTTTTTGATTTTCTCACAATATTATTAAAAACATCAAATATGAATGATAGCCTCCTTATAGAACTTGTCGAGAAATACAAATTTCTGTATGATAAAAAAGACAAGCTTTTCAAAAATAAAGCAGCCAGGGATAATGCTTCCAATAATCGAATGGCTTTTCAATATTATTAATGAACAAGAAAACAGTGCTAAACACGTTTTCGCTTTCGAATTTGAAATTCGAATAACCTCAACAGAATATAGTAGAAAGTAGTTCGAGCATGCGCGCTATCCTTCTCTAAGAACTAACAAGAGAGTGCATAAACACCACAACATTCTTAGGTAGAGTTCTTAGTTACTAGTTATTAGTCATAGTCATTGGGAAATGTTGCATAAACCAGCCATAACCAGTAAGTCCTTTTTTGAATATCACAACAGATTCACTTCGTTTCATTTCAAGCGGGAGGTTATTGTAGTCTAATAGTCCTTTATGGAATAAGGAGTTCATGGATCGTGTAAAGTTCAAGCGTGGTACATATAAGTTAAAGCTGAACAGCGTAATTCTCATTCAATATTCAATTATTATCAACATTGATTGACATAAGCTATATTCTGGTTAACTGTTTGTTATTTAGCAGGTAAATTTTCAATTCTCCGAGAAAATTTCAACGCTGTTATATGAAATAAATTAATAAATCTAGAGTACCTCAATGTTCCCAATGGCAACTGATTGATTCGTTTTGTTCATGGATGCTTTCAATACTAATGAAGAGAACTTAAAATGGTGGTGGTGACATAGAAGAGTGTACACAAAGTATAATGATTAAAGGGCACATATTTGTTTTGCAGAAAGGAGAATACAGTTTTGAGAAGGCAATAAAGAGATTCTAAAGGAATACTTTATATTACTTTTATCAGAGTATAATCGTCTATTTTATGGAAGTCTATTCAATTGTAAACTTTATAAAACTGATTAAAAGTGATCGTAGATGTGTGGACACCAGACCGGATTCGCTTGATCAACGATCAGACGGGTATTGATTTGTTGTTGGGATATCAAATTGACGTTGATTTGTTTTCATTGGTCACCAAAAACAAATTGACGCTGATAAAGGTGCTTTATTGAAATAAAGCGATGAACGAGGCGTCATCAATTGATATTGTTGATTCAAGTTACGAGTTCTATTATATTCCTAAATTATTCGAGATAGTTCACAAGATTCGTGAAGTATAGTCACCACTACGGATAGATAGATAACCAACATTACACGCAGCACGTATTGTTGATTGTGTCCGTCGCACCATTCCAAACAAATATGAAGTAGACTGGTAGTATCGTTAGCAGCATATTGTTGACTAAAAATTATGTATTTCAATAGGATTTGATTGATAATTCGCTGGAAAGTAAAGTGAATACCATTATGAATTTTCATTTCAATTCAAATTATTTCAACGTAACGCTTTTGTAGAAAAAATACAGTACTTATAACTAAATATTCATTAATGTGACCAGGTCCGGCTTTGAAAAATCATAAGCCCTACTCAATATCGGACATTAAATCGAGACAAACCTAATGTTTTCGAATTCATCAATAACTAACTACGTGAATTATTTGTTGAATTCCTCAGTTGCAATCAAAGAAATTCATAATTTTCACGTCTTTTGTATTCAGTGTGGAACAGCCAAATGGCAATTGTGTGTCATGTGACAGTGGCCGACACTAACTTTCTCATTTTGAATACAACCCCCTGTATATTTTCAATTTTTTGTATTCCCCAAAAACTTCAAGTCATAATTCATGTATAGTTCTTCCATTATCAATTGCAGAACACAGTTATGCGAGGAGTAATCAATATTTAATATACACCCTATATAAACGCATGGCACTCACGCCAAATTAAGAAACAAAAATAATGGTTAGTACTCGTACAAAGTCAAAGAAGCCGCCAGGGTCAACGTGGATTCGAGATATATGTGTCAACATCCCCTTCAACCAATGAAATCAGTGAATCAGGCAATGCATTGGCACTTTATTGGTCGAAGGGTTATGGACACTCGGAAGCCATAAATCATCTTTTTTACTCAACAGATTGGATTGTCTGGATATCAGTGGTGTAGTGTGGTGTGTTGAATTTAGAAATTTTATTAAATAAATCGAAATATGGCGTTTTGGAGACCATGGGCGAATGAAAATAATTGAGTGCTAAACAACGGCGTAATAATGATTCGATTGCCTTTTAAGGAAAACTTTCTCGCATATGATTCCAAACGTATATATGAAAATAATAAATTCATAAAATAAGGTATCCCCGCCTATGGCAGATCAAACAAAATTGTCGGTAAGGGTTCGGAATGAGTTTTCATGTTCTGTAATTGATAATGGAAGAACTATACAATGTCCCATACTTATCTTCAACTCGGAAATATTGAGTGTTTTCAGATGTATAAAAAAATTAACATTAAAAAAAGAAAAGTATTTTATTTCACAAATAATGTAAAAAAACATTTTGAACATCTCACATTGAAATTAATATTTTTGATTTAAAATTTAAACTGTGATTGAAATTAGTTAATTTTGACATTCAAGCTGTTCACAATACAATTGTCAATCTATCAGAATAAGTAGAGATTGTTGAAATAATGAGTGCGGAATTTCCAAAATTAATCCCCGAGACGCCGCAGTTAACGAGTTGTGAACGTTCGATTTAATAAAAAAATATTTCGTACGAATTGTCCATATTGTCGTCAAACACGACTTGATTATTCGACCGTTCGAAGTAGCGTTTCCGGGTTTTCGAGGTCGTCCCAAATGGACGCAATCTCGAAAACGAACGAATCTCGTTCATTTATGGATGCTCCAAAGCGTCATTGACGATCTCATAAAAAATTAATACCGTAAAAATCCAACCCCCAAAGCTCGTATCTTTCTAGCTCTCGCGTGATGAAATCCGGACTGGATTTTCTGGTTTTCTGTCAGAAATAACTGCTAATATAAGGATAGTACCGATGTTATAGTAAGAATTAGAGGGATTACTATTTTTATTTCGGTAAAATACCACGACATGCAGAACGTTTTGTAGCGCACCCTGTTGAAAAACAATGCTTTTGCAGTAGTTTCGCCAGAATATAGCATCTACACCTGACGTCACGTCCAATGACAGCAATCGAATGTCAAAACGGTTTGGACATGAATAATTACTGAAACCATAGCTCATTGTGTAGAGAATGCTTTTTACGCGAATACAAATAACCAGAACAGAAATGTTTGAAATTGTTTTTCTTAACACGTCGCAGCTAAATAAGTAGAGGTGCCTTCATATATCATATGAAAAACGCGCAGCGTTGTCACATTTCCACTGTCAAACGTCTGCGGTCAGCGATAGTTGATTGATTTTCCGATGAGAGCAACAGAGATAGAAAATTACAGCAATGATGTCGTTTCGATCTATTCATAATTAGCTATAATTGACTCTAAAATGTCATGAGCATTCATATTACAAATACCAAAATCGGAAAACTATGCATTTTGTGACCAAAATAAAAACATGAAAACATTCTAATCAATAGTGCATATAAATGAGCGCTGATTTAAATCATCATCCATCGCTAGGGATTTGAAGAAATCAATGGAGAACTCAATATTGGTAAGGGACACAATACCGATGATATGAAAAATGATTATACAGGGTGGCCCAACGAAAACGTACCGGAAGGTATAACTACCAGGAAGATATTTGATCGAGAAAAACCTGAAACACGTCAACTTTGTATATGAGGGGGACAACTTGACGCGAAAACTGGAAATAAGGGTGAAATGATACTTCGTTGAAAAGCCTTTTTGATTGCTTTTTTATTTTCGAAATTCCATCTACTCGTTGCAAAGATATGGACCTTTGAAATGTCGCTAGTGCATTTCTCAAAAAAAAATATTATACAAAAAATAAATCGATTTCGCTTAAAAACTTACCGTTTTGTTAATAATTTTGAGAATATTTTCTTGAAAACAATTAGTTTTTTTCTGTTTTTGTTGATTCCAGCTAGTTTCTCGATAAAATCTCTTTCTGGTAGTTATACCTTCGGGTATGTTTTCGTTGGGCCACCCTGTATATACACCTGACTGCTCGACAGAACGTTCGTTGCTTGGTCCCTAGTATTTTGATAATAGATACCATATAAACAATAATCATAGGTTCTTCTCACCAGTGCCAGAATGAAGTTTCCAGGGTTGCCGGTTATTATTTTTATTGTTAGCACACCGAAAAAATTAGGACAATACATTAACTCACATATATTTTCCACAAATAACCCTAAAATATCAAAATTTCATCTGTATATACTGGCACAAATTGTGTTTTTCAGCATTTGTTTTTGAAGTTCAGCCAACTTCAAGGGTTTTGAAAAGGACAACACTTGACTTGACTTGATATTGAACAGACAAATTTCATATACTTTCATCATTTTTTATAATTATATTCGATTCGATGTTATTTTGAAACCAAAAAATTAAACAACAACTGTTTGATTATTTTTCATCACAGGAATGATAAACTCAGAAATCAAGAATATTTATTGTAATGATCAGTGACTGGGGTAGGTAACTGACTGTATCATCTGAGGCCCGTGGTAAATTCGTAGTATTCAAGGAAACAACGAACATGTTCCCAATGAAGGAAAATCTAATATCGTCGACGTTTATTCCACATTAACCATACAAATATTTCGTGCCGCATTTACAAAGGAATTTCCGCTGATGCAACTACATACAACCGAAATTGACTCTGAATAATAGCAAAATAGAATTATCTTCGATAGTCAGTCATCGTCTTTCTACATAGAACATGCAGCTTATTATATACAGGGTGGGCCACGGTGGATGGTACGTTGAACGTATACAATATTTAGTTAATTCAATGAGGATTCGTGATCTATCTTTTTAAAATATTTTCAGCGATGTAACGTCGCTGCTTCTACTAATCTCTATTTTCTTCAAACGGGACACCCTGTATATTAGATTATATTTTGAAAAAATAGCCCATGTACGCAAAAATTCGTCATATCCCCTACATAGGACGTCCAGTTAACGTTTTGAAATGAAATGGACGTAAAATGGACATCCAGTGGACGAAGATCATTGTACGTTCGTTAATTCACATCCAACAGACGTCCATTCATCGTTCATGGGCGTCTGGACCTCAAATGGACGTGAAGTGAACGTACAATGGATGTCGTGTGTTATGTAGTTCACCGGCAGGTACGAAAATAGGGATTATTAATTAAGTTATTATTTCCGAATGTAAGGTCCTGTATTCAATTGAATTATCTGGAAGATGACCATGTTCTCAAATGGCATATCATATTTCCATACCTGAACAGCGAGGTCATGGAGATTTGAATCTTTCATAATTTTCGTTAACTGTTATGAAAAAGTGACAATAATTTGTTTTGATTTGTCATTCCTGTGATTTTATAGCATTTCCCATGAAGAATTGAAACATACATCGAAACTTCATCCGATAGTTAGTTATATCCTTCCTTTTGAATAATTATTCGAATTTTTTTGCAGGTTGTGTAGAGTTTTTAGAATTTCATTGGACTTTAATTATTTAAGAATTAGTCGCTCAACTTTTGAATTACTATTTTTGTTATTTCAGCTATCTTCATAGTTAAAAAATTGAGTTCAATGACGAACAATTATTAACTTGAATTGGTGAGAGGCTATTCTCGTTTGACAACAAGACATTTTTCTTTACGTGACTAATTCTAAAACAATGTCTTTCAAAATGTCAACAATCGGTGTCGTTATGTATTGTTCGTTTAAATCTCGAAATTCATCAATTTCGGACAAACCAAATCGGAATGGGTAATCGGAATTTCAAATGAAAACTCCTCATGTACGTGTTGGATTTATTGCTTTTCCAATAGCATTCCGTTTATTCCAATCGATGTAATTTCTCAGAAGGATTCAATTCCTCGAGTTGCTATAATAAATGTTCGACTACTCATATCTCTGTGAAGTTACAAAATACATGACAGTCTCAAGGTTATTGTCGAACAAATACGTTTTATGCAAAATAAAAAGTTGCAAAGTATGCAAGAAAGACATGGATAATTGTTCTGTTGATACGAAAACCACCCAGAATCAAGTGTCAACTATTTAGAACTTGGTCGCTGTTGGCCCTTAGTAAAATTCCTACTTTCATAAATTTTTTGTTCGTTCTTGCGTATTTTGCTCCAAAATAACACGAATTTGATATTATCGTGGGGAAATTGTTTCTTTTCGAGATATTCCACTTTGAAACTTTCTTCAAATCAAGATTGAAATTCAGAAAACTTTTTTGTTCTGTCTAGTGATTCTTAATAGACGATTAATGAAATCGATACACAATTGAATCACATTTATGATTCAGCTTCTGAAAGTAGGCAACCCAACATACGCTAGCGCACATTGCTGGTTATATAGTCTATGTATGACCAAAAATACAATTGGAACTAATACAGGGTGATTGATTGGGAAATGGGCGTACTGTGAGGGTAGGTAGAGGTCACCTAGCTGGTTCTGAAAAACCCCCATATGATGGGTCTAGACCCCTGTATAAGCGAGATACAGAGTGTTTTATGTATAACCCCTTTCGAAATAATTAAACTAATAATTCAGGTCCGGACTTGAAAAAATTTAAGGTACTTCATCAGTTCGATACAACACCTTGTATGACAAAATTTCGAAAATTCATTTGCAGATATGAATAGAGCACAAAAAAAATCCTGGACGAATTGGTTTGGTACTTCCGCATGCCTTTTTTGTACCTGTTAATTTGAGTCAAAATTATTTTTTTCGGTGAAAAGGTGGTACCAAATTTAAAAAAATACCTTTCTCGTCTCTAAATACTATTCTTTCACTTTCAATTAAACAAATTACTAACCATTTCATGTTATCCTGAATTTTGGACAAAACCTTGATGTGAATTAAGTCGACAGGTCCTTATTTAGGAAAAAGTGCTATTTCAATAACCAGTTACAAACACCCCGTATGTGTGATGAAGACTGCATTTATTCATCATGCTACACTGTACAAATGATGAAATAAGGAAATCACATTTCGAAAAATTATGACTTAAAGAAAGTCATACTATTTTCTATCTTCGTTCTTTTTGATATTATTACAATTTTACGAAATTTGTGTTTCTAATATAGATAATAGAAAAAATTTGATCTATTCCGAATTATTTTTTTTTATTATAGCTTCTTGCAATCACGTTATCATTTGTATAGTGAAGCATGATGAATAAATGCAATCTTCATCACTCATACGGGGTGTTTGTGAATGGTTATTGAAATAGCACTTTGTCCTAAATAAGGACCTGTCGACTTATTTCACATCAAGGGTGTGAACCAAAATTCAGGACATCATGAAATGGTTAGTGATTCGATTGATCGGAACTGAAAAAAGAGCATTTAAAGACGAAAAAGGCATTTTTTTGAATTTCGTACCACCTTTTCATCGAAAAAATTGATTTTGACTCAAATTAACATGTACAAGGATGGCATGCGGAAGTACCAAACCAATTTCTTTGGGAATATTTTTTTCTGCCTTTTAATATCTGCAAATGAATTTTTGAAATTTCGTCATACAAGGTGTTGTATTGAACTATTCCTATAATTTTTTCAAGTCCGTACCTGGTTTATTAGTTTCATTCATTCGGAATTCGGTAGCATACATGATAATGAGTTTATGTTGTGAAAATGAATAAAAATACAGTGCAGATCGTAAGTTATGAGCCATTGAAGAAATAGGAGAAGTATATAAAACACATCGCTTATACAGGGGGCTAGACCCATCAATTGTGGTTTTTTTTAAAACCAGCTAGGCGACCTCGACCTACCCTTACGGTACGCCCATTTCCCAATGAATCACCCTGTATAAGCGTGTCAAAAATCGATCTCCCTTTTCTACCATTATAAAAAACCATAATAAAACTGTTTCGAAATTAGCGAAAATTTAGGTAAATTGATAACGAATACGAAATAAAATGCCACTCAGAATTCGATTGTTATTGAAATGAGCTCTAAGCGAATTTTTGACCTCGCCTTCATTATTCATATCCTTCCTTCGCATACCCTCAGCGGACTAATCCAGATAACTCTCGAATCGGCATTCGTCGTATTATCCTGATTCGCGATCGACGTCGATATCGATGCGAGAAACTTTCCACTTTGATCCCACTTTCCACTTCTGGGTTCTTCCATCTGGCAAGAATAAATCGAGTACGTTGGCGGGAAAGTTTTATTTATGTGGGATATTTGTAACGGTCCAGTTTCAAAATTTTTATTAAACAGAGTGTCCAGGAACTCTTCTACCAAACATAAACAACATATACTAGAGGTTATTTTATGTCGATTCAATTTGAATTATTTTACTTCGAAAATGCTTTCAATGACCCTTTGAAGGACTCGTTATACAAGTTTTCTTTGAATTATCCTAAACCCCACAAAGAAATTACTGTTTATTGGTTATACAAAGTTTCAAATGTTTATGTAACAGCATTTAAGAAAACTTGTATAACGAAGTCTTCTTCAAAGGGCTGTAGTTTTCTTAGAAATGAAATTACCTCTAGTACATTCAGTTTCATTTAGGAAAAGGCTTTCTGGACACCCTTCATTTATACAGGGTGGGGCACCACCAATTATTTCGAAGTATACAGGGTGGCTCAAAAAAGTGTAACATATCAAAGTTGTTTTTTTTTAGATGAAACACCTGGTATTTTGTTGCAGTTTTGGATAGTTCAGGGAAAAATAATACGATTTCATACAAGGTACCATGTACCTAACTATAACCGTTTTCGAGTTATTGTTTTCTTTTTGAAAATGCAGGGTTCAATTGGAGACTGAATAACATCGAAATGTATGGACACCCTTCCTTCCAATTCTGACCAAGCATCAAAGAGGTTTCAGGCTATTGATTCCGATAGAACCCTCTTCCCAATATTATACAGGACGTTCAAAATTCATTGTCACTTTTTTATAAGTTTAAACGGAGATAACTTTGTTATTTCAAATAGAACACCCTGTATTTTTTCAATCTGAACAATACAAAATTCGATTATCTTTCATTTTATATTAGGGTTTCCTATACCTAGCTTGAATAGTTTTCAAGATATTGGCATTTTCGAATAGTAGTTATCATTTCAATGCATTCTTTGAATCGAGAGAACTGTGAAACGACATTTATTCAATTTGGTAACAGAATTCTAATTGACAGTTATTATACTATCGAACTTTTACTGTTCACTGAAATGAAGTTTTTATTCAGATCCATACTCCGACAGTAGTTCATTAAACAGACATTTTTTTTTATTATTCAACTGGAAAGCTTCAACAAAACATGAAACAAACGTATTCAATTCAAACTAGATGCTCGAAATGGTGACTACAAAGAGCTACTCTGTCTATGAAAGCCTGCCTAACATTTAATAACATTTGAGGCGACACTCTTCGAAAAGCAGCCCTTATTCTCTCCTTCATATTTTACAATGTGGTTGGAGGAGTGTCGTCAATCTCATTTTTCGAATATCCTCATGAAAAAAATCAAGGCAAGTCAAATCTGGCGATCTCGCTGGCCAATTTCGTGGTCCTCCCCTACCAATCCACCTTTCCGGAAAGCACATATTCAAAAACTGTCGGACATAGAATTTGAAATGAATATGGATCTGAATAACAGTGGAATGTTTGATGAAGTGAGATATAGTTACTGTCAACGAGAATTCTGTTTCATTCGAATCAAATAAATGTCGTTTCACAGCTCTCTCGATTCAAAGAATGCATTGAAATGATAACTACTATTTGAAAATGCCAATATCTTGAAAACTATTCAAGCTAGGTAAAGGGAATCTCAATATAAAATGAAAGATAATCGAATTTCGTATTGTTCAGATTGAAAAAATACAGGGTGTTCTATTTAAAATAACAAAGTTATCTGCGTTCGAAATTATAAAAAAGTGACGATGGATTTTGATCGTCCTGTATAATATTGGGAAACGGATTGTATCGGAATCAATAGCCTGAAACCTCTTTAATGCTTAGTCAGAATTGGAAGGGATGGTTTTCATACATTTCGATGTTATTCAGTCTCCAATTGTACCCTGCATTTTCAAAAGAAAACAATAACTCGAAAACGGTTATACTTAGGTGCATGGTACCTCATATGAAATCGTATTATTTTTCCCTGAACTATCAAAAACTGCTACAAAGTACTGGGTGTACCATTCAAAAAAACCCAACTTTGATATGTCACACTTTTTTGAGCCACCCTGTATACTCCAAAATGATTCCTTTTTGCAGCCTCAATGAATATACAGATGATGAAAAGAAGGAATTTCCAAAATATTCAATGGTTTGGTTAACAGAGACCGTGTCGTATGTGGTGCCCCACCCTGTATGTATACATGTTGCAAAGCTGGGATTTATTAATTTAGTTATCGATTTGAACTTCACTTACACCTACATTGCCTTTCTTCAAATCTGCTATGAAATAAATTCACTATAGCCCTGAAACAGATTGCAATACCTAGACCGTGAGAGGTAGCGTATATGTCATATCAGAACCAGAGGGCTTATTTTGACAGCAGTGAGAGAGATAAGTCGGTGAAATATTCATTTTTATAATGTGTCAACATAGGTATCAAGCTGTAGAAAAATATCTTCACAATTTTTTTCATAAAATATCATTCACATTAGTCACACAATCTTTATGATATGGGAAATCGATTCATATCTCAACCATTTTTATAAGAAATACTAGTTTCTCAATATTCAATCAAGTAATTGAACTATAATAAATTCAAATAATAAGTAGATAGTTACACGAATTTCACATGTGGAGATTTTGTCCAATCCATTTTCTCACTTTCTCAGTAGTAATTTTTCAGTCAATTGAAATGTTCCTCAGCAGAATAGGGTATTGTTTTCAATTAAGTTATCTTTTCATTAGAATTCGCTGCCAAATTGTATAGTTCGTCTGTGGTCGATTTTTACCGGAGAGATAATACAGCGTTTTGAATGTACTTAGAAAATCGTATCCATACGTCAGACGTAGCACGTAACGTGGAGCAAATCAAAACTGCGTATGCTCAGCTGTCATAAAATACACTCACGTATGTTGTAGACATGCAGCCTTAAGTGTAATATCAGACCATTTGAACGTAGCTCTAACTTTTATAGCTTCGATGTCTTAAAATCCCCCAAACAATATAATTTCTAGAAACTTAAACAAATACAATTAAACCCAACAGTAGTCCGTTCGTCTCAATATCCTTCTTATGTCGCCAGCTCTAAAATGTTCGTTTATCTTCATATTGGGTTTTGTTGGTTTTGTGTTCGTTCAATGTGTCGTTGCAGAAACCATTATTAGGAGTAGGTTATATTTTATGTCATATTCCACACTTGACAGGGTACGATAGAGCTCTGGATTCTGGATGAATTATACTCTTCTCGAGGAAATAAAGGTCGTCTCCAGAAACACGTGTCACGTGACAAACTACCCCTTTGTGTAAGGAGGAGCTCCGTTTCCTCTAGAGTCTAGACAATTTGAAATTTTTCCATTAGATTAGGTAATCTCCATCAAATTCTTAGGTATATACAAGCTGACATATTTGAAGTATGGGATACGCGAACATTCAAGAATATACAGAGTGTCCGTCTGAGATGATTTGGAAAATCTATCACATTTAAACAAATTCGTTCGTTCACTGTATTATTGTTGTCAAAAGTTTTATAACGGAGTGCCGCAAGGGTCAGTCCTCGGTCCACTCTTGTTTTTATTATATATCAACGATCTGGCCGATTTACCTATTACTGGAAAGTTTACCATCTCTGCAGACGATACATCCATACTTTGGCACAATAACAACTCAGTCACGTTACAAAATAATTTAGAATATGACCTAATTGGTGTAGTGCAAACCTATTAACGTTCAATATTTCTAAAACGAATATTTTGTCTTTCAAATGTGATATAGATTATGTATCGCTCAATGAACAAATGATCGAGTCCAAAACTGAAGTTAAGTTTTTGTGTCTGCATATTGATAGTCAATTGAGATTTGAGGACCACATTAACAAACTATGCAGGAAATTATCCTCAAGTTGCTATGCCATAAGGTCAATTTCCTCCAACACGGACTCACTATCAGCTAGAAATGCCTACTTTGCGCTTTGCGAATCTCACTTGCGCTATGGAATATGTTTCTGGGGCGTAGGTTCGCAGATGTTAACCAAAGCAGTTTTTGTGCTCCAGAAGAGGGCTCTGAGATATCTATGTCGAGCAAAAGTGAGTGATTCTTGTAGACCTCTCTTTTCATCTCAACAAATTCTGCCCCTGGCTTGCCTCTTTATTTTCTTAATCCACAAAAACTGCAAGGAGAACATTATGCCCAATCAATCTAATTATGAAACCCGTCTCAAATATAACGTCAGTCTTCCTATTCCAAAGACTTCTCAAATCAGGTCCTCCATATTTTACAATGAAAAGAAACTGTTCAACCACCTTCCTCTTCCCATCAGAAAGATTTGCAATGATGAAATATTTCGTAAAGAGGTTAAAAAACTCCTTCTTTTGGGAGTATATTACAATACTGATGAATTCCCCATTGGCGACTTCGCAACTCACCATACAAACTCCTAAGGGGAGTGTGGATCCTCAAATGGTTTTTATTAAGTTGACTCAACTTGTGTTTCTGTCTGCATGTTTCTTGTTTTTATATTAACTTATACAGTGTGCCGTTTTCATTTTTAATGTGTACGTATTATATATTTTTTATCTTAGATTTGAGAAGCTCTGTCAACAAAATCTGTATTATTAAGACAATAAAGCATTAAAAAAAAATAACTTGAAACTCATCATACCCTTAAGTTTCACTCACGACGAGTATGTTGATTTGCCCATTATTTATGGAGAATGTGGAAAAAACAGCTGACGTGCTATAGTGAACGATTGTTCACTAACACTGACGGCTTTCGACAATCACAATAACTGTTGCTAGGATACGTGTTTTGTTCCTCAGCTATCTTCGTATTTCAAATAAAAAAACCTACATTAAAATTCGTTTATCGTTTCGAAGTATTTACCTACAAAAAATAAATGAAAATAAAGTTATGACTGAATGAGCAGAAGAGGGATCTTTACAGCAGTGGAAAAATATACAAGGTGTCCCATCAATAAAAATGATACCACGTGATCTGAAATGTCACGTTGTAACAACGTTGCAGCTTGCTTGAATTGCGCAATATTACCAACGTTTTATAACTGCCAAATTTAAATATCGTAATCCAAATAGTTTTCGAGATATACAGGGTGATTCACCTAACTGGTTCATTAGAGGTTCATGGAGAACTGGAAGAGATATATACTCGAAATTTCGGTGGATGCTACTATGCTACTACTACAGGTCCAGAATTTTTCGTAGAATTCGAAAATCTGAAAATAAACAGGGTGTTGAAAATATTTTAGGAAGATAGATCACATTGAGTAGTATCATCCACCAAAATTTCAAGTTGATATATTTTCCAGTTCTCCATAAACCTCTAATGAATCGATTAGGTGAATCACCCTGTATACTGGCCAAATCCTCGTGGACCACGTAAAGGGTGCACCCTTTAGAGTGAACAAAAATAAAACTCCAACTAGTCCTGTAGGAATTTGAGCCAAACTCCGCATATTTCGAGCTACAATTCAATTTTATTACTTCATTTGAATATCGCCATTGACGTTCGCGGAGTAGAAGATTCCCTTCAGTCTAACCATTCAAATTAATTGAACGACTGCGTAACAGTTGCCGTCAAGAGGCGACTCGATTAGGTTAATGTAGCGTAGTCTAACCGTAATCTATACAGGGTATTCCACAAGGAATAGAGTTTTTTTTGGTTCTCTTTCGTCTCGGATGTTAATTGATGGGCGTAATGTGTGTCATGTAATGGGCGATTAGACTAGTGTTGAATTTTCAACAACTACACCGTGTGGTTATAGCTCTGGAAAAAATCTCACACCCATCTAAATGTATTTTTGTAGCATATGACTTTAACATGGTGAATTCAATATCGCAGAATTCTGGAACATACACAGTGAGGTCCTTAAGTAACGGATAAATTTATTTTCTATGTAATTATGAATACAAATGAAAAATTCTGAAACAGGGCAATCAATCCTCCAATCAATCCTATAGGGGTAATAACTATCGCTTTCAAAGGGGTTTTCAATTCTCAATTTTGCAATATAGCGCATTTTGATTTTTGGACGTGGATACTTGAGAAAAAAATACACTAGGAAATGTGACGATCAGGATACTTCTCATTAAATAATCTGCATACCTCAAATTGCGTTCTTGTTTTATTATTCACTGAAGATAATATTAATATCTCAATTCTTTGGGTCTCAGAAAGGCTCATCTAAAAAAAGATTATTTTAATATTTAGTAGATAATGCCGAAATAACCAATCAATAACTAAAAATCATCAACGACGTCTGATCTGACTTTTAAATGTTACAAAAAGATTCAATTTTACTTTTTGGTCAAAAAATAAGTAATAGACTAGTCAATCGTGACAGGTGTTTGACTCGAGGGCTACTTGTTTGTATGAAATAAAATTACTTTTTTCTCAAGTACTCACGTCCAAAAATCAAAACTCGCTATATTGCCAAATAGAGAACTGAAAAATCCCTTCAAACGCGATATCACAAGCTACCCCTTTTTATTGAAATTTTTATAGAGGTAGGTAATTTCATTTAGAAAGTCATTTATAAAAATTGACCTGTTTCAGAATTTTTCATTCGTATTCATAATTTTGTTTAAAAAAACATGATAATTGATGAATTATACTTCTGAAATGAATCGCACGACCCACTTGTTATTTAAAGAATTGAGGGGGTTGAAATGGTGACGAATTTTTTTTTGTTGAAAAAACCCGGCTCAAAATGAAAAATTTACGTATCTGGACGATTTTCATTCTTTTCTTCCATAACGGAGACAGTTCTCTATATGATATCAACCTTGCAATGAGATCAATAAGATTTATTGTGGAATTTTTCCTAGATGAATGTTTTTCAATATAACCAATAGATTAGCAGAAATTTTCAGAGGCGAAGATTATAAGGTTAGATTAATTTACAAGATTTGCATAATCGGAATTGTGGTGATGTTACGTTTGCAATATGAAAGTCCTCAGTATGATTCAATGCATATTTGAAGAATAAATCCATGATACACATGATGATTCTATACATACTGAATGATAAGAGAATCAGATCAGTAATTGTAACTCTCAAACATTATCTGGTAAAGATTTATCAGTTATGAAGTCGTGACGTTGTTATTATTTGTAGGAACATAGCGAACGTTTCAAAATACAATTTTGAGGCTCAAATCTCCCTGAAGTATCTAATTGAAACTCAATTCTATAATCTGGAATGAAAGAAATAGCACAGGCGCCCGAGTGAATCATGTCATGAAATATACCACAGAATCTTAGAAAGACTGATTATTTATTTCAGTGTAGAAAAACCTACGTTATTTATTCTTATTGGTCGCACGCGATATATGTAGGAGAGCGATAAACCATACTTTACGATCTTCAAGTTTTGACAAAATCGATTCCTTCGAAATATCTAAAAGTGACCCCTTTTAACACCTCCCTTTCCCCCCAATGCTGAAATATTTCAACACTGTGGTATGAAAAACGATTAAACCTTAACTAGATTTAAGATCGATCTAGGATTCGAGTCGATTTAATCAGAAGGATTAAACGAAACCGAAAATTAAAAGGAATAGTATGATTTCAGGTCCAGTTACTATTTTAGTATTCTACACATTGCCCAGGGAGGTGTTCCCCGAGGCATATGACCTTCAGAAATTTAAAAAGAACACCAATTCCTACCTCCTTTCCCTTGCTTCTCACGATGTTCTCTGAACATTACAGGATGTCTCCTTTAGTGGAAAGTTTTGTATAAAAAATTAATTCTGTTTCGTTCTGTTGTTCCATTTTGATTCCAGTCTCTGAGATTCTCTTGTTTTTCTCAATCGCCACCACGTCGAAATAATTAATATTGATTAGAGGCACAACAGTGTTTTTGTAACAGTCTGTATTCTCCCAGCATCTTCACCTCGTGAAATTATAGGCACGTTGTTCAGGTACACCCTGTATATTGGAGAGATGAACGAATATTGAAGTGTTGGTATCGTCATCAAGATCAATGGGACTTTGTAACAATTATTTTGTTCCATGATTTCGGAGAAATTTTAGTAACCCTCCCATTAATTGAAAGCTATATAGAGATTTTCAACGAATAGCTCGAAGAAGGATTATCTTAAATTTTGAAGATTCCAATTGTAGATAATACGAACAGGTATATGAAGATTTTGATATCGATTTAGCTGAAACGTTGATAACATAATGTAGCCCAATTCAACCTAACCCACGGTCCTATATACCGGTCTGGAAATTAGGGCATTCGAGTGGTGGGGATGCCATACTTTTCCGCTAGGAGCGTAGTTGTCTTGGGGTATGATCATTATTTGACAGTTCGTAATTGTAAACAAAACAAACGGTTAGAATCGAATGGTGGATAAAACCAATGGCAAAAATTTTATTGCCTGCAAAATTATCCTAGATAAATCAAAAACCATTCGTATTTCCACACATATAATGGGATCTGATATGTGATTGGCTGACAAAGAGAAGGCAGTTCTGCAGGTGGATCGTGACTTTACCTTACCTCTAACCTGACCTAATGTAACCTATTCTTAACTACTTTAACCCAATTTAACCCAGTTTAATCTAATCAAAACCACTCCAACCTAAACCAATCCAACCTAACCAAACCTAATTCAACCTAATCTAACATAATCTAATTTAAAGTAACCTAATCTAACCAAACTCAATCTAACCTGATCTAACCTAACCTCACCTGATGTAACCAAATCGAACCAATCATCAACCATCCAGCCTCTACACTTAAATTTTGATTCATAGAATCAGATACTTCTGCATCCACCACATTCTGAATTATGGACTATAAACATGCGAAAATAATGCCTTCAGAGACCTTTTCTTATAAACCTTCACACGGAATTAGATTCTTAGACTCACAGACTATGTTTTGGTCAAGAAAAGTATCATTTACCAGAAGTGTAAGGACAAAATCAGCAAATTTATAGTACTAAGAAATTATATAATCTTGATGACCTTTACGAAATTCTTCTCTGAAAGTATCATTGACTCCAGCGAGGTTTCCTTTTTCTACAGGTATGCCAATACAACTAAGAATGTTCTATTATAGTTGCTCTTTCCGGAGCCCAATTATCTCTCAATAAAATACCCGCTAAGTGCTATGAAAATGTTATGGAATTCATGAGCGCGTTCGAGAAAGAAGCATGAACTAGTGATGAGACGTGATTTCACCTTGATTACCTCCGAACACCTTTTTGAGAACATTTCAATTTAGCGAAAACAGTTTAGCACCACACTTCAACAATGACACCAAAACGTGCGAGTCCACCGAACGAATGTTAGAGTTAGGAGCACGAAATCATCGGTAAGCTGTCCATCGATTCAATATCATAAACGGTGCAGTTGTCATCATCGCATGCATATGCAGAATAATCGAAAGTTAGGTTAGGTTGGAGGAGGTATACCTTGGATGTGGGACTGGTACCCAAGGACTAAACAGGGAATTCCCGTTTGCAGTGGGGGGTAGCAGAATACGGGATAGAGAACATTACATCGATCGCTGAAAGACCAGGGTCGGATTGGATTGTCGAAAAAATTCATTATTTGCTATTAAATATTCGCTATTATTACCTACTAGCTTTTACCTACGGTAACATACAGTATTACAATACGATAACAATATTTTAACCTCACTGGATTTAACATCTTATCGATGTACATCAAATACGTCCATTGTACGTCCAGTTATTTGCAAGGTTATGTCCAGAACATGTCAAAATATAAAAAAAAAAAAATAGCACGAATTCCGTTTTGTTCCAATATTTTATATCCAGTGGATGTACATGAACGTACAATTTCTGAAAGTGGAAATTTATATCCAGACACATTGGTTGTCCATATTGGGTCCATGGACGTTTGGACTTCATTTCCACCTGAATTGGACGTCAATCGTACGTTGTTTGCTGTATGGGTCCTAACAGGACGCAAAAGGAAAACTAAATCGGCGAATGATTTCAAGATTGCAGCGCTACAGTGGACAGTCACAGAAACATAAATATTGACATTGGATAGTTTCATTGCATTTTGTTATGAGTTTTTTCGTTAATGAAGTGTGAGTTTATAATGAAAATAAATACATTTCAGACTTTTGCAGTGAGCTAAGGTCAATATGTATGTATTTTCATTTTTCTATAAGTGATAAGCATTATCGTTTGATTTATTCATTGTCTCATATATCTAATGAGAATGGTTCGATCAAAATGTATACAGGATTCTGATAATTTGTTTTGTTCAGAAATGTTCATGAAGGTGAAAAAGTTTCGAATACTGGCCATTTAATATGAAAAAAATTTAATTCTTTCACTGCTGACAAGATGTTTTTTTTGAAAAGTGCCAAATAAAATAGATAATGTGAGATTTCGTTTCAATCTCGTTGATACCTGAAAAATAGTATGCTCGACTGTGGCCTTTAATGTAAACAGAATTTCATCTATCTATTCACGATATCACGATCACCAGCTTGAGGAAAAGCATGGGAATTAATATTGAAAGTTTGATTTCAATCTAATCTAATCTATTCAAATTCAATATAAAATCAACAGAACATAATACCAAATACAAGAATCATGTCTAGTTCTAGTTATTCTAAGTGCCACCAGGTGGCGTATCGCTTATGTTCATTCGCCAATTCTTCCTGTCAAGAAAGCATAATTTGTAGAATATTGGTTGATTTCACGAGAATATTCGTTTATATTTCTTTTTGTGAGTAATAACTATATTGTATAATGACTTCATCGTTGGTATGTCAATAATACAGTACTCAGGGTTTGAAGTTCATTACTGGAATCTTGGATTGCTCATAAGTGTCAAAACAAAACAACAATTAATATCGAAAACTGAAACTATACTCTATTGGATATTTCAAGCAGTTGAAACTAGAGTCAATTGAATTGGAATATTGCAGTACTTAGGATTTGACCTTCATTACCGGAATGCTCGATGGTGTTGAAGTAGATAACTCTTTGACTTCAAGTGAGTATACTACGTTACTACCAATACCTCCAAGGTATGTGTGTCGAGTTTCATGATGATCGGTTGAGTAATTTTCGCGTGAATGTCCAACAAACATTCACATTTATAATATTAGTTGGAATAGGGATTAGCGATTTCTTCCTTTGCGCAAATACGAATACAAATGTCAAAATACTGTGAATAGATATTATGTTCATAGTGTACAATAAGATTCATCTTAACCATTCAATAGCTATAAGGAAAGAATATTCATGTTAGAGAACACAAAATTTATGATGAGGTCTGGCTACAATATTTTAATAGAGTACAGAAAACAGAACGAAACAATATATACCGAATGTTGTGAATATTCGACTTGAATTGTGGATATAAGATATAAAATTGGTATATAAAAACATAAGGAACGAAAAAGATAAAAATAATAGAGAGATAACGATGAGAAAAAAAATGGGACGTTAACAATTCATTTATTCCAAGTGAGGGATACAAACAGCATCCACTAAAAATATAAGAATGATGTCATGTTAATCTTACAATGACGAACTGCTATCAACTGGATTGATTCGATACCACATGGAATTAAGGGTTCAAGTTTTGATTTACAGTTCTTTTGAAAGAATATTATTATATATGTCCAGACCATGAGAATATTCATTTGAAGAATAACACGTTCTAGAGATAAAATCGTATTGTAACCAGGATTGATTAGTAACTGTCTACTTCTATAGAATATAATAAAAGTGGTGGAAGATTCAGACATTTTTCAATACTACGTCTGTGAGATAAAATATATCTAGTTTAGCTGGTACCATTCAGACACGAATAGAAATTGGACAGATTTTTTTGAATTCTTGAATCTGAAATTATGTGTG
This sequence comes from Plagiodera versicolora, assembly GCA_037013635.1. Lineage (NCBI taxonomy): Eukaryota > Metazoa > Arthropoda > Insecta > Coleoptera > Chrysomelidae > Plagiodera > Plagiodera versicolora. The sequence goes on along the minus strand of CM072991.1, from coordinate 4,213,058 downwards.
AATTTTTTTTTATTTATTATGTATAAAAACGCCACGATTCTAAAATTTCATTGCCATTTGCCGAAATTATTTCGCAGACCCCAAAAACTATTTGGAAATTATTTACCATATATGGTTGAATATTCTCTGGATTGATAGAAGTATACAGAGCTGACTTTGTTACGAATCATTATTCATTACATAATCATGTGCGCGATAGATTGATTTATCAAAAATTAATCAAATCAAAGTAAGGACATTTGATTTTGGAAAAATGGCACCACCACAACTCCGAGTATGCAAACGTAAATTAAGAACCAAACCTCAATAGATGTTTGATAGTTGTAATTATCTTGAATAAGTTTAAGATTTGATGTAACTACCTCGGAAATGTGGCTCTTAATTTTTCTAGTGACAAGATATAGTGATTCAGCTCACATGTTTGTGCTGAAAAAAAAATAAATAAAAACATTGAAATATGAAAACATCGTGAGTAATAAAAAAAAATTGGTTCAACGAAATATATCACTGAAAAATTATTTTTGTGGATTGATTGTTGTTTTGGGTATAAAGTGGGCAAAGCCTGCCCTGTTTTGGGCCCGATGCGGATCGGTTTCGGCACGCTGCGGAGCGCCACCCCCACTCGTTGGCGGTGACGGTAGCGGCGACGTCTGTGCTCGAAAAAAACGATCGTCATCAACAAGGTTGTCCTTTCGACGTCAAAAATCGGTCATTAATTCTACTGACATATTCAATTAACAATTTATTCACCAGTGAAAGTGTCTCCGAATTTGTAAAGCGCCTCTAGAGGGCGCCTCAATTAAATCAATCAGGGAAGAAATGAGTTTGTTTGGTAATCTTATTTTATTGGCTGACTTCTACACGCGTCTTAGACAGGATTATTAGCGTATAATAACTCATTCATTACAAGTATCCAATTTCTTCTTCATTCATCGATTGAAAATGTTGAAAAGAACATTTTGAAATGAATCTGATCAATTAATTTGTTTCCTGTTGATGCAAAAAGATTTTTCAGATCGCAAACATGAATATTATTTTGGGAAGAAAGCAGTGGCTTTTGGTATTTTTCACAATTATCTCGCAAAATCTGTACAGTCGCCAATAGTGAATAAAATAGAAAAGTTTATACATTATAAAATGCACATCAATGCATAAAAGACGTGTACTCAATTTTATTCAGATATCTACCAGATATTATTCTAAACTACTCATTCATTTTCGAATATTCATCATTCTGTGTCTCAAATGTTGATACTTTCAGTTTTAACGTTCACAAAAAAAATCCTCAGAATCCTCAAATATTAGCATATCTTTGAGAAACACCCTATACAAGTCAACAAGAACGATATACAGAGTGGAACAAAAGTCTGGAGAAGTTCAAATATCTACCATCGATTAGGGTACTGTCAAATCAACAACGGGGCACATTTTGAACATTTGATTTAGTAGACATTATTTTGGTACTGTAGTAATCTTTCAATTGTTACATTGTAATTTAGTTTGTATTAAAAATTTTATTGATGTAATTAGGCGTATCCAGACTTTCGTTTTATTTATTTAAGACCTTCCTGACTTAATCAAATATCAAATGTTAGATATGGTTGAACTCGTACTGAAGGGGACATTCCAATAATGATACAATATACGGGGTGATCTATTCAAAAAACCAGATTTAGTAATAATATCAGAAAAACGGTAAATCTGGCAACATTGCAGATGTCAAATCTGGAATCTTCGTATTCCAAAATATACCTAACCAAAATTTTGTACGATTCGTACTACCCATTTGTGAGATAATTGAGCGTTTCCAGATATTTGTTTTACTCTGTGGGTGCGTTCCATTAAGCGCTCACAACGATCACGCTCACGACCACGAATATGTGAAATGTCGTCAGGGGCGTAGCATTGCCAATGGAATTAGAAATTGGTATCAACTTGCCTATTTTAGATGCATACCCTATATATCAGATTATTTTTAATTTCTACGCAATATTCCTATTCACGTTTTAGTGATAGTTTGTTTTTTTATGTCAAAAATGACACCTGATTTTCTTTATTACTCCTACATAAAATGGTTCATTATTCAATTGGAACCAGTTTCTTCATAAAAGGAGAATGTAATTGAATAATTGAATTGTTTGTTGATTATCAATCCATACAGGGTGATTCACGAAGAATTGTACATAGTCCCACCAAAAGTGCTATGGACTGAGACCATTCCATATCTGGTATTAAGAAATGCCTTGCTGCGTTTTTGACGCATATACAGGGTGATATTTGAAAATATATGAATTATTCTACGTTGAATATCTCTAAAAGTGAGAAAATGAGACATATGAAATTTGGTACACTGGGTATTTTCCCTGAGCCCAATAGAATATGTTTTTGAACAATTTCAATTTCAGGTCCGGATTTAGTTTTTTTTTAGAATTTCATTGGTTTTCTTAAAACAACACCCTGTAAGCCAAATCAGACAATTTTCACTTTTCTCACTTTGAAGGAGGATACTAAGCAACAGTTGAAAAAAATGGACGCGGAAGTTTATGTTGTCTGCAGAAAAAAATTAAACTTTTAAAAATAGTATAATTTTAATGGGTTTTTATTCTGCTTATGACTGATGCCGCACTACATCGATATCACATCATAATTTTTCAACAAAAATCATGAGGAAAGTTCATATTACTCGAGATGAAGTATTATTCAATCAACTGTTGAAATTCTAGGCCGTATCTATTTTTTCACATTTCTATTAATCTTGTGAAAAGCTATTTCATTGAGCTCAGGCAACATACTCATTGTATCAAATTTCATATGTTTCAGAGATATTTAACGAATAATAATTCACATATCATCAAATATCATCCTGTATATCCGTTAAAAACGCAAGAAGGCAACTCAATATTTCAAAATAATTAATTGGGGGAATCTATAAGAGCAACCAGGAGAACGAGTGTATTTTGATCCCACATAAACATAAGAGACACATTGCTCTCCTAAATTGCTTCCCTTCCACTGTCCCCACTCGATCCACTCATCCCTATGCCAGATACAATACGACGGGAAAGATTGAAGTGGTGATCTTTGTTGGACAGTGGTAGCGGAAACATTGGAAAATTCCTTGAACGGATGAAATATGCCAACTATTTATACAGCCGCATAGAAAGTCCAAATAGTCAAATAATTTGGATGAATGGATTATTCGGTTGTGCTCCAGTTTTGTTTGCGGATACCAGAGCTGAATCGTTGAATAAATTTGGTTATTGTTTCGTTTATTAAATTGGATATTTGTTCAAATATGCATTGAAATAATTTCTTTATATAAAAAAATATGTTTTCGTTTCATTATCTTTTACGAAAATGATTCCTTATACTAATATTGTTGTTACTGTTTGACCTGATTATTATCTCTCATTTTCGCGTCACCTGCGACAGATAATAATAATAATAATACCAATAATAATAATAATAATGTTTATTCATGATCATAAATCACATCGAATGAATTTATAAAACAATGTTTTTTTTTTAATAAACGAAGGTGGATCACAGAAATAGCATTGACTACTTGTGTATATGATTTCCATAGTAAAATTAAAATTGAAGTTGATAAAATCGTTGAGAATTGTTGAACAATCTGTAAAAAATGGTAAAAAACTGAAAAGTTGATGAAATGGGTGAACATTTGTGGATTATTGACACAGCCAGGCAAATTATTACATCGTAAATAAAGGGGTTAATATAATCTTTGAAATAACATATATACTGAAGGATTAGTCTCCGTCGGGATAATTTTTTTTTCGATTTGTTTTAGATCCGAACTATCTCTAAATGGAATGAATGTTTCAGTTCGATTCGTTCGAATACCTATCCAATGGATTTTCGACATTTTTTCGCAAACAGGCGACCCTGAAAACTGCCTATATCCCTTTTTCGAACTATTCGAGTGATGTTATCTCAATTTTATGCAGGCTATTCTTTTCACTGTCATTAAATTCCTAAACATACAAACTTCTCGGAGGTGTATAATTCGAATAACTTTAATTTTTTTATGAAAAACGAGATGTCCTCCCAAAAATTATCTAATTTCATGTCATAATGAGGAAGTTTCCTTATGACGAATTCTCATCAAATAAGTACTCAACTATTTAGTTTGATATGTCTACTTTCCAGAATGACAATACAAATCATTCAACTCCATTCTATTTTCAAAATAAACCAATTTATAAATTTTGAGGCGGAAAACTGTGACGTACTTAGTGAGTTTAGAGTGAATATAGCTATCGTAAGTTATGTTATGGTGTAATCCGGATGATCGCGGACGAAATCTACGAATGCATTTGCGCAATTGCCAGATCTACCTTTCTATTTTCATGAAAATAAATTGAAAGCTGTTCCGAAAATTCAAACACAAAATTATATTGAAATAATTCACTTCAAGAACAAATTCGATTCATTCATTTATTTTCTATTCAGCCATAGCCCTCGATTATATCATCGCATTCATATATTTTCGCATGTTATGTGCTAGTTATATTTCATAAGACATATATGATATTATATCACGAAAGGTAAACAGTCCATGATTTGGTATTGCAAAATCCACGACATATTTTACCAAGATATTCTGGTCAGTTTTTCCGAATATTTAGAATAAATTAGAAGCAGGGCAACACTGTACTTCCGCACGCAAAATCTCAATTTGTTCCTGTGTGAACCCGGTTTTTCATTTGGTACGTCATCAGAATGGTGGAGGAGCCAAAACTAGTTTTTCAAAACGAAATTCTGGAGTCAAATTCGATCGCACAAAAAAAAGAAAAAATACGGGTGTAATAATTTTTCATATATTTTATGGAAAAAATAAAATCTCAATATTGGAAACTTCCTCATTCTTGAATCCGAAATAAAAAAGTCTAGTCACTCCTTTTGATATTCCTCTTACATTGTAGCCACATTGAAGTGTTAGTGAAAGGAAGATTACATCTCTTTTGATAAAATCTAACTGGTCATTAATTTTTGTGCCAATTAAAAATCTCTCGACGACTACTGCCATCTCTGATGCATATTCATGAACCAGGTGCGGCTCGAGTCCTAGATCGTACTTCTGCCTATAAATATCTAATCAAGGATGATAAATTATGAATAGTTGGGCGCATGTACATACGTCATTCGCGTAACGACCAACGTTGTGGAAACAGGGTCGGAAAAGGTTCCTGGGAATAGGAACAGCACGTAGCCACTAATTGTCATTATTATTCTAGAATGATGCATGGTTAACTTCTAGTTAGGGTATTTGGAATTTTGAAATACAATATCGCTCGAATGTTCAGATGTTCTGACATAAATGTGACGTCACCACTGAATGTGTAGAAATCTGTAATTATATAGTTGCCATATGCAAACATTCATCTGAAGACACCAGAAACTAGTTGAAAATGAACATTTTAGATTGGTCATCATCAGCCTCGATATAAAGGTATCTACAGAACTCATGAAATTCCTGATTTTGTCAAAATTCATTTTGGATTCACTTGTCGAATAGGCACCAAACCATACATTTGATATTGCATGACGTGGTGCCACTACTCCGAGTATGTAACTGTCATGTAAATGTAAATTACATAAAAACGAACTCAACCTTGATATACGTTTGATAGCTGTAGTCATTTTGAATATACCAATAAGAGAACAATTAAATGATTTATGTCACAAATATGCTCTGGAATTCACCGACTTTGATCTAGGAATATCAACGTTATACGTCACAAATATGCATTAAGAGAGGTCCAACAATTCTTTCCAGACAACAGCTTCATGGTGTAGTGATTATTATTGTTGAAAATTCGATATTTTATTTATTCAAGACTGTTCTGACAGATTTGGTTATCTTTCAATATCATTATTTATCTGAGAGAGAAATGTTAGATCCGCCAATAAGCTTTAGTCAGAATATTTACCGATGACGTTTTGAATATTTTGTACAAAAACGGAGTTAGGAAAGTCCTCTATTTTCATGTGATACTGTAACATAAAAAAGGTAGGTGAAGAATCATGACATTCAATATTTTTTTCACGAAGTGATATTCTATAGGTTAGAAATTTCTCTAAAATAATAAGAAGAATATCTGCCTTATCAACACAGAGTGAAGAATCAGTGTCTCAAAACAGCTACAGAAAAACAAGAATGAATTGTAGAATTCCATAATGACAAAATGTCAGAAATTTGAATTTGTATTTTCTGATGTTAAAAGAAACGTAAGTATCACATGTTTTTTTGTATATCTGGAATATTTCATACGATTCCTGAATAGAAGACTGATAATTGTTGTCGCAACTTCCTCTTTCGGAGCATCACCGAAAAACGAAACAAACTACAACACCGCACTTTCTGGCGAGCTGTCACAACTGGCTCAAATAAACAGACTGAAGACTCGTCGCACGCCTATGGTTTTCATGCCCCGTCTCTGCACCAGGACACTTTCACATCTCTCTGTAGGCGAACCATTACGTATTGCAAAGTCGTAATACTCGGAATATCTTAATGGAACAACAAACACTATCTATTCGCTTGTTTCGTACGTCTGTGATACACGACATGATTATTTTGATTCGCAGGGAATTTATAAGTATCATGCAGTTAGTGTGAACTGTGAATACTCATTGGTAATTGTGTAATTACGAAAGTGAGAACGAGATTACAGTTGATTGGTGGTAGCCCGAAATATGAGGGTTTTCTTTGTTTTTCTTCTTGTTGGATTGGCTTACTGTTCTGGACAAAATATAAGTGAAAATCAAGTGATACGTGAGTAACTGTTATTGGGACACTGAAATTTATAGCAGAAATGTCAAACTCGTGGACATTTATGACTATTTTTGTAGCCCACAACATTGTTCATTCGAAATCCAATATATGATCTATAATAAAATGAACTCATATAAAAGCTCTGTCTTTGCACTATTTCAAGGTAGTTTTAAAACAAATTTTTGTTGGTACATACGCATTTTGTGCAAAAAACGATATTATCGTGGAGAAATTAATACTTTCTGAGATATTACACTTAAAATTTCGACATTTCCCTTTTCTTTCTAGAAACGTTTTTCGAAAAGCTTCCTTAAATATTTCATCAATGAAATTATACATTAAAATTGGGTTCATCGTCTTGAAAAAAACATCGAAAATATTCATAATCGAAGGCATGTAAACATAATGACTCCGTCAAACGTTGGTTAATCGACAACTTCAAGCCACATAAATATTTATGCAAATGTCAGTAATGAATTAATTTACATTTACATACATTTACGTGTATACAATATGAAAAATAATGCATTTCCAATGATTATTTTAGAATAAATGCATGGTAATTCCTCTCCCACATTTTATATGTGTCTTATTAATGAAAACGTTTAATCTGTACACCCTCATTCGAAAACCTTCAAGAGAATAAGTTGAAATTTCCAAGTGGAATATCTTGAAAAATATTGATTTTCTTACGATATTATTATCATGATTTTTGGACCAAAATACCTGAGTTAAATTCACTCTGTAGTCCGAAATTCCTCTAATGATTTCAATAGAAATTTCACAACTTTCAGGAGAATTAATTACATATAATCAAAATTTCGTGACAAGTGACAACTGCAAATTCTGACCATCTGTTGCAACTCCATTTCTCCTATGAATAGACTTCACATTTTTATTAATGATAATTATTTAGTGGTCTATATTAAAATTCCTATTTCATAACTATCTTTGCTTTTCAGAATAGAATTGAAATGTTTCATTTCAGAATCGAATTTCCATCATGAGGAAAGTTGTTCGAAGGCGAAAGGAAAATGCGTATTGAAAAACGAATGTCCTCACCCTGTAGATACTGAGTACGAGGTATTGTGTCCGATGCAACAAGATCTTGGTGCTGTTTGTTGTAAAGATTGTGAGTTTATCTTTCATTTCGATATACAGGGTGTTTCATTATTATGGTAAGAAATAAAACTGAGAGTCGAGAGGACCAAAATATGACGATTGAGCGCAACATCGCTCATACAAATGTTGATGGTTGAAAAGATACAGTACGTTCAAGGTTAAAATTTCATTTCAAATTTCTTAATAGCCTTAAAAGTCTTTATGATTGCGGTTTAAAAATTGGTATATGGGGGGTTTTTTAGGGCGGCAAACAAGAATATTTTATCAGTATTAACGTATAGTCCTCAGAGGCACCACTTACCCGCTTACAATTATTTGAAAATACGCACAACTTTTTTGTCCATCAAAAATCAACATTTTAGACCAAACAATTATTGAACTACGTTATCTTCTGAACAAAAAAGTATTTTTGGGAAAAGTCGAAAAACCTCATTTTTACGATAAATCCGATTTTAAGTATTGAAGTCACAAATAAATTTAGATGATTTTATCAAGAAAAAACAAGTAGGTTGCTGTCAGACAAGCAAATAGTTAGTTTTTTAGTGTCAGAGAAACTGATATCCCAAAAACTGTCGAAGCTATTGAGAAATTTGCAAATAAAATTTTAACTCTGAACGCACTGTATCTTTTTAACCATCAACATCTGTATAAGCGATGTTGCGCTCAATCAATCAATTTTGGTCCTCTCTACTCTCAGTTTCATTTTTTCACCATATTAATGAAACACTCTATATACATCGGGTTTGTCTAATTCAATGGGCTGCTTGACTAGTACTGAATTCTCAACAATCATTCACTACACCATGTAGTTATAGTCCTAGAAGAATTTTCAAAACCTTAAAGCTAATCACAGTTTAATTCTCACAGATACAGTTGTGTCATGAGACGAATGCACACACTAAATACATAACCTTACTATCACTGTTACATCGTCTTTTATACCTTCCGAACCGTATTCAAGACACAAAAAGCCTGCCCTGTTTGGCTTGTCCACTGACAAGAAAACTCCAAGACACGAGGAGTGCCAAAGTGAAACAACTGTATCTGGAAATCAAACTGTGATGTAAAATTGATATGCTCTGTTCAAAATCGCTGAATTCCAGATCACATTTCGAACGAAATTACCAAACCTACCTCATGTAAGATGTCGAACATCAATAATACCTTATTAGTTGATTATGCATAGTTCTAGAATCCGAAATTAAAAACAACTAGTCCAGTCACTCCTTGAAATATTTCAGTCCACTTTTTCAATACTAACTGCTGTCTTTTAAATTTCAATCATTTATGTTTCAGTTCCAATAGAGCATTTGAACTGTAGACAACTTCATAACGAATGCATGAGTGACTGCCCAATGAATCTAGGAAGAAGAGGTTGTCCCAATAATCAACTATGTTGTATTCTTATTTAATTCTTCACTGTCAACAGTTTTAATTTCCTGTGTTTCCTGTTTGTTTTGAATGAATAAACAACTTCGCCGTGTATGTGTTTCAATTATTCAATACTAGCTCTTTCCTGCGGCTTTGCTCGCATTGAAACCATCAAATAATTTATTTTTTAATGCTAAAGGGGTTCAAAGGATGCCCTAAGCCGAAGGCTTATTATTCTTCTCCTATCACATTGATATCTTCAAAGACATTAGTCCCTTTGAGTAATTTACGAAGGTTACTAGGAATTAAGTATTTCTCGAGATTAGAGGATTTGCTGCTCAATAACAATTACTTTATTGGGTATGAATTCTGCATTGTCTATAATGTTAACTGTTGCAAATTTGTTGTCTGACTGACTATGCAAAAGAAATCAGGTATAAAAAAATTGCATCACTTCAGCTTATCTCAATCAGATTCCCCTTAGTTCCCACTATGCCCAAGTACCCAGGTCTATTTGACCTTAAACGTGTCAGAAAGTATAACAGAGCATTACAATGGAAAGGAATCGATCTTATAACCATAATTTATTGGTTTATTTTTCACAATGAAGTTTCCAAAATTCACTATATGCTTAATATAGTGTTTTGGATTGGATACATATTGATGTGACCGTCGGTTATACAGTGCGACGGTGTTAAATTACTTATTCGAATGCTAGATGGCGTGGCTAGATTTTGAGATTCTTGACAAATAAATGTTTTCAATAACAAACATTCTATGTGACCTACCTTATGTGTACAAACTTCCAAGATGATGGGTTGAGTAGTTTTCGCATGAAAAGTCAAGAAACATTCTTACATTCACATAAATAATATTAGTACGATGTAGGGGAGCCCAAGCGGGGATTTCGGGATTTACTAAAGCGCGGCATATTAATATACAGGGGGATACCTTGTACCCGGTTAAGTACCTCCACAAAACATGTGACCCATATATAAGGCCGCCCGTGAAGGATACAGGATCAGATTAGTAAAAAAAATTTATCATCAGAAATTTTCGAGCGCGTCAGATTAAGGTAGGGTGAGTTAATTACATCCTAAAAAGTGTATATTCCACTAATCTGACAATCCAACCGCGTGAAAATTGCTTGAACCATTCAAAAGACTTTCGAGCTGGGAGAAATCAAATGCACAGAAATATTATTTCTTTGAACTCAGCGAGCTCAAAATATCACATAAATTATATTTTGAGCTAAAGAATATCATAAGTACAATTTTAAGCGCCCAGGAATGGAATTAGCGGGAAGTTGCAGGGATGGCCTTTAAGGTGAACCGTTTTTCTATTTTTTTTTGTCAGATCAGGCGAATCCCTCTAGATAATCGTCAGATTATGAGACAGTACGTTTAGAGCATGAAGATGAACCATATATATCTTAATCTGACGAGCTTGACTATTTCAAAATGGCGAATTTTTTTTGCACATTATGAAAATGGCCGCGAATTTGCGTCCCATCGAAATCGTCAGATTAGTGAATGAGAGCTTTTTTTTGGTGCACTTAACACTCCCTTAGAAAATCTGACGCGCTCGATTAATTTTTTTTTTTCATTTTCAACCCTTGAATACAACCACCCGCATCATGCAAACGATCAGATTATCATACGTAAAAATACGTAGGGCATTGATGTTATCAATATCTGACGCGCTCGAGGATGTCCATGCAATCCATGCTCTACGACGCTCGAGTAAATCCCCATTTAGCATCGTGGGCTCCCCTACCATAACTTTAGAAGCACTGAAACGCCGAAATAAACCTCTCTAGGAAAAAGGAATAATTTGTTGAGGAAAACTTAGCGTGAGTTGTGAGTTGCGGGTTGCCATTCTGCCTTGTCATTAACAGTAAAAACAGTTATTCAACTTCCATATCTGATATTTGTAGAATGCAGTTGACTTTCATGTGGAATTGTTGCCTGATTGCACTTTCCACAAAGATATTTCAAATAACAGGAAATGGAAAATGTCGGAAAAGTAAACAGGGTGTTTCGTACTGAGTGACCTATGACACGTTTACAAACGAACGATTTCAACGATTTAATTAAGTTCATTCATTTTATTTATTTTATTCATTTTATTCATTTCATTTATTTCATTTTTTTTTCATTTCATTCTATTAATTAAAACGGGTCACCCCTCTGTATGAAAATAGATCATATCATATTCATCATACTTGAATACTATTAAGAACAAAACAAACTAAAGAATATTATTACATATAAACAATTATACAGACCAAACTATTGAATCAGAAACGAAAAACAAAAACAACATTAAAACGAAATTAACGAGGGTGTAGGAAAAATGTGAATTCAAAATTTGAAATTTTCACAAAGTTTTATCACAGTGATTGAAAAGGTCAAATGCAACTCTATTTCCATTATCCATTATTCTTGTTATTGGTGAATGCAGGCCATAGGCACATCTATGGTTCAAATGGGTGGGACAAATTAATAAGACCCAGCAGTTCTGGGCAATTAATTTCGGCTCTTACGATTTTATGCATCAAATATATATCAGATTTTGTTCTCCTTAGATCTAGTTCATCAATATTTGTTACAATTCTGATATATTCGTGGGAATAAAGTTACAATGGATATATAATCAGATGTTGCGAATTATACAAACACCCTAGACAGAACTCTATCAGACTAACAATTGCCGTAATTACTCAACGTAATTTCCCTTCCCCCGTTACCCTATTTGACAAGTGACAGTCAGTGACGTCACAGCCAATTACAGAGCATGCCGATAGCCTTTCTCCAATCTATCCGAAGAGAAACTCACTCAATTTTCATCAAGTTATTCGTTACTCTCTCATTGATTCGCAATACCCGCTGCTATAAATGTTTCACATCGAAAACTATATCAACATGTGGAGATATGACAGTAATTTGCATATTAATGTACTAAATACAGTGAGTTCTGCTCATCGAAATAAAATTATATGAATGCTAATTGAAATTCATTACATTCATTATCGGACATGCTAATATAGAATTCAATTTTGTTCTGACTGATATCGACTTGTTTTCTTGTGTTGTCGTACACTGATTGATTCTCTTCAACTATTAATATTTGAAGATATTCTTGGTGGTGAAGATACGTGGCCAGTTTTTAGCCAATTCACGTGTTTCTCATAGCTTAAACTTTCCTGTTACGTAGGAATTTAATCGAAGACTCATATACTCTGTTTTTTTTCTGAATCGAGTTTTCAAATAAGAGAATGTAAACCATTGGATGACATTTCTCCAGTTTTCATCAATGGATGTATCATTAACACATCTTTCGCTGATGAATCTAGTGGATTGAGATCTGGTGATCGTGAAGGCCAGTATTATGAAGCACACATATCCATATTCTTTCTCATTCAGTGTACAGTTTCTGGATGATTTCTTGATAACTATAAGCTAATGATCTATAGTCGCTACCATCATCAAAAATCTACTAGTAAATCATTGACAGTTCATAGAATTTCGTGATTTGGTGCCATTGGATAACTTTTCTCGCGTATTTATCGAGGGATGTATCATTACCATAACTTTTGCTGATTAGTCCAGTGGATCGAGGTCTGGTAATCGTGAAAGCCAGTATGGAGCACACATATCCACGTTAATTCTTGTTCAGTTGCAGCGATCAATACAGTCGCTACAAACATTCATTTCGATGAAAAATCCAGTAGAAAATCATCATCAGTTTGCAGAATCTCCTGATTAGTAGAAGAATTTCAATGATGATCGTCAATAAAATGAATTATTCGGTTATACATCGGGAAGATGAATACATTGATAGTGAATTTATACCGGTATCTTTTATTTGTAATGATTTGGGGATTATTTGCATTCCAAAAATAAATCCAATGTTTACTGAAAATTCCATATTTAGATCTCTATTCAAATTATTTATTCACTGTACAGATACACAATGGTAGGGACACTTCACAACTTCTGCATTCCGACTGCATTCCCAAGGAGTACAATTTTTCTTTGAACTCGCTTTTCTCATTTAAAAAAAGAAAGTCTGTTAGTATCTTGTAGTGCTTTTATATTAGCAGAATTCAAAAGGTCTATACATCTAAATTTCTTCGTTGTAATTTGTCAGTGTTCATTTCGCCTAATTCGACATTTTTTTTTTTTTATACTGAAGCATTACTTAAAATCAATGAGTCATCGGTGATTAAATATCAATTGGAGCAGAATTGAAGTCTAGTAACTAACAAAGAAAATAATTATCTTGATAATGAGTAAGTTGTGTACACAAATTCATAGATTTCAGTTGGGCCACTGACTTTTTAAAAACCCTGTATACAGCTGATAGTTGTGAGAATCATCAAGGAGGCCCGATTTTCCACTCAAGAATACCGGAAAAGGTGCCTTCTGAAAGTAATTGGGAATCATCTCGTTGTATCCATGGTGATTTCTTTCATTCAAAATCTTTTTCTATTTTCGCTGAACTTTCAAATCTGACACGTATCGCTCTAATAGAATCTCCATGGAAATGAGATTCACAGTCTGGGCCACTTCCGTTATAATGGAAATGTTAGTAGAGAAGAAGAAGCTATCGATTCTTGTTAGTGGGGTCGTTGACAAATTTCGAACCGAGCGAATATTTTTAACTCTTCGTAAGATAATATATTGTTTTTGACGAGAATTGGCCTTTTTTACAATAGCAATATTTCACCAAAATTTTGAGATATTGTGATGGTGAAATTTTCATTCATCAATATTTTGAATTATGCAAGAGATATACGAAATTACATTCAAGTTTTCACGCAAGTTAACTAAAACTAAGACCTGATTGATTTTTCAATTTATATCTCAGTTGCCATGGAAATGTTACTACAATTTGACACTTTAAATGTCAACAATTGCCTCCATAAAGGTAAAAGTTTCTGTGAGTCAACGTATAGCGAGGTTGATCTACTGATAATCCTTTTTCCTTCATTCATTATTAATTGAATTGTGTGAATGTAATTCCGTTATTTTCATAAAAAAATTCTTTTTTTCATCTGGCGTCTCTTTATTGTTGAGATCATAAGAAAAATATTCTCATGGCTATATCTGTTGATACAGGGTGTTTTTTGTGACTGTTAGCTGTGTGAGTTTTCGAGTTTTTGAGTTTTCATAAATATTTTTTCATGAAATTTTGGTCACACCTGTTTAGAGGCACTCTGAATCCAGTGGCGTAGTATCTCGATTTTCGACCAAGAAAAAATATCGTCGTATGCCCTGAGAATTGGAATAAACATTTCAAATTCTGTCCCAAGGTAGACCTTTTAGTATTTGACATTAAAAAAAATTATTGAAATCTCTCTATAACTTTAAATTTTAGGGGGGTGTTTCTATTAAAAATGGGTCACTCTGTATACGTGAAGGAGTTAATGATAAAAATGACTTCAATTGAGGTCAACTTCAAGATGTATTTCGTAAGTTCAAGGTATATTTTGGTGAAAAATCTCTTTGTAAATTTCAGATTACAATTAAGCCTCCTGGAGGCTATCCTGGAAACATGAAAGTAATGTCCCGCGTTTTCTATTGGCCAATTTAGTTGTAAAATATACCACCACATGTCTTTACGAAAAATAGTTTTCAAGAAATAGCTCTCACCATTTTCATCTGTCCACCCGGTACAACGTAAACATTATATTTTCGACGTTAACGTATCTAGGACGGCTAACGTACTGTAGTTCATTAAAATATTCATTATTTGTGGGAAAATATCGGAGCGTTAGACAGCAACGATATTCGATAGCAATTTCGAGGCAATCCGAAATGCTGAAATAAAATCAAAGTCGTGCATCGTTTGCAAAAGAAATTTTGATATAAGAACTATGGAACCATTTTATTCCACGTAAATATCTAGAAATCTCTGGAAACTATGGTCTTTAAGGGAGAATTACAGAAGATTTCTGTTGGCAAATGACGCGCTATAAACGACTCTCCGTCCACTTCATATTTGAATCCCCGAGACTGATGAAAGTGTGAAATTCCCCGGATTCTGGAGCCTTCTCCATGCCCAGAATTTGATTGCCAATTTTGCGGAGTGGATGGAAAGATTTCTTTTGTCGTTCAGTTTTCTGGAGTGGTTTTTTGCTGCCGAAACTCGTAAAGCATCTAGAATAGACCTCCCCGACACGTGTGGATTGATATTCTGTATCCAAGATGCGTTTCTCACTATTTATTCACGACATTTTTATTTGTTATCTACGTGCACAGATCAAAACGAAATTTTCTCGTGCACGCGAGTTTTTTTCGTCTTTTTCACCGTGTGAGGCGTAAGATGCTTTCCATTGCATTTTCCACGTATCCCTATCGAGTCGTTGTATCGACCTTCTTTTCATTAGTCGAGTGGAATATACCCATACGGTTCGCTCCGCTACACAAGATCTATAGTCAAGAGCATTTCACGTGTAGTTCGACGAACGAAGTGGGAGTCGAATATAATTGTGACAAACAACGATAAAAAATCAATTAAAGAGAGAGAAATGGAAAATATGTGTCACCTAGTGCTTTTTTAAGTTTTATGTATTTATGTACGTATGTATGTAACTCTGCAAATGCCGTCATCATTTGAATGAATGCTCGACTGGACTATTTTTTTTATTTTGGATTCAATTATAATGCATGATTGACTTCCGCTAAGATTTTTTGGAATTTTTTGGAGCGATATTAAGGCCTCCAAATAGCTATCAAAGTCGATGCTATTTCCAAATGCTCCAATTGGCGAATGAATTTAAGAAGTCACAGAACCACACATGCTGACATTGGATAGTTTTATTGCATTAGGTTATGTGTTTTTTTTGTCAATGCAGTGAGCTATTTTCATTTTTCTGAAAGAAGTAAGCATTATCATTTGTTTTATTCATTGTATTATATCGAAAATAATACGAGGTTATAATACTGTTGTGAATGGTTCGATCAAAATGTATACAGGATTCTGATAATTCGTTTTGTTTTTAGATTCGAATGGCAAGATTTAGTTTGGGGTACTTTGAAGGCACAAACACTTTCAGAAGGGTTTATGAAGGTGAAGAAGTTTTGAATTCTGAACATGTAACATCATGAAGAAAATTGAATTCATTCACTGCTGACAAAATAATGGTTCATGTTATGGAATGAATTTCCTGTTTTTGTGAAGTGCCAAATAAATTAGATAATGTGATACCTCAACAATACTACTGAGGAAAGGCATGGGAATTGCTATGGGAAGTTTGATTTTACCGATTTATAGGTTCACAATCTTTCAAATATTTAATTTCAGTATAGAATCAACGAAACATAATACCAAACACAAAAACTATGCCAACATTTCTAGTTATTTTTAGTGCCACCAGGTGGCGTATCGCCCCATGTTCATTCGCCAATACGTCTCCGCAAAGTGACGTCACGATGTCATGATATTGCAGACGTGGTATATAACACCACAACCCCGAGTACGCCATAACTACAAATATAGCCAGTAACGGCCTTACCCATTGGAAGGCTCCTCCACGAGTAATGCTTAAGTTATACGAATAAATAAAATTTGTAATTTCGAAATATTTCCCATTGAAAGATTCATAAAATTGACAAATATTGAGATAATGAACTTATTAAGCAATGTTAGCGGTATTCCATGAGATTAAAATCTTTAATTTAAGCACAATAATCTAACGACTGAGCTATGTCATTTTCGATTGAAAGAATAGAAAGGGCTGAAAGCTGATCTTGTGCAATTAATCTATTTTATGTTACGTTTTCAGCAATGGCAATAATTCTCAGCACTATTTCGATGGTAGGATGACCTTCAGTTGATGCATTTAAAAAAAAAGGATATCAAAGAGTTCAATTATGTTTTGAATGAACTAGTTGAGTAACTCTATTTTCATTTGCCGCTATGTTAAAACTTGAATGAATGATTTAGGATCGAATTCGAAAGTTTTGAGATGTAGTTGACACACAGCTGACGTCACTGTACATTACTATACCACAAAATTATGGCGGGACGATCACCTTGTTTGGAAATATGCAGTGAAAATAAGCGATTTTGAACAAGGTTTATTCATGTAATACGTCACAAAACTACATGATCAAGTGGTTAATTGTTGAAAATTCAATAGGTACTAGTCCGCAGTCGCCCATTGAAATTTTTTCCATCACAGCTATCCTCCAATGATAATATAGTAATAGTTACAGGTTTCTTTCAATCACCCTAGTCTAATCGGCTAATTACCGTCACTAAAAATGTCACATCATGCGTTTTCTGGTCACTTATCTGAGACTGTCCTAATCGTATAGCACAGATATCATCTTATCGGTTACGTTTCACGGGTTCATTTCATGACAAAGGTTCAATAAATCTACCACAGAGTGGTGTTTTTACATGCCAATTGTTATTTAGTGTTAATAGTAATTTTTGGTCAACACGAAATGTCAGAGAATTGAATTAATTAAGAAAAATATTGTTATTGTGAAAATAGCTACAAAGATTAGTTTTTATAAAACGCTGTTTTTTCTGTTCAATTCAAGTCTTGCATCAATTTTTGGTTACCCTATATAAACATCGAACTGTGACACAAACATCTAGTTACGGTTCTTGCCGATCAATTCGAGGTTGAAGTTCCATTAATGAAGTTTTCTTTCAATCTGATGTGATCGAAGTTTATTTTTGGGTCGTCATATTTCATTTATAGTCTGTATTGGAAAACTCCAACTCCTCAACCTACAATCATCGATCTTTTCCACCTCTATGAATTCTGAAAACATTTCTAATACATTTTCAAAGTAGAGCATTTTTTTGTTTGAGTTTCCATTGCAGCAAAATATGGAGAAACTCCAACCGGAAATAATGCCTTTGCTAGCTTTACAGTTTTATTTCAAGAATTTATACCACGTGAGATTTTCCCCTTGTCATGTAGGAGTTCTTCATCAAGTAAGGTGAATTCCGGTTCGTTTGCATTTCCTCGTCTTGGAAACGTGCCAAATGTAGCTCTCGGGAATTTTGTGATGATGCTTCGTACCAGAGTGCACTTTGCTACGTCAATTCTTTCAGCTTCTTCTTGCGCCTATCAGGGAAACTGTTTCTACGATTCATTTGATAGGAATAACTAAGTTTTCTTGTTTATATACAGAGTGAGGGGTATTGAATGAACTCTTTGAGGAGGAATAAGATTATATGACAGTGAGAATGATATCACGCCAAAACTACTCAACCGATCATCTACATCTAACTTTGTATACATCTTCTTGAAGGTAGTGGGAGTAACATAGGATACTTGTTACCCCTAACCTTCATTGCTACCCCCTCAGTTCTTTCAAATAACAAGGACAATTAAATTTCCAGAAATAAATTAACTGGACAACTGAGATTCTGCAGGAGATGTTCAAAATGTTCGCCATTTACTTCCTGGCGTAGTGGGTTCATTGGGTGACCTCAAAGATCACCAAATCTGACTCCTATGGATGTTTTCCTATGGGGTTACATTAGATCCAAATTTTATGCGAGCCAGTTGATGACATTCGATGAACTTGAATGCAACATAATTGAAATGCAGACTCTACAAAGGGTTAGGAAGTTTAGGGCTTCATAGTATAAAATAATTTCAATAAAATTGATGTTTCTTGCCAAGAATAAAATAGTTATTATATTGATTAATTTCCATTGTTATATTTTCTTGATGGCTTCAATGGGAGTGAAGCCACAAAAAAGCTAGTAGATATCTTAAAAAATGACTAACCTATAGATTTAGGATAGTTTTCACCGAAAATAGGTTGCATGTTGATATCTCAAGTGAAATGCTCTCGTTATATTGTATTATATATTTGTAAACACGTTTGTATTTTGCGTCTTTTGTAGTTAGCTGCGATATATTTCTGAAAGTTTTGTCGCTATTTTCTCGAGTGGTGGAGTGTGTCACTATTTTCGAAGAATAATTTGCCATCCTTATCCGCTAGGAGCGTAGTTGTCTTGACAGTTCGTATCGTAATTGTAAACACACGGTAAGAACTTGAATGGTCAATGAAATCAATAACAGAAATATTATTTCTCGCAAAATTCTCTCAATTGCATCAAAACACTTTCGTATCTTCACACAGCTGATCAGATCTGATTTGTGTGTTTGGCTGACAAAGAGAGGGCAGCGCTGCAGGTTGCAAAACATGAGAACCATCAAAATTTCCTAAATGTTTGAGGCCAAGTAACGTATTAACATTTTTGTAATCCTGAGACGTTTCAAGAAGTGCTTTCGAAAAAAGGAGTCAACACATCTCAAGATGTAACATTGTGATCTAGAATTATCCATGAAATGTCAAGAATGTTGTAATCTATAGGGTGTTTGTTTGAAAAATAAAAACCAAAGGTCATTTCCGGTGAAAACATTCACTACGATCATAACGTGAGAACGTCTCATTTCACATATGATTAACCCTTACCAAATATTTTGATATCCATAATATCGTGTGAGTCACCACTAATTTATATTTCTACCCGGTATTTCAATTAACGCGACAAAGAACGAGTAATAAGAAATAATAATGGCTTATCGTCACATTGAAAGGCACGCAAAAAAGTTGTCAGTCAGTTACTTCTTTGTTTCATTTGGATCGATCATTTGCGTAGTATTTCACTTTATGTAACTTCAACGTTGGTTGAGTTTCTCATTTCGTATAACACTTCATTTCGACTCCAATCCCATTTTGTGTTTAGAATATTCCGAATGAACAGGTTTTAAATTGAAAAACAAGGCGGAAACTAAAATTCATGGTTCTTTTCGTTTCGTTAACGTCTTTTTCCAAGAAAATAACGGGTTTCCGTATTTTTTTCTGCAAATTTTTTCTCTCTAATTTGTCAAGTTAGATCAGCTACTATAATGGTACTCTATATTTTGTTGATAATACAGGGTGTTCCTTAAAGACATGCTTATATTTGAAGGGGTGATTCTTTGACACATTTTGAGAAAAAACTTCCTATAAACGTGAGTCTTAAAAGTCATAACTTTTGAGATACAGGATGATGACATTTAGAGAACAAAATCAGTTTTTTGATAATAACTGAGATAATATTCTAGACACCTCTAGAGATTTTGGTGAATATCTTTTATGCATAAAGGTACATTTGGTGATGTACGAAATTTTTCGTTTTCTCTACCAGTGGGGTTTTGCATTGAATATTTTTGGAGAAAAAATACTATGCCACTGCTCATTTTCAAAATAAAAATCACTTATGAGACCCTCATTCATTATTGAGTAAATTGAATCTCATGGATTTTCTTTCTCCGACGCATGGTTTTCGCTTAAGAAATAAAAATCGTTTCACTTCAGGGTCTATTCCTCAAAAATCTGATGCGCCGTGAAAAAGTTAGGGGCATCGATTGAAAGCAAATTGAGAGATCAGATTCATTCCAAAATGCACCTTGATGCATAGAAGACATGTACCAAATTTTTTGAAGTTTTTTTCTCATAATGTGTCAAAGAATTACCCTTTCAAATATTAGCATGTCTTCAAGGAACACCCTGTATAAATAAATAATTGAAACTTGTTCTATTTGCTCACTGCTTGGTATTCATTCGAAAAAGGCCTGACAACTTGATCAATACCCCTATGTTATTAATATGAATAAATAATGTAACATTGACAAATGATTAGGACACTTATTGAACCATCTCTATTGGATTCTTCTTTTTCGTTTGTACTGGTTTCAGATTATAATTTTGGGCGCCTACTACAGAACGAGATTCAATAATTATTGCAAGTAATTAATCTCGAATAAGAGATTCATGTCCAGCAGAACGTGACTCAATCTGGTCAAAAACTGTCATATAATTAGATCCGGAGGATAATGAACCTTTAATCAAGTATCTTGATATAGTACCTTCTTCGGTTGCTTGAGGGAAATATTGACGTTTGACGTTAACATGGAATTTCTTGATTTTTTTTCATATTCTTGGTAGCTTGAAATTGTGAAAAGGTCATCTGCTCTTGATCCAATTCTCCTTGTTTCGAATTTGATGATTTCTTCCCTATACATCTCTATTTCATCAAATTCTCTTACGAAATCCGCATGAAACGAAAATAATCTTCCGCGAACATGCTCATCTCGTTTCAGAAGTAAAGTTGATGCTCCTTATTTCCGCTTCGTTTATTCGCGTTTTCACTATCTGCAGATTAAAAATGTGACCCAATTCCAATATTCGCGGCTGAGTATCACCCATTCACGGACTTCATCAGTACATCGGTACATACAGGATTGCCCAACGAAAACGTACCGGAAAGTACTAGGAAGAGATTTTATCGAGGAAAACCTCAAATACGTCAACTTTGTATATGAGAGGGACGACCTTTAACGCAAAAAGTATAGCCCAAACTTTACCCTCCTAAGCGTGGGTAGCATCCTCTAAATTTTTTCAAATGGGAATGAGGGTCAAATGATACCTCGTTGAAAATCCCTTAGGATTCCCTATAAATTGCCTTTTTATTTTTGAAATTCCGTCTACTCTTTGAAAATATATGGACATTAGAAATTTCGCTAGTGTATTTCTTAAAAAATACGCAGATTTGACGTCACCACTGTTAAACGACAGCCTTAGCAGTTGTGACGAACTAACGAAATTGTTGTTATTTCGATCTGTACATAGTTAGATAACATACTAGAAAAACTATGCATTATTGAATGATTTTGAAAAAAGTTCAATACATTACAAATAGGCGCCAAATGTTATCATCAGTCACTGCTGAAAATTTGAAAGAATAGATAGAGAACATTTTGACAACGCCTCATTCTGACAAGGAACACAAAAATATTGATACCGATGACATGGAACACGATAATTTATGTGCTTGATACAACGCTCGTTGCTTCGTTTTGTTCGTTTTAACCCGATTTAGTCTCGTATTTTGATAATGAACGATGATCAAAGGTTGTGAAGTCGTCTCACCAGAGTCTGGATAATAATAAGAACATATTCTGATGTCAAAATCTCGCCACATTGAAGGGTTTTGGAGTGGAGTGTTTTTGGATATAACGCAATAATTCCCAAAAATTCTTACATACATTATTTTCTATCCGTATGATCCGCAATTTATGATCTTGTGATCTCACCTTTTCTTTAAAGAAGCTCTTTTCCTTTCTTCAGATTCTCTACCATCTCATCACTGTCGTTACTATATTCATTTTAGAATGAGGAAGATTTCATCCAAGAGACTCCCATTTGAAAAACTTGGGTCAGTGTGTTGAGATTATTTTGGAAAACTCAATCGAACCTATTTTATTCATGAAAATCTAGTGTTGAGATTTTTTGATTTTTGGCATTATTTCTGACTTCATATTGAAATTTAATTTCCGGTCAACCAATGTAACTTCCACTTCGTTGTGCACGGACATAGAAATAATACATGTCGTTTCAGAAAATTTAACATATCTTTTCTTCATTGAACATACTCTCGAGTGCATAGACTAACTATACAGGGTGATTCACGTGAATGATTCATTAGAGATTTATGGAGAACTACCAGAGATATCAACTTGAAATTTTTGTAGCAGCCCCAGCTCAATGTGATCTATGTATTTTCCTAAAATATTTTCAATGCGCTCTTATTTCCTTTTGAACCGGATGTGATATCAACTTCATTCTGAAAATATTTTAGGGAAATAGATCACATTAACCTGTAGCTGCCACAAAAATTCCAAATTGATATCTCTATTCTCCATGAATCTCTAATGAATCAGTTAGGTGAATCACCCTGTAGACAACCCCAACCTCATCTGGAGTGCAGTGACGTCAACTCCGGCAAATCGAGATAGGTGGAAGTCCTTTCTCGCTTTTGTTTATTTGATGCATAATCAAATTCATCAGCTTCTCGCAGTGAACCATCACCTTGATTAAAAAACAGGCCACAACATATCCACCTACAGGGCCGGATTTAAACTCAATGCCGCCCTGGGCACCGAAAGAAATGCCGCCCCAATACTGAAATTTTATTCACACTTATAGTTTATATCTCTAATTTTTCCGAATTAAAATAACTAATCTATTGCTGAGAATTTATTATACAGGGTGGGGCACCACATACGACACGGTCTCTGTAAACCAAACCATTGAATATTTCGGGAATTTCTTCTTTCCATCATCTGTATATTCATTGAGGCTGCAAGAGGAAATTATTTTGAAGTATACAGGGTGGCTCAAAAAAGTGTGACATATCAAAGTTGGGTTTTTTAAATGGAACACCCGGTATTTCGTTGCAGTTTTGGATAGTTCAGGAAAAAATAATACGATTTCATGAAGTATAATAACTGCCAATGAAAAGTCTGTGAGCAAATCAAATAAATGTTGTTTCACAGCTCTTTCGATTTAAAGAATGCATTGAAATGATAACTACTATTTGAAAATGCCAATATCTTGAAAACTATTCAAGCTAGGTATAGGGAACTCTAATATAGAATGAAAGATAATCAAATTTTGTATTGTTGAGATCGAAAAAATACAGGGTGTTCTATTTATAATAACAAAGTTATTTCCTTTTGAAATTATAAAGAAGTGACAATAAATTTTGAACGTCCTGTACCCTGCATTTTCAAAAAGAAAATAATAACTGGAAAACGGTTATAGTTAGGTACATGGTAGCTTATATAAAATCGTATTATTTTCCCCTGAACTATCCAAAAATGGAACGAAATGCCGGGTGTTCCATTTGAAAAAAAACAACTTTGATATGTCACACTTTTATGAGGCACCATGTACACTCCAAAATAATTTCCTTTTGCAGCCTCACTGAATATACAGAGACCGTGTCGTATGTGGTGCCCCACCCTGTATATTATATACTATAAAGTGTATAAAATATAAAATATTGTTTGTGTTTTTTTTCTAACAATTATAAATGTTCCACTTACGGTAACTAATTATTGAATGGCATTAATTTTTTACAGACAAACGCGTCTACCTTTCTGATTTGCAAATTAGTCGATTTTATCTTCGCAATCTCAACGTTGAAGTACTTCTGATTCAATGCATAGAATAGCTAAGTAGCTTGAATATTACTTCGAATTTCAAAGGAAATACATTAATTCAATTATTTTGATCATTAATTTTCACTGAAAGTGCCGAAATTTTAATTTACAAATAACGCATCAGCCATTGAATAAATAATGATTAATCAAAAGAGTTAATTCCTCACATTCAACAATCTTGATAATTGAATTTTTTTTTTCAACTTTCCAAATTTTGCCGCACCAGAAAATTTGCCGCCCTGGGTAGATACTAGCCCCGACTGTCACATAGCAACATCATTTATTTATACTCCCATCACCCTAGGTGCATAATCAGGCGCATCCGAAGAATACTGAATCCGGATTAATCATCTTAATATGCCCTCATCCCGACATCCTCTCCGAGTTCGAGAACTTTCCGCTCGCGAAACTTTCACGAAACGTCGACCATCAAAAGTTCGGAACTTCCAACAAATTGGTTTTCTTTTCTATCATCCCCGTGACCTTGTCCCACTGACCTTTCTCCGTCATCGTTGAACGCCCAATCGCCCAACAGGAGGTCCCTCAGTCGATACCGGGGGGGTAGCGGTAGGGGTGTGATGGCCTCCAGGTCGCGCTCCTTGGCCAGCAAGGCCATGCCGTCCTCCGACGAGGAGGAGTACCCCTCCAGGGTGGTGGCGACGCCCCCCTCTGAGGGGCTCTCCTGAAATGACACGATGAATTACTTTCGAGGTGAAGAATAAAGGGTGAGCAAATTGAAACAGGTCGGGTGAATCGTATTTCAGATGGGTTATAATAGACAAGGTGTTTCATTAATATGGTAGAAAAAAATTAAACTGAGAGTAGAGAGGATAAAAATGTGATGATTGAGCGCAACATCGTTTATGGAAATGTTGATGGTTGGAAAGTTACAGTGCGTTCAAAGTTACAATTTCATTTGCAAATTTCTTGATACCTTCGACAGTTTTTATGATATCGGTTCGAAAATTGGTACATGGAGGGTTTTTAGGACGGCAAAAAAGAATATTTTATCAGTATCAACGTAGTCCTTAGAGGACGCCACTTACCCGCTTACAATTAATCAAAACTACGCACAACTCTTTTGTCCGTCCAAAATCAACATCTTCGATCAAACATTCATCGAATTACGTCTTCGAACAAAAAAGTATTCTTGGAAAAAGTCGAAAAACCTTACCGTTTTTACGATAAACCCGATCTTAATTATTGAAATCAGGAATAAATTCGAATAATTTTATCAAGAAAAAATAAGTAGGTTGCTGTCAGACAAGCAAATAGTTAGTTTTCTGCTTCAACAATGATTTATTTCTGATTTGACAAAGAAAGTAATACTGTCGAAGTTATTAAGAAATTCGTAAATGAAATTTTAAATTTGAACGCACAGAATATTTTTAACCATCTACATTTGTATAAACGATGATAAGCTTAATCGTCATATTTTGGTCCTCTTTACTCTCTGTTTCATTTTTTTACCATATTAACGAAACACCCTGTATATTCAGAGTTGAGATTCGAAAAACATGTGAAAAATGCATAACAAATATGAAAATGAGTTTCAACAACAAGGATATGTTTATTAGATTTGAAAACTAAAATGATACTATTTAGTCTATACCTGAAGAAAAATCAGCACGTATGGCCAAAAGATTCGAATTAGGCTGGCTCTCAGTCAAGGAAAGGTGTTCTTCAAATAGTGTTATACTCGAAAATTATTACATCAAAATCCCCCTCATATCTTTACCAAAAATTGAATTCAGAACCGACGTTCACAACCTAAACAACAGGAAAAAAATAGTGGTTTATTGTTGCCTTGCACAACTGAAATTCTCTCTGTAAGCACTTTGAAAAAGAGAACTCAGGGATTACTACTTGATAACAAAATTGATTTTGAAGAAATAAATAATAGGTCAAAAAATGCTGTAACATACAGAGTGTCCTATTGGAATCAACACAGATGGTTATAATATTCGGCAGAAGCGGCAACGCTGCATTGCTGAAAATATTTTTAATCGATAGATCACAATCGCTTATTGAAAAAAATAAAATTTTCAGAAGTGTGCTACCACTCGTTATCTTCATCGTAACCCACCCTGTATATTGCGAAATCTTAATGTTAGCTAAAGAAAAGATATGGTATAAAAAAAAATCTCCGGATCGAATAACTTCAGTACCATCGAAGTATAGATTGCATGATGAGTATAAAATAGGAATTAATCAAATCGAGACATTTCATCAACTCAAAGTATGGATATTGCAATAATTGAACGATGCTTCTATTCCAATTCTATTAACTTTGACATGACCTTTTCCGACGAGCCCGAATTCAATCAATACGCAAATTAGCAGTGAATCATAAGTTCCCAAAGGTTATCTATCGCACAGAGAGTTCAATTTTATCTTTCCTGGAATTCACAACAAAATAAGTTGAAATATTGGCGGATGCGAGTATTTTAAAATATGGTGAAAGCGAAAATGAGTATTTTCAATGAAATTCATCTCTATTTTCGAAATGCTATTTTATTACTGGGATATAAATGAACAGGATGTACAGGATGTCTCTCTTTCAGTAGTCTTGTGACTCCATTATTCTTAATGAAAAATCATAGCACGAATTACGGTTACAACTCATCTGTTTCTAGAGGTTCAAGATGGTTTAATTAATATAATATTGATCCATTTGTTAACTCTTTGAGTATGTTTAAAAATTCAATCAGAAATGTATGTGAAATTAGTTCACTGTGATGTATAATTATTGTAATTACTTGAAATTGGTGAATCCGTTGAATAAATAAATGACAAAACAAAGTTCTATTAATTATTCGACTATTCAACTCATACACAAAATCAACTCAACAAAAACACAAACATCATAAATATAGTTGAGCATGACGACAAATTCTATATTTGAATAGAGTTCATAAAAGTATGGCGGCAACGAGACAAAGAAATGAGACGAGTATAAAAGCTGAGCTAGTTACCATTTTTGCAGCAGCAGTACAAGTCTTCAAGTAGAGTTATAATAGTTAAGAAACAATCAATAAATAACCCGAGCATCAACTTGCTAATTCGCCATCCTTTTTTTTTAATCTTAACCCTTTTTATGACCAGTTGAAGCTGAAGTGGTGAATTTGGTCTAGTTTGCATCTACCACACTATATACTTGAAGAAATTTTTGTTCAGTTGTAGTTATATTCGATACCGAAATCTGTCTGAATTCTAAAACTTATCAGTTCATAGATGTTTCAACTCGATTTTCTCCTCTCAGGAAATTATGATTATTATTTGAATGAATTTTAGTCGTTTCATGATTTCTTCTTCTCGTACTTTCGTAAGAACAACACAATTTCAAACTCGTTAGGATTCTACATACCTCCTCTTCTTCAAACACTGTTTTTTTTTTCCAAAACTTACCCCTTTTCGAAAAGTACGTCGTCACCGACGTCGTCTTCTCTCTACCAGCCCACTCGCGATGTCGACACGATCGCGTTGAAGCGCCGCGACGCTCGTACCTTCGACGACGGTTGTCGGAAGAAGCACGCGGTGCGAACGACGTTCAAGGTATAAACAGGAAGGACGCGCCGCTAGCCGTTCGTTTGGCGTTCCGACGCCGGTAGAGCACATGGTGAGAGGCGGTGATGCCAAGTTTCCTATACAGAATGGTTCAGATTTCCGGAATTGAAACTGTTTATCGTTTTTTCTCTATGAGGAATAACACGATGGGGTTTCTCTATACTATTAGTTGAGTGAAATGACAGATCTTGGAATCACTTTTGACTATAGAATCCAATATTTCAACCAGCACTGATGAAAATTTTATTTTTGAGCTACTGGCCTTTTCTTGCTTTTGTCGGAGGGGTCACCCTATAGCTACGCTACTGCAAAAATTTATGAATCAAAATAAAGAAGACTGAGCAATTCTCATAATTTTCCTAATTCAGGTGGTAACTGGTTTTGTATTGTTTCTTTGAGGTTCAAAATTTCATTTTAACTAATTTGAAATTCGAATGTAAGATTCAGTAGTTAAACACTCTGCAAAAACACAGTTCTATCCAATTTTATATGCTCTTTTCAACCATTTCAATCGCCTTTGAAAAATCGAAAATATTGCTTGGGGAAGGCAATACTATGTTGAATTTTTGATAGTCCGGACCTGAACGTTTTCAATAATTCATAGGTATGCCGCTTGAGTAGAAATAAGAGAACGTGTATACCAAATGTCTATCTAAACAATATTGTGGATATTTTGCTAGTTATGGCCCGAAAAAAATTGGTAAAATCAATTTGATTGAACACTCTGTATCTCGCTTATGAAACTTCTGAGATTCCACATGGAGTACGATATTGAAATTTGGCAGTTATGAGCCGTTGTTGATATTACGCATTTCAAACAAGTTTTTACAACGTCACATTTTGGATCACGTGCCCATTCAGCCATACCTTTATTTTCATTATTTTTTTTGTAGTTAAATACTTCGAAACGATCAACAAATTCTTATCTAGGTTTTTTATTCGAAAAACAAAGATAGCTTGAAACAAAAAACGTATCCTAGCAACAGCTATTGTAGTTTTTTTATTATTACAGGGGTCCGAAGGATATACTGCAGCCGGAGGCTTATTGCATTCCGATACCCTAGAAGATATTGGTCTCTTTGACTATTTTGCAAAGGTCACTAGGTTTCAGGGTTCCCACATTCTCTAGGTTTGAATCAGGTTCCCCTAGTTTTACTACTCTTCTATAGTTTAGTGCCTCACAATAGCACAAAATGTGTTCAATAGTCTCAGTTTCTGAGCCGCACAATCTACAAGTCTGGTCACCTTGATATAGCCCCATCTTTTGTAGATGTGTTCTAACAAGAGCATGTCCTGTAAGGAGTCCTGTTACTTGTCTTATCTGATCTCTACTTAATCTAAGTATCTCATCAGTTCGTTTTTCACTTGTTATCTGAATAACAAGTTTACTATATTCTTTCCTGGTGTGTTATCCCAGGCTATCCTTTGTAATTCTTTGACTCGTCTTTTAATGGAGTTGCCAAGTAGTTTCTTGGGCACTCCAAGTACTGGTTCCGGGCCAGAGTAGAGTGTAGCTGACCCCTCCCTAGCTAGTTTTTTAGCTATTTCGTTGCCTTCTATTCCACTGTGCCCAGATACCCAGATCAGAGTAACTCTGTTTAACCTTGTCAGCGTCAGAAGTTCGTTGATACATTCCCAGATGAGTCTGGACTTTACAGATATTGTAGTTGTCAGAAGCCGTCAGTGTTACAGAACAATCGTTCACTATACTATTGTTGTTAAGAGTTTTATGATTAAAAACTCATCATGCCTTCAAGTTTCACTTACGACGAATACGTTGATATGCTGATCATTTATGGAGAATGTGGAAAAACAGGAGACGTCCAAAAAATTATCGAGATATATACTGGCCAAAACCTCGTGTGTCACGCTGTATATGGTATATTCTGAGCAAGCTCGGTGAATTCTATAGTATTAACTTCATTCTGTTTCCCAATGGAACACCCTGTGAATTATTTCATTGTATAGAAAATTATGGTTCTCGATTCATTTGGAATTCATAAGTTGCTTCCACTTTCCGACTGAAGCGGTAACGCCACATCATTCAAAACAGTTGTGTGTATGTGTGGGGAAGGTTAATGCGTCTCAGAAAATATTTACAGAGTTATCTTTGTTGAATTTTTCAAAAACGTCTAATATACAGTTCACGTTCGACACTTCTTCACACACTCACTATTTTTTTCTATACGAAATGTTCCTTCAATTCGTTCCTCTATTCACACTACTTCAAATTATTCATTTGAGTGTTCTGAAGGTAGTAAAAATACAACTGACGTGGCAATAGCGTATAGGAAGGAAGGAAGGAAGGAATACAAGTCGAACGGAAAACATGCCTGACCTTTCGTCTCGTATTCGAAACAGGTCATTTCCTCTGTTCGTGAGTGCTTTCCAGAGGTAACTGGATCATGTACATCAGACAAACCAGCAGACCGGACCACAATGGAGCGGTGTCGATTTCTTGCTACTCTCTAGTTTTCCTTCTCGTGGTTGAGGCCGTTGGGGCTCATTTGCTGCTCTTCCATGACTGTCTGAAAGTCTTCTTCCGACGGAAAACTACTGCTCTGGTCTCATAGATCCATTAGAAATAGACTGAGTTATCTTTCCACAATTTGGTGGAAAATATTTCCTGTCATTCATTGAATCCTTGCTTTCTTTTGAACTTTTGGGGGGAATTTTCTTTTCACTTCAGTCTCACGTCAGTCTCATCTATATCAGATATAGCTGATAATAAAAAGTGCTGTTTATTTCAATAACAGGAAATGCTACAAATGAATACATATCAGTTTCCGATTATTAATTGCACTTTTGACAGAATAATATTATTAACATGAGACAAAGCAGAGGATCGAATCGATTATATTCAAGAAATGCCCGAAACTAACCATACCAAAAAAAATGTGATGGCACAATGTTGCTGTAATTTTGCTTTTTTGGGTTTTAATGTTTTGATTTCAACATGATTGACCAAGCTCACAAAAATATGCGAAACGTCTTATGAAAAGAAATATAGAGTTTGGCATTGATTGTATCCAAATACTAAGAAAATTCCCCCCAAAAATTTGGTGGAAGTGATATAATACAATTTAAACTCGACTCGTTCATTTCCGAAAATCAACTGACTCTTTTTGATTTCACTCTCATTTCCATAATCGGCGGAAGTACCTGTTACTTTCTAATTTTGAATGAAACACCCAGTATTTTATTACGTTTTTGGATTCTGTACAATTTTCTGAATTCAACGATATCAAGCAAGTGAAATTTTGAATGTCAATATTTTTTTAATTATTCTTCATTTCAAGTGTCCCGTGATTGTTCCAATTTATTAGAAATAATACGTGTAGTGCTGAAAAACTGAATATCATCGAAAATACTGGATTACATGATTTACGATCAATGCAATGTTATGAAAATAGTTTTTGGACCAAAACTCAGTTTTTTCAAATGGAACCCAATTGGTACCGTAGTGCCATTTATTAGTACCCTCAAAAACGTGATGAATACACATCATCACGTCGTGTGATCAATACAATCAAACTTGAAGCTAAAAGAAAATCAGAAAAATAAAACAATTTCACTCCAGTTGTATTCCTGAAACCGGAAGTGGAAAAAAATCATTTCGATGTCAAATGTTGTTGTTTACCATATGTTTTAATTTTTTGGTTTGAAAACTAAAGAAGAAAGTGTGATCCTGTTACACACGGTATACTCAGGATGACACAGATGTCGCACTCGATGTTTTGCCATGAAGCATATTTTCTGGACTTGTTGTCATTGTAACCGTTGGCGGGGGGTTGCAAAAGAAATGAAATTAATAAATTTCTATAAGTGGATTTTAATTTTTGGAAGACATATTTTTGAATAAGTGTTTGTTTCTTGTTGACAATATATATATGAGTTCTTGACTAAATGTATTATTTTTGTTGAAAAGCAGATTTATTTTGATATCATCTTTTCAAATTGTGAGGATCTGAGTGATTTTGATCATGAAGTTGAGCTGATGAACCTCTTGTGTGAATGTTATTTTAAAATAAAACGATAATATTGTGTACATATCATAATGTATAGTAGTATCTCTTAGTAGTATTAGTGGAAAACAAAAAGTATCTAGTTAACTATTGAATTCATAACGATTCCTAATTCTAGTCTAGTCTACAAATATAAAAAAAACTGTTCAACAGTTATCCATAGTCAATTGATGTGTATATTCAATTAATCGAAAACATTATCCAAAACAATTCGAATGATGAACTTTACCTAACTTTCCTCGAAGTATTGTTGAAAAAAAAAAGACAAAGGGCAACACTGCACTTTCTGTCGAGCTGTAACAACCATCTTGCTCAAATAAATAGATTATATCTTCACTCATTGCTCGCGGCATTTTGAAATCAATAAATACACATAGATACATTTCTTATAGAAAATACATTCACAAAAGTACAGATTCCAAATGATTTTCGATTGAATCGGTAGAGATGAAGAATTAGGATAGATCAGGTGTTTGTAAAGAATTCGTTTGAAGAGTATCAAATCCGTTTGGTACAGTCGTGAAGTGTTGCCAAGAACTATCATGATATCGGAAATTCAATGATGAAATGGGTATTTTGCATAGTTTAATAGTGGAATCACTTATGCACCAGATTTGACGTCATTATCTACCTGAAGTAAATGGACTAAATAAACGCATGTCCTTGAATGCACATAGGGTGTGAAAAGAACAAAAACATTTCATGTTTACTTCAATACCTTCGAAATCTTCGTATTATATTCTGTCCAAGTGGTACATGATGTCAATTGGGCTTCATGTTGTCAACTGTTGTCAAACATTTGACATTTTGACACATTGAAGTGATATCTCAACAAATATGGTTTCAACTTATACTGTTTATTGATTATAAGACACACAGTATGGCCGAGTTCACACCCAGCTCAATTAAAAAAAGTAAGTAGGGAAGTGCTTGGTGCGAGAGTGTAAACACGATACTTCTCATGCTCCTGCCGCTGCTACTCGCATCGCTTGGCACCACATCAATCGCCTCGATATTGCCGCAGAAGTATTCAGGAGTATGAGCCCCGGATATCGAATAACTTAGTTATCTGAATCACCTTGTATAATTGTTTTATCACAGGAAATCGAGGGAGAATGTCGCCTTTTATCGAGGCAAGTGGGACTAGACCCAATCTGATATCCAGCCGTATCAATAAATAATCATTCTGTCCCATTAAAAATGCAACTTGGTCTCTACTACGAAAGCTGCACGAACGTATAAGTCGGCGACTTTTGAAAGCCCGTTTTTCCGGAACAAAGCTCGCGTGACCGGAGGAATAATACGGGTTGTCACAAGACTGTTTGTGGGCGATATTCAGGTGCTTATCGACCTACAATGGGAGAATGGTATATGTTTGCGTAATGTACCGTGTGGAACTGCTTGTTTGTACTGGTCCTAAAACCTTGCTCGAGCACTTTTTTTGTTTTTTTGACATCCAAGTGTCATGTAGCTATGGAGCCAGGAGGAATATTTTTCGTATGAAATCAAGAAACTCTTTTTCAAAATTTTTACGTCTTGTCGGATTATGTATTGTATTAGGAGGTTTCTCTGTATGGATTTATATCAAAAATAGAGTTGTTTATACAGGGTGTTTCAGAATTACACGGCAATATTTCAGGTACGTATTCTCTGGTACAAAATGAAAAAGTTCCTATGAACATGTGTCTGATCTCGATTATTAGCGGAGTTACAGGGTTTCGCAAATAAAAAAAATAGGTTGAGTGCTCGAGGACAAAAGTCACTCAAAAATTTATACTGAGAACTTTATGGTGGAAGATCTCGAATGGAAAATTTTTTCGAATGATGAAAACTTTATTCCAAGCATTGAATATAATTTATCAACAAAACGAACGAAATATTGATTGATAAACATGTAATCACTTGAAGATCGGGATTTCATTGTTGTAATGAATTCTTACATTGGACTGAAATCGATTAACGATTTCACTGTTTGAAAAACTTTTTTTATTGTATTCGTGTTCCTTTATTTTGTATCAGTGTAACTTTATACTAAGTATAGTTCACTTAGGTACAGATAAATGGAAATGTCATATGCACAGATTTTCAAAAATGAATTGTTTATGGCATGATTTTCATGACCGATTCATAACGTTATTCTATGGAGGAATGATTTTCTCGAAAACTGTTTATGTGACATGAAAAGTTTTTTACACAGAATTCTTTATCAATGACATGATTTTCATCGACAATAACTTCAGGTAGTATTAAATTTTCTATTAATAATCACAACACCATGCACTTATAGCTGTGACAGATCATTCTGGCACCGGTGAGAAGGATTTATAACCTATGAATATTGTCGAAATACGAGGAGAAAACAGGGTGAAATGAACAATACTTAGCAAGAAACGTTTTGTCGAGCAGAGTCAGGTATAAATTTTCATGTTTCATCAGTATCAATGTTATCGTGTTCTTTGTCAAAAATGTAATCAGTGGCATTGCCTCAATGTTCTCCACCGATATCTTCGATTTTTCAGCAGTGACTGATAATTTCATTTGGCACTCATTTATGTACCAAAATCGATTAGAATTTCGGTAAAATTGCACTTTAGAGACTTTAGCTAAAAATGGGGTAGGAATTTTTTTTGCAAAAAGAGCTACTTTGGGGCCTAAATCTCAATGAAAAAGAAAGGAAAGCGTGATTTCTGATTATTTATTTGTAAAAAATAGCTTTAAACACTGCTGCGAGACTGACCGCACATTAGAAAAACTAGCCTAATTTTCCCAAGTGCGGCACCTAACCTAAAGATTTAGATCCATTTCAATTCCTTTTTTGACATTCATTTTATGAAAATGTACAATTTTTGCGAAATAATGAAAAAGGTAAGTTTGGGTTAATTTAAAAAAAAATAAAATAGATTAGACTACATTAAGAAAAATCAATTTGTATCAAATAACAAATTAAATTCCTTGTTTCACAGGTTTTTCTTAGCTATATTCAGTTGTTTTTCCTTTGTCCATTTCAGGAGTCGGTATTTCAGAGCAAGATTGATTTAGTGTTGTGAGGTCAAAAATCCTAATTGGACGCTATATTTTTCCACGTCTAGATTCCGGTTGGCACTGGTATAGTATAGTGGTAGGTAATTCCCGGAAGGTGGACTGAATTTATATTGTCCGTTCGATCCTGCAGGGATTCATTGTGTCTAGAGTCTCTATCACTCTCTTCTTCTATCTATCTTTCATCTATCGAATTGATTAACGGCCATTTCAGCTCCATCCCCTATTCGATCAGAATTGAAAGCAGTAACATCGTTATTATTACTCGTGTTGCTTCCTCGATCGATTATCGCCTTATATACTAGGTACAGCACTTGATTATTTATGTAGATACGTCATTCAGATCGTAGAATTCATGTAGAACCGGCGCCTCCGCCAAAACATAAACCATTTATTTTAAATTGTGTACACTTTTACCATAAACTTCTCTCATCGCTTTTATAGTTTGAATAAGCCAGTACGTATTCAATTTTGAAGTATTAAAATATTGGTTCGACCGAAATACCTCATGAAAATGATACCATGGTGAGGCAATCATTATACAGTGTGGAATAGCCAAATGGAATAAATTCGATAACGAATAAATGAGAGCGTGTAGGGAAAAACGCTTGTACACGTCGATTTGCATTTTTTTTTTTAATATATAGGGTGTGTGATGTGACAGTGGCCGATACCAACTTTCTTATTTTGAATACAACCCCCTGTATATTATTAGTTTTTTGGATTTCTCAGAAAATTCTAGTTATAATTCATGTGCACAATGTCCCACACCTATGTTCAACTGTTGTCAAGTAGCTTCTCAAAATATCAAGCTACTTGACTTGATGAATCTCCTACTGGCGGGAGTCGAGAGAAGTATTGAAGAATTTGAGAGGAGTTTTGAAGGTGTTAGGAAGAATTGAAAGGAGTTGAACGGAGCGGGAAGGAGTTCAATATGATTTGTGAGGAGTTAAAAGAAGTTGAAATCAGTTGGAAGGAGTTTCAAGTATCTTGAAAGTATTGAAGGAGTTGGAAAGAGTCGAAAGAAGAAGTACGAGATTCTTCAAATTATATAAATAGAGAACTGTCCGTATCAATGATGTCCAAACTATCTAGTCGAAATGTAAGAACTGAACATGTTGGGGAAACAAACGACTTTCCATTCAACAAAGAAATAGTCAAAGCACATTTATGTTTTCGTGGTAAAGCACGACGTCAATCAGGCGAGCATCAAATTCCATGCAATCAAAATAACGAAGTGCTCTCTCCAAAGTGGAAGCGAGTTGTTTTATCTAGCGTGAGAGGATTCGTGCGAATTTTCCTATTTTCCGTCATTCCAACCAACGACTACGTTGACCGATTTTCCAGTCTGGCTATCGATTAATGTTCCGAAAGCTTATTCATGAGGTAGAAGGTGTATTCCCAGATAAAAAATGTCTCCACGATGCAATTTATCTACTTCCATCATATCACAGTTGAGTGTATTGCGTGAGTGGAGAAAATATCATGTAATAATTTCTTTATAACTTGGATATATCTTTCACATCGGCAACCGTGGAAACCAAATTTCACCTAAGTTGTCGAGCGCGCACGATTGAAATTAATCGACAATTAACAGTGGAGGTAATTGATTGTGGCACAATCAAAATGAACAGAATCATTATCAAGAAGCAATATTCGATGAGAGGTGACGAATGTTATCTCCTATAGAATGGAGTGAACAGACCATCAGTTTATATTCTCGTTGCTTTCTGCTGCTATAAATTCAAGGACAACTAACCTAAACAACAGTCGTCGATTTAGTAAAGTTCATGCCCGTAGCCGTGAAATAATTTACATTCGTTATCGTTCGGTGTCGTTATCACTTTCAGAGTTTCAATATTAGCAGTGATTAGTGATAGATCAGGCAAAATATATTCCAAAATGACTATTTTTATTGTTAAGAATAAAGACGAAGTTATATCAAAGCTATGTAAACTCATTGAAACTGCAGCAACAGAGAGTATTTCAACTAAAGGCTCCTTTTTTATAGGATTTTCTGGTAAGACTCGAAATTAAAACTTTGTCACATTATTACACAACGTTCACTTGATATCTTAATGGCCACATAACGATAACGAAAATTTTTTTTTGCCTCACAGGTGGTTCTCTTGCAACATTCCTGACCACAGGTCTACCCCAAATAAAAACAGACTTCACCCGATGGAAAATATTCTTTTGTGATGAAAGAGTGGTCCCTGTAGATGATCCAGAATCCACTTATGGGTTGTATAAAAAGAGTATGATTGATTCTGGAGCAGTGCCTCTGAAAGAGGAACAGTTTATTCAAATCAAACAAGGTGTTTCAGGTATGTTGATTAAAATTTTTCTATGAATTTGGAATTGTCGGGTATGAAAACGGTTCTGGGCATTTAGTCACCACCACGGTCATATACATAAGGTCTGGAATCTACGGCATTTTTGAGTGGTGGGGGGTGGCACCAGTTTTGAAGAAAAGGTTTCCATAATTATCCGCTAGGAGGACATAGGGGTATAATCACGTGATTAATCTTTGACAACAAAACAAACGGTTAGGACTCGAATGGTAAATAAAATCAATTACAAAAATATTATATCTTGCAAAATTCTCTCGAATAAATAAAAATCATTCTTACTTTCAAAAAGCTGATCGGATCTGATTTGTGATTGGCTGACAAAGTGACAATAGAGGACAGCGCTGCAGGTGGCGAAACATGAGAACCACAAAAATTTCCTCAATGTTTGGGCCACCCCCCACCACCCGAGTTGCAAGACCTATGTATACGATCGTGGTCACCACTTAATGTTGATACATGTTGACACTTGACAGCAAAAGTTGGCGCGATATTTCAATTGAACAGTAGTTTTACTAAACTTGTATAGAATTGGACTTTTTACAGCATGATACCGTTAGATATTGGGCTAATGTATTATTCACATATTTTTGCTTGATTTCATGATGTAGTGAAGTGATAATTTGATTTGTGCCATTTGAAACCGATGACTGAAAACTTGACTTGTCATTGCAGCTGAAGAAGCAGCGATCGATTACGCCTCGAAGATTTCTGAATTGTTTCCGGGATCTTCTCTGCCATCTTTCGATATGCTCCTTCTAGGGATGGGTCCTGATGGACACACCTGCTCTCTCTTTCCAGGGCATCCCTTGTTGCAAGAAACCACTAGGTAGATTCTTTGAAATGCTCGTATACATTGAAATAATGATATAATTCGTTCTTTATTCTATCCAGATGGGTGGCACCTATTACGAATTCTCCAAAACTACCCCCAAGTAGGTTGACACTTACTTTTCCGATAATAAACAACGCGAAAGTGTGTGTTTTCGCCACGGGAGGTAAAGAAAAGGCGGAAATGATAAAAGTGAGTCTGCATCCTCTTAATTTGGTTCATCAATTCAACAATTTGAAATGTTTCAGAGAATTTTGGTAGACCGGGAAGACCTACCAGCTGCTAGAGTTAAACCCTCAGCAGGAGAATTGTTTTGGATAGTGGATGAGGAAGCTGGAATACATTTGAACAAAATCTAGAAGAGAATAATCGGTAAAACTTTATTATTTTTCAACACTTTCCAATTCCTTGTTCAGGTTATATTTCTACATGTCATCGATTAAAATATGCATGGAGTACTTTACGAAATAATAAATTTTACAAAAATTACATTTCTCGAACCTTAAAGGGGTTATTTGGAATAATTTCACTTACGATTTAGTGAACTTCAAGTTAACCTTTCAATTTTAGATGTAGATTTCACAAAACATAAACTTCTTGAAGTTCACAATATGATTTAATAACTAGTATAGTAAAAAAATTGTAAAATTCGAAAGCCTATCTAAACAGGAAAAAATAAATAAGTAAATAAATTAAATTTACTAATAATTGGCTATTTGCCGTTCTGGTGGAATTATCTAGCTTTGGATGGAGTTATTTCTATCTATTTTTCATTCCTTTTGAGTTGGAATAAAGTTTTGCAGGCACAGAAAATATTTCATGATTAGTAGGGAAGTGGAATTTCTGAAAAATACATTGAGTTTTTTTTCCAAAGAATATTTCAAATCATTATTTCTATCTGAATTGAAATAATCATTATATTAATTCGGGATCAACAAACTTTGTTGAAAATTAGAGTTGAAATTAGTGAAATTTTATATTTTTGAAATAATTTTTATTTCAATACAAGACTTTCCCTTCAGCTTAAAAAATCGAGATTGAAATTCCCAATAGACCCATCCAGTTGAGCTTTCCTCTAGGTATAATTTGACATTTTAATTATATTTGTCAGCTCAATTAACACAGCCCGATTACGTCAAATCGATAGGTTGTGTAATAAGCGAACTGAACAAATCAATTACTAGTCGACTTCCTTCCCTTCCTTTTTCTCAATCACTTCCACAAAGCACGTTGATAGCTTGATTATGGTTATGTTGGTGTTTTGGGGAAACAGTTAAACTCAGCTGTGGGGACGTTAAGGTATTGAATTGAAGTATCGCTAGGCCGAGTTAGAAGTTGCTGAAGACATCGATTCTCAATTTCGGAAGAAACAGAATGTATTACAAAGGTAGTATACAGAGGTGTGCACAAAAATCTGCCAGAGCTGTAACTTCTGAATAATTGGAGATCGAAATTGAAAATTTGGTGGGTAGCAACTATACAATATTGTTCATTTTATTCCATCAATTCCGTTCCAACAAGAAGTGACCTCAACTTTTGATTTTCAAATGGAACCCCCTGTATTTTTTTTTCATTTTTAAATTCAGGGTATAATTTTACATACACCAGTAGTTTTTTTCGGATCGAAATGTCAAAAAAAATCCTCAATATGTTTTAATGTTTAATCAGTATGTCCATTAATTTATATCCCAAGCATTGTTACACAACGCAACTTCAAGTGTAACTAGAAGGTGTCAGCAAGACATTGCACAAAGGTCAATTTGAGTATTTGTTGTAATTAATTTTTTATCGCCCCTCGTTCTATGCTACTGAAAATAATAAAGATTGATGTGGAGTTCATTTTGTTCTTTCTGTTTCACACAAAATGATCCAGAAAAACTACTGGTGTATGTAAAATGATACCCTGAATGAGAAAATGGAAAAAATACAGGGGGTTCCATTTGAAAATCAAAAGTTTGGGGATACAATTTTTCTCTTGAAAAAATTAACAATATCATATAGTTGCTACTCACCAAATTTCAAATTTCGATCTCCAATTATTCAGAAGTTAGGGGGGGGGCATAAATTACGTGAGGTGTTCAAGGGGGGGGAGGGGGTCAAGCTCAATCTCTCTAAATCTCACTTAGGGGAGAGGGAGGTTTTAGCAAATATCACGTAAACTTTTTTCTAGTAGAAATAACGATGTAAAATTGCGTTAAAGTAAAGTTGAATTAAAGTAAGAAATGTTGCTATAGTTAAAATATGGCGAAATTTCATTGGAATAAATCTTTTATAAATTTTTGTTATTAATTTATTATTTAATTTAATTAATTTATTATTTAATTCTATCTTAGTAATTCTGAACTACGAATCTTTAATGCTAGTCATTGCTAGTCAAATAAAAGTAATGGAACAAATTATATTTTTGTTTTTATTTTTTTTATAATCCAACGCAATTACAGCCAGAACACAAAATTAAAAAAAAATAAGAGTTGGGGAGGAGGGGAGGTAATGGAGGAAAATCTTGCGAAATCTCACCAAGGGGGGCCGGGAGTCTAAAATCCTAAAAAATGCCTCACGTAATTTATGGACGTCCCCTTACAGCTCTGGCCGTTTTTTATGCACACCTCTGTATGTGTTGACGTATGAAATGAATCATTTGAGAAGTTTTTGCGAATCAAAAATTATCAAATATCCTCACGTGATTAGGTTGCCACTAGGCAAATGAAACCCAAATTGTTCAAAAATCCATCCAACAACGAATTCGAACTTTGACACATCCGAAATGAACAGTGTTTTTATTAGATTCAAATAATTCTTGTCACGATAATTGTACAGGTGCATCATGAAAGGAATCCCGATCTGACACGACAGATACTCATAACAAAAACAACAAAAAAAGTAAGTCCTTCGACACAACCAAGTCTCCTGACGGCGGCAACGGAGAAATCACAGCGCGCTCTTCGTGACGACAGACCCGACCCATCGTGGTCGCGCGTGCGCCAAACGAACACTCACAGTAAATAAATAAATTTCGATAAAGAATTTCTTGTCCTAGGGGTGCGGGCGGCGACGCGCCTCACGTCATGTTGACGCCCAGCATGCGGCTCGAATACTCGTAGACGACGTAGCTGATGCTCACCGCCGGCATCACCTTGATGAAGTTGGGCGTGATGCCCCTGTACAGCCCGAACACGCCCTCCTTGTCGATGATGGCGCGGAAAACGCCCGACATCGTCGCCGAGGAGGGGTCCACGCTCGGGTGGAGGACTGGAAGGAAAAAAGCGGCGATAAAGTTGGGGTCGTTTAGGAAGGGGGGAGCGGGCGGTAGACTCACCCTGTGCCTGTAACCTGGTGCGGACCAGCGCCAACGGGTAGGAACACATCTGGCCGAGGGTGCTGCTCGCGCTGCCGCACGCCAAGAGCGTCCAGAAGCTCGGCTGTTCGTTGCTGGAGTGCGTCTTGAAGTATTTCTTCTTCAGCGTCTCGTATACGGCGAGGTCGATGCCGGCATACGGAATAATACCTGGACAGAGACATGATTTGATTTTTGGACGATAAAAATCACGATTCAAAATTGACAAGAAATATTTTTCCGCCTCTTTTAATAATTTTAGTTGATGAAATAGATGGTATAACTTGACTTTGTTAGGAACACTATTACTTCAAAACTGTCAATGGACGACATGGGAATTTACGATTCTACGTATGATTATTTTCCTACAAATAATAGAATAGAATAGAAATTTATTCATCATTGATTATCATCGTATTACATACATTTATAATAATAATAATAATTTATTGAGTACCAGAGACAAAAATGGTTACATTTGGTATGGCACATACCCAAAAACAAATCCACAATTTTTGAACCCTTACATAAGTTTTTATAAATATCACAACAAGAATGTATCACGTGAAATGTCGCTCATTACATATATTCTTTATACACACAGGTAAGTAGAAATGCAAGCACTTTTCAAAAACGCTAGTTTTATTCAATGGGTATAGAAAATCTTTTTTATGTCTGACTGATGTTCCTTGGAATTATCAGAAAAGAGATGTTTGTGCTTATATACGAAATTGAGACATTCATAAACATATATTCCTAGAGCAGTTAAGAGATTGAATTTTTTGAAGTACCCACGACATGACGCACTAATTTTCAAGTGATTCAAAATTCTTATCGCTCATTTCTGGATTGGACAAAAATGCCCATAGAATGTATACAAAAGTTTCTTTTCGTCTACCACCTTCCCGAGTTCTCTTAATAAATAACACACTGAGCTCAGTTTACCACATAATTTGTCCACATGATTGTTCCAATTCATATGTTCATCAACGAAGACTCCTCCATTAATGAAATTTTATTAGACTAGTCAAGAATATAGAGAAACAGTTCAAAATATATTATAAATTTGATCAACACAATTAGAGCAAAAATAAAATATGTGAATACTCACAAAGATAATACCAAATATAGATGAAAAAAATAAAAATAAAGAGATAAAATACTCCAGGGAATAAATTTTTTTCAGACTAATTTCAAATGCATATAAATATAACAGAAACTGTTGGTATCATTGATATTAATGTTCAGATTTTATTTCATCACCTTATGCATAATGGATCTTTATACCATGACAGATTTCATATAGGAATTTAATGAGAACGAAAAAAAATAGCCTGCCTAAAATTGAGATGGCATTAGGAGGCGTCCATAAATTACGTGAGGTATTCAAGGGGGGAGAGGGTCAAGCTTAATCTTTCTAAATCTCACTTAGGGGACGGGGGGTTTTAGCAAATATCACGTAATATTTTTTCTAGTAGAAAACGATGTGAAATTGCGTGCAAGTAAAGTTAAATTGAAGTAAAAAATGTTGCCAGAGTGAAAATATGGCGAAATTTCACACAGTCGTGTTATCGTAATCTGATCTACGGCAATACTCTCGAATCTTTAATACTAGTCATTGCTAGTCAAATAAAAGTAATGAGAAAAATTATGTTTGTAGCCTTCGTGAAGTAAACAAGGAACCTAACTTGACCACTTGTGAAATATTTGTAGATATCTCAGATAAACCAGCAAGAAAACAATTCCAAAAACTGACGTCACTACCTCAAAAATATGGCAGAATTTTATACGGCAAAAAAATGTATTTTGACAGACGCAAACATTGCTTTGGGTCTACACGGTGTAGTGATTGAAGTTTGTTGAGTAAGGATTTTAGAGGGAAGCTCATGCCCAACACAGACTCAATTCTTGACTGCCTAAATAATACCATTCGAAAAATCACGGAAAAGATCATTTTTTCACAATACTAGTGCTGATGAAAAAAATATGCAACTGGTTAATTTTTGGATCATCTCAAGGCAAATCCCTGATCGAAAGTAAAATCTTCAAATTGTATTTTGGCCAGAATAATCAACAAATTGGATGAATTTTTTTCCGAAATTACTTCCTGTTAACATTCAAAACATATTTGTAAGTGTTGTTGAATAATAATAACCAATACTCAAGATCACCTTCAACTTTTATTTTCTAAAACAAACATGTTGTCGAAATATTACGAGTCATCATATCATAAGTACCCGGTGACACGTCACAAATACTACTCTATTGAATCATTTCTAATACAAAGTGGATTGATTATTCAGACTTGAAAGTTGAAGGAGGCGAACGATCGAACCACAACTTACCCAAAATATTTGGAATGTATCCCCTGTAGAAGCTCATCAGACCTTCCGTCATATAGATCTTGTACGCGGCATCGGAGATGCTCTTGTACTGGCCAGTCTTCCGCAACGCCAGTCGTGTCTTCAGCACTTCCAACGGGTAGATGGCGCTCTGGCTAATACCACC
This sequence comes from Plagiodera versicolora, assembly GCA_037013635.1. Lineage (NCBI taxonomy): Eukaryota > Metazoa > Arthropoda > Insecta > Coleoptera > Chrysomelidae > Plagiodera > Plagiodera versicolora. Next base: position 4,169,073 of record CM072991.1, on the reverse strand, counting down.
TGCCAAAGCTCCTGCCATGAACCTGAAGCAACAAGAAATATTTATTTAAAACACTTATTCCTGACGAATTTCCTGCAAATCATAGGCGATCAGTTGTACCTTTGGTATATTGTGAGAGGCTCCTCGGAAGTGCCCTTGATGCACCTCTTGATCTGCTCGTAGGCTGCGAACTTCAGGGCCGATTCGGGTGCGATCTTGAGCACGTTGATGCCGTTACCTCGCCACAGACCGTAAACGCCACCTTCCTTTACCATGCACGTGAAGCAATCGCTTATCTTCTGTTTTGATGGCTGCACCTGCAAAACCACCAGATACATGTCTCCTGCACGCAATTCCGAAATAATTTTTTGAAAATATTGAAATATCTTGATAGGATCAGTTGATTTGTCCCAACTTTTTTTTCGTGGGAGAATTTTCGCTGGGCTAATTAGAATAAAAAAATTTTGGATTCCGTGGAAATTGACTTTGAAACGGTGCCAATTTAGAAGATTTTGTCGATACTCATTCATTTCTTCTCTAAAAAATTCAATATATTGACATATCTTCATATGATCAGATGATCTCTACCAGCATTATTTTCGTAGGAATTTTATGAATTCCTGATTGCATTGAAATAAACGTTAGAGCGGATAAAATTACCAATAGGCCAATTGAGAAGATTTTGTCCATATTTGTTCTCGAAATAATTTAATATGACATATTCTCATATGACCAGTTGATTTCTCCCGTTTTTTTTTTTTTCGTGGGAGAAATTCCACTTGGCTTATGCTAATAGAAATTTTAAACTTTCGATTTTCAAACTCATCAAAATGATAATTTTTAGTGACAAATAGATTTTTTGGAAAAGTCTTACCCCTATTGAAAGGAAATGTTCAAATGCAGACAGAGCAGAGTATATCATTAATGACATAAAAAAAAGAAATGTAAAATAAAAGTGGATATCATACTCGAACAGTTTCCAAAAAATTATATATCTCCGAATACAACTCACAATGTGAAATAAAATTTCATTTGATTAACGTAAAATTTCTTCCTAATTAATATTGAAATATCCTCATATGATCAGTCGATAGTCTCCCACCTTTTTGTCGCGGGAGAATGTCTACTGAGCCAATATAAAATTTTCCCGATTATCGTTTTTCAAATAAAATTTCGTTTGGTTAATGTAAAATTTCTTCCTAATTAATATTGAAATATCCTCATATGATCAGTCGACAATCTCCCACCTTTTTTTCGCGGGAGAATGTCTACTGAGCCAATGTAAAATTTTCCGATTTTCATTTTTCACCCCACCTTATCAGCTGACTTACTTGCAAAAATACTTTGAGCCTATCCAGGGGCGCGGTACAAGTCCTGGAAACTGCTCCGGCGATGCCGCCAGCTGCCAAATGCCTCCACCACATGCCCGTTTGCATTTCGTTCTGGGTGAAATCGTCAGGTACGTTCATGTCCTCTCCGATGTCCAGGTACTGCGCAAACAAACATACTTTTATGCATTTTTTCTACAGTCGCTTTTTTCGGGATGAAATCGAATCGAGAAATTCAAACACACTGTGGGACGACACGCGGTAGTCAGGTGCCAAATATCTGTTTCGTACTTTTGTGGCGGAATGCGAGCCAGTATTTCTTGGCATCGTTCGTTGGGTATAAGGTCAGGTTTATTATTTCTTATTAGAATTAATTGAAGGAAAATGCATGAAAACGTTGGAGCCACGGAGTTTTAGTGTCGCGTGTTCTTGTGTAATGAAATTATTGAATAATGAACGGTGCGTAAGGAAAACAAACACGAGTGAAATTAGCTTGGCCACTAGGACACGTCACAACAATAAACGAAAACAAAAAAAAAAAAACACGTGACTGATTCTCTTCATACTTTACTTCATCGTATACGAGTCTTGTCGAACACCAGTACACCGATTTTTCTGTAATAATTGATATTCTGCACAGCTTCACGTGCTTGGATTTCGGATACCTTTCCAACGTATCGACCTAGAAAATGTTGACATCAGTTTTCCTGCCCCATTTCATCGATGAACAAACGAGGAATATCAACTATTTCGTCGAGATCGAATCGGACGTATTCATTATGCGTGAGGTTCGAATATTATATATAATATGTCAGTCAGCGCTTACAGCAATTGTAAATTACGATAAACCAACGACTGATATACAAGGTGTCATTCGAAAGTTTAAGGACTTTTCGCATTTCTGCCGTTCAATTCTGTTCTGTTTGTTTACGTCAGTCTGAATTTTCGAAAATATTGAAAACATGTTCTGTTGAAAACTTATTTATATTCTGTTTTTTTATGAACAATCTAATGGAAGTTGTTTAGAGGGAAAGACCAGAAAATTATTGCCAGTGGTTGATTGAAGTAAGAAGTATTTCATTCAAACTGTTTAAAAGTTGAACACAGTTCATAGTTATTTAAACTTAGTGATAAACTAATCATAACTTTCCGTTTCGAAGTAAAGTTCAAAAAATAGATAAACAGCAACAACGCACTTTTTGAGGAGTTGTCACAACTATATTGCTCAAGTGATAAGTTGACTACAGCTATATGTGACTGTCGGAGAATCAAAAAGTGCCAAAATCAATGCTCAAATACATTGGAATATTCGCAACATCGATTCATCGTATTTTGGGGCCCACTAAGGTTCATTATTCTCACGAAAAAGGCCACAAATTTTAGCCATCATCCACTCACCGTATTAACCTAAAAAGACACGCGAGATATTATGGTTTGGCAAACATTAGGCTGATATTGATATTACACAAGTGGTATTCTTGCTCGAGTAAATTACTGTGTTCAATGTGGAGAAGATCATTGCGAAACTAATGAACCAATTCTCAAAAAATTACACACGCTTTGAATTTTACTTGAATTGCACCTCAAATTATCGAGTTTTCATTTACCTCGAGTATCCAAAAAGAAAATCCTACAATGACGTGCTTCTCCCTGGACACCGCCATCCACACCATCGGCAGAATCATCTCGAATCGAAACGAAAAAAAAAAAAAAACCTTCAGCGATCGGTGTAAACCTCAAAGTGAATTTCGGCGGACTCGTTCATATCTTCGTTCCGCTAGACCCGAAACCGAACTATGAGCGACCTGTCGATAGTCGTTCGGAGATGAGAGATTGATTTATCGAATTATTTATTTTATCGTTGTGTCAATCCGAAGTTCATCAGACGCGTCACAACCTGTTGCTATTGCCGAAATGTTGGTTATCTCTTCGACCACCGCGAAATATCAACAACATATTTTTTGCACTCGCCGCCCGCATGGTTCATTGACGTCACGGACGTAACAACCAGCTACTAATCAACCATAAGAAAACAAGGGGGTTATGATAGGAAAGTTACAGGCTACATGTTAAGGGAATTTTCTGCAGCAAACTAATTGACGGAAAGCGTGGTGGAATGTACCAATCAATTAAGATATTATGACAGCGGGCAATACCAGTGATTTTTGGAAAAAAACACGACGTCCAGGATGTTGCAAAACGTACTCAATTTTTTCGGATTAGTTTCGCCAGAATGAACCCCAAAAGTTAGGGTGCGTTCAGAAAACCCGTGAAAAACGCGAAGGGATAGTGACATCACAACTGCTAAAGGATCGAAGACAGCGATTTCTTTTTGATAGTATTAATAAAGAAAAACCATTTATTTTGATGATTGATAAAAATATAAAGAAACATTCCAACCAATTTTGGTACATATGAATGAGCGCCAATTGAAATCAACAGCCTCGTATTTCGATAATATAAACACAAACAATAATTTTAGGTTATAAATCTTTCTCACCCTCGCCAGATTAATATTTTACAGTGTTGACTATTCCTATTTGGTATTATTGTTCAAATCGTTAGTACATCAGAAAAACACAAGGACAATACATATAGACCAAGGAATGCGGAAGTGAAATACAAGACAAACAGGGTGTTCAGCCTAGGCGAGAAAACATTGAGTTTACTTTTTTCAATAGGACACCCTGTATATACTTTCAGCATCGAATTCAGTATAAAATCTGCATCTTTCTTTTTTCTTCAATATGCGACAAACTGGCAAAAAAATCGAAAATTTGACTATAATTGGTGTAGTATAGATACTACAAGAAAAAAGGTGGTAAGTTACATAATGGTCTCTCTAAAATTGATTGTTTTTGAGAAAATTGCATTCACAGATTACGAAAATTTTCATATTTTCAACAAGCACGTAACGTTTAAAATAAATACCCAATGATGAAGTTATTCTTCCACACACTAATAGGCCACCTTGTATATTCTCTCGAACACACAATTCAAGCTAAACAATTAAATACGAGGTTTTCGTTCGAATACATACTAGTACAAATATTTTTTTTTCGTGGACGACATAGACCAATGATGAAACGATTCAACTGACGTAACTACCTCACAATTTTGTCGAAATGGGTGACTTCGTGTTCAGGAATTCCGCAATTTAGAACAATGCTTATTAATGTTAAAAGCCATAAAAATGCGTTTAGATGGGTGCTCATTATTTTTACGACTATAACTACATAACGCAGTGATTATCTGTAATTAAATTCTATGCTAGTCCAGTGGCCCCTTCCCACTTTTCCACACACGATACCGCCTCTAAAAAATCCATTTCAACCACAAAAACCTCAACAAAGTCCATCGCCCCGTATACGCTTACGGGAAAGTCCCCCGTGTAGACAGCAGACAAAGTGTGAATCATTCGCTAAGCACTCGATCGTGACGTCGGATCCACGTGCTGCGCTGACGTCACGCGGTGTCGTCGCCGAAACGCCTACCAACAATCGCCCTTGACCTAGAACGCGACGTTGCCGGTTCTTCTCTCGGCCAAGAAGAGTCGTTTCCGGTTCGGTGCGGTTTTTCCGGTGGAAATAACGGCGTTACGACGCCGACGATGCTCTTGATTGCATCAGCAGGTGAAAGTCGAATTTCGACGGTTTGATAAGCGGAATTTTATCGGGAGCTGAGCGATTCGTTATCGTAGATAAGGGGGATTGTTCGAACAGGAACTGACACTCGAAAAGGCGCCAATCATTCGTTTCTTAACAAGAATTCACGCGAACAAACAAAATAAAAAATTGGATAAGATGAAACATAATAAAAAAAAATTACATGTACAGGGTGGACAAATTTCGAAGTTCGCTTTGGGCAACTCGGTAAATATAGGAGAAATATAGGAAAAATTCTAGGTCGACACCTCGACAAAAATTGGCTATCGCCTTTTGTTTTCGAGTTATCAACTTTACTATCAACCATGTTATTCGTATTTGTAGAAAATTCGTTCATTTTTATAACTCGCCAGTTAACTGAACGAAAAAGAGATCGAGGATGCGTCCTCCATTTTTTAGTATTTCCTATAGTTGCCGTTTATACAGGAATTAAGGAATAATAATGAGGATCTAAGGTGGTCACTTTCATATTCTTTTATTGAATCCAACCAAGAATTACGATTTATGGTTAATAATTTCTTACATAATTTATGGATATGAGGAATGATTAAATAAATTCAGTAGAATAAGTGAAGATTCGAATTCATGAACACATTTTGAAAAAACTTACGTTTTCAATTCTATCCAAATGTGATCAGATTATGAGATTATAGCCTGAAAAACCACTTTTGTTTGATTAATCACAAATGAAAAAATTGCCAAAAATGTTTTCAGAATGGAGTGTGGTGTCGAACAAATCGCAGTAGTGACGTTTTATTTTTTTGCGCCATTTTTGGAACGACCTCTGATTATTAACATCTCATGTTTTTTCTTGTTTCTCAATTTATTTTATTTTCTGAATTAATTCACTTTCAACCTCTTTGCTATTAATTGTATTTTATCCCACCAGCACACATGGTGTTTCAAAAATTCCTGACGGGTATTCCAGCTAGTGCGAAAAGGCTAAAATAAATGGCAAATTCCTAAAACTGTGCACCCTAACTCAGGCAGGGTATGTTCTTTTCAAATACACACCGTATAAACCCAGAATGCAACAGTTTGTCGGCCTTGATTTTTCGTGAAAGGACTAGAATGGAAACATGTTGCTAATAGGCTTGCAAAATTCACTGAATGGATAATTATGAAACAGCTGGACGGTATCTTCAAGAGAAAGCGAGTTCAAAAGGAATGTTAATGTAATAATAATAGTTCCATGAAACTGGAATTCGATACGTCACAATTTACAATTTGAAAAGTACCCCGAATAGCACCGATGAAAGTCCGTGGTAGATAAGTAATGATTTGGTTGGTTTGGCTAGTCTTCTTTGATAGATATAAGGTGGACAAATTGATAACACCCGGAACTAGCAACGACCAATCCACCCATTTATTTGATCCGTATATCTAAATCATGTCCCCGCCAAATGGTTTGCATGCGAGACATTTTTTCGAGTAATCTTGTTTTTATCGATAAGAAAGGTCAACACTACCGAATATTGATTCGGAATGTTATCGATTGGTCAAGTTGACATTCCAGCCATTATGAAATCGATTACTTAACCCCATACCCCAAGGATACCAGATATAGTAATTAATATAAAAAAAAACGATTTTTCCGATTTTCAAGTGTCCTACATTGAATCACAAATTTCAAAACATTACCAAAGAATCGTATTTGAAAATTTGACATTTCATGGTTATCCTATAATTGATTATCTGAAAAGGTTATGCTATATTTAAAAACGCCATGAAAGCTGCCTGAATAAAGTTCCAGTTGAAAATGTCCAGAACGATAACGTTATCTTGAAAAAATCGAAGACAAAAAACTTTTCGTTTTCTCGAGATATCTTTAAAACCATCAAACCTATTCTAAATTTCCTTCCCTTTCAGCACAAAAATGTGCAACTTTTCCTAACTTCATCTAACTTTGTGGGATTCCAAAATTGGCAGTTCATATATCATTACGAAACATTCATGTTCACAAATGTTGCTTATTATTCAGAGCTCTCAATGCCCTATGTTTGGACACTCTGTATTTCTGAAATCATCCATTTTGACAGCTGCAAGTTCTTCGAATTCATTGCAGTATTCATTTTTGACCTTTTTATACACCCTGTATATAACTCTCACAAATTCAAAGGTAGACTTTGAGAATCACAAGTTCTGGCGTTCCTGAACACATCAGTACATCACAGCTTTCAATAAAAATGATTATTCAAATGTTTGTTATCGAGTCATACGTCACGACAGACATTATTCATACGAGATAATTTGTATGTACTTAACGAGATTTCTCACTAAATCATTGTTACGAGTAGCTAGATTTCAACAGCCCAAATTTGTATCAAGAAATCGTTGAATATCAATCAGAAAAATGTTTGACTGTGTTACATAAACTTTGAGAATGTGGGAAAATATCAGTTGATCCAAATTGGCATTGACAGTGCCTCAAGAATTGATAATAAAAAATAGAAACGCAGCTACGTCCGATATTTTTAGTGTATGCCTATTTTAAACCAGAGTACTACTACCACAAATACACCTACACAACATTCAATATGATGCACAAAAATATCGCGATAAATCATTACCTTGACCATTTGCCTGAAGATGAACATGAAATCGTCCAAGACATCGGGGATGGCGTTGGGAGATTCGTCGTAAGACATTTTTCTTTCCTCGGTAAAATTAAATTAAAAATCACAATCTATCACAGCAAAGGCCCGTCGATCACAACCTTTGGTAAATCGGAGGAACGCGAAATATCACATGGCAAAAAGCGAGAGGCGAAAACTGAACCGTCTCGACGGAAAAAGACAGACGACTGGCGCAGACCGGACTCTACCAGCTCGTATATAAAACGAAATGAGATAACGGGTCGACACAAGCGCAGATACTAGCATCGTTGCCGGCTGAGCGAAATTTAATTCAATCACCCGCTCGAGTGGTGGTTGAAATTTCGAACAGCTGCCATTTCGGTACCTGGGTGTGAAAATGTTGATCAGCCTTCGTTGGCAACAAAAATTTTGAACTGTACACAAAAAGTCGATCGAAAAACTCGTAAGAATTACACGAATAAAACGGCGAGATAATATCGTTGAAATATAAATATTTCTGAGCAACGATTTCACTCTCGCTTTCGTAAAGAAATTGTTTTTTTTTTCAAGTGTCCATCAGGCTATGAAATTTCTCTGCAACCTTAGTATTTCCGTCCATATTACAAAGATACAGTCAATTAACCAATAATGGGGGAAATTTTTCATCACTTTTTTCAGTTAAATGTTAGAGGTGAAAATTTTATCTAGGAGATTTTCTAGATATTATGGAGTTATTTGTCCGTTTGAGGTACGATCAGTCGTTACAGAGTTATCGATACTTGATGTGGGTGTGGGTGAAAGTGTCCTTTTTCGAAATCTCGGAAAAAAATATTGCATAAAGATCCCGAAAAGGACAACTTGGAACTGAATTAACATGCTATGTGACCTATGCATTGGCGAAAATGAAAAAAAAAATCCATGCCCATAGAATGAAGAACAAAATGCAACAAAAAATTAAAATATCGTTTCGTGAGTTAACCATGGATTGCAAGAGAATCAAAATTTCTGAATATTTTTCACTGAAAAAATGTGAAAACTAGAATGACCAAGCTTTAATTTTCTGCAAGACAATTTCTCACTGAAATACAGCCTGTTGAAAATCACCCAAAAATTCAGAATTTAGTTTTGTTCTTTCAATTTCTGTTAGTGTATAAATCAACAAATTTAAGTTTACTCCTGTTCATTGAATGAAAAACGGTAGCCTTCAAGGACATCGAGATTGAAAGAAAAAGCTTACAAAAAATCACAATCATGCATTAATCAAAAGACATACCCAACTTTTCAAATCTCCTTGAGAAAACATGAATATGAAATAACACAAAAGCACAATTTCACACTATTATCTTTCTTCTTCTCACTTTCTTCCTGGTGATTTACGTTCTTTTATCTCTGTCGGTAATGTTGACAGGGACAAAATTATAACACCTTCACGTCAAGTAGAAAATTGGTTATGTCCAGATTACACCCATTATCTGACCCTGCTGATTGGGCGAATGAAAAACGTCCTCAACTCGCTCTTTAACTACTGATTCACGCGAATTATCAATTGTACAGAGTGTTCTAGGAATTGATAGACGTGCATAACTGACCAGACTGGCGAATCATAACAAGCTGACACAAACTAAAGTGGTACAAATTTTAAATCCCTGATGTCCAAGAAAAATCTGCACGATTTGTAACCTCTGAAATAGGTTTAGATTGATTTATTTACGACGTTTTGGTCGACGGAAAGTGCGATTCGGATGCGTCGGCCTGCCGGTTGAGAAAAAAAAACAGGAAACGTCAATAACAATATACCACCAATTACGATTTTGCATCTCAATAACTCGACAATTGTGACGGCATTGGCGAGCCCACATTTCAAATTAGACACGAGACTATCATTTTGCGGTCCCTAATAATAATAGAGGTGACAAAAACTCACCGTGGAGTGTCTCCAGTAAGTGATGAGGTCCTGTATGTTGGTGCTGGGAGCCAACAGCAAAAAGTCCCTCCACTCGTCATAACTGATGTTCAAGCTCCCGTCTTGATCCATCCTGTATACAAACACATATATCTTATTACGGCGAAAACTCTTGTTCATTCTGCCATGCCCTCTACCAACTACCGCATGAATAAATCAAACAAAGCGAAAAACTGGCAGTAGATTATGCAACTGAATATTATATCGAATGTCTTAGTTCCATTGAAACAGTGGGTAGGACATCCGGTATAGCATTTCATCGACATGCAAGCGGCTACACAAACATTATTACCTAATAATGAGCTTGTATTGGAGTTCCGCCAAATCGGTCTTTGGACTTGAACAATACAAAGGTGATGCATGAATAAGTAATTGAAAATGTAATATATGTCTAGGTAAATAACAATAAATACAAACATCGAAGGAAAAGCCAAGACGTGTGAAATCCATTGCAGCAAAACAACATTTTATGTAAAGAGTGGTCGCATATTTTTTGTTGTAATTTTAAAACAATCGTTTGAAATAATCGAGCAGGTCGTTACATTTTAGTATGGTAGATTTAATGGTTCATTTATTCTCAAGGAAATCGGAAAACCTTCAATTATTGAAAGGCAGATAAGCGGAAACTTACCGAGCACAATAAAACGTGATTAAAATAATCATAATTCATGGGACAGTCAGTTAAATTTTTTTTCTCTAGTTCATTTTTATTTGAAGATAAAACTATTTCAAACGAAAATAAATGTGGTGTCATATACAAAAGCAGCCAACCTTCACAATTTTGCTACTTAGATAGGAATGAATTTTTTGAAAAATCGGGTTGTTATGCTACTCTTTAGTAAATCGACAGATAGATTGAAAAAAGTAAAAGAAAAACGTACAAATATGTTAGCTACCTCTGTAAGAGATTCTTTGCTTCTCCTCTTTCCAAGGGGATACCCAGATCGCTAAAGGCCCTAATAAGTTCTTCCAGATCAATTTTTCCTGAAAAAAACACTCACAAATAGAATAACATTCTCAATATGAAATTTTGAGTATGAGATTATTCATTGAAACACGTGATTCACATTTTCTTTACAGAAGCCTGAAGAATTCAAGTACTTTGTGGCTTCTTTAATGAGATTTACATCCAGTGATTATACTAATGAATTTTTGTTTAACTTACCATCTTTATTTTTGTCAAGGTGTGAGAAATGCAGTCTCAAATTTTTCTCGTGCTCTCTAACATAATAAATAAAATCAGCCAATGAAAGATCACCAGTCTTGCTCTTGGAACTTTTAAGGAATTTCTGAAACAAAAGAACATATTTTGAATGAATGTATTGAGTTAATGATCTTTGAACTTCAACACTTCACCTAGACTATTTTACCTTGACACTAACACAATAACCATCATCAAAACATATGTTTGTTGATTCCCTAATTTTTGCCATTCTTAACTGAGGAAATACCACACAAAGTTATACAAGGGAGAAGGAAAAACTGTTTGACCTTTGGAACTGCATGGATTTCTATAAATAGCAGGAAAAATGCAATTTGAAGCAGAGAGAATATAAATTTATATGATCTAAGTTTTGTTCCATGAAGACTGTCATTAAATTACAACATATCAACATGGTGAAGATCAGGAATCTTTCCATTTATTCTTAAATAACTTAGCTAACACTCAAATTAAATATGAGAGATATGTTGTTAAATTAAAAGTATGATAGATGATAAACTGTTTTGAAAAGCTTATATTTCACACATATGAATAAATTTGAAGATTGACAGACTCAATGAACACTGTTGAAAGCACAAAACTTGTTTACAAGACTTTAGTTGATCGTTACAATCAGAAAGTGCTGTGGATAAGATAGAAAGCTCAAAGTTTCTCAGTCTGAAATCTTTTGAATATACTACAAAACAACGCGATTTGAAGGTACGAAACTGCGTGGCAGATAACCCAACTCGGTATCAAAACCAATTATGTATTTGATACCAGGGCCTTGCGAAATTGATTTGACCCATTTATCAAAATGACTCACCTCCGCATACCCGTGATGAAGCAGTCCGTGCTTCTTGAGGGCCGCAGAAAGGTCGTGGATGTCGATCCTGCCGTTGCCATTCTTGTCGAGAATATTAAACAGTTTGCCTAGACGTTCCTCATCCTCTTGGGGCAACTCGTGCAAGTAATGCGGTGGGTGTCGCGGGGTCTCGTCTTCCGCGACTCTATTTGGCATGGCAGGGAAACGATACTATCAACCAGATTTTACACCAACATTTGGAAATCAAATCAAATTGGGATATTTAAAATGCCAAAACTGAAATTGAAAATTTTGTACTTCTGCAATGCGACTAGTCTACGTTGACAGCAGTAGACACGGAACAAGAATGTGCCGATATTTTGACACGGAGCGACAGAACGCAATGTAAACTGCAATCAATCGGATACAATAAACAGGCCATAATAAAATGAAACAAAAACAAGGAACAAACTTGCTGGCGGCACGCCGTTTGAAGGCCAACTGTCTTAGTTAAAGTTAAGTAACTCATTTATGAATACGGTGAGTGCGCCCTCTATATACTTTGTGATGAGACAAAGCCCAAATTGAGTTGGCGCTGATGCTCTTCTGAGCTCCGCTGGTGACAACAGTACCGCGAAACTTTGAAAGTACCATGGTCGGCTTGAAACTTTTATAGGGCATAAGATATATGTGTATTTAAATATCTAACTGTTCTTTTAGTTCAATAAAGAATCAGTGTAACAGTTTTTCCTGCTCAAATGAATTGATCAGTTTCCAATGATAGCTTTACATGTTAAGGAAAAAAAAACTGAACTGTGTACTTTTTGTTTTTACATTCGAATTTCATGTTCATCATGATGAAATTTGAACACACCCTTCTGAATTAGAAAAAACCGACTTCAATGAAATTGCAGAATCAATATTCCATATTTTATTATCGTTATATATATTAAATATATACTTCCACCTGATATACCAATACAATGCGATGAAAAAACAACCGAGTTTAGAAAATCTGGTCATCAACCGACAATTTATATGAGATCTCCAGTTCTCATGGTCACATCGGAAAAAAATCGGAAAAATATAAATTCCAGAATTATGTTATGATTGTTTCTGGAAAACGGTTGATATTTTTCTCATCGCACCTTTTTACATATGTGATTAATGTAATCAGTATAAACATTATTAATTGATTACATGTGCAACATGACTCATTGACTGTCGCTTACAATTCAATAAAAAAGAAAACTTAGCCAGACAAAAATATAGGCACACAAGAAATCAATAGCCTCAATATGTCAGTCAAATCTTGTCAGTACATGGGCACTCAGGAACGAGGTGCCCTGTACATCATCAACTGGGTGAGTCTTTTCATTAGTTATCCCTACATACGGTTTTGTTCTTGATCGGATCTGTTGCCGACACGAATGAGGCCATTGTCAAAAATAATTTTTCGTTAATTTATCACTAAACATATCACCTAGTATATAGTGTCAGTACGTTTCGTTTAGCAGTGAGTAATGTTCACGACGATTCCAAAACCAAATGAAGAGGAAAAAAATCAAATTACATTTCATAAAACGTATACAATAACAGTTTCTTCAATATATTATTATGTAAATATCCATATATCATATATTAAGCTCGAATAAATAAATAGAACGACTAAAAATGCTTCACAAGTAAGTAGTAGATGCATTCTCAAACAAATGCACGTAAATAAAATATACATGTATAATATATTTATATCAACTCATAACATTGATATACCAACCACACACAGTATGATTTAAACATAGATGACATTTCACCGATTTTTCTTTTAAGAGATGCAAACAACATCCAATGGTCAACAACATTTTCGCATCTCGAATTCCAATAAAACTGGAACACCACGATGCCTAAAAAAATTCATTGATATCGAAATGCACCGTTTACCTTGTATTTAATGTGAATAAAAACATTGTATAGGTATATTATAAATATTCTGAATCATTTTTGAAATGACTAAAAGTTGAACTTTTACATTTCTCCAGCCAGATGACCAAAGCCATTGACTAATTATTGCACTAAAAATTTTAACGCGATTTTTTACAGTAGAGTCAGTAAAGAAAATAGAGTACAAAATTTATCCATCCGTTTTTTTGAAAAAATATATAACTTTTTTCAACTACGCTCAGAAAAAAATGTTCAATTCATAACACTCACAAAGGAATGACATGTTGTCAGTCGAAATAAGTATCACTATAGTTGGAACCATCAAGAATTCAATTGTGTGGTGAAACATGCCATTTTAGGTATCAAAAAGATTAGTACATCTAAAAATACTATAACCTTGTGACACCTAGATTGACAAATGATCCTAGAAAAATAAAAATCGGCAACAAGTGACTCTCACATGATTATCAGCAGTCTGAGCTGATTGACATTGTTGTCGATTTCTTGAACACGCAAAATTTATCTAAAACAGTTATTATGGCGAAAAATAGTGCACATACAAAAATATGCGCTAACACCTCGATCAAATAACATTTCTTTCAAAGAATCATCGAAGTCATTCAGTTATGTCACAAAAAGTAACAAGATCTAGTACATTTCCACCTCATACCTTTTGAAAACTGCCTATTCATTCAAAGAAGAGAGTTGTTGCTGATTAGCATTAGATTAGGTTAGCTTTCAATGCCGTTATTCGAGAGAGTATGTAGTTTATAAGTCAATATTTAATTGTATATGATATCCTTATTGAAATATTATTTTCGTTTGAATTGTTCAATAGTGATTACATTTTTGAGTGTATATTTCGATACTGAATAATGATGCTTTCGACACATGGCAACTGTGCAAGTTCTGACAGCTTTCACAACTCTCTTGTTGAAATAAAAAGACACAATTCATCAATGCCTTTCGTGGATTGCCTGACCACTGTTGAATAACACAACAACTTCGTTTCTCATGCCTCATACCTCTACCAAAAGAAAAAAATACATTTAAAACTCGTGCAGGTCCATCCGATAACCTCATTTGGGCGAATCATCTCCGCTCCAATCCTCTAATTCTTCCTGGAGCCGCAACTCGAGCTCCCGCATATCGTTCACGATGTCCACCTCGTACGTAGCATCTTCGGAGGCCGCCCCTGAAGAATTATTGCCGCCCCCGTTGTTGTTGTAGTGGGACAGAGAGTGGACGATTTTGTTCTGATGGTATACAAGAGTTAGGTGAAATTTTGGGATTTTAGAATGGAATATCTCGAAAAGTATTGATTTACCCACGATATTGAGACAAATATATCGTTTCGAATCAAATATACCACCCTGTAGCATTGATGTTGACTTGAAAAAAAAAAAAAGGAAAAAAGCATAAGTTTCCGCTAACGGATAGCGAGGAACTTCAGGAGTTGAGCAGGAAACTGTAGTCTGAATTTGTGAATTGAATATTTTTTTTGATTTTCAGAATACCGTTTGAGACGGATAATTTACAAATTCACAATTATTGTAATTGGGGATATTGCTGATCTGCATTTAGTTGGAGTGCCCGCAATTTTCCACGTTTCACGAATATTGCGCGAGGAAATTGTGCTCGAGGTGTTTTGTTTTTATGTCCTTATTTTTCTTCCTAGGAATTTCGATCAAATTGAGCCAAGCCCCAAAGGCTGCCCTGAAAGTGAGCTCAGAGTGCAATTTCCATATTTGGTTGGGTTTGAAAATTTGGAAATATCAAACGTCAGTGCCGCCTCTCTCTCTGCCGAATTTCAGTGGGCCAGGACTCAAGTATCCCACTGTGGGAAATTTATTATTTATTAATAGTTTCTATAACTGAGAATTGAATTATTGATTCATTATTTCATCATTACATATTTTGTACCTGAGTTCGGACTGAGATTTCCTTCGTAATATTACTCAATTCATTGGTACAGGTTTGATCACCAATATAATTTAATTTTTCTTGGCTACAATAAATTTCCTTTCATCAAATAAATGTCGAATTCCTGAAAATTCCTTTCTCGAGTCTGGAAAATGCTAGACATATGTAACGTTTTAGTAATTTTGAGTTCATTTCTAGTTCTGTCAATGTTGATTGGCATAATAAAAATTCACGACCCACCCCTACTATCGCTGTGGCAACCCCATTGGCATTCTTTGTAACTGTTTTCCGTCTCAGACAGAATAAACGTAACGATATAATCAAATTCGTATTTTTTTTGTTCAAAATACGTAGGCACCCACAAAAATTTCTATAGAAATCGAGATCGCATGATGAGAGAAACTTTCAATACACACATCTATATGGATCCGTTTATACAAGAAATGAGCTGAAATAAGTGCAAAATTATCGAAAAAAAAAAAAAAACCCTGTGATATAGTTTAACCCCAGAAATCTGATAGAGCAATTTGTGCCATCAATTCATTAAAAAACGTGAAAATACTCACCAAACACGCCTCTTTCTGTTTCTCCTGTATACCCTGCTCGATCAGCTGCAACTCATGCGTCAGCCTGTCGCTATCATTAATACTAGTCACTCCCTGCGTGGCGATCTTCAAGTCGTTGAGCTGCTTCTCCAAGTTGCGCAGCTGCAGCTTCACTCGCTGCGACTCGGCAAACAGCTCCTTGGAAGGATCGCCCACCCTACCGGCGTGTAGCACCACCTGCTGAGAACCTGAAAAACGCAATCAAAATGTACCGTTTGAGAATTGGCGCAGTCGGTGGGGCCTTATTGAATATTTCCTTACCGTATGGTACGTATCCTTCAGTACCAGGAGGGCCTATCACAGGGTGGCCCGCCGTTATCGCAGCCTGATGGTAATGGCCGTTGTTGTTATAGATCCAAGAAGCCAACGGACTGGCAGACGAGACGGGTCTCCTCAACTGAAACAAGAAGAAATAGCGTTTTCAGTTAAAAAATCTTACATTCCTGTTGGACTACTATTGTCTTGAACCATAGATATTGTGATTGAAGGTGGATTCTTGCAACATCTTCTAAATTGAAAATAATGATTAAAGTAGAATCAAATCAATAAAAAAAAACATTGTTATTATGAAAAAAGTGTGGGGCGATTTATAAAAACTGATTTCTATGGCATCTGACGCTTTTTTTACAATAACAATGTTTTTATTAACCACTTGAACTCAATATTGATATTCATTTTCCCTTTTTTGGTTCACTATTGAAACATGTTCCTAAATTTTTAAAAACTATATTCATTTTTACGGTGGGATTCGAACCGACGCCCAAATACCTTTTTCGTCTCCTAAATTTTGGATCACAACCTTGATGTAAAATAAGTCGACAGGTTCTTATTTAGGACAAAGTGCTAACCAGTAACAAACACCCCTTATGTGTGATGAAGATTGCATGTATTCATTATGCTACAAATGAAGAATGATGCGGAAGTACCAAACATATTTGTTTAGGATTTTTTTTTCAGCTCTTTTCATATCTGCAAACGAATTTTGTCATACATGGTGTTGTATTGAACTGATGAAATTCCTTAAGTTTTTTCAAGTTCCTACCTAGATTATTAGTTTCATTCATTCGGTACTCGGTAGCATACAGGATAATAAGTTTATAGTTTATGTTGTAAAAATTAATAAAATATACAATGCGGGTCGTGAGTTGAGAGCCATTGAAGAAATGGGGAAAATACATAAAACACTCTGCATCTCGCTTATTGAGCAAAATATTTACCGATGGTGGCGCTGCATTCGCTGCATCAGCTGTTCCCGAAACGCATATTGTTCAGCAGTTTCATATGGTTCTTACGTGTTTATAGTGGTTGTTAATACTCGAAATTTGGTGTGAAAAGGCTTTTTTTGTGGTGGATTGTCTTTCAGTAATTGGACTTCTTATGTAAGTACAGAAATAAGTTACTTTTAAGCATAATCAAGCCATATTATTTCATATTTTAGATAATCTAGCAAGATGTTCCTAAAACTATCAGAAATTTTTGAATATTTACAAGCAACACTCGACAGTCGATGTATTGTGAAGGAAGAGCAAATACTTCATGCCAATCACTTAATTTGATTAAATCGAGTATGAAGGACATTAATAACATTGCAGGTATCTGTCTACAAACGTCTGCTCTATAAGGACAGCTCCATCAGATCGAGGGTACATTTTCTAAAATGAAGATTTGAAAATCGCCAAGATGGAGTGTACATGCAAATCAGGCTTATCTGAAATTTACAAGCATATTTCCGCATTATTATTGAACTGTGCAAGGTTGAATCTACTACAATACTTAAGTGGCGAATTATCGTGCCCTGGCAATTTTACTGGTCCTAGTATCAAATGTATTGTTGAGTTTTGTGTCTGGGTTTCAGGATTATTGTTAGCTCTATGGTTATGCTATAATAAATAAACATTAATAAAACAAAACCAAGCACAATAAATTATTATCACATGCCTTTCGTTCATCAATTTCTTCGATAATTCCCATTTTGTTGGTTACTATTTTCAATTGGCGTTTTCATTTATCTTTCCTTCAGACATTTTATAATTGGATTCGAAATCGAAATAACTATACAAATCACACACGATAGCAATACGAAACAAAACAAAGAAACAATACGCGTTTCCAGAAATTCACATTATGGCCGCTAGAGTCGCATAAAGTTGTGTTTTGCTCGATACAGGGCGCTAAACCCATCATATATGGGGGTTTTTCAGAACCAGCTAGGCGACTTCTATCTACCCTTACAGTAAGCCCATTTCCCGATTAATCACCCTGTATAAACCATGTAATGTCAGAACATTTTCCTTCTATCATTTAGGATCCTAGAATGAAATTCCGAAATTTTGATTTTCAACAAAAAAAACTTCCTTAGCTACGAACACTCACCATAGACGCGTCCCTGAAAGCGTTGGGTTGGTTCAATCCATTATCCTTCGGCATCCTCGAGATGGGCCCGTACTTGCTGATGGCCGGATTGTCGAAGGGCACGTAATCGTCGTCGGCGGCCAAGATGGAATCCGACCGGACGAAAGTCGGTCCGGACGCCATCTGCTGGCCGGCGCCCGCCGTCAAAAAGTTGTACGGCGACGTGGGGCTGTCCAGGTCGTGTCTGGACTCCTGACGCGCCAAATGACAGGCGGCGTCGCGGATTTCGGCGGCCGCCGCAGCGCCTACCACCTTCTCCAGTTGCGCCACCACTTCTTGCTTGCGCTGCTGCAGCTCGGCGAGGCTCTTGGTGGCCGACCCGGGGGCTCGGGATGGTTTCGATTGCTGTTGTTGGTATTGCGGTTGGTTTTTGTTCATCTGGAATGAACAATAAGCAAAGTCACTAATCTGAGTTGCGGTGCGTTTAGAAATCACGTGGAAAGGCGCACCACAACTGCTAAACAACTGCAGATAGCGATAAGTGACATTTTAATGAGAGTAATAGAGATTGAAAACTATGGAAATGTTGTTTTTTCGATCTTGTCATTGTCAGACATCATCTGAAACTCATTCAACGAATATACGGTAATAAAAATATTGGCACTTTATTTATATGTATATGATATCCACAAAAAAATCACTTGACACGTTTCACTTCACAATAATCCTTAACGCAAGTTCACAATTTTACCACGAGATATCATCGAGATTTTATTGATACTGATTTCATGAAACACGATAATTTGTACCTGCCTGCTTGACACAACGTTGCTTCGTTTTGTTCATCCTGATGTCGTCTCGTATTTTGATAATACGAACATTAACAATAATAATACGTTATAAATTCGTCTCACCAGTGCTAGAATAATGTTGTCGATAGTTTTCCCTCACATTGTTAGCAGACCGAAAAAAATAAGGACAATTCATACATTTTTCACTAATAACTAAATTAAAATTTATGTTTCTTCTGAAGAAAACGAAAGAAAAATCCTCATAAGCCCAAAAAAATAGTGAAGCTAGCAACTGTGACAGGCGTCCAATATTGGTAGTTTTGACATCACAAAGAGCGTCGTTATGATATTTTCTAGAAAAAGCTCATATCCATTATTTTCATCAATATTTTTTATTTTGAAACAAATTTTTCGATATTGTGTTCATGCCTTATTGGCGAATGAGCAAATTAATTAGGAAGAACTCACCACAACATCCCAATTGGGAGGTCTCTTCGTCATTTCTACTTGTGGCCCATTCCCTTCGTACCCGCCCGGTGGCTGATAATATCCTCTGCCGTTGGAAGTCAGCACCACGTTGCCACCTTGAGTGTAAATCTGATAGAAAAATACATTATTTTCCATAATTTTTATTTCGCCTGCACAAAAAAAAAGATGCTGACATCAATTAATTACTCAATATATTCTCTCCGATACAGGGGCAAGAAAGTGGACAGGACAGAGTGTCGAGACATCACAAGTGTTGATGTTGATGCTGAATTCTCATTCCAAAGCAATGAACCATTCAAATTTTGCAAAGCACCAACTTGAAATCTTTGGGATACAGTATACTGCGCCAATAATGTGAAAAAAAAATGTTTGAGATGTTAGAGAGTTGATGGACCTCTAGGAATATTTTTACAACGTTACAAATTGTGCGCCTTTAAAATACTTTTATTTCCTTCAATAGACAATAGAAACTTAAGAAAAAGCACAAACGTTGCCTAAGTACCTACGCGACGTATCCCCATACGAGACGTATTTCTTTGCTGCTGAAACGAAAGTTTAGGCAACATAAGTTTGGGAATAATAATAATAATAATAATAATAATAATATCGTCTTTATTATTTCATGAAATGAAAATATAACATAATCAATATATTCAAGCTATAATGAAATGAAATAAAGGGCGAAGTTCATCGTCTGCAATGCTATGCATTACAGAAAATGTTCTTATATCACTTTTGAATTCGATAGTTCGATCATGTTTTCATTATTCGGCTTCTATCGGAGCGATAATACCACGTTTTGTGTGTGCGTATAAAATCGTATCTAGCTCAGCTATCACATTCACGTATGACGTATATTGTCGATGTGCAGCTTCAAGTGTCTATTAAAAAAACATTCGCCAGATATAGTCCATTTTCAAAACACTTTTTTTTATAATATTCTTCTTCGTAGCATGATAATTAGCCTCGAATTAGATGTTTTCTCAATGTCTGAGCTTCATTAATCTCTATGAACAGAGCACGACATGATAATAATAATAGTAGCCTAAGTGCCTATTCAACGAAAAATCCTTGAAAAATCTAGAGTTAAGCGGTCCAAGTTATAATTTGGATCGTAACAATATTTAGGGAAACACTCTCAGCATCGGCAGGAGCAACGAAAAGGGTTCAGCGAATTATATTCTGTACAACTCCAGCTCAACGTAGCCTGAAATTTTTTTCCGCACTGACCTCGTGTACCGGATAGCTCGGTCCATGCATCGGAGGCGGTGGCGGCGTCTGGTAAACCGTCTGCGACGGGAAAGTCTGCAGGGGTGCGGCGAACGCCGGCTGGTACTGCATCTCGTAGGGCAGCCTCGAAACGTGGTGATGGTGAGGGTGAACGAAGGCGGGCGACGGTTGCTGCGTCACGGCTACCACGTCGTTCGCCACCAGGGGGTAGTAATCTTCGGAGGCGGACGGCGACAAGAAGGGCGGCTTGGCGGTGTCCACGGGAGACTGGGAGTCTCCCTGGTGGGCAGCCGGTTGTTGAGCGTCTTTTGCCACCCTCGTTATCGTTTTGCGGTTCTGATATACACAACATTATTATTATTCACAGGGTTATATACAGGTGTGAAAGTATTTAGGAATGAGAATTAATGGGCATATTCTAAACGAAAGTTATTATAATTACGAAATTATAAGACATACTAATTATAGACACTTCATTGATAAATGCAAATGCTTTATATTTATCAACAGTGACCACATCCATAATATGTTGTGACCTGATCTTCAGTATTGCTATTCAATATACTATACAGGGTCACTCACGGTCGATGGTAGGTTAGACGTATATGGAGAACGGTACGTAGGATTATTCTGAAAATTTGTCTTTTCTAGTAATCACTTTTGTTCTATAGATCTAAAATACTTTCAGCTTTGCGGCGTTGCTGCTTCTATCGAAAAGTAGCAACGACTTTGTTATATCAAATAGAACACCCTGTATTTTCTTCCATTTTTCGTTTCTCTAATACTTTTCAATTATCCTCGTATCCTCAATTGTATTTTAGGATATTGAATAATATACAGGGCATTCTATTTGAAAAAATGCACTTTTCGCCATTTTTGTATCTATCGTCAAAGTCATCAAATTAGAACGGCCCTGCACAATGGAGAACGAATTTCCTCAGACATAGTTGGTACACATGACATTGGGAAACTACACCCAAAATTTCAGCATTCTACGAATCCAAATACCGCAGTAATAAACATTTGATTGAAGCAATTTTTTGCATGAAAAATAAGGAAATTAATTAATTTCTCGAAAACCTTTTGAGATAGGTATAGGGAAGTATCGAATGAAAATGATTGAAAAGTATTAGAGAAACGAAAATTAGAATAAAATACAGAGTGTTCCATTTGAAATAATAAAGTTGTTTTCTATAGAAGCGGCAACGCCGCAACGCTGAAAATATTTTAGATCGGTAGAACAAAACTGATTACATCAGAAACCAAATTTTCAGAATAATCCTAAGTCTCGTTCTCCATATACGTCTAACCTACCATCGACCGTGAATGACCCCGTATACTTACTAATGTTGTAGAAATTATTGTTATTTTGTAATTGTTTTGTTATTTTACTTCTTTTCTCACTACAATATTTGTTTGCAAATTGTCTATTCTTGCTAGACTATTCTATTTTTCAACACATAGTTTTAATATTTTTGCATACAAAGTTGTTAACACACCTAGGTGCATATTTAAGAAATTATACTAACACACTTGTTACTGCCCCATACATATGTATAGCGTGTTTGATTATCTGGATTGAATAAAATGAATGAATTGAAAAAAGAATTTAATTGGGTAAAAACTAAATATGTAGAAAATTACAAGTTTCACTTTGTCACAAGAAAGATCATCATCGGTTGAACAGAGCAGTGACTCGCAGATCTGTGGAAAATACCTTGCGTATTAGTGTTAAAATAAACCGACAGCAAGTGACACTTCTGTATGTTTAGTTATTCTGTGGCAAAACATAGATTTTCGCGATTTTTACTGAGAAATCAAAAAGATTACGTGAACAGCGGACATCCCTACAAAAAATCTTAGGACTTACCTTGGCTCTATATTTTTCGAGCTCGTCGTTTGAATGCGCGAAGGTACAGTTCGTGCCCCTCGGGCAGCTACCCCTCCGAGTGAGGTCCCTGCACATGCTGATCTTGTACTTGGCGTGCTGCGGATGCTGCGTGTCCTGCACCTTCCTGCTGCCGTGCTGGTGAACAAACTCCACCAAGCCAGCCACTACGCGGCGCACCGCCTCCAAACATTCGGCGCAAGCTCGCCAAGTCGGCGCTGCCGATTCTGAGAAAAAAAAACTTCAATTCTCAAAGACTTGGTAAGCTATTAGCAATTTTTGATTTCAAATAAGTCACTATCTCGTGATATACTCCAGAAGCGTAAACTGAAATTTGCTCTTGTGACCTTGTCAAGTCATTCCTGAAATATCTTTATCTAATAAAAACATAATGAACCTCACAATCACTTGATAAACCAGATATATCATTTAAAATTGAATTAGAAATAATAATAGAAGTTGAAGTTGACATTTCTCAAAGGAAGCTTCAGGGCGTTAAACGAGCATATTTGGGTATTTAACCAAAGATCGGTTGACTTAAAGGACACTTTATCTTCCAAGTGATATTATGAAATCGATCAACATCATAAAATATCCCTTGAAATTCAAAGGAGGATTCAACGTTTTTATGAAATCGGCCCAAAGGGAAACGTACCTGGTGTGGCATCAATCCCCGCCAATAACTCCAAACACCCCCTGAGAACGCTCAACTTTCCCGGATCACCCGTCCTCTGCAACGCGATCACCAACTCCTGGACGCTTTGGGCGAACGACTGCGGCGTCTGCAACTTGTCGATGATGCTCTGCATGTGCGATTTGTGGGCCGTGTCGCCGTAGAGAAGTGCCGACCACTGATCGGGGGCGATGCGAAGGCCCGCTTCTGTCGCAATCTGAACGATCTGGGCGTCGTGCTCGCGGCGCAACGCGTCGTACGTGCGGAATTCTTCTTTCAGTTGCATCAACGATGAGTCTCCTTCGCGTTTTGATACCTGCGAAAATATTATTGGTCGAATGATTCAAAATGCATGTTTCAATTTCATTTGATTGATTCATCTGAAGTATTTGTTTTGTATGTTTAACTATGAGAAATAAAAATTTCAATTCACAGCAGAACAAAGCAATTATTGTATGTGTCAACAATAGGCAAGATCATATGATTATAATTTCACCAAACCTACATGATCAAATAAAATAAATTGTGTAAGAAAATTTTCCGAAAAAACTCCACTAAAACCCTCAAATTTGGCGAGACTTTAAAAACGAGTCTTTGTGTGGGCAGAACAGCTAATGCTTGGCTCAGATCAGAGTTGCCAGCTGTACTATTTTTTGGGACTTATGAGAATATTTCATTCATATTCGTTCATGAAACAAAACATAATTTGTGTATGTACTGAAATTACTCAACATACCTTGAAACATGATGCCCTATACAACAGCTGAACAACATGTCCTATACTAGTTTTGGATGCTTGAGGAAAATGTGGTTCCAATCTTTGAACAACAAACATCACCAACACCTTTCTAGACAATGCCGATCCGTCTTCCAGAGCCAACAGTACAAGTTTCAACACTTCCTCTTGCATAGCTGAAGAAATCATCAATTCACGATTCCACAAACACTTTTGACATTAAGATAGCTCACCTGGCCCCAAAAATTGACATCCTCTAGCCCTGACAGCTGCCCACAAATTAGCAGACAGCTGCTGGGGATTCTGATGTTGCAGAATAAGTTCGGTGACAGTTCGTTCCCCTAAAGATCTAGCAGCACGCATTGCTCTGGTTCTACCCTCATCTTCAACTAGTTGACAGTTGATTAGAGTAACTAGTTTCCTCTGCATTGGTCTGGACAGTACAGGGTTGATTGCACATACATTACCGTTGGGATGAGGTTTGAGATACAAGGCAAGGTCTTCGACACACTTCTTGCATTCCAGGTATTTGTCTAGATGTTCCCGCGGCACTATTTTGCAGTCGACTTCCTCGTCGTCCGGTCTGATATTCGGCCCCACCAGTTGAAGGAGCGCAGTGTTGATGGGCAGGTTTTCGATGTCTATGCAGACACTGGTCTGGTCGAAGGGACATTGTTTCCTGTGCAGGCTCGACAAGCAGCCTCTGCATATCGTGTGGCCGCAACCCAGACTGATGGGGCTGCGAGCCTTTTCGTCGAACGAGTGGCAGCAGACCGGGCAAGACAGAAACTCGGTCCATTGCGGTGCCTGTATTGGCATTCTGAAATGCGAATTCACCATTTTATGCTAACATCATCGTCATCATCGAGTGCTGTTGTCAAAATCAGGTGATGACACTTTCTCATCGCCACTCTGGCAAAATAAACCCCGTTGTTTTCCCCCCCGACGATGAGACAGCTGGATTTCTTGCGATCACGATCGTTCCATACCTTACGAGATAATTTCAAACTATTTACCTTGTTTGTTTCTCGAGATTTAATTCACATCGTGAGGGGACACTTCTGCGAATGATGATTCACAACGTTTGTTGTGAAATCGTTGGAATTTATCACCTTCTCGAATCTCGAACGTCTTTACAGACGTCAGCACGTCACTGAATGTCAAGAACGTCAAAAACAACCGCTACTAGCAGCATCTAGTAGCGAGAAGTACAACTTCGAATGTCCCACGGCATCACAATGCACTCACATCTCATGTCGAGAAAGAATTCTTGAATTGTGAAACTTTGTCTACAGGATAGCGTTACTAGTTCCGTTAGCAACTATCAAATCTGAATAATCTTGTCTATTTTTTTTTGCTTCTCCTTCAACATCGTGCCTTTAACAGTGCGAAGTTCGACTATCACAAAAACATTCATGAACTTTAGGCAGGACAAGGAACAGGAACATGAATAGTGACATCATTAGGAACAGGTAAAAGGAAGAAAATATTTTTATATTCGCTCAATATTGGAATAGTATATTGTCTTTAAAATGTGCATTATAAATACATGATGATTTTTTTATAAGCTGCTTTGGGCACGGAACCACACGGAACCGACTGTCACTGGAACGTAAAGGTCGAAAAAGTCATCAGTCAAAAAACCAACACGTCGATAGATGGGTATCTCTCGTAGAAAATCGCTTGTTTTTTCGTCTTTTATTACGGCAGCCACACTACATGGCCAGCGTAACACCGTGCACGATTATTATTCTTCTCGAGTGTTATGCTCCTTTCCTCTTTTGTGTAAGTTTCGAGATGTGTCTGTCCGATAACGAGGCGCTTATCTGCATCGAGTGGGCCGGCCAACGTCATGCCAGTCGCCTTCTTTTTATGTCTTTATCTGGCCGGGCCGTGCCGTGCCGGGGTGACTGGAATAATGAAGAGTTATGGCACGTCTGTGAGCGTCAGGGACGGTACTCAGGGGGATAAATACTTCTACCTATACCTATGACTATGATTTTGAGACACACTTCGAATTTAATGGAAGAAAGTCAGTTTCATCGTAATATCGAATCAATTTGATAGACTGTATTGAATTTTTATAATAATAATAATTTATTGCATAAGAATATAGATATAATAAACACTGAGTTACATTGATTATTTCATGGCAATAAGCGATAACCCAAAGAATCCATGAACGGTTGTATATGGGTAAAAAAATACTTCAATATAATGAATTATTGGTGTTAGATGAAATAGTACCATAAAAATACTTCAGTATAATAAGTTATTGGTGTTTGCTGAAACAGTACCAGTGGCATGTGGTTATTGTAAACATATACATCAGTAATTTCTGCAATAGCAGAGAAGTACAAAAGCATGATATAAATATAAATTGCGGCAAATATGAAAGTATCAAATACATAGGCAAAAGAATATGAAAAAATACAATGCATAAATGTAGAAACAATGATAATACCACCATTCATAAAATTTTCAAATAACAGCAGAAAATTGTGGTTTTTCAAAATTAATGTCATGACATTCAAAGTATCTGAAATATATAAAATACATCAAAGTTTGTTTTTAGAGGAAATGAAAATGTAACTCTTGATGTTCATTTTATTTAAACGTTGAAGTTCTCGAGATTCAGATAATTTAATAAAAATGTGATACAATTATCAAGGATTTGATTAATTCTCAGTATTTTTATTTTTAATGAAAGTAGTAGATTTGTAATGGATCAACTTTTATGACACAGATCCCAGGCAGCAAGCTGACGTCATAATGACGTCTCTTTTTGGTATTTATTGGTCCGCAACGTCATATTACCAAAAAATGTCGTGAATACTGACGTCATTTTTTGAATGTACTGTAGACGTCATAACCAGGACGTTAGTTTGACGATATTTTTACGTCATTATAAAACGTTAACTCATTGTTTTATATTTTTGCATTTTGATGATTATTCCAATGATCCTTATAGGTTCCTAAATATTTTTCATCGAAATGCAAAAGTTAAACGAAAGTTTACCATAGATACCTTAAAGTGTGTATAGGCGAGTGTACATTGTAGGTACAGAATGGAATCAAATTTCTCTTTAGGCGAATAAACAGACGCAATATAGGTATTATTATTCAACCACAGCCCATCTTTTATGAGGTTCGTATGATTATCAACTCATTGAAAAACAGTTTGAATTTGGCGCTTCAAAACAAAACGTTCATTATTTGTTTGGCGTTCGGCAATCTCCGGAGTTATCGGTATCGGACAAGTTCGGCCACAAGCCAACACGCAACGTTGACGACGCACACGGCCACACGCCATTATCACAAAAATTTTGAGGTTGTTATGTATTCGATTTCGATTGAAATTTCCTATTGATTACAGAAGTCGATTTCCGACCGTCGGTTGTGAATTGTGCATTTCCTTTACTAGTGATTTGTAAGGTAAGTTTAATATTTGGTCTATTGCATGTATTGGATTTGATGTCATGTACTCACCATTTACTATAATTCCTGTACCTATATCATGATGCTACGTTATTTTAAGGCTTCTTCCTTTTTGTGAAAATAATTGTATCCTTAAGGTTAGTGTGCTGATTAAACTCACTAGGATTTTTTGTCGAGATACTGAAATAATTTGATGAAAAATCAAGAAACATATGATGAGAGTCCAAATTAATGTGTTAATACTGGTGAAAAGAAGCTTCTTATCAGTGAATCTACCTATAGAAAAAGAAAGAATCTTAGTTATATATACACAATTCACTTATTTTGGTTAACTGTATAATAAATAGAGTCGACTCTTCTAAGCTATGAAAGATCTTGAGATGAGTCTGCACAAATAACTTTCTGTTCTGACAACTCAAGGTACTTCTTTCTTTCTTACTTTTCCAATGGTTTTTTCCTACATATCTGTTATAACTGGTGGTAATCTAGAAGACAGAACTTTCAACAATTTGTTCGACCAAATGAAATTTTTAAAATACTATCACATCTGTATATTTTTGAAATTTGTTGTTTTAATAGTTTGTGAATAATAGTAGAGTTTTCATTTATCTATTGGTCATTAACCATTAAATTATATATATTTTTTAACAATAATTTTTTATTTCTAGAAAGTTCCTGTGCCTTGGGGATTTCTACTCTTCTCACATCCCGAACAAGTGGAGTCGACTCTTCTAAGCTATGAAAGATCTTGAGATGAGTCTGCACAAATAACTTTCTGTTCTGACAACTCAAGGTACTTCTTTCTTTCTTACTTTTCCAATGGTTTTTTTCTACATATCTGTTATAACTGGTGGTAATCTAGAAGACAGAACTTTCAACAATTTGTTCGACCAAATGAAATTTTTAAAATACTATCACATCTGTATATTCTTGAAATTTGTTGTTTCAATAGTTTGTGAATGATAGTAGAGTTTTCATTTATCTATTGGTCATTAACCATTAAATTATATATATTTTTTAACAATAATTTTTTATTTCTAGAAAGTTCCTGTGCCTTGGGGATTTCTACTCTTCTCACATCCCCAACAAGTGGAACAAGTACCCCTACATCAACTATTCACAATAAAATTTGGCATTTTTTCTTCCTAATGAGCTAATCAATTTTTGGTTTAATTCAAATGTTCTGAGTTAACAATTTTACTCTTGATAATTGTGATCCTCATAGTTCAAAAAAATAACTCCCTCTACTCAAACTGTTATTTTATATATATAATATAAATATATATATTATATTTCATTATATCTATATTATATCCTTTGATGCCGATGGAACATATAGATTTTCGTTCTCTAATTGTGATTTTATTTACAGACCTTATAACATCATAGATAGGATATTGATTTGTATATGCACTAACATCCAAATAATATGAGCTTGAGACTAGCAAGTGAATACAAATAATTTTGAACCAATATCAATATATATATATATATATAATAAATAGGGACGGCCCATTAACGTCGAAATATAACGTCATAATGACGTTACAGAATGACGTCTTTGGTCTGTGACATAATCACGTCATCCTACCGTCTTTATGGCGTCATTCTTTTCGTCAGCAGGACGTGTCTGGTGTCGAAAAAATGACGATAAAATCACGTCAGCTTGCTGCCTGGGGCATCATAGGCGTAACGAGGGAGGGGGAGTTAGTGGGGACGTGAACCCCCTATTGTTTAGTAGAAATAAAAGAAATGCAATTTGGAAAAATAAAAATTTGAAGGATTTTGTTTTTTTCAAATCCTAATGAAGTATTTGACGAGCTAGCAAAAACACATATCGTCGACTTGAATTTAGATTGTCATTGTTTTTGGTAAAAGCTTTTGTAGAGTGGTGAACGATTACAATTTTTTGGTAATATATTTTATATTTGAAAATTTCTCTTTTTGTTTGATAATGAAACTATATTTCATTTTATTAGTCTTAATATATTGTTTATTAGGCGTAGTGAGTAACTGATACCAATAAATAGGGTAACTTGTATTTAAAAGCTTGATTGCTCTCCCAAAAATTACATTTATAACCGGAATAACATTTATAACTTTCAAAATAACATTTAAAGAAATATATAATATATTCAGTTGATTTGATGCTACAAGAATATTGTATAATATAGTATATTATGTATATATTATAAGAAATCTTCTTTTGAAGGGAGTAATAAGTAAGTGTAGTTGACTGGTGGTGGGGGTTGACCCCTCCCACCCATTAGTCAACTCTAGTTACGCCAATGAACAAGATAGTTCTGACAGCTCGCTTGAAAGTGCTGTGTTGCTGAAACTGAAAGTTAGGTCAAGTCTATAATTCAAATTGTCTTGAAGAAATCGATTCTCAAATTATATATACACCAAAATAAATAACTATCGACTGTGGATAAACGTTCAACAGTTTTTCAATATTTGTAAAAATTTCGACTACAATTAACAAACTCCATTAGCGGATCCAAAATTTTTCTCCAAATATCGAAATAAATTTGGCATCGTCGTAAAGTCATTGTGAAGTTAAGTAATCCAACTTAATTTTGAAGCAAAACATGCATTAAAAACAAAATAATCAAAACACAAGCTTTTCTAGAACCAAATGCTTGCAAGAACTATGATATCTTGTTTTTCATACATTCAAACGAGGTTTGAACGTTTCAGAGATTAAAAAACATGTTGTAATTCAATTGACCTTGTTTCTGAGTGAATGCAGATAGAGGACACAACAATACAGAAGCTGTAACAAGTAATGATAATCACACGAAAAAAAATATAACAAAAATCCCCTAAATCGACCCAAATATTTATGCGCACGCTAAGCAAACACGAACAGCGATCCCATCCTCAGTGGGCGGAGCACACGTCTCCCCTCTCTCGCGCCGATTGGTCACATGGTCGGCCAGGTGCTCGGCTCGGATCTGCCCCTCCGTCTCCGCTGATTTGTTACCTGTCGTCGCGAATCATCGCGTCTCAACGCTCGTTGATATCTCTATTTGGTCTGCTCTGCATGGACCACATCTGTCTGACTGTCGATTTATAGATTTCTTCTTTATCTGCTTCTTCGTCTCGAAGTGCATTCATGCCGGTTCATAGCCTATTTATTTAAGCAAGGTAATTATGACAGCTTGACAGGAAGTGCGGTGTTGCTGCTTGTTTATTTTTTCAATAATACTCCGAAATATAAAGTTGGGTTATGTTGTAATGTTGACCATTTTTTCAGTTGAATTGATTTTAAAAATGTCTTCAATTTATACAATATATCTGTTTAACAGATAGAAAAAATTACTGTCAGATCTCAATTCAGAATTCATGTGGTATTCAAGCCTAAGGAGATTTTTTTTCGTTGTACTGAAGGGCTCCAAAGGATGCACCGCAGTCACAGGCTTATTGTACTTCCCCTATTATACTAATACTTCAAACAACTTTCCTTTTGAGTAATTCACAAAGGTTTCCCTAGTTGCATTACTTTCCTGTCGTTCAGCGCCTTAGAATTGAACAAGATGTGTTCGATAGTCTCAGGCTCTAAGTCGAAAAATCTACAAGTTTGGTCACCTAGGTAAAGCCCAATCTTTTGTAAATGTGTTCTTACAAGCGAATGGCCTATAAGGAGTTCTGTTACTGATCTTGTCTAATTTCTATTTAACATAAGTATCCCATCAGTTCTTTTTTCACATTTTTTATATATTAAACTTCCCACGAAAGGAGACATCCTGTAGTGTTCAGAGAACATCGTGAGAAGCAAGGGAAAGGAGGTAGGAATTGGTGTTCTTTTCAAATTCCTGAAGATCATATGCCTCGGTGAAAATCTCCTTGGGCAATGTGTTCCAGAGCCTCGCTGTTCGTTGGATGAACGAGTCTTTGAGTCACCAAATTAACCACAAAAGGGTGTGAAGACTGGACTTGACGGGTTAACCTCGAAGAGACCGCCAAAGGAGGAACGATTGTTGATATTTCGGACGAGCATCGCCTATGAAAATATCTATAGAATAGAGACAGATCGCTAACCCTTCTACGATGTTCCAGAGAAGTAAGCGAGTTAGTAAGCGATGCATCACCGACGAGACGAATTGCCCTTTTTTGGACAGAATCCAACAGCTTCAGGATATGTTTAGGTGCCGCACTCCAAATATGGAAACAGTATTCCAGGACAGGTCGGATTTGTGCCTTATAGAATAACAAACTAAATAATGATATTTTTGTCTTGGTGTGTTGAGCTGGTTCTGGACCAAGGAAGGGGGCATCTGAGCCTTTTCTTGCTAGTTCATCAGCTATTTCATTGCCTTTCGTTCTACTGTGTCCTCAAAATCCATCTGCACTCCCCCAACAATAGATTTCATGAGACAAGTGACACTGTAGTAGCACAAAACAAAATAAATGCTTCCCAGTTGAGGCACGTCCAAAAAGTCCATCAATTCTTGAATCTGCTAATAATTCAATAATGATTCTTGAGGTAACTCCTTGTTATTTTCCGTATGTGAGTATCATTATCGATAATCAAGTTTCCCATGTGAGACTCCCAAGAAGATTACTTTTTCCTCACTAATTTCACCATCAATAATGACTTGTTGATTTCTTCAAATACATCACTGTACCACGCGGACCATAGCACTGTGAGGAGATTAGAACACAACTGAACGATTTCGTATCTTATTTTATCCAAATTATTCAACTATGTTTCATCCGTTTATTGGATATATGATGGTGTCTGGCATAGAGGTGAATGGGTCTGATGGGACAGTGAAAGGGAAGCAATTCAGGAGAAGTAAAGAGTGATGCCTCGTTCTTGTTTATGTGATATTAAAATACACTCGCTCTCCTCGTTTCTCTTGTACATTTCTCCTGGCATACTACCCAATGAATTCTTTTCGACGATGTATGAAGACGCCGGACGGTGTAAGCTGGTGTGATTTTTTTTCACTGCGTAGGAACCTCTCATTAGATTCCGCCCAACCTCAGCAAATCTCACTTGGTCTCACTTGTTCCAGAATATCGGACTTCAATCTTGTTGAACTACTTCCCAGTTGTACCACACATCAGATTACAAGTTACAGTTGTTGTTCTATGTGACTCTCGTGACATGAGCACTGGGTAGTTCATTCACGTACGCTCTCTAGATACCCATCCATATTTCGATCGAGTTTGGGTGTTGTATAAGTGAGTGCGTGTGTATATTCGACGAGATGGTATCTACCTTACAAGATCTTCGGCGAAGATTTCTCCTGCCTTTCGGGGCGTACTCAGTGTGTTTTAGTACCACGCAGAGATGAAGAATGAAAGAGTTTTTCGATTATGACGTTAGACACGGCCTCACCGCCGACGTTATTTTATCTCTTCCTCGAGGCCTTTTCAAGGCGACCTCTCGTGGTAGTGTTCGGCAACATGGGGAATTCACGATTATTTTTCACATTTTCATCACACAGATGCAAAGCGTGGTTTCGAAAGTTTTGCTACAACATATTTATCAATTATGTCAGAAAATGCAATTGACCTATTTTTTTATTTTATTTCACTGAGAGGGTTCCAAGGCTCATGGTATTCCATCTTTCAAAATAATACTTCGAAAGATATCAGTTTTTGTGAATAATTTACAAAGGTCACTAGCATCTGAAGTTATTCGAGAAACCCTTCGATGAATTCATCCCAGATCGAAGATGGTTGCACGAAGACCTCATCAGGGAAGACTAATCTGGTATACAGACTAATCAAACATCGAGCAAAGTTATGGTGCGTGAATTCATCGCCTCTTTTTGAAGTAGAGATATTTCTATGTGCTTGGTGAACACATGGTGATATTTTTGCAATTCCTCAATGCGCATATAAGGTAGGTGAACCAAATCAGGCCTATGTCCTTATAAGGCCTCATCATTCGTACATGGTGTGCTGAATTTCGTCAATGGGATATTTATTCGTTTATACAACTCCTCAATTGAGTATGAATTCTTCAATATCGATTCATTCGCATACAGGCTTTTTCATTTTATAAAGAAAATTTTCCGCATAACTTGCAGTTGCTGCAATGTGAAAGCAAACCTCTGGAAAGAGTGCTTCTTCAACAGCATCTGAACCAAAACGTCATAATAATAAACATTCTTGGTACTGTCTAGCTTGTAAAAATGATCGAGTTGATGATTTGCGACAATGTCTCATTTGTGGTGTTTGGTATCATGAGATCCATTTGGTATCATGAGAATCCTCAATGGCAACAAATGTACGTATGCACTGAACAAGGTATTGCGCTCGAAGCATATATCAAGGAAGTCCAAAATACAGCTCTACAAAACCATTATAAGACCCATAGTAATGTATGGCTGCGAAACATGGACAATGACCAAAGCAACCGAGCTTAAACTACAGTGTTTCGAACGCAAAGCTTTGAGGAAAATATATGGTCCAGTAACACACAGAGCTATAGAATCAGAACGAACGAAGAATTGCGAGAGTTTTATAAAGATCCCGATATAGTTCGTGAAATCAAATCCCGAAGACTTCAATGGGCAGGACACATCCAAAGACAACCGGATGATAGATGGGTGAAACTCGTCTGGCAATCCAACCCAATAGGCCGGAGACCCCCTGGAAGACCACGCACAAGATAGGGGGATAACATCGAAAGTGACCTTAAGATCATGGGATACGAAATGGACACCGATCTCATGAGAGATCGTAGAGGATGGAGACAGATTGTACAGTCAGCCAAAACCCACGAAGGGTTGTAGCGCTACGGAGTAGTAGTAGTAGTAGTAGTAGATGTGTGTTGAATCAAGCCCGCTGATTAAATATTTTACTGTTCAGGAGCTTATTTAAAGAAAAAATATGAAAAAGGCTGATTTATAATATGAATATAGAACATACATGATGAGAAACTTGTTCAATCTGATCTCAAATGATAATAATCACGTTTTCTATTAATAAGGAAGTAGAAAGTGACCAGAGGCCAAAGTGACAT
This sequence comes from Plagiodera versicolora, assembly GCA_037013635.1. NCBI lineage: Eukaryota > Metazoa > Arthropoda > Insecta > Coleoptera > Chrysomelidae > Plagiodera > Plagiodera versicolora. The sequence goes on along the minus strand of CM072991.1, from coordinate 4,134,505 downwards.
TTTAGTTATTCGTGTGATTTTTGTTTTTGAAGCAGTTTTGTTACATTTATTATAAATAAATAGTGATATTCCAAATTACCAGTGCATTCTCATCATAAACTTGTTAGTTAGGCTTTAACAAAATTAAGGTAGGTCTTCTTGGTACACATACCTTACATATACTCGGCTAGCCTGAAAGGTCTTGCGGAGTACAAGGTGAGGTCCAGAATATCTAGGATTGTATCAAAAGGCAAAATGTGAAAAAACCACTACACAACGTCATATCGACGTTGAAAAAACGATAAGGCGAAATCGACGATTTGGTAATTTTACAGGAGAGTTTTTTGAAGAAAATGGGTCCTGTTTGAATTGCGGTTATCTTTTTAATGTCTATTAAATTATTTAACATTAAATGGTGTTGGATCGGTTGAGACACACGCACAGTTTGTCAAATAAAATCGACTGTTGGTCGTAACTCCAAATCGTCAGGAATGTTGCTTTCGCCCCTATGTCTTGTCAGAGACAATATTCGGTTCCAGAATTGTACAACCTCATTCCTAGAGAACCAAAACATGTTGATAAATTGAGTCGTTTTCAAGTGCAAGAAGTTGATCTTGAGCACTGTTAGGGGTACTTTCAGTCATGGAATAAATAATATAATAATAATAAATAAGTTTTATTTCGAATAAAGTTCACGATGATTAAAAAACCTGAAGAAACTCAGGTTGAAATGGTGTCAGAGAGGTTTGATCCACATGTGTAGATATTCATCTATAGAGTATAGTTCAATGTCTAGTGAGATATTTTCAATTTCTTTTTTTATATTTTCCTAATGCGATTTTTCTGATTTTGTGCTATATAAGTGTTCAAGTTTTATTTAGTTTAACACTTTGGTGGTTCAAATGGGTGTCCTAGGTTAGATGTTCATTCATGTATAATCCTAGGAATGTTACATTTTCTGAAAAATGAAACTGGTCACTGTTAAGACTCATGTCAACAGCACTGGAATGTTAGCTGTCTAGTTCTGAATAACACCACATTTGTTTTATTTACATTTGAAACAAGTTCAGTTTCTGTGAAATGGTTTTTTGCATTTCAAATAAAACTTCACCAAAAACTTTCGCGGATTGGAGTCGTCAGCATAGTTGATGTTATATTGGTTATCCTTTGACCTAATTTCGGTGAGATTATATGAATGATAAATAAAATCGGTTCCATGATTCTACCTTGGGGCACTCCTATGTTAGATTCTGTGACAGATGACCCACAGATTTTGTTATCTTTACGTATTTGGACCATTTGTTTGCGACCAGAAAGGTATTAATTGAACCAATTTAGACAGTTACTCCGTATGCTATATTTGTTAATTTTTTCTAGCAATATAGTGTGTGGGGTTTTATCGACTGATATATTTTATGTTTGTTCCTTTGTGTCGATTTTACTCGTTTTTTATCATCTGAATGAACTTTGACACATGACAATTTTAATTTTCGCAGCGAAAAATCTATGAAACTCTGCACATTAGAGGCCTCTTAGCGAATCCTAGCCATACTCCTTGTCGTTTCCTTCTCGAAACACCGTCCGATACTCCATTCATAAATCAATTGAGAAACGTGAACAACATTTCCTTTCGTTATTCGAGACGAAGGAAAAACACGTCGAATTAGAACGTTCTCGTCGTGGATACCTTGTCGAACTGGCTCTCGCGGATAGTTAACATTGACAGTACGGCCGCGGAACTGTCAGACAAACAGACAAGAAGGACCGAGAAGAAGGACTCGATCGGTTAGATTTATTGGTTGGCAGGAAAGAACGGAAAATGCTGAATTCAACAAACGTGTACGAAGAGCGACTAGACTTGGGAGAATTTTTGCAACATTCTTGGATCATTAATGTGGCGCATAACATTGATACCACTGTGATAGAAAATTTGGTAATGAGATGTTAATTCTTCAATTATATCTCCAGATCAATTAGAACGTCTTTTAAGTAATCTCCGCCCGATAAAACTCATTTTTTTTCAAATCATTTTCTAGCCCTCGAAACAGCCGAAAGTCGAAAGTGTTTTTCCAGTATAACTCATTAAAACGACATCCCCAGTTGTTTGGCTGAGACATGACGCGTTTGAGACACAAAACATACTTCAAAATGGTTTGGGCTGAGCCAAATGCTATTCCAACACTATCAGCGAGGTTATCTATCGAAGATATCTTCAATTTTTTGAAGCTCAAAAATCTCCCAGACAATACTGAAAAATATCTTATTGAAAATTAATCATACATAATTTTAGAAAATGGAATTTGAAAATAAGTCCAACTTTCTATAGGCATTTGAAACTTTCTGGCTTTTCTTACCAATAAATGATAATACCATATACATTTTTTCAATTAATTTTTCAGGATCGTTTTAAACAGGGACTAAATATATTATTTTATATTCGACAAAGGATGATTCGATGATTATTCACAGTTTTTTTTTTTGTAATCGTAGGGAAATAATCCGATACTGTTATGGCATGAAATCAATTAAGCAACAGACTCGAATGCTCACCCTGGTTATTAACATTTACTTTGGAATCCAAATGGCGTGATATAACATGGAATTTCCATATAGACAGTAGATAATAAATGTGCAATGTCCCATATCTATCTCAACTGTTTCAGAAATATTGAGTATTTTCAGATGTATTACAAAAATCGACATTAAAAAAAGAATAGTTATTTATTATACATGGGAAAAAGTATTAGATTTCAAGAACTCACTTTTTTCCCGAGAAAAAAAATTCTCAATTTTTTCCTGGGGAAAGAAGTAATTTCGAAAAGTGATATTTTTCAACAGAGATGAAATGTCGAACTTTTTTCCCGTCACAAAAAAAAGTATTTTATTTCACAAATAATGTAAAAAACATTAATTTCAATGTATGAGATGTTCGAAATGTTTTTATTATTACATTATTTGTGAAATAAAATAAATTCCTTTTTTGTTGATTTTTGTAATACATCTGAAAACACTTAATATTTCCGAAACGGTTGAAGATAGATATGTGACATTGTACATGAATTATGTCTAGAATTTTCTGAAAAATCCAAAAAATTAATAATATACTGGGGGTTGTATTAAAAATGAGAAAGTTGGTATCGGCCACTATCACATGACACACCCTATATAATTACTTGAAAAAAATGCGCATCTGAAAATACAAATCGACGTGTCCAAGTGTTTTTCCTAACGCGCTCTCATTTATTCGTTATCGAATATATTCCATTTGGTTGTTCCACACTGTATAATAGCTTCATTGGACCCCATATAATATATCTTATCCAAAACTATAATACAGCTTATACACTTTATATGAAAAATACCTAAAAAATTAACTAAAAAACTTTGAACAAACTAAATTTATTTATAAAATACAGAATAACTTAGTTGAAAGAGTAGAGTGTAAGTAAAGCAAAATAAAACCATCATAATTATAACCTACGAACTGAAGAAAGACTCAGGAATAACTTTGCAAAGACAAGTAAAAGGGCAGAAATATCCTATTTATCGAGATGTATGTACATACAGGGTGTTTCACAGTAGATGGAACATTAGAAGTATCCGGAGAACAAAGATACAGATCATTTCGAAAATTTGTGAACGTGGATAATCAAACTTACTCTATCTTTCTTAATATATTTTCATCAATACCGTGTTGCCGCTTGTATCAGAATGGAATCCTCATGAAATTCCTCACAACTTTCCCTCATAATTCCCTATACTCATTTGTGACGATTTCCGAGATAAAAATTATTTTGTCCAATTTTTGTGCAAAACCTGACCATTGAAAAATACCAATGGAAACTTTCAAAATATTGCAATTTGTGTTATAGCTGCATAGGACCATCAAGTATTCTGTCAATGAACTGGATCTCAGTTTCAGCATACAGGAAGTGAGTACCTTCCGGGGACTCATGAAAATGACTGAAATTCCGTTTTTTTTAATGAAACACCCTGTATATTATCACTTATTTGGTATAATGCTATACCAGAGTCAGTTTTTGAAGGATGTGAGAAAATTGTGTACCATAACCTCAAGAAATTTTCCAAGGAACTGAGAAAATAAGTGATTGATCGGTATTGTAAAAACCTAAATCAAATTTATCATCATTGAATTTATTATAATTTATTTATTATTGGATTTGTAACTATACATTTTTAGCTAAGGCCTCGGTGCCAGATTCATTGAAATCTGATTATAGATCAGAAATAAATGCTTGAAAAAAATAGTACAGCTTTCTTGGCCAATGCCTTATCAATAATTTCTATCATAAGCTATACATTATTTTGGGTTCACCCCGTACATCCACAATCCAACGACAATTTCCAACCGTTCCTTTGGGGCACTTTCTCTTCTGGAAACTCACTCTCGAAGTCATCAGGACACGAATATCGTATTCCGATTAGCGCGAGCCTTTGTGCGGCACCCTGCGGCACCCCTCGACACAAAACCGCCGTCACGCTGGTACTGTTTGATACCCAAAAATTACCGATCGACAGGGCGGTGCGCGTCTTTTCACAATCGAAGAAAGGGTTGATGTTTTTCGCGTCGTCGATTCTCGAACAATGCGCTCTTGTTTTTAAGACAATCGCTGTGCGAAAGCGGACGATTAATTTGTTGTGATTTATTGGTATGTGCACAATTAGTTTGGCATGTGCTCCGCCCTATTGGATTATTGACGGATCGATGCCTTCGAATGAAAAAGTTCTTCCACAAAAGTCCGCATTGTTTTTTTTTTAACTCGTAATCGAAAAGGGAAGCTGAAGAAAAGCGTATTCAAATTACGTTTATGGTTTTAAAAGAAATCCTGTGGGGAATATTTGGGAGCGATCAAAACGAATGACGAACAGGAAATATTTTATGTGGATCGTCAAATACCTATGGAGATATTCGTCAAATAACCATCAAATCACACTGGGGACATTTGATATTGTAGAGGTGACATTACCACAACTCCGAGTGTGCAAAAGTCGTGAAGTCAATGAGAACCTAACCTCAATAGACGTTTGATAGTTCTAGTCATCTCAAATAGACCAATGTTACTAAAGGGTGTCCCAAAACTAACGCAGATCGAAGAACAAATATTGTATATACCAACAGCATTTGAAACAATAGGTCAAATAAGTTAAATCTATTTGGCACCTAGATTATTCAGTCAACTACCTATAATATTCGATGAAACTTTTTTGAAAAGCTTCGAAACCCAATTTTCAAAATTCCTTGAAGAAGTAGACACAATCCAAATATACAAAATTATAGAAGGTTGAATTATTAATAAATAATTTGAAGATATAACGGAATATTTTGTACTTTTTCAATTTGTATTATCGTATGTTTTTATTTTGTTATTTTCATTTCATGAATAAACTCTTCCTGTTATTATATGTATACCTGATTTTTACAATTTCACAATATTATTTCACACCAATGTTTCGAAATTCTGAGATGTTTATAATTTCATATTGTAAGATTAGAATTGATCTGTTATTACACACAACCTGTGGAAACAGCTCGAGTAATTATTTTTGTTTATTCCTGAGGTGATTTGTATATATTGTGAATCAATATGAACATTATTATCATTCAATATTATTATTTGAATTTACCACCATTCATGCAGTCAAGTGTTGGCAACCCTGAAAAAACAAATCTACAGCTGACAGTTTGAGAATACTTAGAAAATTATAAAAGATTTGCGGAATAACTTCGTTAATTGTGAAGAGATTAATTGAAGCATGCCTAGAAAGTAGATACGTTGAAGACGCAAACAAACTAATTGTTCGAAAACAAGCCATACAAATAATAATATCGAAGCAGTGCGTTAGAGTGTCGATGACAATCCAGGAACATCAATTCGGCGTCGTGAACTAGGATTGTGATTAAACACAATTGGATTTATTTTTAAGGGGTTATTTGAAATAACAGGTCTATGTCAATAACCAGCATGCGTCAACGAAATTTGGCTACAGTTATGCAGAATGACCATGAAAAATTTCGATATGTTATACCATTAATAATCCTATCCTATGTATTACATGATTCAATGGAAAACTTATAATCAAAAGACTGAAAACTGCGTGGAACACTCTTTATCTTATTGTTAGACATATAGCAAAGTGGGTTACTTCTTTTGAATATGATCTGGAATTCAGCGGTTTTAAACAGAGCAGTGCTATTGGCAAAAGAACATAAGCGATACGCCACCTGGTGGCACTTGAAATAACTAGACGTGCGGACATTGTTCTTGTGTTTGGTATTATGTTTAGTTGATTTTATACTGAATTTGAATATTTGAGAGATTGTAAAACTCTGAATCGGTGAAATCAAAATTCTAATATTAATTCTCATGATTTTCCTCAAGCTGGTGATATAAATGTCGTGAGTAGATAGATGAAATTCTGTTTACATCAATGGTCATAATTGAATATAGTATTGTTCAGGTATCAACAAAATTTAAACAAGATCTCACATTATCCATTTTATTAAGCACTCCTCATTGAAAAACATCAGAAGAAACAAATACTATAAATTCATAATTCATTCCATTACAAAAACAATTTTCTTGTCATCATGATATGATGTCCAGCACTCAAAACTTCTTTACCTTCATGAACACTTCTGAAAGTGTTCGTACCTTCAAAGTACCCCAAACTAAATCTTGCCATTCGAATCTAAAAACAAAACAAATTATCAGAAACCTGTATATATTTTGATCCAACCATTCACATTCACAACAGTATTCTAACCTCGTATTATTTTCACTTATAATACCACAAGAGCAGGGAACCTTGAGGGAAATGCCAGATAATTTTGAAGCTCGTGTGGTATTCGGGGGATCATTTTTCCGTCCCAAATGTCGGCCAATAGAATTGTTTTTATTGTACCTTCCTTATAGTCTTCTCCATCCATTTTCTTCATATTGTAAGCGTAATCTTTCATAATGTTTGCCAATTGCGCTTCACTCGTTTCAGCACTCGATGTGTATTCCCTCTCAGTACAAAAAGTAGTAAATTGGTTCCAAACTGTTTTTTTTGCCTTCTCCGTATCAATGGGAACATTTCCTTTGACTTTTTTATCGATGGTGGACAGAGAACAAACTCCAAATCGACTCATTTTCATGCGAAATCTCCAATTTTCACAATTGAATTCAACCTGTCAGTTTGACGTGTGGTTAATTTGACTGGATCATGTTTTGTTTTTTATATATAGCAACTACCAGAGAAAATAATCAAAAAATTATCAGTATAATACCATGTAGATTGTACCACGTGACGTCGAATGGTGCAATTCTATTGGTCGATATTTGGGTCGGAAAAATAATCAATATAATACAATGAATAAAACAAATGATAATGCTTACCACCATAGAAATTTGAAAATACATACACATGGATGCCCTAGCTCACTGTAAAAGTCTGAAATGTCTTTATTTTCATTATAAACTCACACTTTATTAATGAAAAATCACATGTGAAAAAAAAACAACTACACCATTCAATGCCCGTTTGTATGGTTCTCTGACTGCTCACTTTGGCGCTGTAATCTTAAATTCATTCGCCTAAAGCTTCATGATGTAGTGATAAATTGTAGAGAAGCTAATACTATACAGTAGCCCATTATCGACCCTCATCTGCGAAGAATATTTTCGAGAAAGAAAAACGCTGAACGCAAAGGTATTTCAAAAATTTTTTGACGTCGTATCCATTTTAAAAACCCCATGTAGACAATTTTGTAGAAAGTTTCAATTACCCACGAGCCTCTCTTGCTACGTGCCGGAGAAACGTGATAAGATGTCCTATAAATTTCATCGCGTAAAAACAACCAATTATTATAAATATTAATGAAATAATTTTGGTGGTGTACACTAAAGGCATCGACTTTCCGACCAGATTGGAGCATGTATCCAACATATTTTAATAAAAATACCATCCCAACCGGTATCTCCTAAATGAATGGTCCGGCTGTGTACAGAGGCGTACGAAAAAATAAAAAGGAAATTTTCGATTTGTTGAACGAGATAGTTGATCTGATTGGAATTTCTTCTACTGCATATTTTTATAACGAACTGAATGGAATCTAACAAGGATACCCTATCAACCAGGTTCACCAATTGAATTCCAGTGTATGAGTCAAAATTAATTTAATGTTGGAATTAATCTCACTCGATTCGGAGGTCTATGAAGATGATTAGACGATTCTAACCTACACTGTGAACATTTATGAAGGTTATTTTTTTTGTTTTGTTTTACTGAAGGGATCCAAAGGATGCACTAGAGCCAAAGACTGCTTGTATATCCCCTATCACACTGAAAGATTCAACAAAGGTCACAAGGTTTCAAGATTTCTACATTCATATTCCCCTAGTTGCATTACTGTCCTTCAATTCAGTGCGTCACAATTGCACAAAATGTATTAAATAGTTTCAGGATGTAAGCCGCAAAATCTAAATGTTCTGGACACCTCAGCAGAACCCTATTTTTGTAAATGTGTTCTCACAGGCACATGGCCTGTAGAGATAGATGATAGATAATTTTTATTCATCTTTGAAGTGATCACAATCACAGTGTTACTTATCAGACTAGTCATACCAGAAATAAATCACAAAGTAAAATACTACACTAACAAAGATAAAAGATTGATTAGACATTGACAATGGCTAATGAAAAATAAACCATTCAACGTGATATAAAGATACCTATCATCAATCATCAGACTCTATTCAACCTCAACAGTATCAGAAGCTCATTGATACATTCTCAGATAAGTCTGGACTTCATCTTGTACCCTGTAAGAGCTTTCAGGCTATCCTGACTATCGGAATAAATATTTCTATTTCTCGTGAGGGTCGTCACATTACATATTTTGCACATTAAAGAATTGAAAGAATTCTTGTCTGGAACACTGTAATGTTTTCACCAAGTACATAGAAATATTTATCTTCCAAAAAGGGGCAATAACTTCCTGCACCAGATCAGTCTACCTTGCTCTTCTCTAGTGGGTTGGTATAAAAGGTATCGATTCGAGAATATTGAAATTGTTCTTGAAAATCAAAAAAAAATGTCCATGTCATTGTGGATCAAATACCTACTCACCAAAACTACTACCAAATACCAAACGTACTAGCAATATCAATTGGCTTTTGATTGCTCTGTAACATTATTCTACGATTTGTTGGTATCATCTATGACACAAGAAATTGCTCTTCAGTATCACTTGTTTCTACAGGGTGGCACCATCAAACGATATCACTATAAGAAAGTGGGCAAAACTTTTTAGTCTGAATACTCCTTAACGTCTTACCATCACATGCAAACAATTCATTAGGTAATCTTCAGTTGAGTTTTCTTTCAGAGGTACCTAAATATGTGATTGAAATTTATACAGGGTGATTCAGGACTATTTGTACATAGTCCAACCATAAGTGCTATGGACTAAGACCATTTCATACCATTCTGGTATTAAAAAATGCGTTGTTGCGTTTTTGATGGATATACAGGATGATATTTGAGAATATTCTACGTTAAATATCTCTAAAAGTGAAAAACTCAGACATATGAAATTTGGTACACTGAGTATGTTCCCTGAGCTGTATTCGATGAGCGAATTGATCTCATGAACAACAAACAGTATATTCATCGACAGTTCTTCAAATATGTCGATGTGTTTTTTCCTCTGAAAACGAGAGATTTTTTATTTTTGCTCTCGTCATAATGAATTCGGGTAGATACGCCACTGTTTGCCTAAAACTGTACTCGGTCCGATCCAAGTTGTTTTATAGTGGATGATAACCGGTTCTGATTTCGGTGCAATTTCGTGAAATGACTCAATTATATTCAATAACATACATGTACCTACAGTATGTACACGGAATAATGAACACTTGAACGTTTTCCGATAAAACGTTGATTTGCTGTTCTTGCACAGCAGGTTGTCCAACAGTGAAATACCCAAAAAACAACTCACAACGTGTTTTCACAGTTCGAATAAAAGAACGTGGATATTTCCGAATTGAAACTTGACTTGTCTAGTGGCACACTTTGAATATTTTATATCCTCCAAACACATATTGGAAGTGTCGGCTTTTTTTGATTCTTCGAATACGTGTCATTGATATTCAGGTGAGAGGGCCATTCAATCTGGTGATTTGATGCCTTCCTGGACAATCCATTCCTTGTCCTATTATTTAGATGGATTTTTATAGCGCCACAGACCACGACGGAAATATTAATTCCAGATAGGTGAGCCTAAATAATGGTTATTCCCAGAAACACCGGGAGATTTCATAATTTCCAGAGAAGTAATGAATAAAAAGGTAATATTTTTTGGCATTACCTCTTTCTTCTTCCCAATCTGATGCACTGTAATTTCATTTGGGCCACCCATTCGAAAAATGTACTAAAAATTATACTCGTCGTATAGTCGTCCGCCTTAAATAAGATATCATGGTTAAATTATACCAAATCGTAAATTCGCTTCGATTGTCTGTCATTATATTGGGATTTTGTGAGGTAGCCAATAATTCCTCGGGAGATAATGATACATTTTGCGCACATCGTTTATATTTTGTTCTCCCAAAGAAGATTCGAATTATATCCATTACACGCGTATTGGGAATAAAAGAGTTTTTTCACCCATCCAAAAGCACTTTTATGGCGTTCACTTTACGACATTTGCATACTCGGAGTTGCGGTGGTGCCATGTCTACAACGTCTTATTAGTATAATTTGATGTATTTTCGAAGGATCAATCAACTCTGTCGCTTGAATATGTATGTAGATATTATTTCAATTGCTAAATCAAATTTCAACAAAACATACAATTTAATGATTATTTTGAAGGTACATTCGTTTGGAGGAGTTCAATGATGAGAATAAATATAATTTTTCACCCTGAAATTCATAATAATGCTGAGAACAAAGTCTTCCAGAGTTGGGGGCATCCAAGAAAAACTGTGGCGTAGGCGTCCAAATGTGTAGTTCTACCATTCTCCTCTCAAATCTCTGCCTCAAATCACTTCCATGAAACTTCTGACCCCAAATCTATGATTCTAGATCAGCACCATCAGCAAAATTGCATTAGTGTTCTAGTTCTTTGATGACATACTTTATTTGACTCAAATCATACTGACCTTATTTCATCATGGACTTGTTAGCAGTATTTTGTTAATAATAATAATGAAATCGAATTTGGAATATAATTGTAGTTGATGTTTCACTGAATTGGATTTTTGAAAAGGTATTTCTTGATATTGTTATTATTATTACTCTATTATCATGATTATTATGACCATTATCATTATCACTATTATTATCATTATTATTGTTGTTTTTCATGTATTTCAAAGCGTCGACTGCTGATGGTCATTAGCCTTAATTGAGTTTATTGTTATTAATTTGTACTGCTGATACGATGGTGAAAATATATGGTAAATATCGCAGATTAACATTTCAGAATATCACAATCGATTAGAGACCAAAATATCAAAGACAATTTATTGCTTCGGGATATGGCAGATCATTGTCGATCAAAACAAACCAACCAAGTTGCTTACATCACTGACAAATTAATAAAGTCACATTTTTGTGAGTATCCCAATGGATTCCGAATATTGTATGACATTCTTCAGCATAGTGGGCCAATCTTTCAAACACAAATTTAAACTATTAGGGATATCATATTGTTGTTTGATAGCATAGTGTTATGGACAATTGATGAGAATATGTGAGACAGTTAACTCTATGTTGCATTGCTGACATCTGCTGGGATTTCATTCTCTTCTGAGCATGAACAAGGAAGTTATGTTGGCATGGCCAAACCTGAGACGGGTTTGCCAGCTTCTCCACATCTTTTGCTTCAGATCGTTTTTGATGTCAACAGGTCAAAATGAAATGTTTTCATAGATTCCATATACTGCTGCTTTTCTTGCACCTGCATCAGCTTTTTCGTTTCTCGTGATTCCAATATGGCTTGGGATCCATACGAATTCCGGGCATTTGCTTTGTGTTTCTTACCAGTGTGCTTTTGCAAGAATAATCTGGACAAGTGGATCTTTATAATAGAGATTGGTTATTGCATATACAGTGTGATCAACTTTTAATGGTAACACCCACCTGAAATTTTGAGCTGTAGACAGATTTCAATATTTTTTTTTGAAATATCAAGTACTTGAAGGTCTACCTAGGGACAAAATTTGGAATGTTCATTCCAATTTTCAGGGCATACTACGATATTTTCTCATAGTCGAAAATCGAGATTTTTCATTAGCGATTTTTTTATTGAAAAAATCACTACGCCACTGGATTCAGAGTGGCTCTAAACAGGTGTGAACGAAATTTCATGAAACAATAAACTCACACAGCTAACAGTCACAAAAAACACCCTATATCAACAGATTTTTTGATTTCAACAAGAAAGTGCCACCAGATGAAAAAAAAAAACAAGAAGCGGCAATAAGAATTAAATTGAAAAATCAATAAGGTCTCAGTTTTAGTTGATTTGCGTGAAAGCTTGAATGTAATTCCGTTATTTTCGCATTCTTTTTTTCATACGGCGGCACTTTTTTGATGAAATCGTAAAAAAATTGGAATGAACATTTCAAATTTTGTCCCAAGGTATATCATTTGGTACTTGATATTTAAAAAAAATATCAAAATCTGTCTACAACTTAAAATTTTAGGAGGGAGTTTCCATCACAAAATGGGTCACACTGTATATAGCTAAGCGAGCCGGACCAAATCAGGAAAGTAGTATGGTTACGTGTGTCGATATAGCATGAGGCATGTTTGATTTCGAGGAAATCCGCGAAGACACTCCCCTCCCGTGGCAACCCCCAAGAATAGCAAGTCTTCACAGAAAAGAGCTTTCAGTACCCTGTTGGGTACATGACAGTTGGAATATGTGTTTATGATTTGCTGAAACTCTGCTTTCATGAGGTTTGGATTTGTATTTTTTGTACAGGTCCATTGAAAAGTCCCCGGCCGTATACATTGATGGCGCTACTAGAATCAAATCCATATAATTTTGAGCTAGCCCTAACCTTCAAAAGACGCGTGTATAAATTTGACAGTTGTTAATGAATTTGTGAACTATAGCATTTTGAGTGAAACAACATTTGTTATTGTGAGAAACATGGATCGAAAAGAATTTCGCGTGTTGTTGAAATATTGATTTTTGAGGGGAAAAAAATTTGAAGCAAAAACTTGGCTTGATAACGAGATTCCAAACACTGCTCCAGGAAAATCAACCATCAAGGATTGGTGAGTTTAGACGTGGTGAAATGAGCTCAAAAGACGGTGAACGCTGTGAACGCCCAAAAGAGGTTGTCACCGACGAAAACATCAAAAAAATCCACAAAATGATTTTGAATAACCGCGAATTGGAATTGACTGAAATAGTAGGCCCTCTGGAGATATCGAATGAACGTGTACATCACATCATTCACGACCATTTGGGTATGAGAAAGCTCTGTGTCGAAGTGGGTGCCGCACTAGCTCACTCTTGACCAAAACAATGACGAGTTGATGATTCGGAGCATTGTTTGGAACAATGTGGAAAACGATGGCAAAAATCCACGAATTGGCCTTTGAATTGCTTCTGCAACCACCGTATTCTCCATATCTAGCCCCCAGCGACTACTTCCTGTTTTCAGATCTTGAAAGAATACTCGCTGGAAAAAAAAATTTCGTCTAATGAAGAGGTGATCGCCGAAACTGAGGCGTATTTTGAAGCAAAGGAAGAATCATATTACAATAATGGCATCGAAAAGTAGAGGGTCGCTATAATCAGTGTATCACCCTTGAGGGAAATAATGTTGAATAAAAAAACGAATTTTGCTAAAAATATATGTCTTACTATGGTAGGCCCAGGACTTTTCAATTGACGTATTATTTGGAATATTCTAGGTTAGCCTGAAGGGAGCGATAGCCCTCAAGGGTGTTATTATACAGGGTGTTTCATTGATATGGTAATTTGATTTGATTTGATTCAATGAAACTGAGAGTAGAGAGGAGCAGAATATGACGATTGAGCGGAACATCGCTTATACAAATGTTGATAGTTAAAAAGATACAGTGCGTTCAAAGTTATCGACGTCGAAGGTGAGCATTTCCAACAATTTTCATAATTTTGTCAAATCAGAAATAAATCATTGTTGAAGCAGAAAACTAACTATTTGTTTGTCTGACAGCAACCTACTTGTTTTTTCTTGATGAAATTTTTTGAATTTATTTGTGACTTCAATACTTAAAATCGGGTTTATCGTAAAAACGGTAACGTTTTTCGACTTTTTCCAGGAATAGTTTTTCATTCAAAAGATAACGTAATTTAATAAATGTTTTATCGAAAGTGTCGATTTTCGACGGACAAAAAAGTTGTGCGTTAATACTGATGGAATATTCTTGTTTGCCGTCCTAAAAACCCCCAATGTACCAATTTTCAAACCGATATCATAAAAACTGTCGAAGCTATTGAGAAATTTGCGAATAATGTATTAACTTTGAACGCCCTGTATCTTTTCAACCATCAACATTTGTATGAGCGTTGTTGCCCTTGATCGTCATATTTTGGTCCTCTCTACTCTCACTTCCATTTTTTTACCATATTAATGAAACCTGTATAATGTATAATCATTATTATTATTATTATTGATCATGCATAATTCTATAATCTGGAATCGAAAAAAAAAGTCTATTCGTCATTCAAAACTCTGAACTGACCAATATGATAATTTTCCAGATCAGCCGTTGAGATATCGATTATTCTCCGGCAAGTATCTCGGTGTCATTGATTATTAACCTGGAAGCATCTCTATCGTGGTGAAGAGACCCATCTTAACAATACCACCGAAACGGATGACGATGATAATCGAAAAGAATCGATGTCATTCATCCTAAAAAGTGGATCAATCAATTTCCGAAGCAGGAAGAAAAAATTAACCAGTTTGATCAGCGTGGAATTTCTTCTTTGGTATCTCGCACAAACTGTGACGTCTGTATTTACCCAACTCTAGATAGATGCAGACCAACCATTAAAGTCTCAATGGTTACCCCGACCATGTCGAATCTCTGAAATCTTTCTGCTTTTTGCTTTTCCTCGTCCGCCTTCGTATTCTTCTTGAGAATTTCATCATCGAGTTTCGCTTTTTGTTGTCCGACGATGGGATTCAATGAACTTGTTTGCGGTCATTATTAGAATTATTTTACGTAGGAAAATTGACTTTTTGCTTTCCATCGCAATGAGCTCGATCAGCTATAAGTACGAAGAAGCAGCATGGATAATTGAGTGTTAATTGGATATCCGTTAATTCAATCATACACTATGATTTGATGTTTGTTCAATCATTGAAATCAATGAAGTATAATTAGTGATATATTGAAGTGATGAAGTACCATGAATTGAATCACAAATAACGGCGTAAAGGAAACATACATATACAAAAGGAATATCCAGGAAAGAGGTCTGGTAGTGTAAAGATGGTATCAAATAGTTTAGAGCATCCATTAATAAGAACTCTGGCTCAACATTGATTCAGAGAGGTTTTCTGATTAAGCGTATTTTATTTCATTTTATACTTTATTGAATTTCAATTGACAACCACCCTGTATGTCTCTTTACTAGAACAGACCATTATACACTAAATGAACTCCATTCATCAGGCATACCTGCCTTAATCTTGAGTAATATTTCAGAATTAAAGTGAGCTATAAATTCAAATGTATTCAAATATATTTCCGGATTATTACTAGATTTCCCATATTATCTGACATTCCGACAGTCTCTCAAAATTGGATAGCTTTCAAACTGAATAGAGCTGTAATGGAGATAGTAGATATTTCCTCAGAAATTTGTTCAGATCACATGAATGAATGGCATGATTAGAAAACCTACAGAAAACGGAGTGAATGGATCACATGAAGAGCTTTCAAGGATATGTTCATTAAAGGGTTATATACAGTTAGAATGCCTAAAAAAGCGAGTTTTCCAAAATTTTTTCTGACAAAACTTTGGAATTATTGATCTAATATATAATATTCGTACACATAATATGGTATATCTCAACAGTATCTCAAGATTTAGTATTAGTTAAAATATTTGGAAAAGCTACAGTTGAGCTCTGGGAGCTCCTCTCAAAAAAGACGTTTTGTGGTGACCACAAGGTATATCTCTGGACTGGATCATCCGAAATTGAAAACCAAACAGATTTCCTTAAAGTAATGTCCAGTGATCAATCGAAGTAATGAGCAAAATGAATTTTTCTGACAAAATGGTGGTTTAAAAAAATCGACTTTGACCGAAATTTTGGCTTTGAATTTTTTCATGAAAGAATATTCATAGGTAAGAAAAAATCTTCGATTAATTACTAAAACATATATTTGAGAAGCTTGTGTTAAAATTTGAGACTAATCGGCTTAGCCGTTTTCGAGTAATGTTGGTCACCGAATTTGAAAACACAATTTTGAGAAAAACGCATTCAAAGTTTGAAAATCACTTTCAAGCACTCTGACGTCTTTTCAAATAGGCGTGTCTTTGAAAATATTTGATTTTTTGAAAATTCAAACTGTATATGACTCCTCAATTTGAAGATTATTTCAGGCAAATGTAATAAAATTCATGACAACAAACAAACCTAACAATATCTTTTTAGTTGAGAAGTTTCCAAATCAAGTTGATTTTTCTGGAGATAATACTTCAAAATCATCGGAAGATATGACTATGAATTTGATGATTTAATCGTGGTTGAAGGAATATTTTTCGTTTAATTTGTCATACATTTTCCGTCATAATACTTGGACTCAAAACAGGCTTGGTCACGGTTCATCAGTTTATTTATTGAAGAGAAACAAGTGATTTGCAACATACATAAGATTACTGCTTTGTGAAGAAACATATTGTTACCATGGTTTTTGGTATTTTGAATGAAGAACAAGGAAAAAATTGTGATCATGGCCTGCTTCAAGTTTTGATACGCTTTTTGTTGGAACTCACGTATACGGCGTTCTCAGTGTTTTCTCATAATGAATACATGATAAACCCTTTTCTAAGATATAATCATGTTAATGAAGAAATAAGCCAGGAAGCTGTACAGTCTTGTTCGAAAACGTTCAAGGAGAGAAGGTGAAGTTCAACTTTGAAGTGGAATATCTCTTTTTATTTGAACCAGAGTACGTAAGTTCCATTAAAAATCACACCAAAACTTGAGGCGAGCTATAATAACAATTTTACCAGTCATTTTGAGCATCAATATATGGACTACGCACAGAATTTTTGGAGTTCGTTGGTTCGAGACCAAGTAGTTTGAAATTCGTACCCTAGAATGATAAACAAAATAAAATTCATAGAAAATACATTTTTCTTTCCACGTCAGCAGCTACGAATAAAATCATGTCCCAAATATTTTTCTGTTTACCAACTTTGCTACGTTCCACACAACGATCCAGCTGCATGAAGCAGGATTAACTATTGCCACCACGACTCGAGCAAAGTGTGCCCTGTCCGCCGTGAGGAAAACAAGCGAAAGTCGTTCGAAAACATACCGGATTAAGGGATTTCGTGGCTAATAGGGTGTGCCCTATTATTTTCCTTTCCACCCTAAGCCTCCCGTTTTTGTGATCGTCTCACGAGAATCTGCCACAGTTGAAGTGATCTGCGATGATAGGAGAGGAGATTTTTTGATGGGTCCGCCTCTCTCTCTCTTTCTCTGTACACGATGACAATGAGAAATGCGATTCATTGTTGGTTTAGGTCGCACCCTATACAGGGTGTTTCTCCAAACTAGCAGCTTTATAGCTTTTTAGCGTGGTCTTCTAGCTTGAAATCATCAAATCTATTGGTGTTATAGTTTATATTTCTATTTTTCTTCTATATGCCTTTAGTGATTACTGATTTGCAGTTTATCGATGTCAACCTCCTTAAAATTGAAATAAATAACATTTTTTTGCTTGCCTTGGATCATCTTACAATAACTCATTGAAACAGATTATTTGCAAGATGCAATCATGACAGCTTGACAGAAAATGCGGTATTGCTACTTGTAGTTTTTTTCAATCATATTACGAAACGGAAATCAAGGTTGAGTTTATTATTCAAATTGTTTTGAGAAATGTTTTTTTGATTCATGAAATACATAGATCAAAATTTGATAATCATTCACTGTGGATAATCGTTGAAGAGAACAAACAAACTTTATCAGTGGATTGAAGATTTCTCTCAAAAAAATTTTTGCATCGTTGTGAAGGAATCTATGAGAGTAACAGGAAAAGCAAGGTTATAGTAATTTTATACAGTGCTCCTCAAAAGTCCCCTCCTCCCCTCTTATCTTTGGAACGATTATAGATAAACAAGTGAAATTTGTAAACTGAATATTAGGTTGTGAACTGCCCTACTAGGGATGAAAGATGACGAAATCGTCAAGGATGACGTCACAAGGCCATTGTGACCAATAATTTTAAATGGAACCCTACGGCAAGCGACACCTCTTTGAAAAAGTATCGAAAAAACTTATTCAATGATACTAATTTTGTTTGTGTTTATGGCAGTTTTAATGGCTCATTAGTAAACATTAAAATCTTAATTCCATTCAGTAAGATATTAATTACAGATTTAGGAATCAGTATCTACTCAAAGAAATTCCTCGAAGTGACCTCCATTTACTTCCGAAAGTGTATACGTTTTTCTGACGACGACATGAATCACAAATGATAGTTTATCATCGAATGTCATACCTAGATATCTGAAGGTGTCAGTTTTATTCAGTATGACATCCAATCCAAATTACAATTGCATAGAATTTGAGTTGGTTTGGCATTGGAACCATCAAAAATAAGTTATTTTCAATGCACCAGACATTGGGGCGATTGACTTAGATCTCAATCTTCACAGGTCATGATTTCATGGTTATTTAAGATCGTCTGCACATTATAAGTGGGATTGGCAACAATATCGTTCATAAATATTAAAAACACCAAGCTTTAAAGAAAGACTTTTAAATCTAGATTAATACGTTACTCAACGGTGTACTGAGTGTTCACAAAGGAAGACGATATTTCCTTTGGATTGAATAAATCAAAACCATATGGTTAGATGGTGTTGGCAGTGCGAACAACCTAATTTATGTTTGTTTGATGAAAATAGAAATTCGAAACCCTTGGCTCGATTTTAGTATATTCTTTTCACTGCAGCCAGAAGCGAATGGTATGTGTGCCAGTGGAGGCGTAGAAAAATATTCAACAGGATCCATCAGCATACTTCGAAATATTTTTATAAAATATTCAATTATGATTTTCATTGTGAGCTATACTTATACATGAAGAAGAATTTTCTCTTTACCATGAATAATATTTTACGAGACCTGAAATGTGTAATTTTCATTCCCAAATGTCTTTTGGTGCACTTTTTTGTGGTATGCTTTAATGTCTTCAACTATATCCTAAAAGAAACAATTATTATTGATAACGAACTATTGGTTCGGTTTTGTGAAATTATATCACAGAATTCAAATAATTATGGTGTTGATAACCTTTTGAAACCTTCTTGGTGACGTCACTGACATCAACCTCTAGTAGTATTCTCGTAATGAACGCGTGTTGAGACCAGATGATGCGGACGCTGTCGAATATATTTAACAGTAATGACTTCCTGTCGAGAGACAATTATATTTTCTTTCGGACAGAAAAAGAACTGAAGAATTCAGTTTCAATAGCGTCCATCCAATTTCTGCGAAAATCTAGTCTCTGTTAACTGACATAAATATAAAAATCGTGTCGTTGAAAAATTTATGAGAAAATCTCTGTTAATATTTCAATAATACTGTTATTTATATGACTTTTTGAAGTGATTTCCTGAGTTTCAAGAATTTATTTCGGGTTTGTGACATTATGGCAACTTTTTTTTTTTAAATGGTGCCACCCCCCACCACTCTGCCGTAGATTCCAGAGCTATGTATATGATCGTGTGTTAAATTGACTAAGATTAGATTAGGTAATATTAGGTTAGGTTACATAAAATCAGGTAAGGTTCCGTTACAAAGAACATAAACCAATTAGACGGAATATCTGTCCAGCATTCAGCGATTGTATTTTCGAGCATCTTTGGAGAAGTGTGTTATTTTATTTAGTTTTATTGAATGAAGAATATCAGTTATTTGAATCAAATTTCAACTGAGAAAATCTGAAAAATAGTTGCATTTATCCACTATTTTTTGGAATAAATTTTCATTAACTTTATTTTCATTTCAGAGATTTTAAGATGGTAAAAAGCCAAATTGAGTATAAGAAATATTAATCAATAGACTAGGTGATCCTTTTTCTCTCGCTTCTCTATTGGACACTATTCAATTATAATAGATTGTATAGATTGTAAACGATTTTCTGAAGAGCGGCTTTGACGATTTTGAAGGTATGAAAAACTCTCTCTTCCATTTAAAATTGATTACCGATTGTGTAGAACGGAAATATGAAAAATATTTTGATCAAAAGTTGTTATATTTTCGCAGACATTCTAATATTTGAAGGCGTGATTCTTTGACACATTTTGAGAAAAAAAACTTCCTGTAAACATATGTCCCAAAAGTCTTATCTCTTGGGATACAGGATGATAGAATTTTGAAAAAAAAAAACAGTTTTCAAATAATAATGAGATAAACAAAAAAAAATTGGTACATGTCTTCTATACATCAAGGTGCATCTTTTAATTTGCTTTCAATCGATGAACAAACATTTTCACGCCGCATCAGATTTTTGAGGAATAGACCCTGAAGTAAAACGATTTTTATTTTTTTAAGCGAAAACCATGCGTCGGACAAAGAAAATCCATGAGATCGAATTGCTCAATAATGAATGAGAATCTTTAAAGTAATTTTTATTTTGAGAGTAAGCAGTGGAGTAGTAGTTTTTTCTCCAAAAATATTCGATGCAAAACCCGTACGGACGTCACTGGTAGAGAAAATGAAAGATTTCGTCATCATCACAAAATGCAGCTTGATGTATAGAAGATATGTACCAAATTTTTTGAAGATGTCTAAAATATTATCTCAGTTATTATCCAAAAACGTTTTTTTTTTCAAAATTTCATCACCCTGTATCTCAAAAGTTAAGACTTCTAGGACATACTTTTATAAGAAGTTGTTTTCTTTAAATGAATCAAAGAATAACCCCTTCAAATATAAGCATGTCATATATCGTTATCAGAATGAATAATTTCGAATACAGGACAAAATATCTTAATCGAACCATCCTTTGTAGTTCATAATCTCTGGGTCTAAACTACCAAGCAAGTCCTATCCAATTTGCGACGAAAATCTCCCACCAGGCCCACTTCCAACCGCAAAAACCACTAGAGGGCTATACATATTCCTTAATCCTCTAATCCACAGGGTGGTTGAAGGGGTGAGGCCTTTGAAAACAGAGCGGAACCCCGTATATTTCGCACATAATCGCCGGGATCGAATGGTCCATTGTCGATCGCAAAGCCTCTTATTGTAATTACCGAGGAGATTTATTGTTTCCGAAAGGGGAGTTGAATGGAGACATCAGGCTGGATTCGAAAACAAACACCAAGATGTGAGTCTACCCGCATCAGGTAGATACTCTACACTCTACAGGATGAGTTACATAATACCTGTGAATGTTCGATTTTATTCTCGGAATTGAGTTTTTTTGTTCTGTTTGAAATTCGCCGGCGATTGTGGTGTGCTCTTCTCGCAGAATATGCTAAAAAGATGTTAACATGGACACATATGAATGGTTATAATAGCTTTGATCTGCCAACTAGCCGAAGAAAAAAATTTGAGACGACCGCCTTATTAGAAGGAATAATTTATCGCTTCTACCATAGACGTACACGGTTCTGAAAACGAACATGATCATAATTCATAGCCATCAAAAAAAAATTGCAAAGTTTTTGTTATTCTGTGATGACTCGAAGTAACTTTTGTCAGCCCTCTGTAATGAAGGTTGAAAGTTACGTCACACCTAGACTAAGCAAAATACTCCAACGTGGATATAAAATAATATTATTTGAACGTGGAAATAAAGTTTGTATTGTATTGTATTGAGAAAGAAATGGGTTGACTCGTGTTCAACACCGTTCATCTTAAAAAGTAAATGTTCATTATTAATTTCAGAAGTGGCAACGCAGACATCTCTGCTCGTCCGTTCAGATGTCAATCGGTATAAAAAATTACAAAATTCCATAATAGTGTATTGCATAACAAGAGTTGTAAGAAGCATATTACGTACTACTAGAAAAAGTTACGCACGAGCCGCAAAGCGAAGTGCGTAATTCTAGGAGTGCGTAATTGTCTTACAACTCGATTTGTGTACTATACTTTTTCTACGATCGCATTCATTCTCATTAAAAATTAGGATTCCATCAAGTGAAAGTATGTTTTTCTACAACTGCTATGAAAAGTAGCGTATTTTTCATAGCAGTAATGAAACGTCAAAATGTTATCGACGACGCGGTTTGTTATTCGTTTCCATGGCAACTACTGAAGGCTCTATCTTATTGGTTATATGTCGTGCGTTTTACTTTACAGATGCTACCGCATTGGTTGTTGATCGTGCTCTCTTTTTTCGGTAAAGTTATATCGTACAATTTTACGTCGCCCAGGGCTTAAATAGACAAATGTACAAATTTCGTCATTTTCTGTAGGGGAAGTAGAAAAAATATTTTCTTTCATTTGTTAGTGAATAAACTATTGGAAGATTGAATAGAGTGAAGTGAAGATGCTTCTAAAATACCTTTCACCAAGAAAAACTACATGAATTTAATACAATTCCCAAAACTACTTTGGAAAACGACTATAACGATGGATAGGATGCCTGAAATGAAGAATGAAATATCGAATTGTTTCAACACATGTGTTCAACAAAATAATAGACTACATTTAACAATTTTCAATGTGCCTTTTTATTGAATGCGTCTGCAATGTGATTAAAAAAAATTAATTGATTATCACATCAATTCCAATCACTTTCGGAATTTCACAAAAATCACGAGAAACAGTTTTTAACTAAAATTATAAAATAAACTATGATGTAATTCAGAATTGCTGATTTATAAAAATGTGTTATTAAATTCATTATTTCTTAATGTTGACCAAAAACTTGGCACCAATATTCAATCATCCAAATTTTATTGAATAAAAAACCAACCCGTTTGTGAAACGAGAACCCAACCATTCCTCCGCCAATGGATTTTCATCTTGGATGATTGGTAATCTTACGGATATTCTCGGAAGATGTCGGAATATTTTTGCATCGATCGATGAGCCGCTTAGCGGGTGGTTAATAGAGGACCACACGAAAAAATTTATTGGGTTCCAAAGCGTCAGTGACAGTGCGAAAAGACACGAAATCGCCTTACCAACGGTATTGGACGTTTTCCTTTCATTAGGTACCATGTGGCTCAGGTACCGAGACACACATCCTGTATAGTAAGTTTTAGTCATGGATATATGAAGTCTATTTATTTGACCAAGATAGTTGTGACAGCTCGCTTTGAAGTGCAGTGTTGCTGCTTGTCTAATTTTTCAACGATACTCCGAAATAGAAAGTAAGGTTAAGTTTATCATTTGAATTGTTCTGATGCATGTTTCTCATAAAATGCATATACAGGGTTATGATAAAGTAATGCACAAAATTCATAAAACGTACAACGATCACTTTAGAAAAAAATGCAAAAACACGTCAAACTATTCTTTTTATTCCGCATCTTTTGACATAAGTTACAAAAATAACACGTCAAAGTTGTCAAAGTTATGACGTCATCAACAAATTTTTTCAATGGGAAGCTAAGATTTTTATCACATTATGTGATAGAGCTTGTGTTTTTACACACGCGAAAAATAATTCCACCTACTATCATTAGAATTTCTATCCTTTCTCTTTCGGTTAAACGAGCCATAATAATAAAACTGTGGTGACACGAATTGTACGACTGACACTGACAAATCGTTATTTTAGTAAAACAATTGAAAAAATTCATAAGAACATATGTTCTTACTAGATAAGTGTAAATTTGACCTGTTTTTATAATTGGTTATGTTATTTAGTTTTTTATTCCTTTTCTCGTTTTTTTTTCCTATGTGAGCCCTACTGCAACTATTTTTCCCGTGTGTAAAAACACAAACTCTATCACATGATGTGATAAAAATCTTAGCTTCCCATTAAAAAAAGTTGTTGATGACGTCATAACTTTGACAACTTTGGCGTGATATATTTGTAACTTATGTCAAAAGATGCGGAATAAAAAGAACAGTTTGACGTGTTTTTGCATTTTTCTCAAAAGTGATCGTTGTACGTTTTTTGAATTTTGTGCATTACTTTATCATAACCCTGTATAAACATTGGATTACTATTGACTGTGGATAACCATTGAATAGTTTTCACAATATTTTAAAATACGACTATACGAATAGAATAATCAAATTTCATTAGCGTATCAAATATTACTCTGCAAATGAATTCGGTACCGTTGTGAAGTCACTGTGAAGTGTTGCCATAATTATTGATTCTTCAATGTTCCGAGCTATGTCTCAACCAATTATACGTTCAGTATTTAGCAAGATACTTTTTATTTTGTACCAGTGTGACCAATTACCAAATCTATCAGAACCATCTTCCTTGAATAAATAGAGTACATAAATGAATATACCGTACTAAGTGCAGTGAGTATGCTAGAAATGTGAAGGGTGATTTAAGAAACATATTATTTTCAACAAAAAAATATATATATAAAAGAAAGAAGTGAAGTCATTCTGCAGTTTTGACAACTCGACAAACATCTTTAGAAACATACAGTGCTTCTCAAAAGTCCCCTACCCCCTCTTATCTTTGGAACGAATATACATAAACAAGTGAAACTTGGAAACTGAATATAAAGGCTGTAAACTGCCCTACTAGAGATCATACATGACGAAATCGTCAAAGATGACGTCACAAGGCCATTGTGACCAATAATTTTAAATGGAACCCTACGGCAAGCGACACCTCTTTTAAAAGGTATCGAAAAAACCTATTCAATGATACTAATTTTGTTTGTGTTTATGGTAGTTTTAATGGCTCATTAGTAAACATTGACATTTTAATTCCATTCAGTATGATATTATTTACAGATTTAAGAATCAGTATCTACTCAAAGAAATTGCTCGAAGTGACCTCCATTTACTTCCTGACAGTAAAACATCCTATTTCTAAACTCTTCTCGTACTTTTGCAAATGTGTCTGCGGAATCAGCCTCACATTCTGCAACAATACGTTGTTTTAAAACGTCAGCGAGTTGCCAAAACTGCCATAAACACAAACAAAATTAGTATCATTGAATAGGTTTTTTCGATACCTTGAAAGAGGTGTCGCTTGCCGTAGGGTTCCATTTAAAATTATTGGTCACCATGGCCTTGTGACGTCATCTTTGACGATTTCGTCATCTATCATCTGCCTGTCTGCGGAAACAGCCTCACATTCTGCAAATATACGTTGTTTTAAAACGTCAATATTGTCATGTTAAGTAACGTAAACCTTCGATTTGAGATAACCCCATAGAAAAAAAATCCAGAGGTGTGAGATCCGGTGATCGAGGTGGCCATTCCGTTGAACCTCGTCGTCCAATCCATCTACGTCGAATTAGGGAGACTAACAAAAACGTCAGCTAATTTGACAACTACCCAGAGGTGGAGCTCGAATTTTGAATTTTAGTATTAACTGATTTAATTCATCACAGCTTTGCGTTTTTTCAAAAGCGAGTTGCCAAAACTGCCATAAACACAAACAAAATTAGTATCATTGAATAGGTTTTTTCGATTAAAGGAGGTGTCGCTTGCCGTAGGGTTTCATTTAAAATTATTGGTCACAGTTCACAACCTTTAATATTCAGTTTCCAAATTCCACTTGTTTATTTATAATCGTTCCAAAGATAAGAGGGGGGAGGGGACTTTTGAGAAGCACAGTATATTGAGCCAAAAATATGTGTTGAAAGAAATAATATTCACAGGAAGATTTCACATTGAGTTCATTTTGTAAGAAACGCAATTATGATTATGTTTTGCCACGGTAGCCAATCTATTATTATAAGTCTGTGGTTGTAGTCTATTTATTTTAGATTGATAGTTACGTCACACAAGTAACAGGTGTGATGTTGCTGGATCATGAATTGATCATGGACCTGAAAAAATGGATTAAAATAGTTATATTGCAATTTTCATTTCATACAAATTTTAGTTTATCGGTGAAAACTCTCATCTACTAGGTGTGACGACCATCAGCCTGAAATAAATGGGCTATTGCGGCATTATGTATAAAAAATTGAACACCTATAATTCCCATATTTTTTATTGGGGTAATGGGGTAGACTGGTTCATTACTTCCTGCAGCAATTACCATTGACTGAAAAATGGATTGACATTCCGATTACCGCGGGATATTTCCTCCATTCTAATTGCCACATATTCACGTCGATTTCCTATACCACGATATGCCCAAGATTTATTGACAATTTAGCAAGACTGACGCTAATAAGAAAAAGAGTCAACTCGCCAAATGACCCGAGATTAAATCTGGAGAATTTCTAGCATAACTCTAAACAAAAATAAAAAACTGCCAATTAACTGTCATTAAGGGTAATCTTAATTAAAATAACTCTCGACGCAATGTGAGATGTGTTAATTCCAAACAGAAGAATTTCATCGGAGCATGGCAATTTCAAGAAAAGAAAAAAATAACACACAGGGATATACAGAGTGGCCCAACGGAAAACGTATCGGAAGGTATAACTACCAGGAAGAGATTTTATCGAGAAAAACCTGAAACACATCAACTTTATATTGTATATTTGTATGTATATTCAACATTCACTCTAACAAAACGGTTTTTTTCCAAGCGAAATCGATTTACTTTTTGTATTTTTTGAGAAATGTCCTAGCGACATTTCAAAGGTCCTGAAAACAACTTATAATAATATTGATATTGATATTGATAATTGAAACAAAACAGTGAAATTATTGCATTAGCAAGGAATTGGAATATTTGCAGTGAGTTTTGTTGAATCATATGATAGAATGACGGTACAGGTCTGGAAACTGGGGCAATTTTGAATGATGGAGAGTGTCACCATTTTTGAAGAATAATTCGCCAAACTTTTCCGCTTATCTCAGGATATGATTGATCTTTGACAGTTTGTATCGTAATTGTAAACAATGGTTAGGACTTGAACGGTAAATAAAATCAACGACAAAAATATTTCATCTTCAGAAATTCTCTTGGATAAATCCAAAACATTTGAATTTTCGCAAAGCTGATCTGTAGTTGACTGACAAAGTTTCAAAGAAAGAGCAGCGATTTAGATGACGAAACGCGAGAACCATCAATTTTCCATAATGTTTGGGTAACCCCCCACCCTACTTCCAGACCTGTATGTAAAACCGTGGAAAAGATAGAAATTCATTATGGCGACTGAAAACTATCCCTAATCAAGCTAAACACGTGACTAAAATCACCAATTACGTGAATCTAGGGACTCTCAATTTGCTTTAACCACCCTAAAAAAGGCCCCAAGGAATTACACTCAATCATATGTTGTGTACTCCCCTCCCTCACAAAGCTAATGACACTATTTTACTACTTCATTCATGAATAGGGTGAATGAGCCCTCTTTTATATACCAGATGTCTCAGTATACCAGTTTCAATGGATTATGCCAGCCATTTCGAAAGACAAACATTTTTAAATTTCATAATTTCCAATTTATTCAAAGAAACTTCGACTGAGAAGAACAAAACTTGAAAGTCAAACTAGAAATGGCCATGATTTGTTTAATTCACATATTCTAAGATGAAATGTTTATACAACCAAAGGTCCGGTAATGCTTCGTTTTCAAGATACAGGGTGTCAAAATTTTTAATAGAAATAAGAAAGAATCACCCCTTCGAGTTTGGCCACGTATTTACATTACACCCTTTATGTATCACACATTCATTTGATTCGACAGTAAAAACGTCAATTGAAATTTCACATCGAAAGAATTGCAGGCTACAATATTTTGTATAAGTCACTTTCGGTTTGACCAGAAGTAATTTTTTTGTTTTTCCAGTTCCTTGAACGAATCGAAAATTATGTTGAGTTGTCAAACTTTCATTCCTTAATATGGAATATTTTTTTCTTGAACACATAACTGTTGCGATGTGATGAAAAATTTCTCATGTGCTACTATTTTCGAGTTGCAATTCTGAGAGTACCTCTATATAAAGTAAAGTTTCAATTACCTACAATTTACAGAGACTTCCTCTTGCAGCAATTAATCTGATATAGTACAGTCTTCTCCCCGAGCAGAACGGTTATTGTTGTTATTAGCGATTATATAGCCAGTGTAACTCCGATAATGACGAGATGAAAATCGAAGATAAGATATAGACGGTATAATCGGTGTTAACATTAACATTGTTCGCTTTTGACGGATGGACGATTATCAGCCTTAGATGGTTTCCTCCGTAAAAAGACAGTAGCTGACATGGGACAGGTTGTCTTTGTTTCTATTTTAAACCAAAACGATGACTGCAACATTCTTGCATTTTGATTTATGTTACTGTAAGTGAACTTGAAACAATATAAAATGGATATCAGACTTAGAATCTTCCAATCGTAAGGCAAGCTTCAAATAGAGTCGTTATTCACATTCAAACAAATTTGAATTGACCTTGATTTCAGACGAATTTTGAACTACTAAACTTCCTGTCAAATCGACCAGACTTCCAGAGGATCCAGTTCGGTTCGACTTGACCAGATACCCACACCAAATTTGAAACGATCAGACTTCTCAAATTTATAACGGTGAGAAACTGGAATTGCCTCGACTTTCAATCAATAGGTAAATAGCCAGGAACTCTTTGTCTGAATATCAAAGTTATAATCTTTCGTTCGGCCATTATTCAGTCACATTTCAGTTGGACCAAAATTCCAGTCGATATTTGAATCTACCAAACATTCAAATAGAGTAATTGAGAAAAAGTCCAGACGAATTTTGAACTTCAATAAACTTTCTGTAATATCGACCAGACTTCCAGAGAACCCGATTTGGTTCGAATTGACGAGACAGCCAGACCAAATATGAAACGATCAGACTTCTTACTCAAATTTATATCGGTCAGAAAATGGAATTGCCTCGACTTCCAGTCAGTAGTCAAATGGCCAGGAGCTCCTTGTCTGTAGGTGAACATAACCTACAGATTGACAAAGTATTTTCTTCAATACTTTGCAAAACTTCAATTTCAAATACGGAAAACATATCTGCGCCATTTATTCTTGATGCGTTATCGATGCCTATTTACGGAAGGTCTCTTTAATTTCCAAATAAAGGAATACATATAGTGTGTAGATAAAATAAGGGGTTCATTCATTATTTAAAAAATGACGAGCTTTCGAGAAAATCTGTGAACACGTCAATTTTTATTTCAAGATGTGGATCTTTCGACTGTAAGAGACCATATATCCAAGGAGTCTCCAAGAGCAGTCCTCGTATTCAATGTTCAATGAAAAATTGAATTCTCGCAACTGGACCATCACAACTCTACCATTCAGCGACTACAAGAAGTATCCACCCGCCAGATGTTCCCGACCGTAGCCAGCTTGACCTGGAGACATTCGAGACGTTCAACTACCTCGTTGCACTCCGTAGTTGAATTTTCGAAGGGAGGAATTATATATCTACAAGTGGAATGTTCTGGTGACTGTCCGTCAACACCCTACGATCTCAAGATGCCACTTCACCGGTCTCTTCGTACCTAAACGCTCGAAGGACGTCAGGCAGAAGATAATTGTCTAGATATAAACATCTCTCGTAACCAATACTGTAAAATTTATAATAAAAAGCATTTATTCAAAAGCAAGCACGTCGTTGTCGAATTTATTTCGTGCATCTTGAATGAAAGTTGTCCCATCGTATTTTTTCGAAAAGCTTGTCATTCTCTAGAAAATTAATTCATTCCTTAATTTATGTTCACACTGTATATGCGTCATGGTGAAACGACTGTATCATCGTCCGTATAGATCCTGTATTCAAAATCCTTTACAACTATTTCAAGGCACTCGATTGTGTTTGTCAGCCTCACAGAAATCGAAAACGGTCGGATTGAAGATTTGTTTTCGGTTGGGACCGCAACTTTTTGTTCAATTTTCGACGGCGAAGGCCCGTGGAAAATGAGTCTATTGTTGGGCGAGATGACTCGACAAAATGCAACACCTCGTATAGGAAATAGAACTCGAACAATACCCGGTCGTTCTCCGAATTTTTCCTCAAAATCTTCGAACAATGGACCGTTGACGGCTCACTTGTCTCGCTCTCGACAAAAACAATAAAGAACGTTCTCGCTATATGAGTCAATTTCAACATACATGAAGAAAAAGAGAAGGTGGTGAGGATACATTGTTCTTTATATTGGTCTGCTCAACCATAAGCGGGTAGAATTACAATACAGGGTAGGAAACTGTAAGAACTAATTTGTTCTTAGAAACACTAATATATCTGAAGTAGGCCAAAGATTTTGCAGAAAAATTGTGATCTCAGTTCATTTACTCTCAATAAAGGAAACACTGCGTTGATAATTTCCAAGAGTCATGTAAGAAGTCTTATTTAAATTTGATGATAACTTATTCAGAGAAAGCCACATGGATAGTTGTTTGAATACTTGATTTATTTTTTTTTATTCCTTTCCGGGAGCTGTCTTCTACTATAATGGTTGTATCATCAACATATGAATCAATTTTCTTTCAAAATATCATGGATATAAATAATGAGAAGTTAAGGTCCCAAGATTGTTCCTTGTGGAACTCCTGTAATAATTATAGTCATAGGCCTGCTTCTGTTCAAGTTACCTCATATTAATTCGTCTTTGGTCCCCTTATTTCTAGTAAATTCATATTTGATCAGCTCAATATTATTTTCATTTCCAAACAGTTTCTGGTCTCTACAGATTAATTTTGGCATAAGGCAACTATGTAATATCAAATATCTTTCACTGGCGTTTAAGAGTAGCTCTGATTTTCAGAAGGAATTCAATCTACCTGAAAATATCTAATTTGAAGTTATTCATGCATAATTCATGAATCCGAAATGGAATAATAATATAATCACTCATTTTTGAAAAAATCAAAACTGATATAAAGGGTGTCCAGAAACTCTTATGCCAAACGGAAACTGCAGTTACAAGAAGTCGATTTAGCTCAAAACACCTCGATCCGAAAATGCTTCCTTAGTGAAGCTACAGCTCTATGAAGAGGACGTCTTTCTCTTCAAATTATTCAAAAATATCGTTACTTGAAAGAATCAGACTTTATATAATCCGTAGTAATATGTTGAGTGCATGTGAAATTGTCGAAAATTTTGCTTGAAAATTTGTTGCCTAGAAAGAGCTTGAATGCAATTTCATTATTATTTACCAAAAAGTGGCCGAGCCATGGCAATAAAAATGCATGAATGCTGTTTCTTGAAGGCAAAAAAATTTTAATGCTAAATTTTACATACACGAAACATATTTTGTGGACTATTTTTATTAATTGAAAATTACCCTTGTCACCTGCGGTAGCGTGCAAATTGTCGCTATAATCAGTGACAATTTTGTCATTTCAAATAGGAATTTCAACATATGAAGAATAGTCAATAAGTAGTTACTAACCTGTTGTTAGCTGTAAATATATTTTTTTTATCAATCACGATCTCTTTTATGTTTTTTATGTATCCGACACCGAATTTGAACAATTCTAGATAATTTTCATGAAAAAGTTCCCTTCTTTCAAAGCGATATCATTAAACGAAAAAATTTATTTGAACTTTTTGTGTTTCTCACATAAAATTATGTTAGATTATAAAATTGTATCTGTAATATTAAGTTGGCATTTAAGAATCAACAAAATCTATTCATGACCGTTTATTGGTTATACACAATTTCAATGTTTCAGATAATTTATAGAAAAACTGTATAATGATCAAAGGGTTGTAGCTTCCTTAGGAAGCATTTCCGGATTAAGGTAATTTGAGCCAAATCGACTCAAAACCACATCACATAACTGCAGTTTTCGTTTGGCAGGAGAGTTTCTGGACACCCTGTAGATAAAAAATATCGTTAATTGACTCTTCTAGTCTTATAACTGGAAATTCTGTTGCCTTCAACGAAGACGAACCTAGAAAAAAACCGATTCCTCTGTCGCTGTCTAGTGAACCTCACGTCGCATCAAGAGATAATTGGTTTTTCTTTGAGTCTGAAGGTGTGTGTGAAAGAGTCATCTCGATACAGGTATTTGTTAGCAATCGAAGGTGCGATTGTCGGCGAGTTAGTTCCACTCCTGCCTCCCTCGTAAAAACCGCGATGGAGTCATTTTCATTTGTTCGTCGTAATGATTACTCCATCATCAAGATTCTATGCACTGGACAGAAAAGTTTCAACAGGTTTCAACGCATAAGTCTGCTTCATAATATCGAAACAACTAACAAAACTTATTATTATTTTTTTTCTTTTTCACTAGCTTTAACAGGCAGCTTCACTAGCTGAAGCCATTAGGTGTCATTAAGAGATCTGTACGATTGGAAGAAATCAATATGAAATCAATACTCGAATATGTCAAACTAAACTGGACTAGACTGGACTAATATAACCAAAAAGGACTTTTCTTAAGCGCATTCACATACATGAATCATTATGTTTTGCACATGCATTTCTCTATGAACATTATTGTATATAGGTATTAGTTTATTATTATCATGGTATTATCACACACAAGCTTCAAGCTTCAGTGAATTATCATGTTTATTTTTCCATTCTATTTCTAATTATGGTTCTAATACACTCTGTAAATTGTTGATATATTCTATTGTTCGGCTGAAATCATCAATTCTTGAATATTACTACATACCTACAATAAAGTTTCGAAAAATTAAAATATACTCCATCGAAATACGAAAACAAATATTGAAATATTCTTTAATATAATAAAATAAATGATACAATTAGGCCCTGCTCAACGTTATTTCGTTTGGCACTGTTTCGGTTATATTCTTTTTTATTATGGCTATAGCGAAGACAATCGTCGATATGGATGAAATAGAGAAATACTGAAAATAACGAAACCCACGATTTAGATGTCTTAAATGGTGAAGACGTCGAGGAAATAGTTAAAAAAAACAGCAGCTAGTCTTTTTGATGATGAGCTTGAGGATTAATTGGGCAAAAAAAACAAAAAAATCGATATTAATGATTTCGAAAAAGCGTAAATAGAACTTTTGATAACGTTTGTGAGAAATAGTTTGACTACTATAGTTAAAATAATTTAATGATTTGTTGAAAATTATCCCAATTTTGATAGTAGTTCGAAATCTACATGGGGTGTTATAGATAGATACTTTATTTAAATTATATGTCTGACGAGAAGGCAGAAAATTGGAAACACAGAATAGACTGAAATTTTATTTTCGCTATTAAAAATTCGCGTATGAAAAGGGGCACACAAACAAAAATAATACCTAAATTAAACTATAGCCAACTATTATTTCCGTTTAAAAAAATACAACTCTATGCAAAAACTCGAAATTGAACTGCTTTTCATCTTCTCTGATCTCTTGGATTGAACGAAAAAAGTGCCTCAAAAATGTTATTTCTTCCACAAAAACTATGATATTCATACGTGCCAATTTCCGTTTTCGCCAGTGAACTGAACTGGAAAAAGAGATCGAGGATGCGTCCTTAATTTTTTTGTATCTCCTATATAAACATTAAAATTTACCCACCCTGTACAGTTGGGAACGCTTCACGATGATGCCAAACGTGCTTGAAATTTTTCAAACAGTGCCATTCGATCAGATGATCTATGCGTATTGTTTATTTTTATTTATAATTTCCAAAAATTATTGGATATTTTTCCACGTTGAATATACAAGCATCGAAATTGGCCCACCCTGTACAGTCCATTTCTAATGGATATCCTGCTTCCATACCACATGAACACTCTCGATATATTTCGTACGATGCATCATTTTGAAATGACAATTTGAGCGCTGATCTGTCAGTTTTTGTCTAGAAATTATTTTGATTTTTTTTTCTCCGACATGATTCACAATACGTTGCTAAAACGTCTCAACATAAAGTACTTAACATGGACCTTCTCATCGAACAACTTACCAACAGAATTTTTTCAGCTACGTATTTTATTCCCACATAGCTGCGAAAACTGTACGGAAATCTTTGAAGCCCGAATTCCTGAAAAGCGCAATGCTCCGAGACAGAAGCGTCATCAAAATTTACAGTTACGAAAATGGCAAGAAATCCAACGAGGTGTTTCCTCTGACAGTCGAAGAATCAGATAAAGATTTCTTAGAGGAACGGCAAAAAGTCCGAAGAACAAACTAGACTCGTGAGCAACCGCTAACGAAATTGTGACACACGTCATTTAGGTATATACAATTATATTAGAAAAAAAAAAACAGTTGGATATTTCGGCCCACAATATCTTGTAACCACAGGATAGCTGTTTCACTCACAGTTATTCCACAATTTCTGGTGATATTAAAAATTCCTCTGTCATATAACTTGATCCATCTTTTTAATTTACGATTGATTCAGCGATACATGAAGCCATTCCTCACTGCTCTTTTTCTCTAGAAATCAGCAGGGTTCCTTATTGTGCTCCAACCATGAATACTGATGACATTTTACCTGAAACTTGGAATACCCGAGTCGTTAATTTTGTTTGTGGGTAGAAAGGAAGAATCATATTCGAGGACTTTCAATTAAGTTATCGTATCGGATGATCTTTTTTATAGTTGCAACAGGATTCGTTCATTCTCGCCGCAGTTACAAATGCGAATCGTTATTTATCATCGCGCTAATTGTACGTATCAGAAACGGTATATTTAGTGAAAATGTACCGCAGCTGCCTGCTTCGCGTCATTTGCCATTTTTTTCGCATTTTATCACACGATTTGGCATTCTATTAGTATTCGAGTTGTTGGATAAGTGTGAACTGGAATTTTCGAACCGAAATTGTATGCATAAGTCTTCTCGAGTTTTTACGGTCTCTTATACAGGGTGTCAAGATGAACATTGTTTGACTTTATCTAAGGAAAACAGTTCTAGGGTGTCCTGAAAGTCTTGACTGCTGACAACAGTTATTTCAATAATGACAAAATTTGCTCCAGACGAAATGAGAATCTCAAAATTTATATATATCTCATGAAAAAGTAGTGGTGTGTTTTTTCATATTCAATGAAAAAGTCGTAAAGGTACCACAGATTGAAAAATTTTAAATAAAAATTGTTATAATCGAAAATTGCACCTTATTGTATACAGGCTGTTCGTTTTTCGAGTACAACTATAGATATCTCGCTTATCTTGTAGGATTGGAACAAAAGTGCGCATTTTTTTGTTGTATAATAAATAATCTGAATGAAATTGGGAATAACTTCAGTAGTTTCAAGATGTCGCGAAAAAAGTTGGATTTTCGATTCTCGTTTAGAATAAACTAATCGTACTGGACATTTTTAACTGAAAGTTTATTTATGCAATTTTTTATGGCGTTTTTGAATATGTAATCTTTCTTCCAGTAATTTCTAAAATGGCGGAAAAACACCTGTCAACTTTGTTTTTTCTTGTGAGCATGTGACATAGCGGTTTTATAACACGATTATTTTCAGGAATTTGATTTCCCAGTTTTCAATGAGTACAATTAATAATATACAAGGTGCATCAAGAATATTCTACGATCTTCTGACTCACACTGTATACAAAGAAATATCCATTTTATCAATATGGTATGCTCATACTATCAATAGGAAATGATAATTCACGTCGAATAATCCGAAAACTGTATGATCTTCCCATGTGAAATAAGGAAGATATTGGCATTTGAAATTTCCAAGGAGTAAATCGAAATTTTGAACACCCTGTTAAATATTTAGAAACATATTAGGGGTACCTGATACGATTCTCCTCAATTGTTGTGTTCTCAGCCTATATTATTCATCTATGGTTTCAACTAGAAAATTCACAGATTGAGCTCACTGGTTCTATACAGGGTGTTTCAGAATTGCACGGCAATATTCCAGGTACATATTCTCTGGTACAAAATAAGGAAAAAAGTTCCTATGAACATATGTCCGATCTCAATTATTAGCGGAGTTACAGGGTGTTGAAAGTTGAAAAATATAGGTTTCATTGTGCTTGATCTATTAAAGATAGAGCTTTCAAATTCTGTACGAGTATCAAGCAATAGGTGCTGCTTAATATGAAAGTGAATGTTTTCCAGATACCATACAGGGTGTTGCATTTTCCGAGGTCTCAATCCATAAAAGCCTTAAGAAACACTTGCTCGTACGCCACTGGTGAATTTCAATATATTCTTCAAGTTATTCAACCTATTACCTGAATTCTGTTCCTCTTGACTTTTGGTCGAATTCCATTCAGTTTCCTCATAAATTAATCGATTTGTGAATTGACTCAAAGTTACATATTCTGAAATGTTTATACTATTTTGATATTTGATATTGATTAAAGCATCAAAATGAAATGAAGAAGAAATTTATCAACAAATGTTTGGAGGAATTGTTCGAAGTGGATCAAGCACAATAAAAACCTTTTTTTTTTAACTTTCAACACTCTATAACTCCGCTAATAATCGAGATCGGATACCTGTTCATGGGAACATTTTTCCACATTTTGTACCTGGAATATTGCCGTGCAATTCTGAAACAACCTGTATATGTAAGCATTGAACTGTGATATAAGCATGTCTTTAAGGAGACCCTGTATTCAAGTATACTAAATTTCATTGGAAATACGACCACATCATTCCGACCGACCTACCGACAGAGAATATCCGAAGCGCATTCTGAGTGTGATTCCAAGCGCGAAAAGCAGTCACTGGAAAAGATTAACAACTAATTTGTGCAAAGCGGATTAAGGCCCTAAATGCGACCGGTCGCAGAGACCGACCGAACGACTACCGAATAAAAAACAGGAAAAAATAAAATGTAACCCTCTGTAAACCGGCGACGTCCAATAAAGGACGACCAGGGGCGATAAGGGGAGATAATTCGAATCAAAATGGCGAGGCAAAGGACGGCTATGCGATTTTTTTGATACGATAAAATCCAAAAGTTTAACAGGGTGGCACAAAGTGGATGGTATTTTGGACGTATGTGGAATACTACTTTGTTATTTCAAACAGAACACCCTGTATAGCGTAGCATTTTTTGATTTGTTATTTCTTTCGTAACTCTTTCGCTTATAACTTCAACCGTTTTCGAGATTATAATCATTTGTGGAACTTTTTTTCAAAGCTTGACTCTTGTGTAATGGTATATTAAAGGTTAGTTCATACAGCAAATAAAAAAAGAATAATAAATAATGTCCCAATTGAATCACATATTTGTAACGACTTGACATGACATGTGTAATTTCATTGGTGCAATCTTATTCATTATTGTTCTTATTTGCTGTATAAACTAACCTAATGTTTCTATTTCTAAAGAGTGGGGTAACAGAGATGAATTAAATTTTTTATATGGAATATTTATCGTAGACAGCTATAAAATGTCATAGCCAAGCATAACATTCATGATATCGTCTTGATCAAGCTTCGTTGAGAGTCTTTCCGATTTCACTTTGAGTATGAAATTAACTAAGATACCATCCACCGTGGCTCACCCTGTATATGCACCTATTTTCATCTTCGTTCTTCGAATTTTGTGATTGGAAAGCCATCATTATTGAAGGTTCATCAACTATTCACCATTTTTTTGCTGAAAGAAAATCGAAGAAAAAAATCTGATGTGTTGAAGTATAGAATTTTGAATAACACAACGGAAACAATCAAGTAGAGTCAAATCGGGCAAACGGGGAGACTAATATTAAAGTACATATCGGGAAATCTGGGATAATAATCATATATTTCCTAAAATTTTTGCCACTAGGATCTTGAGAAGAATAAGACATTGAATTGATAGACAAATCAATATTTTGAGGTGGAAACACAACACAAAACAATCATTGAGATTGATTAATTTTGGCTGTCAAACAAGTTTGAATTCCATCGAAAACATTCCCAAATTGTAGGTAAACATCTACATGAATTTCTTTGAAATTATGCCCTAGATCGGTGCAAAAAGGACTGAAATAAAATGGCGAAGTGATTATATTCCAGTGCAGCCATCAATTGAAGTTTTTTCTTCAGTGATGAGACACGATAATAATTATTGTTACTGTTTGAATGCCTTCTCTGTTTAGTGAGACTTTAACACTCCCACTGTATAATTACTTTCAAATCACTCACAATCAACGTGGATTACACGTCTCGCATGACAATCTAATTGCCAAGAAACGCCAAACAATAATTAAATGACTATCAAGATTTGTAAACACGATGTTAGAGATGTTGACGACCATCTCTACGAAACGGAACATCTTCTTTAATCGAGGGACAATAGACGATTTCAAAATGATTAAAATAAGGAACTAGATCGTGTTTTTGTCTGTTTGTATCGAGATTTTATATATTTGATGTAGTTTCACTTCAATTATTGAAGATTAAAGGAGTAATCACTCTTTCAGTTGTTTCAAATATAGGGTGATTCACATAAAAACCGACATAGAGCAGGGGCATGTAGGGGGTCCCAAAATATGGCAATTTAACGCAATTTACCTCTATACCAAGTTGCTTCCCTAAGGAGTTATAGGCTTTGAAAGTGAAGTTATAAATTTTGAGAAAAATCAATATCTCCGTTATTCTTGAACTTAAAGCAACCAAATTTGGTACACTTTGTGGATGTATTCAGGGCGTTACTTGACAGTAACTAGAGTTTAATTGGAATTTGTAAAGGGAGTATACCGGGTGGCGCACCATTAATATTCAACAGAATTTTGTTAACCCTTGATGGCTTTGTTTTGTGGGCAATTCAATTCTAAAACTTTTCTTACTCCAGTAATTTTTCGAAAAACCTCATCATTTTCAACAAAAACTCGAATAACTTAAAACGCGCGTTCTAGGTGTGTTATTTAAAATCATCGAAAATTCAAAAGTTGGCTATGAAAATAAACGTCAAACAAGAAAGTAGGTCATTTAATGTGATCAGTAGGAATTGGCTGGCAAATTATTATTTAGATACGTAACAAAATACTTAAAGTAAGTACAGATAATTTATAACTTCACTTTCAAAGCCTATAACTCCTTAGGGAAGCAACTTGGTATAGAGGTAAGTTGCGTTAAATTGCCATATTTTGGGACCCCCTACATGCCCCTGCTCTATGTCGGTTCTTATGTGAATCACCCTGTATATCGAAAGTTATTTTCTGAATTCCTAGTATGATTATCAGATAACGCCTTTTAATATATTCGTATAGCCTGAAACATATAGGAGGTACGATGAATTCAGATATATTCAGTACATCATAAACATTTCAAATATCACAAGCAAAATGCCAAAACAAGTAACTACATACAAGCAAATGACATGAAAATACTTGTCCCGTCAGCTGCTCTATTTCGGGAACTATTAAAACTCGCCAACTAGACAGTAATTTTCCTGTTTGGTTCGACGGTATCAATCACATATGACAGCTTTATAACTGGCCCCGATTGTGGAACACGTTAATATAAATTACCTTCGGAGATTTTTTGAATATAATTGCACCGAGAATCGTGTATTGTTGATTCCAATTACGGTTTTCTCTATACTCTTCTGCTCGGTCTTCTCCTATATAATGAATGTTCAGCTGGAGTTACTTTATGGCCGAAATTATTGCTCGTAATGCACGGGTATCGAGTATTGGTCCTTCGGTCCGGATACCAGGTCATTTCACAAAATCGTCTTCCATCAGAAACAAACGAAAGAAGAAGGTTGGGTAAGTAGATTGGCTATACTTCTTCTGGTTCTGGTTCTGGATTTTGTGGTTCGAATTTTCGTTTCAAATGTGTGGTAGAAAAATGGAACATGTCCT
The DNA here is from genome assembly GCA_037013635.1 of Plagiodera versicolora. Taxonomy (NCBI): domain Eukaryota; kingdom Metazoa; phylum Arthropoda; class Insecta; order Coleoptera; family Chrysomelidae; genus Plagiodera; species Plagiodera versicolora. The sequence goes on along the minus strand of CM072991.1, from coordinate 4,094,522 downwards.
CTCAGATTTTCGTCACTAAAATATGAAAAAAACCTATATTGGAAGACTGGACCACTTTTAAATTTTGAATTCTAGAATCATGTATAATTATCATACAGTTACCTATTTTTGGGTATATTACGCTAGATACCAATTGCTAAACCTGTTTGAAAAATAAAAAATATTGATCTGTTTGAATATTCTCAATATTAATATTGTTTTTCAATCAACATTCATATCATTATAGAAATGGGGAACAAATATTCACCAAATCGTATATTGTAAATTATATTCATCACTGTATCTACTATCTACTACTATCATAGTATGAACATTTGATATGGTAAACGTGGCACCACCGTAACACTATGCAAACGTCGTGTGAAGTAAATAAAGAACCTAAGCTTAATTTTCAGTAGTCGTTGACATCTCAAACAGACCAATAAGAGGTCAATTCAATAACTGACGTTTGTTATATCAATAATTCAGCAACCTTGAACGAATGTTGAACGCATTTACATGTATACCAGAATTCTTCTAGGTTTATATTTAGGTACATGATGTAATGATCAAATGTGGAAAATTCGATGTAGTTTAGTCGCCCTTTGTTTTATAATTATTTCTAATGATGATAGACATTTATAATTTCTACATGAGTAACACGACATATTGAATATTTAATATCACAATTTGAATATGTAATTCTGGATGATCCTAAAATCTGGACAAAACTGGGACAGAGTGGTATATTACTGTTTTAAATAATAATTTGGAAAGAAATTTGGAATATACATTTCGGATAGTTTTGTAAATATTGTTGAAAAATATTCACAATATTATAGCCTTCAATAATCAACTATGCTGCTTGGAACCTTCAGGAACTTTTTTAAGCGTATCTCCACAGTACAACTCAACATACAGTAGTGTTACTGCTGTCGTTCTTTTCGTTGTTGGTCTCCATAAGTTTAATTTTTCATAAGACGATTGTACAGGAAATCTTGCTCTTCCGCCTGTGTGAAATTTTCACGGAATCAAATGTCAGGACCAACTTTGGCTTCAAAAAATAATAACCCCAACTCAATAACCGATATAAAATCGACACAAAATTACTGTTTTCCGAAGAATTAAAACTGATCGATATCGAATTACGTAGATTACCTTTTGAATACTTTGGTTGCATTCACATGATTTCATGAACTTTTGCACCATTCAAAACACAAAAGCCTAGCCTGCGTGACATGTCCACTGCGCATATTTCTCACGATTGGACATGCGCACTCCCAATTTCAGGAGACAAAAAGGGACAAGTGATCCAACTGTACCTAGAATAGATTCATACTATGGTATCTTCCCAAACTGTACAGAAACTTTCATTACTGTAAACTATTTTCAAAAAATTCTAAGCAAGACACGGTTCGACATGTTTTAACGACTATAATTAATATTCTATTGAATTTATGTTGTTTTCTAAATTATCCCGTAACTGTCTAGCGTCTAGTCTATCCATTTTATCAATCGCGTGTTCTGTACCAATAATTCTCGACTACTCCCCGTACAAAACCTCTTCACTCGACTTCGTTTCAACATTGAGCAACGCAAGGTTTTGATTTATAGCTCTTTTATAGAGTTATTAATATGTTGTATTGTTCTTGTTCGTATCCGGAGGAGACCTTGAGATAGTTTCTTGAACCCCATCATCAATACGAAAGACCTGCTGGCTCAGCTCTTTCGGCTTTTCTAGTACCTACCGATTCCAGATAGATATTCTTTCATTTACACTATCATTACTGGATTATTACGGCGCTAGGCCGATATCACCTCGTGAAATAGACGTCAATTTGGTGTGTGGAACCGTTCATTATCTTCCTTCGGGCTTTTACGATGGGATTTTTTACGAGAAACTATATACCTTATTTCTAATTAATGTATGTATACATTATCGATAATGAAAAGGCTCTGCGAGAAGCTAGACTCACCGAGGTTATTATGACATGGTAATGAGAAAATTTCGATATTATAAGAAAACGAGGCTGTTGATCTCGTTCAAGAATTAACATCCTTCAAACTATAAGTTATTCTTGTAGATTTGTCTACGAATTGGAAAGAGCATGTATCGGCTATAAGTAGCATGTGGGCACAAAACTACATTGGTTTGAAAATACTGAAGCAATATTCCACTATTAATATAGGAAAGACATACTACTTCACATGTATTGAGTCTCATATTTGATGGTGTTATGTTCTTCGCCATACAAAAAATGGCCATAAGATACCTTTGTGGACTAACAAACAGACTGGAGATCCCGATTTCTCATTTCTAGTACGAAGTATTGAAGAAAGAAATTACTGATATATAAATATTTTTCTGTTTCTTCTGGAAATCGATATCGAATTCTCATTGTTCAATAATTTTTGAATAATACTATTTAAATATTTCTCTATTCATAAAATTTTGGGACATAATTAACAAAACAATCGCAAAAAATATAAAATATGATCATCAGTTACCTTTGTATAAATATGTCGCCATTAGTACGAGTAAATCATTTTGGTTTCCTCGTGAAACTACTAACTATTTTTGACACAATGTTTTGCTAAATACTTGAATGATGGATGTAATTACATGAAACTCTATCGATATATCCGGAAACAATCATATACATTACACCAACTAATTTGGACGTTGGAAAACCTTTTGGGTGCAAAACTCTACATAACATACATTAGCAAAACAATCGCAAAAAATATAAAATATGATCATCAGTTGAAAATGCATCAAATCATGATTATTTCTGATGTCTGCAGATGAATTTTGGCATATGACAAATATGTACTTGAATGGATATCTGTTGGAGACTATGATTAATCAGACATTTTGTGCATCTTAAATTCATCAAGTTTGGAACTTGAAGAAGCTGAAATAGATGTGAGATTTCCTCATTAAATTGTTAATGGAACTTATCCAAATCTGATATTACTCTTCAATTTGAATTTGAATCCCAGAGGAATAAAAGTTTCAGAGTTTTCACGGTTCTTCGTTATAGCACGATATAGTATGGTATGTAAGAATCAATCACAAGAATAGTTAAACTGGCAAATGAGAAAACTGTTTTTTTTTTTATTTTTCGAAAACAGATTTACGGAGTGATTATCAGTTTCTTCAAAAATCGCCTTTTTCAACATTTTCAGAAATTGATTAGGAGTTGTTAAAAGCCGTTCAAATGAGAATCAGTCAGTTATGGAAGGTATTTCGCCATAAAAGTTCCATGCAACAAAAGGTTACGTTTTTGTATAAAATTTACTAATGACAGTGGCGGATCTAGGTTTGCTGGCGCCCTGGTCTAACGATTAAATTCTTCAATTTTCAAAATGATTAAGTTTTATTACGATAAAAAAAATTGCGAACTAAATTTTCGTTATAACTCAGTTATAACTCAGCTCCTATCCCTTTCACTCTCTCTAGATTCGCAATAGACTCACGAAGGAATTTTATAAAATGTAAAAAATAATTGATAATTTTCAATGGTTTTACCAGTCATTACATCGTTGATATAGGTACGATATTTGTGATTAATTGAAAAAAAATCATTATTAGTGGTAGAATTTTACGATAAATTCAAATTTTCCAGTTCTAACAAGTATGTCCTTGGAGATTTTTATCCAACATGATACTTATGTCCACCTATTCTTCGGACTTCTTGGATATTTCTATTTTCGAAAGAGACAGTTTTTGAAGGAACTAAAAATCACTCAATATATCTGATAGGGGCTAAATTAGTTTTCAGACGAGCCGTTTTCGACAACATTTTCCATTTCTCCTTTTTTTTTCTGAATACAAATGAACATTCCTTACAATTGTGGAGTACTTCCCGAATGTCGATGCAAAATTCTAAAATAAAAAATAATTACAGAGCCTCCCGTTCTGGATATTCTTCTCCTCCTCGTTATTTTTCACACACCTACCATGTGACACATGTGTTAAATCAAGGCGTGTCCGAGAATCAACACTTGTTTACCAACATTGATGGATGACATCTATACCATGTGTTGCGGAAATATCGAAACATGCCTCGGTAACATGAGCATTTCGGGAAACAGCATTAAGACATTTCGGTTGGGGTGAATAAACAACAACTCCACAGAAAAGTGTAACATTTTCGATGGCGAAATGACAGAGAAATTTAGCTGAAACGTGAGTCAACTTAAAATTCCAACATCGCACGTTTCGGCATACGTTTGTTTTTTATTGTTGCGTGAAATGGGAGCTTTGCATCTTTGAAATTCGAGTCGCATTGTGAAAAAGTGGAGAAAAAAAGGCGAAATAACAAAGCCAATTCGAGTTTGCAGCAGAAATTAGGTAACCGAATACCTGTGTATAAATATGTCGCCATTAGTACGAGTAAATCATTTTGGTTTCCTCGTAAAACTACTAACCATTTTTGACACAATGTTTTGCTAAATACTTGAATGATGGATGTTATTACATGAAACTCTATCGATATATCCGGAAACAATCGTATACATTACACCAACTAATTTGGACGTTGGAAAAACCTTTTGGGGGCAAAGCTCTACATAACGATCCCAGCAACTCAAGATGGAGTTTGAAGAAATAATTCATCAATACGAAGAAAACAGACATATTTTTGTGAAGATCTAAAGACACTTAGTTTTAATTTCCTGTTGAAATCGAATGTTCAATCAATATATTCAATTCCTGAAAATGCTAAGAACAGTTAATTTTCAATAACAATAGTGTAGAAGAAAAACTATAGAATTTCAATAGGCTAGGTACCAATTGGATCAGCAACATTGCACAATAATAACAAATTAATATTTCATTCAATTTCTCAACTCAAAACAGATGAGCAGATTCTTTCATTCGAATAATTCAACGGTGATTGTATTTTTGTGCTAATATTTCAACATCGTATGAATAACACTATAGCAATAAGGTTTTTTTGGGAATACAGCTGTGGAAAAAAAGTGGCAATAGTGCATATTTAGTAGAGCTGTCACAACTCTCTATTGTTGGTTTATAGATTTCATATGTTTGTGTGAGTTTGTAATGTGAATAAATGAATTTTACAGGAGACAAAAATGAATTCTAAATGTGAATTTTTATGTACGATGAACTCAAACTGACGAATAAGAATTAATTCGTCAGATATAGGACAACCTGAGCCAAGATTTCCACTGACCTGACCTGAAGACTATTTTTGAAATAATTTTTTCTGGCAGGTTCATTGATATAGATTTCATCAAGAATTAGTTGAAAAAAACAGCAAAATTCAAATTGACTATATTTTAGAAATGACAAATGTGAGGATTTAGAGTTAATGATTGATCCTGACATTGAAGTAATTAAAGCTGTGTTATTATATTTGAAGCCATGCAAAAACGAGCACTTGATGTAGAATAATGATGAATTTAGATTTTGTTTCTCAAAACGAATAGCTATATCACTTTTGTGAAAATGAAATTCATGGAGATATGAATAAACATCATATTGGTCATATCACTTTCATTAATTAGTATCGAAACATTCTAAATTCTAAGGATAATACTTGTATACTGAATATCTCATGAAATATTACTTAAATTCCATGAATTTTTTTCAATTTAGAATATACTAATTCGAAAGTTTTATTTATTGTTCATTTTCATGTCACTGTTCTGTGTTATGAAATAATGTTTTATTTCTGTCTCACAGATAGCAATTCATTAGATACCTTCATTACTGATTTTATATACGAGGAATGTCTATTGCAACAACATCTGTCCGATAACTTTACCTGAAAGTACCCAAATAAATTAACCCCCGGATAGCCAAATTACCTGACAGATTGTTATTCGCTAGATAGTTGAAATTTATATGAGAGTAAAGGACCGGCCCTAGACTTTAAATCAATCCAACATACCATCATTCACTTGTTTATGCGAACTTTGATTGAATTTATTTGCGCACCTCGTATATGAGAGAAATACTGTAACATTCAGAAACAAATTATTCAGGTATCCTCATGCTGACGTCTGTATAGCTCATCACCCCTTTTCCAAACCCGAAACTACCCTCTACCAACATGATAATATCCACAGTTACCACCAAGAGTCTCTAGGGGAAGGAATGAAGGCCATCATCACTCAATTCATCTATCCTCTCTATAGGGTGTTGTCGATGGATAAAGTGGTCAATTTGTAAGGGACTGAACGATAGGAGACATTTTGCTCGTATACAGAGTGGAAAAGTTTTCCTATTAATTACGTGATGCGAGAAATATCCAAATCCAAAAAGTCAACTTCAAAGTTGTAGCGTAGTAGTGAAGTTTGATTAACGTATCGCCCTGTATAGCTTCTGGCAATGGAATTTCAATTGAGATATATTTTCCTCACACAATTGAATGATGAAGGCTGATAGTGATTGAAAATTAATAACTTGATCTAAATAATATTCATTTTATGCCACGTATTTTCTAAAATCTCTAAATCTCTAAATGTTCCCAATATCCGTGATATTTTCAAATGATTTTTTATGTCCAGATTGTGAGCACTTATACAAAATAGTAAGTCCTTCTTAAGTGCATTGAACTTGTTAGGAACTAATCAGAAGAATTTGCTGATTTCTTGGAAATTATTCTGAAGATCATGCGCAGTTCGTGTCAATTGTTCTCTGTGTTGCTTGTCATTCGATTTTTACCTAAAATAAGCGTTTCTAAATTTCGACTGTTGAGTTCATTCGGACTTATGAATCATAGATTATATACAGGGCGATTCATTAGGAATGGACATTTTTTGAACTGGAGATACTTCACACCAAAATATGGCGATTGAGCTCGTCTTTGAAGTTGGCATTTATATGTTTTTTGACATGAAAATTATGAATTTCATGCTGAATTTAGCACTATTCATACAAAACATTGTTCACACCTTGTTACTTAGGTATATGACAACATATATTTTTTGCCTAACGAGTAATGGCTAAAATGACTAGAAAATCTGAAATGCACTTCAATTTTGGATAAAAAAGGTACTGCTATTTATTTCATACAACTCTGTCAGTTTCATCATCTCCTTACAAACATTCACTGAATTTTTTTCATCGAACGTGAATTATTCTAAAGAAATCTCGAATTGAATCTCCAACTTTCAACATTTTACATGCTAAGCTCAATCACTATATTTTAGTGTGTAGTATCTCCAGTCCAGAGATTGTCGATTGTTTGTCTCTAACGTCACCTTTCGTTAAAAATGGTTTTTCATTATTTTTGGTAATGTGTTGAAATTAGAATCAAATCAGAATCACTTCAACGTAAAATCTCTGACAACTGTCGAAGGCGAATTTATGACTTACGAATCCATGATTGTTTAGTGGGTACATCCCAATTATTACCTTTCTCCGAAGTCATTTATGAGTTGATATTAGCCTAAATTCGTGTACCATACCATTCTCCCATTTCGTTTTGATTAAAATCACGTTTTACTATTCGAGAACCGTGTGTAATTTGACAGAGGGCCGTAGGCCTAAAAAGAGACGTGTTGGTATCGAAACGATAGCTCGTCAACAATGATGAGAATTGGGTCGAGATTATTCGAGTCGAGTCCAGCCGGCAAAATCTAATCTTACCCGGTGCCTTATTAGCCGCTTCTGACGTGTCAGGAGTGAACCTTCAAGGGTGACGAACCCATCGTTCAATTTCTACCATGCTGACACGTCAGGGGCGTAGAGAAAACATAGTTACAGGGATCGTTACAATATAAATGAGAACTTTATTTCATAGTATTTTTCGAGAATTACTACATGCAATGAAGTTTCAAAAAAATAATATACGTATATCAATATCCGTCATTCAAATACAACAACATACATATACAGGGTGTGCCACGATGGTATCTTAGACGTATATGAAAAAGGAAAATTGACATATTCCTGAAAATTTGATTATTCAAATGGTCACTCGTGATTTACTAATCATTAATTTTTCTTAACAACGCGACGTTGCTGTTTTATATTGAAAAGTAGCTCCTTCTTTGTTATTTTATATAGAATACTCAGTATATTACAGCATTTATTGATTTGATATCTCTTTTTCAACAGTTTTTCTTGATATCTCCATGTACCTTCAGTGAAAATAAAATCGGGAAGACTTTCAACGAAGCCTGCAACAATATCATAAATGAAATTTGGCTCCCCATAAAGTTACTGTTTAGGTAATAGGAACACATATTATTCGAAAGCGACTTCAGATAATTGAATAATATACAGGGCATTCCATTAAAAAACAGTTTTTTCTATTTTTGTGTCTACTGGTAAAATCACGATTTTTAAGTGACCCTGTAATCCGCAGACCTTTGCTATACTACACTCCCCGATTATGAAGTTTCTAAGCATGTAGATAACACAATTATGAACATAAGAGCAAAGTCATGTTTTGAACTACAATTTTGGAATATGATTATCATCTCGAAAGCGGTTGAGGATAGGTATTAAGCAAAACTGAAATCGGAGAATGCTCCAACTCAGAGTGTCCTATTTCAAATAACAAAGTTGGTTCTGCTTTTCGGTTTGCATTACTGAAAATATTTTCAGGACCATTCTCCCTCTCTTTTCCCAGATACGTGTAAGACTTACCCTACATATAATAATCTTATTGAGTTATTCATTCATTTCTATAGAAGGTTCATCTGACAATTACAATTCGAGTTGCCAGGATTGATAGAGGAGATTCCACTTCAGGACACAGTCAACATTGCCTTAAAGTTGTTTAAGGAATAAGGCCTTGAACTATGGATATCGAGTCATAGGACTCCCTGTATGAAAAGTATCCTGCCAATGTCTCCAGGAAGATGTTTCATGATTTCGCGTGAAAGCCTGACAAAAATTCTTGCTTTTGCATTTGAATTAGTAGGGAGTCATAACAGGATGTACAAAGAGTTGGAAAACGACCTCATCATGGATTTTTTTTTATATAAAACTTCTCACGAAAGGAGACATCCTGTAATGTTTAGAGAACATCGTGAGAAGCAAGGGAGAGGAGGTAAAAATTGGTGTTCTTTTTAAATTTCTGAAAGTCATATGCCTCGGGGAACACCTCCTTGGGCAATGAGTTCCAGAGCCTCGATGTTCGATGGGTGAACGAGTCTTTGAAAAAAGATCACCAGGTCACCAAATTAACCAAAAAGGGGCGTGAAGACTGGACTTGACGGGTTAACCTCGGAGAGACCTCCAAAAGAGGAACGATTGTTGATATTTCAGAAGAGCACCGCCCATGAAAATATCTATAGAATAGAAATAGATCGCCAACCCTTCTACGGTGTTAGCGAGTTAGTAAGCGAAGCATCACCGACGAGACGAATTGCCCTTTTCTGGACAGAATCCAACAGCTTCAGGATATGTTTAGGTGCTGTACTCCAAATATGGGAACAGTATTCCAGGACAGGTCGGATTTGTGCCTTATAGATCGTGAGCAGCTGACTGGAAGTGAAATAGTTCCTGGCACGAAACAAAAAACCAAGTTTTTGGGATAGCATCAGATGAGATGCTTCCCAAGTATACCTCCGAAAAGAAATTCAAAACAAGTATAACTTGCAGAAATGCATGGCATGGAGGACCTTCAATCAATGCAGAATTGACCTATTATACAGATGGTTCAGAAACAGATCAAGATGTAGGTGCAAGTAATATATATTATATTGGATTAGATTAGAAAAGGGGCTAGTGTGTTTCTGGGAGCCTCCACACTGCGACCTCTACAGATATATTAAGTATGCCCTTTCGCTATGCTAGAGTTCTGAGGTTAGGCCTATCCTAGTGACTATCTCCACAGTCCAGACCTCAGCTCCTCCATGTACCGGGAAAGTTGCGGTTTCACCTCTCCCAGCACAGAAAACTTTAGCCTCGACAGCCTTTCGCAGTAGGACAGAATGTCTGCTGAGGTTTCCTCATCTTCTTGACAGAACCTACGATGGCTATGTCTGTGAGTCCGATGTTATTCATGTGTTTATTAAGCCTACAGTGCCCGGTAAGGAGCCAACCATAATCCTGATTGTTCGTCCATTGTGTCTTAGTAGGTACTCTGGAAACTTTGATGATGGTTTTTTTTGGCCAGTCTGATTTCCGGCGCCCTTTTCCACTATTCATGGGAAAATACTCGACGGTATTCCAAGTCCAATGAAAACACCATTGCTATTTACTCCGACAACCAAGCGGCTATCAAAGCAATCAGCTCTAGTCAAGTTAACTTCAAACATATCTGAGATCGCTTAATAACCCTTCAGAATCTGGACAGTCTGTGGCTCAGCGAAAGCACAGAAAAAAAAATCCTACAGTGCTTGAATCAATAAGTATTCTCATTAATGGTGGAAAAGGGCGCAGGGAATGAGACAGACCAAAAAGTTGAACAAAGAGCCATCGTGAAAATTTTCAGAGTACCTACTGGACCACAATAGCTGAAAAATCCGAATCACGGTTGAGAGAGAGAGAGAGTATATGTTTATTGTCCAAGATACAAAACCTTATTGACAAACAATGGTAAAAAAATAAAAAATAAATAAAAATAAATTACATCGAAATAAGTTTACGTTTACAAATTACGTGGACACAATACATACAAATAATCACATTCGGGTAAATATACACATATATCATTACACAGTAGGCTTTACTTTTTCAGTAGATGGAGGACCTAAAGCCTATGGAGTATAGTTACAAGGATATGCCTTGATCCGGAACTACATTACAATAAGGCGTACACACAAGATTTGTAAAGGTCACAATGTGAAGCCTCCCAGAAGCACTAGGTCTCATTCTAATTCAATTTAATATCTGATCATTGTTGATTGATGTCCTATTTTTACATTTTACAGCGCCCTCATCGATAGTTGAAGTCACCAACGATTGTCAATTTCATCATCATCTGCTTATCTGAATACTGGAATATGATATAGCTGGAAATATGCTGCATGTTATCTGCCCATTTGCTATTATTTATTGCCATCAACCTCGCAAGTGACAATACACGTACACGGTGTGGTAATGGCCTGGAAATTGTTTTATTGCTTTGCCGATTCAACATTGATGTAAACCACTTGAAGATATAATTATGCTCAGCCCTGCCCATCCATCATTTCTACGCAAACACTATGAAAGATGCCGACTGGAAACAACATACGAGATTATGTTTTCCAACAATTATTATTGATGGACGATGACGATTATTTTAATAGGCGTTTGTTGATCTAAATTATTCACCACTGATGATTCATTCGCATGGTCATTCAACTAAACAATGTGCTCATATTGTGAGTCGGAGTATTTTTTTCGTTGTGAAAACAAATTAGTTCATCTTTATGCAACATTGGTGCTATCATTGAAATTATACATCAGCTGGAGCATATATCTTGAATATGGAGAAAGCTGTCAGTTGTCTCTCTGATTCATAAATGTTTTTTTATTTATTTTATCTCGAACTAACAGAACAGTGGTGGAGAATTGTATACAGGTTTTTTTTATGTAAAACTTCTCACGAAAGGAGACATCCTGTAATGTTCAGAGAACATCGTGAGAAGCAAGGGAAAGGAGATAGGAATTGGTGTTTTTAAATTTATGAAGGTCATATGCCTCGGGGAACACCTCCCTGGGCAATGTGTTCCAGAGCCTCGCTGTTCGTTGCATGTACGAGTCTTTGAAAAGAGATGTTCTGCAGGTCACCAAACTAACCAAAAAGGGGTGTGAAAACTGGACTTGTATCCGGGAAAATGTGGAAAATCTCTTGGATTCAGACACAATATGAAAATATTTCTCACAAAAGTTTCTTATATGTGTTCCGTATTTTATTGTTCATTGTACTGAATGGAGTCCAAAGGATACATTGCTTACATCAATTATTGTATGTACTTTATTGTACATTATTCTCTCTGAGCATAGGCGTAACGAGGGAGGGGTTATTGGGGACGTAAAACCCCATTATGAGAAATAAAAAAATTGCCACAATTTAAAAAAATAAAAATTTGAAAGATTTTGTTTTTTCAAATTTATTTTGTGGGAAGAGAAAAAATGCCAGAAACACAAGAAAAGAAAGTGCAAACATAGTTAGTTATTTTAACGAATAAAGTGTACACTAAAATGACAAATTCAAACTTAATTCTTTATGGTAACTTTGGTGATCCAAAAATCATATTCTTCAATTGGTATTGGTGGGACTGGGATCAATATCATTAGAGAAAAACTATTGTTTCTTTGCCTTTATTAAAGAAAAACTGTTGTTTCTTTGCCAAAGGCAAAGGCAAAAGGCAAAGAAACAATAGTTTTTCTCTAATGATATTGATCCCAGTCCCACCAATACCAATTGAAGAATTAAAACTTAATACTGTTTATTTCCTTCCTATTACATATTGAAACCAATAAATAGGGTTACTTGTATTCGAAAGCCATTGCTCAATTGCCCTTTCAAAAATAATACTTTTAACCAAAATAACATTTACTTTAACTTTCAAAATGACATTTATATAAAAATATGATATATTTATTCAATTTGAAGCTACAAGAATATTGTATAATATCTATATATTATGTCTATATTATAAGAAATCTTTTTTTGAAGGGAGTAATATGTAATTGTGGAATAAGGTTGGTAGGTTTCAAAGTTCGACGTTCTCTAGGTTTGAAATAGATTCTCCTAGATGCTTTACTCTCCTGTAGTTTAGTGCCTCACAATTGCACAAAATGTGTTCAATTGTCTCTGGATCCAAATCATACAATCTTCAAGTTTGGTCACCTTGGTAGAGCCACATCTTTTGTAAAGGCACATTACCTGTAAGGAGACCTATTACTAATCTTATCTGATCTCTTGGCATCTGTAGGATGCTGTCCCCATTGAAATCTAGTGGTTAACGTGGATCAACGTCACGCTTTTTTTCAACAAAAATATTTCTTGTAATATGTCCTTGAAACATATCTAATTCTCTCAGTTGGTCAGGGTTTACCTTCATCTTTCAAATGGAAAGGCAAAACAATAATGTGAATAACTTTCAAAAGGCTCAATAACCATGAGAGTCAATTCCTAAAATTCCCCCACCAGAATATAGTTTTCGTATGAAGAACTAAAAAAAAATTACTACATCCTGGTCACGAATTAATAGATATAATTATTAATTTACCAAAATACACTGAAGAACTCTAACTAACTGAATTGATCTATTGAGTTTGTATTTCGTATGTAACAACAATTTCGATCATTTTGACAGGTGTCAAGTACCAAAACAAAATCTTCGAGAATGATGCTGAAATAAAACAGCTGAAGATCCGTGGACTTGTAGGGGTTTCTACGTCATACTGCACCACATCAATCAGGACGACCATTAGAAATAGCAATAACGAATCCATCGCATAATTCAACCAACAGAAAGAATACAAAATATAAATGATTGCATTCACCTCAATTGAGTAATGATGAATAGCACACAAAGTGAATTTAATGATACGTAGACAACGGTTATTACACCTTATAATCTACCAGTTTACCATGCGCTTGAAGATTCCATGAAAAAAATATAAGGCGCTTGTTAGAATCGTTAGTGAGTAGTTTGAAAAGAGGAAACTGAAACCGGTCAAGTATTCACAGGTTTGATGTCTCACTCTTGAGAGTCAGTTCGAGTTAATCGTTGATCGGGCGATTGCTCAATGTCTCTCTGTGATTCAAATGCCTCTTTCTTTCCTAAGAACACCGTCAACTCTGCCTACTACGATTGTCTCGATGATTTTTAGTCATGGAGTGTAAAAGGGTACACGAAATGATTTTCTTTCAATGAACGTAGCCTTCATTACTGTTCATAAAAAAGGTTCACAAGACGTAATGGAATACTGTACTGGGTGTACAATTGAAAAAAAAATTTTTGCTCATTGAAATTTCCTGAATCAATGCTTATTAGGAAAATTCAGAAAAATTTCATCAAATCTTCAATTGCAGCTTCACAATATCATAATTTATTGAAAAAAAAGTTAAAACTGGAGACAGAATCACATTGAATTCAATGATGAACAAAATTTACATGGCATCATATTGAAAAATAGAATGATTTTGTTTATTTTGAAATATTTTGAAACTGTATCTCTGCACAAATGTCACACTTTCATCTGAAATATTTTCCTGTATTGTTATTGCACCCAATATTGTTCGAATGCAAAAAAACACATTCAAGAGGATTTTATAGGTGCACGTTAGATGCTTCGATAAATCAGATGAAAAAAACATGAAAGTTCGTCAAAAAAATTTGCTTCTAGCAATTGACAGATCAAAAATAAAAATGAATTCGTAGTATGAGAGTGCAATTGTCAAGTTAATAATTTGTGTTGTAATTATTATATCGAATGTTTGAAAAAAGCATTCTCTACACAATGAGCTATTTCAGTCATTGTTTTAGCTCCAAACCGTTGGCATTCGATCGCTGTCATTGGCTGTGACGTCAGGTGCAGGTTCTTCATTCAGGTGTACGATTTCTTGAACAATTTGAATGATTAACTCAACCTTATTTTCCGTTTCGAAGTATCGTTGGAAAAAAAGACGAAAAGCAACACCGCACTTTCTGGTTAGCTGCCAGAACTATCTTGCCTAAATAGACTATAGCTTTGCGTTTTGGAACACTACGCTTTTATAATAGTGATGTCAATTTCCTCATCAGTATTCTGTTATACTAAGAATTATTTACTTCTCAGTTCGATTATTGTTAAAAACCCATTTTCTTGTTTCTCAAACTATCATGTGTTCTCAACTACTTGATTTCATGAACTCTCGCAGTGTGTTTCTATTTCCAAAACTCTGAAGAATCGTTATGAACCGCAACCTAGTCATTCGTAAGATATATTCTTGGATAATTTCCAGTCGAGGACTCATCAGATGTACTTTTTCCAGGAAGGATTTCAAGATGCTCCGAAATCAAGTCATCAACTCTCGAGGCGTTCAGTACATTTGTACATTCATAAATGTCTTGTCTCCTTCTGTAAAGCAATGGTCTCCAACCTCTTGGTGCTTGCACCTTCCTCAAAAAATTATTGTGTCCCCTCGATTTCTCTTCTTTTTCATAAAACTTCCCACGAGAGGAGACATCCTGTAATGTTCAGAGAACATCGTGAGAAGCAAGGGAAAGGAGGTAGGAATTGGTGTTCTTTTCAAATTTCTGAAGGTCATATTATTCGATAAAGACTCAACTGATATTATAATTTATTCAAAAATACTATACAATATCATGTAAGAATATACCTAGAATAATAATTATTCATTATAAGAAATACTAATTGTTAAATGTGTTAAAAACGAGTGCTACTGAAATACAAAAAGAAAATAAATAATTAATACAGTGGAAATTCAATGCGAGGTTGAGCTTGTTTTCCAGCACAAATGTTTTTAAAACGTGGTATCATTGACACCTATTTGACTTTGTTAGGTTTGTATTCGCCTTCCTTGCAACAGTCTCGCACCCCCTCAAGAGAACGCCCCCCATGTAGGTTGGAAACTACTGCCTTGAAGTTCATCTGGAACTACACGCACGCGTATGACCATAGAGTCAGGTTTAAACATACAAGTAATCATTGGCTTAACTAGAGTTGACTAATAACCCACTAGTCAACCACACTTACTCAAATATTTTATTTATCAAATTGTTATTCCAATTTTTTTTAATTCTTTCAAGCAAAGGGGGGATTTCGTCCCAATAACCCCCCTTCGTTACGTCT
The DNA here is from genome assembly GCA_037013635.1 of Plagiodera versicolora. Lineage (NCBI taxonomy): Eukaryota > Metazoa > Arthropoda > Insecta > Coleoptera > Chrysomelidae > Plagiodera > Plagiodera versicolora. The sequence goes on along the minus strand of CM072991.1, from coordinate 4,078,816 downwards.
ATGCAAGTGATACTAACAAACTTAAATAAACAAATAAAATAAGTTTGTCGAGCAGTCAGTCAGTCGAATTGACTGTCGTCCGTTCTCCGGCCGACCCCTTTGAGAATTCGCCGATGAAATCTCGAGCGATCATTCCGCGTCTCTATTTGGATCTGGCTCATTTTCCAGCGGTTATCTCTCCTCCGGTCGAGAAGAAGTCAACCGAGATGCCCGTCTAATGGCCGCGACGAATTTATTCCATCTCCGTCCACCGTATTTTAATTAGATATTTCTACAACTGTTTCATTCCGTGTGACATAACTCCTTATTTGTTGATCGGAGATTGATCTGGCCGAGTCTAGATGACGGATAAGCGTGCTTTATGTTTCAATCGCAGCGACCGAAATAGGAGAGGAGATTCGGAATGTCGGGACGAGTCTGTCTCGTTCATTGAGAACATTAAAGAAAGAATCGACACCTTTTACGGTGATTGTATAAATTGGAAGTGACGATGATAGGAGGATAACGAACGACAGAGACAATTATCGACTTATCTACTGAATTAATTGAGATAGTTCGACGGTTTCGTGATCGATTTTATCATCACGGCTGGGAAAAATGTTCAATATTCTGGTCAATGTTAGTCGTTAGGCGCCAGATTTTTACTTTAATGGGGCTGCACAAAACAGGGTTGTTCTTGACAAAAATACTGACATATAGAGATGAATGAAATACATACTCTCGAAAAAGTTTTCAAATTCAAAATACGAATACTCCTCCAATTCACTGATTCAAATGCAAAATAAAAAGTATTTATAATTTTTGTATTCAAATAGTACATACAGAATCCAGAAAAAAAATTCGAGTTGTAGAATTTCGAGTTTTGGGGTAACAATTACATTTAATTTTTGTACTTGTCATCATTTTTACTCCTAGTTATAGAAGCTCGAATTGAAAAGTTCGAAAAGCGAAATCGATTTACTTTTTGTATTTTTTCAGAAATGCACTAGCGACATTTCAAAGGTCCATATCTTTGCAACGAGTGAACGGAATTTCGAAAATAAAAGAGCAATGTATAGGGAACCAAAAGGACTTTTCATCGAGGTATCATTTGACCTCCATTCCCATTTGAAAAAATTAGGGGATGCTACCCCCGCTTAGGAGGGTAAAGTTTGGGCTTCACTTTTTGCGTCAAAAGTTATGCCCCTCATATACAAAGTTGACATGTTTCAGGTTTTTCTCGATAAAATCTCTCCCTGGTACTTATACCTTCCGGTACGTTTTCGTTGTTGGGCCACTCCGTATATCAATTATTTCGACACAACCAGCTCCTCAAAAACAACATCAGGCATGTATCGAAACAAAACTAACTAAATAATCCACATTAAAATTCTGGAAACCTCTATCCTCGACCTCAAATTTCGTACCAACTTTCTTCTTGATTTCACATTCAATTCACAATATGATTCAATAATATAGAGTGAGTTAATTGATTAATTGATATCCATTTGAGATTGAATCAAAATGGGGCATATGTGATTCTGGGAGCCTCCACTCTGCGACTTCTACAGATGTATTGATCATGTGGCCTGGTCTATTTCGACAGCTTAGAGAGTTTTCAAGCAATTACAGACAAGTTTGGAGTTAACTTGACCAGAGGTGAATGGTATTTTCCTTAGATTCCTGTCTTACTAACTCCGCTGCTTCGTGCTGTATTGCTGCAACTACTGGCTGGAAAACCATATTTTCCCAAGCTCAGTGAGATCCTGGTCTTTAGCTTGGATGTGCTGCACCTACACCTTGATCTGTTTTTGAGTCGTCTACATTATTTGGAGGTCCTCCTTGCCATACCTCTCTGCCAGTAAAGCTATACTTGAGATCTCATCTGATAGCATTCCCAACCCTTTGTATATCTCGTTGTATAACCTGCCATGCAGTCTGCTGATGGGTAATTGCCCTCTGGTTAATCTATCGGTGACTGATCTTGCTTCAAAATGGTATGATTCTTGCTAGAATTTTTGTTAACAATTTCTTCTTCCGTGAAGAATTCATAACAAAATCACTTACTGAAACCATTTTAGTGTGCCCATAGCTTGCCTTAGTTAGGAGTGGAAAAACTGTCACAAGGTGCAAATTTCTGTAAAAACGTGTGTGGCCCACGAGGTTTGGGGCAGTATATATCTCTAAAACTATTTGGAGTATGATATTGAAATTTGGCAGTCATAAACCGTTGGTAATATTACGCACTCCAAGCAAGCTGCAACGTTGTTATCTTTAAAATTTTCAATGGGACACCCTGTATATTTTCACTGTTGTGAAGATCCCTCTTACACTCATTCAGACATAACTTTTTTTTTGTAGGCAACAAGTTCTTATGTAGTCTTTTCATTTGAAAACCAAAGATGGCTCAAAAACATGAAATATTTGGAATAGGATAACACTTCCACAATAATTTATGTATGTGTAGATGTAGATGATTTAAAAAACAGAATTGAGGCAGCTTGCCAATCTGTCACACCAGAAATGATTCAAGCAGCATGAACAAGAAATTTACTTAGAGATTTGAATGTTGCATTACTGAAAATGGAAATCAATTTGAGAATAAATTATCGTGAAGGTGTTATTCTTTTCCAAATATTTCATGTTTCTGAGCCATATTTGTTTTTCAAATGAAAAATTTATTCGTCGTTTCGGAGTATCTACTTACTTACAAAAAAAAATAAACTGAAGTTATGGCCGAATGAGCATAAGAGGGACCTTTACAACAGTGAAAAAATATACAGGGTGTCCTATTGAAAATTCTGAAGATGATACCTCGTGATTCAAAATGAGATACAACAACAAATGTAACAACGTAGTAGCTTGCTCAAAATGCGTAATAATATATTACCAACGGTTTATAACTGCCAAATTTCAATATAATACTCCAAATAGTTTTCGAGATATATACTGCTCAAAACCTCTTGGGACACCCTGTATTTATATTTCCTGAGTACGATCCAAGCGACAGAAGTGACCACCAGAGAAACCTCCTGTACCCGACAGGCTCTCGAACAAAACGTAACTTAGATTTTTTTTATATTTTTCTGATCATGATTTTGCCTGACCTATTGCCTGATTCAAGCTTGATGTCGACTTCTGGGACTATACACAGAGTGAGTAATTTTGAGTTCGGGTCAGTTGCTGTCGTATTCGAAACCACGTCTCTTGGTGGATAAAACAGCTCGAATGAACCATCCTTCGTATTTTATAATCCATGGATGAAGATGACATAGATGTTATCTATCCTATTACCATTCGCTCGCCGTATATTCTCGTATGAGCACTAGCAGGAACATCAGAAGTGATGTCGAGTGCATCTATTCGCGCGTGTTCTTTGCCCGGATTAGCATACGCGAGAATGCATCAGGAATAACTAGTCGCCGAGTATAACTAAGGCTATGCAAAGCCTCGGGGGCAAACGAAGCAAAAACGTCGACCGAAGAACGACTCGCAGATTGAGCCGTTCGCTTTCTTCAGCCTCGCTACGAAATCAGGAAGACAAGTCACTAGAAGGACGGCATGTCAAGTTAGAATAATAACGTCAGCAACGTGATGTTTGTTGTTGGCTTCAAGGACTTTCAACATGGCGTATAACGCTTCGACAGAAAAAGGCTTATTACAATGTCATCGTCTTGGTACCTTGGTGATTCTTATTCTAAGGATCGCTGAATGTCTATTGGGAGTATTGAAGGTGAAGATGCCACCTGGTGATAAAATTCATATGCAATGTAACAACTTTATTCAGGGGATTGATGATGATTGAAAAGTTACTTGGTGATCAAATCCATTAGCTGTTGCAAAGTGCAATGGGCTTAATCACAATTTTTTTCAAATCATACCACGACATCCGAAATGTTGAATAATGTACCGAAGTTTTTGAATGTTTTTTTTCTCGCAATTGTTTCGTCAGAATCAATTCCGAAAGTTGGGGTGCGTTTAGAAATCACGCGTAGAACGCACAGCCTTGATACGTCACAAGTACCCCCGTACATATTATAAGTGTTAGACTTGCTGTTAGTGACATAATGATACCACAGCGTTGCCAAGCGTTATTTCTTCTCAACCATAAAATAATTCAGTTTATTTTCACACAGTTTTTGCATAATTTTCCTGTACAAAATTGAATGAAATCTAAACAGAAGCCCGATCAACTGGCAATTCTGAAAGGCTCCGAATATTAGTACAGCTGATGAAACGAGAATCGTTGTATTTGAAGTCTCGTTAAATATAGTGGTTTTGAAGTAAAGTTTTTTCGGATATTTCATAATATTTTTCAGAAATATTTCATAAACACTAGTTCTCATCAGTATATTTGATCTTGAAACAGGTTTGGAGAAAATTTTTAATTTTATGATCCCGCCAATTCGAAAGTTCCAGGACTTTTCCTAACTTCTAGTTGCGCCATTTCTTTGAAATCGTTCGATCGTTATCCTTCAGTGTTGCTATGTCAAATTTTTATGACATTCGGATATAAAGTAGCAGAGATATCGCGCTCAATGGGCCCAGATGTTTTGACCAAAAATCGCAATTATACACCATGTGATTTGTTGATAGTCAATTGCCTTAGTGATGAGAGCGATAGAACTATAGAAAACTGTGCCATCGTTGTCGTTACGATTCATTCGTTGTTAGGCGTGAATATATAATTTTACAATGATTAGTAAGACATACAGTATTATTGTCAAACGTATCATCCAATCTTTGCCTAATGGATGAGGAATTTAGGAACATTCGAATGTATTTCGGGTTCAATCAAATTATCGGTCACTGCTGATGAATCAGGAAAACTGATGGGAAACATTCTGTTGACGCCCGCCGCGGCGCGCCGTCAGAAGAAACATCGCTTTCGAAGTCTCGATAAATTGTGGGTTCCAAAATGGCGTTTATTTAAAGAAATATTATTATTGATAATTGCAATTATTGTAGAGGACACTATAAACTGTGAATGAATATGGCAAAGAACAGTTTTCGTTTCATAAACACTAATTCAGTGAAAATATGATAAATCAAGGATTTCTTGTACCTTGATTCTACCGGTTTTTTTATTGTCAATAGTTAATTTTAAACAATATTTCATTCAAATTCATGAATTGGTGATCTTGCTCACTATCTATGATATAGCACATAATTTTGAAAATGGGGACAAGATACATTTTTTATTATTCCCATTTGACTATTTTGATACCCTTTTCGCAGGAAAATCATTTATACAATGACTTTAACAACCGCGAACTTTCCAATTGACATTTCGTCTCATTTCAACCACGTGTTAACTCTCGAAAATCCAACAATACATATACACAGGTGATTATCTATGAAATGGGCCAAAGAATTAGTGAAGTAATCCATTTTCACGCTTTTCAGAATCCAGACTCGCTAGTCGGCGTTCCCAGTGTTAAAAGTCCTCTTTGTCAATGCCAAGGTAGCCGCGTCTAAAATGCTTTCAAAACACAATAGATATCTGTTCTATTCGTTTCCTAACGATTCATCTCGTTTCTACAAGCCCCAGGCTAACTTCATACATCCTTCAAACATTTTTGTTACCGAAAACAGGTATGATCGATGATTGTGGCTTGTCTCTTTCGAAGTCACTTTCTTAGGAGAGAATATTCAATAGTTTCTTGTCTATATTGTGTTCGCATTTACGACAAGAAGTTTTGATGATTCACAAAAAGAATTAAACGTTTTAAATCACCATGGTGTGGGGTGAATTTCCCCTAAGCTCAACATATACGTGAAAATGTACCGAGCTTTCTGAAGGTGATAGTACATCACAGAAAAGTATAGTTTGAGAAATAAACTTATGGCACAAAATGCATACTAAGAAAGATATATCCTTCCTATCCTGCCGTTCCTTGAAATCTCGGTTGAAAAGCACAAAAACCATGTGAAGAATTAATTTGCGAGGATCTCGCAAGGAATTGATCGGCTGACATCAGGTGACCATATCGAAGGAAGGGAAAAAGTTGTCCCAAAAAACTCACCCTCTAAAAATATTCTTTATAGCAATATCAGATATGTATTTGAGGAATGTTTTTTAACAACAAACATTTACACAGATGGTATGTTTCTGGAAGATTCTCTCCTAATTCATAAAGTAACTCATTGATTCCCATTGTTGCAGGTCTTATAGTGGTTGGTCGATTTCCATTAATTCATGGGGAGAATATGAATGATATTTTTTTAATTATCATGGTGAAGTCTTGTTATTCCCTGTATAAAGAGTTGTGTGGAGCTTAGACCATGATTATAAGAGTTGTGTAAACATTTGCCCAAATAGCAAGGATGATCATTACATAAAGGTGATTCGAAAATGGACTACCTATATCTTGCATGAATAATACCTGAGCGATCTCATGAAAATTAACAATTAACAAAGAACATTCTAACGTAGTGGTTGGAAAAAATGTCGTTTCACAAGAAACGTCAATGGAAAATGATGAAATTTACGTTGCTTTCTATAGGACTAAAGATTTCTTTCCATTAGAGTTGGGTTTTGGATCACGCGATCATTATCTATTTCACTCTACTGACATACTCTTATTATTACAATAAAAATGAATCAATTTGATAGCTAGGTATATCTTATTGCTTGTTTAGGATCATAGTTTTTTTTAATCACTACATAAATCTTGTTTCAAAAAAAGTTACATTGAAATGCAACATAATACAGTGAGCTCGTAAAGATGAACAAATTCGGCTGTTGGGAAAAGAAGCTCAGACGTCGTTTTTTCTTTAGTTGCGCATTTTTTGTGTTCTCATGATGACGTCTTCACTGTTTGAGTTATGACGACATTGTGTATGGTTGTAATATTTTTTCTTATGTTACATAACCGTAAGTTCTAGAAATAAAAGATATTTTATTGATTATAATGTAATTTATAAAAATGACAACAGGACTTGATAAACCTACAAACTATTAAAATTGCAAGCCATTTGCTTCTGGCGATGTTAAAACTCCTGCAAAACATCATTGAGGGTATCAGCATCAATTAAATTATTTTCGGTCCTAATTCTTTAGTTCATCAGAAGTATTAAGTCTCTTAACGTGAACTTTCGACTTGAGGTATTTCCACAAAAAAAATATGTGGGGTTAGATCAGGAAATCTAGCTGGTCACTCTAAAAGTCCTCGTCTGTCAATCCATCCATTGGGAAAAGATGGAACGCCACCGCATTATACACACGATATGTACGAGTATACCCAAATAATATTTTTCCCAAGGATAGAATGGCTTGCAGTTTGAGCACTTATTTTGATAGTTTATAGGTTTATTTAGTTCTGTCATTTTGAAATATCTTCTCGAAAATACGGTTATGTATAAGAAAAACTATTACAACCATACACAGAAAAATGCGTTATTTTTGAAGGTATCATCAAAATAAATATAATGACGTCATAATTCAAACACTGATGAGAAAACCGAAAAATGTGCAACTAAAAAAGGAAATCGACGTGTCTGAGCTTTATTTCCCCAACGGAACGTGCTCACTGCATGATAGATATTGACATATTCAACTGGATAGTTGAAATTATTGTCAATAGGATGGGATATTATGGGTATTATCGGTAATACAGTGCACCTATTTTACAATACTTAGGATTTTAACTTCACGGGAATGCTAAATGACGCAGAAGTACGTGAATTTCGAAATTTCTTGACCAGCAATCTTTTTTCTACAAAAAGTATTCTTAGTTTTACTCCCAATATCTCCAAGAAGAATACGTGTGGAAAGTTTCATGATGAATGGTCGAGTACTATTCGCGTCAAAGTCTGCCAAACATTCTCACATGCATGGTATTATTAAGGATGAATCTATGGATATAGAGAATGGCATCTTACGTAGAGCTAGCCTGTTCAACTGGTCGGCCATTGCGGATAACAAATGACCTTTCGTGAAATTAGAAGTCTCGGTCGGGCATAGTGAAGCCGTGCACGCACAAACCTAATAATCACAATTTCGAAAACGATCTATTTAGCGAGCGGGCCCATTAAAAGCTAGTCAAAGTGTCGTTATGCTCGTTTTTCAACTGTTCCCGAGAGCTAGTTGCCTACCGCTAGAGTGGGTGTTAATTGCAGATGGGCAACCAGATTATATGCACGGAATACAACGATTGCTTCATATAGACTATACAGGGTGATTCCAAAAATTGTGAATCGTTATTGTGTATCACTGTCTGAATTTATTTCTGAAGTGTACGCAATGATCAACAGATTATCAAAAAGTGATCAACATCTAATCAAGATGATCAATATAGAGAGAGAGAGAGATAGAAAATATACTTTATTGTCGAAGAAACAAGTTCTTATTAACAAAGCTTAACTTAAATATACATTAAAAAATAAACAAATTGCAATTCAAAACAAGTTCACGAATATGATACAATATGTCTAAGAAATAATAAGCACATATATGTGTATAAAGCGGACAGAGTACCTATATATAATGTAAAAAGGGAAAAAAAAATCAATTCACATTTTTTTTTAAATGTCAAACAATTAAAATAAACTACTGCATATGTATGTAAAATAAATAAGTTATTAATGAACTTTTGGCAGTTATACCACACAACAGATTTATGTATATATATATAGACATTACAATACATAAGTCATATCACATAGAATTAAATAAAATCAGGATTCTGACATAGTGTCATTATAAAATTCTTCCCGATTGTAATAGCCAACAGGCTCTCAGGATAATCAACAGGTTTTCAGGATAATCAACAGGTTTAGACGTTAACAACAAATGAACTACTTTATCAACAAGTAACCAGGAAGATAAATAATATAAACAAATGATTGCAAGGAAATCAACAGGTTATTTGGAAAATCAACATGCATAAACAGTGTTTTTCAAAATTTTCCTCTCCCCTTTTATTTTTGAAAAGATTATACATGTACAATTGAAATTTGGTAACTCGATATTGCAGGTTGTAATTTTCCCTATTAGTGATAATAGATTTCAAAATCGGTAAATTTGCTTCACAAATGGACACTGTATACAGGGTGGTCAGATAATATTGGTGATTGCTGTTTTCGGTAATTATTCGTGCGATTTAAAACGTTATGATCTGTGGGCAAGAGACAATCATGGTAATCATTGTGAAGTTTCCAGGATGGCCTCCAGGGGGCGTAGTTGACATCAGAAACTTCCAAATACATGTATACATTTTGAAGTTAACCTTTATTCGAGTAATTTTGGTTACAAGACCTGTAACTCTTGAATGACTCAACGGGTTTTAACAAACTTGGTCTCGATAGAAAGAACATTGATTGATCTATTGAATCCATCTCATTCGTGATGTCTTTGATTTCGAGTGATGTCCCTAGTGGGCTTCTTTTGATATTGTCGCAACTCTGACTCGTTTGGCCATACGAGGGAGTTTTTAGTTTTGACTCATCACCCAATTATTGTGTTCTACAAGAGATTTCCAATCATTTCACTCGTAATTTGAACAACATTCATGTGCCAAGAGTGAAATTATCAAATACGAGAAATTCATTTTTTTAAGAGTATGGTAGAGTACAATGATTCACCACATAGTATTAAATCTAGTGAAACTTGCAAAAACTCCAGACACAATTTGTTGATACATATAAGAGAACTAAATTATGACGGTTTTTATTCATAATGATGTTGTTTTCTAGTCTAGTTCACTGTTGAATATTCTAGGATGAATCGTTGCATTGTTATACTTTTTACTTTTTATTATGTATTGTATATTTTGTTTATAATAATGTCATTCTTATTACTTTAGCTTCATGACCTACTCTACAGATCATTCATATAGGATGAATCTATACATTGTGATACTTTTTTATTGTTACAGTATATTTATATTAGAGCTATTGTACATTAGGGAAACCTAATTAATGAATATTTCTTCTTCTAATTTTCAAATGGAACAGTTGTAACTTTCATTGAGAATACATTCATTGCCATTTGAAGTACAAGTGTTCAGAATGAGATAAATGAAGAAAGTATATTTGTAATCAACAATTTACCTACAACTTGTTCGAAGACTCGCATCGAGAGGTCCAATAGCATGATTTTGCTGATCTTATGTTATCCATAAGGTGAACGATTTCTATATTCTAAATTGAACAGGAAGTATGATGTACTGGATGTTTTCGATCAATGGCCAAGATGAATCAAGATTTTGTGTACAAAATTCACAAAAAGAAATCATCATCTTATGGAGTTCATGTTTTATATTTAGAATAGCAAAATTGTCCGAAATCCTTATACAATTTTTGATTTCTTCAATTCGAGATCACTCATCACTTTGTTTCAATTTATTTTGGTGGATATTTATTTGGGTAATCCTATGTTCATGTACTTCGTTTTTTTTTGTACACTGCAATGTATGCATTCTTTAGTGACGAATAAAATGATTTGATTTGAATATGGGGTTAGATTATAGAGTTATCTTCTTATTTATCGTTTCATACGGAGTTTTACATTCTTCGTTTTGATAGCCTTCGAATAAACTGATCGAGAAACACTTGATGGAGTCATGACAATCTTTCATCTAGAACGTTACGTTCAATTTGTAGGCAAGTGTCATTCTTTAGAAATTTCATAGCTCGGTCAGACGCCCCTTTTGTCCGAATTCGACCCAAATAATGGCATAACAGAATAGAAAGCCAAAAACTCCTACAACTTATTCCCGGTTACCAACTAACCACTTTGTTTAACGATATCCGAAAGTCGAGGAAATCTCTTTCTCGGTAGATCTCAAACTGTTACGCTCGACACAAATTTATTTTCTTATTTCACGGCTTTCGTACAAAAACGAGACACGTTCAATTGTTACGGACGGTCGGCCCTCTTTTGTCCATCTATTGATGACTCTGACAACTTCATTCGTTCCGGTTCTTTTGTTTAGATAATGTGAGGTTTCGTACTGTGATCAATAATTAGGAGACCAACGAGCTTTCACGCAACCTAGGGAACTGGAACCTTTTTGAATCACGATGTATACAGGGCGTTCCTCAAAGACATGCTAATTAATATACAAGTAAATATTCGACTCATCAAAAAAAAATACTATGAATGTATATCCTCTTATTTTTCCATTGTTATGCCATTTTCCGACTCTGTAATTGGCCTCGGCTATTGAATGCTTGTAACAAATAAATAATAAAATGAATGAATTGTACTATTATAGTATGAGGAAGATAATTCTGATTGATATGGTTATATTTCAATGCCATCAATGCAAAATAAGAAGTATCTAGCTAACCACTAAATTGGTCGAGACATAGCTGAGAACATTTGGGCATCGATAATTATTGCAACACTTTATATAATATTGATTTCACAACGGTAGTCGACACTTTTTGGAACATAAAAAGCTGTTGGACGGTTATCCACAGACAATAGATATCCAACTTTGGCGTATATATTTCATGAATCAGAAACATTTTCCAAAGGAATTTGAATGATGAACTCAATCTTACTATCTATTTCGAAAAATTGCTGAAAGAAAAGACATGCAGCAACACCGCACTTTCTAGCAAGCTGTCATAACCATCTTTCACAATTGAATTTTCTATTTAAGGGGTTATATACAGTTAGAAGACCGAAAAGAAGCGAATTTTCCAGAATTTTTTCTGAGAAAACTTTGAGATTTATTGATCTAATAATTTGTACACATATTATGGTATCTTTCAACGGTTTTTCAAGACTTAGTAATAGTGAAAAACATTTTTCGGAAAGGAGCTACAGCTGAGCTCCTGGAGCTCCTCTCAAAAAACACGTTTTGCGGTGACCACTAGGTATATCTCTGAACTGGATCATCTGAACTTAAAAAAACCAAACAGATTTCGTCGAAGTAATGTTAAATCCAGTAATTAATCTAAGGAATAGGCAAAATTTTTTTGACAAAATGGCGGTTTCTCAATAAAAAAAATCGATTTTTGACCAAGATTTCTGCCTTGAATTATCTATAAGAGAAGCATTTGTCGGTGAAGAAACATCTTCGATTAATAACTGAAAAATATATTTAAGAAGCTCGTGTTAAAATTTTAGACTAATCGGTTTAGTCGTTTTCGAATAATGACCGACAGTTTAAAGTTCGCCTTTCCAAAATTTGCGTGTAACTCACCGGAACGATATGGAATTTTCTGTGTGTATTCTTGAATATATGTAGATTCATTAAGAAAATAAAAAAAAAATATGTTTTGAAAATTCTAACTGTATATAACCCCTTAACACGTTATCAATCCTCTAATTTAGTTAAATAATGAAATATGAAATGAAGCCACTCTGGAGAATCACCCGGTATAAGATACTTTCGCGAAAAAATCTATTTATATAAATTCCTGTAATTCCCAGCGCTAATTTTTCCGCAACTAGCAACAAAATTCCGTCGACAATAAATTCCATAGCCGGTGCTGGAAGTAACGAGACCTCATTATTTCGAAAATTTACGATCATTACCTGTGCAGACAGAACTTTTAACGTCTTTGTTTACTCTGTCTCTCGGTATAAATTTGCTGTCAGACACCCGGCCATGTTGGCCGTCGATAAATCACCACGCCGTGCGACAATGGAGAACACTGTCGGATAGATTCGGTGTAGAAAAGAATTCCGCACTCTCGTTTCAACCTATTATCTATCTGTCTATATATCTATGAATGCTGTTGGCCGATGAATATATGCGCGAAAGGAAGACAGGACGTCGTCGCTCGGCATCCGTTGTGAAGGAATTTCAATGGGAATTGTGAACAGAAGAATGCACCGAACGGTGCTATGATATGGACTCCTCGTTGGCCTGATTTAATATTCATTGATATTTCTTATGGAAGACAGATTTCGAACGGTCTGTCTTTTTATTTAGTATCTCAACGCGGCGCAAAGAGGTTTTCTAGCAAATCAATCGTCCAAATTGACATAATTTGTGTTATTATCGAGGAAATTGACATGGAGTTCTGAATAAAAGTGGTTCTATTGTCTCAACTCTCCAAGCAGAAATATCGATGTTATTGATGATTGAAAAAATATAATTATTCAAAAACTAATATGAGTTTATTTCATAGAAGCTAACAATATATTATACAGAGTGTACTTTAAAGACATGCTAAAGACATGCTAATATGGGGATGATTCAAGAATAGAACATCTGCAGGAAAAATGTATTTCTTTAGATTGTCATTCATTCTTGGATGTTTCTGAACTGCATGAAATTTGTGAGGAATCAATCCTGAAGTGAACGATTTTTCAAATTTTTTTGAGCGAAAATCAAAGGGAGAATCAAGAAGTGAAATTATGTTTCCTTGCCTAAATTATTCAATGCGAAACTCCAATGGTAGAGAAAATGAAAAAGTATACATTAAAAAGCATCTTATCTGGAAGACCTTAATCAAATTCCATCAGGATTATTTTTATCTTAGATAAATTCCTCTGATTTTTGGAATCTCTATCGTTCTGTATATCAGAAGTTTAGATTTTTTCTTAGAATGTGTCAAGGCATGGCCGCTTTGAATATAAGTATGTCCTTGAGGGACACCCAGTATAAAACGAAGTTGATTCAGTTTATACAATGAATGGAACAATTGTACTCAATCGATTTCTGGAATAGTTCAATTTTGTGATATCTTGGATGGTTAGATTGAGAAAAAATTTGCTCTAACATAAATATGTGTTCTTGACATTCATCTATAGATTGCATAGGTAATTATTATGATATTGAAGATGGAATAAAATAAATGGAATTGAAATATTTTTTTATTAATCTACCAAGCACATCTATCATGATGTATCATTTCGAATTTAAAAATTCTACAGGAGAAATTATGAATATTCGCGAAAATGGCACATTATTTATACCATACAGCATATCTACATCCATTGAATGTACATTGGACGTACATACAGGATGTAGAATGGACGTACAAACAGAATGTATAATGGATGTTCTTTCAAAAAATTTGGAAATTTGGAATTCAAACTCGACTCATATAAAATGTATTTATTAAACAAAAACATGAAAAATAGCAATGCCAAGTAAACGTTAAGAATACATGATATGATTATTGTAGAACTAGCCAAAATGAATAGAAAAACCAAATTAATTGAAAAACAAAAAATCTTTTATCTTTGCAAACATAATAAATGAATGTGATGATTATAAAAAAAACTCAAAATATCAAACAAATGAAAAAATCGATTCAAAAAACACTAAATTCCCTCTTTTTCGTTTGCTCTTCTGAGGCATTTCGATATGGCCTGTTCAATGTCTTTTTAATTTCTCTCACCACACGGAAGAGCAGCTCATGTAAATAATAATAATAATATAAAATATGCCTTTGCCTCGAGCATGAACAGAATCATTCTACTCACCTCTTCATACACATTATACTATTATTTCACAGTAGTTCAACTGTAACTTTGGACAACTCGAATTTCAAAAGACAACTGTTGATTCTAACTTTAAATCTTATCCTGTACAGACTCATACAGTTTTATTCATGAAATCTACAGACAAAAGCTGGAAAATCAGTATGCGCTGTAATTTATTAGATACTGTGGATAATCTTACAGAACAGAGGAAATATAAAAACTAAAAAAAGATCAGCATGGAGAGAAATCTCGAAAGTCTCGAAGAATCGTCCAAAGAAAACACAGTCCTACCTACGTCTTTTTATTCTACGACCCCAGCCAGTACCTGTCCGTGGTCCTTCCTTTTCTTTTCGACTAGTTCTCGCCACTACCATGTGACCGATCAATTCTCCGAACCTATCACCGCAATATCACCTGCAAATTAGTACGATGGAAACGCGCCCATCGAAGTCGGCGTGGTAATGAGAGGGGTGGACGCAGGGTGCCGTTCGGGACCTCTCGGAATACGATACGTTACTCTTGACGTTAAACTTTTCTGGGGCACCCTGTACATTCGAAAATGTTTACCTGATATGCGTCCTGAGAATTAGATGGGGTTTGCAAAAAAGAACGTATAAGAATAATTGAAATAATTT
Organism: Plagiodera versicolora; assembly: GCA_037013635.1. Taxonomy (NCBI): domain Eukaryota; kingdom Metazoa; phylum Arthropoda; class Insecta; order Coleoptera; family Chrysomelidae; genus Plagiodera; species Plagiodera versicolora. The sequence goes on along the minus strand of CM072991.1, from coordinate 4,063,807 downwards.
CTGAGCTCTTTATTTTTCTCGGCCCAAAGTATAGTTTTCGCTAAAAAATAAAATTGATACAATTCCTTGAAAATGTGATAAGGGGTGGAAGATTGAAAGCAAGAAAAACTCGAAACGTTAGTTCATGACTTTATTTATTGAATTCACTTTCTCATAATATTTTATTCGATTTTCGAAAGCTCCACAAGTATACTCGACACTTTTCCTAATTGATACTTATCCGAAATAACATCCTTGAACAAAGCTAGATTTTCACTGTGTTCAGACATTCCAGCCATATTTCACCTTCGTACCGCTCTAAGTGGGTTTCACATATTTATTTTCATTTCAGTTTGACGACGTTGCATGTTATCGAAAAAAGAAAGAAGGTCCAGTCTCAAAATTTTATATTGAAGTCGATAGTAAAAGAATATACAGGGTATCCTGTGAAAAAGTGATCAATCTCGACCTACCAGCTCCACTTTTGAAATTCAAGTCGAACATATTTCAAATTACTATAAAATCGTTAATAAAATTCAACAATCAATGAAATATGAAAAAAAAGGATAACACTTTCAACATCTTCAAGAACATTGCGAGATGAAGTTATCGAGAATCGATTGCGTTTTGTAAACGCCAAAAACTTCTGGTCTGCTACGATTGGGAGCACATGAAATTCATTCGATTTGAAAGTTGAAAGTTGAAAGTTGCTCCCCCTACTCTCTATCAGCGATTCTGGGGGCTCAGCCTCATCAATGACAAGATTCTTGAAAACACCATCATGTTTTCCACCTCCTGGTGCAATTTCACCACCATTTTCTACTACTTCAGCTTCATCTACTGAAAAGCAAAAAAATATTTCAGACAAAATCGTATTTTTTCAGAAGAATCTGAATCCGCTATAAAAATATAAAACACTATCATGTTTTCCACCTCCTGGTGCAATTTCATCACCATTTTCTACTACTACAGCTTCATCTACTGAAAAGCAAAAAAATATTTCAGACAAAATCGTATTTTTTCAGAAGAATCTGAATCCGCTATAGAAATATAAAACACCATCATGTTTTCCACCTCCTGGTGCAATTTCACCACCATTTTCTACTACTACAGCTTCATCTACTGAAAAGCAAAAAAATATTTCAGACAAAATCGTATTTTTCCAGAAGAATCTGAATCCGCTATAAAAATATAAAACACCATCATGTTTTCCACCTCCTGGTGCAATTTCACCACCATTTTCTACTACTACAGCTTCATCTACTGAAAAGCAAAAAAATATTTCAGACAAAATCGTATTTTTTCAGAAGAATCCGAATCCGCTATAAAAATAGGGGTTCCTATTGAAGTTTGCAAGTTGCCCCAACCCCACCTCCAGGAGTGGCAGATCGAGATTGCTATCATCCAATAGGCCCCTCTAAGACATACAAATTTTATTCCAAACATTTCTTGATACAATCCAGATATGTAGTTGTCTCAAGATGAAAAAATCACCCTGTATATCTTCCTTTCTGTAGTCCCCGACCGAAGTCATTTTCAACAATAAATTTCGGTTGCAAAAAGACTTGTCGATTAAATGTCGGCGAATTAATGCGATGGCAGGAATCTGATCCTGCGAGAGAGTGTCAAATTACTTAAAGGACTCTCTTCTGTCGGTCTGGCCATTTAATCCTTTCGACCACCGTCTAGAAGTCAGTTTACTCACCGAAACGGGAATCCTTCTGTAAATATAACAGTTTTACGAGGGGAAATCGAGAAATAAGAGCATTGCTTCGAGAGCTATTGGTGATTCCAAAAATGACTAGTATGGAATTGTCAACAGTGGGCTAGATATTAATTAAAAAAAAATATATCACGACATCCAGAACGTTAAGAAACTCATACCGTTTTCTCCATATTTCTTCATAGTGGTGTTGCGAGAATATTGCAGTGCGCAAGTTAGGCGTAAATTGCGCAGCGTTATGACGTCACAACTGCTCAACAACAGATAATGATAGTTGATTTTTTGATGAGAGCCATATAGAGATAAAAAACTACGCTAATGTTGTCGTTTCGGTCTATTAATAGATAGATAGCATTCTAGATTTAATGAAGAAGGTAACGTTCTAAACAATGCACAATAAAGGTACACAAAATTAGATCATGAACCACTGCTAAAGATTCAGTCAATAGGGAATATTTTGGCTACACCACTTACTCAATTCTAGTTGTGGTATGATACCAATGACATAAAACACGACTATACTAAAACACGAAAATATTGTTTCACAGCGTTGCTGATTGTTATTCGTTATATTCCTTCATTATCTACACCAGAACTTCTTAAACTTTCTCCATTCACGACCCCATTTATGAATGCCTGTTTCCTGGTCACCACATATGAATATAAACGTGTATTTGAATATTTGACAATAAAATCTCTCGCGACCGCAGAATTTTGCTACGCGACCTCGTTTAGGGTCGTGACCCATAGTTTGAGAAGCCCTGATCTAGACGAATTATTGAATCTATAAAAACCATAAAAATAGAGTTTTCATTTTAGTACCTACTGATATAAATTATGTTATTTTGTATATGAAACTCTGACATATGCCAGTTTTAGCAGTTTTGTCGTCACAAAGAGCGTCTTGCAAAATTCAAGTGTATTAAAATGGAGTTTATTTCGGATATAACATAAAATTCACCAGAAAAAGTTTATATAGATTTTTTTCTTCTTTATTTTCGATATAGAATCGGATTTGAATCAGATCGATGATTTTGTGATCTGGCCTATCACTCTTTGATGCCTCAAAATCCCCCGAAAAATTGGCGAAAATTATTGAATTAGAAGGTAATCATTCATAATTCTGTAGTCCAAAGAAATATTTCAATCCATACCAATCAGCCTGTGCTCCTAAGAATGAAAAATGCACTGGAGAAACTCAAAAACTGAAAGACGAATTAATAAAGAATCAGTATGTAGAGATAAAGGAATGTCCAAATATTCGTTTCTCGGAAAAATACACCTTCACCTCGTGACCCACGCCTCTTTTATTTCTCTCGGTCGAAATCGATTGAGTCACACACCAAAGTCGCCAGGATAACATCCGCCCAATCAAATCGTAAATAACTTCATAACGACTACCGCCCCGAGAGTTCCTAGTAATTAGTTTGAAAAAACCGAAACGCAGCCACGAGGATGGCATTCGTTGGTCGGTTTCTGGTAGACCTTCACCGGATCAGATAATATCAATCAATATGCAATGCGATAACTGCGATTGATATTTCTTCAAGTAGTATGCGAAATGCACGAAAGAAACTTAATGGGTTCATCAAAAATATCGCACAGTTTTGTTCATTCAAATCAATTTTTGTTGTACCGAGTGATTCACTTATGGTGACAAGGTAATATATATCTGAAACTATTTGTTGTAGAGACTTGCGGTGAAAAATTATATGATCAAAGTATCCAGAAACCTCTTAAAATTAACCTTGCTTTGAAGAATTTGTATCACCACCTCAAAAAATCACCAAGAAGTTCATGTCATTTACTCTCCCCTTCCACAAAACAGATGTCACTATTTCACCAATTCATTCATAAATAGGTCAACTGGGTCCTCTTGATATTCTCCTCATTTACCTTTTCATCTTTTACAGAATCTGGCAACTTTTTCCTGCGACCACTCAGTTTCATTCATTCGAAAAGATGAACCAGTCGTGATATCAGTTATGTGTCTCTTCAAGATGTTTACAAGTATCAAAAAGACGTTCTTTATTCACCTTATGACTTCTGAATACTTGGATGTTCTTGTTTATATTTTCAGAATCGTATGAAATGCAACATTGCAGCTGTGGTATAGTCTATTTATATCTATTATACAGTTGTGACAGCTCTCCAGAAAGTGCAGTGTTGATGCTCGTCTTTTTTTTCAACGATACTCCGAAATAGAAAGTGAGGTTAGGTTTATGATTCAAATTGTCTAGGAAAATGATTTCGATTTATAAAATATTACACCAAAATTGGGGGATAACTATTGAGTGTGGTTAACCGTTGAAGAGTTTTTTCAACTTTTCACTAGAATTAACAAACTTCATTAGCAGACCTGACATTTCTCTACAAATAAATTTGGCATCGTTGTGAAGTCATTATGAAGTGTTGCCATATCATTGATGTTTAAATGTTGCCAGGTATATCTGAACCAATCAGAATATCAGTGGTTAGCTAGATACTTTTTATTCTGCAACAATAATATTTAAAGATAACCAAATCTGTATCTTCCTGAAATGAATGATTATATTCTGTTTTTCTTGTCGCGCCAAGTAGAAACCTAAATTTTTGGTTTATCTAAATCGTATATGAGGAAGTGGACAAGATTCCTAGTGTAATTTATTAGTCCCTGTCTGAACAGAATTATTTTTATTACTCGAAAAAAACATCTCTCTCGCTTTTATCAAATCGACCGCATATAAAATTTGAATAAACCGGCATCGAGAAACTACTCTATCTTGCCTATCTCGCATTTCTAATTACTAAAGGTAGTAATTACGTATTATAAAGAGATTACCAAGAAGCGCATCTATAATGAAGTAATTTCAGGGGAATCTTTTTTATAATTCACGAATAAAATTACAATACATCAAGTTAACTAAGTACTTGAGAGCAAAAGGTGCATTTGGACCACACTCCTGTAGATGAGATTTCCAAGTTTCGTTTTTCAATTCGAAATTCTATTCGAGATAATTAATTATCTATCTAACTAATAACAAATCATGGTTATTATCGAACAACCAATAATTATTGCTATAAGATCCTGACAAGTAAAAGCGATGCTCAATAACGGCTTCATTTTTGTGATGTGAAGACCCGTCATTTCCTGTAACAAAAACAGGTATAATTTTTTCAATGTTTCTAATATTTCTGGAATCATTCATGACACGCAGAAAATCATTTATTCGTTGGGGAAAAATATTCACTGATTTTAGAAAACAATCAATAAAATGAGCAATACATAAATTGAACGCCGCCTTTTGATGATTGAACTGATAAAAATTGCCTTCGAAAAGTCATTTTCTTTAAACTTCACTAACAGTCATGTTATTCGTATGTGTCAAAAAGTCGAACTTATTCACCAGGTGTGACGTAACAGTCAACCTGTGATAAAAAGTCTATACCTAACCTCACAAAATCATGACAAAATGAAAATATCAGTGGAGGGAAATATAAATAGTTACTGATACGTTATCACTTTTATCACACGGTCGACGAACGTCTAGAAATAGCAATAAATAGACGAGAAAAAAACATACGAAACACGATATCCATCACTGTGAAATTTCCTTTTAGACCTGGGCCAGGCAACAAGCAATAAACTTTCCGATCCCCGGCCGATATCAACTGTTCTCGGCTTTTTTTATTTTTTAATTGGAAAGACGATATACCGAAAGAGATTCTTCTTCTGGGAATGGGAAAACACCTGACGACGGGCCACAAAAAGTGTGATTGCTGCCATTAAACGGCCTCTACGCTGTCACCTCTGGTACATAAAAAACACCAATGAAGATGATAGATTAACGTCATAATTCGGCGTGGACAGCTCTGGTAGGGGTCAAGAGAATTTGTCATCTAAATCTTCAGTAGCTCTGGTATAAATCATTCATCCGAAGAATCTGTAATATCACAGATCGATTGATGATATTGATGTGCTTTCAGAGCACATTTCAAACTATGTCACCCACTTCGTCATATTTCTGAAATGACGTCAATCAATCAACACATTTTTTTTTTCGTCCATTCAAGATGACTATTTAATCATTCTCAATTTTACCAAATGTTGCATTGCAATCGAATGCTCATCGTACTCTCACACTTGTATCCATAAGGACATTAGCCTCTATGAGTAATCTATAAAGGTCACTAGGTTACAAGGTTTATACTAGATCTCCCTAGTTGCGTCACTTTTTTGTAATTTAGTACCTCACAATTGCACATAAGTGTTCAATAGTCTCAGGCTCTAAGCCCTACAATCTACAAGTTTGGTCATCTTGGAGAAGCCCCATATTTTGTAAACGTGTTCTCACAAGCGCATGGCCTTTAAGGAGACCTGTTACTAACTTCGACATATGTATCTCGTCAGTTTGTTTTCCACATGTTAACTGAATAACAACTTCATTATATTTTCATCTTGATGTGTTATCCTAGGCTAGTTTTCGTAGTATTTTGATCCTTGTTTTGATGCAGCTCCTAAATTTGTTCTGAGTTACAACCAAAAGCTGGTTCTGGACCAAGGAGTAGCTGGGTTCTCCCTACCTAGTTTATCAGCTATTTCATTGCCTTCTTTTCTACTGTGTCCAAGTACCAAGAGTTTTACACTATTTGACCTTGACAGTGTCAGAACTTTGTTGATACATACAAATGAGTCTGGACTTTCTTGTACCCTGCAAGAGCTTTAAGGCTATCCTGACTATCCCAATGAGTATGGATATCCTTTCTCTCAAGGACCTTCTCATAACTTATCTCTGCACATTGAAGAATTGCAAATATGTCTGCCTGGAACACTGAAATGTGTTCACCAAGCGCATAGAAATGTTTAACTTTCAAAAAGGGGCAATAAATTCCTGCACCAGAACCAGATCAGTCTACTTTGCTCCTTTCTAGTGAGGTTTTCGTGTCACTATCACATGTCTACACTGCAACAAAAAAATTTTGAGGTTAAATATTCTATTTACCTCACGACATCTGAATTCTCTGAGGTGGTGCATTCAGTATGATTTAACGAAGAATATCTAATTGGAAGTTAATCACACTGGAAATGACTCCTATGGAACCACATCAATAAATATCCGACCCGCAGAGTGTAGTGGAACAATTTCTCACCCATCCTTAAAACAACATTTCCAGTCCCATGGAGCGGAGGATTATCACCCCAATTAGTCTGAAAAACACTAGCCGCTCGTAACTTACCTACTTAACTGTCATTTTTCGTTCAGGTAAAACAAACAACTCTGGGCGAGGTAAAAAGTCGCAAATTATAGTGTAAACTTTGCCAAATTTTCAGAGGCGGCTTCAACCATTCTCGCCTCTTTGATTTACACACCGAAAATAGATCTCTAACGCCCCAGGTAAACTATACAGAGTCGATGAAAAACTGAGTTGGACGAGCTGCTGATATGAAATCTGGTCATTTGACGAGTTGTCCTTATAGATAGATAATGAAGCATCTGCATCTGACGTCTTTGCCAATCACAGTCATCACATCATCGAATGTCAAACGTTTGGAGGCTAATGATCTAGCACTGCGAAACACAATACAAATTATACATTAAGTTGATTAACCCGCAAGAGGTCGCGCGAAGCTGCTAATATCTTGAAGCTACGTTCAAGTTTGTATCCATCGTTAATTACCTAAAAAACTTATCAACTCCGTTTCCCAATGATTAATATCGATACGGCAATGTCAAGGTGTTGTATAATTAATACAAATGTACGAGGCATGTCAGAAAGTAAGTTCCATTTCTATTTTTATCGGCTGCGATCGCAGTTCCGCGCATGCGCGATATTTACTCTGACTCAAGGACAACAAAACTACGGCATTTTCAGATCGCTGCCGCTGACGTGTTTGAAATGTCAGCCTTAATTGAAAATCCTGCCGCATCTGAAATCAACCAGTGATTCGTTTTCTAAAAGCATAGAAAGTTGAACCAAGTGAAATTTATCAACGAATCTGCGAGGTTTTTGGATAAACTGCTATGGGTGATTCAATGGTTAGAAGATGGTCTACAGTCGTGGTGAACATCTAGAGAAAAAGTTTAGGAAAACTGTATCAGATTCAGTAAAGAAGATATACGTTTATTACGTTGATTACGGTCGGTGGAATGGGCATATGATGGAAAATTACTGTTGGAGTGTTATACGAGAATGTCCTGAAGACATCCATCGGATGAAATGAAAAAAAAAATTATCTTCATAAAAATGTGTGATCGAATGTAATCAAACGTTTCGAATCAAATGTTCCTTCATCCCTGCTGAATCGGAAGAGCTGCAGATGCTTCATTGTTGAATTGAAAGAAATTCATAGCAACATGAAATCCATTGAGAAAAGCAGAGATGCGTTTCATCCCATCATAATTTTTATCAAGGTTTCACCATTTTTGAAGGCATCTGCACTGCTTTATTACGGTTATTCTTTTTGATGATCTTCCAAGAAGTCATTTTGCGTCTCGCAAAACACGTAAATCCGGAGATTTACACCAGAGATGAAGAATTTCGCGTTTTTAAGTTATAAAGTTTTAGCACTCCTCAAACAAGGTAATTTCTGTCACCTTCAACAGGGCAGTAACTTGTACTGAAATTAACATTTCAAGTGCCACAAAATGCGATAGTAGTCGTCACACGGACTGGATTAAATTCTGGGATATTTTGCGGTTCTGTGGAGCTTCGATAATGAAGTCATTATACAATTAAAATAATTCAATGCAGACAATGTTGTCTATGCGGTTTGATCGCTCTTCGAAACACCACTGAAATATTCAACTATTTAATTACAGTCCATTATGGCTATTATAAAGTTATGTTAATTTTATTATCCTTTGTTATCGATTTTTTTTCGAATATTCAAGATCGTGCGATTATTCGGCACTATTGAAACTAATTTTTAAATTTCGAATTTTAGAATTTCGTATAATCAACTCAAAATTGGATATTTTCGTGGAGAAATTAAGACTTTTCGAGGTAGCTCAAAGACTCTGAAGAACTAGGATAGTGAAAGAAATTCAAAACAATACAAATGATGAAACATGAAGATGATACACTACTGGAGAGAATGTTTGTAACTGTACTCAAACGACCTGCATTTGTGAAAAAAGTCGTTCCTACCAACACAGAAATATTTTATATTATATATTAAGGGTGTCTCTACAAATCAAATGTTTTATGTTTGTGATTGACTCAAAAAAAAGATACGTAATATGTAAGTCGTCAGTTTGACCAAAATCAGTAGCCCACAAATGTTTCAACTCCCAAAAATATATCCAAAATGATGAAAATTATGAGGATTCTTGTGAAGAACCATCTCTATTGAACCTACTATCCGAAAACGAATCTTCATAATGCACCAGAATATGCAATCAATTGGAATTGGAATAAGCAATAAAAAATAGGAAATTATTGCTCAATTAGAAGCCATACTCAATAATTAATTATTTGGAGTCAAAACTAGACCAATAAGTACGAAATTTCACCAGATTTTCTTGAACGTTTTCGAATAAAATTGTACAGCTTCCTGGCAAATTTATCAGATAATGTGACACATCATGTATTAAGAAACGGTTATTTATCCTGAGAAAACGTGGAAAAACAGTTTTTATGAACATGAAGATTCCGTCAACCACTGGTTGATTGACAACTGTCAAATCACAGAATTATTCATGTAAATGTCTCATGTATTCAACATTCATGTTTTTAATGTAAAAATACTGTTTTTCTGAGAATGAAGGCGTGTTTAATCCCCCCTTAATATGTGTCTCGTAAATGAATAGTCTTACAATGAAGTGAAAACGTTAAAGAAAAGAAAATATTACTATATTCATATATTGAAAGTTTGAAAGGCGCTTGAACACCTGTTTGTCTTGAGAACCACCAATTTTCAATCCGAAATGCTCACTTAACAAGTTGCCACAATCCGGAAGTACGAAACTATCAAAAACTATCATGGATTTATGGTGGAAACAAACCGAATTTATTCAAATTCTTCTGGACCCTAGAATGATTTCGAGACTTCATTCATGCATATATCTTTTCGTGAGTCTCGAAATTGATACTTCTATCGATATATCTATATATCTAAAAAGTCGTACCTATCGCCAGTGGTACCACCAACAACCAACAAACGTCTGTAACTGTAATCAAGGCACGTTCTCTCCTAAATGAAACATTAAAATATAAATTGCACATCATACGAAACGGCCCTTATCTGCGATGCAAATTGACGAGAATGCGTTATATAATTCAAACATATCGCATTTCAAAATTATACGCTATCGAAAAGCACCACAGACTCGACTCGGTACTAATTGATATGCCAAGATGGTCGGAACGAAGTAGACGGAACCCGAAGAAAAACAATAAAAAACACCATCTCACCGGCTGTGAAGAGATTGGGTTAGGTTCCACTAGTATACACTGCTCAACAAAGTGAAATACGTATTACGTTGATTAACAGCCTAATGGTCAGTTTATACAGCAAATAAGAACAAGATGAAATGAGAATGCACCGATGAAATTACAGCTGTCATGTTAAGTCGTAACAAATACGTGAGTTCATTGGTCCAATCACATTTTAGTCCATTATTATTTACTGTATAAACTAAACATAACTCTTACATACAGGGCGATCCAGTCTGTTGAAGTCGAAGTTGAATATTTGAGTTAGAAATGGGAATACAAAAACATGTTTTGAATAAAAGTTATTATATTTGCACAGATACACAATTCTAATAGATTTCAAGATATACATGGCGAGACAACATTGAATTCACTTTTCTCAAATAGGACACCCTGTACCTTTGTTCATAATCGAATTCAGCATAAAATTCTGCGTACAGTCCCATCTTCATCACGAAATTGTTGCAGTATGGATGCACATCAATTCTAGAGAGTGCATTGAGTTGACATAATTTGAATGTATAAGATATGATGAAATAATATAATCAAGTTTTTGCTAACTGAAATCTCCTGATGGATTGATGCTTATCCAAAAATATCATCTATGTATACACAAAGGGACTTCTTCTCAGTTTAAACATTGAAACCATCCTTTACTCTCGTACCCTCCTGAGGGGTTCATTCTCTTACAAATGACTCTTTTTTCAGCATTTATAGTGTACCAATTATTCAATTTTCGTTTTTCTTTGCTCTATGTAAAATTTTAGGCTGAATTCGATGGTGAGAGAGTATACACGCTTAGACTGACTGAAAATAACTGAAAAAAAAACGTAGAAACACAACTGAATCAAAAGTACAATCAGTTCGCGAAACGTCCACTCGATATTCGCCAAATTTGCTCACGTCGGTAGTTGAAATCACTAATATATAGTCTATTTATTCAAGCAAGATATTGTGACAACTCGCCAGGAAATGCAGTGTTGCTGCTTCTGTAATAGATAGTTAGGTTGAGTGTATCATTCCAATTGTTTTGAGAAAAGTTTTCGATTCATGAAATGTATACACCATAATTGGATAACTGTCAATAACTGTTGAACAGTTTTTTGAACATTCATGAAAAATTCGATTAGAATTAACAAACTTCATTAGCGGATTAAAGATTTCTCTAAAAAACTGTCAGAACTATCTTCCTTAATTGAATACACTGTAGGTTTGCTTTAATGTGATCAAGGAAAAATTCAAAAATACCCACTCTATATGAAAACAGCTAATTCCAAATTACTATGGCACATAGAAGTGGGATTAAGTTTCTCATATTATAATTTTATGAGTCTCAATATTCCTCTAGGACATGTTCTGGGCCCTATGAAGCTCGCCTTCAACAACCTTGACTCTGAATTCTTTCTTAATCAAAATCAATTCTTAAGTCACCAGCCTTCAAGATTGACAGTTCTATTATTGGTTTGGCGCGTTCAGGGTTGAAAGTGAGAGAACCCTGCTTCGAAAAACACCCCAAAAACAGGTTGATCCCCCAATTACGATCGTCTAACGTGCATATCGCTATTACACAACCGACACAATAGACGTGTAGGTCGATGGTAATAGACTGGGCAGGTACTGATGCGACCCCTGTATGATACTTCACTAGAAGAAAAAAAAAACAGAAAAACATAACTCATCCGAATCTCGGTTATTAACAATCGAGCCCTCTAGGGAGGAACGATGGCCCTTCCTATAACAGGTATTCGAATTTCTCAGCTGCTAATAAGACGACCAGCAGCTTTTTCGTTTCGTCAAGTGTTCAACTGAGGTGAATGAGTTAGGTTAGTTCGTAACTATAACCTACAAAGTCATTATCGTCTTCAGAATTATTGTTAACGCGCCAACACTATTTTAATTATACTAGGGTGGTTACAGATTGACAAATAAATAGAAGAAAGGTTATAAGAAGTAAATAAATAGATCTATTAATACAGGGCGATTCACATAAGAACCGACATAAAGCAGGGGCATGTAGGGGTTCCCAAAATATGGCAATTTATTGCAATTTACCTCTATACCAAGTTGCTTCCCTAAGGAGTTATAGGCTTTGAAAGTGAAGTTATAAATTTTGAAAAAAATCAATATCTCCGTTATTCTTGAACTTGAAGCAACCAAATTTGGTACACTTTGTGGATGTATTTAGGGCGTTACTTGACAGTAACTAGAGTTTAATTGAAATTTGTGAAGAGGGTATACCGGGTGGCGCACCATTAATATTCAACAGAATTTTGTTAATCCTTGATGGATTTCAAAAATCTTTGCTTTGTTGTGTGGGCAATTCAATTCTAAAACTTTTCTTACTCTGGTAATTTTTCGAAAAACCTCATCATTTTCATCAAAACTCGAATAACTTAAAACGCGCGCTCTAGGTGTGTTATTTAAAATCATCGAAAATTCAAAAGTTGGCTATGAAAATAAACGTCAAACAAGAAAGTAGGTCATTTAATGTGATAGGTAACAAAATACTTAAGAAGTACAGATAATTAAGCAGCTTGGTATAGAGGTAAGTTGCGTCAAATTGCCATATTTTGGGACCCCCTATATGCCCCTGATCTATGTCGGTTCTTATGTGAATCACCCTGTATAATGCTGAGGAATTGAATTCCTCTCGGGACGTAATTATGAAAATCCTCAATTAAAGGAATCTTGGAATACGACGGTCTTTGTGACATCACAACTGCTAATACGCTGCGCATGTCAGAGTTGTCAACTGTACTATTTTCGTGACTTTTAGTGATGTTAAGTTTCTTTCACGATTATAAAATATGGTCTTATGTACTGAAATTGTATTGTTTATGTATGTTATAGTATGTTAAGCGAATTTTTTTCGAGGCGATAGTTTAGGAGTTGTGACGTCACAACACAACTTTCGCGTGATTTCTCAACACACTACTGTAAGAATTTTTCACAAAATATGGGTTCAGTTTTCTGGATGTCATGTTTTTTTTAATGTTTAAATTTCTTCGATATTTTCAAAATTAACTAGAGTAGGTATTTTGAATTCATATTTTCTTAATACAAAATACTTCAATCAACGTATAATGAGTAATTTCAGTTGGTAATCACAGAATAATTATTTTTTTAACAATGGCCTGCCTGTTGTCCCGACTCAAACCTTCTTGTCTACTTTCATATATTCATTATAAAATTCAACTTTCCTCTCCCATACCAAAGAGCAGTGATTCAAAACAACAAAATGGAACAAGAAACTAATTACCAGTAGTTATAAATACTCTTTTTATGCGTGGTATGTAGCTGAAACTCGAGAAGACGATAATTAAATCAATCAACCAACTACCTACCTAGACCTAGGTGATTAGAAGTAGCTTCTGTGATTTTGCCAAGACGTAAGATGTGTGTGTATGTATAAGGCGAGAAGAAAGAGTGCTACCACAGCCGCCTAATGTCTTAATAACTTCATTTATATGTTCAAGGTCAAGATGGTCTGCTCTTCGTGGCCTGAGTTGGCGTGTTCCAACAGCCTTTTATACATACACTGCTCGTACAAAACATTTAACATAATTAATCGAGTCGATGAACCGTCTCACTTTACACAAGCAGATTAAGCTCTGGTGATCTAGTCGGAATTTCAACGGATATTGAAAAAACTGTTCAACGGTTATCCACAGTCAATAGCTATGAAATTTAAGTGTATATATTTTGTAAATCGAAAATATTCTTCGAAAAAATTCTAATTATTAACATAATCTCACTTTTTGGCAACTATATTTGAATTTTCCTAAACACGCATAGTCAAGTGATAAGGTTGTTCTTACTGGAGATACGTGATAGTTTCTGAAATATTATATCTCGTGGTTTTTGGTGTAGGCTCGAAATGAGTATGACCATACAGGGTGGAGCTGACTACATCAAATCAGAATTGTGCATCATTTCAGAGGAAAATCTTCAATAGATAAGAAATTGTCGAACATAGCGCGTGCGCATTTTTACATAACTTAAATAATCACCGACAAATCCTCGACTTGTCCACTGGGAATATCAATATTACATTATTTCCTGTCAAGATAATCAAGCTCTGGAGACCTTGGTGGCTACTTAACTCGAAGAGCAACTCTAGTTGTAGAAAGTGACGAATTTCTGATGAAAGTATCGACACCATACAATTGCCCTCCTAACCAAACAATAATGATTCTCTACTACTGCGTTAGTTAATGAAGTCATTTTCCAGCAAACTAAACAGGTTTCGAATTCTCTCCGCTCCGTGAAGCACGCACGCAGTCGAGATGGTCAGAATGAAGTAGGTCCAAAGGAATTTTTTGATGCAGGTTCTTGGTCCCTCCACATCTCCGAAGGCCAGAGGTGTAACAGAAAGGGGTACTAAACATGCAAAATTGAATAACTAACTAAAAAGTTCTGACCATTTTGAGTTTCTGTAAAATTGTTACGTATATCTATGATTTGGAACATGATAAACAGTTTGATGTATGCATCTTTGCTTATGCTGTTTAAAATAAAAAAACATTATTATTTTCAGATTGTTGAGGCGTTTTAAAACTGCTTGTAACTTTGACACTAGTCTAAATTAGGCAATTCCTGTAATTCTTCATCTTCAAAATTTCTCAATCTTCCAGAACTATGCCAAAAGTAATTGCTTTTGAACCACTTACAATATATTCTTCCACTCATAATAGCTTCAGCAGAGTTTAAAAATGATTAATTAACAATTCCTTGAAATTACGAGAACTCAGCACATGAATCAACATTTTTATTCAAAAAGTGATGTGCACACAACTATTGGTGCTATCAGGCAATTTTCACGAGAAAATTCGACGTTTACTTGTCGTGATTGTCATTTTCAAAAAAAAAAAACGGGGGAAGCAAATTTGTGTGTCCAGTATATAGAAACCCTGGTTTGTATCTCTCGAAATCTAAAATAATAATGAATCAAATAGATCCTAATGTTGAATGTGATGGCTCCACAAAAAATTGTTCACTGATGTGTAGACATGCATTTCCGATTTTTCATACTCAATAGAATATTTGATTAATTGATTTGAAATGAATTTGAAATAAAGATCAAGTTATCAAACAAAGTGACTCAATCCATATTTAATTTTGTTATTATTTCGGTGTTTTAACGTTTTTTTCTTTTTAATTTCTATTATTTTTTATATTATTTTCTTATTTTTCCCTTTATGAACGCAAATTTTGTCCTGATGAATCCTCAATCATTGATTATCAACTGAAATATTCACAACCTCTTGTATATATTGTTTTGTTCCTGTTTCAAAAACTCTGACAAAGTTCTCTAGTGGGCTTTCTTGTCGATTCGGTATCGGTCTTTGTATTCGATTGCAAGTGTTAATTTATCCTCTAAATACTGAGTATTTGCTGACTCAGCCTCTCTGATAAAAAAATCCAGTTCTAAACGAATATGTGGCTTGCAACTCCATCAAATATCCCAAGGCTCCTGGAGAAAATGCCAGATGAGTTATCCTTTCGGGCAATTCTGACATATTTCTTTAATCATTTCAATTGCTTGTGATCATAGAGTATAGAATGAAGTAATGAACATACGATATGTATATTGCATCCTTGGAAATGTTCTTGATCTTCAGTCTCAGAATTAATCAGTCACCACAACTAATTATCATGAAATGATTCGAGATTCGGACACAAAGTTTTGAAAAAATTTCTTCGTTGTTATTGTTATTATTGAAAAATCTTTGGATGCCACCCGTCAACAAGATAGTTACTCAGCACTATTACTTATCTCCTCCAACGGTGAAAAATCTCGTGTTTTGGTCCCGCCGCTGCCATCACCTTTTTTTTACACGTAGTAGAGGTCAAACACTGAGAAGATGCGCTTCTTGCTCTTCTTCTCTGTTTTTCTCTTCCTTCGGAGCCATCGAAAGTGTGTTTTTCGGATGGGCCGACCCTGGTGGAATTATATCGATCTCATCGTTCGCTTTATCGTTCCACGAGAGAATTTAAATGAGACAATAAAAAACGGGACGACCTAATAACAGTCGAAATAAAACACCCACTATGATTGGTAACAGTCACCGAGAAAAAATTGGATGGAGACTCTACGTGAGATTAAGTTAGTATCTGAGATCGGGTGGAATTTAATTAATTAAAAGTTTTCCAAAATCAACAAGCATCAAGATGGTGGAATGAAAGATGAACATCTGGAATGAGCTGAAAAATAAAGCATTCTGAATCACATGAGGGTTATTTCTCGAAATACATATTTTTTTCAATGAACAATAACAATAGACTAGAGTATTTTCAGAAAACATTTGTCATGCAGAAGAATTTACCCCTTCGAAATTTACCCCCAAGAAGCCACTTCAAAGGTTTTTTTCTTATTGATCTTCTACGAGTATTTTTCGATTCATTTGCCAGTCATTTCATCCAATGCTCTATCATAGTAGCTAGAATAGTATGCAGATCCAAAATACAGGGTGTCCCGTAAAGGCCACGTTAAACCAAGAGAGAATGTAGATCAAAGGATAACCCACCTGCCATGACAAAATTCCCACTATAAAAGTCTTACTGTTTTCGAGATCTTTATTTTTTTAAAATAATGAATTTTTGCCTCTTTCAATAGCTTTGTCTTTACGGTTGTTACAATTTTACACCGTTTTGGTTGATTTTTTCAGTAAAATATTGCCGAAGAATGATTTCAACATTCACTTTAAAAACATTCTCCTAACATTTTGAAGGGAGGCTGTGAGAAATATTTTTGTTGGAAATTTTTGTAGTGGTTCCGTAGTGGAACCAAAATGTACTGAGCTTCTGCTGCACATTACACCAATAAATGGTCTATTTTATAGTGATTTCATAAAGGTCTCCTTCAAAATGTTTGAAGAATGTTTTTAGTGTAAACGTTGAAATCATTCTTTAGCAATATTTCACTGAGAAAATTATTCGAAAAGGTGTAAAATTGTACCAACCGTAAAGACAAAACTATTGAAAGAGGTAAAAATTCATTATTTAAAAAAAATATCTCGAAAACGGTAAGACTTTCATAATGGGAATTTTGTCATAGCAGGTGGGTTATGCGTTGATTTAAATTCTCCCTCGGTTTCACGTGGTCTTTACGGGATACTCTGTATATATGGATTTTTTCAGTTCAGAATGTGGAAATGGTCCATTCCGCATTTTTATGAAGAGAAGTAGTTCCACATAAGTTAACTAGAATATTCAATCTGACGTCTGGGCATACACATTTCCCAAGTTCTCACGTTTCGTGAATTTGATAAAAAAACATTGTCTTAATATTTGAAACATACATCTATTGCTAAACATCATCAAAATACGACTATTCAAGCATATCTACCCTTCTGGTCTTATAAATATATATAAATTTTTTCAAATTACACAATCATAAAGTAGTCTTGAAATAGATTTCAATAATCTAGACCAAAATAATACTACAAAATGCAAAAACTACATAAAACAGCATGGAAATCAAGATATTGAAATACTACACCATTTTAGATGTGCATCGTGATATTTCCTACGTTAACGTACCCAAGATGGCTTACGTACTGTGATTACTTCAACTCTCGAATAAGAAAACGTTTTGTCATCTGGTAGTTGGCGATGCACATACAGCCTCTCCGCTTCACGTTCATTCTTTTGGCATTCCATAAAAATGATCACGACTGACCACAATTTTCAATCTGGGGGTTGCAGAATTTTTTATATTTTTTTCAACAAATTGAATTGTTTCGACTTCAAAATAACATTATATGACGTTGAACAAGTGACGAAGAGCTATTAACATAGGGCTGCAATTTGAAAAACCTAAGTTTGGATTGATATTGCTATGCTATATGAAAGTGCACATGATCTCCAACGACATTTATCTTTAATTTTTGGATAATTAATGGACATTAAAGATCGATAGTTCAAATGGAGTTCGAGATTCTTCTCGAAATTTATTTGTATAAATTAACTTTTTGGAACACGTGAGAAGAACGACCTGTTAAAAATTGTTGTCGTACGACCCTGGCAACTTGAATGGAAGATTCTCTTCGATAACTTCATCAGCGATTGTATGAGAGAGAGAGAGCGAGAGAACCAAAACACCTTCTTCTAACGAGAAGAAGAAGGACGTGCGATCAATCCAAGGGCTAGCACGGACACTCAGCCGAGGCACCGCTTATAATTTCGTAAATTAACGTTTTTTGTGAGTGTGTTTCAAATAATAACAAGGCATCATCAAACATCTGGTTAGAAAAATAACAGCTATCACGACACGGTCAGGAATTCCTCAAAGCCGATTTTGATGGGTTCATTTTCGTTTACCGAAAACTAGGATGGGCGTTTGTTTATCTGCTCTTTGCTATTCGAGAAAGAGGATGAATGTCTTTGAAGGCGATTTCTTCTACCTTTTCAGCTCTTTGAACTCATTGGAAATTCAGAAAGCTACGTAATGACTTTTCAATGGGCAAATTGACAAGTATTGAATTTTCAACAATTGATCACCAAACCATGTAGTTGAAGCCCTAAAAGAATTTTTACGCCTATCCAAATGCATTTTTGTGGCGTAAAGCTTTGTTTAATTTTGCTGAAATTCAATCCAAAATTTTGGCGAAAAACTCCCACTTTTTTTCAACATTATTTTGTGATTTTCAGAAAGATCAGAGTTCTGGTATCAAAAGATGAATTTCGGCATGTGGCAACTAAGTAATTTCAGATTCCTTCACATAAGTCGTATATCAAACGATACTGTTAGCGGGAAAATCTCGGTGTTTGAAACTAGTTACGATATTATTTTGCATGCCTTATCTTCCTTGAAATACCTTAAAGTTTTCAATTGGAAATCATTTATGCATAATTCGAAACTTGAAAGAAGAATATCGTCTAATGAAAAACCTATTGTTTCGTTATCAAAGCAACAGCAAAACGTTCTGCGTCAGAATATTCAGAAAATCACCCAGGTGGAAAATTACGTGCTTTAAAAAAATTTTTTTCAAGTTTAAAGTTTTCAATATATGAGTGTAGATAACAGTTTAATATGTTTCTTCTGATGTTAAGAGAATAGTAAATTTTAGTACATAAACTATTCTAAAATGTTTTATAAAATGTAATGTAAGGTCCATGTAAGAAATTTTAAATGCGACTAAAATAATTCACCCCTAATATCAGGATTAATATCTTGATATTCGTTATCATTGCACTTGAGCACTTACACCGCATAATTGTGAAAAATTTCAGACACTAAGTTTGATAAAGTTCATAAATGAAGGAATAATTATCGAAGTGAGTTGGAATTCTGAAAATGGGGCATTTCCATGGGAATCTGAAGACGTTAGTTTAGAAAAGCACATTTGTGTTTAATGAAAGATAATTCATCATGTCAATTGTTTTCACAATGAAATATAGAGTGTTCCAGTTGTTCCAATAAGTTATATTTGTTCAAGAATAATAATAGTTTTATGCCTATTTTTGACCAACGCTTTTTTCCAAATCCAATTCGTTAAAAACTCACTGATTCGATACTTACAATTGTCACTAGATCATTCATCATTATTAATTGAATGATTGTATATCATGTAGATAATGTTGCTTGACAAAAACATAATCGTAGTTCCATCTCAATTAAGCGCACTCGAAATTAGTGATCTTCCAACTCGAAAAAAACAAGTCGATTTAACCCGAGTTTAAATTAATAAAAAATAACTCAACTCAACTGAATGGAAGTGTGAATGATTTCAAAGATTTATTGGGGACAATTGAAACAGACAAATTATAATATCTTTGTATCTGTCTCAATTCTTATATTTTTTATATTATTTATTCATAATTCATTGATAGGGGTTTACTAACTAACGTGAAAAACGAAGTTTCTTTTTCAAATGAATCATTCATTCATGTATTTTTGGCATGAATTTTCATCTGAAGGATATTCAAATTTGTTCAATTATAATTTTAATTCAATTAATCTCTCTCCCTTTCGGTGCCGCCACTGTCCGACCAAGAGAAGAGATCATAGCTGGCAGAGCCGGAGCAAAGAACGTCGTCGAATTCCCTCCTCGAGCCGACTAGGCCCCTCCCCTCTCCCACACTCGTTAGTTGAGTTGTAAGGCCTGGCTGTCAACCGCGAGCGCGTTCGCTTCTTCCTCTCTAGTTAGGCTACAACGCTCCGAGTGCTCGAGTACCCTGTGTAGAGTTAGTTCTAATAGAATTCGTAGTGTGGACGTTATGTCATTCGCAATTGGGCGCTCGGATCCGGCCACCGAGCTCACCTGATCCGGTACCTAGTGACGTATGTGATTTTTGAGTGTGACATGCCCGAAAAGGAGGTGGACTTTCAGACTGCTATGTCGGCTGGTCTACCGATGCAATTCCCGACGTCGGCGTTCGCCGCCTTCCATGCTCCGCTGCCCGTCGACCAGAGGACCCACGACGGCAGGTACGTGTGGGACCATAGGATGCAGCCTCCCGCAGGAGCTTTCCATCCTCCAGCGCCTCCAAGGTGAGAAAAAACGCCACTTTATGTAGTTCGGACAGTACTTTGGATTAGGCAGGAGAAAACGATAGATTTATCAATCTTCAGAAGGGATTGGAGCCAGTTTTTCATCGAGGAAACGATTCTTAAACGATTATAAATTCAAGAATAATAAGAATCATAATAGTCTACAATACAATGTTTCAATCAAGTTCATTTTTTCATGATTGTCAATAATATTTGTTTAGACATTTGAATGAAACACGCAAGAATTGTTAGTTGTCTTGTTTTCATTCGTTTTCACATCTTCCGGAAGATAAGCAACTAAAATAATCTTTGAATTTTTGAAAATATTCCATTCTTGTAACCAACGCATTAAAGTGTGGAATCAAGTAGAATAAATCGCTTGAAATTGAAACAACAGTGATTGTAACTAAACCGGACTATTTCTCACCATGCAGAATTCCAGAACCTCTGATTTGAAAAAGACACTTTTAGGTATTATTCCTTTCCACCCCTCAGAGAAATTCTTTTGAATTGTGTGAAAGGAATGAGGGTCCACGTGACGGCTCAATTGAAAACGCTCTGAAATCTTTATTCGGTTCATGGAAGTTTGTGTTGATTGAAACTGAGAACGTCATTATCAATTTGGAGAAGTTAATATCAAATATTACTAGCCAAATAGCTACCAGGTTTAACAATTTTTTGATGAATAGCCAGCAAAATTTTGATTTCGTATGTTGGCTTAATCAACTAGATGATGAAGACAACGATTTGCATTGACTGTATTGACAAGACAACAATATCAACTGTGGAACTATAGTCTATTCAAGAAGAATAGTTCTGACATATTTTGTCATCTTTCAAAACCATTAATAAGAAATGAAAAATATCTAGCTAACCACTGAACTGGTTGACATAGCTGGAAACATTTAGTCAATAATAATTATGGCAACACTTCACAGACTTTGCAACGATGCCAAATTCATTTGGATCCACCACAGTCAATAGTTATTCAATTTTGGTGGAAATATATAGAGAACTTTTTTCAAAACAAATTGAACGAATAACTTAACTGGCGGTTTCTCAGAACAAAAAAAAAACGATTTTTGACCAAAATTTCAGCCTTGAATTGTTTATTGAAAAATATTTATCAGTAAGAAAAAATCTTTGAATGGACTGAAAAATATATTTAAGAAGCTCGTGTTGAAATTTGATACTAATCAGTTCAGCTATTCTCAAGTGATCTTGGTCACCGACTTGAAAACACCATTTTGAGAAAAACGCGTTTACAGTTTGAAAAGCGTATTCTTAAATATAAAAAAATCGATATTTTGAAAATTCTAACTGTATATAACCCCTTAACAACTCAACTTCCTGTTTGTTTCTGTTTATTAAAGACAAGCATCAACATCGCATTTTCTGGCTAGCTGTCACAACTATATTGATAAATGAATAGACCATATTGCACCTAATATTCCTCACTAAAAACTTCAGAACAAAATCTGTCGTCCCCTCAAAATCCCCTGGCATGGCCGCCTCTGCCAAGAACCAGATAACCGACCACTCCGAACTATGTTAAACGTCAATGTGAAGTCCATGTGGCAATCGAATGAAGACGGATTTCGTTGTCAGTGTCGGCTCATTTATCAGTCAGATTGTGCTGTCAATAAGCATTTCGCGTCGAGTCGAGAAAGACGATTCTCATCCACGACGATTGGGCTGGTTTTTGTCACGACGGTGTCGTCTGTCTTTGTATTATTGTATGTCTGTCTGACGGGGGACCTGTACGAAAAATGTTGTTTCTTCTTCGTCTTTGTATGAATGAATTACGGCTTTATTTTGGATGAGTTTTTGACGTTGTCGAGTGACCGTTTCCGGCCGAGAAATATTGTTTTGATAAGAGGGGGTTCTCAAGGGGAAGTTTGTTTATTTAGAACCCATCTATAGTCTATTTATTCAAGGGAGATAGTGCTGATAGGTTTGGTTATATTTCGATACCATCAGTGCTAAATAAAAAATATCTAGCTAACCACTGGACTTCTGATTGGTTGAGACATAGGTGGGAGCATTTTGGCATCAATAATTATAGCAATCGTTGACTTCACAACGTTGCCACATTTATCTGGAGAGAAATTTTTAATCCGCTAATGAACGTTGTCAATTCTAGTCGAAATTTTTATAACTATTGAAGAAATTGTACAATGGTTATCCACTGTAAATATTCATCTAATTTTGGGGTATATTTTATAAAATAATTTAGAAAATTGAAAATATTTTTCAAAATTATTTGAATGATGAATTCAATCAATATGGCATAAATGTGGCATTAATCAATCACACCAAGAATGATGTGAAGTGTATCGTTCAAGATCAACACTCTAGTAGTTTTTCATGTGTACTCAATTTTTATCAGTATTCGACAATTCGGTGAAAACAAATTATTTTCTGGGCAATCTACACCAAAAATAAGGTGCCATCGCGACTCGCAAAAGTAGCTGTCTAGTCCCGACATAATGCATGATTTATTTTATTTAGCGTATGGCATACATAAAAGGAAAGGGTAAAAAAATACCTGATCGTAAACAAAACAAAAAAAAATCAATTAAAAACAACACGCAGACAATGAATAAAATGTAGATATAAAAAAAAAATGTAAATAGGACTAAACATAACACAGTAAAAGAAACACTATGTCAAACATTGATGTCCAAGGTCTCGATCCAGCGCACTGCCTCTGGAGCTGCCTGAAGAATGTCCGGCCAGGGGCCCGGGTATGCTCGAAGGGGACATTCGGATGTGATATGGTGCATTGTTTGGCGATCATGTCCACAGTCACATTGCGGGGAAGGGACTATGCCCCATTTGCTGAGAACATCCGCACATTTACCGTATCCCGAGCGAACTCTGTTCAGTGATACCCAGGTCTTACGTTTCAGCTGAAATCCTGGGATGGGCTGATTTGGTTGATTTGGTTGGGTGTAGTCTAGTTCGCCTCCTCGTGGTGCACCCTGGGTAACGCTAAATGAACTAGAGCGCTGGCAGCCAGTCCACAAAATCTTTATCCTGGCTCTTCTTTTATATTTGGAAAGGAAAATAAAAAAAATAATGCATGATAGTATCGGTGAAGGTGTTTCATCACATCACATCATAGTGTTTTTTCTAAATATTTTCAATATATAAGAATATTAAGAATAATATGGAACAACAAAATTATTACTGATATGTTAAGGCAGTATTCACAATGTGCATGATAAAATTTCTGAATTAATGATATCTCGATGTTAATTTTCGTGTGAAAATACATTGGATTATTTCTTATTGTTTTTCTAACGAAATGATGTCTTGTTATTACTGTTAAGTATTGTCAATTGGAAGTTTGATGATTAACTGGATACTTTTCATTCTGCAAAAATGGCATGAAAAAATAAACAAGTCTTCTTCAACACTCCTCAAAAAAATAGACCATATGTGGTTTATCTCAATTTATAGTGGTGATTTTTAATGCAATAGGTGCTATCTCGGTAATTCTAGAGATATTATGATAATAATGAACAAAAGTCAAATGAACACATGCAAGAGAAAAAATGTCGATTTTGTTACCATGTTGCTCATAATACTTGGGAATATTTCCAGGAAACACACCTTGCAGGCCTCATTAGGGCTAGGGCTCTCCACTCGTTAGCGACAGAGTATCAAACAGAAATTCAAATATAATCCCAATAAACGCCTCCACGTATCGTAACCATAAAAACCAAGTTATATTATAGGTTTTAGCTTCTCGGAGCGAAAAACGAAAAGGAACAAAAAAATATCCGACGGCCAATAGTCATAAAAGCGGGCAAACATTTGACTAGTTATATAGAGATGTAAATTGACTGGCTCTCGCGGAGTGTTAATACGTGTGTTTGAAGAACTCGATTTCATAATAGAGCAGCATTCTTGGAGGCAGAGAAGCTGCAGGAGATCTGAATGAATATTTTTAAATTCGGAGTGACTGCTCAACCGAAATAAATAGTAAATTAACCGAATAAAACAGTTTGAAAGATTCAGAGAATTGGAGTCGTGAAAATCTAAAGACCGCAAATAATAATCTGGATGAATTTATGCAATGGATAGAAAATAAATAAGAATTTATAGAATGAACGTATTCACCAACTTTTCGTATACATACATATACAAGATAATAATTCAAATAATAAAATTATTACAATGAAACTATTATTATCATTATTAAATCGAACGCCAGTTGTTACAGATAAATAAAAAAAAGTCTTCCCCCACTTAACCTTCGAAAAATATGCATAATCTAGATTGAATTAAAAATGAAAATAATGACTGAACACTTCGAGAAAATATGAACCGAAACATTGCTTCCAATTTGACAGGCAAAGACTTGCTTTTTTTATTTTACTCCACACTGTCAGTTTTGAATTCGGATTCTAAAAAGGGTAGATAAATTTTGATGTTTGTATATATCATTGAATCGGTAATCGTAGGAGTTACAAAAAACATGAAGGTAGCAAAAACAATAATTGGCTATCGTCTTTTGTTTTCGAGTTATAAGAAAAGTTTGATTTTGCGACTATTTGACAAATATGAATATCTTGGTTGTTACCAGAAAATAACTTTTACATTTATAAGGTTTTTTTTTCGTTAAATCCGTCAATACAGTGGCGTAGAATAGATTTCGAAAAAACTTCAATTTATGACCTCAAGATTATAGATTTTTTAAAGGAAATCTCAGTTGGCTACGGTTAAGTTATGTGATACATGATTAGAAAAGAAATATAATCCTTTTCAACCACCATAGCTCGAAATTGATCTGTTGTTTAGTTCGTCCACCTTGTAGATACTGATATTTGGGTTATATATGCATGATATTTAATTTAACAGAGAAGGTAGAATGGCACACGCTTAATTATCATATTCAACCAGCTTATATTTTGTGGCTTATGAAATATTTACTGTCGTATCAAATATCAATAATTCTGAAGTTTTCAACGTTGGAAAATTTGAAGATTGAATGCTGTTCACGTAATCAATAATTCGATTTGTTCTTCAACATTATCATTTAGATGTTTTCTTAATTATTTTTTCATCAATGCCAATGCTTCTGGGATTACGATTAGTCGTTCTGGTAGTCACTACCTCCGCAAATGATTCTGCGGTCATCAGCGAGAGACAGAACGACAACTGAAAACGACTTTTGAAGTAATCAAGGTATATTTATGTGCGAATTCGTACGGTCCAATCAAGACGATAACCGCTGGACCACTATCAATAATGACAGCTACGTTAAATATTTCAGTTTTTTCATAGCTCGAACCCCATCAAACTCGACAGAAAGAAAGGTGTTCCACAAATCAGACATTCAAATGACTTATTCGATTTGGTAGGTGTTTTAATATAACATTATACTTCCCGTAATTACTATACCGGGCCTAGCTAGCTGGTCGAGAGGTGGTTTTATAATCGAATACCAGCGTGGGTCGGTGACAATCCAACATAAATAATGAAGGTATATAAAAGGTTAGGCTGGATCAACAACTACAATATATGTGGCGCGATCATTGTCTGTATCGTGTTTTCCGATAATTGCATCACAACGGACCATACAGCTTCGATAAGCTTGGTAAAACACACTACACGATTTTTTATCATAGCCACAACGTACATGGATGCAAAATTTTTCAGGAATATAAATAAGTTGGGATGTTTTTCGAAAAATCTTCGCCAACGATCAGGTTATTGAAAGAATCAGTCTTGAAATAATCGGAACCAGAAACATTGTCAACAACATTTGAACAAACGTTAATCGTAAATTGTCAAATCATTGACTAGTCATTCTGCTAAGCTCCGTCGAGCTCAAATATTTTTCTATCCAAAACAGGAATAAGCTCGAGTAAGAATGTGTTTAGGGCTTGTCCTCTCAAAATCAGGAAAGAAAATCAGTGAAAGCATCCCTTAAAAATAATTTGACTAATACGTACTGCATTTTCAATGCAATTTTGGTAACAATAGGCATGACTGTATCAAATTAGTCTCAGAAATATAAGGACAAATATACAGGGTGGACCACTGTGGATGGTACCTTGGACGTACAAGGAAAACACTTCTATCGATTGAAAATGTTTTCAACGATGCAGCGTTGCCACTTTTACCAAAAAGGGGCACCAACATTTCTTAATTTGTGATTGAGTATCAAACGTTTCTGGTTGATACTTCCCTTCATCTATCTCCAATTATTTTTGAGGTAATAATTTTCATAATAGTTCGTTATGCATTGTACAGGATGACATAGAATTCTTCTGGTAGATCGAAAAATATTAGATAGTCATTACACATTTTAGATGGTACTCATATCTGGTAATGATTTTTCATTTCATGGATTCAAATTCACGACCTTTTGATAAAAAGAAATCGTAGGAAAATTTGCAAACAGAATTGGAAAAATGTTACCAACAAAATTCCCCAAATAATGATTTTCCAATATGATTATGACTCAAATTTATAACTCTTATCTGTCAGAATCGCTTCTTCATATTATAATATTTAACATTGTCATGAAAATGACCTTGAAAGTGACGATTTCAATATTTATGCCCTTAACAGCAATTAGCAGACTCACACGATTCGAAACTGAAAATTGCACAAATCGACACTTTCACTGTAGATGTACGAAAATCGTGCCTGGGAATATTTCTACATGATCGCAGGTGAATTTCAGATAATCCCCAACATTCCAGATCCTGAGCATTTTCCTTGTAGCACACAATACCTAAGTAATACTAACGATGATCATCAACAATACAACTAAAAGTATAAGTAATCCCATTACGGTGCTCGGCCTCAACATTGTTACTACCTGATTTAGCTACATTTGTTGGGCCCTATGAAAGGACTCGGCCCTGGCTGACCATAGGGGGTGGTTTTCGGACAGAGACGGACTACCAGAAATCCCAAAGGACGTGGAGAATGATTCCTCGCTCCGAGTCCTGTCCTGGTGGGGAAGTGAAGAGAAATCTGCGAGCCCTAAATTTAGGACCTGTCCGGAAGACACAAAAGGCTTCATGGTTTCGTCGAAACCCGAAAGATTTTAGACGATGCGTCAATGTTACAACACGCTGACATTTCTGAGAAAAAACGATTGTTGAGATGTATTCATTCTATTCCATTGTGCGATTGAAAGGTTCGGCCTGCTGTAGCTTTAACGACGTCGTTATAGGTATTATGTTCGTTATTTATTTTTCTTCTACAGATTCGGAGAGTAAATCCAACAAATTGCAGAAAATCCGCATACAAACCCTGTTTATTTATTCACGGTAAACGGCATGTTTGCTTTGAAGAGAGGCATTTCACTCAGGCACTTCCTCTTTCTTTACACAACTCATTTATTTATGGCCTCCATTTAATTCGATCTGATTTCAACTACATAATAATATTATTTTAAGAAGTCTTGAATAAACCACACTTCTGTTTGTATACCTTCTGAAATATGTTTCAATCATAACCAAACACTTACAATCAAGAGGGATTCGTAATACTACGTATCATTAAACCAATCAAAATAAATTTCATTCCATTATATTCACTAGATCCGAAAAAATAATCATTTTAAAAATATATCCCAGAAGTCGATACAATCCACGGAATAAATGTGTCATTTTGATAAGCTGTGCTAATAATTTTTTTTATTCGTTTATTATGAACATGTTTTCACCATTTGACAGATGAATTTCCATTGTCATCAAGGAAATTTTAAACAATGAATCATGAATGTGATATTTCCACAATCCTGAAATTCTGGATTCGAAAAAAAATTGTGAAATATGTAGGTATTGTAGGTGTCACACAAAATCGGTTTTTTCATTTTATAAATGGTCAAAGAGATTTCACAAGAATCAACAATCAAACAATTTTTGAACACCATCGAAAATATTCAGGTACGGTTTGACGAATATACAATGTGTTGATTCGAAAACTTGTCAACCCCTTCAATTTGGGAGGCACAAAAGAATTAAAAATTTGTCCCCAGTAAAATTTCTCAAAAACATACGATAAATGAATTTATTCAATGCTAATGCGATGCTAATTCACCCTCAAAAAGCTCGGTTCACATTTTTGACTAACCTTGTAAAATAATGTGACAAGAAAAAATTAACAACTTCTTCCATTCACCTCAAAATCTCGATCGTTATTCGACAGGTTGACTGATTCTATTTATCAAAAAATAACCACAAAAATTTCGAAAACAACATTCAAGATTCGTTTTTTTGTGAGTCTGCGGGAAACGCTAAAACCTGCCCATGCCCATAACAAACTGTCCCATTTTAGTCAGTCAAAATACTCGAGAATGCGTAGGTTCAAATTACCATGTTTACAAAATCTCTCTGTATATTCCGGCACCGAAACAAGTCATCTCACGGGAATTGTGAGAAGAACCACACTTCGTCGGAGGCTCAAGTGTCGGATATCTAGAATGTATCGACCGTTCAGACGAGGATTTAGGCTTCCTAGAAGACACTGTTGACTTTCATGGTCTGGTCTAGTTTGGTCTGATGGGCTATGTCGGGGTACTTTGAAGACAGGAAATTGTAAATCTTGAATGAGAATGTTCTTTGTGCAATTTTGGATACCTTCCAGCGTAATGTTTCTGATGATTTTTCATCTGTGATCTGTTTCAATTGAGAAATGAAAGATCTAAAAATTCAAACAAACTTATCTATCACCTTCATAGAAGAATGAATGAATTCAATCTATATAGAACACAAAAATGGAAATTTCTTGGACAAAGATGAAACCTTAAAAAAATATATTCCTATACAATTTTTGACTTGTTTTTTTTTGAAAAAAATAATAAAAAAATACTCGACTATTTCAAGGTGACGATTCCTTTTGCAAACTAAGCGTTAGATCATTAAAGAGATTTTGTTTCATGGACATAATTTTGAATGCCGATTTTTCCTACTTATTTGATGGACTGTCCTAAATATACTCCCCTATATTAAGGGACCGTACTTTTTGATTTCTGGAGGAAATTATTTCTTCAATAGAATAATCAATTAATTTGATAAATGTAAGATATAACTTCTTGATATAATGTCATTGTTTCATCACAAGTGAAATTTTCAACATTTTGAAGGATGAAAACTAAAAAATAATAATTTGAGAAGTTGAAACCTCAAGCAGACAGAATTTCTGTTTATTGTTGAAAATACAAAAGGGTGATTACAATATTATTATTTTGGTTTTAATAAACATAAAATTGATTTTTTCTGTTCTACCAACATTGATCATGATTCATATTAAAAATTCAAAAAAAAAATATTTTGAAAATGTAGTAAACACCACAGGGGCACGAAATCGTTCACAATAAAAAGTTAAGCATTATTTTTATTAGATTTCACACCTTTCAACAACTTTCATTTGGTTGAATTTTCAGTGATTTGAATGAAACTTGACCAACAGAAAGTTATGATTGTTCTTATCTGGAAAATAGTTATTTTTTTCTATGAAATACTCATAAAACTAAAAAAAATATATTCAGTGACGTCTCCCTCTTTTTTTTTCCAATTTCTAAAACTTTCTGTGATTCGAATAAAACTTTGCCAAGAAAAAAATCTGAAAATCCAATATCCAAGAGCCCATATCTCTGTAGCATTCATTTCTCCAGGTTCATCTGACTCCCACATTCTCCTATACACTCTGTATGTATGTGCCTCATCACTTGCACTCATTCCTATCTCACCTTAACGAAACGGTTAGAATAATCCCATAATCCCGTGTCGTGTTAACGTCTTCCACAAAAAACCGTGTTTATAAATAATCCCATCGGAATCGTAAAGCATAATTCGATATAATAGATAGATAGATAGCCTGCAGTGGTAGCGGCCAACAAGTAAAAAAGGTGGCTGCCATCAAGCATAAAAGCTCTCCTTCACATAGTATAGTCCTAACAGATGGCCCGTCAACCGACTACAGACTACACGCATACGTCGCGCTAAGATTATCACATTAGATTTAAGGAGCCTGATGCTTTGAAAAATGATACTGGCGTTATTATTAATTGCTCCTAGGTAGCCGTACTACGTGTATGCATCGAGTCCAAGATTGTTTTTTTCTACCTGCGATTTGCTGTTTCAATTTTGTATACGTATTCAAATGTTGGGTTCACACTCAGACCAATTGGGCTAGATTATTTTTTTTTTTCGAATACCACAACATCCATCAGAACGTTGAGAAATAAACCCAGTTTTTTTTCAAAACTTTTCATATCGTGATAGTTCCGCAAGAATTAATCTCCAAAGTTGGGATGCGTTTAGAAATCACGAAGAGAACACAGAGCGATAATACGTCACAAGTACTCTCGTACATTAGAGCGTTGGACTTGCCGCCAGCTGCTAGCAACAAAATTATATTTTACAGCGTTGCCAAGCACTATTCATCATATTTTTTCACATTGTCCCACGTATATTTCTCACTGATTACTGAATCTACAAAATTAATACAATATGGGAATTTCATTTTAGTACACGTGCAAACAAACGCCGAGTAGTAGTACAGGTGACGAAACGAGGAGTGTTTTTTTAAGTCTCGTAGTTTTAAAGTGGAGTGGATATCACACAATATTATTCAGACAAATACATTATCTTGAATTATATTTGATCTTGAAGTAGGTTTGAGGCGAATTCATGATTTCGAAATCTCGCCTTTTGGGAAGGGAAGTAGGTAACGCGAGAGTGTGAACACGATACTGTCGCTGCTACTCGTGTTGCTCGGTACTCCCTGAATTGTCGGTGTAGTTAATTAGAATAGAGATCTGCCAATTATCAATGCACTGTAAAATGTATCAACATGTGTTCATGGGGATATTCTTGATCATTTCTGGTGGTTTGGATTATAAGCGTTCCAGCAAATTTTAAAATTTGTTAGAAATTCTTCTGACGGACATGCGGAGTTCGTCTCCATTGTCAATGTTCAGCGTTGCTTGTCATTCGATTTCATTCTAGAAGTGTTTTGACAGGTGGGATTATTCGAGTGTCAAAACAATAACATGTTGTTTTTCATGTTTTTTGGCAAGGAATCAAAATGAGTATAAGTGAACAAAGTGAAGCTGTCTTCAAATCAGATTCGTCCAAAGTTGAAGTTCTGAAAAATGAGATACTTAACGGGTGTCAAATAGTCACAGATGAGATATTGGAAATAGGACTGGAGTTTACATAGGGTGCGTTCCATTAAGCGCTCACAACGCCCAAAACACTCATTCAGACGTTCCACATGGCGACCACGATCGTTGGGGTCGTGGCAAAAATGTCATGAATGACGTCATGATTCATGCTCACGACGACCCATCTCAATAGGTGGGTCGGCGTGAGCGTTTCGATGACGCACAGAACCAAGTGGAACGACAAAATTCGTGGTCGTGAGCGTGATCGTTGTGAGCGCTTAATGGAACGCACCCATCGTTGTATTATGTATTATTTATAGAATTGCAGGCACTCTTCGCCGTGCAGAAGGAAAAAGCATGGCGAATTAGACAAGTGGCTCAATAATTGCAAAATTCTGCTTTTGTGCCAGCAAGACTATTTATTTTCCGAAGCGCACAGGTAATTGGAAAAAGTTCGCACTCAATGAAAACCGCAATATCATGTCATGACGACGTATAAAAGCTACAACAGCCGCTTCGATCACTTCTATTGTTGACGAAACACATCACTTCAGGCCAGTAATTATTACCCACCCAGTTCACGGCGAATTTTCACTATTTGTTCTTCCTCAATTACCCCAAACCGTTGACATCTCTCGTTTTTTAAATAGAAATCAAAGGACTTATTTATGGACCGTACGCTCACTCGAGAATTAATACGCCATCGACGATGACAGATATACAACTTCCAAAAATACCGTTCATCTGTTGACCAGCGTATTTTGGAAATAAACCGGTCAACAGTGGCGGTGTCTTTTTCACCGAAGCATAATTAAAGAAGGAATACCGTCGTCGGACCCGCAGACAATAGACCCATTGTTGCGGTATTCCCAGCTTATTATGTCCAAAATGTCAATCGGGGGGACCAGCAAAAAAGATGCGAACCCAACCTGTGGAATCCAAGTGGACAACACTCAGTGCCGTACCGGCAACGGAACCAGCTAGAGTGAAGTAGATCTGGATGAGTCGAATCTGGCGGTCTAAATGGCTGCTCTATCGAGAAATGTTTCGTACGCCACTGTCCGAAACTTGGCAGCTATTGGGGAGAGGGGGGACGAAAGGAGAAGGAGACGTAGAGGGGTAATTGATTGGAGGTACGCGTACCGCCAGATTTGGCGAAGGTTGGTTGAAATTCGTCCGTGCCTTCGATTGATTTTGCGTGTAAAACTCTCGAAACGACTGTCGAATTCTCACGTCCGATTGCGCACAACCAATTAAGCGAAATCCCACGAAAAAATGCCAGTGGCCCGCATACCGAAAACGGACAATAATTAACCTATAAGAAGCGAACGGTCGGAAATGTTTTTGTGCGCATTGCGACAAAGTGTTTTCGGATCGTTAACGGCCTAAATATTCGACCAGACCTAATTGGCCGCTAATTGGTTTGTACTAGAAAAGTGCAGCAATTTCTGTCCTCGACTCCACTTAGGGTTGCCAATATTTTCTCAGTGAAATACAGTATTTTTCGAAATATAGTACACTTATATATATTCGTTACTTATATCTTTGCTCTCCTAGCATTTTTTAACAATGTTTTATACAAAATGAAAGTGTCGAAGGCTTCGTTACATAAAATTTCAGTTGAATTTGAATGAAGAGCTCATTGTCATGAATGATTATTTTTGTTCTCGCCATTTTGAATTCATCACTGATCAATGACATTACTCGATGAAGTTTGTTTCAGTATTTCTTGAAATATTCTGCCATTTTTGCCCTCATCACAGTTTTTTACTATTGCAAAGATTTCATTCAAAGTTATTTTTTCTGAGTAAATATGGTTCGTTTCAATGCTGAAATTTTCTCATGGATTTTAAATTTCCAATATTGTCTTTGAAGAAAACCCTTTGTTTCGAATTGAAATTTTCAATTTTGAACCAATTGCTCTCACCATCTTCTATAAATGAATTTGATGGAATTCGACGATTTGTATTTCATCTATGGTTGTGTAAATAGTTGGCATGTTTCAACCGTTAATTAAGTTAATCAATGTTGTTGCCACCATTGTCCATCAAAGACCGTCTCTCCAATGTTTCTTATGTTTCCCGTCGTATTGTGTCTGGCGTATGGACGAGTGGGTCTGGTGGGGACAGTGGAAAGGAAGTAATTCAGGAGGAAGACGATGTGTTTCTCTTGTTTCTCACTACTCTAATAGATTTCTCTCAATATGGAGGAAGAATTATTTCCGATGCTGTATAGTACGACGACCCTAAATAATACAATACTATATTTTATAGTACGGTTGGCAACCCTAACTCCACGGCCTCGATTGCGAGGAGTACCAACTGTTTTTTTTTTCTCCTCTTCGATTGAAATATCGACTCCTCTCGCCGGTAGGACGTAGTGATAAATCGAAAAACAAAATGAAAAAAGAGGTACGATCGCAGCGTTGCAAGCGAAAGAAAGAAATATCGAAGACTTAAAGTCGATGACGGTGTTTACCATAAGCCATATTTCAAGGCGAGAGACGCCAATTCCAGCTATAAATTCTCTCTACGGAGATTAAACTATCCAAACTGTTGCGGTGACTCTCGACTCGTTTTATCAAACTTGCATATTTCACTAAGAGCTCGATACCGAGAAACGCCCAGTGGGGTGTCCATCCAAGTTTGTCAGGATTGAAAACACCTAATAATTCAAAAGTGCGACGCCCTGTAGACAATCGCAACATCAGTAATTGATAGCATCAATCGTACCCCACATCACTCACTAGTATTGAAACCATATGAATTTCAGTTCAAACAACGTTCTAAATACACATGTATAAAATTTGACAGCTGTCATACTATGTTCGAAGTGGATATTACATGAGCTCACAATGCAGCGTGTCACAAATCAATGAAAATGATGGAAAAAATTGCATGAATCGATTTTCGAATTGCTTCCGAATCCACCATACTTTCCAGATGTGACACCCAGTGGCTTCATCGTGCTCTCGGCCTCGACAATGCTCGATAGAGAGATTTTTGGTATCGGATAATTGTATGACTGTTGAAGTATCTATATCGAATGACAAAATCGAATTAAAAAAAATCTACACCATGTTACGAACTTTTCATTCCAACTGCTATGTGTGTGCTTGAGGCATTTCTTTTAGCTAACCATCTCGGTGTTGGTTGGTCAGTGGATGTTGTTGACCCTCGAAACGAAGCCAGAGAAAGAAAACAAACGACTTGGAGGGCATTAAAATACCGAAATACCGAGAAGCGTGGTCATCGATTTGTTACCATTCCAAATTCGATGTCTTCATAAAAGAGTGCGCTCTTCTCTACCAGAAAAGAGTACGTATCCGTTTCATCGGAGGATGCGCTCATTTTGGGCCTCAAGAAGAAAAAACAGAGCGTAGCCTTATTCGTACGGTGTTTTTAGTTTTTCCGATGATAATTTGTTCGTCGCAGTCTTAGCGAGTAAAAACGAAACTGATGTTATGCATTATTCCAGGCTCGCAGTCGCTATCAATTCTATGACTTCTTCTTTTACAACAAACAAC
Organism: Plagiodera versicolora; assembly: GCA_037013635.1. Classification (NCBI taxonomy): domain Eukaryota; kingdom Metazoa; phylum Arthropoda; class Insecta; order Coleoptera; family Chrysomelidae; genus Plagiodera; species Plagiodera versicolora. Next base: position 4,028,526 of record CM072991.1, on the reverse strand, counting down.
AAAACGGAATTAGTTCGCTAGCATAATAATCCCATAACTTTGCAAATAGAATCAGTTCTTCGAGAGCTGCCCTAATAGGTAGACATACGACAAACGAGAACAAGCAAAAATCTAGCAGAACGGCTTTTTGCACTTGTCGCTCGGTCGCGATCGGAATAAATTTTCGTTGTGGCCTCCAGCACCGTTTTGGCGGGGGTTCCTTAGGGCTCAGACCAAAAACAACACCAAAAAAAGATAAATACCCCATTATATAACGGAATATTGCAATAGAGTTAGTAAACAGAAGTTTAAAGAAAATACCATTGCTATTACTCCCACTAAAGCAATCAGCTCCAGCAAAGTGAACTCGAAACCCTCCAAGAGCTAGGCAGTCAAATCAGACTATATTTAGCCTGGGTACGAGGCACTTATTGGGCCAGAACCTTATTCCTGTGGTTTGGCGAAATCATTGAGGAAAACATCCAACAGTGCTTGCATCCACAAGCAATCTCATGAATGATGGAAAAGAGTGCCCGGAATAAGACAGGCCAAAGAGTTTATCAAAGAACAATCAGACATTGAAGGGCATTGTAGGCTCAACAAACACATGGACAACATCGGACTCACAGACACAATTATTTGTAGGTTCTGTCAAGAAGACCAGGAAACTTCAGCAGACATTCTGTCATACTACGAAGGGCTGTCAAGGCTAAAGTTCTCTACACTGGGGGAAGGAAAACCGCAATTTTCTCTGTACATGGAGGACCTGGGGTCTGGCCTATGGAGCATAATCACAAAGATAGGCCTACACTCGAAACTCTAACATAACGAGAGAGCGAACACAATAGATCTATGAAGGTCGTAGTGTGGAGGCTCCCAGAAGCACACAAGCTCCATTCTAATCTAATCTAAATCTCATTTTACTGTGGGAGATCAAATCGTTGGGCCATACAAAGTGGTTTGCTGACAAAACCAAACCTCGCACCAGATACGCCTCTGAGTACCATTAAAGCCTCTTGTCGGCGGGCACCATGAAGATATACCAGCAAGAATGTGGGTCTGTCTCGAAAATAATCACACACACACACACGTACGAACGTACCTACGTCAATCGAAAGATAAAATACGACTCGACCGTCGCTATTTCGTGTACTCGCTCGGTACGGTTGTTCTCGTTTTTACCGAACGAGACGCTATCATACGTCGGCCTGCCAGCTACGGCTGTCAACTGTCAACTCACGGACGTGCAACAAATGTCCGGTATCGAATCAACCGTTTGTGGAGCTGAGAGACGTTGAGAATGTGGAGGATTTAAAGTAGCCCTTTCATGATTAGTCGTGATGCCACGTTAGTGTAAAAACCAAACAATTTTCTTGAAGGCGACACAGAATAGTAGGACATTTGGATATAATCTGCGAGGTGGAGAACCATCAGAATGTTCTGTTTGAATGTATGTCAAATCCGAGAATAATCAGATCAATAGTTTCCTTTCCCAAACAGGTTTTGGTATCTGCAGATGAATTTTGACATATGACAACTATGTAATTACAAATCTCTTCAAATTCCACATCAATATGATTCTTTGGTCCATATCTTCGTAATTCAATAATATATTAAGAAAAACGATACATACTCAAGCTTGCAGACTGAGTTAACAATTTCATCACCAGGTGGCGCATGAACCTTTGAAATAGCCGATACCTACTCGAAAATGAGAAAACCCTGGAGGCGAGAGAGAATGTATAAAGTTATTCCTTCGTGAATCACTTCGATATAATAATCCATACATCAATATGTCATGTTCAACGGACAAATAATTCATCCCACGTGTGTATTTCTATGAGAATCTAAATCTTCGGTAATTGTTGGTTTCAAGTGTGCTTCGGGAACATAATGATTGTCTATTCGAGGACATGAACCCGCATGAAATTCGATGATGGAGCCTCGAATATGGTATTGTGAAACGCAAGAGGTTTCGTAGAGTTTATTGTCTCCTCACTAGGCCATTGTTTTGTTTTGTTTTGCTCTGCTTATCAAAGAACGAGAGGAATTGGATTTATCGTCTTCATATTATGGCCAAGAGTGGAAAAGTACACAGTTGAATAAAGTCCGATGTATTATCAATCACTATGATTTCACAATATAGTACGATGCAAATTGATTGGTTCTTTGACAAACTCTTCAGCGTGTCTTATTCCCTGCACACTTTTTCACCATTATTGATTCAAGGACTGTTGGCTGTTTTTCATGGTGCTTTTGGTAAGCTATAGGAAGGTTCTGGACCAATTCTGGACCTCGTGCTCCTTCTTGGACTTGCTCATCAGTCTCTTCGTTGCCCTTGTAACCTTTATGGCCTGGTATCCAGACTGTCTAGGTTTTGGAACGTTTTTAAGCAATCCCAGACAAGGTTGGAGTTGACTTTGCTGGAGCTGATTGCTTTGATAGCCTCTTGGTTGATTACGACTTCAATGTCAAAAGTGTGCATCTTGTTAAGAGGCATTTTTTTTATAATTCACCACCACGTACTGGTAACGAAAAGGTCAGTGTTATTTTTCATGCAGATCCTATGAGTACACCAGATTATGTTAGCTGGTGTTAGCTCTTGTGATTTTTTTTTAGTGTGTATCAATCAAATTGTCAAAGTAATACAGTTAATTAAGCTGTGAAATGAGTGTGAACAAATTCCTTATCGGAATGGTTACGAATTCCAATAATAACACTGTGGATGTTGCAATAACAATTTCCACAAAGTACCTAATTATGAAAAGCTGATTATTTATCACGACTGAAGAGTGGTCATTGTACGAGTGAAATCAATAATAAAACGTGAAGTGGACTCCTGTAATTGATTCTGAAATGCTATAAATCAATTGAGGTTAGCGAGCCAATAAACGCGACCCAAGTAACTGCTACTCGTATTGTAAAATAAATAAATTCTGGTTTGTGTACCATACGAGCGTAAACTTTGTTTAACTCGATTCAATATTTATATTTGCGGTCGAATTTTCTTTGACAAAGTAGAGGGATTAGGTGCTCAACGCTATTTGTTTTACTTAGGTGTCGATTGTTTATTTTTGTTGGCACAGAAGCATGATGGGCGCGTGAAATTGTATGGTTGTTACATAGATTTATAAGAAATAGATATGATACTCAGAGTGTTGCTTTTGAAGCAACCATTGACGAGTAGTGGCAAAACAAAGATGAATTCAGAAGATTTCGGAACTGTTCAAGACTTCCATTTTATTATTTAATTTTAAGAAACCAATTTTTTGTGTTATTTTTTTGTAGTGTTTCTTGTGTCATCAAGTGAATCATAATAAATTCAAAAATTGATTGAAAATTATTATCGTTATCAACAAAATGAAAAACGTTTTCTGAAAATGTTAAAATTCGAGATGGCCTTCATTTGAAGAAATCAAAGTTGACTGGTGTTTTCTCTGGTATTTTGAGAATCACTGAAGATGTGATGTCAGATTCGAGAACTCCATGAAAAACTGTCTGAATGAAATTTCTTTTTGAAATATCGAATTCGTTTAGTTTATCATACAAAAATTAACAACAAGAATTATGTTCTTTTGCCACATCTTCAAAAGCATCGAAGATATTCTCAATTTCTTTTTACATTATTCATTATTCTTACCTATTTTAGCACAAAAATGCGCAATTTTGCTCAGATTCAAGCAACAATCTGTGTATTATTATCTATTATCTGTATTCCTATTTTCGAATAAAGATATACGTATATAAAAATATTTCAGATGATTTCCACTCATTTCAGCATCTATATAACAGGGTATGCTAATATTTTTGATGCAATATTTATTATTTTTCAATTGTAAAGTTTGTCTATTTACATTTTTACAAAGAGCATATTCGAAAATAGATCATGTCTTGCAAGTCCAACATTTTTTGGGAAACTAATTGAACGATCTAATTAGAAAAAAACTGCAATTTGAAAAAATACATCCTCGCATAATGGTTAGAAAAAATTTCGTCTCACCAAAAAAAAAAAAACAGTAGAAAGTAATGAAACTAGTATTGCGTCTAGGGGGCTATCTAAGATTACGTCACACGAATTCAGTTCTCCTCCGTCACAGCTGGTCACATTTGTGAGTCTTCTTGGCCCTAGAGTGACGTCACACATTTTGCAATTTTACATTCAGAAATTATTGAATAAAAACAGCAGTTCTGCAATTAGTTTTATATTCATTTAATTTTTGTTTCAATAAACATGAATATCGAGTCATACATTTGAGAAAATGAAACAAAGAACGATAGCTTTTTTGAATAAAGAAAATTTGTTTCGTAAGCTGGGATATTCTGGATAGTCCCTAATGTCTCTAGAGGTGCGGGTGAGATCACGTGACCCCTGCTTCGCTTCTCTGGCATACATACTATTCGTAGTGCGATATCTATTCCTTTCAAATCTATGGTTTGTTGTCGAAAACGAACGTGAAACGCATAGTTGGCATTCCATGAGTGTATCACAATTTTATTATCGCAATCTTTTCGGGATTACCGTGAGCCATTAAAACGAAATTAGTGCCATTACCTTCGAGGACAGAAGCTTTCCACCGATCGATTTCGACATCTTCATAGCTCAATAACAGCTTCATTGTCTCACTTAACTTTTCATTTAGATGCAAATATTTTTTAACGTCGTCCGATCCGGCTGTGTGGCCGTATTACTATTCATTGCATGTTGGCGAAATTAAAGATGGATTTATGCAGATTTTATAGCAAATGAATTAGTGGATATTTTTCGACGTAATGATCGGCTCAATCGATGCGTCGTCATTAAGTTATCAATTTTGATTGCAGGAACTATAGGGGAATTTTAATATGTCCGTGCGGGTAAATTATAAGCTTTTATTTAACGATGATGGAATCGAATTAGCACACGTGGCATGTGATTCTGAGTTTGATATCGATTTCCCACTATCAGCTCTGCTGCTTAAGGCCGGGAATTTTCTGAAAAGAACAGAGATATATTCAGGTGAATTAATTAACTCGAAACCTCAAGAATATAAAGAAAATATATGAGGCAAAAAGAATGAAAACTGAGATGAAATACAAAGAAACAACTTCGAGTGAATGGAATTAACCAAATAGAAGAATAAAATGAGATTGAATATTTTAGATTTTTGTTAAAAGTTCTGGGTCGGGTCGGGAAGTGGAGTTGGTCTAGTATGAAGTGTTGCACAGTTCAAATTCAATATAGAATTTTTTATCGAATGACTGTATTGCATGCAGACATTGGTGTTACTCACAGAGTGATAAACCACTGTGATCAAAGAGTATGATGAATTTTTTTAATTCAAATTCTTCATTTATCCTTCAAAATCCGAATTTGATGCCCTTTCAAGTAATCCACTTTTTACAACACGTTCTCGGCCCTTTTTCAACTCGTTTCGCCACCATTTTTTGTACTACAGTCTGATCACCAAAGGTCATCAGCTTCAACATGTCTGCACCAGAATATTCGTTCTGCAAACAAAATTTGATGCAAATTATTTGCTTACCAAAATCACCCATTGTAAAATTTTAAAAATTCACTTTTGGTTATTTACAAAAACAGAACAGAATTAATCTTTTTGACAAATAGACGCTTGGCCCAGTGCTACCAACCTAGGAAAAAATGTACCTGCTTTCCTAATACGCGGTGGTGTTAAATGGCGATTTAACCTTACTTTTGGATCATCGTGGTGTTTCTGTATCCACATAGACAAAGCGTAACAATATTTTGTATTATTTCATTTCATTCTTCCGTCCATTTCACTCTGATTTTCACTCTATTTGTACTTTATCTGCTGGTATAACTGGACAGAAAAAATGTCCAACATATTGTATCATATTCTCCAAATGAGAGTGGGAAAAGTTTCAGTTGTATCGAGTTTCACTTTGCGATTTTGTTTTGACTGACCCCTGAGAGAAAAAACCGTTCAGTCTCTACAATTATAGTGAAATACCCTTCGGCTGGCTTTTACCGAACACTGTAAATTACTGTTGCACGAGTAAGAGCAACTAATAAGTATAAGTCGTCAAGACAGCTTATAAATAATTGAGTAAACTGAGGCATACATAATAATTCACTGTGCAACGGAACGTGCTTTTCAGGTAATATAATATTCAAGTAATTTATTTAACCGCCTGATTAATTCTGGCTAGAATATTCGGTTTCACCGAGCGGTGTTTCCAGTTGCGCCAATTACTCCTACAGGGTGTGTCAATGTCCGTGCTTTACACTCCGAAAAGTGGCGAGAGCACCGAGCGAGTGGCCAGCAAGACTACCCGATTTGACCCCCAGCGTTGGCAAGTGTCTGCGTGGGCACTTCATCGTATACACCTTCGAAAAAAATCCATTGGGTAGACAGGGAGAAATCTATAAGAGTAACGAGGAGAGGAAGTTATATACAGGATGGCCCATCAATGTGTGGAAGGTAAACAACTCACTTAGGAATAAAAATACAAAAAAAAACAAATAAAATTTGTTATATTGCATTTACCTACAGAACTTGCTTGTTGAAAATATAAAAAATGTGGACTCGTATACTAAAAATGCAATGTTCTCGAAAACAATCAATTTCAGAGAACACATCATAAGGATATGATTGGTAGACTTGAAATAATATGCTCGGTGTTCCATTTTGAAAAATGAAACTTCTGCTAATTGAAATCTCCCCAATTGATGCTTATCCAAAAACCCTCTGTATACTAAACGAGTATTCTACGCTATTTAGATATTTAAATCATCCTTCACCTTCGTACTCACAAAAGGATTTACTTAATCATCATTGATAACATTTTTTTATCAGAATTTATAGTGTACCGCTTTTCGTCAAATTTTTTCGCTCTTGTTTGACAACGTCGCATTTTATGAAAAAAAGAAATATGAGACTGGACGCAGAACTTCACTTTGAACTGGATGGTGGAAAAATATACAGGATGTTCTATTCAAAAACCAGTCAACTCAATGTTGTCTTGCCTATGCTGAACACCCAGTATATCTCGTAATATTTCAGGATTGTGTATCTGCGCAAACATAACAACTTTTATTCGCAATATTTTTTCGTTTTCTTATTCCCAAGTTATTCTACTCCCACGAACAAATGGGCCACCCTGTATAATCCCTACATCACTTTCCTTCCACTGTCCCCACCCGACCCACTCTCGCGCTACCTACTTCCCTGTCCAATAGGGCTGTGTGTGAACCCGGCATTAGGAATGAATCGATGTATGCAAGATTTTAATGAAATCTCATTAAAAAGCTTGTTGGAGAGTAACAAATGCACGTCAAGCGATGATTGATGCTCGGCGAATATACACGAAGAGAACTGATTCGTAAGCTATTAACGCCACTCTCGACTCGGTTTCTACCTACATAATGACTTCTTGAGTCTCGCTAACTCTGATTACTGCCCAGCTAACGAAGATCTCTTTCTTTCGGTGAAGGCATCCACTGCGAGTGCTAAATGACGATGTGATGGGGAACATTGAACTCCGTTTAGTGGCGCTGCAGTCGGGAGTGACACTTGACATCTATCGTATTTATTTGTTGACGTTCATGCAGTTCTAAAGTTTCATTTTTCTATGTTGGCGAATCTTATTAATACATAGTTTATTATTGAAGGTATGGAATACTCTTTAGAATTTCGAAAATTTCAAAAATCAAAGATACTTTTGGAAGAGTTTGGTTATAGATTTAGTTGATTTAATTACAGGGATTCGTCTTAGTGCAAGGTATGTTCACTTTTTCACTTCCCCTGAAAAAAAAATATAAATCTTTGTTTGAATGACTTTTTATACTATTCCATACTTTGTCACTATTCAATAATCATAGAATAATTTTAATCAATCGAATCGTTCATTAAACGAAATATTATATTCATTTCATTCCTCAATTCCATAGCGAACTGTCGAAAAAATCAGTACCAGGATCAATTTCTGCTTCATTCACTGGATGAAGGACAGTGGTGTTTCATAAAAAATAAAAACCATGATTTCTCCAACTTCACTAAAATTCTATCCAATTTTTGAATATGAATGCACCAAAGAAAATATAATTATAATTAATATCGAGAATGAGTATGATTGATATATTCAAAAATTACAAAGGCAAAGGCTAAAATTAGAAGGATATATTCGAAAAATCTCAACAATGACTGGATTCGGTATTTAAAAATCAACGAAGATCATTTCTAAATAACAAGAAAATCAGGAATGTGAATGGAAAAAAATCACTCAAAACATCGAAATTAATGTCCCCTTCAGTTATAACTGTTATGGATTCCATTTTATTGAACTGAATCATTTAGATAAAGAATCACATCATCAACGCTGAGAAGAGGAAACCCATCAGATGACTCTACCGAATATCTGCCATTTCATCTATGAACAAAACCCAAAAGGATTCAAAGGAATAGTGCTAATCCAGATAAATATCAAACAAATATAATTAGACGTAGCATCAGCATCAGAACTCTAAGAGAAAGGATGCAAAATTTAATAAAAATCATGCAAGAAAATTGCCTCATCCATTCCATCATCATCGCTATCAGAATCCGACTCTGCAAGCAATTCAGTGCTGCAAGAATTTCTCCTATTTTAGTTTTATAGTCTCAGTCTCATTGATTTATATTATTTCAATTGAACAACCATGAAGTGATTTTGTAATAGGTATCAATAATCCAGGACAAAATAATACTGCTAAATACAAACACTCCATAGAACAGATTAAATACATTGACGTGAATATATAGGCTAGTTTTTTGAGATCGTGATGACACCATTGACTAATAATTGAAAATATCATCAATAGTGAGAAGAGGAGACCGATAACGTTACTCTCCTGAAATATCTTTTATTTCAGGCCAATAATGAATGGAATAAAAAATAATGAATCGAAATAATAATCGTGTTCTGTATGTCCAAAAACTACCATTCATTATTTTTTATTTTTTATTCGGTCTATATCATGAATAAAATAATAAATTGATTTCAAACATACAATTTCATGTGCCATTTTCAAAGGTGCTCTTATTGGTGAAACACATTGTGACGTGCTAGCCCTACAAGCTCATCGACCTTGAGCTGACCAATCAAAGATAATTGTTCCATGGTGAATATTGATATTGGATATACACTGAAGCAATATCATTATTCATCGATTAAGAAAGGTTTGGAGGGATTTCATCACTCAGTGGTCTTCCCCATTATAGTCGTAATATTACACAAAATACACAATAAATTTTGGTTGAAAAGTCCATGACATCGAATACTCAACGAGTTCATAACTAGGCATGCACTCAACTTCAATTAGTTCAATTAAAGTTCCCGACTAGCTCTGAATAGTTTCGAAATAAAAACCTCAAACAGTACTCGAAAAGTCATAATCACCTCTTTGCGCTGTACTTTTCCAACGAAATAATGTCGATATTTTTGTCCGTTTATCGAAATCTCAGTGGTGACTAGGTGTCAGTGAGTTATCGATACAATTTCGGACGGGTCTGACCACCGTTGTTAATTGATGGGAACGGACTAAGTGGCTATGCTTGTTTGTTGTGAGTGGCGAAGATATCGTCGTATTTACAAACGAACTCGGACTGATCTATATTTTTCGGTCTAATCGGGCGTGTTCGAGAGTTCACAGTCGACAAAGTTGTAGCTACAAATGGAGGCCAATAAATCGGCCAGGAAAACTAGATGTTGGCAATCAATTTTTCATTTCCAACTTGGGTTTTTTACAGGGTATGTCAGAGTAACATGCCACAAAGTATACAGGGGGAAACTAGAGATTACGAAGTATGTAGGGTTGTTCCCAATAGAAATCCGTGATGGTTTCTGATAGTTCCGGACGTCTGGATTGTGCTCACTTGTGAAGTGAGCGGTCCAACTTGAAAATCACTGATTCTAATGACGAAAAGTAAGGCGTAACAACGCAGCAGGAAGGAAATTGCGGATTTCTTGAAAATTATTCTGACTAACATGCACAATTTTGTGCTCAATAAGAATCTTAAAAAGAATTGAGAATATTTTTTATAGTTTCAGTGATATCAACGAAATTACGAAAATTTTAGATTTTTGGTTTTTGATTATTTTTGGATTTTCACATGGAGAATTCGAATATGACATAGCCTTATTCCGAAAATGGCGGCTGTGTTATTTTTATGAGCGCCATTTTAAATCAGAAAAATTTTAAATAACATTTTCTATTCTTTCTACAACAATGTATTACGCATGGTGAAAAATCAAATTTTCCATTTTTTTTGCAAGAAATGCTTGTATTCGAGATAACTACAGACGAGGATGCTTTTGATCGAAGATTATTTTCATTCTGGAATTGTAATTTGCATTGAGGAATACGAAATTCTTGATAGATTGAAGGAAGTAACAAAGATTTGTTATTCCAATCAAGATGGCTGCGATATCCGGCGACAGACAATATTTGAATACGCGCGGTCGGAGCTACGTTTCAGGAAAAACGTTGCAGCAGAGCAGGCGAATTCCTGCAAGCAATCCTACCGTGATTTATTATGGATTGTTGCAGCACCAATGCTTCGCATATTTTATTTCTCATTAGGCGCTTCTAGTAGGAAGCTCGGAATTTTTCGCGAGCAACTTTGATATGTACTTCTTCGAGCAGCTTCATTTTCGAGATTCACAAGAAGTGAAAGTAATTTCGATAGGAATTCGATAGCAGGAATGGCATCGGTAATTACACTGACATTCGTGTGGTTTTTATAGCTACAAATACGCTTGACCTTTGCCAAAAATTCAATATTCGAAGTCGTAATAATCCCGATCTCATCAAGCAAATAGCAGCAATCACTTCGCGTGGAATCATTGACGTCTGTATAATTTACAGCTATAATTCCACCTGCGATACCGCGCAGTCTATTAAATAACATGTTTGGTCTCATTATAACCCTTCTCTTCTAGCGTACAAGCGATTATCACATTATGCTACGATATAAACGTTCGGATATAAATCACGAGGAATGCTTCATCCGAAAAGGTTCGTCAAACTCGGACGCCAAGGCCGTCACAGCTCCCCCAATGTCAACACGCTTATATAAGTTTCACCTGTACCTTCGTAACTCACGCATGCGCGTAGTTCCAGACTGGATAAAGACAAATATGATTGCTTACATTCAGAATCTGAATCATTAATGTGTTTCGATTATGAATCAATAATCAATTATCTATTTTTTATCAATGAGAATCTTTGAAGGTTAGCCTAATATAAGTTTCACCCTATTTTTTCCATCATCACAGGTCTCATTAAAGTCTGGTCGTTAAGTGAATTAGAAATGATTGTATCGAAAGCAGGATTTTGTTTGAATGATTAAAAAAATCTATATACGTCAAGTTTATGGGTGACACCTAAAAGGATCTGAAAACATGGTGTCTGAACCAGATAAATCAAACAAATATGATACGAATAGCATCAGCGTTAGAACTCTGATAGAAAGGATACAGAATTTAAAGAAATCATCATCATCATCATCAAAATCCGTTGAGTGATTTGGAAATAGATATCAATAATCCAGGTCAAAATGATACTACAAAATGCAAATACTACATAGAACTGAAAAGTCAAAAATATGTCTCAGCACAAGAATAAAATTGCTGATGATGTTATTGTTATAAGTGACATTCATTTCATCATCAGTAATTTCATTTTAATAAATTTTTTTCAGTTTGATTATCGCTGAAAACTTTTTTCGCAGTACTTAAAACTAAGTATAATTTATTTCAAATAAAGACATCATTTTTGGGGGGCGGAGGAACTCTGCAACATAAAAATACACGTACACCTGTACCGGACAGTCAAATGATAATAATTCTTCTTTGGTCCGATATTGCCGTGTTAAATTATTTAGATAATCATATAAGTCGCCTTATAAGGTACGCCTCGAGCAACGAAAACAACATTCGAATTAACATAACAAAACCTTGGGGACTGTCATAATGCGATCATTTCGAAATTTATCACGTACTCCATTGGCTTATTTTCAAAAGCCGATTCATCTGCATTTATTTCATACTATTTTTTGCCGAGGAAAGACTTTGGTCGAATAATAAATGATCGAGTCCAATAGGAATACGGCTTTTAACATCTCACTGATGAACGCCTTTGTTTGATAAACGGTCGTGTCTTGTGATTTCACAATCAGATGGCGTTCAACTACACTTGAGCGGAACGAGCTCTAAAAATTAACCGTTTCGTCATGGACCTGTCAAAATTTGATGGAAGACCGTTCGGTTGTTATTATTTTTGGCACGTACCTTCAGAAATATAAACAAACCGTGTTTGCATTACTACATTAGTGGATTCAACCAAGAGTTCTTCGGATTTGGATTCGGTGCATCAAAACATACGAAAAATGTTCTTGTTCTGCTTCAAGAATTCTTTTTGTTTCTTTAATCACAATTTTTCTCGATTCTTCCAGCAATTTTTAGTGATGTTCAAGGGTTCAACAGATGTTAGTTTTGGATAGATTTGTTGGAAATTCTTCTGCGTGGTTTGTTTAAATTGTGTTTCCGACCATAGTTCAAATAGTTGAAATAGTAATTCATATGCAGAAATTGAAATTCTCCTCACTTTATATTGTTTAATGAGCTTCATCAGAGATGTTCTTGAAGAAATTCATGCAGAACTGTTACTTATTTATCAAAAAAATCTAATTCTCAAGGTTTTTCTAATTTTGAAATAGGCGATTTCTGAAGAAACTGAAAATCAGTCAGTATATCTGATGGGTCTAAGTTGGTTTCAAAATGAGCTCGAGTTGAAAAATATGAATGAAAATTTTTTCAATATGTTGCATACTTACTTGAGAGCATAGGCGTAACGAGGGGTAGTTATTGGGGACGTAACCCCCCATTGCTTAGAAGAAATTAAAAAAAAATGCAACAATTTGAAAAAATTAAAATTATTGAGTGAGTGAGTGTTTAGTGTTGAGTTTATTGGTGCGAATAATCACTGAAACATCATTTTTCGTGTTTTTTGTTGTTTTGAAATCTAATTGAGTATGACTCAACAGAAAGATATCATCAAATCAAAATCGCCCAGCTATCGAGCGTAGAATCTTCGACAAAGATAGATAGAATCAGAAAGGATCACTGACTAATCCATGCTTGTTTACTTTTTCAAAGTTCCATTGACTTCATCTATGTCTATCTCGAATAGGCGAAAACCTTAAATAATAGATACTACTTCACGAGAGCGTATATTCGTGAATCAAACACCCTGTGGGCAAAACAACGAAAGCCGCGAAGGGACAAGAGGCCAGACGCGAACGAATAATACAGGAACGACGACGAACGTATCGAATAGCTGAGCTAACAATGCGAAAGCGCAACACAACATAAACAAACTTGGGGCAGTAAAGAATTAAAATTCGCACATGCGGCACGAACCTCGTATTTTAAATTTAACCATGTTGCGATATTTACATTTCGAGTTCTCTGCGCCGGCCAGTGGCGCACAAACTAAAGCTCGTTTTGATCACGGGTTCCCAGTAAACAGTTATGGATTCATCAGTGATTGTTTCTGATTGTTGAAAGATAGGATCTTCAATATAAAGAAACTTCATTGGAGCACCCCATGTTAAAATACAGCCCCTTGAAGGGGGTACATAAAATTTGTTCAAAAATGTTTTTCACAAGCACTAAAAAAGTTACAGTATTGAAATCAATCTAACATTTTCTACTACCAAAAAGACACTTAGACAGTGCTTCATGGTTGTGAGGGGTGGAAAACGCAACCACTCGAATTCATTTCCAATGTATCTTTTCGTCTTATTATTTTTTCACCATTAACAAATTGATTTCCGATAGCACGTTTCGTTCTAAACAAAAAATGTTTCCTGAATTGTTTGCTAAAAATAAACCAGTTCGCAGCAAAAAAATATTTTACTACCTGCATCAAATGATTAAAGAGGAAAAAAACTAAACTTATTCATTATTAACAAAACATACAACATGTAGATTGTCAATATGTCTACCGCTTACGTCTAAAGACATTTTGAGCTCTCTATCTCCTCGGTCACCCATAAAAAGCAAAAATAAAAGAGGCCCTAAGTTTGAGCCTTGTGGCACTCCTGGGCTAGGTGTGTATTAAGGAAACTGAAACCTCAGGTTCGTCAAATGACTTCTGCAAATTCGTATAAATTATGTCTTTGTCCGTGTGTCCAAAATGTTTGTCATAAGAATTGGAACATTCACTTCACAATTGCTCACAATCCTGACGTCAGAAACAATCACGGATTTCTAGTCGGAACAACCTTAATGGTTCTGATTGAGAAACAACATACGCACGAAACCAATCATCGGATTCCTGTTGTAGAGTTATGCGTGCTCGTCTATTATAAACGATGGTTTGATGAGAAAGTTTTATTTTCCTAGAGGACGGCCGGGTCGTGATGTGGGATTTATTGACGATAGCACAAGATCTGACTCGTCAATTAGTCCGAGCGTTATCAGCTGTGGAATGCCATGCGATGATGACATCTGACATCGGAGAGGAAAATATGATAGATTAGGATGATTGATTATTGTCTAGCTAGATGCTGGAGCTCATTAACCACAATTGGCTAAGATAATTTCCATGAGTTCAGATGCACGCATCACAGAGATGACACATGCTTGGGCTATTCATAATGATTGTTCTGCTTGTGACGTACCAACCCCTTCACATTCACTGACCTTGGCATGTTCCAATCAACTTCAATGTAGTGCCAAGAGTAGTTTACAAAAAAGTCATGACAAGCAACTTGACGTGTTTTGGGCATACATAAAAGAAAAATAAGTACAAACAATAACAATTGTCTATGGTTAGTACGTTCGGCGAAGATCTCGATGTTACAAATAAAAACCACTCAATCATTGTTCTGAACTCGTTGTGAAGCAAAATTCCGACTTATCTTTTGGACCGTCTACTTCTCTTCGGAAATTCGCCGTGAGCGCTGCTTGAATTATTTATTAAGTTATTAAATCCCTACCACGAGGTTGCATCAAGTCACGATGTAGCTGTCCCGTATTAAGCTAACAGCGATATTATAATTCAAATTTCGTAAATTGATTATCCAAGGAGATTGAAAGAATGTTCGCAATACAAACAATGTGAACATGATACTCGACACTGTATGTAAGTTAAATACCTCAATGAACGTATTGATATTGATAAATTCGAAAAGTTATACAAAAGAATAAATCAGTATGAAGATTCTCAAAGCTTTTTCACTGTTACCTTCACAAATCTTATATCACTCCATAGGCTAGTCCGTGAGTCCTCCATGTACTAGGAGGGTTGCGCTTTTTCCTCTCCCAGCATAGCTGAGGTTTCTTCGTCTTCTTGGCAGAACTCACAGATGGTTGTGTTCACCAGGCCAATATTAAGAGCCTAAAGCCTAATCACAATCCTGATTGTTCGCCTTTTGTGAATCATTAGGAACTCTGTGAATTTGGCGATGGTTCCTTGACAAACTCTTTGGCCTATCTCTTCCTGGAGACTTTCATCCAAGTATTCTTGTGGACCAATTGAAACATATTGTGTTACTTCTTGAGCTAGTGCAGCCTCTTCTTTGCTTTGCATTATTTCAATCACCAAACACTTGTAGAGTTCTTTGCAAAAAAATCAACGTATGGTACGTTTATAAACCTATCCGGAGTCTTATGATTTGATCTGATTGTTGAATGTGATGATTACATAAAGATATATTGGAAGCGAAGTCAAACTACAGCAGGAAAGATTTCGTGACTGTATAATTATTCTATGAACCTGTCATAATACTGACTTTAGAGAAATAGAAGGGCGTTGTTTAAAATGACATCCATCTCGATTCAGCCTCGCTATTGCACCTTCGTGTGAACAATGCGATATCGTAGAGTCGTCCTAAGGAGGCAAAGTCGTCGTATACCAAACGTCCGAGTGTCTAGCAAAGCATCAAATCGTGCGACCAAACGGCATCCAAAGCAACACGGCAGCCACTCATATCGCGCACTCATATCTCCAACTAACTGATTTAGTTGTTTAGCCAGATGTAGGCGTGCATCCTATAAGCTATGTATATACATACACTGAGCCAGTCGAGGTCAGAGCGATGGTATCTCTGAGGGAATTTATGGCCGCCGCGAAATCCATCCGACATAACTCTCCGACTTCGCGGGGTGCCGCAGGGTTGCTAACTCGACGAGGATTTTCGGCAATGAATGGGTTACGGTGAGAAGGTATGGCGCACCATGAGGCGATGTAGAATTGGACGAGTCGGTTCGATCTTCTTCTACCTTCGAGTTGTGTTTCACTTTTCTTGATCAAAATTGAACGAAAAAGTTGCTGCTCTGGTGAAAATATAACTGATGAAATACTTGTGTTGGGTAAAAATGAGTCGAGACTAGAAACAGATCATATGAGAATAGATCTATATGCGATTGAACTTAATTAAGGTGACCAAACTTGTAGATTGTGCGGAGCCTGAGGCTATTGATCACATTTTGTTCGATTCTGAGGCACTGAACTAGAAAAGAGTGTATCTAGATTTGAACCCAGGAAATATAGAGACCTTGGAACCTATAGATCTTGGTTAATCATCCGAAAGGACTGATGAAAGAGGACCCTTTTGCTGCAGTTTATTCATATGAACCCTTCAATAATGACCAGGTTCTTGTCATCCATTTCATGTATGCTAGTTTTTCTTTTTCTATCAGTTATCTTCAGTATCTAATTCCCATGTAACCTCATCTTGATTCAAGTCTTCTTTTCATGGTCTCAAGTTTCTAATTATGTCTCAAAGGTCTGGTCGTTTTTCGAATCTTTGATTATAGCTTTAACTTTCCACAATCTCCATTTTTCTCCCTCTTTTCTCTCATGGTTCTCTAGAAGCCATCCCATCATTTTCTTTTTTTTTCTGAAATTCATGCTTCTTTTCATTGATTCAACATATATTCAGCTTTTTCCTCTGCGATTTCGAGTCCTTATTTCAAATAAGGTTAGAAACAGGTTTCCATGCTCTGTGAGAAAACATTTGAAAAAGATGGGGCTCCACCAAGGTAACCAAACTTGTAGATTATGCGATTTCGAACCTGAGACTACTAAACACAGTTTGTGCAATTGTGAGGCACTAAACTACAGAAGAGTTTTTTTTTTTTTTTATATGCAACTAGAGGAATCTGATGCAAACCTCGAGAACGTGGTAACCTTAAAACCTAGGGAACTTTGTGAAATACTCAAAGGGACTAATATCTTTCAAGGTATTAGGTAGGAAAAGTATTTTATAGGAAAAGTCCTTATTTTCTTGATTAATTTTGAAGATACTTCATTCATAAAAGTGCAGGCAATTATTCGAATATGACTTCAATAACATGTGTCAATTTTCAAACTCATTCTGTTGCCACTACTCAACTGAATCTATATATAAACTGCTATATGGATATGAGAACGAGTTCAAGAATACGAAAACATAAATCATGGCAACAAAATGAACTGGTTGACGTAGAAAACTCTACACACTTTTTATATGCATGCTAATTATGCTATAATAGCACATTTCTTAATTGGTGCTACGACCTAGCAAATTTCTGTTCTTATCATATTCTCGGAATATTCCTTTTGTGCCTCTAAACATATATCCGGCCACCTGCAAAATTTCGAAGTTTATCTTCAATCAATTTCCTCAACGGCTAGTCGTAAGCTCGTTTTTTGTTTCACGATAAATGGGCAGTCCGTCCCTGGATCGCGATCGTTTGTAAGTCGATAATAAATCTGACAGAGCTGTCGTGTTTTTAGGCTGGCCAGTAATTAAATACACTCGCTATAATTGGCTTTGTTTTGAACTCTGAGCTTATTCGGAACAGAAGCCATCAGACGTTGGCTTGCTTTTACGACTGCCAGCATGGCGCAGAGGCGGCGTATACAGGGTGGTAGGGTCTTTTTTGCCCCTAGTTAGGTTATGAGTTTGTTGTCTAGAATAATTGGCGCAGATACGTGAACCCTATACAACGAATGCATTTGCTCAAGTATAACGCTAAATTGAATTCGTGAACACCACGTGAACATGCGCAGTAAATGTGTCGTACAGGACCGGCTTTGTATAATAAGATGTCCGTCAGAATCCAGATGTATTCACTAACTCCTATTATAAATACATTACACTGAATAAAATCATGAAACAGAGTGTGATTATTGAAAAAGATTCACCTAGTTGAACAATCATGGATTCGTCAGTAATAGTTAGAATGCGCACGCACTATTTTTCAATTCCTCACCAAAACTAGCATTCATCATTTATGTGCCCGAATGAACTCAAAAATCATTTGTTCAAAACAAGGTTATAATCAAATGACTAGCAACGAAAGAACGAAATACTCATGTTCGTCATAAGAATCACGAATCACGAAGAATGTGCAAATTCTTCTGACTAGTTGTAAACTAGTTCGAATTATGCTGGAACGCCTGTTTGTCATAAGACTTAGTGGTTTTCGAGTTGAAACCATACTGCACAAAATCTGGACGTCAGAAACTATCACGGATTTCTATTAGAAAAAAAATTATAAATTACCAAAATACATATCAAAATATGACCTCACCAATCTGAATTCTAAATCTCCCGAATTATGCTATTCTGCAAATAATTCATCATGATTTGTTCTATGTAGAGGTTAGTTTATAATATAATATAAAATAAAGAATGAAACAACGTTTAATATAAAGAAAAATCTTATTTGCTGTACAAACTAACCATGAAAAAAAGCTGTCATTCGATACCCTTCGTGATGATATTGACGAGTCTTCCCTGGATCGTTCTAATTGTTGAAATACATATAACTTCATCTGAACCACATCAGAATGTTGTGTTTTTGTTGCATCTCGCTGCAGAAGAAACAAAGGCCATAACAATGGCCTTATCCGACGAGAGGAGCCTTTTTCTCTGCATTCCGCAACATGTATTATTCATGCGAGGACCGTATAGGTTAGGATTCGTCTCGTTCGTTCGCTGAAGCCCTTTTTTGTTAGCCGGACCCTTTCAAAGTAACTTGTTACCGCTGATTGCTCTCTCTGGTCCATCAAATTGGCCATTGTTTGATGCTGGGATAACTAACCTCGAGTTGTTTCTATTTCCCGTTGATCTCTATATTCATGCGTCCTACTATCAGTCCTTGCGGTACCCCAAATCTTCACCACTACTTCTTATTATTTCCCATACTTGAACCATTTTCATCATTAGTTGGGGTCTGTCTCCACTTTTTTTGTCCTTTTTTTTCATCAAGCAAGACTTCTTGTTTACAAACTGTAAGATTTTATGTTTGCGTTGCATTAGGATGAGTTCCCATTAATAATTTATAAGCGATTGCAAGCAAGAACCTGACGATTCGAGATCCATTTCTAGAAAGGAACGATAAGCACACCTCACCTCAATAACGAATTCGAGTATGTTAACTGTAGCAGAAAGTTATTTCGAATATTTCAAGTAGTTTCAAGTAGTTGAGATGTGTAACCGGTATCAGTTTGGATCTAAGGAATCTAAAAAAGTGAATCTTCTACTCTCAAGGCATCGTCTTCAAAACTATGAAAACAATTCTCTACATCATCTGACTATATATCAATATCTAGGTACTATGATGAAGTATCCACTGATTTCGAATTTCCATATCATCAATTTTAGTTTCACAACACCATGTATATGTTTCACATGTCTCATCTTTTTGGCTAGTTTTCGTACGAGCATTTGTAAATTGGTTTTTC
Organism: Plagiodera versicolora; assembly: GCA_037013635.1. Classification (NCBI taxonomy): domain Eukaryota; kingdom Metazoa; phylum Arthropoda; class Insecta; order Coleoptera; family Chrysomelidae; genus Plagiodera; species Plagiodera versicolora. Next base: position 4,008,806 of record CM072991.1, on the reverse strand, counting down.
ATACATAAGCACAATTTGAAACAGTTAATTAGATTTTTATTTGCAAAAATTAATTAGGTTCTAATTTTCATTTGCTTCAGTGAATTGAATTGTATTTGGCATTTGCAACACTGAAATCGGTTATAATTGACATTTGCAATAGTAAATCAGTTTCTACTTAATATTTGAAACAGTAAGTTAGGTCCTATTTGGCGTTTTTATAAGTAAATTAGGTCCTAATTGACATTTGACACAGTGAATCGGGTTCTAATTGGCATTTCATCAGTCAATTAGTTTCTAATTGACATTTGCAGTAGTGAATCAGGCATTTACATCAGTGAATTGGGTTCTGTTTGGCATTTGCTATACTAAATCAGGTTCTAATAAGCATTTGCAATGGTAAATTAAATTCAAATTGTTATTTGCAATAGTAAATCAAGATGTGATTGATATTTGCAATAATAAGAGAGTTTCTAATCGGTGTTTGCAACAGTAAAATTGGTTATAATTGGAATTTGCAATAGTAAATCAGGTTCCAATTAGCATTTGCAACAGTAAAATAGGTTCTAATTGGCATTTCAACAGTCAATTGGTTCCTAATTGACATTTGCAATAGTAAATCAGATTCTAATTGGCATTTACATAAGTGAATTGGGTTCTGTTTGGCATTTGCTATACTAAATCAGGTTCTAATTAGCATTTGCAATGGTAAATTGCGTTCAAATTGTTATTGGCAACAGTAAATCAGGATGTGATTGATATCTGCAATAATAAAAGAGTTTCTAATCGGTATTTGCAATAGTAAAATAGGTTCCAATTAGCATTTGTAACAGTAAAATAGGTTCTAATTAGCATTTCAACAGTCAATTAGTTGCAATAGTAAATCATGTTCTAATTGGCATTTGCATCAGTGAATTGGGTTCTGTTTAGCATTTGCTATACTAAATCAGGTTCTAATCAGCATTTGCAATGGTAAATTAGGTTCAAATTGTTATTTGCAACAGTGAATCAGGAAATGCTTGATATTTGCAATAATGAAAGAGTTTTTAATCGGTATTTGCAACAGTGAAATGGGTTCTAATTGGCATTTGCAATCATGAAATAGTTACAATTGAAATTTGCAGCTGTGAATCAGCTTCTGATTGGCATTCACAACAGTTTATTTGCCTGTCATTTATAATTGCAAGGCTCTAATTGAAGAGTAAGTAAAATGTTCACTGATATATTATTCTCTCAATATAGTTCGTAATATAATCATCTTGATAACTCATAAATAAATCATTGAAACTCTAATGAGAACCGTTCAATGCTATCTCCCCGATCTCACATTCGAATCCACCTCGATGGAGACACCGCCAATAACATACAAAAAACTTAGTTATTCCGTTTCCGAACCTAATCCCCAATAGACATCGATGGAGTTATAAGTATAATAAATAAGGCAGCTTTTCATAATCAGATTAGATGATAATCCGGTGTATAATAAGAAAGAAAAAAACAGGGAGCAATCCAGAGAGAATAAAAAATGGTCCAATCAGGCTCGAAACTAGTTTCTGTCGGCTCTTTGATGATGAGGCTAATAGATATAGATGCGTGTTTTTCGTGGTCCGATGGTTGTGCGCACAGCACGCTGAGATGAATATTGAAAAAAACGAATACAAGTTCATTTCTATTTTACATGAATATCGCAGTGCATTCCGTCCAAGTATCAGAACATAATCAATTGTTTTGATAACCGAGATGGCCGTTAAATACAATTTTTACTGGTATAATTAATAGTCTTATTATTATCACATTTTGACCCTGGAAATAGATATCAACGTTCTCAGAGAAAATATATAAAATTATAGATAAACATCGTGGTATCATAAAATAAGTTGTAGCTACAATGTGCAGCGAATAATAACAAGAATTTCAAAATGAGCAAAAATTACTGAAAAGTCCGTAAAAGCAATTGACGAACAATTTTATCTCTAGTTCAGGTAAACATCGTAAAAAGCGAACGTAATTTCTGCCCAATCAAAGCTGTTAAAGTCGCATCAAGAAGGCCAACGCCTGGGAATCCAGTCGTGATTGTAAAAAAAATACGAGCAAACTCTTTTACGCGACCGAGACAAAATATCTCATATAAAATGAGAAGAAGACGACTTCTAGGATCTCGAGCGTCAAGCTGATGTCAATAAGTACGAGCTTGCTGGATTTTTAGAAATGAATAATAGACCGATCTTCATGATTAGATGAAAGTGTTTTATAGTCTAATTTTCTGCAATTATAATGTATTCATCGTTTTTTTTTTCAACAAAATTCTTATAGCCTATCCTAAAGTATTATCAGGATTATTCAATAATTTAGAAGATGACGCCCTCGAGTATTTTGTAGTAAGCATTTCTTCATCTTCTTCATCTGTAGTCATCAAATGTTCTTTCATTATTAAAATATTTGCTGAACATATAAACCTAATTATTGTTGAATTAATGAAAAAATCCATGTTTTTCGGGGGTATTAAGAAAATGTCCTACGTTTTCATTTTTGCATTTGAATGATAATACAGGGTGTAACTAAATAAGTGTAAAATATTTGAGGGGGTGACTCTTCCTAAAAAAATGCATCTTTTATATCAAGAAACTTAAGGTAGACATATATATTTACTATGATTTCTACATGTTTTATGTTTTGTTATTAATGAATTAGTTTTGTTTATTTTTCTTTAATCATTTAATGCTGGTAGTGAAAAAATGTTTTGCTGCGAACTGGTTTATTTTGAGCAAAAAATTCAAGTAGACATTGTTTGTTTACAATGAAACATGCCATTGGAAATAAATTTTTAAATGGTAAACAAATGATAAGACAAAAAGTTACATTGGAAATAAATTTGATGGGTTGCGTTTTCCACCCCTTACAACTATGGGGTAAACCATGGTCTTCTTGGTAGTAGAAAATATCAGGTTAATATTTCAATACTGTAACTATTTTAGTGCTTGTGAACAAAAAATGTCGAACAAATTTTATGTACCCTCTTCAAGGGGCTGCATCTTTCTTTCGATGAGGAATCACTCCTTCAGATGTTTCACACGTATTTAGTTACACCCTGTATAATTCCAGATTCAAGGTCATATAGGTTGGTATTGAATAAATAATACCCAAACAAATTTCAAAACAATGGATCAATAAACTTTCATACTTTCGACCAGTTGAACAAAGTCCTTTCGAGAAAAATGTACAGCACGTTCTGACGCCATTTTCTCAGGCGTAAATTACTTGAAAACATCCTAGAGTGTACTTCAAATCACGAATCAACTCTGCTGCTTAAAAAAAAAACGAAGAACACTAAAATTTTGGCCTGCTAGCCTCCATAGTCTCTTAAGAAAGATAGTTTTGACAGATGATTACCTTTCAATAGCAGTAGTGCAAAATAAAAAGTATCTAGATAATTACTGAACTTTTAAATAGTTGAGACATGACTGGGAACATTTAAGAATCAATACTAATGGCAACACTTCACAGAAACTTCACCAGGATGTCAAATTATTTCGAGATGAATATTAGATCCGCTACTAGAATTTGTTAATTGGGAATAAGGCGAATTCTACTTTCAAATTCGGTCCAGATATTCTGATGGAGGGGTTATACTAACAATTCATGCAATGAGAAGTCGATTTCTCAATCGCTTAAAGCTGATTTTCGCCCTTAAAGTAGAACAATCGGGACTTGCGTCGAAATCTATAAGTAATTCGAGTGATCGAAGAGGTTTCGGGTTGATCAGATCGGAACTGGTAGTAGTAGGTACATCGAGAGAGCACTAATTGAAGACGGAGAAGAGACAAAAAGTTGGCCGCAAGATAGCAGCGGCCGGTGTACATGTGTTCTTGAGCATTCGTTCGTTCTGTGGCGACGTTTTTAGAACGACGAGGAGCGGCTTCTTTGTGAGACGAACGTCACGGAATGAAGATAGTAGTTTGGAGTAGAGTCGACGATTGCGGTCACTTTGGATGCTGCTCTTCGCCAACAAGAAATAATTGATTCATCAGCGGTATCGCGATTCTTCGATGTTCGACCGCAAACAGCGAAGTTACATTCTAATGCAAACAAATCCAGTTACGTGAGGAAATACCTGGCGTACGTTCAGTCTCTTCTTTCTCCTCTGAAGTGGTTGATATGAAGATGATATTCTACTGCTATCAACCACGGTTCCACTCGCACAAGTTTCTGAACATTGAAGGAGTGCTCAATAAAAAAAGTATCAAGAAAATACTCAAGTTTCATTAAATTTTGAAAAGACTCTGTTGTGCTTCAATACATAGTTTCTTTGGAGACCAATAAAAATTATTAAACTTCAGTCAAACACGATGATAGCGAAAAGATTTGAGTCGAGTTTTTGGCAAAAAAGTCGCGAAGAAACGATGATGTCTAACCTGCTGCATCATCGTGATGAAGGAACCAAGAGAACCGAGACTTGACGCGTTTGAGACACAAAACATCCTTCCAAATGTTTCGAGCTGAGTCGAATAATATTCCTACACTCTGAACGAGATCTCTAATTGTCAATCTACGATTTTCAAGTACCAAATTTTAGAGTTTTCAGACGTGGCCCTCTTCGGTTGACGTTGACAGGTGTCCAGAGCGCGGCTCATCTTCAACATCCTCTTTGAACTTTTTGTACTATAGTTTGACCTTCTGCAACATATTCAACGTGTCCGCACAAAGTTATTCGTTCAGAAAAGAAAATTTGATGCTATGCTCAACAAAATCATTGAAAACATACACGAATAACAGACGCTTGGCAAATGTTATAGACATTCCTACCAACTTAGGAAGAAAATATCTAATTATTCATGAAGCTCGTGAGTTTTGGATAACAATTGCATCTCACTTTTTGATCACATCTCTTGACGTTCAATAATACAGTTCTTGATTTTTAATGAAGAAATACTTTTCTGTTGATTCCTAATGAATTTGATTTTCAAAGCATTCGTATACATATTATTATTTTCAGTGTGGTTTTTCTTTGTCAAAAGTTTCCAACAAATACACTATTCCTCATCCAATGAACGTCACCCAAAAAAATCTGAATCGTCGTCAAAAAATTAAATTTCCGACTCGATCTTAAATGGTCAAATTACCTAACCTCGCTTCCAGTTTAGTTTTTGGCAACTCTCCATTTTCGGTGACGCAATTTAAACGAGTACCCCCGAAAATGGCTCCCACCGTTCTCAGAAAGATACGTACCGCTCATATTGATTAGTAATGTAATCGCAAAACCGATTAGCATGACCAACCGTGACCATGAAATCATCGACGATGACACGCGATTCGAATGATTATGATCAATATAGGATTTATAGTTGTCGAAATATGGCCGGGTGATGTAATCTCCCGACAATATCCGAACACCCTGTGTTCTGTGAGGATCATTATCGTGAACGATATCGGCCTTCTCAGGAAGAAAAAAGGGCAAGACGATTCGCAATTGCGGCGAAACAAACTCAGGTCGATTAAGACATTAAGTTATTTATTTCTTGGTATGAATAAGACTCTGAATCAAAACACTCATTATATCAGATGATGTTGGGATAGATAGCTCTCGGCCAACAACGTCGAAGAACGAGTTATTGAGCGAGCGGTCTTGGTCGTGCCTAAGAGATATAAAGGTTGTTCCTACTAGGAATCCGTGATAGTTTCTGATGGTTCATGACGTCTGACCAAATAGTAGAAACTTCGTTAAAAATGAAAAGTTTTATATAGTAGGCATTTGATTTTTTGGGGAATTATAGAAAAAAAAATAAAAAACAATGACATGATTATTCATAAAATAAGTGTCCTTTACATACCTTCCTAACGTATTCAGAAATAAAACTTTTTTACATTGCTATCCTCAATAGAATACTTCTCAGTCCTTCTAAGTCCCTTTTCCCCTCTTATTGGAAAGATTATTTTTTATTCATACAGAGAAATTTGAAAACTGAATATTGATGGTTGTATGCTAGTGATAATAGATCACATAATCAGCAGAGATGACGTCACAAGGCTAAAGTGACCAATAACTTTGAATGGAACACTATGGCAAGCAAAACTTTTTTTAAAAGGTATCGAAATAATCTATTCAATGATATCAACTTTGTATTCATGACAGTTTTGATGACTCATTAGTTAATATGAAAATTTAAATTCCATTGAGTATGATATTAATTACAGATTCTAAAATCAGTACCTACTCAATTAAATCACTCGAAGTGACCTCCATTCACTTCCTGATAGTGAAATATTCTATTTTCAAACTCTTCGTGCTTTTTTAAATGTGTCTGCGGAATCAGTCTCACATTCTGCAATAAAACGTTTTCGATTCAAGGTACCCCCACAGAAAAAGGTGTGAGTCCCGGTGATCGAGGTGGTCATTTCTTTGAACCTTGTCGTCCAATCCACGATAATCCTCATCCAAATACCGTCTTACTGCACCGTACTAGTGTGGACCATAGTGTGAGCACCATCCTGTTGGAATGTTATTTCTAAATTTCCGAAATCATCTGGATTATCTTCCAAAATTCTAAGGATTAAAGGTTTTAAAACTGCCATCAACACAAACAAAATCATCATCTTTCTTTCGATACCTTTTAGAAGAGATGTCCTTTGCTTTCACTTGTCAAAATTGCCTTGTGACGTCATCTTTGCCGATTGGTAGTTTACAACTTTCAATATTCACTTTTCAAATTTCACTTGTATCGTGTTAACGTGTATCTAATCGTTCCAAAGATAAGAGGCGAGAGGGGACTTTTGAGAAGCACACGTACTATTGAAATATGTACAAACAAGTTGTTTACAATGACCGTTTGCGGAAGTTCACCACCAGATTTCGTCGAGATTTTTTGGGAATGCCAATACTTCGTTTCCAATAAGTTTCATGGTATATCCAGCGTTACCAATAGGTTGGTATGACTTTCTAACTCCTTCAAAGTCACCCTTACGCAAGGAATTAATTATTCACTTTAATTTATCGGCAAATCTCGCTTCGAGATCGGCAACAATCAATTACTGCGACTGGAGCACAGTATATCCAGACGACTTTTTTTTTAGAACGCTTTGTTTGCAATAAACATACAAATGGTTATTTTATGCATAAAGCCTACGTTAACGTTACACTCTACTTGCCTCGCTATTGTTACTCGTGCTAGCGTATTTCACCTTTCCTACACAGGGTGAGTCCGAAATAATTTTCTGTGCGTCAAAATGATTACTGGTTGAAATTGAGAATGTTGGTTTTATGGATGAAAACCTTGTCGAATCGATTCTTTCTTCAATATCCCTCGATCGATGGTGCTCGAACATGGCGAAATTACGACGATGGATTTTCGTTTTTTTTTACCAAGGTGACGCTACAGCTTTGCAGTCACTCATCCAGAACTGATATCAAGCCTCGAATTTGTTCTAACTTCTTAGTATACGTTTATATTATCTTTTTATTAATTCGTAATTTCCAAATCATCATAGTTTCACTAGAATCGCTTCAAAATACCTAAGATGTTGATGAAAGAAACCATAAATCAGCTTTGATTAAATGAAAATCAAATCGACTCATGATAATATTGTTCTTTTCAACATGATCTGAATGAACTTTGTTTTTTTGCAGGTGAGTACCAAAGCTTCGGACAAAATGATGCGAGAACCCCTTTAGGTCTCTTTCCAATACGTAAGTAGTTTTCGAACAATAATAATTCATTTAATTCCACTCTGCTTTCGAAAAAAATCCATATCCATATGTACTAGAAGCAAATTGTAAAACTCACAATAAGCTGTCAAAGTGATATCAAAAAGTTATCGAAAATGATCCTGGTGCAGAAAAGAAGAACCAAAATGACAGAAAAGACAATGCAGACTTAATAACCTCCCCTCCCCTACATTCAATAATAATAATAATGAATGCTTTCATCGTTACAAAAATATATACAACAACAGAAAATTATCACTACCAAAAGACAGACTCAGCTTTCGTCTGATCCAAAGGAAGCAGATAAGGATTTCCGTCCACTTCACACCCTCAATAATTATTATTCATCCCTTCCGGGTTTTTTAACGACGTATGACAACACACCAGAGGGTTGCTATTTGAATTTTTATCTTTTTAGTTAACCCTCAACACCTTTGAAACTGCATTCTTTGTTGTCTTTGTTATTTTAGTTTTTGAAATTGACATCCTATACTATACAGGATGTCTCTAAGGTTCAATTTCGTGAATGGCCAGATGAAAGCATCAAATCAACAAACTTTGGACTATTAGGACTGTGTAGTAGCATTTTTCTGTCACGTTTACAGACACTCCGTATAATAGGTGGCGTGCATGCTCATTTTCTGATGTTCCCATGTTGAACACGCGAATAAGATGATGATGTCGTGAGAAAAGCCACCGAATATTAGGCTCCCAGTGTTAGACGAAGACGAAGTGTTAACGAAATCGGCGCGCCCTCTGGCGGTCGCGGTTTTAGATAGGAGATTGCTTTATTCGAGGCGAGTCTGTTGGTCGTGCGGCGAATCGACTTAAACACTTATTTAAGGGCTCATATTCGGAATGAGGCAGAGCACAGGGCCGTAACGACATTTTTCATACGTTGTCAGTGTCTGACTAGGCGAATTTTTCTTCAAAATGGTTAACACTGATACTACAATTTGTCATTTTCATTTTTCAGCAATTTAATAATATCAAACTAGAGTAATTTGAAAGTTTTACCTCATGAGAAATGCCTAAAAATGTCATGAGGAAACTTTGGGAACAATAATAATAAAATCTTCGTTCGAAATATGTTTCAGTTGAAATACCTATATAAGTGAACCATAATAATACTACAGAAAATTTAGAGAAAACGATGATAACATCCCTCATATCTTGGAAAAAACAACAAAAAAGGTTAAAAGGTTCAAATATATTGACAAATTCTAGGAAAGTTTATAATATGTTGAAAATGTTGAAATGTTGAAAATTTCATAGAAATTGGAACAAAAGGATGTGAATGCTATATTTTTGTCACAATATATCCAACCTTCCAAAAACAAAAGAAAAATTACTAACGTATGGGTGTGTTTGGTAAGAAAATTGCACGTCAAAATATTGAAAATTACTGGAATAATGACGGCTCAGTTGAACATTGGGCCTTGCATGTCAATTCGAGAGTATGATACATACAGGGTGGCCCAAGGAAAACGTACCGGAAGGTATAATTACCATCAGGAAGAGATTTCAAATGAATTTCAAAAATATGAAAAGTAATGTATAGGGAATCGGAAGGGCTTTTCAACGAGGTATCATTTGACCCCCATTCCCATTTGAAGAAATTTAGGGAATGCTATCCCCGCTTAGGAAGGTAAATTTTGGGCTATACTTTTCGCGTCATAAGTTGTCCCCCTCATATACAAAGTTGACGTGTTTCAGGTTTTTCTCGATAAAATCTCTTCCTTGTAGTTATACCTTCCGGTAGGTTTTCGTTAGGCTACCCTGTATATCTGAAGACATTGAGAACAAAGGACGTAATCAGAAAAAAATCAATTGATTTCAATCCCAATAAGTAGTGGAATCTCCGAAAATTTTGATTCTCGAATGATCGAAATTTTCAAAATAAATGTCAAAAATATTGGAGAAGTACGAAAAAAACTGAAAAATATCAATAAACGTGTAATAAAATGTGAAAATTGTGTCAAAGAAGAACGACATGCATATTTTTGACTGTACAATATTCACTCGAGTCAGTCTCTGTCTTGGAGTGAGGAAAATCGTGTATCGAATCGAAGCCGAAAGGCTCCATCATCATCATCATCATCAGCATCTTCGTCGTCGTCGTCGTCTTCGTCTAAAAACAACAACGACGAAACAAGCGCAGAGAGCAAAGCAGAACAGAGCATGACAGAGAGCGAAATGAAGTATGAGAAAAGAAAATTACGGCAATTACTGGTTTCGGGATCGGGCCTCGAGCCGCCCATATAACAACAGACCATCGAGAGAAGAGAAGAGATCTCCCCATCCCCTCCTCTCTGCCCCCCTCTGGATACCACCGTGCCATATCTCAATTACCGACGGAGGGTCAGACGTTTCGGCAACCATCGCAAAAGTTCGGTCGCGCAAATAACTCAATTTATTGGATTCACGATGGTTGGCGGACCCAGAACGGTACCTCGGGGAACGCCGAAAGTGTTCGAGTCATTCTCACGACCATCAATAAATAACGTTAGCTTAACAATTTCATCCCGAACGTCAGGTCTGATTACTAATTAAAAAACTCCGTTGAAGCGTCTCACCAATAATGACCGGTGACTTTCGTATTCTCTCCTGATGTTATTATTCAAAGTTGTCAAAACTCGGCACCGGGTAGAGATAATTCCAATCTCTACAGGCAGCTGTTCGATAATATTTTTCGTAATAAATCATCTCGAGAAGGATGATTTTTTTCATCATCATAGTCCAGTCAATACTTGGATGTTTCTTTGTCTCGTGCGCTGCTACCTGGTCTATTGGAGGGTTATATACAGTTAGAATTTTCGAAAAATCGATTTTTTTTTCAATTGCCTTGATGTATCAAGAATACACACAGAAAATTTCAAATCGTTCCGGTGAATATTTTCGAAGTTACACGCAAATTTGAAAAGGCGTTTCAATGTGCTTGAAAGAGCTTTTCAAACTTTGAACGCGTTTATCTCGAAATAGTGTTTTCAAAGTCGGTGACCAACATTACTCGAAAACGGCTAAACCGATTAGTCTCAAATTTTAACAAGATTCTTTCTCACCGATGAAATTTTTTTTGTGAATAATTCAAGGCCGAAATTTCTGTCAAAAATCGATTTTTTTCTCTGAGAAACCGCCATTTTGTCAAAAAAAATATTTTGCTTATTCCTTCGATTCGACTGGATTCAACATTACTCCAACGAAATCTGTCTGGTTTATTCATTTCGGATGATCCAGTTCAGAGATATACCTAGTGGTCACCGCAAAACGTCTTTTTTGAGAGGAACTCCCGGAGCTCAGCTGTAACTCCTTTCCAAATAAATATGTTTACTAATACTAAGTCTCAAAATGTTGTTGAAAGATAGCATAATATGTGTACAAATTATTAGATCAGTGATTTCAAAAGTTGTCCCAGAAAAAAATTTAGAAAATTTGCTTTCTTTTGGCTTTCTAACTGTACATAATCCTCTTAATGATTGGGCAGTTTGGGGAGTTAGTCGACAATGAAAGTTATCATGGAACGCCCATTTTTAAAGATATCTTTATTTCGCAAAAAAAATCGAGCGTTACGGTGACAACTCGATTCTCCGAAGTCTCTAGCAAAAAATGGAATTAAGTGGTCGTCGTTGAATAATTCATGGCTAACGATTCATAAACAACTACTGATTACTAAATGAACCGGTTCTTGAACTCTTTCATATTTACCATAGCAATATCACGATTAGAAAAACATGTGGTGGCATTGAGAAATCAACTGATACACTGAAAAGAACGCATTTTCTTCACGAAAGCGGCATTGAAAGAAACTCAGTTCAGAGTTGTGAAACTTAGACATGGCTTATTTTCCCAACTTCATCTTAGGAATTCGTCGAAATTCTTCGACTGATTTCGAAGCCTAATCCTCGAAGCGAAAAAGAAACATTTCGACAAATACTCGGCATCCGATATCTCGAAGATGGCGGGCCAACTGGTTAGGTTATTCTGTTCTTCTTCTCGTCGTTGTTTTTTTTTTGCTTCGGCTTAGAACAACCAGCTGTCTGGCACTATTTATGTGTCCATTCCGACGAAAATTCCGTTTCGACGAACATCGTTCTTTTGTTTCAAATTTGCATCGGCGCGAGGAGGCACCCTACAGAGTGGCCAGACTAGTTTTTTTTTTCACAATTTCGGAACGGTCCACGGTAAGGTCCTTGAGGTACTCCGCGTTTCAGCTCGCGCAACAGGTGGCTGCGTGGAAACCCTATATTAAAATTGTATCAAAATTCAATTTATCGTCTTTGTTTTCCTGACGAATTTATTAGATGTAGTGGATCCCATCAAGAGGTAACACGAACTGAGCCTAATGATGTTGATTTTTTGCTTCTCGGAATACGGTGGGATGATTATGTTACAAACAACTCAAACGGATGGATGGATGGAGATATTTCCGAAGGTAATTTAGTTTTTATGGGATTCGAGACAACCCATAACGAAAATGAAATTTAGAACAAAAAATGCACACTGCTACATTCATGCAATGTCTCAAAGGTAAACGAAAGTAGCCCGACTGCTTTAAATTATAATTTGATTCGTTTCACTGTAAATTGATCAAGAGAGCTTTTTTTCTTGATAATCAATGGCAATCCTTATCGAGATCTGACGTTTTCATCCATTTACGGTATCATTCGAATGTCAACTACGCCCAGCATTGAAATCTACATCTTATTCACAACTTCGGAATGTGTGGTACACGAAAAGAAATATTTATTCAACGATCGTACGAAAGTGGACCAGACTCACTTTGGGTTATTTATTGAGATGAGAGTCCGAATTAGAAGTGCCTTAAACCCATGTACCCTTAAAAATTTCGAATAAATTGTAAGAATTGCGTGAAACATTGAAACAGCAATATCTGAACTGGATCAAGTATAATTTTTTCTGAGTTTTGAGCCGCTATTCCTGAATCTGAGATTCTCAACCCTTCACAAAGCGCTACGACACAAAGTTGAAAAAAACTCATCAAAAATTGTATAATTTTTATTGGTACACCTGATTCCAGATATGTTTTGTTATTACAATCGAACTCCAAATTCTCTTAATCGAACTTCTCCAACTCGAACTTCTATTACTCGGATTTTCTATAACCCGAAGTAAAAATGATGGCAAAAGTCGAAGAAATTTTTTGGTGTGTGTTTCTATAAGTCGAAGTTTTCGGGAAATTCTCTAACTCCAAGAAGACGCGTTTGCTGTTTCAGTTTCAAAAACTGAGCTAATTGAACAGTGTTCAAGGGAAAGTCATTATTTTATCGTAAATAAAACTCGGTGAAAAACGTCAGTAAAGCAGACTTCAAAGACTTCATCAATCAATAAAAGTTTGAACTCATAAAAGATGTGGAAAAAAATACAAAGAAGAGATGCATCTGAGAAATATGTGCATGTCTGGGATCAACTATTCAGATGAAAATGAAGGAGATGAGGAAAGGAAGAAAGAACATTAGATATACCAACCACCACCAAATGAATTAGTGGAAAGTTCATTGAATATTCAAGGGGCATATTTAAAAGCTAACGAAGACACATATGATGTTTTTCGTGGTCATTTCAATTACCAATATTTTTTTGAGAATAAAATTTGGAAAACCGTTCAATAGAAAAAAACAATTTCCTTCTTCTTTTTGTCCTGAAAAATTAAAAAAAAAATTCATGCACATTGTAGGTTTTTCCTCGGTTCTTTTACAACTCGAGGTTTTTTTTCTGGCAAATCGCACTTCGAGACAACTCAAAATTTGAAAAGTCCAGTACCTGAATTGACCTCAGATTCAGTTCCAGACCTCATGTGTTACTAGTCGAATGTGATTTCTTTTTCATTTCTTGTTATATAAAAAGCAACTCCAACAGAAGACAGCTCTGCGAATTCAGTCATTATCTTCAAATTACGCGGTTATATGATAGCATTTTCGTGTCTCAATTTTTCCGGTAGCATGATCCTTTGGCAAAAAATCAACAACCGCCCATTACGTCCTAATCCCGAGCAAACTTATTACAGAAAAAAATCGCGGTCCAAGACTCAACCTTCACAGCAGGTACCAAACCAGTGTCGTTCCTATGAAAAAAACTCCAATCAAAATTCGTTTGTTTATAGGTGACCATCGATATCTCAACAAAAAACATGATATATCGAAATTGAATCTCTGAAAAATCATACACTCGTTACTTATTTTCTGGGACAACATTCGGGAGGGCTAAAAATAGTGAAATACGCCACTGACGTAAATAATCAACCTCCCAATCATCTTCTTGCGCTGGCCGTGGGTAATTATGGCCCTTTGTTGGTGGCTGGGAATCGATATAGTCATAAAGTTATTTGGAGAGATAGAGTTATTGTAAATGGGTGGGGTAGTTACAGTGTTGCCAACTCTAAGGTTGTAAAATTTCTGGTGTGGTTATTATTTATTTAAGGTAGATATTGACCTCACAATGATGCCAAATTCATTTTGAACGAAAACTTTCAGCCCCTGAAAAAATGTGTTTATTCTAGTAAAAATTTTTACGAATATTGAATACATGTTTTCTTGGCCACTTATTTTTATTCTGATATTCCGATGATTATCTTGAAAACGAAAGCATTTAATGGAGATGTTTTGTACGAAAACATGATAACAAAAGCCATCTACTTCCTACTACTATTTGATACCGTGGAAAAGATAAGTGAAGAACCATATTAAATATATCTGATATCTAAAGATGAAATTCCTTCACATATTCATTATGTATTTCCTTAGAATATTCTGTACGTTTCCTGAATTTATCCAGTTATCCACAATTAATATTTACTCAATTTATCAAAACAATCTGGATGGAAAAAATAACTTAACTTCCTATTTCGAGGTATCGTTGAAAAAATAGACAAATAGCAACACCGCACGCCCATCTTGCTCAAATATAGATTATAGATAAGATCATTTTGATGTTAAAACATAGTTTTGAATTGTTTCTAGTGATACCGAGTTTTAGTTGTAATTCATTGAAAAGGTCTTCCCGAGTATAATTAATTGTAAAGGTCTTCCCAAGTCAAATGACCAAAATAAGTTTTTCACGTTACACTTTAAAACCTGCTAACTACTTGAACAAGAACTACAAATAAAACATTACGTTTTCGTAAAGTGTGAGAATAATCCTAATTATAGATAATTGTACATTAGTGTTGAGAAATAACTTGAGAAGTCATCATGAATTCGTCATTAATACTCCAAATTTGATAGATAGTAAAGAAAAACTACAAGAATTGTGACGAAAACGATATTTCGAAATATTTCGAGAAACGCCAGAAAGGAGAGCAATTTTGTCGAAATAAAAAGTTTAGAATCAGAATCTGATTCCCACATCATGTGAGATGAATAAATGGGAAGAGAAATAGTGGAATCGAAGTAGAAGAACGTGGAAAGGTCCCGGCCCATCATAATGCGAGATCCGCGCACGTCCGTCTCAGCACGGCCATCTTGTCTTCGGCCTCAGGCGATTCAAGATCCTCCGCAACAACATCAATACACACACACACACAACAACAACAACAACCCGCCGTCGTGTCTTCCACGGCTCAATCATCCTCTGCTGCCTCTTCCACGGATGATCGTGAGACGAGCCGAGAATAAGACATTCTGCGCGGAGATTGGTCTATCCGCATGGGTGGTCGCTCTCTTCTTCTTCTTCTTCTTGCTCTTCCTCCTCTACTACCGCTGCTCAGTTCGGCCCGAGACAGCTCACTCGACGCGCGATCTCTATCTCGTCGTCATGGCAACCACCGGTACGCGGCCCAACGACGCCCGGCGTCCGCGCTGACGCCTCCCCCGTACGGGTGACAAACGACACTTCGCGACACCTGTTGCACAACTACCTGTGAACGGAGGACTAGCGCCGTTGCCTAGCAACCTACTCAGTGCGATTTCGTGAACAGTACAGTGAAATGTGTGAACAATGCACGAGGTTATACAGGAAAGCAACAAAGTTAGACTTGTTCCTTGACTAGTGTTGGAAGATTGACACATTTCACAGTTGTGTGTTACCAGAACTCAAAGTGCCAAGACAGTTTCCTTATGTTGAAAACGGTTTAACATGTGACGATATCGATTGATGAATGTTCTATGCCATTGAGAGTTTAAACTTATGTTTTTTTGAGTGTTCGTCTGTGATTTATCAAGTTTTAGTAGTGCCATATTAGTGCAATATTTCTTTCTGTGATATCCAATTATTGTGACTCTGATTTCTAGTCTAAAGGATTACTATAGTGTGAATTACAAACTTGAGAAGTGGACTCAGAAACTTACACCGAAATGTGAGTCGATTATAAATAAGGATTGTCAGTAATATATCCAAAGTATCTGAATGTCATGACTTTATATAACATTCAAAAAATGATGCCTGAATAATTTCACACTCACCATTTATTATGATATCATTTTGAATAAAGCAGGTTTTTAGGAAATCATTCATATCAAATTCTTTCGTTCAATATTGAAGTTTGGATGGTAGATATTTTTCGAATTATTTCACAATCAATAAACAACAGCTATTGTTTCTAAACAAAATATTAGCACTAGGCAGCAAATTATTGGCTAGACTTGGGTCAAAATTGCATCCCAAATTTTTGATTTGTTCCAATTTCTTTTCATATACCATTTTGCGTGTTTTGAATTCTTGAGTTTGTCAAAAATAAAAACAGAAAATATTCGGAGTGCAAAGTGTTGAAATGTTTTATTATTGTGAATATCAAAATAGTTTTCAATAATCTCCAGATATAAGTACACTGTAATCGAAAAGAATAACGAATTGACTAAAAAATTGCGAGACAGGTGGAGTTTTGTCTTTCAAAATGGCTGATCTCGAAAAGCTTTAGTTTTTTTTTAGTCTAATTCGAGTTTTTGGAACAAATCATAACGTGCAAAAATACCATTATTGGCAAACATTTCGTTCGCCCTGTATTACATTATCCTCGTCGTGTTGTGTCCGAACTCTCATTGTTGCGACCTTTTTTTTTCATTCAACCATTGCCAACCTTGTAACTGTCGACTGACAGCGGTCTCTTTGGATACAGGAAGCTTTTATACCTGCACTTTTTCTGGGCTTATTGAGGTATACGAAATTTTGTGGAAGAATGTCCCAGCTTTAACAAGAAAATGAAATGCTGTATAACGTTAATGTTATTCAAAATACCTGGGCAGGTGAAAAAAGTTTGTTTGAGTCAATTAGTTGGAAAGAACAAGTTTCGGTGCAATTAGAAGGTGAATATTTGGGATAGTTGTGCCCCTAAAGTGCCACTTCCACTGGCTGGATAAAAGGCTGATAAAATATCATCATTTCTGATGTCAGTTTCGAAGGTATCGCGCTATCGACTTTGGAGAATTTCAATAACGAGTCGGACTTAATTACCCGAATATTATACTAGAGTGTCTCTGCATGATGTCAATTTAACAAACGAGATAAAGGAAAGTAAAGCGACCTGAAGCCGAAGTCGCTAACAACGAAATTATATTTAATGACAGAACTGTAGATTCCCCAATGTGGGGCTTAATTATCGCTATAACCAGTTCTACGAATATCTTGATTCCTCATCGTACGACTATTTAATTGAGGGCAAGACTCGCAATCCGTTGTGTTTTGAATCAATGTGGTTTCACAATTGACTCCGACGCAAATTGATGATCTGGTATAAAAACTGCCTCAAACAAACTACATTCAAAAAGAATACTGGGATTCCAAGTCAATAGTCATCTGATTCAAGTAATAAAAATAACAATATAACCTAACTTTCTGTTTTCTGTCACAACTATCTTGCTTGAATAATTGATGTGAATACTACATTACTGTATTTCCCTAGTTCAAATTATAACCTCCAAATTATTGGTTGTGGTCATAGGCAATAAAAACAACATTGTCTCAGGGAATAAATTAGCGTCCAATTAGTAATTTCAGATGGACGTTTATATTTGAATCTTGATGTTGTGAGTGTCTAGAAATATTTTTATCTAGAGATCAAGTGTTAAACGAAATTTATGGTCAGATGGTTTTATTCCGACGTGTCAAATAAAAATAATTTACTTTTCTATCTTTTGACCAGGCTTCTTTAAGAACAGAGATATTTATTAGAGGAAAACAGCTGCGTAACAAAAGGAACGACGTTAGTCGTAAAAGGCCATCTGGGTTAAACATTTTTGTTAAATAGTTTGTATAAACTGTTGTTGAATTTCAACGTATGATGATGATACAATAAAATAATTCAAACGTTTTCTTTATCAGCCTGTCGAATGCCTTGACAATTAAAACTCGATATAGTGCCTACGAGCTTATTTCATTTCGATAGTTTCTTATTCGTCAGAAATTCTACTTCAGTATGCTGGACGATTCTAATCCACTGGAGACAGCAATGAAATCAAAAATTTCAAAGAAGCTTTCAGGTTGAAATTAAATTACAAGTAAAGCTAACAACAATTGTTATTTTCCTGACTAGTTACTAAAGAGTTTAAATGCGCTGAATCAGTGATTTTTGAGTTGAAACACTCGCGTTACAAGTACACACAATTTGGACGTCTGAAATCATCAGAAACTATCACGAATTACTAGTGCTTTCAATCCAATTATCTGGATGTGTTTCTTTTTGGTGGTTGATTGAAATAAGATGTTAGAAATAATTGTGACGCCACTGTGTCTGAGACGTTGGATGCCTTCTAGATTCAAGATTAGGAATGGAATAATTATAAATTTAAATAAAACTCTATAGAGGCAAGATCGGGTATCTCGAAGCTCCGAGGGGCAGACTAGAGCTTACTATGATAAACGACTATATTATACCAAGACAGGAGAAAACCGGATTTACTTAGTAACTTCATCACCGTTTAGCTGGCAATCGTTCGGTTTTTGTTTTTTCGAGTTCATTTTTATTCCACGAAAATAATTATGCAGGGCTAAATCTTCGCATAACACGCAATGGTGATTGCCATTTAATATGTTTTAGTCAAAATTGGGACACTTACGCGTATTCATGCACTCACCATTTTTTTTGTGATACCATACTTTGGCTCGAAAACACAAAATATAATGCACCTCATTTGCCAATCAATTTTCAATTGATATTATCAAATGCAAGGTTGGTTTATGAAGCAAATAAGTGCAAGATAAAATAAGAATACACTAATGAAATTACAAATCGTAAGAAAAATGTGATTTGATTGGTGCATTTTTATCTTATATAATTCTTATTTGCTGTATAACCTGAAGTCTATTAATTTGAGCAAGAAAGTTGTGACAGCTCGCTAGAAGGTGCGAGGTGTTGCCGCTAATATTTTTTTCAACAATACTCCGAAATATAAAGTTAGATTAAGTTAATTACTCAAATTGTTTTGATTCTTTTTGATTCATAAAATATATACACTAAAATTCGATAACTATCGACTGTAGATAACTATTGAAGAGTTTTATGAATATTTGTAAAAAATCTACTAGAATTAACAAACTTTATTAACGAATCAAAAATTTATCTCCAAATAAATTTGGCGTCTTTTTATTTTGCACTTTTGAACTCGCACTTCAGAACTATCTTCCACAAATAAATAGACTAAAGAAGCAAATTGGGGTGGCAAATAAAGGGACATATTAAAATGTATGAATACTTTCCTTGACTATCGGTTTGTTCACGATTTGATGCTGAAAATTTTTAAAGAATGATACAGAAAATTAGACGAACAACCCATCTGTTGAAAAACTTCCATTAAAAGTCCGCCTGTCAGTCAGAATTCTATACGTTTCGGCAATTTGTTTACGAGCTCTTCAACATCGAATAAATATTTATGACTCGATGAATGTCTTCTTCACAAAAATTCACCGGATCAATTGCGGACACAGACGCTCCGAATCGAGATTTGAATGAGTCAATCAGCGACCACGTCAATTGTCAGTCGAGCTGAATGTTTATTTGACATTCACATGGCAAACGCATGTCTGAATAATAGACTAGATTTATTCCGGCTCATTCTCAATTTCTCAATCAAGCTAAAAATTATCATACAGTATATAGTTATTCTATGCTAATAGATGGTGGAGCGTGTGTAATGATTTATTAATGCTGTTAAATTTGTCATTGGAAATCGTTCTGTTAAAACATTGCTTCACGAATATCTGTTTCTGTCCAATGCATAATAATTTGCTGGGAATGATTGATGAATTTGGAATTAGTAACGGATTGAGAGAGACATTCGGACAGTTTTGATAAGTGGTCATTATTATTTTTCGTTGTAGCGTTATCAGAGTGGAAATGTGAGATTTTGAATTCTCAGTTTGGAAAAAGATTCTAGTGATGTATAGGGAACACTATTGGATAGCAAATATGGATTTAAAAATTGTTTACTTCGAACAACTACAACTTACTTCCTCAAACTTAATAAATTAATGAGCAATCCATCTCATTATTTGATTGAATAATAAATCGCATTTTTTCACATTATTGACATTTTATTATTTCATATAAAATGAAATGTTCAAACAGTAATTATCCTAAACAGAATCCTATCTGTAATAACAAAGAATCAACATTCAATGTAATTATTCACATGGTTGTTGATTGATTGCATAAATAATTTACGATTATAGCTTTGTCTTTGTGACATTACGTGTCAATAAATTTCACAATATATGGGGCCATTTTATACATGGTCTAAACCGTACATATAGTATTCAAGAAATTCCAAAGAAATCTTCGAAGCTGCCAAGCAATATGATCCTGGATGTGGAAATATTGAATGTGACAGGTTTTGAAAAAGAAACACATATTTTCTACATTATAATTTATAAATGACGTCTTCAAATTTTGACCAAGAAATTGTGGCGTTTTTAATATTTGTAGCAGTACCTACGTCTGTTTTTTTTTCAGAACTACTATTCTCTAAGTCTTGAGTCGCTTACCTGATTGATGGAAAAGTGTTTGTGAATATAGTTTTTCAAAGTTTTAATCAGTTTTAGAAATTGAAAATCTCTGTATCCTCGAAGAGACGATGAATTGTGGATTATTTACATAATTGCAATGATAATGAGTGATAGTTTTATAATTTAATTTAAATTAATATTCAAGTATTTCGACTGTTATTTACATGATATCATTTGTATAGAGAATGAAAAATAAAGAGCCCAGTAGAATTGCTTGTAGCAAATTTAAATTTCTTGAGATATATCATACTTTATTCCTTGATATCAAATGTCGATTGCATTATAAAGATAAATATAATGAAATTTCGAATTTACCAAATGAGTGACAACAAAAAGATTTTATGTGTCACTGAAGGATGACGTGATGAGACGCCTTCAGCGTTGCTATTATGCATTATGCTGGGCCTTGACATCTACTTCTGCCTGCCTGTTATGCAGTAAATTTCGATCTAGTTTATGCAGAAATATTTGATTTCTAACCGAATATATATGCCTTAGTATGCATTTTGTACCATAGATTTATTCATCAATCTATAATTTTTTCATAAACTATCATCCTCAGGAAGCTCGTTATACATTTTTGACTCACCCTGAATATGTGCCACCCATTACATACATTCAAATGTCGATTGCATTATGAATTCCGAATACTTTTTTCGAATTGACATAAACATTGACAACAGAAAGATTTATGTATCACCGTGCTTGGAAACAGTCTCTTAACTGCATCCTCAAACAGAGCTATTGAAATGATCGAAGTTGTGAATGGTGAAAATGGCTCTTTAGGAAACAGTGATGATACCTATTAGGTGTTGTTCGAATGGTTGATTGGGGCAGAAGGATGCCATGTTGGCAACGGCCATAATGAGGCGAGATGATCTCGATGTCTGTTCGCGAGGCGACAATTTCTCACCACCGCCACCTTCTTTTTGGTGGCAAAATAGATATATTTACATAAAGTTCGCTTTTCAGCGATAAACGCCCAAGTAATTGGCAATGACCACAATGTACGGTGTCGTGAAACCGTGCCAATCGAGGCTGCAATCTCGGAATTAAATATTCATGAATGGACTTAACACACGAGATCCAGTTGTTGCTGATCTCATTTTCGTTTTATATTGCTGAAATAAACGGACACTACACGAACACAACTTCTCTTTGTTACAAGATTCGTTGCACCTCGGAGAATGAGGTGTATATCGGCGCATGTTAAATTGAGAGACATCATCAATTGAAAGAATGCTACAACGAAACTTCATTAGATCACCAATGCCTCACGTTTTTTTTTTTTTTCGATTGGAGCTTGACAAAATTCCGCTCAACTAACGTAATACTCATCAATATCGGAACCCTACACAGTCACCAACAATATTCGAGAGAGAGAAGAAGAAACTATTTATTCATCTTCTTGGTACTGCGAAAATATAATATTGTCAAATAAATTGCCGAAAATATAAATATCAAGAGTCTTGTTTGCTTGTTGTAAAAATTATACTTATCGATCCGTGATCTGAAAATGCAAATATTCAATTTCATTTTGAGGACACAATTTGAAGGCATGAAATAGTTGATTGTGGAATAATATATTGGCTGCTCCCTTTGAAAAATTCGAGTTTTCACTGATTGAACTCTACTGACTGAACTCTCTATTGATGCTAATTTGAGAAACACCCTGTATACAAAACGATATTTCTACTCTGTTCAAACATTTAGTCATCTTCCATCATCACCCACCAAACAGGTTCACTAACTTCTCACTGATAACCTTTTTTTTATGTGTTTATTAATTATATTATCGTCAAATTTTCAATTGTTTACTAAAGTTTGACAACGACGTATTCAATGAAAAAAAAAGGGATTTGAACAGGGTGTCCCATTTGAAAAAGTAAACTCAATGTTGCCTCGCCTAAGCTGAACACCCTGTATATCTCTAAATATTATTCGAGACATTCTTTTGTATTCGTATTTATAAATGAGTTATTCTATTTCGACACATTAATGGGCCACCCTGTATTTATCAATACAGACAATTTCTTATTTGTTACTATTTGCAGGAAAATATAGGGGCGTTATATAGTAGCTCCGGGTGTGTTTTTGAAGCCCTAAAAATTCTAAAAAAAAAGAAACCTCAAAAATATCGGATATGTGCATAATAAATACTTGAACCTGAAATAAAAATCAGTCTATTCGCCTATTGTGATGCAAAGAGATCGATGTCCGGAAATCTCTAGAATTTAATAGCATCGTAAGAAGGAAACACGTAAATGTTAGTAATAAATCAACGTTAAAAGTGGTATTGATAAAGGCATATCTAGCACCCATTTAGGTATTGAATTAACTTTCATTCCACCACGATATTTACGATCGACAATGTCCGTAAACTCGCAATACATTAATCTTAATCCATTAAAGGAAATAGTTCACCGTTATTGGTACACAAACTGTAGCACAAAATATAACACTGACTTGAATAACTCCGTCTCCTGATCTAGCCATGAAGGGAAAACATTGTGTCTATATGGAAAGTCTGAAATGAAATAGAAACTATGACAGACATATCATGGAACATCTTTCGAGTCTGGAGTGTAAACAACTTCCAAATTTCTGTTCTGTCAATTTATATTCTATTCGTTGGACTTTCAAGTTGATAATCAGTAATTTGTTTCCATTGTTTCGCAGTGGTAGTTTACTGAATTTTTGGAAAAATCCTTCTCCACACAATGAGCTATTGCTTTCAGATATGGTTTACCCTCCAGCTTTTGACACTCGCTGCTGTGATTGGTTGTGACGTCAGGTGCAGATGCGGAAATAACAATAATAAAATCAGTTTCAATGGAGCAAACATTAATCTTCATCAACTGGTCTTGAATCGTATTCAGATGCAATCTAGTTATTGAGCACTGCATACCAGACTCTGAGAACAATAATCAGCAAACAAAAAAATCCGTTTCTAGGAACGATTCTCAAAGAACTTTCTATTTCCTCCCAACCTCTACCTGCTCTCCAAAAGAGCCCTCTCCACCACGAATCGTCTTTGTTTGAGCAAAAATTACGAACAACAGGCCTCTTTAAAACTTCATTTGGTACTCTTCAATTGTTCCGATGTCTCTTTTCACGTAATAAATCGTAGATGGCCGTGCGTGGGCGACTACATAGTTCGAGATTGTTTCGTTGAGGGCCGCTGACACTCTCGAAATTAATTGCGACATTGAACGCGAATCTCGCATCGCCTTTTTGTCATCGTCATATCCGCCGTACTTGTCATTACGATCTATTATTTAGCGCCGGTAAGTTTTATAGTCTATTGTTGGACTTTTTACGGCATGTATCAACAGGTTTTTATTATTGCAAGCTTCAGCGTGAATTGGGAACGCTCCCTTATCGATGACGGGGTTGGTCACTGTCGAGATGTGAAAAAGTGTTTGCGATGAAGAACAGTTGAGGCAGCTGAATTTTATGTTCACTCATTATGAAACAGTATTTCCAAAAATGATTTTTTTTTTTAATTAATTCTAAAATATTTGATGAGTCTAACTAGGAATCGGAACTAGGAAGAAAAAAATCATTTACAGTTTGCAAGAATTCAACTTACTTGACAATGATATTTATATATAAAATTTTGTAGGGATTACAACCACAATATTTAGATAAATTTATCGTATTGAACACTGAGATTCATGGCTATGAGACAAGGAATTCAAAATTCAAGAAACTGCATTGTCGCGTAATTTGGTTCAAATGGGTGAAGAAAATCGCAAGTTGAAAATGCACTCACCTTTCGGACCTCTCGTTGTACAAATTCCAACTTCCAACTCCTCTTCGATGTGGACTGTATGTAGCGGTTTAGCGGTAAAAGCGGTGCACAAAATGTTAATTAACAAAGGCACATGCGGTTGTAGCTGATGTAGCGGATTCAGTTTTCGACACGTGCGTATTGGTTCACTGTCTTCAACTGACTGTCTTTTTGCGTCCTCGATAGAGGGCGCGGTGTCCAATGTGTGCGATTTTCAACTTTCGTTTTTAACGCGATTAAATTTAAAGAAAATGAATGATTTGTAGAAAATAAAATGAAATATATTTCTTTCTGCTTAAATACAAAACGACACAAAACATTGAAACAATACTGGACAGAGAAAGATTGAACATGCATTGTTGCTTTATTTTTAATAAATATTTCTATAAAGGTCTGAATAAATTCAATAAGCTACCAAAAACTGTAAGAGATTCACACAACTTGAGAAGTTTTGAGTCATTGCTGCTGGAAAGCTTCGAATGCTGAAATTTAATCTGTAAGTTTATTTTTAAATTCGTAATTTTAATTGTTAATGTTAATATATTCGATGTTTTTATTTCAATAAATTACTACTAGTACTATATTGAAATCGAAAATGCAGTGATATGAAATAAAATTAAAAGTGGAATAAAATACATTAAACTTACCCTAAAAAAATCATTATACATATTACGAATAACATAAATTTATATCCAATCAATATTTCAACTTCAATTTTCATAA
Organism: Plagiodera versicolora; assembly: GCA_037013635.1. Classification (NCBI taxonomy): domain Eukaryota; kingdom Metazoa; phylum Arthropoda; class Insecta; order Coleoptera; family Chrysomelidae; genus Plagiodera; species Plagiodera versicolora. The sequence goes on along the minus strand of CM072991.1, from coordinate 3,983,661 downwards.
ATCATGATAACGTTTTCATATTTTTCGGAGCTGGAATTAACACTTCACACAATATTGCAATTTTCAGTTTTCAAAATAAGACATCCCCTATAACCTCCAAACAAGCTGATGGTGTTTGTTTTCTCTTGTTTTTCATCCTTTTACATTTCATTTCATTATTTTAATACATGAAGAATAAGCACTGAGGAGTTTGTAGGTATACCAAAAAATGTGTCAGTTAAAAATAACTCTTTCTGAATCTATGTGAATCAACAAGCTTTTCATGAAGTGTTCTTCAAATTAAAACATATTGGTCAGTTGGAGAGAATACATTTTGTAAAATCATATCGTAAAGATGGTAGGCAGTTTATGCGAAATTAAACTTCCACATTTACGTACGGTAGCTCATATTGTATGCAAACTCTCAACGAAAAGGGGCAAAGGTTGGGCGTCTGATAACAATTCACACTTCTTAGTTGACAAAATGCCGTTTCAACCGCGCCACGTAGGTGTCATTCTTATTATTTACACAGTAGGCGTTGCATTTACATTACAAAAACACCGATGTTGAGCAAAGGAAATGTATACAAGTGAGAAAAAATTTAGATAACAATCTCATGAAGAGTAACACTCATTGAGGTGTGAGGTGGAGGGATATGGACGAATTCGATTAAAAAATCGACGGAAAAAATCTTGTATCCATGTTACTGCAGAAAAAATTATGAATAAAACAGTTTTGTTAAGAAAAAATATCTAGAAATAGACGTTGAAATGTCCGAATATAAATGTAATTCATAAAACACTAACTATGAATATTGAAGGTTCTTTCATCTGTCAGAACTGTCACTGGATGCAATGTCATTTCATTTCATAACCTATAAATATACATGACCTAACCTGAAAATTATGGACTAAGTAGAAAGTAACAAAACATTCTTTATTTTCTTACAAATTGCGTGTTTTTAGAACATCATGAGCACTGATATAACCTAATGAAAAATCACCGAGTGTAGACCAGACCGAGGAGCATCTCCTAACGCAAACAATCTTATCTTCCATACAATCTACATCGAAACCTATAACTCCATATTCATGAGTTCTTATCGTCAAAATCGACTACGAAACTTCCAATAACCTCGATGGAATATGGGAAAACTGACGACTATATAATTTCACCTCACGCAAATCTCCAACGAAGGCTACTAAACTATGATATGCGGAATTTAACGCATCTTAATTTATACATCAAACTGAGAACAATGAAGGCAATGTCGACAAAATAAGTGAGACTTTTCGAAACAATAAGGCCCAGCTTGACCAAATTACTGTTCATCGCGGATTAATTAAGCTCCACTCAAGAGTTGAGCTTGAAAATCACCATTAGATAAGTCACCAATTTGGCGACGTTGTGAAAGACAGATTATTCGATCGTTCTGAACGTATATACATGATGATTCGCTTTTCTGATTTTTAGGGTTTTAAGGAGAAATAATTGAGATATCAACTTGAAATTTTGGTGGCAGCTACAGCTCAATTTTCTTGAAATATTTCCAATAAGCTGTTACACCGGATTTAACCGGAAGGTTAAATCGGAAGTTACAGTCAACTTTGTTTTTCCGAACTTTACGTACAATTCTGGATCAGTTGCATTTTGAATCGCTTCTCTATCTTGATTTGTTTCTGAAATACAAATTCTATTTTTCTGAAAAAACTTGACAGATTGACTGACTAAAATTTCTGTATTATCTACAATTTCTATGAGGAAGAGTTCAATTTCGGTATACACATCAATGAAAAAGTATTTCATCAGGTGCTTCTAACAGTTTTCCAAAATATTCCACAGGGTGTTTGATATTTCAGTTCACTTTCTGGATATTTCAAATGAAAACACTATGAAATTCTCACACTATTTGACTCATAATTCCATTTCCTATCGATTTGTATAAGCATATCGTATTGCTAAAATGGATATTTACAGAGATATTACCAAAAATTCGCTCATTCGTCTCAAATGAATCACCTTGTCAAGTGAAATTTTATAGTTATTATTGAATACAATCTCAAAACCATGAAAAATGTTTTGTAAATACACTGTTCCGTTATATTTCAGCTTTGATTGTTTCTGTTCATATGTTTCTTGTGTCCTGATATTGTTTAGTTTTTTATATCAGTTCCTATTCGTGAGTTTTTACATTGAAAAGTTATTATATTTTGAATATAAACTTTCATTGGATGACTGTGAAAAAATAATGAGTATTTTCCAGATATTTTCATTTTTTATTACCATCATCTTCAAAAGCAAGATCATAAACTCTTTGAAAATGACAATAACAAATATTCAATATCTAAATATGGGCCTAAGAATTTCCGAATCAAAGAATAAAATGAGAACATTGAATGATTCCTTATTCTTTCACACATTTTCCTGTGAACTCAATTTCGTCTGCCACTACTCGCTAATAGTTGTTATGGCTATGCTTCACAACAAAACACCGAGTGCGGGATCAATTTCGTAAATCTATGATTCGGACGTCACAGTGGTTTATAGAAAACTGCTTCGTGCACCGAGAAAGAGACCTTGGTAGCATCTGATATCTCTTCGACGAACATCCAATTAAGGTTGTACTTTGGCGTTAGATTATTCCGGTAAGCTCACGTGACCGTCGGTGTTAATAAGGCTTATCTAGGAGGCTGTGCGCTGCGCTCGCACACTCGATTTAGAGTCCGAGATGTCATTACCGAGGCCTACAGAGTTATTGGGCCAGGCAGGAAGTCACAGCAGCAGCAGATTTAATTGAAACATTAGAGGAATAGGATGACTTGGAGTACTTTTCCATCAATGTCTTTGTTCCATAAGGTTCTACGACGTGATAATTTTTCATTTGTTTTCGCTGATATTTTTTCCTGTAGAGAAAATATTGTGAATTGAACGACATTTCTGAAGTTATATCTGAATGCAAACGATGTTTTAACCTGAAAAATATCATTTGGAATAATAATTGACGCTACTTTGAAACCCTAGATATCTGACGTCATGACTTTATGGAAATAAATATGTAATTGCATGTTCATCTAATCATATTAAGGGCATTTGATATTGCAAACGTGGCACCATCAAAATTTCAAATATACAAACGTCCAAAAGTAAATCAATTATTGTAATTCACAAATTTTATGTATTACGTATAACAAAAATAGTAAATGGAAAATATTTTCAACACTTCCTACAGTAATTAAGTTGTTCATTGGAAAAATCTGTCCAGTCGTTTGATTTCCGAAGATTTAATTTAATGTTATTCAAATTGATTTCATTTTGTATTTTTATTTTGAAAAATAGAAAATGATGATTTTTTAATTTCACTTTTGAAACTTTTTCAACTATGTCGAATTAAATATAATTACAAGTAATTAATTATAGATGAAGTGAGTAGTTTCGTTGGAAATGTGCTCTGTAATAAAGCCAAAAATTACTTTCAAATGGGTACAAAAATCATGAATATTTTCACACGGTCGTCTAGCACTATAACATTTCAAATGAGTCTGTAGATTGTAGAACATTAAAAATCTAGGCATATGATCCTTAATTGATGTTATATCCATCCACCATTCAAATTCGATTATTATCTAGTATCGAAACATCCTGTATACATAACCACGTAGACTCCAAAATGGTCATAGATAGCCCTGTTATACCTGTGATCTGAAAGCATCCCACGCATTCGGGTTGGGGTTGTTGGCATCCAAGACGCATCTTCGATTTGAATACGCCGAGATAGGAATTTTTTCCATGGGACAGTCTCCGGATCTTACAAGGATCTAATCGCCTGCGACTTGATCACAGTACACCTCCTGATTACGTGATCATAAATCCACCGCAAAAAAGTATTCTGTTATATGGCCACTTTAACATATACAGTTTTACAGATAGTTTATTCATCATTAAATACCAATTACGATAGAGTTGACAGTATACGTCATAAAACTCAATTAGTTGATCACTTGAATTAGATAATTATTCAATGAAGTTGACTTGACGAATAAAATAATTTCATGTTTATACATAATAGAGCACATATTTCCTGTAATTGCAGAAGATATAAGGTGGTTGTAATTTTACTCATTTGTGTTTTTTGATTTTGAAATGATTGATAAAGCTCACAAGAATGAACGAAACGTCTCATGAAAAGAAATATATAACAGTATAGAGAGTTTGACATTGACTAAATCCAAATCCTAAGACAATTCCCCTCAAAACTTTGATAATAGAGCACATTTTCAACAAGAAATTATTCCTGTCTGAACTGAAACTAGTTTGGTTGATTTTTCTTTTCAGGTTGTGGAAATATTCAAAAAATTAAGTCAATAGTTATTCTGTCTTGCTGTCATATTTCATCAATCGATGAAATTTTTCCAAACAATTTGAAAAATAAATTTAACCTACCTCTATGTTTCGGAGTATCATTGAAAAAATAAACAAGCGGCAACATCGCACTTTCTGGCGACCTGTCACAACTATCTTGCTTGAATAAATAGACTGATTAATTTCTACTGGTCTCTTTTCGTGTTTAGATCGTTTTTATTGCTGTCAACGTGTTTTAATAACAGAAATTAGCTAGGGTATATATTTTCACTTGTCCATTCTGATGATAAGTTATTAATTTCTGAGCTAAGCTTCCGATATACTGAATATACCTGCGTCATTCATACAACTTTTCAAATTTCCTATAAAACAGTAGTTATTTGGTAAGCCACTCATGAATTCATGTGGTCTATTGTTATAATAATTGTAATTTTGTTAACGTAACATTCAATATGGCTTTTCTAACAATATTGTTTTGTTGAAGTTATAATATGCTATTGTTAAATATCCATCGTTAGAGTTACAAATGCAAGTTTCCTCATAGTCCTCCAGATTGAAAATGATTTCGAAAACAAAAATTGCCTACGAAAAATATAGTAAAACACTTCGAGAATCAATAAATGAATAGATTTTGATGTTCCGATTTTTTTGCAGTGTTGGTGGTAATCCAGGAGGTTTACTTCTTGGTAGGGACCTTCATCCAGCGTACCGATTACCTCCCCACATGGAGTATCTTTATTCCCTTCAGCATTCCACCAGCAACTCCATTCATGGTAAGACAAATTTCATTATTCATAAATATTCAAAAGAATGAAAATTATAAGTGTTCCTGGCATATTTACAAAACTAAACCACAGAAAACTGAGAATGAAATTGAAGAAATATTTGTTTGAATTCCAAACATTTTTAGAAATTGCACAAAAAAATCACACCTGCCAAAGCCTACCTGATATTCTAGTGAAAAATAAAAAAGATCTCCATCATAATGCATAATAGCACCACTGAGGGTGTTTCATTGCATCTTTTTTTTTAATATTAATATAATGCATATATAGGGTGTCCAGAAACTCTTGTACTGAAGATAATTTTATGTCGATTCAACTCAAATTATCTTGATCCGAAAATGTTTCCTAAATAAACTACGATCCTTTAAAGAAGACATCGTTGTACGAGTTTTCTTTAAATTATTTTTTATGAAGACATCTTGAATTTCTCGAATTTGGTGTTGGGTACGAATAATATTAAGAAATTAAAATACACTTGCGGTGGTTGTAAAAAAAGGTAATTACAGCAAATGACGGGTTGGTATCTATTTATTAACTAAGTTTGAAATTTTTTAGTAACGGTGTTTTTGAATAAATTAAAGAAAACTCCAATAACAACGTCTTGGCAGAAAAGTTTCTGAACACCCTGTATCAAGGCAATAAGCGCACCAGATCCTGATGTATATGATTAAATTCGCAATCATGATATTTCGGTGTAATACTACAATATGTAATTGAAAATATATTCGATAATATGTAATTTCTTATATCGTACAACTTTTACTATGAAAAACGAGCAATCAACGTGTGTAATGAATGAGTTATGAAAATTTAACGAAAGATCAAAATTAAATATTGTACATAGGAACACCCTGTAAATCACGTGTCTGCTCTCGAGCCAAATTCTATTGTGATTCAGATCGAGTTTGTCTGGAAAGAAAACATTCGTTCTGTCGGCCGACTCATACTGCAAGTCCATTTATATTTATAGACGTTTTAATGATTTATTTTCGCATGGGATTTGTTTATTTACTTTGCTATATACCGATTCGTTCGGTTTATTTACGATGCCTGGTATGTTTATTTATCCAAAGCCTCCGTGTCTTATGTTAATGCAATCCTTCCGCTGATGGACAGAGCAACATTAACAAACGTACGTGGTTAAGGTAGAAGACATCTCGCTTCGTCATCACGCGTAAAAAATTATCTCTAGGAGTCGAATCGGGACAACTCGGAGGCCGGACTTGTTGAACGCACGGGAATTATTAATGGTTTTCATGATCCGTCTACATCCACACTCGATTTACATCGTTTCTCTCGCCCCAATTATCTCATTTCTCATGCTAATCTGTCAACATCAAGCTGGCGTCTCTCAGCCATCACTTCTTCTGCGTTCTTTTTTTTTCTATCCTCGCTTACCGGTACGAAAAAACTCAAGGATCCCAATTAGATGATGAGTTCAGCGGAAGCATCATTCTCTGAATAGATGAGGCGTATTTTTGTGTTGCCAGGTGCAATTAGAGTAGAGCCATGGCGACGTTTTTTTTGGAACGCCTCTGGCAAGGAAGATTTATAAGTCTATGGCATATATTGTACAACTTTTTTATTTCCATGATACGCCAGTAGTGATCGATTCTTTCAATCAACTTTTCATGAACCATTATATGATATATTTACCACATTTAACTATTCTGGAAGTATCCCAACTCCATAATTGAATATTTGTTCGTGTAATGTGAGTTTGATGATAACTATTTTCCTATAACACAAATTGAAATTTGACCCTGTCTCTGGTATATTGTTTTAAATGTTTTTATCTTGTAGGTATGTGTATATATCTACTTTTGATAACTATATGTAATTTGTAATTAATGTTAAGTCTCGTCTTTAATATATACTGTTATAAATATTTCTTTCGCATATGTGCCAACGAAACTTAATTCAGCTTATATATTTTCTTGAAACAAGTGTTCAGTCACTTATCGAATATTTTATTTATTTAGACATTTCAATTGAAACAATTCATGATTCAATTTTTTTTTCTCAAATTATTATTATTATATTATATTATTATTCTAACCAGAATTACTAAAAAAACTCGAAATATGACACCATATTACATATCTTGTTCTTGTATGTGCATGAGATTTTTCAACAAGTTATTAAATTGAAAATCACAATCTTCTTGGAAAGAAAATGAAAAGTTGAATGAAAAGATTTGAACTACATAAAAGAAATATCCTGAAGATCCTGATTTATTTTTGACGTCATTTATTCTTGCAACTTGTATATACTTATAGGTATGTTTGAGGTTTGGTTAGAAAAGAAATGTTTACATATTTTTACATAACTTTTCAACACTTTTAACAATTAAGTCTCGACAGATGATATCAAACTTCCGTGTATTCATCATACAAACCCTTTCAATGTGTCATGAGTAGTTCGGATTTTTAAAACAAGAAAAACTCATTGCATCATAATGTTTTTTTTTCAGAATTTGAATCTGTACAACCTGAATATAGGGTGATTCATCCAACCGATTCATGAGAATTTCTTACAGTATTGAAAATTATTAATTTCTGGATGAGACAATCAAATAAATCACTCGGTTGACCATGTCTAATTTGTAATAAGAACTAATATATGATTATGATTGTAATAGATTCTGTTTAGCGACAAAACGATTCTTGATGTAATTTATTGCTCAATTAGCATATTGATCTAAACTTATATCAAGAGAAATATGTGTAAACCCAGATTCTATCTTACTTAATATTAAAATTTATTAAAATTATTCGTTTATGGATCGAACGAGATCAATAAAGTCTTTATTTTACGATGTTGGTAACCGTAACCATGTTTGGAGCCAAGCTGAGCCATTTTATTAGATATTAAAATATCGAACGGAAAGCTCGTAAAAATGACATGACGACGTTTATGACGGAGACGTTTTATCAATAAACAATAAACGTGTATGGGTATAAACCGTCTTTATCTTTATAACAGCGTGTGGATTTTTAAAACCATGTGCACTTTTTCAGCACTTGTCGTACCGAAATTTATGTTCAACAAAAAGAGGGGTTCTGGTATCTCAACCTAAAAAAAATTAACTACAAAATACATAAGCAGTGAGCAGAAACTCATTTTTTGTAAACAATTTTTGCAGTGAACTATTTTTTTCTTATTTCACACCCCCTTGCGAAAATTATTTTGACGCCGTTCATGTACACATGAAATATTTTATGGCTTGAGTAATCGATGGACTTTCAGAGTGGAGTTTTGAATAAAAATGTTCATTCAAGTTCTTTACTAATTGTGTTCATGCCATTCGATGACTCAAAAATTCCAAATATTTTAATTGGAAACTACTTTGGAAATACTTGAAAAAATTGATATTTCTTCATTTCATGAACGGTGAAACATATGACTGATGAATTTTACTCTCTTGGTTTTGAACACGTTGTCACATATTTTTGTTGACGATGAACTCGTAATAATTTAACATTATAGATAGAAAATAATGGCGGACGCCATCTTAAGATATCCACCAGCGTTTTGATCGAGAATAATAATTTATAATCACATCTATATCACAAACATCAAATAAACACTCTTATATGCTATCTATGCTATAAATCTTATGAGATTTTTAAAAACAATAGGCTAATTTGAAACGTGAAACCACATGCATTCGAGTCAAAAGAAATATTGCAAATAATGGTCTAACCTTAAAACAGAAAGAATTCGATCTGTCATCTGTCAATCATAGCCCTCATTACGTTTATAACCGAACAGAACGACAACCATCAGTAGAGGTCAAAGAGGTCAAATATTTTTGAATCGAATATTGCAGTAATGTTGCAATGATGACATTTTGATTACTTCTGGCTTGTTCTTGAAGTAGGGAGTGTATCCAGATCCAGTAACTGTGACCTATAGCTGGTGTATGTATAATTGATAATATCGAATTATTTAAAATATTGGCGAATGCACTGTTGATACAAACGTTCAAATATCCGTACATACATATTCTTGTTTACTGAATTCATTCTGGAATAAAGGTATAAGTAGTATAGTGGCTATGCCTACATTATGAGAGATGAATATAAATCTCAAACCTCACAGGGTGTTAATTGATATTGAACTCGATATAGATGATTGAATTGTACCAAACATATCCATGCTTCTCGACAATCAATAAGGGTGTTTCCTAACGACAAAATAAACTCTGAGGTATGCTTGGCATGCAGTTAATGCCCCCACGTTATTTTCAGTTCATCTAAATTGCTTCAGTATAGCCCCGAGAGAGTTAATTTTAAACATCTGCATATCGACAACGAGCATACGTCATATGCTAGCGTCAAAACTCGACGTATATTTTCACAAATAAACCATTGTCAATGTCTGAATTCAAACGCGTGTCATTCGTCTCAGCGTGCCGCAGGGATGCGTTCTACACCCCATGGTACGTAATTCACAGTTTTTGCGATAGTGCGTTGTGTAATATTACAGTGACGGCAATATGGCGACTGGCGTCATTCAGTTTGCCGAGTACAACACAAGTTATTTTCGTGCAGGTTAAAAACGCTCGAATTATGACTGCTGGTCTTCAAGAAATACAATGCTGGCTGTAAAATATCCACATAAACCGGCGCTGAAGGCAGACCGATTCAGAAAATGCGGCCCGAAATAGATTTATTCACTTCGATATTTCACTCTACGACCAGATGCAAACAGCGGGTTCATGCATGTGTTCACTTTCGATCCGTAAAACATCCATTTCCATCTCCTGTCTCGATTTTATGGGCTACCACGAAGACTTGTGAAGTGGTCAAACGGAAAACAGAAAACAGACTACGTCTGGGCCTGCCTTTGATCTCGACAAGGGACTACGGGAGGGTATTTATTTCTTATCCGGAGACAGAATCCAAAGTTATGCACTTGTCTTCCTCGTTTGACGTTTATTTATTTGTGCTGACACTTTATTGCCACGGCCTTCTGGATGCTTAGGCTTTCCTTTCTTTCATGCTGTTTGTGTCACAGTTTTATCAATAAGGTTGTTTCTACTAGAAATCCCTGATAGTTTTTGACGTCTGGATTGTGCGACATTGTTAAGTCCAACCACAAAATTACTGATGTTTGTGACAAGTAGTTAGGTGTATTAACACTTTATCAATTAGACAGAAGATTTCTTCTAAGTTTGCTTTGTCATTTGATTTTAACCTAAAAACCTGTCAAACTTTTGACAGTTGAGTTTAGCCGAAAATATAGATAAATGGCAAAACTTTTTTTTCGTTGTTTTTGGTAAGGAATCAAAGTGATTGTTAGTGATCAGAGTGAAGTATTCATCATCAAATCAGAATGGTCCAGTGTGTCAACGTAGAATCCCTGACAAATAACTAATTGTCGAAATTAGCGCGTGCACAGAAATATTCAATTACGAATCAATGATTATATCTTGTTTGTTCAGCGCTTCCTATGCTTTGGCGCTACTGTACAACGAAAATCCATCTTTAGAAATACCCGGCGTCTCATAAATCTGCGATTTTATTGCATTACCAACACGTAACGCAATGTTCAGGTCTCGTTAACGCCTCACACTGCCGGATGTTGTTGGAGTATTTTTTTTTCTCGTCGTTTTTGGTTATACGCCTCGTGCTGTTTTCCTTCAAACGGCACGGACTCGTAAAACAATCTTTTGTTTTTTCTCGTTTTCAAGAGCACGATCCAATTACACAACGGCCCGTATTGTTCCTTGCCGGATATCCTTCTTTAGAATGTTTATCTCTGGATTTTATTAAGCTTTCATAGAGTTCGATTTGCATTTGTGACAGCAAAGCTTAGCAGTGACAGTTCGTAGGGTGGTTTCAGAGGGCGCCATCAAAGCGAAATGACAAATCGTTATTCGTTATAATTCAAGGTCGTTCCTACTAGAAATCCGTGAGAGTTTCTGATGATTTCTGAGGTCAGAATCACTGATTCTTTTGACAGTTAAGCGATGCAGAGCATTTCATTTAAAATTCTTCTGATGAGCATGCATATTTTTCCTTGCCGGATATCCTTCTTTAGAATGTTTATATGTGGATTTTATTGAGTTTTCATAGAGGTCAATTTGCATTTGTGACAGCAAAGTTTAGCAGTGACAGTTCGTAGGGTGGTTTCAGAGGGCGCCACCAGAGCAAACTGACAAATCGTTATTAGTTATAATTCAAGGTCGTTCCTACTAGAAATCCGTGAGAGTTTCTGATGATTTCTGAGGTCAGAATCACTGATTCTTTTGACAGTTAAGCGATGCAGAGCATTTCTTTTGAAATTCTTCTGATGAGCATGCATATTTTTCCTTGCCGGATATCCTTCTTTAGAATGTTTATATGTGGATTTTATTGAGCTTTCAAAGAGGTCAATTTGCATTTGTGACAGCAAAGTTTAGCAGTGACAGTTCGTAGGGTGGTTTCAGAGGGCGCCACCAGAGCAAACTGACAAATCGTTATTAGTTATAATTCAAGGTCGTTCCTACTGGAAATCCGTGAGAGTTTCTGATGATTTCTGTGACCTCAATCACTAATTCTTTTGTTAGGCGATGCAGAGCATCTCAAACATTTCTTGAAAAATTCTTCTGATGAGCATGAGCAGTTTGTTTCAATTGTTATCAGCGTTGCTTGTCATTTGATTTTGAAATGTTGAATTTATTCGGGTGTATACACGGTTAAACATTGTTGTGATTCATGGTGAGGTATCAAAATAATAAATGGACGAGTAGACAGAGTGGAACTGTCTTCACAAAAAATTGATGATTCCATGATTTTTACTGAGAACATGTTTATAACAATGATCATTATTTTTGCAGGGTTGGGTCTGAGTCCGGAATACCTCAGCGCCAGAGGGTTAACCGAGCTGCATCCCTCCTCCACCCTGGCCAGTTCTGAATTCCCGTTCAGTATAGACGGTAAGATCGACACCTTCTTCAAGCTAACCCAATTTTTTCGCGCATAAAACAACCAGAATATCTAACGCGATCGTTTTTCCATTGTTTCAGGTTCCCGGCTCAACAGTCCTCGACCGGGCAGCATCCGCGCCTCCCGCAAACGAGCCCTCTCCTCCTCCCCCTACTCCGACTCCTTCGACATCAACTCGATGATCCGGTTCTCGCCCAACTCCTTGGCGTCCATCGTCAACGGCTCGAGGTCGTCCAGCGCCAGCGGATCGTACGGCCATCTGTCGGCGGGCGCCCTAAGTCCTGCCCTCGGCATGCATCCGATGCACCTGCAGCAGCTCCAGGCGCACCTCATGCGCAGCACGGGCTCGCTGCTGCCCCTGCCGCCCCCTGCGGCGCCGCCGCCGCCCCATCCGATGTACTCGCTGGGACATCATCCGCTCCACGTCTCGCACAATATTTCCAAGACTGATGTGAGTTTTGGACCACGATATAAATCCGTATTTCATGGATTACCTAACCAATCCTAACTTTCTGTTTCTGAGTATCGTTAATAGACAAACAGCAACACCGCACTTTATGGTGAACTGTCACAACCATCTTGTGTTCCAGGGAATCAGCTTTGTTCTATCGATCTAAAAACATTTTAGCGATACGGCGTTGCCGCTTCTATAGAAAAGTAGCAACAACTTTGTTATTTCAAATCGAACACCCTGTATTTTATTCCATTTTTCGTTTCTCTAATACTCTTCAGTTATTTTCGTATGATACTTCCCTATACCTATCTCGAAAGGATTTCGAGAAATCAATTGATTTCCTTATTTTTCGTGCAAAGCATAGCTTCAATTAAGTAAATGTTTATTACTGTGGTATTTGGATTCGTAGAATGCTGAAATTTTGGGTGTAGTTTATCGATGTCCTGTGTAAAAATAAGTCTGGCAAAATTCGTTCTCCATTGTACAGGGCCGTTCTAATTTGATGACTTTGACGATAGATACAAAAATGGTGAAAAGTGCATTTTTTTCAAATGGAATACCCTGTATATTTTTTGATATACTAAAAGACAATTGAAATTATTTCCTATATTATATTCCTATGCCTATATAGTCAGGTTTTCAAAAAAAAAGTCTAGTTTATACATATGTATCAAAAATGAATTATTTTTACATCAGATTATCATAAAATGAAAGCGGGAACGTTTTCAATCTCAATAATAACATGTTTCCATAATATTTCTCAGCTATCTAATACAAAATATGGCAAAATGATCCGATGTTTATACATATGTATGAAATTGATTTTTTTTTTTCAAAACCTGACTATTTAGGTATAGGAACATAATATATCGTCTTTCAGGATTGGAAAATATACAGGGCATTCCATTTGAAGAAATGCACTTTTCACCATTTTTGTATATATCGTCAAAGTTATCAAATTAGAACGACCCTGTACAATGGAGAACGAATTTCCTCAGACATAGTTGATAAACAGGACATTGGTAAACTACACCCAAAATTTCAGCATTCTACGAATCCAAATATCGCAGAAAAGAACATTTAATTGAATCTATGTTTTGCACGAAAAATAAGGAAATCAATTGATTCCTCGAAAACCTTTCGAGATAGGTATGGGGAAGTATCATACGAAAATAATTAAATAGTATTAATAAAACGAAAAATTGAATGAAATACAGGGTGTTCCATTTGAAATAACGAAGTTGTTGCTATTTTTCGATAGAAGCGGCAACGCCGCGACTCTGAAAATATTTTAGATCTATAGAACAAAAGTCATTACTCGAGAAACCAAATTTTCAGAATAATCCTACGTCCCGTTCTCCATATATGTCTAACCTACCATCGACTGTGAGTGACCCTATATACCGGGTATCCCAACAGTGCAAATTTGCTCGATATATCAATAAGGCTGATTGATATGAAAAAAATCTCATGTAGAAGTTACACGACATCAAAAAGTCCATGTTCTGAAAATAGTTTCAGATGCACAGGGTGGTGCATTTTTCCTGCAATAGCAAGACAAATATTTTTTTCAAATGGAACAACCAGTTTATTTTTTTGTCAATGAAATGGTCTCTCCATTCCCTATTCAGCACTGATTTTTTTCACTCCCCACAAAATGGGGAGTGATGCAGGCTCTGATTGAAATAACTGTAATCAGGCTGTTTCTTCAGGGATCTGACTTTTGTCTGGTGAAATGACGTAGAAAATACCGAAGTAGCCGGTATTGTTCTGATCAGCATGTATGTTCATACAGGGTGCCTCAAATGTTACGTTCATTTTCGTTCACTTCGATTTAAGTTCATGAGAATTTTTCAAGTGGAACACCCTGTAAATCATTTTGTCTTCGCATTCTACATGAAATCACCTATCTGAGGATAACAACATGTTGTATGTTATTCCTAACAGTTTTTGATAATTCGTGTTTTTCAAATTATTCTTACAGAATTGTAGAAATACCTGTTTGATTTGCGATTGATTAGTAGATATTCGGGAATTGCCGGATACCACATGTCTGTTCCTGGCTTTAGAGATTTTCAATTATACGCGTTCTCTCTGTAATGTTATACTAAACAGTAAAAACTGAAGTTGAATTCGATTTCAAATATCGCCAAAAACGAAATAATAAATCGTGATATTTGTTTTGTGATTTGCTTGGAAACTGTGATTATCCATTATGAATTTTACAAAAGAAGAGATAATTGGAACATTTTGATGTCGTGTAAATTTTATATGAGAATTTTATTCATATCAATTAGCCTTATTAACATATCGAGCAAATTTGCACTGTTGGGACACCCGGAATATAAGATTTCATGCCGTTGCAAGAAAACAAACGGAATAGATCAGCTCAACTTCAAGGATAATTGATATTGAATAATTCTTAGATTTCTTCCTTTCCAGCATACGCGCTATATTGACTTATTCAATTATTTTTTATATCTATGATTGAGACTAATCGATATCATCTCCCATTCCAGATTTTAAGTGACAGAAAAAAGTCTGAAACAAGTACAATAACGCAACTGGACGCGGACTCGGTCTCGTCCCGGAAGCCTCGAATCAAAAAAGAGCCCTCGCTGAATTCGTGCGGACCCAACGATCCCCACAACGACGCCACCGATCTCAAAGACGAGCCTGGGGATTTCATAGAGACCAACTGTCATTGGAAGGACTGCACCACCGAGTTCGCGACCCAGGATGAGTTGGTCAAGGTAATACGACAACACTTTCACCTGTCAACTTGTTGCTCAAGACATGTCTTCCTCTTTTTTCAGCACATCAATAACGATCACATTCACGCGAACAAAAAATCGTTCGTTTGTCGGTGGGAGGGATGTTCCAGAGCTGAAAAACCATTCAAGGCCCAGTATATGTTGGTGGTTCACATGAGGAGGCACACGGGAGAAAAGCCACACAAGTGCACGGTGAGAAACATGAATTATTCCGATTGGAGTATCCATGAATTTATTGAATTTTTTCTTCCAGTTCGAGGGTTGCGCCAAAGCTTATTCCAGATTGGAGAATCTAAAAACTCACCTGAGATCTCATACTGGGGAAAAACCGTACACCTGCGAGTATCCTGGCTGCGCCAAAGCGTTCAGCAACGCCTCAGATCGGGCGAAGCATCAGAACAGGACACACAGCAACGAGGTAAATGAATATCGCTGCGCTCTATCAGATTCGTGATTTTAATAATCGATTTTTGTGATTGCTCTCGTTAGTCGGATATTTGTAAGTAATACGCATCGTACAACTGTAGTAAAGAGAGTACCTCACGGTTCAACACCCAGCCCCATCGCCACTCACACGTTCGTAAATAAATCCAACGTTACGGTTACAGAAACCTTACGTTTGCAAAGCGCCTGGCTGCACCAAACGCTACACGGATCCGAGTTCGTTGCGTAAGCACGTCAAAACCGTTCACGGCGCTGAATTCTACGCCAGCAAGAAGCATAAAGGAGCCGAACAGGGATCGGACGACGGCCCAGCCGGCTTGGACGCGAGCCCGCGCAGCGAAGACCTACACAGCCACAAAACAGCCAGTCTCAGCAGCCCCAGCATCAAGTCCGAATCGGACGTCAACTCGCCTGGGCACCAGCAGCAGGGGAGCCCTCTGGGCGCTACACAACTGGCAGGTAAGATGCTCGAACGACACCATTTTCTCCACTATAACCACTATCTGAATCCTGTATATATTTTGATCGAATCATTCTCATTCACAACAGAATTCTTACCTCGTATTATTTTCAATATAATACAGTGAATAAATCAAATGATAATGCTTACCACTAGTAACTCACTACAAAAGTCTGATAGGTCGTCATTTTCATTATAAACTCATACTTTATTAACAAAAAAACACCTATAACCTAATGCAATGAAACTATCCAATGTCAGCATGTGTGGTTCTGTGACTGCCGACTGTGGCGCTGCAATCTTAAATTCATTCGCCAATAGCTGAAGAGGTGTCAAATTGTTCCATGGATTATTTCAATAACATTCCAAAAAACCACTATGTAGAGGTGAATGGTAAAAAATCAGGATCTAGAATCTGTCTCATTGGGGCACCACAAGGCTCTATTCTAGGTCCACTCTTGCATATAATATATGTTGATGACTTCTATAGTGATTACTTCGTAATGTACGCCGATGACACATCTTTATTAATTACTGGAAAAAACATCATGTCGACAGTTGATAAAGCTTCTGAAGAAATTGGGAAAGCTCAGGAGGGGTTCTCAGATAACGGCTTGGTCTGGAATGACAAGAAAACTGTGCTCCTACGTTTCAGTCATTCAAGGACTAATCTTGATCACAATTTACTAGTGAAATTCAACATCAGAATGAGACAAAATTTTTGGGCTTGAAAAAAGTTGAAAATTCGAAATGGATTAATCACATAGCTATGATTTGTAAAAACGTTGCTCCAGTATCGTATTGCATTCAACAACTTCGCTGCAGTGTGAGTAGATCCTTATTATCAATCTATTACCATGCATATTTTTACTCCTCCTCCTATGGAATTGTGGCATATGGGGAGCATTTACCGATTGCACCAGGATATTTGAAATTCAAAAAAGATCTATCAGGTATATTGAAGGAATTAGCAGAAGAACCAGCTGTAAGACCATTTTTCAAAGCCTTAGAATCATAACACTCTTAAGTACATACATCTATGAGTTATTGCAATATATTAAATTAAATATAACAAGTTTTCAGAGTCTTAACAGAAATACATATATTGTATTACTAGAAATTTGCAACAGCTAGATGTGCCAGTACACAGATTGACAGTGACTGAAACTTGTCCTCAACACATGGCCATAAAAGTCTATAACAAATTACCTATATATATCAAGAATTTGCCTTTTTAACACTATAAGCTTATAATCAGGGAGTTGCTCTTGAATAAGTCGTATTATACTTACGCTTGGTGAATATTTCAATGATAGTCTGAGATCCTATAATACATATATGTATCCATTTTGATTATTTATTAATGACGTTGCGAATGCAATTTGTTGTTGTTTTTTCTATATTGTTTTTTTTTTGACATGTTCAATATCATCTTTGAGGATCCTATTGAATTAAATTCATTATTATTATTATTATTATTATTATCTTTCATTTAACGAATTGTCTCTGTTTCAGGTCAGGGAGGATTCGGCGACGACCTCTCGGGGGATGTGACTGGCCTGCAAGCCGCCGGAGACGAACCCTCTTGGGCGTACGACGCGGAAGACCTGGAAATCGACGAGCTGCCCGTGGTGCTGCGCGCCATGGTCGGCCTCGGAGGGGAAGGCAGAGGCGGCGGCGGCGGCGGCGTCGCCGTAGCCGAGAGGACGCCCAGGGTACGCATGAAGCACCTCGTCAAAGGAAAACCCTCGAACATCCCCACGCCGACGCAGAGGAAGAACATCGCCGACTTGAACAGGAGGATCACCGATCTGAAGATGGAAGGCGGTATCACGGTTAACTCGCCTCCGAAGACGCAGTTCACGGACTTGCAGCAGCGGTTGCAACCTGCCGTCGCTGCTCCCTCGCAAATTCTACGCAGGGACAGCAACTCCACCGTCAGCTCCTACTACGGGAGCATGCGCAGCGCTGACGCGAGCAGGAAGAGCAGCTCGGCCTCGCAGGCGTCCAGCATGCGTCCCAACCCTACCGCTCCGAGCGCCGCTGCGCCAGGTTCCTTCTACGATCCGATTTCCGCCGGGAGCTCGAGGAGGTCCAGCCAGCTGTCGACGGCCACCACCGGCGGCACCTGCATCGTTCCCCCTTCCCATCTGCTAGCGGGTCAGCTGCAGCGGCTGCAGAGCTCCCCCAGCGCTGTTAACGGTGGAGGCAACTTGGTGTTGCAGACGCAGAACGTTTCTCTCCAACAGACAGCTCTTCAACAGACCTGGCTCTCCACTGCCCTCTCCAACATTCCTTCGACCACGACCAGTACGGACGCGAGGAGAATGTCGGAACCGTGCCACCAGATGACGGACAGGAAAAGTCCGCCTCCGCGACCCGCCTCCGTCTCGCTGTCGCCCCTCAAAGGCACCTCCGACTCCACGGATCTCCATCCCAATCAGGCGGTCGTGCTGGACGAGGTGGGAGAGGGAGAGATGGTCGAGAACAAGCTGGTTATTCCCGACGAGATGGTGCGCTACCTCAACCAAGTGGCCGACAACCACCACACGGCCATGAGCTGGTCCGATCAGAAGCCACTCGACAGCCCCTCGCAAATGATACCTTCTCCGTCGAGCTTCCCCACCTTACCGTCTCCCTCCGGCATCAGTCAGATCATACCGTCTCCGAGTAGCCTCAATCAGATGATCCACTCGCCTTCCAACAACCTCAACCAGATGATACCTTCCCCAGCTGCGAACAACGTCAATCAGATGATGCCATCACCAGCTTCGAACCTCAACCAGATGATGTCTTCGCCGGCATCGAACCACATGAACCAGATGATGCCTTCTCCAGCATCAAACGTTAACCAGATGATGCATTCTCCGGCTTCGAATCACATGAACCAGATGATGCATTCGCCAGCTTCGAATAACATGAATCAGATGATGCCTTCTCCGGCGGCCAACATGAACCACATGATGCCCTCCCCGGCATCGAATCACATGAACCACATGATGGCTTCCCCAGCTTCGAACATGAACCACATGATGGCGTCGCCAGCTTCGAATTACCCGGGATCGAATTACGGGGGCATGATGAACCAAATACCGTCGAGGTGTCACTCCCAGATGACGCAGAGCATGCAGAGCTGCAACATGAACGCTAACAACTGCTACAGCAGACAGATGAACCACGGGCGGTGCTTCAACGTGCAGCAGCAGCAACAACAACAGCAGCACTGGGAGAGTTGCGGGTGTCAGCAGGACAACCAAATGTGCAGGAATATGAACCATTCGTACGCGCCCAGCCATTTCTGCGGCAGCAACCGAGGGAGTTACAACCATTACAGCTGCAACACTTACCAGACCGGGTACAACTGCATGCCGGAGGCTTTAGCTTCGCCCGCCATAGCTACTCCAGCGCCTAGCGAGATCATGAACCACCCCCAGCAGGCGCAGATGACGCGACCGTGTACGCATTACGCGCAGCCATGTTACCCCACTCCGCCTTACACGAACCAATGCGTGCAACAACCTCAGCAAAGCTGCAACAATTGTCAGAACTGCAGGAAGAACTACAGCCAGCAGTGTCCCAACGGGGAGATTCAGTGCAAAGATATAAGTCAGTCGCAAATGTCTCCCGGTGTAGGAAATAATAATGGTAACACAAACGTCAACAACACCACCATGTTGGGCATGAGGCAGGACACGTACCAGAGGACTTTGGAGTACGTTCAGAACTGTCAGTCGTGGGTTAATAACTCTGAAACGGTCAGTAGTAGTACGCATCCTTTGAAGGGGGCGGAAAAACCGAGTTCTAACATGGTGGTAAACGATATGACGTCCTCGTTGAGTTCTCTATTGGAGGAGAATAGATTTCTACAGATGATCCAGTAGATTTTGTTATTGTACAAATTACATTTATAATGTATCAAATGTATATTTTGTGATATGTAAATTGTTAACGCAATGTTTGGAAAGGCTTTAACGTTTTATTGTACATAAGATTAAATTTTATTCAATGAATTTTGTATAACAAGTTTTTCAATTATTTATATTATTTTGTAAGGGATCTATCCACGATCTCAGGATACTCTTCAAGGCCACTTACTGCCATTTTTGTATATCATACATAATTATTGTTAAGGATTTTTATTTTCAATGTGAATACTTTTTTATGTTTTTATTATACTTGCAATAGAGATATATTGAATAAATATTATGCTTAAATAAAGAATTCTGGTTTTCAATAAATTACCTCTCTTTGCAAAACAACAAAACCCTTGTTTCGATACTCCATGAAATGTGGAGTTACAGAAATAAAATTCGGTTCAACTTTGTATAAAAATAAAACTATATTTGTATCAACACAACTTTAATATAACAACCCATTAGAAATGAATTATTTATTACAAAGAACAGGTATGAGAATGAAAATGCTCATGTCAGAATTTATTAAATTAACATTCATTGAATGAATGTTCAATAATTCAAATATTCAAAGTAGAAAATTCTTGATACTGGTATATTATTTCTTTCTCTTTGTAACCTTTCCCTTGGATTTGGCCTTTTTTGTCTTCTTGCTTGATTTGGCTTTTTTGATTTTACGAGGATGCAACCAAATTGGATAGGCACCACTTTCATTCCTCAAGGTCTTCGGATTGAATTTTTTGGCATCCTCAACTTCATCTTGGGACATTATATCTCTTTCTTCCTGCTCTTTTGTTTCTTTAATTTCATCTGCTGTTGTGAATGTTACCACATTTGATATATCTTGCATATTGATATCTTTGTTTGTTCCGGATTCGGTTTCTATGCCCAATGTTTTCTTTAGCCTATCCAATTCCTTTTTTCCATATCTCTCTCGTTTAACTGCACGCATTTTCCTCTTCCATTTGCTCCTTATACTCTTAGCCATGATGAAAATGTATCTGGATTCAATGATATGAGTATAAATTTATTTGATATATCATTGAAATTATTGAACTCACCAAAGTACTTCTCTGCTAATTACCAAAGTTGAATAATTCTCAAATAGGAAGTTTTCACGATTGATACACTTTCATACAAATAACATTAAACATAACCTATTTGTTTCTTGAAGGACGTGCATGGCATGGCACATGGCACTGCCAAAACTGTTAACTGTCATATCTCGCATTTTGTCATGTCAGAAGCACAGAGTATAATGTATAAATACATATCTGGTAAGCGTCATTGCAAGAGAAGCAACCCCTATCACAGAGTATATGTACTCCGTGATGTACTCTGTGCCCGTGTCTGTGCCCCTGTCTCTAATAATCACCTGACTTTATTCAAAACTATTTAACAGTTTTGATGCCAATATCCTGAGATATTATATCTTTCACAATTGTACAATTTTTTATAAACATGAAACGACAGTTCAAAAATTCAATGTACGGTAAGTCCTCCCGATTACCTTTAGAAATATATACCTATTTCAAATAATTATAATTCCATTTTAGATGAAGATCCGGTTACTGGTAAACGTATACTTTTACCACTGCAATTGGACTTATTTCTACCAAATGGCAACTGTAAGTAACTATATGTATAGACTCGCGAGTAGATGGAATACAATGCTAAAAGAATACAACCATATTATGTCATTAAAATCTACAAAAATATTTTAGGCATCAACCCTATTACTTTTTCGATTCATTTACAAAAATAAACATTCATTATGTATAATATCAACAATAACTCAACTAAAAAAAATATAACAAGAAACTGGTATTCAAGAAAAAAAAGTATCATAAAAATCCAACTATCGATTGAAAGTGGGAAATGAAATTATTTCATAGGGTTGAATCACTCTAATATCGTTGAAAAATGTGTGAATCATCACAAAAATATGTTTGAAATGTTCAACAAAATTCGTATTTCTGTTGACAATAATGTTTTGCATCGATAATTTGGGGTTTTGACTCCAATTGTCTGCAACAATAATTTCAATCCTTATAAAATGAAGACAATATTATGATTGATAGAAAATGAAACTAGATATATGAAGTTCATTAGATGAAGATAGAAAGTTTGTCAATAGTTTCACTCTGAAAAAGTCCATGTATTATTGTAGTATTCATTTGGGAGAAATAAGTGGAAGAGGGAAGTAACATATTGGATTATTTTTCTGATTAAGCATTTGACTGTGTGGAAATTTCATATTGAATCAATATTGTGAAATCAAAGTCCCTTCCTATATTGAATAATTTTCATTCATTATTATTATAAAGATATAAATTTATCATTCAATTCATGAGCTTTGCATATTTTAAAGCAAACAAAAAGAAAAAAATTGAGGCAGAGGCTGAGAGGAGAAAGGCCATTATGAACCTGAAACCATTGAGACTTCCAGATCTTGAAGGTGAGAGATGATTATATAAATAATGAATATATTTGAAAAATGTCATTACAGAACCTCCAGCTAAAATTAGGATAGCAGATTCTGTCAGAAAACAATTACTTGCAAAAACTCAAGTCACACCATTGATTCATTTGCAAATAAATATTCATTATGTATAATATAAACAATAACTCAACTAAAAAAACATAACAAGAACCTAGAAGCTAGTAAAATGAATCACAAAAAATCCAAGTGTTGACTGAAAGTGGTGAATGAAATTATTTTATTAGGTTGAATCACTAATATCTTTGAAAAATGTGTGAATCGTCACAAAAATATGTTTGAAATGTTCAACAAAATTCATATTTTTGTTGACAATAATGTTTTGCATTGATAACTTGAGGTTTTGACTCCAATTGTACGCAACAATAATTTCAATCCTTATAAAATGAAGATAATATTATGATTGATAGAAAATTAAACTGGGTATATGAAGTTCATTGAATAAAGATATAAAGTTTGTCGATATAGTTTCATTCTGGAAAAGTCAATTTATCAACATAGTATTCAAATGGGAGAATTATGTGGAAGAGGGAAGTAACATATTGGGTTATTTTTCTTATCAAGCATTTTACTGTGTGGATATTTGAAATCTTATATTGAATCAATATTGTGAAATCAGAGTCCCTTCCAAGATTGAATAATTATCATTCATTATTATTATATAGATATGAATTTTTCATTCAATTCATGAGCTTTGCATATTTTAAAGCAACCAAAAAGAAAAATGTTGAGGCTGAGAGTAGAAAGACCATCACAAACCTGAAACCGTTAAGACTCCCAGATTTTGAAGGTGAGAGATGTTTATGTATATAATGAATAATATATATTTGAAAAATGTCATTATAGAACCTCCAGCTAAAATTGGGAAAACAGATTCTGTTAGAAAAGGATTATTTGCAAAGACCCAAGTCAAACCAAATGGACCAGCCAGAGTATCTTTGGTTAAAAGAAATTCCACAAGAGCTAGCCTAGGAACTAAGAAAACAATGAAGGTTAGAACTGAACTCATAGATTGAAGTACAAAATTAAAAAAAAATCACTTCATCCAAAGTTTTTATTTTATTATATGAACAGGAATGATAGTTTTTTTTTTTTTTACTCAAGGCACCAGTACGCAAAATCAGTTCTTCATCTTCTTCCCCGCTGCTCAACTTGGAAGATGTAGAGGAAGAACTTTTGTCAAAGAGAGCATCTCTCAGAGGTTACCCATTCAAATCACCTAAGACTCCTACTTTCACTTTCTCTGCCAGATCCAAACCACTTAATATTCCGAAAGTAATCATTGAAGAACCACAAAACACTCAAAATGAAAACAATCAGGAAGAGAATGTTGAGCCAAAAACACCAGACTCTAGGGGTTCATCAGAATTTCTAAAACTAGAACAAATGTGTATCGACTCTCCTGTGTCTTCAATGTGTTCTCTACTCCAAGGTACTGGTTTGAATAGCATAAAAAAGGATAGGCCTAACCCCAGGGGACAAGTTGATGGGAATATGATACTGAAAGGCTTGGAAAATATATTGGAATGTGAAGAAACTGCTTTCAAATCTTATAGAGAAATTCATGAAAGGAATGTTGTCAATTTTAAAAATTTAATTACTTCTTGTAAGAAATTACTTATGCCACAGGAATGTGAAGAATCTCTTCCAATATCTAACCAGAGACGTTCAATAAGACTACTGAATAGAAGCCCTTCTCGACACTTGGTGTCACCTGGTATATTGAAAAGCAGTGATTTACGTAAATCAACTTTGAAGAGAAATCTTGCAGCCAAAAGTACAGAATTTCCCTGTACCAGTCCAAAGCCTACAGTGTTGTTCAGAGATTCAAAGCAATCCATCCTGGAGACTCCAAAGACAGATAGGAAGGGCTTTGCTATTGGTGAGTCTCCAGGTATGAGGTATATATCAAAGATTGCCGAAAATCAATCCCAAATGTTACAAGATACCCCTGTGCACAAGTGATGTTTGTATATAATATAGATTTACATTGTTTTTATGTTTATAATCACTTTTTTATATTTATTGAATAAACGACTGATTGCAGCATAAGTGAAAAAACTATATTACTTTCAAAAGAAACTTCACACAGTGTTACACTTATATTAATCTGCTAAACTTGAAATCATACTGAATGCCCTAAATTGAAGTATTATTAGATATCATCTAAGTCTACTGCCTCAATTTGGGGGCAAATATTCTGGACATCTGCCCCTCTTTTGGGGAGATCATCATTTTTGATTGGTTTTCCCAAGTCACTCCAACTTCCTGCTTCTGCCTTCTTCAGCTTGATTTCAACTTTAGTTCCATACATAGTGATTTGGCTGGCATCAACATCTGCTATACCCCTCAGTTCTATGTCTAGCAGAAAATGAGCATTGCCTTCTTCAGGAAATACCAGTTTTGCATACAATCTTACAGGGTTGAGCTTGATAACACTTTGGTTGGGGCAGTATTTTTTAGCATAAATAGAAACAATTACGTTTGGTGCAGTTTGGTGAAAATCCCAACGGCACTGCACTGTTTTATCATCTGATTCTTGTTTGATCCAAATATGGGTGCCTTGTTCACAGCCTATTTGGCTCAGAAAAGCATTGAAATCCGTTGTCTTTTTCTGGCAGCAAGACCAATATTTCAAGCCTTCATGGAATATTGGAACACCTGAATGGTGAATACAAGTAGTGCTGTTTGATTCGGGACCCTCATATTTAGCACCACATCCCCTGTTCTGACAAACAGTCCCAATTTCAATTTTACTTGGATCACTTGTGATCTTCACCTCCTGCTTTGTTTCTGTGGATTTCATCAGTTGTACAAAAGATGGGGCCAATTCTGGTTTCATAAGAGTCATAGGTGTATCCAATGCTGGTCTATCTAGTCTTTTTGGTGTAATAGGTTTCACTATTACCGGCTCTTCAGGAAGGTCCTTCTGCGGGGGTTTCTCGGGTTCGGGAGGTTTCACATTCGAATGTTTTGATACAGTACAGCCTTTTATGTTGAGGAACTCGGTGAAGTCCGTGCATTTCTTACTACAACAACTCCAGCCTTTGTATGCATCATGGAAAACGGGCAGTCCGGGATGATGTTTACAAGAGTCTTCAGCATTGCTATTAGGATTGAATTTTTGACCACATCCACGGTTATAACACTGCAATAAATTTTCTTGGGACATTTTTTCACAAGCAAAGAGGAAACTATAATTGATTATGAACGTGTTTCTCAAAACAATACCGCTGATTGCACAATTTGACAAGAAGAAGACAATCTAAACCAAATAAAACACATAACACAGCACATAACCTCATTAATTAACTTTCAGAGTGCAAGAAAAATGTTTACGACAAAAGTGTTTATAAAGAAAACAAGAATAGGACATTTTCTGAAGGTACTAGTTTACAAAAATATGTATTTTTCAGCTAAGTATTAATATTGTTTTCTGAACAGTCGAGAAGCGAGTCATTATTCTGATCTGAGTTTCTCATTTCAGAATGTAAGAGAACATTATATACGTGATGATATATTTTGTGGGGTACCGTCCTGTGAGAAATGTACTCCTGTGGAATCATTCTTATCATCAATTCACCAGAACAAATGTTCCTTGTACGACCACAACCATTATTTAATATTGGATACAAATATTATTCTAGATCAGGTAAAACATTGATTCCAAAATTGAAAATAGAAACCTTTAACATACTATCTTCTCAGATGGATGTATTGGATGAAGACATAATAGGTAATGTTATAATCCTACATACTGTATTGAAAGAAGTTAAACACAGGAGCTTGCCTATCTATAAGAGGCTCCATAGTATTATAGAAAACCCTAGTAGACATT
Source organism: Plagiodera versicolora (assembly GCA_037013635.1). Taxonomy (NCBI): domain Eukaryota; kingdom Metazoa; phylum Arthropoda; class Insecta; order Coleoptera; family Chrysomelidae; genus Plagiodera; species Plagiodera versicolora. Next base: position 3,957,218 of record CM072991.1, on the reverse strand, counting down.
TTTATGTATTTACTAATGATCACCACAAGTAAGAGTTCATACAGTTTGTGTATATCTTAGTCAATATGAGTTTTGCTTACAGAGATACTTATATAAAACAAAATGATGGTGAGATAATCAATGATTACAATGATAGATGTATCAGAAAGAGTTGTTCTTGGTACATTGATCATTTGCCTGAAGAAAACTTTGTTTTTCTGAGTGATGATGTAAATAACAGAAGCATAGCATTAGAAGAAGGAATTCCATCTTGTTCAAGTAAGTTAATCAAAAATCAATAAAGATTCAGTGTGAAAAGATAGTCTTTGATTTTCAGTAAAAGAATATATTTCTCATTTGCAAAATGGTGCGGGACTAGAAGACAAACTATCTAGAAAAGACTTCCACCTCAACAGCAACACAAAAGATGTCTTTCCACCACATTTGACAAATGTTGAACTCCTGAATGGGATAAAAGAGGGCACATTGTATCAAGGAATTTTCAGGGCTTCCAGAGATAATTTCCTTGAAGGTTTTGTCAATGTAGAATCCTTAGATGAAGCAGTGAGTCTTTAGTTTGTGCACAAAGTGCAAAATGATGAAAAAATGTTTTAAGGTGATAGTTCAGGGTAGGGCAGGTCTCAACAGAGCAGTAGATGGTGATATTGTTGTGATCAGCTTGTTGAAAGAAGAAGAGTGGATATCACCCAGTGATATTGTCCTAGAAGATGATGGAGTAGCTGAAGAGAATATTGACGATGTTGAAATCAAAGAACATCAGCTCAAAAATTCTGCTCACAAGAAAAAAGGTGAAATCAAACCTACTGGATGTGTGGTGGGAATAATCAGAAGAAAATGGAGGCAGTATTGTGGCATTCTACAGGGTGGTATGGACGGAGTTTATCAGTTGTTTGTACCAGCTGATAAGAGTATTCCAAAAATCAGAATAGAGACTAGACAAGCTGAGTTTCTGCGTACACAGAAACTTATTGTCACCATTGATTCCTGGCCAAGACACTCCAGATATCCACATGTGAGTAGAAATTATGAAGACTGATATTTTTCTCCAATTTTTCTTGATAATGATGATTTGATAGCATACATATAACAAAAAAATGGTTTCATTGCAGAAAGTATAATTTTTTTACTCTTTTTCACTCACAGGGCCATTTTGTGAGAGCTCTTGGAAAAATTGGTGACCAGAATACAGAAAATGAAGTGGTTTTATTGGAGCATGATGTTCCTCATAGTCAATTTTCTGAAGAAGTACTGAGTTGTTTACCTACTTTACCTTGGAACATCACAGCAGAGGTGAAGATAACACTCATTTACATCAATGAACTACTTTTGTTCTAAGATCTCAATTCCAATTTTTGTCACTTTGATTTTTTCTTTATAGAGATTTGAATATGTTAAAATACTGAAGCATTCTTAGGTAACCTGTTTTTTTCTCCTCATGAAGACGTTACTCAATTAAGGAATTTAATATTTTATATTTTGATTCTATTGATACCTGTCAAGACATTTTTTTGAATGCAGAACATGTGTAAAGGTACTCATTTTTTAACACGCATATATTAGCTTGTATTATTGTATGTCTCATACAGTAACGTGTATTGTTGGTTATATACAATCAGGGTTAATTTTACTATGCAACAGTATATTCCGTCCATGTTGTCTCTGATTCCGTCATTCAAAGTTGGACTATTGGACGAGCGAGTTAAGGCGCGAGTTTTAGTCAACGTGATACGTCGGGCGTCACTTCAAATCCCGTCCATGGCCGCATGAATGAATCTGAAAAGCTTAACATAAATATAAAAAAAACAGGCTTTCACCTAAAAAAGGGAAAATAATCATTAATACAAAAATAATTTAATTAAGCAAAATATTATTATTGTGAAAAAGTGTAGGTCCCTTTATAAAAACTGAAAAACCTTGTTGCACCCCACGCTTTTTTTACAATGAAACAATTTTTCTTTATTTATTTCTATATTAATTATTTTTGCCCGTTTAGTTCATCATCTAAGCGTGTCTGTTAGTCCATTTAAACTAGATTAATTTAATTCGGTACTTTCTTTTGTATTTCATAATTCATGAACTCATTCATTTATGATAAAAAAGTATTCCTTAAGAATCCTACTATTTTCGAATATTCTTTAGGACGAGGAAAAACGGGTGGACTTACGTCACATCGACATCTGCTCCGTGGATCCTCCTGGCTGTACCGACATAGACGACGCTCTCCATTGCCGATCCCTCGGCGTCGGTAGACTTGAAGTAGGCGTCCACATTGCCGACGTGTCTCATTTCATTCGACCGGGGACTGCTTTGGACCTGGAAGCCGCTTCTAGGGCCACTACCGTTTACTTGGTCAACAAGAGAATCGATATGGTAAGGTTAATGTCGTTTTTAATTGGAGGATTCGAATATGCATTAAAAAATTTAATCCTCATGAATGTTTTTGTTTCAAAGTTCAATATTTGGTGACAAAATTTCCAATAGAAAAATTTTTATAGCTGTCTATTATTCTGAAAATATTAACTCCTAAATCTAAAGAAAAACTTGATCGACTTTGATAAAAATCTGTACGATTTTTCATTAAGGTGTAGATCAAAAAAATTAAAATCGACAATATTAAAATCCAGAGGACACGAACGGTGCAAAAATTCACAGGTCAATACTGTTCAGGATTATTCTCCATCTATCGTTCAGGAAAAATATTTGCTGTTTTTCTAAAAATATATCAATAGAATTTGGATGTCATTAACTTAACTTTCTTATTCTAGGTTCCCGAACTCCTCAGTTCCAACTTGTGTTCCCTACGAGGCGGAGAAGAACGTTTTGCCTTTTCCTGCGTGTGGGAAATGGACGAAAAGGCCAACATCCTATCCACCAGGTTCCACAAGAGCATCATCAAGTCTAGATCGGCGATGACGTACGAACAAGCTCAGATGATTATCGACGATAAAACCAAAAATGATTCTATCGCGATATCCTTGAGGAATCTGAATAAGTTGGCCAAGATCCTGAAAAAAGGACGACTCGAAAAAGGGTGAGATTTTGTAAGGATAGTTTCATGCTACATCAATTGAGATTTTTCAAGAATCATCATCTGTCACAACCGCATCTACATTCAATTCTTTAGATATTCTTTTTCAGCCAGTGAAAAATAGTTTATTTTCATTGATAATATTTCTCTGTATCCTCAGGGCTTTGGTTCTGGCTTCCCCGGAAGTGAAAATCCAAATGGACTCCGAGACCATGGAGCCTCTGGATGTAGAAGTGAAAAAACTCTTCGAAACCAACTCTATGGTGGAGGAGTTCATGTTGCTGGCGAATATCAGCGTGGCGCAAAAAATTCTGGAAGACTTCCCCGAATGCGCGATGCTCAGGAGACATCCTACCCCACCGAGCTCGAATTTCGACCCTCTGGTCAAGGCAGGAAGACATCTTGTAAGTGAACTGACACTTTCTCACAGTAGGAAATTATTTTGAACATTTTTTTTTAGCTGGATTCGTAAGTATTTATGTGTAACGGAATGTTTCAGCATTAATTTCGATAGACCACAATGTCATGAATTCATTTGTAAAACTTACTTATGTTTTTTTTGTGGTTTTGTGTGTGATACATTATGGTCTTTCATGTTTTCCTTTTAGATCATATTTGATGAATATGTTACTATATTTCAAGTTTTATTTTATTGTATTTTTGCCATCGATGTTGCTGATCATCGATTGTTCCAGGGCTTCGACATAAAAATCGAATCGGGCAAACAACTGGCGAAATCACTTGACGAGGCTGTAAAACCCGACAACCCCTACATGAACACCATGCTGCGCATCCTGGCCACCCGATGCATGCTGCAGGCTGTCTACTTCGCCAGCGGCTCCTTACAGAAGGAGGAATTCTTCCACTACGGCCTCGCAGTACCGCTTTACACGCACTTTACCTCGCCTATAAGAAGATACGCCGATATCATCGTGCACAGATTGTTGGCCGTTACTTGCGGCTCAGATAGTACCTATCCAGACCTCTTGGACAAACAGAAAACCGGTAATTTGTGCCAGAATTTGAATTACAGGAATCGGATGGCGCAGTACGCTGGCAGGGCTTCGGTGGCTTTCAACACCCACGTAAGCTTTTCCGAATCGCGTACTTCATGTTTTTTATTTAACTTTTGCATTTTGTAGTTGTTCTTCAAGGGGAAATTGCAGGACGAGCACGGTTATATTCTGTATGTCAGGAAGAATGCTTTGCAAATTTTGATTCCGAAGTTTGGTTTGGAATGTACCCTGTTTTTGGCACAAAAAGGGGAAACTTCCAACATCTTCGAATATAATGAAGAGGTAAGGTCCTGCGTAAATTATTGCTTCAATTTGCAATCCACATTTTGAAGAGCTAGTCAAAACTCTTTTGCTTAAATAGACCAAAGCCTCAAAATAACCACAAGAAGTCAATTTTTGAAATATTATTGAATTTGTTCGGTCATAGAAGAAAAGTATCGAAACTTCATTCGTATGTTTCGATTCAGAATACACAAGTGCAAACGTAACTCATCGAATTAAATATTGGAGTATACAGGGAGCAAAAAATCAAGCTCTAAAGGCACGGGATGCGTCACGAATTTTATGTGGGACGCCTTCGCGTCATCGATACATGTACACTTTTATAGTCTATAAAGTCACAGAGTATATGTAAACTATATGAATTTCGTGTTGACTAGCTCGACCGTTTTTCAAGCATTCTACGAAAGAATTCCGTGAACGTACCTTAAACACATGCTTCGTACGGCATGATGAAAAAAATTATTGAAAAGTCCTTGAAATTTACTGTGATTCTGAAGCGAATTTCAGAGCCATGATTTGAGACAAATAATTGTATGAAAAATATATATCATGGCTATGTAAATTGACAAAAATAAGTAATTCATAATGTTTTTCTGAGATTGTTTATTCGTGGTTTCTTGTATGTAGTTTTTCCTGCTCATCTCTGTTATAATATAATTTAATGAAAATTTTTGGTGTTGAAACATTTAAATATTTACTTTCAAAACGTCATGATATTGCAATGTTTTGGATATATGGATTAATATGTGTATTATTTAATTATTCATCTTAAAATACCAATTTTCTATATACAGTAGAACTCCAATTATCTGTATCAATTCGGACCAAACCCCATCCAGATAATCAAAAATCCAGATAATTGGATTAAAAAAAAAGGATTTTAAATAAAACAACGTTTTGGGTAAAGTTTTTATATGTTAGATCATAAAATAATAAAATACAGTACTACAAGTAAAGTATGTACTTGAAAAATGTATCATCGTCTTAACATTTCAGTGAGAGTCAATTGTTTTATGGTTTTAATGCGTTTCCATGCGGCCAAATCCCTTATCTGCTTGACGTTGAGTAGCTGAATGTGATCTATTTCGGGTTGACGCTCCATCCACGCCAGGACAGTGTCCAGACAAGCGGACGCCTCACGCGCTGTAGGTCCCGCTTCTTGCTCTGTTGTTACGTCTTCTTCTTGCTCATGGATTGCTTCCACCTGCTTCACACTTTGGACGAGCTCGTCGTCACTTGAAATCTGGAAGCCAGGGTCTGCAGAAAAAGTCATGATCCAATCGGCAACGTCTTCTGCACTGCATTCCGAGCAACCAAGAAATTTTATATGCATCTGTCTTATTTCTTCAAGTGAAACGACATCTTCTGCTTTTCTTTCGTTTAAAACTTCCCTTTTATTTATTCCATGAAAACAACTACACCGCGCGTTTGTTTACTGGCCGATTTTCTCTTTGAGGCGATCCGGATGGTTGGAGTTGGGATAAATGGAGTTCTACTGTACATTTCAATTGGAATAAAAAATATTGATCCATGTACGCGTGAAATTTATCAATTTCTGTTTTCAGGATCAAACCCAAAAGGCAGGAAATATAGTTCTCCACGCTTTTGATCCAGTGCAAGTTAGATTGAGCCTAAATTCTGACAACATCCAGCATGAGAAGTTTGTTTTACAGCTTGTATCACCTAAAATCAAAGGCTTCAGTGTTGAGCCTCTGAATCAAGTGGAAAACACGGATGTTACTGTAAATAAGAAAAGGAAATCTACAGAAGGCAACAAGAAGAAAAACAAGAGAAAATCATAGAGTATCTTAAATAATTTTTATTTCATGAGATTTTTTTAAACTGGATCAAAATAAAAAATAATGTTCAAGCAATGGTACAAAATTATTCCACCAGTTTTATATGACGAAAATGTCCTAAAAGTGACACTATGTTTGCCTCACATGCTTTTTAACACTCTTTCCAAATCCACAAGTATATAATATCCCTTTGTGCCACTTGAGTCCCTTCACATGTCCTTTATGCTCCCTATTTGTGTAAATCTTTTCCAAAAATCCTGACTTGCATTTCACTATGAACACCTCAGAAGCATCACCACAAACAGCAAATTCTTGGAGATCATTGAAAGCTATCCTATTAACTTTTCTATTGAAACAGTGTAGGGACGCTATAAAAGTATTGGGCTCTCTTTTGTCAATGAGGTAAACATCTCCAGCTAAGGTTCCCACTGTTATGTAGTTTTCATCATATTGGTTCCAGGATATACTAGTCAATGAAGAGAATTCGTTTTGGTAGAGCACTGAAATGATGTGTTCATCATCAGAAAATCAGTAAAAATTTTTGATTGAATGAATGAGTACCTTTGGATGGAACAGAGTTCCTCAAATCCCATATGCAAGCTGTCCTGTCAGATCCTCCAGAAAGAAACATGTATTTATTATCTTTCAAGGTATCCACACATGTTACTGGTTCCAAATGAATATTCCTAGAAGAAATTGTTAATGAAAATGCCAAGATGATCACAGGAGTACTGACTGGAATTTTTCTAGTGGATTTTTTTCCACACTGTCAGCTTCATAAATAGAAATAGTTCTATCAGCACAGGCCAAAATCCTATTTGTGTTATTCCACACTTCAATATTTGGAATGTATTCACCTAAGTTGAAGTAATTTATTGTTCTAATTTGACTGTCTTCATCTAAAGATAGAATATTAATATTGCCTGTATCTTCTGCTAAAGCTATCTGTAAAATGAACACGGTTGAAACACATTTCAGATAGTTGAAAAAACATTTTACATTATTGTTTGTTAAGAATTTTCCATCTGATGCACTGGAATAAATGTAGTGTCCATTGAAATTGAAATTTTCCATATGTTCATCATCTTCAAAGTGAAGTAAAGTACCTTCCCAGAACGTCCCTGATACATCTGAGGCCCCAAGAATGCAGTTTCCTAAAATATTTCATAATTTTTAATACAATTCAAACTTATTGATCAACTCCAATACCTCTTTCATTGAAGTCTACAAAGCATAACGAATCGTACACAGCTGGAACGGTTGAAAAAGTTTTACGTTGTACCATTGGTTTATTCGGTGGAAAAAGTATTCCCTGGTGTGATGAAATATTACCATTATTTGAGTTCAACATGTTTGACAATGTTTTCCCTCTATTTTCCATAAACACCAATCAGGTTATAATAATAAAGTTCATAGGTTAGGATCTTAGGACGTATAGTCTTCTTATTTGTTTCGATCGAATCTTGTCACGTCACTGTTGTAGCACAGAGTATACATATACTCTGTGGTTGTAGCTTGTCAAAGGCAGCGTTGTGAAAAATAAGAATAGAAAACATTTTGCTCTCGAAATTTTCTGTGCGCAAGATGGCTGTTGGGTGATAGAGGTTCCTGTCAGTCATGGCGAACCTTTTGTGATTTTTATGTATAAAGCATTTAATTCACCTCATTTCAAGGTAGATCGTGATAAGCAATATAATATTGTCTCCTAATTTTTGTGTTCAGCAATATTTTATACAATTCCAATTTTTTTAAATATCCTAATCGTGTGTGCCAGTGTAAGTGATCACGCATAGTTTCACTTTATTTCTCACAAAATAGTCACAAGTTCCTTGCAATAAAATCTGTTCGACGTATTTTGATCATGACCCAATCAACCTTTTATCAAACATGGGCGCCTTGAGTTTGCCAGCAGTGATTTCTTGCACCTGGAGATTCGACATTTTCACCTTGAGTCTAATTGTTTGCTACCTACTTATTTTAATTATCTTCTTTCAAGTACTCAATACTGCTAATTATTACCCAATAAAAAAGTGTGTTGATAGGGGATTCATGTATTAGTTTCATTAAATAAAAACGTGTTATAGTGATCATTATCTGTGATGAGTGACTTATCAAAACTAATAATAGAGGAGTGTATGTAGCTTGTCTAATTTCTCTGTCTCGTTGAAAATTACCTAATTGAATTGAACTGGGTATTTCATACAAACTATTATCAGAACTATACAATTTTTTGAAAAATGTAGATTGTAACTACTATAAAATGGTTACCTATTTAAAAAAGCTAGCTTCCCTTACAGTATTTTGAAATGGTTATTTCTTTTTATAGGTAATATGTTATGACACTAGTATATTGTAGATTAATAGAATGGCAGAATGTGTCAATTCAGAACTTCCAAAACAAGACTGCACTAGCCCAAGCCCTACAGAAACTGTTTGTTTGGATTCTTTATGTGCCGAGAATAATCCAGGTGAATATAATTTTTTTTACTGAATTCTGTATATTCAATCAATCAATATTCTACTGAATTATGCATAAAAATTATTCACATAAAAACATGTGAGAATTACATTCTCTCATTTGACCTCTCCATCATTTTGTATCAAAGTCATATGGTGTGTTTCATGTGTCTAAAATTCTATTCTTTATGATCTAATTGAAATCACAATTAATGTTGGTATAATATATTGAATTGATCCTTGACAAGTACTTGCCAGATGTTGTTTATACTTTTGCACTTCAATTAATTGATCAAATCATGTTATTTTTTCATCAAATATTTTCAAAACTTTGATTAATATATTCAATCTATTTAAAAACAAAAACAATTTTTATTATGGTTCAAATGTTCCACATAGGAAATCTCAGGTTATTCACCCTATGACATTGAATAAAAAACAAAACAATAATTTATGTGAAAAATTGAACTGTTGAGTGACAGATATTTTCAATTACTACTCTTTAAAAGGTTGTCTTTATTTCCTGATCAATTCAAACATTAATTTTTTGTATTATAAGCTCAGTATATTCATTATTATTTTTCATATATCTGATAAAATTAACACAATGATGTGGCATAATATAACCATATTTATAGCAATAAAATAAATGACTTTTTATTTCAGGTACTTCACAAAGTAAACTCAATCAAGTAATATCATTGGATGAAGAAGATGATTACGATATTGACTTAGTAGAGAGAATTGAGAAAACTAATTATTTGAATGAACTGGTTCTTCTACAAGACTGTGAGGATAACGAAGAAGATAATAGGGAAGAACATTGGGAAGACTGTATTGACCAAGATTTTTCTGAAGATTTTGAAGATAATGTAAGATATATTCTCCATGATTCATTTGTGTTTGAAGATAAAAAATTTCTTATTCAGTTTGATGAAAGCAGTGGCAGTGAAGAAATCAGCTTTAGTGCCAGTTTGTCAGTTACCCCCAAAAGTTCACAATTGAAACAGAGTCATTCTGATTCAGTTGATAGAATATTGGTGAGTTTTATATATACACACACACACATATATATATATATATATATATATATATATATATATATTTTCTAAACTTTGAAACAAATAAGAGTCTCAAAAGTGATGAAATTTGTAGATTGAGTTGGTATCACAAATTGTGTTGACTAACATATGATTTTTGCCTAATCTTCTCTCTGATAAAATAACAATTAAGCCAATAAATATCTGGAAATTCAAAGACATGTAAATCAGAAACTGATTTTGTTTTTAGCGTAAACGCAAATTGGATGTCAATAATGGATATCCCTGCAAAAAAATTCCAACTGAGTCTCCAACAATGTCTACAAGCGATAACAGTACAAGGTAAATCAATATGTAAAGAAATGGATTATAAAAATTTTATGTATCATTATAAGAAATATTGAAAATATTTTGTGTTAGCTTCAACATTCACTCTGTTCATATTAAGTCCAGAAATTCAAATATTCAAAACTTGAATATTCATAGTCTCTAAAAGGTAAGGAAAAGGGCTACTGAAACTTCCTGAATCTGAAATATGACAATCTTACATAATTTGTGAAGAGTTGGATTTTGGTTCAAATCAATATCAAATCATTTTGCCATAGATGAATACATATAAGAACATAACAAAAGAAATTCAATATTATGTGAGATGGCACAAAGATATGAAAATATGAATTTGATTTTAATCATGTATGAACACTCTCATTGCATTCCAGTTTAGATTGATGTAATAGGTAATGTAGGTAATTTAGTCTCAGGAATTTGCGGTAGCCCTCTTCGTATCTCTTGAGAGACAACTCACGAAATTAAATGAGATCGAAGTGTTAAAAAACACCGTGGTGGGGTCGAGAAAAATGAATCGCCCAATAGTTCAAAGGACGAAGCTTTTAGTAGACATTGGCCATAGATTAGATTAGATTAGATTTTTTATCGGTGTAGCTGGTTTTCACAAATCTTTACACAGGTCATCAAAAAGAAAATGACACAGACAGTAACGAGTAAATATGTACGTACACGCACTCACATATGTATAAAAAAAATATATAAAAAATATACAAGAGTTTCAATTCAAAAACAATGTTATCACCCAGCAACAGCAGCTCGTTTTCTTCTTCGGCGTCGTCGCCTTCGCTGCAGGGCAATGCCACGACGCCGGGTGGCCGACCGAGGGCAGTCATTCCAACGAGGGACAACCCGCCGCCCGAAATGGCCGAGTGGCTGACGAGATTCATCGCCTGGTCCAATGCAGAGCGCATCATGGCCGTCAACGAACTGATCGCTTGTTGCGAACCTACCCAAGTCCGACACATGATGCAGGTGAGAATAATTAAATAAATGTATTCGGTGTCGACAAGGATATACCTTGGTTAATGTTTTCAAAAATAGTATAAAACGAGATGAATCTTATCTTCTAATATAAAACAAAAATCTTTCAGTAATAAAACAGTTCTTCTATAATAAACGAAACGAGAATAAAAAGAAAACCTTATTATCTAAGTTGAGTTGACTATAAAACATATGTTATTATCAATTGACTACAACTATGGGTGCGTTCCATTAAGCGTTTACAACGATCACGCTCACGACCACGAATTTTGTCGTTCCACTTGGTTCTGTGCGTCATGAAAATAAACTCAAGTGGAATGTGGAATCTCAGTCTTCGCCACATTTGCTGTTTAGTGCCTGACAATTGCATGCAATTTCTCAAAACGCTCACGCCGACCCACCTCTTGATGTGGAACGTCTGAATGAGTGTTTTGGGCGTTGTGAACGCTTAATGGAACGCACCCTATATCTACTCTGTAGTTCCATAAGATATTACAAATTGATTAACAAAATATACCAATTAAATGAAATATTAGTTCAGTCCAAATCACAAGCCATCATTTTCAAAAGTAGCTCCTTAAGAAGCACAAAATGTCCTAAGAATCGTCTGCTAAACGGCTTTTCATTATGTTGGTCAGATAACCAGTTGCTCAGAAGGCTGCTTCTTGACCCCCTAGACTTGTACAAATTCATTCTCTTTTTGATTAAATGCCTCCAAAGAATTAGTAGTGATGCTCGAAAAATTTCACAAAATCAAATAATAGAATCATGACATGATGTTTTATCTTCACCAAAATTTTAGATTCATCGATTCATCGATCTTTCAAAATAATTATTTCATCAAAAATATAGACCTGTTTGAAGTTTTGAAAAAAAAAAGGAAAATGGCTTTCTCAGATTTTTTTTCCTTTATTTTTCGTCAATAATCAATTATTTATGAAAAATTAAAATTATCTGAAAACAAAGAATCCTTTAATTAGGCATCAATATTACATGTTTTTCAAGAGTTATTGGAACTTAATTGAAGTCTACAAAGCTGTTTCAAGTTATAATGGTCACCAATTATTTTTTCAATGTTTCGTTATTTGGAAGCAAATCCATTATGCCATAGACTTTCAGTATACAGTGAGGACCAAAAGTCCGTCGCCCCCCCTGTAACTTCTTTATTCTACATATTACAAAAAAATGTTAAATACATAAGTTGTAGGGTTTCATTCGATCTCCTCAATGGTTTGAGTTTCATTTATACAGAGTGTGACTTGGTGACTTGGAAGTTAATTTTTTTAAATGGGGCACCCTATATTTCATTGCATTTTTACATTCTACGTTGAATTCTGAACAAGTTTGATAAATGGTTTTCTATCAAAAAAGTTAATAGTTTTGGACTTATGAACACTTGTAAATAATTATTTATGTGTCAAGAAATGCATGGTGGACATGTCGAACATCTTCTGAAATAGATAAAAACTCACCGTTTTTAGTTATAAATTAAAATATCTCTTCAGTTTCTAATGATTTTTGGTCTGTATTTATGGACTACCTTATTTGTTAATAAAATGTTTCAACTTCATTTGTACTAGTTTTTCGTGAGATTCAACAACTCTACCATTGAGGAGATCAAATGAAACCCTACATTTTTTTGTAATATGTAGAATAAAGAAGTTACAGGGGGGGCGACGGACTTTTGGTCCTCACTGTATATAAAGTATCGTTCATATATTCAACGTCACAAGCATGCAATATCCAAGTCAACCAACCAATTGCTGGTCCCGGGAATCGAACCCGTACCGCTGGCGTGAGAGTCAACTACATTGCTCACTTCGTCACCACATCTCCATCATTAGATTACATTCGATCAATGTCGAGCTATACGAATCATTTTACTACTCACACTGAGTCATCTCTTCTTGGGATTCCCCGAGCGACCTTTATTGATTGCTGAATAAATCGAAAAGTATTTGTCGGGTTCAATTATCAGATAATTAATTAATAATTAAATAATTTTTTTGAACATTGTGACCACCCCCAAATTCCTCAAATCAGTGAATTCTTCTAGAGAATGTTAGCTACAAGTCATGAATTTAGGTTGGGTAACTTGTGCCCACATTTGTTATTGGTTTTTATTGACACCATTTTTGTTCATTTTCTTTGCTGTATAAACACTCTTTGAATGAATAAATTCGCCAACGATATTATTCATACTTTGCCCAACCCTACCAGGTGATTGAACCGCAATTCCAAAGGGACTTTATCTCACTGCTACCGAAAGAGCTGGCCCTGAACGTCCTAGCGTTCCTAGAGCCCAAGGACCTGTTACGCGCCGCGCAGACCTGCCGCAGCTGGCGTTTCCTCGCCGAAGACAACTTGCTGTGGAAGGAGAAGTGCCGGCAGGCGGGCATCGAGGGCGTGCCGAGGAAACGAATGTCGAGGTCGCCGTCCGGCCTCCACATGTCTCCGTGGAAGGCGGCGTACATGAGACAGCACGCCATCGAGATGAACTGGCGTTCGAAACCGATACGGCCGCCCAAAGTGCTGAAAGGTCACGACGACCACGTCATCACGTGCCTGCAGTTTTGCGGTAATCGTATAGTCAGCGGTTCCGATGACAACACCCTCAAGGTGTGGTCTGCTACCACCGGAAAGGTATTTATCAGACGAGTCCTCCATATTTTTTTTTGTTCCTCGCGTGTACAGTGTCGGGAATAATTCATTTTGAGCATTAAGGTTTAATGGAACGAAAAGAATAGCTTGCTAAAATATGGGAGATCATTTTAAGTAGGGAACAAAAATTGGAATAGCGTTGCGTCGCTTCATTATTTGGGATTGTAACACGATAGACGAGATCACACGATAATGATTGAAAAATGGAATGAAATACAGAGTGTTCCATTTGAGATAACAAAGTATTTGCTACTTTTCTATAGAAGCGGCAACGCCGCAACGCTGAAAATATTTTAGATAGATAAAACAAAACTGATTACTCAAGAAACCAAATTTTCAGAATAATCCTACGTCCCGTTCCCCATAAACGTCTAACCTACCATCGACCGTGAGTGACCCTGTAAACAATAACCTACTATTTGTGAAAAATATCAAAAATTAACAAAATGGCATACTCATAAAAAAATTGTCGAATTAATAAATGGTAATTTTTTAATGCCAAATTAACATTCGTTACATATACATTAACTATTATTTCGTTATTATTTGATACAAGGAATAAATTTATCACTACAATGAATGCAAAAATTGTATTTGTATATCAATATCCGTAATCGATCACTAAGTATTTTTTTAACACATGGAAGAGATTTATCAATATGCATGAGTACTATGTTTATAATTACTGTTTTTGTAAGTTCACATTTTCATCACCAGATAGCTTCGAGACTTTTGGAACCGCGAATTGAGATCCCTTATTCGTCAGTACCCAAGATCTTCATTTATTTATACAACGAAGGATCTTATCAGAAGATAGGATTTTTGTGTATATTCTCACTTTTATTTTATTGCCTACGAATATTGAATGATTATCAACGTTGTTTTAAATATTTGAGCTGATCAATCTTTCATTAACTTCGATTCAGTGCTTGAGGACGCTGGTGGGACACACGGGAGGCGTATGGTCTTCCCAGATGTCAGGCAGCACTATCATCAGCGGCAGCACCGACAGGACTTTGAAGGTCTGGGATGCCGACACCGGAGTATGTATACACACCCTCTACGGGCATACCTCCACCGTGCGGTGTATGCATTTGCACGGCAAGAAGTAAGTAGACGTGTACTGAAAAAAAAAAGAGACGTGGCCTAAAAGAATGTTCGCGTGCGTTGTTACAGGGTGGTGAGCGGTTCGAGAGACGCTACGCTCAGAGTGTGGGATATCGAGACGGGCAACTTCCTGCACGTGTTGGTCGGCCATTTGGCGGCTGTGCGGTGCGTGCAATACGACGGCAGACTGGTGGTGTCCGGCGCTTACGATTACATGGTCAAAGTGTGGAATCCAGAGACTGAAGAGTGCCTGCATACCCTGCAGGGGCACACGAATAGGGTTTACTCGTTACAGGTGAAGTAAATCTCGCTACTCTTGGCTTTATTCGCGTGTGAAAATAAGCGATACGCCACCTGCCGATACTAGAGAATAACTAGAAATCTTGACATAGTTCTTATCCAATCCATCCGTTCTGTATTGTCTTCTGTTGATTTCATACAAGATTTGTATTTTCAAATGATTGTAAAAACTGTGAGTAGGTTGAACAAGTATGTTTATAGCAGATCAGAACAGTAAAGTGCACAGTAAAATGTCAAAATACAAATCTAATGGTTGTGGTAAAAGTGAATGATAAGCATTTATAACATGACAAGAAAAGACACGACAATTGGCAAATGAACATAAGCAATACGCCACCTGGTGGCACTTAAAATAACTAGACGTGCGACATAGTTCTTCTGTTTAGTATTATGTTTTGTTGATTTTATACTGAATTTGGATATTTGAGATTGTGAAACTCTGAATCGTTAAAATCAAAATTCCAATATCAATGCCCATGCTTTTCCTCAAGCTGGTGATATAAATATCGTGAGTAGATAGATGATATTCTGTTTACATTAATGGTCACTATTGAGCATAGTATTGTTCAGGTATCAACAAAATTGAAACAAGATCTCACATTATCCATTTTATTTAGCACTTCTCACCAAAAAACATCAGAAGAAATAAATACTATAAATTCATAATTCATTCCATTACAAAAACAATTTTCTTGTCATCATTCATTCACTTCTGAAAGTGTTTGTGCCTTCAAAGAACCCTAAACTAAATCTTGCCATTCGAATCTAAAAACAAAACAAATTATCAGAAACCTGTATATATTTTGATCAAACCATTCACATTCACAACAGTATTCTAACCTCGTATTATTTTCAATATAATTCAATGAAAAAATCAATGATAATGCTTACCACCTTTAGAAATATGAAAATACATACACATGGATTCTCTATCACACTATAAGAGTCTGAAATGTCTTTATTTTCATTATAAACTCACTTTATCGATGAAAAATCACATGTAAACAAATACAACTACACCATTCAATTCCCGTTTGTATGGTTCTCTGACTGCTCACTTTGGCGCTGCAATCTTAAATTCATTCGCCTATTGTATGTAGTAAAAAAATACAAGCATTTATAACAATAAAATTACATCCATAACAATAATGATAAATATAAATATAAAATAATGAGATCAATAATGAAGTTAGAGAAGAAAATTAATTAAAAAAAAAACAGAAACAGACAATAGCAAACGCAATGTCTATGCTGCGCTATATAAGTTTAAACTCTGAGAGAGTAGGTTTTTGGGAGGTTTTCCGAGACACTGCAGGAGCAAAGATAGGTAAAGGTTTTTTAATAGAAGATATTTGTAACCAGTTCCCAAACTATTTTCCCTGAAATAAAGAAAACAGTAAAAAAACAAAAGCAATAAGCTCATAGTTCATTCCATAATATAAAGCATGATTTTGTCTGCAGTGGAAGAATTCAAATTTCCACAATATTCCAGCATTCAAAACTCTCTCACCTTCAGAACCCTAAACTAAATCTTTCCATTTGAATCTAAAAACAAAATAGTTTGTCAGTATACTGTATACATTTTGATTGAACCATTGATTTCAATACTGAATTGAAAAAATTATGATGCTTGACACTTTGAAAAATAAAAATATATACACGAAATAGTACACTTCAGAAGTCTAGAAGTCCATTTGTATTATAAACTCATATCATTAACGCAAAAACACATTCAACCAAATACAAAGAATCTATCCAATGTCAATATTTATAGTTCTGTAACAACAAACTTTGGCGCTGCATTTTATTTCCAGAAGCGAATTGTAGATTAATTTCGTTCGATGATTACTATAGTAAAAGGTTTGAAATTTTCGTCGAGATCCTTAATTGTTGAACTCCGAATTTTCTTGATAACCGACTCCGAATGAGGACTTACAGCACGCGCGCCACGTCATTTAGAGAAAATTCCGTTATTTTTCAACGTTTTTTTTTTTTTCAGTTCGACGGTGTACACGTCGTGAGCGGCTCCTTAGACACCAGCATCCGTGTGTGGGAAGTTGAAACTGGCGCCTGCAAACACACGCTGATGGGTCATCAATCTTTGACGTCTGGGATGGAGCTCAGAAATAACATTCTCGTTTCTGGCAACGCCGATTCCACCGTTAAAGTATGGGATATTGTTACTGGACAATGTCTTCAAACCCTCAGCGGTACGTTTCTTTTTTGTTTAACTCATCAATAGTGACTGATATGGTAAGGAGCTTATTAATACCAACAAATTATCTTTTTGACTTCTTTCAGGTCCATGTAAGCATCAGTCGGCTGTTACTTGCCTTCAGTTCAACGGGCGATTCGTGATTACCTCTTCGGATGACGGGACTGTCAAGTTGTGGGACGTGAAAACCGGCGAATTTGTTCGCAATTTGGTCGCTCTGGAGAGCGGCGGCGCTGGAGGCGTAGTTTGGAGAATCAGAGCGAATGACACAAAATTGGTAAGATGGATGCTTGATTCTCACATTTTTACCTAGACACACGATTTTTCAAAAATATCAAAGATTAACAAAACGGCCGTTTTTGAATGACAAATTAAGAATATTCAACCAATCAAAAAGATTGTAGGTCATTGTACAGTAAATATATTGAACAATACGATACAATACAACAATATGATGTTATCAATTCTGAAAAATATCCTTTCGAGAAAAACGGGTTCTGAGTGAGGGTGTCTTCATTAAATCAGAATCTTCCAGAGTAAAATCTCTGACGAATCAGGAACTGTCGAAATCAGCGCCTGCACATTGATCTCATTATCAGAAATAAACATTATGTTTTATTTTGAATAACTCTCTGTTGGTTTTAGGTTTGTGCCGTGGGCAGTCGTAACGGTACTGAAGAGACGAAACTGATGGTGCTAGACTTTGACATTGACGTGTTATCGTCTAGATAAATGTGTGTTTACGTGCACCGTGCATTGCCATCGAAACGCCAATGAAGCTGTTGCCTTAGACTAAACTAAATTTAATTACGGCGTTGAATAACGAAAACATTCACTCGATCGATGCGAACTCTGAGCTTCGGAACAGTGACATCTGGTAGTTATTGTCTACGGGACGAGACGTTGATGTATTCTTCTTCTTGCTCTGGTTCGGAGGAGTCTCCATCACCGACTTCCGCGTGTGATTCTCATAGAGTCCTTCGAAACTTAATCTGGTGCTGTTTATTTTGTTCGGAACTGACCCACAACCAATCTCTACAGAGCATTTTCGCTTCAATAACAATACTTGCAATGTGCGCAAAGCGTTTATTTTCGTCTTGCGTGTTGACCTACTGTGATGTGTTCAGCCTACCCTGCTGCGAAATAATACTCTAAAGAATCGTATTTACCTTGATTTCCACGACGTGGGTCATTTGTTAGACCTTGATGACAAATGACATCCATGTAAAATGCTTTGTCTACGACTATTAGTTTTCGCGCGAAACTGATCTGTAGTTATTTTTGCATTGTATTTATGAAATAAATAATTGAATTCATGGATATTTTATACAATAGTCGTGGATGAGTAAGTATATTTCCGTTCGCAATTATATTATATGATTTTTGATTCATCGGTGGGAACAGTTTTTTTCTTTCCAAATCGCATCGCTTGTAATTATTTTCCATTATTGTTGTTATTCTGAATCTCTGTTCCTAGGTCAATTAGTTTATTATTTGATTATTGATTATGCACCAGAGAGACTGATAGTATGTTTAGGTTCTATTCTGTGGTATATTAGGAAGAGAACATTTCTATACCACCTAAGTTTATTATTATTTTACTTATTACTTACTAGCATCACTTCCTTTTCTGAATCACCAATACCGGTTGATTATTTCTTATCCAAATCTCATGCAAATGTCATCTTGCTCTGATTGCTTTACTTCAGGTACGATAGTTTGGTGAAATTTTTTGTTGGAACCAATTCCTCTTCTATCATGATTCATTTTGCCGATGACGAACTGAGGAATTGGTAGAACTTGATTGGTCTCTAGAGAAAATTCAATCGATCCACCTTTCAGTTGTTCATCTGCTACCCGAATTATAGCACATCAAATGATTTTCCTCCATCATCTGTACGTAGTTTGTTCTTTCCGTAACGTTAGGAAACAGTGTGGTTTCAGCTCAATGATCTTGTCATAGCTCAACATAATTAATTGTACATAGTCGTTTATATACATATGAAGTGTCATCACATCACATTCAGTGAATAATTCATAGAATTTCCAAACATCTTACCTACCCCATTTCGAGATTTTCATCGCCCATGCCATTGCCACGATGATAATAATAAATATTAGTGATCATCAGTACAATTCGAGAAACATTTTATAGGTAGCCGCCATATTTTTAAAAGTAGTCGATAATCAAAATGTAAAGAAAGCTTAGTTATTTTTTCTACCTCCTTATTATATAAATGGAAATTCGTTGTGAGATTTGCAGGGTACTCGATTGTATGCCATGTAGCGAGGTTTTCCTAGTTGTCTAGTTGAAGAGTTGCCTGTTTTTCATCTGTCGGATAATTTTTGTTCGATTTCTACGTACCATGAACCTTCACTAAAGAATTCACGATTTCGAACTATGTTTTTAGTGTTGTTCCATTATTTTGTATAACATTCTAGAAGGAAATTGGTTTGATGGTATTAGAAATGTCTACAAATAATTTTGTAATGGAGGAGTATCTTTGTTTTTTCTGAACATGCGAGATTTGTTAACAATGAAGATTGGGTAGCAAAAATGTACATTTTGGTGATTTTATTGTGTAATTATTCTGAAAGTCTGGTGTTGTTAAATGTTATAATTTCAACTGTATTTGTTGTATTTATTTTATTAAACATTGAATTATTCTTGAACCTTTGTTTTTTTAACATTTGCGATTGTGGCGATGAAAGGAAACCTCGCTCGAATAAATGACTCAAAATTATGAACAATTTCAAAACTACAACAGAATCGTGTTCCACACAAACTTTTTCAGATTTACATAAACATTGAAATGAGAATGTATATTTTTAAGTTAGGAGACGAAATGCACATACTGACACTATTGATAGATTGGTGAAGCACTAGTTTTAGTAACCGATGTTGCTCGAACCAATATCCATTTACTTGACTCTAAATCAAATAACGTCCAAAGGAATAGGATTTTATTCTGTTTAAAACAATATAAAACATCTGAACAACTCACAGGTTTCGATTCTTAAATTTAAAATTGAACAAAAACGCGAACTAAAAAACACCAAGTCTTCTTCTTTTCTCTAGGGTCCAGTTCATTCATATTTCGTCAAATCGAAGGAAAGTACCTGGCTTACCAGACAATCAGCAGGCTAGAACGGAAGGAATTATAATAATTAAGAGAAATCAATGAGATACAAACAATCACATACAAAATGAAAAATTGGTACAGTCAAGAGGAACATTTCTTTTTACCTTGATCTCGGGACAAATTCCGATAAGAGCATCCGCGTGCGCGTAAAACTCCTCTTTGAGAGAAATGACGATCGTCTGCAACGACTCCGTTTTCTCTCGGATGTACTTAGCCACCTTGCCGATGTTGGTGTTGTCCAGAGCCGCGTCCACCTCGTCTAGCACAAAGAAAGGCGCAGGCTGGTAGCTGTGGATGGCGAAGAGGAGCGCTAGCGCCGCGACGGTTTTCTCGCCACCCGACAAGTTCGACATGGGCTGAAAACGTTTTCCCGGGGCCACGCAATTGTAGTTGATACCTGCAGAAGGGGGAGACCACTAATTTTCCAAAACAGCATAATTGAGTTCTATACGTCCAAAAAGTACCATTCATTATTTTTTATTTGGTCTATATCATGAATAAAATAATTAAACGGAATTTATTTCAAACATTCAATTTTATGTGCCATTTTCAGTTGCTCTCATCATCTCATCACAGTGTGACGTGCTTAACCCTACACGCTCATCGACCTTGAGCTGACCAATCATAAATAAATAAATGATAAATCTTATTCTCGGAATAAGAAATGTAAAAAAATACAATATAAACGATATTTTTTCCATAAATTATCATGAAATGATATAGTTATCACTTATCGATACCTTTTTGAGAAAATATATAAAAGGAATAAGGAGTCATCCACAACATCACACTATGGGTGCGTTCCATTAAGCGCTCACAACGATCACGCTCACGACCACGAATTTTGTCGTTCCACTTGGTTTTGTGAGTCATCGAAACGCTCACGCCGACCCACCTATTGAGATGGGTCGTCGTGAGCATGAATCATGACGTCATTCATGACATTTTCGCCACCACCCCAACGATCGTGGTCGCCATGTGGAACGTCTGAATGAGTGTTTTGGGCGTTGTGAGCGCTTAATGGAACGCACCCATAGTGTGAGCAAAAGATAGACTTAAGGTGTAGCACGTCATTAGTTTGATTTTGATCCTTGACATTGGATATACACTGAACCAATATCATTATTCATTGATAAGAGAGGTTTGGAGGGATTTCATCACTTAGCGGTCTTCCCCATTGCCAAAAAATAAGCGAATGTTTGCGAATGCGATTATTCATTACATCACTAGTATGTATGACCGTGATTTCTGTATGAGTAAGAAATGGATTCCTTACCATCCAAGTAGGGTTCTTCGGGGTTTTCGGCGCCCAGGAAAGCCTGAGCTGACTGGTTCTGCGCCAAGGATTTGTAGATGTTATCAATTTCGTTGGATACGTGGTCGAAACATCTAGTGAATCTCTCGTAGCTATAACACATCAAATGGCAACATAGAATCACGACTTTGTCAAAGTTTTCTTACCGTTGTTGCTTAATTCTCTCGAAAGCTGCTTTCGCCTTCTTGTTCTGCTTGCGCAAGTTCTCGAACTCCTCGTTCGAGGACTGTAGCTTGCCGCAGGCCAGCTGCAGCTTCTCAATGGCCTTCATGTTCGGAGCTTGGATCTTGGTCAACGTGTCTTGAAGTTGCTGAATCGACTTTTGCATCTTGTCGGCCATTCTTTTGATCTCGTCCTTTTCCTCGAGGTCTTTCTGGGTATCCGGAAGGCTGCTGTAGTCGATTTTGATCCTTCGAAAAGAGAAATATACACCATATCATCGATTAGACTTGAGTGGACAAAATTACCTCGCTTCCTTCTCGTATTGTTGAACCGTGCTATTATTATCAGCCCCAGAGGAAGATTGCGACGGGTCTGCTGCTGAAATATCCTCCATATTCCCCACAATCATCGGTATTGCAATGTCGTCCATTTTGCACTGCATCAGCAGCGTGTGCCGTTCGCTCTTTTTGCTCTCGATCTTTCCTTCTAGAGAAACGACCGCCTTCTGGGCGGCCTGCACGTCTTTGGCGACGGCCCCCATCTCCCTTCTGGCTTTACCCACTTCTTCCTCCGCCGTCTCCACCTCCTGTTTCTTGTGGAGCCGTAACGCTTTCAGTTGCTCCACTTGCTGCAGGTCTTTGTCAATGTCGTCACGCTGTTTGGCTTCCTGTTTCTTGCAGGTCTCGAGTTTTTCTTCCTCGTCGTTGACTGTGCGCTCCCAGCGACTCACGTTATCTGAAAAAATACGAGGTAACAAAAGCTTTTTCAAATCCCAGAAGAATTTTACTTTGCGTATCTCTGCTCCTCTCGAAATCCAAATTACTAGTGATCCTGTTGATCTGCTTCTCGTACTCCAACCGCTTCTTCTTCCTCTCCTCCTGAGCTCTGAGCTCCCTATCCTCGTACTGTCTGATATTCTTCACACCGATCTCCCGGCAGAAATCAGAGAAGACGACGTCCTCGACGCTGTTCATCTTCAGTTTGATTTCTTCGATTTGCTGCTCGCGCGTCTGCATGCTCTTCTCGATAGCCTCCAGTTGTGGGCCGTAGGTCTTCATTTCTGTCTCCAATTGAGCCAGTTCTCTGTCCACGGTCACGATTTGTTTTTTCTGGAAAATTGATTTTGGATATTATAGACGCGATTCTACCGACTGCAACAACGATAGGAAGGCACAAACTATTGGTTTTACACTAAGTATTTTGAAATTACAACTCACAGTGCTCTCCATGTCGGTTTTAGCAAACCGTAATCGAGTTTCCAAACCACGGATCTGAGAATCAACCGTGTTTAGTTCGGATTCTTTGCGAGACTTCTTCATAGATTCTCTCAGCTCTTCGGTTAGTTTTTCCTAGAAAATTTTTCGATACACCATGGACAAAGTTCACAACAAATTGTTTGCATACCTTTTGTGCTTTCAACTGTGCCATATGTTTCTCGTCCCACCTCTTGGCTTTACGTGCCAAGTCCAAACTACCGCCGGAGATGATTCCCGACTTCTGGTAGTACGTCCCGTCCAAGGCGACAGCGTCCAAACGACCTCCTAGCTCGTACGCCACCTTATAAATGAGCAGATATGTACAAAATTCTTTTGAAAAAGTATTCAATGGACGAGATCACTAGTTTTCGGAAAATACAGAACAGAACGTTAAGTTTCTTTTTCTTCCAGCAATAGTTTCGCCGGAATGAATTCCCAAATTTGGGGTTCCTTTAGAAATCACGGGGAGAAAGCTCAGTACATTATTTCTTACTTGATGTTACTTATATTTTGAAAAATATAAATACAAGCGTATTTCAAATAAGTCACACTAGATCACTGAACTCATGAGTTTGATTCGATTGTACTTTGATAACTTTAATTCTACGCTCAAATCCTCACCTTCATGGCGTCTTCTGGTGATTCGCACACCAATGCGTTGTTCGTCGCAAACATGACTGCCTTGGCGATAGCCGGCGGATCGAATTGCAGCACGTCGTAGATGAGTTTGACGCCCTTGGGGTCGCTGATGTTACGGAGGCGCTCCTTGATGGGCTTCGTCTGGAGGTAGTCCAAAGGCAGAAAAGTCTCGGGCTCCAGCATTTGTTCCTTCAGGTATTTGATGCATTGTCTGCCGGTGTGTTCCGTGTCGACGACGATGGCGTCCATGTATTTGCCGAGGTTCTTGGTGATGGCCACGTTGTAGCGTTTGTGGATCGGGTGACACATGTTTATCATGCGGTCGTACTGAGGATATCATGTTATTTCAGTTCATTGACAATATGCTATGGAAACTTGAATTGCTTTTGATCATCACTGAACTGCGGAAAATTATCGTAAATAACTTCTAACACAAGTTAAAATCACAATTTTAAGAAGACAGTGATTATAATTACAATATGAGAACAATCTTCTGAATCTTTTGTTCAAATATGACATAAAGAATCATATATTGAAGGTGTATTAAATTATACTGTCAATACCATTAGTGCAAAACAAAAAGTCTCCACATAAAGCATCCACAGAACTTACAATAGATTCGAACATTGGCTGGGAATATCAAGGCAATAATGAAATTGTTTGTATCGAATTTTTACAATCCGTTGTTTACATGTGAATTGTTTATTTCTGGTAATATTCGGGAATTTGTTCTCTCAAGACCCTATTTTCATTATAAAATTTATTTCATTACATTGTTATCAAAATTCCGAAAGAATTGAGTGGGAATGCCCAGGAAAAGGTTGCACCTTTGTTGAAGTATTTCAAACAAAAAAGAGATAACTGGGGCCTCTTTGGACAAAAAAACTGAACAATTGAAATGTGGAACGATTAAATATGGATGAAATATAAACTTTTTTGAATTTCATTAAGTAGTTAACCAAACTTTTTTATTTGGAGTATTGCTGAATAATAAAAAAACGAATGGCAGCACTTTCAGGCGAACTGTCATAATTATCTTGCTCAATCTAGCATAAATAGATATATATGATAAGTTACCAGCATCATTAAATTGTTCAAGGAGGGAAAAAAATAAAAATTGTTAATTGATAATTAACCATATAAAGAAACAGATTCTTTGAATAATGTCCTCTGAAAAATATAATATTTTTTGTCGTTTTTTGACGTCATTTCATTTTATTTGCTACCTAATTGTGATTTTTTATTTGTAATAACGGGATTTTATTATCACTCACCACTCCAGGATAGTTGCTCTTGAATCTCTCCACAATCTCCTGTTTTTTCTTCCTCCTAGCATCTTCATGCTTATCAGTCCTGGCATCTCCCAACTGCTCCCCAACATCCTCAAGTTGTCTCTGGATCTCGTACACTCGATCCTTGGAAGAGCCGACATCTGACTGGAGATCTTCACGCATTTGCTTTTGATCTTGCAGCGACTGCTCACTAGTTTTGATGTGTTCCGCGAGTTTCTCAATTCTCTTTTCCATCTCCTCTTTCTCGTGCATTTTTTGTCTGTGTTTATTCTCCGCGTCCGTTCTGTTTCGTGATACGTTATCCAGACGATCTTGGTCAGATTTTTGTTCTCTGTTCACAGAGTCCAGTTCTTGCATGTAGCGGGCCGATCGCTTAGCAGCTTCTTCCTTTAGTCTATGGTATTCTATCACCTACAAAACTAGTCAAGAAACTTGTGTAATGGAAAAAACTGTGTTTAATACCTGAGCATCCTCTAGATGAACATCTTTTCCTTGACTCTGGGATTCTCCAGCAATTTTACTCTCATATTCATCTCTCTTTTTTTCCACACTAGTCAATTCATCTTCCAGTTTCTTAATATCATTCATATGAGCCTCGTGAGCTTTTCTAGCTTGCTCTAAAGTTTTTATTGCACCATCTAGTTTCTTTTGCATGTGCGACACTCGCTCTTTAGCCTAATTTATAAAGAACATCAGTATTCTTCAGTGGGCTTCATGTCTTGCCTTACCTTTATAAACTGTGGTTTCTTTTTGGCAATTTCTACTTCAACTTCTCTGATATCTTGTTCAATCTTTGCTAACTCCCTGTTATACTTTCCATGATCTTTTTTCTTTTCCTTCAAAGTCTCTTCTAGTTTCTCTTTCTTTTTTTCTATTTTGTCTACTTCCTTTTGCTTTGCTCTCATATCCTGTTCCAGATTTTGCATTTGTTGTTCATTGTGGAACAAACGAAACAATTGAAGATCTACCAATTTGTCATTCTGTAATTAAATCTTATTGAATACAAGAAAACCCCATAAATTGAATATTTTACCAAATCGTCCTTGAGCTTAGCATATTTATCAGCTTCTT
Source organism: Plagiodera versicolora (assembly GCA_037013635.1). Taxonomy (NCBI): domain Eukaryota; kingdom Metazoa; phylum Arthropoda; class Insecta; order Coleoptera; family Chrysomelidae; genus Plagiodera; species Plagiodera versicolora. The sequence goes on along the minus strand of CM072991.1, from coordinate 3,931,106 downwards.
CCTTTTCAAGCCTAGCCTCCTTCTTCTCTGCATTGATACCTTTTTTCTTCTGAAGAGCAAAGTTAATTTCTTCCTGTGCCTTCTGCATTTCTTGTTGTAGCCTGGCATATTCTTCTCTCAAAGCACCAGAGCTGAAACGTTTATTTCAGGGTGACCAATATATTTTCAATTCTACAGCTTACCCGCTGATTTCTTCAAAAAGAGCTGTCATTTCCTTGGGAGTTTTCATAGCAACAGACTCTACAGCACCTTGGAATACTAAAAAGTTTTTAGCTTTCACATTTATCTTCAGTTTTTCTAATTCAGAAAGATATTCATTTGATGAAACCACCTGAAAAATCAAGTTGATATTTGAATGGGTAGCAGAGAGCTCAAATAATACTATGCATTTGTACCTAGTAGATGTAGTATCAAATCTGTGTAGGTTAGGATCTTTATCTATGTGCAAGCCTAAACACCATCATATACTCTGCCAATGATGCTGTTCTGATATGCACAATATCAATATATCTAATTACTCACGTTTCCGTTTATTCTATACTCTGAAGATGACCCTTGTACAGAGCGTTGAAAAGATACTTCTCTCCCATCGTCTACCAAGAAAACAGCAGTAACTGAGGCACTGAAACAGATCAAAAATGATATACATGGAAACCAACGCACTAAAACCCAATACCTTCTGGACACGGGTCTACTGATAGCTGCCCCGTGAATTAAATCACTCAATCTCTTTACTCTCAAACTTTGGGTTCGTTCACCCATTACAAAACTGATAGCGTCCATGAAGTTGGACTTTCCTGAAATCCATATTATATTATATTCATCATTGAAACAGTTATTTGAAGAATTTTTCACCTGAGCCATTGGGGCCAATAACAGCATTGAATGGCTTGAGCGGTCCTATTACTTTATGACCTCTGTAGGATTTGAAATTTTCCACTTCGATATGTTTCAATCTCGCTGCCATTGTGCGAGTAGTCAATTTTTCGAATTGAATAGTAATTAGTTATTTATAACCGAATTAAATTGAAGGAAAATAAATACATCACAATTTTGTAGTATAAACACTTTCCCCTCCAATTTGCGCTATCAACTCAAATTTGACACGGAACATGAAACCATAAAGTTCTGTGGTTAACTGGTTAATATAAACGGCAAACTGCACTGTGAATCTGTGATACACCATGATTATGCTATTTGTATTGAAATTAATTTACATTTTCTGAAATCATTTCTAAAAATTTTAGATTATATCGGATAATTTTTTGACATTAAATATTGCCTGATATTTCTTGAAAAGGTATACTAGAGCTCAACTGACACAGAGCCAGTTTGTACTGTTGTGCTCCTGGCGGTGACTATTGATTGGCAGTGCGCAGTACACCCTGTACGTTGTGGTTGCCAAATTTTTAACGAGGTTCTCGAATTCAAAAATTTTTACGCAGAGAATTGAAGAATACGAAGCTAGTCGTCGACTTCTGGACACTGTTTTATATCACTGCAGATTACAATTTGAGATTTTTCACCTACTAAAGATGAGAATTGAACTTTTCCAGGCGTCCTGAAGCGTCAACATCGCTGCACGTCCGTTGGGGCGTCGTCGATGAGCACGAGAGAGAGGTGGCAACGAGCGTCGCGCCGCCTCCGACGCGCACTTTTCCCTTCCAGGCCTGGCCGCCGCCGCCGTCTCTCAGAGCGAGTGCGTGCACGCGACAGACCGATAGACACCCGGTGCAGCTAGCACGACGCTCGACGAGGTGCTAGCGCTAGCCGGAGACAGCTAGGGAGTGCGAAAGTCGAGTGTGCGGGGTGCCAAAGTGCGGCGGCAGAAAGCTACGGAGGAGTTGACCAACAAGAGAGTGAGTTTGACTTGCGGACAGTCGAAAGCTGTTCAGTACTCATGTAAATAATGGAAAATAATTTACATGAATTTGACTAGCTTTATGATTGTCATCACATGCAATAGTAAAATCAGCAGCTGAATTTGAATAAATAATTTTTACAGTGACTATAGCAAAGATCTAGCATAATTTTATGAAAATATACAACATGTGCATTACTGAAAATAAATTCTCCAAGAGGTTTACGAATATATAATATTTAGGTCAAAGTTTAAATTTCGATTTTAGAAATTGTTAGCAATTTGAAAGCAACGAATAATTTCTGACTAATCTCTGATTCCAAACAGATACTTGCAAGGTAACCGTGCGATTATATAAACCATGCAGATAAGGGAAAATTGTATAAATATGAGGGTATAAAACATACATTTTGATGCATGTAATGAAAATAATTGGTCTTTTATACTTTCGCTAATGACCACCATATTTCCGTGTTTCCTGCAATACATATATATATCTACTCTTCCTAATTATATTTGCTAGTTGCGAGGTCATAGATACGCATATATCGTCGAATTTCTGTTTATTCGCTTGATTTGATTGTCGATTGTTTTTAGCCGCCATAATTATATTTTCTGGAAATTTTATATCAAAATTTGATTTTGTGGAATTTGGTATTAATAATAATCTTCTGTAGATATTTCATACTTTTGTGTATCATTGAGTTATGAATGTTTTTTTTTCAAAATCAGTTGTAGTTTCAAGTTCCGCATAAACGTTTGTAGAGGAATACTCCACAGAATTGCTGAAAGTATATTAACCTAGAATACATACAGAAGCACTGCATAGTGACCCTGATATTGATCTATCATTGATAACTTTCTAGCACTTGATAAGACATTTTCAATGAGTTATATTCTCAACACCTATCTGACTGAAACATAGCAATATTTCACATTTAAGCGGACTGGATTTTGACTTTCCCTTCAAAGTCTGAAATTTCAGCTTCTTCTCTTGAACGTTTTCGAACGATATTGTACAGCCTTATTGTAAATTTCTTCATTAACGAGACGTAACATATTGAGAAAGGATTTACCATGCATTCATTCTTAGATTAACATTAAAAACGAAGTAATTTCCATATTATAAACGTATACGTCAACTCCATTCGACAGTAATTGTGGTTTGACAGTTGTCAATGAAATAATGATGGACGGAATAATTGGTTACATGCTGTCAAATCTGAATCTTTAGATAAGATTTCATTTGCTTTGTTTCCTCGGGATGAATACATGATAAGCCCTTTCCTAATATCAATGTGTAACGATATTGAAGAAATTGGACAAAAAGCTCAACAATCTTGCCCAAAAAGTGAGGTGAAATTTCAACTTTGAAGTGAAATACCTCGAAAAGTATCCTACCTTACGATAATATTGCCAAATTCGTGTTTCTTGGACCAAAATACGTAAACACAAAGAAATGTTCATCAAAATCCAGTTCGCTTATGTAAACTTTTACCGAAACTATTAATGAAGAACTTATTTGTCAATTAACATGGTCAATTTATTTACAATTATGTTGATCAATCTGATCACTTCATTCAGTATATTAACCAATTTCACAGAAATTTTAATTACAATATACAATAATTCTGATATCACATTGAGTAAACTAGGTATTTTGTAGTAATGATCTTCAATCCCCCAAGTTGAAAAGATTTTGTCCTTTGGGGGTACTGTAAACAGCATAGGCAGCTTTTTTCACTTCTTTGAACATATTCCTGATATTAGCTTGAGAATCAATTTTTTCCATGAGAGGTTCCTGTTGTTGACTTGGTTTTTCATTCTAGAGTAAGAAAAACTATATTCCTTTGACAAGTGAGGGAAAAAACATCAACTCACTTCTTTTGTATTTTGTTCAGCCACATTCACATTAATCATGGATGAGCTGATATCCCCAGAAGGCAAATCCCTGAAAAAATGACCATTTTTCTCAACAAATAACTGCTGAGCCTGATCATCATTATAATTGTAAATAGTAGAAATTGTGCCGTCCCCCACGAGTTCCATATGATTTCCTATAGAAAAAACTCAATTGATGACTTCTTAGATATTTCATACAATTCCACCTACCTGAATTTTCATGATCCTTATTTGAGGTTGCTGATGGTAAGTTATTCTGCAACTCAAGTAATTGCTGGTTAACAACTTCTTGCAAATTAGTCATTTCAGTTCTGATTTCGTTGATTTGCCTGTCTCTCAGTCCTAGCACTGCAACATACTTTTCCTTCTCCAGAGCCGATAATTTCACTTGATGCTTCAACCTGGTGCACTCAGTTTCCAGACTAGATTTTTTGTTCTTCAGTTCGTAAATTTGGGATTTGTGATCTTCTAGTACTTGCTTGTGTTGATTTTCCTGTTCAGTGGAAATGCGGTGCATATCTGACTCAAATTTGCGTTTTTCTTCTTCTAGAATCTTGATTCTAGGATGCAGAATTTCATTCTAAAACATGAATATGTTTTGATTTGTAGTATTTCAATAGTTTTCAATTTATTTCAGAATAAGAACATCAGTGATGAAAACATTCCAAGTGTGTTGAAGAAGAAAAGAAACAGCACATTTATGGTAAGTTATGTTAATTTTTTTATGTAAAACTCACGTTTTCTAGTTCTAAATCTGCGATTTTTTTCTCTAAATATAAAACTCGGTTTTGCTGTTCCAATAGTTGTTTCACTAAGTTATCCTCCTTTTCTTTCAGTTCCAAACATAATTTTTCCATATGCCTACAGTTTGTTTCCAGTTTAACTGTATTTTCTTCCATAAGTTTTTGCAGTCTTTCATTATCTTCTTCAGCAGGACTTGGAGGGGTCTGTGTTGTTCTGTCATTGGTACTTATTCTTAGTTTTTCCTGAAGGAAATACATCATGATATATCTAGATTCTAGTGCAATAAATTTATATTGAGTATTGGAATTTTTCAAATAATGTTTGTACTCACTGGTTTTTCTGAATTCAGAGACCTGGAACTGGATTTTGGCAACAATTCTAAAGCTTGTTGAAGGTGTACTGAAGAAGCAACTTCTGGAGGCACTCTCTTTAGAGCATACTGCATATCTGCCACCATCTGGTGAACAGTATTGTCTTCTACCGAAACAAAAAGTAATTTCAATTTCAAAACTGTTTCATATCAGTTTTGAGATACATCCTGATAATATTAATACAGTAACTTGATGTGATGAATCATAAGCATAAAATTGTGAAAACTTAAAACTATTATACCTGGAATAACAGCTTGCAGTTGATATTGCAACTCCTTGGCAAGAAAATGCAAAGTTCTCAGCGGGTCGAAACTCCCGAACACGGAAGCTTTATCTCCGCTCCTTTGTTGCTTCAAGAGTTGCCCCCAGGGCTCCCTGTCCACCGTGGTTGATTTCAACCTTTGTCTAGGGTTGACCGTTCTCGCAGGCACCTCTTCCGAAGCGGCCTCCTCGTATTCTCGTGCATCTGGAGAAACTTTCGGCGACTGGAAGTTTTGTTGTTTGACGGAGGTCTTTTGCTTCACCGATGGTTTTTCTCGACATTTGTTCGCAGAGAGCTTCTCCTTGTTGAAAAGTCTAGACATGTATCTTTCGCAAGCTATTGTTTCTAAATTTATAGTGTTCGGGCAATGCTTCAGGCGCTGCGTCATTTTTGAATGGAGTTTTTGCACGCTCTAATTTTAAACAAACAGTGGAACAAAAAGCTCGGATAGTTTTTTGACAAGTAAGGTTAGAAACGTTTGTTTTGGAATATATTTTCAAAGCCCGCCTGTTTTGATCTTCTGTCATTTCACTTTCATAGAGTCATAAAACCCGTAAATATTAGAGTTCCCATTTATGTGACTCAAGACATTGGGACTTCAATTTTGGACGCAGGGTCGGCCTCGCTATTTCAGATCGATTGAAAAAAACTGATTTTTTGGTGAGAATGTCAGATTCTACTGTTGTAGAATTACTAGACACATTATACGTGTAGAAATAGACCATGATGAACTTGATATAATGAGAACATTGTATTAACCCGAAAAGTGCTGTTTTTATACGATTGAATATTCGAACTGACAATTCATAATTTTTGGATAACAAGATATTTGAGAAATAGGAGAGATATATGACGATTCTACACAAGATTATTGAGTACGGTTAATTTCAAATTGTGTTAATGTTGAAATTGAACGCTCATTATGGTGATATAAGAACATAATGATAAAAATCCATAAATCCGTTTCTAATTAAACAAAGAGTTTCATTTCTGTGAACGATTAATTTCCACCATAAAATTTTCCAAAAGATTTCCCTTCAGTCGTCCAAACCGACCCACCGTGTATTCCCATAAAGGGCGACGCCCATCGTCGTCAGTCGCTGACGTCATTAGTCCGGCGTCGTCGCCATGCCAACGGCGTACGTCACTCTTGTGCCGGCGCGGTCTATGATCACGTGACGCCCGGATTCATCCCGTTCGCTCGGCTCCGGACTACGCGGCTTATTGCCGATCCGGGAACGGTACGGATGCGACGGAGATGCGATATTGTCCTCAACAATTGTGAGTTTGATTTCCGGTTGAACCGGAAGTGGACTCCTATACCTGTTACTTTTGAAGGAAATCTGATGATATGTCTCCACAGTTATGTTCGACTTTATCTTTGATATTGCTGAATAATTTAGCGAATTGAATCTTAGATATTTTCAGTATAGTATCAAACTTTGAACAGTGTGATTTTTCGAAGGATTTTAAAAACTAGAAAGGTATTTCGTGAGGATTGGATGAGCTATATAATATTGACCTCAAACGTTTGCGTAATAATTCATGTAAAAATTAGCATGAATAATTTGAAAATTAGTTACGATATTGAATATATAAAGTATTTCGTTATTTGTAGCGGTTGCTCTGATGCAGTGTGACGTATTAGCCCCTATATATTGTTTCCACATTTTCTGACAATTTTCAATGTTAAATTAATCTCCTAATCCCACAATACGTCGTTTCTGATGCACAATTTTGTACATTACTAATCAATTGAAAAGGAATAAAAAGCCGGAAGAGGTAGTTTCAAACACCAAAGAAATATATGTACTTAAAGTTTGGAGAAAGTTAAATGGGTTTCGGCGAAACATGTACGAACAGTCATTATTTTTAGTGTAGTCCTAAACAAAGTTTGGATTTCTAGATCTCTACCATTGCAACCGTGAAACATTTCAGCATGTCGTGGATTTTTATTATTCTATTCGATTGTATTGTTTACTTTTGTTTTCCTATGAACTTCGTAGATTCTAGTACTAAATTCAAGAGGCTTAGTTGGTCTTTTCAGTCTCCACTAATCATTATTCCAAACTGTCTAATTCCTTTCATTCCGATTTACTCCCAGAAATATTATTTTTCTGAAGCAATGGTTGCTTATGATGTTTTTTTAATGAACCTCCTCCTGAATATACATTCAAATACGGCATTAAAATTCATCAAGCCATTTTTAATTAACGTAAGAAAATTGTCGGTATTACTTCACTGCATCCACAGAATTTAAAAATTATAAAGTCGAATGATTCAGACATTAATTTAATTGAAAAAGAGCCCGGAAAGCCATCCACTCCGTCGAATGGAATTATTCAGCGTGAGATTCGTATAGATGATGAGCGAAATGGAAAATAATGGAGTCTACTCGTAGGACCAAAAGTCTCTACGTCGCCCAGTAGATATTCTGGTATTGTTCTACCGCGCGTATCAGCCCAATGTTAACACGTCACTGTCAATATATCAGGATATTGTTGGCAATCGAATACACACCATAGTTCTCTGAATAATGGCTTTTCCACCACCATAGCGTCGTCTCTAATGGATACGTTCGGCTTCTGGGCGTTTATTCGATTCGACAGACGACGCCCACTGTTGCCCCAACGTGAATAGACCGTGCAAATCTGACTTATCGAAAAAACTAATCTTTTGAACGACTTGGACGTATTCAAATGTCAAACGTCAAAAGGTAGTGAATATCTTGAACGTTTTGTATAGGGTACAGGATGGTCCATTTCGATGGGTAATATAGACTGTGATTTCACGTGTTCCTTGTCATAAAAACGAATTGTTTGTACCTGATTAGTAGGCAAGTTGTGTGAATAATAACGGGGATGAACTTTAGGAACAAATAGAAAGAAAAATCTGCAATACCAAAAGAAGAAAGTTTAGTAGTCACAGGCAACTGAAGAAACGAAAAAATGAGTTTTTACAGGGTGATTCATTGGGAAATAGACACACTGTGAGGGTAGGTAGAGGTCACCTAGCTGGTTCTGGAAAACCTCTATATCATGGGTCTAGCGCCCTGTATAACAGATTGTTTTATGTACTTCTTCTATTTATTCAATGGCTCATAACTCACGATCCACATTGTATATATTATGGATTTTCTTAACATAAACCCATTATCCTGTATGCTATCGAATACCGAATGAATGAAACTAATAATCAGTTCAATGCACCCTGTATGACGAAATTTCGAAGTTCCTACCAGGATTATTGATTTCATTGTGATATATTGTGAAAATTAATAAAATATACGATGCCGATCGTAAGTTATGAGTCATTGAAGAAATAGAAATACATACTTTGTATCTTGCTTATACAGGGCGCTAGACCCATCATATGGTTTTTTTTTTCAGAACCTGCTTTACTCTCCTTACAGTATGCCCATTTCCCAATGTTTGTATGAATAAAATGAAAAAAAAAAACATAATTTATGATGTATTGAAAAATTAACATATCAAAAAGCTCGACACATTTTTTATCTGGGTTATATTTTGTTTAGCTTGGCATATCTACCTAAACTGATGAGATAATGAGATAATTAATTTTCATTATATGTGTTTATTATAATCTGAAACTATTCACAAAAACAATTAATATCTGAAGTCACATACTAATAACTAGAAAACGTTCATAATAGTAATATGATTAATGATGCCAATTTAATGATTTTCAATGAACATTTATAGCTCAACAGAATAAATGAGTTTGAATTCAGGGTCGTTGCAGACGTAATATTCGCTCCATTGGAAGCCATGCCTTTTCACCGAAAAAAAAATCTTAATTGAACCATTCTGTTTATCCTTGCCCTAAACCTACTTAGGAATGCCATTGGACTAGAAGCTTTTCCAATATATCTTGAGAAAAATACAAACGGCTCAAAAAAGTCATAACGAAACGATTTTCAAGGCAAGAATTGGACAGTCAAAACAGTCTATATCTAGCCGGGGCACCAGGTCACATTGAGCAATGAAAGGGACTATGCACTGTCTCAAGAAAGGGCATCAAGTACCCCACTTGGTCCAGAACATTCGCGAAAGCACTGAGAAGACTGAAAGAACAGTATCGATACGTCAAACTTGTCCTTCAACATAGAGAAAATCTGAACTGCGCATGCCTAGTCGTTTAACTATGCACCCTCAGTAAGCGTCCATTATCCACTAATCTAGTGCAGTGTTTGCTAAGTGTGTGGACAAAATTAAGAGACCGGATGCGAACAGGAGTAGTCGCATCCGACTCGAAGGACCAATTCATCAAAATTCAAATCCCCACCGTTCTCTCTTGGAGTCACTTCAGACTGAACGAAACCTGCTCGGTTCATCCTCGAAATGCCTGTTTGCATTGATCGCCGTATTATCCGGATGGTGATGGCGTTTTCTTTTTGCTATCAACCGTCCGACGATCGTCCTGCTTCATATCTGGAATCCATCCATATTTCTTGTGAAAATACCTAGAATAATGCCGGCAACTTTGTCGCTTTTTCGTCGCGCAGCTAAATCCTCGCAGGGATATCCAGCTAGCTTTTGTTTATCTGTCGCTCGAGAAACCCCACTTTATTTCATGGCTTCAGTGTTTGCGCTTACAGGATGGACAGAATAGACAAATTCTTTATCATTCCAAATCACCAACACGATACTAAAAACAATTAACTCCACCAAATTCTTAGGGACCGTATTGGACTGCAAATTAGAATTCAACTCTCAAGTTGACGCAATCTGTAAAAGATTGGGTAAATTATACTATGCCTTCAGAACATTAAAAGAAAATTTCCATAGAGAGCACCTAGTGAATATTTACTACGCACTTATTTACTCAATAATAAGCTCAAATATAATAGTCTGGGGCCGTGCCACCGAGTTTTACAGAGTGTTAATAATTCAGAAAAGATTTATTTGTCTGATATATGGTCTTAATCATAATGAATCATGCAGAGAAACCTTTGCCCAGAACAAAATAATGACATGCACCAATATTTACCTATATAAATTAATAATAAATACCTTTCATAACTTAGATAAATAAAAAAAAAAAATAAAGATGTGCATGAATATCCTACGAAGAAAAAAAGTGATATACATTTGGAACTATTCAATAGAATGCACTATAGCAAGTCCCCCGCCCACGCTGGACCTTTCTTTTTCAACATGCTACCTCGGGAAATAAAAGATATTGGATGCGAGAAAAAATTCAAAGCTGCAATAAAAAAATATCTGCAGGAAAACCCATTTTATTCGCTTGATGAATTTTTTCAATCACTGAGCTGATTCACTATTTTAATTATTTTTGTACATACTCCCAAGTGTCAAATTGTTAGTACTGTCTTATTTTCCTGTCTTATTCATCTGTACTACTTTGTTTTTGCATTGTACACTTTTTACTGACCTATCCTATGTCAAGCCCATGACCTATGAGGATTAATAAACATATCTATCTATCTAGACTGTTAGATAAAATAAAATTCTGTTCTGGCAGATCTGAAAACATTTTTTTCACTGTCATCCTAACTTTTGGTCTCAGATGAATTACTACTTTTCACACTTCTATAATATAGTAAATTCAAGCTAAAAACTACGAGTAATGGCGCCTTTGTTTTGAAACACAAACACGGGATACAAATGTCAGAACTTTTTGAAGGCGCGAAATTCAAATTAACCAATTAGAGCAGCGACCAGCCAAAATATTTGTATTCCCCTAATTGATATGGAAGGGATGTGATGTTGGGGCCAAACAAATGTTTGTTGTTACTCATCTTGTTAAGATATCAAATCTATGCTTCTGGTGCATAAAAGAGGGTCACACTCTACGAAGATAAGATTCAAAATTTTTCTCTAGATCTATCTTTGTAACTATACTCAATAGCCTAGACCTTAGGTCCATGGCTTTTTGATGTCATCATCATAGTCGTTCCAAAGATAAGAGGGGGAGAGGACTCTGAGAAGCATTGTATATAGAGGAATGGTAAAAAGGGAGAGGCTTTGGCTGACTCTATTTTGAGTACAGATGATTATCATCCTGTCTAGTTATCTTCCAACGAATCATTCCTCACGACTGTTATTACCTTGTGTTATAGTCCAGCTACCAAAAGAAATCTGTTTGTCCATTCTCCTACAATATTGAATGACCCATTGTCTTGAAGAAAAGAAATGAAACATGTCTGAGAAGTTGGAAAAACACTGTATCCACTAGACAGCTGTGTGAAGAACATCAATTAGGATGTTATCAATTCCATCTGGACGAGGAAAATAAATAGTTTTTAATTAGAGCGGTGATCCTATGGGACAATCAGAAATAAATAACAATTTCTGGACGTGGCGTGGAATTCGAAAGGATCCAGCTCGAAGCCATCTGGCACGTGACCGGACCGCCAAATGAGCGACAAATAGAATTACAGCCGCCATTGTTCTAAAAACCAACATCGCACCGACGTGATACCCACCTGGATGAAGGAAAACGCCCGTGGCTTATAAATCTTCCAGATGTAGCTACATCTTGGACCCGACTAAATGGACCAAGAATATACAAGGTGCTATTCCAAAGTTCCGTGACTTTGTTGAAAATGTTTATCTTCAGTTATCTTCTCTATCCTTCTGTGTTAATATGTCCATATTTTTTATGATATTCGGACGAATCACAGCTGAGATATTGCCCTAAATTTGTCGGATTCTCTGTGATTTCGGTTGAAAAAAGAGTTTGATTTTGATGTTAATATTTTTACCGAAACTCATCAAATGATGATGATTGTTTTGTTACTGTGATCAAGAAGTATGGTAAATTTATTGAAGAGAAAATGATATTCTCATTCATTTCTCCGAATCATTTTGATCCCCTTCAAAGTAATTCTCATCCAATGAAACGCACTTTTTTCAACGGTTTTTCCAGTTCTCGATCAGTCGGAATAGTCTTTTTCCGGTAATGCCTTCTCAATCATATCAAAACGGTGTTCCTGCATAGGCGTTTGAGTATGCTGAATAGCCAGTAGTCGCATGGAGCCAAATCAGGCGAATCAACGATTTTCAAACTCCAAATCGATTTTCTGGAAGTGGTCCACGTCAGTAGACGTTGATGGTCATCTAAACCGCCTTTTTGGTTGTCTTTGAACTCGCTGTACTTTTATAAACATTTTTTTGTCATCGTTTGATCACCTAATTGCCCATTGTAAACATTGAAAAATTAACTCTTGGTTGTTCACAATAACATATGTAACTCGGAGATAATTGAACCTTTCGACAAATAGACTCTTGGCAAATATTATAGGCGGTCCTACCAAGCTACGAAAAAAATGTTTAGAGTGACAATTTCATCTTTTACTTTTCGAACAGTGGTATATCCGCAGCATCGATTCATCATGATTTGAAAAAAATTGTGGCCTCAGAAAGGTTTGTTCTGGATTTGCTTGAACTGCATGTAAAAAAAGGTCTCACTGTTCGAAATTTACGATGGATTCTTAACTTCTGTTCGAAAAAATCAATTTGGCCAAGGAAAACGTTATGCAATTCATTTTCAAAAATATACAGAGAAGTGAGCTAAAAATGTCACTCGATATCCTTCTTGGACGTGCGAATCATTGTATTCGATCCAAAGTATATTATTTCGAAATTAAGGAGTATAGATTTTCTATTATTGTAATTGTCCTATAACTTCTCAATTACTCCTTATATTTTGACGATATCCAGACGGAGTAACATCTGCTGGGGTGAAATATCCCCACCACATTGTGTTCTGGTGTTTCTCCACGTGTATCGAAAGAAACACCAAGATTAATGAAAATTCAAACAACGTCAAATTGAGCTGATATATCCGCGATAATAGATGGGAGAGCCGTGTTCGCTTTCAGCGTTAATAACCTCCCCTGGTGGGGTCCAAAATAACGGCTAACCGTGTCGATGAAAATGAACACGATCTTCTCTCGATCGCGTAGGGTGACATCTGCTCATGGTGTTAACGCTTCGCGGCCAGCTAGATTAACAATTCCGCCCCTTTCTGAATCATCAATCAGCCTGGGCGATAATTAGGTCAGAATGTACCTCGCCGCCATCGTGCCCGGCCAGCTAACGATGAGGCGGCTCGAAGGACCAACGGTTATTAGTAGACGATCCGATGACCCTGAATCTTATTTAGAACCCGTAGGAAAAGTGTAACAAGGAATACAAGGTGAGTTAAAAATATGTACCTACCTTTCTAAGGATGAGATTACACTGAAAAAAGAAAAATAGTAAGTAGAATTACTGATGAAGATATATCCTTCAAATCTTGCCATTTTCAAGATCCCGATTGAAAATCGCAACTGCAATCGAAGTTAACTGCAACATTTTTGTTGACATAAACGTCATAATTTTGTATAGAATTGGTCGTGGCCTCATAAAATATTGTAGACGATATTTCTGGCGACGAATTTATCTGTTGACATTATGTGACTACAAATATTCAAATTACTCGAAAATGGATACATTTTTAGTATTCTGACATCTTTTTATGTAATTTTCTTTTCCCTATCGAATGCTTAAATTCTCTCACCATAACAAATAAGGGAAATAAATTGTCAAAAAAACACAGTTCATCCTCTAAAAAACCCTTTATAGCAATCAGAAATGTTGACATATATTCAAAAAATATATTTTGATAGCAAACATTCATGCAGAAAATTTTAATCTGGTGGCTTTCACCTTTTAAAAGTCATGTGAAGAAATTATTCTGATTTCATCAACTTACATAGTTTCCTTAGTATGTATTTTGGGTCGTACTATACTTTTTTCAGTCAATATGTTCGACCACTCTCATAATTTTGTTCTGTTGTATTTGTAGGTTATGAGTGCCCTCTTTATTGCAGTAATAATTGAAAGGAGACATTGTCTAATCAAATTTTCGAAAATAGTACGACTTTATATCCTATATTTTCACATTAAAAGCACAGCTCCAAATCCATTATGACCTTTGAGTATTTCATTTCATTTGATACGAGCTGAATGGGAGAAAATCATTTCCACTGTTTCATACGTACCTTCAGCCTATTTTTGTTGATTAACATTTTCGCGAAGCATCTTGTGGTTTTGAGTTCGCTTTCGTTTTTGGTGATGTGGATTTATGATCTGCTAACGGTCAAAATATGTATGAATATCGCCGCACAAAGAATTTTCCACTTTCTTTCCGCCTCATCGATCGCTCATCCCGTTTTTCCACTAGCGAGCACAATAGAAGAAAATTTGTACGGAAAATTGCCTTTGTCAAATATCCTCGGACAAACATTTATTTTTATCTCGAGACATATTAGAGGAACGTCTTTATACTCGCCTATAAAGGAATAGCTACAGGAAGATACATTTTTTTATACTGGCACAAGGACGTTGGGAGTGGTATTTTATTTTGAAACATCTTTATTTTATCTTTCTTCATTTTTAGTCTCATCGATTTTGACTCTAAATTCGAAATTCTGTTGGACCTTTGTTGATATTAGGTGAGCAGAAAAGTTCGTTGAATTGTTTGTTGAATTGAATCCATATGATTTTTAGTTAACTTTAAATAAGATTGGTTTAGAATGAGGCCTATGAACTTCAAGGGCTTCCACACTGCGACCTCCAATGGCGTATGTTTTATAGGCCAGACCTTTACCATGTACTGAAAAGGTTGCGGTTTTTTCCTTCCAGCGTAGAAAACCTTTTCCTTGACAGATCTTCGAAATAGTACAGAATGTATGCCGAGGTTTCCTCGTCTTCTTGACAGAACCAACAAATGGTTGTATCTTCAAGTCCGATATTGTTCATGTGTTTGTTGAGCCTAAGATCTCCTATCAGGAGCCCAACCATAATTCTGATTGTGCGCATGTTGTGACCTAGTAGATACTCTGAGAATATTGGCGATAGTTCTTTGATAAACTCTTTGATCTTTGTCATTCCTGGTGCCCTTTTCCATCATTCATGAGATTGCTTGTTGATCCAAGCATTGCTGGATTTTTTTCTCAGTACTTTGTGTAATATTCGTTAGTTGGATAGAATGGATGAAAAGAAATATCGTGGGTTGATAAAGCATTGCTTTCTGTGAAGAAGCAAAACTACTATTGAAGGCAAGATTTGGCTTGATAATCATTATTCTCACTTCAAACAAGGAGTATACACCGTTTAGAAGTGGTTTGCTAAGTTGAAATGAAGTGAAATGGGCACCAGGGACGATGCACACAGTGGACATCCAAAAGAGGCTGTTATCGACGAAAACATCGAGACAATGCAGAACATTATATCGATTAACCGTGAAGTTAAATTGATTGGGATAGCTGAGACTCAAAAGACATCAAAGGAAGGTGTCATACATATCGTGAATGAATATTCAGGTATGCGGAAGCTCTGTTCCAAGCACCGTGTCACAAATCAATGCAAACGATGACAAATTTACATGAATTGAGTTTTGAATTGCTGCCATATCCATCGTATTCCTCAGATTTGGCCCCGAGCTACTTTTTCGTATTCTTGGATCTCGAGAATGCCCACTGGATAGGTAAAAATATAAAATAAAAACTATCATGAGGAACAATCTGAGTGACCAATATAATAGATTTCGGTTTCGATGAATCCCATGGAAATATTATTATATTATTTTTTTCTTCTCTATTCGAATCTCGCAACCAAGTTTTCTATGATTTTTTCTTGTAAGGAGATACGTATATTTAGAAAGTATATTCATGACTCTGATAGTCTGTTGAACCGGACCAAACAATTTTGGGGTTGTGTAGTTGAATGATTTCTGTCCAATCGTTTTCACAGTCTAGTCTTGTATAGTTCATTTATTATGGATATTCATTCGTTTTTATTTTTATATTGAAAACATATAATTTTTTGGAAATTAGTTTTTTCCAATTTTCAGAATAGGCATCTGTTTGATCCATTCATTTGTAGAGTATGTACAATTTTTATTGCAAAAAATCTGTGAAAATGTGACTGTTCGACATTCCTCCCCAGGCAGATATTCCATATTGAAAATGAGACTCTACTAGTGAATGGCATATAGAATTTCGTTCAGGTATTTGAATTTGAAGAATAAGGATCTTAGATTTTCCAAAATTTCATTCATATGTTCCACTTGAGGTGGGCATTGATTTCGATTCCGAACCTACTTGCCCCTTATTTCGGTTCCTCTATACCCGATATCTTTCTGAAAGTTTCTTCAATTGAAAATAATAGTTACTTGACAGATATCTAGAAGAATTTTGTTTTATTCCAATACTGCTTGAAATACCTATCAAGAAAATATTGGCGATCCCGGAGTATTATTCGCCGACGCTCGAGAGCAGCAAACGATAGGGCTTTATTTAGGAATTTTGAGCGGAGCACTTGACAAATCGGCACTCGAGAAGGTCGTACGTCAAGAATAATCGGTCCTTATTAATATTATCATCGAGCAGGCGACCGTGCCCGTGCTCGAACTGTCTCGCGCAAAACTTCCATTTTCTCATTACTCATTCTCCAACCCTTTTTCCAAGCCGAATTTGAATTATTCGACGACACAAAATAGATCACTCATTTGCCTCTCTCTAGTACATACCTATCAACGGAAACCAATTAGGAAATCTTGATTTTTTCATCTCACTTTTTCCTCGAGAAAAATATGCAAAAGTATTATTGGGCGATTGGTGCTCTTGAGAGGACGTGGGAAGAGGACTATGGCCCAACTATTAGAGGAATATTGCCAGTTCCAGGTAGTACAAAGACTACCAAGCTAGTGTAGCACCAAGACCTCTCTGAAGAGGAGCAAGACAGACTTAGTTGATATACCGACAGATCAAAGAACGAGATATCATGACCTCTAAATATATCTTCGAGGAACCCTTAGGGGTGTTGATCCCTGATCAATAGAAGTGTAACAAAGACCTCACTAAAGAGGAGAAAGGCAGACTGACCTGGTATATAAACAGATTAAATAGAGTTACTAACTCTTACTTACTTCTCTGGAACACCGTAGAAGGGTTAGCGATCTGTCTCTATTCTATAGATATTTTTATGGGCGATGCCCTTCGAAATATAAACAATCGTTCCCCCTTTGTGGTTAGTTTGGTGACCTGCAGAACATCTCTTTTCAAAGACTCGTTCATCTAACGAACACATTGCCGAGGGAGGTGTTCCCCGAGGCATATGACCTTCAGAAACTTAAAGAGAACACCAATTCCTACCTCCTTTCCCTTGGTTCTCACGATGATTTCTGAACATTACAGTATGTCTCCTTTCATGAGAAGTTTTTTATGAAAAACATGAAAAACACTGATCGAGTACCTGGACATAAGCAATGAAATAGATGGTGAACTAGCTAGGGAGGGGTCATCTCCAACGTACCTTTATCCAGAACCAACTCTTGGGGTGCCTGAAAACACACTTAGGAGCTGGTTGTGTTTGCCTGTACGTTATCATCCAAATGTTTATTGAGTCCACAGTGCCCTGGCCAAAGCTTAGTCATGATCCTGGTTGCTCGTCTCTTATGACGTAAACTCTTTGGCCGGTCTCCACCCAGTTCTCTTGAACAACTATAAGTTGCAGCTTTCCAAAGAAGCGATCCCCATTCATCTTCCTTTTAGTGGGTGTAAATGATTCTACGTCAATTAACTCCTAGAATAAGTGAGACCTAACAACAATCTATTGCTAGTTTAAATATCTCACAGTTCTTAATGTTCTCAGTAATTTAGAGACGTGTTTGTTTCGAAAAGGCTCCAGCCCAATAAAACAATGAAAACCATTTAATCTGGAAGAGTATTCGAACAACTGTCACGATAATTCACTGGGCCTAATGAGAAACCACTAAATCATCGGCTGGCGAGGGGACGAGACGAAAATTTATTTAAGACAGTCGAAAGTCGCTTCTCGAATTTGCAACGGTGGCTAGAGCTTGTCGAGCTGTCTACCCTGCACGCACAACAAATTTATGGCTTCTCCCCATGAATACTGATGCACTTTTAGGTGGTCCATGGGAAGAATCACAAATTAACCGGTGACAATCAGGTGTGGGATATATCCCACTCCTGATGCCGAATATCGAATCGAGATTATTTCCGTGTTAGAGCAGTAGGAAACATCGATAGAACGACATTTAATAAATCAAGTCGGCTTGGAGAAAACCATTTTATTTTGTGCCACTCTTGTCGATTTTCCTCTTCTTCGGAAAAACCACAAAAGCTCTCTGCTTTCGAGTGGCAAATATTTACTTGGGGGGTGAAGTGCAAATCAATATCCCTAAGCCCGATTATGACTGGCGGGTGGTTATCGGTCCTTGATCGGCTTCCAATTGGGTTGTTTATCGCAGCAACGTGGTCACGTGAATAAGGGCTGTTTTTTCACCAAGGAGTTTTTAATATTTGAAGTAGTGATTTCCATACACGAGAGGGTTCATTTGGGGTAGTGTTTCTTTTGTCTATGAAGGCTAAGGTGCTGCATTAAGGAAATTACTTCTTTGAATCAGCTAGAAATTTGGTATAGTCCAGTTAGTTGAGGAAAATAAAAGATCAACCTGCCAACTTGCGATGTAACCTCTTGTGTGGACGCTTCAACAGTATATTCATCTTGAGACTTCTTCCTTCTACCTCATTTCCTATCCAATGAAGTAGTGAGGAAGAAGAAATGCCTCAGAAAACAATTTAATTAAAACAAAGAGCTGCCGTGCATAATGGATACGCTCAATGTTTTTATATACAAATTTTGAATGGTCGCTCATAACTTTCATAATATAAAGCTGTTGGCGAGATATAAAGTTTTAATTAAAATTTGATTCATTATAAAATATCCGACATACGACGAACCTTTCACAACGAAAATTTAATATTCACCTGAGTTATGAAAGAGACCTTTTTTTTTCAGTCCAGTCAATCGGAATACGTTCTTGAATAAATCCTGAACTTTATGCTTCAATGACATCTTGAACTAATGAAGATATATTAATTCTTCCTTGGGAAACGAAATGGAATGAAAAAAAAATTGAATTGTCACTGGATGACAGCATAAATCGAAAACATAACTTCCAACTCGATACACGAGAAGTTTTTTGAAGAAGAGAAACGTGTCCCAGAGTTAGTGAAGTGTCTAAGAATCGTAACTTCCAAACTATGATCGAAAGCTAATTAGCGAGGGTATATTGAGTTAGTGGAACCTTGGTAGTATGAAGTTGTTCTTTCTTCGGTTGGAATAGTGATTTTTTTTGTTTCATAGAAGGTAGACCAACAACAACTGACGCTTATTCGTGAAGTGGAATCAAGAAGTGCATCAAGAGCTGAAATAGATTCTTTGCGGCAACGCAGTTTTGCTCGAATTGCTCACAAGATTTTTTATACGATCACATTATTTTTGAACAAATAAAATTAACATGGAAAATATACTGTTTTACTTGCAGAATGTTTCGAAGCATCGAATAATGTGACTACAAGATTGAAGATTTTAGAATTTTGAATATTTCGCAAAAAGTGTCAGCAAAACATGCTCACAATATTTTTTGATTTCCTTTGAGCTGCACCGATCCATAAAAATATTGTATTGTTTTTTGAATTTATCTCTGGAAGATTAAGAGTAATATTATTAGAAAAATGTCTAATGGTGTGCTCGAGAATGAAATAATTGAATTTTATGAAACAAGGTTTAATTTCGTTTCAGATATCTTAAAATATTAATATTTCAATTAAAATTGAACATAAATAATGTCGCATTAGGACAGATACTTTGGGTAGTGATCGTAGAAAAAATAGATTCAATCTCCATCACTGTGCGATAATAGTGCATATACAGGGTGTCAGCTCTGATATAATGGCCTATATCTCCTGAATGATTGGCTTCGGAGCCAAACACTAAAATGACTTCTATCTACTTATCGGAAACATCTCTCAACCGTGTTATGTAATGGACTTTTTTATATTCGTTTCTGACAGAAATTCAGAATTGAAAGAACATTTTGAGTCTAGACAGTGCTTTCAGAATTAGGAAAATTGAAAACTCAGTGTATATCATTTGAAAATATCGATAATGATAATAACAAATACTTCATTGGACCAAATTTGCATTGATCTAATTCGTTATCGACCGAAGTCCTTCATTGGGGAATGTTTTTGTATTTTTGAAGGTTGTCATTTAACGATGTTTGTCTTAGGATTTTACTATCTCCAGGTTTGCTGGTTTATTGACGATTTCTTCGTCGAGTATTTCAGACCTTAATCAATTTGCATAATTCTGGTCCTTGAATACGGTGAATGATTCTAAGGGTTCTATTTTCACAATTGCAACTGTAATAGTAATCTTCTTCTATAATTGAGATTCCGAATGTGCTCGACTCTTGCAGTTATGTTTTTCCACTTGAATTGATTGTGCCTGGTGAAGTTTAATTTGGGATCGAATGAAGTTATAAAATCGTTGTTTCTTGGATGGAGTTGATAATTGTGGGTTTAGATTGTTATTGAACGATATAATAGAATTTTCATGGATTGACTTTGGGTGTCCGAATAAATTCCAATTCTATATGTTCTGGTTGGAAAATAATTGTTTGATCTAGCATAGAAACCGAAAAAAAAAGAAAATGAGCTTACTCATCTCTTTAGACTAGACCTTTACTTCAATTGAATTCTTCGAAAAAATTTCCAGGTGAAATCTCTGATTGACTAAATAGGCATTCTTCCTGGTGAAAAAGTCATGTAGGTCACTGTGTGTGTTTCAAGTGAACAGCAATAGATATAAAATACAGGAGTGTTAATATTTCTAATTTCCTGAATGGAGGCTCAAAAATGACAAATAGAATGAATTGGAACGAGGGCTATCATTAAGCGATTACCTAAATCACTAGATTTATCATCATTTGATTTTTTCTGTAAAGTTTTCCCACAATAATATGGAAAAATTTTCGATCATTTTTATATCCTTTTCCATTATATTGTGTCATTGTTATTGGCCCCCTATGTAGAGCGCTCAATTATTGCAATTTCTATTTGGAATGCTCGTCTGTTATCGACCTGTGTTCCCATTACAACGAGAGCATTCGTTTGTTTCTGTACTTACTTCCAGATACGTTCCCATTAACTCATTCCCAACCGACGGCATCGCGTCGAAATTGAACGTCTCGACGCTCTCGCAGTGCGTCAACTTTCCTCTCTATTTCGATATTACGTTGTCTCCCACTATTGTGCTATGTTTTTGAGGAGCGACAACGCCATTTTTATCGTCTCCCATTGTTTGCCGCCGTTTTCGAATGTTCCCTAATGAGGACGTTATTTCATTTAGGGTTGCGCGCTTTTTCGCTTCCTACCCCTTCCTTCCCGGAAATCCGTCTCGATAGGCTTTTTCACGGGCCCAGCGCGGGATATCTGTTCATAGATAATGATGCTTTGTTAGTTGCCAGTGGGAATGGTGAAGAGGCTCATCAACATCAAAGCTATTGAACCTTTTCGGTGTCAATGAATATCTAATTCACTCGTATGTATTCAGGTCACAATAAAATCCCCCACCTGATGATGATGTATCCCACACATGATAGTAACAATTTTAATCACAGCTTTTGTGGCAGATGATATGAATTTGAATATTAGCTACAATTATTTTCAGAGTGCTTATGCTTCATACTTCACAATATTAAAAAATATATATAAAAAAACTACACGCACATTTTTCATTCTTTGGATTTAGTTGCATGTAGAGAAAATTTCAAGTATGAAATCTTCCATCCTCAGAGGATATTGTGTCTCTTCTGTTATTTCAAGTCTTTCTCTTCATCAATTATCCCCAATTTCTTATCAATATTATAAAGGTACCTTCCAGATTTGTCATTGTGTTTCAATTTTTTAGTACTTCTTCTTAGTCTTTCGCCCTTTATCAACAATTCATCATCCTAATATCTGTCCAATACATATTTTGAATCTATCTATTTGTAATCTGCCTCTTGTTCTTATATTTTCTAGGATCATTTCTCTCATTTATTCGTCAACTATTTCCAGTTTTTCATTTTTCATTGTTAACCTCATTACTCTCACTCAAAATGTACCTGCTAGTCCGATTTCGTTCTAGTTATTATATTTTGATTTTCATATATTGATCATGCACAACTGCTGATTTTTTGAGCAAAGTCATCTTCATCACATTTTCAACTTGATGGGTTTGGTTGTCGCTTTTGGGTTCTGAGAGCTCATATGTGATTATCGAAAAACAAATACATCCATAATATGTCTATTTAAGGCTGGAATCATAAATGGACCATACTTTTTTGAAAATGAGACTGGACAAGCAGGGACTATTATTGGTGCTCGATATCTTGGCATGATAACACAGTATTTCTTGTCGAAATTGGATAATTTTGATGCAGTTTCAACAAGACGGTACTACATGCCATAAAATTCTAGGACGTGTCTTCCCCCTTCGGTAATTTACAATTTTATGGGGTTATTTAAAATCCACAACAAAGCGTGGGTTTCAACGCTACATCAACGGAATTTCTGAAGTATGGTCATGGAAAATTGCGTATGTGTATGCAAGGATATGGAGGCCATTTGCCCGATGGTTTTTTTTCTATAGAAAATCCTTACCTACGTCCTTCATGGTTCAATGGAAACCTTCCAATCGAAAGACTATCCCCTTCATATTTTGTGTCAATTCTGAGACAAACTTTATTTCTATTTTTCCTCTACTTTTTCTTGCTTCATTTTTTAGGTCTGTCGATAATTTCTCAAGGTTCTCTAGCATACTAACTGCTCATGCTACAAAGCGATTTTGGTCTCCTACCATTTTTGTTTCTCCAACCTAAATTCAGACGTCAAAGCGGTCGATAAATTTGCTTGATGATTATGATTACACCGAACTCAACGAGTAACTTAACCGAGCCTCGAGCCCTTTCCCTACCAGATTCTGCTACAGGAAAAAAAACGTTTCCGAGTTTCCACAAGAAGTGGAAAAACGGAAAAATCGAATGCACGACGTCCCATTTCGTATTCGGTCGGTCGATTTGTAAAGAAGGCGGCGATAATGTATATGGCAGACGGCGCAAAAAGTGAAGACACAAACAAAGGGAGTTTCTGCAGGGCCAGAGAGCATATCGTGAAATACAAAAACGCGAAGGCCTTCGTGGAATGACTTTCCACATAAGCGCGGACGGGAGTTTTCCCGAGCACATTTCCAACATAAATCAATGCTCGGATGTCGAGTTGACAATTTTTCAGCCGCCATCTCACATTTATTTTTGTCGAAATCATTCATGAGATGGAAATGTTTATGCGAGTAGATAGGTCGGGAGGTCCTAGACCAACATGGAAATTCATCTCGTACCAGACGCAATAATTGTAATTCGTTGCTGGATCTGTGTAAGAATACTTTCCGATTGAGTGGTTTGTATAAGTAGATAGGCCAATTATTTTTATTCGAGGTTTATTCCGGTCAGAATCGAACGTTTTATTGAAGAAGAATAAGGAGAAAGTGAGTCGTTAGAGGATAAACATTCGCTGTAATTGAGAAACTTTCTATTCATTCTCCTATTTGAAAAAGGATAAAAGTAACCCGAAAGATTATTACCCAATTTCTACTTTGGGTTATTGCGCGAAAATTCTGAAAAACATTGAATTCTTGAAGACAATTTGGATTTTCAGATGGTGAATCTGCGGAAGGTGCAAATACGAAAATTTGGACAGGGTCGAATACCATCAGGTTCTCTTTCAGATCTTTTACATCTTACGAAAACCTTCGACACAGTCACGCATACAAGCAATTGAAAATAATACCAATATTCTTCACAGTAAGTGCCCCAGAAGTCGACGTGAAGCTCATAATAGTCATTGAAAAAAATCAAGAAAATTTGCACCCTGTAACAGTATTTCACCTTTTGCAACAGATCTAAACTTTTTGATCACTTTTTCTGTCATGGGATGCTGAATAATGGGTCTGTAAACTCTTGCTTGAAATGTTAAGTAAACTGATCCAGCTTAGGAGAAAATACCACTTCTCCCGCAACCAAAATATTAACATTTCGCCCATGTTTGACTCTCTTTTTGACAAGTAACATTGAAAGTTAGCACATTCAATGAGAATTCCAAAATGGTATGATAATTATTGTTATACATATTATTTAGTTACAATTCACAGCAGATGTTCGAATTGCTTGTTAGGGTCTTGAGGAAAGCTTTTTGGAACACTATAATAATTTTTCAGTAAATGATTTCGTTAACCTAAAAACTAACTTCTGATCTCAATTAATTACAGAGTAGGTATATGGATAACTGTTCTTCCAACTATCCCAAGAAGAATTACAATCCTGTCTCAATTTTTAGCAGACTAGCAAAAATGTAAATGGATTATTTTCAGTGTTGTATAAATTCTAACTGTGGATCGGTTTTGATCTATCCACTTCTCTTATTTCATGAAATATATCTTGAGGATAAATCAAAAGTTATAGGAAATGGTACATTACAGGTGCTATAATTTGTTTATAAAATAAAATAAAGTCCCAGATAGAACATAATGAGCCTAGGCAGATTTTGCCTGTCTTGCTCCATGTCCGATCTGAGGACTTCGTAAGTTCAACGTACATTTTGTATTTATCATGTTAAGTCAGTGAACAGATTACAGATTTGAAATATATTTGTTGATGTTTTCATAATTTGAAAATTACTTTTTTGAAAAGCTTTCACAGTGTCAAGCAGATGGCGCAGGAAGGCAGGCATGTTCTTTTTGTTTTTTGTCAAGTAGATGTTGATTTCAATATATCATAAAATACCTGATGATAATATATGATGATATATTCAATCAAAACCACTGACCAACTAATTTTTGTTTCAGGCCTAACTTTTACTGGAGTAGGTACAGTATACAATCAATGGTGAGTAAAATATCAACCTCGTAACATTCACTACTCGCATTCTATCGATCGAATTTCATGCGAGGCATAACAGCTTTGATTTTTTCCAACTAATTATTTTCAATAGCTGTTTCCCAACTCCCTCTTTCGACTTTCAACGACTGCCATCATAGCCGTAAACAAAGGCCTCTTCATTTTTTGTTTATCCCCTCCAACGACTGAGTACTCTGAATACCTAATTAGCAGTGCTCAGATGTAGCACTACTGGCGAGTGGATTGAATTGCATTGGCAGTGAATATTTCGAAGTAATGTAGGAAAAGTCACATTTATCCCACTCGTCGAATACTGATCCCACACCTGAAAATTCGAATCCCACCGCTGATACACCTGAAGATTCTCTCAGAGCTACGGAAAATCGATGTCGAGTGCTCGAGTCGACGTAATGAAAACACGGTAGTTGCAGCAGAGACTCAATTAATTTATTACTGGAAATGCTTCTTAGTATTCGGAGAGCAGTGGAGATGTTTTGCATGAAATGAGGATAATTAATTCGGGCAACTCTCGGCTCGATATTCGAGATGTCAACGATCTGCAAGAGATTTTTAGAGGATGGTCCGATTTGATGAAGATGGACGTTATATACAATTCCTAAAAGAAATCGATATCGCCTAGGACAATAAAAAAAGTCAACAAAACTATGAATCAATCATAATCATTGAAGTTGAACTATACATGAATGCTTAAAAATCTGTTGGAACACAAATTTATAGATGAAATATAATAATATCGCACGTCTATATCTGTACTTGGATATATATCTGAGGTATAGGTAGAAGTCTATAGGAGTAACAGGGAAATCAAATTTATTATATTCAAGATGCAACGCTATTCGCATCCTACCAAATGATTAATAAAGCAATATGTCTTGGTCGATTTATTTTATTTTTATTTTACCGAAGGGGTCCGATGGATGTACTGCAGCCAGAGGCTTATTGTTCTTCTCCTATAACTTTGATATCTCAAAAGATAATACCTCCTTTGAGAATTTTACAATGGTCATTAGGTCCTACGTTCTCTAGGTTTACATCAGATTCCCATAGTTGCGCTACTGTCCTTCAGTTCAGTGCCCCACGATTTTACAAAATTTTCAAGCCGAAGGAAGTACAAGTTTGGTGACCCTGGTGAAGTCCCATGTACTTTTGGTAGTTCTTTGACACGTCTTTTGATACAACTCTTAAGTGCGTTTTTAGGCTCGCCTAGAACTGGTTCTGGACCAAAGTAGAGTGATGATGAACTCTTCCTAATTAGTTGATCAGCTATTTCATTGCCTTCTCATCTACTGTGTGCAGGCATAGTTCAACATATTTGTTATTGACAGTTCAGAAGTTCGATGATACATTTCCAGATAAATCTGGGCAGACTATCCGAATGAATATGAATTCTCTTTCTCTTGAAGGCCTTCTTATTACATTTTTTGAACATTGAAGAATAACAATGATTTCTGTCTGAAACACAGAAGTGTTTTCACCATGCGCATAGAAATGTTTCAGAAGGAGTATTAAATTTTTGCAGCAGAGCCTTGCTCAGCCTTTGATTCTTCTATATACTAGGTCAGTTTACCGTTCTTTCCAGTGAGATAGTGAGGTATTCGTGTCACTCCCTTCGATCCAGATATAACTAGGAACCATGGCATCTCATTGAAATGTAGTGGAATATTTTCACGTTGATTTTTCTTATTAATACCGATTCTGAATATATGTACGGATAATCCAAGATAGGCCAGTTTGATTAATGGAGAATGAAAAAACGATTCATTTCTTATGTGAATAAAGAGCACCTATTCGTTTGGCAAATTCAAAATTCGTGGCAACTCAGTAATAACCACTTCCAAGGTTCTATCTATAGCGATAATTGTTTTTTGGATCCATGTAGTTTCTGACGCTTATTCCTAAAGTAGCAATAACAAATTTTATTTTATTGGTGCCCCATTTTATCCATTTAAAGCACGCCTGAGCGTGTTCATATCGAACTTTAAAGAACGCGCATTCAAACGTAAAATGGGGCACCAATAAAAAAATAGTATATTAAAGTATAAGTGGATAAAACTCGCGCGAGTATTTTAAAGACCTTTTTATCCACTTATACTTTAATATACTATTTTAATTGTGCTATTCTTTATCTAAGTGGGCCATCGATTTTCTTCGAACAGAATACGAAACACATCCTCCTGTAAGTATATTGATTGGAATGAAATTGCATGTCTTCCATGTACAATCACGGTAGTGCATCGTCTCATGACTCCCAAAGAAAATCTGAAATGAAAATTGCGTATTTCGATCACCCTGTGGGAAACAATGCGCCTTGTTCTGGCCTTCCTGTATTCCGGACCAGTAGACTTGTGTAAATATATCACGATAAGATCGATCTGGGTTCTTTCGCTTATTTGCCCTCGCCAAATCGACTTTACCAACTTTTCTCGGTCGGGAATCTCCCACGTTACACACATTGTTCACCTAGTGATAACTTTGAGAGCGTTACGCCTTAAATAGATAGCGCATCAATTTTCATTTTTCACTGTGGTGAACGAAGACTTATACCCCCATTAACTTACCACTTTCGACTCAATCCCACTTCTGATAATTTATCGGTGCAACCACAAAGGTATTATTCGATTCGTCGTTGAATATAAAATTCGAAAACACAACTCGTTTCCATCAAGGACCCGATGAAATTTTAATTCGTTCGGATACCAGTTCCTCTCGAATTCGGTTTTATAGAAAGGAAACCGTTCCCCGTTTTATCGACTCCGTGAATTAATGATGGGATAGTCCGAGTCGGAGAGTTTGACGTCTCGCTCGGTGGACTTTATGCGGGTGTTACAGCGAGGCGCTTCCTTTTGACCGCTCTCCCTGCCACAACTGAAGATAAACTTTGGTCGAGTTTGCCTTGGAGGATTCCGCCAAGTGACGCACGAGATCGCCCTGCCACCGAAACTCCGCATTCCGGATTCATGGACTGCTCCGGCGAGATCTCGCTCCTCTAATTCAATATCCCATGACTGGTTATTATCGCACTCCTCGAAATGAATCCCACATTCGATTCTGTTTATGCCACTTTTGATTGTTTTCTTGTTCCCCTCCTATTTCTTTCTTATCTCATATCCTTTTTTTTGTCCCACTTCTGATTTTTTTATCCCACTTCGATGTTTTTATCACACTTCTGATACTTCAATCCCATTTCCAGTTTAATTCTTCCCTAACTTCTGATTGTTTTCTTGTTCCCCTCCTATTTTTTTCTTATCCCATTTCCTTTTTTTATCCCACTCCTGATATTTTTCTTCCCCCTGCTGATTATTTTATAATTCTACTCCTGACTCTCCTCATTCACTTCTAACTACTTTTTCATCCCACTTCTGATGTTACGTTCTATTAAACTTTCAATTCTTTTCTTATCTCTTTCCAGATTTTTTTTTCTCATTCTGCTTTTCATTTTTTTTTCTATCTTTTTCATGATGGTTTTGTCCGACTTTCGCAGTTTTACTCATTATTTCCTAATTGCACTCCTGGTCCTTTTCTTATATCACTTATTCACTTCTATTTTTTACCCCTCTTCTGATGTCACTTTCAATTCCATTTCTGATTTATCCTTATTCAACTCTGATCTTCCTTTCATCTCACTTTTGATTTTCTTATTATTTCGATTCTGATTCTTTTCTTATCCCATTACTGATGGTTTTCTCCAACTTCTGATGTTACAAGCTCACTTCTAATTTTATTTTCATTCTACTTCTGATTCCCTTCTCATACCACTACTATTTTTATACTACCTAATTCTTATCGTCTGATTCTTTTCTGCTCCCACTTCTGATATTTGTTCATCCCACTTCTGATTCTGTTTTACCCACTTCCATTATCACATATTCGATTCATTTAATTATTTTTTTTGTTGATATTTCCCTCCTGTACTTACAGTACATGATAAAAAATACAAAAGCTCGCCGAAACTTTGTGTGGGGATATCCGTGTATATCAATCAATATTGGAACAGGTGTCGGAATCAGATGAACTTCTGCAGCTATTTGAATACTGTTCCGAGTGTCTCGTCAGGTCAATAAAAGTGGAGAGTTGCTTTCCCTACAGCATTTTTTATCGGTGTGAAAATATACAGAGTGTACATTTTGAAGCTTACAACGGGGGAATGAATATAAAAAGTGGATGAATTGAATTTTGTGCTGGAAAACTGCAAAACCTTCGTAAAACAAATTCCCTTTTGACGTCGATTCAGTAAATAATCGAATCAATAAGACTACCTTTACTTCACGACTGAAATAATATGACTCAGTTTGCAAGTTTTGATAAGCCGCCTGCGGGCATAAATCCATAACACGGACATAAGGGCATAAGGGCATGCCTTTCAATCCTATTTCAGCAAAGCAGTTATTTTTCAACTCAACCGCACACGACTGGCCAACCGGCCATGCTTAATGTTCACGGACAGGGAGAAAGGGTGAGAGGATTGTAAGGTAGGTAGGTATACTACGCGGCTTATTCTTCTCACAGGGTGTGTAACAGAATCGAAAGTGGGTCATGGTATCAGAAGTGGGATATCAAATCAGAAGTGGGATATAAAATCAAAAGTGGGATATGAAATCAGAAGTGGGATCGAAGTGTTGAAACAAAGGATTCTCGGATCGTAATTGTCGCGTATTGACCGGGACTTTCACTGGTGGAATTCGGGGGAAGGGTTTTCTTACGAATCGAGATCTTCGACGAGAGGAGGGTGGAGGCTGGTGCGTGAGTGTGGCGGCATTCGTTGAGGCATCCAGTCGACCGGCGACCCACCAAACAGGACTATTGATCTGGGGCGACGTTGCCGGTTCAGTCGCCAAGATCGCTAAACACGGAACGCACTATAAATTTTACTTTCCCCGCTGTTCTAAAACATTTTTTCGTGTTTCTGCTATGGAAAATTAATTCTAGGTTTGATATACGACAGTTTGTAGTTACTACTGCATTAAAAGCGATGATGTTTGCAAGTTGGACTTGGAAATGCAATGTCTTAAGGCAATTTCAATTGTGAAACTTCGAAATCACGGAATTCCTCTCGACTACTAACAGTTATTCGAACGCAGTAATAGACGTTTCAATCAGAAAAAACGACATGTTCTGTTCTTATGTCCTCGATGCACGCGATATACAGCGGTGAATACAATTATTGGTTTCCTTTTCTTTCCAATTATATTCATCTACGCTTTGGATACTTCAAAGTCGAGGAAATGTTGGGTAGAGCCATGTATCACAACAATTTTAACAATACCAAGGCTTGGAATGTTTGAAGGTCAAGAAAATGCACAAATACAGTTTTATTGATTTCTGATTATCAGCGGAATGCTGCTCATAATTCGATGTTGTTTTCAAATTGATGAATTGATTTCGATTGTATCGTAGTTTAGTAAGATTAAATCTATTCGATCGGTCCGTTTCGAATATTGCTCCACAGAATTAGCATAAAATGCCATATTGCGTGATGCCGAATGGTATGCCCTCCATATATCATCTGAGGCCAAAAAAATCTATAAAAAATCGTAATGGGGTTATCTACGGGTTAAATCTGCTAACCCTTGAGTACTTTAGAATTGAGTAATGGCATGTCTGTCAAAAAATTCGGAGTCATTATAGAACTTGATTGCTTCCAGTGCAGGTTTCTTACTGCAGAATGGGTAAAATCGAATCCAGTGTTGTTATAGAGGTTTTCTTGGATGTCAGTTGATCGTAAGGCTTGGATTGTTATGTATTCATCAATTTTTGGTGTTTCCCACATATCTTTCTTAACATACACCACAGCCAATTCCACACACTCTATATATTCTTCTGAAAGATTCTTCTGTGAGATGCGAAACAAATCACGAGGCCCATTTGAATGACAATGAGGTCAGCGTTCTCGCATATCCCTTCACATGAACTTATCTAGCAGTACTAAATCAACTGCGGCGTCTTCCTTTTTCGACACCACTTCTAGTGTCTCCCGGTCGTAATTCAATTGTTATCGCATATGGAAATGCTCGCGCGCATTGAAGGAATAATTTGGACAACCATCCACCTACGTCACCAGATTCGTACCCGTGTGATTTTTCCGATTCCGTGGACGCTCCCTCTTCATCGTACGTTACTTTCTCTCTAGGGTAATGCGATTTTGTAGCGGCAGGTCCAGCGGTCACCGCCTCAATATCGACCACAAAGAGATCGGCATATGGACGGAGAGCGGCGGCATAATACGTATCGCCGCGCCGTCGAGGTTTCAGCGTGCCTGCCACAGTTGGGTTCAACCAAAACAGCGCTGAATCGAACGTTTAGTAGGTATACGCAAAACAAGTACACTGTCGAAATATTCAGTGATGTATAAGATAATCTATACAAAGTATTAGACAGATAGATAGATAGATAGATAGATAGATAATATTTATTCACGTACCTATAACCTTTTACAGGATGTGAAAAGTCACAGTAACATAGTATCATATTATTTACAGTCATATTTATCTACATGAGAACATTACAATTACCGGGTGTTTCACAGTGGATGGAACATTAGAAGTATCTGGAGAACAGAAAACCAGATCATTTCGAAAATTTGTGGGCGTGGATAATCAAACTTGCTCTATCCGTCTAAAATATTTTTGTCAATACAGTGTTGCCACTCGTATCAGAAAGAAGTAGCTACTTTGTTATTTCAAATGGAACACCTCGAATATTATATCATTTTTGGAATCCTAAGTAGATTCCTCACAACTTTCCTACATAATTCTCTATACCTATCTGTGACGATTTTCGAGATAAAAATTATTTTGTCAAATTTTTGTGCGAAACCTGATCATTGAAAAATGTCAATTTTTTCCCAATGCAAATTTACAAAATATTGCAATTTGACTTGAAGCTGCATAAGACCATCAAGTATTCTGTCGATGAATTGGATCTCAGTTTCAGCATACAGGGAGGCTCAGAAGTGAGTGCCTTTCGGGGACTCATGAAAATGACTGAAACTCCGTTTTTTTAAATGTATATTATCACTTATTTGAAAAGCTGTAACATTTTCCAATTCAATTGAGTATACTTTCCCTATACCTATCTCGTACAGTTTGTTAGTTATGATCACTTATGTTATGAATTCGTCTTCAATAAAATAAATATTGGATAGTGATTTAGATAGTAGGCTATGAACTCATTCTGAGAGAGAACTCACATATTATTCCTTTATTGTCATCCTGTATTCAAGTTGCATGGGTGTGAAAGTACTATGGCAGAAAATAATTACTTGAATGTGGTTTTGATTGATTTATTCATCATTTATGGTCAATGTAACAAGAATATCAGTAGAACATGCAGAGAGTTTGTTGAAAAGTATGCTGATTTACCTCGAATGAATTTGAGAATTATGTGGGAAAGTTGTGCGGAATCTTATAAGAATTACAAAAATGATATAATATACGAGGTGTCCTATTTGAAATAACAAAGTAGCTACTTCTTTCTGATACAAGTATTGACAAAAATATTTTAGACGGATAGAGCAAGTTTGATTATCCACGCCCACAAATTTTCGAAATGATCTGGCTTTCTGTTCTCCAGATACTTCTGATGTTCCATCCACTGTGAAACACCCATCATTTTCAACTATTTCGAACTTGTTGATAATACTTTGGGATTGTTTGAAAATTTATAACATATCTTTGAATAGAAATATGTATACATCATTTTGTTGGAAACAAATATAAATTTCGACCTTAATATCTGCGACATGTTCATGTCGGTAGGTATTCATCTAAAGAATAAAATTAATTTTCTTTTGGGTATTTTTTCAACATTATCCACATTTTTTACTTGAATTCTCTATTTGAAGAATAAGTTGCAAGATACTTGAAAAAAGCATTGCAGATACCAGGTACAAATAATTTTATAAAAAGGTATTCAGAATAATTCCTCAAAAATATTGTCGCTCATTTTCCTTATGATCCCCAAAGGAGAAGAGTAACTGCACAGTGGCAGAGCTCGGCAAACAGGTGTTATATTTCAAGAATATTTTTTATCGTAGGATGAGCATTTGACCTCTTGAAGTCTGCATTTTTATTATTGAGGTACTGGAGTGGCTTTAAATCACTGGTGCTGCTTGAATTTCCGCCACTTGTGACCTTCTCTTGACCTTCATTGTTGTTTGAAGCCTCTGATTTTTGTTTTTCAGATCGATTAATCCTTCTGGTGTCAGACAGGACAAGTTCTTCTATATTTTCATATCCATATTTTTATATTATAACTTTATATTTTTGTTAGAATTTCGACTAAAATCAACAAACTTTGCAGGCAGATAAAAGATTTCTCTACAAATAAATTTGTCATCGTTGTGAAGTCACTGTGAAGTGTTGCCATTATTATTGATGCTCAAATATTCCCAGCTATTTCTTTACCAATCAGGAGTTCAGTGGTTAGGTAAATAGTTTATAATTTGCATGAACAATATTTAAAGATAACCAAATCTGACAGAACTATCTTCCACAAATGAATATATCAACCATATATGTGCTCAACTAAGACATTGCATTCGTTGTTGAATTTTTGTTGTTGTAATAATAAATTGTAGATGGAAATGTTTTATCCACTTTTACTCTCGTAGATACATCGTCTATCATACGCGATTTCTCGGTTTTCTTATCCGTTTCTATAAAACGGTTAAAAACGATCCGCGTCGAGAAATAAATTGCGATGCACCTGAAGACGGATGGCGGCACTTGAAGGGTTTATTTATCAGCAGAAATAGCAGGTTTCCCACCCGCTTACAATGAGAGTCATCTGTTTCCGATATGAGTTATCGCGATGGAAAAATAAAAAGACGATTTATTTATCCGTAATAAATTGATCGCTGTTGACTGACGTTTCGTCTCGGAATTTGTACGCATCTGAAGGAATATACGACAGTGGCGCCCTCAGGGAACAACTTTACTTCATGCGTTTTTCAAAATTCAAAGCATGTTTTACTTCCGATGATATTCCCAACTATTTTTAACATTAACACGAGTCTTCATTGAACAATTTCTCTGATTGTTTACCTCCAGAAACTTTCTTAATTTTTTTTTGGAAGTCACAGCGTTAAAATCAGTCACATGGTTTTTCACTCATAGCATTTCATAAGCCTCTGCCAAAAATTGTTTACTGAAAAAAAACTCATAATTCATGAGTTGACTTTCTCTTTCGATGATAGAAAGTAGAAGAAGTCCTAGTACGTTAATCGTCCTAGATAGAGAATATAACGTATGTACACCTAAAATAACATTTTAATATCCTAATAGTGTTGAATGTAGTGTTTGAATTTTGTATTATCATTTTGACCTGGATATTGATATCTATTTCAGAATTACTCTATGGTTATTCAATCAAAAATATATCTACATTCGACAAACTCTATAAGACAAAGATGGAGGAGATTCTTGAACTGCAAAAGTACTCGGAGAGTTGGATTTTGATGATGATGAAATAGATGAGGTGATTTTGCTGCATGTTTTCGATATGAAGACAATGTTTTTCATTAATACTGCATCCCTTTCTCATCTCAGAGTTCTGAAAATGATGGTATGCCCTGCTATTTGTATGATATTTATCTGGATACACACCACCTATTTAGTTCTTCAAACGGGTCGTATCCATAGATTTCTTTTGATGAATGCAGACCATATTCATCTTCATGCTTTCAATATAATCATTTTCAAAAACAACAAATAAGCTGAAGATTTCAATTCACCCAACGACCACAACTTGATGGAGACTCTGTAATGATGAACAAAAACATTGTCATATGAAATATATTGTTGAATTCAATTTGCATGATTTCATGCATATTTCTACTCATGTCCTGTACAGTTTTGCTTTTTTCACCACGTGCTAATTAAGGTGAGTCTACGTAGACACGCAAACCCACAAGACATGAAAACGTAAAAATCCGCATGCCCAGATGTGAGATCGAATCTTTACGTTAACATTCGTGGAGCTACTTTAAATCTCTAATATTCGTCCGATAGAAATCGACCACATCCAAACTATGGAATTCGGCTTTTCGGCTGATATTATTGTAATGAAACTGTGAATAGGTACTGATATAATGGCGGTCTCTTCGAGGTTAACCCGTCAAGTCCAGTCTTCACACCCCTTTGTGGTTAATTTGGTGACCTGCAGAACGTCTCTTTTCATCCAACGAACAGCGAGGCTCTGGAACACATTGCCCAGGGAGGTGTTTCCCGAGGCATACGACCTTCAGAAATTTAAAAAGAACACCAATTCCTACCTCCTTTCCCTTGCTTCTCACGATGTTCTCTGAACATTACAGGATGTCTCCTTTCGTAAGAAGTTTTATATAAAGAAAATAAAAAAAATGAGGAACATTTCAATCGTCTGTGAGAAATTATCTTCCACTGACTGAACGAATGCATTTCATTGAGGAAGACGACTTTAAATCTACTGTGACAGTGAGAAAATGCATTAGTCAAAATCCTCATTCGAGTAACGACATGTGGAATTTGTTTATGAAATATTTGAGAAATATCCAATTTTCACTTGATTATAAAGATTGCGTGAAATGTACGCATCTTCTCGAATCTAAATTATAATCATGTCCAGAATGGTTTCTATTGATTTAACTTTGTATACAGGGTGATACATTGGGAAATGGGACATACTGTGAGAGTAGGTAGAGATCGCCAAGATGGTTCTGAAAAAAACCCATATGATGGGCCTAGCGCCCTGTATAGACGAGATACAGAGTGTTTTTTATGTATGTCTCCAATTTCATCAATGGCTCATAACTTACAATCCGCATTTTATATTTTATTCATTTTCACAACATAAACTTATTATCCTGTATGCTACCGAATACCGAATGAATGAATATCGTTTGCAGATATAAAAAGAGCAGAAAAAAATATTCCTCAAGTTATTAGCCATTGAAGAAATAGGAGAAGTCTGTATGTCGCTTATACAGGGTGCTCGACCAATCATATGGGATTTTTCGTAACCAGCTAGGCAACCTTCATCTACCCTTACAGTATGCCCATTTCCCAATGAATCACCCTGTTTAGATAAGTGACGTTTCAAACTTGCGTTGCCGAGAGTCAGTGCTTTCCCTTAAATGTTTAATGAAGAATAATGTGAAATAATGTTCTGTTTGAAATGAAGAGAAATGAAATGAAATAATAAAGAACAGTATAAATTGATGTGGAATAATTCGTAATAAAAACTCGTTAAAGACGACCCGTCTGTCATTAACTACACACGTTCAGTTCAGTCACGAATTTCTGGCTTTTCCGATCTTTTGTTGACTGACTTCTTGTCTCGGGATTTCCATGAATTTAAAGAGCAAAATGGCGTCGGCGCCTCCAAGAGAGGGGTGTTGCCGCGAGATGTTGGCCTGAATATTCATGCAGCTTCCCGTTTATTAATTTCGTTAATAGGATGTGTAAGATTAAGTTTAATGAAGTTGCAACACCGGGGCCGATTCACAAGAAATCTGGTGTGGATTCATCATTGGCAATTTTACGATGCTTGACTGGAAACTCTGTCGAATTTGTCGAACAATTGTTTACTCACATGCGAGAAAAAAATTTCAATTCAATGAATCTGATGTTGATTTGTAATATTTTCTAGATTATCTTATCGATCATGAATTGATCTCTGATTATTGTTCGGATTGATTCATAAATTTTGAAACTATGAAAAATGAACTTGTTCTATCCATTCAAGGACAGCTTGTCAGAATACGCACTGTTGCCGCTAGTCTTTTTTTTTTCAGTGATACTGTAAAGAAAAGAATAATTATCAGTTAATTGGAATAAAACATACATGTATCGATTTATACAATATTGAAATATATACCCAAAATTTAATAATCCAAAAATATCGCGGAACATTTATTTGATATTTGAAAGGCTGCTACAACGATTGTAAATTATTGATTGTATAGTTTTCAATTGTCAGTAATTGAATTGAAAGACAACATTATCTGTCAAAACTTAATGTAAGAGATAGACAATGATATATAACAAATAATCAATAGTGAAATATTGTGACTATTTCATGATTTCTACTGAAATATGGAGTCAGCTTCTGAATGCTTCACGGTCTTACACACAGGCCTGGAAACTGGTAGAGTAAGGGTTGCTCAAACGTTGAGGAAGTTTTGGTGGTTCCCGTGTTTCGCCACCTATAGCGCTGCCCTCTCTTTGTCCCTTTGTCAGCCAATCACAAATCAGATCCGATCAGCTTCGTAAAAAAACGTATGTTTTTTGATTTTGCAAGATATGATATTTTCAGTCATTGATTTCATTCACCATTCAAGTCCTAACCGGTCGTTTTGTTTGCAATACGAACTGGCAAAGAATAATCACGTGATCATACACTAAGAGAACTATACTCCTAACGGATAAGTTTGGCAAATTATTTTTTGAAAATAGTGACACCCCCACCACTCAGAAGTACCATAGTTTCCAGACCTGCATGTACGACCGTGGTTTGATCACCACTTTCATTTCCAATTTTCTAATATTCAATTTTTTCTTCTGAAATAAATGATTTCGACAAATCATTCAAATAACAGGTGGTATTCAAAATATTAAGTATTCTCCATTTAAGTTCAGTTGAGTCCATTTTTGAAAATGTTGTTGAATATTATTTGTTTTTTATATATATAATAATAATTATAATAATTTGTTTTTTAATCTCGTTTGCAAAAAATTTTAATGAGAATTTTTTAATTCTGCTTCTGAAATCTTCTTCAACGATGTATCGAGCGACCCCCGGCTTGAAAAATATAGGGGGTAGCCAAGGGAGGGGATGAACAGGGTGACAATTTTTTTATATAGCAAACACACCCTTTGAATTGAAAATTGACATATCCGAGCGTTTCTCATTTTCTCGATAAGCAAATTAACCTTTTCAGCTCCGAATCTTGATTTTTTCAGACGGTGCTAAATTTGAAATATACGGTCTTCCTCCCTTATTATGTTCGAGTTCCAATTCCCCTGTGAAATGTGGATTTGATCGCTTCCTTAAGATGCATGGCTGATCCAAAGACAGCAGACAAGTGCTGTTAAGATGTGAAATAATGAGAAATATTGTAGCGTGACCATCTAATAAAGAGTTTTCCAATAAAAGGTGTTATTTTGATATTCAAAGAAAAATGATCGGATGTTTATTTCATTATAAAGAAGAAGCTATGCCCCCAATAGTAGAAAATAACATCAAGCAAATGACCACCACGACCACGCTCACAGGACCATATCCTTTTAATGAAAATTTCCATAACCAAATCGCAAAGTGGCTGCCCTATATCCTCGATAGCCTCACGAATTCCACCTTTGAGGTCTTGGATCGACGCTGGGCTATTGGCGTAGACTTTCTCTTTCACGTGGCCCCAAAGGAAGAAGTTGCAAGGTGTTGAAGCACAAGATTTCGGTGGCCTGTGATCACCTCTTCGAGAGATAACAAAGGTCCGGGAACTTTTCCCGCAAAAGATCAACGGTTTCGTTGCTTGTGTTGCGCCGTCAATAATTTCATGGCGTTCTTGAAGCGTGTATCTTTCCATTTTTATTAATGGCGTAGTTTCTACTTGTCAAATGTCGAAAAATGACAGCTTCAAAAGTGACATCTACCGAAATAGCGGGCTATTCAAAATAACACCTCTTATTGGAAAACCCTGTATAATGTAAAATGATGTAAAATAACGATAAATGTAAGATACAGTAGGATAACAATCGAGATGAATGTTTTTCGCTTCGCCTACATTGAAACACACCGTCTCGCAGCTCTTCGTACCTTGTTTGAAAACATTCGACTGTCGAGTGGCTGGTAACGAGTGACGAGGGCACAGCACCCTCGATGCTGTGACACCGTAGCCGTCAATTATTTGGACAAGTGCGACACGCTTTATACCGACCGACCGCGAAATGATGTACCATCGCGACCTGTCAACACGACCTGTCGACTGTCACTTAACTGAAGAATAGTTAGGTGGGTCAGGAGTCTTCTCGAAAGGAATTTGAGAATCGTACCATACAGGTGTGTAGTGTGATGTTCATATATGTATATGTGGATATCTAAATAACGATCATGGATGGAACATATTTTGCGATTTATCGGACTCTCTGAAAAATCTGTTGCTTTTTTCAATAATTATTTAGATGGCAGGAAACAAAGGGTTCTTCTGAATAAAAGAGTCTCGGACATCAGGGACCTGAAATGTGGTGTGCCACAGGGATCCATTTTGGGACCTATCCTTTACACTATTTACACCGCATTTTTCAGTACTTTTGTGTCCCACTGTTACATACAAATGTATGCTGATGATACCCAGTTGATGTATTCCTTCCCTCCTTCAGATATAGCAAATGGGTGTCTGAAAATCAACGAAGATCTTGACAGAATCTACAATATATCTTAAGATCACTCTCTCTCTTTGAATCCGAATAAATGTAGTGCTATTATATTCGGAAAACAAACTGACAGATTGCTCTATTCTCAAAGAATTTCTATTTCAATAAATAATATCCCTGTCCAGATCTGCGAAATTGTTCGGAACCTAGGTCTCTGGATGAATTATTCCTTACGATTCGAGAATCATATATCGGAATGCATTCGTAAATGTATCTGGAAAGTAAAAATTTTGTACAGCTCTCGCACAATGCTAAATATTGAACTTAAAAAAATGTTTTGCGATTCCTTTGTCCTATCCTGT
Organism: Plagiodera versicolora; assembly: GCA_037013635.1. Lineage (NCBI taxonomy): Eukaryota > Metazoa > Arthropoda > Insecta > Coleoptera > Chrysomelidae > Plagiodera > Plagiodera versicolora. The sequence continues at coordinate 3,891,393 of CM072991.1, read as the reverse complement.
TTTTGAGCCTGTCTCACTGCTGCAATATGCACAAAGAATTAAAAAAATTCAAAATTATTGCCTGCGATTTGTTCATGGTGTTCGCAGACGTCAACCAATCAGCCATAAACTCCAAGAAGCTGGGTGGTTGAATATGAAATCTCGTAGGAAACTTCATTGCGCCACTCTTTACCATAAAATAATTTCAAAGAAAATCCCATCATACCTTTACAGAAGAATAATATTTCGAACAGTATGAACGTAGTTTCTCTCATAATGTATCCGCTATTCACAATGCTATTCCGACTGTATTAAAAAATAAAAACCTCACTGTATTTCGAAATAATTACATATAACTCCTAAAATCCTCCAATGTCTGAAATTCTGTCTCCATCATAAAATAATTCCATTTATTTTAGTAGAATTTCATGTATGATGTTTCACATATTATTTGTATTTTGTACCTACTATTTTTTTTTCTCCATTTGTCAGTATCACTATACGAAGATTAAGTGGAAGACCATCTTGTGCATTCATTGCAACAGATAAACTTCGCCTTTTCAGCCTAATCATATATTCGTATGTTGTCATATACTATTGTGCTGAATAAAGACTATTATTATTATTATTATTATTATTATTATCATTATTTGTTAGTGATTATTTTCGATTCTTGAAATAGGCACGTAATAATTTCAACAGTTTCTTATTTGTCAAAGATTTTATGCTGGATCACTGATCGATTTTATGGAGTAAACTTTTTTCTCTTCACTAATAATTTTTTTGATTTCTCCCAAAAATCTCGAAGAACAATGTTTTCCTTATACGCCCTAATCGATTTGACAGTTAAGAGATAATAATTTAAACAAACCGCACACGGTTGTCAGAAGAATTTCCAAGAAATAATTCATCTGATTAGTTGCCAACGAGTTCGATATTGTCTGTCAGAAGAATCAATGACTGATAACCGTCAATATCTCATGGATTTCAGTATGGACAATCCTAATGATTACTTAGTGACTTCAATGTAAGTACTCCATCGATGTGGATCTGAAAAATATAATTTAAATTTTTTCAAATCTACATCCACAATTTGAGAGATGAGAAATTTGTGACAGTGTTGAGAAATGGAAATTCGTGGTCGCTAATTAGTTACATATGAATTAATCATATGTCAGTTTTGCTTTGGGCTTCAATCTTACAATCAAAAATAAACACATTTCTATATGACGTATATACAATGTATCGTCATCTCTTTCATTGGGGCTCACCTAATTTTCGAAGAAAAACAAACTTATTTTGATCACCTTGTAAATCTAATCACTATGGAACTAGATACAGATGAAGGAAAAATCAATGATCCTAATATTCATAAATGTAGATTTTATCGCTGACTTTGATTCGCACCTTCATGACAAACTTGAAAACACTTTCTTCCACCAGCAGCCAGTGTTGCCTATTCCAATCAAATTTCACGAACATTATTATCTGAAGAAATATCCGAAGTCTTTGAAGTGGATGAATGAACTGACATCCATTGAAAGGTCACGTAGGTTCAAAGAGAATGATTGAAACCTCAGGGACAAGTACATTTGGAGAGCAGGAATGGACTAATATTCATTACTGAAAGGGTCTGAGGAATGCACTACAGCAAGAGGCTTATTCTACTTTCTCTCAAAATAATATCATGAGAGACATTAGTCCCTTTGAGTAATTAACAAAGATCACTAGGTTTCAAGGTGCCTGCGTTCTCTAGATTCAAATCTGACTCCCCTAGTTGTGTTACTCTTCGGTAGTTTAGTGTCTCACAGTTACACAAAATGTGTTCGATATTCTCTAGCTTGGAGTCACACGATTCGCACATGGTAAAGTCCCATGCTTGATCTGTCTTTTGATACTGTTCTTGAGTGAGTAGGATATAGCTGAACCCTCTCTAGCTAGTTCTTCAGCTACTACATTGCCTTATCCATTGTGTCCAGGAACCCAGATCAGTTCAACTCCATTTTCCCTTCAGTGTCAGTTTAACAATACATTCCCAATTAGGTCTGGTCTCAAGGAGGTATTCTGGTCTAGAGGTCTTTGGGTATTTTTCAAAATGCGTGAAAAAAATTTAAAACATTTTTACTGACAAAAAGGGACGATAAGTTCCCGCACCGGATTCTATTCTAACTACCTGAATGAATATGAATTCTCTTATAATCACATATTTTTGTACATTACAGGAGCCTATTTCCATTTCAGTGAGAATTTCATTACGTATCATGAGCGGAACACCCTGTACTGGAGACTGAAAATTCCATAACAGATTTGGCAACGTTGTGTATGAATTCTTGATTGCAGATACTCGAGGCAAGTTGTTATTTTTACTACCTTTCACTTATCATTTATCGGGTTTATTGTTGTGACGAGGATGAGTAGAGTTAGTTCTTGAAATGACCAGGACATTTTGACAGTTTTCGTGTTAGCTTCACCGTGGCCGGTAGTGCGTATTTATATACAGGGTTATCGTTATTTTCGTGTCGTTTTATTCGTGTACTCCTGCACGGTGTTTGAGAAGTGTGTCAGGATCAATAAGGTTGGTAAACAAATCCGAATATAAACATACACAAACAGCGTTGATATTGGAAAAGCATTATTCGTTCGGTATTTTTTTAATTATCGATGCTAGTGGGTTGTAAATTATCATGGCTTGAATGATATTTATGTTTCTTGCGAAACAAATCCAAGCTATAAATTTATGATATTTTGAGTGAAAGAAGAGCTCATGAGTAAATTTTCAGATCGGTTTTTGTCTAGTGTGATACAAAAAATAAAAATAACAACGATCGCGATAAAAAACATTTTTTTAATCCTGAAAATATTTTTGTCGAGATAGTAAAAATATAAAATTCAAATAATGGTAACCAACCATAATTACTACATATTTCCAGAATATTGTGATGTGAAATCAAACATTCGGTAAACTTTGTTGACAATTTATTGGACTGAATCAAAATAAACAACAAAATTAATATTATTCCATTATGCAAAACACATTCAACTCAAAACAAGATACCTATTGACTATAGATGGTCATAACAATTCTTCAATGAATATTGCTAGCACTGAGAGTTTATACAGAGTGTCAATTCTACAACTTACAGTGAGTCGTAAATGAAAAGAGAAGAAATTCAATTCCCGTTCGAGGATAGAAAAGGAGTAATTGATGCAGAGTAAGTGTTGCAAAGGAAGAAAAACACATCAGTATGCGGAAATAACTTTTTGGGCATGGATATTGACAGATTCTGCGTTCGGACTCTTGTTGACTCGGTTAAATATGTCTCGATATGGCGGACAGCATATTTAAGTCCTTGATACTTAATGATTAAGACAACCAAAAGAACGATTCAATCTAGCTTGACGTAAAAAATTGTTGGACTTTCAGCTGAATTATTATGCAAAAGAAGTTAGGGATTGATTGGACAATAATTATCATCCAAATAAAAAGGTCTAGAAGAAGTCTCGTTCAGTGGCCGCCCAAGTTATCAGACTCACCACTTATTTTTTTTTCTGACATAGTTAACCAATCTCAGTTCACAATTCACGACGAGAAATTACTAAAATTTTGATCCAGTACAATAATCGAAAAATAGAGTATTCACAAAACAATTTCATCTGTAGATGAACATTCGAGTATTTTTTTCAGATAAATGGTTCTTCATTTCAACAATATGAATGAAACAAAGTGAACTATTTGAAGTTTTGGAGAATTTAAGTGTCCAGTGAAGATCAAATTGATATTTTTGAGAGATGAAATTTATCACAATATATTCCATTCAGTGAAATTGATTAATAAACTTCTGTTGAGAATAGACAAATTCAAAGAAAGTATGATCCACTCAACAACTAATCCAATATTGAATACAACAAAAATGCCAAAACTGGATATTCGAAAACAATAAGGAATTAGAGGAGTTCATATCAATTATTTTTCAGGAATCATATCCCTGTTTCTCCATGATTTTTGGAACACCCTGAATAGCTGTGAGAAATTTAAAAGAAAACTGTTATTTGTTGAATTAACAACGATTTATTTTTCTGTATATTATGGTATTTGAGTGTGAGCTGTTAAAAAAGACCTGGAGTGTTATTTTCAAACTTGTACAAATATTTTCGATCATTTTAACGATATCAATCAAATTTCTTTTACATATCTATGTGAAACATATTGAGTTTCTTGGAATAGATTATGCCTAATTCTTATATTAACATGAATCCATCATCTTATCACTGCTTTATTACCCCTCAAGGTATTTTTGTTTTATGGACCTCATCAGATATTACATTGTGTCGTTGATAATAGCACTTAGGTATTCGATGATAACGAGTATCTATATCATTCGAAAATAGTTCATATTCGAATTTCTTGTTCCGAAAGAATGTATGTTCGTTTTCTGATAAAATAGAACCGTTGAGTTGTTTCACCACAACAAAATCATTTCCTATTTTCATATACAGGCTGTCCGTTTCTCGAATGGGGATGTCGCTCATCAAAAGAGATACGAAGTTGGTTTAATTGGAGCTAAGTGGTGTATTTTTGTGCTGAAGAATCATCTGAAGATGAATTTCGTTCTGATTTATCGAATTGTTCTTGCGGATCAACTACTTTAATGAAATGGTTAACAGAACTTATTCAGCGCCAACGTCTCGTCTAGGAACTGTCAAAACATATAACAATATATTTCCAAAGCACCCTTCGCAAAAAAAAAATTAATTATATACCTGATAATGAAATGAAATTAAAATTGGCGTTCATGAGAAAATCCAAAGTTGACAGGTGTTTCTCGTCGATTTTCAAAACTGTCCATATAATTTCGATTTCTTTTCACATAAATGCACAATGTTGCCCTATTCTAATCAACTTCGTATCTCTCAAGACAATGGAGATCCCCACTCAAAAAGTGGACAGCCTGTATATGCGTAGTATTATCACTTAGTATAGTCAGCATTTTTATTAGTAAATTAAATTCCAAGGTGACTGAATTTTTTCGAAGGCAACCGGATTAAAATATTAACGGATTATCTGACGTTTGAATACACTAGAATATTATCTCGCAAAGGATAATATACATTATGCGATATACACTGTGTCCATTTTCTCGTTTTGTTTTTCTAGTACTAGTGATTGTTATATGTATTATATTTGATTATGAATATGACATAAAAGATAAAAATTGGGAATATCATGGAAGAGTTTCAATTCATGAAAAAAAATCTAATACAATAGAAATATACAGGTACATTGAAAAATAAAAAAATATCCAATTTTGTGATTGGCCAAATTTGCGTTGTTTTATTAAACATTATGTGTAGTCTACTTGAAATTCAAAGTATTTTCAAAAAATATCATTATATTGATTAGCAATTTCAACAGAATTCTCACCAAATATGTGATATACATAATTATTCGAATGAAAAACAATAAAATGAAATTCAGATTCCGATTGTGAAGCAGCCCAACGTCTCCTTTCTGCTAGTCACATTTTACTGATGCACCCTGTATGAATGAAAATATTTTAAAATTTACTTTCAGAATATCCACTAGGTGGAAAGCAATGAAAAAATCGACACAGGAATAACCCTTTATAGTTATTATCAGAATGTTTAACGACATAAGGTTATTATTTATGTGAAATCTAATTCGTGCTATATTAAGAAAATTTTATTATAAAGGGAGTTTCTTCATAAGTTTACGCGATCTATACAAGGAGAACCACGAGTAGCATGATTCTGAAGATTTGGGGATATGCATCAATCGATTCATGAATGTTCAAATAAGTTCGATGAACATCTCACAATAATTGAGAAAAATTGCGAAACTCAATTTTTTCGTATGGAAAGCCTAAGTTGAATTGAAATCATAGAGGGAATTCAAAAATCGTATGGAATATAGGGTATTTTAATTAAAATAACAAATATGGCGTCATTTCCGGTGGAAAATTTCAACTTTGAACGCATTATATCTTTTTAACCAACAACATTTGTATAAGCGATGTTGCGCTTAATTGTCATATTTTGTCCTCTCTACTCTTCAATTCAATTCAATTAAATTTTTTTTCGTCTCATATTGTCTCAATTTTCGGATTACTCTAGCTGAGATGGTTCTAAAAATGTATCACATGTTGATTCCAATTGGTACAGGGTGGACAAAAATACAATAGTTGTTGTGTGTGTAATGTGTCTTTTTGGTAGTAATAAATGTAAGGTTGATTTCAAACACTAACTTTTTCATTAAAAAAAAACAGTTATACAAATTTCATGCACCCCTTCAAGTGCTGTATATTAACATGGGATGCTCCAATGAAGTTTCTTTGTATGAAAAATCCTATCTTTTTTTATGAGGAATCACCCCTCAAATGTTTTACACTTATACCCTGTAGTTATGAACGATAAAGCAGCTCTGATTTCATGTTGATATCGTGCATACGAGTTGACATATCCGGAAACAAATAATCTGGAGTATGTTCAAAGGCAACAAACCACATCTAAGTTGTCGAATAATCGATAGATCGTTAAGAGAGTGCCCCATTATTCCGTATAGATTCCAATTAGAGCGAGACCAAATTAGGTCTAATTCTATTTACATCTGACCCCATTCTGGTCCGCTCGAATCGCTTCCTGCTGATTGAGTTATCGACAGTCAGTCGACATGTCTTAATGACCAAGACATTTCCTCCAGATAATTCCTCCATTAACGCAACCTCCACCACATCCAGCCATGTTTTATTTTCTTTCCTCTCGGTCTCAGGGAAGAATTAGTTTCACTTAGATGTATCGACAAACTGTATCCCCATAAGCTCCTAAAGAAAATTGATTCCAAGACAACCGAAACGTACTCGACGAAAGGGCCCGGGAGGAGATCCTTGAGGCACACCTAGCGTGACGGGGGTGGTTGGGAACGGACAGCTGCAATTAACATCGAACCGTGTGCGTCTGTCTTTGTCGACGTCATACGATTATCCAGGAATTAGGTCTCGCTGTTTTAATTGCACCAATTACGGTTGTACCTACATGCATTCGTCTTCGCCCACGAATTACGGATCGTCTATTCACGGATGTGTCGGGGGTTTGAAAATTCAACCAGGACCGGTTCAAATATTGACCTCGCAAGCGTCCTTGTGTGGACTAGACTAGTAATTGTCAACTCATGCATTGTCAGATTCATGTAATCGACTAGACCATGTGCTAATGAAGTCGTTATTGTAGTTGATGTTGACTGACAAAAGCAAGTCAATTACTGTATTCGTTCATATTGATTACTTTGGTTGATGATTTCTGGCCGATAACTGTATTGACAAGATCCTGTGCGAATAAATTCAATCTACAAGTTGTGATTGCTATGAATGTGATTGACAAAAGCAAACCAGTTACTATAATTGTTTATATTAGTTACTGTAGTTGATAATTTCTTGCCAAAAACTATAATTGACAAGCTCGTTTGTCAATCAATTGAGTCTACAAGCCATGATTGCGATCAATGTGACTGAAAAAAGCAAGCCAACTACTAGATTTGTTCATATTAATTACTTAAGTTGATGTTTTCTGGTCAATAACTGAATATATCGACAAGATTGTGTACGAATCGATTCACTTTACAAGTCGCGATCGCAATCAATGTGACAAAAACAAGCCAATTACTTTACTTGTTCATATTGATCACTGTAGTTGATGGCTTCTTTCCGTGCCACTAAGTGTAAAGTGACAAATTCGCATTTCAATCAATTGAATCTACAAGTCGTGATTGCAATCAATGTCAGCCAATTATTATATTTTTTCACATTGACTAGTGTAGTTGATGATTTCGTGCTAAAAACTGTGCTTGACAAGCTAATCAATTACTATTGTCAAAGTTATGCCAATTGCTGTTATCGACGAATGCGAGCCAATTACTATAATTGTTAAGTTGATCCCTATTAGTGTAAATGATTAACCGTCGAATGCTAGTTATGAAAACTCCAATGCCAATGAAATATCTTATGACATTTTTGTCAATATCTGGTTCTCCAAAATAAAACGACACTTGACTCGATGATACGTTGACTGGTTTCGTTGTGTTCAATATACGATGGGTGATGCCATTTATCCAAAAATCCAAATTGGTGAAATGGAATTTCAATAACGATGAGCTTGACTATAGTGATCTGAATGTGATGAAGAATATTAATAAGATGTTCAGGAAAACGTGAAAAATTTCTCAGATAGAAAGTGATTCAATCTGAAGGAGAAAACCATAGTATCCCTGATATAAGAAGGGGGTTGAAATTAATTTTCATTCTCGAGTTTTCACTTCGCATGATGAAGGCTCTAAAAATTTATTGAATTAGCTGAATTATGTGAATGAAAAGAGTATATGTTTCATGAAAAAAATTTTCTTCAACGGTTCTTTTTCTCGAAATAGCTCAAGATATGGTTTCTCATCTCATCAGGTGTTTCTTCTCTCTAATGAAGTGCTTGTAGATTGCCATCCAATATTTTCGAGTTCTTTTTGAATCTGAGAGATTTTCCGCATTTTTCTGAATACTCTGTATAATTTAATTCCATTTTCTCTAAATGAGAACGAAATGCATCCGATAGAGTGGTGATAAATTCAGTATTTGTATCATAACCTGAGTGTCCTGGAAACTTCCTAAAAATCATACGTTCCAAACATTTTGAGAACGTTCCTCGAGACGGACCTGATATGAGCTATATTCTCTATATTTGAAATTACCCTACACGCACCATGTTAGCAGTGAGTGCTATCAAAGTATCGTCACTCCATGTCTTGAGTTCTATATGGTTGTAGTGCAAAACAAGTAGAAAGCTATCTTCTTATTCTGTTTCTAAAGTGACTTCATTCGAACCACAAAAAAAGTAAAGCTTATAAAAAAATACTTTCTTATTGTTTCAGAATTCGAAATAAACGAAAGGACTGACCAGGAGCTAGGAAGAGGAATCGTCAATTCATGTCATGGGGTGCTTGAAAAAAATTAAGGTAAATATTATCAAAGCAAATAAACTATTCGAGATGGAGAAAACACTGTTCGGTCTATTCGCAAAAAGGTCGAAATGTTTCATGGTTTTCCCCCTAGGCATTGTATCATCGTGGTTTTCACTCCGTGACGATCATTTCTCATGAATGTAATTATTAGATAACTTTATACATCTGTGAAGAGCACAAACGTTTATATTCCTCGAAATTATTAGCTGATATTAATCCAACAACCGTTGAAAACGCTCGCAATGATATGACTTTATCATACCCATTGATGGTAAACCTAGAATTTCACAGTAGCGTAACAGCATTTTTTATTCGCCGCAATAAAAATCGTAAGACCAGATTGAATGAGTGAAAGTTATTCTAACCTATTAGAACTGTAGTTGAACTAACCGAATTGTGGTGAAGTTGATTGTTTCTTGGTAATGCATAATTCCTTCACTCACCTATCGCTTTATGCCTCTCAATTGTCACACGTCACTTGTAATATGTCATCTATTATACGTCTGTTATTATACGAAGGACACAGGGGAAAATTATCATGTTTTTTCAACTGCTAATACCATTATATTGAACAGTGGTGGTAGAATGAAACACCAAAACACACTTTGCAACAACATGAGAAGCCACTGAATAATGGTACAGTGCAACATTAAGAAATGTTCAAGTCGAACAGGAAAAAAATAATCATCGTCCACGGTAGTTGATTTTTTGAGGTTATTTTTTTCATCTATTTTGTTTCGAAATGAAAACTCTACTGTTTGTAGTTTTATACATGGTGAAAAACATTTGGATCTCATCAAAATAATTTTTTCCATACGTGGACACTCATATTTAGAATATGACACGCGAGTAATTGAAGTTGATTAAGCACTTGTCAGACATTTTTTTGACCGATTTATAATATTAAATGTCCTTTTTTATCTCGACCCATAAGAGAAATCAGGATTTTCAGGATCATCCAGGATAAATATTCCATTTGTTTTCATGTGACCTAAAAAACTTGAATTCTCGTAATTTCTCTCATACTATTGGTGTGTGGTGAGCTTTTACTGCCAAAATAACCATATTACGAGAACCTTCCAGTTTGAAAGGCAGATTTTATGGATATCTAGGCCATATCAAAGTTTCGTGGACCAAGAGCTAAGCAATACTTCTCAAAGATGAAATATAGTGATGCTCAAACAACAACAATTTCGTGGTCATTGCACGTTTTTCTTCTGTAGTTATCCCATTTTCTTCTGCTAACAACCAAGAAGTTTTTTTGCATATTATACTCTCAAAACAAATTCATATTTTTGTGAAGTATATTTTTTTTGTTTCATTTTAGGCTTCAATATTGATTTTTTTATGTATCAAAGTGTTAGTTTATCAATTTTTCCGTGCATCGTATAAATGACATTGCATGATTTTCCCCTGTACCCTTCATATGTCATTTGTCACATGATGTATCGAATGTTACTTGTCGTTCACGCTTTTCCGTTGTGACGTACTAACTAATAACGGTGAGGGGCTTTTGTTGTTGATCGTCCTAGCTGGTGTGTGACGCGTCGCATTCGTCGTCGTCGTCATCGTCGTCGTCGGTGGCATTGGCGAAGGTGGCGGCGGCGTCCCTACGCTCCGGCGGCCGATGAGACGGCCCGCCCCCGACCATCAGCGTCCCCAGCAGCAACCAACTGCCAGCGTCGGTCGTCCTTTGAGACGGTCTAGCGTCTTCTCAGCGTCGACTGGATCTTTACGCACAGGTAAACAGCCGAAAGCATCGGGGATCGACGCTTTTTGAGAGAATCGTGACGCGCTAGGCGGAGAATCTGAACTTGGGTGACTTTTTTGGTCAATATTGACTGAGGAAGGGCTTTGGATAAGTTCTCTGAGTTGATGAATTTAGGAATGATTCTCCAGCTCTCGAGAACTGTTTGAGGGCAAGTCCACAGGTTGATTTGATGGTTGATTTCTCAATCATTCGATATCAAAGGTCTGATTCTGGTTTTTCAACGCTCGATTGAACGGCAACTTTCGATTTAAATGTTTCTTTATCCTCAGTACTTGTTCTATCTGTGATTCTGACACAATGGATCGTCTGGACACAGCAACGCTTGTGTGAACAATAATTGAAAATGAACTCGAAAGTCGAAACATTCATCAAAATAATACACGAATAAAGTATATTGAGGGCGTATAACTGAGGAATTTTTCTTACAATGTCGTGATGTTTTTCTTCTTCAAATGTAAATGTTTCCTCACGTTTTTAAGCTTCAATTGTTGGATTGAAACTATCAATACTATTAGCTAATATGAAGTAGTTAAGTGTAAGTTAATTCATGATTTGTTTCGTGCAAAGTTGCCTCCATTTCAAATACTGAAATGACAGTACGTGTTATTCAAATCGTGGTTGGACAAAGCACAGAGAAAAACAACCAATAATACGAAAACTATCTGCTAACATGACGAAAATATCGTTAATTGGCGACTTGTTGAGAGTTGAGGTAGTTCCTCGTGAGCTTCAGTCTGAGCACGCGCATTTTCCAAATTTTTACGATTCTGTGTAATGTCTTTACTCACGTTACGAATGTACGTTAACAAAAATTCAAGGAAATATGTGAACGGTATAAAATAGAAATATGCGCGAAATTATAAAATCAAATTTACTTTTGTGTTATGTATGACGATGTTTTTTTTTCATCACAGGCCTCATTAGGTTGTGTTCGTTAAGTGAATTGGAAACTGTAGCTCATGTGATTGCATTGAAAGTACGATCTTGAGGATCTAAATAAGTGGTGAATAATCCATATAAATATCATACGAATAACAGGGTATACCGTGTGTACCAGGATCATGGTATATCCCAATTTTCTCCTTTAGTTTTCAAATTAAAAATTTGAAACTCGAAGTATCCTTTACATATGATAAACAACAACATTTGACATCCAAATGATTTTTTTCCACTTCCGGTTTTACCGGAAGTACCTGTTACTTTCGATTTTCAAACGGGACCCCTGTATTTTATTACATTTTCGAATTCTGTACAATTTTCTGAATTCAAAGATACCAAACAAGTGACATTTTAGTATAAAATCTCAAGGCCACCTCAGTTTTAGTAATACAACAGGAGTGGAATGTTATTATTTTCTGATTTTCTTTCAGCTTTGAGTTCGATTGTACTTATCTCTATAAGGTATAAAGATTAATTTTTTTTTTCGATGAGGAATCTCCCCCTCAAATGTTTTACACTTATTTAGTTACCCCCTGTATTTTATACGTTAACGTATCTAGGATAGCTTACGTACTGTGATTCAAATATCTAAATACTATCTAAAAACAGCGTTAACCGTAAGTCAGCTAACTGAGTGTCTCACCGAGCATTGAAAGACCGGCCTCAAGACGATATCTGTTGCGTAACCCCTTTGACGTACAGTCTCAGGGGAGTTGGCCGAGGTGGAGGAGCATGAGCTCGGCTCGGACGTTGAGTTCGAGACCAGAGAAACGCTCCAGCTGACCGTCCGCAAGACCAGCGGCGTCGCCGTCGTTCAGCGTCGCGACGCCTATACGTCGACGCGCCGACCCAGCGACGTCGGAAACAGAGGAGGCGTCGCCAGGCATGAGACGTCGCAAGAGATACAAGATGACGACGAAGCCACTCTCAGAGAGCTGCTTATTAGGTTGGTTATTTGTTTCCTCGAACATTCTGTATGACATTTGTCTTTACTACTGGTAGGTAGCGCATCGAACGGTATTATTTAAAAAAAAATATGTTTATTGTTTATGCATATCTATAGTCTATTTATTCAAGGACGATAGTTCTGACAGATTTCGTTATCTTTCATTACCATTAGTGCAAAATAAAAAGTAATTACTTGACTTCTAATTGGTTGAGACATAGCTGGGAACATTTGAGCATCAATAATTATGGCAACACTTCACAGTGACTTCACAACGATGCCAAATTTATTTGGAGATGAATCTTTGATAATCTAATATAGTCTGTCAATTCTAATCGAAATTTTTACAAATATTCACTATTCACCAGTCGTCGGCAGTGAATCCAATCAAATTCTGGTGTATATATTTTATAAATCATTTTTGAAAACAATATGAATGATAAACTCAACCCAACTCTCTGTTTCGAAGTATCGTTGAAGAAAAAATGGACAGATAGCAACACCGCAGTTTCTGTTGAGCTGTCACAACGATCTTTCTTGAATAAATAGACTATATTTGAAGTTTTCATTCACAAGAAAGAGTTGTCGAGAAATAATTATAATAATGATGATAATTCGATGATCTATGCACCGGTTTTGAAATGTTCATAGAGCAGGCGCTGAATTTTTCAAGGTTATTTTGCTGATTAAAGTAAACGAAAGTAGATCGTTTTCCAGTCATTTTATATCAGCGTTGTCGACAGCTACAACAGCTGTCAAGTGTCAATGATTCGTGTACCTGTCAGCAAAAACCTTTTCTCTGCAATTTGACTAAGCTGGAAGTTATTCTTGAATAGGCAAGATTCATTCGATATTAAGATCCAAGCATTGTCGTACGAAAAACATAATCTGAGACTGCATTTTTTAGTCTTCTCATTTATATTCCAAATCTATCCTCCTGATTTAATTTTTGAAATAATAACTGAGGAGTCGAAACATTATCAATTGAATCTTGTTTTGTGATATTAAGTGGCTATACTAGTGTAACCCACGAAGAGTGATTTACGCGATTTTTTTCAAATGAAAGTACTCGATTGAATGTCTTGAAGTTGGAGGGGCCGATAAAAAAGTTTCCCAACTGACATGATTCCGGCCGAATGAGTAGCTGAAGTATTTGAAGTCATTGTATAGTAAATATATTCAAGAATACTCAGTTTCAATTTGAGGTCGATTGCTCAATTTATCTTCAAGTTATGATGTCAGCAACTTTAAAAAATGTCGTTTCCAGAAAAATGCTTTTCAAAGTTCAAAGTTTTTTTTTGTGAGCGATCGCTCTTCAGAACGATTCCATTCAGAAACTATTCAAGATCGCTGGTATAGCTACTTAAATTTTGCTTTCTTTCCTAAATCATCTATCAACAATTTGATTCATTTCTATTAGTAATCATCTTTGATTTGATTTAATGAAACACTCAATTATTTAATGAATTGAAGTACAAAAAGCAAAATAAAAAATAACACCGAACACTGGTATCAAAATGTATTTATTTTTTCTTTTTTTCTCATTTTGAATAAAGTATTTTTTAGTTTCACATTTTTCTCATTCTATAGACTAGAGATCATTTCATGAAGTCGTTCATTGTTTGTTTGTTGTTCTTTGACCGACACTTTATATTACGTGAAACGGTTAAAAACTACATTTATATTTCAACATGCTGACCACAAATGGGGCAAAAACTGTACGAACCAGTAATGATACCCGAATGGATGGATGAATGATCGATATTTTGTGGAAAAATCGCGGGTCTTCGCATTAGCCAAATTGAATTCATGATGGAGAAAAAAATTCCTGTAAACTCCTGATAGAAGGTTGCAAAACACCTGGAAAGTAGTGGTATTGCTTTATACAATGTGTCCCAGATTCGCTTCTGTATAAAGCGATCTCAGTTCCCATTATACTTTTAGTTAATGGTGGAACTTCAAGAGGAAATTCCATTACTGGAATCAGATTTACGATCAGGTAATCGGTTTTCAAAAAATCAACGAAAAACTCAAAATAAATGAAATATTATAACATTTCGAATAATTTAATATTGACTTTCTCATTACAATTTCATGAGTATCAGAAATAGGTAATTTTTTCTGGTCGTATTTCCAGAAATAAGTGATCGATTCTGAAAGAGGAAAGCGTAATTTCAAAAAAGGTCTGCAAATCTCCCGAAAGACTGGACTGTCCATTTGAAAAAAAAAGTCTTCGAAAAGTATTTATTGGTCGATATTTCTTGAATATAAATTACAAATGTGACACTTAATAGAACATTGTTAGAATCAAGACATCTTATGAGTTGGAACAATGATAAAAACGGAAATGAACTTAAAAAGTGGAAGAAAAATTTGTATCAGATTAAGCACAACGTATGTAATATACATGAAGAGTTTCATCAGATCAATCGGGGATACATTTGTTCAGAATTTCAATAGAAACCAGGATGTTTATTCTTGAATATTAAAGTTAGTCCAATAATCCAACTATGGTTGCTTTTTATTTTGGAAGGTCTAAGAGCTTAGGAACCAAGAAAAAGGATGGTTCAATTTAGCTATTTTGTCGCCAAAAGGCAAGGCTCCCAATAGTGCGAATACGTCAGCAACGGCCCTGAACTCCAACTTCATTCGTTGTAGCCGCATTAATATGTGACTTTAAATATTGGGTACTCGTATTTGTGACAAATACTGTGAATCTTCTTGATCCTCACTAGTTTCAAGATACATATACATACAATGAGTTATTGATTGGTTGAGGTAGAACAACAAAATATCATCCAGGTGAAAGATCTGTCAAAATAAGTAAATATGTTTGAAAATATTGAAACAAACGAATTCAGTTTGTTTGTGGTCACTGGACATTCTTCGTTTGGTATTCCAGATTTTTCTCTTCTTGTTATTTTCCAAAGTTCATCCTCATTATTGTTCGCATAACATACCTACTAATCCACTATACACAGATCATCTCTATGGAAAAGAACACGTGAAATCATTGCATAAAAATCAAATAGCGATAAAACATAAACGAGAGGTCCGGCAGTGACGTCACGAACACCCGCTCGTCCTGTCCCTCGTACCTACTGCGAAATTTTCCAACATTGCGTATCATGGAAATGAACCATCCTTTTCAGTTTATCATCCTTGGTTAGTAAGCCCAGTCTGAGTAAGGTTGTACAGAGGTACCATCCACCATTCTCGGTAATTCGGTGATGATAACTCCATAAGCAACAGAACGATTGTGGATATGGTCTGATTCCTGTAATTTCTTGAATCCTTGCTTTCTTTCAACTTCTGGGGGGAATTTTCTTGGGATTTGGATTCAGTCGATGTCAACTCTCTATATTGTTATATATTTATTTTCATAAGACGTTCCGTTCATTTTGTGAGCTTTATCAATCATGTTAAAATCAAAAAATAAAAACACAAAAAAGCAAAATAACAACCACATTGTGCTATTCTAGCACTTTAGTCTCAACCGTGTATATCTTCATTTCATGAACACTTCCTACGTAACACGTAGTGCTATAATAGCACAATGTAGTTTTTAACTTATTTTTCTACTCCCCCTACAGAAAATGACGAAATTTGTACAACTCGCCAACTATGTAACTGTCTATTTATTCTGGGTTGATAGTTGTGTCAAATCGCCAGATTGAGCCGTGTTGCCATATGTTTTTCACTTTTTCAGCGATGCTCCAAATTAACTCCGAATAAAAACTTGGGTATATAATCATATTTCATAAAAACTATTGAACCATTGTGAGATTATGGTGAATAAATATTCATTAAGATTCTTTACTTACCTTTCAAATAAAAAAAGGGGCTCCTGTTATCCATTTCGTGTTTAAAATGTTCTAATAAAGACCATTTTCTGGGCATCTCCACTCAATCCTCTCGACATTTTGATGAGAATACGAGGATATTAAGCTCTCAAAAGAACAATTTCAAAAAATCACAATAAAAGAAAAATTCGTATGTAAACAAACGATTGTAAGGATTCGCTCCAAACAATTTGGCATCGTTCACTTCACAACGATGCCAAATGGTTGCATCTTTATTAGAACATTTTAAACAGGAAATGGATAACAGGAGCCCCTTACTTTCATTGGATTTTATTCGAAAGGTAAGTAAAGAATCTTCATGAATATTTATTCACCACGATCTCACAATGGTACAATAGTTTTTATGAAATATGATTATATACCCAAGTTGTAATTCGGAGTTAATTCGGAGCATCGCTGAAAAAGTGAAAAACATATGGCAACACGGCTCAATCTGGCGATTTGACACAACTCTCAACCCAGAATAAATAGACTATAACTGTACGATTCAACTTTACTGTAAAAAGAGAGCACAATCAACAACCAATAAGGTTGCAACTGTAAAGTAAATCACACGATATATAACCAATAAGATAGAGCCTTCAGTAGTTGCCATATAAACGAATAACAAGCCGAATAACATTTTGACGTTTCATAACTGCTATGAAAAATACACTACTTTTCATGGCAGTTGTGGGAAAACATATTTTCACTTGATGGAATCCTAATTTTTGATGAGAATGAATGCGGTCGTAGAAAAAGTATAGTACACAACCCGAGTTGTAAGACAATTACGCACTTCTAGTTCTAATATGTTTCTTACAACTCTTCTTATGTAATATACTATTATGTCGTAATTTTTCGATTTTGACATGAGTGATAAAGCTCACAACAATGAGTGGAACGTCTTATGAAAAGAAATATATAACAGTACAGAGAGCTGACATTGACTGGATCCAAATCCCCTAGAAATTATTTGAAAAGCAGCAAATTTGGGACACACTCGACGTTTCCTTGGCCAGACTTCCATTCGGTACAGAAATCGCCCCCATTTGTGGTCGACCACTTTATTAGTGCACATTGACATTTCTATCGAGAGCACGCTAAACCTGACTGGGCTGTGTTTCCAAACTATAGGTGGAAGACTAGCGAAGAACGAAGCGACTACCGCAGACTGTTGAACGACGCGAGCGCAGCGATTTTTGAACGGAGGGTAGCAGGATACCTGGGAAGGTGTCCACTGTAGTTGGGAACACAGCCATGGTATCCTTGCCTCCCAGGTACGCCAGGTCTAGGCGTCGTCGTAGCGTCGATCAGGTCCAGGTGGATGGATAGCGTGGTGACCACATCCGTCATTCGTCATTTGTCAAATGTCATATTTCGGGTCGAGTTGTTTTCACCACGCTATATCCACCTTGGGTGCAAAGTAATTAAATTCCAAAGAGTACTTGACCCATTCGAATGTATACGACTACTTTGATTGGTGTAGAAGTTTGAAATCTTCGTTTCAAGCAAAACGTCATACTCGAATGGGTTGAAATATGCTACTATTTCGAATGTCGAATTGAATTTCTCTTTGAACACTATTCAAAGCAAAATATGATATTTATGATGCACCCTATCGACTGATATTGGATACGCCACTGGGCTTTGCTTGTTTTCGCATGGTTTCGTTCGCTTTGGTTAATATAGTTTCGGTTTTTCATCCGTTGTTGTTCATCCTTTGAGTATGCATAGTGATTTGATGTAGACGAGAGTATAACTCCCCCCTATTCTTCCCCCGATTCCCCCTGAACAGTAAGTGCGTTCGGCAAGTGCACTTTTGTAATTTTCTCTAGATTCAGTTTCCAAAATAGGCACCATAGATTCAAAACTCGAAAGCAGCAAGAATTAATTATCTCACGCATCTGTCACAACTAACCAGAGTATTTGCATCGTTTTGAAAGATTCATAATGTTTTTGGTTTTCCGACATATCGAAGTTTGACGTTGACATAATCTGAAAGAATCACCCATTTTAAAAGAGTAGTGAAAGTTTTTTATTTATCGTTTCGTCAGATCCATGCCGTTTCTGATTTTTCTGATATTTTATTATTGATGTCTGATTTCGACAAACTTTGAAACAGCTTCACATCTGTCAAAAGTAGTCAAAGCTTTGTCGCTTTCACAGTTCCATGATGCTTTTATTTTCTGACGTTTTCTATTGAAGACTGACCTTTACAGACTTAAAAAAATCATGCATCAAACGAAAATACCAAAAGTAATGTAATTTTATTCGTTGTTTTTTCACATTGAAGTTTGATGTCGCAACTGCCCAATAATAGTATTGTTTCTGGACTTTTTGATTTAAGACGAACATTGACAGATCATGCATCCACAAAAATATTAGAAATTTTCTCATTTCATTTGTTGATTTGACATGTCCATGACGTTATCGACTTTTCGATGTTTTTCAATGACGTTTGTGAAGATTTCGAAAGATCCACGTATCTGTGGATTCACGAAACATTTATGAAACAGTTCGCTGCCTTTTAATTTGAATTCTCTTTTAGGAAGTCATATGCGAAAAGAGATGAATTTTGATGTGACTATAGAGCATGAAACTTTTGTTTCAACTATTGGGAACTGAATACTACAGAAAAAAAATACAGGTTTTGTAAGCACTGTACGTGATAGCGTTCCTTTTTCATCCCTTTCACGATATTAGGATAGCAAGGGTTGTGTTCCGATTACGAAATATATCAGTACCATGGAGATGAAATCATTTTTGATTGATCGTTCTCTCAATTATTACGGTGCGCCTCTGCATTCACGTCGGATATGAAATAGCCTGTAGCGCAGAACTTTACTTCTTTTTACATTTTGCTCAATTTAATTCCATTCCTGGATGAAACTCCAGGGGCAGATACATCTACGTAAGACGCTGCTAAAGGTGCAGTTGGCATAAAACACAATTTGAATGGTGAATTATTGCGTCTGGATTCATCTCTCTGCGCTCTCCACTGGATTGAATGAGACTAATCGCTGATATAATTTCGGAACCCTGCGAGAATTCCTGAATACTCGCCAAATTGTACAGGGTAGGCATGTTTCACCTCCATGTTGCACGCACCTCCTCCTCCCCCTGTCTCTGGCCACTAACTCGACGTTTCGTCTCCCTTTGCCGCCCTCCTCAGTCTGCAGAAGCAGGTGAGCGTGATGAGCATGAACCTGTCAGCGAAGCTGGACGAGCTGCAGCGCGGCGACCGTCACCTAGAGACGACGGTGGCGCTGTGCGAGATCCGCTCGCAGCTGCAGGAGCTCACCAAGTCGGTGGAGTCGTGCCAGTCGGAGGTGT
Organism: Plagiodera versicolora; assembly: GCA_037013635.1. Lineage (NCBI taxonomy): Eukaryota > Metazoa > Arthropoda > Insecta > Coleoptera > Chrysomelidae > Plagiodera > Plagiodera versicolora. Next base: position 3,871,561 of record CM072991.1, on the reverse strand, counting down.
CTGAGGTGAAGCGCGACATGGTCGCCATCAAGCATGAGCTGGACACCGTCCAGCAGGTCAAGGAGGAGATCGAGGAGCTGCGGGAGTATGTCGACCGCTTGGAGGAGCACACGCATCGGCGCAAGCTTCGGCTGCTCGAACAGGTTCGTATACCTACGGAGATGATGTCCAAAATGTTCTGTTGATTGGAATATTGGACGTGGGGAATTGATGACCCATGAAGATGGTGTCCAAGATTTTTAAGATGAATGCTTTGAAAGGTCAACAGAGTTGTGGTCATCACTGATGACGACCAGGAAGAAAGAATTTCGTATCAGGTATGAAGGTAGGTATAGTCTATTTATTCAAGCAAGATAGTTATGACTGCACTCCAGAAAGTGTGGCGTTGCTGTTTATCTTTTTTTCTCCAAAACATAAAATGAGGTTGAGTTTTTCTTTGAAATAGAATCAACAAATGTCATCAAGGGATCGAAGATTTCTTTTCATATAAATTCAGCATCGTTGAGAAGTCAATAATTATTGATGCCTGAATATTTCCAGCTATGTCTGAACCAATGGTTAGCTAGATACTTTTCGGTTTGCACTATATAACCAAATATAACCAAATTTGTCAAAACTATCTTCCTTAAATAAATATGTTACAATTAGCCTACTGCTAACCTGTCACTAACTTGGGTGGTGGAGTATATATTAGCTTCAGCTTGGGTATTTTTGTAACTAATGAACCTGCTTCAATCACCCTTCATCCCTAGCTGGATTTTTTCACAAGAAATGCTGTATCATCATAAATAACGGTTACGATTTGAATGGAGAAATAATAATTCGAAATCAGAGACGAAAATGAATCATTCTACGCTTACCGACCAGTTTATCGGGAAAAATCCAATTATTCTAATTACTGCCATTGTGGGAGCCTGAAAATTCCCGATGGAATTCGTAATTTGAGATCGTTCATTGTTTGAAATCTCCATTCCCTGCGATCCGAAAAATTCGAAGAGATGAGTTGATGGCGTACTAATTGAATCAGGTGCGTATTGGGGGAATGAACTCCACCTACCACCTACTTTCGATTCATTAACAGACAATATATTCGGCGAACGCATTGGAATTCAGGAATCAGATAAAAGACTATATTTTTTTTATTATTACAGGGACCGAAGCATATAGTGCAGCCGGAGGCTTATTGTATTTTCCCTATCATTTCGATACCCTGAAACATATTGGTCCCTTTGACTATTTTGCAAAGGTCACTAGGTTTCAGGGTTCCCACATTCTCTAGGTTTAAATCAGGTTCACCTAGTTGTACTACTCTTCTATAGTTTAGTGCCTCACAATAGCACAAAATGTGTTCAATAGTCTCAGGTTCCAAGCCGCACAATCTACAAGTCTGGTCACCTTGATATAGCCCCATCTTTTGTAGGTGTGTTCTAACAGGAGCATGTCCTGTAAGGAGACCTGTTACTAGGCTTACCTGATCTGTACTCAATCTAAATATCTCATCAGTTCGTTTTTCACCTGTTATCAGAATAACAAGTTTACTATATTCTTGTCCTGCTGTGTTATCCCAGGCTATTCTTTGTAATTCTTTGACTCGTCTTTTAATGAAGTTACCAAGTAGTTCCTTGAGCACTCCAAGTATTGGTTTCGGGCCAAAGTAGGGTGTAGCTGACCCCTCACTAGCTAGTTCATCAGCTATTTCGTTACCTTCTATTCCACTGTACTCAGGTACCCAGATCAGTTCAACTGTTTAACCTTGTCAGCGTCAAAAGTTCGTTGATACATTCCCAGATGAGTCTGGACTTTACCTTATAACCTGCAAGGGCTTTCAGGCTGGCCTGACTATCCGAATGAATATAGATTCCTTTTCTCTTGAAGGCCTTCTCATTGCATATTCTTGCACATTGTAGAATTGCAAATATTTCTGCTTGGAACACCGAGGTGTTTCCACCAAGCGCATAGGAGTATTTCTCCTTCAGGGTAGGGGAATAAATTCCCGCACCCGATCCTTGATCCGTCTGTGTACCAGATCATTCTGTTTTGGTCTTTTCTAGCGTGAACTTCGTGCTACTCCCTTCGATCTGGGATTAACACCTCGGAGGGTTTTTCGAAAATGTATTTAGGGATCATATTATCTCTTGGCATCTGTAAGATGTTGTCCCCATTGAATTGTAGTGGTGTATTTTTACCACTATTTCTTGATGCTACAGGCGATCTGAGGAGCCCCAGTCTAGCCTCCCCTTGCACTTCAAGGTGAAGCGGGGGAAGACACAGCTTTACCTCCATGGCCGCAAATGACTCTATTATGTGCTGTTCAGTTTCAGTGCCATCATGACAGTCTTCAACAAGTTACGAATTATCTATGCAGAACTGTTCCGTTATCAATTTGAATCATTCGATTTCTTTGAATCCGTTGGTGTTGAGAGTCAGTTTTTTGATATCGCTCTGTTTGAGTTGATAATCTAACCTATCGACTCGGACTCTGCACCGTTTTGCCACACCTATTTATACGACTCAGCGGATATTTCTTATATCTGTTCTCACATCATTTGGCCACCTGTAGTAGGTTTGGAGTTTTATCCCAAATATTCAATCTCTGGGCCGTTTTATCACAATGGTTTGGTCTCAGCACAATTTTTTCGTAACTGTTTGGTTTCGATACCGTTTTGCTATACCTACTAAATCTCGGTTTTGTTTTATTGCGTCCATTTATTTTTCGCACCACATTTTCACGACTTCTTTTCAATCTCAGTGCTGTTTTACCATAATTATTCCGTCTCAGTGCCGTTTTAACGCACCAGTTTGGTCTTGGCGCCATTTTGCCAAAACTATTTAATCTCAGCGCCATGTTACCATAATTTCACGGTTGAACGCCTATTTCTCGTAACTGTTCTCGCATCATTTTGTAACCTGTAGTAGGTTATAGCAATGTTTTACCACATTTATTCAATCTCTGGGCCGTTTCATTACAACTATTTGGCCTTTTTCCATTAGTGTTCAGTTTCGCCGTTGCCGTTGCCATACCTACTAAATCCCAATTTTTCTCTTATACATTTTTGTTATTTGCACATTTTTGCAACGTCTATTCAATTTCAGCGCCTTTTTACCATAATTATTCGGCCTCAGCGGATATATTATACTATAGATTTTGGCGCCGTTCATTCACAATTGTTTAATCTTTGGGCTGTAGTTTACAATTATTTGGCCTTGGCGATGTTTTTTTCGTGACTATTGGGTTTTGACACTGTTTTGTCATACCTACCAGATCTCGGTTCTGTTTGATTGCAACTATTTGTTATTCGCACAATTTTGTCATGTTTATTTAATATTAGTGCGGTTTTATCATGATCATTCGGCCTCAGCGCCGTTTTATGGCACCAGTTTGGTCTCAGCGCTATTTTGCCACCTGTCATGAATGTTGGCGCCGTTTTATTATAACTATTCAATACCTGTGCCCTTTTATCACTATAATTCGCACTCAACGGAGTTTTATCGGATCAGTTTGGTCTCGACGCCGTTTTACCGTAAATCAATTGATTCCAGCGTCGTTTCCATTTCAACGAAAACGAACATTAATCAGTTCCTCTTTGTTTCGTGCAGGGCTTGACGCTGTTCCTGTCGTACGCCATTTTGGCGGCGGTGCTCGGGATGTTCCAATTCGGTTTCAACACAGGCGTCATCAATGCGCCGCAACGGAACATCGAGGACTTCATGAAGGTCCTCTACAAGCAGCGACACGGCCAAGATCTCAGCATGGATGCTGCCCAAGCGCTCTACTCGGTCGCCGTCTCCATCTTTGCCATCGGCGGCATGCTGGGCGGCTTCGGAGGCGGCATGGTGGCCAACAAGTTCGGAAGGTACGTTTCCGTCACACCCTGTACCACGTTCCGGGTTGTTGGCTTGTTGGCGAAAAAATAAGTTTTTCCCGTCGTTTTCTTTTCTAGGAAAGGCGGTCTCCTCCTCAACAACGTCCTGGGAATAAGCGGAGCGTGCCTAATGTGGTGTACGAGAATGGCGAACTCGTACGAGATGCTGTTCGTCGGCAGATTTATTATAGGGGTCAATTGCGGTGAGTTTCGTTTCGGTGTCGCACAACTGGGCTTCTTTTATGGAATGCGAAAGAATGTCGCAGAATTTTCAGCCAACCAGACCGTGACAACTACGAGAAACACTCGCGATTGCTTTGATTATTACGTGGCGGATAGGGAATAGGAGTCTCGCAGGAGCTGAGGCTCGAGCCAGATCCCGCAAAGTTATGGATAACAATACTGCGAGATTCGATTCAATTCGAGATCTAGCGAGATTGACAGTTCTGTATTTTTTTGCAAAAATCGCATCATTAAAATAAATTAGGAAAAAATAATGAAAATCAAAAGTATTGTAAGATGAACATTTATTATCATTCGATAGCATCAAGATTGTTCGACAAATCTATCAATAATTTCCTAATAGATGAACTTTTGAATGGTAAACTTTGCCTCACGTATCGATCAAATAGCAAATGGAAGAAATAACTAGTTTTCCTTTCTAATATCAAACGAAAAAAGTTCAGTAAAAAACAGTTATTTTATAGCGACCAAAACAACAATTTGAAAAAAATAATAACATATCATTAAGGATGAGTTAACTATAAAATTACACTGTGACAATTTGAAAACGTACAGTGGGCTATATCTCACAAACCAAAAAAATGCTCGAATCCGTTTCCAGGATAGGAAGGGGGAGCTGAAATGGTATGAAACTGGTATGACTCGCTTCCATCAATACCCTAATAGGATTCCTACGTTCGTTTTTACAATTTTTGGATATTAGTTTGGTAATTATCGATAAACCCTGTACAATTATTATTTATACCATTGGATAACAGTTTTTATAGGCTTCTCAATGATGTATCACGTCTGCCATTCAAACTTTTTTGGTTGGGGTCGGTGGGGGTCGATGGGGTTTGGGGGTTTTAGTTTCCCCTTCCTATGCTAGAAACGGTTTCGAGCATTTTTGATATCATCTTTCGTTTGTGAGATATAGTCTATTGTTTCCAAATTGTCACAGTGTATATCTACTCAGTAGATCCATCAAATATCACAGATTAATCAATAGAGTATACCAATCAAATTGTAGTCCTTTCAAATCACGAGCCATTATTACGAATTATTTTCGAATCATCTCAGCCTCTTGTAACTTGTGTGGCCTGATAACCAGGCTAGCGATAGTTTACTACAGTTCCAGCTCTTGGAAGATTTTCGAATAATCCCAGATAAATTTGGAGTTAACTTGGCTGTAGCTGATTGCTTTCATAGCCGCTTGAATGTTGGAGTAAATGGCAATGGTCTTTTGCTGGTCTTAGACTTTGCCCATTCTGTATTCAGACCCTACTAGTCATGTCTCTCTGCCCGTTATTGTAGCTTTGAATTTCTGTTCTGAGCTATAGTGAAAAAGCATCCCCTCTGATGGCATTTCCATAATCAGGTCGATTTTCAACTCTTTGTAAAGCCCGTTATACTACCTGGCATGCTGTCTGCTGACGAGTGTTGGCCCTTTGGTCAGTCTATCGGTGACTGATCTAGATTCACCCTGTATGGAGTGGAAATGCTTTAAGGGGGGCTGTTGGCGATGTCCTCATGGCATAACTGGTGCATAACAGAAGGACTTTCTTCCATGAATTTTCTACTACTACTACCTACTACATTGATTGATTGGAAGTTCATTTCTAGTTCGAAAATATTCCGACGCCTATTCCAGTTACAATTGAATTGTTTCTTTTACGTTTCAGGACTAAACACTTCCTTAGTACCAATGTATATATCGGAAATATCGCCTTTGAACCTGCGAGGCGGCTTGGGCACCGTCAACCAGCTGGCCGTCACCTCGGGTCTTCTTCTTTCGCAAATTTTAGGCATCGAACAAATTCTAGGAACCGACGACGGATGGCCGCTCCTTCTCGGTCTAGCCGTAGTACCTGCCATTTTACAATTAGTAAGTCTTCCCCCCGGGATGATAAACTGAACAGGATGGTTCAATTAAGCTATTTTGACCCTGTATTCAAACTTATTTATTCTGTGTAGCCATATAATAATAATAATATTAATAATAAATCGACTTTAGTAGCAGTTATATGAGTATCAACTTGAAAAATTAGGTAAATGAAAAGTATATTTATAAATTATAATAATAATAATGATAATAATGATACATAGATCACATGGTAAAACAATAATAATTCTATTCCTGTATAACTGAAGTTGAAATTAACTAAATACTTACAATGGCTTAGTTATACTACTATATACTGATATGCTTTGAAAATCACTGAATTCACATCAATAATATGCGTTTTGTATTCATTGTATCGGTATAATAATAATAATAATATTCTTTCTTGACATTGAATCAACTGGGGACAGCATGTCAGTTTTTGTAAAAAAGTACTGAGGATCTCATTAATCCTCGGAAGGCAGTACCTAAATAAAAAGAACATTATTCATATTTTATCAGTTGGGGTAGCTATATTAAGCCACATTAAACTATCATCCATTAAAAGTCATTTGTCAAAATATTGAGAATGATTTCACTGAAATTGAAAGCATTCTCCTCTTTTCTAACCTTAACGGATATTCCAGATTTTTCCTTTTATTTGTTAGTTCATCCTCATTATTATTCACATAACCTATCTACTAATTATGTATACATAATTCGTTTTTATAGAAATCACAATCTACATTAATCCCAGCATAAAAATCGAATGGCGATAAAAAATTAACAACGAGGCGTCCCTCAGTGACGTCACAAACACCCGCTCCTCTTGTCCCTCGCACCGCGAAATATGCCAATATTGCGTCTTATAGAATCGGAAATGCTTTATTGTCAATAAAAACATTGATTTTTCAGACAAGCTTCTCAAATCTGAGATAAAAAATATATAATACATACATATCAAGAATAAAAACGGTATACTGTCTAAGTTAAAATAAAAAACATGTAAATATACATACAGTAACACAAGTTGAGTCAATATTATGAAAATTATTTGAGGATCCACAATCCCTTTAGTCGTGAAGTTGTCAATTAGGCATTGATCTGTATTGTGATAGACTCCCAGAAGAAAAAGTTTCTTAACCTCTTCGCAAAATTTTTCATTATTATAAATTTTTCTGATGGGAAGAGGAAGATGGTTGAACAGTTTCTTTCCATTATAAAATATGGAGAATTTGATATGAGAAGTTGTAGGAATAGAAAGACTGCCGATATACAGGGGGATTCACATAAAAACCGACATAGAGCAGGGGCATGTAGGGGGTCCCAAAATATGGTAATTTAACGCAACTTACCTCTATACCAAGTTGCTTCCCTAAGGAGTTATAGGCTTTGAAAGTGAAGTTATAAATTATCTGTACTTACTTTAAGTATTTTGTTACATATCTGAATAATAATTTGCCAGCCAATTCCTACTGATCACATTAAATGACCTACTTTCTTGTTTGACGTTCATTTTCATATCCAACTTTTGAATTTTCGATGATTTTAAATAACACACCTAGAGCGCGCGTTTTAGGTTATTCGAGTTTTTGATGAAAATGATGAGGTTCTTCGAAAAATTACTAGAGTAAGAAAAGTTTCAGAATTGAATTGCCCACAAAACAAAGCAAAGATTATCAAAATCCATCAAGGGTTAATAAAATTCTGTTGAATATTAATGGTGCGCCACCCGGTATACCCCCTTTTACAAATTTCAATTAAACTCTAGTTACTGCCAAGTAACGCCCTGAATACATCCACAAAGTGTACTAAAGTTCAAGAATAACGGAGATATTGATTTTTTTTTAAATTTATAACTTCACTTTCAAAGCCTATAACTCCTTAGAATCACCTTGTACATGAGTCGGGTTTCATTATTTGAATGATAAAAATAAACCATCCCTTTCAGTTACTGGAGTCTTTCCCACACTTCATGTGGATCGATTAACTCTTCGTGATTTCATCCTCTAGGTGTTGTTGCCCGTGTGCCCGGAAAGCCCCCGCTACCTCCTCATCACGAAGCAATGGGAGGAGGAGGCGCGCAAGGCGCTGCGACGCCTGCGCGCCAGTCACACCGTCGACGAGGACATCGAAGAGATGCGCGCCGAAGAGAGGGCGCAACGTGCCGAAGCGTCCATCGGCATGTCCGAGTTGATATGCTCGCCGTCGCTGCGAGCGCCGCTCGTCATCGGCATTGTCATGCAGCTCAGCCAGCAGTTTTCTGGCATCAACGCGGTACGTCAGCGAATTTATACTCGGAATTTTGGTTTGTGGTGATGTCTATTTTGAGAATTAATGTAGGTATTGAAATAATATCAGGTGTGATGGAAAATACCCATGAAAAAAGCACCAGGTATTGAAATAATACCAGGTGTGAAAATAACACCCATAAAAATAACACCAGGTGTAAAAATAAAACATGAAAATATGACCAGGTGTTGAAATGATACTAGTTATGAAAATAAATCTATGAAAATAGCACCAGGTGTTTGATAATGCCAGGTGTGAAAATAACACCCATGAAAATAGCACCAGGTGTTGAAATAATACCAGATGTAAAAATAAACCATGAAAATATGACCAGGTGTTGGAATAATACCAGTAAAAGAAAAACATCCATGAAATTAGCACCAGGTGTTAGTATAATATCAGGTGTAATATAACACACATGAAAAAAGCACCAGCTGTTCGAATAATAGAAGGTGTGATGAAAAACACTGCTAGGTGTGAATATAACACTGATAAAATATCACCAGGTGATGAAACAATACCAGGTGTGAAAATAACACCCATGAAAATAGCACCAGGTATGAAAAAAGAACATATGAAAATAACACTATCAGGAGTGAAAATAACATTCGTGAAAATAGCTCCAAGTATTGGGGGTGCTGGAATAACACCATACATGAAAGTAACATTTGGTATGAAACAAACATTGTTGAAATATAATCGATATAAAAGTTACATTTGGTGTGAAAGTAATACAAAATGAGGAGCGGGATGTGAAAATCATATTTGTTTAAATGGCGCCAAGTGATGAGATATCATTAAATGCGAAAGTATTATTTTATATGGAAATATTACTACGGTATAGTGCTATATCGTATTAGATAAGATTAGATCCATGTATCGAAGCAGTAACAATAGCTCGAAGAATAAAGATAACATCAATTGTAATGCATAGAATGATATTCGAATACCACTAGCTGCGACATCATGTTGAAATATAACACCAGGTGGAAAAATATCGTTTATGAATATATCACAATCTTCTGAAACTAACTGAAAACAAACTTCCTTTTTTTTATTCCAATGCTTCATAACTGAGTTTTTCAAATAGCAGGCATGACCAAATGTGTTTTCATATGGTAACAACATTTGATATGAGAATAACACCAGATGCTGAAGTATGTTAGAAATAAGACTAGGTTCGAAAACAACTTTCAGCCTTGATTTGCACAAAGTGTTCGTATAGCACAATGTGTAATGATGAAATTTGATGTGGAAGTAACAATTTATGGGATAAGCCAGTTGTGAAAATAACATTTGTGATGAAAATAACACTAGATTATCAGATTTCAAAATAGTAGATGCCAGTTCAAATATTTTTGCATCGAATACCATATAGTGTATGATTACGGTGTTTGACGATTTCGATAAACGCTTTTCAATGATTCACTTTATCTTTTTATATGAAACACATATTTGTTATTATTCACTGGACATGCAAAGAAATCTACCAAATATAAAAACGCAGCTTTCACCATCAACAAAATGATACCACCTGGAGAAGGTTAATTTTCGTTTGTATTTTTTGTAGGTGTTTTATTACTCGACGAGCCTGTTCATGTCTTCCGGCTTGCCGGAGGAGAGCGCCAAATTCGCGACGATCGGCATCGGTTGCATCATGTTGATCATGACGCTCATCTCCATACCTTTGATGGACCGCATGGGGAGACGCACCCTTCATTTATACGGTCTCGGAGGCATGTTCATCTTCTCCATCTTCATCACTATCAGCTTCCTGATCAAGGTTCGTGGTTGGACGCCAAAAGGAATGTCGAAATGGAGCCTCTTTTCTCCTCTTCTCGTTCGATCGGGAAAAATGAGATGAGAGATGAGGGTCCATTTTGGCTTTTGGTCAAACAGGTGACGGTGTTGAAGAGGTGATGGTATTTTGGATTGGAGAAATCGCGAAGGAGTTGAAGCGTTACCACGGTTTTGTTCATCTATTTGGGGTCAATGAAAAGCGAATTCGACATAAGACATCAGGCTAATTGTAATTGATTATGCGAGGCTACGAAATGTTGGATTTCTACTTAGACATCGACTTGTAATTGAAGGTTACAAATTGGTCATTCGATCTATCCGTCTCATCGAAGGATTGATGCTGAGTTGTCAGTTTGATCTTGTGAATAATCAATTTGCCTATTGAGGAAAGTGATGAATTTAACTCTAAATTAAATCAATTTAGAGGATAATCCAGTTGAACACTCTGAATGTCTAATAAATATGCATATTGAGGTAATTGATGATATCATTCCAGATAATAGTCTGATTGAAAGATTAATTGACTCTTTGATCTTCTGATCAACTGATTTACCTATTGAGCAAACTGAAGAATATCATTTTATTTCAGCCTGATTAGAACATCAACTCAATTGGATATCAATTGACATTTCAATTTTCTAATAATATAATTAATCTTTTGAGTTATTTGATTAACTGCAAGTTAGCCCAATTGGAAAATTAATTCAATTGAAGATCAATCAAGAGTTGATATTCTTATTGGACATGATGAAAATAACTCAACATTTTCAATTATGTAAAGTTACCTATTGAATTATTTCATATTATAAATTCACCTCAAGCCTAATTGGAGATGACTGGATGATGATTTGATTCTGTGAATTTATTTTTCCTACTGAGCAAATAGATGATTGTGAATTTGGGTGAGCCCAATTTGAAGATTGATTGGTTGAAAAATAGTTAAATTCTTCAATCAGAGAACGAATTCATTAATTAAACTTTAGATTAGCTTGAAGATTGATTCAGCAATAGATCAATTAACAATTCCATTCTGGGATCAATTATTCTGCCTCATGGCCAAACTGATGATCACAGCTTCAGATTAGCCTATTTGAAAGATTATTTCAATTGCAGATCAGTTAACAGTTTGATCCTACAAAAAAATCACTCAGCTCAATAAACAAGATGATGACTATTAATTTGGACTAGCCTCACTGAAAGTTTTGATCTCACAGTCAATTTTTCTTTCTATTGAGCAAAATGCTGAACATAATTTTGGATTGATTTATTCAAAATATTATTACATCCACTATACCGGTTTCTACAATAAATCACCTGTCTATTGAAACCAATTCATAATATTAAGGTTAGCCTGATTGAAAAATGTCTATAGTTTTATAATATTCATCCTAAAATCAATTACTTTGCTCATAGAATTATTCGTGACTTCAATGAACGGAGAAAATTACTGGATGATAAAAATATTCACTTCAAGATCAATTGTGAATTTTGGAATTCCTAATAATGATGAATAATTAATTCAGTTGAAAGAATAATTAAGTCAGATTTCATTCCTCAATTGCTTAATTATATTGCATAATGTTGCACTTATTAATAAAGTAAAGTACCTGTTTTGCCTTCATTACATGGTCTGGTTAATTATCCAGTATAGTATCTTCAGACAGAAAATAAAATGGGAATTCTTGTGATGTCAGTCGTGTATAGATATAGTTTTAAGAAATACCCCTTTGCATGATTATATTTGATTTGCTTCACATCACATATTGCTTCCAAAGTATTTGTTAGCTGTGTTTTTTTGTTTTGTGGAAAGTGTGCTGTAGCTGAAATCTGTTCTACCATTGATTCATAATGCGAAAATATATTCTTTGTTTGAAATCATGAATATTCCATGTCTAGGTTAGAATCAATTTCTGTTTCAAGTTTTTCATTGAATTTAGTAAACCCAAATGAAAAAGTCTTATTGATGATCAACAAATAATAAAACACACCATAATATTAAGAAACAAAAACGAATGATATGGTAGAATGGATTGTACAGTCTGTCCATTTTGGATACAAAGATTTGTAGTCTTCATGAACATTGAATTCTTTTTCGTGATTACCGATTCGCCTTGGAGATACAGGGTGAATCTAAAATTATTGCTTTTGAGACCTCCTTAAATCTCAGCTATTTTTCAAGTCATAAAAATGGGAATATTGCTTCCAAACATTTTATACGTGAAAACTAGTGGCGTAGTCACATTTTTCAAACGATACTTTGAAATTAAGGGGCAAATCTTGAAAACGAAGCCAACAATGAACATTTTGTTCGTGGTATCGTGATTTTCATGAAGAAAGTAGCAAAACTTAGCGAAGACTGCAAATCTTCATCCATAAAAGTATCAGACATAGGATATCAAAATGGGACATACTGTACATATCATGTTGAAATTCAGCTTCATCCATATACGGGACGTTCGTTCGTTTCGAGACTACATAAAATTCTCCATAAACCTTGTTGATATCTCGAACCGATCGCACCCCTTACTATCCCCTCACCCCCGCTTTTTTTGCCTTCCCCTGTCTGTCTTTCGACTTTCCTGACACGGTGGAGGAGGGACGCTCTGTAAATACATACCTGTCCTGTTGCCTATATGCCTCGGGGGCGGCCACTCAGCAGCTCAGCATCACGCATCAACTCACAAAAAACACCCCCCGGCAGACTACTAACCCACCTGTAGGTGGTTTCGATTACCTCTGGTGTCACGTGACCACTTCGAACTCGACGCCGAACCGAGTGGAATCGGCGCTGGTGGCTGGTACGGCCTGCTAGTTCGCCCGATTCGGAACTGGTTGGGTTTTTTGGGTGCTCACTCGGAGTTGGCGCAGGGGTCGATGGGTCGAAGTGTTTTTTGATGGTGTATGGATGATCGGTTCTCATTTGTACGTGGGGTTGTTGTTATTCGTTTTTGAATTGATTTTTTAGGAAATTGGAGCCAAAAATCGGAATGAAAACACTTCGAATGTGTGTCAGGGCAAGGATTATTCATGAATGATATTAATTTTTATATTCAGGAAACATTATAAGACTTTGTTGCTCTGAAATTCAGAATGAGAGAATTCCTATGAAAAGTACTGGGTGATTTGATAAAGGCGACGCGGTACTGTATCTCAGGAACTTGTGAAAAATTGTATGATTAAAGTATTCGAGAGAAAGTCCTCAACCCAAGATGGTCGCCAGGGCACGTAATCGTCAATTGAAACTGTCAAAGTGATCTTTCACTGGAATACATGGTGTAATGTAAGTACGTGGCCAAACTCGACGGGGTGATTCTTCGAGTGATTCTGAGACGAAAAGTTTATATAACCAAAGGTCCGGTAATGCTTCGTTTTCAAGATACAGGGTGTTTTTCGGCGTTACCACTGTAAAAATTGAGTTGTAGTTTCAGTTGCTTGTTGCGAAAAAATACAGAAATTGCAAATGGCGCACATTTTTTTGATCAAAAATATTGGTTATAGTGCCTTCCGGGACGCCACTGGACATGATAATTTCAATCTAGTAAGGGCTAAACTAGCCCCTTACTCCTCTAAATAACACTGCCGAATTTCAACAAAATCGGCTCAAGGATAATTAAGATATTTACGATAAAAATATTTCTATTAAAAATGTTGTCACCCTGTACCTTGAAAACGAAGCATTAACGGACCTTTGGTTATAAGAACTTTTTTTCTTCACTCAAAGAATCACCCCTTCGAGTTTGGCCAGTAACTTATATTACACCCTATATACTTAATAAAATCACTAAATAAATGTATACCTACATCTTATAGTCAACCTTTTTTCAAGAAATTTTTGTCTTACACTTTTTAACGTATCTATTCAAATTAAGGTGGTTTGAAGTTCTTTGAATAAACAAACATCTGTAACTATTAAATGACTCAATGGTCGATCGTTGATCGATCTGTCAAATGCATCTCATTTGTGATGTTTGTAAAATTAGACGATGTTTACGACCCCTGACAGATATTCTGAAAACATGACATTCATTTTCAGGGATTTTTCACCGAAATATACTCAATGGAATCACTGAATAAACGTATACCTTGACCTTTTTTCAAGGAATTTTACACGTTTCAACGTATCATCAAATTAAGGTGATTTGAAGTTCTTCAAATAAACATGTGCCACTCTTGAAAGACTCAACGGATTTCAACAAACTCAGTCTTTTCAAAAAAAGCATTGATCGATCTGTCGAATGCATCTCATTTGTGATATTCATAAAATCAGACGATGTTGACGTACCCTGACAGACATTCTGAAAACATGACATTAATTTTCTGGGTTTTTTCATCGTACAATATTTCACCGCAAGTCTCTACAAATTTAATCTAACAATTGGTAACTTTCTGAGGAATTCATGAGGATGATTTTTTTTAAAGAAATGTAGCTTGATTATAATTTATTTAGTGACATTAGGATAATGTGGATTCTACACTGAAATGTAGAATTTGTCAGGAATTAAATTTCTTGGAAAAATTCAATTTCAGGAATTAGGAATTTCTCAAATATGATTATTTTCAAAATATACGATTCGTTTCAAATCACCAGATTTCTTGAACAAGTAGGTTGAAATTTTTATTGTTTTCTCTGGATATCATTGTTTCATTAGAATTGAGGAGTATAATTGGGATTCTTTATGAACGTTATAATAATAAATACAGAATAATTCAAGAGAGCGGACTCAATCAGAAATGTAACTAAATTGGATCCTTCTCAGTAGGATTATTTTCAAACTGTTGTTTCATACATTCCAATTCTTCAGGATTCCTAAAGTGTCAAAATTTCACCAAATCAATACAGAAATCAGAAGTGGGATTTTTCAAATAATTCGTTTGAAAGAAAATGTATTCCGACAAATGACACATTGAATATAATCATCCCATTCACAAATGAGAATCGACTCCCCCTCACCCCTAACCCCCCTTTTAACAAGCGGTGTCTCCTCCCCGTCCGGGAAAGAACACCCTTTCTATCGCCTGATAGGAGTTTTTCGGCTACGTGCAGGAAATGATCGACTGGATGTCCTACCTCTCCGTGGTGTCCACCTTGCTGTTCGTGCAATTCTTCGCCATGGGACCGGGCAGCATCCCGTGGATGATCACCGCTGAGCTCTTCTCGCAAGGCCCGCGACCCGCCGCCATGTCCATCGCGGTGCTCGTCAACTGGACGTCGAACTTCGTCGTCGGCATCGGATTTCCCCATCTCAAGGTGAGTGAGAGTTTTTTTGCGTTATTGTCGAAGGTAGAATTTTTTCATGATGATAACATTAGAATTGCGATTATTAAAGGATATTTTTTCGAGAACACGTTGAAAATTGAGGAGAATTTTTGGTAAAAGGCAAGTTCACTTATTTTCAGAAAAAGTATCAAAGTTGAAGAATGTCACCAGTTTTTTTTGTAGTAGTAGTTTCGACAGAATAAATTCCAAAAAGTTGGAATGCGTTTAGATATCATGAGAAATCGCGCAGCGTTATGACGTCACATATGCTAAACCGCAGACAACGATAGTTCTTCGATTTTCTTTCGAGAGCAATAGAGAAAGAGAACTACAGCAATATTGTCAACAGTAAAAACACGAGAGCTTTTTTTTATCCGATGAAAAAATCTTCGTGTGTTTTTTGGCAAGATAAATTAACGACAGAATATATCAATGAACAACAACAATAATTATATCCATATATACAATTAGATTATTTAAATGAACAGTTATTAAATACACAATTGTTATAAATTGTTTGGTTTGGTGTACTGATTTCAAAATTTTCTTCTCTGGTATTCACACATGTAGAATATTCATTCAATATAAGAGGAACAGGGGTTTTTATCGATGCACCTTTTTTATCGCTGTCAAAATGACAAAACAGTCGTCTTCAAATGACACATTTTATACAGAAGTTAATTCATCACTAATAATTGCACAAGTGGTTTGTATTTTATCGGGTAAATTTGGGTTGTTTAATGAGAAACTGTTTCCTAGCAATTTGACCTTCGGTGTCGTGTTTTTAATAGTTTCCAGTTAAATTGCTAAAGAAAACAGATTAACAACCCAAATTTACCCATCAATATCAATACAAACCTCGAGTGTAATTCGGCAGGACAATTTAATGAATAAGAAATTTGGAAACATATCAATGCAAACTTTATTCATGAAACATTGAAAATAAACACATTTTTATTTTAATGTACAATTATTAAAAACGCAGTTATTGAAATTCATACTAATCGTTTATGTAGTAGATGTTGAAATTCATTTTCCAAACGAATTGATTGAATAATGCTCGAATGATACTCTTTGTCAACTTGTAAGTATGGTTTTATTGATGATGAATTGCTGTGTCCTGTTATTTTAATTAGAGCTTGTTCTTCAATTCCGCGATAATTGATGAACAAATGAATGAGTGAAAAAACTACTAGTTTATTCGTCGCTGTAAAAGTTAAAGCTAACTTTTGCCGCTGTCAAAGTGACAATTGCACTGTGGCATATGCGATTTTTTATACATGAATCAAATTGTCGTTTCATTTTATTTATAACTTGATGCCATTCTGAATCTTAGCATTTCGTGATCAATAAAAAATTTGCAGCTTCTGAAAGAATGCATTTTGTCAATAGGGAGAATTCTATAAAATTAATAAGGAGAGTAAGCATATTATAATCCCATATGAACAAGATACAAACATCGCTCTTCTCTTGAGTTGCTGCCCTTCCACTGTGCCCACCCGACCCACTCGTTTCTGTGCCACATACACTACAACGGGAGAGATTGAAGAGGCGGTAAATTCAAATAAAATATGCCAATTATTTATACAATTCTAGTTAGTTTACGGATACCAGAGCTGAACCGTCGAAAGAATTTGATTATTGTTTGGCCCAAATTGGTAATTTGTTCGAACGTGTGATGAAAACATTTCTTATAAAATGAAAGATATATGTTTTCGTTTCATAACCTTGGTACAACGTTCGTTGCTACGTTCATTTCATCCCGATGTTGTCTTGTATCTCGAATATATAAACATAAACAATAATCATAGGTTGAAAATCCTTCTCACTAGTGTCAGAATCATGTTTTATAACCGATTTTACCGATTATTATTCATTATCAGACCGAGAAAATAAGAGAATAATCACACTGTCACATTTTTAACTAATGAATAAGAATCAGAAAATATGGGGTGTTCATTTCAGTACAAACTGGCACACTTTTTTCTGTTATAAACGGAATAATGAAATGTTGTCCCCAGAATTTCCAAAGATAGTACAGCTGGCAACTCTGATATGCATGAAGTATTAGCAGTTCTGATGTCACAACGAGCATGTTTCTGAAGTCTAGCTAAATTTGGAGTATTTTGGATATTACGTAATATTCGATATCATTCTATCTAATCCTGTCAGTTTTGGAGCGAATTTATGACTTCGTGATCTCACCAATTTTTCACTTATCATTCGATCATAATTTTTGTTGGTGCTCACGTAACTTGACCCAGAATACACGGACTCGATAATACTGCCATCTCAAATTTCAGTTCACCTACCTTTGTTTCTGATTAGTAATTCTCAGCACATTGAATCATCATTTTCGGTAGATTAATTATTTCTTCAACTTTCAAGATAGTCAGGAAGAGTATTCTGGTTTTCCATTTATCTTCCAACGATTTGGATACTCATCGGGAAATAATGAACATGTTCCTGTTGCTTCTCTTTTCTGAGAGATTTTCTTTCAGTATTTCCTTCAAACAATCATGAAAATTCCTACGATCAGTAGACAAGTCGAGCAGACATAATTGACGTCTTATTGATTGATTGGCTTTGATGTTTTTTATTTCTTTCGCTCCAAAATTCGGTGGATTGAATGAATCCCATAAGGAGCATATGTGATATTTCTAAAAGGTAAATACGAGATAGATGAAAACCAACTTCCCGACCGACTTTTTCGTCTTTGACAAATATTTATCGAACGCGCATTTCCCAATTCAATTACAGGAAATCGGTTTTATTGTGATTGATTATACAGTCGTAAAACTGGTTATATCGACGGAATACATTCCCGAGGAGCATTGTTCGATATTATTAGATGTACTAAATGCACGATATGCGATTTTTGTTCTACTTTTATTGCCTTCTTTTACGGCTTCTACATTCCCTCTATTTCATTTCTACTTCTCAGAGAGAATACGACCTCGTGAAAGCTGATGATATTTATACGAAAAATACAAAAATCAGGTACCATATCGTGATTGTGATTGTGATTGTTTTATTTTTCATGATTTTTTTCTCACAAAAATAAACAAACTCAGGATATTATGATCTACCACTGTGATCAAAAAGTGAGGTGAATTGGTTTATAAAATGTAAATTTTTCATTTATTCTTTCAAATCGATTCCCTTCGATGTAATCCCCGTCCGATAAAACGCACTTATTTCAACGCTTCATCCAATTCTCAACAGTCAGGAAAATATTTTTCCGGTATAGCCTTCAAGACCTCGTCCAATTCGGTTTTTATCTCCTCAATCGTGTAAAAATGGCGTCCCTGCATTTGTCTTATGAGTTTCACGAAGCCAAATCTAGCGAATACGGTGGTTGCGGAACGATATAAGTCGAGTTTTGATAAAAACCAATGCAGTATGACATGGTGCATTATCGTGATGAAGGAACCAAGATTGTTCGCCCGAGACTTGATGCGTTTGAAACCCGAAACCCGGGATCGGCGCACTTCCTCCTGAGACACTATGTATATGAATTGAGTCATGATCAAAAATGGAACAATGAAGGTATTCTGAGGATAATTGAAACTGTGTGTTTAAAAAAATAACGTTCTTTATGAGCTGATAAGTGAATACATATAAAACCTAACTACATAATTATAAAACATTTTCGAGTATCGTCTCACATAAATTAATCTACATAAATAAGAATAAAAGAAGAGTTTTGAAAGAGGAAATTGAGAACACGAAAGGTGCATAATTACATTATAGCTAAAAAGAAAAACAATAAAACAACAGTTCCAAAATGTAACAGAAAACATAGTTAACGAAATGATTATTCGATTACGACGATTTCTGATAATTTCAAAACTCAATACTGATTCAGGCTCACTGAGACTCCATTTTTCAAATCGCTATTACTTCAAATTCAAGAATTTTTGACAACGAACATCATTAATACACTGAGAAAAAGGAATGCTCGATCTAGAAATGTACACACAAAAAAGATTTATTTGACTTCAACGAAAATCAACTAAGATGTGCACTTCGTAGACCCAAACATACCTTTTTCTTCAGAATGGCGGGGTACTTTTGATGAAATCGGCAAACTGGATCTAATAATCATGCACTTTCTTGACGACGGCGTTGAATCCGGTGTGTTTGTCGGCCGTATAAGACACTATCCTCCTGGAACCGTCTGGTTCCACCAAGGTGTATTCCCCTTTGACTTTGTCGCCATTTCTAGTCTCCCATTGGGACTTGATGTCGTGGGTGTGCAAATCGTTGACAGCGTAGTCGAAATGGTATTTGGCTGGTGCCTGAAACAACAGAAATATTTAAGTGGCGGGCGGAAAAGCATGATTTTCTTCGCTTCGGTGATAAGGTGAGATTTTCTCCCAAGTGATGTAAAGACCACTTTTTCTCACCGGAAGAAGGTAAAATTCACTTCTTCTTACATATTACAAATTCAGTGAGCGTGTTCGTCAACAACGCATCTTCTGTCATCGCGTATGCAGAAAAAACCGTCACTTAATTGGTATGTAGCGAGTTTGCTATAAATAGTAGGTAGAAAGCTGGAAAAAATGCGGCAATGGGTAATTAGAATCCGTTCTTGTGTTCCTGTTGAATATTTATTCATTTTCTCGTCAAAGTGATGATTATATTTTATCGTTTTATTGGAATTCGTTCAGCATATAGCATTTATTGAAACATGAAATGCATATATGCAATTCAAATCAGTTCATTAGCGAGTGGAACTTTATTGGAAATCGGCATTTATACCTCGATAACGTAGTGTGAGATGCGAAAAATTCCACATGTAAAGGAAGTGATATAAGACACGGAACCATTATTGTTTCTCCACACTTTATGAATTTTAACAATAGCTTTCAATTATCTACTGTTACGAGTATGTAGGGTTCACACTCACACAGGAGATAAATAAATATTATCACATGAGAAAGAATGACACAGATATGTTATCGGTGGATGTCTGACAGGCATGTCAACTATCGAATTTTTGGTATTGCTATGATGCATTCTTTTTTTATTATGTGATGATCACAATTATAGAAAATATTTGACTATTTCAACAGTACCACAGGGATATTATCTAGACCTTTTTTTGTTCGAGATGTCCATCGAGTTTACGTTCACTTTTTGTGCTGAAAATAGTAAAATTGATTCGGTAATGAAAAAAAAAAATTAGGACTAGGAATGCGATATCGAGATACAATTCTCATCAGACCACTTGACTTTTCTCCACTATAATTTCATGAAGTGGAAGTAATGGTCTCTCATGTAATTCTTCAGAAAACCTTGCATTTTGCTTATTATATCAAAAGATACTTTCTACAAGCACTACTTGAATTCTAACACATTCAAAAAAGATTCGATTAATCAATTTCTGCCCTTTCTAACGACGTTTTTTGTTATCTGTTGAGTCATTCAGGAATGACAGATATTCATTTGAGAAAACATTGAACCACCCCTACTACTTCAATCCAATGAATACGTCAAAAAGTGTCAGACAAAAGGTACTCCAATAAAGCTCCACGTTCTGAGTACGTTTACTGGGTATAAAATATTATGTCTGCAAAAAAAGACAAAAAATCTGTAGAAAATAGGAACTTGAGAGTAACTAAATCAGTCAGTTAGAGGTCCAACCTCTATACGCACCCCCGAATACATTCTCAAGTACCACAAAACATTAGGAATATAAATAATCATGAGTTATACAAAAAAGAATTGAGGATTGGTTGAGGAGTTCATCTATGGATAGTTTGAAGAGATTGGAATGAAATAATAATTGAGAGTTTTGTTCATTGGGTCTGTGTTTTTAGATAAACCAAAAAAATATGCGAAACTTCATGGGAGCAGTTGAGTTTATTCATAATCCTGAAAATTTTATTTTATTATATCTATTTTTTCCTCCTGTCTCATATGTCTTATATACAGGGTGGGGCACTACATACGACACGGTCTCTGTAAACCAAACCATTGAATATTTCGGGAATTTAATCTTTTCATTATCGGTATATTCATTGAGGCTGCGAAAGGAAATTATTTTGGAGTATACAAGGTGGCTCAAAAAAGTGTGACATATCGAAGAAAAAATACAGGGTGTTCTATTTAAAATAACAAAGTTATCTGCGTTTGAAATTATAAAAAAGTGACAATGAATTTTGAACGTCCTGTATGATATTGAGAAACGGGTTCTGTCGGAATCAATAGCCTGAAACCTCTTTAATTTCTGGTCAAAATTAGAAGGGATGGTTTCCATACATTTCGACGTTATTCAGTCTCCAATTGTAACCTGCATTTTCAAAAATAAAACAATAACTCGAAAACGGTTATAGTTAGGTACATGGTACCTCATATGAAATCGTATTATTTTTTCCTGAACTATCCAAAACTGCAATAAAATACTGGGTGTTCCATTTGAAATAACCCAACTTTGATATGTCACACTTTTCTGAGCCACCCTGTATACCTCAAAATGATTTCCTTTTGCAGCCTCAATGAATATACAAATGATGAGAAGAAGAAATTTCCGAAATATTCAATGGTTTGGTTTACAGAGACCGTGTCATATGTGGTGCCCCACCCTGTATATTTATTTGAATATACTTATTATTATTTTCATTATTATTATATTACGGTAAAAAAAACACCAATGAGAGACTCAGACTACACCCCCTGACAATTATCCTGGAAACATAATAAGTCTCCACGGAAAACCTCTGAAAATTGTATTCTCCACCCTGTATTCAATTGAAAAAAAATGCACTCACATGATAATCTATGTACTCCTCCTGGTGGTGTCCCCCGTCTTGGATCTCGTGACCAATCTCGTTGTCGCTCCCGAATTGAATGGCTCCCCCGTATCCTCCTTCGTATCCCCCCTCCTCCTGCTCCCCGTATCCCCCTGCCAACTCCAGATGGTCGTAGCCGCCGCCTGGTCGCGCTGACGCTGTCGCGAAGAATGCGGCGGCACAAACCTGAGGATGATTGGGAGATTATAAGGGTCGAAACGTTGGCTAATGGAGTATTCGGAATGTTATGTGTTGGAAACGCGAGATTTTTCTTTAGTGTTGTGGAATTTTATGTTCGGAATGGACATGCTGATTTTTATTGGTTTGTTTCGTTCAGTATACATATACTGGGTGTAACAAGATCACGGTATACCCCACTTTTCTTGTTTATTTTTCGAATAAAAAATTTCAAATTCGGGGTATCCTATATACATAATAAACAGCAACTTTTGACATCGAAATGATTTTTTCCCACTTCCAGTTTCGCCGAAAGTACCTGTTACTTTCGATTTTCAAATGGGACACCCTGTATTTCATTACATTTTTGAATTCTTTACAATTTTCTGAATTCAACGATATCAAGCAAGTGACATTTTGAATGTCAATATTTTATATTCAAAGAAATGTTATGTAAATGGTTTTTGTACCAAAACTCAGTCTTTCAAATGGAACCATATTGGTACCGTGGTACTATTTATTAGTCCCCTCAAAAACGTGATCATCAATATTCCTTATAACCTAATCTGATAAATACAATCAAATTCAAAGCTAAAATAAAATCAGAAAATAATACAATTTTACTCCATTTAGAAAAAATTTTACATTCTAAATGTCACTTGCTTGATATCTTTGAATTCAGAAAATTGTACAAGGTGTCCCGTTCAAGAATCAAAAGTAACAGGTCTCTGACGAATCCGGAATCGGAAAAAATCATTCGGATGTCGAATGTTGTTGTATATCATAAGTGAAGGATACCCTAATTTTGAATTTTCAGTTTGAAATCTAAAAGATGGTATACCATGATCCTGTTACACACGGTATTGCGATCAAGTTTGAATGCATTCATCAACAAAATGAAAATCAGTTCATCCATGAATTCGAATTCAGATTCAGTGAACATTATTTAAAAAAATTATATCAAATTTGAGTCGCAAAAAAATTAACAGCTTGTTAGAATTTCCACTGTGGCCCTTCATCGATTCTTAGCGATCCTCTTAGAAATCAACAATGAATTCTTTCATTTATACCATATTGAAATATAAATTACTGTCAACAATTTATGAGAATTCGTATCAGTTTTCAATAAAGTAGTAGTATAAAATGTCATATTGATTTGCCACAACGTAATATGCAATAGCAACATAAGACACGCAGTATGAAGAAGAAAAAAATAATTGTGGTGGAGACAGCTATCGATGATTGTGAATTAATAAAAGCGAAAAAATAGTCCCCTAAAAATTTTATGAATATTACAAATTCTACTCGAATTGCAATCATCTTCTTGATGATTAATAATTTTCGATTTTTCATTAGCTCTAGTTATTCTACGTTTATCAGTGTAATTGATACTGAATTTTGCTGTAATCATATGAAAATGAAAAACGAATTTTAGCAATAATCGGAAAAACCAATCAGCTGTTCTGAAAACGCGATGAATAAATATTTCAATATTAGTAGATATTAATATCACGATCCTCAATATTAGATATCTCATATATGTATAATAATGTATGTAATAATGAAAATATATTATTACTACTCTTCTGAAAAATATCTTCCGGATAATTTCTACTTATTTTGAATTTGAATCAGAAACCTTAGGTTTTAGGCTCATGAGTTTATTCGAGAATAAAATTAATGCAATCCTGAATAGAATCCTCGAATTCGTTTTTACAAATCTGAAGCCATTAAAATTTATATTAAATTATTTTGATTGAAATCCAAACATTGCGAAGAATAATCTGAAAAAAATTTTCACAACATTCAAACTCCTATCAAATTTTTTTGATTGAAATTCAAACTTTGCTAGAAATGATGTAAGAAAAATAATCGAAATTTTAGATCACCGCACAATTTCCAAAAACGAAATTCCGTCATAGCCACATCAAAATCACTGCGTCAATCAATCAACAAAATGTAACTACTTACAATGTAGATTTGCATGGTTCTGAGTTTTCGTTAGAGTTTCACAAGGAGGAAGGAAACTGAACTGAATTCCCAATGCGAACTGAGAGATTTTATAGTGAGGCAGTAAACGTGAAAGGATCGCTACTAGCGTTTCCAAATCCCACTTGGAGGAGGTCTTTTGCCTTCTTCGAACACCCCACGAAGACACTTTCCCTTCTTCTCGGGGGGCAGCCACAGGAAAACGGTCGAAAGCCGGCTCTGCATCGGTCTACAGGGTCGCCAAAATACTAATTTTCCATTTAAAAATGATATTTTCTATACAGGGTGGTCCGTTAAAAGTCTTCCGTTATTTCTATGATTTTTCTCGTTGAAAAAAAATATATTTCCATCAAATATCGACGGAGTCCCACGAAAAATTTTGTCTGAAATTATTCAGAGCTACTCGATTATCATGTATTTGAAATAATTGAACCAGAAATTGATGTTATCTTGCTCCTCACTTCAAAAAGTGCATTCATATTTATTTCATATTTAGATTCGTCATGAAATTTTAGATTCAGTGTGGTTCATTGGTATGTGATTCAAACGTTGAAAACATAAAAATTCTCGACTGGTGGGCTGTTTTTTTTTTAAATTTTGAATATTAGATTCGTAATGAGGACCTAATTTTAGTCATAAAATAGTCCTACCAGATGGCAAAAATTCAAGAAAAACGAGTTTATGCTGATTGAAATCACATGAATTGATCCTTTTCAAACACCTTGTATAAAAAACGAGACCTCTACTCTGATTCACCAAATGATGGCAGTATTTATAGTGCAACAAATATTTACAAATTTCATTGAATGAAGGAAAATGAGATTGGATGCAGAATTCCATGCTGAATACGATGGTGAATGATTGTACAGGGTGTTCTATTTATAAAAAGTGAATTCAGTATTGTTTGGCCTGGTCTGGACACTCTGTGAACCTCGAAATATTTTAGGACTGTGTATATGTGCAAACAACTTTTACTCGAAATTTTCCTTGCATCATTATTCCTAAGTGAATGCTGTCACTTCAACACACTGATAAGCCACCCTGTATATTCCATGCATTATATCTTAGTCTTGGTTTCTTAGATGTTTGAAAGTTCAGATTGACAGACGTCAAAACAACTACTGACTATTCTAATCCATCTACCCATTTTCATAATTTAATTTTATTCAGTATCAAAATTAACGATGCTTCTCATGAGATACTTATTTGAAAACATTTTTCTATTGTAAAATTACTATACGTCGTCATGGTTTTGTTATAAGTTGGCCATGACGGCAAAGAACAATAAAAAAATTCAATCGAGCACTACAGTAATGTCACAATTGTGCATTGTCATTTTATAGTTACTTATTCTTAAGAAACATGCCGAGACGACTAAATTACACGTACGAAGATTATTAAAATTTGTTTGTTGGTCTTTTATAAACAACAACAAACTTCTGAAATGTGTACTAGAAGAAACAGTTGCACAAGAAAAAAAAATATAGATATCAAATGTTGCTGGATTTTCTCAAAATTCCTGGATAAATAATTATATTTTATAGAATGAATAAAATGCATGATGCTTGAGATTTTTTAGCAGATATCTCATGTATGAATTAGAAATGTTCCTATGAAAGATTCATCCGGTATATCTAATGAATATTACGATCACACATTGTCGCAATTGAATTATGCTACAATTAATTTCCATGTATTCTCGCTCTAGTTTTCTCGAATTTGGTAACAAATTGTTTAGAAGTCACAGACCATAAATTTGTGGATTTCTCTGTCGCAAATGATTTTTTCTCAGGAAATTCAGCTGGCGCTAGTTCCAAAAAAGCATCTATTGCAACGTTTCAATTTATAAAATTATTGATTCTTCTGTGCTGCTCTTCACTGTGAGAGATGCTTTCAAGGTGGATTTCATATTTTTATTACACATTTCTCTGCAACAATTTACACGTTACAGATGTCCGAACTGGACAGCGTGATATGTATTATTTCCATCAACTGGTTTCTCTTTCAACTTTTCATGAATTCATAAAAAATGAGATTGTTCAGTGAAAACGTAAGCGATTGATACAGGGTTATCCTCTTAGCTATGAAGCTAATAAATTCTGACTATTCACTATTTTACCATACAGAATTGTCCGGTTTCCAAATTCGAAATTACTCAAGCGAAATACTAGGTTTCTTGATAAATTTTTATGATTCAGTCCAGATTAAGTTCTCAATAAACTATATTAATATTATTATTATCATTAAGTTCGAAGAATTCAAAGCGTAAAACACAACCCTGTAAAAACTTTGACGTTTTCGCCATAAGTTCACGAATACAATCTGCTATCATTAGTCCAAATTTATGAAATTCGAAAAGCTGACAGTGTTGTCAAATATAGGGTAATTCAACAAGATTTCCTCGATTTCTTTTATTTGCTTTCCATCATAATGACCTCTTAGAATTACTTCCTGAAGTAACTATCGGAAAAATTGTTGAAGATTCTCTTGAAATTGATAATTAATATAATAAATTTAGATTGCATCTGGTATATGTTAATTTCTATCGACTTATTTTTGATGACTTTATATTCATGGAAATATCTCACCAAGATATTCGGAATTCAATAAGTATGAAAAAAAATTCAACCAGATGAAAATATAATATTAATGGAAGTATTGATAGTTTTTTTTTCAAAATCATAATACAATGGGAACTTCATTCATTCAATTTCGCCATTGCACTTGTCCTTTTCATTCTTAATTACAACAATATCCATTTCTACTTATCCAAACATCGTCTACGAATTCAATTTGTTTATTTTGTATGTTGGATATATCTCTCTAGGTGAATCTGATATGAAACCTCAGAGACATATACAGGATGTTGTTGAATGAGTGTGCAAATTTTCAACCCAAAACTTTAGTTTTTGTCTTTTATGATATATCTTTCTTAAAATTATTATTTCGCAAAACATCCTTGACTCGAAAATCACTGGAAATCAATTTTTTGCCATTTCCAGCGCCACCTTGTAAAGGGTGATGATAATGTACACCATTTCCTTGTCACAGATATTCATTCAAGCTTCGGATAATGTGCAATGCGTCTTAAAACACTTATCTAACTGTAGCGGATATTCTAGAACCGAAAGTAAATAGACACAGGCGTAGACTTTAATTGGGAAGATATTTATTTGGAATTCCTGTGACAATTAATCCATTATTTCATTCATGAAATACGGTGATCCATGATTTATTCGTCAGGAATAATGAAATTCAAAAGTTAGAAAAAAATAGAGTGCTGTATCGTTATAGGCCCTTCATACAGTGTTGTCAAAGGTACAGAGGGACAAAGAGCTAGGGACAAGAGTATAAAGTAATGATTTCTAGGAGAAATAGTGTCCCCTTTGTATTCTTTATTAAAGCAGCAACACTCACGTTGATGAAATGTGAGATTCGCTCACCAAAATGTGGAACGTAATTTTGGTGAGAATATAACACAGGGTGGTACCGCAAGGCATGTAAGGGTGGAAAAGATTATTTGGAATATGAGATGTTGAAATGTGTGACGAGGAATGCAAAAATCAATTCAATTTGACTTCAAAACTCATTTTATCATGTGCAGGCCCAAATTGCTTTATGCCAATGTGCATACAGTGGCACATTTTTATGTATATTCTAAAGCATTCGCGAATATTATCACCCTTATTTTTCTGAAATTTGGACAAGCTATTTTTGTTTTACACAGCTACAGCTAGGGTACTGGGGAAGAACAAGACTTGCGGTGCTATTATTTGCATGCTCAAATTAGCAATTATTTGAGAACATTTCGAACTCGGATATAAAAAAAAATTATGATACTTATCATCTTGATTTCTTTCATGCGATATCCAACGAAAGTTTCTTTCTACGGCCATGGATAGCGGCCGGCTTCGGCCAAAGTGGAATTAAAATTCTGAGATTGGGATTACTCGAGCATGAAGAGTCCGCATCAGAATTTTACCCACGCACGTGTCACGTGACGTATGTATATCAGAAGTAGAGTGAAAATCGAATCGCTCGCATATCGGCATGAAAATAATTACTCGGTATTATTCAATCGACTGAAATGAGTCTTACGTAAAGGGGCTGGCTATTTTTCGTGGCCGTTTGAAATTTCAGACTCTCGGTTTGGGATTTTTACAGAGGAAAATGTTTTAGGAGTCACGTAGTCTTTTTATTTGAGAGAGGTAGTTGTGACAGCTCGCCAGAAAGTGCAATGCTGCTGCTTGTCTTTCTTTAAATGATATTCCGAAACAGAGAGTTATTTTGAGTTCGAAAAAAAATGTTTCCGATTCATAAAATATATACACAACAATTGAATAACTATTGACTGTGAATAACCGTTGAATATTTTTCATCAATATTTGCGAATTGAAAATTTCTCTCCAAATAAATTCAGCATCGTTTTGAAGTCATTGTGAAGTGTTGCCATATTTTTTATGTCTAAATGTTTCCAGCTATGTCTCAAACAATCAGAATTTTAGTGGTTAGCTAAAAATAATAATAACAATAATAATGATAATAATAATGATATAACCCTATTCAGAGAAAATTGGTTCACAAAACAATGAATATATATTTGCATAAAGTTGATTGGCGATAAGTGCCGTAGCACTGGTTTCGCATAAAAAACAACAGAGTTCTCGAATGCAATACATTCAGGTTTAATACCATGGGACATCAATATAAATAAAAACTGTATAAAAAAATTATCAAATTAACGAATCAATGGTTTCAAAAATTCACTTTAACCTGAATACAATATGAATTTGGCACAAATTGATTAAATAAATGAATACAAAATAATGAAAGCTCCAATAGGAACAATTTATAAAATATCAACTCAGAACTGAAGAATTAAAATTAACATGCACACATACATAGACTTTTCAAACATTTCTCATTTCCACCATGTCTTCAATTTTTATTCGTTGTTGTCTGTATATGAATGATTTTAGTTCTCTTATACAGTGTGGAACAGCCAAATGAAATAAATTCTATAACGAATAAATGATAGCGTGTTGGAAAAAACGCTTGGATAAATATGTTGAAACCATAGTATTCACCGACCTTGTTATGAATATACCATATACGTGGCTTCTCAAAAGTTTCGTATCCGATATACAGGGTTATGATAAAGTAATGCACAAAATTCATAAAACGTACAACGATCACTTTAGAAAAAAATGCAAAAACACGTCAAACTGTTTTTTTTATTCCGCATCTTTTGACATAAGTTACAAAAATAACACGCCAAAGTTGTCAAAGTTATGACGTCATCAACAACTTTTTTTAATGGGAAGCTAAGATTTTTATCACATTACGTGATAGAGCTTGTGTACCTATTTCTACTGAAGCAACTTGCCTATGAATCAATGGAAAAAATCAGATCCGGGCTAACTCGAATTCAACATATTCTTTGGTTCCTGTATTTTCAATTTTTCAAATCTGTTGAAATGATCGATTAGAGCATGAAATTCTAACTGAATATTATATGTTCATTTTTTCATATAATTATAATCTAATTCTCACAATTGAATTTCATATTTTATGTTTGAATGAGAGTCTCAAGGAGTTATATCACACTGTAGGTTTTGGGGATTAACTCTTCTCATATATACGAAATAAATATCGAAAACAAGTATTGGTAGGTCGAATAATATTTTATTATATAACTATTCCTGGTATAAATTATTATATAAAAGATATTCATCGTTCCACGTACATTAGACTGACAAGATATCATCTACAAATCTTGTTTGTTCTGTAGCAGGATCATCTGTTAAATAGATATGTAAACACTTGATAAGAGATAATATAATCTCTCATTGAGGTGAATTGTCCAAACATCTCGATAAAATATCCCTTCTATTTGTTCGGTTACAATTCGAGCTCGCCGAAATTCGACTAGGAAATCTCTAAAATCAACGCTTCATTGAATCCTCCCTCACTCATTCACTGGATAAAATGACTGGCAAAACTTTCTAATTAAACTCCGACTGATAAAGTCCATCCATGCCGATGAATCCATAGTCCGGAACATCCACGAGGCTTTGCAAACTAAACGGATTTTCATCCTCATCATCGACATCATCAACCTCAGCTTCGAAATTGACTTTACCATCCAGTTCTTCCGGTGCTGCTTCCACAGAATTTTCCACGAGATCACTGGACTTTTCTAAACACCCCGCATCCTCTTCATTCCTTTCATTTTTATGACTAGTGTCTTGTTCAGCTTCAGGCTCTGCAACATCTTCTTTGTTAACGTCGTCTTCGTCATCTTTGTTGTCGATTTGGCTGGCGATGGTTTTTTCTTGCTGGTCGCACATTTTTTCATGAACACTTGCTTCTTTATCGGATACTACTGGGCGCTATAGAGGATTGGTTTCCTATCTTCTTATCAATGAGTGATTTCGTCAGTACATTCTAGAGAGATTTGACATAGTTCTCGTTGATCTTTACCAGGAATTATCTAATGTAAATCAAATTCTATATCTGTTTGAGGAAGTGGGTTGATGGAAACTCTCTTGACGTTGGTGAAGTTCTCAATTTCTCCTATTTGTTCCTTCTCTGTGGGTATTTTGGAGGCTTGAATCCGTTTAGATTTCACATCCGGAGCAGTAGCCACTTTTTGTATCGTATACAAGTATTTTTTGACGTATTACTTTTAGAATCTCATGAAAATCACTCTATAGTGTATTCCACGTGTTCGTAATATCTTACAAAATTCGTTTCAATGTGTCTCCGTACTATAAATTTCTGCTTTGCAGATTTTTAGGTTGAATATATTGAGTTTTGAGAGAATATTCCAACTCCTGTCAACTCTTTCAAAACTCCTACCAACTTCTTTCAACTCCCCCATACTCATGAAAAACTCCTTCCAACTCCTTCCAACTGCTTCAGAACTTCTTTCAATTCATTAGTAATCAATAAATGTTTTGCAATAATTCCAATCCCAACAAAGTCACTGTACATCAACATAATATTCACTTTATTTGCAAATGTTTGATAGAGATATTTGAATAACCATTTTAGTTTGAAATGCCTTCATTATCACTGGCCAGGCATGACAAAATCGTTTTTGTATGGTCCATGTTGAGATGCAACCTGTTAGGATAAAATGTAAATGGTGCGAAATTTCTGTGTTGAATTCATTCATGGATTGTGAAATTTTGTCATCCAGCACACGACAATGGAAAATTGTTGGCTCTTTTTCAATTTGATTTCTAGTTCATGTGTACACCCTGTGAATATAAGACACTCATTGACTATACCGCTGTTAAAATGTCATTCAGTTTTGTTCTCTGCTTCCACTACTCCAGTTTTGAAGATTTGTTAAGAATGATTGGTTTATTAATATCACAATTTTCAATCTTCGTCTCTCAGATTCACTTTCACTATCATTCCGTTAGAAAAATCAATATTTTTTTTAGTGATATTCCTCATGAATTGAGACATAACATAATAAATTAATTTCGTCCCGAATATTAAGAAAAATTCAAAGAATAGTCATGTTGTAAAGATAAGATAAATGATTTCTGGTGTTGGATTAGCGGCAATTCGGTCGAAATGTTGAAGAAAACCAATTGTTAGATTGTCGACGTTTCGAAACTTTATTGTTTCATCTTCAGGACAATTTAAGGTGGCTTTCCGTGTTTAAAAATGGTGAAATAAATAAAATCGACATGAAGTATAAATACGTATACACAGGTTCATGAAAGACATTAACACAGACACGAACACGAAGAAATGAACAAACTGAAGTTCAGTTCAGTTCAGTTGAAGTTTAAGATGAAACAATAAAGTTTCGAAACGTCGACAATCTAACAGTTGGTTTTCTTCAACATTTCGACTGAATTCCCGCTAATCCAACACCAGAAATCATATTCAACGGTCGCCATTCTATTCAACTATAAGATAAATGATTTCAGTATACAATTCAGTTCCTAAATGAGCCAATGTTATAAAAAAGGTTTTTCTGGAGAGGAGGTGTCTTCCATGCACATATTCACATGAAAAATGAAGAAAAGCATGTGTCTGACAAAGAAAAATCAAGTGATTTCGAATTCATGTAGAAATGATTGAGAAATGCGGAAATGATTCTTATTTGAAGAGAAAACAGTGGCATAGTATTTTTACTTCAAAGATATTATATGCAAAACCCGTATGAACGCCACTAATACATAAAATAAAAGATTCTTCACGTCGGAAAATGCACCTTGGTGCGTAGACGTCTATCATGAACATGTCTTCAATATTTTTTGAGATAGTCTTTAAACACCATCTTTTTCAAATCTCTATTGTCAAAGGCACGAAGAATAGGTTTGATTAATTGAAAAAATACGTGTTCCATGTACATTTCTACTATAGTTTATTGCTCTACACGAGCTTTCAACAAAATATTCAAGATAATCTTGAAATTCAGTTAATTTTCGCCTTACCTCTTTGAGCTCGAGTCCTTTGTTAAGTATGGATTGGATCCCTCCTTAGAAAAATGACATGTAGACTTTGTGTATCAAATACTTGAGAAATCGTAATTTTTTATCAGAACGGATATATTGATTTTCAACATTGGCGTAACTAGAGTTGGCTTA
Source organism: Plagiodera versicolora (assembly GCA_037013635.1). NCBI lineage: Eukaryota > Metazoa > Arthropoda > Insecta > Coleoptera > Chrysomelidae > Plagiodera > Plagiodera versicolora. The sequence goes on along the minus strand of CM072991.1, from coordinate 3,838,667 downwards.
TGTCAACCACACTTACATATTACTCCCTTCCAAGAAAAGATTTCTCATAATATAGACATAATATATATTATACAATATTCTTGTAGCTTCAAATTGAATGAACATATTATATTTTTCATAAATGTTATTTTGGAAGTTATAAATATTTTGGTAGTGAATTTTATTTTTGGAAGTGCAATCAAGAAATGGCTTTTGAATACATGTAACCCTATCTTCAGTTTTTGGCAAAATAAATTTGAAAATATTTTTCTTCTATAATAATAAGAAAATAAAATAAATAATAACCCCCCCCTCGTTACGCCTATGATTTCCCATACTTCCTTTATCATTAAGATCATCTAGAATCAAAGTCATGGTCATGCTTGAAATCATTCCTATTGATTTTACTTAGTATGATTACTGAATGATTCCTACAAAAATATATTATAGAATAACGAATAACGATAATGCTCCATTCATCGAACTGTCGAAATCAAACCAGGTATACGTCATTTTCAAACATTTCCAAACTTATATTGCCTCAACTCTCGTCTCAGCAGCGATGAGATACCAGAGAACCGGATACTTGATGATTGTCGAAAATTTCAGCATGAATAAACTCACAAAGCTGATTAAGGAAATCGTTGAAAAAAAATTGGCATCGCTGCCAATTCAATTTGTTCTCAGAAATTACAAATTCCTATAATCAACTCTCTATTGTACACTTGTAGTATTGAATAATCAGTTAACTTTTCTCGATGAATTTCGTATTCTCGAATAGGTCAAATTCTAGAAAATCTCATCGAAGTCTCGAGTTTTATAACTGAGAATTGAGGTTAGGTGACAGGGTATTGAAAAACGGACTTTCATCAATAAAGTTTAATGTACATCGCCCTGTAAACAGGAAGTCAATGAAAAATCAGAATAGCACTCATCGCTTTCTCTGCCATGATACGACTCCTTAATGGATATAAAATCACTGAATAGTAAAAATAACGAGACAATAAATAACCAACAATAATTAAAGATACATACAGCGGTTGTTAAACAATTATATCACTAGTTGAATTCATCCTGTTTTCTGCCATCCGCTCCGGTATTGGTCCTGTTTGGAGAGTCCAAAACTGTCCTCTGCTTATTCCCACCGGAGGCATCTGTACTTTTGCTTTCTGCAATCTGGGGCGGCGAGTACGTGGAAATGCTGTTTTTCTGTACGTCATAGCTTTTGGGTTGGTTGTTTCCCATTTTGAATTCTCGTGGCAATTGCGCACTATCCTTGACTTATATACAAGCTTATATACGAGCAATTTATTACCTTATTATTGCACCGATAAGATATGGAGACTAAACAGAATGTGAACCTCTGTCAAACAAATTACCGAATTTTGTTGTAGTGACTAATGCGCTTGATGGAAATGAATGCTGTATGGAAATTATAATGGTTTTGTGGGTTTGAGAATGTGGGAGACCACTAATTTCTCAAAACAGCATAATCGTGTTCGGTATGTCCAAAAACTACCATTCATTATGTTATTTTATTTTTTATCCGGTCTATATCATCAATAAAATAATAAAATGATGAAATTGATTTCAAACATACAATTTTATGTGCCATTTTCAAAGGTTGCTCTCATTGGTGTAACGCAGTGTGACGTGCTTAACCCTACACGCCCATCGACCTTAAGCTAACCAATCATAGATAATTGTTCCATGGTAAATATTGCTGTGTTGCCGCACCAAAATACCACAATTCGTTCTCGAAATAATAGTATATTAAAGTATAAGTGGATAAAGATGTCTTTAAAACACGCGCGCAGCCGAAGTGCTCGAAATAAAGCAAATGATTTTTTTTTGTTCACTAGATCATAAAGATCGTCTTCAATCTCAATCATTATTTCTATTGATTTAGCTTACTGCAATCAATATGCAAAAATAAACTATCAAATAACGAAACATGGTTATGACATTCATCAAACTATCGAATTTGAACTGAATAAATGCAATTTCCAGCATTATGTATGAATTCAGTTGCGAGGAGTTTTGATTCCATACATAACACCCTCTAGATATATCACATGTCCAGATAAGATGGAACTGTACCTTATCTTAGGAAGTAGAAGACTAACAAAAAAGGCTTGAATATACAAGGTGATATGCGTGCCGCTATGTCTACAAGCTTGGATTGTTTCCTTTGGAATTTCCTCGTTATTTATAATGATAAATAATGACCAAAAAAGTGCGATGATCGGTCATCTCCATTTAGAGATGCGAAAGTATTCCATTCACATATCCACTACGTAATTTATTGTATATGGGAGGTATTACGATGATATAAGATAATTTTCGGGAAAAGTAAATAAAATACTCAAGCAATCTTGAAAGATACTATGTGAATAAGTGAAGTTCATTTCAACGTTCCTGATTTGAACACTTCTACACGGTTCAACGTTGGAATTGATGTAATTATTGTTATAGTAAAAATAATACGTCTCGTCATATCCTGTATGAAACTTCTCATGATTAATATAAATAAGCGGAAATTAGTTATTTGAAAAATGTTAAGTGGTTTGTCAACAAGTTATTATTATTGTAATAAATATTATCCGATGATTAAATTGTTCAAACATAACATAATGTCAATATAGGCAAGTCTAGTTGTCATTGAAGAAGCGAAAAATAACATTGATTGCCACATTGAAGTAATAATAGGTAAAATACACATCAAATGAGTAATATATTTTGTGATATTGTTCTATGAACAACATTTCATGTGATATTTTTTGGCAGTACCATATGAAAGAGCACTATTTTCAACACATGGCAGAACCAAAAACTTCTTATTATTATCATTATTATTATTATCATTATTATTATTATCATTATTATTATTATCATTATTATTATTATGTATTTCAGCTGTGAATTTGACGTTGTTTTTATTCACTTATTTTCTATTAGAATGAAATGCGTCATTAGGTCACTCAAAGAAGAGATTTTTTCATAATGAACAAGATTGAAGGGAAGTATCGAGGAATATGCTCATTCCAAACAAAAACTGAAGTTTCCGTAAGCTTACTCTTTTTTGATATCACGAACTTATTCCTCACTTCATGAACACACTGTATAACTTTTGACAACAGTATGATAGAGGGTGTCCCATTAAAAAAGCTGGACGACACTTTAAAATCGTTTATTCTCTTTCATTCATACTACAATAGCTGTTCTTCATTCTTTCAAGAAGTAAAAAAATAATGCCAATTCTTAGAATTCCTCCTGGTCTTTGCCGTCGGGCCCGGTGCCCGCTCTGCTAGGAACGTCTACGATGGATCTTTTACTCCTAGAATGCGGCTTGCTCGCGGCTTCGGTAACTTCGGCAACGGCAGTGGCTTCGGCGTCCTTTTGGGCTTCTTGAGACGTAGAACCATCGTTGATCTGCGGTTTATCGCTCATTTCGTAGTAATATTTCCTGTGAAACTGTAGAGGATACATTGTAATATGCGATTCAATAATTTAGTCATTGATGAGCTCGATACCGCACAAGACCAAGTTCTGAAACTGATCGACTCTGTAACGCCTCTGTTTAATCAACCTCAACTTTCAATGCAAAATTCCTAGTGAATCCAGTTCATTCAGGTAGCCGCTCGTCGCGATGACCTGTCTGTGCATCGCCGGCTGCCAGGGGCGTAGTCAGAGACGGAACAACTCAAGTAAAGGTTTATCTTTTCGTTTTTTATCAATTTCCTGTCAACCATAATTGGAGTATTTTCAAAATTGAACGGTGACTTAATACTATTATGCATGCACTACAATGTCATAATGGGAGACCATTAATTTTTCAAAACACCATAATCGTGTTCTGTATGTCCAGAAAGTACACTTCATTATTTTTTTTTTATTTGGTCTATATAATGAATAAAATAATAAAATAAACGGAATTTTGATCATATAATTTCATGCGCCATTTTCAAAGGTTGCTCTCATTGGTGTAACGCAGTGTGACGTGCTAGCCCTACAAGCTCATCGACCTTGAGCTGATCAATCATAGATAATTGTTCCATGGTGAATCTTGCTGTGTTGCCGCACAAAAATACCACAACTCATTCCCAGAGTAGAATATTTAAAAGAATACAATATAAACGATATTTTTCCCACAAATTATCACGAAATGATATAGTTATCATCACTTATCGATACGTTTTTGAGAAGATATATAAAAAGGAGTAAGGAGTCAAGATAAACTTAGGGTGTAGCTCGTCATAGCACCGCTCACTTATTTTGAATGAAAATGCTGATTTCAAAACGCTATAGAATCTATTTGCTTTTATTTTGATCAATATCATGATTAATTGATCGAGAGAGGATTCCATCACTCAGTGGTCTTCCCCAGTCTCAAACACAGGTTGTGATTTGAGAAGTAATGAGGCGAACGACATATGTTATACTCGTAGCACGTCATATGCACAAACTTTCAATTTGGATCTCAAAATTTTGATAATGGTGAATTCTTTTTTTTTTGTGATTCAAAAAACTCGAGATGGTGATAACTCTCGTTTGCCAAATTTGATATTCCTACGTCAAATGAAGAAATATTCTGCAATGTCGCATGATAGATCAAGAGAGTTCAAAATGTATCTCATTATAGTATGAATTTGCCAGATATGGTCTATTTATTCAGAAGATGAAGTTTTGACAGATCTGATTATTTTTTCATGACGGTGCAAAATGAAAAGTATCTAGCTAACCACTGACTTCTGGCCGGTTGAGACAACGATGCCAAATTTATTTGGAGACAAATCTTTGATCCGCTAATGAAGTTTGTTTATTCTAGTATAAATTTTTACAAATATTGAATAAATTGTTCAGAGGCTATCAACAGTCAATAGTAATCCAATATTGGTGTATATATTAAACAAATCGAATGAAAAACTCAGCCTAATTTTGTGTTTCTGAGTATCTTTGAGAAAAAGAGAAGTAAGAACACTACATTGTCACAACTTTCTTGCTTAAGAAAGTAAAATATATCTGTACAATCTCAATTGAAAATTTGGAACAAAACAAAAGAGAAATTTCGAACTTCAACATGAAAAATCTAGGAAACTATTGGATTTCATTTTAATCAAACTACGTTAGTGGTTAGTAACAAAACATAAATCGAAGAACAGTGCAAAATTACCTATACGATTAGAAATATTGAGTATGCATGAAAAAATTTTAACGGTCTATCTACTTACTGCAACTATTTGATTTCCACTGCAACACAATACGTAAATGGACACTCCTGTATGTCGAACCTTGCACAAATGAAGAATAATTCGTATTACAGATCTGATAAACTCCTTATCAATATTAGCTGACTGGAAAAAAAAATCATCTGTACATACACACGACCTGATCTACCTCGACTAACAGGTTTATAAATAGGACTAGAACGTATAGCAGCACGCTCCAAAATCCCTTATTGATTCTTGGTATTATCTAAATTCAGTTCTATGAATATGAATCAACACGTTGCATCGACAAATATCTGAGGCCAACTCATTCGACTCGACACTTTGCGGTTCGTTCGTAGATTCAGAAAAAGACATCCTGTATACACACGGTCAAATCCAAATGGCCTTCGCATCGAACGTTCACCGTCCGATTCACATTGTGTACAGATCGCGGGGAAATGTCCAGGAAGTTTGGTAACAACGACATAATAGCGTATCGATTGCTTAATGACAGATCGAATCTGAAATGGGACTCCAAATTGCTATCAATGTCGGAGCTACTTTCAAACGCTGCGATATTTTTCCGCAAACAGTAACTGACTGCCAAGCCAAGAATCATCTGCAGACACCAAAAACTTTGGAAATGAGAATCATCGATCTAATTGTCAGCAGTGGCAGATCCAGGATTTGGGAAAGAGGGGGCTATCACTCGAAATTTTACATGAATATTTTACGTATCGTCGACTCCTGGGACGCCCTGTACATCTGGAAAAATGTGAAGGTATAGCCAAGATGGTTCGAGTTTTAAAAAAAGTCGAGGTTATTTAACCATACATTAACCATCACACCGTACATATTTTTTTTAGCTAGAAGTTTATCGGGTGTTTTGGATTTGATAATTACTATTGCAATCCCAAGCACTACCAAAAGTATACAGGGTGAATTGAAATAGATAAATTTATAATTGAATGCATTCTAAAAACGATATATCCTTCCAATCATGTCATTCTTTAAATTCTCGGTTGTAAATCGTAGTAATACGGCAAAAAATCACGCGAACAAATTAACAGCAACAATGTTTTTGACATAATCGTCAAAATTTATAAAAAAAAATTGGTCATGGTTTTCTAAAATATCGTTACTCGAAAACGGTGAATTTTTTTTATTATTATCTATTTTTCTATCGATTCCTTCTTTGACCATAATGATTACAAGGAAAAAAACTGCCCCAAATAAATCACGACTCACTTTCTATCAACGCCTTTAATAGCATTATTAAAAATGTGTATAAAAATGTATTTCAAAAAAGAACATCCGTGCAGAAAACTTCACCGCTTAGAAGTTACGAAGAAATTATTCAAATTTTATCAATTTTGTAAGGATATATTTTGTTTATTATGCTTGGGCCATTAGTTTATTCATCAAACAAAACTTTTTTAATGTACTTTCATCCTCAAAAACCTCGGTACACATTTTCAACTCATCCTGTATACTATTTCCGAATTTGTATCGTACTTTCAATCTCCCCGTCAATTTCTAAACGGTGAATGGAAGCCCAACGGTGTAGAATTTCATCTGGAGTCCAGGCTTGGTTGGAAAAGTTGGGCAATGCCGCACGTTCAGTATTGCCGAGATTATTTCAATAGCAGTAATAATTATCTGTATATGCAGATTGAGTCCAATTACCGTTCATTATTGGCGTAATTTGGATGTTGATAATTAGGAATAAATTATCGTCAGATAGTGTTTTTCCGATTCGCAGTGAGCCATGAAGAACCGTTCCAGTTTCACCGGAACAATTTCACCGTCAATCCAAAATACCCAAAACGGTGACCAACTTTCTTCTCGGCATTTCTAATTGTCAGATACAATGATTTCTGCGGCTGGTGTTCCTCAAGGATCAAACTTGGGACCATTGTTGTTCCCAATGATTTGAGCACATGAAAATATTTTGAGGCTTTTTCTGCTCACAATTCATTAATATTGAATTGGGTTCTGAATATAGATGACTGCATAATATTAATAAGACATTTAGGTTATACAGGGTGTAACTAAATAAGTGTAAAACATTAGATGGGGTGATTTCTCATCGAAAAAAAGATAGGATCTTTCATATAAAGAAACTTCCTTTGAGCATCGCATGTTAAGATACAGACCCTTCAAGGCAGTACATAATTTTTTCACTAGAAAGTTACAGTATTGAAATCAAACATTTTCTACTACCAAAAAGACACTTGGCCAGTAATTTATTTGGTTTACCCTATGGTTGTAAGAGGTGAAAAATGGAACCCCTCAAATTTATTTCCAATGTAACTCTCTATCTTATTATTCGTTCATTATTTTTCGTTAGTTCCCTACAATACTGTTATATTCAATTATGTCCTATGGGTCTTATGATCTGTTTATCAATAAAATATTATCATTATTGTGTGTTTGCATTAGAAAGAGATAAGCGCTAACGCAGTTGTAAAATGATGACTGAAAGGGTAAATAATGGCTAGACACTCGAAATATATTCATCTTGTTGAGGTGCGTGTCCAAATGGAAACATGATGTGCAAGTATTTTGAAATATATTCTAAATTCCATACCATTATCAACTTCCAATTTTCTGCCAAAGGATGACTGTACTTTTTTATTCGATATTCTATTCTATTTTCTTCAATTACTAATTTCTACTGATATATGGAAAGTCTTGTTGAGAACTTGAAGAGAGAATTAAGTGATATTTTATATAAAGAATCAAACTGTGAAAACTGTGAAATAATTTGGCTGCTATTCGTCTTCCCAATGGTACGCCACAAAAAATAAATTTCACTGTCCATTCACTCACAAATCGTCACAGATGTTTCAGTTTTCTAGGGAGAAAATGATTCAATACTTTGTATTTTCCCATCAAAACCACAAGAATATTATTATACAATATTTATTTTCGCAATAAAACAAGTCAACTCAAACAACAAGTCAAGCATAAACATAATACAACAAATTACAACATTATAACAAAACAGGACGAGTCCTCATATACTCCTTAATTGTGCTTCTTGTAAGAAACCTTGGCGACGAAACCAAGCTTCTTATCGGCAACGTAGTCAACCACCCTGATGGTCTTGTGGTCGGGTTCCAAAAGGCTGTAGGATCCCTTTACTTTGTAACCGTCACGGGTCTCGTGTTTGCTCTTGTAGTCCTTGTGTTTGTGGTCGGCTACATGGTAGTCGTAGTGGAACTCAGGGTGGGCCTAGAAGAACAAAAAAATATTGTTAAATATACCTCTAGATACCTTCTGAAGAGGTCAGATTAATTTGAAAGAGTTAAAATGTAATTCAGATGGAATTTAGATAGAATAAAGATAAAAATTAAATATAATTCGGATTGAATTCGGCTGATTTTGATAGAATTTCAATTGAATGTTCATAGAATTGAGATGGAATCAAAATGAAAAATAGATATAGTTTGGATTGCATTCACGAGGATGTTGATAGAATTATAATATAATTGGGTTAATATAGAATTGAAATATAGAATCAAGATCAAATTCATACAGAATCAAGACATTAATTTCACATGGAATTTAAGTTGACTAGATATAGGATTCGAATAGAATTCAGATAGAATTCGGAAACAGTGCAAATATAATTTGAATAGAATCTGAATCGAATTTGGATGAATGTGAGATCTCCTGAATGATATTTTCTTCTTGTTTTTGTGAAAAATAGAATTTGAATGGATCAAAATAAAAATGTTATCAAATTTGGATTGGATTCAGATAGTTTTGAAGAATGTCAATAAAATTTTTATAGAATTCAGATAGAAACAAAAAGAAAATTAGATGCAATCTGGATTGAATTAAGCTCGTTGTGATGAAATGTCTACAGATTGCGAGAATATAAATAGCATACAGATGAAATTCGAATAGAATTAAGTTAATACTAGGAAAATCGATAGAGAATTGAAATAAAATTCATATAGAATTCAGACAGAATTAAGATGACATTGAGATAAATTCGTATTGAATTCAGGTAAGATTTAAAGAAATTTCAGATGGAATTCAAATGGAGTTCAGACAGAATTTGAATATGGGATTCAAATAAAATTTGGATGAAAGTGTGAGATCTACTGAATAATATTTTCTTTGACTCTTTGTAAAAATTTGAATCTATCTTTACTCGAGATATAACTTATATAATGAATCGAGAAGTTGAGATATATTTTTGTTATTAAGTAACTAGCAATTTTACATCCAAGAACTGCTATTACATTCAACCGTTATTTGATATAAAATAATTGCAGTATTTCGGAAAAGTGCCTATGTGAAAGTAGTCTCAGCAGAAATACTGAAATCAATTCGGAACGGATTTAACAAGAACGTTTATTAACATTCAATTTAATTATTGTTACCCAATCGCTATAGAATGTACAACAGAACCAAATTAAGTGGTATATTGTTCATTGGGAAAATTGTATGAACTAGAGTGAAATCGGATCACTCACCTTGAGATGGATCTCTTTCTCATGGTGCACATCTACAGGAGTGTGGAAATCGGACCCGGTGAAGCCGATGGAACTTTCATGATGATGTTTTTCCTCTTTATGTCCTTCGTCTCCGCCTCCGTATCCGCCTCCGTATCCACCTTCCTCATGGCTTTCCTCCTCTTGCCCTCCACTGAGACCGATGATCTGGTGCTCCAGAGGTTGATGGTGACCTAAAAGGCCACCTGCGGATCCACCTCCGTATTGTGGGGCGGCAATAGCTAGGGCAGCCAATGAGAGGAAGACCTGAGGGATGAAAATTATTTATGAAATGTTGAACCCTGTGGTACTCCAGGAAGAAGTGGATATGTTGTAGCTAGATTAGGAAGATATTAAAATTCATGGGATGAATCTATTAGGAGAGTTCAATATAGATGACATTATCAGGGAGATACTTTGATCTTTCCATATTTATAAAGGGGGAACACTGAAATTGAAGAGGAACTTGATGGTTTCAAGGAGATACTGAACTTTTATGACGATGAATTTGATATGAATCTCCAATGAATCCTAATTCTGAAGCAAATATTCCAAATATTGTGGTGGAGTAATTTGAATCAAAGTCAATGGAACTGACTCCGGAAGACAAGATCGTTGTAAATATGTCATTCTGGAAAATTTGAATCTTGACGAATATCACATCTAACCAGAAATAAATCTAATGAATCATTTTCTGATCTAGAGGATTCTTCGGTTTAACTTACAAAAGTTGAAATAGAATTTTCAAAGTTCAGTGAAAATGTTTCGAATACTCACAATGATGGAATTCATCTTTGCTTGGTTATGTCACTGTATGACTTGTTGGTTGAACTGATGATGTTAACCAAACCAACTTCACAGTATATATACTGACAACTTTGTGGAAGGGTGTTGGCAAATTCTTAAAAATGATCAACATTAATTGATTAGCGAATAGAATAATTATTCATATATCAATATAATATTCGCTTCTAGTTAGATTTCTCTGTATATATTATCGTTCATTCGTGAACTTGGTCTATTTGTCATCCAAAGAGACTGTACGACCAATTAGTATCAGAATTACGCCAATTATATCATGTATGTCTGAGCAGCAACATTTCTCCTACGAAGTAGATGTGAAATCAAGTTCCTCATATGTTGCTGTTCATTTGAATCAACACATACATTTACAATTTGTTCATCAACTGCGGGTAAATTAATCGTAAGTGCCATATCAAAATATTCTAGCCAAGTTACTCTAACGAAATAACTTTCAATATTTTCTGAAATTTATTTCCATAGAACACTCTGTAATGCACATAATATCTCATTGATCGATCCATTTCATGGGTCGCCTACTAGAAAACAATACTTTTACACTGCTTAAACAATAGTATAGTAAAATTATTAACGTTCCATGATCCTTCATCAGAAATATATTCAGTATAGAATGACTGGAAAAACGTCCTATAGGCACTTCTCATGCAGACCTGAAAGACACTCGAAGAAAACGGTTTTTCTTGAGAAACTTTTAAAATTTGATATAAATCAATGGAAAGTCAATACTCCAGATCTAGTATCCTTGAAATATATTTACTATTCTTAGGTTGACCTTCTTTAGACCCGAATTTTAAACATCCAGAAAGAGGAAGATCTGAATCTATTTCACGTATGTTGAACCAAAAGCTTCGAAAAATCTTGTTTAATTCTACCAAAATAGCAATAACAAATAAGATTATGTACTCTTCTCTAGTTTTATCGAATTGAGTTCTTCATAGTCTTTCATTATAGGAAACATTCGTTCAGAAACTTTTTCATGTTCTTCCTAAAATCACTGTACTGTAGTAGTAAACTCGCGAAATTGGATAGATCAATTAAATTTTATGAAGATTACAGAATTGGTTACAAAATTCCATGCAATGCCATTGTTCATACATTTCATTTCTATAACTGATTTTAATAGGATTACGTACGAAAAGAAATTAACAAATGGTCACTGACACACAATAAAAACTTTTCCAACATTATACCTACTTACATTATACTGTATGATTTTTTCCAGAACGAACTCGAAAACTACACCTTCCTGCCGTTCAGCTTCTTCTTGGCCATTTTCTGGATCTTCACGTATAAAAAAGTTCCTGAAACCAAGAACAAAACCTTCGAGGAAATTGCAGCATTATTCAGGCACGGAAACGGAAGGTGAGCAAATTTTTTTCAATTTTTTTCGCCCTTCAGAGGGAGAGCAAATTTCGATGTTTATATATGATATCTCAGTGAATATATAAGATACGAAAAGGGTGATTTTTTTTCCTCTAAATCCAGTGGCACCAAGAGAAATAGAAAAAACTATGTCGTATTATTTTTTGTCTTCAATAGTGAAAATGAATTCTATTCCTATGTGGGTTTTTTTTATTTCGAGTGGGAATGTCGTAAGATTATTCCGAGAAGCATTATATGTTAAAATGTCTCATTCAAAATAATAACATTTGTACTCATATTGCGTATGAGTTATCAATGAATCGCTCTCCAGAGGAAAATAAAAAAAGGGAGTATCATTTTCGCTATTGAATACTCGCACAAGGAAAAATCATCGCAAATGATGATTTCCATTTTGAAAAATACAACTTCAGATGATAATTCAAAATTGAACAGTTTATTGAAAATGTTTTCTATGCCACTGAAATAAACAGAAAGAAGTGCCCTAAGAATTAGTTTTCCAAATTTTATTAACAACCGTTATATTCGTATGTGAAAATTTGAAAAAGTCAAAAACAAAAGCGATAGCAAATTTTTGTTTTCACCAGCGCAGCGTAATGAATTCGGAAGAAGAGATCGAGGACGCGACCTTCATTTTTCGTATCTCCCATAGTTTTCTAGCAACCCTTTAAAAAACCTTGAAATTTGACACCATGTACATACATCCCGATGAAGGTCAATCATCTAATTGACATTATCTGATTTCACGCAGGGTTAGTTTCCCTGATAGTAGCCTGTACGGGTGAGTGCATAGCATGAATTCGACAAATAGCATGCCGCATGCCTCATGCTTACTGTTTTTTTGCGACACGTTTTTTTCACTCATATCCTTTCACGCAATGTTGCCCATTAGAATATTCACCGGGGTGTTTCTTGAATATGCGTCAGAAATTCAGTGGGATTCAGAAGTGACAATAAGGTTGTTTATACTTGAAATTCATGACAAATTCTGACAGTTCAAACAGTTCCAACATATTTCGAACTCGTTAGCAATTAGTCTTAGGAGTTGTTGTTTTTTTTTTGTTGTCAGCGTTTCGGACTTTCGATTGTTGAGTTTATTCGGACGTATAAAAGGTAAAACAATGGTTTTCGTGGTTTTTGATAGGGAATCAAAATAATCATGAGTGAACATATTGAAGTTGTCTTCGTCTAATCAGAATCGCCCAGAGTTCCAACGTAGAATCTCTGACAAATAAAAAACTGATGGAATAATCGCTGACCAGTAATCCTTTATTATTTTCAGTGGAAATCAGAAGATTCAAGGAGAACTTCTTAAAAAACAGATAGTGATTTCAAAAATTGGAGAATGTTGTATTTCATTACTACTATTTCTTGGAAATATCGCATTGTTCAAACTATTTCAGCTGTGAACAAAACGATCCATAAAACTTTCAGAGTTATTCTTTGTTTGGTTCTTCAAAAACAAACTGAAATTTCATTCAGGTGACTATGAAAACACATGATCAATAAGGTTCCTTTTTATTCTAATGTCAGTAAAATGATAAATGACAATATTTTATCTCCAAAATTCCATATAAAAAATAAAATGTGTCATGTTAAATGATGAGATTGAATAGAATTTGGGGAAAATTTGAAACGTGGCAACATTGAATTTCCGGATTCACCCTGTACACTCTGATCACTTGGTTCCACACGTTTAACAATTACTGTTGCAAAATGTTTTCACGGTGTTTTCTTTTTGTTCCTCTGAAAATGGTGACGCATATTTAGTAAACACCTAGTAGATATACAAGTTCGTTAAGAATTCAATTTCTTATTTATTAATTTATAATTTCTATCTTAGTACAATATCAAACTGAAGTAAGCGCTAGTGTGGAAATATACATTTTCATGAGATAAAAAAAGTTATCACCTGGACTTTTTTCGCGATTGAACTGAGAACAAATTTTTATCAACGCCCTCGTATCTAGCTCGGTACATTTTTGACTCGATTTATTCGAATCTGCTTACGTAACTTTACTTTCAATGGAATTTACAGGCGGGTGAAATCTAAGCTAATTGGACTCGATTTAAATCTGTGTAGGTAATTACGCCACTTTTTGGTTAATCTTATTTTCAGTAAAATGTATTATAATTAATCACAGATCACTTATTGTCGAATAGTCCATGTTCTTTGTTTATATAAGCAAGATTCTAGTACTGAAAAATATAGAAGTCAGTGATCTTGGTTGCTCGTCAGACTGTTTAAAAAAGCCGAACTTTGGAAGTTTTGAGGAGAATATAAACAATACTATCAACAAACTGGTTCGCACTAGAAGTGAATAATTTGTTTCAGGGTTTTTATTTAGTTTTCACTTCACCTTATTATTTTTGTTTTTTTTTTTCATTTCAGTTCAACAGAAATGACTCAGTCGAGAGTAACAGGGATGAATGATTCGAAAGAAACGGTGGCCACTAATGTGCCTGCAACGGATCAATAAATCGACGACGATTTGACAACTTTGGGAATTATCAGAATGTTCCTCACAGCATAGCGAATTTGACTTTTATAAATTATAGTTCAATTTTGGTTATGTTTATTAGAATTTTCGAAGACTATGGTATTATATGGCTTGTTATTAAAGTTTATACTTTTTTATATATGTTGTGCATGTTGACATTTCTTCCAATAGCTTTGGTTTTTTTCTTCTCCTCGGGTAGAATGTGTATTTTCTGGTAATCTGACATAACACATTCATTCAAGGGTGAGAATAAATAAACACAATTACTGTTGAACGTTGCAAATGAAAGAAGTGACGTTTTTGTTTTCAAATCATCGATTTGGCATGACGGTGAAGTGTTGATAGCTCAATTGGTTCAGAGAACAAAAAATTTCAGTGGTCCATGTAATGGAGATTCCTAGAGGTCATTCCGCATGATCATTTTAGTATGCACGTCTCTTGGTCAAAGTGCCATTTGAAAAGGTTTGAAACGAAACTTTAGTTTTCAACCAAAATCAGATCCACCACTCCATGTGATGTAAAATTTTAATAGAAGTATTTCCTACAATGTTTTTCAAAAAAATTTTGGGTGTTCATGTTCTTGATGCATAATCAATGCGTGCTACCCTGTGTACAGAATGCCTCTTCGATTTGGAAACAGTATGGATACTTTCATTTTGCACCTATGATTTATAAAACAATAATATTCATCATAATTCTCCTTGAATGAATATAAAATAGCCATGCAATTGTAGAAACAGTGATGTTTAGATATAGAAATAAGAAAAAAAAACTGACAGCTAATGAGCAGATTGTGTTTCAGGAGTATGTTGAATTGTGTGAACGCTCTTGAACAGCATCTTCCAATTGAGCAGGCAGGTTTAGTGGTTGCAGAGGAAAAGTCGCAACAACAGGACTCATGTAAGCAACGTCTTGGCGTTTTTAAGGCCAATTTTTAATTACGTGGCGTGCGTAAGAGTAGATTTTTGATTTTTGCATCGATAGTACTCCAGTTAGGAGTCAGTACCACCAGTGCTGGATCAAAGAATTTTTCTGCTCCCTCCCCTATGAAGTAATTTCAAGGTTATGATGTGTTTCACTGTTCAACTGTATTAATACTCTCATACAACGAATTTCTTAAAGCCAGTTACTTTACCTGCCATCACTGGATGGCAGGTTGAGTAAGGCTCAACCGATCGCAAGACCTGACTCACGTGTATTTAATTTTGTGAAATAATTTGAAAAGCAAAGTTCGAACTTTTTTCACACCTACGATGTTACAGAGTTGAAATTGAAATTTAGGCTTGCGCGTTTCTCATATCTTACATTTTGGTATCTTGTGGGTTTACGGGTTTATGTAGACCCACGCTATTTAAATGGTGCTAAAATAGAAACGTCGCGTACGGTACAGGACATACAGTAGAAATATGCACAAAATTGTTGTAAATATTCGTAGCGACAGGAGTGAAAAATTGTCACAAGGTCCAAACTTTCAGGATTTTAATGTAGATACTTTAACGTATCTTGCCTAGGCTGGTCCTGTAACTACTGGATGTAGATCGTGAACGTTATATTTCGCGAACGTTATATTTCCCACGTTAACGTATCTAGAACGGTTCACGTATCGTGATTACTTCAAATCTCAATTATTACCTACTTACTCTCCATGTCAAGATTCGATTAGCAATTCTCAAACGTCAATGCCAACATTATCACCAACTTGACAGTTGATCTGGCACTGGCGGATCAATACAAATATACAGGGTAGTCCATTTTAGTGTGTGGATGTAGAATTACTCACTTAGGAATGATGATACAAAAAAATATCAATCAATCAATGTTGTTATATTTGCGCAGATATACAATCCTAAAATATTTTGGGATATACAGGATGATCAGCCAAAGCGGAGCAACATAAAGTTCGCTTTTTTCAAATAGAATACTTGTTGGAAATGGATATATCCATTTCATCAGTTGGTGAGCATATTTTAAATTTTTTTAAAACGAATATTTCGATGTATCTACAAGAAATCATCGAAAATACAATTGATTTGAACGTAATATTCAGAGTTTGCTTGATGAAAACGTGATAATTTTCGAATCGTGAACTAAACAAATAATTGATTTCAGAGGGTATGGTATATCACATGAACAAAATTTGAAGGCATGAAATAGTCCTACAGGATAGTAGGATAATTAACTGGATGTTTCATTTAAAAAAACTGATTTTATCGTTAATTGAAATCTCCTGTATCAACGTTTCTCCTGATAACACCCTGTATCAAAAACTGTATTTCTACTGCATACAGAATTTTCAACCTACCTTCATCTTCTTGTGAACGTTTTTTGAAACCATTTAAAGTGCACAAATTATCGTCGAATTTTCATGATTTTCTCCCCAGTTTGACAACGTCGCGAATCATTGAAAAAACAAAGATGGTATTGGATGCAGAATTTCACGCTGAGTTTGATGGTGAACAAATATATAGGGTGTTCTATTTAAAAAAAGCACACTTCATGTTGCCCTGCTCTGGCTGATCATCCTGTATATCTCAAATTATTTTAGGATTGTATATCTGTGCAAATATAACAACATTTATTCGAAGTATTTTCTTGTATTCTCATTCCGAAGTGAGTAACTCTACTTCCACACACTAATGTGTCACCCTGTAGATATTCCTGCATGCCTGCGGAAATCTCCTCGTTTGTTCGTTATACTGGAATTGTACGTGATTTTTGGAGATTCTAGCATGACGAGCATGTGTTTTTGATACCCCTGTAGCTGCCTCGAAGCAGGAATTTCTGGTTTTTAATCGTCAAGTGTTTCGCTTAGTTCCGAATCCGTTCGAGACGAGTCGACCTTACAAAACGACATACTCGTATAGTCATCCTAGGAGACATTCAGCATATGCTACAGTGTCAGCAGGTACTTTACACGAAAATTAACACCGTGCACAAAATACCATTAGATATACCGAAAATTGTGACACACTCCATTTGTTACCACCGCATATGAATTCCTTTCACGCCAAAAGCTTCTCGACAATTTCACATCTATTATTATTCGGTAAAAATAACGAACATGCTATACACAAACATGTTCAAAAAGCTGATTCCACATTCTCAATGGATATTTCATTATTATTTTCATGTATATAAGTAGCCATTAATTTCATTTATACCAATATGTTTTGTGTGTTTGCACTTGATTGGTTAGTTGGCTTGTCTTAATATTAGATGTTGATGATTTGATCCAAAGAATGTGTGTAAACTACATGACTAAGACGACTGAAACGACTAAAACGACATTCTTCAAATACTTTAATTATTAATTAATCTTTTATTTATAAATACATCTTCATACATTCAAATTAATATAATATAATTTTCCGTTTTGATTAAGAATGGAAATCACGCCTTTGTGTGACAGTATCGCCTCTGACCGAAAACTAACCCAGGCTATTTATTGTAAATGTGATGAAAATGACTACATGAATTACAAATACGACTATATGCATGATGAATTTAATTACGCGCATGTCTATTATAACGAAAATGACTGAATGAAACGAACACAATTTATTCAATCAACAATTATTTTATGTACTTATTCATTCCTACACTGTTCAACAGATTACCCTATTAAGAAAATATATAGGGTGAGCCAAGTAAGTATAACGAGCTTTCTGAGGGTGATAGTATATTGAAAAAAGTATAGTTTGATGAATAAACTCATGGCCCAAAATGCATACTGAGAAAAATATATCCTTCAATCAATAATTTTTGGATATATTGTTTTGTGAAATCACACAATATCAATACTTATCTCTGCAGATAGCGTCTGTGATGAATATGACCACAAATAAAACGAATATGACTACATAAAAGACGAATATGTCATGTAACACATATACAGTGCGAAAAAGTCTAACCCCTTCAATCTCCGTTACTGAAAACAAAATTGGAAAACATTCGGACACGTCAATTCTTATCTCGAACGGGGCGTTTTCTAATGAAAAATTATCATAGCTACTACCCCATTTCTTTCTGATATCGTGCAATACATCGTTGAAAAATATTTTGAATGCAGAATTGAAAAAATATGATTTTAATTTTTTTTTTAATAAGAATACAAATAGAAATAAATGATCATATGATATCGAATCAAATCTTCAGAAATAAATGAACTAAACAAATCATTCTAATGAACAACTCGATTATTTTAGGAAGTATTCAAAATGTTCCAGACGTTTACTTCCTGGCAGAATTAAGTTGTCCTTTAGTTCATTTCTTTTCGAAGATTCAATTCGATATTATTCGTTCATTAATTTTTGTTTGTATGCTTATTCAACACAATTGAGGGAGTAATGATCAAAAAAAGGGGATGAAAGAGAAAAGTTACAATGGGAAAGACCACAAGTGATGAAATCCTTCCAAACCTCTCTTGATCGAGGATTAAAATCAAAGCAGATAGATTTTACGGAATTTCAAAATCAGCATATTCATTCAAAATTTAAAAACGCTAGAAATAAGTGGGCGATGCTATGAGCGTATGACGTGATACACCCTAAATCTAACTCTGTTTCCATTATGTATCATTTGCTCACACCCCTGTAATGTTGTCGAGTTCACTTGTGGATGACTCTTTATTTCTTTGATATATTTTCTCAAAAACGGATCGATAATGATATATTGAATTTTTTTGCATCTTTTTAACATGTAACAACAATGATTGGTCAGCTCAAGGTCGATGGGCGTGTAGGGTTAAGCACGTCACACTGCGTTACACCAGTTTGATATCAGTTTCTTTTTTTTTTTCATTTTATTCATGATATAGACCGATCTAGACCGAATAGAAAATAAAAATCAACGGCAGTTCTTGGAAATACCGAACACGATAATGCTGTTCGGAAAAATTAGTGGTCTCCCTCTTTGTTTCTTGTGAAAAAATTGTCCGTCCGAGGTAAACTTTGACGTGTCCGAGCGTTTTTCCATTTTGTCAACAAAGATCAAAGAGTTATTATCCGCACTCTTTATCTACGAGTATTACGAACATGACTACACTTACGACGAATATGACTACATATATGACGAATACGATGACACACGTACGACAAATATGTGTAAATAATTGTCGATAACGCCTTCGTCGCATTTCCCTTTGGACCACAGCCGGCTCTGAGCGGTCGTCTTCTCGCGCCGGCGACTCCATAGTCTCGGCAGCCGGCGTTCTTCCGGGCAGCATCGGTGGAGGTGGGAGCGGCGGCTCGATGACGAGCGGTCGCCATCACCAACCGCCGCCGCTGCCGCCGCCGCGCTATCCCAACAGCGCCGTTTGACAATGGGACGGTCTGAACATCGTCGCTACGTCGACGCCCTTCCGTCTGCCGATGACGACGCCGCCGTTATACGCTCTCGAGGAGCGTCTCTTCGAGATGATCTCGCAGAGGGGTAGGGCGTGCGCCACCTACCTCAGGCACAGCTTCAAGAAGACCACGGCGGCGACGTCGAGGCGGCTGCCCGGCGGCCATTACTAACGACGACGTCAACGGTGCACGTCGCGGCGCTCGGTGGACGGGGTTTCGGGATGTTTTCGGTTGCCCCCTGTAAATTGGAATGTCGATTTTTATTCGAACGTCGGAATGTTAATGCTGTTACTGCGAATGACGGGAAATTTATAATGTAATACATACAGGGTGGCCCATTAGTGTGTCGAAGTATAATAACTCACTGAAGAATGCGGACACGAGAAAATATTTCGTATAAAAGTTATATCTGCGCAGATACACCATCAAAGGATATTTCGAGATATACAGAGTGTTTAGCCTAGACGAGACAACATTGGGTTGATTTTCATAAATGGGACACCCTGTATATTCATTCGCCATCGATTTTGCAAAAAAAATCACGATAATTGGTGCACAATGATGGTGCCAAAAAAACGAATATGATAAAGAATGAATGCCTGAACAAAGTGTCTCGTCTTATATACATAGTGTTTTTTGGATAAGCATCAATTCATAAGCTTTCAATCAGCAAAAGCTTGCTTTTTTAAATGGAATCAGTATACTATTTCACCATCTTGTGATGTCTACGAATTGAATTGGTTCAAGATATTTCCATTTTCGATAATATGACACTGATAAAGGACTGGATGCAGAATTTTATGTTGGATTTGATGGTTAATGAATATACCAGGTAGTATTTGAAAAGTTAACTCAAAGTTGTCTTGCCTAGGCGAACACCCTGTACATCTCCAAATATATAAGAATTGTATTTAATTTTGGGCAAATATAACAAGTTTTATTTTGTTTTTCTGTATCAGCATTTCTGAGTGAGTTATTCTATTTCCACACACTAATAATAGGCCACTCTGTATAAACGAGCTACTAGCATTTCCAATTGCATCCAAGATTCAACTCATTACTTCCTTCGAGGAATTTTATTATTACCAGGTATTTTTAACATTGTTTGGATCAACTTGGAATACACGAAAATAGACGTTCTACGTCGTAGTTTTACTCACATATTTGTAGAAATAATTACGCAAGAATCAAGTGAGATTCGCTTTGAACAAATGAATGATTCAATTACATTAATATTTATGATAAAATGGAAAACGTTGTACATAATCATAATTGACGTCTTGAATTCCATCATACGGGGGAAATCGAAAACAAATCCAGCGGACGTGAAAAGAATATTCCTCCGGTGGGTAATTGTGAAGCGCACGAAATCGCTGTATTCGCCAAAGTTCTCGTCTACACATTTATATATCCATCTTCCAAGGCTCGTAAATGACATAAATATGCCCAGTTCCCTACGGATTGAAACCACGTGAAGTGCCAGAGACTAAAATAAACTGCCACCACTTAAAATCTCGAATATCCTTCTTATTGACTTTAATAGTATAGTCGAGACAATTTAGGAATTTATTGTTGAATCATTTGCAGTAGAGAAGCATGACCAATGAGATGTATCCAATAAAGAGGGTCGTAGTTATGCCTGACAGCTGTCACCATGACCCACGATTTATTGCCGCGCCTTCCGAAAACGTTTTCATTATATGTGTACATTGATCTTCAGTATGTTCGTCGACTGATTCAATAGACAATTCAACTTGATCTATCAGGAAATTAAGTTTTTTCTTGGTTGAAAAACTGGGTACATTTTTGTTTATCATGCAAGCATATACAAAGTGATTCATCTTGTTCAACTGGTCTGTTAGAGGGAACCAGTTAGATGAATCACGCAGTATAAAATTATTGAAAAATGTATTTTGCATCTATTGGATCGAGATCCAAGAGAATTCAGTAGGTGAATAGTGAGGCAGTTAAGGGATTATATTATTTTGTTCCTGTGGAATAAAAGTAACGTAAGTGCTAGACGTTGAGACCCTTGACCCACACAGCACATGTATGTCCATTGGACGTTCAATGGATGTCCGTTTTGATACACTGAACGTCCATGAACTTCCACTGAATGTTATTCAATAACTTCCATCGAATGCACTGATGGTATTGACATGGACATTCACTGTATATCCATTTTTCAGAATTTTATGGACACTCAATGGATGTCATTTATCGATTATAAATACTTTCAACTAGAAATGGATCATATGGCCTTAAAATTCGGTTTAAAATTCTTGCAAAAATTGTGTCATAATTCCAATTCATTATCACAGGAATGACGTGATTCGAATTACTCAGTATAAATGTATATGCATGTTGAATAACATAACATAACCTCACATATTATCTTCTCTTTTCGAGTGGATAATATAACTGTTCGAAGTTCTCTTCAATTTGTCAGTGCATCTATTCATTCGATGTTTCGAAATTAACAAATTTTCGCACTCAACTTCCACAAGTATTGGACATTCATATGGCGTTCACTAGGTGTTTAATTCATTATATAAAATCCAGAATATATCTTAATAAAATTCTTGTAGATTTATGACGAACAAAAATATTATTCACGTGCAAAAAAAATTCAATAAAACCTCATCCAATAGCTGTCCAATTAACATCCATAGACTCGAATTGGACCTACAATGGACGTTCATTGGATTTCGTGTGCTATGTTGGTACCGTGTGAATAGTGATATCCAGCGATTCCAACGAAAATTCTTGGTCTGACAACTCACTTCCGGTGAACTGAAACCATGTTTTTCCGACTGTATCGCGGTTTACATATTCTAAAAAAACCACTGCCACCCGATTTCAAATCGGACAAACATGGACGGGCGAGTGATAAAGGGCGATAGAACGTCTTTGACCTACGAGGCGGTAAAGTAGAATTCTATGATTTATTCTGTGACTGCAGGAATCAAGTGCTCAATTTTGAATAGTGTGTGGCCATGATCATTTATTACTTGTATAAAAATAAAGTTAAGAGGAGTGCAAAGTTGTGGTGTTATAAGCTAATGTAGGATGTAAAAAATGTTGCGCACATTATTGAATTATGTAGTTCTGAAGGGTTATTCTGTTTTAGTGGACACTTGAATGTGCATGTAGTGCTTGTATAAATAAACTGAACGAAATCAAACGAGACTTTACGAGCATAAAATTTTAGGTTTTATTGGAAATGAAAAGATTTGCAAAGTTATAGAGGTGACAAATATTTATTTCATGGGGATTTTGCACTTTTCCCGTGATCTTTAGTTAAACGACCATTTTTATACGTAATAAATACGAAAATAAAGTTGAAGAGGCTGTCGAATCAATTCGAAAATGACAGTACCAGAACGTTTTCTTTCGATTGAATTTCTGATTGACCATTTGTACATCACTTTCGATTGAATAACTAGTTCCTATTGTTTATAAATCTAATTGGAATGTGAAATTGAGTCGAATTCAGCTGAAAAAATCATAAAAGGTTGGATTTCGACATGTTAGAAGCAATTGCATTGAAAGATCAAATTTTTCATGACAATATCATTGAATTCTTGTTAACTATGTTAGAATACGTACAGATTTTTTTTTAGAATTATTTAGATTAAAGGATAAGTGCAAAAAGTCGCCATCATTTTGATACTTGATTTCTTATATGTACACGATGTAAATATTATGAATTTTAAGAATTCACTGCCATTAAAGCTCATCAAATTAAAGTGAAATATATTCGTTTAATGGAAATAAATATAAATGAATAAATAATCATCCCTTATCCAAGCGCGTCGCTATCACTCGAAATTGATGTATTTAATGAAGATACACTGCCCAAAAAAATTGACCCTATATTTAGATTAGATATGTAAACAACTCCCCATTTCACCGTCACAGCTTCGAATATAAAGGTACCACTGAGCGTTTTGTCAGTCTTTCAAATAAAGAAGTATTTCTTAGTGTCACTCAGCTGTTTCATTATTTCGGCAAAGCGATACTTTTCTTTACTTGGAAGACCTTCCAAACGTACATACTTCAAGTAAATATGTACATTTATTATTGTCTCTTTGTGATATTAGTGTGTAACTTTGCAAAATCTTCGAATCCCCATCAGGATTTGGGCTCATTTATTTGTCATGTAGGTATATTATTCGATCGTTACGCGAGCCCCTTTTTTGTGAACAAAGAATATCCTTATTCCTTATTCCAAATATCACGTGACACGTTACAATTAATTGATCCTTACACATATTTTCTAATATTGACGATTAAATAACACCGAACGAGTCTGTTGCTGGATACAATGCAACGTTTCATATCTGACGTGTTCGAATTTCTATGAAAATCGATACAAACAATAAAATTCGAAACAAATGAAGTAGTGTACCAATTTGAAATAATCCTACTGCTTTCAATCGTCAGACAATTTTTTTCTATCGATTCTCGAATATGCATTCATGAGAGTTTTCGAAGTTCCTATTAAAAAAATTATATCAAATTGCACATCTCGATTTGTACACCCCAAAGGTTAAATTGAAATTCTACCAATAATTCCTGATATATTTTTAACCATTCTTGAGGTATCTCAATTTTTATATTGCTATTAATTTCTTCAGTACACACAGATCCATTATTCGATTACAAATAGTTCCATCATAGAAAGGAATGTACTTATTGAAATATATGTTGAGATACTAATGAAAAAATTGATTTTTCGAAGTGCTACACCTTCTGCAACATTTCATATAAACTGTTCTCATAATTCCATTCGGAAGGCAACATCGAAAGCTTTTGTGAGCACTGTATCAAGAAATGAAACCGTGAAAAAAAGAGATCTTCAATTGGTATCTAGCAACTAACCTATTCATCGATTTTATCACTACTAATGATACTGAACATTAAACAATATCTAGTTTAGAGATTCAACATAGTTAACAACAGATTTATTAATAGATAAGACTCGTTATGATACCTAAATATATTTGAAAAAATCAGTATGTATTGAAAAAATAAATTGATAGCGCCTGAAGAACGACAGTGTTGCCAGACAAACTGAAAAACCAGTTGAACTCATAATCTTAAGACTTTCGAAATATTAATTGCACCGAATTAAGTACCTCTCACGCTGTATAGGATACGCAGCACCACTCAATGCTCTCGTTTAACAAATATTTCCATATTCTAGTCAATTAGAAAAGGCGCGAGAAGTTGAACTGAATGTTTTTCAAAATGGTTGGCCTAAGCCCTAAACCATGCAGAATCTCCAAATAGCTGTTGAGAATCAAAAAAGGAGTACCTATTCCTTTTTCATTTAGAAAGTTAACGTTTTTTCGAGTGTAAACAGCACCGTCGTTCTGAAGTAACGGAGCAAAATGATTATTCTAAATGTAAATATTGTTACATAATATTAATAATAATCATATTGACATAAAAAAACTATTCGAATGCGATTTTTGTTTCCGGAGAAAATGCGCATGTGAGTTAGACTAGAACAACTCTTTTACGTACATGTAGATACTTTTAGCAGGTATTCAAAATTTGCCCAGAGTACGGAGTACGTTCCTCTCTGAATATAACATTTTCGTTTCGGGATATTTGTGAATCGAATCGATTTTGATTTTCTGATGAATGTGGACTTCGCATCCGTATATAATGAATGAATGAATGTGCGATATGCTTATCAGAGGATAACATAGACTAAGAATTATGTTATGAAATTATGGGAAATACGAAATATGTAAAGTTTCCTGAATGCAATAAGATTCTATCTCTATAAGACTGACTTGTTTTATTCTCATATTATCATTTACCCCAACGGTGAAATTAAATTTATAACTCGACTAAATTTTTGATGAAAATGTTTGTTGGTTCTCATGTATTTTGGTCCAAGAAACACGAAATTTAGAAAGGATTTACAACAATGCATTAATTCTCAGATAAACATAAAAAATGCATTTTTTTATATCATAAACGTTCACGTCAGATCCATCTAACATTTACAGCAATCTGACAGTTGTCAGAATATGTTGAATATGCAAGTTCCAACAAAAATTTTCACTTATAATACCACAAGAGCTTCAAATGTCGGCCAATAGAATTGTTTTTATTGTACCTTCCTTATAGTCTTCTCCATCCATTTTCTTCATATTGTAAGCGTAATCTTTCATAATGTTTGCCAATTGCGCTTCACTCGTTTCAGCACTCGATGTGTATTCCCTCTCAGTACAAAAAGTAGTAAATTGGTTCCAAACTGTTTTTTTTTGCCTTCTCCGTATTAATGGGAACATTTCCTTTGACTTTTTTATCGATGGTGGACAGAGAACAAACTCCAAATCGACTCATTTTCATGCAAAATCTCCAATTTTCACAATTGAATTCAACCTGTCAGTTTGACGTGTGGTTAATTTGACTGGATCATGTTTTGTTTTTTATATATAGCAACTACCAGAGAAAATAATCAAAAAATTATCAGTATAATACCATGTAGGTTGTACCACGTGACGTCGAATGGTGCAATTCTATTGGTCGATATTTGGGTCGGAAAAATAATCATTTAAATTTCTTTAGAGTGATAAGTGCATACTCCAAATCAGCAGGTAAACCCACGATCATATACACAGGTCTGGAATCTACTGGAATCTACGGCATTTTTGAGTGGGGGGGTGGCACCATTTTCGAAAAAAAAGTTGCCATAATTATCCGCTAGGAGGTATTTAGGGGTACACGTGATTAATCTTTGACAGTTCGTATTAAAACAAAGTAAACGGTTAGGACTTGAATGGTGAATAAAATCAATGACAGAAATATTATATCTCGCAAAATTCTATCGAATAAATAAAAATCATTCTTACTTTCAAAAAGCTGATCGGGTCTAATTTGTGATTGGCTGACAAAGTGACAATAGAGGACAGCGCTGCAAGTGGCGAAACATGAGAACCACAAAAACTTCCTCAATGTTTGGGCCACCCCCACCATACCAGTTGCCCGACCTGTATGTACGATCGTGGGTAAACCCTATCTATTCATCCTACTTCTCCATGCTCCATCTTCTGGCATCTGTCAAAAATCATCAACCACATATCAAGTCATCCCCCCCAGAAAAAACTACCTACAGTCTGAAATGGAAATAGAACATCTTTAATCTGTATTCAAGATATAAATCAGGAACCTGCCACTGCAATTCCTATCAAAATATACAATACATTTCAACTCTTACACTTTTCCAATTTTGAAAAATGTTACTGTGGAGATTTTATCACTGAAAATGTGCTGATATGATTCATGTTTCTTCATCTTCAGCCATCATTTGTGCAATAATCCTTTTTCTTTCTTCAGCTTGTCTTAGTTTGGTCAGAGTGACACTCTCAAAATCTGAATCTTTTATTAAATTGCTGGTAGCTTTATCACTTTTGGGTGGTCCATCCACCCATTCTAATTTCAGGGGGTTTGTTGATAGGCCTCTCTCAAAATCAACAGCCATTTCCTGAAAAATTCCATCATGTAAGTCAAGTCCAAACTTGTAATAGAAGAAACTTACTGCTGCTTTTCTATCTTTAAATTCCACTAAGGCACTTCCTTTTTTCTTTTTGGACATTACCACAGCCTGTATATCACCATACTGAAAACAAAAATTGTTCAATTGTGGGACAAACATAACTCAGAATTTACATACTTTTAACAGAAATCTATGAAGCATTTCTTCAGTGTATCCACCATTAGATGGATCATTTTTGTTTGCTGTCCACTTGATTTTGATTCTGTGCATTGATCCATCAGAATCATTTGTACTCAAAAATTGTTCTTCCCTCAACTTCCTTTTCACATACTCAACTTCTTCTTCCACTTGTTTTGAACCTTCTTTCCTCAACCTATCAATTTCTTCCTGAAAACATAATATTAATGAAGGTTCAAAATGAAAATTACCCCTCTGTTCTCACTCTTAACAACTGATCAGCAGATTTCTTTGAATGGTGACCCTTTTCCCTGCTTTCTAAGTCTTCTTTGAGTTTTCTTCTTTTGCTGTCCAATTCCTTATGTCTCAGCGCAGCTTCTTTTTTACCTTTCAGTACTTTATCATAGGCAGCTCTTGCTGCCTCGTCTGTCAGGACTTCTAGGACTTTTGATAGCTCATGAAACTTTTTCGCAGCATTTGGATCATCGGGGTTTTTGTCGGGATGGCACTGTAGAGCTTTCTTACGATATGCTTTTTTGATCTGCAAATAGAGATATGAGAGTTAATTTGTACTTTTTCGTTGCTATTGTACTTACGTCCGCTACGGTGCTAGTGATTTCGATCTCGAGCAATTCGTATAAATCTAGATCTTCAATTTTGAGGTCTTCCATTGTCGTATGAGATTTTCAAACTGCGATAAATAAATATTTTTAAACTGTCCTAAATCCTAACCCTAATTAGGCATTCCAAATCACGTGACATTAAATATGGCGAGAGTAGGCACACAGCTGTTTGAAGTGACGTCATTACGGCATTATTTCCGAAGTTGTGTGATTTTGTTGTTGATGATAGAAGTTTTAAGATGCAGAGTGTATATTTAAGGACATTATTGTTGGAAAATCCAGATAATGGTGAAAGGTAAGCTGAAAACCCAATTTGTTTTTTGTTTACACAACATTTTGTTTCCCATATGTGAAGTGGAATGTTTATTTACAGACACCGATTGAAGCTGAAGATAATAAATGATGTAGACCCTTTTACATTGAACATCCAGGAATTGGATAGTTCAATTCATGGAATTCCACCTATTGCAAATATAGATATTGTTTCGTATTTAGTGCTGACCCATAGCTATTACACCAAAGAACAAATGAAGGCCTACAAAAGCTTGCATTCATTCAAGTATTTTGAGTCAGGCTTTATGTGAATGTGGGGACAAAAGTGGTGAATGGTTTCTACATTGTAGTGGGAAAGGTAAGGTTTGTTCATTTCTATTGACTTTTGTTTATTCAGCAATCTTTTAGGTCAAACGTTCTCAGAGAGGAAATGAGAAACCATTCGACGTTTGGTGCATTGTGGCCAAAGAAGAAAGTGTATTAACAGCACATTGCCCATGAAAGGCTGGACACAGTGAAGTTTGCAGTCATGTGGGTGCACTTTTATTTGCAGCTGAATAAAATGTACAATGTAAATACAATAAAAGTTATAAAATGTTTACTGCAGACTCTCTGATTTTTTAGTATCGATTCAGTAAGATCGTCCCTCTTAATTGCTGCTATCCATAGCCTTTCAGACAATTCATTTTTATCCGTTAAAAACCTGTGGCTTAAAACCACAGGCACTAAAAAGAATTTTACATCATCCTTGGAACGACTTCCACAGTTGACTAAAAGGCATGTAACAGGCATTTTTTAGTGAGAATACCACTAATAAGCTCTAAACAATATAAAAAATCATTTGATGCAGTCACGAAAACAAAAATCTCACAACTTTTAGATCAATTTATAACATAACAATATGTAAACAAAGCATTGTGTGCCTACTCCCACCATATTGAATTTGTTTTGACAGGTCGTTGGAATGCCCTATCCTACTGAAACAGGTGATGATGACATTTAGAATGACATAAATTGAAAGGAAGAAGAAGTTTTGCGGTTAGTGTGGTTGGGTTGAACTTCAAGAAAAATAAATAGTGCATATTTAGATTTTCAATAATGGAAGAGCTAGAATTTTCTGAATTGGGAACTCATGAATACTGGGATAATCGATACAAAGAAGAAATCCACAATTTCTCTAACCATGGCGACCCTGGAGAAATTTGGTTTGGAGAAGATATCGTGGATCGAGTTATTCGTTGGATGAACGAATCTGAAATAGTAAAAAGCAACTCGAAAATAGTAGACGTGGGCTGTGGAAACGGTATGTTATTGGTCGAATTAGCTAATGATGGATACAGCAACCTCAGTGGACTTGACTATTCAGAGAATGCAGTCGTTTTGGCAAAAAAAATCGCACAAAAGCATAACCTTAATATTACATACTCCACTTGTGATATTTTAAAAGGGCTGAACAATACTTATGAGGTTGTGCACGATAAAGGTACATATGATGCCATTAGTCTCAGTGAGAACCCTACAGAAAATCGAGAAAAGTATATTAGTAATATACATGACAGTCTTCAGGAACATGGAATTCTAATCATAACATCTTGTAATTGGACTCAAAATGAGTTAGAAGAACAATTTGAAAGTAAATTTAGTAGGAAAGCAATCATTCCCACTCCTCAGTTTAAATTTGGTGGAAAAGTTGGAAGTGTTGTAACATGTTGTGTATTCCAGAAAAAATAAAATGTTTCAGCAAGTATTTTTTATTCTGGTTCTAAATCAGGTGTATGATTTACAATAATGTAGAACAATCTTGGAGTTCTGGGACTTAAATATAAGGGTATATTGAATGCTACTTAAAAAGGGAAGTAAAAATTACAGAAATATACAAAAATCATTGCCTCACAACATAAATCATGAATAAAATCCACATATATTTGGATAAAGTTATGAAGCCTAATCTACATTATATTGTGAATGGTCAAAATTCAAACTACAATTAAGTAGTAAAAGGCAACTATTTGTGATCTATTCATAAAACTTCTTATAAACTTCAATATTCCTAAAAATACATTCAAATGACTAGAAATGCTATTATCTGAAAATTTCAATAAACATTTTGAATCAGAAAATCAGTATTTATCAGTGAAATATTATGAGGAAATATATATTCATTGAGTCAAAACAACACCCTGCTAATATAGCAGACTTAGAATGGAATGTTTTTCTAGATAATCTACTTGTTTGTGAAAAACAATTCTTACCTCTAGATTAGTATTCAACATTCAATTCGACAAATGTGATATAATTTCCTTGAGTTTAGCTGTGTCATTTTCTGAATTTGACTTAGAAATCAACTCTGTAAGAGGTGCGACTATTTCACTAGTCTTCAAATGATCACAGATCACAGAAGACTTAACAATTTTCTCCAACAGACTGGACAAATTATCTATTGTACATTTATCCATTTTTTCACTGTACTTCACCAAGACAAAATTCAAGTGTTTACCTATATTTGCATCAACTAAAGTCTCCATCAATTTCTGGCAAACTTTTCCTTCATCAACTAGTTTGGAATGACCTGAGCATAATAAAGTCAGGGCATAGAAAGCCTCATTTTGCATAACTGCATGATTTGATGAAATCATTTCTACGATACATTTAACACTACCCGGAACCTCTAGTAAACCCTGGAAGGGTTTGGTAGAATGGCAGTTCTTAATGAGCCAAGCCAAGAGCCTTGGAACTTCCCCTCTAACTCCCAAGTGATCTGAATTGTAACACCAATATACTAGACGTTCAATGAAATCTTTCCTTGAGATCAAATCTAAAGCTGCAGACTCTGGAACAAAAGAAACTTAATTGCAAATTCTACTATTTTACCAGGATTGATACCTTGTCCATCTATAACCATTCTAAAAGTGCCTAACAGTTTGAAAACCACTGGAAACTGGTCTATTTTTATCATGGGATATACGACTTCAATCAAACCTTCTTTCAACACTAAACCCTTATTTTCTTTGGGTATTACCAGGTTTTTCAGGGTGCTCAGTAGAGCATATTGGATTTTAATGTCTGTAAGAGCAGTGCTGGTGTTGTATCTAGAGAGGATATCTGGAAATTGTCCATAAAGTAAGTTGGAGTTACTGTATTCATCCTGAACTTACTGATTAGTTTTTTGGAAATACCATCTTCAACCATTTGTATACAATGTTTGTCTTCTCTAGCAAAATTACCAACTGCCAAGACTCCTGTACTTAGCAGATCTGGCTCAGAAATATCCAGCCATGTTACCAGGTTCTTGTACAACTTTCCCTGGCCATTGTTGTACAACAAATTCATGCAGTCATCTGAAAAAGAATATTGAAATCATTTTGAAAACTCAGTATTTGCATAATAACCTCCTGTTAAGATCACTACTATGAGGTCACATGTCATTTTCATAATAGATCTTGTGTCTTCATCATCAACTTTGTGCCTGTATTTTTCAATCAATTCGAAAAGAAGTTCACATACACCTTCTTCAGCAAGGAGTTTTTTGATCTCATCTGGAAGCTCTTATAAACTGAACAATTCATCATTGGTATAATTATTAATTTACCTTTTTCACATTGCCCTTGAAAAATTTCTACAGCAATAACAGACAATTCTGGCATTGTACTGGCTTTGAATATTTTTATAACATCTAGACATAAGTTCTCTGTGAAAGGTATATGTAACTCATCCAAGTAATTCTCAATGGTGTTCAATATTGTGAGTAGAACAGTGACTAAAGTAGAGTGTTGATTGAGAAGGTTTGAATATTTGTGCAGTAGTTGTTCTAGAATTGAGATTAGATCGTTTTTCAGAGCAGATTTCAACAGTCCTTCGTGCACTGTGAAAAGATTTACAAGCAAACCAAGAGCTTTTGTTAAGAAGCTTGCATCCTCAACATTTTCCTTCAAAACTGTCAAGAATGTATCAATACCCTGTTTATTTATAATATTACAAGCTTCTTCATTCTCAAAGCTTATATTTCCCAGAGCTCTTACCACATTAAAAACCACTTCCTTGTTCTTGAATTTCAACAATACTAACAATTTATTGATTACGTCTTCATCTGTCAGAAGTTTCCTGTTTTCTTCAAATTTTGCCAACTCTGCTATCAATTCAGCTGCCAGCAAGGATATATCGTTTTTTTCAATCTTTAGTAAAGCATATATCACATCCACATTATTAATTTCGATGTCTCCTTCCAGATCTAATTTTTCTAATAAACTCTTCAAATTATCAATTATTTCTTGTTCGTTTAGTTCTTCAGTGGCTTTGGTCAAGTTTTTCAATAAATACGACATTTTAATCACAGATTTTATTATTTATTTCACGGATGCCTCCACCAAAATTTCAACATCTACAACAATAACACATAACCTATATGATAAACGTCAAAATCGATATGTGTCAAAGTTGGGGGAAGGGTGACGTACCGCGAGATGGCACTGCGAATGACAAAATGTACACAGTATACTGAAAAAGTTCGTTTTGGAAATTTTCAGTGATTTTTCGACCCGATCAAGAACGACAGTTGACATACCGTCGAAGGGAGACTATTGACTTTTGGTGTCTGTAACTGTAAGCAAAGAGTACACCAGGGTTGCGTTCATAAACTTACTCAGAGTATGGACTGCTTACTTCGAATCGTTCGTAAACGTATTCTAGCTTCATAGAGTATGCATTGACAATCGTTCAGAAATTTACTCGTAGTAAACTCTACATACTCTGCTTTTGAAAAGAGTATTCATATACTCTGACAGTAATGACATTGGCAATTACAGGGAACTTATTTGATGGTTTGTATTTGTATATGATTTGTATCTGATTATTCTGATTTGTATTGAAACAGTAATAACCAGCAACATAATGATGGTATTCAATGTATTCATTATTAATTGATTATAAAGTAATCAACTTTCGATGAAAGAATAGACTTTTTAATATGCAGAGTGTGAATGTAAAGGCATTATTGTTGGAAAATCCAGATATTGGTAAAAGGTAAGCTGAAAAATCCAATTTGTTTACACAACAGTTTGTTTCCTATATGTGAAATGGAATGTTTATTTACAGATATCAAATGAAGCTGAAGTTAGAAAATGATGTAGACCCTTTTACATTCAACATTCAGGAATTAGATAGTTCAATTCATGGAATTCCACATATTTCAAGTATAGATATTGTTTCATATTTGTGCTCACCCATAGCTATCACACCAAAGAGAAAATGAGTCGGGTTTTTTTGTGAATGTGAGGACAAAAGTGGTGAATGGTGTCTACATTGTAGTGAGAAAGGTAACTTTTTTTTAGAACTGTATGATCAGATATGATTTCATAGTCAAGTATTGTTTGTGCTCTTCACAGTAATTTTTAAGCGAAATTGTTTTATTCCATATATTAAGTACATCAATATCTTTCACATCTGTCTGTATTTCACTTTTTTTTTCTATGGGTGGTGAAAAGAAATACAGGGTGATCCTGGAAGTAATATTTCCACAAAACAAACAGAAACATGAGTACTATCTTTATACACAGAGCTGGGGACCAGTCGAATATGTATGGCATTTATGCACAAAGTTCTCAACGTGTTGAGAACATTGTGTTCATCTCTATTGACTTTTGTTTATTCAGCAATTTTTTTAGGTCAAACATTCTCAGAGAGGGAATGAGAAACCATTGGACGTTTGGTGCATTGTGGCCAAAGATGAAAGTGTATTAACAGCACATTGCCCATGAATGGCTGGACACAGTGAAGTTTGCAGTCATGTGGGTGCACTTTTATTTGCTCTGAATAAAATGTACAATGTAAATACAATAAAAGTTATAAAATGTTTACTGCAGACTCTCGATTCAGTAAGATCGTCCCTCTTAATTGCTGCTATCCATAGCCTTTCAGACAATTCGTTTTTATCCGTTAGAAACCTGTGGCTTAAAACCACAGGCACTAAAAAGAATTTTACATCATCCTTGGAACGACTTCCACAGTTGACTAAGAGGCATGTAACAGGCATTTTTTAGTGAGAATACCACTAATAAGCTCTAAACAATATAAAAAATCATTTGATGCAGTCACGAAAACAAGAATCTCACAACTTTTACATCAATTTATAACATAACAATATGTAAACAAAGCATTGTGAGCCTACTCCCGCCATATTGAATTTGTTTTGACAGGTCATTGGAATTCACTTGACATTTTCCATTTTGCAGAGTTTTCGAACGACTATTGAGGAGCAATGATCAACATATATTTCTAATCACGTGATCGTACTCTTCCTCTACTCTGTGAGTAAGTTTATGAACGCGCCCCAGCTAATTTCGATGGAACTTCTAGCTGTGAATCACTCGACGGCAAACTCGATTTCTTCAAGCGCATTTTTGATTGTAGATTTGATTTGTACCATCGCACTGAGTAATCTAGGATTTCAATTCGAAAATGAACATTCTTTTCAGTTTCCCGATGTACCGTCTCTGTTGAACGACTTATCACTTGAAACAGCTTTTCATGAGAAAAAAAGGTACCATCCTGACGATCACGATGACAAGATGAGTTTCCGAAACTTCATTGCGGTAATTTTATTATGAGCTCGAATATTTTTCTGTGAACTTTTCTTCGTGAAATGCTATTAAGACATTTCAGAGTGCATTTTGCAAATTCGCAAAAATACTGATGTACGAATTCCAGGAATTAATTTATTTCTGGAAAGGGTTGATGCTGTTTTAGTAAGTATTATCTGATGAATCCATTCAAATGAACAGTTCTCGGTCTTAAAGTGGTATACGGATATGATGAGCATTAATATAATAAGGAACAGGGCACATTTTTCGTGATCTTATCTCCCCTTCACCCCTTCCAATCTGCTGCATTTTCAGATGGTATAAAGTTTATTTCAAACCAAATCATATATCATATATAACTTTATAACTTAATAACAATAACATAAAAAGATTACACTTCACCCTGCTTCACCCATACAAACACACACAGGTTAGTTTGTTGGTCACACCTCGACTATTTCAAACGATTAAAAGTAGATGTCGCCCACTCCGAGATTTCTCCTTCTAAATCAAATCATGAACCACACTCTGCTTTGCATCAAGCTACTATTTTGAAATTCAAAAATTCAAACATATACTTTGAAGTCATTGAGAATTTTCAAATGCATCAAAATTTTCTTCAATGGATGATCGAATTAAATTTTTGAAATATGACATCGGTTCTCGGCCATGTCACTTATATATTGGTCACGTGATGATGACGTTGCTGACAGTTCATTGTGATGTCAAGAATTTCTTTTTCCCTTTCTCAAATAACACTTTACACACGGTTACACGATGACGACCCAGCCACCAACTGCATCTACCCCGAAACGAGGAATAGTCAAACAGGTAAAATATTCAAATATCACTGAAAAAACGTAGCACCTATCGAGCTATTTTTGGTTTCATAATTTTTCTCTGGTTATGTCTTAAACTCTACTGAAAGTAATTTGGAAAGGTGCTATGTTGGCAGGTGATGCTTACATATGGACTGTTTCAAAATCCTCGATTAGTTTGAATTCCTTCACGTATATTTCTCATTTACATCCTTGATGCTCCATTCACAATAATATAATATGATTTATTTCAATAATTTGAGGTTATTGTCTTATTTATGAGTTGGCATTTAAAATTCATTAAAATTTTCTCGCTCAAGATTCTTTCCGGAGACTCTGTGATTATTCGAGCACCGTCAGGAGCTCCGCCTCCTGAGAAACAGATAAATTTTTCCGGGATTAGTGCCCCTAAGTTGGCCCGCAGGGGAGGTGATCTGTGAGTATTATTTATTTTTTTATTTTTCTGTATTAAATAATCTTGTGTACCAGAGCCGATACATCCAAAGATGAACCCTGGGCATGGGAAGCCAGAGAATTCTTGCGAAAAAAACTCCTTGGAGAAGAAGTTTTCTTCACAGCTGAGAAACCCCCCAATGCCATGCGAGAATATGGAGTTGTTTACTTTGGGAAAGGTAAATCCATTACTTTCTATTCTGTGCAATATTAATATAATTGGATTTTAGACTTCAACACTGCCGAAAATATCACGGAGTCATTAGTGTCTGAAGGTCTTGTGACTGTAAGAAGGGATGGTGTCAGACAAACACCTGAGCTGACACGTCTTGCTGAACTGGAAGATGCTGCTAAAGCTGCTGGAAAAGGAAAGTGGGCAACTGCTGGAGCATTGGTCAGTATTTTTTCTTGTGTTTAATTCAAAAATGTCATGTTAATAAACAATTGCTTGAATTCAACAATTATATTGGCCATAATGATAATTTCAGACTATATAATAGTCTAGTTCCCAATTCTATTGTACAGGATGTACCAAATCAATTGTCAAATTGGGAAAGAAGTACCATTTTTAAATGTTAACCAAAACTTTCCCTAACAATTATTGCAGTTATAAAAATGGTCAATATGAAGCTCTGAATAAATAACATTAATGTCTTTGCATACCCTGAACTGAGAGTACTATAAGAATTGAAACTAAAAAATAATTAAGGTTCAACATCAGTCAGGAATTTTATTTCATAACCTAAAAATATAGATGTCTGTTTCATAATATGGTTGATCAATTTTTATGACGCGTCGGCATCTAATGCCATTTACGTATTCCAACAGGGTCCAGTACTATCCTCAATATGACTAAGAGACTTTTTGAAAAATGCCTGACTGTATGGAGGATCAAAACTGAAACCTCTCCATAACAATTTGAGCGCTCACCCACTTCACTAGCACTCCCCCGTTGTTTCTCGTATAAGCACTTTTGATAAGGATGAAGAAAATTGTGCAATTTGGTTTATTATACAACAATAATTTAATTATCATTATATTATAATCCGAAAGTTGTGTCATAATTAGTTTCGCATTATTGCCTTTTGAATTTTTCATGTCATGCGATTTATTTTATCGAACGGAATCGGAACGGAAGTAGTCTTGGATATATGCATCTTAGTTATTAGGTTAGAAGAAGAAAAAGCACTCAGAATAAAATATTCGAATGGAAAAGTAGGCAGGAAATATTGGGGTGCGATTCCGCGTCCGATTGTACCGGTTGCCTACTTTTTTGTAACTTAAAAACCTCCATTTTCTTTTTCTAGGAGCATGTCAGGGATATCAAATGGTCTGTGGAGAACATGAGAGATTTTGTAGATCAACATCAATACCAGCCCATCAAAGCTATCATCGAACACGTCAGAGATGGTTCTACAGTACGAGCGTTCCTCTTACCCGATTTCTACCACATCACTTTGATGATTTCCGGAATTAGGGTAAGGAAAAGGCTGCCTTGTCATATCCAAATCAGAATAATTGAATGGTTTTTTGTTGTGCATTGCAGTGTCCCGGGTTCAAGCTGGATTCGAGCGGCAAACCTGACCCAACTGTCAAAGTGGAGTATGCAGAAGAAGCCCGATACTTTGTCGAGATTCGTCTGCTCCAGAGAGAAGTGGAAATCATCCTCGAATCCGTCAATAACAACAACTTCATTGGCACCATTGTCCATCCTAAGGGCAATATTGCGGAACTCCTGTTGAAAGGTATCTTTCAGCAATAAAAAAAATTTGGGTATTCAAAGTAAGGATATTTGTGTTGACTTTTGGCTTGACCGGAAATACACCACTCCTTGCGACTAAAGTTTATTCAAATGGAAATATCTCTACAAACGATTCAAGTGACTCCGTTTAAGTAGTACAAAAATATTACAGAGGGATTTGCCAAGTGCGCAGATTGGTCCATCGCCCTCATGAGTACTGGCGTGGAAAAACTTCGAGCGGCCGAAAAACAAGCCAAAGAAGCCCGTCGCCGCCTCTGGAAAGACTATGTGGCTAGCGTACCCAAAATAACCGGAAAAGAACGAGAATTCCAAGCCACAGTTCTTGAGGTAAAACAATTATCACGTCTTCCCAGTGGGTATTTCAATTTGGAAGTATAGTTTATTTGAGCAAAATAGTTGTGACAGCTCTTCAGAAAGTGTTGCTGCTTGTTTGTTTTTCAACGATACTTCGAAACAGAAATTTAGATCAAAATTATCATACAATATCTATACCAAAATTGGATAACCATTGACATTTATACTGGGTGTTTCATTAATATGGTAAAACAATGAATTATGCGTTCTTGGAGCGCGTACCATGGATGACCGCGCCGAGAGTGCATTCCGCGGAACGCGTTCCAAATGTTTGAACTACACCAACTAAGCGCGTCTGACGCGCGTACAACTGTTCCAGTGTTTGACCCTTTATCATGGAAGCTATTCGTGTACGAGCAGTATAATAATTACCAGAGCCAGTGATTTGGCTTTTAGATATTCTCCATTTTTCCCTTCTGTAGGATGACAGGAGTCCAGTCATTTTTTTCTTTAACTCTGGCACATGGACTCCCATTTCACTATCTTATCTAAGCGATCTATTATGATACGAAGAAATTTTGCTATTCCACAGTAGTTCTTTTGTGCCATAGAGTTGTATTAATATACGGCACCGTTGGTTATCCATAATTGGGAGCGCAACAAACATAAAAAAATACAACAACCGTCTCAATTGGAGTGCGCGCCGCGATTGATGCGTGGCAGAAAATCGACAATCGTCGGAACGGTCCGCTTCGCGTTCGAGCGCTCCAACGAACGCATTAGCGCGCGTTCCGAACTGGTCTCCATTTCGCGAGGCTGGAGCGCGCGCCAATGTTCGATCTGTTGGAGCGCGTAATTGATACGCAGCTTGAGAGTAGAGAGGACCAAAATATGACGATTGGGCGCAAGATCGCTTATACAAATGTTGATGGTTAAAAATCTACAGTGCATTCAAAGTTAAAATTTTATTTGCAAATTTCTTAATAGCTTCCACAATATTCATGATATCGGTTTAAAAATTGATACGTTGGGGGGGGGGGGGTTAGGACGGCAAACAAGAATATTTTATTCGTATTAACGTAGTCCTTAGAGGGCGCCACTTCTCCGCTTACAATTATTAAGAAATACGCACAACTTTTTTGTCCGTCAAAAATCAACATTCTCCATCAAACCATTTATTAAACTACTTCATCATTTGAACAAAAAGTATTCTTGGAAAAAGTCGAAAAACCTCACCGTCTTCAAAACAAACCCGGTTTTAAGTATTGAAGTCACAGATAAATTCAAATGATTTTATCAACAAAAAACAAGTAGGTTGCTGTCAGACAAGCAAAAAGTGAGTTTTCTAGTGTCAGAGAAACCGATATCATAAAAACTGTCGAAGCTATTAAAAAATTTGCAAATAAAATTTTAACTTTGACCGCACTGTATCTTTTTAACCATCAACATTTTTAAGAGCGATGTTGCCTAAATCGTCATATTTTGGTCCTCTACTCTCAGTTTCATTTTTTTACCATATTAATGAAACACCCTGTATACTAAGCTATGAAATAATCATGGGAAAAAGATATTTAATATGATTCTTTACTTAACTTTCCTACATGAAAGTAAATGGCTTCCGTTATTATGTTTCAATTCAAAATATTTGATCAATAACATGCACCCTTATTCTGGATAATTTCACAAAACGCTTTTGTTATTCAGATTATCATCGAAATATCAGAATGAAAAATGACTTTTCAATACATATCTGTAAAAAATCGACTGAAATAAAAAAAATGTCCAAAAAATCACCACGTGATTAATGGACGTATTACGTTGATACATAGCAATACAATATTCTTTCTACACCGTCACCACTCGATCATGAAAAAAAAACAATTTTACTAGGTGAACAACGGAGACGCTCTGATGGTGAAAACCCCAAGCGGCGAGCACAAGAAGGTGTTCCTGGCGAGCATCCGCCCACCTAGAGAGTCGGGCCGTTCCAACGACGACGAGGGCAAGCCCATCCCCAGACCGAAGGGCTTCCGACCGCTCTACGACATCCCGTACATGTTCGAGGCTAGGGAATACCTGCGCAAGAAGCTCATCGGCAAAAAGGTGCACGTGGTCATCGATTACGTGCAGGAGGCCAGGGAAGGGTTCCCTGAGAAGACCTGCGCTACTGTCACCTACGCCGGAAAGTGAGTAACTACTTCTCTATTGACGCTTGAATTTTTTGAAGTTGTAGGAAACAAATTATGTTCAACCCATTGCATTTTAAACAAGGCATAACAAAATAAGAGTACGAATTTTCAGGGGAGATTTTCCTCAGAGGGGGAACTCAAAATTTGTTCAACAATTTTTGCTATGATTTCTATATGTTGTATGTTTTGTTATTGATAAATTAGTTATGCTTATTCATCTCCAATGATATTTCGATACAGGTATTAAATACTTTAAATATATAAATTCATATATCTGAAAAATGATATTTTGCTTCAATCACTGAGCCGCATTTTCAGGACATGAAAGTGTATTCTATGGCATTGTCGTTCCATTTATTATACAGGGTGTTCCTTAAAGACATGCCAATATTAGAAGGGGTTATTCTTTGACACATTAAAAAAAAAAAGCTTTCCATAAACGTATGTCCTGAAAGTATTAACTCCTAAGATACAGAGTGATATAGATTATTAAACGGTTGGTACTGCCATATGACGCAAATTTAATTTAATTATTTTAATCAAGAACAGAGCATCTGACAAGAAAAAAAATATTTTTCAGATTCTCATTCATTTTGGAACAAATCTGATCTCTTGCTTTCAGTGAATGCACATTTTTACGCCGCATCAGATTTTTGAGGAATAGACCCTGAAGTCAAACGATTTTTATTTTTTTAAGCGAAAACCATGCGTCGGTCAAAGAAAATCAATGAGATAAATTTTGCTCCATAATGAATGAGGATCTCAGAAGTAATTTTTATTTTGGAAGTGAGCAGTGGCGTAGTATTTTTTTCTCCAAAAATAATCAATGCAAAACCCGTACGGACGCCACTGGTTAAGAAAATAAAAAAATTTCGTACATCACAAAATGCACCTTGATGTATAGAAGACATTTTTTAAGGATTTCTAAAATATTATCTCAGTTATTATTGAAAA
Organism: Plagiodera versicolora; assembly: GCA_037013635.1. Taxonomy (NCBI): domain Eukaryota; kingdom Metazoa; phylum Arthropoda; class Insecta; order Coleoptera; family Chrysomelidae; genus Plagiodera; species Plagiodera versicolora. The sequence continues at coordinate 3,797,285 of CM072991.1, read as the reverse complement.
ACTGTTTTTTTTTTAACCTTTATCTCAAAAGCCAAGACTTTTAGGACATATGTTTATAGGAAGTTTTTTTTCTCAAAATGTTTCGAAGAATCACCCCTTCAAATAATAGCATGTTTTCAAGGAACACCCTGTATACATAAAATGTGGCCAATAATAAAACAGTGGATATTTATTATGTGCTACCCCAACGTGATCACGTCTGAGTGTACAAGGTACACTAGAAAAAAAAAATTATGATAAGAAAGAAATATTTCTATGTATATAAAAAGTCAATCGTAGCTTATCTGCTTATCGAGAAGCGCCAGACAAATCAGCATCAGTCCGGAGCGGGAAGGAAAGCGGCCACAAAAAATAGCCGGAACAAAAATAAACCGGATCCCAATACAGCCGGATCCAAATTCCCTATGAAAATAAAATAGAATATGGAATACTCTAACGCTCACCAAATCGTTCGCTTCATAACTCTTTACATGATTGAGGGAAACAAAAAAAAAGAACCAAAAACACGTGGTAGCTAGTATAAATCCTCCACAAAAGAGACAATTGCACCACACAAGCCACTCATGCAAGACAATAAGTGGGTGAATTGCTATCAAATAAGTGCCGTCGAATCCACTCGAATAAGTGAGAATTATTTAGCCAAATCTAACCACAACCATTTATCAATGCGGACACAAATTTGACCTATACCCACAGTAACAACAAATACCTACAAGTAACCTCGACAAATTCACAAAGACAAAAAAATTAATGAGTTTAATAGTTCAACCGCCGACTTCACGGAAATGCAAGTAACTTTTTTTTTTCTTAAGGAACGTTGCTGAAGGTCTCGTATCGAAAGGACTCGCCACCGTCGTCAGGTACAGAGCCGACGACGACCAGCGCAGTTCGAGGTACGACGATCTCTTGACGGCCGAAAACAAAGCCACCAAGGCGCAGCTCGGTCTCCATTCCAAAAAAGACGCACCTGCCTTGAGAGTCACCGAGATCGTGAGTGAAAATATTTTCAATTGGCCTGTAAATGAATCAAATTATCGGTTACTGCTGATGAATCAAAGAAAATTATGAATTCTAATGAACTAAATATTGATACCGATGACCATAACGCACGACTTTTTACCACCGTGAACAAAAAGAAAGGTGACTTTGTTTATGAAATGATGCAAGAAAACGCACTATCTCCAACGATTTTTCCAGTCTTCAGCAAAATAGTTGGAATAGATTTTTTTCCGGTATAGGTTTCAAAACCTTCAGCGACATTTTATCTCCTAAATCTTGTCAAAGTGGCGTCTCCGAATGAGGAATTCTCCTCAATTTGGGTTATTACGGGAAATGCAAGTTTAAAGTTAATGATTATGAGTTTCATTCATGAAAGTTCCAAACTCTCTGCAGAAACTATCTAAAATAATTTTTCAAATATGGGGTTTTAAATTTTAAATCGCTTTGTTTCTAGTTCACAAATTGGCAACAGTGCCTAGTAAGCTAGAAAAAGAACAACATATATTCGTTCTTTGTTGTCTGTACATTTACAATCTAGTGTCAAAATCTGTCGGTTGTCATAACCCAACTTTTTGTTTATACTTGGGGCTGGTAAAGAATACTTGATCGAATTGTTTTTAAGTTATTTGATACAATATTATACATCAATATAATAGTCCAACCCGAACAACAACCTTACTTAGAAGCCGAACCACGCCAAACTTAAACATAACCTTAAAACCTGAGTTCTCTCTCTAACTTGTTCGTTGCCTCCTTTGCGATGCATGGAACGTCATGACTCATGGAATAGAAATAAGCAGAATGGGTTTCTAATCTGGTGGAAATCTAGCCATCTTTGTTCACCTAATCAACGTAACGAATTTGTTGTCCTTTTTTATCACTGTAATCCGCAGTCGATGTTGCCAAATGGTGAATTAGAAACAAAGCACTTTAAACTTTAAATTCCCATATTTATTTTTGTTTTTTAAGTACTTGAAATATTTTTTTTTTAGGAAAAAGGTTGAAATGATGAATTCAAAATGCGACGTTTTAAAGATATATCATGAAAAATACGTCATTATAGTCTGAAGGAGAATTCCCCATTGACCTTTTCAGTTTGCTGAAGTTAGCCAAAAGTCACATGGAAATCAATCTGATATGGTGGTTGCGGAACGATATGAGTGGAATTTTTGGTAAAAAGTCCCGAAAAACCAAAGCAGTATGACATGGTGCCTTATCGTGATTTTGGCAACAATCGAGAGCGCGGTTCGTCTGCAACATGTTTTTACTCCGGTTTAAACTTGTTATACTATTATTTATAAACATAGTTTGATAACCAATATTTTCAATCATTTTATGCAAGTTCTATGCTTAACAAATTCATCTATAATAAAAATCGAAAAATCCAATCTTGTAATAATTTTTAGAAACAGACGCTTGGCAAATGTAATAGATAGTCCTACCAACATAGGGAATGAATTACCCTTGCATTCCAAATGCCTGAAAGTTTCAAGTTACAATTTCACCTCATCTTTTGATCACAGTTGTATATCTGTGCCGACATTCATTCATTCATTTCACCCCTTCAGTTAATTTTTGAGTATATCTGTATGGAATTCATGATTTAGTGATCTAGCTTATCGAAATGTTCGTTTCCGATATTTCGTAAAATTTTTTTATCCTTCTAGGATTCTGGCAGGGCCAAGCTGGAGCTGTCTTCCTTCCAAAGGGCTCAACGGATCGATGCTATAGTCGAATTTGTTGCCAGCGGATCGAGATTGAGATTATACATTCCCAAATCCAACAGTTTGTGCACCTTCCTCTTAGGTAAGTTCTTTTCCGACACGTTCAAGTTTTTAAAAACGTAACTTTTATTGTTGTTATGGTGCAGGCGGCATCAACTGTCCTAGAGCCGCCCGCCAAGCAACCGAAACTCCTGGAGAACCTTTCGGCGATGAAGCCTTGCTCTTCACCAAGGAGAAGTGTATGCAGAGGGAGGTTTCTTTCCAGGTTAGCTTTTCATATCTTCACAACCTTTCTGTCGCTCCCAGCATTTTTTCTGATGACGCCCATCGATTTCCGAATAATTAGGGTGTTTTTCATGTTTTTATCGTTCTCTTAGGTAGATACCCATGACAAGGCCGGCAATTTCATCGGCTGGCTGTGGGTGGACAACATCAACATGTCGGTGGCGCTAGTGAAGGAGGGACTGGCCTCCGTCCACTTCACCGGCGAGAAGTCGCAGTACGCCACCCAGCTGAAGGCGGCCGAGGAGAACGCCAAAAAGCAAAAGTTGCGCATCTGGAAGGACTACGTCGAGGTCGAGAAGGAGGAGAAGAAGGAGGAGGAACGCGTGCCCACCGAGAGACAGGTGAACTACGAGGAGGTCGTCGTGACGGAAGTCACGCCGGAGGGTACGTTCTTCGTGCAGAAGATGTCCGAGGGACCGAAAGCCGAATCGCTGTTCGCTAAGATGCGACAGGAGTTCGAGGCTAACCCGCCGCTGCCAGGGGCGTACACCGCCAAGAGGGGGGACCTTTGCGCCGCGAGGTTCACCGTCGACGACGAATGGTACAGGGTTAAGGTCGAGAAGGTGCAAGGTGAGTCGAATGTTCTTATATTTTAGTGTTGAGCCCCGCTTTTCATTAAGGATCATTTTGTGTGGAAAATAATGAACTCCACACCAATCTTCATTATTTTCAGTAGCATAGAAAGAGGAGTGATAAAAAATTAATTACAACAAATACTCAAATTGACCCCCATTTTCTGCAATGCATAGCTAACACCTTCTAGCTACACTAAAAGTTGCGTTGTGTAAAAATGCTTGGGTATATTGCGGTAAGCCTCTAATATTCGATGCCTAAGGATTTCTATATTCTCTGGCCGAAATAGATAAACTTGTTCCTTCAAGTAACCCCAAAGGAATAAATCCATGACTGTCAAATCTGGACCGCGAGCTGGCCACCGAATCGGTCCATTTGTTACTATCCACCTTTTTCCAAAGTGTGTATTCAAATAAGTCACATTCATATGCGTATTGTGTGGCGATGCTCCATCTTGTTGGAAAATGACTTCATAACGATTGGCGAGGGGAAGTTGGTCCAGAAAATTTTCGATATAACCAGTCAGCAATTCGAAATACTTATACTGGTCTAAAGATCAATCCGTCGATGAAAAAAGGGGCTACCAACCATCATCAAGAATTCCGCACCATACGTTCAAGCTAAATTTTGTTAGGAAGTTGGTTTCTACATTACAATGGGGATTTTATTGAGACCAATATCTGTGATTTCGTCTATTAAAAATACCATTTCGCCCGAATGTGCTCTCATCTGACCACATTATTTTTCTATAAAATGCAGGATCTTGATGAAACCCATTTAAAAAAATATTGCAGAAATGTGTCCTACGTTCTCTGTCATTATCGTGCTGCAAGCGTGAATTTTGCGGGGAAAGTATGGGGTGTAGTTATGTTTGTTCAAAATAAAAATAACTGTTTTTCGTGACGTACCAAAAACATTTTTTCAATCTTGATTGTAGAAGTCCTGGGCGTTTCTTGTACACTTTCAATTCCAAATCTGCATCAAACTCTCGCTGTTGCTTATTTGGTTTTTTGAAACTACCAAATTGACGTAGATTAGCTTTCAATCTGCTAAATTTCTGTTGGCTAGGATGATTTCTATTCGGATATCTGTTTCTATAAACACGAGCAGCATCGTGCGAATTTTTCAAACATTCGAAATAAACTTGTAACATATCGGTTAACTCGTTAATCATGTTTATAAAATAGAAAATATTATCACCTGTTGAAACCTATTATTGGATGTTACTGTCACATTGAAATTGTCTTACAAGGATACCTCGATCTTGATTACTATTACCAATTATTGGGCACACTGTTTGAACATTATAGTATATTGAAGTATAAGTGGATCAAAAGGTCTTTGAAACACGCGCGATGTGCGAGCACATACTTTACGATATTTTTTATTGGTGCCACATTTAACGTTTGAATAAAGTTTTGCATTTGTCGGTAATATTTTATTTGACGTTTACAAGCTAGTCCTGTCAGATCAATAATCAAAACTTTGTCATTTAGACTTCACGTTTCTCGTTTCGTCGTTGATGTTGCCATGGTAACTTTGAAAAACGCGCGTTTTCCAAAGTTCGATTTAAACACGCTGAGGCGTGCTTCAAATGGATAAAATGGAACACCAATAAAAAAAACATATTGAGGAAATTTTTCGACAACAGAGAGAACAGCAGATCATCATGAATCGAAGTCTTGTCAAAATAAGTGATTGTGCTGGAGTTGGATAAAATATTAGAAGACGAAAACGATTCTCGTATTGTTTACTTTTTATAGATCATGGATTATCGATCGATTCTTATAAGAAAACGTATTACCGAGATTTCATGAAATTTATGCAAGTCCGGCCCCCGTAGAATCTTCAAATTGTTCAAAATCTAATTTTGTATATACCAGTCGAGAGCTATTGAAAAGTTAGAAAATTGAGCATTTGAATGAACTTCGTAGATACTTTGAGTAAAAAGTTACAACGCGGTTGTGCCAGCTTTACGTAAAGCTGGCACGACCCCGTTTTTTCGAAAACCGTTTGAGTTAGATTTTTTTTGTGTTAGAAAATAGTTATTAAATATTGCATGATTTTCTGCCGCCTATATCCAAGATATATATTTCCAGAATGACCGTACCACGTTTTGTTTTTTCTTTTCAGCCGGCAAAGCGACAGTACTGTACATCGACTACGGCAACAAGGAAACCCTGCCGACCACCCGCCTAGCCAGCCTACCCGCCGCCTATTCTCACGACAAGCCCTTCGCCGTTGAGTACATCATGCCCTTCGTCACGCTGCCCAAGGACGAAGAATTCGCTTCGGTCGCCCTGAAATATTTCAAGGAGGACACGGCCGCCCCGAAGTTGTATCTCAACGTCGAGTACAGGTTAGTTTTCTATTTTCGTTATCACTTTATGTGAGGTTTGAAACGGCACATAATGCCACAAAGGCAATCAAGATATACTCGTAAATTATTTCATTATTATTTATTAACTTGGTGAATAATAACATTGATTATTGTTTCTAGGATATTACAGATAAGATTTTCTGTAGGATAGGTACTATTTGAATATTTCGTTTTGTAATATAACTTTGTGAAATATCTTCGATATTACTGGGAAACAATTCGAAGATATAAGAAGATAAAGTACCAATTATACATATTTGGGTTATTTTTATTTATCCAGAACTATTCACAGATGTCAAAATGGATGGCGAAAAAAATCACACAATGCTGGGCTCTTTTGCATTTGCGTTGGTGTCATGGGAATTTTCGTTTAATGACGAATTTATTACTGTTATAATGAGATAATGATACTCATCAAATTATCAGACAATATCCTCTCTGAACAATTGAGATCCTCATTAAACAATCATTGATTCGTCAGTGATTATTTCTGATCTGTTAAAATGCGCACTTGCCAATGTCGCTGAAATAAATCAAAATCGAAAATCATTTCAAACATAAGAAAATATTCTCATGAGCAATTTTGATTTTATGGAGACATCTTCATCATTTTGACCCGCCTTATTTTCTCACCAGAAATCATCTTCTACCTTCACGCTTTTCGGTTATAATAAAATAATCGGCAAAGCTAACAATTGTAAGATATTGCGCAAGTTTGTCAGGAGAATTTTCTATAAATCTAGACCAGTTGCTAACGAGTTCGTTGTTTATAGTATTGTTGATCTCATTAAAGTATACTTTCGAGAATAAATCAAGCAAATTTCAGTTTCAAATATTTTCTGAAACATAACATTGGAATGCATATTTGTTTTTGTGTTTATAGAGCACAAGGATCTCCACCTGCCGCATCGTTGCACACGGATAAATCTTCTGATACCGATCTTATCAAAAATCTGATCAAGGAAGGTCTTCTGATAGTGGACGTCAAAGGTCGTCGCCAAAATAAATTGGTGAGTGACTTTGGAAAATTTTCGCTCGAAATTTTCATTGACTGACTGTTCATTTTCAGCTGGAGAGCTACAGAGAAGCGCAAGATTACGCTAAGAAGCAGCACACGAACATTTGGGAGTACGGCGATATTACGGAAGACGATGCCAAGGAGTTCGGGCTTGGAAAATGTAAGATTTGAGCGTTTGACATTATCCATAGAAACTCTAGTGTGTACATTAATAAAAGATAGCGAGCATATATTGAAGATGACGACATTGAAGATGACACTCAGTAGATTTACTGACAGTAATGATTGGACAAAAGCAACATTTGAAAAACAACGAAATTTTCCATAGCATTCGAGTTCTCTTCTAATCTCATTCAATAGTAGGTAGGTGAAAATATCCAAAGTGATCTTCAATGTAAAAAAAATCAGCAAAATAATTAAATCATATTATGTTATACAGGTTGAGTCGATGTATACCGAGTTTTTTGAGGGTGATGATACATTGAAAAAAGTATGGTTTGATTAATGAATTTATAGCCCAAAATGCATACTGATATATTTTGATGAAAGTGTTCATCACTTTTGATAGTAAAATTATATCAGAAGTAAAGTTTCCGAACTATTTTTTGTACATGTTGCAACTGTGCCTCTGTGATTAGACAAAGCGGTAAAAAAATAACCAATTATCCTAGTACTTCTTAGAAAATTAACCAACATAAATGTCGCAAATGTCGTCAGCAGGTACTTCGACTGACGGTTAAGGTCAACTAGAAGTCAGATGATCTTCAAAAAACTGAACAGTTCCTATCTAATCGATTGGAAATTGCTTTTCATGTCATTAAAAATATTAGTACCTACCCTAAATAAAAACCGTCAAATTATAGTCAGAAACGTACCCTGTTGGATAGAAACAGCCATATCTTTTTTCTTTGAATAACAAATGACAACAATTTTGAAATCACTATGAAATAGACAATTTATTAGTGTAATGTGCAGCAGTAGCTCAGTACATTTTGGTTCCACTACGATGGGCTAAGCTTGATGAACAAAAGAATCCACTACCAAAATTTTCAATAAAAATATTTCTCCCAGCCCCCCTTCGAAATGTTCGGAGAATGTTTTTTATGTAAACGTCGAAATCAATCTTCAGCAATATTTTGCTGAAAAATTAACCAAAAAGGTGTAAAATTGTACCAACCGTAAAGACAAAACTATTGAAAAGTGCAAAATTTTATCATAAAAATTATCTCGAAAACGGTGAGACTTTTATAATGGGAACTTTGTCATAGCAGGTGGGTTATCGTTTGATCTACATTCTCCCTCGGTTTGACGTGGTCTTTATGGGACACCCTGTAGATTCATTGTTTTTGTATTCTATTGTTAATTTCCAATTCTTGTTTTCAATTTTCTTGTATTTCCTCTCCCATATACAGGGTCTACCTTAAAGACATGCTAATATTTGAAGGGGTTATTCTTTGATACATTTTAAGAAAAAAACTTCCCATAAACGTATGTCCTAAAAGTCTTAACTTTTGAGACACAGGGTGATCAAATTTTGAAAAAAAAATCGCCACTGGTAGAGAAAATGAAAAATTTCGTACATCACAAAATGCACCTTGTATGCATAGAAGATATGCATACAAGACAAATTATCAAAAGATGTCTAGAATATTATCTCTGTTATTATCAAAAAACTATATCATCAAAAAACTATTTTCTTAAATTTTATCACCCTGTATCTCAGAAGTTAAGACTTTCAGAACGTTTATAGGAGTTTTTTTCTCAAAATGTGTCAAAGAATCACCTCTTCGAATATAAGCATGTCTTTAAGGAACACCCTGTATTTATTAATACGTACGTTCATCGTTTTTCTTTTTCCATTAGTGATTGCCATCACTTCTGTCTTGTTTTTGTTTATTCTCGTTCCATTTTCTTCAAATGTTCTGCTCCGTGAATATAATATGTCTAATCTGTCGTATATTTGATTTGCAGAAACGGGACTTGGGACCAGTTGACCAGAGCAAACCAACATTCACCATATAGACTTCCAAATTAAGATAATGAATAAGGTAGATTTCTAATAACAGTTTATGACAAAAATAGAGGTTGACCTAGTTTAGTTTTAAATGAAATATTCAGGTGTACATTTGATGATTTTTAAATGATGTATATCAAATATTGCAAGCAAGTTTTATCAATTTTAATTGAAAATTACCCGGAATACTGTTTGTGTAATAATTTCCATAATTTTATGTATATGTCTGCCAGTTTTTGTTCAGGGTAATGTTTTTATTCTCGAGGTGGTTTCACATCTTTTCACATTAGACTGATTATACACATTTCTGGCCTTGACAGGTGGCTCTATTGTTATAATTCATGTAGTACCTTCCGAGAATAATGTGAATGAGGTGATCGGCTCTGATTCCAATAAAAACGGTATATTGTTATTTATGGTCTATTTACATAAGAAAGACAGTTGTGACAACTTTGAATTCAGCGATGTGTTGCGGAGTGTTGCCACAACAATAGAGCATCTGCACCTAAGGGGACGTCCATAAATTACGTGGGTAATTTTTTAGTATTTTTTGACCCCCCTTGGTGAGATTTTTTTAATTTTGTGTTCTGGCTGCAATTGCGTTGGATTATGAAAAAAAAATAAACATAATTTGTTCCATCACTTTTATTTGACTAGCAATGACTAGTATTAGAGATTCGAGAGTATTGCCGTAGTTCAGACTTACTACGATAAAATTAAACACGACGAACACTATTGTGTGAAATTTTGCCATATTTTCACTCTAACAACTTCAATTTAACTTTACTTTCACGCAATTTTACATCGTTTTCTACTAGAAAAAAAATTACTTGATATTTGCTAAAACTCCCCCCTCCCCTAAGTGAGATTTAGAAAGATTAAGCTTGACCCCCTCCCCCCCTTGAACACCTCACGTAATTTATGGACCCTCCCTAATCAGACTATCGCTACAATCTGAGAACAATAGGTCATTGTGTATAGAGTACTTTTTTCAAACGTTCAGAGCGACAAACATTACAAATTATCAACTTGAACTACAGAAATGTTTGAAGTTGTAAGTTGTGTACCCTCCTGACGAGAAAGACGCGCCCATTTGTGACGCGCTGCAGATACTCTATTGTTATCCAAGTGTTCCTTACGAATTTATTTTACACTTTTTTTCTACTTATGATACTGATAGATCACCAAATCTGTCTCAACTGTCTTCCTTTGATAAAAGAACAATTTTTTTCCCTACCCAATAAACGAAAATTTGTTGATCTGTAGATTGAAAAAAGCATAATTGTAGTATTCTGCGAATGGAATACGATAGCTTGACATTGATTTTGAATTTCTATCGGAAAATATTGATCACAAATTATGATTTTAGGATTCTTTATTGAGCATTTATTTAAACTCTTGCGTAAAAATGTCTGATGATTTCAGCTTGTTTACAAAATCTCGAAGAAATGCAATTCGAATAAAAAAAATATCGGTTTATCAAAATAGAAGAAACAAACATCAGAACAAAAAAAATCTGACATACAGATACTACATATATTACATTACTAACGAAATGAAGTTTTCGTAACGTTTTGTTGTTTATAAAGGAGTACGTACCCATTTAGATGAGAATATTACGAATGTCTTGAAAACACAACGAAATGTAATTTCAAGTTACTGGATACTGCAGAAAGAAAAATCGGAATAAAGAAAACAGTGTGAAATTAAAATCGAGAACATTAGAAATCTAGTCTTGACTGGTTGAAAATCAATGTGAATAAGGAAGCAAGTCATACAGAGTGGCCAAGGTACGTACGAATGAACTATTGTGAAATTGTCTGTAAGCATACAACCGTTAGAAATTCAATTAGTGAGTGTCGCAACACGCAACCTAACGTCTGTCTAACCTTTTCTACATCCAATTATACATGATTGACTCGGTGTGTCGCAAACTAAGTGCAATTGTTGCATTCAACAGTTCTGATCGACCTTTTTAGAATGACGTATCTGATCCAAATACAATAATGGTAAGTCGAGTAGATATAATTTATTTACTTCTGGTTGCTAATTACATCATATAAGGAACGTATGCATTGGTGCCGGATCATAAATCAGTTCGTTGAACTGGAGAACATTATTTTGAAATAGAAGAATCGACTATTCTGTTCTGAATTAACATCTGAGTTTTCTTGTAATATTCATTTCATATCATAATGAATAATGTGAACTAATCCTGGTACTGATTGTTATCTCCTGAAATAAATTGAAATTGCTGATATTTCTGTATGGTGTATTGTATTTTCGTCTTGATTTATAAAAGTTTAACATTGTTCGGCCACATACATATGTCACAAACAAGTCAGATTACCTCAAGGTAAAAAAAAGTATAGTGCCGCTAATTCTATGTTATATAGCTGCTAAAACCTTGCAGCTACGTTCAGGATTGTATGGATTGTTAGTTACCTGAAAATGTATTGATTTCTTTCCGTAATCAATAATATTAATAAATAAAATAATTATGTATAAATGATCTAAATACATTTTGTTACATTTGTGGTTGATATGTAGTGGAAAAGTTCAGAAAACCAGAAGGTCGCTGGAATGATCAAATGATGGCAGATTACATGTATTACATGAGAAAAGTCTTTAACCTTCAAAATAATATTTTATCGAATGAAATGAAACGTTTCGAATTAAATTAAATTAATTATATGCTTTTCACCCTAGTGAAATCTGGAAGACTACAGATAACTGTGAAAAAGTAAGTTTTATTTAGGAACCGCATATGCTTGAAATCAGTTCTACTTTTAGCAACACCAAAATCGTTGTAAACCTGTATAATCTCTGTTGAGCTTCAGTAATATCCATTTAAAAGCACGCCTGAGCGTGTTTAAATCGAACTTTTTTTAAAGTAACCATGGCAATATCAACGAAGGAACGAGAAACGTGAAGTCTAAATGACAAATTTTTGATTATTGATCTGACCGGAGTACCTTGTAAACGTCAAATAAAATATGACTAACAGATGCAAAACTTTATTCAAACGTAAAATGTGGCACCAATAAAAAAAATAGCGTAAAGTATTCGGCTGCGCCGTCGTGCTCGAAAGCTCGCGCGTGTTTTAAGGACCTTTATGCACGACCAGGCGTAAAATGGTACTTTATCGCCCCGATATGCGGGCGTAAAGTAGCACTTTACCACCCTCGGACTACTTTACCGCCCGCCGGGCGGTAAAGTGCCACTTTACCGCCCGCTTGGCAATAAATCAGTTTAGTTATCATACCAACCATACCAAGTTGTCATACCAACGGAAATCTATATTGACTGAGTAACCATGGTAACGTGGATTCCATCACTTCTTGATTCATTTTTCCGATATAATCTGAACCTCACGTCATCGGTGATGTATTCCTGTCATGCTTGAGAAGTGAAGATGTATTTACAATGAAATATCCTGGTCGTGCATAAAATGTTGTATGTATTTCGGGCGTAATATGCTTTTATGGACCTAGGCGTGTTAAGTCCATAAAAGCCTATTTTACGCCCTTGATACATAAATAACTATTTTATCCACTTATACTTTAATAATATACTATTATGCACGATCGAGCATAGAATGGCATTGGCCCGCTTGGCAATAAATTAGTTGAGCACTGTCATATCAACGGAAATCTATATTGACTGAGTAACCGGGGTAACGTGGATTCCATCACTTCTTGATTTATTTTTCCAATATAATCTGAACCTCAATGCATCGGTGATGTATTCCTATCATGCTTTAAGAGTGAAGAGGCATTTACAATGAAATATACTGGTCGTGCAAAAATGTTGTATGTAATTCGGGCGTAATTTGCTTTTATAGACCTAGGCAAATTAATAGTACTTACACGCTACGGTCCATGAAAGCCTATTTACGCCCTTGATATATAAATAACTATTTTTTACTCCCCCTACAGAAAATGACGAAAATATAACCAATAAGATAGAGAGCCTTCAGTAGTTGCCATGGAAACGAATAACAAGCCACGTCGTCCATATAAACGTATGTGGTGTAGGCGAACTGCCACAGTATGAGCAAAATACATCGTTTTGAAATTGAGTAAGCTATGAAAAATACGCTTCTTTTCATAGCAGTTGTAGGAAAACATATTTTTCTACAAGCGTGCGTGATTCACCCTCTACCCGCACGCAATTCAGTTTGGAAAGTGTCATTTTCCCACAGTTGTGCGGGAAAAGTTTTCCCACAGTTGTGCGGGAATAGTAATTTTCCTAACAAGTGCGGAAAGTGATGCTTTCCCGCACGCGACTGCCGTTAAATCGAACTACGCGGAGCGGAGTTCGGGTAAGCAGTCGAGTACGGGAAAGACACTTTCCGCATGAGTTAGGAACAATATTTTTTCTACAAGCGTAGGAAACAAATTCATTCATTGTGGCAATTTCACTGAATCGAAAATTTAGTACGCTTTGTCTGTCAATCTGACAATTACAAACAAATTTGTGTATTGATCGGCATGACAACATCAATTGTTACCTACTCGTTATCAGATCAATCAAAGCCCATATATAGGGTGATTTTCATAACAATACATTTTTATTCATCAATATTTGTTAATTTTTTCAATAAATATAGTGCAAAATGATGGATGATTTTGAACAAACTCACTTAGTATTGCAACAAAAAAGCTTGAACTTTCATATTTTGTCACCCACCACTTATATTTTACGAGGATATCATATAAATGTTTTTCCCGCACTAGTGTGGGAAAAAATTTCCCGCACAACTGTGGGAAAATGACACTTTCCAAACTGAATTGCGTGCGGGTAGAGGGTGAATCACGCACGCTTGTAGAAAAAAACATATGAATAAAAATGTATTGTTATGAAAATCACCCTATATATAGGCGTTGATTGATCTGATAACGAGTAGGTAACAATTGATGTCATGCCGAGCAATACACAAATTTGTTTGTAATTGTCAGAGTGACAGACAAAGCGTACTTATATAAAATTTTCGATTCAGTGAAATTGCCACAATGAATGAATTTGTTTCCTACACTTGTAGAAAAAATATTGTTCCTAACTCATGCGGAAAGTGTCTTTCCCGTACTCGACTGCTTACCCGAACTCTGCTCCACGTCGTTCGATTTAACGGCAGTCGCGTGCGGGAAAGCTTCACTTTCCGCACTTGTTAGGAAAATTACTATTTCACTTCATGGAATCCTAATTTTTGATGGAAATGAATGCGGTCGTAAAAAAAGTATACAACTCGAGTTGTAAGACAATTACGCACTTCTAGAGTAACTTTTTTTAGTCGTGTGTAATATGTTTCTTACAACTCTTGTTATGTAATATACTATTATGGTTGTCCTGTTTGAACATCCTGAATGAACGTTATTATTGTTTATCCTTATTTTCATTATTGATAACGTTCTGAAATAATTTATAATCTTCAATGATTTTTGATTGAATAGATAAAAATGAACAAATCAAATAGATCAGCTGATCGTATAGTAATAATTTGAAATTTCCAAATACTTTTGGTATTGTCGGAAAGCATTGTCAAAAGTGAAAGTAGCGTAATATGGGAAATTCAGTGATAAAACATTTGCTTAGTCTGCTGGTGGTGCGTTTTTTCACCGGTTGTGACATCTACCCAAAAAAATAGACTATATTTAATCATTCTTCATCTTGTGATACATCTGAGGACAAAGCATTATTTCTAGCTAAACTCGAAAAACTGCGATTACTCACAAAACTTTACAATGCATCGTTTTATCGTGAATAATGAAACCATTACAAGTGATAATTTGATATTTTAATCTGGATCTGCATGCTAATAATTATAACATAAATATTTATGAAATTGTTAATCATGAAGGCGCCACTTGAACGAGAGGAATATAAACATGGAGTAATTGTTTAAAAAAACTAATGGAATGTTAGTTGGTTCACAGCTGTTCCACAAATTAAGCAGTTACTATTGAGATTGTTTATTTAATGTGCGATCTTTTAATCTTCATTACGCCTTAAATGATGTCAAGAAGTTGTATTTATTTTTTCAATGCGTTCATAGAATGAAAAATGTCTATCCAAATCGAGAATCAGTTCATGAAAGGATACATACAGAGTGGAAACAGCTCATGGACACGTCAATCATTATTAGAATTTGAATAAATCAATATTGGATGTTATAAATGTCTAGACCCTAGATTATTACCATATTCACAACATGACCTCTAGCATATCATGATGTTATTGCAAATAATAGTTGTTTTGTATTTTATCCAAACTGACAAAGAAGGAAATTTTTCAGTTTTTTTTTTTATAAAACTTCTCACGAAAGGAGACATCCTGTAATGAGACTATACAAAAGTCTAAATGTTACAATTCTACAAGAATTTGAATCCAAATATGCAGTGACATTCATGAAGTATGAAAAGATCTTATGATTGAAAATGCATTTTCTCAAAAAAAATTGTCATCAATTTAGGCTCGGCTCGAAACCAACTAAGCGCCCGTCACATATTTCAGTGATTTTCAATTTCTTCAAGAATCGTATTTTTCGAGAAATAAGTAACACTTTGGATATAATTCTTCAAGAACATCAATGTTGAAGCTTGTTTAAGTAGACTTTAGATTTTAAATAACCCCATAAAAAGAAGTCTAATGGGCTCAGATCATTTGAAAAAGAAAGGGGCGGGTTCCATTTGAAAAAAATGGTGATGACGTCATTACACGAAAGAGGTTCACCCTGTATATTAGATTATGATTTGAAACAATAGTAAATTGAGATCAAAAATCAACCTGTTTTGGGAATTCCTAATTTTATTGTTCATTTAGCCAATAATGAATTTATGCGTTACTTTATGGACGCACTGTATTATGAATTGATTCGAAAACGCCGCTTGATTTTTATGGTGACCTCAGCGATGTAATAAAAACACTCAACGTTGAATCAAAACAGCTTCATAAAGTATAAATAAAAGCTAGAGTTATGAACAAATTCAACCACTTGGCTTTAAAGCAAAGAAAATCACTCGAAATTTGAAATTAATCAATACTGAGGCAAAGTTTATACAGCAAACAAAATATCAGTGATTCAATTTGTACATTATTAAGTAGTTTAATTCCCTCTATGAACTCACATTACACAAAAACAGTTTCAAAAAAGATTGTGAAAGAACAATTTGTACAAGGAGTCGAGTACAATTCAAGGAGAAAAAATTAAGACAATTAGATTTTCATTCAGAGAATACCATTCAGGTTTCAGAGAAATAGGAAATAATTTTGAAAAAGCCGAATAAACAAAAAACAAATGCGAAGGTCGTACATTCCAAGAAATCAATATAAACACTAGTCGAATGACTCAAAAAATCTCCCCAAAATTTTAACCGAAGAAAACAAACTTGAAAATTAATTTAACAAGATCACAACCACATTGTGAAGAAAATAGTGTTAATTATAAAAAGAGAGCGAAACCTGAATTCAAACTAAACAATTGGCGAATGAACATAAGCGATACTCCACCTGGTGGCACTAAAAATAACTAGAAATATTGACATAGTTCTTGTGTTTAGTAGATATTATGTTTTGTTGATTTCAATATTTGAAAAATTGTGTAACTATATGAATCGGTGAAATCAAACTTCCAATATTAATTCTCGTGCAATTCCTCAAGCTGGTGATATACATAAATATCGTGAAAAGATAGATGAAATTTTGTTTACATTGAAGGTCACAGTCGAACATAATATGGTTCTGGTATTAACAAAATTGAAACGAGATCTCACATTATCTATTTTATTTGGCACTTCCCAAGAAAATGGCAGAAAAAACAAATACTATAAATTCATTTCATTACATATACCATTATCTTGTCAGCAGTGAAAGAATTCAATTTTCTCATGATATCACATGTCCAGCATTCAAAACTTCTTCACCTTCATGAACACTTCTGAAAGTGTTTGTGCCTTCAAAGTACCCTAAACTAAATCTTGCCATTCGAATCTAAAAACAAAACAAATTATCAGAATCCTATATACATTTTGATCGAACCATTCACAACAGTATTCCAACCTCGCATTATTTTCAATATAATACAATTAATAAAACGAATGATAATGCTTACCACTTTTAGAAAAATGAAATTACATACACATGGATGTCCTAGCTCACTGCAAAAGTGTGAAATGTCCTTTTTTTCATTATAAACTCACAATGTCAACATTTATAGTTCTGTGACTGCCCACTTTGGCGCTGCAATCTTAAATTCATTCGTCAAGAGCATAGATTCGAATAAAACAGTTTGAATTCACGAAAAAATAGTCCTAGTATAAAAAAAATAAACAAAACAACTAGGCAAATCAATGACGTCTGAAACCTCGTTGATTTTTTCGTTCACGCCACCCAGCACGGTCGTTTCCGCAACACGACCACCCTGTAACCGTCGACCGCAAAGTTACCGAAGACCGACCGACAAGACGACCAGCCGCGATAAAAGTCGGTCCGCTTGGGCCAGTTCAGTCGTAGCGCAGATCTCGCGAGTAGATGACGCTGCTCTCGCCGTCCGTCTAACTGGCTGTGCGCGCCGCGTGCTTTCGCCGCAACAGGTGGTTGGTGTTGTCCGAGAGTTTTGAGGAAAAAAGCGGGACAAAATAAATTCGTTACCGGATTGAACAGTGCAAGATGATGTGGTTGAAAACGGTATTTGCCTTGGGAGGGTGGTTTTTCGTCGTCGTCCTAGCCACGGTAAGGTTGTTTTTGTAGCGCGTCTTGAGCTAGATTTGTGGTTTTTGTCCCAAAGGGAAATATGTAGGAGCGAAAATATATAAACTTTATGTTGGCAAAATAGCAAATGAGAAGTGTGCCTCTATAACTTGAACTCTTGTGTTATTGGATATTTTAGAGATATTTTTTTCTTTATTGTCTGTCAATATGTGATTTGCAATTTTTTGATACATTATCTGTATGTATATATATATGGTCTTATTTATTTGAGTGAGATAGTTGTGACAGCTCGCCAGGAAGTGCGGTGTTGCTGCTTCTCTTTTTGGAGGTTAAATCATTCAAATTGTTTTGTTGTGTTTCTGATTTATTAAATATATACATCAGAATTGCATAACTATTGACTGTAGATAACCATTGAACAGTTTTTTCAACATTCATGAAACGACTCAACAAACTTTATTAGTGGATCAAATATTTCTCTTTAAATGAATTTGGCATCGTTGTGAAGTGTTGGCATAATAATGCCTAAATATTCCCAGCTATGTCTCAACCAATGTTTAGCTAGATTTTTTTCATTTTGCACTAATGGTATTGAAAGATAACCAAATCTGTCTGAATTATCTTCCTTCTTCTCTGCAGTAAGTTGGTCTATACTAACTGTACTAGACATTTTTTGAACCATGTTTTCACCACTAGGCTGCGAGGGCGGCAGATTTACTTCAAGAATTTTTTATTTAGAAATACGAATCAAAAAATACACATTTTACACATGAATCATGGTGTTCGAATTTTGATTCGGTTTATTGAATTTTTAATATGTATTTTTCCTGAATCTTTGTTTAGTAGTTTTTTTTTCATGAATCATTCAGAGAATCATCGTTTTAATTCAATTGTTCCCAATATGAGTGAATGCATCACTATTTTTTCTCGCTAAAAAAATTGATAAGTGCAAATTATATATTATTCCCGAGATACTCTTGAACATTATTATTTTAAAATTTGTCTGCGACTGAAAACATTCGAGAAATTATGATATGAATATTGCAATATCACTCGGATGTAATTCTATTTCAAAATCCTTTCATTCAGCTCAATGAATAATTCATTATCTGGCAACATCGAATCTTATGTGACGTGTCTAGAAAATTGAAATAAATAGACCTGTTGTATTAATTGCCCATACAGTTTGATGAAAGAAATGTAAATTTTTTGTTGTTTCATATCCATTTCAAACACTTTAATCTTAGAAAAGGTATAAGAATACTAGCTGATAATCTTATTCTCGTAGAATTTCTTCTCTCACAAGACTACCTAACCATATCACCAAAATATTTGTAATGTTACGCCATTAAAATTAGCCCTAATAAAACGATCGTCCATCAACGCTGGCACCCCACTATGGCGTACCACCCTGTACAAGAACACTCTTGGTTCTCGGAAAAGCGGTCGCATCGGGGCCAAGCAGTCTGGCCCATCGACTTCTTGGTTTCCATTCCACTTTACCCCACCTATT
The DNA here is from genome assembly GCA_037013635.1 of Plagiodera versicolora. Lineage (NCBI taxonomy): Eukaryota > Metazoa > Arthropoda > Insecta > Coleoptera > Chrysomelidae > Plagiodera > Plagiodera versicolora. Next base: position 3,778,070 of record CM072991.1, on the reverse strand, counting down.
CTCCTCCTCCTCCTCCTTCGTCTTCTTCTTCGTCGAGATGAAATCTCACGGCCTACGTCGAAGACGCAACATTTTATAAAATAACGGCGGCCCATTGTTCGTTTCGTGAAAGAAGGCCGGCCATCTAGTTATTTATTGCCTCTTGGGAACGACACATGTGTGAAAAGGTACCTGATATCTAGTTCTCCTACGGGGTGGACCACTTTGGAAAGTTTACGATTTTTTTATGTTGAGATTTTTGGTCTCTACGTCGCGTAAAATTCCATTTTGCGATTTTTCCTTCGCGTGATATTCAAGTTTTCGATTTATCGTAGAGTAACCTCAATTTTTTTGATTTATTCTGAATTTCTTGGTTGTCTTGTAAATAAGTATCTTGATAATGCAGATTTTGAAGATATCGTGATGTTGATTTTGGACTCTAGGTACATCTCGTGTTGTTAAAAATTATATTGTGCGACAGGATTTTCAACGCATATTGCTAGATTGATTTGTGCCAAATAAATATTATCTATCTAACCACTGATCTTCCAATTGGTTGAGACAGCTGGAAACATGTGGGCATCAATAATTATGGCTTTAACACAACGGCAGTAACACATATTTCCATTTTAATAAATTCAACCTAGCTCTCTATTTCTGAATATCGTTGAACAAATAAACAAGCAGCAACACCGTACTTTCTGAGGAATTGTCTCAACTATTTTTCTCAAATAAATAGACTCGACACCATGTAGTTGAAGTCCTAAAAATATTTTTTAACCAAAGGGCATTTTTGTGGCGTATAACATTGACGTCCTTTGCATCGAGGTAGGTTATTAATTTACTTCACGACCTCGCATTCTTGGAATGGGGTGTAAGATGGCAATATCAAATGTCCTTATTATAATTTGATGCATATTCGGCCAATGAATGCACTGTGCAAACGATAACGAAGTTAATTCTGATCGGTAACAAAATTGGAAATATGATGAGTTCTCTACATTTATGTTAATGATGACAATATTAAATCAGATCAATAAGTATCATTGGCATATGACAGTCGTGATGTCGTTATTGAGATATGAGGCCTTTAAATCACTAAAAATACAAAAAAATATATCTACTTGGAAGTGCATTATACAAAATTCTAGTATTTTCAATAAAATAAGAATCAATTATCGATCTTTATTGGGTTAGTGTCATGTCTTGTAAATTTTCAATTTCACATTGATTTTTGCGTCTTCGATTTCTACAGCTTGTAATTTATTCGTTATCTCGATGTGGGTAAGTAGTAACTAATTTTTATTTTAATAGGCAAGCCTAATATTAGATTAATAGTATATTTCTCAAAATACAAATTGAAACATGTACAGGTACTTAATTAAAACAAAAATACAGGGTGTTAGTGAATAAGTGCGACAAACTATAGGGGGTGATTCTTTGTCATATTTCATGAAAAAAAGTTCATGTAAACGTGTGTCCTAACTTGCTTCATTTCCGAGTAACAGGGTGTTAAAGTTTTCTCTTAAAAACTGAATATTTATTTATTTCTCTGTAACCGGTCGAGTTATGCAAATGAAATTTGGTAGGTTCCAAGAGGTAGTTATTGCGCATTTTTTGACATGAAATTAAGAATTTTATGTTCATCATTGGCGTGCATATGCGTAATGATCTCAATTTTTTTAAAGAAAAAAATGGTACGCCACTGAGATATTCCAAACTAAAAATCAATTTTGAATGTCTCGTTCAATTTGCGACAAAAAGTCTCTCATGCCTTTTTTTCGTGAAGGGCGCTGTTTTTATGCAAAAAATGAAACAACTCAATGCGTATTTTTCATTTCTTTAATCCATTATCTAGTAGCGACGCAAGTAGGCTACTGTCAACATTCCTGTCAAATACGATTAGCGTCCCTTCATTTTTGAGCTTTCAGTTTGTTATAACATTGTTTTTTATGAGTACCTAATTAATTTTTCTTTTATCGAAAAGGATGGAAAATTATACAAATGCGGAAATGTCAGACATGCATTTTGTCTATGGTCGAAGTAATGGAAATGGTCGGCAAGCTCGACGATTGTATGCTGAGTTTCATCCAGAACGTAGGGTACCCCATCACACAATATTTGCTCGTCTTCACCAACGTTTGCGCGAAAATGGTACATTTAAGAAACAGACAGCTGACTGCGGGCGCCCTCGAGAAGTACGAACTGTGCAACTAGAAGAAGCAGTTCTCGAGTTAATTGCGGAGTCACCTGAAACGAGTACTCGAAAGATTGCCAACATATTGAATGTAAGCAACTTCAGTGTATTTAAAATTCTTAAAGAACAGCAATTGTATCCGTTTCATATTCAACGTGTGCAAGCTCTACTACCTAGAGACTTTTTTCCGCGCCTAGTCTTTTGCCATTGGATTCTTCATCAAATCGTTCAAATTCCTAATTTTTTAAATGGCGTTTTGTTTACTGACGAGGCTAATTTTGGACGACAGTGTATACAAAATTTCCATAACAATCACCTCTGGGCCGAGGAAAATCCACATGGAATCTTCGAAGCTCATTTTCAGCATCAGTTTTCAGTAAATGTATGGCTTGGAGTACTTCATGATCATTTAATCGGTCCATATTTCCTCCCACAACGACTAACAGGTGACTCTTACCTCAATTTCCTACAGGAAGAGTTACGTGTTCTTCTTGAAGAAATTCCTCTACAGATGAGACAACATTTCTGGTTCATGCATGATGGTGCACCAGCCCATTTTAGCATCAATGTACGTAATCACTTAGATAGAGTATATCCAAATCGTTGGATAGGTAGGGGAGGTACGGAACATTGGCCTGCTCGATCGCCGGATTTAAATCCTCTAGACTTTTGCATATGGGGTTTTCTTAAGTCATTGGTTTATTCCACGCCCGTCGAAAATGTTGAACACCTGAGGAATCGAATTATAGCCGGCTGCGAGACAATGAGAAATACACCAGGAATATTTGCGCGAGTACGACAATCAATGAGGCGAAGAGTTGAATCTTGTATCACGTCTGAAGGTGGTCATTTTGAACATTTGTTGTAGCTTTGCGCCTTATTCATCCTTTAGTGTTATTTTTTGTTATTGTTCTGGTTTAATTTTATTGTGTAAGATAGTTCTTGATAATGTATTAAATAAATGAAAAATACGCATTACCTACGATGTTTTATTTTTTGCATAAAAACGGCGCCCTTCACGAAAAAAAGGCATGAGAGACTTTTTGTCGCAAATTGAACGAGACATTCAAAATTGAATTTAAGTTTGGAATATCTCAGTGGCGTACCATTTTTTTCTTTAAAAAAATTGAGATCATTACGCATATGCACGCCAATGATGAACATAAAATTCTTAATTTCATGTCAAAAAATGCGCAATAACTACCTCTTGGAACCTACCAAATTTCATTTGCATAACTCGACCGGTTACAGAGAAATAAATAAATAGTCAGTTTTTAAGAGAAAACTTTAACACCCCGTTACTCAGAAATGAAGCAAGTTAGGACACACGTTTACATGAACTTTTTTTCATAAAAAATGACAAAGAATCACCCCCTGTAGTTTGTCGCACTTATTCACTAACACCCTGTATATACATATTAACATTAACAATTGAAATTACAAAATAAAAAATAAAATAATAATCAAAATCTCAGCATCCAAAATATGTTCCAGTAGCAATGACTTAAAACTTCTCACGTTTTTGTCAACTTATTGAATTCATTTAGGAATTTGAAAAATAAAGAATTCATGCAGTTTTTTGAATTTGTCTTTTCAATATGGAATCCATTTTTCGCCCTTGTCCCATAGCCATGAATCTGACTGTTCAATACAATACATTTATTGAAATATTGTGGTTGTAAACCCTTCAAAATTTTATATATAAATATCATTGCCAAGTAATGTAAACTTTCATTATGTCTTATATTTCTACAGATCTGTATATCACAGTATTTTCTATATCTTGTAATATTGATTAATATGTTTTTGAATCGAATATATTGGGTAATATAAATGTTCTATCCACCATATTGTGATGTGCAAGTTTTTGATATAAACGTTTTATTATCTCACAATTTTTTTCAGAGGCTTCTCTCGCATTGAAGCCATTGAATCAGAGATCATTACAAGAGAAATAAATTATTATTATAACTATGTTTTATTGCTTCACTAGGATCAATTTTTCCGAAATTATCACATACAATGGTGTTTTAAAATATACTTTCATACCGTACTTATGTTTTGAACTTGATTATGTAAGTGCTAGATGACGTTGAAGTTGCTAGATTCTGAAAAATCTAAGAAAACAATTTTTTTTTGAATTCTAAGTATTGTTTGATAACTCCAATTCTTCCAAGACTATACGGTTGAGTAGTTTTTACGTGAGAGCCCTACAAACATCACAGTCATAACTACTTTTTCTTTTGACACTTGAGACTCACAAAAGCGATGATAACCCTTCATTCAACCTTGAAAGAAAAACGTCGAGAATAGTGCGTCTTGAACAAAATAGTCTCAATGATCCTTCAAACGAAATCCAGAACTCCCGAGAAAAAAACTCTCTTTGCAGCGTACACCCTGTATAGATGGTTGCGTCAGAGATCGTCGTACCTTCGACAAGAAGTCGCAAATTACTTCGAGTAAGGACGTATGTCCTATACCGTAATGAACACGGTACTGAACGAATTACATGCTTGTACTTTTCTTCTCGTAAAGCGGACTTTATGGCCATATCGAGAGGCATAACACACACGCAACATTGCCAAGAAGGTAGATGTACAAGGTGGACAAAGATATATTCCGTCGGCACGCGTATTTGGGAATTAGTGTTATGGTCTCTTTAAAAAAACAATTCAATAATTCCTGTCCATGGATCGAAGTATTAGAAATCATTACAATTGGCGATTGCAACAACCATAGAGGGCGCTGCGGAATATAAATAAAAAGGGCGGAGAATGGTAATCGTCTCATAGACGAATATAAAAGCATTTTATTTCAGTTGTTTTTTGAGCTGATTATACGCTGTATAGTTATTTGATGCTTGTATCATCGGTGAAAACATGGTTAATCACGAATTTTCTTTACCTGTAGCTACTTGACTGAAAATACATGTAAGAAAATTTACCATTGTTTGGATGATATATCTCCTTCTGAACCAACGAAAGAAATAGTTTGTTCGTTAAATACATAAACACAAATGTATAGTCTTTCCAATATCAATTACAGAATATAAAAACTCATTCCGAACCCTTGCCGACAATTTTGTTTGATCTGCCATAGGCGGGGATACCTCATTTTATAAATTTATTATTATTATAAATACGTTCAAAATCATATGCGAGAAAGTTTTCCTTAAACGGCAATCGAATCATTATTACGCCGTTGTTTAGCACTCAATTATTTTCATTCGTCCACGGTCTCCAAAACGCCATATTTCGGTTTATTTAATAAAATTTCTTAATTCAACACACCACACTACACCACTGATATCCAGACTGAACTTCGCGAGGGCTGTCTGTTAAGTAAAAAAGATGATTTATAGCTTCCGAGTGTCCAAAACCCTTCGACCAATCAAGTGCCAATGCTTTCCTGATTCACTGTTTTCATTGGTCGAAAGGGATGTTGACACATATAACTCGAGTCCACGTTGACCCTGGCGGCTTCTTTGACTTCGTACGAGTACTAATCATTATTTTTGTTTCTTAATTTTGGCGTGAGTGCCATGCGTTTATATAGGGCGTATATTAAATATTGATTACTCCTCGCATAACTATGTTCTGCAATTGATATTGGAAAGACTATAACTCTATACGGTTATGACTCTATACAGAGTGGTCCAACGAAAAGTGTGCACCTACCTTTTCTCCTTTGTTTAGAATTGAAAGCAAAAATGCTCGGACACTTGGAGTTTGCTTTTGAGGGGGACACATTTTAGATATATTTTTCAACCTGTGCTTTTAACGCCCCAGCGAGGGGGTGTCACAGCCCTAGAATTTTAAATGGAAAGTGGGGTCGAGTGATATATCATTTGAACGGGCACAAAATTATCTTTCTGATGATAACCTATTGAAATTTATTCGAACAGTTCATGCGAAAACGGCTTTGAGAACATTAACCCGATAATTTAGATATTAATGAAAAATACAAATAGGTTTTGGTTTTTAGGAATCAAAACATTTACAATTAGTGGTACTTCCGTTTCAATGTTTGTTACTTGTAACAGTGCTTTGTAAAAAAAAGTAAACAAGTTGTTGAATTGAAAAACGTTACTTCAACAAGTGTTCAAAATGTGACCCACTTGCTTCCATACAATAATAGATACAGATTTTGTTCAAATTTCCAACATTTTGTAGCATATCAGGTGTTATGCTTCTGCATTGTGCTGATTTCCGTTGGCGAAGATCTTCTATGGACTCGGGCTTCGTAGCAAAACATTTAGTGTCCCTATAGAAAAAAGTCCAAAGGCGATAAGTCAGGTGACCTGGCAGGCCATTCAATTGGGCCTCTCCTTCCAATCCCTTGGCCGGGGAACCGGTTATCTAAAAATTCTCTTACAGGAGCAGCATAGTGCGGAGGTGCTCCATATTGCTGAAAATGTGTGTTATGAAAGGATCAATTGCATCATCAAGCATGTTTAGGTAGACTTCACCAGTTAAATTTCAAGGAATGAAAAGTGGTCCTATGATATGATTTCCGAAAATGCCACACCAGACGTTTATTTTTTGAAGGTATTGGGAATGAACCTCACGGAATAAATGTGGGCTACTGTCATCCCAGTAACGGCAATTATGCCTATTCACAGCTCCATTCAAAGACATTTAGTAGTAGAAACTTTGTTCAGGGCGAAGTTAAAGTAAACATTTGATTTTGTGTGGAATCGTAAAGGGGAAATGAATAAACAGTAATATTATTCATATATGAATTGTCCCTTACATACTTTCGCAACATACTCAAGAAAATATATTTGTTTTTCGCGTGAAAATCTGATGGTTAGTTCATACAGCAAATAAGGAATAAAATGACATTTCATTGGTACATTCTCCATTTATTTTATCCTCATTTGCTGTATAAATTATGCATACGAACATTGATTTGTGAATTGAAGTAAACAAATACGATTTGCATTACTGTGAAACAAATTAAATGGTTTTATATTTTCTCGATTATTGAGCTTGCAATACTGACTTGTCATCGTTTTGAAGTGCCTTAATGGTTCCTGTCAATTAGAATTTCAATGGTGAACTAGACATTTTCCATCTTCCACTAATGGTACTGAAATATAACCATGACAATTCTCTGAATAGGCTAGAGTTAGTAATGATTTCGTAATGCATTTTTGAGACAACCTTCCCAAAAACTTTCTTCTGGTCTCGCCCTTTTGGTTTTCGCAGATATCAGCTATTGATTTCGAGATATTTTTGTTCTCGAGATATTCGGAAATCAATACAATATAATTTCAATATGGTTTTCATGTGTTTCTCAGATATGTTGACGAATCGATTGATTTAGAATAAATTACACAATTCTGGCAATTTTCACGTAGTCTCTTCAGATACTCTTTATCTGTTTACCAGAAAAGCATTTTGGTTTGTATCATCACCTCACAGCTGTTCGAGAATCAATTGAATCATAAAGGCAGCTATCAACATTTATGGATATTGATTATTTGTTATCGTTTTACCGATATTTGAATAATGTTCTTCAATTATGATGTCTTGAAAATGGGAAAACATGTTGATCAGGAAGGTTCTGAATGTAACCTTTGCTTTGAAAATAAACGTTATAAGGACATTATTTTAAGGAGTCTTAAAGGATAATGTGAGGTAGGTACTCATGTGAAGTTAGCGTCGACTTTTTAAAGAATGATAATTTTTTTTAGACTTCCATATAATTTCGATATAGTCCTGTAGTTTTAGCAGATTTTTGACGGAAATTGTGTTTTTCGGAACGGGAACTTAAAATCGCTGAATAAAAATTTTCCAGGATATCTTGTAGAACTCTTCGAACACTACCCAGAACTGCAAAAATATTCTTGTATATATCGAAAATTTTCATTTATAGTTTTGTAACTCGAAATTGTTTTTTTCAAATAACTTTTTCATTCAGAACTATTGTCTAAATTATCCAAGAACTCTAGAAATATTCAAAATAGACAAAAAAATGGAACTAATATTTTCGAAAAAGAAGGCGCTGCGTGAAGTTATCGCCTAAATTTTAATTTTTCCGTCCATAATTTGCTGGAAGTAATTTCGAAATTCCAGAACTATATCGAAACTCCCCAGAACTCTAGAATAAATTATTTTCAAAAAAGTTTGCGCCAACTTCACACGAGTGAAGTACTCACACCTATTTTTTTTACTTTTGAGACCGTCGCAGAGATACGAAGAAGTACTTATTTCTGGGACAAACTAGACGGAAGTAAAATGTAAACAAGCCAAACGTTATCAGCGTATATAAGTAGGTAATTAGATACATCCCAGAGATTTATTATTTATGAGGGGCTATAAATTTTGCTGCAAGGGTCGACAAACTTGACAACACATTGTATACAGACAATCTAGGAATACACCTAGGCTTGCATGCCCTCTTTAACTTTGCAAATTTCATTGAAAATATTCGTTTCATAAATATGTCATAACGCTTGTAGAAAGAAACACTTAAATTTTTAGGTTGCATTTGCATTAGTAGTCCTAGTACGACGTCTGTAATTTCGAATGTCCTAAGTATGATTTGATTCACATTTGACGAATAAATCCATTACCCACATGATTCTGAAAAGAATGATGTTTGTAACAGAATTAGGAATTTTACGAGTTCTGTTAATTTATATCAATACTGTGAATATTTAATCAGATTGAATTTCTGAACACTTCGTGATGTTAGCAGATGAACTTTGGCATATGGCAACTATGTAATTACAGATTTATTTTCGTGAAGTCGTGACGTCAGCTAGTATTTACAGAACGTTCAAAAAGAACTTGGTGACATAAAATTTCACAAAAACCACCCAAACATTTTCAAATTGTAAGAAATCCTAAATAATCGGTTCCAAAAAAAATATATAAAAGTTGTTCTGTTAACTTGATGTGTCTGTGAATGTTTCAGAAAAGTGTCTAATTGGAAATAAAATAAAACTTTTCACGTTTAACAGCCTCTTATGTTTTATCTTTATTTTATTGAAATTGCACTTATTTCAGGATGTTTCCTTCGAGATCGAATTCTGTCGTTCGATATTGCCAAATATCGATCCGAAGAAACAGGTATATTAAGAAAATGGCATTGGACCGGTTTTAGCGAGGAATATTTCGGATTCTTAGTTCTTCGTATCAATTTCTGAATCATGTGGCGATAATTTCGAAGACATAATAGTTGTAATCGAGTTGCAGTGAGATAAATAAAGACCGCTTAACACATTCGACGTTCGATGATGACCTAATTTCGAGGAATTCAGATTTCTTTGAAAATGCATCATTCAGAAACCCAAACCGTGAAGAGGAATGCAAGTTTGTCTGCATTTTTTTTTCAAATCGTTAATACAAATTGGAAGGTTCCCAATCGATGATCATCAAAATTTTTTTATAAAAGAAATAAACACTTCCAAATATCACCCTTCTTCTGAACTTGATATAGCTTAACATTGGAATTGACATTGACAGGTTGAAAGACATGCAATTGTGATGAAAAAGTAACGTTAATTCATTCCAGGGCATTTGGAAGGTATATTCCTAGGTTGGTTAGACTGTCTATAATATTCGCCAAGCGTCTATTTGTCTGAAGGTTTAAGTTACACCTGTTTTTGTGAAAAACCGAAAGTCCAATATCGATTTTTACAATTGCTGATTTTGTTGAAAGAACTTGAATCAAATTTTGTTCGCGGAACTCATATTCTTGTACAGACACTTAAAAAATATAGCGGAAGGCCTCAGGTGATCAAACTGTGACACAAAAAAAATGTTTTCGAGTGATACAATGAGGTCTGAAAATGCGTTGAAGACGAACCGCGCTCTGGACGACCATCAACGTCTACCGAAGGGGGCCACATCCAAAAAATCAAATATTTGGTGCTAGAAAATTGTCGATTGACAATTAAAGATCTCGCTGATTGTGTTGGAATATCATCTGGATCAGGCCAAACCATTTTGAAGAATGTTTTGTGACAACTTTCAGTTCCTTCACATATCACGACAATGCATCATGTAATAGTACATTAGTTCTTCGCAACGGTTTTGCCAAAAACACAACTCATCATTATGCAACCACCGTATTTGCCTGGTTTGACTCTGTGCGACTTCTGGCTCAGCAAACTCAAAAGATGTTGTTTTGACACGACTGAGGAGATGAAAACGGAATCGAAGAAGGTCTTGAAGTCTATACCGGAAAAAGACTTACGACTATTTCGATGGGGAAGACCACTCAGTGATGAAATCCTTCCAAACCTCTCTCATTCGGTGAATAATGATATTGGTTCAGTATACATCCAATATCAAGGATCAAAATCGAAGCAAATAGAAACTTCATCGTTTTGAAATCAGCATTTTCATTCAAAATTTAAAAACGCCAGAAATAAGTGGCGGTGCTATGAGCCTATGACGTGCTGCACCCAAAGTCTATCTCTGTCTGTTTCCATTATATATCCTTTGCTCTTTTGTAATTTCGTCAAGTTTACTTGTGGATATCGATAAGTGATGACTATATTATTTCATAATAATTCGTGGAGAAAATATCATTACATTTAATTCTGTTACATTTTTTATTCCGAGAATAAGTTGTGGTATTTGGTGCGGCAACACAGCAAGATTTACCATTGAACAATTATCTATGATTGGTCAGGTCAAGGTCGATGGGCGTGTAGGGTTAAGCACGTCACACTACGTTACACCAACGAGAACAACCTTTGAAAAATACGCGTGAAATTGTATGTTTGAAATCAATTCTGTTCATTTCATTATTCTATTCATGAAAAAATAAAAAAATAATGAATGGTAGTTTTTGGACATACAGAACACGATTATGCTGTAATGAAAAATTGGTGGTCTCCCCCATTCTCAAATCAAAATTCGCCTGTAAACAAAGTTTATTCCAATTCTTTAGCTCTACATGACTGTCTATAATTGGACCTGAGATTTCGCACGGTGAATACACAACGATTTAGCTGATATAATGGAGTTATAAATCATCTGTTGTACGTCTCTCGGATTATTATAACTTGTTTTACTTGGGTAATTAATCATTATTTATATCGTTGGTATTGGCTCAATCATTATAAATTATTTAGAGGTGGTGCCTTGCGAATGTTTTTTGCATCGTATCTCGTTGTAAAACCTGACACTTAGTTTAGAAGCAGTTAGGTCTCTCTGTCAATTTGCGTGTTAATACTTTTCTTTTTCTTCTCATATTTTATTTTCATAGCTCCGTGCATTCGTTAAGCAATTTTTCATTTCATAGTGGAAAAATTTATTGAAAAGAAGTGCGTATTACGCAGTTGCCATAAGCCAAAATTCATGTGCAAACACCATCAGAAACTGTTTCGAAATTAATATTTCTGACCTGATCAAATATTGTCAGTAGTGATATGAATGAACAGAATTCATGAAATTTCTGATGTTGATTGCTATCAATATATTTTTCATTATAATGATGGTATCAGGATCTTAATATTGCAGAAGTGGCACAACCGATTATACAGGCGTGTTAATAAAAAACATAATCCAAATACTGGTTTGATAGGTATATCTTGAATAAACCAATAGGCATTCTCTACAAAATGAGGATTTGTTTTAGTTACTATTTACCTCCAAGTTGTAATCGGCTGTGACGTCAGGTGCAGATGCTCTATATTATACCCCAAAAAAATTCACAAAGATGCTTCAGCAAATAATTGTTGAAAATTTAGTACTAGTTCTGGCTAGAGATGTAACTTGGCAGAGAAAAAGGTCGATTATTTAGGAATAATAGTTAATTTTATTATGTTTGTGTTTGGATTGTCTTTCATTTTGCTTTCTGACGATTTTTTTGCAAAACGAATGCTGTTTCGTATTGAGGTTAAAATTGTCGACAAAACTTATTCTGCGCCAATGACTCGAATGGTGATCAATGTGATGTTTTCTCCAAAGCACTGCTGACAAAAAATCGAAAATCAAATTTTCGACAAAATCGTGATGTTAAACCACCATGTGTGATATATCGTTGTGAAGAGAATTAAAAACGTTATCTGAAAATATTGAAATTCAAGATATCGTTCCTTGAAAAAACCAAAGATGGCAGGTATTTCTCCGCCATTTTGAAAATCACTAAAAAGACGATGCCATATTCAGAAAAATTCCTTTAAAAACTGCATGAATAAAGTTTCAGTTAAAAATATTCAATACGATTATCCATAGTGAAGAAAATTTAAAACGAAACTTTTCAATTTCTAAAACTATCGAAGATGATCTCAATTTTTGTAATTAATATTCAGCATGGAAATGCTCAATTCAACTAACTTCCTATCTCTCGATATAAGTGAGATCCTCATAAGTGGCATTAAAATACAGCCTGTATTAAACGATCAATACAGGAGAACCAGCATGTGACAACGATAATAATAATGAAACAACTAACACAACAACATGCATGTGTCCAGCTTGAATCCATTCAACAATGGTTATTCCAACTCACCTTATTTTTAAAAAAGAAGAACACATTTTTGAAATTTAGAGAATAAATTATCAAATATCGATTATTTTTGCACATTCTCGGCCCAGTCGCCGTTCAATGAGAATTTCCGCATCGAGAAAAAAGATGTTCTAGTGAAACTTTCTAGGGCCAGATGTACCACACCAACAGGTCTGCATTCCGCCTATTATCGTAGCGAACAGGTGTCGATGCAGGCCCATTGTGTTTCACACCTGTGCGATAGTGTATTGTTTGCGGTGTTTTGTGGCCGATCGCAGGTGGCGGTGGTTTATTGTATTTGTACGGCCCGTCACGAATTAGATGTGGGATAAAAGAAGAAACGGACCGGGCGAAAGGTCAAGCGGTTTTTTATTTTGTGTTGTGGAAGCGAAATTAAGTTGCCGCCGCCTCCAGTTTGGTTGGAAAAAAGATGTGAAAAATCAGATAATAGATACTCAAGGCAACGCACATACGTGAACGTATCTATGTGACGTATCTAGTACTATGAACACGTATCTCCTTGCTGCTGAAATGAGAGTTAATCTTGGAAATGTTACGTTGAATAAAATGACGTATACCTGGTTTGAATTTGATAGTTTTATGTATGAAGCAATACCAGTTTTCGTTGATAAATAATGTATTTTTGTAATTATACGAAATTGAATAATAGAAATCATTTTGGCCATGGTTATGATTTAGGTTGAAGACGACGCATAAATTTTATGATTAAGTGAACATGGAAATTCAAATCGTATTTCAACCATTCTGAAAAAATAATAATTCATCAAATGTTCAATTCATAAATTCCAAATGTCGTTATTCGAATGAGGATTTGGTTCAATCAATTTTCTCACTTTCACAGTAGATATAAAGTCGTCTTCCTTAATGAAATAAAATAATAATCCCCAGAATAGCGACATCAGAAATTGCTTCCAATTAGGTTATGTTTTCATCATCATTCGCTGCCGAATTTCATAGATCGGCTGTGGTCGGCTTTTATCGGAGCGAAAATGACGTGTTTTGTACGTAGAAACCGTATCTATACATTGGAAGTATCTCGCAACATAGACATTCAAAACTGCTATCATAAGATACGTTCACATAGAAATTGATATTTTGTTAACAAAACGATTAGAAATATCAATGACTATCAGAAACTCTCATGTCAATAGAGTCAACTATCAATCACAATCTGATATTATAAGTGACTACCGAGGACTATATCAGTGATTACCATAGACTATCAAAAATTTTCAGAGACTGTCATAATCTTCCAGAAACTAGTAGTAAATACTATTGACCATCTGAGACTATTAAAAACTTTCATATATTGTCGGGAGCATAGATTTATTATCTTACCAAGATAAGTAACAACAAACATTTGTTTGGCCCCAACATCACATCCCTTCCATACCAAGTAGGGGAATACAAATATTTTGGCTGTTCTCTACTCTAATTGGTTTGTTTGAATTTCGCGCCTTCAAAAAGTTCTTGACTGTTTGTGTACTGTGTTTGGGTTTCAAAACACAGCCGCCATTACGCTCAGTTTTTGGCTTGAGTTTACTGTATTAAAGAATTTTGGGTGCTGGTAGACGTTGATCAGGTCATATTTGTGAATATTCGACATCATCTAAGTGAAAAATGAGCAAAAAGTGTTTGGTATGTGGATATACAGAAAAAGTTGGTGATTGTTTACCATTTCACAGGTATGTTTATCATCGACATATAATATCAATCGACATAGGCGGAGCACTTGTTTCACCCAAACCTACATAATTATATATAAATCACGAATATTTCCAGATTTCCAGATGAAAATTCAATAAGACATCATTGGTTGGTAGCTTTGAATTTGAAAGAAGCTAATAATCGGCATTTCGTATGTGGAAACCATTTTTTCTCTCAAGATTACATTGTTAATGAGTCTGGACAAAGAGTGTTAAAAAGAGAAGCTATTCCATTTTTACCAATGGCAGATGATGAGTGAGTATTAGGATCGCAAGTTTTTAATTATGTTGTATATATTAGGATTTTTAATGTTTATTTTGTAGTTTACAAGTGGAAAGTCTGGATAGTCCAGGACCAAGTACTTCAAATTATACATATAACACTTCCTTTCCATGTACAAGGTATGTGATTAAATTTAATGATCAATCTGTATTGTATCTATTTATATAAATCTGTTTTCTAGGTCCGGTTCAAATAGTACTATAACAATATCAGATAGAACTCATACAGCTTCGGATTCTGAAAGTGGCACAATTACAGCTTCTGAAAGTGACACAATTACAGCTTCTGAAAGTGACACACTAACAGTTTCTGAAAGTGGCACACTTACAGCTTCTGAAATTGGATATTCCCCAGTACAATTTGTCATGGGAAATGAACCTGAAAAGAGTTTTTTTAAAATTCCTGGAAGTGTAAAGTATGTTTTTTTATGCAACCTTTTTTTATCATTATATGATGTCTAATTTGAAGGAGGAAAATTGAGTCACCAAATTCGAGTTCGAGTCCAGCTAGCTCCAAATCAAGTTCCAGTCCCAAAAGAAGAGATATTTCTTGTACAGCGTCAACAAAATCTGGAGAGTTATCTCATCACACTTCAATTAAAAGGTGAATAGTTTTGTATATTTTTGAGTTTCACACTCACATTCTTTATTAAATTCTTGTTTGTTTTCTCTTGCAGAAAAAATAAAAGAAGAAAAACTTATTTTGGGGATGTAACTAGTGAAGATCTAAAGAGTTCATCAAAAGCTAAAAAAGCTTTTGGTATAGCTAGAAAAACTATAGATCAATATAGAAAAAAAATTAACAACCTCCATAGACAAAATCGTAGAAAGAAAGACAAAATCACAAATTTGAATTCACTTTTGAAACACCTACTGCAAAAAAATCTTTTAACAAGTTCATCAATGGAATCCATTGAGGTTAGTATCTACTGGCATTTGGCACAAACACTAATATGTTCAACAATAAGACATCATCAAAGACACATTACTAAAGAGAGAAAATATTTGCTATGTAATATTGTATTTGATGCACAGATTTGTGTGATCAAAATCATTCTCAAACCTATTTTTCATTTCTAGACTTCTTTACCACATCCTGTTTTTGAATTGGTGAAGAGGATATTGAAAGGATCCAAAGATCAATATTCACCTTCCCTTCGAGCTTTTGCATTGACCCTACATTTTTATTCTCCTCGAGCATATAATTATGTGAGGGAAAAGTTCAATAAAGCCTTGCCTCATCCTTCAACTGTAAGCAAGTGGTACAGGAATATCGATGGGGCCCCAGGATTCACAACAGAATCATTATCTGCCATAAGACAAAAAGTGGGAGAAAACAGGTTGAAAGGAAAGGAAACATATTGCAATTTAGTGATGGATGAAATGTCCATAAGAAAAAAAGTGGAATGGGTGGACAATAAATTTATTGGTTTTGTTAATTTTGGAAGTGAAATTGACAACGACTCACTTCCCGAGGCAAAAGAAGTACTGGTATTTCTGGTCACCAGCATAAACGGTTGCTGGAAAATACCTGTAGGGTATTTTTTTTTAGATGGATTATCTGGTAGTGAAAGAGCAAATCTAGTCAATAATTGCCTAGAATTCCTGCATGAGTCAGGTATTATAATAACATCACTCACATTTGATGGGGCTGCTTCAAATATCACAATGGCCAAACAGTTGGGTGCTGATTTTAATGATTTGAATAATTTGAAAACTTATTTTGATCACCCAGTCACCAAATTTAAAGTTTACATTTTTCTGGACATTTGTCACATGATGAAGTTAGTACGTAATTGTTTAGGAGATTTCAAAATATTACAAAGTAGTAATGGTAGTACCATTAATTGGCAGTATCTTGACGACCTAGTCACGGTCCAAATTGAAGAAGGCCTTAGTGCTGCTCCAAAAATAAGAAGGCGGCATATGCAATATGCAAAAGAAAAAATGAGAGTCAAAATTGCCACCCAGACATTCAGTAAAAGTGTTCATGACGCATTATTATTTCTGGAAGAAGATTTACAAATAGATAATTTCATAGGAGCTAAAGAGACTGCCAATTTTTGTTTAATTTTTAATGACGTATTTGATATCCTCAATTCTAGAAGTAGATTTGCAAGTTACTTTTATAAAAGAGGATTTACTCCTGACACCGAAGAAATGTTTTTAGAAAAATTCAATGAAATGAAAGACCTAATTTCAAATCTTTCTTTGAGAGATGTGCCCATAACGATTAGCAGTAGAAAAACAGGTTTCATTGGATTTCTAGTGGGGATGCAGAGTTTTCGAGAGCTGTACGAATCATACGTTAAATCAGATAGGTTGAAATTTCTATTAGGGTATAAATTTAGTCAAGATCATCTGGAAACATTCTTTAGTTGTGTAAGGAGCATGCATGGTTTTAATAACAACCCAACATGCAGACAATTCAGAGCTGCTTACAAAAAGCTTTTAGTTTCTAGGGAAGTTAGAGGTGCTGAGAGTGGAAATGCCATCAATTTAGATAACACCCTGATTTTACATGTGTCAAGTCGTAATATTACTAAAAATGACGATGACGAGGACGTCCAAACTTCTACAGAATATGTAAATTTGTGCAAAGTTTTGGATGACCATGATTATTTTTCTACAGCTGGTTGGCAAATTTCAACTTTCTTGAAGGATGTGATCATTTATATTTCAGGTTTTGTAGTTAAATCCTTGAAAAAATGTATAACGTGTGGTAAATGTTTGAATCTTCTGGAAAGTGAAGAAACAACATCTTTGTTGCAAAAAAGAAAAACTTTTGGTAATTTGGTCAAAGCTTCATCATTTGTTAGTGATATCTGTATTAATGGTGAACGAACTCTCCGAGAAATGGGTGACAAAATATTCTCAAGTCAAAAAAATTTGATGAATAATATTGTACATAAAACCATTTCAAATTTACCCAATGAAATATTCAATCAATTGGGAGATCATATTTATGATGGTGAATTCTTGGATAACCATCAACTTTCCTTGATCAAATTAATCTTGACTAGATATTTCACTATCAGAATGCATCATGAAACAAAAAAGAGAAGTGATACCGTCAAAAATAGGGTGCGAAGTATTCTTACTCATCTCATTTTATATCAAAATCAATAGTACTCAATTATCATCACTAAAATCACCTATACGCAGGTATATGAAAGTAAGTAAAAGATATGTTCATAAAAATCAGTCAAGTTAATATTGATAATATATTCATGCATGGAATTATTTCATTATCATGTATTTCTATTTATTTGCATGTACTATGAAAATAGTTTTTCATAAAGCTTGAAATATAAATTATGAAATTTATAATTGTATTTTTTAATTACCTTTAGCATGAGTAACAAAATGAGGTCATGAATATTAACGTGGAAAAGTGAGAGAATTCTTTTCTGGAGTAGCATTCGTTCTCATTTAGCCAAAATAATTGCTGTGTAACATTATTGTAAATGTATTATATTACGAGAATATAAAATTTTGTTACGCCACTGTTCAGTGTGTACTCTAGCGCAACTAAAGCGCAAGAAAACATCCCCACCACCGATTTTCATGAATTCATCTTGGGGCCACTTCCCCTAATGCTTTTGGTATAGGCGTTACTCATCTTGTCCTCATTAATCTGAGTATCAGAGACTAAAAGAGAGTCAGTAACAACCAGAATTTATTGGATACTACGCTGGTAGCTGTACTAGGTATTATAAAGGAGACTCTAAAGTAGTCACTACAAGGGATTAAAAGACAACAAATATGAGCCAGAGCTATAATATATCTCCAGATATTATCAGATACTATGACTGTGAAAGAGTGTTGGTGACTATGAGACACTTCCAGAGTCTGTGATTATCGAAGATTTTCAGAAATTAGCAGTGGATTATTAATGGCTTTTGAAGAGTTCTAGGCACTATCAGTTACCAATAGGAAAGTGACAAACCAATTGAATATAATAATAATATCAATAACTGTTTTTATAACCAATGTAAAAAAAAAGAAGTTACAGTTTGTATGTAATGAAAATAAAGTACAGTATGAAATTAATCTTTGGCATACACCTGCTCTTACATCTAACCCCAAAAAGAAGTTGGAAACAGCAAGTAGAATAATAGAAGATTAATATAAATGAATAATATCAATTATTAAAATAGGGAAAGAATACTGGTTGAGTATTTTATCATCAAGGGAGCAAGTCCTAGTCCGAGAAACTTATTCACTGTTGAGAAAAATAATAGTCGAAAAGTATTCGTTTGAGTTTATGAAGTGAATAGTGAGTGAAATCATGAAATAGGCTATTTAGACGGTCAACAATGCAGTAAGAAAACGATCGCTTGAAAAACGATATGAGATTATCCTTGACTACTGAAGACTAAATACAGTTTCAGACACTATAGGAGACTTCCAGAGACTATCTGTGACTATCAGAGAATGTCCAATTATATCAGTAACTATCAGGATCATCACAAAGTTATTAATGAGAGTCACTTATTGGTAAAAAACCTCGAATGTTACTCCACACCAAATAACATATTAATCAGATGCTTGAAATGACTTCTATCTTTTCTATTTGTTACCACGTCACTGTTATCGCGATATCGGCCAGTCCTACTCCTTCTATTGCTTTTTCTTTGTTTTTAAAAGACGACCACAGACTAGTCGGGCGATACGAATTGTTTTGTCGCGATGCATATCAAATGAGTCAGTCCATTGCATTTTGCCGAGAAAATAAAAAATGTTACGTGTCGATTGAGCGTTTGGTTATTTTTGTGTGGCGTTTCTGTTTCGAAAAAAATTGGTTTGGGCAAATAATTCAGGAAAGCATTTACAGGGTGTCTGTCGGAATGTGGGGAAATCTCTCGAATAGAGGATGCCTGCGTACAGGGTGTTATTTGCATAAACCGCTGAATTCTAAAATAAATTTTGAGATGATTTTTTTTCGTAAATGCCTTGGAAATTCTTCTGCCTAGGGATAGGGTTTTTGCGGTAGCTAAAATACAGAGTTCTTCGCAATAATAATGATAATTTGTATTCCAGTAAATCAACAATAAATAGATATACCGTGCCTAACAACTTGTAATCGACCATATTTTCCCCGAATTGAATTTCGTGAACCAACATAAATTATTTTCATATTATTGACTCACCCGGTATCGATTGGTGACTACGCGAGTTCGAGGTTGAGCCTTTTTAACGCGTCTAGAATTAATTGGAATGGATAACCTCTCGAGGAATTTAACGATTATTCACCTCCAAGCGATTTCGCTCAGAGATTTAATAGCGTTTTAGATTTTATCGGATTCCAATGGAGTTTGGTAAATATCTCCAAGATCTCACAATCATTTTATTGGCCAAGTTTTCTAGAGAGGGGACGTTCTAGACCAGGGATTCCAAACCTTTTTTAGACTAGATGCATTTTTCCAAAATTAACTGAGTCTTCAGACTCTCATGCCCTATGAAAAGAGTGGTTTCAACGCAGACTCGTGTCAATGTCGAAAGAATTTGACAAAATCATCGCAAGTGATTCGATGAGTACGCCTCAACAATCTGGGATTGTTAAAACTTCGGCGGATTCAAAGTTGTTTGATTGTTACTCACTAAAACCTTTTTGCGGTTGATTGAGTCTTTGAATTCAACATGATTATTTCATCAGGATTCAACTAAATAATTAACAAAAAATTCAGTGAATCTGAAGTGTAATTAATGAATATTGATATAAATTACGCAACAACACTCGTGACCTTTGTGGATAAATCATCAAAATCGTAATGAAGTCAAGTGGAGAAAATCACATGATATGTACCTATGGTATCTTTGAAATCATTAATACAACGATGCCTTCAAATTCCTCTTAAAAAAGTGTCAGATTGATTTTTGGTACGGAATGTTGAAAAAATCAATATGAAAATAAATTTTAGTCAAATTTCATACATAGAATTTTCAAACTCCCCCGTTTTTCGATTTACCATCCTGTAAATATCGAGCACTACCACTGGGAAACTGTTATTCTCCGGTGACCCCCGGAATGAGAATAAAAACAAAAGAAACTTCGTGGGATACTTTGCATAAACGAAGAAGTAAAAGGTTGAATAAAAAAAAAATAACCGACCATCGCCATCGTGTGAAATGGCCCGCATACGGTCAGACTTCGGGCCAGATGGACCATCTTCAGCTGAAATAGATCTTAACGAGTAGTTACGATTGAATATATTTCGAAAAACATACAAACGAAAATAAGATCTTTTTGCATGCCACAGAAAAGCAGCTCCTGGATGGCGACCTTGAGGCTTCACGTGAAAACTGCATTATCTGACTAGTTGTCACAACTCTCTATCCTAAAAATACATGTTTATATCCACACGCGAATGCAACTACTCATTTAATCTATATTTTCACGCTGTTTTTTTCTTCTCGAATTCGATTTTTCGGAGACAAAAGAAGACGGCCAAAACGATCAAGGTCATATGAAAGAATCGAAATTTATGCAGGTGGGATTTTATGCGTGGTATTAAAAACAATCTCGTGAAATTATAGTTTGAGACATATTTTCAATTTGTCGATTGATATTTTCACAGTATATGCATGGTGTACGATAACAATCTACAAAAAAGTAGATATAGAAGTTAGAGTCTGATTGGACAAAGTTCCCACTGAACGGCCACATAGGTGACCGGATCTACCACCACTTGATATTTTTCTTTATAACGTAATTAACGATCAGCGACGAAGAATAGCTGAAGTCTACATCACGTGATATTGAAAGTTTGGTATTTTTATTCGAAGATATTTCTTATACAGCTTCATATGGTTATTTTTGGGAATGTTGTTGGAGGAAGATGCATATCGAACGAAATGTGTAGTAAACGTCATAAATAATAATAGAGGTGATAAGGATGTCCATTTCCTATGCCTAATCTAATAATCTCTCGAGATTTACATTACAAGGTTCGTGATTTATGAAAAGTGTGCCACAGGATGATGCTATACGACCCACACACAATAGAGTTTACTGTTAATCCAGCCTCGAGAGAAATAGAGAAAAAAACATATTTCGTAGTGTTATCTTAATCATCTGAGTTCCAATATGAAATAATGAAATTATGGTAACAGAGTGGAGATGATGAATGAGATTTGTAGAATACTTTCTACATTCTCATATAGTTCAGGACAGATATGACTGAAAGGAGAAACGCGTAGCATTGTGACGTCACAACTGCTAAACGATCGCGAACAATGACTTCGTTTTCAGGTGGATTTTTTTCGGGTATTAATATATTCCATCGGAATTTTATATGCATTATGTTATATCAATATATTTGATATTGAAGTATGTTTGAAGAAAAATCATAATTTTGTGATCTTGTCAGTTTGGTGAAACACCATTTGATGTTCCTGTTGCAGGAATCCTGCCACCCAAAATCCTGCGCCAACACGGGGGGCAACGAGAAACCTGTTTGCGGCTCAGACGGCCTCACCTATCCCAACAGATGCATCTTTGAAAAATCCAGATGCGTCAATCAAAACCTTACCCTCACCAAGCGAGGAGCCTGTAAGAAGCAGAGGCCTTGTCGAGAATGGGAAACTTTCAACACGAATAACCGCGTATACAACAACAGGTGAATACAAAGAAATTTCAAGTTATTGTCCAAAACGGTTAGAAATTGTATGAAGAAGATATGAACATCCATCAAATTGAGGTAGGTGTGAAGATTGAAAAGCTATCAAAATATAACTTTCTAACCGGCTACCTCCTAAAATCAAAAACTTTAGTATATTTATATAAGAAAGATAAGAAAGTATCTAGCTAACTATTGGTTGAGACACAGCTGGGAACATTTAAGCATCAATAAGTTTGGCAACACTTCACATTGACGATGCCATTTTCATTTGGATAAAAATTTTTGATCCGCTAAAAAGTCCGTTTCTTCTTCTTAAACAATAAAAAATCGTTCCCAGGGGTCACAGTCCCACAGTCAATAGTTATCTAATATTGGCGGTCTCTTCGAGGTTAACCCGTCAAGTCCAATCTTCACACCCCTGTGTGGTTAATTTGGTGACCTGCAGAACATCTCTTTTCAAAGACTCTTTCAACCAACGAACAGCGAGGCTCTGGAACACATAGCCAGGGAAGTGTTTCCCGAGGCATATGACCTTCAGTAATTTAAAAAGAACACCAATTCCTACCTCCTTTCCCTTGCTTCTCACGATGTTCTCTGAACATTACAGGATGTCTCCTTTCGTGAGAAGTTTTATAAAAAAAAATATCTCAAAATTCTCGTGTCACAATGTTCGTTCCCGTACTCCGAAACGGCTTGACCGATTCTCATGAAATTTTGTGAGCATATTGAGTAGGTCTGAGAATCGGCCAACATCTATTTTTCATACCCCTTAGTGATAAGGGTTGTCCACCCTTAACATTTTTCTTTAATTTTTAGACATTTTTTTAAATTCTTTATTTTTTGATTATGTCGCATTAAAAAATACATACAACCCTAAATTTTTACCCTTTTATAACCAACCCCTATTTTTTAATAGTGTTTTAGTGTTTTTCACACGGTCAATTATACGTGGCATTCTCTCGAGAGGGTGAACCATCCAGTTTGTTTGTGTTAGCTAAAGATGGACTAACAAAAAATATTGTTCACGCTATAGCATTGAGAGATTTATATTGTTTGTTAGTGTTACTGTCGTAATTGATTAATTAATGATATATAATTTTAAGGAATAAATTATAATAACTTGAAAATAATGTTTGCCTATTGTTATTTTTATATTCCCTCATCGTTCACAGCGCTGCATGCCTATTTAACGCATATACCACATTATTACACAATAAGTAAACTATTTTTTGTCTACACTAGAAATTACTTGAAATTTATTTATATGGCAAAACAACGTTTGCCGGGTCAGCTAGTTTTTTTTTATATTAACTGATGACCGCCCAAAGTTACTAAAATTTGGTGAAAGTTCTGAAATGCAGCTTATAGTGTATTGTGTGTCATTAATTGGTTTTATTTTTATAATTAAAAAAGCATTTGAAATATCTTTACCTTCTTTTTAATTTGTCCTTCGAAGTTGATAGAGGATGGATTTTGACTTTTCTTTCCATTGAGCAATTCTTTCAGAGATTTCCACATTGTTTTTGTATCACTTCTAATTTCGCCTGTTTGTTGATCATAATATTTTCTTGTTTCTAATCTTATTCCACTAGTTACTTCATTCCTTTTATATTCATTCCGCAATCATTATCCTTTATCTGTTAATTTTGCTTGTTTGAAAAGTCTATCTCTATATTTCATTTTTCCATCAACTCACACCGGAAAACCATACATTTAGTTTGAAGTTTTTAAATGTTTCGTGTTCTTTCCAAGCACAAAATATATCCATTATTTTTAACCATAAAATCCACCAAACTTCTTGATATATCATAAATATTTAGGTTACTATCAATATCCCAGTTTGAGATATTTGAAAATTCGTTTTATCAAAATTTCTGAAAGTCCTTCTTACTTTCATATTATTCGTGTTTTTCTTTAGTTTTTGAGTATTCTGCAGTGATATACAATAATATTTGAGTTGGCTATATCCGTTATTTATATATTATATATAAATTGGAAATAATTTTCAAAACAATTTGAAATGAACCTTCGGAGTATTGCTGAAAAAAGACAAGCAGCAACACCGCACTTTCTGGCGAGCTGTCACAACTATCTTGCCTAAATAAATAGACCATAACAATGATATATTCCATCGATAAAATCAGCTGTTTTCATCAGTTTCGTAGCCAACTGCCGTATGGACGGAACGTACGATTCATCCCAATGCCACGCTGGAGCCAACTTTTGCTGGTGCGTCACCCCAGAGGGCGTGCCTTTAGCGTTCACTTCTTCGAAGCGAAAACTAGGTGGCAGGAACGGCGGCTGCGGCATGAAACGCAAGACGACGAGACGCCAGTCGCCGAATCGAAAAAACAGGATATGCAAACGGAAAGACAAGGCCGTACTGAACAACAACTTGGTCGACAGTTTCCGTTCAGACTTTTCTAGGTAAGAAGTACACCCCTTTCGTATACAGGGAGGTCCTCCACGAGTTAATGCGATCTATGTTAGGAGAACTGAAGGTAGCATTATTCGCCTAAAGAAGTGTGGAGAATCCAACTAAAATATTTTAGTTATTGTGACACCATCGTTGTTATTTCAAATAAATAGAACATCCTATATATTTTCTTCAATTTTTGAATTCCTTGTATTATTAAATTTCTTGTATTATACCCTATATCTGAAATTGATCGATATTCGAAATTTGTATAGAGAGTTGCGCATCCGCGATCAGATCACGGTCTTACATTGGGTGCGTTCCATTAAGCACTCACAACGATCACGCTCACGTCCACGGATTTTGTCGTTCCACTTGGTTCTGTGCGTCATCGAAACGCTCACGCCGACCCACCTATTGAGATAGGTCGTCGTGAGCATGAATCATGACGTCATTCATGACATTTTCGCCACGACCCCAACGATCGTGGTCGCCATGTGGAACGTCTGAGGGTGCGTTCCATTAAGCGCTCACAACGCCCAAAACACTCATTCAGACGTTCCACATGGCGACCACGATCGTTGGGGTCGTGGCGAAAATGTCATGAATGACGTCATGATTCATGCTCACGACGACCCATCTCAATAGGTGGGTCGGCGTGAGCGTTTCGATGACGCACAGAACCAAGTGGAACGACAAAATTCGTGGTCGTGAGCGTGATCGTTGTGAGCGCTTAATGGAACGCACCCTGAATGAGTGTTTTGGGCGTTGTGAGCGCTTAATGGAACGCACCCATAGTGGTCTGGAAAGTAGGTCTCATTTGAGTGGTGGGGGTGTCATCATTTTCGAAGAATGATTCACCATACTTATCCGCTAGGAGCGTAGTTGTCTTGGGGTATGATTAATCTTCGACAATTCGTCCTTTTCTTAAAAATCCTTCCAAATAAATGAAAGAAGCATTCATATTTTTTCACAACTGATCGGTTCTGATCCATGATCGGCTGACAAAGACTCAAAGAGAGGACAGCGCAGCAGGTGGCGAAATACGAGAACTACCAAATATTCCCTACCAGTTTCCAGAACTGTATATAAGACCGTGTTTTAGACCGACTATAAGAGTAGAAACAGAACAACTAAACATACAGTAATGTCCTTTGCTGTCGGTCCCTTTGATATTGGTGGTCGCAAGTTTCACTTTGTATAACAACACTGCGCTCTCACTCAATATAGAATTTTCACGAGTTCAAATGCCACCAAGTTCAGCTCAAAAAAATAGTAAGCCCAACGACTTGAAATCGATGAAGAAATACTGTTTCCCAAAAAATTTATATTGATCAATATCTAATTATAATATAACGATAATGTACATTTATCAAGAGATAATCTGTTAAATTCCATAGTTGTCACCTAATAACTATTCGAAGTAATCAGAATGATTCAAACGAGACAGCTACATGCACAATTATATTATATAACTTAATTTATATGACAAACTATATAAATATTAAAGAACCAACATGTTTTGATTATAAATGTTTTATTATTTTCAATTTATGATTTTGTTTCTTCTTCTTTACTTATTCCCTATTAATAAACTTTGAAGTATGAACATTTTTCGTTCTAACAAAAAGACATTAATCAAATCTGTCGAATATTTCAATTGAATTTCAAGAATAAGATGAAACTTAACATCAAAAAATAAAATTCAGTTTCTGAACATCAGAGACTTCAGATCTGTATTGATGATACTAGGGTGGATTGAATCGATAGTCCATGGTTTATTTTAAATCATTATTGGACACTCTGCACTCAAAGTAAATCAAGTCAAACTAAAATTATGTGATGATTACAACTACAAACATTATGAATGTTTCACAAGTTATATCTATAAATATATAATCAATATTTGTAAATTGAAGTTGTATAGTAATCTCTATTATTACTTTCACTAAGAAAACAATAGACACATTCGAAAAACATCAAAAGCACACACTACACACACAACTTCACTATCACTGTTAAAGCTTTTCTCGTACGACTCAAAACGTGGTCAAAATTTTAGACACATAAAAAATGCCGTGATCGAACTGTATATCTAAATAGAATAGGTTCAAGCCGTGGAGTAGATATCAGATCAGCAAAACCTAGTATCGTTTATGTGGTTGCCTACATTCAGAAGTTGGTTCATGAAATTGTTTTTTTAATCATTTCTCACAAGTTTTCGGTGAAATAATAATAATAATGATTGTATTTTTCATTTGATTCACCTATAATGATTTTACTTTTCATCTAAACAGGTTCTGCTTGACAGCTATAGGGTGAAGAAGGATAATGTGAAAATGAAAGAAAAAAAGGAATACTGTATCTATTTTTTCAATATTTCAATTTCGAAATAAATATTTCAACTGACCGTGATATTATTCTAATATTAATTACGATGATAATAATATTATATAATTATTAGTATCGTTACCAGAACAAAATATGATATTTTGGGAAAATAGATTTAGCCCAACATACTGAATGAATTTCGTTTGATTATGATCGAACTCTTCTTCAGAGAATCGGGTAGGAATGAAACAGATGCCGTGGTGATTACCTGGAAATTCAGGACTTTGGACAGGAATAACGATCGCGTACTGGATAAGTCTGAGTACAAAGAAATCAAGAAGGTGATCAAAAAGGCTATCAAGCCGAAGAAATGTGCCAAAAATTTTCCAAATGTCTGCGACAACGACAAGAACGGCGCTATCAGTTTGGAAGAATGGGAAAATTGCCTGTCCAAAGATGTTCGGATGGATATGGAAGGTAAGTGTTTATTCTGTTTGTAGTTAAAAATTCAAATTTCAGACTTCCATTGTCAAAAAATAGCTACTGAATTATTCTTCCAATATTCTAATCGAAGCTGAAGCTACTTTGAAGGGCTCCAAAATTTTTCCACAAATTGTAACTGACATTGCGCTTTATTAGAAGAAATATGTAATCACATAGTTTCCAAAAAGTTAAAATGATTTTATGCATATTGGTATTAATAGGATGATGAAAAGAATGTTGTTCAGTTTCAAAATAAGTATTTTAAGGGTTATGTGCATTTGAATCAATATTAGCATTATTTAATCAGATATAGTATATTTATTCAACCAATACCAATATCAGAGCAAAACAAAAAGTATTTAGCAACCACAGAACTGACCATAGATTTATTTATACATTCTGAAAATATTTAGGCATCGATAATAATGACAATACTTCACACTGATGCCAAATTTGTTATTTTGAGATCCTATTTTTATTCTGTAATTTATGTTATTGCATTATTATTAAAATGCTAGAACATCCCACAGAAAATGGTTGAATCTTTGTTGGAGTATGATAGTAGTAACTTTGACTTCGATAGAGATTCTGTCGTCTTATAATATTTCGAAAACTACCTAAAAACATGTAATTCGAAGTTAATCTTGAGAGAAAAATGAAATTACTAGCCCGTTCCATTATTTTGAGCGATGGAAGTCAGAAGTTTCGGATTTTAACGTAGAAAATAGAAAATTAATTACAGTATATTAGGATACGTCAGTCAATGATTTGCTTGCTTCTTAGACAGAAACAAAAATCGGTAAGGTTAGGGTAGCAGTTAAGTGTTAATATAAAACTAGTAGTAGGGGTAGGATACTGAACTAAACTTGCATGGAGTGGAAGTCTTCAAATTGTAATTCTAATTGTAATCAGCCATATGATAGTAGACTTATCGATGTAGAATCTATTGTTTCTTTTATCTATTTATTTGAGGTTGGTTATTACGTCGCCAACAAGGGTATGTTGTCAATTTTTCAAAATGACTTATTGTATACTTGAAGAAAATAACCCAAAATTTATGCTACCTGACATAAACACTCAACAATCTCAACTTTGGAGATCAGTGAATAATTTGAAATGCTCCTGTCGATGCGAGTCATATACTTCTTAACCGAGCATAGGAGCGGCAGGAGCATGGAAACTATCTTGTTTACACACTCTCGTTACCCCCTTTCTTGGGCTGAGTGTAAATTCGAAGTCTTCTAAAAAAGTTTCCCAACTGCTGACATGATTCCGGTCGAATGATGAGTAGCTGAAACAAATAGATCAAAAACATTATTCAAGTTAAAGGTATTCACTTTACAATAACCTACAATTTTTGAATAACATCGATAATTTACGAAATGTGTTCTGAATGAGGTATCGTTTTTTGGGATAAAAAATGGTAGTTTTTTAATGCCAAATTGAAAATTTCCTACCAAATTGAAAAAATCGTAAGTCATTGTATGACAAATATATTAAAGACTACTCAATTTTGAAAATTGTCGTTTCGAGTTCAAAGTTTCAACGAGTGATTTATACCTGCGAGCGCCGCTCTTTAGAACGGTGCCTCTCAAAAACTATTCAAGATACGAGCTTGTCGCTCTAACAGGTTATTTTTGAAAGTTTAAATAAAATCACAAGATTTTTTGAGATTGTCACAGTGGTATGGCGTCTAGAATTGCTGCACTAAGCGAGATGCAACAACCAACCTCAATAAACAACTAATATTTACCTTCCTAGTACCGCCAAGAAGGAACTAACAATCAGTTAGTATTAGTGTTCGTATACTTTGTTTTGAACTTAAATAGTCTCTTTACGTGTGTTCTTGTCGCTGAACTCAGAAGGCCTCGACGGGAACACAACCAACGACAGCGGCCCAGAAGAGATCGAAGACTACTCGTACAGTCCGCAGAAATTGCCCCCACACGGAGGTGAGTTCCTCCAAAGCTAAACATCCGTTCGTCGCCTTCCAACTTACCCGACCCAAATCTCATTGACCGCCGGACACATTTAAGGCGCACTAGATTTCTGTTTGTTTCTATTCTAGTTCTCAGTGGTGACGACGGCACTTTCGGAAGTCTGGATGAAGACTCGACGGAAATGACTGACGATCCTACGGATTGTCTGTCCGATCGGAAAGCCGCCATGTCGGAAACTTCGATGTACATGCCGGAGTGCACTTCAGACGGACGATACCAGAAGGTAAGCAACGAAATTAACATGTTTTATTGGACTTGAAGAGATTGTTGGGGATCTTGTAAATTTCATAACAGCTTGGCAACGTTGCTGGTCCATTACCGGATTCGCGCTCCCGGTGCCGGCTTAGGTTTTTTTATCGGTATCAGAGAGAATGAAATGAAGAATAAAATGAGAATAATTGGGTTTATTGAAATACATTAATAAAATCACTGGTTTCTTGGCACCGTTTCATAAAGTTTATTAATATGGGAAATATAGTTTTAACAGATTTGGCTATTTTTTGCACCATTAGTGCAAAATAAGCTTACTAGCTAGAGTAGACCTCTGAACTTGGGAAGAAATTTTTGATCCGTTTATTAAGTTTGTAGATTATTATATTTTTTTAGAAATATTGAAAAAAGATTTCGACGGTTATCCACAAACAGCTATCATCTAATTTTGGCGAAAATATTTTAAAAAACAATTTGAATTGTGAACTCCTGTTTCGGAGTATCATTGAAAAAAAAGACAAGTAAATAAAGAATATATTTTGTGATCACTATTTCGATGAGATGCAACATTTGTGTGGCAATTGATGGAACTTGGAATTGAAGAACATGACCTTCCAGGTCCAGTGCTACAAATCCGCAGGATACTGTTGGTGCGTAAACGAAGACACCGGCAAAAATATACCAGGGACTTCGGTGAAGAACGCTACCCCGCAATGCGACCAACTGAAAACCACCACCAGGACCATGAAAGGCTGTCCCGATGAGAGAAAGATCATGTTCCTCAAGGAGCTGCTCATCTTCTTGGATAACCGAATGAACGAAACCAGTGGCGCCATCACAAGGTGAACAAAACGTTGACGTTGTCAACGTCAATATTTCTTACCGGCTTTTTCGTTACAGCAATCTGTCGTGGGACATGAAGGTGGCCCAGTGGAGTTTCGTGATGTTTGACAAGAACAAGAGCAAGATGTTGGAGCGCAGCGAATGGAAGCCCTTCAAGGACATGGTGGGGGGTGTTAAGGAGCTTAAAAAGTGCGGGAAAAAACTGCCAAGGTACTGCGACAGCAATAAGGATCGACAAATTAGTATGACCGAGTGGTTGGAATGTCTCAATGTGCATCAAGGTAGGCTTTCATTGGGCAAAACAGTTTAATTGATTTTGCATTTGTGTCTAAAATGATAACTTTCGTATCCAAGTACATGACCTAAAGTAGAACTACAGAAAACAGCATCACAATCAAGATATCGAAATATTTCAATGATCTCTGTCCAGGCTATTTCTGTGCTAACGTGAACTACTTTTTCCTAAGTTAACGTATCGAATTCAATTCCGTTTATTTTATTATTTTATTCATGATATAGACCGAATAAAAAATAATGGTAGTTTTTGGACATACAGAACACGATTATGCTGTTTTGAAAAATAGTGGTCTCCCCCATTATTCAACTTTATGTAAAATTATTTTAGGTACATCAGCGACATCTTTCCTGTCAACGCGAGCTAATAGAACGAATCCTTTGGATATGCTGAAGGATGACTGAACGTATCGAATGAAAATTTGTGATGGTGAAATTGAAGGAAGCCAGCAGAAAAAGAACTGCATATTTGTGCTTGTTTTTCACTTACCAAAAGACTGACATCGCGCATGTCAATATCTTTGTGATTATAATTTAGTGTACATACAATTCATATTTTTGCTATAATTTATTTCATGAGGCTTGTAGCTAAAATTCTCTACACATGTTTCATGAATCACCAGTGAATTGCTAAAATATTCCATATATTGTTCATTATACTGAATTTTGCTGAATTGTTAATTGAATTTTTGATACCCAGATTCAGATGTGTATTCAATGCAAACTAAAACGAAACTTAATTTCGATACGTATGTAAATTTTGTTCGTTTTTTTTTATATATTGACTGTTTTCATTGAATTCGAATAGTTTATATCGAGTCAATTCATAAAATGTTCAAAATTGTGAGATCTATCAATATGTGGAGACGTTCAGGTTTACAATATGCTTAGAAAAAAATTATCTATGCACTCATGTGATTTGATTACTATTAGCAGTTATGATAAAATGCTTATTTATGGAATTACTTATCGCTAATGCTCGAGGCTGAAATTGATCTCAACCTTTTGGAAAAATTGTCAGTCTTTGAAAAAACCTCAGTGTCATTTTGTTGCAACACCATCTTTTTATTTTATTAAATTGAAATTGGTATTGTATATTACGAAAAAATGTTTTTTAAATCTTTGTTATGTATGTATTTTATCAGATTCTGAAATAAAGTTAGTTTTTGTTACAAATTGTTCCTGAATTCTATTTCACTTGAGATTAAAACTTTTTGTTAGCCTCAATCTTTATTCTCAGATTTAAGACACATCTATTTTGTTTTTGTGTTTAGCCTGACTAGCATGCATTTGGGCAAGTTCTCTTCTAGTTTTTACTAAAATTCTGTGACCCTCACAATCCAGATTCCCAATATAGCATTTGTCTCTACAACATTTTTTACATAACTTGTAGAGACATTTGGAACCCTAAAAAAAGGAAGAAGAGTTTTTGATTATCCATGATCCCATACAAATTTTCTGAGGACTTACCAAAGGATTTGCACAACTTGTGCACTTTTCCAAACTTCTTTCTGGGATTGTTGAGGGTTTCTCTGGTCTACGATTCACCCTTCTGAGTTTTTTCATTCTCTTTCTACTGATTGTATTCCCTTCAGCATCTTCAAACTGCCTTTTATTACTAAAGTTCTGGAAACAAATATGAATTGATGAAACAAGACTCAGGTTTTCAATATCCACTAACCAATTCATCTGCTTTCTGTTTTTCTTCCACTTTCCTAATGTGATTCTCAGGAGTATCTCTTACGTAAGACTGACACAACCATGGTGGCAAAACCAAATTTTGATTACCACTTTCTGTTGTTTGTTCCCAAATTTTCAGACCTTCATTGTAACATTCATACATTTCCCTCAATTCCCTCACAATCACCCTGAATTGGTACATGGTGTTTGCTGCCCCTAACCTTATTCTGAAATCATTATTGGTAGGCAGCGACAATCTAGAAAACACCAACAAATAACTTCATAACTTCAAAAACACCCTTCACTCACATATGGTGAAACATTTTAAACAAGTGTCCTCGAACATAAGATAATGGACAAGGGTATTTTTCTACCAAATCCAAATATTCTGAAGCTGGTATCCAGGCTGGGGGATGCTCACCCTTGAATATCATGGGATTATATAGATTTCCTTCTGCTGTCATGACACCTACACACCCTGTCTCTTCCATACACCTTTCCACATCCTGAATGCACTGTATATTGCCATTGGATATCACAGGAATACTAACTGCTTCTCTAGAAAGAAGAATATCATGGTAAAGGATATTTTGTAGGAGTATTCTGTTACCTTACTGCCTTAACATAGCTCCAGTCAGCTAACCCAGTTAGAGGCCCTCTTTGATCCCTGGTTCTGCCATGAACTGTCAACATCTTGCAGCCAGCAGCTTCCAACATCATAGCATACATTATAGTTTTTTCCTTATCCTCAAACCTTCGTACTTTACATGTCACAGGCACAGATAACTTACTGCTCAGAAGACTTACTGAAAAACAAATAAGTGGAGTTGAATTGCAACAATATTTTAATGCCCACCTATTTCTTGTAAGAGGGGCCATTCATCTTGAAGAAATGCTCCGTAATGCCCTCTTTTGGCGATGGTCTGAGGGCACCCCAGGTTGATATCAATAGCACAACAGTGATCTTGTGCTAGAAGAGCAGCTTCCAGCATAACTTGAGGATCGTTTCCGCAAAATTGCACTATCAGAGGTTTGTCTTCATCACTCGTAGCTAGGCCTTCTTTACGATATTTGGGGTCTTTTTGGAATAAAGCGCTGTGCAACATGGGGGTATAGCATAATTGGGCCCCATATCGTCTGCTAAGTAGTCTCCAAGGAAGCTCACTAGCATCTACCATGGGGGCTACAATTTTCACGGGAGCCCTCAGAGTATCTCTCCAGAAATCCATGTTTTGAATTAAAATGGAATGATAATCATAACCTTATATCACCACACACACACACACTCACACACGATCGTATACATAGGGTGCGTTCCATTAAGCGCTCACAACGATCACGCTCACGACCACGAATTTTGTCGTTCCACTTGGTTCTGTGCGTCATCGAAACGCTCACACCGACCCACATAGGGTGCGTTCCATTAAGCGCTCACAACGCCCAAAACACTCATTCAGACGTTCCACATGGCGACCACGATCGTTGGGGTCGTGGCGAAAATGTCATGAATGACGTCATGATTCATGCTCACGACGACCCATCTCAATAGGTGGGTCGGCGTGAGCGTTTCGATGACGCACAGAACCAAGTGGAACGACAAAATTCGTGGTCGTGAGCGTGATCGTTGTGAGCGCTTAATGGAACGCACCCCTATTGAGATGGGTCGTCGTGAGCATGAATCATGACGTCATTCATGACATTTTCGCCACCACCCCAACGATCGTGGTCGCCATGTGGAACGTCTGAATGAGTGTTTTGGGCGTTGTGAGCGATTAATGGAACGCACCCATGGTGCTGATCACGGTCATACACATACGATCGTGGTGGTAATAATATACTTAACCAATGAAGAACTGTATTTTATCCAGCGCAAGGCTAGAAAAAAAGAAGAATGGCTTCTGTGGTTATGGTATCGAAATTCAAACAAGAAAGTTATCAATTTCTTTGAATTTGAATTTTTTTCGAATCTAATACCTAATAATATGTCCTTGTGCGAGGCAGAGAAAACTTTTATTCTTCATGGAATCGAGGAAAACTTTCGTTTAGATGGACGAGAATGTGAAGACTACAGACCTATGGAATTGGAAACTGATATTGTTTTACATGCTTTCGGATCTGCTCGTCTGAGATTAGCTAACACAGATGTTCTAGTTGCAGTAAAAATCGAAATTGACGTTCCTTTTCCCGAGAGACCGAATGAAGGCAAACTAGAGTTCTTTGTGGATTGGTAAGTCTACAAAACTGACAGCCAGGAGACATCCATTAGTTATTCATTCCTTTAGTTCAGCTAATGCCACACCTGATTTTGAAGGAAGAGGAGGTGAAGACTTAGCAGTTGAGTTGGCCAATACTCTCAGTTCTGCTTACCGTTCAAGACTTGCATTTGATTTGTCCAAACTGTGTATCTTGAAAGGAAAAAAATGTTGGAAGCTTTATGTAGATGTACTTTTGCTAGAGTGTGGGGGTAATTTATTTGATGCTGTCTCCCTAGCAGTAAAAGCTGCTCTATGGAATACTAGAGTTCCCAAAGTACTTAGAGTGAATGTTGATGGCAACAACATAGATCTGAATGTATCAGAAGAAGTTTATGACTGTGAAAAATTGGATGTTAAGAATGCTCCAATAATGGTAACACTAAGAGTTCAATTTCATTAATCAATTTTCCTAGTAATCATGTTTTTTTCAGGTAACTGTGTGTAAAATAGGTGGAAGATGTATTGTAGACCCAAGTGTGGCAGAGGAACAATGTTCAGTGGGATCCGTTGTGGTTTCAGTGGCTGGGAAGAAATTTAGCACAGTTTTGCAGACAGGATCCGGATCACTTCATCCATTAACATTACAGGAAAGCTTGAATTTAGGGCATATTGTAGCCCAGAGACTAGATGAGGCATTGTGGGACACTTTGGCACAAATTAAACCAGATCAAGATGTGGGATTTCTCAAATAAGATATCTATTTCAAAATTTGTTAATAAATGGTTTACTATCTTTCAATAACTTTTTACTGCTACCATATAAATCTTACCCAAGTTGGTAACCTGAATAAAAATTTAATAAAACATCCGGCAAGTGACGTTGTCTCATGTTATGAAATATACATCAGAGATGACAACATTGACTACTAGACTAGACTATATAGAGATTGATTACTAGACCAAGAACCAAATATGTTTATATATATGGTCTGCCAAGTATTTTCAAGCAAAAATTCGGTCTGAGCGCTAATTGAAGTTGTGGAAACAGTATTTTTTGCAAAATAATGTGTCTTCTCACTTTCCACATTCTAAATAAATAGAAAACGTTACTGTTCTTAAAAATACGCACGACATTTTAATCATTTTCAATTATGAGTCCAAATTTTCAAAGCTGTCACGGTTCCCGAAGACTTTAAGATGATTGAAGTGATCGATATGAAGAATAAAACCGATTTGAAAAATGTGAATTCGTATCTGCTCTTTCCTTGGTTGTTTTTATTTTTGAAAATTGGTATACGAAATATGTTTACTTTTTTAATTTTTTATATTTTTATTCAATTGTGAATGGCTATAGGCTTTGTTCAATACAAAGTAGATGTAGATATTCTTCCGAACTTTTATAATATGTAGGGTATATCAACACAATTTTCTACTTTATTCAAATTAAAATGCAGTTGGTACACATTTTGTTAGTAAGTTGCATTTGAACATTGATTCATTATTTCAGCTCAACACTTACATGGGTAGATTGTATTTTTGTTCGAGAAATATTCACACGTAAGTATATAGAAATGGAATGATACATTCATACTCTGAAATTCATACAGGGTGAATTATTTTTATATCAACATATGGGAAGGTACATTTACTTGATATCACATTCATTTTCTTTACAATATCAGTATACTTCATTTAAAACACCAACACTTCTTTTGTAGGATGCTGTAGACTTTTTCTTGAATGAATTGAAATGTATAGTCACATTTTCAAACAAAATACAATAGTGTGTTGCATATGTCATGGGCTTGGGAATATTTACATTTATGGAGTATATAATACTGAAGAGCTAATTTGCAGTGAATTATATCACCTCAGAAATGTCTGGTCAACATGCAATTTTCCTCCTCCGTAGCATTCGATGCTACTTGATTCTTTTCCGACTGTTCCATGCAGAGCGAAGTTTCAGCCTACAAAAAAAACGCATTTTCTCAACGTTCGGAACCCCTCTATATATCTCATCTATATTACCGTTATTGGTCTGCTAGGCTCGCTCTCAGATATTTTGTGTTGTCCATTCACATATGCACCGTTTTTCTTCATCCATTTACTGTAGTGATTCTTATCTGGAAGTTGAATGAATGTATTTTCTCTTCCTAGAGTGTCGAGAAGTAGGCAACCCACCTGTCCCTACCGTGGTTTTTCTCTCTTTTCCTTTATTGTTACGATGTGCACCGTTTGCATACACTGAACTACAAGATAAAGTCGTGCAGACTGACTGCCTCCCTATGGCTGATCTAAAAACAGTAAATAAGATCATTGGAAACAGTTTCTTTCATATTAGTTGAATTGAATACTGCCCACAGCGAACGGTGGACATGTATATTTCAAGTCATTGAATGGCCATCTAATGGACGTACACCTTTGAAGTGTTATGCGTGTAGCATTTCACGTCCAAATATGGACATCCACTGGACGTGTTGTTGTTGTACTAACCTCAGGAACTTTCTCCTGAAAGGGAAACACAGCTTGAATATCCGATGAGTGGCTAGATAAGTGAGGGAGTTCTCAATGTGCGGCTTCAATTCGGTTTTCACTTCACCATTCAAGAAACAATACAAAATGGCGACAAAGAATCCCTAAAAGAAGAATTGTCAATGTTGACGAACGATTACAACTTCCATTCTGCGGTTTTTCTACCTGGAAACTGCCGAAGAGCATATCGATTATAAGCCAAGTCGGTGTAGCGCCGACGGCAGCAAAAACCAAACAAATGGCGTAATGGACTCCGAACAGCGGAACCAGAACCAGAGTAGATTTTGCCCATTTTTGGTACCTTCTTTTGTCCTCGCAAATGGGTGATCTCAATTTGGTGAACAGTAATATGGATATGATTATGAAAAGAGCGAAGTTAATCTGAAAAAAAACATCGTAATTTGCTTTTGTTGAAAAGAATGAGGAATGATACCTTTATAATCTGTAGACTATTCATTTAGTTTCAACAGATTCAGTAATATTTCAATGCAAAGTAAAAAGTATCTCGCTAACCACTGAACTTCTGATTGGTTGAGACATTTGGGCATCAATAATTATGGCGACACTTCACAACGCTGCCAAATTTACAACATTTGTAGAGAAATCTCTGATCCTCTGATATGAAGTTCATCAATTCTTGTCAAAATCTATACAATTATCGAAAAAATTGTTCGACGAACACCATAGTCAATGGCATTTCAATTTTGGATGTCTCATAAATCGAAAACACTTTTCAAAACAATACTCAACCCAACTTTCTGTTTCGGAGTATCTTCGAAAAAATATATGAGCAGCAACGCCGCATTTTCTGGCGAGCTGTCACAACTATCTTGCTTAAATAGACTTCATTGACTGCAGTCCATACACAGAATAGAATCGCAACCCTTCACAATTACGACGAGGGAAAAACATTCTAGGGAAGAAAGATGTCAATTGATTTTCTAGTATTGCACAATTTTATGCCAAATGGTATGTAGTTGCCACTCCTCATCGCAAAATCATAGGAGGTTTTTTTCTGGGTGGCTGAATGTGTGTGGATTATCCATAGATTCAATATTTCAATACTAATTAGTAATTCATCTATCTGAGAGATTATCTAACGAAATCGAAACAGCTGTCTTGCGTTTTCTGGTGATTTTCACACAATTTATTGATAATTAAAGAATATGTCTTACCAGTACAGATATAAGTACAGGTATACCAATGATGAGGTAAGGTATTAGATTATCATTCATTGTCCAACACAAAATATCGTCGAGCAATAATCTAGCAACCACCCACGGTATGATGATGAGAAGAGGTAATCCTGTAACAAGAATCGGAAAATTGAATACAGTGTATCTCTGAAATTCTAAGATCAAAAGGAGGTGATTGAACCATTCTCTATACTATGTTTCGTTCATCACACATTGAATGAATACTCAATTGCCTATATCCTTCTTCTAGTGGTTGTAGTGTGGAACTCCTGCTGATCTGCTTTTTGGGGACCATTTACGCAAAAGAGTTTGGTCCAACCACCATATATTCCTATTTATTCTCAGTAATGTTTTCCGAAGAAACATTCTGCGTTGGATTGAGTAAAACTCACCCCATCCTAAACAAATGTAGTAAATCAAGTTTCGACTTGAATCGGTGAATAACGCTCTGAATATAAGATTATTTAAGTACACGCCTTCCATCAAGATCCACGAATGATTTGCTGTCGTGAAATATTGCACCAAAGTGGTCAGAATTTTGCACTCGTAGTTATTTTTCTGAAACGAAAAATTCAAGATAAAGCTATGTTTTGTTCAATGGTATTGAATCGAGTTGAATACCTCAATATCAGTCTTGAAATATTTGAAACCATCTTTTATGATGAAGTCACTCGACAACCCCACTCCATCTAGGAAAAGTATGTACTGTATGATGTAAAAGAATGCTCTTAGTATGAAGGACGCGAACAGGTTCATGTGAAGAATGTTCCTCGCACAATGAAGTTTCCTGTGAATAAAATTTGTCATTGAAAGAGACAGATGTATCTTCGAACAAACGAAGGAATAAAATCAGTGAAATAGTTGCAATATTATACCAATATAGCACATGACATCCATTGGACGTCTTTTTCACGTCCATTTGAGGTCCAAACGTCCATGGTCGTTAATTGGACGTAAAGTGACAGACGTACAATAATCGTCGCTCAGTGGACGTCCATTTCGAGTCCGTTTAAGGTTCAAAAGTTTGACATTTTTTGTACAACCTCGGACGTCCAATGGATGCATAAGTACTCAAATTTGGTTACTTCAAAATGCAATAGGGATCGATCGATTGAAAATATTTTCGTTGAAGTAGTATTGCCGCTTCTTTTTTATTTTTTTGTTTCAAGTGGAACACCCTGTATATCACAGTATTTCTTCATTTTGCTTGATACTTCCCTGCACCCATATACACATATTTTTGAGATATGGATTATTCAACATAATTTCCATTAAAAAATGATAGGTTTAGTTATTACTAATCACTAAAAGTTCGTAGGCTAGTATAGATACTATTTTCATAGTACGTTTTACGCAAAATCTGTTAAGCGATCATTCTTGAGTTCCGAGAGGAGGAAAAAATCGCTGGGTGCTAGACCTGGAGAATACGCTGGATACGGTAGCTATTCCAAATCCAATTCATACAATTTTGCCATCGTTTTCATTGATTTGAGACACGGTTTTATGATTTTTTGTTTCAATGCAACTTCCTAATTGATTATCCTGATGCGAAGTTAAAATTATGTTCATCAACTAGGTCTTGGCTTCAAAACTGATTTGTTTCGCCAAAAATAATCCTTATTAACATGTGTTCTTTTTGATAAAATTTTTCGAATGAACAAAGGTTGCTATAACTGATGAATCAATAGTATGACAGCTGTCAAAATCATACATGTGTCTTAGGAAAGTTATCTTATAGATTTAATACTAGTAGCGCCAACTATGTGTCAACCTACGAACTTTCCATTATGCCTTATACCTTTCCACTCGTTTCATAGAGTTTAATAGATCAATCGAATTGAACTTTCGTTGTCTATATTGATAAGACAATGAACAATTCAGGAGTTCTACTTACTTGATAAGCAGCATAATCAAGAATGCTGCTACCAATGATATAAAAGAAACAGCGTATCCCGTTTGGGATAATACTTTAACAACAGGCACCAAGGAAACGTAGTAACTGCTAACATTACCAATTCCCGAACTATCAACAAATATTGTCGTCAGGGGATCATCAAAGCAACCCCAATAGTTAGCCTTGGGCCCTTGAGTACTACCGTTTGTGAACCATGTGAAATTTTCTGTGCAAATTATCGTCGCATTGGAATCCTGGAAAATTGGGAATGAAATCACAAAGTTGAGCTTTCAGGTGAAGTGAAGTCTTACGGGTTTGAAACCGGCGATGTATGAAGGGCAGGGATGCGAGGATATACCTGGGCTTGTGGGGGGCCAACACATGATGTCGAAAAGTGGTGGGCACATAGCAGCTAGAGGACCAACAGAAATTATAGTT
Source organism: Plagiodera versicolora (assembly GCA_037013635.1). Taxonomy (NCBI): domain Eukaryota; kingdom Metazoa; phylum Arthropoda; class Insecta; order Coleoptera; family Chrysomelidae; genus Plagiodera; species Plagiodera versicolora. The sequence continues at coordinate 3,737,276 of CM072991.1, read as the reverse complement.
TTATTTACACAAAAACACCTGTAATACAACAAGAAACATTTAACATGAACAGGTCACTATAAGAATTGAATTTTTTGACATTGAGATTTTGGATATATATTCACCAATATATAGAGGGTGGTTCACCACATACGACACGGTCTCTGTGAACCAAACCATTGAATATTTCGAAAATTTCTTCTTCTTATCGTTTGTATGTTCATTGAGGCTGCAAGAGGAAATTATTTTGAAGTATACAGGGTGGCTCAAAAAAGTGTTACATATCAAAGTTGGGTTTTTTTGAATGGAACACCCGGTATTGTGTTGCAGTTTTGGATAGTTCAGGAAAAAATAATACGATTTCATGCAAGGTACCATGAACCTAACTATAATTTCTTTTTCTAAATGCAGGGTTCAATTGGAGACTGAATAACATCGAAATGTATAGAAACCATCCCTTCCAATTCTGACCAAGCATTAAAGAGGTTTCAGGCTATTGATTCCGATAGAACCCGTTTCCCAATATTATACAGGACGTTCAAAATTCATTGTCGCTTTTTTATAATTTCAAACGCAAATAACTTTGTTATTTTAAATAAAACACTCTGTATTTTTTCGATCTGAACAATACAAAACTAGATTATCTTTCTTTTTATATCAGGGTTCCCTATACCTATCTTGAATAGTTTTCAAGATATTGGCATTTTCAAATAGTAGTTATAATTTCAATGCATTCTTTGAATCGAGAGAGCTGTGAAACGACATTCATTTGATTTGGTAACAGAATTCTCATTGATGAATATTATACTTCCCTTCTTCGAACTTTTACTGTTCACTGAAATGAAGTTTTCATTCAGTTCCATACTCCGACATTTAACAGACAATTTTTTCATTATTCAACTGAAAAGTTTCGACAAAACATGAAATACAAATGTATTCAATTCATACTAAGTGCTCGAAATGATGACTACAAAGAGCTACTCTTTCTATGGAAAACTGCCTAACATTCGATAACATTTGAGGCGACACTCTTCGAAAAGCAGCCCTTATTTTTTCCTACATATTTTCCAATGTGATTGAAGGACTGCCTTCAATCCCATTTTTCAAATATCTCCATGAAAAAAATCAAGGCAAGTCAAATCTGGCGATCTCGCTGGCCAATTTCGTGGTCCTCTCCTACTAATCCACCTTTGCGGAAAACACATATTCAAAAACTGTCGGGCAGAGAATTTGAAATGAATATGGATCTGAATAACAGTGAAATGTTCGATCAACTGTCAATGAGAATCTTGTTACCAAATCAAATACATGTCGTTTCACAGCTCTTTTGATTCAAAGAATACATTGAAATGATAACTACTATTTGAAAATGCCAATATCTTGAAAATTATTCAAGCTAGGAATAGGGAACCTCAATATAAAATGAAAGATAATCGAATTTTGTATTGTTTAGATCGAAAAAATACAGGGTGTTCTATTTAAAATAAGAAAGTTATCTGCGTTTGAAATTATAAAAAAGTGACAATGAATTTTGAACGTCCTGTATAATATTGGGGAACGGGTTTTATCGGAATCAATAGCCTGAAACCTCTTTAATGCTTGGTCAGAATAGACCACATTAGTGTGACGTCACAATGTATGCAACCAACAGTGCATTGAGTCCCAACGAAATATTTCTGAACGAAGATGCGCTAATATGAACCTTAAGTAACCATTATCTAAGGTTCAGGATCTGTGGTTAGAATTATGATGTTATTTATTGAATTATTTCGCTGTTATAAGGAATATTTAAGAAATGTATCTGTTTGAATTCGATACAAAAATAATGAATACGTCGTATGGAATGGGTAACGTATTGAAAGTTTTCTCAAATACTTTTGAATAAATTCCGAAAATCGTTTTACGAAAATATCGTTACTTCCATCCTTCATATCCAATTTCCCCTTAATGCAATTCCTTAAATATCAACTTATTTCATGTGAGAGCATAAAACAAAAGGGCCTGTTACGATACTTCTATTATCGTTCTTATGTCATCCGTACTTAAGGTCGAGTATAAAACATATCATTTCGAGCCAAACGATTCAGGACTCAGTGTGATGTTGGTTGCATATTTGTGACGTCATCACTAATGCGGTCTATTGGAAGGGATGGTTTCCATACATTTCGATGTTATTCAGTCTCCAATTGAACCCTGCATTTTGAAAAAGAAAACAATAACTCGAAAACCGTTATAGTTAGGTACATGGTACCTTGCATGAAATCGTATTATTTTTCCCTGAACTGTCCAAAACTGCAACAAAATACAGGGTGTTCTATTTAAAAAAACCCAACTTTGATATGTCACACTTTTTTGAGATACCCTGTATACTCCGAAATAATTCCCTTTTGCAGCCTCAACGAATATACAGATAATGAGAAGAAGAAATTTCCGAAATATTCAATGGTTTGGTTTACAGAGACCGTGTCGTATGTGGTGCCCCACCCTGTATATATGTATATATAAATATACATATAACCAAGGCCTTCAATTTACATCAGTGACTTTTCGAAGGTCTTAATCTGAAAAAGTTTCATTAGAAAAATCTGATTAATCAAATGTGACACTGTAATTGGATTTCAGAATTGAGCATGTTCAACTTAACTTAAATGAAGACCATAACCGACGTTACGAATGTATGAGAATGAATCAGAGTGATTACATGACATGTCCCTAAACTGAGGTGCCTACATAATGGTGGAAACACTCTTCAATTGTTTGTCGTGGAAATTAATGTGTTCGGTGAAATTTTTCGCTTCAACGTCAGTCAGAAAAATTTAATATCTTCTTGTTCATCAACTCACTTCTTGAGTTACTGCCAATATATATTGAAATATTTTTTGCTGTGTGTTGCTACTGAATGGAAATAGGGTTTTGTATAGTTTATGAACAACCAAAAAGTGTTATTTGTGATCAATATAAAATTCCAAAGGTAATTTGCGAATTCCTTCTATGATGAGGTAGATTACAAATTGTTAAATATTCTTTAATTCTCTGAATACATGATTGTTTTTGCTAGCATTGACATCCTTTCTCTCAGAAGTTGAGTCATTTTCCAAAGTGTCTTTGAAAATTTGATTGAAATCCATGTTGTTCGTCTTGGTGACAGGTATTTCGAAAACACTTCACCTCACTCTATTCAATCTTTGGACTGTATATTCAGCAACAATAAAAGAGAATATTTTTAATTTTTTATCCTGATTGACAACTACCGCTTCTAAAATTAATTATGAATATATGGTGTCGTCAAAGTTATATTTCTGTATTGCATCTCCACAGAGTTTAAAAAACTTGGTGAATTGAAGCGTTGCGACACACTCCTATCTATTAATTAGATCCCTGATGACAAGAACAATACTAAAGCATACACATTTCCTTTCTCTTAACGCTGGCCAACATTTTTTTATTGAGATTTGAAACATACATTTGAAGCTCGAGGAACAACTTACTGTTATTTTCGTAAAAAGGTTCCAAATAGGTTTTGTTGTCGTTTATCCGTGGTCCATATGTTTCTAAGCATTTTTGTCTTGCCATTTCAACCTGCCTTTCCTGGGCATCAATAATTTCTTGTACTTGGACGTTAGGCATCGTTGACCTGTAAAAACAACATTCAATTCTGAATTTCATGCAGCCTAATTGGTTTTGCCATTAACGAAGTATATGAGATGATTCGTCCACAACATTTCATTACCAGGCAATTAATTTATATAATTTTTTGCTTTCTTGCCTTATATTCATTAGGAATATTGGCGAGGAGTGTCCTGCTAATGGTGTCTTTATAGTAAACAAAAAAGTAATCGATAGCTGTAAATATACAAGCGATGGAACGTTCACAGTTTCCCTACAGAAATTAAATATTGAGACCTAGTTGTTCCATTTGTTAAGTTGAACCCGAAACATATCCACTCCCAGGGCAAATTTCAGACTCGAGTACTGATGCCAGTTCAATAATCAGAAAAATTAAACGATTGCTACTCTACTTCTGACGTAGAAGTTTCTGAGTGCTTGCTTAATTGACGTAATTCCTCCGGACTCTTGGAAGGAATTCTATTAGCCAAGACCATGAATGTAATTGCGAGTGCTTGACATGATTACGGTTTGACCTAATTATGTGACATATTTTTCTTGAAACCACCTTCGTGGATTGTCAATCAATTGATGATTGATTTGCTGATGATGAAGGCTACTAAGCTATTGGTAGAGAATTATCATGAAGTACTCTAATATCGCAGTGGAATTATGATTTTCAAGATTGAAACAATTGGGAAACATTCTCAATGAACTGTCGAACACAAGAGGTTACAACAACTCTTAGAATTAGTATCACGATGTCCATACCCAAAAGACAGTCTCTCGAAAGAAATTCAAGACTAAGGGTATTACACTGCGATCTACATCTGTATAGTGACTCCCAACAGTGTAGTAATAGTAGTTAGTAGGACTCAGTGTGAACGATGACAAAATGAAATTGGTACTTTACCAGGTAACGCGAAGTGGGAGAACACTTGAAGTTTGACTCAATGGGAGATATCTGGATTAGCTGTTTTCCATGGTAAAATTTCAAGGAGTTATATTAGACCTCAAGCATCTGTATCAGTATATCGAATATAACGTTCGAAAAGATACACCTGCTTACTGAACATGCGGAAGAACGTTTTATAATATGTGATGGTTGGGATCAAAAGTCATCCACTGAAGATGATACTCATGTAGAAGCTATTTATGGTTAACATCACTTCAGTTTCTAGGTTATATCGAGATTATCGGTAACGAAAAGCAGATTATCGATTCAGAAAAGGTGCAAGAAGCAAGTTTTCCAGCTATGCCGCTATGCCGAAAAATGAAGGTTGGCCAAGGTTATTTGAGATTAACATCATGTCAGATAACTTGGAAAAAATAACCTTATAACGATGATCTTGGACAGAACAATCGTTGGTGGAGCTATCTTCATATTAAATACCAGTTAAAATACTGATATACTTTTTTCAAGTTCTTAGAAACTAGTCTATTTATTTTGACATGAACAACATCAACAAAAACCACTTGTGTATAGAAAATATATTCGATTAAACACTTTTCTGTTGATATTGATTGATCAATATCGAAAGATAAAGTATCAATTAGTATAGTATAGTAATGAAAGTTTTTCAATTCACTAGACTTTTGAGGTTTTCTGAAGAATAAATGATGATCTAGAATTATTCCTGAATGAATTACATTTTGCGCTCAAAATTTGATTCAACCCCTTCGGTGGTGGAAATGCATTCTGTTTTTCTCAAATGTTCAAGATCTCAATTTCACGATGATATAGCAAAACGATCTGTCATCATGAAAATTTCTCTCTTTCCTAGCATTTTGAATCCATGAATTTGGTTCGATAATGACAATGATTATCGGTTACACTGAAGAAAGGTGATTTTTCATCTACCTGTACATAAACTGAAAGATTAGTGTATTCTTCGATAATTAATGTTTATGTCTAGCAATAATGAAAACAGCCTGTTTTACCTCGTCGATGCCAAATTGAGAATGAGTAATCCGTTTACACTGAACAGTCGAAAGTCACACTACGAAAATTAACCGGCACACAGCATTATCGTTTATCCACTTGTGATAAAATAAATACAACTAAATTTAGAGAAATAATCCAGCCGGCTTAGCTTCCAAGCGATAATGCATATTGTCAACACGACAAACTATAAAATTGGAAATTGTAGATAAATTTAAATCGGACCCGAGAAGTATTATTTGGAAATCTAGAGATAGCGTTGGATTTACAAGAGTCACGATAATACACACGTCAACGTTGACAATGGCCATTTATTAAAAAATTAATACGGATCTAGGACAATCTGTCGCAATTTAATTAATTTTATCTTTACCAAAGACATGATTTCTTATCGATTATTACCGCGATATAAATAAATCATTTTTATTATTTTCTAAATCAAACAATAGAACTCTATTTTTCCCAATGTGTCAATAAATATTTGATAACAGTAATTTTATACAGCACCGGAAAAAAATGGATTATGGATATTGTGCTTTCAGAACGATAAGGATAACCTGCCAAATATCGAGAGAGCATTACAATTTTTCCTCGAATGACGAAGGAAGGTTTGAGGCACAGAATGAGTAGCTCTATGCGTTTCTATTGCCTTGTATTGGAATAATACACAAATATATTCGTTACTCTCATAATTTGCTGTTCATTATTCAAGATAGATACTGTATCTAGATTTATGAAACATTATCAAGGGAGATATTGAAGTAAGAAACTTTATGAACTGACACGTATATTGTAATATACCCTAATCATTTATGTAATTTGCAACTCTATAAGAAATACAATGCTGGATCAAAATGGTAAAGACAGCTGACACAAAATTACAGCACATTTATCCTCCTCTTCACAAATGAATCAGTGAGTTTAAATAGGTTGAGCGCATAGAGCAGTCACAGTCAATCACAGTAAACATGTTAGTAGGCATACAATAACTGAAACAATAGCTCATTGTGTAGAGACTGCTAATTCCAAACATTCAATGAAGTAGCAGTAAGAAACACAATGTGACTCAACTTAAAAACTGGAAAGTTCCAAAAAGACAATACAAATTAACAGAACAGAAATGTCTGAAGTTGTTTTCTCTCCCGTTTTGTGACGTGTCGCAGATTGGCTGAAACAGCTTCATAGGGACCAAGTATTTGAATTGTTGATATGTTCTTTTTGTAGAAATCTGAAGGAACTATTTTATATGCAATGTTTCTTTTGAATTCCTTATGAAACAGTGTTTATTCTGTGTGTTTGAAGCTCTGTTATTAAACATGTTTGTAAATCCTAAATGCCAACAAAGCACATGCATCTGAAACGTTATTATTTGAATGAACAATTCAGTTTCATTAGCGATGTAAGGTGGTTTATTTTAAAGTAAACAGTATTTATAGCCATTGTTTTGATAAGAGATAAATATTGAAGAAAATAATTTATCACTCGTAATCTACAAATTGAATTAGCGAATAACAAAATTTATTATGTCTGATTATTTTTCATTTATATCTCTCAGCACTTCGAAACCGAGTTCATGAGTTATTCTATATTATCGTGGCGAACATTTTGTTTTTCTCTTTTTTCGCTTTCCAGGAACGTGAATCAACTTTCCTCTCGAGGTTTAAAGGAACAGGATTGAATTGTCTTTCACCGAACCGGATTTAACGAATCAGAAGTTGACAATTCGAAATAATCTCGGTGGAAACAGTTGGCCATGAAATAAATTAATGTACAAGAATGAGGTCCCTCTTTGTTGATTCACACAGCTTTGGGTCTAAGGATAATGTCCATATAATTTTTACAACAAAATAACAAATTGGGTAGTCAGGAAACTGGTATACAATTAATCGGAGTTAAATGGCCCAACATAATTGCTTGGTGATTGAGCATTCATGCAATTACTTAGTTAATCAGTACTTTCTATTGTATGCTACCCAATATATAACAAGATGGAAATGTCTTCAGGAAATATATACAAGGTGCAATTCAAAAGTACCAGTACTTTTTGAATTTATTATCTACTATTTGAGCAAAATTTCAGCTGTAACGTAACGTTATGATGAAACCACTTTTCAATTGTTTGTCGAACCAGAGTGTCGATAGGAATTACGTCGAACAGATCCGACAAAGATACTCATCGAATTATTTTGAGATGGCGATACGATTGTGTTGGGTAAAATTGTTCGCTTGAAAGTCACTCAGAACTAGCGGAAAATTCAATATTTCTTGTTTATGAACTTACATATTTTGTTTCACTGAACACATGTATTGATTGAAACATAATATACTACTTTTGATAGCACAGGCATCCTTTCTCTTAGATGTTTATCGTCGTTTTCTGAATTATCTTCGAGGTATTTTGACAACCCCCTCATCTCATTCTATCCAATCTTCGGACTGTATATTTAGCACCAAATGAAGAAGAACATTTGTATGAGAATTTTTAATTTTAATTCCGTTTAGCAACTAAACTGACGAGCAGATAAGTCAGCGTTGCTGCTTCAAAAACTAAGAATGTACATTTTCAGTTGAAAACAAGATACAGATAAAAATTTCTTTCGAAATACAAAGAAATTCAATTTCTACGTTCCAATGTTTTTTTTATTCCCACAGACTCGAGAAATATCGATGAATTGAAATTTTGCAAAGTACTGGTGTATTTCATCAACAATTGGCAACGTTGCAATCTGCATTCATTATGGCACCGACAGTGTCGCCATTCGTGACAATTTGAAAAAGCTTTCTCATTAGATTGGAATATGAATTTGTAGATGTCTAGTTAGCCGGTAAGCGTTCGAAAAGTCGAAAAATCGAACTTTCGTGTATACCTACAAAACCTACACCTCCTATAGTTTACCGAGTTGCCCTATACAAACATCGAAATTTGCCCACCCTGTACATTCATTCTGTGCTTACTGTTCCCTTATTATCCACTGAATTAACGAACCATCATCACCATGGAAACACGAATGTATCGAACCATCAAATCCTAATAAAGCTGTCAGAATTTCAATCCCAGTGTAGACTGTTCGCAAGAAAAATGGTTATCGTGCACATAAAGTATAAAGATGAGAGTCAATTTCTGTTCGAAACTACCTTGAAAACACCAGTGGAAAGCTTGGTGACTTCAGTAGTAGCAGTTTACAACGGGAGACTGAAAATCAATAGGATTTCTTCTGAAATCGAAGAGCTCGCCGAACATGGTACCCTATTTCCACCTGAAATCTTGGGTAAGTGGATTCGCAGCACTTTTCATAACAATTTATTCAAAATCACATTCAATGGAATCCAAAAACACTTTTTAAATTTAAATAAATCCCAATCTCACGATAGATTCGTTAATTTTGCACTCATGCGATTTGAATTTCGTTCAAAATTTACCTAGTCATTCGCTTCTGAGAAAGTAGAATTTCATGTTATTATCGAGAGGAAATCAATACTATTCGAGACAATTCACTATAGACTCTGAAATTTCACCTTCAAGATTGTATAGTTTTCTGGTGACACTTTCTTCAATAACAGGACACATTATAAGGAGCTTTTAAATATTCAGATTTCACAGCATATGAGCATATGAGCATGTCAACTATTCATATTATTGACAACTATCGAAATGTCATACTGAAAAGATATTCAATTCAGTAAAACACCAGGTATAATTATATTCCAAATTTGAATTGATTATTATTTTGAACACACAAAATGCTTCTAATTTGAAAATTACTACATTTCCCTATTTCCTTTCGAATGTATGCATGGTGAATTTTTTTTTCATGTGTTGAAGAAATTTGCAATAAAGTTGCACATTCTTGTTCGAAGACGTTCAGGAAAAGATGGTGAAATTTAGAACCAAAGACCCATTATTCTAAGGTGATAAGTCTATGTTTAGAACTGTCCCTACGATAATATCATCAAATTCGTGCTTTTTGGGCCAAAATATGAGAGTACCCACAAATATTTCCGTTGGGATCCAGATCGCATGATAATTACCTCTAAAATTTAAAAATTTACATTTTTTTCGCCACTACAATTAACTCAAACATTTCAGACTGGTTGAACAGACTTCAGATTCAGATTTGGTGTTTCAGACTTTTCATCCATGTTTCGTAGTTTTGCAATTTTCTCAGAGTGTACAGTTGCGAAAAACATCATTTTTGGTTTCTGCGCATCGAGTCATATTTTTTTCCTTGCTGCATTATATTTCAATATTTATTACATTATATGTATATTACTATAAATAATTTTTATATGACTAATGTATCCAGTTTCAACATGAATTTTTAAATAGCAATAGTTGTCGCCCCCACGCTCTTTTTTTCTGTTATTTGACGTATAAGTTTCGTCCTTTTAGGTGAATCTTTGATAAACATTATATTTTCACGATTAGTCTCAGATTTGCCACTCTCATTCAGAATCTGACAATCTTGCTGGACGTCCTCTCAGATTGGATCCTACTCAATTTCATTCATTCCTCCAATTCCGTTCATTCAATTCAATTCAGTTCGTATTCATTTGATTTTCAATGTATTGTTTCCACCTCTACCCAATTACCGCATCTAATAAGTAAAAAAATGGTTGCTAGGTCTGACTGAAGAACAGGTAGAAGAAATGAAGCTTACTGACCCATGGGGAGAAAAATGCATCCCAAGCGGAGGGTTCGTCTATGAAAAGGACCCCTGTGGAAGAAGAAATGGTAAACGACCCCAGAAAAACATGCAGGACGTTCTGAAGAACGCAGTCCAAGAAGCCAAGGAGATGGTATCCAAAAAACTCGTCCCCCAAGGTAGGTTATCAGTTTCATTTTAGCTCCTCTACGATTCGTCAATTTGTTTAGAAAAATGTGTGACCATGAAACTCGTCCAGGAAGCCATTAATATCCTGAAAGGAGCCGTGACTATAGTGTACCCGATGAAGTTGCCTCCACACGACACCATCCGTATGGAGTTTGAAAATATCGAGGATCTTTCGGGCACTCAGGCTTCTCTGGACATCATCGACCCCACTACCGCCCAGATTTGGTTCTGTGGGAAGGAAATGTACAGGTAAGACCAACTGAATTCCATTGTGGAATAAATGTAATAGTTTCACTTTTTGGAACAACACGTTTCCGATATTTTACTTCGAGCAATTTCTTTGAGTAGATGCTGATTTTTGAATCTGTAATTGGGGGGTTATATACAGTAAGATGGCAGAAAAATAGCGAATTTTCCTGATTTTTTTTTCTGAGAAAACTTTCGAAATTATTGATCTAATAATTTGTACACATATCATGGTATCTTTTAACATTATTTTAAGACTTAGTATTAGTAAAAATATTTATTTGGAAAGGAGCTGCAGCTGAGCTCCTTGAGCTCCTCCCAAAAAGAAGTTTTGCGGTGACCACAAGGTATATCTCTGAACTGGATCATCTGAACTTAAGAAAACCGAACAGATTTCGTCAAAGTAATGTTGAATCCAGTGATTAATCGAAGGAATTAGCAAAATACATTTTTATGACGGAATGGCGGTTTCTCAAAAATTTCGGCCTTAAATTGTTTATACAAAAATATTTATTGATGAGGAAAAAACTTCGATTAATTGGTAAGAAATATATTTAAGAAGCTCGTGTTGAAATTTGAGACTAATCGGTTTAGCCGTTTTCCAGTAATGTTGGTCAGAAAACACCATTCTGAGAAAAACGCGTTTGAAGTTTGGAAAGATCTTTGAAGCGCTCTGAAACGCCTTTTCAAATTTGCGTGTAACTTCGAAAATATCGACCGGAACGATTTGAAATTTTCTGTGTGTATTTTTGAATATATGTACATTGAGAAAAACAAATGACAGAAATTGATTTTTTTAAATTCTTACTGTATATAATCCCTTAATATCATACTGAATGGAGTTTGAATTCTCATGTTTAATTATGAGCCATTTAACAAAATTGCAATCATTGAAAAGGTTTTTTCGATACTTTTCAAAAGAAGTCCCGCTCGACATAGGGTTCTATTTAAAATTATTGGTCAATGGCCTAAAAGGGTGGTTGATACTCAGTTTCTGAATTTCACTTGTGTATGATTAGTCGTTCCGGAGATGAAAGAAGGGGAGGGGACTTTTGAGAAGCACTGTATATAAATCTTGCCATTCGAATCTGAAAACAAAACAAATTATCAGAAACCTGTAGAGTATTCCAACCTCGTAGTATTTTCAAGATAGTACAATGAATAAAACAGATTAAAATACATACACATGTACGCCCTAGCTCACTGCAAGAGCCTGAAATGTCCTCATTTTCATTGTAAACCCACACTTTGTTAACGAACAAACACATACAGGGTGGCTCAACGAAAAAGTACCGAAAGGTATAACTACCAGGAAGAGATTCTATCGAGGAAAACCTGAAACACGTCAACTTTGTATATGAGGGGGACAACTTTTGACGCAGAAAGTATAGCCCAAACTTCACTCTCCTAAGCGGGGGTAGAATCCCCTAATTTTTTCAAATGGAAATGAGAGTCAAATATTGATTTCAATTTCCTATACATTGCTTTTTTATTTTTAAAATTCCGTCTACTCGTTGCAAAGATATGGACCTTTAAAATGTCGCTAGTGCATTTCTCAAAGAATACAAAAAGTCAATCGATTTCGCTCAAAAAGTTGACATATTTCAGGTTTTGCTCGATAGAATCTCTTACTGGTAGTTATACATTCTGGTACGTTTTCGTTGGGCCACCCTGTATAACCTAATGTAATGAAACCAATCCAATGTCAACGTTTATGGTTCTACCACTGCCCACTTTGGCGCTGCAATCTTAAATTAATTCGCCAATAGAGTTGAGTGCTAAGAACAACAGCAAACAATCACAACCATTATCAATCACCTGGTTTCCAGAGACGCTGGAAAGACGGTGGGTGACTACGTGGGTAAAATAGAAAGTTGCAAGGTGATCATGAAGATATCCAAGAGGGGGGAAGGTGCCCCTGGAAGGGAGCCGATAATGAGCGAGGAGCAACGTAAGGAGATGATGTTGCATGCCTACAGGAGGCAGGAGGAGCTCAAGAAATTGGAGAACGATGAGGATGATAATTATCTGAATGCCGAGTGGGCGGACGGAGGTAGTTTGAAGAAAACCTTCCATGGGTTGAACAACATCTCCTGGAGGCCGTAGTTTGAAGATGGAGTTGACTTAAAATGATGCCTAGTATTGTATTGTCTTTTCAGTAGATTCATTTTCGAAAATAAATCGTTCTAGAGGGTTATTTTTTAATTTTTCTGGTCTATGACACATAAACAGGGCGGACAACTATGGGAGGGGCGGAAAGATGGGGGTCGTATCTTTAATCTCTTTTTTCGAGTTCAGTTCATTACCGAAAACAAGAATTGGCTATAATTATACATTGTAACAATAGGCTATATTTCACGAACGAAAGATGATATCAAAACCGTTTCTAGGATAGAAAGAGGGAACTAAAATGGCACAAAAGATAACTCGCCCCCATCATCACCCTAGTAGGGTTCCTACGTTTGTTTTTACAATATTTAGATATCAATTTGGTAATTATTGATACACCCTGTACAATTATTATTATTTTTTTTATATAAAACTTCTCACGAAAGGAGACATCCTGTAATATTCAGAGAACATCGTAGAAGCAAGGGAAAGGAGGTAGGAATTGGTGTTCTTTTTAAATTTCTGAAGGTCGTATGCCTCGGGGAACACCTCCCTGGGCAATGTGTTCCAGAGCCTCGCTGTTCGTTGGATGAAAGAGTCTTTGAAAAGAGATGTTCTGCAGGTCACCAAATTAACCGCAAAGGGGTGTGAAGACTGGACTTGACGGGTTAACCATTGGATGTAATTTTTTTCTTATTGGTGCCCCATTTTCCCCCTTTCAAGCACGCCTGAGCGTGTTTAAATCGAAGTTTAAAAAATGCGCAAAGACAAATTTTTGATAATTGATCTAACATGAGTACCTTGTAAACGTCAAATAAAATATAACTGACAGATGCAAAACTTTATTGAAACGTGAAATGTGGCACCAATGAAAAAATAGCATAAAGTATTCGTGGATCTGGTCTTGCTTTATTTCGAGCACGACGGCGCAGCCGAAGTGCTCGTGCGTGTTTTGAAGACCTTTTAATCCATTTATACTTTAATATACTATTATAGGTTTTTCGATGATGTATCACAAGTAGGGGTCTGCCATTCAAACTTTTTAGGTTGGGGTCGGTGGGGCCTAGGGGGTTGATGGGGGCGAGTTATCTTTTGTGCCATTTTAGTTCCCCCTTTCTATCCTAAAAACGGGTTCAAGCATTTTTTGATATCATCTATCGTTTGTGGAGTATAGCCTATTGTAAGTTTTCAAATTATCACTATGTGTATGAAAGTTTGATTTCTCGACTTTTTGACACATACGAATATATTGGTGGAGTTAAGGAAAAACAACTTCTTCATTTTCAGGGCATTTTTTCTTGTTAAATTCAGTGGCGTAGAAAAAATTTCAAGAACTATTCAATTCCGAGTTTTAAGCTTGAGCATTTTTTCATATTGGATTTATACCCTTCACAAAAACTGGAAAATTAGATTCCTGACAAGATATTGCATTTCCACGTATGATACATCGTTGTGAAGAGAATAAAAAACCTTATCTGGAAAGGTTGAAATTCAAGATGACGTTCAAGTTGATAGGCCTTTCTTCGTAATTTTAAGAATCACTGAACAGATGATACCACATTCAGAAATTCCTGAATGTGGTATCCTGAAGTTTTAGTTAAAAATATCAAGTACGATTAGTTTATCCCAAAAAAATTGAAAACGATTTTTTTTCGTTTATTTGCGGCATCCTCAAAACCATCAGAAATATAAACTTTTTTCTCACATTATTAGTCAGTACAAAAACGCAAAACTTTGTCCTGATTCAATCAACTTCTCCTAAGATAAATGAGTTCCCACTAGTGGCAATCGAAAATTGGAGAATTCACACTAGGATTTGTGAGATCACTACAATTTCATTGCCTACCAATCAAAACTCAATGCGTTATATCAAATTCAACATCAAGGACGTTTGTTGGATTATTGTTTTCGATTGTTATTCGATTAATGATAGATTCGTAGTTGAAAATTATATTTCAATTTTATAAACCATTCATATGTTATTTATATGATCGACTCTATAATATGTTAACATTAAATTCACAAATATCTATTTTACAATGTTGAACATTATTTGTGATTAGCTGGGATAACGGCTGATGGAAATCAATAAACATCGTAGGTACATTACTGCAAATTACTTTCCAATACTGAAATCATTGTGAATTGTCGAACCATACAAAAAAAAACTGACTTTACGAGCGAATTCATCGGATCCAATCAATTCCTAGTCATTTAATTTTTTTCAGTCTGAATACGTTCGGAAACATTTCCGTTCGAATCAAGTTTAACATTTCCCAAGAGATTCATCAGATATCCTTCAGAAACCAAATCATGTTTCGATTTATTTGCATACACGTGCTTCCCACTCAGTTTCTGCTCTTATTCAACTCAATAAACGGGAGGTGTTAGAAAAAGCTCTTTTCATTTTCACATTTCAGAAATATGGTTGAACGTGTCTAGATGGAGAAGAATCAGGAGGCAAATATTCCAGAATGCTTTTGCTCAATGCACTAGATTTTTGTTTACAGCAGTCAGAGAATGATCTACACTGAGAATCAACACAAAGAAATTGTATATCTATGGTTAATTCATTCAAAGAAAATAGTTTTGAAATTTTTAGTTATCTTCTATACCGATTGTGCAAACTAAAAAATATCCAAATAACCCCTCAACTTCTGACTGGTTAAAGCATAACTTGGAACATTCTTGCATCAATAATTATGGCAACACTACACAGTGACTTTACAACGATCCTACTTTAGCTGAAGAGAACACTATGATCCGCTAATGAAGTTTATTAATTCCAATCGGTATTTTTACAAACCTTGAAGAAACTCTCCAACGAGTATTAATAATTATCCAATTTTTGTGTATATATCTCGTTTGATAATCTAACCGTCTGACATGAAGTAACGTTTAAGAAAAAGGACAAACAAACAGCAACGTTGCACTCTCTGGCGATATATTACAATTATATTCCCTAAATAAATATCTGGGTAAATAGCTGAAGTCATGCTCAATTGATTGAAATATTTTGAAAATTGCTGCTCCTCATTCACCCTTGAAATCACCCCTGACCTTTTTTTTTTCAAAATTCTTCTTCTTGTTTATCGTGGTCCAACTCATATTATTCCGAATTATGATAAAATAAATAGATAAAAATAGAAAAGGAATTTTGATTCTCGAGGTCATGTGTAACAGTTGAGCTGATAAGTTCATAGGCCAGTATAGTAAAAAAATTACATAGATTTCAATAGTATTATTCAATATAGATGCCTATGAGAGCGTTATCTTTATACAGGGTCGCTGATATGTATGGAAACGGTCGATTATTTCCTAAAGTAAGATAGCTAGCGAAAAATGTTAAGATACAAAAGTTGTAGGGTTTTTCAAAATCCATTAAACTAATGGAAAATTAAGTATATAGGATGAGTTAAAAAGTCAGGACGGAACAAAGTTGCTTTTTCTCTAATGGGACGCCCTGTATATTATTCCACATTTCAATTCTGCTCAAAATTCTGAACAAAATTGATGAAGCGCTTCATTTCCTAAATTCAACTGATTTCGAGATATCGAATTTCGAAAATAACTTTTTACTACTCTCAAATTTATTAAAGAAAAATCACGAAATGATGCATATTTATTATGAAAGTCACAAAAGGTGGAGTATGTGGATATTATGATTACAATTTAATTATAATTTTTTTACAGAAAATAAAAAAAGCATAATTATTCAGGGTTGATTAAAATGCAATTAAAACAATAAAATGAATGTCCAGGATATTTAAAATTTTATGAAAACAATAGTTAAGACAGGAGGAAAAGAGAGAAAACAAGTTTTAATAAACAACAAATTTTTCGTCTTCTATCACCGAATCCTATGATCATTAAAATTTCAATACGCTCAGTATCAGTTAAACGTGCCATTTTTGCGCGAAACTTATTTACACTAAATGTATTTTTGACATGTGTTGTCAAGATCATCACTGTTAGACAAAAGAACGACGCGGCGTTGTTATGGAGCTGGAAACTTTCAAAGGTAACTTGATGGACTATGAACTTAATGGACTAACATTTTTGGATAATTTATTATAAGTTATTTTCAAAATTTGATATCTCGAAATCGGTTGAATTTAGGAAATGAAGCGCTTCATCAATTTTGTTCAGAATTTCGAGCAGAATTGAAATGTGGAATAATATACAGGGCGTCCCATTAGAGAAAAAGCAACTTTGTGTTTTCCTGACTTTTTGACTCATCCTGTATACTTAATTTTTCATTAGTTTAATGGATTTTGAAAAACCCTACAACTTTTGTATCCTAACATTTTTTGCTAGCTATCTTACTTTAGGAAATAATCGACCATTTCCATACATATCAGCGACCCTGTAGAACATTTGGATTGAAGATTGTCGACTCATTTCAGTTTCATTGAGTACCACTTCATCGGCGTGAAGAATCTGTCTAGCGATCAATCTGGAGATCCAATGAGAAGTATTCATTGGGGTCAGATCCGGAGAATACGGCGGATCCGGAAACAATTCGAAACGAAATTGAAGCAATTTTGGCATTCATTGTTTTCATTGATTTGTGATGCATTGCCTTGATTGTGAGATCGCGCGGCGCCCACTTTGAAAGGAGCTTTGATATACCCATATATTCATTCATTCACAACGTTCCTTTAATATATTAGGTGCGCAACTAAGTTCTCGCTGTTTGTCAGTAGATGTCTCTAGCAGTAAAAGCTGGTCGATTTTGACATATCCAAAACGTCATGAACCAAGCTTAGACATATGGTAAACAAATCATCACGACACATAAGTGATTTTGTTTTCGCATTATATACTTTTGGTTAAGTAAAAATGTCTAATTTTGTGCCAAACAATCGTCTTTTGCGGGAAGTGTTAATTTTCTTCTTCCATTCGAAAAAAACGGCAGCTCGAGCGCATTACTGGGGAACGGTATCGAACTCAATTGCTGCGATTGAGCCGAGCACTGCGCGAAAAACGGCCACAATACGAGCAAAGGCACGAAAAAGTGATTTTACTGCATTACAACGCTCGGCCTCACGTTGCCAAGCCTGTTAAAACCTACTTGGGCACACTCAAATGGGAAGTCCTAACCCACCCGCCATATTCCCCAGATATTGCGCCATCCGATTTTTAGTTGTTCCGTTCAATGGCGCATGGCCTGGCTGATCAACAGTTCCACTCATATGAAGACATCAGAAAATGGCTTGATTCGTGGATAGCCTCAAAAAACGAACACTTCTGGCGGCAAGGTATTCGAGCTCTGCCAGAAAGATGTGAAAAAGTTATGTCTAGCGATGGGCAATACTTTGAATGATTAAATCACATATTTATCGAAAATTCAGCGAGAACTTAGTTGCGCACCTAATATATATATATATATATATATATATATAGGGTCTCAGTTATCCCAAACAACTTTATTTCACGGCTATCCGGATTTAGTTTTTTTTTCGATGTTTTCGGTATTAGCAACTTTGGGGCGTCCATTGGGTCAGAATAATGTTTATCAAGATATTTCTTTTCATTACTTCTTTCGAACTAATAGAAGTTGCTTCTCTCAAAATGATTCAACTCACAAACTAATAGTATGGCAGATGTCCAATTCATATGCATATCTTCTGAAAGTTAGGGCTAACTAAAAATTATATGATACTTGTAGCGCGGTCTATGTGTCCGCCTACGAATTTTTCAGTCAACCCAATATTCTCTATATATAGAGCGTTCGAAAAACTGGAAATAACATTTTGTCATCTGAATACTGTAGGAATGCGAGTAATCTTAGTTATTCTAACATTTCAGCAACACTTTTTTCAATTTTATTGACTAACTATCTCCAGAATTCTAGATGTTATGATATATGCTTGAATAAGAAATGGAATATAAGGCATTTGCGCCTGTCGTCATAACCAATCACAGCATAGAATGTTAGTCGCTTGGATGGTAAACAATAACTGAAAACAATAGCTCATTGTGTACAGAATGCTCTTATCGAACATTCAATGAACTAGCAGTGCGAAACACAGTACGAATTATCGAGTCGAACATTCAACAAACACAATAAAAATTTACAGAACAGAAATGTTTGAGGTTGATTACCCTCCAGGCGATAAAGACACGCCCATTTTATGACGCGCCACTGATTTTCTCTGGTGTGAGTGAAATATGTGACATAATAAATGAACATTTCCAATGCGTTCATATGACAGTTATGAATACAAAATTAGCACAATTTTCATTGCCTACAACTTTGGTATTTATGGTAACTTTTATGGAGTGTTGAATCCTACTCTTATCGCGTTGTCACACTGTCGGAAAACAATAAATATGATCGCATTTTGCTAACCCATGGAATTTGATGGAGAAGTTGCATATTTTTCTGATGATACAACATTCAAAATTTTTTTGGAGCAGCTACAATTCTTGTTGATTACGCAATACCACTGCCTGTCATTTCTTTTAAAATCATTTATTCATTTCATATTTATATACCAGCACAAATACATAGTACAAGAAAATGAACAGCAGAAGGCAGAGAGTATATCGAGGAATCAACTCTATCACTTGAATAATTCATTGAACATCACATAGTTGTCAAAAATATATGAGTTACACTCTTTTGCTGATCTTTTCCTCTTCAATATATTACTCAATGCACTAGGCAACAAATTCATAGATTTTTGGTGCTAGACAATTGTAAAATTTCATGTAAATGGTTTTTTGAATTAACGGAATGCTAATCTTGAGGTATGTGAATGCACGAATGTGCATTTTTTGACATTCGATATTCGAATATTGCAAGTTTAACTAAGGATGATTCTTTATATATTTTTTTTTGTATTATATTCGATTTATATAAGGCGTTATTACACAGACCTTCCCAAAACCAGTATGTTTCAACCATGATTCAACGAATGATTAATGAATGATGACTAGATATTTACTAGCTGAAACGTACTTCAAACAATGGAATCTGTTAAATAGTTTGGAATTTTCTCTGAAACAAATTCAATGCTATTTCATTTATTGATCAACAATCACTGCATTTCAGATTTTTCTTTTGATTATTTTCATCATCAATAGTGATATACAAGAGTTTTTGAGACACGTTGATGCTATTAACTATAAAGCAATGTTTAAGGAGAGTTTGGCATATTGGAGGTAGCAAAGGAATATTTCTGCTGGTTGGCCAATATCCGAAGTATACATCGATATACCAAAAGTTCAGAGTTCAGAATCAGTATCAGAGAAAAATGAGAAACATCATCATTCGAAATGTCTACAATTCCCAGCAAGAAATAAATCGTGAACTGTTTCACTACCTCATTCATAGATCTTAGGAAGTCGATTCAAATACATTCAATATCATACCAAGGTATTCTTCGAAATGGTAATTTTCGAAGTCGAATAAGAGGAAACTGGAAAAGTCGCGAAGCTGTGAAAACTTTAATCTCGCTGTGAAGCTATTTCACATCTGTTTGTCTTATACGTTGTAGACTTAGGAATCCACCCAAACTTGGACAATTTGTCGAATGTCACTTTGCTCATTCGCGTGCAAATAGTTGTTGATCTTTGTTTCTCGAGGTTTTATTGCAAATGGTGTGTGCACGAATGCGGAAATGAATTTGACAGGAAATACTTCAGCTGGAATTTATAGAGGGTGTTGAAATAGGAGACGAAGCTTGACTGTATTTTACGATTCAAAAAAATAGGTAGGCTTCGATTTCCATGATAAAACACGATGAGATTTTAGTTTCATCAGAAAAAAACTCAAATACAAGTCACATATTCATTTATACAGTGTGACCCATCTTCAATGGAAACACTCCCTTAAAATTTGAAGTTGTAGACGGATTTTAATAATTAAGTTTTGAAATGTCGAGTATTAAAGGGTCTACCTTGGGACGAAATTTGAAATGTTCATTCCAATTTTCATTTCTGAAAAAAAAATATAGAAATCTGTCTACAACTTCAGTGTTTCCATTGAAAATGGGTCACATTGTATATCTATTCATCAAATTTTTTATTCATTCAATAAATTATCGATTCATTCATTTAATAACTTCATATATCAAAGTCAATTCACGAAAAATGAAGTATAACGTATCTTATGTCTAGCTTCTACATTACAATTCATGAATTCACAAAACACGACGAAGTGTGAAATACAGAGAAGTGATGAATTCCTATAACTACTATCTATATTTATTCAATACAAAACAGAGGAAATATTCAGAATCGTTATAACCTCTTCCACTGAATTCTGAGGGGATACACATTGAATAAACTAATATTTGTAAGACACTGATTTCCCATCCTCATGAAACAAGAAGTTGAATTGGTTAAGGCATAATTCACGGAAAAAAACACACAAAATTCCCGGACTTTATCTGAGTGAAAAGCATAATTCTTCAAAAACTGGGTCAATACTCAATACTCAACAATGTATCTCACGAAAGCAAAATATACAGTTTCTTCGTTTCAATAGGTGATTTTTTTATGTCAAAAGCCCACAAAAACAATAGCTGCTGATATATCTGGTGACATTGGTGGCCACTTAATCAGATTTATCTTTCAATGCATCACGTAATCCAACTACTACTGATTGTGAGTATCAATATCAACACCCTGTATGAAAAGGAGAATATACAGAAACTAATGAACACTTCCACACCACACATGTTCGAACTTTTCCTGATTGGATTTTCGTTGTAATTTATGTTGTGTAAAGATATTTCATCGTAGCCGTCGTTCTCTGAAGCTTTTCACTCTGCGGACGTTTTTCTTCTGTCAGTTTCAAAAAAAAAAATAGACAAAGGCCAAGGGATTTCACGTTTTCGTTTCGTTAAACGATTTTCCAACAATACTGGGACCGACCTAAACCGTACTTAGAGCTTCAGGTTAGTGATAAATCGATTTCTGTAAATCCTCAAAGTCTGAGATCTTTGCAGCTCAGATATATGAATGTGTGGATGTTGTGTTACTTTGAGGAGTCACTTGAGGCTATTTCTTCCAGTCGAATCTCATCGAAGTTAAATCACAATGGGAAAGGTATATATCAAATCGCCAGGAAGAAATATTGTGTGAGAAGTTGAGGGGTTGTAACTTTTTTTAAATCTACCTCTACCTTCGTAGTATTAGAGAAAAGAATATTGCAAATTAGCCAAGGAAATTTTGAGGTAATGAAATGAGAGTATATTTCTTTGTTAAAAAAAAATGATTCAACACATGCTTCAACGAATTACTAATATGGGTCAAACAATAATCGAATTTATTCAACAATTTAGCTTTGGTATCAGCAAAAGAAACCAGAACTTCCTCTGCGGTTGTAAAAATAGTTGGACGAATCGACCGTCAATCAAATTTCTCAGTGTTGTCGCCACCACTGTCCATCAAAGACAGCCTCTTCAATTTTTCCCTTCGTATTGTGTCTGTCGAGTGAGGAGAGTGGAAAGGAAGCAATGCAGGAGGAGAGCGATGTGCCTTTCTTGTTTATGTAGGATTATAATAAACTTGCCCTCCTCGTTAGATTTCTCCCTATATGGGAGAAGAGTTCTTTTCGACCTTGTAGCTACACATAGTGTGAATGAATTGGCAATCGTACAAAGTCTACCAATAATCAGAGCATAATCTAAATTGGATCTGGAAGACGGTGATTTAGGTGAAACTTTCAATAATACGAAGTGGTGTCTTAATGATCCTAGCCAATTAGAATATCAATGAAACTAGATACGCTTTATTTTGCACTAATATCATTGAAAAATATATTCATCAAGAGTATTTTCCTTGATGGAATAGACTATTATCATTGTATTCATGACTGAGTATGCAGTACGATCATTTTTCTAGATCCACCTGCACTTTTTTATTTTGGTGAAGAGATTATCACAGTTGAGGCTGCTATATTTCCAGTATTGCTTTTTTCTTGGTGAAGTGGCATTTCTTCGATTTGAAATTATCATTAGTTTTCTCTAATATAACAAGCTGATAAGGTGGAAGTTTCAACTACTATTCCATAGAATTCGACAGATAGCAACAGCAGACGACCGACAGAATTTGCTGTTGAACTGCAAGTACCGTCGTGTAGATTTTGCAATCGGCATCATTTTCGGTGATGAATAGCAGCATTTTTGGTTTATTACCCCAAGTTTGTTGAGTATTTTACCTATCGATATCGATTCTACCAGGTACTTGTGACAACTTAATAATGTCTACTTGTTACTTACACGATGAACCGGGTGTAACAGGATCATGGCACACCCCCTGTATCTCCGTTAGTTTTGAAGGTAATAGATTGAGATATTCCAGTGGCAGTTTTTGATCTATTGATGATTTTCTTTTCACTTCCAGTTTTGAATTGATCGCACATTTAATTACCAGGTATGGATAAATTCCTTATCAATAGAACTGATGTAATGAACCACGGTACCAATATGGTTCCATTTCAAAAAATTTAATTTTACCCCAAAAACGATTAAGATGAACTTCGTTTGCTCATAAAAAAAAACGCAATTTGGTGTTTTTGGCGGGATTTAGATTTTTCTAGTATTAGACGGGTCAATTGGAATAAATCGGAACCATCATGGCACACTTAAGTGGAAAACTAACAATTAAATTATAAGATATTTCGACGTTTGAAATGTCACTCATGTAGTATCATTGGATTCATAAAATCATGCAGATTTCAGAAATGTAACAATATACAGGGTGTTCCATTCGAAAGACGAAAGTTGGTATACTTTCCGGCGGAACCTGAAGTGACAAAAAATCATTCATAGATCGAAAAGTGCCGCTTATCATGTATATGGAATGTCCCAGATTTCAATATATTACCTCGGAAACTGTCGGAGATACGGGGGGTGTACCATAATCCTGTTACACCCGGTATTACGAGATGGTTATTTTGGAAATCAGTTGATTTCAAGATCACCACGTTAAGAAAGAAATACTGACGAATAATATTATCAGAATGGCAAGTTGAATTAAAAGACCCGTTTTGTTCTCAATAGGTGAAATATCTTGACAAAGTGTATTTGAATGATGTAATTCAACAACAAACTTTTATTCAGGAAATTTGGTGGATTTCACCGTTTAGGAGTAACGTCGAGTTATTATTATTATCATTATATCAATTTCAGGATATGCATATCTATCTATCTCATATATCTTTTGATATTCATTTTGGTCCACATATTTATCCATGAAACTATACTTTTTCAATGCACTATTATCGTCATACATGTTTGACTCTTCTCGTATACTGTGTGTATAGTGTTTGTCGTTGCGGTTTTCGAAATTAGAAGCAACTGAAATTCCTCATTTTTCCTGAACAATCGGTATAACCTGAGATAATTGTTTATAGCAATCTTTTCTGTTTCAGAAATTTTCAAAAGTTACTCAGATGATGACATGAATTTGGAACTGACATATTTTCGATAAACGAATCGTAATCAGTAAATTCCAGAAAATCACTTTATTTCCCACATGCCCTGCCAGTGTGATAAATTCTCTTTTCTTAGCGTTCGATCAATCACCGACTAGACATTAATAGACTGAAGCTCTTTAGTTTTTTCTACGTCGAAATTGCTTCAATACATTTACTGAGAGAGTTGCTATATTTCATTTACGAAATACTGAATCTGGAATTCAAAGTGGTGCTTATATCAAACAGGGTGTTTCAGATTTGAATAAAACTATGATATTTGTGATGACTGAAAATGTATCTTTGATATGTTATCTCTTTATACAGACTACATCGAAGGTAAAATCAGGAGTGATTACGGAGAACCAACTCTTTATAGTTCAGCCGATTAATATTTCGAGTTGTACCTACTACTTAATCCGTGATAGTTTCTAATTATTTGTGACATCTGGAATGTGCGCACTTGTGAAGGGAGTATTTCAACTTGAAAATCACTTATTTTTTGACAAACAGTTAGACGTACCAGAACATTTTAAACTCGTAATTAACTATAGTCTATTTATTTGAGCAAGATAGTTGTGCCAGCCTGCCAGAAATTGCAGTGTTGCTGTTTGTCTCTTTTTATAACTATACTTCGGAACAGGGAGTTAGGTTGAGTTTATCATTCCATTCGTTTTGAAAAATGTTTTTGATTTATAAAATGAAAATGGATAACTATTGACTGTGGATAATTCTTGGATAGTTTTTTCAATATCTATGAAAATGTTTGTCTAAGTAACAAATATATTAGCGGATTGAAGTTTTCTTTCCAAATGAATTTGGCATCGCTGTGAAGTCACTGTGAAGAGACTACGGCACTTTTGAGTGGTGGGGAGTATCACCATTTTTACAGAATAATTCGACAGGAACGTATGTATCTAGGGGTATGATCACATCGTATTGCAAAATTTTCTCGAATAAATCAAAAAAACATTCGTATTTTCACGAAGCTAATCGGATCTGATTTGTGATTGGCTAACAAAGTGACAAAGAGAGGGCAGCGCTGCAGGTGCCGATACAAGAGAACCACCAACATTTCCTCTATGTTTGGGTATTCCCCTATCCTACTAGTTTCCAGACCTGTATGTAAGACCGTAATCAGAACTATCTTTCTTGAATAAATAGACTATAGTAAAGAGGATTTGCGAATTTGTTGGAACTTCTCTGACGAACATGGTCGACCAACTTCATATAAGCGGTAAAACTTTGTTTTTCGTGGTTTTCGGTGAGGAATGAAATTGAGTATGAGTAAATGATGTGAAGTTATCTCCATTGAATCTGAATCAGAAAATGTCGAAATGAACTCGTGCACGTGGAATAATCGAGGACAAATCCATGATTGTTCAGTGGGAAACTCCTCTTTAATTTCACCATTGTCTCAAAATGGGATATTTATCGGACAAGGACTCTTGGGAATGACAATGCATTTTTTTCATAATCTCACCGCCACTAATACCACTGCTTTTCGAATAAATTACCTAATAGAAGGTGCCAAGCTCAGAATTCCACATCAAATTTCTCTAAAATTAAATCCCGAGAAGGAATAAAATCTGGATTTCGCAGAAGAATACGACGTTTTTAATAAAGAATTCAGTTTTGATCTTCGATTTGGAATAGTGCAGGAATATGCTGATTCAACTTGCATTCACGACTACTACAGGGTGTTCAGACGTTTTTCAGGAAATCTTCATACAAATAGTGAATATTTCTCAACCTGAGTAGGCAAAAAATCGTGATTCTACAGGGTGGCCAAATAAAAATGATGAGTGCTGTATTCGTCGCAGGGAGTTGCGGTGAAAAATTTGAAAGATTTTGATATCGATTTACGGAAATACAATACATTTTTTTATATTATTTATATAACAAAATTTTGTTTCCCAATATTTTGGACTAGATAGGAAGTTACTTGAGCGGACACTGAATTACACTACAACACTTTTTTTATTAAATACGTCCAGTGTATGATGAAAATAGCTTCAATGAAAAATCACTATAATTGTTTCAGATGGAGATTATGCCATCTGGTGGCAATCCTAAAAATAAAACACCAATTTTCAGGGTATTCTCATGCCTCATTTTTGACTCACCCTGTATAAGTTTTGATATATTTCATCGTGTCGTCATACGAATCTGAAGTTTTATTTGTAGTTACAGTTTATGATTATTATATTCATATTGATTTATCTTTTCTTCTCTATTGCGCCCTCATAGTTGATAATTATTACTATTTCAATATTCACTAATCGAAATGTAGGTTTGCTGACGTTGTTACCAAAGAATCAGACGACGAAGAATTTAATTCCTGAACGATATCAGTTCAGGAAACATTTCGGAAATGGTTTTACTTTAAGTTAAGAGGATTTTTATGAGTCCGAGCTTCTATTGGGAGATTTTATTACTTTGAATAATGCAGAATGTTCGCCTATAAAAAACTAATAAAAACGAAATAAATTGGTGGAATCAATCCAAAGACCTATTTTCGCTTCTATTCTACAGCATCTTCTGAGAACTCATCATACAAGGTGTATCAAAACTAAGTGATCTTTCATTAAAGACTAATTTATGTATTATTTCAGTTGTCTTGAATATATATTATAATTATGAATCTTTGAGGTTATGTATCGTAATTTACATAGTATGAAGTGACTTTTCAAATCAATATGTGTGTCCTGCAAAATTTCCATTGCTATTTTTCATACAATTTTCGAAACGACTGTAACAATAATTAGGTGACTTTCAAGGGCATAGTTTGAGAGTACTTATACTTTATACTATGATCATGAACTCCATTTCTAGTAGGAAAGCATCTTATATTCTTGATTTGATATACATAAGACATGAACATAAAAAAGAAACATATAAATTCCGAGCATATCACAGAATATAAACATAATTCCATAACAATATTATATGTCAACGAGTCAACATCACATTATTTGCTGAAAAAATCTCCTATGTATTTATACATTCCGAATAGTATTTCAGACGTATGTTGATTCTATTTGGCATTATAAATATCCTCAAGTCATGCGCGAATGACGGAGAGAATCAGACATTTTCATATTATTTGGCAGTTCATTGAAATTATCCAGGCCCTTCAAAAAATAATGAGTTCATATTGCTGTGGGGAGTTTATCTTTGGAATGTGGAGAATTATTTACATTCTGGAATTATGACGATGTACTTCAGTATTTGCGATTGAAAGCTCATCAGAGTAGACTGGTTCGAATTCATTCATTATTTTATATACAGGGCAACTCAGGAGAATCCTTGATATTTTATTTCACCCACAATTACTGCTATAATTTTGAATGAATCTCCTTCTATTTCGTTGCAATTATTATTGCTTCAGTTTTATTGATTTCTGTTCAATTTCTAACTTTCAAGATGGAACTGTATGTTATCAATGGAATATTGATTTTTTAGAAACCGTTTTAAAATAGGTATTTATATCAAACTCGCTACACTTAAGAAATAACATATTGAACACAAGGAAGTATTAAGAAATCGACTAACCTACTTGAACATTCTCTATAAAAATATACCGATCGTGTTGTACAGGGTGAGTCAACTGTGATGTTTGTATAGGCTAACTCGGTAACTATAAGAGATATGGAAAAATAGAAATCGCCCCATCATCGATATCTTTTCGAGTTCAATTCACTGGCGAAAACAAAAACTGACCATTATCTTCTCTTTTTGCATTCATTTACATTGTTCGCAAGTAGATGAAGTTATAATAAATGATATGTAACACCTTGTTGAGAGATTTCTCTTCATTCTTGAGAAAAGCTTCATTAGGTATTCCTCTCTCAGGAGAGCGATTCATATGGTATACAATATTACAATTGTTATCAAAATTTGACAGGAATATTTCAACATATGATGCTAGTCGTGATTACAGATGGAATGTGTTGAAGTTATAATATTTTCGCTATACTAGACTCACGCATTAAAAGGGACCCAACATGTGATGCATAGCCAAGAAGGAAGAAAATAATGAATTCTGTCGAATGCCCACACTGAAGGGATTTAAAAACATATTTTTGTCTAGATCGGCAGCACTGTCTTTCATTATAATGCCTAGTTTGAGCGCAATCTATGGACCAGGGACGCTATTCTTGACTATTCGCGTCCATGACGATCGTTCGCATGTCATGAATTTGCAAATAATATTTGACTTGGTTATTCTTGACCATTCGCATTTTACAAGGAGTGGTGTTGGGCGTCCGCAACTTACTTGCGAATGGTTTTAGGACGTCTTAGAACACCGATTTCATAACACATTGTATATTTATTCAGTGTTTTCAAGTTGATAAATTTATAGAATGTATACAGTAATATTATGTAATAGTCTATTTCTATTCTGAATTTGTGTATACTTTATTATACAGCAAAATTATTTGCAATGATAAGAACAAAAAACAACATGAAAACACATAAAAGAAATAAAATTAAAAAAATACTCAGAAAAAATTTCTTCACTGAATCCATATTTGAATTTTCAGATTGATAATCGATAACTAGTAATTTGGTATATTTACAAAAAACAAAAATGGCGTCGGTATTAATATCTAAGTGAACTCCACATTTCACATGTCAATTTTTCATGTGGTACAGTGGCCAAATAGAGATGTTGCCAAACTAATTCCAACAGGTCAGCGATATCATTCGTATGTCTTTGCGAATGGTGATCGAGAATACGATATCGTGCGATTGTTCGCAAATAGACCATTCGCAACTTGGCATATATACGCAGTTGCGAACGATGTCAAGAATAGCGCCCTAGTTTCTTTACAACAGTGGGTTAAGTCATTCTCCCTCACTAGTGCTCCACGATTTTTACAATGAACGAAATTACTGAACAAAAAGTCTGCCTTAAATTTTGTGTTGCGAACGAAATTTTGTGTGCTGACGCGTTGAAAATGTTAGATATTAATTTTAGTGAATCTGTTTTATCGAAAACCCGTGCATACGAGTGAATCAAATCTTGGGCTGTGAGATTGTCGAATACAGATCGGGTTCTTCTAATTTTTTCTCTGATATCCGCGGTCTGATGTATCATGAATTCGTTTCAGAGGAACGAACGGACAATAAGGAGTACTATTCGGACGTACTAAGGCGTTTGCGTGAGAAAATCCGTCAAAAACAGCCAGAACTATGGTAGAACAACTCGTAGATTTTACATGAGTGTGAGCGAATTCAAGGCCAAACACGCAATAAATACCACCGAATAACCAACATTTCGAATGGTTCAACTCCATGTGACTTCTTTTGTTCCTTAAACTCAAGTTGCCACTCCATGGGAATCGTTTTGAGTCTATTGAATCCATAAAATTGGTGTATTGCATTCAATGGAGAATACTTTGAAGGAGACAAAATGAATTTTAATAATCAAATTTAAAACTTGTGTTTTATTTAACACTTATTCAGATATGATTACTATTTGAAAGAATACTATTTCAGATCGTTGCTCAAAATTCAACAGTATCTTAAAACTTCCTCTACGTCACTGGATTGAAAGGAAAAAATTGACCTAAGAATGGTATACTTATTTGTTTTTGTCAATGAATGGACTCGGAAAAGGATATCGCATCCTCAATCTCCATTTTTTCATATCTCATTTAATAGTTACCAGGCCACCTTGTACAAAAACCTAACCATAGCCTTCGTTTTGCTACAAATTATCCATAATCCATGTGCATCTCTCGATATGAATATCATATGCTGAACAATTCCTAATTGTGAAAATCGACAGAAAGGAAATGTTGTTTACCTTTTGTTTCCCATGTAAATTGGGATTTTGCGAGGAAATTGAAGCGTAGCTCTTCTAGTGGGAAACATTATCTCGCTCATGAATATGGAATATTCCGTATTGTACGTTACACGATAATTGATCATCAACTATAATACGACACGACTTTCCATATTGATTGAACTGAAATTATTCTCGTGGAAAGATTCATCATAAACATTCAAAACGCCATAAAAAATCTAGAGGAGACTCGATTGGTCACTCTAGTTACCATAGAGATTGGACGTGAATTGGAGAAACGTTACCTTTAATGTGATTGGATGAAGAATTATGGTACTTCCACCTCTTTGGGGCGAAAAGTTTGGGCATAAATCTGGGGACCAGTTAAATAAATCTGATTTTCGTTATGGGATTGACATTTTCTATCATCCGAATGGCTTTTCTAGGCATGTAAACAGAAATTGCAATGTATAACAGTATAAATTCTCTACCAGACAAATGTGAGTTAGAAGTGGAATAAGACATTTTTATAGACACTTCTTCTTTCCACACTGATATTACTCGTTGTTGAGAGGGAAGGAGAATCATATTGTAACAGTGGACTTGACAATAATAATATATGATTATTGAAATGAAAATTCAAGATATACAAAGATACGAATATTGGTAAAATGAACGTGAGCAATTTTGTGAAGAGAACATAAAATTATTAATTAAAATGTAACGATAGTAAAATTGCATGAATTTGGCCTCGTAATGCTTTTGCATCCACCGTATTATCCAGATCTGGCCCACAGTAAGCTATTTCTATTCTCGGACCTCGAGACTAATTGCTGGACAACATTTTTGCACCGATAATATTAATAATAATAATTAAAATAATATGACTTCATTCAGAACAATGGTAATAATAATAAGAACAATATTTCAACATTGATTATAAAGTACCTAACAAGGTGAGAATGGAAACAGAAATTTATGAATATAAAACACAACATATATGGCTAAAACTCATGAATTGAATGGATAACTGCATGCAAAATATACGAAACGCATACACATTATCAATTATTATGAGTTCGATATATACCGGGTGTTTCACAGTGGATGGAACATTATTTCAGACTGTCATACATATGTTACATCAAAAGTTTATTTTGTACCTAACCTATTTATTAATACGAATGTTATCTTACATGCTAATATTATAATATGTCGAAAGAGCTGCGCTGGCTTCTTTTTGCAGTGTTCCACATTTGATGTTTTGAATTATTGAATGTTATTATTTTTGACATGGATACACCGTTGCTATGCCAGTACAGAAGGAATAACAAAGTTAGTTCTTTCACAGAATGAAGTTCATAGCCTACTATCTAAAGCACTATCCAATATTTATTTTATTGAAGACGAATTCATAACATAAGTGATCATAACTAAAAAACTGTACGAGATGGGTATGAGGAAAGTATACTCAATTAAATTGAAAAATGTTATAGCTTTTCAAATAAGTTATAATATACAAGGTGTTCCACTTGAGAAAAACACGGAGTTTCAGTCATTTTCATGAGTCTCCCTGTATACTGAAACAGAGATCTAGTTGATCGACAGAATACTTGATGGTGTTTTGCAGCTATAACCCAAATTGCAATATTTTGTAAGTTTGCATTGGGAAAAAATTCATATTTTTCAATGGTCAGGTTTTGCACAAAAATTGGACAAAATGATTTTTATCTCGAAAATCGTCACAGATAGGTACAGG
This sequence comes from Plagiodera versicolora, assembly GCA_037013635.1. Taxonomy (NCBI): domain Eukaryota; kingdom Metazoa; phylum Arthropoda; class Insecta; order Coleoptera; family Chrysomelidae; genus Plagiodera; species Plagiodera versicolora. Next base: position 3,705,578 of record CM072991.1, on the reverse strand, counting down.
GAATTATGTGGAAAAGTTGTGAGGAATCTTATGAGGATTCCGAAAATGATATAATTCACGAGGTGTTCGTTCCATTTGAAATAACAAAGTAGCTACTATTTTCTGATACAAGTGGCAACACTGCATTGATAAAAATATTTCAGACGGATAGAGCAAATTCGATTATTCACGCCCACAAATTTTCGAAATGATCTGTCTTTCTGTTCTCCAGATACTACTTATGTTCCATCCACTGTGAAACACCCTGTATAGGGTGGTAACGAAAACGCACCAGAGGATTTAACTACCAGGAAGAGATTTTATCGAGAAACTAGCTCGAATCAACAAGAACAGAAAAAAATTTGATTATATCTAGGGAAATATTCTCAACATTTGCTTAACAAAACGGTATTTTTAAACGAAATCGATTCACTTCTTGTATTCTAAGAAATGCAGTAGTGACATTTCAAAGGTCCATATCTTTGCAACGAGTTGCCGGCATTTCAAAAATAAAGAAGCAAGGTATAGGGAATCAAAAGGGCTTCTCAACGAGTTATCATTCGACTCCCATTCCCATTTGAAAAAAAATAGGGGATGCTACCCCCGCTCAGGAGAGTGAAGTTTGGGCAATACTTTTTGCGTCAAAAGTTGTCTCCCTCATATACAAAGTTGACGTGTTTCAGGTTTTTCTCGATAAAACCTCTTTCTGGTAGTTATACCTTACATTACGTTTTCGTTGGGCTAGCCTGTAAAATCATGTGACATTGACTCTGTTGCTGATTTAATTCAACTGATTTTCGCATGTCCAAGTCATCACCAGTATAGTTGTAAGCTTCTGGAGACTATCATTTTGAACAATATGAAATTGCCAATGAATTTTACTTCTTTATTATTCTGTGCTGAAAAAAAAACATCTACGATGAAAAAGTAATTTTGTTAGGAACAGCAAATTTGAAGCACAACCAGCTTCACCGAAGATCATCGACTTCGCCATCGGATTATTACAAAATATGCATCTATTCCAAGATAAATGTTTCAAAATGTGAGAAATAATCTTGAAAATAGATTATACTTTTGTGTAGCCCATAATGGAATGCATTTTGAGCATCTCAAAAAATAAAATAGCACTTTATAAAACATTCTTTATTTTATTATTCAAAATATACCTTTTTTGGACCCTGTATAAAATTTAGGGAGGATTCTTGTGCAGGTGAATTCTACTCCAAAGACCTTCGATTCAAGGTATCGTATATGGTGTTATTGTAGTTTTCCCTACCTCTAAAAATTTTTATCGAATTACGCTTTTCTAATTTTTCAAGTCCCAGAGATAATTGCATTGAAAATTTTCAAATTGACACCCTGTATGAGAAGAAAAGGAGAGTAAATATATCACAATCCAACATGAACAAGACAGACATATCACGCTTTTCATGAAGTGCTTTCCTTCTCTGTCCCCACCCGACTCAATCGTTCCTATACCACTATACCTGTGGACAGTTAAGGTGACAACATTGGGTAATTCAATCAACAGATGTATCATATACAACCGCAGAGAAACAAAAAATCGTCAAATGATTTGGATGAACTGAGCGAGTTACCAGAGGTGAATCGTTAAATATATTAAATTTTGTTTAAATATGTGATGGAATAATTTCTACAAAGAAAAAAATACTCCCCTCTCATAATCTTCTACAAAAAGAATTTCTCTAACTGATGGTTATGTAAATGTTCAATAATAATTTTTTTTTATTGGTGCCCCTTTTCACCCATTTTAAGCACGCCCCAGCGTGTTTAAATCGAACTTTAAAAAACGCGCGTTTTTTAAAGTTACCATGGCAACATCAACAAAGAAACGAGAAACGTGAAGTCTAAATGACAAATTTTTGATCATTGATCTGACAGGAGTACCTTGTAAATGTCAAATAAAATATTACTGACAAATGCAAAACTTTATTCAAACATATGAGTAACAATAAATATTTAAAAATGAAAATTGAAAGTACAATTGGTATTGTTTGATATATTGATATTTCTATTTTGTGAATCAGAGGAAATGGAATTCAATTTAATATTGTTAACATTCTCAGAACTCAATGAGGTTGAACGTCCATTAATGGCATCCCCAATAATATTTGAAACATTCTTGCTAATGCTCTCTTCAACGTAACCAGTCGCCACAGCTGCCGATTTCCATCCTACTTGTCGTTGGATTTGATCTATTGTCATGCCACTATTTGCCATAATGGTTGCGGACGTACGTCGAAAAGCATGTCCCGTGTATTTCTCAGGATCATCCAATTCAAGATAACGTGCAATTTGCAAGGGGCATGATCCAAATGTATTAATACCAACCACTTGATTGGTACATTTCCCCTTATCATATCGTAAGAAAACTCGGTCTGTGCTTACATTCTGGGGGCGCAATGATAAATACTGCTTCACCAAACGCACATAACTAATTGCTTCATTGTCGGCTACAGTAAAACGTCGAACCTTCAACCTTGCTCTATTTCGAGCACTTCGGCTGCGCCGTCGTGCTCGAAAACTCGCGCGTGTTTTAAAGACCTGTTTATCCACTTATACTTTAATATACTAATATCTCATTTTTATGGCAACACCTGCCAAACAGATTCAAAAAATTCTAATGAAAATTGAATGAACGATTCAGTTCGATATTGTCACAAACACCGCAAGACATAGTCCGAGAATTGTAATCACTCACTATATGTAAACCAATCCATGTTCGACCTCAGGTGCGTTTAAACCTACATGACCCGAATTTGAGTCAATTCAAGTTCACGAGTTCATTACCAGACATATTGTTACAATTCGCAAATAATCACGTTGAACTCACTAAGGCATGTTCGCATAACAATCAAAACGAATAAAAGTAATTGAAGACAGAGTTTTAGGGGATTCTTGACTCAGTCTTCAGAGAGTCCTGAGTTAGTCTAAAAGGGTAGGTAGGCGTCCGAAGGCCTAGTTCGGACGCCTATGCTACAATTCTTCTTGATTACCCTCATTTCTCCTGAAGACTGGGTTTCCAGCATTATTGTATATTAGGGGTGAGCAATTGTATTTTCTCATTTATTCTCGTTTGTATCATTGAATATTTCCTGAAGGATGTACCATCCAAATTGTTAATAAATTATATGTTTCTTTGGTATTTCATTCTGTTATTGAAATAGTTCTATTCATATTTCTTGAGTATGACCCAAGCGACAGGGGTGACCCCAAAAAACATCCCCTGTACGCGACAATATGTTCAAATACCTATCCTATGTAAAATCATCGTGAATTTTTTCGCAAACAGGCGATTCCGACAACTTACACTTACGTGTAACATCATCCAATATTCCTCTTCCGAACTATTCGAGTAATGTTGTCTCAATTTTATGCATGCTATTATATTCGCACTCATCAAATTCCTACATGGAAGATAAATTCTTTACGAAGGTGTATACAGGGTTTCGGGGCTTGCGCCAGGTGTATTCGATTTTGTTTATAGTAATTACTCTTTGCCTGTCATTGGTTCTGATTCTCGCTGTATCCAAACAGATAAATTAACTTAACGGTTTTCAAAATCTGGACCGCTATAAATTTCTCTCGAATTGACATTTTACAGCTAACATCTTTTGTTAGGGGAAATATATGATTAGATTAACAGCGATGTGTAAACATTTGGAACGATAAATATGAAAGAGCTGTGGAATATCTGAGATCCAACTGAAGGTAATTGATTGCGGCTACTGCATCATTCAGAAAATTTCAACATAAATATGGATAGTTAGTACTCATAACTCTAATATTTTACTTTATAATTATGACAGCGAGTCATATATTTATATCTTCTATAGCTTAGTTTATTTTATATTTGCGATATGATTTTGAAAATTCACCCTGTATATACTACCCAGGCAGAGGTTACGAGACAATGATTGATACAGTGTATAAGTTTTATATTGACTATTTCATCACTCCACAACCAATTACGTATTATTTTTATCCCAAACATTCAACACTGATATAAATACATACTTTTCAATGGAACAGAGAATTTATATAAGCTATCTATTCGACTATGGGTATGGTATACAGGGTGGCCCATTAGTAATGAGGATAAGAATACAGAAAAATATTGTTGAATTTGCACAGGTACACCTTTCTGATAGACTATTTTGGAATATACAGGGCGTTCAGTCTGAACGGGAAAACATGGAGCTAACTTCTTCAAATAGGATATTCTGGATACCACCGAATTCAGCGCGAATTTCTGTATCCGGTGCATGTTTTTATAAATCAGTAATAAGTGAGTGAAGTGATTTGTGAGATCTTTTTTTGGGTGAGCATCAATTAAGGATATTTCAATTAGTAAAAACATCATCATTTAAAATGGAACGTTATAGTATATTTCATTACCAGTACAGAAATGAGGATTTTTCCGTGCGCACGAGACAAATTCTCGGCGCAGCCGAACACGGGAAGTCATGCAAGAACGGAAAATCCATTTTTGGACGAGTAATGAACGATATTTTTTATTGTACTCAGGTACCTGAAATCAACATAAACAAAACTACATTTCCTCACAGTAAGGAAGTCCTGACGTTTTCTTCAAGAAATTTTGACAGGAATGTCAAAATTTCCTAGCGATTTGCGGAAAAATAAAATTTGTCATCAATAAATAAATCGTTGCTATAGACACATTACTCGTAAGCGCACGGAAATAGGGATCGGGAAAAAATTTCCGTGCGCTGTTCCGAAAATGTCATATTTACTGTATTTTATAAACATTTGAAAATGTTGTATTTTCTGTTAAGTATAATAAAAATTATATTATTTCACAATCTTGTGAAATTATTTCATGCTTTCGAATCATGTCTATATATTGTATTCTCTGGAATTCGATATTTAAGGAAATCAGATCAGTACATGGTGGAAGATCACCATAGAATTCAACTTTCTTGCTTGTGATTCTCAGTGGAAAGATGAAGGTAATTATTTCGGTTTTTATAAAATTCAGTGGTATCATAAAATCAATACGTTGTCTTGCACTTCGATGTTTTTTTGAAATAATAAATGTAATATTCCATGGATTTCCTATATTATAGTACTTGCTTGAGATCTCTCCATAAATATGAATTTATGAATGCGAATCCACATTATTATGACAATCATATTAGTTTTTTTCAATTCTCTTATTCCCACTAATAACCGGTTCGGTGATTTTGTAACCTCTAATGACATAAAACTTATGAGGATATATTTTGGAAAGAGCAAGATAAATTTTTTTATATTGCTTGCTAAATGAAGAATTATGAACACGTTGTTGAGTTATTCGAACTGTCAGTGAATATACTCCAGCAAAAATTTCCACCCCGTATATCCAAAACATTATAAATTACATGAGCTGGATTACATCCATTCTAGAATAATATGAAACATTCTCAACAAAATCGATTAGAACTTGATTTATGAAAAAGGTGACCTGAAGATATTTATATTAATAACATTTACTTTGGACCAACTGTAAATGAAAAAGTAGAGACCTCGATTCTATGAAAATATTGATTCTTGTCCAATTACGTATAACCAAACGACACTAATTGATTTATTTTGTTTTATTGACTAGAAATAGGAAACCTCATTTAGACTTATGAAAACAATAGCCGTCTGAAAACATATGGAAAAGGTTTATTTCCAGATTCCATTCAGACCTCCCTTTCAATTGAGTAAATATTACCTCTGTTCTATACACCAGTATTTCAACACCGAGTTAAAAATAGATACATCCCAGCCAGCACTGACGACTATAGCATCATTTTTCCGCTAGTAATTATTTTCTGATCCCCCAACGACATTCATAATGACTTTTATTTTATCGATGAACGACACAGGGGAAGAATTCGATACGGGTCATTGATCTTCCTTCGCCACCAGCTTTTTATCTACGAGCAACAAAAAGACCGTTCCAAACAGATTTATTAAGAATGGCGATCAATTTTCACCAGTGACAGCGATATGAAATCACTTGTCACTCGAGAAATCAACGGTTGACTTTCGTCCTGAACGGCCACACGATTTGAATCCTCTTGATTCATTTCGTCTGGGTTGCGTTGAAATGTTGATGGCCCCAAAATGAATATCTCTGCTACCCACGAAAATTCCAATTTCACATGTTCGACCCTCAAGCGTCCCGATATGAGGTGTACAATATGAGATCGCCAATTGAATTTTCCATATTTTCAATTATTGATGACATGCTCGGTATGATACAGCTCTGGATCAAATATCTGGGAGCTTGACCTGGATTCCCCTATCATCAGCGCCAATTAACCACAATCAGAAAATTGCCATTGATGATTATTGTCAGCGTTTATTGTAACGCTAGGTATGAAATGTAATGTACAGGAACTGGATCAAAGTTCGCGGTTTGAGTTGACTTTAATGCAATCTCCATCCTCCTGATGTGACGGCAAAATTGTTTCACCAAGTTTGGGAAAGGCCTTCTGATGTTGGTCTAATGATTGGATCGTATGGGAAGTATCGGACCGTTGTCAGAGTGTATTATTCATACTACATGGAAATAGGGAATGTGTAATTTAGTTCTATAAGGACCTTGGGCCGATTCAATCCCTGTCGTAAATTAATCGTATTCACAGATGGTGTCACAGTTCCTTGGCATATCTAACCAATCACTATTTTATCTGACTGAATTAGCTTATACATAAATTCCATTCAGAATATGAAGAAAAAATTGAAAAGCTAGTGGACTAGCTAGGAAGGGGTCAGCTACACCCTACTTCGGTCTGGAGCCAGCTCTTGGCGTGCCGAAAAACACAATTGGGAGTTGCATCAAAATAAGGGTCAAAATACTACGAAAAATAGGCTGGGATAACACACTAGGGCAAGAATATAGTGAAGTTATTCAGGTAACATGTGATAAATGAATTGACGAGATACTTAGATTGAGAAGAGATAGGATAAGACTACTAACAGGTCATGCACCTAGATTTTGCAGTTTGGAGCCTGAGACTATTCAATACATTTCGTGCAATTATGAGGCACTAAACTACAGAAGAGTAACGCAAAAAGAGGAATCTGAGTCACACTTAGAGAACGCAGGCATCTTGAAACCTGGTGACCTATGTAAAGTTCTCAAATGTTCTTCTGGAGTATTAGTCCATCATTCGGACCCCTCAGCAAAATGGATGACAAAAAAATAAAAAACGTAGAATATAAATGTCAATGAATTTATGGAGTTTACAAGAAAACCATGTCCATCATTGATGGAATGCAAACTTTGATGTCACATTCATTTTCGTGTGAAATGGTATCCATGTTACAAAAAAGAACTCATCAGAGATATTTAGATATTTGTGCATCGCCGAATATGGCGATTCTGGTCGATCACTGTTCAAACAGCGAAATATATGTTGGTTCTAGCAAGCATTTTAATCATGAAATCAGTGTATCCGATTCTTTTTTAATTCAAGTATCCATCATCACATTGAGCTCCACTTTTGATTCATGCATTTTCATCGAAAATAAAAATGATTAAACAGAGATAATGATAATACACAACATGAAATATTCCAGTAAAATTCCAGTGAATTCATCAGTGATCATTTCTGATTGTTGGAATGCCCACGAGCTTATTTGACGCTGGACGCTTCAATTTCATGGAAAAACTTCACTCGGTTCGCTTATACTCATTTTTGAAAAACCACGGAAAACAATAAACGAATGAGCATGAAAGTCGAGAAACGCTTCTAGGTCACAATCAACGTTATCCACAAGTGAAACAAATCGTGCATTTATGTTGAAGTGCACCGGAACGCATATTCAATCGATTAGAATCAGTGATATTCACAAGTTGAAACCAGTACAGTTTGATCTCATTATGGATAAAGTAGAAGCACACGTGTTCTGAAATCTGGACTGCGTAGGTCTGCTGTTTTTTTGTGTTTTGTGTTTTGAATGGTATAAAATGCACTTGTGGATACCAACATCAAAGGGAACTACAGCAATTGACCTAACTGAATCAGCACTTTCGAAATCCTCCATAAGTACGGATTTCTAGAAGAAACCACCGTAGCGTTGAACAAAAAGTTGAAAATCGCAACGAGGGTAGTCTATATGTATACTGAGGAATTCAACCATCATTCAACCATCATCAACTGTGAGTCTTACTTTCATGTTTCATATCTGATGTGATGTACTCCTAACATAATAAAGAAGTTTGTAAATGATCAATACATGCTTTAAAAGTTTAAATTAATTTTATGAGGATGAACAATCCAGGTGAACGATTTCTTTGATGTCTCGAAGCAGTTTTATTTCCAATTACAACGGCTGATGAATGCCGTTGCCACCAGTGAAAGATAAACGAATCTGTACCAAATTATCCAAAATCCTGAGACTCTCGCAAGTAACACTCACCCGCAGGATATGATCCAGATTTCCTACATCCGAAACTTCATGCCAAGTGTCGCTTCCTATACGTTTCACGTTACGAAACTTTCCGTAATTTCTCATGCAGAAAAAATGAGAGACAAGAACGAGCTTTCTTTCTTGCCGGGGCAAGTTGTTTGGCTCGAGGGCGATGGTGAAGAAGCAGGAAAACTTGGGACGAGAGTAACACTGATGATGTTTCCCGATTGTCTCGACTGGCTCGATGCGGCTAGGAGATATCGAAAAACAAATGAAAGTCGAATGGTCTGCAGAAAATGAAATCGGATTGTCAACTGGTCCGCAGGAGAAAATGGAAAGAGATGAAGGAATATGCAAATTGATGTAATGACTAGATACGAGAGCGATAAAAAATATTTGTCTACTTGAGATTAAACGAAGAAGATATCCAGAATAAAAAAAAATTGCGAAGGAATATGAGTAGATATCACGGAAACGCTATAACTCTGTACAACTCCCTTCACAGTTTTCCTATCCACTCATCGAGTCAAGAATAATAAAATAGAATGCCAATCGATGATACCTGGCCAGAAAATGTTATGCGATAGCAACTTTTTTCTGATCTGTGCACGTACAATGGACTACCTTGATATGGCCAAATTTCTACACTCATCTTGATCCCAATTGGAGGTATATCAAATCTTATCATATACGATATTGCAAAATTTCCTGGGATTTGAGTAACATTGAAGTCATTATCAAATTCGTTAGGAACGGATTGAATGAATTAGATTTTTATTCCTATTGAAGTAAGCAAAAAGTGTTTATATGCATGAAATTCAGGATTAAAAATAATTTTGAGATAATTATGAAGACAAATATACAATGAAATTTTGTTGTGGTGATTGAGCCTCATCAATCTGTATGACATTCATTGAAATAATATAGTAGAAGATGACTGCAGAATTTATTGAATGTGCATAATCTACCTACGCTCTGTCACTTACTGAAATATAGTTGAAGGTTTTGTGGTTAAATCTACAAGAAAATTTATTGAAATTATTTGGAATTCCCTAGACACGAAAAGTGAACCTTCTTTATTATATAGATTTGAATTGATAATAATGACTCGGTGTATATGGTTTAAGGGTATATTTTTGTAACAATTAATCGAAAGCGTTCAAAACCTTATAATCGTGGAGTTATGAGTATAAATGGACAAAATTTAATGGTAGATACATCTGAAAAACGATTCGTACTCTCATTGTGAGATAAGTAGTTGAAAATCTAATAAATAAATAAAGCAGTGCTTTTCACGACGTTGTGTGTATCTAAACTCTTTTTCTGGATAAAACTACTGAACTGAACTGCTTATTAGACAATGGGAGTCTGAAACTCCAAACAGAGAAATCTGGTGGGCAATGCGATTGTTCTGTCATAATGTTTTGGCGAAATTTAGTGTTATGAGATTAATTTGCTATGGTTACGTTTTCAAATCAAGAATATACTGTATTCACTTAATTTACGGATACTGTGACGGAAATGTGACAGCGTCTGTAAGGGAATCTCACTGGAGGTTTCCCGATGGAAGAATAACTGATAAGAAAGTATTGCATTGTCATTTGACGGAAAAAGGTTATTTTCCTGAAACTACTTCAGAAAAGAAGTGAATATTCAATGGAATCGATTGAAAATGATCTATTTTTTATCCTATTCGTTTTATACTATATGTATATCCTGGAATAGTTGAGCTTATAAACCAAACTGAGAATGATTGATGGAGTTTGGAATCTCTCACATCCCAAGATCTAATAAAAATCGATCCATTTCGTTTCTCTTAGTTGAGCAGGATGAACATGATTCACTTGTTACAGTACAAAAATTGATGATTTTTACTGAGGCCGATCCTGATACAAATTAGGGTAGATCTGGTCATGCGCACTTGAGATGCTCTTGTTCTTTCAACAACTTTTGTTTCATTTGATTAGCATTCTGGTTGTATACAGGGTGTTCCACGTCTCGATGTTCATAGCTTGAGGGCATATTTAATTTCAAGTCGAAAATTTTTGTCCCAAACCTTAGTCGAGGTGTTATGAGTAACAACAAATCAACAGCGTCTGTAGATAGAAAAAAAAAAAAGGAATATTGAATACAGTAATGTGATATTTTACCAAAATGTTTTCAGTAATTGTTCAAGAAATATGCCCTCAAGCTATGGAAATCTAGTAATGGGACACCCTGTATATATATTTTTTAATGATCGACTCTCTTAGAAAGCAATATCAGAACAATTTCCAGATCATTTCCTGCAAGATTCAGAGTTAGTATTTCCAATTAACTCGAGATTACCTGACTATTCTAACCCCAATCTATTATTTTTTCAACGATGTTATTGCATACAACCGCAAACTCAGTCTCGAGTTTTATCTATGATCACGTTTCGCTCTAGTGGCATTGTATTTTTCAATGGACGATTATTTAGAGGTGAACCGTAAAGATATGTTAATATGTCGTGCCGTAAAAATCATTACTTTCAGAAATCTCCATTTATAAATAGTATGACAACATTTTATTGTTTATATCAGTAGTTAGCTTACTCTATCAATTATTGTCGTGTTGAAACTATCGTCTTTCTCTTTTGCACTAATGTTATCCTGATTTAGGATGCGCTGGAACGCAGTCAGTGGCGTAGCTATACCCGTTGCAAATAATTTGGATGGGACACTATCACTGAAAATTGTTTCAATTTTTGTCTAACATCAGTTACCGTTTTAATACTAAGCTAGTGGCCTCTTGGGCTGCGACACTGCCCCCGTCTTTTAACATTTTTCCAGACCTGCCATCCTATAGTTACGCTACTGTAAGTAATAACTTACACCGGTTTCGTGGGATAAGGATACAGTTTTGATTTGCGCAGTAGATTGAACGAGCCGACATGGAGTGAGTTACTTTTTTAACAGATAGTTCGACAGCTGCCAATTACAGTTTGTTATCGAGTTTGTTCTATAGCTTATTTATTCGAGCAAGATAGTTGTGACAGTTCTCCAGAAAGTGCGATGTTGCTGCTTGCCATTTCTTTCTATAATTCTTCGAAACAAAAAGTTTGAGTTTATCATACAAATTGTTTTAAAAAATCTTTCAATTGAAAAAATTATACACCAGATCTGGAAAGTATCCTCAATATTCGTGAATATTTCGACTAGAATTGAAAAATGTTCACTAGCGGATCAGAGATTCCTCTCCAGAGATAAATTTGACATCCTTGTGAAGTCAGTATGTTGCCACAATAATAGTTAATAACTAAAAGTTTCCAGCCATGTCTCAACCAATTAGACGTGTTGTGGTTAGCAAAATACTTTCAATTTTGCACTAATAGTATTGAAAGATAACCCAATCTGTCATGAATATCTTCCTTGAATAAATATACTGTAGCATGAAATTTCCAATGGTTTGAAGCTCAGATCTGGATTTGCAAGCGATTCGAGAATTTCATCGACTTGAAAGCCTATTTTAGATCTTGATCATCATGTGTTTAAAAGTCCAATAAGGAGAGGATTAATCTTAATGAAATTGTGAATGACGAAAAATATGTCCAATATGTTTTGTTATCCTAACTTCAGAATAGTTACTAAAATTTCAATAAAAATGAGAATAGAGTGTTTAATTAACGATGAAAAAAATTTTCGAACAGGAGAATTGAATATTAAACTCAATTCCATTAGTATAATCTCAAAATTATCCGTAATATGCGCTTCAAGCTCTCAAGATGGTGATGATAAAGATAGAGCTGAAAGCTTTCTTGTGCATTTTGAAACGTATTCGGACGATTCAGCGACATTTATTTCATCGTCGTTAATGTTCAAGTGAAACAGCTGGAGCACCATACATTGGGCTCATTAAATGACCCCACAAAAAGGAATCTAGGGGACTCAATGATCCGGGAAGTGCTGATCTAAATACTGACGAACAGGCCGAAAATAGTGCAAGGATGCGTCGTGTTATTGAAATATCAGCTGATCCTCTACATAATTTCGTGAATATACTCAATTTCGTTTTCAGATACATTTGTACATGTATATGAAGAACAAGATAGTTGAGACAGCTCGACAAATAGTGCGGTATTGATTGACGGTTAATGAACGTAGAACAGTTCGTACATTATTTTCGGAATTTTTTTATAAAATCAATAAGTTTTTCAGCAGATCGGAGATTCCTTCGATGGGAAGTTACTCTTTAGCCACAATTATTGATGCCTAAATGTTTCCATCCATTCTCAAACCGATTTGAAATTCAGTGGTTAGCTAGATACTTTTCATTTTGTATTAATGGTATTTAAAAAATAACCAAATTTGTCAGAACTATATTCCTTAAATGAACAAACCACACCTTGAAATCACTTGTAGAAATCTGTTGATACATATATTAGCCGAAAAAACAGAAACGCTTATTCACATTTATTATCAAGTCAGAAGTTATTCAAATCAGTAATTTTGTTATCCCGATGAATTTTTCGACTGTAACTATCAAAATCTCTCATTCCACTAACCATATTCTACCAGATGTTTTAGTTTGTCTCGTAAATTTCAATATCCATTTATTAAACTTCGAACAAATATATTTCTGGTCTGTGATATTTATGTAGTCATTTTCTTTACATCATTGTTATTGGTTCTGTAGAGTTTAGGAATACAATTATTATCAATCTGAGATATTTAAATGAGATGCCATATCGTTGTGAAATTACACATATTTCTCCATATTCCATTCTCATTTTCAAAATTTTTCTATGATACAACGTTAATAGATTCCTGAATTCAGAATGTAATTCTAGTTTTATAGAAATGGTTTTATACTCCTCCAATTCTTATGTAGCTGTGATGACTTTTGAGACAAGAATGAAAAATAATTTATTGTTTTTGATTGGACAAAATAACATTTTTGAATTTTATTCGTTTTCGATATAGTTACCACCATCTATGAAAAATTCAGCTTAGAATTGAATTTTGCATTCGCACATTCTCGATAATTTTTTTGTAAATAACGGAAATTAAAAATGAAAGCCATAGAAGTTGAATGCTGATAAATTCATGTCAAGTTCATACTTTGTAATTAAGAATAGCTGAAGCAGAATAATAATAAGAGAAAGGCCTACCTATTTCTCCCAAGAAGACCTGTTGCGCCGACACAATGAAAATACAGTTCGAGCTGGAACACTGCGAAGTTGGTCCGAATACTCGAAGCCGTCGCGATGCACTGTTATCACCGGCGTCGGGACGGGCGTCGACACGCGCATACCAAACAGACGCAATGTCCAAGAATTGATACGAAGACGGAATTTTCAGTTTTCCAGTCCCTCTACCCATTTCAATCGTCCAACTATTGGTATTGAAAGTCGGAAACGCGTTTCGATATTACGTAAATTATCAGGACCGTATTTAATCGTATCCTCTGTAGCCCACGGTGATAGCGACTAATTGCTAGTTCGCGTGGTATCACGTGACCCACAGCGAGAATGTTCCCCTATCCTCTTATTAGTTGCAAGGAAAGCAGCAGTAGCTGTAGGAATAGCTTTCCACTATAACCTTCGGATCCAGAATGTACAGGGTGTCTCGAAACAACTTCAATGGAAGCTAGAGTTCGAAATATGCTGATTGAGACTGAAATAGCTTTGGGCGATGAACATGAATTCTATTCCAAGATTTTCTTCAATATTTTTTGATCCTCGAAAGAAGAGAGAGACATTTGCCTCGAAAGCAATCGAAATAAATTTGAATTTTTCCATGAATGATTCCTAATTTTCAACAAGTTTTTTTTACTTATACCAAGCTCCTATAATGTTCTTGATTAAGTGTTGAAATATTCAAGTCATTATCATGATGAATCCACGAAATGATATCAATCAGATGATTGTAACAAAAGTTGAAGATATTGGTCCTAGATGAGATCCCTGTGGTATGTCTGTGAATCCAATGATTTTGGTTTTTCATGATTCACCAGAATAGTGATTTTCATTACATCACGAACTCTTCCTGATATGATTTGTTGTCCCCCTGTACATACTTCACATAATAAACTTTAAATCTCATTGAACTGTTGTTTATTCTTTTTTTTTTTTACAAAACGTTGAAATAATGGAGTGATATTTATTTCATTCCTCAATACACCTCCTCCTTGCTATACATTATATTTTCTATGAATTTATCATTAGTTTCTTTCTTCTTCTTCATTGTCATCATTTGTTGTGCCTCAGGACCGACATTTTTGTTTTCCGGTGAATTCCATGATTTGAGTTCTGGCTTTGCGAACAAAGTGAAACTGATTGCACTTGTGAAGAGAAAAACTGTTGCTATCCAGTACACTTTCTGCCACTGTCCGATTGTTTGCTGTAACAAAAATAATCTCATACTCACACTTCGCAAGATCCCCTTAAGTGTTTTCATTTTGAACAGTTCCCCTTAATGAAACTATTAAACTCGGTAGGTGATGAAAGGAGTTGTTTTGTTTGAGTAGATCATTAACGGAATCATTATTAGTATTCTTTGAGTTCCTTTGGTGTTGCAGAACAAAAACTTCTAAGTGGAAAATTCAATATTATGTTTTATTTGAACGTTAAT
The DNA here is from genome assembly GCA_037013635.1 of Plagiodera versicolora. Classification (NCBI taxonomy): domain Eukaryota; kingdom Metazoa; phylum Arthropoda; class Insecta; order Coleoptera; family Chrysomelidae; genus Plagiodera; species Plagiodera versicolora. Next base: position 3,690,576 of record CM072991.1, on the reverse strand, counting down.
TATTGTCAATACTATTGCGACGATGTGAGAGTAAAGTTCGGTCTTCAAAAGAAAACAAAAACAGTTTATATGAAAGCTATCAAACCTTTGCTTGTTTGATGGATGTTGACCTGATTAAGAAAGTTTTACAGGGTGTCTCTGGAAGGTGCGGAAAATATGCTACCTTACATTCCCGAGGCTTGGATATGGCAAATCCAACACGACTTATCATAGACATAATTCATGGAATTTGTGGATGAATCATTGTTTGGGTGTTCATTTGATACTCCCAATCAAGATTCACATCGATGATATATCAACATTAGTATTTATAGTGACAAATACAATATCGCGAATGTCTTGAATATTGTGGTAATGAGATCTTAAAGAATAGCCAACTCAATATCGAGAGAGCATTACGATAACTCCTCGAATCGATTTCAAGATAAAGGCCCTTGAAGTTGGGACACTTGACAAATCATTTGACGGTAAGTAGTTTCTCTACGGTTATATAAATATTCATGTTCCATATGCTCATTGAAATCGACGACGACTTCTCATCGAAGACCACATCTGAATTACTTCTCATCGTATTGTGCATAGGAACAACTGACAAGTTAGTCGAGTGGGGACAGTGGAAGGGAAGCAATTTTGGAGAAGAGCGTTGTGTCTCTACTGATTATGGAAGATAACAATAATTTCCTTTCTGCTTCCAGATGTCTCCCTATATTGCGAATAATTTTTTTCTGAACCTGTATAAATATTGAATGATTCAGTAAATATAAATTCAAGACAGGTGAACAATTTCGAACAATTGTAATATTTCAGACCTCTATTCTGCTCTGAATATTTGGAAATTGTTTTCTTTTTTTTTATTAATTTTCATAGTGAATCCTAATTGATATCGAATGTTACGGTGGGATATTTCTTTTGTCAATTCCTCCGGATTGAGCTTAACCTAAACGTCTTCTTTTCCATAATCAGAATAAAGTATTTTGATATGTCTTGTTCAACATGGCGTTTGTCACATGGCTTGTATTCTTTTAATATTTTTGTATTTTGTTGTTGAATTATTATGCGCTATTTGACATATACGAGTTGTCTCAGGTGTAAAACATTTTTTTTATTTAAATTTGTGAAATTTGAACTGGTACAGCGGGTAAATGAATGAATGAATGGATGAATGAATAGGCGACAGGGATTTTGTGACATTATTAGTACGAGAATGGATGGTGATGAAAATCGCCTTCTCAACATCTGCTTTTCTGATGAATCTACATGTTATTTTGATATGTCAATTCAATTATTCTCCACGAAGTTTATACTAAAGAATTCATTATCTGGGCCGTTTTTTCGGGAGTTCGTTTGATTGAAATACTACTTGTTGACTGTAACCTGACAAGAAGCAACCAAACCAGAATCTCCATACTCATGAATGTGAGACACTCATTCAACTTATTTTCTTTTCAAAAAAGTTTGTCCACCGTGATTTATACGATGAAATCCCGTCTTGGATGGCCAATTCAATCAGACTTTGCACTTTCCAACAACCTACTTTATTTGACCAACTTCACCTCGGCAAACTAATAAAATCACACACGCGGTACAGGCGGCAAAGAAAAAGCAATCCCCGAAGGTATTACGTGTGTACTGTCTCGGTTTCAACTTTTTCTACCCTCCTTCGAGGGTCGCGGAAGGACATAATATGACTTGCACTCTGTTTTGTTTCTGCTCTGAATATTAGGGATATTATGGATATAGAAAGTCTGGAGGCAATGCATGGGGATATTTTGATAGGTGAAGGCGAGAGAGGGTAATGTTTCGTTTGGAGTTTGTGTGCTTACATTTTGGAAGGTTAGGTAACCGACTACAGCAGGAGTACAGAAGCCGACGATAGCAACTGCAGTATTGACCAATCCCAGGATCACACCTGAAAAAAAAAAACAACAATATTTTCAGCAGATTTAGACGGTAGTGGCCGTAATCCATGTAATCCAGAATTTTTGTACTCAATAAAAAGTTTTTAGAGTTTATTTCAGATTGATAGTTATATAACATCTGGTGAATAAGTGTTTCCACCACTAGACTGAGTAAATACAACATTTTGAAAAATACTGACACAGTTAGGTCACTTGCTGTCGGTCCCTTTTATTTTGGTGTCCACAAGTTCAATTTTTTATAAGACAAGTACGCAGGTAACCTTGCACAGACATGAGAGTCACCGCTATGTTCAACCTATGTAAAATTTTGACGGAATCGAATACGACCGTGTCCAGCTTTAAAAAAATATGATCTCACCAACATCCAACATGGAATCGATATGTAAATAATTTTCTCTGATAGAATAGAAAAAAAAAATGATAATCCCAATTAACTAATGACCGTGAGATCACTTTCACATCGTCTTTTGAACGATTCAAAACGAAGTGTCCACTACGCATATATCTCTTCAGTGGACATGCGCACTCCAAATTTCAAGACACAAAAATTTGCTAAGTGATCCAACTGTCTTCAGGATAGAATTGAACTGTGAAATCACTCTTTTAAATATCTTGCTACTTCTACTGTGGTCAACAGTTCACAATGACGCCAAACGTAATTGACATTTTTCAAAACGATTTCCACACAATCAGCTGTTCAATGCGAATTGTTTATTTTTTCGTGCCATCATTTACTTCAAGAGCCAATTTCTATACAGTGAGGACCAAAAGTCCGTCGCCCCCCCTGTAACTTCTTTATTCTACATATTACAAGAAAATGTTGAAAACATAAGTGGTAGGGTTTCATTCGATCACCTCAATGGTTTGAGTTTCATTTATACAGAGTGTCTCAAATAAGCACGGTGACTTGAAAGTTAATTTTTTTTCAAATGGGACACCCTATATTTCATTGCATTTTTACATTCTACGTTGAATTCTGAACAAGTTTGATGAATAGTTTTCTATCAAAAAAGTTAATAGTTTCGGACTTATGAACACTTGTAAATAATTATTTATGTGTCAAGAAATGCATGGTGGACATGTCGAACATCTTTTAAAATAGATAAAAACTCACCGTTTTTAGTAATAAATTAAAATATCTCTTCAGTTTCTAATGATTCTTGATCTGTATTTATGGACTTCCTTATTTGTTAATAAAATGTTTCAACTTCATTTGTACTAGTTTTTCGTAAGATTCAACAACTCTAACAATTGTAAAATGGTACGACGAGGTAAGTTACACATGGTGCCATCAGCAGTTTGCAACATTGGATAGCTTTCAAAAAGTTAGGATAGGGAAGTGGAATACATTGTGATCTATTTGTTACGATTTTCTCATTGAACTTGCGCAAAAGTAGCCGAAATAATTATTTACAAGTGTTCATAAGTCCAAAACTATTAACTTTTTTGATAGAAAACCATTTATCAAACTTGTTCAGAATTCAACATAGAATGTGAAAATGCAATGAAATATAGGGTGTCCCATTCAAAAAAATTAACTTCCAAGTCACCGTGCTTATTTGAGACACTCTGTATGAATGAAACTCAAACCATTAAGGAGATCGAATGAAACCCTACAACTTATGGACTTAAAATTTTTTGTAATATGTAGAATAAAGAAGTTACAGGGGGGCGACGGACTTTTGGTCCTCACTGTATAGATCTACTATGGATTCAGTGAATTATACAAAGATGAGAATCATTATTCATTTTCAATTTTTCCAATATAAGTAACTCCATTATTATATCACTTAGTTCAATGGTTAATTCGGGATCCACCGTACCTAATGCTCATTTAACTGTAGTCCATTTATTCAAGAAGGATATTTGTGACAGCTTGCCAGAAAGTGCAGTGTTGCTGCTTGTCTTTTTTTCAAGGATACTCCGAGAGAAAGTAATGTTGAGTTGATCATTTGAATTGTTTAAAAAAATGTTTTTGATTCATGAGAATATACACCAAAATCAAATAACTATTGAATGTGGATAACAGTTGAACAGTTTTTTCAATGTTTGTGGAAATTTCGACAGAAATCAACAAACTTCATCAGCAAATCAAAGATATCTCTCCGATTGAATTTGGCATCGTACTGAAATCACTGTGAAGTATTGATGCCTAAATGTTCCCAACTATATCTCAACCAATTAGAAAATCAGTAGTAAGCTAGATACTTTTCATTTCAAATTAATGGTATTGGAAGATAACGGAATATGTCAAAACTATCAAATAAATAGACTATATCAACAAGAAATGAATGCTAGTTATGGCATGTTGAATACTTGATAATGATATCAGTGAGGTACTACAAAATATCACAAAATTCATCTCCAGATAATGAATTTGTGATGTATTATTAATGGACCTAACCTAACCTAATCTAACCTATTCCCAATGAGTCGAGAAATTAGCTCGAGAATATAAACCGGAACAACTTAATCACTTACACAAATCCTATACAGAACTTCGCGGTTAAATGAATTCATTCATGGAGTTTATAAATTATCCAAATTTACGATACCGAAACCGTATCTCTTCATCGACAGGTAATAATCGGCAACTTCACCATTCATCGGACGAATTACAGTGTATGTATAGTGAGCCTTCCATTTTCCATAGTAACTGTGATGTTGACAGCTTATAAACAACTGACTATTAAACCCACCAAACAGGATTTTCACAGCGTTTATTGGGTTGTAAATTATGCCGAAGGATACAGTTACGAGTATAAACGGTTGAGTTCATAAGTTTATGAGCGATCTTTTTAGGAACTCCATTAATTTGCAAAGCATAAAGACCAGAGGGTTTATCGCTGTAAACAATCGTTTCGGGGTCGCTTGTTTTCAGACAAATGAAATTTATCAACACCTTTTATTAACTTTCCGAGGAACGAATACATTTTCATCCCCATTACACGGTGAGCCAACTTTCACAGCTCGGCCGTTTTCGGAAGGCGAAGTGGCCTGCTACCTGACGTGATTTTCTTTTTGTACTTTGGGTTTACATTGCCTGAAATGTCTAGATTCTTATGTGGAATGTTCTGATTTGAAAATGACGTGAAAATCAGATGGCTGCAAAAAAGTTGTTCGTGTAATCGATATTCTAGGCTGTAACTCAGATGCATTCAGAAATTCGCTATGAATATTCATGGGCCGTTTCGTAGTCTAGAAGAGTTGGAATTTACGCGAGATTTCTGGTGTTGCTAATATCGTTTTGCATACAGAATAGAAAACTTCATCGACGAAGAACATCAATATATTTTACTCAAAAAAGTATAAATCTTTTTCCAAATAGATATGGAATTTTACTTTATGCAAAGTTTGTAGATATTCAAATGGATTATACAGGTTATTTTCGTCGGACGAAGAAAAGTCAAGAGACCACTCCTATGCTGGGGGTAATAATAATGGAATAATTATTTCAATCGAAAATATTATAGCGTGCATGTACCGAAATTGAAAAACATCAACAAATCATTCTTACCAATATTATTTATCTCAGTAATGAAATTATTGTGGACCTATGATAGTGATGGTCGACTTGAGTAACCAATCCAGGTTAACGCAAGTTTCGAACCAACTCGAATTGATTTCTCTCTGACTCGAGTTCGAAAGTGAAAAATATTATCGAGACTAAAATATATTAACTGAAGCAGAAGCATTCTTTGTCATACTAATCAGTTGATAAGTGTACTCATGTTTGCTTTATAAATACACAATTTTATTGATAATGAATAAATGTGATTACCCTCAATGGGTTTTTCCTGTTATAAATTTCGAATATCAACAAATTTTTCACGTACCATCCTCGATGTTTTTGATATTTTCAATAAACAATTCCGCAAATAATTCATTCACAGAATTGTGATTGAACAAAAGAGAAACATATAGCAAGCTAATAATAAATCGATATGCACAGTGATTGGCTATGAAAAAGTTACTTGAAGAGTTGGTAGGATGAGAATAGCGTTGCGGCTCTCTGATAATTCATTTGCTCTCCTCGTAACTCTCACAAATGCCTATCTTCACCTCAAATATAATTTTCTGGATCTGTAAGTTATCAAATATAGTTTTTTCGTACAGTTAATTCGGATATTGAACTGAATATTTCATCATTTTGTACTTAAGGCATTGAGTATTCACCGAATTCATCACAGCCCTTCATCCAAATCGAGTAGAAAGATCCAGAAAGCTCTAGTTTATCAAGACAATCGCTAAACCTCAGGATCTCAGATGAAATATGCATTTACCTCTGACTACATAGCTCTTCAACACCTGTTCAGTGAGATTTCATTAAATCATGAATATTCATACGCAAAAGCAGGAACATCTGCCATCACAAACAGCATAATTTCATGCCAAATTTAATCTAGCTCTCGAGGGAGGACAGGGATATCCTTAAATGGACTCCAATCCACTGAAACTCTCATTCAGAGAGCGTTTCCATCAATTTAATTCTCCCATAAACAATGAAACTTACTTGCGTAATTCGGGCTCATATCGACGATGCTCGCGAGAGATCCAGTGGATACAGCTCCGTTAGCTAAGATGGCCAATGTGAATAATATCACAGCGGTGATTTTGTCACAGCCTGAATAGGCTAAGCCTAGGACGAATATGCCTTGGACACCACAACCTGCCAGGAAGAAGTGTTATGTACTTGAAGTGAAGTGAATAAACATTATTTGAGAAAAAAAAATGGAATAATTCTTGGTTTCTATGAAAGAAATGATATCATGAGACTTTCGAAATTATTCCTTATATATTATCATCCCATGAGCCACAATCAAATTACCTAATCGTACGCCAAAAATGTGCCCTTTTTTTAAAGAAAAATATTGTGAACATAATTCTTTCTGAACACATTTTTCTGTGAGTATTGTGAGATTGAATTCAAATGCATCCTTTACTTCAAGAGTCAACCAATTAACTGTATTTTAAAAAAACAGGGTGGCACATTATTGTGTAGAAGTAGAATAACTCAATTGAGAATGAGAATACGATAAAAAATTTCGAAATTTACGTTACATTCAGAGCTTTCTTGTTGAAAACATGGACATTTTCATATCATGAATAAGAGTGAATTTCTCAAGAATGATTAATTCAAGAGAGTATATCACATATGTGGAGGAAATTCTAGGGCAAAAAATGGTTCTACAAGATGATTCGGAGTGTTCACTTTTTTTGCTGATTGAAATTTGAATTGAAACTTTCAAAAAATACCTTGTTTCACGAAAGACGACTAGTTCATTCAAACCATCCTTAACCTTCGTACCAAATGAATGTTTTTTTGGTAGTTTTATAGTCCACCAATTATCGTCAAATGTTCGGTTCTTTCGCTTCATTTTGACAACGTTTCATTTCATGGCAAAGAATAGGACTGGATAACTGGTTGACGAATATACAGGGTGACCAATTCATAAAAGTTGTTGTCTCGCCTATGCTGATCACCCTGTATATCTCCGCCAATATAGGGTAATTCACCTAATTCAATAGAGGTTTATGAAGAGCTAACAGAAATATCAAGTAGAAATTTAAGTGGCAGCTACAGCTCAATGTGATCTATTAAAATATTTTCAATACGCTGTTATTTCGTGTTAAACCGGAAGTGATATCAACTTTTTTTTTTCGAATGCAACACCCCGTTCATTTTTACATTTTTGAATTCAACGTAAAGTTCTTGATCGATTGCATTTTTAACCGCTAAGTGAGTCATAATACTTCCACATATTGATGTGTCCCCTACTGTGTGAAAATAGAACAGTTATAGATTCACAGGTACAGTCACAAATTGGATATTATTGAGATATCTTCAGAGATATCATGTTTTCATAAACTTACTTCGACGGTACAAATATGACTCCTACATTTCTACTAAACACCCTTTATATGAAATTTATTCTTTTATGAGTTGATGCGTTTCATTACCAGATACGTGTTTTATTAAAGATACTTCAACATGGGTGTAATCAATGATTCCAATTCACGCTCGAATTTCATAGTCATTGATGTAATGACGCTATTCATGTTATTTTCAGTGAGCGATGTGTTGAACTTACAGCAAAGGTTAGCTAGGATCCTGACGGTGGTCCTTTTCAGTTTGTTCGTTCTCATGAGGTAATCTCCTAGTAGAGAGACTATGTAGGCCCATCCCATCCTGAAGAAATGTGGCATTCCCGACAGGATGCCAGTCTGTGAATGGAAAACAATATGTTCGAGCAACTCTGAGTTTTTTCATTTCGAGAATCTGTTCTGGGAGATTTGGACATCTAATGGACGTGAAATGGACATGTCCTGAAATATTATTTCTACTTTGGTTTTGGGAGTCACGATATCTAATAATCTATTTTGGCATGAAAATGTTGCCAACATCGTAAAATCAATAAGCCACAGACTAGGTTTTGACATACGGAGCTGTACTGTTCTCTTTTCATCTTAAAGATGGGTTACAATCAGTATCAAAGAGTATTCATGTAAAGTGCCTTTCAATCCAATTTATCCTGGTCTTCAAAGAAGACATCTATAATCTCATTTTCCTCCTCTATCCTCATTCTAATGTTGGTAGTACGTACCGCCCTTTGCTCGAGCTTGAGGAAGAAAACTATACACGATAGAAAATATTGTGGCTAAATTGATTGATATTGAAAAAGCAGTCGATTCTGCTTCCAGTTTTGTCCCATAAGTGATGAAATTTTGTAATCGTACAAATTGCATCTCGTTCATTAGTTGTAAATCGGGACAAATTTCATTGAAAACTCCATTGAATACTTATTATTGCCTCCCATTTCAATTATTCTCAAATCCGATTATCGTAAATGAATGCGCGAACGTTTTGAATCTTAATAATGACATGTTTCCATGACATTTCATAGCTATTCAATATAAAAAATGGCAAAATAATCTGATTCTTATACATATCTATAAACTTCAGGATATTGAATAATATACAGGGTATCCAATTGGGAGAAATGCACTTTTCACCATTTTTGTATCTATTGTCAGAGTCATCGGAATAAAACGAATTTCCTGAGACATCAATTCATAAGACATTGGTAAACTACAGCCAAAATTTCACCATTCCACGATTCCAAATACCGCACTAATGAACATTCTTTTAGCTACGAAAAATAAAAAAAAATCTATTAATTTCTCGAAATCCTTTTGGAATGGGTGTAGAGAAGTATCATTCGAAAATAATTGAAAAGTATTAGAGAAACTAAAAATGGAATAAAATACATGGTGTTCCATTTGAAATAACGAAGTTGTTGCAACGCCACATTGCTAAAAATATTTTCGATCGATAGAATAAAACTGATTACTCGAGAAACCAAATTTCCAGAAGAATCCTTCGTCCCGTTCTCCATATACGACTAACGTACCATCGACCATGAGTGACCCTGTATAATATACTGATTATAATGCGATGTGGCACCCCTATGTCTTATTCGCAGTGGCGTATGAATTTCAATGGTATTGTAACGGGAAAATGGGCGAATTAAAAAAAATCATTCATTTAGGTTATGGGCAGAATTCCTATAAAAATGACGTATATTTCAACTCAATTCATTCATCTTATCATAATTTCTCAATTGTGTGAGTACTTTTAGATTCCAACCAATATTTTAAAATCAGTGAGTCGTATGATCTTAATCAGTATAATTGATAATGATGATGTATTCCATTCTATGATTTGGAATACCAGAAGGCAAATCGATATTACAATGTATCCATATTTTCTCTTCAACAACTTCAATTCCGGAAATAATAACCTAATAAAGAAACTTTTTTGAGTTGCCAAAAATAATACTAATAATCGATTATTGAATAATAATGTATTCAGTGTGTGTATAATTCTTGGGCCTGTATTTTTCTGAATCAAGGGAAGAGTTGATTCTGATTCTGGTTCACGGTCTAATATACAAGTCTGGAAACTGGTAGGGTTGGTTACCCAAACATTGAGGAAAATTTGATGGTTCTCGTGTTTCGCCACCTGCAGCGCTGCCCTTTCTTTGTCAGCTAATCACTAATCAGATTTGATCAGTTTTGTGAAAATACGAATGTTTTTCATTCATTGGGGAGAATTTTGCAAGATATAATATTGATTTTATTCACCATTCAAGTCCTAACCGTTTGTTTCGTTTACAATTATGAGTTTTTTTGGTGGAATTCATGATAAGAAAAATCAACGTTCAGTAGGTTGTCTTTCTCTAATACATGTAAAACGTCCATGACGTTGCACTGTTCTTCATTCCTTAGGTGTCCTCCTATCAATGACATGAGGGAGCCACAAAATTGAATGCATAGTAGACCTGAGTTTATTTCTAGTTATGAATAAATGCTGTCTGTTAAGAGTGAACACTCGAATAAAAAAATTATAGGCAATTGGAAGTTGACTCGATAAAAAATTGGGTCTCGTTTCAGAAAGTAGGATTAAATAGCTTTTATACACCTTTCGTGATCATAAAAACTTTATTCTTGAGGATATTAGAGTAGAATGAACCGAAATAGCTTGAAATGCTTCGAGAACATCAAACCGATATCACTCTTTCCCCAGATTCTAACCGTTGTTTGGGAATACGCATTTTCACACCATTTTTTCCAGCAATCTATAAAATTCTTCATACTGTAACGTTATTCGTGGGTTCCAGTAGAGAACAGACTGATTTCCAACCGATGAACTATTTATTTTCACGTACAAACACCAACAAACTATTTATTTCAACTATTTATATCGACAACGATGTAACTACGTCGCGTTCTATTCTTCAACTCACTAACGTTGTTTGGAAGCTCGATATTTATATGTTTTACATCTGTTCTGGAATGTTCTAGAACTGTCAGTCTTCTGTCACATCTTTTCATCTCTTTTCATCAGACTGCTCACAGGATGTTCCATCTTCTTCTATTCTAGAATATTCGAGAGCTTCCAAACATGTGATACAGGGGGATTATTCAAGTTCTCCTGGATTCCATTACATTGCCCCCTCCTTAAGAGACATTCCTCCTGGAATGCATTTTGCTCGTTATGATGGAGAAAGGAGCAGTTGGTTCCGTTTCGGCAGTGTGAAGTCTGATTGAAGTAGCATGGTACCGTTTTCTGTCTTGGATTTTCCCTAGGATTCCAGCAACATATCAGAATTTCAACTTCGGTAAACCTGAATATGATTTCCAACATATTCCTGACAATTCTCCAATCCAGGCCATCCAAACCGCAAGCCAGCTTTGGTACAGCTATTTTCTGTATTCCTTTTCTCAGTAAGGTATTTCTGAGATCAACTAATGCGTCCCATAAGTCCTTGTAAGATGGTTTGTGGAAATGTCTTTCTTTGATTGTCAGATAAAAGATCGATCTAACTCCTTCAGGACTGCTATCTTCAATTTCCAAGGCTCGACCGATAGATGGGCATTGTTCTTGAAGTTTTTCCAGTTTACCAAACTTTTTCCGGAATACATTGCCTATCCCTCGGAACATCTGAAGGTCTTGGGCGATGCAATGAGCCAATGCATACTCTACAGGAGTGGTGAACAGGTCGCGACTCTCTTCTCTGGTCACGTCAAACCTTGCTTTAGACGAACCGCTATAGATTTTCATGAAATTATCGTAAGTGGGCTCGTCCTCGTCTTGTAGTTGAATCTGCCTCACTGGTTGATCTGAAGTTCCCTCAAACGGTGCCAGTCTATTGAAGTGGACAACTTTTGGTTTGCCGTTGGGCACCTTACTGATGCGGTATATAACATCATTGATTTTCTTTTTAACGCAGTAGGGTCCTTCCCATGATTTCTGCAGTTTAGGACAGAGCCCTCGTTTCCTCTGTGGATTATGGAGCCACAATAAATCACCTTCTGTGTAGGAGTTTTCTTCAGCCCGGATATCATAACGGTCCTTCATTCGTTCACTGGATATTTGGATCTTGGAACGAACCAATTCATGGATATCGTTCAACTTCCTTCTCAGGTTCGTTATGTAGTCTTCACCTGCTACGTCCTCGCCAGGTCTGCATCCAAATACCAGGTCACAAGGAAGCCTCATTTCTCGTCCAAACAGTACCTTCGCTGGAGTCTGTCCTGTAGATTCTTGTACTGCTGATCGGTAGGCCATCAAGAAGAAGGGTAGATGTTGGTCCCAGTCTCGTTGGTGTTGATCTACAACTTTGCAGAGGTACTTTCCAACAGTTCGATTCATCCGCTCCACCATTCCGTCCGATTGGGGGTGTAATGGCGTCGTTCTGGTCTTTCTGATTCCTAATCTGTCACTCATTGTCCGGAATACTTCACTCTCAAAGTTTCGGCCTTGGTCAGAATGGAGTTCCATTGGTACCCCGTAGCGACTAATGTATTCTTTCAACAGGACATCAGCAACGGTTACGGCTTCTTGATTAGGAATAGCATATGCCTCTACCCATTTCGTGAAGTAATCCATGCAAACCAGGATATATCTATTTCCATCATCAGAAACCGGAAATGGACCAGCGATGTCTAGGGCAATTCTTTCAAAAGGGCTACCCACGTTGTACTGTCTCATAGGAGCTCTTGGTTTCCGGTGCGGTCCATTACTGGCAAAACAGACGGTGCATTTACGGCACCAATCTCGGACGTCATCACTGTAGTTCGCCCAGTAAAACCGCTCACGAACCTTCTGTAGAGTCTTATTCACTCCCAGATGCCCTCCTGAAGTTCCATCGTGTATGTAGCGCAGCACCTCTGGTACTCGACTCCTAGGAATCACTAGCTGCATTCGATGATCCGATCCATCATCGTTTTCCAGTTTCCTCTTCAGCAGGTCATCTTCCAAAACCAGGGAGTCCCATTGACCCCAGTAGGCCTTCAAGGTTTGTGATAATGGAGCTACTTCTTGCCAATTGGGACGACGATTTACTTTCTTCCATTCTCGAAGTCTACGGATTTCTGGATCTTCCTCTTGTTCTTGTTGAAGTGCTGCAGGTAACCAATCATCACTGACAACAGTAGTTCTGTTGATAGATGTTTCTTTAATCTCCAAACGACTACAATGTGGGCATCCAGGTGGACAAGGTCGTCTGGACAAGGCATCTGCATTCTTATGTTGTGTTCCACCTCGGTGTTCTATTTCGAAATCATACTCCTGAAGTCTCTCAATCCAGCGAGCTACCTGACCCTCGGGATTCTTGAATCGTAGAAGCCACTTCAACGCAGCATGGTCTGTCCTCAGCAAAAATTTTCTTCCATAGAGGTACTTATAGAAGTGCTCCACCGATTTGACCACAGCTAGTAGCTCCCGTCTAGTAACGCAGTAGTTTCGCTCCGGCTTAGATAACACTTTACTGAAGTATCCGATAACTCGCTCTCGTCCATCCTGATGCTGTGAAAGTACTCCTCCGATTCCGATGTTGCTGGCATCAGTGTCGAGGATGAACTGACCTTGTGGAAGTGGATAACCCAGGATCGGTGTCGTGGTCAAATGTGTCTTTAGGGCATCAAAGGCCATCTGGCATTCCTTGTCCCAGCAGAATTGTCGGCCTTCTTCGGTGAGGCGAGTTAGTGGCTTTGCGATATCAGAGAACATCCGGACATAACGTCGATAATAAGTGCAGAGTCCAAGAAAGCTTCTGAGCTGTTGTTTATCTTTTGGTACTGGCCATTGCTTAACTGCTCGTACCTTTTCAGGGTCGACTTCCACTCCTTCACTACTCACAACGTGTCCCAAGTAGTTGACTCGTCTTTGCAGTAGATGACATTTCTTCAGGTTCAATGTCAGGTTCGCAGTTTGTAGCCTTCTGAAGACTTCTTCTAGATTTGCCAAATGATCTTCAAATGTTTTACCAATTACAATAATGTCATCTAGATATACTAGACATGTTTTCCAGGAGAGTCCTCTGAGTACATTTTCCATGATTCTCTCGAACGTAGCAGGAGCATTACAGAGTCCAAAAGGCATAACATTGAAATGCCATAACCCGGTTCCGATGGAAAATGCCGTCTTCTCCTTATCTGCCTGATCCATCTCTACCTGCCAATATCCACTTTTGAGATCCAAAGTGGAAAACAGCCTTGATTCTGCCAGCGTATCCAATGTGTCGTCTATACGTGGCAACGGATAACTGTCTTTCTTTGTCACATCATTCAATCGACGATAGTCTACACAGAATCGGGTACTTCCATCTTTCTTCTTCACCAAAACTACTGGTGAAGTCCATGCACTGTTGGATGGTTCAATCACGCCTTCTTGTTCCATATCCTGAATTATCTTGTCAGCCATTTCCCGTTTCACTTGTGGTAATCTTCGAGGTGGTTGACGAATGGGTCGGGCATTTCCTGTGTCAATTTTATGCTTCACAATGTCAGTTCTTCCCATTTTTCCTTTTGTTGGTACAAATATGGCTTGATATCGCTGCAATAATTCGATTAAACGTGTCTTCTCCCGTTTGTTGAGAGAATCGCAGGCAGTGGAAACCATTTCCTTGAAATCGATCATTCCTTTGTTTGTTGTCGTCTCTTGCTGAATTATCGAGGCTGCTGTAGAACATGTACCAATTTTCGTTCCCTTGGTAACAGTCAGAGGATAGTTGTTGACGTTGATCAATCGGACAGGGATTATTTCTTCGGATGTCAATAGAGCCTTGCCGACTAAGACTCCTCGACCGACCTCTTCGTCATGATTCCAAGGTTCCAGGATGATGGGGGAACCTCTTTCGAATGTGCCATTGATCCTTGCTGTCACTATCGTCTCGCTTCGTTCTGGTAGCTGTACATCCTCTGCTAACGTCACTCGGGCCACTACCTCTTCACGGGAATGTAGAAAGATTTCCTCGGCGCCCACCTTGATTGTTCTCTTTCCAAAGTCTAGTTGAATTTCTTGTGCACCCATGACGTCCATTCCCAGAATGACATCTTCCTCGATATCCGCCATAATTGCTCGATGTGGAATTGTGAGGGTCCCAATTTTAATTTCCACATCCACTTCTCCATAAACGGTGGCAGCTTCGCCTGTGGCTGTTCGTAATCGCCATCTTGAACGTAAGATCCGCTTCTTCGGAGATGTCAGAAGTCCATGACGCAAGATGGTTTTTGTAGCACCAGTATCCACTAATAGTGCGCACTTCTTATCGTCGATCAGCCCGTTTACATAGATGCTGCCATGGTCACGCCGTAGAGATGCCACAATAATGAGGGGGTCCTTGGAATAACGGGTCGAAGCTGCCCCCTTGGAGTCGACCCGCTTTAGTTTTCCTGCTGCTGCGAGGAAGATGGTACTTCCTCAGCAATTTTCTTGGCTCGTTTGCATGCTCTTTGAAGATGTCCCAGCTCTCCACAGTTCCAACAGCGAACCGTTCTCTTCGTCTTATTCAGATTCAGAAGACTTTTGATGGCATCGATCAGGCCCTCAGTAGATTCCTGGTTCAGTGAACTGTTACCGTTATCGTTAATGTTGCGGACTCTTGCAGATCCACGTGAAGCTTCTGTTGCCGCTTCGAACTCCAACGCCGCTGCTAGTGCATCGGTGAGGTCTTTGGGTCGAGACAAACGTACGGTCCTCTGCATCTCGCCATCTCTCAACCCATCAACGAATGTCTGTACAGCTAGACATTCCATAACAGACTCTGGAGCTGACGGATATGCACAATGAACCAATCTCGCTACGTCTGCTTCGAATTCCTGTAGGCTCTCATTGGTTCTCTGTCGACGGTTCTTCATCTGTGATTGGAATACCTGCTGTAGATGTTCATGACCATATCGCATATCTAGGCGTTTGATGAGATGTTCGTAACTGTCAGCTTCACTTTCTGGAATGGCTTGCAAGATGTTCAATGCATCACCTCGTAGAGCAACTGTAAGCGCCACTGCCTTGTCCTTTAATGTCCACCCATTGGCTTTTGAAGCTGCCTCGAATTGCTTCAAATAATTTGGCCATGATGTCTTTCCGTCAAACGTTGGAGGCTTCACTCGATTTGAAGTGGTTGCGATATCTATTTTTCTCACATTTTCTTCACTGACCTCAGATTTTTCTGATCTCTGGACACCTTTTCCAACTTGTAGCTCTAATTCTTCTAATTTTTTCGTTATTGCGTACACTTCTTCTCTCTGCTGAGCAATCTGAGTCGCCATTTTGTCTTGCTGAGCCGCCATCTGCACTGAAAACTCTTCACGAAGTTCCAAGGATTGAGCGAAAATCTGTTCCGAAATTTCTTCCCGATGAGCAATCATTTGGTTAACGATCTTGTCCCGCTGAGCCATAATTTCTTCACGAAGACCCGATGATTCTTCACGTTGTGCAGAAATCTGTTTCACAATGTCTTCTCGAAACGCCGTTGATTCTTCACGTTGTGCAGAAATCTGATTCGTAATTTCTTCACGTTGTGCAGAAATCTGTTTCACAATGTCTTCACGAAACACTGTTGATTCTTCACGTTGTGCAGAAATCTGATTCGCAATGTCTTCTCGAAACGCCGTTGACTCCTCACGTTGTGCACTAATCTGATTTACAATGTCTTCACGAAACGCCGCTGATTCTTCACGTTGTGCAGAAATCTGATGAGTAATTTCTTCACGTTGTGCAGAAATCTGATGAGTAATTTCTTCACGTTGTGCAGAAATCTGATGAGTAATTTCTTCACGTTGTGCAGAAATCTGATTAGCAATCTTGTCCTCCGGTTCTTCAAAGATGAAAGTTTCTGGGTCTTGACCAACGTCAATCAGATACTCTTTCAGACGAAGCTGTAGCACCGCTTTCGTCCCTGTGGTCTCGAGATCCCTTTCTTCCAACTCTCGTTTCAAGTCTGCCACTTTCAGTTCACTAAGTCTCTTCATGGTCACTGTCTGTTCACTTCGAAAGTCCAATAAAATTCACGAATATCCCACTTCTGACACCAATTGTAACGTTATTCGTGGGTTCCAGTAGAGAACAGACTGATTTCCAACCGATGAACTATTTATTTTCACGTACAAACACCAACAAACTATTTATTTCAACTATTTATATCGACAACGATGTAACTACGTCGCGTTCTATTCTTCAACTCACTAACGTTGTTTGGAAGCTCGATATTTATATGTTTTACATCTGTTCTGGAATGTTCTAGAACTGTCAGTCTTCTGTCACATCTTTTCATCTCTTTTCATCAGACTGCTCACAGGATGTTCCATCTTCTTCTATTCTAGAATATTCGAGAGCTTCCAAACATGTGATACAGGGGGATTATTCAAGTTCTCCTGGATTCCATTACAATACATAATGTTCATTTTTCTATGTTGCTGATGGTGTCGTCATCCACTTTATGATGGCAATTTTTCAACTAATACACTCAATGATCCATCAAGTCTTTTGCTGTAATGGCCAAGAAAATATCTTTTTCATGCGAAATTTCAGCACCATATAAGCCCTTGTATGAGGCTGAATTCCCGAAGGAGTGTATGTGAGTACGACAAGACAATATTATGAGTTCAGGTAGTATCGAGAGGAAAAAAATCGACTAGTGTTATTTTTGTCATCAAATTGAGAATGTTGTGGGAGAAATGTGAAGAATATTGGGTTTATACAGCGAACAAAATAAAAGAAAGGATGATTCAAAACTTGATGAATGAATAAATAATAGAAGCACAAGTTTATACAAATGATCGCTATAGAATAATAATGTTTAAATCAAATAAAGATTTTTTGACAATGACTTGAACACCATTCGTACAGGAAAATTTATAAGAATAACGAGAAGGGCAAGTGTATTATAACCCAATAAGAGAGACAGATCGCTCTTTTCCAGAATTGCTTTCCTTTTACTTTCTCCGCCCGACCCACTTGTCCCTATGCAAGTCAAAATACAACGGAAAGAAATGATACAAAACTGGAAAATTCAATTGAACTTATCAACAGAGAAAGTACAAATCGTCAAATAATTTGGATAAACTGTTTCGTCAGAAATATTAAATATATACTTTCGTTTCCGACCATCTTCCAAAGGAATGCTTTTATTCCCAATTCTCATCTCTTATTTCTTCTATACACCCTTTTAATTCTGCCTCTGAAAGCTATGAATATAGGAATGAAGAATCTATACCTTGTTTGACCAATCATTTTATCAATCTCGAACGTACCATTCGATTTCAAAGGCTAATCGTATCATTAGACACTACTTGAGATTACACCCATGAAAATGTCATTATCTACTACAATCAATAATGTCGGAAATTTTCTGTCTACCCCTCTCAAAAAATAACTGCTGTTTACCCTTGTTTCTAGAGGGGTCTGTTTATTCTCCTTCATATTATTTTTTCATCGAAACTCATGCTATTTTTCCTATATGAATGATGAAGATAAAAATGGAGAGTTTTGGCACGTAGTCACATTATTTGTTCTGTTACCGTATCTTCCTTGTAACGTCATGAATATTTCATAAAAATTGACCTAAATAGGGAAATCCATCGATTTCCAACTGTCAAAACAGTATCTATTCATATTCTGTGAGCTAGTTGTAGACATTGGAAATGTTATGAAAAAAAAAACTCCAGATCTCGAGTATCTCCATGTCTATTTGGCTCGCATAAATAATTAGTATTCATGAAATCATCTCTGAAAGGAGAGAGTTAGGCAGGGTTAGGCAAACGAACTGCAGAACTGCATGATTTCTCTCGATAAATATCTCGGATTTTTCCCGAAACTCAGCATAGAATAATATAATAATAGCTCAGAATAAGAGATTTATAATCGATAATTTATTTCAAATGGTACATCTTCATTATCGAAACTAAACCATTCACGAATTATTTTAATGAACAATCTCTTGAGGGGATCACGATAATGAAAAGTTGTTAAACCAATTATAATGGCTTCATAACAGTTTTTACATAAATCTTTAGTTCATCGTGGGTCACCTTGTTTATAGAATATTAAAAATTTTGACAAGTAAAGAAAAATATGATGACCAGTTCTTATGGAAATGTTTTCTATAGGCATTCTTTATTGAAGGACGCCACTGGAAGTCAGCTCAATTCAACACTCCATCTGAGAAAGGATTGAAAAAGTAGCTTGAACTGAAACTACGAATGTACTCTTGTTGATTATCCAATAAATGAACTGTTCTTGAGGAAAGCAATGAAAAACAAATCAATTGACATGCCGAGGGATATTGAATATATAAACCACAAGGATAAAACCACCTCCGTTGAACTATACAACATTGAATCTTCGTTGAATTATACCATTAACTTCAGAAGTAATCCAAGATGAAGTTATTTTCACACGCGTTTCAGAATAAGTAACGGAATCATTTTTGAAGAAACTTATGTTTGAATCCAAATATTCCTCACATTGTCTAGAATATCCTGTAAACACACTGTTCGTTTTTCAAATGCCGCTATGGAGATCCAGCTTTCCCAGTTGATTAACTTGGTGTAAAGTTGCGCATTTGTTGAATAATAATCTGGAAAGAAATTGAAAATATCTTCGACAGTTTAGAAGATATCGCAAAAAAGGAAAAATTCCTTTGTTATTTTCTTAGGATAAACTAATCGTACTGGACATGTTCAACTTCTGACTCTTCATTTATTTCGGGAGTGCATAATAAAATCAACGAATGTTACATTATAGCATGTGTTGAGATTGCCAATATTCTTAAAATATGCTGTAGCTCCTAACACATCCCTTTTCCTAATCCCGATTCATAGAGTGGTAACAATTCTTCGTCGAAGTTCATTGAGGTAGTGTTGATATTCTGAATATTTTTTTTTCATTGTTCCTCACGATAATAGTACTAAGGGAAAATATCAAGTTAATTCGCAGGTCAATTTTTCTATGCGAAGTTTAGTGAACTTGTAACATGTCCCTTTGTTCTTCTAGCACATATATGAATAACATCATTTGGAATCAGATCGAACTGTCAAAACTTATTGACAAAAGTTGAACAGTGTATTTTTGAATCACTTTCCACAAAAAATGGAAAGTATCACGTGAAAGAAAATCAAAGACATTCTCCGAACAATCCGAAAAGGCGATGCTATATTGGAAAGCTTCATAAAATGATGAAGTTTCAGTTTAAAATGTCGAGTACTCAAAAAAAAAAAGAAAACACAAGCACAACATCTCACAAATCGGCTTCAATTCAATCATATTCATATAACATAAGAAAACCGAGATCTCCGAGAGAAACATTCAAGAAACGGACAACCTGTATGCTCATCTGTGACGAACATAATCTCCATATTGTAGAATGGAGATCATTCAGCCAGCCCCAATACACCTAGTAAAACGAACAAAACAAATTCCACTCACATCTCTTATGTTCCACCCGTGTATGAACTTGAAGAAAGTAGGTCCGTTGGTGATGAGGGTAAACAACCCCCAACATGCCCCAACTTGAGACAGGACGTTCATCCACACCGAGACATCGGTAAGTATACACCTCCAAGGTACGGGAGCCTGCAACCTCTCCATCAAACATCACCACCAGCAACACTAGCGTCAGCTTACCTGTTTCTTGGCTACACTCTGTCCCAAACTCTGCAAGATGTATTCTCGCTCCCCTTTGGACAACCGGGGGTGTTCTGAGGGGCTGTCGTAAACTAGAAACCACCAAGAAATGTACCAGGCTATGCCTATGGCACCGCAAACGTAGAAAACTACTTCCCAGCCCCATCTGTCGATGATGTATCCGCAGAGAGGGTAGGTAATGCCTGCTCCTACAGAACTACCTGTAGGAAAGAAAGGTCCCGATGATAGATCAGTCGAGTGGCAAAGAATCGGGCGAAAGAGCCACCATACAACTTTACTCCAATGAAATACTCAATATAATATCACTTTATTTTCTCAATGTTTGTTGATGCCTTCAATCACAGAACACACTTCCAGAATGATATTGTGAAATCAACTAGAAACACATGTGATATCACCTATGAATCCCTCCATGTAAAAAAATATCAGTCGAAGATTTATAACTTATATATTGCCAAAAACGTTAAACCTCGTACCAAGTGTATGATTTTTTTCATGTAAATCGAGAGAATATATACACTGTGTCCGTAAAGTATGGAACAAATTCATTTTTAGCCAAACAGGTCATTTCAAGAAATAATCCTGAAACACGTCGATTTTTGATTTTAATTTACCGTATTTTAAAATAATAATGTAATATACAGGGTGAATTACGTTCGAGTAATGACGTAACCGTCATTTTTTTTAATGGAGCACCCCCATTTAGTCTCAATATTCGGATTACTCTAGCTGAGCTGATTCCAAAAATATATCACATGTTGATTCCAATTGGTACAGGGTGGAAAAAAATACAATATTTTTGTGTGTGCTAATAAAGTAACGCGTAACATTCTTCATTAGGTAAATTAACAATATTATCAAAAATACTAAATTACTGAAAAATAATGACATTTCACAAAAAACTAGACGACTATGTTTTTTTATAAATGTAGATAACAAATAATTTCTTTCATATTCTGTCTGCTAGACCACAAGAGTACCAAACATGTTTGGAAACAGCTCATTTTTATTACTCTAAACATGTAGCAAACTACGGGGTGTTACATTTAAACCAATTGCCGCTAGATAATAAGTATTTTTGATAATATTGTTAATTTACCTAATAAAGAATGTTACGCGTTACTTTATGAGCACACACAAAACTATTGTATTTTTGTCCACCCTGTACCAATTGGAATCAACATGTGATACATTCTTGAAATCAGCTCAGCTTGAGTAATCCGAATATTGAGACAAAATGGGGGTGTTCTATTGTAAAAACAAATGACGGTGACGTCATTACTCGAACGTAATTCACCCTGTATATTACATTATTATTTTAAAATATGGTAAATTAAAATAAAAAATCGACGTGTTTCAGGATTATTTCTTAAAATGACCTGTTTAGCTAAAAATGAATTTGTTCCATACTTTACGGACACAGTGTATGTAACCACTATCCCAAATTCATAGGAATTCTGGAAAATAATAACGATAAATAATTAGTTTACTCATGGTTATATATATATGCGTATATGTATACAGGATGGCCCATAAGTGTGTGAAAGTAGAATTACTCACTTAGGAATAAGAATACAAAAAAATATTTTTATATTTGCGCATTAACACCTTTGTTTTTTCAATGATTTGCGACGTTGTCAAACTGTCATGTCATGCTTTCGATTTTTCCGTAACTAACACTCTTCTTGTTTGCCGTTCTCAAAACCCCCAATGTACTAATTTCTAAAACGATATCATAAAAACTGTCGAAGCTATCGAGAAATTTGCAAATAAAATTTTAACGCACTGTATCTTTTTAATTATCAACATTCGTATGAGCGATGTTGCGCTCAATCGTCATATTTCGGTCCTTTCTACTCTCAGTTTCATTTTTTAACTATAATAATGAAACATCCTGTATATGGGAACAGTAGTTTTTAATTCCTCAACGATATATTCCATGTGAAAAATCCCACGTCAAGCGAGAATCGATTATAACTCTTTAAACATCATTCTTGGTGATGATTTCGCCATTTCTAGATGCAAAATCATTCGACAAAACTCGTAGACGTAAAAGAAAACTAATTACAAACTAAAATCCGGATCGGAACTCATCATTCGAAGTTATTCAGTCCCTAATATCAACTGAAGAAACCTCAATCCTATCTGAAACTTTCGACTGAACTCCAAAGTTTTCCCCTTCCAGTTCCGCTGCATAAACAACGGAGTTCTGTGCTAGGCATCAATTATCGTCGTCGATTCTACCACCAAATATCAAGATGGTTAATCACGAACCACTTTTTGTGTGAGAGATCGATAAAACAGAGGGAGGAGTGTAATCGAGTTTATTATCTCCTAAATGAAACATTATTACAACCATGTTGCCAATTATGGCTGGAGTATCGTCTTAGGGACATTGGAGGGCCAATTTATATACACTAGACGTCTATTAGTATCACATTCACGTCGGTATTACTATGCATATACAGGGCACACCAAGAAGTGACATCATTGATGCATCAGTGAATTGATTTGAATTTTCTTGAAATGACCCTTTTGAATTGGCATATTCTCAAGCCAATATCAGTTCCTTAATTTTCAGGCACACCCCATAATTCTTAGAATCCATTCAAAATATATTGAAATTTTTACGAAAAAAGAAATATAAGGTAATCTGAATATAACACCTAGAATCGTCAATAACTTCTTTTTCAGGGAAATCTCCCATTTCAATGGTTCAATTTCAATCATCATTAAAAATTAGGATGTCTTCCTAGAAGATTGTTTTATACGAAAATTCGAAATATTGACTTCAACTAATTTTTATTATAAAACTGTTTAACTATTTTATTTTATATGAGATAGCCATGGTGACACAAAAACAATGAAATAATCAATTTAGCTACAGTCATATATTTTTTTTGCTAAACTAATTTATATACAATAATCTTATTTGGGGTCAAGAATATTTCACAAATTTGCTTATAGATCGATATGAATGAAACAATATGAAGAATAATTTATTTCGTCTTCATGACTAAGTCATGACAAATCGTAAAATCATATAGCAATCTCACAATGCAAACATGTTAGGTTACTTCTTTTGCTGCTCAAAGTGATCTTAAAAAAGGAGTCCGAAAAACAATATCATTTTTCTATCATTATCTAATTCATGGATATCCAATGCAAAAAACCTCAATTAATCAGTAGACTACTAAAATTCAGATGTGAAATGATAACCTGCATAATTCATAGAGGACATGTACGTGTGGTTTATATATACCATCATGGACCTCTGGACATAGATTGAACGTACATTGGAGATACATGTACATGATTCTATTATATGCCCGAAGGAATTCTTCCTAATCATTAGCATGTTACAGTTTATGTATTCCGTACGGATTCAACCGTTTTCCACGATGTAGTTTTCTCTGAAGGTAATTCGTAAGGCTACGTGTTGCATAATTGAAATTTCAAATGACTGATTCGTATATTTTGTTCTAACGAAGCCCTTCCACATCGATGATTCTTGTTCATTTTCTTTATTTCCTTTGTAATTGAGAAATATGAATCGTGTTTTATAACAATCTTCCATTTGGAAAAGGCTTTAATTGCTCACTGTTGCTTGAGAAAACAAATATTGTATTGTCCTTTGAATAATCATAATACAAAAGAAATTACACTGGTGATGCTGTTGCTGAGTCTTGATCCTGGTTAAATATAACCTTGAGCTTCTTTTGATCATGAATATCTCTTCATCTTATAGTAATTACGAAAACTATTTTTATACAAGCGTTCGACCTCAAAAGATAGCGCTTCTGATGCTGTTATTTTTAGTTGGCATAATATTGACAAAGGGGCTATTCTGTTTACCTTTTTCAAGTTGATATCGCTAATTCCAAAGAGAAATATATAAGTTATGCGAACTAAGTCCGCTTATTGACATAGATACACTCAAATTGCACGTGATTCATGAATATTTGTACATGGTGAAATTGATTTTGTTTAAAAAGAAACTACTAACCTAAATAGGCCGTGACAAAACGACTCCGTTCATTCGGTGGAATCCATTTCGCTGTCAAATTGTGCATCGAAGGCCATGCAAATCCCTGTAAAAGAAAAAGCAGAAGCAAAAATCACTCGCTAGTGCATTGTGCGATTCACTGAAACATGCCGAAATAAAAAGTTAATTTGACAACAGCATTTTTTTGTCTTCAGTAACTCTTGAGATGTTTGACAGATATACAATGACATTCGTAAAGTACCCAACGAAAGGAAATTATCTTCATTTGTATTCTTTCAGAAAATAGTATATTAAAGTATAAGTCGATAAAAAGGCCTTTAAAACACGTGCGAGTTTTCGAGCACGACGGCGCAGCCGTTCAGGCGTGCTTCAAATGGGTAAAATGGGGCACCAATAAAAAAAAAATCATTTGCTATCAACTCCGCCTCGTCCTGAAACCACCTTAGCCCATATCAGATACACTGAGTGATTCTAGGATTCGTCAAAAATCGCCTTCAACAAAATCAGAATAATCTCGAAAGTTATATTTTTTTGAATATTACTTATGATGGTTCGTCCATGCTTTTATTCTGACATATTCCGTAAAAGAGTTTTTCCGATCTTTGTAACAGTAGTTAATTTGTAGAAGTCGATTGGGAGTTCTTGGAAACCATTTGAATAAGAATTAGTTATCAAAGGAATTTTGCCAAAAAAGTGCCATACAACAAATATTTCACTAATGAACGAATTCTATGAAATGTAAGGACGTTAGAAATTTTCGAATCAATTCCTGTTGTATTTGTAATCAATTGAAAGAATTCAAAACATCAAACGTCAAAGTGAAATTTTACGAAAAATTACAGTTTTCATCCATATTGTTCCATGAGCTCCAACAAAATTGTTGACTGATGACAATTGTTATTTCTTCGGAAATATACTAATGAACATTTTCTTTTCATTTGTTGTGTACTCAATGAATGCCACTGTATAACCTATCACGACAGCTACCAATAAACGTCGCACATATATCAAATAATTATATTTGATCGAAATTGTAACTCACGCTGAGCAAACCTTGAAGGACCCTGATGAAAATCAAATATTCCGCTCCCATTTTCGCGAACCAAGGTATCCCCAGGCAAGCCAGTACTCCCATTAAATTTGACATGCCGAACACCAGCTTGGTGCCGTATTTTCCAGCCAAAATACCACCTGGTATCTGGGTGGTCCAGTGCAACCAGAAGAAGCTGCCCAGGATATGACCTTGTTGGCGTTCGTTCCAGAAGAACGTGGAGAATGGGGATCTGGTTTTGGGACTTTGGGGAGTGGTGTGGTTCTAGAAATGTTAAAATCAGAAAGATACCGATATATTTCAAATGACATATCATCGATTTTTTCTTCATTCCACTTCAATAACACTGAAGTTAATTCAAATTTTATTTCCACTTTGTATTATTTTGAATGGATAAAAAAATTGCGTTGAATCAAACAGATACATTTCAGAAAACGAAAAATACGAGGTTACCTTATAAAACCATCCGAAATCGATCTTTTTTATCTTCAAAATTCTCATGACCTTCATTTGACGAATTTGATTCAAGTGATATATCACCATTTCTTCGAATTCAAGGAGATGACATATAAAACCACCACTACCACTAGGGAACCATGACAATTGAAGAGCTTAGTGGATGAACATGTTAAGTGACATTTTTGAGGAAATCGAGATTTTCATGTGGATGAACATGTTATGCTCTCCTTCAAACATAGCATGCAAATAAAGCTATTTTCAGTGGATGAAGTTGTTATGTATATAGACAAAAAGAGGAAGTTAAAAACTTTTCAGCTGATTATCTCGATTCCACTTAATTGTCTCATAACATCTTCATCCACTAAGCTCTTCAATTGTTCAATATATCAAATAGTTAGTGGAAAAATAAATGATAGCGTTGATGAGTATTCAAGGGCAAATAGAGAACGAAGCGATATTCCACATTTCAGTTAATCATAGAACAGTGAAATGTAGTTCAGAACAAATAAAACATATTTCGGAGAGCGAAAAATGTGTTCCAGAGCAGTTAAATGAATTTCAGAAATTTTTGAGGAATGTTTTTCAGGTCATAGAACAAACAACATCATTTGAGATTCAGGATTTTTCCATAAACTGTGTTGCATTTTGCATATAATCATGTACTAGGTATGTACAATCATAGGGTGACAAAAAATTTTATCATTCTGAAATACATTCACCGGATTCCAAATAATATTTGACGCTTTCTAAGATACATTCAACTGTTCTGGAATATATTTAACATTTCTCAAAATACATTTGACACTTTCTGAGATAAGGTTGGAGAAGGTATAGTTATGCAAGTAGTTTTTTCGAATACGTTTGGTAAATTCTCCTAGATATTGTCGCGTACAGGGTTGGGTCTACCTGAAAACACCCCCTGTCGCTTGGGACGTAGCCAGAAACAGGGAACACTCCTCGACTCTAGACAAATTAAACACTATAGGGCTTTAATACAACACATATATTATACTCAATCTTGACAGAAAACAATATTACATAAGCAGGTCAAATACGAACTTTAAAATATTTACAATAGTTCAATACAACTCATACCTTAAAATAATACAGGAGCTGGCCGCCATTCTCCAGAGGGGTACCAAAGAAAGGGAAATAATAAAATACTCGCACGATACTCTAACGGAACTTCGCGACCAAATCGTACCACTTTGTCACCGATACCCTAACCTCCCCAACGTCTCACACAGGGGTCCCACGACTGACCTCCGTCTCTCCCCTTCGTCCCCTTTTATTAACTCTCCTCATACCAAGTCCATGATTCCAGATCAGCACCGTCAGCAAGATCGTATTTGTGATTTTCTTCTTGTAATAACACCTTTTACCTAATATAATTTGTGCTGACCTACTTTCATCATGGACTTGTAAACAGAAGTATTTTGTTTATGACAATAATGAAATTGAATTTAGAATAGAATTATACTTGGTGTTTTACTGAATTGGATTTTGAAAAATGTATATCTTGACAATATCATGGAAGAAGAGGTAACATTGTTTCATGTCGTATAGCAAATTTGCTCAATTCTTTCGTGCAAATCATGATAACTGGAGAATATTTTTTCCGTATTCGATAATCCAACGGTAAATATAAGCCATTGTTATATAGATTCAATGAATGATAACTGGGAGTTAATACCATAGCCTTACCAAAAGGTCTGTGACATTTCCATTCAGCAAAATCGATGAATTCTGCAAGTGATAATCTGCTGATGAAAAATGTTCCGTGAAACATTCATTGACAAGAGACGTACTGTTGTTGATTTTTTTTATTGGTTGCACCATGGAAACCAAAGCTATATTCAAATTGAGCCTGATCATGTAGTTGATAGCTGTTCCAGTGAAAACCATGTACCAGAGGACGGTCCGTCCTGAACAAAATTCTTTCGGCCCTGAAAAAAAAAAGATATATTTTCACGCAGGACATAAAAAATCCTTCAACTTACCTTTCGACTCCATACTTATAAACTTGTTGAGAAGGAGTTTAATATGCACATTTAGATTGAGGAACAGTTATGAACTATAAATGAATGTTAATGCTCTGGCATTCGAGAGAAAATGATATTATAATTACTCGTCGCAATGTTTGTTGATAATCTCATTGTCACGAAGCGAAATAATCTTTCGTTCCTAGACAAAAGAGATGGAACTTGTTATCTTTCATTTTGATAAAGCAAATCTTTTGAGGTATAATTACAAATAAACAACAGTATAGGTCATGGGTTGATATATATACATATATATTACGAATCTAAGTTAACTGATTTGGACATAACAAACGTTGTCTTCATTCACTCCTCCTCTTGATTTTTGTCTTTCATTAGTTGATCTAACTCTTGCACCAGTTTATTGGTTTTATTCTTTTCTGAAAGGTAACAACAGATTTACTCGAATTCAAGTTCTCATTCGAATTGAATTACTACTACTCACCCATCTCTTCATAATTTACGTCAGAATAAACATCAATTCTGTGAAAAATTTCCCGGAAAGCTGCGAAAGTCTTGGCTCGATCATATCCAGCTATATCGTTGTTTGGCTCGTGAAACATAACATCAAAAAAGCTCAGTCTCCTTTGATTCATTGGTGTCGAATGATTCTCAGTCTCCTGTGGGCTTCTGCTGCGAATAGCTTCTTGATAATATTCCTCTTCTGCACCGCTTTCTATGTAAGGCTTCAAGATCTTCTTGGCAAGCTCTTTCTTCTCATCCTCCTCTAAGGATTGGTTGATGTCCTCCAAGTCATACCGATTTGGGTGTGTGGAATAGAAGCGTTTTCCTATTTCATCTTTATTTTCTGCACTCCGGTTTTCTGTCAAGTTTCTCTTGTCCCTACTAGAAATTATACTCTTCTTTTGAGTCATGGTACTTTCTCCATCAAGAATGTTTCTGTCTTCGATACCTTCTCCTGAAACAGTCCTGAAATATCCTCTGTTGCTTTCATTCGTGTCGTGTCTCAGTGTGTCTGTTTCTTTGGTCATAACATCTTCTCCATCAAGACTGTCTCTGTCTTCATCTCCCACAGGGGTTGTACTAGTACTGTAGTATATTTTATTACTGTCAGTGATTTTATCATTACTAGTCACTGCATCTGTTTTCTGTTTCAAAGTATCTTCTTCATCTGAGCAACCTGCATTTTGATCATCAATAGGCGCATTAGTACTGAACCGTCTATGTATCAATTGACAGTGGGGTAGAGGAACGATACAGAGACTTCTACTGCGAGTAATATCAACCCCATGAGCACAATCTTGAATAATGCAGGTGGTACTGTACGACCTCTTGCTTTGGTTGGAATCGCATTTGAATGGGAACTTTGGACATTTTGGAACGATAACCTTTGGCAGTTCTTCAGAGCCGCATCCATCTGGTAGGTCTTTTGGATCGCAAACTACCAAGCCAGCCATTTTGGCATATTTCTCTGCTTTCTCTCTAGCAGCTTTCTTCTTCCAATCATCAGGAGATGGACAATTCGGTCTGGCCTTGAAATAATCAACTACTCTACGCCAAAGCGTTGGTTCTTTATTGGTACAAGGCGCTTCCTCTTTTTGCTGACACACATTTACTGTCTCTGGTTTCACGGGTTTCTCGATGGGAATACATTCGGGGACTTTCTTTTCACAAGTTTTAGGTTTCCATTTAGGTGGCCAGTCAGATTTCTCATCAGTGTGAGCGTTCGAGTCGGATTCCTCAGGACAATCGCTCAACATAGACAACTTTTCATATTTTTCCTCGGCTATTTTGCTGAACAGTGGCTTCTGCTTGATGCCAAAAGTATCGCAGTCCAAAGTTACACCTTCCTTCTTCAAACCATATTTTTCTCTCGCGTATTCTTCGTCGATACTGAAATCTAACTGAGGTGTCTCAGGAAGAGAACCAGAGCTGATTTCTGGCAAGATGGGATACTGAGGCTGTAGTTGTTGAATCTGAGCTCTCCTTATGGGACATTCACATATTTTCGATCGAATATCATAGTCCTTGCACTCAGAAAAGGCGGGATAGGGTGAGGGTAGCTTTTTAGAAGAAAAACTGCGGTCTTTCTCAGGCAACGAAAAAGTTGGACAAGAGTTCGACTTCTTCGAGCGTTTGCTCTTCAAACTGAAGATACCACGCTTATTATCAGAGTCTGCTGCTAAAATATACGTGGTGGACATTTCTCTATGCGTTTCCAAAGGTTCTAGGGGTGCAAACTTGATGGCAGACGTGCTGAAGGTCTTCTGACTATGGCCCAAGTGCGCGAACTTCTTCGTTCTGCTCGACGTACTCGAGCTAAACTTTTTGGGGGTTTCCGAAAAGCTGTTGAGCCTTTGCAGTCTATGCCACTTTTGAAAGTTATTGATCCTCCATTGAACGTTCCTGAGTTTCATAAATTTACAAGATTCATCCTCGGTGAGTTGGTATTGCGACACCTCGTTCGGTCTAATGTCAAAGTCGTCTGTTGGTTTCTTTTTGGGCTTAGTGCACAGTACATGGTATTTTCTGGCGTAAATGTTCTTAGGACAAGCGTTGAAGCTCAGACTATCGGGACGTTGTTTTATTCGTTTCTCCTGGGTGGTGTTTGTTTCCTGGTTATCGCATACCTTGAGATTCCTTGCTGTCTTGCATACACCTCGTCTTTGGATACAGAACGAGTTGTTGGCGACTTGGCAGAGACCTCTAGAATTCTTCGGTGGCCACTTTCCCAATTTTCTTAGTCGCTCAATCTTCACACAGTCCTTGTTAATTTCTTTCAGATAATTCCTCGCTCGCATAACTTTCTGTGCTTTGCCGAAATCGTGGCAACTCTGGGAGAGTCCTCGATTCTCGATCGCAAGTTTAGCTTTGACGCATTCGTGTTCCTTCATCGGATCAAGCTTACCAACTATCGGATCCACAGGTTTGGTTAGATTTGGTCTGTCCAGAGGTTGCATGAACTTTGGCTGCATCTGCTGGAATTTTTCCTTTTCCATGGGACATTCGGATAGATTTTCGGATAATTCCTCATCCAAACAATCGGTGAATGCGGGGTATGGTGCTCTGGATTTTTCCTTGATGCATACGTAGATCGGTGTTTTTTTCTCGCAATTGGGGCGTGAGGTAGCTTCTGGGCAGTTCTCTAGATCGAATTTGGGGCATTTCTTCTTGGGTTTACATTTTTTTGGTTTTTTGCTTGACGATGATTTGTTTCTTGTGATGGGCTTGCTGTGTTTTGAATAGATGGAAATGTTTCTGGAGATATCGTGAATGGATCGAGGCCTAGAGAGAGCAGGGTGCGTGTCATAGTTTGATATTTTCGGAATACTGCTCTCCATTCCTACTACTCCATAGTTTGCTCTCTGTTTCAGGAGTTGAGATAACTTGGGTTCTAATGGTAGATATGCTGAAAAAGATGTCATTGTGTATTTTATATTGATTGGTGTAAGAACAACCGACCTATGTTATTTTCACATTGACTCGTTACTGTATTTGTATTTCCTACAACAGAATATCGTTTATATTATTATAACGACGACATTTCTGAAAATGTACCCTTATCGTCTAACCTTGTTCCACCTGCAGATGAACATGGACGTGAAACTTTTCTGCTATCGGAACGTTCCTCGTCTGTGAAAGAACAACGGAAAAACTAGAAATCAATCGTTACACTTTCAATCACATTTACCTCTCGATTCTGCTCTGGCTACCAACGTGCTGTACTTCTTTTTATCCTTCCCATCCGTCGACGGGCAATACAGTCGCCTAGGTTTCGGATGAAAGCCATATTCCTTGCGTCCACATGTGAACTGGCTGTGCTCTGAGAAAGGCTCCACCTCTTCCTCGGCCAACTCCGAAAAGGCTGGATACGGTGAGGCCTTTTTTTCGCAGCAAACAGGCATCGGTTCTTTCTTGCAGTTCACTTGACATTTCGTGCTGGAGCATCCCGTTTTTGTCAGACCGCAAGAAGAGCCCACTTTGTGACATTTCGACTTTTTCTTATCGCAAGGTTTCTTTATGTCCATTACTTTTTTGATTTTCGTGAACCCACGAGAAGGATTGGATGACATTGACATCTTTCTGATGTCTAGCTTCGTTTTCGGTGTCACATCGAACGCTATTCGACTCACGGTTTTTTTCTCCAGATCACCGAGTTTCCTAAGGAGCTCTATAGTGGTCGTTGATCTACTCAACATGCTCACGTTCCTCGCAACTCCCTTTTCATGTCTACTCGATTGAACTGAACCAGATTTTCTATTCTCCACGAGATTCTTTCCCAAGTTTATCCTAGAATCTGTATTGTATCTTCTTTTGCTATTGTAATCCACCCCCTTCCTGCTGTCTTTCTTGCTGTCACATTTCGCTGTTTCTACCGGTTGATAGTATTCCCAACAACCCATATCAGCTCTAGGAGTTGCCACGCAGGGATCCTCCACCAAGCACTCTCCTGATTCGTCTTCGCAAACTAGTCTCTTCAAGCGGGGCGCTTCCACCAAAGGTGTGTCCACGCACGGGCAATCCCCAGCTTTGAGCTTAGGCAGCTTCTTAGCTTTCTTTTTCTGGTGGTTATCTGCTCTTGACACCTCTTCGCAAACTTCCGGAGGAGGACATGCCCTTGGAGGTTCACAAACCTCCAAATCCAGCCTCTTGAGTATTGGTGCCTGCCTCAATGGCGGCGGATCTACGCAAGGGCAGTCCGAGGCGTCCAAAACAGGTAAAGGTTTCACCTTCGCGCAAAGGCCATCGTCTGCGCGTATGCAAGGCTCAGGTGGTGGGCATTCTTTCTTGGGATAACATCTCTCCTCTGGAACGCAGACCTTTTGGAGTCTCTTCAACGGCACGTCTGTCATTGGAGGGGTGTCTACGCACTTGCAGCCCATTTCTATGTTCGGCAGTTTTTTGATTTTCGGTCTCAGATTTTCGTCGGCCCTGGGCGGGCAAGGATTGACTGGTTCACAAATCGGGGGTCTTGGTTGATCCTCGCACTCAATATCCAATCTCTTCAGCTTGGGATTCTTGTCTGGCACGAAGGGTTCGACACAAACACAGGGTCCATCCTTGATTGTTGGCAGGGGTTTCACTTTCAGGCTCCAACAGTCGTCGGCCCTGACACACGGCTCGGGAACTGGACATTCCTTTTTCGGATAACATTTCGATTCTGGGACGCAGACCTTTTGCAGTCTTCTGAGTGGTACGTCCACCATGGGAGGTTGGTCGACGCAAACGCAGTTACTAGGTTCGAATTTGGGTAACTTCTTCTGCTTCACTGGTAAGCAAGTGTCAGCCCTCGGCGGGCACGGTTCAATGGGTTCGCATATTTTTGGTCTCGGCGGATCTGGGAAGCAGAATTTGAGCCTCTTCATCTTGGGGTTCTTGTTTGGCGTGTGTAGTTCAACGCAAGGACATGGCCCATCTTGAAGTGGAGGCAGCGCTTTCTCACACACCTTCAAACTGTCGTCAGCCCTTACACAAGGCGGTGGGG
Organism: Plagiodera versicolora; assembly: GCA_037013635.1. Classification (NCBI taxonomy): domain Eukaryota; kingdom Metazoa; phylum Arthropoda; class Insecta; order Coleoptera; family Chrysomelidae; genus Plagiodera; species Plagiodera versicolora. Next base: position 3,657,166 of record CM072991.1, on the reverse strand, counting down.
GTGGACATTCGGGTTTCGGATAGCATTTTTCTTCAGGGACGCACACTTTTTGTAATCTCTTTAGCTTCACATCGATCATTGGGGGTGGTTCCACACAAACGCAATCGCTCTTCAAAGGACCGAGTTTTTTAGTCTTGATGACTAAACCATCGTCAGCTCTAGGTGGGCAGGGAGGGACTTCTGGACAAATCCTCGGAGGATCTTTGAACGTGAAACAAAGTCGTTTCATCTTGGGATTGACGTTCGGACCTACTTCTTCGACACAGGGACAGGCAGAAGCCTTCATAATGGGTAGTTTCTTAGGCTTCACCTTCAAGCAATCGTCAGAACGGACGCAGGGTTCTTTGACTGGGCAAGGAGGAGGTCTCGGAGTGCAAATCGGCGGTTTCAGCCTTATTTTCGAAGGTAGAAAGCATTTTTTCCGTTCAGGGGGATGCTCGCAACACTTCGGTTCCAGCGGTCTCGAAGTTCTCCCATAACTTTTAGCTTTTATGTAAGTTTTTTCAGAGGGCAGAGACGGTTTGATAGGCACAGCAGACACATGCAGCTCACTTCTCGCATCTTTGACTACGTTCTTCTTCGGCTCTGTGGTCAGAGTCCTCTTCTGTAATGTTCTTGCTGTATTTTGTCGTCGCAAAATACTCTCAGTGTTATTTTTCGATTTGATCTCTGCCGGGCGGGATGTTTCCGTACTGAGTGACTGTTTCTGTGGGGCCATGGACTTGCATTCGAATTCGTCCGCAAGCAATGCGACCTCAGCATTGTCTACTTCTGGCTCCTGAGAGTGGCCGTCCTCAAAATGTTTCAAAGACTCAGAATAGGACAGCCAGGGAGCTGTCAGTTTTATTGCTGATTTCTTCTGCGAGATAGCCTCATTGGTATCATCAACAACAAGGGTATCTGGGACAGGAGAAGCTACTTGATTGTCATACCAAGGTAGGCCAGAAGTAACTTCTTTGTATTTCGATTCAATCAGTTTTTTTCTGCACTCTTGTGCTACACCCAAAGCTTCCTCAACCTCTTTATTAGGTGTAGGTTTGCTGAGGAAGTTCTTGATCGGCACTACCGCTTGCTTGGTGGGTTGTTTTTGTCTGGGGTTGATGGTTTTGTAATGGCCTAATCCATCGAACGGTGGAAGGTTATCTATCAGCTCCACCGGACCTTTTGGTGAACCGTAGAAAGATCTAGTTTTAGTCGAGTATTCTCTATGCTGTGGGTTATCTATGTTCTTGTTGGCTTTCACTAAGTTGAGATTTTCTGTTTCTCTATCAGTACTAGATTTTGGAAGCTGCAATATATTCGATCCTCTGTTTTTCACCATGACTGGGCAATAGACGTTATCCATCGAACCAAATGGTCTCAAGTTGTTGGGTTGCAGGTGGTCTATAGGATCATGTCTGCTCTCCAACTGTTCCATGTGCTTGAAGACATTGAAGGTCAGTTCGCTTTGACTCTTCCTTGGCTTAGAGGCTTCAAGCTCGTATTGTTCCGTGACTTCGTAGTTGTAATACTTTTTCACATCTGCTGCGGGTTCAGAGGCGTCTCTTTTTGTTTTCGCTCCATTGTATCGCTCCTCTTCTGAGTCTTCTTTCCGAAATGTAGGTGGCGCTTTAGATTTTTCATGCATATCTCGATGATTGATCAATACATAACCTTGAAAAGTATGACAAGTGTTGAAAATGGACTAGAATAACGATGCAAGACTGTATCTTACTATTTGAATTTTGTGAATAATTTTTGTCTCTTCTGCTGTATTGCCCCAACTCTTCATTGGCTTGGAGGAGTTTTTGTCTCGTAGAAGGAAAGGAGTAGGATCTTTTCTGAATGGGCTTTGAGCGGTGTCTTTTTGATTCGGTGTCCCTCCGACAGTCACGAGCTGTCGGGGACAGCGATCTCAACATACGAACATTACAGGGTGATGCGGGTACATCCTTTAAAGTATTGAGATATTTCATTTATTTTTTGGATATGTGATCTTCTACTTAAAGATGGAAACTATATGGATAATTTTGTATTCGATATAAAATATCTGGTTCGTCAAATTCATGAATGTGTGATGTCTTTCAGTTACAAACAAAAACAATTCATCTGAATTGCTGATAGTATACAGGGTGTAACTGAATAAGTGTAAAACATTTGAGGGGCGATTTCTCATCGAAAAAAGATACGATCTAACATATGAAGAAACTCTATTGGATCATACTATGTTAAGATACAGCCCCTTCATTTGAGCGAATACCTGGCTCAATGCGTAGACGTCTAGACGATTGCGGAATGTCTGAAGGTAGACATATTGCGTACTCACCATGATTTCTACATGTAAGTTTTGTTATTGATAAATCAGTTTTATTTATTCCCATTCAATCATTTAATGCAGGTAGTAAAATAAGTTTTTGCTGCGAATTGTTTTATTTTGGCCAAAAAATTCGACATTTTTTGTTTAGAATGAAACATGCTATCGAAAATCAATTTTCAAATAGTAGACAAATAATAAGACAAAATGTTAATTTCTTGAACAACTTGATTCATGAGTTGACATGATGGAAAAATACAAAAGAAAAGTTTTTCCATTCGTTGTATCCCTTATGAATGTCACTGTATATTTATTATAATTCTTTATGACTGTTCCATCGTCAATGTGACATGCTATTAATGTCTCTCGTGTTGTGGAGTCTGGACCATACTATATTCCCAATTCCTTACGAGAATAGACGCATAATTGATCTTTTTCTACACAAAATGTCAAGTTATCGAAGGTATTTTGGTACACTTGCAGCCAAATTTATAGCTACATCTTTTATTCAGGTGATCATGAAATTTTTATATGAAAACATGAGTAACGGAAATTTTGAAATACTGAAGAGAATTATCAGAGGCGAAGAAGCATAATTTCACATATATGTAAATGTAATAATTTGATCAGAATATAGATCGCATGATAGGTATAAAAATCACTATGCTTCGTATCTATAGTGTCAAAATGACAAGTTTATGTGTCGATTTTTGGGAATGCTGGCTACAATTGCAGAACTGCGAGACATCTTTAAGGAACTTGTACTCACGGATATGTTGTTCAATACGGGAAGCTTGGACAAAATATTACGTAACATGATACAGAAATTTTGCACTAATTCTTCACAGAGAAACGAGAACCTTCACATCGCTGACAGAACTACGTAGTCAAGGAAATGAAGTTTTTAAATGAAATTGTGCAATAGCACACAGAGTGTTCATAGCAGAATGAATCGTTTCGAATGGATCAAATTCTTAGCATTTTGTCTTCTCGTTTGAAATTTGCGAAGTACTATAACTTTGACATGTACAGGGAGGACAAATTTTGATGATTTCATAGGGCAACTCGATCTCTTTTTTTTTTGAGGTGAGTTCAGTGGCGAAAACAAAAATTGGCTATCGTCTTTCGTTTCCGAGTTCAAATCAAGAATGAGAAATTCGTGGATTGAAGAAAGAAAAGAATATAAAAGTTCTTGGCATTCTCTAGCTGCTAACCTAACCAAAATTATGATGGATGAATCATTACAGTTGATTTAAATTTACCTATATACTTTCATAGTGATGTAGAATGAAACTCGTTAGAATATATTGAAAGCTTTATTTGATAATACTTTGATACACAGGTTAAATATCCAGGTATTTTACATCGATTCGAAATACACAAACATATTAGAGTGGGGGCCAATCGATTTCCTCAATTTTCTCGCCAACATCGATAGGAAAAACCACTAACCTCTCAAGGTATCAAGAGAAAATTGAAGCAAAATCGTGGCACGGAAAATTCAATCATGAAGCTACATAACACTTAGTATTTTCATCTCGTCAAATTTATACATATCCGTAACCTTAACTTACAATAAAGCAATATACATATATAAAAATAACAGCTATAACAAAACAAATAATTTAGCATAAATATCTCTAGAGTATTGTAAGTTAGTGTTACACAAACAATTGTCTAAGTACTTTTTTCATTTTGCCAGGATTTCTCTTAGTAGCAAGCAAAAATAATATCCATTTGTGTTAGAGAAATGTTGGCAAGTATCGGGAATACTTGTATACAGTATGACGAAAAAATATAGATTGCTTTTGAAAATGTCACATCGAGAATTATACTTAGTTTGAAATATTTTCGTTTCGCAAAATGGCAAAATCTCCGGAGGAAGTGCTTGAAATATCTAGACCAAATTGAGATGCACAGTAAAAATAAGTTTCGCGTTTGGCCAGCAAAGCAAGCTCGAAGCAACAATGTCAAATATTGAGTATGTATAGTGAAAAGTTTAATTTTCATGGAATATTCGCGAAGTATAGATATGTTCGAGGGCATCCGAGCTGATTTGATTATTCTTTTATTGCTTGCTTTCCTTCTCGAGTTCCTTCAGTAGAGCTTTCATTTCTTCTGACAGTTGATGCTGATCAGTGACGTTCCTGGAACAGAACCAATCGACTCAGCTCATACAACAACAATGATATTGAAGATATTTGTTCATTTATTCATTCATCTACACTGTTTCACCTGATTAATCAATAACAAAACAAAATAAACAGAACAATGAATATGATAAAGAAAGGGGAATCAACAACGATCACATTTGTACATTTCTAACACAAGATTCGATGTGCTGCAATGAACAGTGAAATATATCCAATACTCTACTCAAAGCATTGCAATGATGACACATTACATGCAAAGGAAAGAAATTCAAGACATTCGCTCATGTTGTGAATAGGAAAAGTAAAACCATAACGAGAAGAAATTCTGTAAAATTTCAACATATATAATAATTCAGAACAATTAATCTTACTATTCACTTTTTTCATACTTTCAAAAGACGCCTTACCTCTCGTATCCAGGTTCATCTTTCTCATTCCCTTCTTCTCCCTCAGCTGAAAAATAAAAATTATATTAAAAAAAAATAAATAAATAGAAGTCATCCACATGCTGAACAATAAAAAAGTGCACTGCAAAATTCATATCCAAATCTGAAATATAAAACAAACGTAGTAAATACGGTTTTGAAACTAGAAATGGGTAGATATAAAAATTGGGGAAATACACGGCGTCAACTTGCATCCAATGTCATTCACAAGATCTAGTATAGAGTTGACACCTTGTATATTAGGTTTCAGTGAAAACACAAGCTATATGGACTCAGGTTATAACTACAGGATGATCATTGAAAAGCTACAAATTTCAAGTGCTAATACCTAGCAGGATGATATCACCATGTGTTTCGCATGTGACATGAGTATATATACAAGGATGAACTATCAACTGATATGAATTGAATATTTACACTATTGTTGAATAACTCAACGATAATTTCAGAGGTAAATGAACTATTCAAATACTGATTATGAAAGAATGAGAATTCAAACAAACACAAAGTCGATAAAAACAGCGATCATGGATTTTTCAGAGCTGTATAGAGTAATTTTGCAACATGCGTGTTAGTACTGAAGTTTTCACACTATCTGAAGGAAACTCCGTACAGTCTTTTGTCTATAAAATGAAAGAAGAAGAAAAAGAAGAAGAGAGCATGTTCACAAATTACGCCAACAGTCTATACAGTCTGGGCCACCCTGTACATCTTCGAAATTCGGGCACGACACAACAAAGACAAGATGGAAAACAAACGTGGTGAACATGTAAAAAGGAATGGTCTGATCCATCACTAGAGAAACATCGTGTTGAAATACTGCATTATTGGTTCAGTGTTCTCTAGTGATTTTGAGACTGCGTAACATTTATAAAACATAACCTATCTACCATGTTTCGGTAAATTAAAGCGCCAATCGTGTTCTCTAGGGTCCACCTCTGTCTGATCCTCTACACTGATCTCGTACCTCAGTTGTCTTCTACGGGCTATACACCAAACAAAAACTATCAAGATTCTGGATCTGCCAGGAAATCATCATTCGCACCAACTGATGCTCTTTCATACATAAACGAAGAATATAATGAAAGCAATCTAGAGTGAAGAAGTCTGGTGTCCAAGAGCAATGAGTTGATCCGAATGCGACTTCTCTGATGTGTCAAATATATAGGAAAATCACAATTTATTAACGTCAAAGCATATGTACGACTGCATCTAAGATTATTATACACGAAATTATCGATAAATGAACAACTTACGTCTAGCACTGGTGGCAGAGGAATCTCTAGGAGCTCTGGAAGAAGCAGCTTCTTCTTCACCTATAAACCACAAGACCCAATTAGAATTCTGTTGATAGTACCTCCATGGGCGTTGGGTGATAACCTTTCACCGAACATGCGGAAGTGAACACCATGCAAACTTAAAATAACTTACCGAAACTCAACAGGATATAATAGTGACAACTCAAAATAACTGAAGAATGCTCTACAAAAGAGGTTGGGGGTTTAGTATCAGGTTATTAGTATAAACCAACCTTGCGTAGTTCTTGTTAGAGGGTTAATAGGGATATCAAACTGCTGCGTAGTTGTCGTTTTGCTGCCTTCTCCATCTATGACAGTCTTGGTGATCACACCGCGACCTTCAGTCATACTCTTCGCGATCACTCCTTGTCCTTGTACTATTTCCGGTTGATTCAGCTGTCGGAAGTATTCCTCGATCTCCGGACCTGACATGGGTTGATGTGATCCATCGTTCTTGACGACGAACCTCCTCTGAACCACTTTCTTGATGTGCAAGTTTCCAGACTCATCGATTTCCTCCGTCTCCTGCGTTTCCTCTCCTTCGTTGAAATCCCTAATGAACTGTTGCAGTCTGTCTTCGGCGTCGGCGCCAGTGAAAGTTACTCTGCGAACTTCCGGAGGTAGTTCAACTCGTCGGTGTATAGTATGCGTATAGCCTTCGTCATCGCAAGGCTCGATAATCTCCGTCACGTAAGGCTTGGAATCGTCCACGTAGTCTGTGGTTCTCCGTCCACTTATTTCTTCGTCAAACCACACTTTCCTCACAGCTGCTGCTACGTCTACTCCTCCTCTAGTTTGTTTGGCTTGATCAACGGAGTTCGTGGAGGACACCATGGTGTTGGAACCGTCACTAGCGAAGCTTCCAGAAAACACCGAATCGGTGTCGTATTGGTATGTGGCGTGTGTTGCTGTGGAGCTAGTTATATCGAGAATATCACTGAGGTGATCTTGCTCTGCATCTTCCTCTTTACAGGAAGAACTGAAATCTTTACCAGTACTCGAGCTACTATGATCCTGAACTCCTATCCTAGACCCATCTTCGTCTATCGAATCACTCCGTATCAAATTGGTACCCGAGCTTTCAGCACATAACAGATCCAGGGAGTCGCTAGATATCAAGTAGCTTTTTTCATCGCCTCTTATCTCCATGCTATCAGTCATTATATTGTCGTCCTTCGCAGATTTCTGCGCTTGGAATTCTATGGAGTCTGTACTAGCAGTCATGATATCTCCTCCCGTTTTTTGATCCAAGCTATCCGTGCTATCATGTCGGCTTGGTTTTTCCTGTGCCAAGTCCAGAGAATCTGTGGAGGTAACCATGACGTCATCGCTTCCTTTCCATTGGACTTTCACTGTACTCCTGGTGAGAGGAGCGTCTAGATCGAGATCAGGAACTCTGGAAACTTCTTCTATAGAGTCACCCCTACCTAGCGATTCAGTTTTCTCTGCTTCTTTCAGATCTATGAATCTCTCCACGTTGCTCTGAGCTTGCTTGATGATTTCATCTATTTCAAACATCCTCTTCTCGTAGTCTTCCTCGTCGTCTGTATCCGTGACCACCTTCTTCTCAGTACCTGACATCGTACCGCAGCTTTCTGATTCTGAAGCTAAACTTTCTTGTCCTTCCTCGATGTTTGCCAACAAAGCCTCTTCCTCTTTGACTTTGATCTCGATGGTGTGTGCTGCAATGCACGCTTTTTCTAAACCTTCGAACTCTTTGAGTGAACTACCAGAGACATCGTCACCCTGTCCACTCTTGCCAGAGAAGTATCTCGATTTGAAGCTACCGTTGCTGGAGGAGTCTTGCGAGCCCGTGTGGAACTTGCGCATCTCGAGAGACATGGCCTTTTCTAGACTCTCAAATTCTTGTAAACTCGACATGGAGACGTCGTCGTGTTCGCCTGACCTGGTGAAATACCTCCTACCGGCCAGGACGTCGTACTCTGGAGTGCTTGAGTAGGATTCTTTCAAGCTACCTCCAGAATCCCTCTGTGATCCATAGCTAGAGGCTGCGAAATCATCCTCTTCCTTGATATCTTCGAGAGGTCCTCTCTCGAACTCCATGTCATATCCGTAGCTGGCTTGGTTGCCTTGAAGCTGCTGCTCGATCCAAGTTCTGTTAGCTTCGATCTCTCTATCGTATTCAGAACCGTATACTTCTGTGCCTGCTTTTGTTGAAACACCAGCATTTCTTTGATCGGCCTGAGGAGGACTGTCCTCAAAGTCAAAACCTAGTTCTTCACTAGACGAGGTACCGTCTGGGTAGTATTTGATCTTAGTTAGAGGTGTGGGAGCTGAATGCGCTAGATAGTGCTCGACTTCTTGGTCATGTATTTCCTTTTTCCTGGTCGTGTGTTCTATATGCATGCTTTTTCCTTCAGCATCTGTTTCTTCAGCTTCCTTACCGATTTCTTCTATGACTACGAAGTCATCGATGAGATCTGGTTTTTCCAGCATCTCAAAGGAGTCACTGTTGGGTGAATCTGTTTCTCGATCAGGGATTTCCTTGAGAGTTTTTTCGACAACCGAAGCAGCTTCACTTTTAGATTCTGTCAAGGTTTTCTCGATTTCAGGCTCTTCCAAAATGGTAGAAACTGATCCATCTAGAATATACTCACGACCTTGATCGGTTTCTTCTGAACTTTTGCTAGAGACTGAAGCTGGTGTTTGTGGAGTTTCAGAAGCACTAGCTGGTTCTCTCTCTTTGGCTTCCAATTCCAGATCAGGGTAGGTGAAACTATCGTCAACTAATGGAGCCATATGCTGAGTGATTTTAATGTCTGGCACGAATCCAGGACTGATGTCTTTCATCATCTGGAGTCTCCTTTCCTCAAACTCTTTCTGAGCGCGCTCTCTCGTCTCTAGTTCGTGTTTCTCTGCATCTTCATCCTCTAGTATCGGACAGATCTGCTTGATCTTGTGGGCTGGAGAAATATGTGGCACCATGTTGAACGCTGCGTCAGCTTCAGCTTCTTCGAAGCTAGACTTTTCGCTGGAGGTGCTGCTAGATTTACCATGGGAATCTCGCTTGTCTAAAACGTCCTTCGTCGGATAGATATCTGAAAAGCTTGTTATAGACCGTCTTGTTGTTTCGATGATATGAGAGTGAGACTCGGATTCAGGTTCTGGAGAGGTAGGCCTCTCCAACGGATCTGTGATCTCAGTCACATCTGAGGACTTCACAATCAGATCTGCCAGTTCTGAGTCAGGCCTATCGTCGGAGAAAGCAATCGAAGTGGGCCGTTCTGAATCGGATTTGCTGAATTGGGACTGTGGTCTGGAAGTATCCAAATTATCCTGTTCGTTATCGGACTCGGTGTCTTGATAACGGCCTTCGCGGTAATCCCTTCTCAGTCCCTGATCAGCTTCCGTGTCACAGCTCTCTTCTTTCTCGCATTCATCGACATCTTTTTTTTCGTCGTAACTGGTTTCTTTGAAGCTCAGTTTCGTTGTATACTTGTCGCTCTCAGTCAGATCGGAATGTATTTTCCTTTCTACTTCAGCTCGGGTAGAAAGACTGATCATCGAGCTCGTGAAAGAGCTATCTGTTCTTCTGTGACCTTTCTTCTTAGGTTCATCAGACTTTAGCGGTGGCACTTCTTCTATTGGCGACTGCGTTTCAGAAGTGACTTGTGTGCTAACGCTTAGGATTCCGTTTTCCTGGACGGTTGCTGTTTGTAACGTGACATATGCTACTGGCAAGTCCGGATGTATATGTCCGATAGATGTGGATATATCAGAAGTTTGAGCCACCGGAGTTATTACGAGACTCTCTTTACTTCCACGTGGCATGTTCTCTATATCATCCAAACTGAAGTGTTCAGAAGCCCCAGACATGGTCATACTGCATTCTAGGCGTTCTGAATCAGCTCTGGACTGCTCCACGACAGTCACCTGAGCTCCAGCACTCGAAGTACTGGATACACTAACGCTCAGAATGCTACCCTCATCCAAACTGGTTCCAAGTTTATCTTCGCTCTGAGGTGAATCCGGTACCAACGTCCTGGGTTCCGGCTGAAAGGTCATTTCTTGGGACCTCTTCATCTTCGATTGTATATCGATGGTTTTGATATCCACAGACTCTTCTTCGGATATGTCCATTGATCCGTCGATGCCTTGGTAAGATAAAATCTCCGAGTCGCTCACTTCCGTATTCTGACGCAGTGCCGGTGCATGGCCGGTCCATTCCATGCTTTGCTCTGCATCATCAAGCAGCTGTTGCTCCACCGAATCCAGGATATCTTCCAGATCACTCGAGGAGGGAACTAGAGTCTCAGAATGTTCCGATACTTCTACGCTGGCCAGATTCCCAGAGCTTTCACTATCCAAGCTCTTCATACTACCCTTGGAGCTAATGCTGCTCACCGCTGTTCGGTACTCTGTGGTAGTCATATGCGACCTGGCCGAGTATTCTTGTGATGTCAGAGCGCTTTCGTACTCTGAAGATCCAGCTGCTACTAAGCCTTCTACATCCGAAGAGCAGGGTCTACTTTTACCACTATCCATTTCGAAGCTGTGGTAATGACTCTCTCCGGAGCTAGAGTACGTTTCAAAGTCTATCCCAGATTTGCGATCCGGTTTCAGATTAGAGCTGCTGCTACTGGTATCTGCGTCTGATCTGGCTCTCCTGAAGATGACTTCGGGCAACCTGGGTGATACTTTATCATCTTTTCTGCTGGAGGAGGTGTCCTCAGGGGATTTAGCTTCGGTGCTGGATTTCGACTCGCTGCTCGAAGTTCTCTGCACAATTTCATGAGAAGTAATCACCACAGACTCTGGTGATGAATGAGAAATTAGTTTCTCGATGTCCTCACTACTGCATATCACTGTACTAGCAACTGACGTTGTTTCTTCGTGTACGTGATCTTTCTGCGTTACCATAGTAGATGTCACTGTATGCGTTTTATCTACAGCAAATTTGGTCTCAACTTCTGTACCATCTTCTTGCTTTTGGATTTTGGTACATTCTGTTTTGGACATCTCCTGCTTCTCTTTGCTGATCTCGTCATATGCCTTGTCAGTTCTCGAACTGGTTTCTTTCAACGTCTTATCAGTAAGCTCACTCGATTTTGTTTCTGCTTTGAAGGTGGCAGCTATTGTTGAAGAGTTTTCATCAAGTTTTTCCATTTTGAGTTGATCCATGACTACATTCTCATCCACCAAAGTAGCTTTTTCAGTGCTCGTGTCTGACGAATGATCAGTAAGCGCTTTGACAGTTCCAACTTTTGATACCATCTTATCTGTGATATCAGTTTTTTCATGAGTTTTTTCTTCAAGACTAGCACCCATATAAGTTTTCAGCTCGTCATGCTCTGTCTTTTTAGTATCGGCAATGAATTTGTTGTTTTCGAAAACAATCTCTTTCACCTCCGAGACCATTTTCTCTCCCTTGACAGCATCGCTGGATTTCATGAGTACATCCCTCTTGATCGATTTGGTATGAGCATTCTCATAGCTTTCGTAATCTTGTGAGGACTCGGTTTCTTCACTATGCTCCTCATCTATTTTATCTACGAAACCGGATTTGTCTTGGAACCGTTTCGCTTGCTCCTCAAAGTTATTGTAGTCTAGATGGATATCACTTATTTTCTCAGCTTCTAGCTGGTCCATTTGCTGTTCTAAAACATGCGAGTAGTCTAGCTCAGCACCGCTGTATTTCAAGTCTTCATCAGTTATTTCCATGCTGGATGTAGTATCGCCCCTAGTTAGCCTAGCCAAACCTCTCTGTCTTCTAGCTAACACTGACTGTACTAACTCTACCTCTCTGTCATCGAGGCCTTTGGATTCGGCAAGTTTTTGTAAGAACTCAGACACTTGCGTTCTTTCTATAGGCTGAGCAGATCTGTTGAAATAGTCTTCTTGGTGTATTTCTCGCTTCTGAATTTCAGCTTCGATTTCCTCCAACAGAGAGCTGGCTATCCGCTTAGCCTCCTCTGGGTGTACTCTTTGTTGATGTAAGCTGTCTAGAATGATTCTCTCAATTTCATTGTGACTCTCCGACTTTATTCTTTCTGATTCCTCTGAAACAGAGTGGTCTTGGTGTATTTCAGACCCCAGTTCAGATTCATCTTTGACACTGCTGCTGAAATCGTCATCTTTTTCGACTGTCAATAAGCTGCTATGATGCTCTTCTGACATTTCAGCACTCAACTGTTCTTGGGATGGAGTATCCAAGGATTGTTGTTTCAGTTTAGCTTCGAGAAGCTCTGATAGTTCGTCTTGTTGTTTCATTGCTTGCATAAAGTCTTGCTTGGATCCATCCTTGGCTATTTCCGATTTTACAGTTTCGGTCTTTTCAAGAGTACTGATTTCTAGAGGAGCTGTACTATCTCGTATATTCGTAGATGCTACTGAAGCTGCATAATTATTTTGTTCATTTCTCATGGACATTTCTTCTGGAGATACTTCTTGCTTTTCAATAGCGACAAACGAGTAATCAGATTGTTCTATGAAGGATTTTTCTTGTGTTATGAATGATTCTGTTATATGTTTACTTCCTTCTAGGACATGTACATCTTTTTTCAAATCCATTTTATTTGTTTGGGTTTCATCAGTTGAGATATTGCTTGTTATTTCTTCCGAATGTTCTGAAGTTAACAGTTCCTGTTTTATGGCTGTTCGTGTGATTTCTTCACTTCTTTGAGATTTTGCGATGACTGAAATTTCTTCTTGCTTTCCTTGTTCAAACAATTCAGTCGAAGATTCTTCTCCTTTGAAAGACACGCATTTAGAATCTTCAGAGTGTGCGATCGTTTTATTCTGGGAAATTGATGTTTTAATGATACTTTCACTTTTTTCGAGGACATGCTCTACACAATCATCTTGCTCAGAGATTCCTTTTGTTTCAAGAGTTGATATTTTTTCTTCTCGTCCAGTGAAAACGGGTCTTGGATCTGTATGTTCTAGGATTGTTTCTCTACTTTTCTCTTCTATCAAATATTGTTTGATACTCTCTCCCTGTATTTTGGGATCGATATCTTCTACAGTTTCATCGAATTCAACTCCTGACGGAGATTCTACTGATACTTCCCAAATGACATCATCAGTATTTTCTTGGGGCAGTTTGACGGAATCTTCAGTAGTCACTTCTTTTTCTTCAATATCCTTCACTGCATACTCGTCACTTTCCTCGCTCATTCGTTTTTGAATTCCAGAAAGTGTGACTGTTATATCTGGAATCATGTCATCTCCGATATTCATCACTTGTTCCGTCTCGAAAGATTCCATAGACTTTCCCTCTATATCCTGATCTAGCTCCGCCAGTTTTTCAGTGTCTTCTATTTCGCTTTTGTCTACCAAAACCTCCATCGAATCTGGCTTAGTAGAATGGCTACCATCTCGTGTTCCAACTGTTTCAGCGCTCTTGTCAGAAGACACGCTCCTCTGCGACTCGAATTGTTTATGTTGATCGTCAATCTCAATTTCTTTGTGCGTTTCTAGTTGTGGGAATGTGGAAATTGGAGATTGATCATCAAGTTTGTGCGCTTCATCCGGTTTCACCAAATCAGTAGAGTCACCGATGTCTTGTTCCTTGAACTTGTTTTCATCTATCTTCTGTTTGTCTAGAACGAAACCCTTGGTTTCTGTGGCTAGCTGGCCGATTCGGTGGCCAGCTACAACATTGCCAAGTTGTTTCTCATAGCCCTTGGCCAGATCTTTCACTGAAGTTTTCTTCCCCTCTATCTCCACAGAGCTCGCTTGTTCCCGTCCTTTGGTTGGTTTGAAGATCTCATCTGATTTCAGCGGCTCCTCGCTTATCTCATCGACATCATCTCCTATGCTTCTGGCATCGGCGTCGGTGTGTTCGTCTTCACCAGAACTCGTCGTCAGATTCTTCCTTTCCGGTGAAGGTTCTTCTTCTTCTATCTCGCTGGTCAACTGTTCCTCTATCATCTCCTTCCTTATCTGCTCTTCGTAGTAGTCTTTGCGAGCCTTGATGCTCCTGGCAGATACTTCGTAAAGGTCTTCGGTTGGCAAAGAAGCCGATCTCTCGTAGAGAGACTTGCGGACTGAGGAAACAGAAGGAACGAACACGCTCATCATCCTGTCCCTGATCTGAGGCACCCTGTCTTCGATTTCTGAGTCGGAAATGTAGTGCTCGACGTCTTCGCTATCGGAGATGTACCCAGTGTTATCGATACTCTCCGTCTTCTGGAATTCGACTCTGAAGCGTTCTTTGGGGCTGATTTTGGTAGCTGGTGCTCCAAAGGATGCTTGGTATTCGGTTACAGCTACTTCTTCGTGTTGGGAAGTGTCGCTCTCTGTTATCCTAGTCAGATCTGTTTGGACCAGGCCACTGCTCTCGCTGGCGGAGGATTCGAAAGATACTGTTCGGTCCTTGACCATGATGGGCTTGTGATCCTCTTTATCAATGGCGACACTGGAGGTCTCCATGCTTTGTGAAGTTTGGAGGGTTGTTCTGGGCTTTGGCACGGGCGGAACAGCGAATTCGTGGACAGATATGCGTTTGCTGACGGTGGTTTCCCTCTCGGAAGTTGTTTCTTGAAGGCTCATGCGTTTGTGAGTCGATTGCTGGGATACGTTTTCCCAGAATTTTTTCTTGTCGGAATACGTTTCCGGAACGTCGTCTAGTAAATCGTCTCGAACGGGCGACAAGGGCTTCTCTTCGTCTTCTCGTATAATTTGTGGATGTGTTTCTGGTGTTTTAGCGGTACGGGGTTTAGGTTGTGGTAATTGGTTAGTCTCGGCCGGGGTTAGTTGATCGCAGCTGGATTCTAAAAATGCGGTTAAATGTTAGCGGAAGACTAGCAGAGCAACTCTTGGAGGGATTCCTCTAAGCATACCTCACATACAGGCATTTGGGTTACACCTATCTCCAGACTTACCGTGACATCTATAGTTTCACCAGAACTACAGTAACATAAGTAACCAAGGGAAATGGATGAATGTTGATAAAAAAATTATCGAAAAGCCAAAGTCTGCTTGTGCACGTTTAGTGGTAGTCGGGTGTAAAGATTGTGTTAATTGTCATGCAACAAAAAATCAAACATATCGGGTCCGCCCTGCTCGAATCTACCCTAAATAAAAATCCACTAAGTTACCTAAGGACATGTCCGCTATCCTCACATCATCACTTTCAGATATAGAAATATCTGGTAGCAAAATATCTGATTCAGATATTTCCAAGAGCTCGTCCTCATCGAATACAGACATACTCGTATCAATAGTCTGGTCCATGTCATCATTCGATCCGAATAAACTAGATTTCTCCAACCATTGCGATACCGCGTTCATGATGCTACCTCTAGAGGGCGAATCTAGCGATCTGGCCATTCTATTTTCACCGCTGAATAATGACTCCGTGCTCAGAAATCTATCGGGATTCAATTGCAACACGGTGTTGAGCAGAGATGTCTTCATGGGCGATGCTTCGAGATCTGGTAAGCTACCGTGGTTACTATCTTTCGTGCCTGTGTCTTTATAAAAGCCCATATCCGATTTAGCGCGTTTCTGTTTGGGTTTTGGAGATGGGCAGGGACTTCTCTTTATAGGTATCACGTCAACCTCAATGCCTGCTTTATTGACCAACGTATCTTTGTTCAAATTGACAGGGCCCATATATACTACATCACCTACGGGAAGTAATGTTCTGGTGAATTTCTGTGAACTAGTCCCGTAGGATGATGAGGAGCAATGATGAAATATGGAATCAGTGGGAGTGAAAACAAGAACGCGTTATTCCTGCGATTACTTACAATGGGGAAGACGTTTATATCAATTGTTACAAATTTGTCCCGATATGTTTGTTAAGAAAGGGTTGAGAGATTTTATTTGGTTAAACTACATGCTGGATGACATCACTTTAGAAGTTATATGGTGTCAATTGAAATCTACTAGGCGTGGATGATTTTGTGAGAGAAATGTTTCTTTATCAAAGCGACATCTATAATCTACCTTGTGGAAGTTCTTGAGCATCTGCTTGACTATCAGGTGTTTTGGATTCCCAATCACTGCTTTTCGAAAAGGTGTGGTCATCCCATAAATGGCCGTACTCCTTCTGGAAGTCTGACAACTCCTCGGTACTGAGCTGAGACACCAGAGTACGGTATTCGGTTTCGCGTTTTTCTTCAATCTCAGGGCTGGTTAATTGCACCTTTTTCCCATCCGTCGAATCCTTTTCCATGACTTCTGATGCCATTCGCTCGAATTTTCGCTCTACACGTTTCAGTTTCTTTCCGATTTTAGCATCGGCTTCGCTCTGTATATCTAAATCTACTTGCTCTAATGAATCTAAAGCTTTATCTAAGTCACGCAACTTCTTTTCTATCAACTCCACCTCTACATCACATTCTTTCTTATGTTCTTTCAGCTTCTCTGTTTCAGATTGCATGTCAGAGTCGCCCAAGTCGGCTAGTAAATGTTCTAGTCTGTGCTCTGTCAACGATTCAAGAACATTAGACTTGGCACTGTCTCTCCTATCCTCTTCTTCTGTTACATTCAAGCTTTCGTCATCTTCAGACTCCACACGAAACAGTGCCTTCTTTTTCGAATGTTTCACCTCGTCATCAGGTTCTGTGACGATGTAAGAGTCGTCACTGCTGCTCCCAAGAGAAGAATCGTACGTTATCTCAACCACTCTGGGCCCTTCTGCTCTAGTAATTTTCGTTGAAAAGGTACGTCGCACCGTGGTTGGGGAAGTGACATACGATTTTGAACTCTTGGCGTATTCTTTAATATTTGTTGGTAAATCTGAGAGATCTATGTTGGTTTCTGAGATACGTCTCGGAGTTTCAGCGTCTTCTTTGAACTGTTTTCCGTAGTCTGAGACTGTTCGAGTCATGCCTGGTTCTTCGAGTAATTTTTCCTGACGGTCCCATGACATTTCTCGGCTCAAATCACCCGAAGAATCCTCGAATGTCAAGTCACGACCTGATTTTATCCTGTAATTTTCAGCTCGCAAATTCAATTTCTCGGTTTCTATGAAATCACTCGTTTTATTTAATCGATCACGTGTTGTTGTTATTGCGCGTTCTCCTAGCGTATCAACATCTTTCTGTAACTGACTTCCTGTGACAATTGCCTGGTCTTTCAGTTTTCCTAGGAAGTCAATAGCCTGGTTACCTGTACCATGTATTTCTTTATCAATGTCTTCTGTGAGGTGTTGAGTAGTACCTAAAATAGATCCTGCTGTTTGTGTTGTTGTTTGGCCCATCCCTGATAATTGCTGCATTGTTTTTGTTGTGACTTTTAAATTTTTTTCCACAGTTTCATATTTATTCTCCAACTGATCAACTGTTCCCACTAGTGTCGAATCGAGTTTTTGTCCAGCTTCTTCTTCTACAGTCTTTGCAGCAGATAATGCTGATTGTTTCTCACTTTCCATGAAGAATTTCGCAGAATCTATCACCTTCTTTGATTCCACAGCTGCTTTTGCTTCTAGTCCTTCTGTCTTCGATTTCAATTCATCTCCCTTACCGCTGATTTTTCTTCCAAGTTTACCCAAGAAGCTTTTACCTTTCTTTGACGTATCTTCAGTGACATCTTTAATTTTCTCAGTAGCCGATTCTACAATTACTTTCCCAGTGTCTCGCAGATCATCAGTTATATCTCCAATTTCCTTGTCTTTGTCTTTTAAGCAATGTAATCCTTCTGTATGAATTGTTCCAACCGCATTCTCAGTATGATCTTTATTCTTCATAGCCAAATGTGTTGATTCATCGGTAACATCGTCTATAGCATCTTTTATATCTTTATGTTTGCCACTTATCTTTCCACTTATTTTACTAAAGAATCCCTTAGAATTTTCGCTAACCGATTGTTGAAGTTTTTGCGCAGATTTCTCACCTGTTTGTGATTCCTTCACAATCCGTTCAACTTCTTCCGTTGCAACTTTGAAAGTTTCTTTAACAGTTGTCTTTCCACTTGTAACTGCCTCATCGATATTCGTTGTGGTAGTTTTTATAGCATCTGTAACTCCTTTTTTAGTACCCTTGGCTGCATCTTCTACATTTTGAACAGTTGATGCGATTCCTACTACAACTTCACTTTTTTCTTTTTTCAGAATATCCTTAGCTTTAGCTGTTCCGTTTTCTATAGCAGTGCTAGTTGTTTCGATGAGTTTTTCACATTCCTTCTGTGCATTTTCTTCCAGCATCTGTTTTGTGTCCTTCATTAGGTCACTTATATCACCCTTTTCGATTCTAATAGCCTTTTGTGCGTAAACTATTTCATCATCTAGCACTCTTCTTGCTTCCTCAGTTTTTTCTTCGATATCTTTCTCGAGTTGTTGTATGTCTTCATCTATACGTTTCTTTTCATCACCCAAAAATGATTGAGAACTATCGATTGATTTTTTGGTTTGTTTTGATTGTTTAGCAAGTTCTTCAGTCAATTTCATAGTTTCACTGAATTTCTCGTCAATTCTCTGTTCGAATGATTCAACTTTTTGTACAGGGGTAACTTCACGAAGTTTCTTCTCAGACATTTCTGTTACACCTCTCTTTATATTATCTGTCCTCCTTCCAAACTCTCTTATACTGTTATCTGCGATCTCCTTGCTATCATCTTTAATATTTTCTAGTTTGTCATCAAATTTCTGTAGAAGGTCATTGACGAAGTTTGTGGACTCAGTTTTCACGATACCTGAGGTGGCTACGGAATCAGATGGGTCTATTTCTGTTTCTTCTATTGTAGCTGAGGCGCTTTTGTCTAGATACACTTCCGTACTCAAAGAAGCTTTTTCTTCTCCTTTGATTTTATCTCCTAGTTTAGAAAACAGTCCACTCGATTTTTTTGCTTTTTTATCCTTTCTGATTTTTTTATCTGTTTTTTCGTGACCAATTTTTTCCCCAATCTTACTGAAGAATCCTGTAGTTGTTTTTTCTACTTTTTCAGCAGATTCTTCAACAGCTTCTGATGCTTTGATTCCGATTTCCTTGACTGATTTCACCCTTCCTTTTGCGAAGTCTTCGACATTTTTGGATTTCTCTTCAACTGCCACGACGTGGCCTGTAGCAAGATTTTCGGCTTTTGTCATATGACTATCAATTTTTTCTTTAGCTTCTTCTATATTCATCCCAACTGACGCATTCATTTCCCCAATTTGCTGATCCATAGTTCCTGATGAAATAATAATTTCATCTATTCTTTTTTCAGTGTTTTCTCTCAATAAATTATATTTCTCATTCATTGTTTCTGTTAGATCTGTCGTCATCTTTTCAACGACAGATACAGTTTTATCCATTTTATCTTTTGCCATAATTACAGTTTCTTTTGAAGATTCTTCAGCTCCAGCTTTCAATTGTTCCATATCGTCCTCAGCATAACTTCTGATCTGATCTAGTTCACCTTTAGTATTGGTCGAGATACCCACAAGTTTCTTGCCAATTTTTCCTAAGAAGCCAGCTTTATCTGAACCATCTACTAATTTATCGCTCCTTTCTTTCTTGAACTTCTTTTTATTAATTTTTGGACTCTCAGATTTGTCTTTTTTACTGAAAATTCCAAATAAACCAGATGGACTGAGTTTTTCAGAATCTTCATCCAAATCAGTGACAATCTCATGTTTACCATCCTCATAGTTCTGAAGCTCGCCCATAAGGAAACTGTGGGTGTTTTGCATTTCGTTCAGCGCATTGGCACTGAGTTTAATACCTTCAGATTCTTTCAAAGGTTGATAAGCCGATATCGTCCCTCTCACTTCAGTATCAGGTATCTCAGACACAAGTTTCCTGCCAAAAATTTGGAAAGGACTACCTGTAATCATGAACTTCTCTTCGGTATCAGGTGGTAAAACCTCTGGCCTTTCTGACAAATCCAGTTTGTCAGAACCAACAAGCTGCGATTCGGGTGAGGTTTTTTGCTCGTATGTATTAGTTATCTCTTCGTGAACCTCAATGAACTTATCTGACAGATCCTGTTTAATCGACCTCTCGAATTCTTGGAGGGTTGTACCATGATGTTCTCTATCAGCCTGAGATCTGAGCTCGACCAATTTGGAGTTGATTTCATGTTCCAGCTTGTCGAGGTCTGACAGGTCTTCAGGTCCCAATTTTATCGTACCGGTCAATACTTCCGTTGTAACCTTGGTTGTTCTTTCTCCCATTGGTATTGTTTCCTTAGTGATGGTTGTTGTAACTGATCTTTTTGGTATGTCGTAGATTGGCTCTTCTATTAGGTTCGAGGGAGATTCTGATGTTTGTATTTTTTGTGGTGGTACTACTGATGTCACAGATGTTGTAGATGGTATTGGGTGAACATCATGATAAGTTTCCACTTCATTTTGAAGGAAATCACTGCTGTTTCTCATGTCCTGTAAAACTGATTCTGACAACGTAGGGATCGAGTCCTTGTAAGTGCCTTGTTCTTTTTCTTGCGGTTTGGTTTTCTTCGAAAACATACCAAAGAAACTACCACTTTCTGTTTTTTGTTCTTTTGTTTTGTTGTCTTCCTGATAGCGGTCGTTTTCTCCTCTAGAGAAATCTTTGCTCTCAGGTTTTTCAGTCGATCCCTTCGATATGGCCTCTCTAGGTATTTTCTTCTTATCTTTTTTCTGTTCTTCCTTATCCTGCGATTTTTTCTTGGAGAATATTCCGAAAAGTTTTACACCCTTTTCTTTTGGTTTCACTTCAGGCTTTTCGTGTTGAACAACAGCTTTCACATCGTGATAATTAGCTACTTCTTTACGAAGGAAATCACTACTAGAAAGCATATTTCCCAATGTATGTTCTGATAGCTGAGGCCGCAAGTCATTCTTGGATGATCCTCTCTTAGTTTCTTTAGATTTCCGATTATCTTCAAACTTTACCGACTCTGTGTTCGAGAAATTAGTTGTATCATGTTCACTTATCTGAGTGCTTGGATCATTTACGACTTTTTTCTTAATGACAAACGTTTCATCAAGATAACCTCCTTCTTTGACAAAATGCTCTTCAGTAATCGCTATGTGCTCATGTTGTACTTCCATACCAGTAATTTTAGTTGGAGAGGTTATTATTTTTTCTGTTCCAGCATCTGAGATGTTTTCTTCTGCTATTTGAATACCAACTTTAGTTTGTTGCGAGGGACTCGTGTGCCCATTCATGGTTTCGATAACATGAACCTGAGGAGAATCGCTTTCCTGTAATTTATTTACTACTGGTCTGACATCTTCGAATCTAATAACTTCTTCACTCAAGAAACGTTCACTCTCTTTGATGGCTTTCATGGTCTCCGCTGGAATATCCTTCACCGTTGAAGGAATTGTTCTTTCCTCAGAACTTTCTTTCTTACTGAATATTTTGAATAACCCTCTTTTCTCAACAGTTTCTGATTTTCTGTCAATGGTACCTTCTTTCTTTTCTGGGATTCCACGTTTCAATACTCCTGGTGCTCCTGATGGGATATCAGTTTCCTCATCAGGCTTGATTTCCCTGTCTTCAGAACCTTTCTTTTTAAATAAGCCAAATAAACCGCTCTTCTTTTCTTTTGTTTTCTGTTCTTTCAATGGTTTTTGTTCCACGAATTGTGGACTTGCGATGGGTATTTCCTTTATAGGACGTACGTCGTGGTAGTAGTGCACTTCGTCTTCCAAAAATTTGTTGGATGTGGTCATCGACTCAAGAAGTTCTGGTGATAATTGCGAATGTGTCGGTTCAATTGTTGATCGTTCTATATTTCTCTCGACGTCCAACGAAGCTGAATCGAGGGCATCAGAGCTTTTTGGTAGAACTAATGCTGTTTCTGTTGTGATTATTTGTTTGTCTGTCTGAACAGTTGTTTTTTCAGTGACGATTTCTCTTTGCAATTTCTCATGAACCACATGTCCTGGTGATTCTGGATGAGCTTCGTGACTAGTGAAATCATCAGTGTTCGTTTGAAATCGAATTTGGTCGAGCCTTGCGTTGAGTTGTTCTTCCAACTTAGAAATATCTGATAATTCATCAGGACCCAACTTGATGGTACCCGTTATAACTTCTGTTGTTACTTTGGTGGTCCTTTCACCCTGAGGAATTGATTCTTTAGTTGTAGTACTGGTGAATGTTCGTTTCGGACTTTCATCTTCTTCAGAAGATGTTTTCAGTACTGCGATATCCTCAGGGTGACCATCGGTTTCCTTGTGGATGAACTCATTGGTATATATCGTGGGTTCCAAGACAGACTGGGATAGGTCAATGGGAGACATTTCAATTGGTTCGGATATTGCCACATCATCTAACATTTTTTCGACTTTGGGACGTACATCGTGATATTTATTGATTTCAAATTCTAAGAAATCTGAACTGTCTTTGATATTCTGAATGGTTTCTTGTGAGAGTTGTTCGATGGATATTCCTTGATGACCTGAAGGTTCTATGTCAACACTATCGGTTTTATCGTGCTTCTTCTTCTTGAAAAAGTTGAATAAACCTCCACTTTTATGTTTCGTATCCTTCTGCATCTTCGTTTCTTTGATTGTAATGTTTTTCTTCGATTTCTTTGGTATATCGGCAGGTATGGTTTCTTTCGGTAAATCTTCTACAACATCAGATATTGTACTGGCAATATTCTGTTCAACGATAGGACGATCATCGTGATAGTTTTCAACATCGCTCATGAGAAATACATCACTTTCCTTCAATTCCTTCTCGAAGGAGGCATCTGTGCTATCACTTTTTCTATCGATTACAAGAGAATATTTGATGACTGGTCGAACATCATGATATCTGTCGATTTCATCCCTCAGGAAGTTGTCACTTTCTTTCATCTGTGTGACAATTTCATCGCTTAGTTTGGGAGTTTCATGGACTTTCTTAGAATGTATCTCTCTTTCTTCGGAACCCTTTTTCTTGAATATGCCAAAGAGACCAGTTTTCTCTTTGTCATCTTTGTCTGCTTTAGTTTTCTTCGGCGAAACTTTCTCATCTTTCGTCGATGGAATTTTGGGTTTCTGAGAATCAGTTACTGTGGTGATTTTACTTTCTTTTTCAACAACAACGGAGGGTTTGATGATTGGTCGAACATCATGATATCTGTCGATTTCATCCCTGAGGAAGTTGTCACTTTCTTTCATCTGTGTGACAATTTCATCGCTTAGTTTGGGAGTTTCATGGACTTTCTCAGAAGGTATTTTTCTTTCTTCGGAATCATTTTTCTTGAATATGCCAAAAAGACCAGTTTTCTCTTTCTCATCTTTGTCTGCTTCAGTTTTCTTCGGCGATACTTTCTCATCATTCGTCGATGGGATTTTTGGTTTCTGAGAATCAGTTACTGTGGTGATTTTACTTTCTTTTTCAACAACAACGTGGGATTTGATGATTGGTCGAACATCATGATATCTGTCGACTTCATCCCTCAGGAAATTGTCACTTCCTTCCATCTGTGTGATAATTTCATCGCTCAGTTTGGGATATTCATGGACTTTCTCAGACAGTATTTCTCGTTCTTCAGAATCCTTTTTCTCGAATATGCCAAAGAGACCAGTTTTCTCTTTCTCATCTTTGTCTGCTTTAGTTTTCTTCGGCGAAACTTTCTCATCTTTCGTCGATGGAATTTTGGGTTTCTGAGAATCAGTTACTGTGGTAATTTTACTCTCTTTTTCTACAACAACGGCGGGTTCGATGATTGGTCGAACATCATGATATCTGTCGATTTCATCCCTCAGGAAGTTGTCACTTTCTTTCATCTGTGTGACAATTTCATCGCTTAGTTTGGGAGTTTCATGGACTTTCTCAGAAGGTATTTTTCTTTCTTCGGAATCCTTTTTCTTGAATATGCCAAAAAGACCAGTTTTCTCTTTCTCATCTTTGTCTGCTTTAGTTTTCTTCGGCGATACTTTCTCATCTTTCGTCGATGGGATTTTTGGTTTCTGAGAATCAGTTACTGTGGTGATTTCACTTTCTTTTTCAACAACAACGGAGGGTTTGATGATTGGTCGAACATCATGATATCTGTCGATTTCATCCCCCAGGAAGTTGTCACTTTCTTTCATCTGTGTGACAATTTCATCGCTTAGTTTGGGAGTTTCATAGACTTTCTTAGACAGTATTTCTCGTTCTTCAGAATCCTTTTTCTTGAATATGCCAAAGAGACCAGTTTTCTCTTTCTCATCTTTGTCTGCTTCAGTTTTCTTCGGCGAAACTTTCTCATCTTTCGTCGATGGAATTTTGGGATTCTGAGAATCAGTTACTGTGGTGATTTTACTTTCTTTTTCAACAACAACGGAGGGTTTAATGATAGGTCGTACATCATGATATCTGTCGATTTCATCCCTCAGGAAGTTGTCACTTTCTTTCATCTGTGTAACAATTTCATCGCTTAGTTTAGGAGTTTCATGGACTTTCCTAGAAGTTATCTCTCTTTCTTCGGAACCTTTTTTCTTGAATATGCCAAAGAGACCTGTTTTCTCTTTCTCATCTTTGTCTGCTTTAGTTTTCTTCGGCGAAACTTTCTCATCTTTCGTCAATGGAATTTTGGGTTTCTGAGAATCAGTTACTGTTGTGATTTTATTTTCTTTTTCAACAACAACAGAGGGTTCGATGATTGGCCGAACATCATGATATCTGTCGATTTCATCCCTCAGGAAGTTGTCACTTTCTTTCATCTGTGTGGCAATTTCATCGCTTAGTTTGGGAGTTTCATGGACTTTCTCAGAATGTATCTCTCTTTCTTCGGAAGCCTTTTTCTTGAATATGCCAAAGAAACCAGTTCTCTCTTTCTCATCTTTGTCTGCTTTAGTTTTCTTCGGCGAAACTTTCTCATCTTTCGTCGATGGAATTTTGGGTTTCTGAGAAACAGTTATTGTGGTAATTTTACTTTCTTTTCCAAAAACAACGGAGGGTTTGATGATTGGTCGAACATCATGATATCTGTCGATTTCATCCCTCAGGAAGTTGTCACTTTCTTTCATCTGTGTGACAATTTCATCGCTTAGTTTGGGAGTTTCATGGACTTTTTTAGACAGTATTTCTCGTTCTTCAGAATCCTTTTTCTTGAATATGCCAAAGAGACCAGTTTTCTCTTTCTCATCTTTGTCTGCTTTAGTTTTCTTCGGCGAAACTTTCTCATCTTTCGTCGATGGAATTTTGGGTTTCTGAGAATCAGTTACTGTGGTGATTTTACTTTCTTTTTCAACAACAACGGAGGGTTTGATGATAGGTCGAACATCATGATATCTGTCGATTTCATCCCTCAGGAAGTTGTCACTTCCTTTCATCTGTGTGATAATTTCATCGCTCAGTTTGGGAGTCTCATGGACTTTCTTAGACAGTAATTCTCGTTCTTCAGAATCCTTTTTCTTGAATATGCCAAACAGACCAGTTTTCTCTTTTTCATCTTTGTCTGCTTTCGTTTTCTTCGGCGATACTTTCTCATATTTCGTCGATGGAATTTTGGGTTTCTGAGAATCAGTTACTGTGTTGATTTTAATTTCTTTTTCAACATCAACGGAGGGTTTGATGATTGGTCGAACATCATGATATCTGTCGATTTCATCTCTCAGGAAGTTGTCACTTTCTTTTATCTGTGTGACAATTTCATCGCTTAATTTGGGAGTTTCGTGGATTTTCTCAGAAGGTATTTTTCTTTCTTCGGAATCCTTCTTCTTGAATATGCCAAAAAGACCAGATTTCTCCTTTCCATCTTCGTCTGCTTTAGTTTTCTTCAGCGATACTTTTTCATCTTTCGTCAATGTAATTTTGGGTTTCTGAGAATCAGTTACTGTGGTGATTACACTTCCCTCTTCAACAACAACGGAGGGTTTGATGATTGGTCGAACATCATGATATCTGTCGATTTCATCCCTCAGGAAGTTGTCACTTTCTTTCATCTGTGTGACAATTTCATCGCTTAGTTTGGGAGTTTCATGGACTTTCTCAGAAGGTATTCTTCTTTCTTCGGAATCCTTCTTCTTGAATATGCCAAAAAGACCAGATTTCTCCTTCTCATCTTTGTCTGCTTTAGTTCTCTTCAGCGATACTTTTTCATCTTTCGTCAATGTAATTTTGGGTTTCTGAGAATCAGTTACTGTGGTGATTACACTACCCTCTTCAACAACAACGGAGGGTTTGATGATTGGTCGAACATCATGATATCTGTCGATTTCATCCCTCAGGAAGTTGTCACTTTCTTTCATCTGTGTGATAATTTCATCGCTCAGTTTGGGAGTTTCATGGACTTTCTTAGACAGTAATTCTCGTTCTTCGGAATCCTTTTTCTTGAATATGCCAAAGAAACCAGTTCTCTCTTTCTCATCTTTGTCTGCTTTAGTTTTCTTCGGCGAAACTTTCTCATCTTTCGTCGATGGAATTTTGGGTTTCTGAGAAACAGTTATTGTGGTAATTTTACTTTCTTTTCCAAAAACAACGGAGGGTTTGATGATTGGTCGAACATCATGATATCTGTCGATTTCATCCCTCAGGAAGTTGTCACTTTCTCTCATCTGTGTGACAATTTCATCACTTAGTTTGGGAGTTTCATGGACTTTTTTAGACAGTATTTCTCGTTCTTCAGAATCCTTTTTCTTGAATATGCCAAAGAGACCAGTTTTCTCTTTCTCATCTTTGTCTGCTTTAGTTTTCTTCGGCGAAACTTTCTCATCTTTCGTCGATGGAATTTTGGGTTTCTGAGAATCAGTTACTGTGGTGATTTTACTTTCTTTTTCAACAACAACGGAGGGTTTGATGATTGGCCGAACATCATGATATCTGTCGATTTCATCCCTCAGGAAATTGTCACTTCCTTTCATCTGTGTGACAATTTCATCGCTCAGTTTGGGAGTCTCATGGACTTTCTTAGACAGTAATTCTCGTTCTTCAGAATCCTTTTTCTTGAATATGCCAAACAGACCAGTTTTCTCTTTTTCATCTTTGTCTGCTTTCGTTTTCTCCGGCGATACTTTCTCATATTTCGTCGATGGAATTTTGGGTTTCTGAGAATCAGTTACTGTGTTGATTCTGATTTCTTTTTCAACATCAACGGAGGGTTTGATGATTGGTCGAACATCATGATATCTGTCGATTTCATCTCTCAGGAAGTTGTCACTTTCATTTATCTGTGTGACAATTTCATCGCTTAATTTGGGAGTTTCGTGGATTTTCTCAGAAGGTATTTTTCTTTCTTCGGAATCCTTCTTCTTGAATATGCCAAAAAGACCAGATTTCTCCTTTCCATCTTCGTCTGCTTTAGTTTTCTTCAGCGATACTTTTTCATCTTTCGTCAATGTAATTTTGGGTTTCTGAGAATCAGTTACTGTGGTGATTACACTTCCCTCTTCAACAACAACGGAGGGTTTGATGATTGGTCGAACATCATGATATCTGTCGATTTCATCCCTCAGGAAGTTGTCACTTTCTTTCATCTGTGTGACAATTTCATCGCTTAGTTTGGGAGTTTCATGGACTTTCTCAGAAGGTATTTTTCTTTCTTCGGAATCCTTCTTCTTGAATATGCCAAAAAGACCAGATTTCTCCTTCTCATCTTTGTCTGCTTTAGATCTCTTCGGCGACACTTTCTCATCTTTCGTCGATGGGATTTTTGGTTTCAGAGAATCAGTTACTGTGGTGATTTCACTTTCTTTTTCAACAACAACGGGGGGTTTGATGATTGGTCGAACATCATGATATCTGTCGATTTCATCCCTCAGGAAATTGTCACTTCCTTTCATCTGTGTGATAATTTCATCGCTCAGTTTGGGAGTCTCATGGACTTTCTTAGACAGTAATTCTCGTTCTTCAGAATCCTTTTTCTTGAATATGCCAAACAGACCAGTTTTCTCTTTTTCATCTTTGTCTGCTTTCGTTTTCTTCGGCGATACTTTCTCATATTTCGTCGATGGAATTTTGGGTTTATGAGAATCAGTTACTGTGGTGATTTCACTTTCTTTTTCAACAACAACGGGGGGTTTGATGATTGGTCGAACATCATGATATCTGTCGATTTCATCCCTCAGGAAGTTGTCACTTTCTTTCATCTGTGTGACAATTTCATCGCTCAGTTTGGGAGTTTCATGGACTTTTTTAGACAGTATTTCTCGTTCTTCAGAATCATTTTTCTTGAATATGCCAAAAAGACCAGTTTTCTCTTTCTCATCTTTGTCTGCTTTAGTTTTCTTTGGCGAAACTTTCTCATCTTTCGTCGATGGAATTTTGGGTTTCTGAGAATCAGTTACTGTGGTGATTTTACTTTCTTTTTCAACAACAACGGAGGGTTTGATGATAGGTCGAACATCATGATATCTGTCGATTTCATCCCTCAGGAAATTGTCACTTCCTTTCATCTGTGTGATAATTTCATCGCTCAGTTTGGGAGTTTCATGGACTTTCTTAGATGGTATCTCTCTTCCTTCGGAATCCTTTTTCCTGAATATGCCAAAGAGACCAGTTTTCTCTTCTTCATCTTTGTCTGCTTTAGTTTTCTGCGGCGAAACTTCCTCATCTTTCGTCGATGGAATTTTGGGTTTCTGAGATTCAGTTACTGTGGTGATTTTACTTTCTTTTTCAACAACAACGGAGGGTTTGATGATTGGTCGAACATCATGATATCTGTCGATTTCATCCCTCAGGAAGTTGTCACTTTCTTTCATCTGTGTGACAATTTTATCGCTTAGTTTGAGAGTTTCATGGACTTTCTTAGAATGTATCTCTCTTTCTTCGGAATCCTTCTTCTTGAATATTCCAAAGAGACCAGTTCTCTCTTTTTCATCTTTGTCTTCTTTAGTTTTCTTCGGCGAAACTTCCTCATCTTTCGTCGATGGAATTTTGGGTTTCTGAAAATCAGTTACTGTGGTGATTTTACTTTCTTTTTCAACAACAACGGAGGGTTTGATGATTGGTCGAACATCATGATATCTGTCGATTTCATCTCTCAGGAAGTTGTCACTTTCTTTCATCTGTGTGACAATTTCATCGCTTAGTTTAGGAGTTTCATGGACTTTCTTAGAAGTTATCTCTCTTACTTCGGAATCCTTTTTCTTGAATATGCCAAAGAGACGAGTTTTCTCTTTCTCATCTTTGTCTGCTTTAGTTTTCTTCGGCGATACTTTCTGATCTTTCGTCGATGGAATTTTGGATTTCTGAGAATCAGTTACTGTGGTGATTTCACTTTCTTTTTCAACAACAACGGAGGGTTTGATGATTGGTCGAACATCATGATATCTGTCGATTTCATCCCTCAGGAAGTTGTCACTTTCTTTCATCTGGGTGACAATTCCATCGCTTAGTTTGGGACTTTCATGGACTTTCTTAGAATGTATCTCTCTTTCTTCGGAATCCTTCTTCTTGAATATGCCGAAGAGACCAGTTTTCCCGTTTTCATCTTTGTCTGCTTTAGTTTTCTTCGGCGGAACTTTCTCATCTTTCGTCGATGGAATTTTGGGTTTCTGAGAATCAGTTACTGTGGTGATTTTACTTTCTTTTTCAACAACAACGGAGGGTTTGATGATTGGTCGAACATCATGATATCTGTCGATTTCATCCCTCAGGAAGTTGTCACTTTCTTTCATCTGGGTGACAATTCCATCGCTTAGTTTGGGAGTTTCATGGACTTTCTTAGACAGTATTTCTCGTTCTTCAGAATCCTTTTTCTTGAATATGCCAAACAGACCAGTTTTCTCCTTTTCATCTTCGTCTGCTTTAGTTTTCTTGGGCGATGCTTTCTCATCTTTCGTCGATGTGATTTTGGGTTTCTGAGAATCAGTTACTGTGGTGATTTTACTTTCTTTTTCAACAACAACGGAGGGTTTGATGATTGGTCGAACATCATGATATCTGTCGATTTCATCCCTCAGGAAGTTGTCACTTTCTTTCATCTGTGTGATAATTTCATCGCTCAGTTTGGGAGTTTCATGGACTTTCTTAGACAGTAATTCTCGTTCTTCGGAATCCTTTTTCTTGAATATGCCAAACAGACCAGTTTTCTCCTTTACATCTTTGTCTGCTTTAGTATTCTTCGGCCATACTTTCTCATCTTTCGTCGATGGAATTTTGGGTTTCTGAGAATCAGTTACTGTGGTGATTTTAATTTCTTTTTCAACATCAACGGAGGGTTTGATGATTGGTCGAACATCATGATATCTGTCGATTTCATCTCTCAGGAAATTGTCACTTTCTTTTATCTGTGTGACAATTTCATCGCTTAATTTGGGAGTTTCGTGGATTTTCTCAGAAGGTATTTTTCTTTCTTCGGAATCCTTCTTCTTGAATATGCCAAAAAGACCAGATTTCTCCTTTCCATCTTCGTCTGCTTTAGTTTTCTTCAGCGATACTTTTTCATCTTTCGTCAATGTAATTTTGGGTTTCTGAGAATCAGTTACTGTGGTGATTACACTTCCCTCTTCAACAACAACGGAGGGTTTGATGATTGGCCGAACATCATGATATCTGTCGATTTCATCCCTCAGGAAGTTGTCACTTTCTTTCATCTGTGTGACAATTTCATCGCTTAGTTTGGGAGTTTCATGGACTTTCTCAGAAGGTATTTTCCTTTCTTCGGAATCCTTCTTCTTGAATATGCCAAAACGACCAGATTTCTCCTTCTCATCTTTGTCTGCTTTAGTTCTTTTCGGCGACACTTTCTCATCTTTCGTCGATGGGATTTTTGGTTTCTGAGAATCAGTTACTGTGGTGATTTCACTTTCTTTTTCAACAACAACGGGGGGTTTGATGATTGGTCGAACATCATGATATCTGTCGATTTCATCCCTCAGGAAACTGTCACTTCCTTCCATCTGTGTGATAATTTCATCGCTCAGTTTGGGAGTTTCATGGACTTTCTTAGACAGTATTTCTCGTTCTTCAGAATCCTTTTTCTTGAATATGCCAAACAGACCAGTTTTCTCCTTTTCATCTTTGTCTGCTTTAGTTTTCTTCGGCGATACTTTCTGATCTTTCGTCGATGGAATTTTGGGTTTCTGAGCATCAGTGACTGTGGTGATTTCACTTTCGTTCTCATCGACAACAGAGGGTTCGATGATTGGTCGAATATCATGATATCTGTCAATTCCATATCCCAATAATGTACCACCTTCTTGCATCTGTCCATTTATACCAGTCAGGTTAGCCCCATCATTTCCATCTGTAGCAATCCCATGAGTGGAAGGAGTTTTTTCCTGTGTTGGAGTAGTGAGGTCAATTTTGACATCCTCAAAAAATATAGTAAATGTTTTGGCAATCGGTCGCACGTCATGATATTTTGTAATCTCATCTTTCAAGAAAATTTCACTGTCATTCATGTCTCTAATCACTTCATTAGATAGGGTTAACGGCTGTTGGATCAGTCTAGGTGTTTGAATCTGTATATTCTGTGGACTAGTATCTGTAGTCGATGGTTTATCACTAATTCCATTCGTGGTGAATTCTCTTTCAGCATCGTGGTATTTTTCAACTTCTCCCTTCAAGAATGCTGTGGAATCAATCATACCCTTGATAGCTACATCTGAGAAAGCTGGTTTCATCTCAGATTTACTCTTTTTTCTCAACCGAAGGAATCCTCTTTCCTCCTTCTCTTTACTCTTGTTTTTCTTCAATTTGGGTGATACTGATGTTTCCTTCGGTTTTTCGGAGTCCTCTCGAGTTGCGATCTCTTTAGATGTTTCCTTATCATGTTTCTCAACCACCTCTCTTCTGCTATCATCGCTCACTTCTTCAGAGTCCTTGGCACCTTTGCCAAATAATCCAAATAGTTTACCATGCTTGCGTCTCATTTTTTGACTGTCTGTGATTTCTTCTTCCGATCTGACAACAGATTCTTGTTTTTTAGTTTCAGATGGTGGTTCTGAAATATGTTCATAAACATTACTAACAAGTCTTGGTGGTTTCATTGGTTGCACATCAATTCGAGACGATGAAGGAGATCTCTTTCCTGTCAAATCAACATCGATTCTGAAATCTCCATGTTCAACGATAATTGGGGAGAATTCTGTGTTTATTTCTTCTTCCAGTACAACGACTTGTTGTTCTTTGCTTCGCGGAGATGCTATTTGATCTCTGGCAGCTTTCTCTCCGTTAGAAACAACGTCTGCTACTATTTCTCGAGCTTGATCCCGAATGCCATTTGAGTCATCTGCAATCGGAATAGTTATTGTGGAGACAAAAGTTTGCTGGTGTTCAGTTTGTATTGGTTCTTCTTTTCTGGATACGATAGGAGAAGCTTCAAAGTACGGTATGTCAGCGTACTTCCTTTCTTCAACTGGTGTCTCCAGTTTGGGTTTCCTTGGAGGAGGTCTTGGGGGCGTTTCGAGCTGCTGATCTGTTCGTGGTAGGTTTTTCTTCTTGTCTTTTTTCCTTTCCTTTTTGGGCGAGGATTTTTCCGATTCCGAATCGGACTCAAAAGATTTACCAACAAAGTTTTTGATAGTCCCGAATATGCCTTTTTTCGGTTTTTTCTCCTCTTTGGGAGGCAGAGTTTGACTTACTTGACTTTTATCTTCTTCCACCTTGTAGTATTTATCGGTGTGGGAATTGTAGGGTTCTGCGCGTGACTCAGATTGTATCAGAGCGTTGGTATAGTTATAAATCGTTTTTCGGTCGGTTAGGTTTTGGAATAATGGTATTTTGTCTTCGGTTTTTCCTGGAAGAACATGCACTTTCCAAACAGCTATTCTATCTACCAAACTTAAACCTAAATATCGAAATATCCTTACTGCAGCTCATCGTCTCACCTTGGCTAATGCATATCGAATTAACATAGAGTGATTAGTCAAAAAAACTACGTAACTTCACTCCAAATCCATGCGTATGAGAGTAGCATGGTAGTATGTGTATATGAGACACATACTACAAGTGAAAATCAGCGTTTTGGAAAAATCAACATTACCTCCCTCACTCTCTTCTTTTTCTTGTAGCCAATCGCAGTATGCCTCAGGGATTTGGGAATTGGTAGTGAAAGGATTGGAAATGAATTCGGTCAAGGGAGTAGCTGATGAAGTAGGTCTGATAGTGAACTCATTATAACATGGATAAAAAGGAATGTTCGCGAACAAATCGACCTTATGTTCGGATATGACTGTTCCTGGGTCATATTCAAGCGGAAAACGCTTGTTGGAAGTAGCTAATAGCTCAGATTTACTCCTCGACAGTTCTCTGGATCTTGCTAGACTACAGTCAGATTGTTTCATGGGTGCACTATCTGTTTCAGGATTCCTCACAAACAACCTCTGGAGGGTGAACGATGGTTTGTTTTCAATACTCTCAGCCCTAGACGGCTTATCTTCATCAGGCAGCAGAGAATACGAGGATGCCTTCTTCTTGTCAAGAAAACTGCTGAATTTACTAGTGATGTTACTGAACTTCTGACTGAATTTACTTGGTAGAGTCTTACTTCTCTCTTTATCACTGGCCAATGTTTCATTGATATTTTTCTCTGGATTGCCCATGAAATCTCTGACTGACCTAATTTCTATAGCTTCCTTGCCTCTATCAAGTGTTCTCACCAGAAGCTTCACCTCTGCCTTCACAACTTTTTCACAGGTTTCATAAGTACCCTCGTCGGAACTTGTTGGTACCTCGCTGGAGTCAGTTGTTAGTAACCCCACTGAAATTCCATTGCTAGAATCCAGCATAGAAGAAGAGTTAGGCTCTTCTTGAAAAGGTGAGTATTTTTTATTCACGAAAGTTCGGCCGGAATAATAGCTATCCAGTAAGCTGAGATTTTCTTCGTCTTCCTCTGGTACTATACTCAGATTTCTGTAGGTACCTTCCCACCAGATATCGTCGCCAGTTCTATTGTCATGGAGCTGTACTGCTTGTGTCACTGGAGTGTTCTCTATAAATTCGTATTGGTCATCGTCATCATGAGTAGATTCTTCAGCAGGGTCATTCCAGCTTTCAGGGTAACTATCGTTCAAGGTTTCACTACTGGCCAGTTCAGCCCTTCCGAAGTCTACCTTGTAGCCGACACCTTCCAAGTCTTCTGACTTTTTAGATAACAGCATATTCTCGTCTGCTTCCACCGCTATCACTAGATTATCTATATTCCTGGTAATCTCATCCAAGTCCTCCGATTTATCCTCGAATGTGATCAGATCGTATTCATGCGGTGTTTCTGACTTAGGTTGACCAGTGAATGTGACGTCATCGTAAAGTTTATCGTCCCCAACGATCATAAGTTCTTGCGTAGTTTCGTACACCTTCGGTTTCTTGATGGTTTTTTTGATGGGTACTTCAATAAGCGCATCTGTCGTAGGATATAGCTCCAAGGTATTGACACAAGAATCTTCGAGATCTAAAACATCCAGATCTAGACCAAATAACTTTTCCTGGTGTTCTACTTCCGAGAGCATTTTTTCTAGCATAGCGTCGATTTGAGTGTAGGAGGTTGTTTTGTGGAGGTATTGGGGATGTAGGGGAGCAGGTGACATACTACTTTTGGGCATTAAAAGCACGCTTTCGTACGTAACGAACTGGGTAGTGGTATCTGGCAAACAATTGAGATTCATCAATGCATTAACCAAACTGGAGTAAGAATACTTGTCTTTTGGTATCGCTTTCTCGTTGTTAATGGTTAATGATTGTCGAGGTTAATTGTTGAAGTCGCCAATGAGATGTGAATGATCAATGAACACAAAAAGTAAAATTTCAGATACGCTGAAGCGGTTTTGAACTTTGTTCAATAAATCCAAGATTCGTTACCATGCGCATGCTGTTATTAGTGCTGTTAGTATCAAGAGTTGTTAGTAATCATATGATATTGAAACCCTGATTAAAACAGGAATGCCTACAGCATCAAATGGAGATAAAAAAATTTATCCAACTGTCGAATAAGCTGTTAGTGTTAGTGTTAATGCACGCGGAGCATCCTCTGGCTTTGAAAACAAAATAAAAATAGTCACCAAAAATGGAGATAGTGATTGATGGTAATGCCCCTATTAAGTTACCTGTATGTCAATTCTGAGAAACTTACATTGTTATAGTGATTGTCTCACATGAATTGGTTAATATTATAAGGTTAAAAGAGAGAACATTGTTAATTGATGAATATAGTTACTAGAAAGATGATTGTGTGAGACAATAACCAACTTTGTGTATTTTTTTTGAATTTCTCAATTTTGAGCAAAATCTTAAATTACATTTTGGTAGGAACACAAGAATTTTTCTCACCTTTCTGTGCTGCATCTTTTCCTAATGCTGAAGAGACTGACTCCAAGCCGTGCGGTTTTTCGGCTTCCCATTCTGAAAAACAACAATAAATCAATTCAACTGTTCGGAAGAAGCTAAGAAGTTAAGAGCGATACCATCAACAAAAATCCTTACCAAAGTCATCCTCTCATTGACAAATGTGGAACATGCTATTTTTCATGCAAGAATCTCACTCATTTTATCATTAGTACTTTTCATTAATTTTCGGAATACACCGTCATTTACATTTTCCAAAGCAGGTGTATTATTATAAAGATGGTTAATAATAGTTACCTTCATGAGCTCCAAACCTCACAGATTCCTCCAAGAAATTCAAGGAGACGATTTTTCCATCCACCAACACTCTGTCTAAGCTCCAATCATCCTCAGAAATCTCCTCCACATCAGTAGACCGTTCACAATACCCCCCACCTTTCAAATACATGCAACCTTCCGCATCCAACTTCCTTTTAACCTCGAAATGCACGCTGCTCGAACTCTCT
This sequence comes from Plagiodera versicolora, assembly GCA_037013635.1. Taxonomy (NCBI): domain Eukaryota; kingdom Metazoa; phylum Arthropoda; class Insecta; order Coleoptera; family Chrysomelidae; genus Plagiodera; species Plagiodera versicolora. The sequence continues at coordinate 3,621,446 of CM072991.1, read as the reverse complement.
TGATCCAAATCCCGATGCAGCTGATTGGGTGTAGCAGTCACAGCTCTGATGTAAGCTTCTTGATCTTCATCTGCAGAGGTAGCTACGTCTTCGCTATCAGTGTACACTGGGGTCACCGGGAAATCGGGTACTAGCTTCAGCTGCTTGGTGACAGTGAGTCTCTCCTCTTGAGAGAATTCTCCCTGGCCATCCAGAGCCAACACGCTTTCCCCACCAAGTTCCCTCATGTGGGTAGGTGTACAAGATATGGCTCTGATGTGAGACTCGTCCTCATCAGAACTACCAGCTAGATTCTCGATGTCTGTGAGGCCAGTAGGAATTGGTGAGAGGCTGTAGAATTGTTCTGTATCAGCGTCACTCATATATAGATCCTCTGTATCAGTGTGACCCTTGGAAGGTCCGTCATCCCTGACGGTCAACTGATTTTGCTTAGCTAAGAACCTCTCATGCATGTGCTTGAATTTAGGAGCTCTTCTTCGTTTCTCTTCAAAGATTACTTCTTCGGTATCCGTCAAGTCCCCCTCGTCTTCTCTAGCACCTTGCTTACAAGTGTTTTGTGTCTCGTTGATTACTCCGCAGTCCATGGGAGGTATGTCATTGGGTGCTGGATGGGATTCTGATTCGTCTTCGCTTCCGGACAAGCTCTCCTCATCAGTCATCACGAATAATGTTTTCTTGTCGAGATCCGTGTGTTCTTCTTGCAAAGGCAGTATTTGAATAGTTGGAACATCGCCGTTGTCTTTCAAAATTATCAAATTGCGGGTTACAGGTGGTAGTTCTACTTCCGGTAGATCCGCATCAGATTCATGTCCAATTAAATTCTCCTCGTCCGTCCAGCTTTTTGACTGGATCAGAGCCAGTGGCATTTCATGTAGTTCGTCCTCGTCTTCAGAACTGTTTAAATTCTCACAGTCCGTTAAAGCTTCATCGTCTGGAGTCGGCACAGCTAGTGTAAGAGTTTTGGGTTTCTTATCAGCTCTGAGATAATTTCCGCGAAATTCAATATCAAAACTAGCACTCTTTCTCATTGGTTGCTTCAATATCTCACTATCATCGGTACTGTAATCATCGATATCAGTTGCGTTTCCGATAACTACATCGTCAGAGTGGTCCGACTTAGATTCACAGACTTTTCTATTCTTGACTTCACTTATAGCTTCTGCTGTTTGGCTGTAAGAATCAGCCATGGCTTCCAATTTCTTTTCGAACGCAGCATCACCTTCTGTAGGGCTCAACGAATTCGTTGAAACTTCAGAAGAATTTTCCAGCTGCTCAGTGTCTGTGAGAATGTTGCTGTCGAAATCCGGGATATTTAAAGTTCCTTGCTTCCTTCCAGATACTTTTTTGCAAACGGGGAACGGTAAACGACTATTGGTTTCGTTATCGGAGTCGAAAGCTAGAGAGTGGCTTTTAGTTAAAATCTTGTGTTTCTGTTTCTTTTCTTTCTTGTTTACACTCCTTTTGGCTTTTGCATCATCATCTGATATGTCTAGATCTTCCACATCTGTCACAGATTGTTTGTGCACACGATGCTTACGTCTTCTAGATCGAGTTTTCTTGGGAGATTTCTCATCATCTGTATCTGAAAGTACCTCCATATCAGTTAAGTCAGAGTTTTTCGGATCCATAGAAGAAATATTCAAGAAGTTCGACTTTTGCATGGAGTTGGAATCCGTTGAATTAGTTCGCCCAACAAGCGGTTCGAAGTTTTCTGAAATATTACTATGACCTGCATTGTATTCATCGAGATCGAAATTGGTCTCCAGTATAGTTTCCAGGTCCACTTCATTATCCGTACCGAAAGCTTCCTCGTCTGTGATGTTATCAGCGACCTTCAATTCTCTGTTACAATCTCTATTCTCGTGAGTGACAGACATCTGAGTTTTCAACTTTTTCTTTTGTCCCTTGGTATTTTCCACTTTTGCATTGTAAGATTCTTCGAAAACGCTATCCTCCAAATCCAAATCATCCAGAGATATTGGGTGTTCATGTGCGACTATTTCAGGATCATCTTCAGCATCGGAAGCATCAAAATCTTCCTGATCAGTCAGATAATCTCTCTCATCTAGTCTAATCATTAATTTCCTTCGTGGTCTACTTTCATCTGATGAGACGTTCTCACTCAAATCTTCAATATCTGTCAGAGCATCTACCAGACTCAAGAGCTTGTTGTCGTTATCATTGTCATCGTCATCGTTGTCTATTTCCTTCGTAATTGCTATTTGTGGGATCTCCATATTCATAGCCATTGTATGTACTGCTCGCTGTGACCTGTATTACAATAAGATGTTGAGTTCAAAAAGGCCTGTTAGAATTAACCATGTATCCCTCGAGAAATGTTTTTGGAATCACCATAGTTTCTGTTGGAACTATGAACTGTTTTTTTTTGTTAAACTTACCTTGGATTCGTTGGGGTTCCATTTGAGATGAATACTAACTTATACTCTACTAATAACTATTGCTTGGCATACAATCTAGTTTGGGCATTATCAACTGTAAACAAATCTACCTGAACTACACGACTAACGAAATATACCTCTGCATGTGTGTCTATTCGAGAAGCCATGCTGTGGGATGACATCGCGTTAGGTTCGGGCAACACTTTTGATGTGTTACCTTGTGCATCTACATCACCAAGTGGGTGCACACTCCCGAGGGGGGTAACCACCTCCACGTCCAATATTGGGGACAGGCGTTCCTCCGTCTGCCTCATCTCTTCGTACTGGGACATCACCAGCCTTCTCGGTAAGGCAACATCGTCTTCCATCATCACACCCTCTGGCACGCTGACGCAAGATAGCAGATCGGATATTCTGTGAGACATCTCCAAGGGCTTTCTCTGCTTGGGCGACGAAGGCGATAAGGACTTGAAGCGGCCGTTAGCATCTGAGCTGACGTCGTGGTCAGACGGACTGCTTGGGATAGCCACGGATTCGGAAAGACTCGAGTCGGTGGTGTCTATCAAAGACATCTCTGCTTCGTTTCTGAGAGCCGATGCTACTTTACGGATGTTCTCGTGGGGTTGTCTGTAGATGACCTCGATGGAGCCTGTATGATTCTGAGTCCTGGTGAAGACCTCGCTCGTGATCAGCTTGGTGCCACCGTTGGCGGATCTTGGTCTGATGGGACTTCCAGGGAGGGATGTTGGGCTGGGGGTTTTGCGGCTCTCTTCCATGAGGTCATGATACGCTGTGGGTATGACACTTTGGCTGCGGATTCTCTCAGCGAATTGGACGGTTTTTTCATAGGACTGTTTCTCCATGGAATGGGTGAAACGCTTGATATGTTCGTTGGGTGTGGAACGGCGAAGTTTTGTAGGGGATGGACATGGTTTAGGACTACCGATTCTGGCTACGAGACTTTTGTTGTCTGAATGGTCAGATTCGCATTTTTCTTCGACCACCTTATTGGAGTCTATGACTTCTTCTTCTTTGGGTATATGAATACATCTTGCTTTGTCTTTGTAAACTGTACGCTTGACACCTGTGGCTTCTGGTGGAATAATCTCGCGGGATTTTTCCCCAGAAAAGGTATTTTTTAGGGATTGCGATTTGCTTGGAGTTTCCTCTATCTTCGTTTTGTTCTTCAGCATTTCATTCGTATTATCTATTTCATGTTTATCTTTAGTTTTGACCATGGTTGTCTTCATATCTCTCGATACTGTAGACATCATATAACCATGCATGCGGTGATGATATTTTTTGACAGTTGCCGTTGATTCCTCTGTAACCACAGGCTTCTTCTTCAGATATTCTTGTTTCAATGGACTTCGTTCAGGAGCATCTGTTGTAGTTTTCTTCACCAATTTAGGGATGCTGGATTCTGTTCTGGAAGATGTTTCTACACGTCTTTTAGAATGTTCAGTTTTGACTTTGACACTCCTTTTTACCACTTTCATTTTTGATGTTGGATGTTTTTTATCATCATCGGAACTCTCAATATCATGATCAATTTTCACTGGTTTTGCCCTAGGCGAACTCTTCTTCTTCTCAACATCGTATTGATTCACCTTTTTCACCAACTTCGAAGATTTTTTTGGTGAAGACGAACTCTTCGTTTTCAAATCGCTGCTATTGAGTGTCACTTCCAAAACATCATTTTTCATCACAATATCAGAGGAAAGAATTTTATAATTCGCAGTACTTGGTTTTTCGATGATTGATAAGTGGGATTCACTATCTGTTTGGCCTGGTTTGAGTGATGAGTCTGTTTCTGATGATAAGGGTTCCACATCAGTTTCTGAATATTTCGCAGATTCGCTAGCCCTTCTAGATGAATGGCTGTATTCTTCAGGGGTATCATATTGTTTCTCTACGTGTGAATCGAAGCTTTCACTATGAGTTTTATTTTCTACATGTGAATCAAGCGGCATTACTACTTCTGAATATGAAATCATTTCTCTACCTTTTCTGGTCGCATCTCCATCTAGAACTATAGCATCTGTTGAACTGAACTCTTCTGAGGCAGTTGAATCGCTTTCTCTGAACGATATATGCGACTTTTTCGAAGAGGTCTTGACTGGAATTTTTTTCACACAGGGCTTGACCATTGATTCTTTCGTCGTTTTAGATTTGAAGGTTTCTTGTTTTGACTGAACCAGAGCACTTTTCTGAGTAATTGTAGATTTAATATCAGAAACATGAACTTTCTTATCCTGTTTACTGGTTATATCAGTGTGCTTTGGGATAACTGATTTCGTTGTGACGTTATTTTGCTGTTGATATGTTGATTTCAGTTTGCTATTAGAGTGTCTGATCGAAGATGACACTGAAGACGATGATATTTTGCTCGAAGAAGATTTTTGATGCTGAATTGCTTCAACTTTTCTTGATGCCGACGATGAAAGATGAGATTTATGTACACGATCATTTTCACTTCTTCGTGTAGATTCGGTGGTGCATTGTTGTTTCGATTTGATGACAGAACGTTCAGACTTACGAATAATATCTTCTGTGATTCTCTTGACGTTTCCAGAACGTTTTTTATCATCATCTTTGATCGGTATTCTGTCAGCACGTGATTCAACCAAGGAGCCTGATGTTTTAGAGTCTGTGGGTGTTTTAGATTTCTCTATTGCCAACTTGCATCCACCTAGTGGCCTGTTCGCTTTCTTGATGTAGGGATTCACAGACGATTTCACCGAAGAGCTCTCTGTTTGGAATTTCAAGTCAACAAATGACAACTTGCCTGATGTTTTGTGTTCCTCGGAAAGAGATGATTTCTCTGGAAACAACATTGATTCAATTGCTGGTGATTTGGGTTCATTGTCGACTAGCGATTTAACCGATTTCTCAGCTGTTTCGAGATCAGGAGATGTCTTCGGTTTCTCGAATATCAACTTGTGCTTAGATGCTGGTGATTCGAGTTTTTCTGGAACAGGGAATTCGGATTTTTTGTCGACTGTCAACTTCACCATGGTCTCAGCTATTTCAAGATTAGTCGGCGTCTTCAGTTTCTCGAGTGGCAACCTGTGTTCAGTTGTTGGTGATTTGGGTTTCTCGGAAACAGGAGATTTGAGTTCTTTGTCTTCTGGCGTTTTCACCAATGTCTCTTCCGTTTCAAGATCAGTAGGCGTCTTCAGTTTTTCGAGTGGCAACTTGAGTTCAGTTGTTGGTGATTTGGGTTTCTCGGAAACAGGAGATTTGGGTTCTTTGTCTTCTGGCGATTTCACCAATGTCTCTGCCGTTTCATGATCAGTAGAAGTCTTCAGTTTCTCGAGTGGTAACTTGTGTTCAGTTGCTGGTGATTTGGGTTTCTCGGAAACGGAAGATTTGGGTTCTTTGTCTACTGGCGACTTTACCGATGTCTCTGCCGTTTCATGATCAGTAGGAGTCTTCAGTCTCTCGAGTGGCAACTTGTGTTCAGTTGTTGGTGTTTTGGGTTTCTCGGAAACAGGAGATTTGGGTTCTTTGTCTACTGGCGATTTCACCGATGACTCTGTCGTTTCAAGATCGGTAGTCGTCTTCAGTTCCTCGTGTGGCAACTTGTGTTCAGTTGTTGGTGTTTTGGGTTTCTCGGAAACAGGAGATTTGGGTTTTTTGTCTACTGGCGATTTCACCGATGGCTCTACCGTTTCATGACCAGTTGGCGACATCAGTTTCTCGAGTGGCAACTTGTGTACAGTTGTTGGTGTTTTGGGTTTCTCGGAAACAGGAGATTTGGGATCTCTGTCTACTGGCGATTTCATCAATGTCTCTACCGTTTCATGACCAGTTGGCGTCTTCAGTTCCTCGAGTGACAACTTGTGTTCAGTTGCTGGTGATTTGGGTTTCTCGGAAACAGGAGATTTGGGATCTTTGTCTACTAGCGATTTCACCAATCGCTCTACCGTTTCATGACCAGTTTGCGTCCTCAGTATCTCGAGTAACAACTTGTGTTCAGTTGTTGGTGTTTTGGGTTTCTCGGAAACGGGAGATTTGGGTTCTTTGTCTACTGGCGATTTCACCGATGGCTCTACCGTTTCATGACCAGTTGGCGTCTTCAGTTTCTCGAGTGGCAACTTGTGTTCAGTTGTTGGTGTTCTGGGTTTCTCGCAAACAGGTGATTTGGGTTCTTTGTCTACTGGCGATTTCACCAATGGCTCTACCGTTTCATGACCAGTTGGCGTCTTCAGTTTCTCGAGTGGCAACTTGTGTTCAGTTGTTGGTGTTCTGGGTTTCTCGGAAACAGGTGATTTGGGTTCTTTGTCTACTGGCGATTTCACCAATGGCTCTACCGTTTCATGACCAGTTGGCGTCTTCAGTTTCTCGAGTGACAATTTGTGTTCGGTTGTTGGTGTTCTGGGTTTCTCGGAAACAGGTGATTTGGGTTCTTTGTCTACTGGCGATTTCACCAGGGGCTCTACCGTTTCATGACCAGTTGGCGTCTTCAGTTTCTCGAGTGACAACTTGTGTTCAGTTGCTGGTGATTTGGGTTTCTCGGAAACGGGAGATTTGGGATCTTTGTCTACTGGCGATTTTACCAATGTCTCGGATTCGTCAAGGTCAGTAGGCGTCTTCAGTTCCTCGAGTGGCAACTTGTGTTCAGTTGTTGGTGTTTTGGGTTTCTCGGGAACAGGAGATTCGGGTTCTTCATCTTCTGGCGATTTCACCAATGTCTCTGCCGTTTCAAGATCAGTAGACGTCTTCAGTTCCCCGAGTGGCAACTTGTGATAAGTTGTTGGTGATTTGGGTTTCTCGGAAACAGGAGATTTGGGATCTTTGTCGACTGGCGGTTTTACCATTGTCTCGGATTTTTCAAGGTCAGTAGGCGTCTTCAGTTCCTCGAGTGACAACTTGTGTTCAGTTGCTGGTGCTTCGAGTGTCTCGAAAACAGGAGATTTGGGATCTTTGTCTACTGGTGATTTCACCAATGTCTCTGCCGTTTCAAGATCAGCAGACGTCTTCAGTTCCCCGAGTGGCAACTTGTGTTCAGTTGTTGGTGTTTTGGGTTTCTCGGAAACAGGAGCTTTGGGATCCTTGTCTACTGGCGATTTCACCAATGGCTCTACCGTTTCATGACCAGTTGGCGTCTTCAGTTCTTCGAGTGGCAACTTGTGTTCAGTTGTTGGTGTTTTGGGTTTCTCAGAAACGAAAGATTTGGGTTCTTTGTCTACTGGCGATTTCACCAATGGCTCTACCGTTTCATGACCAGTTGGCGTCTTCAGTTTCTCGAGTGGCAACTTGTGTTCAGTTGTTGGTGTTTTGGATTTCTCGGAAACAGGAGATTTGGGATCTTTGTCTACTGGCGATTTCACCAATTGCTCTACCGTTTCATGACCAGTTGGCGTCTTCAGTTTCTCGAGTGACAACTTGTGTTCAGTTGCTGGTGATTTGGGTTTCTCGGAAACAGGAGATTTGGGTTCTTTGTCAACTGGCGATTTCACCAATGGCTCCACCGTTTCATGACCAGTTGGCATCCTCAGTATCTCGTGTGGCAACTTGTGTTCAGTTGTTAGTGTTTTGGGTTTCTCGGAAACGAGAGATTTGGGTTCTTTATCTTCTGGCGATTTCACCAATGTCTCTGCCGTTTCAAGATCAGTAGACGTCTTCAGTTCCTCGAGTGGCAACTTGTGTTCAGTTGTTGGTGTTTCGGGTTTCTCGGAAACAGGAGATTTGGGATCTTTGTCTTCTGGCGATTTCACCAATGGCTCTACCGTTTCATGACCAGTTGGCGTCTTCAGTTTCTCGAGTGACAACTTGTGTTCAGATGTTGGTGTTTTGGGTTTCTCGGAAACAGGAGATTTGGGATCTTTGTCTACTGGCGATTTCACCAATGTCTCCACCGTTTCATGACCAGTTGGCGTCTTCAGTTTCTCGAGTGACAACTTGGGTTCAGTTGCTGGTGATTTGGGTTTCTCGGAAACAGGAGATTTGGGTTCTTTGTCAACTGGCGATATTACCAATGTCTCGGATTTTTCAAGGTCAGTAGGCGTCTTCAGTACTTCGAGTGGCAACTTGTGTTCAGTTTTTGGTGTTTTGGGTTTCTCGAAAACAGGAGATTTGGGATCTTTGTCTTCTGGCGATTTCACCAATGTCTCTGCCGTTTCAAGATCAGTAGACGTCTTCAGTTTCTCGAGTGACAACTTGTGTTCAGTTGCTGGTGATTTGGGTTTCTCGGAAACGGGAGATTTGGGTTCTTTGTCTACTGGCAATTTCACCAATAGCTCTACCGTTTCATGACCAGTTGGCGTCTTCAGTTTCTCGAGTGACAACTTATGTTCACTTGTTGGTGTTTTGGGTTTCTCGAAAACAGGAGATTTGGGATCTCTGTCTACTGGCGATTTCACCAATGGCTCTACCGTTTCATGACCAGTTGGCGTCTTCAGTTTCTCGAGTGACAACTTATGTTCACTTGTTGGTGTTTTGGGTTTCTCGAAAACAGGAGATTTGGGATCTCTGTCTTCTGGCGATTTCTCCAATGGCTCTACCGTTTCATGACCAGTTGGCGTCTCCAGTTTCTCGAGTGACAACTTGCGTTCAGTTGCTGGTGATTTGGGTTTCTCGGAAACGGGAGATTTGGGTTCTTTGTCTACTGGCGATTTCACCAATGGCTCTACCGTTTCATGACCAGTTGGCGTCTTCAGTTTCTCGAGTGACAACTTGCGTTCAGTTGTCGGTGTTTTGGGTTTCTCGGAAACAGGAGATTTGGGATCTTTCTCTACTGGCGATTTCACCAATTGCTCTACCGTTTCATGACCAGTTTGCGTCCTCAGTATCTCGAGTGGCAACTTGTGTTCAGTTATTGGTGTTTTGGATTTCTCGGAATCGGGAGATTTGGGTTTTTCGTCTACTAGCGATTTTACCATTGTCTCGGATTTTTCAAGGTCAGTAGGCGTCTTCAGTTCCTCGAGTGGCAACTTGTGTTCAGTTGTTGTTGTTTCGGGTTTCTCGGAAACAGGAGATTTGGGATCTTTGTCTACTGGCGATTTCACCAATGGCTCTACCGTTTCATGACCAGTTGGCGTCTTCAGTTTCTCGAGTGACGACTTATGTTCAGTTGTTGGTGATTTGGATTTCTCGGAAACGGGAGATTTGGGTTTTTTGTCTACTGGCGATTTTACCATTGTCTCGGATTTTTCAAGGTCAGTAGGCGTCTTCAGTTCCTCGAGTGGCAACTTTCGTTCAGTTGCTGGTGATTTGGGTTTCTCGGAAACAGGAGATTTGGGTTCTTTGTCTACTGGCGATTTTACCAATGTCTCGGATTCTTTAAGGTCAGTAGGCGTCTTCAGTTTCTCGAGTGACAACTTGTGTTCAGTTGCTGGTGATTTGGGTTTCTCGGAAACAGGAGATTTGGGTTCTTTGTCAACTGGCGATTTTACCAATGTCTCGGATTTTTCAAAATCAGTAGGCGCCTTCAGTTCCTTGAGTGGCAACTTGTGTTCAGTTGTTGGTGTTTTGGGTATCTCGGAAACAGGAGATTTGGGATCTTTGTCTACTGGCGATTTCACCAATGGCTCTACCGTTTCATGACCAGTTGGCGTCTCCAGTTTCTCGAGTGACAACTTGTGTTCAGTTGCTGGTGATTTGGGTTTCTCGGAAACGGGAGATTTGGGTTCTTTGTCTACTGGCGATTTCACCAATAGCTCTACCGTTTCATGACCAGTTGGCGTCTTCAGTTTCTCGAGTGACAACTTATGTTCACTTGTTGGTGTTTTGGGTTTCTCGAAAACAGGAGATTTGGGATCTCTGTTTACTGGCGATTTCACCAATGGCTCTACCGTTTCATGACCAGTTGGCGTCTTCAGTTTGTCGAGTGACAACTTGTGTTCAGTTGTTGGTGTTTTGGGTTCCTCGAAAACAAGAGATTTGAAATCTCTGTCTACTGGCGATTTCACCAATGGCTCTACCGTTTCATGACCAGTTGGCGTCTTCAGTTCCTCGAGTGGCAACTTGTGTTCAGTTGTTGGTGTTTCGGGTTTCTCGGAAACAGGAGATTTGGGATCTCTGTCTACTGGCGATTTCACCAATGGCTCTACCGTTTCATGACCAGTTGGCATCTTCAGTTTGTCGAGTGACAACTTCTGTTCAGTTGTTGGTGTTTTGGGTTCCTCGAAAACAAGAGATTTGGGATCTCTGTCTACTGGCGATTTCACCAATGGCTCTAACGTTTCATGACCAGTTGGCGTCTTCAGTTTCTCGAGTGACAACTTATGTTCACTTGTTGGTGTTTTGGGTTTCTCGAAAACAGGAGATTTGGGATCTCTGTCTTCTGGCGATTTCTCCAATGGCTCTACCGTTTCATGACCAGTTGGCGTCTCCAGTTTCTCGAGTGACAACTTGCGTTCAGTTGCTGGTGATTTGGGTTTCTCGGAAACGGGAGATTTGGGTTCTTTATCTTCTGGCGATTTCACCAATGTCTCTGCCGTTTCAAGATCAGTAGACGTCTTCAGTTCCTCGAGTGGCAACTTGTGTTCAGTTAATGGTGTTTTGGATTTCTCGGAATCGGGAGATTTGGGTTTTTCGTCTACTAGCGATTTTACCATTGTCTCGGATTTTTCAAGGTCAGTAGGCGTCTTCAGTTCCTCGAGTGGCAACTTGTGTTCAGTTGTTGTTGTTTCGGGTTTCTCGGAAACAGGAGATTTGGGATCTTTGTCTACTGGCGATTTCACCAATGGCTCTACCGTTTCATGACCAGTTGGCGTCTTCAGTTCCTCGAGTGGTAACTTGTGGTCAGTTGTTGGTGTTTTGGGTTTCTCGGAAACAGGAGATTTGGGATCTTTGACTACTGGCGATTTCACCAATGGCTCTACCGTTTCATGACCAGTTGGCGTCTTCAGTTTCTCGAGTGACAACTTGTGTTCAGTTGCTGGTGATTTGGGTTTCTCGGAAACAGGAGATTTGGGTTCTTTGTCAACTGGCGATTTTACCAATGTCTCGGATTTTTCAAAATCAGTGGGCGCCTTCAGTTCCTTGAGTGGCAACTTGTGTTCAGTTGTTGGTGTTTTGGGTATCTCGGAAACAGGAGATTTGGGATCTTTGTCTACTGGCGATTTCACCAATGGCTCTACCGTTTCATGACCAGTTGGCGTCTCCAGTTTCTCGAGTGACAACTTGTGTTCAGTTGCTGGTGATTTGGGTTTCTCGGAAACGGGAGATTTGGGTTCTTTGTCTACTGGCGATTTCACCAATAGCTCTACCGTTTCATGACCAGTTGGCGTCTTCAGTTTGTCGAGAGACAACTTGTGTTCATTTGTTGGTGATTTGGGTTCCTCGAAAACAAGAGATTTGGGATCTCTGTCTACTGGCGATTTCACCAATGGCTCTACCGTTTCATGACCAGTTTGCGTCCTCAGTATCTCGAGTGGCAACTTGTGTTCAGTTGTTGGTGTTTTGGATTTCTCGGAATCGGGAGATTTGGGTTTTTCGTCTACTAGCGATTTTACCATTGTCTCGGATTTTTCAAGGTCAGTAGGCGTCTTCAGTTCCTCGAGTGGCAACTTGTGTTCAGTTGTTGTTGTTTCGGGTTTCTCGGAAACAGGAGATTTGGGATCTTTGTCTACTGGCGATTTCACCAATGGCTCTACCGTTTCATGACCAGTTGGCGTCTTCAGTTTCTCGAGTGACGACTTATGTTCAGTTGTTGGTGATTTGGATTTCTCGGAAATGGGAGATTTGGGTTTTTTGTCTACTGGCGATTTTACCATTGTCTCGGATTTTTCAAGGTCAGTAGGCGTCTTCAGTTCCTCGAGTGGCAACTTTCGTTCAGTTGTTGGTGTTTTGGGTTTCTCGGAAACAGGAGATTTGGGATCTTTGTCTACTGGCGATTTCACCAATGGCTCTACCGTTTCATGACCAGTTGGCGTCTTCAGTTTCTCGAGTGACGACTTATGTTCAGTTGTTGGTGATTTGGATTTCTCGGAAATGGGAGATTTGGGTTTTTTGTCTACTGGCGATTTTACCATTGTCTCGGATTTTTCAAGGTCAGTAGGCGTCTTCAGTTCCTCGAGTGGCAACTTTCGTTCAGTTGTTGGTGTTTCGGGTTTCTCGGAAAAAGGAGATTTGGGATCTTTGTCTACTGGCGATTTCACCAATGGCTCTACCGTTTCATGACCAGTTGGCGTCTTCAGTTTCTCGAGTGACAACTTGTGTTCAGTTGCTGGTGATTTGGGTTTCTCGGAAACAGGAGATTTGGGTTCTTTGTCTACTGGCGATTTTACCAATGTCTCGGATTCTTCAAGGTCAGTAGGCGTCTTCAGTTTCTCGAGTGACAACTTGTGTTCAGTTGCTGGTGATTTGGGTTTCTCGGAAACAGGAGATTTGGGATCTTTGACTACTGGCGATTTCACCAATGGCTCTACCGTTTCATGACCAGTTGGCGTCTTCAGTTTCTCGAGTGACAACTTGTGTTCAGTTGCTGGTGATTTGGGTTTCTCGGAAACAGGAGATTTGGGTTCTTTGTCTACTGGCGATTTTACCAATGTCTCGGATTCTTCAAGGTCAGTAGGCCTCTTTAGTCTCTCGAGTGGCAACTTGTGTTCAGTCGTTGGTGTTTTGGGTTTCTCGGAAACAGGAGATTTGGATTCTTTGTCAACTGGCGATTTTACCAATGTCTCGGATTTTTCAAGGTCAGTAGGCGTCTTCAGTTCCTCGAGTGGCAACTTGTGTTCAGTTGTTAGTGTTTCGGGTTTCTTGGAAACAGGAGATTTGGGTTCTTTATCTTCTGGCAATTTCACCAATGTCTCTGCCGTTTCAAGATCAGTAGACGTCTTCAGTTCCTTGAGTTGCAACTTGTGTTCAGTTGCTGGTGATTTGGGTTTCTCGGAAACGGGAGATATGGGTTCTTTATCTTCTGGCAATTTCACCAATGTCTCTGCCGTTGCAAGATCAGTAGACGTCTTCAGTTCCTTGAGTTGCAACTTGTGTTCAGTTGCTGGTGATTTGGGTTTCTCGGGAACGGAAGATTTGGGTTCTTTGTCTAATGGCGATTTCACCGATGTTCCGGATTTTTCAAAATCAGTGGGCGTCTTCAGTTCCTCGAGTGGCAACTTGTGTTCAGTTGATGGTGTTTTGGGTTTCTCGGAAACAGGAGATTTGGGATCTTTGTCTACTGGTGATTTCACCAATGTCTCGGATTTTTTGAAATCAGTAGGCGTCTTCAATTTCTCGAGTGGCAACTTGTGTTCAGTTGTTGGTGTTTTGGGTTTCTTGGAAACAGGAGATTTGGGATCTTTGTCTACTGGCGATTCTAACAATGTCTCGGATTTTTCAAGGTCAGTAGGCGTCTTCAGTCTCTCGAGTGGCAAATTGTGTTCAGTTGTTGGTGATTTGGGTTTCTCGGAAACAGGAGATTTGGATTCTTTATCTTCTGGCAATTTCACCAATGTCTCTGCCGTTTCAAGATCAGTAGACGACTTCAGTTCCTTGAGTGGCAACTTTTGTTCAGTTATTGGTGATTTGGATTTCTCGGAAACAGGAGTATAGGGTTCTTTGTCTACTGGCGATTTTACCAATGTCTCGGATTCTTCAAGGTCAGTGGGCGTCTTCAGTTTTTCGACTGGCAATTTGTGTTCAGTTGTTGGTGTTTTGGGTTTCTCGGAAACAGGAGATTTGGGATCTTTGTCTTCTGGCGATTTCACCAATGGCTCTACCGTTTCATGACCAGTTGGCGTCTTCAGTTTCTCGAGTGACAACTTGTGTTCAGTTGTTGGTGTTTTGGGTTTCTCGGAAACAGGAGATTTGGGATCTTTGTCTTCTGGCGATTTCACCAATGGCTCTACCGTTTCATGACCAGTTGGCGTCTCCAGTTTCTCGAGTGACGACTTGTGTTCAGTTGCTGGTGATTTGGGTTTCTCGGAAACGGGAGATTTGGGTTCTTTGTCTACTGGCGATTTCACCAATAGCTCTACCGTTTCATGACCAGTTGGCGTCTTCAGTTTCTCGAGTGACAACTTATGTTCACTTGTTGGTGTTTTGGGTTTCTCGAAAACAAGAGATTTGGGATCTCTGTCTACTGGCGATTTCACCAATGGCTCTACCGTTTCATGACCAGTTGGCGTCTCCAGTTTCTCGAGTGACAACTTGTGTTCAGTTGCTGGTGATTTGGGTTTCTCGGAAACGGGAGATTTGGGTTTTTTGTCTACAGGCGATTTTACCATCGTCTCGAATTCTTGAAGATCAGTAGGCGTCTCCAGTTTCTCGAGTGGCAACTTGTGTTCAGTTGTTGGTGTTTTGGGTTTCTTGGAAACAGGAGATTCAGGTTCTTTGTCAACTGGCGATTTTACCAATGTCTCAGATTTTTCAAAATCAGTAGGCGCCTTCAGTTCCTTGAGTGGCAACTTGTGTTCAGTTGTTGGTGTTTCGGGTTTTTCAGAAACAGGAGATTTGGGATCTTTGTCTACTGGCGATTTCACCAATGGCTTTACCGTTTTATGACCAGTTGGCGTCTTCAGTTTCTCGAGTGACAACTTGTGTTCAGTTGCTGGTGATTTGAGTTTCTCGGAAACGGGAGATTTGGGTTTTTTGTCTACTGGCGATTTTACCATCGTCTCGAATTCTTCAAGATCAGTAGGCGTCTCCAGTTTCTCGAGTGGCAACTTGTGTTCAGTTGTTGGTGTTTTGGGTTTCTTGGAAACAGGAGATTTGGAATATTTGTCTACTGGCGATTTCACCAATGGCTCTACCGTTTCATGACCAGTTGGCGTCTTCAATTTCTCGAGTGACGACTTATGTTCAGTTGTTGGTGATTTGAGTTTCTCGGAAACGGGAGATTTGGGTTTTTTGTCTACTGGCGATTTTACCATCGTCTCGAATTCTTCAAGATCAGTAGGCGTCTCCAGTTTCTCGAGTGGCAACTTGTGTTCAGTTGTTGGTGTTTTGGGTTTCTTGGAAACAGGAGATTTGGAATATTTGTCTACTGGCGATTTCACCAATGGCTCTACCGTTTCATGACCAGTTGGCGTCTTCAATTTCTCGAGTGACGACTTATGTTCAGTTGTTGGTGATTTGGATTTCTCGGAAACGGGAGATTTGGTTTTTTCGTCAACTGGCGATTTTACCATTGTCTCGGATTTTTCAAGGTCAGTAGGCGTCTTCAGTTCCTCGAGTGGCAACTTGTGTTCAGTTGTTGTTGTTTCGGGTTTCTCGGAAACAGGAGATTTGGGATCTTTGTCTACTGGCGATTTCACCAATGGCTCTACCGTTTCATGACCAGTTGGCGTCTTCAGTTTCTCGAGTGACAACTTGTGTTCAGTTGCTGGTGATTTGGGTTTCTCGGAAACAGGAGATTTGAGTTCTTTGTCTACTGGCGATTTTACCATCGTCTCGGATTCTTCAAGGTCAGTAGGCGTCTTCAGTTTCTCGAGTGACAACTTGTGTTCAGTTGCTGGTGATTTGGGTTTCTCGGAAACAGGAGATTTGGGTTCTTTATCTTCTGGCAATTTCACCAAAGTCTCTGCCGTTTCAAGATCAGTAGACGTCTTCAGTTCCTTGAGTGGCAACTTTCGTTCAGTTGTTGGTGTTTTGGGTATCTCGGAAACAAGAGATTTGGGATCTTTGTCTACTGGCGATTCTAACAATGTCTCGGATTTTTCAAGGTCAGTAGGCGTTTTCAGTCTCTCGAGTGGCAAATTGTGTTCAGTTGTTGGTGATTTGGGTTTCTCGGAAACGGAAGATTTGGGTTCTTTGTTTACTGGCGATTTTACCGATGTCTCGGATTTTTCAAGGTCAGTAGGCCTCTTTAGTCTCTCGAGTGGCGACTTGTGTTCAGTCGTTGGTGTTTTGGGCTTCTCGGAAACAGGAGATTTCGGTTCTTTGTCAACTGGCGATTTTACCAATGTCTCGGATTTTTCAAGGTCAGTAGGCGTCTTCAGTTCCTCGAGTGGCAACTTGTGTTCAGTTGTTAGTGTTTCGGGTTTCTTGGAAACAGGAGATTTGGGTTCTTTATCTTCTGGCAATTTCACCAATGTCTCTGCCGTTTCAAGATCAGTAGACGTCTTCAGTTCCTTGAGTTGCAACTTGTGTTCAGTTGCTGGTGATTTGGGTTTTTCGGGAACGGAAGATTTGGGTTCTTTGTCTGATGGCGATTTCATCGATGTTCCGGATTTTTCAAAATCAGTGGGCGTCTTCAGTTCCTCGAGTGGCAACTTGTGTTCAGTTGATGGTGTTTTGGGTTTCTCGGAAACAGGAGATTTGGGATCTTTGTCTACTGGTGATTTTACCAATGTCTCGGATTTTTCGAAATCAGTAGGCGTCTTCAATTTCTCGAGTGGCAACTTGTGTTCAGTTGTTGGTGTTTTGGGTTTCTTGGAAACAGGAGATTTGGGATCTTTGTCTACTGGCGATTCTAACAATGTCTCGGATTTTTCAAGGTCAGTAGGCGTCTTCAGTCTCTCGAGTGGCAAATTGTGTTCAGTTGTTGGTGATTTGGGTTTCTCGGAAACAGGAGATTTGGATTCTTTATCTTCTGGCAATTTCACCAATGTCTCTGCCGTTTCAAGATCAGTAGACGTCTTCAGTTCCTTGAGTGGCAACTTTTGTTCAGTTGTTGGTGTTTTGGGTTTTTCGGAAACGTAAGATTTGGGTTCTTTGTCAACTGGCGATTTTACCAATGTCTCGGATATTTCAAGGTCAGAAGGCCTCTTTAGTCTCTCGAGTGGCAACATGTGTTCAGTTGCTGGTGATTTGGGTTTCTCGGAAACAGGAGATTTGGGTTTTTTGTGAACTGGCGATTTTACCAATGTCTCGGATTTTTCAAGGTCAGTAGGCGTCTTCAGTTCCTCGAGTGGTAACTTGTGTTCAGTTGTTAGTGTTTTGGGTTTCTCGGAAACGAGAGATTTGGGTTCTTTGTCTACTGGCGATTTCACCAATGTCTCTACCGTTTCATGATCGGTAGGCGTCCTCAGTTTCTCGAGTGGCAACTTGTGTTCAGTTGCTGGTGATTTGGGTTTCTCGTGAACAGGAGATTTGGGTTCTTTGTTTACTGGCGATTTTACCGATGTCTCGGATTTTTCAAGGTCAGTAGGCCTCTTCAGTCTCTCGAGTGGCAACTTGTGTTCAGTCGTTGGTTTTTTGGGTTTCTCGGAAACAGGAGATTTGGGTTCTTTGTCAACTGGCGATTTTACCAAAGTCTTGGATTTTTCAAGGTCAGTAGGCGTCTTCAGTTTCTCGAGTGACAATTTGTGTTCAGTTGCTGGTGATTTGGGTTTCTCGGAAACGAGAGATTTGGGTTCTTTGTCTACTGGCGATTTCACCAATGGCCCTACCGTTTCATGATCGGTAGGCGTCTTCAGTTTCTCGAGTGACAACTTGTGTTCAGTTGCTGGTGATTTGGGTTTCTCGAAAACAGGAGATTTGGGTTTTTTGTCAACTGGCGATTTTACCAATGTCTCGGATTTTTCAAGGTCAGTAGGCGTCTTCAGTTCCTCGAGTGGCAACTTGTGTTCAGTTGTTAGTGTTTTGGGTTTCTCGGAAACGAGAGATTTGGGTTCTTTGTCTACTGGCGATTTCACCAATGGCTCTACCGTTTCATGACCAGTTGGCGTCTTCAGTTTCTCGAGTGACAACTTGTGTTCAGTTGCTGGTGATTTGGGTTTCTCGTGAACAGGAGATTTGGGTTTTTTGTCAACAGGCGATTTTACCAATGTCTCGGATTTTTCAAGGTCATTAGGCGTCTTCAGTTCCTCGAGTGGCAACTTGTGTTCAGTTGCTGGTGATTTGGGTTTTTCGGGAACGGGAGATTTGGGTTCTTTGTCCAATGGCGATTTCACCGATGTTTCGGATTTTTCAAAATCAGTGGGCGTCTTCAGTTCCTCGACTGTCAACTTGTGTTCAGTTGTTGGTGTTTTGGGTTTCTCGGAAACTGGAGATTTGGGATCTTTGTCTACTGGTGATTTTACCAATGTCTCGGATTCTTCAAGATCAGTAGGCGTCTTCAGTTTCTCGAGTGGCAGCTTGTGTTCAGTTGTTGGTGTTTTGGGTTTCTCGGAAACAGGAGATTTGGGATTTTTGTCTACTGGCGATTCTAACAATGTCTCGGATTTTTCAAGGTCAGTAGGCGTCTTCAGTTCCTCGAGTGGCAACTTGTTTTCAGTCGTTAGTGTTTTGGGTTTCTCGGAAACAGGAGATTTGGGTTCTTTGTCAACTGGCGATTTCACCATGGTCTTGGATTTTTCAAGGTCAGTAGGCGTCTTCAGTTTCTCGAGTGACAATTTATGTTCAGTTGCTGGTGATTTGGGTTTCTCGGAAACAGGAGATATGGGTTCTTTGTCAACTGGCGATTTTAACAATGTCTCGGATTTTTCAAGGTCAGTAGGCGTCTTCAGTTCCTCGAGTGGCAACTTGTGTTCAGTTGTTAGTGTTTTGGGTTTCTCGGAAACGAGAGATTTGGGTTCTTTGTCTACTGGCGATTTCACCAATGGCTCTACCGTTTCATGATCGGTAGGCGTCTTCAGTTTCTCGAGTGGCAACTTGTGTTCAGTTGCTGGTGATTTGGGTTTCTCGGATACAGGAGATTTGGGTTCTTTGTCAACAGGCGATTTCACCGATGTTTCGGATTTTTCAAAATCAATGGGCGTCTTCAGTTCCTCGAGTGGTAACTTGTGTTCAGTAGTTGGTGATTTGGGTTTCTCGGAAACAAAAGATTTGGGTTCTTTGTCAACAGGCGATTTCATCAATGTCTCGGATTTTTCAAGGTCAGTAGGCGTCTTCAGTTTCTCGAGTGACAATTTATGTTCAGTTGCTGGTGATTTGGGTTTCTCGGAAACAGGAGATTTGGGTTCTTTGTCAACTGGCGATTTTACCAATGTCTCGGATTTTTCAAGGTCAGTAGGCGTCTTCAGTCTCTCGAGTGGCAAATTGTGTTCAGTTGTTGGTGATTTGGGTTTCTCGGAAACAAGAGATTTGGGTTCTTTATCTTCTGGCAATTTCACCAATGTCTCTGCCGTTACAAGATCAGTAGACGTCTTCAGTTCCTTGAGTGGCAACTTTTGTTCAGTTGTTGGTGTTTTGGGTTTCTCGGAAACGAGAGATTTGGGTTCTTTGTCAACTGGCGATTTTACCAATTTCTCGGATTTTTCAAAATCAGTAGGCGTCTTCAGTTCCTCGAGTGGTAACTTGTGTTCAGTAGTTGGTGATTTGGGTTTTTCGGAAACGAAAGATTTGGGTTCTTTGTTTACTGGCGATTTCACCAATGGCTCTACCGTCTCATGATCGGTAGGCGTCTTCAGTTTCTCGATTGGCAACTTGTGTTCAGTTGCTGGTGATTTGGGTTTCTCGGAAACAAAAGATTTGGGTTCTTTGTCAACAGGCGATTTTATCAATGTCTCGGATTTTTCAAGGTCAGTAGGCGTCTTCAGTTTCTCGAGTGACAACTTGTGTTCAGTTGCTGGTGATTTGGGTTTCTCGGGAACGGAAGATTTGGGTTCTTTGTCTAATGGCGATTTCACCGATGTTTCGGATTTTTCAAAATCAGTGGGCGTCTTCAGTTCCTCGAGTGGCAACTTGTGTTCAGTTGTTGGTGTTTTGGGTTTCTCGGAAACAGGAGATTTGGGGTCTTTGTCTTCTGGCGATTTCACCAATGGCTCTACCGTTTCATGACCTGTTGGCGTCTTCAGTTTCTCGAGTGACAACTCGTGTTCAGTTGTTGGTGTTTTGGGTTTCTCGGAAACAGGAGATTTGGGATCTTTGTCTTCTGGCGATTTCACCAATGGCTCCACCGTTTCATGACCAGTTGGCGTCCTCAGTATCTCGAGTGGCAACTTGTGTTCAGTTGTTGGTGTTTTGGATTTCTCGGACACGGGTGATTTGGGTTTTTTGTCTACTGGCGATTTTACCATTGTCTCGGATTTTTCAAGGTCAGTAGGCGTCTTCAGTTCCTCGACTGGCAACTTGTGTTCAGTTGTTGGTGTTTTGAGATTCTCGGGAATAGGAGATTTGGGATCTTTGTCTACTGGCGATTTCACCAATTGCTCTGCCGTTTCATGACCAGTTGGCGTCTTCAGTTTCTCGAGTGACAACTTGTGTTCAGTTGCTGGTGATTTGAGTTTCTCGGAAACGGAAGATTTGGGTTTTTTGTCTACAGGCGATTTTACCATTGTCTCGGATTCTTCAAGGTCAGTAGGCGTCTTCAGTTCCTTGAGTGGCCACCTGTGTTCAGTTGTTGGTGTCTTGGGTTTCTCGGAAATGGGAGATTTGGGATCTTTGTCTACTGGCGATTCCACCAATGGCTCTACCGTTTCATGACCAGTTGGCGTCTTCAGTTTCTCGAGTGGCAACCTGTGTTCAGTTGCTGGTGATTTGGGTTTCTCGGAAACAGAAGATTTGGGTTTTTTGTCTACAGGCGATTTTACCATTGTCTCGGATTCTTCAAGGTCAGTAGGCGTCTTCAGTTCCTCGAGTGACAACTTGTGTTCAGTTGTTGGTGTTTTGGGTTCCTCGGAAACAGGTGATTCGGGTTCTTTGTCTACTGGCGATTTCATCAATGGCTGTACCGTTTCATGACCAGTTGGCGTCTTCAGTTTCTCGAGTGACAACTTGTGTTCAGTTGTTGGCGTTTTGGGTTTCTCGGAAACGGTAGATTTGGGTTCTTTGTCTACTGGCGATTTCACCAATGGCCTGACCGTTTCATAACCAGTTGGCGTCTTCAGTTTCTCGAGTGACAACTTATGTTCAGTTGTTGGTGATTTAGGTTTCTCGGAAACGGTAGATTTGGGTTCTTTGTCTACTGGCGATTTTACCAATGGCTCTACGGTTTCATGACCAGTTGGCGTCTTCAGTTTCTCGAGTGACAACTCATATTCAGTTGTTGGTGTTTCGGGTTTTTCGGAAGCGGGAGATTTGGGTTCTTTGTCTACTGGCGATTTTACCAATGGCTCTACCGTTTCATGACCAGTTGGCGTCTTCAGTTTCTCGAGTGACAACTTGTGTTCAGTTGTTGGTGATTTGAGTTCCTCGGAAACAGGAGATTTGGGTTCTTTGTCAACTGGCGATTTTACCAATGTCTCGGATTTTTCAAGGTCAGTAGGCGTCTTCAGTTCCTCGAGTGGCAACTTGTGTTCAGTTGTTGGTGATTTGGGTTCCTCGGAAACAGGAGATTTGGGTTCTTTGTCTACTGGCGATTTTACCAGTGGCTCTACCGTTTCAAGAACAGTAGACGTCTTCAGTTCCTCGAGTGGCACTTTGTGTTCAGTTGCTGGTGATTTGAGTTTCTCGGAAACGGGAGATTTGGGTTCTTTATCTTCTGGCGATTTCACCAATGTCTCTGCCGTTTCAAAATCAGTAGACTTCTTTAGTTCCTCGAGTGGCAATTTGTGTTCAGTCGTTGGTGTTTTGGGTTTCTCGGAAACAGGAGATTTGGGTTCTTTGTCTAATGGCGATTTCACCGATGTTTCGGATTTTTCAAAATCAGTGGGCGTCTTCAGTTCCTCGAGTGGCAACTTGTGTTCAGTTGCTGGTGATTTGGGTTTCTCGGGAACGGAAGATTTGGGTTCTTTGTCTAATGGCGATTTCACCGATGTTTCGGATTTTTCGAAGTCAGTGGGCGTCTTCAGTTCCTCGAGTGGCAACTTGTGTTCAGTTGTTGGTGTTTTGGGTTTCTCGAGAACAGGAGATTTGGGATCTTTGTCTACTTGCGATTTCACCAATGGCTCTACCGTTTCATGACCAGTTGGCGTCTTCAGTTTCTCGAGTGACAACTTATATTCAGTTGTTGGTGATTTGGGTTTCTCGGAAACGGGAGATTTGAGTTCTTTGTCTATTGGCGATGTTACCAATAGCTCTACCGTTTCATGACCAGTTGGCGTCTTCAGTTCCTCGAGTGACAACTTGTGTTCAGTTGTTGGTGTTTTGGGTTTCTCGAGAACAGGAGATTTGGGATCTTTGTCTACTTGCGATTTCACCAATGGCTCTACCGTTTCATGACCAGTTGGCGTCTTCAGTTTCTCGAGTGACAACTCGTGTTCAGTTGTTGGTGATTTGGGTTTCTCGGAAACGGGAGATTTGGGTTCTTCATCTTCTGGCGATTTTACCAATGGCTCTACCGTTTCATGACCAGTTGGCGTCTTCAGTTCCTCGAGTGACAACTCGTGTTCAGTTGTTGGTGATTTGGGTTTCTCGGAAACAGGAGTTTTGGGTTCTTCATCTTCTGGTGATTTCACCAATGTCTCTGCCGTTTCAAGATCAGTAGACGTCTTCAGTTTCTCGAGTGACAACTTGTGTTCAGTTGCTGGTGATTTGGGTTTCTCGGAAACGGGAGATTTGGGTTCTTTGTCTACTGGCAATTTCACCAATAGCTCTACCGTTTCATGACCAGTTGGCGTCTTCAGTTTCTCGAGTGACAACTTATGTTCACTTGTTGGTGTTTTGGGTTTCTCGAAAACAGGAGATTTGGGATCTCTGTCTACTGGCGATTTCACCAATGGCTCTACCGTTTCATGACCAGTTGGCGTCTTCAGTTTCTCGAGTGACAACTTATGTTCACTTGTTGGTGTTTTGGGTTTCTCGAAAACAGGAGATTTGGGATCTCTGTCTTCTGGCGATTTCTCCAATGGCTCTACCGTTTCATGACCAGTTGGCGTCTCCAGTTTCTCGAGTGACAACTTGCGTTCAGTTGCTGGTGATTTGGGTTTCTCGGAAACGGGAGATTTGGGTTCTTTGTCTACTGGCGATTTCACCAATGGCTCTACCGTTTCATGACCAGTTGGCGTCTTCAGTTTCTCGAGTGACAACTTGCGTTCAGTTGTCGGTGTTTTGGGTTTCTCGGAAACAGGAGATTTGGGATCTCTGTCTACTGGCGATTTCACCAATGGCTCTACCGTTTCATGACCAGTTGGCGTCTTCAGTTTCTCGAGTGACAACTTATGTTCACTTGTTGGTGTTTTGGGTTTCTCGAAAACAGGAGATTTGGGATCTCTGTCTACTGGCGATTTCACCAATGGCTCTACCGTTTCATGACCAGTTGGCGTCTTCAGTTTCTCGAGTGACAACTTATGTTCACTTGTTGGTGTTTTGGGTTTCTCGAAAACAGGAGATTTGGGATCTCTGTCTTCTGGCGATTTCTCCAATGGCTCTACCGTTTCATGACCAGTTGGCGTCTCCAGTTTCTCGAGTGACAACTTGCGTTCAGTTGCTGGTGATTTGGGTTTCTCGGAAACGGGAGATTTGGGTTCTTTGTCTACTGGCGATTTCACCAATGGCTCTACCGTTTCATGACCAGTTGGCGTCTTCAGTTTCTCGAGTGACAACTTGCGTTCAGTTGTCGGTGTTTTGGGTTTCTCGGAAACAGGAGATTTGGGATCTTTCTCTACTGGCGATTTCACCAATTGCTCTACAGTTTCATGACCAGTTTGCGTCCTCAGTATCTCGAGTGGCAACTTGTGTTCAGTTATTGGTGTTTTGGATTTCTCGGAATCGGGAGATTTGGGTTTTTCGTCTACTAGCGATTTTACCATTGTCTCGGATTTTTCAAGGTCAGTAGGCGTCTTCAGTTCCTCGAGTGGCAACTTGTGTTCAGTTGTTGTTGTTTCGGGTTTCTCGGAAACAGGAGATTTGGGATCTTTGTCTACTGGCGATTTCACCAATGGCTCTACCGTTTCATGACCAGTTGGCGTCTTCAGTTTCTCGAGTGACGACTTATGTTCAGTTGTTGGTGATTTGGATTTCTCGGAAACGGGAGATTTGGGTTTTTTGTCTACTGGCGATTTTACCATTGTCTCGGATTTTTCAAGGTCAGTAGGCGTCTTCAGTTCCTCGAGTGGCAACTTTCGTTCAGTTGCTGGTGATTTGGGTTTCTCGGAAACAGGAGATTTGGGTTCTTTGTCTACTGGCGATTTTACCAATGTCTCGGATTCTTTAAGGTCAGTAGGCGTCTTCAGTTTCTCGAGTGACAACTTGTGTTCAGTTGCTGGTGATTTGGGTTTCTCGGAAACAGGAGATTTGGGTTCTTTGTCAACTGGCGATTTTACCAATGTCTCGGATTTTTCAAAATCAGTATGCGCCTTCAGTTCCTTGAGTGGCAACTTGTGTTCAGTTGTTGGTGTTTTGGGTATCTCGGAAACAGGAGATTTGGGATCTTTGTCTACTGGCGATTTCACCAATGGCTCTACCGTTTCATGACCAGTTGGCGTCTCCAGTTTCTCGAGTGACAACTTGTGTTCAGTTGCTGGTGATTTGGGTTTCTCGGAAACGGGAGATTTGGGTTCTTTGTCTACTGGCGATTTCACCAATAGCTCTACCGTTTCATGACCAGTTGGCGTCTTCAGTTTCTCGAGTGACAACTTATGTTCACTTGTTGGTGTTTTGGGTTTCTCGAAAACAGGAGATTTGGGATCTCTGTTTACTGGCGATTTCACCAATGGCTCTACCGTTTCATGACCAGTTGGCGTCTTCAGTTTGTCGAGTGACAACTTGTGTTCAGTTGTTGGTGTTTTGGGTTCCTCGAAAACAAGAGATTTGGGATCTCTGTCTACTGGCGATTTCACCAATGGCTCTACCGTTTCATGACCAGTTGGCGTCTTCAGTTCCTCGAGTGGCAACTTGTGTTCAGTTGTTGGTGTTTCGGGTTTCTCGGAAACAGGAGATTTGGGATCTTTGTCTACTGGCGATTTCACCAATGGCTCTACCGTTTCATGACCAGTTGGCGTCTCCAGTTTCTCGAGTGACAACTTATGTTCACTTGTTGGTGTTTTGGGTTTCTCGAAAACAGGAGATTTGGGATCTCTGTCTACTGGCGATTTCACCAATGGCTCTACCGTTTCATGACCAGTTGGCATCTTCAGTTTGTCGAGTGACAACTTCTGTTCAGTTGTTGGTGTTTTGGGTTCCTCGAAAACAAGAGATTTGGGATCTCTGTCTACTGGCGATTTCACCAATGGCTCTAACGTTTCATGACCAGTTGGCGTCTTCAGTTTCTCGAGTGACAACTTATGTTCACTTGTTGGTGTTTTGGGTTTCTCGAAAACAGGAGATTTGGGATCTCTGTCTTCTGGCGATTTCTCCAATGGCTCTACCGTTTCATGACCAGTTGGCGTCTCCAGTTTCTCGAGTGACAACTTGCGTTCAGTTGCTGGTGATTTGGGTTTCTCGGAAACGGGAGATTTGGGTTCTTTATCTTCTGGCGATTTCACCAATGTCTCTGCCGTTTCAAGATCAGTAGACGTCTTCAGTTCCTCGAGTGGCAACTTGTGTTCAGTTAATGGTGTTTTGGATTTCTCGGAATCGGGAGATTTGGGTTTTTCGTCTACTAGCGATTTTACCATTGTCTCGGATTTTTCAAGGTCAGTAGGCGTCTTCAGTTCCTCGAGTGGCAACTTGTGTTCAGTTGTTGTTGTTTCGGGTTTCTCGGAAACAGGAGATTTGGGATCTTTGTCTACTGGCGATTTCACCAATGGCTCTACCGTTTCATGACCAGTTGGCGTCTTCAGTTTCTCGAGTGACGACTTATGTTCAGTTGTTGGTGATTTGGATTTCTCGGAAACGGGAGATTTGGGTTTTTTGCCTACTGGCGATTTTACCATTGTCTCCGATTTTTCAAGGTCAGTAGGCGTCTTCAGTTCCTCGAGTGGCAACTTTCGTTCAGTTGTTGGTGTTTTGGGTTTCTCGGAAACAGGAGATTTGGGATCTTTGTCTACTGGCGATTTCACCAATGGCTCTACCGTTTCATGACCAGTTGGCGTCTTCAGTTCCTCGAGTGGTAACTTGTGGTCAGTTGTTGGTGTTTTGGGTTTCTCGGAAACAGGAGATTTGGGATCTTTGACTACTGGCGATTTCACCAATGGCTCTACCGTTTCATGACCAGTTGGCGTCTTCAGTTTCTCGAGTGACAACTTGTGTTCAGTTGCTGGTGATTTGGGTTTCTCGGAAACAGGAGATTTGGGTTCTTTGTCAACTGGCGATTTTACCAATGTCTCGGATTTTTCAAAATCAGTGGGCGCCTTCAGTTCCTTGAGTGGCAACTTGTGTTCAGTTGTTGGTGTTTTGGGTATCTCGGAAACAGGAGATTTGGGATCTTTGTCTACTGGCGATTTCACCAATGGCTCTACCGTTTCATGACCAGTTGGCGTCTCCAGTTTCTCGAGTGACAACTTGTGTTCAGTTGCTGGTGATTTGGGTTTCTCGGAAACGGGAGATTTGGGTTCTTTGTCTACTGGCGATTTCACCAATAGCTCTACCGTTTCATGACCAGTTGGCGTCTTCAGTTTGTCGAGAGACAACTTGTGTTCATTTGTTGGTGATTTGGGTTCCTCGAAAACAAGAGATTTGGGATCTCTGTCTACTGGCGATTTCACCAATGGCTCTACCGTTTCATGACCAGTTTGCGTCCTCAGTATCTCGAGTGGCAACTTGTGTTCAGTTGTTGGTGTTTTGGATTTCTCGGAATCGGGAGATTTGGTTTTTTCGTCTACTAGCGATTTTACCATTGTCTCGGATTTTTCAAGGTCAGTAGGCGTCTTCAGTTCCTCGAGTGGCAACTTGTGTTCAGTTGTTGTTGTTTCGGGTTTCTCGGAAACAGGAGATTTGGGATCTTTGTCTACTGGCGATTTCACCAATGGCTCTACCGTTTCATGACCAGTTGGCGTCTTCAGTTTCTCGAGTGACGACTTATGTTCAGTTGTTGGTGATTTGGATTTCTCGGAAATGGGAGATTTGGGTTTTTTGTCTACTGGCGATTTTACCATTGTCTCGGATTTTTCAAGGTCAGTAGGCGTCTTCAGTTCCTCGAGTGGCAACTTTCGTTCAGTTGTTGGTGTTTTGGGTTTCTCGGAAACAGGAGATTTGGGATCTTTGTCTACTGGCGATTTCACCAATGGCTCTACCGTTTCATGACCAGTTGGCGTCTTCAGTTTCTCGAGTGACGACTTATGTTCAGTTGTTGGTGATTTGGATTTCTCGGAAATGGGAGATTTGGGTTTTTTGTCTACTGGCGATTTTACCATTGTCTCGGATTTTTCAAGGTCAGTAGGCGTCTTCAGTTCCTCGAGTGGCAACTTTCGTTCAGTTGTTGGTGTTTCGGGTTTCTCGGAAAAAGGAGATTTGGGATCTTTGTCTACTGGCGATTTCACCAATGGCTCTACCGTTTCATGACCAGTTGGCGTCTTCAGTTTCTCGAGTGACAACTTGTGTTCAGTTGCTGGTGATTTGGGTTTCTCGGAAACAGGAGATTTGGGTTCTTTGTCTACTGGCGATTTTACCAATGTCTCGGATTCTTCAAGGTCAGTAGGCGTCTTCAGTTTCTCGAGTGACAACTTGTGTTCAGTTGCTGGTGATTTGGGTTTCTCGGAAACAGGAGATTTGGGATCTTTGACTACTGGCGATTTCACCAATGGCTCTACCGTTTCATGACCAGTTGGCGTCTTCAGTTTCTCGAGTGACAACTTGTGTTCAGTTGCTGGTGATTTGGGTTTCTCGGAAACAGGAGATTTGGGTTCTTTGTCTACTGGCGATTTTACCAATGTCTCGGATTCTTCAAGGTCAGTAGGCGTCTTCAGTTTCTCGAGTGACAACTTGTGTTCAGTTGCTGGTGATTTGGGTTTCTCGGAAACAGGAGATTTGGGATCTTTGACTACTGGCGATTTCACCAATGGCTCTACCGTTTCATGACCAGTTGGCGTCTTCAGTTTCTCGAGTGACAACTTGTGTTCTGTTGCTGGTGATTTGGGTTTCTCGGAAACAGGAGACTTGGGTTCTTTATCTTCTGGCAATTTCACCAATGTCTCTGCCGTTTCAAGATCAGTAGACGTCTTCAGTTCCTTGAGTGGCAACTTTCGTTCAGTTGTTGTTGTTTTGGGTTTCTCGGAAACGGGAAATTTGGGTTCTGTGTCAACTGGCGATTTTACCAATGTCTCGGATTTTTCAAAATCAGTTGGCGTCTTCAGTTTCTCGAGTGACAACTTGTGTTCAGTTGCTGGTGATTTGGGTTTCTTGGAAATAGGAGATTTGGGTTCTTTGTCTACTGGCGATTTTACCAATGTCTCGGATTTTTCAAGGTCAGTAGGCGTCTTCAGTTTCTCGAGTGACAACTTGTGTTCAGTTGCTGGTGATTTGAGTTTCTCGGAAACAGGAGATTTGGGTTCTTCATCTTCTGGCAATTTCACCAATGTCTCTGCCGTTTCAAGATCAGTAGACGTCTTCAGTTCCTTGAGTGGCAACTTGTGTTCAGTTGTTGGTGTTTTGGGTATCTCGGAAACCGGAGATTTGTGATCTTTGTCTACTGGCGATTCTAACAATGTCTCGGATTTTTCGAGGTCAGTAGGCGTCTTCAGTCTCTCGAGTGGCAAATTGTGTTCAGTTGTTGGTGATTTGGGTTTCTCGAAAACAGGAGATTTGTGATCTTTGTCTTCTGCCCTTTCAAGATCAGTAGACATCTTCAGTTCCCCGAGTGACAACTTATGTTCAGTTATTGGTGATTTGGATTTCTCGGAAACAGGAGTATAGGGTTCTTTGTCTACTGGCGATTTTACCAATGTCTCGGTTTCTTCAAGGTCAGTGGGCGTCTTCAGTTTTTCGACTGGCAATTTGTGTTCAGTTGTTGGTGTTTTGGGTTTCTCGGATACAGGAGATTTGGGATCTTTGTCTTCTGGCGATTTCACCAATGGCTCTACCGTTTCATGACCAGTTGGCGTCTTCAGTTTCTCGAGTGACAACTTGTGTTCAGTTGTTGGTGTTTTGGGTTTCTCGGAAACAGGAGATTTGGGATCTTTGTCTTCTGGCGATTTCACCAATGGCTCTACCGTTTCATGACCAGTTGGCGTCTCCAGTTTCTCGAGTGACAACTCGTGTTCAGTTGCTGGTGATTTGGGTTTCTCGGAAACGGGAGATTTGGGTTCTTTGTCTACTGGCGATTTCACCAATAGCTCTACCGTTTCATGACCAGTTGGCATCTTCAGTTTCTCGAGTGACGACTTATGTTCAGTTGTTGGTGATTTGGGTTTCTCGAAAACAAGAGCTTTGGGATCTCTGTCTACTGGCGATTTCACCAATGACTCTACCGTTTCATGACCAGTTGGCGTCTTCAGTTTCTCGAGTGACAACTTGTGTTCAGTTGCTGGTGATTTGGGTTTCTCGGAAACGGGAGATTTGGGTTCTTTGTCTACTGGCGATTTCACCAATGGCTCTACCGTTTCATGACCAGTTGGAGTCTTCAGTTTCTCGAGTGACAACTTGTGTTCAGTTGCTGGTGATTTGGGTTTCTCGGAAACGGGAGATTTGGGTTTTTTGTCTACAGGCAATTTTACAATCGTCTCGAATTCTTCAAGATCAGTAGGCGTCTTAAGTTCCTTGAGTGACAACTTTCGTTCGGTTGTTGGTGTTTTGGGTTTCTCGGAAACGGGAGATTTAGGTTCTTTGTCAACTGGCGATTTTACCAATGTCTCAGATTTTTCAAAATCAGTAGGCGCCTTCAGTTCCTTGAGTGGCAACTTGTGTTCAGTTGTTGGTGTTTCGGGTTTTTCGGAAACAGGAGATTTGGGATCTTTGTCTACTGGCGATTTCAATAATGGCCCTACCGTTTCATGACCAGTTGGCGTCTTCAGTTTCTCGATTGACGATCTATGTTCAGTTGTTGGTGATTTGGATTTCTCGGAAACGGGAGATTTGGGTTTTTCGTCAACTGGCGATTTTACCATTGTCTCGGATTTTTCAAGGTCAGTAGGCGTCTTCAGTTCCTCGAGTGGCAACTTGTGTTCAGTTGTTGTTGTTTCGGGTTTCTCAGAAACAGGAGATTTGGGATCTTTGTCTACTGGCGATTTCACCAATGGCTCTACCGTTTCAAGACCAGTTGGCGTCTTCAGTTT
Source organism: Plagiodera versicolora (assembly GCA_037013635.1). NCBI lineage: Eukaryota > Metazoa > Arthropoda > Insecta > Coleoptera > Chrysomelidae > Plagiodera > Plagiodera versicolora. The sequence goes on along the minus strand of CM072991.1, from coordinate 3,591,244 downwards.
CTCGAGTGACAACTTGTGTTCAGTTGCTGGTGATTTGGGTTTCTCGGAAACAGGAGATTTGAGTTCTTTGTCTACTGGCGATTTTACCAATGTCTCGGATTCTTCAAGGTCAGTAGGCGTCTTCAGTTTCTCGAGTGACAACTTGTGTTCAGTTGCTGGTGATTTGGGTTTCTCGGAAACAGGAGATTTGGGTTCGTTATCTTCTGGCAATTTCACCAAAGTCTCTGCCGTTTCAAGATCAGTAGACGTCTTCAGTTCCTTGAGTGGCAACTTTCGTTCAGTTGTTGGTGTTTTGGGTATCACGGAAACAAGAGATTTGGGATCTTTGTCTACTGGCGATTCTAACAATGTCTCGGATTTTTCAAGGTCAGTAGGCGTCTTCAGTCTCTCGAGTGGCAAATTGTGTTCAGTCGTTGGTGTTTTGGGTTTCTCGGAAACAGGAGATTTGGGTTCTTTGTCAACTGGCGATTTTACCAATGTCTTGGATTTTTCAAGGTCAGTGGGCGTCTTCAGTTTCTCGAGTGACAATTTGTGTTCAGTTGCTGGTGATTTGGGTTTCTCGGAAACAGGAGATTTGGATTCTTTGTCAACTGGCGATTTTACCAATGTCTCGGATTTTTCAAGGTCAGTAGGCGTCTTCAGTTCCTCGAGTGGCAACTTGTGTTCAGTTGTTAGTGTTTCGGGTTTCTTGGAAACAGGAGATTTGGGTTCTTTATCTTCTGGCAATTTCACCAATGTCTCTGCCGTTTCAAGATCAGTAGACGTCTTCAGTTCCTTGAGTTGCAACTTGTGTTCAGTTGCTGGTGATTTGGGTTTCTCGGAAACGGGAGATATGGGTTCTTTATCTTCTGGCAATTTCACCAATGTCTCTGCCGTTGCAAGATCAGTAGACGTCTTCAGTTCCTTGAGTTGCAACTTGTGTTCAGTTGCTGGTGATTTGGGTTTCTCGGGAACGGAAGATTTGGGTTCTTTGTCTAATGGCGATTTCACCGATGTTCCGGATTTTTCAAAATCAGTGGGCGTCTTCAGTTCCTCGAGTGGCAACTTGTGTTCAGTTGATGGTGTTTTGGGTTTCTCGGAAACAGGAGATTTGGGATCTTTGTCTACTGGTGATTTCACCAATGTCTCGGATTTTTTGAAATCAGTAGGCGTCTTCAATTTCTCGAGTGGCAACTTGTGTTCAGTTGTTGGTGTTTTGGGTTTCTTGGAAACAGGAGATTTGGGATCTTTGTCTACTGGCGATTCTAACAATGTCTCGGATTTTTCAAGGTCAGTAGGCGTCTTCAGTCTCTCGAGTGGCAAATTGTGTTCAGTTGTTGGTGATTTGGGTTTCTCGGAAACAGGAGATTTGGATTCTTTATCTTCTGGCAATTTCACCAATGTCTCTGCCGTTTCAAGATCAGTAGACGACTTCAGTTCCTTGAGTGGCAACTTTTGTTCAGTTATTGGTGATTTGGATTTCTCGGAAACAGGAGTATAGGGTTCTTTGTCTACTGGCGATTTTACCAATGTCTCGGATTCTTCAAGGTCAGTGGGCGTCTTCAGTTTTTCGACTGGCAATTTGTGTTCAGTTGTTGGTGTTTTGGGTTTCTCGGAAACAGGAGATTTGGGATCTTTGTCTTCTGGCGATTTCACCAATGGCTCTACCGTTTCATGACCAGTTGGCGTCTTCAGTTTCTCGAGTGACAACTTGTGTTCAGTTGTTGGTGTTTTGGGTTTCTCGGAAACAGGAGATTTGGGATCTTTGTCTTCTGGCGATTTCACCAATGGCTCTACCGTTTCATGACCAGTTGGCGTCTCCAGTTTCTCGAGTGACGACTTGTGTTCAGTTGCTGGTGATTTGGGTTTCTCGGAAACGGGAGATTTGGGTTCTTTGTCTACTGGCGATTTCACCAATAGCTCTACCGTTTCATGACCAGTTGGCGTCTTCAGTTTCTCGAGTGACAACTTATGTTCACTTGTTGGTGTTTTGGGTTTCTCGAAAACAAGAGATTTGGGATCTCTGTCTACTGGCGATTTCACCAATGGCTCTACCGTTTCATGACCAGTTGGCGTCTCCAGTTTCTCGAGTGACAACTTGTGTTCAGTTGCTGGTGATTTGGGTTTCTCGGAAACGGGAGATTTGGGTTTTTTGTCTACAGGCGATTTTACCATCGTCTCGAATTCTTGAAGATCAGTAGGCGTCTCCAGTTTCTCGAGTGGCAACTTGTGTTCAGTTGTTGGTGTTTTGGGTTTCTTGGAAACAGGAGATTCAGGTTCTTTGTCAACTGGCGATTTTACCAATGTCTCAGATTTTTCAAAATCAGTAGGCGCCTTCAGTTCCTTGAGTGGCAACTTGTGTTCAGTTGTTGGTGTTTCGGGTTTTTCAGAAACAGGAGATTTGGGATCTTTGTCTACTGGCGATTTCACCAATGGCTTTACCGTTTTATGACCAGTTGGCGTCTTCAGTTTCTCGAGTGACAACTTGTGTTCAGTTGCTGGTGATTTGAGTTTCTCGGAAACGGGAGATTTGGGTTTTTTGTCTACTGGCGATTTTACCATCGTCTCGAATTCTTCAAGATCAGTAGGCGTCTCCAGTTTCTCGAGTGGCAACTTGTGTTCAGTTGTTGGTGTTTTGGGTTTCTTGGAAACAGGAGATTTGGAATATTTGTCTACTGGCGATTTCACCAATGGCTCTACCGTTTCATGACCAGTTGGCGTCTTCAATTTCTCGAGTGACGACTTATGTTCAGTTGTTGGTGATTTGAGTTTCTCGGAAACGGGAGATTTGGGTTTTTTGTCTACTGGCGATTTTACCATCGTCTCGAATTCTTCAAGATCAGTAGGCGTCTCCAGTTTCTCGAGTGGCAACTTGTGTTCAGTTGTTGGTGTTTTGGGTTTCTTGGAAACAGGAGATTTGGAATATTTGTCTACTGGCGATTTCACCAATGGCTCTACCGTTTCATGACCAGTTGGCGTCTTCAATTTCTCGAGTGACGACTTATGTTCAGTTGTTGGTGATTTGGATTTCTCGGAAACGGGAGATTTGGTTTTTTCGTCAACTGGCGATTTTACCATTGTCTCGGATTTTTCAAGGTCAGTAGGCGTCTTCAGTTCCTCGAGTGGCAACTTGTGTTCAGTTGTTGTTGTTTCGGGTTTCTCGGAAACAGGAGATTTGGGATCTTTGTCTACTGGCGATTTCACCAATGGCTCTACCGTTTCATGACCAGTTGGCGTCTTCAGTTTCTCGAGTGACAACTTGTGTTCAGTTGCTGGTGATTTGGGTTTCTCGGAAACAGGAGATTTGAGTTCTTTGTCTACTGGCGATTTTACCATCGTCTCGGATTCTTCAAGGTCAGTAGGCGTCTTCAGTTTCTCGAGTGACAACTTGTGTTCAGTTGCTGGTGATTTGGGTTTCTCGGAAACAGGAGATTTGGGTTCTTTATCTTCTGGCAATTTCACCAAAGTCTCTGCCGTTTCAAGATCAGTAGACGTCTTCAGTTCCTTGAGTGGCAACTTTCGTTCAGTTGTTGGTGTTTTGGGTATCTCGGAAACAAGAGATTTGGGATCTTTGTCTACTGGCGATTCTAACAATGTCTCGGATTTTTCAAGGTCAGTAGGCGTTTTCAGTCTCTCGAGTGGCAAATTGTGTTCAGTTGTTGGTGATTTGGGTTTCTCGGAAACGGAAGATTTGGGTTCTTTGTTTACTGGCGATTTTACCGATGTCTCGGATTTTTCAAGGTCAGTAGGCCTCTTTAGTCTCTCGAGTGGCGACTTGTGTTCAGTCGTTGGTGTTTTGGGCTTCTCGGAAACAGGAGATTTCGGTTCTTTGTCAACTGGCGATTTTACCAATGTCTCGGATTTTTCAAGGTCAGTAGGCGTCTTCAGTTCCTCGAGTGGCAACTTGTGTTCAGTTGTTAGTGTTTCGGGTTTCTTGGAAACAGGAGATTTGGGTTCTTTATCTTCTGGCAATTTCACCAATGTCTCTGCCGTTTCAAGATCAGTAGACGTCTTCAGTTCCTTGAGTTGCAACTTGTGTTCAGTTGCTGGTGATTTGGGTTTCTCGGAAACGGGAAATATGGGTTCTTTATCTTCTGGCAATTTCACCAATGTCTCTGCCGTTTCAAGATCAGTAGACGTCTTCAGTTCCTTGAGTTGCAACTTGTGTTCAGTTGCTGGTGATTTGGGTTTTTCGGGAACGGAAGATTTGGGTTCTTTGTCTGATGGCGATTTCATCGATGTTCCGGATTTTTCAAAATCAGTGGGCGTCTTCAGTTCCTCGAGTGGCAACTTGTGTTCAGTTGATGGTGTTTTGGGTTTCTCGGAAACAGGAGATTTGGGATCTTTGTCTACTGGTGATTTTACCAATGTCTCGGATTTTTCGAAATCAGTAGGCGTCTTCAATTTCTCGAGTGGCAACTTGTGTTCAGTTGTTGGTGTTTTGGGTTTCTTGGAAACAGGAGATTTGGGATCTTTGTCTACTGGCGATTCTAACAATGTCTCGGATTTTTCAAGGTCAGTAGGCGTCTTCAGTCTCTCGAGTGGCAAATTGTGTTCAGTTGTTGGTGATTTGGGTTTCTCGGAAACAGGAGATTTGGATTCTTTATCTTCTGGCAATTTCACCAATGTCTCTGCCGTTTCAAGATCAGTAGACGTCTTCAGTTCCTTGAGTGGCAACTTTTGTTCAGTTGTTGGTGTTTTGGGTTTTTCGGAAACGTAAGATTTGGGTTCTTTGTCAACTGGCGATTTTACCAATGTCTCGGATATTTCAAGGTCAGAAGGCCTCTTTAGTCTCTCGAGTGGCAACATGTGTTCAGTTGCTGGTGATTTGGGTTTCTCGGAAACAGGAGATTTGGGTTTTTTGTGAACTGGCGATTTTACCAATGTCTCGGATTTTTCAAGGTCAGTAGGCGTCTTCAGTTCCTCGAGTGGTAACTTGTGTTCAGTTGTTAGTGTTTTGGGTTTCTCGGAAACGAGAGATTTGGGTTCTTTGTCTACTGGCGATTTCACCAATGTCTCTACCGTTTCATGATCGGTAGGCGTCCTCAGTTTCTCGAGTGGCAACTTGTGTTCAGTTGCTGGTGATTTGGGTTTCTCGTGAACAGGAGATTTGGGTTCTTTGTCAACAGGCGATTTTACCAATGTCCTGGATTTTTCAAGGTCAGTAGGCGTCTTCAGTTTCTCGAGTGACAACTTGTGTTCAGTTGATGGTGATTTGGGTTTCTCGGAAACGGGAGATATGGGTTCTTTGTTTACTGGCGATTTTACCGATGTCTCGAATTTTTCAAGGTCAGTAGGCCTCTTCAGTCTCTCGAGTGGCAACTTGTGTTCAGTCGTTGGTTTTTTGGGTTTCTCGGAAACAGGAGATTTGGGTTCTTTGTCAACTGGCGATTTTACCAAAGTCTTGGATTTTTCAAGGTCAGTAGGCGTCTTCAGTTTCTCGAGTGACAATTTGTGTTCAGTTGCTGGTGATTTGGGTTTCTCGGAAACGAGAGATTTGGGTTCTTTGTCTACTGGCGATTTCACCAATGGCCCTACCGTTTCATGATCGGTAGGCGTCTTCAGTTTCTCGAGTGACAACTTGTGTTCAGTTGCTGGTGATTTGGGTTTCTCGAAAACAGGAGATTTGGGTTTTTTGTCAACTGGCGATTTTACCAATGTCTCGGATTTTTCAAGGTCAGTAGGCGTCTTCAGTTCCTCGAGTGGCAACTTGTGTTCAGTTGTTAGTGTTTTGGGTTTCTCGGAAACGAGAGATTTGGGTTCTTTGTCTACTGGCGATTTCACCAATGGCTCTACCGTTTCATGACCAGTTGGCGTCTTCAGTTTCTCGAGTGACAACTTGTGTTCAGTTGCTGGTGATTTGGGTTTCTCGTGAACAGGAGATTTGGGTTTTTTGTCAACAGGCGATTTTACCAATGTCTCGGATTTTTCAAGGTCATTAGGCGTCTTCAGTTCCTCGAGTGGCAACTTGTGTTCAGTTGCTGGTGATTTGGGTTTTTCGGGAACGGGAGATTTGGGTTCTTTGTCCAATGGCGATTTCACCGATGTTTCGGATTTTTCAAAATCAGTGGGCGTCTTCAGTTCCTCGACTGTCAACTTGTGTTCAGTTGTTGGTGTTTTGGGTTTCTCGGAAACTGGAGATTTGGGATCTTTGTCTACTGGTGATTTTACCAATGTCTCGGATTTTTCAAGATCAGTAGGCGTCTTCAGTTTCTCGAGTGGCAGCTTGTGTTCAGTTGTTGGTGTTTTGGGTTTCTCGGAAACAGGAGATTTGGGATTTTTGTCTACTGGCGATTCTAACAATGTCTCGGATTTTTCAAGGTCAGTAGGCGTCTTCAGTTCCTCGAGTGGCAACTTGTTTTCAGTCGTTAGTGTTTTGGGTTTCTCGGAAACAGGAGATTTGGGTTCTTTGTCAACTGGCGATTTCACCATGGTCTTGGATTTTTCAAGGTCAGTAGGCGTCTTCAGTTTCTCGAGTGACAATTTATGTTCAGTTGCTGGTGATTTGGGTTTCTCGGAAACAGGAGATATGGGTTCTTTGTCAACTGGCGATTTTAACAATGTCTCGGATTTTTCAAGGTCAGTAGGCGTCTTCAGTTCCTCGAGTGGCAACTTGTGTTCAGTTGTTAGTGTTTTGGGTTTCTCGGAAACGAGAGATTTGGGTTCTTTGTCTACTGGCGATTTCACCAATGGCTCTACCGTTTCATGATCGGTAGGCGTCTTCAGTTTCTCGAGTGGCAACTTGTGTTCAGTTGCTGGTGATTTGGGTTTCTCGGATACAGGAGATTTGGGTTCTTTGTCAACAGGCGATTTCACCGATGTTTCGGATTTTTCAAAATCAATGGGCGTCTTCAGTTCCTCGAGTGGTAACTTGTGTTCAGTAGTTGGTGATTTGGGTTTCTCGGAAACAAAAGATTTGGGTTCTTTGTCAACAGGCGATTTCATCAATGTCTCGGATTTTTCAAGGTCAGTAGGCGTCTTCAGTTTCTCGAGTGACAATTTATGTTCAGTTGCTGGTGATTTGGGTTTCTCGGAAACAGGAGATTTGGGTTCTTTGTCAACTGGCGATTTTACCAATGTCTCGGATTTTTCAAGGTCAGTAGGCGTCTTCAGTCTCTCGAGTGGCAAATTGTGTTCAGTTGTTGGTGATTTGGGTTTCTCGGAAACAAGAGATTTGGGTTCTTTATCTTCTGGCAATTTCACCAATGTCTCTGCCGTTACAAGATCAGTAGACGTCTTCAGTTCCTTGAGTGGCAACTTTTGTTCAGTTGTTGGTGTTTTGGGTTTCTCGGAAACGAGAGATTTGGGTTCTTTGTCAACTGGCGATTTTACCAATTTCTCGGATTTTTCAAAATCAGTAGGCGTCTTCAGTTCCTCGAGTGGTAACTTGTGTTCAGTAGTTGGTGATTTGGGTTTTTCGGAAACGAAAGATTTGGGTTCTTTGTTTACTGGCGATTTCACCAATGGCTCTACCGTCTCATGATCGGTAGGCGTCTTCAGTTTCTCGATTGGCAACTTGTGTTCAGTTGCTGGTGATTTGGGTTTCTCGGAAACAAAAGATTTGGGTTCTTTGTCAACAGGCGATTTTATCAATGTCTCGGATTTTTCAAGGTCAGTAGGCGTCTTCAGTTTCTCGAGTGACAACTTGTGTTCAGTTGCTGGTGATTTGGGTTTCTCGGGAACGGAAGATTTGGGTTCTTTGTCTAATGGCGATTTCACCGATGTTTCGGATTTTTCAAAATCAGTGGGCGTCTTCAGTTCCTCGAGTGGCAACTTGTGTTCAGTTGTTGGTGTTTTGGGTTTCTCGGAAACAGGAGATTTGGGGTCTTTGTCTTCTGGCGATTTCACCAATGGCTCTACCGTTTCATGACCTGTTGGCGTCTTCAGTTTCTCGAGTGACAACTCGTGTTCAGTTGTTGGTGTTTTGGGTTTCTCGGAAACAGGAGATTTGGGATCTTTGTCTTCTGGCGATTTCACCAATGGCTCCACCGTTTCATGACCAGTTGGCGTCCTCAGTATCTCGAGTGGCAACTTGTGTTCAGTTGTTGGTGTTTTGGATTTCTCGGACACGGGTGATTTGGGTTTTTTGTCTACTGGCGATTTTACCATTGTCTCGGATTTTTCAAGGTCAGTAGGCGTCTTCAGTTCCTCGACTGGCAACTTGTGTTCAGTTGTTGGTGTTTTGAGATTCTCGGGAATAGGAGATTTGGGATCTTTGTCTACTGGCGATTTCACCAATTGCTCTGCCGTTTCATGACCAGTTGGCGTCTTCAGTTTCTCGAGTGACAACTTGTGTTCAGTTGCTGGTGATTTGAGTTTCTCGGAAACGGAAGATTTGGGTTTTTTGTCTACAGGCGATTTTACCATTGTCTCGGATTCTTCAAGGTCAGTAGGCGTCTTCAGTTCCTTGAGTGGCCACCTGTGTTCAGTTGTTGGTGTCTTGGGTTTCTCGGAAATGGGAGATTTGGGATCTTTGTCTACTGGCGATTCCACCAATGGCTCTACCGTTTCATGACCAGTTGGCGTCTTCAGTTTCTCGAGTGGCAACCTGTGTTCAGTTGCTGGTGATTTGGGTTTCTCGGAAACAGAAGATTTGGGTTTTTTGTCTACAGGCGATTTTACCATTGTCTCGGATTCTTCAAGGTCAGTAGGCGTCTTCAGTTCCTCGAGTGACAACTTGTGTTCAGTTGTTGGTGTTTTGGGTTCCTCGGAAACAGGTGATTCGGGTTCTTTGTCTACTGGCGATTTCATCAATGGCTGTACCGTTTCATGACCAGTTGGCGTCTTCAGTTTCTCGAGTGACAACTTGTGTTCAGTTGTTGGCGTTTTGGGTTTCTCGGAAACGGTAGATTTGGGTTCTTTGTCTACTGGCGATTTCACCAATGGCCTGACCGTTTCATAACCAGTTGGCGTCTTCAGTTTCTCGAGTGACAACTTATGTTCAGTTGTTGGTGATTTAGGTTTCTCGGAAACGGTAGATTTGGGTTCTTTGTCTACTGGCGATTTTACCAATGGCTCTACGGTTTCATGACCAGTTGGCGTCTTCAGTTTCTCGAGTGACAACTCATATTCAGTTGTTGGTGTTTCGGGTTTTTCGGAAGCGGGAGATTTGGGTTCTTTGTCTACTGGCGATTTTACCAATGGCTCTACCGCTTCATGACCAGTTGGCGTCTTCAGTTTCTCGAGTGACAACTTGTGTTCAGTTGTTGGTGATTTGAGTTCCTCGGAAACAGGAGATTTGGGTTCTTTGTCAACTGGCGATTTTACCAATGTCTCGGATTTTTCAAGGTCAGTAGGCGTCTTCAGTTCCTCGAGTGGCAACTTGTGTTCAGTTGTTGGTGATTTGGGTTCCTCGGAAACAGGAGATTTGGGTTCTTTGTCTACTGGCGATTTTACCAGTGGCTCTACCGTTTCAAGAACAGTAGACGTCTTCAGTTCCTCGAGTGGCACTTTGTGTTCAGTTGCTGGTGATTTGAGTTTCTCGGAAACGGGAGATTTGGGTTCTTTATCTTCTGGCGATTTCACCAATGTCTCTGCCGTTTCAAAATCAGTAGACTTCTTTAGTTCCTCGAGTGGCAATTTGTGTTCAGTCGTTGGTGTTTTGGGTTTCTCGGAAACAGGAGATTTGGGTTCTTTGTCTAATGGCGATTTCACCGATGTTTCGGATTTTTCAAAATCAGTGGGCGTCTTCAGTTCCTCGAGTGGCAACTTGTGTTCAGTTGCTGGTGATTTGGGTTTCTCGGGAACGGAAGATTTGGGTTCTTTGTCTAATGGCGATTTCACCGATGTTTCGGATTTTTCGAAGTCAGTGGGCGTCTTCAGTTCCTCGAGTGGCAACTTGTGTTCAGTTGTTGGTGTTTTGGGTTTCTCGAGAACAGGAGATTTGGGATCTTTGTCTACTTGCGATTTCACCAATGGCTCTACCGTTTCATGACCAGTTGGCATCTTCAGTTTCTCGAGTGACAACTTATATTCAGTTGTTGGTGATTTGGGTTTCTCGGAAACGGGAGATTTGAGTTCTTTGTCTATTGGCGATGTTACCAATAGCTCTACCGTTTCATGACCAGTTGGCGTCTTCAGTTCCTCGAGTGACAACTTGTGTTCAGTTGTTGGTGTTTTGGGTTTCTCGAGAACAGGAGATTTGGGATCTTTGTCTACTTGCGATTTCACCAATGGCTCTACCGTTTCATGACCAGTTGGCGTCTTCAGTTTCTCGAGTGACAACTCGTGTTCAGTTGTTGGTGATTTGGGTTTCTCGGAAACGGGAGATTTGGGTTCTTCATCTTCTGGCGATTTTACCAATGGCTCTACCGTTTCATGACCAGTTGGCGTCTTCAGTTCCTCGAGTGACAACTCGTGTTCAGTTGTTGGTGATTTGGGTTTCTCGGAAACAGGAGTTTTGGGTTCTTCATCTTCTGGTGATTTCACCAATGTCTCTGCCGTTTCAAGAACAGTAGACGTCTTCAGTTCCTCGAGTGGCACTTTGTGTTCAGTTGCTGGTGATTTGAGTTTCTCGAAAACGGGAGATTTGGTTTTTTTGTCTTCTGGCGATTTTACCGATGTCTCGGATTCTTCAAGGCCAGTAGGCGTCTTCAGTTCCTCGAGTGGCAACTTGTGTTCAGTTGTTGGTGTTTTGGGTTTCTCGGAAACAGGAGCTTTCGGCTCTTCGTCTACTGGCGATTTCACCAATGTCTCGGATTTTTTGAGGTCAGTAGGCGTCTTCAGTTCCTCGAGTGACAACTTCTGTTCAGTTGCTGGTGATTTGGGTTTCTCGGAAACGGAAGATTTGGGTTCTTTGTCAACTGGCGATTTCATCAATGTCTCTACTGTTTCATGACCAGTTGGCGTCTTCAGTTTCTTGATTGACATCTTGTGTTCAGTTGCTGGTGATTTAGGTTTCTCGGAAACGGGAGATTTGGGTTCTTTATCTTCTGGCGATTTCTCCAATGTCTCTGCCGTTTCGTGATCGGTAGGCGTCTTCAGTTCTTCGAGTGGCAACTTGTGACCAGTTGTTGGTGTTTTGAGTTTCTCGGAAATAGGTGATTTGGGTTCTTTGTCTTCTGGCGATTTCACCAATGTCTCTACCGTTTCATGACCAGTTGGCGTCTTCAGTTTCTCGAGTGACAACTTGTGTTCAGTTGCTGGTGTTTTGTGTTTCTCGGAAACGGGAGATTTGGGTTCTTCGTCTACTGGCGATTTTAACAATGTCTCGGATTTTTCAAGATCAGTAGGCGTCTCCAGTTTCTCGAGTGCCATTTCATGATCAGTTGTTGGTAATTTGGGTTTCTCGGATAAAGGGGATTCGAGTTCTTTGTCTACTGGCGATTTTACCAATGTCTCGGATTCTTCAAGGTCAGTAGGCGTCTTCAGTTTCTCGAGTGTCATTTCATGATCAGTTGTTGGTAATTTGGGTTTCTCGGAAATAGGGGATTCGAGTTCTTTGTCTACTGGCGATTTTACCAATGTCTCGGATTCTTCAAGGTCAGTAGGCGTCTTTAGTTTCTCGAGTGTCATTTTGTGATCAGTTGCTGGTGTTTTGAGTTTCTCGGAAACGGGAGGTTTGATTTTTTCGTCTACTGGCGATTTCACGAAAGTCTCGGATTTTTCAAGATTAGTTGGCGTCTTCAGTTTCTCGAGTGTCATTTTATGTTCAGTTGCTGGTGTTTCGTGTTTCTCGGAAACAAAAGATTTGGGTTCTTTGTCTACTGGCGATTTCACCAATGTCTCGGATTTTTCAAGATCAGTTGGCGTCTTCAGTTTTTCGAGTGGCAACTTGTGTTCAATTGCTGGTGTTTTGGGTTTCTCGGAAACGGGAGATTCGATTGCTTCGTCTACTGGCGATTTCACCAATGTCTCGGATTTTTCAAGATCAGTTGGCGTCTTCAGTTTCTCGAGTGTCATTTTATGTTCAGTTGTTGGTGATTTGGGATTCTCGGAAATAGGGGATTCGAGTTCTCTGTCTCCTGGCGATTTTACCAATGTCTCGGATTTTTCAAGGTCAGTGGGCGTCTTCAGTTTCTCGAGTGGCAACTTGTGTTCAGTTGCTGGTGATTTGGGTTTCTCGGAAACAAGAGATTTGGGTTCTTCGTCTACTGGCGATTTCACCAGTGTCTCGGATTTTTCAAGATCAGTTGGCGTCTTCAGTTTCTCGAGTGGCAACTTTTGTTCAGTTGCTGGTGATTTGGGTTTCTCGGAAACGGGAGCTTTGATTTCTTCGTCTACTGGCGATTTTACCAATGTCTCGGATTTTTCAAGGTCAGTGGGCGTCTTCAGTTTCTCGAGTGGCAACTTGTGTTCAGTTGCTGGTGATTTGGGTTTCTCGGAAACAAGAGATTTGGGATCTTTGTCTACTGGCGATTTCACCAATGTCTCGGATTTTTCAAGATCAGTTGGCGTCTTCAGTTTTTCGAGTGGCAACTTGTGTTCAATTGCTGGTGTTTTGGGTTTCTCGGAAACGGGAGATTCGATTGCTTCGTCTACTGGCGATTTCACCAATGTCTCGGATTTTTCATGATCAGTTGGCGTCTTTATTTTCTCGAGTGGCAACTTGTGTTCAGTTGCAGGTGATTTGGGTTTCTCGGAAACAAGAGATTTGGGTTCTTCGTCTACTGGCGATTTCACCAATGTCTCGGATTTTTCAAGATCAGTTGGCGTCTTCAGTTTCTCGAGTGGCAACTTTTGTTCAGTTGCTGGTGATTTGGGTTTCTCGGAAACGGGAGATTTGATTTCTTCGTCTACTGGCGATTTCACCAATGTCTCGGATTTTTCAAGATCAGTTGGCGTCTTCAGTTTCTCGAGTGTCATTTTATGTTCAGTTGTTGGTGATTTGGGTTTCCCGGAAAAAGGGGATTCGATTTCTTTGTCTACCGGCGATTTCACCAATGTCTCGGATTTTTCAAGATCAGTAGGTGTCCTTAGTTTCTCGAGTGGCAACTTGTGTTCAGTTGCTAGTGATTTGGGTTTTTCGGAAACAAGAGATTCGGGTTCTTTGTCAACTGGCGACTTCACCAAAGTCTCGGATTTTTCAAAATCAGTAGACATCTTCAGTTGCTCGACTAGCAACTCGTGTTCAGTTGCTGGTGTTTTGTGTTTCTCGGAAACGGGAGATTTGGTTTCTTTGTCTACTGGCGATTTTACCATTGTCTCGGATTTTTCAAGATCAGTAGGCGTCTTCAGTTCCTCGAGTGGCAACTTGTGTTCAGTTGCTGGAGTTTTGTGTTCCTCGGAAACGAGAGATTTGGGTTTTTTGTCTACTGGCGATTTCACCAATGTCTCTGATTTTTCAAGATCAGTTGGCGTCTTTAGTTTCTCGAGTGGCAACTTGTGTTCAGTTGCTGTTGTTTTGGGTTCCTCGGAAACTGGAGATTTGAGTTCTTTGTCTACTGGCGATTTTTTCGATGTCTCGGATTTTTTAAGGTCAGTAGGCTTCTTCAGTTTCTCGAGTGTCATTTTGTGATCAGTTGCTGGTGATTTGGGTTTCTCGGAAACTGAAGATTTGAGTTCTTTGTCTTCTGGCGATTCTACCAATGTCTCGGATTTTCCAAAATCAGTAGGCGTCTTCAGTTTCTCGAGTGGCATTTTGTGTTCAGTTGTTGGTGATTTGGGTTTCTCGGAAACGGGAGATTTGAGTTCTTTGTCTACTGGCGATTTTACCAATGTCTCAGATTTTTCAAAATTAGTAGGAGTCTTCAGTTTCTCGAGTGGCAACTTGTGTTCAGTTGCTGGTGATTTAGGTTTCTCAGAAACGGGAGATTTGAGTTCTTTGTCTACTGGCGATTTCACCAACGTCTCGGATTTTTCAAAATCAGTAGGCATCTTCAGTTCCTCGAGTGGCAACTTGTGTTCAGTTGCTGGTGATCTGGGTTTCTCAATAACGGGAGATTTGAGTTCTTTGTCTACTGGCGATTTAACCAATGTCTCAGATTTTTCAAAATCAGTAGGCGTCTTCAGTTTCTCGAGTGGCAACTTGTGTTCAGTTGCTGGTGATCTGGGTTTCTCGGAAACAGGAGATTTGGGTTTTTTGTCAACTGGCGATTTCACCAAAGTCTCGGATTTTTCAAAATCAGTAGACATCTTCAGTTTCTCGAGTGGCAACTTGTGTTCAGTTTCTGTTGATTTAAGTTTCTCGGAAACGGGAGATTTGAGTTCTGTGTCTACTGGCGATTTTACCAATTTCTCGAATTTTTCGAAATCAGTAGGCGTCTTCAGTTTCCCGAGTGGCAACTTGTGTTCAGTTGCTGGTGATTCGGGTTTCTTGGAAACGGAAGATTTGGGTTCTTTGTCAACTGGCGATTTCACCAATGAACCTGCCGTTTCAAGATCATTTGGCGTCTTCAGTTTCCCGAGTGGCAACTCGTGTTCAGTTGCTGGTGATTTAGGTTTCTCGGAAACGGGGGATTTGAGTTCTCTGTCTACTGGCGATTTGACCAATGTCTCGGATTTTTCAAGATCAGTTGGCGTCTTCAGTTTCTCGAGTGGCAACTTGTGTTCAGTCGCTGATGATTTAGGTTTCTCGGAAACGGGGGATTTGAGTTCTTTGTCTACTGGCGATTTCACCAATGTCTCGGATTTTTCAAAATCAGTAGACATCTTCAGTTTCTCGAGAGGCAACTTGTGTTCAGTTGCTGATGATTTAGGTTTCTCGGAAACAGGAGATTTGGGATCTTTGTCTACTGGCGATTTCACCAATGGCTTTACCGTTTCATGACCAGTTGGCGTCTTCAGTTTCTCGAGTGACAATTTGTGTTCAGTTGCTGGTGATTTGGGTTTCTCGGAAACAGGAGATCTGGGTTCTTTGTCAACTGGCGATTTTACCAATGTCTCGGATTTTTCAAGATCAGTTGGCATCTTCAGTTTCTCTAGTGGCAACTTGTGTTCAGTTGCTGGTGTTTTGGGTTTCTTTGAAACAGGGGATTCGGATACTTCATCAACCTGCTTTTCTCCAATGAATGTTCCTTCAACCTCGAGTTCACCAACTCTACTCATAGTTATGATTTTTTCTGCCATGGAATATGTCGATTTTATCTCTGTCGAAGTTCTCACCTCATTCACTCTCTCTCTACTTTCGATATTAATTTCAAAACGTTGGCATTTGTCCATTTCTTCTCTCTTTTTCTTCACCAAATCGTTATAAGTCGATTGTGGGTTAGGGTCAGTTGATTTCGTCAGCAGCATTTTACTATTCAGTTCATCGATAGATTTCGACGGAGAATACATTACTTCAGATTCATTCGCAGCTCTTCTCACATAATCACTATCATCAGAAGGTAGCATAGTGATCAATTGACCCTCGGGAGTGGGCGTCAAATCTGGTTTGAGCTCTTTTACATCTTCGCGGATCTGTTGAGAAACTTCCAGTACTTCGAACATGATCTTACGAAGTTCTTGCTCTGTCGTTGATGCTCTCTCATCAACTGCCGACAGATCAAGAGATTTCAGAGATATTTTTTCAGTTGGACTCAACACCAATTCTTCTTCATCCTCTCGAGTCATGACTATTTTCACGAGTTCCTCGGATTCTGCTATCGTAGATGGAAGAGCTATGGTCGAAACAAGCTTCGCATGAGAAAGTATAGCTTCTTTTACTATCTCACTCTGACCTGGTTCAGGTTCAACTGACTTCAGAGCTACTTTGCATATGTTTTTCTTAACACAAGGTTCTTCACTCACATGCAGTGTCTTTCCACTTATACCTTCTAGAAGTCTAGTTTGGTCTGAAAATACTTTCATGACCCCTGTTGGCAAGTGGTGGGATATTTCAATATCTGATTTTTCAACCATGACAAAATCTTCCTCGATGGGCGACTCTGCGCTTGGAGTCTTCGGGTCAACATGGACTCGGACACAAACTGGTTCAATGTGAGGTTCTCTTGATTGAACAGCTGGTTCCATGATTGTGGATACACTTCTTTCGCTCCTTTCAGTTTCGGTAATGACTTCTTCTTCCAAAGCTTGTAGACATGTACTCAATTGTTCTTCTGTATATTCCTTCAATTCTTGAAGTTTTTTAGTTTCAGCTGTGGAGGATATTTGACTAGGTATAGCATTCAAATACCCTGTTCGAATTTCTCTTTCCCCGACATTCTTCAAGTATTCTTCTTCCTGCTGTACCGCGTACTCTATAGTTGGTACTATCTTGTCGTCCAATTCTTTATCTTTGGTTTCTTTTCCTTCAATATCTAAGTAACGTTTCACTTGGATGCGCGAAGTTTCTGAAGGAGATTCTTTTTCAATTACTTCAGTATCCACTCCATTTCCATCTTTCGTTTCTTTTATTTGCATCGTATTTTCAATTTCCCCTTCACTCTGTTGATTCAAAATATCGACTATATTTCTCACGGTCTTCTTTTCAAATTGAATCGATTTGGATTCTTCTCGGATCTCATCTTCTCCAGCTATAGTCGGTGTTGCTGATCTCGGAGTTTTCGGTTCAACTATAACCTTGATGCAAACTGGTTCCACTCGTGGTTCATCAGTTTTGATACTCTTCTGTTCCAAAATATTTATCATACGCTGAATGTGTGTATGCTTCTCTGTTATCACTTGATCTTCCAAAGCCGATAAACAAGAATTCAGTTCTTCTTGAGTAAACTCTTTTGTTTCTGTTTTCGATACCACAGTTTTCTTATCGATAGTAGATTGTTGATTCAGAGTTTCTTGAAGATATTTTTCAACGTGTTCTTTTCTTTCTATAGGCAGTTTCTTCGTTTCCTCTACTTGCTGCTTCTTGATTTTTTTCGGTGTCGACTCTTGTGATCTAGATATCAATTCCTCAAACATTGACTTTTTGAATTGGACTGATTTGAATGCTTCGTCTTCTTCTCTCTCACTCTGATCCTCATTATCTTCTTTGACAGTTGGTTCTTCCAGAATTTCTTTGAATTCACTCGTCTCTGGAATCATTCCAGAAACTGATGGTGCATCTTTCTCGCTTCCTGACGCAAATGTTTTAACATCTGCAACTTTGATTCTAGATTTAATAGGAGATTTCGACTCATCGTCACAGCTGCTATCAGCTTCAGTAGAAAATATCTTTTGCAGTTCAGCAATTTTTCTACCCACTTGTTTGGCGTGAGTAATTCCAACTTGCTGTGTTTTAACTTCTATGGACTCTTCCTCAGTTTGTTCCACTCTTTCCTTCACCATTTGCTCAGAAATTACCTCCATTTTATAATCTTCGTCGTCCAACTGAGCTAGAGTCTCATTAGAACCTTTAAAGAGAGCTTCTTCCTCTTTCATGCTTGACATCTCGTCCTCTGAATCAACTGCCTCCCGTTTCTTTCTATGGTACTCTTTCTTGGGAGATTTACTCACCTGCTGCTCAATCATCTTAATCTTGGCTCTGACATCCCCTGAACCTCTTCGCTTAGCTAACAGCTCTTCATCTCGAAGCTGATCACTCACCGACACAGAAATCTCATGAGGTTTTATAGGACTGCATGTCGAATCTTTCATATCGACGTGGTCAGTGATGGTAGCGGCCTCAGATGTATCCACTACAGACTCCGGGAAGTCCATGGGGCTGGTACCCGTGTCGGTGAATTGTAAGTCTCCCACCTCGAGAGGTGGCAATTCGTCGGCTTGGATGGGACTGAGTCCGGCGTCAGTACATTCTTGTTCTTCAAGTTCGCCTTCAATGAACCCGGTTGTCTGCAGTCCGGCCAGCGTGCCTTGCGGTTGATCACCAGGACTGGTCAGTGTGGCAGTGGTCGTACCTTTGGTGAGGGAAATCCCTGTGTCGGTCACGTGATGCGAAACGCTCTCGCTGACAGGTGACAAGGGTTGCGGCGAGTCCATAGAGTTGTCGCGATAAGTGAACACTTGTTTGGTACCACTGAAATTGACAGTTTCGTCACGTTTCTTCTGTGTAGTTTCCAGCAAAGTCACTGGTGGTATAATGTAGGAGCCTTGTTGATCCACAAAAGCTGTATCGATGTCTTTGCCTGCTGTGGTTGACATGCCTACATCAAATCTTTCGGAAGTTTCAGTTCCCGAATTATCACGTCTCGTAGTGGTTACTGATATATGGGATTGAGATTTGATCGAGATTTCCACGTCTTTGGTACCGTACAAAGTCAACCGACTCTCTGAAGTAGCCAAAGCTTCCTTGGTTCTCACTTCCTTACGTCCAATGATGAGTTCCAATGTGGGTTTATTAGGTTCTGTAACGGTAGGAGGGGAATTATCTGGGGAAGGAGTCAGTTCTTTGTGGGTTAAAGGGGAAGTGCTGCGATGCACATGAGTTGATTCATCTCTTCTCTCAACACCTGTTCTATGAACGCTTATCACCGTTTGCTCTTTGCTGCCTCCAGACAAATCTTCATCTTTGGCAACTTCTACGTATGCTACGCTGACTTTCTTCTCACCTGTTTGCTTTAAGCTCACTTTTTCTTCAGACGACGCTATTTTTTCTTTACCAGCGCCGCCTTGCAGTCTTTCAACAGTCTTTCTTTCTTTTCTCTCCCAATCCTCAGGCCTCTTCGAGTCCTTAGCACCTTTTTCTTCAGGCGATACGAAGCTGGGAACGTCCAGCCCACCAGGTCGTACCACCTCCTTAAAACTATCTAAACCTATTTTATCACTATCGCGTTTCTTGGAGGTAGAATCTATCACGTCCGTATCTAGATCTTCCGTTGAAGCTAGACGCTTACGTTGCCCAGCGAACAGCTGAGCCTGATGTTGGTAGTACTGACGAATGTCATCGTAGCTGGTCACTTTCGGTGACTCTATTTCAACACCACCAGAGGAATAGTACTCATGAGGGTCTTCTCCGGGTGTGGGGGTCTCTAAGAGACACTGGTCCTCGTGGAACCCATCGGTGTCTAGTGAATCGTCGTCGTCTTGAGGCGAGGCTGTCGCTGGCGCAAGGAAAAACAACGTCAGGGGGGATTTAGGGGGCGCTAAACGTGTATATTGTGAAAAGGTGACATTGAAGTGTGCCGTTTCAGAAAATAAATCATAGAGGTTTCGTTTCAGCTCCACTCACACATCCGTTATGATATGTATGATGTCTGAATAATGGAGAAGTGTGTGTTTCGTGGTGGGGAGGGGTACTGGGGAAACGACAGCTATTTATAAAGAAGCCAGCTAGGGCATTCAGCATCTCCATAAGCTTCTACAACACCCGAAAGCCAATATATCGCAGTAGGTTCACGATTCGCGTTCGTTTATGCCCAAACTAGTTGCATTCATTTTCTTATAAACTACCGGGCGAAATAAATTAAATGATAGCACCAACAGAGTGATAGTTCAGAACCGTTGATAGGGGGTTTGGGTCTATGATTTCATTTATTTCTCCCTCGAAGCCAAGTCAAAATGTCACTAACCTTGTGTAGCCTTTGCTACTTGAAGCCCGAGGCCTGTAAGTCCCTCACACGTTCATCCCTACCTCGTGGTACTCTCCAAGAATCGATGCAGTACCGACTGGTGGAGAGTATCAGAGAGATTGGGATGACATTTTCATGCACACACAATATTTACACTGGGATTTTTCAGAGCCACTTTTTCCTGAACTTTTGGAGTTTGCAAGAAACGATTGAACAAGCGATTGATAGAAGGTTTTGATTTCAGGATGGGTTGATGATCGCCAATATTTCATAGTTTGATGAATATGTAGAGTGAGTATAGGAGTTAGTGTTCATGATAATGACAATATTGCATTCCGAATTCATTGTTTGATTTTGAGGACGCCAATTGAGAAAGTTTCATGAAGAATTAATTTCCATTTGTAATTATACTCTCAACTGATATATACTTTTCATGAATGATTTGATATTTCTCATGTGATCTTAGTGATTACTGTTGAGGAATTAAAATATACGTATTTCTAATTTAAATCACAAAGAATAAGTTCTCCTTCAGAAATTCTATCGATTCTATTATGAATATTTTTTCAATAATGGTTCATTTTCATCATTCCCCCTTTACCATTTTTGTGATTATCATAATGTCATGTACGACAATTGAATGTATAAAAGGAATAACTTTCTTGAAAATCTGTTATTTTTTCTTTATATCACCCTATACATCATATCCAAAAAAGGATTGTCCTTCGGTATTTTTTTATTCGAGTAGATTCAAGTGAATTCAAATTTAGAATCTTCAATTATGAAATTGACCATGTAATGTTGAATAAACATGGCATTATTCGGAAGTCAGGAGTCCTGAATCTATCATACAGTGTATTTCATATTCTATATTAATAAATTATCCTCGAAGCTATTTACATCGAATGAATTCAAAACACAACATGATGAAAAACGTAAAAAACTACGATTCGTTCATTAGAACTGACTTTCCCAATAAAATTCAACAAATCGTAGTTTCAGTATTCGTTTTTCTTGAGGGTTATCACACAGTCACATTCACAACATATAACGAAACATGTATTTATAAGAGATAATATGAACATACGCATATAGCAGTTAAAAGCAGTTTCTTCATATGCAAGAGAGAAAAAGATATATAGAGAGAGAGCGATTGCCAAATCTGAAATGATAGTTTTCAGGTATAATTATGATACATAGAAGCAAAACAAATAATTGCTGGATCGATATTCGAAGACAGGTATGTGTCATGCTATGAAACGAATAACACATGATTGATAAAATAAATCAATTCTCTTCATGTTCATATCCACGAATAGACAGGGTTATGCATCTAATTGATTCATTATAATGATGTTGAATAAACAAATTTCATCAGTGTACCATTTGTTATTACAGAATTGAAAAGAACATAAGTCAATTTGAAAGCTGATTTCAGACATTTAGACGAACACTATATTCGACAAAGTAAACATGTCAAATAAATAATTGGCAAGAATATCAACAAAACTGTTAACCTAGTCAAGAAGAAAGGATATGATATTTTCATTCTCGTTATCCGTTAAATTTAAAAAATTATAGTGAGTCAATAGTGGAGTTATGATATGATAAACAAGAGAAAACTCGGAAATTATGTCCATCAGAATTTTGCTACAGGGTAGGCATATTTCGATGTTTGTAGAGAGTAAGTTGGCAATTCTTTTCAAGTCAACAACAACCAATTATGATTTTCTTTTGGAAAAATACAACTCTTAGTCATAACTCGAATTAAATAGATTTTTGAAATGTACACCACTAGATTGAATGAAAAAGATTACCTCAAGAATGTAAGTTATTTTCCTGTAACTTCAATAACAACGATGATATTTATATGTGTTGTGGAGTAGAAAATCGTACTCTTGCTTATAACTCATAAACTCATAACGAAAAAAAAAGTTCGGCAATAATACCTCGTTTACCTCCTATAGTTGCCAAGTTGCCTTATATAAACATCAAAATTTGCCCACTCTGTACGTTTCGAACCACAATAGAAGATAGTTGTATTTACTGTTCTCTGGTTAGATGAACCACCCCGTATATGAATACAAATTAATGAAAGCATAGTCTCTTATTAACAGATCGATAGCAGTGCAGAAGTATCAAAGCATTTCAGTTAGTGAGTTGCTATAATGTCAGCTCATGAAATTTCCTTTTTTTGTATATTCGAATAGTTCTCCATGATTCATAAAGGAAACACATAATCTGACACTCGAGAAGATAAAGCAGTTTGTCTATTTACAGAAAGCTCTTATACTGAAAGCTCGATGAAATATCAGAAGCATTACAAAAATTCGTCCAGCCCACCAAATGATTTATTTTCTGTCTCTCTTCAGATCGAGTAGGCGGAAATGTTTATTATCGGTTAGTTCTTCATGTTTTTTCTGCTAAAGCGATTTTTGCACCAAAGCAAATTGCACATTTATATGTGTATGTTATTGTTTTAAGTGTGAGTTAGTTTCCACACAAAATGACAACACAATTCACAATATCTCGACGTTTGAGAAGAAACGAAATACATTCAAGCAAGTAGAATTCGAAACAGATAGTTTCTGATGTAATGAATATCATTAGTAATATACAGAGCATTGTGCATGAATTTAAAAAAAAATGCGTTTCTTCATCCTGTTATAATCCGAGTTGACATCAAAATCACTTTTGTTTATCAAGTTGCCATTTTGTATAAGCAGCCACGGAAACTTTGTTAAGATAGGGTCAGGGTTAGAAGTTAAAAACAATTGATTTTATTAAAAAAAAGGCAAATCATACACTACCGAGCGTTTCCTTCTGAAAGCTCTTGAACTAAAAAAATCTATCCTGTTGAACCGATTTGCAAACTCCATAGAAATGTGGCATATCACTCTCGTGAAGGATACATGGTTAAGAAATATATGAATAATCGTCGTCATGTTTGTTTGGTACTCACCTCTAAACCTGAAAATCGAAAAAAAAAAAACGCGATTTTCAACCCGATACCGAATATTCAACGTTCTTGTGATAGAATTCCACGACGTACTGGATAGTGAAACAACCTTATCCTATCAGTAATCCTATTTGGAAAGCCATACAATACATTAATAATTGACTCAGGTATAAATGAGTGTCAAGTTCACTATACTGATGACGTACAAGTTTTCTTGAACTATCTGTTTAGCATTACAATACTAAACAACCGAGTGATGTTTTTCGTGCCCTATTTCTTCAATGTATCCATCAAATCAGGCTTTGGTTAAATTGCTACAGCCAACAGAATGGTTGGATTTGAAACCGATTGATTCTTCCATTTTTATATTCGATCGGAAGCTCATTTCTTCGTTTATTTTTGCATTTTTCAATAAAGGGTTCACCAGGAATGATATGCCACATTTAGTGTTTAGAATACCAGTCATATTTGGTTCCGTCAGATAAAAATTCAGTGTTTTCTAGGTATTCGTCACACTTGTTCCTACTAAAAAAGCTCTCACATAAAAATCCAAGCGATATAAAATTCTTTGAAAAACTCACCATTTACTGTGGACACCTTTTCACCACGTATCGAAAAATCTGCAGGGCTTGGTGGTGGAGTTTTGGAAAACATCGGTGACTTAGGATCTGAGATTCCAGAAAAAAAGCATGATATTTTGATATCGAAAACTCGATGGTTGCTGCTTACCTTCTTCTGTGATCAACTTCGAAACAACTTTCCCCTTCTCCAAACTCTGCGTAACCCCTTCGAGCAGCTCCACGTCATCAGCTGTCTTGTGTGACACGTCTTGACGGCTGGAGCGAACCTCATCGGTCACGGACACCTTCGAGTCGGATGGCAATGTGGTTTTTATCTCGACGGTGCGCGAAACCGTTTTGGTCGGAGCGATTTGGATATCGTATTCAGTCACAACCGTTTTGGTCGAAGTGGTTTTCGTGTATTCCTCGGTGGTTTTCGCTTTCTGCTGGACCTCTGCTATTTTGTCCTCTACCAGGCTCTGTTGTTTGATCGTGGTGATTTCCTGGACGATTTCTTTCCTTTGGGAGGAAGCAGGGATCGTTCTGTCGGAAGAGAGGCGTTTCTCTATCTTCTCCCTGCGTTCGGCTACGGGTTTCTCGAAGGCTTCTTCCTCTTCCTCTTCTTCCGACTTCTCTACTACCTTTTCTTCAGCTGAGTATTTGTCGTAAGACTCTAACTTCTTTTTGCTCTCCTGCTTGTCGGATATGATCCTCAAGGCAACATCTTCATTTACAACGTCATCTAAACTATCTACATCTTTTTCTTTGTTCAGTCTATATTTTCCTATCTCCTCGTGTTGTTTTATCCTAGTTATCGTTTGACCACTGTGGTCAACGTTCAGGCACTGGGGTATTATATCTTCCCTTCCTATCCTCCGCAAGGCGTTCTCTAGGGTATTCGTTTTCGCTTTGTTACCAGACTGTGATAACCACATCCTGAAAAGTAACAACATGAGTATCATCTGAATCAGTGGTCGGCAAACTTATGAGCCAAAGAGCTAAATATGAATACAAAACAAATACAATAAAAGGAATCGGAGACAACTCCGCTCGTGTAGTAAACTTTCAAAACACTGAATATCTGTTGAACTGAATAAAACTGAATTTCATGCTGAAAAAATATTTATTGATACGTATAAGAAGACGATGATTACTATATTTTTTCTTGTGATAGGTTTGCAACTAATCGATGTTTATATTATTTGACAAACGTAAAATTTAGAAGCACCCTAGTGAAAATATACATGAGACGCATTAGCGTTATTCCATATTTCTGGTAATATCTCTGGAAATATCCATTTTAGCAAAATGGTATACTGTTACGGATCCATCAAATTCCGCGTTGAATAGTGTGAGAAATGTATGGTGTTCCTATTCGAAATAAGGATATCATTGTCATTTGAGATTTTCATAAAGTAAAAAAAAATATCGATATTGAATATTTTGAAACATTGATAGGATACTCTTTCGTTAATGTCCATCTGTTATATTTTTTTTCGAAATAATGGAACATCTCGAAAACTTCTCGCGATGAAGAAAGAATTCTAAATGCAACTGATAGAATTTGAAAACGTTAAGATGAACAGGGTGTTCCAGAAAAATAGAACACATTGAGCTGTAGTTGTCAACCAAATTTCAAATTGATATCCATATCAGTTGTCCATGAACCTTTAGTGGAATCATCTTGTATTGGAAAAACAGTTGCAAGAAAAAATAACCTTATATAAATTTGCTTCATGAGTTGGGATGAAAAGAAAGAAAAAGAGAAAAATATAGAATTGATTATCGAAGCTGTGATTTCTTATCTTTTAGCGTTCTTTTAATATCACATAACAAACGAGGATCGAACAAAAAAAAACACAGTCTTGTCGCGCGAATAAATGAAACAAAAATCGGACAAAGACAAATAGTGGTGAAAACGGAACAAAGGATTTTTGACAAATGCTAAAGTTGGTTTACTGTTTTAAAATCCTGAAATGTCTCCCTCACATTTGAAATTATTGTTCATTTTCCTTTCAAAATTATAAGCAAATGGAAACTTCGTTTTCGAATGTAATTTTTTTTTCTCACATGGAAATATTCAATAAAATCATTATTGTGACTTACAAGAATATTTGTGCCAGAGCCTCAGTCTGCCGAATGAACGATAACGTATAGCTCACCTCAACATGCTTTGTGCTTGCTTAGCCACGCTGTCCGGATACTCAGACTTGATAACGTTGATTTCTGAGGTGGTGAGTCCCAATTGATTAGCCAGAGGCACCCAATGCTCCCCTAGGAGGTTACTCATATCGGCCAACCTGGGGTCGGGTCGATAATAGTCGAAGTTCTCTGAGAGAAGAGTGCTCTTTTTGTCTATGTCGGTGAGTGATATTGTATCAGTTACAATATCGTCGGGCAGAACAATGTTCAGGATACAGATGGGTTGTTGTGGTTGCTCCCCTTTGGGCACCTGAAGAGAACGCACAAACTGATTTCCTACCTATTAAACGTCCGGACAATCCATCCATTTCAACTTCGGAGATATAATTTATATATTTTTTTCTTATGACCCATGACACAAGTAGTGAGTTAATTTAACTCTTGTGCAAATAATAAACAATTCCGGTGATTCGTATGATTTCTTCTATTCAAACAATTTTCATTAAAAAATTAGCAAAGATCAAAGGTAAAAAAACATGATACATACACATTCATACAGAATATTTCTTCGAGTCTTCATCAGATTTCATTCAAATTTTTTCGATAATAATACAATGCCCCATGGAAATAAAAGTGGATTTTATTATATCGCATACCGTACACAATTCGTGGTTGATATACATTGATCAACGCAAATAGGGTTCTAACATGCTGGACATGTTTCCCCGTCTTGCAATGTTTTTTGAAATCACTGTGAAGACAGATTTATTATACACCATCTTTTTTCTTCCTAAATTGGAATTTGTCTGGACCGCTTATATGATTTTTTACTGAGTATTTTGTTATCATCATAATACAGGATATATGCTACAAGGCAGGCTACATCGAGAATATTATAAAAAAATGCTAGAAGAGGGAGTAGATCTTTCTGTATTATGTCTACCAAGTATTTTAGACATAGTGTCCACTCCAGCTCCTGACTGTTATTAAATTCAATGATTTTTAGGCTTCTCTTTGTTTTTCACTAAGTTTTGCTTGATGATGCATTAATGACAACATGATTACGACCTTTTTTAGTACATAACTGCACACGGTTAATTTTTTATGAAAACCAGTAGATAATTCTTCTCGCGTTTCCGATACAGCCATCGCTGAGAGCAAGTGACTAACTATTATCTAATTATCTAGAGTATTCGGAATTTGAAATAATTCAGTCCAGAATAAAATGAATGAATCTCTTCTCATCCTTGAGAACCTGAATCGATCATCGTATTTATATTCAATAGGATTATTCATCAAATACATTATTCACCGATATGAATATTATTCATTGAAAATTGAAGTGATTATTCTTATATATTGTTTTCACTCTCACTCTAACGTGTCTGCGGGTACCCGGTTATTGAACGAATGTTGAAATTTTCATCATTGACCGGACGGTTAAAGTAGTGGCAAGACACTCACCTTGGCTTCCTTCATGAACAAGCACCTGCTGACAGCCTCAGCGTGTTGGTCCTTGACGCGAACACTGAAAGGCAGTCGATTTTCTCTGAAGGCTCTGAACGAAAACGACAATTGTTCTCCGCTCTTCGTGATCGGTACCAAGTTTCCAGCAAACTCTACGTATTGCTGCTTCCCCTCTAGCACTTCCACATCTCTGCTTTTTGCCACTTCCGTGAAGTGCTCCTGGTGCTCCAGTGTTTTATCCTCCTTGTCGTCGGTCATGCAGAAGACTCGAAGGCGAGCTTCCAGGGGGTCCACTCGTTTGGCGAACACGACGAACTTCGCCATGAAGGGTACATGGATGGCCTCCCTAAAGCGAATTGGATTTTATAAAGGGAAACTTGAGTGGGCCCAGAACTGAACCTTGTGGAAGTAGCAACTTACTTGTAGAGTTCGGTTGCCATTTTCGTAGCGTCTGATATATTTCGACAATCCATGAGCCAAAATCTGGCGGAGACAGTTGTTGTGAAAGAGACGCAATCGTTGACAAAAGTGAGAGGAGTTGAGCCTGTGACGTCTTCCCATTGAGCTCTTGTTGTTCCGCCTAAAAAATACGTGGGTTTGAATCGGTTCCAAAAACTACGTTCAGTAAGTTTTTCATGCTTCATTCAATGGATATCCTTTATGAAGGACTCCCAAGAAACCATGTTCAGAATACAGAGAGTCAAATCGAGAAAATTAGTTCAGTATTGAGAACTACGTCCTTTAAAGTCGACTCAAGCACATATATTTCAAATCATCAGTAGAAATCACGAGAAATTGTACTCATTGGTGTGTGGATATTGGACTCGAATATTCCGAACGCGAACCATGATATAAATTTTCCAAGATGGCTGACTGTCATGAACCATCGAGTTAGACATTGACGTTGACAGTTACTGGATCCTGGCCACTGATCCGTCAGAATGATAGAGTAGTTCAGTACAAGTTCTCGTGGATGTTTGATAAGTCAAGCAAATGCAGTGATAAAGCAGCAAAAAGCAAAGCATTCATACAGTCGAACTGTTTCAGAAAAGATCAGTCGATGGCAACTAACTTAATTGTGTGAATTTTGATTTCTCCATTGGAAAAGTCCAGTAAAAATTCGAAGCGACTGATCTGACAAAATGGGGTGAAACAAAAACCATAACAAATAAATGCAGCAAATCTATAAGGTGTCATAATATTGCAATTTGTGTTTTCGTGATATTCTTTCATTGAATTTGTTGTAACACAAAAATTAACGACTAGAGGCAAAAGAAAACATATGATTCGAATATAATCAGAATTTTGAAGTGAAAATACACAGCTTGGGGTCCTTGACAAATATTCAAGCGGGTTAACCCAACTGAAATAGCAAAAAATCTATACGATCAATTGTTGATGTTTTTATGCAGGATATTTGTCGAATCGAAGCCGAAACGTTGACACGAATGCATCAAAATTCTGGCAGACGATATCGGAATCATCCTGTATATGCACTCGATATTTGGTATTGATCTCAACTGCGTACATTCATTTCTCACATTCCTAACAAAAATCAAATTAAATTATCAAGAAAGACATTCTAAAAGGGGGCAGCTCATAAAATTCAAAACTTTTAGTTAGTTACCTTTGAGAGATCTTTTCCGAAACACCCCTGGTACGTGCCAAATCGAAATTACTATCATTAGTAATGAAATAATGAAACGAAGATACTCGTTGAATTGAAAGAAAAATATTTCTTTCAATTCTGTCGAGCATTGGGTTCGTTGCTGAGAATTTTTGTTTTAGTTTATATTTTGACACATTTTTCATTGCCTGAAGTCACAGTCAAAGAAGCTTTTTTATTGGAAAACACAAAGCGCGAGGCTGGCAAACTCATAGCATGATTAATCAATTTCCTAAATCAAACTTCAATGAGAAATATGCGGAAATTATTAGCCCTATTCATCCCAACAGGTATCAAATAAAAATTATTTCAAATGGGTATTTCTAACCTAACTTCATCTCATTTCTCTGTCTATTCCCATAAGCATATTTACATGCTCATCGATCTAATCTAAATTAAAACATGTCAAAACTAATCTAATCCAAAAATATTTCATCTACTTCTATCTACATCTTTTACCAAGGCTTGCCAACCCCTTAACAACAAAACAAGTGACAAAAATACAGAGGACACAACACAACACCAAGACATGGTCGTAGTAGGTATTCATAGTATATGGAAATGAGTATTTCGAAGAAATTTATCCACAAGACAGCAGAATGAAAAACGGAGGGATAATCTGAGTGATCAATGTCTATACAGGGTGGCTCAACGAAAGCTCGACATGGGGGCTCTGTATAATAATATCATTTTATTGTCCTACTTACAGCACTAGCAGCTTGATAACATGCCTTGGGATTCGAGAGATATATTCGATATACAAAGTGTCCAGAAAGTCTGTCCATTCAACTCAAATTATCGCACCGAAAATGAGTGAGCTATAAACCCTTTGAAAATACGAGTGTTCCTTAAATTATTTAACAATGTCTTTACTTCCGAATTTCCGAACTTTGTATAATCAATAAACAGTTATAAACAGATTTATTTCCTTTCTCTGAGCCAAACTGATATCACAGATACAATTTCATAATACAACATGATGTTATGTTGAAAACACAAAAAGTTTAATTTTATTCTTATAGAGAATAGTTCATCAATTTCAGAGAAGAGGACATTTTTCATGAAAATTATCCTGAATTTCCTAAATTTGATGTCGGATACAAAAAATTATGGAATGTACAAAATTTTAAGTTTTCAATCATATCATTTTGAATACATATCTTCACGAAATTGGACTTCCTTTTTTTTATAAAATAGATTATTCAGGTTATAGATATTGTTGCTTCCAGAATTGAAAGATAAAGATAGAATAACAAATGAAAAAAAAAAATAGATTAATTCGTGTTCTGCTGTGTTTCCTGGTATTTTGCTCAGATTGTTATCACATCAGTACTTTTTTATTATGTGTATGTATGTATTCTTTGAGTATAAATTTCAGGTTTTTAATCACTCATCGAACATTTTGCATCATATTATGTGTGGGGTTGAAAAACTAACTACAGATTTGTCGAGGATTCCATTGGCTTAACCAATTCATTTTCGTATCATATCATTGGATAGGAATCATAATTATGCTTGATCAGCTGATATTTGAATAAGATGGTACCACTCAATACTTTTTTTGGACTAACAGTAGAATTGTAAGCGAGGTTTCATCGAATGACCTCCACGATTGCCAGATATGTTTCTAATAAATTTGTTTCCATGAGATCACTCGAGAAAAAAATGCATGCTAATTCATTTACTTCAGTAGAAGATTGACTATCAACAATCACCAATGAACGTCTTAAAATTGCCTAAAATTGTACAAGGACATTTTGAGCAATTAATATAAAATGACAATTTAGTTAAAACTCATTGGAAAACCTGTACTATAGGGTGCGTTCCATTAAGCGCTCACAACGATCACGCTCACGACCACGAATTTTGTCGTTCCACTTGGTTCTGTGCGTCATCGAAACGCTCACGCCGACCCACCTATTGAGATGGGTCGTCGTGAGCATGAATCATGACGTCATTCATGACATTTTCGCCACGACACCAACGATTGTGGTCGCCATGTGGAACGTCTGAATGAGTGTTTTGGGCGTTGTGAGCGCTTAATGGAACGCACCCTAGGTGTGTCCTAATAAAATTCCAGAGGTTGTTCGCTTCTCAAGAAGTTGAAGGCACGGTGCTGTTCTGATAAATTCGATTATCTTCCAATACCAATAAAACAAAATGAAAAATATCTAGCTGACCACTGAACTTTTAATCGGATGAGACATAGCTGGAAACTTCAAGGCATCAATAATTTTGGCAACACTTCACAGTGACTTCACAACGATGTCAACTATACGAAGAAAATTTCGACACGCTAATTAAGTTTATTGATTCTAGTCGAAATTTTTACAAATATTGAAAAACTTGTACAACGGTTATACACAGTCATTGGTTATCCAATTTTGGTGTATATATTCTACAATTCGAAAATGTTTTCCTAAACAATTCGATGATATACTCAACCTCAGCCATCACAACTATTTTGCTTGAATAAATAGATTATACCTTCCTTGAAATTGAAATCTACCTGTCTGATCGTTATCCTTGTTCACGATATTACTATTCAAAACCCGAAAATACAGACTATGGCGTTTAGACATCGATCACTATCCCCACTCAACTTTCCTCGCACCTCGTATTAATCTATTGTTTATCTCACCTGTAATCGAGCACAACAGCCTCAGAGTAGGTGCTGATCCAGAATACTGATTTATCATACCCTGGGAATGGGCTCTGGGAGCTGGCATACTCAGAGTAATCGCCTTGTGGAATTTTCTTCTTCTCGGTTCAACTGTCACCACGGGAGACACGGCAACACTGTGTCCGAGAAGCTTGGCTGTCAGTTCTGGGTCGATGGGTTGGGCCTGCAGAGAAAATCATGATCGTATCCTGAGCAGAAGAACTCGAAGCAATTTTGTTGAGTAAGTCATGCGAAGCTTACTTACCTTCATGGATATGTTAACACTGGACACTTCATGCTTAGAACTGAATAGGAAAGAGGAGAGGAAAGGTATGACACAAAGCAAGGTTCAACAGCCAGCAAAAAAAAAGAAACAGCGAGAGTGCTAAAATGTGAAGAAATGAGGGATGACAGTGACAGAAATGAGTTTGAGCTGAGAGCCCAATAAAATATAAGCAGTATTCACATTCGAAAAACATGATGACTTTATTGATGCAGTGAACCGTGCTTTGTCTTCACTACCATTACACTATTTGGGTTATACATTGAGAGATTTTCAAGTGGCGGGCAGTTTATATCATACGCCACGCCCATCACGTCAAGGTTAGATAAACCGCTCAGCACTTGAGAACTCAAAATGTTGTGGACCCGAAATAGTGTATGGCATATTCAATGAAACGTTAGTATATTAGTTCAACTGAAATTTTATTGGGCACTCTTGTATACATAGAAGATTAGTGCAAGAAAACAAGTGGACATACATCAATGATAGATGAAATGGATCAAATAAAATGTCTTGGAATAGCTGCTTTTGAGATTCACATGAATTATAAGGAAATGACGATGTTAATCATCAACAAGTTACAAAATTATGTTGTTTTATTGTTCACCAATTGTTGTTCGACTATTTTTGGGAATCTGAATGCAATTACCAAGACCTATAACACATTCCATAATAAACAGAGTATTCTGAAGCTTATAACCAAAATTTTATGATATACAGGGAATGTCAAACATGTGTACCGATTTTCTTGAAGGTGATAATACATCGAAAAAATAGTATGGTTTATGAATAAACATATGATCCAGAATGCATACTGAGGATGATATATCCCTAAAATAATTTCTCCACGGAACTTGTAAACGATGGAAACCACCAGATTGAAGTTTCTCGCATAAATATTTGTTGTGGAAATAAATTTTTCAAATAAACTTCCACATTTCAGATTTGGCTAAAACAGGTGTTTTCAAGATGGATAGTGTGTTTTTGGGACAACTCATCTCCTTTTATTCGTTATTGTCACGAAAATCACATGAAAAAGATGCTCTTGTCATAATTAAACATTTGAACCATTGTTGAGGTATTTGATGTTAGTAGATCAAGTCATCGCAAGATTTGTCGGTAACAATATTTCAGAAGGCCATGACCAATTTCGTTTTGAAGGTTGATTAATAAAACAAAATGGAATATGACTTTATTCAGCTAAATGAAGCTACTACAAAACATGTAGATAGATTCTACTACGGTTTTCAATAAAGATTTTTAGAATTGCAGGATTTGAAGGATATATACTAATACTTATAATATAATATCATTCTCAGAAAGCTCCATACACATTTTGACTCACCCTGTATAATGTGGCGAACAAAATGAAACGTTGTTTCAAGTATACTATCCACATATTCAGATGAATAATTGACAACTCATTTCATAAACACCCACCATAAGGAAATGTCAGAAAATTAAATACTGCAAGAAGCATTGGATTAATTCGTTCAACTAGTGTTATTCAATATCATGTAATATAATTTAGAAATATTTGTACCATGCAACCATATCGATTCTTTTGTATTGTCTCCAGATCCAAATCTTTAACTCAAAAAAGTACTTTACTTGATTTTGAGAATATCATCAGACCACGAAATGACTAGAATAAATTTGACTAGATCAAAAAATATAGTTGTACATCATCATTGAGAGATACCAAATATAAAATGTTTCGAATGTATCCAAAATATGAATAACAACTATGTATGTACACATTTGTATGGCAGCTACAAAGATATAATGTTCTATTTCCATCAGAAATATACACTATCGATTCAGATGAATAAGATGCTGATAAGTCAGTTGAAACGCATAATTCGATGGCCGGTCGGACCGAAGACTGAACGAAAACCAGTTTCAACTAAATCCCCACTAAACTACCAAATCAAAGACCATCTCTTCTTTTTCGGAATGTGGTTAACTGTGATCTTCCGCAATTTATCCAGTGGTACCCCTTTGCGTGGTTTGAAAAGATTTACCTGCAGTCCAACCTTGATCTTCTTAGTGAGAGCTCCTTCAGGAAAAACTGCTTGCACCTGGGGCACTACCGTGCTGGACACCATCCCACCCTCGGGTCCTATGGCGTGGACTTCCTGCCGCACCCGTGAAACTACGGCGAAGTATTGGGGGAAGTCTTGGGAGACGATTCTGGTGATCCTGCCCGAGGAGATATCTTCCATCTGGTTCAAATCTGGACAGAAAAGTAATCGAGGTTAAGTGTGGTGAAGTTCATTGAGGATTTTGTCTCTTACCTTCAGCCTCGAAACTATCGTGGAGTACTTCGTTGAGAACTTCTTCGGCTGCGTCTACTGTGTGTTCTTTCCAGGACTCGCCGTTATCGGATCTGAGTATAACGATTTCTCTTTCTTTGCCTCGAAGGGCTGCGAAATGTGGAACTTCGATGATGACAGGCCTGAAATAAATAGAGTTTGCATTGAGAAAAAATTAACAGGTGTTATATTCGGGGTACTATAGTACATCCAAAACCAAGAGGCCAGCCAGATTGCCTTCCTATTGATCAAAAGGCCGACGACGGTGGGTGCGTTCCATTAAACGCTCACAACGATCACGCTCACGACCACGAATTTTGTCGTTCCACTTGGTTCTGTGCGTCATCGAAACGCTCACGCCGACCCACCTATTGAGATGGGTCGTCGTGAGCATGAATCATGACGTCATTCATGACATTTTCGCCACCACCCCAACGATCGTGGTCGCCATGTGGAACGTCTGAATGAGTGTTTTGGGCGTTGTGAGCGCTTAATGGAACGCATCTGGTAAGGACATACCATCTGCAGGATCGTATTAAGGTAGCGTGTAAGTGATTTAACTTTAAAACATGTGGCGTACTGATTCTGCTGATGGAATGCGCGTTGAATTGAGAATCCTCAAAAAAATGCGTAACGACACTTCGATATCGAGAGGAAAGGGATGATTTTGATTTTATATAAAATTCAAATAATATGAAATGTTCGGAAGATATGGATTTGTTTCAGATGGACTTGTCATGTTGTCATATCAATGTTAGCATAAGGCTATAACGACATGACAATCGTTGCAAATCCAATACTAATCTACAACAGGTAATATTTTTGGGATACCCTGTATACCAGAAATACGATTTTAGAAAATTTCGTGACGAGATATTCGAAAATGAATTTATTTTACGGTTTCCAGTAATCAAAATCGGTTGTTGAATAATTCATCTCAAAGGTGTTCATGCATGTTTGGATTTTAGTCGGACAACAACATTGTTTTGTATCCAGATAAACTACATGAATTGATGCACATCTAAAAATAATCAAGGTTCACTGGATTGCATCATCTCGTTTATTTGGTATTTATTTTTATGTGCGGCGCATTTTCATAAGAAAAAATATAAATCTTTCACATCTGAAACGAACGAAGTTTTGTTATTTTGGGTGTGAATAATTAGGTCAATTTTGGTGAAATTCTTCGAGAATTTACTAAACATAAAAATAAAATCATTTTATAGTATAATATATTGGTTACAGATGGGGAAAAGAGAATAATGTTTTATTTTGTGTTGAAAGGTTTATTTCGAATGAGTTTATCGAACTCATATTAATTAGCATTCCTTTGGAAATATATGAACACGATAATAAAAAATGGATAATTAAAAAATCATTAAAATTCCACATCAATATTTTGACTCAGAAAGTTGAATAATGTATAGTAAAAGTGATTACTGAAGATATGAATTCATATACAGGGTGTCTTGGTTTTGAGATATCAATGACATTAACTTATTTTGATTTCAAAATATACAGAAAAAATACAATGCAGTGGCAATCACAGTCAAATATTTGTGGAGCCGGTAACTGAATCAAATATTATAAAAAAAATCAAAACTAAAATAATTTTAATATTTTTTCTACGAATCTAGTAACCAGGTGAAATCAATTTCACAATTGTCTCATGTCTTGCTCATCATTAATTATTTTCCATTTCAAAATGCACTAATAGAGCTGACTCGAATATATGAATACATATTTCGTTTCATTAAATATACAGGGTGGCCCAACGAAAAGGTACCGGGAGGTATAACTACCAGGAAGAGATTTCATTGAGAAACTAGCTCAAACTGAAAAAAAAGCGAAATGTTTTTAGGAAAATATACTAAACATTTACTTTAACGAAACGGTAAGTTTTTAAGCGAGATCGATTTACTTTTTGCATTGTTCGAGAAATGCACTAGCGACATTCAAATGACCATATCATTGAAACGACTTGATGGAATTTCGAAAATAAAAAAGCAATGTATAGAAATAGAAAGGGCTTTTCAACGAGGTATCATTTGACCCCCATTCCCATTTGAAAAAAATTTAGGGGATGCTACCCCGCTTAGGATGGTGAAGTTTGGGCTATACTTTTTGCTTCAAAAGTTGTCCCCCTCATATACAAAGTTGACTTGTTTCAGGTTTTTCTCGATAAAATATCTTCCTGGTAGTTATACCTTTCAGTACGTTTTCGTTTGGCCAACCTGTATATGTAAGTTCCAATTCAATCTGTAGTCTACAACCAAAAATTTCCAATTCTCTTCACCTCTTGATTATTTATACTAACTTTAATTTCATCAACATTCAACGTTTCAGTTCGTTCAGAGATCGTAAACGCGTCACACTCACCCCAAAAATTTCGCCCCAACGGGCCCCAACTCCAACACCCGGCTGGCCAAGGCCTCCCCCTCCATGAGGGGAGGCGGGTGAGGCGTTCTCTGTGGCCTCACGTACCGGCACGTGATTCTGGTGGGGCTTGGAGCGCATCTGGGAGGCACTATCACCCTCACTCCGGAATGTCGGCAACCACGCATCGCACCACCGCGCGCGTCTACCAAAAAGGACACTAGGAAGCTGAAAAACAAGAAACAATCGGGATGTCAGAAAAAGACGTCACTTGGTATGGTCCATTTATTCGAGTTGATAATTACGTCACATCTGTTCTTATCGCCAAACTAAGCAAAATAGCCCCATTTTCTTATTATTTTTTTTATGTTACGATACTGATACAGTTGGCAATACTTCGCGAGGATGCCAAATGAATTTGGAATTCTGCAAACGATCAGAGGATGTATGCGAAGTGTTTATGAATATCTATGTGATCGAATAATTCAGGAATAGATGTAGGGAATTGATGAGAGTTCAAATTCGTAATTATGTAAATTGTGATAAATTGTGAAACATAAGAATGAAAATTTTGTTATCATAGTATCTGGAAAATGTTTCGTTTTTTTCTTCGAAATCGATATGAAAAACTTGTTATTTCATATTTTCATATCATGAAATAAAAAATTACAATAATTATCAGGGTTTTCGATTGGCCACTTGAAATGTTTCACCAAGTCTCTATGACGATTGGTTTTTGATATACATCAACTGGAAATATTTCAATCCCAACCCCAGGTGATAACTCAAAATGAAATAATCAAAATTATTTCTTCGGAGTCAATGATCAATTTATGATCTACCAACATCAGACCTGTTGCTTATGTGACGTGATTATCGAATTCGAATAAATTGTATATAGTTTGAATTTTTGCGTTGTCAATAATTCTCAACCAATGCTGATAGTGTATACAGAAAATGAAGATGAGTGAAACGAAACACGAGAATTTGAAACATCGTGCAGTCATTTTTGATGCGTTTTTGGAATCAGAGGCAACTTGAACTTCAGTATTTTATACAGTCCCCTCCCCCCCTCTTATCTTTGGAACGATTATAAATAAACAAGTGGAATTTGGAAACTGAATATTAAAGGTTGTAAACTGCCCCACTAGGGAGAATGTGACCAATAATTTCGAATGGAAGCCTAAGGCAAGCGACACCTCTTTTAAAAGGTATCGAAAAAACCTATTCAATGATACTAATTTTGTTTGTGTTCATGGCAGTTTTGGCAACTCGCTTTTCAAAAGACGCGAAGCTGTGATGAATTAAATCAGTTAATACTGAAATTCAAAATTCGAGCTCCGTCTCTGGATAGTCGTCAAATTAGCTGACGGTGCAGTAAGACGGTATTTGGATGAGGAGTATCGAGGTAGATGGATTGGACGACGAGGTTCAACGAAATGGCCACCTCGATCACCGGATCTCACACCTTCGGATTTTTTTCTATGGGGTTAACCTTAAATCGAAGTTTCACGTTACTGAACCTGACAATATTGACGTTTTAAAACAACGTATTGTTGCAGAATGTGAGGCTGTTTCCGCAGACACATTTGCAAACGTACGAGAAGAGTTCAAAAATAGGATGTTTTACTGTCAGGAAGTAAATGGAGGTCACTTCGAGCAATTTCTTTGAGTAGATACTGATTCTTAAATCTGTAATCCATATCATACTGAATTGAATTAAAATTTTAATGTTTACTAATGAGCTATTAAAACTGCCATAAACACAAACAAAATTAGTATCATTGAATAGGTTTTTTCGATACCTTTTAAAAGAGGTGTCGGTTGCCGTAGGGTTCCATTTAAAATTATTGGTCACAATGGCCTTGTGACGTCATCTTTGACGATTTCGAAATCTATCATCCCTAGTAGGGCATTTCACAACCTTTAATATTCAGTTTCCAAATTTCACTTGTTTATCATCATGCGTATTACTCAAATTTCTTTCGATAAAAAAAACGCTGTCATCTTCTGTTTTCAAGTTTTAAAAGGTGATTGAATTCACATTTGCATGCTTTCCACACTATTTTATACATAATCGAGTGGCATGGCATTATTCAGCTCGAAAATGTTTTAACTGTGAAATAAAGATGATAAAATATAATATGTTCAGCTTTACACATTTTTAATGTTCAACTAATTCGTTCAACTCGAAAACCTTAATGCAATACAATATATAATACAATAATGACAGTGTGTCCGCAATATAACGAGTTTCACGAAAACTAACTGAATTTAGCACAGATACTAAAAAACCCCATCTTTGAAAATTAATGCCATACCTTCGTCACAAAACACAATTTTTATGCCGAAAAACGGGACTTCAACGAGATCACTGAGAGCGGGACAACCAAACACCGTGAGAGATAATCAATGGAAAACTGAAGTTTCAATATTGAAGTACGTGTAAATCTCCAGTGTGTTCACAACATTAGTAATTAGGTGTGTAGAGATATTGAATCATCGCTCGAAAATGGAAGGTTGTAATCATTGTTCAGTCGCAATTGGCGGACGAATGCAAATGAACATGTTATTATTTATTTACTACCGAAATAGGATAGTGGTTTTAATTCATCTGGTACCTTTATGATAGTTCGACAAATATTGCGAAGAATGGAAATTATATGGAATGAAAAATTAACTGTGAATTTATTTCAAAGCATGTGCTCTCTAATAATTCATTACCAATAAAGCATCAGTATCAATAATACAAGACCAGATTTTGTACCTCCATCACAATAAGATGCTTTTCCCGAGAACCATTGAGCAATTGATGAATATTGATAAAGAATTCAGCTAAAGTAGGAAGTCCAGACAAAATATCCAGAAGCTGCCGAAACGTATTTCTAGTTATGATTATATGGACAACCTAATCTTTTCATGCACTAATACAGTTCATGAGAATTTAAAACTTACTTTTTCCAGTGAAGTTTCCTTCAGCATGAAATAAAGAAAAGCGATATTATAATTAGTAAACACTCGCAAAATCATTAGTTGAGAGTTGAAATCAAAATTATAGCAAATGACCTTGTCTAGCTATGTCGATTTCTCTATTATTATGTTGTTATTTCCATGGTGACTGTCTGTAAAAATATTCCTACTCCATTCGTCGCTTTGCTTTCAACTATCATCATCAATCAACATACATCAACAATAGTTTCCCAAAATAACAGTTTGACACAAAGTCATGAAATAAAATCTAAGAATGATATTCGCTATTAACAAGATGTTCAAATTGAAATACTAGATAACAAATGAAGATTATTGAAACGGAAGGTGTACCAAAACAAGGAGGTAGTCTGAGCTTGAAATAATTTTGAAATTGTAAGGTTATTCTATTTGATTTAAGAAAGTAATTGTGTTATGAAATTTCCAACTAATCAGAATTATCGATCTCCCTGTTGAATATTTTGAAACATTCTATTCTATCAAAATTCTTTCGAAATAATGCAATCGGTCCAGAATTTAACACAGAATTTGAAGATATAGTTATTAACAGGGAACATTAAGGCATCAATGATTATGGCAACACTTCACTGTGATGCCGAACAAAGATGCCAAACTTATTAAGAGAAAAATTTGTGAATGTTTTTGATATTGGAAAAACTATTCAACGGTTATCCACTCGATAGTTTTTGAGTTTTAGTGTATATGCCTTGTAAATCGAAAATATTTTGATGAACTAACTTTCTATTTCGAAGTAAAAAAACAGACAAGTAGCAACAACACAATTTCCGGCAACCTGTTACAACTATCTTGCTTTAATAAATAAACAATTGCCAAACTCGCAACGTTGCGAATATCATTCTTGGATTAGGTCTTTTTGTTAACCTTCAATAATGTCAAGCTATTGCTGAAATATTCAACTATTTCAGTTCTTTTGGCAAACCGTGAAATCCAGGAAAATCAAATGTTCTCTTGCAGACCAATCACCAAGTGGTTATATCAATCGTCACTCTAAAAACCCACCCAATATTGATAGGATGTCTGGCTATATCAACATTGTCCGACGCGTACTTCTTGATGTACTCTGTATAATTCTGCGTGACGTGTTCCGGGCTGAGACTGTCCTCGATATGCTGAGGAGGTAGCATGTTACTGTCACCACTGGACACCATCCTGTTGGAGTCTATCCTCTCGTCTCTAGTAACGTCGATGGGCAGAGAATCGTCTCCTAGAGACTTCATTTCGTCAGCGGTGAGGTATCTGTACGCCTGGTCGCCTAGGACCGTGTCTTCGCCTGAAAGAGATCGATAGGGGTCAGATCCGAGCGGTATGGTGGCTGATGTCGCGGTTGAAAAAGCGTGTTTGCCAGCAAAATAAGTAGTAAGGAGATGTACCTATGCAAATTAAATATTCCATAGAAAACTGGTGTTCCCAATGGTTGAGTTATTGATTGGGAAGATCTAGTTTTCGTATGTTCAGCGAGACTCGTGGATGGGCTAATTTCAGAAATGAAAAACTTACGATTCACAATGGAGTTACCGCAGAAATAGGGTAGATAGACGTGTCTTTCGTGAAGGTGTGCTATACCGAAGCCTTCCAAAATATCTTCTCCTGTTGTTGATGATTGTTAGCTTTAGTTTCGTTGCGAAATAAGGAGTAATAACAACAAGCACAAAAAGCTCAAAGCAGTTTTTAAGAGTATTTCAAGGGTCAAGGAATAATGTCTACCTTCTCTGAAACGTGCCTAGATCACTATCACAGTTTTTATATACAGAGTGTGGAAAGGGCTGCGACAATTACATTGTTGTTAATACAAGCTGTCCGTTTTTTGAATGCTACTTCTCGTGAGATCTCGCTTAGCAATACGAAGTTGGCAAATCGGCGCGTTTTTGTGTTGGCTAATAATCTAAAATGAAATTGGGAATACTTTCGATGGTTTTGAAAAATCGTCTTTCCGATCGATCTTCTTGCTAAAAACTAAAATTTAAATTTTGGACAAAACCATGATATTGAACCACCATTTTTGAAGGAAATAGAAAACATTATTTGAAAATGTTGAAATTCATGATGACGTTCTGAAGAGAAACTCGAAGTTGATAGGTGTTTCTCGACCATTTTGGGAATTACTGAAAAGGTGATGCCGTTTCCAAAAAATCAATGATAACTGTTTGCATGAAAACTCAGTTGAAAATGTCCAGTACGATTAGTTTATCTCAAAAAATTCAAAACGAAAATCAAAATTCTCCATTTGTTGGCGTCATCTTGAAAACCGTTGAAAATATCCCCTTTCTTAAGATCATTACTCAGTACAATAATGCCTCAATTTAACCGAATTTGTATTCCTTAAGATAAACGAGATCCGCATAGTGGCACTCAGAAAACGAACTGCCTGTATAATTGTTGGCATTGATTGTTATTTGGCATTCATCAGAGAGTTGTTCATTTGTTATCACCACTAAGGACTTTTATTCATGAAATATTCATTTAGGATATCGAATCACCCTGTATAGATAACTCTAAAAATATTCGACGTTTCTGTCTACGTTGGAAAACTATCCTCTTGTGTATCTAGTACCTATTATCTATTTCCGAACTCACATTCATAATGGATATTCCACAAAAAAACTAAACTTCACACAACTTGACCCACTTTCGTATCAAAGGCACTCGAGCCAAGGAAAATCTGTTTCTTTTCAAAGAAAATCAAGTGGCTTTCCTTACCGTTTATTTCAAAACCACACAAAGAAAACGGTTTTCAGTTGTTTGAAGTGAGTGATGCGCTAAGAATTTACATTTTCAGCTCGTAAATTTACATTCGAAACATAATTTCAAGGCGTCGCATAAATTTCAGCTGATGTCATGTTGTTGCAAAAGTTTATTAGATATTGCTGATAAACAAAGTAGTAATTTCAGGTTTACAAACATATCGTAACTTTATTTCATCTGGTAACCAGATTATGATATCTAGAGTTTATTGTACGGGGTGTGTCTTAAAGTATAGCAAGGCATTTGCCTCCCAAATTTTTATGCTTCTCCTTGAAAAAATTATCAACAACATAATTCGAATAAGCTTGCTGCTGATTCTCACTTTATATACAGGGTGGCCCATTAGTGTATGGAAGTAGAATAACTCACTAAGGAATAAGAATACAAAAAATGTTTGGAATAGAATATTCAGGCAGAAACACAATTCTGAAATAATAGGAGATATACAGGGTATTCAATTTAGGTGAGACAACATTGAGTTCGAATTAAGCATTAACTACTACATCCAGGCTCATCCCTATTTTTGTATAGCGTACGATGTTGCCAGACTGTAGCAAAAGAAACAGAAAATTTTATGAAAATTGGTACACTATAGTTATGTTGCCAAAAAACTTCATTAGTGATTATTAAGTCAATCCGATCAGGGGGGAACGAAGGGAAAAAAAAGCTGAAATGTCTGAATTGAGTAGAAGTCTTAATCTGTCTAAAGGGTGTTTTTTAAATTAGCATCAATTCAGGATATTTCAATTAGCAAAAAATGAATTTTGTTAAATGGAACACCCAGTACATCATCTTGTAAAACTCATGTTCTTATATTCTGAAATTGATAGTTCTTGAGAAAATTCAATTTTGAGTTTACTATTCGAAATGTCTCATGTTTTCAATATTGAAGCTATGAATGTGAATCAAAAATAATTCCATTTTCTATATTCTTCTATTTCCACACTATTGGGACACTTGTATACTGTTTTGAATGGAAATTGGAGAACGCTCACAGCATGAATGTTTTTCATGAAAAATAATAATAAAACTCACTAGCATCTTTACGAGCTCGATTTTTCTTTTTTCCCATTCCACTATAGAAAACACAAAACTGAACACTCAAAAACACACACGATATTAACTGAAACTACACTTCTTTGCCGAATATTCGCAGCCTTCGAGGCAAATTAGTTGAAGACAACCTTCGATGCCTACAACGGTGTCTACACTGATTGTGAGATTAGGTAAGACGGTCTCTTACAAAACAACGACCGACTGTGTTCGTAACACAATTTCAGATGGTTTCAGTGATGTTCGCTTGATGATGATGATTCATGCAAGTTATATCTACTGAAAATTGGTCCTTCAGAGCAGCGGCTCTTCAAGTGGAAAGGTCGCGAAATTATGTTTTATTATTGAATTGTTTATGGGCAGTTTAGGAACCGCTGTTCTAGGATCTAAATTGAAAAAGCTACTAGCTAAAGCAAAGCATTCACTTGATGCAATTGAAGGAGATGAAAGTTTTCCCTAGATTCAAATTTTTCAATATATTCTCAATTTTCGTGTTCGAAAAAAATCCTGATTTGAATTGATTCCAGAGTGGTATTTGGTGACAAAATGTCACCCGAAATATTTTTTAAACATACTAGGATGGTGAGAGCAATTGATATTTTCTTATCAACTCATGAAATGAACATAATCTGATGTTGAATTTGTAAAAGTAATTTCATCTATTAACGACAGAATTTTTCCAGAAGAGGAAAGAGGAAAATTCCACAAAGACATACTGATTTTTTCTAAGCGATAATTCAATTTATTGAAAAAAACTTTTTATGAATGTTTTATTTTTGAAGCTTCAACTTTTCAGATACACATTGATAAACGATTTCAATTCAGTTATCAAGAACAGAGCATCTGTCAAGAAAAAAATATTTTGGGGTTGTAATTAATTTTTGAACGATTCTGATCACTTGATTTAATTTCAGTGGATGCAAAAATATTTCCACATCAAATCAGAAATGAAACGATTTTTTTTTGGTACGAAAACAATGCGCCATTCAGAAAAATTAGGGAATCAAATTTGCTCAAAATCAAATGAAGATTATTTCATACACCAAAAAATGCATAGAAGACATGTATCAAATGTCTACAATATTATGTTCTGTATCTCAAAAGTTAAGAGTTTCTCAGAATGATTCAAAGAATATCAGTATGTCTATAAGGAAAACCCTGTATAGATAAAATATAGTGACTAATGAACATATTGGTATATGAAACTGTTGGCAACTAGCTTCATCCATATGTCACACTTTGTCGTCTCATAAAATTCCAGTTCAGTTTATCTGTTGTTCATTATTAGATCTCAATGGATTTTTTTATGTTCAGCTTTCATCTCCAATTATCTACTACGTATGTTCACGTATATAATGATGGGAGAATTCTCAAACGATTGTTAAAATCATTAGTTTCCCCAAACAAAACAGAACAATGATGTTCAATTATATCGTCGTTGTTTCCGCAGAGGAAACTAGATATTGAAAGCATTCAAAAACATCAGCAAAGTATCTGTGAATAACAAACAAGTGAAAAGAATAACCTTCTTTATATCTGAGTCAATAAATCACAAAGTGCATATTTTTAGATGCTGACAGTGTGTGCGAATTTGAACCTAATTTCGAATAGCCCACTGCATCAAATTATGAATTATTTCAGTAGTAATTCTTGCCACCCAAGACCCATTTGAAAAATTCCTTATTACACCCACAATACTTCCAAATGAAATATGATTCAATTCAGAACAATTTGTGAAGTTTAGTTCTATCTAAATAAATTACTCATCGCTTGTGGTTCAATTGAAACAATCTCCAGTTATTCTAAGAACAATATCGAGCTATATAAATTATAAATTATGATATCATTTAGTGAACCTGCCAATAGCCAAACAACTGAAGGTGACGTAATCGACAGACTTGGCCAAGGAAGCATTGAAATTGAAAGTAGAAACAGTTGAGTAGAGGTCAGTCACGATTTAGATGCTCCTAAAAAATGCCGACTAGAATCCGCAACAGTTTTAAATCTGTTATCACCGTTCACAACTACAGTCTATTCATACAAGAAACAGAGTTCTGACAGATTTAGTTATCTTTCAAAGTCCTCAGTGCAAAATGAGAAGTATCTAGCTAACCACTGAACTTCTAATTGGTTGAGACATGTAGTCTATTTATTCTGGGTGGATAGTTGTGTCAGATATGAAAACTTTTCAATGCCATTAGTGCAAAACAAAAATTATCCAGCAATGACAGACGTCTCAATAGGTTCATACATAAGCTGGGAACATCAAAGCATCAACAATTATGGCAACACTTAAATGTCACTTTACAACGATGCCAAATTGTTTGGAGCGAAACCTTAGAATCGTTTGTACATGCGAATTGTTCTTTTTTACGATTTTTGTGAATTTGTTCTT
The DNA here is from genome assembly GCA_037013635.1 of Plagiodera versicolora. Lineage (NCBI taxonomy): Eukaryota > Metazoa > Arthropoda > Insecta > Coleoptera > Chrysomelidae > Plagiodera > Plagiodera versicolora. The sequence goes on along the minus strand of CM072991.1, from coordinate 3,546,311 downwards.
TTGAGAGCTTAATTTCATTGTATTCTCATAAAATCTTTATTGGAACATTTTTAACGAGAAAGGGATAACCCTTTCATGAATATTCATTCACCACGATCTTACAATGGTTCAATAGTTTTTATGAAATATGATCATTACAGAAAGTGATTGCTGCTTTTAATGTAGGAATTGAACTGTGTAGGGAATATCTCCATACTTTCACAGAAGGTAAGCTAAGGACTAAACTGTCCTAGGACTTCTACAGAACTGCACACGTGAAACTGCTAACACGGTTTACCATGAAGAAATGAGCCAGGATAACGTTCTACACTGATTCAATACACAACTGCTGCCAAAATCAGAAAATCCTTCCTCAATGTATGACTAATGCTACTTATCACAGCACAGTTATTAACAAAGTTTCCACGTCAGCTTCTAATAAGGCAGCAAGTCAAGAATGAATTGCTAACAATGTAATTCATTTTGATCATGGAATGTTGAAGCTGCAGTTACTAACTAATTTAGTACAATTGTAGGCCATATACTTTATGATACGTGTGATATATTCTTTAATTTTCACAAACAAACTAGCCCTAATAAATAATAGCAGAAATATATCGATATCAAGATCTTTGACTCCCACCTTGCATCTGTGTTTTTATCCAATTGAGTTGATGTGGGATATAAAGATGTATGTACTTAGTGAACTGAGAGACATTTGAATTTGAATCTGTATTGTAATTTTTGTTAAAATGTAATGAAATGCACTACTATTTTTGTCCCATAAATAAATTAATCTATAACTTTTGAATGTTTCCTGTAACACACCTATATTAGAGTTGGACAGTAATCGATTTTGAAATTTAGAACCATCAAATGAGAAAGAGAAAACAAATTTGATACTGAAGGATGAACATTTTTAGATATCATTATGTAGTTATTATGTACTTCCTTTGAATATTCGATTTGATTCTCAGCATGAGAACAGTCCATTATATCATTTGAACCATTCAACGGTTATCCACAATCAATAGTAATCCAAATTTAATAAATATATTTCATCAGTCGAAAACACTTTTAAAACAAACGGTCAACCTAAATCCGGAGCATCGCTGAAAAAGTGAAGAATATGTGGCAACACGGCTCATCTGGCGATGTGACACAAGTATCAACCCAGAATAAATAGACTATATGTTTGAACATTTAAGCATCAATAATTATGGCAACACTTCATTGTCACTTCACAACGATACCAAATTTCTTCGGAGAGAAATCTATGGTTTACTTGTGAAGGTTGTTTCAAGTCGAACTTTTCTCAAATACTGAAAACATGTTCTTTTGAGAAACTATTTTCATTCTGATATTTCGATGACAATCTAAATGGCTGAAAAAAATGTTGTTCAAATATTTCGTACAAAAACGGTATATCTAAAGGCCTCTACTTTCTTTCAATACTGTTGGAAAGGTGAGTAAAGAATCATATTGGATATATTTTCAAAATAACTCATGATTATCTCATAGGTTGGTTCGAATATATGAATATTATTGTATTGTTATATTGAACAGACAATTCATTGAAAAGAGTGTGGAGAATATCTACTTAATCATCAATGTCCCAGAACAGCTATAGAAAGATTTAAATAGATTGTAGGATTCAATGATAACCAACAGTTAGAAATGAGAATTTGTATTTACAAATCGAATAAGAATTATGAGTATCACATATTTTTTGAACAGTTAAAATATACCATATGATTCTTGAGTTGAGAACTGACAATTATTTCGTTCATTAAATCTGTTTAACAGCAATCCACAGTCGATAGTCATCCAATTATTCATGAATTGAATAGTACCGTTGAAAAAATGGACAGGTAGCAACACCGTAGTTTCTGGCGAGCTGTCACAACTATATTTCTTGAATAAATAGACTATAGAACGTTTATTTTTCTTTTTCTCTTTTAGATATGGTACGTCCAAGGTAAACTCACTAGAATTCCTAAGCGAGCAGGTATTTTTATTGTCACACTCTTGCTCAAGCTGTGTGTGCATCTAAATTACATCATATTCTATTATAATCATGCATCGATTGCGATTTAAATAGAATAACTTGACTTCACGTTCCTGAGAATTCTTCCATCATTTCAATACTCAAACCACGTTAAGTAACTAAGAATATAGCAAATCTTACCACCTTCTTCTTCAGAATCCGACATGAAAGTTTCATGCATGAGTTCGGGGGCTTGCACCCTATATTTTTCTTCGATGTTGGTAGTTGTAGTGGTGGTGATGTTTGTTACTGTAGTCACTACCTTTAGGGTCTCTATCACTGTGATGTAGCCCAATTTCTGGGCTATGTTCAGTGGAGTTTGACCAGCCTGTAAAAGTTTTTCTCGTTACTCGTTGTGCACTAAACAACAGTAAAAGCGACTAAAAGTGTTTCAATTCAATTGGTTGCCTCTGATTTTTTTAATAATTTATGAGTCAGTTCGTATAGATTTTCGATCAAGGTACATAAAAAGTGTTTATAACTTAGTGTTTCTATAGGAAACTGAAATTCCCACTCTCGTTGATTTCAGATATTTAATTGATCATCACATTCGAATTAGAGTCATTAAATTCAGATAATCACACAATTTCCTTTGTTTTATCGAAATTTGTATAGAAGGGAAACAAGAATTTTATCACTTGTGACATTTCCCTAAAATATTCTAATTCGACGAAATGAATATTATACAGGGTATCAAGTATTACTCATAATACAACGAACGTCGGTCTGTGAATTCTCTAGTGTAAACTCCTATTTCCTAATTACAAAAAGCTTACTCACTTGATGCACGAAATAAATCACATTATCTAAGAATAAGCTAAAATAGCACTCGTTTATCGACGATGAATAATTGAAATTATATTGAATGTCGTGAAAAATTATTAAATAACATAATATATGTAGCTCAAGGCTATGTATGCTCACATTTATAATTATTACTTAATTCCGGTAGACCTTATCATCAAACAAATACATCAAGAATGTTTTAGAAAATCAATAGAAAAAATCAAATGAATGGGGCATCCTGTTGTAAAGTCATAGAAAATGACACTATCTTGGCCATACTTCAATTTAGTTACCTCGATTGACACATATTGACCACTGATTATTCGAAATGTCATGAAAACTACTTTCTGGGTTGATTGATCCGCAATTCATCGTGGACACCATGTATTAAAAACCCAAGAATCTTCAATTCAAATTCTGCCAACACTGGCGTCAATTTTCAGTGTTTCGTTTCAGTGGACACTGTGATAAAAATTCAATATATAATAATCGATCACCAAAAAACTCTGGATCATTAAAATTTGAACGTTTATTTCGACAAATCTCTCGCTACTCACCGTTGTGACAGCATTCGGATCAGCATTCTGCTCCAACAAGATATTCACGATATTCGCATGACCTTGCTGAGCAGCCTGATGAAGAGGCGTATACTTCAGAGACGTCGTCGATTCTATATCAGCCCCGTTCTGCAGCAAGAACCTCACCATATTAGTCTGTCCATAATGACTAGCAATATGCAGGGGGGTGTAGCCTCCTTTGGTAGGGGCATTAACCTCAGCCCCGTTCTTCACTAGGACCTCGGCAACTGGTACTCTGTCCTCTTGAGCGCAGAGATGGAGAGGCGTTAGACCGTTCTTCGCTTCGTGGTTGGCGTCGGCTTTGTGCTCAAGAAGCAATGCTGACATCTCCCCGTGGCCTTCTTGAGCACTGAGGTGCAAGGGGGTGAAGCCAGCTTTACTCTCTGCGTTAGGTTGGGCGCCATACTCCAGAAGAGTGTTGGCTATGTCCATTTGGTTCTTCCTCCCAGCTATGTGTAGAGGAGTGTGGCCATTTTTGGCTATGGCATGCGGGGAAGCACCTTCAACAAACAAAGGAAAAACGTATAACCAGTGTTGAACGAGTGCTGAAGAGCTCACCTTTGTCTAATAGTAATAAAGCCACATTCTGGTGGTCGTAATGTGAAGCCACATGCAGAGGAGTCACTCCATTCTTGCCTTGAGCATCTACTGGAGCCTCCTTCTGAAGAAGCAGCTTGGCTACTTTGAGGTTGCCGTATTTCGCTGCCAGGTGCAGCGGAGTGAAGCCCTTTTTGGTTGTAGCATCTAGGGAAGCCCCATTGTCGAGTAACACTGCAGCCACCTACAAAATCAATAGATTGATGCTTGTTTCCTGGTCAACAAGTGTTATCTCACCTCATCCCGGCCTTCTTTAGCAGCTATATGCAAAGCAGTATACATGTCCTTGGTTGTATTATCAACTTTGGCGCCATGTTGAAGCAAAAGCATGACTATATCGACGTTGCCAAGCCTGGAGGCTATATGAAGAGGTGTTTGCTGTTCCCTCGCTCTAGCATCTACTTGAGCACCGTTCCGAAGGAGGATCCTTATAATATCCGTCTGATTAGCTCGAGCAGCTAAATGCAGTGGTGTTTCTCCCCTCACTGTAGGCACATCTGGATTGGCATCGTGCTGGAGAAGGTAGATAACGATGTTCATACCACCCATGAAGCTTGCTACGTGGAGAGGAGTTAGTCCGCTTTCTGTGGTTGCCCCAATACCTTTGAAAAATAATATTGAGCAATCTCAACATAGTCACACTTTCAGAACACTCACTTGCTCCGTGTTTGAGCAACAGCTCCACCACTTTTATCCTGTTCTTCTTGCAAGCTATATGCAAGGGTGTGAACCCGTTCAAGGCTCTGGCGTTGGCATCAGCTTGTCTGTCCAGAAGCAGCTTAGCCACCCTGGCGTGCCCACAGTGGGCTGCGACATGAAGGGCAGTCAAATAGTCGACAGTGACCTCGTCCACAGGCGCTCTGTGGTAGAGGAGTATGCGGGCAGCATCTACGTGGTCACCCTGGGCAGCCATGTGTAGAGGTGCGAGTCCATTCTAAAGGAAAAACACGCGCATCAATGTAAACCAAAGGGCGGCTTCTGGATTTAGTTTACCTTGGTTTTCGAGCTGATCGGTGCTCCTTTCTCCAGTAGCATGTCCACTACTTGTTCGTGTCCGGATCTGGCTGCGCAATGAAGAGGTGTTAAGCCGTCTCTGGTTTTGGCTTCTATGGTAGCCCCGTGCTCGAGAAGTAACGCTACCATGTTGGCTTTGCCCCATTTGGCAGCCACGTGGAGAGGGGTGATGTTGTGTTTGGCCGAGTAGTTGACGTCTGCACCTTTTTGCACCAACAAATTGGCTATTTGCTGGTTTCCGTAGTGGGAGGCTATGTGGAGAGGCGTGAAGCCTGATTTTGAGGTTACGTCAGGGTTGTGTTCGTTCTGAAAAAAGGAGATCGTTTAGAAAAGTTTCAGAATCTACTTGATGTTTATTGATGTTTTGAACTACGCCTACCTCTAGCAGTAGTTTGGCTGCTTTAACGTCATCTTTCTTGGCAGCGATGTGTAAGGCTGGAAGCCTTATCTTGCCCCTTGTGTCATTTTCTAGTAATACTGTTACTACTTTGTCGTGCCCTTGTTGCATAGCCACTGCCAATGGAGTGAAACCATCCTGAAGCAAACAAAAACTCATCAACTCTCTTTGCAAATTATTTTTTTTTGGAAAATGCGACATTGCCAGGTCACCGAAAAAATCTGATATATCTGAATTTCTCACCTCCGTGGACAAGCTTTGATTGGCGCCGTTGGCCAACAAGTACTTGACGACGTTGTCATGATTTTCTTGGGCAGCCATATACAGGGGCGTGAAGCCATTCTGGCTCTGCACATTGACGGAGGCCCCATGTAACACGAGCAGTTTGACTACCTCTTCCTGCCCAGCCAAGGAAGCGATATGCAGTGCGGTGTTGCCCTTCTTCGTGGCGGCGTCGACGACGGCACCACGTTTGAGCAACTCCTCCACGATGTCCACGTGACCGTCCTTGGAGGCCAGGTGGAGGGCATTGAGACCGTTCTGGAAAAAAATAAGCGGTGTTGTCAATTTCCTGTATTGGCATATTGGCATCTGAGTGGAATTGAATTATTTGAAGTTTTTGTGAAAATTAGGAAAGACCACATTGACATGTTTCTGGTAAGAATATAAGTAAGTAAGTCGAATATAACTAATTTTCATACAAATATTATATTATAACCTTATGCAAAAAAATCAACTGTAGCTAATGTTTACACTGTTTTTAGAAATGTAAAAAAAATATGGCCATGTTCGCAGACAAATCTGGTTCCTCAAAAATAGTTATATTATATTATAATTTGAAATATTTGTAAAATATCTCCGAATTGGAAGCATCTCTCCAACTGTGTCATCGAAAAATTGAGATGTCGCCATGTTTTCAGAAAAATCAGCTTTCCCAATAAATATCACAGACATCCATAATATTTTCAAGCGAAAGGCATGGTAAAAACTTTTTTCAAATGAGGTGTTGTCACATCTCTCGAAAAATCTGATTGTTCAGAAGAAACAAAATTTATTTATTTATTCTCATTTATGTATTGATCATTGCTTTACTTACTGCATTGCTGGTATTGATGTCAATATTAGATTTCAGATGTTCTAGGACCTTGTCCAGCTGGCCATTACGGGCAGCTCGAAGGAAAGACGTATTTCCGTCAGACTGAAAAACAAAAAATCAGACATCATTAACAGGTTCTTTATTTTACATCTGATTCAACTGTAATGTGAACTATTGAAAGTGCAACCTAAGCGTGTAGTTTTAATGATTTCATGAATTCTTCATAGCTTGTCCTTTCATAAAAGTCACCCCGCCGTGAAATATGCTCCCTCTATTCGCGTAGAGCAAGGTGGTTGCACCCCAGCGCATAAAAGTCTCCCCAAGCAGATATTAGACAAGTGCACCCTCCCACATACAGGGAGGCCCATTAGTGGGTGGAAGTGAGATAACTCTCTTAGGAACAAGAATACAAAGAAATATTGCTGTTTGAGGTTGTTATCATCGTACGATACACATTTCTGAAATATCCTGAAACATAAAGGGTGTTCATCCTAGGTGAGACACCATAAACGTTCCGTGTTTGAATAGGGCACCTTGTATATTTGTTCCCCAACGTAAAATTGTGCATCCAGTTCAATTATTGCATTTTCAATAAAATGCGACGTTGTCAGGATAAATATACGGATTTGACAATGATTGGTGTACTACGAGGTGTGTCCATGGAACAGGAATTTGAGAATTTGGAAAGTCGAATTCATTTTTCAGTATCAACATCATTAGCGATTTCTCTGATTGTGAGTTAATCCATAACTATTTGAGATAACATATAATATAACACTTCATGTACTTTTTTGCACAAAACCTGATACAATTTCATCCATTTCTTTCAACAAACGAAAATTGTTAAACTCATGAAAACACGTCCAACCTCAATGGCTGCTACAAAGTAAGGAATGAATAAAATTGTATCGTACTTCAGAAGCATGAAAAATTACAGTTGGACTTTTAATTCTCACTATTTTCTAAACGCACCTCGTATGTATGTTAACAGTCAAAATTACCTTTATTACCATTATATCATTACCATTAACAAATGTGTAAATACAAATAACTAAGAACAAATAAGTAATAACCAAAAAGTTTCGATAAAAAGGTGTTTAATCATTATTAAATGTTCGAAGCGACCATAATATATGAAATATTCATAAGCTCTACTATTTCATAGTATTATGTGACTTATCAACAGTTCAAAAAACCTATTTTTGATTCTATTCCTTATATCTTTCTTGTTAGTCGCGGCTATTTTGTAAAATTATTCTTCCAAAACATCAAATTCGCTAAAATTGTTAATTAATTATGGATATCCTCATTTCATACGTTGGTGCAGATATTTATGCTCGAAGTTCTGTAAGCATGTGAAATTTGGTTAGCGATCGTCAATATTATTTCTATTTTACTTCTAAACACATGAAGTTTGATTCAAGGTTTGTAACTTCCGGTTTAAAATACCTCCTTGGAATAGATCAAATAATCGCCTATAAATAGCGCATCACCAAATACAGCAGCTTCTTCAAACAAAAACAAAAATCTGCATGTCCGATGCCAAACAATAAACAGCAAGAAGAAGAGATTACGAAATAGGTGTTTATAAATAGAGGATTACAGAGGATAACACGCAATGGGTCATTAGCTCTTGAATCGACAACCTCACAATGATGTAGAGAATGTCGGAGAACCTCTACTCAGAGAAACTAAATCTTCTTCCAATAATATCTTGTATATCTCATATGGTAATGGTTGCGTCTACTCAGCCAAGAAAGAGAGTCGCGACTCAATAACTGTATTAGTATTGAGAGGTTTGAATGAAATAAGGATTGAGTGTTTTGATTTTGATTGAGCATCACTATAATTTCTCGTCCACTCGATTAGTGGCCTGGTAATCATATCGAATTCAAATTACATAATTGCTCTGATATTTTTATTCAACAGTCGTGGTATTGACAATATCAAATTTCGAATAATTTTACAGTGGGTTCAATTTGAGAAGAAGCTTTTTAGGGCACATGATCATTCGAAATTTTTTTGAATATCAACATCGAATTTTTATCGAATCGAGAATCCATTTCTAAAAGAGAATGACTTCTTGAAATATCGCTTCTTGTTTATAGATAGATTTGTCGATAAATATCCAGTCCAGCATCCGTCATTCCGTTTAGATTAATCCATTCTCACCTAAGTTATACATACGTTTCAAATCATTCGCACCCACGTCATATCCACTCTGTCCTGGCCGCATATATTGTCGATTCCACAAGCTGGTTATTGGAAATTTAGAAAAATGTATGCCCATACAGAGAATTACCAAAAATGAGGTAAAGGGTAATGTCAAGAAAAATGGACGAAACATGTACTAAGCTCATAAGTAATTCAATATATGCACCTGAGCCCTGATGGGAAAATAGTTATTTACATTGTGAATTGATTTTGTTTTTCAATTTGCTCGTGTTGCTAGACTCGATATTTTTAGCGTGCAATAATAATCTCATCTCCATGCTAGCAGAAACTTTCAACTAGTAAAAAACATCATCTTCCGAGAAACATTTTGATGTGAAGTGTTCCTGATTGATTATACAGGGTGTTAATTCTAGTACATGCCTATATTTCGAAACGATCTGGGTTTCTAAGATATTTCAGTCCACCGGTCCAAGTTTGACAAGTGAGATGAGGGGTTGAGGCCGAAATCATTTTTTCTTAAAAAAAATTTCACCATTTCAAATCGCTTTTATTTATAATAATGATACTCACCATTCGGAAGCATTTCCAACAAGACATTATCCAATGAAAGTCATAGTTATCAACTGATTCCTAGATGAAGCAAGCGATGATCTTCATCATTCGTTAGAGAAACTATTTTATTCTATATTGGTCAACAGGTACTCCACTCCACAAGAACCCACATTCACCGGAATATTCCGGAAAGGAAGAGTTTTTCAGCGAAAAAATACCATCCAAAAATAAACTATTATCACACTAGATAAATCACAGTTTGAATTTTCCCGAAAATTCATCCACCACCACTGTAGCACCCCGAATTCTGCTAGTGGAGAGAACCCCATGCGTTTGAGGCGACGCCTTGTGACGTCACCGTTCAATAAAATCGTCGCGACGGCGCGTCGAGCGTCTAACGTCCAGAAAAACCACCCCCAGACGCACCCTTGTGACACACATTTATGAATTAATTTCTTCATATGTAACGAGAGATGATGCAGAGGGTACAGGGTAGAGATTTTTTATATACAGTGGAATTTTTCGAAAGACCAGTGAATGGATTTCTTGGTGAGGATGAGTTGGGAATGAAAAGCTCGTCTTGATCCCAAATTCAAATATTTGTATTCTATTCACTTAATAATGATGCCAAATTTTTTGGAGGGAATTCTTATAAGCGTTTGTTTACAGGCGAATTTGTTTGTCGAATATCATAGTTTTGTTATTTTGGGAGCCTATTTTCATTCTCCAATTAATTTTATCACGTAGTTATTGTGTACTTCCTTTAAATATTTGATACGATTCGATACCTGAAATTATGTTTCGAAAACAAAAACAAGCTGCAACACCGCATTTTCTGGCGAGCTGTCACAACTTTCTTGCTCAAATGATCAGACTATATTAATTATTTCTAATTAGGAAAGATCAATGTATGTATGATTCTAATTCCTTCGTCCTCTATTCCGTTTCCGAGTGATTTATCGTCAAATCTGTATTCTATACGTGTTTGAGCATAAATAAATTGAATTTTATCCACAATATCACTTAATCTCTGGTGAGTCAGATAATTTTCTGATACAGGGCCTCTCTAAGGTACGGTATTTATCTTATATTTTTTAGAAAAATAAATTATTTCATTCAGTGATGGATTCTTCTTGTTTTTGATTTTTTTCATATTCATTTTTGATCGAAGTGCCTGTGAGACTATTATTTTAAAATATTACAAATATAGTTGCATATAATTATCGTTTTTCATGTTTTCCATCCATTCATATTTTCAGTACTATTTTATTATAAAACAACTCAAAATGCACGACTGGAAATTTTATATTGGTGCGTAAGATGAAATAGAAGCGTTATGTAAACATAAACGAAATGAGTTTAGATTTATTGCCACCAGCATAAAAATAATTCAGTTCCGAGGAATGGATCGACGGTAATTTGTCTTGAAACACCCTGTATAGTACAATTGAAAATTCAATGCTAACTTTTAATGAGTAAAGGAGAAGCTTCATTATGAAAAATAATAATAAAACTATACTGGAAAACACAAGGTTTTTTAGAATCCCTTTATATCAGTTTATATTTTTCAATATAATTTATTCACGAGAAAGTTGAAATGTTAAATAGAAAATTAGAATCAGAAATATTTTATTCAATAGAAATGAAATGTCTGCAATTATTCGTGCACACACTGTACAGTAAATTCCGACTACGTACACATACATAAGGATATATAATTCGAACTAATTTATACACTGGGGTATACTTCCAAGGGTCATAAGTCGGTGAATTTCGCATTATGAAAATTATTTTTCTATGAGTTGGCAAACTTCCAAACGCCATTTGGCGTGACTACAAACCCATCAAATAATCCCAAAAGCGTATTTTTAGCAGCTACAACGTTATTGATAGCTATAAAATAACAAACGGACACAATCCAAAACAAGTTTGATCGATTCTTCTAGCGTGATTTTCGACAATATGTTTAAAGTTCAGATCAAACAGAGATGGGTTTTGCTAATTGCCAATGTGAGAGGTTATTTTTATAGTTGCTCTCCAGCGTTGCTAACATTTTTATGCAAGGAAACTTCAATAAACACGTTATCAAATTGTCTAGTTCTTTCGCTCTATTTTTCCCATAGAAAACCACAATTGACATTCACATTCTTTTCATTCCCTACCAATTCCATTAGCTAGAATGTCAATGTTGTTTTCATTATTTGTGAAATTTTCATTTATTAAAGAGCTTCTTGTATCTACGTCAGAACCATCATTCACGTATACAGGGTGATTGGCTCACAAGTTCAATACAATTATTAATACGAAATGATGACATTCATAACTATGGCATGAGATAGTTATTATTCAAGTGATTGAATAAATTCGATGAACTCCCTACAATTATAAAATCATCAATATATTTGGCTTCATTCAAGTCATCATTATCAAAGTATGTTAAAACGCTATGATGGTTGGGTTTATAATAACATCTTTGTGAGTAGGTATTTTTTGTATTAATATTGTTTCTGAACATCTGTCTTGTATGGCTTTTCATGGTATCTTAATTTTTATAGCTACATTTCTTATATTTCATGAATGAAACAGTGATGTGAGATTTCTTATGTACACTCGAACTGTTTGTTTATTAGGTTTTCTTATATAAATAAACTACTGCTACTACTACAATTCAAAAAGAATGACTGTTGAAAGCTTGAAAAAATTACTGATCTTATATTGAAGTTGTAACTTTACCAACAACGTTCTTCTTGTGAATTTTTTCATTTTTCTTCAAGAACATAAAACAGACTCATCAACATGTGATTTAACTTCTATACATTCTGTTACACCTATACTAAAAATAATAACATAACAAGAGGACGTCTACAGTCATGACATTCGACCTTTCCAATTTCAATATTACTAAATATCAATTAAGAATTTACCACTGATTCTCTTCACTGGTATTTCATTTTTAATAAATTTCAAAAACGTCAGAATAGTCGTAAGTTGCGAAACTCAGAAAACAGATTAGCATATTTTGATCAGTTCTGAAATGTTTCCAAAGTGGAGACTAATGAGATTAGTTATATCAGAAAGTATGGAATTAGCTTTCCTTTTGAAATTGCTGTCACTGAAAAGGATTCTATCAAAAACTTCTGTATAAAAATTAGCAGAACAGTGACATCTTCATAACTCTAGATGAAACAAATGTGCTCTTTAAATCAAACACTCTGTATATGCTTGGGAAAAATACCATGTACTACTAGGATTCAATATCATTACCAAGTCACCACACTTTCAGAATATACAATCACCATTTGTAAAAAATTGTATGAAGAAGTTGCATGAGTAACACTTGTTTATCATTGGTCAATCACCCTATATAACAAAAAACTCCGAATTTGTAAACTTACTAGACTCATACTTTTAGGGTGCATACGCAATTTGATGATATCATGATATTGACAATCAGATAAGGGTTGAAATAAGGGGTGAATTCCTAATTACGAACGAATTGAAAATTCGTGTTCTTATGAGAAATTATAGTGGACATACAAGTTGTAACATCAGGAACATAGATCACCCCTTAACGTAGGTGTTATTATGTAGGATTATAATCAGCCCAGTAGAGGTTATTTGGATTGAAACGTGATCTGGTGAGAGATGATGGTAATTTGAAAATCTCTCGACATAGATATGTAATATGTTTCGAAGCAGATTATGCATGTAGGTATACTCTGCAGACAATGTGGCTACTGAAAAGGAGATGGAACATGTTTTTTTTTCAGTCTAGTAAAGAGGATTAGATCGTATCAATAATTTATTGATTCGTTTTTTTCTATGGTATCTTTCAATATTCATTAATGATAATGTATCTGGTTGAAAATCGGTGGTTGGGTCTAATCGTCTAATAAAAATGAGAACTGGAGTCCTCACATGAAGACGATTGTAGATTGTAGAGACGATCTTGTTAGTTTGTTGATAGTTGTTTAATGAACAAACAAGAGTCAAAACTATTCAAAGGTCATTTTCGATGATTTTCAACTAGCCTCTCAATATATTTCAGCAGAATATACATAATATAAAGTCCAAAAATCACATTGGACACCAGAAATGGACATTTTTCGAGATTTTCTTCTGGTACTTTCAAAGTATACTCTTCAGCCCTCCGTATATCTAATAATTTTGAAGGTTTCCAGATTTTTTGGTGCCATTTTTTAATATACAGAGTGTTTCTCTTAAAGATCTCGCCCATCATAAGATAAACGAAGTTGGTTGAATATGGACAATCGAAAGATCGTGAAAAGTAATTACTCGGACAACGGAAGTCCAAACCTCCGATTTTCATCCAATATTCAAGGTTCAAACTCAGGGTGATATTTTTCTAACTACACCGCATTACATAACACAGCGCTTTACACAACTAATCGAATGTTCTCTATGATAAAACGTTGCTCACCTGTCCATTTTCCGTGACCATTTTGGCCAATCGTTGTCCCTTTTAAAACTCCGCACCCAAACACCAGATTTTGAGCAATTTTCAGTAGGAAGAAAAACACTTGTCACTGCTTCGCCAGCATACTGACGAACCGAGCGAATTTTGTGTCACTTGCGAGGGTGAAAATCGGACCAATGGCACGGAGCAACACCGATATCGAGCGAAAAGCTGCTCCGTAGGGGATGGAGTGGGGGTGGAAAGTCAGGACCGGGTCCCGATAGTTGTGAAATGTCCATAGTGATGTTTAGAGGGAAGTTTCAGTGGGAAATTATGACTAACTGGATCTTTTTTCACCACGAAAGCTTTATTTGTTGATAATTTGGCGGACTGTATTCATCCAGTTAGAGTAGGTTATTTATTTAAGCAAGATAGTTATGACACCAAGTTAGGTTAGGTTAGGTTCTTGTTTATTCTATTCGTCATCATTCAAATTTGTGAAAAATATTTTCTATTGATAAAATATACAGGGTGTTTCAGATTTGCAAGTCAATATTTCTGGTACGTATTCTCTGTTACAAAATGAGAAAAGAAGTTCCAATGAACATGTGTCCGATTCCGATTATTAGCGGAGTTACAGGGTGTTGAAAGATGAAAAAATATAATATTAGGTTTTTATTTAATTGTGCTTGATCTACTGCAAATAGATCTTTCAAATTTCATATCCAGCAATGGGTGCTGCTTAATATGAAAGTAAATGTTTTCTGAATGCCATACAGGGTGTTGTATTCTCCGAGGTCTCAATCAATGAATTCTTATTTTTTTTCAAGTTCTTCAACATATTACCTTAATTTTGTCCCTCCTGACTCTTGGTCAAATTCCGTTTGGTTTCCTCAGGAATTAATCAGTTTGTAAAATGGCTTTAAGTTACATACTCTGAAATATTTATACTATTTTGATATTTGATACTAAACAAAGCATCAAAATTGAATGAAAAAGAAATCATCAAGCACAATGAAATGAAAACCTTTTTTTTACTTTCGACACCCTGTAATTCCGCTAATAATCGAGATCAGACACATGTTCATAGGAACTTTTTCCTTCATTTTGTACCAGAGAATACGCACCTGAAATATTGCCGTGCAATTCTGAAACATCTTGTATACACCAAAATTGAATAACTATATTGACTGTGGATAAACGTTAAAAATTGTGATTTGTAAAAATTTCGACTAGAAGAAACAAATTTCATTAGCGGATTAAAGATTGCTCGCCAAATCAATTTGGCAGTGTTGTTAAGTCACTATGCAATTTCGCTAATTATCGATACCTAAATTTTCCTAACTATGTTTCAACCAACCAGAAGTTCAGTGGTTAGCTAATAACTTTTTAATTTTCACTAATGATATCTTAAGATTACCAGATCTGTCAGAACTATTTTCTTCAAATAAATATTCTTTAGTAGTGGTTAAAGAGATAGGTATTCATTTCGGTAAATATAGGAAAGAATTTATCCAACAAATAATACTTACAAACATTAGAGCAGTAGAAACACGTGTTCATAAGGATGATTCAGATAAAATAGTAATGCACTTTCGAAACGTATATTCTTTGAAAATGTCTCGTGCTTTCTGATCACTTCTTCAATAATAAAACTGAAATGGCTGGTACTTCCGTACTTTGGATAACATCTTTTCGAATCCATTGACTCTGTCAGAAAATATTGACTCCCAGATGATAATTTCAGATTATTGATTATGTACTGAAAAATATTCAATTTGACACTACATCCTGTACAATTGAGAATATTTTCCTGATATAAGCCCTAAGAGACAGAAGAATCCTACAGAATGAAAATATCTTAACTCAACTCATTACTGAGTTATACCATATCGGAAACTTTATCTACAGAGCTGCTCAGTATATGGCTGTGACGTGTGGTGGATTATAATACACTTGCTCTCATTGTTACTCCTATACATTTCTGGCTATACCCCAGATATATTTTTCCGAAACTGTAGAAAATGGAAGATAAGCTGTAGGGCCCTGTGTGATTCAACAACATATAATTTTTGGATCCTATTAGGATTACCATTTATCACGAAGGGTTAACCTAATTGCATATCATCTCACCTTCAAATAAAACATAATCAACAAGTCTGCAGTCGAAGCTAGAGATATTTGTAACACTCAGCTGTGTTGTATTTAACCTCACTTCAGAAATTCTCTCACTCCCACTCTCATTTTCCCCTCTTCTACACAGCTAGCTACACAAGTATCGATTTGAAATATTCACTGCAGGGTATTACTCGATTGGATTAACCCCTGTATAGTTTCCGTATATAAATGTTCATTTTATCTAGACCGAACGAATAATTCTGTACATTGTAAATCTTCGACTATATAAAACTAACCTGGACTAACTTCAGGTAACTCAATAGGTTGATTAGTTCTTCAATTTCATTTAATTTCTTGTTGTCATTCGATCCCTCTCATCCGATAAAAGTAATTCATACCGATCCATTCACCGTAAACAAGTAATGATCTGTATTGATCACCAGCAGTTGATTTTGAACTACTTAAACTTTCTTCGATAGTTTTGGGAGTCGTTGGAAATCACGATTATGGTTGGAGCTAAACTCAAAACATTCTCTTTAAAAAACTAAATATCCGAATGAAATATAAGAATATAATTTTCACTTCGCAAATAAAAATATATATTTCAATCAGTGCATTGAAGAATAATGTGAGCTGAAAATCAGTAGTATAAATTCAACCAATCAACTGGAATCAATGTGATGCTGAAACTTATACGATTTGAAAATATCTGATTCTCGATGGAGAATTTTCTTTCATGAACAACGCATGCGTCAAAATAATCTTTGTCAGATAGCCCTTTGCCACTGACATATGACAGAAGAAGAGTCTATTTTTTCAACAAATTGTCATTATAAGTTTTGCTCATTAATATCAATAGATAAGTAATGAAGTGAATTATCTATATATATGCAGGCTGAATAGACAGATGAAAGATCTGAAAGATGACTGATGAAACATGGATATTCCCATTTGATGTGCGCATTTCAACAATCATAAAAAATCACTGACGAATCCATAGTTGTTATGATAAATCGTCTTACCATATTTTCTCAGTTACTGAAGACAAAATTGAAAAATGCTCGGGCACGTTAATTCTTATTTCGAACTGAAAGAATATTGTCATCCATTTCACTCTTCCCCTTCGATAGTTATCTCCTAAATTTATTTAGCAAGTTGGGTCGTGCGATACATCAAAAAGATGATGAATAGTAGGATTCGTAAAATATCGTTTATAATTTTCTTGAATGCGAAAACAAATAGAAATCAATGAACAAATAATATTGAAACGAATTTACAAAAATAAACTTCAAAATCTCTTCTAACGATGTATAGCATATTCCTCCTTATTAGGGGGTGAAAGGGGTGACAATTTTTTCCTGTACAAAGCCCCGATTGAATGAAAATAGACGTGAATTAACGAAAATTGAAGGGGATAATACTAATCATCCGCACTGTATAACTCTGTATATATGGCTTCAGTACTATACATTTATCACCGATATAATCTTATATCGGTCAACAACTGTTACCCCAAACATTTTCCATAAACCCAACTATGAGAACAGAAGTGTTATATTATGTTGATGAAAAATATAATTGTATTCTAGTATATATCTAAAATAGTTTCATCGATTCGACTGAGTTGAGAACAAAATTACCATTTTAAGTACACTGCATAAGAGTTAACCACCAAAACTACATCTGCATACTGTCCTATCCATTTATTTTGTTGTACTGGCACACTTCCAAATTTTTGGCAATCAAACCCAAAATATAGCCACTAGTAGTCATGTTTTTTTCGGGCCCTGCCGATAGTACTTTGAAATTTGACTAAGTGGGTCAAGTCTACTGCGTTCCAATTATTGAAAGAACATTATTATTATTATTATTATTTCAATAAAAATGAGAATAATATTTCATAATCCAATATTGATCTTGTGTCATTCAATGGGTCTATTTTTAATTCTCAGAACTTTTCTCGAATATGTTTTCTTACCTCTACATCGATACTGGTGATAGAAGGAAACCTTTTTTTCATTAACTGTGACATTTTTACCACTTCAACTTATTTTATTGCACTCCACTCAGTTCTTGAGAACTCAAAAATTGTACACCAATATAAAAATAAATATTCAACCTCTGTCAAAATAATTTATCAATAACGCGTAGCGAATACACTATGTATAAACCAAACAATTTCCCAAAACGTGATACGAAAACTACATATAAAAATGCTCCAAAATCCTCCGACGTTCAGTCCCGATTTCCACGCGCTTTTCTAGCGATTTTCCGCGCGCACGACGCAGCAGTGTCAGAAGGAAACTGGCGAAAATCTCGAATCGTATTTTTAGCGGTGGCTCAGAACACTCGGTCTATTTCCATCCAATCGTAAACACGCGTATTACGATTAAGAGACACCATCATGGTCGAATCGTAGTGATGGTTTGATAGTCGAAAAAAAAAAACGTTTGATCGGAATTTTCGATAGTCACGAGAGGGGCGAGCATGTCCCGTTATTGGTCATAATATGCTGGGATTTTTTCATTGGTCTATTTTTTAAAGCAAGGTAGTTGTGACAGTTCTCCAGAAAGCGCGGTGTTGCTTTTCTTTTTATTTCAAACGATACTCCGAAACAGAAAGTTAGGATAGGTTTGTCTCTCGTTTTATTATTGAACTATCGGAAATAAACTCAAGCAGATTTTTTTCGAACTACGAGAATTTATCATCTTTTTAGGTATTTTATTTCCATTTTTACAGTCTCGAACTAAAATTTTATTATTCTTCAAATTATTCTTTCTTCTGATCATATACATTAAAATAAAAAAATTGAATAAAATTTTTTGGTATCTTTGACAGAATCTATCTTGACTTGTGATTTGTTTTTGGGATCCAAATCCAAAACTATCTTCGTCTTGTGAATCTTGCAGCTGAGCAAATTCTCAAGACTCAAAAAGCATATACAGGGTGGATACTCCAAAAATTCCAGGCACATATGTACATTTCTAGAACAATATCTCCAATTTGGATTTTTTCTTTTCAAATACAAAGGAAATAAGACATAATTTGAAGCTGCACTCAATTTACAAAAATAGCTAGGCTGTCAGTGCTTCAATCGAGAATAAAAATCATGTCGTTATATAACGTTTTTTCATAACGATGATGATGGTACTAATGAATGTCATCGACTTGCTGAATTTAATTGAATTATGTCATCAAACATCCGCAGGAATGAATACGTTAATGACCATCCGCATTCCCTTCTAGCTTCCCACAAAGAATGTTATTGTCATGCTTTTAAAAATCATGAATATGTAACAGAACTACTATGTATAGTGGTTAAATTTGTACAGTGAAAGTTGTTAAAAAATAATATCGAATTTGTACTACTACTACGTTTTTGGCTGATACTGTTTCGACGTGTATTTTATCTGAGGAACACATCGTGAATATATTTTGTTATAAAATAAAATTAAAGTTTCAGAAATACGACGATAAACGATAAACAACGTTCTTTTTTATTAGACAGGAAGATTTTTACGACATTTAATGCAGCTAACACAAGTCTACAAAAAATATGTTTCTCAAATTGTACTAAAATTCGCCGATTTTCAATGAAAATGATGTGAAATACCTGATAATTTATATACAGTTGATTAAAATCAAAAATCTAAAATAAAGGTGTCAATTTCAGAACTTGAAGTGGCTGTACCTTGTGAAAAAGAAAAGAGATAATTTTAAAATTTCAAAACAACATTGTCCCTTGCCTCATCTACAAATATTTCAAGGGTTGTCCCTAGTCATAATAATTCCGGGTGTAATAATAACGCAGAAAAAATTAAATAAAAGTATAGTGTTGAATATGCAACTACAAATTTGACACATATTTCAGTAAATGTACAAATTGGTTCCAAATTCACACTACTATCTCTCGATAACAGAATAATTTCGATATTTTTTTCTGAATTTGCAGTCAGTATCTTCCTTTTCAATTACCTCCTATATCTAAATCAACTGTCAGCATTACTATCAGTGCTATTGTTTTTCCTTCTCTCAAATATAAAACACTAACATTTTTAGAAAAAACAGACGAAAGATAAAAAAATCCAGTTGGGCAGTTCATTTCATCTGTCATATGGAGAATGGAGAATTAAATATGAAAATTGAAAACACTGTCGAAAAAAACATGAAAAACTCTCAGAAAATAGTATCATTGATTGTCTAGTGTTAGACGACCTCACGAATAATGGGTGGGTGGGCTAAAGCAACTTCGAGAAAGGGCAGAGAAGTGAGGTCTGAGGAGTTACGACGGCAGTGGTTGTCTTTTTTTATCGCAATTCGTAAGGGATGGCGTCAGATTCTATTCTGGGTATGGATGCGCTTATAGTGCCAGCTTTTTCGAGATATTTCAGGAAATATAAAAGATATTTCCGATCTCTTCTAATATTTGAAATGGTCATGAAATTCTTGGGAATCTGATTCAACAATAATGTATCGTAATATACTGTGTGGTAGAATAAGTCACTTAGGAATGGGAATACGGAAAAATGGTTCAAAGAAAAAAATGTTATATTTGCACAGAAACACAATTTTAAAATATTTTATTCTAGGATATATAGGGTGTTTAGCCTAGGCAAGACAACATTCAGTCAACTTTTTCGAAATGGGACACCTTGTTTATTTCTTTATCATCTAATTCAGCGAAAATTCTGCAATCGATGCCATC
Source organism: Plagiodera versicolora (assembly GCA_037013635.1). Lineage (NCBI taxonomy): Eukaryota > Metazoa > Arthropoda > Insecta > Coleoptera > Chrysomelidae > Plagiodera > Plagiodera versicolora. Next base: position 3,525,850 of record CM072991.1, on the reverse strand, counting down.
TTTTTCTTCCACAAATGCAACGTTGTCAAACTGACGCAAAAAAATTACTATAATTAGTCCACTGTAAATGCTGCCAAAAAAAAACGTTATCAGTTATGAATAAGAGAACTCATTTAGTGGGTACAAATGCAAAGGATGGCCGAAATGTCGTTTGATATACAGGGTATTTTTGAATAAACGCTTCAAGAGATTTCAATAAGCAAACCGTAATATTTTTGAATGTAATTGACGTCGCAATTTATGAACAAAACTGATACATAATTTCATGCTGAATTCCAGGATGAACAAATATACAGCGTGTCCGATTTGAAAATGTAAACTCAATGTTGTCTTGCTTAGACTGAACACCCTGTATTTCTTGAAATATTTTAGAATGGTGTATTTGCGCAAATATAACAAATATAACAAATTGAATTCGAAATATGTTTGTATCTTTGAATTCGTTAACTTGCCACATTAAATTTCAGACTACCTCAGAATACACAATCAACAACAAATTCTAGGGATATATTCAAACTAATAACTCACAGAGCTCGGACTCTTATTGCTGTCACTCATTTCTGCTACCTGATAACCATCGTCTCAGAAACAACAACAATTTCACCTAATTCGAAAATGTCGAAAAACCATTGCTAAGACAATGTTAATCGGAACGCTTTCGGGATAACACTGAACTTCCTGATAGCAGATTACATAACCTAGAATTCCTCAACAGGGGTGCAATGCGCCTCTGGCACAGAATACCCGTTTTGGTGTAAAAAATGACGATCGCTATCTCTCATTGGTCGAATCGCTGTTGGCCACGCCTCAGAATAACCTTGAGGTCGTCAAGGTCAGTGAGGAAATCGATGGGAGAGGGAGAAAGTCAACTCTGCCTCGGAGTTCTCAGTACTGAAATGTCATCAGATTGAAAGTTTGTATAGTTGAGAGTATTTATTTATTTTGGAGATATCTACAAGGACTCGGTGAGTTAAATCGTAGTGTTCAACTAGAAATCGCTTCAGATTGAAGATTGTTTGTCAAAGTAGAACAGGCGAAAATTTCCCCGTACGTTCCGATTTGATGTGGGTTATAAATTGGTGAGAAAAAAGGTTAATTTATCTCTGGCCTCCTGCATACCTCATAGTTAAATGAATTCCTGAAATTTAATCACTCTACATTGGTATAAATAGGTCTATAAATAGATTATGAAGCAATAATTGGGAAACCAACAATTGTAATTTATTATACGCTTGATTTATTTATAGTCATTGAATTTTCGCACCTTTATTTTCATTTCATGTTCGTCGTGTGATTTTTCATTCTCACAACCCTTACATGGTTTTGAATTCCACAACTTTTATTAGCATAAAATATCTCACTTTTTATAGGTTAGACTATAGCATAATAAAAAAACAGATTGATGTTATTCCATGGTTGGACGAAAAGAATAAAAGCAAAATTCAAGGAGGTGCCGAATCGTGTATGGATCAGGATAAAATCTATCTTGTGAAATATAGTGAGTCTCCTAAGTTACAGGCTAAATCGCGCTCATTAAACAGAATGAATAAAACATGAAAAAATTGTTCATAAATCAAAAACATTCATCATTCATTTTATTGCTGTTCTGAGCAGTTTTCTTCAATTGTCCGGTTACCCTGTCAAACGGGCGAAATATAGTCTATTTTTTTCAAGGAAGGGTTATGACAGCCCGTCAGATAGGGCGATGTTGCTGGTAGTCTGTTTTTTTTTCACCGATATTTCGAAACTAAAAGTTAGGTTAAGTTTTTCATTAAAATTGTTTTGGGCAATGTTTTCGTTATGAAATAATCATGAAAAATCACTCCATGAAAGAAATATAATCGATATGATTTTTAACTTACTCTTCCTGCGGTATCGAACGGAAGAAGACAAAATATTTGATCATCTTTACTGAATGCTTTCGTCATTCAAATTGTCATCGAAATATCAGAATGAAAATGTATCCCTAACTGGTATTTTATTAGCGAAACAAAGATTCTTATCCGAATAAATTTGACATAGGTCTGAGGTGGAAGTGTTGCCATAATAATTATTAACGCCTGAATGTTTTCAGCTATACATACTTAACCAATTGGAAGTTCAATGCTTAGCAAGATATTTTCCATTTTGCACTAACGGTGTCCAAAGATAACCAATATCCTCGAAAAAAAATTATCTTCCTCAAATAAACATAGTATATAACATGTATCCTATACTTCGAAAGAACCCGTATATAAAAAATGTAACATCTTTGTTTCGGTAAAGTTTCGACGAATGAAAAACATGATTATCGAAGTGAATATGCTCTTTTTTGTCCGAAATAAGGACTTATCGAAAGATCCTTCTTTCAAATTTCTATTACACAATCGATAACAATAAAATCAATCATTCGATATATTCGGGAGCCGTTTTTGGGAAACTTTGTATGCTGAAAGCACGATTATATACATTGGTCTTGTATCTACGGCATTTTTGAGTGGTGGGGGTGGCACCATTTTTGAATAAAAAGTTGCCATAACTATCCGCTAGGAGGATTTAGGGGTATAATCACGAGATTAATCTTTGACAACAAAACAAACGGTTAGAACTTGAATGGTAAATAAAATCAATGACAGAAACATTATATCTTGCAAAATTCTCTCGAATAAATAAAAATCATTTCTACTTTCAAAAAACTGATCGGATCTGATTTGTGATTGACTGACAAAGTGACAATAGAGGACAGTGCTGCAAGTGGCGAAACATGAGAACGACAAAAATTTCCTCAATCTTTGGGCGACCCCCTACCATACGAGTTGCCAGACCTATGTATATGATCGTCGCTGAAAGTGACCAACAGAGCCATCTATGGGGATATAGATAAGTCTAACATAAAATCAATGAGCATACAAATCTGTGTCACAAGGAGAGGATAATACAGGAAACTGTGAAGATAAAATTGCTCCCTCAAATATAAATAGATAGCAAAAAATCAGCACGTATCGACCAAAAGATTCGAATTAGGCTGGCTCTGACAATCACTCAAAGAAAGGCGTTTTCTAAATAGTTTTGTTATACTCGAAAATTATCGAATCAAAATCCCCCTCATGTCTTTACCAAAAAATAAAATTCAGAATCGACGTTCACAACCTAAACATCAGAAAAAAGATTGGTTGACTGCACAACTCAACCTCTTTCCAAAGATCTTTCTCTGTTGTCTGCAAAGTTATGAACTCGTTCCCCTGTCATCCCTGGAATTTCTTTATGAGCACTTTGAAGAGGAAAACTAAAGGATTACCACTTGATGCCAAAATTAATTTGAACTTAGTGAAAATGGTTATTTTTGTTGAAAAATAATTGCTTTGGGTCAAAAACTATAGTTGGTATGTGGATCTATTGTTGTTTTACTTTTGAGTTTGAATGATTTTCCATCTCATTTTATTTTTAACTCCCTTCGATAGGCTATATTGAAAATCACTTTCATTGTGTCCCTGTGATTAATGGCAGTGAATTAAGTCCTTTTCAATAGGACCATTTTTTGTATGTGCATTTTTTTTCTTCCCAGTTGTGAAATGAATATATTATTATTATTATTACTGTGACCCCAAGTGGTCTTCGTTGGCATGGTCACGTGGCCCAGCAGATTTCCTAGCTCATGAATAACCCATAAACATATAGGACAATGGAGAAGATTATATCAAAATCCTTTCATTCACAATCGACAAAACAATTCCAAAATGAACTACTGATAAAGAACAGCAATCCCCACTGGATCTCGAGTCAATGCTTCCCTGTTATTGGGGATATGTTCTTCCTCTTCCGGTTTGAACATTATGAAATGAACGATAAGCGATCCCGATCCAGACTAACCGGAGTCGTAAGTTTGGCGCGACTCCAAGGACATCAAACCGGAGCCAGTCTGACTGGATCCACAAGACTGAACAAGGAGACGTGGGGATTGAATAAGGGGAGTTTTCCTGACGTAAACGTTGAGTTTATGAGTCAATTTCCTATGTTGGTTAGAAGTTATAACTCATCTAGAGGATACATAAACGATCAGACACACCGATCACTCTGTATTTGACCTAGAAAGCTCGATTTACCTTCTTATCATTGTCAGTTCGCTGATGTAAGCATTAACTTGTCAAGTATATTCTAAGGTATCAGATAATCAGATTACATGAAATTGATTCCTACAAATCCCATCAGCAATTTTAATTCTAAGAGATACTCCAATTTTAGACATCAAAGCTTTACAACCACACTTTTTTTATTTCGAATCTTCTTATATCGTCGATAACTATAGAGGAAGAGTAAATTGAACCATAGCTTCAAGCTATTCTAGATACAGTTGCTTACTCAGCACTTTTCGTGTCGTGAAATTTGGACAAGTCAGGCAAGGCAGGCTCTTTATGTTTTGACCCACGCAATTAGATATTGATCAATTATAATTCTTCGGAAAATAGTATTTTTGTCCCAATTTCATGTTGGTTATCGAGTAGAGGATATTATTTTTTGAAGTTGGACCTAGTAGCATTTGATTTCTTATTGCCGGAAGAGCCTATCCTTGGTTTAACAGAGCAGTGACTCGCATGGTTCATAGTTCCCTGCTCAATTGTCGTATCAAAAATGAAACTTGTGGACACAAAAATCAATGGGACCGTTAGCAAGTGACACTAAGGTATATTTAGTTATACTTTGGCTCAACCTACAGACCAGACTAGACATATTAGCAAGTGAAACGGAATTTTTCTAGGTTCAGATCCTGTTGTCCATTATAAAAGGAGTAGGAAAACTCCCAAGGCTCACCTCAAATAACCATAACGCCCTTCGAACAACAAAACAATACTCACATGTTGTTTATTCTCCAAATGCACTGGCTGTATGTCGATGAAATGGGGCGGTTCCGGTCTACGCCCCTCCTCCTTGAACGGTGACTTATCCTCCCTCTTCTTGTGGTGCTTTTCCTCCTTGGGCGTCTCCCTCCTCGACTCCTCCTCGATACAGTGCCCGTGGCAGTCCCTCGTGATGCCCTGGGCGTCTATAAAATGTAACTCGAACGAGTGAGAGAACCCATGAGAGTCCACGTAGCTCCTCGGGTCTTTCCTATTCGGCTCCGCGTCCTGATGGTGATGGTGGTGCTCGACAGGTGAATGGGGCAGCACCGGGTAATCCCTGACGTACCCCGGGATGTGATCGTGGGCGTGGTCGGTACTTTTGTGGGCGTGGTCGGTACTTTTGTGGGAGTGGTCGGTACCTCCCTTGTGGGCGTGGTCTGAACCGCTTTTGTGCGGGATTTTCGAGGTGCCATGGTGATCCTTGTGGTCTTTATGGTGATGGGCGTGTGGTATGTGGTGGTGGGCTGACTCCATGAGGGTGGGCTGAATGTGGGTGACGAATTGAGCCATGGTGGGTGTGGCTCATCTGGGTTCGTCTAGAGATGTAATGAATTGTGGTGTAGAAATTTTGTTCTAAGAATACCACCTAACCTCAAACGCATGAAAATGTTTGTACATATGGTATCGGAAATTGAAGGAAAGTGTTTATTTATTCACGAGGAATATCGAGAACATATTTCCCATTTGTACTTTCTTATGATTTTACACATTGGGCGTTCTTAAAGATATGAGTTTATTTTCTTCCTTACTAAAATGCTGCGTATACACAAGCTCATGGTGATGTCAGAAGATTCAAGGAAAATTTTATAAACGTGAAAAAATTTCCAGACCTGATATTTTTGATGATATCATCAATAGTTCATTGAGGAAATCGAATATGTCGTCAAGGTGAGCTTTATTGCCCTACTGGGATATTTCCCAAATCATGTCCTAGTTTACAAACACATTGATAGAAACGCACAATATTCAGAAAAAAATCTCACCAAATTTTCCACACGTTCACACTCACGATACCGAAAATTCACTGGTTTTTCACACGAATTTTCCGATACTTCGCGAATCTAATGACTGATATCTCGCGAGGTCTGGAATACGAAGATACTCGACAAGCACCTCTGACAGATGAAAATCGTTTGAAGCGAAGGAGAACGGATTTTCCCTTCTGTGGAGCTTTCCCGGAACGAAATATCACGATTTTCCCGCCTAACAGCGCAATCAATACGTGGTGGCCATTGGTGGACCATCGAAATCAGTAAAGGGTTGCTTTCCTGTGTTTTAACTTTTACTTTTGATTTTACAATAATCGACCATGACGGCAACACGCTGTTCATTTTAATTACATTTTAATATAACTATAAAATGGCTTAAACATGGCCGAAACGTTGTAGTGAAAATTGTTCAATAAATATTTTCCAATAAAAAAATATATATTTGTTTTGGACCGAAAAGTTCCAAGAAATTTAATAAATCTTTAACTATGACAGTAACCCAAGAGTAATTGAATTCTTGGTATATATTGTTCAATTATGTTCAAATTTTCTTTTTAAATCTCTCAATTTGCTGGTTTCGTTTCATGAACATCTTTCTTGAGATGACCTACCATAAAGTAATCAAAAGGATTAATCAATATGTCCAAGTGAATCAACAAGAATTGCATCATTTTCTCAAAAATGTGATGATCAATTTCAAGAAATAGCAATAAATATAACAGTGAACATAACCTGAGAACATCACTAGTTGTTTCGGTTTCTTATCGTATGGTTATTTTCGAATGAAAATGTCAACTTATTAGGCAAATTCTCTACATTTACGTAAAATATCAATTTATTTTCGTAATAATAAAAAAAATGCAGCTGAAGCTAACGAAATGCTCTCATAATCTGATGGTGAAACTGCTATCAGTGAAATGACATGTCATTAGTTGCTTCAACACTTCAAGAGCGTTGCATGAGAATCGGCATAATGGTCGTAGATTAAAAATTTTTGAATATGAAGATGTATACAGTAAACACAAATCAACAACAACCAACACCGTTCAGTGTCCTCATAGGCCCTGATGTTTTTGCGAAAAATAATACTGGCATGTCCATCTAATTTGAATTGTGATTTGTGGGATTTGTTACGAAAGTATTCATATATTCACTAATTCAATGTAATTTTAATACCACTGATTCTACATACCTAGGCCTGACATAATGCATAATAGTACCAACAAGAGTGTTCAATTATTTATCATATTCATTCCATATACAGTGCGTCCATAAAGTAACGCATAAATTCATTATTGGCTGAATGAACAATAAAATAAGGAATTCCCAAAACAGGTTGATTTTTGATTTCAATTTACTATTGTTTCAAATCATAATCTGATATACAGGGTGAACCACTTTCGTGTAATGACGTCATCACAATTTTTTTCAAATGGAACCCCCCTCTTTTTTTTCAATTTCCAAATTCCTTTCGCTGAGCTGATTCCAAAAATTTATAATATGTTGCTTCAAATTGGTACAGGGTGGGCAAAAATGCAAAAAAAAAGTATGAAAATTGTTTATGGAAAGTAATACGTTACTGAATGTAATAAACAAATTAAATGGAATTAGTAGTTATGCAATTAATGTGATACACTTCCAAAAACAAACAAACGAACGAAAATTTACAATAAATGTTCATATTGTTCTCCATTGACCGTTAGACAATGACTGAACCAGGCATTACTTTCGTCTCTAACATTCTGTAGCATAGCGGGTGTTGTACTCTGTATTCCTTGTCTGATTCGGTCTTGTAGTTGAGGGATATTTCCAGGTCTGTTTTAGTAGACTTTAGATTTTAAATAACCCCATAAAAAGAAGTCTAATGGGCTCAGATCAGGTGATCTAGCAGGCCATTCCACTGGTCCCCTTCTTCCTATCCACCCTTGTGGAAAAGTTGTGTTTGAAAAATCGCGCACAGTTACTGCGAAATGTGGCGGTGCGCCATCCTGTTGAAACCAGATTCTGCGGTCTACATTAGTGGGTATTTGAATATCAGGAAAGAGCTGGATCAGATCAGGAATTAATGTATTTTGTAGGAAATCCAGATATAATGCTCCTGTTAAGTTTTCATCGAAAAAATATGGACCAATAATTGTCATTACTTTGTAAGTAAATTTTTGCATTTTTGCCCACCCTGTACCAATTTGAAGCAACATATTATACATCTTTGGAATCAGCTCAGCAAAGGCAATTTGGAAATTGAATAAAAAAAGGAGGGTTCCATTTGAAAAAAATGGTGATGACGTCATTACACGAAAGTGGTTCACCCTGTATATTAGATTATGATTTGAAACAATAGTAAATTGAAATCAAAAATCGACCTGTTTTGGGAATTCCTAATTTTATTGTTTATTTAGCCAATAATGAATTTATGCGTTACTTCATGGACGCACTGTATACTATTGAACACCAAGAGAGTATTGTTCATATGTTCGGGCAGCGTTCACACCAGATCATACTGTGCATGCTTTATATTGCAATTTTATGATATTTCAGTGTCAATTTGAGTCGGAGTATATTGTAAAACTACAGTGATTGAAACATACTGGATTATTCTTTACTGTTTATAGGGATTGCTCAATGAAAATTAGTGTCTAAGTCGAAAGAAGTAGGACTATCATTCCAAGAGAACCAACAAACAGTATGAAAACAACCTGGAAATGATAAAACTTTGAATTTTTGAAGAAAAACAAAGTTGTATACTAAGGTTACTTCATACAGTAAATGAGAATAAAATAAAATAAGAATGCAGCAATGAAATCACATTTGTTACGACTTGATATGATATGTGTAATTTCATTGATGCATTATTTATTTTTTTATGTATGTATGAACTAACCTTAAATATAATTAAGTAAAATCGAGGAGAAGCTAGCGAGCTGAATCCCAACTACATACTTCGTAACACAAAAGAGAATATCATAATTTTTATCAATGTTTTATAAATAATACTTTCTCTGAATTGAAATCGACATGTTTCGACAAATTTCGAATTTTTCGAGATCACTATATTGAGAGCTTTTTGTCAAGTAAGATGACTGTAAATAAACTGCGAGAAAAATTGAATAAGCTTAACTTTTTTCGTTTCCAAAAAGAATTCCTCGTCTACGCCGCTGCCTAGGTTTGTCTGGACGGACTTAAGTTTAGACGCAGTTTGGGTTCGGCTCTCACTGGCCCTTACGGTGAAACATCGCCGAGATCTCTATATTTTCTTCCCTCTTCCCTGTTGAATCCCACCCCGAATGTTTCCCAGGATTCAACTTGCGCAGAGTGGTGGATACGCTTAATTGCTTCCCTATAGGTTAAATTGTCGTTTTCCGACACATAATGAAAGATTCTTGGGCTTGGTGAGTCAGTCGTTTATGTTATTTGAAACGTTTTCGTGAACAACGAATTGATCGTGACGATTTGCTTTCTCATAATAAAATCACTTTGTTGGTTGGGGAAAAACATTTTATTGAAAATGTGTCACAAGTACATATTTTGAATTCACATACATAGTTATCCAGAATCATCAAGGGAGATATGTGGAAATCTTAAATTTTCAATGTGGTAGTGTTTCTAGATTCATCAGACGTTAATGGGTGCGTTCCACTAAACGTTCACAACGCCCAAAATACTCATTCAGGCTTTCCACATGGTGACCACGAACATTGTAGTCGCGGCAAAGACGTCATAAGTAACGTAATCACGTTTTGTGAAACTGCACCCAATATTCAAAAAGCAGAAAACATGGCGACAACTACGATATCGCTTAATGGAGGAGACCACTAATTTTTCAAAACAGCATAGTCGTGTTCTGTATGTCCAAAAAATACCATTCATTATTTTTTTTCATTCTGTCTATACATATCATGAATAGAATAATAAAATAAACGGATTTGATTTCAAGCATACAAATTCCTGCATTCCTCCATTATCAAAGGTTGCTCTCATTGGTGTGACGTGCTTAACCCTTTACGCCCATCGACCTTGAGCTGACCAATCATAGATAACTGTTCTTGCTGTGTTGCAGCACCAAAATATCACAACTTTTATTTCGGAATGAAAAATGTAAAAGAATACAAATATAAATGTTATTTTTCTATAAATTATCATGAAATGAAAGTGGTGTGAGCAAAATATGTATATATAATAGAAATGGAAACAAAGATAGACTTAGGGTGTAGCACGTCATACGCTCATAGCACCGCCTACTTATTTCTGGCATTTTTAGATTTTGAATGGAAATGATGATTTCGAAACGCTATTTGCTTTGATTTTGATCCTTGATATCGGATATACACTGATTATTCATTGATTAGGAGATCAATTTCATCACTTAGTCTTCCCCATTGCGTTTAACTGAATCGAACTGAATCTTCTTGTATCAACTCATGTGAATAATTTGATATATATCTTGAAAGTCTGAAGAGAAAAATCATCACATGAGTGAAATTCTCAAAATTTTTAGAGTATTGAGTGACAAATAATAATTTACCTGAAATGACTTTCAAATTCTTCATCTGATTTTTTCACGATTATATTTTCGTAAAATTGTATTCCATTCTTCATTTGAGCTGGACAAACTAGTACTTTGAATTACATTACATTATTTCGACGCAACAATGAATTTCTTTCGCCATAATAGCAATTTTAATTATATACGAACATAAATCAGTTAAATACCCCACTAAAATTCTCTCTTTCTGTTTTTCTCTCAAGTCAACCAAAAATCAATAAATCTCAATGACACCACTTACAGATTGTAACATAAGCTCTTCATTCAAATAAACGCTCAAAACGCTCCAAAATCCATTCCACTTGAGCATATGATTGTGACGCCCAAAATCAAGTGGAACGGCGAAAAACGTAGTCGTGATCGTGATCGTTGTGAGTGCTTAGTGGAACGCAACTTGTTCGTTTTGAATAGGACACCCTACATTTCATCACAGTTTAATTCTATTCTAGAAACAGTTGTGTCACTCAGAGTAGTAGTAGTAGTAGTAGAGGAAAAACTGTCAATTCATATTTGAAACAAGCATGAAACAATTAACTCTCATTATAACCAGAAATAATCCATATTGAAAATTCATTGAGTTTGAACCTACCATATCGATTAACTCGGCATCACAATTTAGAGTTATCAATCTGAAAAAACAATATATTTCAATGGAACATTCTATACATTTCAGAAATTGAATGGAAATTCAAAAGATTTGTTATAATCTGAGTGTATGTTTGAGTCCATCTTCGATTTTTTTGGAACCCATAACTGCTATTACTATTACCAATACAACGATTACTACAGACATTATAGTAACAGTGAATAAAAGTTTCTTTTCACATTTTGTTCTTCTGACACAACAGCAGTACTGTTCACGGACGACTCTGAAAAAAAAAACAAAATTAGTATTCAGTCGAATATTTATAAGGGTTACAAAATATTATGTACGCTATGTAGTGATGCCTTAGAGCTACCAATATATTTCTTGAAAATTCACAGAAAAGCAACTAAGAACTAATTACTGATACTCAAAAAATATGAATTCGAATCGAATTTGAAGAGAAAATGGGAGAATTATGATGAACATAAAATAGATTAACGAAATTGTGTGGTTTTTGAAAAAATATATTCCATAACATTATCTACAGATAAAATGCATGATGAAGCATTCTTACGTATTATATGTGTCCATTAATTGAAAAAAAAATTAATGAAATACTCCATGTCATTTTGATACAGAAAAAATGGTGAAAGTTGCGAGACAAAGAAGTTGAAATTTGGTGCAATGCAATATTAATGGAATAGCATGATGAGTGTAAAGTCACTTTGAGAACTTCTAATAGGCGAGATCTCAGCATCATGCATTAGCTTCATGCCTGCTTCGATCAAATACATATAATGATTGAAATTAGTGTATGTGGAATTTCTCAGGAAAATATTATATAATATCCCAATGAACTTCACTTCAGAACCCCCATATTCTGCGAGACTTCAAAAATAACGATCCTCGTTTTGTTCTAATATTTGGCGGCGGTTTCTGTGGAAATTTCATACAATTCCGACCACAAAAATCAAGCGAATATCGTGCAAGTATGTATTGAAATCAAAACCCCATATTTAATGATTTTTATAGATTCAGTTGTCCGTGAGAATATACGTGGGACCTTATTTTTCCGGTCTGACGTTGTAAAGAAATATGATTGATAACGGTTGGCAACGCTGTAAAATATCATCCTATCGCTAGCGGCTGGCGGCAAGTCCAACGCTCATATGTGCGGGAGTACTTGTGACGTATCAACGCTGTGCGTTCTCCCCGTATTTTCTAAGCGCACCTCAACTTTGGGCATCTGTTCTGGAAAAACATTCCCAAGAATTTTTCTTAAAAAAACCTGGGTACATTTCTCAACGTTTAGGATGTCATAATATAGTCAAAAAATTTGTGATCTCGCCCATTAGACTCCAAACGAAACTTACTCTAAGCTCTGTATACTAGAAGCCCTGGACGATCCGATCCTTAGAGAACCGCTGCCCCCATCGGAATTTTTGTCGTAGGCTTCATTATCATACGCCATGGCAGCTTTGATGGCAACCTTATTCGACGTAATCGTCTTTTTCGACACGCTCGTCTTTTTCGCTTTCATCTCCATACTGTTCCTCTGCTCCTCATTTTCTTCATCCTCTGGTATATCCACTATGGTTGAAGGAATCGGCGAAAGAACAGTCACTTTTTTTCTTTTCTTCTGATCATACCTGTCAATGTGAAATCAGATTAATGAAGTTGACACCGATTTGGAGTAGTAGGGCTGTCTAATTATCAGAAAAGGGCAGACTGTATTGTTTCTGAGATATACCAACGATATGAATATGTTCATTTTCAAATAATTTGTTAAATTGACGAATAACTCTCGTATTTTTTCGTTCACAATAGACAGTACGTACGCTGTCCTAGATACGTTCACGATATTGGCGAATGAATTTAAGATTGCAGCGCCAAAGTCGGCAGTAACAAAACCACACATGGATAGTTTCATTGCATTAGGTTATATGTGTTTTTTCGTTAATAAAGTGTGAGTTTATAATGAGAATAAAGACATTTCAGACGTTTTTAGTGAGATAGGGTGACCATGTGTATGTATTCTCATTTTTCTGAAAGTGGTAAGCATTATCATTTGTTTTATTCATTGTATTATGCTGAAAATAATACGAGGTTACAATGCTGTTGTGAATGTGAATGGTTCGATCAAAATATATACAGGATTCTGATAATTTGTTTTGGTTTTAGATTCGAATGGCAAGTTTTAGGGTACTTTGTAGGCACAAAGAATTTCAGAAGTGTTCATGAAGGTGAAGAAGTTTTGAGTGCTGGACATCATATAATATCATGATGACAAGAAAATTGTTTTTGTAATGGAATGAATTATGAATTTATAGTATTCGTTTTTTCTGGTAAATAAAATAGATAATGTGAGATCTCGTTTCAATTTTGTTGATACCTGAACAATACTATGACCGACTGTGTAAACAGAATTTCATCTATCTATTCGCGATATTTATATCACCAGATTGGGGAAAAGCATGGGAATTAATATTGGAGGTTTGATTTTACCGATCCATAGTTTTACAATCTTTCAAATATTCGAATTTAGTATAAACTCAACAAAACATAATACCAAACACAAGAACTATTTCAGCGTTTCTAGTTATTTTTAGTGCCCCCAGGTGGCGTATCGCTTATGTTCATTCGCCAATACACCTAAAATAGTAGAGTTGAAGTGGTTCCACGAACGGTAACGTTAGGATTCATTCTGACATCTGGGCATGCGCATTGCACTAGTTTTCACGTTTTCGTATTTTGTGGGTCTACAGGTGTACGTAGACTCACGCTATTTAACGGGTGCTAAAAAAGGGAACGTACGCTAACCGAAATCTCACAAAACGAGGACGATAACTTGCGAACGGCACAGGACATACAGTTAAACTACATAAAACAGCATGGAAGTTAAGATTATTAAAATTATTTAACATTCCCTCCTTAGGCTATTTCTGTGCTAACGTGATGAGATACTTCAACACCATTTTAGATGTATATCAGGAACGTCATATTTCTTACGTTACCGTGTCTAGGACTGCTCACGTACTGTGATTACTTCAACTCTCTAGTGTTGAAGTAGTTCATAACGTTAGCACAGAACTAACTCAGACAGAAAACGTCAAAGTATTCCAATATGTTAATTTCCATTCTGTTTTATGTAGTTCTACTCAATATGCTATACCGTTCGCAAAGTATCGTTCTTGTTTCTTTAAATTTCAGCTAGCGTACGTTCTTTTTTTAAGCAACTACTTCAACTTTTCATTAGAGTTCCATGATCGTTAACGTTAAGATTAAATCTGAGCATGTGCATTTATGAAGTTTTATGTTGTGTCTTGTGGATTCACGAAAGTATGTAAACTCCCGTTATTCAACAGTCTGCAATAATTCTTCGACACCAAGCTGTCACATTCATCGCAGTATTTCAGATGCTATTCTGAATCTTCAAAGGAAACTTCCGAAACTTCAAATGCACCTTGTATATGATTCATTATCAATAATTTTATGTCTTTTAGAATTCATAGCCAATAGTCATTGAATGAGAACAGAACAGATTTGTGTTACCGTGCATATTGAACTAACACGATATTCGTTGTAGTTTGAAAAATATACATAATCAAATGTTTCCATTCATACGTGCACACTATATATGTATCAAACTTCTATTATTGAATCGATACCCAAAACAAAAATTATTCATATCCTTTCTGCACTTTCATTTCACATTTCAATTCTAGTCCAAAGACATTTATGTACCTTACACTGAACTCTTTGAATTTTTACGGAATCAAATGCAATCAAATCCGGTTTCGAAAAATAATAACCCCCACTGAATATCCGACTCGAAAGTGATATATAAATCCTCATTTTCCAATATAATTTTCTAATCGAAAGGAGAACAGAATCACAATCAACAAAAAAGTGTGGGATGAAATTCAAACACATAACCTCACTACCTTTGGAAATCCTCTTTTGTACCAATCGAAACGTGGTTAAAACAAAAAGAGCCTGTCCTGCCTGACCACTACGCACATAACTCGATCACGGACATGCGCACTCCAAATTTTAGGACACGAAAAGGGCTCCAACTATCTTTATAAATAAAATCAAAGTGTGTTCGAACATTTCATACTCCAGCCTGTGCTCCAGCTATAACTTCAACTACTGGGAAGGTGAATGAAGTTTTTTTTCGACAAAAAGCATTTCAACATAATTGGTCCATGATCTACTGGGAAGGTGAATGAAGTTTTTTTTTTCGACAAAAAGCATTTCAACATAATTAGTCCATGATCTCACCTATGAGATTGGGTATGCCTCAAACTACTTGGTGAAAGTTGTATGCCAGATATTGGCTGCAAACTGTGACGATGTGTCTTATCGAGGTGCAGTTTGGGGGTAGCACCGCCAGGGACATCGTTTGGGGGTTGTTTGCTAGCTTTCGACATCATTCAGGTGGTCGGACACCATTGGAGAGGTAGTCTGTAGAAAAACAATGGGAAATATTTTTGTTAATTCAGGTTTATCTGAACATCGGACATTTATCAATAATGAGTCAACTTCGAGAGTTTGCTTTTGAAAAGATAAGAAATATGCGAATCCTCCAAAACAACGTCTATTAAATTCTACATGGTGATACTACTATGGTATTGCTGAAAATTCGTATGGCAATTCACGATCGTAAATGTGCATTAGGTAATAAATATATTGAATACATCAATATAAAAATATAAATTTCGTTCTATTTCGATTATACATCCAGTTAAGTCCATGGACGTTGATTGGACATCCATTGGACATCATTTTGTAAGTATATTATACGTTCGTGACTATTATTATAATACCTACCATACATATCTGGACATCATCTGTAGTTCCGATTGAGAATATTATAATTATATAAATTATAATTTGAAAATATCAATAAAAACAAGATTTCCTTACCAAATGTGGAAACTTTTATGATCAATTTGAAAATTGCTAGCTATTTTTCTTGTTCAACATTTATTGAGAACAACAAATCAACACTCAGATGTAAAAAGTGTTTGGAAAACAATAAAGAGGGAAAAATTTGTGGTTATGTTTTGTTTATTTTTTTCTTATAGTTTTTCATTCCATTTCATGTATGCTGTTGCTTCACTCTTCTGATAGTGATAACAAATCATTCCATATATCAAGTAACTGTATCTTATAATATTGTTTCGGACTCATTTCGTGATAGGTTAGATTAGTGACACACTAATGTGGTGTGTAGTTGATAGTTGATGGAACGTGATTACTTGGTTGCAGCAATCAGTCGAGCAAAATCAATGCATTTTTAATGGAATTCACTTGGGTAGTTTGGAGTGTTTGATATTGATTAACAAATCATTATTTCAAGGTACGTCAAGTAAAATATGTCATAATATTTGTGGCTGGTTTTGTTTTACAAAGCTTGTAATTCAATTCATCTACAATTTTCAGAATATTCCTCTCTAAAAATAAACAAGATGCTTTGTTAATGCCTGCCTTATGTATTCTACACCCTGTATGTATTTAAGGGCATTTCTCATGGCTATTCTTTCATAAGCAATGAATGTAGTCCATTGAGCATCAACTCAGTATAATGAACGTGCATGGTACAGTTCTTGGACCTTTACTGGACATTTTATGTATTCGATACAAAAGCCACACCATACGTTCACATGTGATATTCGAGGCGACAGTATTTTGTAAAAATGTCTTCTTTATTTCCATTCTTGAGTGGATAGTTGAAATTCCTTGATTATAGTCTCAAAATGTATCCGTCCTTCCAAAATAAAATATGTACTTCGGGTATGGAGCTGCATCACACTGTATATTATCAATGTGATAAGCAATTATTTGAACTATGAACATACATATGTTGAGAGATTAAAATCAGCAAGGGTATAAATTGATTAAAATTTACTGATCTGTTATCAGGACAGTGATAGGATTCAACGAAAGATTTGAAATGTAAGATAACAACAGAGAAACAGTTTCGGAATGCCAATAAAATAACATCGTCTGAAACATTGAGTGATTTGTTTTCGACTATCAGTATAGGCAATTTTATAGTTGTCGTCATTATAGTTACGATAAACTCATTAGCAAGTAAATGTAAATATAGTTCAATACCTATTAGGTGCCCGTTATTTTATCCATACTCAAACCTCTGACTTTGCACAGATAGACTACTATAAGTTCACTCATACACTCCCCGTTTTGAACTGAGGTATCGTAAATTTTCTTGACTTTCCTGGAATGATATCAACGCTTTGCAAAACGATTCAAACAGATAAATAAGATAAGATAGAAAATTACCGTTCACTATAAAAGCTCAACACGTACTGTATCGTTGATATAGGTACATTTTCCTTTATTGTTGATCGTTTCAATATTGATTTCGTGTCGCTACTGCGTTTCAGATAAAATAATTCAACAGCTCGTCATGTCTAACGAAGCCATGTACACCCTGTATGATGTTTGTCCACGGTTGAAGAATAGAACGGTAGTTGAAGACTTGTTGACAGTTGTACGAAGAGTCATTTGAAAAGTTATTGAGTCCAATGTTATTGCCAGTGTGTGACATAGGCGTACCAACAATGAAATTAGCTGGATAATAAGAAAAATGTCACAATACCACCAATACGTTCAGACATTGAGTTGCCGAGAATAGTGCCAGAGCTAACACCTATTGATTATTACATTTTCGTACTTAGTTTCCAGCTGTTAGCTCTACTTCACTTCTCCAATGTCACTATCATAAATTTGGGGTGATTTGAGAACATTTTCAGACGTGAGATATATCCTTAATATTATTTCATGTCTGAAACTACACGCATGTGCATGGCCAAATGATGACTCGAACCATACAAGTGAAACTTATATAAGCGTATGGAAAAATGTCTATCCCAATCATAGTTGAAAAGATAAACGGCATTGGTATAATACAGAGTCTGCTGAACGTCTATAGCTTGTTAATAGAGCAAGATACCGTGCGTAAGTTTTTTGCAGCGCCAAGGTCATTCATTGGATTAACGTTAGCAGAAATGTGAAGAGATCATTGAAACCTAGTTGCGAATACATCTTTGAATAAAAATGAGAACAAAAGATATCAAGATCCATTGTTTGTCAATATGTTCTCAGATAATACTGAACTGTGATGAACTTTATTATTGCTTCTGAAGAACAATACACAATTAAGATAAATAAAGCATTTGTTCAGATATCTAGAGAAGCAATTAGAAAAATATTTCGATGGTGATTCAATGGTGAAGAGGAAAACAAAACAAACATGAATTTTATCGATATTTGAATTGACTAATTTATCATCAACAATTCCTATGAGGTGTGTTAGAGGCAAACACATACATGTCAGAGTTATCTTCATATGGTATACCAGATAGTAAAAAATTACTATTGTAAGCTCTTCCAAAACTGGTATTTTTGAAAAAAAACAACAAACATCTTTGAAGATAACACTAATAACAAATCGGTTTGGGAGATAACATGCGAGGTGTCTCAAGGACCAGTACTCAACCCATTCTGATGAATTACATGAAATGTAATTTTTTCGACTGACCATTGGTTTTTCCTGAAACATATAAATAGTTATATAAATAGTAATGATAATAATAATAATAATGATAGATAGTATTCATTTCACGGAATGTTTAATACAAACAGAGACATAGTATACAAACAGAAAATGGAAATAAGCGCGTCAAATGAAAAAATATGGAATGAGTCATGTGAGAGGGATTAGAGCTGTGGAAATCTATGCAGGTGATACTCGTCAAGGGAGTATGGTTCAAGGTCGATAAGTACCTTCTTCACTTCTATTTTGAATTTGCCAATGCTTTTCAAAGTTTTTATATCATTTGGCAATTTGTTGAAAAACATTATTGAGGTACATGATGAATGCTTTTCTGATAATACTAATTTTTGTATTGGAAATTCCAAATTAACGTTGGGTGTAGAATATCTTTGATTGGATCTGCGCTCTGACAGGTCTGTCTTCTTGTCTGTTTGTTTTGGACCTCTACAGGTTTCACGAAATATCAATTTCAACATAGCTCTAACCAGCCTCTTTTGTATGTAAAATTAGTCACTATTGTTACTTTGGGATCCCTAGAAAACGATTCCAAATCAAGCACAGGATTCAAAATTTGCAAAGTATACAATCTCTAAGGATTTTTCGTTGAGATATTTGCTTATGACTCTGATGCTATAGCAAATCTGGTTTAATTTTGCTCCTAAGTTAATGATGTGAACGTTCCATTTTAAATGCTTTCTATGAAAACCTCCATAGTCTCCATAACTTGAAGAAATACAATTACAATAAAACTTATATATTTATTTATTATATATTTCATTCATGAAACATCGAAATGAAAACACAAAAAATCATTGATAGCCTAAATGTTCCTAGCTGTGCCTCAACCAATTAGAAGTGGTTAAATACATACTCATGATTTTGCATTAATGGTATTAAGAGATAACCAAATCTGATGATTTATAAAATTTGAATACAATGTTTTTGTGTATAATTGCAATACAAAAATAGATTCGTAACTGTACACTTGACTCCTTGATTCCCATCACGAGCCCAAGAAAAAAGATATCTATTTGTTGTTAGGAAAACATAATTCGGAGTTATCTATCGAGTGATATAAATTCCAAAACACAAAGAGGGGACGCTATAGAAACTGTTATCATCAATCCAACCAACGGACTCGGTGTAGTCACCTTTGGCCATTCTGTGGTATCTCATGCAACGTTAAGTGCTTTTCCTGTTGGAAACAGCCGAGGTGGTTTTCATAGCTTTTCCGCGATTTTCTGAGTCCAGACGACAGCTAATTGGGTGTGAATTATTGATAGGTACTGAGGAAAGTCGATAAATTGTCTTGAAGGTCGTGAACGTGGATATTTGAGATTCGCTAACGACTATACTGGGTGAGTAACGAAAGGTAGCCTGTTTGTTAGGAATTTGAGACATTTTCATTTGGAAAAAATTAAATGAATTCAGGACGTTGTGAAAATAAACACGAACAATCAGAGTTGAATATTACCAGCGGCGTAGCATTTCCGGTTGATCTGAAAGTTTAAGTTGAAGTTTTTGCATACCTTGATTTCCACTGTTGCAGAGTTATTGACATTTTTTTGTCGAAAATGACGTTTGCGCTACTGAACTAAACGTTTCCTTTAGTTTTCGGATAGAAAGGGTTGTATTGATTCGGAATATCTTTGGAATACATTTTACAAATACAGTTTGATTATCAATATAATTGAATTGAAAATATTTTCAATGTTTTTTTATTATTGCAATCCCCTCAGTTTTGTGGTTCTACAGGGTGATTCATTGGGAAATGGGCGTACTGTAAACATTAATGGTCGATAATCTGAAAAAGTAAATTTTTCGTGTTTTAATCAGTACTTTTCTTTTTTATTTGTTTTTTTTTTCTTTCATTACCAAATCTGCTATCCAAATTGAATCCATATATTTTGTAGACC
Organism: Plagiodera versicolora; assembly: GCA_037013635.1. Lineage (NCBI taxonomy): Eukaryota > Metazoa > Arthropoda > Insecta > Coleoptera > Chrysomelidae > Plagiodera > Plagiodera versicolora. Next base: position 3,505,354 of record CM072991.1, on the reverse strand, counting down.
TATGGCTTTCATAAGGGGACGTTCATTAATCAAGTGAGGCATTTTTGAGGATTTTTTGACCTCCCTACCCCCTTGGTGAGGTGTAATATTTTTCACGAACACAATTCGCTCGATTACTTTCTAAGGCTAGCATAACTAGTATTTGCGAATATTGCTGTAATCTTGAATCACAGTGATAGAATTGAATAATGAATACTTGAAAAATGTCAATAAAGTACCGATTTTTGTTCAGTCCATGAAGCTACATATCCAGGTGATTTTCATTTTCATTCAACTTTAATCCAACTCAACTTCCACACAGTGTCACACCGCAAAAAAATTAATGGACGCTTCCAAACGAATTCGAGCAAGTGGTATTCCGAATAAGGATTCTATGATTTCAGTATCCAATATTATCTTTTTTTATTTTGAAAATAGGATATTTGATTGTTTGAATTCCCATCAAACACCTGTGTATAACTGTTGTATCATTAATAAAAGGTACGAACAAAAAACAATTTACGATAGACAAAAGTAATTTTCAAATATTCTATCCCATGTTTGAAAATGTACTCTCATAATTCGAACACATCACATATATATGAATTTTCAGTTATGCAAAAGGTTTGGTTAATCATTGTTCTGTTTTAGATGTAGGCTTGAACAAAAACTGAAAATGTCAAGAATCATCTCTTTTCTGATTCTTATCATCAGTATAGGATTCTTTTCTACGGTTTCTCCCACCGTCCCTACTACCTCCACACCAATACCAAATTCCAAGTGTGGCTACGAAGTGAGTATACCTATTTTTTCTTTTTCTCTCCTCCTTCGACTATCAATTATCCTCAGCATGATTTGATGCATATTTGAGGAATGAATTCATTATGCACATGTTGATGAAATAAATGTGGTAATACATGAGCTCTGTACATTTATATCAATCCAATAATCAAACACATCAATAATTTCTCCCTCAGAACAGTTCCTGATGTCTGAACATGCATTTTGGCATATGGCGACTGCGCAATTACAGATTTATCTTCTTGAACTTACTATTCACGGAAAAATGTCATAACGTAGCTCTAAAATTCATCAGGATTTGATGCCTTGAAAGAAAAGAATTATTCTAGGATCTAAAATACAAAAGAACTACTCCATACCCATTATTACCGATAATGTATACTCTTTGATCTGTTTATATATTTGTTGTGCTTGCAGTCCTGTCATCCAATCAAGAATGGAGACTTCATTAATGTCCACATCGTACCACATACTCACGACGACGTAGGATGGCTGAAAACAGTTGACCAGTATTATTACGGCAGTAAGTCTTTCGTCGACATATACATGGTGGCCCATAGAAAACGTAACGTCAAGCATTACAGGATGGAGACGAATTTTTCGCAAAATACGTTGGACGACTCTCAAACTTGAGATGGATTCAGTTCAATATTTTTGTAGAATGAAGCTTACATTACTTGATTATCATTGAATATTTTGATATGACGTCACAGCCAATCACAGACAAAACAATAATTGAAAACAGTAACCTATTGTGAAGGAAAACTTTTTTCAAACATTCAATAAACTAGCAGTGCAAAACACAATTCGAATTATCAACTTGAATGTCCAATACAAATCGATACAAATTATCAGAACAGAAAGACTTGGAGTTGTTTACCCTCCAGACGACAAAGACACGCCCATTTCGTGACGCACCGCAGAGATGCTCTATGGCGTTCATTTCAGATATTTTGGTGTGAGGTTATCCACATACAGGGTGATTCACCTAACTGGTTCATTAGAGGTTTATGGAGACCTGATAGAGATATCAACCTGAAATTTCGGTGGATGCTACTACTTAATGCGTTCTATTTTTCTAAAATATTTTTAATGCGCTGTTACTTCCGGTTGATCCGGAAGTGATATCAACTTTGTTTTTCCAAATAGAACACCCTGTTTATTTTTACATTTTCGAATTCTACGGAAAATTCTGGACCCATTGCATGCCACCTCGTCTATGGATATTCCTATGCAAACCTATCACAAAACGAATAATATGGCATTAAAAATCATATTCTGTTACAAGGATAAAACACAACCAGTTATTGTTCAAAATATCGTCTATGTTGTTCACGACACATAATAATTCTTCTCCGGACACCTTCAGTAGTCGACCTTTCAATTTCATATGACAATTTTGCGAAAGCCAGGCGCAATTTTTTGGCTCTAGGGAATTTCTAGAGTAGTCAGCCTTTTTGGAAACTCTATTTGTTCTGAAACCCCAGAGATAGAAATCGAGAGGAATCATATGACCTCGAAGGCCATTACCATGGTCCACCATTGCCGAATCCATCAGTCATTAATTTTGTAATGTTTTCAACACCATATGATGGTGCACCATATTTGTATCTTTTTACCTTTACAATGAATTAATGTTCGTATTATTCGTCAAATATGAAATTTAGAACCATCCAAAGCACACATGAGACGAATGAGCGTATTTCCACATTTTTGTTGATATCTCTGTAAATATCAATTTTGGCAATATGGTATGCTCATACAAATCGATTGGAAATGAAATTTTGCGTCGGATAGTGTGAAAATGTTATGGTCATTCCATTCGAAATAAACAATTCATTTTGATTCAAAATTGCCAAAATGTAAACTGAAACATCAAACACCCTGTTGAATATTTTGAAACACTTTGAAAAATACCTGATAGAACACTATTTCATTGATGTGTATACGGAGATTGAACCTTGAATCTTGAAAATTGAAGATAATATGGACATTTTAGTTAGTCAGTCCATCTGTCAAAATTTTTCGAAAAAATGGAATATCTTGAGAACGAATCACGATAAGAAAAAATTTCAAAATGCAACAGGTCCAGAATTCTTTGGAAAATTCGAGAATGTGAAGATGAACAGGGTGTTCCATTCGAAAAAACAAAGTTGATTTCACTTCCGGTTCAACCAGAAGTAACAGCGTATTGAAATTATTTTGGGAAAATAGAACACATTAAGTGGTAGCATCCACCAAAATTTCAAGTAGATATCTCCGTTCTCCATAAACCTCCAATGAACCAGTTAGCTGAATCACTCTGTATTTCCAGCCACATTTTCTGACGTGTAGGAAATTTCAAATCTGTGGATAACTTTACACCATTTGAGATAAGACGTAATTAACTCCGAACAAGTTACACGGCGGATCAAATATAAAATTTTTACTTCTTGTCATTGTGTTACTTAACGAACACCTAATTCGAAAACTATTATGGTCTATCTGATATAAATTCGTTATTGATTCAAAATTAATTAGTCTACGGTCCTATCGTATTTGTCTTTGTACCAGCTTCATGTTTTTCAATTTGTCGCTTCTCGAGTACCCTTGTAAGGAATAGTCTATAGATATTATATCCGGAGTCCTAGCAGGACACTCATGGTCCTCTTCTAAGGATTCGTCTGCTTCTGTTATTCAAAAAAAATTGATATCTTCAATAGACCACATTAGTGTGACGTCAAAATGTATGCAACCAACAGTGCATTGAGTCACAACAAAATATTTCTGAACGGAGATGCGCTATTATGAACCTTAAGTATCCATTATCTAAGGTTCAGAATCTGTGGTTAATGCATCTGTTTGAATTCGATAGAAAAAGAATGAATACATCGTATGGAATGGGTAAAGTAAAGAAAGTTTTCTCAAACACTTCTGAATAAATTCCAGAGAATCGTTTAACGAAAATATCGTTACTTCCATCCTTCATATCCAAGGTCCCTCAGATGCAATTCCTTAAATATCAACTTATTTCATGTGAGAGCATGAAACAAAAGGGCCTGTTACGATACTTCTATTATCGTTCTTATGTCATCCGTACTTAAGGTCGAGTATAAAACATATCATTTCGCGCCAAACGATTCAGGACTCAGTGTAATGTTGGTTGCATATTTGTGATGTCATCACTAATGCGGTCTATTCCAGATATATAGCTTTATGTTTATTAAATTGTCCGATGTTCAAGGCAAGACAACAATTCAGAATGCTGGTGTTCAATACATCCTGGACTCAGTGGTAGATTCCCTGATGAAAGACAAAAACAGAAGGTAAAGAGACGAATCAAAAACAACAGCTATGATTTGTTATCTTCGTTTCTAGATTCATCTACGTCGAAACTGCTTTCTTCTGGAAATGGTGGCTGAAGCAGCACGACATTGTCAAGGCCAGAGTCAGGAATTTTGTCAAAAACGGTCAACTGGAGTTCATCAGCGGAGGATGGAGTATGAACGATGAGGCAGTCACTCATTATCAATCCATAATCGACCAAATGACTTGGGGACTCAGGTAACATCAATGAGCAAACTAGGCTACGGGATTTATCATTGCGAATCATAGAATTATGCATAATCCTCTTCCAATCGAATATTTTTTGGGAAATTTCGAGCCCCCAAAATCGTTTTCGAAATCGGAACTACTCTCAATTGTACCGATATATTTTTGCAAATAGTCACTGGCGTCACGATTTTATGAGAAGAAATCTGTAATTACATGGTCTACTCCTAGGAAATCAAAATTATTGATCTAATTGAATATCGTCAGTTTCGAGTTTCTTTCAATATACCACCATCATGTGCATAATGGATTTTTTTATTAACTGTGCATCTGATGATACTAAAAACATGATATGGCAAGTATGCAAACACCGCATGAACTAAATAAAGAACGTATAGAATTTTTATTTAAGTAAGATAGCAATGACAGCTCGCCAGAAAGTGCGGTGTTGCTGCTTATTGTCTCTCATCCCAACATATTTCAAATTGTTTTGAAAAATGCATTCGATTTATAAATTATATACCCCAAAATTTAATAAACATTAACTGTGGATAACCGTTGAACAATTCTTTTCAATATTCGTAAAAATTTCGACCAGACTCAACAATATTTATCAACGGACCAAAGATTTCTCTACAAATGAATTTAATATCGTTATAAACTCATAGTGAAAGGTTGCCATATTTATTGATATCTAAATGTTATCAAGCATGTCTCAAACAGTTTTTATTTTTCACTGTTGGTATTGAAAGATAACCAAATCTTCCTTCGATAAATATACTATAACTTCAATTTTCTTCAGATAGTTGTAGAACTCTTGAATAAACCAATAGTAGAACAATGTGATGGAGTAGCTGACTTCGTTAAAAATATGCTATGGAATTAAAAAATTTTGAAAATCATACGCTACAAAAATGCATTTTAATGTATACAGAAATTATTATAGCACTATGATTTCGTGTTGCAGTGATTATTAACTAAAAATTCAATACCAGTCCAGTAGTTCGTTCTAAACTCTCTCAGCATTGAGATCATGTTTTATTCTTGTCTCAGGAAGCTCAACGACACTTTCGGTGATTGCGGGAGACCGAAGATGGGCTGGCAGATTGATCCTTTCGGCCACAGTAGAGAAATGGCTTCTATTTTCGCCCAGCTAGGTTTCGATGGTTTGTTATTGGGTAGAATCGACTACCAAGATAAGCATTTCCGACTCGCTACCAAAACTCCTGAAATGGTATGGAGAGCAAGTCAAAATTTAGGTAAATAGGATTGCCAAATTCATATTTTTTTTAACTATAAAAGTATTTCGAAGATTTGAAAATGATTATTCCAGATGAGATTTCAGTATTCTCCTCGAAGTTTTCAGTAAAGTTTAATGAAAACGTTCATATTTTTCGAATATCAAATAAATGATTTGGTTCATCTGGTCCTTCTTCAAAGGAAATGTTATTCACAATCTAGAAGTTGAACTTAATAGCGAAAAGAATTTCAATCTACATGTTACGAAAATTGTATCAAAATACTTGATTTTCAATTTCAAGGGGTGATGAAACATTGTCCTGTATATTTAATAATTTTTCAGGTGAAAAAAGCGATATTTTCACTGGAGTTATGTACAATACTTATTCACCACCAGGCGGTTTCTGTTTCGACATCCTTTGTTCTGATGAACCCTTCATCGATGACAAAAAAAGCGCCGATTATAACGTAGACAAAAGGGTAAGCGATCCTCATCCTCATCATCCCCATAATCATGCGTGATATCATTAGGTGGATAATTTTTTCGCTCATTTGAATCATCAATCACGATTCTACAATTCCAACAACATCATCATCACCATGGGTGGGGATTTCACGTACATGGACTCGGAATTGTGGTACCACAATCTAGACAAACTCATCAGGTTCGTACGTTTTCTTGCTGTAGGTAGACGAGTTCTTCGAATTTTTGAAAAATATCACCAAGGGGTACAGCACAAATAATGTGATTGTAACTATGGGCAATGATTTCAACTATCAATACGCTGAATCGTGGTTCACAAACCTAGATAAATTGATATCGTAAGTAGCTTATTGTACCTATAAACAGACCTTTTGAGCTTTTCTGCTTCAGATATGCCAACCAGAGACAAGTGAATGGGTCCAAATACAACCTGATCTACTCCACACCATCCTGCTATATAAAAGCCATCCACGACCAAACTCAGACAACCTCCTGGAAAATAAAACGCGACGACTTCTTCCCCTACGCTTCTGACCCCCACGCGTACTGGACCGGTTTCTACACCTCCAGACCAACCATCAAGAGATTCGAACGAGTGGGGAATAATTTCTTGCAGGTATTTCGCCTCCTGACGAACCCAAATCCCCAATGACTATACCTTGATCTCCAGGTGTGCAAACAGCTCTACGCTCTCACAGACCTAGACCCTATCGACCGCGTGGACTTGAATGCCCTTCGAGAGGCTATGGGGGTGATGCAACATCACGATGCCGTTACTGGTACTGAGAAGGAACACGTGGCTCATGACTACGCCAGAATTTTGAGCGATGGAATAGAAGAATGTAGTTGGATAACTGCTACAGCACTGAGGTTTGTACTAGGCACTGAAGAAATGGTTTTTGTTATCTGTAGAGGCCTGTGTTTGTCGTAGTAAAATTGTTGCGCCCAAAGAAGCTCTTGTTAGTCAAGAAGAACCAGCCCCAGCCATTCCTTTCACTAGCTGCCCCTTATTGAATGTGAGTCAATGTGAGTTCACTGAAGGGAATGATGATTTCGTAGTGACTGCCTATAACCCACTCAGTAGGACGGTGTCACATTACATCAGATTGCCAGTTTTGGGCAACAGATATACAGTCACAGGACCAGATGGTAACATTGACCTAGAGTGAGGGAGTTGTTACTATTTCTTTCGATTGTAGGTAAACAACTGGACACACAAATCATACCTATAGCAGATGGGATACTGCGAATTCCTGGAAGATCTAGTGCAGCAAAGCACGAGCTTATTTTTGAGGCTTCTGATTTACCACCGCTCGGTTTCAAATCCTACTTTGTCCAAAGAGCTAGTGACAACGACATCCTGAGGACAGAATCAATCAGAAAATACAAACTGGGGGTAACAGCAACCACATCCATCTATTCCCGAGGCTCAAAAATTGTTCTTCCAGGAGGCAGAGTTCCAGATCAACTCGGAGACTGGCCTCATAACCAAATTGACTATGAATGAGGAAACTCTAGATTTCTCCCAAGAGTTCTTGTACTATAAGGGCTTCGTTGGCAATAATGAAGAGTACTCCAATAGGTCATCGGGAGCCTACATCTTCAGACCTTACGGGGATGCTTTCAAGGTCACCAACAATGCTCGAGTGCAAATCTACAAAGGGCCTCTGGTGTCGGAAGTCCACCAAGAATTCAACGAATGGATCAGCCAAATCGTCAGAGTTTATGGTGGAGAGAGTTACGTCGAGTTTGATTGGGTCATTGGGCCAATACCACGAAAGTATGTATTTGTCTACCCTTTTTTTTCCACCCTGACATCATTTTTCGAATCACCCCCAGTGATACCCTTGGTAAAGAAGTCATCACGAGATACAAAACCGCATTGAACTCCAAAGCTACCTTCTACACGGACTCCAACGGCAGGGAGATATTGACTAGGATCAGGAATTTCCGTCCGACTTGGAATCTGAGCATTGAAGAGCCGATCGCTGGTAACTACTACCCTGTTACCTCTAGAATAGGGTTGAGGGATGAAAGTGAGGGGGTGCAACTGGACGTGTTAACTGACAGAGCTCAGGGTGGAGCTAGCTTGAAGGATGGTCAGATAGAGCTTATGGTGAGAATGGGGAATTTCAGAGCATATTACGAATTAACGGTTACTGTTTTATAGCTTCATAGAAATTGCAAGCATGATGATGCGTTTGGAGTGGATGAAGCTTTGAATGAAACAGCTTTCGGTCAAGGACTCGTTGCGAGGGGATCTCATTACGTCGTTTTTGGAAAAACCGACAACAGCAATCCAGACGGTGAGTTGCAATGGTGCAATGGGGTAGAAAACTATCGGATGAAACAGTTTGGTGGAAAATACAATATTTTCCAAAATTATCCATAAGCATCGGTGGTTCAGTGGTAGAATGCTCGCCTGCCACGCGGGCGGCCCGGGTTCGATTCCCGGCCGATGCATCCTTTTTTTAATTTTTTCATCCAACTTTTTTTAGGCAAAACTACTTCAGCACAAGCCAGAGATTTAGCTCAGAAGAAGCTGCTGTCAGCATGGACATTCCTATCTCCCACTAGAAGTCTCTCATATGAAAACTACAGAGCAAAATATAAAATGCAGGTTAGGAAAAATATTTCAATATAGTCCTGGAAACATGTAGCATTGTGCCATAATGTTTCTGGTGATAAATCATCAACAAAGATGCTGAAATTTATTGTGTTTTGTAGTATAATGGTCTGAAGAGGAACCTTCCAGACAATGTACAAATTTTGACCCTAGAACCATGGAAAGCGAATACTTTCTTGCTGCGACTTGAACACGTCATAGAAAACAACGAGGATCCCAATCTTTCCAAGCCCGTAGAAGTGGATTTAAGAGTGAGGACCAGCATATTAGATTATCCAGACCTCACTTAATCTATACTTTTTATAGGAACTTTTCGAACCTTTCGACATAACTTCGTTGAAAGAAACCACTCTGGGTGCTAACCAATGGTTGTCTGACAATCAGAGACTGTACTTCAATACTTCTTCGCTCTTAGAAGACCTCTTAGAAAAGAATTATTTGAATGTTAACCAGGTAGATGCACGTACCAAATGGAATCAAAGTTTCCTGGATCGAGCAACAGAGAGCGCTGATAGTACAGGTTATAGTGATGACTTGAAAATTGTCCTTAATGCAATGCAAATACGCACGTTTATTATTGATATTGAAAAAACTAAGTAGATTCGTTAAGTTTATTCACCATTGTAATAATAATAATAATAATAAAGTTTATTTATCGAATATAGATACATAATTGTATATTACATCATTAAATGATTATATTATTAATGTTTTTCAATCATTATAACAACCTGATAAAATATACTTCAGTGCAGATTGGTTCACATATTTGGTTGAACATCGTGGTTCACATTGAACCAGTTCTAGCGACATCTATTAGGTGAAGTTGCATATGATGAAAGTTGGTGGCTGTAAGATACTGATTGTTTGCTTTGACGTTTTATCTTGACATTCATCTCATTCAACGACAGTACAAAATCTTCAAGTATCACTTTCTTTCAAAAGCTCATGAGGACAATTCAAAACTTATTTTTTAAATATCCCGCTAATGTTGTTAATCTATGAATCAACTGTGATTACGTGGGCATGAGAGTTCAAATACGTCAATCACTGTCAAAAAGTCAAAATGACATCAGCTGTTTATCAATGAAGTAGAAATTTTGTTTTTTCATCAACTTTCAGGTTTGTCTGTAATTCATTCTAATATTACTACGTAACCCTTCTCGAAAATGGAAGGCAACAAAGACGAAGCAGCTCGTTGTATAGAGCTGGCTGAAATTTACATCAAAAGCTTGAACAGAGAAAAAGCTGAGAAGTTTCTACACAAAGCTGAGAAGCTATTCCCTACACAGAAAGCCAAAGGTGAACATACATCAAGTTTGTATCAATTTTAACCATTCCCTCCTTTAGATTTGCTCCTACAAATAAACCTCATGGCTCCAAAAGCAACTTCTGAGCCTGCTGAGCCACGGAAGAGACACACTGCTCAGAAGCCAGAAAAGGAAGAGAGCAAAGCTCCAGAATACACTGTCGAACAGAAAGAAGTAGTGGAAAAAGTAAAGAAATGTAAGGATTACTATGAGATCCTTGGAATCAGCAAGGATGCTACTGATTCTGAAATCAAGAAAGCTTACAAGAAACTGGCTCTTCAGATGCATCCAGACAAAAATAAGTATCCTGGGGCTGCCGAAGCCTTCAAGGCAGTAGGTAAGTCTTAGAATTTCAAGATTCCATAGTGCAGATGTCAATTGTAGCTGTGTAGAAATAAACATAAGTTTACATAATGAACGATTTGGATTTTGACATGAAAAATGTTTTGTAATTACTTGTTTTGGGTGTTATCATGAGGATATACTTTTAGAGAACAGTTGAAATTTCACCCCATTTTTTATGTCACTTTCTGAACAAGATTGTACAGCTTTTGGTTGATTTCTTCAATAACATGACATAATACATACAAGAAAGTTTTTATCATGTATCAATGCGGAGGAATCATTAGAAATGCAGTATTTTCCAAATATTTAGATTTGGCAGCATATAAACATCATTCCATCAACAATTACTTAATTGACAACTATCAAACTACAGTTAATGTAGGATAAATTTGACTTGCAAGTTTTTAATATGAAAAATATTCATCTGAAAATGAATGTATGGTAAATCCTTTCTCAATGTCATGAGTCTTGTTGATGAAAAAATTTGCAAGAAGACTGTACAATCTTGGTAAAAAAAAACATTGAAGAAAAGCAGTAGAAATTTCAGACTTCAATGTGATGTTATCAAATTAGTGTTCTTTGGACTAGCCAATTGATGTGAGCTGTCTAGAAATAAATTATGATCAAAAACCACCCGCCCAATTATGAAACCTTTCAAGGATCATTCTGAACAAGTACGTATCCCTAGGTAATGCTGTGGCAGTACTCACAGACCCAGAAAAACGCAAACAGTACGACTTATACGGTGCTGACGACGATCGATCAATGTCTCGCGGCCACCATCACAGCTACTCTAGGGGTTTCGAGTCGGACGCCACCGCCGAAGAGCTCTTCAACATGTTCTTTGGTTCTGGCTTCACCGGGTCAAACGTATATGTTAGAAGGGGCGGCAGATGGCAGAGGCAGGGGGGCTCTTCAGGGAGCGGTAGAGAGCACCAGGAGCACAGGGGGCACAGGGAGGTGAGGTGGAGGAGAAAGGTTGAACTGTGTGTTCGTTTTCTTGTGTTTGTTTTGATTTCGGTTGGTCTTGTGAGTCTGTTTGATTTGCAGGTGTTGCTTTACTTTTTTATGACTAAATTGTCCTAGGTGAGTACCGTAGAAGTTTGTTCAAAAACTTTTTGTAGAATATTCATGTTATTTTGTTGTTGTAATACAGATATTCTCATCAAACGACTGGGAATATTAGGTACTTCGAATAGTCACAGTACGTAAAAGAAAGGGTGTGTACAGAGAAAATTAATGTCACTACTATAAAAGCATGGGTTACTCATTATAATTTTTCAATTGTTTCAATCCAAAACGCAAAAGCAAAGTATTTTACTAAGCACCCCAGTGACATTTATAAAATATACAACAAATGGATTATCTTTATTTGTATTTTCTGCAAAAATTGGTTCCTGTTAAAACCAACTTAGCCCCTATATATTTAAAAATCGCTTATTTGCTAATGAGAAAAAATCTTTAAAAAGTCACATTTTTCGAAAAATAGTTAAAATTTTGGATTACTTCCATAAACTCTGTGTGGTTTTACTCACAAAACTTTGGATACATTTCTTCGAACTTCTCAAGTAATGCTTTCACAATTTTATGCGGGCTATTCTTTATGCTTTCATTAAATTTCTGTTTTGAAGATAAATATTTTCCGGCATGGTATAAAAATTGTGACTCCTAGGCGAATGCGTAGTTCGCACACCAGCTCAATCAATAAATGACAATGTGTACGTTTTGATTTTAGCAACAAAGCGGTTACACAGCTTTCATACAAATCCTCCCTATACTGCTTGCCATCCTCCTGTCGATGGCATCCAGTCTCTTCATATCCGATCCAGCTTACAGCCTCCAATCTAGTTCGTGAGTATACCACAAAATGTCTTTTTCTTCCACAACCAGAGTTGCAAAATATCGAGATTTTTCTGATCCTGATTGTCTCGATTGAGCAGTGATTTTTTTTTCAAACTTATTGGGCATCTGCGGCGCGTCACAAATTGGGCGTAGCTTTCAGGTCTGGATGTAAAACAAATTCGAACATTTCTGTTCTAATAATTTGTATTGTGTTATTTCGACGTTTATTGACAATTTGTATTGAATGTTTGAAAAACATTATTCACACAACTGTTTCAGTTATCTTTAATTTTTTTATGGAATCCGAAATAGCTAAAGAAAATTAGATCTATTAATTCAAAGTTAAACCAAAGGGTTTTTCATCAATAACTATGCTCTGCAATTTTAAATGCAATATTTAAAGTTAGCGAATAGCATAAATTCAGAATACACTTCCAAAAAAGTCATTATAATTCTGATCCCGAAGAAAAACTTAACAAAATATCTACATATCCTTCGAAAGGAAATAGTGATGAAATAACCTTTCAATGTGTTATGAAAATGACACTGAGAGTAGAGAGGACCAAAATATGACGATTGAGCGCAACATCGCTCATACAAATGTTGATGGTTAAAAAGATACAGCGTGTTCAAAGTTGATATTTTATTCAGGATTTCTCGAAACTATCGAATAAATTCAAAATAATCGATTTTTTACAATTGTCCCACTTGTATAGCCCCTTAAAAAAACCTTCGATTTAAGTTGCTGAAACCTCGTCTACAACTCTGCTTAACTTCATTTCAGTAAATACCCAATTCTGCGCAAGACTCAAAACCTGAACGTCCCCTACTACGTGAAAGATAACTTCCACGTGGAGTATCAAGGCTCGGTGAAACGGCTGGAGGTGTCTGTAGAAGAGGATTTCGTGGCCACGCTGAGACATGCTTGCTACAGGGAGAAGAGTTACAGTAATTGCATCAGTTTTTTCATTTACAAAATGATTTTGTTGGTTATCCGTGTCGTTCGGTTCGTTTCGGCATTTTTTGGTGTAGACGATGACGGTGGTTTTGATGAATATTCTAGCGGATATTAGCCGGTTTTTTTTTTCCAAATTTGCTGTGATACATTTTTGTAATACAAGGTTATCAATTAATTTGTTTCGTTGCTTTTACGTCCGCTGAGAGTATGGGGGAGATAAGTAAGAAGAAAATTTGCCTCAGTTCTATTTCTAGTTTATTTTGGGGTAAATTTTGAGAGATAATAAAACAACCCATCGCATTCCCATTCAAATGAAATCAACAACCGATGAAAAATAACGCCAAGGGCGGATCATATCCGGTTTAAACGAAAATTTTATTTTGATTACTTTACAACCCCTTTTATACATTTCAAATGTTGAATTCGATCGTGATTGAAATATTTTTGTCAGAGGTCACTATCAATTTTTATAGTTTTACTGTTCAATTGAAACTTATTTCTTCACGAAAGGGAATATGGAATAATGTATAATTATTATTTTATGTTTTCATCTTATCAAAAAGTCCACATATCAAGCGATCTGGATCTTGATGAAAAAAACTTTTTGTACTTGCTTCGGTCCAAGAAATATGAATTTGGCAATACTATCGTGGGGAAATCAATACTTTTCTCGAGATATTCCAATTTATAGTCTAAAATTTTATTGAACGTTTTGAAGATTGTACAGCCTTATTGGAAATTTATTCATCAACGATCAATACATGATGAACCCTTCCATAATATACCGAGGGAGAATGTAGATCAAAGGATAACACAACTGCTATGACAAAATTCCCATTATAATATCTTACCGTTTTCGAGATTTTTTTTTTCTGAAAATAATGGATTTTTGTCCCTTTCAATATTTTTGTCTTCAAAAAGGTGTAAAATTGAACCAACCGTAAAGACAAAAATATTGAAAGGGACAAAAATCCATTATTTTCAGAAAAAAAAATATCTCGAAAACGGTAAGATATTATAATGGGAATTTTGTCATAGTAGTTTTGTTATCCTTTGATCTACATTCTCCCTCGGTTTGACGTGCTCTATACGGGACACCCTGTATAATGTGTCACGTTATTGAAGAAATTATCCTGAAAGCTTTACAATCTTCTTCAGAAGGTAACAAGAAAAAGAAGGTGAGATTTCAACTTTGAAGTGCCAGATTCGTGTTCCTTCGACCAAAATACCTAAGTGCAAAAAATTCACCAAAACCTGATACAAAATAACTATTCTTATTTCGGAATAAAATTGTTTTGTTTTTTTTTGTGGATAGAAAATCGTATTCCAATTTATTTTGCAGAAGAGTCGATGATATGGAAAGCAAGGAATTTCGGGGACCAGGAACTCTATCACAACGCTCAGAACATAAAAATGCCTTCTTGTGAACAACTACAAAATCTACGAGGGAGATAAAACTGTGAACCTAACTATGTAGCACATATTTTATTTCTACCTAAATGTTCTAGAAAATTTAAGGAATTTATAGACTATAGATTCGTTTGGATTTATGGTATTAGTGGAATTTAAAATAGCTAAAGAAAATTAGAATCTAGTCATTCAAAGTTATTTCAAATGGTTTGTTATCAACAATGGACTCGGAAAGTTCAAAATCTTTCATAACCTTATACTCTGCAATTTTAAACACAGTATTGATATCAATAATAGACAAGCATTTCAGCATTAATTCAGAATATATCAAGAATTCAAGAAATGAAAGATATGCTGAATCTGATCCTGAAGAAAAACTTAACAAGATCTTTCTTCTCTGCAAATCCTTTCAAGGGAAATAAAATAAAATAACCTTCATATATCATAAGTAATCAATAATTTTCCTTTCCTATACTATCTGTCGTATTATTACAGTGATTTATTGTTCATAAATGGTTCTATATCATTGTTACATTGTATATAATTTGTTTTGTTT
Organism: Plagiodera versicolora; assembly: GCA_037013635.1. Classification (NCBI taxonomy): domain Eukaryota; kingdom Metazoa; phylum Arthropoda; class Insecta; order Coleoptera; family Chrysomelidae; genus Plagiodera; species Plagiodera versicolora. The sequence goes on along the minus strand of CM072991.1, from coordinate 3,490,273 downwards.
TCGAATATACTTCTCAAGTCGACAGTGACATGAGTTTTTTTTTCACTTTCCCCACAATTGATATACGGGGTGACCCATTAGTGTCCATTTATGAAATACGAACAGTCCACGTTTCAAAATCATTCAGGAAAATACAGGGCGTCTACAATATGTAAATAATGGTTTTTGTCACTGATTGGCCACTCTGTATGTAGATAAAAAAAATTAAACAGTTCAAAAAATGTATTTCACTGCGGATTGTCATTTTGAACATTGTCACTATTCACATTTTCTCCATCTTCATCAACGCCCTGTCCATAAACTTCGTGTAGATCATCTAACCTATTGGAAATTGCAACACTTCGTATAGCCGTGTTGGAAACTCGACTAACGAGTTGTGAGGCTTGTCCCTCTAGGCGTCTGAGTCTTTCGTCTCTTCTAGCCAATCGTTCTTCAAAGGTTAATTTCCGTTCACCTGAAGTTCCTTGTATAGCATCGTCACAGCTTGCAGACTTAGTATTTTCTGAGGCAACATTTTTATCGCTCGTGTCTTTCTGAGCGCACTCGAGTAGTCTGTGTTGTGTGGAAGCTTCCTCAGAATGTTCCATTTTCTGATCAGATCCACAACTTCCTGAGCTCACACACGTGAGTGTTTCCTGAGCAAATGTTTTATCTTCAATTCCATCATGAGGAGATGAGTTTGCACCGCCATCAGTGATTTTATGAGTGAAATCAGTCTTTTCACACGTGATCTGTGATTTCTGAGTATTTCCTGTAGAAGTACCAGGCTGTGATTCTGAGTTGTGAGTCTCATGAATACTAGTGCTACATTGAAGATTCTGTATTGCATCTATTTTATTGATTGTGATTTCTGATGCTTGCAATATATCTTCATTTTGTGATATCTGACTGTCTATCAAATTAAGGCTTTCAACATCAACTGATGCCTCATCTTCAGTGTCATCAGAAATTCGCAGCAATGCAGAATCACCATCAGTTTCTGATCTCGAATCCTGCGCAATTTTCTGACACACTTGATTACTCTCAACTGGTATTTTCTGAGCCCCTTCTGAGATGTCAGTTTCGTATCCAGGCTCCTCATCACTGCTGAGACCTTCCCTATCGTCGCTGTACCCACTCTCACCACTGATATTGTACTCTTCGCTCAGAACCGCGCTTTTACGAGACGCAAATTCTGATCTGAGCAGCTGCCATTGCTGTTCCGTGTTGGAGTTCTTCTCTCTTGCCTGAGCCCACTTCTCTCTGCTGTCTTCGAGCTCTTCCTTGAGCTCGTTGAGAAGCTTGCGTTTCTGAGCTAGCTCGTAGCGCAGGATTTTCTCCTGAGTGTGCAGCTTCTGATGCTGTTTCTGTAGGGTGCCTACGACCAGCCAAGTTTTCGACAGTTCAGAGTGTACCAATTCCAGTCTCTTTTCTTGGTCTTGGAGTCTGTTTTCCAGATGACCGTTCAGCTGCTTCAGGTGGTTTGTCTCCTTCTCTAATGCCTTCTTCTCCAGTATCAGATCCTTCATTAAAAAAATGACACGTTACTGAATATATACAATATAAACAAGTCAGTACTTGCCTTCAGCCTGATGAATGTTCTGCTGACGCTCAGAACCAAGCTGGGTCCTTTAGCGGTGTCCACAGTCTTGTAGCAAGGGTTTTCCTTGTCTTCAGCGGTTGATAGGACGTTGGTAGGGCCAGTTTGGTGGCTCAACAACTCGATTAGCACACGCCACACTTTGGGGAGATTCTCTACGATTTCTTCTGAGCTGTTCATCTTCTGCTGAACCAAAGCAGCATCTTGGACGCTTTCAAATTCTCCTGCAGTCTCGCTGTTTACCTGGTTCAGCAGGTCCAGCAGCACTTTGGGCAAGGCGTAAGACACTTCGGAAGAAATCTCATTGACGACGATGTCCTGAAGCAGGTCTCTGTGGTCTTCTAAGTTCCTCTGCAGCTTGTCGAGGTCGATGATCTGGGAGTTATTGAAGCCGAGGAGGATTTCGGAGAAGAGTTGATTGATGACAGACAGTTCAGCTTGGAATTGGCGACATTCTGCTTTTGAAAGTCCCAGGTTCGATTCTAGACTTTTTATTGTGTCATACTTAGAAGAGTTATCGGTTTCAAGCTCTGATATTCGCTCCTGTAGCTCTCTGAAATCAAGTTATGCTTTGTTAAATTGGTAATATTTGGTTGTTTCATGATCCTACTTGGTTTTATGTTGCTCTGCTTCCAGCTCTTTCGTTATCTCATCCACTTTGGCAATAAGATCTGATTTCTCTCTTCTCTCCATTCTCTGTCTCTCCTCGTAAAGTGTTCTTAGATTCCTGATATTCCCTAGCTGTCTTTCGTATTCTTTCCTGAGGTCTTCTGATAACACTTGCGCTTCTCTATCGGCTAGAGATTTTTCTATACTCTCCACTTTTTCTTTCAGCTAAAAAAAAAGAGCTCCCAAATTGACGTATTGGTTTTGGATACGTACTCACTTCTTTGAGTTGTGACTCTCTGATTTGTAGCATATGTTTGGAGACAGATATAACATCCTTTAAAGCTACTACATGGGTTTTGTAATCTTCTCTTTCTTTCTCGAAGTTCAATACCTCCGTGTTTAAATTTTGCAACTCTTCTTGCATCTCAGCAATGCTGATCTTCAGCTCGCGATTTTTCCCTATTATGTTTTCGCTCTCTGAAAGTAAACTAGATTTCTCTTTTAGAATTTCTCGCAACTCTTGGTTTTGTCTTCGCAATAATTCGTTTTCTTCATCAGCTTGAACAACAAAGATCATTAAACACTCCATAAAAAATCCAGCTGTTATATTCACCTGGGAAGCCATTTTTGCTTTTCAACTCCTCATTTTCTGCTTTCAGCTTGGCCACTTCGTTTCGTAAATCATCCATTTCCTTTTTCTTCTTTCCTATAATATTCCTCCGCTTTTCTCTTATCCTTTCTAATTCCAGCTGAAATTCGTCGTCGTTTCTCTCTCGTTGATTCGTTGCTAAAGCGTCGGTCTCTTTTTCGACCAGATTTGTGTTCACTTGACTAGAGTTTGACCACCAAGCGTCTTCGTCGGTTTGTTCGAAATGCGCGCTGTTTGTGTTTCCCATGTCGGAAATTCAACACCTGGGAAATGGAATGAAAACAAAGGAAATTCTATTTTCAGATGTTATTGAATTGTGGACAGTAGGTTTTTTTTCGGTTTATGGTTTTTGGCACAATTATTCTTGCTAGTCATTTGGTACGAATTCAAGAAACAATTAATAAAGCTTTCTACTCAATTTTATTGCCAAAAGATAGTGGTATTTTCGAGAATATTTTCAAGAAAAACATGTCTCATGCAATTAATTAGTCATTCGTTGAAATGAACGATGATTTCACGATCAAATGCTTTCGTTTGTTTAGAAATGAATGGAATACGACTCTGGTTCCGAGGCAAACATTCACTTGGGACGTAATTACCAGAAAATAATTATTTCCGTTTTAAAAATCCCAAAAGGGCACAAACACAAAAAATACATGTATACATAAAAACAACTTACATACAAAACGAAACTGATTTTTGTGAACAAGAACTGAAAGAAAATTAGCCTGTACAAGCGCGCTAAGAGCAAAGTTTAGAGTAAAAGCTATTTTTAGGGACCATTTGACGCCCTGATAGACGTCACTAGTTCAGCAATGGCCTCTTCCATAGGCGTCTAGCAACAATTCCAGTGATAAATTAATTCAATTCGGAAATAATCTCTAATGTGAATTGTTTCAATAATCTTGCACCCTTTTTGCTTGTTCTTGTAAATAAATTATTTTTATACGTTGCACTTCTTATGTATCTAGCAGAAAAAAGTCCAATGGTTTGAAATCTGGTAATTCAACAGTCCATTCGGGCTCCCAGTCCATAATTTTGGGCAAGCAATAACGTTTTAAATTATCATTTTCAGCGCATAGCGTCTGGTTTCTTCGAATGTTTTCTGTTACGCCGCTGTGAATTTTCAGTAAAACTTTGCCAGCGTTTAAAAATATCACTGCTACTATCTCATTTTAGCGCACGGTGGAAATGAAAAGAAGGCACTAATTCACTAAATTATCTAATATCTAGTTGATATTGTCTAGACGTGTGTCGTTTTTGATTTGGACTTTCCTTGGATTTTTTCTGTTTTGCATCTACATTTGAAACTTGGGAGGCTAGTTGAAATGATGAGTTGAATGAAAATGAGGTAAGCTGGATCAAGTATATTCGATTAAATTCTCAAATCCGTTTTTCTAGGACACTATTTTGGTACATCTTCCTGTTAACATTCCTATCTATAATTATATTAACAGAAGCGCATAGCAAAAAGCCAAATAACCAGGATATCGAAGATAACATTAATGAAAAACATGCTCAGCGTAAGGCCAAAAAGTATAACTACAGGTACGAGGAAAAAGATTCTGATGGCAGTGAAGTAGAAAAGAAAACGGATAAAACAAAAGCAATGAAAAATAAACACTTCGAAATCGAAGAAAACTCTAAGAAATTGAAAAATAGGAAAAACCAACCAATGAATGGAAATGAGGATGATGATTCTGCTGAAGAAAAAATTAATGAGAGTAAAAAGAAGTCGTCAAAAACACTGAAAAAGCAACTGCGGAACACTCAAGACTCATCCGAAGAAGCATCTGGTAAAAACCCACTAGTATCTACGAAGAATAACCTAAAGAAGACAAAGAAAAATCTGAAGGATACTGAAGATGGTGATTCACAGGAAGAAATGGATGATAGATTGAAACATCGAAAAGGTGCCAAAAAGAACAACGTCGAAATTGAAAGAAAACAAAAATTAGAGCAAAAATCCAAGAAATCCAAAAAGGGAAATAACAATGGAAACGAAATAAGTTCTGAGGAAGGTACCAATAAGCGAATAGAAGATGATAGCGAAAGCGATAACTCAGAAGATACATGTTACAGATCCAAAAGGAAGAATAGAAGAAATGATAAGAATTGCGAAGACGTCAATGGAGGATTTGTTAGAGATGATAGCGAAAATCATAAAGAGAAAAGCAAGCTCGGTATCAAGTATGCTCATGAAAAAAAGAAAGATTTTCCTACTAGAAACGAGAATTTAGTGAAGAAAATACACGGAGTCGAGAAGAAAAATCAGAGGTAAATTCACAAAAAATATATCACACATAAAAGCTCACATATATTTCCTCAGGTTCCTCAACGAAGATGATGACAGCTCTGAGGAAGATATTCTGCCGAAACGTCTACATTTATTATTAGATGATGACGATGACTAAATATTATCCTAGATGAAAGCCCCAGTAGTGTCCATGTAACCCACTTCCTATTCCATGTTTTTCAAATTATTTTCGTAATAAAACACATCAGGAATATCAATATATCATTTTTACTATACTCCATACAACATAGTCATCACACAGGTCGTAGTGACAAACTTAAAATATTTTGAAAATCATGTTTGTATTGTTTCTGAAGATGTTTGGTCTATCATGTATTATTTCAATTCCCATCTTGTGGAGGCATATCCTTGCTTTCCAAGTATGTACTGAAATATTCAAGTTTAACCTCGGCTAAGCTATAATACTTCTCAATCGGAAATCAATCATTTTCAATCATTCATGAGGTGAAATAATCTTGAGAATGATTCTCATGATACATGAAACAATTTCTCGCAAATCTTCCTCAATTAAAATAGATAAATATACACATTTTCATCATAATACAAAAACTGTATCAGAAAACTTATCAAAAAGTCATTTCAAGCTTGGAGAGCTTGTGACGTTTTCCAACTCTTATCAAAAACGCTAACAAATGCCATACTTGTCATATGATATTGTCACAAACACCACAAGGCATGGTCCGAGAATTATAATCACTCACTATAATTATACCAATCCATGTTCGAGCTCAGGTGCGATTATACCTACATGACCCAAATGTGAGATATTTCAAGTTCACAAGTTCATTACCAGACGTGTTGTAACAATACGCAAAATAATCACGTTGAACTCACCAAGGCATGTTCGCATAACAATCAAAACGAATAAAAGTTTTGGAAGACAGTCTAAAAACAGATTCTTAATTTAGTCTTCAGAGAGTCCTGAGTTAGTCTAGAAGGGTAGGTAGGCGTCCGAAGTCCTAGTTCGGACGCCTATGCTACGATTCTTCTTGATTACCCTCATTTCTTCTGAAGACTAGGTTTCCAGCATTATTGTATATTAGGGGTGAGCAATTGTATTTTCTCATTCATTCTCGTTTGTATCATTGAATATTTCCTGAAGGATGTACCATCAAAATTGTTATTAAATTATATGTTCCTTTTGTATTTCATTCTATACTTGAGATAATTTTATTTATATTTCCTGAGTACGACCCAAGCGACAAGGGTGACCCCCAAAAACACCCCCTGTACGCGACAATATTGAATTGTTGAATTGGGGTTTTACATTTTTCGTTGTCCAGTCCAGAACACTGATTATTTGTATTTCTATTATTGTATTATTATGACTGTTATTCGAGGGAAGTGTGACTTTTTCATATCAATAAATGCCACACCTCTATCACATAACTTTTATAAATATCAATAATTTTAAACATATGTGTGGATATCATTGCTATCGCAATATTGCTGACGTTTTTCAAGTCTTGTCACGAAGCTGTACGAACTAAGTTTCACAGATGTATGACGCATACTGAAATTGAACAATAACAACATTTCGATTATACCAACTTGATTTTTTTTCTATTTTATACACATATCTCGAATGTCCAGATTCATCACACATGTCAATAACTCACAAAAGTAATTGGGGAAGAAGCAAGAGTATTTATTGATGAAAGAAAATATGAGATCACTTCACCCTGGACTATTTATTATTTGACTTGAAAATTGCATATCGTCGAATGTATCATTAATTTTTCCAGCGCATGCTTACGGATAAAACCCTTACGGGAGTTCCGAATATGCTATTATCCAGGTATCATCACGCGAATGTCCACATCGTAACTGTCAAGAATGAAAGAAAACGGTGAGACCATCGATAGAAATACTTGAGGCTCTCAGAAACATTCATTAGAAGCAACAAAACATCGCTTTCTCATTTTCAGATTCAAAATCTAGCGATGAAGGCTTCATGATCGATACCCCATTGAATTTCATACCAGATGAAGGAGGCCTAGGACACCAATACTTCAACTGCATGAAAAAATACAAAAATAATACGCTACAGGTACGCACGATGAATACACCACAGACATTCCTCCAGTGTCGTATTTTCAGTATCTCACCGACACCGAAGAAGAAGACACATACTCTGACGTCCTCAGTAGATGCATCAGAACAGCCCTTCATCTTCGGAGCAAGGGTATCACCAAACATGACGTAGTCGTTCTATGCACGAATAATCACAAAGACAGCTGTGTACCATTCATAGCCAGCTTGTTTATTGGTGTACCTGTAGCTAGTCTAGACCCCAGCCTATCGGTTATGGATACGTCACATCTATTGAAACAAGTGAAGCCTAAGTTAATATTCGTGGTACCAGATGCTCTGGAACTCATGGAAGCTTCCTTGATCCAAGCAGGTAACGTGATAATGAGACATTAGTGTAGACCAGTGGTTCCCAAACTGGGGGGCGCGCCACCCTGAGGGGGCGTGGAGAAAGTCCAGGGGGGGCGTGACACCCAAATGAAATAAATAAAAAAAAGTACAAAAATAATTTCCTCAGATTTTTGAAATAAAGTCTTTCTAAGTTTTCAAAATCAGAATATTCACTTGATATAATGGTCAAGTGTTTGTAAAAAATTAAAGCCATTGTTTAAAATAAAACAGATCAAGACACACAGGAGTTCAATATATTCAATATTCAATTATATTCGTTTTGCATGTAATACTCGTTTTAATTTTCACTATACGTACAATTATTGAATCTTTCCATTCTGCGTTACCGCATTCAACAGTGATCGAAAAATCTACCTATTCGCCGTATCAAGTATAGGCACATACTTGTTTGTACAAGTAGGAGTTGGTATGTACGGCACCGTGGAAATAGGGTATTGTAAAATGGGAAGCTGATATGTGTAGGGGGGCGTGGGGGGTCTCCAAATAACCAGAGGAAGGCGTGGTACAAAAAAGTTTGGGAACCCCTGGTGTAGGTTAAAGCTTTTGTTTTTCAGAATTTGAAGCTGAGCTAGTTGTTTTCGGGAAAACAGACACCTATACAGCGTTCTCTGAGTTTCTAGAACCTTGTCAAGGTGAAGGAAGTTTCGTTCCTGCTGAAGTTAGCAGCCAGGAAACTGCTATTATTTTGTTCAGCAGTGGCACAACAGGTCTACCAAAAGGAATATTGATTCACCATTATGCTATCTTGGTTCAAGCTCATAATACACTGTGAGACAATACATATACAAGCCAGCTAACACATAATGACTTTCAGGAATCGAAAAATTTTCCCAAAATGAGACTCGAACTCACGATACGCAATTCGCACGATATTAACAGTTTCGCTGAAAAATTCGTTAGCTATTGGCATAGCAATAATCTTTTTTCCGTAAAGCCACTTTTCAACAGTTGATTTTCCTTTACAAAATCCGAAAAGCATTCATCAGGCCAAGTCTCTGAACTCATGAACTGGATTTAATGCTAGTAGCGCCATCTATGTGTCAACCTACGAACTTTTAGACCGCCTGTTATGTGACTCATTCATATTCAATATGAAATCAAATTTACGTATCAATATGAGTAGAACATCTACAATGCGTCACTAAAAAAAGTAATGTCGCAAAGTTTCAATTATGAGTTTGGTAGTAATGATTCTTTATATCACATATAAATTAAATTCATTGTGATTCGGTGACGAAATAAAACTTCAAATTAGCATCGACTGCGTCAATGTAGGTGGGTAACAAGAGAGTGTGAACACGATACTTCTCATGTTACTGTCGATGCTACTTGCTCTGCTTAGCGCTCTCTCAATTGTCGGTTTTCCACCTCGAATTGTTGCAATTCTCAGTGTAAAGACACGCGTCGATGTATCAGAAAAGTATTTAGAGAAATATAATAGTAGAGGGGCTGACTAAAGATGGAAAATCTATATTACCGTTGACCACAGGCTCATATATATCTTGTTACGGGTCTCAAATTCAATTCCCTCAGCAATGTCAGGTGCAAGTAATGTTGATAATATGGTCACTGAAAGATTTTTGTGTTTACTGGTAACCTGAGACACTTTTTGATAAAGCTACTTTCAGTCAATGCGGTAGCGCTGGCCCTGTCAATCTGTCATACGCCACACTTTACTGGATCTCAACCATTCTATACTTGACAGCCACTGTTACTTCCGGTGGGGCTAGATTAATATGTCCTAAATTCGATCCGTCGGAGCTATGGCACCTCATCGAGAAATACAGAGTAAGACTCGAACACGGTCCTACATAGAGGTCTGGAAACTGGTAGGGTGGGGGGTTCCCAAACATTGAGGAAAATTTTGTGGTTCTCGTGTTTCGCCACCTTCAGAGCTGCCCTCTCTTTATCATCCAATCATTCATCAGATCCGATCAGCAGAGTCGAAATACGAATATTTTTTGATTCATTTGAGAGGATTTCACAAGAAATGATATTTTTGTCATCGATTTTATTTATTATTTAAGTCTAACTAATCGTTCGTTTCGTTCACAACTAAGATTGATCTTACCCCAAGACAATTAAGCTCCTAGTGGATAAATTCGGTGAATTTTTCTACAAATTGGTGACACTCCCCCCTTAAAGATGCCCTAGTTTCCAGACCTGTATGTAAGACCATGGACTTGAAGCATCCCCAGTCACACATCGCATGACATTTCCGTTTCCAGTTGACGAATTTATTCCTGACACCCTCCCAAGCTGCTGAGCTAGTGAGATCTGGGAGACCTGATGGCCTAGACACCACCAGTCTCTGGTCTTGCATTACAGCAGGAGCAGCTGTCTCAGAACAGTGTCTGAAAGAGTTCAGGGACTTGCTCCCAGGCACTTTCGTCTACCAGGTGTACGGTCAGTCCGAGGTTGCTGGACTCATCAGCATGTTCAATATCAACGAAGTTAAAGAATGCCTCTACTTGCACAACAAACCTAAGTCTGTTGGGCTAGTAGTTCCAGGGCTGAAATGCAAGGTACCGCAAACCTGTTCGTATAGAACTGTGGTTTCTTCTCGCATAGTCCATGTAGGTGTGCTAGATGTCCTCTTTGATGAATCGAATATCCAACGAACGTCTCTGAACGTCCGTTGACACGATTTGGGTACTATTCCACATTATTTTCATGAAAAGAAAAGCATAGTGTGGCATTCGATAATTTTTCTGAGAATTCCGCAATTTTCAGTTATATTGTTTTTTTTATTATTAAACCTCCCACAAAAGGAGACATCTAGATGGGATGAGACATTTTTTTGAGCTATTCAGAAGTTATAGGTATTCATTCAAAGAATATTAAAGCACTCCCTACCACTTCATTTAATAAGTTACACATGGATACATCACCTGTTTAGTCTTATTAACTCTTGGACTCTCAATCAGATATACCGGGTGTTTCATTAATATTGTAAAAAAATTAAACTGAGAATAGAGATGACCAAAATATGACGATTGAGCGCAACATCGCTTATACAAATGTTGATTTACAATTGATTACCTAAGTTCTCATTTTTCGAATAGAAATCATAGTTGGCTATGATTTACTCAAAAACAACATGTATTACATGTTGGATTGCTTCCATAATCACTACAAGTGAGAATGTCACAAGAAAATTCCAAGGTTCATTATAATTTTGTTCAAAAAACTCGAATTGCCAAATATTGTTTCGCCAGTAAATTTCACTCGAAAAAAAGATCTCCATTTTTAGTACCTCCTATAGCGAGTTACCCATTAGGTCTATACAAACATCGAAACTTGCCCATCCTGTACTTGATATGGACGTCTGACGTATATGGAGTTTTCCCTAATCCAGGTAGTAGATCCCGACACAGAAAAACTGTGTGGACCACAGGAAGAAGGAGAGCTCAGGATCCAGTCGAATCTAGTGATGAACGGATACTACAATAAAAATTCTTCAGAATCCTTCGATTCGAAAGGCTGGCTTTGTACAGGAGACATCGTCTATTTTGACGCAGATAACTGCCTTTACATCGTGGACAGAATCAAAGAAATGCTCAAGTACAAATCCTGGCATGTAGCGCCGGCCATGATAGAACAGGTATAGTTAATTCATTTGCAAGATAGTTATGAAAACTCGCCAGAAAGTGCGGTATTGCTGCTTGTTTTTTTTTCCAACGTGTTTTGAAAAATGCTCTTGATTTATAAATATACAGGGTGATTCACCTATCTGATTCATTAGAGGTTTATGGAGAACTAATACAGATATCAACTTTAAATTTTGGTGGGAGCTACATATGTGTAATATTTTTAACACAATGTGATTGTAAACCATTTTGGTTTTTGTGATAGGTTTGCAATCAATTGATGATCATATTAATCGATAGAACATTAAAATTTTCGTAATGGTATATAAATTTCATGGTCCTCCTATTTGAAATAAGTTATTGGCATTCAAAGTTCCCAAAAAGTGAATTGAAATATCGAACACCCTCTGAATATTTTTGAACGCTGTCAAGGGTACTTCTTCATTGATGGGTACACCGAGATTGAAATTTTTATTATGAAAATTGTAGATAATACAGACATCTGGATCCGAAAATGTAAAAATGAGTCAGGTAATTCGTTGAAAAAACAAAGTTGTTATCACTTCTGGTTTAATCTGGTCACATTGAGCTGTGGCTATAGGTGAATCACCTTGTATATACCACAATTGGATTACTATTGACTGTAAATAAACGTTGAGCAGTTTTTTCAATATTTGTCAAATCAAATATCCCTCTTTCAATAAAATTGGATTTTGAAGCGTTGCCATAATAAATTATTGATGCCTTAATATTTCCAGCTGTCTCAACCATTTGCAACATAACATAACAATATAACATTCGCCCATCACAAATTTTAAGATTACCATACCTTTGCCAAAAAATAACCTTGTTAAGGATTCCATTATCTATAACGGGCTAAAAGATTTTGATTATTTACCACAACATGCAAGGAAAATCGAAGCATTTGGATTGTTAAAAAAAACATTTATGAATTGCTATACAATACTCACCCTTTCTACAATATCGAAGAATTTTTTAGTTGTAGAAACCTGTGACAATATCAAATCGTGAATGTCCCTTTCTTTTAAGAAATGACTGATATTTGCATCTGGTGGACGCACCTTCTTATTCATTTTACACAAATTTAAATCTGTCTGTACCAGTACCAGTTTTTTGTTGTATTTTTATTTTATTATGTTTTTATATTTTATTACTTTATCTTTTAATCTGAATTACATGACTTGGTCGATAAGATTATTTTGCTTCTGACAATAAAGCATATTTTGATTGATTTATTGATTGATTTAGTAGTTCTGCGGTTTGCTAGGTACTTTTAATTTTGCACTGATGGTGTTGACGGATAATCAAATCCATAAGAACTATCTTCCTCAAATGAATAGAGTCAGAGAACGTTTCCTTGAGGCACCCCGTGATTCGTTCTAGGTGTTGAGCGAGCATCCCGCAGTGCACCACGCCGTGGTGGTGGGCATACCTCATGAGGAGGACGGCGACTACCCCATGGCTTTGGTGATTTTGAATCCCGGGTTCGAAAAGGACGTGATGGAGAGGGAATTGGAAAGTTTTGTCGCTGAGAAAGTTCCGGATAGAATGAGGTTGAGAGCAGGAGTGAAAGTGGTCGATGTTTTTCCCATGACGCCCTCAGGAAAAGTCAAGAGGAGGGAGATCAGGAATATGGTGATGGCAGGAGCATTGTGAATGCGTCACTTTACTTAATTGTTGATGATACAAGTTGTTTTCAGTTGGTAGGATATTGTTATCGACGTTATTTTTGTCTATATGGATACTGACTCATGCAACATGAATGTAATTATTTAATTATTCATATACGGCAAGTTCAATTGTTTATTTAGCGATCCAAAACCGATGTTTGTCGTCACGAATATATTATCGCTATATCTGTAGTCTCAAACTTTTGTTTTCCATACCATGCCTTAACTACTAGGTGGATTCACGATTTTTTCTATTGGAAATAAAGAATAGGGTTGGGACAATAAAAAAATAATGTATATTAACTGTGCATGATTTTATAACATCAAAATGTTTAATACATAATGCAATAAAATATAGAATGATTACAGACTTCAACGATAGTTATAATTATGTCAACAAGATGTGTCGATCAATATGAAATCACCTAAAAAATGATGAGTGAATTTGGCATCGTTGTGAAGTGTGACTAACTTGAATAATGCTCACCAAATATGAAATCAGGTATGGAATATTCAAACTTTTATCGAAGACCAGTTGACACAGGGTGGCCCATTAGTGTGCAGAAGTAGAATAACTCATTCGGGAATGAGAATACACATAATGTTTCGAATGAAAGTTGTTATACTTACGCAGATACACAATCCTAAAATATCTAGATATACACAGAATATTAAGTAAGCCTAGGCGAGACAATATATAAATTTCACTTTTTCAATACAACACCCTGTATACTATTTCACCATCGAATTAAGCGTTAAATTCAGCTCACAGTCCCATCTTTTCTTTTTCCATTAACTGTCATGTCAAACCAGAGCAATTGAAACGGAAATTTTACGAAAATTGATGTTTGTCGAAGCCTTGTTTTCTATACAGGATGTTCATTGGATAGGCATCAATTAGCGAAAACTAAATTTTTTCCAATGGAACACCCAGGTTACATCATAATTTTGTCAAATTATTTTATGCCTTCAAATAATATCATCATAATATACTGAAATTTATTGTTTTTGAGTGATTTGTATTTTTCGTTTTCGATATATTTCATGTTATCAATGAACAAGCTATTTGACTTATACTTTCTTATTAAATAATTTCTTGTAACAATGTGAAGAATTTTGATGAACAGATTGATGGAGATATTTCATCACTAATCTTATGATTTCGACTACGAACAATACAATATACAGGGTGGGCCACAAAGGTTGGTAGCTCAGGCGTATTCAAAAAACAACACAAGGTATAAACCTGAAAAAATTCTTCAATGAGTGCTTGTCCATCGATGCAGCGTTGCCCCTTCTATCTAAAAGTAGCATCATCTTCGTAATTTTGAATGAGCTCTCAGCACATGAAAATAACATAGTTTAAGAAAATCCAACAACACGCTTTCAAGGAATTCAAGTGGAAAATATAATAATTCCTAACATGATGGTGATAAATGAATTTTTTAATTGATAGATTATTAAAAGCGTATTTGTTGATATTTTTCTAAAAAGTTTTTGTACTTTACAGCTTGGTAAACTCTAACAAGAACCTTTTCGTTATGTCTATCAACTCGATCATCAATAAATCAGCTTTTGAATTTAGGCAACCCAATATACGCTAATACGCGTTCCTGGTTATCTAGTCTTTGCACATGCGCTTGAACAAAGAGTGAATTCCAAATATACAGATGAAACTTATAAAAGCGCGTTTGAAATCGCGTACAAATCAAGTATTGTCTATCGTACAATCTGATTCACTGTCAAGTAGACTTATACAGCGAATCAAAATTTCCCAAAATCAATCTGAATGTTTCGGTATTGTTTCCTGGCTATTAAAACGACCCACTCTGTAAGAAAAGATAAAAACTATTTATCTCCGTCCGTATATCTGACGCCCGCATGGAGAAAACCACGGCATTCGCGATCGTAAAATCCATCGATGATGTCCAAGAGAACCTCCGCAAATCTGAAAAACTGAAAAGCATGTGACCGCGTTAACTATTTCGCTGGTGGAATAAATAATCGTTACCCGATTTCAAGGCCGACTAGACGCGCATAAATATAAATAATAAAATTTGTAAATATTTTCGAGCGATATCGGAGTGGATCAGTCTTGTCGTAGAGCCGAACAGCTGAACATCAGGACATGCATTTTTGGAGAGAGGGTAACATCATCAAGACAGAGCCGGTGGATTTCCCGGTGCAACACTTGGGTGGTGTTGGAAATGTATTTTTCAATAGGATGAAGGAACACGGAGAGAAAATTTCCCAGGTAAGGGTGGGTTATGTAAATCGAATTGCGTTTATCTTTCTACGAATGTTTGTCAACAACAATGATAAGCGAGTATTATTTCAATTGAAGTGTTTAGTGGAAGCGTAATCGCGATTTCATTATATTGAAATTTTTCTTTTGTATCGTTAGCCATCAATCATTCCAAGTGGAAAACATGAATGATCGATTATATCTTGGAATTTAACGAGCGACAAAATGACATAAGGTTGGATTAGTGGATGATTTTCAGAATTTACTATAATGCGGTCGAAAAAAATCGTAAATTACCGCTGACATACCATATTAAGGTGTGTGCAGGTAGGAAATTAATTAATCATAACTATTGTTCATTTACTGAACTTGTAGAAATAGGAATAGTCATATTTTATGATGGGTTAAACCGAGTGTTTATGAAATCAGTTGAATCGGTAGTGGCAACTTGATTACCGCTAATATCGTATGTAAACCAAATCGTTTTGATAAAATACCATAAAATGACAAAACCCACATTATTTTTAGAATATTATGACCTGATAGTGACGATAATAGTAATATATACGATGCGTACAAGGATTTTGAATCATTGATTAAATTATTTTGAAATGTAATAATTTCAGATCATACAGGTGTTATTCATTGATTGCTATACAAACAATACCATCAAATAGTTGCGAAACAGAACGATTTTTATTTAAATTTACTGTTCTGTGAAATGATAATCCAATATACTGGGTGAACAACCTACGTCTGAGGCTAGGCTTATCACAAATAGAAAAGTTTGTTTTATTGCTGAAAAATGAACAAGTCAAGCTGAATTTGAAGTATTCTCATGCTATATGTGAATATTCTAATCGAAACTCCGGGAGTTCACGAAGAACTAACAACACTCACTTTTCAAAAAATGAAACTTTTCGTCGAGAAAATATCTGTAGTGTCTGTAATTCTCGATGTTTTTTCAGTGAAAATGAAAAGTAGTTTCCAAATACTCAAAATTTTATTACATACAGCGTGTCCCGTAAAGACCACGTCACGAGAATGTAGAACAAAGGATAACCCACCTGCTATAACAAAATTTCCATTATAGAAGTTTTACCGTTTTCGAAATATTTTTTTTTAAGTAATGACTTTTGCCCCTCTCAATAGTTTTGTCTTTCGGTTGGTACAATTTTACATCTTTTTGGTAAATTTTTTCAGTAAAATATTGCTGAAGAATAATTTTAACGTTACCATTAAAAACATTCTACGAACATTTTAAAGGGGACCTTTTTGAAATCACTATAAATTAGACAATTCATTGGTGTAATGTGCAAAAGTAGCTCAGTACATTTTGACTCCACTACGATGGGCTAAACTTCATGAACAAAAGAATCCACTACCAAAATTTTCAATAAAAATATTTCTCACATCCCCCCTTTGAAATGTTTAGAAAATGTTTTTAATGTTAACGTTGAAATTATTCTTCAGCAATATTCTACTGAAAAAAATAACCAAAAAGGTGTAAAATTGTACCAACCGTAAAGATAAAACTATTGAAAAGTCATTATTTTCAAAAAAAAAATCTCGAAAACGGTAAGACTTTTAAGATGGGAATTTTGTCATAGCAGGTGGGTTATCCTTTGATCTACATTCTCCCTCGGTTTGACGTGGTCTTTACGGGACACCCTGTATAAAGGAGAAAATGTCAAGTAGCTGTGACTCAGAAACCGTAATTATCATTTCCTTAAAGGGACTGATGAGTTTGGAGAATAATATCCAAATATTGGAGAATTATGAGGTACAATATACAGGGTAAGCCACCTCAGACGTTTCTAGAAAACGAGAGGTAACATACTCCTGAAAATTTGGTTGCTTTCATAAGTGATTCATCGATTGAAACCATCTTCGTTATTTCAAATATAACACCTTGTATACTACAGCATTTTTGGATTTCTCATTCCTTTCCTGACAGTTTTGGTTTATACATCCCTATTTCTATTCTGAACTGTTATCGAGATAATAATTATTATTCATAATTTCTGTACTAAATATGACTTTGATTGTATGTTCTTATCTGCGTGCGTATGAATTTTGTATTTGGGGTGTGGCATAGCAAAGATTTGTTTACCAGTTCTCCATAGGAAAGTTTATTATACAGGGTCGCTGAAAATTCGTCATTTGGTTGGTAGACACAAAAACGGGTAATCTATTTTTTCAAACGGAATGCCCTGTATATGAGTGATTATATAAAAAATTATTAAAATCTCTTGCGCATTATGCATTATTTTTCTATACCAAAACAGTACGGTTATTGATATAAAACCAATTTTCTACGATATATAAATCGAAATCGGAAATGACTTTATGACAATACAATAAATGTTATGATTGGTCCTGACATTTCTTACCTACATAAACGATGAAAACGCTAGAGCATAGAGAAATTCGAAGATAAATTTTGGAAAATAACTTTTATCTTGAAAACGGTTGAAAATATGTATAGGAAAGTACAAACCTGAACTATAAGGGAAGAAATGACAAAAAATACTGTAATGAGTGTTTTATTCGAAATAACAAATATGGTACTACTTTTAGGTAGAAGCGGCAACACTGCACTGTTGAAAATGTTTCAAATCGATAGATCACAAGCGCAGTTTCCCAGATACGATCCTGAAATCAAGAAAATTTTCAGTAAATGAATTTCAATGACTGTTCTATGCAATTTTTATCATTTTTCAAGTCTTTTAAAAATTGGCTGCAAAGTTAGAGGTACAAAATTTTGAAACACAGCAACTTATGATGTACAATATTTTCAAGTGTTGCGACTACGAAATTTTTGAACCACAATATCCAAAAACCTTCCAGATCGATGCCGACAAAGACCGAACCGACACTTTCGCTTCTCTACTGCAACGCAGCATCCGAACGGCTATCGCCCTCTCCAAAAGAGGTATCAAAAAAGGCGACATAGTCACAGGGTGTTCAGACAATCACTTGGACGCCTGCGTACCAGTCCTAGCTTCCTTCTTCCTAGGAGCCATACCGTGCTCTCTGGACCCTGCCCTCTCTAAAATCGAGATGCAGGAACTGGTCTCGCAGGTCAAACCCAAGATAGTCTTCTCCATAGGGGAGTCTGTGAAGGAAATGGAGAGGTGTTTGGCAAAGGCTGGGTTGGCCTCAGAGATAGTTGTGTTTGGTGAAAATCCTGGGGATCACACTTCTTTCTCGGAGTTTTTAGCGGTGGGTACTACAGATTGGTTAGCTTCCACAGGGGGCTCAACTTTGTTTCGTTGTTGCAGCCACAAGAAGAGGAAGAAGAATTCAAACCAATCTTTGTGGAAGACCCCAAAGAAACTGTTATTATCTACTTCTCCAGCGGTACCTCTGGCTTCCCCAAAGGGATCTGTGTGAACCACCACTACTTCTACAATGCCTCCCCTTTGGTACCGCCCCTCAAGAACAACGACGTGGACAGAGAGAGACAGCTTTACGAGATGAGCGTTCGAAAAGGAGGCACCAGCTTTCTCAATTACGGATCCATGTACTGGAACTCGGCTGGGATGGGCTTGTTCCTGTCTGCTTGCACAGGAGTGAGCCGATTGCTGAGCAGCACCTTCGATGCCAAGAAGTTTTGGTACTTGGTGGACCAGTACAAAGTCTCCGGGGTGTTTTTATCACCGTTCCAGGTGACAGAACTGGTGAAACACGGCAGGCCTTCCGACGTCCAGTGCAGCAGTCTGCTCCGGCTAGCTACTGGTGGGGCAGCTTTGTCGAAAAAGTACTTTTTCGCCTTGCAAGAGCTCCTTCCTCATACTGATATCATTCCCACCTACGCCCAGACGGAAGTCGGCCTGTTAGCCAGCTTCCAAATACACAACAAAACGCAGCGCGAGTTGTATAAGAAGAATCCGGAGACAGTCGGGTTGCCTGTCAGAGGCGTTTGGTATAAAGTGAGTATGGCATAGGGTCGGAAACGGTGCCTTGGGGTACAACCATCGCTGAAATGTTTCTATTACAGCGGCGTGGTTTGATTATACGGGGTTTGAAAAAAATCATCTTTCGTGTGAGAATTCAATGGGGCCGAAAAAAAATAGCCTGCATAAAGTTAAGATAGCACACGAATAGTTCGAAGGACGGATATCGGACGACACATAAACGTAACACGTACCATGTCGGAAGTTGTTCAATTTAATTCGAGATAGTACGAATCTACGTTTCGCAGGTGTTGTCAAGAAAATGAGAAATAATTATTTAACATTAGCATTAACGAAAGAAAGCATTTATTTAGAAGATAATGAAACAAGAGTATATATTTTTTCATATGAAGAAATTATTTCATCACATATGTTTAAATTGACTGTCAATTTGGGACAAACAATGACCGGATTATTTCAAAGATTCAGCTCTAGTATCCGAAAAAGAAAACTGGAACCCAACTGAATGATTTCTTGTCTCAGTTCATTCAAATTATCCATGTGTCTCTCTTGTTTATGTGGGATTATAATACACTTGCTCTCCTCAGAATTCTCCCTATATGAAAGAAGAATTCTTTTCGACCCTGTATACCCTGATGAACTTGAGATAGCTCGTGATAGACGATATCTTATCAAAAAGGTGCCGCGCACGTTTTCTGATATTGTGTGTGGTACTTGATGAGAAGATATGATTCGTGAAAGTTTAATCTAGTTCGACGATCGATGTTTAATACCGGGTCGTTGATTTTTTTGGTACCGTGAGTTTTCCTAACTGGGAAAAAAACTTGTTATTTGAATACAGTAGTTATCAATTAGGGTCCAATAGAAGTATTTTTGAAATGGTTATACTTCCGGTATAACCGCGGAAACGGCCATAACTTTAATTTTCACGATCTCCATCAGTTTAACGTTTTCTCAAATATCAGAGATTTTCAATAGTTTTTCCATGATAATGGATTCTGGTAATTTGAGATCATTTATTCGCATTATTATGATTTGTGAATGACGAAAATTACTTTAGTATATTTACTATTCAATGGCGATCTTTTGATTGGTTGTGAATTTCCAATATGCCATCAAAAAAACGATATTTTCTTCCCAAAAAACGGTAGTAGTGTATCAAATATACCTTCAACTTTGATAACCTTTTTGAATTCACCTGTTTCTGCTACTTATTCAGCTGGAACCATGTTAGCAGAATTTTTTTGGTACCTCCGAAGATTCCAATATTTTTGTAAAGAGAAAATCTTAAAATGTAGCTGCAAATACAGGGTGTTCCTTAAAGACATACTAATATTTGAAGGGGTTATTCTTTGACACATTTTGAGAAAAAAACTTCCTATAAACGTATGTCCTAAAAGTAACTTTTGAGATATAGGGTGATAAAAAGAGGAAAAAAATTCAGTTTTTTGATAATAACTGAGATAATATTCTAGACATCTTTAGAAAATTTGGTACATGTTTTCTACGTATTAAGGTGCATTTTGTGTTGTATGAAATTTTTCATTTTATTTAACAGTGGCGACCGTACGGGTTTTACATTGAATATTTTGAGAAAAAAATACTACGCCACTGCTTACTTCCAAAATAAAAATCACTTTAAAGATCCTCATTCATTATTGAGCAAACTTAATCTCATGGGTTTTCTTTGTCCGACACATGGTTTTCGCTTAGAAAAATAAAAATCGTTTTACTTCAGGGTCTACCTCAAAAATTTGATGCGGCGTGAAAATGGTTGTGCATTGACTGAAATCAAATTAAGAGATCAGATTCACAGAATTGATTGAAGCATAGAAAACATGTACCAAATTTTTTAAAGATGTCTAAAATATTATCTCAGTTATTATCAAAAAACTGTTTTTTTTTTCAAAATTCTATAACCGTGTATTTCAAAGTATTTCAAGTCTTTTAGGACATACGTTTATAGGAAGCTTTTTTCTCAAAATGTGTCAAAGAATCACCCCTTCAAATATTAGCATGTCTTTAAGGAACACCCTGTATACCTTATTATGTGTGAAAAACTTTACACACATACAATACATTCTATCGAGAGTATTTTCTTTGAAAAAATCGCCCCTTAATGCAAAATATATCCATTCAGCAAAAACAAATCCACTTGCATCAACAAAAAAAAACCTATTTCAGGTGGTCGATCCTGAAACAGAGGAGATCTTGGGCCCCAACCAAGCGGGGGAGCTGCGCGTGAAGAGCATCACCGTCATGAACGGCTACTACGACAAAGATTTTTCCAACAGGTACGACGACGACGGCTGGTTCAGGACGGGCGACGTTGTCAAGTACGACGATAACTGTTACTTCTACGTGGTGGATAGACTCAAGGAGATGCTCAAGTACCGCGGCTGGCATATACCCCCCGCCATTCTGGAGTTGGAACTGTCACATCATCCCGCCGTTCGACAGTCGGTGGTGATCGGTAGGTGAAGGATATTTTTGGTCCTTTAAGTGGGATATTTAGTTCTTTTCAACTTCATTCGAATGTCTAAATTTCGCTTTTGTAGGGTTGATGCACGAGGAAGACGGCGATCATCCCATGGCGATTGTAGTCGTGGATGAGAAGTACAAAGATAAAATAACGGAAGAAGAAATCGTTCAGTATATAGATGACAGGGTGCAAGATAGGCAGAGACTTAGAGGAGGTGTCAAGTTCGTGGATAGTATTCCTATGACACCCTCAGGGAAAATTAAAAGAGAAGTCCTCAAGAGAATGTTTTGCAATGATAAACAGTGCTATTTGAGGTTGCCCGAATAATTTTTAAACAATAGAGGAATAACTCTAGTCATTAATCAACAAACATAATGCTCAAGTGAAGTATTAATTTATTTACTTGTAGAAAAAAACATGACATAATATAACAATAAATATTTACAAATGTTTATACCTAAGCCACAAGGTATTTTTTCACTCATCTTCTTCCATTTGCTCTTCATCGTCTTCAACTTCATATTCCTCAAAGCCCTTTCCTTTTGCCCACCTACATTTCAAAATCAACTTGAAAGTGGCTAGTCTATGTTCCAGGAGCTCCAGTATTTTTGCTTGCTCCGGAGTCAAAATACTACCTTCTTTACACACTTCAAAGTCTTTCAAAAGAGTGACAATGCCTGTAATTCAAAAAACATGATTTCCACTCTATTCACAATTTTAGTCAATGTTTATACCTCTTTCTAATTTTGTTGGCATCCCCAATTGTCTCAAATAAGGCTCAATTGCATGTGAAAACTGTTTCAGAGGGCCTTCTTTAAGAGAAATGGTTTGTGTTGCTTTGAAACCAGCCCTAGCAAATTCCTCTACAGAATAACTATTGAACCATTCCTCAACTTCTTTTCTAGTAGAGTCAGTGAATAACAGACCGTTTTGACCTTTCAGTAAAGAAGAGACCTATTGAGAAATAGAATGAAATTAAACACACTAGATAGCAAACTAGTACTGGTAAATGTGAAGATATTGGGCGGCATGGATTTTGATGAAAAATTCAATTTGTATTCACATATTTTGCTTTGAAAAACATGAATTTAACAATATTATCGTTGGGGAATTGATACTTTTTGAGATATTCCATTTCCAAGTGCCACTTTTTGCACAAGATTATACAGCTTTTTGGCTAATTTCCTCAATAACGTGACATATCATACATTAGGAAAGGGTTTATCATGAATTCAATCTAAGGAAACATAAAATACAATTTTTTTGAATATTCAGATTCCACAGCATGTAAACATAATCATTTTATCAACAATTAGTTGATCCTCAACTGTCAAACCACAATAAATGTTGGATGGATTTAACATGCACATTTAAAATAAGGAAAATATCACATTTTTAATGTTTATTTGAGAATAAAAGCATGGTAAATCCTTTCTGAATATGTTATGTATCTCGTTGGTGAAGAATGCTGAAAAGCTGTACAATCTTGTGCAAAAAATGACACAAAAAAGAAGGTGAAGTTTCAACTTTGAAGTGGAATATCTCGAAAAGTAGTAATTTCCCTACCATAAAATCGTGAAATTCGTGTTTTTTGGACCAAAAACCATGAGACAAAAAAAAAATTCATCAATATCCATGCCCCCAAAATCTAGACATTTAGCCTAGTGGTATGACTTACCTTATGCAAATCTTTTTCTATTTCTTCCTCTTCAGTTCTTCCTAAACCTATAGCAATTACTTTGTTTTTGCCAAAGAAAAACCTACTGGGTTTCCACTCTTCTCTCACTTCTTTCATTTTTTCATTCCTCATATTCCGATAGGAAAAGACATATATATTCTTATACTTCTCTACACAATTTCTAACATCTTCTACAATTTTCTGTTTCAAACCTAGCCCCTTTTTATCGGTCTTGGTTAAGGAAACTGCAAATAATAATCAAGCTATACGTTATGCCGCATCATTGAAGTTTTTGAATCGTTGAAGTAATTAATTGAAGTGAACACTCACTTTTTTTATCTCTCTTCGATCGTGGCATCTTTCAACTCTAGTAATCAACAAAACTTTATTAAAACAGTCGAAGCAAAACTAGTCAATTTTCTTCACATAAAAACACGTGTTTCAAAAATTGTTGTTGATACTGATATGACAATTGACGCGATTTTCAATTCCAATTCTTCTTATTATTTGAAACCATATGTTAGGAAAAACGAGAACTAAGATTCGTCAGGCCATCGTGGTCAGGCCTCAATACTATAGAATCGAGAAGAGTTTGCGTGCTGTCTTTTGTCACATTTATCAAAAATAAAATGGTTTCCATAGGGTGCGTTCCATTAAGCGTTCACAACGCCCAAAACACTCATTCAGACGTTCCACATGGCGACCACGATCGTTGGGGTCGTGGCGAAAATGTCATGAATGACGTCATGATTTACGCTCACGACGATCCATCTCAAGAGGTGGGTCGGCGTGAGCGTCGACGACAGAGATTCCACATTCCACTTGAGTTTATTTTTATGACGCACAGAACCAAGTGGAACGACAAAATTCGTGGTCGTGATCGTTGTGAACGCTTAATGGAACGCACCCTCTAGGGAAAGTTTCACACGTTCATTGTATAAAAAAAAAATTGTTAAAACGAGGTGCTCCTTTCTGCTGATTAACCAAATTTATATTTGGTTCAAAAATATCATTGACTGGGCTGGTTTAAAAATATATATTAGTAAATGCTTACAGTTGACATCAGACTTATCACATACATCACATAAAAATTCATTCAACATATCATCACGAAATATGAGAAGAATTTGTTAATCTCAAACATTCATCAATATGCTGACTCATGTCATTCTCTTCAAACAATTTTGTACAAAAAGGACAATTATAGGTGCTGCTCTTTGTATCTACTTCAATCGGCTCATTTTCATCATCAAAAATTTGACTCAAACTCAGACACTCTTCCAAATGATTGTTCAACTGTGATTTCCTTATCTTTTTACTGCATGCAAGACAGTCAACCATTTCCTCTGAAGAATCCCTGAACTTTGACTCCATGTTGTCATACATTCCATCCAAACATTTTTCTAAATGACCTGGATACTGCTCTTCAAGGACCATAATTCCACATACCTCACATTTTTTGTCATTTGATACCTCTTCACAATCATGAGAATAGTTCTTGGGAATATTCTTCTGACATGTGACACAAATAACAGTTTCTTCTGAATCCTCAAATACATCATCCCTGAATGCTTCTTCTGTACATTTGCTGAGATGTTTTTCAAACTCAACTACAGCAATTTTCACTTGGCAGATTACGCATTCTTGGAAATTATCTTCATTCAGGCATGTATCTAGATGGGCATTCAAAGCAGCATCCTTGACTTCTTTTGAACAAACTGGACAGGTCAGTCTAGGTATCTTTTCAAGAGGTTGCTCAGTACTTGAGCTCGAAACTCTTTTCTTGTTGATCGGATTAGGAAACTTGTTGAGCCAGTGGTTTCTAACATTAGAGTATTCTTGTTCACTCAGTGCTCTTCCTGTTGGTTGTGATTCTTTCCTCCTACTAGGACCAGACATGCTGTCAAGAGTTTTGGTCTCAATGTCAGTTTTGGTGGATGTTTTGTTAATTACAATGGTGTTATCAAAATTACTGATGGTGCCCTTGATGAAGGTCCCTGATCCTGATTTTGGAACTGCCCTTTTATTGGTGAAACCAAAAATGTTACCTGCTTTCGGGATAGGATTAGAGACACTTTTGGTAATGTCACTGTTTGATATTGTGTGAATGTTACTAGATACTTTGCTGTTTGAAGTTACTGGTGTTGACTTTGCAGTGGGAAGAAAACTTCTAATATCTGGAGTTTTTTTAGTGTCCACAATAGGCTTAACTTTACTTGGTTTCTGTAGTTTATCTGGTTCCTTTACCTAAAATACAGGAATGAATACATACAAACAATATAATATAAGGCATATCAATAAAATTCAATTACCAAGTCCTAATATTCCTTGCTTGTAAAATTCCATACCATTTGAAATATATCAAGAAATGATTTATGAACTTTTGAATGATGGTGTAAATGATTTTGAAAGTGCATGAAGCCATTCTAGTTCTACTATAACACAATTTTCACTTTACCTATATATATATATTTCTGGTAACATAAGTTATCAATAATGGAGAACTAAAAACAAAAATGCTGCTACTGATTTACTGAAGAACTATTCATATATACCATCACCATTATAAAGTAAAATTTGTGATTCAATTATATAAAAATAGGATAATAATAACCAAAGCCAGAGCCATTACTTTTGATTTGTATCTTCTGAAGAAGATTCTGAAAAAAAAAACGTTGAAATAGTTAAATATTTCTCATACGTATCTTGAAATATCTTCACAGCATTTGATGATATAAATCAGATGGAATTATAACAATCAACAAAGTGCAATGAAACTGCAGATCAGTAATATTGTTGAAATAAAATAATAATAATAAATGACATCCTTTATTGAATCAATTTACACTGATCCAATAGGCTATCGACCTAAGTCCTTCTGCCCATTGTTGAAATATTTACTTACCTTTATAAAATTCCCACCACAATTTCTTGAATGCTCTCCCCACCACCTATCATTTGGACCTGGTGGTCTGTTCATAGCCCTACGTACCATACCAAAGTAGGGCTTCCAATTTTGACAACGGCCATTACACCTCCACCAGTGCTGCTGGTAAAGCCTGACTTCATCATGGAAATTATGGTACACTGATATGTTTGTACCTGAACAAGAAGATCAACAGTGACTCAACACTTGTTAAACTAATTAGACATTACCTGCTTCAGCATTAATCCTGTTCATGTGTTTGTGAAACTCAGGCCCATGTCCATCCCTATCCCGGTTATTGTTTGTCACAAACAAGTGAGCATGGATCATTTCATGCAATAGAGTTTCAACAAGATCTTTTCTTGGTCTGAGTTTGAGAAGTGGTTCGCTAAGTGTTATGGAGCACATCCCTCCACGGCCCTGATAGGAACAAATTCCCGCGCAGGTGGTCATACGTTTGCTCCAACTCACCGTCACAGCTCCCAGAGTGTTCCAGAAGAACCTCTGATTGAAAGCAATGAATAACGTGTGGATGTCTGGAGTGGGATCTATTACTTCCCAAGAAGGGTCTGTCAGTGATTTTGCAGAATCTTGTCGACTGTTTTTCTTGTTGTCGTAGACCAAATTTTGACAGGGACGCTCCACTTCATATTCTTTTTGGTATTGGTCTTGGAGGGTTCTAGCTAGCTCAAGATCAGCCTTTGAATTCTTCTTGAAGTTTACTTCGTTTTCGTATTTTTCTTGCAAAGATTTTGCTAGTCGCAAGTCTGCCTCGAGTTTTTTTTCTTGGTCGAACTTATGCTGCAGAAGCAAGGCGAGTTGGTAATCTAATTCGGACATTATTTGAATAATGTATGTTTATTGTAATCCAGATGATTTTAAATTTTAGTTTTGTCAAAGTTGTCAACTTCTTCGTTTCTTTTTCAAGGATGGGATCCCTTATATGAAAACCGACAAATATCAGAAGCAGAATCTAAACTCAACCACAGAATATTAGACTTTATGGTGCTCTGTGGTGCTAGCGTAGAGAACTACTTCAGCACCATCTTAGGTGAACATCATGAAAGTTATATACGTTCATAAAAAAAATACGTCAACGTATCTAGGACGGCTTACGTATTGGGATTACACTTCAGTTTAGTAAAGAAGCCATTTTGTATTCTACCAATTTCGGTGCATGTGAAGTTTATCAAAGTTATGGTTTAATCTTATCACCTGAAATGATTATTAATAGAATCTGCAGCACTCTACTTTACTGAGACACATTGGTAAAAGTTCATACATAATCAAAATGACGCAATTTCTGCCACCGAATTTGTTGGCATTATTTGCTCCACGCGATCCCATTCCTTATATGCCCCCGGTGGCTAAGCTTCCACATGAGAAGAAAAACAGAGGATATTTGGGATTGGGGCAGTTCTTGAATGAATTTGAGGTAAGTGATCAACGTCTTCAATCGAATCCATTTTGCCTAACCTTAAGTATTCAAGGATCCCAAAGATACTCCACCACCAACCAAGGTAGAGACAAGAGAAGAGAGATTGGAACGACGGCACAAAGAGAGAGCCGAACAAGTAGCCTACAAGCTAGAACAAGAGATAGCAATATGGGATCCCACATCAGCTCCCACCATCACCTCAGATCCATTCAAGACTCTTTTCATTGCCAGGATTGTGAGTAGTTATATTTCTTCTGTACTACTCATATTATAATTATTATTTTTAAGAACTATGATTCATCAGAGTCTAAGCTACGCAGAGAATTTGAGGTTTATGGACCAATCAAGAAGGTAAGATATATTTTTAGTAGTTTTGAAGTTGCACCTACAAACCTCATGATAATACATATGATTTTCGTGTCAAAGTTTGGTGCAAGAGAATATCTGTGAATATCCAATGAGGAAGATTAATTTCTGATCTTTTTCTATTTCACCTCGCAAACAAGTTTTTGAATATGTAAAGTAATAATATTCTGCATTTGAACTTATTAATCTAGCAAAATTGCACATATCACCCAACTGATACTTGAATGAAAATTTTTGTTGGTCCATAAAAACACAAACTGGATAATATTATCATGGGGAAGAAATTTGTCAGGAAGCTGTACATTAATTTCCTATGATAATCTTATCAAATTCGTGTTTTTTGGACCAAAATACTTGAATACCAACAAAAATTTTTCATCAAAATTCCACAGTTTGGTGATAAGTGCAATTTTACCACTAATCCAAATTTATATTTCAATTGAATTGGATGAATTACTAATTCAATAATAAAAAACAAGTGTATATTGTACATTGTACAACCAAGACAAAAATTAAACATTCAGTTAACTCTGAAGAACCTGAGATATTGGTACTCAAGTATTATTGCAAGTTGCAACCAGATTGGTGCGATTTGTAAGTTTGAGTAAGAAAGTATGAATAGAAAGAAAATGTACATTTATTAATAACAGATAATTTTCAATACAGGTTTTATATTATTTTGTTTTAAAATATAAAATAGCAATTGAACCCTTCCGGTTTCAAATTTGAATAAGTTGCAGAATTATTTTTCGGTGGAAATCTTTTGGATATTGCTTTTGGCACTGACTGAAAACCGTCTACGCCGGTTCTCACACCCAGGTGTTGATTACACTCTTCAACGTTACATTTCCAGAAGATTTGCTTTCCAAAATACATTTCATTTTATTGAAAATTTTACAAGTATGTTCATTCAGTATAATTCCATATCCCTGTAACAATTCAACAGCATCTTCTTCACTCCCAGGCAGATCCCAAATACCCATAGTTAAAGTATTTCACGGCATTCAATCTAACCAGTAAGCAACATAATTTTCTACGAAAAACCACATATAACACATAGGGTTGATGTAGTAGTGATTTATGCGAATTTTGGCGTGGTTGCATTAATACATTAATATATTAGGAATTAAAGGTATAGCCAGTGTTAAAATCAGTAGTTCATTAGTATTCAATAATGAAAACATTTTCTTTTCCAGATTGTCCTGATCCATAACAGTGTTAATGGAAAACCTAGGGGGTATGCTTTTATAGAGTATGAACATGAGAGAGACATGCATTGTGAGTATACAATTGAAATGTCAGCTCTATATGGATATACCACTTCACTGTGTCATATAATTCTAATTAGTACTGAAATTTTAGTATTGTGTGTTGCTGTGGCCTGAATTTGAAACCAAGGAAACAATTATCTATTTTGAAACATTATGTTCCAGAATGGTATATTGTGATTTTCAGTGAAAATAGTCTTCCTATCTTGTTTGCTTCCTTTTTTTTTTCAGAAATGGTTCATGTAAACAAGTTCTTATTATATTTGATTTGATAGACATGGTACCACACATTAATTTTCCAAATGTAGTTGAAAGTGGTATATCGTCACAAATTTTTAGTTGTATGTAGCCAGCAACTCCTCTTCAGATGTTCATGAAAAGATTGCCAAATTAAAATAAATTTTTTTCTATTTTTCATACAGTTGAGCTGCAGGCAACTAAGTAGTGCCGATTTGACCCAAACTTCCGCTTTTTGCTGGCTATATAGGTTTGTATGTGTGGTAAGAGCCTACATACAAAACAGTTTCAAATAATTTAGAGTCAAAGCCTTGAGCTCATTCAAACGTTTAAAATTTCTTCAAAGTAGCTCCTTAATTTTTTTTGATTCCTTAAATGAATAATTAGTATAATTTTAATGGGTTAGCGCTCCGTAAGTACTTGCGCACCAGGTAAACCTATAAAGGATCGCACAGCAGTTTGTGATGATTTGATATTCAATTCAACTTTTTCATTAAGACATATTTGTACGTAAGTAAATGGGTAGGTATACTCCATTTATACCTATTTAATTAAAGCCAGAAAGCAATACACACAATTCAACTGTCCTTTTTCAACGCCATCAGTAATCAATTTCCTATCGACAAAATTTATAGCGAAACGGGAGAAAGAACGGTGAATTGTTCAAACTTTTTGTTGTCAGTTAGGTGATCCCAACAAACTTTTCATCTTGCATAGGCTCAAATGAGGTGTAGCTACGATGGAAAGTTGCCATTGTGGCTCGCAACTTTTTTTTCTAAATCTCTCTTAACGTTTCAGCTGCTTACAAACACGCGGATGGTAAGAAAATTGACGGGAGACGTGTTTTGGTGGATGTGGAACGGGCTAGGACTGTCAAGGGTTGGCTACCTAGAAGGCTGGGTAAGAGTTCATCAGGAATTTTTTTATAAAAGGTGTCCAGAAACTCTTCTGCCAAATAGAAACTACAGGTACTAGAGGTTATTTTTGTCGATTCAACTCAAATTATCTTGATCCGAAAGTGCTTCTTAAATAAGCAATTGGTAACATTGTGATGAAAGTTTTTGTTGCTACTTACGAGTTTTGGTCCGGATATCACATATCGTTGAGAAATTGATACCTTTCGAGATATACCACTTCAAAATTGAAATTTCACTTTCTTTTCCTTGTTAAACATTTGTCATGAAAAAAAACATAATTAAAACAAATAACTGTCTATTGGTTATACAAAGTTTGAAATTTTTGAGTAACAGCATTTTTAAATAGTTAAAAAAAACTTGTATGTCATTTTTTGAAGGCTGTAGTTCATTTAGGAAGCATTTTCGGACTTGAGTAATTCAATTACTTGAATCAACATAAAGTAACCTGTAGTTTTCGTTTGGCAGAAAAGTTCTGGACATTCTGTTTACAACAGTTCTTTTAAATTTTGCATCTTCAAACCCCACAACTGATATAATTATCTTTTGTGTCAAAATTAGATGCAAGATAATATTGTGAATATCCAATGAAGATGGTTGAATTACTGATCATTTTCTATTTCACCTCACAGACATACAAACACAACTTCTTCAAAATATTGTTTATAAAACAATAATTTACTTGGGAGCATTGGGATAGCCTAAACATTTCATTTCCAAAAACTTGAAAAAATGTACCCAAAGTAACCAAATTAAATTGAAATTATAAAATAAGTCAGGAAATCCAAACGTGTCCTCCCTTTAAACTTTTATGTTTCTGGTATTGAAAACCAAAATATTCATGTACCATCCCTGAATCATTTCTGCTAGTGAATGTCATTAGCTAACATTAGAATTGCATTATAAAAGGTGGCGGTTTGGGCGGAACTAGAAGAGGCGGTCCCGACGTCAATATCAAACATTCCGGAAGAGAAGACAATGAGCGCGAACGGGAACGCTACCGTCTCGAAAGGGAGAGGGAAGAGAGAGGAGAGAGGGGAGGGCCTGTCGGAAGCGGAGGACCTAGAGGGGATCGTGAAGGTAATTTATTCAATAATTAGATCAATCGAATATTAATCATGAATAATTTAGATTGAAATGAGAGGTAAAGGAAGTTGTTTTTTGAATGAAACATAATCCAAAATGTACCTTTATTGATAGTAAATAGGCTAATCACTGATGATTGGTAATAATATCATTAGAATTAGATATTAGGGATGTAACCATTGTTGGATTTTTCACATACGCAAATGTGAATGTTGACCTTCAAACTGAAAACTTGAGCATGAAACTGGAAACTGTGTTGACATCATGGGGAATTTCCAAAAAAAAAAGTATGTATTGTTAGAGATCGTGGCAGTAACATGAAAAAAAGTATTTCTTTGTTGAGCATTCAAAACATTGATTGTTTCTAGCACCCAATTCAACTTGTTTCTAGCAAATGCCAAAAAATATTCGCGAATGCGTTACACTGCTACAGATTCAAATAAATCGATGGAGAACATTTTGGCAACGAAAAAATTCTCACATTATTTTTTTTCATTATATTCGAATTTATGGAAGATTTGAAGCAAATTCATGATTTTGTAATCGCGCCTTTTTTGTGCATCTGAAAACCCCACAATAGATCTTATTATCTTTTGTGTCAATATTGGATGCGAGATTATTCAACCGTGAATATCCAACGAAGATGATGATTTCCAAGTCATATTCTATTTCACCTCACGGACATCCAAACTCATCAGATCGCGGCACGTGACCAAAGGGGCGAGTTTTTCAGATCTGGTGGTAAACATCTTGGAACATTTTTGTTCTGTTTATTTGTATTATGCTCATTGGACATTCATGTTGATAATTTGTATTATGTTTCGCACTGGTAGTTTATTGAATGTCTAAAAAAAGCATTTTCTACACAATGAGCTATTGTTTCACCATCAAACTGTTTGACATTCGATAATTGTAAGGTGCAGATGCTCTATTGATCGATTCAAAAGAATATTTCTCACTTCAACAGTCAAACCACTACCCTTGAACCGTTCAACCCACGTTGATTTTCAATATTTTTTTTTTCGGTTGCTCAGGAGGCCTGGGAGGTCGCAACAGAGACCGAGGCGATGCCTTCGAGAACCGCAGGAGGTCGCGTTCGAGAGAGAGGCGGAGACGAAGCAGGTCCCGCTCGCCTAGAAGAGAGAAGAGGCGACGCAGTAAGGAGAAGGTCCGTGAAGAAATCACCATCGAGGATGATTATGAGGGCAGACCTAGGGATAGAGACCGTGACAGGTGAGTGTTTGATATTGATTTAAGTGGCTATACCTAACCGGTAAAAAATTAGGCGATTTTGTTTTAAAGAAAGTACTCTATAGGATGTTTTAAAGTTTTTTTGGATATGAGTTATATTTTCAGTTATAGATTTTTTTGTACTGAAATATTAGAAATAAAGGAATATGAGCAGTCTTCGAAGGTGCCAACAAAATCCCCAACTGCTGTCATGATTCCAACCAAATGAGTAGCTGATGCAGGAAAAGGTTATCAAAGTATCAAAAATAAAACAGCGTAGTTCTGAAAAAAGTGGGGGTTTTTAGGGGTAAAAGAGGTCGTTTTTTAATGCTAAATTGATAATTTCCAACCAATTAAAATGATCTTAGGTCATTGTATAGATATATTATTAATAGAAAAACTATTCTCAAAGGATATTTTTGAAGGTATAAACTATCGAACGAGACAAACAAAAAATCAATTTCTTTCTCAAGGTTAACGCTCTTGGAATAGAATTGCGATGTATAACTGCTGATGCGAGTACTGACGTTGACATCTATCATTCTCCTGAAAAGTACGCGTCAAAATGGGGAAGACCACTAAGTGATGAAATTCTTCCAAACCACTCTTAATCAATGAGTAATGATATTGGTTCAGTGTATATCCAATATCAAGGATCGAAATCAAAACAAATAGATTCTACACCGTTTTGAAATCAGCATTTTCATTCAAAATTTAAAAACGCCAGAAAAGTTTTCAAGAATATATATATATACAGGGTTATGATGAAGTAATGCACAAAATTCATAAAACGTACAACGATCACTTTTGAGAAAAATGCAAAAACACGTCAAACTGTTCTTTTTATTCCGCATCTTTTGACATAAGTTACAAAATTAACACGTCAAAGTTTTCAAAGTTATGACGTCATCAACGAGTTTTTTAAATGGGAAGCTAAGATTTTTATCACATTATATGTGTTTTTACTTACACACGGGAAAAATAGTTGCAGTAGGGCTCACATAGAAAAAAAAACGAGAAAAGGAATAAAAAACTAAATAACATAACTAATTATAAAAAGAGGTCAAATTTACACTTATCTAGTAAGAACATTTATTCTTATGAATTTTTTCAATTGTTTTACTAAAACAACAGATTGTCAGTGTCAGTCGTGCAATTCGTGTCACTACAGTTTTATTATTATGGCTCGTTTAACCGAAAGAGAAAGGATAGAAATTCTAATGATGGTAGGTGGAACTATTTTTCCCGTATGTAAAAACACAAGCTCTATCACATAATGTGATAAAAATCTTAGCTTCCCATTAAAAAAAAAATGTTGATGACATCATAACTTTGACAACTTTGACGTGTTATTTCTGTTACTTATGTCAAAAGATGCTGAATAAAAAGAACAGTTTGACGTGTTTTTGCATTTTTTTCAAAAGTGATCGTTGTACGTTTTATGAATTTTGTGCATTACTTTATCATAACCCTGTATAATATATATATATATATATATATAAGCGATTACTATATCATTTCATGATAATTTGTGGAAAAAATATCATTTATATTGTATACTTTTACATTTTAAATCCGAGAATAAGTTGTGGTATTTTGGTACGGCAACAGCAAGATTTACCATGGAACAATTTTTTATGATTGGTCAGGTTAAGGTCGATGGGCGTGTAGGGTTAAGCATGTCACACTGTGTTACACCAATGAGAACAACCTTTGAAAATGGTGCATGAAATTATTGTTCGAAATCAATTCCGTTTATTTTAGTATTGTATTCATGATGTAGATCGAATACAAATTTTAAATATGATGAATGGTAGTTTTTTGACACACAGAACACGATTATGTTGTTTTGAAAAATTATCAATGTCCATTGTCAATGTTGTGAAATGCATTTTCAATTCCCACAGGAGATATTATTTATTGTCTTTTGTGTCAAAATTTGATGCAAGATTATAGAACCGTGAATATCCAATGAAGATGATTGATTTTCTTGTCATTTTCTATTTCGCCTCATGCACATTTGATTAAAACTTGATATCGTTTTGGAATTGCTTGAAGTTACGAATTTTGAGTATCCCGTTCCAATATTTTAGTGATTTTTTTTCTCTAGGGAGCGCGACAAGGATAGAAAACGAAGGAGATCCCGTTCTCGAGATAAGGACAGAGATACTAGAAAGAGAGAGAGAAGAGAGCGCAGGGAGAGAGAAAAAGGAGATAAACTGGAGTACATCAAAACCGACGATGGCAGTGAAATGGTTAGAATTAAGGAAGAGCCTGTCGACGGTGAGTATTTTAGATAACAAAAAAATAGTTCATTTGTCGGCATTTCAGTTTGATTTTGTCTGAATGATAAGTTGACAGTTGTTCAGGCCAAACTGTTCTTGCTAGATAATACCAACTGGGAGGCACAAGGGCCCGTTGTCTTTGAGTATTGACCGTGTGGTAGTATATGCCTCCGACATTTATCGCTCTGTCACTTGATATGTGAAACATCGATGTCATCTGTTATAATAATGTTCCGTGTTTCTTCTGTTCCAGATTACAATTACACGAATTATCCTGTTGCTGATTTTGACGCCGCTAAAGTGAAATATGAAGACGATAACGAGCAAAAGTATCAGCCTGAAAACTCCTCCAACGGAAACCGGCGTTACAATGACGAATACGAGGAGGGAGAAGCATATTAAATTATTATTGTAATTGTATTGTAATAGGCACGTGTAGAGCTGAGGAGCCTCGATTTTGGTATTATGTGGAGAGTGTCTATTTCACATTGCGGAGTTTTTTTTTTCAGTTTGAATTACATTAGGAATATGTATGTGCTCAGGAGTGAAATTAAAATATACTCAGCTGATCAATTTGAAAAAGCATTTTATTGCCTTATATCCTATTGGTCCCTTTTTCGGGTATATTGTTTGATTCAAATCCATCCCGCAATTTGAGTGATTGAAAAAGAAAATATTGGAATGTTCAAATATATGACTTGATACGTTTTGTGGTGTATGTATATATAGTCTATTTATTTGATGAAAATAGACAGATTCGGTTCTTTCAATACCATTAGTTCAAAAGGTAACTATAAACAATATAAAATATATAACTACTGAAATTTTAATTAGTTGAGATATGAGTAATTTATTCGGACAGAAATCTTTTATCTCCTAATGAAGTAAGTTGATTCTAGTCAAGATTTTCAAACATTGAAAAAATTGTTCACTGATTATCAACAGTCGATAGTTATCCAATTTTGATTTATAAATAGACAACTATTTTAATGATGAATTTAACTTTCCGTTTTGGAGTATAGTTGAAAAAAAGACGAGCAGCAACACTGCATTTCCTGGCGAGCTCTCACGACAATCTTAGTTAAATTGGTTATTCTGGGTTGATACCTGTATGAAATCGCCAGATTGAGCCGTGTTGCCATATGTTTTTCACTTTTTCAGCGATGCTCCGAATTAACTTCGAATTCTGTGATAAAAAGTTGGGTTAGGTTGATCGTTTGTTTTGAAAGTGTTTTCGATGGATATATAATTTTTATCATATTTGGATTACTATTGATTGTGGATAACCGTTGAATGGTTCAAATGATATAATGGACTGTTCTCATGCTAGAAATCGAATCGAATATTCAAAGGAAATACACAATAACTACGTAATGAAATGATGTTTATCTCTCAACATTATATCTGTTCTAAACTCTCATTTTCATTTGACGGTTCTATATTTCAAAACCAATTCTTGGCCAACCTCAATAGGTATGTTATAGAAATAATGCAGAAGTTATAAATTGATTTATTCCTGGGAAAAATAGTGGTGCATCTGCTCATATGAAAGGTTTCCATATGATACATGAGGAAAACCCACAAAAACTCATTGAACCACCATATATCATTACAATTCAACAAAAATACAATATAGATTCAAATTCAAATGTATCTTAATTCATTATGTTTGTCTTCTGCTACTTATGTATCCTCTGGAACTGAAAACTAACAACTCGACATATATTATGTTGAAAAATATCATAATTGAAACCAACCCTTCTTCTTCTTGATGACTTCTTTTTACTCCAGATGATGATGCTGTCTTCTCTGAGGTATGACTCCTGTTGATTAATCTCATCAATATAATCCATTTACATAAGAATAAAATGTATAATTTATAATTTTCAGATGTTCAATACCTTACCTAATAAACAAATTATAATTATCTCACCAATTTTTCTTATAAATAACAAATGATGAATTTTTCTTCGAAGAACTTGATGTCCATATTTTTCTGCTATCAGATCTGCCTTATAAATAGGGGCTGGTTTATTCCTGAGAATCATAGAATATATTACAAACAACTTTAAAATAAGTTCTGAAGTCTATGGCCTACAATCGTACTAAATTAACTGCTGCTTCAACATTCCATAATCAAAAGCAATATCATTATTAGTGAGCCATTCTCGAATTGCTGCCTTGTTAGAAGCTAAGGTGGGAACTTTGTTAATGGTTGTGCTATGATAGGGAGCATTATCCATAACTATTGTGGAATGATTTTCTAAGTTTGGCAGCAATTGCGTTTCAAACCAGTGGAGGAAGTTATCCTGGTTCATTTCTCCATGGTAATCTTCATCAGCAGTTTTAGAAGAAAAAACTAATTCTGCTCCAGGAATGAAACCATTTGAACAACCAGCATGCAGAAAAATGAATCTAATATACAACATAAATCCAGTACACCATCTAACCCAAATACAAACTATAAATATCTAGAACTTCCTACTTTATTTTTTTTCACACTTTTGACACTAGAATCTTGCCAGGAATGTCCTATAGTTCCATTCTGGAAGATCCAGGTCTCATCAAGAAACACAAATTGCCTCAAACCTTCATTTTTGAATTGAATATACTGTTGGAGGAATGTTACACGTTTCATAGCAATGTTAGGTAACTCCATCATTCCTTGCTGTGGATCATCTTTTCTAAATCTGAAGCCAATGTTTTTCAATACCTTCCATAAAGATGAGAGGCAACCATTGAAAAGAAAACGTTGAGCAAGCTTATCATTCAATGTTTTTAATGTTATGTGTTCCTCTGCAAATAGGTATGTTTATTATTCGATTATATGTGAATGGCATTGAATACTCACTGTTCTTATACATATCGTAAATACAGTACCTTATTTCGGACTCCTGAGATTCTTCAATATCAACAATTGGTTATTTCTTTTCTGTAGATGTCCTGGGACACCCTCTGCTGATTTTGCTGATATTCTCCACACAGTAGCATTCCTTATATTTAGTGCAGCAGCCACTCTCTGTAATAATCATATTTTATATTACCCATTGAATTATCATAAACTCTTCGTGGTAAATAAATATTCATTAGGATTCCTCACTTACCTTTCCTATAGAATTCAATGGAAGTAAACTTGCTACCATTTTCTGGGCATCTCCACTTAAACCTCTCGGCATCTTGATAAGAATGCGATAAAATAAAGCTCTTAAAAGAACAAATTCACAAAAATCGCAATAAAAGAACAATTCGAATGTAAACAAACGATTGTAAGGATTCGCTCCAAACAATTTGGCATCGTTGTGAAGTGAACGATGCCAAATCTCACAATGGTTCAATCGTTTTTATGAAATATGATTATATGTATATATATACCCAAGTTTTAATTCGGAGTTAATTCGGAGCATCGCTGAAAAAGTGAAAAACATCTGGCAACACGGCTCAATCTGGCGATTTCATGCAGGTATCAACCCAGAATAAATGAAGTATATACTCCGTGATGCACAGGTTAAATGAATAGACATATGGCGACGACCACGGTCATATACATAAGGTCTGGAATCTACGGCATTTTTGAGTGGTGGGGGGTGGCACCAGTTTTGAAGAAAATGTTTCCATAATTATCTGCTAGGAGGACATAGGGGTATAATCACGTGATTAATCTTTGACAACAAAACAAACGGTTCGGACTCGAATGGTAAATAAAATCAATGACAGAAATATTATATCTTGCAAAATTCTCTCGAATGAATAAAAATCATTCTTACTTTCAAAAAGCTGATCGGATCTGATTTGTGATTGGCTGACAAAGTGACAAAAGAGGACAGCGCTGCAGGTGGCGAAACATGAGAACCACGAAAATTTCCTCAATGTTTGGGTCACCCCCCACCACCCGAGTTGCAAGACCTATGTATACGATCGTGGCGACGACTGAGATTCCACATTCCACTTGAGTTTATTTTTATGACGCACAGAACCAAGTGGAACGACGAAATTCGTGGTCGTGAGCGTGATCGTTGTGAGCGCTTAATGGAACGCACCCAACGTTCATGATGTTCACCTAAGATGGTGCTGAAGTAGTTCTCTACGCTAGCACCACAGAGCATTATGAGTGCGTTCCCTTGAGCGTTCACAACGCCCAAAACACTCATTCAGACGTTCCACATGGCGACCACGATCGTTGGGGTGTTGGGGTCGTGGCGAAAATGTCATGAATGACGTCATGATTCATGCTCACGACGACTCATCTCAATAGGTGGGTCGGCGTGAGCGTTTCGATGACGCACAGAACCAAGTGGAACGATAAAATTCGTGGTCGTGAGCGTGATCGTTGTGAGCGCTTAATGGAACGCACCCATTATGGTAAGTTTATACAGCAAAGAAAAATAAACATACTAGCAACACATTGTAAATCCGCCCCTGTACATTCGTGTTCACTCAATGCATTCTGTGATTCTCTTACTCCCAATTCTGACATGGAACATTGGAACATGCTTATTTTCATAATGGTGGTTGGTGATTACAGTACAGGCGCGTTCCATTAAGCGCTCACAATGATCACGCTCACGACCACGAATTTTGTCGTTCCACTTGGTTCTGTGCGTCATCGAAACGCTCACGCCGACCCACCTATTGAGATGGGTCGTCGTGAGCATGAATCATGACGTCATTCATGACATTTTCGCCACGACCCCAACGATCAGAGATAAGTTACCCACTGGGTAACTTATCTCTGGTACAGCCACAGTATAATAATAACCAGTAGTCGCAGCTCTGTCGGAACCTTTGATGTTTGTGTCCCACACTTTCATTTTTTTTGGACCACTGCGCATCATGAATTTCCCGCTGGGAGTCGATTAGTCAGAGTTAGACATTTTATACACTGCTCAACAAGTCAATAATAGATATATACTGCTCAACAATAATGAAAATTTTATTGAAAACTAAAGGGTTTATATAGTAAGTGATATGGAAGTATATATTCATTTCTTGATTCTATTGAAAAGTGGTATGCGGGGTTGAATATTTTTTATCACAATGGACAGCCTAAGTCTTGACGTTACAAGCTTTACATTAAAACCTTTCCAAACGAAGCGTTCATTTCACGTTTTTGCTTCTTTCAGTTGAAACTAAGAATAAAATTATTTGTATATGGTGATATTGAGTTATCATTGACTGATTCTTCTGGAGGAAACAATGCATATATTCCTTTGTTTGTAAAGGTTTTATGGGCTCCGCCCATTTTGACGTCACACTTAGGTAGTCCCACGATCATATACACAGGTCTGGAACTCGTATGGTGGGGAGTGGCCCAAACATTGAGGAATTTTTTGTAGTTCTCATGTTTCGCCACCTGCAGCGCTGTCCTCTATTGTCACTTTGTCAGCCAATCACAAATCAGATCCGATCAGCTTTTTGAAAGTAGGAATGATTTTTATTTATTCGAGAGAATTTTGCAAGATATAATATTTCTGTCATTGATTTTATTCATCATTCAAGTCCTAACTCTTTGTTTTGTTGTCAAAGATTAATCACGTGATCAAACCCCTAAATCCTCCTAGCGGATAAGTATAGCAACGTTTTCTTCAAAAATGGTGCCAACCCCCACCACTCGAAAAAATTTCGATGAAGTGAAATATTACCATTGAATAATTATTCAGGTAATCATGACAAATGTACTGTACGAGATAAAATGCCAATATATGGAAGATTTCAGGTGGATCAATGATACTGGTTCACACAATTCTTATTATTACACATGCCACAAATTCTCCATCTGTTGAGTCGGTGCATTGATAGTGGTAAATTCCAAGAAAATGGATTGACCTGGAAACGGTGTAATTTTTCAAGGCAATTTACGGCGCATCCAAATACCTCCCGCTAGGAGTGGATCATGCGCACTGGAATTTCATACCACGAATTTGACAGACTGCGACTACTGGTTCTTATTATACTGTGGTACAGCACACAGATTACAGTGGGTGCGTTCCATTAAGCGTTCAGTGTGATTACAGTTGAGTGTTGAGTTGAGCTTTCTCAATGTTTATTATTTGAATAAATGTTGCATGTAAGAATCAGACAATTCATAAGTTAAAGTCGTACTTCAGTAATTGAAGATCAAATTGTACGAGTGATAAGGAAACTTCCTCGCAAGCCATGGAAAGAGATATAGAGCAGTTGAATGCAGCACTAAATGCAATAAAAGTGCTGAGATCTAATGTTAGGAACGTATTCGACTCTGTCAGCAACGGCTTACGAGCAGATCATGGTGATGAGGGCAAAGAAAATAGATTTGTGTACGAATTACAGGACCTACTCACAACAGTCAACAACAATTTGCGGTAAGAAATACATAATTGAATAAAAACACAGGGACAGGTTTTCTAACCTTTCAGAGACGTTGAAAATTCAGTTTCAAACTTGACACCTCCTCCAGGAGCATTCAGTCTGGGAAACACAACCTACCTGAGCCAAGAGACAACTCAAGAACGCCAAGCTTTATATGGACAATTAGTCAATAGTTATAAATGGACAGACAAAGTAGTACTCTCAAATTTCAACTAGGAATGTTTATTGATTGATTTTTTTTTAGATCAGGGAATACAGTGCTGTAGCAGGAAACATTCTTGCAGCCAATTCCTTCAACAAAACATATAAAACTTTCAGCACCACAAAGAGAAGGAAAACACAGACCAGTAATCACAATGTACCAGCAGAGTAAGACTTAGGAATATTAGTGTATGGATTTTTATATTAACCTTGTGTGAATTTTTAGGGTCATTGATAATCTGATAACCAGCATTGACAGGCTTTTCCCTGACTTCACATTCACAACCAGTAGGCCATTGGTACCCAATCCTATAGTACAGGTTAGGTCACCCAAATGTGTATTCTTCAAGCAATTTCTTGTTTGTTCTTCTTTTAGGTATCTTTAGGGAGAGTCTTGAAAGCAATAATAGCATTCAAAGGGCTGATGATAGAATGGGTATCTGTAAAATGTCATTCAGAATCCAATGATTTGTGGGCTGAATCTCGGTATAAAGTATTCAGGAGGGTAACAGAAAATTGTCATGCTGCAATGTGTCACTTCCATTCACCTACAATGCCTGAACTAGCAGTGAGATCCTTTATGGTGAGTGTTTAGCAAATATATGAATAGATAATAATTACATATTGAGTATAGGAAAATGAAACTGATGATGTTATCAATTTTTCAGCATTGGCTGCACAGTTACAATACATTATTTAGTACTCCTTGTAAAAGATGTGGAAACCATTTGCATAATACTTTACCACCTACTTGGAGAGATTTAAGAAACTTGGAACCATATCATGAGGAATGTAAATGATAGTTATTAGTTATAATAAAAACTAGAATTTAGTGATTGAACCTTGTGATTTTTCTATTTCCTCAAAATCCAATGCAACTAAGTAACAATGTACACCGTGTCCAATGAACAACATGGCGATATCAGAAACGGCCAGTGATATGAAGAAATTAGAGAAAAGTTTCACATTCACATGCCCAAAAATATCCCATATAGAAAGTTTCAATATTCTGAGTACTTCCAGAGGTATCTGGGAAATATTTAAATTTGTGAATTTCGTTTTCATTTCCTAACTTGTCATTTCATTACAACTACATTCAGAAACTGAACTTTTGATATTGCGACTTAGCTTTGTATTGTTGAGTAATCACATTTCATTTTGTGCTAGAAATGGTTCTGAAATCATAATGTGATATGTTGCTTTATTCACAATGAAACATGGAGTAGCTCACAGAGTATAATCTAGTTTCGGCCCTCATAAAAATACAAAGTTGATGATGAATTCTAAAAGGCAGAACGTCGCAGAAAAGTTCTGTTCATATTATCGAGTAATCTTTGAAAAGGGGCTACGGCAAAATGCTGTATTACATTTATTTCGGAAAAAAAGAAAATTAAAACGAAATTTCGTTTTTTTTTTCGGATATTTTATTAAACACTTGAATGCGCGACTCCTTTCTAATTTGACCTTCGTATCACCTTTTTCCCGTTTCCGATAACCCCATACAGTTCATTCTTATATGTGTATATGAGTTTTACCTAATTTAAGATTTGTTCAAGAGTATTTATGGATATTACTGATGTAACAAAGTTTTTCTTTATATAAACTTCTCAATATGGAAACAGTAACAACGAATGTTTTTATATTGATATCTGAAATGGAACAACTGAAACATGGACAGTTGGAGAATATCGTAATAGTTATAAAATTGTAATTGAAAAATTATTCCAACCATAAGTCAGCTAACAAAAACCCTAGTATATCTATAGGAGGGGCAAGCTGGGGCAAGTTCAGAGGGCAGCCAAATTAACGAAAGAACAACTTATACAGGGCTATTCAAATTCGAGTCTATGCATGGGGATTTCGATAACGGTAAGAAATAGAGGGATGGTTAAATGGGGGCAAAGTAGCATATTTCAGAGGTTAATTATATGGATAAAAAAATCTGACCTAGCTTCTTTAGTTCTGGAGTTATACAGGACAAATCGAAAATTTCGAAATTCTTCTTTTGCCAGTATCTTTTGTGTTTCGGAAATATTGAACTATTACCAGTAAAATTTCATTTTTTTTAATTCCAGCTCTAATTTGAAGAAAAAAATATCATAGAATAAGGTATAGAGTGCCTAGGATTTGGAAGAAAATCAACATAGTGCTACATTATGGCAAAGAAAAATGTCTCTTGGAATTGTTGATTTCATTTTATTGTTATTCCGAACAATAAGTAGTGAGACTAGATAATCTGCGGAAATTCTGAAATTGATTATTCTTAAAGAATCAATTTGTCTGATTCACCTCTCATTCTCTGATATGATTCAATTACAGTTGTTATGGAATAAAAAAATTATGGAATATCACTGATATTAATCCAATATTTCCAAAACACTCTGTAATTCAGATGAAAATTCTACGTCGATATGAAACATTACTCTTGGCATTCGAAAAAATGCAATGAAAAATACAAGTCCGTTTTTGAAAGTAAAAAGTTGAGAGTGGCCCAATTTATACGATACCCTGTATATAATTTTCATTCAGATATTTGGATAGCCTGCAGAAAGTTGCTATGGCAAAAGTGGCAACATTCAAAAACAATTTTCGTAAAATAAAAAGATATAGGCAAAAGAAGAATTTCGAAATTTTCGATTTTTCATTCGATTTCAGATTTTTTTAATCCATATAATTGACCTCTGAAATATGCTATGCTACTAAGCCCCCATTTAAGCAACCCTCTCTTACCGTTATCGAAACCCCCATGCATAGACTCGAATTTGAATAGCCCTGTATAAGCGAACGGGGTGGAATTTTTCAGTTTTTGACCCCCTTAAAATGTGAAAATCCGGGGCTGACAACAAATGATGTTATGATTTCTATGGTTAGTTCTTCCTTTTCATAATTGACTTGTCAAAGTTGAACATTCCATTAGTGTCCTACTTTAAATTTTTGATGGTAACAATCGAATATTCTCTGAATATTTTATGTGAATAATAGGGTAAAAGAAATGATGAACTGTTTTCAATTTTTCGTTGTTCGTTCTCAATCCATGTGAGTAGGTCATGCGACTACAGTGAAAGTTGAAGTGAGTATTATACAACCGACATATCCCAAGAAATGATCAACTGTGAAACACGTTACGTTGCGTTTTCGTCTAGACCTAGACCCACTCTCGAGGTGGCCAATTATACCTAAACACAAACATATAGCAGAAATTCCTGTGGTTAAAAAACACTAGATAACTTTCCTTGTATAATAATTTGTAGCAAAGACTAAAGATATCGTTTTTGAGGGGTTTTATGATTGCTAACGTTACATCTGACCTACTTTCTGGATAAAATGACTCACATCTTTTTCTTGGCGCTCACATTTCTTATATAATCCATTATATAACGAGTTGAATCGTGAGAGGTGAGTGCTGGATGAAGGGACGTAAGAATGTAAAAAGTTAGGCGAAAAAGCGGCAAAAGCAGTGGGCCAAAGCGAAAAGTATTACGACAGTCCTCAGT
This sequence comes from Plagiodera versicolora, assembly GCA_037013635.1. NCBI lineage: Eukaryota > Metazoa > Arthropoda > Insecta > Coleoptera > Chrysomelidae > Plagiodera > Plagiodera versicolora. The sequence continues at coordinate 3,445,281 of CM072991.1, read as the reverse complement.
GTGAGAGAGGGGTATATGGTGGGTGTACTCTCATCGAATATACTTTTTGTCAAAGAAAAATCAAGAAATATGCAATTCCCAAAACAAGATTTTTCTTTGATAATTAAAAAGGTAAATCGCATGGTCAAGATTCACATATAATTGAAATGAAATAAGGAAGACGAATTAAATTTCTTTGAAAAATTGAATAAAATATTATCCGTCGAACTATATACCGAGTGTCCCAAATTATCGTATACATACAATATCTCGCTCATTTGACAAGATAATTTAAAAATTAAAAAAACTGTTGTGAATGGCAAAGTACTTTCATGATGACTTTGACAGACTTGTGCACCCACCTGTCACTTTTCATTTCAAAATGATATCCCCTGTACATTGTCATTGAACATTGCGTGTTATCAATTAAATCATCGATTAACTACACTAAGTTGTGTTTAAGAGTATTCAATGTTTTTCGATCAAAAAATTTATGTACTTCTTTTCAGTTTAGGAAAAAAGTCAATATAGGTAAGTGCTCGCACCTAAAGCTTCTACTCATCTTCATTTCAAACTATCTCCACGTTACTGTAGCAAGTCTCGTTTTCTTTTCAATGACCTTTTTTTCACAACACCAACGAAGTGTAAACAAAAGAGAGTTATTCATGTAATTGCAAATGAGGAAACGTATTAGAAGTATCAATAATTATTTGAAAAGGTTGTTTTAATACACATTGAGCAATTGGTAATTCAGTACTTTATATCTAAGGAATAAGAAAGTGCATTATTATCGTTTGTTGAGACACCTGTAATATACAGGATGATGTCCTAATAGTAGAAAAATGCAAATTTCATTAATACAGGTTGTTAGGGATCAAAATCTCTTTTTCAACAATAAATTCATAATAATATAATTAATAAATATATTACTCACAAATCATTCATTTCATACCTATTGTATAAGTAACAAAAAATATCGAGAGTATTCTATTTGTGAAAATCCCTCCCCACTTCATTTCAAAATATACGTTAAAAAGTGTATGACAAAAATTACTCAAATGAATAAGGTTATCTTCAAGATGTATACATACATGTATTTGGTAAGTTTATAGGTATATTTTGGTGGAAATTTCAGAAGACAATTACATAACAAAACATTTAGTAATTTTTTTACCGCGAGTCTCTTCTTATCTCTGACCACCCTGTACACTCCTTGAAGGATAGTTTGTTTTCATTCGTTCGTTAAAATTACTACGAATCCAGGTTTTCCTATTCTGATACAAAATTTATGAGATTTGAACCAACTAACAATGATTTAATTTGAATTTACATCTTGTACTCTTTCATTTCTCTTCAGATTAATCTGCATTTTTTAATAATGAAAAATTGATTTATTTCTCCAGATGTTGAAAAATAAAGTGAAATCCTCAACACAATTATGAATATCAACAATTAAAAAGTTTGCAAATATTTAGTGTTTCTGGAAACCCTAACACATCCTTCTTGTGCTAAACAATGGATCCACAGAGTGTAACGGCTAAATTTGGTGGGGACACTTTTATTCGCTCATACCATAAAACAAAATTCTTCCAGGCCATCGGAGGCAGTGCGCCGTTCACTCTTGGAGGATATTTACGTGCTAGTGTTAATTACGAATTGGTGAGTGACTCAAAAAAGTTCCGTGAAAATATTCATTATTTTATTGAAAAGAAGCTGTGGCAATGTATTTATACATTTTCTGAAATTTTGTCAGATGAAAAAATGTGCTGCTGCTACAGAGTGCCCAGTGTATCAGAATATTCGGAGAAAAATCTATTTATTTTTGTACATAAAACTATACATTTTGATAATTCACCAAGCGATGAATATTACTTTATTCACGAGAAATAAACTTATTGGAAGATGCATATCTTTCATTATTATTTCGGCTATAACAGTGCAGACAAATATGCTTTTTCAAATTACACTATCAAAAATAACAATAAAAAAACGCACAGTCGAAACATCTACGACGTCAACAACGTTACTATATAATGTCGAAAGATGCGCATCTTGAAATAAAAGTTGACGTGTTGTTTTCGAAAAGATTGTAATTTGATAATAGATATACAGTTTTCGAATTGTTTTTAAACTTTTACATCTTGTACTAATTCGAATTTTTGCCATTTTCAACTCCAATCAACACTTGAGAAATTGAAATACATGAAAATATATTGATGAGAATATCCTATCAAATCAGATATAGCCAGCGGGCGTTTTTTTATTGAAAAAGTTACGAAATTCCAAAAATGTATAACAACTTCGTTTTCTTCAAATAAAACGTATATTGAAATATTTTTGAATCATTATAGTAATACCAAAACATTGCCAAATAAAATTTGGAAGTTGATTATGGATTATCTCTGAAAGTATTTTCATTTGTTCGCGATAAAATTACCGAATTTATATTGTCCATGTCAAATTATGCGAATGCGAAGAAAAATTTACGTCAGATCGCATAATTACAGTATCTCCAAATTTTGTTGCAACCAGAAAGTTTATGATTGTATTTTTTATTGATATCTTCAATTTAGAATCGACGCTGAATTATATCTGCGCGGAAGAAGTCTAGAATATACCTAATGATATATTATTAAAAAAATTGTACATAAATATTTTGAATTTGAAAGAAAAACATGCCAAATGAAGTAAAGTGCTCTATAATTGACATAAATATTTATAATCATGAAATAATAAATCTCATGGTCTTTTAATAGATCCATAAATATATAATTTCCTATTAACTGATGTACAACTCATATTTTTAATTTGTTTGATATATATGATATGAATTTATTATAAAAGTAATGTTTCTTGAAGATCATTTTTACTTTGTTGCTGTTATTGAAACATTCTGAAAATTATAATTCAGGGTAAGTTAACATTTTAAAATTTCAATTGATCATATAATGCGGCATATAAAATTTATAACAGTCCTTACTCAATAAGTATATCAACAAAAAACATTCACATTCTAAATTTGAATAAGCAGTCACATAATATGTATATATAATTATGATTCAATACAATCAGCTGGAGCTAGATGTTACATCATTATCAGACAACTTCTTACACAATTTCCATCCTTCGATCTCACCTATACATAATACGGTTCCATCTAAAATTTCTCGAGAAAATAGATATTTTGCTGATCTGTCGTTTGAATATCCAATTTCACATAATAACACGCTCATACAGAGGGATTCATTGGGAAATGGACGTACTCTAAGGGTAGGTAGAGGTCGCCTAGCTGGTTCTGAAAAACCCCCATATGGTCTAGCGCCCTGTATAAGCGACATACAGAGTGTTTTATGTATTTCTACTATTTCTTCAATGACTCATAACTTACGATCCACATTGTATATATTATTGATTTTCACAACATAAACTCATTATCGTGTATGCTACTGAATTCCGAATGAATGAAACTAATAATCCAGGTACGGACTTGAAAAAATTAAAGGAACTTCATCATATCAATACAACACCCTGTATGACGAAATTCCGATAATTCGTTTGTGGATATGAAAAGAGCAGAAAAAATATTCCTAAACAAATGAGTTAGGTACTTCCGCATGCCATTCTTGTACCTGTTAATTTGAGTCAAAATCAATTTTTTCGATTAAAAGGTGGTACGTAATTCAAAAAAATATCTTCGACTTTTTCACATCGAATTTGTGATCTGAAACTCAAATTGTTTCTTAATTCGATTGATTGAAAGTGGAAAAATAGCCTTTAAAGATGAAAAATATATTTTTTTGAATTTCGTACCACCTTTTCATTGAAAAAATTAATTTTGACTCAAATTAACAGGTACAAAAATGGCATGCGGAAGTACCAAACTCATTTATTTAGGAATATTTTTGTCTGCTCTTTCCATATCTGCAAAACGAATTTTCGAAATTCCGTCATACAGGGTGTTATATTGAACTGATGAAGTTCCTTTAATTTTTTTAAGTCCGTACCTGGATTATTAGTTTCATTCATTCGGAATTCGGTAGCATACAGGATAATGAGTTGATGTTGTGAAAATGAATAAAATATACAATGTGGATCGTAAGTTATGAGCCCTCGAAGAAATAGAAGAAATACATAAAACACTCTGTATCTCGGTTATACAGGGCGCTAGACCCATCATATAGGGGTTTTTCAGAACCAGCTAGGCGACCTCTACCTACCCTTACAGTACGCCCATTTCCCAATGAATCACCCTGTATGAATTAGTAGTGTGAAGTATTTTCATGCAGTAGGTCAAACGTCCCGTAGGTCAAATACCATTTGTAGGGCAAATAACCTTTCGATATGTTCATTTCTCGATTTTTTTTTTCAGTAAAAAATGTCAGATCGTCAATGGGTTACCGAACCCGACGACTACGTATGTCGCCTGTCTGCCGAAACCCAAGCCATCGCTGAGGAGGAGCTGCGCGAAGACGAAAACTCCCGTCGGACCGCGCTGGCCTCCATGCGAGAATGGATCAAGCAGAACCCCAAGATAAAAAATTGTCGGATGGGTAAGAAACAGTCTGTTGTATTGGTACGAATCTGTACCCTATAATAGCATAATGACATCCTATGGACGTCCGACGGACATCCCGTCACGATATTCAGAGGGTCCAAAATTAGTACTGCGGACGTTCCAATATCTCACTTGTGAATTATTAGGCTAGAATACGAAATCATGAATTTGTTTCAAACATGATGATAAATAGTGTTTATGAAATTCATTTGTAAGCTATTATGTAATATCCGAAATAACTTGTATATTAGATATCCGGCGAGACTTCATAATCAAACGCTTCTCGTTTCGTCAGTTGTACTAATGCTCGGCGCCTATCAGAGTTGTCCAACACTTATGTACGGGAGTATTTGTGACGTATCAACACACTGTGCGTTCTTCGCGTAATTTCTAAACGCATTCCAACTCTGAGAATTTATCCTGGAAACGTTATTCTGGTTGTCGTGGTATATTTTAAAAGAATTGGTGATCTCGCACATTATTTGGGACGTCCGTTCCATTTTCATTATTAGATGTATCAATCAGGATGACGTGTCTTCGCAAAAAATTTTTTTTGGAAAATACCAATCCGGAAGTTGTATGGACGTCTTCGCAGGGAAATTTTATTAGATATATCGATCAGGGCGTTCTATTTAAGTCCGGTACATTCGGACGTCCATTATTGGATCAAAATGGGACATATCGTGTGCTATTAGGATAATGATTTTTTTTTTTCGTAGACTCCAATTTTTTGTTGCGTTTTTTGCGCTTCAAGAAGTTTCACGTGACCCTCGCCCAAGAAGCCCTGGAACGTTACGTCCTCCTGAGGCAAACCTTCGGGGTGGCCTTCAACTGCCTGGACATCACCATCCCCATGATGCAGGAGCTCACCGACCTGGGATACATGTTCGCGTGCCCTAAAAGGGACAGTAAGGGTAGGAGGGTGATAGTCACGCGGCCTGGAGTCTTCGATTTGGACAAATTCATCAACGGGGACATGTGTCGTATCCACGGCATCGTTTACGAGACTCTCATGGAGGACGAGGAGAACCAGGTGCGGGGTTTCGTGCATTTCGCCGATGGTCAAGGGGTTGGGTTCGCCTACTTGACGCTCTTTACCATCAAGGAGGCTGTTCGTATCGTCAAAAACGGGGAGGCAAGAATTCCTTTTGTTTTGTTTTGTTGCAACATAATTAGCAATTTTTTTCCAGAAAACTCTTCCTATGAGACACAAAGAAATCTACGGGATTCACGTGCATCCTTCCATGAAGTTCGCTCTCGATTTTGGAATGTCTTTGATTTCGGATAAAATCAAGAAACGTGTGAAATTGTACTCTACACTTCAGGAGGCCCTCGATGGCGGGTATATAGAAAAAGACATTCTCCCTAAAGAATATGGAGGAACGATGCCGATGTCTGAAATGATTGGTAAGAAATTACAATTTGGTTATCTTTCAATGCTACTACGAATATTTTCCAGAACTATGGAAAAAAGAATTGAACAAATGCCACCCCATCCTGATGTCGCATGACAAAATGGCTGTAAACGAAGAACTATTCAGTGCAAAGGAAAAAGAAGGAGCAGTATCAGCCCTGAGAAAGAATGGGGTTTCATGTGGATCAGAAGGTGATTCTCTTTGCGGAATCACAGGAAATTTTAGACAGTTAGAAGTGGATTGAAGAAAACAATTGTTGAACATTTTCACTTTCATCACCTTCATTTTCATCATTATCCAGAGTACTGATTTTTCCATTATGATTGTTAAAGTATTATTGAACAAATTTATTGATCTTACTATGCATAAAAACTTGTTAAGAACATATAGATAGTTAGAATAAGGAAATAAAAATCGAGAATAAATTATTTGTCATATTTATTTGCTCTCAAAAAATAAAATCAATGTTTAGTCTTTTCCAACTCCAAGCTAATTTTGGAATGTAGTCCTTTAAGTCCATGTTTAATATCATATTTATAAAAAATATTCTGCATTACTTGCTCTTTGACAGCTGAGCTAACATTTTGAATGTCAAGTTGAATTTCTGCCCATTTTTCAATTTGCTCAATAGTAAAATCTCTGAAAACCACCAACTCTTGGTTCAATCCAGATTGATCCAAGGAATCTCTAACTTCAATAATATCTTCTTTGTTGACAACAGATTGTAATTCACCTGTCACATAGTGAATATTGAAAACAGATATTATCATCACATAAATATTTTTGGGCAAAGCATGAATAAATGCAAAAAGCTCCACAATATCTTTCTTCTCCAAATCGTCTATCACTAACAAATTCAAACAACAATCATCCAGAGAGTCTAGAACTTTATCTTTTTCTGACTTGTAATACAAGTGGGGCCCATAAATTTCATGTGCCAGATTAATTGCATAGTGCTTCTTCAGAATATTGGCTACATGAGTTTTACCAACACCTTGGGAACCAATAAAGCCAAGTAACTTTTTCTTCCCAGGCCAGGTTTCTCTTTGTTCTAAAGACCTCACAACTACATCAATGACATTTTGCTGATCAAAAACGTTCTTTGATAGATCTTCCAGAATGTTTTGAATTTGTACATCACTATTAACAAAAATTTTACTAAATATTTTGGTCGAATAACCGAAAAATAAAGCTATCACAGCCATCAGCACAAAAAAAACTGTTTTAACTCTAGATGTCTTCCTTTGGACAGTTTTTAAATGAGTAATTTTTTGTGGATCAGCTAAATTACGCCCCTTCAAAGTAGTAGATTGAGATATTTGTTGAAATTCCTCCCTATCCCTATTCAAGTTTTGGGTAGACAGTCTTTGTTTCAAGTTATTTTCTAAGGCTTTGAACCTGTGACTATCACTAGTGGTAGTGTCGTCTCTTCTAGTAGGTGTTCCTGGACCAGAACCCATCATTTTGGGGTAGCGTTCATCATAGTTGTATGAATAATCAATTTCCATTGGCACTTGGTCTAATGAATATGATGTCGAGTGCTGATTGAGGAATCTGTTGGAATCATATCCTAAATCACTGAATGATAAGCTGTTGTCTTGATCAAAGTTGGTATTTCCTTTAAAAAAAAAAACATGTTTCCAAATGTCTCGATATTTTGTGATGGATTCTTACCAATAATATGTTTGCGTGAGTTGTGTGGCTTCATTGTTCCTACCGGAAGGATAACTTCTTCTATGCAAAATGTTCTTCGAATAATAGTGGGAGAGCTCTTATAAATATCTCGAGATAAAAGCCGATTAATTGTTGGAGAATTTTGTGTGGAGACGTAAAGATCTGATTCCGAATGAGACCTGTTCAATTTATTTTCGAATTCGTTCATTTTTTGCCGTACGGCTAGCCACACAACGATAACATGTCATTTTCAAATCTTAAACCAACAGCTGTTTTTTAGCTTTATAGTTCGAGGTTATAAGTGGTCCCGGTTAGGTGGCTCAAGAGATTGAACTAAATTTAAAAGAGAGAGAAGAGCTCGGCAACGCCGCGATGCATGTGTTATTGGGTTGTGTTTGCTGTGTTGCGTGATTTGTACGATGATTGTTGTAAATTGAAGTGGAGATAGTTTATTTAAAGTTTCGATGATGGTCTTGGACCATATAAAATCTAGTTATTTTTCAAAAACACTTCAGACTTTGTGGATTGATTTCCGTTGTGGACGTAAGAAAGCTTCAAACGTGCTTGAAGCTTTCGAGGTCGCGTTCATGGAACTATGAACCTAGACTCATTGTCTTTCACTTTGTCACAAATCAGTTATTTAGTTGCTACATTAACTAAAAAAAATTATAAACAGGCAGTCGAAGATATAACAAAGGTAAGAAAATCGTTTCCACATTGCCAAGATTTCGATAAGTGCTCAAAAAAAGTGTCTAAAAAATTGACAAATTGTGATAATCCGCCATGTTTTCAAGACATTTTTGTGTCGTGGGTAGGAAACTATTTTACCGATCGTGTTAGCAAAAGATGAACAAAGGTATTTTTGATTGTTTTTTGTTGCTCTCCAAAACCTGTTGAAATGTAATTAAACATTTCATATCTTTGTCCACACATTGTGTATTTCAGATATGTTGATAACATTAGTTTTGATGTACATTCTTTGACAGCTTGCATCTTTGCATGGTCTGGAGGCGGACCGTCACTTGCTCCAATGTCTGTTTTCATCAGTAGACTTCTCGGAATCTTCCTCTAAAATATCCACTTTATCCCCCCAAAACCAAGCATTATTGGATCAGTGCTCAAGTCTGCTGAACAAGCCTTCACTACCAACAGCTGTTTGTTTCATCACTGATAATCCTTTGTCAAAAAATCAAAAGGTAAGAGCCCTATCACACTCTCCATCACTTCTTCACCATACCTATTCTTTCCAGACCATAAAAGTTGGACCCCAGTTCTTCCATCAGTTGAGCAAGTGCCTTCGCCTCTCAGCTGTACAGGAAGTTGTCTTTGCACTTGCATTCTGCCATTCTGATATTACAGAAGTTCGTGTACTAGCACAGGCCCATTTAAGGTTAAGTGTCCCTGCTTTGGTTCAGTCCTACATTGACACAGAAGGAAGCAGTAGACAACACGAAGGAGGCTTGCACGAAACCACCCCTGAAGTCCTACACCTTATTTTATCCATTGTTCTCAAGAACCCCAAAGAAGTAGGCCTCACTAACGACGTCCACGCTACTTTTCTCAAAACTCTTCAAAGAGATTTCCCCAAAGACCTAGTGCCAGTTGTTCTTGCACCATTTTCTTACCCTGAACAGAGTGAATTAGCCCCAGAAATGTCATCTGAAGGCCCCGGTATAACCGGGGGAATGCTTGAAACTACAATTACCGATTTGGTGATGGAACTGGGCTACAGCCTGACCTCCTCTGTGGAAGAATGTCGCAACCATCTACTCAAACTGGGAGGCAGAGATTTGTCCCCTGCAACTGTAGCTCGAATCCTAGCTGTTATGTGCAGAACCCACAGTGGCCTAGAGGAGTCGTTCAATCTACAGGCTCCCGGGTCGCACAGCAAGAACTCAGAGAGTTGCAATTCCTGGAATATTGATGTATTCATTCAGGCTATCAAGGAAATTGTTCCTAACTTCCAATGGAATATCATTGTGGCTGAGTTGGACCATGCTGATTTTGTTATCAAAGACAGACAAGGCTTGTGCATTCTTATAAATGCGATTAGACAAGGCCTTCAAACATTTGGATTTCATCCAGAAAATTTCCCTATTGATCAATTTTATAAAAGGTGAGTGATAAGTGAAAACTTTCTCATTCTTCTTATGCTTTTTTCAATAGAGTTGTGATTTGAAAGAGTTCAGCCACTGCTTTATTTTTTACAGAAAGGTATTTCAGTCTTCATTTATTCAAGGTGTATTTATACAAGCACCAATTGAAACTGAAACGAATTTTAAGCTGGAGTTATTGTGTCCAAGCAGAAAAAAGATAAAAGTCAAGACATAACAAGATGGCTGACTCTTAACAAAGAAATTATTCTTTCCATGAGCTATGCATGTTTGAAATAAAATAATCTTGCAGGGTAAAGTTTCTGGTTTTGGTCATGTTGTAATTGTGTTTCATTCTTGATATCTATTAGGTAAAGTAGCAAATAATTAAAGTAATTAATTTCTTATTTAGAAATATTCTCTTTTGACTCACAGTAGAATAAGTTTAAGTGTATAATTATTATTTAATTTCTTACTGCTTATAGTTGATGAAATAGTTATATTTTCACTTTGAAGTGGTATATATTCAAGGACTCTGAATCACTGTTTAAACAATTGCATCATATTTGGTTTATTGTGGAACTAAAGAAATTCCAAAACAAATAGAAAGAAATGCATAATGTTGATGAAGTGAAAGCTTGATGACCTTGATGAATATTTTGAAATTCACAGGTTCAGACAATTATTATCTAAATAATCAGTTGAAATCATTGAAATAATATAAAGATTTCAAAAAAAAAAGGAGAGATTCGAAAATGAAATGAATATTAAAATATTTTATCCTTCTGTCCAGTTTATTGTTCTTTGTCTATTTGATTGAATTATTAGTTTTTATAACTTCATTTTTCAACATTGCTCATTGTATAAAGAGTGTAACAAAGTAAGAGTGAAACATTTTGGGGGCTAATTTTTAGCAAAAAAGAGATAGGGTACTTCATATAAAGAAATTCCATTGGAACATCCATTTTTTGCACAACACTAAGAGGCTGTATCGAATGAAGTTTTTTGCACTTATTTTGTTACACCCTTTATAATATTCATTATTAACTTCTTCATTTGTTTGATTTTTGTACATTGCCATGGCATACTGAAGTTGAACGATCCTAGCTTTTCCCCTTCTACTTCATGCCTTGATCCCTCGTTTTTCTTTTCTGATATCTTTTATTTTTTATTTCGATTATTTAGATAATAGGAATCTTTGATTTCAAAATGAAACATCGCTAATAACATTCAAACAACAATAAATATTTTTTTAATTCATGGTATAGGATGTATTGGATGATTATAGAAATTGATTTGATTTCTCTGCGAGTCCCTAGTAGTAAAAAATCTCATTTTAGGTGGCAGAACGTGGAGGGGCAGTTGAGCCTGATCCAGCACATCCTAAAGAACCCCGACGTGTTCTGTTTCGCCGACTACTCCTGCATCCCCGTGGCCGTCGACGTTTTGAAAACTCCCCCCGAACAAGACGCCAAAGAACTAGCCAACTGGCGCTCTCTGCAACTCGTCGAGCTCCTGCTCAACCTGTCCGAGTGTGGTCTCTACGCGCATATGCAGGACTTTTTCAAAATCCCCATGCACAGCTGTCCGGACGTACTGGTGTTGGCTCTGTTGCAGATAACCGGACCGGTTACTTTAATGCGACAGGAATTGCTGACCAATTTAATTCCCATTTTTCTCGGGAACCACCCCAATTCCGCCATTATCCTCCACCACGCGTGGCACGCGCAAAGCATCAACATCAAGCCAATCATTATGCATGCTATGGCTGAATGGTATGCTAGAGGAGACTGTGATCAGGCGAGGCTGTCCAGGATATTGGACGTGGCGCAGGATTTGAAAGCGCTGTCTATGTTGTTGAACGCACAATCGGCGCAAAGTTATCCATTTATTATCGATTTGGCGTGTCTCGCTTCTAGAAGGTAAAATGATGATGCTTTTTGTTTGTATTTCAACCCAAAACACACGAATTTGATAATATTATCGGGACATTATGATATCTGCAATCCTACCCTATTTTTCTTTGTCGTTTTTGAAAAAGATTGTTAAGCTAACTGGCCATTTTTTTAACAAAACATTACATATAAGAAAAAGATTGATCATCTCAGAGAAACATCAAGAATTATTCAGATTCAACAATGTACAAGATTGGCAAATTTTGGTGTTTCTATAGGGTAATCCGGTAACTATAGTTCGGTTCACTAGCTAAAATCAAATTGGCCATTGTCTTTTGTTTCTGAGTTTCTGAGTTCAGTTTTGTGACTTTTTGACACTCACATCGTGAATACACTGCTATTTTTATATCAATCACACTAAGACATTGGTATGAATAGTATGACAGATTGATGTTCAACCAGTCAATGGTTGACCACATAATTGGTGTTTATCATTTACAATTTCTTTTGTGAAATTAGCCTTCTAAATTGACGAGAAAATATGGTTGAATATGAGTTGAAATTCAATATTAGTACAAAATCGACATATACAGGGACTTCCTTCATAAGTTAACGCGATCTATATAAGAAGAACTAGGAGTACCATAATTAAAAAAAATTAGGTATACACTGAAAGAGGTATGGAAAATCCAACAAAACTATTTTAGTCATTGGGACTTCTTTGTTTCTTCAAATAGAACACTCCATATTTTATATGATTTTTGAATTTCTCCTATAATTTCAATTCCATTTGATATATTGCACCCTATATCTAAAATTAACTGTTCTTGAGAAATTCGAGTTTTTGAAAAAATGACATGCAGCATAGACATTGATTCAACCTTCAACATTGATGAATCAATGCATATCTCCAAAAGTTAGTATCTACATGAAAATGTCATATGTTTGATGGACTGCATCTGTCACTTAAAAAAAAAGTTAACTTTGAAACGGCCAATTTTAAAGAAAGTATGTATGTAATACATGAAATTTTAGAAATAATATATTGCAATACATAAAATTGAATTGAAATCATAAGAGGAAATCAAAAATCATATGAAATAAAGGGTTTTCTATTTGAAATAAAAAAGATGGCACCACTACCAGAGAAACCGAAAGTTTGCTGCTCCTAGTTCTCCTTTAATAGATCGCGTCAACTCAAGAAGGAACTCTCTGTATATTTTTAGCCGTGTCTGCCTTTGATCGATAATGTTACTCACAAATAAATATTTCGAAACCGTTTTAGAGAGTACCTCAAGTTGGAGAAATGGTTATCAGACAAAATAAATGAGCACAGCGAGGCTTTCGTGATGGCGTGCATCAAGTTCCTGCACCGCCGCTGCCCACCCAAAGAAGACGCCTTCAACAAGGCGGTTCCGCTACCCACCGAGACGCTTACTACGATGATCGTCTGCCTGCAACGTTGCATGAACAGCGTGTCGCCTGATTGTCAGGAAGCAATTTTGACTGTGGTCGGAAATTGTTCATTGATTGTCAAGTCGAGACAGCAGCAACAGCAGCCTGCACTCATGCGATCTAGAGGGTTGGACGCAGGTCTTAATCCTTCTGTGTTTGCGGCGCAGTTATACAATCCTTCGACGGTTGATCCCATGCCAGTTTTGAACTCGAGTTTGGCCAATATGAGCTTGGCAGGTAATTCTTATTGTCATTGGGTTTTCAATTTTGATGAATAATTTAGTCATGTGACTGACTTTTCGTTGATTAACTTTCCATGTCGGCGCCCTCCTGTGGACTAAATTACTGTTGGTGTTCAATTTATGGTATTTATTTTGAAAAAATATCGAACAAATCTTAAAAAACAGAATTCTATAACTGTATGTCATATGAAATTGGGAATTCTGGATATTCAAGAAACGGCAGTTGATAGAAAACACTTCTATCCACTGTGAATGAATGTATTGTAAAATTATTAGAACCACGCTACTACCGAGATGATGAACTACAGTTTATTCAAAGCATCCGCTATTTTATTGAATTCATCACATTTATAGTTCGTTTAATTGAGCAAGATAGTTGGGACGGCTTTCCAATCTTTATTTTTTATAAGGATATTCTAAAACTTGAAGCTAGGAGAAATTCCTTCTACTAGAAGTAACTAGCTTTAATGATGGATCAAATATTTCTCTCCATATAAATTTTGGAATCGTTGTGAAGTCTGTGAAGTGTTATAATTATTGATGCTTTAATGTTCAAACTATCTCTCGAAATAATCATTCGAAATTGAACGTTTTGGCACATTAAAATGGTTGTTTTCTCTTGTTCAAATTGAAGAGGCCTTCGCAGGCCAAACCGGTACTGCCTTCAACATGCAAGGAGGATTGGGTCCACTCGTGCCTTCACCCGGTTCACCGTCGCGTCTTATAAACGCGGCCGGCCCATCCAACAACTCATACCCCACAATACCGATGGGGCACCAAGGACCCGTCGGTACTGGTTCCTCGTTGGTCCTTGGAGTGAATCAGGTGAGCCGATTTTTATTTCTGAATGTGGTAATCATTTTTTTAATTTTAATTCGAAGGGTCGGATTTTTGTTTCTAGGAAATTTTTGTTTTTACATGAATTTTTTAAAGAGGGAAGAAACTTTGAGGGTTTTCTACTGATTTTTTGAGAATTTTTAAAAATAATTTCCGCCGGAAATAGTGGTCTCGCCACCATGGGAATTTATACACACTATTAGGAATAATTCATCTTCCATATAATAGGAATAGCAAAAGGAATGGACTGTATAAAATTGATAAAGCATTACTTGAATAGTTCAAAGAAGGGATATCGCCTGTTAGCAGAAAAATTATAAGAGAAATTTACGATGATTTTACATTTTTTAGAAGTCAAAAAAGTTACTTTTTTTTCGATTGTATACACAATTTTCTGTAACCGCCAGCATTACCCATTTTTTGCGGGCATTCCAGAGGTTACGTTTTTTTCGAATCGCATACGCATTATTTAATATTTGAAATGTGGATTTTTAATTCCGTAGCTGAGCAATTTAGGCAGGATTGTTCCCAATCCGGCAATCGACAAGAGTAGACAGTCCGAGTACAATTTGTTTCCCGAAATATCGCCGCACGTTTCGAAGGACATCGAAGACGAAGCGAACAATTACTTCCAGAGGATCTACAATCACCCTCCCAACCCGACCTTGTCCATCGACGACGTATTAGCAATGCTGAAGCGCTTCCAAGACTCACACAACAAACGAGAGAAAGAAGTAAGGACATTTTTCTTGTGTCATTCTATGATTCTGTAACTACGGCATCGGTTAATTAGTCTAGTCCTACAATTTTTGCAGCTGAATTGAAAGGTGGCAACAGAAAACAGTTCAGTATTCTGAAACAAGAAATAATCGGTATATTCTTGACTTTTGGAAACCATAAAATTTTTCACTCAATATATCCTAGGCTGAAATGTGCGTCAACTATTTTGCAAATATCGACAGATGGAATTCGTAAATTTAACTTAAAAGGATCAAACAACGTTAAGTTCATTATTAATATATGAAATAATTTTGCACCTATCGAAATGTATTCTTGTAGAGTATAAAACTGGCATATTTGAAACAGAGTCACACGATTAACGATTTTATGACTCCCAAAAAAATACAAATAATATAAATAATATATTGTTGTGAACTGTCCGACACATACTTGGTTGGAAAGAAAACATCTTCCATGAAGGAATTTAATGGGAGCAAAAAGAATAGCCTATTTGAGATTGGGATAGCACAAGGATTCCATCTCGATAATTTGAAGAGAGGATAGGAGGGCATTTCTACGCAGATTGGTTACGTGACCTATGACGTGACACTCTCACACACCACATACTTGTGTACTAGTATTATGAGAGAATATTTCGGACAATTTTTCGTAGGATAGGTATTTGAAAATATTGAACTGAATCATTTATTCCATTCAATTTGTAAAGGTAGTCCAATCTTTATGGCTGGTGTTGCCGCGAAAATAAAAGAAAATTCTCAAAAGCGACAATCATCATAAAAATAAAAGACATTATGAATAAATTGATGACGTCTGTTATGGAATTGCCCCAAAAATACCACTTAACAATATGTACTTTTTGCAGGTTTTGTAAATTGTCGAAATATTTTAAACGTTGACTTAATCATCTATTGTTTTAGCAACCACTGTTCAGCACAGAATGGAGTGACCGCCGTGAGTCGGGAGGGGACGATGGAAGGGAATGAATTTGGGAGAAAAGCAATGTGCCTGTCTTGTTTATGTGGGATTATAATATACTTGCTCTTCATATTATTCTCATAGATTTTTTCTGATATGGAGGAAAAATTCTTTCCGACCCTGTATATCCCTTCTATATTAATATTCAAACAATATGTGAGGTATATTAATTAATAAGTTTCAGGAATCAGTTTCAGTTGTCCCTTATAATAAACCAGTAGATCATCTGCACCTGACGTCACAGCATCGAAGGGAAACAGTAACTGCAAATAATAGTGTGTTGTCTGGAGAATGCTTATTTCAAAAAATCAGTAAACTAGCACTTTGAAACACAAAAGAAATTTACGAATGGAACGTCCAAATCAGAAAGACACTGCCATGCTCTATAGAATAGTAAAAGTCCAGGCGTTGTTTTTTTGCTCTTACTATTGTGATCGATAAAAAATGCTGATAATTTGTCGAATTATGCGATGCCGTAGTTATGAAACTGCTGAAGAACACTCATTTGTACAACCCTTTACGTAACACGTTGATTTCCGTAGGTGTTCAATTGCATGTTGAGAAGTTTGTTTGAAGAATACAAATTTTTCCCGCAATATCCCGACAAGGAGTTGCACGTCACTGCTCAGCTGTTCGGTGGGATCATCGAGCGAGGTATTGTAACGTCCTACGTCGCCCTTGGATTGGCCCTGAGGTTCGTACTGGAGGCGTTGAAAAAGCCGGAGGGCTCCAAGATGTACTATTTTGGCATTGCTGCTTTGGACCGCTTCAAGGGTCGCCTGAAAGAGTATCACAAGTACTGCGAACACGTTAGAGGCATTGCGCATTTTGGCGACTTTCCGCAGCATCTTCAGGTATGTACTTGATGAATTCAATAAATACATACGAAAATTCGAATTTGATACAAAATTATACACGATACCAACATAAGGTAAAAGCTATCTTTCTTAGTTTGGTCGACTCGAGTTGGGTTTAGCACAAGTTGAATTCTCCCTGACCCGAGTTCGAAATCTATATAATGACTGAAATATCAACATATCATTTGATTTCTGTAAAAATATTCTTTGTGATACTACTTAGCTGATAAGTGTATTGTACTTTATAACTACATAGTTTCATTGATAATGGATATAAATATTTTTTCAAATCAAAATTCAAGCCAAAAATATGAATGAATCAATTTCAAATAAAAAATTCCTTTTTTACTTTAGTTCGACCCAAGATACGTGAATCTCAATTCGAGTATACTCGAGTTTTGTTTCAACCAAGTTGGTACATCATTACGCCAAATAATTTCTCATATTTTGCGTAGGAGTACGTTGAATACGGTTTACAAAGTTTGGAGCCGCCCCACAAACCGGAGGGCCCAGTATTGCCGGCCAGCTTGGCTGCTATGCTGGCACCTCCTCCTCCTCCAGTATCCTCATCGAGCGCTTACAAACCGATCGCAGCGTCGTCTTCCGGAGCGGCAACAATGACCCCTTCCAAAATCACTGCTTCGGCAGCGAGCACGTTGGGAAGCAGACCGTCCATAGCTAACGCTACCAATATCGACACGCTGTTGGTAGCTACCGAAAAGGTTGGTTGGACATGTACAAATTCATTAGTGAAGCCATATAGGTTTGGGGTAAATTTATTGGGGGTATGGGAAAAATCTATAATAGTAACAAGAAGAGCAAGTGTATTATAATTATAATCCCACGTGATCAAAAGAGAAAATTTCGCATTTTGCTATATTGCTTCCTTTTCACTGTCCTCACTCGACTGACTAGTCAGTCATCCCTATGCCGAACACATAGCGGCGGGTAGGATTGAAGAGGCGGTCCATTCTGTGCTGAGTAAAGGTGGCTACAAGAACTATAGTATATTTATTCAAGCAAGATAGCTACGAGTTCGCTGGAAAATGCGGTGTTGCTGTTATTTTTCCAACGGGAGTGAATAAATATGTTGGATTTATTTTTATACAAAATATTCGATATGCGATCATTTTCTGGTCATACCTTCTTAATGCGCACGTCATTTAGGTCATTTAGATGTAAGAATAAAAATGAGTTTTTGACAGAACATGTTTCCATTTCGACTTGAATAAACAAACCGCAAGCAGGCCAAATTAGTGGTTTGTTCATATATTTTATAAAATTCAAAAAAATACATACTTTTTTTTGTTTTTATATTTTTATTTGTGAAGAATTGTCGTTTCATTTTGTTATTTGATGTTTATCTTATTTTCACTGCGACTGAAATTGAATAAATGATTCAGTTTAATTTATTCAAATACCTTTATGTGAGATCATCGTAATTCTCATTATTTCTTCCTGACTGCTCGCATTATGTAAAGATATCGAACGATATCCCCCTTTGGACTAGATATCGTGGTTTCTTAATTTTAGCAGAGCAAATTTACCACTCTCATTAAGCTTCTATATTATAGATGAATTATTTGTATATTATTATTGAGGTATACATACAAAGCAGAGTATAAAAATTCAATCATAGTCTTTTAACTGTAAGTGGTTCTTTGCGCACCAGTCTGATACAAAATCAGCTAAGAAAATCGATTTATTTCCGTAATTTAGGATGATAAGGTGGTAGCACCGCCCGAGCAGATTCAAGACAAGATGGCGTTCATCTTCAACAACTTGAGCCAACTGAATTTGAAGCAAAAATGTGACGAATTAAAGGAGATCGTATTGGAAGATTACTATCCTTGGTTGGCTCAGTACCTCGTTATGAAAAGAGCATCCATCGAATTCAACTTCCACGCATTATACTCTAATTTTTTGGATACTCTAGGCAGCAATGATTTATTGAAATGTGTTACCAGGGAAACATTTAGGTGAGCATGTTCATGACCGAAAAACTCCTCGATGTTAACATTCGTTTTTTTTTCTTTTTTCAGAAACATACGAGTCTTGTTGAGGTCTGACAAAGCAATAGCTAATTTTTCAGACAGATCTCTGTTAAAGAATCTTGGCCATTGGCTTGGAATGTTGACATTATCACGGAGTAAACCCATTCTCCAGATCGACTTAGACCTCAAATCGCTATTGGTCGAAGCTTACCACAAGGGGCAGCAAGAGTTGCTCTATGTGGTTCCCTTCGTGGCCAAAGTCCTGGAATCGTGTGCCAAAAGCAAGGTAATGTAAAGATTCCGGCGGATACTAATCCAAAAAAATTTAATTGAATACTAACTGAAATATCAACACAATGAATTAATTAATAAATAAAATAGATTCATTCTTCTATTGTTTCAGTCGCATGATTTTCACAGTTGACCGACAAAATGACCGTAAACTAACGTTTATTTTTGGAATTTACAAGGTGCGAACCAAAAGTTGCAGAACTCAATTAGTCTATTGAATTTAAAATAATTGTTCGATTGAATACAGTGAAATGCAGGTCTGAGAAGGTTTTCGAATGGCTTTTAGCTCATTTTTCGGCACAGCGTAGAGAATGGCGGTCGCCGCCTTCTGAATGAATATCATAACGTTTTCCTTTCATGACCAAATTAAATTTTTCATACGAAGAAAGTCATACGGTGCCATATCAGGCGAATATGGTTGGTCATTAAGGCTCAACATTCAATATTTGGTGAAAAAAAAAAATTTTAGCAATTTCAAATCCGCCCTTGTTTTGCTCATTTTCAAATGAAACAACAAAGTGTCGTATCTCAGCTACTATGAGCCCGAAAATTTGTTGAGATGGAGAAACTAGAAGATAAGGAACTCCTGGAACTTTTGAATTGCACCTTGAATTGATATTTCGGAGCATTTTACGATTGGAATGAATCTGAATGTTTCACTTATCCTACACAACCCGCCAACGATTTCTATGAATCGCAATGAAGGTTTTCTCTATACAAGCAGGTCTTCAAACCACCAAACCCATGGACAATCTCGATCATGAACGTACTGGCCGAGTTGCACTCCGAAGCCGATCTCAAACTGACGTTGAAGTTCGAGATCGAGGTGTTGTGCAAGCACCTCGAGATCGACGTGGCACAGCTGAAGCCGTCCATCTACCTCAAGGATCCGGAACGCATCCGGAAAATCGAGTACCAGCTGTCGCAGCCGGTGAAGAAGGACGCGTCTCAGCCGATGCAGATGTCCGGCAATCAGGCCGGTAACCTCACCGATCAGGAGCTGGCGAATATCATGCCTAGTCGGCAGACGGGATCACCACAGGTCGTGCAAAACAACAGCGCTACTCCAACGAACGCTCTGGCTGGACCGCCTGAACCCAGGTACGTGTACGATTCTTCTTCGTTGTTGTTTTTTTTTAGTCGATATGTACGATGTGAGCCCAAGTTAGGCGCCGATTAGTCTCCAAAATAGCTCTTTATTTGGAAGAGCTTATGTGACAAATGAAATTAAATATGGACGACTGAAGCATAATTGGATTCTGAATAATCATTACACCATGTATTTTTAGCCGTAAAATTTTTTTAGACCTGAATACAATTCTGAGTATGGTTGTTTGTTGAAGTGGTGCCACATTTGCAATATCAAATGTGTGATATGATTTGAGGCATATTTAACTAATACAGTCTATTTGAAAGTGCGGTGTTGTTGCTGTTCCATAACATATACCCTGTGTCCAAGATAAGGATGTCTATCATGGGGATCTCGGAAACCATAAGAGATACGGAAATTTTATGACTACTTCACATTTATACACTGTGTCCGTAAAGTATGGAACAAATTCATTTTTAGCTAAACAGGTCATTTCAAGAAATAATCCTGAAACACGTCGATTATTAATTCTAATTTACCGTATTTTAAAATAATAATGTAATATACAGGGTGAATTACGTTCGAGTAATGACGTCACCGTCATTCTTTTTCAATGGAACACCCCTATTTTGTCTCAATATTCGGATTACTCAAGCTGAGCTGATTTCAAACATGTATCACATGTTGATTCCAATTGGTACAGGGTGGACAAAAATACAATAGTTTTGTGTGTGCTCATAAAGTAACGCGTAACATTCTTTGTTAGGTAAATTAACAATATTATCAAAAATACTTATTATCTAGCGGCAATTGGTTTAAATGTAACACCCCGTAGTTTGCTACATGTTTAGAGAAATAAAAATGAGCTGTTTCCAAACATGTTTGGTACTTGTGGTCTAGCAGACAGAATATGAAATCAACATTAGAATCAACATGTGATACATTTTTGGAATCAGCTCAGCTAGAGTAATCCGAATATTGAGACAAAATGGGGGTGTTCCATTAAAAAAAATGACGGTAACGTCATTACTCGAATGTAATTCACCCTGTATATCACATTATTATTTTAAAATACGGTAAATTAAAAACAAAAATCGACGTGTTTCAGGATTATTTCTTAAAATGACCTGTTTAGCTAAAAATGAATTTGTTCCATACTTTACGGACACAGTGTATAAACTGTTGATTATAGATTAAAGAATCCGGGAATTCTACAGTGAACTATATTTATGAGTGAAAATTCGTGTTATTTCGTTCTATTCTTTAGAAACAAAATATGTGATTTAATTGATTCATTTTAATTTTATTCCAGTTATATGTATGATTTTGTGTTTCCACTCGATTTATTTTCTATTTTATCGGGTTTCATTCTATTCTTTTCTTATTCACTCCATAAAATCTCCTTTAATTATGAGTCTACATGACCCTATGTGAGCGTCAATCTATTTAGTAATGGTCGTAATTGGGCGTCGATTTGTATTCAGCCGACTCGTTTCAGGTTCAACTTCACAGACATCCAGATAGCGGGCATGCAGGCCTTCCAAACGCACACCGTGGTGTCGCCGTCGATTGTGCTTTTCCAGTCGCAACCCCAGCTGAAAACTCTGGTGAGGGGTTCCATCGAACGCGCCGTCCAAGAGTGGATCGTTCCCGTCGTTGACAGGTACGACACAAATGTTTTTTTTTATACCTCTAGGCGGTACCCAAAATCGTTCCTTTCTCTTGTAGGTCCATGAAAATATCGTTGCAAACCTGCGAGCAAATCATTCGAAAAGATTTCGCTATGGATCCCGACGAGAATCGAATGCGATTAGCCGCGCATTACATGGTGCGCAATCTCACTGCCGGAATGGCAATGATCACGTGTCGGGATCAGCTGTTGGCGGCCATCAATACGCACTTGAAACAGGCACTTTTGACCAACTTGGTTTCGCCCACCAATCAGCAGAAAGACATGATCGAACAAGTAATTTCTCGTTGTGGAGCTGAGGGTGGCGGATGTTTTAATGATTAATTTTTTCAGGCTGCTGGCGTGATTGCGAACGATAACATGGAGCTTGCTTGTGCATTTATACAGAAAACTGCCGTCGAAAAAGCCATCCCTGAGATTGACAAGAGGCTGATGAGCGAGTACGAGATAAGGAAAATGGCTAGACAAGAGGGAAGGTGGGTGCACACTATTCTTAAGACTCGAACACTTTCTGAACCAATGATAATATTTATTCGAATTTGGGGTAGATTGGCAATGGTATTTGCTGCTGAAGAATTTTTCTGATAGATAAATGGTTGAATTGTGATTATATTTTTTGTTAGGCGGCACTGCGATGCCGTAGCAATGACGTTTCAAGCAGAGAGAATGCCCGAACCGATCCGATTGAAAGTAGGTGGCATTTCTAGCAATCAAATGGCAGTTTACGAGGAGTTCGCTAGGAATATTCCAGGTTTTTTACCCAGCGAAAGAGACGCTACGATGTTTATGCAAAAACAGGTAATAAAATGGATATTAATTACAAATTGATTGATACATTATCTTGATGTAGCCGGAAATAATTGTCGTTTTTAATAATGTATTTATCCATCCTTTGAAACAAGATGCATGCATTTATTCTCGAGGTATTTTTTTAAATTCAAATCCACAAAAATATGCAGTACCTACTTGAGGAGATATGTTTCAGAATGATTGGAATTTATTGAATTCAATATGATGTTTTATTATTAATCTAACTAAATTTCCACTTTATCAATATTTAATTAATTACAGAGCATGCCCCCGATCGAGAATCAGAATCTTCCGGCGCAGGCCCCTTTTCCCGTGTCCCAAACAGCCCTGGCTACCGACGAAATGACGATCATGTGCGAAAAACTGGTCGTCGAGGTGGATCAATTCGTTCAAGCCACCACCGGCCAGGTCCAATACGCGCCCATCAGTGCCACCATGTTGGTGCTCAGAGATTGTTTGGTGCATATGCTGAGGAACAGGGATCTGGCGTCGCCCCAAGCTATCGTACAAAAAGTAAGTGTCCAAAATACTGATTAGTTAATCTACTTGCTACTCAAATCTACCAGTCAGGCACACTACAACTTCTCCAGAAGTTAGGTGCAATATCATTCTGTTAAAGTATAGCATTTACCCTGTAATGTAACATTAATTCAATAAAATTATTTATTTATTTTATTATTTATTTTGATCACAAATTTATAAAACTGTCGTTGGATCACCAGATATAATAAAATTAATCATGAATACGTCAAAGATAATTTCTGATAATCAACATGCGCACCCGCTGAGTCAGTTTCTTATTTGTTAGGTCCAGTTTACCAATATTTTTAATCGCGATTAAACTTGAAGTGGGTTTTCAAATCGCAATTAACATACTGAATCGTTTCACCTCGTTTGAATTAACTAATCGCGATTTGGTAAAGTTGGCCATTGTCGATGGATTAAACTGTGAAAAGAGATTGAGGTATTTGTCATTTTCGAAGAGTTGATAATCTTGCTCTCGAGGACGATAGTAATAAATGATCCAAAGAAAGTATATATTCTAAAGATACTGACTTTTCCATGCGAAAACTCACATATAGTAAACAATGCAGAAATGCTGAATGTTTTTTGCCTTCTAAAAATAAATATCGATAATGTCTAGTAATCCGTACTTCTTACTATCGAAATAAAAATCATAAAGTAATAAAATTTACTGATTTCTTGCACTAAATATTTCGTTGTTAGTATACATTTCCTATACATGTCCCTATATGTTATTTAAGTGCGCAGATGTTTTTTTGGTATCTTACATTCATATGTACATTTGGTCGAGTTTGTAATGTAATCAATTGAAACAAAAATTCTTATATACAGAATAAATTAATTCTTGATTTAAGAAAGTTGTTTCTCTGATGATCATGTAAATATTAATAAATGAATTGTATATATGTATATGTTATTACATATTGTAGCAATAAACAAAAATTGTCAGTTCTCTTAGTACGACGTAATATTACTGGTTCCTTGGCCGTCATTATAACCAGATTATACTGTTTTTGTTGATTCACAGCTTTCGCGATTTCGTGTTCTTTAGTAGATAGACTTCGTAAAAACCAAAACCATCGTAAATTTTTGTTCCACAGTGCGTGGAGAGCCTCCAGGACTGTTTGGTGCCCCCTATGAACGAAACAGACGCGGTAGTGATGCGTTTCAAGGAACTCATTCTACGCACCCTCAAAACGATGCAGGATCCTCGTGTATACGGCCAACAATGGACCAACAAGCTGGTCACCCGCTACCTCACCGAGTGCAGAGACGAACCACATCGTTACAACATAGAAGCCGTCGATATCCTCATCAAGGTAACAAATTCTACATCGAAAAACCACGAGAAAAACACCTTCAACCTGTTTTCTTCCACAGTCTGGCCTAGTGAATGTCCCCCAATACGACCTGGCTTTGGCGCAGTGCATGGAGAACGGCGTCAACTACATGGGCGTCAACTTCTCCATGCAGCTGGTGCAGATGTACCTGATCGACGACAGATCGGGACAGTTCGTCACCGAGAGCGACCTCTGCAATACTGTCGAGATGCTCGCCAAGATCCAGACGCACAGTAGGCAGCCTCCAGAAGGCTTGGGCAACATCATCGATCATCTTAGGCAGAACGAGTCTGGGGCTTTCTTCGGCGATAGGGCGCCAATGGGACCGACCGTCCACATACACAACGGAATTTTGATGGTAGGTCGTTTCGTGAATGTATACTGGATGTTTTAAACTGGATCCTTACCATTGATGATGAAATTCGATACCTTTCAAAAGAGGTGTCGCTTGCCGTAGGGTTCCATTTAAAAGAGAAGCACTGTAGTATTTCCATGAATCGTTGTTTAAATAAAATAAAAGCAATCATTTAATTTTTCGAATAAGATATATGCTCATACATCAGTGTATTATTCTTTGTATGCAAATGAAAATACCTGAAAGTATATGAAATAAATATTGTAATATAACTCGGATGTTATCTTCAAAGTGAAAATCCCATTCCTCTACTTAAAATTTTTTCCTCCAATTCAATAATTAATTTAGAATCCGACAAACTAAAATTAATAAATGGAAGGATACTGTTTGTATTGCATTCGTGATGTTGAAAAGCAATCAGAATACAATAACTGTCTTCCTCAAATAAAAAGACTGAAGGGGAATTTTCTGTTATAGGTGAGAGCTCCCAACTACGAAGATCCACCCGGTTTGGTGGAAAAGACCGATCAGTTGTTGCGAGACTGGATCACGATTTATCACTCGCAACAGCAAGGCCGCGACTCTTCCAAGGCTTTCGGCATATTTGTACACCAGATGAATGTGTTAGGCATCCTGAAAACTGACGATTTAATTACCCGATTTTTCCGACTGTCGACGCAATTGTGCGTCGAGACCGTGTATAGGATATTGGCGGAGAAGAGCATCCCGAGCGTGACGCTGATGAGGAGCAAATGCTACCACACCCTCGATGCTTTTGTGAGATTGGTGGCGTTGCTGGTTAGGCATTCCGGTGAGAACAACAATACCACGACGAAGGTGCATTTGTTGAATAAGGTGTTGGGTGAGTGTTTTTCGATTGTTTTCTGGTGATTCTGAATAATTGGTGATTATACAGTATCGGAAATAATTTATCTAAGGTGTTGTGATTTAATGAAACGCGGAAATTATAGCCTCCTAACATTTTGGATAATTTCTTCAATAACAATATTCATTACATGTTAGGAAAAACTTTATCATGTATTCATCATGAGAAGACAATGGCAATGCCGTATTTTTGGAATTATTCAGACCCCCACATTTCTTGAGCAATTGTTTACACATATTTGATCAAAGGAATTTTGTGATCATTCCTTGAAATCTCATAGTACAATTCTTTCTTCCTATTCGTACTTCCATTCAGAAGTTTATTATTCAGAAATCTTGTTCTCATTTAAATTTTGGTATACATTCCATAAAAAAAAAACCGACTATGTGTGCAACCATTAGTTGACTGTTTCACTGTCAACTGTGTGTAAACTGTGGTTTGTTTAGTATAAATATGACAATTGCTCAAATTGTAGGGTCTAATTTATTCCAAAAATATAGCTTTTTCAATGTTTTCTCATGATGAAGTGATTTACTAACATAAGCGTTATTTAAGAAGTTAGCTAGCTGTACAATGTTCAAGAATAGAAGGTGACATTTCAACTTTGAAAAGGAATATCTTGAAAAATATAATTTTCCCAGCGATAATTCTATCAAATTCGTGTTTTTTGGACCAAAATACGTTACGAGTTACCAAGAAAAATTTTCACTTAAAAATTGGTCACATGACAAGTGTAATTTCACCGAAGTCAATTCCAATATTCGGCGTCTAAAACTGCTTATTTTGTGTAAGACGCCGAATATTAACACAATGCTCGGGCACGACAATTTTATGTACAATCGCAAACATTTTCATTCATTGTCTTTGGCGCTCATAAAATACGCTCGTCAGACGAGCAACGCCTATTGAAAATCGCCTACGCTTCGCGAATTCTTTCTCAAATAGAGTGGTTCCTACAGTTTGTGTCAATCTGCGGTATTGTCGATATAAATTCTAGAGATAACGAAGCCAGTGGATACCATCGACGGGGTCTAATCGTTTATAAAAATAATACTTTCACGATTGCATCCGCCGGTTTCCGACGATCCTACAGACTGCACCAATTCATAACAAGGAAAGAACTACAGCTTTGTGTATGTACTAGGTATTGTCGCCGGCTGTCTCTTGCAAGACCATGACAATCGCGGCGTCGAGTTCCAACAGCTGGCATACCAGCGCATCTTCACCATGCTATTCTTGGAGCTGAATGTACCGGAGCCCATTTTCGAGTCTATGAATGTACACGTGTTGACGGCGTTCTGTCACACATTGCACATTCTGCGCCCGTCAAAGGCGGCAGGCTTTTGCTACGCTTGGCTGGAGCTCGTCTCCAACAGGGTGTTCATGGGCCGCATGCTCGTGACGACGCCTCAACAGAAGTGCTGGCCGCTGTACGCGCAGCTGCTCATCGATCTCTTCAAGTACCTGTCGCCGTTCCTGCGCAACGCCGAGCTCGCCAAGCCCGTCACCATGCTCTACAGAGGCACGTTGAGGGTGTTGCTCGTGCTGCTGCACGATTTTCCCGAATTCCTCTGTGACTACCACTATGGCTTCTGCGACGTCATCCCGCCCAATTGCATCCAGATGCGCAACCTCATCTTATCGGCGTTCCCCCGTAACATGCGACTACCCGATCCGTTCACGCCCAACCTCAAGGTGGATATGCTGCAGGAGATCACCTTCGGGCCGCGGATCCTCACCAACGTGTCGCAGCTCATCGCGCCGCCGCAATTCAAAAAGGACCTCGATTCCTACCTCAAGGCGAGAGCGCCGGTCACGTTCCTCTCCGAGTTGCGTAGCAACCTACAGGTAAGTTTGATGGATGTGAATTTGACTGAAAATGGAATTCAAGTCGATCGTGAAGTCTATTTGAATTTGTTTGGAACTCCGGTGATTGATGTCTGTTGTATTTGATTTACACGGGAAGTTTCATCCTAATTCAAGGAGCGACACCAGTGTAACCCATGAAAAATAAGGTTCGGATTTTCGCGATATTTTTTTAAAGAAAGTTTTCGATAGAATCTTCCAAATTTTTTGGACATATGGCATATTTTCAGCTATATTTAAGGATTTTTTTTTATACAAAAATAATGATAAATAACCGAGTTATGTGCTGTTTATGAAAGTGCCAAAAAAAGTTTCCCAACTGCAGACATGATTTCGCTGAAACAAAAAATCTCAAAAAGGTCATTAAAGTTGGAGGTATTTCCTATACCATGACCTTAATAAAATGGCGTAGTTCTGAAAAAAGTTTTGTTTTTTTAGATAAAAATGGTCGTTTTTTCTTATTTTTCAATAATCAAATAGATTGTATTTCATTGTATAGTAAATATGTCCAAAAATACTCAGCTTCGATATGAAGTCCATCGGAAATTTTCTATTTGAGTTATGATATTAGCAATTTTGAAAAATGTCGTTTCGACACAACTTTAAGTTTCAACTATCGGTTTATACCTGGGAGCGATCGCCATTTATATAACGCTACGATTCGAAAAGTATTCAAAATACTACTTTGCCGCTTTTACAGGATATTTTTGAAAGTATAAACTATCGAATGAGCACAATAAAGATTCCTTAAAAGTGTCAAACTGGCATAGCCCCTTTATTTAAGTCATGTCTATTTGAAGTTGGGTTGATATGAAAATAGAAATATTTTTTTAGGAATAGTTTGAATGTTCTTCGGAGTTCTGTATAAATTTCGAGAATTCAGCTTAACTGAGATTCTTTGACCTTTTTAACTTGAAAAATTTTTATAGGCAGAATCACAAAATCAAACCTAATAAATAATGTACATGAGATTTTGCTGGTAATTCTATATTCTTCATTGTTCACGAAATACATAATGCCTAATATTTGCAAATGAAAGCCTACTTTGCCGTAGTTTTCTATCTCTATTGCTCTCATCAAATACAGGGTTATGATAAAGTAATGCACAAAACTCATAAAACGTACAACGATCACTTTTGAAAAAAATGCAAAAACACGTCAAACTGTTCTTTTCATTCGGCATCTTTTGACATAAGTTACAAAAATAACACGTCAAAGTTGTCAAAGTTATGACGTCATCAACAAATTTTTTCAATGGGAAGCTAAGATTTTTATCACATTATGTGATAGAGCTTGTGTTTTTACACACGGGAAAAATAGTTGCAGTAGGGCTCACATTGGAAAAAAAAACGAGAAAAGGAATAAAATAAATAATAAATAATCCTTTCTCTTTCGGTTAAACGATCCATAATAATAAAACTGTGGTGTCACGAAATGTACGACTGACACTGACAAACCGTTGTTTTAGTAAAACAATTGAAAAAATTTATAAGAACAAATGTTCTTACTATAAGTGTATGTTTGACCTCTTTTTATAATTGGTTATGTTATTTCGTTTTTCATTCCTTTTCTCGTTTTTTTTTCTATGTGAGCCCTACTGCAACTATTTTTCCCGTGTGTAAAAACACAAGCTCTATCACATAATGTGATAAAAATCTTAGCTTCCCATTAAAAAATTTGTTGATGACGTCATAACTTTGACAACTTTGACGTGTTATTTTTGTAACTTATGTCAAAAGATGCCGAATAAAAAGAACAGTTTGACGTGTTTTTGCATTTTTTTTCAAAAGTGATCGTTGTACGTTTTATGAATTTTGTGCATTACTTTATCATAACCCTGTATTTGATCGCTGTCTGAGATCGTTTATTTGTTGTGGTCTCACAACGCTATGCGTTTTTCGCGTAATTTCTGAACGCACCCTAACTTTAGGAATTTTTTCTGGCCAAACCACTGCCAAAAAAATGGGTTTCTGCATTTCGTGGTATTTTATCAAAAAATTAGTGATCTCACCTATTCATGTAAAGTAAGAGGATCTTTACTTTGTGGATACTGAAATAATAATTTGCAATTGTTCCCGTGTAGATTTCCAACGACCCAGGGGTACGTTACAACATCCCTCTAATGAATGCTCTCGTTTTATACGTGGGCATCCAGGCCATCGCGTACATTCGCAACAAGAGCCACCAGCCTAATATGTCGACGATCGCGCACAGCGCCCACATGGACATCTTCCAGAATCTGGCTGTCGACTTGGACACCGAAGGAAGGTATCTCTTCCTGAACGCCATCGCCAATCAACTGCGGTATCCCAACAGGTAAGCGAATTTCCGACACAATAATAACCTAAATTGGATTCATGATTAATAATAAAAATAAACATATTTCATGGGCGCATACGTCTGATAACTCTATTCACACACTGCTGACTGAATAAAATTCATACAAAATTTTATTTGAATTTGAACAAAAAGGGTGGACCATCTTTTGGTACGTTTTTGAAAATGCGACCAAAAGAGTATGCATTGACATTTTTTATTAATTTTTGTTGTGAAAGTATCCCCGTCAAGAATGAAAAACGATTTCGTTTATGTGGCTCCCTCTACAGGCCTTACAGTATGCCATTCGGTCACCCCAATTAGTGATGACATTTTGAACTACCTCATCGCTGATTCCACTCAAAACATGTTGTTTTCCAAAGTTGGAATTGTCTCTGGATTATTCGCATAACATCGGTTTTTAAGGGCACCCCATAGGAAAAAGCCCAGCGGTGTCAAATCGCAGCTACGGCTGATTATGCGGTTGTTGAACTTGGTGTGCAGAAGGTGCTTTCAAATCCTGAGACATCTGGAACTTGTAGGCGAATAATCCGAGGTCTTTGTGCAGTATTCTCCTTAGGCTGGTGCGACTAATGCTCAGTGATCCGAAGACCTCGACGATTCTGTCTCACACTATGGCCACAACCTCAATATTCTCCGGTGTGCGCAGTGTCCGAGCTCTGGGACCACTTCACATCCCTTTCTCACGAACTTTCTTCATCAATTATCGTATAGCGCCTTCGGTGGGTGCTTTATCACGACCCATATTTCTTTTCAAAATTCGCACAGTTTCGGCGACACAACACTTAGAAAATAAGTTTTAAGATATCAAAACGCTCTTCATGAAAAAACATGTTATTTCGTGGCCCGGACGGCATGGCTAACGAATTATAAAAATTTCGGGTCTGTAGCTGGTTTGCCGTTGTCATACGACTAAATTCAAAAACGTACCAACAGATGGTCCACCTTTCTTATTTTTCATGAAATATAATATATAAAATATTTCTAATTTTGAAGAAATTGGAAATCACCTAGTATATCTTGCTAGAAGAGCTTAGGTTTATGAAAATTACTTTTTTTTTTGTCGATACGAATGAATATTTTTTTCCATTTGTGCCGTATTATATGAATGATAAGACGAACACTTGTTTTTCTGTGTACAATCCATAGTAAAACCTTTCTTCGATTTTCAGCCACACACATTATTTCTCCTGTACTCTCTTGTACCTGTTCGCCGAAGCCAATACCGAAGCAATCCAGGAGCAGATAACCAGGGTGCTATTAGAACGGCTGATCGTGAACAGACCTCACCCATGGGGCTTGCTTATCACGTTCATCGAGCTAATAAAGAATCCCACATACCGGTTTTGGCAACATGAATTCGTCCATTGTGCTCCTGAGATTGAAAAGTGAGTAACAATTTATTTCCATCTTTCATACCATTATTTATCTCAGTGATGGGGAACTGGAATATCAAAGAAATGTATTACGACACTTGTCATCTGAGTGTCAAAATGCATCTTGCGGCGCCTTAGATTTCATTTTGTTCTCGTTGGGATAAATCTAAATCATATCGCAAATATTTATATAATTATCATTGCAAATTTGCATTCATTCAGTATGTTTACGTGAACGTTATTATTTTTTCAGGTTGTTCGAATCTGTAGCAAGATCTTGTATGGTAAAATCAACTGGACAACCACAACAAGAAAACGACGGTCAACCAGAGTGATGATGATAATGACATTTTTGTGATTTGTACATACTGCTGAAAAATAAACGAAAATTCATTGATTGATTGATATGTGAGAGTTTTTAAATTGATTTCATGTACTTCTGTTGAATTGCTTAATTTTGAAAGAAATGCATTTTATGTTTAGGTGGTAAGGTGATGATTATAACATGTAGATATTGATTATAATTAGAATAACTGTAAATTAATAGGATATTTTCAAGTATTTGTAACTATATATAAATAAACTATGTGTGATTAAACAGTTTTCACGATTCGTAAACATTTATTATAATCTAAGGTAGAAACCCTCGACAGAATTATTGGATTATTTTGGCAGTAGATTAAGTTGGAAGTGAGCAATTCTGCAAATTGCTGTTTTTTTTATTTACTTAGTTGGAGACTTTTATTTTTCATCCACGTCAGAAGTGTATATAAAAGTTGGAAGTTCTTCGACGAAATTATTTTTTAGTCTATTTTCTTGTATTTGTGGTAGTTATTTGTGATTTATTCCATTCTTGAAATAATGATCCAATTAAAATTTCTTCTATAATAAATTCAACACAGTATTTTTATTCGAGTAGTAAAAGTTAGTATAATAGTTTAAATTTTTTCAGAATAAATCAATTGTAGTTGATATTGTCGCAACTCAGACTCGCTTGGCAATACGAGGGGGTTTTTAGTTTTGCTACCCAATTACATGCATTCTCAAATAAATTACTGGCTGTTATATTCAAAAACACATTTATTAATATAAAAAAAACGAGAGTTCAGGATCAAACATAAGAAACATAAAAATATATAAAAAATAATATAAAAAGACAACATTACCGTGATAACTTACATAATGGCCAACCAAGCCGAAAAAGGGGCGAAAACCATATTCGTGAGGCAGGGCTTCCGACCAAGTCGCAGTTCTTGAGAAGTGAACTAATTGAATGATAATAATGCTAATAACGCTAATATTCTAATGACTCTGAATGAATGATTCCCGATATTTATACAAATCTAAATGCTTAATCAGCAATTTACCTACGACTTGTTCGGAGACTCGCATCGAAAAGATCCGATAACATGATTTTGCTGATTTCATGATTTCCATAAGGTGAATGATTTCTACATTCTATAGAAATTGAACAGGAAATATGATGTACCTACTGAGTGTTTTTGAATAATGGCCAAGATGAACAAAGTGTTTGATTATGGAATTTACAAAAGGAAATCATCACCTTATGGGGATCACGTTTAATATTTGACAATATTTTGAACCGAACCTTCATTTAAGCACTTTTCATGGAGTTTTCGAATATGGTATCGTCTCTTTGATAATTCAAAATGGCGGAGAAACATCTGTCAACATCATTTTGAATTTTAATATTATCAGATAACTTTTTTTTTCTTTACAACGGTGTTATAACACATAATGGTTCGAAAGCACGAAATTCTTCAACGAAGTTCATGAAGATCGGCTGGCTATGTTGTACAAATATAATTTGTACAACAGAAAATATTCCAAAGGAAATCTGTTATGCGATCGCGACGACCAACATTTCGATGCGAAGTGGATGTTTCTCTAGCACATACAAGAATGACAAGATTTGAAATCTGATCAAACTGTTAAAATTCTGATGAAGACAGAATTACAAGGTTTTTCCAAAGCACAAAAATTTAAACAATATACAAAAATATTATGTGATACATACTTCAAGAGAGATAAAACACGTGAAGAAAAACCAAAGATGACAGGTGTTTCTCTGTCAGTTGGGGAATCATTGCAGATTCAACGCCATATCCAAAAATTCTATGGGATGTGACCTAATATACACTGTGTCCAAGATAAGGATGTATATCATGGGGATCTCGGAAACTATAAGAGATACGGAGATGGTTAAATTAGAGAAAAGTTGCGCATCTCCAAGTCTAACAATGTGCCGTTCAGAAAGTTTCGAAATTCCAATTAGTTCCGAAGATATGCCTGAAAAAATGAAATTTGCCGATTTCGTTTTAATTTTTTTCTGACGTTATTTAAAGAGATACAAGGAAACAAAAGACACTTCCTCATTGCCATTTTTCAATCCCTACAAAACAGCCTTAAGAGATTTTCCGTACGTTTCGTTTCGGAGAAACCACCATCAACTTTATTTTTTTATATGGCCTGAGGGAAAAAAAATACCCTGTATTAGATAGCATATTTAATTACTAATTCCACGATGCACGACACAATATGATTCTGCGATATTTTAAACGGAAAAAAATGGTTTTTATTAAAGATCGAACGTTTTGGTGTAGTGTGCGGTGAAATGATGACAGTATGGTATAGTAGGCTATGATTACTTATTTATTACACGATGCCCTAATAGTGCGCGAGTTTCTATCGAAAAGATTTCCGGGAAAATGGATAGGTGCGCACAATTTAGCAGTTTCGCCCCCTCGTTCACCGGACATCACTCCGCTAGATTTTTTTTCTCTAGGGGTATTACAAAAATTATGTTCACAGGCGTTTTTTTGAATCTGAGGATCAGTTCAAGAAACTAGTTCTTGAAGCGTGCGAGAGTACCAACCCTGATATGTTGAGGAGTGTTTTGAATTCAACAGTTAGAAGGTGATATCTAATGTTTAGAGAATAATGGTTATTTATTCAACATTCTCTATAAAAGATATTAGTTTTTTGAATTTCTAGTCAGTAGTTCTCAACTAAATTGGTTAATTGATTAACATATGATGTAACGTACCTACCTACTTATACGAATGAAGTTCTCAAATCTCCAATAAGGTGATTTCAATTGAATATTTAGAAACATGAGTAATCTTAACCTACTATACCATACTCAGAGTCATCATTTCACCGCACACTAGACCAAAACGTTCGATCTTTGATAAAAACCATTTTTTTTCCGTTTTAAATATCGCAGAATCATATCGTGTCATACATTGTTGTATTAGTAAAAAAATATGCTATTCAATACAGGGTATTTTTTTCCACGGGCTATATAAAAAATAAAGTTGATGGTGGTTTCTCCGAAACGAAACGTCGTACGAGAAATCTCTTAACGCTGATTTGTAGAGATTGAAAAATGGCAATGAGAAAGTGTCTTTTGTTTTCTTGTATCTCTTCAAATAACGCCAGAAAAAAAATTAAAACGAAATCGGCAAATTTTGTTTTTTCAGGCACATCTCCGGAACTAATTGGAATTTTGAAACTTTCTGAACGGCACATTGTTAGACATGAAAATGCGCAGCTTTTCTTTGATTTAATCATTTCCGTATCTCTTATAGTTTCCGAGATCCCCATGATAGACATCCTTATCTTGGACACAGTGTATACAGGGTGGCCACTTTTTTATTGGGATTGTATTGGTAACTCTTGAAGCATAAGATTTAAAGGGGCGGTCAAATCGAGAAAAAGTTGCATTCATAGAAGCATTGTCAAGCAGTTCAAACAAATCGAGATTATCAGGGCCGGTTATTGAGATATCATAAGAAAAGTAAAGTCTGTCATTTTGATTTTTCTCCTTTTCCCACTTTATTTCGAATATTATCAAAAAATGTTACGAGAACTTTTTATTCGACAGTAAATTATCCTCAATTTGTCGTAAGCAGATTTCGTATCCACCGTTTCGTACGCACTGGGCCACCCTCAACCTAATTTTTTTCAATACGGACCTGCATATTTTATGACACTTTTCGAAATAACTTTTAACGCTGAATTCAACGAAATATCATAGAATGTCATTCAAAGTTTATTTTCAGGTGATTTTGACCCTTATCCAAATTTCTTTGGGTCGGATCTGTTTTACATGTAAGTACCTTCAGTTTAATTAACAACATGCAATACATTTCGATAAGAAAATCAACTTACTCTTCTCAGACCGAATGGAACGTAACAGAATCAATGCAAGAAACAAGTAATAATTTAACGAAACTATCATTTAATGAAATACAAATTAAATGATTACTCGAAAGTAAATGATAAACATTAATGAAGTGCGAGTGTTTGAAATGTCCACCATTTTGTAAAATGCACTTTGCGGTTCTGGAACCCATACTTAATACAGATCCGACCCAAAGAAATTTGGATAAGGGTCAAAATCACCTGAAAATAAACTTTGAATGACATTGTATGATATGTCGTTGAATTCGGCGTTAAAAGTTAATTCGAAAAGTGTCATAAAATTTGCAGGTCCGTATTGAAAAAAATGAGGTTGAGGGTGGCCCAGTGCGTACGAAACGGTGGATACGAAATCTGCTTACGTCAAATTGAGGATAATTTACTGTCGTATAAAAAATTCCTGTAACATTTCTTGATGATATTCGAAATGAGGTGGGAAAAGGAGCAAAATCAAAATTACAGAATTTACTTTTCTTATGATATCCCAATAACCGGCCCTCATAATCTCGATTTGTTTGAACTGCTTGACAATGCTTCTATGAATGCAACTTTTTCTCCATTTGACCGACCCTCAAAATCTTATGGTTTAAAAGTTACCAATACAATCCCAATAAAAAAGTGGCCACCCTATATAGTTTCGGTTTAGCGCTCTTTTATTTCAACCCAAAAACTAGCGAAACGAACCGGTTTAGAAAGAGTAAATCTGGAAGATGTCGTAGAAATAGAAAGGAAACAGCAGCTAGTCTTTCCAATGATGAACTCAAAGAAATTAACCGAACTTATGATATAACTGAAATTATACATCAATTTGTTGAAAATGATCAAAATTCGTTCGAAAGCAAGACGGAGTGTTATGTCAAACAAAACGTAAACTACACTAGATGCCCTCTTGATAGAATGGCAGAAAATTGGAAACACATCTTTCGCCAACCTCAGTATTTACATCTAATCATTTTTAGCGCTGTTCCACATTTTGCTCTGAGCGTTGAGAGGGGCCTTACTATTCTACATTTTTTATTTTTAGTTTTTCGCGAATGACTGGAAATTCTGAGAAACATCTATTCACATATAATAGTATTTTTTACAATAAAGTGTGTAAGTGAGTATCATTCAAGTATAATTAATATTTGTGCATGGATGGAAAGACCCGCAACTTTGAATCAAAATAGCTTCAGGTTGCCGACCCCTGACTGAGGTGAACAATTGAGGTGTGCGCTTTTCGTTAACGCTTGAAGCAAATTAGCTCACAGCCTATCGTTTTGTAGCCTTCAAATAATTTTGTTTCAGCTTCAATACTGGTCACTCTCAGTGATTCATCAAAATTCCACCATTGTATCACAATCCGAAATATAAAAAATAAAGACCAGAAGCGCCCATTCCATAACTCTATACATTCCACGACTGTATGACACTAATAATCGAATCATATATTAAATGATATACAGTAAGACCTCGCTTAACGCGTCGGATACACGTTCCATATCAAAGTAGAAACAACTACTTGAATGAGATTATTTTAATATGGGGTTAAAGGAAGATGAATAGAAAATTGGTTAGGTATTATTCAATAACTATGTTTCTTT
This sequence comes from Plagiodera versicolora, assembly GCA_037013635.1. Classification (NCBI taxonomy): domain Eukaryota; kingdom Metazoa; phylum Arthropoda; class Insecta; order Coleoptera; family Chrysomelidae; genus Plagiodera; species Plagiodera versicolora. The sequence continues at coordinate 3,408,196 of CM072991.1, read as the reverse complement.
TTATGAAAATTGAACCAAGCATTTATTTCTTATTATATATCAACAAATATACTACTACAAACAAATGAAATTCATTCAGATCATTCGGTCCATTCTGTGTTTCCAATTTTCTGTTTTTTGCCGAGAAGACATCTAATGTAGTTTGCGTTTTCCTTTTGCGTACTGTTAAAAGTTGTTCATAAATGGATAAAGCATCTATAGAATCCCATCTTGTCTTTGAACTCCTATGATTTGGATCTTTTTCAAAAAATTGATCTACAATTTCAGCTGAAGTACTTAAACTCCTATTCACAAACGCCATCGAAAGTACTTTTTGCTCTTCTTCGAAATCACTACTATCAATATTTTTGTTTTGTTCTTGCTCAGTTAATTCTTTGAGGTCATCATTTGAAAAACTAGCTGCTATTTCTTCAACTATGTCTTCGGCGTCTTTCACATTTCCCGGATTGAAATCAAGGAGCGCTAACCCAAAATCCCGTTAAACGGAGTCTTTACATTTCTTTTTGGAATTAGGTATCTATTAAAATAATTTTATAGCCTGGTGGAAAATTGCGAATTCTGAAACCCACCCACTTCATACATACATAATCATACTTCATAAATTTCGTTTGTTTCTGGAACGGTTTTCTTGGCGACAGACACTCGAAGTAACGTCTGCTGTTTCATTTAAATGCTTTTGTCCAACATTCACTAGTTTAATTCAATTGAGACAGTGTGGCGAACCGCATCAGTTTTAAGTTGAGGTGAAAATCACACTTCACTATGCACCTTTCGTCCTGTTTGAATATCAGCACAGCTATCTTGATTTACTTTATCGGTGAGTAAAATGTCAGTTATTGCTTCCTGATTTTTTATTGAAATGAAAAACGTGTAGTTTGTACCTGAGGTACCTATATAAAACCATCTATTCGTCAGTGTTACGTAGTGTTACCAACTCAATTTTGATGCCAGCTAATAGGGATTTTGACATTCACGAAGGTACTTTTTATTATGCATTAACCTGAATATTTAACTTTTGAGAAATCGACCATCAGAGAATTCTTTTCAGTCCAAAGTAAAATCAATTGCTATTAGTTATGGTTTGGAATATTATTTCATTTTTATCAAAGAATTGTAATTGTAATTGTAACCATTTGAAGTAAAATCAATATGAATTTATGAATTTAATGAGTAGTTTGGAAACGGATATAAATTTATTTTTCATGACTTGATCTGAAAACAATTATTCGAGAATATGACCTACTGATAGCTGAATTTTATTTAATATTGGATAATTGTCATGTCTTGTCAATCCTTACGTGATGAAAACAATTGAATACGTGATATCCACCATCAGACATATCAAATAATACAAGTGTCAGATAGGTTAATATCAATTACATAACTGACATTTAACTATTTCTGAATGTATAGAGGTAAAATTTATTTATTGACCCATGACTTCATTGCAATTTCAATCATAAACTTATTAAGATTCGTTTGTCAGATAGCATTCGTAACTGAACAACTATTGAACCAGGTGCAGCCAACTAGATGTATACTTCAGATTTCAAACGTTTATTTAAGGATGTCCAATATACAGGGTGCAATATCTGTTTCCGAGTTCTACAAACGAAAATATTTTTGAAAGTTGGGTGGGTAAGAACTGCACGAAATTCGAAGAACCTGTATTTTCGGTTTTGAACTGTGCGGTTTTCGAGATCCGATATCTCACCAACATTGAGCTCGTAACATTTGAATTTTTGTAATTGGTTTTACCTATCATAATTGTCCAATTTGGAATACCCTGTATAAGTATGTCCATTAGACGTCCAAAATGGTGTCCATGAACGTACGACAATTTGGATCACCCCGTAGAATACGTTTGTATACATTAAATTCATTAAAAATGTCCACGATGTATTGAAAACTCAACTTTTACCACTTTGATGATTTAAATGAAGGACTGCATTCACAAAGGTAATTTGTTTTTCAGTAAATATCGTACAATGTTGCCACATTTTCTCAGTTCAATTCAGAAACTTTATCTAATTGTTTCCACATTTTCGTTGGTCTCATATAAAATCATCCAGTTATACTGTTTATACAGATATTTCGATTAATATTGAAATGCGCACTGAAGGTGGATGTCATAGGTAGATTTTTCTTTATTTGGTAAAACCTTGTTTGGTGAGTAGGAGTCGGAATACGATTCTAAACAGAAATGACATCAATTCAAAGAGAAGGAGTTTATTGCCCTATAGTAGAATTACTTCATATTTCTTCTAATTCAATTATATTTAGGAGAGTTTACAAAGCACATGAAATAAAATTAAGAAGATGATGAATGAAAAAGAATTTTAAATTTACCCAATATGGTTGAATAAGTGAAAATTCTGCGATTTAAAGATAATTACCCGAATCTTGATTGCAAAAGTCGTTGTCGATAGTCTTTAATTTGATTAATGTTTCTACTTTCTATAGTTCATAATTTATTTCTTTCTTTTTTTTGTATCAATACTTCACGAAGTAGAAACAAATTCATTATATTTGTGAGATACTTTTCATATCCTGTATCACTTTGGTTTATCTACTCGAATCCTAAAAAACATGTCTTCAGAAACATTTTTGTTGGACAGTTTCAATTGGACCACACCTTGTATTATTACTTCCAGGTGTATCCATAATTATCACTTGTAATGGACAAACGAATGACAGTTCACTTGTCAGCCATCTTGGAAATAATGCTAATTCAATAGTAATTGAAATTGGAAAAAATCCATTAGATATTTTCAGTACTGGAATTCCTGATATTTCAGCAAAACAACTCAAAAAATTCACTCTTTCGCGAAGAAGGAGAAGAAGGAAACATCGAAACAACAAACGAAGGAAAGGTACTTATAGAATAAGAGTGAATATTGTATTGTTGGGATATATTTTTGTGTATTTGATAATGAAATGAATAAATGAAAAATAAATATAAATGAATAGAAAGCATATCCCATTAAAATTTTGATGTGGACCACCCTGTACATCACTCTAATGAATAGAAAACTTTAGACGTACACGTCTGGCCTAATTCAATGATTCATTGCATTCTTCGCCTTCCAAATATGTAACTGACATTTTAGGTGTTGCAACATCAACTAAAAGATTGATAACAATAGCTGATGGACTTGTATCGAAAAATGGGACTAAGACTACTGAGAAGAAGAAAAAACGTAGAAGAAGAAAGTTTAAAAAGCGAATCAACAATAAATCAATACAAACTAATATGCCTGATGCAAGTTTGAAGATAGTAGAAAAGAAGCTTTTGCCTGCGTCTTCTCTTGGTATATTTTTGGGTGAACTTGTTGGTCCAATACCGACATTTCTGAATGGCTCGAAATGTAAATATTATGTGTTATATAACCGGATGATATCTTACGATATCAATTCATGGTTTTCAGCTTCAACAGTAGTCTCTAACAGCAATAAGCAACATGAGAAAAACAACATCGAGAAAAACTACAGATGCAGAAAACATACTTGTGCACATATTTGTCATGCAGAAGGACCAATCAAGTGTTCTTGTTTGGAGGGATTTTATCTTGCAAAGAATGGTAAATCGTGTATAGGTACGTTGATTTGAAGGTTTCGATGAAATATCATATTTATTATTCCCTTGTATTGTCATAATTCGTCTTACCGTTTGTGATATTTTTGATGTTTGCACAAAATTTCACTTTTCGGCTTGCTCATGCGACGTTTTTCCGTCCTGTAGTGAAATTTGAAAATTAAGAGCTGAATGTTACAAATAATATATTTCGATGGGGGACACGGACCCCAAACCCCCCTCGTGGATCCGCTTATACCTAATATCAATATTTGTACCTTGAATAGACCAATTAGAGAACAATTTGATAACGTGACTACCTAAGAAATGTAGGGAATTTCTAACGAAGCGTATCAATGTGGTATGTCACGAAAATACATTCAGATGGGCGAAAAATGTTTCATGGCCATATAACCATAGGGTGTAATAATTAATGAGCGAGATCACAAATCTTTCGAATATATACTGCTACATCCAGAATGTTGAAAAATTTACATTTTTATTTTTCTTTTCGCAATAGTTTCATCAGAATTAATTTCTTGAAGTTGGGATGTGCTGAATCTATAACAACCATAAGGTATGAGGTTTTCATTTCATTACATACTTGCACAATAGTCGTATAATTTTTGAACGAAAGTGAATGAAATATCCGCAGAAGCCACAAAAGTTTTAAAACTGGCAACTGTGACAGGCGCCGAGTATGAGTACATTTGACGAAACAAGGAACGTTTTGAAGTCTCACCGGATATAGTGAAGTTTTTTCGGATATTACATAATATTTCTCATAGAAATTTCATGTGCACTATTTTTTATCATTATATTTGACCTTGAAGAAGGTTTGATTCCGCCTATTGTTTAATTCTAGTCCAGTCTATCATTGTTTCGGTGATGAGAATGAGAAGACACTAGAGGTTAGGTTGACCCCTCACAATCAGAATTGTTTTTCAGCTTTTCAAGATTATCGATTTGTTTTTTTGTCTGTGTGAAATTCTCAGACTCTCCCTTATTTTCAAACTTTTAGACATTAACGAATGCAAAACTTCCAACGGGGGCTGCGAATACCAATGCATCAACACCTTGGGCTCCTACGAATGTCGATGTCCGAAGGGTTTGAGACTCTCAGACGATCTCAAAACTTGCGAGGACATCAACGAATGTCTCTTGAGAAACGGTCACGGTCCATGCCAGGACACTTGCAAAAACACTTTCGGTCATTACGAGTGTAGCTGTGAAGGACTCAAAGGCACCAGACTGGCGCCTGATAGATTCGCTTGTGAACATATTGACAACTGTGCCAAAAATAACGGGGGATGCTCTCATAACTGTATCGATACACTCAGAGGGGCATTTTGTGGTTGCCCCCCTGGAATGGTGTTGACAGATGACTGGAAGACCTGTCAAGGTAACAACTCTTTTCGCCAGCTTTTAATGAATTTTGAAATTGTTACCCATGGGACCAATTTTTGTTAGGATCCAGTAGCTTCTCAAAATATTCATCTTATTCTTCTCAAGTGGAAATGTTTTAAATTTCACACTTCGTATATATTTTGCAGATATTGATGAATGTGAAGATGAATCCATCACGACTACCTGCGAAAATGGCTGCTACAATACCATTGGCTCTTATCACTGCCTCAGTAACGAAATAAATGAAACATGAAATTATCTAATCGCTATATCAGAAGTATTCAGTATGTTATAAAATATCTGAAATATACTTTATATTCCACTGTCGTCTATATTCTGATTATTCATGGGGTTATACCAGTGTGACATTTGAAAAAACGACTATTATTTGGCTTAGTTGATAGTTTATACTTTCGAAAATATCCTTTGAAAGCGGCAAAGTCGTATCTTGAAATAGTTTTTGAATTACAGCGTTTTAAAGAGTGACCGCTCGCAGATATAAAATCTGTAGTTGAAACTTTAAATACGATTTTCTCGAAACGACATTTTTCAAAATTGCTGGTATCATAGCTTGAAAAGAAATACGGGTTGATTCACCTAACTGGTTCATTAGAGGTTTATGGAGAACTGATGAAGATAGCAACTTGAAATTTTGGTGGGTGCTACTACTGGACGTGTTCTATTTAGAAAATGTAGAAATACGCTCATTCGTCTCATGTATTTTCACAAGTGTGCTTTGGATGGTTCTGAATTTCATATTCGTCGAATAATATGAACATCAATCCATTAGTAAGTGACTATCTCCACTTCGTCTATGGATATACCTACGCAAACCTATCACGAAACAAAGAATATAGCATTAAAAATCATATTCTGATATATAAATGAAACAAAACCAGTATTTGTTCATAATGTCGTCTTTGTTGTTCACGACACATAATAATTCTTCTCCGGACACCTTCAGTAGTCGACCTTTCAAATTCTTATAACAATTTTGCGAAAGCCAGGTGCAATTTTTTTGGCTCTAGGGAGTTTCTAGAATGATCAGCCTTTTTGAAAACTCTATTATTTCTGAAACCCCAGAGATAGAAAGCGAGAGGCGTCAGGTCAAGAAACCTCGAAAGCCATTAACATGGTCTACCTTGCCGAATCCATCGGTCATCAATTTTTGGGTAATGTTTCTTACACCATATTATGGTGCACCATATTTGTTTCTTTTTACGTTTGCAATCAATTAATGCTCATATTATTTGTCAAATATCCAAAGCACACTTACACATGAGACGATTGGGCGCATTTCCACATTTTTGATGATATCTCTGTAAATATCAATTTTAGCAAAATGTTATGCTCATACAAATCGATAGGATTTTGGGTCGGATAGTGTAAAAATTTTATGGTCATTACATTCAAAAAAGGAATTTATTGCGATTTGAAATTTCCAAAAAGTAACTGAAATATCAAACACCCTTTTGAATATTTTGGAACACTTTGAAGGATACCAGATAGAACACTCATACATTAATGTGTATACGGAGATTGAACCTCAAATCTTGGGAATTGAAGATAATATGGAGTAAGTCAGTCCATCTGTCAAAATTTTTCGAAAAAAAATGGAATATTTGGTAAACAAATCACGATAGGAAAAAAATTCAAAGTGCAACAGGTCCAGAATTCTTCGTAGAATTCGAAAAGTAACAGCGTATTGAAAATATTTTAGGAAAATAGAACACATCGAGTAGTAGCACCCACCAAAATTTCAAGTTGATATCTCTATCAGTTATCCATAAACCTCTGATAAACTAGTTAGGTGAATCACCCTGTAGACCGATATACAATGACTTGAAGTTAGGCTGGAATCATGCCAGCTAGGGAACATTTTGTAAAAAAAATCTTGAAATATAGCTGAAAATATACTTTATTATGTCCTAAAAACATTCTATCGAGAACTTTCTTCAAAGGAAATCGCGAAAATCATGGGTTACATTGGTATAACCCCTTAATTCCTGAGGAACTGCTATTCACAGACATAAAAACATCGTTCACGAATAGTTTTTTAATACATCAAAAATATGAAACAAGTTAAAAAAATCTTCAAATGAGATGGAAACATTTATAAAATGTCGAAAAAAACTTACATTATGGCAGTTTTAGGTTTTGAAAATTTAAAATACTATAAAAAGTTATATAACTCGTGATTTATCGATTCCATTTGAAATATACTCTCCTATTACTCTTGATATTAGGTGGCAATCTGCTCTCACTATAAACTTTAGGAACCTTGTAGTTTTGGGGTTGCATGGGTCTGGTTACTTTTACATGTCTCCAGTAACAGCCAGCTTCACTTGTCAGCATATTCTGAAGAAAAAAATACGAAGATATTAGTTATCGAAGCACATCATCTATTCATAGAAATACCAACATTGTAACTATCAGGTGGATTCGACATGTACTGCACTCCACTCGGACAAATCAGAACAGCTCTATATTTTCCTGCAGAATTATGATTCGTATATGTCGAAGAAATCTGTTGGACAGCATTGGACTCCTCTAACTCCAAATCATCTGGAAACAAATCATGATTTCAAACTACTATATAGGATACAGCCTCACAAAACAGCCAGATCTCAAATGTCAAGCATCAAATTTCAAGTGTCAAGTGTCGAATGTCAAGTATCAAATGTCAAAAATCGAGTGTCAAATGTTTGATACCAATAAACAATCCTGAACTTACCTCGAATATTTATGCTGAAGTGACAAAAAGCCCTGTTTCCAGCTTCATCGCTGCCCACGTACGTGATATGATGTAGCCCCAAACCGAATTCACCTCCAGGTTCCTTCGAATCGAATAATTAGAACAACTTCCAGAGTATCTAGAAAAACTCACCCTTGACTTATAAACAGTAGCTACCCCCACGTTATCACTAAATTCTGGTTCCCTCCAATGAACGACTTGCATGTTCTGACGTCGGGGCAGAGTTCTTTCGATATTACTCGGACAGTTCCTCACTTTGGGTAACTCTTTATCCAGGACGTTGATGACTAAATGGCAGGAAGCTGTGGTGTTGAAATCAGTTGGTGATACAGCTGTGAAGCGAACTTCAGTTCTGCCAGCTGGTAAAGTCGTTTCTAATCTGGTACCCCACGATGGCTGAGATGTCACATAGCTAGAAAAAAATTACAAGGTTTGGGGGTTGTTTTCAGGGCGTAGTTTTTGTTTCTCACTTCCAATCAACGCTAGTTTCTGGCTGTGGAATTTTCACAATCATCTGTCGTTGTCCTTCTGGTAAGACAAACTCGATGTGTCCGTTTCTAGGACACCTGAGGTGAATATTTGGTATACCTACCAATATTTTTTATTAAAACACGCATTAATGTGCAATAATGTCAATTATTTTACCACTGACGCATGCATCCTTCAGATTCTCCATCCTCACGTCTGGCATCCACTGCATGTCTGCACCACATACATACTTCTCAACATCCTGTCTCGGTTTGAACCCTTTTCTACAGTAAATCTCACAAGACTCCCCTGAATAAGTCCTCCCAGAGTTACAAACACCCGGTAAGTACCACCCATTCTTGATCGGAGGTAACTTTGGACAAGTTGCAACTGGAAAAAATATTGATGAGATGCTCCCCTTGATAAAAATATGAAAAACGTACCAATACATTTCGGCTCGTCGCTCTCCCATTTTCCAGTACTGCTACATTGACGTGGGGATCTGCCTTTGAGCTTGTACCCTTCGTTACACCAGAAGTTACACCTGGTGCCACTCGGCACCATGGTGCCGTGTTCCATGATTTGGTCGGAGCATCTCATGATTCCGTGTTTGGGGGCCAGAGGAACGAGGCATTGAGGTACGGTGCCCAATTTACAAGAACGCTTATCCTTCTGCAAATTGAGTTTATCATTTTATGAGGCAACAAAGTTTACTGAGTTTCACCTGTAGAGCATAACCTTCAGGGCAATCACAACTATGCCCCCCTTTGAAGTTCCTACAAATCATCTCACATTTGCCATTGTCAGTACGGCACTCATCGATATCCACGCAAGTTTTGTTGTTGAATTGGTCCAGTTGGAGGCCATGGGGGCAGGTGCACTGATAAGACCCTGGCACATTCTTGCATCCATGCGAGCAACCGCCTCTGTCAACCCTGCATTCGTTCACCTCCTTACAAACCCTTCTGTTGGGCCTCAAGAGGTACCCAGCCGGACAAGAACACTCCCTTTTCCCATCTCTGCTGCGACACGAATGTGAACACCCACCGTTGTTCTTCTTGCAAGGATCGTCATCAAGACAAGTCTTCGCGAAGAGCTTGTACCCTGGTGGACAAGAACACTTCGCTTGTCCCCTAACGTTGGTGCAGCCATGGGAACAGCCGCCATTGCCGATAGCGCAAGGGTTCTTTTTGAAGCACGTCTTGTTGATCAGCTCGAATTCCGGTGGACACTCACAAGCGATCAAGCCGTTGATGCTTCTACAAACGTGGGAGCAACCACCGTTTTTGTGATCGCAAGGATTTATTAGTTGGCATTGCTTGCCTATCAGCTTGTGGTCTATTGGGCAGGAACAAATGACTGTGGTGCCTTCAGAGGAACACTCGTGGGAGCATCCGCCGTTGTTGATGAAGCACGGATTGAGTGGCACGCATTTGGTTTGGTTGACGAGGTTGTGGCGATCCGGACAAGAGCACTGGACCTGTTCATCAACTGTCTCGCAAAAATGGGAACAGCCTCCGTTAGCCTCCAGGCACTTGTCTGTTAATACACAGTTTCTGCCGTCCTTGAGAGCGTAGTTGTCTGGGCAAGCACACCTCACTCTGCCAGAATCGTTTTCGCAAATATCAGAACACCCGCCGTTATCGATCGAACAAGGATCCCTTTGAACACACTGTGTTTTGTTGTGCAACTGGTACCCGTCCGGACATGAACACGTGACTTGGTTATTGCTGGACTCACATGTATGAGAACAATTGCCGTTGTCCAAGAGACAGAGATCTCGCGGAACACAAACCTTCTGGTTCTTTCGCAGCACGAAGTTTTGCGGACACAGACATTTGACGTTGCCGTCTTCATCCGAGAAACACTCGTGCGAGCAACCTCCGTTCCCAACAAGACATGGGTCGTTCCTGTAGCAAGTTTTCCCTTCCAAGTGATAGTTTGAAGGGCAGCTGCAGCTTTGGACACCGTTCGAGAAGTTGCAGAAATCAGAACAACCACCGTTTTCTATCAGGCAAGGGTTCTTCTGCGTGCAGTGAGTGGCGTTCACCGAGTCATGGGTCAGCGGACACAGGCAGGACTGTTTGTGATTCTCGAAGCGACAGATGTGGGAACAGCCTCCATTATTCTCTTCACATGGGTTGATTTCGGCACAATATGTTTGGTTTTTAAGGGTGTAAAGTTCTGGACACAAACAGTTGGCACGTCCGTTAATGAATTCACAGTAGTGGGAACAACCCCCGTTGCTGATTGTGCAAGGGTTGATTTGGGTGCACGTTTTTTGATCAATGGACAGTTCGTAGTTGTCCGGGCAACCACAGCTGACTGTTCCGTTGACATTGAAGCAATCGTGCGAGCAGCCGCCATTTTCTGGCAAGCAAGGGTTCACGATGCGACAAGTTCTGTTGTCCTCATTCAAAGCGTAATTCTTGATGCACTTGCAAGCATAGGAGCCTGGTAGGTCCTCACAAATTTGGCTGCAGTTGCCGTTGTTAATCTCACATTCTTTGATATCTACGCAAGTAGCATCGTCCGAGCTCAATCTGAACCCACTTCTACAAGCACATTCATATCCTCCCTCATAGTTGATGCATATTTGATTGCACTCGTGTAGGTCTTTGGATAGATCGCATTCGTCAATATCAACGCAGGTATTCGTCGTGTTACTAAACTCATAACCCTCTCTGCAGGAACACCTGAAGCTTCCTGGCAAATTCTCACAGTTTTGTGTGCAGTTGTGATTATCGCCTTGACACTCATCGATATCCATACAGAGTCTTTCATTTTCCAACACGTAGCCTGTTCTACAACTACACTCATACGAGCCTTCAGTGTTGTGACAAATGTGGGCACAGTCGTTCACCAGCAAACACTCGTTTATGTCCTCGCATGTTCTGTTATCGAACCCTAGAACGTATCCAGCGAGGCACGTGCACTGAATTTTCCCGTTGATTTTGGTTTTGCCATGAGAGCAGGTTAAATTAACGCAAGTGGTGTTTTGAAGGGTGAGTCCTTTGGGACAATCACACCTGTAAGAACCTTCCAAGTTGATGCAAGTATGAGAGCAGGGGGTGTCCTGGCATTCGTCAATGTCCTGGCAAACGTGGGAGTCTGCTGGAGATGGTTTGAAGCCTTCGGAGCAGCTGCAAGTGTAGCTACCGAGAGTGTTTTGACATTTATCTGAGCATGGGTTGGTGTCTGGGTCGCATTCATCAATATCTGTGGATAAATGGAACATATAAGTGGTTATAAAATAGATTTGCCTTCACCTTCTCACCTGTGCATTCATTATTATCATCTAGTTTATATCCCTCTTCACATTTCTTCACTGCATTGTTGACAACTTCACTCCCTTCTGTCTTTGAATCTTCGTATTCTTCATATTCATCATCATAATCATCATTGTTTTCGGAAGGTTTGCTTCTTCTAGAAGAATTATCATCAGTGCTTGTCAAGTCATCTATTTTTTCGCGTTCTCCAGTTTCGAGTGATATTGAAGTTGTAGGTTTTTCTGTTGTGGTTGTATTTTCATCATCATTATCTTCAACGGATTCGATAATACGATCATTATTTTGTTCCGTAGTAGACGTCGGTATTTCATTATCTTCCTCAATTGTAGAATTGTTTGGGATGAGTTCTTCTTCTTCTATTGTATTCACTTCAGAGTAATGGGTACGTCTATTTTGATTATCTCTATCAATAATTGGAATTGTCCCCTCTGTAGTTGTTGTTTCATCGTAATCTTCGTAATCTTCCTCGTCGTATTCATCTGTTTCAGATTCTTTCTCATTTATAGTTATGTTTTGATTTTTCTCGTGTTCATCTTCCCTTTCTGTTACATCTTCTCCTTTTTCTTTGGCACCGTAACTTGTACTGATTTTTTCTTCCACTTCAACTTTATCTGAGTAATTCACTTCAGGTTCTTGTTTCAAAGTGGTCTCTTCATTTTCATCTTCATGATTTTTATCATGCTCATCAATCCTTGAAAATGTATTTGTATCATTTCCAACTACTATATCATTATCTATCTTGATGTCTTTTGCCCTATCGGTAGTTCTGCTGGTATCTCTATCTTCACTTTCTTCGTAATCTTCGTCATAGTCTTCGTCCTCTTCCTCACCCGTTTTAGTTTCATGTGTATTTCCTTCTGAATCGACACTAGTTTTAGTTATGTCGAAATTTGTCTCAGTCGATGTAGTTGTGATGATACTTGTTGAGGTAGGTGATGAATTGGAATACTCACTATGAATATCGTTTTCACTTTTCCTATCATCATAGTTACGATCTACAGATTTTTTATTCAGTTCGACTATACTATCAATTTCGTTAGGAATATCATTGCCTACTTCTTTTGGTGTATTTGTAGTTGAAGATTTGGTACTTTCTGATGTTGTAGTACTAATAGTACCTTCTTCGATAATACTTTTCTCTGTATCTTCATCGTATTCATTATCATAATCTTCTTCATCGTAGTCTTCATCATAGGAGTCAGATTCCTTATCAGTTTTGCTAGAGCTCTCATGTTCATTCACAGTGTCGATGGATTTATTGAATTTATCCACTTGTAACATTCGTTCAATTGTTTCAATTTCATTTTCTGTGATTGTTTCATGTTTAGTATCGTTTTCGGCGACAGATGCTGTAAGATCATTTTCCTTTTCTGAAAATCTGGTACTATTCTTTCCAATTTCTGATTTATCTTCGTCATAATTCTCGTCATAATCTCCCTCTTCATAGTCTTCATATTCATCGTTATCAGTTTCTTCATCTTTGCTTGGTTCATCTGCTAGAACATGGTCTTCGGAGGTTGTGGAGCAAATATAAGAACCTATCGTGTTTGTACAACCCAAAGTACATCGCGATTTGATTTCAGGATGTTCACACTCATTGATATCTAAAATCGAAGATTTATTAGGTATGTCATAAAATTACTGATTTTTAGATCATATCTATTCGAGACCTCATATTATGTATGCTTGTACCACTTTGTAAATACCAATACAATATCGAATGTTCCATTAGATGATTACGAGTTCCTGTGGTGATTGATATGGTAGTAATTAATATTGTGGTTTCAAACTTGAGTATACGTCGTGAATCTCAGTAATTGTGAGCAAGATCATCATCTTATTGTTGTGTTCATTATTGAAGAATCCCAAGCGCTTGAAGGGTTATTAATTGATTATTGAAAGTTTAACTTGATTGCTGTATATTTTCGATTAGCAGAGGCAACACTAAAAAGTCACCAGACAACCATATATTGTTAGTTACAATATTATGTTCAGTAAATTTAATAAAATGAAGAGTTTTTTGTTGGCATATCGATTAGAATGTTCCCAGAAGAAATTCTGATATTCCATTAAGAGAAAGTCCATGGGTGTTGAATCCAGAAATGTGGGAGGCTATATTCAACTTCATAGAAATACATTACCCAGATATTGGTTTCATCAGGATAAGGAAATGATGTAAAAAAAATCTAGACTAGTTATTTCTGCAATAATTTTGAATATCTAGCTCAATTGTTATATTTTCTGCAAATAGGATTGGTGTTTGTACTGGTTCAAACATCGACTTTTTTTGAATATTGAGTCAGGATCCTTCATTTTTCGAATGAGTTAATGTTCGTTGAATATCTTGTGAACCCTTCATTAATGTATATAATATGAATAGTACTGAAAAAATAAGTATTGCAATTGAAAACAATAATCATCACAAATTTAAGACACAAATTATAATAATTCCAACAAGATTAGCCTAGCACTATAGCTTTAGATTGATGTTATTCAGGAGAATTTTCATGGGAGAAAACGATGTGATTGGACAAGATTGAGTGACCATTATTGATGACTAAATTATATGTTATAAATGCTGTAATATACCTTGACAATCGTTTCCGACCAGTTTGAAACCGGGTGGACACCCACAGATTGGCTCGTTATTCCAAATATAACAAGAGTGTTTACATTGTTTCTTATGATGAGGTGGACATTCCTTCACATCTAGAGGAATGTGAATAGGAGTGACAGCATCATTTCGTACACCATCTGAAATGATTCAATAAAAAATGGTTTTCAAGAAACTCTCACATATACAGGGTATAGTCGAATTATATCGACTATCAAGAGAATTCAGAGATAAAACATCATCAATTACACCCCTTCTTCTAGTACAGGATGTGTAAATTTCGATATTTGTATAGAGTAACTCGGTAACTATACGAGATATGGAGAAATTGAGGTAGCATCTCGATCTATTTTTCAGAGAAAATTGGCTAGCGTCTTTTGTTGAGTTAGGAACAAATGTTCGATTTTTTGATTTTTCGAGAAATTCGAATATCATAGTTGTCAGTTGAATCAGAAGAAAATGTCTTCTACATTCTTAGGGGCTGAATTGGATAGAAAAAGTGCCCTAACAATATACAGGGTGGCGCATTAGTGTGTGGAAGTAGAATTACTCACTCAGGAATGAGAATACAAAAAAATACTTTGAATAAATGTTGTTATATTTGCGCAAATATACAGTCCTAAAATAATTCGAGATATACAGGATGATCAGCCAGAGCGGGGCAACATGAAGTGTGCTTTTTTGAATATAATACCCTATATATTTGTTCACCATCAAACTCTCAAAATATACTAGAAATCTAGTTATTTCCTTCGAATTACTCGAATCTCTACCCTCTTCGTCAGTTTTCTTCAAGTTGACATCAAAATCACATTTTGAAATATCCGATTATAGTAGCGATTCAGACATATTATTACAAAAACAAATTAAGTATATAGTTGACTAGTTTCACAATTTTTTCCTCAACCTTTCAATAATTGTTCGCACACTGGCTTCTTTCCGAACCATTTTCCTTTGCTGCAAAACATCTTTCCATGTTGTTGTTTATTTCTCAGAGTGAATCCTTTTTGACACTCAAATTCAGCCGTCAGATAATTCTTCATTTTCATGTTCTCCGAGTGGATTCTCCTCTTGTAAATCTTGACTGCTCTTCCATTTGATATTTTCGGCAAAGGAACATGTACACATGAAGTGTCGAATGTTCTGATAACTTGTTTCGAGATGATTTTCAATCTATCATGACTGAGTCGATGATGAGCTGAAAATTAAAAGAATTATTCGCTACTAAATCGTTTTAATAGTATTTTATCAGAAACATTTTATTGTTTTCTGTTTTGATCTGATTCTGTATCATACATTTGTTCATGAATTGAAATTTAATATCTCGACGAATCAGATAATTCATGAAATTAATTCGTCTTCATTTGATTATTGAAATTAAAGTACCACTTTCTCATGAAACAACAGTGTTCGTTCTATAACAGACCGTATAGTAGAAATAAATATTATTTACACTTCGACAACAATAAATTGCCCAATTGCTCCTGTGAGCTATGAAATATAGAGAGAATTCAGATAATAACAAATAATCACTAGTATTATCGGATACATACTTTCTTTCAGAAAGAACTAGTTCATATCATGCCAATATCACAACACAAACTTGCAGTATTCGGTGATCTAGAAGAATTTCAAAATGTATGTAGAAATGTAAAATATCTCTCTCGAGCAGAGCATTTCAGATTGAACCGGAAGTTTTCGTCAATTTGCTTATTTTTAATAGTACACCTTGTATATTCTACAATTTCCAGAAACCATGACCTTTTCAGATAGATTGTAGATATTTTTGAGATAATAATAAATATATCCATAAAAATGTCAAGTTTTCAACTGAAAACAAAAAAAAATATATCATATGGAACTGTGATGAAATTCTGATAATCAATTGGTACGACGTGACTGAAAAATAATCTGTTGATGTGATTCTTTAGACATGGCAATTCCCTATTTCAATGGTTTAGCTAATCAAAAATGGAGATAACTTTGCATGAGGTTGTCAACGAAACAATTCAAAAGTTTTGAAAATATTGTCAATTCATTGTTTTTCTATTGAAAATTTTTACTCGACTTTTTGTTATCAATAGTACATTTTTATAGTTGAAAAACTATAATGAGTATAATGAATATAATTTACAATATACAATAATAATAATACAATACAATAAAATACAATAGGAAAAAATATAAAACTGTCTATAACATTTGCCAAGCATCTGTTTGTCGAAAGATTTCATTATCTCTGAGTAACACGTGTTTTTGTAAACAATTAAAAATGATATTTTCGATTTTTCGGTGAAGGCATTCAGTGATCGTACCATGACACAAAAAAACGTTTATAAGTGGTACGCGTTGAAGACGAACCGCGATCTGGACAACCATCAAAGTCTACTGACGAGGGCCATGGCAGAAAAATTTAAGATTTGATGCTTGAAAATTGTGGATTGAAAGTTAGGGATCTCGCTGATAGTTTTGGAATATCATTTGGCTCAATGCAAACCAATGTTTTGTATCTCAAACGGGTCCAGTCTCGGACGAACAACTCTCACAATTAGTTCCTTCATCACAGTTATACACCATGACATACTGCATTGGATCTTCGCGATTTTTTTGTCAAAAGCTCCACTCATATCGTTCTGCAACCACCGTATCCGTCTGATTTGGCTTCGTGCGACTTCTGACTATTTTGCAAACTCAAAAAGCTAATGCGGGTACGCCGTTTTGACATGATTGAGGAGATAAAAACCGAATCGAAGAAGGACTGAAATCGATACTGGAAAAATACCATTCCGACTGTTTGAAGGACTGGAAAAAAAGGCAATTCATCGGACAGGGGTTTCTTTAAAGAAGATCGAATTGATTTGAAAGGAGAAATAAAGTATTCACATTTCATTATGTTAACTAATTCACTTTACTTTTTGATCATAGTAATTCTGCGACCAATTCTAAAAATGAAATTTAAAAAGTCTGCTGGATGAGTTGAGTAACATCATCATCATGTTCAAATTGTTTGAAATTCTTATTCATTTAATTTTCGACATAGAAAGTCGTGATGAACCCTGTATAATAATAAAAAAAATATATTGAAGTTTGTATCAGTTGATTTGTTTTTTTTTATGAAACCATATTCAATGAATACAACAAACGATACTCATAAAATTTATTTCCAATTTATGTCCACACAAAAATACATCTCATTATTATTGTCCACCACCTTCTTCGTCATCAAAATCCCAGATCTGTCTCTCTGCCCTAGCGAAAATCACATACAAAATAGACAGCACAGTAACTAGAACCAACATCACCCAAAACACGTTATGCCATTCGTCCAGAGACTCATTCGGTGTCAAAAATCCCACAATGTACGGTCCCACTATACCAGCCGTGGATCCCAGCCCATTCACGATAGCCATAATCGTGCCTCCAAACCGCGTGGTCAAATCGTTCACATTGATTTTCATTCCGGAAAAAAAGGGCCCTATCAGGAACAGCGCTATGGTATGCAGAGCAATAGCAGCTGCTCTGTTGCAGCCAACGTAGACTGATCCTACCAGGATTATAGCAGGAAGGATGCTGGCAACTGACGTCCAAAGTCTCCTGGCATTCAAGATACTGATGTATCCTCGACTCGTGAGGAAGTCTGACACGTAAGCGAATATAATATTGGAGATCCAGAGGGCTAGGAAGGGCATCGCGGTGGCTATGGCGTTCCCTTGCACGTCCATCTTTAGGATTTCCTTCAGATACTTGGGCAGATCCGTCATGATCGTGAAGAAGATATAGTTGTGCGCGAATTGGCCAGCTAGGAGAGCCCAAACGCTGGGACACTTGAAGATCTTCAGCCACGGCACTTTGAAATGCTTCTTGCTCTGCACGGTACCCTCCAGGAACTCTAGTTCTCCTTTGGTTATGAAAGGGTGGGTGCTGGGTCGCGAGAACACCATGAACATATAGAAGATGTACCAGATGAAAGCGAATAGAGCCCATACATAAAACGCCATTGACCAACTCTGGAGGTTTTGGATGATGATCCCAGTAACGATACTTCCAATCACAGTGCCCATATTGGAACCCCCGAAGGCTATGCCCCCCAGGAAGGCTCGCTCGTTAGGTGGTATCCAGCACTGGATGAAAGTGGAGATGGTAGGCAGCAGAGGCCCTTGCGTGAGCCCTAGCATCACCCTCAGGACGATAGCAGCGATGTGGCCCCCCAACTTGATGGACAGTGGATACACGAATGTTATGATCGTGGAGGCCAGCATGCAGGCCCCCATGACATGCCTGCCCCCCAGCTTGTCGGCTAACCAACCTCCAGGTATGTGCGTGAATAGGTAGCCTATGTAGAAGGCGTACAGAATGAAGGCTTCTGTGGATGGTGGCCAATGGTACTTGCCTCCCTTGACAGGTACCATGTTATAGTCGTACATGGGACAGGCGTTGTGCTTTTCCGTGTGGTTCCTTGGTTCCAGGATCTCCGTCATGGCTATGTTGAGTACCACACGGAGGTTGTACGCGTTCAATAGGGCCAGTTGGAGCATGATCACCAGGATGTACCTCTGAGGTATGGTTACGTTTCCGAACACGCATGATAAGGGTTTGAAAGCCATTCAGGCTCCAATTGGTTTGGGGATGTGCAGTTCATCAGATCATTTCAGAATGAGGGTTACTTTGACATAACCGGGTGTCAGAAATCGAATATTGGAGATCTATTTCTACAGGGGATTCATCAATAATTGGCCAACAACCGAAACGAAATATAATGAAAATAATGAAGAATTATTGAAATTAAAAAGAAAATAGAACGACCGACGTTAGCTACAGTAGCTTTTTCCCTAATAGCACTCAACGTCCCATGGATGTTCTATCTTGGTCCAATTCATGTCCGAAACTACCGGACATAAATAGGGCGTCCATGGGATGTCCTCATATCGTCGCTGTGAAATCAAACCGGCATATCTGCAAAATGCATATTTTTCACCAGAGCACTTTAAAGTTTTCGCATGTGATATTTTCCACTTAACGTCCGTTTGGTTCACGCCATCTGACGGATTTTTATTCAACTATACAATATGCCGGTTCGACATAAAAATAGACAGGAAAAAAAGACATTTTTTGACACCAACAACTCAAAAACTCAATTTTTGCAGATATGCCGGTTTGATTTGACAGCGACGATATGTACATCTAATGCAAAAAGTCTGGAACGGTGAAGGTGAATTTGAAGTGTCAACCTTCAAAAAGCAATGGGTTAGAAAAGTCAGAAATCGAAGTCATCTTTAACCATAAGAACGCCATTTCCACTTTATGTTATGCAGATTTTCTATTTTGAACGTGACACCAATATTCTTTCTGCAATAGCGGTAGTTTAGGTAATGTTAACAATTTTAGATAATACAGTACAGTACAAAACAATGAAAAAAGAGAACTGAAAAATGAGGATTTCCAAACGTCATAGAAGTTAAATAACCAAGAGATATTTTTCCATCTGTAGTATATATTTACATGAGATAGTTGTGAGAGCTCGCCAGAAAGTGTTTTGTTGCAGCTTGTCTTTCATTCAAAAATTTCGGAAGATTTTTTCGTTTAGAAAATATACCACAATTTGATGACTATTAACTGGACAACCGTTGAATAGTTTTATTTTTCGATATTTGTAAAAAAAAAATCGACTACAATTAGAAAGGCTCAATAATTCTTCTACAAATAAATTTGGCATTGTTGTAAAGTCATTGTGAAGTGTTGTCATAATTTGTGATGCCTAAATATATTTCCAGCTATGTCTCAACCAATTAGAAGTTCAGTGTTTAGTTTGATTATTTTCATTAGTATTGTAAGAACACACAATAAATAGACTATAGTCTGATACTGAGCGAATTTCATATATCAATTCGGCATATTATAAGTATATCAAGTACACGAAGTCAGTCACATCAAATTGGGACATGTTTACCAATTGATAACATTCAATTTACCTATTGTAAAATCAAGTTCTTCGAATCATATTATGAGGTATCTTTTATGAAAAATCAAAAGGTATCGTAAAGAATTAAACGAATGGACATCTCAAGGAAGTCCCGAATAGACTTCTCTAATTAGTCCTCGAGGTCATTTGAACATTCAATTGACATCCTCGGTACTGAATCTGGACGACCTGAATGTCATATTTCTAATGATAGAGATAATCAGGCACACATACATTTTTCAGAATGAAGCTTTGGTTTTTGTGTTCGAATATATAATTTTTTTTTATTCTTAAGACCTGAATATGTTTCAGTAAAATTTGTGGTTTCATCAACATCAACACTCGATGCTTTGAGATCAAAAATCAATTGGATGTTGACACTCAGCTATGATATGGTGTGATGTTAAAAGACGAATGGTTATGTTAACATTCTTTCCTGGATATTGAAGTTCAAATTACTTTCAATTCTTTCATCTCTCGATTAGCCCACCATTTATAAAAAAGACAAAACCTTGTGTCGAAATAATTTCACCATGGCGTCTTGACTTTGGTTCTTAACTGAGTAGGTAGAAACAAATGACATATTGAATGCAATAAATTTACTTAGTTTTTTTTTATTCTGAAATACTCCTCGGTACCCATTGTCTTGTCTATTCTCCCACATTCGGAATTTATGATGGAGCAATGCCCAAAAACACTTTAATTAACACATTTATTTACAGGAAAAATAGAATTTCGGTTTGTAGGCGAAAACTTAGATTACAAAGACATAAATTGTTGACGAAGATTTTTTAGTACATCCGCTTCATTCTCAATAATAAAATTTCCATATGCGTTCAACAATAGTTTTGTCAACCAAGTTATGACTAGTGTCATAGTTGAGGGCGTTACTATACGGAGTGTTATTATTTTAAGCACGTTAGAGTACGAAAACGATGGAAAAAATATATTTTTTTATATCCTCTTGAACACTGATTTGCTTGATTTTTTTGAAAATATATCAAAACTTACTTACTTCGGTGTATTTTGGAATTACGTTCTTTTGATTGCTGTCTATGAGAATTCCATCCTTGTACATCACCAATACCTGGAAAAATTAAAAAAATCTGTTATATTTCATTCACTGGTTAATAATAGTACATTGTAACAGCTTTAATTTTTTTTCTTGGATAACACGATATCGGGTAGGGAAATATTTTAGTAGATTTATATTACAACCATAGAAAAAGGAACTGTGTTGAAATTCGATCTGAAAATTGGTGAATCATTAGAGAAAGTGAAGAAGAGATATTTGAAAAATGTGTTTACTCAAACGCCCACATAAAACACTACTCCATATCTTTAAAAACAAAGTTAGAGCAATTCTATTTTAACAGATACAACCTCTTAAATATGACCTGAACACTGGCTGCATAAGATTTATAGGCCATCCTCAAACATAAACTAGGTTTATTTTTAATGCGAAGTGTGACTATAAAGATTTAATTTCGAAAATATTACCAGATTTCTACGTATTAGTGGGTCTTGACTAATTGATGCGGGAGATCATTAAAAGAGCATATTTTGTAACTTTTCATTTCATTAAATATTTGGCAATGTATACAGGGCCATCCGCAACGACGGAATTGCTTCTTAAACTCAATAGAAGTTCATGAAAATAGTGATTTAATATCGAATGAAAAATTTTACTGCATTTTCAACTTTGACCTAATGAATTCTAGTTTTTTGATATTATATGCGAACAATGGATGATTGTTCGCCTTGTATATGTTATATGTATCTCTGTATCTCTCGAAAGATTGACAAGAAATAATAATAATATTGAGTGGATCATATGCGCCATAAACAAATAGTCCTTCTGGCAATGCCTAAAATGGTTAGGAAATTATGCAAGAGCTTTATCAGATTGAGTAGTTCTCAATTATCGGATGCTGTATAGGCATGTCTAACTGTAGAGAGTGACTTTCAAATCAATAATATTCGTGTTTCTAGTGGGTGTATGTTTATTTACTTAGTTTATTTATTGTGTACCAACAATCATTGTGGATTTTCGAATATGAGACTTCTTCATGAGTTTATATATGGATAAGTATGTAACCCATTCGTTAAGATTTTCAGACTGAACTGAGGTTGATTTACAGGGTGACCCACAATGAATTGAATATGAGTTGTCAAGGCATATTTTGCTTTCATTGATGATTTCTTATTTCATTTCATGATCTGTATGAACCCGTGTTTCTAAGTCTCAATTGTTTTTTTATTCTATTCTTTATTTCCTTGATTGTACATTATAATAGAACCCACGAATGTGAATAAATGAGATATTGAAGCACTGTAAATTTAATCATTTATAACACATATGAATTATAAATAATATTTCAGATGTTAATTATTCTATTGCTTCATTCACTGAAGAAAAGGTGAGGCCACATAAACATAATTTTGCTCCAAATTCGCTTCAAAATCAACAAACTTAATTATGGAAAATAACCTAAAAAATATACTTTGAAGTTCTGAAATTTGGCGATAGTCTAAAAATGACAATCTTTACCTGGTCAGAACTACTAAAACTAGATGCATCTCAGAGTTGCCAGTTATATTATCTTTTAGGAAACCCGAGGATATTTTATTCAGTTTCGTCGTAGAAAAATATATATCTATTTTGTGCTGGTATGTACTGTTATAGAAATTCCATATTTTATGGTTGTTATAGATTCAGTTATTAGTAAAAAATATATATCTTTTTCAGTTTTAGTATTCGCACTATGAATGTCCATTGAATTTGAGAATGCTATCTAACCATGAATAGAAGAACACGTTGTTATAGTTTCTCCTCCCTATTGTTCTCATCTCACAATCAATCATCTGTCGTTGTTCGCGGCCAATTAGCAGTTATGTCGTCACAAAGCTGCGCTTCTCCGCGTAATTTTCGAAAGCATCTCATCTTTGAAGATTTATTCTTATCAAAGTTCTATGCGAAAATATTGATAAATAAAACTGGAGACGTATCACGTTCTGGATGCCGTGGTGTTTTTTCAAAAATCTCAGTAATCACGCTTATTACTCATGAATTCATTGAAACAGCTCGTACTTAAAGATGCTTTGAGTCGAGGTTCAGTAGACACAAGAAATTGAAACAGCATATAATCACTGAACTAACAGTACTCAAACTTTAATGTTTGCAAGTCAAGTTTTAGTCACGATTTTGTTGCAATGTAGAACAAACAATTGTTTTCTGAAGCGTTTAGAGAACATTTTCGAAGATCTAATCAGTAGATATGCTCCAACTATTGAGTAATCACCTTTTGTAATAAATTGGGCGACTACAGGAACATGGCCATATAACTTTTGAGTGGTTTATATGTTTTTTATTTCAATTTGCAATCATTGCAGATGACTTAAACTTCAGTTTCCCAGTCGAGACACTCTGTATACAGGGTGAGTCAAAGATGTGAATCGAACCTTCTGAGATTTATAGTACATTAAATAAAGAATAGTTTCATCCTTCAAATCTCGGTTGAAAATCGCAGTAACATAACTAAGCAGAAAAACCACACGAAGAAATCAACTACAACAATGTTAGATATCAATATAAACTTCAAAATTTAGAACAAAATTGATCATGGTCTTCGCGATGAATTCTGACATTATTTGATTATAAAAACTCGAATATTCCGAAAACGATTGAATTTTTTGTATTTTGACAGGAGTATCTTTTTCATAAAATTCACTTCGTGCGGAAAATTTCAATCCTCAATAAATCTGGTGGCTTGCATCTTACTTGGTATGCATTTTAAGCCATAATTTTTATCCATCAAACCATAATTTGTTGATTTACTTTCAACCTCAGAAAGCTCGGTACACATTTTTGACTCTTCCTGTATACGGTCACCTATTCACTGAGTAATTCCGATGGAAACGTAAATTTCTCATTAACAAACACAATTCATTAAATTGTATACAAAACCCAGATACAAGCGTAAAAAAGATTCAATATTGATCGTAAATTCGTTTTGTCAATAGATTATACGATTTCATTAAGTCTTACAAGTCCAATACAATTGAGATGTGTATGTATTAACCAAATCGCGTTCAATGCGATTTCAATTAAATATCGAACATTCGTAAATGTGCATTATTTCAATTACGCTACATGGATTTTTACTTTTTTTATTATCGAACTTCTATGATTCTTGTTCGTGTGGGATGTCAAGAAGCATATGTTAGATGAATCAAAACTCAAAATATGTATGATCGATGTTCTCTTAGTCACAATATATGAAATGAGATAAACGTCTGCAATATCAAAGTAATGAAAAAATATTTGCAATCCCGTATCAATGGTGTTGTGTAGGATGAGCACATCATTTGGTATTCAAATCATTGAATATTGAAATTAGATCATGTGGAATGAAAATTATATTTTGAGTAGGCTTAATAATAGTTGAGGTGAAGTATTTGCTATCAATTTCATATACAGGGTGTATATAAATATCAATCTCAAGAAGAGACATAGAACTAGTTCAAAAAGCATTTTGCAATAGCTTTTCTTGGGAATTCTGTGGAAACCTGGTCTGAACTCAAGTTTTTCATTTCTTATTGAAGGTCATTTACTTATATAGTATGACTCGAATCTTGAGATGAATAAATTGTATCATAATCAAAACGTGTATTAATTCTGTCAATAATCGAATAGTTCCTCATATTTTATATTTGATGATTCAATACTCAATTCGTCTGTGATTTTACTTTCCGTATATTATATTTCTTATATTTGAGGATTTAATTTCTGTCCGCATTTGAAAGATTCTTTTTTATATTTCATACAGAGTGTACAAAAATACTTCAAAGTTCATATTGTATAAGAAAAAGTCCCTTTCGTCTTGAAAAATTAATCAATAATCAACAAAAACTTATTCTAATCATCCCTTCTATTATTTTTTCAATGGTTGAAACTTTAGAATATTTTATTCACTATCGCAAGTTATCATTTGAGAATTCAAAATACTTTTTCGGTAGTTAACAAACTTCGATTTTCTAATCCAAAGTTGGTTATAAAATGAAAATCCCTTGGAAACGACTTACATGTGATGATGATACCCACGACAACTAAAAAGCAGTAAAAATTAAGCCCCATGTCGCGATATCAACACTTCGAGATCAACATCGAACGGTGGATAGAACTTCTGGAGACCGAGAGAAGTACTGAACTGATGCTGGAGCTTCTCATCAGTACGTCTACAGTGAGAACCTGATGAAAAAGTCGTGGGGATTCTCTCTAACTATTGAGGACTCATTAATAAGTGCGTTGGGATTGGTTCTCTAATGATTATTTTTGCATCGTTCGGAAGGCAAGAGTGTGATCTGCGATCTTTAAGTCATATTCTCTTCATTGCATTAACTGTAGGAATGCGTTAAATGTTTTTCAGTATTACCTGTATGGATATAACTTATTTTCAAATCGAATGTTTTTCACGACGAATTACTATCCGCAATACAGTAACGTAATACTTGTTGTCTAACTTCCAGTGCTAATGCGATAGAGTATGATTAGATTGGAAGGATGGAAGGAGGAAGAAGACGAACTTCATGCGAATCACAGGTTATGTTACATATTTCTGTCAATTTTTTCAATATTTAGAAAATTATGTCTATCAAGGCTTGTTCTCGGCTGTTTTCTGTGGTTCTGAAATCTACATCGCGATACACATCGCAACAATACTTACCAGTGAAAAAATTTGCTCCGCCTTTGTCAAGACTAGTCCACTCATCAAATTGTAAGTACTCCTCAACGAATTCACCCACAAAACCACATATCAGAGAAGTTTATTATGGAGTACTTACACCCCAAATCAAAGCAGTGAAGGTGAGTTTATCAGCACTTGTAACATTACTCTATTCTTTTTAATTTTTCTCTTTCAGATATTCTCTTTATCTTCTAGTATGGTTGGTGTAATAGCACAACCATTTTTATATAGTGAAATAGCATCTACTGGAAATGTACCTGTAATTGTAGCTGCATATTCATTCATTGGGTTCTTCACTGTTGTTACACCAATCCTTTTACATCTCATTACAAAGAAATATATAACTCACCTAGTTTATAAAGAAGATACAGATAGTTACATTGCAACTACTGTGAATTTCTTTTGTATATCCAAAAAGGTATGCGAACACAAGAATATTATAATCAATAATTGAAATAATAATATTGCAGATTGAATTCAAAGCAGAAGATGTCAAAGTTCCAGCTGTACCTGGTATGTTTACCTCTTTTATAGCAAATGGAAAATCTCTTTTCCTAGATCCTCGATTATTTGAACATCCTGAGCATTATGCAAAAATCATGGGATATGATAAACCTCTGGACTTCAAGATGTATGAAGATAATGCCAGTGATGTTAAAAAACATTAGTTGTTGAAATTGTTTATTAAATGTATTATTTATTCATTAAAAGATTTTAAACACTTCCAAGAAGTTGAAATTGTTGTACATAAGCTACATAAGTTTGAAAATTAAGGTTAACTTATGATTAAATTGCAGTTGAATCACTGCTGCCTGTTGTTATTATGAATGATGGCTATCCGATGACCGATCATTTTCATGCGTAGTTAGTGTTGACATTAGTGACGTTATTGACACAATCAAGTTAGCTACGTTCACATATTTCCTCTGGATGAACATAGTCTACTCCGAAGCGTACATGAACCTACTCTTGCAACATGAGATCCCGTGAGAAACCTACTCGGAATGAGATTCACATACAAAAGAAGGACAATGAATCGACTCATACCGATATTTTTTTTTGAAAGGCTTCAATTTTACTCGGAATGAATTAATGCATATTTAGCTTCTGCCTGGCTTCTGCATAGAGTACACTCTGACAAATATGGATAGCTCAGATTTTACATTCGATTAATAATGTATATAATTTCCTTGTGTTGATACTTGAAATATAGTCAATACATTCTCTTTAGATTATAAAAATGACAGTCTACTCCTAGATACTCTACCCATCGCGGAGTAAGTGTATGAACGTAGCCATGCAAAATCATTAGAAAATGGCGTTTCCTGAATTTTAGCACGTGTCATTTTCCTCCGGTAAGAAGATGAGTAAATAATTGCTCTTGCTCAATAAAATAGTGAATCTGACCCTTGTCATAGGCTGGAGTTTTCATAAAGTAATTCAGTCTCCTTCGAGTTAATTTCACCTACCTATGTTAATATACCCAGGAAACCACTGATATTTTTTGTACTGTCATTACAGATGACAAAAAACTGAAGAGCAATATAATATTCTAATGTATCTTCCTGTGGTGTTTCGAAGTGATATATCAGAATGTGGAATATTGTACAGAAATATTAAATCAAAGTACACCTTTGAATATTTTAGGACCAATATTATTACACCTAGGAAACCATTAATTATTTAGAACTGTCATTATAGATGAGAAAAAAATTTGAGAGATGTGTGATTTTCTAGTGTATCAGCCTGTAGTGTTTTATGGCTTGTGATATATTGGATTGTGTAATATTCTACAGAATCAGACTACACCTCTAAATTTTTCTAGGACCACCCAAATTCTTTTGGCTGAAGACTTCTAGAAAATTTACAAAATTTGTCTAACATATTTGGTAAGTCTGAATCATTGTACCCCATGGTATTTTGTATGTAATGAGGTTTATCTATATACGATTTTCTAAATTTATCTTTTGGAATTGTTCCAAAGATTTTGAGTGCATCATGCTCTATATTAGACAAGGACTAGAATAATACTTGTAGGTAAAAGACCTTCCATTCATTGTGTTTAATATGTCATAAAACTGTGAGATTAAATGTCATATACTATTCAATCAAAATCTTGTGTTTTGAGTATTATTTACTGTTGTGTGAAAATGAAATATCAGTGATTTGATGAATTCTTGATATCAATTTGGTTGAATGTCTCACACAATTATTTCAAGGCATTAACAGATTTGGTATTTATTGAAGGAAATGGTTTGCCCACCTGAAGATGGCCTCTCTATGAGGGTTACTGTTATGGACACTATCCTGCAATCAGAAAAGAAACAATGTATTATACACTTTACTCCTTCAAGGACCATTGAAAGCATCTTTCAGGAAATCTCCGAGGAATTTGATTATAATGTCCAAGATATTGAATTAACATTACAGTATAAAAAAGGGGATGCTATTGTGAGTACACATTACTTTACATGATGCTTTGCTTTTTATATTCTCAAAGGATCTATAACAAGAAAATGCATGAGGATTTTCTGGGTTTATAAGTGTTTGTTATATTCTGCAAATAATAGAATATACTTTGGTTGGTATTTATAACACAATATGGTCTATTTATTTGAGGAACATGGTTGTGTCAGCTTATTAGAATATGCGCACTATTGTCAATCACTGAAAGACAATTTATTATTCTTCAAAATGTTAGTAAGGAGAGATAAAAATGTATAGTTATATCTATGGAATATTGAGATTATACTCTGAATTATTCCACTATTAAACCAATCAAATGATAGAATTGACTTTCAATGGTAAACTAAATACAACTCTTCCTTGGATGAATTGACTATAGTTGTTGAATTATGAATTTAAAATTATAACAAAAGTATTGAAAATATTATTTCTATCGAGTTTTTTACACAAGAATATCAATAGTCTTGAAGGTAGAAATAAAAACTGGGCCATATTTTTTAAAAATAAGTGAGTTTGACCCACTTGAATGCTTGAAATATATTTATTTATATACATTTGTCATATCAAACTGATAGCATCAACATTATTGTTTTAAGAACTGAGTCATAAAAGGAGTACTAACATATCAGATAAGATATTGTGATATAATTTAACTAGTTTGAACATGCCATCATTAATTCACGAATTTGTAAATTTATAGTGAGCTTATGTAGTTACCTCAAAAGTATATGTATATAAAATGTTGAACATTTACAAAAATAATTGAAAGTATGCCTTTTTATAAAAGAAATTCAAAGGTAAATTTATTTTGTATCAAATTACATTTCTTTGTTAATGTTGAGCAGTTCAGTGTGTAACTTTTACCTATTATGTAATATTAATTGTGAGCTAACTTAACATAATTTTTGGTTTACATTCTTGAGAAAATATAAGGCTTTAATGATGTCTGTTCGATGCCCTGTGAGTCAATTTGGACATAGAGTGGACCAAAAAGTTTTGAAATGATATATGGAAACTAAATTATTATCAGGGTGGTGTTATTTGTTCTGTTATTTTGTTTTTTGGAGTACGACAAGCTGCATCTCACAACCCACAGAAAAATTAATTATTCTCAAAAAGTCCGTTTATATGTATGTATGGCAGGCGAAATAATATTTCCCTTTTCAGAGTGCATTCACTTGATCTATTGGCGATTGCAACCACTGCGGAATGTAAATATATATAGGGACAAAACAGTGTTTTGTAAACGCATATTAAAGCATTTTTTTGCCTTTGTTTTTTGTGATTTGTAGTGGTATAGTTATTTTCGTTGAAAACATCACGAATACTCTTTACCTGTAGCACCTGTGTGTATCCATAGAGCATCTGCGGCGCGTCACAAAATGGGCGTGTCTTAGGTCTGGTGTTAAAACAACTCTGAGCATTCTCTACACAATGAGCTATTGTTTCCGTTATTTTTACCACCAAACGGTTTGACATTTGATTAGTGTGATTGGCTGTAATGACTGTGACGTCAGGTGCAGATGCTCTTTTTGGAGGCAACATCGAGTAGTAGAAACTTTGGCAGACAAATTTTACATACTAGGCATTTGATTTTGTGAGGAATTATAGGAAAAAAATGTAGAAGGAATTCATACAGTAATACAAATATTGGCACTTCGCCTACAAACCATATCACCAATGAATTGTTACTTACATACTTTCGTAACATATTCAGAAATAAAATTATTACTTTGTTTTTATCATACTATTAAGATTGATGCAAACACCTTATCCATATTAATTTCCATAAATCATCATCACGTTTTATTGAAAGCTAGTTGTTAACAATTACCGTTTACAGAAGTTCATAATTTATCATCAGATAGCGTCTAACAGACTCCTACTTGCCAGTGTTCTCGGAGAGTATTCTGTCTGCGCAGTTCATGCCTATTTTATGCCCGCCATACACGCTACGGTCTATCGGAGAGGTCCACTTGTGCAGGTATGCTTGCGCAGGTAGACCGGAACGTGTGTGAGAATAGATCTGTGCAGGTTTTGAGCCTGCGCAGGCGACCGGCGTAAAATCGAAATCGATTCTTTCGAGTGACACCGTACTGAATCACAATACTTGACGTTACGTTTATTTATTTACGTTCCACAGCCGGTGTTTGCCATCGCCAATAGAATTTGCATGGATCAACTGATAGTAACTATTGAAAAATGACAAAAACGTTGGCATCATCGTGAAGTGTTGCGAACTGGATAAGAAAATTGATATGCGATATTTAACGATAAAATTTGTTATTTTGACTAGTTTGGTTGCTTTCTCACTAGGTATGAATAAACTTGACTTGACTTCAAAACAACACCAATTCGATTATCAATGAAACATTGTGAATAAAGCCTCGGGGCCGTATATAGTTCTTTGTATTTGTCTCGCTCGATTTATGTATTGTCGAATCTCTTCGATAACTAGTAAATACCTCAAAACGGTGATTCTTCTTCAGTATTTGTAGCACCGTCGGAAAACGCATGTGCATCATATGTATGCATATTTACAAATACTGTATGTTTTTTCTAGTACGTACTGAACGATAGCAAAACTAAAACCATTCAAGAGGCGGGCATCAAATGGACGCCATTGGACCGTCTCACCGTCGTTATTGGCCTCGCCAAATCTAGACAAATGGCGCTGTTTGTTCCCGAAACGAACGAAGATGACTTACAGCTGGGGGCGTCAGCTAGCCCCACGGCTGGCGACGGGCCCCCCGACACTTGCGAACCCTTGCCGGCAATCGCTAGCCACTACGACAGTTTTCCATCCTCCTCCAGGTACAATAATAATGATGATAATTGTTCCACGGCATGGTAGATGTTATTTACCACATTTTTGAATCAATTGCCTAACACCGATATAGAAGTCATAGAAACAAACAACCATAATAATAACAACAACAAAAAGTCGCGGAAGAACATAAGCGATGCGCTACCTGGTGACACTAGAGATTATCTAGAAATCTTGACATAGTTCTTCTCTCCAATGTTTAGTTGTCAAAACTATGAGTCGTTCGAATCGCTAAAAACATTTCAAATATCAATTCCATGCATTTCCTCAAGATGGCGATAAATGTCGTGTATGGATAGGAGGAAAATCTGTTTCTACTGTACTAAGCTCATATCTTTGAACAATCAAGCATCGTATTGTTCTGGTATTGACGAAATTCAAATATGATCACACATATGCTATTTGGCACTTGCCAACAATTTTCTGAAATACAGAAAAAATATGCCATTGATATGTTAGGATAGTGCTTGATTGCATAGAAATTGTTTCACTTTCCAACATACCTTTGTTGTAGAATCAGGTCTTATTCTCAATATTAATCATTGGTGAACCCTGTGGTATAAGTGCATCTGATCTGATATTCTATCAAAGTGATTTAATTTTGTTACAAATTTCACAGGAAACTATTATGTTAGATGAAGGTTTTTTGATGAACGATTGTTGTCAGTTCTCAAACTCACCCAGAAGATCCCTGAATCAAAAAAAAAACAAAGACAATAAACTCATAATTCATTCCATAAAATTATTTTTAATTTTGTCTGCAGTGGCAGTATTCAACTTTCCATATAATATCATGTGTCCAGCATTCGAAACTTTTTCACCTTCACGAACACTTCTGGTACTGTATTCTTATTTTAAAAAGCGAATTCTAGGTTGCCTCTCAAGCCGATATCCGTCGAGACCCACAAGTACGTTGGCCTCGTCAACCAGGCGATGACCTGCTACTTGAACAGTCTGCTACAGGCGTTGTACATGACGCCGGAGTTCCGCAACGCCCTGTACAACTGGGAGTTTGACGGACAGAACGAGGCGAGGTCGATACCGTATCAGTTGCAGAGGCTCTTCCTCAATTTGCAGACGTCGTCAAAATCGGCGGTCGAGACAACCGATTTGACGTACAGTTTCGGATGGCAGAATAGCGATGCTTGGCATCAACACGACATCCAGGTAGGTCGAGAATGAATTATTAATATATAATGATATATATAATTGAAAATAACGCTCTAAAACGTTATTCGGGCACTGGTTAGAAGGATCCATATTATTAGTTTATTATTTATTTTATATTATCAAAATACAAGGCAAAATCTGGGTGAAATGAACAAGACAAAGCAACGAATGTTGTGTCAAGCGTCAAACTTCAGCAGTGATTAATAATTTCATTTTGCGCACATTTACATGCATCAAAATTGATTGGAATGTTTTCCATGTTCTTAATTGATCAAGAAATGCAGAAATTTTTCGATTTTAGTACTCGTAGTCGTAGTTTTCTATCTCTATTGCTATCATCAAAAAATCGATGAACTATTGAAGTCCATGGTCGTTTAACAGTTATGACGACACAACACTGTGTTTTCCGTGTAATTTCGGAAAGCACCCTTACTTTGGGAATCTATTCCGGCGAAGGAACCGAAAAAATGGTACGATTTTCAACGATCTTGTGAGATATTCATCCTGAATCTAAAAATTAATCAACTTGTGTCAAATGAGTTCTAGAAGATACAGTGGACTGTAAAAACTGTTGCGGCCGAAATCAAAGAAATGAATGAATGAAAATAAAGAAAATAAAACGAACTCCCAAATTTTATATATTTATATATATTTTTTTTTATATTGTGATGCTCGTACCAAATTACTTAGTAGTTGCTTCTGTGGTTGCTGGGGCCGGCCGGCTTGGAAGAACACAGGAAAAAATAGCTATTCGCTCACAAAACTATTGTTTGTCGGTTTTTTCAGCAACACACCATGAATTATTTGCCGTCACTCGTTTGTATGAGATATTCGAAAAAATGTGGAAAGAAGAGATGATAAATGAATTGCGAATTGAATGGTATGGACGAATTTGAAGAAAACATGAATAAATGAAATTAAGCTGAGCAGGCGTCTGGCAAGGTTGCCTAGACTATGAATGAAAGAGGTCAATCTAAGAGTATACGCGCAAATATATTCTATTTATCAAAGTTTCACCTTAAAGGACGAAACTCACACATCAAAAAACAGAAGACAGAACGTAAAGACACGACAGTTCTGGATATCGTGTTATTTTTTTCAAAAGTTGGTGATTTCACCCATTGTTATACAAATACAATACATTCGTTTGTTTTTTCTAGGAGCTGTGTAGGGTGATGTTTGACGCTCTGGAGCAAAAATTCAAAGACACCAAGCAAGCCAACTTAATCAACGAACTGTACGAGGGCAAGATGTTGGACTACGTGAGGTGTTTGGAATGTGGCACGGAAAAGTCTAGGGAGGACACTTTCCTGGACATCCCGTTGCCGGTTCGTCCCTTTGGCAGCACCGTCGCCTACAACAGCGTCGAAGAGGCGCTGCGGGCGTTCGTGCAGCCCGAAACCCTCGAAGGGAACAATCAGTACAACTGCGAGAAGTGCAATAAGAAGTGCGACGCCCACAAGGGTCTCAAGTTCACCAAGTTCCCGTATTTGTTGACGTTGCACCTGAAGCGATTCGATTTTGATTACAATACGATGCACCGGATCAAGCTCAACGACAAGTAAGTGGGTTTTGTCGAAAGATTCCTAATGAAAGTTTCGTACTACAATAGCCATTTCTTTCGACTATTATTTTTTGTTGAAAATATGATTGCTGCGTCAATTTTTCATTTTCATTGAAGTATACATAAATTGAAATTAATACAAAGGTAAAATGATGAATGAAATATTGATGACTAAATTTTATGAAACTGTAAACTGTCTCATATCAAATAACAAATTGAAAAGAATTTTGGAAAAACTTGAAACTTGCCAACAATTGCAATAACCTGGTTAGAAAAATCAAGAACATCCAACTAACGATTACCAAGACATTCATATGCTTTCACACTAGTATTAAAGAATACAGGCTGTGCCAATATGAAGATCTCCCTTGGGGCTAATTTGCGCATTTTTGTGCTGAATATAATCTGGATAGAAATACGGAATATCACAGACTGTTTTGAAGATATCGAGATTTTTTTCATTTTCATTCTTTGCGATAAACTAATCTTCATTTTTTTTTTATAAACGTCATATTGAATTTCAACATTTTCAGGTAACTTTTTTTATTCATAAACTCCATGAAACTGTCTGAATGATTTTTAAATTAAATGTTGTATGATCCAAAAAATATTGAAAATGAAAGTCGAAATTTTTATTTTTATCGCGATATCTTCAAATGTATCGAATATACTCTCAATTGTTTTCTTCAGTTTATTATTCAACACAAAAATGCATAACCCTGCCCCATTCAACCAACTTTGTAGCTCCTAGTATAAGCAAGATCCTCTTATTATTAGCATTTGAAAAACGGACAGCCTGTATACATGAAGAGTTAGTTTATCATGAGAAAAAACGGGAAAACTCAAGATGAATTTGTAGATTTACTACGATTTATTTACATTCTGTTCGACAACTGATTTCAGTCTAGAAACATTGGCAAACCTTTCATCTGCCATCGAAGTAGAACAATTATTGCATTCGACAATAATAAAAAAAATCAAGTGAATTGACATTACTATTCTTGATAATAGTTTGTAATTCTTATTGAAGGAAAGTTTTTATATGAGTTAAGAATCAGTATGGCGATTGGCACCAATCCAATATACAATCAGAATTCGCATTGGCCCACAACTTGCTCACGTGACTGAAATCACCAATAACATGCGGTGAATCTGAGGACTTTCAATTTGATTCGCAACCCTAAAAAATATCCCATAGAGTAACATTCCTTCAGATAGTTTATTTTCCCTTTCACATAGCTATCGTTACTATTTTACTACTTCATTCATAAATAAGGTATTACAATAAGTTGAACAAATTTCTCAAAATTCTCAAAGGATTGATAGTCTATGTATACGGACCTATAAACAGTGAGTGTACAAGTCACACTTTTTGATAGGGTCGTGTTTCCCGAACACTTGAACCTGAACTCGTTCACATCTTCCGTACGAAGAGGTAACGAGTCGCCCGAAGAAAAGGATAACGCTGGCACCAATGCTAAAGGTGACGATTGTAGCACCACGGATTCGGGATCGGCGGACGACGAGAGTTGTCAAGGAACTGACGTTTCGTCGCCTGTCAACGGTCAAGAATGTCAGGACGACAACTGCGCGGACAGCGATGAAGGTTAGACAGTTTTCTGCCAAAGTCAAAGGGCGTTACTGTGACTTGAGGTATTCTTATTCATCCACCTGTTATTCTTGTCGTTTCAAAAGACATTTCTCGTACGGAGTATGCAGATTTCAATGTTTCTGTGGGGTGACTTATAGGTTATGAGACACAAAAAAATAGAGGCCATATTCTCGATTCACAGTATTTCATGGATGTTTATGAAATTATCAAATGATGACGTCCCTATTGTAAATAATCATAACATTTACACACTAATTTTCATTTATGACACATAATTTGTCTCACAAAAGAGATTGAGAATGCGACCTCTGTTTTTAGTATGTATAATCCCTACTTACTGATATTCACCCCATACTAACATTAAAATCTTTCCACACTGTATGATTGATTTGTTGATGAGAATAATTGGTCTACTGATCGCAGAAGAAAACATTTAGTAATGGAATTTTTTTATTATTTTATTATTTTTTGACGGATACCTTAGGTTATTGTGGCGTCAGCTAAAAAAATTTACAACCATATTTAATACGTTTTTTACTCCTATTATAAGGTGTATGGCAAGGTACGGAAATATATGTTGATTTGCATGCTGGTGGTTGTTGAAGAAATTTGTTAATTGTAAACAATTGATTCATAAAAAATAATCACAATTACGTCATCGTGTAATATTTTGAACGGATAACATTGTGTGTTTCGAATCAATTTCCAATCGTCTAGCGATATTGTAACGTTGTTACGCATACAAACTATGGTTAGGGTTCGTTTCCTTCACGTCTCACAATTTTTGTCTTCAGGCATCGATGTTAGCTCCGGTAACAATCTTCATGAAAAAGAACTTGAAGGTCCGTATGTCTACGAGCTGTTCAGTATTATGATTCATTCTGGTAGCGCTTCCGGTGGTCATTATTACGCTTACATCAAAGATTTCGATAAGAACTTGTGGGTCTGCTTCAACGACCAGAGCGTTACGTCGGTAAGTTATTTTATTTCTTAATTTTCAGTACAAAAAAATCATGTCCATAAAACTGACACAGTCGTTTTGGCACAATCAAATGAAAATCATGCAGTATTTAATAACTATTTAATAACTATTTTCTAACACAAAAAAAAACTCAAACGGTTTTCGAAAAAACGGGGTTGTGCCAGCTTTATGTAAAGCTGGCACAGCCGCGTTGTAACTTTTTACTCAAATTAGCTACGAAGTTGATTCAAATGCTCAATTTTCTAACTTTTTAATAACTTTTGACTGGTTTATGAATTTGAAAGATCTACGGGGCCGGACTGGCATACATTTCACGATATCTCGGTATTACTATTATTATTTTCTAACTCCAGCACAATCACTTATTTTGGCAAGATTTCGATTCATTACGATGGAAACCAACGTAGTACAGTATTTTTGATTGAAAATTCCAGAAAGAAAAATTTTCTTATTTCACGAAACATGATAAATAGACCATACGAGAAACGTTTTTGTCTTCAATATTTTTTAACTCTAGCACAACTGAAGAATTCCAGAACTACATATTTCGAAAATCAAAATCGAAAATACTGTACTACGTCAGTTTCCATCATAATGAATCGAAATCTTGCCAAAATAAGTGATTGTTATTAGGAGACGAAAACGCTTCTCATATCGTTTGCTTTTTTCTGATTTCATATAACTGTATTCTACAGTTTTTCGAAACATTTACTCTAATGGGATAAAATAAGCCTTTCCTGTTAGTTAATCTCTTCATTATTATAGATTATCGATCAATTCTTATGAGAAAACGTATTACCGAGATTTCATGAAATGTATGCAAGTCCGGCCACAGTAGAATCTTCAAATTTGTTCGAAATCAAATTCTGTATATACCAGTCGAGAGTTATTAAAAAGTTAGAAAATTGAGCATTTGAATCAACTTCCTAACTACTTTGAGTAAAAAGTTAAAACGCGGCTGTGCCAGCTTTACGTAAAGCTGGCACAACCCCGTTTTTTCGAAAACCGTTCGAGTTAGAATTTTTTTTTCGTGTTAGAAAATAGTTATTAAATAGTTATTAAATACTGCAAATGATTTTCATTTGGTTGTGCCAAAACGGCTGTGCCAGTTTTATGGACATGAAAAAATCATTGCTTGAATTCGTCTGTTTTGATGAAAGAAAAGGAGAGTTCAAATTCTAGACGTCGCCACTGTCCTTACTGTCAATTTGTCAAGATTTTAAAATCACCAAACAGAAGAAACAAAATCGAAAACGCTATCGTTTTTAGGTTTCCGATGATGATATCAGAAAAACGTACGGCGGGGGCTCTCCGAGAGGCTATTATTCTGGGGCTTACAGCTCCAGTACTAACGCCTACATGTTGATGTACCGGCAAATAGACAAAAATCGGAATCGTAACGCTATAGGCATCGAAGATTTCCCCCCGCACATCAAAAATTTGCTCAAGGACATGCGAAGGAAGGAAGAAGAGGACAGGATTAATAAAGAGAAACAGGTGAGTCTTTCTGAAGACATTTTTCATTTTGTCGTTTTCTTACATATGTTGTTTTCAAACAGGCCTTCATCTTTCTAGACCAGAATAATAATTTTATATTCAAGACATAATCATGAAAATACGGGGGTTGCCATTGAAAAATGAAATTATTTTCGGGATATTTTCTGATTAGATTCATAAATTACCACATAGTTGAAAGTATATCCTCGATTTCAATTGAATAATGAATTTTTTGTTACAGAATAAATCAATAGATATTTTGGGATACACAAACGTTATTTTCCATTAAAATAATATAGGTAGGGTAACCTATTAGTGTGTGGAACCAGAAAAACATCTAGGAATAAGAATAAAAAAAAAAAATTCAAATAAAAGTTGTTATATTTGAGCGAGAGTGATTTATTCCATTACCATACCCTAATGGGTAACCCTCTATAGGATGACAAATGAATCGTCTCGTCAATTAATTTATATGATTGTATAACTTGTACGAATTTTTTGCAGAACGACACGATGAATTTGGTAGTCTACTGCTGGCACCCGCACACGCGCCTCCTCCAAGACATCAAAATCCCCGTCTTCATCGAGGCGACGCTCGCCGAGACGACGCAAGGCGCCCACCGTCGCTTGAATCTCGGCTCGCTCGTCGACGTCGCCGACTGTCGCATGGTCGCTTACAACAAGAAGCACGAATGCATCGATTGCAGTTTCGATTCGGACGAATTGCGTTTTTGCGATATCATCAACAAGATTGGCGATATAACGTTGTTTACGTTCTGGATGTTGGAGATCAGAAAACCAGGTATTTTAACTTGATATCAGTGGTCAAATTCAGGAGGGCATCTGTAGACAGTGTAGCACGCATTGATCGCGCATCAAGTACGTTTTGACGTACTCCATAATTGAAATTGAGTTTTTGTGAAACATCACACCAAGTATTTTTCTGGAAATTTGGCAAAATCGTTCGCGACTTCTCTCAATAGTTTCTCGATCGCTGCGTGTTAATTTTGGAAGAACTTTTTTTATGTTTTCCAATTCCAAGGCCCCCAGCAACTCCCTTTAAACTTTATATGCGTTCAAAATCATATATTTTGTCCTGACAAAGAAGTGTCGTTTCAAACATCTTATTCTTATTGAGACTCAAGACAACGCGAATTTCGCCATAATCATCAGTACTTGGAATGTTTATTTCCAACTAAAATAAGTAATAGCTTATATACCAAATTTGAATATATTAAATGATGTAAAAACTACGAGTCGTTCGAATCGATAATACCTAACAAGTTGCACTATCAATGTCTTTATTTTTATTATACAGGGTGTAACGTAAATACGTGGCCAAACTCGAAGGGGTGATTCTTTGGGTGATTCTAAGACGAAAAGTTCATGCTTTGTTTTCAAGATACAGGGTTTCAACATTTTTAATAGAAATAGTTTTTTCGTTAATATCTTATAATCCTTTATCCGATTTGGTTGAAAATTACTTGCATCATTGCATGTCCCTGCGACAACATGATGAAAAATTTGAACTACCAAACCATCAAAAACTAGGGTGTACTTCTTATTTTTTCCATACCAATTGTCTATTCTAGTCTTAGAAATTGTTATCAAAAGTAATGCTAGAAATAATAAAGTTTTAGTTTCAGTTGCTTAATGCGAAAAAATACAAAAATTGCAAACACTCGCTGGCGCACATATTTTTTGGTCAAAAATATTGGTTAAAGTGCCTTCCGGGACGCCACTGGACATGATGATTTCAATCTAGTAAGGGCTAAACTAGCCCCTTACTTCTCCAAACAACACTGCCAAAATTCAACAAAATCGGCTAAAGAATTATTAAGATATTTACGAAAAAACTATTTCTATTAAAAATGTTGACACCCTGTGTCTTGAAAACGAAGCATTACCGGACTTTTGGTTATATGAACATTTCGCCTTAGAATCGCCCCTTCGAGTTTGGCCACGTACTTACATTACACCCTGTAATTCATATCATATCACCGCAAAATCTCATTCAACCAAAAACAATGAAACTATCCAATGTCAATATTTATAGTTCTGTGACAGCTCAATTTGGCGCTGTAATCTTATTTTCAGAAGCAAATATACTTCATTTATTCTGGGTTGATACCTGTATGAAATCGCCAGATTGAGCCGTGTTGCCATATGTTTTTCACTTTTTCAGCGATGCTCCGAATTAACTTCGAATTCTGTGATAAAAAGTTGGGTTAGGTTGATCGTTTGTTTTGAAAGTGTTTTCGATGGATCTATAATTTTTATCATATTTGGATTACTATTGATTGTGGATAACCGTTGAATGGTTCAAATGATATAATGGACTGTTTTCATGCTAGAAATCGAATCGAATATTCAAAGGAAATACACAATAACTACGTAATGAAATGATGTTTATCTCTCAACATTATATCTGTTCTAAACTCTCATTTTCATTTGACGGTTCTATATTTCAAAACCAATTCTTGGCCAACCTCAATAGGTATGTTATAGAAATAATGCAGAAGTTATAAATTGATTTATTCCTGGGAAAAATAGTGGTGCATCTGCTCATATGAAAGGTTTCCATATGATACATGAGGAAAACCCACAAAAACTCATTGAACCACCATATATCATTACATTTCAACAAAAATACAATATAGATTCAAATTCAAATGTATCTTAATTCATTATGTTTGTCTTCTGCTACTTATGTATCCTCTGGAACTGAAAACTAACAACTTGACATATATTATGTTGAAAAATATCATACCATTGAAAAGAAAACGTTGAGCAAGCTTATCATTCAATGTTTTTAATGTTATGTGTTCCTCTGCAAATAGGTATGTTCATTATTCGATTATATGTGATTGGCATTGAATACTCACTGTTCTTATACATATCGTAAATACAGTTCCTTATTTCGGACTCCTGAGATTCTTCAATATCAACAATTGGTTATTTCTTTTCTGTAGATGTCCTGGGACACCCTCTGCTGATTTTGCTGATATTCTCCACACAGTAGCATTTCTTATATTTAGTGCAGCAGCCACTCTCTGTAATAATCATATCTTATATTACCCATTGAATTATCATAAACTCTTCGTGGTAAATAAATATTCATTAGGATTCCTCACTTACCTTTCCTATAGAATTCAATGGAAGTAAGGGACCTCCGTTAACCTTTTCTCGTTGAAAATATTTCAACAAACTTGCAACCATTTTCTGGGCATCTCCACTTGAACCTCTCGGCATCTTGATAAGAATGCGATAAAATAAAGCTCTTAAAACAACAAATTCACAAAAATCGCAATAAAAGAACAATTCGAATGTAAACAAACGATTGTAAGGATTCGCTCCAAACAATTTGGCATCGTTGTGAAGTGAACGATGCCAAATCTCACAATGGTTCAATCGTTTTTATGAAATATGATTATATCTATATATACCCAAGTTTTAATTCGGAGTTAATTCGGAGCATCGCTGAAAAAGTGAAAAACATCTGGCAACACGGCTCAATCTGGCGATTTCATGCAGGTATCAACCCAGAATAAATGAAGTATAGATATGTATAACGTAATGGACTTTCAGGAACCGAATGGACAAGATACAAATCGGGCGGTATTAACATGAAGGCGTACCAAATCCATCTGGACACCGAGGACATCGACGAGCCCCAAATGGTGCGCGTCGACGTAGACGACACAGTTAACGATTTGAAAATCAAAGTGGCCCATCTGTTGCACATGGACCCGACCACCATCGAGATCGTTATGGAAATGTACAGCAACGAGCCGAAGTACTTCGACAACGATCAGGATATCGTCAAGTTCGATTCGAACTGTACCATGTACAAATTGTACGTTTCCGATGGCTTGGGTGGAGGAGATAATGGAAAAACGTTTGCTAATTCGAAATTGAAGAGGATGATCGAACATTTCGGGTACATCATCAGTTTGAGTGTGAACCTGCCCGAGACGGATATAGGTGAGTGAGATGGATTCACACTTTCAGGTGTAATAATTTCACTCATTTTTGTAGAATAGTCGATTTATTTAAGCAAGATAGTTGTGTCGTCTCGTCAGAAAGTGCGGTGTTGCTGCTTGTATTTTTTTAAACGATATCGGAAACTGGAAGTTAGGTTGAAAGTTTATGATTCAAATTGTTTTGGAAAATGTTTTCGATTCATAAAATATAAACTTTAAAATTGAATAACTATTGACTGGAGATAACTGAACAATTTTTCTATATTTGTGAAAATTTCTATTAGAAGTAACAAACTTATTTAGCGGATCGAATATCTCACTCCAAATGGAGGTGTGAGGTGTTCTTGTAAATGTTCTCCATTTTTCATCTAATTTAACGCTCATCCACACAAAAAATTATTATATTCTCAATTGATCACGAAATGTATAGTTTTTCAATTTTAGTTCGTGGTATGAATGTCGTAGTGTTCTATCTATTTTGCTCGCTAACTATCGCTGTTTGCGGTCGTTAAGCAGTTGTGACGTCACTCCGAACGTTTTACGTTTGATTTCTAAACAAACCTCAAATTTGAAGTTGAAGTGATAACGAAACGAAGATTTTTAGATTTCGATATGTATTTATTTCCAGCCACTTTGGAATCCAAATCGATTCCGTCGCTAGATTTGAACCAAAATCAAGAGAAGCTCGAGCTGGGTAGCGGCGACCGATGCACGAATTCACCTAGTTTGGTGCGAGTATCTCCGCAGCCGGGTGTCGGTGACGGCTTCGGTGACCAGAGTAACAGCGAAGACAGCAGCCTGAGCGACAGCGATAGGACGTTGGTAGGAGACGCACCAGGTATTTCAATTAATTCGATGTGTATTCAAAATATAACTCGTAGACGAATTAGAAGCGAATAGAAAGTACATTTGTTAATACAAGATGCAAAAACAGTAGCATTTCAACAGATTTTTGAATTTGTGCACACCATTTATATTTTTTATTGCTGTAGATTGGTGATTCATGCGATCCAGGGCATTAGGCAAGTTACTAAACAATCGTGTCTATCTCGATTACTCAGATCAAGATAAAGGTCATCCAGCAAAGACAAGATTCTAATTAGGACTTGATGTGTCGTGTTTGGTAGGGAACAATATTATTTTATTTCACATTAGCTTTGAAGAGGTAGATAGAAGGAAGATGTGTCAGAAATTGTTGCATTTTTTATGACAAAAAAAAGGAGGAACTATTTCCATATATCTGACTTGTCGTCAAAACACTCAGGCAATTTTAAACTGAATTTTCGAGATATACCGTCCTCCCCCTTCGGAGGAGTGTTGTTCCTAGTATCGGCAAAGATTTGCCATATTTAGTACAGGAAACTCATTTGAAGGTGTTTCCTCAGGTGATTGCATAGGAATGTTGATGAGCAACTCGAATTCGCCTGCCGACCAACACATGGCATCTCCTGCGGATCCTTGCGAAGACAATTACAATTACGACGCCCTCGGCCATCCTGGTGAAGAGATGAATTGGGACGACGTCGATACTCAGCCTCCGCTGCTGGATCAGCTCACGAAAAACACCAATTACTTTTTCAAACTTACGAATGCCACGTATATGGGCGAAGGTTTGGACAGTAATTGCATTAGGTGAGATTATTCCCATCGATACACTTGTTTTTCGCGATTTTATCGATATTAACGCTGTCGGTAAGATCTATCAATAATTATATCGGAATTAGAAACCAAATCTTCTTACAGTAATGTCAAGATATATTTCATTTAGGATTGGGATTGAATGTGGAATCAAGTAAATATATTCATAACGAAACTGGTGATATCTGATATCTGGCATTTAGTAGATTACGTGTTAATGATACCGAAAATTATTGATCAATGTGAACTATTACCCTCATAGTTTCGACACGATTAACACAAGATTCGAATTATTTACCTATTATTTTCAAATTTTAAATAACAATCTCTTAGAATCCGTTAAATATGGAAAGGGTCGCATTTAAACAAAAAAGCGATAGTACTTCTGAAAATATATGATCATTAAGATAATACATTTCATTCTCAACCATATCCTTTTTGTTGTTGAGGATTAACATATTTATAATTGTTGTAGCGTTCTGTTAGACAAAAGAATGACTCTGGAGAGGTTCAAGAAACACTTAGAGGAGATAATAAGGGTACCCTCCGAATACTTCAAGATATACAGACAGTTTTCGGGAACAGAAGAGGAATGGAGCAGTTTGGCCGATACCTTCAGATCTGCTAAAGACGGCGAAAGGTGAATTTTGTGTAGCATTCATTGGGTGTTTATTGTGTATAATAATATCACATGAGTATTCATAGAAAGAACATAATAACGGCTTTGAATAAAAATAATGAATACACAACATATATACAAATATTATATAATAGGTGAGTTCACTAATTTTTTTGCTGATCCTTGTTTTTTCTGGTGTGATTACAAAATCCTAAAGATTTATGCGCATTCCACAATGCTGACCAAGGGATTTTAAACATTTTTCTGATTATGAATGTAAATGTTTTCACTTCTTCAAAATTTGGTTTTTCAACCAACTCTCCATAAGTCGAAACTTGTGCGGCCCTACAGTTTATATTCGAACCACTTCGGGAGAACGGACATACCATGAATCCCACGCTTAATGAAAAGTGCGTTCGTCTCAGCAGGACTCGAACCACTGATATATCCGCTATGGATTTTGGCTATTTAGGTATAGTGTACGCCTCAGACTACTTGGCCACCACGGCCCCCAATCAGTATCAAAATCCTAATTCTTGATGGTGATCTAAATTGTAACTAGGAACTTAACTCGATCAGACGTTAGACGTTGATACTGATATTTTATCCGATCAATATATGTTTGAAAGTTTCTCAAAAACAAACTGATTTGAATCCGAAATATATTCGTGAATCCTAACTGGATCGTGAATTAACAAATTTTACCGGTACATGAACAAGATTTCACACTTCATCATACTATCAAGTAGTCCAACAGATT
Organism: Plagiodera versicolora; assembly: GCA_037013635.1. Classification (NCBI taxonomy): domain Eukaryota; kingdom Metazoa; phylum Arthropoda; class Insecta; order Coleoptera; family Chrysomelidae; genus Plagiodera; species Plagiodera versicolora. Next base: position 3,363,264 of record CM072991.1, on the reverse strand, counting down.
TTACAGTCCGTGTATCAGTTCTATAAGATTCCAAATAAATTCTATCGAGTTTGATACATCAATTAGGACTTGTTGAGGCTGTCAACACCGTAAACCGGCAAATGAAAATTTTCAGATGAGCATTTTTCCAGGCTAACCATCAAACTGGGTCGTGTCCTCCAAAAGGACGAGATTAAGTGCGGCGTATTTTATCTTAAACCGGATTGCACGGACGTCAACCATTACCTTTTCGATACCATCATCCTTAGAGGGCAGACGGTGGGAGCCGCGAAACGAGAGATCCTCCAACAGGCTAAGAAACAACACATGCTTGACATACCGTACAGCAAGTGTCGTTTGAGAGAGAAGAGCTGGAAAAAGCCAAGGATGGTGTACTTCGACGACGAAAAGTTCGATAACGGTATCATCGTGACGGCGTCCATGGAGATGTGAGTGGAATCATGTTGAATTTGACGTTTTGTTTTCCTTGAATAACTATAACCGAAAACAATATTTCAGCTGCATTTCTCATAGTTCTTTCTCTGTTCAATAAATCCTCAAATTGTTATTTCACAAAGTTCATATAGTCTGTTTATTTAGGTAAGATAAGTTCTGATAGCTCGCCAGAAAGTGTTTTCGATTGCTGAAATATAAACAACATATCTGTCCTAGGACTATTTATATTTGATGTATTATTTATTCTTCTATTGATAATTTTATTAAATTGTTGAAAATTTGAAAAAAAATGATTGTTCGATGAGTTTCGGTGTTCGATGCTCATTTTTCGATCGACAAAACTATCAATCTGTAACATTTATTGCGATATCTCAGCTGCTATACAGATGCCAACACTGGATGATAGAGAATGGAAGGACAAAAATTTCAGAGTTTACGACATACTGGAGATGCGGTAGTCCCCGAACTTCTGACCTATATTATTGACTATCAACTGTTTTTGTCTTGAATTTGGTCCGTTTTAACAATAGTTTATAATGATTTGAAGTACGATTTCATCTGAAAAAAAACAGTTTCGAATCACGCCTCGAATCGTGGAGCTGTTAGTCAAATATTGACGTACGTAACATGTTCAAGGTACCTGCAAGAGCTGCTCGATACCGAGAAGGTCACATCGAAGGAACAACTCGTGCTATTCGTGAGACATTGGTGCCCCTCCACTTTGACGTTACATCCCTTCCAAGAGGTGGTGCTGGACACTTCGACGGTGGAGGAGATGAAGCAAAAGTTGAGTGACATCTCGGGCGTTCCGGCCGAGTTCGTCGAGTTGGCGTATGTCAAACAGATGATGCCTTGCGATCTGCACCTGTTGGAGATCAACAGCGACCTCGAGTGGAATCCGAAAGTCACCAATATCCAACAGTGGCCGGTCAGCGCGGATAGCGGCGCCGTGTTCTTTTACAGGTTGGTGTCGATTTACATGGATTGGAAACGCATTACAACTTCTTCTTGAATTTTATTCACTCTTTTTGGCGTGTTGTTTTTAGGGACAAACGCGAACCTTTGAAAGAGTTGACGGCGGAAGAGAAGAAATCCTTGAACCAATCGGAAAACGCCCGTCTAGGCAGGCTCAGCGCGAAATCGTACTCACCTGGCAAAGAAAGGGCGTTGAAAATCTATTTGGACACACAAGAAGACTACCCCCTAGACTGACATGCTACTAAACATTTCTATTCGTTATGCATATTAAGTTGAGAAAATTCAGAAGCGGTCACGAGAAGGCGCATATCAGAAAAACTAATTGAGATTCGGGCATAGAAGGGAGCATCTTTTAGTACGATATCGAAACCACAGGACTTTTATCCGTTAGTGACGTCAATTGTCAGCTGTCAGAGTACGTCTACTGTCGGATGTTTCCCGTGGTTTTGTTATCGTAGAAAATGGGGTGCATCTCGGAGTGTAAAGCCTTGTTCCAGCCAGAACAAAGTTTTTCTATTTTATTTCTATACAGAGTAGTTTTCAAGGCCATATCCCTGATATTTGAAGCATCTTATAGGAATCTACCAGTTCATCAAGTTGTGATATTTATTAACGTTTTCAAACTTCTTGTTGGTTTCATTTTTTTTTCAATTGTTTCATAGGATTCAAAGTTTTTTCGTGAATAAATGAATGGAAAATGAATGTTTTATGAACAATACTGTGAACAGTGTTAGTCATAGTATCTGACTAGCTTTGTATCATCATAATATCACTTTCACTATTGAAAATGATATTCCTTTATAGTGTTTTTTCTTACAACTTGGAAACTTTTTTATTTTCATCATCGTACTGTATCGTTCCTAGTTCAGGCTATAAATTATATACGGATTTGTACAATTATTGAAAGTTCTGAAGATAATCCAAAAACTTGTTTTTGAAACAAACAACAAATTTTATGGAATATCAAAAATAAGTGTATAGGAATAGCTCTGAGAAAATCTAAATCCATTTGACTCGGTCCCTTGCTTTGAACTTGTTCTTTGGTTTTGAATTTACTTAAACATCAGGTTCGGTTTTCCGAAAAAGAAATCTGCCGTTATTCCACAACATAATATTCGAAGCTTTCAATCAACTGGCATAACTATATCGTTATGTCAAATGAAATATCAATGAATGTTTCAAAATTGAATTCAATTTCCGATTCCACAAAGAAATCCATATTAGTTGAACCCATAATACAAAATCAGTTTAAATAATTTCAACTTTTGATTTTAGTATTAACAACAGCATTTTTGATCACAAAGCAGACCAATTCAAAGGTTTTTACGATGAACTTGTGTTTGAACCCCTACTGGATCCAATGAAATCAAAATGAGGTACAGAAGAGAGTGACTATTGAAAACTAGTAATATTGATTCTTTCTCAATGAAAATATCGAAATATAGACTTCGAAACGGTACAGATTTTTGTAACATTACGAAATGAGGTTTTTTTTATGACTGCCACATTTTCAGAATATTACTTGTGGACCAGACACATTCCCTATAAACTATAAACTTACTATCATCAAAATTTTTTTTCGTTCTGACATTTTAGTACTATCTTCAGTATACATATATTTCCACATCAAGTGATTTTCAGGCATATGACAAAAACTTCGAATTTTACCACATTCAAACTATGTGACTGCCCCCTTTAATAGAATTAGCCTGAACATGGCGGCGTTTCGCGTACTTCTCTATATTTTCATGGAATATAAATTAAAATTGATACGATATGTTTTGTAAGCAATACTGTGAAGTGTATTCTAGTAGTTGAACATTTTTTAAGGTCTGGTTCAAAATCAGATTAGACATATTCAGTCCATAATTGAAGTACTATTTTTATCTAGACCAATTAATATTTTTTTCCGAAAACAGAACTGAAATCAATTTATCCGATATTTTCACAAGTAGAATTGATTTTCTCAGCTGGATTTCTTATGAAATACCATGTATCATGATGAAACCTTGGTACCATTTATTTATGCAAAAAAACCTGAATCCTAACATTGTTTATTTACTTTCTTGAGTTGAACATTTGGTGATTTTTTATTTTCACTTACGAGTATTATAACATTATTTATTCATTTATTTATACGGAATAATAATCTCGGTAAGTGCTATTATAAAATCCTGTTTCGATGTTTAATTAAACTAATTATTTGTTTGCCTTTTCCTAGGCCATTTATGAACTCAAATAGCTCTACAGATTTTTCTGAATGTCGCTTAAATTGTGGTTGTAATTTACTGATCAGTGTTTTTAATACCAAAAGAAAGGGTATGAGTGTTGAAAATATAATAATTTCTTGTAACTTTTGTTTTTTATCGATGTTTTGTTGTTATGCTAATGAGGGAAAAGAGCTATTAACGTCGGACATGTCAAGAGTGTTCACTGAAAATCGTATGTTACATTTTCAGCTGGTATATCCCACGAAATTCTCGACATGTCAGACATGATCTTTCTTGAAAATTGAAACCACTGACATCCAGGACGATTGCCTGAATTTATTTATGTAATGATGTGAATGAAATGATGAATAAATCCCTCTATTTCAAATTGACTTTTTCGATCCCAAATAGTAATAGAAATTACGTATAGTAGTCGAGTCATTCTAGTAGAAGTATGTTCTGATTCCTCCTTTTTATTTGTAGATTCAATTAGTAAACTAGATATCCTTCATTTATCCCTTCTTTTATTAAAAATTCATCAAATTTGTTTCACCATTAGTGAATATATTAAAGAAAAAAAAAACGATTTAATCCAGAACGTTGAGAAATGAGCGATAGCGAGGGCTGTTAACACGCCTAGGTCCATAATAGTAATTTTCCTAACAAGTGCGGAAAGTGATATGCTTTCCCGCACGCGACTGCCGTTAAATCGAACGACGCGGAGCGGAGTTCGGGTAAGCAGTCGAGTACGGGAAAGACACTTTCCGCATGAGTTAGGAACAATATTTTTTCTACAAGCGTAGGAAACAAATTCATTCGTTGTGGCAATTTCACTGAATCGAAAATTTTATATGAGTACGCTTTGTCTGTCACTCTGACAATTACAAACAAATTTGTGTTTTGATCGGCATGACAACATCAATTGTTACCTACTTGTTATCAGATCAATCAAAGCCTATATATAGGGTGATTTTCATAACAATACATTTTTATTCATCAGTATTTGTTCATTTTTTCAATAAATAGTGCAAAATGATGGATGATTTTGAACAAACTCACTTAGTATTGCAACAAAAAAGCTTGAACTTTCATATTTTGTCACCCACCACTTATATTTTACGAGGATATCATATAAATGTTTTTCCCACACTAGTGTGGGAAAAAATTTCCCGCACTAGGGTGGGAAAATGACACTTTCCAAACTGAATTGCGTGCGGGTAGAGGGTGGATCACGCACGCTTGTAGAAAAAAGCAAATTACGCCCGATTTACATGCAACATTTTATGCACGACCAGTATATTTCATTGCAAATACCTCTTCACTTATAGTGGTATTTTACAATATCGTATGCGTTTATTCATCATATTCACATCGTGAGTAGACAGGAAAATTAAAGACTCATTTATAGCAACGTATATTTTTAAGTGGTAACTAAATCCATAACATGATCTATACTTGTTTTTTAATTTTTGTGGACGAAACTGAATTGAACATCCGAGAAGCCCCAAAATTATTACAACTGGCAACTCTGACATGCGCCGAGTATTAGTAAAGCTGATGTAACGAGCAAAAACGAGAATCGTTGGTTTTAAAGTCTTGACGAATAAAGGGGTTTTAAAGTGAAGATTTTTTCGGATATGCCATAATATTCTCGAGAGAAACTTCATGTTGTCAAGATATACATTTTTCAGAATCCAATTCAGTAAAACACCAAGTATAATTCTATTCTAAATTCAATTTCGTTATTGTTATGAACAAATCACATATTTACAAGTCCATGGTTAAAGTAGGTCAGTAGAAATTATATTATGAAAAGTGTGTTAACACAAGCAAGAGAATAACTAATGCAATTTCGCTGATGTTGCGGATTTATGATCATAGATTTGATAAAAGTAATTGAAGACGGTTTTTTCGGGGAGTCTTCGGGGGATCTCCTCCTGACTGAGTTCTCAACATTTTTGTGTATCTTAGGGTAAGCATTTATATTTCTGTATTAATCATTGAATCTCTCCTAAAGAATGTACTATCAAAATTATCATTAAATTATATGCTTTGTTTTGTATTTGATTCTGGAATTGAAATCATTTCATTTATATTTCCTGAGTACGACCCAAGCGACATAGGAGTGACCCCCAAAAAACACCCCCTGTACGCGACAATATACATTATTTTTTATAACTATATTTGATCTTGATGCAGGTTTGAAGCAAAATGATGGTTTTGAAATCTCGCCTATTTAATGGGTTCTCTTAAAAACCGACGCCGATAAGGGAAATTTGTAGTTACAACATGGTAATAAATTATGATATCAGTAAATACTGTAGTGAAACAATACAACAATAATTTACAACAGTTTTATATTGATTTATTGAATACGAGTAAAAAAATAGGGTCATGCTGTTTAAATTTACAAAAAATATTGACAAATTCACTTTAAAAATAATACAATAAAAAAGCTTGAACTAAACAAAAAGTATCAAATATTATGATATTAGTCCAAAGCTTTGTTTTGAACAAAAACGACTTCTTTGTCATCCAGTTCCTTAAGACTAGAGCAAATTTTCACACCGGGTGTTGTAGAATACGCCGACCTTGATAATCTAGTGCTTCTTCTGACAGGTGTAACAATTAAATTCACCTCAATATTATTCCTGAAAAGAAAATCGGAATATTAAATTCTGAGCTGTACAACAAACCAATAAGAATTTGAGGTCTTACTTCTTCAACTTCTTTTCTTGGACTGCAAAATTGATGATAGATGATTTGAAGATATTCCTGGCGCATGTAACTATCCTCGCTCTGTCATTGTCCACGGGTTTTTGTTTCATTTTTTCGGTACTGATATTTAGGAGACAGAACTTTTGTAATAAAACATCTAATGATTTGTCAACAACCTGAACCTAAAATATTACAGTTTTTTTCAATGATATGAAGCTTTGAAAAAAAAAGGATTTCAAAAAAGGTAAAAATTTTCGACATATTTCAAGAAATTCTGTGATGTATTCAAAGTATTGTAATAAACCTAAAATAACCATATTCATTTCAATCTGATTAAATATGACTATTATACCTCAGCTCCTTGTACAATTGCTGTCCGATAACATTCTACAGCATCACTGATATTTCCCCTAGACTGCTCAATTGCAGCCCTGCATTCCCAATACTCAGGGGTCTCTTGCAGTTTTTCAAACTTTGTCCTTACCAGGTTCAGCCATTCTTCACATTGAAGAACTGGGTAACCCTGTTTCAATATCAATTGCTCATTTAAGAAAGAAGAAATTTTAATAATAAATAATGATCTTTGCAATTTTTTTTCACAATTATTCAATTTGTTTCTCAACCAAACTTCACAGACTGAAGCTAAAGAATTGTTGAACATGCTAAGTTTTCAATAATATTTAGAAAAGAATTTGAGAGGTTGAGGTTTTGAGACAGAGTTAAAAACTAATAACTTACCTCTTGTATCAAATTATTCAAATCTATCAAAGCAGCCTTAGCTATACTTTCCCAATTCATATTTTCAAGTTCTGGCTTTACAATCTGCAAATCTTCATAACTCCCCTTATTCAAATCTTGATTTATTTCAATATTTTCTTTATTTTCCTCATCCACTGGTTTTGCTGAATGAAAAGATTTTAGGTGATGGAATAGACAAACAGATTTGCCCCTTTTAGCCAACCATTCATTTAATCTTTTCTGGAGTGTTTCTAAAGTTGGAAGAGGTGTGTTTGGGGGATATATTGATCTGGAGAAGCACAAAATAATGAAAAATGTATTTATTGCTTGAAAAATTTTATTTATTGCTTACCTTCTGCTGATGCTAGTAGATTGGGGAGTGTACTGATGATATATGCTTCGTCTTTGGTGTGCTGAAGGAGTTTTGAAAACAAAGTCCTTGCGGTCATCTCCAGATATTGGGGATACTCCATTGAACACATCTTCAGCTGATTGTGTTTTGTTCAGTCGATCAAAACCAGTTTCATTTTTTGAGATTTCTGAAAGGATATTTCCTGTATTTTGATTGAAAAGTAAAAAAAAAACAGCCTCACTTTTATTTCTATCAATGTTTTGTGCTGATACAGATCTACGAACTGGTTTACTAAGTCGTTGTGAATTTTTTCCTGAAAAGAAAATATGAAAATGGATTGGATACAAAGTGAGCAGAATTATTATTACCTTTTTTTTCATTGAAATGTTGTGATGAAAGAGACTGTCGAATTGGCTTACTAGATTTTGATGATCCTTGTTGGGTACTTTCTTCTGAATCAGTGGTATTTGACTGGGTTGTTTGTTTGACATTTGTTGTTTTAGGTTTTGAACTGACCTTGTAGGGTTCTTTGAATGGGTTTGGCTTCAATTTAACTGCTTTGACGTCAGGCCTTGGAGTTGAAGAAGCAGGTTCCATACATCGAGAAGCAATATTAGGTAAATATCTTGTACTTTTATTAACAGAAGATAATGTATCGATTGGTTCAGACTTTGATTGTGATAATAAAGTAGAATTTTTCGAGGCTGAATGTTGATGCAGCTGGAATTTACTGTTTTTGTCTACAGAGTTCTGCCAGATGAATTTCTTATCTGAACCTTCAGACTTCAAAAGAGGATTCGCTTGTAGCAGCCTTTTCAAACTAGTTTTGGTCTGTTTTACTTCAGGGCCTTTCTTTTTGGTAGGTGGTTTTCTATAAAACTTATATTTTTTCGAATTCTCTCCATCATCATTTTTCCTAAGACCTGGAGGAGGTTTACTGTCACTGCCGTTTTTGTTGCCAGCAATTATATCACACTGAGTGATATTTTTTTTATTCTCCATAGTTAACAACCAACATCAATTTATTTAATTGTTGTTTATAAGAAATATGAAACGTATTTAAAAGCCGTTAAACAAACCGAATAACATTTGAATCTCAGCTGACGTACTTTTCAAATTCGACAATCACAGGGTCAGGGATTATGACACAGAAATCACAGAACATAATTGAGCAAAATATTTACCGATGGTGGCGCTGCATTCGCTGCATCAGCTGTTCCCAAAACGCGTATTGTTCAGCAGTTTCATATGGTTCTTACGTGTTTATAGTGGTTGTTAATATTCGAAATTTTGTGTGAAAAGGCTTTTTTGTGGTGGATTTTTTTTTCAGTGATTGGACTTCTTATGTAAGTACAGAAATAAGTTACTTTTGAGCATAATCAAGCCATATTATTTCATATTTAAGATCATCTAGCAAGATGTTCCTAAAACTATCAGAAATTTTTGAATATTTACAAGCAACACCCGACAATGGATGTATTGTGAAGGAAGCCAATCACTTAATTTGATGTGGTAAGAAATCGAGTATGAAGGACAGTATTAACATTGCAGGTATCTGTCTACAAACGTCTGTTCTATCAGGACAGCCTCATCAGATCGAGGGTACATTTTCTAAAATGAAGATTTGAAAGTCACCAAGATGGATTGCACATACAAATCAGGCTTATCTGAAATTTACAAGCATATTTCAGCATTTTTTTCGAACTGTGCAAGGTTGTATTTACTACAATACTTAGGTGCGGCGAATTATCGTGCCCTGGTAATTTTACTGATCCTAGTATCAAATTTATTGTTTAGTTTTGGGTCTGGGTTTCAGGATTATTGTTAGCTCTATGGTTATGGTTATTAATAAACATCAATATGTATAAAACCAAGCACAATAAATTATTATCACATGCCTTGCGTTCATCAATTTCTTCGATAATTCCCATTTTGTTAGTTACATATACTTTATTTTCATTTTCTGTGGCACCCAATATCACAACAATTGGCGTTTTAATTCATATTTCTTCCAGACATTTTATAATTGGATTTGAAATCGAAATAACTATACAAATCACACACGATAGCGAAACAAAACAATGAAACAATACGCGTTTCGGGAAGTTCACATTATGGCCGCTAGAGTCGCATAAAGTTGTGTTTTGCTCAATATGCACTAGGCGGTGTTCGTTGATCTCACAACGAAGTGATATTTTTGCAAAATACAGGTTCCATATTACGGGTTCGAGTTTGGCTATTGAGTAGTAGATGGCAGCACATGTATCAAGTTCGAAACATTTAAATCATAGAAACATGGCTGCTGCTTATAAGTGGTTTCATAAAACGAATCTATAGTTTAGTTAGTTATGTGTAGTTCTCAAATGAAACGCTATTTATTTCTTGATTTCACATTTTATTGGGTTGATATTTCGCATAAAAAGTCATAGTGCTATACATATATATTACAAATAATAAATTGTTTCGTCTACTCATAAATAAATCATCATCACTGACAATAATTTAATTTTTACAATATTTACAAATACTAATGACATTTCAAAATTTTGTACAAAAAGGGTAAACCTTTCGAAAAGTTTTTATATCACAGAATATTCAAGAATCAGATTTGAATAATCTGAGTTGAAGACACTTTTCAATAGATATGGAAGTCTCACAATCACATCCAGCTCATAACCTCAATATTCAATAGACTGTAGATAGCCATAAATACAATACACTCTGTATCTTCACATTATGTACGGAAAATCACGCACAATCTCGAACACTCGTGATTACATCAATCATTGAAATCCACCCCGTCTAACTAAACGTAATCCGATGGAACACTGACGTTTTCACTAATCGCGGCCAGCCTTGGCACGGGCCTGCGCAGTTCGCAACCGTTCTGTTCCCACATAGGCATCGTTGACAGCCCAACCACTTCGTAGGCTCGTTCGGGTACTGTCGTGGTCGACAGATCCGAATAGTAGGCGCTGCTCGGCGCGCTCGGCGCATCCGGGTCCGTGTACGCCGAGTTCTGATAGGCGGGGCTGTTGCTGTCTCTGTCGTGCTCGTGCTCCTCCGTCGAACTGTCTCTGTCTAGCTCGGCGTAGAGAGCTTCACCTACGCTGTTGTACCCTAGAAATAAGGGTAGAGTAAAGCTATTGGCGATTTCGATGATTCCAGTTTATTTTTTTAAGGAAGATAGTTTTGACGGATTTGGTTAGCTTTCAATATACCATTAGTGCGAAATAAAACCACTGAACTTCTAATCGGTTCAGACACACAACTGGCAATATTCGAGAATGAAATGGCAACAATTCACAGTGACTTTATAATGATACCAAATTTATTTGGAGAGGAATCTTTGATCCGCTAATAAAGTTCGTTGATTGTGATTAATGTGATTTGGGACAATGACTCATTTTTTGGCCTTTGATAATCTATTTCGAAAACTTCTTCTCACCATCTTCCATATGGGTGTAGTGATTTTCTGCTGGTGAAGCTGCTGGGGAATTGAGCTGATTGGGGGAGTTTGTACTTCTTCTGGCCAACCACGACCAAACGCCGTTGTTGACGTTTTGGATATTTTGCATATTCTGGAAGTTGGCAGGAGAGATGGTGCCCATCTCTTTATCGTCCGGAGTGCCTATTGGAGGACGTCTAGTTGTCACCCTTTGGTTCATTGAGACACCCCTTTCTGATTCTGGAAAAATAATAAAATGAAATATCTACATTTGTTTACGAAAAATAATGTTTCATCCTATTGTAGCAATAAAAATGGTCTAGGCGAGATAACTAATTTCTGGGAAAAATTCCACGACATCCAGAACGTTGAGAAAAGTATCCGGTTTTTTGTTTTTGCAGAATGAATGATCAGTTGAAGCCTTCATAGAAGTGTGCATTTCATAATCGATAAATGATATAGAAAACATTTGAATCAATTTATATAATCTTCATATTTTTTTTCGTATTCGTATCGTAACATTTATATTTCATTGTGAATTTATGGGAAATTATGTTGTAGAACAGCTTCTGAATTTCGATGGTCTTATTTGCTAATATTGCTTGCTTTTCGTGTAGACTGAATGAATAACTCACCATCTTCTACAGAATGTTTCATCCTTTTACAATGTAGAACAACTATCATCACTATGGCACCTATCAGTGCTGATGTCAATGATACTATAATTAAAGTGAGGACCCATCCGAGTTCACCAGGTGTTTCTGAAACGAAAAATAAAAGAATGAGAATCCATAACTGGTTCGAACGAAAAAATCACGTGATTCAGTGTCATATTATGCATAAACATTTTTACTATTGATAACTCGAAATCTATCAGAAATATTGGAATGACAAATAATCTGGATAAATCGATTCTTGTAGATACACGTATTCATGAAACAGGACTAAATCGATAACCCCCCTACATACAGGTGTTATTCACACAGTCTATTTATTTGAAGAAGATAGTTCTGTCAGATTTGATTATTTGTCAATACCATCAGTGCCAAATGAAAAGTATCCAGCTAACTACCGAACTTCCAATAGGTTAAGACAGCTGGAAGCATCAATAATTATGGCAACACTTCACTGTCACTTTTCAACGATGTCAAATTTATTCGGAGAAATCTTTGATTCGCTAATGAAGTTTCATACCAATCTGGATATTCAAAAATATTGAAAACGTGTCCTGCTGAGGACTTGTTTTGATTCTGATATTTCGATGCTAATCTGAAAGAAAGTGAAAATGACCAGAAAATGGTTGGAACTTCTTCATCGACCTGGCGATTCTTTTATTCAAACCGTTCGACAAGTACACAGTTAACAGATAGCCCATTTTGGTGTATATATCTCATGAATCGAAAACATTTTTCAGAACAAATTGAATGATAAAGTTTACCTAACTTCCTGTTTCGGAGTATCGTTGAAAAAATAGACAAGCAGCAACACCACACTTTCTGGCGAACTGTCACAAATAAATAGACCTCCAAATACGCCTGATGTGTATCTCACAATGTAAGCCTGTACACTATGAGAATCATTTCATGAAGAGGCAGTAACATCCTGTATAATCCCTTCAAATTATTTTGTTGGTTTGTAACCAATAATTATAGAACTATCAATAAATTTAAACGTTCAGTATGTGGGCTCAAATCCTATCGAACAATAATAAACTAATAGGGATAGCTAGTACATTATAATTTTCACATTGAGATATCTATACAAGAAAAAACACTAACGATCGAAGCATTATTTATACCCATTCTCACAGTATGATTGGCAAAATTTGAATAGCGTGTAAAAAATCTCTCTCACACAGTCATTTATCAACGCCCACTCGGTGTATCTCTTTAAAATGGCTGATCAGAGACCGAAAGGGATCCAGTTATTATAAAATTGTAATCCAACAGTGATACATTGTTGTGATAATACACGAATAACTGTATATCATAATTAAGTATTACACACCTTCCTCGGTCCGATAGGAAGAGTTGTAGATTGAATTCGTTATCGGGCAAAAACGATTCCTTATTTGGTTCTGGAATGCCGCTAATCACACACCATTCTTCTCAGACATTTGTCAATCTTTCAATGATCATCTCATTGACATTTACTTCACGTCAGACGCAAAATTGATCTATGAGGAAGCACTTTTAATTTCGAAATAATTTATGAAACACGACTCGACATTGAAATGTACGATATATTTTGTGAAAAAGAAAAAAAAAACTACAATGTTACATGACAAGTGCTGTCATAATAAAACACGGTTTTGCACTTAGATACTAACCACGACCGTAATGTGAGAGATCCTGAAAAATAGTATATTTTTTTATTGGTGTCCCATTTTACCCATTTAAAGCACGCCTGAGCGTGTTTAAATCGAACTTAAAAAAACGCGCGTCATCATGTCAACATCAACAAAGAAACGAGAAACGTGAAGTCTAAATGACAAATTTTTCATTATTGATCTGACAGGAGTACCTTGTAAACGTCAAATAAAATATAACTGACAAATGCAAAACTTTCTGGTCTTTAAAGCACATGCTTTATTTCGAGCACTTCGGCTGCGCCGTCGTGTTCGTTTTCGAGCAAGTTTGAATAAAGTTTTGCATTTGTCAGTAATATTTTATTTGGCGTTTACAAGGTACTCCTGTCAGATCAATAATCAAAAATTTGTCATTTATACTTAACGTTTCTCGTTTCTTCGTTGATGCGTTGCCATGGTAATTTTGAAAAACGTTCGTTTTTTTTAGTTCGATTTAAACACGATCTTTCGAATATTCAAATATGACATAATCATCACTTCAACCATTAGTTAACCGACAACTGTCAAACTACAGTGCGATGCAGATGTCGGATGGATTTGACGTGAATGTTTACAATATGAAAAATACTGCATTTCTGATATTATCTAGGAACGAATGCATTGTGAATCCTTTAGTAATATGTCATGTATCTTTTTAATGAAGAAACTTGCAATAAAATTGTAGAATTGTGTTCGAAAACGTTTAAGAAAATAGGGTGGAATTTCGGACGATAATATCACATACGTGTTTTTTTGGATAAACCAATTTTCTTATTGAAATACAGATCTCATGATAAGTGCAAAATTAATACTTAGCTCATCTTATTGTCAAAGCTGCCTTCATTGATATTGAGACATGTAATTCAGTCTAATTGTGCACTTTTTCAAACATCTGATAAATCACACAACATTTTCAATACGCTTATATTAGTTTCACCTGTCTGTTGCTTGTAACAATCAATTGTACTACTTTGAGCTATCATATTTGGTTCAAACTTCGCACTTATGACAGATCGACAATATAATAATTCGATCAAAATATTTGATCATTCCCTTCAATACGCCAGGGATCATGAATCTACTGATATTTTTCAAGATTGATTATTGATGAAAAAGTTTTCTTTAGGTTTTTAAAATTATAGATTATTTTATTTCCACGCGAAACATTTCCCTTGTGTATCAATGACATTGATTATAACTTGATCATATTCTAACCGTAAATTTCATTAGCAATATTTTTCGTTCCTTCTGATTATACGGGCGAAAAACCGGTTTTGTTTGATGAAAACAACTTTATTGACCATAAGACGATAATTTGATGGCTAGAAGTAAGACATCCCCATGATTTCGATCAACAATGTAGTTTTAATGAGAGCGAATGGAGAATTTTATGTTAATAACAATTTTATTAGAGCTCACAAATGGCATATTAAGTATAAATATGAGAGTTCGAATTGTTTCTGGAAGTTTTTTTTTCGTTTGGAGTTGTTGACAGTTTCACATTGAGAATCGAAGGTGAATATAATTCACTGGTTTTCAAGACTTCCTGAAGTTATACACAGCGGTCCAATATTTCTAGTTTTTTGGTTCACGTGTGTTTGAAACAAATATTCTTCTTATCTGTCGACGAATAATTCATACTCAACAATTCAATAAATATTACAAAATTCGCGTTGAAATAAAAGAATTCGGTTCTGATTGTGAATTTATCGGTCGCATTGAAGCCAGAGATCATTACAACAGAAATCAATCAATGTGATAACTATGTGTTATTACTTGGATGATATCAAGTTGAAAAAGTACTACATATGATGAAATTTCAGAAAGTTGAAACATGCTCTATTGAAGTACATCAACAAATATACAGGGTATTCAACAAAAAAGTCGATTATTTCCTAAAGTAAGGTAGCAAGATCAACTTCCATAATAAACATTCATCATTTCTTGCTTTTCCTTAAATGAATTTGAGATTAGTAATCAGTTATTATCGGAATTCCATATCTGGAAAACGGTTGAATTTTGGAAACGATGTGAATGGAATGCTAGACGGCGTTGCAGTAGCTAATTTTCAAGATTTTTCGGAAAAGATTTCTCAAAAATTTATTATACTTATAAAACACTATACAATGCCTTCAAGAATATGCGTACAATGTTTTATACTGATTGGAAAGCCTCACAACATTCCCATATCCACATTTATAATATTAGTAGTGATGTATCATAAGGAGTGATATATCGAATGAGAGAGAAATGAAATGAAATCACCCTGTATATTTGAATGGATCCTATCTATAAATATAATGTTGGATTATCTCATTATTGCTTTTATCCAATACAGATCGACTTCTCATAATTATGAATTCAATTAAAAATCTTATCTTTCGATCGATGAATATGTTTTTTACCGAATTAACGCTAATGAGAAATATTACACCATGATAAGAAAGTCACGAGTCTTTTATTTTGGGAAATGAAAACCACGAGTAACTATTTTGATCAATCTGGAATATTATAACAAGGTTAGTTTTTTTTACAGGGCATACGAAACTTCGATGAAAACCTCAATTTATTGTGTACTTTTGACACCCAGTATCTTAGAGAGGCTGTAATCATGGAAACTTTTCTTTTTTAAACGAGTTGAGGAACCCATACATGAAAATTTTCGGTCTTATTTTGACTCACCTTGTATAATTTCTGCTGCCGAAGTTGGTACCTCTAATTTGATTTTCAACTTCTTTTGACAGCATTCTTCGCGATAAAGTAATCAGCGCCAATGAAGTTTTGCCATTCGCCAAAAGAATTACACGTTGATGTATTTTTAATGTCGTCATTATCATCACAGAAAAAAATTATTAACGCTTTGGCCGTTAACGTTCATACCTCATGCTTTATTTTCCACACATCGAAGAATAGGTTATTGTGTGCGGATTCAAAACTTATTGCTTCAGAAGATCAATAGGAGCTAAATCTGGCGAGCTTGGTGGCCGACTGTTGTTGTTGAGCACAATGACAATTTATTTTTGATCAAGAAACTCTCAACGCCATCCACCGTTTCCAGGAATGGCTGATGGCCCAACGCATGTGATTAAATCTTCTTGAAACGAGCTCCAAACGGCCAAGAACATAATTTATCTTTGATCCTTCGTGTCAAACCGGTGGTTTGACAGTCGAGATTGACTCGTATCGCGGTTCATAGCCAAGGGCCGTTGTGGCGATAGATAGGACAGGCCTCCTAATTATACCCTTGAATCGGTCTCTAGTCTTTGCACCTTTGGCGCCGCCATGTTGTTGGGAAGGTGGTCAATCAAGATTGGTCTTGTCCTAAGGCTGATTAGAGGTTCTTATCTTACTTTATTGCCAAATTTTTATGTTGTGCTTTTTACTTGCGTCGCCTGATTGGTGAAATTGATTGGGATTCGGGTTCTGGGCGATAAAATAATACAGTACTGGCAGAGCTAGCAGTATATCAGCTGATTCCTCATCACGTGTGAGTTCAATTTGAATGTATTTGATAGAATACAGATTGATGAGGTAGAATTCAGAAGTTTTAGGACAATTCAAATATAATAAATAATAAAGAATATATTCCTCGCGTTGTTAAAACACGAACTTCGCACTATTAACGAAATACATTTGCAACAATTGCTGAATTCCTTGTTTCTATTTCATTAGGAAATTCATTTTCGCGGATTAAACGACGTAGTTTTATAATTCTCTAATTATATGTTTTTAACATTTTCTTCATTCAATAAAGTAATCATTTCTTGTTTTGTTGATTTCTTAAAATGTTCAACTTGATGCGCATTGAAAAATAATTCAATCGGATATGAAACTAATTTTGGAACTGCTATTCAGTGATTTCTAAAAGTAAAATTGCAACACTTCCATATAATTCTGATGTATTTGAGCGGAAATTTCGGCTCCTTTCTGATGAATTGACTCAAAATATTCGTGTTTTGTTGAAAAAAATCCAAATTGTGGAGTTGTAATTATTCAAGGACTCTTGGAACTGTTATTTAAATCATAAATAAAGTATTTATACTGAAAAAGTTATCGGGTGGACATATGATCTAAGCTCCATTGATATATGATAAGAAATATTTAGTCCCATAAGATACAATGCTAACTTTATCATTTTCCAACGATTTTTCTTTGACGGAATGGTATAGAAATAAATATTTGTTTATATCGAATATTCTTCCACATGATTATCCAATTATTTCTTCAGAAAAAGTTGAAGATCCAGTCAATTTTTGAATAATCTTTTTATAACGATTTTTTCTTTCAGTCCCGCTTGATTAACCTGGAAATGGATTTAGACTGATCCGGCACTGCATCCGTAGCAAAAAAACTGCTGGGCGTCGTAAAAGAAACTGGTTCCGAACATCAGACACATAAAAATATCTATCTCCGATTCAATAAACAACTGATTATTTCGAGAAGATATCTGGGACAGTAGCTATTCACAGATAGATAGTAGGCATGTCGCCCGCAAACAGATACTTTTCGAGATATTAGATGCCGAGACAATAAAAAATTAATGATTTAATAATATGCGGGGTACCGGTATGCATGCAACACAGGTATTTATACCTTTTTACATGGGCATTTTTCAAATCGCTAGACAATGTACCATTCGTTATGGGAGAACAAAAGATGCGCGTTCCAAAGTCATTTCGTTTTGAGACAATAGAATGTAGATAATCGCCCGAGATGGTATCTTCTACTCTTCGGCCGCTAGATGGCGCAAAAAACGATCAGTTCTCGGAATATCCTGTGGTCGAATTTTGCACATCTACGGCTCCTACTCCATTCGTTTTAATTCCCTTTCGAATTAAATTGCCCCTGTTCCTAGTTTTAAGATTCCATGATCGGACAAATTTCATTAAAATTTCACTGGCGGAAACTAAAATTTTGTACATCAAGGAACTATTGATTGATTTTCGATTCCCAGCTGATATTGAATTCTCAGCATACCATTTTCTTCACAAATGAGTAGATTGATTATATCTTTATAACCTATAAAATCGGTTTCAACCAAACCATAGCCAACTATGGTTCCTATTTGAATATTATCTGTTTTGGAAGAGATCACTTATTGATCTAATGCAAGGTGAATGTTTATCATAATTACTTATTTCCTTAATACCGGCATATTTGATTCAACGTTCTCATGAGAAATATAGCCATACCTTTGAATGACGGACTTCTTGATACTTGCGTGTACCTGATTGAAAAATCAACGATTCTTGATAAAAATACCATGATAAATAATAGTAGTCATAAGGATATTACGAAAATCTCTATATTATCGTAAGTATCTTAACTTGGTTTATGACAGACAGTCCAGGTGAAAGGAATGTGATCAATTTAGAAAACATTCTGAACATTGCACCTGGTGTTGCTTATCAGAAACACATTTTTCTTCTTATGATAGATATCGAGAAAATGATTCGTATGTTATGAAATATATTGTTGACTGAATTGTATTTTTTCTGATTGTTCGAGCAAATATTTCTTAATTTTTGCGTCGAAAACTATTTCAACTGTAACAACTCTAGAGTCTGTAGTCCAGTAGATGACATTAACATTTATTAGTTCATCGTTTATTTTTCAAGAAATATAATGGAACTTCATTTATTACAAATTATACATATAATGTGCAAATGCTACTTCTCTCTTGTTTTAGATGTGATTTTCAACCAAATTAATATCAATGTAACTGGCAAAAAATACTGCCTGAAAATCATTTTCGGAAAGTACAACTAACCAAGAAATGTTGATTCAGTAAATGCAGTTTTCTTAGGTCGTAAGTCGTAAAAATACAGGCACTTGGATTGAAAATTTTCTTTCGCTTAAAAAAAAGCGAATACGTATGGTCTTTTGTCAAAACTTGAATTCTCTCAACTACACAATGCCAATCTATTTTCTCACCCAAATAAACGAAATACTGACCGTCTACTTAAAATTCCTCCGGCAGATATAACAACACTGGAAATTACAACATAATAATTTGTCCACTAATTAGTAAGAAACACCATTAGAGGCGGCTCGTATATCTTTTTTCGTGGTCGGTTAGTTCAATAGAATGGCGTTTCCTATGAGCTCGCCTCTCTAAAAGACAGAGATATTACAATCCAATCTGATTTTTGGATACGGGGGTATACGAAGAGATGTTTCATACAACAAAGAAAATGGATTATTCATTTTTCATTTAATTCTATTTATTATTATTAATTTACCCAACAGGAAAACCAAATTCTAGGGCACATACATGATACAATATAGAAAGAAAAAAATGCCATAAAAAAAACAAGAAAATACAAAGAAATCAGTCATGATCCCAAAGAAAGATATAAGAGATACAGAAATAAAAATGTGTCCACAGAAAACAACAGCAAAAAAAGAAAAATGAATTCATAACTACACCAATATGTAACAATTATTATGTAATAATTATTATATCCGACATACTGCTATTAAAGATATCACAGTGAAAAGAGATCTCGTTGAAATTTCGACACATGACATTAATTGGCAAGTTGAAATGTATATTTGTTCTAGACTGGTCAACGTAAAATGTGCTCTACGTGAGTGAGTGAGTGAGTATACGAAGTCCTATAGTCCATTTAGTTGAGGACGATAGTTAGGACAGATTTGGTGATCTTTTAATAACATTAACGCAAAATGAAAAGTATCAGGAAGGAACATTTGAGTATCAATGAATTCATTTGAAGATGAATCTTTGATACGTTCATAAAGTATATGAATTTTAGTCGAAATTTTTAAGAGTATTGAAAAAACTGTGCAACGGTTATACACAGTCAATAGTAATCCAATTTTGGTGTATATATATTTCACGATTCGATATATTTATTTTTCGACCTAAATTTATGTTTTTGAGTATCGTTGAAAAAGTAAGCGAGCAGCAAGGCCGCACATTTCTGTCATGACTATCTTGTTCAGGTAAGTGAACTATGTTACATGTGATGATAATCAATAATATTGATTCAGATTCCTTCCGCTTAGAACAAAGAAAAACATCACAAAATCTAAAATTTTCTTCGAATTGTAAGGACTTTTTGAACAGCCCCGGTACTTATATCTCCAAAGTTTATAGCCATCGGTGCAGTGATTATAACTATACCTCTATCCACTAGCAATTACGTTTTTTATACCCATATAAACCAGTCTGAGGCCCCATGGCAGAACCCCTACCTATCCATGTAAATGAATGTCTCAATCCTTCCCTCCAAAATTACTCTATTATGCAAGTTACAAACGAACAGAGAGAAAAAAAAAAAAACAGTGGAAACAAGACCTTCAAATAAATTTCGACAAAACGAGTCGTGATCCTAATTGACATTTAATGTTTATTATTAAACAGCTATTATATTGTTGCTGCGAGATTTTATGAGTTGGGGAATGATAATATAGTCACGGACGTAATTCCAAATTTAATGCGGAGTGAAAAGGCTATAAAAGGCAAAATGCTTAAATTAATTCTACTCAGAATTGTCGCTTAGTGATATTCAGTTTCTTATTGAAGTTGTCTTCTCGATCAGAATCTTAATTCTTACACTTTCGTGCAATTCGTGAACTGTAAAAGTTTTGGTGACATTTTTGGCATCAAGAGATAACAAAACACGAAATCTCCGACATCTGAACTGAACGATGCAAAATATCGAATCAATTTGAAGAAATCTTGAGAGATTTTGAATACACCATGTATGAGTTGTACAAGTTATGTCTGTCTAGCCTGGCTGATGCGCTAGTCCGAAAAAAGCACGAGGTTGATCCAGGACCTTCCTGTGACCTAGCGAAATTACTGGAGAAAACATCTAACAGTGCTTGGATCTACAAGCAATCTCATGAATGATGGAAAAGGGCGCTGGGATAGAGACAAGCCAAAGAGTTTATAAAAAAATCATCGGCAAAATTCTCAGAATACTTACTAGGCCACAATCCACAATAGACGAACAATCAGAATCATGGTTGGGCTGCTGATAGGGCACTATAGGTTAAACAAACACAATAATAACATCGGCCTCACATACATTGATGGTTTTTGTCAAGATGACGAGGAAACCTCAATGTTGAGGTTTCTCTACATAGGAGGAAAAAAAACCGTAACCTTTTTGGTCATGGATAACTCGAAGTCTGGCCTAAGGCGCATTGTTACAAATATAGGTCCAGGCAGGAAACTCTAACATAACGAGAGTGCGTACACAATAGATCTGTAAAGGTCTGCAGTATGGAGGCTCCCAAGAGCACATAGGCCCTATTCTAACCTAATTTACATCTGACAGATGACACATGATAAATGACATATGACAATTGATATAGATGATAGATACTTGTTGACAGACGACAGTTGACAGTGAACAATATGAGTATTTTATTCTAGAAATTTACAGAATATCAAAAGATCAAACAATTATGATTTCCAATGAACATCAAGGACAAAAACTCACCCCTGGTAGCATCGAAACCGCCATGTTCATCCCCTACCGCTCCCCTCCATGCCCACGAACAGAGATCGC
This sequence comes from Plagiodera versicolora, assembly GCA_037013635.1. Taxonomy (NCBI): domain Eukaryota; kingdom Metazoa; phylum Arthropoda; class Insecta; order Coleoptera; family Chrysomelidae; genus Plagiodera; species Plagiodera versicolora. The sequence continues at coordinate 3,341,495 of CM072991.1, read as the reverse complement.
AGGTGGTGGGGCCGTCTGGGGCTGCGTGGGCGTCGTCGAGGAAAAGTGGGCGTGGTGGGGGCGGTAGGAAGTTGCCCGAGAAGAGGCCGCCCTCGCTGGCGTCCAGTGGCATGGGCGATTCGTCGTCGTAGTCGATCCAGAAGGCGTCCATGCCCATGCCCAAGCCGCCCCCTGGGTCGGTGGCGTTAGGGGAGGTAGATGGTGGGGAGTCCTGAAAGAGGAAAGTCAATTAATTTCCTTGATTTTTCAGGCTTGAACATTTTTGTATGTCTTAAAATTCTTAGAATATTTCGCAAATACTCAAAAAATATAATAATTTCTCTATTTTGACATCACACATTTTGGGGAGTGTTTCCTTAGTTGTATAATAATAATAATAATAATGATTAATTTATTGGTCCCATAAAATCCGCATAAGGGGATGTAGAACATGTCAATACAAATATTTTCATACATATTACATTCTTCACACTAACACTTGGATACATATAATTTGGTATAAAATTAGCATCTAAATCTAAATATACATTATTTCATAACACAGACCAGAATCCTAAAGATAATTGAAGTGGCCAAACAATAACTTGTACAGAATTCGTTATTGACACATTGATCAGACAATTCAATCGTTGGGTATATGTTCATTGAAAAATTCGTTGAGGCCATAGAAGGCTTCAGAGATAAGTATTGTTTTCATTTTTCTTCATCTGTTTGTCGTGTAAGTTCCTTAATGCTATGGGAATTTTATTCCACATTTTTATGATTGAAAAATTTACATTTTTCTGAACATAACATGAGATATTCATATAATGTATACAGTCATATTATGTAATATTCAATTCTTAAAATTTATTTATTAATTATGTGTTTTAATATTGATGAATTTGTGTATACTTTATTATACAGCAAAATTATTTGCAATAATGAGAACATTACTTCTGTTTTGTAATATTTTTGATATAAATTCAAATAACAACATGAAAACACATAAATGTAATATGAAATGAAAATATCATTAAGAAATAAATTTTCAGGGTGGTTTTTGTCTTTCGAGTATTTTTCACTGAATCCATACTTGAATTCTCTGAAATTATAATTAATTAACAGTAATTTAGTATATTTACAAATAACAGAATTGGCGTCGGTATTGATATATGAAGTGAACTTCACATTTCATATATCAAATTTTATGTGGTTCAGTGGCTAAATAGCGATGTTGCAAAACTAATTTGAACATGCGAACGATATCGTTCGTATGCTTTTGCGAATGGTGGTCGAGAATAGGATATTGTGCGATTGTTCGCAAATAGACCATTTGCAACTTGGCGTATACGCGCAGTTGCAAACGATGTCAAGAATAGCATCCCTGAACGGGGTATAATCGCTCAGATAGAAGCCGACCACAGTCGAACCATGAAATTTGGTAGCGAATAATGATAAAATCATAACCTGGGAGCAATTTTTGATGTCGCTATTTTGCTGATTGTTATTGTAATGATATTGCGAATAGTGGTGTTAGACAAGATTTAGAATTGTAGATAAACGTGTATAGATCATCAGTGGGGTATTGTGAGGAATATTTCGATTGTTTGTGGAAAATCATTTTCCACTAGTAACATTAATATATTTCCTTGAGAAAGACGACTTCATATCTACTGAGAAAATGAGAACATGGATTGGGCAAAATCCTCATTCGAATATTTTTAATTAAAGAGGTTAAAAGATGATTCGATTTTTGACATATAAAAATATTGGAGAAAAATAAACATTCAACATGTGGAAAACACAATACACAAAATGTTCCAAGACTCTGATAATCATTATATTTCAATCCATCCAACTATTCCAAGTCGTATACTGATATATACTGATTTGGATCATCTGATTTTCACTTGTCCAAATTGTCACCAGTATCATGGTAAACTTCTGGATATTATTATTATGAACAACTGAACATGCAATTTCCAATGAATTTGACATCCTTGTTATACTGTAACCAAATAAAACATTTATGATGTAATAGTTAACTTTTTCAGGAACAGCAAACTTGATTTTATAAAAATATTTGACAAATTTCTGTGCCATCTATCTTCTACAAACACACACATGAATCGATTTCCCATAGTTGCTTGATCATAAAGATCGTCTACAATGTAAATCATAACCATGTTCAGAATTGCATCGAACTATCGAATAGACAGTAGGTGTACTACGGTATTTAATTTTTTTTAACTTATGTTGCCTCAACTCTCGTTTCAGCAGTGAGGAGATACGTAGTCGTATAGGGGATACGTCGCATAGATACGTTCACGTCTGTGCTTCGCCATAACTGTCTAATGTAATACCACCTGGGAAACAGAACTTTTGAGCGTTTCTTGAACTCTGCTAAGATGGAAAAAATAGTTCATGTGAGATATGTTCTTGAATAAGGTGAACTTTTGAACCCATTTTATGTCTGAAAACCAGCAACAGACGTTTAATAGCCGGCTAATCTTTGGATTCTCATTTGAATATTTCATTCCCAGAAATCTCACTGTTTTTAACCAATATTTACCCATTTTCACAGCGCATATCTTGATTAAATATTTGTTCACGATTAGAGAACGTATTGAATTACAAAACACTCAAATGGTTTTCGGAGAGAAATATACCAATACTTTATTATGATATCAGGACCGACTCCACTCCTTCAAAGGGCAGGTCTGTATCGAAGACAAATGACGCTGTGATATTGACAATTGCGAATCTACCGAATTTGCAAAAATAACATGAGAAAGTCACAAAAAAATCTCGAATATCTAGAAAATTAATAACATGAATGGGCGACTGACCCGTTTTTTAATCAATTATGAATATATGATTAACTTTAAGGGGCGCTACCAGAAGGGCAATCGCCTCGCGTTCAAGGAGGCCCCGTGCGAAAATTGAATCTCATGAAAATGTAGGAGTTCTAATTAAAGATTTGAGAAGAAGGTCCTCCCCGAATTTTTTTACCCTGGTCCCCAAAATATCTAGTCGCTCCTCTGATTAACTTCCGATCAATTTTATTTCTTTTGGAGATTTCAAGCCTTCTAAATCACCTAGGCTACTTTTATATTCTCCAATATTTCCCGCAAACAGTAACTGATGTTTGAATATAAACAGTTTCTACACCTATATCAAAATTCATCTGCAATCATAACAAGGACATTTAGAAATGAAGGCATGTCACCACGAGTATTTTAACGTCGAAGTGAACACAAGACCTGACTCAAATAATGGTCAGATATTTGTAGTCATCTTGAATAGATGGAGAAAAAATAATTTGATAACTAACGTCGCTAATGAACGATGATATCAAATATTCTTCTCATATTCACAGAGTCAAAAATGGTTTAAAAAGCGAAACCACAAAATAATTAATGCCATATAAAGAAGAGAGTTTTTTCAATGCCGTCGTACGAGTTCTCATTAAAAAGATGATATTTAATGACAAGCAGCTGTCGAAACAATACTGACATTTCTAATTCAAAAACACCACTTCGTTATAAACCCAACGAACCCTTCATAAATGCTCACTCAATTATACCGTCGTTGCAAACTACAAACAAGCCAAACAAGCAAAAAATCAGTAGCAAATCGTCGACTTCCAAAAACTTTTTCACCTGCAAAAAGTAAAAACCCTTGTTGGAAATACTGAAGAACAGGAAAACAATTTGAGTCGTGAAACACGCAAACTCGCAAAAAATGGAGATGTTACATTGAAGATCTGTCGTTTTGCATTGTGGAGCCAGACTCGTTTTTTTTTCTTATTGGCATAATGATACTCATTTAGGATGCACCTTTGGCAGTACTTCGTTGTTGTATAATGAGATACCATGAAGGTGTAATTTCGCGAACAAGAGCACTGTTGACCCAAGGGTCTATTGAACTTTTGATTGAGTTATTATCTGAGGAACACGAACGGGATTTTGGCAAGGATTTTCTCAGAACACAGCAATAAACCAAAGACTTACCCAAGTGTCAAAACACAACCGTGAAGACACTTCACTTTATTTTGTCCATCAGAATATCAACTACGTTTTTAGACGCCGATCACCATGTTTGTGCGCGATGACTCGGTTTATTTGCTCGTGGAATATTGAATGCCATCAACTTTAAATGAAGCATTGATCGTTTCACCATCCACACTTTCGAATATGCATCTCACTGTTTTGTTATCGACAAAAGAATGATGGTTTCAATAGCAGGTATTGATATCAACAGAATAAATATGGTGACTCAGATTATATTCTCTCAGCAAACACAAGCTCACATTCTTATCTCACTTTAAATTATACAGGATGTCTCGTACATCAATTACTCAAAGAGCCTCAATTGACAGTTGACAATTGACAGTTCTACCGCTTTGCATCTGAAGCGCATCCATATTCAATCGGACGTGCATAGAAACATGTTCTAGGTGTTTCTTTTGACAGCTAAACGATTGGTGCCCAAATGGGGCGTACCTTGGGGGTCTGAACGTCAAGAAAGCGTCAAAATTTTTTATCGAGGTGTCACTGGGAAGCTGAGAGGCACACACCCATTCCATTTCCTTCGGTTTTGAGCGACGTTTAGCCTCATTCGGTCCATATAAACTATGATTAATCTGCATATTCGACCATATCTCCACGCCAATCGGAGGATAAAGATCTATCATCGTGGTACTCGAAGAATAGACATTCCCATGATGTTGAAGATGCTGTTGTGACCATGGGCGTAGCTGTGAAGGGGGCTCAGGGGTTTGGGGATTTCTTGACTTGCCGGTGGGGACACAGAATATCAACTTGAGGCTGCATATCGACAATATTCGTGAACGTATCTTATGATATTTGAGCGTGTGCAGTTTTCTCCACAAAGAAATACGTCCTACGTTTGAAATTTGGCACCGAATAATAAAGAATATTTAACCCAATTGAAAGCAATTTCAGATGAGACTACGAAACTGATTCTATATAAAATTCAAAATTGTGTAAGAACATATATAACTAACTCATCAGTGGGGTACAGTGAGGAAAATTTTAATTTTCTTTGAAAAATTATCTGTCACTAGCTAAACGATTGCATTTCTTTCCTCACTCGAGTAACGACCTGTGAAATTATTAATTAGAAACGAAATAGTCAAAATATAAATCGATTCTTCATGTTCACCTTATGATGAATTTTGTTAAAGGTTGTGTAAAATTCATGCGTTGTTGAGAATCTGAATCGTAACCATGTCTAAAATGATTCCTATTGATTTGGCTTGGGATAATTACTGCAAGAATAAATTATTCAATAACGAAAAATGGTTCAGTTTTGTCCATACAATTGTCCGATTCAAACAAAATACTTCATTTCATAGATATGTAACATTTCCGAACTCATTTTGCATTCATTCATCACATGGTGTCACGTCATTTATTCATTATTATTTCTGATTTGTTTTGTATCCCTTTTCTAGCAACCTTTATATGTAGCTCGATGAAATTCTGAAACTTCATCAGATTTGTTTGGCATATAAATGCTGAATAGTCGAGTTGAGGCCAGAATTTATCAATTGATTTCAGAATAACCTCTGAGACGGTATACATTATCGTTCTATAACTTTTCAATTAAAATACAATGAATCAATGAATTCCAATGTATTTTAGCATTATATTCGGCTTCTTTCTGATGAGTTCACAGCACTTCAATTGAAGGGTATCAATTATAATTATGTAATCTCTCCTGTCGAGGTTGAATATGAGTTTTCAATGTCACTTCATCTCCAATCAATGTATATGACAAGATTATAGATACCTTGATATCAATCGCGCTCAAGATAAGTGCTAAGTAAAATCAAGGTAATAATTGTTCGTGTGCAGTTCAAAAAAAAGTTGCTATGGAGTAACACTCTCCCAGCAGACACGCGTAAGGGATTGGCATAGGGTATGTGAGGGTATATAATGAACTTTTATGGCAAAAATACTTCGAATGCCATAAAAACTGAATTTCAAACATGGAGCAACCAAAACATGAAACATTTTAGAAGTCCTGGAACTTTAATATCATATTGTCAAGATATACGTTTTTCGAAATACAATTCGGTTATTTATCATTATAAACAGAGCACTTCTGTAAACAAGTCCATGATGAAAAAGGTCAGTACGAATTATATTATAGAAAGTGTGTAATTACAAGAAGAAAATAACTAATGCGAATTTGCTGATATTGCTGATTTCTAATCATGAATTTGATGAAAGTACTTGAGGACGTATCTCTTGTTGCAGTCTTCAGAGAGTCCTGAGTTAGTCTAGAGTGGTAAAAGGGCGTCCAAATGGGGTAGTTCGGACGCTTATGCTACTGTTGCTCTTAATTGCCTTTCACTACTCCTGAAGACTGGGTTTCCAGTGTGAGCAATTATATCTTTGTACGTACCATTCAATCTCTCTTGTAGAATGTATCATCGAAATTGTCATTGATTATAGATGTTTTGTTTGTATTTCATTCTATATGTTTATTACTTTGTTGTGATGTATTTTTTGTTTGGTTGTAAAACTTTTTTGTTTTGTTTGTATTTTACTAATTATTCGTGTTTATATTTACTGTAAACTTTTTTTTTGAGTTTCTTAAACTTATTCTTGCATTACCCAATACTGTAAAGTCTATGGAAATAAAGATTTGTATTGTATTGTGTTGTATTGTATAACTGAAATTATTATAATTATATTTCCTAAGTACGACTCAAGCGACAGGGGTGATCCCCCAAAGACATCCTCTGTACGCGGCCATATCATTTAATATATTCGATTTATTTCCGAACTGTGAACTACAAAATGTGGGTTGATTGACCCATCAACCTACGCCACTGTTGACTCCAGTATCGTATGGTACATAAATCATATCTGCCGTGATCCATCAAGTTGGCCAACGAAAGATAATGACTTAATTCACCTTTTCTTGTGGCCGAAAGGTCGTGAGCAGTGTGTCTAGATGGACGAAAACAATGCCCGCCTTGTGATAAACAATTCGATCACCCAAGTTAGTTCACTTCAAAGAGAATTCCTCGTCACTCGAGGAACTCAGCAGGTGATCATGATCATCACTGTATAGGCGACAGGCAAAAAGCGAAAAGTATATAAATTAAGAGGGCTCTCTTGCCCAATTTATGAATAATGTAGCAAAATAGTGACGTTAGTCTTGTGTAAGGTGCCTGCTTATATAATGATGGAATCGTTCTTCAAATGTTTGTCGAATCAATGTGTCGATGGATATTTCGTGAAACAAATCCTACAAGGATATTCATCGAATCGTTCTGAGATGACAACATGACATGTTTGGTGTTCGAAGTTTTGTATAGTCTGTGAACAGCCAAAAACTGTTCCTCGTGATTTTTATGGAATTTTGATGGTGGATTTATTCGTTTTTATAAACAAACTTCATTTCGGCTGTCCGTTTTTCCACGTTCGAATGATATTTCCACAGATTGAAAGATACTGCTGAATTGAAAATTATAGACATGGATTTCTAACCCATCACATATCAGGCTTTTTAGAAAATGTTATTGAAGAGTAGTAATAACCACTGTGAATGTTCTGATTGCTTGATGATGCAATAATTTTGCTATTTTATTCGAAAAATGACAGTGGAAAACTTTGTCAATGCATATACAGGGTGTTTTAGAATTGCACGGCGATATTTCAGGTACGTTTTCTCTGGTACAAAATGAGGAAAAAAATCCTATGAACATGTGTCTGATCTAGATTATTAGCAAATATCAAAATGGGTGTTGCATTTTCCGAGGTCTCAAGTGGCAAGAAATTTTTTTTTTTTATTTTTAGACCCTGTAACTCCGCTAATAATCGAGATCGGACACATGTTCATAGCAACTTTTTTTCTTATTTTGTACCAGAGAATACGTACCTGAAATATTGCTGAGCAATTCTGAAACACCATGTATATTGATAACAGTTTTTTTATATAAAACTTCTCATGAAAGGAGACATCCTGTAATGTTCAGAAAGTCTATTTAAATGAGGAAGATAGTTCTGACATGTTTGGCTATCTAATAGTTTCAGTGCATATCTTGGTGATTATATTTTATACACCAAAAACAATTTTCGAAACAATTTAAATGCTAAACTTGACCTACTTCTTTGGAGTATTGTTGAAAAAAAGACAAGCAGCAACACCGCACTTTCTGGCGAGCTGTCAATGCTATCTTGCTTAAATAAATAGACTAAAGATCTTTAAAAACCTTCAAGGTTATTTCCCACCTATTTCACACTGAACTCTCTTTGGGAAAAAGTTGAGAGATATATCTATTCAATCGACTTACCCTTTCTAGAAAATGTCTTCTTCACTGCGATACTTTGGTCACAACTTCAGTATTCAACAATGGACTGAACGAATAATACTATAAGATGCCGCTCTTAAAAGACGACGATGTGTACGCTGGGAAGTGCAAAATAATCGTTATATCATGTTACCACGCATTTTTTGGTTTGGTTTTCAGTTGGTCATCAGAAATTGAAGGATAATTCATCAACACACTTGTGTTGATAAGGAGTAGGTACCCACAGGGGATATTTAAATTTTTTTTAGCAACGTTTACAGATTCATAATGATATACGCTGCTTTGAAAAAATAATAACTATAACATGTAGTTCTAGCTCAAAAATTATTTTAGATTCCATTTCAATGGATTTATGTTGGATACGTTCAATATCGATGATTCGGAGCATATTAATGTCACGATGTTTTCATACTCATGTCGAGACGTCTGCAATATCAAATGTCCTTGTCAAATGAATGTTGATTCAAACATAATTGAGGATTTTATGAGTCCTATACATTTAATACCAAAGTTGTCATTGATCAAAATATCAATAATTGTTGTGACTTCATTAGCTATTCGTGGGAAAATATACGAGCGTGTGAAAGAACTTTACACATAACAATAATCTCATGAAAGAATATACATATTTAGTCATGCATAATAGTAGAATCAGAAATCAATAAAAATGAATGATGATGATATGAGAATTTGCATTAAAGGGTTTTCTTTTGGGTTCCATAATAAAACTTACAGTCATTATCTACAGGCAGTCTGTTTTCCAACGCCACTATGAAGATTTTGCATCTAAAGAGATACAGACTGCCTGTATACTATGAAAACTTTCCTGAAGAATGATTAATTGATTGAAAAAATATTATTATTGCATTGAAAGAATGGGGTGCTTCATGAAAACTGATCATTGTAGCACCTTACGATTTTTTTTACAAAAACAATATTTTTCTTGATTTATTTCCATATTGATAATTATTTTTACTTTTCGAGTTCATTATTGAAGTGTATTTTTCAGTATTTCAAATTATATTCATTTAACAAAGGTTCATTCTCCCCTTAGATAATAAACTATTTTATTTTATACATTAGAGTCATCACTGTCTTGACGTTCCTCAAGTTATGATAGCATCATATCGAAACAAAGCGCATCTCAAGCTTCCAATGCATTTAATATTTTTTGTGTCGACCATCTTTCCACTAAACAATACCATCTATTTCTGTACCGTGAAGAAAACTACTTGGATGCCTCGAACACAAAACATCATTGATTCACAAGTGATTCTACCTCATCATTAATGTTGAACCAGGTTGTTCTGCCTGTCGTTTCATGCCAAAGCTTGTGATGTTTATAAAACCCCACATTGTTCTTGCCACGAGAATAGTGTGTGTGCTTTGAAGAAGACATCTCACTCACGATATCTGTTAGCACTAGAGGAATGTTAGAAGAATTCCATTGTGAGGTATTTGACGTAATTGAACAATGGACTATTTGACGTGAATGCAAAGTTGGTTCGTTAAGTGGATGTATCGGTAAAAAGTGAAGCGAGATATGCAGGAATAATTAGGAGTAGTTGAATATGCAAATCAAATAATGTAAGAAAAAGCGGTATGATGCACAGATGCATGAATAGAATTATAATTATGAGAGTAATGATCAGTAAAGTGAGATCATCATCATTACTTCAAGTTATTAGCGTCTAATATCGAAGATTACAGAATAATGATAATATACAGGCCGTCCATTTTTTGGATGCCACTATGATTTCAGCAATTTTCAAAATGTCGTTTTGAGAAGCACGCGTTCAAAGTTTGAACTTGCGGTTTATACCCGTGCTATTAAAAAACTGTTCAAGATACGACCTTGCTGCAATCACAAGATTTAACTATGAAGTATAAATTATCGAATAAGGCGAAAAAGTCGATTTTTTGAAAGTGTCACACTGGTATAGCTCCTTAAGAGATACAAAGTCGGTAAAGTTGCGCATTTTGTTGATGAATAATGATTTGAAAGGAAATTTATAATATCTTCGGTAGCTGTGAGAACATCGCAAAGAAACGATTTTTTTAGAATAAATATCTCAAACTGAACATGGAATTTTTAAATATGGTATCACCTTCTCAGCGATTCCCAAAATGGTAGAGAAACACCTGTGAACTTTGTTTTTTCTTATGAATGCTTTCTTGGATTTCAACATTTTCATATTTAATTTTTGATTCTATTTGAAACCATGTATCACACGTGCTGGTTTTGTATAAGAATTTTATATGATACTGGCGTTCGAAAAACGTATCTACAGCCTGTATACATTGTTTTCGACAACTGAGCTTTGATTTTTTCATTCTCATCATGATCAGCTCTCTGTACGGTGTTACTAATTCTGAATTATACCTTTATTTTTCCATCAGTACAAACTCTTTTTCACTGAATTGTGGATAGTATGAAGTCATTATAGATTTTCAAATCAACTTTCTAGCTCACTGAAAACAATTATTCAAAATATAAGTTGAGAACATTTTTATTACACCCTGTGTACACACACTCAACGGTAGATGTCTGGCCTATTCTTCCAGAAACAAGACACCAAACTGGGCCAGCACAAAGCAAACACATAACTCCTCCATCATTATGATTTGTTTACATGATACCCAAAGAGGTATTAATAACAGCTCCGAGTCCACAAAAGAGATTCCGGTTTACACGAAGAACACGTTGAAAATAACACCACGCCAGAACCTGAATCTTTTGTGGTGTCCCACATTAAAAGGATTTGCGAATCTTATTTCTGAAGACGTTCTTTGTACGGCGCTTTTTTTAGTCGTGTGCCGTTTGTAAATAATGCCGTGACCAACCCCTTGAGAGTTCACACCAGGTTGACTAAGTTTACCTACCTGTGGATTCGTGAAGATTGATGATGTGTAGATAATCTGACACAACGTAGTTATAAGAAGATTAGGTTGAGGGTATGACAATCTGATGATGTTTGGTTTCATCGGTTTTTCTCAGGCGATTGAACATGAAATTGGATTCATAACAAAAGTCTATTTAAAGTTAAGTGGGATCAAAAGAGGAGGTAGTTTTTTGGATAACAGTGTACAGAATTTGGGAACCCATTTATTTCCACGGAGAAGTTGAATTGAACCTGATTATTTCGAAAAGTGCAAACATGTATCTTTCATTCAAGGAGGAAAGCGATTAAGAAATATTAATATCTCAAGGTCCATTTTGTGTTCTTCAAGGAGTTTCCCAAGAACTTGAGTTGATCTGGATTTTTCTTTCCTAACCTGACCCAACCTTACATTTCCTCAGTATTCTATAGTTGATTATTCCTCCAAACATTTTTCTGTCGATCGCTTTTCTTCATCACCCCCTTCTTCCTTTTCTTTTTTCTTTTCCTCTGCTCTTTCTCCTATTTTCTTTACTTCTTCTATGGAGCATCTGAGCCGCGGGCTGTTCTTGGAGGGTAAACAACTTCGAACGTTTCTGTTGTATTGATTTGTTTTGTGAAAAGAACATTCACTGGGCAATGCACTGTTGTTTTCAGTTACTGTTTACCATTGAAGCTGTGATTGGCTGTGAGGTCAGGTGCAGATGCTCTATTTTTCATGACAGATCATCACTTCTTTTTCCTTTTTTCTCTTTGGCCCTTTCATTTTCCTTCTTCCCTATTATTTTCTCCTCCTTTCTCTTCCTCTTCTTCCTCTCTTCTTCCCTTTTTCCTCCTTCTATTCTCTCCTTCACTGAAGGCGTGATATTATATATTCAATTATAAAAAAATGGTATTTATAGAGCAGTGTTGGATGAAACTACGTGTGATTAATTGGTATAGTTTATTATCCCACCTGATTTCCTCACCCGAAAAATTTAGCATTCTTATAATTCTTCATGATATCACATAATTTTTGAACTTTATTATATCATTACTAAACGTCTGAAGACTATAAATGGTACATATTAGTAGGCTGTGGAATTTGTTCTCAAGAACACAGTATTCGAGAGTCCTTGAACTCGGGACCATACTTATATTTCACCGTGGCTCGTACCACGTTTGACGGACACAAAACACTGTTATAAATCCTATGATAATATTCGCTACTTTATCTGAGATCTGGGGCTCAGTATTACTGTGCATGTTATTTTTGTGTGTGGGCTCCACCCGTTCCTTTTCGAGATAGCAGATAAGGTTGATGGATCTCTTTTGCCTTCAATAATGATGTTAAATAATTCAAAGTGCATAATTTGATTCGAGACCAACTGAATTATTTATAGGGCTTTCGTTTTTTCTCCAATTCAAACAAAAGAGCGTTTGTTGTCGTTTAACTGTTATTTAGTATTTATTAGGTTGGTATTACGTAGAAAATTCTTTTCTTAAACTTTCAGCTAGCAATGTTCTGGTAAACTATTATCAATCAAGAATGAACTCCACATTATTAGTGTTAATTACGTTATTAAGTAATTATGTACAAATATGTACACTCTGCTATACCGAACATCGTTTTTGCATTATGGACTGAATCATGTATGAATAGTTGAATGGCAAGAAGTAAATTAATGCGAATATAATGGACACTCAGTACCAGCAAATGCCGGTAATTTACCCCAATTATCATAATTACTTTACATCCACTCAATGTTGGGTCACAATTTATGGTAGGAAAGAAAAAAGTGGCCCAGAACTACAAGAGGAACACAACGAATTGAATCTTCTGATAAAGCAGAAATATTTCATCATGTTTTTGATAGATGTAGGACGTTTTTTGATCTCTGGTCAAACACCAAAAGTATTATAGATATTAAAAATTTCTATCGATGCACAGCATCTTTAAAGCTTGGTAGACACCAATGAATTGTTGAAATGAGTGATTTCGTGCAAGAAATGAGCTGATATAGAATGAAACATGTAGAGACTAGGGTTTATACAGTTCAATCAGCTTTTTTGACAATGACTTGGAATTTATGATAGTTTTGAACAATTGAATGAAACAAAAAAAATCCGTGAAATAATATCCTGAATTGAAACTAAAAAAAGGTCGAAACTAAATTGAATTTTATCATAATCAAATCATTGTATTTTGTGGCACCAATGTGTCTTGATATATAATATAAGGAATGATAACCAAAAGGAATCATGTTGGATATTGTTGATCAGCACGGAGTTGACGATTGCTCAAGAAATATGGGCTCTGAATAATGAAAAAATTAGACATTCTCAATGTTTCATAATGTGCCTCGTTACTGAAATTAGCCAGGAAGCTGTTCAACCTTGTTCGAAAACGTTCAAGAAAAGAAGGTGAAATTTTAATCTTGAAGTGGAATATCTTGAAAATTATTAATTCCTTCTCGAAAATAGTGCTCAATGCGTATTCCTTGGACCAAAATAGGGAAGTAAAAAAATCAAACAAAATCCAGATTGCATAATATATGTGCACTTTTACCAAATACTGTGCAGTAGTTTTTCTTCGTCAGGTAAGTACGAATTTCCCAGATAACCAAGGTCTATTTTGATTTCCAAAATTCATATAACTGTTTGGTAATTTTATTTGCTCACTCTGTAGCCTATTACAGTTGCGATAGTTCAAAGATGGCTTGATATTACATCATAAATTGAGAGTCACGACATCGTTTACGCTTTTTTTTTGTATCGCACCGAGCCAGGTTCGAAAAATATTAATTAACTGTAGACATTCCATATCAAAATAATCGCGGAACCATTATACATGGTGTTTTGGAGAGTTAGCAGTATGTGTCTTGGAATCGAAGAGACGATATCGTTGTCTTTTTGTGCATTTAAACCACCTGAGCGTGTTAATGCAAAGTATTAAAGTTTAATCTCTTCAAGTTTAATCGCTTGCCCATTAATTGATTCCTGGATGCCGATTGCACGGAGGAGAAATACTTTAATAAGCTTATTTAGGGTTCAACGGTTCTTCTATTTCGCACTCCGTGGGAAAGATTTGCACCAGATATCAACTGATATTGTGTCGGGTGGTGACAAGGTTTCTCCGATTTTTTTTTGTTTCAGAATGAATCGATTATTCCAAATGTGTTGGAATCTCATACATCAGACAGCTTTTGAACACGAATACATCACCAGAAATTAGGCAATAACAAAGCCCGAACGTCTAAGAAGCTTTAAAACGCAAACACGCAATTTATTTTCGCTAACATTTATTAAACATTTTCTTGAAACGTTAAAGAAATCACTATTTATAACATCCTTATTTATAGTCAGAGATGTATGGAATACTTTCAGAGGAGTATTCAAATACCAAATAAGGAATAGTCTTGTTTTTTGTTACTGAATACTGAATACAAAATAGGTATTTTGAAAATAGTTATTCGAATATAATAATCCTCTCAAAGAGAACATTAACCATGGTATTGAAACATAAGAACTAAAAACAAGAAAAAACGACATGAAAACTCTTAAAAATTGTTACTTTAACCTTAGATTTCTTAAGAGCTCTTTGATTTGATGGTTCAGTACTTAATTTTGTATCCATTAATTGATTAATTGAGATCAACTGTGCACTACCTTTCTAGGTTGTATGCTTTCAAATCTCAGTACTACTTTAGGGAAAACACATTTTATATTTCAAAAATACAGATTACATCTACTGAAGTATTTCGAATAAGTCACAACTCTGTTTATAGTAACGCACCAACCATGTTTTTTGACTTGAAACCTGAGATTGAATTCTTCAGAGTATAACTAGGAAAGGGTCAATATTCACCCTTCATTGAGATGAGTTTATTTGAATATCTTGAAATATATATCGAATTACAGTAGATGTTCTTCTTGTGGGGTCATAATTTCAATGAGGTACTTCCACAGCACCTCTTCGCAGAATTTCATGGCAATTGCTTCTCCGTTACCTATATTATTACTGTAACTACGTAGTTTGAGATTTAATAATATATTCTAAACAATAAAACTGTCTCATTACAGGAAAACGACGGAACTTGTGCGAGCACTTTAAGATATCTCTTACTGCGTTATGATTTATTGTAAATTAAGTTTTCTTGGTAACATTCAGACACATTCTTTGAGGTTGAGCCTCATTGCGACGGTTCTTGATTCTGAAAAATAACTAGAATACTCTGGAACCCGATATTATAAAAACTATCGATGATTTTCTAAGCGATAGAGTTCCTTAAGGATCACGCCTAGGTCTCCTTTTATGAATTCTATATGTTGATCATCTGATAATTGAAATATTATCTATATAGAGTGAGTTAAGAATGTGTACCAAGCCTTCTATGGGTGATGATACAAAAAACTATCGTCGATAAATGAACTTATGGTCCAAAATACACATTGAAGAAGAAATATCATCCTAAAGTTGACGAAATTAAAATCATTTCTAAACCGTGAAAGCCATCAGATTAAAATTTTCTGCATTATTGTTTGACTTTGAAATACATTTTCCAAATATATGTCTGATATTGTATGAAGGGTGTTTTTGAAGGGTGAGTTGGGATTTTTGTGGCCTCTAATATGGCCCTACAAGAAAACTGAACTTAAAATTCGAATTGATGAAATATAATTTAATAGACATAATAAAATGAGGTTTTTCAAGAATCAAGAATCAAAATGGAGGAAATCTCTTTTACAAACTACATTATGAAGAACTCTCTTCATAATTGGATCTGGGAAACTAAATAGTCTTCAAATTGGTGAAAAACCAATCATGTAAGATGGCGTTTCGAATGTTAACAAGATGGTAATGTGAAATTGATCAGATGCAAACGAACATATTCACGTTTTCTTTAGTTGTCGAATTCACCACCAGGCACTGAGGTGCTTGATACATTTTCAACAAGACGATTCTGTTTCTTAGTAGTTCATGCTTTGATGACAATCATCTGGTAGTCCCTGGGAGTGTCGAACCGATTATTGTAATGGCACTCGAGAACATTTCGCCTACGAACTACCGAATGAGATCAAGATGCATGAGCATGTCGACACTCCTATGTTTCACTCGTTCTGCCATCGTATAATTAGTCCAAGTGAGCCGTGGAACCTGATATTTCGCATTCTGAGAGACTACCTTTATGATGAATACTTTCAGTTTATCCAGAATAGAAATACAGGGTATCAGGACACTGCTGAACAGTCGAATGAAACTGTTACTCATCGATTCATTGAACCGGAAAATTCCGTATGTATATGGCCAAGCCAAAGAAGGAGTCTTTAGGAAAACTTGGGGATACTAAGTTCCAGCAATACGTCAGCTCTCAGACCATTCAGCACCATTTAAGAAAGCGTTTACAAAAAAAAGATAATTGAGGTAAATGAGAAGCGGCGACAGAAGCATAAGAAGTATTATGTTCACACTCTCCTCTGCCAATTTCCCTGCCTGATTCGACTGAGTGTGAAGTAGATAAAATAGTCTGGGTTTGGTTAAAAAAAAACTATATGAGCTGGACAAACGAACTGTTTTCAATATTGGTTACAGGTACAAGGACAATGAAGACGCTGGTGTACTAGTCCTTGGAGGAGCACCAAGTGCTCCAATTGAACTGAAACTTTTCTATGGTATAGTCATAACGTTAAAGTCTATTTATCTGAGAAAGATAGATATGACAGATGTGGTTATCTTTTGATACCATTAGTGCAAAACTTGAGACATAGATGGGAACATTTAGGCATCGATTATCATGACATTACTTCACAACGATTTCGAATTCATTTGGAGTGAAATTTTTGATATGTTAATGAAGGGTGTATGTATATCTAGTAAAATTTTCAACAAACATTAAAAACATGTTCTCTCGACAAATTATTTTTATCCTGATATTCCGATGACAATTTAAATGAGTAATTAGTAGAGAAAATGGTCGCACAGTGTTGATCAATTTTTTTGTACAAAAACCGGATAACGAAAGCCTTTCACTTTCTGATTCTGTCACATATTCATTGTCGATTTCCTTAGAATATTCTATATGAGTTTTGAATTGAGAACTGATAATTCTGTTAGTTAACCTGATCGAGAGCTATATCCACAATTCACCGATTAAAAAAAATTGAATGCCAAATTCATTTGGATATAAATTATCGGAGTGCTAATGGAGTCTATTTATTCTTGTTGAAATTTTAACATATATTGAAAAAAACTGTTAAACGGTTATACACAGTCAATAGTTATCCAATTCTTGTGTATATATATCAAGACAATTTGAATGATACACTCAACCTAACTTTCTGCAGACACGTAGAAAAAGCGCACTTCGTGGCGAGCTGTCTTGCTTAAATAAATAGACCATAGAAACATTCAATTGTACTTTGGTGAATAAGCAAACTCGAGAAGACCAGGAATGATGATTATATTGTGTATTCTCTGGAAGTTTAGAATTTCATTGAAATTAGATTTGTGAAGTATGCCCGTTGAAAACAAACCGCTTCATGGTTCCTACTCTGATATTTTGAATTTGTCCACTCTGTATACTTGATTATCGGCCGCATTCTGTGAGACAGAAGTCGGCACACCGTTCTCATTAAAGAGCCCCGAAAATATCGGCCAGGAACCCAACGAAACCTATTATTTGTGGGGGGCGGTCAGCGAGGTAGTCTCACTCTCGACTCTCGAACACGACGGCCTTGAGTTGCCATCATCGCCTTCTAGATCTAGAAAATGTCTTCATCAGATGCGAGCGCGAAACGTTATTAGCGGCTTGTGTAACTCGATATCATTCTCTAATAGATTCTCATGTTGCCAAATCACTCTGGCATACTGCTTCTGGACTAAAATACCTGCGTATCTACAGATCTTGTATGTTAATCGAGTATTATCAATCGATCAATCGGTAGGTCGAGTAATCCTTTATTGTCTAGTGATTTACATCTTATTGACATTGAATAAAATAGTCGTTTTATTGTTGTTATTGAAAGTTGAGAGCTTGCTGGCATCTTTCACTACATCATATTCATTAATTTATTTCATTTATTTATTTAATAGCGAAACAGTAAAATAGTATTAAAATCATAAAACTTGAATTTAGTACATGACTTGTTTTATATAAGTGATTTAACCCTTGTTGTGTGCAAATACAATTACAATACAGATACTCATTGAAAAAACATTTACAAATGAAAATTCCTGAAGCAGAAAGAGAAAAAAAAGAGACATTGCAGTGCTATACATAGTTGATATTAATCGCTTCAATCTGCATTTCTAATTTATAAGATTCATGTATAAATATAATTTTTTGTTTACTTTTTGTTTTCGATATTTTTTATATTTCTCAACTCTAATATTAGCAAATTATAAATGTTAGGGGCTAAATAATTAACGAATCTTTGGTTAATATTTCTCCTACTAGTAGGTATTTCCAGATTGGTCATACTTCTTGTAACAATATTTACATTGCATACCATATTTTTCAGACGATAAATATACATAATGAGTGAAAATATAATATCCTGATAAATCAACACCATACACTAATCTTGTAGGATAATTTCCAGCAACAAAATGAAGGAAATGAATATCAAGAAGTAGAATATGAGAAAAATAGAGGAGTTTGCTGCATAGAAAAGGGTTTAGCTGTACCTATATCTACAATAAAAAGGACCATGAAATATAGAAGACATAAAGAAGTCAATTACCAAGCAAGACAGATTGAAGGAAGCATAGTGAAGAAAGATTAGTGATCAGGGAACTACCAACCAATGGAAACCAGACAAAATGTTTTATGCTTGGGATTGATTGGAATCTGAACGATCAAGTTTACAAACTATCAACATCAGCATGGCCTAGAAGTATTATTTAGTAGCTAATTTGAAGATACCAGATTTTTTAAGAAAATCAGAATTTACATCAAAATTACAAGGAAAAATTTCATATGCATAATAAGTAATGATTCATGTCAAATGTTCATAAAATATTTCCCGATGATGTTAATTCGCAATAGAAAGGGTTTTCATCAATAATTCATTTAATAAACATTTATTTTGATCCAAGACAACAATTTCGACTCACTAGTTCTCATCAGTTGCACTAGGTTGGTTGGTCGGAAGGTCGATGAGAAGACACCAGATTTTATTTTTCCATAGGACTACATTTTCGTGGTAGATGGGTTGAAGTGGAACGATTGAATGGCTACCTAAACTACGCGATTCCACTTCTTCTGATTTATTGCATTTATAGTTATGTCAGTTCAATAAACCGACATTAGGAGTTTGATAGTAGGTATGACAAGAGAAACTGATGAATAAATTAACTCTTGAGATATTACTGAATGTTCTAAGAGTATTCTTACTTACTTACTATTCTAAGATCGTCCTCTCATTATGAAGAATTGGATACTGATTATTTGTTACATTTGATTCAACAATATGATAAAGAATAAGTGAAACACTTCCCAAACATCCTCATACTACTTGAAGGAAATAAATATCCCTATTCATGATTGCAAATTGATGTCAAAATAACAATAGTTATCTCTTTCAAAAAATACATAATGACGCCAAATATTAATCGAACACCATTATTGAAGAAATTATGGTGTAGAGTCTTTGATTTCCGTTTTGGTTCCGCATGTCAGGTTTGATACTGGAGATGTGGTTATAAAATAACAAGACTGTCTCATATAACAGACAGCTGTGTAGCGTGGTTTCTTTTCATTCAAATTATAACCCTTTCTATGTCTGGGAATATCTGATTATGGCGTGGACCTATTAGTACCAATTTGCAAAATAAAATAAAATGAAACCTATCCAGTAGAAACTCGAATTTAATTCATTCCTCACCACAAACAATAGGATGGAGATGTATCATCTACAGAAAGAAATACGTAACAGATCACATACATTGACTAGAATCTACAGACTGAAATGATTTTAAGTCATTTCTGTACAGCTGACTACAGTGCACATTCTGACAAGCTGTCACTATATACACTAAAATAGTGACTTGCTTGGCATCTAGGATAATTCTTGAAGGAACTATTGTTATAAAACTTTGATCGTGAAACATTGAATTTTCGACAGATCTGATTGAAAACTTGAGGTTAATGCTTTCAAACTCATAGCATAGGATAATTAAACACACAGTAGTGTCACTTGATGTCGGTCCCTCTGATGTTGGTGTCCATACGTTAATTTTTTATAAGACTAGTGCGTAGGTAACCTTGCACAGACCTTCGAGTCACTGATGTGTTCAACCGATGATAAGCTCTTCCGCCAACATTGAAGTTTGTACGTAATAACCCCTACTAAATATCTAAAAAATACTGTTTTCCGAAGACTTGAAATTGATCAACATTTTATTATGTAGATCATCTGTTGAATGCTTTATTATGACCTTTTAGGGCACGAAAAGTGATATAACTGATTTAAATTTTGCTTATAATCAATGAAAATGGCTTAAAACTTCGACCTCTCCATTTGAACCATACGTCAGTCATCCATACTATATTTTATGTCTTTTAGAATAAACTTTTATATAAGCATCTTGCTTTTTACGACGAACTAATTCCTCACGGTCCATCCGAAGATTCTCAAGACCATTTCGTGGGTGCTATTGATGACTGTGATAACTGCTTGATAAATGTACGGATGCAGGAAAAATTAATAGGATAAAAATCGCCGAGCGTGATTAATGATGCCGTTAATTCGACGAATTCTTCGGCAAGAGGATATATTGAGATATCAGGCAGAAATATGGTTCTCGAGCTAGAGCTGTAAATTTACATGTCGGTGATTAAGACATTGGTGGTTTTCTTTGAGATTCGGAGGCGACAAAACAGGTAGGTAGGTAGGTTAAATTTGGGTCCGAGTTTTCGAGATTTAGTGGAAAAATGCCAATAAACAATTGCCATGTATCATTGTGAAGATCAGATAGTGTGAGGTATAATTTATGGAGGAAATATTGGAGACGTTTCGTCGTGGTTCTGAGAAAATGTTGAGCTTACTTTGCTAGTATTAAATTACCAGTATCATATAACGAGATTTTCTCATGAATACGGGCAGGTTTTAATTTCTTCAACAAGATATTAACACTGACATGAGGAAGGTGGAAGAGGAATATTTCGTTATGCAAGATCGCAGTTTTGGTTTTCAAAAATAATTTGAAGCAGCCAATACAGTGTGTAAAAGCCAAATAGAATGAATTTATTCCTACAGTTACTGTACATATTAAAAATTAAACACGTCACATTCAAATCATAAATTGACATTCTTGAACGTAAAAATGCAATCCCTCCCTCCAATACACTTCGAATGTCGAGCATAACCTCAAATTTTTTGCAAAAATAAGGACATAAAAAATGAATTCACGTGGTTACCAAAATTTGCTATAATATGATCAATTTCGTGATCACATATTTTCATCATCATAAACAATCATTTCAATGACCACATCTCTTGATATAATCTACAAATAAAGATATTAAAAATTTGACACGTTCGTTATGTAACCATAATTCTGCAAACAATATAACTAGTCTTCAGTTTATGACAGAATGACTTGTGTAGGAGAATTTATATAAGCCTATTCAAGCAAAATACCTCCACATAATTATATACTGCGAAACGAATTATTCAAGCTGTGGGTTATGGCTTGATCGATTGAAATATACATCTTTATAATACATCGGACCAAGTGTAGTCAAGAAAACTTTATGTATAGTATAAGATAGTTATTTTTTTCTTCAGTAGATGTCTTAATAGTTTCATTTCCCTCAATATATATTTGTTTGCTGAACTTAAGATGATGGTATTTTATCCGTTGATTTTCATCTTCGACATATTTTCTTCAGTACGAACATTTGTTTGTTTGATTCATATTGATGAACTAGTATGTGTACTAAAGCTCCGGTTTCTTCTGACTCAAAGTCTCAAGTCTAGCTGTTGAGGTCTGTCTGGCTGCTCTAAACAGAGATTTTTCCTCGAATAATTGTGAGCCACGGATGAGGACGCTGGATGGAACTGAAGAGATGCTAATAAGGTCTTTCTTAATAAATTTGCATTATTATTGTCTTAATTACTAATGGAGTATAATGAATAATTGTAGCCAGAGGCTTATTGTAGTTTTCCTCTTGAAATGATACATTGAAAGACACTAGTCCCTACGGTTCACTAGGTTTCAAGGTTTCTTCAATCTCAAGGTTATCTCAGATTCTCTTTGTATCATTACTCTTATCTAGTTCATGTGCAATTGCACAGGTTGTGGTCGATATTCTTAAGCTCCAAGACACACAGTCTACAGATTTGGTCAACTTGATCCCATATGATCTTATTGACACATGGCCTGTTAGGAGTCCTGTAAGGAGTCCTATTACTAGTCTTAACTAATTTTTACTTAACATCTCTCATAGTAACTCATCAATTGTTCTGGTGTGTTGTCCCAGGCTGCTTTTTCTAGTATTTTGATCTGTTTGCAGCTCCTTAGTGTGTTTTGAGGCAAACCAAAACCTGGCTCCGGACGAAAGTAGAGTCTAGCTCATCAGCTACTTCATTGCCTTCTATTCCACAGATCAGTTCTATTTACCCTCCACAGTATCACCAGTTCTAGATATGTCTGAACTTTACCTTATACCCTGCAAGAGCTTTAAGGCTAACCTAAATAACTGAATGGATAATTATGAATTCTCTTTCTGGGGAAAGTGAAATGGGCATATTTATAGTAATCAATGGGAAGTCTTCGTAGGGAACAAGATGGAAGCCTGGGGAGTGGGGATCCGTAGCATTTGTTTCAGATGTATGCATTGTCAATTTCAGGTTGTTAAATAACCTTCAAACCTTGATGAATCCTGTATGGGTACGCCATTGTGATTCGCGAAACATATCTGAAATCGCCAACCGATGTGTATCAAGACCGCGAAAGAGTATCACATCGAGGACAAAAAATTCGTCCCGCAGACAGGTAAAAAACAAAAGAATGAAGTAATGACGGCTTGGTAGCGGAGGCGCTGAGAACAGGGTAATATTTATCTAAGAGGACAATAGATATGGTGCCGTTTGGCAACAAAGATACTGCACAATCACGATGTATTGTGCCTGGAATTGAATGCGTCTTTTCATTGTGATGTAGCGGGAGCAAAATAAGTAAATGAGTGAATGTGTAGTGGTCGGGAAATTATTGAGCAAAAAGCACTGTAGGTGAGTGCTCTTATAACCTAGCATATATCATATGAACGTAGCACGTGGGCGTGACACTAGTACCTTAACGAATCTAAAAAGGTAAAATTGCTCTCATCATGCGACCAAAATTTTGATCGAAATTCTTGTTGCTACTTACGTATTTTCGCCAGGGAAACGCGGATTTGATGATATCATCGTGGGGAGTTTAATACTATTTGAGAAATTCCACTTCCGAGTTGAAATTTCATCTTCCATTCTTGAACGTTTTCGAACGAGATTGTACAGGGCTGGCCAACTTGGACTCTTTGGAAATGTTTCCATAAAAGTAAAGAATTTCAAACAGAAAAGAAGTTACAGCAACTTTTCAAAAATGCACGTTTTCGAAAAACATGCTGTAACTCAGAAACGGTTATAGATATCGATGTGCTGTTTTCACCATGAAGTTTGTCATAAAAATTGCCCTTCAAACATATTCATCAGTTCTCATCTATCTAGTTTGAAAACAGATTTTTCCTTTGAAAAGTGTCCAATTCCCCTGTACAGCTTCTTGGCTGATTTCTTCAATAACGTGACACATTATAAATTATATTAGGAAGAAGAAGAAAATGCCATATTTATTCGAATTATTCAGACTTGAACTGGATTGAACGGATAAAAGTACCGTAAGAAATCAGAAGTTTTTTTCCTTACTTCGCCAACAATCAAGATATTCATATGTTTCGATTAGTCGAAAAACCAAACTTTTTTATAACTCAAGAGCCAATTTTTGTTTTTGCCAGTGGACTTATCTCGATAGAAGCGGTCGAGTTGCCTCATACAAACATCGAAATTTGCCCAACCTGTACAGCTCTGTGGCGCCAATGTGAATTTGGAAGATTGACATAATCACAAACTTTCTGTGGAACGAGTTGATTTACTCAAATTGCAATCTTTTGCTACAGATCAAATTGATAAAGAACACCTATATTGTTTAAATCATCTATGTGGATTGTGAATAGCAGTGGCGTCAGCACTGTTTCCTGTGGAACTCCACAGAAAAAGTCTCTACATGTTACTAGGCATTCAGTGGAAATGTAAGTTTTTAAAAAAGGAAGAAAGAAGGAATAATTTCATTCCGCATCATACTCAAACTAATCAATTGATATAATTCAGAAATATAATTATCTCAATGACTATAATTAACTACATATTGTTGTTGAAATGCTTGAAGAAACGTATCCGTTCAAGATTATACACCACAAATGAAATAAATTTTCAAGATTGAATGATATAGAAACAATTATTTCTCGAAAAATTGTTTCCAATTAATGATCAATTTCCTTTGTGACAGAGAGAATTCGATTTATTATTATGGGACGCCATTTTGTGATCGCTTTCGTAGATACCTCCATTACCTATTTTTTCAGCACTTAGCTATAAAGGTATATCAGTTAATTATATCTCGATGTACATCTACCAACGCTGATTGGATATAAAATAGTTCACAGTAGTTCATATGACTAGTCGTAGATAATAACGATGGATACTCCAAATGTATCTAGTATTGGTACTTTTTGATTCGAGTTTATACATAAGATAGAATAAAAAATGGTATTGAACAACATGCAGAAGTTGAACATGCCCATTTTTATGCCATTCCGTTCCTAGCAGTTTTTTTTTTCTCCGATGAAGCCAAATAACATATTTCCTCAGAAGTTTCGGAAAATAGTGAAATTGGCAACTGCGGAATGTGACGATTAGAGAACTCGTTACGTCACAAGAAGCGGTCATAACGCTGTTGTTTGAATGTCTCAGTGAATTAAAGGATTTTAGAGAGCCGTTTATTCGAATATTGCAAAACGTCTTCTAGAAAATACTGTGCATACATAATATTTCATCACAACTACATGCACATTTGAACCAAATTCACGCGTTTGTGTTCTCGCCTATTCCATTCTTTTGTTATATCTTACTTTTGATTACATAGTTCAGAATTCCGAAAGTTTAGACGGCACCTGATGAAATTGAAAGAAGATCTGTGAAGGATCTGAAAGTGCATACAGTGTGATAAATTAAAAACTCACAATGGGTATATCTCACAAACGGAAGATAATATCAAGAAATGCTTGGAACTGTTTCTAGGACAGAAAGGAGAAACAGAAATGGCATAAAAGATAACTCGTCCCCAAAAAAGTTTAAATGGCAGACCCCTACTTGTGATACATCATTGAAAAGCCTATAAAAGATGCTATCCAATGAAAAATAATAATTCTTCAGGGTGAATCAATAATTGTGAAACCTTGCCTCAATAGATTTAATGAAGTTTGTATTGAACTACAGATTTGTTGAAAATATCAATGAAGTGAATGTTCAAAGTGTGTTCCGTTGTTTTTCAAAAACTGATACAGCTAGAAATGGGGTTGATATCATCTTTCGTTTGTGAGATATAGCCCATTATGAGTTTTAAAATTGTCATACTGTATGAACTATGGATGTGATGGTATAGATACAGATCGAATCTATTCTTGATACATCTTCTAGATCCCTTTTCATGTGCTGACATTTGAAATGCATTGAGTGCACAGAGCAGGTTCTTTATGTTTCCAGATAAAAATTCGACATTGGCGGGAGAACCAAAGTGGTGACTCGCAGGTCTGTGCAAGCTTACTTGCGCACTCGTCTTATAAAAACTAAAGTTAGTAGACATCAAGATCAGAGGGACCGACAGTAAATGACACTTCTGTATGTTTGGTAATACTGTGTCACAGATAGGATATGCTGTTTCAGATCAGACATTTTCAACTGAGGACATTGTATATATTATCTAGTTTATCTCAGAAGAATGTGGTATCGAAAATGTGGGTCTCAGTGTGGTGTATCATTGTCTAAAACACATTTTCGGCTTCGTTTGTTAATTTCTTGAAAACAATGATGGGATGTGTTTCTTAGTGGTGGGTATACATATCGATAGCATATTCATTCCAAATATCAGCGTGTGCCATGTTCCAACATTCTCCCAACCACATAACACGAAAAACCACCCCGCCTAAACCGTGTTTCAAAAAGTATCTTAGACAATAGCTCGTAAAATAGTTGAACACGATAATGAAAGCTGAGTCACGTCAATAAACATGATGTGAAAACACGGGTAACCTCCATTTTGTTTCACTGCCAATTAAGAAATAATGTTATGCAGCAGTGTGTGAAATTGGAGAAAAATATAATATCTCTATTATGTGGGAGCAGAATGGAATCGATGTGAGGCAGACCACACACCACAGACCATTCAACTGATCGAAGATAACAAGAGGAATTTTATTATAAAGTGGGGAAACTCCTCAAAAACGGATGTATTGCATGGGTAACTTCAACACAGGGGCGTGGGAGGGTATTATAAAAGAATTGCAGATGGCTTCGAGCGAAGTTCAATTGAAACAAGAATTAATTTGTAACTAAAACTAGTGAGTTGACCAGAACCTCATGCAATCAAAGTGGTCATGTTGAAGGATTTTTTTCTCCATTCTCCATAAATTATTGACATGTTCACTCTTTCATCCCTTGTATAAATGTGCGGCATTTTGAACAAAAATAACAACAAATACATAATACACAAATACACGATAGAAACACCACTCAATCAACAAATATTTATTTGACAATCTGAAGAGAAATAATTTCATTGTTTTCAAAGCCACCATAGTATTTTCTTAGTATTAGAGTGGAATGAAATATGTAATTGTATTTCTTATTTTCTTTTAGCTGCAATTTTGATTGTATTGATGGCAAATTTTATAGTACTAATGAATGGTATCTCGGTACTAATACGATGTTGATAAACTTTATTTGCTCATAAAAACCTAATTTAGTATTTTTGACGAAATTTTGATTTTTCTAGTATTAACGGGTCAATTGGAATGAATCGGAACCATCATGGCACACTTAAGTGGAAAACTAAAAATTAAATTATAAGATATTTCGAAATGTCACTTATGTAGTATCATTGAATTCAGAAAATTATGTAGATTTCAGAAATTTAATAATATACAGGGTGTTCCATTTGAGAATCGAAAGTTGGTATCCTTCACTATCCTGTTACACCCGGTATATAGAAACATATTATGTCATGAGTAATAAAGTGAGTTCGACAGATGGATGTACTACAAATAATTTTAATATAAAGCATCGGCACCAGACGTTACAGCCAATCATAACAATCGAATTTTGAATGATTCGATGACAAAACACAAGTGAAATGAGCTCATTGTGTAGTAGATAATGCTTGTTTCAAACATCGAATACACTACCAGTGCGAAACACAAAATGCTAATGGAACAGAAATTGTGACGTACCGCATGAAACTCATCAATTCATCAAATTCTGCGATATGTAAACAAATATGGACGTTTCTAAGTAACCATTCAATTGCCTAATGTATTCTTCATGATTCAGTGTTTGTTATGTTATGTTTCATGGATTGAGTAACTTTAAATGACTTTTGAATTGATGATAATTTGACAGGCTAGATTTATTTGGCAAACATCGAAAAACATGCAGTACCTATACAGAGGAGGAACTTTCTTCTTTTCTCCACATACATTTGTGGAATTGAAAACATTGCACCTATGTTATCAAATCGAAAGAAGCTCCAAAAGGGTTAGTTTATTTCAACCATGCTACAGGATGTTGAATGTCGAATTTCATATACTGAATAGAGGTTGTAGCAAGCGATCTTGCCACGACTTTACAAATTTCACATATTGTTCACTCTAAAATAACATTGATTACTATTCACCTTGAAACTTTGAGCAATTTTTTATAGCATATGGAAAAACGACAATAGTGACTGAGAAATTGTGACACTGAGAAAGTGAGCTTTCAATCTTCGAAGTATTGGTTTATTCACAATTAAATTATTGAATTCATCTGTTGTTAATCGGAATACGAATGTAATTTTGAAACTACTAATATGTTGAAAAGATATAAGATTCCACCAAACATAAAATCAACATGGTATCATGTGACATTATTTGTAGCTGTTTTCGAAGACTCTGACCAAAACCCACCAGACACCTTGTATAGAAAAATTGAATCATAGTGTGACAGACATTTCAAACAAGATAATTCCCAAATTTCAGTCTCCTGATACATTAGCTAGTAGCAAAGTGAGATAACTCCTAATGCAACTACTTCTCGTTATTCCAAATTTCCATCACAACCAGTAGTTTAAAGTACGTTTCCGTGATAAAAAAGCCTCAAAGCGATTGAGAGAGAATGTAGGAGTGATAATGAACCACTCACTTTCGTGATTCGACATCAACTTGAAACTTACAAAATTTATAGCCGTCATTTCTTTTGACACCGTACAAAACGAAATACTAATGAAGTGTACCGTCCGGGCGTTGCTTGAATAGTATCTGGTTTTTTTCTCTTAGTGCGTACAAATTCTCCGAATCCCCAGATCTGAAGTAAATGAGTTAGTGAAAGGTTCATATACCACCCACAAAGCGTACACCGTTATGTGCGGGCCTAGTCTCATCAGGTACAAGAGATTTCGGGTGTTTTTTTTTCAATGCGACTAGAGCTTTGAATAAGCCGTGTGAAGAGGTCACTTGATTGTAGAGAGATCTATGATCGATTAACGAATAATGAGACACTTTGGAGATGCCTTTCGGCTTGGCTCGATTTTGGTTTTTTGCATAAACAGATAGGCAGTGGCGACTCGTTTCTATTTGGTATGGGTTAGCTTGCTCTTAATCAAATAATTTACCTCTTTGAAGCATTTGAAATGAATCTGATTTTGTTATATCGTTATTCTGAGAAAGTTGACGTTATCACAATTCGTAAACCATGCTAGATACTTTAACGTAAGAAATATAACGTTCATGATGTATGTTTGAAATGGTGTTGAAGTAATAGAAGTATATCCATGAGAT
This sequence comes from Plagiodera versicolora, assembly GCA_037013635.1. Lineage (NCBI taxonomy): Eukaryota > Metazoa > Arthropoda > Insecta > Coleoptera > Chrysomelidae > Plagiodera > Plagiodera versicolora. Next base: position 3,312,171 of record CM072991.1, on the reverse strand, counting down.
TAAGACTTCAAGACTCGGGTGAAACAGATTCTTAAACTGCAGGAGTAAACGAATGAGGCAATTTTGTTGCATTTTTTAATCTTACAACAATATTTTTTTATTGAATCTCAATTCGAATCAAATCCTTTTTCTCAGAATTTTGATTTTGATATTATCTATGCTCTATTATTTCTATGATATTTATCTAGATCAGACACTATCTTTTAGATCCTCAGACAGATTTCACCTAAATATTTCTCTTGAAGAATACAGACCATATTCATCATTGGAACGAAAGCGTACTTTTGATATGATCATTTTCAAAAACCTTGGATGACCTGAATTTTGTAAGGTAAAACACTGATGAATTCAATTTTCATAATTTTGTATCTCTTACCGCTCGCAAATTGTCCTCATTTCGCTAGATTTCGGTTCACTTACGTTGCGTTAGCACTCGTAAAATAATGTGAGTTTACGTCACGATTGTACATAACGGTCTGGAAAATGATAGGGAAGGGGGTTGCTCAAACAATGAGGCAATTTAGGTGGTTCTTGTGTAGCGCTGCCCTCTCTTTGTTACTCGTCAGCCAATCACAAATCAGATTCGATTAGCTTCGTGAAAAGACAGGTGTTTTTTCCCTTTCAAGAGAATTTTATATATTTATATAATATTTTTGTTTTATTCACCATTCAAGTCCTGACCATTTGTTTTGTTTTCAATACGAACTGTTGAAGATTAATCACGTGATCACATTTCAAGACAACTACGCTCTTGATGGATAAGTATGGCGAATTATTATTTGAAAATAGTGACAACCCCCACCACTCAAATCGCCATAGCTTCCAGACCAAAATATAAAATTTATTTACTTGAACGTTCACCGCACTACTTCGACTCCTTATAAGATATTAAGATTCAATCTGACATCTGGGTATGCGCATTTCTAAGGACGAAACATATAAGGTCGATACACATTTTGAAATAAAAGTTGTCGTGTCTGTTGTTTTTCTCGAAAAACATGTGATTTTCTACATGATGAATTGATTCCTTAATTTATGTACACACTGTATGTTGTTTCTGGCAGGATCTTAGTTTTTAGCATCACGAGTGCTGTTCAGATGAAAATTTCTTTTACTTGATTCGAACTGGCTTTGTATCGACAACATCACCAGCCTCACATCGAGCAAAAACTTCGTTACAGTCCATCGAAGTCGCCAGTCATCGATTTCATATATAACAACTTTATCCATAATAAACTTCATTCACCTTCAAGGAGTCGTGTTTCCTCTGGAGCATAACCACAGGAATCCATCTGGTTTTTTGTCAATAATAAAAAGGGTTTCGCTTCGATATCGAAATAATGGTATTCCAATCTATCCGCTGGCTCGTCTCATAATCACTCAATTAGGTAGCACCACACCTCGATGCTGCTTCTTGAACCTTCACCGAAACCAAATATCGCCCTAAAATTAAGTCGTAATGGCTAGTAGGGCGCTCTTCAATTAAACCTATCATTAAGCAGGTCATTTTTATGCGCACCTGGTTCGACGAGTATTACGTTAGCTTCTTGATGATTAACTGTCAATTAATTGTGCAGATGAAGAACCAACATAGTTGATTGTTTGAAGGAAGATATTGTTACTGCTCTCAGTGTGTTGTTCTCGTTCTCATCATTAGACTCTGGGTTAGAATGGAATTAATTAAGGTTGTTTCAGCACACGGTCGAATTTTTCTCTTAGTCATGACTAGGAATTATTTTAATTTCTTTTCAGAACATTCTTGTTGAGCTTGCATAAGGTATTGTAGATTTTCACATGATTAGATTACATTTGTTGCTGATTCAAGAGTTTATGTGCAAATTTACTTTCTTGTTAAATGGAGATTTAGTATATGAAGAGTTTATTCGTGAGTCAACATGATATGGAAACTAAGGGGAAATTTGTTGTATTCCATACTGAAAAATGGGATGCCAAGTTTTCATAAGAAATTTCAACACTTCATATGTGAAGTCATAGAAAATTCAATTGAGCAAATTGAAAACCACAAAAAAGGGACAAATTTGTGTGGACCTCTAGTCTATTTATTTGACGAAGATAGTTCTTACAGATTTGGGTATCTATCAATACCATTAGTGAGAAATAAAAAGTATTTAGCTGACCCCTGAACTCTTCAATCGGTTGAGACATAGCTGGGAACAACACCACTTCACTGTGACTTGACATTGATACCAAATTTGATTGGAGATTAATCCTTGATACGCTAATGAAATTTGTTGATTCTAGTCCAATCTTCAACAAATATTGAAAAAATTGTTCAACGGTAATGCACAGTCAATAGTTTTCCGATTTCAGTGAATACCTACATTTTATGTGTCGAAAAACTAAAATTGAAACAAATTGAAAATTCATACTACTTTTCTGTTTCGGATACCGCACTTTCTGACGAGCTATTTCAATAATCTTGCTCAAATGAATAGAGTAAAGCATGAATATAGTGAATTGAGAATACTTGAATTATTCATGGTTCCATAAGTTTTCATTGATTTTCCTCGTGGAGCATATGGAGAACATAAAAGGAAGAATTCTCCCATTCTCAATTACCGAATTTTTCTCAATATGCACCACTATTTTTGCAATTGAATGAATTGATTATTGATGTCATTCCTAAAAAATATTCTCATATAACATTGTTTTATTGTTCGTCTGCAACTGAAACATTTTAAGAATGTCATGAAATGATTATTGAGATATGAACACATATGTCAATTCAAAACAGAATATCCATTCTCCTAAAATTATTTCCTTCGGTTCAATGATTAACTTATGATCCGGCAACATCGAACCTGTTACTCACGTGACATATCTCTCAACCTAAAATAAATCGACCATAGAAACAGCATCATTTAATTCGAAATGATGCGCAAACGAAAACAAATAAATTTTGACGTTGACAGGTAACCAAATTGGTCACTATTTACATTGATCGATGCTTTTTTCAGACAACGTTGACAACATCATCACCCAAACACGTTTGTTAATCGGTATCTGATGTAAATTGATTATCTGGACCAAACACCAATCTGAATGCAAATACAATCTTGTCTGCATCTCCATCTTCCATGCTGCGCTTAAAATGTTTCAAGATGAAGACGATATTTGCATTCTGCATAAATAAATATACTTTCAGCCACCCACTGGTACTCGGACTATCCCACACCTAATTGGAATTGAGATTCCATTATTTGCGAGACTAATAAACAATTATTATACAGAATGTTACGTAAGGTACGTCCCTATAGCGATTTACACGGCTGCTATTAGGATAGTGATGCGTCGTGTAAGTACATAGGAAAAATCATAGGTTTTATTGGTAATTTATCAATTCATTCATTTATTCATTTATTTGTTCATGATCAGGTAGGCATAACAATTCTCAATTGTGTCTGATAACCAGGAAATCGTTCCTAGAAAAGTTATCTACGTATTGATATTGGTAAAGTTGGGAATTATAGTTTGAAAACAAAAAATTCTCAAGAATATATCAATGAGATGTGGAAAAACCATAGAGAGCTTGATGAAGATGAATTAATCTCATGACTATTTCATTGTAGCTATTTATTTATATTCAGGCTGTCTAATTTCTTTTATTTCTTTGCAAATTTTGTGTATTTTGGAAACAACCAATTGGAGATACAAATGTTAATGATTTCATGAGGTATTCGGAATATATCTACTAGTATTGAGAATATCAAGAAGAGACTGAAATTCATATTCTTACAAAAAAAGTTATAGTATATTTTCAATCAATATATTATCCAGACATTCTTTTGGTATTCTGAAGTGGCATTGCTCTTCAAATATTTGAGAAAATGGCAACTGAAAATTGACGATCCAATTCTCATTTCACTTGACATAAAACGTTTTTTTTTGTACAAATGTCAGTAATCCAATTTACATTAATTTTTGAAAACTTCTTCGTAATGGATCAGGACATTTGTGCTTTATTCGTTAATTATTTTCATTCATTCCATTTCATTCATATTCTGATTATATTTTCCTTCAATTTGAATAACAAATTCTCAGATTTTGTTGATGACAAAGACATAGTGATCAAACTGTTGAAATTTCGTTCACGATAGAAGTAGATTATTTCCTGAAAAGATAATTCACCAGGTGTCTCATTCAAACGTACAGCTCATTTCCGGTTATACCTTGAGTAATAGAAAAACACCGAATACCTGGAAAATGCATATTCATGAATTATAACAACACATTATAGGTTTATCTGTTGAATCAAATATATTGAAGGAAGGGGTCTCTCATGGAAAACATTAGGCGTACAGTATCGGAAATAATATATCTTGGGTATTGTTGAGTGACGAATTTCTCCTCGAATTATCTTTCGTCGCTGTCTGCGTTGCTATTAGTGAAAGGTGTTGCACAGAAATATCTTTTGAAGATCTATTATTATTGATACAATTCAGTTCGCACTGTAACAGGATCGGTCAAGTTGTTATGATGATTCTTAATATTTAGCATAGTGTCAATTGAGTGAGACAATAGGAAGGGGAAATGGTAGAGAATGACAATTTCGATATGAAGCAGATACCAATTGGTTCATATATAGCAGTCAATATCATACTTCAAGAATTCCTAGACTAACTGAATTCGAAGGCTAAAACAGATCTACTTTCAACAAAATGGAGTTCTTTCAGAAAATAGTGACGATTGTCGCTATGAGAAAGTTTAACTGCAAAAGTACTCGAATGAATGGACAGGCAATATTTTTTAAGAACAGAAATGTATTCAAATGTGTTTCGATTGTGAGAATTCCACTGCAAATTGTAAAATGACATGAAATATATTTAATAATGATGATACAATCCCAGATATCTGCTTCTCTTTTGGTAAACGCAAGTAAAAAATGTGCCAATATGTTCAGAATAAAACTAGTTGTCAAACAGATCGTAGTAGTGAAATAGCTTCTTCATTTTCGCGACATTTCTGGAAGAACCTCTCTGGTTTTCGATATATACTTTGTGTCAATACCTTCAAGTTAGCTCTGCCCATACAATACCTGAAGTTTCAAATGTCCTCATTTGGATAAAATTGAAAACTCCTCCCACGAGATCAACTGCTCGATCATCTTAACTGGGACTGATTTTTTCTCGAACTCCAGCCGATCCGCTATTAGCATCGTAGAAACAGATGTGTGTGGGTTTTCAGATAATATAATAATTGATAATTATATAAATAAAAATGCGTATCCATTGGCTTTGCTGAGATTTCTATCTCGCACCGTCCATTGTTCCAACCTGGAGAGAGTTATGTGTACAATATCACCGCCGCCTCGGATGGGGCATTGTGTATTCAGAAATGTATGGGATTTATTACGTAAGCTTCGGATACTGGAGTTTATTAATGAGTACTGAAGATTTTCCTGTTATTGAGTTCCATATATCGGAAACAAAGATTCTGGTGCAATGTAAAATTCACACTGAGAAACAGTTTGCTTTTTTCTTCAGGACATGCAAGTGAGATGAAAATATTCTAGGTCATTGAAGTATTGAAATAATATGGAGAGTATCGTGGGAAATAAGTCTTGGTTGATTCAGATGTGTATTTCGTCGCAAATGAGGAGTTTCTGAATGTGGGTTTTCGATTTTTTTCAACCTAAATGGTCCTGAAGAATATGAATTGATTTATCTATGAACTTCGTTAGGAAATTCAAAATAAATCTCTCAACATAACATTCTATGAATTTAATTCCCATACATTACATACATCAAATATTTGATGCTTCTTTATTTAAAAAAAAATATTGTTCAACTCAAATTGGTGTTTCAGAAGAAAAATCCTTTCTCTTTCGAAATGCTCCAATGAAGATGCAACCATCCACTCTATGCTTTCGACATTTCACTAATAATGTAATCAACTTAATTGAAGAATGAAAATTCTTATGTAAAGAACGGATTGTGATGATTTCGCTCCAAGAAATTCGACATCATCATGAAGTGTTACTATCATTGTTGATGCTTAAATGTTTCCAGTTATATCTCAACTATTCATTTTGCACTAATGGTATCTATGGAACTATCTTCGTTGAATAAGTATACTGTAGTTTAGAGATCAGTTGGTCATCATTTCATTTCCTAAAGATTAAGTGTGTACCTCGCCTTCCGAAAACATCACAATAAAACCGACGTTTTCCGACTGATTCCATAGCTGATGATGTTTCATGCCTGTATACAGAGTGTTTAGTGCGGTCCGCTCACAAAGACTATTTATTCGCCATGCTCGGATTCCAAAAGCATTACGCACAAATCCATGAAGTTAATAAAAGCTAATATGGGTGGACAATAGGCCCGATATACGAGCGAGCACTCGAAACCTGCCCACAGTTTAGATATTGCAATGCGAGATAATGTAAGGTCTTGGCCGGTTTACGAGGTGTGCCAGAAAAGTAATGGAATTAGTATAGAACACTATGTTTTGGTTGTACATAATGAAAGAGGAATCGTTGACAAATAATTGGTTTCTCCAGGACAGGACAGGACAACTGAGTTTTTCCCAACGACGTCTTTGGAAGCTTCAGAAAAAGCGCGAGATCCAACAGACAAATTGATAATTCATTATGACCACGCCCACATCACACTGCCTTTTATGTAATAGACTGTTGGACGTGAAAATGTATTTTCACGGTTTCCCAGAGCCCCCATACACCTGACTCTAGACTTTCTTTCTTTCGTTCTTAATTTGAGAAGTGTTTTGAAAGATAATTTCGTGATACCATTCCCATAGTCCCTTCAGTCTCAGAATAGGCTCCAGTTTCTGCGCAAAAATCTGTCCAGTGATTATTATTGAGGTCAGAGAATAGGAAAATATAGTCGCCGGGGCTATATCTGGAGAATACGTTGAAAGTAGAAGCCATTCGAGACCCATCGTTTCCATTCATTTGAGATACGGTCTTAAACCCAAATATTGTTTCGTTCCTTTGATCACTGTGATCAAAAAGTAAGGCAGGTAAACTTTCATTCCTAGATTGGTATGACTCTCTGTAACATTTGTTAGGCATCTGTGTGTTTGATTTGATTTGATTGATTGTGCATTTTCCAATTTTTACAATGGCTGATTTTGTTGAACTAACATTCTTGTGCAGACATGATGAAAATGTGATACAACGATTTCCAATAGGGCCAAAACCGTGTTGAAGACGACGGCCACGGCAAAAAAGTTAAATACTTGGTATTTGGAAATCGTCGATTGACAATTAGAGATTTTGCTGAAAGTGTTGGAATAACGTTTGGCACAGCCCAAACCACTTTGAAGAATGTTTTGTTTCTCAAACGCATCAAATCTTGGGCGAACAACTCTTGGTTTCTTCACCATGTCATATTTCATAGGTTCTTCGCGACTTCTTTCTTGAAAACTCGACTCACATCCTTCCGCAACAACCATATTCGCCTGATTTTGCTTCGTTCGTCTTCTGGCTATTCAGCAAACCCGAAAGGTCCATGCGAGGACGCCGTTTTGATACGATTAAAGAAATGAAAATCGAATCAAAGAAGATCTTTGAAGCTACAGCAGACCATTCCGACTGTTTGAAGGACTGGGGAGAGTGTAGGAAAAAGTGAGTTTCTTCGGACGAAAAAAACTTGAATAGGGATATAATTGATTAGGAAGAATATATAAAGAATTTACATTTTTTATACGAATTCACAATTTTGTCTTATTTCAATTCAGTAGACCACTTCTCAATTCTGATTTTCCTCCAATAGTATTTTTTTCGGCAAAAAGCAATGTTTTAGTTACATCAATATTGCACTATTTTATCACTTTTTTTATTGGTACCCCATTTTACCCATTCAAAGCACGCCTGAGCGTGTTCAAATCGAAAAAGCGCGATTTTTAAAGTAACCATGGCAACATCAACGAAGGAACGAGAAACGTGAAGTCTAAATGAGAAATTTTTTATTATTGATCTGACAGGAGTACCTTTTAAACGTCAAATGAAATACAACTGACAGATGCAAAACTTTATTCAAACGTAAAATGTGGCACCAATAAAAAAATAGCGTAAAGTATTCGTGGATCTGGTCTTTAAAACACTTGCTTTATTTGCGCGTGTTTTGAAGACCTTTTTATCCACTTATACTTTAAAATACTATTTCCTAATCGAAAGAACTTGTTTCACTCGAAATATTATAACGTACACACCAATAGTATGATAGCTGTCAAATTTATACACGTGTCTTTTGGAAGCTGGTAATCGCATTGATTCGAAATTAGTAGCGCGTGTCAGCCTACTTAATACTCTTCTGACACACCTCGTACGACGAGCTTTTTTGAGTGCACAACCACGTAATGGCAGAACCATTCTTATCGCGGAATCTCCTTCAACTTTTCCTCCTCGAAATTGTACGTATTTCCATATCTTGATAGCGAATACCGGCGACTAAGAACAGTTGCTTCGAGTGACCTATGTTTAGCGTAACCGCTTCGGGTGGAATGTTTTCCTGAATCGAAGTGATAAAGCAATCTACGATTGACCTAAACGGTAATGGCTAAATAATAGCTTTCGGATGCTGAGATCTGCAGCAGGCTGATTAATTTTTGTGCCGAGTTGCTTCACATCCGCGAAAGCACTCGACTGGGGTCTTTTTTCTGTCGCTTCGATGAGCATCGTGGAGATGGAGAATGCATCTGTTATAACGAGAAACAAATGAAGCAAATGTTGGTGAAGATTGCGTGGCTATGTTGTTAACTATTTCCGATGCAATTGAATTGAATGAATTTTACTTGACTGTTGTATCTATTATTCAATATATTAAAAAAAAAATAAGTTTTTTGTGTTAGTAAACATTATTGAGTAATATCATTTGTATTTTTTTTGTATTCTCGTTTTGAGGAATTGAAAATGATGCTTTTTTAATTCTCCTTTTGAAATCATTTTCAACGATGTATCACACGATCCCCCTTGATATTAAAAAAGAGGGATTAGCTGTCAAGTAGAGGGGGTGAAAGAAATCAATATTCTTTATTTTTGAGAAAATACCTCGACAGAAATCAAAATTGACGTGTCTGGGCATTTTTCATTTTGTCTTCAGTAACTGAGATTGAAGTCGTAGCCGTTAAGTGAATTGTATTGAAAACACAATTCCATTTGAATGATGAATATGATCTGAATTTATCGAGAGAAGTCTATGGAGAAAATTCGATTGGGGATCTGAAGAGATTGTGTCTGATTCAAAAAAATATCATAAAAATAATATCAGTGTATAACATCAACGTCAGTACTCTGAGAGAAAGAATGCAGAGTATAATAGAAAACATTGTCCCAATATCCGAAACATGCAGCAAAATCGCCTAATCCACGAACTATTTCAACATCGTTTCAAGTGTGCATCGTGAAGGTTATATTTCCTACGTTAACGTATCAATGGCGGCTTACTCACTGATTACTTCAACCGTCTAATGGTACCAATGACAAGAAATATATGCCTGACTTAGTTGGCACCACCTTGGTTACTTCGTCTTGTACATTTTACACTGATTTTTCCACGTATTTCAATAAATAATCATGAGGTTTTGAATCCTTCTCACCAGCACCAAAATAATGTTTCAGGTACAGCGTAGCCGATTTTTATTCAGTGTATCTCTCCTCATTGTAATTAGACAAAAAAATACAAAATACACCCATAATGGAATCCATAACAAACATAAATGAATGAATTATTTCCGTATGAACTAGCACTAATCATCTTTCATTTTATAGACAAAACAGAATGAAATATTCACAGAAGTCCTGAAATATAGTACAGCTAGCAACTTTGACATGCGTCTAGTAATGAGTCTTTCCAAGATTTTTGGAAAGGATTTTTTTGGATTCTACAGACTATTTTTAACGAAAATTCCACATACATTGGACATCATTATGTTGAAGCAGGTTAGAAGCATATTGATTATCATGTGATCTCGCTTATGTAATATAAAACACAACTTTTCGGGAATTTTTTATATATATATATATATATATATATATATTTCACGAAAGGAGACATCCTGTAATGTTCAGAGAACATCGTGAGAAGCAAGGGAAAGGAGGTAGGAATTGGTGCTCTTATTAAACTTCTGAAGGTCATATGCCTCGGGGAACACCTCCCTGGGCAATGTGTTCCAGAGCCTCGCTGTTCGTTGGATGAACGAATCTTTGAAAAGAGATGTTCTGCAGGTCACCAAATTAACCACAAAGGGTTGTGAAGACTGGACTTGACATGTTAACCTCGAATACGTTGAAACATATTTAGTGAACAAGTTTTTCATGTAGATTTCTTCCAAACAAATTATGCTTCGAGTAGTTCAATTTCTAGTGTTATGTGTCTGGACATATGAAATCATATGAAAAAAATTATCTGCCAAGTCTTACAAAGGTCAGTGGAAGATGTTATAACGATTCGAAATATTTTCTTTGCAGTTGCATTTTTCGAGGTTTCCGATCTTATAAATGAAGGATATTGAAATTCATCAATACTTTGTATTTCACCTTTTATCAAATGTTTCGTGGATTCTAGTGTAGAAGATAGTCATAAACATTGAATGATACATTGTACTTCATGTTTCATATACATATGTTTTCTCTGTTGGACCAGAAATACGTATAAAGCCTTCAGAACAAAATGGACCCAATTCGTCACGCATTATCTTTCCACCTAGCGTACCTTCGCCTTGAATTACAAGATAGCGTAGATTGTCCAACACAAGATTTATAAATACTGGATTAGTGAATTGACTGTAAACGATGGCATCTCGACCCAACACTCTGTAAGGCCTTTTCTTCTGCCTCCAACAATGGTAAGCCTTTGGAGTAATCGGGTAGGTGGAATGGAGCCATGCGGTGTTCTTGATGATCACTTCTGATTAAAATCGTCGATTTTATTCGAGTTCCAGTGTGAAACTCTGCGTGAAGTCAAAGAAATTTCGTACCGCCTCATTACGTGAAGTGTTAATTTGTCTTCGACTCGAAATAAGTCTTATTCAACGGAGACAGAAAAAAAAAATCAAAGAATACACACGGGGATGTCTGAATTCTTCTAGATATAAGGACTGGTTAGGTTTGCCACTTTTTTCTTTACGATTGAAAGACATTGGTCATAATGATACACAATAAAAAAAGTGTACATGTAGAGTTTAATTAATTTTTCTCCGTTATTACATTCGAAATTATATTTCTCTTTGGTTTTCGCAGTTTGTATCTTGACTCAACAATTGAAAATCATTTCTCCACTCTATATTTGAATCGAAATTTGAAAGTAATTCATTTTTCAACAAATTGGAGAAATGTATAAATGCTTTGTTTCTTTCTTACATTAACTTTGTGCAAATTCGAATTTTTAATATTGTTTATAATATAACAGACTCAATATTGCTTTTCAGATTCATTTTATTGAGTATGAAACGATTGATAAATTCCGTGATATACTCAATTATAAAATATGGGTGGCAAACCTAGTACTCGCATAGCAAAGTACCGGTACCACTGTATCAACAATTTGTTCTGAACGGTATACAAGGCGAATCAACTAGTATCCCTTGGTAGATTGCTTCATTGTCAATGACTTACTGTCTGTTAAAGCATCATCTTGAATCATTTTGATTCATACATGGATAACCAACGTTATTTTTCATTTCGAATGAAAAATCTTGATAAGTTTTTTTGGAATTGGAATTCCGTCGTGATATGTCAAAATATTTTAGAAAACTTTTGTAGACTTTTTCTAGAATTGGAAGTGAATATTTTATGAATATCAAATCGGATCGAAAAATAATGTTGAATTTGCAAACATTCAATGACCAACTAACAGTTAGGAGAGGTGCAATTTGATAGTCATTAACTGGTTTATATTTTTGCCATGGACGTCTCAACGGGAGAGAATATTTAAGACCTCAACAAGGTGAGCTGTCAAAATAATAAAATGATTTTATATTGGTAATGAAGCGGTGAAATTGGATTCAACAAGATGTCCACAACACAACGGATTTGCCGATTACAAATTAAGAAAGAAGAAGGTCAGTTCATTGGCCTCCAAAATCACCAGAACTCGAACAAATGCATTTTCTCTATAGGGTTACATCGAGTAGGTTATATCTTATCTAGAGAATCGTTTTATTTATTTATTTATTTACCAGTTAAGGTTGCTAACAGAACAAAGTTCCAGAGAACAGCATCCGCTATATAAGAATTATTCTAAGCTATTTCCAAAATTATACATAATCATTACTTATAGGTATAAAATTATTTGGCAGTAATACAAATATGATTTGAAAATATGGTGTGAAATGATTTTATAGTAATAATATAGTCATAAATAATAGAGGAACCATTTTTAACTATTCGTCTAAATTCAGAAACAAGTTCAAGTTCATCCTCGATTCAAAAAAAGTTTGAATCGAGGCAGAGACGATAATAATGATTGTCTTGTTCTACTGAGCATTCTGTATGATCAAGTATCAATTTCCAACAAATATTCACAAAATATTCCGAAATGGAAGATATACTGAAGAATCTACAAATTAGGTATTTAGAATGATTCGGCAACGTCTCAACATAACTTCAATTCCGACCATGGATCAACGAAACTGTTTACCTTACAATATACAGGATGTTATAGTTGAAGAAGAGCTTCTTCAGGTTCAATGATAAACCCTTGTTGAATTGATATAATTTCAGGAGAGAAGTAGACAACTCATCTACAAGTTCGAAATCTGAAGAATCTCTTTATGGCAGTGTTTCGGGATATCTGCATTCGAATAATATTAAACCCTGCGATCGTATCGTTATAAGAAATTGTCCCATATATGGTTATCAACCTCGAATCAGATCCCAACATGGTAATTCTCACTTCCTTACCGTAAAGAGGGAACACAGTGTGAAGATTATCTCCATCAAGCTTTGACTCAAAATTACTAACATTAACGACGTATTCACTGGAATATCTGCAATATAATCAAAGTTTTTTTCTTGGTGAAAAACCTTGTTCCTAATGATGAACAATTTTTTATGCTACTCTTGTTATTCCACGATGACCAAGTTTACGTCTAGAAGTAATTAAGATTAAATAGGTATCTTTTTAATTCGAAATACAAATAATTGCTGATGTGAATCTTGGTTTGAGATGCCATTTCCTAATAAGGCTACTTCATCAGACACGTCATATATATCAAGCCATATTCATTGTTGTTGATGCTACTGCTTTTGTCCAGTGATGAGATATTCAAGAAAGTCTTTTAGAAATCATCTGCAAAGGTTATGATACCTTGATTCATTTGTAATATACCAAAGAGAAAAAATTAATGGGTTCTTGCAGGAGGCATCAATCAGTGTAATATTTATATCGCGTCTTAAATCAGAATCAAACATCTTGTGTGGCCTTGGCAATTATTAAATTTTTGAAAATTTTATACTGATGCTTTTGTCAACTTTGTGTCTCTTCGTGCAGTGGAATCAAAAATCATGCAGAATTGAATATCCATATTGAAGCCTCCAAAAGCAAGGCTATGTTGTATTTTTCTTAAGCTAATTGAAAATCGTGATATTTTTTTTCAAATTATTCCTAAGTAATACGTAATAACTTTTTTCCATCTCAGGCAGAAATTTCACATATGAAAATTATTGAGGAATATGCCATTATATTCTATTCAGAAAATGTTAAATCATGTATTTTTTCAATTGACTCACAAGTCAATGCTGTCTTTCTTGGAACAAATTTCTATTCGATAATCTTGAAGAAATTATTACTTATAATAATGCCATTTAAAAAAATGCTCGTATTCGAGAAAAAATAATATTTGTCATTGAAGCTAAAGTAAGAAGCTTACACTTTGGAATATTATCAAAAAATGCGTACTTATATACTTCATTGAAAAGGAGAAATTTCGTACACTTTTATATGCTTGAGTTGAAAATGTTAATTGAATTATTAGTTGAAATATACAATCAAAAGTAATTACGTATGATTTTTTCAGCTATTTTTGGGTTTTTAGTTTAGTGGTGAATTATAAGTAACAAAATGAATAAACGATAAATGAATAAATTATACAATTATTTGAAATATAATTCGAAGGAATAATGATACTGTTTCACGATGACGACAACAAATTTTCAGTGGAATACATCCTCAGGGAGAATCTTTTCTGGACTATTCCAGTGATTACACGAATTATATTTTAGATGAGCAATATCCAATATGAAGAGTATTTGCTTCTTAAAAAAACGTCAGCATAAATGATATGTCTATCGCAAATTAATGATGACATGTGTTCACATAATACATGTAATTGGTGTTGGGCAGTTGTACAGGAAGTAGAAAAGAAGAATAGTTTCAGCGTAGTTTTGTAGGTACGCTTGAGAAAACATCAATAATGAAAACGACAATTTTTCGAAGTGGCAAGTCATTAATATTCCTTGTTTCTGTGCATTCTTGTTGATAATCGAGGAAGTAGTTTTGACAGAAAAGTGTCCCAAACATTACCACAGATGAGATATCTCCTTTGTCTACAATTCCATAAAAATATAATGTTTCATGAAGAATTATCACATGCCATTAATTTCTTGGGTTATGAAGTCTTCTTCAAAGGGCTCTGAGGATTTATTTATTGAGTGAATTTTCAATAGAGCTGGCAAAATTTTGTTTTGATTTACCCTCCATAATATAATAAAATGTGTAGGTCCAAATACGCAAATATAAACAAGAAATCGAAATCCTGATTGCCTAGGTCTTCTTCTATCAAAGAAACACAGGAGTACCACAGGGTAGCATTCTAGGTTCTTTGATGTTCTCGCTTTTTGTATTTGATCTTCTTGTAGTATTGTCATCCTCTCAGATATTTTATGCATATGATAATCATATCGGAGTTTTGAAATGTTCATCGCCTCATTCTCAATCAATTTATGTTTTTATTGATTTTGATAACCGATATTTCAGATCTTTATTTTATTATTCATTATATACATATTATTATATATTATTTATTATATTAGGTGGATCAGTACACAATAATTCTTCTCCTATCAGTACAAAATCATCTGTTTTGAATTTCTTCCATTATACCAACTATGCAATTCGCAATATTGTCTGAAATTTTGTAGAATAATATAACTTCCAAAAATCGACACGTTTGATGGGACCAAACATCTTAATGATTGCAAAAAAAAAAAAATCGAAGAGTCCACATCTATGAACCGTAGTGGCAACGAACTAGATTCAACTCTGCCATATCAAATCAGCAGGTGTAGCGCAAAATCTGATATTGTTTCAGCAACCACCAACCATATCTTCGTTGGTTCTTGTTCGGAATGCCGCTCTACAAAATAAAAATAAACTTCCATTGTTTCCGCGATCTTTTCCGAGTCTCAGATGATTTATTTTAAGTAGCTAATGCTGATACGACCGATCGTCATTCTATCCGGAGATTTTATCTCCGCGTCTTGCCAAGTTATCACGTCGCTGTTGATCATATCCTCGATTATTTCACTTTATATAGACGATGAAGAGACGGTCTCTGGAGAAATTGAGCGACAACTTCATGAATGGTATTGTGGATCATAGGGGAATAGATACAGGGTGTACTGAGAGATACCGACACATTTTGAAACGTGACTAGAAATAAAAATGACCATAATGAATATCTTCATTCTCCTAATTATAATAATAAACAGAAATTGAATTATTCATATATTCAATAAATTTGAAAATAAAGGACGAGGTTAATTTTCTTATTGGTTTTGTTCCACAGTTTTTGTTGTTAAATCACCCTCCACACATTTTCGGTATGTATATTAATAAAATCAATTTGAGAGTGAGATTCAGTGTGTTCTGATTTTGTGGACATGATTCGAAGGTATGAAATATTTCTACGGAATGGTGAAATAGTATACTGAGTGTTCCATTTGAAAAGAGTTCTCTCAATTATGACTGATACTGTTTTTTGGCAGCATTCAAAATGGACCAATAGTAGAATTCTATAATGAATTCGATGTTGAATGAATATACAGGGTGTTTCATTAAAAAAAAATTGAAGTCAATATTGTATCACCTAGGCTGATCACCCTGTATCTCACGAAAAATATTAGGATTGTATCTTGGCAAATATACAAATATAACTTTTATTCGCAACATTTTTCTGTTTCCGCATCCCTATGTGAGTTATTCTACTTCCACACATTAATGGCCCCGTATAACTCAAATTAGAATAAGCCCATTCTTTTCTATTTTTCTCAGTTCATGATCAGTCTTTGACCCGGCAACATCGCACCTATTGCTTATGTGACGCATTTATCAGCGTTGAATGAATAGACTTCGATTCTGTGAGGGTCGAAATCGAAAGGTCACTGTGCGTGTGGGAAAAGTCAAGAAAGGTAGTGTTTTTTGGTACTCAAAGTCACAAGTGGATGGATTCTAGTTCAAGTTGATATTAAAGCGAAGACAGATACGTCCTACGTTGACTTTAATGACACACTTGATGATCGTAAATTTGGAAATCTAGTTGAGAATGATAAAACCCAGTTTATCTACCAGAGTCGATGCATTGTTCGATCTTTCGAAGTTTTGTCTTCTAACATCTCAAACTTCCCAGATTGAAGCTGAAACTGAATGCAAAATCATGATAGTCATCAATTTTCTATATCATTTATTGAAGATAACAAAACAATCCTCACCATATCGAAACGATGAAAAGAGTCTGATTAACATTTATATACAGTGGCTTTCTACTTTCATCATCATGAGAAAACCTTTTATGTTTCTTGTGTTATTATATGCTGTATCGTTTTGTGGTTAGGGATATTTTCGTTAGACCATTTATATCTTCAAGAATTCTATTGAAGATACACGGATGAACCTTGAATGCAGCATTGATTGACGTGGAATTGAGGTTTTGTTGGAATATCGTCTATAAAAAAAGCAACGCAGTGTAACGTGTGGTTTTGGTAATAACTGATCTAACACCCGAAAAAAAACGTGTTGAACGAAATTAATCTGAACTATCTGAATGCTATTCTGGCGGAGATTTTGAATATCTCAGAAGTGACAGCCTTCAGATCGGTATATACTGGGGTACTTTCATTTAAAATGAATGATTTACATTCTCTATAAATATTTAACCGATTCGTCGGTGGATTTTGTTTACAAGAGTCTCTACAGGAAGTAGGTGATTCTTTTGATCTTGGTGAGCTAATAAATAAAGGAATAGACAAATTCCTCACGCTCTAATTCGTGTGTAATTGAAACACAACCATCTGGTGCGCACTAATTGATAAATGAATGACTCATAAACACATCAATTAAGATATTCTGAATCTTTAATTAACAGTAATTTATAGCGAAAGTTCAACATGTAAAAATATTCTGAAAACAACAGAAATTCATTGAATAAATGGAATGTGATGTTATCATCACGAGATAGTTTAAGTATTTTCAGATGGAAGTTTGAGTATTTTCGAGACACTTAATGACTTGTCATTACTCTGCACCTCACTTGGTTATAATTATTTTTGAGGAATAAAAATATATTAGTTCTGAGACAGTCTGCCACATAAAACTCTTTTATGAGCAGTATTCGAAATTATCCATAATAAGTGAATGGAAATTTAAGTAATACTTATGTTATGTTCAATAATATAATTGAAATGGTAATTAGTCTGGATACGTTTAAAATCTGTCAGCTCAAACGTAAAGACATATTTCAATGTTTTCATAGGACCACGTTCGATGACAAAATCGAAAATATACCACGGTCTTTCACTGAATTGACTATACTACTATAAAATTCAACGGAGCTGATAATAATTCATTTCTCAAATTTTCTGTTTATCTGCAATGAACTTATTGATATTATGACAGAATCAATTCATCATTAATGACACTACTACATCTACTTGTAATGAATATAAACGAACGTAGAAATAATCTGATTGGATATTATTTTCTTTTCGGATGACTAAATTCTCTTTTTTTCTTCAATGTTTTCGACTTCACCAAATGTTCACCAGATTTCGGACAGAAAATGCCTCAGGAATGTGAAAGCTTTTATTCCGTGATTATAATTTAATGTGTTGCATATTTCTCAAACTCTTCTATTTATCAACTTGTAATGAAAATCTGACGGCAGTAAAAATAATATACCATCGACAATAATATTCAATCCTTAATTGCGTATTCATTCATTCATTCATTAATTCATGAACTATAGTAAACCACTCGATAAGCAGTCAAAAATAAGTCATTTATATTAAACGAATCTTAAAGCAAAAAAATCGAAGACTTCTTTGGAAAAGAAGCAGTATTTAAATAATTTATTCGAAACTGATTTTGAGAATATCGAAGATTTCAAACCTTGAAGCATCATATGCGTGAATTATTTCATTTTCAATATAGCTCGAATCAGTTAATAGTGACATTTAAAATAATGTACGACTTCGCGTCAATCATTATGAGAATTTGAATTTGGTGACACACGAAATCCACAATACGGTAATTATTACAAGAAATCGCTAGGACCATTGGACACCAATATTGAATTGGCGTAACCACGTCGAATAATCATGATATGATACGAATTGATAATAGACTGATCAGTTCCAAAAGTAATTGAATTGTTATATCTATACATATATAGGGTGTGTGTGGAAGTGAAATAGTTTAGGAACAAAAATACATACAAATATTTAAGATCGAAGTTGCATATTTCTAAAGTATTTTGATACAGACAAGATGTTCAGCCTAAGCAAAGAAACATTGAGTTCACTTTTTCGAAATGAAGCTTCCTGTTTAATTATTCACTATCGATAAATATTGCCAAGCAAATTTTATCAGTTATGAGTGAACTCGTTTGGCAGGTACAGAATAATATTCAACGATGATGTTGTTCAAATATAGTTTAATTAAATCCATAGAGAACAGAAGAGAGAAGAAAAATATACGTTTGAAATGTGTCTAGACAAGAATCAATCAAATATAAACAAACGATTAAGCAACTGTCATATTATCGAAAATTTCTCAACATACCGCATCCATTCTGCTACTGAAGAAAAAATGAAATCCGAAGATCAACTGCCCCAAATCGCTTTATCCATGATAACGCACCAAAAAACAAACACTCCACGGCACTCTGGACTGTCCGTCAAACTTTGTGGAGCGCGAACTCTCGCACGACGAAGGACCAACCAACTACCTACGGGGTGTTCTCTGCGGTCTTCAACGCGGCACGATGTCTTCTGAGGGCTTCTTTCGCTGCCGCGGCCAGATCGAGTGGCCCGGTGTTCTTGTACACGTGACGTCATCAACAGGTTGGTTGGATCTCTGCGGGTACGGTCAACTCGGCCTACGAGGTGGAACATAAATCTATCTGGTGAATGAGTGTTTTCACCACTGTATTGAGCAAAAAACCCATTTCATCAGAGAATTCCTAATATCCTCCTATTTCTATATATGGAAACACTTGAGCTTACGATTTGGAAAACATAAAATACAGAATAGAATAGAATAGAATAGAAATTTATTCATCATTGAAAATTCTACAACTGTATCACATACATTTATAAAATTTTATCAGACTAGTCAAGAATACAGACACAAACAGTTTAACAACATTTTTGGGCGATTTTCAACAGACTGTATTTCAGTGAAAAATGGTCGTACAGGAACTAGAAAAAGACTCTCAAAGTAGATTTTTTTGGTGAAAGTTTTAAGGAACCCAGTTTTTTTGCAATTCTTTCATTTTGTTTTTCATTTTACGGACATGGATTTTTTTTCACGAGACGCTTTCATATAGTGCACCTGACCTGTTCAATTAAGCCCCCTAATTGTTTTTTACGGGACCCTGATACAATTTTTTCTTCGAGATATCGAATTTTGAATGCTAGAGGATCCGTTTTCATTCAAGTACCGATATCTCCGTAACGACTAGTCGCATCGTGAACGGACAGAGAATTTCACAATCTCTAAAAAATCCTCCACGAGCTTCACTCGAGAGTAAATGGGGCAAATGTATTTTTCACCCTTAACAACTGAAAAAGTGAAAAGAATTGGATTCTACTTCATTTTAGGTTGACTATATCTTTGATGATATGGGCGGTTAAGCTAGGGTTACAGTGATACTTCACCGCCTGATAGAACCCGAAGAACCTGCTGAATTTTTTAATCGATAGGTTCAGTAGTTTTTTTGAACAATTTGATTGAACTTCAATAGAAATTAAAGAAACAAGGTTCTAACCCTGACGAATATCAATTTTGCAGGAAATTCCAAAAACTCGAAAAAATCCTTTTTCTTTATATTTTATATTCTTTTATTCACTGCCAGACAAATTCGAAAGTAAAAACGTACGAGGATTCTGGAATATCGCTAGAAAATCAGCAGCATCGTTAAAGGTTTCACAATTTGACAATTTCTTGCCACTGATTACATTACTTCATGCATATTTATTATATTCATTGTATTACATTTCTCCTTCTTATAGTTGTGATTGAACTCGAACCATACAAAAATGTAGATTTGGTCTCCAGTTCCAACGTACTTTCATTCAAATACATTTCCTTTGGCGACTTGGTTGAGATTAGCACTTTTGACCATGCGCGAAGTTGACCCGCTAATGTCATTTCTTCTCTAGAGGTGGCCCGACTATCTTGGGAGGCCTACAGAGACAGACGGAGTTGAAGAAGAAGAAGATAGAGTGGACGAGGATGAGCAACTGCGTGAACCCGTCTGCTAGTGTTTACACGAAATCGCATCAAAAGCCGTTGCTTGAGCGTTTCTTGTGATTTATATTAAGGCTCTATCGAGATCTTGTACTTTATAGTGGTCAATGGGGTCTTTTACACACGATTAGCGAACCCACATTTCCAAGGCATAGAAGAATTATACCCGGATATTATAGATTTGTGATTTTTTTTTCTTACTTGGGAATTCACATAAATCATTTTCTCGTTAATGATTGAATATTGATCTTTTCCTGAAAATAATGACAATTTCTGATGAACAATGTGAGCATATGCAATACACTGTACATCTTTGTACACTACATAAAGCCTACTGTTGCGAAATTTCATACAAATTATACACGTCACAAAAATAATCTAAAAAAAAATTGAACGGAAAATCCATTTCAACACCCCACATATTTTTACTATTGAAAATTTTCATTCTTGTGGAACATTGCATAACCCTTAATAGTTACCAGTTACATATTACATTTTTCAGAAAATGTAAAATTCTTATTATAGGACTGTACATGAATGAATATCTAACCTGGGACAACCATTTGACCCACTTGAGTGTTCACCTGATCAAAACCTGTTATGCAATGAGAGTAATTAGCAAATATGCCACAAAAAATATGATTTTGCGATTTAATCTTGGGAAAGTAGCACCCAAACTCAAAAAATATTCATCAGACAGAAGAGGGCCATCCGTATAACATATGCAATGGGTTAAAATAAAGTTGCCGAGGAAGTTTCAAATCAAACAACAACACAGATTAACAACCACTGAAAAGAGTCAACAGTTCATGTGTGTGAAACTATTTAACAGATTGCCCATTCGCATTAGGAAAATAGATATCCTCATATTATATAAAAAAGAAATCAAAAATATCTTACTAGACATTGAACCATACTCTATAGATGAATATCTGGACATGTGAATCAAACCTCCCTGACACCATTTCAATTTAAGTTTCTATAGTTTTTGTTAATCATTGTGAAATTTCTCTGAAATAAAGCTTATTTTTATTATTATTGGTATCCTCTTCAAAGTATACTGTCCAGAGTGTCCACTTGCTGTCCAAAGCTGAAAGTAGGTTGCACTTGCCTAATTGTTTTCCAAAGACCCAATAAGACGTCTTTTAATTTTTTAATATTAAATATAATAATATATAATATATAATAACACTTTTTAGTTAAAAAAAAGTAACCGAGGTCAGGTTGATAATTTCGAAGAGGATAGTTTGACATAGGGCGCCATCCTGATAGAGCATCCATTCTTTTTGAGCATTTCAAGGACGTATCTGTAAATCAGTTATTTATTGTTACCATAGTCCATCCACGAATATGTGAACAAACTTATTGACACGAATATATTTTATTTGCGCTTCTATAGGTCGAAAGGCTGTCTGTAGATAAAAGTAGGGACAACGTGTACAGAACCGCATCAAAAGAAACTTATGACAGGTGAGCGTGCTCAGTTGACATGGTCTTATCGCTTCGATAATAGCCGACCACAGCCGAAACATGAAATTTGGCAGTGAATAAAGAAAACATAATATATTTGGAAGCAATTTTTGATGTCCCAATTCTACTGATTATTATTGCAATAAAACTGCGAATACTGATGTTATACAAAATCGTAGACATGCATGGTTTTTCAGTGCGATTTAGTGAGGAATATTTCAATTGTCTGTGAAGAATTATTCTCCATCAGCTAAATGAAAACATTTCATGAGAAAGACAACTTTATATCTACTGAGAAAGTGAGATGATAAATAGGAAAAATTCCTCATTCGAATAACGACTTCTGGAATTTATGATTCATGAAATGATTAAAATTGAATAATAGTCACGCGTATAGAATTCAATCATAAGCATATCCAAAATGATTTCTATTGATTTAATTTAGTATAGATACTGAAAATTATTGAATAATAAGTAACATTTCCAAATTTATGTTGCTTTAACGCTTGTTTCAGAAGAAAGGTATGTGTACGTATTGGCTATACGCATACGTACGTCGTCACATAGATACGTTCACATCTGTGAATTGCCTTTTGAGGAGTGATTCATAATAGCTACTGATTATATTCAAGAAACTATGTTCACTCTGTACACACACTTATCTTTATGATTAATCAAATTCTATATGGAGTCGATAATGTTTTTTATGATATTAATGACGCCTGATCTAACTTTTTCTAATAGGGAATACTTCTTTCTTGGATGAAGTTGTTAATATAGACACCTATAATCAATTTCCGAGGTTCCAGAAGAAAAAAACAGTTATAATCTCCAGTGAAATTGGGCTTTTTTCTCTAATTATCAATAATAAGCGTGTAACCATTGGAGAGATCACTGCATAGTTATAATAGCGATAATTATGGAAGCATTTGGAACATTGTTATAGCAGAAGTGGAATTTGATAAGTCAGTGGGTTAAATTGGTTCAATTTTAGACACACGAAATTTTATCTTTGTGTAGTTTCTTGATTAATTCAAACCAATCATGCATACGATTGTAATAATCATCAACTCAAACTAGTCTGAATCAATTGCCAGTGCCATTTTTTTCCTATTTTTTTGAGGGGATGATTCCTCATCGAAAAAAAGATAGGATTTTTCATATACAGAAACTTCATTGGAGCATCCCTTGAAGATACAGGCATTCGAAAATCACATATAATATAAGGGGTGTCTCAGAATGTTTTTCGTTTTTAGATGTTGATAAAAAGTAAAATTCAATAAAATCTCGCTATATTCAATGTTATTTTGAAGAGCAATTGTTGAAGTTTCTTTATGAAAAACAACCGTTTGCAAATACGCATCCTTCATTTGTTCACACTCATTTAACCTGGAGCTTAAATTTTCGATAACTCAGTTGAGTTGAGTTGATGTCTTCAGTAATTCTTTGCCTCAAAACATTCAGGTTGGGTGGCAATGGATTGTAAGCTTTACTTTTCAGCCCCATGAGAAGAAATTAGCAGGCGTTAAATCAGGGTTTCTCGGTGGCCAATTGATGTTTCCTCGGCGGCTTATCAAACTTCCAAGGAATAAATCGCGAAGACCAGCTAATGAGTCATTCGTAACATGAGAAGTGGCTCCATCTTGCTGGAAAAAGGTGTTACAGTTTTAGATATTCTGGGTATTGACACCCTTCAGAATCTTGGAGTCACTTCCAGTTTCTCCGAAAGTGTTACAGTAACTTAAATATTATAGCTGGATTCTCCACATCTTATTCAGTGTATCAACTGATTTTCAAAATTATGCCTACTCCTAGTTCTCCTTATATAGATCGCGTCAACTCATGTAGAAAATTCCGGTAGAGTGAATTACTTCTTATGAAAATTGGTATGTGGTATCAAAATTCATAGTCTAATTGGAAATGAATGGATTTGCGAAAGCACTGTATATATGTATATATGTATGTAAATGATTAGTTTTCAATGAAAAATAATTAAAACAAAACCCCATTCGAATTTTATTATCTAATGTAAACACTAATAAACTACAGATGGCATGCGATAATTTTATCAAGAAATTCAACACATATATAATTAGTCTCGAATAAGTATGTCAGTGATTAAAACAGAAAATAATCCAAAGAAAAATAGCGAAGAAAAAGAATGGACCCAAATTCTAGCGATTTTGATAAGTAAGCACTAAATTATATAGATTTCTACAATTATTTCTCCATATTCAATGGCGAATCGAAAAGAAAATATCCATTTTTATCGAGGAAATCGAATGATATTTATATTTCTGTATTGTGAATGAAATCCACTCCTATTTATTGTTGACACACCGTTCATTTATTCAGATCTGAAACTGTTCATCAGCATCAATACATCACTCAATAATCAATTTATGAAGGGTGAGTCAAGAACGTGTATCGAGCTTCCTTATATACAGGGTTATGATAAAGTGATGCACAAAATTCATAAAACGTACAACGATCACTTTTGAAAAAAATGCAAAACACGTCAAACTTCTTTTGATTCCGCATCTTTTGACATAAGTTACAAAAATAACACGTTGAAGTTGTCAAAGTTATGACGTCATCAACAATTTTTTTTTAATGGGAAGCTAAGATTTTAATCACATTATGTGATAGAGCTTGTGTTTTTACACACGGGAAAAATAGTTGCAGTAGGGCTCACAAAGGAAAAAAAACGAGAAAAGGAATAAAAAACTAAATAAACGTAAGTTTCATAATAACATGTCAGCTAACTAAACTCCGCAGATGATCGAAAACTCTATAAATGCGGTCTACCATCGTCTTGGCCTATGTCAGTTAGTGAACGGGACACAGTTTGAACAATTCCTATAAGGAATAATTCTGATTCAAAGGACTGTTTAGTTAATTGACAAATTATTATGAAACTTACGTTTATTTAGTTTTTTATTCCTTTTCTCGTTTTTTTTTCCTATGTGAGCCCTACTGCAACTATTTTTCCCGTGTGTAAAAACACAAGCTCTATCATATGATGTGATAAAAATCTCAGCTACCCATTAAAAAAAATGTTGATGACGTCATAACTTTGACGTGTTATTTTTGTAACTTATGTCGAAAGATGCGGAATAGAAAAATAGTTTGACATGTTTTTGCATTTTTTTCAAAACTGATCGTTGTACGTTTTATGAACTTTGTTCATTACTTTATCATAACCCTGTATATACTTGGGAAGATATATCTTCTCAAAGCTGATCAAATTGAAATAATTTCTGCTCGTAACTTTCGAACGGTGAAAGCCACCAGATTGAGATTTTCTGCATCAATGTTGAATGTGAAGATACTTTTACTACGTTTCTGATATCGCTATGAATGGTGTTTTCTGAGAATGAGCTGAACGAAAAATATGCTACAGTCAAAATGTAATAACATGATGTCGGCATATCCATCGGTAAAAATATTTTAGATGGCCATCACTAATTGTATTCGAAATTTCAACGAATTTTAACGTTTATATCAACAACATTGTTGCAGTTGATGTCTTTCTTAGTATGCATTTTTGGACATGAATTTATCCATCAAACCATACTATTTTCAATGTAGTATCATTCTTAGAATTAGAACACATTTCTTCGAATGCAAGAGATGAGATAGGTAGCATCCTGACCTATAAATTATCATTATTTTCCAGGCAGTTTGTCATCGTTCAACGGTGGCCTCCTCTTCGCTTGGCCTTCCCCTTTCCTACCCAAGATAACACAAGACCCCACCTACGATATATCCGAAGATGAAGCCTCAAACTTCACGATCTTCCACCCCATTGGCCTCATAGTCCTCTCTCCATTTCTGATACCATGCGCAGACAGTTTCGGAAGAAAAAGAACCCTGATATTTTCTGCTCTCCCAACCGCCTTGACCTGGTTGATAAAAGCGTTCGCAAAGGATTTGTACTGGCTCTACTTCGCCAGGTTCGCCAGCGGTCTTGGAGACGCCATCTTGTTCGCAACCCTGCCGATGTACATTGGAGAAGTAGCCACTCCCAAGGTCAGGGGGACGTGGGGCAACGCGCTGATTTGCATGGTCTTTTTGGGGCAGTTCATCATGAACGTTCTCGGTAGTTACTTCAGTATTCGAACTACTTCTTTGGTTTGTTTGGTGGTTCCGGTGTTATTTGTGCTGCTTTTTCTGCGAATGCCAGAATCTCCTCATTTCTATGTCTTGAAAGGGCGGGACGATGAGGCCAGGGACTCTTTGAGGGTGTTTTACCAAAAACGTGATGTAGAGGAAGAGTTCCAGCAGCTCAAGAGTGACGTGCAAAGACAAATGATGGAGAAAGGCACCTGGAGGAACCTCTTCATGGTCCCTCAGAACAGAAGGGCTTTGGTAGCAGCTATTTTCCTGAGAACCTCCCAGATGTTCTCTGGACTTCTCGTCTTCGCATCGTACACCCAATTCATTTTCGAGAAATCGGGAGGTGACATCGACTCTTCCTTATCATCCATCATATACATGGGGGTGAATTTTTGTTTGTACACGCTCGCAGCATTCTTCGCTGATGTTTTAGGAAGAAGAAAGTCTTATATAACATCTCTGGCTCTAGGATCTGTTGTCCTTCTCGCAGAAGGAACTTATTTGTTTATAGATCAAAATGCTCCAGACATTGATTTGTCTGGGATCAAATGGTTCCCTCTAGCTGGTCTGCTTGCTTTCATAGTCGCTTCTTCTTTTGGTATCGGTATTATTCCAACACTGATGTTAGGTGAATTGTTTTCTGCGAGTATCAAGGCGAAAGGTGTTAGTTTAGCGGGAACAATTTTTGGTGTGATGATTTTGTTAGCAAATGTTATTTTTTATCAAGTTAACTTGGCTGTTGGCTTGTTTGGACCGTTCATTCTATTTGGTTGTTGCAATATTTTATCGTCGATTCTAGCGTATTTCCTGGTGCCAGAAACGAAAGGAAAAACTTTAGAGGAAATTCAGCAAGATTTAAGAAATGGAAAATTGAATAAATAACATTGTTTATTCAACTATGACTTTGATTTCTATATCCTTGTTGATCAATAATTGGATCATATCCAACATTTTCAAACGAATAATCATCAATTATTCGATAATGTCGATAATGCCTCTATCGAATCTCTCCTCTAAGTTATAATGAGTCCATTTATTCCATCTAGTTCATTTTATTCGAAATTCACATTCAGAATGTTCATTTTTCGAGCATTGACCTTGAATGTGTTTTATCTCCTTGGTGTCATAAAATAACTATGATATGTATTTGATCCTGACCAAAACCTAAATTGATATGAACTGTGTAAACATAGCCATAAACCATGTATCTCAAGCTTCAATAAAGGATTTAGAGCATAAAATGTGAAGACTTGAAATGTTTCAATATAATCACCTAGTGATGTTTCCTTTGGACACTTGGAGAATTTATTCCGACTTTTATCGCACACCGAACATTTACGTCAAACCAGTGATATTGTGGAAGGAGTTCAAAATCCAATGCCAGAATCAATTTGAATATAATGGAGATAATTTTCATTGTGCCATTGAACGAGCAATCTTGAATGACGATACATTTTGAATCGTAAACATCATAAACGCAGATAAGATTTTTACCTAATCATCTTGCAAGCAATAAAACATAATTGTATAAATTTTCGTCAGTTACGAATTGCCTTACAGGAAATGGAAATGTTTGGATTTCTCATCTAGTTATGATTGAGATGCTGTGTGGAAATCGAAGGGACAATGAAGGGAATAGATGAAATTACAGGCATAGTTGAGAAGGCTAAGGAATGGCCACAAATTCTTGCCATTGTATTGGGTGAGATCTAAGATGTTTTATCCGTTATTTAATAACCAGCCATCCTCCCTCCAGGTTGCATATCATCGCTGAATAGTGGACTCTTGCTGTCATGGACTTCCCCGTTCATTCCAAAAATAATAGAAGATAAAATCAACTATAATATCACCGCAGACCAAGCCTCCTATTTCACAGCTCTGAACATGGCAGCGATGGGGTTATTCTCCCCATTTACCTTGAGGATAGCAGATGTTTTTGGCAGAAAATCTGCCATGTTGCTCACAGCTGTCCCTCATTCAGCATCATGGATAATAAAGGGAACATGCACCAATCTGTACGCATTATACACTGCCAGATTCATACAAGGCTGCGGTGACGCAATACAGTTCTCTTCCTTACCGATATACCTAGCAGAAATATCCACTCCGAGAGTGAGAGGAGTGTGGGGTTGTTACATGACTTGTTCGATGTATCTGGGACAGTTTCTGATGAACGTTATCGGAGCTTATTTGGGAGTCAAGGAGTCCGCATATGTTTGTTTGGTTGCACCATTCGTGTTCGTCCTGACATTTTCCTTCATGCCAGAATCGCCTTATTATTATATCATCAAGGGAAGAGAGGAAGACGCCAAAAACTCCTTACGCAGACTACGACGCCTCAAAAACGTGGATAAGGAATACAGTGAGTTGCAAGTTGCAATACAAAGACAGATGGCTGAGTCGAGTACTTGGAAGGATTTAGTGATGGTTAGAAGTAACAGGAGAGCTTTGATAGCTGGCTGCTTTCTGAGGATCGCCCAGTTATACAGCGGCATGTTCGCATTCGCTGCTTACAATCGAACAATCTTCGAGAAAGCAGGTGGAGCTGTCAGCGCGACAGTTTCATCCGTAATCTATATGGGGGTTTGTTTTGTTGTCAATTCAGCAGCTGCTTTACTTTCCGACAGGCTTGGGAGGAGGAAGTCTTTCCAGGCGTCTTCGGCACTATGTTCTTTAGTGCTTTTCCTCGAAGCCATTTATTTCTACTTGGATAGATACCAGCCCAGCGTGGACCTGAGCTACCTCACGTGGTTTCCCCTTGCTGGAATGATGGCATTCCTCATTTTCTGTTCTATCGGGATCAGCTTGTTACCGACACTCATGCTGGGGGAATTGTTTTCACTTAGTGTTAAGTCTAAAGGGGTCTGTGTTGTCACCACCATATTTGGTTTGATGACAGTTGGTACAAATCTTTTATTTTATTATTTTGATGCCTATATTGGACTTTGTGGGCCGTTCTTTTTGTTTGCTGGTTGCACTTTTTTGGCAGCAATCTTAGTAGGAATAGTGGTTCCGGAAACTAAAGGTAAGACCTTGGCAGAAATCCAAGATATTTTGAGAGGAGCGAAATGAAAGAAACTTGTTTTGAATGAAATGATGTAGTGAAACGATTGATATCATTTTCGATAATTTCTTCAATGAAACAGACCAATATACAGGGTAAAAAGCATGACATCTAACTTGAAATCGAATGATTCATAAATGATATTGATGTCACTTTGTGTAGTGTAGTGAAAGAGCAAACACATTCGACTGATAAACATTGATATTCCTTACACCAATAACAATGTTTTGTGAACCTAGCTTCATAAAATTCATCTTATAAATTCAATCGAGACATGACAGCTACAGAATATAATGATCTTTGACCCAGTTTGTATCTTCTAAGTTAAGCAATATCATAATGATTTCTTTTTAATGATGATATTCCCCATGTTTGAATTATATCAATTACGCATTTTTAATCAACCTTGGAGGTGATAATAATGTTAAATTGGAAAAACAAGATGTTTATTCGATTTTAATTACTATCTATCGAGTACGTAGGCGGTGTATTCCGAACAATATGTTTTTCTGGAAGCTCTGAGCATTGTTTTTATGATCAATATAGCATTCGTAGTATTGGATAAATATTCAGACTTCTGAATCTTGACTTACTAGTTTGTTACAACTGAAAAATTCACCAACCACGTGACTATCATAAGAAGGAGAGGAAAGTATTGAAAAAAGGAAGATGCTCGGTAACATAAAGTTATTCAGAAATAATCCACTGGAATATCTAGATTCTATTGTTCACCTACGTAAAATAATAGCTGATGAATACTGAATTGAAACTGCGAATATTGGGATGTTCAGCAATTTATAAAAGAGTACTCTTCTAAGTTATTCCAAGCTTTCGGAGATGTTTATTTCCTTCTTCAGGGAGAATCTTAAGTGAGAATGTTTACATTGTTGTTAGTCAATATATAAAATCTGTACATGGTGATAGAATACTAAAAGACGACAACGGTTAAAACATGATTCACAAACAACATACATGTAATTGATTACTCATGGGAAATATAACTTTCGTTCAATATATGTAAGAACATTTCCTTTGTTTTTTTCTCGTAATTACTTTTTCGAATAATCGAACCAATATAAAAACAATCCCCACCCCTTTTCTTCTCCAAAATCTCATCAGGTGTCAAAGTCATTCCCTTTGGAGGATGGTGTATTTTTGGTCTTATACTATAGGATAGGATAATATTTGTAGTAAATCTGTAATTGCTGAATGTGCAATGTTATGTTTTGAAGTCCATTCTGTTAACTTTGAATTTATTTCTAAATCAAGGATTTCATTATGATCATCAATATTCGTTTCAAAGTAAGTATTTTGAGCAGAATCATCCTTGAATAAAACTTTGGGTTCCTCTAACTCTTCATCGGACATGTCTGAACTATAAATGGTTGGTTTCATGAGTTTGTTCTATAGGTAATATTGTACTTTCAATTCTTGTTGAAGGTCCAGCTGAATGTGGGATAACATTATTATCAACTGGTGGGTTATATTTAATTCTCTTGAAGTACTTGTTTAGTATTCGTTTCCTGTTGAAATCCATGTTGATGATACTAAAAAATATTGATATACTTAACTTGAAACGATATTGAAATTCCTATGCAGAAATAACAGCAGCTTCCACTATATATAAATTCGTATAACCATTCACCAAGACACTTGCACGACACCAGAAAACATCCAGAAACGAAAGAAAAGAACACGCTTTGATTTTTGCCAGACGCCTCTAGCGGAGAATATAGGGGGAAAGAAAAAGCGGGAAATCTTGAATTCTGGTTATTTATTTTACGGATTTTATGATCTCTGTTGTCAATGCCACCTTTCAATCGATGGTAGTTTTACGAAGTATTTTATATATGTCAGAGTCAGATGACAATCATTTCTTAAATCTCTATATGTTGTTGCCCATGAATTAGAATATAACATAAAATAACATGTGAGATATACCAGGGACAAGAGCATCCTTGGACTGTACCGATCGGTATATCCCTAGGACGTACCAACCGGGACATGTACCGACACTACACTTTTGGGACATCCTCAGGATGTCCCGGTAGGTATGCCCAAGGGGTATACCGATCGGTGCATTCCAGGGATGTCCCATTCGTGTCCTTATACCGACATTTGGGACTAAATGGGACGTACCTAGTATGTCCTTGTGTTGTTAGGTTAATCACTATATAGGGTTATGATAAAGTAATGCACAAAATTCATGAAACGTACAACGACGACTTTCGAGAAAAATGCAAAAACACGTCAACTCAGTCTTTTTATTCCGCATCTTTTGACATGAGTTACAAAAATAACACGTCAAAGTTGTCAAAGTTATGACGTCATCAACAAATTTTTTTAATGGGAAGCTAAGATTTTTATCACATTATGTGATAGAGCTTGTGTTTTTACACACGGGAAAAATAGTTGCAGTAGGGCTCACATAGGAAAAAAACGAGAAAAAGAATAAAAAACGAAACAACCTAACCAATTATAAAAAGAGGTCGAACTTACACTCATCTAGTAAGAACATTCGTTCTTATAACTTTTTTCAATTGTTTTACTAAAACAACGGTTTGTCAGTGTCAGTCGTACAATTCGTGTCACCACAGTTTTATTATTATGGATCGTTTAACCGAAAGAGAAAGGATTATTTATTATTTATTTTATTCCTTTTCTCGTTTTTTTTTTCTTATGCGAGCCCTACTGCAACTATTTTTCCCGTGTGTAAAAACACAAGCTCTATCACATAATGTGATAAAAATCTTAGCTTCCCATTAAAAAAAATTGTTGATGACGTCATAACTTTGGAAACTTTGACGTGTTATTTTTGTAACTTAGGTCAAAAGATGCGGAATAAAAAGAACAGTTTGACGTGTTTTTGCATTTTTTTCAAAAGTGATCGTTGTACGTTTTATGAATTTTGTGCATTACTTTATCATAACCCTGTACATTGACTAACAACAATGTAAGCATTCTCACTTAAGATGTAAGTTTGTATTGTCCACCATAATTCGCCAATCACATGTTTTTTTTAGTCTCCCTGAAGAGGGAAATAAACGTTTCCGAAAGCTAATAAGCTTATAAGAGCACTCTTTTACATATTGCTGCACACCCCAATATTCGCAGTTCCATTCATACTGGTCAGCAAATACCTCCTCTTCGTATATACAGGGTGATTCACCTAACTGGTTCATCAGAGCTTTATGGAGAACCGGAAAAGATATCAATTTGAAATTTTAGTGGCAGCTACAGCTCAATATGATCTATCTTCCTAAAATATTTTCAATAAGCTGTTACTTCCGGTTAATATAATGATAATAATGATAATAATAATAATAATAATAATAATAATAATAATAATAATAATAATGATAATAATAATAATAATAATAATAATAATAATAATAATAATAATAATAATAATAATAATAATAATAATAATAATAATAATAATACTATACTATCTACATTGTTCGAACTGTCATAGCCCGCAACTAGGTCGTTGATTCAACAGAATCCCGCCCTGTTGCTTGACCACAAACAAGCGAAAGGGAGACTCCAGAACGAATACACCAAAAGGGTGAAGTCATTGATAAAATCGGAATCAAATGCAGGTAACTTAATTCAGACAATCAACACATACGCAACGCCTGTCTTGACATATTCTTTTGGAATTCTAAAATGGACGAAGACAGAACTGGAAGGTATTCAGAGGCTGACGCGAACAATGATGACGACACACAACCACCTCCACCACCCAAAGTCATCCACCGTTAGAACAATGCTATCACGAAGGGATGGAGGAAGGGGTCTGATTGACCTCATCAATTTACACTCTCAACAGATAATTAAACTACGTGACTTCTTTTACAGTAAAGCCGAAACGTCAATGCTCCATCGAATTATATCCAAAGCTGATAAAGACTACTCCCCTTTGAACCTCACATCGCTCGACGCAGACTTTAAAGTAGTTTTGGACACCGAGAAGATGGAACAATGGTCACTGAAGGCATTGCACGGGCGTCACCATCACGACCTTAATCAACCTCATATTGACAAGGAAGCTTCAAACAGATGGCTTACTAGTGGATCCCTCTTCTCAGAAACCGAAGGATTTATGTTAGCTATTCAAGATCAGGTCATCAATACTAATAACTACAAGAAATTTGTCATAAAGGATCCTAAAACCCAGTCCGACAAATGCAGAAAGTGTCAGCGAAACTATCCAACACGTAATAGGTGGCTGTACTATTTTGGCTATTACTGATTACCTTCCACGATCCTATACATAGGTCTTGCAACTCGTTTGGTTAGGGGTGGCCCAAACATTGAGGAAATTTTTGTGGTTCTCATGTTTCGCCACCTGCAGCGCTGTCCTCTATTGTCACTTTGTCAGCCAATCACAAATCAGATCCGATCAGCTTTTTGAAAGTAGGAATGCTTTTTATTTATTTGAGAGAATTTTGCAAGATATAATATTTCTGTCATTGATTTTATTTACCATTCGAGTCCGACCCGTTTGTTTTGTTGTCAAAGATTGATCACGCGATTATACCCCTATGTCCTCCTAGCGGATAATTATGGAAACTTTTTCCTCAAAACTGGTGCCACCCCCCACCACTCAAAATTGCCGTAGATTCCAGACCTCATGTGTATGACCGTGTTACCTTCACAGACATAACCAAGTATGCAACATCGTCCATCAAAAATTGACCAACAAACTCGGCCTCCTTAACACCTTCTCGCCGTACTATAAATACCAGCCGCAGAAGGTTCTTGAGAATGATAATTTTAGACTCTACTATGATAGGTCCATTATCACCGATAGACAGGTGACGAATAACAGACCAGACATAGTGGTGGTGGATAGAAAAGTCAACTCAGTCCTTCTCGTGGACATAGCGGTACCAAACACCAACAATATTCTGAATGAATTTCAGGAGAAAATAGCCAAATACGCCGATCTCGCTTTTGAGATTAAACGAATGTGGCAAGCCCAAAATGTCGAAATAGTCCCAGTCACAATATCATCAACCGGTGTAGTGCCTAAGACCCTGCACGACAGTCTTGCCAAATTGGGACTACCTAAGAACACCTTCTCGGAGATCCAAAAGAGTGTTATTTTGAATACTTGCCACACAGCACGCAAGTTTATGAGTATGTAAATTGAGCCTAGTCCCTTTGGTACATAGTACCCGGGAAAGGCAAATATACCGGTGCTGAGCCGAGTAGTGCAAAAGAAAAGAACGAAAATGAAATAATAGAGGAATGGAAGACGAAGGTTTTGCATGGACGATACCCCACAAACCTGTTTGGGCCGGAAACTGATACTCACCTGTCAATGCAGTACTTAAAGGACGGATTATTGAGAGCAGAGACCGAAGGCTCCATCTCAGCAATACAGGACCAGGTGATGCCTACAAGAAACTACCTAAAGTACATAGCCAAGCAAAACATAGAAAACGACCGGTGTCGTCTCTGTCAATCATCTACAGAAACGATACAACATATATCTTCTGCTTGTACCTACCTAGCGTCAAAATACTACCTTGACAGGCATAACAAGGTCGCAGGAATTCTCCACCAAGAAATCTGTAAAAAAGAAAAACTGTTAGAAGAAGAAAAGCCATACTATTTATACTTACCAGAAAAAGTCCATGAGAATAATAATTGCAAAGTAACTGGGACACAGACATCATAACGGATAGACCTGTAGAGCATAACAGACCAGACATAGTAATTTTGCATAAAACAAAAAAGGAGGCGCACATCATTGACATCACGATTCCCCTAGATGAAAATATACGGAACGCTAGAACTGAGAAAATTACAAAATACACAAAATTAGCACAGGAAATGAAAGCTATATACAATTTAAAAAAGGTAGAAATACTTCCTGTTGTACTCACCTGCAATGGACTAGTTGATAAACACTTATTGCCTAATCTGGAAAAGTGTGGTGTTGAAAAGCCCAAGCAAATCATAACAGGAATGCAAAAATCGACTATACTATCTACATGTGCCATTGTTCGAACTGTCTTAGCCCGCAACTAGGTCGTTGATTCAACAGAATCCCGCCCTGGTTGAGCACACCCGTAACTAAGCTACTGTGAAATTAAAATAATAATAATAATAATAATAATAATAATAATAATTATAATAATAATAATAATAATAATAATAATAATAATAATGATACGAAAAATTCTGGACCTGTTGCATTTTCAATTTTCTTCCTATCGTAATTTGTTTTCAAGATATTCCTTTTCTTCGAACAATTTTGACAGATGGACTAACTAAAATGTCTCTATCATCTTCAATTTTCAGAGATGGTTGAGGTTCACTCCGTATACACATCAATAAAAGAGTGTTCTATCAGGTATCTTTCAAAGTGTTCCAAAATATTCAACAGGGTGTTTGATATTTCAGTTTACTTTTTGTAAATTTCGAAATTATAAAAAAGTGAAATTGAATTTTGAACGTCCTGTATGATATTGGAAAACGGGTTCTATCGGAATCAATAGCCTGAAACCTCTTTAATGCTTGGTCAGAATTAGAAGGGATGGTTTCTATACATTTCGATGTTATTCAGTCTCAAATTGTACCCTGCATTTCAAAAAAGAAAACAATAACTCGAAAACGGTTATAGTTAGGTACATGGTACCTCGTATGAAATTATATTATTTTTTCCTGAACTATCCAAAACTGCAACAAAATACCGGGAGATCCATTTAAAAAAATCCAACTTTGATATGTCACACTTTTTTGAGCCACCCTGTATACTCCAAAATAATTTCTCATTGCAGCACATCAGGCGACTGAAGACAGTTCTATGATGGTATTATTCATCATTGGTCAGTAAAGCTATTGAATTTGATCAAATTGAGGTGATGCTGTCTTACCGTTCTTGGATATCGAAATAAACTGAAAGAATGAAAGTTTTCAGGAGCTCGAATATATTTATTATCATTTCATAATGATTCGACAACAAAATAGACTGCCACACATCGATTCTCAGCTCTCACTGCTGAACTCTTTGAATGTGTGAGGAATCTTCCTCTTCTGAGGAATCATTCGATGTAGAAATATGTGGGGAGCTGGATCCAGAATTACCAGAAGACTTTCCAACCAAATCACTTATATTACTCGGTTGTTGGGTAGGAGTTTTTTGGTCATTTAAATCATTCTGTTGACGAGAATGTTCTTGTGCTACTGACTGAGGATGATTTCGATTCTGCTGATTGTCTCTTGGAATTTGCTCGGTGGATGTAGACTGTTGGTCATTCAAATCTCTTTGTTGACGGGTGTGATCTTGTATAACTGCCTGAGGATTACTTTGACTTGGCTGAGTGTCTCTTGGAGTCTGCTGAGTAGATGAAGAAGACTGTTGGTCTTTCTGATCTCTCTGTTGACGGTTATGCTCTTGTTCGACTGCCTGAGGATGACTTTGACTTGGTTGAGTGCCTCTTGGAGTCTGGTGGGTAGTTGTAGACAACTGTTGGTCGTTCAGATCTCTCTGTTGACGACTCTGGTCTTGTTTAACTACCTGAGGATGACTTCGACTTGGTTGAGTGCCTCTTGAAGTCTGCTGGGTAGATGTAGAAGACCGTCGGTCGTTCAGATCTCTCTGTTGACGACTCTGGTCTTGTTTGACTACCTGAGGATGACTTCGACTAGGTTGAGTGCCTCTTGGAGTTTGGTGGGTAGTTGTAGACAACTGTTGGTCGTTCAGATCTCTCTGTTGACGACTCTGGTCTTGTTTAACTACCTGAGGATGACTTCGACTTGGTTGAGTGCCTCTTGAAGTCTGCTGGGTAGATGTAGACGACTTTTGGTCGTTCAGATCTCTCTGTTGACGGTTACGCCCTTGTCCAACGGCCTGAGGATGATTTTGACTTGGCTGATTACTTCTTGGAGTCTGCTGGGTAGATTTAGAAGACCGTTGGTCGTCCAGATCTCTCTGTTGACGGTTATGCTCTTGTCCAATGGCCTGAGGATGATTTTGATTTGGCTGAGTACCTCTCGGAGTCTGCCTGGTGGATGTAGAAGACTGTTGGTCATTCAGGTCTCTTTGTTCTCGTGTTTTCCCATTTAATAGTACTTTAGTTGGCTCAGTGGGAGTAAAAGTAGTTGTAGATGAACCTTCCTGCTCCGTTAGGCTGCGTACTGAACGGCCAGACTCAGAAATGTGAGATGGATTCTCACTCAACCGCAGAGTAGAAGGTGGTACGGAAGAAGATACTTCAGCATTGATTCTAGTAGGTGGTTTTTCGGTACTAACCGGTCCACTCAAATCACGAACAGGACGCTTTTGGTAGGGTATCGAAGTAGAATAGCTAGTGGCTAAGGAAGGGTTAGAAGCTGAGACCTTCAGGTCACCCTGTTGATCCTGTGGTCGTTTCAGTTGGTGATGTTGAGATTCAGACTCCTGGAAATAATAAAATTCCTGATATGTGATTCTGGAAGAGGTATTGACGCACTTTACCTTTTGTTCATCAGACCTGCTGTCTTCTTCACTAGAACTACTGTCACTGTTCTTATCAGTGCTTCTTTTTCTGAGAGGAGCGTCTCTATAGTGATGAACTGGTACTGGAGTTGATGGGGATGTTGATGACAGAATTGATGTCTTATCATCAGTCTTATTGTCAGGTTGTTTATCCACAGGTAAACTGTAGACAACAGCCAGACAGATAGTGGCAAACACTAAACATGGGAGCTGAAATGAATCAAATATAACACTTCGTCCAGAAAATCAAATGATCTAATCATTAGATCAGAATAAAACTACTTACCTTCCCCATCTTTCTTTGCAGTAACTTCGAAACAGACTATGCAAAATAATGTTTCTCGACTTATTTATAGGTGATTCTATTTATTGTTGTATAACAGTTGAACATGGTAGGTCAACAAGAAAAAAACGAGTGTTAAATGACGATTCACCGTTGCAAATTGAAGGAATAAACAATAGAAGATTTACATCGTTTGCTTCGTAAACAAGTGTGTTCTTGAATCTGAGATGGAAATATTGTGGTCGAAAATATTGTCGAGCAAAATTGTTTCAATATTTTTTTCATCAGTTCTTTATCAGGGAGATATATGAAGGAAGGAGAAAGGCAAACAAAAAATAGCGAATATTAGTTGATATTCTCAGATGAAAATTCATTATAGTACCCACAATATGAAATAAATTCACTTGATTATGAACGCATTAAAACAAAGTGAAGAGAAAAAATGTATGATTTTGTATGATTTTTAAAGAAACATTTAACTTACACTACTTACACTATATACACAAAATAACGTTAATTCTGGATCTACAACAAAAAAAATAATATACCCTGAATGAATCACGAATATTTTTTCCAGATAATATTATTATAGAGAGTAAGAAAATTTAACCAAATATTTAGATATGTCACTGTGTATAACAAATTGTTTACTGATGTAATTTGCAATCAATCATTTATGCTAACTAGATATTCGAGTAGATATTTTTGCAAATATACATTAAACGTTGTTTACTAGATGAATTTGAATAATATCTCAGAAAAACCACTATCATTAAATCAAATGAATCAAAATAGATGTTTTTCCTACAATAGGTATTTTCCTGCACATGAATATATTGAATAAAATAGGAAAATTGAGGAAGTGAAATATCCGCATCATTTTTCAATCGTGTGGAGCATTTTATATCTCATAATGTTTTCAAATGAACGTCTACAGAAAATCCTCAAGATATCACGAATAAGCTTAAATTCCTGAAGTTTGTTTAAAATATGGATTATCTATATATCCTCATCGAAAACACGTAGAAGATGTCAATAAATTGTATCAGGTATCTCAACTGACAATGTCTCGCGCAATTTACATTTTGATATATGAAGTTGAAACATGATTCACATTTAACAACACTGTATTAGGTGACCCTGACTTTTCATTTTACGAAAGCACCTGTTGTATATCATTTCTTTAGAATACAATCATGAACATAAACATAAATATTCTAGTATAAATTCTAAACAAAATAACCTTGATGTAATTTTGAAACTTGAGAGCAAGAATAACACTAGGCCACTGATGATCTTCCACAATAATTGCAGATATAATCGATATAACGACAAATGTAACCAGAAATGTAATATATGTATAATCAGAAGTGCTAGGAAACGATAGAAAATGAAGAAGTAAGGAAGTGTACATAACACTTGTGTAGTAAACTGAAACATAATGGAAAAACAGAAACTAATTTTGTGATCTGAAACTTCTTCATTCTTCCAAATCAATTTTACTCCCTTCAAATTAGTCTCCATCTGATAAAACTTTTTTCAAATATTCTTTTAGTTTTCGAAACAGTCAAAATAGTCTTTCTCCAGTCTCAAATCCCTTTTACGATTCGTTTTTTTTTCTGCCAATCGTGATGACACGGCGCGTTTGCATTGGCCTTTCGAGAATAGCTGACTAGCCAGAAGTCGTATAGAATCAGGCGGAACGATATGAGTCGAGTTATGGGCAAAGACTTGACGCGTTCGAGATACAAGACATTCTTCAAAATGGTTAGGGCTGAGCCAAAGGATATTTCACACTATTAGCGAATGAAAATAAGTGATACGCCAACTGCTGGCACTAAAAATAACTAGGGATCTTGACATACCTCTTCTCCAATCCATGCGTTTTGTATTGCGTTCTGTTGATTTTATACTAAATTTGAATATTCGAAAGATTGTGATACTATGGATAGGTAAACAAAAAGTTGCAATATTGATCTCCATGTTCTTCCTCAAGCT
Organism: Plagiodera versicolora; assembly: GCA_037013635.1. Classification (NCBI taxonomy): domain Eukaryota; kingdom Metazoa; phylum Arthropoda; class Insecta; order Coleoptera; family Chrysomelidae; genus Plagiodera; species Plagiodera versicolora. The sequence goes on along the minus strand of CM072991.1, from coordinate 3,272,014 downwards.
GGTGATGAATATCCTGAATATATAGATGAAATTCTGTTTACATTCAGAGACGAAAAGGGTATTTTTTTGAATTTTGTACCACCTTTTCATCGAAAAAATTAATTTTGACTCGAATTAACAGGTACAAAAATGGCATGAGGAAGTACCAAACTCATTTGTCAAGGATTATTTTCATATCTGCAAACAAATTTTCAAAATTTCGTCATACAGGGTGTTGTATTGAACTGATGAAGTTCCTTTAATTTTTTCAAGTCCGTACCTGGATTAATAGTTTCATTCATTCGGAATTCGGTAGCATACAGGATAATGAGTTCATGTTGTGGAAATCAATAATATATACAATTTGGATCGTAAGGTATGAGCCATTGAAGAAATAGGAGGAATACACTCTGTATCGCGCTTATACATAGGGCTAGACCCATCATGTGGGGGTTTTTCAGAACCAGCTAGGCAACCTCTACCTCTACTCTCTACCCATATCACCCTGTATATATGATATTACATGTCCAGCATTCAAAACTTCTTCACCTCCATAAACACTTCTGGAAGTATTTGAACCTTCAAGGTACCCCAAACTAAATCTTGCCATTCGAATCTGAAAACAAAATTAGTTATCAGAATCCTTCATACATTTTGATTGAACCATTCACATTCACAACAGTATTCTAATCTCAATTAATAATGCTTACCACTTTTACAACGGCTCATGTAACTCGGAGATAATTAAATCTTTCGACAAACAGACGTTTGGCAAATGGTTTAGTCAGTCCTATCAGGAAAAAAATTACCTGCCTTCCTGATACCGGGTTTTAAATTAAATTTCACCTCACTCTTCGATCACAGTATTACCATAGTTACTATAGTTAGCCATTCACTTTTTTGGAACACATTACAAATTCCCACAGCACATTTGACCATAGTGGAGGAGGATTGCACGACCAATTAAAATTGCTCACCGACTGTTCGAAAAATCCTCGCTACGCCATTGTTTCGGCGAATCTTGTCCAGCTATTCCATCGTGAGTTTACATTCTCCACATATCGGGGTGTTTCGAGATGTGTTGATGTTCAGATAGGAAGATAAAAACAGCGCCCGACTTGTGTACTACCCAAAGGGTACGATTCAAGTACCTCGACCATCAATCTGCCCATTTGGGCATGAGTCGGAATGTTGGCCACTCAACGTCACAAGAAATAAATACCAATAGGGTCGTCAAAGCAATACTATATGGCTTGGGATGATAGAAATGAAAGATAGTCAACCAATTTAGACATATTCACAATGTATGGTGAATATGAGTCAATATAGAACAAATATATTTCAATTATAAGTGAGATATAAAGAGGACTTATAACGTATAGGCATCTAATGCGAACCTATCATGAAATGTGTTATCATTCATCAGTCATGAAAGTTGGGAATTTCGTGAGGAAAAAAGGCTAACCTCCTGACCGACGAGTTTTTCACATCCTCTAGGCCTTCTGCGCAGGCTGTGAGTGGGTATAGTCTATTAATTTGAGCAAGATAGTTGAGACCGGTGTCAGAAAATTCGGTATTCCTGGTTGTCTTTTTCTCAACGATACTCCGAAACAGAACGGTTAAGTTCATCATTTGAATTGTTTTCGAATCTAGATTTGGGACACTATAATTCATCACCACTACACTTGAATTTATCACATGTAATTGTTAATGTATTATTAGGAATGTCCTATTTACCAAATAAATAAATAATAATGAAAAACATCCTGTACTAATTCAGCAGGTATTCTCCTCACTGTTTTCAATGAGCTTTCTCGAATGTATGATAATTTCATTGATATTTTCGAACTACCGTTTTTGTGCAAAATATTTTATCAACAATATACGATCGTTTTCTGGTCAACTTTTCAAAATACTTCCATCATTCACTTATCATCGATACAACTTTTCATTGAATCAAATATTTCTGTCCAAATAAATTTGGCATCATTGTGTAGTGTTATCATAATTATTGATGCTTGAACGTTTCCAGCAAGATCTCAACCCATGAGAAGTTCAGTGGATTGCTAGATACTTTTTATTTTGCGGTAATGGTTTTGAAAGATAACCAAATCTCTCATAATTGACTTCCTGAAATGAATCATCGATACCTTGGGTATCATCTGCATTCTGAGCCATCAGTAAATGCTTGTATAAAAGGCAGTGGCATCTTCCTAAGGGATTGGACAGGAAAGTGGGTAGTGTAGTAGTTTATTGACGTTTCGAAACAACGTATTGTTGGAGAATGTGAGGCCGCAGACACATTTGCAAAAATACGAGAAGAGTTTAAAAATAGGATGTTTTACTGTCAGGAAGTAAATGGAGGTCAGTTCGAGCAATTTCTTTGAGTATATACTGATACTTAAATCTGTAATCAATATCATACTGAATGGAATTAAAATGTTAATATTTACTAATGAGCCATTAAAAGTGCCATAAACACAAACAAAATTAGTATCATTGAATAGGTTTTTTCGATACCTTTTAAAAGGGGTGTCGCTTGCCGTAGGGTTCCATTTAAAATTATTGGTCACAATGGCCTTGTGACGTCATCTTTGACGATTTCGTCATCTATCATCCCTAGTGAGGCAGTTTACAACCTTTAATATTCAGTTTCCAAATTTCACTTGTTTATGTATAATCGTTCCAAAGATAAGAGGGGGAAGGGGACTTTTGAGAAGCATTGTATGCAGTTCGACACGTCCCTATCAAGATCAAGTTAAATCAAGTAGCTTGATTTCAAGTCAAGTAATGAATATTTCAAATCAAGTCAAGTCAAGTATATGAATTTTCACGGGCTTCATTTTCAAGTCAAGTCAAGTAGTTTCTCAAAATATCAAGCTAGTTGACTTGATGAATCTCTAAATGTAACTAAACCTAACCTGAACTAACCTACTCTAACCTAACTTAACCTAACCTAACCTAATCTAACCTACTCTAACCTAACCTTGCGTAACATAAGGTAACCTGCTTTCATTATCCAATTCGATCTAGATTAGACTAACTCAAGTTAACTTAAGCTGACCCATCGTAACTTAACCTAAACTAAATCAACCTCACTCAACTTTCCGCATAGTATCAGCATCGTTTATCAAGTTATTACGTGCATTGAATTATCAGAAATATCTTCGAGTACGCTCAGCGGTATACAGTTGAGAGGTCATGATCATAATTTCTTTCTAAAGACTCGGATTTGTCGTATGTCTCCGCCAAAGAACGTAATAGTTGCAGATAAGATAGATCTTATAAATTCTTATTACACCGATGGTGGATATCACTACGACTTGTTCTTTATTATTCAGATAACAAACGGGCGGAAAACCTAACTTATTCTGCTATTTTGTTGGCGAAACCAAGGAGGATAGAAGGAACTGAGTGCCAATAATGTATTGCAGATTATTTAAGATTCTTACGAGCAACCATATTATATAAAACATTCAATAATGATAGAATCGTAATTCAGATTGATCATTAGATAAACAAGTGAGAGTGGAAGAACCCTTTCATAGACAGAATTTTAGTAAAGTTTTGGAGGCAATTTTTTGTTAATTTCGAGTGAACTCCAAAGTGTTATTGAGGGTTATTTTAATTCAACTGTTCGGTTACAGAATTATTTCATTCATTTCCTACTTGAATGGATGTCATTTGACCTCTTTACATGATTCCGAAGATTCAAAAAAATCTTGTAGAGTCAAATCGGAAGAACGATCAGTCAAATACGTGCTAGAATTTATAAATTCCAAATTCATAGTACGAGCATCTCACGAAATGGGTGATAGTAGTAGAAAATGTGCTTGGCCTGTCCCAAGCACTTCTATGCTTCTTGAATAAAACAATGAAAGTAACTCCTGATCAGGAAATAATGATCGTTGTTTAAGGTAATGGATTCTAGAATGAGTTTGTTGTGGATGTGATCGGCTCGAATCTTATCAGTGAGAATTTATATTTCCATTTTTATCAAACAAACAAGCAAGCAAGCTGTGTGGAGAAACAACAATATATTTACTAGGAAACCTGCTTTGGCATTGAGGAATATAATTCTTCCATTCATTTCTCATGATGCCCTTACATGTATCCTTAAAATTTTCCTAGATCTTTCATACAGCCTAAATATTTTTGATCTCTCTACTCCACGTATGGACGATTGCCAATTCATTCGATACTATTGTTATTTCCTCATTTCATTTCATCATTGTTCATTCATCATCCGAAAGCTAGCAAGTCCAAAAAGCATCGGAAAACATTCTGAAACGAATTATTCGAAAAAGTTTCGAGAAATACAACATCGACATTTTCAGGAAGTATTTCTGTCTGAATCTAGAACTCATTCAAGACAAATTATTTTGATCGATCAGTTCCTATTGTTGTGCTGAACCCAACTTGCCCGACATATAGCGAAGGTATCAATCCTGTCAAATTATTGCGTATTTTTCGCCAAATCAAGTGACAACTGTGACCACTCTAGTGACTCGTCATGCATATCCTAATTTGTTTTGGACCGAATTGGTGGTTCATTCGAATATTTAATAAAATGATTTCTCAAGACAAAAAAACAGCAAACCAGATTCGAACTACCTCTAATACGACAAATTGAATGGAATACCTTTATTATGTGAAATTATCAAATTATCGTTTCCTGTAAACAGTCGATTCCGACAAAGACTCGCATAATATTAGACACTCAAGACTGCACATCGACAACATACGTGAATCTTATGATAGCTTGGATTTCCTTCACATTACGAGATAAGTGTGAATACGGTTTTCTACGTACACTCAAAAGGCGGTATAATCGCTTCGATAGAAGCCGACCACAGCCAAACTATGCCATTTGGCAGTAAATAATAATGAAAACATAACTTAATCGAAAGCATTTTTTCGTGTCGCTATGCTGCTGATATTATTGCAATAAAACTGGATACTGATGCTATACAGGATTCAAAATCGTGGAAATGTTTGTACCTATAGTTTGTCAGTGGGTAAAGTAGGGAACTTTTCATCATCCACTAGATACACGACTGTGTTTCATTGAGACAGAGATATCTACTGAAAAAGTGAGGAAATGGATCGTGAAAACCTTCATTCAAATATGTGGCATTAGTGTATCAAACATTTGAGAGATTATAATTTGTTTTCGAATGACTAGAATATGAATCGGTTTCTCAAGTTCACTTGATCATGAATATTGTATCAAATGTATGTGTCCTCTATGAGCTAAACCATAACTATGTTCAAGCTTATTTCTGTCGATAATTACTGAATGATCACTGCAAAACTGAATGAAAAATAACAAATGACGTATGGCTTCATCCATCGAGCTGTCGATTTGAAACCAGGAATACGCCATTTTTTAGATAAGTAACATATGCGAACTTATGTTGCTTCAACAATTCGTATAGACCCTTTTAGGGGATACGTTGCATATATACGTTCTCATGTATTGATGCAGTATGACGTAGCTGTTACTGTCCATGAGTGAACTGTAGAGATTTCCAACGATATCCCCTTCTTGACCTATCAGAAGATTTTTAGCATTTTAGATTTTTCTTGCTATCATTAAACTACAATACTAAATTATTTTCAATACGGCATTCAATTTACCTTCATAATTCTTATACAAACACGTTCTTCAGTTGCGAATCAAGGCCTATGATATTACACAAGACTCCAGGATTTATTTTCTATACATTAGAAGAAAATTATGTCTGCAACCTCTGAACTCTACTGGTACGCAAGCAACGAAGAATTCAATATTGTCCTCCACCTGGGGCATAACATCCACGATCAAAGTTTACATAATAAACTTGAAATCATTTGATTTCTCAATCCCAGAAAAATTTCAGAGTGGAGTTATGCCAACAAACGATCCGTAAAACCGATACAAAATCCACTATGGTTGGCTTACTGAAACGCACTGAGCTCAGCAGTGAAAAGAATTGGCGAGCTGTAGACTACCGCAACTGTATATTTATTCTGTAAACTTCGCTATGGTCGCTGCAATTTTTCAAAACGATACGGTACGCTCCGCTTAAGTTGAACAAATACAGAACGTTATTAATGTTATATATAGTACATAATGTGGGCTTTTTTGCTATTATAATAATGCATGCGGCATAGACATTACTATTTCATTTGACAGGTAGGTTGGCTATTATGAAACTACTACGCGGGAGATTTTTGAAAAATCACGAATACGATAAACGTATTTCGGAACAAAACAATAATACACAACATCGATACAGCTGTACCAAGAAAAAAGTATCGATAAAATGAGAAAGCATGATAAATTAGTAACTAAGAATTGCGGAAAAACTGTTGATATACTTCACACAATAGGAAATAAGGAAATAACTCTAGAACTAGTATCAATATAAACAGTGCCTCATTCTGTCAATTAGATATTTACCCTCCTAAGCGGGGGTAGCATTCCCAGAAATTTTTCAAATGGAAATGGGGGTCAAATGATACCTCGTTGGAAAGCCCTTTTGATTGCTTTTGTATTTTGGGAACTCTGTCTACTCGTTACAAAGATATGGACCTTCGGAATGTCGCTAATACATACGAAAAGTAAATCGATTTAGCTTTAAAACTCAACAAAAAAATTTAAAAATACAAAAAGATATTCAATAAAACAAAATATAAATTGAAAACAGCTAAAACAAATTGGCCCTTGAATATAAAAGTTTTCAAGGCCTATTCACTCATATTTGTTATATCATTCAACTCCGAGGGAAGAGCATTGTACAGGGTGGGCAAATTCAGATGTTTTTATAGGGAACTGTAACTCCGAGTAAAGGTCACTGGCAAAAACAAAACTTGGTTATTGTATTTTGTTTTCGAGTTATAAACGAAAGTTCGATTTTTCGACTTGGGAGAGCATAACTTCCGCATTCTAGGGACACTTTTTTCCTCTAATTCAAGTGACGTGGAGAAAATTTCCAAAAAAAAAATCAGAACATTTAGTTTCTCGAATGAAAGTCATATTTGGCTATGGTATAGTTGGGAAGGATAATTTTAAACTTTTCAACCATATATATCACATGTTGAATCATTTTTGATGTGCGAATATTCGATAGGAAAAATATACCTAATTGCATGTTTTTTTATTTTTCACGGGTAGGCAGGCTTTTTGGATTGATAATCTACACTCAAAGGTCAAGTAAAGCAAACGCCTGACATCCAGGATAGTGCTTCTATGGGTGCTCAATAGGATAATTAATTAGGTAGGAGCAATATCAAAAACTTCCAATGAAGGTCTTCAATCGGTCATGAAATACTTCAGCGCACCACGTCATGTTTTTATCGCATATCCAATGTATGACTTGATAAGAGCTTCATGGTGACGTATCAAAAGATGAAAAGGGTGACCTTGTTGAGGGCTAGACAGTTGTAAAACAAAATTCACCATCAAATAAAAATTCACGCGTCTTGATAAAGTCGCAATTTATTTTTAGGTTGGCTAATATTATTCATTTTATGTCCTTCACCAAGTTGCACTTCTTCATTACCCATCAGCACAAAAGTGGATGTTTTGAAAATATTAACTGATGACATTCTTTCATTCAATCATTTCTACAAGGGAGTAGGCGTTCTCTGATTATTCGAAAATCTGGCGAGCACAGTAGGCCGTGTGAATGACATCACCAGGGTGGTGAAGAATGTCATTATAGGTATCTTTCCAAGATTAATGTGACCGATACCCAAGCCAAGCTCGAAAATCTATCGAACCACTAGTTAGTGGTAGAAACATTCCATGAAATTAATTGATTACTTCGAAATCCGTCATGAATATTCGAACGATTCGGTTCTATCAAACTCACGCGTTATCGCCTCGAAAAGAGACGTTTACTATCTGGAAATCGTTAATGGGAATCAGGAGATCTCGCAATCCGAAAAAGGACCATCAAAAGCTATAATTTGAGGCCGCAATGAGTGGGAGTTACTAAATTGCTGGCGAGAGGGTATCATCATGCTTCAGGATAATCAGACTCTGATTTTTTATCACATAATAAACCCATAATATCGCTGTAAATCACTCCATCTCATTTATCCTCGACGTACGAAAAATACCAATTGGGTCGATGAAAAATACATCGAAGATGGGTCTTGTTTTTGGCTGAAACTTCAAACTATAACGACCTGAATTGTTTTTGTTTGTTGGATGTACACTCTAACCAGATAATTTCATTTTATTCGACCTCAATTGTTGAAAGAAACATGAAAATAACAGAATTTTTGAATAGACGATGGTCTTTCAAACAATTAATCACAAGCTTATAATTCCAATTCAAATAATTGGGGGTTGTACCTATCATCCGAAGGGGGTTTACGATAGGATTAGCATTTCAACGTTGTCAATGTCGATTTTCAATTCGACGTATTTCGGGATTCTTCATACATACCAAGGGATTCTCCAAAGTGGATCACCTCTATAGCTTTTTCATTATGGGAGATAGAATAACGAAATTTCATTAACTATATAAAAGTCACAATTATCAATTTTTCCAGTTACCTTGATTTTTTCGAATGACAGGAGGGTGGCTCGTCGGCTTATTGTGAGAGATCATTTTTTCACGAATTCAGTGATGTTGGATTTGAAGTGGTCATACTCGATCGAATATAATATATATAAAGTAATGATATATCGAAGGCTGGGGTCAATTCCAGTCAAACCGGAAGTACGGCAGAGCAAGTTGTTATGTCAAAAATACATATGGAACTATAATACATAACCCCCAAATTTCATTTTTTTAACTCCGCTATTGAAAGAGCCACCTTGTAGAATTAACCTGGTATATACAGTACCCGAAATGATGAATTCATTTCATTTGGATATACACTGTATATGAGTATTATGAAATGAACAGAACGGGTGATGCCTACCATGGTTTCAGGTTCCCACTGATCGCATTGATTGGATTTTAAAAAGGTTATCAAATGTTATCCTGTCTTGAGCCTCCACAACTTTCACTGTATATCGAGAATGAAACTTATTCATTTCATTCTAGAATCAAATTTTGGAAAGGGAATATATTTTTCACTACTCACTACGAACTGGTGATTCCAATATTTATCAAAGGAAATTGGAAAATAAAAGAATAATTCTCAAATATGAACAAGATTGAACAAGATACCTACGAAAAGATATGAGGAACTATCCTGGAAGAAATATTGTTTTTGGAAATATCACAGAACAGAAGTGGATATTGTCTATGTCATACATTTATATGAATTTGAATACATTTTAAACAGTCAGTAAATTTGCGTCATTAGACGAAAACATGTTTACTCCCATGATATACCATGACAAGGTGCGATCAAACCGCGAACCTCTTCTCAGAATCTCGAATCAATTTACGGACACACAATGATTGATGATTACAATAATTAAGCAATTTGTGTGATACATTTTTCGCGTCGCATGTATAGCCTTTTCTACCGGGAAGTTGCTATAAATTTTCGGTAAACCGGTATATAATTGAATGGTCGCGTACGGCTTTGCAAATGCCAGTCGAAATTCAGAAAATTAATATGATTTCATCAACGCTGTTGGGGGGCAGACTTGACCGCGGAATAGGTACACGTCGAGTTGTAATTTTCGAGATGTACATGGCGTTTCAATGGAAATTAACAGGTTGAGAATACATTTCGAATCATGAATACCGGATCTATAATTCAGTTGGGATTGGTTTCCTCATGACCTTCACAATTCAAGAATCGATTTTTGAAGTAAGGAAAATATTTTGGGTGTGGATTCCAAACTATTCCCTTCCTAAACAAAATAGTATTGAGCAAACACCTCATCGATGTAATAGGATTACGATATCTACATCCACATATACAGATGATTGTGAAAAATTTCGATAGATTTCAAAAATATTGGTAATATAGTTGACACACATAATGATGAGGTTCTAAAAAGAATCCGCAGACCCGTCGCATCAGCGTTACTGACGTCATTGATTTTTTGGCAATGACTTCATGAATATTTTTCTGAATTGTAACAGAAATTTCCGATGATGTCATTTGAAGAAACATATTTTTCTGTACTCATGAACCTCAAGTTTTGTCATATTACACGAGGAAATTGTCGAGGCGATTTCACAGAAATTCATAGTTGATTTATCATAAAGATTGATGAAATATTTGTAGTCCTTCCTCAGCCTGCCAGTATCCAGGGACGGTCAATGAATTCCAATGAATTCTTAATTGAGTTGTTTTTTGATTAACCCAATGAAGTCCCCATGTCGTTATAGGCGAAACGTCAATGACGTCATCAACGCGACTATTACATCAATCTTGAAATAAAAGTTGACGTGACCGTACATATTCTCGAAAACATTGTCAATTCCTAGATGATAAATTCATTTCTCTTTTTATGTACCCACTTTTTATTCGAAAACCCTAAACAATTATCTACAGGAATTTATGCCATTTAGTAAAGGCTACATAAAGTTCATGGAAAACGATTTATTATAATAATCCTATGTTGAAAGAAAGAATAATCGAGTCACCATAGTTGACCTATACTCAATCTATAACAATTGCTTACCATGCTAGTGAAGTGTGGTATCGTCTGCAAAAATTGGAAATTGTCCATCAATATCAAACCAGCTTCTTGAGGTACCGCATGATGTCTAGCTGGAATATCAGAATAAGTCATCTAGAATCAGTTGAAACATAAAATCGACAGTCTTCGAGGAATCGTCAAGCACTGACGATATATTTCATTATTACTACAGGGGTCCAAAGGATATACTGCAGCCGGATGCTTATTGTATTTCCCCTATCATTCCGATACCCTAAAAGATATTAATCCATTTGACTATTTTGCAAAAGGTCACTAGGTTTCAGGGTTTCCACATTCTCTAGGTTCCCCTAGTTGTACTACTCTTCTATAGTTTAGTGCCTCACAATAGCACAAAATGTGTTCAATAGTCTCAGGTTCTGAGCCGCACAATCTACAAGTCTGGTCACCTTGATATAGCCCCATCTTTTGTAGGTGTGTTCTAACAGGAGCATGTCCTGTAAGGAGACCTGTTACTAGTCTTAGCTGATCTCTACTCAATCTAAGTATCTCATCAGTTCGTTTTCCACCTGTTATCTGAATGAATAACAAGTTTACTATATTTTTGTCCTGGTGTGTTATCCCAGGCTATTCTTTGTAATTCTCTGACTCGTCTTTTAATGGAGTTACCAAGTAGTTTCTTGGGCACTCCAAGTACTGGTTCCAGGCCAAAGTAGGGTGTAGCTGACCCCTCCCTAGCTAGTACGTCAGCTATTTCGTTGCCTTCTATTCCACTGTGCCCAGGCACCCAGATCAGTTTAACTCTGTTTAACCTTGCCAGCGTCAGAAGTTCGTTGATACATTCCCAGATGAGTCTGGACTTTACCTTATAACCTGCAAGGGCTTTCAGGCTGGCCTGACTATCCGAATAAATATGGATTCCTTTTCTCCTGAAGGCCTTTCCATTGTTTACTTTTGCACATTGTAGAATTGCAAATATTTCTGCTCGGAACACCGAGGTGTTTTCACCAAGCGCATAGGAGTGTTTCTTCTTCAGGGTAGGGGAATAAATTCCCGCAACAGATCTTTGTTCAGTCTTTGATCCGTCTGTTTACCAGATCATTCTGTTTTGCTCTTCTCTAGCGTGAACTTCGTGCCACTCCCTTCGATCCGGGATTACCACCTCGAAGGGTTTTTCGAAGATGTATTAAGGGATCATATTATCTCTTGGGATCTGCAAGATATTGTCCTCAACGAATTGTATTGGTGTATTTTTCCCACTATCTTTTGACGCTACAGGCAATCTGAGGAGCCCCAGTCTAGCCTCCCCTTGCACTTCAAGGTGAAGCGGGGGAAGACAGAACACTGACGATATTCAGGTTTATGTGAATTTATTCCGGGAATAATTTTTCATCCATACTCCTTGAGGAATGAAAGAGGAATGGAAAACCATTTTAATTATCTCATTCGATGAAAATATAAACTTCTTCGATATTTGGGGGATTGTGGTATCTCCATTTTCCATAGGGGAATATTGACTGACGTCTTCAACCCTGAGCAAAAAGGGTTTGATATCCTTCATTGAACTATGATGGTTATGATTCAAAAATTAAATGTACTAATACTGAACTAATACTGACTGTCACGCCTATGTTACTTTTAGAGGTGAATCAGCATGCTTACTGTCTGAAATATCGATACTGTGGTAGGTAAACCAAAATAGTATGCATGTGAGACCTACCGCCTATCTTTCAGGAGCGTCTCTTAGAATTTGAAAGCACCTCTGTGCTTATTTCCACTTATTCATAGATAGATTTATTTCGATATTCTGACACGAAGTTCTCCGAAGGATTGATTATTTTATGAAACGTGATGAAATAATATTGGCCCTGAAACTCAAAACTGCTTCTCTAAGATTCAATCTATCAATACTGCTATCAGAAAAAGAGGAAATTGATGCCAGGAATGTTGAACCAGCACTGTGAGGCGTAAGGAGACGCCCCCCAGTGGAGAACAGCCAAAACCTGCATTGGGCCAAAATAGGAAAAAGACAAAACGATTTTGGTTCATTGCGGAAATGCAAATGCAGAATAGGGATAGAAAAAGCTCAACATCTAGATTCTGTGAATAAGAAGATGATACTTCACTACACATCACCTTTCAATGCCTTGACTTAATAGAAAAGGAACGCCGATATCTGGGCGATCCAAATCCATAGGAATTTCGATGCAAGGAAAGCGTCATCAGAAACATCCTGACTTTTTGGGGAGAGATTTCTGATTAGCGCCACCTGTTAACTGTTAACCCATACGTCTGGATCAGTTATCACAGTTTCAACATTGATGATAAAAATATAAAGATATATTTAAGGAAGATAGTTGAGACAGATTTGGTTATCTTTCGATACCATTAGTGCAAAATGAAATGTATCTAGCTAACCACTGAACTTATGATTGGTTGAGACATAGGTGGGATCATTTAGGCAGCGATAATTATGGCAACACCCCACTTCCCTCCACGATGCCAAATTCATTTGAAGAGGAATTTTCGATCCGCTAATGTGGTTTGTTAATTCTAGTCGAATTTGAAAAAAATTTGAAAACCATTCAACGATTATCCACAGTCAATAGTTATCTTATTTCGGTGTATATATTTTTTAAGCATCGAAAACATTTTTCAAAACAATTTGACTTATAGACTTGACCTTAATTTCTGTCTCACAACTAATGAGATGATAAATAGATGAAAGATGGAAGAAACTCTTCCTCAGACAACATCTAGTAACTTATTATAAGACACACATTCCTCTGTCCGTTTTTTGTCTCAACCAGGAATACTCAAGGATCATTTAAAATTTGCGATCACTATTTCCATCTTGTTGCATCTTCCAAAAATTTGTTTTTTCCTCTCAATCAATCATAGTCAACTGTTCTTACGTACTCCTGCTGATTAGTGGAAATATTTCTCTTTAGTATTCATATGAGACGCATACTTCAAGAGTTCAAACTTGTATTTTGATCCCACGCGAAAAAATGTAGAGACACCTCTGTGTTCGTTCGCGAATCAAGATCGTTATATTCGCATTATACAAAGCTGTCTCTTATTGCATCCGAACCGCCATGGTTCATGATGTCTCAATCATCTTTCAGAGAACCAATCAACTGAGGAAATTTCGCCGGCGAGGTAGATACTACACACGTCCATGAAACCACAGAATAAATCCAAAGGTTGGGTTTGTATTTTAATGAAAATGACCGTTCTGGCATGATCTAATGAGAATTCTTACTGTTTATATATAATGATAATAATACTATTGGCAATTCATCAAAAGAGACACACACTGACACAAAACTGTTAGGATCGATGAAATAACGCCAGCTTTAAGTAAAACTTGTATAGCATGATGTAACTTCCACTCGAAGAAGTAACAGAGTTCATTGGTATGCTCTATAATGATACTGAATATCAATCAGATATTGAAATACAGGGTGGGCATATTTTGTTGTTTGTATAGGGTAACTCGAATGATTATGGAGATACGAGAAAATGGAGGCTGCGTTCTCAATCTCTTTTCGAGTTCAGTTTACTGGCGGAAACAAGAATTGACTATCGAGTTTTGTTTTAAATCAATAAACATGAGTTCGATTTTCCGACCTTTGGACACAAATGATTTAAACGATTGTAAATGACGTTAGGACAAAATAACTCAGATATTTTTAGGGTATTTTTTCCGTTCAATCCAGTCGTGTAGAAATAATTCTATAATTTCGAGTTATGACCTGAAGTTGTGTTTTCTCAAATGGAAATCATTGTTGGCTATAGTTTGATTGAAAACGATAATTTTTTATCTTCAGAAAGGCGTCTCAAGAATGTGAGGAAGTTATCTTTTCCTAACTTTACTGTAAACCACAATAGAGTCACAGCTTTTCTTTATAATTCGAAAATAAAAGACAAGACATACGAAAGTAGTAATGCATGTTCAAAGTAAGACCAAGTTTATTGAAAAAAAAACATTTTTCACATATGTGGAGACGACTTTGTGTGTGTTTTTTTTTTTCAATAAAAGACAAGAACCAATTTTTATCTTTGCCAGTTCTACTGACTAGACTCGGTATCGGTACAAAGGCCTGGTATTGGTTTGATTCTTGATACACAAATGTTACAGAAATAGTTCTTTCTCAAACTCCTAGATCGTTCAGTTCATTTTGTTGAATTTAAATTGCGTTATAGAGTGGTCATGTGCAGTGACATCTCGGAAAATGCCAATTCAAAACGGTGTGCTACAAATTTTCAAGTAATTTTGTATTCGAGACCATCGTTTCTTGAAACTGTTTCTGGAACCTTGCACTGTTTGAGAAAGAATATGAAAATCATATCCCTACTGTGGAATGTGAATAATACGGAGTGTTCCTTAGAGACATGCTAATATTTAAAGGGGTTATTCATTGACACATTTTAAGAAGAAACCTGTACCTTGATGCATAGAAGACATGCACCAAATTTTTCAAAGATGTCTGAAATATTATCCTAGTTATTATAAAAAACTGATTTGTTTTCAAAATTCTATCACCGTGTATCTCAAAAGTTGAGAATTTTAGGGCATACGTTAATAGGAAGTTTTTTTCTCGAAATGTGCACAATATTCTTTCTGAAAACAGTCTCTACAGTATTGCAGAATAATAATAATAATGATAATTATAATAATAATAATAATAATAATAATAATAATAATAATAATAATAATAATAATAATAATAATAATAATAATAATAATAATAATAATAATAATAATAATAATAATAATAATGATAATGATAATGATAATAATAATAATAATAATTATAATAATAATAATAATTTTATTGTCTGCCTCAAAATAATACATAAATTCGCCATTTCACAACAATTATGGCAAACAAAGGGTGGAGTGTTAGGTCTGATGACCAATTCTTCCACACTCTCCTAAAAAATTTCAAATAAACACAAATATTCTATATAAACCCTGACCAATTACAATGTTTTTCAATGAATGAACATATAAATAGACATAGAAATAAAACGATACGAAACGCTTATTCGAAAAGGGGGAGACGTTTTCGGCATTTATACGTGAATTGTAATCTCAATCTATAATTTTCAATGTTTAAATTTTAATTCGTAATCTTAGGTTGGGGAGTGACTATTCCCATACAAATTGTTATTGTCATAAAGGAAATGAACTTTATCATCATTATTAGCATGTCTTCAAAAAGTACCACGTATATTTATATGCAATTGAGTAGGCATGTGTCATCTATCGAAGCAGTGAAATGGTAAGGGTTTTCTTTCAATTGTGATTTTTCCAATATATTCAATTGCAAGAGTACGTATGTTTTTGAAGCCTCTCATTGATCATTCTCTGATGTCAAAATATCTTCTCACAAGATTAGCGTCAATGCTATTTTCCATCTCGTGTTTCGACGATGATAACTTGCAAAAATCAATAACAAATTATCGATAATCACCACGAGAGACATTTATTAATCGTTTTTGAACTACAGGGCGTGTTGCGGATCTCTCTCAGAATTATCATAAATTGTTTTGTGTTTCGTTTCAGCTGAGAGGAAATTGTTAGCTACAACTTGTTTACAGGCAATATTCGATTCCCATTCGAATTGGTATTTCTGCTCTGGACCTGGCTTTGCCTTCTCGCGTAGGATGAGCAAGTTCATTGCAGACTTTAATTATAACTAAGAAAAGGCATTGCAGGTATTTGAACGAGTGGCCACAAGCTGTAGGAGTGTACAAACTTATTTTTTCAAATCAGATCTATTGTTTGTTTTGTCTATTGATAGTTATTATAGAGTCAAGGGAATGGCATATTGAACAAGGAAATTGTAATATTATGAATGATATCCTAATAATGATAATGAGATCTTCCATTCATGATGATCACAAAAATTTTACGTAATTTGTGTTCATCTAAATAAAGTTCAATACTATTCAAGATAATTTCTTGATTCTATAAAGAAACATGATTCCGATCATATATAAACATACCAATCGCTTTTAATGTCGAATATTTCATCAATTTTCCTACAGGAAGGTGCACAACAGTTTTGAGATAATTGAATCCTTCATTCATGGAACATAAAATGATAAGGTGTCAGCTTGAAGATGATTCTCAACTTCATCAGAATCCAGCGTGAGATAACTTCAACATAATCTGTAATAATCCAAATGAAATTGAATATTGATTGTATGAGAGTAACATAATTTCAATCAAATAAAATATTTCAAGTGCTTTCAAGATGTTGGATATTTTATCAATTTTCTCATAAAAATGTCCACAAGACCTTGACCTATTTCGCCAGGACAAATACTTGATAACTTCAAGATAATTTAAAGAATGAGCACCTGTGGGGCAATCATTTTGTAAATTTTCGACGATATCTGCATTATCATAATCATTGAGATAGTGATGGACCCGTAACGACCCAGCAATAACTTAGCGATGGCCCAGTAATAGTTTAATTCGATTCAACTCTGTCTTCATATTTTTGCTTCATGAATCTGCTGTATGGTAGTTGCAAATACAATTGGCTCGGTCGTTAGTCAGAGTGCACCTCTGGAAAAAATAAACAAGTGCAGAATCATGTAAGAATTCTTCTTGTTCCTGAACATAAATGGTGTCGAATTTTCGGTAGCGATATTACGGGGGGTCCTGCATCATACTGACCATAATAATTCTCAAAAATGTCATTACTTAATGATGTATATAAAATTATCATAAGAGGCTTAAATATATACGTTTCGCAGCCTTCTACCTAGACATATACGGTGGAACATTTTATAATTTACATCGTGTTCTCGGTTTAATTGGTGCAGGCTCTGCATAATATACCAGCTGCTATAATTGATTGTTGATGATCACGCATCCAACAGTGGTCAACATCGGGATTTGGAATAAATTGAAGGCAACCAGTCGAAACTCAAATACCAAGTCGAGAACTGGTTGGTATTTCTTAGAGGTTCACGCATAGCTTTTCGGTTTTCGCGGGACACATTCCTGATGAAGAATTTGTTGAATTCATTTACAATTACGTAGATTTTTATCTTATTTGTAGACACATTTTTTGTTCGCCTTGTTTTTCGAAGGAATATCAAATATTTTTGTGAGAATTGCAGATGATAGACTATCAGACGAAGAGGAAATATTTTCTTCCATTTATATAAGCGAGAACGAGATACGCATAAAATAACATGAATTTTTATGGAATAACATCTTCTGGAAACTCTCATATATTTTGTGAGTCCATGATAACGAAATGTTTCAAGCTGATTAGTATATAGCGTGTTGGGGAAAGTTTTTTCTTTAATCATTACTGAATTGGACGTGTGATCAATAGTATCAGGCTCCAAGCCGCAAGATCTACAAGTTTGGTCACCTTGATATAGCCCCATTTTTAGAGTGTAGAAGGTAGAGTGTAGCTGAGTCTTCCCTAGTTAGTTCGTTAGCTATTTCATGGTCTTCTATTCCACTGTGTCTAGAAACCCAGATGAGTCCAATTCCTAACAAGAGTTTTCCAGACAAACCTGACTATTCTCGTGAGAGATTTCTCGTTACATATTCTCGCGCATTGCAAAATTGCCTGTAATAAATTCCCGCACCAGGACCTTGCTCCGTATTAGATCAGTTCATCTTGCTCTTCTCTCTAATGAGGTCTTCATGCCAGTTCCTTCGATCTGGGATGAATACTTGAAAAGTTTCTTTGTTATAACTATTGAAATCAAGAATTGCCACTCACACCAAGAAAGCATTATATTTTTGAATTCAACAGTCACATTCAGTATATGATAGCTTTTCCGAATTTTCAATCACTTTCTCAATATTTTGCCTGATATTTCCCTACTTCCATTTCTAACAATCTCTATATGATAAATATCTCACAGAATTTTGTTTCAGAACATGAATACAAAAATGAAGAAGATCCGGGCATATGCAGATAACAAACATCCCTACACCATACTATCATTATTACAAAGTCTTGGATATGTAACGGCTCTAACTAAGCACCTTGAAGTCGGCGATACACAGACAGATTTTATCTGAATTCGATCTACTAGAGTTCATCATTGAGAGATTATGGAAGTTGAGATGTATAATGAACAAAAACCAATGTACGATGTAGTTTCATATAATAACATTAATTTCCTTTCGCTTATGACATTTCTATGAATTCTGGAATTCTTATAAGAAATGTCATATGTCATTTGTGATGAATATTCTGATGAATGCCATAGTTCTAATTAAAAATCTCAAAACTCAAAAATTCCTTCTCCTACTGTGTACCTCACCAAATTGATTAGGAATCGATTTGAATGAATCCTCAGAAAACTGTCATAAATATGTCCATCGGATCCACTCGTGACAGATACTCGCAGAGCGCCTCCATCTCGAGGAAATAAAGACACAAAAATATACGACGTTTATGTGCTCAGAATCTATAATGCACCGGCATCAAAGCGTCTAATCTGAAGGAAAGAAAGCCAAGAGAGAGCCGGTCACGATAAGTAGTTTGACATGATGGCAGAATGATATAACGTTTGAATATTATGAATATATTGTCGAGATCCACTGAAGCTGTACTTCATTATTTCATGTTTACTGTCGGTACTGATATTATAAATACTGATGGATTCATGTCAAATCGTTTTCTCGTTGACATTGAAGTAGTATTCACAATGATGGCAGGAGTGAATATCTCTTCTGACATTGGTGAGATTTTTTTAATTTGTGAAGATTTAGATGTGTCAGGAAATGAAACAAAATTTTTCAGTTAGTTCATTCAGTAAGTATGATGAGAGAAAAAAAAGTACAGGGTGGCCAGATTTTGGTAATAAGGTAACTAGATAACTATAGGAGGTAGCATACCTGATATATATATTTTTTTTTGATTTTTCTGGCGATTCCAAAAATTGTCTACTTTCGTTCGTTTTCGAGTTTGATTTTTCGACATACGAATATCATGGTTGTAGTGAAGTTTTAAGAAAATGACTTGGGCATTTTTTCCTTTCATTTCAGTGGTGTACAGAGAATTTTCTAAAACTGTTTAGTTACGACCTAAAGTTGTATTTATTCAAATATAAATCATATAACAATATTTGAAAGCATGACCATTTCGTTTTTTGATTCGACTCTGTCAAGTTTTGAAATTCTATATACATAAACAAAAAAAATCTCACAGAATCTGTTAATGGTTTCTATGGATTCAAGAACCTCAAAATATTTATTGCACTCGTACAAGAAACACCCAATTCACACCATCTTGAATTGTTTATTGGTATATCTATTTCAAATAGAAGGAATGTCTTTCTTGTATGATAATAATGACATCACATAAACAACGTAGCATAACAGAACACGATATTATTAATTAGTAAATTAACATAACAACGAAACTATGATTAAATTTCCACCTATTTTAATACCGTTTCACTCGTTATCTGATACAATCTGAAGAATTCTGAGAATTAGAAATGCTACTGTATTCAATATATCTTTGAATTCATCAACTAAAAACGAAATATGTATTTTGATTTGGTTGGTACTCTCGAATGAATTCCAAACAATAAATTGTTAACAATAAATATCTTAAATCCTCATTATGTAGAAGAGAATTGAAACCAGGTTTAATGAATTCGTTATCTGTTGTATTTAATGCTCCTTTGTTGTCTTGAGAATGGGAATCTTTTGTTTTCAGTTTGTTTTACTCGAAATATGGCTATTAAACATACAATTGAGAATTCATATTTGATTGAGTGAGAAAATGAAAGTAATATGAGAGAACAATGCCATATTTGAGACTGACCGAAACAATAAACTGTTTTCTGAATACTTCCAGAATATCTTGAAATATTGAATGAGTATTTAGACTTCTTATAATGACATTGATCTGCAACTTATTTTCCAGGGATTATGTAAATAATGTCAATATGGCGGTATATATCCGTATAGATTTTTTCTTGTTTTTTCAGTGAGAGAATAATATAAGCATTCTCCTGAATAGTTATCAAAGAATTCAAATAATCACTCGACGATGAATGTTGGTATTTATTCATGGAAAATTATTTTGCCAAATAAAAACTGACGAACTTATTGCTACTTGAAGAGAAAACATTTCGTTAAGTTTTTTTCATGATTGCTTAATACTTTTTTTCATCTTGTGATAAAAATAGTTTTTCAGATTTTTTATAGCATCATGTCATATCACCAAAACAGAATTCAAACGGAGTGAAGAAGAGCAGGACCTACAGTTTATATTGGAATCCGAACCACTCGTATAGTGGACTCACGCGAAGAGAAGAGTAATAATAGAGCAGTCGAAGATCGACATTAGAAAACTTTTTTAGATGAAACATTCTCTCAAAGCCAGTCACCTGATTTATACTGCACATCGGCGTCTGAGAGAAAAAAACGAATGCAGTATGTAAATATGGCGTAGGCAGCAAGTCACTTCTCCGCTCTCCCATTCGAATGATTTTATTTTCGAGACGAGATTCCTGCCTGCTGGTTCTGATTATTTTCGCTGTTAAAAAGGTGCGATTTATTACTTATGCCAAATAAGGTTTGTCGAACGAGTCATACGATTCATTGCCGCAAAAAAAATACAAAAAGAACAGCAGTCGCAGATTGAAACCGATGCCAACCAAACGAATTCTGTGTACCTACCAGTTTTGTGTCCGACAAATATTTGTTGACGAAAAAGCTCCCAAAGTTACCGACACAAAGTTTGAATATACGGGACATTTCAAAATATGTGGAATGTACTAGAACATGATGATTAGAGTTTCTATGAATATACAGGAGTTCCAAATGGTGTCACGATAGAATATCAGAATGCAGTCACATTATAGAATGTCACAATTTACTCTTATATCTTCAAATATCGAATGTGAATGTTCGAAGTGTTTTCTCTAAACTATCGCTGGTTCATCGCTGAGCCATTATTGGGCAATCGCTGTGCCATCACTGGGCCGTTGGTGGGCCATTGCTGGGCGATCGCTATGACATCGCTGTATCATCCAAAATATTTCAACTCTGATGATTATGCTGAAAGAATTTCCAGAATGTAGTTGTTAAAATTAACTTATACCTTCAAGGTCGTAGGAAAAATAGGAGGCGTGCCTCACCAGGTACAATAATGGCGAATTTATTCATTTATTGCTATTACGGTTCACTGTATATTAGAATGATTAAGAATTTGATTGAAGTAATCGATTCCTCTATCAATTATTATACAATCGAATGTGGATCTGGTGGCATCATCACATCGAAACAATATCGTAGAGCTTTCTTTAAACAACAGTTGAGACATCACTTGGCCATCGCTGGGCCATTGCTAAGGCATTGCTTCATTATCCAAATTATTTCAGTTAAAAAATTATGCTTTCCGATAGAATATTCGAAATGAGTAATAGTTGTCAAATCAGTATATTAAATTGGAAATATGTACCTTCAAGGTCGCAGAAGAAGTCGGAGGCGTGCCTCATCTGGTATAATACTTGCACGTAACACAATTTACGGTTCACTGGCTGTTCTAACGCTTCGATAAAGAAATTAATTGAAATAATCGATTCCTTTATCGGGACTTTCAATTAATATACAATTAAATGATGATCTGGTGGCGTTATTACATCGAAAACCTTTCAATTAGATCTTGTAGAATTAATGGCGTTTTTACTTTATGGACAGACAATGTGTACCCTACATCTGATTTACATACTGGTTGAGCACATAACCAACCACTTCATTCAGATAGCACTCTTGCGTGGGGGGTCTGCCTTTGATATATTCCCAATTACCTGTAT
Source organism: Plagiodera versicolora (assembly GCA_037013635.1). Classification (NCBI taxonomy): domain Eukaryota; kingdom Metazoa; phylum Arthropoda; class Insecta; order Coleoptera; family Chrysomelidae; genus Plagiodera; species Plagiodera versicolora. Next base: position 3,249,639 of record CM072991.1, on the reverse strand, counting down.
TGGTGTTATAAAATTAGAACAATGGAAATGATAATACGTATCTCTATTATTTTCATCGCTGTGAATCACATGGAATTATCAGTTCCTAACTCAATTTACAATCTGTCAAATATAAAACAATAGGTGGATGTTATGTACAAGAAATAGTAACTTGTTGGGTCAAAACCCTGTGGTTATACCCCATATTATATAGTTTACTGTATGAACTGCTCATGGCCCAGGCTCATCAACAGAAGCAATGAAATTACATATGATAGGTCAAAAAAAACACAGAGATTATAGTTGACAAGCACAGAACAACTATATATATTGTACACTAAACTAAAATTTGTTGAGTCTGCGTCTGATAATTGGTTCAATCCTTAGATTTTTGGCCAGGCCACGATCGTATACATAGGTCTTGCAACTCGGGTGGTGGGGGAATTTTGCAAGATATAATATTTCTGTCATTGATTTTATTTACCATTCAAGTCCTAACCGTTTGTTTTGTTGTCAAAGATTAATCACGTGATTATACCCCTATGTCCTCCTAGCGGATGATTATGGAAACTTTTTCTTCAAAACTGGTGCCACCACCCACCACTCAAAATTGCCATAGATTCCAGACCTTATGTATATGACCGTGGGCCAGGCTATTGGGATGAGACTCCAAGCTTTTGACATTGACACTCTGATTCTTTCTTTGACCGATATAACTTGAATATCACGTGCAATGATATTATTTGGTACAAACCAGTGAGAACTTGTTATCATCCCCAACACTTTGGATTGAAACTTTCCAATTATGTCGATTTTTAAGAACGATGCTGATCTCCATAGCTGGTTTCCCAGGGATCCCCAGATGTGTTTTGTTAATCAAAACCTCATTCTCGAGAAACAGGATTCACTTTCTATCATTAAATATAATTATTTCAAGTTTTATTACAAGCTGTTTTCTTTTTGTGAAGATGAGTTTCTTTCAGGAAAGTCTTCCATTTTCGACTGTGGTATTTCTCGACAGGTGTAGGTTGTATTGTCTGATGTAGGAAGATCAGACGTGAATATTGAATATTCCTTATTAAATCCATGCTTTTATCAGATAAAGTGCCGAATGTTCGTCTGAATATTTTAGTGTCTTTCTGCAACGTAGGATTTCAGAAATATAACAGAGAGCAAGACTTACAAGTCTGGCATGATTTTATTTGTGATCACTTGTACCAACCAAGACCAAAAACACTAAGGTACAACAACCAAGAGGGTTCTCCTCCAACACAGTAGTGGAGGGAATAACATATGCACGTGCAGCCCAGCCAGCTCCGGAAAATAGTCAAAGAAACCAGATTGAAACACAGTCATTGATGCAGATGATGGAAACCCTTCTTCAAAAATTTGATGCACAATAAAAGACAATGAAAACTCTTGCCGACCGAGTAACAAATCTAGAATATCGTAGCAATGGTGCGATTCCTCGAAATCTCCAAAAATAAATCAATGGCCGCAAAAGACCTAAGAATAGCTACCTGGAATGCCAATGGGCTCCGAAACAGGCAAGAGGAGATACAAATATTTTTGGATACACAAAAAATCGACATTTGTCTGATATCTGAAACACATTTCACTAATCAAACATATATTAAACTAAAGGGATTCAAAATTTACCATACAATTCACCCTCAGAACCAAGCAAGAGGGGGCAGTGCCATCATAATCAAAGAAACCATCAACCATCACGAAGATCGACACTTTCAGAAAGATGAAATGCAGATAACAACGATTGGAATTGAAACCAACAAACAGACACTATTGGTTGGAGCAATATATTGCCCTCCTAGACATAACCTCAAAAAAGACAATTACCTAAGCTTCCTCAAGAATATTGGGGAGAGATTCATAATCGGCGGTGATTACAATGCCAAACACACAGACTGGGGATGTAGACTCACCACCACGAAAGGCACTGAACTCAACAAAGCCATCAATGAAATAGGGGGTCACGTTATTTCCACAGGAACACCAATATACTGGCCAACAGATACAGACAAAATCCCTGATCTCCTGGACTTCTTCATTTTCAAGAAAGTCTCCGCAAGCTTCATCAACATTGAAGAAAACTTCGACCTGAATTCTGACCACTCACCAGTTATCTTGACACTGAGTGAAAAAATAATCAGGAGAAAAAACAAGCCAACCCTGACCAACAAAACAACGGACTGGGAAAGTTTTAAGATGAATTTGCAAAACGACATCAACCTGAATATTCAGTTGAAGAGCAAAGATCAATTAGAAAAAGCAACAGAAGAATTCAACGCTATGGTCCAGGAAGCAGCATGGAAAAATACTAGAGAAATCACCCATAAAACCATAGGAAACAATTATCCAGCTGAAATAAGACAACTTGTCAAGGAAAAAAGGCAAGCCAGAAGACGGTGGCAACAGTCCCGGGACCCAGAAGATAAAACAGTTTTGAATAATAAAACCCAGCAGATCAAGCGGGAAATTCATAAACTGAAAGAAGAATCCATAAGCAACTTCCTTATGAACTCAACGGCAGATAAGGAAACTGATTACTCTTTATGGAAGGCGACACGAAAACTGAAAAGACCAATAACTCAAATTCCACCTTTACGAATGCCAGATGGGGAATGGGCCAGGAATGATAAGCAGAAAGCCGAATTATTTGCAGAACATCTAGAAAAAATATTCACACCGAATGAATGCGACATTGATATTTCCCATGAAGAGATAGTAAACACTGAAAGTGAGAACATTAGGTTATTCACACCCAAGGAAGTGGCTGATGAAATTAAAAACATTAACCCCAAAAAAGCTCCTGGATTTGACCTCATTACCGGAGATATACTGAAAAACCTACCCAAAAAGGGCACCGTCATGCTCACCTACCTTTTCAACGCAGCTATTCGACTGAAACATATCCCCGGTGTGTGGAAAGTAGCAGAAGTGATTATGCTTCCCAAACCAGGTAAACCTCCAAATGATGCTGGATCCTATAGACCAATATCTCTGCTACCAATAATTTCCAAACTATTCGAGAGACTTTTACTCAAGAGACTGAAACAAATAATTGAAAACACCAACTTGATTCCCAATCATCAGTTTGGTTTTAGACATAAACACTCAACGATAGACCAGGTACATCGAATTACTGATATCATCGAAAAGGCGCTAGAGGATAAACAGGTATGCTCAACAATTTTTCTAGATATTGCACAGGCTTTTGATAAGGTTTGGCACGAAGGACGCATCCACAAGCTGGAGAGAGTCCTTTCAAAACAATATGTTGAAATCCTGAAATCTTACTTATCTGACAGACTCTTCAGGATAAAACAAGAAGACGATTTCTCTCAATTAAAAGAAATAAAGGCTGGAGTGCCTCAAGGAAGTGTCTTGGGTCCTATACTCTACCTGCTCTACACCAGTGACTTACCAAAGACAAGAAACACAAAAATCGCTACTTTTGCAGATGATACCGCCATACTCGCTGTGCGAAACACTGTAGAGGATTCTACGATTCATCTTCAAGAGGCCACTGACCAGATCACCATGTGGACCAGAAAATGGCGAATTAAACTGAATGAACAGAAATCGGTACATATCGTTTTTGCATAAAAAAATACTTCAAACAGGCCAGACGTCAGGATCAATGGAAACATAGTTCCATACCAGAACTGTGCGAAATATCTCGGAATGACGTTAGATGCAAAATTAAAGTGGAAAGAACACGTCAAGAAAAAAAAAGAAGAGCTCCACATAAAATATAGAAAGCTATACTGGCTACTGGGAAGAAATTCGAAGTTGTCAGTACATAACAAATTACTGATATATAACCAGGTTTTGAAACCAACCTGGACCTATGGCATTCAATTGTGGGGGTGTGCCAAACCGACACATATAAAAAAAATACAAACATTCCAGAACAAAGTCCTGAGGAACATTGTGAATGCCTCTTGGTACGTGCGCAACAGTGACATTCATCGAGACCTAGGAGTCGCTGATGTTGCTGCCGAAATAAAACGCTTCGCTCACAAACACGAAGTGCGTCTCCATCAACACGTCAATGTCGAGGCCCTCCAACTCCTGGACAACGACAACCTGAAAAGAAGACTCGACAGGACGAAGCCCTTCGAACTGGTTTAAGTTATTTAGTGAAAAGCAGAGCACAGTGTAGTGTGATGTGTGAAAATCATAAATAACTACAGGACATCAATGGATGAACTTAAGCTGATAAGTACCTAGATTTAAGATTAGCAAAAAATAAATGGTTGGTCTTAGAGACCAGTTTTAATACGTGTGCCAATAAAAAAAAAAAAAAAACTTGTACTAATGATCTAAATATGAATTGATGCTTTGAAATAGCTCTTTTGGCCCCAAGAGTTGGCAAAATCCTCGTTCTGAATATCTTTTTCAACATAAAGAATTTGTAGAAAGAGACTTCACCTTGACTTTTCGCATTTCGCAAAATATAATGACTGTTGGATTTTTTATATTCATTCAGTTTTCAGAACGCTCAAACATACAGAATCCATCTGTTCCGATACAAGTGATCATTAGTTGAACATCAATTCATGTGGGGACAGACTGAAAGTTTTTACCAGAAGTAATCAACATTCATTCATAATGATTCACTTCCTTCTCTGCATCATATTCCTAGTAAATCCAATTTACTTCTCATATACTCGGGCACTTTTTATCTCAATATATCATTCCGTTTCATGGAATTTTCATTTTCCTCAAAGCCCATCCGACAATTTATCGTACAATTAGCCGCAAAATACTACATCCAACCTTTTTTTAAAATCGCAACTGTGAAAGCGTTTCTCCGCGTTTAAATACAATGAAACCCTTTAAAGTGAATCACCCATTGTCTTCGAATGTTCCTTTCGGTCATTGGTGTGCGAAGTACCTACTGCAGAAGGGTTCCTCCGTAGCATGGATGGCATTCATATCGCAGTAGTCATAATATGGCATTTCCATTGCATGGGAAATCCAATTAGTAGGTATAACTAGAGTATTTATTCAATTCATCTGAAAGAATGTTGATCTTCCAATGCATCTAAATAATTCGTTCATTTTCTCATACACCTCTAGGGATTAGAAAGTAAACAAAAAACGTTGTGTGAGAGAGGACTTTTTTGATAACATGCCATAGTCCTCAGCAAGTTAATTTACAGAATTTTCAATGAGAGATGATGCGCTTCTGAACATCCTTCTACTATGATAGGTATGATAACCCGGTATTGATTTCAGCAATTTTGAGCTATTAGATTCACTGTCATTTGTCATTTAGGCATGATTGAAGAAGAATTCCATGTGCATTTCCAGTCCTTGCTCCAACCTTTTTCCGATGATCACAGTGCAAAGTAAATCGAAATAATCATCGAGCGGTCACCTACACTCAACTTGACTACATCAAAATTTTTATCACTGTTGATATTGAAGTATTTACAAAGTGGCAGCTTTTTTGGTTGTAATAAGATGTCAAATAACTCAAAAAATACCATCAAGTAAGTTGCTTGGAATTATTTCACATTGATATCCTTCCGATAAATGACAAGTTCATCGATTATTGAAGAGCAAGGTACAAACTTGAAAACATTTCGAAACTTTATTTCACCAAAGCTTCATCTCCTGATGAAAATACAGATTTGAGATAGCATATTATATCAATTTTTCCAAAATTAAAACTTCGTAAGTGGAATTTTGAACGAGGTGAAGAAGAGCAGGACCTTCAGTTTGTATTGGAATCGGAACGGAATTATTGATAACTTTTTTGGTTGAAATAAGCAGTCAACTAGCTTAAAAATTACTATCGACTCAGTTGCGTTCAATCAATTTGAGTGGATGATGATAATCCTCATTGTTCAGGATATTTATCTCAGGCTACTGTCTTAGTTTTCTATACTAGATTGTCTCACGTAGCACATGTACAAAGAATCGATCGTCATTTATTTAACAGTGGTGGTTCTGACCTGTTGTGCCAAATTTGGTGATTAAAAAGTTTTTTCTTGTGTTTCCCGAGTGGTTTCATAAAAAATGAATCATAGGAGCAGATGAAGGCTTACAAGTCTTTGCGAGCCTATAAGTATTATGAGGCTGGAATTGTTTTGAAAGTTTTGGCAAAGAAAATTGATCCACATTTTGTTGTTGTCCAAGGTAGATTATGTACCTTAATATTATCTAAAGCTTGTTTGATAGATGGAGGTTATAGTAATATTCATAAGTTTTGATAGTTTTCCCTTGTTTATTGAAGAATGAGAATGAGAAAAAACAATTAATTCTGACCTGTGATTACGTTTAGATTATTGATTTGTTGCCCCACAAGCAATATGGCCGCCTGTCAATGACGTCACCTTGGAATGGTCTACAGAAGTTATTTATTCCTTATTAAACATTCCTCCATATGTTGAACATGGAAAAATCTGCTAGAGTAACACCAAGAGGCCACCAAGATGACTAAACTTGACACCACCAGAAAATTCTATCAGTGTTGATAAAATTTTTCCAGATGGGCAGCAAAAAAACGGGAGTACTTCCCCACGCCTATGGTGGTAATATTCCTGAATAAGCTGGTAGTTCTGTAATCGAGTATTTTGCGTCTGACACTTTACGTATAGAGAAGCTCGTAAAAGACTGTACATGGTCATAATGAACATGTTATAGCCTCACAATGGCGTGGAATGGAAATAATGCAAATCGAATTCGGTTAGAATGGACGTCAGGTTGAGTAAGAGAATATGGAGCAGAGTCAGTTATTGATATCTGCTGACATGTTGGTTGTTCATTTATTTAATCTATCTATAGCAATAAAATCATTATTATGCAATGGATACTATAATGATTGACCACTATGATCAATATAATGACTAGAATTATGAAATCTATAAACGAAACTACTTCGGAAGAACTTCTTTTTTTTTGTCGATCATGGAATTACACAAAATCATGACTATTTATATTCTAATAAAACGATCATTGACTCTTTTATACATAATACCGTGATAATTGAACGAGAGTTGGAAAGGTTGTTTGGATTACTTACTTCATTTGTATAAACAATTCACATCTCAATATACAAAATCGGTGCTAAAATAGTATCTCAAGGATTATAAACTACAAAGTGTGGTTCATTCCATTTGTCAAAAGGCGTAGCTTCCGATGGCGCGAATTAATAATATGATGATAATTATTCATCTTGAATAGTCATATATAGGGTGAGTCAAAAATATGTACCGATCTTTCTGAGGGGTCATGGTAAATTGAAAAAAAATATATACAGGGTGATTCATTGGGAAGTGGGCGTACTGTAAGCGTAGGTAGAGGTCACCTAGCTGGTTCTGAAAAAACCCTATATGATGGGTCTAGCCCCCTAGGTCTAGCATTTAGAGACGAAAAAGGTATTATTTTAAATTTCGTATCACCTTTTCATCGAAAAAATTAATTTAGACTCAAATTAACAGGTACAAGAATGGCATGCGGAAGTACCAAACTCATTCGTTTAGCAATAATTTTTTCTGCTCTTTCCTATCTGCAAACGTATTTTCCGAAATTTGGTCATACAGGGTGATGTATTGAACTAATGAAGTTCCTTTGATTTTTTCGAGTCCGTACCTGGATTATTAGTTTCAATCATTCAGATATCGATAGCATACAGGATAATGAGTTTATGTTCTGAAAATTAATATACAATGCGGATCGTAAGTTATGAGCCATTGTAGAAATAAGGGATATTCACAAAACACTCTGTATCTCGCTTATACAGGGGCTAGACCCATCATATAGGGGTTTTTTAGAACCAGCTAGGCGACCTCTACCTACCCTCTCAGTACGCCCACTTCCCAATGAATCACCCTGTATATATCCTATAAATCCTTCCAATCCTGCCATTCTTCAAATGTCGATTGAAAATCGCACAAATATAACTGATCAGAAAAACACGACACGAAGAAATTAACTGATGTTGCTATTCTAAAATGTCAAAATTCAAAACGGAATTGGTTATGGCCTCCTGAAATATTTTTACTGAACTTCTCAATTGATCTGCTGATATCATGTGACTACAAAAACTCGAAAACGTTTAAATTTTTTGTATTCTGACGAGGGCGCCTGTTCCATGTAATGTTCATGTAATTGTCGTCTATCGAAGTATTATATTCTCTGACCATAACGAAGAAAATTCTGTTCAAAATTGGCAATGGGCTTGCAAGTTTTTGGATCAAGATCAAGATAAGAAAAGTCTGTGTTTCATCAACTGGTGATACAATTTTTGTTACTTATCATCTGCTTGAGAATGAATGGGGATAATCTCTCTTTGTGAAAAAATTCTATTGATAAGTTCATCTTGGGTACCTACACTGAATATATCTTCATTCGTGGATCGCCCTTGAGAACGATTCCACATTGTACTCATCATCTCTGATTGATGTCCTAGTTCTTAATTTCTTAAATTTTGCTAGGCATATTCAATATAGGAACTGCAGTTTTCTTCAGAATCCAGAAACTCGAAAATGCAATCATAATGAAAATGAAACTAGACTTCTTTCCAATGTAATATGATCATAATTGATGAGGTCATCAAAATCAGTGCCTATTGATGATTTCATACACAAATTGTCACAATATAAAATGGGACTGTTTAGTTTCGAAACTCGTGAACTTACAATCTGCATTATCCACAGTATGTAAATCCAAAATGGTCCGGCAGTGACGTTCGTCTTATGGAAATGAACCATCCATGGTTTATAATCAGACGTCTCGACTTCATAAGAAAGCATGTTTGCCATACGCATGAATCCTTCTGCGGAAACCAGAAACTGTTTGGGAGTAAAAAATATTGTCATCCATGAAGGACTCAGTCGACAAATATGTATTGAATCACAAGAGGACATTCGATATTGTAGACGTGACACCATCATAACTTCTCGTAGCATATTTTTTCAATTATTTATGAAAATCTTTTTCGAGAGTTACACTTCAAGAGTCATTCTTAAGGTAATTATACAGATAGCATGGTTGGGTGTTTTTTGGATAAAATTGAAATAACTACAATAATCAGGAATGGGCTGATCTACACTATAAACCCTGAAGACATGGTACCACCAGGTGCTACACTATCAAAAAAAAGTAACAAAGTGTATGGACAATGAGAAAGAAATATAATCTGAAAATAATAAAATTGATACCTCAAAAATTTCAGGAGAAATACTGCTAGATGTCATAAGTGAATGAAGACCCCAATCTCCATACTATTCAATTTCATTCATTTGTTACAACCATCCAACAGCGGAGGCCTCTTACATAATGGGAAAATGACATAACATCATGAATAATAATATGGCAAAAGAAAATAAGAGCAAATAAATAAATGAGAGCAAGAAATGTACAAACACTGGAACAGTGTGCAGGAGATGAAAGAAAATGATTTTGATAGTTGTAGACATATCAAATCGGCCATGAGAGGACAATGTGAGTACTGATATCAATACTTCATGAAAGTAAACAGACCATATTATCTTAAGGCCAAAACTACGTGGTGTTGTTACAATATGATTATATCATCTCCGTTTGAAATTAAAAAAAGTGAAAATGAATTTTGAACGTCCTGTATGATATTGGAAAACGGGTTCCATCGAAACCAATAGCCTGAAACCTCTTTGATGCTTAGTCAGAATTAAAAGGGATGGTTTCTATACATTTCGGTATTATTCAGTTTTCAATTGTACCCAGCATTTTCAAAAAGAAAACAATAAATCGAAAACGGTTATAGTTAGGTATATGGTACCGTTTTATTTTTCCCTAAACTATTCAAAACTGTAACAAAATACCGGGTGCTCCATTTAAAAAAACACAACTTTGATATGTCACACTTTTTTGAGCCACCCTGTATACTCCGAAATAATTTCCTTTCGCAGCCCCAATGAATATACAGATAATAAAAAAAAGGAATTACCAGAATATCCAATGATTTGGTTTACAGAGACCGTGTCGTATAGGGTGCCCCACCCTGTATAATTCAGTATGATTCAATATTTTAGCATAGTTTGAGTTTGACAATAAATATTTCCACTTTCGCAGGAATATGAAATCATGAAATAAAACTGCCCAACCAAGTCTCCAATTTCACCACCAGATGGCGTCCAGCCTCTTCGTTCCGTTTATTACGCGCACCACTGTACGCCCCATCGCTGATTGACTTATGATGATTGTTTCGGACGCCTTCCACAGCCTGCTCGATGGTTTCGCTCTTCATCGCCCATCTTCAAGCGATTCCTCATACACGGACGATTATTTATAGGCCAGCCTGTGTGGGTTCTGTGTCGCATTCCTATGGTGTTCTTCTTGAAGATCGAACACCACGGAAAAGCAATCTGGACACATGTAGTGATTTACGATATGCATGGAAAATGTATTTGGTTCTCTTTGCTGTCAAAAAGTGCTTGGAATTTGAGGGTTACCATATTGGTGAGGTGTCTTGAAGATGGCTGCATTTTTGGTTAAGATTTCTCGAAAACTGTTTTCAATGGACAGTTCAAATAAGTGAGTGATATTTCTAAGGTTCTGCCCTGTAAAGAAATGAGATCTGGGGTTGTCCATGGTTTGATATAAATGAAACGTCCTTGTGATATTCATAGACCAGGTTTGTTTGCGGACAAAATAATTTCGATAAGTGGAATCCTAAATTTGATCCTCTGATTTGTAGTAACTAATTCAAATATTTTGTTTAACTTTATAGAAAATGAAGTGTAAACTGTTATAACGACACTCAAGGAATTGTACATATTTGGACCTTATAGACAAAGAGAAACTTATTTTCGACCAATGTTAGTGATTGCGTAAAAATAAATTATTATTCGAACGTTATTGCGTATAGTCTGTCATTACCGCCTGTCGTCTTTTGTTGCACCGTGAATCTGCTGATTTTTTTTTCAATAATTATATTCATGTGTTACTATATCAGGGCATCACGTTCACGAAAGAAATACTTCCCCAATACTTCAGCTGCTTCCACAGCTTATTTAATGCTTGATGGAGGATCAGACTCTTCCGTATCATCTTCGTCATGTTCTTCTCATTGTTCTTGGACTTCAGTTATATTTATGCTATATAAAGTGAATCATAAAAAACAACTCAAACCAGACAGATAATCGATTAATGAGAAATGGACATTGTCATGACCGTCGGTTATAGAGCATCTGCGAAGCTTCACAAAATGATGGTGTCTTTCTCGTCTGAAGGTAAACAAAATTTCTGTTCTTTTAATTTGTACAGTGTTAGTTGGACGTTCAATATCACATTGCTGTGATTGGGTGTGACGCCACGTGCATATGCTTCATGCAATGCGATGGTGTTACAGTACTTATAGATGATGTAACTGGATGGAAATTAGTATGTTTTGAGATTGTTCGATGAACAAGTTTCTCTCCAAGAAAAAGTATTCTTTGTCACTCCCGATACCTCCAAGAATATGTGTTCAAAATTGGATGATAATCGGTTAAGTAGTTTTCACGTGAATGCCAGACAAACATTCTTAATCTAACATTTATAATATCAGTAGGGAAGAGATGTCAATTAGAAATACATGTGGAAATTGTTGATTTACAGCATTTCACAATACATATATTGATGTTATATTATTCCAATCATTGCATATTAACATGATTCTAAACTCTCAGAAATCATCCATTCATTGAAATAAGGATGAACCCTGATGACTAGATGCGTAAATGCTTGGGACATGCTGAGAATTTTATCAATTTATTCTAGGGTTCTTGATATATGTCAGGTATAACAATAATTGTAGGATATTCCTTCGTTTTGAAATATTCCTTGTAAATCAAAGAAGGTAAATCGGCAGCATCAGTTAAAGATGCTATGGATAAATTACCAGCCAACAATGATACGATTTCTTGTACACTGAGAAATTACACATAACAGTAAGTGTTCAAGAAATCAATCAATGTACATTTCATGATTATAATTTGACTTTCAAGAAGCAGCTGAGATGACAATCACAAGAAGAACATTCCAGAGATCTTCATCATGCATTTATGCAAATATCAACAGCTCATTTGTTCGGAATCGATGTAACGAGTGCTTATTACAATTTCGATCTGTTAAAATACGACATCTTTCCGCTTCGTTTGATCACCCATTAAATCATACGATAATACGCATCTTTAATATCTACCTGGTGACATTTACGACTTCTACTTATGTTCCCTACGCATGCTGGATGCTGGAGGATCTCGAGATGTTTGATATCTCTCTTGGAGATCGAAATTTAATCGCAAAGAAGTTACTACTTGGATGTTGAATTTTAATTGCCTATTTGACTGAGATGATTGGAATTTTCTTGGTCTATCTCATAAGTAGGCATATTTAGTGATGATTTCTCACTTGTTATGATGGATTTTCAGGTGGCAGTGAAATTGAAACCCATACAACAGGTGTAGCTGCCCAAATTATGCTTATATTTATCTAATTCATGGCTGAGTTCAGTATATTTAGTGAAATATTTTTTGCTGTGTGTTGTTTCTGAATAAAATTGAAGGTGAAATTGTACTTACAGTTCACCTGATACTTTGATATGATTTCTGTTGTAGCTCTTGTATTTTGGTCCAAGAACAAGAATGTATTGATATTGTCGTAGGGAAATCAATTCTTTTCGAGATATTCCACATTGTAGAAATTTCACCTTATTCTCATGTATTCATCACGAAAAACCACTGAGAATGCTGTATTTTCGAAATTTTGAAATCATGAATTTTTCTATTTGATATGTTATGAAAAAACGAGTTACTGGATACGGGCCTCCACATCATATTTCTTGAGTAATTATTTACTTAACCGAACACTGCTGTAAACACACAGTTGACATTGAAGAAGCCATACCAATGGTTGAACATATAATCGGTTTTGTTTTATGGAATTCATACCATAAAATCAAAGTAGGAACAAGATTTGCATATGTTAATGAATGACAATTTTGGTATCATAATGGAATCAATATACAGGGTGTCAAGGAAAAAAGTACCATGCATAGCAAACCTCTAATGAGAGTAATTCTTTTGATATTCCAAAAGAAATCCATGTTTAGTGTTGTTGTCTCTGATTATGATTCTTTCAATATCTCAAATGCCAATCAAATGAAATTGATTAGTCATTATGGAGGGAACAGAACAAAAAAATCATCGTTGATACTGATTTAAGAACCACTGGTGAGATTGAAGACAAAAGTGACTGGATCTGTAGATCGAAGGAAAGCCAATAATTCGCAGAGGAAGCCTAGGGTGGTGCTTTTCCTCAAAAGTCAGTGCTCCTTCTTGAGCAAAGATAACAAAACAATAACAACCTTCGTTAAAATCCGCAGAGGAATACAGAGAAGATAGTCAGCATATGAAAGATCCGAAACGTATAAAGTTTAATGAGAAGCAAGAGAGATTTGAGATATAGTTTTGGGGTCCAGATACAAAGACACCGCTACATTTTTGAACCATCCATACCCAATGTTCAAGCGACTAGAATTAATAGATGCTATCACGTATAGTGAAATTGACACCAAAGTACCGACTGAAGGGAATACCTGAAAATCATTCATTCGAGCTACCCGTCTACAAGTGAATTGCAGAATGTCTGTATAAGCATGTACGAGCACATTAAATGGCCTTTTAAACTTATGCAAGGCGACACTTAGAATGGCAAGCCTACAACGAGGAGACGTCCATAAACACCAGTCTTGTTCCGATATAATCAGATTAAAATTCGAGGCTCATATTTATTCTATCGTTAAATCCTTCTAGACTTCACCACTTCGTGTCGAGGAACTATATCGTTTTTTATAGGCAACTTCAATCTGAGAGATTTTGTGTGAATACTCTTGAAATGAAATACAACCCAAGATCTTTGGCTAACAAATTAGTGGAAATTTATTATACAATTTTCTCATTATACAGCGCGTGACAAGTATTTGGAAATTCGGAAATATTTCGGATACCTGAGTAAAAATTCAATATTTTAGGTTGAAAAGAAAATAACTTTTTCCTAAAAGAATCATTTTATATTCACGAATGTTGTATGGAATTCTGATTCTGTCTGTTGAAAGAAATTTTTGAAGTGATACTCGAATATTTGATGATATTTGTATGATTTTCAATGACAAATATACTATCTGATAACAAAATCTACCATGATATTGATGAGTACAAGAAAGAGTTATGTGGATATTTCAACAGTGTATAGGGTGGCCAGATAAGAAAAGTGAGTGGTGTGTCTCGGAAATTATTCGTCGTGGAGACTTGCACGGTGTAAAATTTCTTGATTGAAATGGTCGAGAAATTATTTTCATGTTTCCAGAATGGCTATTAGGAGACGTAATCGTCATCTGAAACTCTCAAAGTGATTTTTTACCGAAATATACTTCGTGAACTTACCAAATAGATCTTGAAGTTGACTTTCATTGATATAACATTTGAATACTTTTTGACGTACGTTTGAACTGGTGAGGATGGTTCATAGTTCTTTCAATTAACAAATGTTACTCCTAAATAACCCAACGAATGTGATGCCACTAGAGGGTATCTTTTAACATGACGAAAAATCGCAAAGCTATCTGCAGAATGAAATGCAATACTATGACTTCCTTCCCACGAAAATGTATTGAAACAATACCAGAATGATCTGATGAAAACCGTATTCTATTATCTCATTCCTTGTCCAAAATATCAAAAAATTTAAGTTTTGCGATCATATCTGAATAAAATTTAGTTTTTCAGAAAATCGAAAATTCCAAAAAAATTTATTGACGTTGAGGCATGATGGGTTGAAAGCTGTAAAGCATGCAGAATACGAAGTGAAGGACATGAAAAAAAAAACAGAAAAAACTGTTTTCAACAACAACACAAGTATGAGCTAATTGGACATGTCCGTTTCTAGACATCATATCTTTTGAAATTCGATCATATTACTCTATTCAATTACTGTTCCATGAATCTCACACCAAACATTCATTTCCTGGAGATATTGAGAGTGTTTTCAATGTACCCAATGCAGATTTTCTGAAGAGGGTGGCTTCATTGGATCATTCGATTGCCAAAATATGGATTGGCACTGCAACGCTCCATTACGATTTCAAAAAATTATGAATGTCAACCGTTATCATTTTTCTTGCACTTGAGGTAATTTGTCTGGGTAAAATTTCTAGGTCTTGAGAAAGTTAATATGCCTGTGAATATTCAATATGAGTCACTTCGTAACCACTGAACCTGTTTCATTTTCCTTCTTCTAAGTTGCACTGAAGATGGCAACTTGGATGCCAAGATATGTATTCGGTTTTCTTAGTTGTCATTGATGATTTAATGAACGAATTGTATTTGCAGTTCGTCTGTATTTATTTCATAATGGAATATCTCATCAGGAAATTGTGATAATAGGAATAGAGATGAACTCGATAACGTCGAACGGAAAATCATGGTTGTTAAAACGAATAAAGTTTATCCAATGAAGATATTTTCTATTGATAGCATTGTATCTCATCAGATTTATGTCTTTCATTGATATCGCAATATATGAGCATTAGTGCAATGTGTTGGGAAAGTAGGAAACGACAAGTAAACAGTTAATAAATACATGAGAAAGCGTTTCAGATCATATAGAAAGGAATTTTACTTCCAACATCGTTTCTCAATACTTCTATAAGTGTTTAGTTCATTAAAATCAGAATATTTTGATTCAGTTATTGAAAATTTCATCTATAACAATCTTTTGAATGAAAATGCTCGAATGACAGCTGTCATAATAGATTACAAATAAAATTGGACAAATGATAGCTGAAACATGACATTCGAAAGTTCTCTAAACAGTTCTCATGCTGTCATTTATTGGCGTTGAGATTAGAAGTTCTTTCAGATTCCAAAGAAAATACGTAGATAATATGGTATTGACAATGATTTCCAGATCATGATTGTCAGCAACTTCATTCGTTCATTTTGTTTCATCAACATTTTCTGATTCAGATATCCATATATTGTCTAGTTCAACTTCAACTTTTTTCATTATATATTTGAATGGAGAGTGTAGTGATGTCAGCTGTAATTTATTATAATGAATACACACGCCACTGATATTGGAAGTGATATATTATGTGCTGATTTTTACATACGTTGTGGTATTTTCCTAATCCGTTCGGACACAATTTCATACCTAGTCGAATGAATTACTGGCTTGTTCGTCTTGGAAGGTACTTAGCGCAGTCTATCAAACGCTAAGATGGACTTTTGTAGTTCATTTTTCGTTCTCAGTTCGTATTTCAAGACACTAATACAGGTTTTATGGAGGGAAATAATTCACAAGTTGATATAGAGGTACAGGATTTGATGTTCGCATAGGCGTATCGTTCGCATATATTGTATATAATGAAGGTCAACAATTAGAAGAGTATTGAGTAAGAGTATAATCATAATAATGATAATATAAATAATAATGGTAGTTATGATGATGATAAGAATAATGAGAATATCAATAACAATAATAATGATAATGATATTCATCCGAATATACCATAATACCAATCGAACATTTCAATTCTAGAGAGGAGAATTAGTAGAAGTGAAATATCATAGTGAATGACTTATAAGGTGAGTATACAAAATAAAATATTTTTAATCATCAACTATAAGTTAAAAGAAAAACAAAGAAAATATGATCATCACGTATCACATATGCAACCACAAGAAATTCTACATAATTTTAATGAATCAAAATTGAGTTTGAAAAATACACGCTCAAAACCGTTACAATACGGGGAAATCTCATCAAAATTTCGAAACATGCATGGTAGTTTCAAGGATACATCCATTCTTGTTTCACATAAAATGAATAGCAAAATAAGGTCCATTTTTGAAAAAGGTTCTCATAAAACTGAAAATGATATCGAAAAATACCATAGCTCCAAAAATAGCCCAAACTGGTGCATAAAAATGTTGAATAGCAAATAATGATCAATAATTAAGCGCAAATGGTTCGGTGGAATAGTGGCCAAAGATTCAGCAGGCTCAGGAACTACGAATATGCACAGTATGTGTTCTCAGATATGAAAGAATAACAGGGTTTTGAATTTTTCTTTATAAATTCCTTCCTAACTTCCATAATTGATCGTGAAAATGATTTATGGAATTAAGGCAAGATACTTCTCCAAGGGCGTTCAAAGAATGTAGTTTATTAATATACACATCAAACCTCATGATAAATTCACAAATGTCACTAGGTTGAAAAGTTTAGTGTCTCACAATTGTAAAGGATGTGTTCGATGGTCTCAGGCTCCAGGCTGAAATTCAATTCGAGGAAAAATCAAAACTGAATTTTGCAAATAGTAGGTATTTTTTGTTGAACGTAAAAAGGCTCAAACTTTCTTCCAATATTATAGTGGCTATTTATTGTACATCTTACATGACATCTTCTTCTGGTACAAAGAATAATATGATATTGAACGTAATTTTTGAGTCGTTTTCGTTTTCAAGCACCCCTTCCTCCCATAATAAATTCCTGGATACATACGGGCCTGACTGCGACCCTTATTTTGCTCAGATTTTTTTGTAGTACACCACTGGCGAATTTCAATCAACAAGATGCAAAGCAAAAGTTTTCATTGATTTTTTTTTTGTATTTGCGACTATTATTCAGGAACAAATTCAAAACTTTCTATTATCCATGTTTAGAATTCTCGCCTACACATGATCGAAAAATTGAAAAATGAGTAATATTATCATAACCATCACATCATATTACTGTTGCTGGTTCTGTGCGACACTGATGAAGTCACTCTGAAGCAAACGTCACCTATCATAAACACTGTAGTGTCTTCTCAGCGGGAGCAAAATAGTGATTTATGCCCACAGTTCGAAGTGTGACCACTACTGACCCCACAGATTTAATCGACTTGATAGCTTCACCAGTCAGCGCATCATTTGTCATGGTGTTCTCGACAAAATGTTGGGAAGTACCTAAGCATGGTATACCTTACGAATTTCTTGTCATGTTGGAGTGTGTAGGTGTGGAAATATTAGTGGAAGAAATGATATATCAAAAGAATGATGAATGTTCCAGTGTCAGAGGTTTATTACACAAGAATTTGAATTGTGTACAGATCTCATAGAACTCTTTTATATCGAAATAGTGCCATGAAAATTATTTTTCCCGTCACTGAAATCTTGGGTACGCGCTATGAAATATCGAAAAACTTGTTTTCAATGAACTTAATGTGATCTTATAATTATATTGATATCTATATTCTATTGAATATCCCAATAATAGCAACTTACTCACACAACACCCTATACAACAATAACTGGCTACTTGCCTATTTCACTTTTATAATTTGGTGGAAGGAAGCAGGAATTAGTGACGTGGTTTCTAAAAACCCTGGAGCAATAACTGTGATGCTCATTATTGTTTAAACAATAAAATAATAAATCATACAGAGTTCAAAATTCGGTCAAAAGCAATCATTAACATAGTATTTCGTTTTACGCCCCGAACCATTGCGGATGTAAAGAGATCTATTATCTCAATTCTCCTGCTAGATTGTTAATAATAATTGTTTAGTATTGTGTTCAAACAAGTTATTGGAATGTATCCGGCATGAAGATGTTATGTACGATTGTGAATGCATATACCATATGCTACAAAAGCTGTGATATGAAAATTGATGTAAGGATTATATCAAATGACTTGTCTTTTTATCCCCTCTGTAGAACAGGAGAATTTTGGAATTTGAAAGGAGAGAATTGATTCATCAGGCGAAGAAAACATTGAATTCAACCTCTTATGAAGTTTACCAGATCAAATAATCCTTTCAAGTTCAACGTGAAAATTTCAATTCGTTTTTTGGTTCACAGCAATATTCAGCATAAAAATGTAACCACTATCAAACAATGGAAGTATTTCATGAATTTGAATGTAATCAAGTGCACTTGAACGTAATCACTTTTTTTCGTTTTTTTCAGCAGTATTTCAGCATTTCTAAGTAAATACTACGCTTTACTATGTTATCTATGCAGTCAATCAGCCGTCGTGCGGATTCGTGAGATAGTCGAAATTAATACAATCATAATATTCTCCAGCAATAACTTCACAGCCCAACTATTGAATTAACAAAATATGTGCATTGCCTGATAAATGTGAGGCAGAAATTAAATTTTTGTAGTATCGTTCTATTGCTCATTTCTGCCCATAACTTTCCGTCAAACTGTACTAATCACAACTATTTGTTGAAGACACTTCTCAGTTGACTCACATCATTATCATTCCTTGAGAAAGAATTGCCGGCTATGTCGTGTGTATACAATGAAAGGATGATTTATCATCGAATCTAATCGAGAATCAAACTCGAAGATTTCTACACTTCCATATCTTCATGTCGGGAATAAATCTTGTTTCCATTTATAACTTTAGATAGATGTTCCTTCGAAGCGCTCACGCTACACTTTTTCTTCATCGAGTCTACGTTCCGAAACCTATTAAAGATTTTGTTTTTCCAATACGTATAACGGAGCTTTAGAATGTGAATTAATTACCTTTATCACAATCGGAATACATCATTGAACTAAAAAACACGCTTTCAGCAATAACCGAGTCGAAAAGTGAAAGATAATTCTTCGTTTAAGAATAATTATCCAATATTCTATTCTACAGGCTATCCGTTTTTCGAATGCCACTATGGGGATCTCGCTCATCTCAAGAGATACGATTTATTAAAATGAATTGAGGCATATCTTATATATCTATCAATATATATATCAAAAACAAAAATTGTTTCACAGGATGAACTCATCGTACTGAACATGTTCAATCAAAACTCTATTCAGCCAGTTTCTCATGGAGTTTTTGAATATAGCATCGCATTTTTAATGATTCATAAATAGGTGGACAAACGCCTGTCAATTTTGGTTTTCCTCATGAACGCCACCTTGAATTGTTCTTTCCGAAGTACTCATCGTAAAAATAAAAAAAAATGCTTTTTTGACAATGATTTTTTCAACCTTAGTGGTTGGACAATTTTTGAAATGAATAAAAAACGGTAAAATATTCAGGAATTTCAACTTATGAATGGACTCTCACCATTGTGAGTTACCTGGATTTCGAGGGGGTTTTGAAAAATTCGAGATATCAAGGAATTCGAAATATCAGGTTACTGAGGTCCGACTGTATACGTGGATTTTTTTAAATTAAGTTCGCATGTTTGAATTGAAATAGTAGAAAATGAGCTCTGATATGATAATGTGATCAATTTTATAATTGATAAATAAATGTTTATATTGCTGGAAGCATGTTTCAACTATAATTCAATATATTCACATAATTATTTTTTTTTCTACGAAGGACGAAAGGAAATTTTTTTTGGACACATATTATTTTATCAATATCGAGTTAGTTTTTTCAATTACATTCTCTTATATGGGTTATTTCTAATAATTTATGAGTCTAAATAAATCTGGCTCGTTAACGATAACGAAAACATCACGGGCTCGTCCAAATACCACATTAATTCACTGTTGCTGTTGACGGGCTACATAAAACGTTAGGGCTTCACATAGGTAGCTCCCGAACAGTTTCTTATAACATTTCTATCAATTAATAGAATGTTAATCTATCTCTACACCTGATTTACGGTAGGCTAATAATCTTCGAAAAGCGGAACCTATCAGATTACAACACAGCTTGAGGTTCGTTGAAGAACAATCATTTCCTGCCACTGATTCGTTTCTTTATATTTCTGCTTTAGAGATGATAGTGATAACGCCTAGGGAGATGCTGCAATGAAGTAGTTTTTCATGTATCATGAACTAAGAGAAAAACATGCAATCAATAATAATGTGAGTGAAATTGAAGTCTTATAATCGGAGTTCCTCAAGAAACCACACTCGGACCGATCCTCGTTGGAGTTAAACTGGTTGTCGTTTTTTCGAATATAGGTACAGGTAACTGTACTAACGATACTGTGAATTAAAAGTTAAGTTAACAGGTTACTGCTTGTTTATTTTCGCAACGATAATTTGAAATAGAAAGTTAGATTAGGTAATCATTCAAATTGTTTTGAAGACTGTTTTCGTAGCACACACCAAAATTGAATACATGTTGGAAGTTATTCCATGGGCAATATTGTACAAAATATTTCGTCAACAACATACGACTATATTCTGGTCGTTTCTACTAAATGCTTCCACAATTTAGATCACCATCGAAATATTCGTCATATGAATATTTGTGAACATATCAACTGAAATAATGGAACTTTATCAATGAATTAAAGATTTCTACTCGAATAAATTTGGCATCGTTGTGAAATGAAAGTGAAGTATTGGCAAAATCATTGATATATCAATGTACCAACTAGTAGTTCAGTAGTTAGCTGGATACTTTTCATTTTGTACTGATGGCATTGAAAGTAAACCAAACCTGTATCTATCATTTTGAATTCGGTCATTAAAGAACATACTTCCTTTACAGCTGCCACTCATGCTGTACGGATTCGAAACTATTCTATCTATTATTATACTGCCTTTTGAAATTGATATTTTTTTGTTTCACTTGCCATTTAGCAATCATTTTTATTCACTCCGTCTTGTATTGTCTCATAATCGCAAGATATAGTAATTGGAGAATATTCTGTGAAAAAAAAATTTTGTCACACTTGAAATAATTGCCAACTGAAATTAGTATTTTATGATAAACTTAAATTCCAAACGTCATCATCTCCAAACTGCATTCTTGAAGAGTACTAGTTTTGTAACTAAATGTAACTAAAAAAGTTTAACTTTATTTGATGGGATATTAGAATCTAGAATTTCAGGAATTTCACGTCAATGATTTTCTTGAGGTTTAGAAATGTCAACAAGAAATGCTCAGAAATTCAGACATCTTTCCCAAAACTTCTATGATATTCAACTTTTTGTTGTTCAAGAGCTATAAGTTTTTTGGGTATATGTGTTCATGAGTGAAGAATTGTATTTTTCTTTTCTGATCAATGACCAACGAATGGTAAAAGAAACACCTTCAACGTAAACAGCCATTCAGGGTTAAAGAAAAAAAAACAAGAAAAACTGTTTTATCAACTGTGGGATGAGAAACAATAAAAATATCCTGAAACTCATTCACGGCAATGAAAATAAGCATCAACCTTCGACATTCTAGTTCTTAAAAACAAATAACTTTCAAAACATAGAAATTAGTTTTCCTATTTAGTCACCAGCATCGTCAACATTCTTTTGGATTATCTACACTCTACAGGTAGGTCCTCAAGTCTTCTAATCGGTAGCTGTTCTATCAGATTTATTCATTACCAGTAGCTTAGAATACATACTGTGGTGTCATCATTTCAAGAAATAATACACCTCTTCCCACACAAAATATACAGTTGCGCCTATTTACCTAAACCATTGATAACAGGGTCAATGACTCAGAAATTGTATTCATAATCTGAGATACGACCATTCAAGATACCGAAAATTCGTTGTAGAATCGAAAGGATAATAAATTGTCACTCCATATGAGTTAAGCACGTGATTTATGTTAAATTAAATTCACGAGTATTCATAAAAATCTCGTTTTTCCTCCCAATCCAGCTTGTTAGGTATTTTTAATAGTCTTCGACTTTATTACCGCTGGGGCGCTATCAGTTTTATAGTATTCATTAAAAAGCTGTAAAAAATTGTTTATGGTTTTGATATTGGGTTTAATGGACAATCAATATCCCTATTTTGTAAACAACATTTTGACTAGAGACGTTTTTACACAAGTTTGGGTTTGAACAGCGGGATTTTATTATATAATTGTTAGGTTTTTTACTGCTCAGGTGATTTTTATTGATGCAAGGTAGAAAACTATATGATTTTATCGACAATTATGTCGACTTGCTAACCATTTTTAATACTCGTATTCAAATTCATCCGAATGTTGGAATTTTAATATTCGGTAACGTTCAAATCAAATGGTTGGATGATGTTTTCTGAATAGCATTTTCATTATGGTCACGAAAAATTTCACACCCAATTGTGTCTCCCATTTTCACTTACTATTCCCTAGTATACAAGGTGTCCCTGTCACATTTCCATAATTCTGAAGATACCGCAAAAAAAACGAAAATAATTTATTTCCGTTTTAATTTTTCTTAGAATAAACAAATCCTACAGGGCATTTTAAACTAAAACTTGTCTTGGACAGTTTTTGAATATGAAATAGCCTTTTTCAGTGATTCCCAAAATGATGGAAAACACCTGAGAGCGCCATATTGAATCTCAACATTCTCAAAGTATTTTTATTTCTCTTCATAACTTTATATTATACACATGGTGCTTCAATGTCATGGTTTTGTCAAAAATATAATTTCCAATTGAAATGAAATAAAATCGAATTTTGTATTGTTCAGATTGAAAAAATACAGGGTGTTCTATTTAAAATAACAAAGTTATCTTCGGTCGATATTATAAAAAAAGTGACGATGAATTTTGAAAGTCCTGTATAATATTGAGAAACCCAATTGTACCCCCTTTTTAAAAAACAAAACAATAACTCGGAAACCGTTTATAGTTAGGGACATGATACCCTCTACGAAATCGTATTATTTTTCCCTGAACTATCCAAAAATGTAACAAAATACAGGGTGTTTCATAAAAAAAAACAAAACTTTGATATGTCACATTTTTGAGCACCCTGTAGACTCCAAAATAATTTCCTTTCGCAGCCTCATTGGATATACAAATAATGAAAAGAAGAAATTGGGTGCCCCACCCTGTATATCAGATATATTTTCAATTTCTTATGCGCAACATTTTCACGATTCAACTAACTTCGTATCTTTTAAGATAAGCGACATCGCTATTCAAAAAACGTTAGTTGGTATTTAGAGAGGGATAGATATTCTGCAATTTCTTTGAAGAAAAATATACACTAGTTTCAAATCTCAAGATCCGTCCAATGGTCGAAGTGTGAATCGCCTACTGCCCGCACAACACCTAAATACGTGGCGCCACAGTTCCGAGGTGATGAAGAATGACATCTGATCCCAATTTTCCAGGAATGAAGAAGAAAATGATAATGAGTGTATGTAAACAAACAAGAAGCAGGAATTCGTCTCCTAGACCATGCCCAGTTCTAGGCAATTATCGAGGAGATCTCGTCGTAATCCGTGTGCACATTATTTCCGAAATGACAGTTGTGACGTGAGTTATAGGCGGCTGATATAATTTACTTAACACACCGAGGTACGAGTTAATTTAGTTAACTTATTGGTAATTACGAAATAAATCGTCAGTGCGAGATTTATCGAGCCGTTCGAGTGCAATTATGTCGGAAGTTTTGAGATCAGCAGGCGATGGGTTGGTTAGTTGGTACAGTGAGCATGTTCGGATTTCAGTTCGATTCATAACTGTACATCAACAGCATTCACGTATGCACATGTTCGTGTGAAACAAATGTGTAAAATAAATCCAAGTGTACAAATAAAATTCTTCACCGAAGATATTATTACCTCTGGTAATGCGTCAGTCAGAATGATAATTCCATCGAAATAATTCAATCTCCTTATTACTTCTGATTGACTTTTTTATGCCCTAAATCTTTACTTGAAAAATGTCGAACTTCAAAACTCAAAGTCAACGTCAAATGTCAATGGAAACATCAAACGTCAACGCCTGGCAGTTTCCTAGTTTTTCTAAAGTGCCTATATAGCTTCTTTCTCTATTCAGAGTGAAACAAAAGTCTGGAAACGCTCAATTATCTCACAAATGGGTAGTATTGAATTAGTTTATTTCGTGATGGGAAGATTCCAGATTGGATTTAGTAGACATTATTTTGGTACAGTAGTAATATTTCGATTGTAACGTTGTAATTTAGTTCATATTGAAAATTTTATTGATGTAATTGGGCGTATCCAGACTTTTGTTTCATTTTTTTTGATACCTTCCTGACTTTATCAGATATCAAGTGTTACATAGGGTTGAACTCGTACTGAAGGCGACAATCCAATAATGATACAATATACGGGGTGATCTACTTAAAAAAAAACAAATTTCGTAATAATATAAGTGGAACGGTAAATCTGGCAACATTGCAGATGTCAAATCTGGAATTTTTCTATTCCGAAATATACTTTTCCAAAATTCTGTACAATTCGTACTATCCATTTGTAAGACAATTGAGTGTTTCCAGACTTTTGTTCCACTCTGTATAAAAGGGTCTAAAGTGATTTCCTGAGATGCCCCTCATACATGACTTCGAATTTGTCATTCACAAGCACAGCATTCGACTCATTTCAACCGATTAATAAGGTATGATTGAAAGAATCTCACAAGGCTATTATCGAAGCGTAGATTGCAGAAGAACTTGAGGAATTAATGGTCAATGGTTTGTGACAGTTGAGCGTGGTATTCAATTATCAATAATGAATTGTTGAAAGTACTCTCAGAGCAGATAATTTGAAGTTTAGATCAGGTTATGTTGGGATAGGTTAGGATATATTGGTTTAGTATAGGTTATGTTTCAGGGAATTGAGGAATGAAAAAGTTTTTATTCACAAAGTTTTTCAGTTACATAAGCGATGAAATTTCATTCCTTTTCTTAAGCAATTCGACCAATATACAGGATGGCCCATCAGTGTGTGGAAGTAGAATTACTCTCTTAGGGGACAAAAATACACAGGATTCTCTTGAAGCTGTTGAATTTCCTGTTGAAGCTGCGCAGATTCATATTTCTGAAATATTTGCTTTCTTAATTGAATTATCTACTCTGTATGTTTGTTCATTATCAGGTTTTGTGTAGAAATATGCATCAAAGAATATACAAATTCAACGAAAATTGGTACACAATTAATGAAATAGAATTTGAAAAGTGAAAAGTAAGTAACCATATTTGGTTGATACCAAGGTGAAATATGGTTGAGATGTTTGATTGCAGTAGAAGTATTGTTTTTGATACAGAGTGTTATTTTGTATGAGGTATCATTTCAGGAGATTTTCATTAACGAAAATTTGATATATATTATAATGTGAAAATGTGTATGTTTACATCATGCAAGCTTCGAAAATCACGTTCAAATTACTTCTATGTTCTGTAATTTCTTGTGATAAAATTGAATCAGTTATGTTTTATGATTGAAAACTGTAATGAAGTTGATAGAATTGTGATTCGTGGTTAACATTTTCTGGCAGAATTCATCGATATAAGAGTGCATTATATGAATTGAGTTAAATGATTAATACTGTCACCAACTTTTCTAACAGGTGGCTATAAAATTTTGAACATTCTCAAAATATTCCATTCAAACTGACATATCTTCATTTCATCTTAGTTGCCTGTATCAACACGTGTCTCTACTTCTTATTCCCCATTTTGTTTGGACTCATTTCTCATTACATTTCGTTTGCTGGAATAACTCCATTTTTTGCTGAGACATGTCAAGCTATATTAGGTTGAACACCGCAGAGATTCAGTTGTGCTTAAGTTTCTCTCTCTATACTCTCTCTAATACCACTAAAGAAAAACGTTGTACGAATGTCCATGTCGAAACATTAGGAACGGAAAAAATAGGTTAAATCCAGACCTACCTGGGAATGAATCAACGAACTTCAGACACTGTTGAGGTCGAATGGAGTTGAAATGGTCTGGGTATCTGGACACAGTAGAATCAGCTCTTGGCGTGCCTAAAAACACACTCAGGAGCTGCATCTGAAGAAGAACCAGAATATTAAGAAAAGTAGCTAGGAATAATACACCAGGACATGAATATACTGAACTTGTTATCCAGAAAACATGTGATAAATGAAATGACAAGATACTTAGGTAAGTAGAGATCAGATTAGATAAGTGATAGGTCCTCTTACAGGCCATGCGCCTGTGAAAACACACTTGCAAAAGATGGGGCTATATCAAGGTGACAAAACTTGTAGATTGTGCGGTTTGGAGCCTGAGACTTACGAACATATTTTGTCCAATTTTGAAGCATTAAACTACAGGAAAGCAACGCAACTAGGTGAATACTATTCAAACCCAACCTTGAAACCTTGTGGCTTCTATAAACTACTCAAAAGGACTAATATTTTTTAATGTATAATTGTGATAGGGAAAGTACAATGAGCCTTTGACTGCAGTGCATCCTTTGAACCCCTTTGGTGAAATTAAAATGAAAATGAAGTTGGTGCTGACGAAACTTTTTCAAAGTCACAAAATGGTAGATTTTCCGCATTTCTTGGACACCATGACGAGCGAGACAGTCACGCGGTGACCATGGAATCCTTCTCTTCTTCAGCTGGCCCTTGTCCGTGTGAATTGGCCGCCGCTTAATTTCAGCTAGAAAGACATTGCGTGCATATTACCGTCTGCCGTTACACCTTACCCTTAACGAATCGCCTTGTAAAGAGTTGACCAACACAAAAGCGGACGTGTAAGCCGAGAGAGTGAAAAAATACCAAATATCATAAACTGTGAAGGCGACAAGCTGAATAAAAAACCGATTAAAACGACACAATGGTCGGGAATCTGAAGTTCCCGAACCGGCGATTCTCAGCCAGTAGCGTATCCTTCTCCCAAATGGGAAACACTTTCTTTCAATTAATAATGGAGTTTGTTCAATTCAAGAACAATATCTAATTCTGTTGAGATAATTTTTCTGGACGGTGCCGGTGCCAAAAAATGCCACCACAAATTCAGAGTTACTTATGTTTGCTGACAACTTGAAACTTACCAAGCAATTGCGTGTCACAAGGATGTGGAATTGCTTCAGGTGTCTTTTTCCATGTGGTGTTGAAAAACTTATTGGAAGATAGTATCGATTATGGTCGAGTCATTACGTTCGCTAGAATTAGAAGTCCAATATTTGAAAGAGTGAAGGTTATTCGTGAACTGGGAGTTAAATTTGAGATCGAAATGAATTTCGTTTTACGTATATGGGAAATTGTATCAAAAATCTCGAAATGCTGGGTTTTGTATAAAAAATTTTCATTGGAACTAAAAAAATGCTTTCATACGATTTATTGTTCAATATCGTTCGGTTATATGGACCTCAAATTATGACGTCCTATAAGGCTGAGAAATCAATATCATACAAAAATATTTTTCGTTTCACCTCGAGTTTTGATAGGTTAGTGGAATAAGTTATAACGAATCTGATTTGCTGTGCCATTTTTAGAGATTGCCAAGTTTATTCAAACAATAGACAGGTATAGAAGTTCATCAAAACTTGGTATTTCACAGTTTTTCTAGTGTTTTGTAAATTTATGAATTGTTATGTAGAAGCTAGATAGGTATAGATGATATTGAAAATACAGAATGTCGAATGTTCCATTCGGATTTGAATCTTTATGAACGATTTTCATCATTGATATAATGTTATAATTTCAGGATAGAAAACACGATCAAACAGTCAGTTAGCAATATACAGGTGAATTTTATTGAAGTGTGTGAAATTTGATTCTTCTCATGCCTAAGAATCAGATACCCCAGATCTCGAATGATCGATATACATAGAAACAATATTCAATGCAGTAGGTCATGGTCAAACCTGTCAGATGCTTTCGAGAATTATATATAATTGACAGCTGCTGTCTGTTCATCAAAGATCTCCGAATTGAATTTTACAAAGCCCTCTAATCGGAATTTTCCTCTTCCCTAGTAATATTATGATTGTGAAAGAAATCATTTTTGACAGGCTTTCATGTAAAAACTACTCAACTGATCATCGAAAAAATATTATGTGGCACAAAAATACAATCAATCTACTCTTTTGTCATCTAACATTCCAGTAATTATATTATGTATCTTATATTTTTCGTTGTCTTTCAATGAATATATTCTGAACTTCCATATATTTCTGAAACTTCGTTGCAGGTAGTATTTTATTTTCAATAATGATCCCAGTCAAGCGATTAAATATAGTGAAAACTTTTATTTACTTCTATATCTCTGATACTTGACGCTGAAAGCTAGTTTTGAATAAACAAGAGTTTCTTGGCCAAAATAATAAATAAAATGATTATTCTTCTGAACGAGTCAGACCAAATTTTGGAATAATAAAGGAGTCATGGATATCTGAACAAAGTATAGAGCGCTTTCCCAAAATTTTCAAATCAGATCAAGAAAGAGGTCATCAAGTGGCCAGCAAGGTCAGTTCTGACTTTACTGGAACTCATTCTAAATATTCCCCAGTGTTCGACATCGTTAAGATTCAAGACGAGATATATCGCTTAATTACCGTTAAATTGTTCGAATCCCAACATAAAATTTGGAGTCTGTGTGGGAGGGCCGATGAATCTGGGCACCCTATTACTCAATTTAATACCCAATTTTTTATGCCGATTTCGTGTGAGCGTTTACGTATGTATCTCCGCGATGCTCCTCATAAAGATGCTCGCGAAGAAGATAGCAGTAAGACAGAGGTACATTAGCAAATACAGAGGTGGATCAAGCACATATGGTTGGGCCTGAAAATCAAAACAATTATTTATGAGCTGAAGAAGATTGCTCGAGAATTGCTCGAAAATCTCAGCTGATATATCTTTCCTGCTAATGAGAAAATATATAAATATAGTTTTTATTCCATTTGAGATGTGTAGTATGAAGATATCATTCGTTTTTTACCTCTGTCGTTTTCAAGCACTAGAGTGAACAAAGTATGAATATCGAAGAGTAGATAGGGTTCGACTAGTTGTTAAATGAAACAAATAAAAATGTGAAAAATTGTCGAGAATAACAACCGGCAACGTAGTGAAACATTATTTTGGCATTGTTGCAAAGAATTCTATGATTATTGTTCATTTCTATATTTTGACATAACGAGGCCATACCATATGAAATGAACAGGGGCGCTATTCTTGACATCGTTCGCAACTGCGCGTATGTGCAGAGTTGGGAATGGTTTATTCGCGAACAATCGCACGATATCGTATTCTCGACCACCATTCGCAAAAGCATACGAACGATATCGTTCGCATGTTCGAATTAGTTTGCGAAATCGCCATTCACCCACTGAACTACATGAACATTTGATATACGAAATGTGAAGTTAGTCAATTAATACCGACGCCATTTTTGTTATTTGTATATATACCAAATTACTAATTACTATCAATTATTAATCTGAAAACTCAAGTATGGATTCAGTGAACATTACAGGATGTCTCCTTTCGTGAGAAGTTTTATATAAAAAAAAAACAAAAAAAAATACTCAAAAAACAAATACCACCCTTTAACAAGAAATTTTTTGGGTGATATTTTTTTTCATTTCTTCAATTATGCGTTTTCATGTTGTTTTATATTGAAGATATTTCAAAACATAAGGAATTTTTTATTATTGCTAATAATTTTGCTGTATACTAAAGCATACACATATTAAATAAATAAATTTGATGAACAGAATATTACTCAATATGACTGTATACATTTTATGAATATATCAAATTGAAAACAATGAATAAACACCATGTAAGTTACGATCGCCCAATACCACTCGTAAAATGCGCACGTTTGCAAACTTGCGAATGGTCGAGAATAATCGAAGTCAAATATAATTCGCAAATTTATGACATGCGAACGATCGTGGTAGTGCGAACGGTCAAGAATAGCGCCCCAGGAAGAAGCAACGAACGTTATGTTAAGCACGGTCAGGTATCATAGATTTATCTGACACCTGAGCAGTAACTGATTCCATTTATATGGACCAAATTCAATAAAATGGTTTCTATAATATTTTTTGATCTCGAATTGCATGTCGTTTCAATTTGATTATTAGTGATATGAATGCCTATTGGGTTTGCTGAATGCACTATATTAGATCGAACGACAACATCGTAGTATATCGTTCTCTTCTGTTCGTTATTTGATTGAGTAATGAATGCACTTCAACTTTCACAATTCATTCTGATCAAACTACTGTAAAAATGGGAATATACTGAGTACATTCCACAACGTTTTGGATATCGTGTAATTTCGTGAAATTCAACTGGTCATTAATGAAGCAATAAATGGCAGCTAAGAAACTTCATGTAATTTCTTTGTATTTTTTAGTATCTTCTCAACTGTCTTGTTTATGCCATCATTCAAATCACTGACGAAAAATAATATTGTCATTTATTTCGTATGCCTGGATGCATTCATAATATTCCATGGTCTAATAGACTCGCCGTATTCACCGTAACAGTAACTAAATCGAACATATTTCTATTCATTTCCGTACAGACACCTGTTCTTATATCCAGTGAAGCGTGAGACGAAGAAGAAAAAAAAAACGATGAAACGAAACCTCATTCTACATTCAGCTCCTGAAAATGAGGGTACTGTGGTGTTTCAGACGAGCTTTGCATCAGATAAAACCGTAAATGCTACTAAATGTTCGTGAGCATCGTCGGTTATGATATGATCTGATGTGTGCGTTTCTGAATACGACTTTCTAGCCCATAACCTCAATTTACTTGCACTAGAATCTAGAACCTTATAGACTCAGAATATACAGTGTACCTCTAATTGGTCTCTAACATGCTACAAGATGATATGAATAATTATTCATTAAAGATTACAGAATTCTATTCAAGAGAACAATACGGTGTAGCTTAAAAATATTTCGACACAAATATCGAATTCCACAACAAAAATGAAAAACGAACTGATTTCTCCAAACCACACAACACTTCCTATCCGATTATTGTAACAATAGGACATAACAAAAAGGTTCTACAGAGTTTTGTGGGTAAAAACACGCTATCAGATTTCATGTTACTGTAAACTGAAAAATAAATTATTTTTCAAGATGAAAAATAATTCTTAGTATGAGTATTGAATATTAAATAATGTCACTATTATGAAAAAATTGGCTACTGAAATGCAAAGTTGATTCAAAAATGTGAAATGGCACTGGTATAAAAATTCAGGTATTCTCCATATCTGAAAATTCAATAGAGCATCTCCGGTGCGTCACAAAATAGGCGTGTCTTTCTGTTCTGTTAATTCGTATTGTGATCGTTGAACGTTCAAATTCATAGTTCATATTTTGTTTGGCAATGGTAGTTCATTGAATGTTCAAAAAAATCATTATCTACACAATGAGCTATTGCTTCAGTTATTGTTCTATCTCCAAACCGTTTGACATTCGATTAGCTGTGAAGTCAGGTGTAGATGACGTTGACATATGCGACCTTGGACATATGAAGTTGACAATTGACAGGTTATGAAACGACGTGATTTGAGTTAAAGTATGAGAGGAGAAGGCGTGAGGGCGTAACATTCGAGAAAAAGTGGTCAATTCATTCTATATAGAGATCATATCGAAGGAAGTTGACATTACCAACTGCGAATTCGGTGTCGTCGAGAAGTTGGACTTAATCGTAAACCTCTCGGAAGAATGTTTTCGTTGCTATCTCAACATCCATTAAGCACGCAGATAAGTGTTGACATCGGGGGTTGATTAAGCATCATCGACGTTCATTTAATACGAAGTATTTCACGTTTTTCCACATCGATTGCAGAATAAACTGGCGTTGCTGATGCGCTAATTACATCAGTTCATTTTTTGTAGCAGATTATCTGAATTAAATGGCAGAACGGTTACTAGGACCGTATTCAGTTTCAAGGGACGAATCACCAAATTTTTTGGTAGTCAAAAAATATTGCAACCCCAATCACAGTATGTTGTTGCCACGATCACTGGAATTGTCGAATCAACGATGTTTTGGTGACAATGGCGGAAAACCATTGTTGTAGTATGGTTGTGTCAGTACCAGCCATAAGATGGTTTCTGAAAGAATATAAGATATATACGAGAACGATTAAATTCTACTATAAGTTTCCATCTCTATGAAAAAGGAAAATGCTATATGTTTTTTGATGTCACAACTATTCCTTTGAATTTTATTACTTTTAATTGATTTTCATCAAAGGCTTGCCGAAGATTCATCGCCTGATGCATTCAAGAGCTTTTTTCTTTTGAATAAGAATATTCAGAACCTGAATTGCCTTTCAATAAATAATTTGTAATTGTATGGTCAATGTCAACTCCTTCAGTTGTATTAGAGATTCGTGAGAGTTGATTTCAGGCATATATGGTTAATAGGAAAACTTCAAAATATTGGTTATTCGTAATGTTGTACTGGACTGTTATTTGAAATTGTGTTTTATTACAAAAATGTTCAGACAACATGTCTATGAGAATAGCAGTAGATGAGAATTTCGTTTTAAACATATATTTGATGAGTATATTTGTTTTGAATTCGATAATCTTGGATTTATTGTGCGGATTTTGATGGATATTTTTATTGGTGCCTACATATTCTGTACCAGAAACACGAATTTGGTAATATTGTCTTTGACAAATCGATCATTTTCGGGATATGCCACAAAGAGTTCGAAATTTCACCTCCTTTTCTCAAACGTTTTCGAACAAGATTATACAGCTTTATTGCAAATTTCGAGACACATAACACATTAAAATTCGAAGATATACTTTAGGAACGCAATATACATGTTGAATTCTACAAACTCTATATAAACTGGAAACTATTCTGAGAAGTACTCCTCAACGATATAATCACGAAATTTTTATTCGAATGTATCATGTATGTGGAAAACGCCATACTGAAATTGAATCGTTTCTTGGAAAAAAAAGTTGCACTAACCCACAATGTTACGTACTTATTCCGATTCAATATTCATTCATCTACATGGAAGCCGTATATATTCTCGCTAGTACGTAATAAAACTGTTAGGCAACTTCTTCAGTCTCATGGGTAATAGAAAAACGACAAAAAGCCGGCAATAATCGTCAATAAGCCAACCAGTATCAAAATGGCAGCGTGGATACTTGCAAATTGAAATTTATTTGCATTCGAGCAATTGAGCCATTCAAATTTGACTTAATTGCATTACACTTTCAAATCACCTAGTAGAGAAAGAACAAGATATATAGCGAGGGATGAAAACTATCGCCTCGAATTCGCAATAGTACCCTATTTGGCATATTTGAAATCTACTTACTCAGCGTGCTCCAATGCAACTTTCACAAATTTGAAGTTACTATGGCAACATCAACAAATAGGAAATTGAAACCTGTCAATTTCTTCATTTGAATGTATGTTATGTGTAACGAAAACATTTCTGCTCACAGGATTATTATGTGAAATAAACAAACAAGGAGTTATCGGTGAATTTGTGTCTACAGACCGCTTCATGTCTTGATATGATTTTTGTTGGAACTTCCGAATTTTAGACCAAAAAACACGAATTCGGCGAAATTATCGTGGGCTAATAAATAACACTTCTTGCCCAACATTGCTTTTTGGTTAATTTCTTTACCTGCAACTAGTTATAACATATTCAGGAAGGATTCATCATATGCTTTCATTCTCGAATAAACATTAGAAATGTAATATTTTCCATATTTCAAACGTACACGTCGAATCCATCCGACATTCATCGTGGTTTGACAGTTTACGATCATCATCTGTCGAATCTAAATATTCGAAAAATACTGCATTTTCAATGTTTTCTTAGAATAAATTCATGATAAACCCTTTACTAATATATTGTGTATTACGTATCAACAAGGTAAGTATCAATCACTAATTCTTACATTTTTTGTTATATTATTTAAGTTGAGTAAATCATCAGTTGACAAATTCCAACACTAGAATTTTTGAGATATTGGATAATTCAGGAATAAGTAGTCTTCTTCTCCGACATAATTATTTCAATTTTCAGTCTGTTTACGAATAAATCGTTTTACTTCGACCAATATATTTAATGCCACCCTACCAAATCATACATTTGTGCTTTGTTATGCTGATTAATTTTCAATCAATATTCAGAAGAAACATGTTCTGGGGATTTGACCTAATTGAATAAATTTTGAAATTATAGTATCAATATCTTTGAATATCCTTTCCAAAATTCCTAATTTGTTATAGAAAGAAGAAAGAAAGAAAGAATTTATTGAATACCAATAGCAGCATGTTATTACAGGGAACTATAATAATTGTGTGTGGTACAGGTCAAATTTGCCAAAAGAGTTATTGCCTTAAGAAAATTCACAAGGTATGGAGACTACACAGACAAAAACATTTCAGAATATGTATGTATGAATTCCGATTTGTTTATATATATGACATGCTATCGCCATCTATTAGTGTGCATGTCAATGAAATTTGGTCACTTAGCGTCCTTCTGAAATGCCTATGCTGTTTTTGTGTTTCTTGTCAGATGTATTTTAAAACTTTCGTCGTACCAAGAAGCTCACTGATATTTTTGAAAACATTCCTGAAATACCTCACCAACGTTGATACGTGAGCGATTCCGTTGGACCAGGATAGCAGAAGGATCAACAGATGGGTGACATTTTTTCATTAGTACCTTAATATTACGCGAGAGACACCACTTCTCTCATTCATTCCTGCAGGTTCCATTGTGAAATATAGATTTCTGTAATTACATTCGTATCACTCTCTTTACGTTGATACAGCTATCTATAATTACTTGGTTGTGAGTAATACCACAAGGTAGCGGACGTGGACACCTTCAAGCTGTGATCATTTTTTGTTGCTATGGACACTAATAGATGGCTATAGTAAGTCTGAAATTCTGAACCCAATCTCGATTATTTTGACCACGGTTTGATGTGTATCGCTTGAGTTTAATTACAATTGATTACCAATTATAATCAGGGACGTAACTAGGCTATTCAGCACCCGGGGCAAACACCTATTTTGGCGCCCCCCCAATTTGAATAAATAAATATTTTCATTTTTTTATCTGTGTCCGTATTGGCGCCCCCAACACCTGGCGCCCGGGTCTCATGCCCCGCGTGCCCCCCCCTAGTTACGTCCCTGATTATAATGGAAATAGAAATAATAAAAATGATATTTTTAGAGTAGTAATTGGTTATTCTTGATATAGGCATAATTATAGGCATTGGCGTAACTAGAGTTGACTAATAGGGGGGGGGGGGGTCAATCCCCACCAGTCAACCACATTTACTCAAATTTTTATTTTCTCAAATTGTGAATTTGTTTCATTTCTTCTGAGCAAAAGGGGGGGGGGTTACGTCCCCAATAACTCCCCTCGTTACGCCTATGATTATAGGTACGCGAAATAATTTCGAAGAATTATTTATTGCCAGAATGTTTTGTGGTGATGTCATGGTAAAATAAAACAAAACTATTTATCTTCGAGTGATGGAAACAAATAATGAAAAGCATTCAGTGGTTTCAAGCTTTTAGATTGAGATGCAAATCAAAAAATCTATATTCAGCTTGTAATTGCTGTTACTGAGGCTTCATCTGTTTATGTTTGCTAGGATTAAATGGACGAAAATTCAACATACCGGGTGATCCTCCAAAGTGGCTCGCCCCTATAACTTTTTTATTATTGGAGATAGAAGAACAAAATTCGGGGGTTGTGTATTATATGTCAATTCGCATTATATGACGTATTCACTTGCTTTGCAGTACTTCCGGTTTGACCGGCAATGACCTCAACTTTCGATTTTCAGATGAAACACCCTATATATTTTTACTTATTTCGATCGAGGATGACATTATCTATCCAACAAAACTTTGTTTGTGAATATTTGACGTATGAAAGAATTTTTATTTCAATTTAGGTATTGGGCTTCTTGCAATGGTGAATTCTTCTTCAAACGATAATGCAGTATTTTTCATTATATATCTTTGAAACGTCGCATTTAAAATTCATCATTTCAACCTTTTTCCTAAAAAAATATTTCAAGTACTTAAAACAAAAATAAATATGGGAATTTAAAGTTTAATGTGCTTTGTTTCTAATTCACCATTTGGCAACATCGACTGCGGATTACAGTGATAAAAAAGGACAACAAATTCGTTACGTTGATTAGGTAAACAAAGATGGCTAGATTTTAATCAGATTAGAAACTCATTCTGCTTATTTCTATTCCATGAGTCATGACGTTCCATGCATCGCAAAGGGGGCAACGACCAAGTTAGAGAAAGAACTCAGGTTTTAAGGTTTTGTTTAAGTTTGGCGTGGTTTGGCTTCTATGTAAGGTTGTTGTTTGGGTTGGACTATTATATTGACGTATAATATTGTATCAAATAACTCAAAAACAATTCAATCAAGTATTCTTTACCGGCCACAAAGTATAAACAAAATGTTAGGTTATGACAACCGACAAATTTTGACACTAGATTGTAAATGTACAGACAACAAAGAACAAATATATGTTGTTTTTTTTTAGCTTACTTGGCGCTGTTGCCAATTTGTGAATTAGAAACAAAGCGATTTAAAATTTAAAACCCCATATTTGAAAAATTATTTTAGATAGTTTCTGCAGAAAATTTGGAATTTTCATGAATGAAACTAATAATCATTAACTTTAAACTCGCATTTACCGTAATAACCCAAATTGAGGAGAATTCCTCATTATTGAGAAAGATAGTGAAAATAAAGTGGAAGTGTGTGGTATCAAATTGTTCGTAAGAAAATGATCTTTCACAAAAACCCGACGAGCCACCCTCTTTCCATTTGAAAAAAATCGAGTTAACTGGAAAAAATTATATTTGTGACATTGAAAAAATTATTGAAACGACTCTGAAGTCATATGCTTTGAAGTTTTATTTTTCCCATGTCACTTGATCAAAAAGGATGCGTTTCAATCGATCCATGGCACGCTAGATCGAAAAATAAAAATTGAAATAAAAATTCTTTCATACGTCAAATATTCACAAAGTTTTGTTGGATAGATAATGTCATCCTCGATCGAAATAAGTAAAAATATATAGGGTGTTCCATTTGAAAAACGAAAGATGAGGTCATTGCCGGTCAAACCGGAAGTACTGCAAAGCAAGTGAATACGTCAGATAATGCGAATCGACATATAATACACAACCACCGAATTTTGTTCTTCTATCTCCAATAATAAAAAAGTTATAGGGGCGAGCCACCTTGAAGAATCACCCGGTATAGTGAGGCAATATATTAAAGGATTGCACTTATCTTACATTTACGCGAATGATGAAAAAAACTGCGATATCGACAATTTCGTTATATCAATAAATGGATAGAATGGCTTTTTTGCTTTTTGATATCTGTGTATAAACGAAATACTGATATTGGAGTTCATGGACGAAAATCTCTATTGCGGTTTTTGTTGGCAGATCTAGAATTTTTATGGGTCATAATGATATTTACGAAGAGCAAAATAATAATTATTTAGTATTTCCAACAGCAGAACACATACTTTGTGTCTGCCCCGCTGCGGCTAGAATCAGGTTCTCGATTTTGGCAGGGTGACACTCTTGCCCTCGGACCTGAAATTTCACTCACCAGATACCATAATCGGCATCGTCAGGAAGCTGGAGTTATTTGGTGAATTAGTGTGAGCCACAATAGACCCGCCAGTGTCGCAGTGGAGGGCCGTATTGACCCACTTACTTTAAACCTAACCTAACCTAGTATTTCCAAAAATATTGAATCAGTTCAAGTTCACTTCATCTTCATATACTCGACATACAGGGTCGATTGAATTAGAGAAAAGTAGCGCATTTATGTGCCTAATAATATGCCATTTAGAAAGTTTCAATATTCTGAGTAGTTCTGGAGATATCCGGGAAAAACCGAAATTTGAGAATTTCGTTTTTATTTTCTCCTAGCTTTATTTTCGAAGGAAATGTAAAACAAATAGCACTTCGTCATGGCCACTTTTCGAGGACTACACGATAACATAGATTTAGATTTAGATTTAGATTTAGATTTAGATTTATTCAGGACGATATCCATATTACAAGTCATCGACGTTTTTTTTTAATGCAACACCCTATACAAAACTTTGAATCAAATTATTGAGAAAAAGGAAAATTAGTTCAGTATAGTATGAATAAACAGAGATTGTACCTATATGTTCAATAGATTATGATACATATTAACAGTTGAAACTATAGTGATTATCACATGTGTGTGAACAAAAAAACGAAAACATCTATATATTTAAGAAAACATTTTCAGAAGAAGCCACCTAAGCAGAGCTTGAGTTGTGGAACATTCTTCTACAAGATATCAATATATTTCTTAGAAAATAATAAATTACGAAAACTATTAGTACCTTAGTACCTTAACTTAATCTATAAGAGTACGAAGAAAGAGAAAAAAAAAACAATTGTTATCCTTGAAATGAAGATGTGTTATTATTAATTATCCAGAATTTTCAGAAATGGTTGAGGGTGAGTATTCAAATATTTTTTTATATGTTTTTTCCGGAGATTTGTATTTCTGATGTTCTTTATGTCAGCAGGGAGCAGATTATAAAGCTTCGGTCCATAATACGTTATGAATTTTTGATTCTGGGTAAGTCTGAAACAAGGAATAGAAAGGACTTGCAACGCAGTTCTACGAGTTTCATAAACATGAGTAAGGATCATTTGAGGCATATTCGTCATCCATATAAGCGACTGATAAATGTATAATTTTTGTAAATTGAATACTTCCGACTCTTCAAATAATAGTTTTGTAGAGAAACGTTTGTTTTTTTTGAGAATTATTTTAAGTAGAGTGTTTTGTATAACTTCCAGATTGTGCACTGCTGTTTTGAATGTTCCACCCCAAACAATGAGACAATAACGCAATAGGGACTCAGCTAGGGAATTATAAACCATTAACAACATTTTTTTATTCAGAATATTCCTCAGCTGGTAGAATTTATAAATCAATTTCCGTAATTAATGGAAGTTTTAAATGAATAAAAATATAATGTTCACTTGCTATGTTTTCCTTATCATTCCAAGAACACTTAAAAATGTTTAGGATACTCACGAAATATTTTCTACAACTAAATATAGATGCCAGAAAGCAGCAATAAAAATTTAATTCAGACACCATAGACATGTGGAATTGCACGTAAATAACATGAAATGATGAATGAATGCTGGTAACGTTTACAATATAAGCATAACTTTCCTAATTGCATTTGTTTGGAGTAAGAAATCCGATGAAGATTTAGAAAGTGACTAACATTGATCTAATTCTTTAGAAATCAACGGGAATTTTCACTCAGGGAAGAAAAGGTAGCGGCAGCTAAACAGCGACATTGTAGGTATAGTGTCATGCATATCTGAACTGTAAACTTAACCATTAGCGTAAATGTGGTAGGCGGCTCATTGTTAGTCAGCGTCTTGTGTAATATTACCATTTGTTGGGCTGCAGTTACGTGCAAGTTTGCACAACTTGTGATATTTGAGTTTATCCTTTACAAAATGAAGGTGCATACATTCAGGAGAATATTGAAGATTTCAAAGTAGTTCAGGTTGATTTGAAATCAATTGTTATGCAAATGTCATTAGTAATATGTGATGGATATTCGACAGATAAATCCATCATGCATATAATAGGTTTGTTCGAACAAAAATTTCTGTATGGTTTCGAAACTGTTTTGTTGCCGTTTCGGTTTCGTTTAGTTCGCATGCGCGAGCTTCGCATAGTTTCGTGACATTACAAAAACATTCGAGGGTTGAATCGGTTTTATTGACGGTTTTGGCTATTCACGTTCTACAAAGTTGAGGTTATTGTTCTTCTGTTCAAGAATTATTCTTGGTTACAATAATTAAAATAATATGAAAATGGAACATTTCACAAGTGCGGAAGACATTATCATCAACAAAAATAAAAGTTAATAAATACCCAAACAAAAAGCTAGTTCAGCTGTTTCGTTTCATGATAGGTTTGCATAGAAATATCCATATATGAAGTGGAGATAGTCACTCTTCAATTAATTGATGTTCAAATTATTCGTCATATATGAAATTGAGAACCATCCGAAGCACACCTGTGAAAATACGCATGAAACGAATGAGCCTATTTTCACATTTTTGTTGATAACTCTGTCAATATCCATTTTAAGAGTATGGCATTCTATTGGAAATTAGGAAATATCGAACACCCTGTTGAATATTTTGTAAAACTGTCAAGGATACCTGATAGGATACTCTTTCATTGATTTGTATACAGAGATTGAACTCTCTATCATGAGAGTAAAAGATAATACAGACAGTAAGTCAGTCCATCTGTCAAAATTTTTCGGAATAATGAAATATTCCAAAAATAGATAACGTTAAAACGGAAGTAACAGCGTATTGAAAATCTTCTAGGAAAATAGATCACTTTGAGCTTTAGCTGCCACAAGAATTTCAAATTGATATCTCAATTAGTTATCAATAAACTTCTAATGAATTCGTTAGGTGAATCACCCTGTATATCTGAATGGAAGTTAATCATGTATAATTCTGGAATCCGAACTCAAAAAAGTCCATTCACCAATTTGAAACCCAACTGAACTATTCGTATGCGGACACTCTGAAACATCCTACTTCTGTTTCACAGTCGTGTCCGAAGGCACGTCTTGCTGCTGCCTAATATGATGCAATCACACGTAACTTTGAACTTGGCCCACGAAATTCCAGTCCTTCTCAATGCACTAGGTGGAAGCTATGGTGGAAGTCGGTTTACGCTCTCTCTGTTCTCGAGCTTGCGCAACGACGCCCCAATATGAGTTTTATACGAGATCGAAGTCACCTTCAAATCAGTCGGTGACTAGAAGCTTGAGCTTTTCTGGTTGATTAGAATTGGTAGAGTAGAATCAGTGCGCTTTTGTGTTGTTTTGACTGGTGAGTTTTGTTTTTACTACTATTGACATTATTGTTGAATCAGTTATTATGTATGTGATAAAAGTATTTGAATTCATGCTATGAAATTTATTATTTTTTTATTATGACAGTATTTAATATTTACACTCAGATTAGTACTACTTAGCAATTTAAGTAGCAAATGATATTTCCATGATAAAAAAAACATCATTTCAGGGATGAATTAGGTATCTGATTCTTCAGAATGATACTCAAAATATTATTATTTTATATACATTGTCCGCATTTTATTTATAAAACATTCTTTTTGGTTAAATGCATCAATATTATTGTATTTTTTCATGTCACAGATCATTTTATTGTTTGTTTGGGTAATTAAGGCGATCTTGTCGTTTATTCAGATCGATTGATTATTCACTACCTTCGTTATTCTTTTCTTGTGAAACAAGTACTACTCGCATTTCAACTTTGTTCTTATTGTTTTGTATGCAGTTGAATTTTATACTTACCATGACTAAAGTTCATTATTATTATAATTATAATTATTTATCATATTAAACTTTCGTGAATTGTATAGTGTTGTTGGCTATTTTGAAATAATTATTTGGATAATGATGCATCCTATATTTCTATAAGAGGAATCAAGAGTTCCCAGAAACTCTGTTGTTCTCCGTTGATCAAAAATATAAAGATTTTCATGTTAAATGATGATGACGTTGATATTGATTATTTCTTTCGACGTTATATCATAGAATGGTAAAATTTTCTCAATCCGACACAAAATTAGACAATATCTCATTCTTCAACAAATATGTATTTGGTTAACGTTATTTCAAGTATATATTCTGAATCATGCTACATAAATATTAAACATAGTCTTTAATTTCTTCTAACTGAAAGCAAACGATAGATTTATTGAATCTAAAAGTGATATGAATGACAACAATAATTCGAACTATACATTAGCATCTTTAACTATAATTTTCCATTCCCGATATTCGCCACATGCATCATAAAAAAATAAATATACTGGATAATTAATGTTCAAGTAGTCACGACGTCACTTTTTTCGAATGTAACATATATATTGATTCATTTTCGGATTACCTTGCAGAAAGAACGTTGAATTCTATTTTGATAATAGTTATGTTATGTTAGGTGAAAGAATAAACTGTTCATCCAGCTCATTTCATGGAGAAATGCAGCTTACTACGAGAGATCCCCTATATTGAATATTATACAGGGTGTATTTATATATCACTACTCAAACTTGAATTACCCTGTGTATTCAATTTTATTCTATAATGTTGTGAATTGAAAATGGATATATTCGAAAGATTTCAAAGAAATGAATATTGAACTTGAAATTCAATACCCTCAGTTCAGTAGAAAAGCTGTATACCGCATCATTTCGAAAGCATGTATTTTCGGTCCACAAATTCTTCTTTTATCTATGGGCCTTTTCTAATATCATCAAGTAGTTATACCATCACAAACAGGTTCTGTACCTTTGCCTATAAACGAAATTCCTTCCACCCAAAACGTCTGGCTGAGAATATTTTTCGTTACACAATACACGATTATTTAATTTGTTTATCATTAGATAATTCCTTTCGATAAAAAATGTGTGATAACTATAATGTAACAACATTAACATTATCAAAACGATACAACCTCGTGTTTATTTTTATAAGAAACAATTACAGCATTTATGATCTATTATACTGAGCGGTATGTGTCTGACCACTATCTACTAGAGATATCAAAATTATCGATATTTCTTCACCCAGGCACTTCCATAGAAAATTTCACGGAATGTAAACCACACATGGAATACGAAATACAATTGAATTGTACATGGTGATTCGGTGCGATAGCACAGTTCTTCGAATAATATCAAATGAAAATTATTTATTTCGGTTAGACAATAATGTCAGTCACATTGTCAATGTTAATTCAGAAATGATTCATTACTCCTCAATTAGCCTGCTCCAGGGTTCAATCTATTGATATTTAACTTACAAATAAGAAATCATAGATTCGTTTGTTTATATATGAACGCCGTATATGCTTAATGATGTGGTACTTGTTTGAAATTAGTTTGACGATGGCTCAATTTAAAACAATTCAAAGTGTGATAATTCATTGAAGATAACTGATATCAATGAAGTATGTTATAATAAAATTAAAATATCAATAATGAAATCAGAACTTGTATTTCCCATTACTTTGATTTTGTCTCGAGATTACGAATTTCAAGTAGATTTGAAATAATGTTGCATTTGAATATTTTCACATTTTAGGGCATGTTTCTTGTGATATGGTGTTTTATTTCATCCCTGCTATCAATTTCAGAACTCACATTCAACAAAACCATTTAATTTTCATTAATTTCTTATTTGACATATGACAACGAGAAATGATCAGTCATCAACCAACCACAATTTGACTTTATTTTATGAAACTACTCACAAATCATGATGGACATGACAAAAATTATTTATGTTTTTAGTTTCAATCAATTATTTATGAAGCTGGTACTGCTTCTGTTTGGATTTCGTTGATTGTTGTTGATGAATTGAATGAGTTATGCTTAATTGTCACATGTTGATATGTCCCATTGACATGAGAATTTGGATTCCAGAAATAATCCACATAGTTGAAATACAATTATGAAAAATAAACTTATGATTTGATTGCTGCAAAATTCATCTTGTGTTTACCAATTTGACTTGACAAAACCAAGGATCAAGGCCTGCGATCTTTGATTCTTCCATTTTTTTGACAAATTTGGTTAAAATTCAAATGCGATCAAAATACACATATATTTATCAAGGTATTTATATTTTCCTTGATTATCATCGACAGTTTTTTCCATGGAAACTTATAGTGAAAAATTTCTCAACAGATCGTCGTGACTGAAAGACACTCATTAAATTTTTTACGTCAAATCTAATGTCACATTACTCTATCAGTATCCATCATGAAATAATTTGAATATTTTCCTTGGATAGAAAAATACACAGACAACAACGAAAATGGGTACCAAAGATGCACTTTTCTCGATGATCTCAGAACCGGCTGCTGACACAGGGAATAAAGTCACTGTTGTTGGAGTCGGTGCAGTGGGAATGGCTTGTGCTTTCAGTATTTTGTCACAGGTAACATCTGAAATATTATCATCATCATGCGATCCATATTTTGATAGAAGTTTGGTAAACCT
Source organism: Plagiodera versicolora (assembly GCA_037013635.1). NCBI lineage: Eukaryota > Metazoa > Arthropoda > Insecta > Coleoptera > Chrysomelidae > Plagiodera > Plagiodera versicolora. The sequence goes on along the minus strand of CM072991.1, from coordinate 3,204,789 downwards.
ACAGTATAGGTAAGCAACTCCGATTTTGATGAAATTTTCACAGAAGCTTCGGAACACTAATAAAAACTCCCTGTGATAAAAATTTTTCCGCGGAAACACCTCCAACATACTTTTTTTTAGGAAAGTTTCTGAAAATCGATCACGGTAAGACCTAAGAATTTGATTGATATTGTACTCACGTTATGGTTTGAGAGAATGTTTATTACACTAAAACATAGTTAACATGTCCTTGAATCAAATTTCACAAGAAATTTCATGATGAGAAACTTTGGAATAAGATATTTTCATGTTTTTATATTTGTATATTTTCGACTCAAAACAATATATAATAATTGCTATGTCAAATGAGATCTGTCATGTCACAAGAGAGCAAGGTTGCCAAGTTGTATTTCTATTTTCAGTGGTAAACCATAGAACTTGAGTCTACATATAAGTACAATATATTTTTATGTGGCCAATTGATTGATCTACGTTTGATTGATCTAGGTGTAATTGATCTACGTTTGGGGTGGATCCCGGCGAGAGTGATGTTTTTAATCAGGCACTGCGATGGCGCGCCAGCGCCGTCGCAGGAACCATCTCCCTCGAGTTACCTGCATTTTGAATTATCTACGTTTGATTGATCTAGGTGTAATTGATCTACGTTTGGGGTGGATCCCGGCGAGAGTGATGTTTTTAATCAGGCACTGCGATGGCGCGCCAGCTCCGTCGCAGGAACCATCTCCCTCGAGTTACCTGCATTTTGAATTATCTACGTTTGATTGATCTAGGTGTAATTGATCTACGTTTGGGGTGGATCCCGGCGAGAGTGATGTTTTTAATCAGGCACTGCGATGGCGCGCCAGCGCCGTCGCAGGAACCATCTCCCTCGAGTTACCTGCATTTTGAATCATCTACGTTTGATTGATCTAGGTGTAATTGATCTACGTTTGGGGTGGATCCCGGCGAGAGTGATGTTTTTAATCAGGCACTGCGATGGCGCGCCAGCGCCGTCGCAGGAACCATCTCCCTCGAGTTACCTGCATTTTGAATTATCTACGTTTGATTGATCTAGGTGTAATTGATCTACGTTTGGGGTGGATCCCGGCGAGAGTGATGTTTTTAATCAGGCACTGCGATGGCGCGCCAGCGCCGTCGCAGGAACCATCTCCCTCGAGTTACCTGCATTTTGAATTATCTACGTTTGATTGATCTAGGTGTAATTGATCTACGTTTGGGGTGGATCCCGGCGAGAGTGATGTTTTTAATCAGGCACTGCGATGGCGCGCCAGCGCCGTCGCAGGAACCATCTCCCTCGAGTTACCTGCATTTTGAATCATCTACGTTTGATTGATCTAGGTGTAATTGATCTACGTTTGGGGTGGATCCCGGCGAGAGTGATGTTTTTAATCAGGCACTGCGATGGCGCGCCAGCGCCGTCGCAGGAACCATCTCCCTCGAGTTACCTGCATTTTGAATTATCTAAGTTTGATTGATTTATCGCGCCATCGCAGGAATCGTGTGCATCAAAATATTTGGATTCGTTGAATGATTGTATCCCGAACTTTGAAATAAATCAAATCTCCGATTTTGTATTCACTTGGCAACGCTGCTTGTTATAGTGACACTAAACTAGTCATTTGACATTTCCATTATTGCACGCCATATTGGGTTGAAAATATATGATATTAAATTATGAAAATGGGCATTTTCATAGCTTTCCATCATGAAATTTCTCGTGGAAATCGATTTTAGAACATATTAATGATATTTTAGTCTATTCTAAATTTGTCCTACTAATTACGTAAGTACAATATCAATCAAATTCTTAGGTCTTACCGTGATCGATTTTCAGAAACTTTCCTAAAAAAAAGTATGTTGGAGGTGTTTCCGCGGAAAAATTTTTATCACAGGGAGTTTTTATTAGTGTTCCGAAGCTTCTGTGAAAATTTCATCAAAATCGGAGTTGCTTACCTATACTGTAGGTTTTCCAGAAGTTTTGGTAATTTTCCACTTATCATATTCACATTATTGGTTGTGAGAATATTAATACTTATTGAAATGTTTCACTAAATTTTTACATTTTACAGCTTTCTGGCGGTTTTCAATGACGTGGCACATTATATATTACAATATAGTTTATCATATATTCATTCTAGAAAAAAAAAAGAAATGAAAATCTAGTTTTTTTCTGATTGTCAACAGCAAACATAATGCTATCGTCAAAACGCAGAAGTATTCGTGCAGATGTCGAATGTTTATAATATATGAACTATGCATTTCCGAAATTTATCTGAGAACGAATGTAAAGTAAAGTAAATTTTCTGTTGGTATGTTATGTGTCTCGTTGGAACATAACTTTGTAATGAAACTGTATAGACTTGTTCAAAAACGTGAAAGAAGATGACTTCAAAGTAGTTTATATCGAAGAGTATCGATTTTCCCACGATTCGTGATTTTTGGCCCAAAATACTTAAGTACCCACATGAATTTTCCTCAGAATGATAACTACTCGATCTTCCAATAGCACCTGTATTTCTCGCCTATGAAGACGATTTTGTTGTCCGAATGCTTTTCCGGGTTTTTTTTTGGAATTCTTCACATTCATCGCCTTCAATTCACATTGTACCTGTAACTGTACTGTAAGTTTTCCGTGAATACTATAGGGTGTTTCTCATGTTTCAGGGAATTTCCAATGACATTTGTCTAGTCGATGTCGTCACAGATAAAGTCATGGGCGAAATGATGGATCTCCAACATGGATCACTATTCATGAACAATCCGAAGATAACTGCTAGCTCAGGTATATTTTTATCCCACTAATTTTTGACAAGCTTATATTAGATTCACTTGTACGTTGGAACTAACTCTTTGGTCATGCGCATTCTCGTACTTCCATATCTACTTTAGTGAGACATAATTTAATGTGCTGAATGAATACTGACGTGTGAGCATCTTGAAATCATTTTTGTGTGCTTGAGATAACCAAAACGTTTTCAATAGTTTTGAGAATCACTTCCACGTGAAAAGTGCTTCGAAGCATCGAATATTGTAACTACAATGTTGAAAATTCAATAGTTTTGTATTTTTCGCCAAAATAAGTCAGCAATAGTTTATGCGAATATTTTCGAATATTGTTTTGTTTTTCGTATTCACCTCTGGAGTCAGTTGGCAGACGATTAAGAGTGTTATTTTCAGAAACAATCTGCTATATCTGGAGGGGTTCTTGAAAATTAACTGTCACTTTCCATTTTTAAATAGCTATCTATAAACAGACAACTTTTGTATAAACCAAAAATAAAATTATGTTTTTTATTAATTTTATAGTCTACTATTTGTACAAATAGACCAGGGTAGAAGCCTTTAAAAATAATGAAAAGTGAAAAAAAAATTATAATAGAATGAAACCCATTAGAAAAGGAGGGAAATATGATAAAAATGAAAGGAGAAATAATTTACGGGCGATCTGAGGTTGGGAAGGGGATGGGGGTGAGTTTTTAAGGGCAAAAAACGGTTTTTCTCGATTCCCGGCAAAACTAAAAGTCCTATCGAAAAAAGTCAAATAGAAAAGTTGTAGATAATAAAAAGATCTAAAACTTTTTCATCCACACTTTTTTCACATAACCTCAAAATTTATGTGAAAAATTCAAAAAACCAAGTTTTTAGTTTTTTATTTGTATCTTTTACAAAAATATCTTTTTTAAGGAAATTTTGTGAAAACTTACCTCCTTATGTCCCAAATACGCTGTAATTTATTTGATTGAAAATATTAATTTTTACACCTTATTTTGAATTAATATCGAAAAAACACCCTAATTTTCAATCGAAAATTCACCCGTCAAAATATCAGCTTTTTTCAAAAAGTTGGTGTGGTTTCTGTTCGTTGAAATCTCTACTTTCCGATGGTGAAAAAAAATATATGTCACTATGGTAAATCTTCTCAGAAAACGCAAAAATTAAATCATCTTTCGTTTTGGCAAACCTCCCACCTACAGAAGGAGCAGCAGAACAACATTGTTACAGGGCATATTATCAGCTTCAAACTTGGTTGAGTAACGAACTAACAGCAACATATTGGGGCTGGAAGCAATTTCAACGTGGAATTATGCCCAAATTTATACAAAAAGAATTAATTCCGGAAATATTGCTCAAAACAATTTGCTGCAGCTGTGGAACTGGATGTAACAGTTTGCATTTTCTGAGAAGATTTACCATAGTAACATATATTTTTTTTTCACCATCGGAAAGTAGAGATTCCAACGAACAGAAACCATACCAACTTTTTGAAAAAAGCTGATATTTTGACGGGTGAATTTTCGATTGAAAATTAGGGTGTTTTTTCGATATTAATTCAAAATAAGGTGAAAAAATAAATATTTTCAATAAAATAAATTACAGCGTATTGGGGACATAAAAAGGTAAGTTTTCACAAAATTTCGTTGAAAAAAATTTTTTTTTGTACAAGATAAAAATAAAAAACCAAAAACTTGGGTTTTTTGAATTTTTCACATAAATTTTGAGGTTATGTGAAGAAAGTGTAGATACAAAAGTTTTAGATCTTTTTATTATCTACAACTTTTCTATTTGACTTTTTTTGATAGGACTTTTAGTTTTGCCGGGAATCGAGAAAAACCGTTTTTTACCCTTAAAAACTCACCCCCATCCCCTTCCCAACCTCAGATCGCCCATAAATTATTTTCCCTTTCATTTTTATCATATTTCCCTCATTTTCTGATGGGTTTCATCCTATTATGATTTTTTTTGGTTTTAAAAATTATCGACCCTGGACTAAAAATAGTAGGTAGGTACTTGAATATACAATCTATATTACTATTGAATCTAGGTGTATAATATTTTGTCTGCCTTCTGACTGCTGTTATATCTTTTATTATTGAATTTTATACAAAAAGATTTGATTAACATTTTTAACATTCAGACTGCCCTACATTTTGCATGAATATACCTATTATTCACTATCTTTTTCAGTTTATTGTGAAGGCGAGCGGAAATAATATTATGACAGATTACGGAAATTAACAACTTTGCGGTTAGATTTGAGTGTGCAAAATCCTTCTTTGGGTAGTGATCGTAGAAAAAATCGATTCAAATACCGAGAATTTTTTTTTCATTCCTTAGTTCGATCATTGGTGTAGTTTTTTTCAACTCTCTTTCATTTTTGTGAATATTCGTGAAGAGGCAAATCAATTGTGACTATTAAAAGACCTGAAACTAGGCGATTCGCGGGTGTCTCCGAACGAAATATTTCGAGGAATCGACTTCATTGGACAATTTCTCATCAAATTTCACAAAATAACCATTCATTCTTTCCAGATTACTCCATAACAGCTGGTTCCAAACTGTGCGTAATCACTGCAGGAGTCAGACAAAAGGAAGGCGAATCCAGGCTGAACCTGGTACAACGCAACACGGACGTCCTCAAGTTCATAATTCCCAATCTCGTCAAGTATTCGCCAGACACGATGCTCTTAGTGGTGAGCAATCCTTGTGACATTCTGACGTACGTCGCTTGGAAGTTGAGCGGCCTGCCGAAGCACAGAGTGTTCGGTTCCGGCACTAACTTGGATACATCCAGGTTCCGGTTTTTGATTTCGCAGCGATTGGGGATTTCTCCAAGTAGTGTCCACGGGTGGATCATTGGGGAGCATGGGGATAGTAGTGGTGAGTTATCTTTCATTAAGAGGAATATTCAAGGAAATTCCAATCAAAATTCAAGGGAATAATTGTTTCAATATGGAGCCTCGCACTGCAAAAAATTCTACTCGATGAAAAATCCATTTCGGTCCAGACTAGGCAAAATTGATATTTTGTTCAACTAAAGTGGTGAAATGATAATGCATTGTGTGAAAATCTTAATCAATTCTGATCAGATCAATATATTCATTTATCAGTATATTGATTTGAACTTATCTCAGCTATCATATGAGAATTCAATTCGAATATTTAATGCGTAATCTTAAACATGATTTCGATTGAATTTGCTCAGTTTAAGATCCTTTCGATGGGCAAAGAATAACAAAAATAATGATAAGTCATTCAAATCGACATTTATTTCAAATACGATTCAATGAAATGAAACTAAATCTATTATAGCTTGCCAATGAGACAATTCAGAACATAAATTTAAACACATGTTTTTTTTTATTAAACAAATAATATGTTTTGGAATCACAACAATTTTGAAAGAAACGTCATATTCATGCTGATCAAAGTATGTCATCGATACCTTCAAGGCTAGTGAATCATTTTTTCAGCTCAATAAGTAACCTATTTATTTTTTTATCAATCAATCAATTCATTAGTTGAAGATTTGTTCAATTACAATACATTTTAATACATACTGACTTAAACAGAAAGATATGCACAAATTACAATTGATAGGTAGCAGACACTATACTCAACAAGACACATTGAAAGCATCAGTTTTCCAAAGCAATCGGTGAGAGAAAAAAATCATCGACAGGGTAGTGTGATTTCAGCACAAGATGGTTTTTCAGCTTAGCTTCAAAGAAATGTAAGATAGGGGCAGATTTGATATTGTCGTCAAGAGCATTATAGAGTCTGACTCCAATCGATCCCGGATTAATAGGTACAATATGCAGACATTCAGGTTATATGGCTTTGGCTATATTCATGGATGATATCTTCCGTAGATTCATTGATCTGTATCCAAAAGTATTGGTATCGTGGTATTATGGATAAATTTCAGTCGGCATCGAGTGGAAAAAAGAATTGAAATACACAATCATTCATGTTATCATTACTCATTGTTTTTTGTATGTTTGGCACATAAATGAGATCGGAGGTGAAAGTACTTACTGCAAATGAAATGAGTCGATAATTTCCCTACCTGATTCAATCAATTATTCCTCGAATCAAACAACTAGATTTATCTGCCATATTGTTTTAATGCTTCAAAGTGAGAAAAATTTTACCGAAATCGGATAATTCATTCATGTCAGCTTGATCCTGGTTACGATTATACTATTCAAGAGACTTCTCATATTTGAATTCTGAGTTTCAAATCCTGAGATTTATTTAATTTACGAGTACGAATGTGTTTAGATGTGCTTGCTTACTTAGCTCAATCCTCAATTAAATCATTGAAAGGTGGATGGTCAATAAATCTTCTGGTATTTAGCAGTAGGATAGAGTGAATTTTCAATGAATTCACTCAAAAATTTTTCAACAAATGTTGCATTCAGCATAGCTTTTACCTTAGTGCGAAACGTTTCAATTGGAGTTCATCTTTGTTGGTTATGAAGGCAGCAAGTGCAGAAAATCGGTCGAGGTAACGGGATAGAAAGTTCTTTGTCTTTTTTTTTAATGTATAAAAAACAAGCCAGAATCTTGAAGATACGTTCGACTTTTATTAAGCTCTTAGTAGTTCTTCTCTGGTTTCGAATTGAAGTGGAACATAAAAAAAAACAGAAATTTGAGAACCGCTGATTCAATTTACCTTTCGGTTGTTTCAGTTCCAGTATGGTCTGGAGTGAACGTTGCTGGTGTTCGACTGAAAGAAGTCAATCCTGCCATCGGTACCGAAGAGGACCCAGAAAAATGGAAACAAATACACCAGGATGTCATCAATGCTGCCTATGAAGTAATCAAACTCAAGGGTTACACTTCTTGGGCTATTGGATTGAGCGTCGCTTCCATAACTCAAACTATCCTGAAAAATGGCAACAATGTGCATGCCCTTTCCACTTACGTAAAGGTGAATACGAGATATTGAAGGCTACCATCTTTCTTTGTGCTATTTTTTATGCGCAAGCTAAGCACCAACTCTTGATATTCCAAGTATCTTGAAGAAAACAATGTGGAGCACTCAGACACAACCACAATGTCTTTACATACAGGTTGACCCATTAGTGTGTGGATGTGGAATAACCTACTGAAAAAAAGGAATACAAAAAATTTTTGGAATGAAAGTTGTTATATTAGCGTATAGATACACAATCCCAAAATATATTGAAATATACATTGACTACACACTTGTTTCAAATTCCTTGAGTGAATTATTCTAATTCCATATACTAATGGGACTCTCTTATGCAGAGTGGCTTCTCAAAAACTTGACATTGGAGTTTTGAGTGAAAATATTAGATGAGGAAGAACGTTCAATAATGTTTGTGTTCTCTGGCAGTTTTTAGTATATTTTCCATATCAAACCGAAAAATCAGGAGCTCTCAATTGCATCGTTGGCCATGAAAAAAATCATCCACTGCTGTTGCTTATGCTTGCTTCCTAGCATTTTCTTCTGCTACAAAAAATTCCTCTTCATTCCTAGTAATACCTCAAAAACAAAAATTCCATAGGGTGTACATGGTATAAATCAAGAAGTTTTTTTGTCAGTACCAGTTTCTATTGGGCTCGATGGTGTGACAGGAATTGTCAAACAAGAGCTGACGGAATCTGAACGATGTTCCCTTCGATTCTCAGCGGCCATTATGAGTGAAGTACAAGGCGGTATTCAATTTTGATTCCATGGAAAATAATTATACGGAGAAGACTGATGAAAACTGTGATATTCAGGGAATAAACGAAATACTGCGATTGATTGGCATTGTTCAATTGAGTTTTGAATAGATGTTGAGTTGCTTGATATGGTCATCAAGTCGAACTCGTTTATCTTGAAAGATACGGAGTTAGTTGAATTGGGGCAGAGTAAGGCATTCTTGTACTGAATAATCTGGAAAAAATTCGAAATATCTCTAATCGCTTTCAAAATATCACAGGTTTTCGATTTCTGTCTTTTATTTTTTTAAGATGAAACAGGCGTACTGGACATTTGCATAAAAACATTATTCAGGCACTTTTTCATTGAGTTTTCGGATATAACATCGTATTTTTGATGATTTCCAAAATGGCGGACGAACAACTGTCAACTTTTTTTTTTTCATGAACTCCAGTTGTACTTTTTTGTATTATCATTTAACAAAAAAATGCACAACTTTGCCTCGATTCACCCGACTTCGTATCTTCGATGTTATCTCGTATTATTTTCAAATAATTTTTTGTACATTTCTATTTGTCAAAAACAGATTTCCAATGATTTTTGAATAAATCAGTAAACATGACCATTACAAGCATATGATGATCAGAAGGAAACTGAAAAATACCAATTACGTTTGACACCATCGTGAAGTGTTCCCAACTTCAGAATGAGCGTGATATGGAGAATTCATTAATGAAATAGGTATTTTCCTTCGTATAATGATGGTTAAACTTTCTCGCCAGATTTGACGTCACTATCTACAACAAATCAAAAAAATCTTACGAAAAAATTCATATAGTCATCAACTGAAGCTCTTGCTGAAACAATTTTGACCCCTATCGAATATTCTCAGTGATTTTCAATTCCTTCAAGTATCTCTTTATGGGAAAAATCTCGGTTGCTGCATTTTTCGAAAAATTTACGTTGTTCAAAATTATTTGAATCAATATCAAATATTTTACAATTACGAAAAAGATCGAAAATACTTTTATCAGATGTGTTTACGAAGAAAGCATTGGTATTTGATATTTTCTGGAGAAGTAAGTATTCAGGCTTGCAGCAAATATCATATAGATCGATAATAGGCTAGCATAGTTAATCTGTAGTTGTGAGGTAGCTTTACGCTTTATATCATCATCATTATTCTAAAGCGTTCATTACAGGGTCGTCACGGGATCAAATCCGAAGTTTTCCTCTCACTTCCCACGATACTATCGGCAAACGGAGTTACCGAAGTTGTTCAACAGATTCTCACTGAGAAGGAACGAAAAATGTTGCAAAGTTCTGCTGAAATCATGGAGGCTGTTCAGAAGCGAATCGTGTATGGATATCCTAAATATTAGAGAATAAGTTTAAATTTTCAGGAATTTGAGGGAGTCTGATTATTTGTTAATTGTTTTTGGACACGTGAAGGATTTGTTGTGAAGATTAGATATCTAATTTATCATTGTGCTTATTGTGATAACAGATTATGTGACAATGGAGCTTTCATAAAAAAAACACCAAAGGATATGAAATGGAAAATTTCAACCTATAGTGTTGGTTTTAAATAACAATTGTTACAATTGATTAAAAGTTTATATTTTGTCATCGATACTGTTTATTAAATGGAATTGATGATGTTGACGGAGGTTGAAAGAGTTTGATTTTTAACCATTTGAACTAATTTGGAATCTCGAAACTTGGATTAATAGAAATAGTGTTTTTGAATGTATTTTTTATCAAAGTCGCCATTGGGCAATATATCTCAAGCAAATTTGGCGTTTCGTAATATAAGTTTTTGCTATTATTTTCATAACAATTGTAAGACAATTTGGTCTACTTTATTTTCTTGTGACATTTGATATATGTCAATGAACTGTCAGGAATACAACCAATTGCTCAATAGAACAAAGTTCATAGAGTTTATTTATTTTTGAATTCTAGTCACTTTGTATTGTACATGTTTCATATTCATGGCATAACATTTATTTGTTTACTTTAATAGATCTGATGTTTTTTATAGTTTATAACGATTGAAGTAAATAATGATTTTTTTGTTCTCGTTTATGAATAATCAAGGTTTTTTAATTTTAGACATACAGAATGAGCCAATAAGTGTTTTGTTGTACACATCGATGATTTTCAGATTGTTTTCATAAAGTGAATATATATATATTTGAGTTTACCATATGCATGAAATGGAGGTGATTTGAATCTGATATGAACTTTACATAAACCTTCTTACCTTTGATGTCAACGGACTATTCACTCTTCCTGTATAATATCGAATCTACTGCCAACAAACGTGTTCAAATATCAACTATTTTATATGTAAGTGAATAAGTTATACATAAATGGCCTCTTGAAAGATGATTTCCACCATATAAAATCATATATTTTTATATTCATTAGAATTGATACGATCTTATAGTGTCTTGTATGAAACTGTAATCAATCAATTAAATGTTCATGTATACAAGTTGTTCATTTATCTCTAGAATTGTGATAAATTCAGAATGTCCCCAATAATCACGACGATATTGCAGAACCCAGTTAACACATGGACATCCAATGGATATCCAATGGACATCCTCCATGAATTTTATGGATATTCTATGGACATCCAATTTATATCCAAAAGATGTCTTATGGACGTCGGATGGACGTCCAAAGCGCTCCAACCTGTACATCCATAGAATATCCTCCAAGGATATCCATAAGATATATTTCAAGAATATCCATTAGATATCCTTCAACGATATTCATAAGATATCCTTCAAAGATATCCATAAGATATCCTTCACAGATATCCCTTGAGGATATCCGTCGAAGATAAAATATATTAATAGCGATCTGGAGGGAAATGAAATAATGGTATTGAACAAAAATTTTTATTAATGAAATATAAAACAAAAAAAAAATTCTCATAAACTTCGACAAACAACAAATAAAATGTATAAATTCTAAAATAATAAAATAAAAAATATATTTTCATTCTCCATCAAGTGTTTCCTTCATTCTTGAAGCAGATGACAAATGTCTTTCTTTGGCCCTTCTTAGCCAAGCTTTGATGGCTTCTTCAGTTGCTTTTTTATTTTTTGTTAAGCCACTGAGTTCAGCCGCTTCTGAAATGATATGAGTACAAATCAGTATATTCACGGGTATAATCTGTGTTCAAATGTACAAAAAAAATCCTCACCTAGTAATAATTCAGCAAGTTTTAGTTTTCCGAACAATTTCTTTTTTTTTGCTCCATACCAGCTGTATTCGGAGGCAAAAATATTTGTGAGCATGGAAGAAAGGCATCGTTTTACGAAGTCATATAAAGTTCCTCCTCCTATTTTTGAGATTTCATTTACCTAAAAAAAAAAAAGTTCTAGAGAAAACAGAAGAGAAAAACATACAATTTACCTACAGCAGCTTGGTATTTAGATCTATCTCCCAAATATTCTTCCAAAAGATTCATTTTTTCGTCGCTATCAATTGGAAAATGTTCGAGTTCCACAAATATTGATTGGACATCTCTTTTTGTTGCAAGATGATCATGGCTGTTCATTTCTGTTCTCACTTGTTTTATTTCTTCCAAGACTTCATTCAATATATGTCTTGTTAAAACTTGCTGTTTAACTAATGATTTGATAGAATCGCCTGAAAATTCATTTATATTGGCTATATATAATGAGTGTTATGAATATTGTAACCCAATACATTAAATTTCTTGATTTCCCAAGTAGAAATTAGATTTTCACTAGTTCAGTCATCTGCAGTAAGTCGTTTTAGTAACTCACTTTATTCTGACTAGAACTTCCTGTATTCAATTATTGATATACTTTAATGAGAAAATTCTTACCCATGTTATGTAGGGGACAGCAGGAGCAAGATGATATTCCTGTGAAAGCAAATTTCAATCAAAAATCAATATTGCAACTGCCAAAGAGGCTGAAAATGTATCCCAGATCCTAAATGGTGACCCAGAACCAATGTATTTTCTTTGGATATTTTATATTCATGGTACATCCAATTTGGTCAAACTCATTTATTCTTATTGCTTCCATAGGATTTTTTGTAAGTTAGAAACTTCTATTAATATTGAAATACAAAACATAAAACGTACGATTTATTTTGTTCCCCACCATTTTTCATGTAGATGATCTTGAACCTTTCAACTTCAAATTCTCATGTCTAAACAAAATAACAACGAAAATACAGGGAAATAAATTGGTTCCAAATCACTCAGTATAGAGTTTTTTATAAAATAAGTATTACATAAACAATATTGGAATCAAAAGGATATCATTATCTAGCATACTTATGTTTGCTGAAGATGTACTTCGAGCATCTTCGATACTTTCAATTTCAGCCATTTGAGACACCAAGTGGGACACCTTTGGCATTTTTGGTGGTTCAGGCAATTTCGAACTCATCACTTCTTCTTCGTCAGAAGATGAAATGTATTTTTTTTTCTTCAATTTTCTTGTTCTTATGTCTATGTCTGAGGCGAGGTCACTGTGATACTCAGCTTTCCTTGCCTTTGCTCTTGCTGTTAGGTAACTTTCTGTAAAAAATATATATTTATCAAGTGTTCCCTAATTTCTTTACAGGTAGAATTACCATAGGTTCCATTTCTGAACATGAAAATTTCATGAAGAGGCCAACATGTGTCGGGTCCCTCATGCTTTCTTATAGCTGTTAGCAATTTTTCCTTAGAAAATGGGGGCCAATAGCATTTCGTATTGCCTAAAAGCCAGGTAGTAGGGATGGCTTCAACGGTGTCTTCTTCGACAAATTTGACGACACTCCATGTCATTTCCATTTTGACTTAAATGCTACACTGAAAATATTCCACATTGTTGAAGGACAATTCCCAAGATTATTGAATTTTTGCTTTAGCAAGTCTTCATTAAAAATAGATATACAAATACTTAATTCATTACAGGAGACTTTTGTACAAATAATAAATATAAATTCACAAATTGCACAAAAGTTCCTTGGAGTAGTCAATTAAACACTAATCATAAAAATATAAAAGCAATAGAGCTAAAAGTTCCAAATATTCATTTATGGTATATATTTTTGATTATGAATCTCATAATTCAGGGGCATATTTATCATTTATCATCAATTAATAAACAATATGATCTCTAATGTAGTAACGGAAGAACAACATACTGATTATCACCTAATTTCAGTTTCATACACTTATGTGTAACTTCTTTCAGATACCAATATTGAAGAGGGCCAAGATTACTTGCCTTATAGATATTCAATTTAGAAGACTCGCAAGGCAAAGTGAAAAAGTCTTCTAGAATTTGAAATTTTTCACCAATAATTCTGGGCTCTTCATCAATATTAACAAAGTTTCTGATGATTATGAGACTACCATCAGAAAGACAACAACAATTATTAGCATCATTCAGAGCCAAGATATAATTATGGAATTTTACTTTTTTGAACTGTTTCAAATTCATTTTCACATCAATTAGAGGACCCTCCGAATGTTCAATACACATTTCTAATTGTTTTGATTGGTTACTAGCTATAGAATTGATGCGGATGTTCTCCTGTTCAAGTAGCCTCTTGCAAATTTGTTGTAATGGTTTGTCCCCTTTACGAATCAATCTTTTTATTGCTTGCATATGGTTTTCGAATGAGAAAGCACTGAACATATCTAATGCTCCAAAATTTTCAACATCATCACATAAATGTAACAAATTGTGAATATTATGGGAAACATATTCTTGTCCGTATATGGTGATGAATGTTTGCACAAAATACTTCAAGAGAGCTTTTGCATAACCAATTTGGTTTGTGAGAACTTTATTCGCCAAAATGGTCATTGCAACATGTAGTGTTACAAAATTCAGATATTTATCATGGTTCAGTACTGGTTGCAGCACAACTGGACCTAGGTAAAACAAAAAAGTCCGAAATTCGGTTGCTTTCCACCTTTTGACCTCGACTAATGAGCGTGTTTTACGATTAAATTCTACTGGTATTTGAGATTTATACATAAGTAATGAATCACTTATGTTTGAGATTTGATGGGCCGATAACTTCTTACCAGGTTTACCATCAATCCACAAATTTACTATTAGTTTTTTAACAACTCCTAGGCAAACTAAATGCATATATTCTACTGGAAAATCTTTGATCATGTCCAAGCCTATTAAGTTCTCCAAAATTGATCTACCAGTATGGTGTTCTTCATCTGTTTTATTTCTAAAATCCAAATCACTACGGAGGTTTAAATTGGAAGTATCAGGAAAGCAAATTCGGTTATTGATGAATACACCCTCAGTTGTACATTTAGTGCAAGAATAATAGCCACTGTGTCCTTTAGTATATTTTACAAAACTTTTTGCTGGAACATCACATATGAATGCTTTTATTTTAACCGAATAATGATGGCCATTATGAAAAATGCCATTACAGAGGATATCATTTGCTTCATGCACAAATAATTCCAAAAAATTATTTGCACTCTTGGGTTTATCATTTCCATGGTACAAACCAATTATATGTACATTATTGTTAACACCAAACAATTTGCATAATATTGGGTAACATTGGCTTCCAGAGGATTTTGCAAGTGGTAACCCATCAATATTTATACAGAGTTCAATTAAACTGGACTTCACATTTTCATCATTCATATCTGAATGAATGATTTTTTTGATAACATTTTCAAAACCAAAATGATAGTAGTGCCCTGGTTCGATTGAGATTATCTCTAGCTTTCTTTGAGTCTTCATAAGAGTTCGAGAGTCCAAGGGAAGTTCCTCATGCAAAGGTTTCAATAGATGTAATAATGATGTTAGAGCTGAATGATTGATATTATGCTGAATTGCCCATTCTCCTAACTGCAAACCCAAATTTATATCATTACTATGGTTGGTTTCATTAAAGTCTTCAGCATCTGTGAGAATATTTAATTCCATTTCACCATCCAAATCGTGCAACTCATCAGAAGAACTCTCAGATTCTGTGGCATCTGAATCATTATATTTATTCTCAGACCCCAATTCAGGAATGAATAATGTGGAGCAGGAGTCAATAGTGTTGGCGATGAAGCCTGAAGAGTCTTCAGCCAATTGCTCCATTTCCATCCTTGCTCTTTTATATAATTGACTTGGTAATTTTTTATTTCTTCGTTTGTTAACGTTATCCATTTTTTATCACCTACACGTGAGGATATATATACGTATAGAAAGATAATTATTTATTACAAAACCTTTTACCTCTTTCCTTCACAGCAATAACTCAATCACTTTAATAATGCCACAATATACTACTAATCTCACCAATTTTATATCAAAATAATAAGTATAAAAACTAATTTTAGCTTACCTATATATCTTTTGGAACAAGTGAATACCGGTGAATCACCGGCGGTGATCAAAGATCAAAGCTGTCAACAGTGTCACTGTCATCAAGATATTATATAGACACGACCACGGAGTATAGATATATCTATACTCCGTGGACACGACAATGAAGGACTATCTAGTCACGGAACATGGTCTAGGGACGGAACAAATATGCGATAATGGCACGGTCAGGCTGTCGCAGGGTCCAACATATTTGTACCTATAAGTTCTGAAAAGGTACATTTTATTTAACTACGAGAATATTTGAATTAATTTATGATTGCTTTGGATATTTTATGGCCTTGGGATATCTTATGGCCATCCATAGGATATCTTTTGAAAGATATCCATTTCAAATCCGTTGACGGATATCTTATGGATGTCCATTTCAAATTCAGAATCCAGACAAAAGATACGAGTATTCCTTGAATGTTTCAAGCGTGGAAGAAACTGAGAAATTGGTATTATTAAAATCAATCTTGGAATCTATACACATTCATAATTGCTGTGGATATCTAATGGATATCCATAGGATATCTACTGAAGGATATCCATATCAAATCCATTGATGGATATCTCATGGATGTCCTTTTCAAATCCAGGGATATCCCGACCAGAATTGGACATGAAATGGATATCCATAGGATATCATGTGTTATCTGGGAACTAATAAAGAAACTGATGATACTGATAATGTTTGAGTAGAACGTTATTCAAACATTTTCATGGAAACTTCCATAACATAGATTATGGCGGAGAATAAGCATCGCCATGTCAGGTTTTCCACAACAAGATTCCCTTATTATTAAAATCATCCATTGAAAAGTGTTTGAATGATGACCTAGTTAGAAACAATCAGTGCATATGAAAGTAAAAAAAATCAGGAACAAAACGATAATCAGAAAGCTGATCATACTAAAAAATCAGAAACCGAAAAGAGAATCAGAAATCCGAACTTTGTGGAAATAGACTAAAGATATACACTGTGTCCAAGATAAGAATGAACAGCATGGGGATATCGGAAACGGTAAGTGATACAGGGTCGATTAAATTAGAGAAAAGTAGCGCATTTATGTGCCTAATAATATGCTATTTAGAAAGTTTCAATATTCCGAGTAGTTTCGGAGATATCCGGGAAAAACCGAAATTTGAGAATTTCGTTTTTATTTTCTCCTAGCTTTATTCTCGAAGGAAATGTTAAACAAATAGCACTTTCTCATGGCCATTTTTCAATCTCTACAAAAGAGCGTTGAGAGATTTTCCGTACGACGTTTCGTTTCGGAGAAACCATCATCAACTTTATTTTTTCATATGGCCCTTGAAAAGAAAATACCCTGTATTGAATAGCATATTTTATTACCAATACAACGATGTATGACACGATATGATTCTGCGATATTTAAAACGGAAAAAAATTGTTTTTATCAAAGATCGATCGTTTTGGTGTAGTGTGCGGTGAAATGATGACCCTGAGTAAGGTATAGTAGGCTATGATTTCTCATGTGTCGAAATATTAAATTAAAATCACGTTATTGGAGATTTGAGAACTTCATTCGTATAAGTAGGTAGGTCTCATCACATGTTAATCAATTAAACTTTTCAGTTAAGAATTTCTGACTAGAAACTTAAAAAAACTAATCTCTATTATAGAGAATGTTCAAACAATTTACCATTATTCTCTAAACATAGATAACACCTTCTAAATGTTGAATTAAAAACACTTCTCAACATATCAGGTGTGATGCACTCGCACGCTTCAAGGATTAGTTTCCTAAACTGATCCCCAGATTCAAAAAAACACCGGTAAACATAATTTTTGCAATACCCCAGAGAAAAAAAAAACTAGCGGAGTGATGTCCGGCGAACGAGGGGACCACGAAACTGCTAAATGTGTGCGTACCTATCCATTTTTCCGGAAATCTATTCGATCGAAACTCGCGCACTATTAGGGCATTGTGTAATAAATAAGTAATCATAGCCTACTATACCATACTCACTCATCATTTCACCGCACAGTACACCGAAACGTTCGATCTTTAATAAAAACAATTTTTTTCCGTTTTGAATATCGCAGAATCATATCGTGTCATACATCGTTGTATTGGTAATAAAATATGCTATTCCATACAGGGTATTTTTTTTCCACAGGCCATATGAAAAAATAAAGTTGATGATGGTTTCTCCGAAACGAAACGTCGTACGGAAAATTTCTTAAAGTTGTTTTGTAGGGATTGAAAAATGGCAATGAGAAAGTGTCTTTTGTTTTCTTGTATCTCTTCAAATAACTTCAGAAAAAAATTAAAACGAAATCGACGATTTTCGTTTTTTCAGGCATATCTCCGGAAATAATTGGAATTTCGAAACTTTCTGAACGGCACATTGTTAGACTTGAAAATGCCCAACTTTTTTTAGATTTAACCATCTCCGTATCTCCTATGGTTTCCGAGATCCCCATGCTGTTCATTCTTATCTTGGACACAGTGTATATCATAGGAACTCTTCTAGAGAATAAAGTGTCTTCATGAATTGCACACTGTGTTCCTTATCGAACCAAAACTCTGAGTTTTCTGCTTATCTCAGGTGAAAAGGAAACCGATGAGTATCACAATGATTCACGGATTCCCTTTGGAACAAAACTGTACCAACTAATCTTCAGAATTGCGTTACATTAATGGACATGGGCATTCCATCAGCGAGACAGTAATAAAAAATACTGTGATCTGGTCAGAAATTCAAGGTACATACTTTTATGTTTCAGGGTGTCCATGACTTAGAACAAGAAGTTTTCCTGTCACTCCCCGTTGTTCTCGGAGAAAATGGAGTTAGTCACATCGTTAATCAAACTCTGAGTACGACTGAAAAGGAAGCTATTTACAAATCATCAGAAGTAATGGCTGGAGTTCAAAAGGATCTCAGTTTGTAGGGGGTAGTAATCAGTATTGTTTGTTCAAGTATTGCTTTTTTTATATCATAACCGCTTCTAGTCACTATATGCATTTCTTCATTTACAGTATTCAACATTTGTTCAGTGCGTTCAGGTCTATTAGTATTATTCTTGTATTATTGCTCACATAACATTTTCAATTGTATTATTTACTAACTCAAAATATTATTATGTACCTGTTACTATTTTCTCTAATAAATTGTCAACATAGTGAATTACTCTTTAGGTTACAAATTTATATGAGTTTATATATAAAATAAGTTTCATTTCGAATAAACGAATTGATTGTTCATTCGTTCTTTGGGCAATAGAGCATCTGCATCTGACGTCACAGCCAATTACAGCAATTGAATGTCAAATGGTTTGAAGGTGAAACAATAACCGAAACGATAGATCATTGTGCAGAGAAAGATTTATTCAAAAACTCGATGAGCTACAGTGCGAAACACAATACAAATTATCAACTTGAATGTTTGACTAATACAATACAAATTAACAAAGCAGAAATGTTTGGAGTTGTTTTCACTCCATACCTGAGAGACACACCCACTTTGTGATGCTCAGCAGATATTCTAAATTTCAATTGAATCAAAAACGAGTTTCATTGAATCACCTCATCAAATTGAGTAACCACCCATACAGTACATGTACATCCATTGAATGTACATTGGACGTACAACATGGACATCAAGGACGTCCATGGTACGTACAGTTACGTACAATGACATATCCAGAATACGTCCGACCCTCACTGGATTTAACATCTTATGGACGTACATACGGGATGTACAATGGACGTACATACGAGATGTACAATGGACGTACATACGGGATGTACAATGGACGTACAGACAGGGTGTACAATGGACGTACATAAGAGTAGTGCATTGGATGTTCTTTAAAAAATTTGGGAAATTGGAATTCAAAATAAACTCAATTTATATAAAATGTATTTATTCAACAAAAATATGAAAAAAGCCAAATAAACAACTTTGATAAAGAACTTTGACAGTTATCCATTTCATATACTCCATCTGTCATATCTGTTGTATGTTTAATGAGCCTATGACAAACCTACTTCAATTATCAATGGTTGCATCAACATTGCATCAGAAATACTTGAGCTAGTAATAGAAAAATATTAACACGTTATTTGAGATAAATGTCAAATAGGATACGGGTAGATTCGACCTAGCAATGCCACGTTTGATCTATATTCATTAGAATTATCTAACTATTAATCAACCACGAATACGGATAGGCTAACGATGCGTTTGTCCCTGAAGGGGGATGGCCAAGTTACGGAACGTTGATTTGTTGATTGCATATCTCCTGCATTATTCTTGCGAGTGCTGATCTGCATCACTAACTGTAAAGATAACATCTGAAAAACCTCGTTGGGATCAGTCAACGTGTAACCATTGTGTGTGATTTTTTACGGAAATGTTCACCTTCTTTTATAAACGTTTCCACCCATACCTACTACATTTGTTTGTGCAGCGGTTTCAAACTGTTTGGAGGATGCACATAGTGATATGTCATATTAAACGTTACCAAAAAATTATTCACGAATAATGAAAGGACACCGTTTGGTAGGTGATACTGGTCTTAAGATGGATAGTCTATTCACATTAAGGCACAACATTCAGTATACCCTTTGGGAAAACATTTAACTTCCATATTGGAATTCAATGAGGGCGAAAGAAATAGCCTGCATGAAATTGAGGTAGCATTACTCGACGTGCTATACGGGCAGTTGTCAGGACCACCTGTTTTCGAAATAATCATGAGAAAAATCAACGATGATATCACATAGGATAGGTTAGGTATTTAAACAAATCAAATTGATGTTTCGCAGGTGTCATCACGAAAATGAGAGATAATTATTAAACAATATTTAACATTGATATCAACATTAGCAGAATATATCATTCCTGTAGAATAACAAATGAATGAAACAATACTGAATATTTTTCGATTCAAAGAAATTATTTCATCACATGTTCGATCAAACTACCAATCTGTGTCATACGATGACAAACTTCATCTAACGATAATAAAGTACGTTAGTTCTAGTCCAAATTTTCACAAATATGTGCTCGACAGTTACCCACAGTAGTTATTCAATTTTGGAGTCTATATTTCATGAATCGACATTTCGATAACAATTTGAATAATAAACTAAATCTAATCCTTCTTCGGAATATCATAAAAAAATACATGCTGCAACACCACACTTTAAGATGAGCTGTCAAAACTATCTTGCTTGAATGAACAGCCTACAGAAATTTGTGTTATGCTAGTCCTACAATCCAGGATTCAAATAACTGAACACGTGTTCTGAAGACCAAAAATATTAGATTTATTGAGGTTCGGTTTCAAAATGGCGTCCATTTTCATTGACCTATGAATTCAATCAATTATTCTAAAGAAATATCTTCGCAATTGATGATGGAGGTGTTTTCATCACGAAATTTATCAGATTCACCAAAATTAGTAAAACAAATAGTTATAGTAGAAGTAAGTGAGTCGAAGTTACTTTCAAACGCTTAATAGTTAACACAACACAAGTGAAAATAATGAAGAAAAACTGTTCCTAATGGTTTGCGGCAGTGAACAGAAAATATTCATTTAAAACAGATTTATATTGTTGTGAAGACCATTTTGATGTATGGTAAATATGTTCAAAGTGGAATATTCTGTTATTCAGGAAAAGTTCTTGAAATATCATTTTTATTTTAGTTGAAATCCGACACGAAAAATTGGATGGAATTCAAATTATTAGGAAAGCGAATGTTCATGCATGAGAATGCTGTTCCTCGTGTTTTCATTGAATCCAAAATTCCTGAGAACCAGCAGTTTGTGTCCCAGATGTCTGATTCAACAAGAAAGAGGAAGAAGGAATCAATCAAAAGGTTTGCTGGACAAGCAAAACGAAGAATTCAATTCAAAAATTAAATGGTAGAATGTAATCAGTCGAACGGGAACCTTCTTGTGATTCCAGATTATCCAATTAGAACAGAAAGTGTGGCCCATACACCGCTCGATTTGAGTGTGTTTTTCTAAACAATAATTCATTGGATATTGTTTGATATCCTCTCAACAATGAGAAATATTCGACTTTGTTTCAGTTCAAGATCTCAACCTGTTTGGCACAATGATCTCAGTTGATTCTACAAAATTTTCACCACGTGACGAAAGTTAAAGATACCCCGACGTGCCAAAATATCTCTTTGATATGTTTTGTATAAAAAGGCTGACAACACATTCATGATACCAGTTTGTCAATTATAATTAAACACTAGACGTCGAGGCATTTTAATGTGTTTTTATTCACAATATCAAACTTCACTTTCCAAGGTTTATTCGGAAATAAAAGTGGTCAATTCGAAAACAAGAATTTTATATGAATCTTGTCAGATTTTATCGACTGCAAGTTTCATGAAAATGCATTTGAGCCATGCTACATACAATCGAACCAAAATCAAGCTGAACTAATAATCTTGCAAACAGCTTAGAAAACTTCATGACGATTTTAATGTTGATCTCTTTTGATGCCACATTCTGCGACAAAGCTTCAGATACGCCGGAATTCAATTTCAGCTTGTTTATTTTGGAAATACATCCATGTCATTTCCAGCTTTGGATATTTTCAAAATATCATTCAATTTATACAAGGTGGAGGAATTCCATGGGTATCACTGAACCGATATTGATATAATCACTAGAAAATGTAGGTCACCCAAAAATCACCTTGATGTGCGAAGAAACGGTATGCTATTTGAAAAGTATATTGTTTTAACATATCACACTATTCAGAACATCCCGTACAATCAAGAATATATAATCAGTGTATCAATTATATGTGGAATAATATTGTAACAGTGGTGGGTTTTATATTGAATTTTTCAGAAAAAAATACGAAACGAGGTTACTGTTGAGAAAAAAAGGATTAAAACCACAATCTGAACAACTAAAATCGCTCACTCCAGGATGAAGTCTTATATGTGATGTGAAAATGTTTTTGCATCAATTGGAAGTGAATAGGGCAATCAGATTCATTTTAAAATGAACGAGAACCATCGAAAAATCAAATTAAAATTGCTTTATATCGCAGTACCGATTAATTATCACTCAGTATCTCGAAAGACAAGATTTATAGTTTAAAGGAAGCTTTTCTCTTGGAATGAGTAGATGCGCCCAATGAATATCAGCATTTCTTTCAGAAACATCCTGTATACAGGATGTCACTATGTGGATCTCGCTTATTTTAAATCTTTTCGACGAAGTAGTTAATTTTATGCTGAATATTGATCTGTTGAAGAAAATCTCGATTTCAATTTCAATTTGACGAATAGACATGATACAAATTTATTATAATTCGCATTGAACAATTGGCCGATGCCATGGCCTGATATTTTTCCTTTGTAATATTTGTTGTGGAAAACAATGGAAAATAAAATTAACAGAACATTGCCAATCGATCTTGATGAACTCCAGCGACGAATTGTTATAGTCTTTCCAATATCAATTGCAGAATATAAAAACTCATTCCGAACCCTTGCCGACAATTTTGTTTGATCTGCCATAGGCGGGGATACCTTATTTTATGAATTTATTATTTTTATAAATACGTTTAAAATCATATGCGAGAAAGTTTTCCTTTAAAGGCAATCGAATCATTATTACGCCGTTGTTTAGCACTCAATTATTTTCATTCGCCCACGGTCTCCAAAACGCCATATTTCGATTTATTTAATAAAATTTCTTAATTCAACACACCACACTACATCACTGATATCCAGACTGAACTTCGCGAGGGCTGTCTGATAAGTAGAAAAGATGATTTATAGCTTCCGAGTGTCCATAACCCTTCGACGAATCAAGTGCCAATGCTTGCCTGATTCACTGTTTTCATTGGTCGAAAGGGATGTTGACACATATAACTCGAGTCCACGTTGACCCTGGCGGCTTCTTTGACTTCGTACGAGTACTAATCATTATTTTTGTTTCTTAATTTTGGCGTGAGTGCCATGCGTTTATGTAGGGCGTATATTATATATTATTATTTTTGCATTCTGATTGTATTTCATTCTAAATCATCAGAATTTTCTTGTAAAACGACTGGTTTTTCGTACCACTTCATTGAAAATTGTTAACAAAACATATTCAGCGCCAATGAGCGACTATTTAAACCTCCGAAACTTCACATAGTAGTAAAAGTATTCCTCGCAAAAAATGTTGAATCAAAAATTATTGTTCAGCACGAAAATGCGCAACTTTGTCTCAATTCAACCAGCTTCGTATTTCCTGAGATTATCGAGATCCCCATAGTGGCATTCGTAAAACAGCCTGTATATGTGCATATTTCATCACTGAACATTGAACACATTGAATTTTCGCCAAACACACTCCTTTCAATACATGCAAGCGCATACATACACAACATATCAACCATCCCCACTTTAATTTATGCACCCAACACACCTTCACCATTACCCACAACGACGAACGTTGAAGCATTCGAACCGAAGGCAGTCTTCGAGGTACTGTGGTGGCGGCGGTACCACACCTGAGTACCAATCCGATGACCTCCATAGCCAACTACGATACGCTCGACGACAGTTTATGGTGACAGTGAGTGGAGCATAGGCTTTATTCAAGCCCAACAGTGATCTTTCTGTGTGTGATGACCGTGACATACGGGGGTAGGGTCCCAAATGGTAGCACCTTTGGGTGTTTTTGGAAAGTCTTAGGAATGTAAGTAGACGTGAAGATTGAGTTGAAGTTGTAGTGCAACTCACACATATTCCAATGATGAAAACAAAACAATCTTTAGAAGATCAATTAAATGTTTAATTCGTCAACCATTCTCTTCTCGAGGAGACGTTGATAAATTCTCATTGTTTCGGGTCCAATTATCATATTACTTGATATCAAATTTAAATAAACCAATTACTCGAGATCGCTCTTTCTAAATTGAGATGATTCTTCAAGAAATCTCACATTGTCAGATCTGGATACCTAGCTGGTCATGCCACTGTCTCCCATTCTTTCACCAATTCTTCCGCATTAATCAAATGATAAAGAACTATTCAGTTGCCAATAATGTGGTGGTGCGCCATCTTGTTGAAACTACACTGAGTTATCTGGTACATTGTGGTTTCTGCGATCTGAATACAAAACAATGATTCTCAGAACAATGCACACATATTCTCCAGTATCTATGGAAAATGAGCACAAAAATAAGGTTCTTACTGAGTATGTATCTCCATTCTCCATTGTGGAATATCAGGAGTTAAATATAGTTAGTGCTGACAATGCACAGTGCCTGAATAAAAAAATATTGGTTATTGCATCTTCATCCACCGAAATTTTATGTTGAGCACGTGATCAGAAGTATTTCTTGTGGATGTCATTCGCTGATTTACTAATCGACTTCGACTTCAAGACTTGGTTCGTGGACTTGAACAGTAAATTGAATATCTGATTTTTGATCCTTTGAAAGTTCAGAATGATTTTCCCCAGAGTGAATAATATTTTTTCACAACTCTATTCACATTTCAGCTTGTTTTTGAGATTAGCTCTTCAAATTCTACTTCAACAAGTCATTAGGAAGTTGAATGAATTCACATTTTTTTTCGAATATTATGGAATGAAAAGTGCACGTTACCAACTTACACAAAAACAAAGGGTAGTAAAAATGTAATAACTGGGGTCGAAAAAATGGTTACAAAATTTATTGATGACATATCAACACAATTATTACTCCCTCAAAATATGTCAGTAAATGATATCACGTCTCTTTTTTATACATCCCATCCATCAACATATGAAAATATGAAAGTACTAAACAATATCACTTAAATATAAAAGTCAAAGAATCAGTTAATTGTCATGAGAATGTACTGATGGTAGATGCGAAGAAAGTGATATACTGAAACATCTTCGCTCCAAATAATATCGTATCGGTTTCATCGATCGAAGTCTACCTATGTTTCTCGTCTGAATTTCGATGACTGCTCAAGCAATAATGTCAATAGAATTCAATGAACTTGCGTCGAGTCGACTGGGCTTCCATTATGACAGATACAATTTCCTTTTCAACTGTTTATTTACATTTCTATGTTTTATATTCCTCCTACTGCTATCAATTTCACAAGTGTCTATGATATTTGAGTGACATTGCTGTGAATTTGTTCAAACTGATCTTCAAATGTTTAAGTTTCCTGATGAAATTTCGATATTATGGGAAGTGTTCGAAGAATAGCCTTGCTCTTGAATGTTCGAGGATTTTCAGGAGAAGATTGAAATCAATTAACCATGAGTGTGTTTTATTTGACCATGGTTGGCTAATCACCAATTCTATGCTTAAAATAGCAAACTTCACAGAAGATAGATGATGTAGCCCCATTTGGTCGCTTCTACTCAGACACATGCGGGTCTATTCTTTCATAATATCACTTTTGCGGTTATCGTTGAGCTAAAATAATTATTTCTCCTGCAACATAGTATTCAGAGCTATTTCCTTGACAAAAACTAATCTGAGAGTTGACTTTCGACAGAGGGCAATCGATAACTGACAGTTGACAGTTGATAACTGACAGTTAACAACTGGCAGTAGAAGTGCAGAAATAATAGGGGTGGATTTTCCAAACGGCTATATTTTTTGTAATATCATTAAGTAAATTTGATCTAGTTGATTTCAAATACGTTCTATGGATTTCTCATGTCTAAATAATCACAGCCTGTTACTCCATTATCACTAATAGATGAAGAATGACAAAAAAAAACATATAATTATAGTGTAGAATGAATATCTACAATTCCAGATGTCGCGCACTCTCGTTTACCTACATACTCAAATTAATTTCTACCTACTAACATAAATATGTCTTGAATGGGAAGTCATAAATTTCATTGTAATTCATTGTCTATTAAATTTAATTGTTATATATGTTGGATTAGTCATTCCTATCGATTTAAAAAATTCCACTGACCATGTAGCTCTAATAATAACGATGTTAGTAATGATCTCGAAATGTGTTTGAATACTCTGTACGATTTTCAAGTAAACCGCGAAACGATTGGCTCACGATGCGAATTGAATCATTAATATTTGTTAGAAACATTGACATTGTTTGATATTACTTATCAAACATGGTTGACTAATCAGTACTTCAATGAAGGAAGTAGTTAGATATAATAATGATTTCCAGATTCGGCTAATACGAACAATAAAGCTTCAAATAATCTAACATGTATGCCAATGAATAAATAAAGAGATAAATATGTGAATTGGGTTTATCTTCAGTCAGAGTACTGAGAATATTAATTCGAAGAAAAGTTTACATAAGTAGTTTGTATTTTCTCATACGAAGAACACTTGATTTCAAAGCAAATACTGAGCAGTATCTATTGGTTATTCCAGTCTAACCTTCCGAAGAATTTGTCCATGTTCAACCTCATTCATATATTTATTCGTCAACGCCTTGTGAAAATAATTACAGAGCATTGATTCATACGATGATCAATAATAAATTGCGATTTTGTATTCCATGTGGAAACCAGATTCGACAATTCCATTTTTTCAATTCTTCAAGGTCACCAAATACGCATAATTATATACTATTATACGTATTGATTTTCAGTTATGAAGCCTGTTATATGATCGAATGATTGCTGAGAGAAAAAATAATGATTCAGGACCTCGATGTCTATGTACTTTGATCTGAATACCAGACATCATTATAATTTGAGTTCCAGCACACGCTACAGGTGAAACAGTTGATGAACGTAGTACTAGAATATGGGGTGATCATTTTCAGTATTCTGCGTTGATATAACATTTCCTTACATTGAAAATAGTGCGAAGTTGATCAATTGAATCAGACTTGTTACATAATTATTCTAAACATTTCGATCGATAATTCAAAAACCAGATGATGCTTTCAAGAAAATTTCAATACATCAATTGGCAAATATTTCATTCGACATCACAAGTTATTCTTGTCGGATTAATTGAATATAATGAAACAGAATACATTCTGTTGGTGTGGTCATGTTAACTTCAAAACACGGTTTTCGAAAATGATTCAGTGAAATAGAGTACAAATGAATATTCAAATTCTGAAAGGCTTAAAAACTGTTGAAAATTGGAATGGTATTATTCATTGTTAAGTGTTTTGAAAGTCGTAGAAATTATCGGAAATGTTGATGACGCCTTAACCAATTAAGATAAAATTAAATGACCCGCGGCAATGCTCGTTTCTCAACAGTAAATAGTAGGGCATGTTTTAGAAAAGTAATAATCTATGTTTTGAACGATGACATTCCAATGAGATATAATTATTCTTGCGAAGGTGTGAATGCACCAAACAAATAAAAAATCCTATTTGGGTTGAATCATCTTGGAAACACTGCAAAAAGCTGCTGCTATACTTCTGGGAAGTCCAATAATAGAAAGTGAAATTTCACATGTATATCAGCTGCTAAAATCGTAAACATTTATCCATATCGGATTTCGTTAACTTCCTAACCGTGATAAATTCATAACCGAATGCGAATGACTGTTTTCATGTCATAATATTTGGAACACCTGACCCACTTTCGATACAGGGACGGATTCGAATATTGCAAATGACTATTTATGATATATCAATCGAACTGAATATCCACCTAGAACAGTCGAAACTTCCTATTGACTGAAATGTACGATCCGAACTTCAAGACAGGTTCAAACACCTTATGCGATATTGGGTATGGTCCGTATATATCCCTAGTTACTTAGGTTAGTAAGTTGGCGGTCCGTATATATCAAATTCCTGAAAAAGCGGTGACTATTTCCTGAAACTTCGGTGAGTTATCTGTCACCAGAGCAACCATACTTTTATTCTGGTGAATTCGGTGAGTTCTTGTCATTTGTCACTTCGTTCATGATTACTTAACATTTGAGTGATTATGAGTGAGTTCTGACGGAAAGCATTCATCAATAAATGTCCTTGGAAACAACAGAGGTGAATATTTCCTTATGAATTATTTGTAATGTTGATATTGGCAACCTCCATACTTTTGTCATGTCAAAATTTTGTTGATTAGTGACAAGCGGTCCGTATATACAAAGCAGGTTACCTGAAATATTGGAAACCGCTAGTAACCACTTTGAAATTCTCGGCGATATACGGACCATACCCATTGTAAGTAATAGTGGTTAATTGTGCAGATGTTACTAATCGATCTATCGTAACAAAACCGTTGACGAATGATGATGTTGAAATTCCAATTCTTTTGTAATATCAAAGTATTTCGCTTGTAGGTTTGAGTATCAATTTCGGGACCTTCAATGATGATATGCAGCTTTTTGTAAGCAGTTGTGCTTGAAAATTAAGTCAACTGCGTATCAGGTGAATGCATTAGAATTTCGACACGTGATGTCGGGTTCAAATTCAGATCAATAGATCATTTTGAAGTGACGTCACGACAGCTCCGCCATATTACTGGTAGGGCGCACAAAACGTTCCTGTCATTGTAAACAATGGGAAAGATTGATTTCTTAAGTGTGAATAATTTAAAATGCCGGCGTTTTATTCTGTTGTGGGGTATTCTAGAAGGGCAGAAAGGGATCAAAATCGTTATTATAGAATCCCCAAAGCCTTACGAAACCGAGGAGAATTGCTGGACTCCTTATCAAAAGAACGTTGGGTTAGGCAATAGACGGGGCAATTTGAGCGATACATTCCTTAAACATGCACGAATTCATGCAGATTATTTCGTATCAGGTAGTCGAATGATATTAATACATGAGAAATACAGAAATAATGGTCTAAAATGTTTGAATTTATAATTGAATATGGTGTTAAAGTAAACGTTTTTTGTTCAACTTTTTAGGAGAATCAGCTAAACTGGAAGATAGATATAGATGAGATTTCAGTTGTATGTGGTGCCTTTATCAATTCATGCCCTTCTGTTATCCCCATGAATTGAAAAAGTCCTTATTTTATTCAAAACAGGTTCAGTGCTAAGTTAATTATTTTTTAAACTTGGACTTGTTCATTAAAAACTTGTTTTTTGATACACTAGGGAATTAATTATCATTATTAATATATTATTAAGATAGTGTCATTCTATTATGGTAACTTTCTACTAATCAAATATTTTTGATTATACAGGGTGTTTCACAGTGGATGGAACATTAGACGTATCTGGAGAACAGAGAGACAGATCATTTCGAAAATTTGTGAGCGTGGATAATCAAACTTGCTCTATCCGTCTAAAATATTTTCATCAATACAGTGTTGCCGCTTTTATAAGAAAGTAGTAGCTACTTTGTTATTTCAAATGGAACACTTCGTATATTATATCATTTTTGGAATCGCCACAACTTTCACACATAATTCTTTATACCTATCTGTGACGATTTCCGAGAAAAAAATTATTTTGTCAAATTTTTGTGCAAAGCCTTACCATTGAAAAATATAAATTTTTTCCCAATGCAAATTCACAAAATATTGCAATTTGGGTTATAGTTGCATAAGACCATCAAGTATTCTGTCATATAACTGGATCTCAGTTTCATCATACAGGAAGGCTCAGAAGTGAGTGTCATCTGGGCACTCATGAAAATGACTGAAACTCCGTTTTTTCGAATGAAACACCCTGTATATTATCACTTATTCGAAAAGCTCTAAGATTTTCCATTTCAATTGAGTATACTTTCCCTATACCTATCTCGTACAGTTTGTTAGTTATGAATTTGTGAATTTGCATTGGGAAAAAATTGATATTTTTCAATGGTCAGGTTTTGCAAAAAAATTTGACAAAATAATTTTTATCTCGGAAATCGTCACAGATAGGTATAGGGAATTATGTGGGAAAGTTGTGAGGAATCTCATGAGGATTCCAAAAATGATATAATATACGAGGTGTTCCTTTTGAAATAACAAAGTAGCTACTACTTTCTGATACAAGCGGCAACACTGTATTGATGAAAATATTTTAGACGGATAGAGCAAGTTTATTGATTATCCACGCTCACAAATTTTTGAAATAATCTGTCTTTCTGTTCTCCAGGTACGTCTAATGTTCCATCCACTGTGAAACACCCGGTATACTTTGTATTTTTGTGATGACGATATATTATGTGTGAATTTAATTATAGTATATATTACAGCATTGGTTTACAAGTTGTTATACTTCAACAACAAATCCAGCCTCATAATACTTGTAAGCCTGTAGGGACTTGTAGGTCTTCAACTGTTGTCCAGTATTGAAACTCTGAGTT
The DNA here is from genome assembly GCA_037013635.1 of Plagiodera versicolora. Classification (NCBI taxonomy): domain Eukaryota; kingdom Metazoa; phylum Arthropoda; class Insecta; order Coleoptera; family Chrysomelidae; genus Plagiodera; species Plagiodera versicolora. The sequence goes on along the minus strand of CM072991.1, from coordinate 3,173,722 downwards.
TAAATTAGGTAATTCACCATGTCCATAATGCTCACAGAGGACAAAAAACTCAAATTATTGGTCAGTTCACCTGCACCAGGAGAATAGGAACCATCATTATCTATAATTCCAAGTTTAGATTGGTAACGCGATTCTCGTCTCCTTTAAGAGATGAGTAGTATTTACTCCAAGCCATATTTCAGTAAAAGTTAATGAAATATGCAATACACACACTTAAAACTCGAACTAAAAAAATCAAAACTGCAGATAAAAATGAAAATCTTGTGGCAACGCGCCATTGTATGCCTTACCGAAAATATGGCCGCTCTGTCAAAGTCACGTGACTCAAAATGATCTATAGAGCAGAAAAGTGAGAGGTGGAGTCGGTAGCGCGAAAGTGTAAACAAGATACTTCTACTGCTTCTGCCGCTACTACTTGCGCTACCAGCGCTCTTTCCTTTGTCACTTTTTGCTGCGAAAGTTAAAGGACGAGTAGCGTTGTCGCAACAACGTCAATGTCTGCCATTATTGTGACATTGGCTGAGTGTGATATCATAGAGTATACAGAGATATCACTCGCTCTCTTCATGAATGAAATAGTAAAATAGAAAAGAAAACCGTGAAAAAGTAGAGGTGAATGACCGAGCTTCATTTCTGATTGGTCGATATTTGAGAACTAACATTTGTCAGTATTGAAGCTTGGTACACAATACGTCGTTGGCAAAGCTACGGTTGAACAAATTTTGTTCGGATATGAACTAGTTGTCAGTCCTGCCAACCAATTATCATATATAGTAGTTATTGAATACGGAGCAAGACATATAATATTGAGCTTCGTTCCATAGCAACTGGTGAAAAACCGGAGAATACATCTTTCAGTTGCTCTCTAATGTTAGAAATTCGCTTTATCTCAGTTGAAGCTCGCCAACGTTTTCAGTATGTAATCAACTGGTGATATATATTTCAAGATCGGTTTGCAACAGGAGCGATAAAATCAAGGAACTTTATTCTCTCTGTCTCTGACAACCATGAATTCTGCTTTCAACAAGTCTTGATATTGAATTTTTATCGAGTGAAATGATTATAGAATGTGTCGATAGATTTAAAGTAGCTATATGTGAATTCTAGCTTGATAGTGAAAAATTCTATTCCAAGATAGTCCTGATGGAGTAGTGTTGCTTTTTCTGAGATAGAACATTCTGTGTAAATTTTCTGATATACTATTCCAACAAGGTGTCGATGATATCCACCACATACCATATATGTCGAAGAAAAGATACTTATAATAATAAATCATAACAAATAGACATGTGGAAAGTTCTCGACGTACGAACTGTCAATGGAAGGAAGTTTGATTTTGTCTACAAAATAGTGAACAATATTGTTGGCATGTGTCAAGATAAGTGTTGTAAAAATATAATAGCCTACACCTAAAACTAATTTCGAAAAATGATTTGGTGAATGTTCAAAATTTAGGCTGCATTTAGGCTATTGATAGTTCAATCTGTTTTGCCACGTTGTTTTTATGTCGAAAGTATACAGGGTGGTACCCAGGGGCGTAACTCGTAACTAGGGGGGGCACGCGGGGCATGAGCCCCGGGCGCCAGGTGTTGGGGGCGCCAACACGGACACAGATTAGTTTCATTCGAATTGGGGGGGAACGCCAAAATAGGTGTTTGCCCCGGGTGCTGAATAGCCTAGTTACGTTCCTGGTGGTACCTCAGACGTATCTTGAAAATGGCAGGTTGCATGCTCCTGAAAATTTGGTTACTTCAATAAGCACTTCTATTGTTTCTGCCCAAGGATAGTATTCAATATTCAATTGAGACACCCTGTATATTACAGCGTTTATTATTCGTAATTTCTTCGCGCTTTTGCTTGATTCTTACCTCTACCTATTTTCAACCGTTTTCGTGAAAATACTTATTTTCGAATATTCTTATTCATAACGTGATATGCGTGACACCTCATATTTAGGGTGTAGCACAATGAAGGTTTACTGGTAGACATTATTTTTTATGGAATATCCTGTATTTCATCTGATAATCTGGAAGCTATGAAATGTCATGACCAAATATAACATGCATGATGTTGCTTTCATCAGAACAGGCTTCATTGGAATGCTTCCCGATTTCAGCTTTGACTGCAAGTGTGATCAGAGAACGTTATTCACATAAAGCTACACTTGCTTATCACGGGACATCAGTGCATTTTCTTTTCATCATTTTCATCATTTCATTTGAAAACTTTCAATGAAAATATCTCTGAAACTAAAAAAGTTAGAGAAGCGCAATTTGGTTCAGACGTTATACAAGTAGGGGGAACTACAACCACTATATTTTTGTTATATATGTATATAATTTGAGGTATCACAAATGGGGGGTGCCATTCAAAATTTTGGGGTTGGGGTGCATCGGTCCCAAGGTGACTAACCCAATAACCAAAATATGGGGGTTGTGATTCTCTCTACCAGTATAATATTTGTACCAAATTGAGCCCTTCTGACTATTTCAGTTTCAGAAATATTTGCATTGTGAATTTTAGAATTGACACCCTGTATAGATTGTTTTCACGAAAAGTCCCGTCGGTTGATCATGACATTTTTTCATTTGATCCTTCTTCAATATATGGTTGATTTTTTGTACGAATCATTCCTATCGCTATATTGATTGATTGCTCTTTGTTTCAGATGGAGAGGAAGTGTATATAAATTAGTATGGAGGGAGCTGTTGGCATATTTATTATTATATTATATAATAAACCTGATCTATAGGTTTGCACTGACAGATCCCCAACAGAGGTAAGCATTTTCAACTTCTTTATATCTCATTTCAGTACGGGAGATTGAAGTAATATTCAAAGACATATAAGCGAATGATCGATTCAAAATTAAGTCAATTAATTAATATTTATTGTTCGAAAAACAATCTTGATATTTTATAATTGTGACGAAAATAATGCTATAACTTTAAATGCCTAGGAGTAGAAAAATACACAGAAGGATGAAGTACTAGGAGGATCACTCTTGAAGAATGAATAATTGTTAGAGATTGGTATCTTTTCAGGATATTCGAGAAGATTCGGCTATACTTTAGCCAACAAAGCGAAACGATACCGATGTCGTTTGTTCTAGGATTTTACGTATCTTTAGTTGTTAGTAGATGGTGGGACCAATACAAGTTACTGCCATGGCCGGATACACTTGCCCTATTCTTGAATGCGGGTATTCCAGGCGGGGTAAGTACGTATTTTTTTCGTATTTTCATCGACTGAAACTCAAACATGAACGTATTATTGAATCTACAATATACCCAAGATGATACTAAGGTTGTATATCAAATGGTTCTGATTCCACTATAAACTTGTATATTCTATGAAAACAAATTCTTGAATGTGTGACAAAAATTTTGCAAGTTAGTCACAGTCGAAATTCATACAGGACGATCAATATGTACTGTGGTCCATAGTTTTTTCCAATTCAATAACAACAGAAATATTTGACTTCCTCGTATTAACATCCACTGTGTTTAAATTCACGAATCCAAATCTATTCGTGACCTTGAAGAAACATAATTCGCTATATCGTAAACTGATTATAAACAATTCTGAATTATTTTCAACCTATGCACATTGTGAATGATTATTCATTGGAAAATTCTATTCTCGCTTCCTGTTGATATAGTTGTCTTGCTAAATCTGTAGATTTTATATCTATATATTCAAAACTAGTACGATTAGAATCGCAACTTTTCAAGTGTCAGCATAAAGTTGACACGTGGTTTTCATGGAAAATATTTCACGATTTAATTTGTACGAGATATCTACAGGAAGGTTTACATTGATTCATTATTTGAAAAGATATCCACGTCAAAAGATGCTATCAGATGATTTTATTATTAATGATAATTCTCTCGACCATTCCTCATACAGCAAAATGTGTTGTTGGTGGTAGCAAGTTTGTCCTCTTTCAAAACAGTGTGTCAGATCCATGCTACACGGTCTTCACTAAGCACTACTACATCATCTTTGTAAAAATCAATTAGTGATGAGAACAAAAGGTGATTTGCTATGAGTTGTTACATCACAATTGTTCCCACTAAATATACAATGATTCACTGAAAGTTACCAAGAGATCGAATACTGATGCATTAGTTTTCGTCTGTAGTTGAGCATATTTGTAGATGATCTGGAATGAATATAGGAGAGATGTAAATTCATGATGATATGTCTTTTGTTTGAGGTCAGTGATTGAATGATGATCTGGCAACGTCGTTTCTGCTGCATATTTGACGTAACTATCAACAAATATAGTTGAGTGGGTGTACTATGATCGATCAGAAGCTTTGTATTTTATGAATTTGATTACTGTGATTCCTTTCAATATTCGTATGTGATTTATCATCGAAACTACTGACAAATAATATGATCACATCATAATTTTTCCAAATTTCAAAATCTCATGTATATCCTGGATATAATGGAGTATCGCAGAAAATTTCTTCTCTGTTTTTTTTTACATAAAAAATATTCCTCCTAGCCAACACCACACTCTCTAAACATCGTTCATCTATATAAGAAGTGTAACAAATCCTCGTAGTTGCCAAGATGTCTTTATTGCTGCAATAAAATTAAACGCCATCAAGAGATAATGCACTATTAGAATACCGAGAGAAAGTCTAAAACCTTTCACGTTTGTGCAAAATCTATTTTCCAACCATCAATTTAACGTTTTGATCCAACGTTTAGGCATACCAATTACAGGAAATTATCTGTGCCGTGACTTATGAATACATTCGATGACGAAAGATGACGTTATGTCATGTATAAATCATTTAATAAAATTATTGTTTTTCAAGAAACATAACAGAACGTTGTTTCGCCATAATATCTCAATACGAATTACAAAAGTGACCGATCAAATCTCCACATGTGTACCAAATAGATGGAAACAAATTATTTTATCCAACGCATGACACTTATGACACTTCTAATCACGGCCTCAAATATAGGTCTAGAAACTGGTAGAGTGGGGAGTTCACAAACAGTGAGAAAAATTTGACGGTTCTTGTTTTTCGCCACCGGCAGTGCTGCCCTCTTTTTATCACTTTATCAGACAATCACAAATTAGATCCGAGCAGCTTTGTGAAAATACTAATGTTTTTTGATTCATTCTAGGGAATTTTGCAAGGAATATATTTCTGTCATTGATTTCATTTACTATTCAAGCCTAACTAACCTTTCGTTTTATTTACAATCACGATACCAACTACCAAATATTGATCTTAGCCCAGAATAATTACGCTCTGCGGATAAATATGGTAACTTTTTCTTCGGAAATGGTGACACCCCCTACCACTCAAAAGTGCTATAGTTTCAATTGTCAACTCACGTTCATATTCAAAGTAGTTTTCTATAATCACAACTGAACCTTCAACCTTCTTTGATCAAAATGTCATTCTGACTTGACAGTGACTAGGGTCGCAGACTAGACGCAACTATATTTGATTTGATCATCAAGCTTATGAATTATCTTCTCGTAGGAAACGATATTTCTTTCACTTGTCGGATAAAACAATGTTTACCACTCGTTATGTTTCCGCGTGATTTATCTGAGCATAACACTTCAGTATCATGAATAACTAATTGATCAATTGATTATCCAATTAATTTAAGAGTTCTTCATAAATTAGAGGAATATTTCATTTGTTTCAGAATGAAAGACAAAGACTGATGAGAAGAAATATAGTTAGGTATGCAGTATTAGCTTATGTAATCACCCTGCAGAGGGTGTCTTTGAGGGTTAAGAAGAGGTTTCCAACCTGGCAACATGTCGTGGATTCTGGTAAGTAGGCAATGCATCTCCAAATTTTCCAAAATAAGGGGTTTTTCAACTTATATCTCCTTACTTTTTAGTTACAATATTGCTCTCAAGCAGACATTATCTATTCCTCAGGGAGCATACCGGGAATATTTTCTTCATTGTACAGGGTGTCCCAAGAGATCGTGGCGTTGAACCAATATATTTTTTTAAAACACGAGTTATATTTTTACGAGATTTCAGTATATCTTGTAGTAACCTAGCTACTCCTGAAATTTAGTTGAAATGGAATAAGCGATATTCCCAAAAAAATTAAACAAGAATTCTATTCCACTATTCAGGAATGATTGATAACAAAAAATATAATACTTCGTGGATGAAGTTCTTTATTCACTTATTCCAGTGGATCATCATTTTCCACATCAGCGTATTACTATGTCTAATTGTTGAATAATATGGCTGAACTGATGACAATGCCATATATAACCATTAATTTTCTAACAAGAGCTTAATGATAAATCGGATAGAAAAAACTCGAAACACTTTTTTTAAGTCATGAATGTAGTAGAATTATCCTATTTCACTCTGAATCAGCTCTGATCTCAGTTGATTACTTGTTAATAAATACACTTGGTCACATTTGAATTCATGGAAAACTATTGTAGTGGCCTCTATTGGGATGTACTAATATCTTGCATTGTTTGGCAAAGTGGTTGTATTTGTTAGAAGTTCTCATTCCAGCAGGTAGTGAAGTTCAAACTGCTGCCAATCTTTGATATGTTATAGATACCCAGTCTAGTCTGATAAACGTGTCTGAGATTTTTGTTACCTCTAAAATAAAATGTATCTAGTCAACCGCTGAACTTCTGATTGGTCGATCCATAGCTGGGAAATATTTAGGTTTCAATAATTATGGTAACACTTCACAGTGAGTTCACTACGATGCCAAATTTATCAGGAGAGAAATCTTTGATCCTCTAGAAGTTTGTTAATTCTAGTCGAAATCATTACAAATATTCAAAGAACTGATCAACGGTAATCAACCGTCAATAGTTATTCTATTTGGTGTTTTATAGATCGAAAACATATTTCGAAACAAGTATCACTGGAAAAAAAGACGAGGTTGTCAAATGAATTTGATTGAGACAAGTTATCACAGGGTGTGCAAAATTAGTTGGCAAATATCGAATATCGGAGTAATCTTCCATTTGAGTGTCTCCCAAATTGAAAATCATTGTACGTCACTCAATAAATAATTCAGTTGTCAGCTGTTCCTGAGAACAGAAGGCTTCAATATTGATCGAGTTCTACCACTATGATCTGGACCACCTTGTATTCGTGTGATATTATACCATAATGCCTCGAACGTTTTTCTGCGCATAAATTTTGTTATGATATCCGATACTTCACTCTCTGATTGCATGTCATGTTTGATTAAATCTAATCGTGATCACTGAATCTTCTCTATAACTAAATAACATACTCAGGTCCATCATTCTGCATGTCGATTGAATAATACGCAATTTCAATCGAAATCATATGTAAATCGTTGTATTTTTTCAACTCAACCGTCATGAGAACTTCGAACAGGATACCATCATTCAAGCATTGAATGAATTTGTTTCCGTTTGAAAGCAAAGCCACCTATAATTACGTTCGGCTAGATCCGGTTTGGAACATTGAAATTTTGTAAATTGGTGTTGCGAAATTTAACGAAAACAATAGATATCTACATGACCATAAGGGTTTCGTTTTTCAATGACTCTCTGTTATGAATGATAACCTTGAAGAGGTCGAAATGGGGAAATTAATGTACAAGGTTTCTCGATTTCCATAAATATGCCTTCAAATCTTAATTATTGAAAAATTGCAACGTTCTCAGAATCATTATGATGTAATGTTAGGTTAGGTTAAAATGAGGTATTTGGCACACAAACAATAGTAGAATATTGCTATGTCTGAAGCACTTCTTATAAAATAAATCAAATACAAGTGTGATACAACGCTATACAGGCTGTCCGTATTTCGAATGACAATATGGGGATCTCACTCACTTCAAGAAACACGAAACAAATCGAACTGGACATTTTGAACTGGAACTTTATTCGCAATACCTTGAAACCATGAAAGATTCTCAATTACCCTTCATATTATTCATCATTCAGCGCGAACATACGCAATTTTGTCCAAATTCAAGCAACGTTGTATCTCTTGGAGATAAGCGATGAACCTATAGTAGCATTCAAAAAACTTCACATGGATAATTTCGAACCATTGTATTGAATTTCAAAGTTCATTTGTGTCAAATCCACGACTTAGTGAAATTGTCTACACGAGAATCTCTTTCCGCTTTGTGATCATATTTCCCAGAGCTTGAATGAATAGTTTTCTGAAAATGTGATCATATTTCACTTTCGATCGATGGAGAATGTTAAATATGTTCCAAGAACACTATCTCGAAGACTTATTACTAGTGTTCTCCAATATTCTTCTTCGAAATTTGATATTTAATCGTATCAAATCTCAACTCTGAAGATTTTCCAATATTTTCATGGCACCCTGTATCGACATTATACATTTATAATCAGATCATGAACTATTATGGACATCAGGAGGAGTGTTTCACCCCAAATTGGAAAAGTAAACCGATACCATAAATATTTCAAGTGAAAGCATTTGTTCGGAGTCAAATTGAAGGATCGTCATTGATTAACATCGAGTTTTTGTATGCAAAGTGTGCATGTCTGTACAGCATGTTGAAGAAACGTGTGGACAACAATAATTCAATCGACAGGAAGTCGAACATTGTTATACTGAATACTGAGGTGCAGTTCTTCAGTTACATTAACTTCGATTCAGATCTTTCTTTTCGAATCCAGAAGCTACAATATAAATGTAACTGCTCTACTCAATGAATTAAATGATTGATCTACTAGTTCTTCATGAGGCCTCTTCGAAAAAGAAGGTGAATTTTGAACTTTCTTGTATATGTATATTCAATTGATTATGTTTTCGTGATGTTGGTACACATACATATGTTGTCATCATCAGTCAATTTGGATCAGTAGTTTGTTGTTGACAACTAAAAATGAGAGTCACCTTCAATTGATCAAATGTATTGAATTTCCACGTCAACAAAGGAAATATAGTAACGGCTTCCAAAACTGAAGGGACCAATGAATGGAAACCGTTTTGTCACAATTGATGAGATGAAATCAGAATTGAAAAACGAACTAATAGCATTACCTAAGCACGTATTTCAGGAGTGCTTCGAGGAATTGAAGGAGCACTAGCATAAGTGATTATATTAGACGGAGATCACTTCTCTAAAAGAATCAGAATTTACCTTTTCTCTTGAACATACCTCGAACATAACAATTATGCGAACGATAAACTATTAATTGATAAGCGACTTGACTACAATTCTTTTTCAACAATTCATCACCACATTTTGTACATCCTTGAAATAATTTTTGCAACTATCCAAATTTGCAATGACGTCAATTAATCGATTGGTTTCTTATTGGTCCATTAAAGTGGTCTAGAATTATCGAACATATATTGATGTCATATTTTTCATTTACTTCATAACATTAGCACCGTTGGAGTTGTGGTGGTTAATTTCAAATGCTCTCAGTGGGAGCAGAACTTAAAATTTCATAAGTTCTGCACGGTTATGTCAACACGACAATATTTCAATCATATCAATAATTTTCATCTCCAAATAGTTCCTGGTGTCCGCAGATTATTTCTAACATGTGGTGGCCAAGTAATCACATAATATGTATAATATCGATTAATGAATTCCAAGAATTCTCTATATCGTCCATTTATCAGTAATGATTACGGGTTATCCACATAACCTAATTTTCACTGATATAACCTGTATAGTTCCCATACGTGGTAAAATATAATACAAGGTAATGGGGGCAAGTCAAAAATCAATAGTTTCGATTTACAATTCAATTTCATCATCCAAAAGAAGAACGACATATGTTGTGGAAGTTTCGATCTGAAACCAGCAATCATATCGAATTTCCATAATTACTCCCAAATTTGTGAACTCATTAAAATAATTTTTGATATTATTATTTCAATGTCAAACTCATTAAATAAATTATAAATATTTTTGTAACCAGTTCGAAGGAATACATTTGCAATTAATAATTATGATTCATCAAATAGACTCTCTGGACATATAAATTCATATTAATAAAGATATGAAATGACATTCCAACTAATGAGGTTTCAATAACAGTTGGCGAGTTTGTCAAATACTCACGAATTGACATGCTTTGTAAACTATCTCACGCAGAATATTGCATGAAATATATTTTCTTCATTAGTATCCTGATTAGTTTGTTTTTTATTGAAAATTGTTGTTCATTGAAAATACACATGACGTGTTCGAATTCAACCCTTCCAAACTGTTCTTTGAAGAAACGTCAATTATTCGAAAAACGTCGAACTTGTTATTTTTACACTTATCGAATATTATTGAAAATTTCGATAAATTGTTTCCAGATTTTTGCGATATTTACCACTATCCACTTCATTTTTAATCTGACTTGGTGGTAAATTTAAGCAATTTAACAGCTGTGAACACATTTATTGTGACAGATTTCGATATTTTTTTCCATTCCACGACTTTAAACTTCTGTAATTTCTACCCTTCTCGATTTCTCAGGGTAACAACGAAAAACCATCAAAGTATTCGTGAATAACTAATCTCTGAATCGAAAATTCACTCACTCTCGAAGATACAATGTAGAACGATAATGTGTTCATATTAAAGGTTTTTCTATTCTCATATTTACATACATATATTATTCTCTTCAGAATGATTTCGCGTTGAAACAAGGTGAAGTGAACCGAATTTCAATGAAATACCTTCGCACCTAACATTGATACTAGTAATACAGTGGATAATAACAATAATCAATCTTGAAACAGACAATTCGTAATAATGAATTGAACATGGTTAATTAATTTGACCATGTATAACTGCGCACATATCGAGAAAAATAGTCTCATCTTCATCGTTATCATTAACTTCACACAATATAATCCAATTCCAAATGACAGTTCACATTTTGACATTTCAACTGTTTGCGATACTCCTATTGGTCTGCCTAACTATGTTGATCTATTTTCAGGTCTAATGCTAGAAAGTGAGAGGAAGATTTTCGAAATGATGGACCAACGAACTCCGATGTCGAAATACTGGATGCCTTTGGTGTGGGCTACGAATATCATCAACAGAGCTAGGAAAGAGTCGATTATAACCAGTGACCATATCGTGCAAACTCTGTTGATGGAACTGTCAGACATAAGAAGGAGATTGGGAGCTCTCATTGGTTATGATACGGTCAATGTTCCCCTTGTATATACCCAAGTAAGTCATATGCTCAGTATATTTCATGATATTTGTGTTCATGTATATACGTTTATGGAGTTTCATTATTATAATTCACTGACTCTAGTCATCAAGAATTTGTTTTTCATGTGAGATATTGAAACATCTATTCAATCAACCAACAGTTTGATGACTATCAATGAAAGTAACAACCAAACATATGTTATAGTTAAGTTGTCCATTGAAAAAACACCCCTAAAGATTCTAACTTCGTTATTGACCTCCAAGGTTAGACAAGTAATATATTGAAGTGTAATTCATGAATTTGTTATGTGAATTTTCAGTTTTCCATTGCTTCAGAGTTTCGTGATAATTTGAAACGTTTCCCGAATTATTATGCAGTCTATACGTATTTGTTTGTTGTTGAAAACGTCAATATTAATAGCTCATAAAAGCGGCTGTTACTGCTACAGCCATGGTAGGTAATTATTGGAAAAAATTGTTTATGTTCAAACAATCGCTCCTGTTCAACGTGCACAATTTCTAATATTTATCACGTTTCGAAATGGAATACTCTAGAGTAGTTTTGATTCAAGTTTTATTCGTAGAAGCTGAACTATTCATGGTATTTACAATTCATCATAGACAACACAATCTTATTGAAGCTTTGATCGATTGAAGGTCACACAACGATTTATTGGAATGACCAGGGATCAAGAGTTTGAATATTGTTTTAACGTGTTGCGAACAAGTAATTTATTTGATTATTCAATGATTTATACATCTCAAGTTCGACAAACAAGTTGAAACCGCTTTCAAGTATCCACTACAAAAAAAGCAATATTTTGATCATTCAAGTCTATTTATTACACTTTTGTTCATACCAAATTTTGGCAGTGAGTTCGAGCGGAATTCTGACGAATAATAACGGATTTATCAATGTTACGATTCTCCAAATATAGTGGCTACGATTTTTCATCATCACATCAGATATTCACTAGGATTAGACAGTTGTCAACCAATCCTAGATATAAACACAAATCTTGGCAGGAAGTCGCCTATGTCTAGAATGTCTTATTCTTCCAAAAAATATTGTGATGATCTAGATATATTCTTCATGACATTATATTCTTTCAAAAGGACTGTGAAACAACCATTGTTATTTTTATGTCAAATCAAATCGATTTAGTTTAAGACTGACCTTTGTTGGATCACTAAAATATCTATTGCAATGGATGCTTCTATGGGTGTTTTACTTGTTTGTATCCCAAACCTAACCTTAATAAAGTCATGACCTGAATTATTTTAATTCAGATTCGATTGAGAATTGAAGATATGTTTCTCAGTTCCTTACAGGGAGAATATATCTTGATAATTACAATATTCAGCGAAAGAATAATACATTCCACAGACAGGAGAAATGTTCATTAGATTATTATGTAACTGTAATTTCTGGTGAATCTTTGAGGAACATGAAAATCATACACACTGTATCAATCGACAGTTATCTTCTGCAAGTTCTATACACAACACTACAGCAATCATTTCATGGAGTTATCAAGGTGAATGTGATGGTTCACTGAGTTAAACCGGTCTCTAGACATTTGTCCTTTTTACCAATCAATTCTCTCTTGTATTGTCCACAACACTAAGTATGAGGAAGTGATTGCATGTTCCTAAAAAACTACTGACGTAAAACAAAGCTCCACAACAATTCTAAGAAGTAAATGGGATAGTCGTTTTTATTATTGATCTTTCTTCGTTCCTTCGGCTTTCATTTGAACTCATAGATTATGATGGTGGTGTACAAGATGTCCCAAAAACTTCGAATATTTTGCAGTTGTGTTATAGTATGCCGACTATTTATAATTTGCTGAAACTTTTAAATGATTTTTTAGCGAAGGAAGTCCAGAATCTAATTCGACGCATTAAAAACACGATAATCACATCTGCTTATTAGAACGATTTATTATTTTTCACAAGCCCAGTTGTACATACAGGTCTGGACTCTATGGCACTTTCAAGTGGTGAGGTTGTCACCATTTTTGAAGAATAATTCGCCAACAAGTTTTCAAAATTCTTCTTCCGAAATAATTGTTCTCTAGAGTTTCGAAATACATACAAAATGATGCTAGATGGAGTTTTGATACCCTTTCCAATCAATTATTTGCAACTCATTAGCGGCTTTGAATAATTTCTCAATAGTTATTCCACAGTTTCATATTATATTCTGTTTCACACGTGATGACTGAACCAAAGTATACAAGGTGATCAAAAACCAACACCAACTTATGACCACTATTGAACAAATACCACATTTTTAAAATGTTCTAAAACAATATCGATGTGAGATTTGGATCCTTTAGAATGGAAATATCCTCATGATATGGCTGTAATTATCGAAACAGGTATCGAAGAAAAAATAATTTTTATTTATGATGATGCAATTGATGTCCACTTCCGTAATAACTGCCATCTAGGAAATGTTTTCGAAACTTTGTTCACGTCTTATGAGTGTTCAGCAAAAAATGATACGAATTCATTATACTAATTATACCCATCCTGTTCGAAATATGCTCATTATTATTTTACTTCTCGATTAACAATGACTAACTAATTATTTTTTTTTTCAATCCAAGTTGATGAATTCGATATCACAACATATAGCAGCTATAACATATCCCACCTTGACTCTATGTACTATCAATGTATTTTTTCACCTAGTGTTTCAATCGGAAATAATATTAGAATACTGATAAGATATGCAATCTCAGTACATAATATTTCTGTTGTTTATTAATAATTCACTAATCACAAACAAGCAACAGCTATCTAGTTGGCCGTGTTAGTAGTTTTGGGGCATTGTTCAAATCACTCTGTACATATGAAAGTCGACTTAGGTTCAATGTTATTAATTGTGAAAATATCGTATTGTCCGGGAATGAGCCTCATGAAGAGATAAAATGGAAAAAAGACGAATAGACTTGAATAACTCATAAAAATTTTTGGAAAACAATTGTTTCGACCTTGTACTCGAGAACATCCTCATCAGACGTTAGTTCCGCTATTTCAATCAAAATTAACATAATAGGACTGGAAATTTGACAAGATTCTAATTATCTCTTACGAGAGGGGAGGGTATTTTATTAGACAATTCAAAAAGATGCCAACTCCATATAAGGGACCGTTCAATTTTCACTTCCAACTACGTCGGATGACGATACAAAAAATATAATCATATACTTCTCACACCGTACCGTAACGATATATAGGGTGTACCAATACTAGTATTTTGAGTGTCATGAATTGATGTGCTAAAATATTTGATTTCAGGTGGTGTCTCTGGCCTTGTACGTCTATTTTTTTGCTGCACTTCTCGGGAGGCAGTTTGTTTCTTATGCAGCAACAGGGACACAGAGCAAATTGGAATCCCCTGACATGTATTTCCCTTTTTTCACTTCTCTACAAGTGAGTTTATTCAAACCAATACTACAGTTAAATGTTCATACAGTTTCGGGAAGAATTCATCTTCACTATCGGAATTTAAATAAGAGAGAGAACAATGACCTGCATAAAATTGAGATAGTTCCAGGAAGCGATATTGGACGACGTTACATATTGGCTTTGCACGTACTATGCGGGCAGTTTTCAGGATAGCGACGAGTAGGTGGGGTGGGAACAGTAGAAGAGAAGCAATTCAGGACAAGATCTATGTGTCTTTCTTGTCCATGTAGGATTATACTCGTATCTCTCGTTACTCTTATAAATTTCTCCCTATATGGAAGAAAAAATTTTTTCTGAAGCTGTCTGAAGTAATTTTGCGTTATCCAACCATTGTTTATTTTCTCTCAATTCTGGAGAACACTTCTTAGCTACAAAGTGGAAAAATTTCAACAGACACCAAACGTTCCAAAAGTGATATACAATATCGAATATGATATATTTTTGGTAACGACAGATATCTAGAAGAGTAAAAAGAAGTACAATTTGATGACCTTCAATAATACAGGGTGTAACTAAATAAGTGTAAAACGTTTGAGGAGGTGTTTCCTCATCGAAAAAAAGATAGGATCTTTCATGTAAGGACACTTCATTGGCACATCCCATGTTGAGATACAGCCCCTTGAAAGGGGTACATAAAACGTGTTCAACAATTTTTTTCACAAGCACTAAAAACGTTACAGTATCGAAATTAACCTGACATTTTCTAATACCGGAAGGACACTTAGACAGTAATTTATTTGGTTTACTTCATGGTTGTACGGGATGGAAAACGCAACCCCACAAATGTATTTCCAATGTAACTTTTTGTCTTATTATTTGTTAACTATTTGAGAATCTATTTCCGATAGCATGTTCAATTCTAAACAAAAAATAACTCTTGAATTTTTTGCCCAAAATAAATCAGTGCGCAGCAAGAAATATTTTACTACCTGCATTAAATGATTGAAGGGGAATTAACAAAAATAATTCATTAATAACAAAACATATCACATGTAGGAATCATAGTAAATGTTCGATATGTCTACTTTCAGACATTACGATCCTATCTTTTTTCGATGAGGAATCAACCCCTCAAGTGTTTTACAATTATTTAGTCACACCCTGTATTGTATAATAATATTCTTGGGTTATCTACGAATTCAGGCAATTTAGGATCTTAATTATCAACTGTTGATTCTCGAAAATAGTTGTGAATTGGCATTGTATGAAAAATACCCAATTACCCCATTCCCATTTTCATTGAGATTATCAGAAAAAATGATATCATTTGATGTTGTATTTCAGTAGGAAGTGAGACTAGTTCAACAAAGAATTTTTGCCTGCCTATTTCGAAACACAAAAATACACATCAAAGGAATTCATCTACGTTCTTCTGTGTAGCAAATTTAATACATAGCTCACTATAATGATATAAATTTATTTTTCCTGAATCACGTTTCATTAACATATAACGCGACTATTAAAACTGGATATCATAAAAAATCCGTTATACATATTGAATAACTCAATTGAACGACATTATTGAGGAATATTTCATCAGTCATCCGAATCGAAAGCTTGAAAATAACACCAGTACAAATGAGATATCAGGCTTTTAATTACTTCGCTTAAAACGAAAAGATCATCAGAAATTCTGTACTAGAACAGAATGTTTAGCTAATTTATGTGTCAGTTATAATACCACTTATTTATATCTGTTTCTTCGCCTTGTTTATTTCACCCTGATTTCGCCTCCTATCCTGATGATATATAAACAATAATTTGTAGGTTATAAATCCTTCGCACCAGTGTCAGAATACAACGGCAATATATTTTTCACTAATAATCAGATCTACAACAACCATAAAATCACAGTACAGTGGACGAAACTTGATGAAACATCCTCAGAAGTTCTCAAAAAATAGTACCTAATATTAATTATATTTTGTGATCACTCCTATTGAAGATGAATAGGATGATGATGATATGACTGATGGGATTTTATATCCACCTTGCACTCGACCCTTCTTCACAACTTATTGAATTGACGTTTCGATAATCGTTTCAGTTCTGCTTCTACATTGGATGGTTGAAAGTTGCTGAAGTACTGATCAATCCATTTGGAGAAGATGATGATGATATTGAACTCAACTGGCTCATAGATCGACATATCAAGGTAGGTCATAGTTCTTTCTATAGACCAAGAGTTGGCGACCTTTCGAGAAGAGTCAAAAATTACGATTCATAGAGTTCCACAGTTTTTCCACAAAAGTTTTTCTCGTCAACCATGAAAAATTCTTGAATAATCGTAATCAAATCGTCCATGCATGATTCATTATGACTGTCAAATGGTATAATAACATATCTGTAGTACTTCATTGTTTTTATCGATCTTTGTCTTTATGCCCAAGTGATAACTAACCATAACGATGAAATTAGAGTTGGAACACATGGAATTGGTATCTCTCCAGGAATCAAAGATCTCACCGAAAGTCATTCTGATTATATTATCCTATGAAAGACAAAACAAATCGAATGAAAATGGTCATTATATTGTTTTTTCATTCAATTCAAGGTTGATTATATGTATCACCCTGTAACTATTTTTCAGCTAATCTTCAGAGTTGAATAAAGTACGCCCTTTTCATCAAAAAATTAAACCTGATTGAATCATATACATATTTATACAGGTGAAATCAATAGTTATGTTGATTTCTACCAACATATTTTCTTACATGAAAAAATTAATATTCAAAAAATGATTACATCCAAGTTAATAATGTTGAATTATAGATGTCACAAAGAATATAAGAATTGATCACCATCTCTGGTAAAACGAAAAACTGCTAGCCGAGTTGCTTTCAGCATTTTTTCTGTGGAACACAACTGTATGCTGCTTCATCGTACAGAATTTATAAAATATCAATAAACATTTCAAATATTGTGATACTTTTTTGGATATTCCAATACCAACATCATTTCCGTTGTCGATAACATATCGAAGCAGGTGTTATTTAGGAATTTCGGTCGCTCATTTCAAACAAGTTGTCGTATTTGGTCGATCCAACATAATAATTCAGTTCACTAAATTGACAACAGTGTCAATGATCCCGTTCACGTAGATCCAATCGGACACTTCGCTATCCTTGGCATGAATATAATACTACTTGCCCATATTAATTGCCAATTTAGTAACACAGAACAGATTTTTCGAGGATTTGTTTCGATACTAATTAATAGAATAAATTATTAGTTAATACGCTCTTACAATGTATCGAAACAATTATTCATTTCAAAACCAAATAGAGTCTTAATCTTGATATAGAGGTGGTGAATTTAGGATAAATTCAATTTTGACCTTGAATAACTTTAGATTGAGACCATCAATCAATCTGAATGAAAAATGGAAAATGACATCTGACTTTTTGATAAGTAAGAAGAACAATAAGAAATGCGATGCGGATCACCTGAACTTTATATTATCGGAATCCTATTTTATAGCATATAAACTGAGCTTGGTTTCGAGAAGAAAAACAGATTTCTTGTTTTTTTTTCGAATGATCTAATCTGTTTAGGGTAGCCTAGTAGTGTGTGGAAGTGAATAACTCACTGAGGAATGGAAATACAAAAAAAAACTCCGAAAAAAAGTTGTATTTGCGGTGATGAAGGGTATTCACCCAAGACGAGGCAGTATGCATTCCAGTCTTCTTTAATGGGACACTATGTATATTCTTTCAGAATCCAATTGAATAGAAAATTATGTTATCAGAGTAATTTTCCCTCTTTCCATGAAATGCGACGTTGTCAAACTGAACTTGAGTGAAAAAAGAAGAATATGACGATAATTCGTGTACTGTGAATATCAGAAAAAATTCCATTTGTTCAAATGGAACACCCACTATATCATTTCATCATCTCGTAGAACTATTGTACGTTATCAAATTATGTAACGTAAAGCTATTACTGATTGTTTCAATTGATATTATTTTATTGTATTCATGATTAGGTACCCATTTTCAATTCCTATGTGAGAGATTTCTCTTTATTTTCAATTCAAATTTGTAACGTCAGTGGTCAACTGAATGCTTGGGAAAGTATAATTAGACTATAATGTTTGGTTATTTAATTCCTGTGATTCTTCATTGGCGATAGAACAGACAATGTTGATAGATCAAGCAGATAATCCTGCACATGAGATGTTTGATGTGTAGGATCGATCACAAATTGGGCGAAAAACAAATGGACATGAGAGCACCATTTTATTGGACTCCAAGATTACCAGACCTATAAAAAATCTCTTCAATTTTGACTTCGGATAATCTGAAATCGAGACATCGTATTCAGAACACTCACTGAAACGATGGTAAAATCAGAAGAAATTTATTGAAATTGGATTGAATTTGTCAATATTCCTGCTTCAATTTTCAATGGATGTATTTACTTATGTCGATATTTCATCTTCTCTTATAACTTCTTACAATTTCTATGTTTCAATCGTCAATCTGCTTGAGTTTATTTATGGACGAACCAAACATTCAGTACATATTGAATACATATCTCAATTCTAATTTTTATAATGTTTTTATGGAAATGGATTATTTCAGGCCTCTTACATGATTGTTGATGAAATGCACGAAGAACACCCAGAATTGCTCAAAGATCAATATTGGGAAGATGTCGTGCCAAAAGAATTGCCTTACACAGTAGCATCTGAACACTATCGAAGAGAAGAACCCAAAGGGTCTGCCGATTGTTACAAAGTCAAGGCGCATGATGCCTTGTACGCAAATCTGATTTCTCCCAAGAAATCACTGTTAGGGGAGGATATGTATGCTGATTATGTGAGTTTTGTTCTATTTTATGTATCTAAAGGCGATCTGAATGAACCAATACGATGTGTTAATTTCTTTTAGACTGGCCAAAATTTTTTTGTATACATAATTATAAAGTCCCGTTATATACAATAGCTTTATCTGAGCTACGTCACAATTGTAATGGAGATAATTTTTCAATTATCGTGCTATTTATATTTCGTTTGATAATTTTCATTTGTATTTTCTTGTTCTACCTGATACGACCTACATTTTTTTCGTTGAGGAAACACATTACTTTTGGAAAATGTGTTTTTTTGAATTGATTAGGGAATTTTATGTGAATTTATCTCTCCTACACGTACAGCTTTAATTAGGTATCGTTCTTCCATTATCAATTGCAGAACACAGTTATGCGAGGAGTAATCAATATTTAATATATGCCCTATATAAACGCATGGCACTCACGCCAAAATTAAGAAACAAAAATAATGATAACTACTCGTACGAAGTCAGAGAAGCCGCCAGAATCAACGTGTATTCGAGTTATGTGTCAATATCCCTTTCAACCAATGAAAACAGTGAATCAGGCAAGCATTGGTATTTCATTGGTCGAAGGGTTATGGACACTCGGAAGCTATAAACCATCTTTTTTACTCAATAGATTGGATTGTCTGGATATCAGTGACGTAGTGTGGAGTGTTGAATTCAGAAATTTTATTGGAGACCATGACGAATGAATATAATTGAGTGCTAAACAACGGCGTAATAATGATTCGATTGCCTTTTTAGTAAAACTTTCTCGCATATGATGTTAAACGTATTTATGAAAATAATAAATTCATAAAATAAGGTATCCCCGCCTATGACAAATCAAACAAAATTGTCGGTAAGGGTTCGGAATGAGTTTTTATGTTCTGCAATTGATAATGAAAGAACTATACATAGGGAGACATCTATAAGAGTAAAGAGGAGAGCAAGTGTTATAATCCCATATAAAAGATAAATTGCTCTTCTTCTGGATTGCCTCCCTTTCACTGTCTCTACCCGACCCACTCGTTTCTATACCAGACATGAAACGAAAGAAAATATTAAAGATACGGTCTTTGATGGACAGTGATAGCGACAACATTGGAGAATCTAATTGACGGATGAAACATGCCAACCATTTTACACAACCGCAGAACAAATCTTCAAATAATATTGATGAACTGAGACTAGAAATCATTCAGTTCTGATTCCGTTTGTGGATACCAGAACTCAATCGTTAAATGAATCTGTTTATTATTTGGGTCAATTTGGTAGTTTGTCCGAATAGCTGATGAGATAATTTCTTCAAATAAAAAAAATGTATACCCCTCTCACATTTTTGGAACATCTGCGAATCATATTCGAAAGTATCTCAAATTGAATTGAATAAAGATCCAGTTTGATTTGTTCAAATACCTACTTTATCATGTCTTCGATAAAAGAGGCTATCCGGACGGGTACGTGTTTTTTCTAGGAACTATTCAAGGAATGCAATCTTAATTTTCAAATCATTCCTGAAGCTATATATCGAACAAAACAATCATTGGCACTTTTTCTTGTATAGAAGGAAATCCGCAGTACAGAATTTCTCAACATTTAAAGTACTATTGATTTCAGTTTCTCAAAATTTCAAGTGAGGAAAAGATGGAAAATATAATATGTTGTCGATGATATCACTACAAAAGTTAGCAAACCTCATTAAACAGCTATAACTCAATTGCTTTTTATAGGAAAGTGTTGATACCCCTATTGTCGAACGGAGAAAAAGCTCCAACTGGTTTTCTCGACAAATATCCCGCACTGGAATGGGTTCGATTAGATCAGCATCTACAGCCTACTCTTCCGGCGGCCTTTTCAGTAGACATCGAGGAAATTCGGTGTACGCCAATCCTGAAAATGGCCAGTTACCAGGACTGGCTCCGCCGAAAATGTCAATTTACGATAGACTCGTCGGCAGAAAATCTGGAAGGAGTAGGAACTATAGACCAAGTGAGTTGAATATTAATTTTTTATTGTTCAACAGGTCACCAATTGTCTCCAAGTTGAAAAATATCTCAGCAAGTATTATACCATTTTGGATTTTTTGTTGAATGCGCCAACTGTTACTTGCCAAACTAGTTTGGCTACTACAATGGTCAGTCTATCAAAGTTGGGTGAAATATTGATTTCGAATATTTGGTTAGGAAAACAATGGTATTGTCTTCAACATTGGACCAGTTGGCTTTATATTTCAGGCATGAATTCAAAGACACGTTAATCAGCATCCCATAACAAAATGATAATATCAAAAAAGTTAGGATTGGTAGCTACAGGAGTGAAAAAACTGTCAAATTCTTTTCTGTTTCTCTATATTCTGGTCTATTTCCCCTTTCCAGCTCAACGTTAGCTTCTGGGACACCCTGTATAATATCAGATATGATAATGTTTGGAATGCATGTTCGAAATGTCTTCCATGAGAAAGAATAAAATATCAGAAGATCTGCCAGTGATATTTCCCTGAATATCTATGCAATTCCTATTTATTCTTCTATAACAGTAATACCCCACACAATATTGAATTGTTTATTTATTCCAATTGCAGTTTACGTTACTAGTTTGCAATTGAAGATTTTTCTGCAATACTCAATAGTAAAATTTTATCACCCATTCCATCAAAATAATTTCTATACAATGCGTCATCTTATTGTTTCATCACATATACAGTGAATTCTGAAACTAACAGATCGTTTCATCTTTTATTCAGAAGGCAATTCGGGGATTTCAAGTTCTGCAAAAAATTACTACTAACAAAAATAGTCTTTATCAAGAGATCATGAGTTTCAGGTTCCAAATTCAGTGGACCAGCTCCGATGCAAGTGAAGAATAGGCCGAGAATACCCACCCCAGATGTCACTAAAGAAGTTGTTGATAGAGAGAACAGAATGGCGGCTAGTGTGGCGAATGCTGTGCATAGTCAGATGACTACAGGTCTAACTTTGATGCCCCATCAAATTTCTAGTGGATATCCTTCGTATACTGCTGGAGACGTACCAGTCGTTCAGGTAGGAATTCTTTGAGGTAGTACACAAGAAACTCTTGATGGAATACTATATTCGAGTACTAGTAATTTTGTATACTCAGATTATACTATAGTTTATTTATCCAAGGTGTATATTATAGTTCTGTCAGATTTGGTTATCTTTCGATGCCATTGGGGCAAAATACAAATTATCTAGCTAACCACTGAACCTCTGATCGGTTGAGACATAGCTGGGAACATTTAGGCATCAATAATAATGGCAATACTTTACAGAAACTTCACAAAGATATCAAATTCATTTGGATAGAGATCATAGATCCACTGATTGGGTTTGTTAATTGAAAGAGTGTTCAATGGTTATCTACAGTGAATAGTTTTCCAATTACGAAGTAAATATTTCATAAAACATTTCTCTTAACAATTCGAATGCCAAACGTTGCACTTTCTGGCAAGCTGTCAAAACTACCATACCCAAATAAATAGGCAACAGTGGTTAGATTTTGTTAGGTTATACTAGGTTAAGTTGGATAAGATTAGGTTAGGTTGAATTAGGTTTAATTAAGTTAGTTTATGCTATATCTTAACAAGAGATGTTCCAATGAAATTCCTTCGAATGAGAGACCTGATCTATTTCTCGATGAGTACTCCCTGGAATGTTTTTCACTCATTTCCTGACATCCTGTATACACCATCGTGAAATTCTAACGTTGACTGCATCGTTAGTCTATCATAAATCTAAAAACTCTTCCACAACTGATTTTTCCTCTTCGACACAGGTGGTACTCTCGCCTATCCAAGAAATGGACGGCAGTGGCTCTGTCAATAACACTTTGCACGCCAATCAACCTGGCACCGCTGCACTAGCACAAGCCATCCTATCACCCGGGCTCGGTCCGGTCCTGTCCACACCTGTTAGCGTGCCGATGACCGTTTCACAGCTCACCTCGCTCGGTTTGTCGTCGCACAGCAACAGCCCATTGTTGGCCAGAACGTTCGAGCAGACTTCCATACGAAATCCGGCGTTCATACAGGTCAGTATCGAGGGGATGGGCTCGAAAATTTAGGTGGAATTTTCGACTGCTAGTGACTGATTTTGAATTGAGAGTGGAATTAGTGTTGTACAGTAATTCCATAACAGATGTAAGAAATTTTTCTTCACGATATTTTGTCTTGAGGCTGTTCTTTGGACAATGATTGCAACTCCTTTTTATATAAAATTATTTCTTTCTGAAACTCAAAAATTGGTGTCGACAGGAAAATAAAGTGAACATAATCGAAAGACTGAAATAACAGAAAAAAAGTGTGGCAGAAAACGATAAAACTAACATAAAATCAAGTATTTGCCCATGTTTCCTTTCAATGTTACTCAATCTGAAGGATGAATTGATTTCAAATATGAAAAACATTTATACATGAAATAAGAAAAAACAATATTCACGAAAATGAATATTTTTGTGAAACATTATGAATCCAAAGTATATATTTTCATGTCTCGAAATTATTATATGATTTGGGTCAAACGATAACCAAATTGATTGAACAGTTCAGTTTTGCGGATGAAAAGATGATTAGATTAAGTAAAAACACAACTATAGTCCATCTATTTGGGGTTGATAGTTGTGACAGCTCTCCAGATTATTCCGTGATGCTACATTTTTTGCACTTTTCAGCGATGCTCCGAATAAAAACTTGGATTAGGTTGACCATTTGTTTCGTTTTGGGAGTGTTTTTGATTGATAAAATATATTCATCATTTTTGGATTACTAGTGATTGTGGATAAATATTGAATGATTGAAATGTTAGGAATCTAATCGAATATTCAAAGGAAGTACATAATAACCACATGATGTAATTTAAAAATATTCACCTTTCACTGTCATATCTGTTCTTTAATTGTGATCTGATGATTCTATATTTCGAAACCAATAACTGTCCAACTCAAAAAGGTGTGTTTTAGAAAAAAATCAGAAGTAAAAGATTAATTCATTCGTAGGGAAAAATAGCTCTGCATTTTCTCATTATGTAAACACTAACATCATTACATTTCAACAGAAATTACAATATTGATCAAATACAAATGTCTTCCAATTCACTATGTAGCCACGTCTTGATATCCCATATCATCTTAATTGGATTAAAAACACAAATGTTAGGTGGGAATCAAATATATTGATGTCCATATCTTTCTGCTATATATCTGCCTTATTTGTTGGGGCTGGTTTGGTCCTGAAAATCGAAGAATATATTACATGTATCTCGAAGGATAAATTCAAAGTCTATGGTACTACATTAGTAACTGCAGCTCAATGATCTGATAATATACTCTACTAGATGATCCCTTGCGTCGATGTGCTGTGCAAAGCATTGATTCCAACATTAAAGAGAGAAGGAGCTATGAACTATATGTTGAGAGCAACTGAGAAAGGTTGAGTTGAGAGGCAAAAAGCAATGAATTTAACATTACGTTATATGGGAGATACTTTGAATTTTTCAAAATTTCGAAGAATTATGTGATTCTAATTGAAAATATCCATTGCCTGCCAAGCATTTGTTGATAATGAATCATTTTTGTATGATATCTAATCATTATAGGCCCTCAAATTCAAAAAATATGAGTTTAGCTTCCCTCCTTTCTGATAACTTATGAAGCACCTTTATGTTTGGCTTCATGCTTTGAATATTTAAAAAAAAAATTCAAGTATTTATGTGGAAACTGACGATGAAAAATCAAACAGGTATAAAAATAAAAATTGTTTTAGAACGATATTCAAGTAGATATACACTTTATTGGGTACAAAAATATTTTGTACAAAAAGTTGAAGCAGGTGGGCTTTGAAAAATGTTGGCAATATTCCGAATGTACAGGGTGGGCAAATTTCGATTATTTGTATAGGGTATACTTAACTCGGTATGAGATACAAAAAAATAAAGGTCGAATTCTCGGTCTCTTTTTTCGAGACGAATTCACTGACAAATACAAAAATTTGGTACCGTGTATTTTGTTATAAACAAAAGTTCGATCTTTCGAGAAGTCAAAATTACAACTTTTTTTCGAGACAATATAAATTTATTATTAACTTGACTGGCTCCTTCACTAAATGGTTTGGAAATTTGAAAATGCTAGGAACTGCACCACTTTTCAAAGATTCAAAATTAACAACGTAATCATCAGGACAAATATGTTCAGAACATAATTTTGCAGCACTTCCTTGAATGAAGTTTTCCCTTCTCATAGCAACTAACCATTTTTTCCTGATGCTCGGATTTTTTGGAAATCTGAATCTCACAACATCAAAATCATTATTTCTGAAGCCTCACATGCCTTAGCTATGAAATGATATATTTTTTTCTTTGTGGAATCTGTTGGTACAACCATAGGCTGAACAAAAAGTCATCTTTATGAAATATAGTTATTAATATATAATATAATATATAAAGTCAAATGAAAAAAAAGTTATTTTCACTACACGCACAAATCTCAGATACACCCTTAATAATGCACTATGAAAATGAAAGTAATATACACTCAAATAAGACCAAAATTTGAAAAATAGTTGTTAGCATCTATTAAATCCATAAGAACAACACAATGTTTTGCCTTTCCTCAGCTGATTTCGATCATTGTTTCTCACTCTTATGTTGGAATCGATACCTCTCTCTCTACAGTCCATCTAGTAGATATATAATAATAGATCATTGCTGCAGCTTCAACATTTCATAATCGAAACCTATCACATTGTAAGTAAGTCATTCTTGAATTTCCGCTTTCTTAAAAGCTGAGGTGGAAACTTTGATGATAATTGTGCTGTGATAAGTAGCATTATCCATACATAACGATTGTGGGAGGATTCCCTGATTTTGGCAGCAGTTCTGTATCGAATCAGTGGAGATCGTTATACTAGTTTATCTCTATCTCAATTTCAATACATCATCTAATTGATATACAAATTCTAAATACCTCGAATATCATATACTTTATTTTATCATACTTCTGATACCTACTTAAATCTCGCCAAGAATATCCTAGAATTATGTTCTGGAATATCCAGGTCTCATCTCAAGGAAAACAAAATGCCTCAAACATTTTTTTTTCAACTGAATGTACTGATGGAGGAATGCAACACGTTTCATAGCAATATTAGGTAATTCCATCAATGTTTTCCATAAAGATGTGGGGCAAATGTTGAGCAAGCTTTGATTTCAATGACTTCAATGTTATTTGATCCTCTGCAATAAACAATATTTTTCAACTGATAATATGTGATATGCACTGAATACTCACTGTTCTCGTAAATACAGTTTCTTATTTGAGATTGTTGATGTTCATTATTATCCACTGGTTTCTTCCGTTGTGTAGTTTTGTAGTCCGAGGACCGTTTAGTTATCAACTTACCTCAATCCTCAACCTATTGGGAGGTCTGTGATAGCTAGATACTTTTTGTTTTGTACTCATGGCATTAAAAAGTAACCAAATCTGCCAGAGCTATCTACCTTGAATAGACTGTAGATAATTTCTTGCATCACCTAATCCAAATCATTGGACAATGTGTTCTTCCTCTGCGGATGTATAAATGATTGGCATGTATATATATATTATCCTAATATTGGCGCCACTCACTCACTTGATATTCTTAGTCCATTGAATACTCGATATTTTTTAATCTTTTTCGTCGCTTCGTACTTGGAATTGGAATGACTGACTATACAGTCGGGTAAAGACAATGGAATGAAAGCAGTTCAGGAGAAGACCAATGTGTCTGTCTATATTGGGCCATGGTAGCCAAGTAGTCTGAGGCGTACACTATACCTAAATAACCAAAATCCATAGCGGATATATCAGTGGTTCGAATCCGCTGAGGCGAACGCACTTTTCATTAAGTGTGGGTTCATGGTATTAATCCTACTGGTATGTCCGTTCCCCCGAAGTGGTTCGGATTCCACTATAAACTGTAGGGCTCGCCCTTCTTCACCCCGCACAAGTTTCGACTTATGGGGAGTTGGTTGAAAAACCAAACTTTGAAGAGGTGAAAACATTTACATTTACATTTACATAGTACAACTTCGATAGTTCAGAGACAGCTATCGCTGAATGGGGAAGACCACCAATTCCTACCTCCTTTCCCTTGCTTCTCACGATGTTCTCTGAACATTACAGGATGTCTCCTTTCGTGAGAGGTTTTATATAAAAAATAAATCTCTCTTAATCGATGAATAATGATATTGGTTCAGTGTACATCCAATATCAAGGATCAAAATCAAAGCAAATAGATTCTACAGCGTTTTGAAATCAGCATTTCCATTCAAAATTTAAAATTCCGAGAAATAAGTGGGTGGTGCTATGAGGGTATGACGTGCTACACCCTAAATCTATCTTTGTCTGTTTCCATATATCTTTTGCTCACACCATGTTGTCAAGTTTACTTTTGATTGACTCCTTATTCCTTTGATATATTTTCTCAAAAATGTATCATTTCATGATAATTTGTGAAAAAGTATCATTTATCTTTTACATCTTTTATTCCGAGAAAGAGCTGTGGTTTATTATTTTATATTTTTTTTATACTTGCATTCCTTACTAATCTTATAGATTTCTCCATATACCCTCTATGGGTTTTTTCCAAATTTCGTAGGATTATTAAGAGGGCTTAATTGGTGGAAAGATCAGAAAAACAGACCAAACAGGTTATTGTTTGGACATGTATCCACATCAAATAACAATGTTCACGATCGAATAACATTGTATCACCTTTTTTTCTAATTTTTAGGCGTTCCATCCTGAAAAACCGATGTCTTTTACTGAACCCCTGACCCTCACGGAAGTTCACACAGAAGAAGAAACCCCTTCAAGCCGGAGCAGCAACGGCTCAGAAGCATCCCACATCTCCAAGGACTCTAACTCAACTGCTTCTCTGAGTTCCAAGAAGTCCACAGATGAAGACGGTAAAGAATCATTGGAAATTCCAATAGTAGAAACGTCTTTGGGTCCAGAGAAGCGAATAGATGATGCTGTAGTGAATTCTTTGGCAGAATCTAGTTCAGAAAAGCTCAGGAAAGTCTCTGCTGTGTCTCAGGGGGTATCCGATGGTACTTCCAAGAGGGAAGTCTATGTTTGAAGGTTATAGTGTGAAGTGAAAGACGAACAGGAGTGGTTAGTTGGCGCTGAAGATCAATTGTTAACTCAACGGGTATCTTGATTAACGATGTTAAATAAATTTGGAATAGGTAGAGTTATTGTGATTTTGGCAATGACATGTGATATTTTCTTCAGTAGTAGGCTTCCTGTGGTCTGAACTAGAGTGAATATAGTGATTGTGTTGATTAATGAATATTTATTGAATAGCATTCTCATCTATGAACAAACAATATTGCCATGATTATTCTTACGTGAATTTTCCATATAATTCAAAAATTTCAGTTTCAGTTGATACGTATTCAACTTCTTCAGATTTGATTACATAATCGTTAATATATTGGATATATTACAGCTTAACCTTCAAATTGAGATTCAAAATTCGAATTGTATATACTTCAAATAATCACCAATTCTGTTGGTTATATAAACTAAGACCATATCCTCATATAGTGAAATTTGGATGGGTGTATATAACTATTGATATGAACGTATAAGAACATGATTCTTTTGGAATGTAATAACAAATAAGGGTTCAATAAATGGTTGAATATAAAAATAGTGTTTTTCTGCAACTTCAAGAAGAAACTCCGAAAATTGAAAAGCTCAGAAAGAGAACGACTGGATTCAATAGACCATTAGGAATGTAATTTTTTCGATATCAGGTATTGTATGGATTTAAGACATTCAAAAATAGTTTTTTCTTGAATTTTCTTCAACATCAGTTCAACCACATGACAAATGAGGGCATGTCAATTTGATTTCATCCTTTATTGGGATCAGAATTTTGAATAGTGTTTGATGCAATTTACAATAGATTTCAAACCTTGTGTGAAAACACCGCTGGTAAATTGTTCTTAATGCATAATTTTTGCAAAGAATTATTGAATTGAATGGGAATTTGAGGAAAGGGGCACATATGGAAATTATATCATTGAAATGTGAGATCGATCAAATTTTCGAAAAGTAGAATTAAAACTCTTTTGGCAGAGGAAATAAAGCAAGGAGCACTCAGTTGAAAAGTTAACAAGATCGCAGTGGCTTAATCAGAAAGTGTGGTATTCCTTCTTGTCTTTTTTTTTATTTCAATGATAGTGTGAAATAGAGTTACATTAAGTTTTTCTTTTAAATTGATGCCCAAATGTTCACAACTAATTCAGTAATTCAGTAATTTGCTAGGTTCTTTTCATTTGCACTAATGGTATTGAAAGATAAACCGAACTATTTTCCTTGTATAGTATCTAGGGGACACCCTCAGGAAAATATCAAAACAATGTTCCACATTGTTTGTATTTTTAATTTGAACTCCTCAACTGCCTCGATAATAAAAAAACAGAGGTAAATTTTGGAAGTTTGAAAAAAATATCTTTTGAAAACTTTTCATTTTACTTCTTCAATTCCTACCTGATATTTTCCTGAATCTTCACCCTGTATATCGTTACCTCTCGGATTCAAGTTTTTAAAATATGTTCAGAATCCAGATAAAGTCGGTATTGCTATCAGTTTCCTCACTCAATCTTCCCGGAAAGGAATATCTTTCATACGTGTTTTTTTAATCTGTATCAGTGTGTGAAAGAATTGACCGAGAATAAAATTTGCCGATGACATGAATATCCTGTACAACAGTTAACTGTAAAACGAGGATTTTAACGAATCTCGCCCACTCAGCAGGCCGTTTATTTCTTTTATTTTTTCTCGTTCCTTCGTGCACAGAATAACGTTTTTTGGAAGGTTGACTACAGTTTCCGTGCAGAGTTTCCTGTTGGAATTTGGTTACAAAGGCAATACTGGAGTTTCAATATAAAATATATTAGTACAATTCATAATTACGAAAATGAAAAATTAGCAAAATGAAGAATGATGTGAATTAGTTTAATTTGTGATTTACATCCTATAGTATAACTATCGTTGCCATAAGAAAAAAAATAATAGAGATATAGACAGGATTGGTTATCTTTTAATACCATCAGTGCAAAATGAAAAGTATCTAGCCACTGAACTTTCAACTGGTTGAGACATTTCTGGAAACATTCAGCCATCAATAATTATGACAACACTTCACAGTGACTTCTAAACGATACCAAATTCAATCGTTAATAAAGTTTATTGATTTTATTCGAAACTTTCACAAAAATCTTTTCAACGTTTATCGCAGTTAATAGTAATCTACTTTAGGTGTATATAATTCGTGAATCAGAAAAACCGAACCTCCGGAGTATCGTTGAATGAAAAAAGACAAGCAGTATCACTGCAATTTCCGCTAAACTGTCACAACTATTTTGCATAAAAAATTAGACTATAATTTGTTATCTGTCACATGATTTGCTACTGTCACTATATATATTTATTTTGATTTCAATGAGTTATTCCAACTTGTATTACCTGATTAGTAGAATCATAGGATATACCGCAAGAATAATATTAATAATAATGATAATAGTAATAATATTAATAAAAGTAATGTTGATTCACTCAGTAGTAATATCCAAATAGGAAATGTTTGAATAGTACTCCGTATTTCATTTGAAGTTGTAGATCCCCAATGATAAACATACATGTTGAGCTACTACTGCCATCTGAGATTCACATTTGAATACGTGCATTTGACCATAACTCAGAAGTGACCATTATTTTCAAATGTCCCTCACTGGATTGTTCACGCCATTACAGTGCATTCATTTCAGGCCACGGTCATATACATAATGTCTGGAATCTATGGCAATTTTGAGTGGTGGGGGGTGGCACCAGTTTTGAAGAAAAAGTTTCCATAATCATCCGCTAGGAGGACATAGGGGTATAATCACGTGATTAATCTTTGACAACAAAACAAACGGTTAGGACTTGAATGGTAAATGAATCCAATGACAGAAATATTATATCTTGCAAAATTCTCTCGAATAAATAAAAATCATTCCTACTTTTAAAAAGCTGATCGGATCTGATTTGTGATTGGCTGACAAAGTGACAATAGAGGACAGCGCTGCAGGTGGCGAAACATGAGAACCACGAAAATTTCCTCAATGTTTGGGTCACCCCCCACCACCCGAGTTGCAAGACCTATGTATACGATCGTGTTTCAGGCATACAAAATATCGGACTGATTTCGAATTGCTTTCGTAATGTCTTACAGTGTGGAGCAGCCCAATGGAATAAATTCGATAACGAATAATGAGAGTGTGTTGGGGAAAACGCTTGGACACGTCGATTCATATTATTGACTGAGCATTTAAAAAAATATATATAGGGTGTGTCATGTGACAGTGGCCGATACTAACTTTCTTATTTTGAATATAACCCTCTGTATATCATGAGTTTCTTGGATTCCTCAGAAAATTCTAGATCTAATTCATGTACAATGTCCCATATCAATCTTCAACTGTTTCGGTTCCTTTTTACTGATATCAAATGAAAAAAAAAATACAAAAACAGTTAGCCTTAGCAACTTGTTGTCTGTCTACATGATATGGTTTTTTACATTATTTATGAAATTAAATAATTTTCTTTTTTTCATGTTAATTTTTGTAATACATCTGAAAACACTCAATATTTCCGAAACAGTCGAAGATAGGTATGGGACATTGAACATGAATTATGTCTAGAATTATCTGAAGAATCCAAAAAACCAAAAATATATAGGGGGTTGTATTTGAGATAAGAAAATTGGTATTGGCCATTGTCACATGACACACCCTACATAATTTTTTTTTCAAATGCCCATCTTAAAATACAAATCGATGTGTCCAAGCGTTTTTCCCAACACGCTTCTTTTTATTTTATTTAATTTATTCCATTTGGCTTTTCCACACTGTATGTTTCTGTCCATATTTCTGTGAATGAAGGAATAATTTTGTCAATAATTATTGGTTATTGTGATAATTATTCCGAAAACATCAATAAAACAAAAGTTCGAAGAAAAAATTGGGGAGCATTCCATATATTTGGAGGCTAATTTGAATTTTTGAAAAGATAACGAGTGGAATTATAATTAATATAACAGATTCATGACATCACTTCGAAAAACGATTTCTGCAAAGAAATATACATGGTGGCTCGTCGACGTGAACTTGAAGGAATTCCTTCAATAATAACAGAAATAATGTGCGGTTTCATTTCTTTGAGAGATCGAGTTCGTTAGGTGTTGATTAGTTTTTTTCATAAAGAATCTGTCTTTTTTATCAGTGCCCAATTTCGAAGACCATGTATAAACATTACATAACCAAGATATTGTTTTACATAATTTCGAATTCGCCTGATAATCTCACTAATGTCTTTCAAGTCTTAGAATATTAAGATAAGCATTATTTCTTGTGCTCAAACATAATCGTGAGATGTTTATGATACATTGAATGTATTTGCATTGGGAGATGACATTTTGAATGTTTTACAGAAACGAATTTCTTCCGACTACTTCGAAAAGAGTGGGCCTAGGGTCAACACCTTCTTAAATTCTCGAAACCGGCATTGGCATCTGCATGTGGATTTCGAATTATTGTAGAGGTCGTCAACCCTGCATTTTTTTCTCCTTTTTTGCATTGCAGCTATGCTTTTTCTCAGTGGTAATTCAGTAGCGGTTCATTATATATTGTTTATTGAATTTCAGTTAACCTGGATTTTTTGCCGCTAGCTTTTAATTACCTTCCTTATTTTGATAACATACTATTCGGACATTGATTGTCCTTTTTGAAGGAATTATTGTAACCAATCTTTTCCTAAATATGCATAACTCTTCCGGTTGATTCGTAAATGTTGAATAATGTGACATCAGTTCTGGAATTCGTGGATAATGACGAATGTTCATCAGAACTGAAAATAAATATGTCCAAAATTACAAAAATATTTCATTTCAGCATTCGAGGAGATCTAATGTAAAGTACTATGAACTAGCGTTATTTATCTGAAACTTTACTTTTTGGGGCTATACTAGTGTGGCATTTTCGAACTTTTTTCGAAAATTTCGATGTTGATACTATGAAAAATTTTCTGTGAAGACGGTAAGGTCATATTTTAAATAGTTTTTGAAAGGCAGTGTCTTAAAGGTTCGCAAGTATAATAAATCAATAACTATAACATTGAAGGCGTCTCGAAGCTACAGTTTTCGATTTCGAAGAAAAATTTACTAATTGACTCCAACTTGAAACTAAGTATCCTAGAATATATGACCTACAATATTTATGATTCAAAATTACCAATAAAGTATTGAAAAAATGACAATTTCATCAATATTTATTTTGTTAATTTTTGATATTTTCCAAAAATTGTAGGACTTTGTAAATAAATGACCTCCAACTTTGATTAACTTTTAGATTCTGGAAGCAGTTTGGGAACTTTTTTTGGCACCTCTGAAGAATACATTGAAGTGCGTTATTATTCAATATTCTTGTGAAAAAAATTCTGAAATGTACTTGAAAATATACCTTATTATGTCAAAAAAAACTTCAAACCATTCCATGGAGTACATTTATCGTCTGAAGCAGTCAAGTAAAAATAGATTGGTTTCATGTCATCGGTATCAATGTTTGCTATCAAAATTCAGTCAAGTGGAGTTGCCATGAAGTTATCCATCCCATTTTTCCAGTCTTAAGTCTATTGATCAAAATAGCATAATTACAAAATTTCATGATATATTCAACTATAAATAGATTGAATGTCAACATGAAGGGATCTCTTCCAGCAGAATATTTCTGAATTGGTGAAAGAAGAGGGTAACGAGCTGCAAGGAAGTCTGTAGCTTAGTCCAGGTAGCTCAATTTTGTGGAAACTTTGTACATTTCACTAGAGGTCGTTTTCCCAAAACGAAGAACGATGACTTACTTTCTCCTGCTGAATAAAAAATGCAATTTCTTTCTAATGCTGATTGAATGCAGGTGGCCAGTTAGTATTCCTCCTACATGCCTACATCGCTTAATATTCCCGTGATCTTCATGAGCTACCTACGTGAATTCCGAGGAAGTATTTCAGCATGGTAATATAATCGCTCCTACAATATTCTGTGTTGGAGAGATTTGTCTTAACGATACCCCGAGTAATTAACAATAATTTATATGGATCTGGGCATCGTAAATCCGCTTACGAATCTGGAATTTATGTTGTCTGTTCATAAAATATTGAGTCATTCAGGATAGGTGAAAAATGGATTTTTTATGCATAAATGTGAGTGCTAAAAGTTTCTGGATGATCTTTCATCCTCAATCATGATTATTCGTATTAGATTGAATCTGAAATATCTGTCACATATCCAATTACATGTCTGCCTAAAAGAGGTGTTCGACACGCTTATAATAGTTTCATCTGTATGTTTGTTTCCCTATTCATCTGAAACGGTCGAAATTATGGGTAAACATCTCTTCCTGCATCATGGGTTTGCAACTGTTTTGCCAAGAAATCGACTTATATTGTTTCATAACCACCGTATTCGTTTGATTTGGCTCCGTGCGACTTCTGGCTATTCAGCAAACTTCAAACTCGATAATCGATACCAAAAAGGTTTTGAAGGCTATACTGAAAATATGATATCTCGACTGATTCTAGGAATAGAAAAAGCTCTGGAAAAAATAGATTTCATCAGACGGGAATTACTCAGAATATAATCAAATTCATTTGGAAAAATGAATAAAGAATTTACATTCTATAAACGAATCCACCTCAGTTTTTGATCGGAGTGGTATACATATAAAGTATTTCATGAAATGTAGTACACTGTTTTTGGAACCCATTGAATTTTCTCATAAGTAAGCTCTTTCTGAAAAATCCTTTCAATGCTACAAACAACGTATTCATTGACAAATAAGGCAAATAAAATTGACCCTCATCCATGTTCAGTCTTACCCTTATATCTGCAGAGCACAATGGAAAAATAAATAATTATAACTTATGTGATTACCTTGCATCGTAGGGGTATTAAAGCCTTGAATTATCCTTATCTGAGTTCATATCCAATACGCTGCATGATTTTGTGTGAAAAATATGGCCTTTGTAACTTTATATTTAGTCAGTATAGATAATTCAGTCGACAGCCGACAGTCTGAAATCAACTCACGAAAAATATATCGTTCCGATGTGAGATAAGAAATTATATAGTAGCGAGGTAAAGAAAAGAAGAATAATTCATCAATTCTTGATACTTTTGATCAGGATCTCTCATTTATCTTTTCCGAAATCAAGTTGAAATCTTGCTCACTGTTCCAGATGGAATTAAAGATGGCAATATCAACAAAAATGATTATTTTAACAGCTCACTCTATAATAAATAACCCAAACTACTGACACCCTAATACCCGAATCATTTTACAAGTTTTGATTCTTCTGCTTAGAGTCGAATATTGCACTGCCCCATTCAGAAGCAATATGAATAATTCATCTACTTTAATTTGAGATATACTGAATCTATTTTGCAGGTGTAGCCGCGAAAATGAGAAATGATCATCGAATATTTAGCCAGATGAATAATTTTTGGGCGAGACTATCACCAAATTCATTTATGGATTGAGCTCTGGTATCCGCAAACGATACCAATTTACAACTGAATGATCTCTTGTCTCAGTTTATCAAAATTTCTTGGTGATTCGTACTTTCTTTGCAGTTGTATAAATAGTTAACATATTTTATCCGTTGATTTAATTTCCCATTGTTGTCACCACACTGTCCATCGAAGACCACCTTTTTCCCGTCGTATTGTATCTGGCATAGAGACAAGTGGATCGGGTGGAGACAGTGGAAGATAAGCAATTCAGAAGAAGACCGATGTGTCCCTCTCGTTCATATAAGATTATAATACATACGCTAATCTCGTTACTCTCATACATTTCTCCCTATATGGTTTGGCCCTAAGCTTAACTTTGGCATACATTTGAACAAAATCATATCACAACCAAAAGTATGCTTGGCCTAATATTTCGCACTTGCTATGAATTTTAGAACATCGAATGCTTTACCAAACTTGAAATATATGATCTATAAATTGGCTGGTGTGTACTCCCAGCAGGGATGTAGCGATGAAATATTACTTTTACGGATCTTCTTTCTTATCTTTGGAGAATAGAATCAATTAAATCAATCAAATCATATACTGTATGTAAAAAATACAATAAAATGTGCTCCCTTACAGATATTTATGCGGACTGCATGGGTCATTTCAAATATACAGATCAACTTTATTTCAATATTGTGGGGTAATTATGTATTTATGTATTCTAATTATTTTTTTGTTAAGCTTTATAATTTTGATAAAAATGTGATAGACGAAAATGTCAATTATTATAGTGAAATTGGGTTTTCTCCTGTTAGACATTGAATAATTTTATTTTGAGTATTCTACTACCAAACTGTGACCTCCATATTTTCAGTTTCTCTGCTGAAAACTTGCAAAACATTTAGTCAAGGTAACGAAAAACAAACTGTAGTTTCATCTCATCCTTGCGAGACGGATAACAGTTAGATAGATTTCATTGACTTTTTTTTAATAATATAGTTGTTAATAACAGGTATACGTATGTTACCCACTCCTGTTCCTATTTATCAAATTCAATTTCAATCTGGCAAATTGAAATTCTCTTACCTATTGCCCTAAGAAAAATCAAGCGTATTATTAACACCCGTTATTCTATTAGCATTGTGTGTATTCTCTGTTTTTCAGGTAGCACTGTATTATTGAACTTTTACGGGTAATTACACAGTAGAGATGGCTAATTTCAGTCATTTTCGAAATGACACATATTTAATGAATATATATGAGCTCAGCTTAAAGTAGGCTGCAATAATATAATTGTATGGTGAAATATATAATTATTTATATTCTACATGAATTTTGGACCACAGTTTTTCTACGTGGGTGGTGAAAGAAGAAATAATTTCTTTCTCGTACTATGAAAATTATTTTATGTTATACATATCATTATGGATGTACAAGGCATCTTGTTCTGACAGAAAATATGTCTTCAGATTCGTTTATTGTGATGAATCATTCATTTTTATTTCACCAATCATTTTGTTGCTTTGCTCTTTTTTCATCATCGTATTCCATTCCTTACTTCATTCAATAATTTATGATCATCATCCCTGTTTTACTCTACAAAATGCTCCCGAATGGTTTTTAGTTTATAGTATTCGCCCAAGGTCATGGTGAACAATATATGATGGAGTTGTAAAAACTCGAGATGTTGATGAAATACAAAGTCAAAAATGTGTATCGAGCTTTCTGAATTGAACTGCTGACATCATGTGATTGAAACTATCAAATACCTCTAAAACGGTTGAATTTTGTGTATTTTGACAAGAGAATCTTTCCCATGTAATTCCCTCACCTGCACTAATAACAATATTGTGTCAAGAAAATGTATTCAACAAAATATATTCATGCAGAAAATGTCGATCTGATAGCTTTCACAGTATAGAAGTTAAGTGGAGAAATGATTTTAATTTCATCAATTTCGAAGGGAAATATCTTTCTTAGTATGTATTTTGGTCGAGCCATACTTTCTTCAATGTACTATCACCCTCAGAACGCTAAGTACACATTTTTGACTCACCCTGTATACATTGAAACAGTGTGTGGTACATGAAGTAACGAATAAATTCAGTATCTAGTAAATTGCACAATTATTATTTCAAGATGCGCATCTTGGCGTCATAATCACATTGATGACGTCATAAAATCTTTGCCATACATGAAAAAATTATCAATTTCTTAAGTCCTTTCTGAGCCGTATCCAGGACGGTCAATACTTTCAAATGAATTCCTATTTGAGTAATTAGTCAATTGATCAAATGAGGAATATGTATATGTATACAATCTTATATCGAATTCAACTTAGAATGAATTCAAAGTGAGGTAAATATTTTCTGTATTCGAATGTGATATTAATACATGAATATATCTTCTTGAAGGATATCTTTGAGATGGTTCAAAAGTGACGGGGAATATTTTTGAATTCCAGTGAATTGAAAAAAAGAACTGCAGATGAATGCAAAAAAATCGTCAAGAATATGGGGAGGAAGAGTAGAGATTTTTCTCAAATTGACTGATTCCAAAACTGTGCATAGTTTGTGTCAAGCAATCGAATTTCGAATGAATTGTATGAAATAGAAGAGGCTGAAAAATCATGGAGAATTGAAAGGATGCAGATGAAAACAACATTTTCCAATTCGGTTTAACGTGATTGTCATCTATTTTGATACGGTCGGCAATATTCATTACAAAAACACTTGATTGAATAGGGAATTGCAGAAAGTTGTTGAAAAACTCAAGATATCAAAATCATGCAGATGAGGAAAAACGTTATCGACCTTGTTGAAATGGGATTTTCTCATAATTTAATACATTGCATCCGAATCTAAGAACAAATTCACCTTAATATTCTTGAAATTTGAGCAAATAGCAATGAACTGAATGATAATTGAACGATTCGACATCAAAATGTACTGAGTCTGAATCAGAACATACTTCTAGGCTCCTTTGCTTTTAATTTATTCTTATTTTACGGTAGGGGTAGAAATGATGCACTGCAGTCAAAGGCTTGGTGTACTTTTTATATCACACTGATACCTTTGACCCTTTGAGTAGTTTAGAAAGGTGTCACTAGATTTCAAGACTCCTACGTTCTCTAGATTCAAATCAGACTTCCTGAGTTGCATTCCCCTTCTGTCAATCACTGAAATATACAGGGTCAGTCACGGTCGATGGTAGGTTAGACGTATATGGAGAACGAGACGTAGGATTATTCTGAAAATTTGGTTTCTCAAGCAAACAGTTTTGTTCTATCTATCTAAAATATTTTCAGTATTGCGGCTTTGCTGCTTCTATCGAAAAGTATTAACAACTTTGTTATTTCAAATGGAACACTTTGTATTTCATTAGATTTTTCAATTATTTCGTATGATACTTCTCTATACTTATTCCGAAAGGTTTTCTAGAAATTAATTGATTTCCTTAATTTAGGTGCAAAACATAGATTCAATCAAATGTTTATTACTGCGGTATTTGAATTTGTAGAATACTGGAATTTTGGGTGTAGTTCACCAAAGTCCTGTGTATCAATTATGTCTGAGAAAATCCGTTCTCCATTGTACAGTGCCGTTCTAATTTGATGACTTTGACGATAGATATAAAAATGGTGGAATGTGCATTTCTTTCAAATGGAATACCCTGTATATTATTCGATATCCTGGAGGACATTTGATATTCCTTCCAAATGATATGTCATGTTTATATACCTGAATAGTCAGGTTTTCTAAAATAAAATCTAGTTTATACATGTGTAAAAAAAATCGTATGATATTGGCATATTTTGTATTAGATAGCTATAAAATGTCATGGAAACATGTCATTATTGACATCAAAACGTTCGCGCGTTTATTTACGATGATCTAATTTGAAAAAAACCCTGTATAAAAGACGTTCGAACAAATCGCGATACATTTGAGTAATGCAGATAATAATAAAATCCCTGATCCTTTTGGGCATTTCTATTAGAGCCGTCTTTGACAAAACATAAATCCCTATGGCACATCTAGGTAATCTGACCACCTATAAATAAAAGCAAACCACTCATTACACGTCAGTGATGTTAATAACAGCAAGGACGAATATTTTAATGATATGGATTCGCCCGAGGATGGAGGTGCACATACTTACGGTAGCCGGTCTCGTTCGTGATTATTTGCTCCTTTTTCCCCGTGCACCAAGATTTATGAGATGTTTGTTTGTGTTGCTGAGAGCGAAAGCAGAATCAGATATATCTAACCTAATTTGCAAACCACTGGTACTAGACGTTCTATTTCCATGCCAGATAATTACCAGTCTCAATTATCTCTCGAGACTCAGTTATGGATGGTTTGTATCTAATTGGAGATTTCAGAATTGTGATGGTGCTAATCTTTGATCTACGGGGTATGTTGAAGAATGATAAAATCATATTTCGAAGGTTGAGTCTGCTCATGTTGTGACGAAATATTTGCAAACCCACAATTCTCATCAAAATGATTCGAATATATGGAATGAATAGATGACAGACCTCAGATGAGGTCCTTGAGGAATACCTTTCACTAGTAATGGTAAGTCTCTCAGTGAAGATTTTGCAGAATTATAATTATCATTTGGTAGACTCTATTTGTTTTAACAAATATGATTCTGACATATTTCATCACCTTTCAATAATATTATGGCAAAATAAAAAGGATTTTTGTAGTGACCTCATAATGTTGCCAAATTTGGAGAAAAATCTCTGATCCGTTCAAAATGTTTTTTATTAATTCTGGTCGAAATCTATACAAATATTGAATGAAGTGTCGAACGGTTATTCACAGTCAATAGTTATCCAATTCCGCTGTATATATTGTATGAATCAAAAGAATTTTTTCGATTCAATATTATGAGAAAGTCATAGTGTTGTATACGATTTAACAGAGAATTTGGCAATTCTTTTCAAAAGAGATACCTCTGGTGACATAAAAAGGATTTCAATGCATTTCAAATAAAATAGATTCGATAGGTCATTTAACCGTCCGGAGAATGACCAAAATTTCACCGTTCGTTTAATGACCGCGTACCTGGGTAAAAAATCATTCTTCAAGAATGCGTAAGTATGTATGTAATTTTACTTTCTATCTTTGCCATTTTTTGTAATAAAAATAGTTCAAATGGGAGATATCATAAACGATATCGTTTATTAATCGTACCGACCTTAATGCGTAATAACTTCATTGGGACTCGGGTACCCGATTATTGAACGAAGGGTGTATCAACTTTGATAGTTAATAATTATTTTTGAGGAATTGAAAATGATTCTTTTCTATAAGAATCGTCTTTGAAACTACTCAAATAATGAGTATCCAGACAGACATAACATTTTTCTGAGAGAAAGTTGATGAATTATATCTCTGAAGTTGAAATGAATAGTTAGGTACCCAGTCATTGACAGTTTTCGACTATAACTGGGTATATTTTGGTGAAAAGTCATTGTATGATGGTGATTAAGCCTCTTGGCGATCATCCTGGAGACATGACAATAATTGCTATCTTTTTTTTATGTACACTGGCTTCTTTGCGGAATCTTGTAAAATCATAAAATCAGGGCTAACTTTTGTTTCAATTTCATTCATGACTCTTGGGGCACTCTGTTTCACATTGACCTTTTTCGCCGAAATAGTTGGATGGATATCAGTTTTCAGCAAATTAACTTATAAATCGATTGTCTGATAATAAGCTTATACATAACATTCGATGAATTCAGTACCTGTTTTGTCGATTGCAATATCACTTTTGATCAAGTGAAAAAATAAATGGAAGAACCAAAGAAGAGTGAATCTCTGGGTATCCTTCAGCTCATCCAACACAGATCAAAGTCCTTATATTCGATCTCGATATGTCAATCTTCAGTGTAGACAGAAAAATAAGAGCCTCCTAACTCAGTGCCTGTGTTGTCAGATTCCCAATTGGATAGGACTCACGACATTGATGTGAAGTGACAAGTGACAAGGAATGGGCAAGCGAGATACAATGTAAGGATTGACGGTGAGAAAGTCAAGATTTATATAATTCTTTCACGAATAGGAAACAGAAAAAATACTCAATGATTGAAAACAACGGCATAAATCATAAAATTATTAAATCAACGTGATATTATTATTATTATGTCGACCTCGATTGCCGACTGTGGAGTTGGGGCACGTAGCGCCTCCAGACGTATGGGTAAT
Organism: Plagiodera versicolora; assembly: GCA_037013635.1. Taxonomy (NCBI): domain Eukaryota; kingdom Metazoa; phylum Arthropoda; class Insecta; order Coleoptera; family Chrysomelidae; genus Plagiodera; species Plagiodera versicolora. The sequence continues at coordinate 3,131,406 of CM072991.1, read as the reverse complement.
CCCTTGACGTCCCTCAGACAGCTGGTGGCTTTAATCAAAGATCTTCCCCCAAAAGGTCAGGATATTCCTGATAGCGCCTTCCTCGCATTGGAATCCCTGTGGATCTGGGTCGCCTAGGTGAAGGCGCCTCTTCTTCATTACTGCAGGGCATTGGAAGATGATTTGCAGTGAGTTTTCATCTTCTAGTTCACAGAATCTACATAGTGGGTTTTCTTCTAATCCCATTCTGTGTCTGTGCTTTCGTAGAGTTCCGTTATCTGTCAGAATACCGAATCACTTTTGCGTTTTTCCTACTCAGTGTGAGTAGTTGTTCTTTCTATTTCTTTATTTGATCTGGTCTAATGAAGATCTTGGCTATTCTGCACCCTGGGGCATTTCTCCATGCCTCCCTGTGAATCAACGTGTTGGGTTGGATACATTTTTTTAATATAGACCAATTTTCCCAAAAGTGCGCATTTCCTCGAAAAATAAACTCTCTGATCTGACGGTGGTGACAACAGAAGAACAAAGTTTATCACACAAAAAAATTAAATATTAGATTTTCATAATTCACTCTGAACATATTGTTATCAGAAGGAAAAAAAAATATATTTAAAGATTTTGGTCCTAAGAAATGTCAATGTTGACAAGGTTTTTCACAGCCATTTCGGGAATTCTTGTGAAGGCGATGCCATATTCTACTTTTGTGAAGTTATGAGTAGTCTTTGATATACTTATGCAGTTCTTCACAACTTCGAATAGTTTCAGCGAATTATAGAGGGACATCGACAATTTTAAATTCAGGCGTCGGCGTCGTGTTTATCGAAAATATGAGTTCTGATTATATTCTCCTGTCAATTCGAAAGAATACGAAGTACTTTGATGAATTTGGGAATAGTTCTAACGGGATAAAAAGTTTAGAGCCAGGTAATTCACCAAATTAATTCATTGGGAGTTCAAGGAGAATTGATAGATATCAACTTGAAATTTTGAGGGTAGCTATAGCTCAATGTGACCTATTTTCCTAAAATATTTCAATACGTTGTTACTTCCCGTTAAAACAGAAGTAATATTCATTCTCTTACATTTTCGAATTCTACTCAAAATTCTGGACTTGCTCCATTTTGAATCGTTTTCTATCGTAATTTTTCTTTGAGGTATTCCAGTTTTTCGAAAAATGTTGACATATGAACTGACCTATTATATGTTACTAATACGATTTTTATGATGGAAAAGTTGATAACCGTGTATTCATAGATGAAAAATTATTTTTTTCAGGTAATCCTAATAGTGTGTCTAATGGATTATTTTCGAAAAGTTAATGATTTTTCAGAAACTACAAATAAAATCATTTTGATTAGATTTCTGAATAGCGCCAAAATAATCATTATCGAAATGACCGAATTATTGCAGAACTCTTTCAAATAAATAAAAAAAAAAACGATCAGAACTGATAAAAAGAAAAAAGAAAAAGAAAATTTATTGACCACGTTATACACAGGTATTTGTAGCAAGTCAAAATGGTTGATCACAGTAAATTATGTTATGTTTAACTAAAATCAATAGATTAAAATATGTCATATGCTACAAAAAATAAATAAATATGCTAGTATCGGCAGGAACAATCACAAACAGAAAGCTGTAAAATATTATGATTCTCAATGCCAACAGTTAAAGGTTTAACTGGTGAGAAGCTACGTGGCGAGGCATCGGAGTGTCCAAGTACTCTTTGACTGAGTAAAAACAGTGGTTCAAAAGATAATTTTTAATGGTGGATTTGAATACGTGTGAATTGAGACTTTTCCATCTGGCAGGAAGGATATTGTAGAGTCCAATTTCCAATGAGTTCCTCACAGACTTAGTCAGTCGAAGCCTAGGTGTTCTTATGAGGTTGGCCGACCTAGTCAAGTGATTGTGTAGGTCTGATTGTGTAGTATAGTTCCTGGCGTTTCCATGAATTTCTAACAAGGTACTGAGAATATATAGGCAGGGCAGGGGAATAATGCGGTATTTCATGAATAGGGGACGGCAGTGTTCGAGATAGCTGGCGTTCGCTAGAATCCTGAGTACTCTTTTTTGTTTTCTAAAAATGCTATCTGCCATAGTTGAGTTTCCCCATAAGATTACTCCGTAGTTAATTAGTGAGTGGAAAAGTGAGAAATATGCTGTCCTTAGAGTGGAAATACTGGTTACAGGTTTCAGCTGGCGTATGAGAAAGATTGCACTGGACAGTTTTCTATTAAGTAGGTCGATGTGTTGCTGCCAAGATAGTTTATCATCAAGAATAATGCCTAATAATGTCACAGTATGGTTCTCCTGTTGTTTGGGATTCGAAGTAAAGGTTATTCTCTGCGATTTATTTTCATTGAGTTTGAGTTTATTTGAGGAGAACCAATTTTCAGTGGCTTTTTCTGTGGCACGGGACAGGTTAGTTAGCGTGTCATTGTTAGCATCTGAACTAATTAGTGAAGTGTCATCAGCAAACAATATACATTCATTTGGATGCAGGAATGAGATCAGGTCGTTTATATAGATAATAAAAAGTAACGGCCCCAGAATAGAGCCCTGAGGCACACCATGCCTTATTGGTAAGAAATCTGAGTTTGAGCCGCCGATTGCTACACATTGAGATCTGTATTCTCGAAAAAGACGGCGCTGCATGAAGTCAGCGACAAAATTTTAACATTTTTGATTTCTGTCTATAATTTGCTAAAACTGATCGAAATTTTAGTAATGAACCCCAGAACTTCATCATAGTTACCCAGAACTCTAAAATAATTAATGGTTCTCGAAAAAGGCGGCGCTTTATTAAACGAATCCATATCTTCCATCAAAAATTCCTGAATACCTGTAAATTCTGAACATATTCTGAATTTCCCTCTACATTATTATTCAGCACAGAAATATAGAATTTTGTATCAATTCAACTAGGTTTGTATCGCTCAAGAATAGAAAGGTGCAAGTTGAAAAACGAAAAACCTGCATACCAACAGTAAAATGATACACACTATAGAAACACCTGGTATAGCAAGTATCTTTCTGAACCGGTATAGCGGTACATATTCATGTAGCTTTAAATTTACTCCTTATTGTAATATCGTCAATCCTCCCGACATTCACTTCTTGTTGTATTCTATCATTCCTTCTTCGTTTCATGTTCGATCGTCACAAGAAAGGAAAAGATGACCTAATTAACATAATAATTTGTTGCGATAATGTCATGAATTGAGCATTGGCAAGGGAGCAGCTATCATTGCTTTGGTAAATTTCAGGAAGTGTATTCCCAGTTACAAACTGTTAGTTCTCATTTTTTAATAAACTTGAGAATATATGATATTCATTTTGTCATTACACACATAATTTAAGTGACTATACATTGGAAGCACAGTTTGATACTCTACAGATGTCATGTACTAAAATTTGGTGTCCGCATGTCCTCTCGCGAGTTAAATGCGCAATGGACACGTCAGGATTAACAGGATCTTCCTTTCGAATAAGTTTTCAATGGTATAAAAGACGCTTTAACAGTGATGGTTCAAAAGTGACGGAAGATATTTCTGAATTCGGGTGAATCAATTTGATACATTTATTCCAAATCTAACAACGAATTGATCTAAACATTCTTGAAATTTGAGCAAATAGCAATGATCTGAATGATGATTGAACGATTCAATCAAAATTCACCGAATTTGAATCAGAACATATTTCTAGCCCACGGTCATACATATAAGGTCTGGAATTTACGGCAATTTTGAGTGGTGGGGGGTGGCACCAGTTGTGAAGAAAAAGTTTCCATAATTGTCCGCTAGGAGGACATAGGGGTATAATCACGTGATTGATCTTTGACAACAAAACAAACGGTTCGGACTCGAATGGTAAATAAAATCAATGACAGAAATATTATATGTCTTGCAAAATTCTCTCGAATAAATAAAAATCATTCTTACTTTCGAAAAGCTGATCGGATCTGATTTGTGATTGGCTGACAAAGTGACAATAGTGGACAGCGCTGCAGGTTGCGAAACATGAGAACCACGAAAATTTCCTCAATGTTTGGGTCACCCCCCTCCACCCGAGTTGCAAGACCTATGTATACGATCGTGTTCTAGCCTAACTCCTTTGCTTTCAATTTATTCTGTAACAGTTATGGTTATGTTATGTGTTTAGTGTGTGCATTTCATCCCATACCACGGTCTAACACACAGGTCTGGAAACTACCACACCTTTGAGTAATGAGGTGTGTCACCATTTTTGAAGAATAATTCGCCATACTTATCCACTAGGAGCGTATGTGCCTAGGGGCATGAGCACGTGATTGATCTTTGACAGTTCGTATTGTGAACAAAACAAACGGTTAGGAATTGAATGGGAAATAAAATCAATGACAGAAATATTATGTCTTGCAAAATTCTCTCGAACAAATCAGAAACACTCGTATCCTCACAAAATTCATCGGATCTGATTTGTGATTGGTTGACAGTGACGCTACCAAAATGTCCTCAATGTTTGAGTTACCCTCAACCCTACCAGTTTCCAGGTCTGTACGACCTTGTCCTACACTATTATGTTAATTGTGATTTTCATTCCTTTTCGATTTTCGTATAAAATTATTATTTTAGTCAGATATTGAGAAGGGGTTATTATTTCTCGAAGCAGGACCTGATCGCATTCGATTCCGTGAAAATTCAAGCAGCAGATCTCATCATTGGTAGAACAGAGCGGTAACTCGAAGGTCTCTGCAAGGTTCCCTGTGCACTAGTCTAATAAAAATTGAAACTTGTGGACATTGAAGAAGCTGACAGCCAGTGACCCAACTGCATCTGTTGTAATGATCTTCAATGCATGAATGATCCAAAATAAAATGTCAGCGTTGAATGATATCATTATCAAATTTATACATAGTGATCTTTCTTGTATCGTTTGTGTCTAGAAGCCTTCAATTAGGTAAAGACAGGCGTCAAACTCAAGTTCAAGGTAGATTGTAAATAATATTTTCCACCCAGATTTAATGTAGAACGAAAACACACATAATTTGAACTAATTTAATCCTCAAATAGACACTGCCCCACAAGCTATCACGACTGAACCAATATTTATTCATGTTCTGCAGCGAATAAAGGTGAAAGTGCTTCAAGTACCTCACTTATTTACAAATCTAATGAATATAACTATCGTCGATTGATACACAAACGAGCATATATTTAATTAGTGCAACCAAACCACAACCTTCGATAGCTCAGTTGGTAGAGCGGTGGACTGTAGTGGTTAAAGGCTAATGTAGACATCCATAGGTCGCTGGTTCAAATCCGGCTCGAAGGAAACTTTTTTTCTCTTCTGTACTCTACAAGCTACTGAAACTCATCAATTATTATGAACAGCCGTTACACTAGTATTTTATTGGATGTTTATTATTACCCATACAAGGGGGATGTTTTCAGATGTATTACAAAAATTAACATTAAAAAAAGAAAATTATTTCATTTCACAAATTTAACATTCTGAACATCTCTTACATTGAAATTGATGTTTTTTTGTTTTGTTTTACATTATTTGTGACATAAAATATTTTTCTTTTTTTAATCTTAATTTTTGTGATACATCTGAAAATCGAAACAGTTGGAGATAGGTATGGAACATAACGTCTAGAATTTTCTGAAGAATCCAAAGAACTAATAATATACAGGGGGTTGTATTCAAAATAAGAAAATTGGTATCGGCCACTGTCCCATGACACACCCTATAGAATTATTTCTTTTAAATGCGCATCTAAAAATACAAATCGACGTGTCCAAGCGTTTTTCCCAACACGCTCTCATTTATTCATTATCGAATTTATCCTATTCAGCTGTTCCACACTATATGAATGTGACTGGCATAGTAACTAGACGATCAAACTAAATAATAACCTCACTAAAGTCTCCTCCCCAATCTTATCTTCTGAACGATTATACATAAACAAGTGAAATCTGAAGATTGAATATTAGGGATTGTGAAATTTCCTTCTGTTGATGGATGACAAAATCGTCAAAGATGACGTTACAAGGTCATTGTGAACAATAATTTAAAATGGAACCCTACGGCAAGCGATTGATTTTGGTTTTGTTCATGACAGCCTCACATTCTCCGTTTCCGCAGACAAATTTGAAAAAATACGAGAAAAGTTAAGAAATAAGATATTTTAATGTCACTTCGAGCAATTTCTTCAAGAAACTAGATACCGATTTTTAAATCTGCAATTATTGTCGTACTGACTGGAATTTATATTTTCATTTACTAATAAGCCTTCAAACTATCAAAATAAGTATCATTGAATAGATTTTTCAATAACTTTTTGAAAGAGGTGTCGTTTGCCATAGAGTTTGATTTGAAATTTTTGGTCACAAGGGCCTTTTAACGTTTGAATTTGAAAGAAGAAAGAATTTCTCATCATTGTTTTCAATTTTGCAATGATGAAGTAATCGTTAAATCCAGATATTATTTATACACTTTTTATGTATAATTTAATAATGGAATGTCAATTTCAAAATGCGATGAGAGTTGAACGAAAAACATCGAATAAAAAGTTTGCGTTCTCTGAAAGATATCAACATCTCATAAAGTATACGATTTATATTTGATACCATTAACAAAAACCTGCGGTCTTTCACGATGCGATTGAATGGAACCTGACAATGAAAATATTTTTTCTTTCGTAATACAAACTAAAATGTTGTAATCTATTACGGAATCCTCGTTGATTTCTGTCGATTATGCTGCGAGTATCTGAAGATGGAAGAGTCGAAAACGTCACGGCGGATGCACATGAAAATGAAAATCCTTTAAGACGACCATTTCATTCCATTCCCATCTATCCACCTAAATTACCTATCCACTGTCTATGTTTTATGTTAGTACACACTTTTTCTTGTAAATGTTCCTCAGTCGGTAGTTAAGGAACGACGTTTTATGTAATCATAATGATGTTGGGCGTTTCAGATGTGAAACAAAGATAAAGCTAGAGCTAAAAGTACGGTGAATTTACTAAAAAGAAATCAGCTGAAGAATCGTGGGTAGAGTTTGATTTTCATTTTATTAATCAGCATATTTTTAGTTGTACTCACATAGCGTACATTGCATAGTACTGGAATCATAACCCTATGAATTATGGTGTTATGGTCTTATTTGAGAAAAATATACTTATGGCCCCTATTTTTTCGGTCTGCTATTGGTGTGAAGAAATACAGTGCGTCCATAAAGTAACGCATAAATTTATTATTGGCTAAATGAACAATAAAATCAGGAATTCCCAAAACAGGTCAATTTTTGATTTCAATTTACTATTGTTTCAAATCATGATCTAATATACAGGGTGAACCACTTTCGTGTAATGACGTCATCACAATTTTTTTCAAATGGAACCTCCCCATTTTTTTTTCAATTTCCAAATTGCCTTCGCTGAGCTGATTCCAAAAATGTATAATATGTTGCTTCAAATTGGTACAGGGTGGGCAAGAATGCAAAAAATTATGAAAATTGTTTAATTAATTAATGTGATACACTTCCAAAAACGAACAAACGAACGAAAATTCACAATAAATGTTCAAATTGTTCTCCATTGACCATTGTCTGATTAGGTCTTGTAGTTGAGGGATATTTCCAGGTATGTTTAAGTAGACTTTAGATTTTAAATATCCCCATAAAAAGAAGTCTAATGGGCTCAGATCAGGTGATCTAGCAGGCCATTCCACTGGTCCCCTTCTTCCTATCCACCGTTGTGGAAAAGTTGTGTTTAAAAAATCGCGCACAGTTACTGCGAAATGTGGCGGTGCGCCATCCTGTTGAAACCAGATTCTGCGGTCTACATTAGTGGGTATTTGAATATCAGGAAAAAGCTGGATCAGATCAGGAATCAATGTATTTTGTAGGAAATCCAGATATAATGCTCCAGTTAAGTTTTCATCGAAAAAATATGGACTAATAATTGTCATTACTTTGTATGTAAGTGAATTTTTGCATTTTTGCCCACCCTGTACCAATTTGAAGCAACATATTATGCATTTTTGGAATCAGCTCAGCAAAGGCAATTTGGAACTTGAAAAAAAGGGAGGGGGTTCCATTTGAAAAAAATGGCGAAAGTGATTCACCCTGTATATTCGATTATGATTTGAAACAATATTAAATCGAAATCAAAAATCGACCTGTTTTGAGAATTTTTGATTTTATTGTTTATTTAGCCAATAATGAATTTATGCGTTACTTTATGGACGCACTGTATAATGCATAACAATCGGCAATGCTGTGACACATTATTCTTTCACTAATGAGACGGATTTGAAACCTATTAATATTGTTTCGGTTCAAATAATCAAAATACGAGATGAAATCTTTGAGAAATGAACATGACAAGCAAATCAAATGCGATCAGGTCCGGGTTCAAAAAATCATAACCCCTCCTCAACATTCGATATAAAATCGAGAGAAAATTATTGTTTTAAAAGAAATTCTAATTGATCGATATCTAATTAAGTAGATTATCTGTTGAATACATTAGTTGCATTCAAAGAACCTTATAAACGTGGTCGAAACACATAGAGCATGTCCCGCTTGATTTGTCCACTGCGCACATAACTCACGAGTGGGCATGCGCACTCCAAATTTTAGGATACGAAAGTGTATCTAGAATAGATGCTACATATCCTCAAAACATTTCACGCAGGTTAACTGACCCTAAATAGTTTTTTCAGACTGATAAATTTTTCCAGGGTATGTGTAAATTGATCTCTGTTAGAGTTTTATGCAAAATCTTATGATCTTTCGAATTAATTCTCAGGAGCACGTGTTTCAGAGTTATTCTAGGAATATTTTTATTGATCCAATATTTGATATTGTAAGAATCAGACTGAAATCTGACTGAAATCAAAATTTGGATTTCCGGCATAAAAAATATATATATATAAATGGTTTATCAAATTTTTGAACAAAGCATCGGCTAAGCAATGTGTTATCAATATTGATAAATCAAAATGACAATATTCCCGTAGTTTTCTATCTCTATTGCTTTCATCAACAAATTAAGTCACTATCGCTGTCCGTGGTCGTTAAGCAATTGTGACGTCACAACACTGCATGTTTTCTGCGTAATTTTTAAATGCACGCCTACAGTATTGTCGAATGAATTTGAGATTGCAGCGCCAAAGTGGGCAGTCACAGAATCATAAATGTTGACATTGGATAGTTTCTTTGCAGCAGGTTATATGTGTTTTCCGTTAATAAAGTGCGATTTCAAAAGGAAAATGAAGACATTTCAGAGTTTTGTAGTGAGCTAGGGCGTCAATGTGTTTGTATTTTCATTTTTCTGAAAGTTGTAAGCTCTTATTTTATTCATTGTATTATATTGAAAATAATACGATGTTGTGCATGTGAATGGTTCGATCAAAATGTATCCAGGATTCTGATAATTTGGTTCATTTTCAGATTCGAATTCGACCTTTCATGTAAACAAAATTCAATCAATCTATTCACGATACTCATATCACCAGCTTTAGGAAAAGCATGGGAATTAATATTGGAAGTGTAATTTTACTGATTTATAGTTTCACAATCTTTCAAATAACCAAACACAAAAACTGTGTCTAAATTTCTAGTTATTTTTAGTGCCACCAGGTGGCGTATCGCTTATATTCATTCGCCAAGTTATTTTGCAAAACTACTACTACGAAAAAGTATTCATGTTTTTCAACGTTCTGGATGTCATGATATATATTTTTTCCAGAACTTTGTGATCCCACCTATCGGTTTATAAATATTATCGTTATTATCATTGACAAAAATAGCAATGATTTTGTACAATAGAAGCTATCGTTCCGTATCTATTGTTTATGTATTTTAGTATCCATAGCATATGAGCTTGTTGATCGAAGAAGGCTCTGAGATGGCCTATTCGTGAATGTCACGAGTCAAAGTCACGTCTGCGACCCCTCGTGGCTGCGGCAAGGAAAAAGTCCCATTGTCGGAGCATTTGTTTGCATTGTGCCGGAGAAAAAACAACGTAAAAAGCCGACAGACTTATGCACGGCAGTATACATAAATCCGTTGGGCATATAAGAAACTTGGTGGAAATGTCAAATTAGTTGTTGCCATACCGATTTATCGACTACGAAATCTTGTTTCGGAGATTTTTCTGACGGGAAAAATTTTCTACCGTAGAGCGAAAGCTTCTGTACGTTACTTGGAAATTATGATAGATTTATGAATTTATGACGAAAGTTTTTATAAACGACTCGGCTTTGAGAATTCTTGTGCAAGGCTGAGGCAAAAGTATAATTTCTGTGATGGAAATATTGATAAAATAACTCAACAAGATAGTTCCTTTCTTCAACTTCTTTATCATGACGATTTCAAGAAAATTATTCTGCTTTACAATGTCCGTGAAACGAAGTTGGATGAATTGGAGCAAAGTTGCATATTTTTTAAATAGAAATAATGATCTGAAAATTATTTGAGAATATGGCAATATGATTATGGTAGAATTAGGCGGGGGGAAATGCGAACACATGTAATATTCGTTGATTTTATCATGAATATGTTTCTGTATTTCGTTCTTATACATTCATTTCACAAACTCACACAATAGTCGTGATATTTAACGACCCCTTGCAATAGAAAATGAAAAACCTCATCTGAAAAAATTGTTATTGAAGATGGCGTTCATATGAAACATTGAAATTGACAGATGTTCTTCCGCCATTTCGAAAATAATTGGAGAAAAGATGCCATATTCGATATTTATGGAAAAGTGCCTGAAATTTTTCGTGTTTCGCTATATCTTCGAAACTACCCAATATATCTTTTATTTTTTTTTTCAGAATATTATTCAGCACAAAATGCGCAACTTTGTCTCTTCCCGATGATTTTTGCACCAATCATTTTTGTAGTATAAAACAATGATATGATTCGTTCAGATCGCTGAATTCGAAGGAACTCTCTCAATTTACAACATTTCTGGGGTAGTGATGTAAGTAATGAAAATGTTCTCTAATTATCTAATCTATCGAAGGTGTCTACAACTATCAGAGAAAAATCAAGATTGAGTTTTTTATTTACTTCACGGCGTTCACTCGGAGTTGTGGTGATGTCTGTATTACCAAATGTCCTAACGCAGATGAAAAAAAAATATATCATACCACCTAACACCAGTGAACACTAGTTGGGTTTCCTCATTGGCCCTGATTTGTATGTGTAAAATGATTGACATTTCCAGAACTACACCAAAAATAATCTGAAATGCCTCATTCGACATTCAACATTCTCGTGGAACTCCAGTTCATTTATATATCTCGAAAGTTAAAATCGACATTTGTGGGACTGTTTCGAAGGTATTTATAAAATCTTCTTGAAGTTGTGGAGAACATCCCAGGCAGCAAGCTGACGTCATAATGACGTCTCTTTTTGGTATTTATTGGTCCGCAACGTCATATTACCAAAAAAAGACGTGAATACTGACGTCATTTTTTGAATGTACTGTAGACGTCATAACCAGGACGTTAGTTTGACGATATTTTTACGTTATTATAAAACGTTAACTCATTGTTTTATATTTTTGCATTTTGATGATTATTCCAATGATCCTTATAGGTTCCTAAATATTTTTCATCGAAATGCAAAAGTTAAACGAAAGTTTACCATAGATACCTTAAAGTGTGTATAGGCAAGTGTACATTGTAGGTACAGAATGGAATCAAATTTCTCTTTAGGCGAATAAACAGACGCAATATAGGTATTATTATTCAACCACAGCCCATCTTTTATGAGGTTCGTATGATTATCAACTCATTGAAAAACAGTTTGAATTTGGCGCTTCAAAACAAAGCGTTCATTATTTGTTTGGCGTTCGGCAATCCCCGGAGTTATCGGTATCGGACAAGCTCGGCCACAAGCCAACACGCAACGTTGACGACGCACACGCCATTATCACAAAAATTTTGAGGTTGTTATGTATTCGATTTCGATTGAAATTTCCTATTGATTACAGAAGTCGATTTCCGACCGTCGGTTGTGAATTGTGCATTTCCTTTACTAGTGATTTGTAAGGTAAGTTTAATATTTGGTCTATTGCATGTATTGGATTTGATATGTCATGTACTCACCACTTACCATGATTCCTGTACCTATATCATGATGCTACGTTATTTTAAGGCTTTTTCCTTTTTGTGAAAATAATTGTATCCTTAAGGTTAGTGTGCTGATTAAACTCACTAGGATTTTTTGTCGAGATACTGAAATAATTTGATGAAAAATCAAGAAACATATGATGAGAGTCCAAATTAATGTGTTAATACTGGTGAAAAGAAGCTTCTTATCAGTGAATCTACCTATAGAAAAAGAAAGATTCTTAGTTATATATACACAATTCACTTATTTTGGTTAACTGTATAATAAATAGAGTCGACTCTTCTAAGCTATGAAAAATCTTGAGATGAGTCTGCACAAATAACTTTCTGTTCAGACAACTCAAGGTACTTCTTTCTTTCTTACTTTTCCAATGGTTTTTTCCTACATATCTGTTATAACTGGTGGTAATCTAGAAGACAGAACTTTCAACAATTTGTTCGACCAAATGAAATTTTTAAAATACTATCACATCTGTATATTTTTGAAATTAGTTGTTTTAATAGTTTGTGAATAATAGTAGAGTTTTCATTCATCTATTGGCCATTAACCATTAAATTATATATATTTTCAACAATAATTTTTTATTTCTAGAAAGTTCCTGTGCCTTGGGGATTTCTACTCTTCTCACATCCCCAACAAGTGGAACAAGTACCCCTACATCAACTATTCACAATAAAATTTGGCATTTTTTCTTCCTAATGAGCTAATCAATTTTTGGTTTAATTCAAATGTTCTGAGTTAACAATTTTACTCTTGATAATTGTGATCCTCATAGTTCAAAAAAATAACTCCCTCTACTCAAACTGTTATTTTATATATACAGGGTGGGGCACCACATACGACCAAACCATTGAATATTTCGCAAATTTCTTCTTTTCATCGTTTGTATGTTCATTGAGGCTGCAAGAGGAAACTATTTTGAAGTATACAGGGTGGCTAAAAAAAGTGTTACATATCAAAGTTGGGTTTTTTTAAATGGAACACCCGGTATTTTGTTGCAGTTTTGGATAGTTCAGGAAAAAATAATACGATTTCATGCAAGGTACCATGTACCTAACTATAACCGTTTTCGAGTTATTGTTTTCTTTTTGAAAATGCAGGGTTGAATTGGAGACTGAATAACAGCGAAATGTATGGAAACCATCCCTTCCAATTCTGACTAAGCATTAAAGAGGTTTCAGGCTATTGATTCCGATAGAACCCGTTTCCCAATATTATACAGGATGTTCAAAATTCATTGTCGCTTTTTCATAATTTCAAACGCGAATAACTTTGTTATTTTGAATGGAACACCCTGTATTTTTTCAATCTGAACAATACAAAATTCGATTATCTTTCATTTTATATTAGGGTTCCCTATACCTATCTAGAATAGTTTTCAAGATATTGGCATTTTCAAATAGTAGTTATAATTTCAAATGCATTCTTTGAATCGAGAGAGCTGTGAAACGACATTCATTTGATTTGGTAACATAATTCTCATTGATAAATATTATACTTCACTTCTTCGAACTTTTACTGTTCACTGAAATGAAGTTTTCATTCAGTTCCATACTCCGACATTTAACAGACAATTTTTTTCATTCTTCAACTGAAAAACTTCAACAAAACATGAAATACAAATGTATTCAATTCAAACTGAGTGCTCGAAATGATGACTACAAAGAGCTACTCTTTCTATGGAAAACTGCCTAACATTTAATAACATTTGAGGCGACACTCTTCGAAAAGCAGCCCTTATTCTTTCCTACATATTTTTCATTGTGATTGAAGGAGTGTCTTCAATCCCATTTTTCAAAAATCTCCATAAAAAAATCAGGCAAGTCAAATCTGGCGATCTCGCTGGCCAATTTCGTGGTCCTCTCCTACTAATCCCCTTTGCGGAAAGCACATATTCAAAAACTGTCGGGCAGAGAATTTGAAATGAATATGGATCTGAATAACAGTGAAATGTTCGATCAAGTGAAGTATAATAACTGTCGATGAGAATTCTGTTACCAAATCAAATAAATGTCGTTTCACAGCTCTCTTGATTCAAAGAATACATTGAAATGATAACTATTATTTGAAAATGCCAATATCTTGAAAACTATTCAAGCTAGGTATAGGGAACCTCAATATAAAATGAAAGATAATCGAATTTTGTATTGTTCAGATCGAAAAAATACAGGGTGTTCCATTCAAAATAACAAATTTATCTGCGTTTGAAATTATAAAAAAGTGACAATGAATTTTGAACGTCCTGTATAATATTGGGGAACGGGTTCTATCGGAATCAATAGCCTGAAACCTCTTTAATGCTTGGTCAGAATTGGAAGGGATGGTTTCTATACATTTCGATGTTATTCAGTCTCCAATTGAACTCTGCATTTTCAAAAAGAAAACAATAACTCGAAAACGGTTATAGTTAGGTACGTGGTACCTCGTATGAAATCGTACTATTTTTCCCTGAACTATCCAAAACTGCAACAAAATACCGGGTGTTCTATTTAAAAAAACCCAACTTTGATATGTCACACTTTTATGAGCCACCCTGTATACTCCAAAATAATTTCCTCTTGCAGCCTCAATGAATATACAGATAATGAAAAGAAGAAATTTTCGATATATTCGATGGTTTGGTTCACAGAGACCGTATCGTATGTGGTGCCCCACCCTGTATATAATATGAATATATATTATATTTCATTATATCTTTATTATATCCTTTGATGCCGATGGAACATATAGATTGTCGTTCTCTAATTGTGATTTTATTTACAGACCTTATAACATCATAGATAGGATATTGATTTGTATATGCACTAACATCCAAATAATATGAGCTTGAGACTAGCAAGTGAATACAAATAATTTTGAACCAATATCAATATATATATAATAAATAGGGACGGCCCATTAACGTCGAAATATAACGTCATAATGACGTTACAGAATGACGTCTTTGGTCTGTGACATAATCACGTCATCCTACCGTCTTTATGGCGTCATTCTTTTCGTCAGCAGGACGTGTCTGGTGTCGAAAAAATGACGTTAAAATCACGTCAGCTTGCTGCCTGGGATGTATTCAGTTTTTATTACAATATCACTGATTCTACCAACTGTCATGAAACTGCTTCAATGTATACCTACTCAATTTTTATCAGTTTTTGACAATATTATCTTGGTGAACATAAAATTTCTTTCTGATGAACCCAAATCAGAACCTGGGATTCGTTGCGACATTAGTTACTGCAATATTTCAGTCTCTCAAGTAGTTACACTTAGTAGTAAGTTCACGAATATTCATTTCAAATTATATCTGTGGACATCGATGAGAGAAAAAAAAATAATACCTTCGCCATCTACTGGAAGAAATAGGTATCTGGTAATAGGTATCTGGTAATAGGTCTGACATAATGCATAATAGCACCACTGAAGGTGTTTCATCACATCACTCTATTATTTTTTTATTATTCATTTCATATATACAATAAAACAACAAAATAGAGAAGCATTCAAACCATTTCATCGTACGCATGATGTCATTTCATGATATTTCTATTTTACGGTGATTGTAAATACCATACACATTGTTTTTCATTTGGAAGTATGATTTGATGGACGAATAAATTCAAGAATTGTAAGTCCAATATTCATTCGCATGAATAATTCCCATTTCCTAAAAGTTTTCGGTGTCTGCAGTTGATTTTTGGTATATAGCAATCATGTTATTACAGTTTTTCGCTCAACATGTCATATCGTGAAGTTTTTTATCGAACTATTTTCACGAAAATATCGGAGCTTTGATTTTAATAGCATTCGATTGAACCATTGAAATAAAAAAAAATAACATCAACATATATCAGTCTAGATCATACGTATTTCTAGAGTCTCAAATTTATGAGTATCTACTCGGATTTTCATCCACTACGTTGATCCAATAATCATTTGGAGAATTCGATTCTTCATAATTGATATCCATTGTCGACGACAACATATTCGAATTCTGATTATCAGGTCATCCACTATTTCACAACATGGTGGAATCAAGCTATAAAAAACGAGATCACCTTCAAACAATAAAAAATTGATGTTTCCAACTATTATAACGACTGAAAACGCGGAATTAGAAGTGTATAAAATGCGCTCCTCACACTCAGTCAAGGTTGACACTTCTGAGCTTCTGACACGGAACATTACTTTAAGTTCCGACACTATAGCTAGTGAATGAATGAATCAGTTCGTTAGAATCAACAAATGCCATTGAGAGTTTTCCTACTATTCGTAAACCGAGACATTTTACTTCGACCTAATGGCCACCCTGTACGATGTTTTATCTCAGTCATTGTTCCTATTCGTTGACAATACGGTGACAGCTGAATAGCGACGAAACCCAAGGACGGCCGATGGCAAAACGACGGTTTTCAAGGTCACGAGCGGAGAACTGGATATGTCGTTCATGAAAGTCAAATTTCGATTCGAAGGAAACATTCTTGCCAGGTATTGTCTCATATCAATTCCGACAGCAGACGGGTTTTTGTCCTGTTGGCCAACTTTGTCGAAAAAACAATGAATTGGGCAGTTCAACGTCAAGGTGCATGGCGAGTATTAATTTCTTCGAATTTCGTTCATGGAAATGCTCCAGAGTTGTATCTTGTTTTGTTTTAAAATAAAAATGTTGCTGCGACCATCAACATTCGACTTGAATGGGTGATGATAAAATTCATATAGTGCAATGGAAAAACCATTTGTTGTAGAATTTTGTAGAAGAGTTCGTATCATTATCTTGATTATCATTATCTTGACTGTATCAGATATGTTTGTTATCGCAAGTAGAGATCTTTCGATGTCCATAAAACTGGCACAGCCGTTTTGGCACAACCAAATGAAAATCAGGCAATACTGTACTACGTTGGTTTCAATCATAATGAATCGAAATCTAACCAAAATAAGTGATTGTGCTGGAGTTAGAAAATATTAGCAGACGAGAACGCTTCTCGTGTTGTTTACTTTTTCGTGATTTCATATAACTGTATTGTACATTTTTCGAAACATTTACTATAATGGGATAAAATAAGCCTTTCCTGTTAGTTAATCTCTTCATTATCATAGATTATCGATCAATTCTTATAAGAAAAAGTATTACCGAGATTTCACGAAATGTATGCCAGTCCGGCCCCGTAGATCTTTCAAATTTGTTCAAAATCAAATTCTGTATATACCAGTCAAGAGTTATTAAAAAGTTAGAAAATTGAGCATCTGAATCAACTTCGTAGCTAATTTGAGTAAAAAGTTACAACCCGTTTTTTCGAAAACCATTTAGTTAGAAGATTTTTTTTTCGAGTTATATAGTTATTGAATAGTTATTAAATACTGCATGATTCTCATTTGGTTGTGCCAAAACGGCTGTGCCAGTTTTATGGACATGATCTTTCGCATATTCAGCTGAAATTCAGGCTTCACCCTAATAGTTCTACGTCACATGGACGAACCATTTTGGTCCAATTAACATCCAAATGTACTTGACTTAAGTGGCTTCACCAGTATGATACTTTCAAGGATTCGAGTTTTTTACTTTCAAAAATATCTCGTGAAAACGACAAGGTCGTATCTTGAAAACTTTTCGAAATTACGACCGCTCACAGGTAGAAAATTGATAGTTAAAACTTCAAGAGCTTTTTCCTCGAAACAACATTTTTCAAAATTGCTGAAATCATAACTCGAAGAGAAATTGACCGGTCGACTTCAAATTGAAACTGAGTAGTCTTGAATTCTTTACTATACAATGACCTACAGTCTTCTCGAATGGTTGAAATTGTTTGAGAACAGTGGAAGCGAATTTGAACTGTCAGTTGTCAGAAATCAGGGGTCAGAGTAGTCAGGAATTGTAGTCAATTATTTTTACCCTATTTTGTTATTTTATGAACGACTTGGAGGTGAGTTTGAGAGTTTGTTTCAAAAACGTGACGCCAACAATCTGTGATTATGTATTCCTTTTATCTAGCTTTGATAATGATACCTCAGATCCGTTTGGGGTGAGAGAATCTTTAACATCAACTTTGAATATAGCAAGTAGACAAAGACAATCACATCACATTAGGGCATGTGTACCAGTTTTGAAGATTCAATGTATTGTACAATCCAGACCTTTAAATAATGACAAAGTATATTTTATGAACAATCGAGGGGTATCGTGAATAATTCAGAACTGTGCATGTCGAATAGTTTCAGTTCTCAAATGACTTTCCCAATTTATCCCTGATTGGGACATTTAGGCGTCCCATATACAGGCTGTTTCATTATTATGGTGAAATATGAAACTGAGAGTTGAGAGGAGCAAAATATGACGATTGAGCGCAACATCGCTTATACAAATGTTGATGGTTAAAAAGATACAGTGCGTTCAAAGTTAAAATTATATTCGCAAATTTCTTGATAGCTTCGACACGTTTTATGATATCGGTTTTTCTGATACTAGAAAACTAACTATTTGCTTGTTGCTTGTCTGACAGCAATCTACTTGTTTTTTCTTGAAAAAGTGTTTTGAATTTATTTGTGACATCAATATCTACTTAGAATCGAGTTTATCGTAAAAACGGTAAGGTTTTTTGACTTTTTCCAAGAATACTTTTTTGTTCTACAGATAACATAGTTCCATGAATGTTCGATCAAAAATGTTCATTTTTGATGGACGAAGAAGTTGTGCGTATTTTTAAATAATTGTAAGCGGGTAAGTGGTGCCCTCTAAGGACTACGTTAAAACTGATGAAATATCATTTTTTGCTGTCCTGGAAACCCCCAATGTACCGATTTCTGAACCGATATCATAAATACTGTCGAAGCTATTAGGAAATTTGCAAATAAAATTTTAACTTTGAACGCACTGTATCTTTTTAACCATTAACATTTGTATGAGCGATGTTGCGTTCAATCGTCATATTTTGGTCCTCTCTACTCCCAGTTTCATTTTTCACCATGATAATGAAACAGCCTGTTTATCCTATAGACGTCCGTGGTACTGACGGGACGTCCGTCGGACATCAATAATCATTGTAGTATTAGGGTAGAGAATCTTGAATAATCCAGAAACCATTCTAGATAGAAAAAAAAAACAACTGTCAGTGTAGCTATGAGCACGGTTCAGATATCTTTCATACGAGTTTTCGTGCAATTCAATGTCTCCAAAAATTTCTCTGTATTTGTGATGGGGAGCCTTATGCTTTCATCTAGAAAAATATGATAGGTCGTCATAGAGTTCTCAAATATGTTAGTGAACATCGTGGAACCATTGACTGTGGTTATATTGGATATGTTCCTCGTCACAAGATTCTTTGAATTATCGGTGAATCCCAATCTTACAATTGGATAAAACAATGCAGGGTCCACGTAGTGTCTTGTATTCTTCAAATATTACAAAAAAGGTCGTGGCAGCATTGTCTTGGTTGTATTGAATGTACTAGATAATTAAGTTACTACTACTATAATCATTACCTTCTGAATGCTCGCATTGAATTTTTGATAAGCATCTAGTATAACCTTCGAGAACAATGCATCAGAAAATCGTTTATTTTCACAGTGTACAACCACTCTATAATCGAAGATCTGCAGTGAAACCTAAGAAAACACTTACAAGAGATTTAAGAGCCTTTAAAAGATGTCGATAAAAAAAACGAGACAACAACGGCTTTGGTTCGGAATTGTAAATAATTTGCAACAAAGTCAAGTTATATCTTCTTTCAAAGAGATAAACCCAAAGGTGTGCACGAACGAGTTAACAAGAGGAATTTCAGATAACATTGGGATTTATTTACACAGACTTGGTAAAAAATCAGCCTCAATTCCAAATATTCGTATGTAGTATGTGGGTATATCAAGGTTTTTTTAAAACTCACAAGATATTCTTTTATGGTATTTATACTCAGAAAATACAGAAGTATAAAATCCACTGATCTAGGGCCATTTGATAGATTCTCTTCCTATTTTATAATATAGAAGAAATGAGATGATAATGGATCATTATTCAGAGAACTGCAAGATATTATTGTGCTGTGTGAAATTGGTCCATCATGTGGTAGCTTTGTAGAAATATTGTTGTTGATAAGAAATAATTTTCACAGTATCAATCTTGAAAGTGATTGAGTTAGACTTTTGAGAGAAAAGAAGATTTTCATGCCGAATGGTCATCTTCTTTATGGAAAGAAAGGTTAGAGGTTTGATTTGAGCGCATCGTACGTCATCAACATATGTGCAGGTGTGAAATACTTCCTGATTTTGTATAGAAAACTCAAGCTCATGATATTGGCTACATGATCGAGATTATTAGACTCTCAAAATCGAGATAGAAGAAGGAGCTGATTCAGAAGCATTTCAGATCGATCGAAAGTAGTAGACAATATGGCACCTTGGGAACTTTGACATTGGTATCCTGGAGAAAAGTGTGAGCCAGATGTTACTTGTTTGAAACACCGTAGGAAGACAATTTGCTTAGTAATAATTGGTGCCAGAATTAACAGAAGACGGTGTGATGCACTCAAATTGTCAAAATATATCAACGGTTGAGAGATGTTTGCAAATGGAGTGAAAACAAGAGATATACCTTCTCGAATGGAATGAATTTGAAAGAAATGCATATAGAAATGGACAATACCTAGAAATAACAGATATTTTGACAAGAAGATTCCTATGAGGTTGAACCCGAAGATTCCTGAGTTGAATCAAGGAGTCTGGGATTGAAAATATTCACTGGTCGCAACACTACAAATCTGTTGGTTTCAAGTAGAAAACTGAACTTGTAGAACTAATGGCTGAACTCAGTTGGAACGCACTGGTACGCCCATGGTTAATGCTCAAGATTTTGTTTTGTTTTGGTTACAGAACAATAAACATGACGATAGAGCAAGGACGGCTGTCCATTTTTCCTGCGAGCTTGTACGTCTGTAAAAATGTTCATATAACTAACGTATTCCCTATTGAATTTCAGACATTGATGGAAAATCATCCTCTGATAATTGATAACTAGAATTTCTAGTCATCGATTACAACATCGGTCATCGATATTGACGATCACCAGACGCCGCGAATTCCTTTTATGAGTAATTGGACAGTACTGGTTAATTGAAAGTCCATTTCAATTTTTAGGATGGTTGAAAGTTCTGGAATCTTCAAAAACTGAGTTTGATATGATGCTATGACTAAAATAACTAATAAGTGTGTTGACGGAGGGTTGACCTCAAACAAAGTTCATTGGTAACGAATTGTTCTTACTCTCAAGTTCATCATAAATAATACTCTCATCCACTTCAATGATTTCGAAATAGTTTGGTGTGGTAGGGGGTTATGTTTTCCCATTGAACCATTCAAAAGGTCAGAATAATCTTCGTATTTCGAATATACAAAAAGTATGTGATTTATATCAGGCAGTGATTCATAAAATGGGTGGTTATCGACAGAAATTTTATGGGAATGTGCTGGAAAACGATCACGATAAAGCATCAGTCTTGTAATAATCAAAGAACAATTAGATGTATTGGAATTATAGCTGAATATATGATGTATTTTCTTTTTGAGGATTGAATGTGATTCAAAATTATGATTACATTCTATATATTTTTTTCACGCAATCTCCCACTTTTAGCGAATTTTTCTATTCAACTAATTAGTTATATCATTATACAAAAATATATTTCTGATTGTTATCATAATACGAATATCCTTTGCTGCTTCGTCCACTATTTAATCTCCGTTTATTCCTTTTTTTGGGGATACCGGCACAAAGCAGTCAAAGCAGATAAAATAAAAGGTTAATCCAGAATTCCATTCTTCGAAATCTATTTCGATTTATCAATTTATTGATTTATACAGGGTGTAACTAAATAAGTGTGAAACATTTTAGGGGGCAATTTCTCATCGAAAAAAAGATAGGATCTTTCATATAAAGAATTTTCATTGGAGCATCCCACATAGAGATAGAGCCCCTTTTTTGAGCGAATACGTGGCTCAATGCGAAGACATCTTGACGCATGCGTAATGTCTGAAGGTAGACATGCCCACCCTGTACCAATTTGAAGCAACATACTATACATTTTTGGAATCAGCTCAGCAAAGGCAATTTGGAAATTGGAAAAAAAGGAGGGGGGTTCCATTTGAAAAAAATGGTGATGACGTCATTACACGAAAGTGGTTCACCCTGTATATCAGATTATGATTTGAAACAATAGTAAATTGAAATAAAAAATCGACCTGTTTTTGGAATTCCTAATTTTATTGTTCATTTAGTCAATAATGAATTCATGCATTACTTTATGGTCGCACTGTATATCAAGAAAGGCTTTATCATCTATTCATCCTGAGGAAACATTGGAAATACAGTATTTTTCGAATATCCAGATGTAAACATAATCATTTTGTCAAACCACAGTACTACTTATGCAAATGTCGAATGGATTGAACATGCATGTCTATAGTATGAGAAATACTGCATTTCGAATGATTATCTGAGAATAAATGCACGGTTGATTCTTTTCTCAATATGTTATGAGTCTCTTTGATGAAAACAAGAAAGTGAAAATTTGGACTCCAAAGTAGAATAAGTCAAAAAATATTGATTTCCTTAAATTAATTCCATCAATAATTCTAGACCAAAATACATTTCCTACAAAATCCAGATCGCGTGATGAATGAACTATTACCTAAGAGGCATATCAAAATAGAAAATAAGAGAGGCCTAATGAATTTACAATGGTAATATAAATCTTTAATGTTGTGGACTAGGGTCAAATTATGAAAAATCAACTAATATGGGCTTCTGTCTGTTACCACCTGCACATTCTAGATTTTTCGTCAAATCTGAAGGCACAATCAAAGTCAATATATTGAATGAAAACACGAAGAGCGGTATTACAGCAATGGCAGAGTAAATACAACGTGTGATAGGCTGGTTAAGGGCACGAGTAATAATAATAATAATAATAATAATAATAATAATAATAATAATAATAATAATAATAATAATAATAATAATAATAATAATAATAATAATAATAATAATAATAATAATAATAATAATAATAATAATAATAATAATAATAATAATAATAATAATAATAATAATAATAATAATGTTTATTGTGCATATCAGTTAAATCATTGTTACAGAGTGAGACAGATGCAGTGATATCCACAAAAGGTAGGGGTGTATTAATTTCCGCCTCAAAACGAACTCACAGAAGTGACGTTGAAAATTGAACTTCCTATCTCCAAATAGGTTAGAGATATTCCAAATTGTCAAACATTGGAAAAACATCGCACTCGACTATAAAAACATAATTTGAAACAGTAAAGATTCCTCCCTGATTTACAGGAATCAAAAAGTGGAACAATTATGTTTTTTCAAATATCTTAGCGAAAGTTTCTATACTCTTTCAAAAAACTTGTCCAGTGTGAAACAAAAATGCGAGAAAACAAGAGTAACAAGTAAATGTGCTTTATCATCACCAGTAGTTTCAAACAAGATGTATATAATTCCGCGGTGCACGCAAGCCGTACTGTCATTTTCATATACATTTCCTTTTTATTTCAGCAAGAAAGTGCGGTGTTGCTGTAAGCCTTTTTTGTTCAATGATACTCCGAAACAAAATGTTAGGTTGGGTGTTTTGATCAAATTGTTATGGAGAATTTCATTTTAATTTGTAATATATACACCAAATGTGGATATTTATAGACAGTTGAACGAGTTTTTTCAATATTCATCAAAATTGTAGCAAACTTCATTAGCAGATCGAAGATTTCTTTCCAAATGAATTTGGCATCATTGTGATGTTACTCTGAGGTGTTTCCATGAAAATGAATGACTAAATGTTCCCAGCTATATCTCAAGATGCTATCTAGATGATTTTTATTATGCACTAATGGTACCTATAGCAAACTAACCAAAGCTTTCTTTTTGCGAATACATCAACAAACGTATAGCAAACTTAATTTTAATAATAACATCTATTTTATCGTCTGTGATGCTTCTTCAGCACATGCAAATGCTGTTTCATCAATGTGTTTTATGTAGGTATGTAACTGATAGATAAGATAAGCAATAGATGGAAGCAATTTTTGAAGTACCTGAATTTTTTAATTGAACAGCGTAGATCTTTTCATAACGATGTTATGTATTGGGAAACAATTTGATTGAAAAGTTCATCGGAACAGTGCAATTCAAAGACCTCCACTACTTTAATATTAAATACATGTTGACAAGACGACTTATCTCGATATTGCTAGTATCTCTGTAGATACTATTGTGTAGAATTATTTCGAAAAGGCACAGTGACATATAAAATTTGACGGTGGTATAATTGAAGCACACTCAAATATATTATAAATCACCGACGTCTAATCAAATATTTCAACAGCTCACCATCAGATAAATCATAAAACCAGCATATCACTCATCACACCAGTATGTTAACAGAAAACAAAATAACAGAAGATATCTGGAGTAAAGCTAGTTGATAGTTTGGTTTTGCTGCAATTTTACGAACAATTCCCATTTGCATATGGTGTTCTGTATCGAAAACCACAACAACCACACCATCTCTTGGAACATCTTTGTTGCAGGTGTTCATAAGAGTTAGTGAGTCAGGTGATACAGCGATGTCATCGAGTTGAGTGCCATGACATCCGAAACTAATCAGTCACAAAATACACTATTATATATCTGAAACCATAGGCGTAGAACCTCCACTAGGAAGTCCCAAGAATAACAAGTCCTGTCCAGGCATGTTTTCTCGGATCCCTCTAAAATTTGAGATACAGTTCAAAAGTTCAGGGAGAATTCCTCTTCTTCCAGTTGCAACATCTCTTTGAAATACTGTGAGAAGAAAAAGGGGAAATTGCACGTCGATCTATCGAAAAAGATGCCAAATCATCGCAACAACACATAGACTGTGAATATTTTGACTGAACATTTAGGCGTCAGAAGGGTTTGCACCTGATTTATTCCGGAACATTCACGCAATCGATCAAGCTCGTTCCATTTTAATCATTGTAAGCAGCGTACACTAATCCAACCCCAACCAAGAACAGTAGAAAATCATTCAATAACAAGAATTTCATATCCAATCTCATCAAAGGTATGTTTCAAAGGAGAGGTGAATTTTGAATATCACCGAAAATAATCCATTTATCCATAGATATCAATTTTGTTCCCTTCAGAGTAATCCCCCTCAGATATAATGCACTTATGCCAGCGCTTCTTCGGGGCACTTAAAAATTGGCTCGTTCATTGATTCTGACTCATGTTATCAATCATGGCAAAACGCTTTCCTCTCATTGGTCTCTCTAGTTCTGGGAATAGGAAAAAGTCACAGGAAGCAAAATCTAGTGAATACTGTGGTTGATGCAAGATTACTGGTCTGTTTTTGACCATAAAATACAAACAAGCATTGATGTGTGAACTGGTGCATTATCGTGATGCAGAATTCATGACTTGTTTTCCCACGATTCCGATTATTTGGGCCGCATTTTTTCATGCAGACATTACTTCACTTCAATATAGTATTATTTATTGACTATGCAACCTTTTGTCAAGAACTTACATATGATGAACCACACCTTTGTAATCGAAGAAAACCTTGAGAATAACCTGAACATTCGATCGAACTTGGTGTTCTTTTTTGGTCTTGAGTCACCGGGTCGCATCCATTGAGATGACTGAGCCTTGGTTCCGATGTAATAACTATAAACCCCCGTTTCTTCACCAGTTACGACCCTTTGAGCAAACCTGGATCGTCGTTAATGTCATTCAACAACTCCTGAGCAATACTCTTGCAACACCAGGACGCTCGTCGTCATTATCACCTTCTCGGTTTTCTGTAACGCGCTCGAACCAATTTTCTGATACAAAATGGACTCGCTGAATACTATAGTCAAATTTTCAAGAACCTTGAAGCACTTCATTCCATTCTCAACGGAAAATTCAGTACATTGAAGAGCACGTAAAAACTAATCCAACATTTTCAGTTCTTAACAATAAACTATCAATTATAATTAGTTGATAATTCTCAAATATGATGAACATATGTGTACCAATATAACTGAAAAAATTTACTGTTATCGAATGTACAGCACCCTAGGAAAGTCAAAATTCACCCCTCTCCAATAATATGCTTCGTATTTGAATATTACTAAACCAAACTTATTTGATACACCACTGCAATACGTTAGCTTCCGTTTAGCATTCAAAAAGTATTGTATTTTTGAATTTCCATACGAAGCAAGCCCCTCCATATCGCCATTATTCAACAGCGGAAAGTGAATTCAGATCCGTGAAAACCTTCAAGTTAATGGATCGCTTTACTGCGGATTCTATTTCAAGCTTCAATGGAACTATTCAGTTCAGAAAACGTATTCGATTATTACAGAATATTGCTTTCATTGAAAGCGAAATTGACTGATTACGGAGCATTACCTGAGAGCAGAGTAAACGAACTGATTCGATCGTTTTATTTGTACAATAATCACTGTTGAATTGGTATTCTTCGAACACTTTAAGTGGACATTGACAATGCTTCTTCTGCGAATGCTCACCATGTTGTCATGTTGAATTATTTTTTTTGATTAGTCGTGGTAACAGATCTATTGCGCAGGCAGAAAGCGGTTCACACTGCGACTCCTAGAGCAAGAATAGACGAAATGTATAATATGATTATGGATCTCTTCTTCGAGAAGCTGTATTGAAGATGATGCGAGAGAAATACAAATCTTCATTACATATGTAGTATATTGCTAACGAAATTAATGACTAGCAAAGCTAGGGTAATGTCTCAGCCTTCATTTCAACCTGATCATCAAATTAAACTTCATTTGTACGTCAATTTCCTTCAAATTTGCTGCAATAATACATTGTTTACCGGGTAGGAAAAGCTTAACATTCCTGGGCGACTGTGAAGATTGCTAAATATCATTTCCTTACAGTAAGGAAATTACATTTCCTCACAGTAAGGAAGTCCTGACTTTTTCTTCAAGAAATTTTGACAGGAATGTCAAAATTTCCTAGCGATTCGCGAAAATAGTATATTTCATTACCAGTACAGAAATGAGGATTTTACCGTGCGCGCGAGACAAATTCTCGTGTGAGGCGCAGCCGAACACGGGAAGTCATGCAAGAACGGAAAATCCATTTCTGGACGAGTAATGAACGATATTTTTTATTATACTTAGGTACCTGAAATCAACATAAACAAAACATATATTTTGATCGTTTCTGAGTCCGCCATTCAGTAAAACTGTTTTATTCTTGTTCATATCTCAACCTGGGTTTCACTGGTAATAAATCTGCACTCACTTCTGCCGCTCTTTGTAAGATATTTTCGGGAATATCCCGATTTTCTTCACAATCTGAATTCATTTTTGCAAAATGTAATAAATACATGAATACTTAATTTTCACTGACAGAAAATAAAATTTGTCATTAATGAATAAATCGTTGCTATAGACACATTACTCGTAAGCGCACGGAAATAGGGATCGGGCAAAAATTTCCGTGCGCTGTTCCGAAAATGTCATATTTACTGTATTTTGAAAATGTAGTATTTTCTGTTAAGTATATTAAAAAAGAAATTTCCTAGCCCTGAAATAGATTACAATGCATAGACTGTGAGAGGTAGCGTATATGTCATATCAAATACTAGAGAGTGAGGTCCGTAAAATAATCATTTTTAATGTGTCTGACATCTAAGCAAGTACCCAAATATATACATGTGTACATGGAGTTGTCGCTTATTCATAATTTTACGGAGGCCTTCTGGAAAATGACCAAGAATGTTTGAAAGAGTTTTGTTGAAATGAGTGTACTTCTACAATGAACGAGATAATAATATACTAAAAATCTATGAAATTCAACATCTACGTATTAGTGTCAGCGTATTAGTCGCTGATAATTCATTCCATAGAGAATTACAGAATATTTTCTGATATTTCATACCACTGTTTTAGATTATTCAATCTATTTATTCTAAATTAGTGAAAGCGATGCTTTCAAAATAGTACATCTGAGTTATACTAATAATTTTGACTGGAAAGTAACCACCTGGAGACTGTTAAAATAGGTAAAATATTTTATAGTTTCATCGAAGAGAATTTGAGGGAATTTCCTTTCTACATATATTAAATGCATGGTTCTGGAAAAATCAATCTATCGATATTCTCATTTTTTCTCATCCCATATTTTCCCAATTTTGTTGCGTTATATTTTCTATCCCGGAAAATTATAACGTTAGAGCACGAATGCAATACTCTGGAGAAGAGATCAGGAGTTCAGGAGTAAAATACTTTGTGGCTCTCCATAGAAATCCCAGTCTTCACATGCTAATCATGATACTATATCGGGTTCACATTGAGCCCAATTAGGAAAGGAATGAACAGGAAAATAGCGTCAGAGTGTAAACATGATACTTCTCATGCTCCTGAAACTGCTACTTGAAACATCTTTGAAAGCTCTAGATATCTGATGAAATCTATGTTGGAGTTTTCCTTCGTGACTCTAGAGCAATGGGAGTAGACTTATGGAGATTCGATTATTTTTTGACCTTTTTTTCTTTCTTATAGATAGGACCTCACTGTTTTCCAGATGGATAAAAACCTACTTTGTTTTTTGGAAGTTCACAAAGTCTGCGAGAAACTGATATTGAGAATCTTTCAGAATTCCATATGATCCTATTGTCCGCTTAGAGTTTAGATTATGCAACAAATTATATAAACAGGTACTGTTCACTTTGGATATTCAAATTCCAATATATCTATGGAGTAAACAACTTCTACGAACGGATAGTTTGAAATACGGAACGAAAACATCAAGCAGAGTTCACCAACATACCACAAGAGAGCTAATAAGCAATCTTCTCTTCGTCAGTCGATAGTTTCATTGAATCGTTTGTATAGTCAGTATACTCGAAATGATTTACAACGTTCAGTTTTTCAGTGGGTTATATTCGTCGGTTATAATTGTTTCTAGGCTCGTTTTAATTTCAGACGTTGTAGTAAGTGCTACGAGACAGTAATAATGAAAGTTCACGATCTCAGTTGCTCTTTGAATAATTGAATAGAAATTACTCTGATGTGTTGAGAAAGGAGGTTACAAGCTTATTCTGATTCATTCTGATTCCTCATCCAGTTTCTAACTTCTTGTGTGAAAATGAAAAATGATTTTCCTACTATGAAATTCCGTAGTTTTCTAGTTGCTTTATTGATCCCCAGGTGTCTTCATATGGTGAAAAATGATTTGGTGTATTTTCTATCACCGTGTTTACAAAATCTACTCCGACGAAAATTCACATCGAAATACCCAAAATTACATGATTATTCAGAAATAAAACACTATGATGATTTGGGAAAACACCTTCAGTGGGGCTATTATGTATTCTGCCGGATCTAGGCACCTAATTCTGCCTGTAGATTTACATTTTTCTTTCATTAATGTCTGCCATGACGAATAGATAGATATAATGTTTTTATGCTCATTTGGCATATTTTTTGCATTGCAGAAAATGACAATAAGATACACATGTTGGTTCAAATTGCGGTATTCTTGTGAGCTTTATTCGTTATACATGAAATATCTCCCTTCAAAGTGTAATCTACAGCAAAATATATGACTGGACATAAGCAAGCCCCTAATTAATCCTCACCTCTGCCTAGTTTCACACAAAAACACTCCATTATATATAATATCAAGAAGATGAATAGAAATAAATCACAGGAAAGAGCAAGTTCTGAGCTTCTGTGAAAAATGTATCACTAGCACGATCATATCCCAGGCAGCAAGCTGACGTCATAATGACGTCTCTTTTTGGTATTTATTGGTCCGCAACGTCATATTACCAAAAAATGACGTGAATACTGACGTCATTTTTTGAATGTACTGTAGACGTCATAACCAGGACGTTGGTTTGACGATATTTTTACGTCATTATAAAACGTTAACTCATTGTTTTATATTTTTGCATTTTGATGATTATTCCAATGATCCTTATAGGATCCTAAATATTTTTCATCGAAATGCAAAAGTTAAACGAAAGTTTACCATAGATACCTTAAAGTGTGTATAGGCAAGTGTACATTGTAGGTACAGAATGGAATCAAATTTCTCTTTAGGCGAATAAACAGACGCAATATAGGTATTATTATTCAACCACAGCCCATCTTTTATGAGGTTCGTATGATTATCAACTCATTGAAAAACAGTTTGAATTTGGCGCTTCAAAACAAAACGTTCATTATTTGTTTGGCGTTCGGCAATCTCCGGAGTTATCGGTATCGGACAAGTTCGGCCACAAGCCAACACGCAACGTTGACGACGCACACGCCATTATCACAAAAATTTTGAGGCATTTATGTATTCGATTTCGATTGAAATTTCCTATTGATTACAGAAGTCGATTTCCGACCGTCGGTTGTGCATTGTGCATTTCCTTTACTAGTGATTTGTAAGGTAAGTTTAATATTTGGTCTATTGCATGTATTGGATTTGATGTCATGTACTCACCACTTACCATGATTCCTGTACCTATATCATGATGCTACGTTATTTTAAGGCTTTTTCCTTTTTGTGAAAATAATTGTATCCTTAAGGTTAGTGTGCTGATTAAAGTCACTAGGATTTTTTGTCGAGATACTGAAATAATTTGATGAAAAATCAAGAAACATATGATGAGAGTCCAAATCAATGTGTTAATACTGGTGAAAAGAAGCTTCTTATCAGTGAATCTACCTATAGAAAAAAAAAAGAATCTTAGTTATATATACACAATTCACTTATTTTGGTTAACTGTATAATAAATAGAGTCGACTCTTCTAAGCTATGAAAGATCTTGAGATGAGTCTGCACAAATAACTTTCTGTTCAGACAACTCAAGGTACTTCTGTCTTTCTTACTTTTCCAATGGTTTTTTCCTACATATCTGTTATAACTGGTGGTAATCTAGAAGACAGAACTTTCAACAATTTGTTCGACCAAATGAAATTTTTAAAATACTATCACATCTGTATATTTTTGAAATTTGTTGTTTCAATAGTTTGTGAATAATAGTAGAGTTTTCATTTATCTATTGGTCATTAACCATTAAATTATATATATTTTTTAACAATAATTTTTTATTTCTAGAAAGTTCCTGTGCCTTGGGGATTTCTACTCTTCTCACATCCCCAACAAGTGGAACAAGTACCCCTACATCAACTATTCACAATAAAATTTGGCATTTTTTCTTCCTAATGAGCTAATCAATTTTTGGTTTAATTCAAATGTTCTGAGTTAACAATTTTACTCTTGATATAATTGTGATCCTTATAGTTCAAAAAAATAACTCCCTCTACTCAAACTCTTATTTTATATATATAATATGAATATATATTATATTTCATTAAATCTTTATTATATCCTTTGATGCCGATGGAACATATAGATTTTCGTTCTCTAATTGTGATTTCATTTACAGACCTTATAACATCATAGATAGGATATTGATTTGTATATGCACTAACATCCAAATAATATGAGCTTGAGACTAGCAATTGAATACAAATAATTTTGAACCAATATCAATATATATATATATATATATATATAATAAATAGGGACGGCCCATTAACGTCGAAATATAACGTCATAATGACGTTACAGAATGACGTATTTGGTCTGTGACATAATCACGTCATCCTACCGTCTTTATGGCGTCATTCTTTTCGTCAGCAGGACGTGTCTGGTGTCGAAAAAATGACGTTAGAATCACGTCAGCTTGCTGCCTGGGATACACAGGTCTGGTATCGACGGCATTTTTGAGTGGTGGGGGGTGGCACCAGTTTTGAAAAAAAGTTGCCATGATTATCCGCTATGAGGATTTAGGGGTATAATCACGTGATTAATCTTTGATAATAAAACAAACGGTTAGGACTTGAATGGCAAATAAAATCAATGACAGAAATATTATATCTTGCAAAATTCTCTCGAATGAATTAAAATCATTCCTACTTGCAAAAAGCTGATCGGATCTAATTTGTGATTGGCTGACAAAGTGACAAGTGACGAAACATGAGAACCACAAAAATATCCTCAATGTTTGGGCCACTCCCCACCATACGAATTGCCAGATCTGTGTATATGATCGTGATAACTAGAGAAAGTAATTTTATTCAGTGTGGACGAGTTATATTCATCTTGTATCTCATAGTTTCAATTTATTTTACATTTTTGTATCGTTAATTTCTCACATGGCTGTATGATGTGTATGTATAAAAATAGATATATAATATATTTGAGATATTGTAGACATTATGAAATATTGACAGGCTCAGTACAAATAGAAAATATGTCTTTGTTTTCTCATTGCTCTTTGACTATATCGATCTGTGTATTTGAAAAATTGTTTTTATTTCTAATCCTACTGCTTTGTCGATGAGAGTTGAGTTATTTCTGACAAAAAAGTGATTTTTTGTCGATTTGATCGACTGAGAACTGATATGCATGAATTAACAATCGAGAAAGTTCAACCGAGGAGAGAAAAAATTGCAGTAGTTGGAGCTACATGGATCTCAAGTCTCTGGAGTAGGTTCAACATAAGAAATGTATCTTCACCAAGATGATGTTGTCCAACAATAGCGAAACTTGTGTGTACATCATCATATAGTTCCATAACAATGAGTTG
This sequence comes from Plagiodera versicolora, assembly GCA_037013635.1. Classification (NCBI taxonomy): domain Eukaryota; kingdom Metazoa; phylum Arthropoda; class Insecta; order Coleoptera; family Chrysomelidae; genus Plagiodera; species Plagiodera versicolora. Next base: position 3,098,608 of record CM072991.1, on the reverse strand, counting down.
AATCAGGGGATTTGCAAATGAGTGTTTTTCACACCTGTGAAGGAATTTTGTATGAATACTTCTGGAACAAATAAACAAATCACAATATAAATTTCAGGGGTTCTCAAACTTTTCTGTACCTCGCCCCCTCTGGTTATTTGGAGACCCCCCACGGCCCCTACACATTTCAGCTGTCCATCTTGCAATACCCTATTTCCACGGTGCCGTGGAAATTGGTAAAAAAAACGTGAAAATTGAAACATTACAAAAACAATTTTGAAAACTTAGAAAGACTTTATTTCAAAAATCTGAGGAAATTATTTGTGTACTTTTTTTTATTTATTTCATTTGGGTGTCACGCCCCCCCTGGACTTTCTCCACGCCCCTCCCAGGGGGGCGCGCCGCCAGTTTGGGAACCACTGATCTATATGAATGAAAGCACCACAATGGAAATATGAAAACTAATGGAAAAATAATGGAAAAATCAGGATCTATCAGAACACCAGACGATGTTAGCTAGTGTGAGTTTTTGTGTCGGTGCCCAATGTAGTTCACCTCATCTCCAAATCTAGAAACACATAAATCTTTGTTGCTATGGACGCGCTTAATAACGATAAGATTCCTATTATCACAATGGCGGTGCTAATAATGGCAATAATTTATTAGAAATAATTATCTAGTGATTTATTTGGGAAAAATGCTATTCTCTCTGTACCATACCAACTATCAGTACCATCTAGGATGAGTTATTGCCCGAATTTTTCACGAATTCAGTTATGCTATGATAAGCACGCTAATCACCTAGACTATTAGGCTCGGAGTAATGTTCAATACCGCGTGTTTCATCTTAATGTGATCGCATAGCACGAGAACGATGTTCGACGAGTTTTTTTTTTATCGTTGCTGGGAAATAGTTTTGAAAGCGAATATAGTTTCGCTGTGCAATTGTCTAAGATATCGATATTATTCGGCAAACATATCGAATCTTTCGTCTCATCTACAGCTATTATCAATCCGGAATCGATTTTGAATTCGATTCATAATCCATGTATATACCTATTTTCATACGCGTCGATACTAACGTAGATAATACTATCGAGAAAATGAATGTCGCACTGAGGGAGGTTGATAAATGTTACGAATAAATTAAATACTATAAAAACTGAGAGTATAATTTCCACCACCAAATATTACTCAAATTTCCTTTGAATGAAATAAGATGATGTATTAAACATCTTGGATTCCAGTTTGACATACATTTATAAGTTTTTATGCATTCTAACTATTCAGGAATACATTTCTTATTATACTTAACAGAAAATACTACATTTTCAACTGTTTATAAAATACAGTGAATATGACATTTTCGGAACAGCGCACGGAAATTTTTTCCCGATCCCTATTTCCGTGCGCTTACGAGTAATGTGTCTATAGCAACGATTTATTTATTAATGACAAATTTCATTTTATGTCAGTGAAAATTAAGTATTTATGTATTTATTACATTTTGCAAAAATGAATTCAGATTGTGAAGAAAATTGGGATATTCCCGAAAATATCTTACAACGAGCGGCAGAAGTGAGTGCAGATTTATTACCAGTGAAATCCAGGTTGAGATATGAACAAGAATATAACAGTTTTACCGAATGGTGGACTCAGAAACGAATCAAAATTGTGAGTGACGATATTCTCTTAGTATATTTTTCTGAAAAAGCCAACACTATGAAATCCTCCACTTTATGGAGTCGATTCTCTATGTTAAAGAGTTGTTTGGCATTTTTGGCAATAAAAGAAAATACTCACCATCAATGTCCAAAAACGATTGCTTTTTTGAAACATCTTCAGCAGAGTCTTTAGTTGAACAAAAAGAAATGCAAAAGGGATTGAGCTTCAACCATAATACGAATTGTACAATACATATTACCATTGATAATAAAGGTTCTGTCCAAAATTAATTTTCTTAGAATTACCTACTTGTATTTTTTTTGTTAATTTGAGTTGTATGTACTGTTTTGAAAGTAAAAATAAATATTCCCGATTTTCTAATAATTTTTTGCGATATTTTTTGTTTATGTTGATTTCAGGTACCTAAGTATAATAAAAAATATCGTTCACTACTCGTCCAGAAATGGATTTTCCGTTCTTGCATGACTTCCCGTGTTCGGCTGCGCCTCACACGAGAATTCGTCTCGCGCGCACGGAAAAATCCTCATTTCTGTACTGGTTATGAAATATACTATAACTATCTTGATGATGATAAAATGATTGCGAGAAGCTTCAACAAAAAAATAATATTGACTGGATGAAATTTATTTTATTTTCTATCTTCGTTCTTTTTTAAATGAATATAATTTTACAAAATTTGTGTTTCTTAAAATATGTAATACTTTTTCAGAATGTGATTTCTCCTCATTTTATCATTTCCATGGTGTAGCATGATGAATAAATGCAATCTACATCACATATACGGTGTGTTTGTAACTGTTTATTGAGATAGCACTTGGTCTTGAATGAGGACCTGTCGACTTATTTTACATCAAGGTTGTGATCCAAAATTCAGGATATCATGAAATGGTTAGTAATTTGATTGATTGGAAATGAAGGAAGAGCACTTAGCGACGAAAAAGGCCTTTTTCTGAATTTCACCTTTTCATCGAAAAAATAAATTTTGACTCAAGTACCAAACAAACTTTTTAGGAATATTTTTTCTGCTCTTCTCATATCTGCAAACGAATTCTCGAAATTTCGTCACACATTGTATTGAACTGATGAAGTACCTTTAATCAAAATGTACAATGCGGATCGTAAGTTATGAGCCATTGAAGAAATATGAGAAATACATAAAACTATCTGTATCTCGATTATACAGGGCGCTAGACCCATCATATGGGGGTTTTTCAGAACCAGCTAAGTGATCTCTACCCACCCTTAAGGTATGCTTATTTTCCAATGAATCACCCTGTATACATAATATATTATTCAAAATAAGAAAGTCGGTATCCGCCACTGTCACATGACACACCCTATATAATTATTTGTTTTGAATGCGCATCTAAAAATACAAATCGACGTGTCCAAGCGTTTTTCCCAACACGCTCTCATTTATGCGTTATGGAATTTATTCCATTTGGCTGTTCCACACTGTATACATTATATCACTTTCTGGAATACATTTGACGCTCTCTGAAATACAATTGGGAAAGGTGTGTTAAGTCCATCGTTGAGTATTTTGAAGAGGCTGGTGATGGAATCCATCCTGAAATATTGAAGAAAGATGTTTTGTTGATGATATTCATTTGCTTTTCATGTAGCATGTTGATATTATGTATGTATCTAGTTTTGCATTGCTGAAAACATCCTCATTCAATAAAATTTAATTCACAAAATTTTCTAGGAGTATCTATCGTTTTTTTTTTCAGCTTTTGAGGCACTATCCGTCGTGGCCCACCTTGTATATCTGAAAATAAACCTATTATTATAATTGTTTACTTTTGATTGAAATGAAATAGAATATGAAAGCATAATTTCGTTACCACCAACTTGCGTGTTCTAGTTTCGAAAGTTTTAATGAAGCTTCTACGGTTCAGTCTAGAGTGCAATCTTCTTCTCTGTGTAATAAGTTACGTGACCCCGACCAAAGGCGTAGGGTCAAGGACGCGACGTGTGCTTTTTATAATCTTGCACAATATTAATGTTGAATAACCACAACTTTATGATAAGTGATGTTATTAGCGATTGCCGCCGGCTCTATTCGAATAAACCATCTACCATCACAGTATTTCATTAATTTTTACTTTAATGGATTGTAGGAAGCATTTAGTGCTAGCACGGTATAATATAAAAGTACTACTGCTTAGTGGAGTTCTTTTTTATAAAAGATGAGTGGAAAAAGATAATATACTTCGATAATATCGAAAGAGTTCGTGGCTATCGAAAATACAGGATGATACGGAGATTTTCATCATTATAGAGTATGACCCATAGACAATATTTTCGTGCCCTTTTTTTTTAAATCAAGAAAATCTTGTACAGGGTCACTGATATGTAAGAAAACGAAGAAAGATAACTTGCGAGAAATGTTAGGATACAAAAATTCTAGGGTTTCTCAAAATCTATCACACCGAATAAAAACTAAGTATATAGGATCAGTCAAGAAGTTTTAAAGAAATGGAGTTGATTTTTCTTCAAGAGACTACCATTTATATTATCCCACATTCAAATTCTGCTAAAAATTTTGAACGAAATTATTATGACACATAATTTTCTGAATTCAACTTTTCACGAAATATCAAATTTTGAAAATAACTTTTTACTACTCAGGAATTCATGAAAGAAGAAACACGAAATAATGAACTTTCATTAAGAATGTCAAGATAGAGTATGAGAATATGAAAAATATTTTTTATGGAGCTGGAAATTTTCAAAGATAAGTTGATGAACCATGAATCAAATGGACTGAAACATTCATGGATAATTTATCAGAAAGTTACCACATTAATAGTCCAGACGTATGACAATATTTTCTGTCATGTCATGTGATCGCTTCAGAAGATTCAATACGCACGTTGTAGTATTCGGATAATCATTTCGTACTTCGAAAAATTATATCCTGAAATGTTCGAAGAAACCACCAATTTGGAAGCAACAATGAACAAACGTATTGAAAAATTCACTATTCAGGTGTCTGCAAACAAAACTGGTGTCACTTGGGAATGAAACTTAACGATTTCTGGTCTCGATTCATTAAATATATTTGACAATATATACACTTCTTGTTGCCTTCGAAGGTTTCTCTACTTCGGAAATCTCTATATCGCAGAAGTTTTCTTCCTAGAATTGAGTACCACTCACCCACTTGATATTCAAAGTCGTGATTATTTACTTCCTTCTAACAATACAACACTGCATACCGTGCTTAATTCTTCCCCATGCCGAAAAAAAAAATGTGTCCTACTCTCTTTCAGTTCACGATTATTACCTACTTTTCATGCGCTGGCATGATCTAGATGGCTGTGCACTGCTTTGTGAGAACAAATGGTGGTTCAAACATGGATTTCACGTTCTGTGCTTTCGGTTTTTCGAAGAATGTTCAATTGTCCAAGGAATACTTTTTCTCATTGATATCGCTTGGTGGTGATTTTCGTATGAGCTTCGACACCAAAAATCTTGGTGAATAATTGAAATTTGAAAAGCTAAGAGTTATTCAGAAATGAAAGTGATTACTATTATCATCCAATGTACCATACAAAATACTCACAAATATACCTACATGTACGAAATTTGTAATAATAGAATGAACACGAAACAATTGAATTCGGCAAACTTTTTTCCAATACCTCTAGTGACACTTGAGAATGTTCTCAATTGTAGTAATAACGCTACGATGTATATCGAACACATAAGAACAAGAATGCAAGAACCTAGAAAAATATAATGAACGAAACTGGGAGACTGTAAGGGTCCAAGAACTCTTCCTTGTGTTACTCCTCTGAAAACTATAATTCTTTATAATATTGATACTCTTTCTACGACTTGAAATGGGGAAAATAACAGCTCAAAGATTCATTACTCATTTCCGAAAACGTCTTCATCATAGAATTGAATGACATTTCATGCTTCACATTGTTTTTTTGTTATCTGACTATCCACCACTTATCAGTTTATTGTTACTCGACTAAGAATTCTCGATTGAGTACTTCGCTTATCATTCATCATAATAAATGTCTTCTCTATTCCAGAATGTTAATTAAAAATTTGCACTCGGTGCTACAGAAGAAATCACCCACAAAGAGCGATAAACTCATGTGGTCATAACTATAAGTATTGCAAATAGTAATATGATAAGTTCTAATGTAAAATGCTGGTTTTATGAAGGATATTAGAGTTGGCATGTGATTATATACACTGCTGGCGAAAAAAAAAAAGATGCGCTAAGACTAGATGTTTTATGTTTATTACAAATATAGTACGGTACAATTGACTTGAATACAAAGCAAAATTATCGATATACAGCTCACTATACACAATAATTTGGAAAGCAAATAATCCTAGATCTTACCGACATACCTTCCATTAGAAAAAATGTTTTTCTTGGTGCAGCTTTCAGAAGAAATTTTTGTTTGGAGAATTGATACAGTCTGTCCGTTTTCTAAACGCCTTTATGAAGATTTCGCTTATTTCAAGAGATACTGGTTGAAGTGGGACAAAGTTGCACATTTTTATGATGAATAATAATCTGATCACTGAAAAGGCATTGCAATATTAAAAAACCTCATGAAATAGTGCCTGAATGAAGTTTCAGTCAAAAATGTCCCCCCGACTAGTTTGGCCAAAACCAAATTGGAAACAAAACTGTTATTATTTTTGTTATTTTCGCGATATATTCCATATATTTCAGTTGTTCCAATGAAACCTCTCATATGTTTGAATCAAAATTTTACAGAAAACACATGAAACCGATTAGAATAAACTTTACCTGACAAAATTTTTTTATACTAATTATTGTTCAATTCAATGTTGTTTAGTTTCGTTGTAGTAGGTAGACCATAACTGGGGCTATGTGGCAATGCAAAAATCTCGTGTGGGGAAAATGTGTCACATTAGAGGTTTCATCGGAACAACGACGATATATAAATATACGTTCAAACAAACAAAACGAAGTTGAACTTCAAACTCATTTTTCGGTGGTGAATATTGCTGAAATAAATCAACTTTCATCATTGAAATATAAGTCTCCTTGATATTTCTCACAAGATAAATTTATGATGAGTCATTTTTCCATATTTTATTCAAGAATTCTAATCAAAATATGAAAGTACCGAAAATATATTCATATTAAAAATACTTCAAATGTTGTGATTGCATTGTTATTTTCATGTTATTTCGATGAGTAGTTTGTGAATGAAAGAATATATAATATATAATGATGGAGAATAAACTTCAAAGTCATATTCTGTGTTAGAGTAAATCTCGTTGTGTTTGGTTTTGGTAATGCTTTGTATCACTACTTATCCGTCATGCTTTCTCCTTCCCAAAAATAAGAGACTCGACCTTGAGTTATTTCAAGTTTAATATCACGGTGATCCACATCTGAAAGTCCGTGACTTTGGAGAATGGTATAAACATTCAACAAAAACGAAATGAAGAAAGCTGTCATCTTGTTCATCATAGCTGATGTTGATTCTTGAAATATTTACGAAACGCATATAGATTTCAACAAATTATTATTAACAATTGAATTTCAAATAACGTCAAGAAGGTAACCTAGCTCTTTGTACACAGGTACACAGATTCATTTTTCACTTTATTTTGACATTTCTGTTTTACGAGTTTTGTGGTCAATGGCTTTATTCCACACACGTTTGAATCCAGTATTTCAAATGTGATTTATTGTTTCACACTGTTACTTTTTTATTGTTTTTTTTTTCATAACACCTACTTGTCACAATAGTCTTATTTTTCTGATACATGTGTGGATTATGGATGAAATTTCTTCGATATAATTCATGTATTTATTTATTTCTTCATCCATTTATCTATTTACGGAGCTAATTCACATGAAACGTAACTATTTAAAAGACAATTATCATGATATCTCTCCTATAAATATAATCTGAAATAACACTAACTCAAAGTTATAACCGATGAATGTATCCCACTCGATTTCTTAATGAATGAAATGATTTCGCTATGTTCATTCACGTCTCACTATTCCTGTGATTGATTTTTCCTGACTATGATTTGTATTCGGATGGGGAACCATGAACGACTTAGAAATTTTTGTTCTCCTGAGACTGACATTCGCATTGAAAAATACAATTAGATTTGGTGGTTAAAGTTTCATAACCAGTTTTGTTAAGGAATCTTAAATCAAGCTCTCTCATGTTCCAAAATTGATAAATTTAAAATCCACAAAAGGTCTGAGTATTCATGGTCCTCTCTCTGATATCGGTGTTCGGAACTTATTTTGGACTCTCTCAATTATTTTGGTATCAGCTTGCTAAAACGGACACCATATCATGCAATCACATTTTCGTAATAATCGTAGGAGTTTGATGATTTTTACGTGAATAAGGAAAATTCGTTTGAAGATCTTGTAATGAAGGCAGTATAATTTATAAAACAATATTTTCAATGTGTCAAGGTATGTTTTGAATCTGTAACATTAACAACCATTGACAAATTAACATTTCCTACTTGGTGGAAGAGTACAATTTGATTCAGGATTCTTGAGAATGTAATTCTTTCAATGTTTATTTATACTAGGATGAAGCATATCATCATGATACTAAAGATGAAAGCCATCCGAATCCTTTTCAACAGTTTATCCACACAAAGATTTTATGGTTCACGACAGAATATTTCTATTTATTCCATACGATAAACAAGTCTCATGAATGTGAATTTTTTTCATCGGAAGCTTTTCCTGTGTATACATCATTTTGTCAATGGGAAGTCACGACATTTCACGATACAGAATGGCTACCACTGAAAATGTCCTCATTTACATCTCTGACTGGATGGGCAATCGACATTTTCGATGATAAAATGAACGATTATTCGACAACCACATGCGAGAAGGTTTTATATTCAGAGGAAATTGCAAGAATGTAGCGTGAAGAACGTTTGAAATAGTTACGTGGGATTAAAACGATTTGAATTTGCCTAATTGACAATCACCTGATATCACACGTTTTTATAATGACTGTTGCAAATGACCAGAGCTTTTCAATTCGAGAACGATATTAATAAAGTGAACTAAAAAAACGTCAGTCACGAAAACCATGCTCTTGATATTTTTGCGTATGGAATTGGTTATTGCGAAAGCTTCAAAGAACCACAGGCAATCTAGGAATGTTTACAATCAGTTAATGAACTTTCATTCAAAACAAGATATATCTAGCGTCGTTAATACGTGGAAAAAATTAAGCTATTCATATCGTGGAGTGAAGTCAATCTGGAGAAGAAAAGATGGATTCGTTTCGATGTTTTGAGTTGTTATTCGATTATTATAGCAGTGGGAAATCTGCGAGTTCATTTGTACAGACTATATTGCTCAGAATTTCTGCCGACTATTTGATTTCGAGGCGGTGAGGATCAGATATTATACCTACATAGCACACGACATCCATTAAACGTCAATTCATATCCATCATCTATGGACGTTAGACCTCGATGGAAGTGGGAAAAAATGAATTTTGATTTAATTTGTTCACATATATTCATAAGAATTTCATATTCATATCGCTCTCATCAAACATTACATTCGTTTTGTTTGGGTTCGATGGAATATAGGATGAGCAGAATTTTATATATATTTCGTTATATATGTTATTTCACATTTCCATTCGATTCACATCATCGAATCAAAAATTGATTTATGAGATCGCAATAGAATGAATTTCCCAGAAAAATATTTTGTTATCTTTTTGAGGATACCTTCTCTATTTTTCGTTAATGAAATGGTTGATAAATGCTTCTTTATGTCAGATATGATATCTGTTGAATGGAATTTCTTGGGGTAGGAAATGACCGTACACAACACTTATTGTGATCCCATTGGACATTCTTATACGACTAATGGACATACGTTATGATTATACCGTATGGGGGCGGCCCTAAGAATAACCCCATGGTAAATCCTGCCTGTCGTAAGAGGCGACTAAAAGGGTAACCTTAGGTGGTAGATGGTCTCATCGCCCGGTGAAATACCACCATATCGACTTTGTGCGCTGTGAAATGGGTCACTCCATGTTTCAGCGTTCGGTCGATACCTTCCGGTCTCCCCTCTCCCAATCCTCTTTTCCTTGATTCATTCTGAAAAAAAAATGATGAAGTCTCCTAGAGTAAAACACTCCGGAAGCAAAATACCTCTCCATTCGGATTTCCGGGCGAGAGGTACTCGAGGGGAATCATCTCTGAAAATCAACTTCTGCAACATCCGCGGTCTCAACAAGAACATCAATGATGTCCACCATCACCTTCAGTTGGAGAAGCCGGATATTCTGGCACTGACGGAAACACAAGTAAACCCGTCTTCCGACAGGGTCCACATGCTTTGTCCTGGTTATGAGCTCCATTCTGGAGTTTGCCTCTTCGCTAAAGCTAATCTTTCATGCCAGCGTGTAGAGAGTTTAGAACCTAAAGACTCTGATGTGATGTGGTTCAAGATGGCCGATCCCAAACTGCCAAATTCCTTTGCTGTCTTTACTTCTCACCTAATGAACTTTCTTATAACAACCTCTTTGAATTTTTATCACTCAAACTGGACTTCATTCAAGAGAATCATCCGACAGCAGAAATTGTGATCTTGGGAGACTTCAATGTACATAACGCAGCCTGGCTCAAATTCTCCAACAAAACAGACGATGCAGGTCGTCAAACTGAGGCCTTCGCCATCACGTATGGTCTTGAACAACTTATCGAGCTACCAACCCGCATCCCGGATGTCATCAACCAGTCTGCCAATACTCTGGATCTTTTCCTCACCACCAACTCTGATTTGAATAGAGTAAAAGTTTGTGCCCCACTTGGAAACTCTGACCACACCCTCATCTCCTGCTCCTGCTCTTTCAATGTACCATCAAGCAGCACATTACCGCCTGTCACATGTGGCATTATAACTCGGCCGACTGGGAAAGTCTTCGTATGTTTTTCTCAGCGTTTCCATGGAAGAGGGTTTATTTTTCCTCAGAGGATCCAACACGATGTGCAGAGTCAATTTCTGAAATCATCGTGTTGGGGATGCAAACTTACATACCGAACACCGCAAGAAGAAAATCTTCCAATAAGACCTGGTTTAGCGGAAGCTGCTCTAAAGCTGTCGCTTCCAAACAGGCAGCATTCCATCGATGGCAAAAAAATCCCGAGCCCTGAGACTAGAGCAGTATATGTAGAGGCTAGAAACATATGCAATGAGACAATCAAGCATTCGAAGGATGCTCACAATGCCAAAATAAAATCAAAACTAGTTGAATGTCCTAACGGATCCCGTTCATTTCGGTCTTTCGCCAAAGCTGTAGGGAAAAATTTCACTTTTAGCTCGTTTCCACCTCTAACCAAGGAAGATGGAACACTAGCCATGACTGCCCAGGAAAAAGCCAACATTTTTGCCAATTCATTTGCTGGCAATTCCACTCTGGATTCATCAGGAAAGCAACCCCCGAACATTACACCTATTGACAGTCACATGCCCAAGATCACATTTCGCCAACGAACTATCCGAAAGATTTTGTTGGGTCTCAACACCGGCAAGTCCTGTGGATCTGACGGAATCCCACCTATTGTTCTCAAGAAATGTGCCGCAGAACTAACACCTATTCTTTGCAAGTTATTCAACCAATCTTATGAATTGGAGATATTTCCGTCCAACTGGAAAATCGGAACTCCAGGAACCAGGAACTCCTCGCCAAGCTTCCATCTTATGGCTTGCCTCCTCAGCTATGTTTTTTGCTTACTATTTTTCTCTTAGGCAGATCACTCCATGTGATGGTCGATGGAGTTTAATCTGACTCTCTAACTATAAATGCTGGTGTTCCGCAGGGATCAATTCTATCATCAACACTATTTTTACTCCACATCAATGATCTGTTGGAGGCAACTTCACATCCAGTACACAGATTCGCGGATGATAGTACCCTCCACACTGCCTTCTCTTCCAGGGCTCCAATACCAGCCCGCCAAATCAAAAACGAACGAGGAAGAAGTGTTAACAACATAAATATGGATTTGGCAACAATTCTCGAATGGGGATCTAAAAACTTAGTGGATTCCAATGCAAACAAAACACAAGCATGTCTTTTCTCCAAAAAAGCCGACCTCACAATGCCCAACATAAGCTTGTCAGAGGTGACCATACCTTTGAAGTCATCCATCTCGATGCTTGGTATAACTATCAGCAATAACCTTTCTTGGGAAAGTCATCCCAAAAACTTGGTTTTCTGTTTCGTGCCAGGAGCTATTTCACTTCCAGTCAGCTGCTCACGATCTATAAGGCACAAATCCGACCTGTCCTGGAATACTGTTCCCATATTTGGAGTGCAGCACCTAAACATATCCTGAAGCTGTTGGATTCTGTCCAAAAAAGGGCAATTCTTCTCGTCGGTGATGCTTCGCTTACTAACTCGCTTACATCTCTGGAACACCGTAAAAGGGTTGGCGATCTATCTCTATTCTATAGATATTATCATAGGCGGTGCTCTTCTGAAATATCAACAATCGTTCCTCCTTTGGCGGTCTCTTCAAGGTTAACACGTCAAGTCCAGTCTTCACACCCCTTTGTGGTTAATTTGGTGACCTGAAGAACATCTCTTTTCAAAGACTCGTTCATCCATCGAACAGCGAGGCTCTGGAACACATTGCCCAGGGAGGTGTTCCCCGAGGCATATGACCTTCATAAATTTAAAAAGAACACCAATTCCTATCTCCTTTTCCTGGCTTCTCACGATGTTCTCTGAACATTACAGGGTGACTCCTTTCGTGAGAAGTTTTATATAAAAAAAATATTCATGTATCAACTCTCACGTCCTGAAGGTCCATTTAGAACATTCATGGTTTTCACATGTGAATTCTGGAAATCCTTGATAGTTGCTGATGGTCTCTGATGTCTAGATTGTGTGCACTTGTGAAGTGAGCATTCCAACTAAGAAATCACATAATTGTAACATAACAGTGTACTAGTCAGAAGAATTTTCTGTGGTTTTTGATAGGCATGATCGTCCAGCGTTTCAGCGTGAAATTTCTAACAAATAAGGAACTGTCGAAATTAGTGCGAGCGCTTTTTACAATCAGAAATAATAAGTGGAGAATTCATGATTGTTTCCCTAAAATTTCTAATCATTTCAAATGAGTGCATTGACCAAAACTGAGGTTGCTTATCCTGCTATTGTTCCTTGAGTTATAGTTTATTCTTATTGTAGTCAAGATAGGTATAAAGAAGAAACCAGCTCGTTATTCTCCGCCATTTTGATATGCTGGAATAACTCTCGGGATACAATTAACGCTAACGAAGGAAGAAAGAACAGCTTTAATGAATTGTTCAAACGTTGATATATTCCCTATTCCCTAGCCCACGATTTCGCAATAACCATCATCGTTGATTAAACTATAAATACAAGAATATTCGCCGAATAAACCTTCGGAATATATCTGCGGCTTTCCTCGACAGTAAAAGTGCACTTACAGTCGACGTCTAGGAATTTTAATTGTATCCCATGGACAAGGGATGTGCAAAAATGGCAAATTGGCAGCGTTTACAGCCTTATCTCGACAGTTCGACCGTGAATGAATACTGAAACAAAAATCTCCTTACTTTTACTCGCATACCGATTTGTATCGTTCGGTTTATTATGGGCTGCGGGATGTGCACGATAGTGAAAGCCCAAATGAGTCGATATTAGCGGAATTTGGTTCGACTAGATGGAATATCGAGTAATTCTTGATGAAATGAGAGCATTGAGTAATCTATATTTTGTGTTCTCATTGCGTCATGTATCGTGATATGGTTATGCGGTCCTGATCGGTTGGCATTTGAAGAATCAAAAGTAGGTAAAAAAACATTGTAATTGTTAAAATTAGTACTTCATCTTGATTTCAACGTCGTTCTAAATGACAAATTGTGGGTGAAGATTGAGTGTGTACTTAGCAAGAATATGTTTTTCGATTTATTTCCTATATCTATATTTGCATTATATCGAAATTGATGCATCTGCAGTAAATTTGATCTCAATTATCTTCAACATGTTATTATCCAAAATCTCCCCTTCACAACTTTCTGATCAGAGCTGGAATATTCAATTCTGCATAAATGCTTTCCATCCATGACATTAAGAAAATTGAATATGAAGATTACTCCTCGAATTATTTCGTTTTCTTGTCAGAATGATGTTCTATATTATGTCTCTACCCACATAGCACATGTCGTCTCCAGAAATTCAAGTTGACACATTAAACGTTCAGTTAACGTCCATCGGAGGTGCATGGACACCACCTTAGACGTCCACTGGTCGTCCATAAAATAAATCAATTGAACGTTCAATTACGTCCTTTTTTCCTCATGAAAGCATTCATCGACCATTTCATGAACTAATAACAAGTAACAAATTATACTTCTGAAAAATTAATCCAACTGCAATCTCAAAAATTCAGCTCTGTACGTTCAATGGACATCCTATTTGACGTCCATAGACGTTTGGACATCATATTCGATGTCTACAGATGTTTGGATATTCTATTTGACGTCCATGGATATTTGGTACTCAGATAGACGTACAATAAACGTGGGAAGTTATTGAAGAAATATACCAGCTATCACTTTCGAGTGATTATAGTAGTACCAAAAAATTACATGGTTATATTTTTTTTATGCATTCTAGGAAGGAACAGAAAATAACTTTCCCAATAATATCTGATATAACATCGTAGACATCCTCATTCGATATAAGTATTTTATGTATCAATGTGCATTTTTTCATGCATAACATGTTTGATTCACTTTACCAGTGGTGCCAGCACGGGGATTGATTATTTTTGGAGAAATTATTCTGCCACTGCTTTCACGCCAAATTAAAAACACTTTTGAGATCCTTATTCAGGTTTCCCATTAGTTTTGATTAAGAAATTGAAAATCATCTACTTCAGGATTATTTACTTGAAAATCTGAAGTGGTGCAAGAATATTTGTGCATCGACTGAAAGCAAATTAAGAGATCAGATTCATTCAATTATGAATTATGCTCCAAATAATATATTTCTCTATCGGATTCTCTATTTTGAATGACATTATTGAATTGATATTGCTTCATATGCCACATCTTGGAACTACTCATTATGATATACGTTCCCGGGAAGTCGAAAAATTACCCCTTCATGTATAATCGTGTAGACAAGTAATACTCTCTATATTCATCATCATATTGGACTATGGAAATACCTTCTATAAAATCAATGGGTTTAGGCAAAGATGTATACAAAACCGGTTCGATATTATTTATTTATTTATTTATTTCAAGTTTGGGATACAAACAGGTGAAACCCATACAAGCATCCACTAATAATAACAATAATTATAGATATTTCGGTAATCTAAGAGGTACAGGAGTGAACTATATAAATTGTATTCATTATAACATTATGGATTGAAGATATGTCTGACAGTTATTTTGAAAGAATTGAATGTCATGGAGAATATATCTAAATTATTACAATATTTGTTGAAAGAATAACACATTCTGGTGATTGGAGAATTTCTTCCCAAATTCGTGTTGTAACTAGGACTAGTCAGTAATTGTCTATTTCTAGTATGTCTCCGAGGGACATGATAAAAAATCATAGACACTAAAGTAGGAGAATCGTAACAGTTTTTTATGATTTTGTACACAAAGAGTAAATCCGTAATTATCCGTCGTTGTTCGAGAAGCTGTATATTATAAAGGGAGCGAATTTTACTGATGCCAACAGTTATATAAACCTTTGTAATTTTGAAGTGGAGAAACCGTATAAATCTATTCTGAAGTCTTTCTGAACGTAATTTATAAACATTATAATGTGGGTTCCATACTACACTGGCGAAATTTAGTTTGCTGTGAGCAAAAGCATAATAAATAGATTTGATGGCTGCCTCACTATCAAAGTCCTTGCATGTTCTACAAAAAAATTCCAAAGCTCTATTGCAAGCATTAATTAGGTACTCAAAATGTGGGTTGGAAGTCATTTTTGTATCGAAGTAGACACCAAGATCCCTGATTCGATCCCTTCTATTGACTATACTATCGCCCAACAAATATTGGAATTCTATAGGGACAATGTTTTTACTAAAAGATATACTCGCACATTTACCGACGTTGAGTTTCATTTTGTTACGGTTACAAAATTCAGTGAACCTATTTAGATCTTCTTGAATCTTTGAGGAGTCCCTAATTGTCAACACTTTTCTGAATATCTTCAAGTCGTCTGCATATAACAATATCTGTGTATGTTTGAAACAGCTATTCAGATCATTGATAAACACTGAAAACAATAAAGGACCCAGATGTGAACCCTGAGGGACTCCCGAGGTTACCACGAAAGAGGCAGACCTATACCCATTTATGTTCACAAGTTGACTACGATTATAAAGATATGACGAGAGCCATCTCAGGAGATTTCCCTGTATACCAATTCCAGAAAGTTTTGACATAAGGAGGTTGTGATCGACTTTATCGAACGCCTTGCTGAAGTCAGCATTCAACGAATCAACCTGCGCTCGATTGTCCAAGGCATTCGAGATGTATTCAGAATATATAACCAAGTTTGTTTCAATCCCTCGTTTGGAGAAAAATGCGTGTTGGCATTCTAAGATCGATGATTTAAGACTATGAAACATAATGTCATAAATGATGCTTTCAAATACTTTGCTGAATATGGATAGTTTGGAGATACCACGATAATTATTTACTGAGTTTCTAGAGCCGGAATTTTTGTATATTGGAACCAAAAGAGCAGTTGTCCAGGCATCTGGAAAGGTACCAGACTGCATGGATTTATTGAAAATAACACAGAGTGGGTAACACAAACTGGGAGCACAGTATTTAACAAAGTATGAGGGATAGCCATCTATTCCGGCTCCCTTGTTTACATCTAAAGAGCTCATTTTAGCAAGTATCATTTCTGGAGTGAATTTTATTGAGTTCAATAGATTATTTGTGCTGGATTGAGGAGAGAAATGATGGGTTTGCTGATAGGGCTCATATACGCTTCGAAAATAGGTAGCAAATAAATCACATATTTGTTTGCCGTTTTCAGCAGATGTGTCATTGTAAGATATTTTATTAGGAATACTAACTTAATTTTTGCAACAATTTATATATTTCCAGAATTTTTTAGGATATGTTTTAATTTCATTTTGAATATTGTTTGTGTACATTTTGTAGTCATTAGATATAAGGTTTTTACTTCTACGTCTCAGAAGTTTGAATTTTTTATAATAATTTTGAATATCATAGTTCCACAAGAATGAAACCGAATTATCAGTTATTACAAAAATGAAAATAATATTTTCCATTTGTGTTCTAGAGTTGTTGATGAGTGGATAAAGTATCTATAACATTCGGTCTTGCTATTGGACTCGTGTCGAATTCTTTCCAACGAATTGGTTCGTAATTCCAATTATAGAGGTAGATTTTTTCTCACAAGAGCCATCGAAATTACTTTTCGCTCTCCTCCGTAATTTCTACTATTCAATACTTTTGTTTTGGCCATCCTCAGTTGATTCTTTGAGTTCATTATTAGAAAGACTAGCTGCTATGTCTTGTACTATTCCTTCGACGTCTTCTACATTTACCACATTTGAATCAGTTTGCTTCCCTATTTCCTGGGTAGGAATAAAGGAATGAACCAAAATAGTTCAGAACGATTTGAATCAAAATAATTCCATCAATCAGCTTCAGCTATAATTCCGAAACAAATTGAACATAGTCGTTACATAACAAATGTCATAACAGATGCAGTTGAAGACCTCCTAAGCGCGATAACATCTCGAGTTCGATCTCTCAAAACTGCCTTTTCCTATCTGGCAACTACTAATTTTCTCATTTTTTCTATCGCCGTTTACCCACGACTATGTCAGAGTCAGTTAACAGTGAAGGCGTCCATTTTTGCTGTGGAACAAAAGATGATCGCTGTCTCAGCACCCACGTATTACTTGATTTCAATACGGGACGCTTAATTAAGTTCATGTAATTTTACATTTCCTGAGAGAGGAATAACTGTCAAAGTAAATGAGGAATATGTTCGGGCTAGATTGCATTTTGTTTCGAATATTCAAGGTGAATCTTATTGTGTTGCTTCTCTTCAAGGTCAATTCTTCATGAATACAACACAACTTTCGTTATATACAGGGTCAAACAAAATGAAAAGAACCCCATTTTCATGATTTATCTATTTATTTCATTTCCTGTAGTTTTTCAAGTTCATCGTATACTCTTCGGAATAATGCATCATGTCATCCTAAGAAGAAAAATTAACGATATTCCAGTTAGATATCGCAGCATTACTGTACTGTGCAGTTACCAAGGTAATCAAAGCAAAGCAATCAGCTCTAACCAAGTTAGCTTCAAACTTGTCTGTGATTGCTTGGGAACCCTTCAAGAGCTAGACAGTCGAAATAGACTCTCTAGCCTGGGTACCAGGCCACACAGGTTACAAGGAAAATGAGATAGGCCAAAGAATTCATCATAAACAATTGCCAAAATTCTCAGAGTACTTGCTAGCAGACAATAGGCGTAAAATCGAAATTATAGTTGGGCTCCTGATAAGGTGTTGTAGGCTCAACAACGGACTGACGGACATAACCATTCGTGAGTTCTGGCAAGAAGACGAGGAAACTTAAACATATATTCTGTCCTATTGCGAAAGTATGCCTGGGCTAAGGTTCTATATGAAGCGAAGAAAAAACGCTACCTCCAGGATATATAGGAACATCCTTCCTCAAAGACATATTAACATTTGCTGGGGTGATTCTTTGACACATTTTGAGAAAAAAACTTCCTATGAAGGTATGTCCTGAAAGTCTCAACTTTTGAGATACAGGGTGATGGAATTTTGAGAAAAAAACTGTTTTTTAATAATAACTGAGATAATATTTTAGACGTCTTCAGAATATTTGGTACATGTCTTTTATGCATCAAGGTGCATTTTGTGATGTACGAAATCTTTCATTTCCTCTACTAGTAGCGATTTCTTTTCTAAATTTTATCACCTTATATCTCAGAAGTTGAGACTTTCAGGAAGTTTACGGGAAGTTTTTTTCTTAAAATGTATCAAAGAATAACCCCTTCAAATATCAGCATGTCTTTAAGAAGCACCATGTATAAAAGACTTTAGAAACGGAATTCTATTATAATGAGAGATCGTACATAATAGATCGTATAGCTCGTACGTCTCATATTCCGATCTAATCTTTTCTATCCTTAGAAAAAGTGTTTTCCTTGTGCAATAATTACAAATCAGTCTAATTTTTCAGAGAACGAAATGAATTTGGAGATAATATAAATTTATATACCTACAACCTATAGGTACAATATCTTTCAAGAAATTACTGTTCATGGTGTCTATCGTCTTCGAAATATAATATCGTCAAAAAAAGCTAATTTTACTTATGTGCATGGTTAAATTTAGTTTTGTGTTAAGTTTCCTATGACAAAACCACGAACGTGAAAAATCAACCTCTATAGGTCATTTCTGTAACTGAAAAACCGCTAATGTGATTTATTTTCAAATGTTACAATACCAAATCACGGATGTTCTTTCAAAATGACGAATCTGCACATTCGTGGTTTTGCTTTAGGACCGACGATATGTAATATCTATGTATTTAAGACTTGCTACAAATGTAAACTTATATGAACGTAGTCAAATAAAATTCCACCAAATGTTATTTATGTCGTTTATGCCTAAGTCAAAATATTACATAGTTCCACAAAAAACATTTGCATGATATAACTATATCTCATGTTAATTTTCGAATTAATGTCTATCGTATTCATCGACGCTATAAAAGTTGTCAATCTGTTACCTTATTGATGGGTGATAAAATCAGTTCCTTGTTGAATGAATCTTTAAGTTGAACTAAACTGAACAGTCATTTTTGCAATGACGATTTTTCCTTCGCGATTAATCTTATCACAATTCATTAAATTTTGCTCTTCTTGGCATTGGTCACTCCAACTCCCTGTATGTAATACGATTTTTATTGTCCACTACCAGTTGAACAAGTGAAACCTAATCGAAAACCAAATAATTTCTAATTACAATTCCAGTCGCCTGATTCAGTCAAGTACAGTTCATAATGTAACGCTGTGCTAGATTTATATCGGGATTTATTATTGTTTTGTTTATAATTATTTTCTATTGTGCCACGGTGGCAAAAAATGTAATCGTGCACGCGCATTTTTCAAAAATACCATGAAATTACCACAGCTAATCCATTATGAGTACAACACCTGTATTTATAATATGAACGACTACTGTAACTGTAAGTCCAGTTTATTTATCATTGAACACTCACTATACAGGGCTACCTCATGTTTATGGGATTATGAAGCTTATTATTGTTATACGAATAAATTCGGCAATACATCAGTGTCAGTATATATTTTGGAGGTATTAGATGAAAACTCTTCAGATCATTCATGATGATGTTTTGGATAATTTTACCAACTCAGAGCTGGGTCCAAATTTTCGTACCTTCGCCTGTCGCCTGTCGCCTGACTATACTAATACTCTCTGCTGTTTCTCGCAAAATATCCTGTTCTTTGCCTCAACAACTGGATCGCGCACAAGGAAAATCATTCAAGTTCAGCTCAAAACATATACAACAAACTACTGACATGAAAGCATTGTTATTTCATTAATTACGAAACAGAAGACCATTTAATGGTGCTGTTAAGAATATCTTTCGTGTAACGCGATCCAAATAACAGTTTTATCATCAGTTAGTGAAAAGCCATCACGATCTCGAACTTTTCTCATTGTCATGATACCGAAATTGTTGTATACGGAGTGGCTATAACTCATTTGGCTTTTAATTCGGAACGTTAATGGACACAATCAATTTTGCTAATAACGTAATCTGTCTTAAAATTGAATGAAGATCGAGCAGAGATTGGACAAGAATTTTGATTGGTTGATTATATACTGGAGATCGTTATTTTGGAGCGGAGGTGCAAAAGTTTGAGGTGATTAAAAATGTGATGCTTTATTATGAGGCCCGTTCACCTTAAAAAATATAGCAATATAAGAACCTCATGAGTAAGATTTATTTATATAGGGTGTTCGATTATTGTTAAAAACCTGTTTTTCAGTTCTTTTGAACCATAATTGATTCTTCACTATTCGTACGTATGAAATCAGACAGTTCTTTTGAACTATAAATCATTATTCACTTTTTATACCCACGAAATCTGAAAGTGTGTTTTTAGTTTTACAACTCTGAAGAACCCGTCCGTTATATTTAGTGAATTGGTCATACATTGCATATGTATTTCCTCAATCCTGCCCAATCGTGAACTCATCAGATGTATTTGTTGACATTTTTTCTAGAAGGATATCCAGATGCTCAAGAACTAGTTCTTCAATGTTTCAGGTGTTTAGCACATTCATTAGATACTTAAGGTAGTTGTCGTGATTTTGATGTAGTGTCAGAAAATTCTAAATTTTTGTGTACTTCCTGACAGTAAAACATCCTATTTTTAAACTCTTCTCATACTTTTGCAAATGTATCTGCCTCACATTCTGCAACAATACGTTGTTTTGAATTGTCAATAAACATAAACAAAATTAGCATCATTGAATAGGTTTTTTTGATACCTTTTAAAAGAAGTGTCGCTTGCAGAAATATTTCAATGGTCATACTGACATAAATTTTGGACATTGTTGTGGTTTATATTCTAGACGACGCATGAATTTTGCATAATCTTTATGATCACCTGAACATGGGGAATCGATTCGTTTTTCAACCATTCCGATTAGGGATGATAATTTCAATAAATAAATTCCGATTATCGTTATTCGAATGGAGTCATCTTCCACCAGGGAGCAAGCTGACGTGATTTTAACGTCATTTTTTCGACACCAGACACGTCCTGCTGACGAAAAGAATGACGCCATAAAGACGGTAGGATGACGTGATTATGTCACAGACCAAAGACGTCATTCTGTAACGTCATTATGACGTTATATTTCGACGTTAATGGGCCGTCCCTATTTATTATATATATATTGATATTGGTTCAAAATTATTTGTATTCACTTGCTAGTCTCAAGCTCATATTATTTGGATGTTAGTGCATATACAAATAAATATCCTATCTATGATGTTATAAGGTCTGTAAATAAAATCACAATTAGAGAACGAAAATCTATATGTTCCATCGGCATCAAAGGATATAATAAAGATATAATGAAATATAATATATATTCATATTATATATATAAAATAACAGTTTGAGTAGAGGGAGTTATTTTTTTGACCTATGAGGATCACAATTATCAAGAGTAAAATTGTTAACTCAAAACATTTGAATTAAATCAAAAATTGATTAGCTCATTAGGAAGAAAAAATGCCAAATTTTATTGTGAATAGTTGATGTAGGAGTACTTGTTCCACTTGTTGGGGATGTGAGAGGAGTAGAAATCCCCAAGGCACAGGAACTTTCTAGAAATAAAAAATTATTGTTAAAAAATATATATTATTTGATGGTTAATGACCAATAGATAAATGAAAACTCTACTATTATTCACAAACTATTAAAACAAAAAATTTCAAAAATATACAGATGTGATAGTATTTTAAAAATTTCATTTGGTCCAACAAATTGTTGAAAGTTCTGTCTTCTAGATTACCACCAGTTACAACAGATATGTAGGAAAAAACCATTGGAAGAGTAAGAAAGAAAGAAGTACCTTGAGTTGTCTGAACAGAAAGTTATTTGTGCAGACTCATCTCAAGATCTTTCATAGCTTAGAAGAGTCGACTCTATTTATTATACAGTTAACCAAAATAAGTGAATTGTGTATATATAACTAATATTCTTTTTTTTTCTATAGGTAGATTCACTGATAAGAAGCTTCTTTTCACACATTAATTTGGACTCTCATCATATGTTTCTTGATTTTTCATCAAATTATTTCAGTATCTCGACAAAAAATCCTAGTGAGTTTAATCAGCACACTAACCTTAAGGATACAATTATTTTCACAATAAGGAAAAAGCCTTACAATAACGTAGCATCATGATATAGGTACATGAATCATGGTAAGTGGTGAGTACATGACATCAAACTACAAAATACACTTATAATAAGTAGGGTTTTGATACTCTGGATGAGTATCCAATACATGCAATAATACGCCAATAGACCAAAAATGAAACTTACCTCACAAATCACTAGTAAAGGAAATGCACAATTCACAACCGACGGTCGGAAATCGACTTCTGTAATCAATAGGAAATTTCAATCGAAATCGAATACATAAGAACCTCAAAATTTTAGTGATAATGGCGTGTGCGTCGTCAACGTTGCGTGTTGGCTTGTGGCCGAACTTGTCCGATACCGATAACTCCGGTGATTGCCGAACGCCAAACCAAAACGATTTGCTTTGAAGCGCCAAATTCAAACTGTTTTTCAATGAGTTGATAATCATACGAACCTCATAAAAGATGGGCTGTGGTTGAATAATAATACCTATATTGCGTCTGTCTATTCGCCTAAAGAGAAATTTGATTCCATTCTGTACCTACAATGTACACTTGCCTATACACACGTCAAGGTATCTATGGTAAACTTTCGTTTAACTTTTGCATTTCGATGAAAAATATTTAGGAACCTATAAGGATCATTGGAATAATCATCAAAATGCAAAAATATAAAACAATGAGTCAACGTTCTATAATGACGTAAGAATGTCGTCAAACTAACGTCTTGATTATGACGTCTACAGTACGTTCAGGAAATGACGTCAGTATCACGTCATTTTTTGGTAATATGACGTTGCGGACCAATAAATACCAAAAAGAGACGTCATTATGACGTCAGCTTGCTGCCTGGGCCGTAATGGGATGGATTCGTTCAGCCAGTGGAGGATAACTTCTTACAGATATTTGAAATATTCTTTACCATAACCCACTGATGAACTATATATGTCTTTTCACGAATCTTGTCTTAACATGAGTATTCGCAATCTTATTACAAGAATAATCAGCAGATAGTTCGGCTGTGGTCGGCTTTTATCATAGCGATAATGCCGCATTCGTACGTATCTATACGTCGGAAGTATCATGTGACGTTGAGAAAATGAAAAAAAAAACGCTTAGTTATCATAAAATACGATCACGTATATTGTTAATGTCTACTAAATGTAGATCTGGAACTCCGCGTATCCTTGTGACCAAATAGTTAGGTGAAACTAAGAAACAGAAAGTCTGTTCAATAAAGCAAAGATAGTTTGCTAATAGATAGCTGAATTGATTTGTTATTAGATTTTCTGTCTACAATCAGCCGGTGTATCATTATGGCCTCAGTTAGTAATCACCAACGAATTAATTGATTCAGTATGGATTATTTTGATTGCAAACCTACAATAATATAAATAACAATCAACCATACCACTAAGTAAAATGAATTACGTCTGAACCAGAATAATCTAGTGAGAAAAACGTACAACTCGATTCTCAATCATTAACACACAGAAAGCAAGTGGGTTGTTTTTAATTGCAATCTCTCAATTATTTTAAAATCAACGTTCGCGTGAAAACTGAGGACTATTTATTCCAGAAAAACTGTGTGGGTGGAATTCTCGTTATCTGCTTTGAAGATGTAAGTAATTTTTTTTCAAGATATTTCCACAGATAAATCGTCAGATATTTATTTTTGTGCTGTATAAACATTGATATCGAAATCACTTTCTGAGGTAGGTATGTAGTATTTGATTGATTATGCACATGAAGTTGAAATACACTTTGTCACATTCATAGCTTACTCATTGGATACATGAAAATTTCAGGACCGTGAACTGAAACTTTCAAAAATAATCAGTTTCGGAGATTACAGTATGAGGACATTGTTGAAGACATGAATAGTCCTAATTGATTTCGTCTCACCTAGGCTGAACACCCTGTATATGGAATATGTCTGAATTGTGTATCTTCGCGAATTCAAAAACTTCCGCTCCATTTTTTTGTTCTGTAATTACATTCCCATCCGAGTTATTCAACTTACACACCGTAACGAGCCACCTTATAGGCCAAATTTTTCAGCTGACCTATTGACAATTCCACCATTTCAATAGTTCATTGGGTAACCATCATTCTGTCGCAAAGTGAAACTGTTTCATGCAAAATTTATTTTCACTTCGCTACCAATATTGTTCCCGAATCCCTAACTTTCTCGAATCATTTCTTGCTACTTTCTTGTGGTCGTGTGTTCAACAATCAGAGCCCTGCACGCCGATTACAAAACATCCTGTATTTCCCGTGAAATCTCCTACTTATTCTAGGATTATTGCGTTTCAACTAATGCAGAATTGAGTAGTTCGTCCGGATAAGATCACTATGTAAACACATCTCATTTACTCTCTCGAACACCTCGTTGGATTTATCAGCGAAACACCGTTTGTGCGATCTACTTCCGGAATAAATTTTAACAAGCAATTTATGGTCGCTTCGTGCTCTTAAACTTCAAAAAGTTGTGCTCGCAGATTCACGATCAGCATGACCTCTCGGCGTGTCGACTTATTAAAATCCGATGTGGTATTGAACGATATGATGCAACAGTTCCATTTGGACCATTATTGTGAAATCAGAATAGTATATTGTTGTGGGAATGGATAGTTATGTCTCAAGACGACCAATTCTCCATGTTTCAGGGTCCACCTTGAATAAATCACAATTTTTACATGCTTTATATTAGAGTTGAATGTATGTAACTTCACGGGTGGTGCCATCAATTGAACGAATCGAAAAGTTTTTCATCACCGATGGCTTCCAATGACAATGGTAATAGTTACAGGTTTCTCTCAATCACCTAGATCGGGGTGATTATCGTATTATCATGCATTTATTTGTCACTTATCTGAGACTGGCTTAATCGTATTGCACAAATGTGATCTCATCGGTTACGTTTCAAGGGATCATGACAAAGGTACCATAAATCTACCACAAAGTGGTTTCTTTACGATCAGTTGAGATCAAAAACTAAAAATCATGCTTTCATGAAAAAAAGTATCCATACAGAATTAAGTTGATTAGGAAAGACATTGTTAGTGTAAAATAAGCGTGGGGTACTACGAAGATCAGTTTTCATAAAGCTCCTCACACTTTTTTTGAATAACAATGTTCTTCTCCATCAATTCAATTCCATATCGATGATTATTTTCGCCTTCTCAGTTCACCATTGAAGCATATTTCTCAGTTTTCATGAACTATATCAATTTTTTTCGTGTTTAGGTACCAGAGTGATTCGTGATGAACTTTCAATCAGAAATTCAGACCTCGAAATAAATTATCAAAGTTGAAGCTGATTCCAAATCCTTCGTTATTTATCTGCAATCAATTATGGATTACATGGTTGCTCATTGCCGAAATTCATCTGTTGATACGAAAAACTATTCAAAGGAAACTAAATAATTGATCCTATTAGGTATCAGATCCTTCGAAATGCTCATCCTGAATTGAAGAGACTGGCACGAAAACCACACTAGAACAGAGCAAGGTAGACTGATCTGTTATACAAATGGATTAAGAACCGCCCTTTTTATCGTCTCATTTCTTGAGGAGAAACACTTCTGTTCTCGTGGTGAACACACTTCAGTGTTCCAGGCATCAATCTTTGCAAGTCTTCGATGTTTAAAAATATCAGAATCAGATGGTCCCCATGAGAAAGGGGATCCATTCATTCGTATAGTCAGACTAACCTTAAAGGTCTCGCAGGGCACAAAGTAAAATCCTGACTCATCTGGAAAAGTATCTACTTTTGACACCGTTGACGTCAAATAAGGTTGAACTGATATGGTTATCTGGACACAGTAGAATAGATGGTAAGGAAAGAACTGATGAACTAACTCAGCTACACCCTCGAAGCTATCCAATATTGGTGAGAATATTTTTGGAGGAAGTGCTTGCTCTTACTTCAGGTAACACCTACATCATCCTCTATCATAATCTGTCAATCCCTACAAGTTATATAAACTCTTCACAGCCTATATATTCAACTGAGTAAAATCATTTCGAGTTAACAAGTTCCAAGTGGAACAAGATTATACTTATAGGTCGCCGTTTATACGGTCAAGATTTATCGGCGAAGCTATATTTGGAAATATTGGAACATAAGTGCCGAGAGATGGTTCGTATGAATTATTCAAGATATTTATTTCGCTCTGTGTTCCGGGTTATCATTTTATAATGTTAGCTCGGACTTCATACAGGATGATGACGAGAGCGAACGCTTCATGAAATCATCCAGCAGCATCCATTTCTCTCTTGTGAATCTTGCTTTGTCAGAAGAGTCAGAAAAGTCATCGACATCAACGATATATCCAGTGTGCAATGGAAGAAAGTTGTTGAGTGCCTGATCTGAAGAATATGATTATTGTGGTAGGAATAATGCCATTATTCCATTAATTGGTGATATGGTGTATTGTCTTGGAAGTTTGAGCTGCACCCACTTTGAACAGAACATTTAGATACCCAAGTATCTCAACCATCCCAATAAATTTCACTCCATGTGAAGCAAACAACAAAAAAATGTTTACTCGAAATGCTCACAAAATGATAGCTGTCAAATTCATACGGGAATATAAATGTAAGGAATAACTAAAAATTATTTGACTCTGATACTAGCAGTGTCATCTATGTGTCAAATTATCAACTTTTCAGTCCACTTAACTCCAGTTTATTGGTATGACATTTTTTCCAAGCTTGCCAATTCACAATGGTTGATTGGTTCGCCTTTGTAATTAGCAGATAAAAGTATTCAGAGAGTCTAAGAATGGAATTGATCTTCAATATCTAACTCCTCACTTCAACTCAATGTTGAATTTTTGTGCAGAGACAAGGTTATCTGAATCAGTTTTCATTTTGACTATCAATTCAACCTGTATAATTCTAGGCACGTTGTGCTGGGACACCCTGTGTTACAATCATACTGAGTATTGAAATAATTGCATTCATTTCACGGGGATAGAGGAGTTTATCTTTTTGTGAATGCGTTATGAAAAAGGAATAACCATCTACGAGTATCACATCGAAATCAGATTACATTAATGTTTGAACAACCTTGTCTACATGATCCTAGGGTGCCACGGCATGATTTTATTGTACCGAAGTGTTTTTTTCCTGCATCGTCTGATGCGAAACGTGACTTGAACTTTCCATAGCGTGATATCGATTCGCGTAAAACGAAGAATCGTCTTTATTATACATTTTTCACGCCGTCTCCGAATTCTTTACTTGCAATTTGAACTTGTCAAGGTTGGAAAACGTCCTTTCGAACCGTAAGCGTCTATTATTTAGAGTTTCACGCTCAATCAAAGCAAGCTTTTGATCATCTGGAGATGGTTGAAGAGGTTTTCAACACCTGAGGTGCGATTTTCAAAAGGGAGTGGACCAACTGCTCCAGTTTGAGGAGATTTAGTCTGGAAATTTACCAATGCAAAATTTTGTGTTACGACTAGATTTTTTCTGTGGCTTCGCTCGCATTTGAGCTGATTAATGAGTATCAGGAATAATTCCTCCAAGTGCTAGGCAATCGAAATAGAATATGAAGGGTGGAGCACCACATACGACACGGTCTCTGTAAACCAAACCATTGAATATTTCGGAAATTTCTTCTTTTCATCGTTTGTATACTCATTGAGGCTGCAAGAGGAAATTATTTTGACTCCGATAGAATCCGTTTCCCAATATTATACAGGACGTTCAAAATTCATTGTCACTTTTTCATAATCTCAAACGCAGATAACTTTGCTATTTTGAATAGAACACCCTATATTTTTTTAATCTGAACAATACGAAATTCGATTATCTTTCATTTTATATTGAGGTTTCTTATACCTAGCTTGAATAGTTTTCAAGATATTGGCATTTTCAAATTCTTTGAATCGAGAGAGCTGTGAAACGACATTTATTTGATTTGGTAACAGAATCCTCATTGACAGTTATTATACTTCACTTCATCGAACATTTTACTGTTATTTAGATCCATATTTATCTCAAATTTACTGTCCGACAGTTTTTGAATATGTGCTTTTCACAAAGGTGGATTGGTAGGGGAGGACCACGAAATTGGCCAGCGAGATCATATGTAAGATGTTCCATTGAGAAACGAAAATGAGTCAACGCCATGTAGAGCTCACTAAGTTCAGAATATACTATATATCTGAAGTTTCAGAAGCGAGACATATGGTGTTTCAACAATTCTGATTATTTCTCTGAGTCAAAATATCGGAAATATAATAAAAAATAATCCTTATTCGGTAAAATATCACAAAATTGAATTCAACATCATCTTTGTTTTTTCAATCTACAGACTCTGTTGGATTCAATTCAAGTTATGGAATGCTAAATGACATTGAAGAAGCTACACTCTGAAGAACAATTTTCTCAAATTCTATGTGAAATGCCCTTTGATAGCTGATGATCCAAAATATGTCCAACTCGTAACAGTTCTCATTGAAACCTGCATTTCGAGAAGTAGATTCCTATCGACCAACCCTGCTCATCGTAAAATACCTCACAATATCTACATTCAATTAAGCTTTACCAAATACGCGAATTCCTAATGGCGAGACTCAATGCCTTATGTAAAGCAATCTTCTCTATTAACATAAAGCATAATTCTGTTTATGCACTGGTACGTAGGTCCTTAATAAGAAAATATGGCGCACATCATCCGTTCCAAATAAGCCCATGGCCTACTCATACCCATAATTCAAACATCGTTATATAACTCTATGATATCGGATCTCAGGAAATCCACTACAATGTTTGTGGATTCTCGCGTGTTTTCCTGATTATTGCAGAAATCATCGGTTATGGTTGATCGTAAATAAGGCTCACAGGAACCATTACAGTATTTGAGTGATTCACAGATACAGTATATGGGAAATAATTTATCTTCAATGAGGGTTCGAAGAAAAGCTTGATATATATTGGGAGAATAACAATTTTTCTTCGAATAACTCGAACTAGAGATATTTAACTGTCGTTCGACACAGAATGAGACGCTGTCTACGTTGCCATCAGAGAGAGGGTACTCGAATATTTGAAATGGAGTAGTGAATACCCAAGTTTTTCTGAGTATGAGCAAGTCTGTGGAAAGTTGGTCCAAACTAAGAGATAGATTGATTTGATTAATTCATTCTTGCTAGTTAATTGTAAAATTGTTCTGCAAATGATTGTTCATTTTGATAATGATTATGATTTTTCCACTTTGTCTCATATTCAATGAATATTAGCCATCCTATGACCCAACTTTGTTTCAGACCATT
This sequence comes from Plagiodera versicolora, assembly GCA_037013635.1. NCBI lineage: Eukaryota > Metazoa > Arthropoda > Insecta > Coleoptera > Chrysomelidae > Plagiodera > Plagiodera versicolora. The sequence continues at coordinate 3,068,612 of CM072991.1, read as the reverse complement.
CAATGTCAATGTTTTGATGTCATTTCGTTGTTTGTATTTTACGTGTTTATTCGATCTACTTATGTGATTCAGAACAAAGGAAGTTATTATTATCATCATCAATGGGTTAGTTGGTCTGCTATCCCTAATTCATTGTTTTTTCCGATGTTTGAAGATCTAGTACTTTTTCTGAAGTTAAATTCGCATAATTGGAATGGAATGTGCTTCTGAGAGCTTCCTCACTGCCTCCAATGTGTACGTCCTCTAGTTATGTGAGAATTCCGTGTCTAGGCCTATCTTTTTAACTATACTCCATAGGCCCTCGATTTACCGGGAAGTTTGCAGTTTTTCTTTACTTTAGCAGTAGTACAGAATGTCAGCTGTGATTTCCGTCTTCTTGAAAAAAAAACTACAAATGGTTGCAACTGTGAGTCTGATACTGTTTATAGGTTCAGTGAGCCTTCAATATCAATTGTCAGCAGCTCAACCATGATTCTGATTGCTCGCCTGTTGTGACCTGAAAGACACTCTGAGAATTCTGGTTCTTGGCCATGAAGGAATGCAAAGTCTTTGGTTTTTCCTCCGTTTCGAACAACTTAATTTTTTTCTTCTCAAATCATTCTGGTATTGATGATTATATACCGAAAATTTCCAGTTTGCTCATCAACAATCAAGTCATGATAATTACTTTACGGCAAATAAAAATGATATCGTTGTGTAACAGAATTGATTCCTGGGTAATAATTTGAAAGCCTGAAAAATTGCCTCACATATATCGGTCACACTATTTAAATAGATTTGAGATGATTACATGTTATTGAGCCATGACTAATTAAAGTTCTAGCTTTCATCAACGTACCCGAATGTTACCAATATTTCGTTATACTTCGAATATTCAAACAATGATCTCCTCATGTGTTCTCTTGTATCGACCAATAATCATTCAGGTCTAACCAATGATTATTTCATTTTGAATGGCAATCTTCTTTTACCATTTCTACGATGATTCCATGAAGATTCATTTCTAATGATCGAAGCATCTTTCCTCGACTTCGTGAATTCGCTATTAAATTCGGACGGTACTGTTATGTGACTAATTATTCCACTTTGTTTTTTCACTTAACGCTATTACTGAATTATCCAGAGCTCAAAAAGGTCCATTTCATACAGTAATGGATATACTTCGTTCAAAGTATTGTGGTTCAATGAGAGCGGAGAGTATAGCTTGCCAAAAATTGAGAGAGCATTAAAATTTCTCCATAAATTGGCTCTCGCAACCACCGTAGATGGCGCTACAAAATGTAATTAAAAATGATCAACAAAACGATAACAGTGAATTGACAGTGAAAATAACAGAATATTCTGATGCTTCAATGATTGAAAAAGTTTCGGCAACGTATGTTTGTGTGCCAGATATCATGGAATCATGTGGCCTATTTATTTTTCGATTCGACCCTATCCGACATTTCAGGACATCTCGGGTTCATGATATTCTTGGTTAGAATAATAGGAGAAACAGAACAAATGTTGAAAATAATCGAAATCTCCTCTAGATTAACTAACGAATACAAATTCGTTTGATTCAAGTGATGTTTGGAGAAACCGGTCGGTATAGAGGTATTTTCATTGTAATAATTCACATTGCAACATCAAAAAAATTGAGTGTTTCAGTGTGAAATTACTTGGTGCTGAATATAAATCATAATCAACACTTATTAGATATATATCGTTAATTTGAAAATACCAAGATTTATCTTAACTTGAGTGGTACACAACTGAATCTGGGTCTTGCACATTATTATTAAACAATTCCATCGTTGAGAAAGACAGGTAGGTTGGTTGAAGCTGTACTTCTGGGTTCTGAATTATGCAAGAGATATCTATTTAAATAAATTAGTCTGGGGATAAAATGTTATCATGAAGTATGTGTCTCAAAGTAAATGGCGATCGTGCATATAATAACTCAATTCTTGAAATTGTTTATTGAATGTATAACAGGGTTTTATTGGTTATACAATAATCTATGGAAATTATATAATTCACGGAATGAGATATAGTACACAGTATGGAGTTAACCGTCACCTTTTAATGGAATTCTGATTGAAACAATCACATATATAAGTTATATGGATAGTAACGAGTGTATTCATTCAAAAACTTGTCACATTTCCATTATCCTGTGCGGAAAATAACTCTAACAAGATGCAGACAAAATTGAAAAAGCTGGGACCCGTCAATTTTCCATTTCAAACGGGGTATTTCTCAACAAAACCCCTTCCCTAGATAGCCATATCCCCATTTTTTTCGATAGAAAGGGGGGTCGTGCAATACGACTGTATTTTTATGTAAGGAAGTTATGAATGGAAGTATTTGAATTCTACTTCTGAAATCTTTTTATAACGGTCAATCACACGAACCGTCTAGCTATTTAAAAAAATTGAGGTTGTAGCTATCGAGCAGTGGCGATAGAAGGGTGATATTTTTTAGTATAAACACCATGTGCTATATGAAAATTAACGAGTCTGTGCAATTTTTGTTATTGTCTTCAGTAAAAGGAATTGAAGGGAGTAGACTCACAATCCGCACTGTGCTTGACATATAAGCATTTATCGAGATACATGCTAATACTGTTTTAATAATCGAATTGATTCCGAAGTTTCCCATATTGCAGTATGGACGATTGAAACCCTTCCTCATTGTATAAGTAATGTGACACTTTGTTATTTGCGTCTATTTGTACCTGCATAATAATATTTGTGTAGGTTTCAACCATACTTTATGAGAACAATCAATATAACCACAAGGAAATTCCACTAAATTCCCTTCGTTTTCCGATGTTGTTCTACATTTGAAACTCGCGAAACCGTCCATTACAATAATTGCACCTATAAAAGAAGACAAGATAGACTCTTCAATTGTACCTGCCCTTCGGCTATATCAGTCACAATCATTATCGAGCACAATTGGGTTAGAGATCCCACAAAATTGATTGTTTATGATTATTGGATGCAAATTGAAAAGAGAATAGATGTCTATTGTTCATTCGGCGGAATTAACGGTCTAACGTTTTCAGGTAGAGTTTCGAACGAGAGGAGTAGATCAATTTCTCAATATCAATAAATAACCACCCTGCTGAGTATGTTTCGGCAGAATTTGGTGAAATTGAACACCATATATCTCGCTTTCAAAACTACTGATACCCCACATATATGGTACATTCTGAACCAGCTCGGTGAACTCATTTCTGATGTTTCCTGACGGAGCACTCTGTATATTCGATTGAAACATATGTGAATTCATTCTCTCTAATGAATTCAAGAACTCTTGAACCGTTTATAGGAGATTGAGAATACTTATAAGGAGGATACCAGGAAAGTCCCCCTGTTGGGCAATTTTGACAGATTTTCATAATTTTCATTTCTCGTTATCATACATTACCTGACATCGATGTATCTTGACTAATTACGAACTCTAGCAATAACATATCTATTAGAACTATGTGGAATCAGCACTGTTTGCAATAGTGGAAACATCTTTACTAAGAGTTATGGTTTCATGAATTTTTTATACACCTCGCACTATCCTGGATAGCACATAACATCATCATAACGTGATGATATTTTCCAGGAATCCAAAAATAAGCGTGGAATATTGAAATCGCGAATAGAATCAAACACATTCGAATGATTCCCCTTATTTTAGTTGAATTGAATTTTGCGTCGTTCAAGAATCTTCGATAATCCTGATATGTAACACGGATGCCTAATGGCATTCGAGTACTTTCCAGGTCATATTTGTGGACATTTCAAATCAATGGAGGGTTGAAATGGGCGATAAGTATTTGGTAAGGGAAACGTTAATGATTGTTTACTATTTCATTATGGGTATGTGAATAATCAATCAACAGAAGTGTTATGTTTGAAGGACACTTTGTATTTCAAATCCTGATTATTCAATAATACTGAGCATACATTTGTATTGAACTGATTCAGAATAGAGAATCAGTGATTAGGTTAACCACCAATCAATCTACTAATTTTTTAGTTGGAATTTACCTCGACACGAATCTGTGCCTCGGTATATCCTGATTCATCAGTTCTAAATCCCCATAGAATATTTGTTATAATTTTCGAAATTTTCTGAAGAATGTTCATACCAGTTTTATAGAATCACATATTCGATCTAATTCGATAGTCCATAGAGTATTTTCAAATATATCAATCTGTCTCTAGTAACATATCGAAAACGATAAACCAGTTAATAGAGGGTTTTTCCAGTATTTTTATATTCTGAAGATATTGTATCAAGAGATGACTCGATCCCTTCCAATTGTTGATAAAAAACAGAATGGTATAGTTGTGAAATTCAGAACAGTGTGAAAACGTGGTGAAGTTGCTTTCAAAATTTAGGACATGAAAAATGAAAATTAAAAAATAATCATCGGAGATTGTATTTTTCCTCCAACTGAAGGTATATCTGATAGGGACTAAGAAAATATTATTTAATTCTTCAGCGATCATCATGCGATCTACATTTGTTCCTACGTATTTTGTGTACGAAATTGCTAATTTCATCGTGAACAAACCGATATATCTGTTTCAAACTTGAATATTTCACCTTCTCTGTTTTGTGAATTATCTACCAATATTACAGTAATCCAGCAATTATTTTCATTTTCCTTGGACATGTTGAACCTTTACGTTTCAGTGAATTGTTCAATCTGAAAATCCCTCATGGACAATCTGATGGTAGCTTTTATGAAAGTTCATAAAACGAGTGAGTGCTATTTGGGATTGATTCAAACGAATATGTGAAGATTGTTTAGAGCAAACTAGTCCAGTGTAGGCCACTGTGATCCTTGACAATATAGTTTCATGCCCTATTACCAGACAGAAATGAATAACAACAAAGTGATAGTCAAGTTCGTTTCTAACAGACTTCGAACCCATAAACAATAGCTGCGGCCATATTAAATCATTTATAGATATATCTCGTATATTCCGTACCTCATAGCTGTTCATATTTTCATTTCTGTCTCCTAACAATGTGCGTGGAAATATATGAGAGAGAAAAGATTTAAACTGGTTATGCGAGGAGACTGGTTCTAACTTTAGCTGGGTTGGTTCTATCCATTGAAAATACAATTTTCAAGTACCATTGTTTTACGGTTTGGTAAGGAGCCGTCATCTCGATCGATAATTTTTTGATTCGTCCACAAAAAATTTATATTGCCTGGGATGTTTCCGAATTTTTTTAAATTTTGCACAACTTTCTTCATTGTCCGTGAAGAAACAAATGCATTATAGTAGAATAAGTTCAATAATTTGGTGGGGTTACCCAATCTGAAATCAACAGAAATTGTTGAGAATGAATCAAGAAAATACAGGAAGGACTTCACTATGAAAAGTGCATCACCCTATTTTACTGGGTCTCATTGCTAGCCGACCAAGATGCATAGAAAAATTATCGGCAGAACTCCAATGTGATTTCTTATAGAAGTTGAGTGGATTTCGTTGACTGGTTGAATCAAGACACACTTATATATTCCGAAAACTCTCAATGAAGTAGAATGCTGCAATTTATATCCTGATCAGAATCATAGAGACAAATTAATATTACATGGATATTTATTCCGTAGAGCTCGAAGATAATATTGCTTTTCAAGACAGGTGATTTTTATCTTGGAAATTGTTGTATTCTCATGAAAGTTTCATACATTATAGCCAGTGTTCTGTTCAGAGTAATATCATGAGTTTCATGTATCACTGGAAATATTAATCAGGTGAGCAATTGTTTAGAATGATACAAAAATCAATATGGAGGCTTGAATATTTTTCAATCAATCATGATCAAGAAAAGTTATGTTTGTCCTCACAGGGTTGTTCATCAGGACATAATATTCTTGCTATAATAAAAAGTAATGGAAAAATTGGAAAGTGTATTTCACATATCATGAAACGCCCTGTATGTTATGCGATTGGACTTCATCTTCTGATGAATTTCGATTTGTGTCACGTAAGATACACTGCAACGATTACGTCATAGCGTAATTTCACTGAAAATTTTCCCGGATACGCTCGTGTTTGTATCCTTGAGAAGGTCACTGGCTTGTCGTAGCTACGGCACTAGCGAGTGAACAGTGTTGCCAAATATGCAGATCAAACTTTCACCAGGAATCTTCTGACAGTCGATTTCTCCTCAAGCATCACCATTTCTCAGTAACGTTGTCAGAATTTCTTGATTTCTATCAAAGATAACTTTTATGTTCCCCATGTTGTTCATGAATTTCATAGGATTATTTTTGGCGGTGGTTTCAACATTTCTGGGGTTTGGAGCAATTCATGGAACATCGGCAACACTGCTGATGTGGGCTCGCAACCTCTTTGGTACCAACGTTGAACCACACGACCTGTATAAATCACAATGCAATATCGACGCCTCCGGTTTGTGTAAGAAGCATAAAAAGAAGCTGAAGGTATGGCATTCGATGAAGAACAAGTTGATTTTTGGTACCCAAGTTGTGGTACAATTTTGTTGATACAAGTCTTAAACAGAATGATCGTTTTGTGTTCATCAATAGTCATGAATATTTGTGGGTTTTATTTTTGTGTAATACATATGATGCCGTCTAGATTATTGGATATTTTCAAGTCATTTATCAGTATGAAACAAGTGTCCCTCGAAGATTGGAGGTGTTGAATGGATACGATTCAGGAACAAAGGGAGTTCCGCTACTAATTACTATAGCTTATTGTGTTGCATATGACAAATGTTTTTGGCAATTTTCATACAATTTTATCACGATAAATTGATTTATGCGAATTGTTTATTTTCATCAATTTCATCGAAAATAATAGATGAATACCTATTTATCATTTAAGCATCCTGATACCATACATAAACATAAATATGAATGCAATTAAGTGAGATATGTGATACTATTATTAAAAAAAAGAAATATAAGAAATATTGAAAATAAAAGATACTAATTGAAATAACATGTATAAACAAGATATAAATATAATGTAATGTTTTGAGATGAATCAAGTTATGATATATGATGCAAATTGAGGATGGGATAAACTCTATCCCAAGAGTGATGCTCCAGAATGGTGAGTATTTGCAAACGGTTGTTTTTCATAAAGAAATTTCAAGAATTGCTATTTAAATCAACACTAAATGAAACGAGATTCAAATTATATATCCTTTCTTAATTAACATCTGAAAACAATGAGCATTTGGAGACCACCTCCATTAGTCAAAACATCAATGTATGTAAATTGTTTCACTTTAAAAATGATTCCATCACCACGATTCTGCAGTTTTGTAGTCTTTCTATTGAGAGAGTTTGCCCCATTCTTGATTGAAGAAAAATAACTCCTTCAGTATTTCAATGGATACTTATTTGAAATGATCATCAAATGACAGAAAGTTATCTACGTGAAATGATCCTTCAACATCGCACTGCTGCCAAATGATGTAACTATGAGCTCGAAATAGATCAGGCCAAATCCCTGATAACGGAAAAACTGAATAATTAAATCATGAACTGTTCCATAAATTCAACTTTCTGTACGAACAAAATAGTTCCAACATGATTTTTTCGATCGATTATTGTTGATAGATCATTAGAAACGTTCAATACGTAATTCTGTTTTTTTTTCTACGACACTGTTAGTAGTCTTATACTGACTGAAACTAACCGGTCTTCAAGTGAGCGCACAATGAAGACATACGTGTTCTGATAGTCTCCTGCTATGGACAACTGTATGACAATCCGGTGGATTTTTTAAGAGTATACCGGACTGTAGAGGAGACACTGCATGAATACAATGCTAATTTTTTGCACCACCACTCGACTACTGCGATAGTTATGGAGATATATGAAATTGTCGCATGGAACTCTGTATGTGCCTGTTGGTGCTTGTGTGTCGAGATATTCATGATTTTCAGCGAATACATAAGTTGAAATTCAGATGATGAAACATCGTGACATTTCTTTAGAGTTCCATGCATTTTTTCCTACCGTCAGGACGAACTAAAAACTGAAAAACTAATCGAATTTCCAATATCTTGAGAACTAGGAATTTTGCCCACAGAAATCAATTGAATGATTCAGGTTATTTAAAGGAGTAATCAAAAGTCGTGTTATGTATGCAAACGTCATTCTTGACATACAGTTTCTTATATCTGACTATTTCCCTCATATGTTAAAATTCCTATTTGAAATGACAAAATTTTCACTGATTACAACGACAATCTGCACGCTAACAGGTGACAAGGGCGATTTTCACTTAATAAAACGTCATTTATTTCTAAACAATTATTTTCTTCATTCGCACCGGATAATTATTCGGGAAATAGTCCACAAAATATGTTTGGTGCATGTGGAATTTTTGAAAATTTTGCATTCAAATGTTTTGCCTTCAAGAAACAGCATTCATGCATTTTTCTTGTTATTTACCAAAAAGTGCCCGAGCCTATGGCTCCCATCTATTTCTAGGCAACAAATTTTCATGCAGAATTTTCGACAATTTCACATGCACTCAACATATGATTAAAGAAAAGCTGTCAGAAATCCTATCCTCTCCTGAAACATAATATCCAGTATTGCATCTGATGATGTTTACGATATATTGTGTTTTTCTGTGATGATTATCCTTTCTTTTTCAGTTTTGTTTTCTGATGTTTTTCAGTGTTTCCAAACCATAATTCATCACCTATTTTCTTGATTCATATTCAATTTGTACAGATGACTGTGCCTTGATTTTTGAATTGATGTTGAGAATGAGAAATATATACTGGGTGGGTCACGGTGGATGGTACCTTAGACGTATAAGAAGAACGGAACAATGCATACTCTACTCATATTATAGTTTGGCAAATTCGATGGTAAAAAGCTGTATTTTGCTTAGGATATTGATGAAAGAAGGTTTCCACCGAGTGTGACGTGAAAATCAACTTTGAATGCATAGATTTCATAAAATCAACTGAAACACTTGCACTTTCCGATGGAGTTGAAGACCACCTTCCTAGTTTGCCATGAATCCAAATCATAGTGAATGGAAATAAAACTCAGCATCACTATATTTGTCATCTTACGATGAGTTGCACATGATTGCAAGATATGCTCTGTGATTTCTGAAAGACCACTCAGCCTGTCGGCAACTTTGTATCCCTGAACGAACTCAACATTCCTTTCAGCTTCAGGAAATTGATGTAGGGGATATACCCGATAAATGCATCCTTCTTAAGATGCGATCTGGTAATGAATACGCATACATCCGTCGTTATTCATTCTCGTGTATGAATTAATAAAGAATCTATTTCTGATATACCATCTTCGCGTTGCATAATAAACAGTAGGGATTAGCATACCAATGAAGAAGGAAAAATGACCGGAGATATTTTTATGTTGTACGGATATACATCACGCGCAGATAATGTCTTAGTCGTAAGTTTTAGCCCATACAGTAGCCAGCACGATGAAACAGATATAATTAATAATGAAGGAAGATAAGAGTCGACGAGGAGATATCATCGCGATATGATGTGATATTAGCACGGCCTATATACAGAATGTCTGTACCACCTTGGTCGGTTGAACTTTATGGTGACAAATTTAAATTATCGCGAGAGCAAAAAATATATATCCTCGCTCCACGAAAGCTTGTGTCAGCATCGGTATCAGATGTCGCACCGAGAATATTGTTTATTTTCGTGGAACACACGACCTTGACTAATTAGCTGTTATAACGTGTTCGAGATGCAGAAAGGCATCGGGTTACTGACCGGATGCTGGTGCTAATATTTTGCTTGTCATACTGTTTTAATTTCTATAAATTGATATATTTATTATGTGTTTACACAATTAATTCAGATTGAAATGTTGCAGTTTGCAAAACAAGTATTTTATTCCTTTGAAAATACGTAGTGAAGCAGAAGTTCGATTTGAGTTCCCTGGGGTATGTCAGATATAGGTTTCCAAAAATCGATGATGGACAGGTCTTAACACGCTTTTATCTGATTCACCTGTTTGTTTGTAGTTAGTGAGTTATACGTAATGAATAGAGTGGGCAAATTTCGGTTCCATCTATAGAATACATAGGTGAGAGATCAAAAAAATGCAGGTCGCATCCTCAATCTCTTACAGGAAAACACCTGTCCATTTCGTTTTCTCTTATGAACCCCATTTTTATTTCAACATTTTCAGATAACGTATTTATTCTTATCGCAATGATGTACCATATATGGTGGTTTGTATCATGTTACATTTTGACAGTTTAATTTGTCTGTTGACACGAGACGTTGGCCCTAAATGAATTTTGCTGGAAAAATTCAATTCTTTTCTGACCAATATGAAACATCATTTCTTTCGCAAGGGAATTGCAATGAATCAATGAATCATCAACGAGATACAATGAGAACGTAAATATCATAAGATTAAGGGTTTTTTTCTCATCATAACATGTATTTCAATTGGCAATATTACACATTCACTGAAAATATATCACGACTCCAGAACGTTGAGAAATGTGGACATTTTTTTTCTGATTTTTTTTCCACTATAGTTTCGCCAGAATAAATCCTCAAAGTTGAGGTGCGTTTAGCAATCATGCCGGGAATGCAGAGCGTTGATACGTCACAAGTACTCCCGTACATATAAGCGTTGGACTTGCCAACAGCGGCTAGAGACAGCATTGCCAAGCATTATTCATCATATTTCTCTACATCATCAGCAGACCAGAAAAAATATATCTTCACGTATATTTTTTACTGGTTACTGGATCTATAACAAAAATAAAGTATGGAGTTTTGGTACATACTTGCACAATACTTGTATAATTTTCGTGGACGAAACTGAATGTTATATCCGCAGAAGCCTCAGAAATAGTACCACTGGCAATTCAGGCGAATATTAGTGCATTCGACGAAATCAGGAGCGTTGTTTTCGAAGTCTCGTCGAATATAGGAATTTTAAGGTGAAGTTTTTTCTGATGATACTCAATATCATGATGTCTATAGCTCTTGACACATTCACCCTTTCAATCCCGTGTCTGAGGGTGGAAAACTTCTACTGAAAATATGGAAATTTGAAATGGCCCCCATAGAAAAAACCAAAGTAAACAGGCGTTTCTCCGCCATCTCAATGAAGAAGTGCCTGAAAAGTTTGATTCGAAAATATTCAGATCGGATAATTTAGTCAAAAAACATTCAGAGCGGAAATGAAAAAAATGTTTCTTGGCAATTCCTCCAAAACTACCAACGATATTCCTGTTCAAATCATTATTCGCAACTTCACACCAATTCAACCAACTTTATATCTCTTAGGATAGGCGAGATCCCCATAGTGAGACAATTAAAACGAACACCCTGTATACTTTTCGATGTTTAACTCCCAATGGTTCGAAGAGAACATATCAACCACATTCTTGACATAACTGAAAACAATCAAGCGGTTCCTGTGTCGGCAACAGCTTCCTGAATACAGTACCAAAAACCACTACCGACCTATTTGTCCAACCATCACAAAACTATTAGACCTCTTTGTTTCCTGCGATAAAACACATCACAGAAGCTGTGTTAATTACGTTTCCCATACCAGCCCCTAAGTGGATTTTGGCTCGAAAGCTCGTCAAGTAATGTGTTTTAAAGTACCTCGCTGGTCAATTTACGTTAAACAGAGTAAATGCTTTTGATTAATAGCATCGAGAGTGGCTGCGAGAGTAGAAATTCATTGGACGGTGTTTATTTTCGAGCACAAAAATTACTCGCCCATATGGTTGTGCTCGTAATTGGTCTAATGATGGTCTTCTGTAAAATGGCGCCTCGGGGCGAGGAATGATTAACAGGATGTTCATTTATTTGTCCAACAGATCGAAATAGAGATATGATAGTGCAATTATAAATGGCTTTCAAGTTGTTACGACTAATCAATTCGTTTGTAGTTCAATTATTTTAGTATACCTATTAATATTGCTTTGGGTTTATTAATCACTAAATGCCACCTAACGATTTATCTGAATTGTTTTTGTGTTCAGTTGATTTCCGCTGAATATACAGGATGTCCGGTAAACGTGGATGAACTGGAATCTGAAATATTTCAGTTCAGAAACAGGATTCTGCTATCAAGAATATACAGTGCTGATGATAAGTCTTACTTCCCTTTAATCTCTGGAGGATAAATTGAAGAATGCTCAGACATGCCAATTGTCATAATAAACGGGGTATTTTTTGACAAAAAGTATAATTTCTTTCACCCCTCCTCTTATTCAGTACCTTCTACGGGTAGAATTGAAAAATTTCAATTCATGTTTTTTAAATAAATTGTATCGAATACAATCATCGAAAATAAATGAACTCGTCAAATTTATCCAATGGATTGCCTAAGTCTCGAAGTCACAAGCTTAAAAACCTCTCCAAACAAAGCGTTTATTTCACGTTTTTGCTTTTGTCAGTTGAAACAGAATAAAATTGTTTGTATGTGGTGATATTAAGTTCTTCTGAAAGTTATTCTTAAAAAAAGTTTTATGTAGAAAACAATGCAATAATGCTTTGTTTGGAAAGGATTTTTGAGCTCCGCTCATTTTGACGTCACACTTAGGTAGTCCATTGTCAACTTACTTATTAAAGGAGGTTTTCAAAATGTTCTTCCTTCCTAGTTAGTTGTCTTGAATCTGAAGTGTACCAGTTGATAACACTAAAAATCTGATCCAAAAATTTCTAGAAAATGCAACAGAATTGATCAATAATCGAGTTGTTAATTAGGATAATTCATTTTCGATGATTTGATTCAATATCATGAAAGCCCATTGAAATTGATTATTGATGCATAAAAATTGTAACAATTTCGTGACCACCTGTATCGTCAGGTTTGAAACAAATCTATTCATTTTCGTCGACTTTATATAGATCAAGTATAATCTATTTATCGTGCAGCAATATACGATTTGAAAAACCTTACAGATATCTTCTCATCACCTTCATCTTGTTCTTCTATATACCATTCTTTCATTCAAGGTGCTTCTCTATTTCCTTTTATTCCTCCCAAGCGATCTTGGAAATATTCAATGATATTCAGGGGCTGTTGAAAGAGTAGACGTGAAGATTTGTTTCATGTTTTAATATTTTCTGAATCAGAGCAGCCTCTTGTGTTCATTTGTTTCAAATCATACTAAACTGGTTGTCAATAAATTGATTGTTAGTATCTATCGATAGATATTACTTGTGAATTGTGATGAGACTGAAATTGGTCATGTGACCATCTTTCGAGAATGCCTATGTATGGAGTTACCTACCATATAAAAGCATTTGAATTTACCTAGCCTGTACATTCTTGAACGGTTATTTTTATTTGTTTCATTTAGCACTTAGTAATTGTTTTTTTTATATTTCAACATCTCAACTTTGAGTTTGAAGTATTTAAATATAGGGATATTTAACAACGTTATAATTTAAGGATTTTCATGTTTATACCAAATGAATAAATGAATAAATGACTTTTTTTATATTAAACTTCCCACAAAAGGAGTTTGTAACTTCAACTTTGAACACCCTGTATACATATTTGCGAACTCAATTCCAGTAACAAATTCGATCATATTATCTGATTCTTGTCAATCATTCAGAGAAGGAATGATGATTCAGATGATTGACCACTTTGATCAATGTGCGATATGGTCAAATGAAATTAATGATCATGGATGTATCTTCGTTGATTGGACGAAACTAACGGCATTTACTTTTTGCACAGTGGGAGCAAGATTTCTACCATGATCATTCATCATGCTTTAAAAATAAGTGTGCTGTCACGTGTGGTATGATTGTGTTCAAATAATAGACGAATGACTTATCTTTATTGGGTATCCGGGCACTCATTTGATCATGGAAAGTTGACCGTGGTTTTGATTCGTAACGTAGGTGTCGATGATATGTTTCAGATGTTTCTTCTATCGTTGGTATCGGAAGATTTTTTCATTCACTCTCGAAAGCTTCGATATCATCCCGTAAATAATTATCGGTAATAACTCATATTCGCGCATACCACGTGATCACTGGTTCAAAATGTTCGGAGAATGTTTCAATGTAAACGTTTAAATCATTCTTCAGCAATATTTTACTGAAAGAATTAGCCAAAGAGGTGTGAAATTGTACCAACCATAAAGACAAAACTATTGGAAGGGGCAAAAATTCGTTTTTCCAAAAAAACTGGGAATTTTTTATTTTGATCTAAATTGTCCCTCAGTTCGACGTGGTCTTCACGGTATACCCTGTATATTACTTTTATGTAAATGCGAAATTTCTCCCGAAGTAACAAAAATTTTTGTACTAAATTCGATGATCAACAAATATAAAGAGTGTCCTATTCAAAAACATTGAATCCTTTGTCTCGCTCACGCTGGACACCTTGTATATCGATAAATAATGAGATGTCTATCAACGCAAATCTCACAACTTTCATCTGTGTGATTTGTTTGTTTATTCCTTCTACTATTTTACATACTAATGGGTCACCCTGTAGATGAATCCGTGTTTTCAATCGTCATGTGCAAATCTTATCTTCCTCAAAACACACCATCATCTTATCTCACCGGCAAACCTTTTGATCGTTCAACCACTCTTATCTAATTCCTGGCGTGTCCGTGTTCGATAATGCATAAAATTAGAGAGTTTTCGGCTCACTGGCATCCGACCAAGGCCCTGCCAAAAAGTGAACATATTCACTGAACAACCGATTACGAACTTGTTTGTTTTTCTGGTTGTCTGTTTCGGGTGACAAAAAGCCGCACATTCAAGAGTGGTCTTCTTCAGCCTCTTAAGGACGAACGAGACTTGAATTCGCAATCGACCGAAGAGATAAAAATAAATAGATTTATCGAGGACCCGCCAAAACGTTGAAGAATGTGCATGGATAACCAGGACCGAACTCGGAATTCAGAAATAAATGATGCACAGGGTGGGAAAATGCAAATATTCGAATAAGATAACTGGGTAATAATGGTAGATTGGAAAAAATGTAGGTCGCATCTTTTTTTCCAATTCAATTCACTGATAATATCAAAAATTGTGTATCGCATTTTGTTTCCGAGTTATAAACGAAAATTTGAATTTCAGACTTTTCGAAATACAATGTGGGACAGCCAAATGGAATGAATTCGATAAAGAATAAATGAGAGCGTTTTGGGAAAAGCGCTTAGACACGTCAATTATTATTTTCAGATGCGAATTTTCAGGGTGTATCATGTGACAGTGGCCGATACCAATTTTCTTATTTTCAATACAACCCCCTGTATATATTTGTTTTTTGGATTCTTCAGACAATTCTGGACATGATTCACGTACAATATCGCATACCTATCTTCAGCTGTTTCGGAAATATAAAGTGTGTTCAAAACATGGCTGTGAGTGAAGTCGGAAAATATTGAGTTCAACATTCCTATGACAATTTTTTATGTAATCTAGTGGCGTAAAGAAAACCTCAGAACACTTCTCAATTTTAAGTAATCACCACAAGTTGTATTTTATTTAATGATAATCATAGTTGGCTATGGTTTAGTTCATAATAAGAATAATTTTCACATGTTGGATCGATTTTGATGTGAAATCTTCAATAGCAAAAATGATTCTCAACTTCATTTCAATTATATTTTACAGTAGTTTTCAAGTAAGAGGATTATTATATATTAGAATATTGCATTTCAAGAAATGACAATTGAGATATTGCATATCAATGAAACGATATCTAGAGAGTTTTTTTGATTTTCTCCATGCCACTGGATGAATCAGACAAAATAGCACCAAAAATGTAGATATTGTTTTTCCTTAACTTCACTAACATATTGACTAATATTGGTAGGTGTCGAAAAGTAGAAATATCGAAATTTTGTTTATGGATTGAACCCGAGTGACCCTATAAAAACATCGGAATTTGCCCACAATGTACTGGGATCTGTTCTACATTATACAGGGTCGCTAAAAATCCGTGAAGTTACCGTGAAGTAAACATTAAAATAGGGTGAATTTTTTGTCTCAAATACTCTGTATATTATTCTATTATTTCAAAGAATTTATACCTCAAAATTCACCAGATAGGGTAAAATTCCTGTATGTCATGACAAAATATAACATTTATAGTATTGTATTCATCAAAAGTTATGGACTTTGTTGAAAGCATCTCATTTTCAATGACCCATTTCAGATATCATGAGTATTATAGTTTATTATATTTTTAAGTCGATGAATATTCCCTCTTCAGGTGAATTTAAACTGAAAAAATCACCAATATCAACCTAGTATTTTGGAACGCATTTGAAATTTTTATGTTGGATCATAGCTGAAAGGACCACCATTCGAAAATATAGCGAATACCCCTTGCTCATCAAAATCCAATTAATGGTTGAATTCATAATCACCATAATTCATTCATAGCAGCCTGAAAGGGATGTTCTTCACAGGCAATATTTGCATTGAATCAGTACTGAGGATAAATGAGTCATAAACAATGATTGAAGATTGTTAGGAGCTATTAACAATATTCAACAGCATCAAAGGGTCATTATGGATATCTGGATGGTGATTAACGCATCAACGAACAGAATAAAGAAGCATAATCATATTCGTATGACCATAATCGTATTTATTAAAAGCGGCCAGTCCGTCCAGAGACAAGCATTCAGAACTTATATCATTGTTTCTAGGAGTTCTGAAATGTGTGATGGTGGATAATCAACAAAATTTTATTTAATAACTCAATTCAATTGTAGAGCTGTTTGATCCATTGAAAACGTTCATAATACTGTTATGGATCTAGTATGTTCCTAACTCGTTATTACACTTCAAAACAACTTAATCTCAACTATCACTACACTTGATCTAGGTTCACTTTTTTACTACACATCATTTTATATACAGGGTGTAACTAAATTAGTGTGAAACATTCGAAGGGGCGATTCCTCATCGAAAAAAATATGGGATCGTTCATCCGACGAACAGCGAGGCTCTGGAACACATTGCCCAGGGAGGTGTTCCCCGAGGCATATGACCTTCAGAAATTTGAAAAGAACACCAATTCCTATCTCCTTTCCCTTGGTTCTCATGATGTTCTCTGAACATTACAGGATTTCTCCTTTCGTGGGAAGTTTAATATAAAAAAAAATAAAGAAACTTCATTGGAGCATCCCATGCTAAGATACAGCCCCTTTATTTGAACGAATACGTGGCTCAATGCCAAAACATCTTGACGCATGCATAATATCTGTACACATATTCTACATGTTGTATGTTTTGTTATTAATAAATTAGTTTTGTTCATTCTCCTTCAATAGTTTAATGCATGTAGTAACATAATTTTTTGCTGCGAACTGGTTTATTCTGGGCAAAAAATTCAAAAGACATTTTTCGTTCAGAATGATACATGCTTCCATAAATGAATTAGTGAATGGTAAACAAATGATAAGACGAAAAGTTACATTGGAAAGAAATTTGAGTGATTGCGTTTTCCATCCCTCACAAACAAGGGGTGAAGTTACTGGCTATGTGTCTTTTCGGTAGTGAAAAATGTCAGATTAATTTCAATGCCGTAACTTTCTCAGTGCTTGGTGAAGAAAATGTTGAACAAATTTCATTTACCCCCTTCGAGGGGCTGTATCTTCGAAGGATGCTTCAATGAAGTTTCTGTATATGAAAGATCCCATCTTTTTTTCGATGAGGAATCACCCTCCTAAATGTTTCACACTTATTGAGTTACACTCTGTATATCTTCCTATTGTATTGCTTCTTACTATTTGCTGCTTTTCGTGGGTAATTGCAGATGAAGTTTGCATTATGAAATCAGTTGTCAAACCGTAGTATCGAAGTAGTGAAATCTCAAGAACTCTGACCTAGTTTCCAGACCTGTATGTACGACCATGGTCTGTACTGGAATTTGATGCACAATATGTCTCGATCTGATGTTTGTCACCCCCACGATCGTATACATAGGTCTTGCAACTCGGGTGGTGGGGGGTGACCCAAACATTCGTGGTTCTCATGTTTCGCCACCTGCAGCGCTGTCCGCTATTGTCACTTTGTCAGCCAATCACAAATCAGATCTGATCAGCTTTTTGGAAGTAGGAATGATTTTTATTTATTCGAGAGAATTTTGCAAGATATAATATTTCTGTCATTGATTTTATTCAACCTTCAAGTCCTAACCGTTTGTTTTGTTGTCAAAGATTAATCACGTGATTATACCCCTATGTCCGCCTAGCGGATAATTATGGAAACTTTTTCTTCAAAACTGGTGCCACCCCCCACCACTCAAAATTGCCGTAGATTCCAGACCTTATGTGTATGACCGTGGTCACCCCCTTGTTGAGGTAGGTTGGGTTCTCAATTGGAAAAAAACCAAGTGGTCAGTTGTTTGGAAACCAAACAAGGAATTCAATGATCTTCTTTCGAATTGGAATAGTTTATTGTTTCCTGTTGATATGCAGAAATTATTGTTCCGGATGTATAAAAAATTATGCAAATTGTGAAACAAGTGTTAATTTTACTGCAGATGATGGAATAATTCCATGGATGATGTCTCTGGCTATTAACATAAACTCTGTGACGAAAGTCGCAGATGGCAACACATGAAAGAACATTCACCCGGAAAAGACATCAACGTATGCAAATCCAGATTGACAGGAAAACAAAACACGGTAACATCCATTCAACTGGGGGAGATGCTAATGTGGCATAATATACGAAGAACTAAGACTGAGAGGAAGACAACGTCGAAGGGCCACCCGTGGTTCGGAGACCACGCATTCCTTCCGCATTTTTGCATATAGAGGAAGAATCAACTAGGTGGCCGTGGTTCATCTTCGATGTAACGATCTAGTGAAATATTATGACATAATGTCAAATATAAAAGATCTTCTTGACAAGAAATTTCAAGAGAGAAGTGGCACGTACCCAATTCAAAGAGAATCTTGCAGAAATATACAGAGTGGTTCATATTATGATTGCAAAACCTCTAACACAGCTGAGATTATTCGTTTATTCCTGAAGGGGTTCAATGAATGAACTGCGGCCAGGAGCTTATTGTACTTTCCTTTTAGAAAATACCCTGGAAACTATGAGTTTTTCCATTGTTATTTCCCTATCACATTGATTCCTAAAAGACATTGGCCTAAATTACAAAGGTTATTAGGTTTCAAGATTTTTACGTTCTCTAGGTTCGAATCAGATTCATCTAGTTGCGTTACTCTCCTGTAGGTTAGTGCCTCATAATTGCACAAAATGTGTTCAATAGTCTCAGAATTTAAGTT
The DNA here is from genome assembly GCA_037013635.1 of Plagiodera versicolora. NCBI lineage: Eukaryota > Metazoa > Arthropoda > Insecta > Coleoptera > Chrysomelidae > Plagiodera > Plagiodera versicolora. Next base: position 3,049,338 of record CM072991.1, on the reverse strand, counting down.
ACAGAACCTACAAGTTTGGTCATTTCGATAGAGCCCCATATTTTTCAAATGTGTTCTCACAGACGCATGGCATGTAAGGACACAGTTATTAATCTTATCTGCCTTCTATTCCACTATATCCAGATTACTATTTGACAAAAGTTATCTGATACATTCCCAGAAAAGTGTGGATTTTACCTTGTACCCACCTAGGCTATCCTAATGAATATGGACTCTCTTTCTCCTCTTATTAAACAAATTATGGTACATTACGAACATTTCTACTTGGAACCCAGGAATGTGTTCATGAAATGCATAGAAGTGTTTCTTCTTCAAAAACGGGGGATGAATTTTCGTCAGAACCTTACACGGTCTTTGTTCACTCTGTATACTATCTTGCTTTTTTCTTCTGAGGTCTTCGTGCTTCACTTCTTTCGATCCGGGATGAATATCTCGAACGGTTGTGTTCCTACATTCTCTAGATTTCATTTAGATTCCCTAGTTGCATTATTTTGTATAGTTTAGTACCCCATGGATGGACAGAATTTGTTCGATAGTCTCAGGCTTCAAGCCATACAATCTACAAATTTGGTCACCCTCGTAGAGTTTCTCTTATGTAGATATTGTGTTCTTACAGGTGCATGCCTTGGTAAGAGTCCTGTTACTAGTTTTGACTAATTTTTACTGAACATCAGTATTTTATCAGTTTCCTTTATACAGGGTGTCCCGTGAAGACCTCATCAAACCAGGGGAGAATGTAGATCAAAGGATAACCTACCTGCTATGACAAATTTTCTATTCTGAAAGTCTTATTGTTTTCGAGATATTATTTTGAAAATAATAAATTTTTGCCCCTTCCAATAGTTTTGTCTTGACGTTTGGTACAATTTTCTACCTCTTTGGTTGATTTTTCCAGTGAAATGTTGCTGAAGAATGATTTCAACGTTTACATTGAAAACATCCCCCGAACATTCCGAAGGGGAGCTGTGAGAAATAACTTCAGAAAAGACAATAGACAAAAGAATTAACTATCAAAATTATCAATAAAAATATTTCTCATAGCCCCCCCTCCAAAATATTCGGAGAATGTGGAAGGGGCAAAAATACATTATTAAAAAAAAACTTGGAAACGGTAAGACTCTTATGATGGGAATTTTGTCATAACAGGTGGGTTATCCTTTGATCTAAATTATCCCTCGGTTTGAGGTGGTCTTTTTGGGACATCCTGTATATAACTTGTATAACAAGTGTACTACACTCTAGTCTTGATGTGTTATCCTAGGCTTGTAGCATTTCGATCCATTATTGGATACAGCTGAGGAAATGTTTTTGAGGTGGACCTCCTCTAGCTAGTTCATCAGCTACTTCATAATGGTGAATTGAAAATACAAATGATTTGAACGTGCCTCGTGAATTCTGAATGGTTCAAGATATCGATGGAAATCGCACTCCTAAAAGTTGAGCTCTTAACTTTTAAGTTAGATATTCCTTCTTCGAAAATTATGTCTTCTATCAAAAATAAGTGTTTGCTATTGAAATTGTCACTCTGTACATCAACTGTGCTAGAATGATTGTAAAAGGAGATTCATTTTCAGATAGCACATTTTATTTCTCGCTGAGTACAGGTAAGTTCTCTTCATTCCAAGCTGGGAAGTAGTCGGATCTTTGACAAGGCAGCCGTTCATTAGGCGAATAACATCGGGAAGGAACTCTTTATGTGTGTTCTTCGGAGACAAAGACGATGGCAGGGAATATGTTGGGTTGGTGTGAGGAAATATTTGCGATTCTTTCAATGCCAGGAAAGAATTTGCGCCTGGAAAATTTTATGGATTTTTATTCCTCTTCGTTTCGTTTTTTCTCTGCGACTTTTGTTACAATACTATTTATCACAATTCTGGAAGCGTTACAATGAAATATAAATGAACACACTTGAAAACATCAACATAGAAATATGAGGCCACGAATCCTGTTGGCAGTCTGTGGCTGCGCATAATTGGTTGGATTTTCTTGACTATTGTGGATCGAACTATTCATTTGATGTAGAGAGAACAGGAATATAAATTGAGTACATTTCAGTGAGAGAAGTTTGGATATTCGATATCGATATTCACATTTGTTTTGAATTTGAAGGTATTAGGAGTAGGATTACGTCATATTATCAATTTATCCATTGAAGAAGAATAACCTGATATACAATTGACGGAAATATAGGGATGGATTTCGAAAAAAAAAAATCAGATAAAAAGTGCAACAGAATCGTTCGAATAAGGAATTTGTGAAAATATTAAAACTGCATTTCAATATATGATGTATGCAATGCATTAAAAAAACAGACAGTAACTCGAATAAGAATTTTCAACACTCAAATATTAGTGCTAGTGATTCATATAAATATTCACATTCCGCGTATTCATTCAGTAATTTCTTGAAATCATTCATATTGAATATATCTTCAGGAGTTTCAGGCAGTTCATTGAACGTGAAGAAACTCCCAAAATACGAAGAATTGAATTTTCATTAAATTTGACGTATTTTTCAAAATATTCAGGTGTCATACCATTTACAATCTTGTACACTGAAATCATCGTGAAGTAAAAGAGTCTACTCTCAATCGATAACCAGTCTGAACAGCTCATAATAGTACTCAAAGTAAGACGAATTGTTTTAGAAATCACTCCTTATGCCTGGATTCTGCAATTCCTGCAGCATATTCAATTCATCAAGAATGGGACAGTACACATGGACAGTAATCGAAGTAAGGTTGAATGATGCATTGACAGGTGCTATTTCAATAAAAAAAAATTATGTCTTTGATATGTATTTATCGGTATATCAAGATGCTTAACCTATGAAATAAGTTATATTCTTTCATTATTCATTCCGAGGTTGCTAATGGCGTCAAGGGAGCTAGACTTATGCGTTTGCTACATTCAATCTCAGTTTGTTTTCAAATAAATAATTATGCACCATTTTTTAAATGTTGTTGATTCTGTCGATCACTTTATTTCAATTCTTATCACTACATATAAGCAGCGTATCATCAGAAAAGAGATTTATAAACTTCAGCTCAACGAAGTCAGGTATAAAATAAGAAAAAGTGGTTCCAGAATACTTCATTGGGAATACCCACATCAATATCTGTTTTGCTTGATAATGGTTCTTTAAAACGAATCCTCTGTTTTCTATTTTTTGAATAATTGCTGAACCACTTCAACACTAGTCCCATATTGTTTCAATTTCGAAAGCATTATATCTCCATCAATGATCTCATAAACTTCATTCAAATTCAATGAAGCAATTATATATTGCTGGTTATCTAACTGAGTTTCGATATCGATCTGAACTCCGATTCTGACTATTTGACACCCTCCCATATTCCATATTCTTTTCTGAATTGATTTCATCATATTTCTTCTTTAATCTCATATTATTCTAGTTTCATATTATGAGAAACATTGAAATCAAGATATCATTTTTAGAATTTCAATATGGATCAATCAAAGGTATCAAACTTCAAAAGCAAATTATTCGCAATGTTCTTATTCCATGTGGAACATCGTCTTTGGTATTCTTTGATTGAATAACAATACCGATGGAGAACGCATCAAAGATGAAATAAGAACAACTGACAGTCAGACTGACGAGACTTCATGTAAATACATGCATCTCCATGACGCATCAATAAATTCCAGTTCAACATTCAATTTCCTTGAAATCTCAACGTACTTATACTTACATATCCTAACAGATACTTATTATTCATATGTTCAAACAATCAGAGCCTACGATTGGTCGTTTATGAACATCAGATGATGATTTGCGACGAATTATCGGTAGGATGTAGCTGAACTACATCGAAAGATGATTTCCATTCCATTCCATTCATCTGATGATTATGCAAAACGCAGAATCAAGCGGAAGGAAACTTGCTATGATGATTGGGGATGCATGACATGATACATTATGGTAATGAAAAACTGAAGTCTACTTGAAAAACTTTCCCATAAAAACTTTGGGCGCCATCAATTTGAGTCATTCAGTTGAAAATTTGCAGCATTTCTTCTTCTTCGAGTTTGGATAATGTAATAACAAGATTTGGGTTCATTTCGAATAAAGTATACAATGTGATACCTCAGCAGGAGTAACTTAGTCAGAAGTCTAACGAAAAAAACAAGCAATCAGCTCCAGTCAAATCGATAGCAAACTTGTCTGGCATAGTCTATCCATAGTTTGGGAACAAGACCTCACAGGGTCACAAACGTAACTATGTAATTGGTCTGGTCTGTGGTATAGCGAGATATCAAAGTGTACTCGGTAAAGAAACAAGCTATCGTGAGCGTCTGTCGAGGCTGGTATTCTCCACAACTGAGGTGGAAATTCCTCGATCATTTCATAGAAGAACTAGGGTCTGGCCTATAGAGTATCCTTATAAGTCGAGGTACCGACAGGGGACTCTAACATTACGCGAGAGCACAGACTGATCTGTGAAGGCTGCTCCTATTAGCACATGAACCTCACAAATATCTTTCGTTGAAACCCAAAAGAAAAATTCATTGAACATGATCCACTGATTGTAGCCACTTTGTTATAATATCTATGATCCTTTGCTTGAAATAATCCCGCTTGAATTTATAATAGATATTCAATAGGGTAATTATAGAATCTTCTGATAGAAACTGAAGAAAGCAAGAAAAATCAACATCGAAAAGTGAATGACTCATATTCAATTATATAGGGTGAGCAAAAATAATCTTTGCAGATCACTCCTACAACAAGAATTAAGTCACAGAGCATTTATTTCATGATTTCACCTAATACATCTGATATTTCAGTGAAATGTGAAGAGGATGTAACAGTAACATGTTGATTATCTATCTCGATTAAACAACCTCATTAAACACCAGTCGTTCCTCTATTATTTGAATAATGTCTCGTCAGTGTGTGTTCTGTTTGATCTAACCTTGAATACTCCTCCAGTTTTTATGTTGTGCATTGCTGTTTCACTCTCAACGAAATCAATTATTTCTCCTATAAATCTCGTCAATTAATTTCAATGTCGCACATACTGCACGCTGACCTTGAAGTACGCCCATCGAATGAAAAACAGGAGGAAGGATCGTTTATTCACCTCGATTGGTATACCTCCTGAACGAAAGAATGTTTAGAAAATTTCCTGAATATTTTCATAGAGGAGAAGGGAAATGAAATAATGCATTGAAAGTGGCGTTTTTACCAGAAACAATTATTTTTCTTTCATCCTTGTTTGTGTCTGACAATTGTGTAAAAAAATTTTACACTGGAGCTTATTCAACATTATCTCGGAGAAAAAAATCCTCCTGAGAGAGATTTACATTTGTCGTCTCCGAATTTTGATACCTCGACTCACAATGATTTCTTTTCAATTTGTCATACACATGAATTCGGAAAGTTAGTGATGAAACAACAAAACTGAAATCAATCTAGAATTTTCGGTCAGAAAGAGTTAGCTACAGATTCTCATTATTAACAATACTTCATATTTGATAGAAAAATTTCTAACAATGGCACCATTTCAAGACATCCAAATAGTCAAAAGATCTATATTTGATCACTTTTTTTTTGAATATCAAATAAAACACTGAGATGTAACATCAATGAGAGACGAAGACAACGAGCCAAGTCGTGCAACATCGCCATTTTGACTAGCTTACAATGTTACTAATTTTAGAATAATAACGTTGTCAAGGCGTACTTTTGTATAGAGAGTGTAAATAATATAACCCTATTATCAGTGTTTCTTTCGAGAATGAAAACAATCAAACAAACGATCGCACCCCTTTTTAATATCCCGCATCTACCCACGCACGATTGCCTTATGGATAGTCCACCATTACTTCATTTTGTATATTTTTGTTTGACACCTGTGTGCATTTCCTATAATTGAGTATATACCTGTCTGAAATAAGGTGCTTTATATCGAGTTTCAAGATGAAACATTGACACATTCACGTGCATGATGATTCGCAAAAATTTTAATTCACGTCGGAGTAGATTGAGAAAAAACAGTGACTAAAAATGCACCGATTCTTTTCGATACATCAACCACATTTCATCAATAACATTTGAATTTTCTTTTCCTGAGTGGAGGAAACTCCAAAAATTGGAAAAGTCCTTCCTCCCTCCTATATATTCAATTACACTCAACATATCCAGTATCGGTATGTTCGTTGCATGAAGAAAGATTTAACGAGTACGTACTTGTAATATGCAAGTGATTTATTACGTGGAGTTCTAGTAAGGCGCCCTCGCATTTGCAACTGCTCTATCTCGTAGGCTATCTAAATGAGAAGCAATTAACACCACTAACTAGAGATTTTTCCACCTCAGACACACCATCATTCATTATCACTGCAAACTTGTGCCCAGTTAAGTGACTCGACTTGTTGGTGTTTTTCCACACTGGGGGGCAATTACGCAATGAAATGTTTTGATGATGTTTCTTCCACCAATTTCATCAATACCTTTTTGCGTTCCCAATCCGAATCAGTACTTCTAGACTATGACTAAGCCCCAGATATATTAATTCCTTCGGCTTTTCCTTGACTGGAGTTACTGTGATAAAAGATGATATCTCAATTAGGCTAGGCTAATGGAATCATTCGGATACGCAGTTAATATTGATCAACCTGACTGTCTCTGAATGAAAATCTCGAAGTTTATGAATGATGGTCACTCCAATTTAAAAAGTTTCATATATGAACTTATATCTACCCTTCCATCTATAATACGAAGATCTTTCGAACCAGCAGATTTTTCAGTTGTTTGAGAAAATAATTACTAAGAAGAAAATGTGGCATTGGATCTCGAATTGAATCATGCACAGGGTAGGCAAATTTCGATGTTAGTATAGGATAATTCTATAACCATAATAGATACGAAAAAATGGAGAATTCGATAAGAGTTATCGACACATACAAATATGATAATGATAATTATAATAATAAATAATTTATTGCACGTATCACATTGGAAAATGTCTTAGGCAGTCCAAAAAAACACACAGAAGATGAGTAAGAATATATGGTTTGATTAGAATTATTCTATTGAGGTATTCTTCAACACTCTATTTTAGTAGGTAGCTTTAATAGAGGTCTTTTTACTGCTTGAAAGTTTTGCTTTGATTCGATATCAGAATGTAAGTGATTATAAAACTTGATAGGTGAATATTGGGTTCCTCTTCCAAACAGTGACAAATGGTGGTGCCACCCCATAAAATAATACCATAGCTTTCTCTCGAGTAGAAGTTTGCATAGTTAAAAGTTTCATCAATGGATTTATTGGCGTTCTTGTTTCAAATTCTCCCATAATATGTTTGGCTTGGTTTTCTGACAAGATAGTCGATGTGGTATGAAAATTTCAATGTTTCATCATTTATATTTCCTAAGCATTTGATGTGGCCTGAAAACAGATTCCTTCTCGACTCAGTCTAATAGAGTTAGAAGTGGTTAGGCATTGATTCGTTTTGAAGAGAACAACATTCGTTTTGTTTGTGTTCAGGATAAGTCTGGAGTTCCTGAATCATTTCACAGCCTTCTCCATAATTGAGCTTTCAATCTTAGTTTTTTTCTGGAAAATTTGCTGCAATAATTGGTGTGTTATCATCAGCATATTTTATTTTAGTTGCATTGTGGTCAGCAAACATATCAAAATTATTGAAATAGACCATAAGAAGAAGTGGATAATGACTGTTAGTGAAGAAAGTAGGATTTAGCTGAAGAAACCCAAATTTGAATTTTTTTCGAATGGAAATAATAGTTGGTTATGGTTTGATAACTATGATTCTCATTCAAAACAATACAACTTCAAGTCATTGCTGGAAATTTGAATTGACTTCACGCCATTGGAAACGGCCATTGGAAAAAGTGCCCCGAGAATGTAAAAGTTAGTTTTCAAAACCACCAACAACGATGATATTCGTATTACATGACGAAAAGTCAAATTATCAAACTTTTGTTCATAACTCAGAACAAAAGACGATAGCCAATTTTAGTTTTCGTCAGCTAAGGTATTTTGAAGAAGAAAAAATCGACAATACGATCTCCACATTCTCTTCAATATAGCATATAATCACCGAGTTACCCTATACATCGAAATTTGCTATGTACGTGTAATTTGAGTGTAATGGACGTTCTTGAAAGTTTTTTGGGAACATGAGATGACAATTCTGTGAACATTTGATGCTCTGTGGTGAGTTTATGCATCTAATGAAATAAAATATTCAATTCATGTCCTGAAAGTCCGCCGTATATTTCCATCGGATGTACACTAGACTTACATGTTATGTGTGATCAACTATCTACTTTCATAACTTGCTAACATCTCATGAACTCACTATTACTTTCAATAGCTTTCAAAATGCAAAAGACAGTAGACAGTTTGCGAACGAAAATCATATTCTAGCTTTCTGGTTTTCAGAATCAAAACTTCCAAACTAGTCACAAGTTATTCTTGGTATCTCGGTATGATAATTATAAATTCCAATGGCGGTAAAAAAATAAATCAACTAGTAGCTTAAAACTCTAACAAATCTCCAGCTCGGAAAACATTCCTCAGAGGAATTCATATTTGAATAATGAGAGTAGACATAAATGACATTTTAATCGGTGTTTTTTTTTTTCATCAACCCATTATATGCCGATTGAGCAGTCAACTTGCATGGAGTTCATTGTATCGTATTTAAAGTGGATAGTATCTCATGAATAGTTGATTTAATTAAAGGTATCCTCAGGATATAATTCATGATGGAGGTTTTAAATCCTTTGTCTATATTTTCAAGAGTTTTTTGACATTTCTTGTAAGGAATCTTTCATTCAACACGTCGAATATTGTGAATATTATTCATACCGTTCGCAATTTTTTTACGTAACAGACTCACTTTAATGGAGTTGGTGGTCGTGATATAATATTGTTATCCAGATGGCTGGAATATTCTGCATAAAGAGCGAGTTTTCGAATATAATCAATTCCTAAATCGCAAGCGATCCATCATCAGACTTATTTGCTCGAAATGTGGCCATTCGACCTCTGACCTAAGACTATCTCCTTTGTTTCTTGTATTACGTAAGATAAGATCTACTGAAAACGTGAATTTATTCACAATTGAAAGTTATAAACCACTGTGCATGGATGGACATTATTCATTTAAATGCATAACGGTGTTGTTAGCTAGTAGGATTTATTGGATATTTATCACCAAATATTACGACACAATGGTTCGAAAGTGAAAGAGTCACTTTCTTTCGAGTAAAAATCCTATAAAGATCGATGGTGGATGTAACATGCGATTACCAATGAAGATATCTTCCATTCCACACCAGATTAAATATGGAATAAATTATAACGTGTTTTTGGAATTATATATATTTCAGAATGGTTGTCACTTTTTAAATTGGAATAAATTATGATGTAATATTTCACTTTGCTACAGAGGTTCAAGCTAAATACCTTTCTGACAACGAAAATTTTTGGTGAATGAGAAACTCCTAACGATGTTTCAGAATATTGTTTGAAGCGCAGACAACCAATTTACAGGGGTTTCATCAGTTAACACGATCCATCGTACACCCTATGGAAACTTGGAAATGTGATTGTTGCAAGATGTTAATTCAACCTTCAGCTCTCTTGGATGAATTGATGGATATTTACAAATTTGCCATATGATTGATAGGCTGCATCTGTCAATTTTTTGAAAAAAATCAAAATCTGTCAATATTAGATATATGAAATTGAATTGAAATCATACAAGGAATTCAAAAATCATATGAAATATAAAGTGTTTCTTAGGAATAACAAAGATGGCATCACTTTCCGTGTGATAATTGAAATATTTTAGCAATATCCTTCACATCTTCTTCAGTGTATATATCAATTTTTAGAATTATGCCATGTAATTATTTCGACTACTTTTGCGCCAGTTCAATGAGAAAAACGTAACAAATGGATCACAAAGTATTCCACTTCCCTATCCTAATTTTTTGAAAGTTATCCAATGTTGCAAACTGCTGATGGCACCATGTGTAACTTACCTCGTCGTACCATTTTACAATTGTTAGAGTTGTTGAATCTCACGAAAAACTAGTACAAATGAAGTTGAAACATTTTATTAACAAAAAAGGTAGTCCATAAATACAGATCAAGAATCATTAGAAACTGAATAGATATTTTAATATATAACTAAAAACGGTTAGTTTTCATCTATTTCTACCTCATTAATTCATTCGTGAACTGGCGCAAAAGTAGTCGAAATAATTATTTACAAGTGTTCATAAGTCCAAAACCATTAACTTTTTTGATAGAAAACTATTCATCAAACTTGTTCAGAATTCAACGTAGAATGTAAAAATGCAATGAAATATAGGGTGTCCCATTTAAAAAAATCAACTTTTAAGTCACCGTGCTTATTTGAGACACTCTGTATAAATGAAACTCAAACCATTGAGGAGGTCGAATGAAACCCTACAACTTATGTATCTAACATATTTTTGTAATATGTAGAATAAAGAAGTTAAAGGGGGGGCGACGGACTTTTGGTCCTCACTGAATAATAGTCAGTTCTCAGTTCAAGAATTAGGAGTGTAAAAGATATGTTCAATATGATTTTCAACTCAACTTTTCAACAGCATCGAATGAAAATAGAGAGATATTCTGATAATTTCTAATGAAAGCTTTTGTCTCTCATATTGTCAAAATATTTAAATGAAAATAACTTTTATAAAAAATGTTACCATTATTTGTGAACATTATTTGGACAAGAATAACTTTATAAGCGCATCAAGTATTTCCGGAAGATAACCAGATCTGTCAGAATCAACTTCCTCAAATGAACAAACTATACCAACCAACCTTGAGCTATCAATACACAGATATATTCCAACTACAACGTTGAACAACTCACTTATCAAAAATATCTTGATGATAAAAATCATCTTGTGATCACTGTTCAAGTCATTTTGGAGAGGCTCCTATGAAACACTCATATAAAACACAACTTTCGGTCATTCTTCTTTGTTTCAGAATCCCAAACTCTATCATTCCCAAACTATTGATATTTCATTATCAATGAACACCTTCAATCTTTCAATACTGTATCGATTTTTCTTGCCGAAGTCGTCACTCTTGAAACATTGAGACCACTCATGATATGTCCTTCCACTCATAGCATCATACTGAGCGATAAGCCTCAGCGGCAGTTTCTTCACTTAAAAAAAACGATGGATGGAGAGTTTTATACCTAATACTCCAAGTATAACTGGATAAAAAGATAACGTTCACTGCGAAGTACCTATCTATCACAACTAGAAGGTATCGATTTGATACAAACTATCAACGAATTATGATCACCAACACCCACACAAGTGGAATACTGATACGGCATTTTCTTCCCACAACCAGCCATTTCCAGGGTCGGATCAACCATAAGATAGATTATGTAACTGTCTGGAGGTCTCTAGCACCTACCAAAACTAAAATAGGTACATCGAATGAAGACGGACTGGCTGAAGATTGAACAGACGCGATAGGACAGTATAAAGGACCAGTTCCGGAAACTGGCTACTCATTCACCAAGTAGAAGAAGAGATATAAACGCAGGAAGGCATAAGAAACGCCTAAACCTTCAGAAGGCCAGACCATATGAAGGAATGGGAGGATACCTAACTACTAATGCCATACTTACCTTTCGGGAAGAGACGTTCCCCATGTCAACTACGTCAGGGGATAAACTATATGTCTGCAGGCACCACATCAACTCCAATTCGATTGATATCAATAATACGAAAAGAATATATGTAACAAGAGGTCGCTGTACTTTCACGCATTAGTAATATTTATGAACAAAAACCAAACTCATCTAAATCATATCTCGCATGATATTGTGACTCATGGTATGAGAAAACTATAGTGTAATCATGAATGTAATTGATATTATACTCGAATTCAAATTTGTTTGCTGATTGGATGTGGAAAATATAAAAAGGAATTTGTGAAATTGAAAACTACGGAAAATGCGTTCTGCATAAAACAGGTGTTGAATAACCATAGAGAAAAAAATTAATCGTGTAATTGCTCGAATATAAATAAGGAAGAACTATTCAGTGTGGAACAGCCAAATGGATTGAATTCGATAACGAATAAATGAGAGCGTGTTGGAAAAAAAGCTTGGACACGTCGATTTCCATTTTCATATGCGCATTTTTTTCAAAAGAAAATAATTATATAGGATGTGACAGTGGCTGATACCAACTTTCTTATTCTGAATACAAACCCTTGTATATTATTAGTTTTTTGGATTCTTCAGAAAATTCTAGACATAATTCATGTACAATGTCCCATACCTATCTTCAACTGTTTCTTACTGATATGAAATTAAAAAAAATATAAAAACGATTCTGTTTATTTTCGTATGAAACTCATACATCTCTTACATTGTAATTAATGTTTTCTCGTGAGATCAAAATAATTTTTTTCAATGTTAATTTTTGTAATACATCTGAAAACACTTGATATTTCCGAAACAGTTGAAGATAGGTGTGGGACATTGTACATGAATTGTCTAGAATTTTCTGAAAAATCCAAAAACTTAATATACAGGGGGGTTGTATTTAGAATAAGGAAGTTGATATCGGCCACTGTCACATGACACACCTTATACAGGGCTATTCAAATTCGAGTCTATGCATGGGGATTTCGATAACGGTAAGAGATAGAGGGATGGTTGAATGGGGGCAAAGTAGCATATTTCAGAGGTCAATTACATGGATAAAAAAATCCGACCTAGCTTCTTTAGTTCTGGAGTTATACAGGAAAAATCGAAAGTTTCGAAATTCTACTTTTGTCTATATCTTTTTATTTTACGAAGATTTTTCTTAAATATTGCCACTTTGCCATAGCAACTTTCTGTGGGCTATCCAAATATCTGAATGAAAATCATATACAGGGTGTCGTATAAATTGGGCCACTCTCAACTTATGATTTTCAAATACGGACCTGTATTTTTTATTGCATTTTTTCGAATGCCAAGAGTCATGTATCATATTGATATAGAATTTTTATCTGAATTACAGAGTGTTTTGGAAATATTGAACTATTACCAGTAAAAATTTCGATTTTTTTTATTCCATAACAACTGTAATTGAATTATATCAGGGAATGAGAGGTTAATCAGACGAATTGATTCTTTAAGAATAATTAATTTCAAAATTTCTAGATTATCTACTCCCACTACTTGTTCGGAATAACAATAAAATGAAATCAACAATTCCAAGAGACATTTTTCTTTACCATAATGTAGTTCGAAAAGTGAGTAACAATGAAATATTTCCAAATTGGTGTCTGTAGTATGAATATTGTCATTCGAATATGTTTTCTGCAATGATTATATGCACATACACGTACTAGGAAGAATAAATTTTCACATTTTCGCACATTGAACATGGGTTGCGTGAACTGAAATGTGGATGAATTCTTGAAATGGACATTCTTCGTCGAATAATGTTGATTTCCTTCCAAATCCTAGGCACTCTATACCTTATTTTATGATATTTTTTTTAATTGAAGCAGGAATTGAAAAAAATCGAAATTTTACTGGTAATAGTTCAATATTTCCAAAACACTCTGTAATTCAGATAAAAATTTTATATCAATATGATACATGACTCTTGGCATTCGAAAAAATGCAATAAAAAATACAGGTCCGTATTTGAAAATCAAAAGTTGAGAGTGGCCCAATTTATACGACACCCTGTATATGATTTTCATTCAGATATTTGGATAGCCCACAGAAAGTTGCTATGGCAAAGTGGCAATATTAAAAAAAAATCTTCGTAAAATGAAAAGATAGGCAAAAGAAGAATTTCGAAATTTTCGTTTTTTTCCTGTATAACTCCAGAAGTAAAGAAGCTAGGTCAGATTTTTTTATCCATGTAATTGACCTCTGAAATATGCTACTTTGCCCCAATTTAACCATCCCTCTATCTCTTGCCGTTATCGAAATCCCCATGCATAGATTCGAATTTGAATAGCCCTGTATAATTATTCTCTTTTGAAAAAAAATGTGCATCTAACGATGGAAATCGACGTATCCAAGCTTTTTTCCCAACACGTTCTTATTTATTCGTTATCAAATGTATTCCATTTGGCTGTTCCACACTGTAGGTATACAGTGTGTACATGAGGTAAAGAATACATTCATTATATAGAAAATAACAAGATTTTTTCGGAAAAATTACAACTTTCATTTCAAAATTCGCATCTGTTCATATTATAATCGTATTGATTACATCATTGACGTTTCGGCTATGACGTCATAGAAATTAACTTTGGCCTAACCATTTTTTTTCAATTATTCTTTTTTCTTCAAGGTTTGCATTGGAGTTTTTTCAATATTTATATCTGTAATGTATTATTTTTCAGTATTTTATTCAACAAATATTGAATTGGAATTATTCCTGAGCCTTACAGTATCGAGGACGGCAGAAGATTCGTGGACACATTACTTTTCATTTCAAGATACGCAATTTCGACGTCCAAGTGACATTTATGTCATCATTGTTTCGACGACTTCATGAACTGTTTTCAAATTATATTTGCTATTTGAATAAACACATTTCTCTGCACATGTTGAACTAAGATTTTTGTCATATTACAAAGGAAAATTAATGAATTGTTGATGTTCAGTGGGATTACTTCATTTGGCCAATTGGATGAACTGCTCTCCATTCCGAACATTTGATCGATAAGTTTTTTCAATGAACTATGTGGGGAAAATTGCTTAAAAATCATTATAACCTTAATTTTCTAGAGACATGACAAAATTCTTGGTTCAACGTATGCAGGAGAATCATTTCTTACAAATGGAACTATTAAAGAGAGAATAACAATTTTAAAAAATGTCCATGAGATCATATCCGAACATCAATGACATCATCATTGCGACTATAACGTCAAAAGATTCGCATCTTGAAATATGAGTCCATGGATTTTTCCGAAAACCGTCATTTTCTAGATAATGAATCAATTTCTGCTTTATGTACACAATATATGTCGACTCCTATGTCATGCATATAATATATTGATATTTTATATTTCCATATCATTTGTTGGTAGATTTTCGTTTTGGGAAATGTAAGGATTTGTATTCTACAAGAACATATCTCCAGTATTATATTAATAATGATGAAAAATAATAATTAAAGTGGAAAGAGATGGGTAAAGCATGTGCAATATTACATGAGAGATTGATGTTATTGAAAACCCAATTTGAATGACATTACTTCCGTAATAGATAGAATAAATTTTCACATTGCCTAGGCCTAGGTGCCTTGAAGATGTTAGTCCAACCCTGGTTATGTTGAAGATTGGTTGTGTTGACGATGGAGTGACGTCTTCGTGTACATTAGAGACAGAAGAGCACAGAGGCAATATGCAAATTCGGACCCACGATTTTCAGTGGATGCTCGTTTCCCAGTAAGGTTCGCGTAGTGCATTTCCTGTTATAAAGAATAGAACGTGCTTGAGATGATTGGATCAGAGGAATTTTTGCATGAATCGCCTCGTCTCGACGCCAAATGCCAATAGGCTAGAGTCGATGATATGTGTTTAGTTTCAAACGAAACGTTTGATTAAGTTCGTTTTTTTTGGCTTGGAACTATCTATTTTCCCAAGTGGATTGGTTGGAACTGAGAGTTTGTAATGGGAAACATGTTTTTGAATATGATCTACTGGCTCTATGATTATATAATGACCACAATACCTACTAGGTGTGTAATTCTGTATTCGTTGGAGTTAATTTCTATTTCATCACCTCAAAAAAAGGAACCATGCATCATCAGTAGATATTGAACATTGATGCAAGGATTTCATCAGATTATGTACGCTCTCTCGTTATGTTGGAGTTCCGTTGGAGTTCCGTATCTTTGTAACTATACTCCAGGCCAGACTTTAGGTTCTCTTTGTACCGGTTGTTCTTCCTCTAGCATAGATAACATTAGCCTTGACAGACTTTCGCAACAGGATAGAATGTATGCTAAGATTACCTTGACGAAATCTACAGATGGTTGTGTCCGTGAATCCGATATTGTTCATGTGTGGTCTGTCTTATTCCTGGCAACCTTTTCCACCGTTTACGAGATGCTCGTCAATCAAAACATTGTTGAATGTTTTCCACAATGTTTTCGCTAAGCCACAGTGAGATTCTGAATCAGGAATATCATCACTCGTTTTCCAAGCTCAGTGAGACCTGTTCCTATACGTAGGTTTGTTTTCGAGCCATATGTATAACTGGCCGATTCTGGATCGATTGGAGGTCCTGCCTGCCATAACTTTGTACTCGTTACAGTGGTTTCAAATTTCTGTTCAAAGGTAGACTTGAGAAGTATCTTGTATAATGATATTCCTTCGATATGTTATAGTTTCAACTATTCATATAGTAAGTTGTACATCCTACCGTGTGTCGATATTGCCGCAGAAGTATTCAGGGAATGTTTTCAAAACCGGCAGGAGTGGGTTAGGTGTAAGTCGTATGACATTTTCCGTGTCTTGATAATTGAAATCAGAACATCAGTAGAATATTAAAGTGAGTAGTCAATGTTTTTAGTGAAATATATACCTTATGTTTGTCCCTTTCATTCTCATTCCATAAACGTCTTTCATATCTTTTTGTCTGGTGCCAATAACCAGTTTTTCATATATTCTTTCCAATTGCGTCATTCCATGTCTCCCTCGGCTTTTCTATTTCTATTTTGGCTCGAATTTTTGCTCCGTTGACTAGTTTTATTTGTTATTCATCAGTCACCCTATCGATTATCCCTACCATCCCAATTGTCTTCTGATTATATGTGACAATATTCTTTATCTTAAATTATTTTCTCACTATTGAATTCCTCATTCTGTCTCTTCCTATTACCTCTTGAGTTATTCGTGAATATATCATTTCTGTTGCTGTTAGTGTGTTTTTCATTTAAGCAGTAAATGTCCAGCCAAGTCAATGTTGGTCTATGATATGGCCTCAAATATTGTTAACTCAATGCGTAATATGGTTCGATTGATTTTTTGATCATCCCGTTTATTTTCGTTTCCTAGTCCCCTGTTTCATCTAGTGTTTCCTGAATATTTATATCGTTGAACCTGTTATATTATTGAATAATTCATCCTTATGATTTTCGTTCATGACAACTTTAGGGTTTTTCTGTGATTCCTTCCATCTGTTACTTTTTGAACATCAGCTTAATATTATTGTAATTGATCTTTCTGTTCTTCGTGGAAATTGACAAATATGAGGGAAGGAACATATCATGTTATATTTGTTGGGTAATTTGATAAGATTCGAGATTGGTATTCCACAAAAAAAAACGATGTTTCCTAGTAGAAACAACTGGTAATTGGTGATTAAGATATGAATCGATCTGTAAAAGGTTCGGGCGACAAAAATATTGAAGTGAGCGAATGTTTTGTCATTGTATGTAAAAGGTGGGGTGCCTGCATGAAATAAAGAAATGCATTTCATGACCTGCTAGTCACCGACACTTTCGAAATGGTAGCACATTCACGCTTCTCTTGTTTTCCACAACGCCACCCATAAAGTGTGGCGGTGGACCTTTAGATAAGTCGTAAATAATTATCAATCACGATATGGCAACAATGAAATTTCTCAAATAGATACGTTTCGGTACCAGTCACCGTCAGATCCGGATCACTACGAGTCCGTACCGACGTTGTTGGAAACTCTGTCTATACAGGGTATATGAGAGAATGTGGGTAAGGCCTCGGATCCAAATGGATCTGAAAGTTGCTAATAGAAAACCGTGAATATTTCCGGATAGAGTCGAACGGAGTTTAGTGTTTAGGTTAATGTTTTCTCTGAGGCGTCAAAATACTCGTAATATATCAAAGGCTATACTGTCTTGACGTTTTATCTAAAACTCAATAGTCGTCGTAGAATCTTCAATATCTTGGACATTTCATGGTTCTTTGCAAAAACAGACAATTTTTCGAATATTTTCTGTGGATTTTGGATTTTTCCATATGTGAATGAGGCCTCTAGAGCATCATCTCAAACGTTCGAAGTTTTGTTTTTGTCAAAAAAGAGAATTTTTCAAATATTTTTGATAATTCTGGAATATTGTTCGATTCATCGGATGATATGAACGGCCGAATAACTCGAATACGATTTCAGATTACGTGAAATAGGGTTCAGTGCTGCGTTCAAGCACATTATATGCCCCTTTTCAGGCGAATCTTTTTCTCAACAATATACGCGAGCATGTGTGGAAATTGAGGATGTATTATTCGAAGGAAAACGACGAACTTTGCAGCAATGCGAAACTCGCCATTGGAGCAGACATAATTTCACACATGTCGATATCGGGTATCAGATATATTTCGACGGTTTCATTCATTAAATAACCAGATATTTTCAAACCCAGTATGCCATCGACAATTTTCTGAAATTAGGTACTAGAAGTAATTCTGATCATAGGGTTAAATTTTTATTGAATTAAGTAACATTTGTACTCGTATTAATAATAATAATAATAATAATAATAATAATAATAATAATAATGATGATGATATTCATTGACCAAAATTAAAATGAAAATATCAACTTCGAGGTACATATAAATACATGAATTGGTCAATAATAATGAAACCTTCACGTTTTTTGAATTTTTCATTTTACTAAGGAAGCCCAAAGAATGCTCTGCAGCTGAAAGCTGTTCCCTCCTTATTACTCTGATACCTCTAAAGACATTGGTAACTTTGAGTAATTGACAAAGGTCAACAGGTTTGAAGGTTCCTACGTTCTCTAAGCTTGAATCAGATTCTCCTAGTTACGTTAGCCTTACAATTACACAAATGAGTCAAGTCTCAAGTTTCGAGCCGCACAAGTTTGATCACCTTCGTAGAGCCTCATCTTATACAGTGAGGAGTGAAGGTTCGAACGAATCCGTTAAAAGCTTGATTCGGCCGTTGGGAAAATAAAGCTCACACGTCGATTTCTTTTCTCATTTGCGTATTTTTGAGATTCTTATTTTCTTGTGACATCATCACTTTTTGAATTATGACTTGCAAGCCATTCGCTTCTTGACACTTTTTAAGGCGATGTTGAAACTCCTGCAAAACACCATTGAGGGTATCAGCGTTAATTACATTAATTTCGGTTTTCATCTTACTTCATCAAGAGTATGTATTGAGTCTGTAAACATGAACTTTCGACCTGAGGTATCCCAAAAAAAATGTGTGGTGTTAGATCAGGAGATCTGGCTGGCCACCCAAAAAAATAGAGCACCACCGCATTACGCACGACATGTAAGTGAATACTTGAATAATATTTTTCTAAATAGCTTGCAATTCGAGTACTTAATTCGATACTCCGTGGGTTTATTAAGTCCTGTTGTTACTTTTATGAATTACATTATTATTAATGAAATTTCTTTTATTTCTCGAACATACGGTTATGTGACATGAGAAAAAATATCACAACCGTACACAAAAAATGCGTTATTTCTGAAGTTGTTATCAATATGGGGTATTGCCATTAAAAAATATAATGACGTCATAACTCAAACACTGATGACGTCACCATGAATGCATGAACACCAAAATATGCGAAACGACATGTCTGATCTTTATTTCCCAACAGCCAATCAATATTTTAACGAATTTGTTTCAACCTTTACGTGTTCACTTCATGAATTTCTCCTGACAGGATCATAGTCTTCACTAATCTCATTTGAACTCTACTCAACAAAGGTATCATGTCAGATAATTCAACACCTTATTCTTGTCCTGGTCAAGAATACTTTTTATAGCTACTAAGTGTGACTCAAGGCACTCCAAGGGTTACTGACCAAAAGGACTAGGATGTAGGATGTAGCTGAGACCTCCTTAGCTTGTTCATCAGGTATTTGAATGCTTCCTATTACCCAAATCTGTTGATCTTGATAGTGTCAGAAGTTCGTTGATATATAACTGGATGAGTCTAAACCTTTTCTTGTGCCCTGCAAGAGCTTCCAGGCTAGCTTGACTATCCGAATAGATGCGGGTTCCCTTTTTCGCGAGGGCATTCTCATTACAAATCTTCGCACATTAGAGAATTGCAAAATGTTCTGCCTAAAATGCAAAAGTGTTTCAACCAAGCGTATACAAAGAGTCCAGTGTGATTTTACCATTATTATTGAAATTACAAACAAGATCTATGCCAAACTCCTTCTTCCAATCATTCGTGGCACATTAAAGCTTGCATTCACGATAATTCGTGATCAATTCAACACCTCTTATCGAGTCAGAATCAGAATTGAGATTGTTGATACCATCACCTCGGAAATATTTTGCCTAAGTAGGATTATAGATCGAGTAATATGTCTGGAGTGATATGTCCATCTCAATCGGGATTATGTCCTACTAAATACTACTAGGTTATTCAACTCGTACTTATGAAATACTTTCGAATATCGCAGAAAGATTGGGAGTTCATAGCATCGAGGAGAATTGACAGTTACTCAACAGTTTGATATGGAAGGTATAGACGAATGTAAGAAACGAGTTATGCTCTAGCTATACACATCTCTGATCACATCTCTTCACAAAATACAAAGAGGTACTTAATATGATGTAAAAATACAACTGGAAAATCTTTGATACATTTTATGACGGAAATACGATACGTTGTGTAACAAGGTGTTGATTTTAATATTTATCGTTTACTTTTTTCCTGGGCTTCAATGAAAATCAAGTAATCTAACTTCTACTCTACTACAGGTGATGCCGTCGGTAAAACTATTGGGAACGCAAAAACGAATCAATTCACATACAGTAAAGGTTCAAAGTACAAAATTTGAGAGAAAATTGGTTATTCGGACTTCCTGAACGAGTGAATAATTTCCCGCCAGCAATGTCTAATACGTGTGCTTGGATGATTGCAGTTAGAATTTGGTTTTTCATTCAGCATTACTTAGAGATTTTGCCATTCATCACAAAAATCCTATAGTGAAGAGGTTTGGACTCAATAGATATATCTAATTGAAATAGTTTCGAAGTCATATAAAAAATAAGCAAAGAATACTTGATATGTAAATTGAGTCGACAAAAACATTACTAAATCTCACATCAAATCAGGTTACATTTTTCTAGTTTCTATATTTACAACACACTCGTAATTGAATCATTGTTTGTCTTGAGATCACGTTCTCCGTATTATATTTTGAGATTCATATGATGTGTCATATGCGCAGTCTTGTGAAACAGCCTGAATAATGTCACATTTTGATAGCTGTCAAGTCAATCAATTCATATTTATCGATTATTTTGTTTTCTCATCTATTTCTCTAAAACTAGATGTAGATATAATACCAGATGTTTGCATGTAGACGCGAATATGGACACCCTGTAGTTAGTTCTGAAGCTTTCGGCAATATACACCTATGTAATCAGAACTTGCAATACTCTTGAAAGGGATTTTCCATTTAATATTAGTCTCTAATGAAATAGTTGATTGGTAATCAACTAATTCTACATCGTGACATGATTAAAAAAATCATCAACTCCTAATTAAACAAATAACACCCCACTTTCACTCAATATCGACTTCAAACAACATGTATTAGATCACAACATGATATCTGATTACTATACACAATAATTCCGAAAGTTTCTTGAACCTTGCAGCAAAAATTGGATCACGATAAATGAGACGAATGAGGTGAGTCTTCCTAGTTGAAAAGTATCACATAATCAGTGGCGTAGCCACGATTTTGGAATCAGGTTCATCCAATGAATCACAAATTCTCAATTACCAATCTGAATAATTCGTTCCTGAAACATCCTATTAGTTCTATATTTGTTTTTGGTTTTTCATTAATTACATTCTTGGGATTCACAACGATGATTTTCATCCAGTAAACCTATTGCTTTCAACTAATTGGGACTCAACTGCTAACCTAATGTTTTTTCAGAATGAGTAGATTAATAAGCTATTGTATGGGAGATGAATAGAATAGAATAGAACTTTATTGGCCACGTTACATATCCATGAAATACATTTGTAGCAGGTCAGTGTTCCTTCTTTCGGAACAAAAAATAGAGCAAATGCACAGCAAAAAAAATACACTCATTGTATATAAATACACATACGCAGACACACATACATATTTCCATAAAAATATATGCTACCATACAGTAGTGAAAATACATAAGTATCATCTATAGTATCTTGAATTGTCAACGCCCACACTGCATATCAATATCTTCTTGGATTGTCGTTCCAAGGGGCTTTGAGATATTCATTGATAGAATAAAAACAATATTTCAGTAATAGTGACTTGCATTTTCTCTTGAATAACCCTAGTGGAAGTTGTTTCAGACTAGCCGGTAATTTGTTGTATAAGTGCAGTTTAGGTGAGTTATTCTTGGACACGTTCAGTCGAAGAAAAGGTATCTTCATCAAATCCGATGCTTTTGTATTATGATGATGAGATTCAGATATTTTCAGATAATCATTTTTGTGTTCATGGATATAGGTATATGAGAGCATAATAAACAAACAGGCAAGGCAGAGGCAAAATACCATATTTTTCGAAAATTGGCCTGCAATGAGCTTTGAATTTGGCACCATCAATTATCCTCATTGTTTTTTTTTGTAAAGTGAATACTTTCAGGGCGTGTCTTGAGTTACCCCACAGCAGAATCTCATACGTGATCTGTGAGTGTATTAATGAGTAGTAGGTTGAGAGCAGAGTATTGACGTCAACAACCTATTTTAGTTGTCGAATTAGATAAATATAGCTAGATACCTTCTTACTAAGTTGTTCGATGTGCCCGGACCAGTTCAATCCGCCATCCACAACAACACCAAGCAATGTGACATCACCACCTGCCCCAACGTTATGATTTGTGGAAATGAGGAGATTTTGAGTTTTCTCTCTATTCAATTTCAAATTATTAGAATTGTACCACAGTTCAGCTTGATTTTCGACATGTTCAATAGTAATCTCCAAGTTTTTTATATTTTTCTCCGCGTTTATGAGGGTTGCATCATCAGCAAACATAACTATATTATTAGGAAACAAATGGAATAACAGATCGTTGATACAGATAATGAACAAAAGTGGTCCAAGAACTGAACCTTGTGGTACACCGTGTGAAACCGGTTTGGATGTAGAGTATCTGTGGTCAACGAAAACAATCTGCTCCCTGTTTGTGAGATAAGATTCAAAAAATTTAAGAGGTAGACCTCTTATCCCATAATGGTACAATGTTTTCAACAATGTTCTGTTGAAGGTTGTGTCTTTTCCTGGCTTACATCGAATATGGATAACTTACATTTTCCGAGTGTTGTCTCTTCTCAAATTCATGAATCATTGTTTCAAGATTCAACTAGATTTCTCATTGTGGTATGGCTGGATGGGGTCCCTTACCCGAAATTCAGTATTTCTTGTACGCCACTGCCGAGAGATCAAGTTGGTGCACGATCGATCCACAACACTGAAATAATTACATAACAATTTTCGGTTAATTGGTGATTGCCAAAAGTTATTTCAGAGATCCTCTCCATTGTTTATGACCCAGTTCTCATATTGAAATCAAGGTCACCAGGAGTTTGTGATACAGGGTGTCTCAAAACGTTTGAGAATAATGATGTAGAAAATCTCGCCTGATGTGTATTCCTTAATTTTTTTTTATTTTTCATTCCTCCGCTATCAACTCATTATGTCTCAAGTATTTTCGCTTGTTATGATTTCCGATCCTGATTTTTATTTAATTCATTTCGGTCGAATCGAATATTTTTCGTCAGATATATATGGAGTTGAATTTATTAAACTCTTCATAAATTTAACATGAACTCAAATCACTGCTTTGAGACTGAATATCATTTGTTTTGGATCTCTCTGTTTGATCAACTCTTCGCAAATGACTGCCATCCATCAAATTTTATGAAATTAGGTACTGAAAAATCAACCTTCAGAATAGAATAAAGAGAACTGTCTTGAAGCAGCATTCAGTTATTCAATATTATACAAGGCGTTCAATTCGAAAAAGGTGACTTTCAGTGATGAAAGTGACAGTATTTTGAAATAGGTGAGTATTTAATATTACTGTCAAAATCATCTTGTATGCCTATCAGCTCTACTGAAAATTGACTGAACATCTGAGGGCCCTCTTCATTGGACCACAAGATGCCTCAAAGTTACATTTTCAGGTTTCGATTTTTGGGAGAGTACGAAAAACGAACAGTTTGTAAAATGAATTCTCAAAATATGGAAATATATTGAATGACGAAAATTCCAGCAGTGTTCAAAATAATAAAACTTCTTAGGAAATTCCAGATATCCAGAAAAAATTACAAAATGAGCAACCTCACAAGAGAATTCAAAATAACCAGAGCAGAATTGATAATGACCAGACCTCCAGAGGAATTCAAGATGACTAGGATTCCAACCAAACGATGTTCTTCTCCAAAGAGCTGAAATATCGTTGTTAAGAAGAATAAAAAACGTAACATGAGAATTTTTAGAATCGAAATAGCATTTATATGAAAAACTGAAGTAAACATGTGCTTATCTGCCAGTTTGGGTATAATTTTCGAATTAGTTTACTTTATCTCAAGTGAATCAGAAATGAATGAATGATGATGATAATGATAATAATAATGATAAAACTAATAATAATAATAATAATAATAATAAAAATAATAATAATAATAATAATAATAATAATAATAATAATAATAATAATAATAATAATGGTAATAATAATACAATGGTATATAATAATTTCAAATACAAATGAATACAATAATCCTGTGATTTTACATGCGCTTTAACATTGTTGCAATTGTCCAAATTCGTTGTTATGGTGCAATATTTTCAAAATCATCGGATATATTTTCAATTCCTCTACAGATTGTCATTCAGCACGAGGATGCACGACTTTGCCCAAATTCAACCAACGTCGTATCTCTTATCCCTATAATGACACCCTGTATACTCATTTACGTGTATTCGCAATTAATTTAGCATCGATCAACGATCTCGCTTTTCTTAGAACCAACCAACTTGGTTCATTGTCTGCGGCTAGGAATTCCTATGGTTCAAGTTCATGCGTTGCCTTCTTTTTTACTCGATCGGAATGACAGTAATTAAATCAAAATTGTAACTATCGTAGTTGATTATACCTCATTGTGATGTAATGAACGCCGAGGTATGCAGGGAAAATGAAAAAAGGATGTCGAAGCGAGTTATTCCGCTGGCAATCAATGGTGTATTGGTTGTTGGATCTGGTTGACTATGAGAATATAATGGAAATCGTCAGCAGCTTTGCTCTCAGCTTTTCCATGTTGAGGAGGAATTGAAATGCACCGTAGGTGTGAAAATTGCGTATCTTGCCATGACGAATATGGGGTGTACGTTCCATGTACAGGGTGTTCCTTTGAAACTTGGTGATATAGAAGTAATCAACTAATATGAAGAAAAAATATAATGAAGTGTAAAGTGTCTGGTGTGTAACTATTTCCTGGACACTTTTTCTTTGAGACAGTAACATTTTACGGCCTTGTCTGGAAAGTACGTACTACCCGGACTAAACCGGAAGAATCTGGTCGGTGTTATAATTGTGAATATGGAAGATTTCTATTCACTTTTATTTTTTTCTGTCTATTTGTCCGAAAAAATCATATTTTCCGCACTTGTTACGTGAATCACTATTCATGAACTGATGACCTAGAAATCTCAAATCAAAAATGCATCAGTTCTGTATTTTACTCATTTAATTCATCAGTAGCGTTCGTACGGAATTAAAATTTCACATTCCTTAAACTAAAATACTACGAAACTGCTTTGTCTTGAAATAAAAATCACTCACATTCTCATTAATTTCTAAGCAATTCATCAATCATCAGATCAGAAAGGGGCATGTGTGCTTCTGGAAGCCACCACACTTTTACAGACCTATTGTGTACGATCTCTCGTTATGATAGATTTGCGTGTCTAGGCCTTTCGAGAAGATTGTGGTTTTTCTTTCCCCAGCGTAGAAAATTAAGCCTTCACAAAAATTTGCGATAGGACAGAATGTGTGCTGAGATTTTCTAGTTTTCAATTGGATGAAATATTATTCAGGTATTCAAGAACATGTTTTGCGTAATGCGATGGCGCTCCATCTTTTTCCAATAGATGGATTGGCAGGCGAGAATTTTTATAGTGGCCAGCTAGATCTTCTGATTTAACCCCACTGGTTTCTTATACTATATATTTAAACTATACGTTACAGATCTAATACTATTAATGGAATAAAAGAAGGATTTTTTTATATAAAACTTCTCACGAAAGTAGTCATCCTGTAATGTTCAGAGAACATCGTGAGAACCAAGGAAAAGGAGGTAGGAATTGGTGTTCTTTTCAAATTTCTGAAGGTTATATGCCTCGGGGAACACCTCCCTGGGCAATGTGTTCCAGAGCTTCGCTGTTCGTTGGATGAACGAGTCTTTGAAAAAAGACCGAAATTGATATAATTAACGCTGATACCCTTAATAATATTTCGCAGGAGTTTCAACATCGCCTTGCATATTGTCAAGAAGCAATTCGAGCACTCATTTTGATAGTTTATAGGTTTATCTAGTCTTGTTGTCATTTTTAGAAATTCCTGTCGTCATTCTTATAAATAATATCATTATCAATGAAATATCTTTCATTTCTCGAACATACAGTTATGTAATGTACATAGGAAAAAATATTATAACCATACACAGAAAAATCTTCTGTTTGAAGGTATTGATATTATAGGGTATTGCTATTTGAAAAAAATATAATGACGTCATAATTCGAACAGCGATGACGTCATAAAGAATATGACAACCAAAAAATGTGCAACTTAAAATGACGTGTCTGAGCCTTCTATCTCCAAGGGCCAAAATTTATTTCAACCTTCACGTGCTCACTGTATATCTACTTGATTGCTGGTCAGGTTCGATTCCTTCAAAATTTCAAGCAGTATGGAAATGTTTGTGCATCAATTGAGATTATATCAAAAGATTAGATTCGTCTAAAAATAAATCAGAATTAAGATATTGTCGCGTACAGGGGGTGTTTTTGGGAGTCACCCCTGTAGCTTGGGTCGTACTTAGGAAATATAAATATGATTATTTCAATTACAGAATGAAATACAAACAAAACATATCATTCAATGAGGATTTTGATGATACATTCTCCAAGAGAGATAGAGAGGGAGTCAATGATACATACAAAAATAGAATTGCTTACCCTAAAATACACAAAAATGCTGAGAACCCAGTCTTCAGAAGGAATGAGGGACAATGAAGAAAAACTGTAGCATAGACTGACTCAGGACTCTTTGAAGCCTCTCTCCAAAACTCCGTCTTCAATTACTTTCATCAAATATATGATTATAGATCAGTAACATCAGCAAAATCGCATTAGTTATTTTCTTTGACCTCCTGACCTAAACAGAAGTGCTTTGTTGATAACAATAATGAAATTTAATTTGAAATATAAATATACTTGGTGTTGGATTTTAATAAATGTATATATTAACAATATATTGCACCTTGATGCATCAAAACACATATCAAATATCATAAAGATGTATTAAATTTTATAGCTATTATGAAAAACTATTCGTTTTGTTCTTCATTACTCCATACATCTGAAATTTTGACTTCTAGGACATATTCACGAGTTTTTTTCTTTGAATTATGCAAAGAATCGCTCATTGAATATCAGAATGTATTCAAGCAATATTCTGTATATGTCACAAATACAGAAATTGTGAATATATGAAACGGTGATTCATATGGAATCATAGAGGAACGATAAAAAATCAATTCGATCGAAGTTGTTTTTAGTGTCATTTCATGAAATAGGAATTTCAACCGAGAAACGCCAGTCGAAACAGTTTCCCCACAAAATAACATTTTGGTGTCGGATCTGGCTAGCTAGGAGGCCAAGATTCATGACAATTCGAAATTTCATGCTAGAACAAATCCGTTAGTAGGTGTAAGAGAATGATCCATGAAGAAACTTTGGTATATAGCACTATTAAAGAATTATCCGCCTACACGGAGTATTTATGTATATTAAATCCGAATCTGATAATTCATTACTCGATACCGTGTCAGTATACACTAAATCAAGTATGAGTGGTAGAAGTATGAAGGTCAAAACAATAGTCATACAGCTAAATAAATAACGTAAATTGATATTGTGCAAGCGGAAAATCTACAGATATTTAACATTCACACTGCAATAATGATAAAGAATTGTTGCAAAAGAAAATGGAAATTTACTAGACTGTGACACATTTTTTTTTCAAAAGAACAACGTATGAAAACTATTATTTATTGTAGACGTATGTTTATCTATACTCGGCAAACAAAAACTATCAATAAAATTAACATTCGAATAACCGTATAATACTAATGTATATATTAAAAAAAATCTCGAGAGATAACCATAATTCGGTAATGATATCAGATGCACCAAGTGAAATATCTTCCTGTCAATTTCCATTTTCATAGATATTGTATAGAGATATTTGAGTTGATGAATCAAAACAGAGAAATACGTAATAAGTCTTTTCGTAGCAGCTTCATCGATATGTTCAGCAGAGAGTCACTGTTGAGACAAACTGTAACATAAACATAATCGTTTCCTTATTTCTATGTGCTATAAATAAATTGAGATGAGGTATTCTACTGTATTCTTTCATAACAATCAATAAGAATTGATATATTTTAATTGAGCAATACAATCATAATTCAAAATGAAGAATACAATCTCGTAGTCCTCCATTGTTTCTAGCCTCAAGCTCATCTGAGAAATAGGAATTAATGAATGTCCAATTCCGTTCAATGTCAGTGACATAAGCGAGTTCACCAATTCAGTAAAATTTGATTACCTTAACTGTGTGTTAATTTCCTTCTTTGGTCTGTTGGTCGTGGGTCAATTGGGCAAAAAACCAGAAATATAATTTTCACCCGAATACGTTCGACAAAGATCTTTCGACAAATTCAAGTACATTCCAACAATCCTTCTTTTATTCCTTTATGGACCTTCAATGAATTTATCAGTTTGGTAGTTCTAGTGCTTTTTCTTGAGGCAAACTCGATGACGAAAAACAATTGATATATTTTTTCTTTGTAGTCACAGATAATGGTTCTTCCAGATTCTTACCATGGTTGTTGATGAGAGTTTGATATGAAATATTCAGATTCTCTTTTTTTCTAAGATTTGCGATTTTTTTCGAACTTTTTGAATAGTATTTGACTAACATAAATCTGACGAAGGAGATGATCAATATTTTGAAGGCAATTTGAATTTATAAATTGAAGAACACGTCTTGGATAATATGGGGATGTTCAATATCTGAGTGTTTTCTAGCATTCGATATCATTTCTCATTCCCCAATATTCGGATGATAACTTGGTTGCAATTGATCATTTTCGGTCATTATCAAGGAAGGTTTCTAGTTCGAATCATTAAAGAATGAAACGATAAAGATTTATCCGTTGTAATGACCTACATGTTTGAGAAGAAATAAAAAATCAAAATCAAATCACAATCAAACCATAGTCATGCATAATTTCACATTATTATAGGATATTAGGATCAACAATTCAACGCAACTCAATCGGAATCATTATACCAAAGAATTGAAAAACCAAAAAATCAAAACTGAAGAGAATTCATAATTCACAATTCACAAGCTCGAAATATGGAATAACCGAGGAATCCAAATTTTAAAGAATATTTTGATCAAAGAATTGAAAAGTATGAGAATTAAAGCACTGTTGATAAACTAATGTGTGTGGGAGATATTGGAAAAAAATCAGTAGTAATTTCAGTCATTCGGAAAAAGACTCATAGTTGTTGATGTTTACTGAAAACATGATAACACTGACAATTCTTACATCTCAAGAAGTTAATGAAAATATCAGTATTTTTTTTTCAATAAAAAGTATTTTCTTTCCATTGGATAGTTTGATTCGGGTCAAATTATTTATTTCAGGTCGAATATTCTTGAAATAAATCTGGTTGAATCTGGTATGATGTTTGTGTATGAAAAATGAATATGACTGAAAATGAAGAGAACAAATATCCAATATCTTATGATTTTCTTCATGAAGTAATTGGACATTTTCATCACTTCCAACTTTGTTTTGTTTTCCTCTATTGTTACCGCCGAAATAACACCAAAATATACACACATTAATTCCTGGTGTCTGGCGAACTCGATCTTTCACCACCAAATCTTCCACAGGCTGTTCTGATCGTGTAGCGATGACTTCCCCACACAGATTGCCCTTATTCGTACGAAAGCACAGCCACTCTGATTTAAATTGAAATGGTGAATATTCACCTTGTAAGGCTGTACGCGGTTCGATAATGATATTTCTCTGTTGAATGTCACTCTGGCGATGTCCATTAGCGAGGAAGAAGTCATTGGCTTCGCCAAGGCCGCCAGCACTCGAAGAAAGGGAAAAAATCGTTGAATAGATACTTACCGAGCGACCGTCATTTATGTAATATCCATCTGTAGATGATGGGACTACTGATTGAGTAGTGAGTCTGACATTGTATGTTGGATTGTCCTGCTATACCTATTCGTAGATACAAGGACGCCGTATAGTTATGTAAAAAAGTTGAATGGCACAGTTGCAAGTAATAAGAAGTTCTATTTTTGTATTCACACTCTTCTTCTTTCTAGGTTTTTCATTTTCAACTTTCAACAAATATTTGATACATTTTTATGATTTTGCTGAATTGATTTGATGAAATTTTCAACCTGAATATCAAGCAAGCGCCATGATTTTCAATTAGTGATGTTTATGTTGAAATATCTGCTTTTTTAAAGATGAGTATTGTGAATATCATCAGAAATTGCAAAGAAATGAAAAAGAACCCGAATCCGAATATTTATTTGATTCATTATTACATGAAGGAAATTCAAGGAATGTGGCTGATATTCAAAAGAAGCCAACACAAAAGATCTGATTTAAGTCTTATATAACATCGAATCGATTAGTATTTCGAGAATAAATAACAATTCGATGCATTTTCTGAGAACATTCACCATAGTGTGAATGTGAATTTTTGACGAATCATTGGAAACTTGGGATATTGAATTCAACTGACTTTATCGAGAAAGTATATATTTTGAAGTAAGAATTCCTGAATGAAAAATCAGGTTGCTTTCCTGATAGATTAGGGCGAGAGAAAAATGTCGAGTGAAAGAAATTGTATGTTTTTGTCCTAAAAGAGTACACCGCAAAACTCCGATACAATTATTTCTCTAGAAAATTGAAATACAAAATTGAAAACTTAATTATTTAATTTTCTCCGAAACTTTGAGGTTACAAAAAAAAGTTTTTTTTTGATCAGTATCTTCCTGCTATACTTGGTTTTGGAAAATCTTCGACAATGGTCCATTATCAAATACAGAAATATTCTTCATTTCATCAACAACGAAATGAAAAATCACCTCTTAGAGCTATTTGTTTTTTTTCTTCAAAGAACCTCTTACATGTAATAAAAATGAGATTTTTGACAGAATCGTCATTTTGACCCACCTTGTATGTAAAGAGAATAAAAACCGTCACTCAAGAATATTCAGATTCTGTGGTCATAGGAGAAACCAAAGTTGACAGGTGTTCCTCCGCTATTTTGGGAATAACTAAAAAGGTGATGCCATATCCAAAAATACCATGGAAAAGTGCCCGATTAAAGTTTCGGATGTCCATTTCAATACGTTTTTGTAACATTTCTGGAACTTTCATAGATATTTTCATGTTCTCCAGATTATTATTCAGCTTGTGACAGTTGGAAAAAAGGTAGCCTGTAGAGATATTCAGAATTATCTTGTCATATTAAATTGAGAGGTGTAGCAGGAAATGAGGATTTTTGTATGAATTTGTTGCTAGTTCTCCTAGTTTTCGACACCAATACCATATCACATTTTTCTTACATTCCAATCATGAGAGACCAACTGAATATTTCTTGTAGACACAATACACATGTGAAATGTGGAGTAATTCCAGAGATGAGATCATGCAGTGTCATAATTAGAAGGTAGATTATAGGAAGCCAGCAGTTTTCATTGAAGCGACCGTCAGCTCATTTGTATGACAGATCACGTACAAATTTCCATATGTGAGAAGTAAGGAGGAGCCGTAGACGAGACTCTTTATTGCTCTGAATTGTTACTTATTTTTGTTGTGTGTACGATGGGTGACGACACCGATTTCTTTCACTCAAGATTCTAGAATTATGCTCGAACTTTTTGGGTATTTTTTGGGGGATATTGATGCCTCAAAATCACTGATGAAGTACTGATACAATTAATCACCTCATGGAAAGAAATCTGTGAATACTTAGTTACTAGCAGGGTGATTCATTGGGAAATAGGCATACTGTAAGGGTAAGTAGGGGTCGCTTAGCTGGCTCTGAAGAACTCCCATATGATGGGTCTAGCGCCCTGTATAAGCGAGATACAGAGTGTTTTATGTATTTCTCCTATTTCTTCAATGGCTCATAACTCACGATCCGCATTGTATATTTCATTTATTTCCACAACATGAACTCATTATCCTGTATGCTACCGAATACCAAATGTATGAAACTAATAATCCAGGTACGGACTCGAAGAAATTAAAGGAATTTCATAAGGTATACCCACTTCCCAATGACTCACTTTTCATGTCAACATTTTTTGGTCTGTTTGAATATTCTCAGTATTGATACCTATGAATATACAGAACTTATGAAATTTCTGATACTGTCGTCACTCTACCCATTTTATGATGGATGCAGTCACAGACAATGCATCAAATCATATTGAGTTAATTAAAGGATATTATAGACGTGTCACCACCACAACTAGATGGAGTCATTACCACAAAAATGTAGCAAAAAGGATGACTTTCATCAAAATATGCTCTGGAAATCAGTGATATTGAACGAATATAAATAGTATATACCACAAAAATACATTCGAATGTTTGCAAATACACTTTCAGGGGTAGAAGCTCTAAGTGTAGTGGTTAATTCCAGATGCCTGTGCAGCTGTAAGCAATATGCCTCCTTTTTATTTTTTCTCAGTACCTCAGTTCGGTGTACAAAAAACGTGAAATTAGTATTCATACCTTCGAACAAGAAAATACGTTCTGTTTAGCAGAAGCTCACTTATTTTCCATATCTCTTTCCCATGGAAATAATCTCTGATTTTTTTCCGTGCCGTCCGCCTCTCTACTTTGCCATAACTTCAGTTACAAAACGCATAGATTAATCTCAATTTCCAAATACGGGCTAAATTTTTATCGTTCATCGAGCTGTCATCCTCAGGAAACCGACAAAGAGAACGTGCATAAACTCCACAATAATGTCAAGAATGAACGACAGATATAGTTTGAGAAGATGATTTCAGTTTTCACTTCATCAAATTAGGTACAGTTTCTCGAAAATGTAGAAAACCATGTTGATGCATTCATTTACAGTGTGAAATATTTCGTTATGATCATATATTATGATAGTGTACAAGAAGGACTATGATGCAATGATTTCATCACATTTTGAATCGTAATTATCATTACTTATAGTGGAAAATGGAGTTTTGGTAATGTTAATGAGTTCAGTGGCTCCAAATGGAGTAAGTCAATATAGTCGTGTCAGTGGGGTCACTCAAGTTAGAGTTTTCAGTAACCTGAGTCAGCCAAGTAGGTCTAATCAATTGAGGAAGGCAAATAATTTAGTCACCAACAATACGGTGACTTGAGCCAGTCGAGTTACTTCAGTAACTCGAGCTAGTCAAGTAACTCGGGTCACTCGCGAATCCTAATCGAGTTACTTGAGACAAC
Organism: Plagiodera versicolora; assembly: GCA_037013635.1. Classification (NCBI taxonomy): domain Eukaryota; kingdom Metazoa; phylum Arthropoda; class Insecta; order Coleoptera; family Chrysomelidae; genus Plagiodera; species Plagiodera versicolora. Next base: position 3,015,467 of record CM072991.1, on the reverse strand, counting down.
CAATAGAGTTGATCGAGTCATTATAATGATATGGATGAGTCAATGAATCACTGGAGTATACTGAATCACTTGAATCAGTTCAATTGTCTCACATTTATCAGTTGAGTTTGTTGAGTTACTCAGTTGAGTACCTTGGGTCAGTCGAGTTACTAGGTTATGTCGAGTCGCTTTAGGATATCATTATATCAAGTAGTTCCAGTCACGTGTCTCAGTCAGATTGGTCTAGTCAATGGAAGCCGACAAATCATTCAATCATTAGATTCAGTACTGTGACTTGACCTGGTCGAGTCAGTCGGGTAATTCCAGTCAGTCAAGTTAGCCGATTCACTTGGTCATGCTGATACAGTTGATCGAGTCAGTCAGTCGAGTAAACATAAATATTTAGAATAAAATATCACTTTTACAATAGTTTATGCTTCTGGGTGTGTATTTCCAAGAAATATGGATTGGGAGAATTGGCACAATAATTTGACCGGCTCGTTCACCAGATATAATATAAGGATTAGTGTATCTAACAGCTTCTACCGATGTAAGCGATTGAAAGAAAAACAGAATTGGGGCAGCTTGCCAATCTGTTACACCAGAAATGATTCGAACAGTATGCAAAAGAAATTCATTGAGAAGATTTGAATGCTGCATTACTGAAAATTTGAATCAATTTGAGCATAGACTATTGTAAAAGTGTTATTCTATTCCAAATATTTCATGTTTTTGAGCCATCTTTGATTTTCAAATGAGAAACCCACCAAATTTTTTTTATCGTTTCGGAGTACTTACCTACACAAAAAATAATACTATGGTTATATACAGGATGTCCCATTGAAAATTCTAATGATGATACCACGTGATCCAAAAGGTGAGCTTGAAATGTATGATAATACCAACGGTTCATAACTGCCAAATTTCAACATTGTACTCCAAATAGTTTTCGAGATATTTCCCAAAACCTCGTGGGTCACCTTGTATAGTGAGTAAGTATCTCAGAGGGATGCATTCTGTATTCGGAGTTTGTCGGTCTTATTCTGACTACTATAAAACTATTGTCAGGAATATGAAATGCAAAAAACATTGAAAAAGGTTCTACTATTAACAATTACTCACATTTTCTTTCATCAGAACCTCAGACTGAATCGGTATATCCAAATATGGGACGCGACGATCGTCTTAGTGACTGAAATTCACTAGACCATCTCGATGCCATCATCCTTTAGATGCCGACAAAGTGAACGTGAATAAACTCGACGATAATGTTAATATTGATTGCTTGCAGATAATGCCGAAATGGACGATGATACTTCGGACGCCAGTCCTTCGTGCATCGCACGGTATAAAAGGGGAAAGAAAGAACATCAAGTTGCTTATCATAATCTGGAGAGTGATAATGGACGAAGGTTTCCCGTTTTCTCAGAATTCTTCGTGGTTTCTCCGATTGATACTCGATGCCTCGGTTGTAAGAGTTATTCATAGTATCGTTTTCGCTTCTGTGAATAAAAATGCAGCATTCATTGTATTTGATTGAATGTTTTGTTGCGTTCATGATATTTGAGTTCATAATGAAAATAGAGAAATTTCAGATTTCTGGGGTTTACTGGCTATTTACTGTATATATTCCTTATTTTTTTGTTAAAGCGGTAAGCATCATCATTTATTCAATTCAATATTGGAAGTGATCCAAAGTTAGAATACTTTCACTGTTGCAGGTGATTATTATTAGATTTATACTGAAAATGAAATCTTATTCTACAATGAAGGCATTTTGGTTTTTGTATAACAATTTCTGTACAATCTAGCACTATCCTAACGCATTGACAGCTTTCAAAACATTCTCGCACATTTTTTTTTTATGTTTCAGAAAAACCTAGAAATCTGATAGTACAACATAAAACTCTACTCAGAATGGGTAGCATTTAAATTTTTTAATACCAGAACAATACGAGTCTTGAGTGTAGATAGATTTTCCTTCTATTCATACATGATATTGGTCACCAGCTTAAGGAAAAGCAAATTACAATACAAAACACAGGGATTGAAGAAGAGTTACGTCAAGATTTAAAGTAATTCTTTAGTGTCACTAGTTTGTGATTCCTGCAGGGTTCTGTTCTCTGGCCGATGAAATTTTTATTGGTCGTTAACGTCAATATGCTACGATCTACAACAATCTGACCAATTTGTTTCTCGTTTTCCATTACGATTTCAAGTGAATATCGTCGTTATTTATGTATGACAAGTTGTCAAAATGTTTAAGAGTTTCGAATATTTTGAGACACAGCGTTAAACGTAATAATGTAAACACGGCCTAACGCCTACTATACCGTTTACTCTTCCTATTTCGGACTCAGTAACTGCTGCAGAATAACGAATTACTTACCCGTTAGAAAATCGTGTGAAGCCCCTTTTGTGCCAATCATTTTTATTTGTTCTCTCAATATTTGTTTCGTGACGACTGCCTCAGGACACGGAAACATCGAGAGAAAACTGCAATTCGCAGTTCTCAGATAAGGTGATATATTTAGGATTGTTTGAACAAGGATAGCATTTCGTGTAGTGGTTTTGAATCACACCATTGTTTCATTACATTCGGTGGAAGGAACTAGTTTCAAGGTCATTGGCAGGAGTCGCTCATAAGTCAGTTTAGCCGCTAATTTTGATTGAGAATACTTGATATTTCATGTGTGCTGACAAAAAACCTACATTATTCATCAGTTCCGAGCATTCGAACAAATGGTCAAAAAAATTCAAGTACTTATTACGTACAAGTTCATGCTTATTTCCTGAGATTGACACGCTTAATTAGCGATCGTCATCTCCAGCAAAAACCAGTTTCTTAATTGGTTGCACTTAATTAGTCATATGTCAACAAGTGAAGGATAGGAAATTGTTGGGGTGAATCTGATCTCAGTGTTGCTTCATGTAAATAAATAAATAAATGAATAAATAACTTTTGCGTCTTGATTACATTCTTGTTTTTGTTTCATATTACTTCGTCAATAAGCGAATTATTCTATAACATTAATAACATTCCGATTCATAGTTGGAAACCATATCGAGTTGATATCTATCATTTTTGATAGTTTGCGGTCAGCTGATTCGTGTATTTTTAGTGAATTTTTCAATCTTGGTACGAAAGATGTAACAAAATGGTAAGAATTACTAGGTACTACTAATATTAGTGACATCACTAATCATTTATATAATAAGGAAACCTCAAAATATCTGCCGAATCTCACATCTTGAGAATGAAAACACTTTGTATAATTCTTATTGTAGAAAACTTCATCTTATTCTCATCACATGGTTTAGAAAGGTGAATGAAAAAATCTAAGGAATTCTCTCATATTTCACAGTCATCAGCAATGATGACAAAAAAATAATGATATTATTTCACCAATAATAAATATCTATTACTTTTGCTGGTTATTGTTTTTACTACATTTGATCCTGATGTTGCTGTATTTAAATGAATAAATAACTCATGTATCATGTTCTTGTTTTCTTTCTATTTCAATTTGTCAATAATCGAGATATATTATAACATGAATAACATTCTGATTCATACAAACCCTACCAAGGTGACATTTAGTGTGCCTCAGGGGTCCCTCGTTGGCTCCTACTTCTTCTGCTTCATATAAATGTCCATATATTTCGTTGTTTCCGATTAGCTGATCCATGTATTCTTTTCGAACTGAAACTCAATTCTGGTAAATATATTCTGATGAATTTTTTTCAATCTTGATACGATAGATATCGCAAAAATTCACCAAATACTAGCTACTATTTATTGATACAATGAATAAACTCCAAATATCTTCCGAATCGCACCATGAAGGTATACAGTACGAATAAATTAGTGTTACCTGAAAAAAAAATCTAGTGAATGGATAATATTTTGGAAACCCCCTGCAGTAATTAAGCTGTTAAGAAGAATAAAACGTAGAGTTTATTCATTTTCGATGATTCAACCTATATTATTTGTCTTGTTGTAAGAAAAATAATGATTTTTCAATTCTACTTCCGTAGTCTCGTTCCTCTTACATGGTTTAAAAATGAGAATAAAGAGCTCAGAAAAATTCTCTGGACTCATCAATACATAATAATGAGGATTGGCATTGGTAATAATGAAAATGAAATATTGATTTAGTTTCCCAGATGAAATTGCAGATACGTTGTTGTTATCAATCCATTTATTGTCAAACAACAACGCTCTTGTGTTAATAAATAAGTCCCCATTTGAGACGATACCTGAGTTTGCTTTTTGAGATAAATCTCCATAGAAGAGTAATGACATATCAATTCATCGATACAATAAGGAATAATTTGCTTCTTTTTGAAAAAAAAAAGTGCTTCTCCTTCTTTTCATATTGTTCAGAAATGTGGATGAAAAAATTGGGAAATTATCTGTAATTCACAATTATCAGCATATAGCAATAAAAAATGCAATGAGAAATAAATGTTATGGGTAATTATGATGAGAGGAAATTGACTTTGTTTCACCGATTACTAGATACGTTGTTGATAATAATCCATTTGTTGTCAAACTACTTCATCTGAGACTAATTTTGCTACTTGAGATGAATCTCCTAGAAAATGAAAAATACAGTCTTTAGTAAGTACCCCGAAGAGGTTTTTCTGCACCAGGTCCGCAGGGCCAAAAGGTAAAAGGTGGCAGAACACCTCAGGCACGCTTCCGCAGCCATGGAGGGGACCTTCTCCAGCGTTCTTGGTCGGTACGACCGCAGTACCGTCAGTCAAGTACCTCGTCTCGGCCTGTGCGCGAGACGGATCCGAATCCAGGTGACTCGATGTGACAGTACCCGGTGCGCGATGTTTTCGCGGTTCGATTGAATTCGTTCAATGTGTTGGCGGACCGAAGACTGAACTATTTTGTCGGCTGTCGGATTTGCGTTGGTATACCGGACAACCGGTCTCGACAGGTGAGGCAATACACTCTGGGCCTGTTTTTGTACTGTTATCAAACGATTATCTTGGTTTTTTTCGTCTTGAGGTCGTCGATACATAACCGAGTATTAGATGGTATATAATGATGCTATGTGCAGTGTAATTAATTTAATGGGATCTGGATATGCTGTTCAAAATAGAATCTCAATTCTATCGAATCGTTATGGAATGTTTATAGTGGTTTGTTTATTCAATATCTCCAAGGTTGTAACATCTTTAAAGTGCGTCAACTTGAATGAATAGGCTTATAAACGTTTTTGTTACCCATCAACATTGAATTTTATAAATCATTACCAAAATTTTGATCATGAAATTGTGGGGAAGGCACGGATGACTAGGATATTAAGATTTTATTGAATATTGAAACTGAACCCAAGCTGAGTCATGAATGAGGAAATTTTCGTTTCATGTTAATTTGACTCCTCCTTACACATAAAACTGAAACATAAACAACTACTATAAAACACTAGTAAAGTTTGCCATAAACAATCGCAATATCAGGGGCAGTTGACGATAGAAGTTGTAACGTATTATGTTTTTCTGACGCTTGTCAAATGTCAGACTTTAACCATTCACTTTTGCTTCCTATTTGACATGAAAAATTATTACGATGCATTGATTACATCACACCATAAGGAATTGGGGAGAGAACTTTGACAGCTTGTCAGAATATGCACTGTTGCCGTATTTTTTGAAAGATCCTCTGAAAAAACGAGTTGAGACTTTACACTATTCTGATGTATGGTTAAATGCATTCATCTGCCTAAATTGATATTGCAGAAGTGGCACCACAACTCCGAGTATGCAAACATCGTAAAATGAAAGGAGAACCTTATCCTAATATTTGTTAAATGGTTGTAGTTTCTGATCATACATTCAACCGTAACACTCAGTATCTCATCATCATTTCCACTATTGTCATTGATATTTTATATATACTTGACCCGTTCGAATTGATCATCATATATACAAAAAAATTCATCTTCTCCATTTACACACGTAGACTTCGACTCAGTATCTGATGCATCGATCACCAAACAAATGAGACCTAATTAGATCGTCCAAAGTACAAAATGTTTATCTTTCGAAAACAATTGACACCGTCCGAGTCTGCGATAAGTCACGGCATTTCTTTTTTCTATGCAACATGGAACGATAACCGTAGATTTTTATCTCGAACGTGCAAACTTAGGCGGTCACAAATATTTGCAGATCAAATATCGCTCGTTATTGTTATGAGCATAAGATAAAACTTGTGCAGATGTTGAGAAGTAATAAAAGAATTTCGTTCATGGATTATGCTGCACTGCGATTGTTAGAAAAAATCTTACTTTGTATTCTAAAACCAGTGTTTATATTTTTTCAATTATGGATTGAATCATAATTATAATACATTTCTGAAAGGTGATATTCCATGTATATGAACTAATTATTATGTCCCACTTATTTCAATTCCAACTGAAAAAAAATATATATAGCGATGAAGGGAACGTATTATATGAAGTTTCAAACATTTACTTTCATTAATTTAAATCGATATCCATCATATTATTTCGAGTGGTGATTTCATAGTGCAGTTAATTACTGTGAATAACTTTGCGATCTCATAAAACATTGATTACGTTTATATTGCTATCCGAAACGGTTTATACAGTGTGTGCATTCGAATTACATACCTCAGATATCATGATCATAATGATCATTGTTAAATAATATTTTATCAATGAAGGGGTCCATATATTTTCCTTTCTCTAGTGTGAGTCCACAACTGCCTGCGCACTAGTTAGAAAAATCAGTCGATTGTCCTTCTGAAGAATATTGGAATATGTCATGATGATATAATCATTGCAAAGAAAGTCTATAATTGCATAAAAAAATACACCATTGCACTCCTTTTGTACATTGTTCTAAATTCCAATACATCACTGTGGTCGACTTACAGATCAAATTTTTTTTATATAATCGATACTTTGACCGGGTCTTATATACTTTTTATAACTGTGCCTTCAGAATATCAAATGTACCTACAGCACCTTCGAACCAATGGCGTTCAATAAATATTACGCTTATGAATAGGGAGATTATTTAGTCAGAAAAATTATCAGATTCTCAAATGAACTTTTATTCTAATAGAATAATGAATTGAACACATTGGAGCTTGAAAGGAATTCACTGAATTTTCAACAGAGTCAGAAAACAAAATATCGCTCGGTTATATCTTCAAATTGCCTGAATTTTGTTTACTACAAAACCATTTGAAGTTTACGTCAAAAATTTGACATTTTTCAATGGAAGAAATCATATCCACCAATTGGTTGGGTTCCATCATGGTAAGAATTTGAAAATGAGAAATGGCATCAATCATTTTTTTCTGATCTATGCATTCTTATTGACTTTCATTCTTATCACATGTCTTCGCTTAAAAATACACAATTCAATTATCATTCACTAAACCTTCCTGGAGTCTGCTGGTTAGATGAAGAAGAAGTACTAATATCATCAATCAATAATAAATAATTATCTTCATGACAGGAAAGTCTCCAATTTATCGAATCCATAGGTTGGTTGAGTATTCCACTATAGTGTTCAGCTATTTTCAGTGAATTTAAAATCAGTTTTCAGAGTGGTGATGAAGACAGTATTTTCCTGATTGAATTCTATTATCAAAAATAACGAAGATATTCATTAATCATTTTACCGAAAACAAAATGACAGATATTTTCAATATTTAACATTATTATTCTGGATTTTTGGAGTTCTTCTCGAATAAAATTCTTCCCACCATCTGCTTCTGACGACGACTGTCACTGCGACTCTTCCAAAGCCTTTTCGGCACGCCTGTGATCTTCGTACACTCTGAAGGTTAACCATAATTGAAATATCCGATTACTCGAAATAAATTTGAGATTCGATGTGTTTGGTCGAGACCAGTAGCAGTTTGACCGGTTCTCGTGAAGAAATTGTCTTTCGAAAATTCTCATTCGATTAATGAAAACGGGACTATTGATAGCACAGGAAATATTATTCTCTTTCACATTGACGAGATCGGATACATTATTGATGAGTGAAAATATCTGGTTACCCTCCACTTTTTCTGTTTTTTTTTTCTTTGTTAGGAGACCTTCATCATTGTTATCTGAATTGAATCGGTATATTTATTTGCAAGGACAAAATTTCGAAAACTGATCCCTTCACAATGAGAAACCTTAACTTTCAACAATTCCTGTGGTTATTATCATTCCTTTCTTCGTTTTTTTTTATTAGATGGCATCTCCATGGAATTCATCAAACGAAAAGATATATCAAACCTTTTTTCGTAGAAATAACGAAAACATTGAGATGTTGTATTAGATGAATCGATTATTTGAAAACACTCGACAGAAAATAGTCCGTTGATGTTTGATATGGAGAGTGAAGAGGCCCAGCTGTAGATTCTTGAATAATAATTCATTCGTTAGGAAAAAACTCATTGTTTCACAACAATATCTGCACTTGCTATAATTTTTTGTTGGTTTCCTGAATGACATAAAAAAATAAGTGCAATAATTCGTAACTGAATCAAGGAATGATTCGCTCTAATCGCTCGAAGATGTCGAATTTCATTTCCATACAAGGATTTTTTCAAATTGAATTGATACATGCAGAATTATGTGATCTATTATACTGTATGAAACGTTTAGCAATTTCTTTATTAAATAACTCACTCATGATAAATTGATTTAATTGAATCGTTGAACTTTTTTATTCAGTTCCTGGTTGCATATTGAATGGGTTTCAATTTCTAGACACAATATCGTGGGAAATAGGGTGCTCCCAAGGTCAACAAAATGGCGGTGCAAGCATGATTGATGCTTGTTCTTTGTGCGTACGAGCTATATTCTCTGAGATTTTATCAAAAATAACGAAGTGAAAGACTGTGAATATCACAGAAATGGGATATTTATGAGAATTTGATAGATGAGACTTCTATAGATTTGTTCAACACTCCACGAGTTTGAGAACTGACTTCTGAGCATCTTTTTGGAAAAGTGTCAGCAGGTGCATCTGAATGATTAAAATGCTAGACATAACGAAGAGGTTTCCTAGAGTTTTTACCGTGAAAACACACTTTCTGATTTTAAGACACTCAAATATAAATTAAATTCAGAAACTGATAACTGTAAGATCGAATTGGATGAAAGTAGAGAAAGAACTCAACCCAAAAACAATCTTATAAAACCACCTCTAACCTTAGTGGTTGCTACAGACAAGACAAGCAGTGAATATAGCTGAAATTTTCATCGTACTGGACTCTTTGAGCGCACGAAATTTCAGGATTCCAGCTATGTTTTGCACACCTTGTATATTTGAAATGGTAAATAAATAATAATAAATTGATTAGAAGTGTGGGGTTCCCGAACGAGTTTGTTTCGAAATAATATACAACCCCACACTTTTATACTAGTGACAGTATAAGAATGAAACTATCAGAAACAAAAGTGAGGTAATTTTAACTTTCCGGTTGAATTATTACAAAAAGCATTTATTTCTTAGTTTTTCGAACTATCATTCGCTCATAATTATTATTGTGTGTGGTATCGAACGAACTGGTGTAAAACTCATTAACTTTAACGAGTTCGCGGAACGATATTCTTTTGGGAGAACTTTATGCATATCTGGTGTTCGCGGCTATCATTCAAAACCAATAAAACAGATGCGTGAGAATTGGGCAGTAATGAAAACGCGGAGTCAAACCATTGTGGTGGTTTATAATGTGAAAATCTGAAAAGTTCAGTGACACGTCTGCGGTTCAAACGTCAGTATTATGATGTAAGTGTGTGCAATCGACTGTGGCCGGTCCGAATGAAAGATAATGAATGTTCAATTGTGAATATAAGAGTTGTTCGAGGAACACATCACTGTGGAAATCAGTTAGTTTCATGAAGAAACAGGTTTTCATTTATTTGAATCGAAATGAAGAGTGTGTAGATATCGGTTTTTCATTCATACAACTTTGGCTAGCCATTTAGACTTGACAATATATCGAATTGAACTACAAATCGTAATGGAAATGATAATCGAAGTAATCACTGAGGAGTCCATCTGGGGCGTCAGAAATATACCAACTTTACGAATTCGAGCGACTGGCGTTGCAAAGCCATATCGGAAAAATAGAATCTGAACTCAGTTTTTCGAAAATTCAAAACATAAAAATAGTACACCTCCACGAGTTACGATTCTGTAGAAGATTTCTCAAGCGCCAACGTCAAGTTTTATGTTGTGGGAAGAGTAAATACAGCGGACACCCCACGCTAGACCTTGTTCAAATAAAAATAAGGGATGGTGAAATACAAGATGGGCAAAGTTACATGTCTATATAGGGTGATTCGATTACTGTGGATGAACCACACCAATTTTATTGTGTCGGGCATATTTTGCTACATTTTTTTCATGTGATATTATGAGTGATGGCAGTGTTTTCATGATAAATAATATTCAGATATTCCATCTTTTAACCCACCTTGTGAAACATGTTCCTTTGCACACCTACGTCTACTACAAAGATATGGTTATGAAAGATCACACTTTCATTACTTCTTCACAAAATTGTATATGTTTTGATGAGACTTCGTTCAGAGCGAGGTTCAGAGTATATTCTTAAATACGAGGAAGACTGTTTTTGAATCGGTCTTCTGAAAATATTAGAACTTGGTGAAATGAAAAATGCTGCTGGCATGAGTTTTCCATATGTGACAGAAATATTCCTGATTAATCGATTCAAAAAAACAGATTCTGAAATGTATCATGATATCAGCTTTGATTCAGCTGAAATAATGGATAATTAATGAACGGTATTGAATAGCAAATGTGGCATCTAATTACAAATCCAGTAAAAGTGGATGGTGACAATAGCAGAATAGCAAAGGTCAAATTCACTATCCTATAAATCAATCTAGATCTATACTCACGGTTCAATAACAAAACAATAATGTGGAAATTAATATAACGAAATGATTTTTCCATGAATAGACGATTATTTGTTCTTTTTGCACGTCTTCTTTCCCAATAAATAGTTTTTTCAGTTGTTTTATTTTATGTTGGGATACTATTACGCAATTAGCAAATCATTATTTATGATCAAACTATTCTATTCAGATTGAATTTTTCTTGTATGTCGTTGAACATGTGAAGATGAAAACTCAAAATGGAATGTTGTCATCGTTAACTCATATAATACATGAAAATTGTAATATTAGAATCATCTACATGTCAGCAATATGCACATTTATGCATCCACATATGCCTCAAATCATAATCATTATACAAGAGTTAAAGTGAATAGAAAAATCAGCTTTCTGTCACACAATAATGTGAGAAATTAGTGTAGATCGATACTTTTATTTAGCCCGAAAAGAAATGCATTGTGAGCATATAATTAAATGAAATATGTTTATATAAAATAGAGTTTATTTCATTTGAGTTACACCTTTATTAGACTCTGTATGAAATTTAGTAAATGCTTTTTTGTTGCAATGAGAGTTTTCAAATTGACACCCCGTATGTTGTGCATATATATGAGGTTAAATATATTGTTCATGTAATTAAGTTGGGTATGCGATGTTATTAACCAAATATAATAAATGGATAATGCAGGATTGCGATAAGTCGTGAAATAAGTTTTTGGTATCATTACAGCATCTCAGGTAATGAGACACACATAAAAGCATTAGCATCTGTGTGTCTCAAACATTTTTCTCATTCTCGATGTTGATGCTGATGCTGATAACTGAATCAATAAATAAATGAATGGATCATAAAATTCTGGATATGGAATCGATACGCAGAATTAATCTTGAAAAAATCCTTACGTGCAAATGCAAAGTGAAAATGTGATATATACAGGAATATTGACAGAGGCTGGAACGAATTGAACTATGCCCTAATTAAAAATTATAATGCAAATGTACTCAATTCAAGAAGCAACGAAGATGAAAATATTTGAAAGTATGTATATGGAAAGTTTGCTACTCTAGGGTGTGTCATATTCATTTTTTGTGAATTGTCTCTACATGGATTGCGTAAAACAATATGGAAAACATGTAGATTACGATCTGCCTTTCTAAAGATACCCATCAAGAATTAAGTTATTGTTTATTGGTAATGAAAGTGAATCAAAATTCCCAGCATTATTCAATTAATGTGTTTCTGAACGTTAAAAATAATTTCCATACCAATAAATCATCCAACGCGGTCCAGCAATCTTGAAAAATATAGTTTTTTTATGAAGCGCGTATAATAACAAGACGCCATTAACATTTATTTCAGACGTTCGAGCCAATTTCACTTTTTAAAAATTATTGAACTCGGCCTATTCATCATTTATTGCTCATTTTTGTAATGGAAAAACAAGTAAACAACGTCGGGAAGAGAGAGAATTTCTCTTTGTTCAACTAAATTGGCAAACGGTGCAGCTGTAAATCATAAGATAATCTTGCATAAAAACTCGTAAGTGTAAGATACTACATGCCAGTATGTGATATAGTGAGTGTATCGAAACAACGAAAAATGTGAAAATTGCCTCTGGAGATGAGTTATTACTGTATTTGTAATCCTTATTTCCCGCCAAATGGAATACTTCGAAGATATCATAATAACTTCATTCGAAAAAAAAAATCCATTTCAATATCCATTTTTCCACTTGTTCTCAATGCAACAATTCATGAAACACTCGGGGATAAGTAAAAAATAGTTGCAGCTGGGACAAATTTGTGTATGTCAGGCAGTGCCATACAGTATAAAAAATTATAAAAATAATACAATACACAATTTTTATGAGGAAAAATATGAGTTTCTTAAAAATCCATAGAAAACTGGTGAAGGTACCAAGCTCTTCATGTTCATATTGCAAAACGAAAATTTAAATACCAATTCCAAGTATATATTGAATTTGATAATAATTTTATACTGTATGAGAAATGAAAACAAAATAGTTTGAATATACTTATAATGTGATTCGGATTTCTCAAAGTTATTCACTATTGTTTTTTGAATTCATATTCATTTAAACATTGATTCTTTCTTGGCAGACTATTGTTTGAACATCCATCATTGTAAACTATTGATTTTTGTCAACTTGCTTTTTTCATCTGAAACACCCTCAACTCATTTCATGTTCAAAACTTCAATTGAACAGTATCGAGAAATTTTTTTTTCACCAGAAATAACATTCGTGATCTTAACATAACCATCAATATACCTTGTATTAAAACGTTTTTCAGTCGATAGAAATAGTTCGTCTCGAATGTAACGTTTGAAAAAATTAAAAAGGAAAAAGCTTTCACCAGCGGCTTATGATGACGGTTTCAGCGCTGGATCATAAATCTTCAAATACTTGAGAACTTCAAGTATGCTTAGGTCAAGCAACTAAAATAATATTCAATCGGATGTTCCAAACAGTAGTCATTTGGATTGCATAATATCGCAACAATCGAAAAATAATTGTGAAATAAAGAGAAATCATTTTGGACATGGTTATGATTCACATTCTGAACAATGCCTAAATCTCACACAAACCTCAACAATCTCTATCATCAAAGTCCATATAAAATATTTCCGTTTAACTAGTAGCAGATATTATTGAAAATCAATTGAAATGTTCTTCACTATACCCTTCTGGGCTTACCCTTCTGATAAACCGACCATATCTTTTCACGATTCACAATAATAGTTAGCAGAATAGCGATATAAAAAACTGTTACCGATAAGGTTTTCATTATTATTCGCGACCAAATTTCATAGTTCGCCTGTGGTCGGCTTTTATCGGAGTGACAATACCGCGATCTGAGTGTACGCAGAAAACCTTATCTGTACGCGGATGTATCTCGTTACGTAGAGAAAATCAAAACTGCGCATGTTCAGCTGTCATAAGTTACGTTCACGTATGTTGTTGATGTGCAGCCTTAGTGTATATTATTCCATTGGTCCACATTAGCACCAAACATTCACATTTTCAACAAGGATGGTTCATTGCTATAGAACTACCGAGACACCAATTTCCACTGATCGGAATTGATAGTCCTATTCTGTGGCCTCCACGATGTCCAGACTTGAAATCATTCAAAATACTCACACTTGTTGTTCATGTTTCAAGAGTCTTAATTGCTCAAAAGTAATCAGCAACTCATTGGGAAGTAACATATATTTTATATTCCAAGCTGATGTAGAAGAACATTCCTAATTAAGAGGACACTTACATCAGAACCCCCGTTAAATAAATTGATCGCTATAAAAGGATACAACAATGAGGAGGACAAAAATACAACCGATTTTACGTCGTGCAGATAGATCTTTATCAGTTTTCTACTGGTCTACTAACATTGCCATTTCGGGTCTGAAATCTCGCTTGAGAACACATCAACACGGTATTTTATAGAGACATAAAGGAGTTGGAAAAAATGCGGAATGACAGGGTAACAGATCCTCACTTTTTATAATGGAATTCTTCATAGTTAGGTTCTGAACTCGTTTAAACATGTTCGATAATGAAAGTGTGAAAAATTTTCAATGAAATTGAGTCTGTGTTCATATTTCTTCACTCTTCATTTCTTTCCTGGTATTCAAGTGTTAATCGACACGAGTTGAAAATTGAGGCGATAGTATTGGATAATTGAAAGACATAAGTGCATGGATTTATTTTGAATATTCCTTCAAAACAATAGTCTACCGATCATCAGAATTAGATCAAACCATAGATGGTAAACAATTTCACTATACTATAATATGTCTTCTATAAACAACCCTACTGAAATTAATGTGTCAATGATTTATTTTGTGAGCATGAGTTTCAGATGATCTATTTCACTTGAAATGACGATAATGTGATATGACCAGAGAAAATTCAAGAAACACTAATATCCATTTACTCAGATAGGCATTTACCCGTTTCCTGAAAAATGGCACATGAAATATATTTTCCATTGTCCTATTAACCACATACAATAATGTGAATTTACCAAATAAACCATGAATATCCCATGAATATTAGAGGAGTATATAAATATGGTTGAATATGCCAATTTCCCGATGAAATATCCACAGGATATTCCTTGGATGATATTCAGATGACTTTGAATATTTCTGAAATATCCAATATCTGCCGTGATATGCAAAGGATATTCCTCCCATTAACATCGAGCTCATGGAGTATTTGGAAAACTCAGGAATCATCAATGATAGGCAATATGGTTTCCGTCATCAAAGATCAACTGGTGACCTGCTTGCTTACGTCTCACATATATGGCAGCTATCTATCGAGAAATATGGTGAAACCTTAGCCGTGGCACTAGATATCTCCAAGGCATTC
Source organism: Plagiodera versicolora (assembly GCA_037013635.1). NCBI lineage: Eukaryota > Metazoa > Arthropoda > Insecta > Coleoptera > Chrysomelidae > Plagiodera > Plagiodera versicolora. The sequence continues at coordinate 3,000,169 of CM072991.1, read as the reverse complement.
GATCGAGTCTGGCACCAGAGACTCCTCGCCAAGCTTCCATCTTATGGCTTGCCTCCTCAGCTATGTTTTCTGCTAACTAGTTTTCTCTCAGGCAGATCACTCCATGTGGTGGTCGATGGAGTTTAGTCTGACTCTCTAACTATAAATGCTGGTGTTCCGCAGGGATCAATTCTATCAGCAACACTATTTCTACTCCACATCAATGATCTGTTGGAGGCAACTTCATGTCCAGTACACAGCTTCGCGGATGATGGTACCCTCCACACTGCCTTCTCTTCCAGGGCTCCAATACCAGCCCGCCAAATCGAAAACGAACGAGGAACAAATGTTAACAACATAAATATGGATTTGGCAACAATTCTCGAATGGGGATCCAAAAACTCAGTGCATTTCAATGCAAACAAAACACAGGCATGTCTTTTCTCCAAAAAAACCGACCTCACAATGCCCAACATAAGCTTGTCAGAGGTGACCATACCTTTGAAGTCATCCATCTCAATGCTTGGTATAACTATCAGCAATAACCTTTCTTGGGAAAATCACGTGGGATCAATTGCTAAAAGTGCATCCCAAAAACTTGGTTTTCTGTTTCGTGCCAGGAGCTATTTCACTTCCAGTCAGCTGCTTACGATCTATAAGGCACAAATCCGACCTGTCCTGGAATACTGTTCCCACATTTGGAGTGCGGCACCTAAACATATCCTGAAGCTGTTGGATTCTGTCCAAAAAAGGGCGATTCGTCTCGTCGGTGATGCTTCGCTTACTAACTCGCTTACTTCTCTGGAACATCGTAGAAGGGTTAGCGATCTGTCTCTATTCTATAGATATTTTCATGGGCGATGTTCTTCTGAAATATCAACAATCGTTCATCTTTTGGCGGTCTCTTCGAGGTTAACCCGTCAAGTCCAGTCTTCACACCCCTTTGTGGTTAATTTGGTGACCTGCAGAACATCTCTTTTCAAAGACTCGTTCATCCAACGAACAGCGAGGCTCTGGAACACATTGCCCAGGGAGGTGTTCTCCGAGGCATATGACCTTCAGAAATTTAAAAAGAACACCAATTCCTTTCCCTTGGTTCTCACGATCTTCTCTGAATATTACAGGATGTCTCCTTTCGTGAGAAGTTGTATCTATAAAAAAAAGAATCGATTCAGCCATCTAGGATATCATTGTGTTTTTCACCACAATTGAGTTGGTAGCATTGTTAAAATGTTCCCCATTGATTTCTTTGGATCTCATGGATCAGTAGTGACTGATATTATCATTTGGTGATCATTGGGTTTCGAAAAGCTGTTCTAATACGAATAGATCAACATCAAAAAATCATTTGAATATTCGAATACTTGAAGGGTTGTGTTTCATTGTGATTTCAACATTCAGTATTACATAGCGAACACATTGTCTACGCCTATGTGAAGAACTACACACCAGTTTCGTTCTCGCATGGCATGCTCACAATCGTCCATCTTTTATTCTTCATAGTCTCAGTCTTCGCGGCCTTTACTTGGCCATTATAATAGGCTGTTGATTCGAGGAAGGCAGAAATTCATTGCGAATATTATTTTTATTGCTCGACTTTATTATCAATTTATTACGTTTTTTCGCTTACTTTATGAATACTGTCATTGATTACAGCCAGCAATTAATATTACTCACGGCATGAATGTATATTACGGCATAAGGTAGCTAATAGGCAGACCACGAGCTACAGGGTAATCAACATAGTTTGAAATAACGTTTCATGCATAGTAAACATAAAGTATCGGACATAATTGTTTCATGGTATTGTGGTTTGACGAAAGCTTGAAGAAAATGATAATTTCTCCACGAATAGCACAAAAATGTCCCCACACCTCCTATATATCATATGAGCAAATCTGATGATTATAAAACAGAAATATTTTTTTGCTTCAGAAAACACTCATTCCATCAGAAATTTTAACAAAAATCAACCTATTGAGCAACAAAACACACAAATCCATTAAACAATTTAGGCTAACAGGGTAACAGGCTCTACCTGAGAATTTTGGCCTCAATTTATTCTAATTACCAACGAATACTGTATCTGTGGTTATATCAATGATAATAATGTTTCATACAGGGTGATTCATTGGGAAATGGGTATACTGTAAGGGTAAATAGAGATCGTCTAGCTGGTTCTGAAAAACCCCCATACGATGGGTCTAGCGCCCTGTATAACCGAGATACAGAGTGTTTTATGTATATCCCCTATTTCTTCAATGGCTCATAACTTAGTATCCGCATTGTATATTTTATTGATTTTCACAACATAAACTCATTATTCTGTATGCTACCGAATTCCAAATTAATGAAACTGATAATCCTGGTACGGAATCGAAAAAATTTAAGGAAATTCATCAGTCCAATACAACACCCTGTATGACGGAATTTTGAAAATTCGTTTGCAGATATGGAAAGAGCAGAAAAAATATTCCTAAACGAATGTCTTTGGTAGTTCCGCATATTATTCTTGTACCTATTGATTTGAGTCAAAATTAATTTTTCCGATGAAAAGGTGGCACAAAATAAAAAAAAATACATTTTTTGTCTCGAAATACTATTTTTCCACTTTCAGTCAATCCTGAATTTTGGAACCACTGTCTAATATAGAATAGGTATTCGTTCCTTCGCCGTTCTGTGACTTGCATTAGTATGTGTGGTGTGGAAGTAGAATGGAAAATCAGCATTTTGCTTTTATTGACTACGTAGTATCATGATATACATACATTCCTTATTAATATTATCAGTTATTTCATTTCTCATTCAAACTTTTTTTCGATATTGTTATGCCGTTTTCATCCTCAGTCTCTGGAAAATTGAAATGAAAAACTTTCAAATTTTTGGTTTTCATCATCTCACTCATGAATGGTTTCGATTTGGTTTAAGTTCAGCTCGGAGTACACTGCTACCCGTTGGATAAGATGCATGGTTACATGGATAAGAAATGGAGTACAAAATAGAATATATTCAAACTACGATGTATATCTGATAGTAGATATAGGAAATCTTCTCAAAAGAAAGGGTGGATTTCTTTCAATCCCCGATACACTTCTGAAATGCACTTTTTGTTGTGGCCATCAGCTCGTTCTTTGATCCTTACTTTATCTCATCAACTATGGCCAAACGTTTTCTTTTTCTCGTCAGTTTTGAGAATAAGGAAGAGGAACCAAATCTTGTGGATACAATGGTTGGGTCATGATTACAGTCTTCACCAGTTATGATCCTTTGAGTTCACCTGGATCGTCGTTAACGTCATTCAATAACTCCTGAGCGATCTTCACGCTTCGTTGCTTCTTACTTAAAAGTGAGCAATTTTAAAAAAAAATCTGCTGCCTCAGATTTCATACCCAAACAACTGCATGGCGTGAGCCGATTCTGATGCCAACATTCTCTGAAATTTTCCTAATATTGATTCAACAATTTTTTTCACTGTTCCGATGTTTTCTCCGCTTATTGACGTGGTTGCAATTCCAGGATGCTCATCGTCATCAACATCTCCTCGGCCTTCTGTAAAGCGCTTTTACCACTCATGATCCCTTTTTGCGGTACAAAGTGGACTCGGGAATTTCAAATACCTTCACTTTCAACGTGAAATTCAAAGTATTTTCTTTAAACCATCATTTTCAAAAGTAGAAAATCAAAGAGGACACAAAAACTTGATCAACATTTTCAGATGTCGACAACAAACTATCAAACTGGCTTATGGTGCCAACATATGATGGACTGAAATTGTATGGGTTTCCAACCGACCTATGGCAACTGATGAAACCTTGTGGGTCGAAACAGCTGTTTCACATCCTTGAAACTTCAGTATGACACATATAGATAGGTTTGGATCTCCTTCTCATTATCATCTTTTCAGAGGGATTGAAAGGTTCTAGACTAACACATTCGGAAAATGAATATAAAGAAATAACAAAAATATTTGCATCATGTTAGCCTAAGAAGTTATCAGCCCAAATGTCAAACCTCTCCTGATGTCGCAGATCAAGTCTTAACACCATTGAACCAACTTCTTCAACGATTCATGAACTATCATTGAGAAATCCAAATTCGATTGGTAACATCGGTTCAGTGATTATTACTTTATCCTCGATTGAAAAACCGGCCCTCGGCTGCTCGATTGGTCTTTTCTTTACCAGCACAGCTCTGTTCGATGATCGAGTGCAAAAAATGCAAAGTGCCAGTGCACGGAGATGCTTTTCAGGGGACAATGAATAATGTATACGTCAAGGGTAGAATAATGCTCTTCGCTTGCGTCTAAGAAGTTTTATCGATAATGAGCTCGTTTATCTGTGGAAATAAATGGAGAGCAGTTTTTCCGTCATGTTCTGGTAGTCCGATCACCGATCACCGTAAACATCACATTCTTATTAAAATGATAATAATAACCGGTGCGCAGAGGGGATTAATCAGGATTGTTTATTCTGTTTGTTGAATGTTTGGTCATCGACCAATCACATTTTCGTTTCCTCTTTGACGAGACCAATCATAAAGTTTTATTAACGATTCACAATAGTCATAGACAATTCAATATGAGGAATATTTCAAGCTGTAATCTCTTCAGATTCGAGTGGCTATACGTAAACAGTGTAGTACGTGATAATGCAGAAACGTATTATTCATTCAAAATCGGGTGATGGTAGGAAATCGCAACAAGTACTGTTCTCAAAATTCGTTATGTTCGGAGTTCTCAATTGTTGAAACTTTTTTTATGACTTAGACATTTGTCGTTCGGTCCTTCACAAGTTGAGTAGTTGAATGATCATATTCGTATATTTCAACGTCACAAGCATGGAACACCCAAATCAACCACATTGCTTACTTCGCTACCACGGCGACATCGTTGGGAGTTCATTCTGAAAGAAAAACTCTTCCAACATCTCGACAATGAAGTGTCATATCACTATAACATGATGATGAACCCCTTAGCCAGCCTGAATATAAGCCGTTTCTGGCCCATTTATCAACAGAAGTGCAAATATGATGATCACGTCGTGATGACTCGTTGATCATACGGTGATAGGTTTGTTTGCGCTTACCTCTTGTATTCGGTAATCCTACACAGTAACACAGTATGGGTGTATAGGATCATAAGGGAAATAGTCAAGAAACAATTACAGTAAGATGCTGCCTACCCCTGTTTTAATTTAGCGTTCTTCTGATTTGATTCGAGAAATAGCGAAAAAACCCGGTTCAGATGTGGTAAATGTAGAAACAAAAAGTTGACAGAAATATTGATAGTTTTGATTCCGAAGGAGATCGAAGATAATGACGTTTATAAAAAGGAGTTTGACCACTATAACTGAAATTATGAATCACGGGGTGTTATAGATGTTTTATCCACTCATCAACAACTCATTACAGAACGCGAAAGGAAAACGCAACCTACATTAGAAGCCTCTTCGACAAAAAGGTAGAAAGTTGAGAACAGAATAGACTGAATGATCTGACTCTTCTATTTGTTTTCATACGTATGTTCGCTTATATCGTTTTCATTTTCGTAAGGAATGAATGTTCGGTTTTATTTTTATTAAAGTCACTAAAATTTTGAATTCCTATCAATTTTACTGAAACTCCATCAATTGCATGTTTGAAGCCTTACGCTCACTGTATTCTCATTCTATATAGGGTAGCCCACGAAGTTTTGGCCAGTATATATCTCGAAAACTATTTGGAGTACGATATTGACATTTGGCAATTATGAACCGTTGGTAATATTACGCATTTCAAGCAAGCTGCAACGTTGTTACAACGTCATATTTGGATCACATGATGTCATTGTTGAAATTTTCAATGGCACACCCTGTATATTTTTTCAATGCTATAAATGACCCCCATATGCTCATCCAGCCATAACATTATTAATTTTATTTTGATGGTAAGAACTTCGAAACGAAAAACACGTTTTTATGTAGGTTTCTTATTTGAAAAGAAAAAGATAGCTCAAAAACAAATAACGTATCCAAGCAGAAGCTATCGTAGTTGTCAAATTGGTTAGTGTTAGTGAACAATGTGACATTGTAACAACGTTGTAGCTTGCGTAATATTACCAACGGTTCATAACTGCCAAATTTCAATATCATACTCCAAATAGTTTTCGAGATATATACTGGCCAAAACCTCGTGGGCCACCCTGTATAAGGAAAATTCATCATTATTCATGGACCATTTTCCCTAATTTTTGTTCAGCTATATCGGAAAGTAGGTGGATTATCATTTGTAGACTCGAATAATCTTATTGTACCGTATACGATACATGTTTTGTTCATATTTGACAGACATCTTCATCGATGTTTTCATTGTTTTTTACGAAAACGTATTCAGTATCAGTTTATTTCTATCAAAACATCTGAAACCCATAACGTTTCCTTCCCGTGGAACAATACCTGACGTGTATCAACATTTTTAGAACATCAATACAGTCAATAATTCCCAATCAATATGTAGATTAGTTGTTTCGAAACAATAACCAAGACAAAGATATAAACTATTTCGAAGAAATGCAATTCATTTCGAGTCTGCACGCAGCAGGACCATCATAGCCGCAGCCAATCAACGTCGAAACTTTCCTCGGCTGACCGATGCAAGAATTGCGGTTGAAAAAAATGCAATAAAATCGAGAAGTGGAGTTCAAGGTGACTACAACTGATTTGCGATTGTACAACAATGTTGCAACATTCCATCTGAAAGGTATTTTCATTAAGTGTGACAGATCATTTTTTTTGCAAGAGAGTTTGGACAGATTTGGTCATATTTCAATATCATTAGTACAAGAGAAGTTGATTTCAAGTCGATAGTCCCATGAGCAACAGCTAAGATGTTGCCCGATCTTGGATTGATCATTGAACTGGAAGAAATGATTTCGAAATAGAAAAATCGTAGTCTATTTATTTGAGCAAGATAGTTGTGATAGCTCAGCAGTAACTGCGGTTTTGCTGCTTGTCAATTCCTTACATCGAAACATGAAATAAGGTCCAGTTCATCAATAAAATTTTTCTGCAGACTGTTTTAATTCATAATTTAAATATTCATACACTGAACTGGACAACTTCCAAATGTAGATAACTGTTCATTCAGGAATCGAATGAAATATCCTTAGGAAATTTACAATAAGTATGCGATGGGATTCTGAAGAATTCATAATGAAGCATTTTGAACAAATTTATAATGATTTACAACCAAATCTATCAGAATAAATAATTCGCATAGACAGCTTATCTTAAGAGGTTAAAAATCACCGACCGACAGGAGTTGAAATTTTATTCGTTACAGCTCCTCTTGATATAATTTCCCTAGGAAAGACTATACTTTACACCTGATGACAAAAGCGCTATCCTATTAAATTCATGATTTCATCGCTGTGGAATAATAGATTCAGTTAACAGTCGTAAACTGCGATGTTTTGAACATTATTTCAAGATATATAGTCAAGTAGGGTTATAAATTCAAACATTCAGTCACAAAGTTGTGTTCCTCTCCTGCAGTTCAGTGCCTCACAATTGCACCGAATGTGTTCCATCGTCTCACTTCACTTCAAGCCGCACAACCTACAAGTTTGGTCATCTTAGTAAAGCAAATTTTTTTGTGGATGTGCACAGTTGCATGGACTGTAAGGATATCTGTTATTAATCTCATCTACTTGAGTATGTTGTCAGTTTGTTTTTCACATGTTACCTGAATAACGAGTTCACTCTATTCTTGTCCTGGTGTGTTAAGAGACTACTTTTTGTAATATTTTATATATTTCTTAGGTGTATTTTTAGGAACGCCAAGAGGTTCCGGAACAAAGTAGGGTACAGCTGAGCCCTCTCAAGCTAGTTCATCATCTATTTCATTGCTTCTCATATCACTGTATCCTGATACCCAGTTTACCTCCATTTGATCTTGACAGTGTGAGAAGTTCATTCATATATTTCAAGACAAGTCTGGACTTCACCTTGCTCCTTGCAAGAGGGTCGAATATAAATATCCGATGACTGGTCAATCTTAATCAACAATAAAAGAATTGTTGGGTCCATTAAAACTTTACTCTTCTGTCACATTGTGTACATTTGGAAAAATGTACAATGCCTATCTAATCACCTATTGTTCACAAATCATTCAACACTCCAATGTCATAAAATATTGGGCAATACAAAACGTCTCAGCAGTACTTTACGAGTATGATCAATTGGAGATGACTATCGAAATACTTGTGTGGTAATAACATTTGAGTTAAAAAATGTGCAAGTTCATTGCTGAAAAACATATCAATGTTAATGTCTGTCATGTTGAAGTGAAGGAGAAATATAAATAATAATAAAGAGGAATGATGTTATATACAATGTTTTTCGAATCTACTATCTATAAAAAAAGAATCCACATAATTTGGTGATAGCTTACCTTCTCATGTCGAAAACACTCCGTACTCTTTCTCATTGAAAATATTAATTCACCTTATTCTCACCTAATATCAAAAAAGCATCCTGATTTCCAATCGAAAATTCTCACTTGATCTCAAATGATCACGTGGTAAAAAAATATTCAAGATTATGGTGAATGCTCTCAGAAAATGAAAACTAACATAAATATTCTCAAAATATTTGATTGATTCATTGTTATATTATGATTTCTGCGATGAAGACAATATTTTAACCAAGGTGAATATGATCAACTCATAAAAATTTTGGATTCATATTTGTTTAGTTACTCTATACATTTCTCTTTTGGCTCTAAGAAAATTTCAACTAACAAAAAGGCCGCTGACTGGAATTATTTTAGATCACAATTTCATAATAGGCTGCCGCTTTTGAGGACCTCTATAGGGATTTCGCTTATTTCATCAGATATAAAGTTGGTCATATTGGGGCAAAGTTGCGTAGCGTAGTAGTATTTTACAGAAAAAAAATTTTTGGTCTTCAAACCATTTGTACTACACCAAAACTTCACTCTTCTTTTGTAAATCGAGTTTTAGAATATGGCATCCCCTTCTCGAGACTTTCAAAATGGCGTAGAAACACCAGTCAACTTTGATTTTTCTTATAGACACCATTTCAAATTTCAACATTTTTAGATGACGTATCCAATTCTTCATGGTTTTTGCCAACATTGTACCTCTGTTGTCTTGAAGGTTTATTCAGCATGGAAAAGCGTAACTTTGGGCAAGTTTAACCAACTTCATATCGAGATTAGCACATCCCTATAGTAGCCATCGAAAAACTGATAGCCTGTGTGAATGAATTTTTCCATACAATTAAGATACACATTTGATGTCACTCGATTGTGACATTCATTAGAAACAATACTCAGTAACATTCAAACGTTAAATATGACATAGAAGGGAACCTACAAAAAAAAGTTTATTTTTAGTCGAATTTTCTACATTTACCCATTCCTGCCATTCATCTTCAGTCTTTTTTAGTTCAGTCATTAATTTGGTTGGATTTTGTATTTTTGCAAAGTTCATCTGTGTCATCAGTGAAATTTTTATAATAATATAGGGTGACCCAAGAAAGTGTAACTGCATATGATGTTCTTTCGTCATGCTGAATATTTTCTTCTACAATATGGAATTCTTGTGGTGGTCCCCTGAAATTTCATCGAAATCGATGACAGAAAAAAGAGTGTCTTGTACTATATATTTTTCAACGAATCGTTCTATCATTACCAGCTTGAAAGAAAACAATGTTTATACTTTCATTTCAATCAGTTCATCATGTTAAACAATTTGTTATACTTTTCTTGTTATTTCTGGTAAATACATCACGAAATAACTGTCATAAAAATAATTGAGTAACGTTACCGTTAGCCGAAAATGAGGATGAAAAACTTTGGTTCACGTTAGATCTCCCAGCAGAAACACTGATTCGATTCTTAGTGCAAACAGTAATCGGAAAAATATCTCAAATTGCCCATCACGACTCTCACGAATCCACGCATTTTTCTCTAACCATTGCTCCACAAAAAATCAATTAAACGAAGAAAGTTCGATCCTCCTCGTTAGGTTTTTTTTTGCTTCCTGTCACGCTCCTAGGAAGAATAGGAACAGGACCGAGCAAAAATTAATGTCATGACGAAATCAACATGTCGCATTCCTTTTTGAATAGTATTGTTGGAGGAGTCAGAGGTCACTTGTTTTGTTGATGAAAGACTTTTATTTACTCTTGCTTTCATATCACGTTTTGTCTCCCATTACTAATCATGAATCCGAATGGAATAGAAATTTATTCAGCGAAAAGCTATTACATAACCATACAAGAAAAATACAATCGAAAATAGGAAGACTATAAATCATGTGATCTTAAACGTTTTGTTCAATATTTTTTTGATATTTTTCAACTTTTTTTTATGATTATACCAATGAAGGCAAATCATCGTACATTTTCAAGCCTTCAGCCAGAAATTCGATAGAAGTGATTATAATACAGGTTGTCTCTCGAATTATACAGGATGGACCAGAAAATCATTGCACTCTAAAAACTTCCATGCTGGATTTTTTTGGACTATTCAAAATCATCGAAGAGTACTACCTTGGTATCCGAATGCCAGTCCACTGGATTGTACGTGCATGTTTATGCAGGGGTTATACAGCATTTCCGTTTTTCGAATACTACTATGGGAATCTCCTTTATCTCAAGAGATACGAAGTTGGTTGAATTAGGGAAAAGTTGTGCATTTTCATGCTCGATGATTATCTGGAACGGAATTGAGAATATCCTTGATAATTTTGAAGATATAACGAAAAGTTTTGAAATTAAAATTTTGGTTGATTATTTTCTAAGGATAAACTGATCGTCCTGGATATTTTCAATTACAACATCATCCAGACAACTCCTCATGATGTTTTTGATTATGGCATCACCTTTATTGTGATTTTCAATATGACGAAGGAATAACTGTTGGATTCTCTAATGGACACCATCTTTATTTTCAACATATGCAGATAACGTTTTCGAGACATTCAACGACATTCATAATGCTTCTACCTAAAATATAATTATCATCAACAATTAGTTAGATTTTCATCGAATGTTTTTTATTGAATACTGGTCATTGAAAACCCGTAACTATTTATGAAAATTCGACGAAGCTTGACACAAATGATAGTAATAACGAAAGAAAATGGGAATTATGGTTCAGACAAACATATGATTTCATAATGAATGATACCAATTTTAATATTTACTTCTCCCTGTACTATTCAAGTCACGTTGTTGTGACACACACTGTATATTGAAAAGATGCGACAATTCCTATTCATCCGTAGTACCGTTAGAGTGGAGCGAATAATCTGTCACCCGATAAACTAGATGTTATTAAGAGCTCGATGGATGGTAAAGTCCAGAAATATAGACGCACAATTTATTCCAAGGAAATGGTTGATCAGGCAAGTGGCAAATACTCACAGGTCATCGTCATTAAAGCTGATTTGTATGGCTGAAGAAGCTCTCATTCATTGAATTATACATTCAATAGATGTCAACTAACAGATCTTCACGGTTGAATTAAAAATATCAGTTACTATGATGCCACATTCTCATTATTAATTGAAGGCTTCAATTGTATCGTGTTTTTTTTTCAGAGTCAACAAGGCGATAGATTCAAAACGAAAGGTCAATGTATGATATCACTAGTACAATATACTTGAACTCTATATCCATAGTTTTCAAGAATAAACAACTGGGCTTTATTTTTCCTTGGAGATTCTAGAATTATGCATGATTGACTCTCAATCAGATTCACTAAGAGATACTTCGAGGCCTTAAAATTGCTATCAGAGTTGTAGTTTTTTTCAAATGCTAAATGATATTTAACTACGAGACGAATCTATTAAAAGACATGTAATCTCGTAGTTGTCATACGTCAAAATTCATCTGCAGATACAACTAAAAATCATTGATGTGATTAAATATTGCTAGTATCGATACAAAGGTACTAAAATATATGATTGGTAGGCCCTCACGATAAAGATATTCCTTTGGATAGCTCAAAAGCTCTTGCAGTTTACAAGGGAGGGCTCAACTACACCCAACCTTGGTCCGGAACTAACCCTTTGCTAACTCACCTAGAAGCTGTATCAAACTTCTAGAAAAAGTAGCGTTGGAACACACCAAGACAATAGTGAACTCTCATTCAGGTCACATGTGAAAAAAAAATCACATGATACTTATGTAAAGTAGAGAGATCAGTTGAGATTAGAAACAGGTCTCCTTTGCCTTGTGCCTGTGAGAACCCTTTTACAGCATGTGGTCAAATTTGTAGATTATGTGGCTTGAAACTTGGGATTATTGAATATATTTTGTGCAATTATGAGGCACCTAATCACAGGGGAGTAACGTAACTAAAATAATCTGGAACCCAGTGACCTTCGCAAACTACTCGAAGGAACAAATGCCTTTCAAGTATCTGTGTGATGGGGAAAGTGAAATAAGTCTATGGCTGCAGTGTATCCATTGGACCCCTTCGGTAAAATTGAAAAAAAAAGTATGCATAAGGTTATATTCCTGTTCGGGTCTAGGCCTTTGTATAGGCTAACTTGGTAGAAGATACGAGACATCTTCACTGGTGGGAACAGAAATTGGCTATCGTCCTTTGTTTCCGAATTTGAAGTTCGAATTTTCACCATTTCGGCAATTTGTGAAGTTGGGATGAAATTACTTTTGTGAAGAAAATTCCAAAATGAATGTTCATTTTCGAATTCACAACTTGAAGTTGGATTGATAATTTCCTTTACAATCATGTTGAGTCTCTTCTGTTGTGCGAGTCTTCAATAGCGAAAATAATAACAGAACAATTCGAAAACTAACATACCTGACACGTGTGAGAGTGAGTGACTTCGTTCAAAATATGCATCAGAATCCAAAAATTTTTCATGTTTGCCACAAAAATGTATTTACATGGGTACAAAAATCTTTTCATTGCGTAGTGACTAATTGTTGAAATTTCAATTTTAGTCCAGTTACTTATTAGGAACAGTGGCCCACTGACCTAACAGAGCTTATCCCTCTTGACCTCTCATCAACTAACAAAGTCCACAGTGTGTCTCAGTGACAATAGGCTCGTTTAAATCGATGCATATGGTCATGATACGCAACTTTTATTGATTGTATATGTATAATACAACACCGACGCTAAATGAAGACTTTATCGACAACGGTGTATTGCAGAATATAAAAGTGGCTTCTGTATTGGGAAGTCAATAGATTGAATGATCTACGTCCCTTGACAGATTTAATAATGACTCGAAGATGATACGGCTTCCAGATACTGTGTGTTGTATATCATCGGGGCTCACTTGGAGTAAATCATCACTTTTCATGGTTATAAAATGGAGTTATTCTTCTTCGCATAACACGCCAATTCTTTCAGCTACAGCCCATTGGGATCGAAAAAACTATATCTGGGGTATACGCAGGAATCTATAGGAGTAACAGGGAGAGCAAGTGTAATATCCATCATAAACAAAAGGAAAACGATGATATTTCAATCCTACCAACTCGTCAAGTGACCACGTCACAAAGCATATCAATAGCTTTTTTTCGAAATATTCGAATATGAATTATGATGCTCTCTCGATGTTCAAGCTATTCTTTTCGCCCTCATTGATTCACAGTCTTGTAAGTCATTTTCAATGCTGTAGTATTATTTTACCAGATAAAGAAAAATGACAGATGACAGACTATCAACTATGAACAAGTCTCTCTCTCAGACAGATGCTCATTGTTGACCAGTTTATTTCTTTATTAATATGAAGTGAACATTTGGTATATTGAATGGTCGAGGCTATAGACGTGTGGGTCGATGTAAATGTATCAACTCCAGAGCTATTTGCTTTTTTTCACAAGGCCACTCTGGTCTCTGTTTTGGTATTGACACTAAGAACACGTTTTCATGGGTTGAATAATGAAATTTCACGATCGCCAATAGAGATAGGTGGGTGTCTAAGGGGTTCCTTCATTCTGTGACAAAATTGATAAGTCAAATGAAATCAACATTTGATGATAATGACACGAATTGCGAGGACAAGATAATTTCCATAAACGAGTTTTTGGCTGTGGGTCTTCAGCGTCCTTACTCATTTGACTTTTTTCTTCTCGTCATTGAAAAAAACATACCTCGGAAATATATTGGGAAACTCCAAAACATTCGAACGACTGTAATCGACCAGCTGAAGTCTATTTCAGTATTTTGTATCACCTAGATGTCTGGAAATTGTTAATTCTTTCCAATAGCACTTGCCTCAATGGCGGATTCGCTATAATTGAATATTATTTTGGGTCTTGCTATCAAGTTATTGAATTGAGAGAAATTAGGTATTTCATATTGCATATTAATTTTATATTATTAAATAAACACTGAAATTGATTATTGAACTGAATCTCAGGCAGTTTGAGACACGTCATCGTTGGTCTGAAAATAATCAATGAAAACTCAAGTCGAAATACTGAGATATGGAAATATACGGGGTGTTCTTTGACAAAGTTATTATTTCTATTAGTGACATCCGTATGAGTTCTGCATTGAATAATTTCGTAGAAGAAAATGCTACGCCATGCTATCTTTTATGATAAAAATCACCTCAGGGATCGTCATACATTAGTGCGCAAATTCAAGTCACCTCAGGATTCATTCCTAAAAAACTTGAAATATTGGTGCATCAACTGAAAGTCAATTGGGAAATCAGATTGACTAATTTCATTCATTCAATCAAATTAGTATTGTTTTATATCGCAGTGCCGATCAATAATCATTTTGTATCTCAAAAGTTAAGACTCGCAGAACATACGATCAATTCAATCATCTTTTCTTCTTTCGAATGTTTATAGTCGATTTCCAAAGTATCTTCGAGAAGTTGATTGAAATCCATATAGTTTTTATTGTTCACAAGTATTTGGAAACACCTTGATCACATTCCATTCAATATTCCTACTGTATGTTCATCAAAGAAAAGAGAAGAGTATTTTCATGGAAGTTTGTAATTTTTCATCTCGATTCACAACTTAACTGATAGGAAAGAGTCAACGTTGCCGTTTCTAATACTGATAGAATACATTTTTTGCTCAAAACAAACGGTGTCCTGAAACTAGAGTAAAAGTTAATTTTTTTTCCAAAATAGAAACTTTATTTCTATGTCCGATGATGTTATTTCATCTCCACAAACTCGCAAAATTGAAACATTCTGAAAAACTACTGGTGTATTTTATTAATAATTGTTAACGTTGAAATTTGCATTCATTATAGCGCGTGACGGTGTCGCCACTAGTAGCGATTCAGTAAAGCTTCCTTATTAATTGGTAGATATGAGATATCTAGTCGGCTAGTAAGCGTTTTAATTGAGAGGTTTTGGTCAGGGACTGAGATAGGGACTGCTTCCACCATATTGGCAAATGAATATAGGCGATACGCCACCAAGTGGCACTAAAAATAACTAGACATGCTGAAATAGTTCTTGTGTTTGGTATTATGTTTTGTTGAGGTTATATTGAATTTGAATATTTGAAAGATTGTAAAACTCTGAATCGGTAGAATCAAACTTACAATATTAATTCCCATGCTGGTGATATAAATAGCGTGAGCAGATAGATGAAATTATGTTTACAAAAAGAAAAAGGTTTTTTTGTCATCATGATATTATGATGTCCAACACTCAAAACTTCTTCACCTCCATGAACAGTTCTGAAAGTGTTTGTGCCTTCAAAGTACCCCGAACTAAATATTGCCATTCGAATCTACAAACAAAACTTATTATCAGAAACCTGTATATATTTTGATCGAATCATTCTCATTCACAACAGGATTGTAACCTCGTATTATTTTCACTTATAATTACACGAGTGGTTTGTATTTTATCGGCTAAATTTGGATTGTTTAATGAGAGACTGTTTCCTAGCAATTTGACGAGATTAACTGTCAACTATCAAAAACACGTCACCGGAGGTGTCCTGTTATTTTTATTAGAGCTTGTTCTTCAATTCCGCGATAATTGATGAACAAATGAATAAGTGAAAAAACCACTAGTGTATTTGTTTTATCGGATAAATTTTATTTTTGTAATGAAATAATTTTGCCAATCAGTGATTTTGTCAAATGTCAGTTTTTCGAGTGAAATTACTGATGGAAAAATTCTGAGTTAAAAAGAAATTTATCCGATAGAAAAAGCTCGAGTGTTTTTTGGCAAGATAAATTAACGACAGAATATATCAATGAACAACAATAATATATATCTTTATTTATACAATTAAATTATTTAAATCAACAGTTATTAAATCAACAATGCTCAAATAACTGACAGGGCAGACATTAAAGTGACGTAAGCATACTAGATGTGGACGCTTAAGAGGAATAGGCGTTTTTATCGCTATAAAAGTTAAAGCTAACTTTTGCCGCTGTCAAAGTGACAATTGCACTGTGGCATGTGCGATTTTTTATACATGAATTAAATTGTCAATATAATACAATGAATAAAACAAATGATAATGCTTTCCACTTTTAGAAAAATGAAAATATATACACAGTGACGCCCTAGCTCACTACAAAAGTCTGAAATGTCTTTATTTTCATTATAAACTCACACTTTATTAACGAAAAAACACATATAACCTAATGCAATGGAACTATCCAATGTCAGCATGTGTGGTTCCGGGACTGCCGACTGTGGCGCTGCAATCTTAAATTCATTCGCCAATAGTTGTGCTAAGCGTATTTCTACGCCACTGTAAGTGATTTGACATGCGACGTTCTTACTAAAACACATTTTATCGCAAAAAAGCGCCTATTCTTCTTCTTCTTCTTCTTCTTCACCTTATCCCCACATTCCGATCTCCTATAATAGCGATTGTATGTGTGTGTGTGGAGTGTGGTGGACATGGAAGCCTCGACGAAGAGGGCATAGCGGCAGGCGCCTACGACGGCTTGCCTACGATCGAGCCGATGGTCACTAAATGTCAAGGGCATACGTTTGCTGGCGAGAGAGCTTGTCTAAGATCTCCACGAGTGAGTTCGCTTATTTATGGTGAACGTAACAAGAAGGTTTATACGGATTTTTTCTTCGATTCCTGACTCGTCGTCGTCGGATGTTGGTCGATGGCCGGTTGGTCGTTGTTGGGTGTTGTGAACAAGAAATAAGAAATTGCTACGCGTATTCAGAGAACGAATCTACTACCATGTTCGATAGGGGAGATGAGGGTGAAGGTGATAGTTTTGATTTGGGGTCGCTTTTAGGATTAGGGATGGATAACCCGAGTTAGCTGAATATCAGTTTTTCAATGACATATTTGGGAAACTTTCCAAAATTCAGAATCAGGGATTCAGAAGATAAGAACCTGAAGGATAAAATTTCCAGAAATATTATCGAAAAATGTACCCATTAAAATGAAAATCATTGAAATGTGTATTGAAATTGAAATGAATACCCAACTTGAAAGTCACTTGGATGATTTGACGCTACAATTTTTTGTCCGAAAAGATTTTGCTCCTTCCAATATTTCCATTGTGAGAATCGGTGAAAATCAGATCAAAAAACTTCCTGAACTCATAGCCCAAAATGCTCACTAAGAAAAATATATTTTCCAATCCTGAAATTCCTCAAAATTGCGATTGAAAATCGCATTAACATAACCAAGCAGAAAAACCACACGAAGAATCCAACTGCAACAATGACATAAATTGACATAAATGTGAGAATTCAGAACAAAATTTGTTATGACCTTCTAAAATATGATGACCGATAAATCTCGTGATTAACTGATCTGCTGACATAACAAATATTTTATATTTGCAAGAACACATTTTCCTATGTGAATTCCTTTCTTTTATCAAAAACATCCCATTTTTTACCGAAACGAATACAAGGAAATAAGTTTTAAATGATTTGGCGACTTTCACCCTTCATAAATTATGTGGAAGAATCAATCAACTACCATTCAATTTCTAATACATGAGTATGGGTTGATCTATCTGGGGAAAAATAGAAATTGAGAAATGTTCATTAACAAAAATTCAGCATTCATTAACTTTTTTCATGTTTTCGTAAAAAAAATTACAAACAGAATATTCTGAAATTTTTCCTATGTTGATCTCAATTTGCTTCCACCTAGAATTGTTTACACCACCATCACATCCTTTTTTTCGCTCTTATATTAATTTGTGTATGGATAGTAATGAAACTTACATCTTTCGAAAACAGTATTCCCTTCATTACAGAATCCATACCTTTCGCTATGACTTTTTCCAGAAACTTGTCTTCTACTTCTGGCATTGATAGTATTTGTTAATTTCACGGTAGAACCGACTTAAGAAAGCTCTGAAACATTCCAATAACATTCTACAGAAGTCACTGATGGTTCTTCAGAACTTTTATGCGTACAAAAAATGCAATAGCATCGTCACATCCTCCTAAAAATTGAATACCAGTCCAGTCACAACTCCTCATCAATGGAAAACATTCACATTGCTCAAAATTCACAATGTCACTCAGTAAGTCGTAACAATAAATGGGTATCCTCGATTTTTGAGATAATCATGAAACTATCTGATTGCATATCTTTCTCATTTCTGATTCAAGGATAGTTCATAATTGAATTTACACAACTCTGAATATATAGGGTGAATGTAATAAATCATATCTATTCATCAGTTAATGTTAACTGTGTTCGATCTATAGGAAATCGAAGAAAGATATCTGCAGAGATGCCAAAATTTTATCAATGTGGTCAGAAATCGTCGAGATTCGTCGTTTCTCACGGGTTACTCAACTGTTATGTCTCAAGGAATCTCACCTTACCCATTTTGGTTGTCATTGACAGCTTCGAATCCGACTGTTTGCCTTTTGTCGTTATATTTAGCAACACGTGAAGAATTGTGATGTTAAATTATGCAAATCAAATCCAGAATATGAATCATCACAAGGTGGATGGTGAATGCACAAGAAGTAGAAGATCAATGCTCGATTTTAAAGGTATTTGGTGTGTGTACTAGTACGACCAGTAGTGAAGATATTTTCATTGGAGCACTAATGATGCTTCAAGTTTGTAATATTTTGTGCTGACCTGAAAATTGGTCGAGAAAAAAAAAATGCACTATATCCAAAGGGGATATTTCGATAGTAGTGGTTTGATTTAATGGAATGGATTGCCACAGGTGGGCCAAATGAAAATATTGAATCAACGAGCAGAGACAAAAACTACTCACCTTTCGCTGCGTAGGTCCTGCGTCGGCTGAAGCTCACCACCGGAGAAACAATCGGAAGCTGCTATATACTGCCAGAAGAGGGCTGAAGAAGCGTTGGCGAAAATGCCAAGGGAAAATTCTCGAAATATGTTGAACCACAAAAACAAGGAAATCGGTACAGCGTGACAATTCTTAACAGCGACTCACTCGAGGCACACACTATCGACACTACTAACAGCCGGGGCAAGTTTTTGTCTACTGCTAATTTCGCGATATTGCCAGATTTTAGATATATTCCAAACAAATCCATCAATACCGAACATGCCGCCTCTCCAAAGGCAAGCTGAAGGCTTACCTTTCAGAAAGGAAAAGAAAATGAAAAAAAGAAACAATATAAAAAAAAAATATATGAAAATTAATAATCATATTAGAACATTGCAACGACGAACACAAACAACCATATATTAACAAGAATGCAAGTTAATTATGAAATGGGTAAAGCACATAACTTTACCAATGGACGTTTAGTGATTGCCCCGTTGGCATCTACGACCTCAGCCACACGGGGAACGTTATCAGCACCGAGAAATAACGATTTTATTCTTGCTAACGGCCATTGTTGTGGGGGAGCAAGATCATTTTTAATAATGACTAATGTGCCTTCCTTGATGGAAGTAGAGGGATCGAGCCACTTGCTCCTCTGCTGCAATGTATGTAGGTATTCCTGACGATACCTCTTCCAAAAGTCGTGGTGCAACCGCTGTAGCAGCTGCCAACGCGACAACCGATTGATAGGAAGTGAGGTCATATCAGGTGTGGGTAAAGCGTTAAGAGGTTCAAGGGTCAAAAAATGACCTGGGGTGAGAGCAGAAATATCATTAGGATCCGAACTCTGCTGTGTTAAAGGCCGGGAATTCAAAATTGATTCGATCAATATCAAAGCAGTATTGAGTTCTTCATATGAAAGTATCTGTTGACCAATGACATGAGTTAAATGAGTTTTTACAGACTTCACTCCTGCTTCCCAGAGTCCTCCAAAATGAGGAGCGGAAGGAGGGTTGAAATGCCAATTAATCCATTCCTTTTCAGCTGCTGCAGACATGAGGGCCTGAAGTTGTCGATTTGCTCCCACAAAATTAGTACCGCAATCGCTATAGAGGTGCTCCAATCGTCCACGGCGCGCCATAAACCTCTGTAATGCTGCCAAAAACGTTTCGGAACTGAGGTCTCCAGCCAATTCTATATGAATGGCTTTGGTGGAAAAACAAACGAAAATGCAGACATAACCTTTGTATGTTTTAGCACCTCGATATCGTCGGTTCACAATGGGAAAAGGGCCAGCAAAGTCAACTCCGGTGTGGCAGAAGGCCTTAACATGATTTATGCGAGCAGCAGGAAGATCGCCCATGGGCGGTTGGAAAGGACGAGGATTCTTTCTCCAACATTGAACACATTTACATAGGATTGAGCGAATTGCTCGGCGTGCAGAAAGGATCCAAAATTTTTGACTCAATAGGAATTGAACCGTGCGAAGTCCGGCATGAAGAAACTTGAGATGATAAAACCTTATCAATAAGTCTGTCAAAATGGAGCTACGAGGGAGCAAAATAGGATGCTTCACATCGTAAGTTAATGTTGAATATTTCAGTCGACCACCCACTCGTAAGATGCCTTCGTCGTCAACAAAAACATTCAATTTACGAAGGGGTTTGGAAAATACATTTTCCTGTATTTCCTCACCGAAGGCTAGACACTGAGTACGTTTAACTAGAACCAAAAGAGCAGAATGTAGCTCTGAAGAAGTGCAAGCCAATGTTTCTCTCTTTACAGTATTTCTCGTGCAAAACCTTTTAGCGTAAACAAGAATACGCTGAATCTTAGATAGGGAGGAGTGATTCTTGAGAAGGTCATCTATAAAGTTTGGTTCAGAGAAAAAGGAAACAAATACGGATTTGCGCTCTTCTTCAAGATCAGGAGTAGATGTTCCTTCAGAGGGGTAAAAACGATGATTACCAGGCTCACTCAAAAATTGAGGACCTTTAAGCCAAATAGTATGATCAAGAAATTCGGAAGGGAACATTCCCCGAGAAGCAGCATCAGCTGGATTCAGTTTCGACTCAACATAAAACCAGGAACTGGGAGGTACCTTTTCCTGAATCAAACTAATGCGATTAGCAACAAAAGTTTTGAATCGATAAGCATTTGAACGAACCCAATCAAGGACAATTTTCGAGTCTGACCATCCAAAAACGTTATCAAATTTCAATGTGCCATTATATAATTCGGAAACATATGATAATAATTTCGAAACAAGAACGGCTGCACAGAGCTCCAACCTAGGTATGCTAATACATTTTAGTGGAGAGACCTTCGTCTTAGAACATACAAAATAGGTGTACATTTGATCATGCGCAATGGCACGGATATAAATTACGGCAGCGAAGCCTCTCTCTGAAGCATCTCCAAAGCCATGAAGTTCGTACTTACAAGAAGCCGATGGAGTAATACGACGCAAAATGCGTAATGAATGCAATAAGGGCAATTCTTCCTTGTATCGTGTCCAAATTCTCAAAATTTCAGGGGAGGGAGGTTCATCCCAATCAAGTCCTGAAATCCATAGACGTTGAATTAAATGTTTAGTCAAAAATGTTACAGGTGCTAGAAAACCGAGAGGGTCAAATATTCTAGCTAATTCTGAAAGTAAATGACGTTTGGTACATGATCTATCAATAGGCTGAACGACAAATAAGAATGAGTCATTGACAGGATTCCATTGAAGTCCTAAGATTTTCAAGCTATCATCTTGATCTTCCTGAAAATCAAGAGGATTTATGCTCAAGTGCGTAGCAGGGAAATTTGTTAACAACGAGGGCTCATTGCTGCACCATTTTCGCAGTTGAAAACCTCCTTTACCGAACAAAGTACTAAGTTCAGTAATCAGAATCTGAGCACCTTCTAATGTTGAATGACCAGAAATAACATCATCTACATATGTAGATTCCTTGATAGCTTTCGTAGCTAAAGGAAAGTCTTGGCCTTCATCCTCCGCGAGTTGTTGGAGGACGCGTAACGCCAAAAAAGCTGAAGGACGGACACCGTATGTGACAGTATTCAGACGATAATCCTGAATTTCATCGTTGGGAGAAAATCGAAAGACGATTCTCTGAAGATCACATTGATCTCTAGAAATAAGTATCATCCTGTACATTTGTTTGACATCTGCACAAACTACGTACTTGAAAAAACGAAATTTCAATAATATGCTACAAATGTCTTGCTGCAATTTTCCTCCAGTTAAAAGATAATCATTGAGGGAGTTGAACTGCGAAGACTTAGCACTAGCATTGAAAACGACGCGAAGTTTCGTCGAGGTACTTCCAGGTTTCAGAACTGCGTGATGCGGGATATAATACATAGAATCCGATATATCACATGATACTAAGTCCATGTGACCTAAAGATAAATATTCCTGCATGAAGTCGAGATATTGCTTATAAACATCAGGCTGTTTCAATAGACGACGTTCCAAACTTAAGAAACGATTCACCGCCAAAGATCTGCTACCAGGAAACATAGGAGTTGTTTTTTCACGAAAAGGATAAGAAACAACGTATTGTCCATGTTCATTCCGTGACAAAGTCTGCTCAAACAATTTTTCACATTCTGCTTCCTCGGGGGAGACACTTTTGGAATCAGGAACATTTTCTAATTCCCAGAATTGCTTGAGGGTTGTCTCCAAAGACGAGCTAGGGAAGGAAGAACAGAAAAATGATACAGCTTCAGAAACACTTCCGAGGGATACATCGGACATGCTTATTTTACCCATGATTACGTAACCGAAAACAGTATTGATTGCATCTGGTGTTCCATTCGAGCCGTTAACGTGACCATCCATTAATACTTGAGAAAATATATCAGCACCTAGAAGTAAATCAATATTTCCAGGAATGTGAAAAGAGTCGTCGGCCAAACGTAAATGTTTGATATGTTGCCAATCGTCCACACGAATAGGTGAAGACGGCAAAACGTTACAGATCTTCGTCAAAATCGAAGCATCAATGACGAATGAAGTATTCACTTTATTGACAGGTCGAATCGTCAAAGTGACACATCCAAGAGTGGAAGTAGTTTGCATTGAATTAAGACCACTGATTCCAAGTCTTGAACGAGTTTTGGGTAACCCCAAATAATTTGCGGCCTTAAGGGAAATAAACGAGGACATACTGCCGGAATCCAGAAGGCACCTAAGTTTTCTATAAGTTCCTCGACAATCTAAAATCTCAACTACCGCCGTTGATAATAAAACAGTGGTATTTGGCGAGACCATTCCAGCCGCCACCACCCGAGCATGCGCAGAGGTTGTAGTAGAAGTCGAAGGATGTTCAACATTAGTGTCAATATTGGAATGATTCCGCGGAAAGCCTGAGTTCTCATCCGAATTATTGAAATGCAGAAGAGAATGATGCGTCTTCGCAGAACAATGAACACATTTCGAAGTAGATTTACATGCCTTGAAATTATGTAGATGACTCAAACAGTTAACACATAATTTTTTATTTTTGCAAAAATGATAACGTTCAGTAGGGGTCTTCCTTAGGAATTCTGGACACTTATAAATAATATGCGATTCTCCACAAACCCTACATGAATTAACATTATTATCGTCAATAGTTTTATTCGTGAAAAATGTGTTCGTTTTACTAGGAGGTGATTGTAAACATCGTCGAATATTTTTGCCGTTATTTTTCAGAAATGGTGAAAGCGAAAGTGAATCCAAAACAATGCAATGTCTGTTCAAAAAATCTTGTAACTTTTTATAAGTCGGAATTTCCATAGAACCATGCTCATGCTCAAATCTGGTAACGGTAGGAACATCAAGTTTTTTCAACATCATCATAACAAGAATGAAGTCCCATTGATCAACAGGAAAGTCCATCTTTTTAAGTGCAGCCAAGTTTTCCGTAAATGTATCTATCAATTTACGAAGAGCACTAGGATTTTCCGAAGAAATTGTTGGGGAAGTTTCAATTAAATTCCAATGAGCTTGAGCTCGTAATCTTTTATTCAAATACCGATCAACGAGAGTTTGATAAGCAATAGGGTAGTTCGCCCCAGTCATAGGTAATGAACGTACCATGGACAATGGAGCACCTTGTAACGATGAGATCAAATAATTAAATTTCTCAACGTCTGAAAGAGACTCGTTATGATGAACTAAAGAATCATAAAGATCGATATAGCTGTCAAATGTGGTAAAATTTCCATCAAATTTAACTAATTCAATTTTGGGTAAACGAATATTCGGATTACTTGAACCTGGATTGCTTCTAAGAGACGGTAGTACAGCATTCTCAAAGAGGTCGATATAAGTCGCTTTAATTGAGAAATACTCTGCCATGAATTCCTCTTTAAGAGAATCCTCTAGTGTGAGATCGGTTTCACTATCTTGCAATAAAATTGTGATAATCAAATTATGATTTTTGGTAAAATCATCACGAATTTGTTCTATTTCAGTGTATCTCACTTTGAAAGTACTGTGTTTACTTCTATCGGTTTGACATTGATCAGCTATATTTTTCAAAATGTGGATTTCATTCATACACGAATTCCTATAAACGTTGGCTTTACGAATTTTTTCAGCCATGATATATTATCGAGACGATGAGCAAAAAGCTATGAAATTTATCGATATGAATTTTGCGAAAGAACCGAGCGAAATAGTCAAGCGAACCCAATAAACCAACTGCTGAAAGCACGAAGTATTTATCTATGCGATGTGAGCGTATTGCTCACGATTTTCTAATGATAACGCGTTCACTAGCCGCGCAATCCAACGTAGGTAGGGATAATGCGAAGTGTACGATACAAAAAGTTGCTTGTGTTCGTTCTTGCAAACTTAGAAGAAATGGCGAAACAAATGAAAAAAAAAAAACGAAATATTTTCAATCTATTGCACGGAATATCCGGTAAAGATATATATGATAAGAAATAATGCCGAAAGGGCCAATCCGGAATAATCCGGCTATCGAAGGACCATGTAATATTTTGTGCTGACCTGAAAATTGGTCGAGAAAAAAAAAATGCACTATATCCAAAGGGGATATTTCGATAGTAGTGGTTTGATTTAATGGAATGGATTGCCACAGGTGGGCCAAATGAAAATATTGAATCAACGAGCAGAGACAAAAACTACTCACCTTTCGCTGCGTAGGTCCTGCGTCGGCTGAAGCTCACCACCGGAGAAACAATCGGAAGCTGCTATATACTGCCAGAAGAGGGCTGAAGAAGCGTTGGCGAAAATGCCAAGGGAAAATTCTCGAAATATGTTGAACCACAAAAACAAGGAAATCGGTACAGCGTGACAATTCTTAACAGCGACTCACTCGAGGCACACACTATCGACACTACTAACAGCCGGGGCAAGTTTTTGTCTACTGCTAATTTCGCGATATTGCCAGATTTTAGATATATTCCAAACAAATCCATCAATACCGAACAAAGTTGGTTCAGACTGGAACTGATAACTGATAACTTGCATTGTTATGGAGGCGTTCATGCAGAAAGCTCTTCTTTTTTTCTTCTCCAAAGAGTAGTCACCAAATGGCGGACCCATTGCTAGGCCAGTGGACTTTCCGCAATACGAACCTCATTTATTCATTTATATATCAATGCACAAAGTATGTACATTCCAATGTAGATAGGCGACGAATAAAAAATCGAATTATTGGGATACATATTCTGATAAAAAATCCATTTTGATCATCATTAGAGAGATGAAGCAGATGAAATATTGAATTGTCAGTCTTGTCAGTTACCGTTTGATCTTCCAACAGTTGGGAAGTCGAAGAGAACAATGCAGTAGCCAGGGGAAGAACACGAGATGATCCAATTGGTCCAATTGCTTTCTGTGGACTGAGATGAGTATGGACGGCACTTAAAGAAATAAATTATTATGTAAATGATGGAAAAGGCGCTGGGAGTAAAACGAGTCAAATAGTTTATCGGAGAACCATCACCAAAAGTACCTACTGAGTCACAACTGAGGCATCAGGATCATCTTCAAGCTCCTGACAGAGCATTGTAGACTCAACAAATGATATCGAACGGACGAACACAATCATTTGTTGGTTCTGCCAGGAAGATAAGGAAAACTCAGCATACACACTGAGAACTCTAGCATTATCAGGAATTACATTATAGGTGAATCATTCAACCTTGATTGAGAAATTGAATGAGGTTGGGAAAAATATTGGAATTCAAATAAAGGAATGAAAATTAAGAAACGAACTCCCAGATCTCACTGTTTTAGTACTTAGTATCTACTAATGATAAAAAATAACTGGTTGCCTACGAAACTATCTGTTCTTGATTTTTCAGCAACACACAATATAATTTTCAATGGTAGAGGGTGTTCAGATAAATAGAGCAGTACTCAGAGAAAGTAAGAAGAAGAATAAATGGAACCGGAAGAAACGAATTGAATGAATGTAATCGAATGAATTCGAGCGGTCATCTAGCAATTTTCCAAATTCTGAATAATAGAGATTAACCTAAGAGTGATGACAGAAATTTTATGTATGGAGGAGATTTACCTAAAAGGGTAGAATTCACACATTAAATCGCACATAACAGAGCCTGGATATGCGAGGCAAGCTCCTCTGAAGAAATACAACGAAATACAAATCATCATTCATTATGATACCGCCCTTTCGTTCATGTAGCCACTGTTTCGCGTTCTGATTTATGTAGATTACAGTTAGGCTGCTTTTCAGTTGGTTTCGACGTGTCGATGATAAAAAACTCACAGTAATTATCGCTTAAATTGAATTAATGTATGGATTCCGTAATTGCTTTCATTAGCAAATGGAAGAGCTGCAGAAAGATATTATTTAATTTTTATTGAAATGAGATAAGAGGGTTGGAATGCAAACAGTTCAAGGAACTGTATATAAACAATGTCAAGGATAATTAAGGAAACACTGATTATTCTCGGCTCTCTCAACATGAGACCAGACAATTCGTGAATAATATCAACTTGACTTTTTGGTCGAATAATTCGTACTATACCAACATGTTCAGTTCAGCGTTTTTCCAACAGGTGACGCCATTGAAAGGTTCCACTTTACTATTTTTATAGAAATAGTTTGATTTTTAAAGAACGTGAGATTGAGAGTTGTTCGAGTGTTGAAAATTTTTGTGATGAAGTTGAAATTCAGTCCAGTCTTCATAAATCAAGGAAAATCAAGATGTTCAATAATATTATTTTGAGGAGTCATCACTAGTATCTTCTATATTGAATTTCACAGTTATTCTTCCGTAGGTTCAGGTCTCCGTAAATTCTTTATTCTCACTCCTGAGCACCCTATATAAGACTAATTGGTTAAAAATACGAATTCCTCACTCAATAAAAAAATAACATTGGACAACTTATGAACGACGAATTTTCAATTCTCAAGAAATATCATTTCATTACTCGATTTTTCCTCAACAAGAATATCCGACTATAAATTGTCCATTCACCATTATCAGAATATTTCATGAAATAGGTACAACGGCCTTCTCTATAGAAACAGTTTATAGGTATTCCACTTCGGACTGTTGATTTTCAATACTGAAGTGGTTAACACAAACGCAGGGGCATTTGTGAAGACGTCAATATTGTTGACAGCTGGCACTTTCTTCATTACATGACCTATTTAGTACTTCAATTTCCGAAAACTTGTAGACATTTAATGATATCACCACTATTAGAAATCGAGTTTGATACGAAACTATTATAAAATATACGGCTTTTTATGAACTAACTATATAATGGGTAATAAATTAGCTGGTCCGTTTAATGGCAAATGTTACGCTCACTTGATCAAATGCGGATGTTGATATAATTGAGTTTTTTGACATCCAGCTTGTGTCTCAATGTTTAACTTTGATGGATCTAACACCGGTTCGATTTGCAGTTATCTCCAATTTCGATATCCTCTATCTAACTCGTTTATATCAATTAGCGTAATACGATCATTGATTGTTCAGCGGAAACTGGAAAACCTAATATCTTGAACGACTCCTCCATAAAAATAAATAATGCATGGTCTTGAGTCACGTGTAGCAAGTGTTGCTTATATCCGGTACTGTCTGTTCTGAAGTATACCCGAAATCGGTCATGTTAACATATTTCTTCATTATTTCATTTGTACCTCATTTCGATTTCCGATCAGTGAAAGAAAGATGAGGAATTCATATAGGGCAAAATATTTTTATATCAAATACTGTTTCTCGTTGTAGTCGACTGTCTCCCCAAACGGTTTCGAATACAATTTTCATTTCATGAGTTGCTTGAATGAAATGGGAGTGAAATGTTTTTTCATTCGTTTTTGAAGATGAAGATTCGTTCTTATATCAAGAAATAATATGGGGTTGGGACCATAATTGGAATGCAAAGTCAAATAGTATACATATGGAATATGCCTCAATTGTGTGGTCACCCTATTATATAGTACACAGTTTGAGAATTGAAAGAATCCAGAATAAATTCTCACGACACTGTGCCTTCAGGTTACAGATCCCTGCTCAAAATCATGATTATTCCCATATTTTGGATACCATGAAGATGTACTCTTTGCAAAAAAGGAGAACCGTCAGTGATGTATGTTTTGTCTTCTAATTGTTCAATGATCTTATAATTTGTCCGGATTTATTGCAGCTGATCTCCATAAATGTCCCAACTAGATCATTGAGAAATAAATCTGTTTTTCATATTCCATTTCACTCCACAAATTATGGAAATCATAGACCTATTGAAAGAACTTTAAAAATAATCAATGATAATGATTTAGATGTATTGCATAGTAACTTGATTAGCTTTAAGAAATCTATAGAAATGAAAATCTAGCATAATTTTTTTAATATTGTAATATTTTTTGGAATGGGGGTTATCCCGTTGGTGTAATAAATAAATAAATAAATGAATAAATAAATAAATGAATATATATGTATTATCGGAAATATTTCATCTTCGGTATTGTTTAATGAGAGCATTAGTCTTGATGACTATTAAAGAGAAGCTCTAGCTGTGACTTGGTAACTTGACAGTAGATATGAGTAGGGTAAAAGAAGAAATAAGACTTATTCATAGCTTGCTTGTTGAAAATATGCAATTGTTTCAAAATCAATCGATTGAGGAAAGTTGTACTTGATAAAACAATGTTTTTTTTTGCCGAGTTGAATTTCCTGAATTGATGTTTATCCAACAAACACCCTGTATACAAATTGAAACTTCTACCTAGTTCAGATATTCAATCCATCTCTCACCTTCGTACCCTTATAACGTTTTTTTGACAACATTCATAGTGCATCAATTTTCGTCAAATTTTGGTTTGATAAGGTCGGTATTTTTTTTCGGAAAAAGTCATCCCAATGTTTATCTCCTACACTTGAACACCTTGTTTATCTTAAAATATATCAGAATTGTGTATCAAGCAAATATCAACTTCCATTTGATTTTTTGGATTTTCATTCCCTAGTGAGTTAATCTACTTCTACACACTAATAGGCCACCCTGTATTATTTTCGTTAGTATTTTCTAGAAAACTAACTAATGAAAGAAATTAATAACCATTACAGAATCAGGTTGATAAAAATTCCGTTACATGCATAAGTGTGTCAATTAATCGATTATAAACGCAATTCCAATAAATACTTCGCATATAATTAATATGGTTGAGGATTCATTACATCTCCGCATGTCATCAAAAGGCAATGAAAAAATATTTCGGTGCATCAGTCGGTTATATAAGCAAAATTTGTTATAATAAATCGTGAATGAATGAAACTGTTTCATCCTGTAATAAATGCGAAATCAGGTATTCGATAAAAATGTACCACAATAGAAGTAGGCGTAGTTCGAAATTCTTTGCAATCACGTTCATTTTTTATAGAATGTCGATTTGTTTTGAACAATTAGGCATGCATATTGACATGAACCTTGATATTTCAGGCCATGAAAGTATGTCGTTTTTTGAAAAGTGGACAACAATACCGATTATGTCATTTTTCTAGATAATAACATTCAGTGTAATTTTCTATTACAATTTTGATTAAAGTAGTACGTAGTACTGCCTATTTAGATAGTTGTGTAAGACTCACAGTGAGGCAAGATTTCATTCAGCATTTTTCGTGTTTGTTTCATGATATTTTATTATTAGCGAAGGAGTGACTGGTCGTCTATGGTAATTTCAACATGCCCAGTGTAATTTCATCGATTTCTACTCTCATAAGCTTCATTGTATTGTTGGATTCTCAAAATTCGACTGCATTTCAAAACCGTTCTCACCAAACCAATCAGGTGGTGTTAGTTCTGGAGACCTTTTTGTTCATTAGATAGTGCCTCATCTTGCACTAAAGAATTTCGAGTCATACAAATTTCAATAATTGCTTGAAACACTTGAACTTTAAACGAAGGTAAGTATATTTGACAGTCCTGTCGACGATAATGTAATAACCAACTCACCAACTTTTTGAAGAAAGTAATTATTTCGACATGACAATGTGAAAGAATAACATTCCTATAACAATGTATTGGAAACACGAAGGTTGTGTTCTTATCGAATTCAACGAGAAAAAATATTGAATCAAACCGAAATTTTGGTTATTTGAATACTGCTCAGAATTCTCTGGTTATAAGAAAAAGTATGGGAACAAAAGTTGTAGATTTTTTTCAGTTCCTATAGCTATACTACCTGTTTTTTTTTCCAAAGGACTTTCAGTTTTGCTGCAAATCCCCCCTCATCCTCCCCCATCTCAGATCACCCGTCACACCCCTTTGTGGTTAATTTGGTGACCTGCAGAACGTCTTTTTTCAAAGACTCGTTCATTCAACGAACAGCGAGGCTCTGGAACACATTGCCCAGAGTAGCAGAAAATTGTTGAACTATGAAATCAAAAAAAACTGCTGCCAGACAATGATGCTGGCGAATTTCAATTACGTGGATTTTGTTCATGTGTTTTTTCTGATTTCAATGATATAAAGCGAATGAAAGGTACGCATAATTCTTGTAGGTTTGAGACGTATGATTACACTACTTTCTGAATCCAATGAACTTTTATGGATGAATATGTCTATTGGCAACGTCAAAACCTTTTTACATGCAAAGTAATCTCAATCATGAATGCATTTTTTTGAGAAAACTGCAATATTTCAATGGACCAACTCAAAAACCTATCATTGATTCAATTTGAACAACTCTCAAAGAGCCAGAATACATGGAGAGTGTAATTATTCATTTATCGATAATAATAGTTTGGTTCGTTCTTGTTCGTTTTTTTTTCTTCTCATTTCTATTATTTGTATGATGTTTTCTTATTTCACCTCATTGGATTTTTTGTTCTCTGAGACTATCCACCCTGCTTTACGAACAAAAAAAAAACAATCACAAGAAGAATATCAGTTGTTGAATAAGACATGCAGATCGAACCTGAGAATCAATATTGACTCGCCTATTCTCTAAACTTTTGTCACTGACAGAGCATTCGATAACAAAACAAATATTACTTCACGATTGTTAGCTTTGATAATGCAATACAGCTACTTCGGAATAACCGGTAATGTGTGTGAAATCCGAAAAAAAAAAATGGTAACAATCCATTAAAATAATTCTCAGATCTGTTCCAGCTATCTGAACGGCATTCTTCGTTGGCTACAAAAGAACTCAAACCATGAAGATATTTCTAGTTCGTAACGTATAAGTTGCAAGAATTCTAACATCGTGGATAGCCTTGTATTTTTTTGGGTCTCAAAACCACAAACTCGAGTCTAGTGATTCACAAACGAAGCGGCTCGAAGTTAACTAAACATATTATGAATTCATTTCGTTCAGGGAAATGGAAGTAAAAAATCGACCAAAATTTATCACCCATCTACAAGGTTTTTCTTGAAAAGGACTGACTATGTTCCGTTACTTTCGAAGCTCAATATATAATAATGAGCTGATTCATGTGATTTGCTGATAAGTGACACTTCCAATACCTCTCTAATTGGCAACTGGACTGATTTTCCTATTTCGGATTCAATAATTATACATGATCAAATTCCAATAGGATACAACTTGAGGCATGAGGCAATTCGAAGCCTACAATATCAAAATTATATTTATCTAAGCAAGATAGTTGTGACAGCTTGCCAGAAAGTGCGATGTTGGTGCTCATCTATTTTTCCACCGCTACTTCGAAATGAAAAGTTGGGTTATGTATATCATTCCGATTATTTTGAGAAATGTTTTAGATTTATGGATTATGTTCACCTTGATTGCATAACTATTGACTTTGGATAGCTGTTGAACAGATTGAGTGAAAGAACTATTAGTTCTCAATTCAGGAACCATATGGAATATTCTAAGGAAGTATACAGTGTGAATATGTGAAGAAATTTCGACGAATCAATTTTCATTTCTTGAAACCTCCACATTTCAATCGAATAAATATTTCAATAGAAGAACTGTGTTACATAACTACATAATTATTTCATCATCATTTGCCTGGATCAATCTTTTTCAAGAGGATATATCAATCAACAAAATACTAACCAGCAAGCTCATATTTCAATCTATCATATGTTATGAGTTCCTCTAGGTATACATTACGATACTGCTTTTCTAGGATTCGTGAATGAGAAAAATAATCTTTTTACACTGTTGAACATGATTGAATTCTACAATTCATTATTGTCTTATTACTGTATTTGTTTTGCGACACTGATTCTTCATTCTGTGCAGATTTGGCAGATACTCCCAACACTGTTCTCAGGTAACTTTCTGTAATGTACAAATATTGATATTTCCGAACTGACCTTTCAAATAATCATGAGGAATTGCTTCATGTATATACTCGATATACATGATTCATTACTAATATTTCCTATGGTATCAAATGGGCTTTTGTTATTTTGTTTTTGTGCAATATATTCAATCAACACATGTGACCACATTCTGGTCATCTCCACTGAATGATTCCGTCATTAGGATTGATATCAACATATCAGAATTCGAATAAGGTCTTATCTTATACATATTCCCAAAATTTGTGAAAATTTTGATTGAAATAAACAATCATTACAAGCGAATCAAAGCTATCTCTTGAAATAAATTTAGCATCGTTGTGAAATGACAGTGAGGTGTTGCCATAATTTTTCATGCCAAAACATTCTTAGCTATGACGTGACATAAGAAGTTCAGTGGTTAGCTAGATACTTTTTATTTTACTCGAATGGTGAGAGATAACCGAATCTGTCAAAATATCTTCCTCAAATGAATATGCTATACTTACGAATGCTTTATTTCGAGCAGACATATTGATAACTGAAGGATGCCATTTGACAAAATTCATCTGCAAACATCAGAACATTTTTTAATGAGAGAACCTATAAAATTCCTGATTCACCATGTGCCTTATAACTTCATTCGACAAATATGCAGTACGTCGTGTCACAACTGAGACTATGCACATGTAAAATAAGTAAGTTCAACAGTTGTGAAAATCTCGATTAGACCAAAGAGAGATCAATTCAATAACTGATACTACCTCATGAATATTGCGAGTGAATGATTTTGTTTGGAATAATATACTGATTTTGAACGCCACAGAAATGCATTCGAATCAATATTAAACTTCTTTCAGACCCATGACTACATGGTGAAGTGATTAATTGTCAGAAATTCCATACAGCCATTGATTACCAATGGCAAATCTCGAACATTAATTCAATTATAATTTATCGTAGTTGTTAATTGACGGTTGGTCGGAGTCTCTCCTACGACTTTCCGAATAAATTAATTATTGCTAATCCCGATGCGCTTTTATTTTCAATCGAAATTGACAAGTCCACCTACTCTCACCTACTCGGTGTCACAATAAAGATGCCGTATTACTGCGGTCTTTTTATTGTTTGTTTGAATGACTGCATGCAAACTTCAATATTAATCTATTCATAATTAATATTTAAACTCGCATACTAATTTGTTATGTACATTGGGACAGGTCAAGACATAAGTGGATGGTAATTAATGTATTATTCCTGCTTATAAAACATTAATAGCTTTTCGAAACCAAATTTGACTTCTCGTTAATGGGTTAGAGATTTCTGACCTAGATTTGACTGCAATATATCGGAATATTTGGTGGAAATTCTAAACATTGGAAAAAGAAATGGAATGAATTTATGAAAGAATTCAATCGAGAAATCAAAACCCTAAAATCATTCGAACAGAAAAAATCTTGAAAGACACAAAATAACTCTGTAATATATTGGATTCCAATTATTCAATAATTCAACTGTTGTGGTTTTTCAGATAGACTTATATCAATGAAGAATTTAACTTATCCCAGTCGTTAAATAACATAACATTTCAATTTCTTCTGGAAAAAAAGGGGCACGAAATTGAAAATT
This sequence comes from Plagiodera versicolora, assembly GCA_037013635.1. Classification (NCBI taxonomy): domain Eukaryota; kingdom Metazoa; phylum Arthropoda; class Insecta; order Coleoptera; family Chrysomelidae; genus Plagiodera; species Plagiodera versicolora. The sequence continues at coordinate 2,965,563 of CM072991.1, read as the reverse complement.
ATAGGCTATTAGTAAAAAAGAGAAAAATGTCATTATATAGATGATTGAACAATACCAAGTCGCAAAAAAGAAAAATAATTTGATACCCTTAGATTAGTTTTGAAGATTTCAAATTGCAAAAATGCGATTCCTTCTTTCTAATATTTAATTTCATCTTTATATCACATCATAATGTAGAAATAAAATTACCTACATGTAAGTATACAGGCTGTTCACTATGGGGATCTTGCTTATCTTCACAGATACAAAGTTGGTTAATTTGGGGCTGAGTTACGCATTTGTATGTCGAATAATAATCTGAAAAGGAAATGAAAATATCTTTGATGGTTCTAGTCCACACAGTGGCAGTCGAAGAAAAGACATCCATGAAATACATTATGAAATTATAAGAACACAATGGCAATGCCCTTCAAGAAACCTTCCATAATTCATCAATTATATTGTTTATCGATAAAGGGCATTGAATGATAACAGCATTATAGGAGACTGATCTTTCGAATAAATTGTTTTTGTGCATTCGAAATAGAATATAATGAATATTTTTGGTATCATGAGATATAAGATATTTGTATCTTAAGAACCCTTTCAAAAATGTTCGTATGGTATCATAAACAAATCAGTGAATACAATAATCCACCATTTTAAACATCCAAAGTATGTGATACAAAAAGCATTGGGGTGAAAATGGAAAATAGTACTCCTTCATTCAGTAATAATATATGCATTGAGGTTTCTTAACAGTTATTTCTGAATGAAACTTCCGCTCATCGTTGGAAAATAGCTACTCTGGACAGACCATATAAAAGTGTCTAGAGGAATTGAACATATATTTTCTTCAAAAAACTCGCAAAATAATCGCAAGTGTATAAAATGAAGAGAGACAACCCTAACCTCATTTTCAGTGCAGTGAAGTCAGCATCGGCAGTTTTCTCATGAAATTTTTTATTTGGTATATATATTTTTCAACCAACCGCATTTCTCTGTGAATCAGCAACTCATTTTTCAAAATACAGTCAATAACATATTCACAATGAAAATAAATAATTACTAAGGAATCGACCTGTATATTCTATGTTGGAATATGCTGTTAATAATTTCGTGATTACTTTTTCATGCGACCAAACAAGATCTAACGGGTGATCTCATATCAGCTCACTTCAACACATCTACCACACATGTAACGTTGTAAAACTGTTGACTAAGTTCGTGTATGTTATTGGAAGAACTTTTTGTCAAATAGACAAGTCGTGCTTGTTTTATCGCTAATGAGAGAAAAAATCAAAACTGCCCTATGATTTACAACAGCCCGTGGAGCTTGTATGTTCCTACAAAATTGGCTTTGACTCGATTGAGAGATTGTATCTAGGTGGAGTGTAGTTTTTTAGAATCTTTCTTCGGGCCAAAGATATATAGAGCTCAGGTTAGGTTTTCAGTATGTGGGAAAGCCGCTCCTTCGTTATGTTTTAATTGGAACGATCCTGATTATTTGTTAAAGCCTTGATAAGGATTTTAGAACGTACTGAATACGAAGATACGTAGATGTGCTAGACTCGACGTTTACTGACTAACGAACAATATACGATCTCATTCGCAATCAAATCATTCATTTTATATTTGAAGATGAGTACACAATATATCATAAGAAATAGTATCCACGAATTAAAAGGAGATAAAAATTACTTTAGATTTATTCAAATGAAAACATAGTGGCATACAGAATAATGAAAAAGTAGACATTTTAGCATATAAGGTATTGAAATCAAAAGGAATCGCTACGTACCCCCACACCCTTGAAGAATTGCAGTGTCTTACTTGAAATAAAATGAAACAAAATTGGACAAATGAATATAGTATTGCCACAAAGTTATTTCAGGAAACCTTTCAATCACTACCTGAAAAACCATGGTTCAATGATTCAATTCTTAATGATTCTGTGATGAAAAGTATTTACATGATCAAATTCAATCATTCACTAGCACCATGTCATCCATATAAAACCAAAATGAAAGAGTATCCGAACTGTGAATGCGGTGCAAAAGGCACTATCGAACATCTGTCGATGGCTTGCTCAATGAAAAATAGCAAACAGGAAAATTCATGTCATTTATTCACTTGAAATACAAACTTCAATCAAAAATCTCAGATCTCCATTAACGGAGACAAAGTTGAAGTAAATAGAGAACATTTTCAACACTTTCTGCAGAAGTTGATTTGTCCAGTTGATTTATTTTTGAAGATATGATTCATATTATTTGCATTCATTGTTTCATTTATATTTGAGTAAATTCAAGATAATGATTTTCGAAATCTTCTATTGGAATTCTTTTCAACGATGTATCGCACGACCTCTCTTGTTGATATCTATCAAGGGCAGGGGGTGAAAGGGGTGATAGTTATTTTTTCGTTCGGAAACACTTCGTTTGATAAAAATGTCGACGTGTCCAAGCTTCAAGTCAAACCGAGTCAAACTAAGAATACGGAAACACAAATATAACGTTGAAAAAACAAATGAGGCCCACGAGGTTTTGGCCAGTAAATATCTCGTAAACTATTCGGAGTACGATATTGAAATTGGGCAGTTATAAACCGTAATATTACTAATGGTTTACCTTGGTTGGGCCACCCTGTATAAAACATGGTGAGAAGAATGTTATAATAGAGTCCACACACACACATATTGCAGACGAGGCACTACAACTTTGAGTCGTAAAGTGAATGAAAACCTACCCACAATATTTATTAGATAGTCCTAGACATTTCAAATAGACCAATTAGAGAACTGACGTCACTACCTTAGGAATGTGGCGATTTTGTTTGGAATATGATCTAAAGTTCAGCAATTTTTAACAGAACACATCAATGTTATACCGAATACTGCCCTGTACGGTTCTGTTAGAGTCCGACCCTGTTAGTGGTCCTTCGAACAATACACCATCTGGTCATGCTAATATTCTAGTAGACTAGATCGCGACACGGGTGGACATGAATCAAAGGTGCTCTGGACCACCCATTAGGAAGGGGCCGACGACTGTTTGAAGTTTACTCACCACTTAAGATTGGGCAAGGCCTGCATACCGATGCCAACAAATCAGAACGTGATACTTCACCAATGATAGAGATAAGTTTCGTGTTCTTTAAGTGGATCCGTGCGAACAATTAGAACTCAAATAAATTATAAAAAATCTAAAACCGATAAGTTGTAGTCATGTTATGCAATGGGAGTACTCATGCAAAAGGATGGTCAGAATCAAAACTTTGAGTGGTGTTCAATTGTTAACGAAGGAATCATCATATTTTAGGTTTATACTTCCGTTCATAGATGTATAATATGGACTCGCCGCTTTATTGCAGAGCTTTCCTCATCCCTTCTTCAATTGGAAGTGTGTGAAAGTATTCAGCACCATTCAGAGTTGCTATTTTTCTCTTCCATTTCAAAGTAGCTATACAGGCTTTCCATTTTTCGAATTCCACTATGGGTATCTCGCTTATCTTAGGAGATTCGAACACGCATTTTTGTGTTGGATAATAATGAGAGGAAATTCGGAATATCTTTGATACTCCAGAAGATATCGAATATGCGGAAAATTTCCATTTTCATTTCCTTATTTATTTTCTGAATAAATATCCTACCGAACGTTTGTGATTGGAACTCTATCGAAACAGTTTTCCATAAAGTTTCCAAACATGTCATCTCATTCTTAGTGGTAACCAAAATTGCGGAGAAACGCCTGGTTTTCTTCATTTTATTTTTGATTTATTTTACATCATCCAACAGCCGGAGCCAATTGAAGGTTGGGAAGATAAAGCCTAGATACAAAATTCATGACATATTTACACATACAAAAATTACTACAAATACAAAGATCGAAAATATCGAATATTAGCTAAATAGCAACATATCAACATTATATTCCATTATATTCCGTCCTGAATATCGATACCTTGGGAAGAGATTCTGCTGAATATCATTCGGCTCAGCACAAACCATTTTTGAGTATGTTTTGTGTCTCAAACGTGTCAAATCTCGATTGGTGTCATTGCTGTCTATCAGGATCATTGAAGATGCATCATTACTGGTGTACTGAGACTTGGATTCACGCATACGACCCTGAAATCACCGACCGATCCAGCGAATATCGTGAAGCAACACTAAAAAATCACGGCAAAGTCAATCGAAAATCGAGGTTATGTTGACAGTTTCCCTCAAACTGTCAACACGGAATATTATTTAAGCATTATGCGTCGTTTAAGTGAAAATATTCGTCTAACACCCGGAATTATTAGGGAACAACTCTTGGTTACTTCATTATGAGAATGCACATGTCATACATTCGAAAAATTGAATGAAATAAATTTTGCAACATATTTCAGATGTAAACTCAAAACTCCTATCTTCTGTTTCAGAATAATCCCATTCAGTTCAGTGATTAACTAATGATCCGGCAACATGACCATACTATAATTTTTGTCGTACCAAGTACAGAGATCGTCTTGTTGACATTCCCTGAAACCTTATGGTAGGTATACAATATTATCTTTCGTGTTACTGGTATACTGGAGCTATATTTCGCCAGGAAGAAAAAGAAAACAAGACTTGTATTGACCGAAGCAAACCGATACCGACCTCCTACATGGTGCCCTATGGCTGCGGAACGGTTATTTACGCAATCCGAAACCGCGAAATCGAAAACGAAAAAGTCGACTCGAAAATGGACGTGATCCCTTTGCACCCAGCAATAACTCCACAATAATTGAAGGTGATAACTGGTAATAAGGCGTACGCGTAGATAAATCACGTTTGGCCGTCGAACTTGAACGTAAGCAAGATTTTAGCGGACAGATAAAATTCAGAATGACGTTACAGTCAAAGCATTCCTGTTGGCCTGATGGATAGGAGTAGAATCAAGGTTGTTCTGACTCACAACCATTAAGTATCAGTGGGCAATGTGAAGAAACTTAGTGTGACGTGAGACAGGCATACTTGCAAACTGACTCAGTGGGATTGCACAAGAATTACTCCAGTTGATATCAATAATAATGAGAATAATAATGATACCCTTCATCGCACAAGTGTAGGGTAGATCCGTGAAAAGTTATACAGTAGAATCAAATTCCATAGAAACTACTACATGTACAGGGTGGGCCACTTTTGAAGGGAAAGTCCTGTTTCTGAACTAGATATATACAAACTGATGGCAGTGTCTGAGGATCAATTTTTATGATAAATCTCTTGGGGAAAACTGCATATCGATATCTATAATCGTTTCTGAGTTATAGTACATTTTCCGTAAATGACCGAGTTGCTGTAATTGTTGAACATTCTTTGTTTCAAACGAAACATTTCAAAAGCACTTTTTTACGAAGAATTCAATGGTTCGTATTATTGATTTTTTCAAATAATATATCGGAATTATTCGGAATAACTAACAATATATGATTTGAAAAAAGTTAAACCATCGAATTCTACATAGAAAAGTGCTTCGGAAATGTTTCCATAGAAACAAAAGGAACGTTCTATAACTCAGAAACGGTTATAGATATCGATATGCAGTTTTAATCATGAAGTTGTTAGAAAATGACCCTCAGACACTATCATCAGTTTTCATTTATCTTGTTTAGAACCAGGATTCTTCCTTCAAAAGTGTGTGGAAGTAGTATAACTTACTCATGAATGAAAATACAAAAAAGTGATATATTTGCTGAGGTACACAATCCTGAAATTAAGTGAGATATACAAGGTCTATACGAGAATATTACTGAAATGATATACATATGTATACCTTGCATCAAATCATTCATTTAGTGGGGTGAATAATGGTGCATTTACTCATATCGTTCAAAAATTAAATGATAACGTTGGTTTTCTTCTTATGTTTCCAATATGGAAAACCCACTTAAATATTACATATACATTATTACAATTCGACATAATAACATATTCAATGTTCAACTAACTCATTTGTTTCATAATAATTCACCGCATCCACAGTGAAAACACATAAAAATTGGTTCTGAAAATAATAAATTTTCAATGATTTCCAATTGCATTGAAGATAAACAATTCACATAGATCAATACAAGATCGATTTGTGGACATCTTAGGGACATCCCTCATGCATAACAGGATGTCCCTGGGATAACCATTATCGAAACTTGAGAAATACCTAGGACCACCTTGGTACAGGGCTCGGCGACAGAAAAGGATCCTTGTGACGATCTTTCAGAACGTTCTTGAGATGCACCTAGTACTCCTAACAACATCACGAATATATCCCATAAAAAAAAGGATTATCGTTACTAAAATGGTGAATAACTAGAACGTTCATAGTACTATCTGAAAATGTTTCCTATTCATTGAGAACATCCGTGGAAAGACTTATCGGATCATATACTGGAGATGTACTTGAGACATAAAGTTCCACTTTTCCAAAAATAAACGGAAACCGTTCGAAAAATGACAAATGAACGATATGATTATTGGAACTTCAAGACCTATTTTTGACACACACACTTCCGAATATCTCATTTTCATGAAGTAGATTATTATTCATATACTTTCATGGAGACTAGCGATGAAGGTAGATCCAATTTGGAAAACTAATATCCAAGATCAAAACGAAGTGAAAATTTTCCTCATCATGTTCATTTCTACGTTGATTCAAGGTGAGGATAAAAACAAACTGAATGGATTCAGAGCAAATTCTTGAAATAGATTCTTCATTTTGTAATGATACGAATCATCTTCAGAAGAAACTTTTTCGGCAACAGACGAAACAGTAGAAGTCATTAAAAAAGAATTAACGACATGGCGAAAAAATGTAGTGTGACGGATTTACTCATAAGTGATTACGTAATAAACAATAAAGGCTCTGTAATATTAACGGGATATACTGATGAACACGTGATAAACATCGTACGAGACATGACGTTTCATTCTTCATCTGGAAGACCCGGTTTCTTGCATTGTTCAAATGAGGCTATGAAGATAAAATCTCCCTGATAACTCGTATTCTATCTATCGTGTGGGGATTTTTTTATCATTTCAATCCTCTACAGGTTTTCAGTTTCGATAGTTAGGAAGAATGTTTTCTGAAGTAGAAAAATATATAACAGTTGGGCTTGAAAATGCATAGACTAACATGAAGGAATATCTTTTGTATAATTCGATTTTATTATTTAATATGAGTGTCATCGAGATTATACTGGTCATACAGTTGTTCAATATAATTCATATGGATAGTTAGAATTGGCATAAAGGAGAAATTTCAGATTATCGAGTCATAGTGAGTGATTGAATAAATATTTGGAACAGGCTGGAATCAAATAGGGAGAATTTATTGAACTATGGAAGTGTCAATCATATTTCAATTGAATAGCGTATTTTAGAAAAATGTTTTCCATCATTTCCATATATTGTCTGTATCGAAGAGAACGCATTAATTTTTAAAAGAGGAAATAGGTTAGAATTAAGGGAAATATGTTACGAAAACTACTTGAATTCAAAAGTGACTGGAAGTAACTGTCATATTTTTCTTCTTAAACATCAGATAATTGAACATATCCATATTGAATTGAACAGAAATAAAAAATAATCTAATTATTTCCTCAGACAGCTTCAAAATGAACTTCAAAATAGCCAAAAGCTTTTAAAGATATTCGTAATCGTTTTCCTCATGATTGATAAGAATTGAATTTTATCAATCTCTTTTTATTCTCTTTGGAATAGAAGCAGCCCCTACAAGATTTGCTTCACGGTATTATTAAAAAAAAATAATAACACTCATCGTGGCTTTTAGTGACAAATCAAAAATACATTCAACTCCACAAGATTTTTACGTGCATTTCGTGCAAATTTTGTATTGAAACTAACTGGTTGTGGTGTCATTTTCGAATATGTCATTAAAAATTTTGAAACATAACCACAAAATCTACAATATTGCAATGGAGTTACCAACCTTATATTTTCGTATCTGTTAATGTTCATCTTGAACAATAATTCATACCTTGATTATCAACTCGAGCTTGTATCAATGTTGCCATACGACAAAACTGGTGTGTCCAGAGATCGTTACCACTTCACCAGTTATTAGAATTGTCCCTCAGTACTTCATTGAGACAATAATCTGTCCAGCGAGCATTATCGAGGTCCGAGAACATGAGGTCGCTAGGGTTCAGATACTGTGGATTTGAATACTGATCAATGCAATTTTGTGAACATTTTCAGCAATTTGTAATACGTCCCTTTGATGTCTTCAGGGTCCCAGTTCAGTCTTTTTGGGGTGTCCACTTTGGTGCTCATTTCGCCCCATTGAAACTTAACAAATCTCTTCTCAACGAATCATTTACCAAATGTATCACCCTCTATTATATTTTCTTCTGCCAAAAAGCAATACTTCAGCAACATACAATATTCCTTCGTATCCATTTTGTTCATCCAATAAATTTGCTCTACTCAAAATGCTATAAGTCAACTTTACATATACTACTACAGCTCAAATTTATACACGTGTCTTCTGGAAGCTGGGGCTGACTGAAATTCGTGCGGATTCAATTCTAGTAGCACTGTCTATGTGTTACTCCTATGAATTCTTCAGTCCTACCCTTCAAGGTACCAGATAATTTTATAATTATCATTATTTCACACAAAATTTATCACGGAACCGAATCTGTTACAACTCCATTCCTTCAATTGACCATGAGTAACAACTTATGCTGTTTACGATCCATGCCTAGACCAACGAGCAGAAAATTATTGTTTACTTTTAATGTGCCATTTGCGAGTTATTACGTGAAATGCTTTGTGATTTTCTTAACGGTGATCCGACAATGAATGATCACGATACAGATTCGAAGATAACTATCGTTATAGATTTCGTTGATAGCCAGCAATGTTGCAGAATTGAACAACGCTACCGGATTTCACTAAAAGCAGATATTGTTTGAAAGGTTTTCTGGTTAAGGCAGGTCCGGACCGAAGTTAATTTGGTAGTAGGAGGTCTATTGAAATTGAGACATTCCAGATTTCTTCCAACATTTATTGTGTCGGGATTTCCTGACTTTGACTCGAGATCCAGAGCAGGCTCATCTAGCAAGGCAAAACATCTGATTGGTTATAAGTTTATTCATTAATTCATCGACAGGTAGCGTCTAAATGGTCGGAATTGTGAATTTTTCAGATATCTAACATTTGCTAGATCAATTGAAAATTACATAGTTTTTATATTTTTTTTGAGCAAGTTCGTGATACGGGAAAATAAGCTGAATATCTCTATCTATTCATTTATAAGGTACTACGTCACGAGTAATTTTCATCTGGATCTAATTTTTCAAACATTGCCATAATCTATTCACTTATCGTGAAAACGGAAAGTATTTTAATCATATGTATTTTCATGATGTGACTAAAAATCATGAAAAATTTGAAGCCTTGGTGAAAATTTGATCATTCATTCTTCATAAATTCATTCTTTTTGTACCATTCTCGTCTGTCTATAACAAATCAACGATAAATGTTATTATTTCAATCAGTGATGATATTATTATTCATTTCGCTTCTACAGACTGTCCTTTATGCGAATGCCTTTTTGCCACTAAGAGATACGAAGTTGTATAATATGGGGCAAAGTTGCACATTTTTGTGCTGAAACATCTGAATATACCAAATAGTTTACTAGTTACCGCGAAAAAAAAAATTACTGAAATTCTTGTTTTCAATTTCAAAATCTGAACATTTTATGCTGAAACTTCATAAAGACAGTTTTTCATGGAGTTTTGGAATATGTTATAAACTTCCCAGTGATTTTAAAAATGGCAGAGTAATACCTGTCAACTATGATCTTCTTTCAAACGTTTCCTCGAATTTCGCAAACTTTGGATAACATTTTTTATTCGCTCTACAACGATAAATCACACATGGTATTTTTATATCACAGTCCTGTGAAAATCGATTTCAAAGTTTTTGTGAGGAGTGCCATAGTGGCATTCGGAAAACGGACAGCTAATATACTATATCCTACGTCCCGTCGACTACTCCAGTCCGACCCTGTGCAGCACCAATCTGTGATTTAATATCTCAGGTCAGGTTAATGCTGAGATCGTAATAAACGCTTGCATTCAAATTGAAATTTACTTCCAGGTCGATTCAGAGCGTCGTCAACAATTACATTAATCAATTCGCAGAACAGTTACATGAAAGGAAGAAAGGAATCGAGCATGGGCATTATTTCCTTGGCAGGTCGGTGTCACCGCATATACGCATCGACGTTATTAGTATGATTCGATTCATCGTTCTACTGAATTACAATACGGATCGTTGCAATGAAAATAATCGTAACGACTAAGACATTGGGGCTTGTCACTTATCACATGTCAACTGTCACATGTCAACGGTCACCTGTCATAAGTCACAAATCACAGGTTACCTGTCACTAATTTGTTCATCAAATCATACTTATGAGGGATTGAATTTAACGTTTTTATTTGGCAAAGGAAATACACACTGGTGTTGATAAAAACGAAATATTTGAGGAATTCGGTATCACAAATGCCTACTTGATGATAGTGAATTGTAATAACCACAATCAATAGATATCGGATAGCTGCAAAAAGCTGAAACAAGCGTTATGTGTTGTCGTAAAAAAATTAAGATAGATTGATTTTTAACCGCAACTCATCTATCACGTATCGACCGAATTTAAACCAATGAAATAGGTGGTGAAAAAACATATACGTATTGTTTTTCCATCTCGCACCGTTGAGTTTTGATAATGTGAAAGATATTATTTTACCGTAATATACTGAAAGAATACATACGAAATTTGATAGACACAGTGTTAAGAGTGACTGTATCAAAATATTCATGGAAGATTTCTGTAAACGCTTGAAATTCACCTAGGCATCACATATTTACAAGATACTTATTCTAAGAACACGTCTTTGGTCAATCGAATGGGACTAAATATGAAAATATTTTAAGTATATTCTATGGAGATTTACTATTGATGCTGACAACGTCCTCAGAATATTTGATAAAAATCAATCAGGATATAATGGAGCACATATTGAATTGAACTGAACTTGACCTGAAAAATTAGTGAACTGATTAATGTACATCTTATTCACTGATTTTATAGTAAGAATTAGTTTGGTACAAATGTATATAGATTTATTTGTAAGAAGAAAAATCAACATGCATTTTGCGAAGAACAAATGTGACTTGAATGTGGGATTATTCCTGATTTATTCAATATCTCGGGAGTCTACTTTATTGCTGAAAGAAACTGCTTCTTTTTTCAATACTCCATTTCTCCAGTGTACAAACTCTTTCACATTGAAATCTTGTCAAGAAATATGTTTTCGATACACATAATGCTATTTTTTTAAATTCTCCAAAATAAATGCTTTTCATGATACATACTAAAAAATAATTTCATTATTTTCCTTCAACATAATTAAGTTTTAGCTTCACCATCAAATGTTTTCATCACTTTCCTCTCTCCTGAAATAACGTCTGATGAAGAAATGAGTTTTCAAAAATTATGTCTACGTCTCTAAGTTGAACTAAAATCATCCTGTATATTTTATTTTTTATTATAATGAAATGATTAGGGGATCAATGTTTGTTTTATAATATTACTGATGAATGAAAATAATGCCTGAAAATTCAGTTACTTAACGCAATATTGGCTGGTTTTATACGATTGAAATATTATCCATCCTGTAAAAAAAATCTGCCTCACGTGAGAGGCCATAATAAAAAAGAATTATAAACGTATACGCGGAGAACGAAACTCGGCCTCATGACAGTGTATGGAACATATAACAATAGAAAGAGTTGAGACGAAAGTACTTATCATAATGAAGCGAGAATGCACAGAAGCACGTTCAGACACTTTGGATTATTGACATTTGACATGTAGACGTACCTCATGGAACATTTACGAACCATAATTATTCATGGAAATAAGGTTTATTTGAACGTCATTCAGAAAGAAATGTGACTACAATCTGAAAAAAGAGCCACTCGAATGAAATATCCTGTACAAAAAAAAAACAACTGTGGTAAAACAAAAAGTATAATTTTTTGATTACAAACTGTTGGTCGCATTTTAACCGAATACAAACTTCTCAAAACAACAATGGACATTTTGATACAAGTTATTGTGGGTTGAAAAATGAAAAGAATACGCTGTAATGATATTTTCTCTGGAGTAATATCTACATATGATAAGTGATCGCATATAATATTGAAACAAAGGACATATGTTTTAGTTGAGTGAACATTTCGTATTGGCATGGAACAATCAACAAATCGTTAATATTATTGCAAAAGTCCACATGAAATCGCAACAATGTTCCTACATAAGACACGATCATGACAAATTGATTTCCATACTTCATTAAATATTCATATTAGCTGAAGGTTGGGGAAAAAAGCTGAATGGAGCAATATATTAATCCAAATCTCCGAAAAATAAATGGATACTTTGAACTAGAATATTATGAAACGAGTTTCGAAAGTTTACTTGAAAATTGATTCCATCCATAGCTTTGTTTCCTGATGGACCTGAATGGAACTAAAGTAAATCTTCGCAGCTTTTGATCGTCGGTTATTTTTGGGCTATTGAGCTAATCAAAAAACTTCAGAAGATGAAGCACAATTCGAATTCGAATTTTTCCAATGTAAATAATAGATAGCTAATCTATTGATATTTCGACGAAAACGAAAGGATATACTGTCATACATGACAGTATGAAGAATAATCTAGTGGAAACGAAAAATGATACCCATACAATACACAACCAACTATTCACATTTGAAATTTTAGTCATGAGTAAAACATGTGCATTTTTTTCTTCATTTTCACGACGTCACTGAATCCTACATAAAATATCCTTCAAGAATATAGACAAGTTATCATCACATATGACGATAATATGTGGGCAATATGAGAATTTTGTCAGGGTTACTGAATTTGTCTCAAAAAAAGATATCAAGAATGTTACCTTCTATTTTGTATCACACCCTGTACAGGGTGGGTAAATTTCGATGTTTTTATAGGGTAACTATAGGAGATACGAAAAGAGGAAAGTTCACTGTCGAAAACAAAAATTGACCTTCGTCGTTTTTTCTGAAGTTATGAACAGAAATTCGATTCTTTTACTTTTCGTTTTTGGTTTCTCACATCACTCTATCTGCTCAATCCAATGGCGTAGAGATATTCCAGTTTCTAGTCATAACCTTGAGTTGTATTATTTCAAACGAAAATAATAGTTATTCATGGTTGGATTGAAAAGGATTATTTTCCTTTTCAACCATCTATCAGATGTGTGTTCGCTTATAATGTGAAAATAAAGCTTCAATATATTTTCTTTTTGCATTTTTGTTTCATCTTCCGTCACTCCAAAATCAATATTAGGAAACAAGCACCCATGGAAGGAGAAGAAATAGAGCTCTATTCACCGTCGACGACAAATAATAATTGTTGAAATATCAGAGACATAACCTCTTCGTTCTGTCAAGAACCCATAAACAATAATTGTCTTTCACAAGCCAACGAAAGCTACTGTAATTTATTTATATCGAACCGCATCAGCTTGACTGTTTTATAACAGAGGAGCCACAGTAACTTCTGCAAGTTACTGTTATTGTTGATGCCAGCCTAATGCCAATGCCTGAATTTATGTGCATTAGATGCTGATATAAAACCATTGGAGGCATAGTTGATTCAGGTATTCAACTATAAATTTTAGTTGGACGGTTCCACCGCACCGAAAACAGCAGACCTCGAGAGTTAGTAAATCCATTTCCATGTCTCATTATTCAAAGGGGTGTAGGGTATTTTATTCCTAATTCATTTTTTATTTTTCCAACAGAATGCATAAGATTTCGAGAATATCATGTTAAAATTTCAAGTAGATGTGAGCAAAATAGACGAAGTTTAAGGATAATTGATATTGTATCAGTCTTCGCAACAATTTCTGTCCTAGTAAATTGGGTGAGATGTGATAAAAAAAAAACCTCATTCGGCCAAGAAAAACTTGAAATGGAATACAAAACTCTCATTCTCGTAATCCTGACTAATCCTTATGACATTTCAACACTATTTTTGTACATGATTCACGAGGTAGCATTGGATAGGTTGTGTCATTTCTGTTGATTATTTGATCCTTTAAATACCCAATGAGCTATTTTTTATTGAAAAGTGGAAAATATCATTCTCCTTTTTTTACATTATTTTTGAAATAAAATAATTTTCTTTTTTTCATGTCAATTTTTGTAATACATCTGAAAACACTCAATATTTCCGAAACAGTCGAAGATAGGTATGTGATATTGTACATGAATTATGTCTAGAATTTTCTGAAGAATCAAAAGAAAACTAATAATATACAGGGGGTTGTATTTAAAATACGAAAGTTGGTATCGGTCACTGTCACATGACAAACCCTATGTTATTATTTTTTTTTTTTGGCGACGTGTCCAAGCGTTTTTTCCAACAATATAAAGTACAATGAATATGTCCTGAACTCAAAGATTTCGAACTCAAAATATCATTCCGTATTTCGTCGTGGACTCGAAATTGGCATAATATAGAATTTTCAATATTTGCTTATTCATGTACCTGCCCTTGACTCTCATGCCATAGCAAATTGATTACAGTTGCTTCAGTAACATACCTATATGAAATGAACAATCGAAAAATTCATTAATATACAGCTCTAAATTCAGTAAAGTCTATCAGATCATAATACCCATTATCAATTTCACAGTTTAGCGGCATTTTCAATTAGGCAAGTTTTGTGCTGCTTATTGTACTGAATAATTGCTGCTACTGTCATATTTTTCAATATTTCTTCGTGAACATTTCATGTATCGTCTCAACATATTCAAGAAATATTTCTCCTTATCAACCTTACCCTCCTCTTAATAAAAATACAAATTTTAGTTTTGACTTTTCCACCTTACACAGTTTGAGCTTGAGTCATTCATACAGCAACACCCACATTCCGAATATGTAGCCAACAAATCTTTGAATTGAAATCAGGTCGATTATTAAGTAGTCCACTTCATAGACGTGCTCAAAATAGTTGAACAGGTACTGCTTTATCAAATTTCAAACAAATTGATCCTCAAGTTACTTAAGAAACTGTTCTCGACCCAGTACAATCCGCCATTTACACACTCCAAGATTTCAATGTTTCGCTCAAAACATCTGTGGGCTAGCTTTATTTCCTATTATTTTTTCGTGCCAATAACGGGATAATATCCATTGATGATTAATCCTACGCGTACGACTATGTATCATTTATATTCATGTAGTAAGACTAGTCTTATATCATTTTGGAGCATTATTATTACCATTCAGTTATTGTTATCTCACGGAATTGGTTCAGATCGACATTAATTTCATCCAAGAATTGGGTTGACACTTATGGTGTGCCAATAACAAGTTCAAGTTGTATCGTTAGTAATAGTGAATTGACTCACACCATTCTATTATACACTTCGAGATTCGATCTGTGATTGGACAATTTTTTGGTCCTAAAATTATACATGATTCACTTCGAATTAGATGCCTAGATGTACAAATAAATTCCAGGCATATGCCATGGATATTCAACATCCTCCAACATATATTCTATGCATATAATACATTGCATGTAAGTCCCACCAATTCATCTTGTTTTCTTTTTTTTTGCATCCTGCTTGTAGCATTAGCTGTAAGTGTGGTGTAAACCTGAATAAATAAATGAATATTCTAGGACCATCTGAATTCATCATGTAATTCACTCCAGAAAAACTACAAGTATCGTAATAAATCAAGATGAGGGCTTCGCATTGAATCAACTCTTACGAATTAGTCATTGTTGTGAAATCGAGTCTACAAAAATTTGGGAACATGGCCCTACTATTGAAAATAAGTAAATCTGGGACAATACTCGATAGCTTTATGCATATGAACTTGACCAATATTTCTAATCATGACATGATTTATCAGAAACTCAATGCATTGTTTCAAAGCTCATAAATCCTTGCTGATCTCCTCGGAAAATCACTACAAACATTCTACATGATATTAAAACTGACACTAACAAGAATGTTGATCAATGTTCGTTCCTCCGTATGGATAAATTGCATATCAACAATTTGCAACGAGTTACAGAGAATGCGGAGAAGAAATCGAAATATACACATATATCTGAATATCTTTGGATAGTTTCAATGACATTTCCGTGAACTGGAATGACTAGTTGCACTGTCTTAATTAGAAATATTATTGGAGGAATGTCAGTGGATGTAAAAAGGCGTGATTTGTACTTCGATTGAAGGAAAACAAAGAAAGACGTGGGATTTATGTTCTTTCATGTTCATTAACATTGTAATGCGGTTGGTGATAGTTAAACTGTCTTTTGTTTCATGTATTTCCCGATATTTTAGTAGCGAATTCATTCGTATATCACTCACTTACTACGCACCTTAGGCAGTGCTATATTACCTGGTTTATTTATAAATATGACTTGGATTTCCTTCCTATTTGAAAGCTACAACACATCCGTAAAGTACTGAATAACAGTGGCGTAACTATAGGGTGTCAGGGTCGGCAAAATGCTTCGAGTCCCCGACTCAAAAGGCTCCCAGGACAAGAGACCACCAGCTCAAAAATAAAATTGTTGTTAGTGTTGAAAAAAAGTGAAAGGTGTTACAACGCGACGATTTTTACTGATAGAGTCCCGTTCAAAAAATTCGCCACGGGCCCCAGATGGTATGATTAAGCAACTGCTGAATGGATTTATTTTTCGTCATAGTATCTTTCCCTAAGGAATCCTCAGATATAGGTCGGTTTTTATTCTCGACAGGCCATTATTTATAAGAAATACTGAACTACACAACATGATTCAAGGGCGAGCCCGGGACAGTTCTTATCATCTTATTACTGTTGGAAAGCTTAATTCTAGAATATTGAAGAAGAAATTTGGAAAACATCATAAGGAGTCAAACAAAAAATGGATACTTTTTTGAACTTTTGTTCTTTCACCTGCCATGCCAAATATTTCGAATTATTATTATGAAAAGGAATAGTTTTCTGAATTCCAAACCCTGTATCGAATTGTTTCAAGTTGACAATAGTATGTGAAGAACTGATTTCCCATGCTTCTTGGTGCTCCTAAGTACTGAAAAAACTTTGAGTTACACCTGCTATAAAATGTGCAGAAGGCATAACGCTTACTTTCAACAACATGCGGCTTCCTCTGGGTATACTTCAGTAAACATGGTCATGGTCAGTATGTCTCGAAAACGAACTTAAAGTGCAATGGTTTGTTACTATAGTGAACTCAAAATTCAGACTGTATAAGAGAAGAGCATATAAGCAGGAAATAAGAGATCACTAATAGTCAGACTTTCAGGATGAAATATATAGACGACAACCTCAATAGTCTTCAAATTGCAATCGCTCACGAATTGGATATATTCAACTGTTGGTTATGAAAGCTAGCAATACTATTTCCTTTCTTCACCATGTATCGAAACTAGTATCGATTTCATCCTCGATTCCGTTTTTCCGCTTATAAGAATATCGTTCTAGAATTACCCAACATCGTATCATGCAACCCACCATTAGGCATTATAAAACAGCAAAAGTCATACTACGTATTCAAATTAGGATAATAAATTATTGATTCTCGCACTGGGAACAGGCAAGGTCGCGATTGCGTTCAAAAAGGCCTTTATAAATCGATTTCAGCCGAACAATAGATGGTTTACAACATCAGCAGTTGTTTCTGTCACAGAAGTGTCACAAGACATTCTATGGAATATGAGGCAAGGAAAGTTATTGTTCTTTGAATGTATAGTCATTCCAGATAAGATGGAAATATGATTGATATACTCACCCTTAAAATTTGAATTTGGTCAGTTTATGGATTCTAACAAGATGCCAATAATAAAAAATCATGTAGAGATTTGATTCAGGATTATGTGAAGAATATTGTGATTTATCAATGATTGATTTAATGGGATGGTGAAGTATTCACGATCATAGAGAACAGACTTCTTTGAAGTCAATATAGTCATTGTTATGACTATGAGAAATAAAGAGACTCAATTGGCATTTGACTTGTATTATTTGACTATCAAAAACCATTACCTTCAGTAAACTATGAACGTGTGTGTACCTCATAATTACTCTTTCCAATACTGAAAAGTTTCCATACATGGTCGTGATAATTATTGTTGCAAGAACATAATGATATGAACTAGTTCGTAAGTATCCTAATTGTTTCCAGTGTTGTTGACGAAAGTGGAAATGAAAAGTGTGAAACATAACACAACCATTTTATGGATATATCAATTTTATCTCAAATCTTGAATGGATACAAATCAATCATAACATATTATCGAATAAATCAATTTGTCATTTCAATTATCATTAATGTATTGACAAAGCCATATTCTACTAAAATACATTTGTCTGAACTCACATACTGATTGACAATTCATCCAAAAATGGCCATGAGGAAAATTATCCAACTACAATATAAATCTCAACTTTATTGTTAATCTCAATAGTTCAAGGTCGAACGCAATATTCGTGTCGGAGCTTAAATGTATTCATGACTTTGACATTTCTAATGTTCTGTGGCTCAGTTGTCCCTACATCAAATAAGTATTTCTTCAATTGATATTGAAAAAACTATGCAGCGTTTGTATTTTTGTACTCTGGAATTAATTTCGCCCTTCAGAATCTCTACAGTCCAATATCTCAATTGATACTGAAGAATATGTGTACTGAAGTTGTTGAAACTGAGTTGAATGTTTTTTCTCTGCTAATTTGATCACATAGTTACAGAAGTGTTGCCTTTCTTCAACGAGCATTGCTATCGAGACTCTGAATCTTTTATTAATTCCAACATGGCTTCCGGCATTATTGATCAAAATAAAGTGAATGATAATTAGTTTCCAGTAATTACTACGATGACACGAGCATTTTCATGGAGTCGCAAGACGCAACACCTCCTTCTTTCTTGCTACTATTGTACATAAACTGAGCAACAGACACTCATGATGGGATATATTTTCACTATCTTCACTCATGTAGAATGTGATATTGACGTTTCGATGCTGAACTGAAGAAGATCGATGGTTTTATATCTAATAATTTGTTCGAGGTCCTTATTGCATAAGCCTCAAAGTTAGAAATAAGGCGATTTTCGCGATTGTTTTCAAAAGACAGTACTCGATAAAATATTTTGAAGGTTTTCGAACATGATGAGATATATTTTCAGCTATATTTGTCGTTTTTAAAAAGCCATATCGACAATTTTCAAACAATCATTGTGTAGTATAGTCGAGAATACTCAGATTCAATTCTATGACGATCGGTCAAATTCTCTCTGAGTTGATGTTAGCAATTTTGAAAAATGTCACTTAAAAAAATCGCGTTGGAAGTTTTCACTATCGGTTTATATCTGCGAGGGGTTCTGTTTGGAACGCTGTCATTCAAATATTTTGACCTTGCCGCTTTCACAGAATATTTTCGAAAGTATCAACTATCGAATGAGCCAATTTTTGTGTAACAATTGTATAGCCCCTCGATACGTAAAATACTCACAGTGGGGATTGATATGGAACCCTGGGGAACCCCGAAAGTACAGTATGCTGATGGTACAATTATTGAAGAATCGAATCTTCTTGCGGAAAGTCTTCTTTCTTGAATGACGATATACATAAACAAATCTCTTGGATACATTCATTTTCGCACTATTTATTATGTAATAAATCCACTTGCTCACTTTCACCACAACCAAGAATGGGTTTATGTATTAGTTTTGTGTTTTGAATTATGACAGCAAGTCTCAATGCTCCATCCACAAACTGTGAAATTGATTGGTTTTCTTCCTTTTCAAACCACTTTTATGGGCGTTGAGTTAACTTTTCACTGGAGTATTCAATGCAGATGATATCTTCATTGATGCAGTATCACATTCAATTATTATTTCAATATTCATTTCGGGTTTCTTCACTTTTTTCAGCAGAACTGAAACAATATGATTTCTTGATTCATATTCATTAGTGCACTACACATTACAACTGATTATATATAAACGTTGAGTAGAAATCAGATGGGAATAGTAGTAGGACCCCTGATAGGCAAAGTGCCTGACCACAAGTATACAAGATGGAACTTCATGAAGTTCACCAAGGTGTGAATTGCGAGGCTTAGCCTGAGATCATTCAACAAGTCCTGTTCAATTGTGAGGCATTTGGAAATCATCCAAAGGGAAGTATCCTGAACATCTGGCTATAGTCCATTCATTGAAACTCTTCTATAATTATAAAAGTGACTTCGAGTCAATATTACATTTAGTTCAGAATGAAAAAAGATGAGGAGGACAAAGATCGATAGCAGATGCAGTCGACATGGAAAGAAACAAATTATATATTTTATCTTTCAACAAGGTATTTTTAACAATTGAAACATGATAAACAATATCTGGATTGAAGTATATGTTAGTTTGAAACTCTGCAAACCGTCTACTTGATTAGAAATCACAATAAATCTATCAATAAGGCTTGGGTAAAAAAAAATGCGATTAGTTGAATGACTTCGCCATTTTCGTATACATGCTGCGAGAAACAAGTTGAAATAACAACACAAAAACTTCTATTGTTCTTAATTTATTCAATATTTACTTCCTTCCAATTATTATTCGATATTGACTGGGATTGGCACAACTGTGATACTAATTGACTGATATTATTTCACTTTGAGACAGTAAAGTTTAAAAAAATATGACTTTTCGCTCCATGTGCTGTTTCATTGTTGAATCTTATATTTTCATCTGTATTTCTAGGAAATATTTTCATTGTGAAGGAAACAAAATTTCACCAGATGACTCGATTATGTCTACGAAATAATTGAAAGTCGCGATATTTCCATTAGATTTTCATTAGTTCTTGATTCATCAATTTATTTATTCCAAATTTGGGATACAAACAAGTGGAAAACCTAGAGGAGAATCCACTGATAACATAACAACAGATATTTTGATCCAATCCATCCAAGAAGGTACAGTCATCATAAATTCGATTACACAATATAAGGAATTGAAGTTTCACAGTTATTTCGGAAGAATATAATGTCTTGGAGATTATATCTACATCATTGCAATATTCATCGGAAAGATAACCCATCCTGAAGAAGGAAATTTCCTGCCAAGATTCGTTTTATATTATAACTGGGATTGCTTAGCAACTGTCTATTTTCAATGAATCTCTGAGGAAAGCGATAAAAATTATACACTGAGTTTGCAGAATTTTTTTTTATGAAAATAATAAATCCGTTACTATTCGTCGTGGTTCTGAGAGTTGTATATTATTAGAAGTATTATACTAATTAGCCCACTTTCAAGTAATTCTTAGTAACTTTGTAACTCAGTAACTTCTTGAGCCATCTCGCAAGATAAATTGATGAATAATAAAGAGAAAAAAACTACTTTGATTGGTATTGCGAAGATTTTCGTAATCTTAAAATTAATCAAAAAGCAATTCCTATTCAGAAAACATATCGCATTCGTAACAAATCTTCTGATATTGTCGCCTCATTGTTGGTAACGTTACTCAAGTCAAGATTTTATTTTGATGAACTCCAAAATTTCAAACCGTTCCTGATTTCGATCGAGGAGATCATTCCTTTGAAATCAATGATACTGTATAGACTATCAATCGAGACGAGATCGCCTAGAAAACATCATTAATTTTCGATATCGAATCGACAAAATGGCTTCCGGCGTATCACATTACCGCATTCCTTACTTAATCAAAATACCTGTTGTCATCTATTAGTTCCCCATCTGTTCGCTAGGACAAAACGAGCATCGCATAATGATAACTACAAATTAGGTTGAATGTAGTTCTAAATAAGTCGATAACAACTATTATCGTGGCAGAAATATGTATGCGTTTCTTGTTCGTCTTGTCCAATGTCATGGAACAATACGCCATAATCGATGCAAATCTCTAAACCATAACGACGAAAGAGGGATAATTAGATGAGAAGTACGTTCAGATACAAATACAGAAATTCTTGAATCCATAATGAGGGTATTTCGGTGAAATATGTAGATGCAAAATAGATCTCTTGAATATTTTTGTGAAAACGAAATCGATGATTGAAAATATTCGATTTTTTTAAATAGGTAGAAATCACAGATGAGTCAAAACACATCCGAGCACAAAGAGGTCAAAAATTAACTGAACATTCGAAAATATCGACCTACAATACCCACATACAATAGACGTGAAGATTCAAAATTCGCGATTCTTCTCGAACATACCTCGTAAATTAATAACTAATCTGACATAATGTGCTGCCAATCAAACATTTCCACATTGCATTGAATCAATCCTGGAGTTAAAAAAATTCTATTCTTTGAAGTGAGAAACATGCATCAAGAATAAGAAAAGCAGGAGATATTTACTCAACAGTGAATGAGATACTCATAAGTGATTTCAATTTTGTGACAAAGAAATGACATAGTATCTTACCTTCAGAAATATTCGATGCAAAACCTGTACGAATATCACTGGTAGAAATAATTCAACTTGTCTGTCAGAAAATGCACCTTGATACAAGAGGGTGTCTACATATCACCTCAGCCACTATCGAAAGATAATTTCATTTTTAAATCTTCATCATTGTATATCTATCAAACTAGGACTTTCAGGACATCTTTTTTTAGAATAAGTCAAAGAATCACTCGTGAATATCAGCATATCTTTAATGAACACCCCTATAATAGATTCGAAGAATTAGTAGTGTGAGTTTAGAAAGGAATAGAGAAAGAAGGAATGGTGAGATTATTGAAAGGCAGAAGGAACACTAGAGACGCATCGGAGTATCGTCTATCGTCTATGCTCGATATTGCTCAAATTGAACATTTCACGTAGCTCGAATGCCCTGTTGGTTTGATGTTCAACTCTGTTTCTGGGTCCAATCTGGATGAATTTCTATCGAAGGTTCCCAATTTTTCAGAACACTGAATTTAACCTAGGTATAGGATATCCAGCAATCACAGTAGTCATTGACTAGTTCAAAACTTCTTGTGTGATTCCTGATCAATTCAATTATTTCCAGCGCATCCTATTGAGTTATTGAGTTAACAAGAAAAAGCTAGTTCAATCGATTATCACATATGAATGTCTATATATTTCCTCTTAATTAGCAAGATTATTCAATAATTAAATAAATAGGCTGTATTCGTGAGGGTACCGCCAATTCACATTTATTCTGCCTTCAATCAGTGTTCACGTACTAGTAAGGATAATCATGTTATTTATATTTTCTTTTTTTTTCCAGGTGAGAAACGCACATTTCTTCGAATGATCTAGTATATGTACTGATAATGAACCGATTACTGTAAGTATAGATATCAATTTGAAGAAGATTAAATTGGAAATGTAATTGAAGATTGTTGTTTACTATCCGCTTGTCCATCTGTCTTTCTTTCTTTGTTTTTTGGTTCTTTTGTCTTTCTATGTTTCTTTCATTGTTTTCTTCTTTCTCTGTGTCAGTATCCCAGAATCTGGTGCTTCAGATCTACAGGGTCCTGCAACTCAGCTACCGTCTTGAATAGCTTGGTTATTAGTTATAACAATATGAAAATCCACATAAGTAATGATATTGGGAACTTTCAATTCACTGATGACTGAAGTTGAATAAATTCAGTAATCAACTCTGGGAAACTACATTCGTTCTTATTCTCCGAAAATAGTTATATATTGTGTTTTGATATTCGAATAGTTTTCCACTAGATGACGTATATCAATAGAACTTGATAAACAACAACTTAATAGGTATTTTTCATAATTCAATTCACAAAGTGATTTTCATCAATATTTCAAAGTATTGGTATAATATTGCTTTTTTTCAGTTATAATTTCATTTGCGGATATCGCAGAAGTGATCTCAATAAAATGCAGCATGGAGTATGTAGGTAACCGCAAGAACTGCTAAAATGTACAATGAAATTCATGACATGCTGTTGAGAGAATATAATTGTGTCATGACACTTTTTCGAACCCTGCATAACTGCGGATATTGTACTGGTATGCTTACCATGAAACAGATGAAGTCTGTAAAATCATAATATCTCAACTCAATAACTAAACTACAGAAGACGGGAGCTAATTAGTATCACCCTGTATATTAATATGAGACCAGGTTTGGTCTAACGGAGACATTTCAACTGTGCTTCAGTTTTTCGGTAATGCTTTTCAAATATAACGAATGATTGTGATGAATCTGATTTTCACACGCTAATAAGAAGCGTATCGCACCAGAATTCAGCATAGTTACGGTAAAATACGGTTCCGATAATCAAATTGTTCGTGCATTTTGTATTACTTAGAATTAGATACACCTCGAAATCGGATTAGAAGAATTGACTGAAGAAACTGAACGTTTGACAACTGAAGAAAATACCGCGGAGAATATTCTGTATGGTGTCTGAACATATAACTGGTGTTTTTATGGATAAATAATTAACAAGAAGCCAAAAACTTTATATCAATTTGAATGATATAAAATTATCTTACGACTATGGTCAGTAGACAGTTTTTATTGAACACAATATTTTGCCGTCTATGAATGAAAAGATCAACATTATCCTTCATGTTACAAGAGATATATTATTCAACCAATCTTTTTTGTAACGGGATATGAAATAATTCAAAATCAGAAAGCAGTATACTAAATCAACATCCAATGAAATTGCTTTGAATTTTCGTGGTCTCTTCAAATATCAATGCATATTCGAAATATTTTGGTAAATGATTCGATTAAATATTTATAGCAAGCCATTTGTTACGATATTCATAACCAACAAAGTCAAAAACAAATTCGAATGTTTTCAGCAGTTATTAAAATTTTCTGCAATCTGAAAACAATTCCATATTTTAGAATTTTTGTTGGACAGTTTGGCCAATTCTGCTCACATTCAGATAAAATCAGAACATAATTTTTCATCGCTTTCTCATCATTTTCAAGTCCATGTTGAAAGCTTTTCATAACATAAATAATAAAAAAAAACTATTTGATCCACTTTGGATCTGCCATGTTGTGTTTGTAATCATCAAAATATGAAGAAGTTTAATAAATATTCCACAATGGTAAATACCAGAGAATCATATATCCACAAAACCTTTCCATCTTCAATACGCAGAAACACGTTTCTTAATTTTCTACAATCTCTTCTCAATAAACACTCTGTATATCATTCATGTAGATGAGATCAATAACGATATTGTGTAACACAAATTTCAATGGCCAATTGAAATTCCATCAAGTTCACAGCATCGCCAACAATAATATCTAACAGTTCCTTCATTAGCATACAAAAACTTTGGCATTATATCGAAAAGTTGTCATCAAGAATAAAGCTTGGATATGCGGGTAATGGCGCCTCGAGGTGTCAATCCTCCGCATTTTCAGTCCGAACAACATTCCTATAGATATTATTGCGCATAAATCATAATGGAACTGGGCATGATACAGTCATATTAATCTCAATAGAAAAGGTGAACATACTCAACATTCTGAATCGATTATCATCATGGTAAACAATGTCCTGAAGATATGCTGATATTTATTTATTTCAGTGTCTATTTTTCCAAAATACAATTTCAAGTCATATTTATGTAACGCAACAACTGTAAAATAGTCGACTGAAGCTGGGCACAGTGCTATAGAAGGCAATGAAGTGGCTCATAACTAGCTAGAGAGGGTTCAGCTACACCCTACTTTGGTCCAGAACCACCTGACGATGTGATCGAAAACACACAAACCAAAATGATACAGAAATACGCCATAAACATAGTGAACTCGTTATACAGGAAAAATTGAAAAAATAACTGATGAAATAGTCGTGCTAAGTAAAAATTTATTAAAACTAGTAACATGACCCTTAAGTGGCTAGAGCCTGTACTAACACAAGATGAGTATTTATCAATATGAAATGTGTAAATTATTCTTCGAGGTATTTATCCCGAAGACCTCACTATAGGAGAGCAAGGTAGACTGATCTGATACCCAGATGGATCAGAGACCGAGCAAGGTTCGGCTGCGGTATTTTATTGGTCCCCTTTGAAGAGAAACAATTCTATGCGCTGGGCGAACACATTTCACTGTTCCAGGTAAAAATTTCTGTGATTCTCCAATGTGCAAGGATATGTAATTAGAAGGCCCCTACGAGAAAGTGAATCCATATTTATTCGCATAGTCAGGCTAGCTCAAGAGTTCTTACAGAGTACAAGGTAAAATCCAGATCCATCTTGAAATGTAACAAAAGAAGGCAACAAAATAACTGATGAACTAGCTAGGGAGAATCAGCTACACCATACCTTGGTCTGGAACCAGACAAGAATATTGACTTGCCATGAAACACACTAAGGACCTACAATAAGAGAAGAATCAAAATACTACAAAAAGTAGCCTAGGATAACATACCAGGACAAGCATATAGGAAACTTGATATTCAGGTAACATGCGAAAAGTGAACTGATGGGATACTTGAGCTGAGTAGAGGTAATATAAAAATAGTAACAGGTCTTCTCGCAGATCATGCGCCTGTGAGAACACATTGTCAAAGAGGCTCTACCAAGGTGTCCAAACTTGTAGGTTGTGCGGCTTGGAGCCTGAGGCAATTGAACACATTTTGTGCAATTGTGAGGCACTAAACTACAGGTGAGTAACACAACAAGAGCATTTGATTCCAACTTGGAAAATAAAGAGAATTTTGAACCGAGTGATCCATGTAAATTACTCGAAGGAACTAATATCCTTCAAGGTATCATTTTAAGGAGACTACAATAAATCTCCAGCTGCAGTGCATATACCCCTTTTGTATGACAAAAAATGACAAATCCAAGAAACTTTCATTTTATGTTATCAAACAATTTGATATAGTTCAGATTATTTTCAAATTTTGTAGAAATTATTTTGAGGCATCATCGTAGTTTCTCTAGGAGTTTCTTCTATCGCAACGAGCAAAAAGTCCAACAGACCGCTAGGAAGTCGTCTTGATCATATTGACACTGTAATGTTTTCGTCAATTCGTCATTTCTCATCACCTGACAGATGATGAAGGACTCCAAATAACCCGAAAACTATTTCAGAAAACAGCTTATATGCGAGTTCTCAGCCAAATCTGAAAATGTCTGTGAAGTTGAATTCTTATACTTTTCTGGCATTTAAAGAGACGTTATTGAAGTTGGAGATAATTAAAAAGTGAATGAAGGAAAAACCCAATCACTTAATCTTGGCACGTAGCAGAGTCGATATGAGTTATCTCATCTCATCAAGAGAATACATTTGTTTGTATCCTACATTGGTACGGACTGATCTCTTTTATGCTAATATCGAAGGTAATGCTTCTTGCTTTGGAGAAGAAAAAGCGTGACTATTTTGGAACACGTTTCGTATTTTTAGGACGAGAGTATGAGATTTATATACAAGAGGTCATTTATTTTTGCTGCATACCTCAATTGGAAGTCACAACAGGTTTTTGGCCGAAATACATTACGAGATGTTGACGAAAATGGTAATGCAATTTTGGGTTTTGACATCATACTTTTGAAAGTAGATATGACGCCATGATGCCAAAGTTCCTAGGAAATTTTGAATAAACACCATATTCGACTGGGGAATATGTTTAGCCATGTTATTATACTTGATAGCTCCAGTGCACAAATCACAAATTGCAGGAAATTCTTTCAAAACGAAAATCCAGAATGTTTTTAAATTTTACATGTAGGGATTGTTTTGGATTTTTTGTCAGATTTGAAGGCCTCATAGTCGGTATATTCTTGTTGATATGAAAAGACATAACGACTCCATGACAAGAAAGCAGTATTCATGTAGTTGCAATATGCCAAAATGCATCTACGGGTACAAAAAACTGTTGGCGTATAAAAAAATATCCATTTGACTGTGAATTCTATACTGGCAATAAACAATAAGTTTTTCGTCAGATATGCATCAAATCATGATAAGGACATTTGATACTGCAGACGTGACACAACCCCAACTCCAAAGTAAATAAATAATCCAATCCCAACATTTCATTGGTAGTTATTGTATAATGAATAGACAACAATTCAACAACTGACGTAAGTACCATAGAAATGCGGCAAATAAGGTGATTCAATTTTATATAAGTTCTGGAATTCAGCGAACATGATGATTCGATAAAATAAAAGTGGGAATAATTTCTGGTATATAATTATTGAAAATATATTATATGAACTATTCGTGAAACTTTTTGAAACTGTAAGGAGCAACCTCTATCAACTTTCTCTAAGAATGACCTTGAACTATACATTCTACAACTCATGTTTATAGGTGATTTTTCATGAAATTCTGTAAGGACTTTCTGAGGCTGATTAAACTTCGAAAATTTCTGTTCTCTTATTGTCCCGTACATTTCAGATACCCTGTATGTGCACTTTGGGCCAGAGGACACGAAAATATGTACCGAATCAGATTCAACATCTGTGTAGTTGCATCACAAAGCGTGACAAGTTTATGGTTAAGGTAATCTGGACGTGAATTCATGAAGAACTGAAAAATTCTCGGTGATTTATCTCATGGGAATTTTTCATAGGATGTAGCCATGCTGTAAAAATCGTGCGTTCATTGAAAGATACAGGAGGTGAATAAAACGATAGAAAATACTGTCAAATGCCGAATGACCAACTGATCGAATGCGAATTAAATTATGCCCTGATATCGAGACAGAATGTTTATAATATGTGCACTTTCGAAATATTATTTCCGAACAATCAGTTCAATTTTATTTGGTTGACAACATCGAATGAAGATTTATGAATGATTACTTCTCGAATGGAAAACTTCCAAAATAGCAGTAACAATCCGACAAAAAATTGCCATGGGGCTTATCCAGAAATGAAAGTTGTGCGCGAATCTTCAGGAAGGACTTCTTTTTTTTCATAATAAATAATCCCTCACTCCATGTACATGCTTTAGAAGATAAACCAGGTTGTAATGTTGAGAAAAAAACATGAATTCGGGACATATCTGAAGAATTACAAAAATCAACACCACGTCGCTGGATTCTACCTAAAACATATTTTACTTTTCCTATGAGTTGAAGGATAGAGGAATAATCCTTAATCCGAATCTGCAAAAAACCTCGTATTATAAAGAAAACGCCTATTCAGATTTCCCCAGACTTTCGAATGTGGCATTTCGAATGTTGAAAAATTAGAGTATATATATATAGTAATTTCACCATTTGCATCGAAATTATGGCTTGGCAGAGGTCATAGTTCGAGATTGCAATGAACACTAACAATTCAACAATGTAAATAGCCATATTGGTCTGCAATACATAACAACAAGGATTTCAATTGCCATTTGGTCTTAATACGTGATCACCGCTGGTCCAATATAGCACATAAATATGATAATGTACGATATATTGTGGGTTGAATTGACAATTCCATGTAGACGCACAGTATCGCAAACTGGTTCGCGAATAATTCACGCATTAGGACACCATACAGTGGGTTAATGTTGAACTTTTTCGGTATCAAACATTGCGTGTAACACAAAAATATCAAATTATTTCTTCTGAATACTTCGGTCGACCTAAACTTGGATCTGAATTAACTTGGCGTTGAGAAAGATTAATAGAATGTTTTCAATCAGTATAGCCGAAGTGTCGTTAGTTGAATCAGATACTCAAGCTGATAGGTAGAACTTTTTTTGAAGACTTCAGAATCAATTAATTGGTCGTTTCACCGAACTGTTTCCATCTTGAAAGGGGATAGTATGTCATAACACTGCCAACTTATTGATGACATTCTTCATGAACTATAACTGATTCGAAAAAATACAGGATGATCCATAAAATCCAGAGTATACCCCTAGAAAACATAAAGCGTCTCAAGTAATTCAATTTATTTCAATTCAGAACTTTCTAAAATTTCTCGTAGCGCACCCTACCCCTGTATTTTTCAAACAACTTTTTTCAATGGGGTGATATCGATGAATGACAATAATTTTATTCTACTTATTCCGAGAAGATTGAATCGATTCACTTTGAAAGACAATGGGTATGTTCGACCAACTCATTCTCAACAACTTTGAAAAGGAAAGTGGTAAAACTTAAAGAACACCTTGAATGGTTTTCATTTGAATGTTTTCAGTCGAGTTGGTCGGTTGTATTCGATTAAATCATCACCGAATATAACGGATCTCCATTCCTGGATATTTAATTGAATTTCAACGAATCGATAACAATCATATGAATCGATTGTTTAGAGTCAGAATTCTAAACACTTATGATTAATTGAGAATCTGTGATTGGGTCATGATTGTTTTTTATCGATAGGCAGAGTCACCATTATTTAACTGTCAATAAATAATACCATAATCAAGTATGACAAAGGCGTTCAAAACATATCCAGCAAACATTTCAATATAAGTCTGGGCCTCAATCTTCTTCAGCTCATATTGAGAATAAAATTATGAAATTGAGAGGTTTATAGCTACTAATTAATGTACTGTCACACGAAAATTTCTAGTGATAGATTATTTTTCACTGAATTCGAAACTGATAGTTTTTAGTAATTAAACATAACATAAAATTGTAATACTACTATCGAAGAGAAGAATGTTCACGTATATTCAATGTCACGTATTCACTTCGAAATTTGCTGACGTAATTCAAAATGTCATCACCATTGAATCCAAGTCAAAATTATTTCCATGAGTACGATCATTGTTCACATTCAATCCAGATGAACAGAAGTCTCCGAATGAACATTTCATTCTGAAGATTTGAGGGTGATTTTTTTTATATGTGCCGATGACATTGACAGTGATGATCGTATTATAAAAGAAGAAATAGCACACCTATATCAGTATTATCTACCCAACACTCCTTCATTTCAGGAGTCGATATGAGTAATATTCTTGAATCGAATAGGAAATAGTAATCCATCATGAACAGTTAGTTTGACTTACGTTTCTCCCAAGGTCACAGAAGACGCCCTTCTAGAATGTACCACATCAAATCACCAGGAAGATTATGGTACTACCTCCAAGAATCACTTAGAATATTCATGTTCAATGTTCGCATGATTATTCTCTGTCAGTATCTCACATATTCCCATCAAATTCAATTTATTAGTCATTGGAAAAACATTGAAGCAAATTCTACTGAATGATCTTTTTTCCTCCTTTTCTCTTTCTTGTCTGCCTCTTCCGTTCTATTCTCTTTTCATATCTCTCATTCCTATTTTTCGTGTTGCTCTCTCTTGTTCCTCTTCTTGTCTATCTTGTGTTCCTCTTACTTCTTTCTATTTATTCTTCGTCTCTACAGTTTTCCATCAAAACACCCTTCTCACGTTACATAAACACACTGTACATCACACTCTCTTCCTTGTCTGCCTCTCTTGCTCTTTTCTTCTTCACGTCTCTGTCGAAAAGCTTTCTTTTCTTCGTCTTCTCATCTCTTTGGTACATCTCTATATTTCTCACATAATTCCAATTTTTCTCTTTCTCCTGTATCTCCACTGATTTCCTCGAATGAAAGACTTGTCTCAGTTCAAATAAACACACTGTACATAACACATCAAGTTTTTTTTTACACTCGTGCGAATACAAGATTGGCACCGCAATAAACTTGCTCCATCAATCATGCTGACCTCTGTGGAAGTCACACGAATTCCTGCTAAGTAGCTAGCCGACGAAGGCGAAAAACTCCATCGGAGGAATGTCAAAGGTATCCCGGAAGAAAATTGTCATAGTTTTACATTCCATCGCGGCGAATTCCTCGAAAATTCCGTGGAAATCGAACGTGTAAACCACACAAGAGTGAATTCAGTTCTCAGAGGCGTTAGTTAAGAGTTTTCTGATGAAGATATATCGAATGTATTCTTCAAAATTTTAAAGATTATGGACCGAACGTGTGATGATAGACACTTAGAGCAAATCACGTATCTAGGCAACGTATCCCCGATACGAATACGTATCTCCTCGCTGCTGAAATGACAGTTAGGCAACATGAGTTTGGAAATGTCGACAGTTGGATGAATGAAAACATACCACTTTTCGGTACTTGATCAATTAGTTTTGCAGAGATTAATAATTATGATCAATCAAATGATGAACATAATTTTACATCATTCTCAACAATATTTAGGATCAAGTGAACGTGGCATATTGAATTATATTCAAAATATTTTTATACGAAATAAAGATTTCTTGAATGTTTAATTCACAAATACCAAATGTCGTTATCCGAGTGAGGATTCTGTACAATCCCTTTCTCACTTTCTCGCTAAATATAAAGATATGTTCCTCAATAAAATGGATATGTTTAGCTGAAGGCAGATATTTCTTTACAGATAATCGTATTCTGCCAACTACAGGACTACTATAGTAAATGTCCTTCCACTATTTTGAATTTTATATAACATCAGTTTTCGCAGTATTATTACAATAATAATCAGCAGAATAGTTACATGGGAATGTGGGTCTTATACAGGGTGTCCAGAGGAGTGTGAAAAGTTTTTCGGGTTTATAGAGAGCCTGTAAAATCAAGATGACAAATGCCTATAGACACTCCTTACAGAGCTATTGTATGACGGAGGCTACTAAAATAGTTTGAGAAATTCAAACCCAGTGTCATGAGAAGGTACCATTTTTTAGTGTCAATAAAACGAGCCGTTTTCGAGTGAAGTTATAGCGATTCATTTGATTTTTGTTGCCTACGAATAAAAATAAATAGGTTCTCTTTAATTATTTCCCTATGAAACTGCTCATTTTATCGACAATAAACAATAGTACCATTTTGTAGTTTCAGGTTCACACTCCCCAAATGGCTTTCTAAGGCATTAATCGTACATTTTGTTTGAAATTTCAGCTTCAAAGATAAAACTTAACCATTGATAAACTAGAGGAAGGTTTATATGATTCAAGGACACTATTCCAGGTTGTCCTCATTGAAGGTCTACTACTTTGAAAGTTATGAAAAATATATTTCAAGAGGCTTAGGGAACATTTCATTGAAACCTTCCATCGCAATCTTTATCTCAATCATGGAGATTTCTCACATTTTCACCCTGTATAACTGAGCTTGAAATGGTCATGTAGATATTCTTGTACGTCGTCAACTGCTGTTGGGATGTCCTGTCGAAAAAAACTGATGCCATCACTGAAATGTCATTCTGTGACATTTCTCAACCCCTTCTGTGTCTTCTTCTTGTTGGCAAAACAAATGCTGCTTCTGAAGACCTCAGGCAGGCTTGTATATTGTATTCGTGTACTTATTTTCCTAAAAAATATGAACAAACTGGTCCATGAAACTACCTTGTTATCTGTCCTGTATGTCACCATCGTCCTTACTCAAGGATGTTCCATTGGGGACTTGGAGAGCATATGGCTGATTAATACAATGTGTAACGAGAGTGCAGTGGTTTTTATCGGAACACGAACGATGGATTAAAATTGTGCAACTAACGTTATGGCGAACGACTAAAAACACATGTCGAGTTTACGTAACAGATTGTACATGTCGGGTATCATAGGTGTATGGGATATTTATTGCGTCATCGTTGACATCATTATTGTGACAGAATCAGTTCAGCGAATCCAGAACACAAAAACGAAAATACATAATATATATATACATAATTTGCGGAGTTTTTGGCGCCTCTAGCAAGCAGGATGTCTGCGTTTCCTGGCACTATTTTCAAATAGACAAGGCAGATAAAACATAACCTCATGTGTGACATAAATGCGAATATTTGGAATTTAGACATCTGAAAATACGATAATGATGGACTGAACGAAAGATTGAAATGATTTTATGACAATATACATATTATACACTGAAACTGAATGATGATTTCAAGATTTTCGATTTTTGATCACAAGTTTTTGTAGATCGACAAAACTGACATTTTGTGTACAAAAATTCCAATGAGAATTGATTCATTAGAGATATTATTTTCCCATTCGCTCAGAAACTATCAGCTTGAATGCAAATATATTCGGGATTGTATGGAGCATGCCAAAGTGTGAATAATGTAGGATTTGGCAGCACTGCAGAATTTATCATTGAATGAGTTCATGCTTGAGTATGAGTATTCGAAACCGAGTTGAACAATTGTAATTTTATTTCATGTTTTTATTCGTATAGGGGATTTGATATTTTGGGCACTCTTTATTTTCTATCTTCAGGTTTTTGTATTATTTTTCTTATTTCAAGACGCCATCAACTTACATTCTGTCGAATACATCCACCAGTTATTCGAGTACAATAAACATACAGGAATTTTAGTTAAAAAAAATATTCGGTTATTGCTCCAGGCCAATCGAAAGAGTATTCGATCAAACGACGACCATCTGTGTTCAATCTCGTGATAAAAAACTTGTATATGCAAATTATGAATGTTTAAGATGACTAGAAAGCATCTAATTCCAAATATCGACTGTTCTTACATAAAATTTCTTCTTCGCTGTGTAAAAACTTATTCGTTACATAATTAAAATAAAATATACTTTTTGGAAAACTGACAAGAGATCTTAGTCGAAGCAAAAAATACTGAGTTGATGAAAAGAGCTGAAGAAATCGTTTTTTTTTACCAAAGAACAGTTATTTCCTTGGTTGGTATGACATACAAACAAGTCTTTGAACAAATTAAAAATATATGAAATTAAGTTGTTTCTACTAAAAATCCGTGATAGTTTTTGTCAAACAGTTACACATATGTTTCAATAGTAGTCCGCGTTGGCATTTGATTGAACCTAAAAGCGTTTCGATCATTTGACTGTTGATATAATTCAAGAAAAAATCGATATGAAGGAC
Source organism: Plagiodera versicolora (assembly GCA_037013635.1). Lineage (NCBI taxonomy): Eukaryota > Metazoa > Arthropoda > Insecta > Coleoptera > Chrysomelidae > Plagiodera > Plagiodera versicolora. The sequence goes on along the minus strand of CM072991.1, from coordinate 2,930,664 downwards.
ACCATTTGAAACTCCTTTGAAAAGTTCTTTGGGTAATTTCAAAAACCCGTGAAATAAAGTCTAAAAAATCAAATTAGCTAGCTTTAAACTCGAACAACAAAAATTAAACTCATATAAATAGTTTCTTCACATTTTTCTTCGACAATTTTTGATAAAACTTTTTTCGTATTTATGGCTATAGTTTAAGCTACCCGAATAGTTTGTGAAAGCTCATCATACGAGATGTTACAAATAGTAGCCTTTTTCCAGTGGCGTCCTGAGGAGTGCCACTTTTATAGAAATTCACAACTTTGAAATCCTCCTATTGCTTCAGATTTTCTCTAAAAGATTTCCTACATCATCTTAGGCATCATCTTCGGAAAAAAATCCTGGTTGCTCTCTTTTTTTTCAGAACCCTTGAAGAAACCCTACTGTTATTTAGTGCCACATGTTTCAAAAAACCCTTTTATTCTTACGCAAACCGATCTAGTATACCCAAAATTCCAGACGCATCTCCTCATTCCACTTGGACATCGAGCGAGCACAAAGAAAATTCTTCGGAGTCGGTGCAGCTCGGTTCTGCAAACCGAGACATTTCGAATTTCTCGAGAACCACTTCTTTGCCGCAGTTCTCGTCGTACCTCCGTTGGTGCTGGTACCTGTCTTGCCGCTACCGGTACAAACGATTCAAGGTCATCCGTGAATAGCAGTACCGACGGTGCAGCACCCAAGTGACTCAGTCGTTTGAAACGAAAACGTTGGCTGTGATATCTCAAAGTGGCTTGTGCAAGGAAAAATAATTGAAAATCGCGATTTACACTGACAGTTTCAGCTGTTTCAGTTGGTTGTGTGTGGTGGTTGTTTTGTGTATCTGAAAGAGAGAGAACGTGTATTTTGTAGTGCTATATCTTAAGCTAGTTGTAGTCGAATGTGTCTAGTCTATGCACTGTTTAGGAATGTCTGAAGACTTCGGAAGAAGCTGATCACAAATGAAAGGTAGGGTTTTGTTTTTGTCAACATAATTAAATTCAAAAAGGAATTGATTTTCTTATCTATCGTTCATTGTGTTGATATCGATGATGGATTTATATGGCGGTTGAAGATGTTTTGTGTGCAAAGAAAATTACAAGAATTTGTAACAAATTCATTCTTTTCTCACTTCATACATGATCAACATGAAATTGAAAAAGTTTGCTTGTACTCACATATTTTAATCCATTAGATATTCATTCGATGATTTCATCGCTATAAACCAATCTATGTTGAAGCATAGAATTTTTCTTCGATTATTAGGCACATTTCATGAATTTGAATGTTTTTTTGCGCATTTCATCGATTGATTACGTGATCGAGCTATTTCAAAAATTCAACAAGACACAAACAACGATACTATTCACTGAACAGAATGCACTTTTCGGTGAATGGTATTCATTGTGAAACATAGTAGTTCTCATTTTCAAAAAGAAATTTGAAATTTCAATGAGGGAGTGATAATTTATATTGGAAACAAGTAAAATGTTCTTCTGTCAACACTCGTTATTTGATAACAATTCATATTTTCAATGTTCTTCATCCCATCATCACAAATGAAAACAAAAAATCTGTGAAAATGGTCAGATAGAATTTGGAAACGTTTTCGAATATGTCTCTGGGTCAATATCCATATAATCTCTTGGGTATCCTTTCATCCTTCGATATTCACAAATATAACAAACGACCAAAATTCCATAATTCTTTATTTATTATTCTCAAATAATGTTAGCGAATGCTTTGAGAAGAATAGTAACCAATTTCCGTTACAATTCTCATACTTATTTATATCCTGCAGATGGTTATTACTCAAGAAAAACCAACAGCTTGTTTCAAGAGGGGTGAATATAAAATGACTGAAGTACCACTTCAGTTTGTGATACTTTCGTTTCGAAACGAATTTTCAACAAATTCGAATAGTGTGGGAAAATTCAGATCTTCACATCAGTTAACACGGTATACTTAGAGGTGATGCAAAAATTTTTTCTAAGAAATATATAATTTGCTGCCGTCTCTTCTTCTTAGATTTTGAAACGGAAATGAGGATTCTTGGGCATTTTTGTCACATGGTGAATATCACGGCTCTGTATGAAGTTGCAAAATAATATTTTTTATTTCCTAGAGACCCCTTCAGGTGGTGACGAAACAAATTCTGAAAAGGGGATATCGTACGAGAATTACAAGTTATGTGAATGATCCTAAGTTGCCTTTATTAGTTGTTGCGAAGATCATTTGAATCAACAGGTTAAGCAAATGCACCTGTTGATTTCCTGTGTACTAATCCTGTGGTTATCCTGCTGTGATTCCTTCTCCTGTTGAATGATTAATTCTGATTATTTTTGGGATGTTACGAATCCATCAGGTCCAACAAGAAAATCCCATTATAAATCGACAGATGCGGGACCAGTAAAGATCTTATCGATGTTTGAACATGGCCCAAATGTGTTGACTAAATACCAACACCAGGCGAATTGACCTTGATTAGAGGTATATCTGTACCATATTACAGGGTGTCTCACAATATATACAGGGTGGGGCACCACATACAACACGGTCTCTGTAAACCAAACCATTGAATATTTCGGAAATTTCTTCTTTTCATCATTTGTATATTCATTGAGGCTGCAAGAGGAAATTATTTTGGAGTATACAGGGTGGCTCATAAAAGTTGTGACATATCAAAGTTGTTTTTTTTTTAAATGGAACACCCGGTATTTTGTTGCAGTTTTGAATAGTTCCGGAAAAAATAATACGATTTCATGAAAGGTACCATTTACCTAACTATAACCGTTTTCGAGTTATTGTTTTCTTTTTGAAAATTCAGGGTTCAATTGGAGACTGAATAACATCGAAATGTATGGAAACCATCCCTTCCAATTCTGACCAAGCATTAAAGAGGTTTCAGGCTATTGATTCCAATAGAACCCGTTTCCCAATATTAGAACACCCTGTATTTTTTCAATCTGAACAATACAAAATTCGATTATCTTTCATTTTATATTAAGGTTCCCTATATCTAGCTTGAATAGTTTTCAAGATATTGGCATTTTCAAATAGTAGTTATCATTTCAATGCATTTGTTGAATCGAGAGAGCTGTGAAACGATATTTATTTGATTTGGTAACAGAATTCACATTGACAGTTATTATACTTCACTTCATCGAACTTTTACTGTTCACTGAAATGAAATTTATATTCAGATCCATACTCCGACCGTAGTTCATTAAACAGACAATTTTTTTATCATTCAACTGAGAAACTACAACAAAACATGAAATACAAATGTATTCAATTCAAACTAGGTGCTCGAAATGATGACTACAAAGAGCTAATCTTTCTATGGAAAACTGTCTGACATTTAATAACATTTGAGGCGACACTCTTCGAAAAGCAAACATTTCTCTTCTTCATATTTTCCAATGTGGTTGGAGGAGTGTCGTCAATCCCATTTTTCAAATATCTCTATGAAAAAAATCAAGGCGAGTCAAATCTGGCGATCTCGCTGGCCAATTTCGTGTTCCTTTCCTACCAATCCACCTATGCGGAAAGCACATATTCAAAAACTGTCGGACAGTGAATTTGAGATGAATATGGATCTAAATAACAGAATGAGAATGAGAATTCTGTTACCAAATTAAATAAATGTCGTTACACAGCTCTCTCGACTCAAAGAATGCATTATTGAAATGATAACTACTATTTGAAAATGCCAATATCTTGAAAACCATTCAAGCTAGGTATAGGGAACCTCAATAAAAATTAAAGAAAATCGAATTTTGTATTGTTCAGATCGAAAAAATACAGGGTGTTATATTCGAAATAACAAAGTTATCTGCGTTTAAAATTATGAAAAAGTGACAATGAAATTTGAACGTCCTGTATAATATTGGGAAACGGGTTCTATCGGAATCAATAGCCTGAAACCTCTTCGATGCTTGGTCAGAATTGGAAGGGATGGTTTCCATACATTTCGATGTTATTCAGTCTCCAATTGTACCCTGCATTTTCAAAAAGAAAACAATAACTCGAAAACGGTTATAGTTAGGTACATGGTACCTTTCATGAAATCGTATTATTTTTCCCTGAACTATCCTAAACTGCAACAAAATACCAGGTGTTCTATTTAAAACAACCCAACTTTGATATGTCACACTTTTGAGAGCCACCCTGTACACCTCAAAATAATTTCCTCTTGCAGCCTCAATAAATATACAGATAATGAAAAGAAGAAATTTCCGATATATTCAATGGTTTGGTTTACAGAGACCGTGTCGTATGTGGTGCCCCACCCTGTATATGACGCGGATAATCTAAAAAACTGAACAATAGTTGAAGTAAATGAATTGGAATTTGGAGTTCTTGAAACATTTCACAGCTAAGAATAGAATGAAAAATTCGATCCATTCTATGTTCATCTATTCTAGAGCCAAAATTATTAAGTTGTAAGAAAGTGATAATCATTATTGAAATATCCAAAATAACATTGAAACCAACGCACATTCTTTTAACTAGTTGCCTTGATGAGTTGGAGAAGGTAAATCAATGACTCTATCCAAAGGAGTTCTGAGTATTGTCCTTCACATTGAATGTTCCTTGAATTATTTGAATCGCTTCAAAACAATCAAACTGTCAAAAAGTTTTCAAATCAAAATCGATTGATAAATCTACAAATTCCTCTAATTAGTTAATAACGAGTTTGAGATGTGCTGTGACGCCTTATGAACCGAGCACAATCTGGACGTCAGAAACTATCACGGATTTCTATCAACCTTATTCTAATTGTTCTCATATCCAATCAACATGACCCCCAATACCAAGGAACAGTGAATATTCACTAATGAAGTCGGATTTGGTCATACTACTACACATCTTGTAGAAGTGATTTCTACGATAATGAATGCCTTCATTGATAGAACATCACACTGAGTGATTTATCGACTTTGCCAGAGATTGACACTATCGAGGTCAATCTATTATGACGAACTCACGATTTTTGACGGTAATTGGCAAGATTCATTTTTTTCTCAACAATGGTTCTGTAGATTGGTTGACCTGCCAGCTTTCTTTGTCAAGATCTCTCGATAGAAGAACAGGAACTATGAATGCATGCCTTCATTTTGAATTTCACTGTTTGATTCAGATTGTTACTGTTCATTCAAATTTGACACTCAATCTTTCTCCATTGCATAGTTTCAATTGATTTTCTTATGAATCGAAATTTTCCAGTGAGTTTTTGGATATACAGGATGTCCCAGTAAACCGCGTTTTGAATTCAACATTTCACATGTCTAATTGAACTGTTGTAGAATCTGAATATATTTATATGATTTTCAAGGAGATTGAGAGCCCCAGTACATCGTTACTGCAAGAATGGGAGTTCTCATAATGATCGAACATAGGACAATGGTGAGAGTAGGCATTTCATTTATAATTGAGTCTTATAATTAAACAAACCATAGGAAATAGAGGCAAGGAACTGAATCTGATTCATCAGATTGACTGATTATAGAAAAATCTTATAAGATGAAATTAGAAATTTCTATGGAACTGAATGGATTGTCTCAATACAACTGTGTCATAAACGTTCCTGAAAGAAATATATCAATATGATACAACATTTCATGATAGTGCAGTACAAAAAAATACAATTTTTTATATGAATCGATAAACTTCTCGACCTTGACTATATCCACTTCGATTAGGAAATGTTAGAATTTTAACGATATATCAATTTACTTCAAGCTATCGTTGGGAAACTTGTAGAATTTCTAGAAAAAAATTAACTATTACCGATTATAACATAACCTAAGTAGGAATGTGCATATATTTTATGTATTCACGCTATCATGCAATAATTATTGAAAGTCGTAACAAAACTACCTTATCTTGGACAATGTTTCCATGTTTATTATTATAATAGGTATCGTTAAGATAATCATGAGTATCGACATAAACTGACATTCGGAAATATATTCAAATTATCAAATAAGTATTTCACCGTGTTTCATTCAAATTTATGAGAGATTTTTATGCAATCATAAGATTGTCATAGATGTCAATAACAGCTTTGGTTTACGGAACTAGCTCAGAACTAATTCAGAACAGAAGTGGATTTGAAAAGAAATCGTCATTTTGTTTTTTATTCGCGTTTTTTTTGTGAAATAAATGTTATTCAATCAACGCTGATACAATCAATAATGTCAAGAGGCTTTTCCATAGCCTAACTCAATAAAGAATAAGATGTGTGACATACGGAACAATTCCCATTCCAAAATCGCAGCCGCCATTTTTTATCCAGCGAAGTTCTCGAACTGATCTGGAATCGTACTAACGAATGATGCAGTTTCATTATATTTTCCAGTGAATCTTTTAATTCTGTCTCATAATCTTTCATAATCTCTCATTAACTCGATTTTTTCTTGGTAATGACATTGAGAGTGATCTCGATCTTTTCCCATCCATTTTAGAAATTGAATTTCTATTTTTGGGCATGTTAGAATTTTATCGAACAAAATTCAATTCAGTTTTATCTGAAATGGTATTCAATTAATTCGTCTTTGTATTTACGTCAGTTCAATTTTATGGGAATTAAAACGATTTTTCATACTAGTGCCCAGACTGGTCCATTGAAGGTTCTAGGGATGAGAGTCCCTTTGTGGTGCATCATCATTTTCTGTGCATACAAAACATAATTCATCAAACATCACCCAATTTTCCACCTTCGCTTCTCACCATTTACAATATATCGATTAATTTTTTCCCATCAAAATTTCTCTACGAAGAAATAGTTTTCGAATCGATCAATAATCCCAATCTTTGGATTCGAAATTCTATATAAAAAAATATGCCTGGAATTCCAGAGCACAATTTACCGAAAATTAAATGTTATCTTTATTCGATCTGTCATATCTATATTTACTCAACCGCACTTCTCACTAACATTGTTATTTTATTGTTATTAACGTTTTCTTTCAAGTCCATTTCTTAGAAAGTCGAATTTGCATTGTGTAGTGTTGCATAAATTTATGATCCTCAACATAATGCCAAGGTTGTTGTTGTTTGTAGTCACTTTTATGTTTTTCAACAGACAATTCTACAAAGTAGATTTATACTATCCATTGAATCAAACATGCAAGATGTTTCAGAAATAGGCTAGATCACAAAATAATTGATATTTGCCTTCAATTTGCTTCAAGATCAGATATAATCATAGAAAATAATGTTGTTGAAATATTTGTGTTAAATTTCATGAACTATCCAAACAAATTCCTCCTCAAAACTCTTGGCAACAACGCTCCTCGTGACGTCAGACCTGCCAATACTGGGTGCATGTTGAAGTTGTCAGTAGTATCATTCATGAGGAGCTTCTGGAGATATTCCATGAGTAAATGAAAACATAATCTGTTTCAGTATGCACGAAATGATTCATATAAGCACAATCGTGTATAAATAGTCGTGATTCATGTCATTGATGTCAAAATTATTTTGTTGCCAAAATTTTCTCCACGGATTTCTTCGAATCTCTAGCATTTACTGATAGTTTCACTCGGCGTTGATTTAATGCACCAAAATTTTAATGCTTTCTGCATTCTTCATTGATCACAAAATACGTAGTTCTTTGATTTTAGTATTCGTAATATGACTGCCTAGGATCATCAAATAATTAATTAACTATCGCTATCCAATGTCTTTCAGTAATATCAATTTTGGATTTTCAATCTGGCCAAACTACTGAAAAAATTCTATATTTATTGAAACACCCGGTATAGGACTCCTGAAAGAACTTCCTGTATATTATTCTGTAGAAGCTGAAGTGCGACAATATTTCATTAGAACAATTGAACAATCCCTATTATCTGCAAGAGCTTACCTGTGAACATAACTATAGGTCGTCTGAAGAAGGAGTAATTCCTAGAAAACGCAGACGGTCTCTTTTTTACGTTCACTTATCAGTGAAACGTTGAAAAGACCATAGCACAAGACCTTTTCAGTGGTTATATTTACCAGGTAACACCCAAAAGCACCTGTTATAGTGTATGTGTGTTTGCAGCTTCAGGTATATTCCAACAAGCAAATAAGTTCAGTGGTAGCATTTCTGATATTAGAGATGTCAAGAGTTTAATAAATTTAAATGAATCCATAGTTTCGAAAGAACAATCCATGTTATTCTATATTGAAATTATTCGAATTTCAAAAAAAAAATTCTAACGTGTCCTTTAGAGAGAGTGTGATATCTAGAACACAATTATTGACTATCGCAACCACCGTAGAGGGCGCTGCACAATGTTGATAAATATTGCCGACAAAACGGTAATTCTTTCATAGATATGTATAAAAGCATTGTGATTGAGGTTATATGAGGTTATTTTAGGTGGTATAGTTGATAAAGTTATTTGATGCCAATATCTTCGGTGAAAACATGGTCAATCACTCAACCTGTGACAACAATAATAATCAATTGTTTTCATCATATTTACTAGGTGCTAAGATTACCAAAAATACTTTTTTATACAAATATTCGAAAATAATCTCTTGATATATCTTCCCAAGGTATACAAACACGTTGTTCACAATGACGTTCATGAAAGGAAGAATCGTCAAGAAGAGGTGATTCTAGAATATATTTTTTAGAAAATTGATTGAACGGTGGTGTAGAAAAATATTCAATTGAAACAACATCGCCAAGAAAGTCATTGGAATGTGGTTTATTATTAAAGAAATTAGGGAATAGATCACGTGACCACTGCTTCAATTTTCTAACACACACCCCTACAGTGTTTGTTAAAAGTCCCCTCCTCACTCTCATCTTTGAAACGATCATACATAACAGTTGAATGTTAAAAGTTGTAAACTTCCCTACTAGTGATGATAGATGACAAAATCGGCAAAGATGACATCACAAGGCTATTGTGACCAATAACTTTCAATTGAACCGCCAGTTTTGGCAACCCGCCTGTGAAAAACGCAACAATGTATTGTTGCAAAACATGAGGCTGTTTCCGCAGACAAATTTGACTTTAAAAATAGGATATTTTCCTGTCAGGACGAAAATGAAAGTCACTTCGATCAATATCTTCAAGTAGATACTGATTTTCGAATCTGTAATCAATATCATGCTGGATGAAATTTTAATTTTCATGTTCACTAATCAGCCATTAAAATTGTCATAAAAACAAACGAAATTAGTGTCAGTAAATAGGTTTTTTCGATACTTTTTGAGAGAGGTATTGCTTGCCGTAGGATTCCATTCACAATGGCCTTGTGACGTTATCTTTTCCGATTTTGTCATCTATCGTCACTAGTAGGAAAGTTTACAATCTTCCGAAGATAAGTGGTAGGAGGAGACTTTTGAGAGGCCCTGTATGTTGTGTGAAAACAATATTTATTAATCGATGAATAAACCGAATTACCAGAATCATGTCTAGCATGTGATGTGCTAATGTCTGCGGAACATATTTTGATAGACTGTCCTGTAATTGAAATAGAAAGACAATCCTTCAAAATTGATAATGATCTGAAATCAATATTGAGTAAGAACACTAAAAATATTGTGATATACTTACCCCAAGCCATCAAAGCCCGAAAAGTTACCTGGTGGTTGATGTTACAATATACTTCTTTTCTTGAAATAAAATATAAAATGAATAAAAATGAACCGAATCGAATTTCTTCTCCTACGCCAATGTACGAACAGAACGAAAACCGGTAATGCGGGTGTCAGAAAGGCATGAACGCAAGTTGGTCAACTGCGATATTATGGTCAACAGGCTGTTCTCCGATCAAGGCCCTCTGGCGGTCGTATTACGTAGGTACAGGTTTGGTGTGACTTATTTCTCGGCTCCGGGGTCCAGATATTATCCACAGAAAATAAATAATTAATACAGTATTTTTTATGCCGTGCGTGAATGATTCAATACGCTACTTTTTATCTTGTCAGCAGTAATGTATGATGCATTTATTAATAGTGATTTTTTTCACTGGTTGTGTATGTTGAGCGCGTTACGTCATTTGTATTTTCATGGCTAGTCGTTGATGGCATTCCAATTGTTGAATAGAAAAAAAACTCCAATGCATAAATCAGAAACATTAATCATGCCCCTAGAAGAATTTAGGGATTCGTCAGTGATTATTTCTGAATCTCAGGCTGGGCACGTGCCAAATTCGACACTTTGATTGACAACTTCACTCTGTTCACTCATATTCAGTTTACGAATACGAAAAAACTATTTTACCGTTAATACACCCGAGAGAGGGTCGAATGTAATTTGAAATCTGATAATGTATTTTTCAGAATAATCAATTATTATAGCTCGTTATATGTATTTTGGAGAACCGTATTTTTTTTCAGATATACAAATGAGGATGATAAAAATATATACAGCATCATATGATTTGGTCAGTTAAATCCATATAACCTATATATGGATATTTTCAATTATCATTTTCTTGTTGCCGTTTATTATTATAATGGCATCATAGTTCATGAAAAAGATAGGACAAAATTAATACCCAGTCAATACTTGTTGATTTGAATAACTAAATCAACCTGAATAATTAGAAGAACATTTTTGAAATACTTCATTCAACAGTTTCAGCTTATCTGAACTATATTCAACTCTTCTGAAATACATCTGACTATTCTGAAAAAGATATTTCACTTTCGAAAAACTATTTGATCATTTTGAGATACATTTATCACTTTCTGAAATACATTTTATGATCTCAAAACTACATTTGATTACTCATGAATCATCTTTCACATCTTTCTGAAATACAATTATAATAAGTGTAGACAGTTGAAATCGAATAACAAGCGACACTCACAACCTATGCTCACAACAATAGAGTTCGGAGAAGAATTTCCACTAGATCCGCAAATTATCCTTACTTGTGGGGGTTGGAAACTAACAGAAACCATCACAGATTTCTAGTAGGAATATTATATTTCTGTATAGAATGAATCTTGGAATGTGGATATCAGTATTTGGACCTAGAGTCTCAACGATCATTTCATCCAACGCTACGTTGAGATAAATATTTTCCAGACGATAAATAATGAACAATTCCAAGCGTTTATTGGTGAGGATTCTCATATCTTTATACAACCAAAACATCATTCTGAATCGAAAACCACAACCTTGGGTGACACAACATTATTTACAAACATCGAAATTGTGTCAATATTGACAGGTGTCTGAACCTTCTCGACTCCACTACCCAGTACATAACCTCAAATGTGATTCTATATTATCTTCCCATATCCATTTAATGGGTCTAATGGAATTGGGGAAAGGTTAGCTAGCTTCAGTGTGTTGAGATAATTATTCTCAGTTCTTATCTCTAAACAAAAGGGTTGCATCAGGTTAGGAATCGACGATCCATTAGTTTGGTGTTTCATGGGAAAAATTCGGAACTAAGAGAGGTTCATTAGAAATCGATAATCAATCATTAAGGATTCATTAAAGGAGACTCGTACCATCGTGCATCCAACATGCCGGAGTTAGTGATGACATCACTTCAAGATGTTATGCGTTTATTTATAATACGTTGTGTTTTACAATGTTTTTTGACCTGGCATCCATTTCGTTACGGTAGTCTGCAATTATTTGCTTTCGATTCCTAATTTCATATAATTTCGTTTATTACGTAAATTAGAAATATGAGTTCCAGTCTTGTCAAATGAAGAATAAGAAGCGCAAAATCACTCAATAGTGCGTGATAATGTGACGTCATGCATCATAGGCATGAGCAGAATCAAAATCAATTCGAAATATACAGGGTGGCCCCTTAGCGTGTGGAAGTAAAAAAGCTCAGGAATAGAAATACTAACGTGATATTCCAAATAGAAGTTGTTATATTTGCGTAGATATACAAGTTTCAGATATTTCAAGACATGCAGGGTATTTTGCCTAGACGAAACAACACTGAATTAACTTTTTTGGAATAGGACATCTTGTATTTTCGTTCACCATCGAATCCAGCATAGAATGTTGCTTTCTTTCCTTCATAAAATGCGACGTTGTCAAACTAGAACAAAGAAAAAACGAAAATTAATGCACTGTAAAAATGCTGCGAAAAAAATTATCAATGACGAGTAGATCTATTTGGTGGGTATAATATACAGAGGTGGATGAAATGTCTTAATAGTCTAGAAATTTCGTATACAGGATGTTCTTTTGATAATCATCAATTCGGGGATTTCAATTAGCAGAATCTTGGTTTCTTCAGATACAACACCCAGTATATTATCTCACTATCTTGTAGAACTATTTCATGGCTTGAATTTATGTCTCTCTCATGTACTTTCTGAAAGTGTTTCTTTCGAGAATATTAGTTCACTATTTCAAAATGTTCATCTTTCAAACAAGCAAGGTATGAATGTGACTATCAAGATACTACCACCCTGTATGACATTCATTGTTGTCACTGCGATTATCAATAATGAAATATCATAATTTCCTGATGCATTGATTGTATTGTTGTCAAAATAACAAACGAAATACGGTTTATAAGAGCTAGATCCAAACACACTAATGCATTTTCCGAATATGTAAAATAGGGTGCAAACTTTAAAAAATACATCCATATCGTGTATTCAAAGTATGAATATAATCCTTGCATAGTAAAATGAAGTCCCAGAGGACATTGGCTTTTTCCTCAATGTAAGATTATTCTGTTCCATTGATATATTCTGGCGTTGAAGCAATGCAAACATCGACATCTGTAAACGTAAACAAACACTATTTCTGTCTCCTCTGTACATATTCTCTGCAATTTTATAGGATTAAGGTCAACAAACCATCATCTACACCAATGAAAGAATCGGGATCAGTGAACTGTCACATAATCATTTTCCAAACTGATTGAAGGTAAAAATATAAATCATTGAACAGGGCACTAATCTTCACATTCAGGAAGTTTAGCGCAGAAATTGGTTCGTGATGGTACTTTGTTTTGCTATTGTGACGTCGCAAGGTCAAATGTCACAAAAATGTTGGAAAGTCATTAGAAACTATGCAGATTACTGTCAATCCTATTCAGTTGTTATGGTATATTGAATTCATCACACCTCCAATTTCATGATAAGAATTCGACCAGAATAGACTCAAATAATAAAAGCCCAGCCTTGCCCATAAAATCCTGGTCCACAATATCCACTTCTGATGAAACGTGTCTATTAGCGTTACGTAATAAAGTTTTGACACCTCACCTCTTCACATAACGTTAACATCTCTCATTTATCTGTTGCCATAAAAGCCGAATGAACGACTGATGGGTCATTCATACGGTAACGTTTCTTGACAACCATTCAGATTTCGTTTCTTCATATCACCGAGAGACAATAGTTACTGGAGGCTTACAGCGATTCACGAAATTTTCTGAATACATTTACATAATTTCGAAAAGGCGTGGGCGGTTAGTTGTGTAGGCACACCCAACTCAGGTTTCTGAGGGTGGAATACCCCATTGACATTCTTTATTTGGTTACAGCTCCATCGATGGATGAAGAACAAACTCCTGTTTATTTTTTCTGTGGTCAATAGTTGAAACAAATCAGCAAAAAAATTTATGCTGTTTTGATTTTTTTGTGTAATTGTATAGAGATTTGCAAGGGCTAGATCCGAAAATCACTGTCATTTAGTCATAATACGTCATGCCATTGATCATTGATTGAATTCTCGAATTTTCCAATGGCGATTTCAAAAATCTCGAAGCTATTTGGTGGTGAAAATCATCGTGCACATAATGCCTATGCATCTTATTGATTTCTTTTTATTAATACGTTTGAGCTGAATTTTGTGTGAAATTGAATTCCTATTTAGTAAACTACTGTTTATACGAAAGTAAAGAAATTACGAAAATGGTCTGAATGGACCTACCTGGCCTGCTTCCGGAGTCCAATCTTCTGGTTCTGCAACCACCTTCGCCGAGGAAAATGCTGATTCAGTCTTTTACAATCGCAACAAACAGTTCAAGGAGTCACTTTCTTGGTGGTTAAAAGAATGGGTATTACAGATTTATTGAAGATAATTTGATCACCAGTAGCGTCAAAAGCGTGTCCCAGTTGACAGAATAATGATAAAATATCTCGGTTGACCGTCCAACAAAAACAAGCTCAATTTGACAGACTATTTTATAGTATGGAAATTAAACTCAGCACAATAAGTTGAGAACAAAAATCAAATTGTTTATTCTCAGTATTATGCGAAATCGTGATTGAAGAATTGATTAAAGAACAAAAAAAAAGAGGAAAAGAGAGAAAAATTATAGTATCTCAATTGGCACAACTATTAAACATTTGAATCAGTTTTGTTTAACGGATATAATGTTGTTTAAGAAAAGGTAAAACCTGCAACGAAGGGAACATTCTTACACCTCTCGATATTTTTTCTGCAATTTCAAACATTTGGAAAATCATCATGATAACAGAATAGTTCATTCTTCCATTTCAAAATCATTCTTTCAGTTCAGTGATTGAATTATGATTCGGCAACATCGCACATCTTTCTAATGTGACGTAATTATCAACCTGAAATAGACTACATCACAATCCACGTCTTATGTTCCACATTCTGCTGAAATTGCCCACAGCGTCTTCCTTTCATGTTCAACCGTTATTCAACAGTAGTTAAACGAATTCTTTAATCGATATTAGATAACATTATCAAGCGAACTTGGTATAATAGTTGCCATCTGCTATTGAGATCAGTTGGGAAGAGGAGTGCATTTTACCATTACCAATTTTTGCTTTGATATACATGAACAATGAAGCATGAAATGTGTTTTAATCTCGAAGACTTTTGCAACGCCTTGCATTCAGAAAATCATAATTCTATAGGCTATAGAATCCCATTGTATTGAAAATGTTTTTATTTTGTATAACTCCTTTTTTCGTAACAATTCCGAAATAAACTTTTTTTGATATATTTATGAACTGAAGAGGGTTACCATTTTTCTGAAAAACTTTGTTGAAAGATTGGAGGCGCAGCTAACGCTTCAATGGGTGGACGTACAATATTTTCATGCACCCATTTTTTTCTTGGATTTAGTGAAAGCCTGACTGAAGCAACTTGGTGTTCCAAATAAGTGAACAACTCTTCATTACCATACCATCGAATAAATAGATTTTGAGGATATCAATTGGGAAAAGTGACTCATTGTTTCCATCGACAAGATCAGTTTTCAAAAATATTGAAGATTCACTATGATATCAATAAAAATTTTTGGTGAGATCATCTAATAAAATCTTAGTTGGAATAGATTTGTACAATACCATGTCCCAACTTCAGATAGATAATATTCATCAATATTTTTCTTTTCTTGTTATTTCACATGTATCGAATGTCTGTACATTCACTATTTTCAATGACAACAGTGTGAAATAACGTTGCTTTAGAAATAAGTTATTGAATACTGAATAATTTTTATTTGGTGGCACTAAAACAGCTGGTGTCAATTTTATAGACGTCAGATGGCAAAATATTTTTTCAAGTTTGAATCGAAGCAATCTATTCGTGAAGTAATTAATAAACCTGTCCTACCTACAGTATTCTGACTATTTTCATAATAAAAGGAGGCTGACGAAAAAAACCTGATGAATTCCTAATATATGGAATATGATTATTCCATTACATCTACCGCTTGGCTATAATACAAAAAAAACTGTTACTCAGTAATGCTGGGTTAGGCATAGATGATGAATAAATTATGAAATTCATCAGCAGAGAAATACAGTAGTTGAATTCATTCAATTCGACCTCTTTTGATTAACCATAAATCACCAAAGTAGTTTCTAGAAAACGGAAATGACATTCCTTGCAATTCCGTTTTGTGTACTTTTTCGTTGTCATTCAGCGCGTGTGACACATCTCGTGATAACTGTGCACCTAATGAACGTTATTATCAATAATTGACAGAGTCTAAATCCATATAATGATAAGTAATGATGATAATTTTAAATGCAGCATACCAGAAAAAACACATGTCGTTCTGGATGTGTCCGAAAGATGTGATGAATTGACATCGTTAGTGTTTAATTTATTCGCACTCAAAACTACCGTTCAACAGATATTGAGGGTTGGAATGTATACAGGATGTCCCATTTCAAACCTATCCCATCACACTAGTGGCATTCCTGATCAAAAATAGGAAAAATATAAACTTGAGTCAATAAATGGCAATCACCAATTCCAAACAACAGAAATGAACAGACGTTATCTCAAATAATTGAGGTAGAAATTCAATCAAATGTCATTGCAATATGTAGAGAAATTCCTTCTATGTAGGCATGAATATGGTTGCTGTATAATTTTGTTTTTAGTTCCCGATTTCAATAAACCATTTCGTTGATTTTTTTCTGAATCTTATACTTTTTATTAGCTATCATGAATATAATATAATCATAGACTTATTACCTAAATACCTGGGAAAATAGGTCTTTGAATATACCCCATCTTGGTGTAGTTCATATAAAATGAATATTTAAAAAAAAACATCCTATTATGTATTATGTCAGGCTTAGATATCTACTTCTGCCAGTAAATGGCGAAGGTATTATTTCGCATACTTTTATCGACTACTTTGAAGAGTAGCTGAATTACCTAAACGAATGACAATGGAAAAATAATCAAGAATCAATCATTTTCAGTTGGTAGATGATATTTTGTTGTTTGATTCAATGTTTCAAGAACAACAGTGATCTGTCTATGAGAATTAATTCGTTTTTATCCTGCATCAAATATGTGAAATGAATAAAACATGAAAAATGTGCAGATACAGTGTTTTGATGTCCATTGGCTTGAGACTCAATTTTCCATTTGAAGTTGATATTCAAATGTGAAACACGGGAAAATAATAAAAACACACTTTAGTTCAGTTTTTAATGTTCTTTATGGATACCTATCAAATCAGATTCAGATAACACAAGGTGTTCTTTTGTAGTCTCAAGAATATGATGAATTGTTTCTTTATACGATTCGTGGGTCAGTCGCTTGAGTAGAAGTAAGAAAACGTGTATATCAAATATCGAAGAAATATACTGGATGTTACGTTAGTTATGACTAAAAAGGGAAATTTGTAAAATTGTTGAAACTACCTATATCTAGCTTATAAAATTCCTGAGACCCCACATATAAGGTGTATTCTGAACCAGCTCGATGAACTCTAGATGGTATCAACTTATTTCGGTTTCCCAACGTTGGAACCTGTATATGAATAAAAGCGCAACGAAAGTGTTGATCTTGAACGATATACTATTCATTCTTGGTGTAATTCAACAGCACGAACTAATGATAAAAACATCAGTGTTAATTTTCACCAAAAAATCAGAATCCATGAGGACACCAGATGGTTTTACTGGGTTGACTACTGTATACAATAAGCACCTTTAAGAGGATACTATTCTTTATTTGACTCAGAAAGTAAGGATACGTCACTTGTCAAATAACAATCTGTTGCTTTGAAACATTTCTTCGAGACCACGGTTGTGTTTTTTCTGCAACAAAAATTTGAATTCTACATTTTTTGGTACCGTTTCATCTAGAAAGTGGCAATGAATGTGGGTTCAGTAACAGTTTTTTCTCGTTTTATACGACTCGAAGAATACCAGTATATCACACGATTTTGCAGCGTTTTGTGACATTGCGGGGGAGGTAAATGTGAGCAACCAACGTCATTACTCAGATCAGTAGGTGGACTTGATATCCTTAGCTTGTCTCAGATCTATGACCTATTCGACGAATTATTGGTTTGGTATTTAGGAGATCTGGAAAAAGGCGAACGACTTTATAGTTATTGTGATTGTCTTCGGGTAAGTTACTCATTGGATTAGAGAGGTATGATTTTCCTGAACTGTGCCATTTTCACACGCTTTCGATACCTTCGAGGAGATGGGGAATGTCAAATTTCACACTGCAAGTTAACTAAGAATAATGGGCCATTTGACGTTTTCATTCCATTTTTAAACGTGGTAAGATATTTTTTGGTATATTTTTGGAGACTTTAATATCAGAAAATCACTATCGACGTCCGAGCTACCAGATATTTGTGATTTGTAATTTATTTGAAGAAATAGATCAGGAGTTTTTAAAGCTCTTTGAAAGACAGTCAGTCAGTTATGAAAGGTATTCCACCAAAAAATCCCATGTAACAAATACTAAATACTTTTGCACAAAATTTACTCACGAACGAATATAAAGGATAATTAACAGATTTCAATCATCACATCCAAAAACACAAACGGACGGAGTTTTAATGAAAATATTTTTGAGGAATTTCATCCGAAAATGTTATTTATTTTCTAGCTGTTATCTAACCACTCAGTATATCTGATTAGGTCTGAATTGGTTTGAAGAGTTTCAAAAGACAATTTATTTTTTTTCTGAAAAATACAAATAGAGAATTTTTTCATTCTCAATGAATATTACTATGAAATTATAAAATAAAATGCCTCAATGATGTGGGAGCTATTATTCGGAATGATCACAATGAACAATTTGGAAAACAAAACTATTTTCTCTTGATAAAAAGCTCACAGTTCGAAAAGCCCATCTTGATAACACGGTCTTTCTTGAATCTTGAATGAATTCAAATCAAAACGACGACCTTTGAGGTGAAAAAAAAAATTTGTAGTTGTCAAATCGACTTTAGCTTTCCGTGAATAATAGGAATAAATACTTGAGAATAACAAAGCCTGATAAATCCAAGATACCTCTTCCGGTTCCTATTAACATAACCAGAATTCGTCGAACCAAAGAACAACCGTTGTTCATCGAATCATTCGAGTCTATCACCGCCGACGAATCTCATCCTCTTTGAAGAATTAGAGACGATATGGTTTATGAATGATAGTCCCAACAACCGAACAAGAGAAATGTGGACCACCTACAGGTAATAATTGGAGGACTTTCATGTAGAACATAGATATCCGATACGCTCGTAAATATTTTCTCTGAACAGCTGAAACCGAATATGCCTAGTTATATAATTGGATTCAAGATTCTTTAATGGAGAGGTCACTGAGAACTTATTAATTCAGGAGGTGAAGCATATTAACGCGAAGATTGTTTCCAATGCTGTATCATCATTTCCTGTTCGCAAAACGCCATTTTGTTTGGAATAAAAACAGTGGCGGGTAAAAGGACAAAACTGGATTGATATTTCAATGAACAGTTCATAAGATTTTCTTCAATTTTCCACAAGGGTAATCTCAGAATATGGCAAATCCAACAATCTTTTTTTTAGAATAGGGTTTGATTCTGTCCTTGTCTCTATATTATTCACTTCAGTCTAAATCATTTTTATTGCAAACAAAAGTGAACATATAAACAATAAAATATGTCCCCATTCATGGCGAAAGTTTGTTTTTGAATTTTATGAACTAATACGTTTTGTTGTTTCGTCACTTTGGATAATAATTCACTAAGGGATAAATCATCATGTTTACACCTTCAATCTACTATTATTAATGTTTATCTGTCATTCAATGGAACGAAAATGTTTTGACATTCAAAATGTTTTATTCGAAAAAGTTGAAATTTCATTTGTGGAACTGACAGAAGTTAGTCTGGAATAGCAACCACTCTGTACATGATTCGATCAGATTGAAGAGAGCTCACAAAAAACACAATTGGAAAAAAACTCATAATTCAATATTATTAGTTTTGTGTAAATGTAATTTTTTTTTCATTCGTGATATCTTCTTAGCTGTCAATTTCGTTTCAGATTATTATTCAGCATGATAATCCCCAGAGCTACAATTATTCTCATATATTTTTCACATCAGTAACATACTGGCAACCCCGAGGCAACAGCTTTTCGATAGTTATTCAGAGCCATGTCATCTACTTGAAGCAAATGTAACGTTTCGTAGTGTTTTCCAAATCTGCTGAATATCTGTTCATAGAAATCGATGCTCGCGAATTCTTCCACGTCAAACGACAATGCCACTATTGTTAGTGAAAATTCTCACAGGCGCCACTATATGAGACGACGACAAACAAAAAAATCAACTTGAAATATGTCAGCAGGTTACTATTGTATCAGCTTTTCCAAGCTAACGAACTATCTATCTCAGCATGCCATGGTCTCTACCACACCTTGATTAATGATCGCATTATTATCCTTTTGACACAACCTGCAATTGAAAATCATGCATACTTATGGCGAGTTATATGATTTAATGTATTTGTCTACTCGTTTCAGTATGTAACAGGAAAATTATAGAGCAATTATTTTTCTATTTGTTGGAAAAATATGTAATCCACACCATCATTATCGCGGGCATGCATAATTCTCGACAAAAATGGATTATTAATCACGAATGAAACGTTGCTTTATGCGTGAACGCATTTGTAATAGCGATAACAGTGATTTTTAATACTCTCCCAACAAGGTGACTTACTGTATATAATGTTACATCGTTTTATTGAATGGGGTAAACGGGTCAACACATTGAAATATGGCGTGCTGAATATATTCGTCGTGGATCATGTGACGCTAGCATGAAACGATATGAGATATTTTTTTTGCAATCTGAAGATTGACAGTTTTATTTTCGTTGGAATAACTATGAAAGCCAAATATATTGAGAAGAAATATTTTTGAAAATTTTCAATCATTCCACAGCTTTATTTTTAACACACTTATATCAGTTTCACCTGAATGTTTTCAACTGAGGATTTGGTCATGCGTATGCGGGTAGTTCCAAACCTACTCAATGAGACAAGACTTTTATAGATGTGCTGAACTTTCCTCTGAGTATCTTAAAATTGAAACTTGGAAAAGTGTCGATAGATACATCTGATGAGATCCATCTTAAACAGTTATTGATACAAAAGGCGTACTTTAAGCTGGAGGAATATTCTGTAGACAGCCCTACATAATTTCAATATTTTTAAGTATATATGTGATATTTTTATAAGATGTTATGTGCCATAGGCAACACCTTTTAGTGTGTAATCTCAATCTTAGTCTCAGTTCCTGAGCTATATATTCCCCTTTCGTTTTTTTTTGTATTGTTTTATCTTTATCTGTAATCTATTTATATCATTGACATGTTCTACACCCGTTTGGGTATTATATATTGTACGCATGAACGAATAAAATATATCTTTCTATCCATCTTGATTTGAAAAGCATTAGGAATGACGAATCACCAAATTACCTGATATAACAAAAATGTTCTTCAGTGTGTGAGTTTGTGAAACTAGAAAAATAAATTATAGTCTAGGAAAACTAATGAACACGTTTGATCGATAAATCGAACATGATAGATATAATTCATGAGACATTATTTCTTTCAGTCAATTTGAAGAATTCATCAAGTAGAAGGCGAAAACTAGTTCCACAATATGATGAAATGATGTATTTCATTTGAAAAAATTGAGTTTTCGCAAACTGAAATCTCCTGAGTTGATACTTATCCAACACGCTGTATACAGAACAAGATTTCTACTCAGTTCAAACATTTCAGTCATCCTTCACTTTGGTAGCTACCAAATGGGTTCACTTTTCATAATTTTCATGAAACGTTCGTTTTTTTTGTTCTAGATTGACAACATCACATTTCATGAAAAAACAATCGAACTGAACGGGAAATTCAATAGGTACTGAATTCGATAGTGAAGGAAATAAGGAATTCAACACTTTTGTAACCAAAATGAAAATTTTTGAAGATCTCATATGAAATAAGGAAGTCAAAAAATAATTAAAATGCCTCACATTACCACTGAACGTCTCTTTAGGGCTGAATCCAGCAATGAAATACTTATTACTCCATGTATAATTCCGTTGAATATATCAACAGCAATGAATGCAGGTTTTTCGATATTTAGAATGAACGGATCGTTCAATTTCAATAGTATATTTCCTAAAAGTGATCAGCGTGGCTTCAAATATAAACATTCTATAATCCATGAGGGCATTTCGAAAGCGTTCGTCTTTTATTATTTATACCTCCAACCACTCCATTTCGTCTGCATTAAATTAATGAGATCAAAAGCATCGCTATTCGACGGTAGACAGTGAAATATTCAATTCATTGATAATGATAAATCCAAATTCCATAATCCGGTTCTGTTTTTGTACATCATTCCTTCAACTGCTACTGACGAACAGATTCTCTTGAACAGCAGAACAAAATTCGACGGGTTTTATACCAGGAGAATGTCGCACTAGCCTCCTTAATTCAATTAACAGACACACGAAGACTTTTTCTGACCAGGACAACATATCAAATTGTCTCAACATCCTGTATAGTTGGTGAAAAACGAACAGGGAGTGGCTGTCTGCCATTGTTCGAAGTAAACTGAACTCCATCAGTTTCAATGTTCGCGTCGGACGTTTCATGATTTTTCTGCTATTTTTCATTGGGATTATAAATTGAATGAGTGTGGGTGTGTTGGGAAAAGTCGATAGATAGTTTCTATGGAAAGCAGTGCAAAAAATTTCACTCGCAATATTGTCTCTCACTGTTTGTTTTATGTTGTCTTGAAAATCATTCTGAGTAGTTTTCGTCGAGTCATTGGTTTTTAATTCTTCATTAATCCACATAAACGAGAGAGACACATTGCTCTTCTTCTGAATTGCTTCTCTTCCACTGTCCGCACCCTACTCACTCGTCCAGTGATGGCGACAGCATTGGAATATTCAATAAACAGATGAAACATGCCAACTATTTATACAAATTGTCGAATAATTTGAAGAAACTGAATCAGATCATCAAAGCTGAATCTCTAAAACAGGTTAAGTTATTGTTTGTCCCAAATTGGTAGTTTCTTTGGATATGTGATGAAATAATTTCCTCAAATGAAAGAAAAATACATATACATGTTTTATAATCTTCTAGTAATGCTGCTAATGTTGATGTTAATATTCAATAATGTTGAATGATTATCTTTCAGTTTCACGGCGACACCTGCAAGAAAGATTCGAACTGTGAAGACATATTCTCGGGCAATTTTTTTATTCTGGTCCAACTTCAACATCCTCACTGTATATTGTAATCAATTATAAGAACTAACTGTTCAAATCAGATTACTTTCGATAACGATGAATGAATTTCCATGAATCAACAATAAGTGTGATGATAGAATCACTACTGCATCTTGATGTGAGGAGAATAACAATTATAAAAATAAATAAAAGATCCTACAAGCAATTGAGAGTGTCATCAACATATAATATTTCGATAAATCTCTTCCTTTTTCGTCAGAAACCCAGAGATGCGGAGGTCCAGTACGGTCCATTGGAATATGAATGGAAAAATCACACCCACAGGTAGTCGAAAATGATGATTCTACACGGCATTGGCAGAACCATCGGCGTAGCAAATACAATTTGACTCTAAAATTGTGAACTCTGGTGTTTCTGACTATGAGGTTCCTAATAGAAATCCGTGATAGTTACCCATAATTTCTGATGCCCGAATTGAGCTTACAACTTGAAGAACACTGATTCTTTTGACAAACTATTACTCAAAAATATTTTTGGATTTATTCAAAATTCTCATGACGTACATGCGCAGTTTGTTCGTTGATTGTCATTTGATTTCAACCTGAAAGCGTTTTGTAACGTATATTTTCGGTTCACCAGAAGGTGTGGAATCTACCATTCATTCGGGAAGTGTTTCGATTACCATTGTTAACAGAGTAGAAACTGAGTTTTTTTATGAAATTTCTCACGAAAGGAGATATCCTGTAATGTTCAGAGAACATCGTGGGTACCAAGGGAAAGGAGGTAGGAATTGGTGTTCTTTTCAAATTTCTGAAGGTTATATGCATCGGGGAACACCTTCCTGAGCAAGTGATGAAATTATAAGGTGTCTAAAAATGTTCACAAGCGTAGAAAACTACGATGGCAAATAATGTGAATGATGAAGTATTTCATTTTTTCCTTCAACCAAGAAGACTACTGTTGATTTGCTGATTATTTTATATGATCAGTGCTATTTCAGTAATAGTTGTTGGAATTAAGAAAACTTTTTGTTTTCGAAATTCTATCACCCTGTATCTCAAAGTTAAGACTTTTAGGGCATACGTTTATAGGAAGTTTTTTCTCAAAATTTGTCATAGAATCACCCCTACAAATATTAGCATTCAAGGAACACCCTGTATATATACAGTTTCGAAAAAAAACTGTCTAGAGTATAAAGTTTAGAGTGCTATAATCTCACATAGCCTGGAGAGTCGCAACGTCATTCTAATCCAACTCGTCGAGTGACAAGCCAATTACAGAGCATTTCGATAGCCCTTTTGCTGAGCTATTCGAAGAGCTCTCCCAATTTTCAATTATTATTATTTTCCGTCTCATTTGATAATAATACTGTAGATGAATTTTCGTCGAAACTGTGTACAATGGTTTTTTTAAGAAATTCATTTGACTTTAAGCTATCCATGACTGAAGGGTCTATGAAATATTGGTATGCTTGAAAACGTGGCATAGAAAGTTCATCGAAACATTCAAAATAGTCAGATTTCAAGAGTTGGGTGTGAGTTTGTAATCGTTTCTAGTAGTTTCATAATCTCGCTCGAGTGATGAGAGTGGTAACATATCGAGTAGCTATAATTATTGTCCACAAAGTGACCTCTAAATGAAAAGATGACTAAGAAAATTGATGTAGTAAATGTTAGTTCATTTTTGCCAATTGAAGCAGTTGGACCTAGAGTTCCTAGTTTTCTTCTATTTTCTCACGTCGTAACTATGCAAATTTCATTATTTCACATTGAAACCTCGACGACAGTGACCTATTTTCGTCTCACAATGCTAGCTGACCTTACTTCATGTTGATCTAATCTTTGTTAATGCTTCAATACAAATCAGAGTTGGTCTGATACTCGTTTGTACGCCACTGATTCATCGGTCACATCCTCGAGTTCGGAGCCTAGGAAATGTTTATTTTTGTCGACTAATGTTTCGATGTTGGCAAGGTTTGGTTTGGCCTAACTGTAAAGACAGAATCTTCCGGAAGGTATATAACATGTTGCTTTGTGATTACCATAAACGTTCGTGGGTACGGTAATTTTTCGAAATGAGAAGAAGAACTCCGATGTGGTATTCGCCGTTGCCCAGTCGGACAGGTTATTTGGGCTCTCATAAAATGGTTGGTGTTTTTCGCAGCCTGAGAACTGATGAAAACGTTTCGATCTTGTCAATGATTTTATGTTGTCTGGAATAAATTTGTCGTGGACTACGTTTTTTGCTTCTTGCAACGACTTGTGTGATGCATTTCACATCGCCAATCGTAAACAAGGTTTTTGTGGCACAGATTGCCAGTTTCAACACATTCTTTCGTTTCAATTTTGCCTTAAATATATTATATGTATCCTGAGTAATTTTTGAATTTTAGTTTTTGTTAGACTGTCATTATTTTGCATACATACTCTGTCTAAATCATAATAGGAAATTGAAAAAGTATACTTTGGTATATGCGTTCATAGATTGAATGGAATCACCAATGAGATAGATTACAGAGAACAGGCAGCAATTCTGCCAGATTTAATTTCCAAGGTAATCCATTCAAAAATCACGCATAGCGTTGAGACGATAAAAGTAACCAATGCATACAGCAATAATTCATTAAAAATTTAATAGAGACAAAAAACTACGATAAAGTTGTCGTTTCGATGTCAGTCCATATCGATAAATGCTTAATCGAAATATCAGTCACTGCTGATAAGTCGAAGAAATCGATGAAAAACATTCTGGCAACGTCACTCGCATACTGACGATATGAAACATAATCATTCTTGCCTCACTATCATTTAGCGAACTCAGAAACGTTAGAGGCTAGAGCTACACCAGCCACCAGCGCCAGAATAATATTCGACTCACAGATACATCAACAAGTCTATTATTCGAAAATTGTCAAATGAAGAACAATTTTTTCGCATGCAATACCCATTCGAATACTTGCTGACAGAAATTATATTTCATTCACATAATTAAACTAGATAACGATCCATCACAGGTTCCGAAAATTTTCTTATTGGCCACTACGAAATGAGCTCGTAGTTAGTATTCATAACGTCACGAGCTGCGATGTTTTTGAAGTATCATCAAATTAAAAGATTTCGAGGTGAATTTTCGAATAGGGGGTTTTGTAGCATCAAATGACTTGTCAGGTTTACGAGTGAATTGATAGTGCCTGTACTTTTTACTGCAATAAAAAAAAATAAGATTCGAAAAATATTCTATCCTAAGAGTTCTTTCATCTGAAAAAATTATTGTTGTAGGTGTATCATATTTCATATAATGAAACTGGGGTTCCTTTCAAATTGAAATACTGAACCCTAGTTTCTCATCGAGGTGTTGAATTCAGTTCGTTTCTTGCAAGTACCGTACGACAAGATTGATACACGAGAGGTGCATGTGAGCAGTACCCAAAGAACTCGTCTGGGTACTGCTACCAGTCAGAACGGTACCAAATAGCGGGTGATGGGAAAGGTTCCCGCATACATGACATTATAGATATTCTAAGAATTTCTGCATCAAAGAAATACCAAGAATAATGGTCGATATACACCTGATGATTCATTTTATTGTTTCTTCATCCTTTAATTGGGATATAATAAATTTTGATAGTATCACATTTCGTTCAACTGAAGTACGCCTTCCTGTTTCCTGGAATAACTTTCAGAAACAGTGTGTCTGAGTTACCATAGCAACATCAACAAACTGAGCCAACGTGGTCAACTTTGATATCATCGACATATGACAATGTCGAATAAAACATCACTGATCAACATGTGTCAAAAGTGTTTCTCGAAAAGAGAACCAAAAATAAGTGCAGTGTAGGTAATGTTGTGGAGCTATAGTATATCCTCCTCGCACACCAGGTCTGAAACCACTAGACCTTTTTAGTGAAGCTACCTTGATTTACATTATAGGTATTATAGTTGACAGCAATCTTTCATGAGAAGTTGATGTTTTCGATGACATTGAAACAAAAACTTATCGCTCTATATTTTTATTCACCTTTCAAATTGAAAAATCAGAAATACTTCAACTTAAAATTGATATTGCTATTGAGGGTTAATCACATGGAAAGTTCCCTGGAATTGAATTGCTTACGTCTGAGAAATATGTACTAAGTTTTCAGGAACATCTAGTATAGTTGCTTATAACGGTTCTACATATGGAAAATACTAAAACGTTGTCTGTCAGAGAAGAGTATTATTTATTCAATCTCTTTCCTGATCAAGTTATGATTATCGGTCCTATACTAGGTGGTCAAACATCAGATAATTCAAATTTATTCCTAAGAATTAGTCGAAGTTGTTTCTTCAAACCTAAACGATCTACTATACAGTAAAGAAACCACGTCTGCCATTAGAGAACATGAGTCGTCTTCTTTATTATCACAACGTGTAACAGCCAATGCCGAATCTTGATGTCTAGTCCAAAAAAACCTGTTCCTAAGCTGTTGGTCTCGGTACGCCCATTTTGGTGAATATTTTCCGTGGTTATCAATCCTAATTCAGTCGATTAACATAAGGAAGACATTAAAGATAGGCGATACGAACTCGAGGAGAGCCCCAATTTGACGTATCTCAGTGCATCTATATCGAAACTGTACTTATATGAATGACAGAGGACATCTGACTTCATATTGCATAATATAAGAGTATGTACGGTGGTCAATTCCTGATGCAACAAGAAAATGAAGACCACATTCTCCAACTGTTTCATTTGACTAAAATTCACAGATGCAAATAAATAATAAAAGTTCGACTTCGACTTCCGAACAAAATATGAACTTTTTGAAACAGGGAGAAATTATTAGTAAGGTTCCAACGATTTGAATCAAATGAAAATTTTTAGAAAATATGAACAAGGTTTTGAAACGTTTCCAAAACTTAGAATAGATCCCACTGAATATGAAAAAAATCTTTCGACAGATGCTCAAGAAGATGTAGAAGATAACAATCATTCAATAGTGGGCAATATTTTATGAATAGTATCAATATTCTGTTGG
Organism: Plagiodera versicolora; assembly: GCA_037013635.1. Classification (NCBI taxonomy): domain Eukaryota; kingdom Metazoa; phylum Arthropoda; class Insecta; order Coleoptera; family Chrysomelidae; genus Plagiodera; species Plagiodera versicolora. The sequence goes on along the minus strand of CM072991.1, from coordinate 2,902,682 downwards.
TTCTGAGAATTTCTCCATTCAATATTTTATCGACACTCTTTATTCTTCTTGAAATCTGAAGAAAACTAACTTGGATATAGATCTTTGGCGGCTTTTCAAAGCACCAATACTTTTGTCACCTATTTGAGCTGATGCTAATGCTTTTGCGGTTAGGTTTGCAAAGGCTAAAAGATATGCTATAAGATAAAATGAAATGATCAATTGATCGTATCGATGTCTGATTTCTGTCTTCTCGAACATTGATTCCAGTATCCTGGATATCATATATGATTGCAATTGTTCTTTGAAGACTTAAAAATTTTCTTGTTTCGACAGAAAAGCAGTAAATAATTTCGTCAACTCAAGTTCTTGTACTTCTGGTAATTATTCAAACATTATTTGAGATATATTCCACATCCTTTCGTCATCGAGCTACCCCATATAAACACTAAAATTGACCAACACTGTACAAGAAGCTTATCGCCACTCTACGAACAAATGACTGACGATATTTTTCCTTACAGACGTAGAACTAATGGCTCCGAGATCCCTCAAAAGCCGCGCTGCTCGGGCAACCGCATTTTTTCCTTTCCTAAAATGATGCCCTCGAAATCGACGCCGAATTTGACCAGCGCGAACTCGAGAGAATCGCATAAAACCGTCTATTCGTACCTGCACGATCATCCCGAAATACCGCCGACGAGAGATGACGGATCGCCGCCACCAGCGCCACCTGTCAGAGATTCCTCGAGCCTCAAGTCGATCAAGTACGGTCCTGGACACGAAAAGTTTCCGTCGTGGCCGGTCGCTGCAGCTGCGGAAACACCGCAGGTACATGTTCATATATTTTTGAACAATCACACAATTAAATACAATCACGTAATTGTATAAGATCACAAAATCACAATCATTCCTATCACATACTATATTATGATTGAAAGAAAACATAATTGGATAAACACAAGAACACGATTCCACAATCACACATAATCGGACACAATCACACAAAATCGTACATAATCACAAATTTACTTTGTTATACACAATTGTGAATGATCAGGAAATCACGATATACTCGTCACATACACTGTGTCCGTAAAGTATATGGAACATTTTCAGCTAAACAGGTCATTTTAAGTAATAATCCCGAAACACGTCGATTTTTGATTTTAATTTACCGTATTTCAAAATAATAATGTAATATACAGGGTGAATTGAGTTCGAGTAATGACGTCACCGTAATTTTTTTTAATAGAACACCCCCATTCTGTCTAAATATTCGGATTACTCTAGCTGAGCTGATTCCAAAAATGTATCACATGTTGATTCCAATGTTGATTTCATATTCTGTCTGCTAGACCACAAGTACCAAACATGTTTGGAAACAGCCCATTTTTATTACTCTAAACATGTAGCAAACTACGGGGTGTTACATTTAAACCAATTGCCACTAGATAATAAGTATTTTTGATAATATTGTTAATTTACCTAATAAAGAATGTTACGCGTTACTTGATGAGCACACACAAAACTATTGTATTTTTGTCCACCCTGTACCAATTGGAATCAACATGTGATACATTTTTGAAATCAGCTCAGCTAGAGTAATCAGAATATTGAGACAAAATGGGGGTGTTTCATTGAAAAAAAATGACAGTGACGTCATTACTCGAACGTAATGCACCCTGTATATTACATTATTATTTCAAAATACGGTAAATTAAAATCAAAAATCGACGTGTTTCAGGATTATTTCTTAAAATGACCTGTTTAGCTAAAAATGAATTTGTTCCATACTTTACGGACACAGTGTATACTTCCACACAAGCAAAGTACACAATAACTCGAACACACGATTACCCAATCACATTTCGATATACACAATTGTTCGATCACACAATTATAGAAAAATACCAATCATCACAAGCACACGATTATACAATAACAAAAAACACACAATTATACACAACTACAAAATCACACGATTGTTCACGATCACACACTCACAATAGCACACAATTATACAAGATAACACAAACAAACAATTCCATCACAGAAATATGCTCACATATAACTCACCACACACTAAAAAATTATAAATATTACATATCCAAATGTTAATCACACAAATACACAATGTTACACAATCATACACAATAACAAGATCAAATCATTACACAGTTATGTACAATAAAAAAGTATCACAGTGACATCACAATAACAAACACACTGATTGACATCCAAACGAACAGCGAAAATATATTTACGCACAAATCCCCAGATTCCTTACGAAAGTTACAATTTAGTTAGAAACACCCAAAGAAATTGGAATGGAGTTAGCAGTTCTTGTATTTTTCTAGGCCTTACGAAACCAAAACAATGGTGGTTCACATCGATCCAAATCTTGGACAGACCATACCAATTATCCTAAAGAGAAGGTAGTACCTTATACGAGACCTTACATGAAAAGACAACATTCTGCTTATACACAGCAGGTATGTAAACTACTAATAAGTTATCAAATAAGAAAAAAGATGTTGTTTATTTATTTAGAAAGAACGAACTATCCCCTGAAACGATATAATTACAAGATCTATGGATTATGTTGAACTGAGATTAAATATTATGCATAGTTATGAAGACAGACTACCAGGCTATCGATCAATTTGAAGTTCTCTTTCTTGAATATGCATATGACATCGGAAACATGGAAATAATAAATACTCATTCTTGAATATCCCAATGGACATTTTATAACGAATGACTGAAGACATGAACATTTTTTCCAATACTGTGACGAAGTATTCTTAAACAAGCGTATAGAACACATACTCAAGTTCTTGAATTAAACTTTTGATGCTATAGTCCAAATTCTCTGGAACACATTGCCCAGGGAGGTGTTCCCCGAGGCATATGACCTTCATAAATTTAAAAAGAACACCAATTCCTACCTCCTTTTCCTTGCTTCTCACGATGTTCTCTGAACATTTCAGGATGTCTCCTTTCGTGAGAAGGACTACTAGGACTTCTAGGACTACTTTATGCCTCCCAATTTTGTCTTTATGATAAACCCTCTCAAATCGATTGTATTTGAGGAAATTGCATTTTCAGTTTACGATTCGAAAATTTTCACGTTTTCATCAAGCAACCTTTGAATATCGCGTTCAAATTACAGTAATGTTCGGATATAACGAACCTCATTGGACCAGCGAAAACGGTTCATTATAAGCGAAGGTCGCAATAAACGATAAACGTTTAGAGTAATATCGAAGTTCGTACCATTAGCACCCTTTAGATTTGGTTCGTTATAAACGAAAGTTCGCAATGAGCGGGTTCGTTATGGGCGGACATTACTGTAATTGTATTTTCGATAATTTCTTGTTGATACATCGAACTATTCGTGTTCCATAATTGAAAACTGTGATGGAATTAATAGTGTGTTGATAAAAATTTCGAATATTATCCTCACCAAAGATTGAAATTAATATATCCATATTTTCCTTTGGATACCGCAAACCCGAGTACGCAATTTAAACATAGCCAGTGGCGGTACTTATTGCGAGGCTCTCTGACGAAAACTGCTAAAGATTTTGAAAGATTTCACATCTAGAGATTCATAAAATTGACAAATATAGAGATGATAAATTCAGAAAATGATGTTTCATAAGTTATATAAAAAAAAATTGTACTAAAAATGTTGCTAACAGTCCGAGATCAACAAAATTCAGTCTATTATAAAATGTTTTTATCAATTCATAGAAATCAATGTTTTGTAACAAATTATGGAAATTCATAATCCCATGTGCAGCTAAATAATATCTAAATAAAATCAGACGTGTACAATGTGATCCTTGAGGACCTCCTGAGAGCACTTCAATATCATAATTATTCAAATACACTGCAGTTTTGTATAAATTACTCTCATCTCATCATTATTATAAATGTTGAATAGTGTATCCGAGTGCAGATATTCAAGGTCATTCGAACACTGGCTTCATTATTTCCCAACATTCCTGTTACATTTATTTCTTGAGAAGGTAGATGAACTAGCAGTTGAAATTCCTCTCTTCATAGCACTTTTAATTGCCACTTAGTATTTTTAACACTATAAACATTACATCAACGAATGTAACAGTGGTTATGCGTTAAAAAGTAGACCTATTAACATGGGCGTCTCAAATGGAATTTCTATTTATTAATAAAAAAAAATGCAGCAGGAAATATCTCTCGTATCCATAATCACTTCTATCATTCCCAGATTGTAAAAACAAAACATGTTTGTTGACTCACTTGCAATGATTTTGCCAACTTCTCTCGAGTATTTATGAAGTAATTTCTTTGGTCAATGCTGTGACCAGTTGGTACTTCGAAAATTTTGGCGATGGTTTTTTAAACAACTCTTTGGCCTGTCTCTTTTCCGGCGCCCTTTTCCATCATTCATGAGATTACAAGAGCAATAGAATGGGTTGAGTGTAAGCCCCGGGTTACACCATGCGTTCTACATTTTGCTTGTGAGTACAGTCCCACTTTATCTTCATACGATTTGATAAAGCATAAATATATCCGCACTTCTTACCCTGTCCTCGAAAGTGATGACAATTCTTTGAAGAAGTTCATTGAGGTGAGTTGGCAATATGTGGTTATTTCTTTCATGACCTCTTACAATGAATTTTTGAAATGTGATCTCCACAACTATTGGGACACTCGAACAATAGAAAACCTGTATCTATTCTTCAGAACCGCCCATGTGTCAATAAGTGGCCGATTAAACGTTCCTATCCAAAGTAGACCGAGTTCTAATTAACATACCACAAATTACCTCCATAATAATGTCTAATTACAGTGGAGATGTATTCTTAGCCTTACAAACGATACTTTGTGGCAATATCTGGCAATACCTGTGTTAGATGCAAACTGAACACAATCATTTAATAAATGTATAATAGTCTTCGAGATTATGCGGTGAAGGGGCTCAACAAAGAAAATGAAATGTTATCTTTGAATCTACATTTTAATAGATACAAGGTTCTATTTATTTCAGTACTGAAACATACTGGGTGATCTAGTGAATTGTTCAAGAAATGACTAAACTAAAATGTTTTTGAAAAACTCTGCAGACACGTCAACTTTTATTTTAAGACATTATGTTGATGACAAGATGGATTTTCAAAAATAATGACAGCTCAGTTGAGGATCAATTGAGATTCATTGACCGTCCTGGACTGATTTCAATGATAATGTTAATTGTATCAACAATGATATCATGTATGATGAAAACTCCCTGATTCAACGTGTGGAGAAAAATGAGTTTTTTCAAATGATCAAAAGTAACTGTTACAATATGGAAAAAAGTCTATAATATCGAAAGCGAAACATCAATTACGTCATCAACGCAACTATAACGTCGAAAGATGCGCACCTTAATGAAAAATTATGTGTTAACGGATTTTTCCGAGAAGCTTCTATTTCATACTTCGTACACAATGTGGACAATGATAATGATGATGAATGTTCACCTTTACTCTCACAAAAATTTTTTCATACAGTTTTCTTATGAATAATCATCAATCATGGTGTATTGAAAACGAAACAGCTGAAAAAACAACATTGGGAATTAATTGGGAGGAATTGATTGAGAGTATTTTTTTTTCGAATTATTATTTCTCATCGACTGATAATAACGGTAAATTTATGTTAGGTTAGCTACATGAACAAAAATACAGAGTGTCTGAAATAATAGCGATTCATCGCTTTTCTATCGATACCTTTCTTCAGGTTCCTTGGTGATTTAGGAAATTGACCAAAAAAGCGAGTAATCTAACTTGTCTAGGATATTATCATTCGAAATTAGATTACCTGGTATTTTTGAGTAACGTTCACAAATATGGCGAATTGACTCTGAAGATGGCCTGTTTGACCTGTTTGACAAAAATTCCTACCATTTTTTTCCAGTTCACATTCAAATTGATTCAGTCAGTACGGAATCACCGTATTCATCTGACATTAATGAAGGAGTCTTCTTCATTACTCAACATCCTCTTCATCTCGCTAGAAGTGTCCATTCATTGAAAATATGTTCCATCTCTCACACAAAACCATTCATACTTATTTTCCCATGAAAGCGTTATGACATGCTAATCAAGAACAAACAAGCTGTGTTTCTTTGTTTGCGGTTTTATTTTTGTTTGACTTGTTAGATGGAAGTAGTTATCGCCAACAAGGATGTTATTATTACCTCTCCATAAAAGGAATGCAGTAAATCAAGTGACTGAACCCTCAGGAATCTTAAAATCCCATTACTTCTGCGATGATCATCTATCGCTTGAAGATTATTCTGAATCGTTTTTTGTTGATATCTTGTTTCGTTCAATATGCCTTAGAGTATATTCGTATGTGGACCAGGATTACAAAACTTCAAATTCATCATTGTGAACATAATTTGTGTTGGAGTTTGAAATGTACCTTTCTTTTCTCTGCGAAGTTTCTTCGATAAAAAGACACATCACATAAAAAACCGATATTACATACTCATCACGTGATCTGGATTTTGATTAATATATTTTTCGCTACATTTAGACCAAAAAAATACACCCACAAATATTACCTACTTTTTTTTAAGTTATTGATTAGGATTGTACAGCTTCCTGTAAAATTCCTTTGATAACTTGACACATTATATCATTACCAATAATCTCAATCGAAAACGTTCGAAAAAAAGGAGGAAAGATTTTGGACTCTATGGTGAATCATTTTGAAATATTAAAATCGCATGATGAGTGGAAAATTACGCATAAAAGATCACCATGCATTGGCTCTAAGCAAAATATTGTTAAACCAGCACCCCATGAACGTCATATTTATCTTTGGATGATCAAAAGTTCTGTTCGATGTATCACAATCAGCTGTCACAAAATTCTGTACTAAAAACAATAAATGAATGTTTTCCACTTGCAGAAACTCAAAACTGTGATGGAAAAGTGCGAAAAAATTCCACCTGAAACTTACGAATCTCGCTACGATAAAGTTAGCGAGAGAATTTTCTTGCCAAAGGTGGACCACGATGGTAAAACCCTGGGTGACATGAATTACGTGGTTCCCTCCCCTCCTGAGAGGGATACCTCTAGTAAACCGCAACTAACCCAGTCCGATCTCGAAGATTACGCGCGATCGTATCAAGAACCCAAGTTTTGCGAAGAAGATTTGAAACCTAACCACGGTCACCTGACAGAATCAGGTCAGTGAAATACGCTCATCAGAAATAATTGTCAAACTATGAATCAATCAAATCACGCTTCAATGTTTACTTCATTCATTATTTCATCGATGTATTCATCAATTTATACATTCATTTATTCATGTCATCTTCACATCTCATCATCAACCATTTATTCATCCAATCATTCATTCAATCATCTATTGATTCCTTCATATATATCATACTCATTTACTCATTCACTTATTCACCCATTCACACATTTACTGATCTTCTCATTCACTAATTCACTCATTTACTCACTTACTCATTCACTCATTTACCCGTTTACTCATACACTATTTACTCATTCACTCATTTAGTCACCTACTCATTCACTCATTTACTCGTTTACTATTCACCCATTCACTAATTCACTCATTTACTCATCCACTCATTTACTCGATTACTCATTTACTATTCACTCCTCCACTCATTCCCTCATTTACCCATCTACTATTCACTCCTCTACTCATTCCCTCATTTACCCATTTACTATTCACTAATTCACTCATTTACTCGTTTACTCATTCACTATTCACTCATCCACTCATTCCCTCATTTACTCATTTACTATTCACTAATTCACTCATTCACTCATTTATTTATTTACTCATCCACTCATTAACTCATTCATTCGTTCATATAATCACATGTTTATTTTTTGAGGTATTCATTCATTGATTTCACTCGATTTCACGCTATATGTGCTATCTTCATTCGAATTCAAACTAATCGTATTCCTCCTAGGCCTAGAAGAATTCATGGAGTACACACGCAACTACGAAGACTCCCTCTTCAGTTCCATCTCCTCGAAGCACGAAAGCAACCTCTTGCCACACATCCACCAGAAGCAGACCTCGTACGCCCAATCCGAAGGCTACCATAGCTACGTGTCCAGCACGGACTCGACCTCCACGCCGTTCCTGGACCGTCTGAGGAGGGACAGCGAGGTCGTAGCTAGTCGGCCGGCGTCGTCGGCCACCTGGGACGACCTCGTGCAGGAGGAGGGTCGTGAAGGAAGAGACAGCGCCGTCACCACCAGCTCGGGGAGCGCCTCTTCGAGCGAGACGCTCAAATGGCACGGGTCCATGAGTGATGTTTCCGTGGCGTCCAGAGGGAGTTCACATCGACACACTCATAAAAAGGTATGCTGTATGCTGAATTGGTGGTGATCTTTGAATATAAATGAAAATGTGTGATCCTTGGACGATCAGTGATAAAATTACCAGGAGTATTTTGAGTTTTAACTACCAAACGATGTACCAAGTCTCATCAGTTGATAATCAGTTGGTAAATTACAAACGGAGTTTTTCTAGAAATAACATGATGATTTTCTGATATTTGATGGCAGGTGGAGGTGAAGTCACTTCCAAGAATAGAATAAAGGTGGTATCGAATATGCTCACGAAAATAGTTTTCAATCAGTTAATCAATCAATAAAATCAAATCACACATGACAGTTAAGACTATCATTTCAGACAATTGAACTAGCGAACTCTGGTAATTTTTTATTTATTTATCACGATCAAAAGCAGAATTCACATTGATATTGAAATTGAAGAAAAATGCAAATGGTTTATTCGCATTTGAAGTCATTGTTGACTTAGTTAATACACTCAAACCAGAAACTCGCATATCGGTAGAGCTGCTAGGGCACTATTCTTGATGTTCGCATGTCATGAATTTGCGAATGATATTTGACTTCGGTTATTCTTGACCATTCACAAGTTTGCGAACTTGCACATTTTACAACGATTGGTGTTGGGCGCTCGCAATTTATTTGCGAATGTTTTTAGGACGTCTCAGATATATTGATATATTCATAGAATGTATATTATGTAATATTCTGTTCATCAACTTCATTTATTAATTAATTTATCTTCCAATGTAATTCTGTATACAGCAAAATTATTTGCAATAATAAGAAGAATACTCCTGTTTCATAATATCTTCAAAAAACAATACGAAAACAAATAAAAAAATAAAAATATCACTTATAAAAACAAAATTTTCTCGGGGTGGTATTTGTTTTACTAGTATTCTTCACTAAATCCATACTTGAATTTTTAGATTGATAATTGATAATTAGTAATTTGGAATATTCACAAATAACAAAAATGGCGTTGTTATTAATATCTAGGTGAACTTCACATTTTATATATCAAAGTTTTATGTGATTCAGTTGCTAAATTGCGATATTGCCAAAATAAGTCGAACATGCGGAAGATATCGTTCGTATGCCTTTGCGAATGATTGTTAACACTTGTTAAATAAAATATTGTATGTGACGACTTCGTGGTAGAAATTCTCACGCATAACTCATTTCGAACATAAACACTAGTACCATAAAACATTTCCATTCGTGTATTCATTTATTCTTCCGTGTATCATTTCATTGATACATTTCATCATTAAGTTTGTATTTTCAGGTCCGTGGAAAACAGTTTGATCATATCGTCTTTTTCTGATGAAAGATTTTTTTCTTGATTATGAAAGTAGGAGCTTGATAATATTATCGTGAACAAATCGATACTTCCTGAGATGATATTCGAATTTTTCATGTCTGCAGTTGATAGTGCATAGTGCCAGGGTACAAACTCCACAACGACATCATTCAGAGAGCGTCCTGTATATGAGTGGTGAAAAGGAAGATGCCGCTGGCACTTGGAGGGAGAGAGAGAGTCGAAACAACAATGCAAACAAGTTGAAACTGTTCGCTCTGAACACGTACACAGTGAATGAAAACGAAGGACAGTCGAGTGGGAACACGTCTAGCTCATCTGGAAATAACAGGTGAATTTATGAGCGTTTTTTTTTTGAAAAAGCCAAAAATTGTGCCCATTCAGCTGATCTACCCTGTATAATCAACACATCTACTGCAACACCATGTGGGTTGTGATAAAAAATATTCTGATAAACGTCAGTTATACTTTCATTTCAATAATTGTCCGTGCATCAAGTCTAGACGCAGTACAAATTAATAGCATTTGCTTCTAATGATATATCTCGATCTCGAAACAATATAATTATACCTTAGATCACATACTTGATGTCAATGATCATGTAATTCTTCCACGAGTCATTGCAAATAGATTCTATTCTGTTCTCCAAGATTTTTTCGCATTGTTAGAAGGCGATCAAGTAATAAAGTAATTTTCCTAGAAGTGTTGTTAACGCAGTTTGAATATGTATATGTTGAATAAATCATCTACAGTATGACAATTTTATAGTTTACGCATACATAATTGTTTGAAAATGGCAAGATTGTGTAATTTGAATAATATGATTCTGCGATGAGGTTGTTGGTCTTTGAAGATTCAACTCAATAAAGAACGTTAAGGAGGATGTGATGTTGGAGTCGACATTTTTGATTTTCAAATCAATTTCCGATATACGATATTTGTAGTTGATTAGAAAAATGAAAACATCGTTTGTAGTAAAATTCCACGAAAAATTGTAATTTTTCTCACCTTCACTTTGTTTATAGAAGATACTTCAAGAATTTCATCCAAAATTTCATTTATTTGTCGAAAAATATAACTCTTGAGATTTATCTATTTTTGAGGAAGGAAATTTTTGAAGAAACTGAAAATCAGTAAGGTAATGACCATTTTCATTTGGTCAAGAAAATGCGAATATGTTTTTGTTTTCATTTATTGCGTACTCTATTCAACTATAGAAACTCGTGAAATGAGTTAATAACATATTAGAAAATCGATGAGACGTTATCCAATGACTTCCAAAAATCTGTCGTAAAGTAAACATTATTCATGTTATCCAGGCAGAAATCTGAATAAATTGAAATATCGAAATATTGAGTTGCAATAATCTTTCTTTATTCATGGCGAACAAGTTTCAGTCATTTGAATATTGTTTATAGTAATTTATCTCGATGTTTTATGGTTTTCCATTAGTGAGAATCTTATAACCTCTGGAATCATGAAAACCGTAAACATCAAATGGTTTTGAAATGGGTAAGCCGAAATATTTTAAAAGACGGTACGTTCGAATCTTCTCTAGTAAATTTGAGGCTGAAAAAATACATATTCTATTGGGATTTCTTGTTATATAATGATTGACGTCATCGTATGTGTTGAAATTATTATTGAGTAGTATGAATAAAGTTTGACACGAGTCCATTAAACATTAAAAGAATTATTGGTGAGGTGCTTTTGCATTCCTTGTTTATGTTCGTTTAACTTTTTTGGCATAATCATCAATCTTTTCTGCTTGATCCAATAAGAGATGGCTTCTTCGCTCTGTATATTTAGCCAAGGTCAAACTAAGCTTCGAGCCATATCATTATATTTCAGTCTGAAAACCTTCAATTGCTGGTTATTCATGAATCTGAACATTCCGAACCACTTTTATGGTAGCTAAATACTAGGAATTTATTTCTAATTATTAACTTAGGGAGTAGAATTGAACTGCTGTACCTACCGAAGTTTTGAAATATTCAGAAGATTTTTCGATTCCTCTTGGCAATTAGATAATTAGTTCCGCCAACGATCCAGATTGAGGTCGGTATCAAATAGAGATCGTGAGATTATTTGGATAGAGGAACCATTATGCATTGCATATAATTTCTATTCAGATACAAACCAACCATTAGATTAAATCAAAATGGGGCATATGTGCTTCTGGAAGCCTCCACACTGCGACTTTCACAGATCTATCGTGTTCGCCCTCTCGTTATATTAGAGTTTCGTCTCTAGGCCTATATTTGGAACTATGCTCCATATGCCAGAACTTTATGTATGTTACAATTGACAGACCTTCGCAATCAAGCAATCAAACAGGATGTTTGCTGAGGTTTCCTCGTCTTCTTGACAGCACCTACGAATGGTTGTATCTATACGTCTCATATTATTCATGTGTTTGTTGAGCTTGCAAAGTTCTGTCAACAGCGAGTGTCCTGAACCATGAGCTTAAAATTATTTGTTCAAATTTTCGATCCTCAAATCTTTAATGAACTGTTTCTGATTTATTTCAGGTTGTCACTGTCTTTGCAATCATCGCTCTCCGTGGCAGACCGAATCAGCGAATTGGAGAAGCAACACAAATACTCATACCTAGACCCCGAAAAGAAACACAAAGTACCCGACCCAACTCTCAAGGCCATCCAGAAAAAAGCTCTACTCTCCTTCTATGAACGCCACAACAAAACCACCTGGCGCTCGGAGCCTCAGCTAGCCCAAGCTCCCCTCAGCGTCCCTCAGCCTCCTCCGAAGGTCAAAGTCCAGATGCCCTCGAGAAGGGCCTCCTCAGCCTCCGACTACGTCTCAGCCAACAACTCCAAGAGGAGCAGCCTCGCTTCGAGTCTAGAAGTCAAACCCAATGAGATTTCAAGCAAGACCATCCCCAGGCACCAGCACAGCAACTCCTGCGGGAGCCTCATGGGGCCGATGATTTTGGGACCGGCCATCTCCGTGGACGATTACGTGCCGGATTGTCCCCCGGCTAGGCCCCCCAAGAACCCCCAGCTGCGTGCTGCCTTCCCGGATTTGTTCCAGACCCAGAGGATGACGAGTCCTGATTTACCTCCACCACCTCCACCGAATGTCACGGAGGACGAGGTGTTCCAGAGTGATGAACCGTTGCCTCCTCCGCCTCCGGAGTGCGACAACGGGTGGAGGGAGGACGTAGGGGAGAGGTTGAAGGAGGGGAGTTCGGGTAAGCAAGTGCCGGCTCCCCAGGTGCAGAAAATTAAGGGGGAGGAGAAGTTGATGCAGCAAATTGTAGGTGGGTGCCACAGTTGTACGGTTGGGTCTTCAGGTTTTTTTGAAGAGGTGGTCAATATCCAGTTTTTAGTTGGAATTTGCGACGAAATAACAAAGATATCGAAATGGTCAAGGAATAATAATAATCCTTTATTGCATCATTTGAATGCATGCACAGGTTACGTAAATGATTGAAAACGTCAAAATTACGGTTACATTTAGCAAGTACATATCAACAATTACAAATTTACTAATGCATGTATTTATAGACAACAGCACTACAATTCACAAGAGTTAAAAATAAAATAAAAATATCACAGAAGGAAATCATCTAAGGAAAGGATTAACAACACTTACGGAGTTGGATTTTTTTTAGCCTTGATTCGAAAATATGAACATAGGAGATGATTTAGTATGATCATCAAAAATAATATATCGTTTGTTTCAACAATTTCATTTAATCCCATGAAACCAAACCATATTCCACAATGACTCAGATTCAGTATTTCGTGACTTCACAAATGAAACTGTGATATTCCTATGTGCTCAAAAACGTTCGTTTATAACTCTGAAATAAAGGAAAGGATCAAATTTTTGTTCGCCAATTTCAAAATAAGAGATCAAGACTGTGATCCACATTTCCTATAGCTATCAAGTGCCCTAGTTTTGAATACTGGCTTTTCGTACTTTGAGATATCCTAGTTGTCATATTTTATGTAATATGGAGTTGGGTCATCTATAGATTATTGGTGGTTTTTGCGGTAAGTTATTATTTTATGTATCTATACCTGTGAATATATGTATAGTCCATTTATTCTGGGTTGATATTTGTGCCAGATCGCCAGATTGAGCCGTGATGCCACATGTTTTCACACTTTTCAGCGATGCTCCGAATAAAAACTGGGGTTGAGTTGACCGTTTGTTTTGTTCTGAAAGTGATTTCGATTGATGAAATATATTCATTATATCTGGATTACTATTGATCGTGGATAACCGTTGAATGGTTCAAATAAAATAATGGACTGTTCTCATGTTAGGATGGTTTAGTTCTTAGCTTACCTACTGTGAAAGTATGCAGATATTCGCTACACAGTTCAATTCTCACATTTAAAGCAGCTATCACTCTCTGTAATAATCATATTCCATAAAAACTATTGAACCATTGTAAGATCGTGGTGAATAAATATTCATGAAGATTCTCCACTTACTTTTCAAACCAAATCTAATTAAAGTAAGGGGCTAAGGTTCCAATAAAGATGCAACCATTTTCTGGGCATCTCCACTCAATCCTCTCGATGAAATTAAGCTCTCAAAAAAAAAATCAAAAATCGCGAGAAAAGAATAATTCGCATGTAAACAAACGACTCGCTCCTAACAATTTGGCATCGTTGTAAAGTGACAATGAAGTGTTGCCATAATTGTTGATGCTTTGATGTTTCCAGCTAATGTATAAACCTATGGAGACGTCTCTCATTGCTAGAAACTTTTCGTTTTGCACTAATAGCATTGAAAAGTTACCAAATCTGACACAACTATCAACCCAGAATAAATAGACTATAGTTAATTTCTATGAATTTGTTTTTAATTTTTTTGTATTTTTAATGAAAAACCAACTTCAGAACCGATCCTGAATTTGTATAATTTTAAATTGGAATAATTGATTTCCTATACGATTTTTTGTGACAGTTGTGCGAGGTATGGGTGTATTTGTGTGTGTTGTAATTGAAGTCATCAAATGATCACGAATCAATATGTCAACTTTATTTCATTACTTGACTGGGATCATTATCTATTGATAACTATATACATTGAAATTACCAAAACTTTTAGTTCACTTCACTTTTTCTTTTGAATAGACCTCGTATATCTTCCACCAGACATCAAGCAAAATAAACAAACTTCCATCGAGATATTCCCTTGCTAACACTCAATAAACTGATCCTTCTCTTTCTAGGACTCCCAGAAAGTGATCTGCGGAACTCCAGTGTCCGTTCCTCCATTCGCACCAAATCCGTGGAGCAAATCTTCCACCAAGTGAGCAGCAAACCCTACATCTCCCCCCTGCAAGTAGAAAAACCCAGTGGCCGTCCCGACCAACTCCTCGGTTTCCCCAACCAGAGAGGCTACCAGGAGAGGTCGAGCACCAGGTACCCCGGCCTGAACGGCAACGTGGCCGTGAGCCAGAAAGTCAACGGCGTCGCCGTAGCCAACAGGCCGGAGCCGCTCAGGAAGATGATGCCTGATACTCATCGAGCTCAGAGAGCGTCCATTGCTGAGAGTTCGGTGAAGGAAGCTCCTCCACCGTTGCAGCCGAGGCAGATGAGGGTCAATCAGTCCATGAGGGCCAGGATGTCGCACGATCATCGAGGGGGCAGTTCGAGAGGGTCACCGGAGAAGGACGGGGTCAGGGAACAGCGATCTGCGTCAATGTAAGTCGTTGTTTTATGATGAGAAAATGAAGGTAGCGTCCTCGTGACAATGTCAAAATAGAAAAAAATTATTCTGTTTCACTTGACCATCATCAACAATGATTTCAATGTGGAGAAATACATGACTAGATCATACTCAAAATTGGATTTATTTTTGTGTACGCCATTGGACTCACTTTCTTTTCATTTGTAACCATGATATTCGTGAGTATCAGAAAAATGAAACTCTCGTTTATAACTCGAGACGACAGCTAATTTTTGTTCTCCTCAATGAAGTTATCGGGAAAAGAAGATCGAGTATGCTACCTCCATTTGTAGATCCCATATTTACCAAGTTACCTGATACAGATATCTAAATATGCCCACCTTGTACAAACAGCTTTGGACCTGTATATGTTTAGTTCATGACTGATTATCTCATTTCAAAAATAGAACTAGGTGTCTCTGGAAGATGCGGAAAGCTATCATATTTTTTTCTGATGCCGATCTAACAAAAATTATATGAATCAAAGTTGTGGTTGATCAAAGGTACTAATCAGACCAACTATGCATATGCACTAACTGGTGCTGAAAAACGGATCATTAAACATGAAGGTCGCCAATTTCACGAGCTTCAGAGCAATCTCGGAGTTTATGACTCTCGAGATGTGATTCCTTTATTGCTGCCATTGCTGGGCACTGATTCCTCCTTTCTTCAAGCATTTTTTGCATTCTGTAATAATACTCATAATGTTAAAGGAAAGATCAGAAGTCAGGTGCATCATAGTTCGATAATATCAACTGTCACCAATTACTAACTGGTGTCGAATCGAATCTACAATAATTGAAGCAAATGCTGTAACAGCTGAGTTCTATATGGTCATTGTATTTAAGTCTCAGGAATTCGTGATAGCTGTCATCCAGTCCTTTCAGAATCCCCCTGTATTACGTTACCCGAAATCTTCATATTTTAAAATATGCAGCAAACTCATGAGTTTTTATACGTACCCTGTACATCAACAGCCGCCACTCTGTATAAATTTGATTTCGCTCGAGAATATGATGAGAGTCATGATTATTGTTTTATTCATTATCGCTTGATACTTCCTTATTAAGATCTGCTTGAAACGCCTCTCTCAAAACCAATAACTAATTATCAATGTATAAAATAAACATACCACTAATTTTAACCTTGAATTCCTCTCGGGGCTCGAAGTCATTACATCGCAATTAATTCCTGATATTTTGCGTAAGTAATATGAAATCGTGATCTACCATAATATATAAAAGTTATAGTTTGTCGTATTTATTATCGCAAAATTACATTCAATCGCTCCAACGCACGATGGAAATAATGAGTATTATTGCAAAAATGGAAGTATATTATAGTTTCGTTTCAAAGTCCATGGAGTTGCCACACAATGAAAAAAATTTGCTCAAATAATTTGAAACATGTCTTCTTCTATCATCAATTCAGGTTCATGAAAACATTCCCTCCTTCACAAAAAATATGGAGTCAAACACATGAACGTTTCACGAACATATTGCAATTCAGTAGTGTCGGATTGTGTTCCTACGTTTTTGGGGACAAGCAAGTTCTGAAAAGTAGACACTCGATTGTATGTACAATAGATTCTTAAGAAAAAATGCCATAAAGATCTTGGTTCGTGAAAAAAAAGTATAAATCAGTGCACCCTCAACTGACAAGCCGAATAAGATATCTATTACGCAAGAAGTTAACTTCTGGTAGACATTCAATTTCATTTACCTGCTATGTGACGTATACAATTTTTATTTCGTTATTTTAATGTGATTCATAGAATATATTCAGTGCTATTCTTTTATATTGATATCACCTAATGAGTATTTTTGCGAAAATGGATTGAACCCTGTACAAAAATAGTCAGTCTATAGTTCTGATAGATTTGACTATCTTTAAATATCATTGGTGGTGAATAAAAAGTATTCAGCTAACACTTTATAGTGACTTTACGATAATGCAAAATTTATCACGAGAAAAATAAAATGATAATTATTGAATTTTTGCGTATATATACAATTTTCTATCAACCTAACTTTCTGTTTCGGAGTTTTGTTGAAAAAACAGTCAAGCAGCAACATCTCATTTTCTGGCGAGCTGTCATAACTATTTTGCTCAAATAAATAGACTATGGTAGGGTTACTTGTTTGGAAGTACAGAACAATTTCACCACCAGGTAATATAAAGATTCTTGAAAATTGACTACTCCATCCCTACCTCCAAGATTGTACTGAATCTAGTGAAAGATTCTACAAGAGATACAAATTTTGAATCAGATTCGTTTACAACATTCGATTGAAACCAAGCAATATTCAACAGTTGAATATCCTGTATACGTACCAGTTGTTATTTTCATTTTGTCGAACAATAAATCCTAATTTATGCATTGAGGCTAATGTGCACCACCTACAACTCCTATAATTGATTTATTTGATTCAAAACTAGATAACCCATTCAGTCATTCGATTGAAATGTTATTATTATCTGCTCTTAATTATAAATCCACAATACCACACCCACAACAAGTTGAAATACACTCTTGTTAGATAATCTCAATAACAAAAAAGTAATTCGTTTTCGATACACAATACCCAGGCACTTTTTCGAAATAACCTTGAGCTCAGTCCGACGTCCTTGCCTTCAATCTCTGTGAACTAGGCATTACCCTATCATTACAGGCCTCAGCATAGCTCCCTGAGGCATCTGTTTGTCAATACATGTACGAAGGAATATCTAATGCAAAGAAATGGTTGAAAAAGTGAAGGTGAAATGGAAATGAACTCTAGTGTATTGAATTCATCATCGTAGAATGAATTGAATGATATGCAATTCAATTAATATGCAATTAATTATGCAATTTATCCAAGTGGATGCCCGATAAATTGGTGTTTTTAATTACCTCATGGTTGAGTGCATCGTGAAATGTAAAGAGACGGTTCGTTAGCGTTAGATAATTCTATACAGTGTATTAGAAGAACGAAGGAGATTTGGGGTTGAGGACCCTCACTTTCAGAAGTGACAATCCTTACACTTGAACAAAACTTTATTAACAAAATAAATCAGAACACATTCAAACTTGTAGCACATAGAACTTAAGGTCAATAACGATCGTGTCGACTTGTCGAAGGTTTGCGCGTGAATGGCCTTGCACCCCTCAGATCGTCTCGCCCTCTTGCGTTATTTCCGGAACCATGTCATGGCGTCAGATAGTTTCCGGCGTGGCGTTGCCACGAAATACCGCTAGATGTCGGACTGGTTCCGTTGTGACAACTGCCGTAAGGAGAGTGGGGAATTATAACCCCACATCACCCCCCTGCTAGTGATGAAGATCACGAAAGCCCGGCCTGGTAGCGGTCTGGGAAACGCACTTGTCTACCAGATCTTGTTTGGCGTGACGTAGTTGGAGGGTCCAGATGTGGTCGAGTTGGAGCAGCGGCCGACGGTGTTCCCGGTCGATCTGTTGTATCTGGTACAGGTAATGGCGCTGCTGGAAACGCTACCAGAGTTTGGTTTTCGTTTTCAGGCGAATGTATTGGTGGATCGATGTTGTCAGAAATGATGTATGCGGGCTTCAATCGATCAATTGAGATTGTCGTGTGTTTGCCCTTAACGTTCACCACGAAATATTTATCAGACCTGCTAACAACTTTGTGTGGGCCCTCGTACGGGTGTTGTAGTGGCTTCTTCGTTCCGTCAAACCGGACGAAAACTTGATCAGCCGTCGAAAGGTCTTTGAAGACAAAGATCTTCTTGTCTCCGTGACGCCGGATTATTGCAGGCTGCAGGTGTTGGAATCGCTCTCGGAGCTCTCTCACGAATGATGTTGTATTAATGTCCTCGGGCTCGGGTGCTTGTGACGATAGCAGTTCCCCGGGAATCCTTAACGGTTGACCATACAGCATCTCTGCAGTAGTAGCTGAAAGATCTTCCTTCCAGGCTGTACGTATTCCTAACAAGACCGCTGGGAGTGCTTCTGTCCATCGATCGCTATGGCAGCGGATGGAAGCCTTAAGTTGGCGGTGGAATCGCTCGACCATGCCATTAGCTGCAGGATGGTATGCGGTCGTGTGAATATGAGTCGTGCCCAACAAGCGATTCAGCTGCTTGAATAAGCTTGACTCGAACTGCCTCCCTTGGTCAGTTGTCACTCGTAGTGGGACGCCGTGCCGGGATACCCAATGTTCAAAGAATGCCCTGGCGACGGTGAGGGCCTCCTGATCAGGCAGAGGTACTACCTCAGGCCACCGGGAAAATCTATCGATCATTGTCAAGCAGTATCGATAGCCCTCGCAATATGGCATGATGATCAGATCGAGGTGAACGTGGTCGAATCTTGCCGACGGTGGTGCGAAAGAACCAACAGATGACGACACGTGGCTGGATACTTTTGACCTCTGGCAACGTATACAACCTCGAGCCCATTGATGACAGTCTGATTTGATGGAAGGCCAGACGTACCTCTGTGCTGCAAGTCTCCCAGAAGCATTCGCTCCTGGATGAGACAGCTGATGGACTGAGTTGAATGCTGCTCTCCTGAATGGTTTCGTGATAAATGGACGAGGTACAGATGTCGAAACATCGCACGTGACAGTGATAGTCGTATCCGGGATTAGTACCGATTGTAACCTTAGAGAGGAAGGGCACCGCTGCAGATTCAGAAGTTCTGGATCCGTCTTCTGAGATTCTGCTAACGCTTCGTAATCAATGGTGACCTCTAACTCCTCTACACGAGACAGTGCATCGGCAACGACGTTATCTTGGCCCGATATGTGCTGTATATCAGTGGAGAATTGGCTGATGAAATCCAGATGTCGTTGTTGTCGGGGTGAGCACTGAGTGGACCTCAACCTGAAAGCAAACGTGATCGGCTTATGGTCGGTGAATATGGTGAACTGCCGTGCTTCAACCATATGTCGAAAGTGCTTTACGGCCAGGTAGACGGCTAAAAGTTCCCGATCATAGGCGCTGTATTTGCGCTCTGGTTGTGACAACTTCTTTGAGAAAAAATTTAGAGGTTGCCACGCTTCATCAATCCACTGTTGCAGTACAGCTCCCACTGCCACGTCGGAAGCGTCCGTGAAAATGGCCATTGGTGCATCTGCCTTTGGGTGCGCAAGCAGGGCAGCTTGCGCTAGGCTCTTCTTGCATGTCGCAAATGCCTTGGTTGCCTCTTGGGTCCATTTGACTGGTGTGTTTCCCTTCGCATTTCCTTGTAGAAGCTCATTGAGTGGAGCTTGGATATCTGCTGCTTTGGGAATGAACCTCCTGTAGAAGTTCAATATCCCAAGAAACTGACGTAGCTTCTTGATCGACGAAGGAAGCGGAAATGATCTCACAATGTCGACCTTTTCCGGAAGTGGTTGGGTTCCTGATCCTGCAACGAGGTAGCCGAGAAACTGGACCTCAGGAACACCGAAGATACATTTGTTAGGGTTGATGACGACACCGTATTCCTGCAGCCGCTGGAACAATACCCTTAGATGTTCTAGATGCTCCTGTGGTGATGACGAGGCGATTAGGATGTCGTCGATGTACGCATAGCAGAATTCTAAGCCTCGCAGCACCTCGTCGATGAAGCGCTGAAACGTTTGGGCGGCATTACGAAGTCCAAACGTCATAAAAGGGAATTCGTATAGGCCAAATGGTGTTGTGATGGCGGTCTTGGGGATGTCTTCTTCTGCCACGGGTATCTGATTAAATGCTCGAATCAGATCGACAGTGGAAAAAATAGTTTTACCATGGAGCGATTGGGAAAAATCTTGTATATGTCGTACTGAGTATTGGTCTGGTTGTGTTCGGCTGTTCAGAACTCGGTAGTCGCCACATGGTCTCCATTCGTCACCGTTTTTCGGCACCATATGGAGCGGCGTCGCCCACGGACTATCCGACGGCCGAGCAAGACCAAGGCGTAGCATTGCTTCAAACTCTTTCTTAGCGGCCTTGAGTTTATCTGGTGCTAGGCGTCGTGGCCTCAAGGCGACGGGTGGTCCGGGTGTTGTTATGATATGGTGCTTCGTCTGGTGGTTGAGAATCCTTGGAGCACCCTCTGGTCTGGTAATGGATGGAAATTGCTGCAAGAGCTCGTGAAACATTGATGATCCTCTGATGGTCTTGATGCTCGAGACTTCACACGCCTTTACTTCCCCTTTGAGGGTGAGCTTGGTTAGTGAGTCCAAGAGAGTCGCATTCTTCAGATCTACCAGCAATCCATAGTGTGCTAAAAAGTCAGCTCCGATGATGGGTTTGGAAACGTCGGCCACCAGAAATCTCCATGGAAAGTCTCGTCTAAGTCCAAGGTTTACGGTAAGCGTGACCATGCCGTAGGTTGCGATATGCGTACCATTGGCCGCGGAAAGCTCATAATCGGACTTTTTGCACGACCCATTGAAATGTTTTTTGGGAAAGACACACACGTCGGCACCGGTATCGATTAAAAATCGGTTTCCTGTACCGTGATCGCGGACGAATAGACGGCGAGATGTTCCAAGGCGGGAGTCGCAGCTCGCCATTAGCGACCGCCCGTCTCGTTTCCCGAACTCCAGGAACAGGGTTTCGTACATTTCTCAGCTCTCTCAGCGAAAGTCCGATGGTACCAGCACACCCCATTATGCAGTGGATTCCGCGAGTTTGAGCGCGACCGTGAAGGTATACGTCGTGGTGTTGGAGATCTTCCCCTGGTCGCTCGCATGCTAGAAAGTACCTCCTCTAACATAACCTCCAGCCGCTGAATGCGATCATCTGCCGCTGGTTTTGTAGTTTCAGCGACGGTTGGGCGTGACGGTAGCAATCCATAGATGGTATCTGCTACCTCGGCCATTGCCGATATGGGTTTATCTTGGACGGTCGCCATTGTTGGCTTGATTTGTTCGGGTAACGCTCGTGTCCAAATCGTTTTAAGCAGCTGGTCTGATACCGCTGCGCCCGCGAGAGTTTGCAAACGCCTCAAGAATTGAGATGGTTTCTCGTCGCCCATCTGAACACTGTCTAATAACTCACGGGTTTTTTCCTCCTGCGACGTGCTAAGTCGTTTAATTATACCCTTCTTGAGAAGGTCGTATAATTGGTCACTCAAAGGCTGCATCAGGATGTCGCGTATTTCGTTGGCGTACCGCGTCGGTATAGCTGATTGCATGTGTAGGTACCTGCTGCGGCAATCAGTTATCCCATTTGCCTCAAAAAGCTTTTCCACCATTGAAAACCACAGTTCCGGGTCCGATGCGTTGAATTCCGGGAAACGTGGTGGTTGTGCGATGGCGACTGCCTTAGAGGTTCCTTTGTCTTCCATTGTTCTTATAACACGTGCGCACTATTCCATGAATCGGATTAACAAAGAAAAAATCACGTCGGGGTCACCACTTTGGGGTTGAGGACCCTCACTTTCAGAAGTGACAATCCTTACACTTGAACAAAACTTTATTAACAAAATAAATCAGAACACATTCAAACTTGTAGCACATAGAACTTAAGGTCAATAACGATCGTGTCGACTTGTCGAAGGTTTGCGCGTGAATGGCCTTGCACCCCTCAGATCGTCTCGCCCTCTTGCGTTATTTCCGGAACCATGTCATGGCGTCAGATAGTTTCCGGCGTGGCGTTGCCACGAAATACCGCTAGATGTCGGACTGGTTCCGTTGTGACAACTGCCGTAAGGAGAGTGGGGAATTATAACCCCACAGAGATAAAAATGATCACATCATGTATTAAGTTTCTACAAATAATCTCACTCGGATTCAAGGAAAAGAGTTGGATTGAGTTAAAAAAGTGAAGTCAGACAAAACTCATTTTATGAAAGATTTTGACAAGAATTTTCTATATCAGGTCAACATATGGTGGAAAAAATCGATTTCCCAATTCAAAAAACAACAATAAATTTGGGACAAGAAAAGTCTCACCAAATATCATAAAGAAATTGATGTTTGTAAAAGACGGTTATTCGAAATTTTCACGTGAATTTGATCCATTTTTTTTTATTCGACACTATAGGTTTAACCTATGAATATTGAATTCCATAATCCAGTACTTCTACAAAAATATTTCTGAGATATACAGTATTTGTAATTACGAGATTATTAAAGAATTACAATTTCTCCTGCAATGCTTCGAAGAAGGGCTATCGATATATTCTTCAATTGGCTGTGACGTAGTTACTTTTCTGGTTACTCTACTATGCAAAAAAGAAGATTTGTCTTTGTATATAATTCTATTCAATTCCTGATATGTTTATACAACAAAAGTCCTGCGTCGAGATTAAATCGTGATAAATGTGGGTGGCAACATAATCAATCTCGAATTACTATTTACTGTGGTATTTTCAGCGAATGAAGATATCATTGTTAATACGTGAAGGTCGGATATTAATCAAAAATAGCAATCAACTTGGATCGAAATGTATTGGTATGTGGCTGTAAATCGAACTCCCACTGATTTTTGTATTATAGAAATGAGTTAATCGAAAAACGATGACCTTGAAACTACGTTTGAGTGTATTAATTTCATTAATCCTTGAAGAGTTGAACATTCTTGAAGTGACTCTGGTACAGGGTGAATCATGAGAAATTCCAGAGGCAATTGTACTCACATTTCACGTTACGTGGTGAAGTTTTATTTCTGCGGAGTAGCCAAATCGATTGAAAAACCTTATTTTGTCCACTTTAATTTCAATATCTACTCATCTCACATCTCGGAATATTTAGTGGAGATTTTTTGTAATGACGTATTTGATTCAATAATATTCATCATGAATACTCAGAATTCGAAGTGAATTACACAGGACGTTTATTGAAACGACACAAACTTGACCATTCTCGAGCATCGTTATTCCCATTATATTTTGAACATTGCTCACTGATTCATATTCGCTATTCCCTCACGACTACACATTTATCATTTTCAAAATTGAATTGGCAGTTTATCATTTTCGAATTTTGCTTCGTAAAACCTAGGTACTATTTCAGATCTATCGTATGCCAGAAAATCTCTGTGAAATGTAATACACCCTATGATAATGAAGATATATGCAGAAAATAGTTCGGACTTGTCTGTGTAGAATGTGAGTCGTTTTGGTACATTGCACTCGTTCATTTATCTCCTTGATCTGCTACTAATTGTTGTTTAGAACAATTGGGAAATAATCCATATTATCCAGAACATGTCATGGACTTTCTAATTTTTTTGTGGCGATTCCGTATGGATGTTGTTAGCAGTGAACCAGAAAGACAAAAAACGCCGTTAAGTATCAATTACAATGTGGATATCTTCATTTGCATACTTCCTTGAATTTGAATCGGATATATTCAGTTGTAGAGAAAGTATTGCGTTGAAAAACAATGGGAACAACCTAGGAAGAAAACAAACGAGACTAGATTCAACACCCTGTGTCGAAAAAACAATGAATTTTGTTCAATGTTCGTTGTTCTTCCTACTTGAAGGTTATTTTTGCATCATCTTATCAATGATTGGGAATCTTTCGAAGTGACTAACATACCGACCTTCGTGAGGAGAATGGGTCTAGTGGTCCAACTGTTGGGCATTCCCTAATAAATATCACTACGATAGTTCACTCGTTTGTGAACTAGAATTTGTGAGGATGGGTTTGAATCTTGGTTTGGAATTAATAGAATATACATCAATATGCGCATGCTCTGTACGATGTCTAAATGGTTGAAATCGATGCTAGAACAAGCCTTCCATTGGTAGGGGTGACATTTCTTCTCGTCTTCTCAAAATACATTTTTGATTAAAGCGTAAAATAATTGCCCATTACACCAAAAACAATCAACTTTAAAATTAACAGAGAGAGAAAACTAAAGACATATTTCATTTATTCATCCATTGTTTCCCCAAATATCTCAGCAAAATGAAGGTAAGCAATGTATTCGAATAAATGTATTCAAATTTCATGCTGAATAAAAGTAGAACGTACATCTCGGATGTTTTTATATTTTTTTCTTCGAGTTACATAACCAACGATGAACGTAGTTATATTTCTAATATTATGGATATCGAAATTCTGGAAAGTTTATATTACGAAACCGGTAGGTCAAATGTCAAATTATATCTGTGTCGTGAATAATAATTGAATATTTTCCAGTTAGGTATTCGCGTTCGATAAGATGAAAAATTATATACATGTGTGCGTGGTTATGTTACCAAATTATAGACGAATCAACACGCTCACAGGAAATAATCAAACAAGAATCTCAAGTGTTCCTTCCATAAAATATTCATTGTATCACCTTCATGCTAGTCTCCTTTTTGATTCAAACTTTTATATCTAGACCATGATCATGAATTGAATGAAATAATTGCTCCTGCGTAATTTTTGCGACCACAACGCATAAATATATATAAATTAACAATAAATATGTATCATTTGATTAGGATCACTACAAGGACTCCAGTTTCATTTTATGTATTTATAAGTCGAACTTTTTGAATGGCAAGCTATGGAAATTATCAATAATTCACTACTCATAGTTTCTGAGTTTCTGTTCGGTCCACATTGCTATACAATGAGAGTGTTTAAATTAATCTTTTTCCATACCATAATTTAATTACTGATTTTCTACGTTTTAATTCCTATTGTTCATGAATTTGGCGAATGTAAGTGAACTTTTCGTATTATATCCACAACACTAATTTAAAATGCAATGAAATTCAAGTCAACCAAGCATATAGTATAATGATATATTTCACTAGGCTCCCATGATGGCCACCTGTGCATCCGTTTAAAAATGCATTCAGAATTTTCAATGGTCATTAACATAGGCGTATCAGAATGGGTATATATATGATTGAAAATGTTTTATCACTCATCTTTTATTCTATTGAATTAAACGTGTTTGAATTATGCATTTCAATATCGTGTTTCATTTCGTGAATAAAGTTCCCCAAGATATTTCAAGTTTTCTTTGAGTTTTGCAGGGTCTGCAATACTGATTTATAACCTATCACCATTTCGAAACATCAGTTATTATATACAATTCTTGTGCTAATCAGAATTGCATGCTCAATTTTTCAAAATATTTTCTCCAAACTCTCGCATGATTTGAAGAACTTAATAAGTAGTCATGTAATGTGTCATAGGAGTAACGAATAATATTGGATTTATGAGAGGGAAGATTTGTAAAAAAAACGATCAAGATCAGCAACAAAACAACAAAAATAGTGAGGAATCGGGCAGATATGTCTTGCTGCAAATTTTATCATATCATCCATATCATTCTTATAGATTATTAATTTCTCACTTATTGTTTCATTTCTATTTTGTTGTGGTAAATATTGTATAACAATCTCGAATTCTATTGCTTCATTGAAAACAAATATGATACCTTGACTTTTTCAGTTGCGGATGAACTATTATCACCAATTATGATAATTTATTCGCATCAACAAATGCGTTAATTTGTTTATTGTGACCAATTTGACACTTCGTCTGGCGCCTAGATTAACGATTTATAGGCCACCGAGACATCATTATGACGAAATATAAATATTCATTAGGCAAATTGAGAATCTTTCAAGAAGTATCAGTAAAATAATGAATAGCTCATTAAGCTAGGTTAGGTCGTTAGATTATTTTTTCCATTTTTTTTGTGTATTTTCCCGCAGTAGATCACGAGAATTTGCTTATTAGCAGATGTAAATAGGCGAATATCAACCACTAAAATCCCTCTCACATGTTCAAGCATGAAAGGTATTTTTTTAAATCTTATCATCTCCTATTGGAAGTTCCTCAATGATAGGTAGTTTAACTAAGTGTCAACATTGGTAAAATTTTGAAGAAAACACTGAATTTATTCAGCTAAGCGTGTTCCGCCACTGGTCTATATTTTAGATCTATCAGGTTGTTGCCCCCGAAATTCTTATATTAAGAGGGCGAATGTCAAGGTTCTTGTTGTATAATGGTGCAGACTAGCCTCACTATCGAAACTGACTTTTCTCTTTCTCTCACGCACTCTTTCTCTCATCGAACGTCCTTTCATGGTTCAAGTACCACCCATGGAGGTACGAATCAACTCTGCTAATCTAGAACAAATCATCACTTCCTGGTTCTTTTCTCCAGCTGAACATGATTTCGTCAAATATTGGAGAATTTTTAATTCTATATGCAGGATGTCCATGAACTCGTCTGCAAAATGAAATCTACGGGTACTAGACGTTACATTATGTCAATTTAACCATAATCCCAGAATGTTTCCTAAGTGAGTCTATTTCAAAATATTCAAAAATGCCCGTCATTTGCTGTAATATTTTTTTTAATCACCACAAGTAGAGAAAGACCAACGGGTATTGTATTATTTTCGAAAATGTCCTAGTTTTTATTGCATCTGAAACGAAATTTAAGAATTTCAAGTTAATTTCCATGAAAAATGTTCTCTTCTTCGAAATATTGAGTTTTCTTTGAGACAACTGTTTGTAGCTGGTTATTGATCATAGTTTGACATTTTTGTGTAACAGCATATTTGAGATAATTTAAAGAAAACTCATAAAACGATACTTTTTTCAAAGGAATGTTTTTCGCTTAGAAAGCATCTTCAGGTTGGCAGGAGTGTTTTTGAATACTGAATATAATCTCATTAACAACTCTAAACTTTTGTAAACTCGAACACTAAAAACAATAGTGAATTTTTGTTTTCGCCAGCGAACTGAACTGGAAAAAAAAAACAACGAGGATGTAACTTCCATTTTTTGTATCTCCTATAGTTACCAAGTAACCCCATACAAATATCGAAATTCCTTTACCCTGTTCGAATGTGCAGTACAATCGATACTATATTTCTTGCTGCAATTTAATATTCGCGTCCAAATAAAATATATATTTTTTCACGTGTAAACAGAAATTGACTGGAACAAGAAGTCACACAAGTAACATAACAAGATGAATAACCTGAACCGAATACCCCTATATTCTTGCTATTCAAGCACCCCTTATATAGTAGCAACATAGACAGCGACTCATCCAACCACAATGCCGAAGATGAATTATTCCCGATACTGTATGAAACAACGAGGAATCGTTAATACATTAAAATTGCCCGTTGAAGGCATCAAGAACAATATGCAAGAATTCCAACGAAAGTGATTGATCGAATAATTTCCGCATTGCTTTCCTAGACATTGAACCTTCTCAAGAAACCTTCTGAAATCCTATGATTAAGGAATCATACGCATCCCGTACGACGAGACATTACGTAAACTGTGCAATTTTCATTTATCTTCTGCGTCGGTAACTACTGTAATATATCAAGGATGATCCCTGCGGCATGTACTCAGCTCGTAGTTGGTGGTACCTCAACCATGGAGGATAGACTCGGTTTGATGCTTGGTATTCGGCAGATATGATTGCCATCTGCGTCACAATATACAAGAGGTTTTGAAATATGGACTCGTTACATCGTAGATTCTTCAATAGGCGAGATCACCGATTTTTGGAAAAATCACCCCGACATACAAAACGCTCAGAAACCTACCAAATAAAAAAAAATGGTTATTTTCGTCAGAATGAATCACACAAAATACGCGTAGACAACCGCAGATAGTAATAGTTGATTGATTTTATGATGAAAACTACGACAATGTTTATATTCAGATAGTATTCAGAAAACTTCATTTGAATTATACCTAAATTGAGAAACTATGCATTTCGTTATTAATGAATATAAAGTCTAATCAATTCGGTGCGTTTGAATGAGCGCTGAATGAAATCATCAGTCACTACTGAAGATTCGAATAAATCGATGACAAGGCCAATAACAAAATGTTGGTGGGGAAAACAATGATATTGATACCGATAACATGAAACACAAATATTTATACCTGACTTTTCTTGGCATAACGTGCTGATTCGTCTTCTTCATTTCACTGTGAGCTTCGTGTTTTGATAATGTAAACTTAAACAATAATAACAAGACATAAATTCTTCTCGACAGTACCAGAAAGCTGTTTTAGAGCATTGTCGATTATAAATCATTATATTTCTTTCTTCACATCGTTAGCAGGCCGCAAAAATCATGTCAAAACAGACCTAAATACCGGGTGTTTCACAGTGGATGGAACATTAGAAGTATCTGGAGAACAGAAAAACAGATCATTTCAACAAACTGTGGGCGTGGATAATCAAACTTACTCTATGCGTCTTAAATATTTTTATCAATACAGTGTTGCCGCTTGTATCAGAAAGTAATAGCTACCTCGTTATTTCAAATGAAACACCTCGTATATTATATCATTTTTGGAATTCTTTAAAGATTCCACTCAATCACTTCTGCCTATCTGTGACGATTTCAAAGATTAAAATTATTTTGTCCCATTTTTGTGCAAAACCTGACCATTGAAAAATATCAATTTGTCCCAATGCTAATTTACAAAATATTGCAAGTATTCTGTCGATGAAATGGATCTCAGTTTCAGCATACAGGGAGACTTGATTGCCTTCCGGGGACTCATGAAAATGACGAAACTCCGTTTTTTTTAATGAAACACCTTGTATGTTATCACTTATTTGAGAAACTGTGCCATTTTTCAATTTGATTGAGTATACTTTCCCTATACACATCTCATACAGTTTGTTAGTCATGATCACTTATGTTATGAATTCTTCTTCAATAAAATTGATATTAGATAGTGCTTCAGATAGTAGGCTACGAACTTCATTCTGACAGAGAACTAACATGTTATCCACGCCCAAAAATTTTCGAAATTTTTGGTACATACTGGTAGAAATGAAATATCTTCAGAAGCCAAATAATGTGCATTTGGCAATTCAGACATGCATGCATATGTTCTCATGATATCCACCTCAAATTCCTTTACAAAACGGAATAATTACCCTTAGACAAAGTTCGTTAACATTCCTCGAAATAAAAAACAAACAATTTGACTAATACTCGTCGACGTTGAAAAACATTGACGATAATAATCGTGAGGAATCCGTCATAACAGTTGGACACGGTGAGAAAAATTTGAACCTTGACATGTCGTTTGTTGAATGACTGTTCCTATGTAAGAATCGGCTGACGCAATTGCTTTATCTCTGACAGTTTTTGTTATCGTTTGTTGTTTAGTCAGAGAGGGTCACGTGTCACTGTGAATAATAGGAAAGGTTGCTTTCTGGGCCAAACGCGAATTTGGAGATTGTTGTTAACGAATTGGAGCTTTCATCTACCAAAACTACTAGCTGTTTGAAGTGATTCATATCAACCTAGAATGGAATTGAAAACGACAATGGCATAGTATGAAACCCCTGAAGCATAAATTTGAGTCATATGTACGTTGGAATTAAATAAAGTGGTAAAAATCAATTATAGGGTGTTTCAGAATTGCACGGCAATATTTCAGGTACGTATTCTCTGGTACAAAATGAGGGAAACAGTTCCTATGAACATGTGTCCGATCTCGATTATGAGCGGAATTACAGGGAGTTGAAAGTTTGAACAAAATTAGGTTTATATTTTATTGTGCATCTACTGCAGATAGAGCTTTCAAATTCTGTATGAGTATCAAGCACTAGGTGCTGCTCAATATGAAATTAAATGTATTCCAAATACCACACAGCGTGTTGCATTTTCCAAGAAGTCAATCCATAAAAGCCTCAAGAAAAACTTGCTCGTGTGCCATTGGTGAATTTTAATATTTTTTTTCAAGTTCTTCAACCTATTACCCAAATTCTTGGTCGAATTCCGTTTTAGTTTCCTCAGAAATCAATTAATTTCCAATTTGGCTCAAAGTCACATACTCCGAAATGTTCATACAATGTTGATATTCGATATTAATTGAAGCATCAAAATTAAATAAGGAAGAAATTCATCAACACCCTGTTACTTCGCTAATAATAGATCGGACACATGCTCATAGAAACTTTTTCCTCATTTTGTACCAGAGAATACGAACCTGAAGTATTGCCGTGCAATTCTGAAACACCCTGTATACAAAGTTTTTACTGTAACGGTTTTCCTGTTGTCACACTATGGACTTATTTCGGAGTTACCAGTTGAAAACTTGTAAAGAAACAAAAATGGAAATTGTGTACACAAAAATTGTTCTTGATTTGAGTATTCTCAAATGATATATACGTAAATGCATGTATACATAAATTCCTGATCATATCCTGATGAAATATAAATAACGCTTAGGAATACTGTGATATTTTTCTGGCGCTGGTGGTTGGTATGCTCAAACATTTTTGTGCTCGAAATGAAATAAGGGTGGACTGAACATAACATACGAAAAAGGTTCTCTCAGATATAAAAAGTTTTTGATGTCATCGCTACCAACATGTGTTCTTTAGAAAAAGTTGATTTCGAACAACATTGCCAGATTGCCAGAATGTTTCCCAGATTCATACTCAAAGGAAAAATATCTATAATAGATTATGACATGTGCGGAAGCCCTATAATATAGGTGACATTTCTGCAACCTTGGCATAGTTTTACAAATGGAATTATGGATATCTAATATGCCCAAACCCTGACGTTGAGTTATATTCAGAAATAAAGCAATTAGTATTCATACTCGAGGGTGTAGTTGAAGGGTTGCAATATTTGCATAAAAAGATCAGATTCCAGTAAATATTCAATCTCAAGTCTCACTTCTTAACAAGACCAATGTGCAAGTGCAAAAATCTGTAATTACATGCGCCAAAATTCATTTGCAGACATCATAAATTATTTGAGAAAATAAGAATTGAATATCAACAGTATTAATATGAATGAACAAACCTCATTGTTATCGATTGTCTTTCTGGAGTTAAAAAGCTTTTAATTGAAATGTCATTGGTGGCACAGAGAGAAAACACGGAAGCATCTGTTTTTATCAACTGTTTAGCTATTGACCTCGAATGTCCTTCATTTCAGAACACACTCGAGTGCGTGCTTTCCATGTTAAAGTAATCGAGATGATGGAAACCCAATACTACGGGTGTTGCATTACCGTTTTCTTCTCGAATCAACATGAAAACGCAATCGTAAAAAAATCTATCGATTTATTGAAACATGAAAGTGGAAAAGACAACTCATTCGAAACAGCGTAATTGTAGACTTTTCAACTGAAACCAATCAAATAAATATAACGAACTAACCCCTTGACGCACAAAGATTTCGAACTGACCAATTATTAGTGTTCCTGTCGCAAAATACTAAAGAAATCCATGTCTGGAAACTTTATATTTCTAATAAATCCACTGGAACCTGAAACCTTGATTTTCATTCCCAATTTCTTGATATCATGAAGGAAAATTCAATATACAGGGTGATCCATGCTGAGTAGTTCTTTTCAAAGACTCGTTCATCCAACGAACAGCGAGGCTCTGGAACACATTGCCCAGGGAGGTGTTCCCCGAGGCATATGACCTTCAGAAATTTAAAAAGAACACCAATTCCTACCTCCTTTCCCTTGCTTCTCACGATGTTCTGAACATTACAGGATGTCTCCTTTCGTGAGAAGTTTTATAAAAAAAAATACTTGTTCAATTATAAGACGAGGATTTTCAAAGTGGTCTGATAAGTCTCCTGGTCTAATTCCATTCGATTTCTTGTTTCGACCATGCCTTGCGCATTGTCAAGAAACAAATGACTTGCGATTTCAGCACTCATTCTAGAGTTTGTAGCTATATTCAGTCTGAACTTGACCTCTTCCAAAATAGTACGTGAACAATGTGTTCGTAGGACGTTGTTTAGCTTCCACCCTGTAGAGCAAAACCTTACATAAACGAACGTGGTCCATCAATTGCAGTTTACAGATTTCGGCGTCTTGATTGAAAGAAATTAAAACAAGCGGTCGATCCGATGACAAGTTACATTACATAACCGATGAGTGTCAATTGTTTCAAAATAGTTAATTTACACACAAACGGCTGTCCTAATAGAATCGGCATTCTTCGCAATTTGAAGTGGTTTACTTGCGGATGCTTTGTTGTATCAAGGCGGGTCCATTAAGGGGATCGTTCAAATTTGATCACGTAAAAGTCGTTTGGTTTTCCAAATCATTTCAGATTTCCTAATAGTTCTTATCAGTTATGGAATATATCCATTTTTAATTGGGTTCACATGTCACTGTTGAGATCGCATTATTCATTTCGAAGCTACCTTGGAATACTGATTTCTTATTCTTCAAGAGCAAATCATAATATCTTCAAATTTCTACAAAAAATTCAACGAGATTCTCATTTTAAATGATAACTCATATTCTCAGATATGTACAAATTCTCCATAATGAAAAAAATAAGTGAATACTGTACAGATTTCTGGAAGAATTTTATAAAGAATCTCCTTAATACTATCAAGCTTCTTGTCAATTAGTGAATTCTGTTAGTACAATTCGATAACGAATCGATTCGACCTTATTCTGCCAGGAATTTGAATACAGTACATCTCAAGGTCAACTAAGGCACGATATTTTTCGGTCTGTCAATGCTATGCACCCGCATTCGTTTGGCTGTCAGGTAAAAGAAGGGTATTAGAAGTGTTTACCTGCTTCATGATTTTCTAATTTTTGGGCAGCAACTATTGTTATCATGATTAATGGGACTTTTGCCCACTTTTGTCACGGCTCTTGTTCGAAAAAGAAACTATAGTCGTACTTTTTTCTTCGCATTTTTGTTCAGTAACAATCTGCAATAAAATTTTCAGATTTTTCTCTTTCATTATTTTGGCCAGACACATGTTGTGAACAGACTTTGGCGATAACTAAAGTTGAGGGTGCTGTGGATGGTAAATAAATATGACGTTAAACAAGTGAACGTTTCATAAACGTATATGATTCCATTGTACGTTTTTACGCTGTTCAGTTTTTCAATGTGTCTTTAGTTTGATCTAAATCCGTTTCATTAAGGAAATCTCTTGCTTGGTCTAATTTCGTAGAAATACGTATGTTGTAATGTTGAATTCGATAATTATTACTCACGTGTTTTTATAGCATTTCGTTCTAATTTTTAATCACAACTTTCTTGCGAAATATTCGTTGTTTCGTATTGTTCGTTGAGAATTCAATTTTGCCAAGAAAATAACTCCTCACAGTAAATTTCTTTTCAACCGAGTAGTAAATTCTCGCGAATACCTCGTCGTCCATAATGTTCTCCTATTATCGCATACCAAGTACAGTCTTTTCACAGCATCTTTATTTATTTATTGAAAATCGAAAGTACAAGAAGAGTTTCGTCTTATAAGGTGTTCAACCGACCCATTATCCATAATTCTACCAGAAGCAACTTCGACATGTACACGCGATTCAATGAATAAGATATCAGTTTCGATAAAATTATGTGCTTTAATGGACGCCATCTATAAAGGAGAGATTCTCGAATAGCCTGCTGCTTCTGTTGCTTTGTATCTTCTACTGGTATTGATCGAAGATAATCTGCAAGAAATTTTCATCGTTATATTATGTAAATGTTGGCAGAAACGATAAGTACAGTAGGAATTCACTCAATCAATGTTCCTTCTGAGAATCTTACGCGTGTTATCTGTGCTATTATGGCAAATTAACTCGACAGCTGAATCCAATGTATAAAATATGGTGACCAAGTGTTTTCCACAATCGCAGATGCATATGGTGTTCCATAAGGATCGCAATTGGGGCCAATACATTCAAACTCGTGTGTTATTGATGTAAATATTTTCCAAATAATATGATATTCTTTATAGAGGCTTGCACATTTTTGTGTAGCATAATTATTTTGAGACAAATTAAGAAATTGAGAATCTTTGAAAGTTTTGGAGACTTGCACATTTTTGTGTAGCATAATTATTTTGAGACAAATTAAGAAATTGAGAATCTTTGAAAGTTTTGGAGATATCGCCAAAAAAACGTTAATTGTCGATGCGATACTGAATATGGAGACTGAAATATTTGGAACTCTCTGGTAGATATACTTTTTTCAGTTTTGGATCAATAGTCCTTTGATCTTTATATCAAGTAAGACTGAATTTAACTAGCAGAATATTCGTATATTCGTAGAGAATCCTCACAAGAAAATTGACATATTCTGGAAACATTCAATGGACAATCGAATGGGACGCATTACGCTTCTTCAAAATTTTAAACCTCCTACGAATGTTCTGTAAATATTCAATGGAGATTTTCGACTCATGTTGAAACTGTTTTGAGAATACTAATTGAAAATGAATCAGGATAGAATGAAGTACACATTTGTATTGAACTGAACGTCGAATGAAAAATCAGTAAATTGATTGATTTGCAATATATCCACTGATTTTCTAGTCGGAATCAGGTCAATACAGATGTATGCTTTAGTTTAAAAAAAAAACGTTAGTCTATGTTACAAGATTCATCCATAAAGATTCCCAAAACTGAATAAAAATAATTTCAAATAACAAATAAGACAAGAAATGCAGAATTCTTTTCTCAGGTTCTTATTCCTGAATTATTCAATATCTCAAAAGTTTCAGTGTACACTTGTGAACTACAAAATGAATATCGAAAAACCTAACGTAAAAATGCATGAACTTGTGATCTTGATCTAATGAGCATCTGTACCTGACGTCACAGCCAATCACAGCAGTCGAATGTCAAATAGTTTGAAGGCAAATCATAACTGAAACTATAGTTAATTTTGAGAGAATGTTATCTTACCTTCAGACCTGAAAGATACGCCAATTTTGTGACAGGCTACATATGCTTTAATATAGTAGAAATGGAACAGCTTTTTCCTTCAATACTTCAACGTTCTCGACCACTGTTGTCTTTTATGTTGCCATATATTTTGGAATAATCATTCTGAAAGACTCAAATTCGAATGATCACTTATGTTGATTGATTATTCACATACATATAATGAAATGGTGAGAAATCATCAACCAACTGATCGAATACTTATTCTCTTCCTGACCTGTTCAAAACTCGAAAAGTACTTAACATTTTATTCCAGTAAAATCCACTTGTAATTTTCCAAGTCCACAGACACATCACACAACAAATATATGGGATTTTTTGACAACGCGGAAGTTTCAATTTGACCAATTCTACGAAGAGTCGTAGGACATTCCCATTAAATATTCCCAAGTATGGACGTTCAGAAGCGAATCATTACGTTTTTAGAATGCTATGTGCTATCTGGGTTCCAGCAAATATTCATTGATCCTACCAGATAGCTTCTTGCAGTCACCTGGACTGCTCTCAAGGCTAATCTTGATGCTTCTCACTTCAGTTGCTACGCTTTTTTTGGCTTCCTACAAGCCTCGTAGATATCTCATAACACAAATGTCTAATAACTATGCTTCGAGGATGCATAAATGAATTTATAATGGCACAATTTTTCTACCATTATCAACAAGTCCGAAGTCGTATCTCGCATACGTTTCTGTTGTATGTAACGTCCATTTTCGTTTGACTTGAAACATCTGAGCATATTTCTACGGGCAAGCAGTTTATTGGCGAATGTCTTATCTGTTTTTCCTGTAATTCATCTGACGTAGCAGGAATTTGTTCGACTCGAGATCTGAGGTGATAAAATACAAGAAGATTCGATTGTCTCAAATTGAGCTCTTCAAGAAGGTAAATAACATTCATGTTTAAGGATCTTGTGAATGTGAATCAGTCTGTAGGGATTGAATTCAATATTATTGAGAAGGCAAGGCAATTGTTTTGGAAATTTTGTTGACAACGAAAATGCTCATCCTCGAAAATTAACTGATGGTCTCATATTATTTTTCCTTATTTTTTCCTCTCTTTCAGGGAGCACTCTGTATTTCCAACACGCTTTTATTTGCTTCACTTGTATGTATAAAGTATGTTGTGAGTAACTCTTTTCTGGACTAAGAGCGAGTGACGTCGTATTACTCTTAGGGAAAAATTTTAGGACAAAATGTGAAAAAGCAAAAAAAGAAATAAGGAACACGCTTCGAAGATGAACTGAAGAGGCGAAAATAATTATTGATGTACAAATAAATCAAGAAAAAGATTTTTTATGTTTAAAACTCAAAGATGCTTTATAAAAATCAATATTTTTATCTTCCCATGTTTTTTTGAAATATCAATATTTTGCCTAATTGATTCATTTCTTTATTAATAATTATTTCTGCTTTTTCGGTTCGTCCTCAAAGCCAAAAAACTCAAAAATAAATATTCAAAAAAACTAAAAATCGAGCTTGAGAGATAAACTAAAGCGGCAAAAATATTTATTTATATAGACAAGAGGCAATACATTGTTATTGTAAAAAAAGCTTGGGGCGCTTCATGAAAAACTGATCCCACGCTTTTTTTAAAATAATTTTCTCTTCAATTAATATTTATTTCTATATCGATAATAATCTTTTCATTTTAGTTCATCATTGAAGCGTTTTTCTCATTTTTTTTATATTCATTTTCTCATAGTTTCCAATGAGACCCATTGACCATCCCTTCGTAGGTATTTGCGAACCTTCTTCAAAACTATCCTCAACATATTCTGAACCATCTCACAAAGTACCTTTCACTATCATTTCTCGATGGTCGGACGTACCTACCATCGATTGCATCGGCTTTATGTGTTCTCCATCTCCTTTCAACTCTCCATCCCTCTCTTTCTAGTGGGGGGCGTAAGTTCGCGTTACGGTGCGAAGCGTCAGTTGACAGATGGCCGCGGAGCTGTTAATACGCGTGCTATGATCGTCGTTTTCAGTGTTGTTTTCAACGTTTTCATTCCGTGCTGGATCCCGCCGACTTGATTTCAACATGGTTTTCGGAAGTGGGAGTAAATTCAGGATCAGGAGGTTTGTTGATCTTCAGTATCTGCAGAATAATTAGGAATATGTCGATTGTAGTTCAGTGGCAGTGGTCAAGTATGATGGAAATGAAATATCGAGTTGTTCGTCAGTGTTATTGTTGAGAGATTAACACGATCAATTGTTTTACTACCCGGATTTTCGTGTTCTAGATTCTATGAATTAAGTGCAGAGGAAACTTTAGACAATGATATAATCTGTATTCTTCTATGGTCTTGAGAAAGTCCATCAAGGTCAGTATGTCTGTCACGTTTCGGGTGAACAGACTATCAAAATACGTGAATACAAGCAAAAGTAGATCGTCAGTGTAATTTGAAAGGCGATTTGTCACAAAACAAAACCAAAATTCTATTTACATTCATCCCAAGTACTACGTTGATTGATTCAAGTGATACTATTGCAACCTATCGGTTCTTAAGGTACTAATTGAGAGGAAGACTGACATATGACTTCCCCTGAGTGCTCTCTCAGGCAGAGCTATTTATGATGTAGATAAAACGTATCTTGAAGTAATGGTGGGAACGATACAGTGTCTTGTTCGAACGAAACAATGAACAATTTTTATTATCCACAATAATAAGTGTGTGTTATATTAAGCAATTAGAATGACCAACCTGATCTTCGAGTGAACTGACGACCGTTATTTCCGAGCAAAATGGAAATGCCAAAACCGGTGGGACGTATTTACAATAATAATTACAATGATGACAGGGGAAACGTTCTTTAACCTTTTACCACCTACTCACTGACTTTTCAATAAAATATTTACCAGTAACGCGTTATAATTTTCTTCGATTGTTTGTGTTAAATTTGGGAGAACAAAAGAGTTTAGGCAAAATATTTTATTGTTTAGTTAGCATGTCGAAATATTTTGTTGTTATTCGCACTTCCTGTGCTTTACTTGTGATGATGATTATAAACTTACTAAAAACCGAGTGAAATCAAAAAGAAAGTCGACTATTTACTGTAAAAAATATTTATAAACCTAGGGAAAGTTCGATCAAGACAATGACATGTTTAGACACGTATGATATATATTATGTTTATTTGATTTGTTACTTCCTGAGTCATCTTTATTTACATTAGAGGTGCTTCATTGGCATGTCAACAATTTCATCAAATACAATCTTGTTTATATTCTATGTCATGCAAATATTTCCAGGAGCAAATAATCAGAGTAACCTTGAAAATGGAAATTCGCATTTATCAGCTCAACACAAAATCCCGAAATCTCCTTTGTTTATTTATGGATGAATTAATTTTTTTTAATATACATATATATTCAATGTTGTTGGAGAAATGTCAAAATTCAGAAGGAAATTGGTAATGACCTTTTGAAATATCGTTACCGATGAATTGATGATCTGCTGACATCATGGGACTACACAAACTGAAATATCTCGAAAACTGTTAATTTTTATCTATTTTGAGTAATGTATTTCATGTAATGCTTCTATTTCTTGTCCATAACGAATACAAGAAAAGAAGTTGCCCAAAGAAACCAAAACTCTCCCTCTAAAAGCACTCTTTATAGTAATATCAGAATTATAGAAGTGTATTTGAAAACTGTATTTCGAAAACAAACATGTATACAGAAAATTTTATCAACTTTGGACATGAGTTTATTCATTAAACTATGCTTTTTTCAATGTTCTATCGCCCCCAAAAAGCTCTGTATAGATTTTCAAGTTACCCTGTATATTTGACAAACCTTCAGAATTCCTGAAAATTGTTCTTTACATTTTCGTGGAGATGGCTATTATTTTTTAATGTTGTGCGACCCTGTATGATCTAATATCGAGAACTTTCTTTGTTATTGCTTTGCTATTGTTAACTTCTGAACCGGGTCAGAGGAATATAGGTTTCCGTAGTTTCGTGTACAGTTAACGCGAAAATAATTGGTAAAATAACGATCACATTTCATTACCGATACGGGTAAAAAGTGATTACTGATTTCTACAAAATTATACCTACACTCAATATCTCGCATTACAATCCTCTGCCAAACTAAGACCAATGTTCTAGCCAATGAGGTAGAGGAACAACGAACAGATGCGAACGCATACACAGTGGGTAAGAAATAAGAGATAGAAACAAACGAACACCTGGCCCTCCACACTATATTGAGCAACAAAAACCTTCGAGGGTTGTTTGGTCACGTGCTCAACAAATGCTACACGTGCGATGTTGTAATGAATACGGAATGGATTCACTCTTGGATTTACTGAAATATATATCTTTTGATGTATTATGACAGGGCATTGGATTTATAAGCCAAGTTTTTTGCAGTTTTCACTTGAGTTATAGATTTCTCTTATGGATATAATGTTTCTAATTTCTTCTAAGGAGTATGTTTCCCTGTTTTCATATCGATTTCATCGGTTTCTCCATTAGAAATTTTCTGGCAAAGTCTCTACAAAAACCCACCACGAAATTTTTTCAATTCAATTTATTTGAGGACGATAGTTCTGACAGAATTGGATACTTTTTAATACCATGCCAAACTATCTAGTGAATTTCTAAGTGGTTGAGACATAGCTTTCATCAATAATTATGGCAACACTTCACAGTGACCTCACAACGATGCCAAATTCATTTATATCTGCTAATTACATTCTTCGATTCTATCCAAAATTCTTAGAAATATTGAAAAAACTGTTCAACTGTTATTCACCGTCAATAGTTATGTAATTTTGTTGTTTATATTTCAAATGATGTGCTCAACCTAACTTTCTGTGTTGGACTATCTTTGAAAAAAAAGACAAGCGGCAACACCGCTCTTTCTAGCGAACTGTCACAACTAACTTGCTGAAATAAGTAGACTATAGACCATATGTCGTTATAATTTTATTTCATTCGCCACAAATAACGATATTCGTTTTAAGATGCAAGAGTCAGTGTTGAAATATCAAATCAAGATCATCATATTGAAAAACTTCTACTTTCATTCGATAATCATAGAAGCTGGACAAACAAATTTTTTTCATGACAAATTCTTCACGATAATTGGATAATGACTTTATAGAATTCTAGGAATGTTCATTGACATTACCAAGCAAATGACATCTGTCAAAACACGATCACCCCAGGGATTCTGTTGTATAATTTGAAGTCTTGATTGGTCACTTTAATGAAGTAACAATCATTCAAATAATGAACACAATCAACACATTACAAATTGGATCACACAAATATTTTCCTTACTTGGCCGTCGAATCAGCATTTTTCATTTCACTATAAACAAACGTGGACTACTGTAGTTTTGAATCAAGTGTTATGGCGTTGTACTTTAAATTGTTTGCATCTCTAGGATCAGATGCAATGTTTTTTATTAGCCCGGTACGATCACACTTAACAAATAGCTTTTCTTCACAACTTTGCGAATAGCCCATTTCATAAGCATGGAGTGAATCTTTTGTAACCGATCAGATAGTCTTCCTTCACATGATTCCATGAGGTGGCGTCTTGAGCAATTTCATCCAAGTACCTACCAGAGGTTAGTTACAGATAAATTGCCTACGCTCAACGTGAACCTATGCAATTTAGTTCATGAAAAATCCTCCATTCTACACCTCCGATATCATCTGCAATGCTCTCATTAAAACTCAGCAAGAGATGAAATAACTGTTATAGAAAATAAATACTGGAATCACGTTATAGATCGCCTACACGTGATTTATTCTGTCTAACAGGGAAGCGATTTACGAGATCTTTGGCCAATATCTTCACGTTCGTTTGGATTATTGATGATGTATATGGACATGTGACCTCATGATGATATTGTGGAACGGTGCAGTATCTCACACTTATAGGAGGATTCAAAGAAACCTACAGAGAACAATTGTCGGACGTCCATAAAACTGGCACAGCCGTTTTGAAATAGCCAAACAGAAATGATCCAGTATTCAATAACTATTTATTAAAAAATAAGAAAATATACATTTTATCCAGATTCAATTTCTAAAGTTTATGTGAACGCATTTTCCGAGGCATTTTAGTCCTCTTATATTTAGTACTCCAGCACAACCCCATTATTTCGAAAACCGTTTGATCGAAAATAGTATATCAAAGTATAAGTGGATAAAAAGTGCTCGAGTTTTTTTTTATAAACAACTTCTCACGAAAGGAGACATCCTGTAATGTTCAGAGAACATCGTGAAACCTGAAATAAAGCAAGTGTGTTAAATACCAATTATCCACGAATACTTTGCGTTTTTTTTATTGGTGCACCATGAAATCATATATACTGGTATTATTACTACAAAGAATAGAAATAAGAACTGATAATGCAAAATGGTTGACTTTGTGATGTGACATCAGGATACCTTTCGTTGTCATGGAAATGAGAAAAACAGTTATTCATTTCTCGTTACTTTCTTGATGTTTCCATGGTAACTTTGAAACGCGCGTTTTTTTAAGTTCGATTTAAACACGCCGAGGCGTGCTTCAATTGTCCGGTTCACATTCAGCCCAATTTAGCAAAGAAGTGTGTAGTGCGAGAGTGTAAACACGATACTTCTCATGCTCCTACCGCTGCTACTCGCATTGCTCGGTGCTCCCTCAACTGTCAGCTTTCGTGCAGAATTCGAAGAGCTGGCAGCTTCTCACACCAATCTAGACCCTATGAGGGTGAGTTTGAAGATATCGATGTTGTCACAGAAGTATTTAGGTATGTGGTAGCGACAAGAGCAGTTGTATCAAGTGTCAAGTGATCAAGCAGGTACAAGCTGAATTCATCGATAAGTTCAACCGTCAAAAGTCGCCAAATTCCCAGAATCACCTGATTTCCTATTGGAAGCCATGAAGTAATTAATTTCTGAGCTGTTGATGAAGTACAAGGATTCGATGGCCTGGGCAATAGATGTCTTCATGATAGGTTTCACAAAAAAATGGTTCTGGGTGCCTAGCATATACATAGAGTTCAGTGGTTTTGTTCACATAACATTTGGAATGCAAATCCATCGTCATATGCGCAATTTTCTCTATAAAAAAACAATGATGAAACGATAATACGAATACAGTCGACGACACAAAATGTTGAAAAATTCAAACAATACCAAACGACAGCGACAAGAAACGTGGTGATGAAAGCTCTGTGAACATATTATGTCACAAGAACGTCTTCTTTTTATATGGATCATAATGCGATTCGAATTATGGAATATTGAAACGTTTGTAGGTCAACTTCTTCGAGTATTTTTCACGTTTGATAATCTCGCTTGAACACAACCTTATGGCTGATAGAAACAAAGTTCAATACTTTAGGAAGTGTCCTCAATCGTACAGTCTCCGAAGAAGAACCTGAGAAAAACTGCGTTTGAATTGAAATTCGAAAGAAAATCTACAATAATTTCTTTAAGCGCATTTTCTACGGTTCCTTCAATTCTGTGAAGATGATTAACAAAGATATGGGCGACAGATAAGTAAGTCTATTGGAGACTCAAAATGCTTCTGCTTGTGCTTGCAACAAAATGGTGTTGATCTGAAACACTTCTTGTGTAGTATCATTTCGATATTTCAACAATAAATATATTGCAAACGGGTCATTCAGCTAGTCTGACTACAATAGATCACAACTTTCATGTGGCTCAACACAAGAAAGCAGTTACAAATTTTCTGCGTACAATAAAAAGTTGAAGGTTGGCACATTGTGCCAGTTTCTCATTCAATGTGAGGTATTCTTATCGTTGTTATCGTCGTATTCCTCAACTACTTCGACGCAAACGCTAGCCAGTCATCGAGAGGTGAACGACATGAGTTGTTATAATTTTTTTATTAGCTTTATCTTCATACGCTACCTTTTCAGTGCCGAGTTTAAGCGCTCACCGTATCTAGATAACAATTTCACTTCACGCAGTCGATGTGACACTAAATCATCATTCTGCAACCGTTATACAATACAAACATCTTCAAGGTCATGGTAGAGTATGGGCGAAAATGTCTTTAGACTGGGTTCTACTGCTATCGTGGTACTGTTATCGAGAGAGGTCCGCAGAGACTTGATAGGAGTTAATAACAATGTTGGTGATTTAATTGATCACCTCTATTAACGACACTCGAAGACTTATAGTTGGAATGAATATAGGAAGTCTTGTCTGGGTTACGGTAATGAGTGACATTCCTGATATAAGTACTCTTGTAGCTATCGGAAATATGAGAAATGGGAATACATTATGCAGATGCTAATCTAGAGGAAAATTTGCTGTTGATGCTATCATTCTTGACAAGTTAATACATTATCCGACAGGAATCTATCGAGGAACAACACAA
The DNA here is from genome assembly GCA_037013635.1 of Plagiodera versicolora. NCBI lineage: Eukaryota > Metazoa > Arthropoda > Insecta > Coleoptera > Chrysomelidae > Plagiodera > Plagiodera versicolora. The sequence continues at coordinate 2,858,292 of CM072991.1, read as the reverse complement.
TAATCCTTACACAGGGAAGCCCAATAAAAACATAGGTGCTCACCAGTTGGCTGATCAGAAATCGTGAGGATATAGATTGACATAATGAGAAACAGGAAATGATAACTCTCGCACAGTTTGGTTCATTAGGTTTGCTTTTAATTATCCTCAATTATGTCGTCAAAAGTAAGGTTATGCTATTTGCCGTCGCCATCTTTTTGCACCATTAATGATCACTCTGTATGAGTGGAATCAGATAGGTCATAGTCCCGTATCTTTAACTACTCTGCAATTTGAGTTGGAAAGAGGAAATGATCATCTGACCTATGAGGTTATAATTTGAACATCTGTGAGATGTTTTGATTGCTCGTATTTTTTATTTGAGTCCAGCAAGCAACAGTTAAAATCAAATCGAAGTAGAAACTGTAATATATGCGAAAAGAAAATCATTCAGTTGATTATGGGTGATGTCAACAGTCTATCTATTCAAGCAAAACAGTTGAGACAGCTCGCCAGAAAGTGCGGCGTTGCTGATTGTTTTTTTTTTTCAGGTATAGTCCGAAACAGAAAGTAAGGTTAAATTTATCATTCGATCGTTTCAAAACATTTTTCTATTCATCGAATATATACACCAACACTGAATAAATTGACTATGGATGTTGAACAATTTACTAGATGTAACAAACTTCTTCAGGTTCGTTGTGAAGTAACTGTGAAGTGTTGCCATAATTATTGATGCCTTAATGTTCCATGTCTCCAACCAATAAGAAGTTCAGTGGTTATTTAGATACTTTTCATTTTGTACTAATGGTATTGAAAGATAACCAAAACTGTCAGAATCCTTAAACGAATAGATTATATCATTTGATTGTATTTTAACGTATCATGAATCTATCAGGATTCAATTGTGATTAATTTTTATTCACTCAAGTTATTCATTTGTAAGTATCGACTTTGAAATCATGCAATAACAAGAAGTTCTCACAACTTCAACAGCTGGGTCGAGCTATTCGGAAACAACAGTTAGTGGTAGGAACTTTGCAGAGGGTGAGCAAGTTTTGAATAGTTTGGCACTTTGTTCATAAATCAACACTCTTCCAACTTTGAGCCACATGAAAATCTGCTGGCTAGAAGTTGATATTTCTGGTAGAGACTGGAGAATAAAAGAGTTTCAAGTACATTGTGCCAAACTTTCGAGTGCAATTATTAAGATACTGATTGTCTGCTACTACTCAACAATCATCCCGTTTTGCCATTGTCCTTCTTGTTCTGCCCACGCCTTTGGTCTTCTTTTTGCGATCATGAATTGATGTGTTATAATTTCTCAGAAACAATAATGCTGAGAAATAATGAACAGTGTGTAAAATATCAATGTTTGATAGTTATAGTTCGCATAGATTCTACACCTAGACCAATATGGTAACACCATAAAAAGTTTCTCTTACGCCACACCTTTTCACCAACACATTGAAATCACCTGTGATAGTGAAATTGAAATTAATTGAACTTGTTTACCTAGAATGTGAATATAAGCTAGGAGGTACGTCATTGCCTAGTTTGAAGCAAAAACAAGGTAATCATGAAATCGATATTCATCATAGTAATAAGTGATTCTCTCACTATTTATTAAATTCACGGTAGGATCAAAATTGAATTGTTTTTCTAATACAGAGAAGTTAATTGAGTAATATATATTTTTCAACCACTGAGTGTATTTTTGAGGTTGTCTAACCTCAACTTGAGTTAACGTTGTTGAACGCGTTATCATATTGCCACGAATATACCCATTAGATCCCATTAGATTATGTAACCATTACAGATGTTGCATTAAATCACTAGAAACTAGATTAGATTAGAATCCACACTGCGACCTTCACAGATCTATTGTGTACGCCCTCTAGTTATTTTAGAGTTTCTTTTTTAGGCCTATCTTTGTAACTACGTTCCATAGACCAGACCTTAGGTCCTTCATGTACTGAAAAGGTTGCGGTTTCTCTTCCCCCGGCATGAAAAACTAGAAACTATGTAAACCATACTTTGAAACGAAATGAATATACATAAGGTGTTTCACGAACGCGAGACGCCCTCTGAGGGTTGATATAGTGCCTCAAGAAAGTCATCACTGAAATAGAATCAAATTGATTTCAATTTGGATAGTGGCGATCTACGAAAAAATTCACAGTGTAAACAGAGGTGTCATCACTCACTATATTCCTGCATATTAACCAAACATCGAAATTTCTGCAGGAGCTATTGGTGAAAAAAACATAATATTGATTCAACACTATGTAGATAAATCCATAGAAAATAACATCATCGCCTGGAAATATAAAACACTGTTGAAATATATCAGTTTTTGTTTAAGAAGATGATAATTATACAGTTTCAAAACAAGTTCTAAGCGATGAACACAGTTCTGCTTCAAGAATTAACAGTTGTCAAAGATTTCTCGAGTGTAACTTGCATACCATAGGAAACGATGCAGAAGGCATACGATTATTATGAGATTAAGAGTCGAGAACAGATCTGAAAATCCATTCCATATAGTGAACAATTCAGATTGAGTATGAAATATTCAAATAGCGATCGTGATAATTGAAATAACACATTGGATTCAAGGACTTTTTGTCGTGTAAATGGTTACACCAATAATTTTCAATCAACTAGGAGTTATGAGCACCGTTGATTTCACAATTAATGAATGTTATCAATGATTAGTCTACTGCCTACCATAATGATCTTCAACTAACCATATGAAGAACGTTTGTATACATGGATCTGTTGATGAAAGTGCTAACTATTTGGCCAGGAAGGTTGCACGAAAAGCAACTGATTCTGAAAAATCCAAAATCACGGTGCCACCTAGCCTTGAAGTTTATCATTGAAACAAAGTTCTAGAATGCTCCACTTTCGAGTTTCCTTCATTAAGAAAACCAAATAGTAATAAATTAGTGGTAGGGTTTCTTGATCGCAACTTCCCTCCATATTCCAAGCATTGTTGAGAGCACAAAATGCAGATGCTGCTTAGAAAAAAAGAAATTATCTTTCCACATCCTCACAGACTGCCTGGCAGTACCATCACTAAGAAAACACATTCGAATGTAATGTCATGAACCTCGAAGGTGTGAAGAACGTGTCGATCAGGGGTTAGCATATTGAACCGATACGTTTCAAGTCTGGCGAAATAAAAGAGACCTCTAGAGTTCCTCAAGATTCGATACTAGGCCCTTTTCTATTCATCCTACACTTGGCATGGAATCGGAAGTGCTCCTACATGGATCATAACATTTTGATAAACTGTGTGTATGCATTAGTGACTTCTGTGGGAAAAAATAACTTTTGATTGACAACACGAATGATCAGGTGTTCAACGAATACAGAGTTCAAGGTCCAGGGAACTAGATAATAAACTCACATTTTCACATCATATAAAATCCATTGTCACAAACAGTTTCAAGGTCGGAACACACCTAATTCTTTACGATGCGCCTGTGAGGTCGAACCTGGACATGGTAATATTATCTGGTATTCGTATCTCGTCTATAGTCATGGTTTAAGAAGATTCAAATACGGTTTTCAAAGTGTAATGGAGTCAATCCAGGGAAAAAAATAACCCATGATCTTCTGCTTACGAAAATTCAAGTCCACTCCCTCAACAGTCGTCGTACATATTCAGGTATTGCTTCCTCGTATTTCTTTTCACGTTCCTGGGCTGCATGCACGCTTTTACTACTTTGTATATTCCTAAAGATCAAAAGAATGTACTTCTCTCCATTCGCTCATTTATAAAATATGTATGGATTACTTGTCAATTCAGGATACTGTCGATATATTCCTGTACAAACGGATAGATAACAAAAGAGCCATATTATCTCAATCGTTATCATTTATCACCCAGTTTCTGGCTGTATTTTTGTTGTTATTTTTTTCGATCTCTTTTCCTCATGTGCTATCATTTCGCTATTATTGCCTCGCCAAGATAGTGATTGTTCACCAGAAAGTGCGGTGTTGTTGCAAAAAATAGATCGAAAATTGTTTTGGATTCCTAAAATACATACACCAGAATTGAATAACAGTCGATAAAAGTGTTTTCAAATGTTGGTGAAACTTTGATTAGAATTGATACATTTTATAAGCGGATCGAAGAGTCACTATGAACTGTTGCCATACTTATTGATGCTATCTATGTCTCAACCAATCAGAAGTTTAGCTAGATTATTTTATTTCGCATCAATAGTATTGAAGATGTCCAATTTTGTGAGAACTATCTTCCTTGAATGAGTAGACAATAGTACGAATTATCTGAGATTCTCAATCAGTAGGGGTAACAATGTTTCACTCCCCACTGTATATTTTGCGTTGTATATCATACCACAGTCATAACATGTGGCATGCTATTCGACAATTGTTATTTCATGTCTATCCAAAATAGAATCCTGTTTTCCAGACCGCTATTAAATTCGAAACGTTGCATATTTCCCGCAAAGTTCTATTTCGGCATCGGCCAAGCCAAATATTTAGATTCGAAATATTTCCTTTGAATCGTAGGAGTTTGTATAATTCATATTTCCATTCAAATATACAGGGTGTATTACATAGCCGACACAAATAATAATAGGCGTTCCATTTCCGGTTGAACCATTATCGGATTCAACACACAAGTCATGATATAATAATAATCAGTATTTCATTACAGTTGCTAGTTTATTTACTTATATAAAAATACTCTGGTATTCACAGATTACAATCCACTATAATAGTCATATAATATAAACGAATCAAACGCCGTATCTTGTAACGATGCCAAATTCACATCATTTTTCTGATGATTTATTGGCAATCTATTTGATAATCAATGTTTCAATACCTCCCGCGATGTGAATCAATTATTTGCTCAATGATTATGAGAAAATGCTCCAATGCAAATACTACAAATAACAAAAGAAAACATCAACAACAACGGAAATCATTAAACTTCAGATCTGTGTGTGTGTACCTATCCTTTGTGGGAAAACGCTGTAACTTAATCCATCATGCTGGCTTGCTATAATCTGAAATACGGCTATTTATCTATTAATACGATATTAATCATTCCCTTGATTACACTCGCAGTCGTTAAGTTGAATTTATTGATGAAGTTATCTGTCTAGTGGTACACACATTCTTGTAAATTTTGTTCTCCTCCGTGGTACTTCATTTTTTCGATCAATAGCAGTGGATAATTCAAAAATATACGAACCGAAACAGTCTCTCTGGCATTTCCACCAGGTTTTCACAGGGTTAGTCTTCAATATTGGCATTTCCTGTTCCCAATTCGAATCTGGTCGCCCAGCAGGCCATACACAGATACTTTAATGACTGGCTCAGTGGGCAGGAAGTGTTTTTGCGACTTTCTTCCTCTCATTTCAGATGCATCTTTAGATCATCAATTTATAAATTATCGTTCAGAGTAGTGTAACAGTACTACTAATGAGTTTTGTGGAATTCATTTAATTAATGCAGTGTGATGAATGGTTGTGATAGCTTCACAAGAATATGGACGAATATCCCCAATGGAATATTCGGACTATTAGTTGATCATATAGAGCTGACAACAGCGCATATTCTGTAAAACTCCCACTTGTTGGCCTTTCATTTGTGGAACTTTTTTTAGAGAGCAGTAATATCGATTTCCCTATCGAATTTCAGATTGAAAAGTGAATTCGTTCATGAAATGTAAATCCTTGATTGATCCTTTTCAAAATATTCACAGTTCTTGAAACAGTCAGGACTTTTATCGGTATAGCTTTCAAGACCCTCTTTGTCCTTTTGAGTTTATTGAATAGCCAGATATCGCACGGAGCCAAATCAGGAGAATACTATGGGTGTGGAACGATGTGAGTCGAGTTTTTGGCATAAACGTCACGAAGACCCAATATAATATGTCATGGTGCATTATCGTGATGAAGGAATCAAGAGTTGTTCGCTTGAGACTGACGCGTTTGAGATACAAAACATTATACAAAATGGTTTAGGCTAAGCCAAATCGTATTTTAACATAATCAGCGAGATCTCTAATTGTCAATCAACGATTTTCAAGCACCAAATCTACGATTGTTTGGCCGTGGCCCCCGTCGGTAGACGTTGATGGTTGTTCAGAGCGCAGTTCGTCTTCAACGCGTTCGGCCCTCCTTAAACTTGTCAACACTTAAAAAGACTCATGTGAAGTTAGCGCCGACTTTTTTACTTACTGAAAATGATTGTTTTTTTCAGAGTTCTGGGTTGTTTCGATATAGTTCTGGAATTCCTTACTGAAATTTTGAATAGTTCCAGCAAATTACGGAAGGAAATCGAAAACTTAAAATTTGGGCGCTAACTTCACGCAGCGCCGTCTTTTTCGAAAATATGAGTTCTGATCATTTTTTACTGTCTATTTGGAATAGTTCTGGAGTTCTTTGATGATTTCGAAAATAGTTCTGGTGAAATGGAAAAGTTATTTGAAAAAACAATTCCGAGTTTCAAAACTCCGAATGGAAAATTTCGATAAATAAGGAAATATTTTGGCAGTTCCGTATAGCGCAAGAGAAGTTCTACAAGATATCCCGATGAAATTTTTTCGAAAAGTTGATAATTTTTTAGTTATTAGCGAATTTAAGTTCCCGTTCCGAAAAACACGACTTTCGTAAAAAATTGAAGATAAAAGAGTTCTGATTGGAGTTCTGAATAAAGCCTGAAGAGTTCTACAAGATATCCCAATGACATTTTCTCGAAAAGTTGATAAATTTTTAGTTATTAGCGATTTCAAGTTCCCGTTCCGAGAAACACGATTTCCGTAAATTCGTTAAAATTGAAAATAAAAGAGTTCTGGTTGGAGTTCTGAATAGCGCCTGAAGAGTTCTAGAAGATATCTCATTGACATTTTTTCGAAAAGTTTATAATTTTTTAGTTATTAGCGATTTCAAGTTCCCGCTCCGGGAAACACGATTTTCGTAAATTCGTTAAAATTGAAAATAAAAGAGTTCTGAAAATAATTCATAGTTGGGTTCAATAAAATGAAACATAAACTCTAATCAGAACTCTTTCATCTTCAAGTTTCACGAAAATCGTGTTTCTCGGAACGGGAACTTAAAATCGCTAATAACTGAAAAATTATCAACTTTTCGAGAAAATGTCATTGGGATATCTTGTAGAACTCTTCAGGCGCTATTCAGAACTCTAATCAGAACTCTTTTATTTGCAATTTTTACGAAAAATGTTTCTCGGAACGGGAACTTAAATTCGCTAATAACTAAAAAATTATCAACTTTTCGAAAAAATTTCATCGGGATATCTTGTAGAACTTCTCGTGCGCTATACAGAACTGCCAAAATATTTCCTTATTTATCGAAATTTTCCATTCGGAGTTTTGAAACTCGGAATTGTTTTTTCAAATAACTTCTCCATTTCACCAGAACTATTTTCGAAATCATCAAAGAACTCCAGAACTATTTCAAATAGACAGGAAAAAATGATCAGAACTCATATTTTCGAAAAAGACGGCGCTGCGTGAAGTTAGCGCCTAAATTTTAAGTTTTCGATTTCCATCCGTAATTTGCTGGAACTATTCAAAATTTCAGTAAAGAACTCCAGAACTATATCGAAACTACCCAGAACTCTGAAAAAAACAATCATTTTCAGTAAGTAAAAAAGTCGGCGCTAACTTCACATGAGTCTTAAAAAGGTTTTTTGTACCATAGTTTGATAATCGAAGACCTTCCGCAACATTTTCAATGTGAGTTATTTGCTCAACAAAATCACTCCTTATATCATTTTACTTATGATTGTTTACAAAAACACGTAACTCAAAGACAATTCAATCTTTTGACAAACAAACGCTTGGTAAATGTAATAAACAATCCTAAAAAGGTAGGAAAAAAGTTTACCAGCTTCCCTAATGCCTAGGAGTTTCGAATGACAATTATCTACCACTCATATTATTCAATTGAAAAACAAAACATGCTCATAGACATTTTCACGTAATTCACACATTTTGTTTTCTAATTTCTCCTCACTGTATATACATTTCGCTAACCGAAATGCTTACTTGATGACAACACTATATTTTTAGCTAGTAAATTCGTTTAATGCGTTATATTTTCGAATTGAAAGTTATTTTGAACTCTGCATGATTCAGTCATGTGAGAATGTTTGAAAAAGACAGATGATACCAGTGTTTGAAAAGAAGGTATACAAATTTAATGTGATGAATTTACACATTTGCTGCTTCAAGTTCAAAATAAGGTAAGTACCGAACCACATAGTCCATTTCTTCCTGGATTAAAATTCAGTTTGTTACTGTTCGCATATACATAACCTGTAAATTTCCCAATTGCTTATGATGTGATCATCGAAACTTTTTCCTGTGGTATCTGTCACTATTAAATTTGTTATTACAACACATCGGATCGCAAATTTAACGGTCCTTGCACTTCCTCATTCCACCAACAATCTTACTCCCGAAGATATCGAAAAAAAAAATACTTTATCGCGGAATATTTTTCGGATAAACGACGTTACATAAAAGTGTCTATCATTCCATGAGAGAAATTTCCGACCTTGTCGTCCTTCTGGTGAACATCATGCCTTTTTTGATGAATAAAATCTTAATTATGTTAATGAGATTCGAGAAGTAGATTGTAATCTTTATAGCTTTCGCTTTCTATCATTTGAGGGTATGGTCAACAAATTAAACAAACACTTATTTCCCAATGTTTTGACTAAGTCTTGTTTATAGACCGTATGACATCTGCCTGTTCTATTTTTTTTTTTTCAAGTAGATTGAAGTTTGTTAGTTTTTATGGCCACTGTCAAACAGTCGCAATTATCGTTTTCTTGTGTATGTAGAGGTGATATCATGTCATCGTCTTTATATTTGTGTTGATAGGTCTCAAAAAGGATCAAATTTGATCAGTCGTTGGATTATAACTTTTGATGAAAATACGGAGCGTGGTCATTACTATTCTTGATTTATTCAAGCAGGATATTTGCGATACCTCGTCCAAAAGTACGGTTTTGATGCTTGTCTTTTTTTCAACGATACTCCTTAGACGATAGTCCTTTCAATATTCGTAAAAACTTCGGACTAGAATTAACAATCTTTATCGCGGATCAAAGACTTTTTTCCAAAAGTTTCCAGATACGTCTCCACCAATGAAAAGGTCAGTTCTTAGCTAGATACTGTTTCTTTTGCACTCACTGATAGTATTGAAAGATTATGAAATATATGGGAAATATCTTACTAACAAAATATACTTTAGCACGTGGACTAAACGTCATACGACATGTGATTGGCTGTAACAACTTGAACTCGTAGTATTCAAATAGCTTGTATGAGAAGTACTGGACTTGTTATCGACTTTTTTTAGCCACAGCTAGTATAATCATGCTTATCTTCACTTCATTCTAATAACTGACGCCATGTGGGTACCAACAAATTTGAAAAACCCCAAATTAAAGTGTAAATAACTATAATTTACCCAAATACCGTTTGGTTACCTACTTTTCTTATCTTAGGGGTAAATGAACCAACATTGATAAAGTTTTTCACTATACACATATGACAGAATCTATATAGGGCAATAAGTGTTGATAAGACATTTCCACGTTTCGCATTGCAAAATCGACATTCGAAAAATCCGTACCAATTAGACATTGGTAGCAAAGTATAGGAGTCAAAGTTGATAGTGGTGTCACCACGATCGTATACATAGGTCTTGCAACTCGTGTGGTGGGGGGTGACCCAAACATTGAGGAAATTTTCGTGGTTCTCATGTTTCGCCACCTGCAGCGCTGTCCTCTATTGTCACTTTGTCAGCCAATCACAAATCAGATCCGATCAGCTTTTTGAAAGTAAGAATGATTTTTATTTATTCGAGAGAATTTCGGAAGATATAATATTTCTGTCATTGATTTTATTTACCATTCAAGTCCTAATCGTTTGTTTTGTTGTCAAATATTAATCACGTGATTATACCCCTATGTCCTCCTAGCGGATAATTATGGAAACATTTTCTTCAAAACTGGTGCCACCCCCCACCACTCAAAAATGCCGTAGATTCCAGACCTTATGTATTAGACCGTGGGTGTCACCATGTCAAGAAATGCGATGTTGCCAGAATTTTGAAAGTGATCTTCGTAATGAGATGTGTCTCGTGATACGATTTCAAGTCATACTAATGCATTCAGTGATTTTTTATTGAATTATTTTTCAATAATCTATTGGTCATTTTTTCATTGACCTCTGATGAATTTTACCTACAATGTTACGTAAATTACTGTTTTTTTATGTCTGATGTGTTAGGACTTGACAACCGTAGTTTCTCAGAAACCCCTTACATAATTCATGTTCGACAACATTACTTCTGCAGGAATGTAATGTAATTAAAATGATAACTTAATTATCACTGCTTTAATTCAAGGAATATATTAGTTTAATTATTACCGTTAATGGTTTTTATTCTTGCACAACCGTCTGGCTCGTACAGATGTCTGTTTTCTGTTCATCAACATATAGGGTGGAACATAAATATTGAATGAAATACAGAGAACTTGAAAAATAGATAAGAATAATTTTCAAAATATCACGAAGACAGGGAAAATTCATTTCATTTCCACTTCCAACTAATTGTTCTGAAAATTCCAGCGAGGATTTCAAGAGACTTACAGACTCTCTGGTGACACAGCTGACTATTCCCTAGAGTCATTTGCCATTTTCCAAGCCTATTCACGATTTCAAAAATACATTTTCTGGTGATCAAAATGAATCATCCTTTTATTTTTTTTTTCAAACAGTTTTGAATATACACCATCGAAAATATATTTATAATGTAATTGTTGGAATATACCCTGAGTACTATTGAAATTTCCTTTCTCCATTTCGTCAAAGAACTGACTCTTCGTATGGAGACTTATTATATCAAATTATTTATAATCTAGTGTTGAATACGCAATAAAAACCTAATCATTTTATTAATTGAAATTGAAATCAAAGAGGTCTAGGCCGATGTACTCACTTTAAAGACAATTTTTGCATTATAATCCAACATTAGATAACCCCTTATCGAACCCAGCTCATAATTGTTGATTATTAGAAATAATTACGTGAGGTATTGACGTGCATATAAACAATCTAGCAGAGACTATTATAAACATTGAAACACATCAATTTATGTCGAATTATACAAATTACAAGCATCGAGTGAATTATTATGGAAATAAATTAATCTGGCATTGAAAATACTGTTTTCAATCTACTGAAATTACTGGAATCAGTGTCATAAAAGTGAACTACATGAAAGCAGAGAATGTCTGTGAATTAACATCGACGGCGCCTCAATTTCATGATGAAAATAGAACTGTTTTTTCTGATTGACTCGAATAAATCAAGTGGACAACTCTTGAATTCGAATTTTTGTGATATGTGGTATCAACAACTGTATTGTCTCCATAAATATACTATACAAAATCAGTGGAAAACTATAGTTGTGTGGATATTGGAAAGTGTTAATCTTGAACCCAAACTATAGTTTAAAAATTTTATAGTTGTGACAGTTCGCCAGAAAGTGCTATGTTGCTGTATTTTTTTCTCAACTATTCTCCGACGCAGAATGTTAGGTCAAGTTCAACATTCATATTATTTCTGAGAAATGTTTTTGATTTTCAAAATATACACACACAAAATTGGATAACTATTGACTGAATAACCGTTCAACAAATCGAAAGTTTAGCTAGATACCTAATTTTGAACTAATGGCATTGAAAGATAATTAAATCTGTCAGATCTTGCTTGAATAAATAGACATTATATAGTCTCGGGGATGCAATGAATATAATAAATGAAAATGTCCAAATAATTTATTTTTTTTGCTTTTATTCATCGTGTTAGAGAGATATTTTAGTCTAACAAGCAGGTTGCCAAAATAACTTCTTAATAGCTTGCCAGTTTTATTTCAATACAGTTAAATGATAATACATGACATGTTATCGTTGACAATTCTAGTAAATAACATATTCCTAGCTCAGAGCAACTTCAACCATAGTGCGACTATCCTTTTTCCTAACAATAACCCAACTGTTACTCGTAATTAATTATTTTCACTTGCATCATCACCACTTCGTTCTCCGCGAAATCAATTCAGTTTAATGCGCCTCTTTTTTCTTTCGTACATTGACTGACACGTTCGAAGCCATTGTTGAAAGACCACGATAAACTCTTCAAACGTTGTTCAATTTGATTCAATGCCTCCATATAGGTTAGGTATTCAGCGGAGGACCGCGTCTTATGTTCTCCAACAACAATGGGCAATGAAATCGCACGGAAAATGTCAAATTGGAACAGTTATGTCATTCGGAGTTATCGATGCATTATATTCGAGTGGTCTAATGGGCTTGCAAACACGAATGTACAGGGTGTTCCATATTGAACTAAGAAAAAACACGGATTTCCATCAGAATTTGATACACAGTGAGAAAAATTTGGTGCACTTTTAATGATGTATGTTACGCTGGCACGGCCACTTCAACAAAATTCAAAAATTTTTATATCAAGATTTAGTGCTTTTTTGTTGCTAATTTGTTCCCCTTTTCAAAAATTTGTTGCTCGTGCCAATAAAAAAAAAAGTGACGCAATGCTAGCTTCACGTGAAGCTGGCACAGCAACTTTTTTATTCGGCCACTATATCGAAAAACAAATATACCAAAATGTAGTACTAATTTGTTGCTAATTTGTTCCCCCTTTCAAATTCCTGATTTTTTTTCCTTTACAGAAAAAATCGATTCCATGCCAGCTTCACGTGAAGCTGGCACGACAACTTTTTCATTTCAGAACTATTTCAAGAAATGAATATATCGAAATGTAGTACTAATTTGTTGCTAATTTGTTCCCCTTTCAGAAATTTTGTTGCTCGTTTTTTTTTTTCGAAAAAATCGCAATGAATACTCGTTCCATGCCAGCTCAATGTCTCGATAACTCCGTTATCTTTAATCAAAAATTAAAAATGATTCCACCAGAATTTGTTGCTTTCTAGTCGCTAATTTGATCCCCTTTCAGAAATTTTGTTGCTCGTTTTTTTTTTGAAAAAATCGCAATATTTGATAACGGAGTTATCGAGACATTGAGCTGGCATGGAACGACTATTCATTGCGATTTTTTCGAAAAAAAAAACGAGCAACAAAATTTCTAAAAGGGGAACAAATTAGCGACTAGAAAGCAACAAATTCTGGTAAAATCATTTTTAATTTTTGATGAAAGATAACGGAGTTATCGAGACATTGAGCTGGCATGGAACGACTTTTCATTGCGATTTTTTCGAAAAAAAAAACGAGCAACAAAATTTCTGAAAGGAGAACAAATTAGCGACTAGAAAGCAACAAATTCTGGTGAAATCATTTTCAATTTTTGATGAAAGATAACGGAGTTATCGAGACATTGAGCTGGCATGGAACGACTATTCATTGCGATTTTTTCGAAAAAAAAAACGAGCAACAAAATTTCTAAAAGGGGAACAAATTAGCGACTAGAAAGCAACAAATTCTGGTGAAATCATTTTTAATTTTTGATGAAAGATAACGGAGTTATCGAGACATTGAGCTGGCATGGAACGACTATTCATTGCGATTTTTTCGAAAAAAAAAACGAGCAACAAAATTTCTGAAAGGGGAACAAATTAGCGACTAGAAAGCAACAAATTCTGGTGAAATCATTTTTAATTTTTGATGAAAGATAACGGAGTTATCGAGACATTGAGCTGGCATGGAACGAGTATTCATTGCGATTTTTTCGAAAAAAAAAACGAGCAACAAAATTTCTGAAAGGGGAACAAATTAGCGACTAGAAAGCAACAAATTCTGGTGAAATCATTTTCAATTTTTGATGAAAGATAACGGAGTTATCGAGATATTGAGCTGGCATGGAACGACTATTCATTGCGATTTTTTCGAAAAAAAAAAAACGAGCAACAAAATTTCTGAAAGGGGAACAAATAAGCGACTAGAAAGCAACAAATTCTGGTGAAATCATTTTTAATTTTTGATGAAAGATAACGGAGTTATCGAGACATTGAGCTGGCATGGAACGACTATTCATTGCGATTTTTTCGAAAAAAAAAAAACGAGCAACAAAATTTCTGAAAGGGGAACAAATTAGCGACTAGAAAGCAACAAATTCTGGTGAAATCATTTTTAATTTTTGATGAAAGATAACGGAGTTATCGAGACATTGAGCTGGCATGGAACGAGTATTCATTGCGATTTTTTCGAAAAAAAAAACGAGCAACAAAATTTCTGAAAGGGGAACAAATTAGCGACTAGAAAGCAACAAATTCTGGTGAAATCATTTTCAATTTTTGATGAAAGATAACGGAGTTATCGAGATATTGAGCTGGCATGGAACGACTATTCATTGCGATTTTTTCGAAAAAAAAAACGAGCAACAAAATTTCTGAAAGGGGAACAAATAAGCGACTAGAAAGCAACAAATTCTGGTGAAATCATTTTTAATTTTTGATGAAAGATAACGGAGTTATCGAGACATTGAGCTGGCATGGAACGACTATTCATTGCGATTTTTTCGAAAAAAAAAAACGAGCAACAAAATTTCTGAAAGGGGAACAAATTAGCGACTAGAAAGCAACAAATTCTGGTGAAATCATTTTTAATTTTTGATGAAAGATAACGGAGTTATCGAGACATTGAGCTGGCATGGAACGAGTATTCATTGCGATTTTTTCGAAAAAAAAAACGAGCAACAAAATTTCTGAAAGGGGATCAAATTAGCGACTAGAAAGCAACAAATTCTTGTGAAATCATTTTTAATTTTTGATGAAAGATAACGGAGTTATCGAGACATTGAGCTGGCATGGAACGACTATTCATTGCGATTTTTTCGAAAAAAAAACGAGCAACAAAATTTCTGAAAGGGGAACAAATTAGCGACTAGAAAGCAACAAATTCTGGTGAAATCATTTTCAATTTTTGATGAAAGATAACGGAGTTATCGAGACATTGAGCTGGCATGGAACGACTATTCATTGCGATTTTTTCGAAAAAAAAAACGAACAAAATTTCTGAAAGGGGAACAAATTAGCGACTAGAAAGCAACAAATTCTGGTGAAATCATTTTTAATTTTTGATGAAAGATAATGGAGTTATCGAGACATTGAGCTGGCATGGAACGAGTATTCATTGCGATTTTTTCGAAAAAAAAAACGAGCAACAAAATTTCTGAAAGGGGAACAAATTAGCGACTAGAAAGCAACAAATTCTGGTGAAATCATTTTTAATTTTTGATGAAAGATAACGGAGTTATCGAGACATTGAGCTGGCATGGAACGAGTATTCATTGCGATTTTTTCGAAAAAAAAAACGAGCAACAAAATTTCTGAAAGGGGAACAAATTAGCGACTAGAAAGCAACAAATTCTGGTGAAATCATTTTCAATTTTTGATGAAAGATAACGGAGTTATCGAGATATTGAGCTGGCATGGAACGACTATTCATTGCGATTTTTTCGAAAAAAAAAAACGAGCAACAAAATTTCTGAAAGGGGAACAAATAAGCGACTAGAAAGCAACAAATTCTGGTGAAATCATTTTTAATTTTTGATGAAAGATAACGGAGTTATCGAGACATTGAGCTGGCATGGAACGACTATTCATTGCGATTTTTTCGAAAAAAAAAAACGAGCAACAAAATTTCTGAAAGGGGAACAAATTAGCGACTAGAAAGCAACAAATTCTGGTGAAATCATTTTTAATTTTTGATGAAAGATAACGGAGTTATCGAGACATTGAGCTGGCATGGAACGAGTATTCATTGCGATTTTTTCGAAAAAAAAAAACGAGCAACAAAATTTCTGAAAGGGGAACAAATTAGCGACTAGAAAGCAACAAATTCTGGTGAAATCATTTTCAATTTTTGATGAAAGATAACGGAGTTATCGAGATATTGAGCTGGCATGGAACGACTATTCATTGCGATTTTTTCGAAAAAAAAAACGAGCAACAAAATTTCTGAAAGGGGAACAAATAAGCGACTAGAAAGCAACAAATTCTGGTGAAATCATTTTTAATTTTTGATGAAAGATAACGGAGTTATCGAGACATTGAGCTGGCATGGAACGACTATTCATTGCGATTTTTTCGAAAAAAAAAAACGAGCAACAAAATTTCTGAAAGGGGAACAAATTAGCGACTAGAAAGCAACAAATTCTGGTGAAATCATTTTTAATTTTTGATGAAAGATAACGGAGTTATCGAGACATTGAGCTGGCATGGAACGAGTATTCATTGCGATTTTTTCGAAAAAAAAAACGAGCAACAAAATTTCTGAAAGGGGATCAAATTAGCGACTAGAAAGCAACAAATTCTTGTGAAATCATTTTTAATTTTTGATGAAAGATAACGGAGTTATCGAGACATTGAGCTGGCATGGAACGACTATTCATTGCGATTTTTTCGAAAAAAAAACGAGCAACAAAATTTCTGAAAGGGGAACAAATTAGCGACTAGAAAGCAACAAATTCTGGTGAAATCATTTTCAATTTTTGATGAAAGATAACGGAGTTATCGAGACATTGAGCTGGCATGGAACGACTATTCATTGCGATTTTTTCGAAAAAAAAAACGAACAAAATTTCTGAAAGGGGAACAAATTAGCGACTAGAAAGCAACAAATTCTGGTGAAATCATTTTTAATTTTTGATGAAAGATAATGGAGTTATCGAGACATTGAGCTGGCATGGAACGAGTATTCATTGCGATTTTTTCGAAAAAAAAAAAACGAGCAACAAAATTTCTGAAAGGGGATCAAATTAGCGACTAGAAAGCAACAAATTCTGGTGAAATCATTTATAATTTTTGATGAAAGATAACGGAGTTATCGAGACATTGAGCTGGCATGGAACGACTATTCATTGCGATTTTTTCGAAAAAAAAACGAGCAACAAAATTTCTGAAAGGAGAACAAATTAGCGACTAGAAAGCAACAAATTCTGGTGAAATCATTTTTAATTTTTGATGAAAGATAACGGAGTTATCGAGACATTGAGCTGGCATGGAACGAGTATTCATTGCGATTTTTTCGAAAAAAAAAACGAGCAACAAAATTTCTGAAAGGGGATCAAATTAGCGACTAGAAAGCAACAAATTCTGGTGGAATCATTTTTAATTTTTGATTAAAGATAACGGAGTTATCGAGACATTGAGCTGGCATGGAACGAGTATTCATTGCGATTTTTTCGAAAAAAAAAAACGAGCAACAAAATTTCTGAAAGGGGAACAAATTAGCAACAAATTAGTACTACATTTCGATATATTCATTTCTTGAAATAGTTCTGAAATGAAAAAGTTGTCGTGCCAGCTTCACGTGAAGCTGGCATGGAATCGATTTTTTCTGTAAAGGAAAAAAAATCAGGAATTTGAAAGGGGGAACAAATTAGCAACAAATTAGTACTACATTTTGGTATATTTGTTTTTCGATATAGTGGCCGAATAAAAAAGTTGCTGTGCCAGCTTCACGTGAAGCTAGCATTGCGTCACTTTTTTTTTTATTGGCACGAGCAACAAATTTTTGAAAAGGGGAACAAATTAGCAACAAAAAAGCACTAAATCTTGATATAAAAATTTTTGAATTTTGTTGAAGTGGCCGTGCCAGCGTAACATACATCTTTTAATGACTTGGTTTCACTTTCACATCTCCTTTGACGCAAACTGAAACCAATATATCATGACATTGCAAATTTCGTCACGCGAATGATGATCTTGTATGAAAGCTACCTTGAACTTATAAAAAATACTTGATCTTCTTAGTGTTCTATAGTATATGTAATATCATTATTCAGAAAAACACCATGATGGTATGATGAAATACCATCGATGGTTTTGTAACGCATTTTACCTTTTTCATTGTGTATATAGGGTGTTTCAGTTCAAACAATAGTCACCATAGTGTATATACGATTTCCCCTCAAAAATGTAGTGAATGGCCATCTCTTTAAAATGCAGTTCAAAAATGGGAATCGATGAATGAGTCGTTTTTGAAAAGCGAAACAGATAATAAATCAATGATGAGAAGGACAGCTGACGGGCCAACCTGAATTATATTGAGTATGACGTATTTGCGGTTGTTTGTTGTGTCAAAATTCCCAGAAGCCTCTTACTTCACTTTCTTGACATGAACCGTATTCGAAACTGTTATTGAATAGACTCATTCCAAATATTTCTTATCGCGTTTGATTTCAACTTCCAAATACATTGTTTTTGAGTTGATATTGCAACATCAATAATTCACGAATCCTGAAGCCTCTCAATTTGTACTCATTTATATCACAGGATTACTTGTCGAATGTCAAATGAAACATTGCTAATAACACCTTTCGAAGTATGCGATTCTCCTGATTCATGGGATAGTATCAGTAATCTTGCTTTTTTCTTTCTTTTATTCAGATTATCGATATCGCCTAGTATAATTTTCTGAAAAACGCCTGAACAGTTGAGAAATAATGAGAAATTTTGACTAGGGGTCATCCCTGAAGATTAAAAATAAAAATTGTTGTAATTCCTTGAGAAATTCCATTTATTTTTGATACTTCAATATTATAGAAAAATTACAGTCAATAAAAGTCTAGATTCCATACCATATCAGATTATCTTACTATCTAAACATGGACAAAAGTAGTATCATTCGTGATAAAATTTCCTTATACTGACACTTTTCTAACCACTCTTAGTTGCAAAAGAGAGACGAATTTGTCAATAGTGTGGGAAAAAATTCACTTATCATTATGCAATTGGTAGAGTAAACATTATCTAATTCAATTGTAGACGAGATATATATCGCTGTCATAACTAGAAGCGAATTATTTTTTACCATATATAGAAAGAATGTCGTGTAGGTGAAGTGAATACTGAATGTGGATGGTCCTTGAGACCTCTTTGTCTTGATTTTCTTCTTTCCAACATCAAAATTATTCAATAATCATCAGGCTTCAATCAAATAATTTCATTTGATGCCTGAGAATGTGATTAACTGTAGCAATTATGTTGAAATCAGGAAGATTTGAAGAAAAAAGTTGAACATGGCACAATATGGATGTATAGGACTAATGATTTTCCAATGACAATTCTGAAGCTCATTCGATTGAAATCATTATATTGAAATATTGAGATCAAGAACCAAAATATCCAGCAGATGCATATGCAATTCAAAAAAATCATGAAAATTCAGATCTTGCTTCTCATGTTGAGACATTCAACTTGAAAATGGATTACTTTTAATTTGAGATGGAAAAAAGATGGAAATCAGAACCTTTATTTCTAAGTCTTTGTATTTCTGTTTATTCAGTACACATTTTCCTCCTCTATTGAGTTTTCTGGAATCTTCAGATCATAAATTTCCCAAATATTATCTATATATCGTAGCAATATCATATTTAATTGTTATACATTGTAATGTTTAATCAAAATAACCTCAACAATCATCACTTTCCAATTTTTGTCAGGAATAATTCCATTATAAATAAAATAATACATGTTCATAACAGTTATTCGAATTATATGCCGATTCACGTGAAAATCTTAACCGAAATCATCAATTGAGAACAGCTGATGAAAGAATGTGAAATGTGGTATTCTGCTTTTTGAACCATGAATAGACTAGATGATACAATACGAATGTGGATATAAGGTATTCTCATCAGTTTCTAAACTAACGGAACCCCCCGAAATTACGCATCTATCAAAATAGTATTGAACTTTCGATCACATGATATTCAACTGTTATTTTCTTCTTCGGTACTTTCTAAATGATCAGAATTGTAGACACCTCATGGCATCATCAATCCGTTTCCATTTACGAGTGTAATATAACGCAAGGTCGAAATGTTGAATAAACGAACAACTGTCACTGGAGGAGTGGTCAGTCACATGCTCTTGACAGTTTTTTTTTGTTAGCGTTCGTATGAATTTCTTCGTGTTTTCAATAAATCTGTCTCGATACACAACAGGAACATTGTTGATGTGAAGGTTTAATTAGCTACTCCTACATTTTATACTTCAACAAATAGATTTCAATCTAGTGAAGAATTTTTGATATTTGCACACTTCTACCAAGAATATACAGTGACGGGCAAAATAATGGAATTTTGGTGTAATGATTTCGAAATATGACAGATTTAAGAACTATATTGCCAATGTTGCCACTTTCTCACATTTTCCGAAATTACTTCATTTTTATGACACCCTAATCCTGAAGGACAATAGTATTTTTGAGAAATCTCCATCGACATCTGTGAATAAATTCATTGTCATTTGTATATTACATTATTCCAATTAGAATTCTTATTTGTTTTTTTTTGTAGTAAGGATTTTAGATATTACTTCTTCGTAGGTATGCCTTGAAATAGAAGTTATGCTATGTTCTTGAATTGAATATATCAAATATTGGTAATGAGGATTTTGAATGAGGAAAAATATTAGTATCAGTTAGTTATTCTTATTTGATTGCTTCATTCATTCAATTCTTCAAGATATTCCTGCCGTGATTCATAACCTAATGGAAATAAAAATAACAAATGATGTATCGTTGGATTTTCCGAAATATACTCTTTGATTTTTTCATTAGAAACGAAACAGTTGATAACAGTTTCAAGTAGATTCGAAACGTTTCTAGATGTCACCCAGTTGTCACCCAAAATGTTGAAAAAATCTATTCAACTTTCACTGGGACATTCACATGGTCTCACAATTTTTTTCCATCGTTTCTTAAATTTATGAGGTGTTAAATAAACTCACTTGTGATAATATTGTGGGTTCTAGTAATAATGATAGCTCGAAGATCGAACACAATGACTCTGAAAAACAAAGGTTTCATTAAAATTTTCGCACCAGTGTGATTGCTTCCGCGTATGTGTATTCAAGGTTGGTTTACTGACAAATTATCTCTATAATATTCATAAGGACTGCTGTGTGCGGCCATATTATTCCATAATTATTAAGCACAACGAAACATTGTATCATATTAGGAACAAAACGAGGAACTTCATTGTTTTAGTATTGACAATAACAACATATTACAATAATATTTCCATTGGAAATTATCACTGGATAATGATTTTATTTTATCATACAGTATGATATGTCTCATAGTTTTGAAATGATTTCCATATAAGCATCATTAGATTTTTCAACGCTAAAATAACTTGTAATTGTAATTAACAGTTAAAATTACCCTGTTAATGATTGTTGATGTACTAATGTGGAATCAATTCAAAGCTGTTGAAGCTTGGACTAGTTAGTTCAATTACTGTTTTCTAAATTAATGGATTCTCAACTACAGTATAAATAGAATCTTTGAAAAAATCATCATATCATTCCTAAAAAAAAAATATGACGATTGGTTTTTGATAAAATCCTACTTGGAAATACCTCAAATGTATGGGGTTTATGTAGTATAAAGTATGGAATTCATTTCTCGAAACTGTCAGCGTTCCTATGTGCATTTCCTTTCCTCACCCATTGATATAGATAATTCGATTATTTAGTTTCAGTTGTATATTTCATAATACAAATGAAAACATTTAAAATCTCCCATACCAAGATTGAAACATCAACAATGAAAACACAAGAACTGAACGAAAGAAAATTAGACAAAATGAGTCGGTTTTAAAAAGTCAAATATAGCACCGTTAACCATACAGACCCAATGTTTAGACACCATATTAGAACACGTTAACAAGAGCCAAATATTCTGTAGACCAAACAATAACTCCTTGATTATGAGAATCTTCTTTGTAGCAGAAACAATGGGATGTTGTCAGAAAATACAATTCTATTAGTGGTATACTCACGCACCAAACATATTTCTGAGTTCCACTTTCTTTACCAACACATCCTTGAACTCCAACAACAGTTTGTTGGAAAAAACGAATGAGAGTAGTTTTATCGGATTATCAACCGAAGCAGTCTGTCTTCCATTCAGAAGTTTCCATGTCCTGTATCTTATTGTATTGCTTTTGTTTCAGGAGCCATTCCAAGGCCTCCTACCTAGCCTCTCGCAGAGACCGAGATCGTATCGTCCCTGACTCGGAAACGGGCAGCTACAAGAGGACGATGTCACCTAACGGACACGCCATCTCACCGGAAACCATCAAAGAGTCCCCCCAAAAGCTCACCAGCTGGCCAGCCAACAACAACATCTTGCGGCGGGCATCCACAGAAAAACAAAAAATAGATTGCTGCGGCGACAAAGAGGACCTGAAGAAACCCATGGTACTACCCGACGTACTCCCTGTCGATGTCAAACTGCTTGGGCCTAGATCTCAGCACTACAACAGGCCCTCGCAGTTGAGTCTCTCGCCCGAGGTGGATGATTTAGACTCGAGCAAAACGCTTCCTTCTCCACCAAAGAGTTCCCCCTTCACGCCATTGAGATCGCCGAGTTTCAGCATAGCCACCACCAGTACTGTCCATACCTCCACGCCGACGTCGAGGTTCAGTCTTTGTTCTTCCCCGGCTTCCCCACCTAAAGTTAGTTCTAGTCCGAAGCAAACACCCCCTGGATCTCCCAAGCAGACTTACCATCCTACTCCCAAGTCTCTTCGGAGGATATCACCACCCATCAAGCCTTCGCTGTCTCCGAATTCGACGCTGAAAATATCCACTCCAGAGTCTTCGCCTCCTCTGTCTCCCATCAAAGCCATCGAGTACCCCCAAGTGATCGAAGGGCTGCAGCTCATCCAAAGGACCGAGGTGGTTCTGAGAGTCAACGCGTCCATGGCGGATGCGGCTTCACAGACTGAGAAGGAGGAGCTGCCGCCTACTCCTCTGCCGACCAGGAGGAAACTGCAGGAAGAGATCGAGTGTGAGAAGCTGGCGGAGGATCTCATCGACCATCTCCCCAGCTCGGATAGGCTGAAGGAGCTTTTAGGTGAGATATCGGTGGATCCGGTGGCGCAGTGTTTGTTTCAATAGTGGTTTGTTTTGTAGTGCCTGGCCCTGAGCACAAGAAATCAACGGACTACGTGCACGGGTTGTTTAGGGTCGAAGTTACTTCGAGACCTCGACCTTTGAATTCTCCCTTCAGAAGTAAGAATAATACGCCCGGTAGTACACCTCCTCCTACGTTAGTTTCAGTACCTAGCAGTACTGCCTGTTCTACCAGCAAATTGAGGTGAGAACTCTTCGAGACTAATTTATTTTCGTGTACCAAAGCTTGGGTGTGTTTCAGTTTGTCATCTACTAGTAGCGTGGTAGAACCTACGAGCCCTTTATCAGGATCTTCGACTTATTTTACCACTTCGGAATCCAAGGCTAAGTTCTTGAATAGGTACAGTCAGGATATGAGTACTTGTCTTGTAGCCAAAAACACCAAAGATCTCAATGAAAAGAAGGTAAGTAACGTCAACGAATTGAATCTAAGTCTGTCAACTACCAAATGACATTTTCGACAAGCCAACGAAGTTTTATACACACAAAACAAAATCTCATATTCACGAGAATGACACTCGAAAATTACACCACATACGTCTCAAACGATATCGTCTTATCGGTGATATTTCTGATATTGTCAAATGGTGATTCCGATAATCAATTCCATTTCCTATTATATGCTATAACATTTTTCAATTCAATTGAGTATACTTACCCTATCTCGTACAGTTTGTTAGTTATGATTAAAAATTATGTGGAAAAGTTGTGAGGAGTCCTATAAGGATTCCAAAAATCCTCTAAAGATTCGAGGTGTTCTATTTGAAATAACAAAGTGACTACTACTTTCTGATACAAGTGGCAACACTGTATCGATAAAAATATTTTAGACGGATAGAGCAAGTTTGATTATCCACGCCCACGAATTTTCAAAATGATCTGTCATTCTGTTCTCCAGATACTTCTAATGTTCCATCCACTGTGAAACACCCGGTATATTATTATCATTATAGACAAAATTCAATATTTTTTTCAGGAGGAACTAGTGAACCGACTGGACCGCAAACTAGAAGTACTCCGCGGCGAACAAATGGTAGTGACTGACGAATCCAAAATCAACGACGAACTCGGCGAGAACGTGGAATCTCACATCGACAGGTTGGCTAGACCCCAGGAGGTTGCCAAGTTCAGGCTGCACGTCGAAGAGGTCGGCAAAATCACCAGTTTGCTGCTCAGCCTCTCGGGCAGGCTGGCTAGGGCGGAGAACGCTTTGATGGGCATGCCAGATGACCATCCAGAAAGGGTGAGTTCTAAGGCAATATGCCTTACGATAAGTAACATAACACAAATAAAATTTTTGCGAATGTCTCGTCTATTCGAGATCTCGCGAGATTTTCAGTTTTGTGCGTTTGTAAGGAGAGGAATTATAAGACTTACAGGATAAACATTCATTTTCACGATTTTTTTCAATAGACTTTCATGCATCAAATATCTTTCAATAAACTTCCAAGAAATAAACTTTGATTTATCAGAAAACATCTGAAACATACATACAACCAGTATTTTATTCTAATATCAAACAAAAATATTCCAGCAATAAAACATTTATTTTATAATAAACAAAAATCAAACCCACTATCCAAGTTGGTCTACTGAGACATTATTACTGTAAAAGTTCGCTTTTTGACGCGAGAACGAAAACCACTAATAAATCATTCCCGATACTGTAATGTATTTTCACTGGTTTTGCCGCGTCTGTTGAGGTTCTAACGATACATTCTGCCGCAAATCATCTGCTTGGTAGTATTCTGAATTTTGGTATCAATTTTTTCTTTGTTCGCAGCGAATCTTGGAAGCGAAACGTGACAAACTCTTAGAGCAGTTGGAGGAGGCGAAAAAACTGAAGGAGAGCATAGACCGGCGAAGCATAAGCGTCTCTAACTTTCTGTTCAAGTACCTCAATTCCGAGGAGTATGCAGACTACGACCACTTCATCAACATGAAGGCGAAACTCATAATGGACTCGAAAGAGATCAGTGAAAAAATTAAGTTAGGAGAGGAGCAGCTGATGGCTCTCAAAGACACTCTTATTGTATCAGACTGATTGCGTGTAAATGTTTTACTATTTTTAAATTTCTCAAAGCGTATATTGCTTGGAGATCGATCGGAAATAAGCTAGTCCAGTGATACGATTGTTTATTTTTGTTTCTTGTCTTTGGTCGCTATTTTGGGGATGTAGAAAATTTAAATCGTACCTTTTTCAGTTGCTAATGAAGCTGGTCTTTGTAAATAATACTTTTTAGTCCTACCCGAACTGTAATTGTTGTGATTATACTTTGGATTCTTTCCAGAAGTATTTCGTTTTGATATTGAGGAACAACGTCTAGACCGTAGCCACACGTCAATTGTTTGTATACATCTTCTAGACGGAGTGTTGTCACTCCTATCGGAATAGAATATCCTGTCAAAACTCTAATTTGCTGAATTGCTAATTTTGACCTGGAACTTCTTTCGAAATTTAAATTCGATTACACTTTTTCCTTGGAAAACTTCAACTCCTAAACTATTTACTTCTAATTTCAATTTGGATGAGATAATATTCATCAATGATCCTTAAAATGTTCGATTTTCGATGAGAAAACTGAAAGAATATGTATAGAGAAGTATCAGAAGAAGTTGATGAGAAAGGGACGAATAATTCAAAAATAACATAATTTGCAGTGTTTCATTTGGAATATTCAAGTAGCCGCTGATAAAATATTCAAGTCTAATGGAAAACTAAAAAAATGCAACCCATCAAATATACAGAGTAATCAGTTAATACATTTTCCAGAAACGTTTAATATATCATCCATCTTGAATCACCCTGTGTAGCAAAAATAATATCCAATTGCTATTCTACCCATAATTTCGAGAAATCAATGAAATCTTGAGAAAAGGGATAACCTGTATAGTAACAAGTATCCAAAAAATATTTTTTCATTGACATTTCAATGAAGTGTGTTTTTTATATGGTCTAGATGAGGTTTCGATTGTGGTTTTCCCGAACGTCGAGACCGATGAAAAATCGTTTGGGGAAGCCATCGTAGGGTATACCTCGCAGGTCGGAAGGGAGCTTGTAGATTGGCGGCTTGTTGCCAAATGGGCGCACCTCTTACCGTTTCCAGAAACGGCCAAGACGGTCCTGTCCCATCAGAATTGGCTGTTATTTCGTGCATTTTCGATATGTTAGTTGTTAGCGTGTAATTTATAAGAGAGTTCATGCAACGATGCTTAACATTTGTTGTATAAATTCTCTTCGAGTGTATAAATGGGGAAAAGTGTTTTTTGAGGAAGATCTTCGTTGTCGGAACACATCGATGACTATTTATTTTATTTGTTTTATTTTTGTAATTTAGGTTAGATCAGCCGACTTTGATCTTCCTCAGATTATATTTCCTGAACATCTTCCTACCAAGTATTGAATGTTTTTATTGACTATTGTACGATGAAGCAAAATTGTATTCCATTTGAGCCACGCTGTATATATAATTTAATGAGAATCGAATATCATGGTGCTCAGTAATCGAATTATTATTATTATTATTGAAATGCGTTGTTACATTGTGATTTATTAGTGTTGAACCAATCGTATGTATTTTCTTACATAATCTTAATATATAATCATAAGATATATTTACATTTCATCGAATCCAATAGACTTTTTTGAGCTTTACGCGATGCTTGCAATAAATAACCAATTTTGAATATCTGAAAGATTTTCATTTCTATCGCACTTATTTAACCGAAGGAAATTTCTATAATCCTCATCGAAAATCACGAAGATCTTGAAAACAATTGTTCCTTTCTCTTTCGTAGAAGAATTGTTCATTCTTCTTTGACTACATTATGTTCATTTTATATGATTTTTCAAACGGTTCAAGTTCAAACAACCAAACGATGGTGCATGAGGATATCACTGAAATAATTTATCCTTGCAGTAACTCATGCATTTAGTGGAAAAAATAGTGGCGTATTCGCCCCTAATAATTTGGTATATTTTGTTTAGTCGAGGGGCGGAAATTATCGCTGTTCATGTTATGTAACTATCAACTTCAAATAAATAGACTATATCAGTGAATATTGAATATATAATTTGTCAGATGAGCAAGAACAAAACTGCTAAAATATTCTTAAGATTGCGACACTTCCGGTTTTATTCAAAGTTGAGTTCTTCCCGGCAAAACCAGGATCACTAAACAAAAGAGAAATTGAAATACAGGAAGTTGATTTGTGCGAAACTTTTTGACAGTTCGTATCGTAAATAAATGAATAAACGGAACTATCCTACCAGTTTCCAGACCCGTTTGTAAGACCGTGGGCTACGTTAAGTTGGGTTATGTTAGGTTACGTTTCACGTAATGATGACAATCAAGAAATAACGTTGCTATCGATGAATTTTCATTTATGAAGTTCATTTTCAAGTTCCTCAGCTATAGAAACCTATAAGAGGAAGTATTAGAGGATTTCACTTCTGAATGTAGATACATATCTTGCGTTTAACGTAAAGAGATGACGCCACTGTCGCGAAAGATTCTTACAGTAAATCTAAAATAAATATGTGACTAAGGAAAACACAAAAAAATTAATGAAAATATACATATCAAGAATACTTTACCAGTCCGATTCAATAATGTGTCACTTCTACAGGGCTTTAGAAAACTCTGGAAACGGTCGATTATTCGGTAAAATATACAAGGTATCAAAAAAAGTTAAATACAAAAGTTTTATGGTTCAGGTCTTTTTCGTTTTTTTACTTTTTAAGACTTATTTGAAATTTTCAAAACTGAATAACTCGGAAACGGTTAAATTCAAGTGCAATTATTGCTCAAAATTGAAGGACGAATTGATATATCCAATAATATACAGGGGTTTCCATTAGAAAAAATGCAACTTTTGTGTGTCACGACTTCATGGCCAACCCTGTATAATTAAAACTTCAACTGTCTAGTAGACGTTTGAAACCCTAATACTTTTGTATTCAACTTTTTTCGATACCTTGTTAATATATTTTACCGAATAATCGACCGTTTCCAGACTTTTCTGAAGCCCTGTATAGTAGGTACTCGCAAAATTTTAGCGCAGGTTCTTTGATGAATTTCCACCATTCGCAAGATTAATTGAAACCTTGGCCTTGACAGACATTCGCAATAAGACAGAATGTGTGTTGAGGTTGCTTCATGTTTTTGACAACAGAATCTACACATGGTTGTGTGGTTCGCCTGATTGTTCTTAGATAAATTCTTTGGCCTAACTCATTCGCGGCGCCCTTTCAGACCATTCACGAGATTGCTTGTTGATCCAAGCACTTTTGGATATTTTTCTCAGTGCCTTCGCTACGTCACAAGAAGGTCTGGACCAATCGGAGCACCTAGTGCTCCTTCTCGGGCTAGAACATCAGCCTCTCCATAACCATAGTATGGCCATATACCCAACTCTTCGAAGTGTATTTTTGGTGAAGCTGTAATATTGAACCACTATGTGTGATATATCTATGTGAAGAGATTAAAAAACGTTATCTGAAAGTGTTGAAATTCAAAATGGCGTTCAGAAGTAAAACCAAACGTGTCAGATGTTTCTTTGCCACTATCAGAATCATTGAAAATACGATACCATATTGGAAAACTCCATGCGAAATTGTGAGAAGAGAGTTTTGATTTGAAATGTTCGGTACGATTAGTTCACCCTAAAAAATGCTCGTTTTATCGGAATATCAACTACGAAACTATCGGGAATATTCGGAATTCTTTTCCAGATTACTATTCAGCACAAAAATGTGCAACTATGCCTTAATTTATCCAACTTCGCATACCCTAAGATTAGCGAGATCGTTATACTAGCACTGGAAAAATGGACAGCCTGTATAACGATGATTTTTTCCTACTGCCTCAGAGTACTGTCAGCAATCCAGGGATATAATAAAAATAAGGGAAATATATATATGTGAAAAAATTAGTATTTTCAACGAAAAAAAAACTATATAATTGATAATAATTGTACAAAATTCCATCGAAAAACAGATAAACTATACAGGCTGTGAATAAATGAGTATAAAAGATCCGAGGGGATGATTCCTCATCAGAAACTTCATCGGAGCATCCCATGCTGAGATACAGCCCCTTTATTTAAGCGAATTTGTGGTTCAATGCGAAGACGTCTAAACGCATGCGTAATGTCTGAAGGTAGAACATTTACTATGATTTCTACATGTTGTATGTTTTGTTATTTATAAATAAATTTTGTTTATTTCCCTCTCATCATTCAATGCAGGTAGTTAAATATTTTTTTGCTGCGAACTGGTTTATTTTGGGCAAAAAAATTCAGGGACATTTTTTATTTGAATGAATGTTTAGATGGTAAACAAATGATGAGAAGTTACATTGGAAATTAATTGGAGGGGTTGCGTTTTCCACCCCTCACAACCATGAGATAAACCAAATAAATTATTGACTAAGTGTCTTTTTGGTAGTAGAAAATGTCAGGTTAATTTCAATACTGTAACTTTTTTAGTACTCGTGAGAAAATTTTTAAAACAAATTTCCGTTTTTTCGTGCGGTAGTGGGCTTAGTGTAACCACATCCCTCGCGTTAAAGTAGCCGCAGAAGTATTCAAGAAAATATTTGCTGCAACTTGTATACTTGAATGAATATCTTTGAAAATGAATCCAATAATACACCCAACTTCTATAAACGAATTCGAACGATAGTTGTGAAAATTCTACTCAACCCCTGCTTCTATGAATGTGCTCGCACTACCCTGTATGCTCTCCTGCGCACGAAAGTACCGACATCCGCCGAAAACAGCACACTGCGATCAACAAGTCCTCTGCTGCAGGACTCGCAGGACGAGTGTCCTGCCGTCCGTCATAGGAGGACGATCGAGCATCGTGCGCGGAGATAATTTTCGGGAGCAAATCCTGACGCGATGTCGATATCCGTGAAGCTGAAGCTATTCCAGGTAACCAGGATCAAAGGGGAGAAATTCGCTAAGGTTGAATTCAGGGGTGAGTTGATTGGACTAAAATTGGGGGCAGATTTTATTTTCGTTTGATATTACCGAGTTCCCAAAACATTGTGGGAATAATATTTTTTCATTAGTTTCATTCTCAAATTGGGTTGTGTGATTTTATCGTGTATGGAACGTGGTCAGCTTCTCATTTTGGTCTCCTAAAGATAAACCGAACTACAAAATGACTACTTTGTGGAATTCAGCATACTATCATCGCAATAATGAGTTGTCTATCATATACTAAATGTTTAGTTATGTTGAATCCTCAGAGTTGTCATCGAATGTTATACTCGATAACAACTCATCAGTAATGTAGAAGATACCCTACACAAAGTATCTGAAATACAAAATGCATGATACATAAAAAATCAATCCAGATACTAAATACATATAATATTCTGAAAAGGTAATCTAAATACTAGATACTTTCGAATACTTGAAAAACTTTTTTAAGAAAACAACATTTTATTGAACACAAGTTTATTCGTTCGAGAAACAAAGATCATGCGATTGTGACAGAAAATATGAAGGTATTGAAATTGAAACTTTCCACCTTAATGTTTCAATTGAGATTTGGCTAGAACTAATTCCTCAAACATATTGTCGCTCATCTTCCTTTGATGAAGCCTCATGATAATGCCACCAAATGAAGAGAGTCGCTCCACAGGGGCAGAGATGGGCACACAGGTATCATATTTTAGGAATGTTTTTTCCTTTTAGGATGAGAATTTAAGCTTCCAAATCTCAATTGTTGGGGTACTGAAGTTTATAAGTTGCTGGTGCTGCTTGTATTTTTGCCACTAGCAATAGAGGAATTGGAGTCCTCTAGAAACATATAATAACATGTTGTTTAAAGCCTTCTATTTTGTTTCTCTGATCGATTGATCTTTCTTGTCTCAGACAGAACAAGTCCAACATATTCCTTTCGCGCTTTTTGTACCCATTTCTGTTTGAACATAGGATAGGACACTGAGGTTAATATAGCATCGTTTATTGCTGGTTCCAACAGCAAAAACGTTCAAACGTGCAGTATTTCAGATTTTTCATTCTGAGGCATCTGATAACGACGCGATGCGTTCAGTTGCGTTAACGAATAGAAAAAATTACTCTCCCTAAAAAACACAAGGATATATCATTTCTGGTCATTAAAATTTAAGAAAATTAGATATAGTGTTGGCCCAAAATAACTGGAACGTTCACAGATTGAACTCCATTTTATAATTCAGCGTATTTTTGCATGCAATGGTCTTCTTGGAATCGATAGAACATCTTTCGAATATCATTTATTAGCCAATCACACTTTTGTTTTCTGTCGGGCAAGACCAATCAACACGCATCATTAGTGACTACTGAGTATGAATGATTATTTCAATCTGAAACTCCTTCAATTATATCCTAAATGCAGATGGACATTACTAAAGTATTTGTTGGATTCAAGGTATAATCATCCTAGGTGATATAATAAGACCTTCCCAATCATTATCATTATTATAATTAGATTCAGTTATGGAAAAAAAGAGTACATCTAAAATCCTATTCAAAAAATCATAACTATGCTAACTATTTACAATGAAACAAGAGAAAATTTAAATTTCTTTAAATGTCTGTCTGTTATATCTCATGAGAAACTTAAACTTTCAGGAAATTAAGTTATCTTTGGGCCACCGCTCAGTAACGAATGCTTATCATTACTATGATGACAATAAATGAATTCAAGAAAAGTTGTTTGATGAGCTCTCCCACTCTCTGTAAAATTTTCACGGAATCAAATGCCACCAGGTCCGGCTCTAAAAAATAGTAACCCCTACTCAATATCCGACATAAAAGCGAGACAAAAATACTGTTTTTCAGAAATATAGGTTGCCATTTTGTAATCACATTAGAATCACAACAAAAGCATACACTAAACATAACCTCACTATAACTATTACTGCGTCTTTTCCACGATTCAAAACGTAGTCGGAATACAAAAAGCCTGCCCTGCCTGACATCTATATCACCTAAGTCCTGATAAAAAATCATCGATAGATGTATAACAATGTCAACACTTTTCACTTTTCAATTCGTGAATGTTGTCTATCTCAAGCTAATAGCATTGAGGAATATCAGAGTCTTGTAGCCAAAACTTCCATCTAGAAGAAAAATTCAGATAAGTTACTTGGATACTCATGATATATAAGGACACACCCATCATTCAATTATCACGTGTGTTGTCCTAGAATACACGAATTTGGTACTCTCTCCGTCATCGAACAGATTCTTTCTGAGGAAATCAATGCTAAAAGTTCGAATTTGCTTTAGCTAGCAAAAATTTTAATTCGAACTCACTTTGTTATAAGAATAATAATAATGTTCATTCATAAGAAAATATGAATTGACTGAGTCCACATAACAATATGGGTTCAGAATTCAGTAACTATTCAATACTCAACTTCAAGAAGAAATTGAAAACCCTCTTCCACAATTCCATGTAGATGAGAATTTGATTGCTGCGTTGTCATGTTTCTGAAGTTCCTAGAGCATTCAGGTAGCCGTTCTCCATGGTGACATTATGCTTTATCGAAATGTCTGTATGTGTATTGCCGACTGCCAGGGGTGTAGTCAGGGCCGTAGCCTCATAATCATCATAAATAATAAATACAGCTAGACATCAAAATTCATATTGAATTTATTAGTGCTTCCATATTCATCTCTCATATTCATCTGAAACTAGGTCATTTTATATGAAATTCCATTGAGATTCATCTTGCGTATGCCCAGACAAAAGCACTTATCGGAATACACCAAGAAATAACTGAGTAGTTGATTTGTTCATTCAACTTCAATTTTCCACAATTCCTGGGTTATAACTAGACACGTATTGAATTCAATAAATGTCTGGTACATAATGTTAAATACGTCCCGTTCATACTTAATGAAACTCAGATATGTTCCATTCAACGATAATTGAAGTAAATAATCATTTTCTTGTTAGGATTCCGAGTAGAAGATTGCAAAGAGAATATTCGAGTAATGAAGAAATTGCGAACTGTCCTCAAATGAATTCTCGTCAAATGATATTTCAACTATTTAATAAGGTTTCTGCTTTCTAACATATCATTCGTCTGAAATATTTGAGGGTTAATTCAATTCGATAGTTCTCTACCAATTCACTAATTCTAACGTATTTTCCTAAAATCTCATCATAAACCAAACTCTTTTCGTCAGTTTTCAAAAATATCTGCAAGAAACGGAGGAACATGACAAAATTGTATTCCACTAGCTACGTCATCAAAATGATGAAAAAGAACTGTAACTTCAGAACGGTTTTCTATATAAATTGGTGAAAGTTGTTTTACATGAGACAATCAAAATAGCTTGTATCTCAATCTCAATTGTCTTTTCACTCTTTAATCTTCAATTTGTCTTGCAACCGCCAAATTGAATTTGTGAGTATAGTAATTCCACACGAGTAGCTTTTCTTTTTTTTAATTAATTACAAATTAAAAATTCTTTTCATTGCCAATTTTTATTATGTTTTTTCTGTTATACTCTAAGTGAGTACACACTTGTATTGTGCAGCGCGAAAAGAGAACAACAAAACGTAAAACTCCTAACAAGTAGATGTTATAATAAACTGCAATCGCGCAAATTAAAATCCAAATACAACAGGGCAGATATCAAGTTTCAGTTGGAAAAACAATAAAAAACATTTTTCATGATTCAAGAAGTCTTTGTAGTTACTATAAATATGCAACTCAACAGATGATGTGAACTTTTGAGGTTAGGCCACCTTGAAATGACTAGAGGCAAGAGATTACAAGCTTTAGGCTGAACATGTGTGCTTGTCAAACACTCAAAGCTCCTATTGACAATTCCGAGAATATTTCTGACAACAAAGGATGTCCCTAAATTAACATAATACTTGAGAATTTGCTGTCATTTATGCAGTGAAATGTTGATAAAATAAATTGATAGCTGCCAGCTTGAGGTTAGGTAAAATGGAGCGTTACTCGATAGAAAATCGTGTCTTCATTTGAACAATATTACGAAAATAATCGAGGCTTGGTGACCAAAGTTCTGAAATTTAAAACAGAATATGGTCGAAATAATGTCATAACTTCGTCAATTATGAAGAGTTCCATCGAAAAATTCTGATGGTCAGGATTCGTTGATACGCCAATCACACTGGTGGTCCAAAAACAAGGCGATGAAATCGAAACATTGCGTGAAAGTATTGGAAACAATCCAGGAAACTCGATTTCGTGTCGTGGACAAGAACTGCAAATTTCAAGAAGCTCTCTTGAGATCTACGATTCTATGCTTACAAGATTCAACCAACACAACTTAAGACAATGATGGTCATGCATAGGGAAGAGAGTTTGCAGAATGAATTATTGAGCATCAACAAGTGAATGCTGCTTTTTCGTACAGTGTAAATTATGCGAAAGAGGTTTAATTGGATCAAACTTTTTTGAAAATGAGGCTAGTCAAGCAGTGACTGTTATCAATAATAATAATGAAAAGTGTGCTTGATAACGACGACATGATAACACAGTTCTTTTTGCCGAAATTAGATGATATTGATGTAGACATATGTCTCGTTTTAATGATCAGAATTGATCTTCTAGAATGTGTGATTTGATATCATAAGATTTTTTGTAGGGTTATTTGAAATTACAGGTCTATGTCAACAAGTCCACAACACGCGTGCATTGAAGGAGGAATTCGACACTGCATTAACGAAATTCAGACAAACTTATGCATAAAGGTTATAGAAAACTTTGACGAGCCAGTGCGTATTTGTATAAAAACCTGTAATCAATGATTCAATAAAAAATTAACAATTCATGTATTATCAGATGAATAGCATTCATGGAAACTTGAAACACTTCAACTTTGAATATTAGGAAAATATTATTACATTACAATACAGTGCGTCCATAAAGTAACGCCTAAATTCATTATTGGCTAAATGAACAATAAAATTAGGAATTCCCAAAACAGGTCGATTTTTGATTTCAATTTACTATCGTTTCAAATCATAATCTAATATACAGGGTGAACCACTTTCGTGTAATGGCGTCATCACAATTCTTTTCAAATGAAACACCCCCTTTTCTTCAATTTCCAAATTGCCTTTGCTGAGCTGATTCCAAAAATGTATAATATGTTGCTTCAAATTGGTACAGAGTGGGCAAAAATGCAAAAATTTACTAACTAACGTATAGAAATAGAAATAGAAATTTATTCATCATTGAAAATTCTACAACTGTATTACATACATTCATAAAACTTTATCAGACTAGTCAAGAATACAGACACAAACAGTTTAAAATATAGTTGAAATTTGATTATTGTTTTATTTATTTATTATGGGCTGGTATTGTGAGAAATACAATAATTGGTCCATATTTTTTCGATGAAAACTTAACAGGAGCAGTATATCTGGATTTCCTACAGAATACATTAATTCTTGATCTGATCCAGCTTTTTCCTGATATTCAAATACCCACTAATGTAGACCTCAGAATCTGGTTTCAACAGGATGGCGCACCGCCACATTTCACAGTAACTGTGCGCGAACACTTTTCCACAAAGGTGGATAGGAAGAAGGGGACCAGTGAAATGGCCTGCTAGATCACCTGATCTGCGCCCATTAGACTTCTTTTCATGGGGTTATTTAAAATCTAAAGTCTACTTAAACAGACTTGGAAATATCCCTCAACTACAAGACCTAATCAGACAAGAAATACAGATCATAACACCCACTATGCTACAGAATGTTAGAGACGAAAGTAATGCCCGGTTCAGTCATTGTTTGTTTGTTTTTGGAAGTGTATCACATTAATTGCATAACTACTAATTCCATTTAATTTGTTTTCCGCAAATCGTTTGACAATCGAACATCAATACGTTTCCATATTAGCCCAAGTAATTTTATTAGGAATTTCAAAGCACCATTTATTTGGGAATAAAATTATCGCGTTTTTTTTTAATCAATCATTATCTGTCGAATTTTAAACGGTTTGCGGAAAAATAGTATGTTTACCTCGTAGGAAAAGCCACATTCCTGGACTCTATGTTGCTAAGTCTCGGCTTGCGCCTCGACTTAGCAATCGCCCAGGAATGTTAAGCTTTTCCTACCCGGTAAACAATGTACTATTATTACATTCAGTAACGTATTACTTTCCATAAACAATTTTCCTACTTTTTTTTGCATTTTTGCCCACTCTGTACCAATTTGAAGCAACATATTATACATTTTTGGAATCAGCTCAGCAAAGGCGATTTGGAAATTAAAAAAAAGGAGGGGTTCTATTTGATAAAAATGGTGATGACGTCATTACATGAAAGTGGTTCACCCTGTATATTAGATTATGATTTGAAACAATAGTAAATTGAAATAAAAAATCGACCTGTTTTGGGGAATCCTAATTTTATTGTTCATTTAGCCAATAATGAATTTATGCGTTACATAATGGACGCACTGTATAACAAAATGGTAAGTTTTCAGGCGAAATCGATTTATTTTTTGTATTTTTTGAGAAATGTACTAGCGACATTTCAAAGGTCTACAACGAATAGACGGAATTTCAAGAATAAAAATGCTACCCCCGCTTAGGAGGGTGAAGTTTAAACTATACTTTTTGCGTCAAAAGTTGTCCCCCTCATATACGTGTTTCAGGTTTTCCTCGATAAAATCTCTTCCTGTTAATAATACCTTTCGGTACGTTTTCGTTGGGCCACCCTGTATATAAATTTATTCAACAATAGATAGTGGAAAAGTCGCGTCTTCTCATTTGGCTTTCCTGTCCTATATAACGGAATTTCCCTCTCACAAACAAAAATTTAATATTCTACCTTGTTTTCGAGATACCGGATGAATATTTCATTTTGGGATCCCCTTTGTATTTCAGCCATATTTCAACTCACAGAAGGAGTAAAAATTACTCTTGTATAGAATCCAGAAGCGTATTCATTATTGAGTTTCACGAGAAAATATTCTAATATTTAAATCTATCTCCAAACATATAAGAATCATTCCGTAAAGACTTCGCATTTGATACACACTGTACAATCTCGCTTGACCTGAGTGAAAGCCATCAGAACTCGAGAAAATATCAGATTTTCTCCGAGATAAAAATAAGCATGAAATAAGCTTCCAGTTCTTTGTGTCGTATTATTTTCAAACCCTAGGCAAACTCAGGTGAATACAAGGTCACGTATCGCGGCACGGAAACGTAAAATGCGTGTATGTCACTCAACAAAGTTATAATTCATTGAGAATTGTTTATAATTCCCGATTCGTGTATTAGCACGCATATTTATCTATGGAAAAGTCATGCAATTGATTCTTGAAACTCGGCCATTTGGCAGAGAGGACTTTCAATTATGTCATGTGATCAACAAGTGGGATTATCATTCATATTCAATTCTCATATTCAAAGTTTTGGTATTCGTTTTGTTATAATTATCTTCGTGTCAATTGATCACTTTCGGATCAACTTTTTTGCCTATATTGATTTTATGCCTGTCAGCCTGTTATAACTTTGCCGAAATGATTCCACAATGATTCGTTCTGCAGTGCCTTCGAGGTAGATGTCTAGTCTAGAAAGAGATAAATGTTTTCGGCTTATAATAATAATAATTGAAATAATAAAGTTTATTTACCGAATATACATAAAGATAAAGTTCAGGTACATTTGGAAATATAAATATGCTGAATAAAAACAATACATTTTCAACCTGGACATTAAGTTATTCATACCTATGAGATGGACATGTTCCTGCTTATTTTGTCCAGCATATGAGAATGGCTTTGCCCATTTTGACAAGCATATCATGAAAAAAAATAGAGGACGCCAGTCGAGGCTGAAGAAACAAACTGATTTCCTGGCGGATGGAAAGCTCGTTTTGTAGAGATAGAATGGACTTCACATCTTGTATTTTCTACCTATCATGGTGAAATACATACGATATAACCAAATGCATGAAGCGATCAACCCCAAAAGTTTTACCGGTATTCGCTCTACTTTCTGACTTTTTTGGGAAAGAAAGGGTCTTTTCTGGTATTGCACTTCCAAATGTTCAATAATTATTAAATGTTCAAATACGCGATTTTCCAATGTTGAGCGGTATCCTCAAGAGACAGTTCGATAATTGTGTAGCGGAAAATTCCTATACATTCTTACATGTAGCCTACCGCTTCACTTTGAAGTGCAAGGGGAGGCTAGACTGGGGCTCCTCAGATTGTCTGTAGCGTCAAAATAGTGGTGAAAGTACACCACTACAATTCAATGGGGACAACATCTTGCAGATGCCAAGAGATAATATGATCCCTGAATACATCTTCGTCAGCTACACCCTACTTTGGCCCACCAGTACTTGGAGTGCCCAAGAAACTACCTGGTAACTCCATCAAAAGACGAATCAAATAATTACAAAGAATAGCCTGGGATAACTTGTTATTCAGATAAAAGGTGAAAAACGAACTGATGAGATACTTAGATTGAGTAAAAATCAGATAAGACTAGTAACAGGTCTCCTTACAGGACATACTCCTGTTAGAATACATCTTCAAAAGATGGGGCTGTATCAAGGTGACCAGACTTGTAGATTGTGCAGCTTAGAACCTGAGACTATTGAACACATTTTGTGCTATTGTGCTGAACTAAAGAAGAGTAGTGCAACTGGGGGAACCTGATTCAAACCTAGAGAATGTGGGAACCCTGACCTATGCAAAATAGTCAAAGGGACCAATATTTTTTAGGGTATCGGAATAATAGGGGATATACAATAAGTTTCCGGATGCTGTATATTTTTCGGACTCCTGTATTGAAAAAAAAATGTAGCCTACTATACTATACTACAAAAATCATCTATCGTGCGGACTCCCAGAACAGTCGTCTCAGCGCTGATCGGTCATATACGAGAAACATTTTGAATTGCCATAGCATTACTATATTACAATATTATTCGTTCTGCAACAAACAATAAACGTCATTTTATTGAGGAAAGTTTGCCACGTGGTGATCCGCCACTGTTTCATAATGATCGTATTATTAATTTATTGAAAGATCGTACAAAATTTCATCAAAATTAATCGAGCGCCTTCGAAGATTATCTGTTCGGCAGTTGGAAAAAAGTGAGTTCGAGAAAATCGCTTCAGAAGTTTTTTTACGACTTAGGTGTTGATATTTCCATAACAATCTATAACTCTTTTCTATAGTGAATTTCATCACAAAATATTGAGAGGTGATTCTTGACACTTCAAGAAGTTGGAAAATTGAAGAGAAAATCGACCTTCTCGGTACGAAACAATAAAAGAAATTTTCAACAACGCAGTGACCGTCACGATATAGCTATTAGCCCTTGCTCCTAAGGCCCTAATAACTTCATACGTTATGTATCAAGCTTCACGATTGACCTCAAGAACCCTCCAACCTTATCGTATTATTTATTCAAACCAATCTCATTGTCCATATCCGTCCGTTACATTTGAACAGGAGGATGACTCTTGCTAAGGGAATATAAACACTAATTTATTATGAGTTTAGTCATCCTTGGAAGCCTGTTCAGTTTGCAGCTGAATGAATTATGAATGAGGAACTGTTAAACGCCAAAATAGGTTATTAATGATCGAAAGAACTGGACACCTTAATACATCAGTACTCATCTATGAACATGACATGACATAAGAAATTACATTGGACATGACAGTCGACTGACGTGACATTTGACATGCTATTCCACATGGCATTTGACATGACATGTGACATCATGACGATATGAAATTCTTCATTCTCCATTTGAACTTCCAATTGAAAACTATCACACAAGACGGATATGCTAGCTTGGCAACACAAAATAATCGGAGAGTCGACAAAGTTTGCATGGCAGTCTTGGGAGCTTTCAATTATTGTACCTTTGAATTTCCCTGTAGGGTATGACCATCCCTACATTCATTCATCTGAATGTTTCCGTTGTTGCAGGAGTTTCACATCTGACGCGAATCCTGGAAGATGATGGAACAGAACTCATCACAGTGAATCAAGTAAGTTTGTGGTTGAATTTTCAGAGACCCCTTGTATAATGCTACAAGTTTCTCGTTACCAAGATTCGTCATCAAATAATGTTATGCTGGATTCTCATTCGTAATCATTTACAGATAATTATTGTTTGTAAAGTAAATACATTTTCCAGACCTCTATTGGTATTTATATTATTGCCTATTACCTCTTCCACAGCTTTTGAATCGGGAATAAGTTCAAGTGGTCTTGACAAGCAAATAATTCTTAACGTTGAGACACTCTTTTTTTATTAAACAGTATTTATAATCAATACAACGCATCATTTTCATTCAGAAAATATCATATCCCTTCTCAACATACTTATATTAGTTTCACCAAAGTTGTCTACAACTATATTGTGGAATCAGTGTCTATCTTCACTTACTAGCCGATTTAATCTGTCTCACAAATCTTTTCTGAATTGCCACAAATGACGTCACCCTCGGTGCCATGATGAATGCAATTGCAACGTTACCAATTGTTAATGGAATTTCACCAGTAGTTTGTCTGCAAAGTTTTAATTCACCAGTGTTTTTAAAGTATGTGGAGATGAAATTATTCGAACGTAGAAATAAAGTTTGTATTTTGAAAAAGACATATTAGTTTGACTCTTGTTCGAGGATCTCATTTGTGTTGATCAGAAAGCGTACATTATTGATGGCAAAGCAGCAGTGCTGACTCCTCTGCTCGTCAGGTTAGTTGTCAATTTTTTATTCACACGACTGAAAACATCTAAGAGGAATGATGCTTGTATTAGTAAAAATAATGTATCATAAGTGTTCAGCAAAATAATAGACTCTTAGAATATTGTTATACTTGCGCAGATATACAATCCTGAAATACTTTGAGATATACAGGATTATCAGCCTGAGCGGGGTAACATAAGGTTTCCTTGTTTTAAATAGAACACCCCTAGTCGCGAAATCGAAAGGATACTTGTTGAAAATATGGATATATTCATTTCATTCGTTGGTAAGGATAATATTCTTTTTTTTTTCGTTACCCTATTTATTTCACCATGGGTTTCAATTATGGAGCTCAAATAGTTTGATGTATCTACAAGAAATTATCGAAAATACAATTAATTTGAACGTCATATTCAAAGGTTGCTTGATGAGTACGTAAAAATTTTCGGATCGTAAACAAAAAATGCAATTTCCTCAAAACAATTAATTTTAGAGGGTATATCATATGGGCAAAATTTGTGAGCATTAAATGGTCCTACAGGATGGTGGAATAATAAAGTAACTGTTCTATTTGAAAAAAAATGAGTTATGTTTTTTTTTTATATAAAAGTTCTCACGAAAGGAGACATTGAATTCTCCTGAATTAATGTTTCTCTTGAAAGCACCATGTATCAAAAACTGGACTTCTACTGCATTCAGACATTTCAACCATCCTTCACCTTCGTATTCACCAAATATGGGCACCCATTTATCACTGTGAAAGTTTTTTGTGACACCATTCATAGTGCACAAATCATCGTCGAATTTTTATTATTTTCGCCACAGTTTGACAACATCGCGAATCATTGAAAAAACAAAGATGGTATTGGATGCAGGATTTCACGCTGAGTTTGATGGTGAACAAATATATAAGGTAATCTTTTCTAAAAAGCAATTTTTTGTTGCCCCGCTCTGGCTGATCATCCTGTATATCTCAAAATATTGCAGGATTGTATATCTGCGCAAATATAACAACATTTGACTGAAACATTTTTTTGTATTCCCATT
Source organism: Plagiodera versicolora (assembly GCA_037013635.1). NCBI lineage: Eukaryota > Metazoa > Arthropoda > Insecta > Coleoptera > Chrysomelidae > Plagiodera > Plagiodera versicolora. The sequence continues at coordinate 2,816,544 of CM072991.1, read as the reverse complement.
CCCAAGTGAGTAATTCTACTTCCACACACTGAAATGGGCCACCCTGTATATTCACACTAGCTTCAAAGTAAGTTGATGAATAAGGAAATATTGAATTTCCTGCTCGTTATGACAGATGTTGAAGTAAACAATTTCAGCGAATACGATCGTATTGCCATCTCAGAACGATACGATTAGTATCCATGTAGTTCTCATCGACACTTTGGTTCGACAAACAATTGAAAAGTATTTTCACCTTCATATAACTGGCTCTAGTTCAAGATGATAATTCGTATGATTGTGTTTCGCAATGCTAGCTTATTGAGTCGAAAAAGCATTCTCTATATAATGAGCTGTTTTCAGTTATTGTTTACCATCGAAGCGTTTGACATTCGATGTGATTGGCGATTGGTGATTGGATCAGGTGCTGATATCCATCGGGTGATATGTATAACTCTCTGAGACTAATTGTGCGTTTCAGAATCTCACGCTTTCATAATAGTGTGATTAATTTTCTCATCAGTGTTTTATTTTCATACAAAGAATTATTTTTGACTCTTGATTATTTTCATAGCTGGGACGGTGATTTTTGTTTTTTTTTTTCAACTGTAATTCATTTATTGAAATTATTCAATCTAAAATATACATAACACAATGACTGAGAATTATATGCACATCAATAGTTTCATAGTATTCGAAAACCAGATAATGCTAATGAACTTTAACTAGCATACATATAGGTTTCTATGTAGATATATACCCTCTGGGTTCAGAGCCGAATGAGTAATAATTGATGATTTCAGGAGAGCGGAAAAGGGGGTTGGAAATGTTATGAATGTGGCAGAATATATACAAGAATGAATTATGGATATGGCACGAAAAACTTTGGTTTGGATGCTCGATGGATAACAGAAATAAAGCAAAGTAGATGGGTTGAAGTTCTTCATATCAACATGCCGTGGTTTAATATATTCGAAGTTCGAACCATACTTTAAGGGTATATTCCTTGAAAAGTCTGAAGTCGAAAGTGCCTTATTAACTTCTGCTTGAAACCTTATAGTCGAGGAGAATGTTGCATACAGTAATGTGATGGTTCGGAAATCAATAATTTTTGCACTTACACAGATATAATTGAAGTTTTTGTTAAAAATGTCCCCCGCTGCTTCATAACACATTTCCGCTCCTCTGACTATTGAAAACGTTGCTCTCTGAAGAGTATCTGGATCGTCTCGTATGAATGCAGCTGCAATCATGATATCTTGGATTGGTTCATCTCTGGTTTGTGATTCATTTATATACACTAGTTTTCCATGTGTCCTCAGAGATAATCGTCGAGAAGCATTAGTTCAGGTGATCTCGGTGGCCAATTGAATGAACCACCTCTTTCAATCCACTGGTGAGCAACGTTGATCGACAATAGGGGTTAAGGCACTCTAGCTATGGATATTCAATCATGGGTCACCCTGTAAAAGAGTAACGTGACAAAAGTATATCATAATCTTACATGATTGAGAGTGACGCAATGCTATTTTCCTTTTACTGGCCATCATTGTACACTGAACCAAAAAGTGGTGTAAATACAATAAAAAAGTTCGTTAATTTTAATACACTGAAAAATTCATCAATATAATAAAACTCGATCATTGAGTAATGATATCAATCAATAATTTCGTTGTATCGATGAAAAATTCATGATATTAACGTTTAACAGGTTGATAACCTCCTTTCTAGGGAAGTTTAATAAAAAAAGACAGCGAATTTGAAATAAATCTTTGATTTTCCAGAAAATATCAAGCCCTACCTGAAATTCATTTGTTTTGTGGTTCATAATTATCGATATAATTAAGTAAGTCTGTCACAGAAAACTATTAATTATTAACTGAACCCACGCTATGATATCAAACAGAACGCAGTATAATAAGAGTCATTGTGTTCTCACTAATTACTTTTCAACAATGGAAAAACGTGAATGGAAAATGTGTTTCAATTTAATGATATTCCTCACGATTCCGCTGTAACTCGATCCACATTCTATTCGAACGAGTTATGGGGGAAAAACGTGAAGGGAGAATGAATAGAACTCCCTGTTAGTCCTCCATATAAAATAAGTTGTATTTGAATTTCGAACATTTAGGGAGTTACCAGCAACATATCTTGAATCAATCAACCAATTTCAATGTTACTTATGGATACTTGTTACCAGTGGCAAATTCTTTGGGCGAGGCTCTATTAGAAAAATCTTCACATCATAGCAACTTTCACCTATTTGCAATAGTAATATCAATTCCATTTCTGAGCTCACGACCTTCTCCTCATGGACAAAGCAAGTTAAAAATATAGATAATAAATAAATATGAATATTTGTCGAGCATATGGGAAGTTTTATATGAAAAAAGATAAGTACAAATATATACAGACAAAAACAATAAATGATTGATAAAATTGCGTTACAATAAATATACATAGAACATTTTAGAAGTTTTGAAAAAATGAAAGACGAAAAGAGAAGAAAGGAAAATGAAACAAGTTTTAACATACTTTAATCATTCCAGCATCATTTCACAGTATTTGATATTACTGCTGAGTGTATAGGGAGTGTAAACAAGATACTTTTCATGTTCCTGCTTCTGTTACTTGTATTGCAAAATCTCCTCAATGTTTGTTCACATCATAATTATAATTTTCATTTGTGTATTAATTCAATGAAGAAGGATATTTGTTTTACATTATTCAGGGTGGGCAGGATCAAAGGTATAAATGAAAATATCGTCCAATATGGAGATTTCGATACAAAATGACAAATTAATGACGTCATAGCTAACACAACCATGACCCCCACAGGAATTATTTGTCAAAATCTACGTGTTCCGATGAACTTTCACTTCCGACCCTCAGAGAATGCAGATTTTCACAATGAATCGATCGATCACATTGTTAACCGAATGTCTATTTTTTTCCAGACATTCGATTGGCCTGTCGGGAGACCTGTCGAAGAAGATGAATCTCTTCTGCTGGAGCTCTACACGCGTAACCGTTTATTTTCTGATAAGCTAATAGGCTCCTATCGGATCGTGCTAGAAAAGGCAGTGAAAGATAGCCAGATATCAATCTCCGACAATTTGCTAGATGCAAATAACGAAGCAATAGGGGTGAGTTTCTTGCGAATCGTATTTGACGTCATGATAAACGACGGAGGAATCCAATCTACAAATCTACACTGATGTCTTCTGGTTTCTTGATTGGAATCTATGGCTCTCAACTCTTTCACTTGTACTGAAACAAACTGTGAAAGCTTTCTTCCATAAGAATTGGAACAGATATCAGCATTTTTGCCGAAAGTGCATCGATCAATCTTGTATGTTGATGTGAATGCGCATCTCTCATATATTATCGGCACAGAAAATGCTATCAATGTATTATTTCATAGTTATTGCTGACATTGAATGATTTCCTCTGTTCTCAAGAAGAGAATTCATAAAGTTTCACTCTTATCCTCACATTGAAACAAAATGTCTACCAAATTCCTTATAATCATTTTGGATCTGCAAAATTGTATTTTTGGTGAATGCGAAGTTCAAATCTAATATTTAGTAAATACGCTTTGTTTCAACGTGAGTTTATAGTTTTGAAGGATATCGATAAGAAGTTCCACAATCATTTTTGCATTGAAACAACCTAAAAGAGATTTTGTCCACCAGATCGTTTTGGGCCAAGAAAATGGCATATTTGCCGAATATTCATCAAACATATTCGGTGAAAGTTACATGTATTATAATTGACAGTTTTGGTGCAGGCACAGCAAGTTCTCGATATCATTTCGGTGAGTTTCAGCGGTTGTTAATAATCTGCCACAAACACGAAGTTGAAGTATTGGAAATGAATACGTGTTTCGATATATTTGTATGACAACTGAAAGATGATGAATTGTTTGAATTTTCTTATGTATTCTCTACTCCATGCACATGGCCACCATAAGAATGATGAATGCTGTATATCGAAAACTATTCCTTGTGGAGACTTACAGTGAAAATCATTGCTATGTTTTCAAGATGGTCGCCAGGAGGACTTACTGTCATCTGAAACTTACAAAGTGAATTTTCAGCGGAATAGACTTGGTGAACCCACCAAACACATTTATACATTTTGGAATTGACCCTTATTGCAATAATTCTTGAAAAAAGTTCGAAGTTCTTTCAACGTTCCATAAAAGTGATTTTTTTTTAATTCAATCAATGTTTCATGGATCATATCTATCACAGTTATAAGTAAGTTAATTCACGACATCTTCCATGCGTTCAATCAAATCCCAAAATGAAGAATTTAAACTATTCTGAGGAATTATGTCTTCATTTAATTGATGATTGAAGAATCAGATGAAATTTGACTCTCATGTATGCATATAATTGCTGTTCCTGTCTACTCGAGTTCATGAAACGAATTCGATGGAGAAATCAATTCCGGAAATGATAAAAAAATTTTTTGAAAAAAAAAAAGTCAAAAGTGATCTCATATACGTAGTATTGAGATATCAAATTCTTACCACTTTCTGATGGAACACCGCATTGTCGAAAATATTGTGTGAAGAAATTCATGTGTCATCAACATGTTGTATGAAGTGTAGTCGAGAATATCGAAAATAGATTGAGGTGAATTCTCATCGAATTCGATTGAGCATTGAGCTTCGCAAGTTCGACTATGGAACATCCTGTATAAATGAAAGGAAAATACTGAATATATGTGAATTGTAAACCGACCTAGTGCAACTAACGGGACAGTTCAAATTCCAAATACTCTTAGGAATTTCATCATTGATTTTGCAAAATTATACAGCACACGTTTAATTTTGTATCATCTATATGGCGTACGCTGGTTAATCGAATTTAAAGTTTTGGTGAATATGTTGCCTAGTGGATTCGAGTTTAAGGTGGATTCGAAATGGTGGGTGAATCGTAAATATTTGAATAGACACCGAATACTAAGCACAGAAGTGAATGTATTAATGCGACGTATCCTGCAACATACGTTCAGAAATGTTATTTATCTACGAAATAACGGATTCCTACATTGAATTCGACTATTCGATGAAAGAAGTCATACCATTTTTCATTATTGAATAATTTATTTTTGCTCTTTTTTTCAGTAATTACATTGAATTCAATTGAAAGCACTAATTTTGAACAATTCACAAAATATTTTTGATCGAGTGAACACAAATCCGCATATCGTTATTCAAATGAAGATTTTGTCCATTTCACTTGTTCGTAGGAAACCGTATCTATACGTCGGACGTGAGAAAATCAAAATTGCACACTCTGTCATAAGATACGTTCACGTATATTGTCAACTCGCATTCGTATGGATTTTAATGGCTTGTTTTACTGATGAGTTGATCATGTTTAAAATATTCCAAAATCACCATATTTCATAATCTCAAGAAAAGACTGAATTTTTGAAAATACGAAGTAGTATACTTGAAAATACACCGAATTGAGAGCAGTTCGCTGTTATCAAAGAAAATAATAATTAACGTTTCTTCAAAAGAAACAGGTTTCAAGAAAATCATCATTTCACATAACAGACTGAAATTACCATTATGTCGTTTGACTTGAACTTGATCTCAAATACTACGATCGGAAAGAGGGAATTTTGAATCGAAAAATCTTTACTTTCCTGAATATTCCCTGTTTTCATTGAGGTGTTCGAATTAGGACTTTACATAATCCACTATAATTCCCATGTAAATTCATCAGTATAGAAATTGGATTGTTCAGGAATCGAATTAGGATAAAATTGTTCTCCAAACACTCATTGTATTGATTCTTTCGATAGTCTCCTACTTTCACAATAAATGATCAATATATACAAGGTGATTCATTGAGAAATTGGCATTCTGAAAGGGTAGGTAGAGGTCGCCTAGGTGGTTCTGAAAAACCCAAATGTGATGGCTCTAGCACCCTGTATAACCGAGATACAGAGTGTTTTATGTATTTCTCTTATTTATTTACTGGCTCATTACGATCCGCATTGTATATTTTATTAATTTTCACAACATAAACTCATAATCCTGTATGCTACCGAATACCGAATGAATTAAACTAATAAACCAGGTACGGACTTGAAAAAATCAAAGGAATTTCATCAGTTCAATACAACATCTTGCATGACGAAATTTCGAAAATTCGTTCGCATATTTTTAAACAAATATGGTTGGCCATTGTGCATACCATTCTTGTACCTGTTGACACATTTGTCGAAGAATATATCTTCTGCTCTTATCATATCTGCAAACGATTTTTCGAAATTTCGTCATACAAGGTGTTGTATTGAACTCTCATAAAACACTCTGTATCTCGCTTTTACAGGGCGCCAGACCCATCATATGGGGTTTTTTTTAGAACCAGCTAGGTGACCTCTACCTACCCTTACAGTATGTCCATTTCTCAATGAATCACCCTGTATATCGATATACCTACTCCGGTCAAATCAACAGGTGTAAAGTTGGCAGACTACACCTGTCTCCAGATTATTGTTTATATTCTCATGATCGATTGGATTTTCCTTCAATTACATTCACATTACGTATTCCGGATTTTTTTCACCAAGCTTTCAAACATATTGCATTCTAGGTCACCGTCGATTTCGAAGTAACTTACACACCTCCAGACGACTCCATAGCTGCCTACGATTTCCTGGAGGATGACCAACAAATGCTCATTGACATCGAGCAGAACATAGCCAACATTGAGCGAAATCTCTCGTCGGGTCGACAGGAGACAGCTGACAGAAAGTCGGGGACCATCAAGAAGGCGATGGCTTCATCAACGATCGGGAGTAGTCAAGAGAGGAGAAAGGCGACATTTAGGACTGTGAGGAACTTGATGAGGTGGGTTGACATGAGTGTAGTTTGTCATTTAATAGGGTATACTCTGGGTGGAGAAAAATCCTTGAAATCTTCCAAATGGAAGTGATATATTTAGTATGGCTGATATGTCTGTGTATCTCTGTTGGTTTTCGTCTGGAAAAGACCATCACATATTTGTGGAAATGAAATTATACAGTGCGGACGATAAGTCTTACCCCTTCCCTTTAATCTGCGTCACTGAAGAAGAAACAGAAAAACGCCCTGACCAGTTGATCTTCATTCCAATTGAGGTAATTGAAACAAGAAAAATGTTAACCCTCTCACCCCTCCTCTTTATAGCTACAATCAGTTTTTTTTTTATGGCGAGCGATACATCGTTGGTGAAGATTTTGAAAAGCTCAACAAATAATTATCATATTCAATTTTCCTGGACAGGAATACGAATGGAAATAAATGAACAATAAATATTGAATAAGATCTTAGAAAATTAATCGAATCAACAAATAATTATCACTCATTACTTAATTACTGCAATTAATTCAAATTTACTTTCTGACGTCACAAATCCGTTAAGTGGCCACAAGATCTAATTTCTATGGACTTTTTTCTTATGGGATTCAAAGTGTATGCCAGCCATTCGATGAAACTTGATGAACGTCAAGAAATATCCGAAGAACGCAACTGAACTTATATGCACATCCTATACAGAGTGGCCCAACAAAATGGAAGATATTTTAGGGAGAAAAACAAGATTAACTTCAACAAAACGGTATTCCCATTTGAAATTTAGGGGATGCTACCCCTTCTCAGGAGGGTAAAGTTTAGGCTATACTTTTGGGGTCAAAAGTTGTCCCCCTCATATACAAAGTTGACGTGTTTCAGGTTTTTCTCGATAAAATCTCTTCCTGGTAGTTATACCTTCCGGTACGTTTTCGTTGGGCCACCGTGTATAAAGGGTTAGAAGGAACACATAATTTTCTTTTGCAAAGAAATTAATGAGGAACATTCTGAACACCCCCTTCAGTAAACAAGTTGTTAATTAGAATAATTTATTCAGTTCATTCTTCGTTTAAGATTTCATTCGCTATTGTTTATTATTTTTTTTTATTTGTATATTTATTCAAGAGAATAAGAGTTAGTAATATTTCAATTCTACTTTCGAAATCGTTTCCAACGTCATTGAAAAACTGAGGGGGTGGCTATCAAGGCAGTCTTGTATAACGGTAATTGAAGGACAGATGAGACTTATCGACACTGTATAAGGTGCAATTCAGAAGTTTCAGGACAATTTGGATGAAATCAAAACCGGTCATTTGTTTTTCAATTCATTCATCAGTATCACTTCTCATTTTAAAATAGAGGAAAGTTATCATTTTTCTGGAGTAATAACCTGAATATAATTTGGTTATCTGAGGAAACTCTTTGGACTACTTGAATAATAAGGTTATGGAGGTGAAGCCAAATTTTTGTGGAATGAAATGAAAATGGGATTCAGCATATTTATGGTAGAAACTGTAATCGGAAAGACTGCAGCTTCTGATATATTTGGTCATGACATGTCATGTTTGTTTATAATAGATATACTAAATTTCATTTCATGCGAAAATTTGGCTTTATCTCCGTAACTCTACTATTGAGGAATAGAAATATAATATGCTAATTGAAAGGGATTTCAATCATCTTCCCAATTATATATAAAATAAAATTTACTATTTTCAAAAATATTCATGTCATACTAGTCAAGATATTTTTGAATATTCAGTTGTTTTCATCTGGTAAGTCATTTGATAAAATTAACACTGTTCTTGAAACTACTGAACAAAAAAATAATATAGCCTTAATTTCTCAACAATTCCCCTGGAAGTCTCCTCCTTTCATTGTATATTCTATCTTCCATACCATCACTCTCAGTTACAAGGGCTCTTTCCAAAATCACTCTACCCTCTTTATATTTCTGATTCTCTTCAGTAGCAAATTCATACATCCATCCCAATTTTGTATCACAAGATTTACAAGAAACGTCCCTCACCATATGACGTCCAGTCAACATAACCCTATCCTGAACTTCACTATATGTCAAATTCACGACTTTATTGAACAAAAATGCTCTACCAGTAGCTCCAGTGAATCTGGTACTTATCAACTCTGACCGATTCGTCAAATTCGTTCCACAATTCGCACATGAAAAGAGACGGCTTCCACCCATGTGTTCTAGAAAAATCTTCCCCATTTTGGAATATATTATAAATATGAATTTATTACTTTGAAATCGATTATCTCAACTTTTCTGCTATCAACAGATAGAAGATAGTTTTTTTGTTATAAACAGAGCATTTGTCGACGATTATTCAACAACCCTGTATAATGTAGAAATAAGTTATATATGCAGAACTGATACGTATACCTTTGCTGTGCCCCAAATATAGAGTTTTTATGCACGTAAATAATACAGAAATGAATATAAATGCAGTCATGTTTAGAACAGAAATTATGGGAAAAAAGGTGATCTCGAAAACGGTAGAGAATATGTTTACATAAAAATTGAGTAAAAATATTAGGGATTTCATGACAAATATAAAAATATTATAATAAATAGGATGTTCCATTTGAAATGGAAGATGATGCTATTTTTGGTAGAAAAGGCAACGTTGTATTGCTGATCAATGAATTACAACCACTTTTTGATGTAACAGTAGTTTCAGAAGTAAGCTACCTCCTGTTTTATGGATACAACTAAGACACCATCCACCATGACCCACCCTGTATCACATTTTGCACGATATCTCAGCTGTTTTATTCCTGAATATAATAAAAATCAGACACAACTACACTAACGGCTAGAAAATCAAACGACAGACATTCGAAATAAATTAAGCAACTAGAAGATAAAAAACTTTAACCAAGTCCTAAAACTTTCGAATCACACCTTTTATTCACCGAGTTAATTTCCAACTTCAAAATTCCTCCCTCCAACAAATGTTTCTCTGAGCATTGATTCCTTTGTTTTTTGTCAATCCCGTGCTTTTTCGCAGCTTCCTTTCGAATATTCCCGGAACAATATGAACTAAATTAGCAGTAGTAGATGGGAAACCCAGAAGGGCTCACTGGAAACCCTCCCCAAGTTTGTTATCTGCATTAGGATAATACCGTTGTTTCCTCCCTAACCAGTAGTAATTCGCCACCGTTACCGCATTTCTACTGGGTGTTTATCGAAGAGCAATTAGCATCAATGTATCTGAAACTGGTGATGAATGTATGGCGACTATCTCTAACGATGATCGAGTGGGTTTTGGGGACCGTCTTAAACACACTGATCTGATGATTTGACGTCTCTTGAAAGAGACTTGAATATTCACGTGTGTGTCTATGAGCTAAGAGAGGTCTGAACTGTGATGTGGATTTCGTCTGTCGATCTGTATATCTGAAAACTTTGGTTTCCCAAGAGTTTTTGGAAAGAAAACAGATGAAGTATAAAATTGTGTGGGAATGAAAGACAACAAAACATGAGGTAAGATAGAGTAATGGACATAAGGATCCTGTCGAAAAACAATTCTTGAGTTTAGGTAAACTACAAAGAAACGGAGAACAATGATGATAAACAAACAGATATTGCGTTCCTAGATGAAAAAATCGTTTGAATTGGCAACAATATAGCGGAGTATCTAAGAAAACACGTGGTGGACAACAGTTTTTCATTAATTTCTTATAATGCGTATGCATGTTGATTCAGTCTTCTTTAATAATTCCTTATATACAACTTTCTACATTTAATGCATTTTTCATCAATATTTCATACGTTTGTAGCAATATTTTTATAAATCTGGAACACTTTTGTGATTTTAATGCACCTTATCATGCGCATGACGATATAATTCACTTCATAATTTCATATAAATCGAACACATTTCATTCATAAAACATTTTTTTTTTCGTTTAAATGCATCAATATCATTGTATATTTTTTACATGATGTCACAGATAGGAAATTTTATTGTTTGTTTGGGTAAATTAGGTAATTTTATCGTTTATTTAACTATTCCCTACCTTTGTTATAACTTTCTTGTGGAACGACTACTACGGTACTTATCGCATTTCAACTTTGTTCTTATTGTTTTGTATGCAGATGAATTTTATACTCACCATGAATAAAGCTTATAATTTTAATCATCATTTTCATCATCATTATTATTATCATTATTATTATTATTATGTTCTACCACATTTGTTTACTCGAAGCTGTATCGCAAGCAAGTATTGTAATTTATATGGATTTCACTAAAGCTATTGACAGGCTCAATCATAGTTTGCGGTCGAATAAATTGTCAGTGCTCGGTTTTCCAACGAGTTTATGAAACTTTTCAGGTGTCACCTCAACAACAGCAAACTGTAGAGGTTTCAAATTGGGTGAATATATATCACGTAATCAAGAATTCCTCAGGGGTATAATCCAAGGCCTCTCCTGATAAACATATCCATTAATGATATCATTGAAGTTTGTGATGTCCATTGTTTGATATATGCCGATGACATGAAGTTTTTGCTGAACTTTCCAAATGTTCGAAATGAGTGCATGTAAACAGGTTAACCTTGAATATTTCCTTATGTCAGGTGATATATTCTATTTATCATCGAACTGTATGAGAAAGGCTTAGAAAATTGATGATACTATTCTGGCTTGAACTGAAACATTTACTAGACTGGGGGTTACTTTCGATCCACACTTAACATTTCTCTCTCATAAAGATGATGTGATTTCTTCGGCTGGTAAAGAATTCTCAAATGTGTCTACTCTAAAAATATTACATTATGAGTTTGTGCGATCAAAACTTGAAAACTCTTCGGTGGCCTGGTGTCCAAATTTCCAGTTTCAAATCGACGAAGTTGAGTCAGTCCATCGACAACTTTCCAAATTGATTATATTCATCAAACGATCGGCTTTACTCATGATCGCCTGTTTTAGCGTATATCATTTGAAAAATAATAAGATAATTTTTACATTTTCTTCTCGTTGCTATATAACTTTTCATTCACCTACAGCACAAACAAAATTCTTGAAGTACACTATGTGTCATTGTAATGCATTGGGTAGATAATTGGATAATATTTTTTTTGTCATGTCTCTCATGAATTCGTCATGCACATGATGAAATGAATGTTGATTATAAGGAAATCAGAAATGTTTCCAGTCCTGTATATTCATACAATACCAACAATATTGAATTAGATGGGGAAAGTAGTATATAAAATATATAAAAAGAATAAATGATGAGCCTCATGGTTTTTATTGAGAAACGATCTTGAAGCCCATTATCGAATAACAGATAAAATTATTCTAGATGTTTAATGAGAATAAAATCAAGGCTGAATATCAAACAGTGATCTCAAATCAACAACAAAAATTAATGTCTCCATTGCGCAATAGAAACTTCACAAATGATTTTTCTTCGTCCCAAAACTGTGTTCGACAACATGATAATATTTGCTGTGTGTCAATGAATTATTTGACACGCGTTATTCTGGAACCCATACATCATACCTCGGAAACAATTTAAAAATTCATGGGCGAGTCCCTGAATCGATACAAAAAGAGCATCCACATCACATTTTGTATTCTTCTACTACTTCCGCGCCATTTCTCACGAGCCTGATCCGAAAAAAATTAAATGATGGTGAGTAAACAGGAATATCGAAAACAAATATTAGCATTCGATAATTAGTTTTTCTTGAAAAGAACACCTCTTCAAGGAATCTTTGAGAATAAATATTTATAATTTCTTCCAGATAGTTTGGAATACTTTGATGACATAGGGTTTTAAATTTATAGTTATCGTTGATTCATACAGGGTGTTCAGTTGAGGAACGGAATTAAGCCACTACAGGGTGATTCTCATAACTGATTCATTAGGGGTTAATGGGACACTAATACGGATCAATGCGACCTATTTTCCTGGAATATTTTCAATAAGCTCGTACTTCCGGTTGAACCGGAAATGATATTGTTGCGTTCAGGGATGGATTTACCTGAAAACACCATCTGTCGCTGGGGACGTAGCCTGGAAATAGGAAACACTCCTCGACTCTAGACAAATTGAACACTATAGGGTTTCATGACGACACATACACATACACTGTGTCCGTAAAGTATGGAAAAAATTAATTTTTAGCTAAATAATCCTGAAACACGTCGACTTTTGATTTTAATTTACCGTATTTTAAAATAATAATGTAATATACAGGGTGAATTACGTTCGAGTAATGACGTCACCGTCATTTTTTTTAATGGAACACCACCATTTTGTCTCAATATTCGGATTACTCTAGCTGAGCTGATTTCAAAAATGTATCACATGTTGATTCCAATTGGTACAGGGTGGACAAAAATACAATAGTTTTGTGTGTGCTCATAAAGTAACGCGTAACATTCTTTATTAGGTAAATTAACAATATTATCAAAAATACTTATTATCTAGTGGCAATTGGTTCAAATGTAACACCCCGTAGTTTGCTACATGTTTAGAGTAATAAAAATGAGCTGTTTCCAAACATGTTCGGTACTTGTGGTCTAGCAGACAGAATATTAAATCAACATTGGAATCAACATGTGATACATTTTTGGAATCAGCTCAGCTAGAGTAATCCGAATATTGAGACAGAATGGGGGTGTTCCATTAAAAAAAAAATGACGGTGACGTCATTACTCGAACGTAATTCACCCTGTATATTTCATTATTATTTCAAAATACGGTAAATTAAAATCAAAAATCGACGTGTTTCAGGATTATTTCTTAAAATGACCTATTTAGTAAAAATGGATTTGTTCCATACTTTACGGACACAGTGTATATAACAACCTTAACGAGGACAATATTACACAATCGAAAAACTTTACAATGTTTCAACATAACTCATACCTTGAAACAATACAGAAGCTGATGGCCATTTTGCCAGGGGGACACCAAAGAAAGGGAAGAAATACTCGCACGATATTATAATGGAACTTCGCGACGAAATCGTACCACTTTGTTATCATTACTTCCTCATACGAGAGCTAGAAACGTCGGGAAAACAAGAATTTCAGGTAGGCCAGTTTTCAGATAGTCTCTTTCTCTCTCATTCTTCCGCACGTGACACAGGCTGGCGGTAGTTAATTAAATGAAATAAAAAATCTCATCTCAATTTCCATGTAACCATTTGAACTGATGTTCATTTTCGTACTTGAGATTGAGTATTTTCTCAATTTTGTACAACAATAAATTATTATTTTGACGCCGCACAGTGGTCCAAAAGCCCAATTTCCTGGCCAAAACCTCAAAGGTTAATGGATTTTTCTGAAATTTTCAGATTCATAGTTTTTTGGGTCACTGATTACGAAAATGGAAAAAAAATCAAAATTCAAAATGGCGGACCCAAAATGGCAGACATTTTTTCCAAAAAATAGTACGTTTACGCTGAAATTCATTTTATAAGTGTTTTTGGGTCGCTGATTACGAAAATGAAAAGAAATCCAAATTCAAAATGGCGGATCCAAAATGGCGGACATTATTTTCAAGAAATAATACGTTTGTGCTGAAATTCATATTATAAATGTTTTTTGGGTCACTGATTACGAAAATGAATAGGAAAAATTTATTACGAAATAAATAGGAAAAATTTATTATTGCAGAATTATTACAAACACAATATGTGTGGGGAACATTATTCTTTACTTGGCTGAACTACATGATTTCCTCAAATACAGATCAATCGCTATCAGAGCTTCCATCGCAACTTTCATTTTCAGAATTATTATCTATATTAAGTACATCATCTGCGTCGTCGCCTCCAAAATCGAATTTTTCATAACTGAGTGCTCTGTCATCTGACGCACGAATGCACCAAAACTGCTCCATACAGTACGGTTTTTAAACCAAAGGGGCAAGAAAGGGCAGGTAATGCCAACATTCTACATACTTTTATACGCGTAAAACCGTTGCAACTTTTTCAGGATCTCTTGGGATCATAACTAATTCTCTACAGATATAAAAGAAATTATGGAAAAAAAAAACAATTCTGAGTGCCGACATTTCATTCTTAATAACATCTGCAAAAATGCACGTAATGATTCTCGCAGTAAAGAATAATATTCTCCATACATTCAGGAACATCCTCCATTTTGTCGCAAACGTTTTCACAAAAAACTGCGTTTCTCATGACAATTTTAGTCAAGCGCACGAAACAGGTCATGGGCCGCCATTTCCCATGTAGCGCGATAACGGGCAAGTTTGAGTGTGTGCCCACGGCCAAGTATTGAATATATCGACCTAAACTTTTGGATTATGAAACTCTCATTGTACCTGGAGGAGAATATGAAGCTTTACCTCTTTGGTAACTTTTGATTTTTGAGGTTTTGGCCAGGAAATTGGGCTTTTGGACCACTGTGCGCCGTTCTAATCCAATGTATTCCATTGTTTCCAATCCTTTCTCTGTAATTTATTTGACAACTATTTCTAGACCAAGCAGAATGATACATCACTTTTCTCTTTCATATAGGTCTGGCAGAAGATTAACAAACAAATTAATGTCTGGCAATTCAATCCTCGGTTTTTAGATACCTAAATAACATCACATCAAAATTTCAGCCATACTAAAATATTTTTTTTGGAATTTCAAATTGCAGTTTGGCACAGTTTAAACAACAATAATAATATTTGGCAATGATGAATTTATGTTGTAAACATTCCAATAAAAGTAATGAAACAAAAAAACTTGATTTGAAAAATTGATATTCCACCTGTACAGGTACGATGCGCACAAATGAACGCAATCATTACCGCCAACCAGGTAGTCTGTGTCACGTACGACAGAGTGAGAGAGATGGCATATCTGAAAACTGGCCTACCCGAAATTCTCTCTCAAAAACGTTGCTAGCTCTAAGACTATTTCCAACGTCTCACACGGGACTTCCACGACTGACCTCAATTCTCTTTGTTCGGTCCCTCTCTGTTCGGTCAACTCTCCTCACCAAATCCATGAATCCAGATCAGCACCGTCATCAAAATCGTTCTTGTGATTTTCTTCTTGTATAAACACATTTTACATAATATAATTTGTACTGACCTACTTTCATCATGGACTTGTAAGAAGCAGTGCATTGTTTATAATAATGATGGAATCGAATTTGAAATATAATTATACTTGGTATTTTACTGTATTGGATTACGAAAACTGTTTATCATGACAATATCAACTTTCAAATGTTTCATATGTTCATTCACACACTTTCGAGTTTAACGTAGAATTCTGGACCAGTTACATCTTGAATCGCTTGTCTATCGTGATTTGTTTTTGAAATATTTCATTTTCTCGAAAAATATTGTTGAAATTGATATTTACAGAGAAGATGTGGAAATAAGCTGATTCGTCCTGTGTTTCTTTTCACAAGTGTGCTGTGAATGGTTAAGAATTTTATAGTTGTCGAATAATATCAACATCAAAATATTATACTAGGTATTCAGCTGGCTATGACCAATAATAGAAATTGATGAAATTTATAAAACATCCTTTATATCGAAGACCCCACATACCACATAGGCTGTCCGTTTTTCGTGTGCCACTATTCTGATCTCGCTTATCTTAAGAGTTACTTATATCGATTGATCGGGGTAATCTTGTAGACAATGGGTCTGAATGATAATTTGAAATAAAAATAATAAAATTATAATTTTGAAATTTAAATGAAACTTTGCACAGGCAGTTTCATGTGGAATTTTCGAATATGCCATCGTCTTTTCAGTGATTCCCAAAATGGCGGTGCCTGTCAACTTCGGTTTTCCTTATGATCGCCATCTTCATAAACAATGTTTTTTGATTGTTTCATATTCTCTTCACATTGATGTATTACACTTAGTGGTTCGAGAAAAAAAAAACATTTTACTCCTGTTGTCAACAACGTTTCGACAGATTTATCAGATTCCGAATCATGTTATCCATGTATGTGCTAAAGAACAAAGGGTAATGTTACAAATTTATTACACTTTTTATAATTATTATTGTCGACCTCGAGTGTCGACTGTGGAGTTGGGGCACATAGCGCCTCCAGACGTATGGGTTATCCCTTGACGTCCCTCAGATAGCTGGTGGCTCTAATCAAATATCTCTCCCCAAAAGGTCAGGATATTCCTGATAGTGCCTTCCTCGCATTGGAAACCCTGTGGATCTGGATCGCCTAGGTGGAGGCGCCTCTTCTCCATTACTGCAGGGCATTGGAAGATGATATGCAGTGAGGTTTCATCTTCTAGTTCACAGAATCTACATAATGGGTTTTCTTCCAATCCCATTCTGTGTCTGTGCTTCCGCAGAGTACCGTGATCGGTCAGAATACCGATGATCACTTTTGCGTTCTTCCTACTCAGCGTGAGTAGTTGTTCTTCCCATTTCTTCATTTGATCTGGTCTAATGAAGATCTTGGCTATTCTGCACCCAGGGGCATTTCTCTATGCCTCCCTGCGCTTTGCCGCAGTCCAGTCATCAATCTTCTTCCTGATGACTGTGTTGCAAATTCCAGTTGCCGGTTCTGGTCCTATAAACCTTTCTAATCGCGCTAGTCTGGCCAGTTGGTCTGCGATCTCGTTGCCCTTTATCCCTTTGTGACCCGGCAGCCACGTCAAGGTTACAGGTCCGACTTCGGCCAGGCGATTTAAGGTTTGATAACAATCGTACACCAGTTTTGATGTTGTGGCGTACCCTCCAAAAACTTCTAAAGCGCTCTTGCTGTCCGTACAGATGTACAGGTGCTCCTGACATCCAATGCCTGAAGCGCGCTGTTCAGCACTGCCACCAGTTCGGTTTGTAGAACCGTGGTATGACTCCCGAACGGAAAGATGTGCTTCTCCCCTCCTCGGCGCCGATACACTCCGGCACCTGTTTCGTCTCCTGCCTTGGAGCCATCCGTGTACCAGATGTCCCCACTGGTAGGTAGTTTTGCCCGTTTTTCAATCCACTCAATTTTACTTGTGAGACTGATGCGGTATTTTTTATCAAAGAGATACCTCGTGATCATCATGTCAGTGGGTATTTCGAAGATGCCTCCTTGTCTCATGATCTCCGGTTTCTTCTTCTTATATTTCTTTTCTGAGAGGATGTCTTTTGCTCTTTGCGTCGCTTTTGCGGCAGCGGCTTCAATGTCAAGTTGAATCGGTCCTATCCCTAGGGCTGCCCCAAGGGCTGCTGTAGGCGCTGACGCACTTGCACCCACAGCGCACCTCGTTATCAGACCTCTCAACCTCTCCAATTGTTCCGCCGCCGTTTTTAGCTTCGTTCTATCCCACCAGACTACAGGGGCGTACATGAGCCTGGGTTTCAGAATTGCCTCGTACAGTCATTTCATTGTGCTTGGTTTGATGCCCTAACTGCTGCCCATAGCCCTCCTAAGTTGCTATAGGGCAGCCAGAAATTTGCGGCTCTTATTCTCTAGGTGTCTTCCCCAAGTTAGCTCACTATCTAGGGTGGCTCCCAGATATTTCACTTCTCTGGCTAGCTCAAGAGCCTTTCCATTCAGTGTCAACGAACATTGTCTGTTCCATTACATTGTCTGTTCCATTACTACACTTAGCATATAGAAAAATTGGCCAGCACGGTAGCCTGATATTGCTCCTCGAGATTATTTTTATGAGGAACAGTGAAAAATAGCATTCACAGAACATTGCCAATCGACCAATCGATAAACTTCGACAAAGAATACCACTAAGGTATTTGTCAAAAACTATAGCATATCTGAAGAAGAGAATAACATTCTGCTTAGAATCAGAAGGGGACAAATTAAAACATGTTAAAATGTAACGTTTGTCAATTTTATCATGGTATCGTTTAGTTGAAAAATGTCAACTAAACTCATTCAGCATCAACTTCTCGATGGCTTCAAGATGGCGTCCATTAACCAAGATCGAAGTCGACAAGTTATATTCAACAACTTCATAAAAACACGCCTGGATAAATGATGATATTCGGAAAACAGACTGTATATGGCATATTCTGAACCAGCTCGATTATTTTCACGTGGTGTTGTTGGCATTCATTTCGTAACCTGAATAATTCAAACATTGGGATTCAAAACAGATACGTCAGGAAGTCATGATAGTCTAGAGCACAGTGCAGTTTAAATCATTTGTAAGAACAGTTATGAATAATTCAGTTATACACAGAGTAATTCGTGTTTCTGAATCCACATGAACAAATCGTGATACCGAAGATGGGTCCTTTTAAACTAGTATGGATATAAAAATGAATAGGAGGTATCCTCCAAAAAACTTGAGTCTACTCTGATTCCAGTTGAACTTGAATTCAAATCAAACATAAAAGCATCTTACTGATTCGAATTCAATTTAATCAACCTTAATTTCCGAAAATCTTCCACATTTTCAGATTCGGTAAACAGAGACCTCCCAAAGATAGTGACAACGAAGATGAAACGGCCAACTTGATCCGAGATTCAGACAGAGATTCGCGAGGCGGATCAGATCAAGAAGGCGGTTCTTTATCGAGGGCTGGCAGCCAGAGTTCGATGAGCTCCAACGATGGTCAGCAGTTATCTAACGCTTTGATAGAAAGGAGTAGAAGATCCAGGTAGGTTTAGGACAAACTGCTTCGGCTCGCTAAATCCCACTTTCTGAGTTAGAATAGTGGTGACAATTCGAACTTGTTCTATTTGTTGCTAGAGTGTGTACATGAAGTGAGGAATGAGTTCATTTTCTAAAAAATTGAGAAATACTCGAAAACCTCTACTTTCATTACAAAATGCGTCTCTCTGTAGCAGCTATTTTCTTATGGGCCATTTGAAGGAGCATATTTTCCTGCATGCATTGAACCAAACGTTTTCTCATGTCAAATTGTCGAGAAATTCAATATATTCTAATGGAATCCAGCAATGTCATGATGGATGCATCGGAGAACTGACGAACTTGACTAATCCTTCTGTATCACATGGTTCCACTTACATCTGGATTGTTCTAGTACTGTCAGTCGTCTGTCACATCTTGTCATCTCTCTCCGTCTGACTGCTCACAGGATCTTCCATATTCTTCTATTTCAGGATATTCGAGAGCTTTCAAAAAAATCAAGATCTAGGTGGAAACATGTGATACAGGGGATTAAATAATTTCGCCAGTTCGTCGATGCATCCATCATCCCATTGCTGAATTCCATCACAATAATGATGATTTTACAGTGATAAGAGATAAATTCCTACCTACAAACAAAATTAGTATCAGTGTCGCTTGCCGTAGGGTTCTATTTAAAATTATTGGTCACGATGGCCTTGTGACGTCATCTTCGACGATTTCGTCATCTATCATCCCTAGTAGGGCAGTTTACAACCTTTTATATTCAGTTTCCAAATTTCACTTGTTTATGTATAATCGTTCCAAAGATAAGAGGGGGGAGGGGACTTTTGAGAAGCACTGAGCGGTTTGTTCAATTCTAAACTCACTCCATATAATAATCCATTATTTTTTATTCCAAAATTCGCATCTCGTAACAAAAATGATGACTTCATTATCGTTTCGCCTATGACTTCGTTGATTTTTTTTCAAACTGATACCACTATTTTTGATAATGACAATCGAATGGTCATGTTTCTCTCCACATGCCAAGCCAAGAGTTTCGTCATGTCACGTGAGGAAAATTAATGAGATATTGATTTTGAGTGAGCTTATTTTATTTCCTCATATGAACAAACTACTCAAATGAGGATTCAGCAGGGATTCATTGACGGTCCTGAATACTGCAAGGGGTAATTTCCTCGACAATTTCCTCTTCGTATCGTTATTTTTGATTCTACGTATGCAGAAAAATGTACTCTTTTGAATGACACTATCAAAAATAGCTAACACAATACGACAAAAATGTTTATAGCATCATAGCCGGAACATCAACGCATTTATATCATCACAAGGTTAAAACGAAAGTTGAAGTGTACGTGGATTTTTCCGAAAAAAAAATTTTTATGAATAATGATATGTACACAATGTGTAATTAACTGTAATAATAAATCATTATGAGCATTTTCTCCCCTGATTACAATGGTGAAAACAAAAAAGTGTGCGTAACATTCTCGAGCAGCTAATCAAGATAAATCTTTGTCATTCATACATAAAGAAGAATGTCCATATACAGGATGTTCCTTAAATTCCTAATATTCGAAGGGGTGATTCTTTGACACAACTTTCTATAAACGTATGTCCTAAAAGTCTTACCTTGGGTACAGAATTTTGAAAAAAGAACTGAGATAATATTTGAGACTTCTTTAAAAAATTTGGTACATGTCTTCTATGCATCAAGGTGCATATTGTGATGTACGGAATTTTTCATTTTCTCTACCAGTGGCGTCCGTACGGGTTTTGCATTGAATATTTTTGGAGAAAGAGATCAGATTTGTTCCAAAATGAATGAGAATCCATAATGTATATTTTTCTTGTCAGATGCTCTGTTCTTGATTGAAATAATTAAATCAAAATTGCTTCATATCACAGTACCAACCGTTAAATAATCTATACCAGTCTGTATCTTTTGTAATACTTTTAGGACGTACGTTTATAAAAAGTTTTTCTTCTTAAAATGTTTCAAAGAATAGCCCCTTCAAATATTAACATGTCTTTAAGGAACACCCTGTATATTGGAACATCAAAAGTTTCATCAGTAGGGTGTAGAAAAAAATTCTTTCGTCACCTGGTGATAGAAATTCGGAATGTTGCAAGAGTTCGATGATTGAGAATGCTTAAATAGTTTCAAAATACTGACGCTTCATTACGTGTGGATTTTTCAGTTCTGTTGAACAATATCGATCGAATTATCCACATGAGGTGCTTTCATATTCCTCGGTGGAAGTGGAAACACCGGAAAACTTGTGGTAAATGTAATGTGAAATATGGTCATAATAAATAAACGCTGCTACGCAAATTGTAGATAAAAATCCTTTTTGCTGAATACTGTATATGAAAATATGGTTATATTTTTCTTTTCATTATGTGCTCTCACAATTCTTCTTATCTACATGGTAACATATTTTAATCTATGCAATTTCATGAAAATATTCAAAAGAAGCAGGTTTCTCTCTTAATGATAAGATTCTGCAATCTTCAATATGTATTTCAGTAATTACGAATATAGTAGCCTCGAAAGATTCTACGGAACGAAAGAAGAACGAATTAAATCCATTACCCTTTCAAATGCATATTTAAGTGGGTATCTGCGGTTCGAGTACGTGAAGGCTGATAAAAAGTGCCTTTTAATACATGGAAATAAACGGAGCATGGGCCAAAATCCTGGTCATCTCTAATAGAGAAATAATCGATAGGATATCAATGAATTTTCAGAAAATAATTGAAGATATACATGGTGTAACTGAGTAAGTTTGAAACATTTGAAGGGGTGATTCCTCATCGAAAAACATATGAGATCTCTTATATAAAGGAACTTCATTAGAGCATCCCATGTTAAGATACAGCCCTTTGAAGGGGATGAAATTTGTTCAACATTTTTTTTCACAAGCACTAAAGAAGTTACAGCATTGAAATTTACCTGACATTTTCTACTATCAAGAAGACACTCAGCCAATAAGTTTACCCCATGGTTGTATGGGGTGGAAAACGCAACCTCTCAAATTTATTTCCAATGTTACTTTTCGTCCTATTATTTGTTAACCATTTGAAAATCTATTTCCGACAGCATGATCAAAGGGGAAGAAACAAAACTTATTCATTATTAACAAAGCATACAACATGTAGAAATCATAGTAAATGTTCTAGATGTCTTCGCATTCAGCCCCGTATTCGCTCAAATAAAGGGGCAGTATCTTAACATGGAATGCTACGATGAAGTTTCTTCATATGAAAGATCCTATCTTTTTTTCGATGAGGAATCACTCCCTTGAATGTATTTAGTTACACCCTGTAGAGAGAGTGACAATAATCAATGAATATTTGAGAACTTCCTATTCGTTTAATGAAAACTGCATCTTTTCAGATGAAAACGAAGCGCAGAAACCATCAAATTCAAACTTTCCTCAAGCGGAAAACTGAAATATCAAACGATAACTTCTGTTGGTGTTTCAGACTGAAAACTGAAATGAAAACTACAGTTGAATCAGCATTGAAAGCTCAAGACTTCCAAGTATGTTTAACAATTATCGAGGCTAGGCAACTCGCAGGACTGAATATGGACCCAGTGGTGTGTATACAAGTTGGGGATCAGAAGAAATATACCAGCGTGAAAGAAAGTACCAATTGTCCATATTATAACGAGGTGAGTTGATTGAAGTAACAGAGAAAACAATATTGTCTTTCAATTGAGATGAGGACAACAAAAAATCAAGTAACTGAGTAACCTTGCTTTCAGCAGATGAATGATTATACATGGTGTTTGGATTATTCTCAAAAATTTCATTTCAATCACGATGCTTTTTGTGCTTTGTAAAGGGCGAGCCAGAAAGATTTGCGAATTTGAAAAGATAATAATAAAAAAACTTAATATAATTCAAGTTCAAATTTTTATTTCAATTGAAATAAACATCTGGGAAATTCATTTCTTGAAAATAACATCATCCAAACGTGCACCATCGCGCTGCAAACATTTCTCGAATCTGAGCCTCAAATTGGTAAAAACTCGCTGGCACATTGCGCGGGGAATACCTATCATTTCTTCTCGGATATTGTTCTTCAACTGGTTAATAGTGGCTGGGTTATTGGAGTATCCCCACATAAAAAAGTCCGGTGGCGTTAGATCCGGACTTCTAGGCGGAAAACAGAATATTGTTGAAATTCCGAAAGCGTTCCAACATTGCTCTAACAAAAGCTCGTCGTAAAATTGGATCATTTGGATGTAATTCTTGCACAATTTGAATTTTATACGGGTGCAAGTTCAGATCTTTCAACAAAATGGCGCAAAGATGTTCTGGGTACCACAAGTTCGAATGATCGCTTGCGAGTCGATAGACCAGGATTACGTTGAACTGAAGCTCTAACTTGTTTAATTGTGTCTTCCGTTCTCGTTGACCTTGGGCGACTAAATCGCCGAGAACCGAGCTTCTCAACCCCGTCACCCGCGTAGCCCCCTCTTCTAAGGTTCAAACGCAAGAGTGTTTTTAAAATCGTAAACCTTTCTGGCCCACCCCGTATATCTGATCCACTATGAGTGAGACTGTCATTATCACAGTACTGAGTGGGCAAATTTGATGGGGTGATTAACTATGGAGATACGAAAAAATGGAGGTCGCATAGTCGACCACTTTTTTCGAGGTAAGTTCCCTGGTGAAGACAAAAATTGGCAATCGTCTTTTGTATTCGAGTTAAAAACAAAAGTTCGGTTTTACGACATTTCTACATACAGAAGTGTGCACAAAAATCGGCCAGAGCTGTATCTTCTGAATCATTCGAGATCGAAATTTGAAATATGATAGGTAGCAACCATATGATATTGTTGATTTTTTGAAGAGAAAATTTGTATTCCACTACTTCCGGTCTAACCGGAAGTGACCCTAACTTTTGATATTCAAACGATACCCCCTAGATATTTTTCAATTTTCAGATTCAGGGTATCATTTTACATACACCAGTAGTTTTTCCGGGTCAAAATGTCATGAAAATTTTCTCAATATGTATAATTTTAAATACATTTTATGCACGAAAATTCTACATTCTCAGAGACTTTTTTATATTGAATCCAGTGGCTTGAAGAAAATTAAAAGGAAAACTATGAATTTCATAATATTATAATCCAAAGTTCTATTTTTCTGAATGGGAATCATAGTTGGATGTGCTTTAGTTGAGAAGTTTTATTTTTCACTTCTCAATTATGTAACACGTTGAGCGAAATTATAAAGAATAATACGTTACTGTTAATTGATTATAATTGTAGTAATAAAAGTAGCTTCAATGGGTTGTTTTTTTCTCTGGAGAGCGAGGATGAGATATTCTAACATATAATATTTATCGATATTTTCCTGCGACATTAACACAAAAAACGCAAATAGGAATAGAGTCAAGTTACATTTTCGCTATTGAAGACTCGCACATCGAAAGTGACCCAATCGAATCATAACCAACTATTATTTCCAGAAACAAAAATGCCTCAAGGATTTAGAAGTTATTTTTTCGTAACTTCACTAACAACCATGATATTCATATGAATCGAAAAGTCGAAAAAGCGAACTTTTGTTCATGACTCGAAAACAAAAGACATTATTTCGTATCTCCTATAGTTACCGAGTTGCTCTATACTAACATCGAAATTTGCCAACCTCATAAAATTTTCCTAAAGTGAACAAATAATCCACAATGCTTAAAATTTACACAAATGTTCTGTATTGTTAACTAACGAAGTCAAAAGTTATTGATGAAATTTCCGGAAAATGGCTCTTATAGTCTCTATAGTGACAATATATGAATGGGAGCTTTCCATTCGAGCATAAACTAAGAGTAATGAGCCTGTTTACTTTGACAGCGATGGGAAATAATCCGAGAGATTTAATGTCGTTGGATAAATCGTTCAATATGGCTATAAAAAAATATGATTCAGATGAGCCATTCATATTGAGAATTTGCGACTCGAAATTCATACACAGTGACTAGATATTTTCTGACTATTTTTTCATTTATAAAAATTCTGAATGAACCTGATTGGGAACCATGATAAAACATGAACGAAGAATGCTGTTATAATGACAACAAATTATAGACATCATAACGATTGTTATACTATACTGGGCTTTAAGATCTTCCTTTGTTTCAGTATTTTGTCTTCGATTTCCACATGCCGCCAATAATGTTATTCGACAAAATCATTCATCTGTCGGTAAGTTTTCATGAATAATAATCAGTAGTTCAGATTATCCAACCTCCATGAATTGACCAACGAAAAAGAAGTTTTTGATGTTTCGTGACGTTTCGTGAAATCTGACGTTTCGTGAAATCTGATGTTTCCTGACAACTGATGTTTTATGATATTTAACGCATTATGGCGTTTCATAGGTTAGGTTGTGCTGTTGTACAAGGATGAGGTTTCTTATTTTTTGTAGCGGAATTGTGTTTTAGGTATTACATTCTAGGAAACTGTTGAGATCAGGCGTACTGGTGGGGACTTTCAAGATAGACGTCAAGACAGTCTATGACTCACCGGGTAGAGAAATACAACAACATATCCAAATTATATTGCATTACATGATTACTTGTCAGTAACAACAAAATGAGCTGACCAGTAATCATTTCAATAATCTAATTTACTAATATTCTTCACGGTAGTGGTTCTCTATTCAATATTTGATATTGAATTGTCATGGACTTACGAATAATAATTCATTATATAGGAAAATCGATTGCATATTTGTCTGAACTTGAGTAGGGCTATGTTTTTCATGTAGAATTGAATTTGATGTATGAGTTAGCTAAATTTCATGTTTGTATAGGACTCCTGAAGCTACCGAGTTACTCTATATAAACAACGGAATTTGCTCACCAAACACATGGAGAACACTTCTGCAGTGAATTTCCATGATGTTCATGGAGAAATGAAAATCAAAGTGAAGAATTGTTATTTGATATCTGAAAAGGGCTATAAAAGTAAACCTAGAGGAAATCTTACGAGATAAACATACAAAAACTTCGTTCGATATTCATGAATTCATAATGAACTTCGATGCTAACAGTGAGAAGATGAAACAGTCTAGACTCAGTGAATGGTCCTTAAAAGAGAAGTGAGGATAAGAAGGAAAATTCACACGAGATCCTGTTGGAAAATGTTTTACATTCCCTCCGGAGCAAGTAATTAGTTTTCTTTCTGTTTTTCTTCCTCATTCGATATCTCTTCCTCATAGGAAAAGGAAATGTATCTTTCGCAAGGAAGAAATCCCGATAGTCAAGAATTCTCAAAAGTATCGAATAGAACCACTACCAAACTATAGTGCTCAGTACGTACGCTCATATAAATAGTTTAGGAATATTGTATGGCATCAAAAATGAACTTTCTCAGTCAGCATATCAGAAGAAACGATACTTACAGAATCTTTTAAAATTTTTTATTAAAATTCGATATATTCCTAGACCCTTTCTGGTAGTGTATTATACCCAATCGATAGTTCATCTAAATATATTTATACCAGAAGATATTACGTCAAAATGTCACACTATTTATCGCAAAAGTAAAACATACAGTTCATTTGAATAAACCCATTCGTATACAGGGTGTTTCAGAATTGCACGGTAATATTTCAGATACGTGTTCTCTGGTACAAAATAAGGAAGAAAGTTTCTATGAACATGTGTCCGATCTGGATTATTAGCGGAGTTACAGGGTGTTGAGTGCCAAGGAATCATGGATTCGTCGTTCTCAATGTTGCATTCAACAAAACAGAGGCCACTTTGATCAATTCCTCTCAACATTTGTTGATAAATTTCTTCTTCATTTAATGTTGATGCTTCAATTGATATCAAAGTATTATAAATATTTGGAAGTATTCAACTTTAAGCCAATTTACGAATTGATTAATTTCTTAGGAATATGAACGGAATTCGACCAAACGTCATGAGGAACAAGATTAAGGTAATAGGTTGAAGAACTTAAAAAATATATTGAAATTCATCAGTGGTGTACGAGCAAGTTTTTCTTGAAGCTTTTATGGATTGGGACCTCGGAAAATGCAACACCCTGTATGGTATTTGGAAAACATATTAAGCAGCACCTATTGCTTGATACTCATACAAAGTTTGAAATTTCTATCTGCAGTAGATCATTCACAATGAAATAAAAACCATTTTTTTACTTTCAACACCCTGTAACTCCGCTAATATTCGAGTTCGGACACATGTTCATAGGAACTTATTCATAAAATTACAATCATTTATACAGAGACAAGACAACCATTTACACATGCACAATCATTCATACAAGTACGACAATTCATAAAAATCGTTTCCCTTTCCCAGAGTATCATTAGGCGAATGATAAAATCATTCATGGATGAATTGTCGATTGGTCAATGAATGCCATGTCTATACCGCACTGCACTTTTTCGTTTTGCATCGATACAAATTATGTCTGCTACTTCTTTTTCCTCTCGCTGGCAGGTGTTGCAGTCTAGGAACATTCTAAGGACTAACAAATTGTTAGGCAGCATTAAGTTAGACGTTGCCACAGTTTGGGCGCAACCAGGTACGCCGGGATGGACTTTTCCGAAATGTAGCGGTGTTGCCAGATGTATATATTTGTCGGTAAAAACAGATCATTGTGTTTTCCAGCTGGTCGATGTTGGAAATTGTTGTATCGCAGTACATGTTGGCTGTTATACTGATCATTAATCAACATTCATGATTTCTCGAATTTTCTTGAAATATTGACATTTTCATCTACAATTCACTATCGAATATAACTTTTATGGGTGTTAATGTTGAATTTAAATTTCAGATTAATCTGGCAACACTGTAATCGGTATCGTATGTCTGACACGAATCCAGTGAATTCGAGTTTACGCTGAAATGAGTATTTTATCCAATTGTAATTTGATTAATTGAATTAGTTTGGAATATTTAATTCTTGGAATGATTTTTATTTGTTCAAATTATGATACTATATACACTATACCTAATTCGAATCGTTAGTGAAGTAAGAAAAGTACAGTCTCTTATTGGGAACTCTTGGGTAAATTACACGTTCAAAAAAAAGCCATACGTCTAAGAAAATAGCACACCCATACTGTCATATATTTCGAAGTCTACAGTGTGAACTATATCTAAAAATACAAAAAAATAATGGGTGTTACATACAAAAACATATTCGGTATGTCACAGAAACTTGGAACATCATGTTGTATTATCTATAGTATACGGTAACGATATCAGATAATAGTCCTGATCTATCATCAGTATACTTATGTATAAATAAGAAATTGTTTTTATTTTCATTAATATTATTAACATTCATCTAGAATTCAGGCAACGTGTCAGACAAGTGAAAACCATATACATACCTTAGAATAGAAAAAAATGCAAAATCGTTGGTTAGACTGTCTTCACCGAGACCAAAACTCATGCAATGCACTGCATGCGTCTCGAAATTCCGTTTGAAATCCAATCGATTTGATTCAATATAGGGTGAGCACGTCAACGTTGAAATAGATTCACTGAACTCTTCACAGAACAAGAAGAGAAAAATTAGAACACTTTTGATCCTCGTACACGCACTTCTCTTTTGGTGATGTCATAAATGCGTGGATTAGGACTATTAACTGTGAACCACTATATTTCTTAGTGCCAAAAAAGTTGTTTTCAAATGAATGAGACTTCGAAAAGGTTGCACAATTGTAGAAATATCCACATTGGATAGCATTAAACGAATCATTTTGTTTATTCTTCTGAAGAAACAGCATGTATATCTAACTTCAAATTCAAAGAACAATTAAACACACTTCCTAATCCTTCTAAAAGTTCTACCATGTAAGAGATCCGTGACCAAGAACGGTTCACCTTGTTTATTCTACCATTTTGTACACGAACTGACTACAAAATAAGAAACTGTAAAGAATGTTGAATCATAAAATTAAAGAGGAAGTTAATGGATAAATTTTACATCAGAGCTTCGATAAAAAAAAAACAAGAATAATAACTGCATTACACAATATATATTCAATTTATCGTCCAAAGTGGGGAACTTCAAAGCGCTTATTGGAGGATCACAACAAACTCTTCATTAATAATGAAATTGAATCAAGGTTTCACTGTACTAAATATAAAGTACAAGTATAACGCTGATAACATTCTCACGACAGGTAATGCATTTCACATCCATATCTACATCAATCGAATTAAAAAATGCAAATCAAACTAAGCATGAAAGCTACTGCCGCTGCACGATACTCATTTTTCTCCATACTTATTATCTAAGGAATAGGATCTAGTATACACAAACCCATTTCGAACATGCTCATGAATAATTTCTTCAACCCACCATTGTTCACTACTCTCCAACAAAAATGAATCGGCCCCAAATCTGGTATAAACTTGCTGGCAATGGCAGATGGAGTGTATACTACTTCTGATTTCTACCCAGCATTGCATGTGGATTTTGGGCACTTCGAATGTTTTCTGACCATTTCGATTTTAGATCATCAGTTCTACCACAAATGGGCCCTACTCACTGACCCAGACGACATTGCGGGGGGTCCAAAGGGTTACTTGAAGTGTGACATCAGTGTAGTAGGTAAAGGGGATTCCGTCAAAGTGCCACCCAAAAGCGAAAAGGACGAAGATGATATTGAAGCGTGAGTATAATCTCGATTGATTGTCCCGATCGATTTGAGATATCCTTATACAGGGTTGCTAGTAGTGTCAGTCGGAAACCGAGTTTGGCCAAAGAAGCTGCGAGCTTGTATAAAAAATAAAATGAGTGGTCGTGACAAATTGAATTGTTGATCATGGAAACTTAGCAACTAGAGAAAGAGAATGAGATCACGAGATCAATGGAATAATTTGATGTGCAGGATGATCCAAATCAATAATTTTGAATAAGCAAACCTGTTAGTATTCTTTATTTATTTTTCGAAGGAATATTCCTCAATATATTTTAGGATTCTAAAAACAATATCAATACAATACGAATATATAATATCTATCATTATTATGCCATTTTTTTGAGATATTGGACAGTTCAGAAGTTTCCAGTATTCTTTATATTGATGGAGGTATATTTTGAATTTGTGAGTTAGCATATGAGAACAATTGGAGTGAACAATAAGACTTATGAAATCGTATAATTAGTTGATTGGATATTATTGGGATATTTTAAGATTCCAAAATCGCTCTCAAAGTAGGAGCTGTGATATTTTTCGACATACAGTAAATGACGTATCGATTTCATGGAAAAAATCAAGAAAGTACGTTGCTATATGCTCAAATTAATCTTTACCATAACATGTTTGAAAAATCATTGATTTGATTGATATCTGTTAGTATTGATATAAAGGTACCTACAGAACCCATCAATGTCCTGATTTTTTTACTAATTAGTAAGCTGTACGTTTTCCGAATCTAAAGATAAACGAAGTTGATTGGATTGGTGCGAATAATTTTGAATCATATTGGACATTGTTAACTGAAACATATAACGTTTTCAATTCTCTTCACAACGATATATAACACATGGTGGTTTGATATCGCAGTTTTTGTCAAATATCTGATTTTATCTTTTTTGGCGAGGAGTGCCTTGAAATAAACATTGTATAATGTGAAGTTTCGACAGTTTGATTGATCAATAATCTCTAGTCAAGATCTTGATGCTGAATTCACTTTTGTCGACAAGTTTCAACTAGACAATACGAAATAGCATCCACGAAAAGTTAGTTACGATAAATCAGAACGAAAAACAATAAGAACATATATAAGTGATAGAATCAACGAATATTACATTATAATATGTGTTCAAATTGCCAACCTCTTGATTCTAAGCACTGACAATGTCTTCTTAAGATATGGTATAGCTCTTGACACATCCCTTTACCTAATCCCGAATATCGAAAATGTTCTGTGAATGTCATTTCTAATCGTTTTTCTCAAAAAATAGATCAAACGAGAAATATCAGGCAATCGCACCGATCAATTTTTCGATTCAAAGTATAGAAGAGTTGTTGTCTCCTTGTTCTTCTAGCACAAACATGAACAATATGATTTGGAATCTAATCAAACTGTCGAAACTTTCTTGACAACAGTGTGCCCCAATTTAACCAACTTCGTATGTGTAAGATAAGCAAGATCCCCATCGTGGAAATCGAAAAACTGTCAGTCATTTGCATATGCAGAGTAAATAAAAATCCTCATTATTCGTTAAATAGTCGTAGACATCTCGAACAAGAGAAAGATCACCAGACGTCATCGCCACAGTAATATGGCGACGTGGATGGGTTTGAAGAATGCGGCTTTGAACGAAGCCTAGCAAAGTTATACACCACAAAAATGCATTCAGATGGGTGAAAAATAATTTCTGAGGCTGTAACTACATGGTGCAGTGATTAATTGTTGAAAATTCAATACTTACCCAGTCGCCCATTGGTCCATAATGTATGTCGTTAAGGTTTCGGAGACATGCAGGTCAAATAAAAGTGTTTCCTAAACAGAATTAGTAAAATTTATGTTTGACTGTATATCTTCAGTGGAAGTTGAGATTTTTGGGTCGTTCTATTCTTATCTCTCAAAGTTTTGAATAGTATCATTCTCCTTACGATTGTACTCCACACCTAACGATGTTTATCCAGATATAAACTTTGTTTAGTGCTTTTACATGCAGTATTGTATCGCTGAGGAAAATGTCAACGCTTGAGCAAATTTCTTTGAAATGGTTCGTTTCAGCAGAGAATAATTAGGAAAATACTTCAACGTGGTAACAACATACCAAGGCATATCATTATTTCTTTGTTAGTTCCTGATGAAACCTTCTCGCGATAATAGATTCTTCAAATTTTCTTTCGCGTTGTTCCCTTATAAATCAACTGGAATATATCAGGAGTTCTGAAAATCGCTCAGTTTATACCAGAGGGACCCAAAAGGAAACATGAATTTCGTTATAATTTCTCCATTTCCTGATATCTTCACGCAAAATTTTCATCATCTTCAAAGTTGTCTTCCATTGTCCAAAACATTCCTCAAATTCTCTAATTGAAATGTTCATTAGGCCTTCAAGCGATTTTTGTTTCACCTCCTCAACAGTGGCAAAACGTTGTTGCGATTAGCAAAAATTTCCAGAAATCTGTTGTTACCGGATGGAGTACCAACTGACAGACAACGAGCCAGATTCATCGTGAAAATATACAGGGCGGATGGTCTTCCCAAAATGAACTCTTCCCTCATGGCCAACGTGAAAAAGGCGTTCACAGGGGAATTGACAGACTTAGTTGATCCATACGTACAAGTTTCTTTCGCAGGTCTGATGGTGAGTAATCAATTATTCTTCAAAATAATATCGAACGAAACATTCCACATATAATAGGGCTATCACTTTTTTTCATTGCCGACATGGACTGGAAATTCTTCCACTGTATGTTCATATACACTGTGTCCAAGATAACGATGTCTATCATGGGGATCTCAGAAACCATCAGAGATACGGAGATGGTTAATTGAGAGAATAGTTGCGCATTTTCATGTCTAACAGCCGTCTAGAAAGTTTCAAAATTCCAATTAGTTCCGGAGATATGCTTGAAAAAGCGAAACTTTGCCGATTTCGTTTTATTTTTTTATCTGACGTCATTTGAAGAGATATAAGAAAACAAAAGACACTTTCTTATTGCCATTTTTTAATCCCTACAAAACAACATCGAGAGACTTTCCGTACGACTTTTCGTTTCCGATCAACTTTATTTTTTTATATAGCCCGTGAAAAACAATACCCTGTATTCAACAGCATATTTTATTACTAATACAACGATGTATGACACGAAATGATCCTACAACGGGAAAATCCTAGAAGGGAAAAAATGGTTTATTAAGTTCGAACGTTTTGGTGTAGTGTGCGGTGAAATGATTACCCTGACTATGGTAAGTATCTTTTGTTTCCTTTTATCTCTTCAAAAACACCTCAGAAAAAATCGTGAACGAAATCGGCAAATTTCGTTCATTTGGGCATATCTCCGAAACTAATTAGAATTTCGAAACTTTCTAAACGGCATATTGGTAGACTTGAAAATGTCTTATTTAACCATCTTCGTATCTCTTATGGTTTTCGAGATCCCCATGATAGACATCCTTATCTTAGACACAATGTTTTTCAGTTTTTATACCCTGACCACCTTCATTTCATGAATCTCTTCCACATCTTTCTGTTTCACCACTTATTCGTTTAATTTCACCAATTGTGTCCTTCTATGTTTTCTTCGATTTCGCTCTTTTTCTTTTACTACTTTTATACTATTGTCTTTCATTTGTCATCATTTGGAAAAATCCCCACCATCACAATTGTCAGTAAATGTAATAATATCCTCTATATTTTATCCCTTTCTTACGTGTGTATTCCCTTATTATCTGTCTCTTCTTGTGACTCCCTTGGTAAGTATTTTATTTCTTTTGCTATTATAGCTATCAGTATCCATGATTCACATCCATATGTCAACACTGGTCCATATATGGTCTCGAATAATATAAAATATTGTTAATTTTGTTCTTGTTGGGAGTTCTCGTTCGTTTATGAATTAATTGTTCAGTGCTTGATATAGTTTTTTCTATTTTCTTGTTTATTACCGCATCCTGTTTTCCTGTCTCATCCAGTATTTTTCCTTAGTATTCATATCCTTCTGTGTATCCGATATCTTTTTTTTCTCTATCAATTTCCATTTCACCATCCTACCTATCTTTGATTCTCAACTAGGTATGCAGTTTTTATTAAACACTATTTTCAGCCTGTTTCGCCTATCAAATACATCGCGAGTACTGTAAAATTAATTTATGTTGATGAAATCATCTACACCAGGAAATGAAAATGAGTTTCACTAGAAATTAAAATACGTTATGACCAGAATCTCGAGCAAGGATCTTAGCGAAGATCCAGTAACTGAGTATTCATGAATAATGAATATACAAAATGTGTTTTTGCATTGTTTCACAAAAATTCTATTCATGTACTTCCATCGTTTTCTTTAACATTTTAAACTGACTGTGTTCCCCAAGAAATGCGTCAAATTGTGTATTCCTATAAAAAATTGCATGGTGTCAAAGAATGGACGTGACAACATATACAGGGCTTTCCACGTAGTCCATTTGTTGGAAGTTCCTGACAGAAACAATTGATGGGGAATATCGCCAGGGGCACATCAAATCGAAATAGTGACACGGTCTCACATACAGGTCTGAAAACTGGTAGGGAGGAGGATTACTCAAACATTGAGGAAAATTTATTATGTAAATTTGATCATTTTCAAACATCGAAATCGCCCTTTTCAGAATGAATCACCTTCTATGTGTGAGTAATATCAACTTCCGCTGGATGACTCTATATTTGTCTAGGTCATTCACCCTCATTCCCAAACGAGATTTTGTGACAGCAGAAAAATACTCATGAAAACTACCAAATTTTCAGAATTCAAGTTGGATGAGGATATCAAAATTCGTATAGCTCACGTTTTTCCAATAGCCTACAATATCCAGCTATGAATAATCAACATCATTGTCCTTTTTATTGAATAGCAATAACATTATTCATTGTATTTCAATATTATTCATGGAAGTGAACGTGAAAGTATAATCATCATTATATATGAGTTGATGAAAAATCAATAATTTCATTCCATAGAGAGGTATTACGAACACAGCCTAACTACTCACCAATTGGTTTTCCAAACAAAAGGAAACTTTTCATTCAGCTACGAATACAAATATTATAGTTATTGTGCTGGCAATGAACTATCAGCGTTTTGGTGAGTTCGAGTAGTTGAAATCATCACTACTGACATCGCAACTGAAAAAATTTTTGCAAGTTCATTCGCCAGAATTAAAATTTTGTAATTCCACCAAAACTTCAACTTCTACTATGGAATTCGAGGAAAAATGTTTCATACTATAAACAGAACAGTAAGTTCTTCTTCATAATGTCCGTGTACCTATAGTGGATGTTTCGATTGAAATTCATGTGAAACTTTTCACCTTTTTCATTATCTTGAGCAGGAAAGTAGAATACATAGAAAAATTGAAAGACAGAAAATGGGTACACTGGGTTATTCAGTATGCAATCCTCTATATATTCTATATTAAATACATCACCTATTTTCTGCACTCCTCTCACAATAATAATTATTCATTATTGAATCAGCTCCATGAATGAAGAAATGAAATCAATCGCTGAAAAACGTTACAATGGAACATGAAATTTTAATGACTCAAAAATACCACAATTATAAGATTCAGATGAGTCTCAAGTTCATTTGAATTATCTCTCCTCCAGTTCCTGCCGAAACAGAAAATCCTTTGTGAAAAGAAGATTACCCTGCCTTCTTCCTTGTAGTAAAGAATTCTACTGCATATATTTGCACTTATACCTACAGAGATATCCAAAATACAATCGAGAAACCATGGATTGGAGCTGAATCATTTTGAATGAATTTGAAATATTGGCGTTTCTTCAATATAGGGGTTGTTCTTGTAGAAATAGTTCGAACAAGGAGGCTATTTTATTCATGTCCTGAAGTAAACGTTTTTAAGTTTTCTCGAGTGATTCCACCGGAAATAGTGGAGTTAGAACGTGTTGTCCATGGACAATTGTCATCTGAGTATTTCTAGCATCTGGTTGCCACCAGTTCGGTGCAACTGATGATACCTCTTGGGTCGAAACGGCTGTTTCACATTGGTGGGTAATACACAAACGAGATACTTCTCTTCGCCTTTTTAACCGCCGTGGACCTGAGAATACTACATTGTGTCCATTTTTTTTTCGAACCAACTGAAAGAGATACATATAGACCATTTATACAGTGCGAGTGATAGGTCTTACCCTTCCTTTCAATCTCTTTTACCGAAACATGATTGAAAAACGCTTGTCAATTATAATATCATGTTGTCGT
Source organism: Plagiodera versicolora (assembly GCA_037013635.1). NCBI lineage: Eukaryota > Metazoa > Arthropoda > Insecta > Coleoptera > Chrysomelidae > Plagiodera > Plagiodera versicolora. The sequence continues at coordinate 2,780,149 of CM072991.1, read as the reverse complement.
GGGTTCATTGAGTGGCCACCAAGGTCACTAGATCTGACTCCTATGAATTTTATCCTGTTAGCTCACCTTAAATCCAAAATATATGCGAGCCAGTTCATGACACTCGATGAACTCCGTCGAAAAATACCTGAAGAATGCAACAGAATGATGTGCAGATCCTGCAAAGAGTTAGGGCAGAAAACAAGCACAAAACCTTCTGCCATGAAGTAAACGGATAAGATTTTGAACGCACACTACAATTTTTAATTGGAATATTTTTCCGATTCAATATTGTTTATTTACTTCAATTTTTTTCAATCAAAAATGATAATCTTTGAATGCTACTTTTCAATCATATTTTTTTGGGGGGGTTTGGCATTAAAACGAAGTTTTTTTGACACAGATTTTTTTTAATATTTGTATATACATATACATTTTATTACTATAATATACAATCAAATTGTGATATGTTCTTTAATCAAAAATTCAATAACTGTTCTATAAATAACTTCTTTAAATGTACGTAATAGAGTTACGATATTTGTTGGGAGCTGGACACCTCTTGGACGATTAATTTATTCAGAAATTCCGTGCGATGTGTATTATGAAGGCTACAGGAGAATATTAGGTGATTGATGTCTGCTTCAGATGAGTTATTGCAAGAGCAGAGAGGGGATACTTCAACTCCAATTTTGGCTAAATGTGACGGGAATCCTCCATGGTTCAATTTCATTCTCGTTATGGTGGAGGAGTAGAACCTCGATATTTCAAATGTACTTAAGTGAGGTATATTTTTAGGAAGCAGATGGTGAATGGACAATAGGGGTTTTTGGAAGTAGACACAAAGTCTACCCAAAGTTTCTCCCAGCGTGTTCGTACTGATTGTTTGGACTCCCTACTTGAGTCTTGAGGGGTGGATATGTTGCTAACTTGTTGAAGAGAAATGGCAGTTTTTGCTGCTTCATCAACTTTCTCATTTCCAGCTATGCCTGAGTGGAAAATATTTTGATATCGCTGGCTCGGAGAGTCAGTAGTGTATGTATGATTTCGGTAATAATAGGATTTGTGTTTGCCGCTGAGGCGTGATTATGGATTGCAGTCAGAACCGATTTCGAATCCGACAGAATGACCGAGTTGCCTCCTCCATCAAACTTAATCCATGTAAGAGCTTGAAATATAGCATAAGATTCTGCACTGTAAATTGACGAACGATCAGGTAGGCGAAATTGTGAAATCATAATTTTATTCTCAACATAAAAGGCGCATCCTGTGCCATTTCCATTTTTGGACCCATCACAATATATGGTGTTTTGTTTCTCAATTGTGCCCAATGAAGATTTGGTAAGTAGGTGTTTCAGTTTGGGAAGATCAGTATATGTGGGAAATAATACCATTGGTTCAATCATATTTTCGAACGATGTATAGCACGACCCTACTTGCTATAAAGAAATTAAAGGGCATCTACCAAGAGGAAGGAATGAAAAAAGTGGTAATTATTTTTTGTTGAAAAACACCCTGTTTCAAATACAAATTGACGTGTTCGAGCGTTTTTCAATTTTGTCTTGAGTATCGGAGATTGAAACTGCTCAAAACTGTAGTTGCAGTTCACGATAGTCTTCGAGAAGACTTAAACATGCAAAAGAAACAATGTAGACTACAAAATGGAACCTTGGGGAACACTGGCGTGTGATTGGGGCGCCGTGAGCAAATTTGAAGTAGAAAACTTCAAATGTATCCTTGATGTGAAATTTCTGTCCACTTTTGAATCATAGATGTTACAGGCATATACTGTTATATCAGATGAAACATTGCATCAATATTCGAGAGCGTTGCGTAGAAATAAGATGGCATACACTATTCGAGGATAATTGGTTATTAAAACACTTGCTGGATTATCCGAGCACTCAGACTGCGTCCACTTATATTATAATAATCCATTTTTCCAGGGAAAAACGAGCGTGAAGAAGCACAGTTACGCGCCCGTGTGGAACGAACAGCTCGTTTTCACAGAAATGTTTCCGCCGCTATGCCAGCGCATCAAGATACAGTTGAGGGACAACGATCCAGTGAAACCCACAGTGATCGGCACCCATTTTCTCGATCTGAAGGCCATCTCGAACGACGGCGAGAAGGGTTAGTACTGTTAGTGGTGGAATAGATTTATATTGATAGTATAGTAGGGAAACTTGTCGTTTTGTGCTGAAGCTTCGTAGTCCATAGCCAACCATTTGATTCATTGGCAAAACAAAACAGAATCAACATGAGGGTATATGGAAGATTTTGGTACCATTCGGGGTTTTCATTTTATTATTTCGTGTTCGAATACCTTAGATGACGATTCGATTGAGACTGATAATCGAAGAAACGTTTCTTTCAGAATTTAATGGATTTTAGTGGAAACTTACTGTGCCTATGTCTCTACAAATAATAGACTCGTAAAGGATTCTGGGATGAATCTGTATAAGTGAATATAATTTCTCGCAATACACATTTTTGGATTAGTGATGTTACTGAAGATGTCTCAAGCTGTCAAAAATGCAGAAATAGTTTTTCATCTCATTGACTGATATAACTAATCCAAACCAGATGATTAGTTCATGACTTGATGCATTCTTTGAAACAAAAATCACAATAGACATTTGAGGCAAACCACAGACGTGAACTTATCTATGCGTCGTATCTCCGATATGAACATGTATCTCCTTGTTACTGAAACAAAAGTTGAGGCAACATCGTTCTGGAAATGTTACTTACCTAAAAAATTACGTATACTTAGTTTCAATTAGACATTTCATGAATGAAACCATAGGTGCCATTTTTCGTTATGTTTGCAGTAATTTTAATCGATAGAAATCATTCTGGACATCGGCATTCTTTTTATTTGAATGTTACACAATCTTCATGATCTAGTGATCATGGGAAATCGATTCATACTTCAACTATTTTCATCAGAAATAATCATTCCCGAATATTTACTACACAAATTCAATCAAATGGAGATTCCAATTGATTTTCTCACTTGATCGATAAAAAGTCGTATACCTTAATGACGTTGGTGATGTGAGCTCCCGGCCGGCCAGCTCCAAACCGCTCGATTCCACCATGGTCGAATATTATTCCACGATCTCGGCTAGACAAGATACTCACCTGTTCCGATTGATATTTCGGGTTGCCTTCAAGATAGTCAGAAACAAAAATTGATCAGTCATATAAATGGACGTGAAGACTACTCATGCAAAGCCAGCTCCACGTATCGAAATATAAATCATTGTATGACTCGAGAACAATTTCGTATTTTTTTATAATATTCAGAGTGCCCCGTTAAGAACGAAAGTTGGTAAGTCTTATTAAGGAATATGAAAACTACCTCAACGTTTCTTTGTGTTTAGTTGAGTTCGTAGAATTATCTTTGACCGTGGTGGAATCGAGCGGCTTGGAGCTTGGCGACCGGCAAATAACATCACCATTGTCGCTTAATGAGATGCATTCGCATAGCTAGAAAATAGTTATTTGTTTAACTAGGCAGCAAAGTAGTAGATTGACTGCCGATGCTGAATTCATAGCCGAGCGCAGCGAGGCTAGGAATTCAGCTAAGGCAGTCAATCTACTTTGCTGCCGAGTTGAACATATAATTTTTTCTCCGATTGTTCATAATGATATAGGAGGATATTGTATTTGCAAATTATTACAATTCCCACAATCTCTTTATTTTTCCTGTATAGTGTTCAATTAAAATAAAATTTGATAGAAATCGCAGTTGTTGGAATGGTTGGTTGCCATGGAAATGTCCATAATAATTATAGTTTGACAATTCATGAAATTTCTGACAGGTGTGCGAAAAAATATCGGTATATTTAAATTATTATATAATGGACAGTGATAGCGACCTGGAAGTACTTACTCCTCCAGAAATAAGGGAGGTGGCAAAAAATATAGAGTTGAATTTGTTGCCGGAGAAGTCTCGGATGAAATATGAAGGAAATTATAAACGATTTATGGATTATTGCATGGAGAAAAATGTGAAGACTTTTTCGGAGAATGTATTACTTGCTTATTTTGCTGGATTATCTCAAACAATGAAGAGTTCTACCCTTTGGTCTGTATATTCCATGTTGAAGGCAACTATGAATGTTAAAAATGGCGTAGATATAGGAAGATACTTGAAGTTGCGGGCATATTTAAAACGGTCATCTGAAGGCTACAAGGCAAAGAAGTCCCGAGTTTTCGAAGAACAAGATATTATAAACTTTATACTGGATGCACCAGATGATCAATATTTATTAGCAAAAGTAAGTTTTGAATAAGATATCTATACCATGGAGTGAAAATACTTATAATCCATTCTTTTAGGTTGTATTGATTTTTGGAATTGCGGGTGCATGTCGCTGCGACGAACTTTTGAATTTAAAGTTAGAAAATATTGAAGATATGAACAATAAACTATTCGTATCCCTATTAAATACGAAGACGAAGAATTCGAGGTCTTTCGTAATACTGGAATATTTGGATGTTGTTAGAAAATATATAGCTCTTCGGCCTGCTGAATTAAAAGACACAAGATTTTTTTTCAAATACGCAAAAGGTAAATCCATAAAGCAATTTGTTGGAATCCATAAATTTGGTAAAATACCTCAAGAAATAGCTGTCTATTTAAAGTTGCCGAATGCTAAGAAATATACGGGACACTGCCTCCGCAGAAGTTCTGCCACTTTACTTGTGAATGCAGGAGGTGACATAACAATGTTGAAACGACATGGTGGGTGGAAATCCTCAACTATAGCAGAAGGGTACATTGAAGATTCAATGGCAAGTAAAACCAGCATTTGTGAAAAAGTTTTGACAAATATAGGAACTACTTATGAGACGAATCAAACTGGTAATATAATTAATGTAGAGAGAACGATATCTGAGGAAAGAAAAGGTGGCCTATTCGTTCAAAATTGTAGTAATTTTACCATCAATGTTAATAACAACTGAACATATGTTTTTTAAATTCTTGTTAAAAGTGTTATGTAATAATTGCTAATAAATGTTTACGTCAAATGTTTTATTCCCATTGAGTATAATCACTTTGCTGCCTAGGCAGGAAAAGTAATACTTTGCTGATTGATATGTGTCAGCAAAATTAATATTTGCTGCCTATCGGAGAAAAAAATATTTTTCACAGACAATTGAAATGTTCCTCGTTATACCCCACTGATGAATTATACATGTTTTTCGTTTTTCCACAATTTTGAACCATTTTGACATACAAAATTTAGAGTTTTCATATTTCTTACGGTTATTTTTCAGAATAGACTCATATTTTTTGATAATATCTGATATAATATTATGGAAATCTTCATGAAATTTGATACTCATCTTTCGCGCATCAAGATTGAATTTTGGATATGATGATTCTTTCATTTCCTGTACCAGTGTCATTTGTGTGCGTTTTACATTTCGGTAAAAAAAATACTGAAACACTAATTTCTCTTAAAATCCGATGCGGTGTGGAAATCTTTGTGCATTGAAAATATATTCTAGGATATACGTTTATAGGAAGTCGATGAATCTTCTTCTTGAACATTATTTTGACAGTCGAATGGCGATTGGAACATATCAAAAAATGTTTTCTTTCAACACTGCAATTTCCTTCTTTGTCTTGACACATTATACAAGATGGAAGAGAATGAGACCGACAAATTCTATATACTTCATTTTGAAGAAATAACGTATTCATCACTCGATGCTTACTTCAAAATTGAGCACTAATTTCACACACCAATTCGATACTTTATCTGTGTAAAAAAATCAAGGAAAATATATAACCGCAGATGAAATTCGAGAGAATGAAAACTCCAAATAGTTTTGTCCAAATTCAAATCAGTATGAACTTCAATCCGTTTTTTGACACCCTATACGCGAATCAGGATAATTTCACTCTATGTTCCATGTGGAACAAGAAAAGGAATCAGATTTACTATTATGAACGATGAAGTAAGCTGTCTCGACCATTTTTAGGTTTTCTTCCTACTTTTGGACCCTCCTTCATTCATCTTTATGGGTCCACAAGGGATTACAGCATCATAGATGAACATTCCAGCCTCAATGCGGGACTGGGAGAAGGTGAGTTGATACTTTGAAGCTTCTGTACTCGCAAGTTCAAGCTGTCGTTTTTGGAAGAGGGTGCGTTTTTTAAGATAAGAGCAAATTTAGGATAATTGTTCTACACAAGTTATCGTAGAAGTTCAAAATGTTGTAATTTGCAATGTTTTATTCTGTTTGTTAACAATTACAAGCAAAGAAGCATTATATTCATTTAGTATATCTGCTTAAAAATTATACTAGTTAACCTTCTTTGTATTCTCGATAGCATTTCAGCGAAGATATTCAAAGAATACATGTATGGTGTACGACATTATTTCCTCTCTCAATTATTTTAGTTCGGATTATTCAAACATTAATGTAGGACAGCTGAGTGTTGCTTTCGACAGTAATAAAAGTTTTATTGTTCAAAAGTCATCTTTTTCTACAGTAAAATGAGGAAACAGCGTTATTTTGTGCTAGTGCTCGAAATTGGAATGCAGTAGCAAACGTAAAAACTTCATCAAATATTCATGGAAAAATAAAACTTCCTGTGCGAACGCAGTTATTATCGATTCAGTGAGTGAGCCAAAAAATCATCGCCATATCATGGAGACAAAGAGAAGAATTAACTCTCAAAGGGAGGTATTTTTATACAGTATTGGAAATCATCATCTGTAGCATTGTGATTTAATGAGAGCGAAAAAAATAGCCAGCTAAAAATTGAGAGAGCTCTTCGATCAGCCCTAAAAAGGGCTGTTAGTAGCATAAGAATAACGTTCTGTCGCTTTTGGCTATATGGGATTTTAATATACTTGCTTTCATTTTTGATCCCATACATTGCGGTAAAATAACTGTTACCTCCCTTTCAATCTACATTACTGAAAACAGAATTGAAAACCGCTCGGATACATCAATTTTTATTTCGAATGGGGCGTTTTTTACCAAAACAATAATTGTACCCATCCCTTAGACAGCTACTCCCTATTTTTCAAATAGCAAGGGGGTCGTGCGATACATCGTTGGAAAGGAGTAGAATACGAAATCATCGGTTCAAATTATTTCAAATAAAAATACGTAGAAAATTATACAAATAATATCAAATTGAATTCTAAAAAATGAATCAACTAAACAAATTATTCTAATCAACAACTTGATTCCTGCAAGGGGTGTTCAGAATGTATTCCATTTACTTCTGGACATAATTAAGTTGTTGATTAAAATAATTTGTGCAGTTACTTGAAGATTCCGTTTGATACTATATGTATGTATTTTTGTATTTTCATGAAAAAAATCCAAATTGGGCTTGCAATGAATATTCGGTTACTATTCTGTATTTGGCCTATTCGGCTGCTTTTCTTATATTCCACCGAATAACGAATGTCTACATATTATTCGAATATAGAAGTAATATATTTTGTTATACGTATATATTCATATTCCTGTGTAATCATTTGGGTAGTCATTGGTACATAACACGGGTTTTTGAATAATATTCGTAATCAAAATTAAGAAGGTTATGTTTTTCACTTCTTTTATAATCATTTGAGTAGTCATTGGCACATTATCATCTATATTAAAAGTCTTAAGAATTTTTTTATCCTGGAAGACTATTTTTCTGCATTTATGGAATTTGTTTACTCCTTTTTTTTCTAGTAGACCATCCCAGCTTCAAAAAAAGGCGGTCTGGATACACACTACTTCCTGGCGCCGATAAATATTGTTACGTTATTCGTGGGTTCCAGTAAAAAACTGATTTCTAACTGATGAACTATTTATTTACAAACACCAAAGAACTATTTATTCCATCTATTTATATTGACAACGATGTTACCACATCGCGTTCTATTCTTCAACTAACTTGTTTGGAAGCTCGATAATTATGTTTCAACATTTGTTCTGGAATGTTCTAGAACTGTCAGTCTTATGTCACATCTGCTCATCTCATAGGCTGGATCATACCATTCAAACCAAAGAGAAAGAATGAATACCAAGCCGTCACTTTACTTACCGAATGCTGATTTAGATTCTTTTACAAATTCCACTGCACTCTGGATTCCTACCAATATCCCAGATGAATTTTTCCCAAAACTGCAATGCCAACATATCAATATGTGGTACATGTACCTCCATTTCCCCAGGCGTTTCCTACAGGGCCCGCCTTCTAGTATCAATCCGTACAGAAATCACCGACAACATAGACCTATCGCCTGCGGCAGTTGAGCTCGAACCTGCGGTTCCCGTCAACGAAGCGTCCTACGCCAAAAACGAAGAGTTTTTCCTGTTCGCCTCCATTTTGGAGGCCTCCATGATCGACAAGAAGTTGGGAGACAAGCCGGTGTACTTCGAAATTAGTATTGGCAACGCGGGAAACGCGATAGACGGCCATAACGAGTCAGCCAGAGAGCATTACGATTCCGATAGCGATGAATTGGGTATGTATATGGCCCAAAAAATTATTTCTGTGATTTCGTGTGGTTTGGGTTAAGGATCGAGTACGTTAAATATTATTCTGATGTTTTCGAATTTGCTGGTTCCGTGTATTTCATTAAGTGAATTATTTTTATGTCCTATAGAAATTGATCAAGAAATATGATATACTAGATGTTTTTGATTATTAGACCACAAAAATGAAGATTTTCTGGACAGAAATCACCTGAGGAAATCATCATTTTATTGAGCTCATGTTTTATATTTGAGTCACCCCCTTTGTCATTAAATTTTTATTGATTGATAATGCATGATTTTGCGTTTTGGCCACGGAGGAGAAGTGTGTGAGGTAGCACTTAGCCGAACATGTCGCGTCGTTATCATCACCCAGTCCGATATTATTTTTCGAGATGTCGGCCGCCCGCACCATGATTTATCGAATTGTCACTATTTCTTCTTATAGCAAGAATACAAGGAACTAGGAGTGTAATTAAATCTCTTATTGGTGATGTTAGTGATTTGAAAGATAATGTCCTATCAACTTAGCAAGAATGGGGCAGACATAAACTGGAATTGTAACTAGGAAAGAATAATCAGTTTTTACGAAAATAGCAGATATTGTGGGGCCCAGAATCCAAGATACGCTATCATCAAATATATATTTCAGAAAAATCAAATTTCGTTCAGAAAACATGAAATATTTTCCAAAATAGTCAATTATATTTCGGAAAGTTATAATAGTAGTTCAGAAAAAATCAATAATTCAATAATTTAAAAAAATAATTCAATAATTCAATAATTTAAAAAAATTCTAACCAACAAACGCAATTATTGAGTATAGATTTGTACCAATTCATGATTTTTCATGGACTGTGTGTACAATCAAAGAATAACAAACAATATTTTTCTCTAAGTAAAATGTTAATTGAAAAGATCCATATATGTATTTGTATTTAGCACACTTGACTGACCAAACCATTATCTTGGTAAATTGAAAGCAATACGGCTTCCTGAAATACATTTGAATCCTCCGGAATTACAATTGATCATTCTGAAATACATTCACCTGATTCCAATTTAGATTTGCTTCCTGAAATGCATGCAAAGATGATTCATGCCATCTATATAATAATACATAACCAAGGCCCTCAGATACCTGCCCGAAAATGTCAAGTATAATTGATCACAATATATCATTTCTTATTGCAATGGTTCCTGATGACAGGAAACGCATTTGAAAATTAGCAGTCTATATTGAAGGCATGCTCCAATATTCAGACCTAAACTGTTTGAAGTAGTCCATATTAATTTCAATGCTTCCACTAATATTGACTTGATAAATAGGCCGATTTTGAGGAATTTGACAGTTAAAAAAACCCATTACGTTGCTGAAACTCGAATGTTATGAAGAGCTGCTGTTTCTGAGGTTTTCCTGTCATGCTCAGGTCGTGAAACGGCCAGTTAAAATGACAACGGAAGCCTCAACTTCATAGTGCACCAGAATTGCTCGTTTGGGTGCAATAAAAACGAAATCGGAGTTCAGGAAATAATACCAAGATTATACTCGAAAATAAATTTCCGATCAATCTATTTAGTATTTTTTTTTATTCTAGAATTAAGTCTTGATAAATACGTATATTACGAAAATACTTTTCATGATTTTGTTATTGAATTCTGTTTTTTATCGTAATACTTGAAACATTTTTCGATAGAGACTTATTTTAACTTCGATATTACGCACCATCCCCCTATCATAACTCTGAATTTGAAAAAAAAATCCCCATTAATCTGTGTACCACCCCAATGTACAGGGTTGCACGTTATTTGGTGAGTTGGTTGATATACAGTGTGTGGACAACAAAGCGAAAATTGTATAGGTTCTTGGAGTGTTTGTCTCTTGAAGATTCTCGAATAATATTTTCATCCGAAGATACAGAGTGGACAAATTAAGCTGCATTTCTCTCAAGAAATAATCTTGTTTTATTGCAGAGACTGTGAGTTCGGAGAGTGCTTCATGGCAGAGTACGACTCCACCTGCCAAACCAATGACACATGACAAGAACTACTACTTTTTACCCTATTGGGACAACAAACCCTGCATGCATATCAGATCTGTCTGGGCTGACTATAGAAGGAGGATGTATAATTCGAATATAATCGCCAAACTCGTTGAAAAATTCGTAAGTAAGAAACAAAAAAAAATCTTGGCAATGCAAAGTGGAGCTATCATAGTTGTCATTTCTTCTAACACATTCACTTCACCAGATAGTGACGTCAGTTTAATAATTTGCGAGATTTACATATTCTGAGTTGCGTGCCATGTCTGCAATATCATTAGACACTAAAGAGAAGTCACAGACGTGAACGTATCTATACGACGTATCGCTGCTGAAACGAGAAATAATACAACATAAGTTTTGAAACGTTACTTATCTATAAAATAGCGTATACCTAGTTTGAATTTATACAGTGAGAATCCATTAATTATACGAAGTTAAATCAGTATGAATAATTATGGACATAGTTATGATTTGAATCCTGGACGATTTTCATGATCGAGTGAACATGAGAAATTGATAGGCTATTCATTTAGTTCCGACTTTTATGTTGATTTTGGGGTGTTGAAATTTCCTCAAAAAATCTGATTGGAAATTTATCATGCATAATTTTTGAATCCGAAATAAAAATCATATTGGTTCCTGCTTGAACGCACTTCAAATGAATTTTGTAAATAGCATCACCTTTCAATGACATCGTTAGTATTTCGCTCATTTCGTAGCGAAATCAAGAATGTTTCAGTAGCAACGGGAAGGTATTTTTCAGACAATAAAGCCCAATCTACTTACATTAGCCTAATGAATGCTTTAAGGATGGATGATGAAGTATACGCACGGAATAAAAATGGAATCCATTAAACAAATACCCAGAGGAATTGCTGTAATCAGTAATGAGATTATTTGTATTTCATGGAAATACAAGCGACACAATGAAGTTTCGTATGCGATACTTTTTCTGAGTTCATTACCAATCGACAACTTAATCCTCTGTCGTTATTATTTCAAGCTTTCCTTAAGTTCACATTCAATTTCACTTTATGATGGTGAACATTCTTGTAATAGATTATTTAGTTGAAGGGAGAGTGTACCACAAAGGGAAATTGAAAAGTTCGCTATCGTTTCATCATAAATATAATGATGTGGAGTACAAATACAGGCTGACCCAACGAAAACATATTGGAAGTTATAACTACCAGGAAGGGATTTTATCGAGAAAAACCCGAAACACTTCAACTTTTTATATGAGGGACAACTTTTGACGCAAAAAGTATAACCCAAACTTCACCCTCCTAAGCGGGGGTAGCATCTTCTAATTTTTTTCAAATAGGAATGAGGTCAAATTATAACTCGTTCAGAAGCCCTTTTGATTCCCTATACATTGCTTTTTCATTATTGGAATTCCGTCAACTCGTTGCAAAGAACAAAAATAATTTTTATTTTCAATTATGCAGTGTTATCAAATAAATGCAACGATTTCATTTACTCATCCCGCCTGATTCTATGATCCGACGAAGGGTATGAGGGAAGACGCGCTCGAAACTCAAAAACAATTATTATTCCAAAAAAAATAAAAAAAAAGTCCACTTTCTTGGCCAGTCTGCTCAAAAACGAAAATATGCGAAATAAAAAGCTTTACAACTTTCGTCTGAAGATTGTTTCTGTATAATACATGGTTTTTCCGTTCTCTGAACATTACAGGAGAGTGGAGAGTTTTAATAAAAAAAAATGTCCAAAAACCGTGCTGAAAATACCGATTCACTGCTTTGGGAATTTGTTTCAGAAAGTCAACCTTTATTGTGAAAAATGCGAACTTTTTGGAAATTTTATTGGTCTATAACAACGTATTGGTTTATGGATTGGATTACATTTTCATTCCGTGCGTATACTTCATCATCCATCCTTAAAGCATTGACTCGAATGATACCTTTCTGTTGCTACTGAAGCATTCTTGATTTTGTTACGAGATATCTACTAATGATGTCATTGGAAAGTTATGTGACTCCGGAAGTGCCAAAAAAATTTCCCCAACTGTTGACATGATTCCGGCCGAATGAGTAGGTGAAACAAAAATCAAAAAGGTTATTGGAGTTGAAGGTATTTCCCATACAATGACAAAAAAAAACTGATGAAAAAGTGTCATTTTTTGGGGTGAGAAATGGTCGATTTTTAAACCAAATTGACAATTTTGAACCAATCAAAAAGATCGTATCATATTCAAGAATACTCAGTTTCAATCGATTGGTTGATTTCTTTTTGAGTTATGTCACAGTATAACCACAGTATAACTAAATATACAGTAGTCACTTGCTGTCGGTCCCTTCGATGTTGGTGGTCAGAAGTTCATTTTTTATAACACCTCACTGCGCTTTTACCCTTGCGCAGATCTATGAATCATCGTTTTGTTCAACCAATGATGAGCTTTCCCGTCAATGTCAAACTTTAACGAATTCAAATGCCACTAGGTCCAGCCTCAAAAAATGATAAGCCCAGCGACTTGAAATCGATATAAAAATACTGTTTTCTAAAAAATTGAGATTGGTCAATATCTAATTATGATATATATTACCTACTGATGACACACTGTATAGAGAAAGTCAACTTTTCGACCCGAGACAACTCTTCTGTCTCGATATCATAATCGGCATCTAAAAAAAAAAAATTAAGTTGGTCCCATCGAACATGATCATTATATTCGGAGAAGAGAATTGAAATTTTCAGTGCCAAAATGTGAAAGAAGCGTGAGGCAACGTAGTATGGAATTTCCAAAATTATATAACATCCTACCAGATCACTTGAAATCCGTTAAAAACTTCAACTCATTTAAAACTCATATAAAGAAATGGTTACAACATACGGAGCGATATATACTGCACGATATGGTTAACAATGAATTACAGGGACTCACTCAGAAGTACTGAATGAGCTCACCAGTTTTCTGAATTTTATTATTCTACTAGTCATTACTATGATAGTTTTCAAATCAAAGTGTTTATCTACATTTATGATTATCGTAACTCGTAATTTTGCGTTATGTTATTATATTTTATTTCCATTTAACTTTTCCAATATTTTATATCAGTATTTTATTTTATACTCGTTTATTTATATTCACAGTTTTATGGTCTTGTTATATATATAGACAAGATAATATAACTCTCAGTTCATTCTTAGTAACTGGTTCATGTGTCCCATTTCATTTTGCTGTTATTAACCAGCATTACCTAACTAGTGAGTCTGTTCATTTTTCATGAAGATTCATGAATAAACATTATTATAATAATAATAATAATAATAATAATATCGAATTCATTATTTCTTGAGGAAAAACAAATACATAATTCTTTATTATTTTATAACCAAGACATCAAGAAATAATTATTATTGATCGAGTGATAATCTGTTGAATAGTTTAGTTACATTCCAAAAATTTCGTAGTTTTTACGTGATAACTATTTGAAATAATAAGAATGATTCAAACGAGACACATTTAAAATGGTAATAATTTTATGAATGAACTACATTGCATTATATTACATCGAAAAGTAGAGTTCAGTTTCTGAACATCATCAGAGACTTGTAATCAGATCTGTATCGTTGATACTAGTGCATGTTAAATCAATAGTTCATGGTTTATTTCAAATCTTTATTGAATATTGAATCTATTTGAATATCTTTGCACATACGTTGCATTCATGGATGTCCACTATCTATATGTATATAATCAAATCAAAGTCAAACTGAAATTATGTGATAATTAAAACTACAATATACAAACATTATAAATGTTTCAGAACCTATATCAAGCTCTGTGAATTAAAGTTGTAGTAATCTCTATCATTACTTTCACAAATAAAACAATGGACCACAATTTTCTCAACACATTCGAATAACAATGAAAGCACACACATATCTTCGCTATCACTATCACAGCTTCTCTCGTACGACTCAAAATGTGGTCAAAATACTAAAAACTGCCCTACCTAACTTGTCCACGCACATTCGACGCACGTTTGGACATACCAAGTTGGATCACTGCACTTTTTATGTCACCACATTTGGAGTGCGTATGTCCCAGAGGATCCAACTATATGTAGGATAGGTATAAGCTGTGGTTATGATGTCAACATTTTTGAAAAACGTCGTTCCGAAAAAACGCTCTTAAAGTTTCATTATTATCAATGTACTTTATTGTCAGAAGATACAAAGAACATCTCATAGACAAAGCGATAGACAATGATAATAATAATGATATAATATAATGATATAAATGGACTCAATTCAAACACAAAATACACAAACATATTTGAGCACATATACAAACATACATCAAACATATAAATATATGTATATATAAATGAAGGTCAAAAAATATAATAAACATAGAGTGTAATACAATTTTATCACATTGCTTGTTTTAAAAAAAATGAGTATATTGAAATGGGCAGATATGAATATAAAGAATATAAAATAATTTTAGGTTTATGAATATATACACATACAGTTACCACTCACAATATTTGACTAGTTTGATTCTAACATTTCAATTTACTGAATCTAGGTAGAATTCTTCCAGTGTATGATAGGCCTTATCAACCAAAAGCTTATTTACCTCTTTTTTAAATTTATCTCTTTTCTCTCTTATTCTCAAAGGCAGGTGGTTATGCATTTTTCTGATTTGATAGATGAGCGACTTCTGAGTAAGAGCAGATGAAGGTTTCAAAAGAGAAATCTGATTTGGGCGACGGGTGCTATAAGAGGGGGAGCAATCTAATCTGTTTTCGTATTTTTTATGCAGAAGCCATACCGTTTCTATTACAAAAATACAAACCAGAGTTGAGATTTTTTGTTTTAACTTGCGGTCGCCATTTACAACGCAGCCATTCAAGAACTATTGAAGATACAACCTTGCTGCTTTCACAGGATACTTTTTAAAGTATTAAGTATTAATTGAAAAAAATTTGCTTCATAATATCTTTGAATGTTGATCATCAACCTGTTTCAAGTTAATATCGTGAATTGTTCATTAATACAACGAAATAATAATGTTTCCAATTCATCACTTACCTTGATATTATTAACTTTTCTATCATCATTCTGTTATACGTTGATAATATGAATTTTTTATTAGAACAACGAAATAATCATCATCATTTTATGACACAATCTATTGTTATAGCCACTTAAACATCAATTTCAGGAAGACGCTCTCTCGGAAATAAACGCCGCCATTGAATCAGACGACTCAGACGTGGAGGTGCAACTCAGACAGGTACTCGAGGATCTCTCGACGGGATGCCAGAAATATGTGGCATTAT
Source organism: Plagiodera versicolora (assembly GCA_037013635.1). NCBI lineage: Eukaryota > Metazoa > Arthropoda > Insecta > Coleoptera > Chrysomelidae > Plagiodera > Plagiodera versicolora. The sequence goes on along the minus strand of CM072991.1, from coordinate 2,764,302 downwards.
CAAAGGCGGCGGCGACTGGGCCAGGCACCGGGAAAACGAAATTGGATAAGGAGCACTCAAAACTGTGCCTAAGGGAGATCGTAAGTGTTTGGAAAGCGTGAGACCTTCGGGAGTTTGGTCTACAACTCGGAATGAATACATATGTTGATAACATGAGGACTATGTTGAGTGTGATTTTATGAATGGCCATTTGAATCACCAGATTTTACACCATCAGACCATTTTTATGTAGACACTTCACTATATTTGTATATACAAGGTTGCTGATATGTATGGAAACAGTCGATTATTTCCTAAAGTAGGATAGGTTGCAAAAATTCATCACAATGAATAAAAAATAATAATCAGTCGAGAGGTCTTGAAGGAGTGAAGTTGTTTTTCTTTAATAGAACACCCGATCAATATATTATTTCATATTTCAATTCTGTTCATAATTTTGCACAAAATTCATATGTATCAAATATTTCAGTCCATTTGTATCAACCCTGAAGAATTATGCATTCTCATTTTCTGTTGAAAAATAATAAATGGATTGTAATCATATCCATATACTCCACCTTGTGACAATAAATATCGATATCTCGAAAACGATTAATTCCTGGAAATTATGTGTTATAATAAGTTTGTTTTGAAATTTCAATATGATTGAAAAATGGAATAGAATATAGAATGGCCACTTTTTCAATGGGATTGTATTGGTAACTTTCAAACTATAAGAGTTAGAAGGTCGGTCAAATGGAGAAAAAGTTGCATTCATAGAAGCATTGTCAAGCAGTTCGAACAAATCGAGATTATCATAGTGAAAAAAAATTGAAATTCCAAATGACAGCTTTTACTTTTCTTATGGTATCTCAATAACCGCCCCCTGTTAATCTCGATTTGTTTGAACTGCTTGACAATGCTTCTATAAATGCAACTCATATCCTGGTTTCTGCTAGCCATCTCAATTCAGAAAATAATCGACCATTTCTATACATATAAGCAACCCTGTTTATTACTTTTTATTTGCAGAACCAATTATCGAAATGGCGAAATTGACAGAATGAATGATCAATATTTCTGTTCGCCTCCGAATTCAATTTTCCTGATACAGTATTTCATTGTATCGGAGCTTTTCTAAAAATGATAGGGTTGGGAGATCGAGAATTTTCACTAGCACAGATGAAATTGCATCGAACGACATGCGAGAAAGCATGTAAATGGCCGTTCTAAAAATAGATATCGAAAATTGAACGTGAAAACTCGCTGAGCTCATCTCAAGGAAACATACACATTTTTCGCATACAATGTGTTTAGGAGACTAAGTAGAGATAAAAATACTACGAAAGATCATATTGTTTGGATGACATATAATTCTCAAGATGATGAAAAGTATCAAATCATCCTAAAGGAGAACCAGAGGTCAATTTGAGTTCACATCATATAGTTTTTCTAGGACAGAAATGTCAGCGGAAAAGACTTACCACTGTGATCAAAAAGTGAGGTGAATTTGTTTATAATGTAATTTATTCATTCACCCTTTCAAATCAATTTAATACCCTTCCAAGTAATACCGTCTGATGAAATGTAATTTTTCAACACTTTTTCTAGTCCTTGAAACGGTGAGTAGAGTCTTCTTCCGGTATAGCTTTCAAAATCTTCTTCTTCTCAATCGTGTCAAAACGGCGTACCCGCATTAGTTTTTTGAGTTTGCTGAATAGTCATAACTCGCCCGGAGCCAAATTAGGCCAATATGGTGGTTGCGATACAATTTGAGTTTTTCGCAAAAAAGTAGCCAATGCAACATGAAATGGTACATTATTGTGATTTTGGCTCCAATCGAGACTTGACGCGTTTGAGACATAAACCATTCCTCATTCTTCATTCTTGGGCTAAATGATATTCGAACACTATCAGCAAGATCTCTACTTGTCAATCGACGATTTGTAAGCACTAAAATTTTCTTGGACATGGCCCTCGTTGGTAGACACTTGATTATCAGCGGTTCGTCTTCAACGCGTTCTCTGTCCTTCCGCAACATTCTCAACGTGTGTATGCACCTTCCTAATGCCCGGTAGTTACAAATAATAAATTAACCCAACTCTTTGATTGCAGTGGTATCTCGAAACCAAAAGAAGTTAGCAATATCATTGCTAGTGAGCTAACAAACTGTTTCAAAATGATCTGGAAATGATGAATCTTCGAGAAAATGGCGGATGCTCTCGAAACTAAACTAAAATTATTCTCACAGAAATGTGACATAGCCTGATAGCTTTCTTTTTCGTAGGAAAATATTGGAAACTCGGCCAAGAACGTAAGAGCCTTGGTAACCCGACATTCTTTCAAACAACGATACAAGACTGCTCAAGGATTTTTGGGAAAACTCAAGACTCTCACCGAAGATGTAAGTATTCTTATCGAGATTAAGGAACGTCAAAAGTTTATACTTGAAAACTTCATTGATTCATTTTTCTATTACTCAAAATGGACCTTGATGTGCGTAGATTCCGACGCTGATTTTCTGGAGAATATTGATCTGTTTCATGTTATTCAGTTGATGATACGCGAGTATCACTGAAATTTTTCATCAAAATATAGAGTTATTTATTCTAATTATTGAACTTCAAGGCACCGACAGCTTTTCGTCTGGCGAGCTGGAATCATGAATTCAAGACCAAGTTGAGAATATATTGCGCCACTTAGTTTGTGTCAGATTTGAAACTAAGAAATACAAAGATTTAAATTACAAATATTTTCCTGTAAGAGAAAATAATAATACACACTGTGTGAACTCAATTGTGGTTTAATTATGTTTGCATAACCTAGATACACCTTAATATTCAGATCAAAGAGGCTGAAAATTTGAAGGGAAAGTAAATCTTCACGTTACAAGGTGACTGCAAAATCATTCATAGATTCAATCAATTTTTTTCTGATTCCAGCAGATGAGTGTTCGTGGTGTATTTTGTAACCCTTCCATTGTTATCATTCATATTAGTTTCTTACCATCCGAATTAATGTGATACGAATAAACTCGATTTTTCTTGACATGGTTCTAACAACGACTACGTTCAGTTTCATAACAAATATTTTTTTAACCTTGGAAACAACAACTGCAAATGTAACCTTCTTGATATTTTCATTGTTATGACTACCAATTTCTCAAACAAGGTGTTCCCGCCACCTGGTTCCTCTCAAAATGAGAACTATTCATGAGCTCCCCTCCAGTTTTGAACGAATATCATCTTTATTGTTTAACGCATGGTTTTTTAAAGAAAAATTACAACTATTCACTTGAGAATCAATTGCTTATGAATCTGATGTTTGTGCATCGACTGAAAGCAAATGTATCTCAAAAGTTGAGATTTTACGGACAGGTTGATAGAGTTTTCTTTCGAGAATGAGTTATGGATTACTCCTTCATAATTAACATATTTTTAAGAAACGCCTTGTATCATTTTCAGTCCTTGGTATAAAGTTTTCACTCTATTTTAATGATCACAATTGTTCGCTGTTCGCTATGTCTAATTCGTCATTAAGAAACAGTCTGAACAAGGTGAATGGATAAATGAAAAAATGAAATACATCGTAAATTTTCACTACCACAGGGGAATCCACATCGAAGACATTCAACAACGACAATAACTCGTGGCTTTCAAACTTCTCAAGAAAACGAAACTTTGGAAAACAAGTGAAAGAGAAATCTTCACTCAACACAGCTGCCAGGTTATTCGACTTCATCTTCCCTTTTTCTATTTCAGAATATAGGAGAACATTTCCATAACACTCGTTCGAATATATGAATGTCGTGGGCAAAGATTCGAATTGGCCTATTCAGTATGCATTGTTCGTCCATATTCGACTACACAATATTTATAACTCAATTCTGATATCAAAAAGATGAGATATTTATCGATCGCACCTCGTTTGCATACTGGGTGTTTTCAAGCAGTTTATCATTTAAATTTCTTTTATACAGACTAGTGAAATTAGCTGTTAAGGTATTGTATACAGGTTAGTCAGATAAGAATGGTATGTGATGTTTCTAGGAAAAATTATCATGAAAGTGGCCAAGAGAAAGTCCTGGAAATTATTGTCGTGTTTCCGGGATGACCGGTAGGGGTGGTTATCTGAAAGTTTCAAAGTGATTCTTCATGGAAATATACCCAATAAACTCAATAAATACATGTATACATCTTAAACTTGCCTTTATCGAAGTCATTTATATCATACTCTCTTTAACAAATCTATGGAGGTTTCTGAATCTCATCTATTCTAAAAACCACACATACCCAACAGATACCTTACATGCTGAAGTAAAAATCCTTAACATCAGACAGTTATATTTCTACAGCGCATGCATCAGCTACCACTCACATAAGTAACAATGTCACCAAATCATCTATACATCACCCGACAGAAACAACACTACGTTATTCCTTTTAGGTCTAAAACGACTACACAAAGGTCATACTGTTACTTTGCACCAAATTCCATTTCTGGAAATATAAAAACAATAAAGAACTTATACTCGTTCAGAGCTCAATTAAAGAAATAATTATCTACTTGAATCAGGCAGAACAGCAACAAATTTCCCTCAATATAGACATAAATTTTTTCCTTGATTTTTACAATTTTGTTTTTCGTGTTATCTGCACTGTAGTCGATCTCTTTGTTATTGGTAGATGGATTTTTAATCCATTCTCAATATTATTACTTTATTGCACTTTACCTTATATTTTAACTGCAATATATATTTATATTCTAAGTGGTTTTATATTTAATTTTTTTTTATTTGTTAACGCTGAAACAAGTGTTATCACACTTATCAGCTTTCGCTGCTTTGTTCACACTCAATCTTTATTGGTATATATGTGATTTTGTTATTTTTTTTGTGTGTGAATGGAGATGATTATTATTATTATTATCATTGAAATGTAGTAGGAGGTGGTTCGAAGTTCTTTCATATAAATACCTGTAACTCCTCCTAAATGACTCGACGGATTCAAAAATACTCAGTCTTCTTATAAAGAGCATTGATTGATCATATCGTAAAATCGAAAACATATTTTGATATCGATTTTCGAAAATGCAAAAAAATCAGATATTACGAGAGCCAAGTTTTCATCTTTTGTTATTATGGATCAGGAAAGAAATATTGAGATACGGTTGTTGACATATGTGTCATTTAAAAATAACAGCTGTTTATTCAAAACAACTTCGAACCATCCCTCACATTTCAATAGATACGTAAAAAAGTGTATGACAAAAATGACTACATTAAAAGTCAACTTATCGGTGAAAACCCACTTTTTAAGTTTCAGTTGACGATTACAACTTAAAAATAATTCCCAAGGTTTTTTCTTGGTCACTTTATTACAAACTTTTTCACTGCATATCTCTACGACGAACAGTTTCCGAGATACATTTCACCCTTCTTGTTTGGCAACCCTGTACAAAGAAATTATCTTCGTAATTTCTCCTACAACTTCTGATTTGGCGGAAAATGATCCTTACTTCCACATTTCCAATGATTTTACTTCAGTAGGAAACCACATTATGCGTACATCGACGCCACTTTTGAGTGGTTAGGCGTCCTTTCTTCTTTAACGTCATCATCGAAACCTTCTTGTTCCATTATAGCAAATCAGTTATAATATGATTCCCTCACTATGCACCAAACCACGACAAAATTCAATTTTCATCTCGAAACACATCACGTTACTTCCCGTACTAATATTCTCTTTCTGGTAGCCCCAACACGCGCTTCCTGACGTTTTCCTCTGGATAATAAGCGGCGGCAAACGTCAAGCGTATCAGCGCATACCCGCCAGGGATATCATTTATTCAACTGAGGAGCAGGAGTCGGGCAAAGATTGCGGAAAAGTCCAGACAATGTTTCTCAAGGTGAGATTCAAGTTATAGTACAGTTGACAGAGTCACAAAAACTGCCATACAGTTTCGGAGAAAAGTTATCTGGGGTATAGGCAGAAATCAATGAGAGTGACAAGGAAACCAAGTTAATTATGATGCAGCGCTATTTTCATCCTACGGACTCATCATAGCCAATTGTGGAGCATATCGATAACCTTTCTTCGAGACGTTCGAGGAGAAATTGCAAAGCTCTCCCAATTTAGTGCCAGCTATTCTTTTCGCTCTTTTCAAATCACAATACTGTAGATCAATCATTTCCGAAACTTTATAAGTGGATCCAGATATTTCCATTGACGTGAAGTTCGAAATTTTTGACATCACACATGTGACGAGCAAGGACCGTGAAATATCAACAGTTGTAGTATTTCTAATTGAACCGGAAGTCAACGGAAATGCGCTCATTCAAAATTCCATTTACAACAAGTAAACGTCTAGTAAATACATTATAATTGATTCACAAAACTCTCTATATTTTGTGAGCATGAACTGATGGCATCAGTAGTCAATTAGTGTTTGGAAAAAGTATCAATATAATATATATATATATATATATAATTTCGGTCCAAATTTTTTTCTTTCAATTCATCAATAGTATCAGGTCTGTTAACGTAATCTTTCGTCTCGAGGTATCCCCACGAAAAAAAATCTAGTGGAATTAGATCAGAATATCTAGCTGCCACTTTAAAAATCCTCGTTTGCCATTCTATATGGACCGCCACCGCATTACGCACGACATGTACGTGAATACCTAAATAATATTTTCCTAATAGACAAGGATTTTTAGAGTTGCAAGTCAAAAGTTTACTTGGTCCTGTTGTCATTTTCATGAATTATATCATTAGCAATGAAATATCTTTTATTTCTTGAACATACGGTTATGTGAAAAACATTACCACCATACACAGAAAAATGCGTTCTTTCTGAAGGTTTCATCAAAATAGGGCATTGCCATTAAAAAAACTGAATATAACGTCATGACAAAAAAAAAGCGACAATCTTTAGTTTCATTTCCCCAATGGCCGAATCAAGCTTTGAACGAATTTTTTCCAACCTTCACATGCTCACTGCATATTGAATCAAAATCTAATGGAGTTGGCGATAACATCGTAAGTGAGCCAATACCAGTTTCAAATTGCTTCTACAATCTGGAAATGATTGAAGTTGGTATTGAATCGCAGTTTTTTGAAACTTTTTACGGATAGAAACATCAAAAGATGATACCAAGGTTGCAATGAGTTTTCAAATATTCAATACTGATTCTTCATAGTTCCAAGAAATAGAAACATTGAAGATTAATGAATGGATAGCTTCCAGGAAAAAAAGGTATCGGTCCCAGAGGCTGGTCCATTCCTGCCAAGTTACAGATTTATCTCTGGCTGGGCATGCTCAAGTACAAGAAGAATTTCATCAACGGCATCCCCAAAGGCTATGAACTCACCCAGGAAATCCGAAACGTAGAGCGACCTAGAGCTTTACCTCCATCAACTATCCACTACGTAGAAAAACACGTAAATATCATTATCATTGTAAGGGAATTGCTCCCACAAAATGAAGTTTATCAATTGATCTCAAGACAAACATGCAGTTATTCAAGTATTCCTTCATCTATTTCTTAATTTTGTCTTCCTTTCCAATGAATAATGACTACTTATATGACTACTTACAGGGTGGCCCATTAATTTATGAAAGTAGAATAACGCACTTGTAGAATGAAAACACGAATAAAAGATGTTATATTTGCGCAGATACACAATTCAAAAATATTTCGATATAAACAGAGTGTTCTTCCTAGGCGATAATACAACACTGTTAGTTTTGATAGGACACCCTATATATTCGTTCACCATCAGATTCAGTATGGAATTCTGCCTCTCATTTTTTCCATGTGATTTTCATAATGGAGTAGAAAAAAAAACGAAAATTTTGAAATAATTGGTGCATTATAGATGCTGCTACAAAACGTTTTCAGTGGTATCTTAGTGAACTCAATTGATAGGTCCGAAGTTGAATAATGGCTGAAATATTTGAACGGAGTAGAAGTCTCGTTTTATAGACAGGGTGTTTTTTAGCTATTTATCGATTCAGGATATGCCTGTTACCTTCAGAGCTGGCTTGTTGTAAATATGAAAATTTTCGAATCATTAGCTAAATGCAATTTCATCAATACAAGGTGTGTACCAGGAAGAGATTTTATCGCAAAAATTATAGCCCATACTTTACCCTCCTAAGCGGGGGCAGCAATTTTCCCAAATGGGAATGAGGGTCAAACAATACCTTGTTGAAAAGCCCTCTTGATTCCCTATACATTGCTCTTTTAGTTTTAAAACTCCATCTACTCGTTGCGAACATGAAATCGATTGAAATGTCGCTAGTGTATTTCTCAAGAAATACAAATAGTTAATGGATATTGCTTAAACACTTACCGTTTTACAATATACAAAGTTGACGTGTTTCGGGTTTTTCTCGATAAAATCTCTTCCTGGTAGTTATACATTCCGGTACGTTTTCGTTGGGCCATTCTGTATAAATAATTTCAGGTAATACCCTATATAACCATAATTTGAAGGCATGGAATAGTTTCAATTAATTGATAATCAATTATAATAATTGATTATAGTTCTACTAGATAATGAAATAATATACTAGGTATTGAATCTGATAAAATGAATTTTTTGTCAATTGAACTCTCCTGAATGAATGTTTCAGGAAACACCTTTCATACAATACGAGACTCCTACTCATTTCACATTTCATTTATTTTTTACCTTCATAGTCACCAAGAGAATTTACTTATCATCGATCAGGTTTTTTTGTAGTATTTATACTGCACCAATTATAGTCAGATTTTCTTTTTTCTGTTACAGTTTGAGAAAATCGTATTATATAGAGAGAAGATACAAGACAAGATATCAAATTCTATGTTGGATCTGAAAGTGGAAGAATATACAGAGTGTCCTTTTAAAAAACTCAACTGAATGTTGTCTCCCCTTGGGTGAATACCTTGAAATATTTCAGAGTCTGCGCAAATATAGCAACTTTTATTCGAAACATCCTTGTATTTTCTCATTCCTTGGCGAGTTATTCTTTCACACACTAATGGGTCATCCTGTATATTCCAGCTGTTTCAAGTACGCGCCAATATCTACCAAGCCAGATCTCTCATAGGCAGCGACGCTTCTGGTCTATCAGACCCCTTCGCTAGAGTCATAGCTGGAGAATACTGCAAAACCACTGAAGTCATCGACGAAACTCTCAGCCCCACGTGGGACGAACTCCTCGTTTTCGAGGAGATCCTCATCTACGGCGATGGAGACGAAATCAAAAACGACCCACCACCCATAGTGGTGGAAATTTTCGATCAGGATAAAGTAGGAAAGAGTGAGTTCATTGGGAGAACCATGGCGAAGCCTAGTGTGAAGCTTAAAGATGAGCCTTATCTCAAACCGCGGTTTCCTCCATCTTTAGAATGGTGAGTGGAGTTGTTTATACAGCGTCGGAGAGAATTCATTGGGTATATAGGGAGAAGTTTACATACACTCTCACATAATTAAGACACATTGCTCTTTTACCAAATCGCTTTTCTTCCACTGTCCCCACGCGACTGACTTGTCCCTATGCCAGACACAATACGACAACGGTTTTTGTGTGTTACGAATTAAACATTCCGACTATTTGTACAACCGCAGAGAATGGATTCGTCGAATAGTTTCGTTTGCGGATATTAGAACAGAATCGTTGTTTAAATTTTATTATAGTTTGGCCCACAGGTCTCCTTACAGGACATGCTCCTGTTAGAACACACCTACAAAAGATGGGGCTATATCAAGGTGACCAGACTTGTAGATTGTGCGGCTTTGAACCTGAGACTATTGAACACATTTTGTGCTATAGAAGAGTAGGGCAACTGGGGGAACCTGATTTGAACCTAGAGAATGTGGGAACCCTGAAACCTAGTGACCTTTGTAAAATAGTCAAAGGGACCAATATGTTTTAGGGTAACGGAATGATAGGGGAAATACAATAAGCCTCCGGCTGCAGTATATCGTTCGGACCCCTGTAATAATAAATAATAAATGAATAATGATATTGTTTGGCCCAAATTGGGAGTTTGTTCTTACATGTGATGAAATAATTTCTTCTGATAAAAAAATCATTTTTGTTTTGTTATCTACCACAAAAATGGTTTATTTCGATAATGTTGTTGGTAATATTCAATAATGTTCAATAATTATCACTCATTTTCAACAGCTAATAGGTTTGAATTGCCTCAAATCAAATTGAATATATGATTCCGTTCGATTTGTTCGAATACCTAAGTCATCGTAAATTCTTCTTATCAATTTTCCGCAAACAGGCGATCCTGACAACTGCTTGCATAGTTAGTGTTACAGTCCAGTCATTATATACATTTGGAAATGCAAATGAAACGAGAAAGCTAAATTTTTGATATGACGTGGGGATGCCTAAAAAAGCTCAATTTGAAATTGTCGACCAAGATTTCCTTAATGGGTTTTCCGCCATCTTGAAAAAAGGGATAACATTGTTTTTCTGGCAATAACTCGGCCATCCTACGAGATAACAAAATATTGATAGGATATTTTTTGAAGCTTTTTTATGCCTTTCAATTCATGTATTTATATTTTCTTCACGTAGCATGCATCGTTATCGAGATAATGATCGAAAAAATCGAAAATAGTATATGAAATATGTTTTTTGCTATTATCTATTTTCTGGTGATTTGTAGGGCGAACTCAGACTTACAATAACGTTTTTTCATTTTATTTTTTTGCAAAGTACATGAGTCCGCATCCAGCATCAAGCGAGCCACTCGTTCGGACGTACCTACACGTAAAGAAAGGTTGTTCAAGGAATTACTGTTATGTAATTTGAATAAATGAGGCAGCAGATTATGGATCACAGACAAGAAATTTATTGGATGGACAATTTGTTCATGCTGTGAAAAAAATAGTAGGCGGATTACATATTTCGTTCATATATTTTGTACTTCAGTTGTATGCACACGTTATAACGAATAACAATAAGAATTTTTTTTTTGCTGCTTTGATGGTCCAGGCTGGCGCGGTCTTTGTGGTTCGCTGGAGATCGTAATTTTTGTCGAAAAAATAAAATGGAGAAACGAAAGTGTGAATCTGAATACGCTCTAGTTTCATCTCAACAATTTTTTCGATATTCATCACCAGAAAAAAAGCAAACAACTAATTTCATATACTATTACTCGACTTTTTCGATCGATATCTCGATAACAATGCATGTTACGCGGAATGTATGATAACATAGATCAAAGGGCACAAAAGTAGCTACAAAAAAGCATTCTATCAAAATTTTCATATCTCATCGGATAGCCGAGTTATTGTCGAAAAACAAGATGGTGAAAAACCCACATAGGAAATCTTGATCGACAATTTCAAGTTAGGATTTTTTAAGCATCTCCCACGTCGTATAAAAAAATTTGCCTCCTCGGTTCATTTGCATTTCTAAGCTGGTTTTTCCAACAAAATGACTGGACTACTACGACCATGTATAACGCGATATCCCTTCCTCGAACTATTCGAGTAATGCTATTTCAATTTTGTTCAGGCTTTTCTTATTGCTATCATTGGATTCCTATAGAAGGTGAATTCTTTCCGACTATGTACTCGTATTACTCACTACAAACATCTTTGAACATTGAATGGACATCCAAAATTTCCGAAACAAATACATAGAACTTTGACAGAGCACTGCGTTTTTTTATCCCGTAGCTAATACGAGTGTCTCAGCTCAAATTACGAACTGATTCTTCGACCCATTGATAATTTTCCATTGCCTATATGAAAAGATCTAATTGAGTGAATTCTTCGACTACGATGAGAATGATATCAAATGAGATTTGTCTACGTTCTTTGTTGAGTCACTCCTTGATCATTTTCATATCCTTTTTCAGCGGTTTGAAATCAACAAACACAATTTTTATTGACAAAACTCAGAAAAAAATCACATGATGCCATGACAGGCGAATACGATGAATGGTTCATGGTTTCTCCATGTTTTCTAAGTTCACATTATCTCTTAGGCCGGCCCGAACATCCGTCGACTTCCAAGTCCTCTCGCACCTCTTAAAAATGTTCGGATCTCTCGTAAAAACATCTATGGGATAGAAAATCATCGTGAACTTGTTCCATAATTCAATGTGTTTTGGTAAAAATTTCACAGGTATCAAGTCAAAAATATAACTTGATGTTTGCTTTTTTTTTCATACTTATTTTTCGACCTCAAACAATATTCAAACATATTTAGCGCTAAATCTCAATTGCCATACATCCATGATATAAAAATTGGACACAACAATACCGACGGATAGGGAATAGAACATCTTGAATTTCGAAAAGATGGTGTAACTAGAAGATATGGAATCTGAGAGGTCTCTGAACTTTTGAATCTCATCTTAAAATTCTATAACTTGAAGGCCTCAGTCCTTATGGAGCTCATCATTGATTTTTTCAGGTACCCTGTCACTAGAGGAACAGACCGAGCTGGTGAACTCCTAGCAGCGTTCGAACTGCTAGAAATTCCTAACGACACGGACGAACCCTTACCAGCCCTACCTCACCCGAAAGAAATCCCTTTGTACCATGAAACCGATCCTAAACAAATGGGGTTCCTGCTGCCTGTACCTCGAGGTATCAGGCCTACTTTGGCCAGATACCGCATCGAAGTTTTGTTCTGGGGTCTCAGGGACCTCAAACGTATCCACTTGCTCACTGTTGATAAACCCAGAGTAGACATCGAATGCTCGGGGAACATTTTGTATTCGAGCATCATACAGAACAGCAAGAAGAACCCGAATTTCAGCACTCCAGTTAAGTTTCTCGATCTAGATTTACCGGAACAGGAGCTGTATAGGTGAGATATGAAGAACCCAATAGTATATTTCATTACCAGTACAGAAATGAGGATTTTTCCGTGCGCGCGAGATAAATTCTCGTGTGAGGCGCAGCCGAACACGGGAAGTCATGCAAGAACGGAAAATCCATTTCTGGACGAGTAATGAACGATATTTTTTATTATACTTAGGTACCTGAAATCAACATACACAAAATTACATTTCCTCACAGTAAGGAAGTCCCTCGGGAAGTCCTGACGTTTTCTTCAAGAAATTTTGACAGGAATGTCAAAATTTCCTAGCGATTTGCGGAAAAATAAAATTTGTCATTAATGAATAAATCGTTGCTCGTAAGCGCACGGGAATAGGGATCGGGAAAAAATTTCCGTGCGCTGTTCCGAAAATGTCATATTTACTGTATTTTATAAACAGTTGAAATTGTAGTCTTTTCTGTTGAGTATAATAAAAACAATATTTATCGTATAAAAATTGGAGGTTTGGATTTCGATTGTCTAATAAGTAGTTCAAACGCCTCAGAATATAAAGCATTAGCATACAAATATAAACATTAGACAAATCACTTCAGAAACGTGAGACCATCCATTAAGTTCAGAGTGGAGAAAGAAACACAAGAATAATTACTTTTTCCAGACGTTAAACTGAAGAAACTACGCGAGTGGCACTATTTTCAAAAAATACCGAAAAACCTATTCAATGATACAAATTTTGTTTGTTTAGATATTATGCATGATCTTCTAAAAAAGTCATGATTTTTAATAATTACGAAGATGAGTGATACTATGGAATATCTCTGAATTTATGAACAATTACTCGCAGTGAATAGGGAAAACGCAAGTAATCATCGGTGACCGATCATGGTGCCTTGCGGAATCACAGATATAGATAGTACTAGAGGATAACCCACTATGCACATTATCTTCCAATGCCCTGTATTAATGGAAAGAGGCGCCTTCACCTAGGCGACCCAGATCCACAGGAATTCCAATGCGAGGAAGGCGTCATCAGGAGCATCCTGACCTTTTGGAAAGAAATCTTCGATCAAAGGGGATCGTCTGGAGACACCACGTGCCCCAACTCCGCACTGACTCAACAACTGATCGACAATAATAATGAGAATCTTGGGAGTTTATTTTGGGTACTCTCCAAGAGATCAATATCAACTTCGTAGAATGGCGACCATATGATAGAGTTGTATTTGAGTATAGACAGATCCTTGCTGAACGAAGAGAGACGCTCAACAACATTTTTCGTGCACGAGATGAGGTTTCTATTATGTGATACTTGAAAGTCATTTTTGAGTCGAATATAACTCCCAAATCTTTAATTTTGTTGCTCTCCAATGAGTTTGTGTTGTTGATTTGTTACCCCTGATGGAACTTAAATTGGATCTGATACTGACTCCCATATTTGACATATTGAACTCTGCCACTCAGATAGGATTTGATCCACTTCAATATACTTCCTTCAAATCACAGAGATTCAAGCTCAGCAAGCAATAAACTGTGATAGACTCTATCAAAAGCTTTGGATAAGTCCAAGTATATGGGGTCCACTTGGAATTTATTCTCGAGAGCGTTGATAATATACACTGTGTCCAAGATAAGGATGTCAATCATGGGGATCTCGGAAACCATAAGAGATACGGAGATGGTTGAATTTGAGAAAAGTTGCGCATTTCCAAGTCTAACAATGTGCCGTTAAGAAAGTTTCGAAATTCCCATTAGTTCCGGAGATATGCCTGAAAAAACGAAATTTGCCGATTTCGTTTTAATTTTTTTCTGACGTTATTTAGAGACATCCAAGAAAACGAAAGACACTTTCTGATTGCCATTTTTCAATCCCTACAAAACAGCGTTGAGAGATTTTTCGTACGACGTTTCGTTTAGAAGAAACCACCATCAACTTTATTTTTTTATATGGCTCGTCAAAACAAAATACCCTGTATTGAATAGCATATTTTATTACCAATACAACGATGTATAACACGATATGATTCTGCGATATTTAAAACTGAAAAAAATTGTTTTTATTAAAGATCGTACGTTTTGGTGTAGTGTGCGGTGAAATGATGACCTTGAGTATGGTATAGTAGGCCATGATTACTTATTTATTACACAATGCCCTAATAGTGCGCGAATTTCCATCTAACAGATTTCCACGAAAATGGATAGGTACACATTTAGCAGTTTCGCGGCCTGTTCGTTCGCCGGACATAACTCCGCTAGATTTTTTTTTCTCTAGTGGTATTGCAAAAATTATGTTTACCGGTGTTTTTGTGAATCCGAGGATCAGCTTAGGAAACTAGTTCTTGAAGCGTGCGAGAGTATTAAACCTGGTATGTTAAGAAGTGCAACAGTTATAAGGTGTTATCTATGTTTAGAGAATAATAGTAATTTGTTCAACATTCTCTATAATAGAGATTAGTTATTCAAGTTTCTAGTCAGTAGTTCTTTACTAATGTGGTTAAATGATCAACATATGATGTGACCTACCTACTTATATGAATGAAGTTAACAAACCTCCAATAACCTGATTTTAATTTAATATTTCGGAACATAAGTAATCTTAACCTACTATACCATACCCAAGGTCATCATTTCACCGCACACTACACCAAAACGTACGATTTTTAATTAAAACCATTTTTTCAGTTTCAAATATCGCAGAATCATATCGTGTCATACATCGTTGTATTGGTAATAAAATATGCTATTCAATAAATGTTTTATTTTGACGAGCCATATGAAAAAAAAAATTTGATGGTGGTTTCTTCGAAACGAAACGTCGTACGAAAAATCTCTTAACGCTGTTTTGTAGGGATTCAAAAATAGCAATGAGAAAGTGTCTTTTGTTTCCTTGTATCTCTTCAAATAACTTCAGGAAAAAATTAAAACGAAATCGGCAAATTTCGTTTTTTCAGGCATATCTCCGGAACTAATTGGAATTTCGAAACTTTCTGAACGGCACACTGTTAGACTTGGAAATGCGCAACTTTTCTCTAATTCAACCATCTCCGTATCCCTTATGGTTTCCAAGATCCCCATGATAGACATCCTTATCTTGGACACAGTGTATATTGGTGAAGCAACAAATTTGTAGATGTGGATC
This sequence comes from Plagiodera versicolora, assembly GCA_037013635.1. Classification (NCBI taxonomy): domain Eukaryota; kingdom Metazoa; phylum Arthropoda; class Insecta; order Coleoptera; family Chrysomelidae; genus Plagiodera; species Plagiodera versicolora. The sequence goes on along the minus strand of CM072991.1, from coordinate 2,748,377 downwards.
TACCTCAACAGAAACCATGTTGCTCACCAATTATAATGCTTCTGGGGTCCCATGACAGTATTTCTGAAATCAAACAGTCCAGCATTTTTGATAACTCTGAATGATTACAAATATCTCTGTTGTTGTAAAGAAAGTACCAAATCAATAATTCCTTTGATGTCTGCAGTATGAGAGCATATGTCAACAATGTTACGAAGATCATAAAATAGAAAATATCATCATCTGTGTTGAAACTTATTATTGGATGTTACTGTCACATTGAAATTGTCTTACAAGGCTACCTCGACCAATTAATGGGCACACTGTTTGAATATCAAAACATATTGAAGAAATTCCTTTGACACTTTGATGCGGAAAAACTACTGGTGACAGCTTTGGCCGTTTTTTGTGCACACCTCTGTAAGCTCCCATCTACGTTTTCTGGATTTTCTTGGTGATACCAGGAACACCACTGAAATAACATTTTTCCTGCTCTCCAAGTTCATCTTTCAATTCATTCCAGGTTTTAATTCGAAGTTGAAACATATCCGCGTTGATTAAAATGGTCTTTCCCTTGAGTATATCCTTCCTGGCTCTGATGACTTTATTTGCCTCCTCCTATTTGCAACTTTGAGAGTCCGGTGACCATTTTTAATCGGCTTGTTAAGTCTCACCACCTTCAAAATGTTCAGATCATCGTTAGTCAGCTCTCAGAAAATTTTTCTTCAACTTTATTCAAATTGAAAGCTTTATCTCGTGGCTCTGGCAAATTGAAGACCCATAACTTTGTTTTTTTTTGTGTTCCTGGAGTTAATTTATGAATTCATCTTCAGCTGTTGAAATGAGGGCTCTGACTCTCGTAGGTCATCAATCTTTCTTATTAGCTTTGGGGCCAGTCTAACTCCCAATATACAATCTTCAAACATGAATCTCAGGGTTTTCTTACCCTTCAGACCCATAACCGTTAATTCACTTGCATTGAGGTCAGGACATCCGGTGTTTACATGAACAGGGCGCTCACAACTATCACAGTTCAAGTAGGGATCATTATCGGCAATATTATATCTAATGCATGACATTCAAAATAAATTTGGTATGCCTTTGATCACTCAAATTTTATTGTTATCATTAGGTGTAGTCACTTATTCACCTTTTCACGCTGATTTGTCTTTGTCTGCCAATTCCAATCCAAACACAATGAATGTGCATCAATGAACAAAATTTCTGATCAAAATTAACGCGAAAATTATGCAGTTTCTTCGATATCAACCTCACAATCAAATCGAACAGACAAGCAACTGAAAACCTTGTTCAATGCGAGAGCAACACCATACGCAGTTGTCTGACAAAATCCAAACTCTCTAACACCAGCAGTATCTCAAAGAACTCCATTTAACAAATACCTTGTGAGTGCGGCCAATCATACATCGGGGAAACTAAAAAACCTCTAAAAGTACGAATTCACGAGTACAAGAAGAACTCTCATCGAGAAAAAAAAAATCAGGAGTTTCGGAACACGTCTGGAACAACCAGCACAATATTATTTGAACAAAAGCACAGGTTATTAATGAAGAAGAAAGCTGATTATATGATGTCCAATAAACCTTTTAGTCAGTTCAGTATAGAGATCCCAACTGTATGCAAACCACTGATTACGGTATAAATATGATCACATTTTCAAAATTTGTTTCCATCAGGAGACAACAAAAGATACATACAATCGAAGAGTCTTGAAAGCATCGCCGTATATTCCTAGGGTATCAATCAGTAGACAAATGAAGTCCAAACATCCGATTTTCAACTAGAATCATTGTCAACAACAATCACTTGGAAATATCCACGGGATTTCTCAACAGCTTTCAAATGTTGTCACCTTCAACTATAATTGCTAGGTCATTTATTGTTGTCATCATACAGAGTGTCTCTAAGATTTGCAAAAAAATCAAGCGGACTGTAGGTTGATGATTTCAGAAATGTGCGTGAAATGTACTCTTTTTGTTATAGATTTATTTGTACTCATTTTTAGTGATTTTACAAGAAATTTCACGCTTTAGCTTTCATTTTCCTACCTCAAAAAATACTCTTTCCTTAATATTGCGATTATACTTCATCAGTTGAAAATATTCATCATACGGATGGAATCGAATTCGGAAAAATAGGAACTGAATCTACGCAACTTCAGAATTGGCGAAACTGACGATCTCCTACATTCAAAAAATCTCTCTCCATATTTCAGACCACCTCTCACCATCCGAGCTGTTGACTGTAGGAGTTTTGGAAGATATACTCTGGTAGGAACACACATCATCAACTCCATTCATAAATACATGTACACACCGTTGACCAGGAAAGATAGAGAAGCTGAGGAAAAAAAGAAGAATCTATGTCAGCTCAAAGCTGTGGAAAACAGTTTCGGGTGTAACCAAGTTTCACCAGCCAATTTTTCAACGAGGAGTGACAAGGAGAAGAGTCCTCTACTACCTAAAGACACAACAATACAGATAAGTGAGATATTCGAAAAAAATAATTGTTTAGCATGGACATTATTTGAAGGGTAGATCACTGCAACGTTGGTAAAATTTTCGATAGAGTATTCTAATGAAAGAACGAACTAATTGATATAAATTTTTTATATCTACTTTATGAATTGTCAAAAAATATGTGCCTGAAATCGTTGAGAAAAATTTATTATGCATTTTTTGAGAGCTATGGAATAATTGCCTAGGGAGGTGCATACACCTCAACCATGAATATGATTGATATTGTACAAAAAAAATTCTAAAAATAATCTCATGATAGACATAAATTCATTGACACAAATATTCGAATTAGAATCATTATAAAACCCTTCTGAATTCGACTATCAATACAAGAATAAAAAATATAGAAATACCTAGAAATTAGCTTACCACAACAGACAAAAAACATTTAGACCAAAAATGTGAAAACCAAACTGGCAGGTTGGATAGCTCTGAATGTATAAAGTATAATGTAGATTGAAATATATACAGACTCAGAATAAGACCGGCAAACTCCGAATTTCGAATTGAAAGGTTTTTAAAAAGGGATACAATAAATGATACAAGGTGTCAGAAGTACGAAAAAACTAAAATTAGATCCTGTTTCGAATACTCTCAACATTAGAGAATGTTCAAGAGGTTGACAATTATTTCCATATGAAAAAAATACATCATGTCATTATTGCACACGTGACTTCATCATGATATCACGAAATATCCTGAATTCTTCGCAAATATCTCAGAAACCTTTACTTTCAGGCAAATGGAATGTTATAATTTCTAGGTCGAGAATTAAAGAGTCCAGTTACATACCACCGTAACTTCGCCACTATTTAAGAAAATTAAAAATTATAAATTGATAACATCATGTTGATTAAGCTTGATTAGTATACCAAGTTTATTTTTTTTCCTCTAGAAGTTTTAGAGAAAAAAAAATATCTCTATGTAACTTCAATGATGGTTAAGAAATGGTTAATTTTCAGGCTATGGAACCCAGGAAGTTAAAAAAGCAAAACCAGAATCAAACAAAAAGGCCAATGTGAATTATGACGAAGAACTAGACGACGAAGAAGACAACAAAGATTGGTAAGTGAACTCCGCCAAACTCCTTCATTTATCTCACCTGATTGGAATCGAAGGTGGACCAGATACTACGCGTCTGTGGAACAAATGATAGACGATTCAAAAGAAGCCAAGAAAGTCCTGAATCACAACGATAACCTGCAAGTCTACGACGACGATCACCCGCTTTCCGGAAACAGTTCGGATAAAAGTCCGGGTATCGAACACAGGAGGCGTATCGGTTTCAAATCGGCTTCTAATGCCTCCAAAATAGCGGCAAGGGTTAGTCCGAATAGCTTCAGGAAAAAGAACAAGCACAAACAGGATCTGTTCATGGTTAGGTTTAGATTTATTGGTATGGGTAGTTCTGATACTGAGTTGGTTGGGCTCAATGTTTCAGGTGTATCCAACGGAATTGGAAGCCAGGCCTGAATTCGAGGAATTCAAGGAATGGCTGCATACTTTTGAACTGTACAGAGGCAAAAAGACTGGAGATGATTCTGAAGATGAGAGTCGAGTGGTTGGTTACTTCAAGGTAATACAAACCGAAAAAAAGGGGATCGAATCAAACTTATTGGGTAATAATGCAGCTGAGGAAATCCGTTAATTCATTACTTTATTTTAATATTCTGACTATGACAACAAATAAGATGCGCGTAAAATTACAGCTATCAATGAACTTTCACCGTTCAATCTACCGTCCGACCAAGATGCAGTTTTAATTTTTCAGCGACCTTTGACGGATATCGAACAATTATAGACACTAAAGGCTGCACATCGACAACTTACGTTTACGTGTCTAATGAGAGCTGAGCATGCGCAGTTTTGATTTTCTCTATGTCATGAAATCTGTCCGACGCATAAATATGGTTTTCCGCAAATTGCTAGGAAATTTTGACATTCCTGTCAAAATTTCTTGAAGAAAAAGTCAGGACTTCCTTACTGTGAGAAAATGTAATTTCCTTACTGTAAGGAAATGACATTTCCGTACAGTTGTCAAGTTTGACAATTCAACCTCAATACGTTTCCATAGTAGCACAAGTAATTTTATTAGGAATTTCAAAGCACCATTTATTTAGGAATAAAATTATCGCGTTTTTTTTTTTTATCAATCAATATCTGTCGAATTTTAAACGATTTGCGGAAAAATAGTATGTTTACCTCGTAGGAAAAGCCACATTCCTGGACTCTTCACAGTCGCCCAGGAATGTTAAGTTTTTCCTACCCGGTAAACAATGTACTATTTCTACGTACACTCAAAACGTGGTATTAACGCTCCGATACGAGTCGACCAAAGCCGAACTATGAAAGTTGGCAACGAATAATAATGAAAATATAACTTAATTGGGAACAATTTTTGATGTCGCTTTTTCTGCTGATTAGGATTGTAATAAAAATGTGATCACTGGTGTTTAACAAAATTAGAAATCGTGGAGAAATATGTATAGCTAATCCGAGAGGTATAGTGAGGAACATTTCAATTATGTGTGAAGAATCATCTTTCTCTAGTTGAACAAATGCATTTCATCATTGAAGACGGTTGGATCGGACAAAATTCTGATTCGATTAGCGACATGTATAATTTGTGTATCGAACATTTGAGAAGACATTATTTCCAATCAAACCCAAAAAAGAATTGATTCCCCATATTTACTTGATTATAGAGATGGTGTAAAATTCATGCGTCGTCTAAAATCTAAATGATAACCATATACAAAATGTTTCTATTTATTTAATTCAGTTCATTTACTGAATAATGACTAAAAATAAATCATTAAAAAACGAAAAGTGGTATGGCTCCATTCATCGAACTATCGAATTTGAATTAGTTATAAGCCATTTTTAAAATATTATAGATTATAGCGAGAAGATACGTGTTCGTAACGGTGATACGTCACAATGATACGTTCACGTCTGTACTTCAAGTGACTAATGGCGGATACTGACAACTATAATTGTACAAATTCAATTATCACGTTTTTACGTCAATCATAATTTCTATGTGCATCAAATGAAGTCAAAGGTTATGTTAATATGTATATCAATGAAATGAATTTAGATTTTTTGTCGATAGAATGAACTATAAATCTCTTATAACCTTTGATGCCTTTTTGAAACTAAAAATCAATTATAGTTAACAAATACGCTTCATTACTATAATTCGATAACTTCTGGTGCCCTAAAACACCAGGAGCTCAAAGTCTTCAAAAACTATGTTTAATAACTGAATCGATATAAATAGTATAAATGTTGGAAAAAGTCTGTGTTGAAAAAAGTACTATTCCCATGGCATGAAAAATGTTATCCCATCATCTTCCTAGAATCGGCGATGTTGGAATACCAGAATTTTCCATGGGAACAAACGACATATTCGTGTGCTTTCTTTAGGGTGCAGTAAAGGTATACAAATGGCCCTTACCGAAAGACATAGAAGACAAAACCGTGATGGGTTTCGACCCGCAATTCGGATACTTCCAAGGCTTACCCTCCAACGACCCCATCAGGGTACTGGTGAGAGTGTACATAGTCAAAGGCAACGATTTGCATCCCATGGATCTAAACGGAAAGGCGGATCCTTATGTGGTGTTGCAGCTAGGATCGAAAAGGATCAGTGATAAAGAACATTATATATCAAAGCAGCTCAATCCAATTTTTGGCAAGTACGTATAATATAATTGTTTGGTTCGATATTGAACAACGTCAAGCAATAGAAACCAACAAAAATAAATGCTTAGTATAGTCTATTTATTTAAAGCATATAGTTCTAACAGCTTTAGTTATCTTCCGTTACCAATATCAAAATTATTCAATGATCTGCCATCTGAGCTGAAATATATACAATCGTACAACCTCTTCAAAAAAGTTAGAGAATTTTTGGTATCGCACAGTTTTTACTCTACCACTGAATGGTGGTGAGTGAACTAGAAGTTAAATTTTCAACTACTTTGTTAGCCATTCTTCCACGTGAATGTGTTTTTTTTCTTTAACATGTATGGTATACTATAATTTTTGTTCTGAATATTTATCTCGACACTTCATTGACATGTCCTATTTCATGAATATGAACCAAAGGATGAATAAATATACTATTCTCTATTCTATTAGTGTAAAATGAAAAGTATCTAGTTAACTAGTGAATTTCAAATTGGTTGAGACGTAGCTGGGAACATTTAGGTATCAATAATTATGGCAACTCTTTACAGTGACTTCACAACGATGCCAAATTCATTGGAGAAAAATATTTGATCATTACATGAAGTTGGTTAATTCTAGACTAAATTTGTATAAATATTGAAAAAAAAAACTGTTAACTATTTTCCTCAGTCAACAGTTATGTTATCCAATTTTGGTGAATATATTTCATGAATCTAAAACATTTTCCATAACAATTTGATTGATAAACTTAACTTGGCCTTCTGTTTCGGAGTATCGTTGAAAAAACAGAAAAGCAGAAACACAACACTATCTGGTGAGCTGTCACAACTATCTTGCTCAAATAAATAGGCCATAGGCCTAATCAATCCTCAGGACTTTTCAATTCATTTGTTTTACGTTTTAATGCAGATGTTTCGAGATAGAGGCAACTTTTCCGCAGGATTCGGTCTTGACTGTGCAAATTTACGATTGGGATTTGGTTGGATCTGATGACATGGTGGGAGAGACGAAAATTGATTTGGAAAACAGATTCTATAGCAGGCACAGGGCGAATTGTGGCTTGCCACAAATTTATGAAGAGTGAGTAATGGATTATTCATTATGCTTTCACGTCAAATATTGTGTTTTCTTGAATAGTAAGTGCACATGCGATTGTGTTTCGGAAGTATGAAGATTTGGGAATTTTGAATTCACCATTCGGAAATTTCAGACAGAATGGTATTTCATTCTGGATATTTTATGTCTATAGGCTGATTCACCAAATTGATTCATTAGAGGTTTAGGGAGAACTAATTTTATCAACTTGGTGGCAGCTACAGTTCAATGTGAGCTATTTTCCTAAAATATTCTTACCAACTTCACTTTTTCGAATGAAACGTCCTGGTAATTGTTACATTTTCAAATTTCACGTAATATTTTGGAACTGTTGCATTTTGAATCGCTTCTCTGATGCGATTTGTTTTTGAATTTTGAATTTCCCCCAAAATTGAGACGTTCTTTTCAGAGACGGATATAACGCATGGCGTGATGCCATGAAACCTGCTCAAATCCTCGCAAAACTTTGCAAGGACGCCAAAATGGACCCGCCCATTTATGCAGATGGATTAGTCAAAGTTGGTAAACAATTATTCTCAGTCAAGAGCGACGCTGATTTCTACAAATCCAAGGATGCTGAGGAACATTTGGCTTTAGCAGTATTGCACAGGTAAAAATATATTCACTAACAATCATGATATTCAAATATGAAAAATTTAACTTTCCTTTAAAAAAGAGATCGATGGAATACATTCTTTGTATTTTCTATAGAGACGAGTCACCCTATACGAACATCGGAATTTGCTCACCCTGTACAAATTGATAGTATATTAAATAAATAGTAGACTAATGAATTGAATAATAATAATAATAATATAATAATAATGTTTATTCAGTAATAATGATACACCAAAGTGGAAAGATTCATAATATGTACTAATATTTCATGAATAAACAGAAAACAATCACTGAAGCTGTAAATACAGCTTGTGCGTGATAAATAATGAAGAATGAATGAATGCATAAAAAATAAATGAACAAACGAATAATGCATGGAGTAAATGAAGAAATGAATGAGTGAATAAGCAAAAAATAAATGAATGATTAAATGATTACTAATAACAAAGAAAGAATTTACGAATTGATGACCGACAAAAAAGGAAAGAACTAAAACTGAATGATTAAATAAATGAATAAACAAAAGATTCAATGATGGAATGAATGAAGTCAATAAATAGATGAGAATAAAGGTGATAATTATTATAATAGAAACTGAAATGAGAACGCGAATATGACTTCGCTCTTTTATAACAATCGCTTTTCCAGGTGGCAAGAGTTGCCGAAATTCGGCTGCCCCCTGGTACCAGAACATGTCGAGACACGACCATTGTACAGTCCGGAGAAGCCTGGCATCGAGCAGGGCAAGCTCGAGATGTGGGTGGACATGTTCCCCATGGACATGCCCCTACCAGGTCCGCCCGTCGATATTTCTCCACGTAAGCCGAGCGGCTTCGAACTGCGCGTCATCGTGTGGAATACCGACGACGTGGTGTTGGAGGATGACGCTTTCTTCACTGGCGAGAAAATGTCCGACATCTACGTCAAGGGGTAAGTCCAAAGGTTTCTCAGTCCCAGATAGCACACACTGGTTTTATGAAGGTTTGTAGAAGCTACCACCAGAATATTCATATATCCATAGAACTATATTGGTATTTCCTGACCGTAATGTTATTGTTCATACAGGTGCAGTTCCATATTTTATTGAAAAATATTCATTGAACCACATAGGTTTTGGCCATGTTCTAGCCATTTTCAAGTAATGTTGAAATGAAATCAAAATAATCAGCGTGTTGCCGTGATTAAAAAAAAAATATATTTGTTGTGGACCGAAAGGATTTGAACTATCGAATAAGTCCAAATAAGTGATTCTATAAAAGTGCTATGAGATTTTTAACTAATGCTGAAATCGTTCTCAGAATATTGATCGGAAATAAATCAGGATATAATGAAGCACACATTTTTATCAAACTAAACTCCAACTGAAAAATTAGTAAACTGGTTAGTGTACAACCTATTCACAACAATATTTGTAAAGAAAAATACAGAAAATTAAATTAACATAAATATTTCGAACATTAAATGAGACCAAAAATACAATATGTGTTTCCTATAGGTTCTCATTCCTGAATTATTCACGATCTCAACTGTCCAACTGATGATTCACTCGTGAAACACAAAAATAATTGAAAAAAAACCCAACATACACAACAAGAAGAATGTATAAACTTGTGATCTCGATATTCACCCACCTCGAAGATAACTCATTGTCTTCTATCAGAAGTTCTCCCTGTAATACTTTATTTCTCTAATGTTCACATCTGTTTTTGACGCACATTATGCCATTTGTTGGCTCTTTCTAACATAAATGCTCTTATATGAGTGGTTTTCCATGAATCATTATTCATAGATTCGAAAATAATAATTTGAAATATTTATATTTAAAATGAACACGTGTGCATCACTTATGTTATAATCTTGATACTCACCTTGAAGATAGTCGTCGATAGATCTTGTATAAGTACAAATGGAACAACTTCTTCTCTTCACATAGTAATCTTTTGAACAAAAATGTATTTCATTAAATAATTTCGATAGTTGACTCCAATGAACAGCTGTGCAAGACTTCTATGATGAAATGGTAAACAATCACAGACTTTTCTTTATATCCATAAATCAATGAATGTGAATGTTCTCTAAGGAACATTCCTAGAATATTTAATATATTCTGCAATATTCCTATTGAATATTCACAGGTATAAAAGTTCAGAAGCGAAGCATTACCCACTTTCTAAGAATGATATACGTTATCTAAGTGGTTTATTTTGAACTTATTTGTTTTTCCAGATGGTTGAAAGGACCAGAAGATTGTCAATGCACTGACATTCACTACAGGTCTTTGACAGGCGAAGGCAACTTCAATTGGCGGTTTATTTACCCCTTCGACTACTTAGCTGCTGAACAGAAAATTGTCATCTCTCGGAAAGAATCATTGTTTTCGTGGGACGAAACTGAATCAAAAATTCCGGCCAGGTTGGAACTTCAGGTGTGGGATGCTGATCACTTCTCAGCAGACGATTTTCTAGGTGAGCCAACTGACTATATTTCGTTGGTAGTTGACATTGTTTCTTCTCGACATTCCAGGGGCGATCACCATAGACCTAAATAGATTCCCCAGAGGTGCCAAGTCCTCGAAACTGTGTACGCTGGACATGTTGAAATCAGACGGTTCTGTCCCAATGGTGAATATTTTTAAACAAAAGAGAGTGAAAGGCTGGTGGCCATTTTACGTCAAAAAGGATAACGAAGAGATGGAATTGACAGGAAAAGTTGAGGCGGAATTCCACTTGCTGAGCAAGGAAGAAGCAGAAAAATCGCCAGCGGGGCTTGGAAGAAACGAACCAGAACCTTTGGAGAAACCAAAGTAAGCTTCCTTTGGGTATATCTGATCAGTGTTACCTTTTTTTGTTTTTCAGTCGCCCAGATTCATCATTCATGTGGTTTATGAATCCTCTGAAATCAATCAGATACATAATATGGCACAACTACAAGTGGACGATACTCAAACTTCTTATAATAATAGGACTAGCAATAATTATACTATTGTTCTTTTATTCGATACCGGGTTACACTGTTAAAAAAATTATTGGTGCTTAATTTTTGGGTTCAGAGCAGTGTGATATATGTAGCTTAGTAATTGTGATAACAGAATCAGAAACCAAAGTGCATTTCAACTACTTCAACAAGTATTCATGGAAATAAATAACGATAGCAAAGTTACCGAAAAAATGTCGTCTCTAGAGTTGCATTTTTCATCATATCACAAATGTGACTAAGTTGTTAGAAAATTATTAATGTGAAGTTTCAAGTCCTCCCGTCCTTTTTGTTATTGCCAATGTATATCAAAATCACGAAATCATAAATTTGCTTTAAACTTGCTTCAAGATGATCTCGCTCATCATCTCATTTTAGACCTCTTGTAACGAATGCAATACTAGGAAAGGCAGTTTCTTCATCTCCTATGCCTCTATTCATGTTCATCGTTCTTTAATATTTCATCTTCAATCATCGGTGTATTGATATTGTGATATAAGTAATCATTCAATAATTCAAATATGAAATGTATATGATGTAAGAGACTATCACTAGTGATGCACACTCAAAATAAGAAAACAAAATACAATCATGTTAATATTTTTGTCATTTTAACTCACATACATGTATCTATTGTTAATCTTTTCAAATCCTTTCTATATGTTAGTTAGGGAAAGTTGAAATTTCAAATTAGAAAACGAAAAGACAATGTTATGATTGTTAAATATAAAATAAAAAACTTTCATACATCTATGTAAGTGTGAAAAAGTTATGTGTATATACAATTGAAAACCGTTCTTGCCATACCTATCAAAAACTATTCAGATTTTATTATTGCAATATGTATATTTCCAATCAACAATCAAAATGAATATATAGAATAAAAACAATATTTTGTTTATTTCTTCAAACTTGTGTAATATTGCCCAGGATTATTGAAAGTATTATTCTCGGAAACAATCTCGTGACACTTGAAAATATACAAAATGTTCTTGTTTTTTCGATAGGAATTCCACAGTTTTGAATTCACATATCCTGTCCAATCATCCTGTATATTTGAGTCCAGTCGGATTTCATATGGACCCTGTATAAAAAAATCTGTTTTCAATCCTTTTCTTTTCGTGGAAGTTTTTGTAAATTGAAGTGTTCAAACTATACAGTGTCATCCAAATATTGTGATGTTCAAGTTTGTGGCGAACATTTTAAACATCTTTTACATTGAAATTAATAGTACCTACATTGTTTACCGGGTAGGAAAAGTTTAACATTCCTGGGCGACTGTGACTTAGCAACACAGAGTCCAGGAATGTGGCTTTTCCTACGAGGTAAACATATTATTTTTCCGCAAATCGTTTAAAATTCGACAGATATTGATTGATTTAAAAAAAAACGCGATAATTTTATTCCCAAATAAATGGTGCTTTGAAATTCCTAATAAAATTACTTGGTCTACTATGGAAACGTATTGAGGTTGGATTGTCAAACTTGACAACTGTACGGAAATATCATTTCCTTACAGTAAGGAAATTACATTTCCTCACAGTAAAGAAAAAGTTTTTTTCCGCAAATCGCTAGGAAATTTTGATATTCCTGTCAAAATTTCTTGAAGAAAAATTCAGGACTTCCTTATTGTGAGGAAATGTAATTTCCTTACTGTAAGTAGGAAATGTAATTTCCTTACTGTAAGGAAATGATATTTCCGTACAGTTGTCAAGTTTGAGAATTCAACCTCAATACGTTTCCATAGTAGCCCAAGTAATTTTATTAAGAATTTCAAAGCACCATTTATTTGGGGATGAAATTATAGCGTTTTTTTTTTATCAATCAATATCTGTCGAACTTTAAACGATTTGCGGAAAAATAGTATGTTTACCTCGTAGGAAAAGCCACATTCCTGGACTCTGTGTCTTCACAGTCGCCTAGGAATGTTAGGCTTTTCCTACCCGGTAAACAATGTACTATTTTGCTTGTTTCACATTATTTGTGGAATGAAATAATTTTCTTTTTTTAATGATAATGTCTGTAATACATCTGAAAACATTTAATATTTCCGAAGCAGTTAAAGGTAAGTATGGGACATTGTGCGTGAATTATGTCAAGAATTTTTTGAAGAATCTAAGAAACTAATAATACACAGGGGGATGTATTTGAAATAAAAAAAGTTGGTATCGGCCAGTGTCACATGACACACCCCATATATTTTTTTTATTAAATGCGCATGTCCCAGCGTTTTCCCCGTCACTGCCGAGGAATATCCTGAGGCTTAATTGTCTCAGGAGGACTTCAACCGGGTTAGGGCAGTGTCTAGGGACTCCATCTGCATCTAAGATGCCCCGATTGGAGGCGTCATTCAACAAAGGCGGGGTGTTTGTGGCCTCCGACGAAAAGTCGAATGAGTGGTTGCTATCTAACGTTGCCATACTTGAAACTTGAGTGGAAGGAGTGGAGCTCCTGAAAAGGCGGTTCAAGGACACGGTATGGCTCCCTGGACCACCGGAGCCGAAGTGCTCAGCCGGCTAATGGCTACAACCCCACTTTAAACACGAGTGCTTGGCATGTGGTCAACCAGCCGACACTCAGAACAGACTCGGGAAGGCAAGGAGAGGTGGGTAAATATGTCCAGGAGTCTCAAGTCAAGGTTCTCAACAGCCTTGACAACAGGCCCTGGTTGGAGCTGGGAAGGGTCACCTTCAAGCTGACACGTCCGACCAACCAGGACGACAAAGAGGTAAGGGAGATGGAGGCGGAATAGCCCAAATGGCTCCACATCCACTCAAAATTACTCAGATCAACATGCACCACAGGGAAGGCGCCTCTGCTGTAGTGCAGAGGGGCATGACTCCGGTGCACACAGGCCTAACACAGCCCAAGAACCTTGGGTTGTGAAGGGCACTATAAGGGCTTTTATGTTTCAGAGACACCAACTTAACCAGACCCAGTGCATGCATAATCGCTAAAGGAATCAATATTGTGCCACTGTGGGAATTCTGCACGGGGGACCTAATGGTGGTCATCACTGAATTCGACAACATAGGGAGAGTAGTGATAGCATCAGTATACTTTCCACATGAAAAGTAAAACATACCACCTCAGGAGGTGATACAACTGGTAGACTACTGCAAGGTACGGAAGCTTCCCCTACTGATGGGGTGCGACGCCAAGCATCATGTTATCTGGGGAAGTACAAACACCAACCAAAAAGGCAACGACCTATTGGAATACCTGGCAGCAACGGACTTAGATATCCTCAACGTCGGCAATACATCGACCTTTCGCAATGCTCGGAGAGAGGAAGTAATGGACTTAACCCTATGTACTAGAAATCACTGCGACAAGATCACCAACTGGAGGGTCTTTGAGGAGCCATTGCTGTGGAACCATGAGCAAATCAGATTCGAAATAGCAACGGACATCCAAATGGAAACCCAGTGAAAATGAAATTCTAGAAACTGGGAAAGATATGCAGAAGAACTCCAGGAGGCACTCATGGAATGCCCTAAGGACATTGACGATATACCTACATTGGATAGGGCCACCAAGTTCCTAGAAGAGGGACTACGAACATCCTATGAAGGCAACTGCCCACTAAGGGAATGAGACCTAGAGGTCAAGTTCACTGGTGGAATGATAAGCTGGCAAGCATTAGGCAGAAAATCATCCGCATCAGACAAGATGCCAGGAAACATAAAGATCCAGCGAGATGGGAACATCTCAGACGAATGAGGGATCAATGCAGAACAAAAATTAGGAAGGCCCAGCAGACTAGTTGGACCTCCTTCTGTGAAGAGATTAGTAAAGGGACTGAGGCAGTCAAGCTGGATAAAATACTCTCAAAAATCCAGAGGCTATACTCGGCCAAGCGAGAAGAAAGGAGAACAAGAGCGAGCTCAGTCAGTGTGAAGGCACAAGTCTGGCGCCGCAATCGTGAGCTCGCTAACAAAATTGTTACTCCGGACAAGGTAAGATGGGCAATTAGATCCTTCAAACCATACAAGTCACCAGGGCCAGGCGGAATATACCCTGTGCTTCTGAGGAAGGCGGGCCAGTCCATTGTAGGGCCCCTGACCAGAGAGGTAAGGGCTAGCCTTATACTTGGACACGTACCTACTGCCTGGCAAGGAGCAAGGGTTGTGTTTATTCCAAAAACCAGGCAGAGGCGGATACACTTCCGCCCAATAAACCTGACATCGTTCATGCTGAAGACGGCCGAGAGACTCGTCGATAGATATATCAGAGACGAGATACTCCGGACGAAACCACTCCACATGAACCAATTTGCCTATAGAGCGGGACTCTCCACCGAGACTGCTCTATTGAAGGTCAAACAGCTGATACAACCCCAACTTGAGAATGGAGGTTTTGCCAACAGCATTTTCATGGACATAGAGGGGGCGTTCAATTATATATTAATGAGTTTTACGCACCTACAATGCTAGTTGACTGGGTAAGCCACACGAGAAACAGGCAACTGGAAGCGAATGAGGGCAACACAACAATCAGAGGAAATGTTTCTTCGGGATGCCCACAGGGTGGGGTCATGTCACCCTTGTTGTGGAGCCTGGTAGTAGACAGCCTATTGGTGGGGCTCAGCCAAGGGGGTACAGAACCAGTGGGATACGCCGATGACATAACGATCATAAGACGCGGACCTTTTCTGGGTCCACTCATGGAGACCACACAAGAAGCAATAGGGACTGTGGAAAGCTGGTGCAGGAAAACCGGACTTAATGTCAACACCAGTAAAACTGAGGTTATGGTTTTTACCAGAAAATATAAAAGGAACAAACAACCCAGCAAACATGAATGAGCGGTAAACAGACGGGCCGTTGCCGTTAACAGCGGAAAATCATCGGCAGCGGCATACTGACATCGGCAAAATGTTAAAATGACATCAGTCCTGCCGCTTCGGCTGGACGTTCGCATTTTTATGTCGGATGTCCGTAATTTTGCCAGAAATTACCCGTTAAAAAATTTCTGACAATCGCGCCGATGTAGTTTTGACGCTGAGAACCACCACAAAATTAAATACGTGGTGATATCTATTGGTATTACTGACAGTCATCACATTGGTATCACTGCTGTTGTGTGGTTATGTTAAGGATTTAGAAACAATAAAAATATTCGTTTTCTTATATTCTTTGTGAAATTGTTTTCATGCATTCTTCTTGGAGCTGACTTAGCAGATGATGGCCGATAAGTGAGTACCATTTTCCGTTCTTAATGATAATATAATATCATATAATCTCGTGTAACATGTAATCCACTAGAAGCACTCGTCAGAAAAACCATGTTGCAAGAAATATGGTCAATAGAGACTGAGGTCCTTTTGAACAATATTTCCAGTAGAAATCATAATGATATTGATGTCAATAATGTATTGCAAAACGACCTAGAAATGAAAGATTTTGAAGACCATCAATCCATGAAAATTGATTATGATGTTAAATGTTTGGTAAATTAGTTGACTGTTATAAAAGATGCTTTCTTGAACAATCTCAGTGAATCTGATGATAATATAATACATCATAGCTTAGATGAAACTGGAAGTGATTCTGAACCTGAAGTTGTTAACAATAATTGTTGTGATACATCAACATTTCTCAGAAAATGGACACTGAGAAAACAATATAATAAATACAGCTGTTTCACAGCTACTTAAATGGCTGAACACCCAACCCAACTTGTCAAATATCCCTCTCAATGCTAGAACATTGTTGAAAACCTTATCTGAAAACTGCTTGAGACAAATGGGCAATGGAAGCTTTTATTATTTTGGTAATACCAATATAAATGTACTACTTTTAATCTAGATTTCAATATAAATGGCATTTCAATACATAAAAGCACTGAGATATCTTTTTTGAACTACTGGCCAGTAGAGTTCAATCGGAAACCAAGAACAAGAATTTTCTATCACTTTGAATACTTTCGAATATGTTTCAGATATCTTGATTTCACAAATATTTCAAATATGGTGTAATATTTTGTAAGAGAAGTTTTCCCCTCAATATTCCATTGTTTGTTTTTTTTTTTCAGATATGCTCACAGACATTCTGAGGCAATTGAAAATAATTGAAGAGGTTTCCAGTTATCTGATTGAATTGTACATATATTGATGATACTAAGAAACAAGTATCTTCTGGGAAGGCAGCCAAAATTTATAGTTTTGAAGAGTTATCCATATTGAATGATGATTTGTCAAATAAAACTAAATTTGCTGAATGGGTATGTTGTCTCAAATTATATTATTATTTTTTGAAATACTAATTAGTTGAAATCAATTTCAGTGTTGTAAGCTGCAATATATTGGAAGGAAAATGAATATGAACTTTTATAACAAATGACTTGACAGGGAAATCAAACTGGACAGGGAGGAATGAAAAGTCAGGTTTTAAAGATTTAAAAAATGTGATTCAATTATTACATGGTAAGTTGCTTTCAGGCTTAGTATTTCTTTATATGTATATAATATTTTTACCTTGAAAATGTTTCCAATAATTTGGACCTGACAGCCGTTATTATTTTCACATTTCATATTTATTTTTACTTTTTCTGTGTAGCTGCTGCCCAAAGGATATATATTTTTTGTTTATTTTCTGATATCATTGTGATGTTATTTTCTCATTATATTATTCTATATTTTACTCGTTGTATTTTATTGAGATACCTAAAACCTCTAGTTGAACTATGGTGTAAAGCCATCATCCCACCTCAATCTGTAAGATGCAATACCAATGCATCGGAACTTCAAATACCCGCTAAAGTGCCGCTATCTAGACAGGGCGGCTGATAGTCTGGTGGCCTACTAGCGGCCGCCGGGACGCGGGCTAGCCGGGCCGACGGCGTATCACGATTAAGGGCCGCTGATGTCGGCATCGGCAGTTTTTAAAGTACCTCAAGCGGCCCGTATTTACTATGTTTGCTGGGAATGTTCGTTGACACTGAATGGTCAGGCTCTTGAGCTAGCCAGAGAAGTGAAATATCTAGGAGTCACCCTAGATAGTAAGCTAACATGGGGAAGACACCAAGAGAATAAGAGCCACAAATTTGTGGCTGCCCTATGGCAACTTAGGAGGGCTATGGGCAGCAGTTCGGACATCAAACCAAGCACAATGAAATGGCAATTCTAAAACCCAGACTCATGTACGTCTCTGTAGTCTGGTGGGATAGAACGGAGCTAAAAACGGCGGCGAAACAATTGGAGAGGTTGAGTGGTCTGGTAAGGAGGTGCGCTGTGGGCGCAAGTGCGTCAGCGCCTACAGCAGCCCTTGGGGCAGCCCTAGGGATAGGACCGATTCAACTGGACATTGAAGCCGCTGCCGCAAAGCGATGCAAAGAGCAGAAACCGGAGATCATGAGACAAGGAGGCATCTTCGAAATGCCCACTGACAAGATGATCACGAGGTACCTCTGATAAAAAATAACGCATCAGTCTCACAAGTAAAACTGAGTGTATTGAAAAACGGGCGAAACTACCTACCAGTGGGGACATCTGGTACACGGATGGTTCCAAGGCAGGAGACGAAACAGGCGCCGGAGTGATGTGGCTGCCAGGTCACAAAGGAATAAAGGTCAACGAGATCGCAGACAAACTTTATATATAGTTTATAGGACCAAAACCGGCAACTGGAATTTGCAACACAGTCTACAGGAAGAAGATTGATGACGGGACTGCGGCAAAGCACAGGGAGGCATGGAGAAATGCCCCAGGGTGCAAAATATCCAAGATCTTCATTAGACCAGATTAAATGAAGAAATGGGAAGAACAGCTACTCACACTGAGTAGAAAAAACGCAAAAGTGATAGTCGGTATTCTGACCGATCACGGAACTCTGCGGAAGCACAGACACAGAATGGGATTGGAAGAAAACCCATTATGTAGATTCTGTGAACTAGATGTTGAAACCTTACTGCATATCATCTTCCAATGCCCTGCAGTAATGAAGAAGAGGCGCCTTCACCTAGGCGACCCAGATCCACAGGGGTTTCAATGCGAGGAAGGCACTATCAGGAATATCCTGACCTTTTGGGGGGAGATCTTCGATTAGAGCCACCAGCTATCTGAGGGACGTCAAGGGATTACCCATACGCCTAGAGGCGCTACGTGCCCCAACTCCACAGTCGACACTGGAGGTCGACATGATAATATATACAGGGTGTTTTACAGTCGATGGAACATTAGACGTATCTGGAGAACAGAAATATAGATCATTTCGAAAATTTGTGAGCGTGGATAATCAAACTTGCTCTATCCGTCTAAAATATTTTCATCAATACAGTGTTGCCGCTTGTATCAGAAAGTAGTAGCTACTTTGTTATTTCAAATGGAACACCTCGTATATTATATCATTTTTAGAATCCTCATGAGATTCCTCACAGCTTTCCCACATAATTCCCTATACCTATATGTGACGATTTCTGAGATAAAAATTATTTCGTCAAATATTTGTGTAAAACCTGACCATTGAAAAATATCAAGTTTTTCCCAATGCAAATTCACAAAAAATTGCAATTTGGGTTATAGCTGCATAAGACCATCAAGTATTCTGTCGATATTCTGCATGTTCTACTGATATTCTTGTTACATTGACCATAAATGAAATAAATTCATCTGAACCGCATTCAAGTAATTCTTTTCTGCCATAGTATTCTTACACCCATGCATCTTGAATACAGGATGACAATGAAGAAATAACAAGTTAGTTCTCTGTCAGAATGAAGTTCATAGCCTACTATCTTAGGCACTATCCAATATTTAATTTATTGAAAACGAATTCATAACATAAGTGATCATAACTAACAAACTGTACGAGATAGGTATAGGGAAAGTATACCCAATTAGAATGGAAAATGTTATAGCTTTTCGAATAAGTGATACTATTCAGGGTGTTCCATTAAAAAAAACGGAGTTGCAGTCATTTTCATGAGTGCCCGGATGACACTCACTTCTGAGCCTCCCTGTATGCTGAAACTGAGATCCAGTTCATCGACAGAATACTTGATGGTCCTATGCAGCTATAACCCAAATTGCAATATTTTGTGAATTTGCATTGGGAAAAAATTGATATCTTTCAATGGTCAGGTTTTCCACAAATATTTGACAAAATAATTTTTATCTCGGAAATCGTCACAGATAGGTATAGGGAATTATGTGGGAAAGTTGTGAGGAATCTCATGAGGATTCCAAAAATGATATAATATACGAGGTGTTCTATTAGAAATAACAAAGTAGCTACTACTTTCTGATACAAGCGGCAACACTGTATTGATGAAAATATTTTAGACGGATAGAGCAAGTTTGATTATCCATGCTCACAAATTTTCGAAATGATCTGTCTTTCTGTTCTCCAGATACGTATAATGTTCCATCTACTGTGAAACACCCGATATAGGCCAGTCTCAAAAAAACCAAGTCTGCCTCGAAAAGATTTATTGAGTGAATCAGTTTACTTTAAAAATTACCTTTTTCAAAATTAGAAAAATCTCAAAAGTTGTAATTTTCCAAAAATAAGTTTTTGGACGTAAATTCTTCAAGAGCGTCTTTGTTGAGGCTCATTGAGCAATGTGAAGGTGAAAAAAAAAGTGATAAATTAATTTTTGTATTGATTACAAATATCATATATCGGAAATTGTTTTTCAGTATGATGTCAATTTTTACCTATACATTCGTTAGAGAGTGCAAAAACGTAAGGTTATTGTTGCATGGCATTTTTTTTAAATACCTTTCAGAACTTACCGATTTTCATTCAATGACTTTCAAAAACTCTAAATCGATTTTTGCAAATGAAGTTCATCCAAAATATCACTTATTTTTCGAGAAATATAATTTTCAAGATTTTTTTTATATTGAAATTGGCGATATTTGAAGAAACTGAAAATCACTCAGCATATATGATAGGCTGAGTTGTTTTCAAGACGAGCTCAAGCTGATAACAATTTTCATTTTTTGTAAAAAAAGGAATAATGATTCTTTCCATTTGCTGAATGTTACTGTATGTAAATAGTAAAACATGAAAACATGTTCGTTTTGTCGTGTCTACTGCACCGTTTGCCGTTCTCTTGCGTTCCTTTGTACTCGGACTAGATAGATATATCTGCAAATTACTCTAAACATTCTCCATGATGGTTTAACTTTGTTATTGATATAACTTGTCAAATTTCTATATCGATTATATTATAATCATCAATTTCCAATGATCTAGTAAAATCTGACTTCTATTCAGAACGAGGTCAAAGTCATAAAAAAACAAATACCTTACTTTAAATTAGCAAATTTATTTTTAAATAGATACAGTCTGTTATTCCCTATCTATCAAGCCTGTACAAAATGCAGCAGATATAAATATAATATTTACAAAAAATATCAAAACAGCTAGACAATACAAAATTGCTAATCTAAGGATAGTGCTTGACTCGAGTCTTACACTAATCAATCACAAAAAAAATGGGTACCCTATAGGAAGTACTTTAGAATTTCATTTTGTTCAAGTACAAGAGAACTTACGATTTTGATTATAACATGGCACAATTTTACGTGATAGGGTATAAAATCTGAGCAACGTGTTAAGTAAATCCAGATCTTTTATTGGGTTGCTATGTCAACTCTAAGATAAAAATTGCAGCCATAGCAGTATCTTCAACAAGGAACAATAACAGATGAAACAGTAAAATTGTGATATACCAATGAAAAAATCTTCTGGTTTTTCCAAAGTCAGTGCATGCAATAATCAATTGGAACAAAAGAGAAAGACAGTATAATCATTATTTTTCTGAGACAAATGTTGATTCATCTGCAGGTTCCTTGTTGCTTACTGAATGATATTCAAAACTAAAGACAGGGATAAACGATTGATAGTCTCTAATTTGCCTTGAATGCTAATAACACAATACGAAACATAAAATAAGTAACATTTATTATCGATTACTTTTTCTTGAGTAATGAAGGTACAATTTTTCACAAAATATCGAGTATATCGTTGTATTGAATGACCAAAGCACACAGTAGGAAAGCATTTTCAGTTCAGGATCATCAAGAATGTTTCACTCGCATTGGTAATACAGTCTTGCATCCTACGAATATCACAAAATCACTTCAAATTCCATTTTATAAAGGTATGAACTAGTTATCATAGATTGACTGTAATTGTTTCATTTTCGTTGAACTTTGATCATAAACAAAATGAGGATTCCCATTATCAATGAGTAGAACTTAAATTCAAAGTCACATTTTAAATAAAAATAATTTAATAATATTGATGAAAAAACAATATACACTAAATAACATATAAATGATACTAGTAGGAGAAATTGCTTAAAAAAAATTCTTGCACACCGATATAAAAGTTCTTTGGATCGTACAAAATTCATATATATGATATTATGTCTACGGCAAATATATCAGTTTAACCATAAATATACGTCACACATACTCAAAATTAAAAAATATATATACAAATAAGACTAGCATGTTTTTCAATAGTCTCAAATGAAACTAAATGTGTCAGAAACCGTGTTCACATGAAAACAATTCCTGTGAAAGAATTATTTTGAAAAATCTTGTTTTTTTTTCAGCTAAAAAACAGGCACATAGCCGTTCTTCCTGTATGCTTTATTATGGACCAATTTATGCATCATAGACTTAGAATAGATCTCAATATTACTGAACTCAAATTATTATTCATTGATTTCATCAAATACTGTGATTGGAAATTATGATTATGATGCATAGATTGTTCCTAAGTCTTTCCATTTCCTATTTTTCATTCACAGGCGCAAAACTTTTTACAAATTAAACAGTGTATCACAGTTCAGTGATTCAAATAAATAATAATGACACCAATTGGAAATTCAACTTTTCCGAAAAAGAAATCGTCGTTTTTGATAGGTAATTTGCAAGAACACCCACTGGAATGCAACGAAAAATTACAAAATCCGTCCAGTTAGGTATGAGCAAGTTCAGGGTGGAATAAACAGACAAAAAATCGACCGAGTCAAAGTAGTAGGAATTCCCGAAAGAGAGGTGCTTTGACTTAAAATTTCAATGCAGGGTTCACTAGAGAGCAACCAGCACCAAAACTGGTTAGCTTTGGTTAGCATCTAGGTTTTGCGTTACTAAATACTCGAAATTACATATCATTCTACTTACGTAACCGTAGACAGCCTATCGAAAAACCACATTCACGACATCTTTGACCGTGTTGCTCACTTCGTTGATACACCTCACGTTCTCCGTGGTATTCCTCGAGCCAGCCGACCTCAGTTGCCTCGCCTGCTCCTCCAACCTACTCAACAACTGCCGAAAATAAAACTTGGTGTGTGGGGGCGCCACATGATCCGCATAATCCGTGCAGGTGCTCTGCAACAAACCGATTTTGTCAGAGAGCTGCAACCAAGCCGACGTCGAAAAAGCGCTATTGGTTTTGAGGCCGTTCAAAGTCGACTCCAGTGCTTGCGATATCTCTAAGATATTATCCTTGCCAGTCTTCAGCTCGTCCTCGGGGGTTTTGTTATCCACGTGAGTGGGTTTGGTCATTATGGGCGGCTTGGAGGTAGGAGTGGCGTAGATAGCCGCGCGGGCAACTAGTGGCTTGAGCGCCTTCACAGGCGGCTTGGTGGGTATCAGAGGCTTCTCCTCCGGCTTGCGCTCGCTCCTGGTGGGTTCCTCTTCTGGGGAGCTCTCGCTCACCTCCTCGTTCCTACTGTTTTTAACCGAAAGCTTCGGGCTAAGTTGCGCGGTAGCGTAACCGTCGCTGTCCTTGGGCTCCCACAGCTTCTTCAGGCTGCTTATGCTTCCCGTGCTCTTCCTCTTGTCATCGCCGTCGTCCATCCTGTTGCCGCTGTCGGAACTCGCCGTACTCTCGCGCTTGTTTGTCGTGTCGGTTTCGTGGTCTTCGACTTTTCGCAGTCTCGATTTGAAGTCTATGATCATGGTAGTGTCGTTTTCGGGCTTTTCTTTGGCGATGGGTTTCTTAGGTTCAACTTTTTTGAGCTGGGACACGAACGTGACGCCGTTGTCTGTCTGTTTCGTTGCGATGTTTCCTTGAGAATTTTTCCGTGCTACGTCTTTCTCTAGGTTAAGGGATTGTGACAGCTCCGTCACTAACTGGGTCAGAGGGTCATAAGTGATGCCGCTCACGGCTACGTACGGTTCGACGGGAGATTCTTTGAGATTTTTGCTTTTCAGGTTTTGGCTCTCCTTTATTTCGGCGACCAGTTTGAGTTCCATTTCTTTCATCACTAGTTTGTTCTTGAACACTTTGGCGGTTTTATTGTCTTCTGCCAAATCGGAATCGGCGTCTGAAACGATAACATTGAGATATTTCATGAACTAATCAAATTACGGCTATAATAATAATAACTTTAAACATTGTTCGCAATACAATGTCTTGACTGACAACAATTTGGGTCCAATGAACAAGAATTTGATACTTTTTGGGATATTCCACTCTAAAGTCCGGAATTTTACCTTCTTTTCTCGATCTTTTCGAACAAAATTGTATAGCGTAATTGCAAAATTTCTCTTTAACGAGACATATGACACATAACATATTATGAAAGGAGTTATCATACATTCATATTCAGATCAACATTGGAGATGCAGTATTTTTTATATTATAAACATAAATGTTTAATTCATCCAACATTTGCATAAATAGTACGGTGGTGTGACAGTTGTCAATTAACCATTGCTTCACAGAATGTTGTGGAATTCGATTATTTCTCAATATTTTCAAAGGATGAATGAATAATAAACCTTTTTCAGGAAGTTGTACCAGTTTGTTCGAAAACGTTCAAGGAAAGGTGAAATTTCGTACTTATATACAGAGGTGTGCACAAAATTCGACCAGAGCTGTAACTTCTGAATCATTCGAGATCGAAATTTGATGGGTAGCAATTATATGATATTGTTATGATAGACAGAGGGGCGATAAAAAATTAATTAACAAATACTCAAATTGACCCCCATTTTGTGCAATGCCTTGACACCTTCTAGCTACACTTAATGTTGCTTGGGGTATATTGCGGCAAGCCTCTAATATTCGATGCTTAAGGATTTCTATAATTGAAACATATTGAGGAAATTTTTTGACATTTTGATCCGGAAAAAACTACTGGTGTATGTAAAATGATACCCTGAATCTGAAAATGGAAAAATATACAGGGGGTTCCATTTGAAATTCAGAAATGAACAATATCATAAATTTCAAATTTGGCCGATTTTTGTGCACACCTCTGTATATCAATTTTCCCACGATAATATTACCAAATTCGTGCTTTTTCGGGATGAAATAATGAAGTACCAGCAAAAATCATAATCCAGATGGCATAATGAGTGCTAAATCGGCACAATTTAGAATGGAAAGCATAAAAATTAGAAATTTGCCAGTACTCGTCAAAAAAACCGTATCAATTCATTCCAACACGACATTATTGGCAATCCATAATCGAATGAAATTACCTCACTTGTTAATGGGAAAAATGTCTTGTTAATTGAAATTGGTTTATATAAATGGTGATCCTCCTATCTGACTCATTAGGAGTTAATCAGGAAATGAATATTTTGTTAAACGAGCCAAACGAAGAAATGCTATAAAAAATTTGGTTCGTATCGCAAAAACCGCCTCAAACACTCACCCCGTTAAATATCCTGGTTAACTGCCAAAGAAACAAATAATCAGCTTGGAAACCAGATTCATTGGTTACCGACATCGAATTCTATAGGTGAACTGCTATAAATTTTCTACTTCCTACCATTCGTACAACTAGCTAATCGTTGACATAAAAACTACTAGGTTAGGAGTAGGAAAGGAATGTAAAATGTGGACACTTCAAATATAGAGCTCGATGTCGATATATCCCATTTCATAACTGAATGTGTAATTTTTTGTGAATGAGTTGTCTGAGGCTCAGAAAGAAAACAAATAAATCATATCAATCGAGTAGTAAGTGTTGGTGATGAATAATTCTAAAGTGTAATTCGAAAACAAATCAAAATAACAATTTAATATCACAGAGTATAGTTTCAATATATGTTAATTGACAGTTGTCAGATATAATTCTGAATAATTTCAAGATTTCAATACCTAATTAATGATTCTGATGTTGGAGGTTGTCATGTACTTGACGAACAATTATAATTAAGAGATCAATTTTCAAAAACTCTTCAACATGACTAAATGTACCTCTGTTTCCAAATATACTCTGCGATAATAAATACCTTGGGCTACTAAAAAGTATAATCAAATAAATTACTTCAGGTCCCCACGTTAGATTGGTAGTTAGTTAAGTTAGTGTTTGTGCGGCTGAAACGAGACAAATTATCAAATTCAACGCTACGAGTCTATAAAATGACTTGTACAGTACTCCTAGAGTAAGGACACGCACCGAATCGGATGCTCCATTATTAGCGTCTCTTGTAAACCGGAAATTTTAAAAATTCTGCCTCTGTAGTTCGGACGCATAAATAGTACAAAGCTCAAATTCTTATTTCTTTTTGATGTTTTTATGGTACCCAACAGAGATTTATTTTCAAGTTCAATGGAAATGATATTTTAAAACCTTGAGTTATCATCCACATATTTATATCTATTATTCAAAAGAGGTGATATGCATTGAAAAAACGAACAGGTAAAAAACAGATACTATAATAATCCGGATACCTCGCCAATGGGGGAGACCACTGATTTCTCAGCATAATCGTGTTCTGTATGTCCAAAAACTACCATTCATTTTTTTTTCATTCGGTCTATATCATGAATAAAATAATAAAATCAACGGAATTGATTTCAAACATACAATTTCATGCGCTATTTTCGAAGGTTGCTCTCATTGGT
Organism: Plagiodera versicolora; assembly: GCA_037013635.1. Lineage (NCBI taxonomy): Eukaryota > Metazoa > Arthropoda > Insecta > Coleoptera > Chrysomelidae > Plagiodera > Plagiodera versicolora. Next base: position 2,721,643 of record CM072991.1, on the reverse strand, counting down.
GTAACGCAGTGTGGCGTGTTAGCCCTACAAGCTCATCGACCTTGATCATAGATAATTGTTCGATGGTAAATCTTGCTGTGTTGCCGCACCAAAATACCACAGCTCATTCTCGGAATAAAAGATGTAAAAGTATACATTATAAATGATACTTTTTCACAAATTATCATGAAATTATACATTTTTGAGAAAATATATCAAAGGAATGAGGAGTCATCCACAAGTAATCTTGACAACATGGTGTGAGCGGAAGATATATGGAAACAGACAAAGATAGATTTAGGGTGTAGCACGTCATACCCTCATAGCACCGTCCACTTATTCCTCGGATTTTTAAATTTTGAATGAAAATGCTGTTTTCAAAACGCTGTAGAATCTATTTGCTTTGATTTTGATCCTTGATATTGGATGTACACTGAACCAATATCATTATTCATCGATTAAGAGAGATTTGGAAAGATTTCATCATTTGGTGGTCTTCCCCATTCAGCGATAGCTGTTGCGATGTCTCTGAGCTATCGAAGTTGTACTGTACCTCGAATTTTTATAGCTCTTTAACCTAGTCTAGCCTTTTTCTGCCTCTTTAAACCTAAAATTATGAGGCTTTATTCGTTTTCTCTTTGTTGAATCTAGAATGAAACGAACTGTGAGTTGAAGAGCAACGAACATAAAGGTTCAATTTGAGGTTTCTTTGGAACCAATTGCGACAAAATGTATGATTTCACGACAGTTATTTGAATTTTTCCTGCACATAACTAAAATATCTTGTAGCCTTTAGCTCAGAGCATATAAGACCTGTACCTGCACTTGATAGTGCCAAATATCCAACAATACCCAACAAATAGAAAAAACCTTTGTTATACTTATTTTTCTAAAAATGTAATTCCTAATTGAAAAAGCGATTTTTGAAGAAACTAAAAATCACTTAGTATATGTGATAGGAACTAAGTTGGTTTCAAGACGAGCCAAAGTTGAAGACAATTTCGATAAAAAAAAATACAAATAAAGAAGTTCTCTATTTGCTGCGTAGTTCATGAATGTCACTGTATACCCCACGAATTATTTCCAGAGTGGTATAAGCGCAACAACTATTTTCCACACAAATTCCCAAAACGAAACGCAACCACCGACCGAACGTGCGAAAGACCTACATCAACTTGTCGACCTTCACCGACTTTCCCTCACCGTTGTTACCAAGGCCGTGCGACGGAGACCCCGAGGCGGACGCTTCGGGCTCCGCGCCCGCCACACTCGACACCTCTCGACTCGGACTCGCGACGACGCGCTGCGGGCTCTTCTCCTTGCCATCGTCGGCAGCGGCGTCGCGTTTCTTCAGGCTAACGCCGAAGCGCGAGCTGGCCTCCTCCACGGAGGGCTGGAGGGTGCTAACGTCGGCGCTTTCGGGGAGGTCGGGAGGGTCTCGTGGGGCCGCCGGAGATGACTGCGAAAAAATAGACATGTTGAAATCGATGAGAGCAACTGGATTTTAATGTTTTTACCACCGGTATATATACTTTTTATTTTAATGGGCGAGACCACTTATTTTTTTAGAAAGCATGAAACAGTTCTACAAGATGATGAAATAATGTACTGGGAGTTTTGGCTATTTGAAATCCTTGATGCTTATCCAAAAAACGCCCTATATACAAAACAATACTTCTACTCTATTCAGATATTTCAGTTATCCTAGCCTTGGTACCCACCAAATGGATTTACCTAATCATCACTGATAACGATTTATTTAATGCACTACTTTTCGTAAAATTTTCCATGTTTTGCTCTAGTTTGACAACATCGAGCTTTATGGGACAAAGAAAAATTGGTCTGGATGCAGAATTTAATGCTGAATTCGATGGTGAAAGAATATACATATAGGTTTGTGTATCTGGGCAGATATAAACACTTTTATTTGAAACATTTTTTTGTATTCATTCAAGTGTATTTTTTACCAATAACCTAAAATTTATCAACCATGAAATATGGGGTTTATTTTAGTACATACTGGCACAAATTGAAATGAAAAATACTCAAAAGCTTCAGTATTAGTAGTCTTGACGTCACAAGTAGCGTCGTTTTTCAAGTCTGGCCAAATTTCTCATTACACAGGGTGATTCATTGGGAGGGTAGGTAGAGGTCGCCTAGATGATTCAGAAAAATCCCCATATGATGGGTCTAGTGCCCTGTATAACCAAGAAACAGAGTGTTTTATGTATTTCTCCTATGTCTTCACTGGCTCATAACTTACGATCCGCATCGTATATTTTATTCATTTTCACAACATAAACTCATTATCCTGTTTGCTACCGAATACCGAATGAATGAAACTAATAATCCAGGTACGGACTTGAAAAAATTAAAATAATTTCATTAATTCAACACAACAGCCTGTATGACGTAATTTTGGGAATTCGTTTGCAGATATGAAAAATGCAGAAAAAAATATTCCCAAAAAATATGTCTTGTACTTCCGCATGCCATTCTTGTACCTGTTAATTCAAGTCAAAATTAATTTTTTCGATGAAAGGGTGGTACAAAATTTAAAAAAATACCATTTTCGTCTCTAAATGCTAGTCTTTTACTTTAAATCACTAACCGTTTCATGATATCCCACATTTCGGATCACAACCTTGATGTAAAATAATCAATTCTTATTTGGGACAAAGTGCTATTTCAATGAACAAATGACCAGTTACAAACACCTCGTATGAGTAATGATGATTTATTCATCTTGTTACAAATGATGAAATGAGAAGAAATCACATTTCGAAAAAGTACGACTTTTCTCAAGAAACACAAGGCGAAAGGTATAGTGCCAGCTAGGCGACCTCTACCTACTCTTACAGTATGCCCATTCCCCATTGAATAACCCTGTATATTTGCTTCAAAAATTGCATATGCATTTTTTCATTCATTCATTATATTTGACCTTGACGTAGGTTTTAAGTAAATTTACGATTGCTAGAAATATTTCTCACCACTTTTTTCGTTGTTAATGGCGAAATCGGAATGATGCGCTTTCTCAATTCCTGAGAAGACGTCATTATAGAACTGCTGCAGTCCACTTGATCGACTCCAGAATTGTCAAATTCTTCCGGAGGTGGAGGCAAGTCGGTCGGCGGTGGAGGAAATTCCAAGTCAGCCAGGGTTGGAGGAACGGACCTATTATAGTCGATTTTAGACAATTTTTCGCAGATTTAAAGTAATACAACTTCACTACTCAAAGTTATTCATTGCAATAAACACAACAAAGATAAATGAATTACAATGAAATACTGTGTTATTACGATTGATTTTATGGACGATAGATAGGCAGAGGAGGCATATAAATGGACACCTCTTTCAACGATTTTTTCAGAAGAATTATGTCAATAAACGAATATACAACAATACACCAGAGGCAACTGACATGAAGGATCGAATATTGTTTTGTTTTCGATCGATTTCATCACAATTTCCATTGGTAGAAAGTTACTAATTTCAATTAGTTACAAGGAATTGTCGAAAGTGTAATTATTTCAGACATAAAAATTTTCAAATCGTCAACTAAAACTGCAATTTTCTCATAAACAATCTATTTCCAGAGTACATCCTGTATATCTGAAAATATTTCTAGATTTTGTATCTGCACAAATTAAACAACTTTTATTCGAAATATTCATTGTATTCTCGCTCATTAGTGAGTTATTCCACTTCCACACACTATTGGGCCACTCTATATATCACTTCCGATACAGCATAAACATGTCAATGGTCCAGATAAAAAAAATCAACTAACCTGGAGGGGCTACCTCCTCGAAATGTACTATTCTGCGTCGCCTTGAAACTCCTCAAACTGCTCCTAACATCCGCGCTATTATTCCTGCCAACATTCCTCGTCCTGTTCATCTTGCCCGACGTAGGCGAGCTAGGTGGATGAGTTGCGTGGAAAGTGGTGACCCCACTCGAGGAGTTGCTGCGAATCATCTGCGGCTGCGTTCTGATGTTGGTACGCGGTGACAGAGACCTGGGGGTAGATTCTACGTGCTCCACAGCGGAATTGACAACCGTGCCGGTTTCCTCATTCGACGACACGTTGCTTTGGCGCAACGACTCTAAGTAAGCTCCTATTCGAGCTCCTTTCGGCAGGGTCCCGTATCTGCTGATGGCTTTCCGAACGTTTTGGACCTCCAGAGCGGCCACGTGGACCTTTGGAATAATACGAAATCCATTGGTATTGGAAAAAATCCTTCCCATAATTTCAAAAAAAGTATATCCAATAAGCGACATTACTGAGTTTTGAAAAAATAAAATAAAAGTACCCATTTTATTTTATTATTTTTTTATAGGTTCGCTAGTATAGATAAGATCATGTGGAAAAAGCGCAAGTTGTGATGTCATATCTTTTAAACCTTAAATTATACAGTATGTTTAATTATTATGGTATAAGAATTAAACTAAGAGAAGACCAAAATAAGACGATTGTGCGCAACATTGCTCATACAAATGTTGATGGTTAAAAAGATACAGTGCGTTCAAAATTAAAATTTCATTCGCAAATTTCTCAACAGCTTCGACAGTTTTTATGATATCGGTTTCTCTGACACTAGAAAACTAACTATTTGCACGTCAGGCAGCAACCTACTCGTTTTTTCCTCATAAAATCCTTTGAATTCGTTTGTGACTTCAATACTTAAAATCGGGTTTATCGTAAAAACGGTAAGGTTTCTCGACTTTTTCGAAGAATACTCTTTCGTTCAACGTAGTTTAATAAATATTTGAACGAAAATGGTAATTTTTGACAGACAAAAAAGTTGTGCGTATTTTTAAATAATTGTAAGCGGGTAAATGGCGCCCTCTAAGGACTACGTTAATACTGATAAAATATTCTTGTTTGTCGTCCTAAAAACCCCCAATGCACCATTTTCTGAACCAATGTCAGTTTAATTTTTTTACCATATTAATGAAACACCCTGTATATCCAACAAGATGAGTAACCCTTGTCAATTGTTTGGCACCAACAACACATCCTTTTGATGTCAAGAAGGGATATGTAAATATCATTACTTCTATTGAAGTAGCAACCAAAAGGTCAAATTGAATTTCGAACTGTAAAAAGATTCCGGAAAATTGTTTGGGTGCTTTTCGGTCATATTTGTGGATTGTGGATCATTCGAGTGTTTCGTTTGGGATATAAAGTGGAAGAGGATGATTGTATACCATCAAGACAAAGTGGAAAGAGATTAACGTTACCAAGGAAGATATTTAAAATGATGGCTGATTATCTACTATGAAACGGAGTTATCAGAAAAAAAGAACGATTTCATTTAAAAACAACAATTGTGTAACGTAGATCATTTCACTCAGGAACATCTCAATTTTGCAGTGTAATTATCTATTAAATATTGTTTCAATCAATTTTTCCTCAGTATTTTTCACTTTTCTCGAAAACCTGACGGGCTGGAAAAAACTGAGCACAAATTCGTGATTAGAATACCCCATTTACCATAGGGTACCTATTAAAGTTTTAACACTTTTGTATGGAAGAAATGTAGAACTGTCTTATATTTCTTTATTCGTAGACGAAACCGAATAAATTCCAAACATGCGAACAGTATTAGTTACTAAACACGCCAAAAGTATCTTGAAATGTCGTCTTGTCAATGAAGTTTGTCGGACAATTCAAAACTGTCTTCCTGACGTCGCATTCTCCATATCTCTTCATCCCATGGTTCCTACTATATTTTTTCTTTTTTTGCCACATTATTCTGGAATAATCTATTCTTGATCTCGCTTATAACAAGGGCGGACCAGATAAAAAATAACGGCGATGAAAACGCGAATACTCACCGTTGGAGAATCCTTGGTCTTGGTCTTCTTGCCTCTCTGTTCGAGTCCCCTGTTGCCCATCACGGGAGCCCTCTTGAAAGAACCCGTGCCGGGACCGAAGCTGCTCACCGTCGACGCCTCGGGATACGAATGCGCTCCCGAATCGTCGGTGTCGGGCGTTTGGTCCTGGAGATCGCTCTCGCTGTCGCACTTCGTGCTCGCCGTCAACGTTTGCAATTCTCTTGTCAATCCTAGAAAAACTGCTCGAGTCAGCGGCATAGATGAGAGGGGGGGTTTGTGATACGAAAAGTGTATGCGAAACAAGTATCTCATAATTCAGATGATGATAGAAGTTAGATGTGATGTAATTTCAAGATTTCAATTTACTTCTAACAGATCCTGTTGTTCATACATATATTGGATTTATGGACATCAATATATTATTCTTCAGAACATCTCTTGAAAAAAAATGAAAGGCAACAGTACCTTTTTTGTCACAACAAATATAATTTTCCGTAATACGATAGTATCCAAGACGAAATTCATAGTTTCTCAAACGTTTTTGTTCTCTTGTGAGTTGATCACGAATAGAATAGAATATTTTCGTAATCCGTGTTTCAAGCATGAAATGAGAAAAATAAGCCTTCATAAGCTTTTGTCAGAATCTCAACAGTTTCCAATAAAGGGGTGTTGAAAATACATGAAGATTATTTATGATGGTGATCAAAAAGTGTGGTGAATTCGTTTATAAATGTAAATTATTCATTTATTCCTCAAAACCAATTTGATCTCCTTCAAAGTAATCCCTGTCCGATAAAACGCACTTTTGCCAACGATCTTTCCAGCCCTCGAAACAGTCGATATAGAATTTTTCCAGTATAACATTCAAGACTTTATTCGATTCAGTTTTTATCCCCTCAATCGTATTAAAACGGCGTCCCTGCATTAGCCTTTAGAGTTTGCTGAATAGCTAGAAGTCGCACGGAGCGAAATCAGGCGAATCAGGTGGTTATAGAACAATATGTGTTGAGTTTTTGGCAAAAAAGTTGTGAAGAACCAATGGAGTATGACATGGCGCATTATCGTGATGAAGGAACTAGGTGTTATTCGCCCGAGACTTGACGAGTTTGAGACTCGAAACATTATTCTGGTTTTGCCAAATGATATTCTAGCATCTTAGATTTTTTGAACGTTCATGATCGCCCAGAGCGCGGTTCTTCTTCAACGAGTTCTCGCTCTTTGAACTTGTTGTACCAATTTGTGCCATATTCGTTCCACAAACAAAATTTCATGCAAGTACTTGCTCATAAAAATCACCAAATGTAAAAATCGAAAAATTTAATTTTGTATTTTCAAAAACCCGTGTAACTCAGAGATAATCGAACAGATTTACCAACCCTGGAAGAACATTTACTTGTCTTCCTAATACCCGGTCAACTATTTTACCTCACTTTTTGATCACAGTGGTATATATCTTTTTTTTTTTTGTAACAAACTGAGAAACAAAACTTTATATGCAGTACCTTAAAATAGAGACTTTTGCAAGTCATCAAATAACCAACGAAGGTACGATGATGTGGACGCAATGAACATGCAGTTAGGAAAAAGATGAAGCGAATAAATGGATAAACCATTTCAATGACTGTTTAAGCATTTATTATATCCTAATGTTTTTCCAGTCTTATGAAATGGGCAAGTTTGTCCGTATTGTCAACTGTCAATATACCGAAAATTGTTGCACATCGACAAAGAATAAGTTAAATGAAAAATGTAAAGATTTCATAAGTACAAAGAATTCAAAAACGTACGAATATAGTGGGTTTGCTATCGAAAAATACAATATTCTGAAAGGTGATGATCAGCTTTTCCGTTTTCACTAATTTGTCACTTACACCACCATTTGGATAACCCTATATTCAAGTACATTCATTAGTTAGTATGGCAATTTTAGTAAGTTACTTTCCCCTAGACAATATAAACCCCGAAACGATAAAACCAGTGATTAGTAAACAGCAAGCACAAACCGGATACCCCCATGCCCAAATCAACTTGTGAAAGATACCTTTAAGGGATTTTTTAATACCGTTTAAGTCAGTTCCATCGTCTCCTGTAGATGTCTCGGCTTGGCCTTGATCGTCGAAGGTACTATCACGGAAAGAGCTGCAAGAAGACAGCAAGCTGCAACCAGAAGTCAATGAATTGTTAACACAAAGGTTAGTCGGCGGCGTTACTCTTTTTAGTGTATTATTGTTAATTGTTTCGCGAGTAGAAGAGATTGACTTTAAAAAACACCATCTGATGTGGCTTCCTGCAAAGCAAATTCAAATTCATCTCGTAATAATCGTAAATTAATTTTATTTTGATAGAGTATGCATTTTCTGGGTTTAAAATTGAACACACAAGTCTATTATGTCAGATGATAAAATGTATTGTACGTAGTTCCTGTTATGTTTTTTGTGTTGATGGTTTTAATCATAGTTCTGGTGACAACGCACTCTTTTGGGTGAGTCATAAAAGTTATGATTAGATATCTACGGTCGTTTTATGTTTTGAAAATCTTCATATTATACAGGTTGTTCCGTTGGAAAATGAAAGAAGTTACCACCATGTAGGGTTAACCGAGCTGGTGGTTCAGAGTAGACCATATGTGGGGTGACAAGTTTTATGAGCGAGATATGAGGGTTTCAAGAATTTTACCAATTTCTTTTGACATTTGATATACTGACTGACCTAAAATTCGTAGAAAAAATCCAGGTCTAGAGTTTAAAAATTCAACATAATCTTGGGGTACCCCAAACAATCATCTTGTATCTTCGATTTATCAATATCTGATGTTCGAAAAAAGCATAAACTGAAAAGAGCTGTGTTTTTATCATTTTCCATATGTTTTAGTACTCATATTTTACATTTGAATTACAAGTTTCATGTATTAAAAGCGTTAAAATGCAGTACCTTAAAATAAGAAAATTATAACAATTCATCAAAGTACCTTCTCGTCTGATTCATGCATTTTCGCACTGGCGTGATTGTAGTGACAGGAGTGGCAAAATATCACGGAACCTCAATCCAAAAGTCAACGGGGTCAGAAATATAATTGTTATTAATTCTGGACGAAAACGTATGAGGAATATTAAAATTAAACTGAGTACAACATGACGTTTTTTACTGTAACCCAACCCTAACAATATACTGGATATTCTTCTAGTTATGACCAAAAAGAATTTGGTGAAATTGAACACCCTATTTCTCGCTTATAAAACCACTGATACCCCACGTATATGTTAATTTCTGAACCAGCCGTTTCCCAACGGGACACCCTTTTTTACTATTAATATATTAAAATGTATATAATATGTTCAAAAGAATCAGGGAAGTCTGGATTGAAGATTTCTAGAAGAGACTATCCGAGATGAAATTGCAAAGCAGAGTGAACTTCCAATGAATGAAAATTAAGAATCACGTTCTAAGACTAATATGTGAAACAACGTATGAAATCAAAAATGCCACTAAAGAACTTGTCATGAATAAAATATTTCTTTCAACATTTATATTGATACTGGAATTCAAATGTCCCTGTATAACAAACCTTGTCCGTTTAGGAGGAGCAGGAACGGGCATCCCCTTTTTATTAGTCGACCTTCTCATCTGGACCATATTCTTACTGAGTCCGCCAGTAAAAGTGGACAATTTCGTGGAGGTTGTATTGAGGTTATCTAAAAACACGACTGACTTTATCCTTCCAGTTACTTTGAATATTTCGATCCTTCATTACCTGTCGACACTTGATCTGCCCCCACGAGACCATGGATATTGCCGGTACTACCGGAATGAGACTTCTTGAAAGACATGTGAGGAGTACCAAGGGGTACTTGTGATGTTTCGTTTCCTTTCAACTGTTTTTCGACCTCTGATATGGACATACACAAGAACACATACAGTGCGTGCTTTTGGGAAATAATAACTTTCAGAAAAATAATTTTATAGAGATTTACAGTTGGTCGTTTACTGGAAAGAAACCAACATTTTGTAGTCAAATTGGGGCAAAGTTCAAATTTTGCGACAAACTATTCTCATTATTTCTCACTCTGATTAATGAATTGAACATTAATACCACTAAAATGGCGTTTTCTAATTTGTTATTTGATGATTCGTCTTTTGGCTTTCCTACGTTTGCTTTTTAAAATATTATCGCTTTTCACAAAGACAATTCATCGCTCAGTATTATCACGGCTTTTAGAACTGTGCTTAGCAATTCTCTGTAGAATTATTTTTCTGAATTCGATAATCACTAACTACAGATTCAAGTCCCTTATTCCCAAAGGTAATTCCAGAAGTGTTTGTTAAGTGCTTGAATTTCGAAAGGAACGAAAATAATTTTATTCTCTGAAACCTTATATTCTAAGATACGGTAGTAGAAATATTCAACCTTATCGGCCACCAGATACGATATTTTTTGAACTTATAACTTCGCAGTTTAAATTACTTCAAATTTGAAAATGTAATTTCGTTAAATTATAATTATGTAAAGTGGATTCATAAATTTTTGTAGGTTTTATATGAAAAACACAAAGTAAAAATAATTGTATCAATTTCATTCGAACGATTGATGCAATATAACTCGAATATTAACCCAAAACAGAATGATCCATTCTTTCAATCATTTTTTTGATTAGTTGAACGATTAACATTAACGAAGCAACATCGCACATGTGTGACATGCGCACATGTGCACTCTTGTGACGTAACTATTCAATTAAAACAAATAGGGTATAATACCGACAAACCTCACAATTTCACAACCGTCCAAACCCTGATAAGAACCCCCTCGAATACCAAACCAAAACTCACCCTCTGTGACGCTAGACTCCTGGAACATATTCTCCAGGGCGTGATGAATCTCCTTAAAAGTAGGCCGATCGTTGGCGTGCCACTGCCAACACTGCCTCATCAACTCGTAAATTTTGGGCGGACACCCGGGCGGGCACTCCATGCGGTAGCCCTTCTCCAGCATGTGGTAGACGTCCGTCAAATCGACGCCCGGATACGGAGACATGCCATACGTGGCGATCTCCCACAGAAGTATCCCAAAAGCCCACACGTCCGATTTCGTGGAGAACTTATTGTAGGCTAATCCTTCCGGGGCGGTCCATTTGATGGGGAATTTGGCGCCCGCGTGGGCGGTGTAAGTGTCGTCTCGCATGAGTCTCGCCAGACCGAAATCGGCTACTTTTACCAGGTGGTTTTCGCCTACCTGCAATTTCAAATACAATTTCAATGATATCAATGAAGGGACAGTAAAAATTATGTTTGTTGCCAATCGAAGAATCTAATTGATAACATGAACATTGATAACTGGATGATGATAATTCCATTGGATATATAATCATATTTTATTCATCACCTTTTCAAAGTTGAATTACCGCCTTTCCTGTTATTGTTATTCATAATATATTGATTCCAATACTGTATACATTAGGTACAAGTTCTTGGAAAATTGTAAACGAAATTACAGTTTTTTTTTTTGGAAAATTACTTTATTGATTTCAAAATAATCTCCTTCAGAATGAATAGTGCGATTCGCATGTCCGACATGGTTAGCGAATGACTTTCTGAGCTTACTTTTCAGTACAGCGTTGAAAATGACGATTGTCGCCTTCTGAATGGAATCAATATCAGCAGTGCTATGAAGGCGGATACGGTCGTTAGTTAATTTAATATTTGGCCAAGAAATCCGTTCTTAGGCTAGAATTATCGGTTTAAATACTACCATGTTGAAAAGAATTCATCAGGAATTCATGTAGGAATTCAATCAGCCTGCTAAAATTGAAATAACAGAATTCGAATAATAATGTATATCGGACGGCATTACGAGTGGGCGTAGCACTTACTATGCGGGCGGTTGTTAGGATCGTCTCTTTGCAGAAAATTTTTAGATGGTTTTAGATAACATAGGTATTTGAACAATTCTAACACGAAAATGAGAAATAATTATCAAATATTACAATTTTTGTATAGGATTATGAAATAAAAGTATATCGTATTGGGTCTGGCATAGGGAATTTCAGTGTTATCTTCGTTCACAGTATCTCTTGGTCAGCTAGAATGTTCATCTTTTATCAAGACCATCCGTCCCTTAAAAAAAAGTTTAAACCACTCGTGAAATCAGCTTCAGGATAGATAATCATCACAATATGCTTTTTTGATCATTTGATGAGCTGTGGTAAAAGTTTCACCAAGTTTTAACCAAAACTTTATATTTTTCCTTTGTTCTATGCAAATTTTTTCGATTGACAGAAAAAATTTAATGCGATATCTCAACTGCTAAACGTCCAAAGGTCATGAAAATTAAAAAAAACGGCACCGAGGGATAGGGAAGCCAACGAAAGAAATTTCAAAAGATGGCGTAACTAGAAAATAAGAAATTTAAAAATCCCGAAACTATTTAATTGCGCCTTATCTGTTCCCGATACTGTGTATAGTTCATCCTACTAACCAAACAATTTCTCGCGGCCAAATCCCGGTGAATAAAACACCTGCTCTCCAAGTAATTCATACCACTAGCTATTTGAGTGGCAATGTACATGAGCACCACGGCATTGATCTGCTCCTTATTGCCGTTGCGCAGGTAGTCCAACAGGTTACCCTTGCTCATGAATTCGGTGATGATGTAGAAGGGCGGCTCCCTGGTACAGACGCCCATCAGCTGCACAAGATTCGGATGCTTCATCTCTTTCATGATGGCAGCCTCTTCGAGAAAGTCTTTGAGGGCCATCGTGTCCTCTTTCAGGGTTTTAACGGCCACAGTCATGTTGTATCTAGAATATTGCAGACTTTTTAATACTGCGTGTGCAAGAGATTGTTGGTCCTGAAGAAAACGAGTATTTTATGGCACAAAAAATTCAAATGACATCGGGATAAATCACTTATTTTGAATTTTTTTCAGTAGTTTACCCAAAATAAATTCCCAAAGTTGAGGTGTGTAACCGGTGACAGTGAGATTGATTTTTTGATGAGAGTAATAAAGATAGAAAACTACGGCAATGTTGTGATCTATTCATAGTTAAATAAAGAACATACTTAAATCAAACAGGCATTTGAAATACAAATACTAACATTGAAAAACTATGCATTTTGTAATGATTGAAAATATTTAATATAATTTAATTCAGTTTGGTGCAAAGTGTAAATGAATACGTTAGACATCCTTCTCACCAGTACCAGATATGTTTGACAGCGTTGCCGATTATTATTCATTATAATTCTTCACGTTGCTAATAGACCGAAAAAATGAGTACAATACATACTCAAATATACAGGGTGTTTCATAAATATGGTAAAAAAATCAAAGTGATAGTAGAGAGGACCAAAATATTACGAAAACGAAACATCGTTCAGCATCCGCCCACCTCTTCCACATAGCCTCGTACACGTCCCCGTACTGTCCACCACCCAGCTTGTGTTTCATCACGATATCAGTCCTATTAATCTCCCACTCGTCGGGCTCCGGACTCAGCGGGAACACCGTCGGCTTGTCGTGCTTGGGTGCCGGGTACAGCAGCTGCGTTATGAGGCCGTCGCCGATCATCGAGTGATGGTGGACGAGCTCGGCCAACGTGTCGAACTTGCTGTCGGCCGTCACGAACGCCTTGCCGTCGCCATCCTCGTTGATGCGGTAGTGGTAGACGCGGCCGTCGTAACGCAAAGATATGCTGCGCTGGCCGGGGCTGCTCTCGGATTCGCGCACCAGGAAGCTGCCGTTGATGCCTGGAAGAAGGAATTTTCACTGATAGTTAGACCTTTCTTATTATTTAGGCATTCTTGGTTATGTGATACCATTATTACATAGAAATAGTGTATACTAAAATAGTAAATGGTAAAAATAAGATATAATGAATATAAAAACTACTATATAATATAATCTAGAAAGATTAATCAAATTAAGAAATATATGGTACGAGTCGAGGATGGAAAAATAAACATGTGATGTAAACGAAACAAAAAAGTAAACATAAAATCCAACTAAAATACATCCAGGATATCCAGGATGTCACAGGAGGCAACGTTAAGGTGGATTCTGGCGTACTCGCGTACTCTAAAACATACGGGCGTTGGAAAAATATCGAGAAAATATACACTCTGTGACAACTTTTTTAGTCCTGTTAGTAAAAATCATGACTTTTTAATTATTTTTTCTTGTTATGGGATACTAAATAATGTATCTGTGAACTTTTGCTGATGTAAATCCAACTGGTCCAGCTTGGAACAAGATATCACTTTTTCCCCAACCAAATACTCAAAATTTACATTTTGCCAAACTTTGCGCATATAATAAGGATTCCAAAATGGTATGATACTAAAATATTACTTTCAATACCATTAGTGCAAAATTAAAAGTATCTAGCTAACCACCAAACTTCTAATTCGTTGAAAATAGCTAGGAACATTTGGGCTTCACCAGTTATTCTTAGTTAATAGTTATTCAATTTCAGTGTATATAAAAAAACGAAAACCTTTCTTCAAAACAATTTGTATGGTAAACTCAGTTTGGAGTATCGTTGAAAAAGTAGCAACACCGCACTTTCTGGTGAACTGTCACAGCTATCTTGAATAAATAGACTTTACCTATGAATTAACTGAAATGATGATAATATTTTTTTGAGATATTTTACTTTGAGGACAGAAAGTTCAAGATTTTACAGTTTTCTAGCAAATTTCTTCAATACTGTAACATATTATCTGCATATAGAAAAAAGGGTTTTTCATGTATTCATCATAAGATAACAGCAGTATATTCTCATTCCACAGCATGTAAAAATAATCATTCATTCAACGTTTGGCATGGTTGTCAACTGTCCGTCATACTATTTAAACAAATGTTTGATAAAACTCGTATATGTATATAATTCGAAAAATTTCAAATCATTTATTTACGGACATTCACAAAAAATAAATAGTCGATAAACAATTTTCATGATTTCTACAAATATTATCATGATCAACTAATAATAATGTTGAGTTGAAACAATGTGACAGGTACTAGAAGGACAAATAGTATTTTTGACAAACTGAGCCTGATGCCGACTAATCAATGTATGTGATGATATTTGTATCCGAGTTATTTTTTGTATTTAAAATGAATGGTTGCATTAGATCTGTTCTTTGAAGCCTGACAATGGCAACAGACACGAATGTTTTTGTAAGAAAGGAAAGTCACTTCAACCCAAACTTTCTTGGATGTTGCCAAGTTTTGGGCAAATAGAGAGAAATGATGAAAAGGAGTAGTTTCCACTCACCTGAGCTGAGTAAGTACTCGGCAGCATTCCTAGATATCGGTCCGTGATACCACGAGTGTTTTTCCAGGGAGTTCACAGGTGTCACGTAATTCGATGGCACCCAGCCTACTTGATTTGTCGAAGAGTGGGCTTCGCACCATTCTCCGCTCTTGTTGTAACTCAGAATTCTAACTTGTTCACCTATAATTGAGTAATGAATATTGAGTTAACAGTGTAGGAAAATACATTGCGAATACAAATTGAGCGAAAGCATTGTTCGTTTTCATATTTTTTGTGTAGAAAATTCCCAAAATATAAATAGATGTTTTAACAATGGGTCGATTGTATCTAAGATCAGGTAAGAACTCACAACTTAATACAATCTAAAAATCTTTTTCACCAATTATCCTGACAATGGAAGTCTGCATTAGGGTGGATTTTTTTTTTCTTTCGCAGCGTCAAAATGATAGATTTTTTCCTACGATCACATTATTTTTAGACAAATAATGAAAAAAATATAAAAAAACAGTTTTTATTTGCAAAGTGCTTGGAAGCATCGAATATCGTGATCACAAGGTTGAAAATTTTCGTATTCAACTCTGAATTCAGTTGGCAGAAGATTAGGAGTAATATTTTTAGCAAAATCTGCTATATCTGGTGTTATACGTGAAAATTCACTGCCATTATCCATTTTTCAAATAGCTATTCATAATCAGACAAATTTTTCATAAACTGAAAATGAAATAGTAGGTAGGTACTCAAATAGAATAGAGGAGCCTACTTTGGGCATTGTGGAAAAAAATTTTTAGCCACCCTACTCAGCACCTCCAAGTTTCCAATGGCCCCATATCAGACCCCCTTGAAACTCACTTTTTTTGAGACTGAGCTGATTCTCTCCGCCCGCTTGGAAATCATAAAGAGCGACGAACAATTGCGGGTCGTCCTCCTCTTGGGCCAACAGGTTTTCCTTGGACGTCCACCTGTTGGCGGTCTCGAAAGAGAGTGGCGTCGAGGGCGCCGTCGTCGCCGATGACGCTCCTGTAGCGACACCCGTCGACGTCGCGGCGCCTGAAGGTAGGGTGCCGGGGGGGTCGCTGTCCGGCAAGCTGGGGATGTGGGGAAGCGGCCTGCTTTGTAGGAGAGCCTCTGAAAAATAAAAATATTAGAGTTATGATGATGAGATGATAATGATGATAAATGATCGATATTCGTTAGAGCAAGTGATTCACGCTGTTTTCGTTTTTTGGTATATTTCAAAATAGTGAAAAACATTGATAATGCAGTTTAAAAAAGATGTATACGAGATCCAATCATTTGAAATGGTTCGAATTTTGTCGAATTTTTACACTTTTTGTGTAGAATTTTGATTTCACACTACACACACACACTATATAAATGCCATTAGATGTTTATTAAAAAAATTAACAAAAACATATTCATGAATTGAACTCCCTATATATAAAAAAAAATAGTCAACGTGAAAAATGAAAAAATAGATTTTTGACAAAACCGTGATATGGAATCACCATGAGTGATATATCGTCTTAAAGAGATTGAAAAACGCTATCTGAAAATGTAAAAAATCGAGACAGGTGGTTGCCATTTTAGGAATTAGTTTCAATTCAAAATGTCCACTACGATGAGTTTATCTTTAAAAACTCTTGTTTTATGCGATAATTCAAAACCATCGAATATATTCTCAATTTCTTTTCAGATTATTATTCAGCAGAAAAATGTGCAACTTTGCCCTAACTCAACTAATTTGTACCTCTAAATATCTCCATAGCGGCATTCGAAAAACGGATAACCTGTATAACCTCTACATTATATAATTCCAAGAACATATACATTTTTTATTCCGATTAGAATTATGAATCATCATTACTTATTTTATCGAAGTATCACTGAAAGAAAAATTATTGGTATCACTACATTTTCTGAAGAGCTGCCTCAACGTTCTTCTTTGAATAAATAAACTATAGTATGTTATTCTGAAGTCTAGACTTTCAGAATAGTTTTCGGAAACGAGTTTTTCGATGTCAACCTCCAAAAAGGGTCTGAAAATTGATAGATTTGGTATGACTTCCTCTGAAAGATTGTAAATATTTACAGAGCGTGCGTTCTAAATATTGACACACCTACAAACTGAAGCACTAACGACAGAAAAGGTATCCAGCCGCCTCAAATAAATAGACAGAATATATCATTGAATATGATGCGAGATTGATGCCATGTTTCAAGATACAAAGAAACATTGAACAATTTACGTCTTGAGTGTACTACAGATTTTGTTTGTTCAGACATATTTTTCAGAGAGTCAATTAGATTCAATCACATACTTTTGTTGAACATTTCCTCATCCTCCATATAAATAAAACATTAGCCATCAACATAATTCAACGTAATTTTGGCATTACATAATTGATGGTTTTTCATTCTCATGTATGAGGCAAATCATTTGAAGAACAAAACTTGATACAAAAATAAGTCATTGAAGCTCAGTTGAAAACTCATCACTACCTGCAATAGATTTTTAATTTGCTCGAAGTAGTACTCATGTAAACTGTTTTATTTTCAGTTCAAACCGAAAATTGTATTTTTCGGAACGGGTACTTAAAATCGATGATAACTTGAAAATTATAAACATTTCGAAAAAAATTATAAGGATACCTTATAGAACGCTTCGGGTACTACTCAGAACTGCACACAGATTCTTGCTTTAATTGATATATTTATTTTATTCGGAGTTTTAAATCTCGAAATTGTTTCTATAATTACTCTTTGTTAGGCCAAATTCAAAAACTCTTTTGAATAGAAAGGAAAAAACAGTCAAAACTCATTTTCTTAAATTTTAAATTTTCGATTTCCGTCCAAATTTGGTAGAACTATTCGAAATTTTCATAGATATCTTCAGAAAAATATAAAAAACTACTCAGAACTCAAAAAATGGTTTTCGGCGCCAACTTGGCACGGGTCTCACGAGTGCATATTTTTGCATGAATGTTCAAGTTCGATTCAATCATATTAATTATTGAATTCTCCGAATATGACTTTTGATCCGCAAAACTGTTCAAATATTTAGACGGCAGAACAAAAATAATGAGCATAACGGAGCTAAAAATAAACAGGATACATAAATTAGGTGCGAAAAGAATGCATACAGCAAGAAGAACTTGAAAAATGCGAGTTCCAAACAAATACGAGATGTTTATTTTGCGAGTCTTTGTCTTCAAAGCTTAAACTGAAACTGCAGGGAGTTCAAGTAATATAATTTTCCAGGTCTACCAACAACACCAATTCGCAGTTCATTTAGCATTCATAAATTCATGATTGAATTTTATAGTCATTGTATTTATGAATATGTGCGAACGGAAACAAAGCAAGAACGAGGAATTCGTGTACAAAAATTGATAACTCACGTATGAATCGGCGGGTTCAAAATACAGAGGACAAGGTCGTTTAACGCACCATATGAAATAAAAAAAGATTCGGTTGGAATATGCATCGTTCTTGTATTTTTGTATGTGTACCGAGCCCTCTGAGGGAAATGTATACTAAGGAAGATACAGGGTGGCCCATTAGTGTGTGGAAGTGAAATTACTCAGGAATGGGAATACAAAAAAATGTTTCAGATAAATGTTGTTATATTTGCGCAGATATACAATCCTAAAATATTTTGAGATATACAGGATGATTAGCCTAAGCGGGGCAACATGATGTTTGCTTTTTGTAAATGGAACACTCTATATATTTTTTCACCGTTAAACTCAGTGTAAAATTCTGCATCCAATACCATTTTTGTTTTTCCAATAATTTGCGACGTTGTCAATCTGGAGCGGAAACTATGAATATTTGACGATATTTTGTTCACCATAAATGGTGTCAAAAAAACGTTCACAATGATGAATGGGTGCACATATTTGGTCAATACGAAGATAAGGGATGGTTGAAACGTCTGAACACAGTAGAAGTCCAGTTTTTGATACAGGGTGTTTTCAGGAGAAACGTTCATTCAGGAGATTTCAATTCACGATAACTTCATTTTTTCAAATGGAACACCCATTATATTATTTCACCATCTAGTAGGACTATTTCATGCCTTCAAATTTTTTCCGTATGATATACCCTCTAAAATCTATTGTTTTTGGGAAAATTGCATTTCTAGTTTACGATTCGAAAATTTTCACGTTTTCATCAAGCAAACTTTGAATATCAATTCAATTAAGTGTTCATTTGAATACTGTTACATAATGAGAAATTCAAAATGACCAAATCAAATGAGAATAAAAGCAATTGTAATGAAATAAATACAAGATTCAGAATAAATAATTTGTATTGAAATGACAACGAATCAAGAAAGAACTAATGAAAACATTGCACATCTATTTTATCAAATGTTTAAAATGACCACATAACCCCACAAAAAAAACATTTTCTTGAGATCGTGTGAACGATCGGGATATTTATTATACAAATATATAAGAACTTGGAAATTCACGTTTCTGGAAATTTATGGTATTGGGCGTGGTTTGTGAATATGTAGTGAAAAATATATTTCCAGAAACGGCAAATTTCGTTTTTTTTCAATGGAACATGGTATAGCGGTACAAAATTTTCATGGTGTGTTTACGATCTATCAGCTCATTATAAAAATTATGATTATAATGACTAAAAACAATTCGTGAATACCATAGGCACGATTATTCCACCGCACGGACTGATTGAATGTTGTTGGTGTTGAGTGTTGATATAAATGTACAGAACTTCTTGAATTCCTGGTTTTGTTATCAATCATCATTTATTTTAATATTATGTGCATAGCGGATTCATTCGTCTAACATGCATCAAATCATACTAAGGACATATGATATTGCAGATGTAGCACTACCATTAGTCCGAGTATGCAAACCTCGTGAAGTAAATAAAAACATTAATGTTTGCTAGATAGTTTTAGACATTTTAAATAGACAAATAAGAGAACAATTCAATATCTGACGTCACTAGTTCAGAAATGTGATGAAGTAACTTCGTCTGAAATATCCTCTAGAATTCGGCGATTTAGAACAAAGCCTATTATGGTTAGTTTATAGAGCAAATAATAACAAGATAAATTAAGAATTCACCAATGAAATTACATATGTCATGTCAAGTCGTAAGAAATATGTTATTGGTGCATTCTTATTTAATTTTCTGTCTAAACCGACCATCATAAGCCTCAAATATACTTTCAAATGTAGAAACTAAAAGTTAAAAATTTAGTACAGGTTCAGTCGCTATTTGCGTCAGTCATCGAAGTATGATTTTCAATTTCCTGGCGTGAAATCCCCAAATCCCCTGTAATGGAGGTCTAGAAACGTACTTAGGAAGTCTAGACTACGTAATATCATTCAGTGAGCTCGTATTTGTTCAATAGTCATTGTTCTCAAATAAAACAAAATCAAACAAAATTCAAAGAAACATAACTTATCTCTCTATAATTACGTATTGGATTGAGTCCATTGAAAAAATTACGTCATAATCTACACAATTCCAAGTAAAACAAAGTTTTTCATATTCAAAAGCTTTATCAAATTAACAATTGAATGTTTACGATTGAACGGAAATGAGATAGCCACTTTTCCTAAAGTATGAGCCGCCTGTAATCAGATTCAACTGCAAGATCCAGTGGCGCAACAATAGATTTTTTGTCATATGTATTTTTACATTTTCTCAAACATGTTTTTAATATTCGAATTTAAGTATGTAAATTTCGATTCCATTGACTTTTAAATGGGTTCCTTCACTGAAAAACACACAATGTTGCCATTCTTCCTAGATAATAATTCGACAAGAGTAATGAAAATAGTTCGAATATAATCGAACAATCATCCTCATTCAGTGATATACAATGTGATTCACTTAGCTGATTCATTAGAGGTTTGTGGAAAACTAAGAAAGATATCAATCCGAAATTATTATAGTGATTATGATAATACTATAATCTATTTACCGATTTTCAATTCGTAATTACTTCCGATCAAACCGAGAGTGTTGTGATTTTTTTAATTGAACACCATGGGTGCGTTCCATTAAGCGCTCACAACGATCACGCTCACGACCACGAATTTTGTCGTTCCACTTGGTTTTGTGCGTCATCGAAACGCTCACGCCGACCCACCTATTGAGATGGGTCGTCGTGAGCATGAATCATGACGTCATTCATGACATTTTCGCCACGACCCCAACGATCGTGGTCGCCATGTGGAACGTCTGAATGAGTGTTTTGGGCGTTGTGAGCGCTTAATGGAACGCACCCCTAATGTCATATCATAGTCCTATAAATATCCCACAGGGCCGATAATTCGTATTCCATCAAAAAATTTAGATTAATCTGAAAGAAACACATCTACTAGTTAGTTCAATTATAACTCTGTCACTGCAATAACTCT
Source organism: Plagiodera versicolora (assembly GCA_037013635.1). Lineage (NCBI taxonomy): Eukaryota > Metazoa > Arthropoda > Insecta > Coleoptera > Chrysomelidae > Plagiodera > Plagiodera versicolora. The sequence goes on along the minus strand of CM072991.1, from coordinate 2,700,141 downwards.
GCTACGGAATGATATAAATACAAGGTCATATTTCATGTGAAATCTGTATATTTTTGAAGCATATGTCGTTCAGTTGATAAACATTAACAAAGTTGATTGGAACGCATAGTGAATAAATTTCCTGTCCTAATAAGTTAAAAATGTAGATGTTTATGTATATTCACAATTCTACTTTTTTGGTGAATGTACGTTAAACGATATCATAACAAATAATTAAACTCAGTAAACATTATCGGTTCCCGTATTTCATTCGAATGTAGGTGCCCATCAAGGCGTTATAAGAATATATTTAATGAAAGTTATTAATTAGACACTTTGCACAACCACAGAAAAACCAAAGCAACGGCTACCAATATGGGCAAATATTCTTTTTCGTTAATTTCAAACCTTGATCGAAACTATTACAGATAGAGGCAGGATAGAAAAAGTGCAAGGTGCAGTAATAGATGAAATTACATAAGCATCTACGATCGGTATGCACACCTGTCTGTGACAGGCAATCATTCATAGTATAGCCCGTTATACCTATATCTCATGCGACATCAAAATTATCATAGTTGATTTCTTCAAATCCATAATTTTTTTAGATCTACATCATTGATACAGCCGCTTTCACACAATAAAGAAAAATATCCGGTATTTCATAACTACATATTTATTAACCAACGTGTTGACAGTTCTTATAGTTCGTATGAATAATAGATAAGTTTTTGTTAAATTTCAGCTGGCACAACACCTTTGGTACCTTCTTACCCAAAACAGATGTCCATTATCTCTAATTCAAATTATCAACACATAGTTTAAGAGTTAATGAAAAGTTTTATAAAATTACATTGTAATCACCTAGGTGTAGATGTATTTGTTTCATAAAGACAGTTCTGACAGATTTATTCACCTAACCACTGAGCTAATTGGTTGAGACATAGCTGGGAACATTAATGTTTCAATAATTATGTCAACACTTCACAGTGAGTTCACAATGATGCTAAATTCATTTGGAGAGAAAACTCATGTGAAGTTAGCGCCGACTTTTTTGACAATAATTGTTTTTTTCAGAGATCTGGGTAGTTTCGATATAGTTCTGGAGTTCTTTACTTAAATTTTGAATAGTTCCATCAAATTACGGACGGAAATCGAAAACTTAAAATTTAGGCGCTAACTTCACGCAGCGCCGTCTTTTTCGAAAATATGAGTTCTGATTATTTTTCCTGTCTATTTGGAATAGTTCTGGAGTTCTTTGATGATTTCGAGAATAGTCCTGGTGTAATGGAAAAGTTATTTGAAAAAACAATTCCAAGTTTCAAAACTCCGAATGAAATTTTTCGATATATAAAAGATTATTTTTGCAGTTCTGGATAGCGCCCAAAGAGTTCTACAAGATATCCCAATGACATTTTTTCGAAAAGTTGATAGTTTTTTAGTTATAAGCGATTTCGAGTTCCCGTTTCGAGAAACACGATTTTCGTAAATTCGTTAGAATTGAAAATTAAAGAGTTCTGATTAGAGTTCTGAAAAGCGACTGAAGAGTTATACAAGATATCCCCATGACATTTTTTTTTTTCGAAAAGTTGATATTTTTTTAGTTATAAGCGATTTCGAGTTCCCGTTCCGAGAAACACGATTTTCGTAATTTCTTTAGAATTGAAAATAAAAGAGTTCTGATTAGAGTTCTGAAAAACGAATGAAGAGTTCTACAAGATATCCCCATATTTTTTTTTTTTGAAAAGTTGATAATTTTTTAGTATCTAATAAGCGATTTCGATTTCCCGTTCCGAGAAACACGATTTTCGCAAATTTGTTAAAATTGAAAATAAAAGAGTTCTGAATAGCGCCTGGAGTGTTCTACAAGACATCCCAATGAAATTTTTTCGAAAAGTCGATAATTTTTTAGTTATTAGTGATTTCAAGTTCTCGTTCCGAAAAGACGCGTGTAGGGGAAGTACAGGACACGCGGAGTGGGACAAGGCGCGACGACGGCGTCACCGTCTCACCCTCTGTCGTTCGAGCCGACTGACCGACAAAGTGGACTTTTTTAAATTTCTACGAAATAATAATTGTTTACGAATTTGGAGCGCGCCTTCTTCCCTCACACCCCTCGGCGGATCTTAGAATCAGACGGGATAAGTAAATGGAATCGTTCCGTTATTTATTTGATAACATTGCACAATGCAACATTATTTTTGTTTTTCGCATTCTTTATATTTTATGAAATATGTACGTTGCATGAGTATACCGGGTGTCCCAAAGTGCTTGCTTGTTGACAACATGACTTGTAAACTAAAAATACAATTTTCTCACAAGCATGAGTACTTCGAGTTGTACTTTATGATGATCTAAATTCTCAACCTGAAATTATTCCCAGTGATATTGAGGTTGAGCCGCATATTATCATGTTTGTTAAAAAATCAGAAAGTCAATCAACCATATGATATATCAATAAAAAATGTCAATTGTTATTGACTATTTTATCACAAATCAGTAACATGTTGATATGAAGTTGGGACCATCTTCACAAATATTGAAATGTTGATGTATCTTACGCTGGCACGGCCACTTCAACAAAATTCAAAAATTTTTATATCAAGATTTAGTGCTTTTTTGTTGCTGATTTGTTCCCCTTTTCAAAAATTTGTTGCTCGTGCCAATAAAAAAAAAAGTGACGCAATGCTAGCTTCACGTGAAGCTGGCACAGCAACTTTTTCATTCGGCCACTATATCGAAAAACAAATATACCAAAATGTAGTACTAATTTGTTGCTAATTTGTTCCCCCTTTCAAATTCCTGAATTTTTTTCCTTTACAGAAAAAATCGATTCCATGCCAGCTTCACGTGAAGCTGGCACGACAACTTTTTCATTTCAGAACTATTTCAAGAAATGAATATACCGAAATGTAGTACTAATTTGTTGCTAATTTGTTCCCCTATCAGAAATTTTGTTGCTCGTTTTTTTTTTTCGAAAAAAACCGCAATGAATAGTCGTTCCATGCCAGCTCAATGTCTCGTTAACTCCGTTATCTTTCATCAAAAATTAAAAATGATTTCACCAGAATTTGTTGCTTTGTTGCCGCTAATTTGTACCCCTTTTAGAAATTTTGTTGTTCGTTTTTTTTTCGAAAAAATCGCACAAATTAGCAACAAAAAAGCACTAAATCTTGATATAAAAATTTTTTAATTTTGTTGAAGTGGCCGTGCCAGCGTAACATACATGAAATGTTGTTTTGTTTTTGCAAGTTACTATCATTTATTACTACAAAGATGATGTTTTTGAAATGACGAATGTTTCGTTATTTTGTATTTAATTATATTTAATATTGATTTTATGTTTCATTTTATAGAACCCAACTATAAATTATTTTCAGGACTTTTTTATTTTCAATTTTACCGAATTTACTAAAATCGTGTTTCTCGGAACGGGAACTCGAAATCGCTAATAACTAAAAAATTATCAACTTTTCGAAAAAATGGCATGAGGATATCTTGTAGAACTCTTCAGGCGCTAACCAGAACTGCAAAAAGATTCTTTTGTATATCGAAAATTTTCATTCGGAGTTTTGAAACTCGGAATTGTTTTTTCAAATAACTTTTCCATTACACCAGAACTATTCTCGAAATCATCAAAGAACTCCAGAACTATTCCGAATAGACAGGAAACAATAATCAGAACTCATATTTTCGAAAAAGACGGCGCGGCGTGAAGTTAGCGCCTAAATTTTAAGTTTTCGATTACCATCCGTAATTTGCTGGAACTATTCAAAATTTTAGTAAAGAACTCCAGAACTATATCGAAACTACCCAGAACTCTGAATAAAACAACTATTTTCAAAAAAGTCGGCGCTAACTTCACATGAGTGAAAAATTAAGCTAATATTCCGTTTATCATGCAATCTGGATTTTGATGTTTGGATTTTGTCGGTCCAAAAAACACGAATTCGATAATATTATCGTGGAGAAATAATTGCAGATTTCTTCTATAACACACATATAAAGAAAGGATTTGTTATGTTTTAATTTTCCTATAAACATTGTGAATGAGTATTTTTCATTTTATCAGTCTGCATGTTGAATCCATCCGACATTTGAATAAATAGTACTATTCTCAATTAATCAATGGTTGACGGAAGAGTATATTTATATGCTGTCGAATCTGAATATTTGAAAAATATTGCATTTTTAATGTTGTCTCAGGATGGATACATGATAAACCCTATTCTAACATGTTACGTTATAGATATTGATTGATAGAGTATCAATTACCAAAAATACGTTAGTATCAATTTCCAAAATATGTGAGTACCAACATGAATGTTTATCAAAATCCAGATCTTATTGAAGTGCAAAATTACAAAATTATCATAGTTGATTTCTTCAAATCCATAATTTTTTTAGATCTACATCATTGATACAGCCGCTTTCACACAATAAAGAAAAATATCCGGTATTTCATAACTACATATTTATTAACCAACGTGTTGACAGTTCTTATAGTTCGTATGAATAATAGATAAGTTTTTGTTAAATTTCAGCTGGCACAACACCTTTGGTACCTTCTTACCCAAAACAGATGTCCATTATCTCTAATTCAAATTATCAACACATAGTTTAAGAGTTAATGAAAAGTTTTATAAAATTACATTGTAATCACCTAGGTGTAGATGTATTTGTTTCATAAAGACAGTTCTGACAGATTTATTCACCTAACCACTGAGCTAATTGGTTGAGACATAGCTGGGAACATTAATGTTTCAATAATTATGTCAACACTTCACAGTGAGTTCACAATGATGCTAAATTCATTTGGAGAGAAAACTCATGTGAAGTTAGCGCCGACTTTTTTGACAATAATTGTTTTTTTCAGAGATCTGGGTAGTTTCGATATAGTTCTGGAGTTCTTTACTTAAATTTTGAATAGTTCCATCAAATTACGGACGGAAATCGAAAACTTAAAATTTAGGCGCTAACTTCACGCAGCGCCGTCTTTTTCGAAAATATGAGTTCTGATTATTTTTCCTGTCTATTTGGAATAGTTCTGGAGTTCTTTGATGATTTCGAGAATAGTCCTGGTGTAATGGAAAAGTTATTTGAAAAAACAATTCCAAGTTTCAAAACTCCGAATGAAATTTTTCGATATATAAAAGATTATTTTTGCAGTTCTGGATAGCGCCCAAAGAGTTCTACAAGATATCCCAATGACATTTTTTCGAAAAGTTGATAGTTTTTTAGTTATAAGCGATTTCGAGTTCCCGTTTCGAGAAACACGATTTTCGTAAATTCGTTAGAATTGAAAATTAAAGAGTTCTGATTAGAGTTCTGAAAAGCGACTGAAGAGTTATACAAGATATCCCCATGACATTTTTTTTTTTCGAAAAGTTGATATTTTTTTAGTTATAAGCGATTTCGAGTTCCCGTTCCGAGAAACACGATTTTCGTAATTTCTTTAGAATTGAAAATAAAAGAGTTCTGATTAGAGTTCTGAAAAACGAATGAAGAGTTCTACAAGATATCCCCATATTTTTTTTTTTTGAAAAGTTGATAATTTTTTAGTATCTAATAAGCGATTTCGATTTCCCGTTCCGAGAAACACGATTTTCGCAAATTTGTTAAAATTGAAAATAAAAGAGTTCTGAATAGCGCCTGGAGTGTTCTACAAGACATCCCAATGAAATTTTTTCGAAAAGTCGATAATTTTTTAGTTATTAGTGATTTCAAGTTCTCGTTCCGAAAAGACGCGTGTAGGGGAAGTACAGGACACGCGGAGTGGGACAAGGCGCGACGACGGCGTCACCGTCTCACCCTCTGTCGTTCGAGCCGACTGACCGACAAAGTGGACTTTTTTAAATTTCTACGAAATAATAATTGTTTACGAATTTGGAGCGCGCCTTCTTCCCTCACACCCCTCGGCGGATCTTAGAATCAGACGGGATAAGTAAATGGAATCGTTCCGTTATTTATTTGATAACATTGCACAATGCAACATTATTTTTGTTTTTCGCATTCTTTATATTTTATGAAATATGTACGTTGCATGAGTATACCGGGTGTCCCAAAGTGCTTGCTTGTTGACAACATGACTTGTAAACTAAAAATACAATTTTCTCACAAGCATGAGTACTTCGAGTTGTACTTTATGATGATCTAAATTCTCAACCTGAAATTATTCCCAGTGATATTGAGGTTGAGCCGCATATTATCATGTTTGTTAAAAAATCAGAAAGTCAATCAACCATATGATATATCAATAAAAAATGTCAATTGTTATTGACTATTTTATCACAAATCAGTAACATGTTGATATGAAGTTGGGACCATCTTCACAAATATTGAAATGTTGATGTATCTTACGCTGGCACGGCCACTTCAACAAAATTCAAAAATTTTTATATCAAGATTTAGTGCTTTTTTGTTGCTGATTTGTTCCCCTTTTCAAAAATTTGTTGCTCGTGCCAATAAAAAAAAAAGTGACGCAATGCTAGCTTCACGTGAAGCTGGCACAGCAACTTTTTCATTCGGCCACTATATCGAAAAACAAATATACCAAAATGTAGTACTAATTTGTTGCTAATTTGTTCCCCCTTTCAAATTCCTGAATTTTTTTCCTTTACAGAAAAAATCGATTCCATGCCAGCTTCACGTGAAGCTGGCACGACAACTTTTTCATTTCAGAACTATTTCAAGAAATGAATATACCGAAATGTAGTACTAATTTGTTGCTAATTTGTTCCCCTATCAGAAATTTTGTTGCTCGTTTTTTTTTTTCGAAAAAAACCGCAATGAATAGTCGTTCCATGCCAGCTCAATGTCTCGTTAACTCCGTTATCTTTCATCAAAAATTAAAAATGATTTCACCAGAATTTGTTGCTTTGTTGCCGCTAATTTGTACCCCTTTTAGAAATTTTGTTGTTCGTTTTTTTTTCGAAAAAATCGCACAAATTAGCAACAAAAAAGCACTAAATCTTGATATAAAAATTTTTTAATTTTGTTGAAGTGGCCGTGCCAGCGTAACATACATGAAATGTTGTTTTGTTTTTGCAAGTTACTATCATTTATTACTACAAAGATGATGTTTTTGAAATGACGAATGTTTCGTTATTTTGTATTTAATTATATTTAATATTGATTTTATGTTTCATTTTATAGAACCCAACTATAAATTATTTTCAGGACTTTTTTATTTTCAATTTTACCGAATTTACTAAAATCGTGTTTCTCGGAACGGGAACTCGAAATCGCTAATAACTAAAAAATTATCAACTTTTCGAAAAAATGGCATGAGGATATCTTGTAGAACTCTTCAGGCGCTAACCAGAACTGCAAAAAGATTCTTTTGTATATCGAAAATTTTCATTCGGAGTTTTGAAACTCGGAATTGTTTTTTCAAATAACTTTTCCATTACACCAGAACTATTCTCGAAATCATCAAAGAACTCCAGAACTATTCCGAATAGACAGGAAACAATAATCAGAACTCATATTTTCGAAAAAGACGGCGCGGCGTGAAGTTAGCGCCTAAATTTTAAGTTTTCGATTACCATCCGTAATTTGCTGGAACTATTCAAAATTTTAGTAAAGAACTCCAGAACTATATCGAAACTACCCAGAACTCTGAATAAAACAACTATTTTCAAAAAAGTCGGCGCTAACTTCACATGAGTGAAAAATTAAGCTAATATTCCGTTTATCATGCAATCTGGATTTTGATGTTTGGATTTTGTCGGTCCAAAAAACACGAATTCGATAATATTATCGTGGAGAAATAATTGCAGATTTCTTCTATAACACACATATAAAGAAAGGATTTGTTATGTTTTAATTTTCCTATAAACATTGTGAATGAGTATTTTTCATTTTATCAGTCTGCATGTTGAATCCATCCGACATTTGAATAAATAGTACTATTCTCAATTAATCAATGGTTGACGGAAGAGTATATTTATATGCTGTCGAATCTGAATATTTGAAAAATATTGCATTTTTAATGTTGTCTCAGGATGGATACATGATAAACCCTATTCTAACATGTTACGTTATAGATATTGATTGATAGAGTATCAATTACCAAAAATACGTTAGTATCAATTTCCAAAATATGTGAGTACCAACATGAATGTTTATCAAAATCCAGATCTTATTGAAGTGCAAAATTACCAAATTACCGGTCTACATTATACCTAAGACAACCTAAAAATTAATTGTCTGTCAAGGTTAGAATTCTCAACTATGACATAGAAGATTGCCTCAAAAATACCCCAGGCATTCTGTATCGTTTACATCATGAATCGTAATTCAATACAAATTCTTGAAAACAATTTTTAGCATTACATTTTCAGAACAGTTGATCGTAATATTCGATATTTTGCCTCCTGCACGGTATATCTATCGCTTTGATGAAGCACATACATACATTTTCGATAATTCATTACTCAAAAATATCCATATCAAGGATCGAATATCTCAACTGATATGTATGGGAACTGAATCAGATTTCATTTGTTTACCTATGTTTAATTCAGATCAAGAGATAAACAATTCTACTCAAATGCCTCACTACTACACAAGAATCAATTATCGAGATTCATCTTCCTTTTACGGATGAACAGCCAGTAGCTATATTTTCTCGATAAAAGATTATAATCACCTACCATACAATGTCTGAGTGTCAAAATACGTCCGTGGGTGGAAATCGAAGAGAAATCATTAGGGGAAACGTAAGGGTATGGTATGATTTCAAGGCAAACATAACAACACAAACTTGAATGAACTTGTTCAACCCCTAGTTGGTGTTATACAAACGGCTGTCGTCTTTTGATTCATAAATTGTTGTAACCTTAATCGATTTATTACATCGGATTGGAAAGGTAAAATGAATACAGTACTTAAACAACACACGAACAGGTTGCAAGAACTTCTTGCTATGCAAATTAGATGCGCTTCAAGATGTTGATCAACTTGGTGGAGATAAACGATAACTGATAACAGTGCAGGGTATATTATCTATAAAAACAGAATGAATCATACCACTGTGCTCGGTAAAAATATTTGAGGTAGGATGTCGTCCATCTTTTACAGGTCTTGGTCTATTTCTTGCAGCACGGATGGAATGAGTATTGACAGATACTGTTCTTTCCTTGGTATTTTGAGCACCCATGGCTTGAAATCATACCCTTTTCTACCGAAATAGTCACTTGAACCCTTAACGATTATCACTTTCACACCGACAAGGGTGGTTTCGCCCGAAGAACCACCCACAACACGTAATTCAGTAACATAACACTTTAGCTAAACAAAAAGTAGGTTCGCCGTTAGTTGAACATTGTATTTTGTTGATAATAATAAGTGAATCAATTTTAATTTGCTGCTTTGAGACCCCACTTGAACGTCTACGCCGCCATATTTTCTATCAATGCTGTTTCTTTGTCGCACACATTATTCTTTGTGATTCTGTCTCTGTTTGACATGTGGGTACTCGACGTTTTCGATTATATAGTTAATGTCTTCGCCGTCGTGAGCAGCACCTTCGCGCACTGAAATTAACCATTGGCGTACTGCTGGGTTATCTTAAGTACAGAACAAAAAACGAAAAAAGAAACCGAATTTATGGAACCTTTGATGCAATAATATATTATTTCACATATTTCGTATGATATTTTCAGTTGCGATAATTCATTGCTAGATTTGAAACTCTGATATTTTTGGAAGTATCGACACATCGTGAATTTTTACTAGCTGGGGACAAAAATATGTTCGAACCTTCTGCATTGGTGTATTGGATGTCGAAAATCATTTCTCCATTATCAAAATTTTCAATTGTTTTATACACTCATAGTTTATAAATTAATAACCGCACACCAATGGTATAGTTCTATGGTCTATAGGTCTGTATAGTTCACGGTCTAATACATGAGGTCTGGAATCTACGGCATTTTCGAGTGGTGGGGGGTGGCACCAGTTTTGAAGAAAATGTTTCCATAATTATCCGCTAGGAGGACATAGGGGTATAATCACGTGATTAATCTTTGACAACAAAACAAACGATTAGGACTTGAATGGTGAATAAAATCAATGACAGAAATATTATATCTTCCGAAATTCTCTCGAATAAATAAAAATCATTCTTACTTTCAAAAAGCTGATCGGATCTGATTTGTGATTGGCTGACAAAGTGACAATAGAGGACAGCGCTGCAGGTGGCGAAACATGAGAACCACGAAAATTTCCTCAATGTTTGGGTCACCCCCCACCACACGAGTTGCAAGACCTATGTATACGATCGTGGTATAGTTCTTCATGTGGACGAACCGTATGCAACACACATTACTCGATAAGTATTAGTGAGATTTTCGATTTAAATGTATATGTCACTAGAGTAAACTCATTTGAAATTATGAATTTGAGGAAGAGAGTTAAGAGAGTGACAAACTTCGAAATTATGAAATGTTCAAAAGAAATTCTGATCAACTGCGACAATTTTGACACTATTAAGTAATGTGCACAGCAGGTGCACAGGTGATGTGGCAGCATTTCACACCGATGTCAAATCAATATTTCATTTTATACGATGTCTAAACACATACGTATATTAAATACAGATTACAGATATGAGTCAACTTTTTCATGTTAATTATTCAATAAAGGTTACATTATTTATTTCAATCCGAATTTTGATAATATATATGTATTTTATTTTATCAGATGATCTCTGAAGAATAACGGCAACTATGCATATCTAATCTGTGAAAAAAAAATTGTTCACTTAATATATAGCTTTAATGAAGTACATTATATTTAAATAATAACAAATGTATATTCACATTATTGAAAAAATAGAAATGATGAATAGACATATCCTAAATATAGTTAATAAAAAAATGTTTGCACATAAACAATACCCTAAAATTTAAACTTCAATAGAATAAACAAGATATAGATAATAACAACCATGTCAACATTGATTTTTTTTCATGATTCAATAGTTTAAATGTCTTTTTTATATGAGCACAAAAGAATAGGTCAAACACATCAACAGTTACATGAGTTTAAATACTTAATGATTGTTTCCACACATTTTTTATTCGATAATTCAGAAGCACATGAATAAAGTTATGATTATGTTGGAATGATGGAAAGTAGTATTGATATTAGAGATATGTGATTTTTTTAGTACTGAATCGCTTCAGAATATGATGCTACACTCATATTCACATCTATTAGTATGAAATGAGTTGATACATCGAAAAGTAACTAAATCATGTTTCTACATCACATACCAGTACAGGAAATTTTGGGGTGCAACTAATTACAAAAAAAATTGTTGCCACAGAATGTGATAAATCAATGTATCTATCAAAATACAACAGAAATTGCTATATATAAAACAAATGTAATTCTATAAGAATTATGTTTGTACTCTAAGAAATATAAATAACATTACCCCCAGTATAGGAAAAAACCAGGGTAGGTACCAGGTACCTTTGTTACATCACGATATGATTGTTATTTCACTTTATACTATAATATCAAGCATAGTTGAGTAGGTGTACTACTATTATCGACATTTTCAGTTACATTATATTATTCGACTACATTTATTTATAATACCCGAAAGAAGTAAAGAATTTCGTACCTGATGGTACATACAAACCAGATTCAAAAACACTTTCGTGAATAACATTACAAAGTTTCTGCAAGTGTACTACGTGTTGCATAAACGATTGGCTGCAAATGATGTTTGACAGTCTCTGTTTCAAACTCGTTACGAACACTGGTTACGAACAGAATATAACTGGTTACTAAATCATATTCTATGTAAGTCATATCATAAAATTGGAAGTAAAAACAACTCATATTCACAATTTTTTTTCGAAAATGCCTTTGAATGCTGATATAAAAAAATCACGAAAACAGAACTTCCACACCGAAATTGTAAATTATAAATCGTAGTCGTATATACACACATTTAATCAGAATGATATGTTCAACACGTTTTAATAATTGAATTATCTAAATAAAAGCTGTCAATACGAATTAATGCTCATTTTTGGAATTGCCTTCTCAAAAATCCATTCACTTTCACACATAATCAGAAGCATCTGATTGTACTGTCAAAAACGACGTTGTCAGATCATATGGCGAAATTTCAAAATATCTGTAGAAAATATCATTTCCAGAAATGAATATACAGGGTATCATGGTAGTTTGAAAACGGCCAGATATCTAAATTCTTATGATCTTTTCAACTCATATAAGAAATTATACCGATCCAATGGTGAGTTTTGCATTGTTGCTAAGTTTACCTTTATTCATCGAACAGAGAATTTTTAACAAACATAATAACCCTCAGATATTAGATATTAGATAAGGTAGACTCAAGCTAACTGAATATGTCATATTCAATATAGCTCAAGTGGAAATGAAATTGGGAAATAAAACAGTACGAATCATATGAGACATCTGACAACGTTGGATTACAATGGTACAATTTGACGCTGCTCATATAATCAGCCTTGTAGTACGTTTTGAGCAAGGAGGGGCATAGACCGCACAGAACACCAAGTTTCCTCGATGTCAATGAGTGTCTTCGGGTTTGGGTATGTCAAAAATCTCTGCAAATAACGGCGGCAACGTGAGTTTCCTCCAATTTGAACGGAACCAGTCTAAGTGAGCCGTATGCTTGGCACTCAAACACCGCAATTCTGGTAGTTTCATTAGGATTTTCGATAACCTTTGAGGATCCGTCTGCTGGTTTCTGTCCACCTGTCAAATTGTATGTCAATATCAGTGTCAAAGTACTGTGATTTCATGTGTGTCATTCACCTGAACTTTGAGAGCGTCGATGATTTTATCCTGGTAGTTTTCTATAGCTTTGACGTCAGTCAACGCTACCCTGTCAGATGTCAGAAGGATCACTGCTGAGAATAATGCCATCTCTAAGTCGTTCAGAGAAAGATCGTTGAAGGAAGAGGCAAAGTTCATAAGGGTAGATGCAAAATCTTCCTAAAATTGGAAAAAAAAAATTGTAATACATGTTTGATATTCAATGAAGAATAACTCGCTTTTTGATAAACATTCGACTATTAACAGTTGTTAGTCAATAGAGAGTTGAAGTAATTACAGTACGTGAGCAGTCCTAGACACGGTAACGTAAGAAATATGACGTTCCTGATATACATCTAAAATGGTGTTGAAGTATCTCATCACGTTAGCACAGAACTCGCCTAGGCAGGGAATGTTAAATAATTCTAATAATCTTAACTTCCATGCTGTTTTATGTAGTTTAACTGTATGTTCTGTGCCGTTCGCAAGTTATCGACCTCGTTTCGTGAGATTTCTGTTAGCGTACGTACCCTCTTTTAGCACCCGTTAGATAGCGTGAGTCTACGTACACCCGTAGACCCACAAAACACGGGAACGTGAAAACTTGTGCAATGCGCATGCCCAGATGTCAGAATGAATCCTAACGTTACCGTTCGTGGAACAACGTCAACTCTCTAATAGTTGGTGATAAAATTGAAAATGTGTTCAAGCAGCGGTTTGAAACAATTTTGAACCACACGGAGCATGCGCATACTAGTATACGCGTAATTTTCATAATGGACAGCCTAAGTCTTGACGTCACAAGCTTAAAACCTTTCCAAACAAAGCGTTTATTTCACGTTTTTGCTTCTGTTAGTTGAAAGTAAGAATAAAATTGTTTGTATATGGTGATATTCAGTTATTCTAAAAGTCATTCTTATAAAAACTCTTATGGAGAAAACAATGCAATATTCATTTGTCCGCCCATTTTGACGTCACATCTAGGTAGTCCATTATAAGGATTGGCGAATGAAGTTAAGATTGCAGCGCCAAAGTGGGCAATCACAGAACCATAAATTGGAACTTAGGATAGTTTAATTGCATAAGGTAATGTAGATATTTTTTCTAAAAGTGGTAAGCGTTATTATTTGTTCTATTTATTGTATTATATTGAAAATAATACGATGTTAGGAAACTGTTGTGAATGTGAAATGGTTAGATCAAAATTTATACAGGATTCTGATAATTTGTTTTGTTTTTAGATTCGAATGGCAAGATATAGTTTAGGGTACTTTGAAGGCACAAACACTTTCAGAAGTGTTTATGAAGGTGAAGAAGTTTTGAATGTCATGAAGAAAATTGAATTTTTCCACTGCTGACAAGATAATGGTTTATATTATGGAATCAATTATGAGTTTATAGTATTTGGTTTTTCAGCTGTTTTTTTTTTTGGAAGTGCCAAATAAAATAGATAATGTGAGGTCTCGTTTCAATTTTGTTAATTCTACAATACTGGACTGTGACTTCCATGTTTATTCATTTATTTTTTTATTTTATTCATTTTATTACACGGGATAAACCAATTCACAAAGAATAAAAAATGTTACATGCATGAAGAATCTGCATAAAATTAGATACAATCAATACATATATAAAAAATTCAACAAGAACGTCAAGTACTAATATCATTCGAAACTTTTCTTATTTTATTTACCTCCATACAAAACAAGTCAAGGTCCTGTGAAAACTTGTTAGAAGATATTTCAATTCTGTTGAGATGAGAATGATATGCATAATTGGTTGAATAAAATGAAATTGCGAATAGATCAGGAGTACGGGTATTATAAATAGGAGTTTTTATTGAAATGGTCTCGAGTATTTGTGGGCAGTTGATATTGTCTGAGAGTATTTCTTGCATAAATAATATATCGCTGAAACATCTCTTCTATGAGAAAGTGGTTGAATATTTAGAAATTCTTCTATTTCCACATATTCATAATGCTTAAGTAAACCCATCTTATAAGCACAACATCTCAAAGATTTTTCTTGCACTCTTTCAATTTATTTGACATAGCAATCATACTGTGGGGACCAGACAATAGACCTATATTCCAGAATGGATCTCACATGTGAGCAGTAGAGTATCTTCATTGTGTTATGACTGAAGTCCCTGCATGACCTTGTTACAAAATAATACAACATCTTAGGAACTTCTAACTGCATGCAAATTGCTCTATATCGTCTGTCTATCCAGGATATTAATATCACCAGCTTGAGAAAAAGCATGGGAATTAATATTGGAAGTTCGATTTTACTGATTCATAGTTTCGCAATATCTCAAATATTCAGCAAATTCAGTATAAAATCAACAAAGCAGAATACTAAACTCAAGGACTATGTCAACATTTCTAGTTATTTTTAGTGCCACCAGGTGGCGTATCGCTTATGTTCATTCGCCATCAGGAATCGACGTCAACATGCAGTAAATCAATGGTACTCACATCGTACATGGCCTGTAGCTGCTGCTTATTCACCGTCGTACCATCGTCAAACGTCATTTGCTCGTCGACCGACCACCTAGCCACGTGACTGAGCCAAATCTCGAAAAATCCGACTTTGATAAGGATGAGCTGATCGTCTTGGCAAAGATCGCCGAAGCCGGGAACTCGTTTGCCGAACTCCACCGTCTTCTGGATGCTCGGCATGACCTTGACGGCGAAATGCTGCCACAGCCAGCAGCGCTCCACTTCGGAGGCGTCCACCGTCGAGGAAGCCACCTCCGACTCGGAGATGTATACAGCGGGGGGCGGGATCAGCGGTTTGCGAACCATGTCACGCATTTTCTCCTCCGTATACCTGAAATTAGAGTAGTTAAATCCATTGAATCGACCAACGTGTGTGCATAATAATGGGCTATAACTGTACTATTTTTTTCATTCAGTTATTATGCATGATTTACTTTCAATTACATATTTTTCAGGAATTTTTGGAGCAATATCAAAGCCTCAAATCGCTATCAAAGTCTGTCCTACTGTCAAACGCTCCGGGGCCGTACTCTGGACAAGTGAAACTTTCGATGCGTATATACTCTTTTCGAGCATATCGCTAGTTTCCGTATTTTTGACAAGTGAAAATCAAAAAGTATACGTTTTCAAAACGAGTGTTTACTGCGAGCGGTTTGTATCACTCGCTTTGTCGAAAACGAGCGTTTTTTGTTCATTCGTTTTGTCAATGCGTGGTTGACGTGTTTAGAATTGATAAACATCGTAATTATGCATACTGTTTTCAAACACTCCTGATTTTTCACAATTCATTTATTGGAAATATATACAGGGTGTTTCTCAAAGACATGCTAATGTTTGAAGGGGCGATTCTTTGACACATTTTGAAAAAAAAAACTTCCTATAAACGTTTTAGGATACAGGGTGATAAAATTTTGATAAAAATCAGTTTTTTGATAATAACTGAGATAATATTCTTAGTCTTGACCTATATACCTTGTATAAGTCAAGACTTTTAGGACATATGTTTATGGGAATTTTCTTAAATTTGTCAAAAAATAACACCTTCAAATATTAGCATGTCTTTAAGGAATACCCTGTTTACTGGAAGACGAAGTGTGCAGGGTGTGTCTCAAAGCTGTGTTTATTTTTAACCGATGTTCTAATTGAAAGAACATTGGTGAATGGAGGTGAAGTTCCCAAAACCATATCCCCAACAGGTTAAGCCAATGCATCCTCTACAATTGAAATTCTGTTTTCAGAATCATCCCTAAAATTAATGTTTACCGCCGATTCAGAAGTCACTGTATGATCCTCAACATAAACCATTTTTATTACATCTAAGATGCTTCTAGGTTTTTCTCTTTCATAATTTTTTTCCTACTTACTCTGAATTTGGTTCTCGACTTTGAGTCTTGCCAATAAATAAATTATCATACAAAGAGTAACTGCAGTTTATCTTTACATTTCGCCAACCTTTCCAATCTCGGGTAGTGCCCGGAAGGCTGATTGATATGGCACTTATTTCGATGGATATTCTATTGAAATCTCCACATGTGAAATGATCCAAGAATTTAACCGATTGGAGATCGGAATTCTTCTTTAAAAACTCAATCAGACAGTCTTTTTCACTGTTTATTATGAAACTACGTTTTCTTTGCTGAGACATTGTCATATAAAAACAAAGATACGGGGTGTTTCATTAATATGGTGAGAAAATTAAACTGGGAATAGAGAGGACCAAAATATGACGATTGAGCGCAACATCGCTCATACAAATGTTAATGGTTAAAAACATACAGTGCGTTCAAAGTTAAAATTGTATTTGCAAATTTCTTAATAGCTTCGATAGTTTTTATGATATCGGTTTAGAAATTGGTACATTGGGGGTTTTAAGGACGGCAAACAAGAATATTTTATGAGTACTATCAGTATTAACGATTCGGCACACACCTGGTATTTTTAAGCGTGTTCGGCATTCAATGCGTCGTAGAATCGCAGCATGTATTGACGTCGAAGGTGGTCATTTCCAACAATTTTTATAACTTTATCAAATCAGAAATAAATCATCCATTAAGCAGAAAACTAACTATTTGCTTGTCTACTTGTTTTTTCTAGATAAAATAATTTGAATTTATTTGTGACTTCAATACTTAAAATCGGGTTCATCGTAAAAACGGTAGGGTTTTTCGACTTTTTTCAAGGATACTTTTCTGTTCAAAAGATGACGTAGTTCAATGAATGTTCGATCGAAAATGTTGATTTTTGACAAAAAAAAAGTTGTGCGTATTTTTAAATAATTGTAAGCGAGTAAGTGGCACCCTCTAAGGACTCTACGTTAATCAAATTCATTTATTAATTATAATGATTGAGGACTGCTCACGTACTGTGATTACTTCAACTCTCTAATAGCGCCCCTGGCCCCGTAACTGACGTCACAGTTGATGTCACCATACGTTACTATACCACAGAACTATGGCGGGGCGATCACCTTATTTGAAATATGCGGGGATTTTGAACAAGGCTTATTTATGTTATACGTCACAAAGATATATTCTGATGGGTACAAAA
Organism: Plagiodera versicolora; assembly: GCA_037013635.1. Lineage (NCBI taxonomy): Eukaryota > Metazoa > Arthropoda > Insecta > Coleoptera > Chrysomelidae > Plagiodera > Plagiodera versicolora. The sequence continues at coordinate 2,682,283 of CM072991.1, read as the reverse complement.
ATTCATTCAGGGCCATAATCACATGATATACTGGTTAATTGTTGAAAATACTATAATACTAGTCCATTCGCCCATTAAACCATGTCTAACCGAAAAGCAGTTCAATACAATCAATCAAATATATTGGAATTGAGCCACTTTCAGTCGATAATCTTTGGGACTTACCCGCATGTAGCAAGGTGAGCTTGAGAAACTACCATTATGACATCGTAGACGGACATTTGTTTCTTGGTCGGTTTTGGTTCGGGCTCTGATTGGTCAGCGTCTGCCGTTGTGACCCTTTCTTCCCTTGATCTTTTTGGCACCCTGCCATATCGTACAGCTATAATATCAAAAAACACAGTCAGGATGTTTTTACAAAAATTATTTCGTTCGATGTTTTACTTCTATCCTTAAACAATGTTGCTATTCTTTAAAGGTAATCTCAATTGTTCTGAGGGTGTTGGGGAAACGATTTCATAGCTGTCAAAAATATTAATATCAACAGTATGGTCCACGATCGTATACATAGGTCTTGCAACTCGTATGGTGGGGGGTGACCCAAACATTTAGGAAATTCTTGTGGTTCTCATGTTTCGTCACCTGCAGCACTGTCCTCTATAGTCACTTTGTTAGCCAATCACAAATCAGATCCGATCATCTTTTTGAAAGTAGGAATGATTTTTATTTATTCGAGAGAATTTTGTAGGATATAATATTTCTGTCATTGATTTTATTTACCATTCTAGTTTTGACCGTTTGTTTTATTTACAATACGAACTGTCAATGATTAATCACGTGATTATACACCTAAATACCTCCTAGCGAATAATTATGGCAACTTTTTCTTCAAAAATGGTGCCACCCCCACCACTCAAAAATGCCGTAGATTCCAGAGCTGTGTATATGATCGTGAGTGTTACATATATGCCTTGATTGATATATCAGACAAATCTAATAGGGTAGTACAGATCTGGAAAATAGGGTCCTATTAAGTGGTGGGAGTATCACCATTTTCGAAAAAAAAAATCACCAAATTTATCAGCGTATAGGAGCATTGTTCAGGGGTAAGATTAATTTTGACAGTTCGTATCGTAATTGTAAACAATACCGGACGGATTTAGCTTCAGATCATGGCAGGTTAACGAAAGCAGAATCACAGTATTTCTTCCAAAAGCTTCTACTGCATTAGATTCAATTATTCACTTGCAATCTTGGGGGATGGGTAATTACCCCGTTACCCCCCATAAATCCGCCCTTCAACAATACAGGGTGTAACTAAATAAGTGTAAAACATTTGAGGGGGTGATTCTTCATCGAAAGAAAGATAGGATCTTTCATATTTATAAAGAAATTTCATTGGAGCATCCCATGTTAAGATACAGCCCCTTCATTTGAGCGAATATGTGGCTCAATGCGAAGACGTCTAGACGCATGCGTAATGTCTGTATTGAACATTTACTATGATTTCTACATGTTGTATATTTTGTTATCAATAAATTAGTTTTGTCTATTACCCTGGTTTATTATGGGCAAAAAATTCAAGAGACATTTTTTGTTTAGAATGAAACGGAAATGCTATCGGAAATTGGAAATAAATTTGAGGGGTTGCGTTTTCCTCCCCTCACAACCATGGGGTAAACCAAATAAATTACTGGCTACGTGTCTTTTTGGTAGTAAAAAATGTCAGGTTAATTTCAATACTGTAACTTTTTTAGTGCTTGTGAAAAAATTGTTGAACAAATTTTATGAACCCCCTTCAAGGGACTGTATCAAAATATAGGTTAAAGATCACAATGGTATTTTTTTTCAAAAACGAACGAAAGTTTGTACTTACAATCTCTAGACATTCCCACTGCCAAACATTTCTTGAATCGACAGTATTGACAACGATTCCTGTTCAACCGTATCACTAAACATTTTCCATCTCTCAGGCATCGATATTCGATTTGTTTTTGTATGCTTCTCCTGAAAAAACCCTGAAAAAAATATTTCTTTGAATTTCTTCAAATCGCTATCAAAAATGGAGCTTTTTTCTGATGCTACGATATTTTCTTGTAAAAATAGTAACTGAGGGTGCAAAAATTCATCTACAGGCATCTAAAATTGCTCAGGAATAAACATTATTGATGTGATTGAATTTTACAAATAGGGCAAGGGGTAGTCAATTTTTGTTTACACCAGTTAACTGAACTCGAAAATAGAGAACGAGTATGCAACTTCCATATTTTCGTAAGATTAAGATTAAGATTGAAAACAGGGGCTTGTGTGCTACTGGGAGCCTCCACACTGCGACCTTTACAGATCTATTGTGTACGCCCTCTTGTGTTAGAGTTCTGAGATAAGGCCTATTCTGGCAGCAATACTCCACAGTCCAGACCTCAGGTCCTCCATGTATCGAGAGGGTTGCGGTTTCTCCTCTCCCAGCACAGAAAACCCCACAAAACGTGTGCTGAGGTTTGCTCATCTTCTTGACAGAACCTTTCGTATCTCCTATAGTATTCAATTATCCTATACAAATATCTAAATTTGTTCACCTCATAAAATTCCTGATTTTTCAACCAATCAACATTAATTTCATCATCATGTTCTTTTGAATTATTCGTCAAATATGCATCAAATCGTAATAAGAACATTTAATATTACAGACGTGAGCAACGTAATAAACAATGAGAAGAATTACAAACGTGACACCACCACAACTCCGAGTATGTAAACTTTGTGATGTAAATAAAAAAATATATTTTCAGATATAAGTTGTAGACGACATCTTAAATCAACCAATATGAGAACAATTTAATTTTATATTAATAAATAACCGCTTGATTTTAATTCGTTACAAGGTGATTTATGATTCTTCGATATTCATAACAAATTTAAAATAACAAGTTGTAATACGGATTGAGAGTTACATAAAACCTGGGTGGTAGGTTATATGCTTGCTTTACACGAAATATAAAAAAAATATGTAACCGATGAATGACCAACGCTCCGATGTAGGAAATAAGAGTGATGAAAAGAAAACAAGTTATTGCTGCTCATCTATCGTATAATAGGTTCCGTACCTTTACCTCTTCGTATACTTTCAGTACCGTTAATTCAGTGAAACCATTATGTCTGAACGCTTTTTGTACCAGAACCAGTTCCGTGAGTTTTTCAGAGACGAAAGTATTCCGAACCAATCCATTGTGATCTCGGATCATGTGATCACTTCCAGCTATGAGAATGTTGTAAGGCTACGTCTTGTTTTCATCTACCGGTTGCTTAATAGTGACTTTATATACAGGGTGTGTCATTAATATGCTGAAAAAATGAAACTGAGGGTAGAGAGGAGCAGATATGGCTTATACAAATGTTGATGGTTGAAAAGATACAGTACATTCAAAGTTAAAATTTTATTTACAAATTTCTTAATAGCTTCCACAGTTTTTATGATATCGGTTCCTCTGACACTAGAAAACTAACTATTTGCTTGTCTGACAGCAACCTACTTGTTTTTTCTTGATAAAATTATTTGAATTCATTTGTGACTTCAATACTTAAAATGGGGTTTATCGTAAAAACGGTAAGGTTTTTTCCAAGAATACTTTTTTGTTAAAAAATAACGTAGTTCAATGAATGTTTGATCGAAAATGTTGGTTTTTGACGGGCAAAAAAGTTGTGCGTATTTTTAAATGGCTCTGGAACACATTGCCCAAGTTGAGAAAAAATATAAGTGGGTAAGTGGCGCCTTCTAAGGACTACGTTAATACTGATAAAATATTCTTGTTTGCCGTCCTAAAAACCCGCAATGTACCAATTTTCAATCTGATATCATAAAAACTGTCGAAGCTATCAAGAAATTTGCAAATAAAATCTTAATTTTGAACGCACTGTATTTTTTTAACCATCAACATTTGTATGAGCGATGTTGCGCTCAATCGTCATATTTTGGTCCTCCCTACTCTCAGTTTCATTTTTTTACCATATTAATGAAACACCCTGTATAGAGAAATAAGATTCAATCAATCATTCATCAGTGTAAGACTTGAGCCATGAGGATCACGTTATAGATATATTCAATATTCAATTGTGATTTCAAACTTTCCAAGACGTGTGACCTCTGACCTTGGTAGTTACGTCACAAGTGGTGAAAAAGTGTTTTCAACACTTGACTAAGCAAAATATTCCATTTCATTATTGAGTTTCCTTTCTCACGTCACTTCTACAGTTGGCAACTCTTTACGACGTTGCCAAACGGATTTGGCATTTTTCAAATGATTTCCTTACGATCAGCTGATCCATGCGAACTGTTTATTTCATCGATTTGATCGGGAATCTGTTTTTTTATAACCGATTTAAAGAAGCTGTCCGTTTTTTTGAATGCTACTATGGGGATCTCGCTTATCTTGATATACGCAGTCGGTAGTTGGTTAGGTTAGGTCAGTGGCAAAGTTGTGCTTTTTTATACCGAATAACAATCTGGAGAGAAATTGAGAATATCTGTAATGGTTTCGAAGATATCGCAAAAAAAGAAAATTTGTAACATTCCTCTTTGTTCCTCTAGCACATATACATGAAGTGACAATCGAAATTTTTCGTTTTTTCACAATATCTTAAAAACCATCGAAGATATTCTCAATTCCTTCCGATTATTATTTAGCACAAAAATGCGCAACTTCGTTTGTTTCAACATAAAGAAGATTTTCATAGTGGCACTTGAAAAACGGACAGCCTGTGTAGAATATTATACTGAAAATTAATCTAAAATTCAGCATACATATAACCACAGTCATACATACGGGTCTAGAAACTATAGCCACTATTTGACAGTAGATATCGTGATTCTAACAATACAAACGGTTAGTTAGACTGCAATAGTGAATAAAATCAAAAAACATTCTTATGTTCACACTGATCGAATCTGATTTGTGATTGACAATGAGAGGGCAGTGCTTCAGGTTGCGAAACACGAGAACCCCCAAATTTTCCTCAATACTACCAATTTCCAGACATACAGGGTGGCCCAACGAAGGGGGACAACTTTTGACACAAAAAGTATAGTCCAAACTTTACCCTCCTAAGCGTGGGTAGCATCCCCTAAATTTTTCAAATGGAAATGAGGGTCAAATCATACATCGTTGAAAAAAAGTTGTCCCCCTCATATAATGTTGACGTGTTTCAGGTTTTTCTCCATAAAATCTCTTCCTGGTGGTTATACCTTCCGGTACGTTTTCGTTGGGTCACCCTGTATATGTAAGACCGTGCGTATAACAAAAAAACTGACTGTGATAAGTAAGGCACACTTTTGAAAAAGTTAATTTTCATCAACAATATTTTCCAAAGTGAGAAAACAGTACTCAGGTTTGAATTAGTGATTCGATATCACGCGATTTACCCACCCTAGTATTGAAGGGTAGTTTCGAGCAATTACCTTACATCCTTCACACGATGTGACTCCATAGTGATAACCTGAAGCCTTATCTCCGCATACTTTACATGGTACGAAGGTTTTGGTGGTCGAAGAACTATTGGAATCTGCCACTGCATAATGTTGTTCTATAACAAAAATAAAATAATAAACATTTGAAGTGTAATAAACGTAGACGTGAATATGAAATCTGGAGCATTTGATTAGGTTCACGATTATACGTAGTCGTTGTTTAATGGGTATTAAAGAATAAATCTGGGCACGTGCATACAGCCTAACACATCATTAAAAAATAAAGTTACTAACCAAAATCTATCGAAATTAAAATGACAGGTTCAGAACTTATTCAATCTACAATTTCCATGAGGTTGGAGCATTTGAAACATAGACAGTTATTAAAAAAATAAAGAAATGAAAAAAAATACCCAACTTCGAAACATGAGCTTTCCGAAATTTCATCACAAATTCATTACAAGTTATTTATGTGTTTTCTTTGAAAGTTTGTATCCATTCCATTAAAAAAAAATATTTTATTTCACAAATTCGCTACATTACACTCAATACTCATTTCCATTTAGCTCTTGATATTGAGAAAATAGGCAAAAACCATTGATGCGTTTCTTTTTACTGATGAAATAAAACAAATACAAAACATTTTTGTAACACATCTGAAAACACTTAATATTTCCGAAACAGTTGAAGATAGGTATGGTACATTGTACATGAATTATGTCTAGAATTTTCTAAAGAATCCAAAAAACTAATAATATACAGGAGGTTGTATTCAAAATAAGAAAATTGGTATCGGCCACTGTCACATGACACACCCTATATAAATATTTTTGTGCATCTAAAAATACAAATCCAAGCGTTTTTCCCAACACGCTCTCATTTATTCGTTATCGAATTTATTCCATTTGGCTGTTCCACACTGTAGATCAGCCTATACGTTTATCATTACAATTTCAATTTTCAACCTAACCCAACTTTCATCTCTTTTGATGTATCTCTGAAAAAGGAGAAGAACGGCAACTGTCCATATTCTGACGAAATGTCACTACTCTCTTCCTCGAACTATTGGCGGTTTCAAGTACCGTTGACTGCAGCATATGAGCAAATAAGGCGTAAACGTTTTACGAACGTATATGATTACATTGTGATTCAGTTTTATTTGATTTTTCAGTTATTTAGAATGTAAAGTTAAAGTCGTGGAAAAACAAACATTTTCACCAACTCGAACTGCTATCTAAATACTCCACTGATTTAGTATAGCAGACACAAACAAATATCTCTATGAATATTCAAGAAATGTGTTCGATTTCAAAAACTGGTCATGGACCTTATTATTCATACTAATTGTAATAAGAAATATGTGATCCTTCGAAATTTGATAGTTTAACTATAAATGAATCAATTCAGTATTTAATGACAGGGCAACTAAAATCAACTCCAGACTGATATCCTAAATTTGCACCTCAACAATTACATTTTTCAGTCAGATTATATTTAATATTCTATTTTTCTTGATGAAATTTTGACAATAATTAACATATTTATAATTAAAATGAAAATTCCAGTATCTATGACCAATTAACATTACTACGAAGAGATGGCAATCGTTTGAATATTAAAATAACCCACGTTCAAATAAGATGATGATATCCTCAGATAGAACCGTTAGCTAAATTGTTATCGTTAAAAAAATCGCGGTCTGTTTGTGAACCAAACAAAAACGAATGTTGTTTTGCGAATGAAATGATTGACAGCCAACGGTTCTTAATTCTACGACTTTTCGTACCGTTCGTGATTGCTAACTTGGGCAAAAATGTCCATAGGAAACAAAACAATGATAGGTTGGGTCTGGTCCGTAAAAAAAGTAGCCTCAGTCATAATTTAAATTTCGAACGAAAAATCTACCTTTCACTACTCAAGAAAATTCTGCTTTTTGAGGTACAAATTCATTGCCTTGTGTCTTATTGAATTCGAAACAATATCATGACAGTTTGACAGGCTACCTGCCATACGAAGGTGGACCATACAATTTGTGTATATCATTTGAAGTAATTTCTATTATTCTAAGGTTACCATAGACCGTGGTTGACTATCATGCGAATGTTTTAGATCAATATACAGGGCGTTCCTTAAAAGCATGCTAATATGCAAGATGGTGATTGTTCGAGTTTTACTCAGGGGAAAACTTCCTATGAACGTATATCCTGAAATTCATTTGAGGTATAGAGATGTTTATAATACATCAGAGATTATTACCAAACTATTTTCATCACTCTGTATATCAAAAATTGACATACCTTATGAGGAACAAATGAACCAAAAATAATAGTATGCCACTGCATAACACTGCATTTTCAATGTTTTTCTGAGAACGAATTGAAGAAATTTGCTAGGAAAGGACCAAAAACTGGCAACGAAAATTGAAAACCAAATTCGAATTAAATTTATCCGAGGAGTATCGAGTTGTTCAAGATAGTCTATTTATTTTGGCAAGATGGTTGTGACTTGTGACAGTTGCCAGTAAGTGCAGTGTTGCAATGCTCCAATGCACACAAAGTTAGGTTAGGTTATTGATATGTTTTGTTTTGAAAGTATTTTTGATTAATGAAATATATTTGGATTAATATCGATTGTGGATAACTGTTGAATGTTTCAAATGAAATAATGAACTGTTCTGATTTTAGGAATCATATCGAATATTCAATGGAATTACATAATAATTACGTAATGAGATTTGAAAAATTTCATCTTTCAACATAATAATTGTCCTGTAAACTTTGATTCCCATTTGATTGTTCTACATTTCAAAACTATATAATTGTTTAACTCGAATTGATATGTTTCAGACAATATCCAAAAGATATGAATTCATTTATTTGTAGGAAAAAATAGTGGATTGAAAACACAATGGTAGGGTGGGAATCGAAGAACTTGATATCCATACTTTCTACTAACATATCTGCCCTATATGTAGGGGCTGGTTTGTTCCTAGAAATCGAATGTTTTGAGTTATATAATATGCAAAATCACTGATTCTGGTCTAATATATCGATATAAGAGTCGTCAAAATGTAGGTTAGACGACTATAATTTACATCATCTGTTCTTATAGTTGAACGTTTAGAAGAAAATATTATTTAAATGAATTCGATGTGCTGTAGAGTTTCTTCAGACTAAAGTCATTGAAATGAGGAAATCAAGAATCATTCAACAGAATATTATTCCCACTACTCAAAGAATAACTATATACAATGTTGCCACATGTTCACCCAAACTCACCAGACTGTATTCACAACCAGTCAGAAGTCTGAGCATAGGTAAAAAATATGACTGAAAAGTTTCTTCCTCTCATAATAATTTCAAATCAGTTTAATTCCTTTCCTCATCGTATACATATGTGACATCTGAAGGGTGTGGTGCGAGAGCATTCGCAATTAGTTATGGCACCGTTACCTTTGCGCAAACACGTCTTATTTGCAATCCCGATCCCAAAGATTGATAATACGAAAAACTAACCGTATCACGGACATCCTATCGAATATAAATCGAAGCGATGGAAAAGCCGCATTCCTCTTCGTATGGTGTGGCATCATCCAAGTTTTGATGCCATTGACACTTTCAAGAAGAAATGTTGTGAGGACGAGTACAAGAATTCCGAAAGGATCGGTACAGGTAAGGCCTACCACAAGACTCATGTCACAGGCAACACAACTGAAAACATCGTTTTTCAGGAATTGAAATTATTTTTGGATTTTTCGGGGCCGTGGTAGATAGATAAGTAGTCTGAGGTATACACTATACCTAAAATTGTCAAAATCCATTGAGGATATATCAATGGTTCGAATCCCGCTGAGGTAAACGCACTTTTCATTAAATGTTGGATTCATGGTAATAATCCTACTGATATGTCCATTTCCCCGAAAGTGGTTTGGATCCCAATATAAATTGGGCATGCCCTTAAACCCTTACAAGTTCCGACTCAAGGGAAGTTGGTTGAAAAAACAAACTTTGAAGAGGTGATTGAAATACATTACATAACAATAGTTGCAAGAAGCATATTACGCACGACTAGAAAAAATTACCAATTCTAATTAGTAATTCTAGAAGTGCGTAATTGTCTTACAACTCGAGTTGTGTACTATACTTTTTCTACGACCGCATTCATTCCCATCAAAAATTAGGAAATGATGTATTGCTCATAATGTGAGAAATATTTTTTCTTACGGCACTTTTCCCACACCACATAAATTTATATAGAGAATCTACAAAAATTGACAAAAACTAGTAACAAATCGAGACACAATTATTATGAAACGTCAAAATGTTATCGGCGACGCGGCTTGTTATTCGTTTCCATGGCAACTACTGAAGGCTCTATCTTATTGGTTATATGTCGTGCGATTTACTTTACAGATGCTACCGTATTGGTTGTTGATCGTGTTCTCTTTTTACGATAAAGTTAAATCGCCCAGTGCTTAAATAGATAGTTACATAGTTGGCGAGTTTTACAAATTTCGTAATTTTCTGTAGGGAAGTAAAAAACAATAATCTTGTTTACAGAAAAAAACATATTCTATTTATTTATTCGTTTTCTATCTCCTCGATGTTGTGATGATGATGATGTTGTCAAAACGGCGTCATTGCTGTCATTGTCAGAAGGCGCACGGTGCCAAATACGGTGAGTAAGGTGGTTGCGGAACGATATGAGTTGAGTTTTTAGCAAATAAGAACAAATTTGAACAATTGTTGTGATGATATCATGTACAAAAGGCAAAAATTGAATGCATCAAATGCTATTTAAACAATTCATCGTCTTCCTAACGCGTCTTAGGGACAGACATGAGACCTGTAATACCCTGTATAATCTAAGAGGTTCGCCATTATGTGGTCCCTAAGTTCTTTTTGAGGATCGTGCACATCAAGATTTCAATAGCCATGGCATCACTCATCAGAAAAGTTCTGTCATTATCCTTGTTTATTTGACCTTCACAGAAATTGGAACAAATTGTTACATAATCTAAAATCGAACTCGAACAGAAACTTGACCTCAAACGTTTCTGAAGGCCGTTTGAAGCAAGCTCAATGCATGGAATCTCCTTATTCTTTTTCTGCCTCTTTTAATTCCATTTCCTGTCCTAGCCGAAATTAATAGGAAACAAAAGAAGAATCCGGAAGTTGAATTTTAAAAAGGATTTTGATATTTACCATTACATATATTTAAAAAAAAATGAAAATAATTCACTTCAATTACACGGGTCAACAGAAAAATGATTATTGTTTTTTCCTAAACTTTATACTATGATTTTTCGATTATTCAGACACAAAAATGAGAAGAAAATACATGTTTTGGTATAAAGTTTGCTTTTGCGATAGTTATAATAATAATACACTTAAAGAATTTTAATTAGTTTCAATGCATTCAAAAATACCGCGAGATTGGAGTAGAGTTTTTATATTCAGTGTGCCTCCAGATGACACTCAAGTGGTTATAAATAACGATCAGGTGATTCATACATGTCCAGAAAACGTTGAAATGTCATCGAGAAAGTGTAAATAAAGCAAAGGTTAAAGCTGGAATTTTTGTTGGTCCACAAATCAGGAAAATTTTCGCCGATGAACAATTTCCAAAGTTGTCTGCCATTCAAAAGGCAAGTTGGAACAGTTTCAAAGCAGTAGTTTCTGGATATTTAGGAAATAATAAAGCTAAAAACTATAAAAAGTCAGTTGAGAATATGTTAACAAATTTTAAGGCTATGGGCTGCAGAATGTCTTCAAAAGTACATATGCTACATGCTCATTTAGATACATTTCAAATCAACATGGGAACGTATTCAGAGGAGCGCTTTCATCAGGACATCATGGACTTTGAACAGCGATATCAAGGCAAATATAATGAAAACATAATGGGAGACTATATTAGGGGGTTCATTGAGAGAAAGCACTTATGAACACAAAAAAAGAAAAACTTTACACTTTTAACTCATTTTCTGTTCTTTTGTAAGTTATTTGAATAGTGAAACTCAATAAAAATTATAAATACTTTTATCCATGTAGTTCTATCTTTAATTGAACATTAAAACCACAGATTTTGAAAAATTTTGTTCAATTAGTTTTATGGTCACAAAAGCGAACTTTTGTAGGTGATATATTCCTTTCCGTGTTTTTGTGACATAAACTAAAGAAATTTCACATTTTCGTGTGGATGTCAAATTTCGTGATGACCTGTGTTAGTTATTTATTATTTCAAAAGTTAGGGATTTTAAGACATATGCCTGTAGAAAGTTTTTTTTCTTAAAATGTCTAAAGAAATCATCCCCTTGAACATTAGTATGTCCTTCAGGAATACCTTGTATATATCCCAAAAAAAAGGAACATGGACGTCGTAATGAAGTTTTAAAAAAACGTATCTCGAAAAAATCACAGAATGTGGGATGTGGTTTTTGAATATTCATTCGAATGCAGCTGCTAGATTACAAAGAAAGGAAGATGCTGAGAGATATCATACAAAATTAATAATATACAATTAACAGCAAAAAACGGGTCTTCCGATTATTACGCCAATGTATTTCTAAAATAATCATTTGCAAATAAGATGACGCTTGAATTGGATAAGATAGGTAGTTCCAAGGATATCAAAAGTCACTGACACCTATCTATAACATTATAAAGTTTTTTCCTATGTATATTTGCACCAGGTAGATGGGAGCTAAAGCATCCTTGTATTTTTTTTCTGTGGCGTACAACTACTCAGCTGAAAATGATCCCATACAATAAATGTGGACTGCCCAAAAACGTGATTACAAGAAACTACACATTTTCGAATAATTTGATCTGAAATTCCAAAGACACAGGGATATAATTTGAATGCGATCAAATTATGTCACTGGCGAATGACAGAATGGAATACAAATAAACGTAACCCGGCTTCACCCATCTTTTGAAAGATATCTTGTTGAATGCTCCTTCAGTGGTGATTATCAAGATTTACATAACGGGTTCACCTCTAATTTGAGTCCGAGTCGGCAGAAGATAATCTTTAATTAAGTATAGTTCAATTTTTACTAATTGGTATAGAAGTTTAATGATGTCTACGGTAGAGAAAAAGCACTCAGTGGTGTCTAAATAGCCTCCGGCGTGATTTCAAGTGAGCTTACTTCATGTAAATTCAAAATCAATTCAATTTTTGATTGATTTTCTAACCTGAAACCAATAACGACATGAAAAACTATCAATAATATTTTTACTAAGATTTTTGAAATCTGTGGTACTCTCTCAAAATATATGTGATACTTGCTACTTTTCTGTTAAAAATTTTATTCATTTCCTCAAATTAGTTTGAATAAGTATCGGAGAATATAGTAGTCCTTATTGAAAAACAAAATGATTTCGAGTACCAACTAATAAAAAATTGAAGTAATCACAGTACGTATAAGCCGTCCTAAATAAAATTTTCATGCTGTTTTGTGTTAGCATTTTTGTAGTATTGTTTTGGTCGGGATATCTATTTCAAAATTACTCTATGGTTTTATTCAAATAACTTTTCAAGACTCCCCTCCCCCCAAATTGAGTTACATAATATTTGAACGCCCCCTAAGGTGATCAAGATTGTAAAAATATGATGGGAGAGATCGTTGTAGTGCATAAGTGCTTGGATAGTCGGATTTGGATGATGATCATGATATGGATGCATGTTTTTGATATTAAGAGAATGTTTTTCATTGAATTCTGCATCTCTCAGAGTTCTGACACTCATGCTATGCCCTCTTATTTATCTGGATCTTTTTAGATCCTCCTACAGGTTTTGCCCATAGACCTATTTATTTTTAAGGGGTTAGATACAGTTAGAATTTTCAAAAAATCGATGTACATATATTTGAGAATACAAAAAGAAAATTATGTACAAATCATTAGATCAATAAATTTTGAAGTTTTTTCAAAAAAAAATTCTGGAAAACTCGCTTTTTTCGCCTTGCCTTCGCCTTCGCCTTCTAACTGTATATAACCCCTTGAAGATTATATTCAACATTGAAATGGAATCGTGTTTTCCTTTCAAGAATATCGTTCCTTTTCTGAGCACCTTTTGAATAACGAGTCCACGTACTCCCACAAGAAACGAAAACGTAAAAACTTGAGAAATGGACATGCCTAGATGTCAGATTCAATCTTTACATCACATATTTCATTCAAGTAGTGACAGCGAATAAAATAAAATTTAGAATGAAATGAAATAAGATGCACCGATGAAATCACATATCTCATGTCACAAGTCGTAAAAAATCTGTGATTTTATTGGTGCATTCTTATTTTATTTCATTCAAAATTTTATTTTATTCGCTGTAAAAACTCTCCAGAATATTATCGCTGAACAAATATCATTTTTATATTGAAATAAAATATTTTCATTACATTCTCTTAATATTTCCAGTACACGAAAAATATGACAGATTGAAGTATTCGGTGAAGTATTTCAACAGAGTGTTTCCTAAAGGAGTGTCCAAATTCGACCAACTTGTTCATGCCCTTCAGTCGTACTTAAAATACGAGGATCGTTAGAACTAATTTCGAAACGACAAATGAAGATATTTGATGTGATGCGCAAACACGGAACTGTTACTAAAAATTCAGTATTTTATGAACCGCGAAGGCATGCAAACAAAGCTCATGGATAGATCTCCTAGACTAAACCGAACTGGCCTGGTAAAAGATCGATATCAAGGATTGGCGAGGCAAAACATAATCGAAAAGGAGGAAGTGAGCGTGGCTTTGGGATCGTAATTTCGTATTGATAGTGATGCTATTATATGCATCGGCGTGTTGCATTCAACCAGACTGTTTAGAGGTGAGTAACCTCGGCCATTTCCTCATACCATTCCGATAATGTCCTACACGATATCGATATGGAGGAATTAGTAGTAATTTCGTGTGTTAATTCGGAATTACGAAGCTGTTTTCCGTGTCTTGAATGTTGAAGTTTCAGAGCCCAAAAACTGGAATAGTCCATTTCATTCGGATTGATAGTTACGTCATATGAATAACTGGTGCGATGTTGCCGGATTATGAATTGATCGTTGAACTTGCTGTTTCGAGTCAACATATGAGTTATATTGCAATATTCATCAATCATTACAAACAATTCATAATTTGCAATAATTCATTCATTTAGAGGGGGAAATATTGTTGCACTTAGTAATGTTCAGAAAAATTTAATATTTCCATGAGGAAATTTTCGATTTCCGTTTTTAATTTTTTTTCTTTTTTTTATATAAAAAGTTCCCACGAAAGGAGACATCCTGTAATGTTCAGAGAACATCGTGAGAACTAAGGAAAAGGAGGTAGGAATCGGTGTTCTTTTTATATTTCTGAAGGTCATATGCCTCGGGGAACTTCATCTAGGCACTTTTTCACGGATAATTGGAATATGGCATCACCTCTTATCCCCAGAATGGCGGTTAAACACCTGTTTGTTATTTCTTATGGGTGCCATTTTCAATTCTAACATATTTTTGGTATATATAACATGGTTTCTGCTTTCCTCTATTTGATTTTTGATTAATTGTTACAAATTGTTGTAATTATGAATTAATTTGTTGGTTCAGTTTTTCTTTCTATTTTGCTGTTGTTTGATGTGGACACATTGTTGTTTTTGCATCTTTTATAGCTTTCTTCGATATCATAATTGATTGTAGAATGTATCACTTCCATTGCCAGTTCATGGAGGTTTGATTTCTTTGTATTTTTGTTTTTTTTTTCTTATTGCAATTTATTTCTATATTGTATCATGTACTTACTCTAGAATTAGGCTTTCCTGTTGAGTAAATAATGATGGATAAATAAATAAATATTCAAACAGAGTTTTCAATTCTCATCACAGCGGTGTATCACACATACTGGTTCAAAATTATAGTTTTGTCAAAAATCTAATTTATTTTTTGCAGGGAGTGCTTTAAAAAAATTTCTTCTGTTGTCAAATAGTTTTTCTTACAGTTTGAAAGGATCAAACGAAAAAAATAAACTGAAATACGAAAAATGAATTTCTCAAATATCACATATGAGATTTTTTTTTTATTGAAAAACTTTAAGTTTATTGTATATTGTACTCACAGTTAATATGAACTGAATTAATAAGAAACTCATTTCATCCAAAAAGTTACATTACAATGCATATATTCGATTTCACTGTCAACTTGAAAAAAATAAAGAAATCAGAATGTTGTAAAAATGTTTTCACATTGCTCTTCTGATATTTGAAGAGTGTGGAATTTGGTTTCAACAAATGATATTCATCCAATAAATAATAATTAAATGCAAGTATCACTCTCAGAAGAATCAATTGAATTCACAAGTGATAAAGTGCCTTCGCACAGGAAATTTTATTTCAAAAGTAGAAATTTGCAAAAAGTATTCATCTCTTGATCGTATCATTATTTAGACATTTCAGAATTTTATGCCGAATTCGATGGTGATCGAATATACAGGGTGTTCCTTAAAAAAAGTTATCCCAAAATATATCTCTAAATATTTTAGGATTATGTATCTACGCAAATATAACGAGTTTTATACGAAACATCCCTTTTAATCCGCATTCCTAAGTTATTTCAATTCCTAACGCTAATGGGCCACCCTGTATATACATAACCTCAAAATTGTTGATCGGTGAAACACCTGATGCCGGTGAATAAACCAAAATCAACTGCATGTCCAAAAAAATGACAGTCCTGCCGTGGTTTATATGTAAATGATTATGATGATGATGATATGTCGATAAAGCTCTTTTTTCATGGGAGAAACTGGTTCTTCTTCTTCGCCTGAAGCTTACTTCGATAATCAAAAGGCCGATGAACTCGACATGCCCAAAAACATAATCCGGACTTGGATCTCGTTTTCGAGAGTCACTGAAGTCACATACAGTGAGCACTTAATTTAACGAATGAATTAATTTTCAAAGTTGTTATTAGTCAGTTTTTTCTGTGCATAGGTGAATTTTCGTTTTTCCTGTGTCCGATGTGGACGTTATTTCAAAGTATAAAAATCAAGACGTGTTAGTTCTGGAGAACTTGGTGCCCAAAATTGTGAACCTCCTCGTATATCTCTTGATTTGGAAATCGCAAATATCCAAATTCCCTGACATCCCTATAGAAATAAAATAGAATATCAATTGATTCATCATACATTTCAGAACTTTGAGGAATATACCCAGTTTTTTCTCTCTCAGTAGTTTTCAACCAGAATGAATTTTCAAAGATGGGTTGCGTGCAGAAATCAAGCGTAAAACACACAGCTTCGTAATGTCACACCTGCTAAGCGACGTACAAAATGTCCGCCAGAAATAGAACAGTTGGCAACTCTGACATTCGTCGAGTATTAGCAGTTCTGACGACACCAAGATAGTTTTTCTCGCCAAATATAGGGTTCTTTCGGGTATCACATTTCATATTCACTTTTTCATCATTATACCGAGTGTCTGTTTTCCTAATGCCAGGGGCTCTCGCTTATCTTAAAAGATGCGAAATTGGTCAAATTAGGGCAAATCTGTGCATTTTTGTACTGAACAGAAATCAAGAATATTCTCGATTTTTATTTTTGATTGTTTAGGATAGACTTTTCAGTGATCATTTGAATGAAAATGCTGTCTTATAAACGCCATCTGAAATTTTGAAATCACGAATTCGTCAAGAATTCAATTATTCATTTTTCACGAGGAGTACTATGGAGAAACATTGTACCATTTGAAGTTCTGATAGTTTGAAATAAGTTATAGGTGTTTCACAGCCATTTTGATAATCACTGAAAAGACGATGCCATATTTATACACTTCATAAAAAACTCCTAGAACAAAGTTCCAGTTGGAAATGTCCAATACGATTAGTTTATCCCCCAAAAATCGAGAACGAAAATCAAGAATTTTCGTTTATTCGCGATATCTTCAAAGCTATCGAAGATGTTAATTAAATGTTCATTAAATTAATAACTTGTTTCCCTAGAAAATCTCCGAAAAAACGAATGGCAACCCTGCAAATTGTGACATCTGTCTTCCTTAAATGAAAATATCGTAATGATATGTAGAATATACAGGGTTATGATAAAGTAATGCACAAAATTCATAAAACGTACAACGATCACTTTTGAAAAAAATGCAAATACACGTCAAACTGTTCTTTTTATTCCGCATCTTTTGACCTAAGTTACAAAAATAACACGTCAAAATTGTCAAAGTTATGACGTCATCAACAATTTTTTTAATGGGAAGCTAAGATTTTCATCACATTATGTGATAGAGCTTGTGTTTTTACACACGGGAAAAAAAGTTGCAGTAGGGCTCACATAAGAAAAAAAAACGAGAAAAAGGAATAAAATAAATAATAAATAATCATTTATCTTTCGGTTAAACGATCCATAATAATAAAACTGTGGTGACACGAATTGTACGACTGACACTGACAAACCGTTGTTTTAGTAAAACAATTGAAAAAATTTATAAGAACGAATGTTCTTACTAGATAAGTGTAAGGTTGACCTCTTTTTATAATTGGTTATGTTATTTCGTTTTGTATTCTTTTTCTCGTTTTTTTCCTATGTAAGCCCTACTGCAACTATTTTTCCCGTGTGTAAAAACACAAGCTCTATCACATAATGTGATAAAAATCTTAGCTTCCCATTAAAAAAATTTTTTGATGACGTCATAACTTTGACAACTTTGACGTGTTATTTTTGTAACTGAATAAAAAGAACAGTTTGACGTGTTTTTGCATTTTTCTCGAGAGTGATCGTTGTACGTTTTATGAATTTTGTGCATTACTTTATCATAACCCTGTATATGCAAAATATGCAGACGGTAACGAATTATCACCGTCAACACCCTATCTCTAGCTACGATGGAAGAACCATATGCAATCAAATCGAACAAAACAAGCGAGAACCAAAACCAACAACAGATCAACATCCTGTGCAACCTTGAATTTAATGAGAATTTTTACCGTTCACATTATTATTCTCAACCAACTAATAACCGTAATAACATAGAAAAGATAAAGAATACCAGGCAGATATCTAGAAGATCTCCAGATCAATATAATAGCGATAGCTTCAGGGCGTCTATATTATCTTAATGATTATATCCAGGGAGCTTTCATCTCACCAAAGCCACCTGGGACAGTGGAACAAGAAGATGGCCGACACTCGTTCGCCACATCCAAACAAACTTGATCTTGACCTTGAGATATTTTTACGTTCGATTGGGAAAGAATTGTGTAACTGCAGTGTCGCGCTGCTTATGCAATGCAGACGTGGTTCTTTATTATATTTCGTGCTGTGTTTGGGAACTTACAGAGGGTGTCATGTGAACAAGCGAACAAGGTCAATTCAGAATAAATCATGAAGTTTGTGAACGGTTGGTCATTGTCGGAAATGAAATTGAATTAAATTTTACATAAAAGTTACACAAATCCAAGATAACAAGGGAAATGTTTTTTTCTTCTCAAAATGATGTGGAGTTGATGAAATGTTTTTGTTTTCTGATATACATATAATCAAATGTGTACCGAGCTTTCAGGGGTGATAGTATATTGGAAAAAAATAGTTTGATAAATAAACTCATGGCCCAAAATGTATAACAAGGAAGATGAACTTGGGTTGAAATCTTTTCCGATGATGTATTGCACGATCCCCCTTGTTATTTGGGCAGGAAGTAGAAGGAGTGGCAATTTTTTGTTTAAAACGACCTATGTATTTGAAATAGAAACCGACGTATCCCAACGTTTATTATTAAAGAAGGGGTTTGTAGTATATTTTTCATAAGAGATTATTATAATTATCATTGTTTATCATAATATTTGATTTTATTTCGTGATTTCACCAATTGAAATCTGGATCATAAATTCCAACAAAAAATCTCCCAACCAGAAAAAATTCAATCTACCTGTCTTGATGGTAATCGACGTCGTCGGAGTTACCCCTGGGGGAGACACCAGCCCGGAACTCGCCCCCAGAGGAGGTATGTGCAGCTGGGGCGGCGGAGACCCCCCTTCCGTCGTCGACCCCACCGAACTGGGGTCGCTGAAGCCGCCCCTGTCGTCGGGGCCGTCGAAAAAGCACAAGTTGAATTCGGAACCGGCTTCGAACGTTATTTCGGGGGGGTTAATTTTGTCGGGGGAAGGGCCGCGACCCAGGTTGCCGGTCAGCGATCGGTCGATTTTGAAAACGTCCATTTTGTATCGAGAGAAAATGGGGATGGGGAGGGGGTTAGATCTGGAAAAAAATTCGTGGGGAAAGTGGATTACTCAAGTGAAACCTCGATTTATGACTTTTGAAAATGCCTAATGATTTTTAAGATAGTTTCCTGTGATAAACTTCTTATATAAATCATATTTAAAATTGTATAGATTGAAATTTTTTTTTACAAAATTGTTATAGAAAATTTTGTAAAATTGCTCTTATAATGTGATCAGAATTTTTATGGAAATTCTTGTTGATATCTACGTATTTTGATCCAAGAAATACGAATTTGATAATATTATCATGGCTATATTGATATTCTTCGATATATTCCACTTCAAAGTTGAAATTTTACCTTTTCTAGTTCGTCTAGAGATTGGACAGTTTTTTGTCTGATATCTATAAACATTATATGAAGGGGTTCTTCATGTATTCATGATAAGGAAACCTAGAAAACGCCTATCTCTTGAGCAATTGTCAACTTTATACTAACCGAACAGTATTCATACTGCTCTGAATTGTCGTTTACTCACACTTAACCACCGAACTTTTGTGATCATTCCTAATATCTCAGAATATCCTTATCGAGTGGACACTCGTTTCCACAATTTTCTCATTTGATAAATGCGTGGAAATTGGTGAAATCTATATTTTTGTCATCAAAAGAATATAGTCACTCAAAATTACATCCATCTTGATCAAACTCTCAAATCTACTTCAAAATGTTGACAATAATGGAATCTAATCCGAATAATTGAATGTGAATGGTATGAGACTTTGACAGTGAGGAAATTATACAAATGATTGAACACGTTATTGTTCCTGTTTTATGGAATTTATTCTATGAAAATGAAATAAACAATATTTCCATATAATGAACTCCTGAATTGGAAGTGATAGATAATTGAAACTAGAATTGAATAAAGAATTTTGAATAAAATCAACATATACAGTTATATGGCTCCATTTTGTTTTCGGAAGGTTGACATATTAGGAATGATCGCACTGTAAGTCTTAGAGCCGTACGAATGTTGTTTGGTTAGTATAGCTAAAGGAATTTGGTCTAAATAATTCCAAAAATACGGCGTTCCCAATGTTTTCTCATGATGAATACCTGATGAACCCTTTCCTAACATATGTCATGTTATTGATGGCCAAAAAGTTTACCCAAAAAGTGAAATGAAAAAGAAGGTGAAATTTCAACTTCGAAGTGGAATATCTTGACAAGTATTTACTTTTCTACACATAAAAAATTGTTCAGGTTTAACAAAATGATCCACAATCCCAAGATCCTAATAAAACTGTAATTTTAACTAATACGAGGGAATGATTTGATGCGAACGTCATTCTCATTGAAAATAACACAAATGTCAAAACAATCACTTTGATATGACACAACAATTTGTTCATTTCATGTATGTTCATGAAAGTCTTCATCAATTTAACAGTTGCTTGTTGCTTGACAATATTACAAACCAGACCGGTATCCAGAAATTTGTTTCTGGTCTCAAGGACGAAAATCATTCAAAAATCACGATGAAAAACTCTTTTTTTTTAAGAATATTCAGTGAAAAATTTTGAATATATTTTTTTTAATTTTCAGGATTTTAGGGGGAGGCCGCCCCCCTCCTCCGGCCCCATGCCTGGATACATTCCTGCTACAAATCTTGACTGATTTCATTATTCACTATATTCGTGCTCATAGGAAAATTGTATTATTCATTCATTAATACCAGTATTGGATATTTTATTATTCATAACCTACTAATAATTTATTTAGTCACCAATGTAATGTTTGTTTTTCAACACATGACAACTACGTGCATTCACAGTTGTTTATGATTGATTTTCATGATTCCATTGTCCTTATTTATCTGTCTGTATTTTTCATATTATTTTAAAGGAAATCGTTTTTTACTTGAACAGGGTTTTGTACATAAATTCACAAAATCTCAACACACTCGATGATAACTTCCAACCCAATTAGAAAAAAAAATCGTGTACCTCCAGAGAAATTCAAAAACGTTAAACGAAAATTGTTAATATATTTTAATTTTCTTCATTATTTGAAGAGTTTCGAATCAACCGAATGCACTTTTTTACCTCTAAAAGATGACGTTAACTAGATCTATCTACAGAGTGGGCAAATTGCGATGTTTGTACAGGGTAACTCGGTATAGCAAATAAAAAAATGGAGGTCTCATCCTAGATCTCCTCGATCTCTTTTTTCAAGTTCATAATTGGCTATTCTTTAGTGAAGAAGGGTTATTTTTTCACTTTTCAACCATGTATCACATGTTGGGTTGCGTTCGAATAGCGAAAATAATATTTTACTTCATCTATCTTTGTGTTTTCCCTATAGTAACCGAGTTATCCTATACAAACATCTAAATTTGTCCGCCTTGTAGAATGTTTCCTTTGGAAGAAATAATCATCATCTTATAGAGGAATTTCCTGAAATCCAAATAGATATCTGTTTTGAAATCACGTATTTATACAAATTTATTTTCTTTGTCTTCGAGAGGTAAATCAAACAATCAATGAAAGATGAAATCTAATTTGTCGTGCACAGAAAAAAAAGTCATATTTTCAGTTTTATGAGTGATTTTGCTACGTCTACATTTTTATACTTCTGATTAAATTTAGTCTTCAATTTCAATTTAGAACTGCTGTATGAAAAACTCGTCATTATCAGCGTTCATTTGCGTTTAAAGTAAAATGATATGAACTTGTTAATTAAATAAACATTTCATAGGAACTTGTTTTCTCAATTTTACAGTCTCAATCTGAAGATTTTCTTGAGGTTATGAAAAAAGAATTTTTCACTTCTTCCGGATAAATACCTCAAGTGAAGTATCAAAATACTTCAATCCAAAAATAATCCTGGATATATGCATTGTGAAATGCAAATCCACCACCTTTTTTTCCACAATTCCCCACCATTCAACCAAATATCTCAACCTGAAAGTCGAAAATGACGTTCGCCACCCCAAATCATCCCCAAACCAAAGGGACTAAACAACACACCTCCACGAAAACTCGTCCCCACCGACATCTACGGTCCCTCCGAGGCGCAATACGCGTCTCCTTCCGCATGACCACTCCAGAGACGTGGGGGAGCGCCGAGAACGTGGTGGTCGTCGACTTCGAAGAGGCGATCATAACCTCGAGAGCATCGCGAGAGCGCGCGGTGTTGTGTAACACTGACGCGTCGGAAGGATCGAGCGGCGAGAAGAAGTCGAGGAAAGGAGGGAAGAAGAGATGGATGGAGGTCGGTGAACTCGAGCACTGGATACTGCCACTCTTCGGATATGGTGATATGAGAACCCCGAACTTGTTCTTCGGATGCGGAATATGCTGAATAATCTAGGAATCCTCCATGGTTGGAGATCGGGATGCTACGCTCCCACGTGGGGGCCTCAACATTCGGAAATGACTTTGGATTCCTTTTTATAATAATATACTACTAGTCTATTCATTTGAGGAAAATAGTTCTGACAGATTTGGTGACCTTTCAATACCATTTATGCGAAATAAAAAGTATCTAGCTGACCAATGAACTTCTAATTGGTCGAGACATAGCTGAGAATTTTCAGGTATCAATAATTACGGCTACATTTTACAGTGATTTCATGTCAACCTAAAATTATAATTTTATGTTAGAATGAACTTATGAGACTGGAAAATAAAAATTGTTCATTCTCATTATTCATTTTGGTATTTAATTCTTGTACAAACGCTTGCATTTAGATGAAAGTTTCCGAATTGTTTCATTCAATTCTATTTTTCAATTCATTTTATTTTATTTACTAGATAGTCTCTTCTTCGTTGAATAGAGTTTTTAATTATGGAACATAGTTCTGACAGTTTTGGTTATCTTTCAATACCATTGGTGCAAAATGAAAAGTATCTAGCTATTCATTTCTTGTACAAACGCTTGTACAAACGCTTGCATTTAGATGAATGTTTCCGAATTGTTTCATTCAATTTTTTTTTAATTCATTTTATTTTATTTACTAGATAGACTCTTTTTCGATGAATAGTCTTTTCATTTGTGGAAGATAGTTCTGACAGTTTTGGTTATCTTTCAATACCATTTGTGAAAAATGAAAGGTTTCTAGCTGAACACTGAACTTCTAATTAGTCGAGACATAGCTAGGAATATTCAGGTATCAATAATTATGGCAACATTTCACAGTGAATTCATATCAATCTCAAATTAAAATCTTAAGTTGAAATAATGCGAGAAGAAGATGAAAATTGTTCATTTTTATTATTTATTTTGGTGTTTATCTCTTGTACATACGCTTGCATCTAGATGGATTTTTCCGAATCATTTCATTCAATTCTGTTTTTCAATTAATTTTATTTTATTTGCTTCTTCGTTCAATAGTCTTTTTATTTGAGGAAGATAGTTCTGACAAATAAAATTATCTTTCAATACCAATACTTAAAAAAAGTTGGGAACATTTAGGCATCGATAATTGTGGTAACACTTCACAGTAACATCACTACAATGCCAAATTAATTGCGAGAGAAATCTTTGACTGTTGATTAAGTTCGTTAATTCTAGTCAAAATTTATACACATATTGGAATAACTGTTCAACAGTTATCCACTGTGAATATTTATCCAATTTTGGTGATCGAATACATTCGTCAAAACAATTTGTATAGTGAATATAATTTTATTTTTCAGAGAATAGTTGAAAAAGGAAGATAAGCAACAACACCGTACTATATTGAAAAATAATAGGTGTCCCAAAATCGATGCAAGATTTTAATTTGCCGCCAAGTGTTTCACTATTGAACATCATGTCAATATTGAACAATATTTGAAAAATAATGAAGGCTTGGCAACTGCAGTCAAACAAATATTATGATGTTAATATCGATTAAGAGATCATACAGAGAAAATGTTTGTTTTTCAGTGGGGTCCTCTATGAGATGAATATGACTACAGTGGAAGATTTTTCATATGGGCTTATTTCCGTACAAATTATTTCACTGTTTGGTGTAGATTTTTGGGCTGGAAGAATAATAATTGAATCCCCCTTTTTGTGAGAATGGTCAAACAGTGATTGTTACTGGTGCTCGATTTAGCGATATGATAACACAGTTCTCTTCGTCGAAATTAAATGATACTGATCTGATCAATGGTTCCAACAAGACGGTTCAACGTGCCATACATCCTGCGAAACACTTCAATTACTGCATAAGACAATTCCAGATCGTATACTCTCTCATTTCGGTGTTCAAAATCAATCCCGTCGTGTGATTCAACATTATTAGATTTCTTCTTGTGAAATCACAGGTCTATTTCAATGAGTTCACAGCCAACCAAGAAATATATTCAACGGAATTCAGGCAGATTTATGCAGAAAGGTCATGGAAAATTTCGACAAACGGGTGCGTATGTGTAACATTCACAATCAAACGACTAAGAATTGCGTTAATATTGGGACTTTTTTCGGCAACAAAATATTTCGCGATGCATCATTCAAGAGCTTAGGAGTAATCAGGATTTTCAAATAATCCAGTTCCGTTTTTCTCATTTTCTCGAAGAATAACATCTTGTAAATATTCTCAGAAAATTCAAAGTAGATCCTACTAATCCTATCACATGGCCCAAGAATATATGACTGAGTCATCGAATGATTCGCATTATTCTACATAAACCGATTGTAAAATTTCAGGTTTTACGCACTAGTCACTACCATAACTAATCTGAGATCTAAGAATTCTTTGTTTTCTTCAAATGTTTTCATTGTTCATGAAAAATCAACCGTGGATTTTTCCCGACAATCTTAAAAAATCCCGAGGACACCATTTTGATAATTATTATTCGAAGGAGATTTAATCAGGCACAAGATTATCTACTGATGAAATTATTATTACTTATCCAGGTCTCAACTGCATTTTACGTGAAGAAGAATTAAACGAATTTTAAATTGCTACCAAAACCAGCTTGAACCACCCTGTATAGAAATTGCGTTTAGTTTCTTTTATCAAAAATGTGCCTACAATAACCTTAGAATCGTGGTTGAAATCCTGGATTTACACATAAGAATTCCCTCCTGACTTATAGTTATTCGACAATTTACATGCCTAAGGAGATATTACTCAAATAGACCACCAGGTAAC
This sequence comes from Plagiodera versicolora, assembly GCA_037013635.1. Classification (NCBI taxonomy): domain Eukaryota; kingdom Metazoa; phylum Arthropoda; class Insecta; order Coleoptera; family Chrysomelidae; genus Plagiodera; species Plagiodera versicolora. The sequence continues at coordinate 2,656,529 of CM072991.1, read as the reverse complement.
TCTGCAATTTTCTTAATCTAGTAGGCTGCTTACACATGCAAAAGCTTCTAAGCTCCATCGTCTATACAAAACAAATGGGTTGTGTTTCTCACGATTGAGAATCATTAAGCTCGTTTATAATGCGTTTTATAGACTTGTGGCCGATTCCGATAAACCTACCAACAATAGAGAAGAAATATTACGTACTTATATGTAGAAAACAGCTAAACCAGTTCAAATTGTAATTATTTGTACGGTCTCAACTTATTGTTAATACACGATGTGATATAAATCGGTCTACACCCTTTATAAGACAAACAACGATCAGAATTATCTAAAGATTTTGTAGGCTTACCAAGAAACATATTTTTCAACATCGAAAATGGACGATCATTAACATGATTTATTTTGGTTGCATTTGCATATTCGACGATTTCTTCAATTTTTGCTAACCCTCTACTCATTTATCTACTCATTGATGATCAGAATTTCAACAAAAACTCTTCTACAGATAATCAACCTCATATGAATGATAAATACTTTCATATATTGTTATTCATGAACAATTCTGACAACACAATTGAATATATCTCAAGAACCATTAGACTGGAATTCAGTAATTTATGCAACAGTATTATGAAGAAATTAAAGAGTAATTTATAGTAGAAATTGAACAAAATGAGAAGTGAAATAATATGTGAATTAAGGAAAAGAAACACGAAAAAGACCAAAATATAATAAAATATATCGATCAGGTCACAGAATTTTTGACGCTTCAAATTCTTCGATCACTTTACTGGAAAATGGATTGAGATAACATGAATTTCCACTTCCATTCGTATGATTCACTCTTTCGTAAGTTACCCTAGAAAATGTCTCATCTCATAATCTACAAATGGACTATATTTTTTTCGTTTATTCAAGGTTCTGGAATAATGCATGAATGATTTCAGAATATTTTTTGAGAGCCTATATTGCCCACAAATTATCAAGCTACTTTCGAACGCGTATAGTAACCGACTTCGTAACTTAGTTAACATCATGTAGAGATCACCGAGTTGGTTCAGAATATACCATACATGTAGAGTGGCCGAAGTTTCATAAGTGAGGATGTTTTACCAATTTTATTTTTTATTTGAATCATTATTAGCAAATTACCCAGTCAAATTCTGTTCTCTCGCTTTTACTCAAGCAACTGAAAATCCAGATCCGGACTAACAAAAATTTATCATAATCTAGGGTACCCCAAAAAACCCCTTGTATCTTCAAATTTTCAGAATCTGATAAGATGTTCGAAAAGAATATAAAAAAACTGAACTGTGCTTTCATCATTTGGAATATTGAGTGTACAGACCCAAGAGTATGATAAATTTTTGTTAGTTCGGGCATGGATTTTTTGTAAGATCAGTCACTTGAGTAAAAGTTCATGAACGTGTATGCCAAATTTCTAAGATTTATACTGGGTAGTTTCCTAGCAATTGGTAAAATTGATCAAACATCCTTTATCTGGCTCATAAAACTTCTGTAACCCTTCATATTCATTTTATTATAAATTAACATGTTTCATCATCATATGCATAATGGATTTATTCGCCAAATATGCATCAAATCCTGCTAATAACAATTGATATTGCCGACGTAGCACCACCACAACTCCGAGTATATAAACTTCGTGACATGAATGAAGAACCTAATCCAAGTATTTTTTCAATAATCATAGACATTCTAAATAGACCAATGAAAGAATTATTCAATAAACTACGTCACTACCTAAGAAAAGGTTGAAATATTCGATATCCCTTGTATACAACTAAAAATAATTTTCAATGAATCATCAATAAAATGAATGAATAGTGAAAATGGTGAAAACTATCGAATTCTCAGTCCACTCGGAGATTGTAAGACTTTTCAAAACCTAGCTTTTGTTAAAGTATTTAGCATCCCACAATAATTTAGAAAACCCTGTAACACTGCCTGCTAGTTCCGTAAATATCCCATGAACAAACGGTCGCTACCATCTACACGACGGCATAGACCTCGAGCAATCCTCTTTTTGTGGATATCGAAGCACTCGACGAAGGTGAATGGCCTTTGCGGTTATTCCTCTCGCTTGTAACGCCGTTGGCGATCCCAGGAGGCTATTACCACCACGTAGATGATACCTACGAACCGGCGCATAGATTCGGCGCACGCGGAGAGCACCTAGGGAGTCGAAAACCATGTAGATGATCTCCACCGAAGGTGAATAATAGTTCATGCGAGATAGCTGGTTCTCATTAGGGACTGTGGTAATTTTGCATTTTTCATGCGATTTGGATTTCGATGGAAATTTGACACAAATCCGCGTACACGTTCACTTTTATTTCAACATGCACATCTTCTGACGTTGATGATGTCATTGGTGTTTCGGCTATGATGTCATAGACTTTTTTTTCCAATTGTAACAGCTATTTTTCATAGTTTCTTTCGAAGGAGTATATTTCTCTGCTCACGTTGAACCAGAAGTTTCATCATGGTACAGGGTAGGCTAAATTGGACACTTCTGAAGGGAAAGTCCTGTTTCTGAACTAGATATATAAAAACTGATGGCAGTGTCTGGGGGTCAATTTTCATGACAAACTTCATGGTAAAAACTGCATATCGATATCTATAACCGTTCCTGAGTTACAGCATTTTTTCCGAAAATGTAACTTCTTTCCTGTTGAAAATTCTTTGTTTCTATAAAAACATTTCCGAAGCACTTTTTTAGGTAGTATAGTTCTTCTTATTTAGTTCGCGTCAACTCATGAAGGAACTCCCTGTATGTTTACTTACCTAAACTGTAAGGTGGCGAGATATCGCGAAATTTCTGTATGAAATGTGATATAGCATTTGATTTTCAACGAAACCTGATGACGACTATATTGGCTAATGTTAAAAAATAATAAAATAACTAGAAATTTTGACATAGTTCTTATTGTGTTTGGTATTATGTTTTGTTGATTTTATACTGAATTCGAATATTTGCGTTGTATTGTTCAGGTATCAACAAAATTGAAACGAGATCTCACATTATCTATTTTATTTGGCACTTGTCAAGAAAACATCAGAAAAACAAATACTATAAACTCATAATTCATTCCATAACGTAAACCATTATCTTGTCAATAGTGGAAGAACTCAATATTCTTCTTGAAATTACATATCCAGCATTCGAAACTTCTTCACCTTCATGAACATTTCTGAAAGTGTGCCTTCAAAATACCCTGAACTTAATCTCGTCATTCGAATCTAAGAACAGTAGATACAAATTATCAGAATTCTGGATACATTTTGATCGAACCATTCACATTCACAATAGTATTCTAACCTCGAATTATTTTCAATATAATACAATGAATAAAACAAATGATAATGCTTACCACTTTTGGAAAAATGACGCCCTAGCTCACTACAAAAGTATGGAATATCTTTATTCTCATTATAAACTCACACTTTATTAACGAAAAAACACATATAACCTGATGCAATGAAACTATCCAATGTCAATATTCATGGTTCTGTGACTGCCCACTTTGGCGCTGCAAATTCATTCGCCAATATCATGAATGTTAGGATAGTTGGTAATAAAAAAGTCGTTCTATTTGAACTAGCAAAGATGGTGGTACTTTTAGGTAGAAATAGCAACAACGCATTGTTGTTATCAACCGATGGATCACAAGCGCTTATTGAAGTAACCAGATTTTTTGGCAGTACGTGTCTCAGTTCCAAATACGTCTAAGGTATCATCCACCATGGCTCACCCTGTATAATTTACCAGAAAGCTGTACAATCTTAACCAGAAAGGCAGGTTAAATTTTGGACTCGGAAAAATATCATCAAATTGCTTTTTTTTACCAAAATATGTAGGTACCCACGAAAATGTTCATCGTGATCCAGATCGCACATGTACAAAGTTACTGGGACTGTCACACATACTCGTAGCATTCGATGAAGTCATTTTATTGAAACGTGAAAATTTGTAAGATGGTGGAACTGTCAGTAGATTTCTAACAAAAAAATTTTCATTGATTGATTTCAAAGTTTGTCATGTTACACAACTTGCTTCAAAGATTGTTTTCATCAATTTTTCATCGCGCCATCTACCGAAAGCGAAAGAAACATTATCTTCGATAGTTGAAGAAATTACATGATCCATCTCACACTGAGAGCTCGAATTCTTCGTTGGCTATATCGGCACATACATAATGGAAAATCACACATTTTCATACGATTTTTTTATTATCCAGATAAATTTAACTACCCTATATAATTCCCCTTGCTATTAAATGTATATTTTGATACACCATATTTTGATACCATTCGAATTATGTTTCTCATTGTGAAAAAAATGTGAACAGTTTTATTTCACAGGAATATTGAGTTAGTAACTTGAATTAATTCATTAACGAAAGTTGATCATTACCTTTAATAACGATGGACCTTGGACTACATGCTTCCAAAGGGCTACCAGGATTGGAAGCATTGTCAGCCTTCACGCTGGAATAAAAATAATTTATATCATTACATAGATAAAAGATAACATCCATCTATGATTATTATGGAGACAAGTGACATATTGCATCAATATACAGGTTGTCTGTTTTTCGTGTGCCACTATGTGTGTGTGATCCCGCTTATCTTAAGCGATACGAAGTTGGTTGAATTGGGTCAAAGTTGCATATTTTTGTGCTGAATAATAATCAGAAGAGAAATTGAAAATATTTTCAATATTTTCGGAGATGTCACGAAGAAACGAAAATTTTCGATTCTCGTTTTTATTTTTATTTTTTTTGATAAACTAATCGTACTGGAAATGTTAAACCAAAACTTTATTCAGACACTTTTTCATGGGAAATTCGAAAATGGCATCTCCTGTTTAGATATTCTCAAAATGGCGGCGAAACATCTGTGAATTTTATTATTTCTTATAGGCGACATTTTGAATTTCAACATTTTTAAATATGCGAGAGGTGACACATGCTTGAAAAATGAATCTTCAGGTCATAACGCGAAACTCAAAAGTTCTTTTGCAATTTTCTATATGCCAATGGAATGAATGAGATAAAGTACCTTCAAAATTTTAAAGTTATTTTCTCATAACTTCATTAACAACTATGATATCCGTATGTATGGAAAAATAGGAAAATCGATATCTTGTTTATAACTCGAAAACAAAAGATGAGAGCCATTTTTTTGTCAGTGAATTTAACTCAAAAAAGATGGTTCGACCATTTTTTCGTATCTCCTATAGTTATTGAGTTGCCCTCAACAAATATCTGAATGTGACCTTGTACAGTCACATCGATACTGACATTATGTAATCAGATCAATGATCTGCATATCCAAATAGTTTCTGTCTGGTGTTTGTTTATGCATATGGTAACTATGCAATTCAAAATTTCGTGTGCCACTCTGGGTTTCCCGCTTATAGGGTTAGAGGTAGTCAGGATCTTCAAAAAATCATTTTTGTTGCATTTTCGTTAGGTTAAAAATATTCTCTGAAAATTTTAAGTTGATCCAATTATTATTTTTCAAGTTATTCGACAAATAACAAAGAGCGCTCGGGCACTCCAAAACGCTCGGGAGCAGATAAGTAGCGGCAACTGCAAGCAACTTTAAATGCGTTTTTCTCAAAAGTGTGTTTTTTGAACTGGTGACAACTGCAAATCGATTACCGCTCAGTAGATTTCAATGAAATTTATACAGCTTTTAGAATACATAATTAACTCAGGAGTAATCGAAGGATTTTTTTTTCAAAAATTTCTATATTTTAAGGCCAATTAACTGTTGAGTTTTCCCAAAAATCTAAAGAAAAATTTCCTGAGGCCGCCATTTAGTTGATTTTTGAAAAAAAAACTTCGATCAGGCCCAGGGTTATCTATTTTTTTATCCGATTGATTTTAAATGAATCTCCAAAGACTTATGATAGTCACCTTTTCTTGAAACTGGGTCAAACAGATAACTATAACTTTGGAAATTATATATATTTTTTTATTTTCGTGAATTCAAGTCAAAACATGGTGTCTCTGACTACCTCTAACCCCATATCTTAAGAGATACGGAGTTGGTTAAAATTTTATCATTTATATTACAAGAAAATGATAATACAGTATAAAGTATACAATGAGAAGCTACTATGATTTCTAAGAAAAGTTCTTTATGTGTAAGAAAAAATACTAATAGCAACACTTTAGGATTTCAGGGGGCTCGCCTCCTCCCCCTAGATACGTGCCTGCTCAGGAATGAAAATACAGAAAGAATCTTTTAATAAGAATCGTTATATTTGTGCGTATAGACAAAAAGCTGTCTGGCCTAGATTGAACACCTTGTATATATCATAATATTTCAGGATTGTCAATCAGTGTGAATATATCGATTTTTATCGAATTTGAATTCATTCCTAGATTCTGCTACTTCCACGCGCTAATGGGTCACCCCGTATTTGTTTCAAGTAGTTGGAGCTATTTTAAACAAAACATTTCAAAGTTATACGTCACAAAAATGCGTAATGGTGGTGAAAAATTGTTTGAGCTAATACTACATGGCGTAGTGATTAATTCAAAGTTTCCTTAAATCTTGAGACAATGGTCGATTGATTTCCATTCCGAAAACATCACGTGAATCGTTTAAGTGAATCCATCTACTACTGATCCCTTTTTCCTCGATATTGAACCAGGTGGCTTGATTTCCTAGTGCGAGCGTCGAAAATTGGGTCATAAAAGAAATGGAGCGCCGCCCCTTTTAGGGGTGAAAATCGCTTGTTCTCCCGCATCAGTGGAAATAAGTCCACATGGGCGGGCGTTCCGCAGATTCCTAATGGGCACAACAAAATTGGATGCGAATAATTTAGATAGGATTGCGTAGGCAGAAAATATATTTTTTCTCTTAATTCCGACTCATAACTCGACGTAGTTGATGGGAATTTGTAGACCAAAGCACAAATGTGAACGTATCTATGCGACGTATCCCCGATACCAACACGTATCTGCTAGCTACTGAAACGAAAGTTGAGGCAGCATAAATTTGGTAGTGTCACTTATCTATAAGATGGCGAATACCTAATTCAAATCTGACAGTTCGAGGAATAAAGCAATACCATTTTGCGTTTTTTAATAATTTATTTTTGCAGTAATTATTCAATAATTATACTGAGGTAAATCAATAGAAATCATTTTGGATTTGGTTATGATTGAGATTCTAGAGGATATATTAATTTCAAACAATCCTTATGAACAAGTGAACATGGAAAACTTTTAACCCTTTTGATCAGAAATAATAATTCCTCAAATGTTCGATTCACAAATATATATTTATATATATATATATAAAACTTCTCACGAAAGGAGACATCCTGTAATGTTCAGAGAACATCGTGAAAAGCAAGGGAAAGGAGGTAGGAATTGGTGTTCTTTTTAAATTTCTGAAGGTCATATGCCTCGGGGAACACCTCCCTGGGCGGGCAATGTGTTCCAGAGCCTCGCTGTTCGTCTTTGAAAAGAGATGATCTGCAGGTCACCAAATTAACCACAAAGGGGTGTGAAGACGGGACTTGACGGGTTAACCTCGAAGAGACCGCCAAAGGGGGAACGATTGTTGATATTTCAGAAGAGCACCGCCCATGAAAATATCTATAGAATAGAGATAGATCGCCAACCCTTCTACGGTGTTCCAGAGAAGTAAGCGAGTTAGTAAGCGAAGCATCACCGACGAGACGAATTGCCCTTGTCGTTATTCGAATGAGGAATTTGTCCAATTAATTTCCTCACTTCCTCAGTAGATATCTATGTATTAAGTCGTCTTACTTTATGAAATACATTTTTTTTCTAGTGGAAGATACACAGACAATTGAAATGTTCCTCACTATAACCCACTGATGAACTATACATGTATTTTCACGATTTTGAATCTTGTATAACATCAATATTCGCAGTCCAATTACAATAATATGCAATGATAATCAGCAGAATAGTAACATCGAGAATTGCTTTCAGATCACGTATCGCGAGATGGCGCTTCGAATGACAAAATGTCGGATTGACAATAACACTATACTAGAATGGTTCGTTTTGAAAAATTTTGTGTGATTATTTATTGCTGGATTTTTGTTATTGATAAAAATATTGCCTGTGCAAGTCGAGATAGCAATTTCGGACATTCTGGATTATGTGGGTGAACATGTCCGGCCCATTAAAAAAGGTAAAGAGGTTTTCAAGGCTGCTCACATCATTTTATGTGGAACTGATGGCTTCAATGAAAGAGTAATTAATTCAATTTTCAAACGCTTCCTCTTTGTTGTCGAAGTAACTATAATGAATAATATCATATAAATTAAAGTGAAGATAATATGATAGCAAATGATAATTAGGTAATGCTTGTACATACAAATATAAACTGATAAGTAAAAAATAAATTATAGTTGAAGAAAATTCAAAAATCGCGCTTCTAGCAATGATCGAAAAATATCTAAAATTGTTTGCAGTATGAGAATAAAATTATTGGTGAGAGAAATAAATAATATTATAGTCTATTTATTTAAGCAAGCTAGCTGTATTGCTGCTAATCTTTTTTTTTTCAATGATACTACGAAACAGAAAATTAGGTTGAGTTCATCATTCAAATTGTTTTGAAAAATTCTTTCCATTCGTAAAATATCGTTGAACAATTTCATCAATATTCGTGAAAATTTCGACTAAAATTAACAAATTTCATTAGCGGAAAATTTCGAAACGCTTTTATCATGGTAACATGAATTTTTTATCTGTATTTTTATTTGCATTTCATTATATTTCACTTTCCATTTCGATAATTGATGAAAATTTATAAACTATAGTTTATTAGAGAACTGGCCTCAGCGCATAATCTGACAACTCACTTCATGTCGAGTTTATACAAATCCGAATGATGTCTAATCACTAACAGCAACAACATTAACAATGCAGAGAGTGTATGTATGAGAAGGAATGCACATATCACAATGCAATTAGCAGAAGTTTATATTTTAATATCAAAGATGGCTGTGCCTGCGCCATTAGGTATCCATTTAAATTTCTGATTGGTCTGTACCTTGCACGATGCTTCGTTCGAATACAATTCCTAGCTATTAAAAGATAAAATCTCCCAAGAATACAAGTTATATGAATACCAAATACTTATTCGAAAGCATTATCTATATAACGTGAAAGTAAATACGTTCCCTACTACCAGATTTGAATCTCTGTGGATGGATAATACGAAAATATGTCTATATGAAGGCTGAGAATAATGAACAAAAGCAAAGACACATACAGTGTTACCTGAAAGTAAGAAATTTCAGCCAAATCATCCCTTACTGAGAAATCAAGAGACAATGTATTCGAATAGAACATCCTACACAGGTTAAGTTACACTTTCGAGTTATTTTGTAATGTTTATTTCATGCAATAATTTTCAAAAATTTCCTATTTGCAGATAAACAATAATGCGATATTGTATAAGTTTATATCAGAAAAATAGTCACGTCACTCAAAGAGGAATTATGATTTCAATTTCATGTCCTCCTTATATGATTCATGAGGAAAACACACAAATACTCATGGAACCACCAGTTTATGCTTCTGAATGTGTATATCCAAGAAAGATGGATTGGGAGAAATGATACAATACTTTGGCCGGCTCGTTCACCAGATCTAACCCCGTTAGATATCTTTCTTTGAGGATATTTGAAAGGATTAGTGTATGTTTCAGCTTATACCGATGTAGATGATTCGAAAAACAGAATTAGGGCAACTTGCCAATCTGTTAAACCAGACATGATTCAAGCAACATGAACAAAAAATTTACAAATGAGATCATCGTAAATGAACGCGCGAACGTTTTCATTCTCAATAATGACATGTTTCCGTGACAAGTCATAATAGCTATCTGATACAAAATATGGCAAAATAATCCGATTTTTATACACATGTATAAACTTGATTTTTTTTCGAAAACCTGACTATTTAGATTTTTTTTATATAAAACCTCTCACGAAAGGAGACATCCTGTAATGTTCAGAGAACATCGTGAGAAGCAAGGGAAAGGAGGTAGAAATTGGTGTTCTTTTTAAATTTCTGAAGGTCATATGCCTCGGGGAACACCTCCCTGGGCAATGTGTTCCAGAGCCTCGCTGTTCGTTGGATGAACGAGTCTTTGAAAAGAGATGATCTGCAGGTCACCAAATTAACCACAAAGGGGTGTGAAGACTGGACTTGACGGGTTAACCTCGAAGAGACCGCCAAAGGAGGAACGATTGTTGATATCTCAGAAGAGCACCGCCCATGAAAATATCTATAGAATAGAGATAGATCGCCAACCCTTCTACGGTGTTCCAGAGAAGTAAGCGAGACGAATCCCCCTTTTTTGGACAGAATCCAACAGCTATTTAGATATAGGAACATAATATATATTTGAATGGAACTTCAATTGTCCTTCAGGATATTAAATAATATACAGGATATTCCGTATGCAGTTTTCACCATTATTGTATCCATAGTCAATGTCATCAAATTGGAACGGCCCTGTACAATAGAAAACGAATCTCCTGAATATTCAATGATTATTCAATTTCCTCCCTCTTGGACTTAAAAACTCTTGTACTATCCACAGCTTCAAAATTGCACTTAAGACTTTTCTCTCAGAAAAAATTATTATTCCTTTCGAGAAATGATTGAATAATTAAATTACAATGAATATGTTACTCATAGTAAACTGTCTACTTATCTTAAGATATATTTTTTAAGTTTTGTTTTATAACTGATCCTACACAATATACCTTTTGATTGTCCTACAGGATGATGAAATTATTATTATTATAATAATTATTATTATCATTATTGATATTATTATCATTTATTTATATATTAATAAATATGAACTGCCGCCATCTGCTACGCCCATGAAGAACCGTTAAATTTCCACATACACAAATGAATAAAACATATCGATCGAACGCAGCGACACTTCATCAACATCCGCGACATTTCGAACTTCCTACCTGGAGAAGGTTGAATCGGCCTCGTCCGGCGATCCAGGCGTCGAACTGGTCGCCTCCATAGCCCTGTTCCCCCAGGTCCATCAGTATCGAGGCCTCCGCAGCATCCCTCCTGATCCTCCTCCTCTCCCTGGTGACTCCAACATGGATGATATACGGGGTGTCCCGAGTTTGTCTTTTATAGGGGAGTGTTTTTTTTGTTGGTAATTTTCAGTGTACAAGTTGTTGAGGCTCAAGCGTTGGTGGATTGTTTTAATGATTTTTTTTTCTGGAAACTGTCAAATGACTCGGTGTATCATCAACTGTTTTTGGAATGAGAGGGAACATATCAGTAATCGTACGAAAATATGGAAAGATTGTTCGGAAAAAACTCATTAATTAAAGAGGTTTGAAATCGGCAACTTTAAGAAAATTTGGTTTTCCAAACGAAACAAAAAAGTTCGATGTCGAGGCCATAAGTTTGGAATATTTTGCAAAAAGGCAAATGGTCAATTTAGATTTTCGAACATATAGTTGTGGACATGGAGTCACATTTATCTTAACTATGACGTCATTTTTTTAATTTGAAACTCCATTCGGTAGTGTCGTTTGAAAAATGTTTTTGATTTTAAAATATCTTCACCAAAATTGTATAATTATTGACTGTGAACATTTTTGTCGATATTTGTAAAAATTTCAACTTTATTAGCGGATTGAAGATTTTTCTCCAAATAAATTTGGCATCGTTGTGATTTTAGTGTGAGGTGTTACTATAATTATTGATGCCCAAATGTACCCAGCTATGTCTCAACCAATCAAAAGTTTAATGGTTAGCTAGATACTTTTTATTTTTCACTATTGGTATTGAAAGATAATCAATTCTGTCAGATCTATCTTCCTTAGACTATAGGTAAATATAATTTGATGAGGAAATGTTTATACAGCGAATAAAATAGAGGAACAGAATTAAATAAAACAAGTTTAGAAAGATATATCTAAATGTAAGTGAGAAAGTGTACAAGAAAACAACGCCAAAATTAAGAATAAGAATCAACGATTGTCTTCTTCTCTTATTTATTCATTGTAACCTAATTATAATTTGAGATAATTTCTGGCAGAATATATGAATTTGATACACTGTATCCAAGATAAGGATGTCTATCATAGGGATCTCGGAAACCATGAGAAATACGGAGATGGTTGAATTAGAGAAAAGTTGCGAAAGTTTCGAAATTTTAATTAGTTCCGAAGATATGCCTGCAAAAACGAAATATGCCGATTTCGTTTTATTTTTTTATCTGACGTTATTTGAAAAGATACAAGAAAACAAAATACACTTTCTCATTGCCATTTTTTAATCCCTACAAAACAGCGTTAAGAGATTTTTCGTACGACGTTTCGTTTCGGAGAAACCACCATCAACTTTATTGTTTTATATGGCCCGTGAAAAGAAAATACCCTGTAATAAAACCCTTATTTAACCATCTCCGTATCTCCTAAGGTTTCCGAGATCCCCATGATAGACATCCTTATCTTCGACACAGTATATATGTAGTTGGAATTTGAAGAGTGAAAATGTGTTCAATTATTTATCAGAAAAGTGATCACTAAAGTATTTCCGGAAATTTTTCTTCAATTCGGAATAAGAAGCATGAAATTAAGCTGAAATTTTTGACACAGGTGGAATGACATTAACAGTTAACATTCAATAATCTCGAATTTGTACTCATTACAAGATTCTAGAAACTGCCACTTGTATTCGATTTTTTTTGTATTATTTTGTGAAAGGTATCGAATTTCGAATTCAGCTTCTTCCTATTTTCTTCTCTTTTGAACTATTCAAGATTCAAAATCATCAAAAACCGTCACGATTTTTGTATTTTATAATATTTCGGTGTGAAATTGTTTCACGTATACTAACAATAAAAAAAGATAAAACTGTACAGTGATAATCAAAACTCTATTCGACCATTTCTTTCTTGTATCCCACCCAACTCTATCGTACAGCAAAGAGAAAATCCCAAACATTCAAAAGCTTTACCCCCTAATAGACACCACTGCAAATCATATCACATTTCGTCTATTCGAAAATAACGCCTTGCGATTGTCAAAATCCTCCGGAACGCCCCGTATATTATCCGTGGCCTCCACCTGACGATCTCGATGTTCACCTTACCACGCACAGGGTGTTTGAACCTCTGCCGCCTCCGCCGCCGCCAAGGAGGAAGGACACGATATTGCCACTGCCCGACATTCGAGGGTTGGTAAGCTACCGGCTGCTGTCGACGGGGGATGGGGGTGTAATTGTCGAGGGGTGGTTGCGGCGTTGCCGGGTTATCGTTATTTTCAGGGTTTTTCAAGCACAGCATTCTCAGGGCCAAGGTGATCGAGTAATAATGTTCTTAATTCTGACTCCTATCACATTTGTAATGTGGAATTGAACCAATTACTCAGGGTGGTCGGTGAAATCATGTCATTCCGACTATATAGGGCGAAATGAAATTCACATACAAAAGGCGTTCTGTCGAAATGTCGAAAGTGTTTGAAAAATGTGCGTCAACTGAAAAAGAAAATCAACCTGTTTGGACTTTTTTTCCTGACTTGTCACAACGGTATGAACAAAGATAAAGAAGTGTCAAGTGCTGTCGGTCTCTTTGGTGTTAGTATTCACAGGTTTTATTTTTTTTTTAACTAGTTCACAGGGAATCTCACACTGACCTACGAGCCACCACTCTGTGTTCAATCAATGATGTGCCCTCCTGCCGATCTCTAATTTTATCGAAATCAAATCAGACCAAAAAATAATTGCTCCTACTCAATATCCGACATAAAATCGAGACAGAAATACGGTTTCCAAAAAATTGAATTGATCAATATCTAGTTACGTAGATCTGTTGAATACTTCAGTTGTGTTCGAAGAACTTCATGGTTTTTTTCAAATCATTTGAAAAATTGAAACCGTGGTCAAAACCCAAAGAGCTTACCCTGTCTAACTTGTCGACGAGTAGACAAGCGCACTCATCGAGTTTTTTTAATAAAACTTGTACTCATCGTTACTACAGTTGCTTATATTTTTTCTTGAATAGATTCAGATTCCACTGATTTCTGGTAACGAAACTTGACAACTGCCGATTTCCAGTTCGATATTCTGCCGAGGAAAATCTGAGGGCGCATGATCGGAAACGGAATAGACTCACATTGTTTCATCGTCTCCTTATTATTTCATTCGAATGCATGATAGATTTTCGTTCTTCCTGTTCCTGTTTCCAATTTACCTGGAATGAGGCTAGAAACGCTACTATTGTGAGACTACGTCCATATAGACAACTAGACAACAGAAAATGACGAATAACTCGAAAATTGTGCTGATTGGGAATTCAAAATAAAACCAATATACATTTCACTAAAATTCGAATACGACGTAAAAATTTTTCATTTCATTTAAAGATATCAAAGGTACCATTTATGTTCTGCTAGAAGTTTTTCGAGTGGATACAAGTTGAATTGTGTTGGAAATATCAACATCCTGTATATAAAATTCAGGTACTTTCATTAAAAGTACCATTTCTTGTCATAAATGCCAACAAATGAGGGAGTTAGTTTAGATTGGGTAAGGTCAAGGACAAGGTCTTACATACAGGTAGGGTTGCCACGTTGCCAATAATCCTTATAGCCAGACAGACCAGCCAATTTGGTCAGACATTTGGGGAGTGAGGCAGGACACCCTACATTATTGAGTACTTTGTGATTCATGTCTACTATTTGGTACGACAAACAAAGTTGGTAAAAACATATCTAGGGGTATGATCACATGATTAATCTTTGACGTTCGTATTGAATGAAATCTTGCAAAAATGTCTCAAATAATTGGAAAGAAATCATATTTACGAAACGCTGATCTGATCCAATTTGTGATTAACTGACAAAGTGACAAGGAGAGGGCAGCGCTACTGGTGGCAAAACACGAGAAACACCTACATTTCCAAAATGTTTCCAGACTTCTATATGAGCCCGTGGTTTACTTGTTTCGTGTTTATAAATTTGAAGTTAGGCAGAGCAGGCTTCTCAAATTTTGATTACGTTTCCTGTCAAAGATGCTATAACAGTGATAATGAGATTGTGTTTAAGTGTGTGCTGTTGTTATGATTCGAATGTGATCAGAAAATGACGGTCTATCTTTTAAAAAAACAGTATTTTTGTCACGCTTTCATGTCTGATAGTGAGTAGGTTTCAATATTTTTTGAAGCCGGACCTGGTCGCATTTGATTCCGTAAGAATTTGACATTGGCGGGAGAGCTCATCATTGGTTGAACAGAACGATGACTCGCAGATCTGTGCGAGGCTGTATGCGCACTCATCTTATAAAAAATGAAACTTGTGGACACCAACATCAGAGGGACCGACATCGAGTGACACGACTGTATGTTATACCACAGTATAATGCTAAAGGACCAGTAGTCTCACTCTTGTCGGAACCTTTGATATTTCTATCTCACAGTTTCATTTTTTCGGACCACTGCGCATCATGAATTTCCCGCTGGGAGTCGATTCTGGTAGTTCTATCATGTTATACAGTGATTTCACTTTCAACTTTCAATCCAAACAAGGATATACCGGGTGTAATAGGATCATGGTACACCCCCTGTATCTCCGTTAGTTTTCAAGGTAATAGATTGAAATTCGGGATATTCCATATACATAATAAGCGACAATTTTTAATCGATAAATGATTTCTTTTTCACTTTTGATTTCGACGGAGGTGATACCAACTCAAGATTTTTCAATGGAACCCCTGTATATTATTGAATTTCTGAAATCTGCTTGATTTTCTGAATCCAATGATACCATATAAGTGACATTTCCAACGTCAAAATGATAACAAATATTTGTTGGTTAATAATCGGTGTTTTTATTGTATACCTTTTGGAAAAGTCTTTACATTTCTTGTTATTTTTGTTCAAAATGCCGCACATTTATACAAGAGATGAAAAAGTGGACATGTTAATTATTTCTGGAGAATGCAAGAAAAATATTCATTAGACAATCTGAAGAAATAATTCCATTGTTTTCAAAGCGACCTTAGTAATTTCTTAGCATTAAAGTAGAACAAAATAATTGTATTTGTTATTTTCTTTCAGCTGTTATTTTGATTGTATTCATCGCACATTTTATTATCGGTATGGAAAAATTCCTTATCAATAGTACTTATAAATGGTACCACGATACCAACATGGTTCTATTCGAAAAAATTGAGTACTACCCCAAAAACTATTACGATAAACTTTATTTGCTCATAAAGAACGCAATTCAGTATTTTTGACGGGATTTCGACTTTTCAAGTATCAGACGGGTCGATTGGAAACTAAAAATTAAATTATAAGACATTTCGACGTTCTAAATGTCACTTATGTGGTATCATTGGATTCAGGAAATAATGCAGATTTCAGAAATGTAATAATTTACAGAATGTCCCATTCAAAAATCCAAAGTTAGTATATCTTCCGGCGAAACCGGAAGTGGAAAAGAAGTCATTTATAGATCAAAAATTGCTGCTTAATATTTATATGGGATATCCTTAATTTCAATACATTATCTTCAAAACTAACGGAGATACGGGGGGTGTACCATGATCCCGTTACACCTGGTATATTAGACATTTCAAATCAATAGAAATGTTCGATGATTACCTTCTAGGCGAGATAGACACACCCATTTTGTGACTTTTACGTGACTTCACAGCCAATCACAGGTTTGGTTTCGTTTCTCCGCCATATTTATTCAAATTCCGCAGCGCCCCCTACGGTGGTTGCGCTGAACTATAATGACACAGATTATCCCCTCTACTCTGTGCTAATGACAGTCATCATCGAAGTATAGGGGGATACTGTAGATATAGTCAATGGAATCCAAAATGTTAATAACAGTGATCGTGAAACTTCCAGTCGGTGAGTTACATACAAGTGCCATTGCCATAGTTGAAATATATCGGTTCGATATCAATATTATATACGGATAACGCTGTAAATCTGAGCAAAATGATTCGATAAAAATAAGTAAGTATTATTTTCCACCTTTTTATTGTTATTTGTATTTCCATCCAGAAAATTTAAAAAAAAATGAATTCTACTTTCGAAGAATGTATCGCATGACCCCCCTTGCTATTCGAAAACATTCAAGGCTAGCTATCAAGGCCAGGGAATGAAAGCGATAAGAATTTTTTGTTTGAAATATCCGAGCGTTCCTCAATTTGGTATTGATCACCATTTTTTTTTGCAGAAATGTCAAGAGCAACAAAACGAAAACACGTCCTGAGGGAGATGAATCGGGATAACTTCGACGTTTCAAAAGGAGACCAACAAATCGTCTGAGTGCGCGCCAGCAGAAGCAACAACTTGCACGAAGTAGAAACATCCAATAAGTCGGTATTTCTGATGTCGATGCCCACCAAATTCCGGAATCTGATTTACATAAAAAGGAGCGACTTCGTGTTGGTACAGCCGATCAAAGAAGGTGTCAAAGTGAAAGCGGAAATGGTGCGGTTATTGACGAAAGAACACATCCAGGAGTTCAAAAAAGACAAAGTGTGGCCGGAGGAGTTTATTGACAAGGACAAACAGGAAATTGAAAAAGAAGATGATATTTTCGTGAATCGGAATCGGCGCATTGTGATTCTGTCTTGCTACGATATTGACAGTGATTCTGACAATGACAGTGACTCTAGTAATGACAGTGATTGCGATAATGACAACGACACTGAATCGGATGATAATAATTCGAACACCAGCGATGATTAGAGAATTTTTGTTTGTAATAGGTATAGATACGTTATTTTTGTTAACATTTATGAATAAAATACATAAACTTCACGACTTCATTTTATTCATTCAGATTCCTTGCTTTATTTTTTTTTTTGTTTAATATTTGTAATACAGAGTTGGGAATTTTGGACACCAAAACCCTGACTATTTTTCGGTAATTCTGCACTCATCATGCGATCTGTATTTTCATGCTTGGAACCTACGTATTTTGGTCCGAATAATACGAATATGATTATATCGATAAATTTCGAGAAATTTCACCTTATCTCGAAAGTTTTTGAACAAAATTATACAGCTACATTGAAAATGTTTTCATCAACGAGACACGTAACATATTCAGAAATAATTTATCCCCGCGGCTCGAGTGGCTACCGGGTGCGTCACAGGTTGCTCATAAATACTCTACCGCAGACAAACTCCTCCTGCCTAGCTGTCGTGTCGTGGCTAAAGGCCTACACAGGAGCATAACGGCGCCAGTATCTGCTAGACCCTGGTCTGCAGGACTGATACACCTTACAGGACCTCTGCTGTAGGCATGTATTACGGGAGGTCTATGCGGGGGGTCTGGGCTTAAACACCTGAACCAAAAGGAGACAACCTCAATAAAAACCTAAATCCTACGGTGGGTGGACCAGGCTTATGGGATGCGTGGCTGAGTAGAAGTTCAGCCAATGCTGGTCCCACCTTGAGGCACCGGGCGACACCTCTTCCTGTGAATCGGGGTAGCAGGAGAGTGACCGTTCAAGGCCCCGGTACTCGTGGAATTAGTATGGACACGAATACAAATATTTCTAAAAAGGAGGAATCCAAAGAGATAGACTCCCTCAGAGAGGAACCTGAAAAGGTAGACTCTCAACAAGTAGCTGGAGCGGTTCATGGGGTTGCGCAAGCAATGGACATGGACAAGGGCTCCAAACCTCGACTTTCTGGTGCCCTTAAAAGAAAACTCCGGAAAGTCGAAAAGATTGCCTCTGGGAAATGGACAGAGGACAATCCTAACAAACCTGCTCCAAAAAAGCAGGTTCCGGGGAAAAAGGCGGAAGAGGTCAAAAAACGGCCTCGCTCCGACACGAGTACCCCCGGAAAACAAAATCCTACAAAAAGACATAGGAGCCAAGAGCAGACTATGTCTTTTAAAGTAGTAGCTAGGGGGCTGAAGATGGCGATCATAGATCGCCGTCATCCAGAGGTGCTCCTGGATCAGGGGAAAGCGGACGCTATACAGGGGAAGCTTTTGGAACTGATCGCTGGAACGCCGTCGGGAAGTTCAACCCCACCGCAATTTGAACGCTCGTCGTTTGTCGCAGGGGTCTGTTGGATGTACTGCGCAAACGACGTGACGAAAAACTGGCTGAAGGCCAACATTGCCTCGCTTGGGAACCTTTGGGAGGGTGCCGATTTGACTGTGGTTGAATCGAAAGACCTCCGGAAGCGCCCGAGAGTGTTGGTACATGTGCCGGACGCCAGTGAAGAGAAAGAGGTCCGAAGCTGGATCAGCAAACAAAATTCGTTGCTGAAGACAGACGGGTGGATCCAGATCAGCCGGAAGGTAGAGGACAAGGGCCAGACGCTGGCCTACTCTATCGATGAGGCATCCATGAAGGCTCTGGAGGCGAACAACCTCAGGGCCTACTATAAACTGGGGAAGTTATTCTTCAGGACCCTGAAGTCTGGTCCGAGTGATGCAGACAAAGGTAAGAATACTTCAAGCGAACCTACAGCACAGTAAGGCAGCCTCAACTGTCTTATCTGGGCCAATGGGTTCATTTGATATAGCATTGATTCAAGAACCCTGGATTAATGGGGTCGTTAACAGGGGACTAGGAGCGAGTGGTGGGGAACTATTCTATTGCCGAACTACTGATCGCCCTAGCGCCTGTATCCTTGTTAAAAAGGGCTTGAAAGTATTTCCTCTAACGAGTTTTTGTTCTAGGGACCTTGTTGTAATAAAGTTAACCCTGGAGAAGGGGGGAACGAAGGCAGGGAAGATCTTAATAGCCTCTGCCTACTTCCCCAGTGATGCACCTACTCCCCCACCACCAAGTAGAGTAGAGGAACTGATGGCTAGTTGTAGAGGAACTGGATCACAACTAGTCATGGGATGCGATTCCAACGCCCACCACCACATCTGGGGAAGCAAAAATACAGACCTCAGAGGTGAGTCGCTACTGCAGTTCATTCTAGCTAACAACTTGGTTGTGCTCAACAAGGGGAATACACCGACCTTCGTGACGACACGGGCCAATGAGGTTATAGATATAACTGTAAGTACTAACATTATCACTAATAACATTAAAAATTGCGTGTACCTGACGAGGTTTCTTGCTCAGATCACAGGCACATTAGATTCGAAATAACGGGCATTATAACCCAAACTTCAAATTATAGGAATCCACGCAAAACTAACTGGGGAGCCTATAAGGCAGACCTAGACAATGCAATTGCACAACATTTCTAGCAAAACTGACGCGATGGTTTCAGCCTACAATTCAAATTGTCCTCTAATCACAAGGAATTACAAACGTAACGCACCATGGTGGTGCAAAGACCTCGTTGATTTGAGAAAACAGGATAGACGCAAATTTAACCAAGCAAAGAGTAATGGAGAATGGGGTGAATTCAGAACCATTCTAACAGACTGTAACAAAAAATTAAGAAAACTTAAGAGAGACTCTGTGAAGATATCGAAAAAGCCGCAGGTGCTAGACTTTAAAAGGTACTATTAAAAAAGGTCCACAAAGTCCGATCGGAGCAATAATATGCCCTGATGGACAGTACACTTATGATGAAATAGAAACACTGATGGAACAATTGAGAGTCCACTTTTCCGAATCCAAGGTTATTGACGACGCACCTGTAGCACAAAGACTCGTTTAAACCATTCAAATCTGCTGGACCCGATGGCGTTTATCTCAAAATGCTACAAGGGCTAGAAATTCTACTTCAAATGCAATCGCAATGGGATATGTACCAAAAATATGGTCTAAAGTAAGAGTCGCTTTTATACCTAAACCTGGTAAGTCGGAACAGGATGGAGGGAAAGCAGTCAGACCAATACGCCTAATGTCTTTCATACTGAAAACGTTAGAAAAACTTCTTAATAGGTATATTAGGGATGGGGTGCTCGAGAAGAAAGTACATAATGACCAATATGCCTCTAGGAAAGGATTCTCTACCGAAGCACTACACAAGCTCGTTAAAAGAGCAGAAAATGCGCTAGAGAAAAAAGAATTGCTTCTATGCACATTCCTAGATATAGAGGGAGCATTCAATAATACCCATCTAAAATCCATCACACGAGCACATCATAATATCGAGGAAACTATTAATTGATGAATCGAGAATATGTTGAAGAGCCGTGTAATAAATAGTACTATTTTAAACACTACACTGCAGACTGAAGTTTCAACAGGTTGTCCACAGGGTTGGTTTCTATCACCGCTCCTGTGGAGTCTTATTATTGACGGACTGCTGCGTATTCTTACCCAAAATCACCGCAGCGTACTAGGCTTTGCAGATGATGGAACAGGAGAAATTCAATACCACTATTAAAGGAAGGATGCAACAAGCATTAGACCTCGAATGTATCAATGAGGAGAACCTAGCAGTTAGCCCTCACAAAATTAGATTCCAGGCTAACTTGGAACCAACATCTACAAAGGGTTACGAAGAAGGCAACCATGAGCCTTATGGTTGTGAAAAGAACATATGGCAAGACTTGGGGTTTGAAACCAAAAATTATACATTGGCTTTATAACGTAATAGTTAAACCAGCCATACTTTATGGTGCAATCGCCTGGTGGAGCAAGACATTGCAACATAACACTAAGCAAGGTGCAAAGACTTGCAGCGAATGAGGACTACCCCAACAGCGGCCATGGAGGTGATGGTCTGTCTTCCCCTGCTTCACCTGTGGGTTCCTAAGATTGCCTGTAGCGTCGAGAAATAGTGATAAAAATACACCACTACAATTCAATGGGGACAACATTCTGCAGATGCCAAGAGATAATATGATCCTTAAATACATCTTCGAAAAACACTTCGAGGTGGTAATCCCGGATCGAAGGGAGTGGCACGAAGTTCACGCTAGAGAAGAGCAAAACAGAATGATCTGGTACACAGACGGATCAAAGACTGAACAAAGATCGGGTGCGGGAATTTATTCCCCTACCCTGAAGGAGAAACACTCCTATGCGCTTGGTGAAAACACCTCGGTGTTCCAAGCAGAAATATTCGCAATTCTACAATGTGCAGAATTATTTAATGTGAAGGCCCTCAAAAGAAAACGAATCCATATTTATTCAGATAGTCAGGCCAGCCTGAAAGGCCTTGCAGGTTATAAGGTAAAGTCCAGACTCATCAATCATCAACGAACTTCTGACGCTGACAAGGTTAAACAGAGTTAAACTGATCTGGGTATCTGGGCACAGTGGAATAGAAGGCAACGTAATAGCTGACGAACTAGCTAGGGAGGGGTCAGCTACACTCTATACTTTGGCCCGGAACCAGTACTTATTGGAGTGCCCAAGAAACTACTTGGCCTGGAATAGCACACCAGGACAAGAATATAGTAAACTTGTTATTCAGGTAACAGGTGAAAAACGAACTGATGAGATACTTAGATTAAGTAGAGATCAGATAAGACTATAGTAACAGGTCTCCTTACAGGACATGCTCCTGTTAGAACACACCTACAAAAGATGGGGCTATATCAAGGTGACCAGACCTGTAGATTGTGCGGCTTAGAACAACTTTAAACTATAGAACCTACCCATGGGTATAAACAGGAATTGAGGAAAAATTGATGGAATCATTTTAATACTATATAATTAAGAGAGAATCGATTTCCCTCTTCCTGACTCGTTAATCGAACATGGAGACAAAGCGTATTGATATCCCTTTAATCAGATATCTGAGAAATTGTGATGATTTTTTTTTTTTTAAGCGAGATAGTTGTGACAGTTTGCCAGATAATACGGTGTTTCTGCTTGTCTGTTTAATGATATTCCGAAACAGAATGTTGAGTTGATTTCATTATTCAAAGTGTTTTGAAAAATGTTCTCGATTTATTTTTATCAACCATTGACTGGATAACCGTTGAATAGTATTTTCAATATTTAAAAGTTTCAGCTACAATTACAAACTTCAATGGCGGATCAATGATTTCTGTCCAAATAGATTTGTGAAGTTCATACTAAATATAAACTAAAAATATACAATACTAGTAGTACTACAACAATAGACGGACACTTATACAGAGCGTCCATAAAGTAACGCATAAATTCATTATTGGCTAAATGAACAATAAAATTAGGAATTCCTAAAACAAGTCGATTTTTGATTTCAATTTACTATTGTTTCAAATCATAATCTAATATACAGGGTGAACCACTTTCGTGTAATGACGTCATCACCAATTTTTTCAAATGGAACCCCCCCTTTTTTTTCAATTTCCAAATTGCCTTTGCTGAGCTGATTCCAAAAATGTATAATATGTTGCTTCAAATTGGTACAGGGTGGGCAAAATCCAAAAAAAAAAAGTATGAAAATTGTTTATGGAAAGTAATACGTTACTGAATGTAATAAACAAATTAAATGGAATTAGTATAGTTATGCAATTAATGTGATACACTTCCAAAAACAAACAAACGAACGAAAATTTACAATAAATGTTGAAATTGTTCTTCATTGACCGTTAGACATCAATGACTGAACCGGGCATTACTTTCGTCTCTAACATTCTGTAGCATAGCGGGTGTTATGCTCTGTATTTCTTGTCTGATTCGGTCTTGTAGTTGAGGGATATTTCCAGGTCTGTTTAAGTAGACTTTAGATTTTAAATAACCCCATAAAAAGAAGTCTAATGGGCTCAGATCAGGTGATCTAGCAGGCCATTCCACTGGTCCCCTTCTTCCTATCCACCTTTGTGGAAAAGTTGTGTTTAAAAAATCGCCCACAGTTACTGCGAAATGTAGCGGTGCGCCATCCTGTTGAAACCAGATTCTGCGGTCTATACATTAGTGGGTATTTGAATAACAGGAAAAAGCTGGATCAGATCAGGAATCAATGTATTTTGTAGGAAATCCAGATGTATAATGCTCCTGTTAAGTTTTCATCGAAAAAATATGGACCAATAATTGTATTTCTCACAATACCAGCACATACGTTAGTTTTTGTGGTCTTTGCGTATGGTACTCTTGCATCCAGTGTGGATTTTCATCAGACCAATAACGGGTGTTTTGCCGGTTAACATGACCGTTCAAATAAAACTTTGTCTCGTCCGAAAATAAAACGTTATCAATGAAATTGTTATTCTGGTTCATCATATACTCGCAGAATTCAGTTCTTCGGTCAAAGTCGTCTTCAGCCAATTCATGGATGAGAGGTACTTTATAAGGATGGTATTTTACCTTTTTGAAAATGTTTGATACTGAAGACTTCCCAATACCAAAATCACTAGATAATCCTCGCACTGTACAGTGTGGATTTTCTACAGCCGACAAAATTATGTCTTGTTGAATATTTTCATCAATTTTTGATCTACCTTGCTTTGCTGCATCCCTCACATGTCTTAATTCTCTAATTTCGCTCTATTCTACTTACCGTAGATTGTGAAATAGGTTCACGATCTGGGTGCATTTCATGGAATAATCGGCATACCTCTTGTTGAGTCCGCATCTCATCGCCAATACCAACCATCATTAATATTTCAATCCTGTCACTTTCGGTTGAAGGTATTTTGTAAAAAAAGTTCACGAACGTACCTTCTCTAAAGCGTTAACAATACGAAACTGTGCTTCAATGTTTTTGACAGATTTGTCAAATAAAAAATGGTAAAAAATAATGCCAAACAAAATGATTTTTACAGTCCAGAGGCTTGGATCACTAATAAAAGCTGTAAGATACAATTATTAAGAATAATGCTGTATGGTCCTGATAGTTTATCAAAGTAGTTGTATAACAATACGTAATTTCATTTAATGTGTTTATTACGTTTATTCGTTATTTTCATTACTTCGTAAGTAAATTTTTGCATTTTTGCCCACCCTGTAGCAATTTGAAGCAACATATTATACATTTTTGGAATCAGCTCAGCAAAGGCAATTTGGAAATTGAAAAAAAGGGGGGGTTCCATTTAAAAAAAAAAGGTGATGACGTCATTACACGAAAGTGGTTCACCCTGTATATTAGATTATGATTTGAAAGAATAGTAAATTGAAATCAAAAATCGACCTGTTTTGGGAATTCCTAATTTTATTGTTCATTTAGCCAATAATGAATTTATACGTTACTTTATGGACGCACTGTATAATACTAATCCTTTTACGATGGTTTATTTGAATGAATTTGATGTTTGTCCAGTGAATTCTAAGCCTCTGTTGGAATATTCATTGCCTAATCTAACAAAATAACGTGACATACAGTACTATGATAACCATAATTTGTACGATGGTTGAAACTTGGAATAATTCAGAATTACGAGTAGGTCTGTTTGGAACTCTAAAATAAATGAACTGGAGCAATGAAGGACAAACTCTCTCCCCTGATAGAATCTTATAGAGAGTAATCAAGTCACATCTTATTCTACTACTTTCTAATGTGGTAACCACGGTCATATACATAAGGTCTGGAATCTAAGGCATTTTTGAGTGGTGGGGAGTGGCACCAGTTTTGAAGAAAAAGTTTCCATAATTATCCGCTAGGCGGACATAGGGGTATAATCACGTGATTAATCTTCGACAACAAAACAAACGGTTAGGACTTGAATGGTAAATAAAATCAATGACAGAAATATTATATCTTGCAAAATTATCTCGAATAAATAAAAATCAAAAAGCTGATGGGATCTGATTTGTGATTAGCTGACAAAGTGACAATAGAGGACAGCGCTGTAGGTGGCAAAACATCAGAACCACAAAAATTTCCTCAATGTTTGGGTCACCCCCCACCACACGAGTTGCAAGACCTATGTATACGATCGTGGTGGTAACTTTCAAATGTTACATAATCTGCATATAATGAAGCGTCAAGAAAGTGCATCCACCAAGGGTTTGAGCATCGAAAACATATCCAAAGAACTGTACATCAACGAACATTTAACTCAAAAAAACAAACTACTCTTGAAAAAGCCAAAGAATCCGCTAGGGCAAAAAACTACAAGTATGTTTGGGTTCGCGATGGATCTCTTTTTGTTAGACAAAATGATAGATCCAAAGTTATAAAGCTCCTCAGTGACAATGACATAGAAAAAATTAAATGAACCCTGTACATTTGAATCATAAGCACAAATAGTTATAGATATTAAATGAACTCTTACATGGAGTATTCCATTCTGTACCAAAATGTGCGTGGACTCAACACGAAGACTTCTTTATTCTACAGAAATATCTTGAACTGTGAAAATGACATAATTTGTTTAACGGAGACGTGGCTAAAACAATCTGTTTCTAATTCTGAACTTCTTCCTAACCATTTCAACGTGTATCGTCGTGATCGCGAAAATACTTCTAGCAGCAAGGTGATCGGTGGAGGTGTCCTCATAGCTGTTAATAAAAAAATTAGAAGTTGCTCAGAAACCCCATGGAACTCTGAGGCGGAAGACCTGTGGGTAACCATTTTTCCAAACGATAGTGCTTCAAAGTGCCATATTGGCTGTGCCTACATCCCTCCAGGAGACGTCGCTGCACTGAATATGTTTTGCTCTAAACTAAATGATATAGTGTTGAATAATCCCAATGATATGTTCATTCTTTGTGGAGACTTCAACTTGCCAGATATTCAGTGGGTGCCGGATCAAACGAATAATTTTTGCAAACCTGTTAATTTCAACAACCAACGTTCCAGTCTATTCATTGACACCGTGTCTTTAGCAGGTCTAAGCCAATATAACAGCTTTTCGAACATATCAGGTAATACCTTAGATTTGGTTTTTAATAATAATTGCATTATAAGGCATATCAATAGATGTGAATTTCCTCTGGTGCCAGAAGATCCAAACCACACTACAATCGAATTTAACATTAACTGCGACCAGCCCATCTGCAGAAAAAACGGTAAACCACATAAATATAATTTTAATAAAGCTGACTATGATGCAATCAACCGCTCTCTTTGTGACATTGACTGGAAAAAGGAAATCGCAAATTTGGATACCGAAAATGCAGTTGGGAGGTTTTACTCAATCATCAGTAACTTGATACGTAAATTCGTTCCAAAATATCCGAACTATTGTAAATTATATCCCACCTGGTTTTCGATATCCACAATAAAGGTAATCAGAGAAAAAAATAAATATCATAAGCGTTGGAAGAAATTCAGAAATGATCTCGATTACGTAACCTTCAAACTATTAAGAGGACGATCGAAATACCTCATCGACGAAGATTACAAAAACTATCTACAAACAGTTGAAGAAAATATTGCCAATAATCCGAAACACATTTGGCAATTCATCAAAAACAAAAGAAAGTCAAATGAAGTCCCTGACAGCATAAAATTTAATAATGAATTGATTCTTGATGAGCAAGATATTTGTAATGCATTTTCAAAATATTTTTCCTCGGTGTTTATCCCTCAGCTTAATGCTCAAACAGAAATGCAAAACAATGCACTCTCAAATATCACAAAATATCGCATCAGTCAGAATGACATCACTAATAAACTCAATAGCCTACCTAATAAAGGACCTGGTCCGGACGATTTCCACCATTTTTCTTGAAAAATTGTTCCCCACATCTCATAGAGCCTCTCTACATATTATACAATAAGTCATTACGGGAAGGTTACCTTCCGCAGATCTGGAAGACTGCAAATATCACACCCATATTCAAATCTGGTGACAGACATATTATCGAAAATTACAGGCCTATTTCAAAGCTATGTATCATTGCCAAAATACTCGAAAGCATTATATTTGACTTTTTATTTTTCGATACAAAGAACATAATGAATATCCAGCAACACGGATTTATGAGAGATCGTTCTGTAGACTCAAATTTATTCATTTACACAGAATATATACTGAATAATATGAATCGTAAAGCTCAGGTTGACTCTGTGTACACCGATTTCAGTAAGGCATTCGACAAAATCGACCATTCGATTTTACTTTCGAAGCTTGCGGGAATCGGTGTGCACGGAGAACTTCTTGAATGGCTCGGTTCCCAGTCAACCAGTTTTGGTTGCAGGGAAGTTGTAGGGAGTTAACATCGTGGAAATGCGACTTCACAATGTTGATATAAAAAACTGCAACCAGTACTTACTGGGGAGTGCCTAATGTCCGCAACATTGTATATCACTGGTAATTACCTAATACATCACAATGTGGATGTGTGGAAGGTACCATGAATAGCAACATTGCGACTTCGCATTTTAGCACTTATTGGAAAGATTATTGAACCAAATGAGCTTTCACATTACATCTTCCGTTGAAGTTATATTCATATGTAATTTGGTAATTACCATCGTGGCACTAAATTTGCTCTCTATAAGCGTCTTCTAATTTAATTGAAATAATGTTAATTCTGAAACACCCATGGAATTAGTACATACCTGGAAAGCAGAATAAATATATCTCAGCTGCCTTATATTTCAACCATTTTATAATGCCTAAGAAATGTGCATAGGTTAAGTCTATGAGATTTATATACAGGGTGGTACACCAGTAGGTATAATCAGGACCAGCAATAAAACACATCATATGCCTGTTCTTCATATTGAATCTATTTTTCATTCTTAAGGGGAAATAATTAAACAACTATTATAGAATACTGATCTGTATATTTTGAATATAACACAGGGTGAGTCAAGCTGTACGCATTTCTAGCCAGGTATATGGCTGAACAGAATCATCAGATATATATTAGTCCAATGCATTCAGCTTGACTCACCCGAAATACTTTATAAAAATTTAAACTCACATTGTTATATCATAAAATATAAAAACAAAAACATAATTTTCGAAACATAATGAAATAAAAATAGTATTATTTACCAAACAAAAATAGTATGCTGTACAGACAAAATAAAATCAAAGGAAACAACAAAAACATTGATTGTTACCATATCAGATTATTATACTATGATGATCCAAATAATGGATTGCCACTGTCAACTGAAAATAATATTAATAGAAATTATTTTTTTATAGTTTAATACTGTTCCTGAACAGGTTAGGTACACTTATGTTGATGTTATGATGTTTTATTTCTAATCAAATTATTGAAAAATTCTATATTCAGCTTTTATTGTAGAGAAAGATGTTTCTGAGTATTGAAAACAGTGTATACATGTTTGACATTATAGAATATCATTCAATATTCTGATACTAAATTCCGATAATGATACGACAAAACGGTTGAGGAGTCCATCTTGTTAAAAAGCATTGCTTTTCAATGGGCATCACCTTCCCAATTGCACATTTATGAGCATCTTTTTGCCATTGGAAATGTATACTTACCGCATGCACCTAGAGCTGTCTTATATTCTTCTTAACAAACTTCTCAAAATACTGCACACAAAACCAACAATTCAACCAACCATTAAATACGCACCACACAGATCATAATATATTATTTTCATCTTCCCTTTGTTCCTTGACTTTCATTCGTGTGCACGTGTTGTTGCTATGCCCTGCGCAAGCGCCAATTCTATGTTCGAAATATATGAACAGGGATAAGTCGCAAAGTAATAGCAATGTGCACTTCATCTGAATCTCTCGATTAAATGTTCCACTCAATCATTAGGAAAGTTAACATGGGGACTTCGCAACGATAACAATATGTGGATGTTGATATCCACAAAGCGAAGTCCCATGTGAAACCCAGAGAGGTTTCCAAGATGATATTCAATGTGATATTATTTGGTATTCCCTGCGACTTACTGTTACTTTTTTGGTTGACTGGGTTCATATGTGAGAGGCAGGTACCAAACAGTTACCATGAACAATTTTAAATCTGATAATGTTCTGGTTACATCCGGCGTTCCTCAGGGATCCCATCTGGGACCCCTGCTGTTCAACATTTACATTAACGATATAAACAAGTGTTTCCATTCTTCCAGATTTCTCATGTACGCTGATGATTTGAAAGTGTTTTTTCCTGTTACTTGCCCTAATGATGTGGTACTGATTCAGAAAGATCTGGACAGGCTCACTGAGTACTGTAAACACAACAGCCTTTACCTCAACCTATCCAAATGTTACCACATTACTTTCAGTAGAAATTCAATTCTAATACCAACCTCGTTTAAAATTTCAAATAAAAAGCTAGAAACCGTCAAGCAAGTGAAAGATCTTGGTGTAGTACTCGACTCAAAATTGTTATTTGACCAACACATATGTCCCAGTCAAC
This sequence comes from Plagiodera versicolora, assembly GCA_037013635.1. Lineage (NCBI taxonomy): Eukaryota > Metazoa > Arthropoda > Insecta > Coleoptera > Chrysomelidae > Plagiodera > Plagiodera versicolora. Next base: position 2,626,374 of record CM072991.1, on the reverse strand, counting down.
CAAAAAAGTAACAGTAAGTCGCAGGGAATACCAAATAATATCACATTGAATATCATCTTGGAAACCTCTCTGGGTTTCACATGGGACTTCGCTTTGTGGATATCAACATCCACATATTGTTATCGTTGCGAAGTCCCCATGTTAACTTTCCTAATGATTGAGTGGAACATTTAATCGAGAGATTCAGATGAAGTGCACATTGCTATTACTTTGCGACTTATCCCTGTTCATATATTTCGAACATAGAATTGGCGCTTGCGCAGGGCATAGCAACAACACGTGCACACGAATGAAAGTCAAGGAACAAAGGGAAGATGAAAATAATATATTATGATCTGTGTGGTGCGTATTTAATGGTTGGTTGAATTGTTGGTTTTGTGTGCAGTATTTTGAGAAGTTTGTTAAGAAGAATATAAGACAGCTCTAGGTGCATGCGGTAAGTATACATTTCCAATGGCAAAAAGATGCTCATAAATGTGCAATTGGGAAGGTGATGCCCATTGAAAAGCAATGCTTTTTAACAAGATGGACTCCTCAACCGTTTTGTCGTATCATTATCGGAATTTAGTATCAGAATATTGAATGATATTCTATAATGTCAAACATGTATACACTGTTTTCAATACTCAGAAACATCTTTCTCTACAATAAAAGCTGAATATAGAATTTTTCAATAATTTGATTAGAAATAAAACATCATAACATCAACATAAGTGTACCTAACCTGTTCAGGAACAGTATTAAACTATAAAAAAATAATTTCTATTAATATTATTTTCAGTTGACAGTGGCAATCCATTATTTGGATCATCATAGTATAATAATCTGATATGGTAACAATCAATGTTTTTGTTGTTTCCTTTGATTTTATTTTGTCTGTACAGCATACTATTTTTGTTTGGTAAATAATACTATTTTTATTTCATTATGTTTCGAAAATTATGTTTTTGTTTTTATATTTTATGATATAACAATGTGAGTTTAAATTTTTATAAAGTATTTCGGGTGAGTCAAGCTGAATGCATTGGACTAATATATATCTGATGATTCTGTTCAGCCATATACCTGGCTAGAAATGCGTACAGCTTGACTCACCCTGTGTTATATTCAAAATATACAGATCAGTATTCTATAATAGTTGTTTAATTATTTCCCCTTAAGAATGAAAAATAGATTCAATATGAAGAACAGGCATATGATGTGTTTTATTGCTGGTCCTGATTATACCTACTGGTGTACCACCCTGTATATAAATCTCATAGACTTAACCTATGCACATTTCTTAGGCATTATAAAATGGTTGAAATATAAGGCAGCTGAGATATATTTATTCTGCTTTCCAGGTATGTACTAATTCCATGGGTGTTTCAGAATTAACATTATTTCAATTAAATTAGAAGACGCTTATAGAGAGCAAATTTAGTGCCACGATGGTAATTACCAAATTACATATGAATATAACTTCAACGGAAGATGTAATGTGAAAGCTCATTTGGTTCAATAATCTTTCCAATAAGTGCTAAAATGCGAAGTCGCAATGTTGCTATTCATGGTACCTTCCACACATCCACATTGTGATGTATTAGGTAATTACCAGTGATATACAATGTTGCGGACATTAGGCACTCCCCAGTAAGTACTGGTTGCAGTTTTTTATATCAACATTGTGAAGTCGCATTTCCACGATGTTAACTCCCTACAACTTCCCTGCAACCAAAACTGGTTGACTGGGGTAGTGTCTCCAAGAAAGCTAATAAAATGTTGGGTTTCATAATCAGATCCTGCTGCGAACTAAGAAATCCCAGAACCCTAAGAACATTATATATGTCATATGTTAATGGCGTTCTGACATACGGCTCAGGGATTTGGAACCCTCTTTATAATATTTACGCTCAAAAACTTGAGAGTATTCAAAACAAATTCATTGATTACGTAAACAGGAAATGCTTTCCGCATGTTAGCGAAAGGTGCACCGTTCGGAAAGAACTGAACCTCATTTCACTTGAACACCGGAGGAAAATCACAGACGTGAAGTTTCTTTACAAAGTTGTAAATCACAAAATAGACTCAAACGAAATTGTAAGTCAGATTCGATATGCTGTACCTAACTACAACACTCGCCAAACTCTTTTATTTTTTACCGAGCAAGCAAATACAAACTATTTTCTAAATTCCCCTCTACACAGAATAATAAAGACCTACAATATTTTATCAAATTCCACTAGCATCGACATATCTGCAAATAGCTTCTACAAATTTCAAAACATATTGAGAACACACTTTTCACAATTAGAGCACCACTGAATATCTGTCAAGTTGTACCCCCCAATAATTGTTTTTTAATTGTTCTCCTTATTCTCATATCATCTTAAAATGATTTATACCTTAATGTAACTATATAACCACTCAGAGGATGCATTTTTTGGGCAAGTCCTGTTTGCATCCCACAATAAATAAATAAATAAATAAATAAATAAATAATCGTATTCCCCATGTTGTAGATTCATTTTGAATGCTATACACCTCAGAAATTTTCTATGCACTCTTTCTACTTAATCGATGTGAGTTTGATGATACGGTGACCACACTGGTGAGGCATATTGAACAACTGAATATACTAATGATAGGTACCTATAGTGTTCTGAAAGCCATAACAGATAATTTTTTAGTATTTCTAGAAATGGAACCCAACAACTGAAAAGATTTACTGATTACTGAGTTGATATGATGTGTAAATTTTAATAGACATTCTCTACATCAACCCCATCTATTAGTATCTTTTAGAATGACTTTAATATGCGTTCACTTAATGAAATAAATCAACACTATTTTTTAATTATTTAATAAACAAAGTATTTTTATTGACAGTGGTTTATTAATCAACAATATAGAATGTCTGACAATGATTAAAATTATTACAATGGATGGCAGTGGAAAGTATGAATCATAAATAACAAACATTGGTACTACATAAATTAATCATAATAACAAACAATAGCTCCTGTAATTTAAAAATAAACATCAATTCAATACCATGTCATCAATTGATTAGATATTGAATGCAAGGGAAAATACGATACAACCTCAATATTCGGACAAAGAACGGAATCATGTTAAGTATCTAAGTATATTTTAGTTTCCAATATCCATTGAATTATTCCGCATTCCATCATCACTAAAATTATTGAAAGGTAAAACAAAATTAATGGATTCAAAGAATATATTCGGATGATTACAAACTGAAAGCAGGCACTGTGAAAAACTTGGTGTGATGAAATGATGCTGTCAACGTGAAAAGGAAGATTTGTAAATTACAAAAATAGTCTCTATGTAAGATTTGTCTAGTCAGAGCACGGATTATGATTGTGAATGTAATTCACAATCCTAATGTGCATCAATCAACAACTCATTTTGGTATATCGATTTAGATAACAGTGTCACCCTGGTTATTATTCGAGCCAGGTTTAGCCAAAATGACTGTGTGTTGTCCTCCACTGCTGACTCTGAAAGCTTTACGATCTTGAAGTTGTTTACCTTTCACTAAAGTTGGTATTTCACAGTCATCTTCTTCTCCAGTTCCGAGTTGTCCGTTTGTGCCCATGCCCCATCCATACAAATCACCTAGAAATGATGAACATTTCATGTTGTTAACATGCGTTTAGAAATCTCGCGGAGAACGCACTGCTTTGATACTCCCGTACATATAAGCGTTGGACTTGCCGCCAACCGCTAGCTACAGAATGATATTTTACAGCATTGCTAAGCGTTATTCATCATATTTCTTCACATCGTCAGCAGACCGGAAATATAAGAACAATTCATAGCCCTACCTATATTTTTCACTTAGTAACTGAATCCATAACAACCATAAAGTATGGTGTTTACATTTCAGTGTATACTTGCACAATACTTGTATAATTTTTATGATGAAACTTGATGTAATATCCGAAGAACCAAATCCAAACAACTGTGACAGGCACCAAGTAATAATACAACTCACGTAACAAGGATCGTTGGTTTCAAAGTTTCGCCAAATAAAGGTGTTTTGAAATGAGAATTTTTCAGAAATCATATAATATTTTTCAAAGATATTTCATATACGCTACTTTTCATCATTATATTTGAGCTTGAAAAGCAGATTTAAAGCAAATTTATGATTTTGTGATCTCGTCTATTATCCATAAATATATGTGAGGTTCATAGTTTTTTCTCAATTCCTGGTAGAACAAGGATCAACAAACAAAATACTGAATGAAATATGGGAAGTTGAAGTGAAAAATAGGATCAACAAACTTTCCTACTGCTTCCAATAAAAATGGTAAAATTGCTGTTTTTGTATAAATGAAGTGTCATATAGAAAATATACCTTCTTCTGTTACAGCAAATGATGTAGCAGATCCACAAGCTACGTTGATAATTTTCTTATCCTCCAATGTACTAATCAATTTTAGTTCAGAGGCATCTTCACAGTCTTTTCCGAGTCCTAATCTGCCATAGTCGTGTCTGCCAATGGCATACACTTTTCCTTCTACATCCAAAGCTATAGTATGATGTTGACCACTGGTTATCAAACTCCACTTGTATTTTGAGAATTCTTTTGATAATGTTGGCATGAAAAAGGGGTTCAGAGATTTCATACCTTGAAAAATATTGGTTTTGAATTATCCGTTTCAGGATGTTTAATTCTGCAATTTTTTACCTATTTGAGAGTAATTATTCAGCCCACAAACATAAATATCATCACTATTAGCTACTCTACAAAAGGTAGCATATGTTGCTGCCCAGATATTATCAAAATGTAGCTTCAAACTAGGTTTCAGGCTGATCAAAGATGGCTGCAAAAGCTTTGCTGAAAAAAGAATATTGTTGAGTGTCAATGAACTGTACCTTCATATCTTATATGTTTGGTAAAATTTTACATCTTTAACCGATATGTATTTTGATGAAAATGGTTTTTCAACTAACGTTTTGGCAATATATTTGTATTGACATTGATACATTTAACTATATACAAACATTGATAAATTATTCACCATGCTTTCATTCTCAGATGAACAAAAAATATGCAGTATTTTTAAATATTTTGAACTGTGGTTTGACAGGTTGTAAAATCTAAGTATTCTAAAAATACTGAATTTTTTATATTTCCTCAGGATGAATACATGATAAACCATTGCCCACTGACGGATTAGGGTTGCTAGCACACCTGGCTAACTGAAAATTTGCCGCCGCTCCCTTATCAATTATCTGATGCTCGTGAGTATAAGGAATAATTTTGCTTTAATATAATTTGTACGACGCAACCTAAAGAGAGACAATCAATTTTTTTTTGGTAACTAAAATTCAAGTGATAAAAAACAAAAAGTAAATGTTTTCATTATTACAATTAAATTTTGTCATTGATTTCATTTCTGCATTCAAGAAAAATATGTATATACTCTTTATGTTATAACTGCAAGACTTTTCAAAATTATTGATAATTTTATTATCAAGTTCGTTACATTTCATTCAATAGAGTTAATAAATTTTGATTTGGCCCCCTGGGCGCCTGCCCCTTTCGCCACCCCCCAAATCCGCAACTGCCCTTTCCTAACTTATATGTCACGTTATTGAAAAAATACTATACAGTCTTGTCCAAAAAGTGACATGGAAAAGAAAGTGAAATCTCAACTTGGAATATCGCAAAAATAATCAAAATTTCCATAATAATATTGCCAAATTCATATTTCTTGAACAAAAATACATGACAACAAAAAACATTTTCCATCATAAAATGTGCACTTTTGCCATTAATTTCATCAATAGCAAGAATTTAGTGAAAATAAGAAATATTAGTAAACCTGTCTATATCCATACCTATTTGTCCCTTACCCATTCCGCTTCTAGCATTTCTACTACTGCCTCTCTCAGAGGTACGACCCAACTGCCCCTGTTCTGCACATCCACATGTGTAAACATTTCCAGAATTAGTTAAAAATACTATGTGGTCTGCACCTGATGCTATTTTTATAACATGTACATCTTTAATAATTTCATATGGAAGTTTTTCATTTCCATTGAGTGTCATACCCATATTGCCATGTGAATCCTATAATAAAGCTCTGTTGGAAAGGGTTCAACAATGAAATGATGTATATTTACCCTGAATGTGCCCCAGGCAAAAACTCTTCCATCATCTAATAAAGCAGCAGTGTGAGAATCACCTGCCGACACTTGGATAACTTTAGAGGGCAATTCTACTACATCAGCCTCAAATTCTGCCTCTTCTTTGCCTTCTGTTACTCTACCAAGGGCTCCTTCATCATTGCAACCAAAAGTAAGTACCTGCAATGATGATATAATGAAACAGTTAATTCCTACAAAAACTCCAAACTTACTTTGCCTTCTTTAGTAAGACATACTGTATGCATTCCCCCAGCACAAATATCGACAATTTCATGATCTAATTTCACCAATGCAGGTCTGCTTTTTTCTAAAACATCTGGACCGAGGCCAAGTTGACCAACGTCGCCTGCCCCAGTTACAAGTACAACTCCTTCAGTTGTTATTTCAGGAAGCTTAACACTATCTAAAGTAACTGAAACAATTAGGTTTAGTTTGCTGATTATAGAATATAGAATATACGCACACTTCGTCCTTTTGTTTTTACTGCTTGCATTTTCGGTTTGATCAGCATTACGACGCCTTTTGTTTGCCATTTTCAGGGAAATAAATTAACTAAAAAAATATGCAAGGCATGTAAATATATAGGTTATGTGGTAGATGACTTGATAGATCTAGTTTATAAATTGATAAAATAAATAGACATTATCAGTTCTACCTATGTTATATGTTCTCTTAGTGTTTCAAAATCACTCATATATCTTAATACTGAAAACGAACTGGCGGGAGCATTAAATAATGTTTATAACTTACAACATAACCTAATTCTTGTGTGTGTTTGACACTCTGTGGTTTGACAGATAGACCCACTTCTACTTTGTAGATAAACTCTGCTACCAGAGGATAAACGTAGGATGAACTGAAGTCCGAAAAGGAAAGTTACGAATAATTAGGAAGAAGAGTGAGAGAAGAAAAAACGTGGCGATATTATGTTTTAAAATGTATTCGTTAGTTTTAAGTGAAAATTTAAATTTCCTGTATAAATAGAATATAATATAAAATAAATTTATTTTTTCTTATTCAAGGTCACCAAAATTACTTAATGGAAGTATTATGATGTGAATCACAAATTCAACCTATCAATCATAGCCGTTTATGTGAAGTTATCCACGGTTTCTCAGCCACGCTTTATGACGTGGGGTCTGTCGAATTCGGGATAGAGGAGAATTCGCTCACAGCGTTGCCAAACTTCCCAGCCACGGTTTTTCATTCGGTTACGTATTTGAATCAATTGAAACATCATTCTGATCGAAATGTACCGATCATATGACTACCTAACGTTGACAATAAAAATAAAAATGTGTATATTTTCTCTCCTCACCTTCCTTATATACGACGATTTTCTGGATATAACTTTTTTATTACTGGATGTGCGTTGATGAATTATTCACAGAGAGATTCAGAATCACTTATTTCATGATTATCAATAGTCAAACGAATTTGGGGTGCCGTAGGGGAGACAGGAAAATAATAAAACTGTCATATTCGACGTATTTCTTGCTATAACTTTTTTATTACTGGATGTGCGTTGATGAATTCTTCACAGAAAGATTCAGAATCACTTATTTTATGATTTTCGAGAGTCAAACGGATTTGGGGTGCCGTAGGGGAGACAGGAAAAGAATAAAACTGTCATATTTGACGTATTTCTTGCTATAACTTTTTCATTACTGGATGTGCGTTGATGAATTCTTCACAGAAAGATTCAAAATCACTTATTTCATGATTTTCAAGAGTCAAACGAATTTGGGGTGCCGTAGGAGAGACAGGAAAAGATAAAACTGTCATATTTGACGTATTTCTTGCTATAACTTTTTTATTACTGGATGTGCGTTGATGAATTCTTCACAGAAAGATTCAAAATCACTTATTTCATGATTTTCAAGAGTCAAACGAATTTGGGGTGCCGTAGGAGAGACAGGAAAAGATAAAACTGTCATATTTGACGTATTTCTTGCTATAACTTTTTTATTACTGGATGTGCGTTGATGAATTTTTCACAGAAAGATTCAAAATCACTTATTTCATGATTTTCAAGAGTCAAACGAATTTGGGGTGCCGTAGGGGAGACAGGAAAAGAATAAAACTGTCATATTTGACGTATTTCTTGATATAACTTTTTTATTACTGGATGTGCGTTGATGAATTTCTCACAGAAAGATTCAGAATCACTTATTTCATGATTTTCAAGAGTCAAACGAATTTGGGGTGCCGTAGGGGAGACAGGAAAAGAATAAAACTGTCATATTTGACGTATTTCTTGCTATAACTTTTTTATTACTGGATGTGCGTTGATGAATTCTTCACAGAAAGATTCAGAATCACTTATTTCATGATTTTCAAGAGTCAAACGAATTTGGGGTGCCGTAGGGGAGACAGGAAAAGAATAATACCGTCATATTTGACGTATTTCTTGCTATAACTTTTTTATTACTGGATGTGCGTTGATGAATTTTTCACAGAAAGATTCAGAATCACTTATTCATAGATGGATGTACGTAACTCAATCGATAAGGCATCACTATCAAAATTTCGCAATTAATTTGCACAAAAGCATTTGTCAACAAAATGTTGTCAAATTTTAAAGTGAATTATAGATTTCCCGCCCTTTTATAATGAACCCTCTGGGTATCCCCTCTGTGGTCACACTTCTCCGGTCTATGCCAATAACTAGTCGTTTCGTGCAAACTTACACCGAGTGTAGGAAAGTGCTACATCGTTCACTTCACAACGTTGCCAAATTGTTTGGGGCGAATCCCGACAATCGTTTGTTTACATACGAATTGTTCTTTTGCGATTTTTTAAAATTGTTCTTTTGAGAGCTAAATATCATCGTTTTCTCATCAAAATGTCGAGTGGAGATGCCCAGAAAATGGTTGCATATTTATTAGAACATTTTAAACACGAAATGGATAACAGGACCCCCTTACTTTTTTTCGAAAGGTAAGTAAAGAATCTCCATGAATATTTATTCATCATGATCTCACAATGGTTGAATAGTTTTTATGAAATATGATTATATACCCAAGTTTTCATTCGGAGTTAATTCGGAGTATCGCTGAAAAAGTGAAAAACATATGGCAACACGGCTATATCTGGCGACGCGTCACAGGCACACAGGTATCCAGTAATAAAAAAGTTATAGCAAGAAATACGTCAAATATGACAGTTTTATTATTTTCCTGTCTCTCCTACGGCACCCCAAATTCGTTTGACTCTTGATAATCATAAAATAAGTGATTCTGAATCTTTCTGTGAAGAATTCATCAACGCACATCCAGTAATAAAAAAGTTATAGCAAGAAATACGTCAAATATGACAGTTTTATTCTTTTCCTGTCTCCCCTACGGCACCCCAAATTCGTTTGACTCTTGAAAATCATGAAATAAGTGATTCTGAATCTTTCTGTGAGAAATTCATCAACGCACATCCAGTAATAAAAAAGTTATATCAAGAAATACGTCAAATATGACAGTTTTATCTTTTCCTGTCTCCCCTACGGCACCCCAAATTCGTTTGACTCTTGAAAATCATGAAATAAGTGATTCTGAATCTTTCTGTGAAAAATTCATCAACGCACATCCAGTAATAAAAAAGTTATAGCAAGAAATACGTCAAATATGACAGTTTTATCTTTTCCTGTCTCTCCTACGGCACCCCAAATTCGTTTGACTCTTGAAAATCATGAAATAAGTGATTTTGAATCTTTCTATGAAGAATTCATCAACGCACATCCAGTAATAAAAAAGTTATAGCAAGAAATACGTCGAATATGACAGTTTTATTATTTTCCTGTCTCCCCTACGGCACCCCAAATTCGTTTGACTCTTGAAAATCATGAAATAAGTGATTTTGAATCTTTCTATGAAGAATTCATCAACGCACATCCAGTAATAAAAAAGTTATATCAAGAAATACGTCAAATATGACAGTTTTATTATTTTCCTGTCTCTCCTACGGCACCCCAAATTCGTTTGACTCTTGATAATCATGAAATAAGTGATTCTGAATCTTTCTGTGAAGAATTCATCAACGCACATCCAGTAATAAAAAAGTTATAGCAAGAAATACGTCAAATATGACAGTTTTATTCTTTTCCTGTCTCCCCTACGGCACCCCAAATTCGTTTGACTCTTGAAAATCATGAAATAAGTGATTCTGAATCTTTCTGTGAGAAATTCATCAACGCACATCCAGTAATAAAAAAGTTATATCAAGAAATACGTCAAATATGACAGTTTTATCTTTTCCTGTCTCCCCTACGGCACCCCAAATTCGTTTGACTCTTGAAAATCATGAAATAAGTGATTCTAAATCTTTCTGTGAAGAATTCATCAACGCACATCCAGTAATAAAAAAGTTATATCAAGAAATACGTCAAATATGACAGTTTTATTATTTTCCTGTCTCTCCTACGGCACCTCAAATTCGTTTGACTCTTGATAATCATAAAATAAGTGATTCTGAATCTTTCTGTGAAGAATTCATCAACGCACATCCAGTAATAAAAAAGTTATAGCAAGAAATACGTCAAATATGACAGTTTTATTCTTTTCCTGTCTCCCCTACGGCACCCCAAATTCGTTTGACTCTTGAAAATCATGAAATAAGTGATTCTGAATCTTTCTGTGAAAAATTCATCAACGCACATCCAGTAATAAAAAAGTTATAGCAAGAAATACGTCAAATATGACAGTTTTATTCTTTTCCTGTCTCCCCTACGGCACCCCAAATTCGTTTGACTCTTGAAAATCATGAAATAAGTGATTCTGAATCTTTCTGTGAAAAATTCATCAACGCACATCCAGTAATAAAAAAGTTATAGCAAGAAATACGTCAAATATGACAGTTTTATCTTTTCCTGTCTCTCCTACGGCACCCCAAATTCGTTTGACTCTTGAAAATCATGAAATAAGTGATTTTGAATCTTTCTATGAAGAATTCATCAACGCACATCCAGTAATAAAAAAGTTATAGCAAGAAATACGTCGAATATGACAGTTTTATTATTTTCCTGTCTCCCCTACGGCACCCCAAATTCGTTTGACTATTGATAATCATGAAATAAGTGATTCTGAATCTCTCTGTGAATAATTCATCAACGCACATCCAGTAATAAAAAAGTTATATCCAGAAAATCGTCGTATATAAGGAAGGTGAGGAGAGAAAATATACACATTTTTATTTTTATTGTCAACGTTAGGTAGTCATATGATCGGTACATTTCGATCAGAATGATGTTTCAATTGATTCAAATACGTAACCGAATGAAAAACCGTGGCTGGGAAGTTTGGCAACGCTGTGAGCGAATTCTCCTCTATCCCGAATTCGACAGACCCCACGTCATAAAGCGTGGCTGAGAAACCGTGGATAACTTCACATAAACATCATAGCCATATAAGTAGTCAAAATAACACAAGAAGTAGAATGTAGAGGTAGAATGTAACCCAAATGAAAGAATTGATTAACTGTGATAAAGTAAAAAGAATATGTAATTTATAAAGTTTAGTTTATCTGTTGAAACAGTCCCAAAGATTATTTGGTAAGTGGTAATAGGTGCGGTGAAGTAACCACAAAAAATAGTTATATACACAGATTGCCTCAAGATGAATAATAATAATAACGCCATAGTCTTGAGCTACAATGAAAGTCTTCTTAGAGAATCAGATATTGATTTATTGAAAGGACCATATTGGCTTAACGATACCATAATATCGTTCTTCTTTGAGTACTTGGAGACAGACTTGTTCAGAAATACCACATCATTATTATTTGTATCACCTGAAGTAACTCAATGCATAAAAATGTCAGACAAACAGGAAGTTGGTATATTTTTGGACCCCCTCCTCAGCAATGAGAAAAAAGACTTTATTTTCTTTGCTTTGAACGACAATGAACAAATTGACACTTCTGGAGGTTCACATTGGAGCCTCTTGGTGTTTTCAAGACCTGAAAAACTGATGTTCCATTATGACTCAAGTGGCAGCAATAAAATGCAAGCATATAAATTAGCACAAAAAGTACTAGAATATTTTGCTCTGCTTGTCCAGGATAGAGTTGAGAGTGAATCCTGCCTACATCAGAACAATGGATATGATTGTGGCATACATATGCTTTGTAATGCCCAGCATTTGGCTTCGCATGCAGCAAAGTATGGGAAAATCAAAGGTTGTCCAGGCTTACATAGTATTAGTATTACACCCAAGAGGAAGGAAATTTTGGATATTATTGAGAAACTAAAAGTGCAAGAATATGTGAACCACCTGAAATGATGTTGATGTCACAATTAAACAGAGCTTCAACTTGCTTTAAGCCAGGAAATTACTTCCTGCTGTCATGATCTCTTGGAATATTATGCTTGCTGAAATAAATTTTTGTATTTCTTTAGCAATAAAAGGACAAGTTATATGATAAAATAAATATTTTCATTATCTTATCTTTCCATCATAATCAAAATAAAAGCTTCATGATTCAAAAACACTTTATTCAGTCAACATATTCTTGATTTTCCCATTATCCATTACCCATTTCAACATCATTAATATCAAGAGGTCTACCATTCTGTTGAGCCCTGGTGGTATTAGTAGAAATATACCTTACATCACATGTTCTTTGCCACCAATTGTACCACATCCTAGCGTGCATACGCATAACGGAATAAACCCATAAATAGTATCCAATCAACATAATTCCAATCATTATAAGAAGTGACACTGAGGTCCATCTTGCAGCTGGCACATTGATGAATTTTCTTTGGCTGTAATACTCTGATGAAAACAGACATACATAGGTTATGACTATTGCCAAAGGGGTAATAACAGCACAAGCAAGTATATCATTTCTCACTCTACTTGATGATTCATTAGTAGAGTATTTACACCAATATAAAATTGAGAGGCCTGAAGAGTATTTTGGCGTTCTTTCGGTCTTGAATATTTGGTGACACAGTTCACATGTTGTGGTGTTTGATTCTCCCAGCCATGTTTCTAAGCATGAGCGATGAACGAAGGCTACAGTTCCCTGTGAACACAATTGAATATGGCATACAGATCTATCATAATTCCATAATTGAATGTCACTGTTTTTTATAATGCAATGGAATAAATGCTAACTTTGCAGTTACATGGAGTAATGATTTCCTCTTCCTTATCACTATCATAGCAGATTCGACAAACTATTGATAATGTTGATAGTTTAGGTTCGGCACTCTTCTGGTGGTTCTGGAATGAGCTGCTTGGTAGGCCTGGTATGTCGTTAGTCATTACTTGATAAGTATCTTCAAATCGAAATCTCTCAATTTCATTAAAGTGATTAGGTGTTCAATGTTTTGAATAATATAAATGGTTGATTCAAAAATTCTTGAAATCGTGGTGTCACATTCAAAATTAAGACGCTATTGACCGCCACTTGAGGTTTTTTAATCGACAAGTCGACAACAGATGTCGCTATCAACCGAACTACAGTATTGGTTTTCTTGGACGCAATTTGAGATACTGTTTTTTGAGAATAATTCAAATTCTATTATCAAAAGAAATTGAAATTGTGATACAAACTCATTAAAATGAATATATTCGTTGAACATCATACAAGCACTAAAGTTTTCTTGGGTGCGTTCCATTAAGCGCTCACAACGCCCAAAACACTCATTCAGACGTTCCACATGGCGACCACGATCGTTGGGGCACAGAGTATATGTTAACCAGAGGGTTCATTCTAAAAATGGCGGGAAATCACTAATTGACCTTGATATTTTACTACGATTTGTTGACAAATTCTCTCGTACAAATGATTGTTAACAAAACTATTCAGCTGCAATATTTCTAATGAAATAAGATATTTCATAATACTAAATAGCCATTTGATGACATATTTCCTGTGGAATTATGTGTTGATTATATTGGTTTCCATGATCTTGGTAAGAATAATTCCTGTAATATTTCCAACACAGTAACTTATTTTATATAATAATAATTTTATGGGTATGTTATTGGAGGTAGGTATTGGAAAATATACTAAACTGCCACAAATTGCCCAGTTTTGTTGACTACAAGTACAATCCATAGCTTTATCTTCTTTTCCCACACTACTTATGATATGAATTACTGATAAAGATCCAGAAAATGAATCAAACTGAAATGTGTGTTGGAACTCCAATATATAGGCTTGAAGTCTATGAAGTTATCAAAGCATTTGGACAATTCCACTTCTGGTTGACAAGAGAGATTGAAAAAGAGATCTTCCATTTATTTGAAGTACCGAAATACAGAGGTATTTCATGGTCAAGAAGCAAGTTGAAAAGATATAGAGAAGATATACCTTTTAGGAGAGCATGATGTAAACATGATTCACAATCCTAATTCCACAAGAACAAACAAGTATGCTATAGACATTTCATGATTTATTAAAAATTGAGAATAACTATGAAACCATATAGAGCCAGACATGGCCAGACAGTTGATGAAATTTGGAGTTAGAAATGGGCAGTGGCTGCTGTCAAGAAGTTCAACGGCTTAGATTTGCTGAAATGTTCTGAATGATCAACTGTGAAGCTGATAATGATGTCTTATCAAAAGCACACTACTTGATTCATACAATTATTGTAATTCCTTATTTTCTTTCATATGATTGTGTAGATATTTCAATATTCAATTTTCTAATGATCATTCCTATCTGTTCCCTACCTCACCTATAACTTCTGAATAAAGTATGGCATGTATTTCAATCTATTATTCTTCGTTTAAGCTGTGTTTCTCAACAGGATAGTGAATATCCAGTACATGATGTACTTTCAATCCAATTTTGCCCAATAATGTATGTATCAACTCTGTGAATGGGTTTTCAGAGTCTTCGAAAGTTCATTAAAGTTGTCTAGATTATGGAAAACTATTAAAATTTCTACATTTGATAAGTTCTGCAACTGCCATGTGGAAGTTGAGTAGAATATCTAAATTTACCAACATTGATTTCATATCTTGTTTTGTTAACAATATTATAAAGCTGGACTTGTACATGACACATAGAAAGATACTTGTGATTGGCTGAAAATTGGTTTGCGTGACAGACAACTATCGAACAACCAATCCGAATCTGAGAAATTGAAGTCTGACAAACGACAGATTATGGTGTAATCTAGCCATGTCTAATTGAGGATGTCATTCTATATGAAATAAATCACGTGACCGAAAAAAGCAATCTGATTGGGCACTCCTCAGAAATGATTTTTATGAATGGGGTGGGGTAACTGTCATTTGGGGGCCATCTTTACAATTTTACTATCTCATTCATAAATACGGAGAGTGCGCCCTCTGTATACTCTGTGGTTGGGGTCGTGGCGAAAATGTCATGAATGACGTCATGATTCATGCTCACGACGACCCATCTCAATAGGTGGGTCGGCGTGAGCGTTTCGATGACGCACCGAACCAAGTGGAACGACAAAATTCGTGGTCGTGAGCGTGATCGTTTGTGAGCGCTTAATGGAACGCACCCCTTGACGAAGATTTTGTCATCATTGAACTATGACAGGACGGCAGCTGACATTTAATTTTGAATAGACGAATAATCTATAAAATAAAATTGATTTTGTCGTGTTATGTTTTTTACCAGATTTTTTAATTCTTAATCAAAGTTATACGCAAAGTAAATTGATCAACGTTGATGCCAGTAAAAGATCCTTGTAAAGTTTTCGCTTGTAAAATTCAAGCTTGCTTGAAAGGTATATATAACCAATTTAACCAATAAATTGTTATGTAAGTTTATACTCTTTACAGAAAATAAATTCCAAGAGCCGGCGTGTAAGGCCGCTATAGAAGAGCTGCGAGATTGTTGTAAAAAGTGGAAAGATAAAAGTTTCGTTTGCGGAGGCATAGACACTGGCGGAAAATCTAAATAAGTCTGGACGTATTTGAGAATGAAATATTCCAAAGATAGAATAAGGAAAAAGGATCAAGGATTGATATATAGATACCCTAGACTTTTTGTTGGTACTGTAACTACATCCGCGTTATTGATATTTTTTTCGAAGCCAATTTATGATATATTCTTCAGCAATGAGTTTATTGATATAGAGGAATTGCGTAGAAACCATAAATCAAAATTTGGCAAGGAATAAATAATGGAATCAGTGCAGAAAGCTAAGCAGCGATATCAGCAATACCCCTTGATTTTAGCAAAATGTAGCAAAGAAGCAAGTAATTATGCAACATGTGTTTTGAAAAAGGACAGTGTGAATTTGAATGATTGTAGTGAAGAATTTAAACATTTCAAAAATTGTCTTCAAAAAACCGCATCCAAACTCAATACAAGAATTTAAAAGTATTTGTAGTCATAATGTGGAAAGCACTTTCAAAATTTCCATATACCTACCACTTGGTGTTGGCCTTCTTTTTAAGGTTATCACTAATTATATATGGGATTCACCATGACCAAGTTTCAAATGTGAAATATACTGATGTAGATTATAAAGTGTTCACAGATGCCTCACGTCATCTGATCAATGGTAATTCACCTTATGCTCGCCATACTTACAGGTACAGTCCCTTGATAGCAATATGTCTAATACCAAATATTCTCCTACACCATAGTTTTGGAAAAATTTTGTTTGCATTTGTGGACATAGCAGTTGGTATTTTGATTCGTTCTATAGTAAAACACTCAATTAATGAGTATGAATATTTCAAACGAAAGGGTAATACAAAAGCTAGTATCGAAGATGCACCTAAAATGAAAAAACCAAAGCACAAATATAAAAAACAGAGACAATCGAATAAACAGAATTTGAATGTAACCAAAGATGAGTTGGATTCAAAAAGTAATGTGGAGCTTAATGCAGACATTGCAATGATGATTTGGTTGTATAATCCCATGACTCAGGCAATTGGAACAAGAGGCAACTGTGATTCCATTGCTGGTTTCCTAGTTTTGACAACCCTGTATTTTCTTCAATGTAAAAGATATTATTTCATTGCTGGAATTGCTCATGGTATATCCATACATTTCAGAGTATATCCATTGATTTACAGTCTGACTATATACATGTACCTTAGCAAATTTTCATTTTATAGTACAGGGAACCATAAAAAAACAGAAACAGAAGTAAAAACGGATGAATCAGAGATAAAACTAGTTGAAGCTGAGAAAAATAATTTAGTAAGCTATGTCAGAAATGGCCACAAAAGAAAAACGATATTCAAGAAAGAGTATTTGATGTATCTCATTCCAAATCTAGACCAGCTCAAATTAGTATCAGGTTGCCTTATATCACTTTTGTGTCTTACAGGCATCTTCTATCACTTGTATGGCTACCAATTTTTGTTTGAAACCTACATCTACCATTTCATCCGAAAAGACACCAGGCATAACTTTTCTCTGTATTTCTATTTGCAATACTTGACTGCTTGGGTGAAGAATATCGGAGTTTGGCAAAAAGTTTTGATCGCCATGCCACAAACTGTACTCATTCTAGTGTTGTCAGTCCGATACGGCTTGAATAAGTTTTCCCTTGATTTCTCCATATTTACCCTGACGACTGTTATGGTTATTTACAATGGTGTTTTGACCTCGCAATATTTCGTGTGGATCATGGCGATAATGCCACTTTGTTTGTGGCAAGTTAAAATGCCTAGAAAAACAGGAATATTCTTATTGCTTATTTGGTTCGTCGCTCAATTCGTCTGGTTACTTCCTGCGTATTTATTAGAGTTTCAAGGTCACAATACCTTTTTGTTCATTTGGATGCAGAGTGTATCTTTTTTTTGTGCCAATATTGCTATTTTGGGACGCTTTATCATGTACTTTATGCCAATTAAAAATAAATCAAGTTAGTAATTGTTGTATTTGTTATCAAGTGTAATATTTGTACCTTATAATCAATAAAAATACAATATAGCTAACTGATTTTGATTATTGCTACATCACTTGAAAAATACATGGTACTTATCTGCAAGAAATTAAAATAAGTGTGCAGTTGCATAAAAATGCTTGTTTGGGATTTCCTAACTGCAATTCACATTGTAAGAAGGGTGTTATTAAATCAGAGACAATTTAATATAGAGCTTGAGTATATTTATAAAAGTTTAAACGACTATAAAAAATATGCACATCTCAATATCTCGCATAAAACTTTATATAAATAGAGGTTTAGGGTAGAATTAACTGCAAATGAATGTTCAAGTATCCTGAGAACATAATAACACATACAACACGTGGATCGAAACTATTACAGAGTTGTTTGTTGAGTGGTAGGTGGCTATGAAATACAGGGTACCCTGCCACTTACTGCACACCAAAACGACTAGAATTACATTTTTAATGCATAGATTTTTAGGATTCATTCAAGTCATTCACAAGTTATTGTATATAGTTGAATTCTTACTGTTTGTATACGTAGATCAAAATATTTACTCTTTCTTGTAATGGCATTCAGATTTGAGGTTCGATTCGAGAATGGAAATTATTTTTTTAGCCTTGTTGACACTTTTTTTTCAAGTTACTATTGAAGTTTTCAATAAAGGAAAATCAATGTGTTTCAGACACCCAGTGCGTCAAAAAAAGATTCAACTGGATTATTTTTTCAATGAAAAATAATGCTGCATTAAAAATGAGTATTAAAAATTAGAGTCATGTTCAGGTGAGAAGAATAGCCTGCTCAAAATTTTGAAAGCATTTCAAATCCACCTTGAATAGCTTCAAGGTCTGCAATTAGATGTGACGTAGTCATTTGAAGAATTGGTAAGATAAAAATAGCGTTACTTCACTCTTGATGGTGCAGTATTTTAAAACACTTGCTTTCCTTGTTACTCTGCCTATACCCCGAATATATTTCTTCCACAACTGCATTTCCTTCCCAATTTTTTTCATTGAAACCAACCACCAAAATATTATATTGAATACACTAACGCCAAAAATATATAGGACTTCCAAATTTTCTTCTACAAAACCAACCACCAAAACATGATTGAATACATCATCCTCAATAATAGATGTGACAATATTTTCTTCACTGTCAGTGCTTTGAAGAAATCGGTCAAAAACAAAGTTACTTTGCGCTCAATAAAAATCAGATCTTACAAAATCACTATCTTGATGTAAGCAAATCATTGTGTTCTTTTCCCGCAATCTCGAAAAACGTCATCTTAATATAACAAAGTGATGTCTCTCTGCTCCTATATCTCAGAATATACCATTTTCAAGCCTCAATAGAAGGAGGTACCCAACCACCAAACGCCTTTTCAATCTCAACAGCAGCAGCCAAACATAACCTATCATTTCCCTCTGCCGCCACAACTTGCACCCCTATAGGCAACCCCTTCTTATCCAGCCCCATTGGGCAGTGCGTGGAGGGGAATCCCAACACGTTTATCACCCCTGTATAGCTGAAGTTGAAAGGCTTCACCAGCGGTTCGTTGTGATAGGGGGCGCTAGTGGGGTGTGTCGGGTACAGAAACACTCCGTCGTCGCCTAGGAGGTCCATGAGCTCCCTCCTCAAAGCGTTCCGTTCCTCCACGAGGTGGTGGTATTTGGAGTCGCCGTATTTGATGCCCCAGTTCTCGGCGAAACAAGTAACTATGCCTATGAAGGTGTGTTCCGAGAGTCTGAGGCACCATTTCAAAAGTTCCCACGATGGGGTTATGGTGCCCTTCAGGTTGGCTAATTGTTCTTGAAATTTGGGGCCTGACGGGGATTTCATGTTGGCAAACCACATTGGGGTACTTTTCGAGAATTTCTTGAATGACACCTTGAAAAATCAATTGAAGATTCATGTATTTATCACTCTACTGTAACGAGAATTGGTAGATGAAAAAGTGTATGGAATACAGCGAAATTAAGGTAGTGATAAAGTCTATTAATTTGAGGAAGATAGTTCTGACAGATCTTTCAATGCCATCAGTGCAAAATTAATAATATCAAGCTGACCGCAGAACTTCTAATTGGTAGAGTATAGCTTGGAACATTAATTATTTTTAGTCGACATTTTTACATATATTGAATAAACTGTTTAACGGTTATCCATAGTCAATAGTTATTTAATTTTGGTGTAAACATATTGTAAATTGAAATTTTTTTTCATGACAATTCGAATGATGAACTCAACCTAACTTTCTGTTTCGGAGTATCGTTGAAAAGAAAGACAAGTAGCAATATCGCACTTAATGGCGAGCTGTCATAACTATCCTGCTTAGATAAATAGACTAACCTTTTAACATTTTGAAAACACTTTTGCATATTCAGAGAACAAACTTACGATCAAGTTCTCTTAATACAAAAAAAAACTGTGTTTTTCTTATAGACATAAGAATTAGTTTTATTCAAAAGACTCATCTGACGAGTAATTTATCAGTTGTAGATGAAATATTGTAGCTAACCTTAGTTGACTTCACCATATGAGCCTTCTCTAAATGCAAAGCAATTTTTGAAAACAATTCTTTGATTTCAGCTGATACTGGAGAAACAAATGCAGAGCCAGTATCTGTTATTTGATAGAACCATCTAATTTTCTTCACATCCACCTGAAAACATGAAATGAATAAAAAAAAATAACCTACAAATTATTCGACGAAAAATAATGAACACTTGACAGATAATTATAACACGAAAACATAGGACTGCTCTATTAATTTTGGCTAGATTTTTTCTCTTCTGGAATCTTTTTTTTGTACCTACCACTTCATCCAACTTCAGTTTCTTCCCATTGTTATTCACTATAACCTTCATGAGGGGTAGCAAATCTTCTGCCCGCCTGCACATCGGCCCCAAGCCTAAAAATCGAGCTTGTTCCTCTGTTACCGGTTCTGGAAATTGTCCGTGATTTGGTACCACTCCGGGTGAGGGTTTGTGGCCGAAAACACCATTGAAGAAAGATGGCATCCGGATGGAGCCACCGATATCAGACCCGATTCCTTAAAATTAATGTATTATTTGGTAAACAACTTCAAACATTTATGTTTTGTTAATTTGGAATGTGTTCGTTTGATGTTCAAGTTGATAAGCATTCTCCACGCACATTGGCGTAACTAGCATTGACTAATAGAGGGGGGGGGTCGACCCACACCAGTCAACCATACTTATATATTACTCCCTACAAAAAAAGATTTTTCATAATATAGACATAATATACACTGTGTCCAAGATAAGGATGTCTATCATGGGGATCTCGGAAACTATAAGAGATACGAAGATGGTTAAATTAGAGAAAAGTTGCGCATTTCCTAGTCCAACAATGTGCCGTTCAGAAAGTTTGGAAATTCCAATTAGTTCCGGAGATATGCCTGAAAAAACGAAATTTGCCGATTTCGTTTTAATTTTTTTCTGACGTTATTTGAAGCGATACAAGAAAACAAAAGACATTTTCTCATTGTCATTTTCGAATCCCTACAAAACAGCGTCAAGAGATTTTCCGTACGACGTTTCGTTTCGGAGAAACCACCATCAACTTCCAACTTTCCAAACAAAGCGTTCATTTCACGTTTTTGCTTCTTTCAGGTGAAACTAAGAATAAAATTGTTTGTATATGGTGATATTAAGTTCTCATTGACTCATTCTCATAAAAATTCTTATGGAGAAAACAATGCAAATATTTCATTGTTTGGAAAGGTTTTATGGGCTCCGCCCATCTTGACGTCACATTTAGGTAGTCCATTGGCGAATGAATTCAAGCTTGCAGCGCCAAGGTGGGCAATCACAGAACCACAAATGTTGACATTGGATAGTTTCTTTGCATTAGGTTACATGTGTTTTTTCGTTAATAAAGTGTGAGTTTATAATGAAAAAAAAAAACATATCAGACTTTTGCAGTGAGATAGGGCATGCATCATAATTTGTTTTATTTACGACTAATATATAATATAAATATTATACTTGTGGTTTTTGAAGTATAATGCCATATATTAATCCCGTAGGGAATAATGGCGAGGGATTAATAGTCTTTTTCTACTCCCGTATGTGAATTACTAACGTCACACATCGATAAAAATGTGTAAAGCTTCATTTCACGAATCGGTGTGTGTAGTGCCATGCTTTTCTTATGGGATTTATTTCACGCACCGGGGCCATAAGAGTCAATACAAATTCACACTCCGGTCGCTGGTCTAGGTAGCGGTGGCGAGAGAAATTGACAAATGTGACAGTTCCCGCAGAGTGAAGTTCAGAGTTACATCAGTTAATAGACCGTAAATAGTAATTAATTACCCTCTGAATTAATAAATAGTACGACGAAATTTTGATTTAAACCGATTAGCCGTGTATTTCACGCAAATTCCTGATGGACAGCATTGAAGTACTCCCATCAACTCCTCCAAATATAACGTTAGCAGCCAGTGAAGCAAGTTCATCGTTATTTCCACAAAAATCGTTGGGAATTTACGAAAACACTTTTGAAAAGTTTATGCAATGGCGCAATACAAACAACGTCCAATCATTCTCCGAAAGGGTAATATTAGCCTACCTATCTGAATTATCAACAAAGGTTAAATCTTCTGCCTTATGGAGTCACTACTCAATGTTGAAAAGCACCCTTAGTGTTAAGTACAAGGTACAAATTGGTGATTATCCGAAAGTTCGCGCTTTCTTGAAACGGAAAAACGAGGGATACATTCCTAAAAAATCACGCGTTTTGGAGAAGGAACACGTATTAAAATTTCTCAAAGAGGCACCCGATGAAAAATATTTATTAACCAAAGTAAGTCCATTTGTATAAATATCGATGAATACTAATCTTTAGCTTATTTTATTGTTTGGGGTAGCTGGAGCCCTGCGCAGAGATGAGCTCTATAAATTAAAAATGGATGACATCCAAAATTTGGGAACAGTTCTTATTGTGTCAGTTAATGATACGAAGACTAAGGTTTCTAGAAAATTTACTGTTACTGAATACTTGGACATATATCACAAATACGTGACTCTTCGTCCCAAGGATTATGCCGAAAATAAATTCTTTATTAATTATCAACGAGGGAAATGTACCCGGCAAGTGATTGGTATAAATAAGATAGGAAAAGTCCCTTCAGAAGTTGCCACATTTTTGAAACTCCCCAATCCCAACGAATTTACCGGGCACAGCCTACGGCGTTCATCTGCGTCTTTATTAGTCGAAGGTGGAGGAGATCTCCTAACGCTAAAAAAACACGGCGGCTGGAAATCATCCTCAGTGGCAGAAGCCTACGTGGAAGAATCCCTAACTAAAAAAATTGATGTCTGCAATAAAATCTTAACAACTGAGAATAATCGTAGTTATGTTGTCAATACCAACAGTACAAGCAGCAATAATACAGAAAGAGAAAGTAAATGTACATTTTGACAATTTACAAAATTGCAATATAACTCATTCATAATAATTATTATTGTAATAAAGAAAATTAGTCAAATTTTCCTTTACTTCAATCTCTAAGTAAAAGGTCGTAGAAAAAGTATAGTGTGCACCACGTGCGTGAAGACTTTTTTACGCTCGTGCGGATTGTGAAACTCGCCTGCGGCTCGTTCCACAAACTTCCATACTCGCGTAAAAAAATATACTTCACGCACTAGATACACAATATACTATTATTCCCTCTTGTACTCCTATCACAAAATTTCTCGATTTAAATAATACCATGGAAACAATATAACCAAACTCAAAAGTGTCAGTGTCAAACGCATAGTGTTTGTGTATTTGTATTAAAATGAATGAAAATGAAGAATGTTTCACTTGTACACCACCAGAAATTGTACGATTAGCTGCAGCAACAACATCTACCTTAATACCAGAAACATCTTAAACCATTTATAATAAAACGTACGCATCGTTCATAATTTACGACCAATTCAGTTTATTAATTGTACTGTCACTAATTTAAATGTTATTGACTAATAAAGTTGTTCTTTGAAAATCTAAAATGAATGAATTTGTCGTAAATAAAGTAGAGTATACTACTCGCAGTAATAGCTATCATTATTGACTCGTGGTATAATCTACTATTATTCATTGTATTATGTTGAAAATAATACGAGGTTAGAATACTGTTCATGAAGAAAATTGAATTATTTCACTGCTGAGAAGATAATGGTTTTTGTAATGGAATGAATTATGAATCTATGTATTTGTTTTTTATGATGTTTTTTGGTAGGAAGTGCCAAATAAAATAGATAATGTGAGATCTCGTTTCAATTTAGTTGATACCTGAACAATACTATGCTCGACTGTGGCCTTTAATGTTAACAGAATTTCATATATATATTCACCAGCAAGGAAAAGCATGGGAATTGATATTGGAAGCAGGCCCGCCGCTAGCTGTTTCGTCGCCCGCGTGCAATACCGATTATGCCGCCCTATTTTATCAAAAAAATGATAATCAATGTTTTGTCATTATGGTGAAAAAAAAAAACAACTTGACAAAGCAAAAAAAAATTTTAATCAAATAAGAACTCAATATTTTTTTTACTGATGTATAAAACTATATACTTAAATATTCATCAACGAAAATGTAACTCTTCTTACCTTAACATTCGCGAAATCTATTATCAACTTTCTTGTATCCAAAATGTCTAATATTTCATGTTCGATTGAAACTACAGCTAAATTATTTAGTCTTTGCTGGAGCATTGTTGACCTCAAATAGTTTTTGTAATTTTTAAATTTGAAAAGGATCTTTCACCAGATGCAATTGAAACCGGCAGAGTAAGTAAAATTCTTAGCGCTATTGCAGTGTTCGGAATGTTGAAATCAGGTCATGTGTGAAAAGATATTGTGATGGAGTTTTGGTTGTCTGCAAAATGCAACTTCAATGCAATGATTTCATTAAATAAATCAATACCGCCAATGTCTGATTCATTAGTATTATGACAATGACTTGAATTATATGAGTCGCCCGATTTGCCGCCCCCTGGGTGCGCCGCCCGTGTGCGGTGCACGCCTTGCACGCCCGCTTACGGCGGGCCTGATTGGAAGTTTGATTTTACCGATTCATAGTTCTACAATCTTTCAAATATTCAAATTCAATATAAAATCAACAAAACATAATACCAAAC
Organism: Plagiodera versicolora; assembly: GCA_037013635.1. Lineage (NCBI taxonomy): Eukaryota > Metazoa > Arthropoda > Insecta > Coleoptera > Chrysomelidae > Plagiodera > Plagiodera versicolora. The sequence goes on along the minus strand of CM072991.1, from coordinate 2,601,213 downwards.
ACAAGAACTATGTCAACATTTCTAGTTATTTTTAGTGCCACCAGGTGTCGTATCGCATATGTTCTTTCGCCAATATGAATGCTATGGATGAATGGATTTTAGAATGCTATTTACCTATAAATAGATCGAAACGACAACGAAGACGTGTTCCGCGTGATTCCTGGACGCACCTCAACCTTGCGTATTTATTTTGGCGAAACTACCTTGAAAATAATTCAAACAACTACGCATATTGCTCAACATTTGCATGTGGTATTTTTTCAAGAATAATCGATGTCGCCTACACAGCTTGAAAAAGAGTATCGATAAGCTCTTCAACTGGTGACGCGGTCGAGTGGAGTAACAGGAAAAAGAGAATAGCGTCACTTCTCTTATAATCGTGTAATGTTACATTGCTTCCTGTGTTAATCTGAATACTAACCGAAAGCAGACACAGCAGCTGCCTGTCCGCAACCTTCTCCGCCAGAAGACCCACCGACAATATGATTGGTGTTGTAAGGGTTGTTGGTCCTGCCGTGAACGTTGTTAGCGCTTTCCCACCACATGCACAGCTCAGAGACATTGGTGAGACCTATAGGGATGGCACCGGCCTCCCGAAGACTGGCTACTACTTTGGCGTCTTCTGAGGCAATGAGGTGTTTCCGTTTCACCAAACCAGATGAATGGATCAGTCCTGTGAGGAAACAGTGTGAAAACTTAGAAGGATATATCGAGTGGGTCATTGGAAACAAAACAGCGCCTCTGTAGGTCGGCAGAACCGAATTATTCGCAACTTTCAATTCATAACATTTGATAAGGAAGTTCATAACTACGATTCCAGGTCATTGATATCATCCACATAAAAACCTAAAATTATAAAAGATCTATGAAATCATTGTTTTTATAGGAGCAGTGAGTTTATTAGGTTGCCATCTGCAATAATGAATTGTTTTTCAGTATGTACTTTGTACATAGAAAATATGGTCAGTTATGTGAGTATTTGAGAATTTTCTGTTATGATGTTTTAAAAATTGAATCGGACACTTATACTTTTCACAAAAAATATTCATATTAGGAGTTCCTATTTGAAATAAAGATACTACTACTACCACCATTTCTGCTTTTGTAATTTATGCATTAAGCAAATCAAACTACAATTTTTTTATCTTCAGCATTTTTTGTATCTTGCTTTGTTTAATAAAAACATTGATTCTTCCTGGGATATTATAATGAAAAAAAACTACAAGACAATAGCTTTCAAGGCAAAACCTATATCAATATGTGATTGTCAAATACCAATATATAATCACATAATAAAAAAAAATCAAAACAAGTTCAATGTACAAATTCATTCAAGTTTTATTATAACTATCGGAAGTTTGCAATAAATGATAATCATAATTATTCAGATACTTCAAGGTGACCTATGATCGTAACATCTTTACCCTGGTTTATATTTGTAACAATTTCCTAAACACTCAACAAGACAGAAAACAAACTAGTTGGGACATTTTTCCACTTATTTCAAAGATTAGATATCTCAAATGTTCACATCAAAATATTAAAAGTAATATAACAAGATAAACTGTCTGATATCAAATATGATTAAGATGTAAGTTGAGTATCAATGATGAACTCACCTTTAATTGGTATGCAGTCTTTTGTAGTAAAGGGAACTCCCAAGAAGGGTTTATCTTTAGCAAGCTTTTCTTCAGATATAAGCTTGGAATCTATAAGTTCATCAACTTTTTTTGCCTCTTTTATAGCTTCTTCAAAGCGATTTGCCACCACACAATTCAATATAGGATTTACTTCACTGATTCTGTCAATAAATGATTGAAGAACTTGTGTAGAAGTAATCTTAAAGAATAATCTATTTTGAAACATTACTCATACATGCATAATGAGCTCACCTTTTTGGTTCTTATTTTTTGAGCTATGGAAGTAGCAGATTCCAACAACAGCAGATCTTTGATTGGTGGCATACTTTTTCCTGTACTTCCATAAGCCAATTCAAAGAACCAATGTACCAACATCTCAATTACTCCACTGAGAAACCTGCATATTTGTTTACCATATTGTGGAACACTTTTATTTTTACTCATTGTAGAAAATTATTTTGTTCACTTGATGTAGGTTTATAATGCTAGATTTCAATTACGAAAAAATAATTAGGAAAATTGTTACACTTCTACTGAATCCCTTGAAGTTAAATGGGATTATATCAATAAAAAACTTCAGTTCGAAGCTGAAATAATAGACAATGCTCAATTACGCCTACCTCTTATGCAAATCGCAAGTAAAACACGTAAACGGTACGAGACAATAACGAGTCCTTGAGACTTAATTCAATAAAAATAACAATAATTTAACATAGGTATGCCCAATCATTTCAAATATAGTAATCTCATTTTTGACATTTGTACCCGGAGACCGGAGTCCGGATCAATTCGAACCAGTGTCAGTGTATCATCACAGAGTACTCTGTGGTATCATAACCACGCATATCTGACAGACATGTCAAACATCTGTGTTGTAAGCGCCGTATGGGTCTCAGGTAATTCTTAATTCAAGAAAATACATTTGACAATCACCACCTGCGCACGTTATGACTCGTGAATTTAGAGTTTGTGGTGTGATTTCGTGAAGTATTCCATAACCTTTCAAAATATGGAGAAAATACTAATATATTTTGATATTTTTCTAAAATTAATTCACCTTTACACCTGTTGATTTTGCGTACAAATCAGTTGTAATGCGTTCCACAAAACTGATAGTTTGAATTACCCAAATTTGGTGGTATTTTCGTATTGATTGAAATCTTCCATGTCCTTTCCTTGAATGAAAATAATTTTGAAATTTACATTATCTATAAATGCTGCTGTGCTGATTGAAATCATTTGAAATTGAAAAAATGTTTTGGTTACGGTGCGATAAAATGGTTATTAGGTAAATAAAAATCTAGAGATAAATATCAGATATCTTTTAAGGTGCGTTAACTATTCAACTGTTTCTAAATGTGATCAATTTCTCATTGGATATTTCATTCATTATATTTATCCATTGTTCTTTTCAATAATGAACCTGAATAAAAGCCCCAGTAAAGACTCCAAGAATGGAAGAGGTAGTTTATTGGGTGAAAAAAATAAAAGCAAACCGACTGCCCTTGTTCCTCCACTTCTTCAGCAAGTTGGAAAACTGGCTGCGGGTGTTGCAAGTGTTAGTGCAAGTTCTTTCAGCTCTAGCTCTGCTACAGGTAAACTTATTGCAACTTTGAAATATTCACATATACAGGGTGATTTATCTGATTCATTAGAGCTATATCGATAACTAACAGAGATATCAACTTGAAATTTTGGTGGCAGCTACAGCTCAATATGATTTCCCTAAAACATTTTTAATAGGCTGTTATTTCTGGTTCTACCGCAAATGATATTGATTTAAAAAGGAATACCCTGTTTATTCTTATATTTTAGAATTCTATGTAGATTACTGGACCTGTTGAATCGCTTCTCTATCGTGATTTTTCGGAGATTTTGACAGATGGACAAACTAAAATGTCTATCATCTACAATATTCTTGATGAAAATTTCAATCTTGGTATACAATTGGGAAAAAATATCCTATCAGGTGCTTCTAAAATTGTTCAACAACAATATTCGACAGGGTGTTCGATATGTATATAAGATGGCGGCGTCTGGCGTGCAACCATCAGATGCAGTCTGTTTGATTAATGAAGATAACTTCAAAGAAAAATATTTTAAATGTTGTCAAACCAAACCTAGTAAAAACCTAGTATGTGTAAAGTGTGGAAACATCTTTCATCTATCATGTGCTGTAAAAAACAAAGTGCAGTGCATAAAGATTTGTGAAACAAGGATTGTCTGCTGTGAATCTGTGATATCTCCTAGTAACATCAACCACCCAAATCAAAATACAATTGATCAAAACTTGAAATACGAGAATGAAATGCTCAAGAAATTATTAATTGAAAAGGATGGTAAATATGAACTTTTACTTGAAAACATTAAACTTCTGAAACGAAGTAACTTCCTATTGGAAGAAAAACTAAAACAAAACAATGACCTGCAGAAACAGAAACGAACAAAACAAAAAACCAATTATCCCAAAGGAGCAAAAAAACACTTCTGCTGATGAAGTAAATACTGCAGGCGAACTCCCTAACTAAATAGACATAGAAATAGAAAGCAAATAAAATAGAAAGATTTTTTCTTTCTATTTACAATTCCTACTCCCTATGATTCTTTCTATTTAAATCGGATGTTATCGCCTATAGAAAAGTGTGTATTATCAAAACTAAAAATATCAACTTCTTTTAGTGGAAAATTTAGAAACTTAATTAATTAATTTTTTAGTAGTTGGTAGCTTTCTAGGTTTACTAGGACTGTTTCCTAAAAGTTTTATACTCATTTTTTAATGGATCCCGTTTTCATAAACTTTGTTCTGGAAGCAGAAGATGAAGAACAAAGGGAACTTCTAAGACTGGAACATTCACGAGACCACAGTAATGTTTGAGTTACCTGAACATGAATTCAGAAAATGCTTTCCTTCAAGTAAGGACTTGGCACGAAATTTGATTGATGAATTAACACCTCACATGAATATGGGACAAAGAAATACCAAGGTTTCAATCACTACTAGAATTATAGGGGCTTTAAGATTTTTTGCACAAGGTTCATACCAAAGAAGTGTAGGTAATGAAGTCAAAGTTGCAATGGCTCCAGCAGACTTTTAGTCGGGTATTGTCTGAAGTTTGTAATGCCTTCGAACAAATTGCTGATCATTGGATACGATTCCCAATAACTATTTTAATATTACGATTTGTTATTTTATGATTACGATATAACCTCTTTCAGTAAAAAAGTAAAGTCACAGAGTAAACTCAAGTCACAGAAAACGAAAGGTTAGTCTCAAATCTCCAAACAATCAAAGAGAGAATCGACAAAGACAAAAGGATTCGAAATTATTAATTGGAAAAGAGATGGGGCACATAGAAAGACCTAAACAGCTCTTTCTATTTGACAAAACTTCGGCCGACCATTTCCAGGCACGAATCCCTGCGAATCTAACCGAATGGTCTTAGAGAGTACCGTTTTTTAGAATTCTCTAAATTAGAAAGAAATTTCCTGTCTATAAATTTAGAGAGTTCCCCTGCTGGTGCAATTGGCAAAACAGTGTTGCCAGTTGTACCTAGTTTCTCTGACATTCTGAAATCGGAAAATAATGCTCAGGAAAGGACTCAAATTAATAAAATGAATGATATTATAAACCTAGAACATGATATTCAAACTGGTGAAAATGATGGATATACTGAAGTGACATATAAAAAGAAAGTACCAATGAAAAAACCTAAGAAAATAAATATTGGTGAAGGCAATGGAATGGAAGACTTTGGCGTCCAGAAGAAAGCTTGGCTTTACCTCTATAGAATTAAACGACATGTCACGGATGATAAAATCTTTAAGTTCATCAAAGATCAAGAAATCTTCAAAAATGCGGATGTTATAGTCAAGGAGCTAACAACCGATGTAAACCAAAATAAATGTTTCATGTTTGGAATCGACTACAGATTGAAGGATGAAATTTGTAAGCCGTCATCCTGGCCTCGATCTGTGGCATATAAGAGATTCAACTTTCAAAAATATCATCAATACGAACGAAGAGGAGAGGATTTTTAGCTGACTCAACATCTACTGCTGATGAGCCTCCCATATCAAACTCTCTGCCAAAAACAACAACCACTATTTCAATTATTCACCAAAATGCACAATGCATCAGCAACTGTATTAACGAAATAAGTGTACTTCTTGAAGATTTCAACGATAACTGTGTGCTATGCATCACTGAACATTGGCAAACCTATGATCAGCTAGAATCTCTGGGTATTCCTCAAATGAAACTAATTTCATGTTTCTGTAGACCACCCAACATGCAGGGAGGAGTCACTATTTACTGTGTAGAACGAATGGATGCTAAACCAATGGATAATTTCAGTGGACTTAATGATGAAAGAATTTTTGAATGCTGTGCAGCTGAATTTTCTGTAGATAATATTAAATTCATTGTTGTTTGTATTTATCATCCGTCAGGAAGTAACAATGAACTATTTTTAACAAAGCTTGATGAAATGTTGGAATCACTGTTTGAGATGAAATTGCAAGTCTTCATTACGGGTGATTTCAACATCGATATGCTTAGTTCCTCTAAGTATTCTAGACAATTCTCAAACATTGTTGAATCCTATAATTTCAAACTAACCATTAATGAAGTTACACGGGGAAACAAAAAAACCGGTAGCTGTCTGGACAATATTATTACAAACAGGAGAGATGAATATAGGGTAAGCAATATGAATACCTGCATATCTGATCACTGGACTCAGTGCCTATCATTCAACATGAAAAATAAAGTGAATGAATCAAAAACCAAAATTAGATTTTTTTCTGAAAAAGCAATTGAGAATTTCTGTTCTGATTTGAAAGGTGAACTCTTTCAGGAAGTATTTTATGCATCCTCGGTCGATTTCAAATACAATAAATTCATAAATATTTTCTTAACATACTTTGACAAACATTTTCCAGTCAAATTCATAACAAAACAGAGACGTACCAAGTTTTCACTAAAAAGCCCTGAATCGATAGCAATAAAAAATCAAATGATATTCTATCAAAATCTATCGACTGAATTACCTGTATTTAAAGAATCTTTCAAACAATGTCAGATACAGTATAATGAATTACTGAAAGAAGAAAGGAACAAACATTTTGAGAGAAGATTGGAAACCTCAAGAAACAAATCACGAACGTCATGGCAAATAATTAAGGAACTCACCACTAATAAAAAGAACAATAACACCTTACCGCATTTCAATGACCTAGATGAGGGAGTCAACCAATTCATAGAATTCTTTAACCTTAAAGCAACTACTCTCATCTCTGAAAAACTACCAAACACTTATAATTATATTTGCGATATACCTTTCAATGACACAAAATTATTGTTTGATCCAATCACCAGTGATTCATTACAAAGAATGATAAACAAAATGGAGAGCAAAAAAAGTGCAGGATATGATGAAGTATCAATATATTTATTGAAAAAATGTTTTGACTGCGTAATAGAACCTCTTGTACACATTATCAACACATCACTTCAACAAGGTCATTTTCCCTCAAATATCAAATTTGCATTAGTACAACCCTGTTTTAAGAAAGGGGATCCTGAGTCATTTGAAAATTATAGACTTCTCAGTCTACTCAGCTCTTTCTCTAAATTCTTTGAACTGACCGTTTATGAGCAAGTTGTTGATTTTTTAAAACGCCACAACCTATTTAGTAAAAGTCAGCATGGCTTTCTGGGAGGCAAAAGCATTGAAACTGCGTTATTCGAATTAACTGATAACATATATAATAGCCTTGATAATGGAGATATGGCTTGCGGTATTTTCCTGGATCTTTCCAGGGCTTTCGACTGCATTGATTTCTCTATACTATTAATGAAACTTCGCCATTATGGAATCCGAGGGATTGAACTTAACTGGTTTGAATCTTATATCAATGGGCGAACACAAGCACTTCGGATCAGAAATCAGAAAACAGGACAGAAGGTTTTGGATGTCGGTCTCGGGGTACCGCAGGGTAGTGTTTTAGGTCCACTCCTTTTTATAGTCTATTTCAATGATTTTGCTATGCTTGCTGACCACAATGCAACAATAATAAACTATGCTGATGATAGCACATTGCTGCTCGCTGCAGCAACTTTCCCAGAAATATCTAAAATTGGATGCGCAATTATGGAAAGGGTCGAGAAATGGTTCAGGAACTCCAGACTTATTTTAAACACGGACAAAACGAATGCTGTTCTCTTCAAAACAAATCAATCCCTGACCACTCCCAAATATATTAAACTGAATAAAGAAGAAATCTGTTATTCAGGCCACATCAAATGCCTAGGAATTATGCTTGATGAAACATTGAAATTTTCGTACCACATTGACTATCTTGCCAAAAAACTAAGCCAAACATGTTATGGGCTAAGAATTTTAAACAAGAACGCCAATAAATCTATTGCTAGAACTTTTTACTATGCAAACTTCTACTCGAGAGCAAGATATGGTATTATTTTATGGGGTGGCACCAGCAGCGCCAATAATATTTTTATAATTCAAAAAAGAGCCATAAGAATACTAAATAATTTACCTTTCAAAGAATCCTGTAAAGGTCATTTCAGATCACTTGAATTCCTCACCATACCTGCTTTATACATCTATGAATGTGTTAAATTCATTTTCAACAACAGACATTACTTCAATAAATATGAAATATCACACTCGTACCACACCAGGCATAACATTAACTTCAATGTACCATCTCATCATTTGTCACTCCTTGAAAGAGGAACCCTATATTCATCTATTAAGTTTTATAATCACTTACCTCCTGATATTTAATCTAAGGAAAACTTTCAAGCAGTGAAAAAACCTCTATTAAAGCTACTTACTGAATTAGAACCAGTGTTGAGGAATACCTCAGTAGGTTAATTTGAATCAAAGCATTTATCCTGATTCATCTTTTGTGTACTATTTTTTTTTGACTGGCTGTTACATTTCCCTATGTAATACGTGCAATAAATTATTTATTATTATTATTATTTTGGTTTACTTTTCAGAAATTTGAAATACCAATACATTTCAAGTTGATATCTGTATTAGTTCTCCATAAACCACTAATGAATGCATATGTACACACCATACCAAAATGATTAATAAAGATTAGTATTATTAATCAGTTTGGTGAATCACCCTGTATTTCTCCCTTTATTACTCGATATTGAATTATCAATAAGTGGTATATTGTAATAGGAAACCCTCGCAACAAATGTGCTCTTCAACCTGGCCATTCCCTTATGGACTGGATCCGGCTCGGAGTGTCTGGAAAAGACCTGTCTGGAGTAGGTTCTCGTGCTGGCCACATATCGGTATGTTTCAAAAAACCGAAATATTTAGTAAATCAAATTCAATCAATCCATATTTCGATGAAAGGTTCTGTTGGTACCTACATAGTTTGACCAAAAACACTCGAATTTGGTAATTTTCTCTATAATAATGAGAATGTGTCAGTGAAATCTTGCTTAAAATGTTAAGCCAACAAGTCCAGCTTAGAAGAAAATATCTCTTTTTCCCCTACCAAATATTCAGAATTAACATTTTCACCCACCCTTAACTGACCGTACTGAAAAAAAAACTAATTTGGCAAGTAACATTAAAAGTTGCAAACTTTCTTGATTTTTTATTTCGTATATCGGTATCTTTCAAAAAACGCAATTTGAATTTTTTTTTTATTTTTCTGATACCTATTAAAGGGCTGGTCATTTATTGTACGTTTTTAAAAATGCGATCAAAAGAGTATGCTTTGATTTTTTTTTGTTTGTTTTGAAGCCAAAAGTATCCCCATCGACAATGAAAAGAATTTCGTTCATGTGGCTCCCTCTACTGGCCTTACAGTATGCCATTCGGTCACCCCAATTAGTGATGACATTTTGAATTACCTCGGCGCCAATTTCACTCAAAACAGTCGTAATGTTGTTTTTCAAAGCTGGAATTGTCTCTGGATTATCCGCATAACATCGGTCTTTAACGGCACCCCACAGGAAAAAGTCCAGCGGTGTCAAATCGCAGCTACGCGCAGGCCAACTGACATCTCCTAAACGGCTGATTATGCGGTTGAATAGAATAGAATAGAATTTTATTGACTACCTTATGTACATTCATACATTTGTAGCATGTCAAATTGTTACAATTCGGTGCAAATAATATATAAACCAACATACAATTAAAAACAAATAATATACAATCAAAACAAATTACACATTGACATTCATCTCAGAAGTGCACGCTCAGCAGGCACGCTCCCTGCATCAAAATTGTGACCACTAACGTGAACCAGATATTCCGATATCGAATAAAAGCAGTTTTCCTCAAAATAACTTTTCATTACTCTCCTGAAAAAAAAAAAAAAACATATTCATAGTTCTAATAGTGACAGGCAGAGCATTATACAATCTGAGATCATAAGAATTTTTTTGTGATTCGTTTAGTCTGAAACGTCGAGGTCTAATAAGATCACTATTGCGTGTGTTGTAATTATGTAAGCTAGATTGCTTAGGAAGCAGGGGAGATTTCTTGTGAATCTCTAATAGATTTGTATAAATATACATAGAAGGTACTAGCATGATTCTGTGATTTATGAATGAATCACGACACGAATCTCTGTATCCAATTCCAACAAGAACTCTCAGCGCCTTTTTCTGCAATATGAAGAAACATTGTGCGTCACCAGAATTTCCCCAGAGTAGGATACCATAAGAAATATGAGATTGAATCAGTGAGCAAAAAACAACCTTCAATGTAGTGAAATCAGTTATGGGTCTCAGTTGTCGCAACAAAAATAGAGCACTCGACAATTTACTTTTCAAACCCAAAATGTGGCTGCACCAATTAAACCTATTATCCAAGGTGAAACCCAACGACCGAACAGTTGCAATGGCTGCGCCGCAGAAACCACCATGCTTTGTGATTTATCTTTATTCATCAAAAGTTTATTGACACTAAACCAATAGTCTGCCCTTTCTTGTATTTCAACAGATTGTTAAACTTGGTGCGCAGAAGGTCGATCGTAAGTCGGCTTGTATGGCATGTGGCGCCATCTTGTTGAAACCAAAGGTCGTCCACATTCATAGCGGCGTTTTTAGGCCATAAAAAGTTGGTTAACATGGCTCGGTAGCGTTCGCCATTGACGGTAACGGCGTTGCCAGCATCATTTTCGAAGAAAAATGGGCCAATTATGCCACCACTCCAAAATCCACACCAAACGGTGACTCTTGGAGGATGCATTGGTCTCTCTACGATTGAGTGTGGCTGTTCCGAACCCCAAATCCGGCAGTTTTGCTCGTTCACATATCCGCCGATATGGAAATGCGCTTCGTTCGAAAAGATGATTTTTCGACCAAAATCGACGTCATTATTGAGCTAGTCTATGACCCACACAGCGAACTGATATCGAAGCGGATGGTCATTTGCTTCCAACTCCTGAGTCATCTGGATCTTGTAGGCGAATAATACGAGGTCTTTGTGCAGTATTCTCCTCAGGCTGGTGCGACTAATGCTCAGTTGCTGCGATCGGCGTCGAGTTGAGGTCGTCGGATTCTGTCTCACACTTTGGGCCACAGCCTCAATATTCTCGGGTGTGCGCACTGTCCGAGCTCTGGGACCACTTCTGTCATCCACTAACATCCCTTTCTCATGAACTTTCTTCACCAAATCGTATAGTGCCTTCAGTGGGTGCTTTATCACGACCCATATTTCTTTTCAAAATTTGCACAGTTTCGGCGACACAGCACTAATTTTGAAAACGAGTTTTTAAAATTTCAAAACGCTCTTCAAGAGAAAACACGTTGTTTTGTGCCGCAGACGGTATGGCTAATGAACTGTAAAAATTTCGGGTCTGTTGCTCGTTTGCCGTTGTCAAACGACGAAATTCAGAAACGTACCAACAGATGGCCCACCCTTTATAACTTGGCCTATGGTCAGATTCCAGCTCGACGTTGGCTTCTCTGGAACACCCTGTATACCTTTCTCTTGTCGTGTACTATATTTCTGTGTATGTATTCCTAAAACCATATATTGATTGTTTGTTATTCAAAGGTGACCAAAGAAGAATTATCAAAACACAACAAAATGTCCGATATTTGGTTAGCTATAAGGGGCATTGTTTACAACGTGACTGCATACGTGTCATTTCATCCAGGAGGCGCAGATGAGCTGATGAAAGCAGCTGGCACAGACGCCACAGCACTTTTTGATCAGGTATCTACTCATATACAGGGTGATTCTTATAACAAATCCAAAGAACGGACCAATCATTCCTTATCATCCAGTATAGGTTAATCATTTTGACGTGTACGTATATGTTCTCTGTCATTCTTTTAGGTCCACCCTTGGGTGAACTACACACAAATTCTTCAGAAATGCATAATAGGAAAGTTAGTATCAATTGATCCATCCATTAACACAAATGAATTATTCTTCGGCAACATTGCTAAAAATAATTCAAAACAAGTAAACATTGAAGCTGCTAAAGAAGCACCACCTTCTAGTTCTGAAGCAGTGGAAGATTCCATACCAAAATCTCTGATAAATCGGATAGTAGATGATATACCGAGTATACCAAGGTTCGACTGGATTCAAAAACTGAACTCCATAACCGTAATATTTTATACCAGAGCCTTTTCGAATCCCATGATAGAAATATTCCCTCCATCGCCGAAGCAAGTGATAATAGTGACTATAACCTACAATTCGACAACTTTCAGAAATGAGATAGTATTTTACGAGAGGGTCGAATGGCCTTGTTCTACCAAAGTTACTTACGAAACAGGAAAGGTTGAATTGGTATTTCGAAAGAACCATTCGAAGATATGGGATAATTTTGGGGTTTTGCGGCAGACAGAGGAGAGCTTGTCGGATCTAGATTACTCAAAGTGCAACTTTGTTTATAGAAATAAGCTACAAGTGAATCATAATGTGTTTCTCCTGAGGCTTGAAAGAACTGATGGTGCGAAGATTATTATGCCAATTGGACAGCATGTCAGAGCTTCTGTAAATATTGATGGTGAGTTTCAAATACGTCATATTTCCTATTATAGAGTTGAGCTGACTTACCGATATGCCGAGTATACCGTTTCGGAAATAGTTCATCTACAGCAGGAGTGGCCAACAAGTTCCATGAGGGCACGAATTCAATCGCAAGAGTGCACATTGCATAAACGTTCCCCTTCTTACCTATTGAATAGGTCGATTGCGACACAATTTTAAATTAAAAAGTAGATTTTATGTGCACAAAAGTTGGCCTCACCTGATCTACAGTATATGAATTTAATGAGAGCGAAAAGAATAATTTGCTTGAAATTGAGGAAGTGTACGGATTTCTCCTCGAATAGTTCGAGGAGGGCATATCGTGCGACGTTCCTACACATGGACATCTTCGTTACGTGACACTGATTTTTGGATAAATGATGCGATGATTTCTCATGAGATTCGAACGAATGGTTTATTCAATTTAGTGCGTCGTATTAGAAGTAGTAGGAGTAAAATCTATTTTGCTGTTGTCGCCGTGAAAATAGGAGATATATCAAGATAGTTGTGACAGGTCACCAATAAGTGCGGTATTGCTGCTTGTTTTCTTTTCTCAACAAAATGTTTTCGATTTATAAACTATATAAATAATATATTTTTTCATTTATAAAAAATTTTACTATAATCAACGTGATTAGCGGATCAAATATTTCTCTCCAAATAAATTTGGCATCGTTGTGAAGTCATTGTGAAGTGTTGCCATCTGAGGTTGCCATGATAGTTGATTACCTAACCTATTAGAAGTTCAATGGTTATCTAGATACTTTTTATTTTGCACTTATGGCATGGAAAGATAACCAGAAATCTGTCTTCTTCCTCATCTTCCTTAAATGAATAATCTATGCTTATTGAATATTATCAAAATAAAACGACAACTCTTCATAGAAATTAAAGCGAAAATATTAAAATATAACAATTTTCATCATTATATTATGACAAGTACGAAAGTACATATTTTAATAAGTAAATTGCTTACTCGTGCCATTTTTTTATTATTCCAGTGGCGTATCATCATCTTAGATTTTGTGATAGATTATACAATGTTATTCTGTGATATCTTCTACTTTAGATTTCCCTAAATTATCACACCTCTGTCATTTTAGTATTAAATGTGTTGTTAAAACATTAAGGTTGAAAATATCTGATCAACCTGATCAGTAGCCAAAAAACAACTCATTTTCGACAATGTCCGTAGGTCAAGAATGGTCCCGAAGATACACACCCGTCCCGTCGTCTTTATTCTCCCAACTCACTACCAATCTACCCACCACCGACACAGTATGCTTGATGATCAAACGTTACGAAGACGGAAACGTCAGCCGATATCTCACCGATAGACAAATCAACGAGTTGGTCTATCTGAGCGGTCCTCTAGGCGACCTGAACCTAGTGGCTTTGCAGGAGAAAGAGGCCTTTCTGATGTTGGCCGCCGGTACTGGAATTACGCCCATGTTGGAATTGGCTGTGTTTTTGTTGGAAAGGCGGATAAGGAAATGGTGAGAAACATGAAAAAGTGTTCAATGTCATCAACTATTGATATAGGGTGCAATTCACAGTTTCCAGGATAATTCGAATGAAATGAAAATTGAATGAATTAATGATTAAATTCGATTTTTGGTAAAAAAAATCCGTCGTATCAATCGGTTCAATATCGTGCAAAAAATTTCATTCAAAATACACTTAATCGATGCCATGGATATAAGCAATTCCGATAACAGGTATTAGAGCCAAGATTTCGTATCTCTTTCGATGAATTTCCGTATCATCTTCGTTATCAGTTACTAGCCGGGTTCGAACGTTCGTCGAATCCTCCCGTCCCTTTAGAGATTGTTTGTACTATGTATCCAATATCTCAACAATATGAGTAACCAAAAACATTTGTTTGGCCCCAACGTCTCATCCCTTCTATGCCAGATAGGGAAATGTAAATAATATTGCTGGTCGCTACTTCTATTGATCATATTAAATTATGCTCTGACAAAAATTTCATGATATTTGATGTGTAACAGAGCGACTGGATTTTACTAAAATAGTACAAGTTTGGGTGCTCTGCGAGTGTTGACCATTTCATACTTGGGGATATTTCACATCATTCAAGATAAAATGAACAATAAGTGTGTGAGTTATCTAACCTGGATTGAAAAAAAAAATCAATTCAGGCCAAATGAACTCGGGAAGAAACAGTGGACTGTAAAAACTGTTGCGGGTGAATTGAAAAAATAAATTAAAACGGAGAATATAAGAAAATGAAACGAACTCTCAGATTTTACCTTGAATAATAATAATAATGAATAATTTATTGCACGTATTACATAGGAAAATGTAACAGCCAGTCAAAAAACACACAAAATTTGAGTAAGAATATATGGTTCCATTTCAGTAAGTAGCTTTAATGGAGGTTTTTATTCATTGCTTGAAAGTTTTGCTTCGATTTGATATCAGGAGGTATAAAAATAAGTGGTTATAAAACTTGAAAGATGAAGATAGGGTTCGTCTTTCAAGGAGCGACAAATGATGAAATGGTACATTGAGGCTACTGGTATGCCTGGTATGGTATGAGTGTGATATTTCATATTTATTGAAGTAATGTTTGTTGTGAAAAATGAATTTAATACATTCATAGATGTATAAAGCAGGTATGGTGAGTTGTTTGAAATGTCCTTTACAGGATTCTTTGAAAGGTATATTATTTAGTATTCTTATGGCTCTTTTTTGATTTAAAAAAATATTGGCGCTGCTGGTGCCACCCCATAAAATAATATCATATCTTGCTCTCGAGTAGAAGTTTGCATAGTAAAAAGTTCTAGAAATTGATTTATTTGCGTTCTTGTTCAGAATTCTTAACTCATAACATGTTTGGCTTAGTTTTTTGGCAAGATAGTCAGTGTGGTACGGAAATTTCAATGTTTCATCAATCACAATGCCTAGGCATTTGATGTGGCCTGAAAACAGATTACTTCTCAATTCAGCCCAATAGAGTTAGGAGTGGTCAGGGATTGATTTGTGTGAATAGCATTCGTTTTGTTTGTGTTTGAGATAAGTCTGGAGTTCCTGAACCAGTTCTCACTTATTCTAGTTATTTCTGGAAAAGTTGCTGCTCGTTCTAAATTCCGTGGTGGACTACTGGGGCTGACCGGCCAAGATCATAGAAAAAAAAAATAACTGCTTGGTTATTTGTTGTCGGTTTTCAGCAACACACTGGATTGTTTGCAGAAACTCTATGGACTAGTAAGCGTATGTGGAAAGAATAGATGAAAAATTGAATTGTATGAATAAACTGAAATTGAATCTCAATCTATAAATGAATGAAATCGAATATAATCAAAATTGAGCAGATATCTAGCAAGGTTGTCCGATTCTGAATTAAACAGGTAAATCTGAGAGTAATCGCAAAAATATCGTTGTTTTTCAAAGATTCATCTAAAAGGACAAAACTTACACAACAAATAACAAAAAACAGAACATAGGAGAGCGACTAAGTGTTTAATTTTGGATATAAAGTGATTGTGTACCATTTTATAGCTATGTTAATAATTAATCAACATTTAGACGGTGCAGAAGTGTTTTATTCGAATGTACACATTCCCAATACTGAGAACAACAGTGGTTAAAAAAAGCCAACAAATTGTTTATGTGTGTGGCAAATAATTGCATCAGAAAAATACTTATGAACGAGTGAATATTTCGTAAGGTCTCTATTCAGTGCTTACTGAAGCGTTACCAAACAATACTACGACTGAATTTCTTTCTTTCCCCAATGCATTTGCTATCAACGTTACTCATCTTCTCATCTATGATATGTAGTATATGTTCTTAATCAGTCGTAAACGCGGTTACGGGATAAACAATCAGAACTTCATATTTTTAACCGACAGTCATATTTAGCGCGGTATCTCACTGCTATTGGCGAATGAACATAAGCGATACGCCACCTGGTGGCACTAAAAATAACTAGAAATGTTGACATTATTCTTGTGTTTGGTATTATGTTTTGTTGATTTTATACTGAATTTGAATATTTGAAAAATTGCGAAACTATGATAAAATATTAATTCCAATGCTTTTCCTCAAGCTGGTGATATAATTATCGAGAATAGATAGATGAAATTCTGTTTACATTAAAGGTCACAGTCGAGCATATCATTGTTCAGGTATCAACAAAATTGAAACGAGATCTCACATCATCTATTTCATTTGGCACTTGTCAAGAAAACAGCAGAATAAATAAATACTATAAACTCATAATTCATTCCATAATATAAACCATTATCTTGTCAGCAGTGGAAAAATTAAATTTTCTCCATGACATTCAAAACTTCTTCACCTTCATGAACACTTCTGAAAGTGTTTGTGCCTTCAAAGTATCCTAAACTATATCTTGCCATTCAAATCTAAAAACAAAACAAATTATCAGAATCCTGTATACATTTTGATCGAACATTTACATTCACAATAGTAGTCTAACCTCGTATTACTTTCAATATAATCCAATTAATAAAACAAATGATAACGCTTAAGTACCACTTTTAGAAAAATGAAAATACATACATATTGACACCCTAGCTCACTGCAAAAGTCTGAAAGTATTTTCATTTTAAACTCACACATTATTAACGAAAAAACACATAAGCAATGAAACTATCCAATGTCAACATTTACGGTTCTGTGACTGCCCACTTTGGCGCTGCAATCTTAAATTCATTCGCCAATCCCGGATGTCATGAACACTGGATTCATTAAAACTGAAAGAATTGAATAATTGAACGACGAAAATTTTGAAAAGATGACGAAAAGATGAGACATTCGGACTTTTTAATTGTACCTTCTATATTTATAAATATATCATAAAAATGTTGATTGACTTCTGGAAACAACTTCCTCTCTTGTTTTTCAGTCAGTTCCTGAGAATACTATTTTTCAATAGAACTTCTCGAGATATACCATTTAAAGATCAACTTGATAACATGGAAATCAACGATGATAGGTAAGTATGAATATGATAGTGTGAATGATAGGTATATGTGAATAATTTCAAAAAAAATATGAAGAGAATAGTTTATCTGACGCCAATGCATACAATATACAGAAATATTCTATATAGAAGAATTTTCTTTATGAGTTCAATAGAGAAAAACGCATTATAGTGAACAACGTTTCAGTTCTGTTTGCCCAAACTAGTCAATTATTTCTTGAAGGGAACAATACAATACTATACAATATATTGGTAATCTTATTTTCTTCGACTTGCTCTTAGTCATCAATTTTGGTGATGATTCTGGCAAGACAAAATTTACGGATTCTCTATTCCATAACTACTATAACTTTTTCGATTGAAGGCTCATCTTGAACTGGATTTTTTTAGACTGAAAATAGACCACATTCTATCGGAACCAAATGACGGCTGGACCGGCATGAGCGGTCATGTGAACAAGGAAATGTTGGAAAACGCCGTTCTCGAACATATCAAAGATACTGGATACACGATAAAGGATATTTTCACTTTCATTTGCGGCCCCAATAACTTTGTTTCTCTTTCACTGCACGAACTAGAAGAATTACAATTTTCACAAGACCAGTTGTTCTGTTTTCAGGGTTAGGTGCACATCGCATAATCTCTTTGAAAATTAAATGGTGCTTGTCAGCCTATCACTAACTTGTAATTATAAAAGTAGATACTAATATAGACACACTAAATTATACGAATATTACATGAATTATTATTTGTTGTTTATTGTGATAAACTTGGATTTTGTTTTATTATATATTTTTTTACTGTTCGATATTTTTTTCTTCAACTTCTGTGCCCATGTCAATTTTCAATTCATTAATTTATTCTCCATCTGCCGAGATTTTTTTCATTATATTTCAGATTCCATACGGATAAGAATCCTCATAGGTGTTTTTTCAAAAAAAAATCTATACAATTTGTCATACCGGGAATATGTATATTATTGAAGGGTAGATTTCAAATCACAATTCTATAGAACATTCTTTATTATGCGAACAAAAACATCTACAATATGAATAAATTCAGTCTGTAACGATTGTAGATAGGTCACATTGAAAAAATATTCTTAAGCCTGCAATACCTATGAAGCAATATTATTTTATTCATGACAGATGGATACGATATTGATATGAATAAATTTATATACAAAAATAATTTACAGAATGCTTCGGCATTTCAACTCTTTGAATTCATATTACCTATGGCATTCTTTGGATTAGTGAACACAATGTATGTTCTGTCCACTTTTCGAATACATATATAATTCATTAAACGCATCTAAATGATGATGGTTCTCAAAAGGTAAAGCTTAGGTTGCACATCCGTACGTAAAGACTTTATAAATCACTCTGAATATATTCAACTGAGACTGATATATGTTTTGAATAATAAATATATTAAAATTAATCATTTGGATTATTAAGAAATTCAAACAGTGTTTGGACTTGCTTGTTCTACTCCTGTTCGAATATCACAATATTCATTCATTTCAAATAATTTGAATGTTTTTTCACTTAACGTATGACAAGTAAAAACAAACAGTTATTGTCAATGTCTGGAAAACACGCAATATGGAGTGATTTGAAAATAGTCCAAGTATCTGAATAAATGTGACTTCGAAATAATGACTAGAAATCTTCACTGAGAAAAATTAATTCGTTTTATACAGGGTTTATCGCGTAATCCATCCGTTAAAAAGATTCGATATTTCTATCACTAAAATTTGGAAATCATATGAGTAAAAAGGAATACATGTGGAATATCGCCGAGCGTAACTTTTGTTGTTTTTGAAATTGTGTGTTGACTTACATGACGTTCCAATTCTCTAATATATCAGATTTGCTTTTGAAAGTTCAATTGGCTGGTTCATTTATACATCAATCGTATCATTTCGATTATTCAACAGTCATTAGATTAATGAACATCATTGACTTGTTTTCTCATAGGATCGCAAAAAAAAACGCCAAATTCTAACAAATGGGATACCTGATGAACACTGCATGAGATGAAAAACTTTATTATTTTGGTGATTTTCAGATTCTGTTTAAGCTCTTTTTGGGTAAATCATACAGTGTATAGATAAAGGATAAATTATCTAAAAAATGACAAGCCTTTTGAAAAAATACACGTCAATTTTTATTTAAGATTTAAGATGTCCATATTTTAACGTTACAATCGCGTTGACGACGTCATTGATGTATCGACAATGACGTCATTTCTTCAAATTGCAACAGCTATTTTTTATAGGGTCATTAGAAAGAGCATATTTCTCTGCTTACGTTCAACTATAAGTTCTTATATGTACATAAGTAAATTTTCAAGAAAATCAATGTTATGACAGTACTCTACAAAGTTGATTAAACTAATTGAACAAATGTTCAAATTCAAGTCCTTCCTAAGCCATACAGTGTCCAGGACGGTCAATAAATCTCAGTGAATCCTTATTCGAGTAGTTTGTTCAATTACCCGAATGAAGTAAGCTCACTTGAAAGAATTAATTCAGTAATTTTCTCGAAAATTTCCCCATGTAAAATGGCAACATTTTTGGCATAACATGAACAGATAAATACGCTCTTTCGAATGGCACTACTATGTAAAATGGCAACATTTTTGGCAAAACATGAACAGATAAATACGCTCTTTCGAATGGCACTATCAAAAATAGCTGTTACAATTTGAAGAAAATGTTCATGACGACATAGCCTGACATATCAATGATGTCGTCAAGGTGACTATAACGTCAAAAAATGATATAGAAATTGACGTGTCCGCGGATTTTTTTATAGCTTGTCATTTTCTAGATGATGAATTTATTCCCCACTTTATGCACACACTGTATATTTCATTCAAATTGAACTAAATTTGCTTAAATGATGTTATACTTCATTGTAATTTGTTCCAAACTTTGTAGTTCCTGTATAAAACCTATATAAAAATAGTATATAAATCATATGGTTGAAGAAGACCCGAATCCTTCCAACCAGTGACATACCCAATTCTACAAAACATTTACCAACTTCTCAAGTCTAACCGCCAAAAACTCCATCCCCATTCCTGCCCAAATAGCCGGGCCAACGTTGGTCTTCCTCACGTAAAAATCTCGCGCACCTCTCGTTCTGCGAATGTTCCTCGCATTCGCATTCCAATCTCACCCGATACACTGTCATCAAACTAGGTCTCAGCTTCGCCAGTTGATTGAAGAAACTGAAGCTGTTCCTCAGCCGTTTCTGCTCTTCCACGCATTCTCTGCGGAACAGCGGCTTCTGGTCCTTGTAGCCGCGAGCTGTGAAAGCAGAAGAAGAAGACGAGTGTGTTCCGTGGTCGGCTATTTTGTCCTCAATGCAATCGCTGAGATCTTGTTCGAGTAGTTCTGAATTTGGGATTGCCGGCAGTTGCCGATACAGGATGAAAACTAGGTCTATGGAGTTGGTTCCGTTCGTGGTGTTGAACGAGTTCAAAATGGCGCCTACTGAGGATATTCTTGCTAAGCTATCAAACGTGGCGTTCACATTTCTCTTCGTTCTGTAACCACTGTCAATCCAATCTTTCAATTCTTTCTCGGATTCGAGATCCCATAGAGTTGTTGAAGAGTTTTTGGCGTCTTCTAACTCCTTGTTTATGATTTGCCGAATCTCTTCTTTTTCTTTGATTTTGTCAACGTGGATGTTGACGTCTCTTTGCTCGAATTTAGACTTCTTAAGCCTTCCTAAATGTGAGGAATAGAAAGGATATATACAGTTCTCAAACTTAAGACGGCAATATTGCTATCTTCGTTATTATTGGAGCTACAAATTCTTTTCTGATTACGATGATGAAGACGTAAAAAGCGAACGTCGCATTCAAGAGTATTTTAAAAATCGTTAAATTTTTTTAAATAGTACACCAAGTTTACAATATTCTCATTCGATAGAATATCGAATTCTAAATAAGAATGCTTCTATGAACTTCTAATCTAAACTCAAAAATATAATTTTTTCATTACTTCAGGGGTCCGAAGGATATACTGCAGCCGGAGGCTTATTATATTTCCCCTATCATTGCGATACCCTAAAAAATATTGGTCACTAGGTTTTAGGGTTCCCACATTCTCTAGGTTTAAATCAGGTTCCCCTAGTTGTACTACTCTTCCATAGTTTAGTGCCTCACAATAGCACAAAATGTGTTCAATAGTCTCAAGTTCTAAGCCGCACAATGTACAGGTCTGGTCACCTTTTTTGTATGTGTGTTCTAACAGGAGCATGTCCTGTAAGGAGACCTGTTACTAGTCTCATCTGATCTCTACTCAATCTAAGTATCTCATCAGTTTGTTTTTCACCTGTTATCTGAATAACAAGTTTACTCTATTCTTATCCTGGTGTGTTATCCGAGGCATATGACCTTCAGAAATTTAAAAAGACTTTGACTCATCTTCTAATGGAGTTACCAAGTAGTTTCTTGGGTACTCCCAGTACTGGTTCCGGGCCAAAGTAGGGTGTAGCTGACCCCTCCCTAGCTAGTTCGTCAGCAATTTCGTTGCCTTCTATTCCACTGTGCCCAGGTATCCAGATCAGTTTGATTAACTCTGTTTAACCTTGCCAGCGTCAGAAGTTCGTTGATACATTCCCAGATGAGTCTGGACTCTATCTTATAACCTGCAAGGGCTTTCAGGCAGGCCTGACTATCCGAATAAATATGGATATCAAAGTTATTGATGATTTTTCGAATTTAATGAGGTGGCTGTTATTTCATAAATATTATTTGTTTGCTATACAAATGTCAAAAGAAAGTTTCGCTAGTTAACAATTTACAATTTGTCCACCTTGGAAAAAAAAGTCTTTTGTGCATTTACAAATCGAATTTGACGTCTTAGGTTACTTGAAAGATCTGTTTTAATAACTCAATCAAGAATTTGATGCAAGAAAGTGTACTATGTTCATGAACCATTCACAATATCCTAAAAAATCAAAAATTTGTGCCGTACAGGTACAGACTTACACAACGGCTCATCAGACTCAATAACAATTTTTGGCTCTTGGTTTTCTAGAGTGACGAATCAAATTTCTCCAATGTTCAACAGGAAAAACGGCCACTATTAGAGCTGAAAACTCCTATGTTCTTCCATCCTTGTAACTCTCATCGACGATTCAGTGTTGATGTTTGGTGTGGTTTGATCGGATCAAGAATTGTAGACCCTGTCATTCATGAAGGCGCATTAACTGGTGTGCGATATGTCGAAAATTCCTGAATAATCTGAATCTGATGGATAAATAACAGATCTACTTTGAACAAGATGGAACTTCTGTCCATAATGTTCACCAGATTCATACTCTTCTACAAAATGTATTTGATGAGAAATATTCAATAATCAACTGACGTCCCTGTGCACGTGCCTCCTCGGTCACCAGGCATAACGCCTATAGATTTTTCAATTATTGATATTTGAAAAATGTGGTTTCCAGTAAAATATTATCCATACTATCGATGATCTTGATGTTAGACTCATTGCAAAAGGTTGATGCTTTTTAGCAACTCATTAAATGTTGTTTTTTCAAGGTTTATAAAATTATTTGAATAACCGTACTGTTGAAAATCATAGATACTCCTCATATTTTATGATTTATGATAAATTAAAGATACGACAATAACTTTGACATTTTTAACTTATTCATAGGACTTATTCAATTTTCCATTGATTGAGAATATTTAATTCTGAGTGTACCACTTCGAAGTCTTTAACGCGATGTCCAATTCTTGTTCCGTTCTCATCATCGTAATTAGCGAAGAAAACGCCATTTTCTTTACTTTGTAGCTCCAGTAATAACGAAGATAGCAATAGGGCAGACTTGAAAAACCTGGAGTTCAGCTAGTTTTGGTAAAAAAAAAATGTTGTCTTTGTCGTCAGAAATTCAACATAAAATATTGAAAATCTTGGACTGACCTTCTTCGTTCTTGATGAATGTATCCTTGATTATCTCTGTCGGTACATAATCCACGTCGTGAAGCAACCTATTCCTTGATAACTTCAAATTATCGTATCCGTAAACACCGTTTTGCCTCTCAGATAAATTCTTCTTCTTGCTCGCTGATTGGCTGTTCATTTTGGCTCTAGGCTCCTTACTTCTCGGATCCCTGTTGGAAGTTTTTTGGTTTCTGACATAAGTGACGGCATCTTCAACAGGATAGTCGTTGAAGCTTGGTTCTATTTTATCCAATAACAAATTCCTTTCGGGTTCTGTCCAGTCAGGGTAGTTTTGGGGATCCTGAATTTATTGAATTAAAATGTTATTGAGGCTTCGAATGATATTTACACGATCGATTAATATTTGAGAAAACTCACAACTTCCTCAATCGAAGAAGTTCCAGTGTCACCTATGTCGATATACTTCTTCATCGCGCTTGGGTTTAGGTTCTTATGCCTGAAACTCGACGATCCATATTTCCGGATGCCGATGGGTACAGGATCGACGCTATAAGATTCGTCCACCTCAGACTGTCCTGGTGGATCTATGTCAATTTTCGAATGTACTCTGTGATACTCCCTGAGCAGCTTAAGAGGTGTCTTTGTAATGTTGAATTCTTTGGATGAGTTTTTAGCTGAAAAATTATGTTTATAGACGAAATATAGTCTATCCATTTAAGAAAGATAGTTCTGACGGATTTGATTACCTTTCAATGCCATTAGTGCAAGATAAAATGTATCTAGCTGACCATTGAACTTCTAATTGGTTGAGACATAGCTAGGAACATTTAAGCATCAATAATTATGGCACCTTTTCACAGTGAACTAAAAACGATGCCAAATTTATTTGGAAAGAAATATTTGATCCACTATCAAAGTTTGTTAGTTCTAGTAATTTTTTTTTTCGAATTTAATATTTGTTTTTAACATTGGTTCTTATACACTGTGTCCAAGATAAGAATGAACAGCATGGGGATATCGGAAACCATAAGAGATACGGAGATGATTAAATTAGAGAAAAGTTGCGCATTTCCTAGTCCAACAATGTGCCGTTCAGAAAGTTTCGAAATTCCAATTAGTTCCGGAGATATGCCTGAAAAAACGAAAGTCGCCGATTTCGTTTTAATTTTTTTCTGAAGTTATTTGAAGAGATACAAGAGAACAAAAGACACTTTCTCATTGCCATTTCTCAATCCCTACAAAACAGCGTTAAGAGATTTTTCGTACGACGTTTCGTTTCGGAGAAACCACCATCAACTTTATTATTTTATATGGCCCATGGAAAAAAACTACCTTCTATTGAATAGCATATTTTATTACCAATACAACGATGTATGACACGATATGATTCTGCGATATTTAAAACGGAAAAAAATTGTTTTTATTAAAGATCGAACGTTTTGGTGTAGTGTGCGGTGAAATGTTGACTGAGAATGGTATAGTAGGCTATGATTACTCATGTTTCTGAATATTAAATTAAAATCACGTTATTGAAGATTTGAGAACTTCATTCGTATAAGAAGGTATAGGTCTCATCATATGTTAATCAATTAAACTTTTTAGTTAAGAATTTCTGACTAGAAACTTAAAGAAACTAATCTCTATTATAGAGAATGTTCAAACAAATTACCATTATTCTCTAAACATAGATAACACCTTCTAAATGTTGAATTAAAAACACTTCTCAACATATCAGGTGTGATGCACTCGCACGCTTCAAGGATTAGTTTCCTAAACTGATCCACAGATTCAAAAAAACACCGGTAAACATAATTTTTGCAGTACCCCAGAGAAAAAAAAATCTAGCGGAGTGATCTCCGGCGAACGAGGGGGCCACGAAACTGCTGAATGTGTACCTATCCATTTTCCCGGAAATCGGTTCGATAAATACTCCCGCACTATTAGGACATTGTGTGATAAGTAATCATAGCCTACTATACTATACTCAGGGTTATAATTTCACGGCACACTACACCAAAACGTTCGAACTTTGATAAAAACAATTTTTTTCCGTTCTAAATATCGCAGAATCATATCTTGTCATACATCGTTGTATTGGTAATAAAATATGCTATTCAATACAGGGTATTTTTTTTCCACGGGCCATATGAAAAAATAAAGTTGATGATGGTTTCTCCGAAACGAAACGTCGTACGAAATATCTCTCAAAGTTGTTTTGTAGGGATTTAAAAATGGCCATGAGAAAGTGTCTTTTGTTTTCTTGTATCTCTTCAAATAACTTCAGAAAAAAATTAAAACGAAATCGGCGACTTTCGTTTTTTCAGGCATATCTCCGGAACCAATTGGAATTTCGAAACTTTCTGAACGGCACATTGTTGGACTAGGAAATGCGCAACTTTTCTCTAATTTAACCATCTCCGTATCTCTTATGGTTTCCGAGATCCCCATGATGTTAATTCTTATCTTGGACACAGTGTATATGTGTATCTTCCTTTTAATATCTTTTTATCTATTTTATCTTTATTATTGTTGTTATTTATATACAAATTTGAATGTTATCAACTTTTTTGGCATTGTGTGGAATTCCAAATTGTTATTAACTATTATATCTATTGTAAGATTGGGATATACCCTATAATGAAGATTACTACTAGTAATATTAATATGTTCAACGGTTATCAACAGTCAAAGTCATCCATTTCTGGTATATACACCAAAATGACAAACTTGACTTTCTGTTTTGGAGTATCATTGAAAAAATAGACAAAGAGCGACACCGCACCTTGTGGGAACTTGTCACAACTATCTTGATTAAATGAATAGATTTTAGTAGACATCAAAGTATGAACTGCATTCACCTGAATTATAGATGACAAATCCTGGAGGTTGATGGAACTGTCCAAGAACGTTGAGTTTCAAAATTCTAGTAGTATTGAGTTGACTTTGACATGACAAATCGCTGGAGTAATCTGAAAAGAAAGCTATAATAATGGGTATAATGAAAATATACGCGATTCACGAAAAGTTCATTTGTTTGTCATAGTATTTGCTTACGTTATGCAACGCCCTCAACGGTAGTTGGAATCATCAGAAATAAGATTTCTCCTACTAATCCGTTATAGTTTCTGGTGGTTTTTGATACCCTGATTGTGCGGACTAGTAAAGTGAGCGTTCCGACTGATTTTGTTGATAAATAGTTAGGCATTTTGACGCATTTCAAACACGTTAGCAACTAGTCGGAAGAGTTTGTAGATTCGTTGAAAATTATTCTGACATACACGCGCAGTTTGTTTCAATCGTTGTTGGCGATGCTCGTGATTTGATTCAAATCTAAAAGCTTTCAACTGTTGAGTTTATTCGGGAGTATAAACGGAAAAAAGTTTGATTTTCTTGGATTTTGGTGAGGAATATTAGTGAAAATTAACAGCTAGTGCAGCTATCTTCATTACCCAGCGTAATATCTCCGACAAATAAGAAACTGTGAGGATAGGCGTGTGCGCATTCTATCAAATGATTGTTCATATGAATGAAATCACTGACACATCCATTATTGTTTACTGGGAGCATCCCTAATGTTTGTTGTATATTGGGGGTATGATATGAGTTTTTCCTTGTTACTTGCTGTTCATACCCAGGACATATTCTTGGCGATACTGTAATAATGTATTACCTTTGGGAACCTCTTTGTTGATTTTTTCATTGGAGCATTCTGCAGTCCAAAATGAATACATATCAAAACCGTGGGATTCCAAACTCAGAGATAAAGCACTCATTTGGGTTGTCACAGTACCCGTGATGGGTTTATAAATGGATTCCCCTTTTTTACCATCAATAATGAAAGTCTGAAAAAAAAGTTACATACCATACATATAAAAAAATATTAATATTATCTGCACCTGTGTGTAATTGTAGTTGAGAACATCATCATATTTTTGGTAGACTATCAAAAAATCTGTGATATTGTCAAAGTTGAAGTAGCCAGGAGTAGGGCTGATATTAGTTTCGGATTTTGGTCCAGGTATGGTGTAGTTCCATATCTGTTTGAGAGAACTGCCATCTATAGCCACCAAACTAGAATTATACAAGGCTGTAACAATGTCAGGGATTCTATCACCAGTTATATCCACTAGAACTGACTGTGTCAAGATTCCATGGAATTTGTCTTCATATATATTATTCACAGTCAAGTTGGACTGAAAACAAAGAACTTTCAGTTGACTTTTCAAGGTAGTTTGGAATCATTTACCAGTTTTCCAGAGGCAAAATCTGTGATTGAAACTACACTCAAATTTCCTCCCTTGTACGGTGTACCAGTTCCAAAAATTACCAAAGAATCTGTTCTGTTACGTACAAGTATTTGGGGCATGTAAAATGTTTCTGCATTGTCTGGGGTCCTGAGATTTTCAAGCTCTTCTCCAGTTTTGCCAGAAAATAATACCAAATTCCCCTGTTGTTCACCTGGAAATTTGATTTTGGTGAGCTTTGAGGCAATTTTTCAAAAATCATATTGACAATAATTCTTTATACATTTTTTTTGTACAATAAAAGAATAGTGCTATTTGGTTTACCAATTAGTGATGATTGTGAAGCAAGGATATCAGGAATTTTATCATTATTTTGATCAGAGATAAAACTAGCCATCAGTATACTCATATTTCCCTTGTTTCTATGCCAGATAGAAGACCCATTCCTTGAGTTAACAACAATAACAGTCTAAAAATGTATAAATATAATTTGTACAACATCATCAACCTCTTTAATTTACCCCTGCAACTCCAACTGCCAAACAATCCTTCATTTCATCCCCATTAACATCCACAGTGCATTGTACATGAAATATGGTGTCATTCAACCAACGTCTCCAAATTATTTCCCCTGTTACCCCATTTAGGGCTATGATGCCCCCATCACAAGGTGGAGGCACTCCCATGAACATGGGACAGAATATGTCAGGGGGAAGGGTATCATGATCATCTCCTATAAAATCAACCAATACATCATTGATCAGGACCTCCAAATTATGTTACCTGTCCCAAAACCAAATAAAATATCTTTGATTCCATCATCATTTATGTCTATGGTGCGAACAGGTGACTCTGTAGTCAGTTTTGGTAAATCTACAGACCAAATTTCATTGACTTTCAAGTTGTCACAAGGTAGCAGCTTCAAATTTGGTTGCTCTTTCTGAGATCTTTTGATTATCCAGTCTCGAACTTTATCCAAGGGTAGAGGGTAAACTGACACCAAAATTACTACAAAAACAATCAAACCTAGGGTAGAAAAGTGTCAGAAAATCACTTGGTTGATGATATACTTTCACATATTACCAATCAGTGTTGCTAATGCAGCAACCACATAGCAGCAGGGTTTGCAAAATGCTCTGCAAGGAATGCTATTTTTAACTCTAACATTTCTGGTTATCCTGGCAGCTCTTCTTCGAGGTGCCATGAGGGGCCGTTTTACATTCATTTCTTCTGCTAGTTTGTAACTGTTTTTACCTTCTCTGATGAATACTTCATCTTCGACATCGCTCAAGTCATCGTCGTCGAGAGAAATACTTTCCCTTACCTCACCTCTTAGGGTCATTCCAGGATATGTAATTTTCATTTTGGATTACAATCTGAGTTTTTTCTTACTCAACAATCAACTGAATCCTTCATAATTCTTATTTTTTTTACTTTAGTACAGTATAATGGAAGTAAACATATGTTTTTTGATATTGAAAAGAACGGTATGGTTGTAAATAATTTTTGGAGTCTGCTCAACTCCGAAATATTGATTATTATTTGTAGATAGAAGATTAGATTCCATTTGTACATTTTTGAAAGAATAACACAGTTGTTTATAATATGCAAAACAAACATTTTTCGGAAGCATTTCATCTGAGAAGATTAAATTGAAAATGAACAAATACAAAACTTTTCAAGTTTTTGAACTTCAAATCTGATTCAAAATGAGTATATGTAACAATTGGTAACAATATAAAAAAACAAGAAGAATTTCATTATGACGTGAATGTCAACTCACAGAGAGTGCGTTCCATTAAGCGCTCACAACGATCACGACCACGAATTTTGTCGTTCCACTTGGTTCTGTGCGTCATCGAAACGCTCACGCCGACCCACCTATTGAGATGGGGCGTCGTGAGCATGAATCATGACGTCATTCATGACATTTTCGCCACGACCCCAACGGTCGTGGTCGCAATGTGGAACGTCTGAATGAGTGTTTTGGGCGTTGTGAGCGCTTAATGGAACGCACCCAGAGTGCACATATACTCTGGGTGCGTTCCATTAAGCGCTCACAACGATCACGACCACGAATTTTGTCGTTCCACTTGGTTCTGTGCGTCATCGAAACGCTCACGCCGACCCACCTATTGAGATGGGGCGTCGTGAGCATGAATCATGACGTCATTCATGACATTTTCGCCACGACCCCAACGGTCGTGGTCGCAATGTGGAACGTCTGAATGAGTGTTTTGGGCGTTGTGAGCGCTTAATGGAACGCACCCAGAGTGCACATATACTCTGGGTGCGTTCCATTAAGCGCTCACAACGATCACGCTCACGAATTTCGTCGTTCCACTTGGTTCTGTGCGTCATCGAAACGCTCACGCCGACCCACCTATTGAGATGGGTCGTCGTGAGCATGAATCATGACGTCATTCATGACATTTTCGCCACCACCCCAACGATCGTGGTCGCCATGTGGAACGTCTGAATGAGTGTTTTGGGCGTTGTGAGCGCTTAATGGAACGCACCCTCTGTCTGTGGCACGATCTCTGAGGTCAAGTGTCCAAGTGGTCCAACTGTCTAAAAACTGCACTGTAAATACTGTAAACTGTAAACAACAATTCAAAGACTTCTGCTGACGTAGATGTGTGTTGTCTTTGGGGAAATCCATAAATGTAATAACATAACCCACCCCTCTAATTAACGGGATTTAATACTATCCTTTTACCCTACCATATACCACAAATAGAAAACTTACCTGATCTGGTGAAATTGGCACTCTACGGAACCAGAAAACCAAGAAACTCAAAAGAAGAAGAAAGACGTCTGCTGATTACATTTCAGAATGAATCCACTTTATGATTTTATTCAAAGGAACCGAGTTATAGCACTAATAGAGAAAGCTCAGCAGTCAGAAAGTCGAAAGTTATCCCTGGACGACTTTGATTTAATAAGTTTTCCAGATGTTCTCTTGAATTGTCAAGGTCTACATTCACTCAACATTGGCCATAATAATATAAGGGAGCTACCCAAGGATTTATCACCCTTGAGAAACTTGCATCACCTGTCACTCGAATATAATAATTTAGATAAGTTTCCCTTGGCCATAAGAAATCTAACACAACTCATTACTCTGAATATAAGCCATAATCCAATACAAGAAATTAATCAAGATATAGGCATTTTAGTGTCTTTGGAAATACTGTGGTGTAATAGTTGTAGCTTAACAAGATTACCTAGAGCCATAGGTAATTTGGTGAAGCTTGAAACATTAGGAGCTAGGCATAATAAGATTTCCAGGCTGCCTGATGAAATTTGTAA
The DNA here is from genome assembly GCA_037013635.1 of Plagiodera versicolora. NCBI lineage: Eukaryota > Metazoa > Arthropoda > Insecta > Coleoptera > Chrysomelidae > Plagiodera > Plagiodera versicolora. The sequence goes on along the minus strand of CM072991.1, from coordinate 2,570,059 downwards.
TTTAGCTAATTTGAAGTGGGTTTAAATCTTCTACACAGCTTTTTAGTAATTCACCTCTTTTTCAGGTGGTTAACACTGGAAGATAATGCACTGCAGAACCTTCCTAGTCACTTTGATAAACTACAGATGTTGAAACATATCAATTTCAACAAGAACCTGTTTAGTCATATCCCTTTCAAAATAACTAAAATCAAGTCTTTGAAGTATCTTCAACTCCAAAATAATCAATTCGGTGTTTTACCAGAAAGAGCTATGTTTGATATGCCACACACCAAAATAAACCTGCAAAATAATCCTCTACAAGTGCCAAATAATTTGGTGAGTTCAATTAACAAAAGAGCATCAACGGCGTGTCACAAATTGTGTCTCTCTTGCCTGGAGGGTGAACATTTTTGTTCTGTAGTAATGTGTTTGTTGGATGTTCAAGTTGATAATTCTTGTTGTGTTCTGTGGTAGTGAATGTTAAAAAAAACATTATCTACACAATGTGCTACTGTTATCAGTTATTGCTTACTCTCCAAGTGTTTGAAATCAGGTGCAAATGCTCTATAAAGTTAATTTTGTACAAATAAAGTCTGGTTGTATTGTAGGTTTATGCAAACTTAATTCTAACTGGTAAAGAAAGTGAAGTACTGGACATGTATGTGGGATTTGATTCAGATTCGAGTTCTGAAGATTGGGACAACAGTGTGGACAGTTCAGATTTGAATTACTCTGATACAGAATCGGAGGATGAGATTGACAACGAGGAAGTGATGACGCATGTTCCAATTGTGTCAAGATTCCTTATTACATAATATGGTTCACCTTCTCCCTCTTATTGTGATATTGTTATTATTCGATATTAATAGGATTATAATTTTATTTTTTGTTGAGAAGCAGATTTTATTTATTCCCTGATTACTTGAATTACTGAATTGAATTAACGTTATAACTGCAGGTAACAATAGAACAAGAAGAGCATATAACCACAGAGATCGTATATACTCTGTGATATAACTATTGGCTTATTAAAAGAGAAGAAGCAGATTTTGACTTATTTTCAGGTTTATCATTTGTTTTCCAAAATGAATTCGGATCCAATAATTGGAGGTATATATTTACTGAAAATCGAAAATAATGGACTATATCCTTCTTTATTTTTCAGACGAGAAAGAGAAAGTGGAATTTATACATACAAGTACTCAAATTGGAGACTCCGCTGAAACAGATAACGTTAACGAATCAAAAAAACTAGTAGTTGGAGAGGAAACTACAGGAATCGAAGTCTCTGGTGAAACAGAAAAAAATGCAGAGATCCCTAACTCGGAAGAAATTAATTATGATCACAAAAATATTCATTATGAGGAAGGTATTGCTATTTACACTGACCCAGACTCAAAAACACAATATAAATGGGACAAGGAAAAAAACGAGTGGGTACTAAAAAGTGATGTGGTTTATGGTTTTGAGGACGATACCCATATTTATACTGATCCTGATGGCACTAAATACTTCTGGGATAAAGAAAAGAATGCTTGGTTTCCTAAAGTGGATGATGAATTCATGGCCATGTATCAAATGAACTATGGATTTGTAGACAACACTAACACTCAAATTGAAAAATCAGAAGAAAAGAAACCAGAGGAAGAACAACCAGTTAAAATCAAGGGAGAAAAACGAAAAGCTTCTGATCCAATTTGGTTTGAAGTAGACCAGAAGCTTAACACAAATGTTTATGTTTCAAACCTACCCACTGATATAGAAGAACAGGATTTTGTAGATCTTATGCAGAAATGTGGGTTGGTTATGAGGGATCCACAGACAGGTAACTTCAAAGTGAAGCTCTACAAGGATGCAGATACAGGCCATCTCAAAGGTGATGCTCTGTGTACGTACATCAAATTAGAATCCATAGAACTGGCTCTCAACTTACTAGATGGGTACAACTATAGGGGCCAAAAACTCAAAGTGGAAAAAGCAAAGTTTCAGCTCAAGGGAGAGTTTGATCCAAAGCTCAAACCAAAAATGAGGTAATTATTGATATAAATTGTTTAGTTGAATGACTTTTGAAGATTCAACTTCATGAAAACTTGATATCAACAAACTTGAATTATGAATTTATGACTAACAAAAGACCCCCATCATTTGCTTTTTTCCGAAGTTTCAAATAATTATATTATGCAGGAAGAAGAAAGACAAATTGAAGTTGAAGAAACAACAAGAGAAATTATTTGATTGGCGGCCGGAAAAGCAACTAGGAGAGAAAGCCAAACATGAAAGAGTTGTAATAGTAAAAAACCTTTTTGAGCCACAGATATTTGATACGGACGTCAGCCTCATTCTTGAATTCCAACAGGACTTGAGAGAAGAATGTGCTAAGCAAGGAGAAGTGCGAAAGGTGATTGTATATGACAGGCACCCAGAAGGAGTAGCTCAAATCAACATGGGCAGCCCTGAGGAGGCTGAGCAAGTCGTCAGTGTGCTTAATGGTATGTGAATTCAAAATTTTTATGAACTTTAATTTTCCTAATAATTTTTGTTCATTTTTTGGTACTAATAGGTAGGTGGTTCATGAAGAGGAAGTTGACTGCTGAAATTTGGGATGGTAGAACAAAATTCAAGATTGCAGAAACCGATTCGGAAATATCACAAAGGCTTAACAAATGGGATAAGTTTTTGGAGCAAGAAGATGCTGAAGAAAAAAAGGTCGATAATTTATCTGAATAAATTTTTCCAAAATTTAATTACTTTATTCCTACCTTCACACTACAGCTATCGAGGTCGATTCATTTGAGCACTTATTGAAACTGGTGTTATGGGAAAGCAAGATCAAAATGAAAACTTAAAAAGGTCGCCAACTGTCGACTACAAAATCTGTCCGAGATGTACCCACTTCACGGACACTTTTTCCTAGAGAATGTTGCATTTTTCGGCCAACTCAAAGACTTCCCTAGAAGTTTGTCTATTCGTAAAAAAAATCATTTCCCGGACTCGTTACGTAAATTACTATATGTTATCCTTATTTCTTTTCCATTTCAATCAGTGTTTTCCAGTAAAAAAAAATATCACAAGCGAATAAAAAGACTCAAATCCTCAATTTACCGGAAATCAAGGAATGTAAAACTAAATTGGATTCACTGTACGTAGCGAGTTCACTAGAGGTACGGTATAAGGATAATTATAAAGAAGCGAAAAGAGAATATAACAAAAAACTAGAAACATGCTGAGCTAAACTGTACCGAAAGAAAATAAATGAATCAGACAATAAGTCAAAAACCATGTGGAAAATAGTGAGAGAAGTAACAGGACAACAGAATAACAATAAAGGAATAAAAGTACCTGGTGAACCAAAAATAGTAGCAAATGACTTCAATGAATTTATTGTAAATGCAGCTAGTGAACTTCTGTCACAGCTGGAAAATGCGCCTCTTATATGTCACATTGAACCGAATGATAAATCAATGTTCATAAAACCTATAGATTCCTGCGAAATATTAGATATAGTGAAAAAGTTCAAGAATAAAATAAGCAGTGGTGAGGATGAAGTACCTATAGTTGTGATAAAGAAATGTATCAGCCATATCGTAGACCACATTGTGTACATATGCAATAATTCTTTCAAGTATCGTATTTTCCCAGAAGGCTTGAAATTAGCGCTAATAAAACCAGTATATAAAAAAGTGACAGTTATAAAGTTGAGAATTACAGACCCATCAGTTTGCTTTCATCATTCTCAAAGATATTCGAGGCATCCATGAGTAACAGGCTAATTCAGTTTATGTTAGCAAGCAACCAGTTAAATAACTGTCAGCACGGATATATTAAGGGAAGATCAATACAAACGGTAGTATTTCAATTCATTCAAAACATTCTAACTGAGCTTGAAAATAACAATCTGGTACTGGGCATGTTCTTGGACCTATCGAAAGCCTATGATTGCATCAGCCACAAAATACTTCTATATAAGCTAGAAAAGTATGGAATACGAGGTCCTGCTCTCCAGTGGTTTACATTATACCTACAAAATAGAAAACAAAAGGTAGCAGTAACAAAAAATGGCACTACCGAGAAATCAGAACTCAAAATAATACAAAATGGAGTTCCTCAAGGGAGCATTACAGGACCGATACTGTTCATAATATATCTCAATGATCTTGCATGTAATATGAAAGAGTACTGTGATATGACAAACTATGCTGATGACTCTAATCTATTAGTATATGCACAGACATGGCCGGAACTCATAAAAAATGCCAACAGAACAATGAAAAAAGCAAATGAATGGTTCATAGAAAACAGACAAATATGCAATGAAAGCAAAACTAACATAATGCTATTCACAACTAATCATTCAGGTATCAGTCAATCAGAGATCAAGATCAAAGACTCAACTTTAGAAATGCCAACCTATGTCAAATTCTTGGGAATGAATATTGACAACACACTAGGATGGAATGTCCATGTAGAGAAATTATGCAAAAAACTAAATACAGTATGTTACATGTTACAGCCTAAGAGTCATCCTAAAATACTCAAATTACACAACACTAAAAATTGTGTATCACTCTACTTTAGAGACACACATAAGGTACGGAATCATTTTTTATGGCAGCTGTAGAGAAATTACATGGGTATTCACAATACAGAAAAGAGCGTTACGAGTAATCCTAAAACTAAAAATAAGTCAGTCCTGCAGAGGAAAGTTCAAAGAGAACAGAATACTCACTAATAAATATCATACGAGAAGTCTGGAATACACCTACCCAAAACATAGGCTAACTATGACTGAAAGAGGTGCATTTTACAGCTGCATTAAACTATATAACAAACTACGGGATAGCGTGAAAACATTGAATAACTTAAAACAGATTAAGAAATAGGTTTTTGACTTACTTGTCAAAATGGAACCATATAATATAGAACAATATTTAAATTATAACTGTTGAGGGATCTTCACAGCTCAATTAATTTTATGTTTAAAACCTAAGTTTTAAATATGTACCTATTTCGAAATGTTTTGTGGACCTGCTTTGACCATTATTTCACTTAATGTTGATTTACCTGTTGCTCTGTGTATTTTAATATTCCCTAAAATAAAATTTCCTTATTATTATTATTATTATTCTCGAATATCATTATTAGAGTGAATTGAAGGATGCTAGCTTTTGTTGTAATGGGTGACAGAAGGAAAAAGGAATGACAGTGTCTGTATGAGTTGGTTTTCTGTATATAGAAAAATCAAAGTAATCAAACTTGTCAACAATATCAATCCTTAAATCCAGAAAAGGGAGAGAATTGTTCACTGCAACTTCCATAGTGAAGATGATGGCAGGATGTAAAGAATTCTGGAAATTCAACAAAAGGTTTACCTCATCCAAAGTACCATCAAACAAAATACCTGTACAGAAACAGACAAAATCTGTTTTTCTGGATTTAAGGATTTAACCTAAAGGGTGCGTTCCATTAAGCGCTCACAACGATCACGCTCACGACCACGAATTTTGTCGTTCCACTTGGTTCTGTGCGTCATCGAAACGCTCACGCCGACCCACCTATTGAGATGGGTCGTCGTGAGCATGAATCATGACGTCATTCATGACATTTTCGCCACGACCCCAACGATCGTGGTCGCCATGTGGAACGTCTGAATGAGTGTTTTGGGCGTTGTGAGCGCTTAATGGAACGCACCCTAGATGGACTGTAGAGAGAGAGGTATCGATTCCAACATAAGAGTGAGACACAATGATCGAAATCAACTGAGGAAAGGCAAAACATTGTGTTGTTCTTATGGATTTAATAGATGCTAACAACTATTTTTCAAATTTTGGTCTTATTTGAGTGTATATTACTTTCATTTTCATAGTGCATTATTTAGGGTGTATCTGAGATTTGTGCGTGTAGTGAAAATAACTTTTTTTTCATTTGACTTTATATATTATATTATATATTAATAACTATATTTCATAAAGATGACTTCTTGTTCAGGCTATGGTTGTGCCAACAGATTCCACAAAGAAAAAATATATCATTTCATAGCTAAGGCATGCGAGGCTTCAGAAATAATGATTTTGATGTTGTGAGATTCAGATTTCCAAAAAATCCGAGCATCAGGAAAAAATGGTTAGTTGCTATGAGAAGGGAAAACTTCATTCAAGGAAGTGCTGCAAAATTATGTTCTGAACATATTTGTCCTGATGATTACGTTGTTAATTTTGAATCTTTGAAAAGTGGTGCAGTTCCTAGCATTTTCAAATTTCCAAACCATTTAGTGAAGGAGCCAGTCAAGTTAAGGTCTCAAAGGCTAACCAATGCAGTTAAACAAGATATACCTGTGTGTGAGTTCAATAAATGAATAAATCAGACATAAGTATACAAAATTAATTTTGTTCAATCAGTGAAAAATCTACAGAGTGAGCTACTAATTCCGATGTTTGTATAGGGTAACTCGGAACACAATAAATTTATATTGTCTCGAAAAAAAGTTGTAATTTTGACTTCTCGAAAGATCGAACTTTTGTTTATAACAAAATACACGGTACCAAATTTTTGTATTTGTCAGTGAATTCGTCTCGAAAAAAGAGACCGAGAATTCGACCTTTATTTTTTTGTATCTCATACCGAGTTAAGTATACCCTATATACAAATAATCGAAATTTGCCCACCCTGTACATTCGGAATATTGCCAACATTTTTCAAAGCCCACCTGCTTCAACTTTTATTGTACAAAAGAAAAAAATATTTTTGTGCCCAATAAAGTGTATACCTACATGAATATCGTTCTAAAACAATTTTTATTTTTATACCTGTTTGATTTTTTATCGTCAGTTTCCACATAAAAACTTGAAATTTTTTTTAAATATTCAAATCATGAAGCCAAACATAAAGGTGCTTCATAAGTTATCAGAAAGGAGGCAAGCTAAACTCATATTTTTTGAATTTGAGGGCCTATAATGATTAGATATCATACAAAAATGATTCATTATCAACAAATGCTTGGCAGGCAATGGATATTTTCAATTAGAATCACATAATTCTTCGAAATTTTGAAAAATTCAAAGTATCTCCCATATAACGCAATGTTAAATTCATTGCTTTTTGCCTCTCAACTCAACCTTTCTCAGTTGCTCTCAACATATAGTCTATAGCTCCTTCTCTCTTTAATGTTTGAATCAATGCTTTGCACAGCACATCGACGCAAGGGATCATCTAGTAGAGTATATTATCAGATCATTGGTTGTGTCCCACACTTTCATTTTTTTGGACCACTGCGCATCATGAATTTCCCGCTGGGAGTCGATTAGTCAGAGTTAGACATTAGGGGTGCGTTCCATTAAGCGCTCACAACGATCACGCTCACGACCACGAATTTTGTCGTTCCACTTGGTTCTGTGCGTCATCGTAACGCTCACGCCGACCCACCTATTGAGATGGGTCGTCGTGAGCACGAATCATGACGTCATTCATGACATTTTCGCCACGACCCCAACGATCGTGGTCGCCATGTGGAACGTCTGAATGAGTGTTTCGGGCGTTGTGAGCGCTTAATGGAACGCACCCCTAGGTTTGTTCCAACACGTCTTAAAACCATCACGTTATCGTCACGCTCATGCGCAAATGATTTAAACTGTTCCAACCGAGAAGTGATCGTAATCTGACCATCATCTTTTTGTTCCAACCAAACTCGTGACCGTCCTCAGCATGGTTTCAGGACGGTAATTCGGTACATGCTCAAAATTGAAAACCAAAGAGTACACCAGCTAACTAACAGTTAACTGGTGTACTCTTTGTTGAAAACTGTTCCGAATCATGAGTATTGACATGCGCATTAAGAAACTCTTCTCCAAATAGGTTAGCCCAAGCTTTTTGTTAGGATATTTATTCACGTTCATTTGTGTTAATGATAATTTCTTCCGTTCGAATCAAATAAGAAAAAATAAATATGAGTGACGATAGAGATACTGATTGTTTATCGGAAACAAATGAAGACGATTTAGATTTTCAGTACAATGAAACGAGAGTCAAAAATCGTTGAATGTTCCATTCTCATGTTATTTAAATTATTGTAACGAAAGATAATTCTTGAACAAAAGAATAATAAACTCCATCTTGTGTAGAACGTGGGTAGTCAAAAACCGTCAATAAAACCGATCCAACCCTCGAATGTTTTTGTACCGTCACGAAACTATTCAATGTTCGCGCATGCGAACTAAACGAAACCGAAACGGCCACAAAACAGTTTCAAAACCATACAGAATTGTTTGTTGGAACAAACCTATTTTATACACTGCTCAACAAGTCAATAATAGATATATACTGCTCAACAATAATGAAAATTTTATTGAAAACTAAAGGGTTTATATAGTGAGTGATATGGAAGTATATATATTCATTTCTTGATTCTATTGAAAAGTGGTATGCGGGGTTGAATATTTTTTATCACAATGGACAGCCTAAGTCTTGACGTTACAAGCTACATTAAAACCTTTCCAAACGAAGCGTTCATTTCACGTTTTTGCTTCTTTCAGTTGAAACTAAGAATAAAATTATTTGTATATGGTGATATTGAGTTATCATTGACTAATTCTTCTGGAGGAAACAATGCATATATTCCTTTGTTTGTAAAGGTTTTATGGTCTCCGCCCATTTTGACGTCACACTTAGGTAGTCCCACGATCATATACACAGGTCTGGCAACTCGTATGGTGGGGGGTGGCCCAAACATTGAGGAATTTTTTGTGGTTCTCATGTTTCGCCACCTGCAGCGCTGTCCTCTATTGTCACTTTGTCAGCCAATCACAAATCAGATCCGATCAGCTTTATGAAAGTAGGAATGATTTTTATTTATTCGAGAGAATTTTGCAAGATATAATATTTCTGTCATTGATTTTATTCATCATTCAAGTCCTAACTTTTTGTTTTGTTGTCAAAGATTAATCACGTGATCAAACCCCTGAATCCTCCTAGCGGATAAGTATAGCAACTTTTTCTTCAAAAATGGTGCCAACCCCCACCACTCGAAAAAATTTCGCTGAAGTGAAAGTTTACCATTGAATAATTATTCAGGTAATCATGACAAATGTACTATACGAGATAAAATGCCAATATATGGAAGATTTCAGGTGGATCAATGATACTGGTTCACACAATTCTTATTATTACACATGCCACAAATTCTCCATCTGTTGAGTCGGTGCAATGATAGTGGTAAATTCCAAGAAAATGGATTGACCTGGAAACGGTGTAATTTTTTAAGGCAATTTACGGCGCATCCAAATACCTCCCGCTAGGAGTGGATCATGCGCACTGGAATTTCATACCACGAATTTGACAGACTGCGACTACTGGTTCTTATTATACTGTGACCGTGGTCTGTCCACACTCCACAGAGTCTGTCTCTGCGTGTCATCACTGATTGATCATCGTTACTCCACTTAGCCACACCAATGGACTTCTACTTTGGATCAAAAACACAATATAAATGGGACAAGGAAAAAAACGAGTGGGCACTAAAAAGTGATGTGGTTTATGGTTTTGAGGACGATACCCATATTTATACTGATCCTGATGGCACTAAATACTTGTGGGATAAAGAAAAGAATGCTTGGTTTCCTAAAGTGGATGATGAATTCATGGCCATGTATCAAATGAACTATGGATTTGTAGACAACACTAACACTCAAATTGAAAAATCAGAAGAAAAGAAACCAGAGGAAGAACAAGCAGTTAAAATCAAGGGAGAAAAACGAAAAGCATCTGATCCAATTTGGTTTGAAGTAGACCAGAAGCTTAACACAAATGTTTATGTTTCAAACCTACCCACTGACATAGAAGAACAGGATTTTGTAGATCTTATGCAGAAATGTGGGTTGGTTATGAGGGATCCACAGACAGGTAACTTCAAAGTGAAGCTCTACAAAGATGCAGATACAGGCCATCTCAAAGGTGATGCTCTGTGTACGTACATCAAATTAGAATCCATAGAACTGGCTCTCAACTTACTAGATGGGTACAACTATAGGGGCCAAAAACTCAAAGTGGAAAAAGCAAAGTTTCAGCTCAAGGGAGAGTTTGATCCAAAGCTCAAACCAAAAATGAGGTAATTATTGATATAAATTGTATAGTTGAATGACTTTTGAAGATTCAACTCCATGAAAACTTGATATCAACAAACTTGAATTATGAATTTATGACTAACAAAAGACCCCTATCATTTGCTTTTTTCCGAAGTTTCAAATAATTATATTATGCAGGAAGAAGAAAGACAAATTGAAGTTGAAGAAACAACAAGAGAAATTATTTGATTGGCGGCCGGAAAAGCAACTAGGAGAGAAAGCCAAACATGAAAGAGTTGTAATAGTAAAAAACCTTTTTGAGCCACAGATATTTGATACAGACGTCAGCCTCATTCTTGAATTCCAACAGGACTTGAGAGAAGAATGTGCTAAGCAAGGAGAAGTGCGAAAGGTGATTGTATATGACAGGCACCCAGAAGGAGTAGCTCAAATCAACATGGGCAGCCCTGAGGAGGCTGAGCAAGTCGTCAGTGTGCTTAATGGTATGTGAATTCAAAATTTTTTGAACTTTAATTTTCATAATAATTTTTGTTCATTTTTTGGTACTAATAGGTAGGTGGTTCATGAAGAGGAAGTTGACTGCTGAAATTTGGGATGGTAGAACAAAATTCAAGATTGCAGAAACCGATTCGGAAATATCACAAAGGCTTAACAAATGGGATAAGTTTTTGGAGCAAGAAGATGCTGAAGAAAAAAAGGTCGATAATTTATCTGAATAAATTTTTCCAAAATTTAATTACTTTATTCCTATACCTTCACACTACAGCTATCAAGGTCGATTCATTTGAGCACTTATTGAAACTGGTGTTATGGGTAAGCAAGATCAAAATGAAAACTTGAAAAGGTCGCCAACTGTCGACTACAAAATCTGTCCGGGATGTACCCACTTCACGGACACTTTTCTCTAGAGGAAGTTGCATTTTTCTGCCAACTCAAAGACTTCCCTAGAAGTTTGTCTATTCGTCAAAAAAATACATTTTCCGGACTCGTTACGTAAATTACTATGTTATCCTGATTTTTCGAATATCATTATCATACAAAACTATTTTGTCTTCTATTAATATCGATTAATATGTTGTGAAGAGTTCTCCAAGTTGATTGCATCATAAGATTTCTCAATGTATATTGCACAATCCATATATCAGCTCAAATTATCAAGTGGTTATTGCGAGAACTCGCCTCAATACACAGTAACTTTGATACTCCAGGGATTGCAAAGATGAAATAGGAATCTTAAATTTTTAGTGAATATATTGAGAAAAGCTACTTTAGGGTCATTAGAATAACAAAAGGACCTCTCCGGCATGATACACGAGAGAAGATGTCTCACATGATTTACAAAAGCACAAGGTCACCGCAAAGCTATGAAGAATTCAGCCAGTTACGATCACAATGTAAGCTTCTTTCAAGACAGTGCTACTTTAATTATATTCACTCTGTTGAAATTTCTGTTAAGATTAACATAAAGTCTTTCTGGAGTTTTGTAAGTAGTAAAAGAGAAAATAATGCTATACCAAATATGATGTTCCTAAATAACTCTAAAGCTTCTTATGGCAGCGATATCGCAAATCTATTTGCAATGAACTTTTCATCAGTTTATACTAAAAAGTCCCTGACTTTGCAACAATACCATATCCAATCTAAATTAAATGTAACGTCTTATCGCATCCAAATATTTACAATTTATGATAAATTATCCAAGCTCGACATCAATAAAAGGGACCTGGACCTGATGGCATCCCACCAGTTCTCTTGGAAAAATGCTGTTTCATATTATCCAGACCACTATTCCATATTTTCAACAAGTCTCTTGACTCTGGTGAATTTCCTGAATATTGGAAACTTTCTTTTGTCACCCCAATTTACAAGTCTGGTATGAAATCAGATATAAAGAATTATCGACCCATATCTATACTCAGCACTACCCCTAATAAAGTATTCGAGAATGTTATAACTGAATTTCTCTTTCGACTGCTCCAGCATTATTTCCACACAACAATTTGGCTTTCGCTCGGTAGGTCCACTGAATTGGGTCTGATTACATATGTTGATTTTATGTCCGAGGCCCTAGAGAGGGGTCAGCAGATTGACTCTATTTATACTGATTTCTCTAAGGCTTTCGACATAGTGAATCATGAACTCCTAATTCATAAAAACCTGTATGGCTTGGATGGCTTAGCACTCCAGTGGTTGGGCAGCTATTTATCCAACAGGTCACAAATAGTCAGAGTGAATCATTACTACTCCCACGCATTCCAAGTAACATCTGGAGTTCCCCAAGGGTCACACCTGGGCCCTCTCTTGTTCAATTTATCTATTGATGACGTCACTTCCTGTTTTCCAAATAGCAAGGCCTTATTATTTGCGGATCGTCTGAAATGCTTCAGAATTATAAATGATCCCGAGGATGCTTTCCTCCTTCAATCTGATCTGGATAACCTATCAACTTGGTGCTTATCAAATGGCATGGACTTAAATCCCGAAAAGTGCCACATTATGCGATTCTACCGTTCCCATCACCCAGTCAGTTGACCAAATTAAAGATCTCGGAGTTATCCTAGACTTTTCTCTCAGCTTCAATCCCCATATTACTAATATAGTGCAGAAAGTCATGAAAATGTTAGGTTTTATCAAGAGAACAACCCGTGATTTCAATGATATAACTGCAATAAAAGCCCTCTATTGCTCCTTATTAATTAGGACTAATCTTGATTACTGTTCAACAGTCTGGTCCCCATACTACATAACCTATATAGCCAAAATTGATAAGATTCAAAATAATTTCCTAAGATATGTAGCTTTCAAATTAGGTCTTCACTGTGAATATGCACTACTGGAAAACAATCTAAATATCCCCACTCTTGTGGTCCGTAGAAAACAGAGACCTTTCTGCTTCAATATTATAAATGACAGATACGATTGCCCCAATCTCCTTTTGAAAATTAATTTCTTGGTACCTTCTCGGTCAACTAGACAAACTCAAACATTCCACATACCCTTCCACAGGTCCAACTATACTTTCAATAACTTCATCTCACGAACACTCAGATTAGCAAATTCTCTCAAGGAGCTTCCATTATTTGGTACATCATTAAATAGTTTCAAGGCTCATCTTAAAAAGGTCAACTTCAAAACACTTGAATAGTTATTTTGTAAAATGTAAAGCTCTCATATTATGAGATATTACCACTGTACTTTATATTCTATTTGCTTATACAATGTAAAAATTCTTCTTAAATGGGCTCGCCCGAATAAATAAATAAACATTTCCGCTACATTTTGGGGGATTCAATATCTATTAGGTAAAATAATGAGAAAATTTTCAAGATATATTTTATTGTATTTTTTTGTAACTGTTATTACAGAAACAAATAAACCTAATATACCTTTGAGGGAGAAATAAATAATAGTAATATTTCTATCACAGATAACAGAAATTCATCTAAGCACATCATACACAAAAATCCACTTTCGGAAAATGTGAAGTTGTAACCGTGAGTGGAAATATTTTTAAATTGCCTAGATTCTTGTGTCTAGTCAACTCAAGATTCAAAAATAATATCAGTCGTTTATACGTAAAAAAGTGCACGGCAAAACGCAAAGGAAACGTGAATACTGAATGGAATTTCATAAAACTTGTCTGTCATACCCAACACCAGAAGTTCTCATTCTCAATAACCTGCAACAAAAGAATAAGATTATATTGGTTGACTCAAAATATAGCGAATTTAGATCCATAAAGAAAACGACAACTTAGTGGGCAATTTGCCAAATTGATCGAATTTCAATTACAAAAAGAAATGTTGGGAAAGTTGAGGATGGGATCCAGACAAGAAAAGTGTGGACACCGAAGGCATGATTTCCCATCAATTTATCTCCCTTCCAACAGCACTCATGCTCAACCGATATTCTAGGTGAAGGCATGCCAAAATTGGAAGGGCAACTTATCAAACTAATTTAAAATAAGACTGCAAAACATTTACCTGTCTTGAAACTGCCAACGAAACCCCCTCGTGACGCGCCAAACTTCTGGAACTTCGACCCTGAATTGTAACCCCCCTTGTTGAAATTGTTACCCCCCCATCTACTGGTTTTGTTGCCAAAACCACCAAGTCTATTAGCTATTTCACTGAGCTTAGGGTTGATAGCCTGAAAACGAAAATTTACATTATTATTTTGTTGATACGAAATGTGAGAGATTCTTCATGGACGAAATAAAAAATGTTGGGAAAGTTGAGGATGGGATCCAGACAAGAAAAGTGTGGACACCGAAGGCATGATTTCCCATCAATTTATCTCCCTTCCAACAGCACTCATGCTCAACCGAGATCTAGGTAAAGGCATGCCAAAATTGGAAGGGCTCAATGATGTCGTACTGTCGTTTATGGTTATGTCGACGATTGTAATCGACAATAAAATGTATTCAAAATTAAAGCTTTTTTCGTGATATTTTCGTCGTCGCGGTAACCATAAACTATCGACTTGGACAATTAAATATATAATTGAATACATATGAAGACACTCACCTGATTGGATTCGGTGAGAACGGACACCAAATCTTTGGCCTGTTTGAAGTTCGAGGGGGTGAAGAAGGCGTAAGATGTTCCAATATTATCGGAACGACCAGTCCTGCCAATTCTGTGGACGTAGTCTTCAGAGGAGTGGGGGTAATCGTAGTTCACTACGTATTTTATACCATCCACATCTAAACCGGCAAAAACAATTGTCAAAAATTTGTTATACGGCGAGATGAACCAAAGAAATTTCAAGCATGTGAGAGATTGAAAATCAACTGCGAGAAAAAAAAATATTTTCTGATAAGATTTCTTTGATTCATCTTTGTCTTATAGAATTTGCTGCTGTTGCATTTTGAAATGGAAACTAGACATGACTGACATTAATGGAAGTATGGAGAGTTGAAGGATCTTAAATTGATTCAATCGGTTTGATCTCTCAATAATTTCTGAATTCAATTGTAACTTTCTCCCATTAAAAAATGAGGTCAAAATTAAAGAACATAGTTATAGTGTTCTTGCAGCAAATTCTCAAAGTGGGTTAGATTTAAACAAGAAAATTTTTATGTAGATAAGAATTTTCGTTTTAGTTCTATGGTCCAACTTAAAATTAAAAATACTAACCAGTTTCAAAGGAAAATCCATGTTGTTGTGATGTGTATTGATCCGATTAAAAGGTATAGTAGCAAAAATAATGCCTGCCTGCTTCAGTGGACCTTATTAGTAAATCTTTGAACCTTGCTGGTCTACTCAAACAACACAGAACTGACCAATAGGAAGACAAATACCTAAATTTGAATGACAACTCTTTCTCTAAAGTTAAAACAGGAGGTTTATAAGGAAAACATGATGGGAAGATAGGATTAGGGAATATATTTTTTTAGTTGTGGAATGGAAATAAAGCTAAACGGTTTTTCATTCAACAAAGACATAAAATCTTCCTTCGGTCGTGTTTTTTTGCTGAAACGACCTCAACGAAGAGGACAAGTCAGCCGAAAGAGGCACCCGCAAGGAATAGAATTGCATTCTTGCAAAAACGGCAATCCTGCTTGTGCCTCTGAAAAAGAAAATAGGGCGCCCAGACTGATTAATAAATAGATACATCAACTATTATATTGTATGGAATTTTCCTAAGAGGAAATCATTTCTGTGGAGAAATATATGCTGAGAGTTTCAATTTGATATCAAATAAGTGTTTTAGCCATTAATAAGTCAAATCAACTTGGTTTTCCAGTAATTCATTGATTTTCAATCAATAAAACTTCGAGTAATAAAAAGGGAAATTTTGAATTTGAATACTGAATAAAACCATTTTATGTTTCATCTTCGCTATGGGAATCATGATGAAATGAGTTTAATTTATATAAATAATTGTGAGTAATATATGATTTTCCTTTTTTGAATTCCATGAAGTATCTGAATATTGTCATTTTGAATACAAAAATAATATTTTTCAGCAGGCTTTGTTCGCCAAATGAAAAATGTATAGTAATTTTTGGGAAACGTGAGATGAAAAATATTTCAACATCAACAATTGGTTAAAAAATCGCGAATCTCTATCTAATTTTGAAATTATTCATATGAAACCCTTCGAAAAAGATACATATTGCAAACAGCAAAACATCCAAACTTTGGCATCAAACAAAACATGATCGGAAAAATATCAAAAAACTAACATTACCAGTCTGAAATCCCAGAAAAATGCTACTATGCCGCAAACGAACAATTTTTCTGTCGCTTTAAACTGAAAACCCAACCAAAGTTGGGCCAATTCGCTTCCCGAATATCACAAATAACCATGGCACGATTCCAAAACAAACCGACTTTCTCTCTTACCCAGCTGGTGGGAGAGACTCACCTAGACCTCTGGCTGCCACGTCAGTGGCCACCAGAATTGAGGACTTTCCACTTCGGAACTCCCTCAGGACATAGTCCCTCTCCTGTTGGCTTTTGTCTCCGTGCATAGAAAGAGCAGGCCAGCCCGTTCTGCGAATATGACTGGTAATGCCTTCCACTTTCTTTTTGGTTTCTACAAAAATGATGATTTTCGAGCTGGGATCCGGAGTTGCATTGATCTCCTGAAGGAGCGTGCTCAATCTGGAAGAGAAAAAGATGAGAATTAGGTGGAGTTTGGAAAAGGCGGCGGCTCTCAAGTTTCTTTCTGGAATGTCAGGTCTTCTTAGAGGATTAGGGGTGCTTTGAAAAAATCATAGTTTTCATCTAGCTGTCTCATCATGTGAAAAAAATGTTTTAATAACTGTAAAGAATTTGAGATATTCCATTTTTGAAAATATCCTAAATAAATAAAATCCGTTTTTGAATGCCACTGAACATCTCGGTTATCCTAAGTTGCACATATTTGTGTGGAATAATTATCTAGAATTAATATCTTTGATGATATGATATTTTAGATTCTCAGTGATATCCAACATTGTGCAGAAACACTTTTTTAGATTATTATTCAGTACAAAAATGCGTAACTTTGCCTCAATTTAACCAACTTTATATCTCTCAATTTGAACAAGATTCCCTTATTGACATTCGAAAACCGATCATCCATTTTAATCAATTTTGTATTAAAATATCAAAAGTTTCTGAACTTCAAGAATGAAAATTACTTACTTGAACTCCTTCTCATGTTCCTGACAAACATCCACAATCTGAACAATATTAGTATTTGCAGACAAATTCATTGACCCAACATTCAACTGTACGGGACTCTTCAAGAAATCAGCGGCAAGCTTCTTCACCTCCTTTGGCCACGTGGCGGACCACATAAGCGTCTGCCTGTCCGGCCTAACCTGTCCCAAAATCTTTCTGATCTGGGGTTCAAATCCCATATCCAACATTCTGTCAGCCTCGTCTAAAACTAAGTAGGTGCAGCGCTCTAGATTGGTGGTACCCTTCTCCAGGAAGTCGATGAGACGACCGGGCGTCGCGATGCAGATTTCGACGCCTCTCTCGAGGTCACGCGCCTGAGGGCCTTTCGGGGCTCCTCCAAAGACGCAAGTGTTGCGAATGCGGGTAGAACGGCCAAAGTCGTTGGCGATTTTTTGGATTTGTTGAGCTAGTTCTCGGGTTGGGGCTAGGATAAGCGCGATGGGGCCTGATTTGGAATATGAAGTGTCAGAAGCTCAGTTTGTTCATAATTTTCAGAATTCACATATTTAGCAATCTGGATTGTTGTGAAAAATTTGTTTTGGACTTGCATATTTTGGTCCAAAGAACACGAATTTGGCAATATTATCGTGAGAAAATCACTACTTTTCAAGATAATCCACTTCACATAAGATTCTACAGATTTTCGGCTAATTTCTTCAATAACGTGACATATTAGAGGGGTTTATTGTGTATTCATCCTAAGAAATAGTGTGTAAATATAATTAATTAGTCAACCGTTAGTTACATGACAGCTGTCAAACTACACTTAATTTTGGATGAATTGAACATGGACGCCTAAAATAATACATTTTTATATTTGTCCGAAAATGAAAGCATGGTAAATCCTATCTCAATACGTTATGTATCTCGTTGATGAAGATATTTGCAAAAGGTTATACAATTTCGTTGAAAAACATTCAAGAAAGGAATGTAAAATTTTAAACGTCAAAGTGGAATATCTGGAGGAGAAGTGTTAATTTCTCCATGATAATACAAATTCGTGTTTCTTACAACAAAATATGTGAAAACAAAATGAAATTTCATCAACATATCACTTGATGAGTGGACTTTTATCAATTTCAAAATATATTACCTTCGCCTTGCTGAATCTGCGCTTGGTTGTTGATATGCACTACGGCAGGCAGAGTGTAAGCTAGGGTCTTCCCAGATCCGGTCTGGGCAATGCCAACCATATCCATCCCACTCATAGCAATAGGCCATCCTTGGGCCTGAATAGGCGTGGGCACTTCGTACCCCTGGTTGAAGATCTCTGCCATGACATACTCAGGAAAATTTGCCTCATCAAAGTTCTGGATAGGGTTAGGAGCATCCCCTTCAACGGTGATTTCCTTGCTCTTCCGGTACTGATCCACCTCGAACGGGGTGCGATTAGCCACAGAAGGATGGGGCACATAATTGTTCTTGGTAAAAGGTTTCAAAGATTTATTGGTCCACTCGACTTTGCGGAGTTCTTGGCCATAATTTTGTTGATCACCGTGGTTTTGGAAACCTCCACCGTTGCGGTCTTGGAAACGGCTTTGGTAGCCGCCCCTGCTGCTGTCGCGGTTTTGGAATCCACCACCATTGCGATTTTGGTAACTACCTCCGTTGCGGTTTTGGTAGCCCCCGGAGCTGCCTCCTCTGAAGCTGCTGCTGCCACCGCCGCTTCTTTGGGCTGAGTAGCCGTTGGAACGAGATTGGTATCCGCCACCATTTTGTTGATTGTAAGACCTACCAAAGATCATTTTAATATACAGATTCACATTCCATTTGTATAATTTTCTTGTAATACATAGAGGATAGTGTGACAATTGAATAATTATTCATTATGTAATTCGAAATGCTGTACTAATAAAATGATGAATTATATTCAGATTCATTTGAATACCATTAATTCAAAAGACAATTCATTATGTGATCAACATTTGGGTAAGCCTACAGTATAGGTAAGCTACTCCGATTTTGATGAAATTTTCACAGAAGCTTCGGAACACT
Source organism: Plagiodera versicolora (assembly GCA_037013635.1). Lineage (NCBI taxonomy): Eukaryota > Metazoa > Arthropoda > Insecta > Coleoptera > Chrysomelidae > Plagiodera > Plagiodera versicolora. The sequence goes on along the minus strand of CM072991.1, from coordinate 2,550,834 downwards.
AATACAAACACCCAGTGATAAAAATTTTCCCGCGAAAACACCTCTAACATACTTTTTTTTAGGAAAGTTTCTGGAAATCGATCACGGCAAGACCTAAGAATTTGATTGATATTAATAATATAATAATAATTTCACAAGAAATTTCATGATGAGAAACTTTGGAATAAGATATTTTCATGTTTTTATATTTGTATATTCTCGACCCAAAACGATATATAATAATTGTTATGTCAAATGAGATTTGTCATGTCTCAAGAGAGCAAGGTTGCCAAGTTGTATTTCTATTTTCAGTGGTAAACCAGAGAACTTGAGTCTACATATAAGTACAATATATTTTTATGTCGCCAATTGATTGATCTACGTTTTATTGATCTAGGTGTAATTGATCTACGTTTGGGGTGGATCCAGCGAGAGTAATGTTTTTAATCAGGCACTGCGGTGGCGCGCCAGCGCCATCGCAGGAACCATCTCCCTCGAGTTACCTGCATTTTGAATTATCTATGTTTGATTGATCTATCGCGCCATCGCAGGAAACGTGTGCATCGAATTATTTGGATTCGTTGAATGATTGTATCCCGAACTTTGAAATAAATCAAATCTCCGATTTTTTATTCACTTGGCAACGCTGCTTGTTATAGTGACAATAAACTAGTCATTTGACATTTCAATCATTACACGCCATATTGGGTTGAAAATATACGATATTAAATCATGAAAATGGGCATTTTCACAGCTTTCCATCATGAAATTTCTCGTGGAAATCGATTTTAGGACATGTTAATGATATTTTAGTCTATTCAAAATTTGTCCTACTAATTACATAAGTACAATATCAATCAAATTCTTAGGTCTAACCGTGATCGATTTCCAGAAACTTTCCTAAAAAAAAGTATGTTAGAGGTGTTTCCGCGGAAAAATTTTTATCACAGGGTGTTTGTATTAGTGTTCCGAAGCTTCTGTGAAAATTTCATCAAAATCGGAGTTGCTTACCTATACTGTAGGTTTTCCAACATTTGAATTGCCATTTTACGACTGATAAGATAATGTCTAAATGATGTATTTGTACCCAGTTCAAAAGTGTGAAATATGATTAACATATCCACACATATTTTTGAACAAGAATTTACTGTACGTCTCACCTGACGCCCGAATATATAATGATTTAACATTCAGGTAACACGGAGACAAATTTATTCATATAAAATCATATTCTACAATAATTATTTTCCTTTTTAATATTTCATCTGCTTCAGCCATTTTATAATCGATAGACTTTGGGTGTGGATTCACAGTTACAAAATGGCCGTCAGCATACCATAAAAATAATTATATTACCATATAGAAATGAAACCGTCAACCTCACACATCACGTTTTTGGAACTTACATTTTGTTATCCTTTATTGATGACTTGAAAACAGTGACAAGTATGTTTGATTTCGATAGCTTCGAACAGACGATGAATAATCTAAAACAACAATTTGCTTCAGAATTTACCAAATGAATAGAACGAACAAAAATATATATCAGCCTTGAACTGCTGATGTTCAGAAATATTATGAATATGTATAAAAACAACTTACCTCTTCAAACAGTTCAATACGAATGAGACCGGATATTTCGTTCGACACAAACGGGTCAGTAAAGCGCAAGCTACTTGATTTAGGCGTCAACGGATATGACGTCAAGTTAAGCTAAACTTTTCTATTGGATGATGAAATATGTCAAATTCAGGATCTTGGAAGTGACTTTGATATGTAAACTCAATTCCATGCCAAAGAACATTTAGGATGGATAGAACACTAGAATACTGAAATGTCAGTACACTGAAAACATTGATTATATAAATGGACAGCCTTCACGTCACAAGCTTAAAAACCTTTCCAAACAAAGCTTTCATTTCACGTTCTTGCTTCTTTCAATTGAAACTAAGAATAAAATTGTTTGTATATGGTGATATAAAGTTCTCATTGACTCATTCTTATAAAAATTCTTATGGAGAAAATAATGCAAATATTTATTATAATTGTTTGGAGAAGTTTATGGGTTCCGCCCATTTCAACGTCACACTTAAGCTGTCCATTGAAAATGTTGGCAAATTTCGAGGTCAAGAGAGGTGAGTGAATTCATCATTAGACCTCGGGCGCTATTCTTGACATCGTTCGCAACTGTGCGTATACGCAAATACGAATGGTTTATTTCGACCACCATTCACGATATTGTTAGCATGTTCGAATCAGTTTGGCAACATCGCTATTTACCCACTGAACCACATGAAAATTTGACAAATGAAATGTGCAGTTCACTTAGATATATACCGACGTTATTTATGTTATCTGTAAATATACCAAATTATTAATTATTGATTATCAATCTATGGTTTCAGTGAAAAATACTCGAAAAACAATTTCCACCGTGGAACAGGAATTTATTGAAACATATGATTAATGAATTTGATGAACAGAATATTTTATAATATGACTGTATATATTTTTTGTACATTGTATAAATGAATCAACTTGAAAACAATGGATTAAGATACAATGTGTCATAAAATCGGTGTTCTAAGAAGTCCAAAAACCATTCGCTAGTAAGTTGCGAACGCCAACACCACTCGTTGTAATAAATGTGCACGGTCGCAAATTTGCGAATGGTCGAGGATAACCGAATATCATAGATCATTTTGAGGTGACGTCACGACAGATTACCGGTAGAGCACACAAAACGTTCCTGTCATTGTAAATAATAGAGAAGATCGATTAATTGAGAGATCTTTCTAGAAATCGCAAAATCATGAGGAAAAAAAAGGCAGACTTTTTCACGAATAAATAAGGTTGGCAACTTGGACCGAACTCCTTAATTATTTGAAATGCCATCGTTTTGTTCTGTTGTGGGGTGTTCTAAGAGGGCAGAAAGGGATCAAACTCAAAACTGCAGATAACAATGAAGCTAAATGATCTATTCGGGGTGCGTTCCATTAAGCGTTCACAACGATCACGCTCACGAATTTGGTCGTTCCACTTGGTTCTGTGCGTCATAAAAATAAGCTCAAGAGGAATGTGGAATTTCAGTCGTCGCCATATTTGCTACGCCACCTGGTGGCATTGAAAATAACTTTACGAGCAGTCATAGCACAGCTGTGGTCATAGTTCTTGTGTTTGGTATTATGTTTTGTTGATTTTATACTATATTTAAAAGATTGTAAAACTATGAATCAGTAAAATAAAACTTCCAATACTAATTCCCATGCTTTTCCTCAAGCTGGTGATATAAATATCGTGAATATATAGATGAAATTCTGTTTACATTGAAGGCCACAGTCGAGTATAGTCATAGACATATTACCTAAAGAGACAGAACTATTTACATTTGTACGCGAGCACACATTACCCAAATCTGGTCCACTGTAGGTTCCTACTATGACCTACTGTGATGTAATGTTGCCAATTCTGGATTAGGAAATGGTGTTCATTATCATTAGAGACATTCATATGAAGCTTGTTCGTGATAAACATAAACAGATTTAAGTTAATGCTGACTATTATAACATTGGTTGTGAAACTTTCATTGAATTGACCAAATTTTCGAGTAATTTAATGGACATATTCCATAGAACTATTTAATTTTAATGTATCAAGGAAATTCCTTACTTGACAACCGACAACAATGCTTGTGTTTTATGAATGAGATTGTAGCGTGGTTGTAACCACCGTATATTTTTTGTTGCGACGTTGCGAAGGGTGTGACTAGCTATTTTAAGGAAATTTCTGCTTATTCTCAATATTTTATTGTGTTTTTCGGTGATTAAAAGCGAAAATATGGTTCGTAAGTGTCAAGCATGTGGAAAATGTGATGATTCTAGCCCTGATGTTTCATTTCACAGGTAAGTACCCTAACCTATAAATGCGTATATTGTTGATGCATACAGTGGCGTGGATATGAGAATATATCAATACGACTTCTTGCAAAATGATTCATTGTATCTTTATATTTTCCCAGATTTCCACTTAATGAGGAGAAGAGAAAGATTTGGGTATCTCTCATTGGTTGGCAGGAAGATAATCGTTCAACCAAGTTCCTTTATTTATGTTCGAACCATTTCCATCCAAAAGATATCATCACAGATAGAAGAGGTGTGAAATACTTGAAGACAGATACGAATCCATTACCATGCCATTCAGCATTTCAGTTCACATCTGATAGGTAATATTATATGTCCATCACCAATTGAGAATAACAACTTCTAAACTATCCTTCTTTTACAGCTCTGATTCATCAGTTCAAAATAGTCCATGAAGAACATCAATGGGGTAGGAATTTTTTCAGATCATTAACAAAAACCTGTCTTTGTAATCAAGAAGATATTTTTTCCTTCGAACAAATTGAAGATTATATTTAATGAATTCGTGATTTTTCTCAACTTTCACAGATTACCAGAATTGTCAATCGTGGAAGAAGTTGAATATCCAGAATTACCTTCAATTCATTCATCTTCTTCGAGTACAGCCACTGCCTCAGAAGGAAAGGAAGAAATGTTGAAATTGATCGAAGAAAAATCTACACAAATTGCAGACTACTGTCAGAAGACTAAAGTTAAGAATAAAATCTTTGAGTAGTTTGTTTGCATATATGAGAGAGAAATGTCTCATATCCGAATCATCTGAGCCTACCATATCAGTAAGTAAACCACTGTAAAATTTGTGTGAAGATAATTTATCTATAATGAAAAACAAGTATTATATCATTTGGTTATACACAATGTTTGTCTGGCTATAATCCTATCATAATATAATATTTTTTCTAGGCATCAACCTCAGGAATTGCTGGAAGTTTCTTCAGAAGATTTTTGGAGGGACCCTCAAAACAAAAATATGATCCTTGTTTAAGATCCTTTGCTCTAACATTGGCGTTTTACTCACCAAAAGCATATGATTTTGTGAGGAGGACGTTTAATCGAAGTTTGCCTCATTTAGGGACAATATGTAAATGGTACAGATCTGTTGATGGTAGCCCAGGATTCACCAAAGAAGCTCTGAATGCCTTATGTTTAAAACAAAAGAACTCATCGACACCTATTCTTTGTAACTTAGTGATGGATGAAATGTCAATAAGAAGACAGGTGGAATGGACTGGGAGCAAATTCACTGGATATGTGGACATTGGTACCAATTTAGATCACGATCTCTTAATACAAAAATGAATACAGGAATACAGGAATGAATAGTAAATTAAGAACCGTTTTGCCACTAACAAATATTTCAACCTGAACTTTTTTGTAACAAGTTTTGAGAGAAGGTATCAAATAAAAATTCATCCAATTCTTCAACTAGTACCGTCATTGCACCTCATACCTCAATCATTGTTCACCCATTGTTCATTGTCACCTAGTAACCTTCATAAAAATTCATTCGATTTTTTAATAATACTGAAATAACTCTTAATTTTATAAAAACTGAACTTGGGAGTGATTCAATATTGCCCTCTATTTTGTATAATTGCGAGAGGAATGTCTATAAAAAAATTAGAATGAAATTTTGTTTATGTATAGTCCCCTGTTAATTATTGGACGGCACGCCTATGTTCGAAGTCTTGGTGTTAGAGAACATAAACACTCACATTGTTGCCAAAACTGTAGCCGCGACAAAGAGTTCCGATGGGTAGTCTTTGTCATACACATTAACGTCTCTGTCAATCATTGCAACAAAACAAACCCAGATTTATGAATGAGATGTTCTGTCTCCTTAGGATAATAGGTCTTTGAGTATAGTATAGTTCAGGTATCAACAAAATTGAAACGAGATCTCACATTATCTATTTTATCAAGCACTTCTCACCATTAAACATCAGAAAAACAAATACTATAAACTCATAATTTATTCCATTACAAAAACAATTTTCTTGTCATCATGGTATTATGATATCCAGCATTCAAAACTTCTTCACCTTCATGAACACTTCTGTAAGTGTTTGTGCCTTCAAAGTACCCCAAACTAAATCTTGCCATTCGAATCTAAAAACAAAACAAATTATCAGAATCCTGTATACATTTTGATCGAACCATTCACATTCACAACCATAGTTCACAACAGTATTCTAACCTCGTATTATTTTCAATGCATAAAACAAATGATAATGCTCAACACTATTAGGAAAATGAAAATACATACATATATTGACGCCCTAGCTCACTGCAAAAGTCTGAAATGTCTTTATTTTCATTATAAACTCACACTTTAAGAACGAAAAATCACATGTAAACAAATACAACTACACCATTCTCTTCGTATGGTTCTCTGACTGCTCACTCTGGCGCTGCAATCTTAAATTCATTCGCCTATTGCATGCAATTTCTCAAAAGTCAAAACGCTCACGCCGACCCACCTCTTGAGATGGGTCGTCGTGAGCATAAATCATGACGTCATTCATGACATTTTTGCCACGACCCCAACTATCGTGGTCGCCATGTGGAACTTTTGAATGAGTGTTTTGGGCGTTGTGAACTCCTAATGGAACGCACCCTTTCAATTTCAAGATATGCGAACGATCGTCATAGATGCGAACGGTCAAGAATAGTGCCTCTCCTTCGTTGTTTGTAATCCTTCGATTTTTATGCTGGGGAACAACCAACAAATAAATGAAAATCTGGAAGTTTATTCATATCATATTCAATATTTTGAAAAACAAGTTCTTTGAAGTTTTGACAATTTTTTAACCTAGAAGATATTTTGTTTATAGCTTGTTATATTTTATTTATTATATCCCATACAGCACAGTACGTACAATGGACGTCCAGTTTACGTCCAAACGTCCATGGACCTAATATGGACATCCAATGGACGAACATAGCTGGACCCTATTTGTACGTACAAGAATTGTCCTTTGGACGTACAATAGGGGAACAACTCGGACATCCAATATTATACGTATTTGTACATCCAATGGACGTACATGGCTGGACCCTATTTGTACGTATAAAAATTGTCCATTGGACGTAAAATATTGGAACAGCTCGGACATCCATAATTGAACGTCTTTAATCATCTATACAGGGTGTTCCAAATATGATTCGGCAATATTTAAAACGGAAAAAATGGTTTTTATTGAAGTTCGTAGTGTGCGGTGAAATGATGACCCTGAGTATGGTATAGAGTAGGCTATGATTACTCATTACACAATACCCTCATAGTGTGCGAGTATCTATCGAACAGATTTCCGGGAAAATGGATGTATTTCAATTTAATATTTCGAATATTCAGGAACAAATGACCCTAATATGGTGAATAATTATGCGAGTAATATTTTCGCATGTAAATAATTACCATTGTTCACTAGGTAATGCAACATCGAAGATTTCTTATCAGACTAGACAAACTTGATTTTGTCAGAAACGTACCGTTGGATAGAAACAGCCATATATTTTTCTTTGAATAACAAATGACTTATGTGATACCTCTTTGAAATCACTATGAAATAGACAATTTATTGGTGTAATTTGCAGTAGTATCTCAGTACATTTTGGTTCCACTACGATGGGCTAAACTTCATGAACAAAAGAATCCACTACCAAAATTTTCAATAAAAATATTTCTCATAGCCCCCCTTTAAAATGTTCGGAGAATTTTTTTATGTGAACGTTGAAATCATTCTTCAGCAATATTTTACTGAAAAAAATAACCAAAAAGGTGTAAAATTGTACCAACCGTAAAGACAAAACTATTGAAAGGTGCAAAATTTCATCATTAAAAAAAATATCTCGAAAACGGTGAGACTTTTATAATGGGAATTTTATAATAGCAGGTGGGTTAGGGAACGTACGCATACTACGTAACCCGTTTAGGGGAGGAGGGAGGTCTTTAAAATACTACGATCAGTCACAGCAGAGTGGGGGGGGGGGGTTAGATTTTTGTCACTTAGTATATTTCGCCGAGAGAAATTTCGCGCTTTTATGTACCATCTTCGAATCTGGCGCGCAAAGTTGGGTGCTTCTTAATAAACTCATATATGAGTCAAATTATATCATTTGTTACACTTTCTGCCTGCAAAATGATTAAAAATTATACTTGTCAATACTACGTAAAATTTTAAAAGGGAGGGGTCTTGGCATATACTACAAGTGGTTACCGAGGGGAGGGAGGGGTAAAAAAATCTTGAAAAATAGGTCACATAGTATGGGTACGTTCCCTTATCCTTTGATCTACATTCTCCCTCGGTTTGACGTGGTCTTTACGGGACACCCTGTATACCCGTAGACCCACAAAATATTATAACTTGAGAAATGCGCATGCCCAGTTCGTGGAATGACTACAACTCTCTAATAACTGAAATAACTGCTCATTGTGTATAGAATAATCTTTTCAAACATCCAACAAATTATCAGCACTAAACAAAATACGAATTATTAACGTCTTACGAACATAATACAAATCAACAGAAATGTTTTTTTCCTCCAGACCTGAAAGACGCCTATTATGTGACACGCCGCAAATGCACTATTCGCTAGTGCCATTTGAGCATCATATTACCAATTTACTGAAAGAAAACAATTGAGTAATGTTTCTCATTTGAATCGTCCAAAAGTAATTCAGTTTTCGAGTAATGAATATTAAAGATAATTGTAACAGGTTTGGATTTTTTATTATCACAAAAGTTTGCAAAATTGATCTGCATTACCATTGTAATTCCAATTGGTTAGATGGCAATAATTTATCCGTTTATAACTTTTGAATTGTAACAGATTGCATTGGAATTAAACAACATTAAATAATTTACATTCAGTATAATTTATATTGTACATGTTCAATTTGAATTTGAAACAACCATAACTTATGTTTTCAGAGCAACCTTGAAAAATCAACAGACGAGCGGTATCACTGCATATTATGACAAGCTGTTACGTTTCTACACTAAGGATAGCTACCTAAAGGGGGAAAAGGAAAAGAACTGTATCACCAAGAAAAAATATTAGTAAATCTTTATTTGAATGTTCGATGGATTTCTCCAAGTACATTAAATTTCAAAATGGAGTAATAATAAACAAGCAAAACTGAAATATAAATTTGAAATTACAACTAGAATATTAATACTGTATTACATACAAGAAATGCACTTGCTGGAAACTTACAGAAGAGTATATCAAATAATAGTTTATTATGTAGAGTTTTGGATGCGAGGGTCATGTAACCTAAACGTATACTAAACATGACATAAAAACACCTCGCGCAAATTTAGAGTAGCATGATTTCGAATAATTCTGGTCGAGACCTACATATAGTTAGTTAATTGAGATTGAATAATATCCCGAAAAACGAATCGTTTCATCGACTGGAAATAAAAATATTTAATATTAATATAAAAATCGTCAATCGTTACGATGCAATGGCGCGATATGATAACATTAGAGAATAATGAAATAACTTTTTTGTGCACGACATTAATATGCACTCTGGCCTTCTTTATTACTTCAGAAAATCGCCTGAATGTTTGTTTATGGTTTTTTATCCGATGAAAAAAAAAATCGAAACACTAAGTGTTCATCATCGTATCATTATGGTAATTTGAAGTTCCTTTAAACCACGAACAACGAATGTGGTCGGACATAAAAAAAATATATCTAGTAGGTAGGTAGGTAGTAGTTATTTCAGTCTTCATAGAAAATATCACATTCCTATCAATGTATTTGGAGCACATTGCTTTTTCTTGCGTGCTTCTCCCGTTACCGGAAAAGTTAATTATATTATTCTGTTGCTACCGTTAATCGCTAAATATCACAGATGGACGTTAGCGCTATATTCAGCACCACGCTTTAAACGATGAACGAATTGAATCACTTAATACTACACATATGTACACGACACAACCAGTCATGTCCTCCGCCGCTTCCGCGATTCACAAATTCAACATTATTTCATTTGATATCTATCACAAGAGAGAACGCGTACACATAAAATGAAAACTCTTCTTAGTTCTGTTTGTTTTTCTATACAGTCAAACATTCATACTTCGTAGCGGGAAATCGAACAAAAAAGAAAATGATCTTACATCCCACATCAACCGAAAGAAAATGTCCGTAGCTAAGCCTCAGGTAAATAAAAACGATAATTTATTAACCTCTTACATCTTGAGCACAGTAAAAACTTCGGAAACTACGAAATAATAATTTAAATCAAATTAAAACACGTTCCCTCACACACACAAGTCTCGTTAACTTTGACACTTTGTATACATGGATATATTAATTTCTTCAATAATTTAAACTAATATTTAATTTTTTCATTAAGTGCTACAGACTATATACAAATCACAAACCGAAATGCGTCAAACTTGTTCAATGTGTCCCAATTATCGAGAGAACCTGCGATGGCGAGTTATTTCAGATAAAAAATAGCAAGGCGCGCAACAAAAATCAATCAACGTGGAATTCATCAAATATAATATTCCGAAAGTCGTTACCGTTTCTTAGTCACTTTTTATATAGTACAGAAATATAAACTTTTGACTGCTTTCAAAAGGTCTTTAATAACTATAGTTCGGTATATCTCAAACAGCATCAATATATTTAAAAATACTTTAACGAAACAAGCCCAAACTCCCCTTCTATATGTTTCGTGCATTTCCACAGCATACAGATAGTTACTGGTTACTAAATGCTAACAAACTCACACTGAGTATACACTAGAGAATCGCCGATACCGCCACAACAGTGTCTACAAAAACCCGATATTTTTCTAGTTTTCGTTGACGAACGAACCTGTGGTGGCGATATCCGGCCTAAAAGATAAAACATCAACACCTAGTCGGAGAGCCACACCTAGACGATGGCATAATCAAGCTAAAAGTACCGGAAAACGAAATGAAAAAAAAAATAACCAAATGCGTGAATTCCGGAATCCTTCTGCTGGATCATCTCGCCGTCCGAACGGAGCGATTATGGTAGAACGAGAAACATCAAGCCGGGAACAGTACTGCCACCACCACAAAAAGGAGTTTTTCGATGCACTGGTGAATAGTGACGTCATCTCGAAAAATGGGACCGCTTACAAAATAAATTTAGGCGCACAATACAGCAAAAATAACATTATATTGTAAATAAAGTTTTGCAGAACGCGCGTACAGGGCGTTTAAAAACAACCTGCCGCGCGACGCCTGACCAGAATATGAAAAAAAAAAAAAAAAACGAAAAAATTTTGTCGATGACGGTCTTCGACCATACAAAAAACAAAATAAATACCCTGTCTTACAGATTTAGATGGTCGTCACGACAAGCCAGCATCGTTAATCTCGTATTTATTGCTGCACGGTCGCCGTAGTAGGTTGTGTGTACTGATAGGTGTACTGCACAGGTTGAAACTGAAAGAGAATGGTTTGTTATAAAATATCTCCTACCTCGATATTAGCCGTATGCAAGGTTCACGGGCGTTGCGGGGATCTGTAAAGAGCGAATCTGAGAACGATTTTTCGAAAATTGAACATAACCTACTCCTCGACATCTACAATTCATATGTGAATTACAGTGCTAACCTAAACGGTTGATCTAATCTACAAAAACATTTAGTTAATAAGTATACTGACTTACAGGATCGAGTAAAAACTAGTCCGAAACAATACGAGGATTTTTGAACCGGCACAAAACTAAACATGACTTCCTAAAATGATTTCTGGTTTGGTATTGATTAATCTATGTAAGTGTTAGATATGGAAAACCAAGAGGCCATTTAATATCTGTTCTTCTATTCAATATATCTGCTTTTATTCGTTGATGTTTTGTAAATGACTAGGAAAACGAATTGGACATTTGCTTGTGTAAATCTATAAACGCTTCAAAAATAGTTATAAAATATAGGATAATTGTGAAAAAGTCGAATTTGAGATAAACTGTAAAACTTTGCATTATAAAAAAAAGCGAAATATAGTAAGCTATCCGAGCATATTTTCAACAAAAATTTTGTCTGTGGTTATCTGTATTCGTTTAAAATTAGAGATCCACGCCGTTCACTAAATTTTTTGAAAGAAAGGCTCTGTTTTTGATTTTCTCAATATAAATAGAGAATCACGAATGTACCCAATAACTGATTAATATATACAATGTTAGTATATTAGGTTAAATAATACATTAACTATGAGCTAAAGTTGAGTTAGCTTTCTGTCACAATAATAGGCGAGATCACAATATAATAAATTAAAGATCAAATATAATGATAGAGAATAGTGTGTACGAAATTTCTCTGAAATAGATTATGTATTATCCGAAAAACTCCACTTGAAAACTCCCATAGTCGTTTCTGGTAAATTGCCCAGTAGTAGAGTTATAAACAATCAAGCAACCCCTATATTCGGCGAGACCTAAAAAGCACCGATCCTTGTTACATCAGCTGTATTAATACTCGGCGCTTATAGGAATTTGTCAGTTGTATTACTTTTGAGGCTTTTGCCAATATTTTATTCAGTTTCGTTCACGAAAATTATATAATTGTGCAAGTATCTGAAATGAAACCCCATATTTCTTGGTCGTTGTAGATTCACTTACCACAGAAAAATATACGTCCTTATTTTTCCGGTCTGCTAACGATGTGAAGAAATATGAGGATGTCTTATGAACGTTGTTCGTTCTACGCGTGATTTCTAAACGCACCCTAACTTCGGGTATTTATTTTGAAGAAATTTTTGCGAGAAAAAAAAAACTGGCTACATTTATCAACATTCCGGATGTCAAAGTATATTTTCAAAAAATTAATGATCTCGCCCATTCGACTACTGCTAAGTACCGATTCCGAACTGACAACTGAAAGTTTCGATTAGATACCAAAAAATTTGGGAACGTCATTACACCGCGCGTTAGAACAATCTCCAACTGATTCGGAATCGTATCAGCGAACAAACCTACCTCCTAAACGATTTATATTAATTTTAGGAACCCTAGCTTTTTATTTTTAGTTTCAAATACACTATACAAATTCAGAACCCAACGAACCGCGACCACATGCAATCAATACTGAACTGTCACCTATTGATCAACCCTCACCTGATTATACGGGGTGGCCGCCTGCCCTTGCCCCATCGACTGATAACCGCAAGGATTGGCCGCGCTGGGTAGGCCTCTGCTCTGGAAGAACTTGTGGCTGATCAACGATTGGATACTGTCGGGGGCGCCTGCGGCCGCCGCAGATTGCATCATGTAAGGAGGCGGCATCTGGTACATGTTGGCCGCATTGGCGGCGGGCGCCTGGTGGTACGACTGACGGGGGTTGTTGTACCGTTGGTTATAGTTGTTGCGCGGGTTGTCTGGAAGAAACATCGAATTTATGTTGGGAGAAAATCTTCACATCTATGACAAGAAAACAAGAAATACCCTCTGGTAAATTTGTCCTTTTCTTCAAATGTTTTCAAAAATGTTATTGGTTTAAGTTTCAATAATAGTTCTTATAGTTTGTTCATCTAAACAAGATAGTTGTGACAGCTCACCAGAAAGTGTGGTATTGATGCTTGTCTTTTTTCAAAATACTTAGAAATAGAAAGTTATGTTGAGTTCATCATTTGAATTGTTCTGGTAAATGTTTTCCATTTATGAAATATACACACTAAATTGAATAACTATTGACTGTGCATAACAGTTTTTTCAATACAGTGGTACTTCGACATGCGAGTGCCCCTAACATTATCACATTTATTTATTTTTTGAACTAAAGGTACAAACAAGATGTTTACTGAATCAAAGCGTGAAAATCATATAAAAACATGAGCAAGGTGTGAGAGTAATCAACTTTGTGAGGATATACGGGCATAGCATATCAATGATATGTACTGCATTTGAACGAGGTACTTGTAAAATTTTGAGACTAAAATCAACAAACTTTATTAGTGGATCAAAGATTTCTCTCGAAATTAGGCATTGTTGTGAAGTGTCCCAACCAATTAGAAGTTCAGTGGTTAGCTGTATACTTTTTATTTTGCACCAATGGCATTGAAGGATAACCAGTCTTATAAGGAATTTAAACTAATTAATTAAAACAATTGATGTTTGAACTTATGAATGATTGGGAGCTATTACAACTGGAAATCATCAATTATAACTGAATTATCCCCAAAAATATATTCTATGGATTGAAAATAGTCTGACATGCCTATCCCCGTTGTGTGTTAATTCTGTACTCACTGTAGTTTCTGTTAGACGCGTTATTTTGTTGCTGGTACATATTGGGCGGGCTGTACGATTGTTGGTACCCCTGTCCGTTTTGGTACTGGTTATTCTGGTAACCGTAGTTATTATATCCATTCCTTGTCTGCCTCTGACCCATGTCGCTCCTGTTTCCGTTCATCGACATTCGCGGCATGTTCGGCCTGAATTCTCCACCGTTGTTGAAAACTAAAAATATATAATTACAGTAGATGACAACAAAAAGTGTGGTTTAAGTTACCTTTCGAGTTAGTCCAAGACTTCGTCATTTGGCCGTTAGGCGAGTTGTTGTCCTTGTTCCTGCTTTGCCATCTGTTGCGGCCATTTTGGACGTTCCTTGCGCTCTGAGCGAGTTCCATCAGCGCTGGGGGTACGTTTTGTCCAGCTTCCTACAACACGATTGAAGAAATAAACCCCAATTCAAAGTTAACGCATTCCGTCCTGGTATTTCGAGAATGGAAATAAGAATGCAGCGCCAGAAGGGACTGTCACAGAACTATAAATATTGACATTGGATACTTTCGTTGTATATGGTGGAATGTGTTTTTCAAAAAATCAACAAACCACAATACAGAAAGCATGAATTGGTGCAGAACTATGGCAAGACCTCTAGTTATTCTTTAGTGTCTCCAGGTGGCGTACAGCTTGGTTCTTTCGCGAAGTTTTATAAAAAACAAGTCGAGTGTAGTCTGTTTATAGTATGTAGAAAATGATCTTGATTCACGTCTACATGTGGAAACCAGGCATTTAATTTACGTCTCAACTTGACGCCCAAATACTAATAAGTTTAATATTCAGGTAACACGGAGACGAGCTCTTTCAAATTTCTTATACGAAAGACACATAATATTACCTCGAGAACAGCGATCAAATCCTTGGCTTGTCGTTGATTATTGTTGGTGAAAAATGCGTACGCGGTGCCCGCCTGCTGACACCTGCCAGTCCTGCCGATACGGTGGACGTAGTCCTCGCTCGAATTTGGATAATCAAAGTTGATGACGTATTTGACGTCCTCGACGTCCAAGCCGCGAGCAGCGACGTCCGTCGCCACCAAAATGAACGACTTGCCGGACCTGAACTCGTTCAACACGTAATCGCGCTCAGGTTGCGACTTGTCGCCATGCATTGAAATGGCAGCAAAGCCTTCGCGTTTTACTACTTTGGTGATGTCGTCAACCTAAAAGAATATCAACAATGCTATATTTATCTGAAATAAATTGGTGATAGTTTCTGACGGGTTGATTGTACGCCCTTGTTGATAATAATGATGAATTGAATTTATTCAAAAGAATTGTAAATTACAGTTACATGTATATTAACAATTGAATTAATGTAACGTCCAGGTTAGAAGAGTTGAAACAACTACAATATAATACAATAACATCAATAATGGCAGGTGAAAAGCGTAGGTAAAAGAAGGCATATTTATATAAAACTATCGATACACTGTAAATTCTCGAACAGTGTAGGGTTTTATCTTTTCAATGTTATTAAAAACAAGTTTGTTGAATTTTCAAAAACAGGATCAGAAAATCACTGATTCTTATGACAAATTTTAAGGTGTTCTGGCGCATTTCGAACTAGTCAGCAACTATTTGAAAAATTTTGCGAATTTTTCATGCTCAGTTCTAATTGTTCTCAGCTTTGCTTGTGACTCATTCCCAATTCAAAAGTATTTTACTGTTGAGTTTATTCGGGCGTTTAAACGGTAAAACTTCGTTATTCGTGTTTTTTTGTGACACATAAAAAAATATGAGTAAACTGAGTGAAGCTGTCTTCATCCAGTATTTCAATGTAAAACCTCTGACAAATAAGAAACTGTCGAAATTAGCGTATGTGCATTCTAACAATAGGCAAGATCATAAAATCACATTTATTTGCTTCAAGATTAAATATAATGAAAAAAAAAAGTGTATATGAAATTTCTCTGAAAAATATCATTTAATATCCGAGAAAACTTCATTTTAAAACCCCTATATTTGGCGTGACTTCAAAAATAATGCTCCGCGTTATGTCAGCAGTTTTATTACTCGGCGCCTGTCAGAGTTGCCAGCTGTACTGTTCTTGTGGCTTCTGCGTATATTTCATTCAATTTCGCCAACGAATAAATATTGTGCAAGTTATAGATTCAATTACCTGTGACGAACCGTGGGGTTATGAATTGTCGTTTTTTGATAGGTCTGTTGACGATGTGATTATTTATAGGTTTGTTCCAACACGTCTTAAAACCGTCACATTATGGTCAAGCTCATGTGCAATTGATTTAATCTGTTCCAACTGAGAAGTGATCGTAATCTGACCATCTTTTTGTTCCAACCAAACTCGTGACCGTCCGCAGCATGGTTTCAGGACGGTAATTTCGGTACATGCTTTAGGAATAAGTTCAGGAATATATTGATGGGAATAGTGACAATAAAGACGATGATATAGGAGCTTCAATCATTAGAGACAAGGTAGCAAATACTTTGCCATTGTAATATTTGTAACATTACAAAATATACTTCTTGGATTCAATTGTCTTTTATTAATTCTTAACCTTCACCCTTGATATGGTATTTTCTTGCTGGGTCAAGTTTTGGATAGTGCGCATCTACATAAAATAATACTTTTTTCAAAAAATATAACGTATAATAGCAATCGTAGAATGTTCATATCATTTTAATTATTGTAACAAAAACCATTCTTAAACAGAAGAACAATAACCTCAATCTTGTAGAATGTGGGTAACCAAAAACCGCCAATAAAACCGATCCAATCCTCGAATGTTTCTGTATCGTCACGAAACTATGCGAAGTTCGCGCATAACGGCCTCAAAACAGTTTCGAAACCATACAGAAATGTTTGTTGGAACAAACCTTATGTGAAAATGTCATTACCTCGCTAGCTGCTGGCGGCAAGTCCAACGATTATATGTACGGGAATATTGGTGATGTATAAACGCTATGCCTTTTCCGCGAGATTTCTAAACGCACCCCAACTTTGGGAATTTCTTTTGGCGAAAGTATTGCAAGAAAATAATTGGAATAAACTGCGTATATTTCTAAACGTTCTGCATGTCGTGTTATATTTTCCAAAAATTAGTGATCTCGCCCATTAGAAATAACCGTCGAGGAATTCATGACTGTTTACTGGGAACATCCCTAATATTAAGGTTGGGCGTCAAATTATCGCATAACTGAGCTTACTCGAACAAAGAATCATTACAAAAATGTATCTACCTTCTTTTTAGTTTCAACAAAAACAATTATCTTGTTATCCCTAGTCGATCCAATTTCTTTCAACAGCTTGATAAGTTTTTCTTCTTTTTCAGACTCATCGCACACCTCAATGATTTGTTTGATGTTGTGATTGGCTGACAATGACAGTCCTCCAACATTGACCTGAAAAAATAACAATCAATCAATATATTTTTGTTGATAATGATGAAAAAACAAAATTGTACCTGAACATAGTCAACAAGGAATTCTTCTGCTAGCGCCTGCACTTGTTTGGGCCATGTAGCAGACCACATCAGTACCTGCCTGTCAGGCCTGATTTGTTGAATGATCTTCCTTATTTGGGGCTCGAATCCCATGTCCAACATTCTATCGGCCTCGTCTAATACTAGATAGGTGCATTTGGCGAGGTTTGTGGTTCCTTTTTCTAGAAAATCTATGAGCCTGCCAGGTGTTGCAATTACAATTTCTACTCCTCTTTCTAAGTCTCTTGCTTGAGGTCCCTTTAGAAAATTGTTTGTCGATCAAATGTTGAAATATATAATTGAAATGGAAAGCACTATACATTTCAAGAGTATCAAATAATGATTTATAAGTCGCCTATATTCTTATTGGAAAACTCGAAAATCGATAGTTTTTGTCTACTTCCATCAAAGTAGTGACTTGGACAATATTTTCAAACATTTACTCTCAACATGTACTACTTTTTACTGATGTGAAGACAGCCACAAAATCTAAGCTACGTTTTGACACATTGTTGCGTGACATAAGCAAAGGGACAGTCACCGATCGGCCAAACAACCAATTTTTCTATAAAAATAGCATAAACGTGGTTTAATCTAGAATTTATCTACCAATATGAGTTATTAAAATAATTGATGAATTAATAAATAAATGAATATATATTTTTCACTTGAATTTACACTGTCGGTCCAAAATTTTTCTCCAATTCGCCCCTCGAACTTACATTACCACAAAATAGCCGAGATCACAAAGTCGTAAATTTGTTTCAAACCTGTTTCAGGATCAAATATAATAATGAAAAAATGTATGATTTCTCTGAAAAACATTTTATTACATCCAAAAAACTATATTGACAGCAAGTCCAACACTTATGTGTATGGAAACACTGGTGACCATCAACCGCGTGATTTCTAAACGCACGTTAATTTTGAAAATTTTTTTGTGGCGAAGCTATTGCGAGAAGAATTAAAAAAATGTGTAAGGTCTCAATGTTTTGGATGTCATGGTATATTTTCCAGAAATAAGTGATCTCACTGATTGAGACAGACGAATTGTTTCTTATGTTATTTTTATCGACTTGGCAATTGTCCAATAAATTTGTACATTGGTAATTATTTTTATCGCATTTTCGTGAAGAAAATAATTGTTTTGCTCACATTTGAAATAAAATATTTATTTCAGAATGAATGGGAGAGTTTGGGGAAAAATGTTGCTCGGCAAAATATTTGGTTAATGTCATTTGATTAATAATCATTGGCAGGGCATATTTACCTAAAAAAAAAAAAAAAAATCATTCATTCCAAGATGAAATTTCGAATTTAACATATTTCTCGCAAGTTCAATCACAAATTATATAGATAACTCATATTGATAGGTGAATTCTTGAATGAGACACATTTATGTCATTCTTGTGGAAAAATTCATAGCTGACATTTTGGTTGATCATTGACTGTGTGTCGCTTTGCTTATGTTGCACAACAACCCGTGGCTGAGCTTCACACTGGTTTACTTTTACTTACCTTTGGAGACCCTCCAAAAATGCAAGTGTTCCTGATCATGGTTGATTGACCAAAATCATGGGCGACTTTTTGTATTTGCTGAGCTAGTTCTCTGGTTGGAGCAAGAATCAGTGCGATGGGACCCTCTCCTCTTTGGGGCCTTGGCTGATGGTTGATGTGCACTGTTGCCGGGATCATATAGGCTAAGGTTTTGCCTGAGCCAGTCTGAGCAATTCCCACCAAGTCTCGTCCAGATAACACCACAGGCCAGCCTTCAAGATATCAGAATTTAATTTCCATGAAACTTTTGAAAGAGTAATGAAAACCTACCTTGTGATTGAATAGCAGTGGGCTCATTAAATCCCTCCTTAATGAGAATTTGGGTAATATAGTCAGGAAAGCTTCCTTCTTCAAAACAGTAATTGGGGTAAGGGATGTTATTCCCTCTAACAATAATGTCCTTGATTTCCCTGTACTTTTCAATGTCTTTCTGTGTTCTATTTTTTGTGTTGATGTGAGGTTCATAAAAGTTTTTCAAGAAAGGTTGGAGGTCAGCCTCTGTCCATTCAGGAGGGGTAAGTTGGATTTCATCTTGGTTCTGCATTTTCTTATACTGTGGTTTTGGACCACCAAAATCTTGAACTGGAGCCATCTGATGCTGTGGGGGACCACACCAATAGTTGGATTGTTTGTTGTACTGGTCACCACGATCGGGCCTTGACCTAAAATCCAGAGTTAATGGTGAAAACTGTGTATTTTCTGTTTTTGAGATTGATAAAAAATACATAAAACAATTAATGCATAGGTAATGACTGCCAATATGATATGCGCATGTATTTTTTTAATTACTCAATATCTTCAATGTTAGTGGACCATTTTCAAGTTCAACATTTGCAAGTCCATTGCAAGTATTTTCCGCATTTAGTCATGTAGTTTTCAAAAGTAATACACAATCTCCTAGAATATTTCCAACATAACGTGTCATTAAAACGAAGAAATTATCATAAAAAACATGGCGGTCTTGCCGAATCGCATGTTCCACACCGTACTTTCTCATCGCTGATCATGTACTTCGAAAATCTGTCCTAGAGGACGGATGTCACAATTATTATATAAAGGAGTATAAAATTCAAGTACTTACATCGTATTATTGTGAAAAACGTTGTTATACTGCATCTTTGCAGTGAATGTGTCAGCTAAAATGCTAATGGCTTCCTAATACGAAAAATCTGCAAAAAAGTTGCCGGACTTATAATATATGCAGGCAGTATTCGAAATGGAATCCAACAAATATATATTGGATCCCAAATATAATTATTCAAATCAAATCATTACATATTTCAAATGATTAATTTGGAAAAATTGAATTTTTTGACGAAACCGTAAAACCTCACCTTGCTCCAACCAGATCGGCCAACAAACGATTTTCAGAATGCGCAGCATACTTTTGCGCAACCCAATTCAGCTCTGTGCGCAAAATTTTGGCGCAGATCTTGCCATCACATCGATTTGACCTGATTTGGCCTTCTAAATATTTCTAGAATCCAGAATGAATCAAAAAGCACAATAATGTAATGCATGAATAATTTATCTTTAATTGGATTTATTCTCCATGGAAAGTCAACATCAATGTGATTCGGACTTAATAAAGTTATGTCATTGAATAGATCAAATAGAAAGAATGCATCGATAAAATAAATAGAAGAAGAATTGCTGTCACAAGGTCACTAAAGTCATTAGTGTCACTACCAGAAGTTAAACGTCAAAGTGCAGATGATGCCGAGTGTTGTGTCTGCAAATATATAGATAATTTAGCGATTACTTTGCGTGATGAAAATCGTATTGAATCGTCTCAACATTGTTTAGTAAGAATGAACGGCGCTTGAAAAAAATTAGTTTCAGTCATGGTTATGGAATCCAAAACAACAAGCAAAACAAGTTCTCTGAAAGCTCTTCTTCTGCGAGCTTGGCGAGAAAGATGGACGGATATTCAATGGGGTATCAATATCAAAACGGTACTGCCGCGGGGCGTAAGCGGAGATGTCTACAATTTGGCTGATTGTATCCTTCAGCAAGCCGTTGTTGGTGCAGGAGCCAATCAACTGGTACTCAGCTATCTGAGACATTCTTTAAGTGCCCATCTTGTATCCCACGCAGCTGTATTACAACGATTGAGCAAATTCAGTCAGCTAAACAAAGTTTACTGTGTTCTTAGTTTACTAGAGTTTTTGGAAGGTATGCTACCTGGTGTTATAGTAGGGTTTGGCAAACCTGAGGAGACTGTATTAGCTACTGCTGTATTGTCTATATCATCGTGGCTGGTTTGTATCCTTATTCAATGCAAATCAGATCAGGCAATTGTACAGAAAGCCACAGACTTGTTGAAAATTCTGCTCTCTAACGAATTCTATGTTTCCATGATGTGTTTGGCTAGATATAGTGATCCTGAATTGTACATAGAAGCAAAGAGGAGATGTATGGAGTTTGAAACAAGCCTTACTGATGCTGATGGAGTATTGAAATATGTGAAAAAGCTATCTAACATTGATGCAAACTTAATGAAACTTCCTGTTGATAGTGAAAATTGGCCTGGTTCCCTTATACAGTGTTGGCTAGCAGTGAAATTGACTGGTAATCCAGGAACACCCACCCCAATACTCTGTCAACAGTTGAAAATTTTTCAAAATCTCAAAGGTTTCAGTGATGCTAGGCTCTATGCAGAGTTGATGCGAGGTAGTCTCTTATCACTCTATAATGTGAGTCAAACCTCCCATGAAAGTCAATGGGGAGCATTTGCCTTCTTGAAAGTTCCTCACATTCTCTTGGAATTACCAGGCAAGTCTGATCCAATGAGTGTGGTGACTGCAGTAGAACTTATGCTTCAACACAGTCCCTTGTTGGATGCTATGGATGCTAATAGTACCTGCTCAAGTTTGAATTGTCTACTGGATGAATTAGTAAAAATAAGGTTATTAAGCGAGAGCCAAATGAAGATGCTCTTGGAAAAGAGGAAGGCCCCACCTTCTTTGAAGATGGACACAGGTCCAAGCAACAGTGGGATGCCTACTTATTGGCATATTTGTGCGGAATCGACACTTGCTGGTATACTGAAGACACTTTCTACTGATTATCATAAAATACAGGATGCACTTCTGGGAATGCTTCATCAGGTGTTAACTGGTAAAAGCTTTGAACTGATTCTAGCTGTTGCCACTGTCCAAGGACAGTTGCGCACTCTTGTCAATCGTTTGATACGTTTCAACGAATGTTCCAAGTCTGGTGGGGACAAGGCCAGATCTCAGCTATTTGATATAACGTTCTTGATGCTGGTCGCAATTGTTCAGAATTATGGAGCTTCAGTGGTATTGGAATCTGATGGGGATTCTTTGTTTGAACAGTGGGTTAGAAATTGTATGGTGGAGAGAAAAAGTCCAAAAGCTCCTGAACAGTTGCTTAGATTAGGTAGGTAAACATCTTATCTTCTACCTCTTTATTTGAAATCTTATGGTAATCACAATTCAGTTGACATTGAATCTTCAATTCCTATTTTTGATGATGAATTGAATATATCTTATTTTTTAGGTGACCCAGCCATGATTGATTCGCTGCTAGAACAATTCAACTCCGGCGAATCCGATTTCAATTCCGGAGTGAAGTGGCAAGACGTGCTCTTTAATATCGCGGGAGTCATGCACGAGGTCCTAGTCGCCTGGGAACAAGGCGCGTTGTTAGCCCAAGACGTCAAGAGAATTTTGGACGCTGTGAGAGGAAAGATGTGCTGTTTGCCGCTAGCAGCTGCCGCCTGGCTGTGCGCCTACATGAGGACGACACCCCAAGATACCTTACTCAAACCAGTCAATATGGTTAGTAAATCATTTTTACTTATTTTGATAGTTTCGATGGACGTACGTGTGACAGCTGTTAAAAACGTCACGCAAATATGACATATTGACACCTGGATGGTTTTGTAGGTAACATGAAGACATAACAAGTATTTTCTTTTTTCAGGTGCAACAGTTGTTGGCTACTCCGATAACGGACGAAGATAGTCTAAGAGACAGATGGCAGTTGACCCACGAGATTATCAGGAAGATGCAGCGAGATGTGCAGTTGCCTTTGTCTACGAAAAGTAGTCATCATCTGGTATCCAGGCAGCCTGCTACGGAACAACTCAGCACTGCTTGGAAATGGGGTGAGACCATAGACATATTATCCTAGGGAGACAGAATTAAAATATAAGTTAGAGTACTTGTGTGGAGAAACATCAGGGCTAGAACCCCATATTTTTCCCAAATTGGCACTAATGAACCATATTTTTGCTTTGAATCACAGAATAACACTATGATACCTCAAAAATAAGCAACTTCGCACCAAAAAAATCTTCGGTCGTTACAACCACACTACAATCTTAATATACAATTGAAGTAATCACAGTCCGTAAGCCGTTCTACATATGTTAACGTAATGAATATAACTTTCAGGATGTACACCTCAAATGGAGTTGAAGTAGTTCATCAACTAGCCTAGGCAGGAATCGTTTTTCAATACCTTAAATTCCATGTTGTTTTATATAGTTCAGCTTTATGCCTGTACCGTGCGCAAATTATTATCTTTATTTTGTTAGATTTCGTAACCCGTAAACCCACAAGACAAAAATTGACAAGTGACACAAGTCAAACGCCATGGGTGACCGGACTAGTATAAAGCATCTTCGGCGCGTCACAAAATGGGCTTTATATTCAGGTCTGGTTGTAAAATAATTTGGAATGTTTCTGCATTGGGTTTACGAACATTCGAAAAGTTTCGAGTCCGCCATTAAAAATGAAATTTAGAATTACGTACACACGATTCGAAGCGAAATACGATACGAATCATACCTAAGGTCTCGAATAAGGAAAAGTATAACTGAAATTATAGAAAAAAGTAATTCCTCAAATGTATCAAGATATCGTTAGAACTTTATCAGTGATAATTTTTTTCTGATTCTGATATGTAAGCGTTTGTTATTATTTATTAACAAATGCAATGTATTGTAGTCATATACAGGGTGATTCACCCAACTGGTTCATTAGAGGTTTATGGAGAACTGGAAGAGATATCAACTTGAAATTTTGGTGGATACTATTACTCAATATGTTCTATTTTCCTAAAATAGTTTCAATACGCTGTTACTTCCGGTTAAACCGGAAGTGATATTAACTTTGTTTTTTCAAATGGAACACCCTGTTTATTTTTGCATTTTTGAATTCTACGAAGAATTCTGGGCCTGTTGCATTTTGAATTTTCTTCCTATCGTGATTCGTTTGCAAGATATTCCATTTTTTCGAAAAATTTTGACAGATGGACTGACTAACTAAAATGTCCATATAATCTTCAATTTTCAAGATTTGAGGTTCAATTTCCGTATACACATGAATGAAAGAGTGTTCTATCAGGTATCTTTAGAAGTATTCCAAAATATTCAACAGGGTGTTTGATATTTCAGTTTACTTTTTGTAAATTTCAAATCGCAATAACTTTTTTATTTCAAATAGAATGACTATGCAATTTTCACACTATCCGACGTAAAATTTGATTTCCTATCGATTTGCATGAGCATACCATATCGATAAAATGGATATTTACAGAGATATCAACAAAAATGTGGAAATCCGCTCATTTGTCTCATGTGTATTTTCACAAGTGTGCTTTGGATGGTTCTAAATTTCATATTTGACGAATAATATAAATATTAATTGATTCCTAACACAAAAAAAACAAATATGGTGCACCATCATATGGTGTTAGAAACATTATACAGAAATTGATGACTGATGGATTCGGCAAGGGTGGATCATGGTAATTGCCTTCGAGGTCACATGACTTGATGTCTCTCGATTTCTATCTCTGGGGTTTCAGAAAAAATAGAGTTTTCAAAAAGGCTGATGACTCTTAAAATTCCCTAGAGCCAAAAAAATACGCCTGGCTTTCGCAAAATTGTCATAAGAAATTGAAAGGTCGACTACTGAAGGTGTCCGGAGAAGAATTATTATGTGTCGTGAACAACATGGACATTTTGAACAATTACTTGTTTTGTTTTATCCGTTTATCAGAATATCATTTTTGATGCTATATTATTTGTTTCGTGATAGGTTTGCATAAGTATATCCATAGATGAAGTGGAGATAGTTACTTCCTAATGGATTGATGTTCATATTATTCGCCAAATATGAAATTCAGAACCATCCAAAGCACACTTATGAAAATACACATGAGACAAATGAGCGTATTTCCACATTTTTGTTGATATCTCTGTAAATATCCATTTTATCGATATGGTATGCTCATGCATCGGATAGTGTGAAAATTGCATAGTCATTCTATTTGAAATAAAAAAGTTATTGCGATTTGAAATTTACAAAAAGTAAACTGAAATATCAAACACCCTGTTGAATATTTTGGAATACTTCTAAGGATACCTGATAGAACACTCTTTCATTCATGTGTATACGGAAATTGAACCTCAAATCTTGAAAACTGAAGATTATATGGACATTTTAGTTAGTCAGTCCATCTGTCAAAATTTTTCGAAAAAATTGAATATCTTGCAAATGAATCACGATAGGAAGAAAATTCAAAATGCAACAGGCCCAAAATTCTTCGTAGAATTCAAAAATGCAGAAATAAACAGGGTGTTCCATTTGAAAAAACAAAGTTGATATCACTTCCGGTTTAACCGGAAGTAACAGCGTATTGAAAATATTTTAGGAAGATAGAACACATTGAGTAGTAGCATCCACCAAAATTTCAAGTTGATATCTCTTCTAGTTCTCCACAAACCTCTAATGAACTACTTAGGTGAATCATCCATTATTAGCAAAATATTACATTAGCATTTTCAAAATTCTAATGTAATATGAATATACCGTTGTTTTCAATGTGTGTAAATAAATAAATCTTGGGGACCCATTCTCAACTTGAAAAAACCGTGAGACAGAAAATCACAATACATTGTAAGAATTTTTTCATTTCTAAAACCTCCCCTCCTGATATTTGTATGGTTTGAAATTTGGTTTCATTATACAATGAATAAATCCAAGTGGGCATCACTAACCTAAATCCGTACAATAAGTGTTCACCTACTGACCATAAAATTGTTTTGAATGAATATTAAGAAGTATTTCTGATCAACCAACAATTCAGAATTCATTATTAATTTGTTTGCTTCCTTTGGCGACCTCAATGTGATGATGAATAACCCTAGAAATCGTATATGTCATCTGATTCTACATTAGGCAATCCAAACCACGTGACATGGCGGATTATGACAAACAATCCGATACCTTGGCTAGTAAACAGTGAATTTTATTTATTATCGGAGTTTTTTGATGTTTCGAAACGGTATTCAGATGGAGAGTGAATATTTAAAGACGTTGATGTTGAATAGCAGAGACGTTGGTGAAAAGTATGCTTGGAACTATTCATTCAGTTCATTCTTGTCACAGCATTCGTTTCAGATATTAAATGAAGTTGGGATTAATTAATAATCTAGATCCTTTCAAATTGGAAACCGATGCTGATTCAGATTATTCAATTGATGCTGTTCTTCTTGTAATATTCTGGTTAAAAAAATGTCTACTGCATACTATCTGATACTTCAGTTTGCAATCAGTGAGATCATATATCTTCATCGCAGCTAACCATAGGACCCTTCGCTTCCTAGTTAAATCGTTCTAAAAACACCTAAAAACTCCGATAATAAATAAAATTCACTGTTTACTAGCCAAGGTATCGGATTGTTTGCCATCATCCGCCATATTGGATGTCACGTGGTTTGGATTACCTAATTTGTGTTAATGATAATTTCTTCCGTTCGAATCAAATAAGAAAAAATAAATGAGTGACGATAGAGATACTGATTGTTTATACGAAACAATTGAAGACGATTTTGATATTCAGTACAATGAAACGAGGGTCAAAAATCATTGAATGTTCCATTCTCATGTTATTTTAATTATTGTAACAAAAGATTATTCTTGAACAAAAGAATAATAAACTACATCTTGTAGAACGTGGGTAGCCAAAAACCGTCAATAAAACCGATCCAATCCTCGAATGTTTTTGTACCGTCACGAAACTATTCAATGTTTGCGCATGCGAATTAAACAAAACCGAAACGGCCACAAAACAGTTTCGAAACCATACAGAAATGTTTGTTGGGACAAACCTTATATAAAAACAAATTTTCAGGCATTCGACGCGGTTGGTTGGACCACGAATCCGCCATAACCCTCCACTGCCTTCTAGACACGGCCGGCGACCGTTGGATCGTCTCCGCCGTGGTCCAGGAGCTCCTGAAGCTACGTTACCGAGACCGTCTCCAACGCGGCGTCGACCTGGCCTTGGCCATCTTCCACGTCGACATCGCCGGATGCACTTTGCAGCTGTTATCGCATGTGCTTCCCCAGCTACTCTACAACGACATCCAAGCCGACGGTCTCATGGAACCGCAGCTACCGGCCCTGGCGTACCTGACAAGCTGCTGCGTTTACACTGCCGTGGACTCCCTCATCGACGACTCGGAATGCGATTCTCCCGTGACGAAGATGCCCAGGCTGGCAGAGACGGCCGAGGAGCCTCGGCTGCTCGATCAGCTACTGACGGCGTTGCGGCAGCTTCTGCACATGTTCGAGCGGGGGATACAAGAAGGATGTATCACTCAGCAGACTTACTTTGCTTTTTATCTGATTAAAGCTTTAGCGGAGGGGAAATTCCATTCTTCCGGGGCTGTTTTGGGGGCGGTTTCGCCCGGACTTATATCGGATCTGTTGAAGACTATGCCGGAGATGTTCAACTATCCGTTGCTGCTGCAAGTGCATGATGTAATGACTGCTTCGGGTAGGAGTAACGGGGCCAAGGATTTGTGTATATTGAGGAATTATCATTTGAGAACTGCTCCAGGAGGTAGTTAATGGATTATTTTATTGACCGTTTGTTTAATATACTTGTACATTTTCAATAAATATCGACTATCATTTTGGCTTGAATCATCTGCAATATTATAGTTTAACGAAAGTGTGACAACAGCTAAGTACTTCATTTATCTCTTATCTGATTTCGAATAGATATAGTACATCCTGGGATGATTGAATGCATAAATTTAAAACTTAAAAAAGATGAATTGATATTATGTCATGAATTGAAAGTTGGCGGACTATAAAAGATAACAAAAATCTCGACGCTATCTGGTGAACTTATGAAAGCAATTATTGTTTGTAAACAACTTGTTTAGAATATAGCTTGTTGAAATATATATTTAGTGATTTCTTGTGCATATTGATATGAATAGAGTGTTTGCATTGCTCCTATAATAGTGAGTATTTGATAAAAACGTTGACAATCGATGAAAGGAAGGTATGGATGTATGCTCTTGCTGATTGTATTACTCTATTTGTAAAATAATATGTCCATTAGTGACAAGGTCAAGACTGAAAACTTAAACTCTACCAATACCAAGAACTTTACAATAGTGAATTAATTCGACCATGTATGTTTTGTGAAATAAAGATCCAACTATGTTGATTTTTCTTTATTTTCGCAAATAACATAGACTATTATCGAAATATGTTCGCCCTAACGAAGTTTCTACTATTTGGTGTTACCTCTAAATAGCTGCACACAGCTGATACAGGTGAAGATAATTCGTGATTGACCATGATTTCGCTTTCAGCTAACCACCAAAATTTTGAATTGGTTCAGACCACGATCATACAGGGTGTTTCACAGTGGATGGAACATTAGAAGTACCTGGAGAACAGAAAGACAGATTATTTCGAAAATTCGTGAGCGTCGATAATCAAAATTCAAACTTGCTCTATATCCGTCTAAAATATTTTCATCAATACAGTGTTGCCGCTTGTATAAGAAAGTAGTAGCTACTTTGTTATTTCAAATTGAACATCTCGTATATTATATCATTTTTGGAATCCTCATGAGATTCCTCACAAATTTCCCACATAATTCCCTATACCTATCTGTGACGATTTCCGAGATAAAAATTATTTTGTAAAATTTTTGTGCAAAACCTGACCTTTGGGGGTTATAGCTGCATAAGATCATCAAGTATTCTGTCGATGAACTGGCTCTCAGTTTCAGCATACAGGGAAGCTCAGAAGTGAGTGCCATCCGGGCACTCATGAAAATGACTGAAACTCCGTTTTTTTAAATGGAACACCCTGTATGTTATCACTTATTCGAAAAGCTATAACATTTTCCATTCTAATTGAGTATACTTTCCCTATACCTATCTCGTACAGTTTGTTAGCTTTGATCACTTATGTTATGAATTCGTCTTCAATAAAATAAATATTGGATAGTGCTTAAGATAGAGTAGGCTATGAACTTCATTCTGACTGAGAACTAACATGTTATTCCTTCATTGTCATCCTGTATTTTAGTTTCATGGTTGTAAAAATACTATGGCAGAAAATAATTACTTGAATACGGTTTAGATGGATTTATTCATCATTTATGGTCAATGTAACAAGAATATCAGTAGAACATGAAGAGAGTTCAATGAAAAGCATAAAGTGATTTACCTCGAATGAATTCGAGAAAATTCATTAGATTGAAGAGAAATTTTCCGAAATTTCTCGAAACATGTTTTTTTTAGTTATGTTGTTTAGATTGGCATATCCTGTGTTATAACCGTTTCACTAGGATTTTTGGTGAGATAACAAATTTCAATATCTTCAGAGCAAGATTGTTCAAATATCTGAATGAGAATACTTTTTATTCGATAGAGGAGTACCTCACTGTTTGATGCTAGCTAGTATAGTTGTGTATGTACATGAGTGTAAGATCTTATAATGTATAATGTTTTTATGAGTTTTAGTATGTTTTGACTAGTCTGATAAGTTTTATACCATGGTGTAAACTTCAATGATGAATAAATTATCTATCTATGAGTAATAAGGTTCAAGGTCGATAAGTAACTTCTTTACTTCTTTTTTGAATTTGCCAATATGCTTTTCAAAGTTTTTATATATTTTGGCAATATTTATTGAAAAACTTTATTGAGGCATATGATGGATGCTTTTCTGATAATACTAATTTGTGTATTGGAAAATTCAAATTTATGTTGCGTGTATAGGATATCTTTGATTGGATCTGTGCTCTCTCTGACCGGTCTGTATTCTTGAACAAATGTATAGGACACATTCATATATGTATATTATGCGTGAATTGTCATTATGTTGTTTGTTTTGAAAACACCTCTACAGGTTTCACGAAATTTCAATTTGAACATAGTTCTAATCACTCTCTTTTGTATGCAAAATAAGTCATTAATGTTACTTTGGGATCCCCAGAAAATTATTCCAAATTTAGCGCAGGATTAAAAATTTGCAAAGTATACAATCTTTAAGGATTTTTCGTTAATATATTTGCTTATGACTTCCGAATATTACATAGATATAGAAACAATTGACTGAGTACAAAATTACCTACGGACAAATTCGTGAGCCGATCACGAAAAAATCCTCGAATAAAATACTTCTAATAAACCAAACTGATATACAATACCAGCAGATCGTTATGACAATAAGTAACGAAAAAGATGAATAATTTCTTCGAAAATAAAGTGACACACGGTATATAAAGTTAGCAACATTCGATATATAATAATTGCGCATGCGTCGCTATCTGTTTCTCTCCTACTCGAAGGATCTTGCGCCAACCAAATCCTAAGTGAATCTGGTTATCTTCGTTACGTTGTGGACGTGCAGAGTAGTCTCGTTTGACAGGAAACCTGTTCTCCGTGCGGTTGTTATTGAATGGATTATTGAATACCAATGTATAGTCAATAAGCCATATTTCAAAATTGCGTGATGAACCGCCAGTAGAGTTATTAATTGAATCAGTGCTTATGTCTCCAATACCAGTGAAAACGTCTAGCAGGTCATCGGAACAGATGTTTTTGTTTTGTTGTCAGTCAACATAATCAAAATATTTAAATGGAATCAAGTAGGTCATACAATTTAATGTGAATTTGTAAGGCCGTCTCGATGAATAGAAAGCATGTGAGTACCGAGATGGACTCGGGCTTGGGCAGCGACGAAGACCGCAGGGGGCGCACCAAAGAGCAGAAGCAGCTCCACAATCAGCAACTCTTGAGCGGGTGCTTTATCGATGCCGCTAGCCTTTCGGATGACGCCGACGTTGTTGATCAAAGAAGGCACGATGAAAGGAGACAGGGGTCTATCCTCTTTCAGACGTCATTGCCCCATTTCTCAATGCTACAAATGCCAAGTGATCATGAGCAGCTTTCGTGCTCCTCTGGAAGTATTCCACAGTATCCGGAAACAAGCACCCCCTTTAATTCAATTGTGCAGCTAGCCACCGAGGAGCCTGATAGTGCCAGAAAGTCACCGTTGGGCTTCTATGTTGATTTAAGTGATGTATCTGGTGGAGAATCTGCTGCACCTTCTTTGACTTCAGCTACAAAGAACATTTTTTCTATGGTAATTGATTTTGAAGGACCCAAAAAGGACAAGCCCATAAAACTCAGTTCTTCGTTGGTCTCCTACAGGAGGAGTAAACCTTTGAACAAATCAAATCTTATTGCCAAGAGCAATGGAAGTTTATCTTCAAGTGTGAGTTCTATCAATTCAAATTCTGTAGCTGGTACCAGTAGACAGTCTGAAGAATATGAACTGAGGTCTACCTGTGAAGGGGAGGCTCTGAACATTGATATACTAAGTGCTTCTTTAGTAAAAAACTTGTCTGTGTCTTCAAAATCATCTAGTAGTAGTGAAAATGTTGAAAGAAATAATGAGGTGGAATTTGATAAAGAGTCCACAAAAGAATCCTTAGAAGAGGACCATATTGAATGTGATAATGTCTCTGAAAAGAATGATGATGAAATTCATAGCTCTGTGAGCAGTGTATCAGACACAAGCAAAGTACAAATAAGTGAAGAAATCAAAGCAGTCACCCCGGTGAGTTTTCCAAATTATGTTTTTTCAGTTTTCCAGTTTTTTATCAAGTTCAAATAAACTTTCACTCATCTTGTATAAACCATGATCAAAAATTTCAAAATGAACTCTCAAAGTATTTGAGTTATCAGCATCTTTTTATTTGTATATTGATAAAATTATCAAAATTATTTGTCAAATGCAACATATTCATATGTGACTATTTAATTTTCAATTTAGATGGGAATTTGTATATCTTAAAATCATAAAATTATATCTCATCATTACATGATAGTGACACAAATTATTGTTTTGTGAGATAACACAATATAAGTAGTATTCAGGTTCAATGAAAAAATTATTGTTTATTCAGTGTAAAAAATCCATCACACATATTTTTGAATCCAAAACATTTGGTTATAGGTTTTGTAATTCATCTTGCTGTAATTTAGAAGTTGGTAATACCACATTCTGAGAAAAGAATCGTTTTGTTGATTCATAATTCAAATATTGATCCTTCAAGGTAATAATGACGTCAGTGTTCATTAATTGTGTTTATTTAGTAGTATCACTTTTGTATGTCAAATAGGAGCTGCAATTTCTCTTTGCAACAGTAAGTGATGGGAAAAAAGAGACAATTGATTTCTAGTCTCAATAAATCTCATTTCACTCCATAGATGATGAAAATCAGCTAATTTCGAATGATAGGTAAATGCCAAGTTTAATTATTCCACTTTTATCTCGATTTCTAACAACCAAACAAAAACATGATGTAACGATCATTCACCTAAATCTGTGGGTCTATGAACCACTTTGTTTGAATACAATTTTTTCAACAAAAAACAGACAGTTGAAGGTAACTGAAACATTTGAATAATTCCAT
Source organism: Plagiodera versicolora (assembly GCA_037013635.1). Classification (NCBI taxonomy): domain Eukaryota; kingdom Metazoa; phylum Arthropoda; class Insecta; order Coleoptera; family Chrysomelidae; genus Plagiodera; species Plagiodera versicolora. The sequence continues at coordinate 2,517,873 of CM072991.1, read as the reverse complement.
CATCAAATTTAGTTAAACTATCATTCCTGTTCTCTATTTGTAGCTGCACAAAAAGTTTCTATAGTGTAGTTATTGTTCTATTAGTGATGAATTACCATTGAAAATTGGCAAAAGGCACCATAAATTGTCCGTTCAATGAAGGCTAAACAGTCGCGATGACATAATTCGTTTCATTGTAATAATAAAAAAGAAAACTGATCTGCCTAATAGGTTTCCATATATGAACGTCTATTGGTAGTTTGATTGGCATTGAATAGATTTCAGAATTTTTGTAATATATCAAGGTATATATCAATGAACGTTTCAGATATGTGGTAGAAATATCCTGCGGTGAAAAAAAAATTCCTTGAATTCATATCAACGTTTTAGTCCCTGTTTCATAAAGGTCTCATTATTGTTTGGAAGTAAATAGTGCGCGTATCACACTCAATGCAACAAAATGTTTTTGTTTTGAAATATTCCTGATTAGATATCGTAAGTGCTGTCTGGCCATTATTTTTATGAACCTTACAACAATGGTCAGTATGCAACTTTCAACTTTTTCGGGTTAGTGTTAATCTCTCTACAGATAGTATTTTTCTGTTTATGTCGGTGTCATAAACTTTATCACCAAACAAATACATTAGTCTCTATGTAGAAATTTTCTGGCAAAGCATTATGCTTTTTTTATGGGATTGAAGTGAGGAAATGTAAGGTATCTGATCTGTGTAAAAAAAACCAATACCTATGTTTTTATTTATAATCATTCGTATTGCTCCTCCTCACTTGCATACAAATTAATTTTGCTTTGACAATCGACATTCTTACATGTTTCTTTTTATTTATTATTTTTATAATAAATTCAACATGCGCAAGGTAGTACTCTATGCGTAAGCCTATATTTCGCATACTAACAAAAATTTGATGTATAGCGTATTTCAGCTGGGTTGATACCTGTATGAAATCGCCAGATTGAGCCGTGTTGCCATATGTTTTTCACTTTTTCAGTGATGCTCCGAATAAAAACAAGGAGTCTGTGATGAAAACTTGGGTTAGGTTGACCGTTTGTTTTGTTTCGAAAATGTTTTCAATAATTTTCATCATATTTGGATTACTATTGATTGTGGATAACCGTTGAATGGTTAAAATGTTATAATGGACTGTTCTCGTGCTAGAAATCGAATCGAATATTCAAAGGAAATACACAATAACTACGTAATGAAGTGATGTTTATCTTTCAACATTATATCTGTTCTAAACTCCCATTCTCATTTGATGGTTCTATATTTCAAAACCAATTACTGTCCATCTCTAATAGGTGTGTTTAAGAAAAAATCCAGAAGTTATAGATTAATTTATTTGTGAGACAAAAATATTTGTGCATTTGCTCATTATGTAAACGCTACACATCATTACATTTCAACAAAAATTACAATACAGATTCAAATTCGAATGTCTCTCAATTCACTAAGTACATACATCTTTACATCCCACATCAACTCAATTGGATAAAAACACAAATGTAAAGTGGGAGTCAAAGATCTTGATACCCATATCTTTCTGCTAATATATCTGCCTTATTTGTTAGGGCTGGTTTGTTTCTGAAAATCAAAGAATATATTACATGTATCATAAAGTCTATGACCTACAATTTTACTAAATTAGTTAGTAACTGCAGCTTCAACATTTTTCATAATCAAAACAAATCACATTGTTAGTAAGTCAGTCTTGAATTGCTGCCTTATGAAAAGCTAGGGTGGAAACTTTATTATTGCCTGTCCTGTGATAAGTAGCATCATCCATACATAACAATTTTGGAAGGATTTTTTAATTCAGGCAGCAGTTGTGTATCGAATCAGAGGAGAACGTTATCCTGGTTAATTTCTCCATGGTAAACTTTGTTAGCAGTTTCAGGAATTAAAACAAATTTTGTCCCAGGAATGAATCCATCAGAATGATCAGCATGCAAAACAATGAATCTAATAGACAACATAATTTCGATACACCATCTAACTATGATATACAAATTCGGAATACCTTGAATCTCATATTCTTCGTATTTTCACACTTTTGACACTAGAATCTTGCCAAGAATGTCGTAGAGTTCCATCGTGGAATATCCATGTCTCATCAGAGAAAACAAATTGCATCAAACCTTCATTTTTCAACAGAACGTACTGTTGGAGGAATGTATAACATTTCATAGCAACATTAGGTAACTCCATCAATGAGTTCCATAAAGATGTGAGGCAAATGTTGAGCAAGCTTTCATTTTGATGACTTCAATGTCATGTGTTTCTCTGCAATGAAGAATGTTCATCAACTGATAATATATAATTTGCACTAAATACTCACTATTCTTGTACATATTGTAAATACAGTTCCTTATTTGATATTGTTGAGGTTGATCAATATCCAGAACTGATTTCTTCAGTGATTTGTGTAGTTCTGTAGAAGTCCTAGGACGGTTTAGTTCTCAGCTTACCTTCTGTGAAAGTGTGCAGATATTCCCTACACAGTTCCATTCCTACATTTTGTAAGGGTCTTAATTCGGGGTAAAGAACCTTACAAGGGGAGCCCGAGAACTAGATATGTCTGGTAGTTATATCGGTTGTCTCGGGCGCCAGTTTTTTTGAAAGTGGTATGCTCCACTTGCTTCCAGAACTTATGGTTCTTCGGAAGACCCTAGGGTAGCTATCAGTGGAGAAGGAATACAAAGTAACTGTATACAATGTACCCCCTTGTGTAAACCAGGGGTCAGATAGTTAGACTCTGGTAAAGTAACCTAAGAAAGGGTAGGCTTTAATTACTCTCCCTCAGGATATTCTGGATTACAAAAGCTACCTAACAATGCAGTAATCTAGTCGTATTTCAGGTTATCTGGTTCAATAAATCAATTTACGATATAAAAATATACGGAGTTTTATTTATTCAGGACATACAAATAACAGCGAGCAATCAAAATAAATCTTACATACGCAATACAGTTATAACAAAAATACATACAGCCTTAAGCCCAGGAATGAAATGACACTAAACAGCTGATTTCGTGAACGGAATTTAAAGCGAATGTTTCACCTGAACCGGAAGCAATTAGCACAAGTCCCAAATTATAAGAAAATAGAAAATCTAACTCAGATATACAAAAGCAGGGCGAAAGCATTAAACGGAAAAGCGGTGCAGGCGAGCTATTTAGGAGACCAAGATAAGTTCAATTCCAAGACTTTCATACGATAATATCAATACCAAATCTGGTTACACGGGTACACGCTACTCGCAATATCACAGAAGACTGATCCTCGAAAGAAACAAACCCCCTGGGATATTTTAATTCAACCACGGTATCGGTCCTAATACGCGTTATGTCGAATATCACAAAAAGGCTGATCCTCGAAAGAAGCAAACCCCCTGGGATATTTTAGTATCGACCACGATATCGGTCCTGGCACGCGTTATTACGAATATCACAAAAGGCTGATCCTCGAAAGAAGCAAACCCCCTGGGATATTTCAGTACAACCACGGTGTCGGTCCTGGCGTAAACTTTACGAGAAAATTGATATGAAAATAGTCGAAAAGAACTTACAGGTACTTACAGGTAATCGGGTACAATCGATAGTTTATGGAAAACAATGCTTACGCTGGCTACGGCAACTAAGGGAATTCGGTTATCGGCTAGAGCGCTCGCTTCACGCAGGTTGGCACGTTCAGATGTTAGGTTAGGACTTAGAAAAATGAAATCAAAACAAACTAGATTTACGAAAATTAACTTAAAGAAAATATTCCGGAAAGTAAACGGTAAAATCAAACTGGTGATAACGGTATGACCGGCAATTTCGGATTCAATCAAACTGGAATAAAATTACGAACTGGAATTAAACCAATCAGAATAATAACACACTATGCAGCACTTATAATCAACACGAATCGCAAGGATAAGAAAAGAAGCAAAACGGAAAGCCAAATAGCAAAGAACCAAAGAACCAAAGAACCCTCAGGCTGGGGTCTCCGGCGTATTTATACCTTCGGAAAATCATCTCAAGGACTGGCTTTTGATTGGTTGAAACGGGTCAGGTGACATGTGACCTTCCACCATTTTGCCGGTACTAGCGCAAAAAACCTGGAAAGCACGTGAAATAGAAGAAATGCGGAGAAAACGATTTTTCATATAAAACAGGAATATAGAAATGATTCCCTATCATTGCTAATGGTACTGAACAAATTTGATCTAGAAATATTCAGGACTAAAAGAGTTATTTACAGGTAAACACCTCCCTGATCTCAGGGTCATCTCAGATTTCTTAAAACGTATTTGGTTTCAGTTATTTTCCTCCGCATTGCCTCTCAATTTCCTCAGAAGTCCCTGTGGGCATCATAAATCTAATCTGAAGTGAAAAGTAAACATGATAGTACTCTGGAGACACTCAGAAAGACTTCTCAGGCTCGGAATCGAATACTCAGATTACAGGCTGCCCTAGGGCTTTCATAAACTTAGTTCACACATAGTATATATCTGCAATTCGGAATAACATCCTGGACAGGGTTTTCAGTATACAGGGTGTGTAATTTGGCAATTGAACTGATAACCTAGATTCAAAGCGGAATGACAGGTTAGTGTATTGTAGGGAGCAAAGGGTTGCCCCCTCAGGTTGAATACAACGTTTAGTAATGAAGGTAGCTGAAAGCGCTTCGTTACACACCCCTCCTACTTGCGGAAGAAAAAAAATTGGAGACTTGGCTGCAATTTTTTTTCTTAAAGAAAACCCTACAAAACAACAAAAGGAACAAACTTCTCCTGTACGGTAGGCTGGCAGTCCGGACGGGCGAAATGACGGCTGGTTTCGGGGCAGGCGGAGGCCTGCTGTCGGGGCAGGCGGAATGCCTGCTGGTTACGGGGCTGGTGGGTTCTATCTGGTCAGTCTGGCTCTTGCCTGGACGGGGTGACGCGATTCGGGGGTTCTCTGGGACCAAGACGGGTACATACCGGTGAGATGGTCTCTGGACTAACATCTCGGTGGTAGTCGATATCATCTCCGTGGCAGTCGGTATCATCTCGGTGGCTTCGGGTTCCTTGACCAAAAGGTCCATCGTCTGGTCGGGTTCGTTAAAGATCTACGGATTTCAAAATATTACGAGGTCGCGTCGTCAATGAACGGTTTTAGATCTTTGACGTGTACTCGATTACATCGCTTTCCGTTCGGGCCTTTCAGGTCATATACTACAGGGGATACAACGCGGGTGACGGTGAACGGTCCGGAGTATTTGGGAGCTAGTTTGGCGGCGTGTCCCCGGATGCCGGAGGAGAGGTTATGTTCTCTCTTCATCACCTTATCTCCAAGGTGGCATCTCCAATCCCGGCGTCGGAGGTTGTAGTAGTGGCTTTGCTGATTGAAAGCCCGTGCCAAGTTCACTCGAACCAACTCGTGCACTTCTTGCAGCTTGGTCAGGTGGGTGGCCCAAATCTTCGGAGCGGATTCGGTTTCTTTTTCCGGGGTGTCAGGTCGATATACCGCTTTCGGTGGTTCCAACTCTCTTCCGAACATTAAAAATGCGGGACTGAAACCGGTGGAGTCGTGGCGGGCAGTATTTACGGCGAATTGGAGTTCAGGCAGGTACTGGTCCCATTTCCGGTGATCGTTCTCGCAATATTGGGCGATCATTGTTTTCACCGTTTTGTTGGTGCGTTCCACGGGGTTTGCTTGGGGCGTATACGGCGGTGTCAGGCGGTGTTTTATCTCAAGTTCGGTGAGGAGGTCTTCGAAGGGTTTACCGGTGTACTGTGTTCCGTTGTCACTGATTACGGTAGCCGGACGTCCAAATCTCAGGATGATATCCTCGTAAAATGCTTGTGAGACGGCTCTGGATGTTGCTTTTCGGAGGGGTCTGAGTTGTACCCACTTGGTGAACCTATCTTGGTATACGGCCAGGTAACAATTTCCTTTACTGGAACGGGGTAGTGGTCCGACTAGGTCGGTGGAGACGGTATCCCACGGTCTGGTGTTCAGGGATGGATGCATCTTGCCAGGCGGTTGTTGCTGCGAAACTTTGTACTGTTGGCAGGTTTTACAGCTCCGGACGTAGTGAGCGATTTCTCGGAACATTCCGGGCCAGTAATACTTGTGCGTGATCCGGGCGGTAGTCTTAGCTATTCCCATATGGCCGGCGGTGACATCATTGTGGTTTTCTACCAGAACTTGATGTCGGAGGGGCTTTGGGACGCAGAGCTTCCAGGGGTCACTCATACCCAACTCGCACAACTGGTTGGCATCCCAGAAGTGTCGGAATAATCTTCCCTCTTTGATGCAGAAATCTGGGAATGCTTCTGGAGTTTTCTCCACTTCCGCTTTCTTCGTGCGGTACCATGAACATTTTTCTCCGGCTGCTATGTCATCTGCAGTGGCACAGCATTGCACATCTATTTCCGGCTCTTCGGAACTGGAATGCGGTAACGGTTGACGGGATAAAGCGTCGGCGACTTTGTTCAGGATGCCTCGGCGGTATTTGACTTCAAAGTCAAACTGCTGCAGGAACATAGCCCATCGGGCTATACGGCCGGCAGGACTCTTGATGGACTGTAACCACTTCAGAGACAAGTGATCGGTGAGGACAGTGAAGTGATAGCCTTCCAGGTAGGGTCTAAGCTTTTCTATGCTCCAGACTATAGCCAAGCATTCCTTTTCCGTTACGGAGTAGTTACGTTCAGGTCCGGTTAACATCCTACTCGCGTACGCCACTACTTTCTCCTGACCCTCTATGTCCTGGGTAAGCGCTGCTCCCAGTCCACAATCGGAGGCATCAGTTTGTAGTGTGAACGGCTTGGTGAAATCTGGACAGGTCAAAGCGGGAGCTTCGGTAAGGCTGGTTTTCAGAAACTCGAAGGCGGCATCTTCAGTTTCTGTCCATTTCCAACGGTTACCCTTTTTCAGAAGCTTGGTCAGTGGTGCCACTATCCCGGAGAAATTCGGTATAAATCTCCTATACCAGGATGCCATTCCCAAGAATTGGCGAAGTTTCTTCAGGGTGTTTGGGGCGGGCCACTGAACTATAGACTCTATCTTGTCTGGATCGGTTTTTATTCCGTCGGCGGTGACAACATGTCCTAGGTACTTCAGCGAGCTCAGACAGAACTTGCACTTCTCAGCATTGAGCTGCAGGTTAGCCTGTCTTAACTGGTGAAAGACTCGCTGCAGGTTGATCAGGTGTTCATCGAAGGTTTTGCTCAGCACAATTATGTCGTCCAAGTATGCGAAAGCAAACGGTTCCATTTCAGGTCCTATCAGGTTGTCCATCAATCTCTGGAAGGTGGCAGGTGCTGAGTGAAGTCCAAACGGCATTACCTTAAACTGGAATAACCCTCTTCCAGGTACGGTGAAGGCGGTTATCGGTTTACTATCGGCTGATAGTGGTATTTGCCAATATCCCTGCCTCAGGTCTAGGCTAGAGATATATTTCGCTTCCCTCAATTTGTCCAGGATTGAATTGATGAACGGCAGCGGATATGCATCTTTTTCGGCCACATCATTGACTTTCTGGAAATCGATGCAGAATCGGTGTTTTCCGTCTTTCTTCTTCACAATAACTACGGGAGAACTCCATGGACTACTGGAAGGTTCGATGATGCCATCTGCCAACATCTTATCTACTTCTTCATTGATCACCTCCTGCATTCTCGGATTCTGCGGACGGTACCTTTGTTTAATCGGTTCTGTCGTTTTCAAACGAATACGATGTTCAACTAAAGGTGTGGGTCCCTTAATCGTCTCAAATGCCGGTAATTCATTGTCCAGGAATCGTTGCAGTCTACTGTGTTGCTCTGGTGAAAGATTTCGGCACGGTGGATCCTCAACTCCTATCGGACTGCAGGTAGTTTCCGGTTCCGGTTGATTTTCCGCTGCTCTGGTTCCGGGTGTTCTGCAGTTCAGGATTTTGTTCTGGTTTCTGGTTCTCTGGCTTCTGGTGTTTCTTCGGTTCTCTGGTTTCCTCTGGTTAGGAAGTTGTTGATTTCCGGGAAACCCCGGATTATTCCGGTTTCCGGATTCCCTATGACTGGGAAATGGACTGGTTCCGGGAAGCCCCGGATTTTTCTGGGTTCTGGATTTCCTATGTCTAGGAAATGGACTGGTTCCGGGAAGCCCCGGATTTTTCTGGGTTCTGGAATTCCTGTGGCTAGGAATTGAACTGGTTCCGGGAAGCCCCGGATTTTTCTGGGTTCTGGAATTCCTGTGGCTAGTAATTGAACTGGTTCCGGGAGGCTCCGGATCATTCTGGGATTCTAGGTGCAGGTTTGGCGTCGGATCGGAAACTGGAGACGTATTTTCCTGGGAGCCAAGAACTGACACATTCTTCTGGTTCCTATACACAAGGGCGGTTTGTAGATCGATGCTAAAGCCTTGTGTGCGAAGTACATCCATTCCTATCACGATGTCTGCGGCCAGGCGGGGAATTATCAGTAATTCACAGGTGATCTCCTCAGTTCCAATCTTCATCGCGGGTTTAAAAACTCCGGTCACCTGGATGAGTGAACCATCGGCTTGTCGGGACTGGGCTACGGTGTTTGGGTATTCTTTATACCTATGTCGTTTGCAACAGTCAGCGACTCCGGTACTAGCAAACGACCTTGTAGCTCCAGTATCGACTAGGGCGGAGAAAACCATATCACCAATGATTACTGGGATGAACGGTCGGTTATCGTCTGGTCGGGTTTTCGGTGGGTTTTCCGGGATGTTCAGTTGCTGGAGCCGGCCTGTCCTCGGTTCGGGCGGGCTCCGGTCGAGTTTTCCGGCTGGGGGCAGGTACAATCCTTCGACAGGATCCCATCACGTCCACACCTTGAGCAGAAACGCTTGAAGGCATTTTGACAATCTGCTCGTTGATGTCCGGGCTGTCCACATCTCCAACAAGTATTGGCTCTGCTGTATACCGGTTGTCCGGGTGTAGGGGGTGGTGGCGGCGTATTCGGGGTTGGGGGTAGAATCGCCCTCGGCAGCGGTCTACTGGTCCGGGGTTGACTAACTGGTAGCGGAACGACTGGCGGCGGTTGAACGACTGGAGGCGGTTCGGGGTATGATGTTCGAACAGGGGTGGTAGAAGTCGGGTTCCGGTAGTACATTCGGCAAATCTCGCCACGTAACTGTTGGAATTCCAAGATTAAGGAAATCAGGGATGGAACATCAAGGAAATCGTCTCTTCGGATGTATTGGCGGTAGTCTGGAAGGAGATTTCGGTATATCCAGGCTAATTCTTGGGCAGGTTCAAGACTTCCATGACGTCGGATCAGCGTCTGGATATCTACCACATAATCCATGGCGGGCTCGTTATCTCTTTGCAGTCTCCGGCTGATTGCGATTTCCAAGTCATCCTGGTATCCTACGGGGAAGTAGGATTTCCGGAAAATGTCCTTGAAGCTGGACCAAGAATTCCAAAATCTCTTATTGCAACGGTACCATAAAAGAACTCGGCCTTGCAATAATTCCGGCAGTACATCCAGCAATTGCGCCGGACGGGCTTTTTCGGCTTCCCCTATTTCTTCCAGTCGCTCCAGGAACGCCACTGGATCTCTGGTTCCATCAAAGTGTAGGTTCCAGTGATGAGTTTTGAGTTTGGCGGTTACAGGGACTGGCGACGGCGGTCGTGGTTGTAGCCTCTGCGGTTGTCTCGTTCGGTGACTGTCATTTGTGAAAGCAGGATTGACAGGTGGAACATCATTCTGTGGCGGGTCTGGGGGCACATCCGGATTGTTCACTTCTACTTCCGGTTGTGGTCCGGAAAATCCAGGAGGTACGGTGGGGTTGGTGGTTGCGGCGGAATCCCGGTGCTGAAGTTTGAGTCCAATCAGCTTGGGAAGTCCTTCCCTCAGGAACCACACCAAACGTTTCCGGAGTTCACTAACAGACCCCTCCGTAGGCAGTCCATATCTCCCTAGTTCCTCCTCTAGCTCGGGTTTCTTCAAGCGGTAAACCCACCCTACTCTGGGTTCCAGGGTTGCCAGGTACCCTTCGCTGGCTTCTCTGTCTGGATCAGGAGACGACGGTCTACTACTGGACTTTGAATGTTCTGGGGGGATGGACAGTTGGTCCGGGATATCACAAGATGGTTTTTCTTTGGACATGGTTCTTCCAAACAGGTGCAGTCACTTCTTCCTTGGTTTTCGGCGGACCTGTCGGTATTCGGACGGAAGAAAAAAAACGGACGGACGGTCGGTCGGAACAAAAATTCAGGACAAAATATAGCGGCAATTATAGCGGTAGATGTTCGAATAAAAAGAAAACAATTGAAAACTAAAATAAATATAACAGGATTTTTAATCACACAGAGAATTAAAATAATCAGGAAAATTACAAAAATCAGGTATATATCTAAAACTCGGTTTGTTACAGGTTTTCCAATTTAGATTTATAAATCTCAGGTTTTCCTAACATACGGTTTACCTAACAGGGTCCCTGCTCGGGCGCCAATTTGTAAGGGTCTTAATTCGGGGTAAAGAACCTTACAAGGGGAGCCCGAGAACTAGATATGTCTGGTAGTTATATCGGTTGTCTCGGGCGCCAGTTTTTTTGAAAGTGGTATGCTCCACTTGCTTCCAGAACTTATGGTTCTTCGGAAGACCCTAGGGTAGCTATCAGTGGAGAAGGAATACAAAGTAACTGTATACAATGTACCCCCTTGTGTAAACCAGGGGTCAGATAGTTAGACTCTGGTAAAGTAACCTAAGAAAGGGTAGGCTTTAATTACTCTCCCTCAGGATATTCTGGATTACAAAAGCTACCTAACAATGCAGTAATCTAGTCGTATTTCAGGTTATCTGGTTCAATAAATCAATTTACGATATAAAAATATACGGAGTTTTATTTATTCAGGACATACAAATAACAGCGAGCAATCAAAATAAATCTTACATACGCAATACAGTTATAACAAAAATACATACAGCCTTAAGCCCAGGAATGAAATGACACTAAACAGCTGATTTCGTGAACGGAATTTAAAGCGAATGTTTCACCTGAACCGGAAGCAATTAGCACAAGTCCCAAATTATAAGAAAATAGAAAATCTAACTCAGATATACAGGAAAAGCAGGGCGAAAGCATTAAACGGAAAAGCGGTGCAGGCGAGCTATTTAGGAGACCAAGATAAGTTCAATTCCAAGACTTTCATACGATAATATCAATACCAAATCTGGTTACACGGGTACACGCTACTCGCAATATCACAGAAGACTGATCCTCGAAAGAAACAAACCCCCTGGGATATTTTAATTCAACCACGGTATCGGTCCTAATACGCGTTATGTCGAATATCACAAAAAGGCTGATCCTCGAAAGAAGCAAACCCCCTGGGATATTTTAGTATCGACCACGATATCGGTCCTGGCACGCGTTATTACGAATATCACAAAAGGCTGATCCTCGAAAGAAGCAAACCCCCTGGGATATTTCAGTACAACCACGGTGTCGGTCCTGGCGTAAACTTTACGAGAAAATTGATATGAAAATAGTCGAAAAGAACTTACAGGTACTTACAGGTAATCGGGTACAATCGATAGTTTATGGAAAACAATGCTTACGCTGGCTACGGCAACTAAGGGAATTCGGTTATCGGCTAGAGCGCTCGCTTCACGCAGGTTGGCACGTTCAGATGTTAGGTTAGGACTTAGAAAAATGAAATCAAAACAAACTAGATTTACGAAAATTAACTTAAAGAAAATATTCCGGAAAGTAAACGGTAAAATCAAACTGGTGATAACGGTATGACCGGCAATTTCGGATTCAATCAAACTGGAATAAAATTACGAACTGGAATTAAACCAATCAGAATAATAACACACTATGCAGCACTTATAATCAACACGAATCGCAAGGATAAGAAAAGAAGCAAAACGGAAAGCCAAATAGCAAAGAACCAAAGAACCAAAGAACCCTCAGGCTGGGGTCTCCGGCGTATTTATACCTTCGGAAAATCATCTCAAGGACTGGCTTTTGATTGGTTGAAACGGGTCAGGTGACATGTGACCTTCCACCATTTTGCCGGTACTAGCGCAAAAAACCTGGAAAGCACGTGAAATAGAAGAAATGCGGAGAAAACGATTTTTCATATAAAACAGGAATATAGAAATGATTCCCTATCATTGCTAATGGTACTGAACAAATTTGATCTAGAAATATTCAGGACTAAAAGAGTTATTTACAGGTAAACACCTCCCTGATCTCAGGGTCATCTCAGATTTCTTAAAACGTATTTGGTTTCAGTTATTTTCCTCCGCATTGCCTCTCAATTTCCTCAGAAGTCCCTGTGGGCATCATAAATCTAATCTGAAGTGAAAAGTAAACATGATAGTACTCTGGAGACACTCAGAAAGACTTCTCAGGCTCGGAATCGAATACTCAGATTACAGGCTGCCCTAGGGCTTTCATAAACTTAGTTCACACATAGTATATATCTGCAATTCGGAATAACATCCTGGACAGGGTTTTCAGTATACAGGGTGTGTAATTTGGCAATTGAACTGATAACCTAGATTCAAAGCGGAATGACAGGTTAGTGTATTGTAGGGAGCAAAGGGTTGCCCCCTCAGGTTGAATACAACGTTTAGTAATGAAGGTAGCTGAAAGCGCTTCGTTACAATTTAAAGCAGCAATCACTCTCTGTAATAATCATATTTCATAAAAACTATTGAACGTGATCGTGGTGAATAAATATTCATGAAGATTCTTTACTTACCTTTCGAATAAAATCCAATGAAAGTAAGGGGCTCCTGTTATCCATTTCGTGTTCAAAATGTTCTAATGAAGATGCAACCATTTTCTGGGCATCTCCACTCAATCCTCTCGACATTTTGATTAGAATACGATGATATTCAGCTCTCAAAAGAACAATTTTGAAGAATCGCAATGAAAGAATAATTCGTATGTAAACAAACGATTGTAAGGATTCGCTCCAAACAATTTGGCATCGTTGTGATCACAACGATGCCAAGTTGTGATTAGAACATTTTTAACACAAAATGGATAACAGGAGCCCCTTACTTTCATTGGATTTTTTTCGAAAGGTAAGTAGAGAATCTTCATGATTATCTATTCACCACGATCTCACAATGGTTCAATAGTTTTCATGAAATATGATTAAATACCCAAGTTTTAATTCGGAGTTAATTCGGAGCATCACTGAAAAAGTGAAAAACATGTGGCATCACGGCAAAATCTGGCGACGCGTTACAGGTATCAACCCAGCTGAAATAGGCTGTAGGTGTAATGAATGTTATACAGATTATCCTGGGTTTCTAAAGAATTCTGAGAATTCCAAACAGTTATGGCACGATACTAGTTATGTGATTAAAACATTTAAATTATCTCAAATCCGTTTTCACGACTATTTAGTTTGTATAGGAAATAAAATTGAATCAATATTTCAACTCGATTTCAAATGAAATTGCAGTAAAGATTAGTATATCGAATATAGGGGAGAATGAAAACTTACGCGTTCGACAAATTTCCTGTTAGTGATTGACTCACCAAGAAGTAGTTTGGCTTGTTGGATGACGTTATTCCTTTTAGTAGGGTCGGGTATGTTTTGATTTAGAGGGATATTGTCAATTCATCGTTTATTTTAATGGAAAATTATATGTAGTTTCGAGTTTTGTTATTAGTTGAATACAACGGGAAGGTACGATGAAAAAATACAATCAACGTGACATAACGCCAGAGGCGTAGCATTTCCGTTTGAAGCGGAAGTAGATACAGATATTTACAATAGTTCAAAAGAAAACACTATATTTTATATTTCATGAAATTCATGTACTTTATAACCTATAGGTATTGCCAAACATTCACTTTTGTTTTGATATAAAGGACGATTAGGAATAACTTTTTGGCAAACTCGACTTTATATATTTAGAATTGAATATGGAATATCTCGGAAAAAGTTAGTTTCACGTAACAAAAATATAGGGTTCACAAAAAGAAGTTGATATTGATCGGAATATACAAGGTGTTTGTTTCTTTAAAAATATATGTTGGATAATGGTAAATGTTTGTTGTTTTAAAGAAAATCCCCTATAATCGGCTTCAAATTCGTAGTATTCACGATGAACATCATCATATCGACTATAAAATCTCAGAAGGTCTTGATCAAATATTTAGAAATATGTGAGATAAGCAATTATTCAAATAAAGTATATTTTTTCAAACAGCTTGTCACGACAGCAACGTTATTCAAATTCCAAAAACTCGACGAACAATTCATGAAATACTGAATATGATTACTCGAAAATATACAAGGTGTCCCATCTGAAAAAGAATATCTTTAGCCACGCTTCAATGATGCACCCTGTAAAAATGAAAATAAATTCAGACGACAGTACAGTCCTGAACGGTTTATTTGGTACAGAAAAGGAATACCTGTATAAATAAATATTGTAGATATAAATTTTACAGTAAAATATCTTCTGGTTATCAATTCATCAAAGCACATTATTTCATCGCTAGAAATATTCACTGAGTGAGATATACAAGTATACATATGTATAATAATATGGAATGTATCCTATGATAAACAGTTTTTTAAATGGGCACGATATTAACAATGCATTGACACTTCAAGTGTGATGGATTGCATTTGTTAACAGTCTTTCGAGTGTTTTCGTATTGATAGGAAATGTTTTGTTCTCAGTTAGCGAAGACTAATGAGTGTTGCTTGAACATCTCAAAGGTTAGTGAGTTGAAATTCATCGATGAAAATTCGTCTTCACAGAGATGGCATTTTTTACAAACACTATAATAATAAACGATGTTTGGTTTTGAGTTTGGGGGAAATGGAAAGCCGCGTTGCGAGAAAAGATAGATAAGCTGCTACTGCACAATCAGGTTAATTTGCAGAGCCACCATGTAATGAAAGTCTCATTAATGCCTATCGCTAACGTTATGCAAATTAATTTATTACGTTAAAACAAACATCGAACATCCTGGCGAATATTGTTGATCACTGTTTGTTAAAATAATTAGATAATTATAATGCTAGGAGATGGAGCCGATAATTATAGATGGATCTTCATTTCAAATAGGAGAAAAACCTTATATGCACTACAAAATTTGAAACAACAACAATAACACGTTTTTAGTTCATAGTTAGCTTATTAAAATTGGCATTGGGCATGTTGTCTCGAAACAGATTACTGTTTCGAGACAACATTTGAGTTATGTTGCAATATTTATTTCATGTAACTTTCCAAATGTTACCAGACAAACAATAATACAACGGTATACAGTGCTTCTCAAAAGTCCCCTCCCCCTCTCTTATCTTTGGAACGATTATACATAAACAAGTGAAATTTGGAAACTGAATATTAAAGGTTGTAAACCGCCCTACTGGGGATGATAGATGACGAAATCGTCAAAGATGACGTCACAAGGCCATTGTGACCAATAATTTTAAATGATAAATGATACTAATTTTGTTTGTGGCTCATTAGTAAACATTAAAATTTCAATTCCATTCAGTATGATATTAATTACAGATATAAGAATCAGTATCTACTCAAAGGAATTGCTCGAAGTGACCTCCATTTACTTCCTGACAGTAAAACATCATCATCGTGTAGCGCTACAACCCTGGGTGGGTCTTGACAGTAAAACATCCTATTTTTAAACTCTTCTCGTACTTTTGCAAATATGTCTGCGGAAACAGCCTCACATTCTGCAACAATACGTTGTTTTAAAACGTCAATATTGTCAGGTTCAGTAACGTAAACCTTCGATTTAAGGTAACCCCATAGAAAAAAATCCAAAGGTGTGAGATCCGGTGATCGAGGTGGCCATTCCGTTGAACCTAATAACTAACTCTCATGAAGACAGAAATTGTAAAATTCGTTCAAAACTGATCTTATATTCTATTTTTGTTAGCCCCGCCCACAACAACAGTACGTGAAGTTGTCCGACTTAGAATGCCAGAGGGCGCGCATCGAAGTACCTTTCGCGCCGCGCATGAGCAGATCGATTCCCGAGAGCTCATGGGTGGAGAGCCCCCTGCTGATGTCCGGCTCGGTGGGCTACCGCAGCGCCCCCCGTCCCATGGAACCCGAAAGGGAGGACGAGCAAGAGGCGAGAGATAAGGTGCCTGAGGAGGTGGGCGGTAGGCGGAACGGGGTTGGCGCGCCCAAGAAGTAAGTGAGATTGAGTTTTTTTCATGTTTCCTAAATTTAATTCAGCGTTCCCAATTTTTTTTGTCTAGCTTATATTAGATCGAAGTAAAAGGGTGTAATTGCGAGGATTCACATTTTTGTTTTATATTTCATATGAGATGCAATTAATTTTCCACAAATTTAAAGTGTAGCTGTGTTGGTTCGGAGAAAGGATTGAACTACAAAGTATAGTTCATTTAAGCTAATTTGTTGCCATTGGGCGTGGCTTCCAATGGCGTGAATTACGTCAGCAACTGACCTGAGTTTGAAAGTAATCATTCTGAAAAGCCATGCAATGAAAAACATAAAATAGGCATCAACAATTATACCACTTTATGATTATTTCATGACTTCAGATTCTACTCCTTTCTATGAAAAGTACTGTGAATCTTCTTGATTTTCAGAAGAGAATATATTCATTCATATAATGATCCATACAAACATTATATAAAACAACTGATTATTCTCTTCATTTTTCAGTTTCTCTGTGATTACTAGAGCTTCGTTTTTTTAGCATTCTAGATTTTTTCTCTTTCAGATGGTAGCTAAAATGATTTCATTCTCTAAAAATAATTACGTATTCACCATTCGTTTTTATGAAAAATTAGTCAACTCAGTTTAAAATTACAATCTATATTAACCACAGCATGAAAATGGAATAACGATAAAAAATAAACAATGGAAAAGGTCAGGCAGTGATTTCACGAACACTCGTCCCTTACACCGCAAAAGTAGTCAAATTGTAGGTCTAATGGAAACAAACTATCCTTAATAGTATATTATTCTTGGGTTCGGTGTTCCTAAACTTTGTCGCCCAGCTTATCTCAGTAGTCGAGAAAAGCGTAGACGACTTTTGAGGTTACATCGCGCGTAATAAGGTTATGTTCCTTGTAAGCTCAAAAGTTGTCAAAACAATTCAAATAATTTTGCTAGAGAGATGCGTTTTCCATTGCAACATATCCTCAAGAAACCTCCGATGAGTTTTATAAGACATATAAGTGGAGTGAACGTATGGAACGAAGACCTCACATCAGAAATAAAACACAAAATAGAAAACCACTGGAGAAACAAACTACCTATTGACAATTTCAACGAGAACGATGCATCTAAAGAAAAATACTACGTCCTCTCGATGTTCCCATATCCCTCGGGCTCTCTCCACATGGGACACGTTAGAGTATACACAATCAGTGATACAGTGGCAAGGTGTCAGAGAATGAAAGGTAAAAACGTCCTGCACCCAATCGGCTGGGATGCTTTCGGCTTACCCGCAGAAAACGCAGCTATAGATCGACAAATATCTCCTGATGTGTGGACAAAACAGAACATAGCGCACATGAAGACACAGCTGGAAGAACTTGGCTGCAGCTTTGAATGGGATAGAGAATTTGCCACTTGCGATCCAGAATACTACAAGTGGACGCAAGATTTGTTTCTCAAGTTATTTGATGCTGGGCTGGTTTACCAAAAGGAGTCCCTGGTCAACTGGGATCCAGTTGATAAGACTGTTTTAGCAGATGAACAAGTTGATGAGCAAGGGAAGTCTTGGAGGTCAGGAGCTATTGTTGAGAAGAAGTTGCTCAAGCAATGGTTTATTCGTACTACGAGATTTGCTAGGAGTTTACTGGAGGGCTTAGATGATCCTGTTCTACAGGACTGGAGGGACATAACTAAACTTCAAAAACACTGGATCGGAGAGTGTGATGGAGTTAATTTTGATTTTGGAGTTGGTGGAAGGGAGGAGTTTGCTACTTTCTGGACTTCAAAACCAGAGTATATAGAACACGTCAAATTTGCTGCTGTAACTAGTGATCATATCTTGGCAAAACGTGAGGGTGTATCAACAAGTGACTCTACTGTGAAGTTAAACACTTATATCGTCAATCCTCTTACTGAAGAGAAGATACCTGTCTTTGTAACTAACGAAATAGAGTTTTTACCACTGACTGATTCTTATTTGGGTATTCCTGGTGTCCTTGAACAATCCACTGATTTCTCAAAAAAACACAACATTTCTTTCAAAATAAAGTTGTTTCCTGTTGAAGATATCCCATCAAACCAAAAATCAATTTGTGAAAAAACAGAGAAACTCGGAAAAGGGGGTTACTGGACAAGTGCAAAGCTACGAGATTGGTTAATTTCACGTCAAAGATACTGGGGAACACCCATACCCATTGTCCATTGCAAAACCTGTGGTGCCCAACCGGTACCCAGAAATGAACTACCCATTTTGCTACCCAAACTACAAATCAAAATATCCAAAGACAGTTCTCCGCTGGACCAAGCCGAGCATTGGTCAAAAACCACCTGCCCGAAGTGCGGGGGCACTGCTAGGAGGGAGACAGACACCATGGACACCTTCGTCGATAGTTCCTGGTACTTCCTCAGGTTCTTGGACCCCAAAAACAACTTGGAGATGTTTTCCAAAGAAAAAGCTAAAGATACAACCCCCGTGGATTTATATATAGGGGGTAAGGAACATGCGGTACTTCACATGTACTATGCGAGGTTCATTTCTCATTTTCTCCACTCCCTGGGACTCCTCAAGGAAAGGGAACCCTTCAAGCGCCTGTTAGTCCAAGGCATGGTGATGGGACGGAGCTACAGGGTGAAAGGCAGTGGAGAATATTTACCAGAAAGCAAAGTAGATGTTTTGGATTTGAAGAAGAACAAAGCTGTGGCGAGAGAAACAGGGGAGCCTGTGGTGGTTTCCTGGGAAAAAATGAGCAAGTCCAAGCACAACGGTGTGGATCCTAAAGATATGTTTCGAGAGTACGGGGTAGACACCACAAGGCTGCTGATTCTAGCAGATGTAGCCCCGACTAGCCACCGTAACTGGAACAGCAACACTTTCCCAGGGATCATCAACTGGCAAAAGCGCCTCTGGTTGACCCTGCGGGAGTTTTTGAAATTCAGAAACTCTATGCCAACGTCGGTACCTGTAGAAGAGCTCAAAGCACACGAGGATTACCTCTTCGACTCGCGGAATTACTACATAAAGGGCACATCCTACAACTACTTCATAACTCAGCAGCTTAGCATAGCAGTTTCGAAGCAGCAAGGACTAACCAACAGCCTCAGAAGGGTCCCCGCGGCTGTTTTCGCTCACGGAGCGGGGTTCGAACGGGCCCTGGCTGCGCAACTGATTCTCCTCGCTCCTATGGCGCCCTCCTTCGCCTCAGAGCTGTGGAGCGGGTTCGTTTCAGCCCCCAACAGACTGAACGACTCGGGGGAGATCCTCTGGGAGAAAACAGTGTTGGAGCAAGCTTGGCCTGAGATAGACATGCACTACAACTTGGACCTGGTGTTCCAAGTGAACGGGCACGAGAACGCTTTGGTGAAGATGCCTAGGGAGGAGCTGGAAGGGTTGAGTAGGGAGGAGGCTGTGGAGATGGCATTGCGGCAGAAGGAAGTGCAGAGTACTTTGAGCAAGAGGAATGTGTTGAAAGTGCAGTATACGTTGTATGAGGGGTGCGAGGGGGTTGTAAATTTTATCACGGATCAGCCGCCACCGAAGGCTAAACAGTCGCTGGTAAACAGTGCGGAAGTTTGAAGTGTTTTTCATCATTTATTGATTTAACCTAACATAATTTCTCTACGAAATTAGGCAATCCAGCGATCTGTCAAAGCGAAAAACCAATGTGGCGGCTTGGGGCACACACTTGGTGTTTACATATGTGACTTGAGTTGAAAACTGTTACATTTAGTTATCTCTAGTGCGTTTTTCATGTGTTTTTTTAATTGTGGCTAATTATTTACTCTTTTACTGAAGAAAAGGCCTATCACATGCATTGTGGTTGGCTGTAGATCTCGTACTAACCGAAATAAAGTCGACATGTAATCGGTTTCTACGGTTACTAATCACAGGTTCTTATAGAGCAGTTATAGAGTAAGAACGATTTAACTAGGAAGCGAAGGGCCCTATGGTTATCTGCGATCAAGAGATATGATCTCACTGATTCCAAACTGATGTATCAGAGAGTCTGCAGTAGACATTTTTTTTGACCAGAATATTACAAAAAGAACAACATCAATTGAATAATCTAAATCAGCATCAGTATACAATGTGAAAGGATCTAGATTATTAATTAATCCCAACTTAATTTAATATCGAAAACGAATGCTGTGACAAGAATCAGAGATAAGTTACAATAAGTTATAGCTTATCTCTGCAAGAATGAACTGAATGAATAGTTCCAAGCATACTTTTCACCAACGTCTCTGCTATTCAACATCAATGTCTTCAAATATTCACTCTCCATCTGAATACCGTTTCGAAACACCAAAAAACTCCGACAATAAATAAAATTCACTGTTTACTAGCCAAGGTATCGCATTGTGTGCCCCAAGCCGCCACATTGAATGTCACGTGGTTTGGATTGCCTAATATTTATTGTATACATGAAATGATAATGTTTCTGAAAATTTATGATTTCAGGTTATTTTATTTACAACTTAATAATTATCTATTCATTGTTTCCACCAAAGATTGATGAATTTAAACCATATTTCTGGGATTCCTTGTAGTCTCAATTATTTAATTAAATTCAGATTCAAAATAGTTCAAATGTATGAATTGCTCTTGATCTCTCTAGGAACATCCAATTGAAATTTTTACTAGAAATATCTTGAAAGTTATTATCATTTCAAGATTTGAGAGTGTTCACTATCCTTTAAAATGCATAAGCCGAAAATGAATATAACTTGTTATTTTTTTTATTGTTATTGAATTATGACTGAATGTGTATAGTAGCATTAAAATGCAATATAATTTATATATTCTATTAGAAATAAAAAAATATGGAAATATCGAAGCTGGGTGACAATTATTTCAATCGACTTTTTTCATAAACCAATGAACATACCATCTGTATTAAATATAGAAGAATAAATAATATAATTCCTCACTTAGGTGCGTAAGGAAACTAGGAACGGATTTGCTGAGGATGTTTCTGGAAGAAATCGGCCCAGACGTAGTAGTTGAAGTCGAAGGACATAAGCTGAAGGCACACAAGTGTATTTTGGCTTCGCGCTGTCAATATTTCGCCGCATTGTTAAGCGGTAATTGGTTGGATAAAAGCGGAAATGTTATTTCCCTACAGGTGGGTATCGATATTAAAGAAATGTTGTTCAGTTCCCCAGAGATTTCAAAAATAGTTTCATATAATTTTTGTTTATTGTTCAGGATTCTAATAATACTTTTATCCGTTAAATGAGCATTATTTGATGAACGTTTGATCTTCATTGGTGTTTAGAGTAAGTTAATACACACTTGGTTATTTCAGGCTGGTTACAATGACCTAATTATAAAAGTAAATATATAAATCATAGTTTCTAAACGAAGCGAACTATAGAAAGTAAAAGTATGTATAGGAAGTGTACATCTGATTTGTGATATCAACATGAATTATGATTATGGGTGTGTTTTTTTCAAGTTTCTCTTTTCGTTTAATCAAAAGTTAATGGAACCCTATAATCCTAATCGATGATGTATTTTATATCGTAATATACTGACATTTATACAGGGTGGGGCACCACATACGACACGGTCTCTGTAAACCAAACCATTGAATATTTCGAAAATTTCTTCTTTTCATTATATGTATATTCATTGAGGCTGCAAAGGGAAATTATTTTGAAGTATACAGGGTGGCTCATAAAAGTGTGACATATCAAAGTTGTTTTTTTGAATGGAACATACCATGTATCTAACTATAACCGTTTTCGAGTTATTGTTTTCTTTTTGAAAATGCAGGGTACAATTGAAGACTGAATAACATCGAAATGTATGGAACATTTTAATGTTATTTAGATCCATATTCATTTCAAATTCACTGTCCGACAGTTTTTGAATATGTGCTTTCCGCAAAGGTGGAGGAGCACGAAATTGGCCAGCGAGATCGCCAGATTTGATGTTTGAAAAATGGGATTGACGACACTCCTCCAACCACATTGGAAAATATGAAGGAGAGAATAAGGGCTGCTTTTCGAAGAATGTCGCCTCAAACGTTATTAAATGTTAGACAGTTTTCCATAGAAAGAGTAGCTCTTTGTAGTCATCATTTCGAGCACCTAGTTTCATGTTTTGTTGAAGTTTTTCAGTTGAATAATAAAAAAATTGTCTGTTTAATGAACCACGGTCGGAATATGGATCTGAATAAAAACTTCATTTCACTGAACAGTAGAAGTTCGATGAAGTAAAGTATAATAACTGTCAATGAGAATTCTGTTACCAAATCAATGTGTGAAACATTGTGAAACAGAGCTGTGAAAGCTCTCTCGATTGAAAGAATGCATTGAAATGATAACTACTATTTGAAAATGCCAATATCTTGAAAACTATTCAAGCTAGGTATAGGAAACCTTAAAATAAAATGAAAGATAATCGAATTTTGTATTGTTCAGAATGAAAAAATACAGGGTGTTCTATTTAAAATAACAAAGTTATCTGCGTTTGAATTTATAAAAAAGTGACAATGAATTTTGAACGTCCTGTATAATATTGGGAAACGGGTTCTATCGGAATAAATAGCCTGAAACCTCTTCAATGCTTGGTCAAATTGGAAGGGGTGGTTTCCATACATTTCGATGTTATTCAGTCTCCAATTCTACCCTGCATTTTCAAGAAGAAAACAATAACTCGAAAACGGTTATACAGCCTATTTCAGCTGGGTTGATACCTGTAACGCGTCGCCAGATTTTGCCGTGATGCCACATGTTTTTCACTTTTTCAGTGATGCTCCGAATTAACTCCCAATTAAAACTTGGGTATTTAATCATATTTCATAAAAACTATTGAACCATTGTGAGATCGTGGTGAATAGATAATCATGAAGATTCTCTACTCACCTTTCGAAAAAAATCCAATGAAAGTAAGGGGCTCCTGTTATCCATTTTGTGTTAAAAATGTCCTAATCACAACTTGGCATCGTTGTGATCACAACGATGCCAAATTGTTTGGAGCGAATCCCTACAATCGTTTGTTTACATACGAATTATTCTTTTATTGCGATTCTTCAAAATTGTTCTTTTGAGAGCTGAATATCATCGTATATTCTAATCAAAATGTCGAGAGGATTGAGTGGAGATGCCCAGAAAATGGTTGCATCTTTATTAGAACATTTTGAACACGAAATGGATAACAGGAGCCCCTTACTTTCATTGGATTTTATTCGAAAGGTAAGTAAAGAATCTTCATGAATATTTATTCACCACGATCACGTTCAATAGTTTTTATGAAATATGATTATTACAGAGAGTGATTGCTGCTTTAAATGTAGGGAATATCTGCACACTTTCACAGAAGGTAAGCTGAGAACTAAACCGTCCTAGGACTTCTACAGAACTACACAAATCACTGAAGAAATCAGTTCTGGATATTGATCAACCTCAACAATAACAAATAAGGAACTGTATTTACAATATGTACAAGAATAGTGAGTATTTAGTGCATATCATATATTATCAGTTGATGAACATTTTTCATTGCAGAGAAACACATAACATTGAAGTCATCAAAATGAAAGCTTGCTCAACATTTGCCTCACATCTTTATGAAACTCATTGATGGAGTTACCTAATGTTGCTATGAAACGTAATACATTCCTCCAACAGTACGTTCTGTTGAAAAATGAAGGTTTGAGGCAATTTGTTTTCTTTGATGAGACATGGATATTACACGATGGAACTCTACAACATTCTTGGCAAGATTCTAGGGTCAAAAGTGTGAAAATACAAAGAATATGAGATTCAAGGTATTCGGAATTTGTATATCATAGTTAGATGGTGTATCGAAATTATGTTGTCTATTAGATTCATTGTTTTGCATGCTGATCATTTTGATGGATTCATTCCTGGGACAAAATTTGTTTGAATTCCTGAAACTGCTAACAAAGTTTACCATGGAGAAATTAACCAGGATAACGTTCTCCTCTGATTCGATACACAACTGCTGCCTGAATTAAAAAATCCTTCCAAAATTGTTATGTATGGATGATGCTACTTATCACAGGACAGTCAATAATGAAGTTTCCACCTCAGCTTTTCATAAGGCAGCAATTCAAGACTGACTTACTAACAATGTGATTTGTTTTGATTATGAAAAATGTTGAAGCTGCAGTTACTAACTAATTTAGTAAAATTGTAGGTCATAGACTTTATGATACATGTAATATATTCTTTGATTTTCAGAAACAAACCAGCCCCAACAAATAAGGCAGATATATTAGCAGAAAGATATGGATATGGACTCCCACCTTACATTTGTGTTTTTTATCCAATTGAGTTGATGTGGGATGTAAAAATGTGTGTACTTAGTGAATTGAGAGACATTCGAATTTGAATCTGTATTATAATTTTTGTTGAAATGTAATGATGTGTAGCGTTTACATAATGAGCAAATGCACAAATATTTTTGTCTCACAAATAAATTAATCTATAACTTCTGGATTTTTTCTTAAACACACCTATTAGAGATGGACAGTAATTGGTTTTGAAATATAGAACCATCAAATGAGAATGAGAGTGTAGAACAGATATAATGTTGAAAGATAAACATCACTTCATTACTTAGTTATTGTGTATTTCCTTTGAATATTCGATTCGATTTCTAGCATGAGAACAGTCCATTATAACATTTTAACCATTCATTGGTTATCCACAATCAATAGTAATCCAAATATTATAAAAAATTATTGAAAACACTTTCAAAATAAAACAAACGGTCAACCTAACCCAAGTTTTCATCACAGAGTCTTTGTTTTTATTCGGAGCATCACTGAAAAAGTGAAAAACATATGGCAACACGGCTCAATCTGGCGATTTCATACAGGTATCAACCCAGCTGAAATACGCTATACATAGTTAGATACATGGTACCTTTTATGAAATCGTATTATTTTCCCTGAACTATCCAAAACTGCAACAAAATACCAGGTGTTCCATTAAAAAAAACACAACTTCGATATGCCACACTTTCATGAGCCACCCTGTATACTTCAAAATAATTTCATTTTCCAGCCCCAATGAATATACAGATAATGAAAAGAAGAAATTTCCGAAATATTCAATGGTTTGGTTTACAGAGACCGTATTATATATGATTTCATTGGTATTATTAAATTGTTATGAAAATACATGTTTAGATATGGCATCACCTTTTCAGTGATTCCCAAAATGGCGGAAAACACCTATCAACTCTTTTTTTTTTCTTATAAACGCTATTATGTATTTCTTCACAACGATGTATCACACGTTGTGGTTCTCCATCATTGTGAAGAGAATAAAAAGCATTATCTGGAAATCAAATTCAACATGACGTTCATGAAAAAACAATGTTGACAGATAATCAGAGACTACAAAAAATTGCATTAATAAATTTCCATTCAAAAATGTCCAACACGATTGATTTTTCTTAAAAACAAATAAAAACAAAAATCTAAAATTTCGTTTTTTTCTTGCGATGTCTTCAAAACTATTGAAAATATTATCGATTTCGTCTCAGATTTCCATTCAGAACGAAAATGCGAACTTAGCCCCAACTTCACCAACTTCGGATCTCTTGAGATAAACTACACACTTTTTTAATTCATCCATTTTGTTCGTAAGTCGAAAAATCAGTCTCTACCTTTCAAATTGATTTGCAATAAAAACGTTTCTCTTTACATTATTTATTTGTAGTATTTCACACACGATTTTTTTCTTGATTCTAGGGCTTCTCTTACGAGTCCGTTTACTTCGCTCTCTGCCACATCTACAGTGGCGCCGCCCACGTCCCGGACTCCATCTCTTTGGTGGAGCTCGCTTCCTTGGCCGACACTTTGGGTCTAGAGGGACTCAAAGAGGTGGTGGAGCACGCATTGCAGCAGCGGCACTGCCACAATTTCCACAGGCCGTGCGCAGGGTGCTGCGCTGGGGTGTTGGAGGTGTTGCCTCTTAGTGCTGCCTACGGCCTCGACGATCTCTACCAACAGTACGTATAATCTATTTATTTTGGATTGATGGTTATGTCACACTATTGCTTAAAGGGTAAACTATAAATGAAAATCAAAGCTCATCATTATTTCTTCAATTTAAATGATGGATTTGGCAACATTGTCAGTAACATTGAAGGGATTTTTATTTATTTATTCACGAGCAGAAGCTCATTAAGCCTTACAGAGTTAATCACATTTAAGAGAAAACATTCAATTAAAAACAGGTGTGAAGTGGTGAACTGTTGCTGTTGCAAATTGAAAGGAACAACACAAAGGTTTTAAAACAATATGAATCACGCAATAACGCACCCATTTACCGGTAGAAGGTTTGGCTAAGGGTAGACTTGAACTGAGCAAAGCCAGCAATATTAGTTCTATAGATAGGTATGTGGAAAGAGTTGCTTGAGCGTGTCTGTCTTAGTGGAGCGTGAAGACCTATTTTCTCAATTAGATCGGGACATGAATGCACAGGTTGTAAAACATTAAAAGATCTCTCTTTTTTACGACGAGTGTACAGACTTTCAATATTTAATTCCTTCTCAAGAGCTTCATAGCTGTGATCATGGTAATGTTTTTTGAAGGCTATGTATCTCAGAAATGCATGTTGGCTGTGTCCAGTTTATGTATATGGGTATTGTACTGGGGAGACCAGACGCAAGCAGCATATTCCAAGTGTGTGCGGACTAGAGTGCAGTAGAGTAACTTGACAGGCGGTATCGATGTAAAGTCTTGAGTACATCTTTTAACAAAACCGAGCATTTTGAATGCTTTGGAGGATATGTTTGATATGTGGCAGTTGTAATTGAGATCAGAGTTCAAGAGGATGCCCAGGTCTTTGATGTTTTGTATTGGTTGCACGTTGAATTCATTGATTTTGTAAGGGTAGGAGATTTTGTTTCTCGATCGGCAGAAGGAAATGGTGAAGCACTTTGCTGGGTTTAAATCCCATTAATTGTTCACTAGATAACAAATCAGCAGTAATATTATATCAAATTCCGAAAATTGGAAATGGCATTTCACATTTACAATATAAGAGAAGGTCAATTTCCTGAACAGTTGAAAACTAGTACCATTGTTCCAGTTCCTAAAATAGAAAATTCATATTACCAATTATTAACTTATTTTAATAATAACAATTTACTTATAGATAATCAATCTGGTGTTTGACCTAACCAATCTTGTGAAACTGCACTACAACTGACTATTAAACCGGAATTATAATAAAGATGATAATAATGCAGTATTCTTAGATTTCAAAAATGTCGATACATTCGATAGAGCAATTTTAATTGAAAATTAAATGCATGGTATAGGAGGAATTTTGTTAGATTGAAACATATTTGAGTAACAGGTTCAGTGCATCAAAGTCAATAATATAGTTTAAAGTTTTCTTCCAATTAATTCCGGGGTATCACAAAATAGTATACTTGTGCCGCTTCTATTTATTATATACCTCAACGATATAAACTTGGCTATAACCTGCGACTTTTTCAACTTGTTCGCAAACTATACTCTGATTGCAATAACTGAAAGTACTGTTTTAGGTGCTTGAAGTGGATCACCCAACACTTCGTGCGAGTTTGGCCTAGCAGAGCCTTCGCCAGTCTACCCAGAGAGCTCCGAGAAAAGTGTTACCAGCAGCACGTCGTTCATATGCACCCCGATAAAGTACTGGACACCATATTACAATGCGATAAGGTACGACAACTTCATTTTAAAACAGTTGATGAATTTTTCATAATAATAATAATTTTCAATTACCTCTCAAAGTTTGTTTTTCCACCAACTCTCCAAAGTCGAAACTTGTGCGTGGTGAAGAATTGCAACTATGTAATAATGATTTCAGGGAAAGTTTCGAAGCGTTTGAAAGCAGGTCCGACATTGATAGCGGTTTAAAGGTCTCAAAAACTTCAAGAAATATGTAATTGGAAGTTAATCATACATGAAAAAAATCAGTTGCCCATTGCAAAATAATTGTCATTTGTCAAACATTCAGGTTTTGGCTACCCTTCCGTCGATGCGTTGGGCCGAGCCTGTCAGCCAGTTGGTACTCCAGCTCACTGACGCCTGTCATTTGTACCATCGTCAACATTTTGCGGCGGTTTTGTCATCGCAATACGTCATCGGCTTAGATACGGGACTGGGATTCGGGGTGTGCCAAATTGAAGACCAGATGGTATCGGCTGCCAAGAATTTGGGCATCGATCAAGCCTGCAGGAGCTATTCCAGGTATTGTTTCTTTACGGGAATGTAAAAAACCGCAATTTATTTCATCGTGCGGTCTATGCTCTGACGAAAACCTCACATCCATCAAAATCAATTAAAAGTCTCTATTTTATGTCTTAGCATAGTAACAAGAGAAAACCTTATTGGCGATTGCAACCACCGTAGAGAGCGCTGCAAAATTTAAAGAAATATGACGACAAAACGGCAATGGTATATGAAAAGGCATATTTACTTCTAGAAAGTATACAGCTGTACAACACAGTAGACTTCTTGTGAATAATTTTTCAACTTATTCAAGATCTCATGTCTGATTTCATTTTTTTTTTTGAAGGTGTTGCAAAATGTTGGACCAGACTTGGAGCAGGCCATTCGCCGATTTATTAAACAAAATTAAACTCCAACTGGAACAATGTCTAGTTAATCAAGCAGATCGACTGATTCGAAGTAATGCTTGGTTGAGACTGGACACAACCTTGAGGTAAGAATGGCACAAAAAAACTCTTTCACAAAATACACATTTTCCGTTGGGTTTCTCAGGACTCGTATCAAAGAACTATCACCTGCGATGGACACATCTAGTCGGCTACCCCGCGCCACCCCTTTGCGTCCTCGAAAACCGCCCCCAGTGTCCAAACCTTCGTCGCTTAGTTCGTCCGATTCGTCACGCAACTCTAGTCCAGGCATCGTTCACCAGGGGGCGCGCGCTAACGCACTGGGCGGAAGCCCGTCGCTGCGCAGGAGTCTGCTGCTTGCTGCCAAAGCTCCACAGGTTAGAAACATTCTGTATTATTCATTACAGGTTGATAATGGGTATTATTAGCAATTCTTGAGAAGAAAAATCACATGTAGGACGTTCTGAAACGTACCTTCTTGCGCAGTAGTTTTGACAAAATAAATTTCCTCTCTGAAATCACTAATCAATCGCTTTGTGACACTAGAAATACTGAACTAACGCGGATACGATAGTTAGTTGACTTTTTGATGAGCAATTAATATATAAATTAATGATGATATTGTAGATCTATTCATAGATGCCAGTCCATGATCTAATATGATTTTTTTTCTGATCGAACCAATATTGAGCTGTATCGCCTTAGTTACCATGTGTCATAAATTATTAATAATGATTTCCCCATATCAGATTATTTCAATCAGAAAAAAACTATTGATTACACCACGGGAAATATGAATATATTTCCCTAGTTGTAATAATAGCTATATCTACTAAATAACAAATCCATCTTTGCTTGATAATAGATGAGGAATGTCAAAAATATTATAATTCTGTTTGTATCAATGAACACATTGTCATATTATGGTCACTGGTGATCATTCAAATGCATAAAATTCTGGAAAAGAAGCGTACTTAACTTCAGATAGGAATCACAATAATACTAATACCAATGAAATGAATCACAACAATTTGTTCATGAATGTGTTCGACAGAAGCTTCTTTATTTCTTCATGATCATCATCATTGTATATTATGTTTCGTCATTGCTTATTTGATACTTGAATTGTGTGTGTATTGATTATCTTTTTTTTAAGTTAAATTTTTTCAGATAAAAACCGAATGTAGTGACCGGGACAAGTACTTGTCTCTCTATACAGTCCTCTACAAAATATAACATGATGTTAGTAATTTCCTGAAATTACACAAACTTAAGAATTTGTTTATCTTTTCTTCAGGTGCCTCCTAGTCCTACGACCAATCGAAAGAGTACTCTAACTCAACCAACAGCGGCGAGCGCAGCTAGAGCCGCAGCAGCAGCTAAGCCGGCAGGTAGAGCACCTCTGAGAGCTCCTACTACGGCCTCTAGGTCCAACAGTGCGGCACCTCAGCAGCGTGTAGCAATTGTTAAACCAACATCATCGCAGGGTTAGTAATTGACGTTAACAAACTGATAACTACGCATGTACGTTCTTCTGAACCGAAAAAGATAATCACTTTCGGTGGAGTCCCCAGGCGGTCGAATATCTAAACTGGCGTTTTTTCGCAGTGCCATCGAAGAAGATCTCAACCAGCGTATCCCGCAACCTCAGTATGGGCAAAAAAGACGCACCTGCTTCCCTAACCACCCGTAAACCGGATAGTCGATCCAGTTCGCCTCTGAAAACTGACTCGAGGCTTAGTTCGCCGAGAAAAGTAGACAGCAGGGTGACATCCCCGGTTAAGGCAAGCGTCCGCAGCCCTTCTCCTATGAAAGATTCCGGGGTAGCTCCTAGGAGGGTAACTAAAAGTCAGTAACCCGAATCGTTATTTCTTGGGAAAAAAAATCATAAATTTATTTTCGTATTTGACGTTGACAGGTGAGAAGCGCCAGGCAATCAAGGTCGTAGAGGTGAAAGCGCCGCCCACTTTGCAGAGGTCGAGTACGTTTTTGAAGGATGAACCGTCGGTGCTAGGCAAGGTTATGTAAGCTTCCTTCGCCTTTCACGTTAGTTTTTAGCGTTCCTAGTCCTTTTTTAAGTTTTGATCTCATTACGAGTACAGGGTGGTCAAGAGTTGTTCATTCTGCGTTAGATGACGGATTGCTACGTTTACTGTGATGAACTCTGTTATAATTGAATTGAATACACACAGTAATAGTAGTGACTCCCTGTACAGTCGAAGTTTTTTTGTGATATTTCTTGGTTTTTAAACATTCTAAATTGATATTGTACCAATTTTCACAGTTATATACTCATAAACAGACAGCCAAGATACTTCTGTTACTAAAGATGGACGTTCTTCCGGTATGTTTAATGCCATAGTGTTGTGGAAATAATCAGATTTTAGATAACATGATAATAAACTTAGAGGATATTGATTGAATTTTATCAAATAGTTATATTTATGATAGAGTTTTTGGTGTGTTATGGCACCGAAGAATTCTGCCCGCGACATTTTTTCCCTTGAAAATAAGGGGCCAATAATTTCAGTGAGATTCTCTGAAAAACAAGATGCATAGAGTTTTATTATATTTATTGAGTGTGTTGATAAAAACCAAACGTTTTCTTCTATCGAACATAGTTTATATTTTTGTGTTCAAGTGCTTTCCATGCCATTCCATCAAGTATTTTTGATCATGTAGTATAGATTTTCAAGAGATTTAACCAAATTAACACGAGCGACTATGGTTTGGATAATGCGAGAGTTTTATACTCAATGAAATATTCATTACTTATCTCACTTTTATGTTTCCATTGAATTGAAGTCATACAGTGAAAAAGTAATGATACTGAGGTACTGATATTTTTCGTATCATTGTGTTTTCTTGTTATACAAGAAGTATCGGTTGTATTTTATGAAAATGTTCATGTGCATTTTATTTTGTCATGTTTTTTTTGTTGCAATATACTAGATATTTTCCGAAATCTTCGTTTTTGTAAAAAAAAAACCACACCGAATCGCAAATGAAACCAAATTATATAAATACAACTATATATTTAATTTAAATCATAATTTGTCGAAACATAAAAAAAAATATTTTTGCAATTTGAAACCAATCACAGTTATAAACATTAAAATTTTTATACATAAATGATATAAAGAACACAGGAACGGGAAGAGGGCATAATTTATTCATTTGCAATACAAGATGCACTTGGAATGCATCGGAAGAAGAATACTGGAACTAGGAAAACTCATTTTCTGGCATCAATACCCTGAAACAAAAATAATATTGGTTGAATTATCTGTTGAACTAGACTATCAGGAATTTATTCGAACAGGTATGTGGAGATAATAATAGTAATACGTTTATTTCATATTGTTAGAAATTGAGCCAAATACTCTAATGAAGACTAATTAATGTACATTAAGCTCAAATTCCAAAATAATTTTGCACAATTTCGACACCAAGTTAATATGAGGATTCATCAGCTTGGCTCTAATAATGTGCCGAGTTATATAACAATAATAAAAATTATTCATTAAAAAACTTGAATATCGTGTTTATTGTTATAAGACGATATTTCAACTTTTGTTCTAGACAATTTTTGAAAGAAAACAAGTGATTTTGAAATTCATTCATAAATGTATCATTGAGTGAAGGTATATTTCCGGATTTATCTGTAATAAATCCCATTCAAAAAATTAGTAATACTGTGATATGTTCAGAGTTTAGACCAATCAATACATTGCCAGTATATGAAAAAATATTGGAACTAGCAGTCAAAGAACAACTATTAATGTATATTAATAACAATAAAATTCTAATAACACAACAGTCAGGATTCAGATAGTCTCATTCATGTGAAACTGCTTTGCAACTGTAATTTAATAGGTGTTGTATTCTTGGATTTTCAACGAGCTTTTGAGACAATCAAAGTACAGAAAATGGAAAAATATGGTATCACTGGTACTGTTTTGAAATGGTCCAATAGTTTCCTGAAAGGTAAATTGTAAAATATAACAATCAATTTTCAGAAGTACTCGAAATAAAGAATGGGGTGCCACAGGGTTCGGTTCTTAGTCCTATATTATTCATTCTCTTTATAAATGATATCGCTACCCAAGTAAAACATTGTAAAATATCTGGGAGTAATGTTGGATCAGGAATTGAATATGAACGCGAATGTGAATTACATAAAAAAGAAAGAGGACAAAAATATACACTACCTCTATAGACTGAATAATAAAGTGTCTCAATTTTCAAAACACAATATATGAATGTATCATAGCTCCCTCCATATTTCAACTATTGTAGTACTGTCTCGTTTTTTCTGAATAACGAACAGGTGAGTGTTTTTCAGAAATTGCAAAACAGGGCCATGAGGGCAATATTGAATTATAATAGGCGAACACCAATCAAGGTAATGTTGAATACCCCATCTTTGATGTCAGTTAGACAAAGGATAAATTACAACATGTTAATGTTCACATACAAATTAAAAAATAACATAATACCAACCTATCTTTCAGATGAGCTAACTTACTTGAGTAATATACTTACATATAATACACGTAGGAATGACATTAATGGTTTTTACATCAACCCTAACATGAAAGCAGGAATAATATTTAGTAAAGGATTGATCTTGTTTAACAATCTACCAACAGATTTGAAAAAAATATCATCAATATATTTATTTAAAAAGTAATGTTGTAAATATGTGAAGCTCATATTCCTGATTAAAGAGTAGAGTTTGTTCAAGCTTAGCTATGTTATCAATTATAAGATTGAAATCTCTGAAAAGTGATAGCTTCAAGATTATATTTTCAAGATTGTGATATTTTTGGTGTGATAGTTTTTGTATTTGTTTGTTCATTCATTATAAAGAGCTGCTACTGCTAATAAACATCAACGCATCATCAATTAAATAATCACTCCTCACCTCCGTATCCGTTGGTCCCTCTGCTAGCTTGCCCAGGGCCATCGCTAAAACGTGTCGGCCGCCCAGAGCCGCCCTCGCGCGCCCTGAACCCACGACTACCACCACCACCTCGGCTACCACCCGGACCGCCCCTACTGCCCCCTCGGCCTCGGCTACCTCGATCTCCACCAAAACGACTGCCGCCACTTCTGCCTCCGAAGGCCGGGCGGTTAGCAATGTCGGCCAATTTGGGGTTGATCACCTGTAACGGAGAATCAATAAGTTATCTGCACAGATTCGAACAACGGAAATTTCATTTGGAAGCTTTTCAGAGGAAAATGAGAGATTACTAATATAGATGTTACAACTGTTGAACGACCGTGAAAAGCGAAAGTTGATTGAATTTTTGATGAAAGCTATGGCTATCTATGACAATGTTGTCGTTTCGATCCATTCATACTTTGGTAAGAAACAATAAATTAAATTACTGGGCTTGACCATTTCAGGCTGATTTCACTTCGTATTTTGATAATATAGGTTATAAATATCTCTCACCAGTATCATGATAATGTTTTGGAGCGTTGTCGTTTGTTATTTATTACATTTCTTCATATAATTAACAGCTCAAAAAATAAGTACAATATCTAGACTCACATTTCCATCAACATGTATCTGAATATACAATAACATAGGATATGATATGCGAACAGTATTAGAAGTTCTGGCGTCAGAAAGATCGGCGTATTTAAAGTTTCGCCAATTTCAAGTTTTCGAGTAGGGTTTTTTCGGATGTTACATAATAATTTTTCATTATTATATCTAATCTTAAAGCAGACTTGAAGAAAATATATATAAAACTGTTTTGAACAGTTGAAACCTTGGAAGATCCATTCTGTTGAAGGTTTTTCTAGCTTTTCTAAAATTCGTACTGTAGGTATTTGAGTTCGAAAGTGTCGGGTAAAAGACTAATTGGGAGTTATACAAATACTCAAATTCCAACATTATTTCGCACAATTCCGACACCAAGCAAATAAGAATTCATTAGCATGGCTCTAATATGTGCACCTTGTCAATACAAACACTAAATTCTCACCTGATTAGCCTCTTTCAGAACAGACATCAAATCCCTAGCTTGTCTGGAATTTCCTGGAGTGAAGAAAGCATAAGAAGTGCCCGTAGTATCAGACCGCCCAGTCCTCCCTATCCTATGTATATAATCCTCGGACGAATTCGGGTAGTCGTAATTTATCACATATTTTATCCCTTCCACATCTGGATAATAAAAAAACGTCAGCACATATAACAACCGCAATTTCACGTGGGCTCACATGCTATCACGGCTCGGTGTCAGAACCAGGGATGTATCACAACACGAAGTTTTAACGTGGTAGCACCTGACCTCACGTGACATGACAATTTTAGGAACACTAGAAATGTGTCGAAATCGGAGTGTGACATTACAAAACTGAGGATACGAAATGAATACACTCTTATTTCTTTATTTTTTCGCACAACTCCAACACCAAGTTAATGTGGCTTTCATTATCTTGGCTCTAACGTATGTGCATGAATTTTTTCATCAAGTAACAGTTGAAAAAACTGGATATCTACAATTACTGCATGATAAATATTAGTAAAAAAATTTAATATTAGAAAACTCGAATTCGGTGTCTAACAGAAAACAACTCAATATTACTATGGAGTACCGGTAATGATTTGAGAAATCATTGACATTACCTGGTGATGAAATTGTGAACTTTAAGAATGTTTCAGTGCGAATAGCTTTTGCATCGTGAAAATGTCATTAGATAATAGCCGTTCAAAAAAGAATATTAAGAAATGGTATGGAATAGGTGATTAATAATCTTTCAAAAATGTGACAAATGCCAAATAAAAGCCGAATAAATTATTCATGATAAAAAATGAGAAAAAAATTACAATCGACGTCAGTAAAAGTTGCCGTTTTCTGTCAAACACCATGTGATAAAAAATCACGGAACACAAACAACGAAACATAACGTAAAGGAAAACGAATGAAATAAAAACAAGAATACTAACCATGTAAATCGCAAAGGAGGTCGTTGCGTTTCTTTCTTTGAGCGTACTATAGTAGCAATGTTTGATAGCTGCTGCAGTGGCAACACTCTGTATAACAGTCGATACGATCGCGTCGCATTTGAACCACTGCAGGACCAATGGGAAGACAAATCCGATGATTTGAATGACATCTGTTTGTGTGCAGCTCGGCCAAATATTTATTCCGTCAAAATGTCTCCCACGCTGACGTCAAGCCGAGCTGGATTTTTTATCAAGTATTTTGGAGGACCGCCTCGGCGGCTCCAAACGGGGGCACCAGGGCAAACAAGACTTTGCTGGACGTAGAATTTCGTTTCAAACGTCTAGGTTCAGACAATTCAATTGAAAAAAAAAAAACGGCTCACTATATCACAGCTTATACCTTTCTAAATTCAGTTAGATCACTCGGCACTACAAGCAAGTCATGCTCTTTGTACAAAAATAATAAAATCTATGGAGTTGTTTGAATGCAACTAAAGTAATCAACAGATAATTAGATATTGATTTTTCGAAAAACAGTATTTATGTCTAGATTTCAAGTCGTTTATTGAGTAGGGGATATTATTTTTTAAAGCCGAATCTGCAATGGGACTAAGAATGTGTTCACATATTGATTATAAAATTGTTCAGACTGAATTATACTTCGACATTAATAAGTATATATGATCAATCGACTATTCAGAATCTAGTGTTAGTTTTTCTGCTTCCTTAAACAACCTCCTGATTCGAAAATATGGCTAAATTCAAAATACCTCCCGTATAAAAACCTCAACGTAAAGGATGAATAACCCCGAACTTGTATATGTGTCATTTCGTTTCTTATAATTGCCATCCAACCAGTTCAAAAAAACCACTATTTTGTATGAAGATACCGATACCGACAGTTCATAATTTTATGTGTACTCGACCAGAGGCGATTGAAGTATTCAATCGTCACTATTTTTGTCTTATCGCGTGTTTTTCCAACGAGGATTCATGCAAGCATCAAATATTGAAATTTCGTAGTCAACTATCAGCGAAGAAATCATTTCTCGCACGAAGATTTTGCCTTCAATTAAAGTTCTTTTTCCGAGACACCCTAGTTGAAATACGACAATTAATACCCTCTCGAGGTGCCCCCTCGTCGAACATGTGCCATTTTTGATGTATTCGAACATCAAATCTTCCCTCGGTCTTCTGCCACCTCATTGGCAGACAGCGCCAGAGGCACCGCAAGACACAAAATTGCATCCTTTTTCAATAAGAACACAACTAAGGCGTATCATTAGCAACGTTTATGAGTTTGTTTTCTCTGTATTTTTCTGAATGCTATGTACGCTCATCCTGCATGTGCCTCTGAAACAAAAAAGGGTAACCCAGACTGATTATTAACTTATTAGAATTGCGGCAACGGTTACTAAATATTAAAACTATATTTTTGTATTCGGGACTGAGAACATTCATAATTTGGAATTATCCATAATCAATTCCGTCAATTTAAATTCTTTAAGCTGTCAAAACCTACGACAAAAAAATGGAATTCAAAGTTGGTAACGTGTAATATTTACTCAATTTCTCGCAAAATATAATGAATGATATATAACAAAATCATAAAGAAAAATTCACTGAATTTATTCAAAGGTACTTGAGTAGACAATAAAAACGCAGAATATTATCTTGGATTTTTTTTTTTCGACAAAACAAGTTCAATTCGATGATTATATCGGAAAACCACAAAAAATAACTCAATTGAAACAAGAATATGCAAAGTATCAGTATTACGATGATTATTGAATGATTTCTACCTCTCATCTGTATCGAATTCAAATTGAAAAAAGTTTTCTCATCATTGTGGGCTGTTGTTTATCCCCTCATGGAAATTTCAAGGAAAAAAGTCCAACCAGTCTGGAAATCCCGAAAATGCTACTATAGGAAATCGTTCATCAATAAAAAATTTCTAAGCATGGTTCGATCCTTCTAATTTTATACAAGTGGTTTTTTCACAGGTCTATTTTTGGCCGCACACTCACCTAGACCTCTGGCCGCCACATCTGTGGCGACTAGAATAGTCGATTTTCCATTCCTGAATTCGTTCAGAACGTAATCTCTCTCCTGCTGGCTCTTGTCTCCGTGCATACAAACGGCACCCCAGCCGTATCGCCGAATATTCCTCGTGATAGTCTCCACTTTCTTTTTCGTTTCAACAAAAATGAGGATTTTTGAACCAGGCTCTGCATTGTTACCTACCTCTTGTAACAACTGATTCAATCTGAAATGGAAAAATTCGTGTAGACGATAGCCGGCAGATGATCCTACAGCTAATTTCAATTTGGCGCGAATCATTGAAGTTCGCCTTGTATAATAATAATAATAATGATAATAATAATAAAGGAAATTTTATTTCAGGGAACATTAAAATACACAGAGAACGGGTAAATCAACGTGAAATAATGGTCACAGCAGGTATACAAAATATTTAGACATACCTATTTAAAACTTAGACATTTACTCAACTCTGATATTCAATTTTGGACAAGTCATACTTTGAAAACACATGCAATTGATTGAGCTGTGCAGATCTCTCAACAGTTATAATTTAAATATAGTGTCCAATTGTTTGTTTATTTCCAATATGTGTAGAACAGATTGAAGTGAATTATACGAGAATGTGAAGTAATTAGAACCAGTATTTCCTGTTGATTTACAATATATTTTCTATACAACATTATTTTGCCCAATTCAATTTAGTTCAAGGTTAAGACGAGCTGTAGGCGTCAACTCACTTGTATTCTTTCTCATGTTCCTGACAAACATCCACAATCTGCAGAATATTGTGATTAGCTGAAAGCTGCAACGACCCTATATTAATTTGGATGAACTCATTCAAGAAGTCTGAAGCCAGCTTCCTGACTTCTTTCGGCCACGTGGCGGACCACATCAGTGTTTGCCTGTCAGGCCTGATCTGTTCCAATATTTTTCTGATTTGAGGCTCAAAACCCATATCCAACATTCTGTCGGCCTCGTCTAAAACTAAGTAGGTGCAGCGCTCTAGATTGGTGGTACCCTTCTCCAGGAAGTCGATAAGTCGACCGGGCGTCGCAATGCAGATTTCGACACCTCTCTCAAGATCGCGCGCCTGGGGGCCCTTGGGAGCTCCTCCGAAGATGCAAGTGTTGCGTACATAGGAGGAACTACCAAACTCGCTGGCCACCTATTAGGGTAATCTCATTACAAAGTAATCCCTCGATCAACACTCCTCATTCAGATTTTGCATCCTGAGATATGGAGGAATGCACTGAAATTTAAATATTCAAAGTACCTGCTGGATTTGCTGTGCTAATTCTCGTGTGGGAGCTAAAACCAAAGCAATAGGTCCCTCTCCGCGGCTAATGGACGGCTGGTTTTTGATATGAACTATAGCAGGAAGAATATAAGCTAAGGTTTTGCCAGACCCAGTTTTTGCAATGCCGACCATGTCCATTCCACTTAGAGCAATGGGCCAGCCTTGTGCTTGAATGGCAGTTGGGGCATCATAACCTATAAGGAAAATTCTGCTGTTGCTCTCATTCACTTAATTTGCAAACTACAATTAATAATATCAAGTATTTTGGTCCAAGAATTTGTCAATACCAAGATTGGGGAAATTAATACATTCTACTACTTCCAAGTTGAAATTTCACTTTCTTTCCTTGATTGTTTTTGAACAAGGTTGTACAATTTCTTGGCTAATTTCTTCAATAACATAACACATGATATTTCAGAAAAGGGTTTATCATGACACACACATTATGACAACATTGAAAATGTCATTCTGAAATCATTCAGACCCAAAATTTTTTGAGCAATTGTCAACTTCATACTAATCAAACAATATTCCTACAGCTTTAAACTGTTGTTCAAACACAGTTGACAGTGAAGCAGTCATACCAATTTGAATACATAATCAATTGTTTTATTTAACTATGAAATCGAAATAAGAACAAGATTCTTGCATAATAATAACAACTACTGAATTGGAAGTAAAATAGGTCAAAACTAAATTGCCCGAACAATTTTATTTTATAATGAAATCAAGGTATACAGTTCTGTAGCACCAAAGTGTTTTTGGAAGGTAACATATTAAAAATGATCACAAAAGTTCTGTAGTTGAATGTGTTTGA
Source organism: Plagiodera versicolora (assembly GCA_037013635.1). NCBI lineage: Eukaryota > Metazoa > Arthropoda > Insecta > Coleoptera > Chrysomelidae > Plagiodera > Plagiodera versicolora. The sequence goes on along the minus strand of CM072991.1, from coordinate 2,478,011 downwards.
AAATGTTAGTATAGAGCTGTGCAAATATTTTTGGTTAGTATAGAGTTGATGATTGCTTAATAAATATAGGTCTAAAAAGAAATAAGAGGTTTTTGATGTTTCATCTTATCATGATAAACCCTTTCTCAATGAATAATGTCACATTATTGAAAGAATTTGCCAAAAAGCTGTACAATTATTTTTCCAAAAAAAAAATACATTCCACTGACCTTGATTTTGAATTTCCCGCATAACATAATCAGGAAAACAAGCTTCACTGAAATTCTGTATTGGATTTGGCACATTATTGCCTTCCACTGTGATCTCTTTAGCAATCCTATATTGCTCCACCTCATAGGGTGATCTGTTTGCCACAGCAGGATGAGGAACATAAAAGTCCTTCTTCAGGGGATGCAACTGAATGTTGGCCCACTGGGGCTTGTAAAGGCGGTCGCCCTGTCTGCCGCCTCCAAACCGCCCCCCAAAACGATCGCCGCTTCCACCTCCGCTTCGGAAACTGTCTCTACCGCCTCTGGAGCCATTTCCATAATTTCCTGATTCACCGCTTCTGTAACCACCTCGACTGCCGCTACTACGGAAACTGCTTGAGCCGCCTCTGCTACTTCCGTAGGAGTTCCGATCGGAGCTTTCACGATAGGAACTACCGCCTCCGCTTGATCTACCGCCGTACGACCTAAGACGTACACTTCATTAATAATCGATTCAGGGTAGATTACCGCTCAAATTCGAAATGAATTACTGATCTATGAGGAATTAGAATGATTTTAAACCAAGAACTTATTGAAGTACTTTGATCGTAATTTGAGATGAACAAGTTTTCCATACTTACATTATTGAACAATGTTTCTGTATTTCACAAAAACTGTGCTTAACTGAGAGCAATTGTCTATTTTAGTGATACCACTTTTTTATATTTTCAAGATTTGGGTTTATTTTCAGCCAATTCTGGCTGTTTAATGAAAATTCACAAGCCCAAATATATAACTCAATAAGATTCACGTCGATATAGTAAAATGGCGGCACTGGAGAGGCGCCGTGGCAGCATTCCGAGCGGATACCGGATATCGAACATTTTTTGACAGTTGACACTGAGGGTAGGCGAAATTTTGGGAAGTCTTGTCGTTACAAGCGTAAAAACGTAAAAACCTTTCCAAAAAAAAGCGTTCATTTCACGTTTTTACTTCTTTCAGTTGAAACTAGGAATGAAATTGTTTGTATATGGTGATATCAAGTTCTCATTGACTCATTCTTATGAAAATTCTTATGGAGAAAATAATGCAAATCTTTCTTTGTTTGGGAAGGTTTCATGGGCCCATTTTGACGTCACACTTATATAGGTAGTCCATTATCCAGAGTCAGCATCGATTTCTGAAGACATATATGATAAGAAAATGGTTCGTTTTTGTTGACAGTAATAGAGAGTTGAAGTAATCACAGTACGTGAGGAGTCCTAGACACGGTAACGTAAGAAATATGACGTTCCTAATATCAGCTGATATACATCTAAAATGGTGTTGAAGTATCTCATCACGTTAGCACAGAACTAGCACTCTGTGCCACCTACAGCGCTATCCTCTATTGTTACTTTGTCAGCCAATCACACATCAGATCCGATCAGCTTTTCGAAAGTAGGAATGATTTTTATTTATTCGAGAAAATTTTGCAAGATATAATATTTCTGTCATTGATTTTATTCACCATTCAAGTCCGAACCGTTTGTTTTGTTGACAAAGATTAATCACGTGATTATACCCCTGTCCTCCTAGCGGATAATTATGGAAACTTTTTCTTCAAAGCTGGTGCAGAGCCACCACTCAAAAATGCCGTAGTCTCCAGACCTCATGATATGACCGTGCTCAGAACATTGTATCTGTTTGACGTAATATTCACAAAGCGACAGAACGTTTTACGTCAAGCAAAATTGACGTCAGATGACGAAAGGAGTTATTCTACGTCACGGTCATATACATAAGGTCTGGAATCTATGGCAATTTTGAGTGGTGGGGGGTGGCACCAGTTTTGAAGAAAAAGTTTCCATAATCATCCGCTAGGAGGACATAGGGGTATAATCACGTGATTAATCTTTGACAACAAAACAAACGGTTAGGACTTGAATGGTAAATAAAATCAATGACAGAAATATTATATCTTGCAAAATTCTCTCGAATAAATAAAAATCATTCCTACTTTCAAAAAGCTGATCGAATCTGATTTGTGATTGGCTGACAAAGTGACAATAGAGGACAGCGCTGCAGGTGGCGAAATATGAGAACCACGAAAATTTCCTCAATGTTTGGGTCTCCCCCCACCACCCGAGTTGCAAGACCTATGTATACGATCGTGTTCTACGTTTTATTAACGGGTTTCAATGCTACCAACCCAACTTATTTTCTTTCTAATCATGGACATTTGTGAATGTGCTTCGACTTCTTGTCTAGTAGAATAAAACGAACCCTCCAAATAATCCGTATATATCATAGATCACATATCAATAAAGTTCGTGAGGATTTTGTAAGCATTCTCAAAATTCTGGGAGTAAAACCCCGCATTTTGATAGACACTAGCACGGGACACTAGTAAGCATTTTGTCTATTTTCAATTGGCAGCACTGGATATAACCGAAAACCTAACCTAACCTATTTTTTTATGTATGTTGATGTGAGTAATCTGTCTTTTCGTTGTAAAAACAGTTCAACACGACCAGTCGGGGGCTGGTCGGGGGTTGTCTTCTCTCGAATTCCATTGTGCCCGGAAATTTTTGTACCCTTCTGCTCGGACGTATAAATTATACCGAAATTGAGTGTCTATTAGTTGAAAAAAAAAAAACAAAATGCCTAAGGAACAATATCGTGGAACTGATGTGGCGAAAAAAATGTAAGGAATTCCTTCAAATTATACTAGAAATACATCAAGATATTTTGAATTGCAGCTCCCATGTCAGCTTTGGAGTGGAAAGTGCTGAATATATGCAACAACAATCCCACATCCATGTAGTGGCTAAGAATTTGTACAATCAAGATCTTCAACGTACTCCTGTTCCTTATGGCGTTCTTGATCGCAGATTGGTTCGTTAATTTTAAAATTTCAAAAAATTTTTACAAATATAATCAATTCTTTTCAGGGTACCAACTCCAAAGAAATGCCTTGTCAGACTTGTGGAAAGAACATAAATGAATGTGTTGGTCATTTTGGATATATTGACTTGGAATTACCTGTTTTCCATGTGGGTTATTTCCGGAGTATTATAAATATTCTTCAATCAATTTGCAAAAATTGTGCTCATGTATTATTAGAAGACTCTGACAAGCTCACTTACCGTCACAGACTAGCAAACCCCAACCTTAGTTACATGACCAAGAAAGCAATACGTAAAAAGTTAGTTGAAAAATGTAGAAAAATCACCAAGTGTCCCCATTGCTCTGAAATAAATGGTTTTGTGAAAAAAATGACTGCAACAAAAGGCAGCACTGCCTTTTCAGTATTGAAAATTGTCCATGAAAAGAATAAGAGCAAAAATAAGGACTCAATGATTGAAAAAGAAGCAGAGCTATATTCATCAGCAATTGAAAATAACCCAGATATTCAGGATGCTCTTAGTGGTGGACCCATAGTAGAAATATTGACACCAGTGGATGTTTTGAAATTATTTGAGAGAATTCCTGTGTGTGACATACTACTACTAGCTATGGACCCTAAAAAGGCCCATCCCAAAGACCTACTTCTCACTAGAATGCTTGTACCTCCAGTCACTATTAGGCCTTCTGTGATATCAGAATTGAAAGCTGGGACGTGAGTACTTTACTCAGTATGTGTCCTATGCATTATAATCATGAATATTTTTTCAGTAATGAGGATGATTTGACCATGAAACAGTCTGAGATAATCTTCATAAATGATGTCATCAAAACACATAGACAAACAGGAGCTTCTATGAATATGTATCAGGAAGGTTGGGATTTTCTTCAGCTACAGACAGCTCTTTATATCAACAGTGAATTATCTGGAGTACCCCTTGCTTTGATGGTGAGTTGCAAAAAAATCACATTAGACATTTATCATGAAAACACTTTTTATAGCCAAAAAAGCCTGGAAGAGGTCTTGTACAACGTCTCAAAGGCAAGCAGGGTAGGTTCAGAGGCAACCTTTCTGGGAAACGTGTTGATTTTTCTTCAAGAACAGTAATATCCCCTGATCCACACTTGGAAATTGATCAGGTTGGAGTTCCACAATACGTTGCTAAAATCCTGACGTTTCCAGAAAGAGTTATTGAAGCAAACATCCATGTTATGAGAAAACTTGTTCAAAATGGACCTGATGTGTGGCCTGGTGCCAACTATGTACAGCCTAAGGGATCTGCATTCAAAAGGTAGTGATATTAGTACTCTGAGTATCATTTTCAAATACAAATTGTGTTTTTCAGGTTCTTGAAGTATGGTAATAGGGAGAAATTAGCCCAGGAGCTGAACTTGGGGGATTTAGTGGAGAGGCACTTGCATGACAATGACATTGTCTTGTTCAACAGACAACCGAGTTTGCATAAGTTGTCTATTATGGCCCACAGAGCGAAAGTCCACAACTACAGAACTTTCAGATTCAATGAATGTGTTTGTAACCCTTACAATGCTGATTTTGATGGGGATGAAATGAATTTACATTTGCCGCAGACTGAGGAAGCCAAAGCCGAAGCTCTTATTCTCATGGGGGTACATTATTTTGATATTTTCAGTTAAAATACTTCACTAATATGTTTTTATTTATAGAATAAAAGTAATTTGGTGACGCCGAGGAATGGCGAACTTTTGATAGCTGCTACTCAGGATTTCCTGACAGGTTCTTACTTGTTGTCAAGAAAAGATACTTTCCTGGATTTTTCTCAAGCTTGTCAGCTTGCTTCTGCCCTTGTTGCAGCAGATGATAGCAATTTAATGATTGAGTTACCCACTCCATGTATTATCAAGGTAAAAACTTGAAACTTTCTACAGTTGGTATTCTAAAACCATTAAAGTGTCTCCTTTGGTTTATAGTTTATAAGCGAAAACGGAAAAAATACCGTTTTCAACTATCTTTGTTATACAGAAATCCTCCCTATAATGCGGTAGATTGATTCCGCGTTATAAAGGGTGGCCACTTTTTTATTGGGATTGTATTGGTAACTTTTAAACCATAAGATCGCTAGAGAAAAAGGAAGTGCTTCTATGCACATTCTTAGATATAGAGGGGGCATTCAATAACACCCATCTAAAATCCATCACACGAGCTCTTGCTCATCATAATATCGAGGAAACTATTAATAGATGGATTGAGAATATGCTGAGGAGCCGTGTGATAAAAAGTACTATCTCTGACACTACACTGCAGGCTAAAGTTACAAGAGGCTGTCCACAGGGCGGGGTTCTGTCACCGCTTATGTGGAGTCTTGTTATTGACGGACTGCTGCGTATTCTAACCCAAAATCACCACAGCGTACTAGGCTTTGCAGATGATTTGGTTATCATGGAACAGGGGTAATTCAATACCACTGTTAAAGAAAGGATGCAACAAGCATTAGACCTCACTACTGAATGGATCAATGAAGAGAGCCTAGCATTTAGCCCTCACAAAACTACAGTAGTAGCATTCACAAAACAAAAACGAAAGAAGAGCTAGGACCTCTCTACTTGAATGGTACACCTGTAGAGATGTCAGGGGAAGTTAAATACCTGGGAGTCATACTAGATTCCAGGCTAAGTTGGAACGAACATCTACAAAGGGTTACAAAGAAGGCAACCATGAGCCTTATGGTTGTGAGAAGAACATATGGCAAAACTTGGGGTTGGAAACCAAAAATTATACATTGGCTGTATAAAGTGGTAGTCAAACCAGCCATACTTTATGGTGCTTTTGCCTGGTGGAGCAAGACATTGCAGCATAACGCTATTAGAACACTAAGCAGTGTACAAAGACTTGCTTGCCTATGCATAACAGGGGGAATGAGGACTACCCCAACAGCGGCCATGGAGGTAATGCTCTGTCTTCCCCCGCTTCACCTTGAAGTGCAAGGGGAGGCTAGACTGGGGCTCCTCAGATTACCTGTAGCGTCAAAAGATAGTGGGAAAAATACACCACTACAATTCGTTGGGGACAATATCTTGCAGATGCCAAGAGATAATATGATCCCTAAATACATCTTCGAAAAACCCTTTGAAGTGGTAATCCTGGATCAAAGGGAGTGGCACGAAGTTCACGCTAGAGAAGAGCAAAACAGAATGATCTGGTAAACAAACGGATCAAAGACTGAACAAAGATCTGGTGCGGGAATTTATTCCCCTACCCTGAAGGAGAAACACTCCTATGTGCTTGGTGAAAAGACCTCGGTGTTCCAAGCAGAAATATTTGCAATTCTACAATGTGCAAAAATATGCAATGAGAAGGCCTTCAAGAGAAACGGAATCCATATTTATTCGGATAGTCAGGCCAGCCTAAAAGCCATTACTGGTTATAAGGTAAAGTCCAGACTCATCTGGGAATGTATCAAGGAACTTCTGACGCTGGCAAGGTCAAACAGAGTTAAACTGATCTGGGTACCTGGGCACAGTGGAATAGAAGGCAATGAAACAGCTGACGAACTAGCTAGGGAGGGGTCAGCTACACCCTACTTTGGCCCGGAACCAGTAGTTGGAGTACCCAAGAAACTACTTGGTAACTCCATTAAAGCTGACGAACTACCTAGGGAGGGGTCAGCTACACCCTACTTTGGCCCGGAACCAGTACTTGGAGTACCCAAGAAACTAATTGGTAACTCCATTAAAAGACGAGTCAAAGAATTACAAAGAATAGCCTGGGATAACACTCCATGACAAGATATAGTAAACTTGTTATTCAGATAACAAGTGAAAAACGAACTGATGAGATAGATTAAGTAGAGATCAGATAAGACTAGTAACAGGTCTCCTTACAGGACATACTCCTGTCAGAACACACCTACAAAAGTTGGGGCTATATCAAGTTGACCAGACTTGTAGATTGTGCGGCTTAGAACCTGAGACTATTGAACACATTTTATGCTATTGTGAGGCACTAAACTATAGAAGAGTAGTACAACTAGGGGAACCTGATTTAAACATAGAGAATGTGGGAACCCTGAAACCTAGTGACCTTTGCAAAATAGTCAAAGGGACCAATATGTTTCAGGGTATCGGAATGATAGGGGAAATACAATAAGCCTCCGGCAGCAGTATATCCTTTGGACCCCTGTAGTAAAATAAAAAATAAATAAAAATTAAACCATAAGATTTAGAAGGTCGATCAAATGTAGAAAAAGTTGCATTCATAGAAGCATTGTCAAGCAGTTCAAACAAATCGAGATTATCATGGCCGGTTATTTAGATATCATAAGAAAAGTAAATTCTGTCATTTTGATTTTTCTCATTTTCCCACTTTATTTCGAATATTATCAAAAAATGTTACAGGAATATTTTATTCGACAGTAAATTATCCTCAATTTGACGTAAGTAGATTTCGTATCCAACGTTTCGTACGCACTGGGCCACCCTCAACCTCATTTTTTTCAATACGGACCTGCATATTTCATGACACATTTCGAAATAACTTTTAACGCTGAATTCAACGTCATATCATACAATGTCATTCAAAGTTGATTCAGGTGATTTTGACCCTTATCCAAATTTCTTTGGGTCGGATCTGTATCACATTTAGATACCTTTAGTTTAATTAACAACATGCAATACATTTCGATAAGAAAATCAACTTACTCTTCTGAAACTGAATGGAATGTAACAGAATCAATGCAAGAAACAAGTAGTAATCAAACGAAACTATCATTTAATAAAATACAAATTAAATGATTATTCGAAAGTTAATGATAAACATTAATGAAGTAAGTGTTCGAAATGTTCACCATTTTATAAAATGCACTTTGCGGTTTTGGAACCCATACTTCTTATACATTTGCTTATTTCGTCTCCTTGAATACCTTCTAATCAATACATTCTCAATCTTCTCGCGAAGGTTCACTTTTGTTGGATTTGTCATTTGTTCTGTTGAAACAAATTACAGAATCGAACTGTATTTTGAGATCAATACGATATAATTTGTGCAAGGCATGGTATTCAAATTTAAGATCATCGTATTCGCGTCTCTTGACTTTTATTAACAGCAGTTTTTGATAAATTGCATTCACTTTTTTTCAGCCAAAACAATTGTGGTCAGGCAAACAAATCATGAGCCTGATCTTCAGACCCAATTCGAAATGTAAAGTAAAAGCAAATTTGGAAGCCAAGGGTAAAGTGTACACCAAAAATCGTGAGATGTGCGTCAAAGACTCCTACGTCCTCATCAGAAATTCGGTAATTATGTCCGGAACTTTGGATAAAGGACATTTAGGTAGCGGTGGCAAAGCTGGGAACATTTTCTACATCATCCTGAGGGATTTCGGACAGGAATTCGCCATCAAATCTATGTGGAGATTAGGTAAGATTGAATTGTTCGTGTTTTGGGTGATTTTTGAAAATGATTTTTCGATTGCAGCGAGGCTGGCTACGAGTTATTTGATGAACTTTGGATTATCTATCGGTATCGAGGACGTCAGACCAGGAGAAAATCTAGTCAAGAGAAAAAATAAGCTACTTGAAGATGGGTAAGCAATATTTCATTTTGGTTCTGTGGGACTGGCAATACACATCAGTCTGTTCTTCAACTATTTATTGTTAAGTAAAAATACACATATCAAGCAATCTGGATTTTGATGGAAAATTTTCCTTGTACACACGTGTTTTGGTCCAAGAAACACGAATTTGGCAATATTATCATGGGAAAATTAATACTTTATTACTGTATTTATCCTTAGGATACATTGAAAATGTAGTATTTTTCGACTATTCAGATTTGACAGCATGTAAACATCATTAGTTGATTGACAACTGTCAAACCACTGTAAATCTCGGATGGATTCGAAGTGCACGTTTATAATATGAAAAATACTGCATTTCAATGTTAATCTGAGAATTAATGCATGGTGAATCCTTTCTCAGTATGTTATGTGACTCGTTGATGAAGAAATTCGCAATAATGCTGTACAATCTCGTTTGGAAATGTTCAGAAGGTGAAATATTGTACTGGAATATCTGGGAAAGTATTATTTTTCGGCAATAGTATTATTTTATATCAAATGCATGTTTCTTTGACCAAAACACGTAAGTTAAAAAAATTCTTTATTAAAAAACAGATCGCTTCATATGTACACTTTACTGTACATTTATTACACATTTATTCACTACACCTTGTTCGTATTCTACACATAATTCTGGAATAATCGCGAAGCTCCTGTCTGAATTTTCTAGAGAAATACTGTCCCGTCTAGCCATGACATAATCTTTTGTTTCAGCTATAAGAATTGTTTGGAGTACATCGAACAAATGCAACACGGCAAATTGCCAACTCAGCCTGGTTGTACGGTAGAAGAGTCCTTGGAAGCTGTCGTTCTAAAGGAACTGTCAGTCATAAGAGACCACGCAGGTCAGGCTTGCGTTGCCGAGTTGCATCCGACTAATAGTCCCCTTATCATGGCGTTATCTGGATCGAAAGGTAAGAGAAGCGCATAGAATGCTGTTTGGAGGGCTAATGTACTTTCATTTTCAGGTTCCTTCATTAATATTTCTCAGATGATAGCTTGTGTGGGACAACAAGCCTTGAATGGTAAAAGAGTGCCTGATGGGTTTGAAAATCGTTCCTTACCGCACTTTGTCCACCACTGTAAGTAATACACAAACCTAACAACTTTATCGTAATGGATAAAAAAATAGAGACTAAAACATGAAAACAATTTCACATTCAATGATTAACAGCATTAATGAATTGAAGTTTAAATTTGAATTATTCTTTTATTGATCTATTCTACATTTAACAAATATTGAGGTTATTTTATTTATTTAATTTACGACGTTTGGATTCTCGGGATTTTGGTGGTGCTGCGCCTGCAATAAATATGATTTCGTGCATATTTGACAAGTAAATCCATCACGCGCATGATTAAGAAATAAATATTGAATGGTTACAATACCGATTCAAATTTCCAAACAGTTTCTAGTGTCTACAGTTGAATTTTGGTTTATGTGTGTCGTGAGGACAGTTACTATAGTCTATTTTTTAAGGAAGATAGTTCTGACGAATTTGGTTATCTTTCAATACCATTAGTGCAAAATGAAAAATATCGAGCTAACCACTAAACTTTTAATTGGTTTAGACATAGTTGAGAACATTGATAATGGCAACACTTTACAGTGATTTCACAACGATGCCAAATTCATTTGGATGGAAAAGTTTTTTAATGCTAGAAATATTGAAAATACTGTTCAAAGGTTAGCCATAGTCATCCAATTTTGGTGTATATGTTCTTATATGTATAAAAAATTCTCGTGTCACAATGTTCGTTCCCGTTCTCCTCCACCGATTCTCATGAAATCTTGTGAGCATATTGAGTAGGTCTGAGAATCGGCCAACATCTATTTTTCATACCCCTTAGTGATAAGGGTTGTCCACCCTTGACATTTTTCTTCAATTCTTAGACATTTTTTTAATTTCTTTTTTTTTTATTATGTCGCATTAAAAAATACATACAACCCTAAATTTTCACCCTTTTATCACCAACCCCTATATTTCAATAGTCACTTTAGTAATTCAATCATTTTTCATCCCCGGTCAATAACTGATAAATCATCATTTAATTAGTTATCCCTGCCAGTTGTCTACAGGTGTCACTTCTGACCCAGTAAACAGCACGGAGTAGGGATGAGAACGAAGCCGGTCTCCTGTTTCTCTCACTTAAGTGCCATTCTCCACAAGCGACAAAAACGCGACCGTTTAGTCGCGCAATCGCGTGAAAAGTTTTCCTATTCTACACGAGCGTTTGATTATCCGCCGGTAAACAGCGAGAGATACGCTCCCTCCATTCTACACGAGCGAAAAAAAAAACGCCTTTCCCTTAATGTCCAGATGGATCCCATCCAAGTTAGTTGCATCACTGCAAATCATTTGCAATTACTTGAATTCTTTAGCAAAAAACGTGATAAAAGAAGACGATGGTGGACTCATCCACTACTTTCAAATCGCTTAACGGTTGGTATTTCAACCAATACTTGGCCTTCGTCTCCCTATTAGAATATTCTTTACTCCTAACATCATACAAAGGAGGTTGATTCTCAATTTCACATAGAAACCTTTCACTATCGAACATATTGAATAATTAAAAGAAAAGTTCACTACTGTACTGACCAACAATGGTTAACTGACTCGCCTGGAAGTTTGGGCGCCGGTAAAAAGCTTGGAAAACGCCACGTGGAGAATGACTCGCCGTTCTCTGGCGGGCGACTTTTTCGTGTCAGGTGGCGTTTAAAACGCGTTGACAATAGTTAACGCGTCCAGTCGCGACCGGTAAAACGCCCGTGTAGACAGTCCCATTTGAACTTGTTGGTTCTGTAACACAGGCGTTTTCTTAGCCGGCAAACGGTAGCGTTTCTGTCGCTCGTGGATAATGGCACTAAGACCACAGAGTTCACATATACTCTGTGCTAAGACTTCTCTCACTCACTACACAGTTGTCGGCCACCATTATTGTTTATCCATCAAGTGTAGTAGTAACGTTGACGTTAACGTTAATTTCGCTATCTAGAATAGCTATTATTACAACTAGGGAAATATGAACAGTATATTTCCCGAGGTTGTCAAAGTTACATCCCGAGAGCGGAGCCCGAGGGATGTATAGACAACTGAGGGAAATATATTCATATTTCCCCTTGGTGTAATCAATAGTTTTTTTATGATTGAAATAATCTGATATGGGGAAATCATTATTAATAATATAATATGAAATAAAATATGATCTGACGTTTTGAAAGAAATATAATTTGACGTTTCATATTTCCCTAGGGAAATATGAACTGACGTTCCATATTTCCCTAGGGATATATGAGTCTGTTATGACACATGGTAACTAAGGCGATATAGCTCAATATTGGTTCGACGTTCCATATTTCCCTAGGAAAATATGAGTGTGTTATGACACATGGTAACTAAGGCGATATAGCTCAATATTGGTTCGATCAGAAAAAATTACTTAAATTTATTTATATGGCAAAACAACGTTTGCCGGGTCAGCTAGTATTTTATAAATCAAGAACATTTTTGTAGAATCGATGAAAAAAATATGAGCAGCATCACTGCTCTTTTTGGCGAACTGTCACAACTATCTGAAATAAATAGACTATATTTGCGGCAAAATATTGAAATTTCACTGAAAATATCAAATTGGTAGTTGATTCTGCATAAACCTAGAAGCTTAAATCAAAAAATCAGAACTGTCGACAATTGCAACAGTTGTTATTCCTACAACCTTTTAAAATTTTTGTAGCTAAGACTCCAGATGCCAAGGGATTCGTAGAAAACAGTTTCTTCACTGGCTTGACACCAACTGAATTTTATTTCCATACCATGGGTGGCAGAGAAGGGTTGGTAGATACTGCTGTCAAAACTGCTGAGACTGGATATATGCAAAGAAGACTGGTTAAGGTATTACTTGCAATTTGTCTGTCGTTGGTATATTTGTGTTAATGTTTTCCTTCTGCTTCAGTCTTTGGAAGATTTGGTGGTTCATTACGATGGTACAGTTAGAAATGCCGAAGACGAAGTCGTTCAGTTGCTTTATGGGAGTGATAGCCTAGATCCTACCTTTATGGAAGGTATTTCATTGAATATTATTCATAATCATTCTAAAAATGTTATTTATTCAATATGAGGAATGAATGATTCCCGAGGTAATACAGAATCAAAAACTAGAAAACCTGAAAATTCGAATATTTTCCAGGGAAAGACTGTCCTGTAGACTTCCAAAGAGTTCTAGAGCATATAAAGGCCAGCCACCCTTACAGAAACGAAGTGGCCCTGAGCGGAGATCAAATAAAGAAGGGCTCCCAAGCTTTTCTGGAAACCAAAGCTTTAGATGAGTGCAGTGAAGATTTCCGAAAAAACTTGATGTAAGTTAGTGCAGTCAGAAAACTAACGTATACCTAACCACAAATCGTTTTAGAGCATTCATAGACACCGTCGCAGAACGCATAGATAAAATCCAAGCAAAATTCGGCAGCCAACCGGTGGTCAAAGAAATCGAACGGTTAACAGTTAGCCAGCTGGTGACCTTTATGGAGAAATGCGGTCAAAAATACACTAGGGCCATCATCGAACCGGGTACGGCAGTGGGAGCACTGGCGGCGCAGAGTATCGGCGAGCCTGGCACTCAGATGACATTGAAGACTTTCCATTTCGCCGGAGTGGCTAGTATGAATATTACTCAGGGCGTGCCTAGGTAAAGATACTCGATTTCATTTAGTTCTGTTTTTTTGGATATTGAACTAACATTTCTCATTAATATCCCACTATAATATATAATTATAATAACCGACAAGTGGGAGTGACTTTTATGTTAAGAAATTATAAGATTTATGATGATTTTACATGGGATAGATATTAAAACAAATCAAACTGATTCATTTATGAATCATAATTCAATTTGAGATTTCGAAAATGAGAGATTATTGAACATTGATATCGACACTAGCGAAAGAAATTGTTTTTGTAGAAGATAATGAAACTGAAGTATGTTTTTGGCATTTGACGTCATTATTTCATTCTTTAACGATTCAGCTCTGGTATCCGCAAACGAAACTGGAACACAACTGAATGATTTCTTGTCTCAATTCAATTATTTGATGATATGTACACCCCTACGGTTGTATAAATAACTGGCATGTTTCAACCGTTAATTAAATTTTCCACTGTCCATCAAATACCTCCTCTTTAATCTTTCTCGTCGTATTGTGTCTGGCATGGAGACGATTGGAAATGGTGTGGACAGTGGAAGGGAAGCGATTCAGTAGAAGAGGGATGTGATTATTATAATACACTTGCTCTCCTATTTACTCTAATAGATTTCTACCTAAATGGACGAAGAATTATTTTCGACAATGTATGCATGCTGCTCCTGTCATATACTTAGTGAAAGATATATTAATATCACAGAAACTGCACGTTTTTTGTTTCGTTTTTAGGATAAAAGAAATAATAAACGCTAGCAAATCTATAAGTACTCCAATAATTCGAGCTAGTTTAATGAACACGTCCGATCCTTGGTTCGCTAGAGAAGTCAAGGGTAGAATTGAAAGGACCACTTTGGGAGAGGTGAGCAAAAACATTTTATTTCACAACTGAAACTTGACATTTTCAATTTCTTCACAGATCTCTACTTTTATCATTGATGTGTTCAAGAAGGATGACGCTTTTCTTTTGATAAAACTGGATTACGATAGAATTCGGCTGCTCAAACTAGAAGTGAATGCAGAAACAATCAGATACAGGTATATTTCATCTCCATAGAGTTCGACATTCATTAAATTCCTATGTTTTGCAGCTTATGTAGATCGAAATTAAAACTTAGACCAAACGATGTAAAAGTGGTAAGCACTACCATCATAACCATCCGTCCAACTGAGAGTAAATACGAAGGAAGAATTAATTTCGGTCTCAGTGAACTTAAACAGCAAATCCCGCACGTCGTTATTAAGGTAAAATATTTCATCTGATGGCATGTCATAATGACAACGTTATGTCACTCGATTTTGGGACTAAGTACCATAATGAATTCATTGCCATAATGAGCTTCCTTATGTCATCAAAATTGAGTGACATAACGTTGTCATTATGACATGCCATCAGATAAAATTTTGTATGTAATACGAATCATAAACAATCATTATGGCACACGCTGTGATAACATTCACGACTTGTACCATAATGATCGTCTTTATTATCCTTATTACATAAATAACTATTATGACATGAAAGTTTGACATTTGACGCTGATATCGCGTTTTTAGGGGTTGCCAACTGTGAACAGGGCTGTTATAGCTAGAGAGGATAAAGGGGGTGAAGCTACTTATAGTCTTTGCGTCGAAGGAGACAATTTACGTGAAGTTATGGCGACTTATGGAGTTAATGGAAAGAAAACTGTGTCCAATAATGTCATAGAAGTATACCAGACTTTAGGAATCGAAGCTGCCAGGTACATTCTTATATACAATTTGAAAACCAATATTGACTATTTTATGTTTTAGAGAAACAATCATGAATGAAATAAGAATGGTTATGGAAAATCACGGTATGAGTGTCGATTACCGCCACATTATGTTATTAGCCGCCCAAATGACTCATACTGGTGAAGTGCTAGGCATAACTAGGAACGGATTAGCAAAAATGAAGCAGTCTGTTCTCAATTTGGCTTCGGTAAAATGTAAAACACCCCTCGATGTATACCCAACTAACAAGTTTGTTTCCAGTTTGAGAAGACTGCTGACCATTTATTCGATGCAGCCTATTATGGACAAACTGATAAAATTAATGGGGTTTCTGAGAATATCATCATGGGAATGCCAGCACCTATTGGTACAGGGATTTTTAAACTTCTGAACAAAGCATCTCATGTTGAAAACAACCCAACCACAAAACCATTATTATTTCAATCAGTTCAGGAAGACACAACTTGATTTTTGAAATTGTATTGATGAGTTAGTTTTTACATGTGATTTTATATTAATGAAATGTTATAAGTTCTTAAGTTCAGTGTTGCTTTATTACCCTCCTAATCTCGATCTTTTTTAGTTTGGACTAATTCTCGCAAGTTCTTGGTAGCTTCTTGTAAAGAGTTCTCCAAGTAGGTTTTACTGTTTTCAAGAACCTTGATTTTGTCATCTGCTGTCTTTTGCTTAGAGCTCAAGTTTTCTAACACTTTATCTTTTGGTGTCAGATAGAACATTCGACCAACAGATTCATATGTTTTGGTACCTTTTTCCAAAGCATTGATTTCTCTGAAAAAGAGAGCACACTTGAAACAATCTACTACATAAAATTTTTCACACACCTTTCTGTTGTTGAGGCATGCTGTTTGTTACGTTTCAGGTTTTCTATTTGCAAATCCGCTATTCTCAATTGTTGAGTAGTTTTGACCTGTTTTTCTTGTAATTCAGTGAATGCCTGTGTAAAAGATGTTGTTCAATCATCGTAGTTTTTCGAGGGTTACTCACTTTTTTCAGTTCCATATCTACTTTCGACATTTTAATACGAAAATATAATCTCCTTGGTTGAATGTTCAAGAAAGTTGCCTTAGCTTTCAGTGCTTCAATAAAATTTTTGATCAAATAATACACATTGGAACTCTTCTCGAGACAAACTTTGAGGTTGGAGTTGCTAATTTCAGTTCAGTAGTGCCAATGATGCAGTCTGTGATGCAGTGTTATAAAAATAGAAGTGCCAACGAATGTCACCTTTCACGTTCCTTTTCCTCATGGTTGTTGGTGTTGGTCGTTAGCTGACGTTTTTCTAGTCTTCACATCATTTAATTTGGAAGACAGGTGGATAATTTGTATAATATTTCACAATAAGTAAAAGTTGCTCATTTCCATGAGTCATATTACCCATACTTTCATACAAAAAAACCCTGTGCTTAGAGGTTAGGTTCATCAGATAACATATTGTTTCCAAATTTTCAGAAAAATGTCGAAACGAAAAATTTTGGAGGAGTCGGAAAAACTCACTCGTATTGCTATAGTCAATGCTGACAAGTGTAAGCCCAAGAGATGTAGACAGGAGTGCAAGAAATCGTGTCCTGTAGTCCGTATGGGAAAATTGTGCATTGAAGTCACTCCCAATAGCAAAATAGCAGTTATTTCTGAGGAACTATGCATTGGTTGTGGTATTTGCGTTAAAGTTAGCTTATTATTTCAGTGAGAATGTAGATGTCTATAGAGATTTTTTTCAGAAATGTCCATTTGAAGCTATCAACATCATTAATTTGCCTAGTAACTTGCATAAAGAGACAACTCATCGTTATGGCAAGAACTCTTTCAAGCTACACAGGCTACCCATTCCACGTCCAGGGGAAGTGCTAGGATTAGTTGGTACTAATGGTATAGGAAAATCCACAGCTTTGAAAATCCTTGCTGGCAAGCAAAAACCCAATTTGGGCAGATACATGGATCCTCCAGATTGGACTGAAATCCTGAGCCATTTCAGGGGTAGTGAGTTGCAAAATTACTTCACTAAAATTTTGGAAGATGATTTGAAAGCTCTGATTAAACCACAGTATGTAGATCAGATCCCTAAAGCTGTCAAGGGAACTGTGGGCCAATTGCTGGATAAAAAAAATGAGCTGGATAACCAGGATGAGATTTGTCGAATGTTAGGTAAGAAAAATACTGGCTATTTTTGGTGATGAAATACTTCTCTAATACAGTACCCATAAAGCATTAGACTATGATTATTGTACCAACTCAAAAACCTACCTTTCACTTGATTTAGATTCAAAGTTGAAGTTTTGAACAGCCAGATTATGTGGAGAGTGTAATTATTAGTTATTCATTAGTAATAACATACAAATTCAGAATACAAATAAGATATGTCACTCACATTATACCCATTTTTTTTATATAAAACTTCTCACAAAAGAAGACATCCTGTAATGTTCAGAGAACATCGTGAGAAGTAAGGGAAAGGAGGTAGGAATTGGTGTTCTTTTCAAATTTCTGAAGGTCATATGCCTCGGGGAACACCTCCCTGGGCAATATGTTCCAGAGCCTCGCTGTTCGTTGAATGTATATACATGTCAGATTAATGGCTAAGAGAAAGCTCAAAGCACATATATAACTTGAAATGTATTAAATCACAAATAATCATAATCAGATCAGGCCACAAATAGGAACATTGATGACTAGCACATGTATTTTTTTTATATATATATATAGACAGTGTATAAAGAGGTGTATTTGACATTGACACTATTTTGTTCAATGGTTGTAATTATTTCTCAAAATAAAGATTATTATTAAAGATAATGCAAGTAATAATCTATGTTCAGCTTCTAGTCTTTTTCCATCATGAATTTTTTTCCCTTTTGTTTACTTTTATGAATATGGGTTATATATCATTCTAGAATTTAGTTTTTTATGAGGTCAAGTGGTAGAATAGTGTGAAGTCAACTTCACCTCATTTGTTCACTAGAAATGTGTGTGGAGATTTTATGTTTGTAAACCTATCACATAAAAGACAATTATTAGTTAAACAAAAAAAAATGATTCTTCAGGAAATATTTTTTTTCCAGATCTATCTCACATCAAGGAACGTGAAATATCTGCTTTGTCTGGTGGAGAGTTACAAAGATTTGCTTGTGCTATGGTGTGCATTCAAAATGGTGATATCTTCATGTTTGACGAACCATCTTCCTATCTGGATGTGAAGCAACGTTTGAATTGTGCCAAGACAATAAGATCCTTGCTACATCCTAGCAAGTAAGTCATAATCATCACTTCACTGTTGAACTTGCTTTTATGATTCCTACTTTCAGGTTCATCATTGTGGTCGAACACGATCTCAGTGTATTAGACTATTTGTCTGACTTTATCTGTTGTCTATATGGAGTGCCTGGTGCTTATGGAGTGGTGACCATGCCTTTTTCTGTTAGAGAAGGTACCCAAATCTGAAAACAGCAAAGTTTTTAGTTATTTACAATTTTGTTTTCTAGGCATAAATATCTTCTTGGATGGTTTTGTTCCAACTGAAAACCTGCGTTTCCGTGACGAATCCTTAGTATTCAAAGTAGCAGAGTCTGCTACCGAAGAAGAGGTAAAACGCATGAATCACTACGTGTACCCCAGCATGATGAAAACAATGGGTAACTTCCATTTGCAAGTGAACCAGGGTCAATTTTCCGATTCTGAGATTTTGGTGCTGTTGGGTGAAAATGGAACTGGAAAAACTACATTCATCAGGATGCTTGCTGGTAATTTACCACCAGACACAGGCTCTGGAGATATGCCCCAGCTTCATATCAGCTACAAGCCCCAGAAAATCAGTCCCAAGTCGCAGGGGCTTGTTAGACAGCTTCTGCATGAAAAGATTCGTGATGCTTATATTCATCCTCAGGTAAAATATTCATTACTTTCTGTGACTGTTTTCTTGTAGACGATTGATTACCGTATTTGGTTACATAAGAATGTGTTATTTGTTGTGTGCAAATCAAAATAGACTCAAAACGAAAATTCTTTCAAATATTGTATTATTCAATAAAAAACGCAAATAGCAGGTCCAATCCCCTTCAGGGTCAATAATGGCTTGGCACCTTTGAAGCATACTTTGGACTTGATTTTGTGCGTTTCCTTCTGAAAACCACCTCCAAAATTGGTGATTCGTCGAACAAGTTGTTTCGAATTTTGGAGTCTGTTCTTTCCAAGCTTGATCTTCATTTCAGCCCAAACGTTTTCAATTGGATTAGCATCTGGCGAGTGAGACAATCAATCCAAAGTTACGATACAATTTTGCTCCTGCCACAAGCGACAGAACTTGCTTTCGAAATTTAAAATTATTTGCCGTCAAATGTGTGCCAACAGTTCCGTGCGTCCTTTCGTCATACCGACATAACCGCGATTTGAAAAGTCATCGACATTTTTCACCGTTTCAAATCGATTCACCCACTTATTCACAAACTTTTTCGACTCTTGCATGTAGGTATTTTGCAGCAACGATGGTAGCACAAAAAAACTGCTTCGAGGCGTACCGAGTACTGTAACGGGCTAAAATAGGTATTTCCAATAAAAGGTCTACCACTGGTTCACTGTAGATTTATTCTATGAAGCTATTGTCAATTATATGATTATATATTATTGTGCCGCGAATTCCAGTCAACTCTATGTATACACATAATTTAGTATGACAATGCTGATCTAGCTGTATTGCAGTTCATCGATCACTTTGATACTTTCGTAATCAACTTGATCAACGAAAAGCACTACAGAACGCATTTTATTTATTTATTCATTTATTTATTTACGGATTCACCACTAGAAACAATATAAATTACGATTATAACAGTGAACTACTATTGTAAGAAATTACATATGGTGCATATTATAAGACAGCAATAATATTAGTCTAACATTATGACACTAAGAGATTGTTTCAATTCACTCAATGAGTTTACAAGAGGATCAACATTATAATTATTGAACCATCTCAGAAATCTGGATGTTGTAACCAAAGTTAGTGCCATGAATTTGAATGCAAAAAAGTGAAGGATTTCTAGTATTGTGAGATTTTACATTTAAGTTAATAATTTCCAAAAGATAAGGACAGTCGACCTTTCCTGACAGTAGTTTGTAAATGAAAGCATATCATGTTGTAAGCGCCGTGTGGCAAGTTCAGTTAAGATTATTTGAAGTTTTTTGACGATTAAAGTTAGAATATGTCTTCATTTTGAAAGATATATACTTCAGATAACGAGTTTAAACATTTTTAATTTTTTCAATGTCACATCTGTAATATGGATACCATGCAACTTCCAGTGCTGATATAACTAAATTAAATTTTTAGGGTATTACAATTGTATTAGTATTAGAATTGAAAACAATAGTCAGTTTTCGTAAAGCACGAAGGACACTGCTGTCTTCTGTGTAAAAAAAAATCACCCTATCGTGAACACGCTCTTATGTAACTGACTGAATATCTCAAGGATCCAGCTGAGGACTATTTTTCTTCCTAATATATGTTCATAAAGTCTAGCAAAACAAATGTTTTTTCTTCTAGTTCATTGCTGACGTAATGAAACCTCTTAAAATAGATGACATCATCGACCAGGAGGTCCAGAATTTGTCTGGAGGTGAACTTCAAAGGGTTGCTATGACCCTTTGTCTAGGGAAACCTGCTGATGTCTATCTTATCGATGAGCCCAGCGCTTATCTGGATTCTGAACAACGTTTGGTTGCAGCTAAGGTCATCAAAAGGTAAGAATCTTCATCTGAAATTGATAATAGGTGAGATCACAAAATCATGAATTTGCTTGAAACCTGCTTGGAAATCAAATATAGTGAATTATGCACATAAAAATTTCCTGGAAATTATTATGTACTATCCGAAAATCTCCACTTTGAAATCCTAATATCTGGCGTGACTTCACATACGACGCTCTTTGTGACATCAGAACTGCTAATACTAGGCGCATGCCAGAAATGCCAGTTGAACTTTTCTAAGGCTTCTAACTCCATATTTTATGGTTATCATCCAAATTATAAATCAGTGAAAAATATTATGTATTGTTCACATCATTCAGGTCTGCTAATGATGTGAAGAAATATTGATTGCCAATCAGAAACGTAGTAAAATATTAATCAGGCACTGATGAGAAATACTCATAACCCATGATTATTGTTCATGTTTATATTTATAATAAACTCTTTATTAGCAAATATTGCTCTTCATAGTATAAAGTACATAGTCAGTCACCTAGAAATACAATACAAAAAATATAAAAAATATAAAAATATAAAAAAGCAGAGACAAGTTACATTGTTAAAAACAAGAAAACAAGACAAACTACTGATGACTATCACTGATATATTCAATGCATTTCCTCCTGAATAAAATCAACGAATCGCAGGCCTTCATATGACCAGGCAAACCATTGAATGCGACCAGACCAGAACTATACAAAGAGTCACAACCTATATGCTCCCTGTTGATATAAAAAAATCCTATTCTATTTCTGGTGGAGTGCGCATGAATACTACTTGTGTAGGTCAACTGGTCACTGAGATAATTCGGCAACATATTGTGTTTAATTTTAAATATAAATAATAGCATATTCAATGTTATCCTTTGCTTAACAGACATAAGAGACAGTGCCTTCAACATGTATCTCACAGATGTGCGTCTATTACAACCCAGTATTGCCCTCATGGATCTGTTCTGAAGCCTCTGCAGTCTGTTAAGATTTTCATTGTTTACAAAATAGAGCAATGTACTGCAATATTCAAAGTGGGGTGCAATTATTGATTTGTATATTGTTAATTTTGCATATTTACTTATTTTATTTTTCAATCCAAAATAATAAAAATAATTCTCCACCCACTCACGTTCTTAAGGTTCATCCTACACGCGAAGAAAACGGGTTTCGTCGTCGAGCACGACTTCATTATGGCCACCTACCTCGCCGACAGGGTGATCGTGTTCGAGGGTTCGCCTTCGGTGGACACGACGGCGCACGCGCCGCAAACGCTGCTGGCCGGCATGAACAGATTCCTCGAACTGCTCGGCATCACGTTCAGGCGAGATCCTAACAATTTCCGACCGAGGATCAACAAGCAGGAGTCGGTGAAGGACGTCGAGCAGAAGAGGGCCGGGCAGTATTTCTTCTTGGAGGATTGAGAAGGTTCCTTGGGGGTGTAAAGAGGTCGTTCTAGACAGATATGTTTCATAGTAGGGCTGGTGAATGTTGGCAGGAATGTTTATACTGATTTTTCAAACTCGAAAATAGTTTTAATCTGATTCAACTGACTTTTTAACGTTCATTAAGCTTTCTCAAAATATTTGCACTCGACATTTATATTTGGGTCACAGTGTATTTAAGTCTCTCTGAAATTGTAGTTTATTGAGTGAATAACTTAATGGACACAATGAAAAAGTTAGCAGAATTGCAATTAATGCTTGAAAAAGACTATTCTTGCATTAATATTACAATTGGTGATTTCTTTTTCGTTCTAGCAGGTTTAATGGCCATATTCATCTAATTACAGATTAATTTTCAAACTTGCTAAGATAACTTGGAACTGATTAATTGAAAGTTGACGATTGAAAATTCTGTTTGTAAGGAACGTATTTGAAAAGGACGACTTTTTACATCAAACGTTCATACTTTAGATTTTTGTTATACTATTTACGTGGACGCAATAAAGGACAGCAGCGGTTGATATGGTTTCAATATCCTGAATTCTTTTACTCTATTTCTACCATTTCAACTATACAGGTTGAATGAACAGGGTTTTGAAGAAAAATCTGTTGCTTTGGACTAATTATCGGTTAATTGGTTTTGGAAACATCAGATTTTTTTGGACCTTTGAATATTCTTTTTATCAATTAACTTTATACATATAATTTTGACATGAACACCTTGCAACAATCACAATCGCATGATTCGATTCTACTCCAAAAATTAACCCTAATTCTTCCTTACTTCCTCGTACTCAAAATTCTGATTTCGGAGATATTTCATTAAATCAGTTATATCTTCGTATCAACTGCTAAAAATGATGATTTTAGGACATTCATTATATCTATCGTTCAACCTTCATATTCTTGGATTAATTAATAGATACCTCCAAAAATTGGTTTGCACATAAAAATGCTATTTGATGAGCTACATCTGACACTTTTCTTAGAACTTGATTAACTCAGGAACAGTTGACAGATGTTTCGGCGCCATTTTATGAATATCTGAAAAGGAGTTGCCATTTTAATTTTTTCTCCGAAACTATCGAAAGTATTTTCGTTTTCATTTCAAATTATTATTCAGCCTAAAAATGCGCAACTTTGCCTCAATTTAACCGACTTTGTATCTATTAGTGGCACACGAAAAACACAGTCAGTTTAGATCGCGTTAACTTATGAAGGAATGAAGGAAAAATCAGCGAACAATACCTACTTATCCAATAGGGTGGATTCGACAGCTGTTAGAATGTCCAATAAACACTATACTTTGTGAAGTTGGGCTTGAAAATATGTCTTGAAAACATATTAGTCATAGAATGACATTTATTAAGTAACACATAAAAACACATAAACTCTTTGGATTCTAAATAGAATATAAATGACTTATCTATGAGTCAGATGTTTTGGTATGTGTGTGTGTTTGGCATTGAAAGATTTTCATTTGCCACAGACAGACAGATGTTTTGATATAAACTACTACATACGAGGGTTAAAATTGAACAATTCCGGTAAAAAGGTTGACCATCGACTTAAAATCTAATTGATGATGACATTCTTTTGTCAAAAACGAATTATTCTATGGTTTATGGTTCATGGATTTTTTTTTTATTCAAAAGATTATATATCTATAAATCTTCAGAATAATCTTCAGAATTATCTTTCTTATCGCGTTCCTTATAGAATTCAAAAAGAACCATTTACAAAAACAAACAATTGACCTCAAGTTCCCACTTCAGAAAGTTTAAAATAAATGAGATATTTTCTTTTTTTATCTACGAATGATAATAGTTTGTGGATAAGAATAATATGACAGATCAATTGCCGTTTTCTTCAAATTTATTGGCTGAAAATCAGTCGCAATGACATCTTGAATAATACTGTATCATCATTTATGGGAAAAATATTTTATATTCACAATTCTCGGTTCACTAATTTCTAACAGATAACATATTCAACTATTTTTGTTAAAGGGGTTGTTCCTTTCTAGAAAATGTCTTGGTATTGACGTTTCTCGAACATTCCAGAACTGTCACGTTTTTCTCGAATGATCTAGATTTTCTAGAAGCAACTCAATTGTCGGAAGCAGGGAGAAATGCTATCTTCGCCAGCCCAAAAATATGCCGTATCGTTACAATACAATCTTGAATCGGCTATCTTCCTGTATATACTTGAATTGATATCTCCACGAGATCATCAGATATTGTTTTCAAGAGGCACTCAAGCCATGTATAAAACCTTGCAAAAACACTTATCCATATCCAGAGTTCAACATGTTATCGAGTGTTGTAATCGTCGCCCTTTTGGCCCTATCGGGTCCAATTTTTGCCAAGTCTGCAGACGACGGCTGTACCATTTCCAAGTTAGCTGACGTCGAAGCTGTGACAGCTAACTGTTATGATGTGGTGGTGAGTATAAAACACATGTTTCACACTTTCAGACAATCTTCTTGATGCCACTCTGTTTAAAAACAGATGGAACTATTATAGTTGTAAAAACAGGTGTTATCCTATGGATGTCCATTTTATATTATAATCCAATAGTTTTCGTCACAGTACACATATGGTGTTATTGAAGTCTTGGATAAAACTTGAATAAGGCACGAATGATGGCTTATCTATAAATTATTGCATTTGACAGCCTAGTGGTAGCTTCACCTCACTTCATTTGCATGAAAAAGGCTTGTCAGTCTATCCAGATATTCACTGAACGTCTATAAGATATCCTTTTAATATCCATGAACGTCCTGTAGATGTCCATTCACAGTCCATGTATTCTTCTCTATAGGTTAAAGACTTGGAGATCGATGCTGGAAAGACTCTGGAACTGTCCTTGAAAAGTGGAGCCAATCTTACATTTCAAGGTACCATTACTTTTGGATATGCCGAGTGGGCTGGACCAGTGATTTCCATCAAAGGGAACGCTTTGAAAGTACAAGGAGCAGAATTTGGTTAGTAGTTTGAATACTTGTAAATGTCAACAGTGAATTTTATATACAGGCTCGCCCAACGAAAACGTACCGGAAAGTATAAGTACCAGGAAAAGATTTTATCGAGAAAAACCTGAAAACATTGTATATGAGGAGGACAACTTACCGTTTTGTTGAAGTAAATGTTGAGAATATTTTCCTTAAAACAATTCTCTTTAGTAGGGGAGCCCACGATGCTAAATGGGGATTCACTCGAGCGTCGTAGAGACCTATGGGGATGCAAAGCTTAGATGACAAGAAGAAAAAAATGTTATATGATATATACCTTTACATCGGTGGGGGAAGCGGCTATAGATTTTTAAATATGTAAAAAAACTGTTGCATGGACATCTTCGAGCGCGTCAGATATTGATAGCATCAATGCCCTACGTATTTTTAATAATGTATGTATGTTAATCTGATCGTTTGCATGATGCGGGTGGTTGTATTTAAGGGTTGAAAATGAAAAAAAAAAATAATCGAGCGCGTCAGATTTTCTAAGGGAGTGTTAAGTGCACCAAAAAAAAAGCTCTCATTCACTAATCTGACGATTTCGATGGGACGCAAACTCGCGGCCATTTTCATAATTCAAAGAAATAATATTTCTGTGCATTTGAGCTCTCCCAGTTCGAAAGTCTGATAATGTTTCATAGAACACTATTTTTGAAATTTTGAAACCGCAATAACTTTTGAATGGAACAAGCAATTTTCACGTGGTTGGCGGCATTCGACGCAGTTTTATCAACCTCATAAGTTATTTTGCAATTTCAATTAATAGAACCACAAAGTTCGGAGTAATTCCGAAAAAACACTTTTTTGGGTTTTTTTCGTTCACGATATCTCTCTGGTTTTTCAGGCTCAAAGACGGATTCGTTTTTGAAGTTAATCGAAAAAGCCGGTTAAAAGTTATTTCAAAAAAAACACTTAAAAAATTTTTTTTTTAGATTATTCAAAATTTCTCAAAATCTATCGGTCCGAATGGGTTCAAATTCACAGGAAATCTAATTTTGAGGGAAATCTTTAGAACGTTTAGTAGATTCCAATCGGTTTAGTCGTTAGCAAAACGTTGCAAACATGTTGTAAACAGTATGCCACGATTATGATCAGCTGTGATGGCGTCATGGCAGTAGAAACCAGAGTGGGGACGGAGTGAGTGAGTAATAGATAGAGAAAGAGTGAAAGAGGAATAGAAACGCGGAGAAGGAAATGTAGGCATCACGCAGCTGCACGCATTCAACTTTATCGACGAATTTTTGTTATTTCGGCTTGCGGAAATTGTCAGATTATATATTTTTCATTATTCTTGAATCATTTCCTTCGAAATAAAAAAAAATTGCTACACTCGAGAATGTCGAGATGACGTTTTTTTTTACAACTTTGTTGCCCTCCCCTTTTTTACGTCACTCTCAAATTCAGTCAGATTAGTGGAATATACACTTTTTAGGATGTAATTAACTCACCATACCTAATCTGACGCGCTCGAGAATTTCTGATGGTAAATTTTTTTTACTAGGTACTTAACCGGGTACAACGTATCCCCCTGTATATTAATCTGTCGCGCTTCAGTAAATCCCCGCCTGGGCTCCCCTACTACTTGTTTCTGTTTTTGTTGATTCCAGCTAGTTTCTCGATAAAATCTCTTCCTGGTAGTTATACCTTCCGGTAAGCTTTCGTTGGGCCACCCTGTATAGTAGAGAAAAAAGACATTATAATTGATGTTTAATGAATGTCCTATCGACGTCCATGGACTTTGGCCCGAACTGGACGTAAAAGGGACATTGAATTGATGTCGTGTAATGGGGGAATACTTGAAGATTTCAGATGTTTTTTTTTGTTTATCTAGACCACTTGATTGATGGAAGAGGATCGAACTGGTGGGACGGTTTGGGTGCTAAAGGTGGCAAATCAAAACCAATTTTGATGAAAATCGAAGCGACAGGAGGATCACATTTCAAAAACGTCCATCTTAAAGATTGTCCACAAGCTTGTGTTGGTATCGAAAACAGCGACAGCATTGCTCTCTCATACTGGGACATCGACTGCATCAATGGAAATCCAGTAAATGGGGTGAGAACTAAATTACGATGACATTTAAAGTCATTTTTTTATACTACCCAGTATCCATACTTCCTATTCGATAACGTGTCCCTAACTGTAGGTACATCTAATTAAACAAAAGTCGTGAAATTTTGCCAAAGGCCATGCCACTTCTTGTCAATATGCACGAATATCCTCAAAATGCTCAAAAGTCATTAACAAGAGCAGTATGGTGTGATAAGTATTGACATTTGAAATATATAAATAAGGTACCTGGCTCGTTACCTTCCCTGCAATATCATGAATTTTCGACTTCTTCTTTCCAGAAAGACGTTGCTTTGGACACAGACGGTTTCTACATTACCGACTCGGCCAACATTATTCTACTGAATTCTACTGTTCGTAACCAAGACGATTGCGTTAGCCTGAACCAAGGGGTGAATATGAGCATCTCGAATTTGTACTGCTATGGCGGCAACGGCCTGGCCTTGGAAGCAGGTTTTGTTAACACTGAGGGTCCTTACAAAAACACCATCGCCGACAGCAGTTTCGAGGTATAGCCCATATTTATTCAAGGATTTGGTGATTTTTCGATACCACACATACAGTTTGCTAAAACTATGCTGTAAACAATTTAAAAACACCACTGAATCACCACGTTCGTGAAACGTTCTCTTGTTTGACGCCATATTTGATTACGTTGTGTAGCGCCAAT
The DNA here is from genome assembly GCA_037013635.1 of Plagiodera versicolora. Lineage (NCBI taxonomy): Eukaryota > Metazoa > Arthropoda > Insecta > Coleoptera > Chrysomelidae > Plagiodera > Plagiodera versicolora. The sequence goes on along the minus strand of CM072991.1, from coordinate 2,449,944 downwards.
AAGAACGGACTTGTTGATATCAATCTCTAGTTGGATTCAATGAGAACCATAATGGAAACTTTGCACTCCAGCACATGATTTGATTTTCCATGAAATTTTTTGTCCGGACTAACGTATTTTGACCCAAAAACACGAATTTGGTAATATTGTGGGGAAATCAAAACTTCATGTTCAATGTTCAATTAATAGAAAGTGATATTTTGGTTTTGGAAGTGAAATTTACAGGAAGGTATCCATTTCTCCACAATAATATTACCAAATTGGCGTTTCCTGAGACAAAATAAATACATGGTATTTCATTAATATGGTAAAACAATTAAACTGAGAGTAGACAGGACGAAAATATGACGATTAAGCGCAACATCGCTTTTACGAATGTTGATGGTTAAAAAGATACAGTGCGTTCAAAGTTAAAATTGACGTCGAAGGTGGACATTTCCAACAATTTTTATAACTCTGTTTGTCAAATCAGAAATAAATCATTGTTGAAGCAGAAAACTAATTATTTGCTTGTCTGACAGCAACTTACTTGTTTTTTCTTGATAAAATTATTTTAATTTATTTGTGACTTCAATACTTGAAATTGGGTTTATCGTAAAGGTTTTTCGACTTTTTCCAAGAATACTTTTTTGCTAAAAAGATAACGTAGTGTAATTGATGTTCAATCGAAAACGTTGATTTTTGACGGACAAAAAAGTTGTGCTTATTTTTAAATAATTGTAAGTGGGTAAGTGGCGCCTTCTAAGGACTACGTTGATACTGATAAAATATTCTTGTTTGCCGTCCTAAAAACCTCCATTGGGCCAATTTTAAAACCGATATCATGAAAACTGTCGAAGTTATTAAGAAATTTGCAAATAAAATTCTAACTTTAACGCACTGTATCTTTTTAAACATCAACATTTGTATGGGCGATGTTGCGCTCAATCGTCATATTTTGGTCCTCTCTACTCTCAGTTTCATTTTCGAACACCCCGTATATCAACAAAAAAAAATCGAAATCCAGGTCGCACGATAAGTTCAAAATAACCGGAATATTTATCTTTTCAGCACATTATGATACTGGATGCAAAGACAGGCATCAGAGTAAGGACTGTGAGTGATGCTGGCGAAGGAAAAATCAGCAACATCTATTTCAGGAATATCAAAATGGCTTGTAAGTGATACATTTAACAATTTTAGATCCTAATCATAGTTCCTAATTTTAGTCGAATAGAGCATTTGTACGTGACATCACAGCAAATCACGGCAATCGAATGTCAACCGCTTGGAGTGTTAACAATAACTGAGAACAATACCTCAATGTATAGAGAATTATTTTTTCCAACATTCAATTAGTTACACAATACGAATCAACAGAACAGAAATGTTTTTGAAGTTGTTTAACCTCCTGTCCTGAAAGACACGCCCATTTTGTGACGCGCCGCCAATGTTCTATTGTGTGTCATCATTTGACGTTTGTGTTGACATGTGACGTTCTTCAACAATTCCTTTTCATTGTAGCGATAAAAGAATATGGCGTGTTGGTAGAACAAGATATCGTAAACGGTATATCTACTGGGAAAACCAACAATAACATCCCAATCGATAGGCTGAACATGGACAACATTACCGGCACTTTGGCGGGCGGACAGTCCAAGTTAGCCAACATATTGTGCGATCCAAACGACGGGTGCTCCACTTGGTATTGGAACGGTTTCGGGTTCAGCGGCTACGGATTACCTAGTACCTGTAATTTCCTTCCAGAAGGGTTCGCCTGCGCTTATTAAATTTAATATAATGTGTTATTGACAAGGAAAGTTGTGTCTGTATTAAAAAAATATGTTGAAAGTATTTTTTTTTCTCCAAATAATGAAATCCTGTATAGTACACATATTTTATGTGTACGATTTGTAGAAATTTCATGCACCAGATCGATTTAAATGCCACTTTCCGCATATATAGGGGGGGATAATAATCACCCCCATTTTGTTTCCGATACTAGACATAATTGAAAAACGCTCGTTGTTGAACAAAAAATATTGACATCCCTTTCACATCATTCCCTTGATAGCTACCATCTCAATTTTTTTGAATAGCAAGGAGTATCGTGCGGTACATTGTTGAAAAAGATTTTAATTTTTTCAATAAAAATACGGACAAAAGTGAATTAACAAATAATATTGAAAAATAAATGAACTAGATAACTTAATCACTGCAGGAGGTGTTCAAAATGTTCTCCATTTTCTTTCTGACGACGTAGGTTAATTGAGTGTCCGACAATGTCACCATATCTGACTCCTATGGATTTTTTCTAATGGCATTACCTTCAATCCAAAATGCATGCGAGCTAGTTGATAAACTTCGTCAAAAATATCCGAAGAATTAATCAGCACAATTGAAGAATGTATCACAAGACCCCCTTATTGCTATGAAAAAAAAAATAGAGCGGTTGCTATCAAGGAGAGGGTGTGAAAGGAGTGACAATTGACATGTCCGAACGTTCTCTAATTTTGTCTTCAGTAACGGAGATAAAACGTTTCAGAATAAAAAACAAGAATTTGCACCGATTAACATACAACCCCGAGAAACCTGCTTTTTCAATTAAGGAGTTCGGCCCAAGTTGCCAACCTTATTTATTCGTGAAAAAGTCTGCCTTTTTTTCCTCATGATTTTGCGATTTCTAGAAAGATCGTGCAATAATTAGTACACCTCAATCATTTTTTTGAGTCGTAACGTAGTTGTTTTGATGAAAATAAATAATAATTTTTGATCTGTCATATTTAGTTACTTTTCTTTTCTAAGGTTATACACCAACTAGTTCCTTGTGGTTCCGTGCTTTATCAGAAACATAAGTTATTGCACCACTTGGACAAATACCCACTAAAAGTTTCACAGTATTTGAATGTTTATAAGAAGAAAATGTGTTTCCCTGTTGTTGGAAGTTTGATGGCATTTGTAAATTAACCTCTGTGGCATCAATAACAAGTGTGATAGAACTTCCATCAAAATTTCTGAAACATTTTGAAATAGTTTCCATATTTCTGCCACCTCGAAACATATTTTCCCTTATGCCAATTATCTGGTGTAGTACATAAATTGAATCCATGTAAAGAAAATTATGGACATGGATGATTTACTCATTGTAGTAAAATATGATAATTCTTCTGATGTAAAACCTTTTCTCAATCGATCTTTATTATTCATATAATGATGATTCATATTGTTCCTCATTCTTCCTCATAATTCTTAAATGGATATTTCAATTTATCCATTATAGTCACATCCAGACATTCATACAGAGTTCCAGATTGGGTGATACTCATACCTGTGAAGAATTTGAAACGATTTGAAGTTCTAGACAAATTTTCGTAGGAAAAAAAATATTCTGACATAGTCCTAAGAAAGTTCGGGTACTGCTATTCACAGATTGATTCGAATTTTCTTCACAATCAACATGTTTATTTACTTGGTAATCAGTCTCTATTTTATCTAAGGTACCTACTTCTACTTTGATATATTATCTGTTTCTGTTATTATTTGTTGAGTATTTGTGGAATTAGAGTTTTGAATTTCTGATTCGAAAGCATTTGGTAACGACTCCTTATTGCTATACTTTAACAAAAATGTTTATTACATATATAGGTATTTTTAGTGATATTTTCCAATGTTAATTTTCCCACAGCGTTTTATCCATTCCAAACACCTTTTAGGATTACTCATTTTGGGGAAAGGGTAAAATTTCAACTTTTTGAGATTTCCGGAATACCTTGAATCACTCTTACAGTTTTTATAGTGACAATTCGTCATTCTATTCATTTGATTCTAGATATACAAATATTCGTAAATGGCGGGCATTTGTAACCATAGAGTTGGTTTCTAACCTTAGAGAACTAAAAGTAACTGAAAATGACAATTCAAAAATTTTTATTCATTTTCATCAAAATAACTACGATAGGACTCAAAAAAATGATTGAGGTGTACTAATTATTGTACGATCTTTCAAGAAATTGCAAAATCATGAGGACCGAACTCCTTAATTAAGGAGTTCGGCCCAAATTGCCAACCTTATTTATTCGTGAAAAAGTCTGCCGTGGTCCGGTCTAAGCCAGGAAACTGGTAGTGTGGGGGGTTGCCTAAACATTGGGGAAATTTTGGTGGCTCTCGTCCTCTGCCCTCTCTTTTCACTTTGTAAGCCAATCGCAAATCGAATTTGTGCAAATACGAATGTTTTCTGACATATTCAACGAACTGTCGAATATAAATCACGTGATCATACCCCTAGATACATATGCTCCTAGTGGAGAAGTATGACGAATTATCCTTCCAAAAAGGTGACTCCCCCCACTACTCGAAAGTGCCATAGTTTCCAGACCTCTATGTACGACCGTGATAAGTTTTGCCTCAATCGGGAAAATTTTCAGTTGATATATTTTAATTTGTGTAATTAGACATGTAGTTCGAAATCATCCAATTCAAATTTATAAGATTATCATTTGAGGGAAATATGTTTTCACCAAATTAGAGATATATTCTTCAGTTATAAATACATTTTAATTGACTTGTGATAATGTGATAAGGAAAGTAATTAATGTTCAAAGTATTTTTTTATGGACATATTATCGTCAATGATTTTCCCGTCGGACTGTGTCCATAATGAATGATAACCTATGAGTTATTCAGGTATGTCATTATCATTTTCAATAGCCATAGCCGTAATTATAAAAGATATTTACAATTTTTATTACATATTCGCCAAATCCAAATGGATTATGTTGAATAGTCTATTTATTCAATAATTTTTCATGTGCTTCAAGAATCCTGCTATCATGTATTGAAACACTTCCAAAATAATTGCCGGTAATGTTTTTAATCTCATTTGCCATTCCGTTGCGACGCCTATGTCAACGATTTCTCTTCATTAGGCGTCTGTCTTTTGCTAATAGTAGGCTAACTCGCTCTGCAGTTCTCTCCCGAATAAATTTCATACCGAATATTCGTCACAGTATTCGTGAATCGTGACAGTTCTTTCGAGGTAGTGGTGGGTGTGACACGTTAAACTCAGATACTACTATACGAGAAGGTAATTTTATTTTGAAATTACGTTTTGTTTATCTATGAGGGCTCTCTCGTATTGATTTAATTTTATATCGCTACGTACTCGCTACCTCTCTGAGTTTACAGTATGTAGGCTGGGTTGATTACGACTTATACCGGGTTTATCGGTATTTGTTGTATAATTTTTGAAAACATTAGATAGTGTATGCAAAGAAAACATGATTTTAGGAGACGACATAGTAATGGAATGAAAAATTCTGACATTGTTGGCTTTTTCTGTAGAATATATCTATTGCTAATCGGACTGTAACAAAAACATGACGTTCTGTTATTGATATTTCGTAATCATTTTGAATACTTTCTAGACTTTCATTCCAGAACGAAAATAACTAATTGATTCGGTGATCATTTTAGTAGTTGATTATTGAAGTTTGCAGGGACTTGAACCACTTGAACCATCACCGAAACAGGCAGTTTACCAGATTTTTATGTTTTATTCCTGAAAAAAATGCAAAACATTTCGAGTTTATAGAATAATAATAATATAAGTGCAATATTGAATCTATAACAATTATGTTTTGTAACAACTACTACGTTCTCAACTGTGGAAATTTCATCTTGTTTTTGAATTTGTTTAGTGGTTAAAGTTTACCGTTGAAAGCGTTCTATTTTGGTCTGATTAAGTATTTACATGAATATTGATTACGAATATAAACAACAATGATAAACACACGACTCAGAAAGTGGCAATGACTAAAGAAATATATTCCATGAAAATTATTCATTGGGTAAGGTAGTGTAATGATTATTTATAAACGGATGATGTCATATAGAGAGAATAATTTATAACTAGCCGGTTCTCGGTCTCTGATTCAGTTCTCAATTGAAAACCGACGTACCTGTTCTAGTCTGTTTCATACATTCGTGTGTTGTCTGATTGTTTTCCTATTTTTTTTTTTCTAGTCCAGTACAGCAGCCGCCATGAGTAACCAGCAATATTACCCATTCAAAGTAAGTTCAAACTGCTGAGGTATTTATCGCAAAGTGAGGATATAATTAGGAACATGATAAAAAAAAACTTCCTGTTGTGGTTAGAGATCTTGGGTTGGTTTAGATATCAGACTATTATCTCCGGATATGTAGGTGTGCAAAATTTCGAGAAGAAAATTTATTTTTTTGTGCCTTCTAATCGGTATTTGAAGTTGTTTACTTTTATTTCACACTTAATTAACACTGTAATTAGCAGTCTTTTAAATTGAAGGTGTTCGTATTTTATTTGGTAAACAAATTACAACATATGGTTATTAATATCAACTGAGTGTATGTGTTTATATGCAGAAGTTGTCATTGAATTATCTATTTTAACTTCCACAAATATATATAAACACATTTTTAATGCTTTTGCCAAGCCTTCGGCGATATTTTTCCTCATCTGCTCTGTTCATCGATTTTGGAAAATTAGGTCACTGGTTTATCGTACATTCTTCTACTGTTAATACTCGAAAAATACGTGCTTCAGTCGTATTTGGGTCTTCTTGCATTCATCAACCTTCTAAAACAACCTTCAAACAACCTATTACCTCTTCTAAGCATCTATTTTTAGCTATTTGTGTATTGTGGGATGGTCGTAATACTCGTAATATTTTTTCCACTAGCAATGAATCATGAGAATGGGAAGTAATTTTTAAGAATTCTAAAGCTTTGCCTCTTTCATCTCCCATTGTTTCTGTAACTTCAATGCCATGAACTGAATTGCTCTGAATTGCTGTAGAACTTGAAGATGGTCTTGAAAAACTAAATTTAGAATACCATTCGATTCAACACACATCTGGGTGTGGCGAAACTGGAAAAATCTACTATACGGTTTCAGTAATAGATTATCATGTGATGCAACTGAAAGGCGAATACACTGAAGCAGTACGATATTCTTTCTCATTCATTGGGAAACAGGTTTATGTTGACACAATATAATCGTTCACTTCCTTCGTCTCTGGAGCTTACGAATCGCAAACATCACACTACAACTAGTGGTGAATCATTGATGTAACACGCATGATTTAGAGTGTTGGCATTTCCGAAAAAAATCAGTTTCAATTGGTATCTAAAAGATCTCATATACAGGAAGTCGTATGATATTAAAAAATTGTATTGAAGTTTAATCGAGACGTCTCGATTATAAAACCTCGAAAATATCTCGAAAATTCCTTACGGTAACTTGAAAATTCCTCAAAATGTATCGGATATTTTGAAACATTTATCGAAAACTCTGAATATCTATCTCATTGTGCATTAAGATATGTTGAAAATTCCGGAACGTCCCAAATTATTGATTAAATGTTTTAAAATCGTAGGACTTGAATTCCCAATGTTTTGAAAACTGTAATAAATCTCGAAAATATTACCATAATATACCTCAAATATTTTTTGGAAACCCCTGATATCTCGAAAATTACAAATGATAACCAGAAGTTCATAAAGGTTTGGAAAATATCAGTTCTAGCATTCCCAAATTGTAATATACAGGGTGTCAAGAAAAAAAGTACCATGCATAGTGCTACGCGATAGAGGGCCATGAAATATGAAAAAAAGGTCCTATGATATATGTCCGAAACTGCTTCCTTTAAGAAAAATATTTATTTATCTCGATAATTCCTAGGATTTCTCGAAAATTGCAAATGATATCTCGTAAAATCTCGAATCTACTTATGAAGATTTTGCAAACTAGAAAATTATTCATTATCTCTCGAAAATCATAGGTATTTCTAAAACGCCCTATCTTCTAAAAACTGTTATGATTCTCGAAATTCTTAACGATAAAACGAAAATTCTCCAGTGCACTCCCACCGTGTACCCTGCAGACCCCTTCGACCCCGTCGCCGATGCTGCCACCCTCAAGAAGGCGATGAAGGGCTTCGGCGCCGATGAGAAAGCCATCATCGACGTGCTGGCACGTCGCGGCATCGTCCAACGTCTCGAAATCGCCGAAACCTTCAAAACCTCCTACGGCAAGGACCTCATCTCCGAGCTGAAAAGCGAGCTCGGCGGCAAATTCGAGGACGTCATCGTAGCGCTGATGACGCCTTTGCCGCAGTTCTACGCGAGGGAATTGCACGACGCCGTCGCCGGCATGGGTACTGACGAGGAGGCCATCATCGAGATACTCTGCACGTTGTCCAACTACGGCATCAAGACGATAGCGCAGTTCTACGAACAATGTGAGTGAAAATAGATTTGAGAGTTTGGGACCCGTGGGACTCAAGTGGTCCCAACTTGGGGTGGGACTAGAACTTGGGATCATTTCAAACTGGAATCATTTGGAGTTATTTGGAATCAGAGGGGTCCCAACTTAGGGCCACCCGGGACTCGAGAAATCCCAATTTAGGATTATTTGAGTCCAGAGTGGGCTCAGGGTCACTTGTAACCGAATGGATATCAACTTGGGATCATTTGGGATCGGAGGGGTTCCAACTTGAAGTCATTTAGGACCAGAAGGGCTTAGTTAAGGGTCATTTGGGAGACCGAGGGTCCCAACTCCGGATCATTTGGGACCAGTGGGATTACAACTCCGGATCATTTGGGACCAAGTGGCCCCAACTTGGAGTCACTTGAAACGAGATGGGTCCCAACGTCGGATCATTTGGGACCTGAGGGATTTCAACTTGAAGTCGTTTAGGACCAGAAGGGCTTAGTTTAAGGTCATTTGGGACACCGGGGGGTCCCAACTTCGGATCATTTGGGACCAGCCTGGAGTTTTTTGGGACCCCAAGCTACAAAACGCATATGACGACCGAGTTTGAGTATATATTTGAGCTAATTATTGATTATATTATTTCTAGTGTATTCTAAACCCCTCGAAAAGGATCTGAAAGGTGATACTTCAGGGCACTTCAAGAGACTGTGCGTTTCCCTAGTACAAGTAAGTGCAATTTTTATTCTAAAAACGTGGATCGCGTTACATAATATTTAATTGAAGGCTAACCGTGATGAAAACCAAGGGGTGAACGAGCAGCAAGCCGTAGCGGATGCGGAGGCCATCATCGAGGCTGGCGAAGCCAAATGGGGTACCGAAGAGTCCATTTTCAATTCCATCCTCATCACCAGGAGTTACCAGCAGTTGAGAGCTACTTTTGCCGAGTACGAGAGATTGACCGGCAAAGATATCGAATCTTCGATCAAGAAAGAATTTTCCGGGGATATCCAGAAGGGATTGTTGGGAATTGGTGAGTGTTCAACACAGCCGTCGGGGTATAGGTAGAAGAGTAATAAGGAAAGCAAGTATATTGTAGTATCACGTAATCAAGAGAATTTGAAACATTGCTCTTCTCTTAAATTGCTTTCTTTCCACTACTGACTCGTTAGGTAGAGGTGGAGAAGAAATATAATTAACCTATGAAACATGCCGACTATTTAAATATGTACATAGAATTTACAAATCGTCAAATAATGTGGGTGCACTGAGACAAGAAATCATTTACTTATGGCCCAGTTTCGTTCGCTGATACCAGGGCTCAATCAATCAATCAAAATATAGTTTATTGTCGAAAGATTTTCATCTCATTAACAAAGTCATGATAAATGAAAAAAAGTATATATAAATAAATGGATGATGAATTTTTTCCTACCCCGTATACTGTAGGTGAGTAATTTCCATTACGATTAGGGAATGAACATAAGCGATACGCCGCCTGGTGGCACTAAAAATAACTAAAAATGTTGACATAGTTCTTGTGTTTGGTATTAGGGGGCGTCCATAAATTACGTGAGGTGTTCAAGAGGGGGAAGGGGTCAAGCTTAATCTTTCTAAATCTCACTTAGGGGAGAGGGGGAACAAATTACGTTTTTTCAATTTTGTTTTTATAATCCAACATGCGAAACACAAAAATTTAGAAATCTAAGATTTGGGGAGGGTGGGATGGAGTTGAGGAAAATCTTGCGATATCTCACCAAGGGGGGCGGGGGGGTCACGTAATTTATAGACGTCCCCTTATGTTTTGTTGAGTTTATACTGAATCTGAACATTCGAAAGATTGATATTCATGATAATGATCATGATATTATGATGTCCAGCACTCAAAAACTTCTTCACCTTCATGAAAACTTCTGAAAGTATTTGTGCCTTCAAAGTACCCTAAACTGAATCTTGCCATTCGATCTAAAAACAAAATAAACTATCAGAATCCTGTATACATTTTGTTCGAATCATTCACATTCATAATAGTATTATTGTATTATTTTCAATACAATGAATAAAACGAATGATTATGCTTACCACTTTTAGAAAAATGACGCCCTAGCTCACTACAAGAGTCTTAAATGTATTTATTTTCATTATAAACTCACACTTTATTAACGAAAAAACACATGTAACCTAATGCAATGAACTATCATATGTAAATGTCAACATTTACGGTTCTGTGACTGTCAACTTTGGCGCTGCAATCTTAAACTCATTGGTCAATAGACACAGAAACAAGACTAGTCGGTGGATTTCGTGTAATGTGAAATTTGCAATAAGAAAATAAATAGTCACTTTAATGGATTAATTCATCATAACAGCTAGATGAAAGAAAAGTCAACCGTTGGGCACCAAAAAGTAACCAACCCCTTTTTTTTTCAGTGAAATGCGTTAAGAGTAAAGTAGGATACTTTGCCGAACGCCTTCACGATTCGATGGCTGGTTTGGGCACCAACGATAAGACTCTGATCCGCATCATTGTGTCCAGATCAGAAATCGATCTTGCTGATATCAAGCAAGCTTTCCTTGACAAGTACGGAAAGACTTTGGAGAGTTGGATTTCGGTGAGTAATGTAACGTTATTCACTTTCTTTTACTTCTATTTCAGATTTCTAAAGTTTTTTCACTCTATTGGTGTTGGCTCTCTTATCACATGACTCATTCGTTAGAAGTTTCAGAATGAAATACCCAAAATTGGGAACAGAATGTCAATAAAAATCGCAGTACGTAGACACGAACATCTTTAGTTCAAACAGAAGATGAATATTTTTTATAGACAACCTCATGTGAAGATTTTTGACGCGAAGATTATAATTCAATCAATACTTGATACGATGCAGTTATAGAAATTCGGGGTTGAAATTTGAAACGATTCCATCCTGTACTGTGGTAATAAAAAATTCAAGTTTAATTCTGTACATCCTCGTTCATAAGAAAACAAATTCCAATTAACTGACTAATGAACCTTTTCAAACAAGAGAAATCAATTTTATTGTTCTGCAAACGTTATTTTCGACAAAAATATTGGAATTGAAACGTAACTATAGGAAAAAAATTGTTTGGAATTTTGGGTAGAATATAAAAATGAAATATTCCACATCGATTCTATTCGAAATTTCCAGTACTTTTGTATTTGCATAGAAATATTGAAACTTCTAACGAATGAGTTCACTTGATAAACCCTGTATATTATTTCGTTAACCGAGTATGATTTGTTTACTAAATCTTCCGAAGCGAATCCAACTGACCACATTCCTGACTCGAATAATCATTATAAATGGAGGTCGTTTATGTGTAAAGGTGACTCATCTATTCCATGTATACTCCTACGTCATGGTCAGTAGAGACTGATTTAGAATGAACATTGGTTGTATGATGTAATTGACATTAATTTGTAATTTATTGTTTTTCGCCAACAGAAGGTGAAAATCCGTGCCCTAGTCAATGAAATTATCGAAATGGACGACTGGACTATTTTTCAATTCGCATGATTTTTTGAGAGATTAGAATGATTAGAGGCATTTGAGTCGGAGTTCATTTCAAACGCTAATTTGCAAATACCAACTGACATGTGAAGAAATATGTAATTACCTAGTTGTGATGCGCCAAAATTTATTTACAGACTTCGAAAATTGTTTGGGAATTTAAATTTTATCGATCGGATTACCTGTCAGTATTGCTATTAATGTACAGGGTAGCCTGATAAGAACTGTGAGTACTGTATCTCGGAAATTATTCGTCATAGAGTCCTGCGGTGGAACTTTTTATGATTAAATTGGCCATTGGCGGCCAGGAGGCGTAATCGTCACCTGAAACTTCTAATGTGATTGTTCACCAAAATATACCTCGTTGACGTATCGAATACATGTATACATCTCAAAATGATCCTAATTGGAGTGATTCTTGTCCTACACTTCATCACGTATCTATTGAAGTTCTTTCAAAAAAAAACAGCTGTAACTACTAAATGATTTGACGGATTTCAAGGAACTTAGTCTCAAAAATCAAATACAACACTGAGACTTTCTCTTCATAAAATGTGGTGAAACAATATCGAAATGATCTAGTGAAAACCGTTTCTCGGTATCTTGTAGGCCACTTTTATCATAAAATTTTTCACCGCAAGTGTACGACGAATACTTTCTAATTAACAACACTTTTCTTATTTGGTCACCATGTACAGAACTCATGATTTTCTACCAATCAATATTAACTTAATTCTCAAATATGCATCAAATCATATCAAAAACATTTGATATTGTAGATGTGGCACTACCACAAGTCCGAGTATGTAAACGCCTTAAAGTAAATGAAAAATCTTGATAGTTGACATCTTAAATGAACGACCAAAAGAATAAGAAATGTGATGAATTGGGTGACTTCGTTGCAGTTAAGAACAAAGCATACATACATACAAAGCTATTATTATAGTCCATTATAAATAATCAGTATCTGTTTTTACTCGAAGGACCAAAAACATGGTTATCATCAAATCATTGTTGCCTACTCTCTTTCTTATAATGATTGTTCGAAGTAGCTTCGAAGTAGTTTTAGTATTCACGTAATCATTAACGTTCTTGTTCTTTCCAGGGTGACACATCTGGAGATTACAAGAGAGTACTTTTGGCCATTGTCGACTAACTTCCACCAAATTCACTTCACAAACACCGTATTCTTAGATATGGGAAATGTATGCCTTCACATTAAAAAGTCTCAGCTTACTCATCGTTATACGTACTGCCATTTGTCCGTGAAAAAAAAATCAAGTCGATTGAATTTTTGTGCGTTTTTTCAGGATAACGCTCCCAGCGATTTGAAACATGTTTTGAGGACGCTGACTGTTTATGGTTAAGCGATAAGGAAATGTGTCCATTATTCAACTCATCCACTCAGGTTTAATGTACTGAGATGCTCGAATTTTTACTAGCCCTTTTCTGTACCAAAATATTCGGAATTCAGTTGGGGTGGCCTTATTGTATTGTAATTATTGTTGTCGCAGTCACAGAGCTCTATTGAAAATGTTATCAATATATGAAGATGTTGTAAATGTACTGTTGTGTTTAGGAAAGGTGCAAGGCATTTCTCTTCTATGTACTATCGAGCCTTTTTATATTGTAATATGTATGTTTTCACCTTTTGTAAATGTTTTGAATGCGCTTTATTAGGTGCTTAACAATAAAATGTATTCTACAGTCTCCTTCCTTTTTTTGACTATTCGGACTCACGGATTGTCCCCAAAAAGAATGAATATGCTTTGAAAAAGCTCCAATAATTAACTGAAAAGGTATTAATTATTAATATAGATATAAATTGTTCAAGCATAATATTGTTATTGTAAAAAAAGTTTGGTTTTACAAAGATCAGTTTTCATAAAGCGACTCACACTTTTGTCACAATGATAATATTTTTCTTGATTAATTTATTACTATGACAATAATTATTTTTGCCACTTTGGTTCATCACCACAGGTTTTTTAAATATTACGTTTATTTTTCTCGAAATGGACGGGATTTGAACCGAGGCCGAATACTCCATTGAATGGCATGCTAACAGTAATACGCTACTCGCTCTTAGTCCAAAGAGAGTTACAAATGATTATCACTATTTTTTAATGATTCCATATACAGAGTGGAACAAAAGTCTGGAAACGCTCAATTATCTACCATCGATTAGCATTGGCGTAACTAGAGTTGACTGAAGGGGGGGGGTCGACCCCCACCAGTCAACCACACTTACTCTAATATTTATTTCTTCAAATTGTAATTTTTTTCCATTTATTCTTCTGGGCGAAGTGGGGGGGGGGGGTTACGACCCCCATAACCCCCCCTCGTTACGCCTATGTCGATTAGGGTATTGTGTACATATGGTTGAACTCGTACTGAAAGGGACATTCCAATAATGATACAATATACGGGGTGATCTATTTAAAAAATCAAAGTTAGTAATAATATCAGAAAAACGGTAAATCAGGCCATATTGCAGATGTCAAATCTGGAATGTACGTATTCCAAAATATATTTATCCAAAATTTTGTACTACCCATTTTTGAAATAATGGGGGAGGCAACAAATTTTTCTAAACAGCATAATCGTGTTCTGTATGTCCAAAAACTACCATTCATTATTTTTTCTATTTTTTATTCGGTCTATATCATGAATGAAATAATAAAATAAACGGAATTGATTTCGAACATATAATTTCATGTGCCATTTTCGAAGGTTGCTCCCATTGGTGTAACGCAGTGTGACGTGCTCAACCCTACACGCCCATCGACCTTGAGCTGACCAATCATAGATAATTGTTCCATGGTAAATCTAGCTGTGTTGCCGCACCAAAATACCACAACTTATTCCCGGAATAAAAGATGTAAAAGAATACTACGTAAATGATATTTTTTCCACAAATTAACATGAAATGATATAGTTATCACTTATCGATACGTTCTTGAGAAAATATATCAAAGGAAAAATTACACATGGTGTGAGCAAAATATATAATGGAAACAGACAAAGATAGACTTAGGGTGTAGCACGTTTCAATGAAAATGCTGATTTCAAGACGCTGTAGAATCAATTTGCTTTGATTTCGATATACACTGGAAGGATTTCATCAATTAGTGGTCTTCCCCATTGAGCGTTTCCAGACTTTTGTTCCACTCTGTAGAATCAAATGCATACTGAATAAAACTTGCTCAACTTCATTTTAAGTTCCTACTACGTGGTGTTGCCATCAAATAGCTGAGCACAGCTGCAAAAGCTAAAAGAACTTCTTGATTTATCATATTTTCACTGAACTACATGCACTGTACGACTATACAACGTAGAATCACATCTAATAGCAATTAATTCATATACGTTTATGAAACGATTACAGTTCTCAACCATACTTATTCACATTTCGCAGCACCATCCGCGGTGGTTGCTATCTCAGATGAAATACTACGATATTAAATCTATATAATCCGTTTTTTTCCCGTTGTGTGGTTCTGTGAAAGTCCTAGGACCGCCTAAATCTTAACTTACCTTCTGTGTATATTATGCAGATATTCCGTACAAAGTACAATTCTCACATTTAAAGCAGCAAACACTTTCTGTAATGATCATATTTTATAAAAACCATTGAACCATCACGTTGGTGATGTAAGCTCCCGGCCGGCCAGCTCCAAGCCGCGCAATTCCACTACGGTCGAATATAATTTTACGAACTCATCTAGACCCGATTCTCGTCTGTCCGATTGATTTTTTAGGTTGCCTCTTAGACAGCCATAAACAAGAATCAGTCAGTCATATAAATGGACACAATTTTTTTGTTTCATTTCATCTATTTTAAGGGGTTAGCTCCACGGAGTGTATGGCTCGAAAATTATTTGTTTTTTTTTCAAATATTTAGAGTTGCCGGTCACAAACAAAATTTGGTGGATCTTATGGAGGGACATGAAAACTACCTCTCCGTATTTTTTCGTTACATTCAATCCACTTTGAAGGCCAGCTCCAAGGATCCAAATATAATTCACCGTAAGACTTCGGAAACGAATTATTATTTTTTTCAATATTTACGGTTGCCGGCCAGAAACAAAAGTCGGTGGGTCTTATAGAGGGACATAAAAACTACCTCGCCGTATTTTTTCGTTACATTCAATCCACTTTGAGGGCCAGCTCCAAGGATCCAAATATAATTCACCGTAAGACTTCGGAAACGAATTATTATTTTTTTCAATATTTACGGTTGCCGGCCAGAAACAAAATCGGTGGGTCTTATAGAGGGACATAAAAACTACCTCGCCGTATTTTTTCGTTACATTCAATCCACTTTGAAGGCCAGCTCCAAGGATCCAAATATAATTCACCGTAAGACTTCGGAAACGAATTATTATTTTTTTCAATATTTACGGTTGCCGGCCAGAAACAAAAGTCGGTGGGTCTTATAGAGGGACATAAAAACTACCTCGCCGTATTTTTTCGTTACATTCAATCCACTTTGAAGGCCAGCTCCAAGGATCCAAATATAATTCACCGTAAGACTTCGGAAACGAATTATTATTTTTTTCAATATTTACGGTTGCCAGCCAGAAACAAAAGTCGGTGGTTCTTATAGAGGGACATAAAAACTACCTCGCCGTATTTTTTCGTTACATTCAATCCACTTTGAGGGCCAGCTCCAAGGATCCAAATATAATTCACCGTAGGACTTCGGAAACGAATTATTATTTTTTTCAATATTTACGGTTGCCGGCCAGAAACAAAAGTCGGTGGGTCTTATAGAGGGACATAAAAACTACCTCGCCGTATTTTTTCGTTACATTCAATCCACTTTGAAGGCCAGCTCCAAGGATCCAAATATAATTCACCGTAAGACTTCGGAAACGAATTATTATTTTTTTCAATATTTACGGTTGCCAGCCAGAAACAAAAGTCGGTGGTTCTTATAGAGGGACATAAAAACTACCTCGCCGTATTTTTTCGTTACATTCAATCCACTTTGAGGGCCAGCTCCAAGGATCCAAATATAATTCACCGTAAGACTTCGGAAACGAATTATTATTTTTTTAAATATTTAGAGTTGCCAGCCAAGAACAAAAATTGGTGAATCTTATAGAGGGACATGAATACTACCTCTCCGTATTTTTTCGTTACATTCAATCCACTTTGAGGGCCAGCTCCAAGGATCCAAATATAATTCACCGTAAGACTTCGGAAACGAATTATTATTTTTTTGAATATTTAGAGTTGCCGGCCAAGAACAAAAATTGGTGAATCTTATAGAGGGACATGAATACTACCTCTCCGTATTTTTTCGTTACATTCAATCCACTTTGAGGGCCAGCTCCAAGGATCCAAATATAATTCACCGTAAGACTTCGGAAACGATTTATTTTTTTTTTCAATATTTACAGTTGCCGGCCAGAAACAAAAGTCGGTGGGTCTTATAGAGGGACACAAAAACTACCTCTCCGTATTTTTTCGTTACATTCAATCCTTTTTGAGGGCCAGCTTCAAGGATCCGAATATAATTCACCGTAAGACTTCGGAAACGATTTTTTTTTAAATATTTAGAGTTGCCGGTCAAGAACAAAAATTGGTGGATCTTGTAGAGGGACATGAATACTACCTCTCCGCATTTTTTCGTTACATTCAATCCACTTTGAGGGCCAGCTCCAAGGATCCAAATATAATTCACCGTAAGACTTCGGAAACGATTTTTTTTTATATTTAGAGTTGCCGGCCAAGAACAAAAATTGGTGGATCTTGTAGAGGGACATGAATACTACCTCTCTGTATTTTCTCGTTACATTCAATCCACTTTGAGGGCCAGCTCCAAGGATCCAAATATAATTCACCGTAAGACTTCAGAAACGATTTATTTTTTTTTAAATATTTAGAGTTGCCGGCCAAGAACAAAAGTTGATGTATCTTATAGAAGGACATAAATACTACCTCTCCGTATTTTTTCGTTACCTTCAATCCACTTTGAGGGCAAGCTCCAAGGATCCAAATATAATTCACCGTAAGACTTCGGAAACGATTTATTTATTTTTTCAATATTTAGAGTTTGCCGGCCAGAAACAAAAGTCGGTGGGTCTTATAGAGGGACCTAAAAACTACCTCGCCGTATTTTTTCGTTACATTCAATCCACTCTGAGGGCCAGCTCCAAGGATCCAAATATAATACAACGTAAGACTTTGGAAACGATGTATTCATTTTTTTAAATATTCAGAGTGGCTGGCCAGAAACAAAAGCTGATGAGATTCATGAAGGGATATGAAAACTTCCACCGTCCTCACCACCCACCACCCTAATAAATTATGAATATTCCACAATTGAAAGCATCTTGTTGTCTAAATATATTTTTTTATGAAATCATCACCTTTGTTACATCTTGATGGATCCAAATAAATGAAATGTCTCAATCAATCAATGGAAATCAAAACCCAATGATTGTTATCTTGATTAAATGGCATAATAATCTTCGAATATTCTCTCAGTTGGGAAAATAACGGAGAAATGAGACGTTTACCCTGGAAAATCTCTCTGCTGAATTCATCTCCTATCACTGTGAAATCAGAATGTATGGAATCTTTATTGGAAATATATAAGCAGAACATTATTAAATTGCCATCTAACCAAGAATTGATCAGATTTCCGGTGATTTGTGGTGTGTTCACTCTCAAATGAATCATTAAATAAATATTTGAGGTGAACTGTATGGCGCTGAAGGAAATCATATTTTGCCACAACATATGACGTTCTCCTCACGTGTTCATAATATTAATAAAGTCGTCTATTAAATGGTTGTTCAACAGAGAAAAACGTTTATAGACGACATTCGATGAAAAAATGATTTATCTATCAATAATTCTTGATACATGACTTGAAAAAATTAATGAGTTTCACCATTGAATTCTACATGAAAAAGTGCTTCGGAAATGTTATAAACGGTTATAGATATCGATATGCAGTTTTCACCATGAAGTTTGTCATAGAAATTGACCCTCAGACACCGACATCAGTTTTCATTTATCTAGTTTAAAAACAGGACTTTCCCTTTAAAAGTGTCCAATTTGGCCCACCCTGTACATAACGCAGCCTGGCTCAAATTCTCCAACAAAACAGACGATGCAGGTCGTCAAACTGAGGCCTTCGCCATCACGTATGGTCTTGAACAACTTATCGAGCTACCAACCCGCATCCCGGATGTCATCAACCAGTCTGCCAATACTTTGGATCTTTTCCTCACCACCAACCCTGATTTTTATAGAGTAAAAGTTTGTGCCCCACTTGTAAACTCTGGCCACACCCTCATCTCCTGCTCCTGCTCTTTCAATGGCATTATATCTCGGCCGACTGGGAAAGTCTTCGTATGTTTTTCTCAGCGTTTCCATGGAAGAGGGTTTGTTTTTCCTCAGAGGATCCAACACGATGTGCAGAGTCAATTTCTGAAATCATCGTGTTGGGGATGCAAACTTACATACCGAACACCGCAAGAAGAACATCTTCCAATAAGACCTGGTTTAGCGGAAGCTGCGCTAAAGCTGTCGCTTCCAAACAGGCAGCATTTCATCGATGGCAGAAAAATCCGAGCCCTGAGACTAGAGCAGTATATGTAGAGGCTAGAAACATATGCAATGAGACAATCAACTTTCACGCAATTTTTACATTTCTACTAAAAAAAATTACGTGATATTTGCTAAACCCCCCCTCTCCCCTAAGTGAGATTTAGAAAGATTAAGCTTGACCCCCTCCCCACCTTGAACACCTCACGTAATTTATGGACGCCCCCTAAACAATTTTCTTGTGAAGAAACGATTTTATAAATTCGCACTGAACAATTAGGCATCGTTGTAAAATGACAGTGAAGTGTTGCCATAGTTGTTGTTGATACTCTGATATTACCAGCTGATGTATAAACCTATTGAGGCGTCTGTGATTGCTAGATACTTTTTGTTTTGCACTAATGGTATTGAAAAGAAACCAAATCTGTCACAACTATCAACCTAAAATAAATGGACTATATGATTGTTATCGCCAATAGCCACGGTCTTAACATAGTTCTGGAAACTACGGCACTATTAAGTGGTGGGCTGTCACCATTTCTGAAAAATAATTCGTCATACTTATCCGCAAGGAGTGTGTATGTGTCTAAGGGTATGATCACGTGATTAATCTTTGACATTCCGATTGTAATCAAAATAAACGATTGAGACTTGAATGGTGAATGAAAAAAAAACATTTGTATCTTCACAAAGCTGATCGAATCTGATTTGTGATTGGCTGACAGTGACAAAGCGCTACCGTGAACACGAGAACCACCAAAATTTCCTCAATGTTCGGGCAACCCCTCACCCTACCAGTTTCCAGACCTCTATGTAAGACCGTGCCAATAGCTATGAGTGGTTAAGGAAACACGAATGAATCTCTCAGAATTGCTGCAAGATCTTTGAACTTTGAGAATCATGAGCATTATTTTAAAGTTAATATAAGCGTGCTTTAGGTTTTGTCAATTTTTTGAATTTGACATCTTCCAAGGTTTTGATCCGAATTTTCCTTCATTGCATGACTTCAAATTAAAGATTTTATGTTAATTTTAGCTACAATAAAATGCTCTCCAAAATTTTAATTCTCCTATTTATTGTGTAAAGATAGTTTTCATCAACAATTTAAATTTCAATGCACACAAAACATTGATATAATCTCAATAATTAACAGTTTTAAAATATCGTATAAAAACGTGAATGGTTTGGACAAAATAGGACACCGGCAACTTTATCATGCATCCCCCGTTGATCAGTCAAATATCGAGCTCCATACATTTCCAGTCTATCAGGACTCCTGTTCAATTTTTTTGATACACAAACAGTCCTATATACAAATATAATATTATGAACAGCAAACACTGTCTATCAGGGATAGATTAATTAATTTAGAATCGAATAACTAGTCAAACGATAGGCATCTGGATCTGCTGGATCTGGCTACTGGACCCTTCTTTACAGCCACGCCTTTCGCTTGACACGCTCACTTGTTTTCAATCCATAGATTCATAAGAAATTCCCAAGTCACAGTGCTAATTTTATCATTCCCACTGAATTTTTCGCGAAACAACATTTTTCCCCTACCATAGAGCCTGGAGGGTATATAATATCAAACATTTCTGTTTTACTGCTTTGTATTGTACGTTGTAAGTCGATGATTCGTTTTGTATTTCGCAATACTAGTTTATTAGGTGACGTCACTAACAGTCTTTGGTTGCTGTGGTAACGTGTTCACACAAAACTCCAAGTACGGTATCTATTTCTTATAAATCTATGATTAAATCTTCGAAATCCAAAAGACACTCTTACTCGATATACACGCCCATCTACAATGAACTATGGATGGACACAGAATCAGTTTGCAGCGTTGCCAATAGCAGTCACCATGCTGCTCTGCCTGGACGGGGAGGCGGGATTAGAAAAGCCGCTTTCTCTGATGGGACTCAACGCCGGAGTTTTCTGCCGATGGACGACGCTCCTCTTGCGACGTCTGTACACCGCCCTTTTCGAGGCGCAGCGCTGCTGTTGCAGCTGCAGGACGGACAGGGCGTTGGCGAGCTCGGTCTCGCTGACGAGACGTCGCCTGGGCGGGGCCGGCAGGGCGGGAAGGGCGTTGGCCCTGTGCGGCACGTCGGGGTAGCAGGGGACGGGCACCAGGTTGTTGATGGTTTGAATGGGGGCGGATGACGGTTGTTCGTCGTTAGGCACCACTTGGTTAGACCTGCTGAGGCTGGGACGGCGTTTGGTTTGACCTAAATTTCCTAGAACAATCATGTAAAGGTATTCATAACTACACAACGTCTCACGGGCAATCTAGTTTGGTCCAATTACTAGTCTAGATATACTGGTCTTGAATAATAAGATGTCCGGAAGACGTTCATGGGATGTCCTGATCGGTACATTAGATGAAAATGGTCTGACAACAGCGAATTCAAACTGTCAACCGTTGGAAATCATGAGGTCAAATTGGTCAGAAATTGGACGCCATTTTTATTATTTTAGTGCAGTATTTATTAAAAAAACTGGACGTAAGTTCATGATTTTGTATCTAAAATGTGAACCCGCAATTCTTATATGTGTCAGAAGTATGTATAGTATTATATGAGATTAGAGCCGATGTGTTTTTGAAAGCTTCTACACTAAGACCTTGACAGATTTTTTGTGTACCCCCTCACATTGGCGTAAATTTTTATTTTTTCAAATTGTTACTTTTTTTATTTATTCTAAGCAATGGAAGGGGTTACGTACCGTATGAGGATGTACCAATGTGACAATTTTTGCGAAAATTTAAGTTATTTGGGCATAATAAGGTTCAGCTATATTTCATGATTCTACTACAAAAACAGCTTCAAAAAGAGTTGACAAGAACTGAAATATCTCATTTTTCAACTCTACTCGGACTTTTTTAAACGTCAATATTGTCAGAATCAGTGGTTCAAGGTATCCCCCCAGAAAAAAATCCAATAGTCTGAGGTTTTAATTACCACTTCAAGTGAATACTGATTTCAAAATCTGTAATTGATATCATACTGAATGGAGTTTGAATATTCTTTTCAATACCTTTATTGGTTATAATGGCCTTGTAACGTCTGATTTCGTCATCTATCGTCAATAGGAGGAAAGTTATTACCTTTAATATACAGTTCCAAAATTTCACTTGTTTATGAAAATATAATCGTTCCAAACATAAGAGGGAGGAGGGAACTTTTGAGAGTACTGTATATTATAGGTGTGTAGTGATATCGTAAACATGTGCAAGTTGGCCAATTTCAGTCCTCACAGGACGTCCTGAAAGGACTTTTTGTGGACATCCTGTACAGACGTCCCTGAATTGACGTACTACGGAAGTCTGTGGTACTGAATTTACCGCCCTGAATGTCATGACAGGACGTTTGCTGGACGCCAATTTCAATGTGCTATGTATTAGGATTACAATCAAAGAAAGCCAAAAGTATAGTGTACATGTTTCGATCGGTATTTGAACTCAAAATGAGTTGTTGTCTGTGTTGTTATGATGCACTGCAACTGGCATGGCGACGTAGCCTGTTGTGTTGTGTAAGAGAAAGAGAGAACAGCGTTGCGTCTCTTTTTAAGATGTGGTTTCTCGTTGTTTCTGTCTATACTCAAGATAGTCTCTGATACAGTAAAATCACTGACCTCATACAGATATGACTATTTCTGGATGTAGTATCCAACTAGATGTGGAATTCAACCTCATTTTTTAAACGATTCAATGGAAATCATTCGGAAAGAGCTATAATAAGGAATTTAACGAGGCTTGGAGGAAAATCGATTTTCATTAATTTAGTGTTTCACAAAAGGTGTTATTACTAGGGGATCTATTTATATTCTCAATCAGATAAACACGTTGCAGTAGGTATATGACGAAATGAATAATGGAAATCGAGGTTATATATAAACAAGTAAGTATACTTCAAAGCAACAGTTAATTTAATTTAAATTAGAACTCTGTAGTGTGTTAGCATAATTAAATACGATTTATATGGTCACATGCTCAGAACGATAAAGACACTAAAGGCAAAGCACAGGCGTAAACGTATCTATGCGACAACTTGATGTGTAGATGTATTCCCACGTGCCTGATCGAGAATCAAGACCTAATAAGTCACTATTAGAATTTTCTCCATTACCTCAATAAATTTGAATATCAGTTTTAGTAGAATAATTCTCAGTAGAATGGCGAGTTGTTTCAAATCAGGTTATGTTTTGCTGCCGAATTACCTCGATAAAACATCAATTTGAATGAGTTACGTTGAAAACAGTAGATAGTTTAAAGTAATAGAGAGTTAAAATAATCACAGTACGTTAGCCGTCCTAGTTACGTTGACGTAAGAAATATAATGTTCATGATGTACAGGGTGGGCCAAATTGGACACTTTTGAAGGGAAAGTCCTGTTCCTAAACTAGATAGATGAAAACTGATGGCAGTGTCTGAGAGTCAATTTTCATGACAAACTTCATGGTGAAAACTGCATATCGATATCTATAACCGTTCCTGAGTTACAGAATGTTTTCCGAAAATGTGCATTTTCGAAAAGGTGCTGTAACTTCTTTCCTGGTGAAAATTCTGTGTTTCTATTGAAACATTCCCAAAGCACTTTTTCACGTAGAATTCGATGGTATAACTTATTGATTTTTTCAAATCACACATAAATAGTTATTGATAGAAAAATCATTTTTTCAAATGGGACAACCTGTATATTTCTGCATATTTCAATAGAACTTGAAATTACCATTCCAAAAATATGACACACTCAATGTTTTGCTTGAGACATCTTCGAAATACAGAGCTTTTGGGTTTTTTAATATATATAGGTAGACTTTAGAACGCAAACTTTGAACAAGTAGGCTTTGGACAATTCGGCGATGAAACAGAAAGCCAAAATTCACTAGTAGTTGTTAAGTTAAAGAAGCTGTCCACAGCAGTAATTAAAACTGAAAGTTTTATTAAAATTCTTATCCTATACTTACTATTAAAAAATAAATCTCCAACAATAATAATAATTAAAAACAATCAAGAATAAATTTCTTTAGAGAAGGTGTTTGAATTGTCCCCACCAGCTTCTGTTAAACACAGGCGGCACCTTTTTTGAATATTTATCATCGAATTTATTAATTCAACGGTAGGGAGAGAGACAAAAATTTGCATTACTGCTTCCAAATCGTGTCTGGAGTTGGTCGGTAGAGGTAAGAGTCCATAGGGGTTAGGTCTGGTAACCTGGCCGGCCAACGTTTGGGTCCTTGGTTGGCTACCCAATTATTGTCAAAATTTGCAACCAAAAAACTGCTAATTAGTGCAGCTTCGATAGAGGCAATTCACCAACAAGAGGTTCAATTTGACAATTACTAGTGGACTTTGGCTTTCTATTTTATTGCCGAATTGTCCAAAGCCTACTTGTTCAAAGTTTGCGTTCTAAAGTCTACCTATACATATATACTAAAAACCTAAAAGCTATATTTTTGGAATGGTAATTTCAAGTTCTATTGAAATTTGCAGGAATATACAGGTTGTCTCATTTGAAAATATGATTTTTTTCATTAATAACTTTCGATTTATGATTTGAAAAAAATCATTGAATTCTACGTGAAAAAGTGCTTTGGAAACGTTTCGAAAATGCACATTTTCGGAAAACATGCTGTAACTCAGAAACGGTTATAGATATCGATATGCAGTTTTCACCATGAAGTTTGTCATAAAAATTGACCCTCAGACACTGCCATCAGTTTTCATCAATCTAGTTCAGAAACAGGACTTTCCTTTCAAAAGTGTCCAATTTGGCCCACCCTGTACAACTAAAAATGGTGAAGTATGATAGCACAGAAATAGCCTAAACAGCGAATGTAAAAGTATTTCAATATCTTAATTTCTATTCTTCCAGGCAATTTTGGTGCATGTTTTAAATATCAAGAGAACGTTCTTTATAGAATTCTGCCGCTGATGCTATGTCCTTTTATTTGTATAATATTTATCTGGGTTGACACCATCTTTTTGGATCCGCAAACCGGTTTCGGCATTCAACTCAATAAGGTCTGTGATGACATAAAAAAACATTGCTATAAAACTCAATAGTAAATTCAATTTCAATAATTTTTTGAGAATTTTTACCTTTATACCTTTCGTAAATCATTGTTCTCTTTTCGTTAGATTTTGGTTAGTGTACGTTATTTTTTTTCAGTACCCGTTAAATAATGTGTACATCACGGTCGTATCTACATACAGGTCTGGAAACTATGGCACTTTGGAGTGGTGGGGGTATCACTATTTTCGAAAAATAATTTGCTGAACTTATCCGCTAGGAGCGTAGTTGTCTTGGTTTATGATCCCGTGATTAATCTTTGACAGTTCGTATTGTAAACAAAACAAACGGTTAGGACTTGAATGGTGGATAAAATGAATGACAGAAATATGATATATTGCAAAGTTACCTCGAATATATCAGAAAACATTCGTATTTTCACAAATTAGATTTGTGATTGTTGACAAAGTGACAAATAGAGGGCAGCGCTACAGTTGGCGAAACACGAGAACTACCAACATTTCCTCAAAGTTTGGGCAGCCCCCCACCCTATCAGTTTCCAGACCAGTATGTACACATATAGATGCTCAGATGTCAAATTTACTACGATATGTCAAACGTAGTACGTAACGTTTTGGTGAAAACCTAAACTGCGCATACTCATTTTTCATTAGAGCGTTCATAACGTCTACTGAACTCACCTATAACTCTAAGAATCATCCTTAGTTTGGCACTAGACCAGTGTCCATGAGTCCTATGCGGTCTGCCATCTATATTCTTGTTCTTCATCTTGTGCCTGCACAAATTCATCAGACATTTTGGCTCTGTAGGACTATTCGGATCATCCGGACTATCAGGAACAGAAACACAACAATTCCACCTAGAAATAACGTCAGTAGGTGAAGAACTGGTAGAGACCCTCCAGCGGAAATCTACCCTACCCACCTCTTTTTAGTTCTCTTCTGTATCACTTCGACTTCCGGCGCCACCGAATTATTCACCCCCAAACACGCCTGACAGTCTTGCGGCGTGCTGGGCGGGGTGGGGGTAGGTTCGGCGTTGCAATTGGTGAACGTTTCCTCCATCATCGCGCAAGTGAATAGAGTCGTGCGCGTGCGCTCTTCGCCGCATCGCAAGAAGCTGATTGGTCGGTGTTTCGATGACGCCGGGTTTTGAGATACTCGTTCTTCTCGATTATTTAATGACGTATTTGGTACCTATATTCAGAGATCGAATGTATACGAACCATAGAAATCTAATATATAAAATTCTCGTGTCACAGTTTTCGTTGCCAAACTCCTCCGAAACGGCTCGACCGATTTCGATGAAATTTTTTGTGCTTATCCGGTATCTATGAGAATCGGCCAACATCTGTTTTTCATCCCCCTAAATATTATGGGTAGTCCAACCCTATTTTTTTTTTATTTTTCAGACAAACATTTCAATTTCTA
This sequence comes from Plagiodera versicolora, assembly GCA_037013635.1. Classification (NCBI taxonomy): domain Eukaryota; kingdom Metazoa; phylum Arthropoda; class Insecta; order Coleoptera; family Chrysomelidae; genus Plagiodera; species Plagiodera versicolora. Next base: position 2,423,153 of record CM072991.1, on the reverse strand, counting down.
TTTTTTCATGATACGACATAAAAATATACATACAATCCTCAATTTTCACCCTTCTACGATCAACCCTTATTTTTTAAAAGCCATTTTAGTGCGACGACAGCGAGGCAGTAAATTTCCCCACAGAGTTTTTGAACTCACTGGATTTGTCAGGCATTCCATCGCATACTTTACGATTAAGGGTTAGATCTGCGATTATCTTGCTTCGTAATCTGAACCCGCCCCGGCTGTGCAACGGTACGCGATTAGTCATTCAAAAATTAATGAAAAACGTGACTGAATCCAGCATTTTGAATGGCAAGTTCCGAAGTGAAAATATAATGATACCAGGGATTCCTATTATACCTACAGATGTGCCAATTCAATTCAAACGTATTCAGTTTCCGATTAGATTGGCATTTGCCACAAATCCCAAGGTCAAACGATGTCTATTTGTGGCTTAGATTTGAGAACAGCATGTTTTTCACACGGACAATTTTACGTGGCATGCTCTTGAGTGAGTAAACCATCCAGTTTGTGTTAGCTAAAGATGGACTAACAAAAAATAATGTTCACACTATAGCATTAAGACAGTGATATTGTTTGTTAGTGTTACTGTTGTAATTGATTTATTAATAATATATATAATTTCAAGGAATAAATAAGTGAGCTATTTTTTGTCTACACTAGAAATTCCTTGAAAATTATTTATATGGCAAAACAACGTTTGCCGGGTCAGCTAGTATATTATATGTTTATAGTCAATTTATTCAAGCAAGATGATTGTCAACTGAAAGTGCGGTGTTGCTGCTTGTTTTTTTTTTCGACGGTACTACGAAACAGAAACTTTATCATTCAAATTGTTTCGAAAATTATTTTCGATTCATAAAATGTATACACCAGAATTGGATAACTATCGACTGGATAAACAAATGTTGAATAGTTTGTGCAATATTCGTACAAATCTCAAGTGGAATTCACAAACTTCGTTTACTGATGAAAGATTTCTCTACAAATAAATTTGGGATCGCTGTGAAGTCACTGTGAAGGTGATCAAAATGTTCTCAATTTACTTTTTTGCAGAATTAAGTAGATAACTAGAATAATTTGTCCAGTTCATTTATTTTTGATGATTTGATTTAATACCAGTTGTCTATATGTCTCTGTATTCTTATTATACAGGGTGGGGCACCCCATACGATCGGTCTCTGTAAACCAAACCATTGAATATTTCAGAAATTTCTTCTTTCCGCATTATCTGTATATTCATTGAGGCTACAAAAAAAGATTATTTTGGATTCTACAGGGTGCCTCAAGAAAGTGTGACATATCAAAGTTGTGTTTTTTTGAATAGAACGCTCTGTATTTTTTTACATTTTCGAATAGTTCAGGAAAAATAATGTGATACTAACTATAACCGTTTTCGACTTATTGTTTTGTTTTTGAAAATACTGAGTACAATTGGAAACTGGATAACATCGAAATGTATAGAAATCATCCCATCCAATTCTGACCAAGCATCAAAGAGGTTTCAGGCTATTGATTCCCATAGAACCCGTTTCCCAATATTATACAGGACGTTCAAAATTCATTGTCACTTTTTTATAATTCCGAACGAAAATAACTTTGATATTCTGAACAGAACACCCTGTATTTTTTCAATCTGAACAATACAAAATCCAATTATCCTTCATTTTATATTGGAGTTCCCTATACCTCGCTTGAATAGTTTTCAAGATATTGACATTTTCAAATAGTAGTTATCATTCCCAGTCAACCAAAAAAGTAACAGTAAGTCGCAGGGAATACCAAATAATATCACATTGAAGATCATCTTGGAAACCTCTCTGGGTTTTACATGGGACTTCGCTTTGTGGATATCAACATCCACATATTGTTATCGTTGCGAAGTCCCCATGTTAACTTTCCTAATGATTGAGTGGAACATTTAATCGAGAGATTCAGATGAAGTGCACATTGCTATTACTTTGCGACTTATCCCTGTTCATATATTTCGAACATAGAATTGGCGCTTGCGCAGGGCATAGCAACAACACGTGCACACGAATGAAAGTCAAGGAACAAAGGGAAGATGAAAATAATATATTATGATCTGTGTGGTGCGTATTTAATGGTTGGTTGAATTGTTGGTTTTGTGTGCAGTATTTTGAGAAGTTTGTTAAGAAGAATATAAGACAGCTCTAGGTGCATGCGGTAAGTATACATTTCCAATGGCAAAAAGATGCTCATAAATGTGCAATTGGGAAGGTGATGCCCATTGAAAAGCAATGCTTTTTAACAAGATGGACTCCTCAACCGTTTTGTCGTATCATTATCGGAATTTAGTATCAGAATATTGAATGATATTCTATAATGTCAAACATGTATACACTGTTTTCAATACTCAGAAACATCTTTCTCTACAATAAAAGCTGAATATAGAATTTTTCAATAATTTGATTAGAAATAAAACATGATAACATCAACATAAGTGTACCTAACGTGTTCAGGAACAGTATTAAACTATGAAAAAAACAAAATAATTTCTATTAATATTATTTTCAGTTGACAGTGGCAATCCATTATTTGGATCATCATAGTATAATAATCTGATATGGTAACAATCAATGTTTTTGTTGTTTCCTTTGATTTTATTTTGTCTGTACAGCATACTATTTTTGTTTTGTAAATAATACTATTTTTATTTCATTATGTTTCGAAAATAATGTTTTTGTTTTTATATTCTATGATATTACAATGTGAGTTGAAGTTATTATAAAGTATTTCGGGTGAGTCAAGCTGAATGCATTGGACTAATATATATCTGATGATTCTGTTCAGCCATATGCCTGGCTAGAAATGCGTACAGCTTGACTCACCCTGTGTTATATTCAAAATATACAGATCAGTATTTTATAATAGTTGTTTAATTATTTCACCTTAAGAATGAAAAATAGATTCAATATGAAGAGCAGGCATATGATGTGTTTTATTGCTGGTCCTGATTATACCTACTGGTGTACCACCCTGTATATAAATCTCATAGACTTAACCTATGCACTTTTCTTAGGCATTATAAAATGGTTGAAATATAAGGCAGCTGAGATATATTTATTCTGCTTTCCAGGTATGTACTAATTCCATGGGTGTTTCAGAATTAACATTATTTCAATTAAATTAGAAGACGCTTATAGAGAGCAAATTTAGTGCCACGATGGTAATTACCAAATTACATATGAATATAACTTCAACGAAGATGTAATGTGAAAGCTCATTTGGTTCAATAATATTTCCAATAAGTGCTAAAATGCGAAGTCGCAATGTTGCTATTCATGGTACCTTCCACACATCCACATTGTGATGTATTAGGTAATTACCAGTGATATACAATGTTGCGGACATTAAGCACTCCCCAGTAAGTACTGGTTGCAGTTTTTTATATCAACATTGTGAAGTCGCATTTCCACGATGTTAACTCCCTACAACTTCCCTGCAACCAAAACTGGTTGACTGGGTTTCAATGCATTTTTTGAATCGAATGAGCTTTGAAACGACATCAATTTGATTTGCTCAGAGAATTCTCATTGACAGTTATTATACTTCATTTAATCGAACATTTCATTGTTCACTGAAATGAAGTTTTCATTCAGATCCATATTTATTTCAAATTCTCTGTCCGACTTTTTTTGAATATGTGCTTTCCGCAAAGGTGGATTGGTAGGGAGGACCACAAAATTGGGCTCGCCAGATCTGACTCGCCTCGATTTTTTTTTGAGATATTAGAAGAATGAGATTTACGACAGTCCTCCAACCACATTGGAAAATATGAAGGAGAGAATAAGGGCTGCTTTTCGAAGAGTGTCGCCTCAAAATGTTATTAAATGTTAGGCAGTCTTTCATAGAAAGAGTAGCTCTTTGTGGTCATCATTTCGAGCACACCTAGTTTGAATTGAATACATTTGTGTTTCATGTTTTGTTGAAGTTTCATGTGGAATGATAAGAAAAAATATTGTCTGTTTAATGAACTACGGTCGGAATCGAAAATAAAAGTATTGTTACTTTTCTGACCTGGTTTTGACGCTGATTCCTTATGTACTCATAAGTAGTGAGCCCCAGAAACGAGATGTAGATGTGAAAGAAGCAGAGATGGACTAATAACCCTGCAGTTATAGCTGCCAGAAGCCCTAGGGCTGCTACGACCGCCAGGAAGGCGGCGTCGCTCGAAGGGAGCGAAGATGGCGGCGAAGGAACGGTCGTGTTGAAATCTAGATCCAGCTGCACCTTCCTCTCCTCCGTGGCGGACTCTTCGTCGTTCCACCGCCAGGTGGCGTGTTGTAGGACGAGTTGGGCTACGGCCAACGCCACCACCACGGCCGCCGCCGCCACCGCAGTCGAGACGCACATCAAGAAGGCGGCGTAGTTACGCGCGCCGACGCACTGATTCAGCCACTTGCAATGGTGGTCGAAACGTCTCACGCACTTGTTGCACGAGCTGCAGTGCTTGGTGCGCGCGCAGCTGGTCGGTATTAGGCACAAGTGGCAGTAGCCGGATTCGATCACGTGGGCGTACTTCGATCTAGAACGATTAGTTTGAATTTTGAAAACATTTTATTCACATTCCATGAAAGATATCATTACTCAGACGATATTACAAGAAGTTGAGTCCAATATTCTATTTTGAAACTTCCTTCAATTGTCAACTAAGATACTGCGCAGGTATATGGTGAAACCAGTCCTTATATCTTAGCCCGTAGCGAAAGACATGAAAACTATGAAGTTCTTTGATTGTAATCGAAGTATTCAACAGATAATCTACATATAGTTGGATATTGATCAATTTCAATTTATCGAAAAACATTTTTTTTCTGTATTTTATGGCCGATATTGAGTGAGGATCATTATTTTTTGATCCATTTGGTAGCGATTTGCAGTTCTGTGCAAGGTTATAGTATAGAATATCACAATCATAACTATGTGTATAAATAAACAAACCACCTTTTGAATTTTATAAAGATCACTAGAAACAGATTTTTGTTGTGAACTTCACGAAACTTCATTTTCATTCAGAAACAGTACAGACCAAAAAATATTCTACTAGAAAGGGTGTTCCAGAAATCGACGTCAAGCTGAAATTGGGTAATAGGCCGAGTTATGATAGTTTTAAGAAAAATACGAAAAATAAATTCAATTACTGTATTTAAAAAATACCGACATTTGAGATAAATTTTGCACACTGTGACAATTTCTTTACTCCTTTCACCTCAAATCTAAACTTTACAATTAGTTTTTCTTATTATTAAGTGTGAGTGAAAACCAGTTAGATAACTAGTATAACTTGTAATATGGATGTGAAAATAACCCAAAGTCTCTTCAAAAATGTTTTAAATACTCAGATAAAAACGAGAATTCAATAAAAAAATTATTCAGATAATGAATATTTTTATATTGAACGTATTTATCAAGAATAAATTACCAGAAAAATTAAAAAAGACTAAATCATATACAACAAATAGCTCGAAAATCTGTTTTCGAGTCAAATTCCGGCATTATTCACTATTAGATTATCGTTACTCCAAAAAATATCATCCTAGAAGACACTTTCCTATCAACCTAAAACAATAGCATCAACGGTGATTGACCCCTACCTATCTAACTTCGGTACTGGTTCGGGTTTTCTCTCTCTGAGAGCCTTCTCAGCGGGGTCAATAAGGGCGGAAGCTACGTGGGCGGCAAGGTGGAGTAATAACAACACCGAAAGGGCTGCCAAAGCGGACGGTTGGGCGTAGAAAGGCAAAGCCGGTATCAGCACCAGGAAGGAACCTCCAGAGAGGACGGCCAAGGTCAACCAGCCGGACAGCTGAAATAGACAATTCATAGTTGCTGTTGTAACAATTTGGATTGTTAGATAATTTTGGATATTTCATATCTAGGATTTCCCCAAAATACAATATTTTTTTCTTGATGCGGCAGCACTGTTTGGAGTCGTTCTAAAAAATGACAGCTTGTCAATGTCACAGTTGATGTTCGTCGTTTTTTCCAGCGATCCTCTGATAAATATTGATTATTATTGATTGATTAGGAAAGTCATGAGTTCTGTACGTTTTTCTCAATATACCTCGCCACATTTCTGAGGTAGTGATGTCCATTTTTAATTATTGCTTTATTGGTCTATTCAAGATTCAAGATGTATTCAATTATCGAACGAAGAATAGAGAGTCGAAGTATTTTCACGAACGTTGACGTTAAGATTCTATCTGACGTTTGGGCATGTGCATTTCTCACATTTTCACGTTTTCGTGTCTTGTGACTTTTCGGGTGTACGTATAGACTCTAGATTTTCAACGGGTTGATAATAATAATTAATGAATATGATCTGCATTTATCAAAAGAAGTCTATGAGCAAAACCCGTTTGAGGATCTGAAAAATGGTGTATATCCAGATGGATATCATACAAATAACAGGACATTACATAAGCGTTAGAACTCAGAGAAAAAATGTAGAATTCAATCTAAAAATATTTCTTTAATATTCGAAAAATGCAGCATCATCGAAATCGAATCTCCAGTACAGTATACTCCAAGGTATCTTCCATTTAGGCTTGTAGTCTTGGTCTTGTGAACGAATAAATATATATTTTGAATTGTATAACCATAAAGTAATTTCGAAATAGATATCAATAATCTATGCAGAATGCAAAAACTATATCAAAAGAGTATGGAAATTAGGGTATTGATATAATTCAACGTTGCCTGTGTTGGCAGAAACTCCTTTAAAGCCATTTTAGTGAATATTTATATTTTCTACGTTAACGTATCTAGGCAGGGTTACGTACTGTGAATACTTCAACTCTATTAAAGTATTTTTCTTTATTTACGACGATTGCATACTCGAAGTTGTGGTGCCACGTCTTCAATATAAAATATCCCTAGTTTGATTCCTCCATGACAAAATAAATGTTGATTGATAACAAAAATGTTTGAACTCTGTACATGTACATTATTATTGACAATATTTGATGAAATCAACTAATTCTCATTTCCCATCAGTTTTTGGTGTCTGTTGATGAATTTTGCCGTATGTCAACTACGTATCTAGTTACAGATTTCTTCTTTTAAAGTCAAGTATTTGGTGTCAACAGGTGGCAACTGTAGGCCCTAATAGCACACATTCCATGGACGTCACATTCTGGCCCAGTTAACCTCCAAATTCTTTCCGGACTTTAATAAAACGTTTTTGGGATGTCCTGAACAATGTATAGTCTATTTATTCTGGGTTGATACCTGTGTCAGATTTTGTAACTTTTCAATCATTCATATCATTCAATTTCTTTTGTGCAGTATTTGTTTTGTGAACAAATTGGAGGTAAGGTTGTTATTTATAAATATTCATAAATTTTTGTTGTAAAGTTCCTTTTAATCAATTTTGAATAACACAATAGACAATACAAGAAAAGAAAACAGAGGATCTTCAAACGCCATCTTGGATTCAAAATGAAGTCAGAAAAATTTAAAATAAAGTTTCGTCTACATAGACATGTCAAGGTATATTTTATGCAGAATTGAGTGGTATCGAAAGGAATCCAACACTGTGCAGGTCGACCAACTTTTTTGTCCAAAGATGTCATATCAAGTCATCAAGAGTTGAAAGTTGGTAAAGTTGGTAACGTGGTACCAATTTATAAAAAGAGTAACCACCTATTGATGGAAAATTATAGGCCCGACACTGATCCTTCCTGCTTTTCTAAAATATTTGAATACGCTTTCTTGGACAGGCTGATGAACTTTACAGACAAAAACAACCTGCTCTCCGAAAATCAATATGGATTCCGCGCAAATTAATCAACTAATAGTGCCACCGTGTCGTTTCATAAAAAGATCATTAGTTTTTTAGAGGCTGGAGAAAGCCGCGTTGGAATATTTTGTGACTTCAGTAGGGCTTTCGATTGTATTCAACATGACATTCTCTTTTCTAAATTATATTCATATGGTATCAGAGGTGTTGCACTGGACTGGATAATCTCGTTCGTGAGAAATCGTCAACAATATGTTAGTATCAACACACCTGACAAAAATACTGAAAATGTGAACTCAGACCGTCTAAACATAAATCAAGGAGTTCCTCAGGGTTCCGTGTTGGGACCCATACTGTTTCTCTTTTATATAAACGAGATTGATACTGTGGCTTCCAATGCCTCCTTTGTCATATACGCTGATGAAACATCAATACTGATATCAAACAAAGAAGATCATGCTCTCAAAGATAATTGTGAACAACTGCTGAATAAAATAGATTCATGGTTGCACTCCCTCTATTTTAATACACAGAAAACTCATATTATGAGATACCATAACGTACAGAAAAATATTCCTGATCTGAATGTTACCATTAACAATAACAATTTAAGTGCCATAGCTAAAACTATATTTCGGGGCATCACATTCGATGAATGTTTGAGCTGGAATTACCGCTGCAATAGCCTGGTTGGTAAGTTAAACTCTCTTGGTTACATGTTTCGACAACTCAGAGAAGTACTTACTGATAAATAGCTTATGATGTTATATCATGCGCAAGTCGCATCGAGAATACGTTATGGTATTCTCTTATGGGGTGGATCGACGTTATCGCGGGACGTTTTTGTTGCCCAAAAAAAGATACTGAGAATAATAGCAAATCCACCAAGCACCCACTCGTGCAGAGGTATCTTTCCCCAATTTGGACTTTTCACTGTCACAAGCCTTTACATCTATGAATTGTGTCTATTTGTGTTCATCAGCAAGGATGAGTTTATTTTGAACGAGGACATTCTTGGTATTCAAACTAGACGAACCAAAGAATTTCATATTCCCTTCTGTAAATATAAAGTTAGTTCTAACTCCCCGTTATATTTGGGTCTAAGGATTTGTAATGACCTCCCCCATGAGCTTAAGACAGCTTCGAGCTTAGCATGTTTCAGGTCTGGTCTGAAAAATTTCTTGATCAAAAAATGTCCATATACACTGGCTGAATACCTAGCATCTGGTATCACGATCTAGGTTATGTACTTATAGTGTGTTCCGATTTATTCTATACCACGATCGTATACATAGGTCTTGCAACTCCTGTGGTGGGGGGTGACCCAAACATTGAGGAAATTTTTGTGGTTCTGATGTTTTGCCATCTACAGCGCTGTCCTCTATTGTCACTTTGTCAGCCAATCACAAATCAGATCCTATCTGCTTTTTGAAAGTAGGGATAATTTTTATTTATTCGAGAGAATTTTGGAAGATATAATATTTCTGTCATTGATTTTATTTACCTTTCAAATCCTAACCGTTTGTTTTGTTGTCAAAGATTGATCACGTGATTATACCCCTATGTCCTCCTAGCGGATAATTATGGAAACTTTTTCTTCAAAACTGGTGCCACCCCCCACCACTCAAAAATGCCGTAGATTCCAGACCTTATGTATAAGACCGTGTTCTATACATATATAAGATTTGTATATACTTGTAATGTATCCTGTGTGCTTGTAAATACTGACTATTCCTATACATGGTAAACATGTCGACTGGAAGATAAAGATATTATTATTATTATTATGACCCATATACGTCTTATGAACATTCGTGTGAACATTAGATTTGGACGTCCATAGGATGTCATTGTGCTATAAGGTGTACCTCCAACTTTTATGGCAATTTTGAGGCCTTTAAATATTCCAAAAAATATCTGATTGGAGATATATTGAATATTATATAAAAAAGCCCAGTTGCCTGTTTTCACTACATTTGCAGTTTATTTCATTGACAAATCAGAGAAATATCGAAGAATATTGATGCCTTCTACAAACTCAGATTTTCATTGAAAAAGTAAAATAATTTAAAGTTTATTTAGCATTTAGCAATTGGTATTCGGCATTTTCTTGTAATAACAATGAGCACAATTTAGCAACATTGTTCTTGTAAAACAGGAACTATTTAGGCATTGTCAATATTATCAATTCTTTTGAAAAAATATTCTAACATTTGAGGCTATTGTACAGATTTTTGCAACAATGTTGATTTTACAGCTGGAACATGGGCATAATTTTTTACATGACAACAATTCGATTGTCTATTTAATGAAGCACTCAAATATGATGGTAAAATGTTGTGTTCAATTTTATATATTGAAGTTTTGTTTGCTTTCCTGTACCATTGTTCACCATTTAGCCAATCAAATATTGCTACCAACAACCCCCTCATAACTTTGTTCTGTATGAAGAAATATGAAAATTGAGGTTTCTATTATTATTAGTATTATAATACCAGTAACACGATCACAACATTACCGAAACATTCACGTCAACTGTCAACAAAACCCGCATAACAACCTCACGAAACCCCAAAATATCACTTCGACACCATTCCCAACTCACCTGCAGAGGATGCAAAGGCAGTTGGAAGCCGTGCTGCCTCCTCGGCTTGGCGCCGGCCTCCCCTGCTTGGACGCCCTTACCGACGGCGACGCTTAGCATCACGACGACGACGGCGGTCGGCCATGGCCACGGACGATGTCTTCACGTGTGTAATGACGTTGGCATCGACGCCGTGGAGGCGGTAAACGAGGGATAGGAGAGGGGGGAGTATCGATTTGCGCGTCATTTGGACGCATCGGGTTGACGGGGAACGCGTCAGTTGGACTGGGCGGTTTTGAAACGTGTCGTGGTCCAAACGAGATTGACATAAACATAGCCCCAAATGGAAATTATTAGGAAGAGCGATTTTTCAAACTCGGGAAGGGGGTGGTTGGAAGTCTGAATCAGGATTTTCTGGAAAATCCTGCCATTGTAGTCGCCGCCATCTTGATTCAAAGTTAAATTTCTTCGTATTTTTTTTAATAATTCACTAGTTCACAACTTAATAGCACATATGCTAGAATCGAAAGTTGTTTGAGATATGATTATCCGAAAGCATGGTCATTATAATTTTTACGCTAGGATTAATATTTGCATGATTCTACTATCAAGTTTATAAAAAAAAAAAACATTGAATAAGTATCAGAGATCGTAATAGAAATAAATTCAATATCTAGAAAATCCAGTTTTTTGAAAAAATTCACAGACGCGTCAACTTTTATTTTAAGATGCACATCTTTTTATGACATAGTCATCGATGTCTCGGATATGACGTCATGGAATTTCAAAAAAATTGATAAATTATTGAATCGATTTTAATTTGATCAATTGAGCATACTACTCAAGGGTTCATTTATTTATTTTATTATTTTATTTATTTATTTATTTTATTTCGATCAATTAATAAATCTCAATCAAATCATAGAGATATTCAATATCACACCTGTGTGTGCATATAATTACATTTAATTTCAAATCAAGCTTAGTTATTAATTGATATGTACAATTTACGAGAAGATAATAATATTTGTGTTGTAATTTTTTTCTATTAATAATCAAATAGATACTTTAGTTTACACGGAGAAAAAAGAGAAGAACATACATGAAACAACAGCTGCAGGAGAGATCAAATGATTTGAATTATTTCAGAAGTATATTAAGGAATAAATTGTACTTGTGGTTTATGAAGTATTTGCATTTTGTAGTAAAAGTTTCAATGTTTCTAACATTTCTCATTTTGGATTCATTGGCCGTCCTGAATATTGCCAAAGAAGGAATTCAATTCGAACATTTGATAAATTAATTTGTACCGGTTGATTATATAATAATAATAATAATAATAAATTGTCTTTATTTATATCATTACGATACAAAAAGGCGGAATTCAGCCGCTGCACATCATGTAGATGTCAGAGACTGCTCTTCCATTCAACCCTACAAAAATAATCAGAACGTATGCTCAGTTTACATAGCCAATAAATACTTAGTAAAATTTAAGTATCAAACACAAAATATCAATATCGAACATTGAGTATCGAATACTAAGCATTAGATATTGAACTTCAAACATTAAATACCATATATCAATCATCAATTATCAAGTATCAAACACAAAATATACATTAAACATCAAATGTTGATGATAAAAACAAAAAAAAAAAATTAAGTTATGCCACATGAGGTTTGAAAGTGCAATTAATAATCAGAACGTAAGCTCAGTTTACATAACCAAATAAATTACTTAGTAAAAATTAAATATCAGACACAAAAAATATCAATATCAAACTTTGAGTAACAATTACTAAGTATTATATATTAAACTTGAAGCATTAAATACCATATATCAATTATAAGTATCAAACATAAAATTAGACATTCAGCATCAAGCACTGAATAATTATAATAAAAAAAAAAAAAATGCCCAACATGAGGTTTGAATATGTGAATAATCCATCATCATGCATTCAACATGAAAAGAAGGAAAAGATATTTACATAATATTAACAATCGTGAATTTCAAGTAGAGAGTGAAAGGGTGAAACGGGTGAAATCTGGAAAACGACGACACAAGAGGAACTATCAGTTTTGTTGTAGTTGTGACCATGGTGCGATATATTCTGAGTCACCTATACTGAAATAGTACCTTCTTTTATATATTTTCTCAGTATGGATTTGAATTTGCCGATACTCAAAGCCTTCAGCGAATCTGGGAGAGCATTATACATTTTGGCTACATTATATGAAAAGGAACGTTCGAATATAGCAGTGCTGTGTTTTGGGGGTGATATGTGAAATCGATACCTTGTTGTCAATGAGTGTATATCTTGTCGAAATGTAATTTTTTTATGTAAATATTCTGGAGTTTTTTGTAGAATAAGCTCATGATAGTAACAACACGTATGTAGAAACCATCTTTGACGCATGGTCAGCCAATTGGATTCCCTTATTTTGTGTGAAATAGAGTTACGCTTACGGATTCCATAAATATATCTGGCACAAGAGTTCTGGACATATTGAATACGATTTTGATCATGCACGGTTAAACATGGGTAATATACAATGTTAGAAAAGTTGAAATGGCTCAACACCAAGGAATCGCATAAGATCTTCTTCGTTTTTGCGTCTAGGATTCGTGAAAAATTATAGAGTAATCTCAAATTGCCATATGCTCTTCTAATGCACGTTCTTACATGATCTGTGAACCTTAAATCTGAATCTACAGTGAGTCCCAAACTTCTAGCAGATTCTACCAGTTCTATTGGTTCCGACTGAATTGAGAGGTTAAGATATTCTTTGAATTGATTTCTTTTATTTCTATTACCAAATAATAACATTTTGGATTTGGAAGGATTTATAGTTAAGCAATGTTCAGTAGATGCTCGTGCCAGTGAGCCAAGATCATCATTAATAATTTCACATGCTTCGAGAGTCTCTGCACTAGTGAATGAGTGATATATTTGAGTATCATCTGCATAGTAGTGTGCTACACAGTTTGATAAGAATGAAGATAAATTAGATGTATAGATGGTAAATAGTAATGGGCCCATTATTGAGCCTTGAGGTACTCCTTCAGTAATATTTAGTGGGGCTGAGAGTTTTCCATCATATTTAACAAATTGAATACGATTATCCAGATAGTTTTTAAGCATAGCACATGCACTGTTGGTGAATCCGTTAAAATGGAGTATAGCTAAGAGCAATTGGTGGTTAATACGATCAAATGCTTTGGAATAATCTAGCAGTACAAGTACTGCTAGATTACCCTTATCGAGTGCAGATAATAAGTCATCTGTTACATGCAACAGAGCAGACGCACAACTATGTTGGGGTCGAAAGCCTGATTGATTTTCTGGAAGAAGTTTATAGTAATTTAGATATTCTCTGATTTGAATGTTCATAATTTTTTCAAGCAACTTTGAGAGTGTAGGTAAGATACTTATAGGTCTTAAGTCCTTCCAATCTTTTGGTTTTTTTATCTTCGGTAGTGGTAGAACATGAGCAACTTTCCAGCTATCCGGAAATGTTGAGTTTTCAAGGCAAAAATTGATAATATGTGTGAGATGAATTATCATGCTGGGACAGCAAAACAATATCATCTTCAAGTTGATGTTATCTGCACCAATCGCGTTGGACTTTATATTGAAAAGTTGTTCTCTCACAGCTTCAGGTTCAACCATTCGAAAGAAAAAAGTGTCTGAGCCGTATTTCACATTGTTGTTATAAAAATTTAAAGCTTTTTTGTCAGGAATACCATTATCCCGAATGGGACGCACAAAGTTATTATTTATTTTATTAACATCACGTAACTCTAAGGGTAGCTCACAATCACTTTTATGAAGGTTGAGGTTCATATTTTTCAAGGTTTTCCACATTGACTTAGAATCATTATTACTAACAATATTTTGAAAGAAAGCCTTTTTTTCTCGCTCAGTCGCTGAGTTACTATATTGTGATTGTGATATACGCTGATTCATAAGGGTGACGAGGTACTGTATCTCAGGAACTATTTAACGTTGGGACTTGCGTTGAAAAATTTTATGACCAAAGTGGCCAAAAGAAAATCCTGGAAATTATTTTAAAGTTACCAGGATGTTTCGCCGAATACATGTATGTAGCCTGAAGTTGACCATTATTGAAGTAATTTTTGTTGTATACTTTTTGACGTAACTATTGAAATGAAGTGGTGGGGGGGTCGTTTAAAGTTATTTCAACAGCTGTAACTTTCAAATTACTCAACGGATTTCAACAAAATGATCGAATCCATCTCATTTGTGATGTGTTTGATCTCGAGTGATGCCACTAGAGAGCATCTTGGATGGCATAACAAAAAATCGCAAAATTCTCTCAAAATTCGAATACCACATTATGACTTTCTTCTCGTGAAAATGAAGTAAAAGTAAAAATTAAAAAAAATTATTGATTCAAGGATCACATTGAGAGTGATATAAAACACGTCACAGGCTACACATGGCCAATCCAAAATTGACAATTTCAAAAATAACTTGAAATTATTCTGAAAGAGAACATACATACTTATAGTGAAAGTATCTATTTAGCTCGAATAAAATTCCTCAGTACTATAAAACATTTTTGAACATAAAAAGGTCTTGAGATGCTTTCTGAATTTGAAGTAAGTGACCTCCATTTTCACTGTCTCTGGGAGCTTATTGAAAATCCTTATACCATTGGAGATTGGTCCCCTGAGAGTTACATTCAAATTATTTTGAGGTGTTTTTAGATAATGGCTAAATCTCGTTGAATAACTGTGATCATTACTATGAGAGCAAATGCTTGTTTTTTTATTGAATATATAACACGATATTTCTAGAATGTACAGGCAAGAGAGAGGAAGTATTTTCAGCTTGGCAAATAATGGCCTACATGATTCTCTCTGACTTTTATTTAACAATGTTCTGAGGCACTTCTTCTGCAGTACAAATAATTTCTGAGCTGCTGACGCTGAACCCCATAATAATATTCCATATGTGAGTCGTGACTGAATTTCAGCATAATTAAACATTTTCAGCACGGACAAGTTGAGAACTCTTCGTAGGCATTTTAGTTGGTATATTTTACTGTTTAGTTTAGACATTGTTTCTCTGATATGGATTCCCCAATCTAATTTATCATTCATGATTATGCCTAAAAACTTAGTGTTTTCGCATTGTTTCAGTTTCACTTCTCCCATTTTAATTTCTATGTTTTCAATCCTCTTCTGTCTAGAGTAAAATATTAAGAAATTTGTCTTACCAGAATTGACGTTTAATTTGTTTGTTGAGAACCAAAGTATAATTCTTGCCATTAAATCATCGCAGTTTTGTTGGATGGTTTCTAAGGAGTCCCCCGCTACCAAGATCGACAAATCATCTGCATAAAGTGTCAGTTTGTATTCATCTGAGTATTTGACAATATCTGCTATATACAATGAGAACAATATTGGGGCAAGGACACTTCCCTGCGGCACCCCTACATTTACCGACAACAAATCCGAGCAGTGCATGCTAGTGAAACTAACCAAATGATCTAGTGCAAACCGTATCTCGATATCTCATTCCGGCCTAGTCCGAAATATCAAAGAATAAAAATCTTGTTGTCAGGTAACATGCATGACCAAACTTTGGTTTCAAACCAATATTTTAATCAAAATCACTATAACGTCTAAGAATGACAGTTGATGTATCCGTGGATTTTTTGAATGGAAATGTAGAAGAACTTCAAGATATTGAGGAAATTAAATCGAATAAATGAAGTGAATGATGGAAATGAGTTGGAAGAATGAAATGAAACTAATAATAATTAATTATGGGTTTTTGTATGGACTAGCATTACGACGTTTTGATTCCATAGATCTTCAACCATTTTCAGCTGAAAACCAACAGATTCCGCTATAACTTTCTTATGGGAGGAATTTTTGGTTTCTCGTTAGAATGTAGCTTCGAATGAGCGGTTTCCAGACCAGGAATTCAGCAAATTATCCAATGATTGTCGACTATTTTTATTTTTTTAGTTGTCAAGAAATCGATGAGGTGAATTTACCATTGCCAGGAAAAGTGTGATGACACCAAATAGTAGATATGCGTGACATACTGACGTATCCCTATGGTAGGTACACTGACACCGCGTTGTATAACTAAGTTATCGGTTGCTACGATACCACCTTTTCAATTGTTTTCGAGTCTTTTGACACTTGTAGAATATTCGCCGAAGGTAACGCAAAGGTAGCATCAAATGATTTTTGAATACAGTTTCATTAATCTACTCCTTCATTCACTCTAAACTTTGTTTATTTCAATGATTTGACACAAAATTTGAGTTTATCGATATTTTTGTGAGAAGAGCTATTTTTTCTTCATTTGAAATGTCCTGAACAAAAAGAAAAAACACTGGAATATAGATATACAGCTGTCCGTTTTTCGAATTCTACAATCGGGATCTCGCTTATCTTGAGAGATACGAAGTTGGTTGAATAGGGACAAAGTTTTGTGCTGAATTATAATCTGTAAACAAATTGAGACTATCTTTCGATTTTTTAGGATGAACTAATCGCACTAAACATTTTTTACTGAAAATGTATTTAGTCAGTTTTATGAATATGGCTTCGCCTTTTCAGTGATTCTGGAAATGGCGGAGAAACAAATATCAATTTTATTTTTTATTATAAACGCCATCTTGAATTTCTTCATGAAAAGCTGCCTGATTGAAGTTTTAATTGAAGATTTCCCCGTAAGTTTAGTTTATCATGAAAAAGTTTAAATCGAGAATTATTTATTTTTGATTAACCAACTCCGTATCTCTTAAGATACCGTAGATCTCCAATCGAAAAATATCATCCCGGGTGCCTCATATAAAAATATATAACTTTGGTGTGGCGCTATTGTTATAAACGCCCTGTATAAAATAAAATAATTTCACAATGTGACTGCGAGTGGCGTTTATCGAAAATGAATATTGCGGCACTATTTGGACAACCTGTATATTGTGCAATCACTTATGGATTGGTTTACTCGAAGGACAAATGTTTGTCAACAATAAATCAATTTTTGAGAATCCGTTTAAGCCAAAAGAAATAATTTCACACTCACTACGAATGATGTCATTCGAATGATAAATCTAAGGGGATTATGAATTAAAATAAGCTCTTTGTTTCATCTTATTTGTTTTTATTAATATTCAATTATGTGTACATCATTTGCTAATACATCATTTTGAATAATATACTCAAAAAATACTGAACAGTCTACAATATGTTATGGTCTATTCATTCGAAAATCAGGTTTGTGACAGCTTTGGTTGTCATTCAATATCATCAGTGCAAAACAAAAAGTATCTAGTTCATAATTCAATTCAACCATCAAGGCTTCGATTGTTGTGGCAACACTTCACAATGACAAGATTTCGTTTCATATGGTTTCTTAATTGAAAACAGATTCGGTCAATTCTTCGAAATTATTTCAAAATTGTTAAACAGGAATTGATTGATTGATTACTGATCTTTATTGTCTAAGAATAATTCTTCCTATATTGACAAAGCGAGACAAAGTAACAAGTGGAGATCCACCATGTAAGTAAATATATGAAAGACATAAATATAAAATATAGATGATACGGAAATACATGAATATCAAACATTATTTATTTTGATATAAACATTTCTAACTTTTTAAGAGGATTACTGGAAATAAAGCTTACTCTGACAATAAGCTGTCAGCCGTCACAATTCTTCTCCTTACAATGTCATTATCACACTAACTTGTAATTTATATATTCCCTATGTGTTGCATTTTTACCTATTTTCACAATATTCTTGGTTTTCAAGTAACAAAAGCCATTTTTATCAGGAAATTCCGTGAAACCTATCATAACGATTGACGCGTATTGTTTATAAACAATCTAATAGAACCAACAATCTGCTAACTTATTAATGATAAATAAGAGTTTCATCTGCGAGTTCAATGGGTCAAGATACTCTCTATCCTTGACTATGTCCAAAACAACTGCAGTTCCCATAGAGTTCAGTGGTTCACACATATATACAGGGATCAACGAATTCGTTCGTGTCATTATCAAGGCCATTCAGTCTCAAATTTCCCAACTAATACTTCGTTTGGTATGATTCGAAAACTAGAAAAAATATTTCGAGTTCATCGATTCATGGATTCGAATTATAAAGTAATGACTAGAGATGAAATTAATAACTTATTGAGGACACAAACGAAATTGTTTACAACTTTCGTTTGATGTTATCACCAATGTTTCTTCGTTTACGAAGCATCGAGCACAATTTGTATGGACATAGTGTGAGAGCTGAAACAGGTGAAGAATTATGTTTTTTTGACCACAATTATGACATACGATGAAAACACAAATACATGTGGGACGATCGAGATAATTACGTTACAAATTCAAACTTGATTGACACATTTGCAAAATTATTTTCGATGAATTAAGGAGAGTTTATACATCATAATGATACAAAATAAGAAATGAAATAAAAGTTGAACATGTTGAAGCAAGCTTTTATACGAGAATCTTTTTTTTTTCATTTCAAGCTTGTTGAATGACCCAAGTATCTCGTTATTCAAAATTTTTCATCAAAAAAACATAGGACGTTGGCAAAAACCTGTGATTCATTCTTATTTATTTCGTTCTCGTTTTTCTACTTTTTATATTTCTCGAAAATTCTTTACAGGATCAATTATCTATGAATCAAAATTGTTTGCAAGTTATTTGAAAAAAAGTGTACTTGACTGATTTGTCGATTATTTCGCCTTTTTATTAAAGTTAACTGTTATTAAATTAGTTATTGTAATAAGAATTCACGTATTGTATTTATATTTCAAAATATAAAAGCTAGAATGAATTTTCCTGTTTTCTTTCAACTCATACTTTATACATTGAAAAATTGATACTCACGATCAAGGTATCTTTTGTTCCGGTGTCTCGGAATCTTCACAAGAAGATATTTTTCTGATTTGCTGTATGGATTGGGCTGTTCAATGGTGTTCAAATCCTGCGTATTCTGGAAAAAAATATTCATTACTATTACTATGAAAATATGTCCCAATTGTAAACACAGTGATTGGAGAATTTTGGCACACATTTTAGTGCTTCTTTTGGTAACCTGTGCATATATTCAAGAAATTTTATTGAATTTGGTTCAGTGATCTTCACGAGAAATAAAATAATAACTCAATTTGAGAAAATCAAGAAGAATTATTTCGTGGATAATTTAGTGCAAAATTTAGTAGCAAGCAATTAATCTTCTTCCATTTGAACTGGAGAATCTGTATATTTTTATGTTATTCCGTGCGCAATTCAAAATCAACCATTCTTCGAAATACAACCCTATTCAAAAGTTTTTGTCACCGAAATCTTGTTTCATCTACTATTCCTTATTAAAATGATTTTCAACAAAATCAGCAGAAAACATATCCCTTTCAAAAATGTTGACACCCGTCCTGGAATCAAGGCTTTCGAGGCCACGTACTTACAGCTCGTATTGCATTATTGAACTGTAATCATATTTTGATTAGGTACTTACTGCTATTGACTCATATTTGTTGTATCCAAAATCCAGCCTGTTGGCGAGATATTTTCCAAAATGTTGCCCCATAGGTGATGCAGGAACCACTGTAGTGAACCGAAGGGGAAAGTTCATTTGAAAGTCTCCAAAAACGTCCATAACGCACAACACAACCACTAGAATAATCTTAACCATTTCGGAATAACAAAAAGTCCTCACGCTCCAATTAACTGTGAGGGTTGTTCAATGAATCCAGACGTTATCTCGATTTCCTTCAATTTATATAGGCTATCCCCACTTCGAGTCTCAACAATAGGTGGAAACTGTTCGTTTTCTCACGTTGATCCACTGCATGCTTTTCGAGTTCAGAAATACACCGTCATTATATGATTTGTGGTATTTACGTAAGAACGGTGCTGGTTGGATATCCCAAAAGTGAAGAAAATCTCAATGGCTTCAGGCTTTATTGAAGTTTATCGGAGGTTATAGGTGGGTCAGATATCTTGGGTTTTCCTCCGATTAAACGCAGTTATTGATGGATGCGATAAGGAAAACCCAATTCTTCCTTATATGCGATCGTGTGGGAATGATTATTTTGACAATTTCTTATATCAACAACAACATTTAACCCATGAATCATAATTTATTTTTAATTTCTTGAACGTTTTGGTACACCCGATGTTGCATCACTTTTGAGACATCGGAACACTTCCATAAAATAATAATCAAGAGGAATCCAAAAGTGAAACATTTTTTGGTTCATTGAACTATTCAACATTGCATTGTTATGACTTAATATACAGGGTGGCCCAACGAAAACGTATTGAAAGGTATAACTACCAGGAAGAGATTTTATCGAGAAAAACCTAAAACTCGTCAATATTATAGGGGGGCAACTTTCGACACAAAAAGTATAGCCCAAACTTTACCCCTCCTAAGCGAGGGTACCATCCCCTAAATTTTTTCCAATGGGAATGGGGGTCAAAGGGTCGTTAAAAGGCCCTTTTGATTTCCTATACATTGCTTTTTTCTATTTTGGAAATTCCGTCTACTCGTTACAAATACAGTGCCCTTCAAAAATCCCCTCCCCCCCTCTTATCGTTGGAACGATTATACATAAACAAGTGAAATTTGGAAAATGAATATTGAAGGTTGTAAACTGCCCTACTAGGAATGATAGATGACGAAATCGTTAAAGATGGCGTCACAAGGCCATTGTGACCAATAATCTTAAATGGAACCCTACGGCAAGCGACACCTCTTTTAAAAGGTATCGAAAAAACCTATTCAATGATACTAATTTTGTTTGTGTTTATGGCAGTTTTGGCAACTCGCTTTTGAAATTTTGGAAGATAATCCAAATGAATTCGGCAATTTGGAAATAACATTCCAACAGGATGGTGCTCCTCCACACTTTTACGGTACAGTAAGACGGTATTTGGATGAGGAGTATCGAGGTAGATGGTTTGGACGACGAGGTTCAACGGAATGGCCACCTCGATCACCGGATCTCACACCTTTGGATTTTTTTGTATGGGGTTACCTTGAATCGAAATTTTACGTTACTGAACCTGACAATATTGACGTTTCAAAACAACGTATTGTTGGAGAATGTGAGGCTGTTTCCGCAAAAGTACGAGAAAAATTAAAAAATAGGATGTTTTACTGTCAGGAAGTAAATGGAGGTCACTTCTTCGAGCAATTTCTTTGAGTAGATACTGATTCCTAAATCTGTAATTAATATCATACTGAATGGAATTGAAATTTTAATGTTTACTAATGAGCCACTAAAACTGCCATAAACACAAACAAAATAAGTATCATTGAATAGGTTTTTTCGATACCTTTTAAAAGAGGTGTCGCTTGCCGTAGGGTTCTATTTAAAATTATTGGTCACAATGGCCTTGTGACGTCATCTTTGACGATTTCGTCATCTATCATCCTTAGTAGGGCAGTTAACAACCTTTAATATTCAGTTTCCAAATTTCACTTGTTTATGTATAATCGTTTCAAAGATAAGAGGAGGGGAGAGGACTTTTGAGAAGCACTGTATTTGGACCTTTGACCAACGAGGTATCATTCGACCCCCATTCCCATTTGAAAAAATTTAGGAGACGCTACCCCCGCTTAGGAGAGTAAAGTTTGGGCTATACTTTTTGTGTCAAAAGTTGTCCCCCTCATATACAATGTTGACGTGTTTCAGGTTTTTCTCGATTAAATGTTCCTTCCGGTAAGTCACTTCCATAACTACCTGAGAGACGAGGCGAAGTGGTTGGCTTCGTTTAAAATAAGCCCTGGAATTCAGTGAATTTGAAGAAAGTCTATCAATGTTATACACCTCATATATGGATGCAAAAATTCTTTGAAAACTATAACTACAAGGTGTAGTGATTAATTTTCAAAACTCAATTTTTATACTTGCTTATTAATGATTCAATTTGAATCTCTCAACTGTAGCTCTGAAAAAATAAATATATCGACAGCTGACAGTTTGGGGTGAGTAGTAGTCACAGTCTTACATACAGGTCTGAAAACTAGGACACCTTTGACGGATGGGAGGTATCACTATTTTTGGAGAAACATTCGCCATATTCATCCATTAGGAGCGTAATTGTTCTGGGGTAGAATTATTCTTTGACAGTTCGTATCGTGAACAAAACTAGCGGTTATTCATGACATTCATGACAGATATATTATTTCCTTTGGAAATATTTCAATTGAAGACATTCGTATTTTCACACAGTTGATCGGATTTGATTTGTTATTGGCTGAAAAAGTGCCGAAGAGAGGGCAGCGCTGGGTTTCAGTTTCCAGACTTCTATGTACGACCATGGTAGTAGTTTTTTGATTTCGTCAATTCTCTACAAACGTATTGTTGGTCCAAAATCTATCCGTTCAAATTTCAATATTGAAGCATTTTCTGAGAGGGTCGGTGACAATTCAGGGACCCCAATCGGCATCGTGAACTGGAGTCTAAAGTTCATCCACAGTGAAGAGAGTTCACAGAATGGATCATTGAGCACCAAATAATGGATGCTGATTTTTCGAGCAAAATGTTGATCGTCGAATAACAAATGCATTGTGTGTCACTGTGTGGTGTTGATTTTGGGCTGGTGGCATAATTGGACAAGCGGTGCTCGATATCGCGACATGAAATCACAGTTCATTTTGCCGAAATTGAATGATATTAACCCACACAGCACACGACGTCCAGTTTAGGTCCAAGTTACGTCCAAACGTCCTATGGGCATCCAATGGACGAACAGAACTGGATCTAAAGTTCCAGTTTCAGAAATTGTACGTATAATTGTCAAAAGTTTATTCCTAACTTATTTACTTTACATTTTACATAGATATGCAGTATATGGCTTCACATATTCGAAAATGTATGAATTCAATTATAAAATTTTCATTTTCTCCTTTCTCTTTTACATTACATTTAGATACATTGTCCGCTTTTTACACACATATGTGCGCTTATTATTATTTACACATTTGTATTGTATTCGTGAACTTGTGTGTGTTTGAATTGCAAATTGTTTATTTTTAATAGATATTTAAGTTTTTACGTCCTAAGCTTTGTTGATGAGAACTTGTTTCTTCGACAATAAAGTATATTTCTCTCTCTCTCTCTCTCTCTCTCTCTCTCTCTCTCTCTATGTACGTCCACTGGACGTGATATTGGAACAACTCAGACATCCATTATTATACGTATTCGAACATCTATAGGTGGCTAAATCGTTTTTGTACCTACAATAATTTTATGTACGTCCACTGGACGTAAAATATTGGCACTACCCACTCTTGGCACAGCACCGTTCGCTTTGCCACGAGTTGACGCTACCGGAACCGGATACAGGCAAGATTTAAGGTTAGAATCAAAAGTTGTCGTTCGAACTTCGAGTTGTCCAAAGGCATTGTGAAATTCAGAAGAAAAGTTTTCAAACAACGAATACCAAAATCAAACTGCAAGTTACAATTGAACTACTATGAAGAGGTGAGTAGAATAATTCTGTTTATGTAAGGCAAAGGTATATTTTATATTATTATTATTTACAGGAGCTGCTCTTCAGAGTGGTGAGAGAAATAAAAAAAAACATTGAACAGGCCATATCAAAATGTCTGAGATGAGCAAACGAACAAAAAAAGGAATTTAGTGTTTTTTGAATGATTTTTTATATGCTTGATATTTTGATTTTTTGGTTTTATTATAATCATCTCATATCATGTTTGCAACGAGAAGAGACTTTATTGTTTTTCAATTTATTTAGTTTTTCTATTTATTTTGGGTTTTGTTCAACAATAATCATATCATTTATTCTTTATGTTTATTCGGCATTGCTATGTTTCATGTTTATGTTTGATAATTTCTATATATTATATCAAGTTTATTTCAAACTCCAAATTTTCTAATTTTTTAAAGAATATTTCATTGTACATCCTGTATTACGTCCATTGTATATATTCTGTATCTACGTTCATAAGACATAAGATGTTAAATCCAGTGAGGTTCGGACATATTCTAGACATATCATCGTACGTAACTGTACGTACCATGGACGCCCCTGATGTCCATTTTGTACGTCCAATGTACATTCAATGAATGTACATGTGCTGTATGGAAATGTACCAATGTTTACAAGCCCGCAACCACGCGTTCATTGAAGGGGGAGATTCAATGCTGCATCAATAACATTCAATCACATTTATACAGAATGGTCACGGAAAATTTCGACAAACGAGGGCATGCATATGTGTAAGCAAAGCCGTGGAAGCCATTTGCCTATGTGTTTATATACCATAAATAACTCTATCCTATGTACTACATGATTCAATAAAAATGTTTGAATCAAAAGACTGAAAGCTGTATTTAATATATTCAAAATCTTTCTTAATTTTGGCATACCTCTTATTGAAGGAGAAATTCATCAACTGTCTGATATTAACTATTAGAATCCAATGAATATGCTTCTGTTCAAAGTCGAATGTACAAGATCAAAAATAGCGACATAACAAATGATACTCTCGTTCTTGGCGCAGTGTTTTTCCCAATGCCAGGACAGTATATAGTAGACTTGTCCCCAAAAGCGCCCCTATTCTCGTCATCAGAATCAGATCTGCCAGTCCCCGAGTTGCACAAGTCTGTTCTGCAAGACCTATAATAAGTCCTATGGGTGGAATCTTCGATTACTTGGTTGATGTAAGTCGGTTTGTCGACACATCCTCTCGTCATGGACGCCAATTTATTTTTAGGATCCTGAAATCATCATATTCGAAAACAATTTGAAAAAGTGCCTGAATGAAGTGTATTGGTTGAAAATGTTCAGTAGGATTCATTTATCAAATAATGAAAGAAAAATAAAAATCTTCGTTTTTGTTTTTTTTACAATATCTTCCAAACAGACATATTCACAATTTCTTTTCAGCGTGAAAATGTGCAACTTTGCCCCAATTCCCCCAAGTGCCACATATCCCTAAAACGGACAGCCTGTATATAATTGTTGTTGTATTTCAATAAATTATATTTTACGTTCTTGAATAGCATAGTTTAGAAAAATGATGGTCTCAGCCAAGCAATAAAATATAATCACCATATTGATTGATTCCATTTGTAATGGGAAAAAGTTTGTATGAAAAGGGAATCACCTTATATTCCTGCAAGACAATTATGCAGTATTTCTTATCACAGTCAGTGATATCCGTGTCAGAAGAGCCTGGATTATCAACACAATGGGTGTCAGCATCATTCTCAGTTGCAGAACATGTATAACATTTGAGAGCTAAAAATAAAATACGTGTATAAGTATGGAATAAAAAAAAAATAATGATGACCCACCCGTAGATTCGTGCACAATTAGCACAAACAATATCAAAACAATAGATTTCATGTTTGTTGGATATTCAATCTTTATAATGCTAGTTAAATCAACACACATATATCTACTATGAAATTGATTTTCTACCATAATCTTATCACTTTTCTATAGAACCAGATAAGACTTCGAATGATAATCTTCAGATGATATGGTTCGTAGAAATTAATTAATTGAAATCGAAAATTTTCAATTAAATTTCCTCAAGAATATACAGACTCGTGATGGAGTGGACGTGGAATAACCACATTTTCAATATTTTCGAAAACAAACATGAATACACGTCACTAAGTCTTTACGTTTCATATCCTTTTGAATTATTTTATTATTATACAGGGCTATTCAAATTCGAGTCTATGCATGAGGATTTCGATAACGGTAAGAGATAGAGGGATGTTTAAATGGGGCAAAGTAGCATATTTCAGGGGTCAATTATATGGATAAAAAAAATATGACCTAGCTTCTTTAGTTCTGGAGTTATACAGGAAAAATCGAAAATTTCGAAATTCTTCTTTTGTCTATATCTTTTTATTTTACGAAGATTTTTTTAAAATATTGCCACTTTGCCATAGCAACTTTCTGCAGGCTATCCAAATATCTGAATAAAAATCATATACAAGATATCGTATAAATTGGGCCACTCTCAATTTTTAATTTTCAAATACGGACCTGTATTTTTTATTGCATTTTTTTGAATGCCAAGAGTCATGTTTCATATTGATGTAGAATTTTCATCTGAATTACAGAGTGTTTTGGAAATATTGAACTAATATCAGTGATATTCCATAATTTTTTTATTCCATAACAACTGTAATAATTGAATTATATCAGAGAATGAGAGGTGAATCAGACGAATTGATTCTTTAAGAATAATTGATTTCAGAATTTCTAGATTATCTACTCCCACTACTTGTTCGGAATAATTCCAAAAGACATTTTTCTTTACCATAGTGTGATTCGAAAAGTGAGTAACAATGAAATATTTCCAAATTGGTGTCTGGAGTATGAATATTGTCATTCGAATATTTTTTTGCACATACACGTACTAGGAAGAATAAATTTTCACATTTTCGCACATTGATCATGGGTTGCGTGAACTGAAATGTGGATGAATTCTTGAAATGGACATTCTTCGTCGAATAATGTTGATTTTCTTCCAAATCCTAGGCACTCTATACCTTATTCTATGATATTTTTTTTTTAAATTAGAGCTGGAATTGAAAAAAAAAATTACTGGTAATGGTTCAATATTTCCAAAACACTCTGTAATTCAGATGAAAATGTTACTTCAATATGAAACATGACTCTTGGCATTCAAAAAAATGCAATGAAAAATACAGGTCCGTATTTGAAAATTAAAAGTTGAGAGTGGCCCAGTTTATACGATACCCTGTATATAATTTTTATTCAGATATTTGGATAGCCCACAGAAAGTTGCTATGGCAAAGTGGCAATATTTAAAAAAAATCTTAATAAAATCAAAAGATATAGGCAAAAGAAGAATTTCGAAATTTTCGATTTTTCCTGTATAACTCCAGAACTGAAGAAGCTAGGTCAGATTTTTTTTTATCCATATAATTGACCCCTGAAATATGCTACTTTGCCCCCATTTAAACATCCCTCTATCTCTTACCGTTATCGAAATCCCCATGCATAGACTCGAATTTGAATAGCCCTGTATATTTTTATTCATAATTTATTTCTATGTAACAAAATACAGGGTGTTCCATTCAAAAAAATACAACTTTGATATGTCCCACTTTTTTGAGCCACCCTGTAGACTCCAAAATAATTTCCTTATTTCGTAGTCTCAATGAATATATGTATGTACTTATAATGAAAAGGAGAAATGTCCGAAATAATCAATGGTTTGGTTTACACCTGGCTTAGACATTGTATATATATATTTTTTTAGTTAAGTTAGACTAGCTGGTTTAATATAGTACTTGATATTCGAGTCAACGATTTAAACTTTTCTTTATTTTTGTTGTTATTCACTGTTCGTGATTTATTCGAAAGAGATTTGGAAACGCTGATATGATTAGCTAGTCTTGGCTGGAAGAAACTCAAAAAAAAATTGATTCAAAAACATTCAGCAGTATAAAACAACTGTGGAATCATATATCTGTCATCATGATCTGTAATTTCCCGCACTTCT
This sequence comes from Plagiodera versicolora, assembly GCA_037013635.1. Lineage (NCBI taxonomy): Eukaryota > Metazoa > Arthropoda > Insecta > Coleoptera > Chrysomelidae > Plagiodera > Plagiodera versicolora. Next base: position 2,395,247 of record CM072991.1, on the reverse strand, counting down.
TGTTTGTTTAATTAAGGATCTTCATCCCTGAAAAAAAGGGAGTCAAAAACGATTTTTTTTTCTGAATTATGAAGGGATGTATGGGTGTATAAAGATAAAAATAATTAAAAAAATATTTTCAACATTTTAAATGAATGAGAACGATATTCCCCATCATTTTTGGTTATTTTATAACATCTCCACCATCAAAACGAACAAATATTTCGGTGTTTTTTCATTTCAGTATTGAAGTCTATTATTTAGTTAGTCAAACGTCTATCTCATTATTCTTTTAGGATTTACCGTTTTTTTGTAAATAATTTTATAACAACGTGTTGTTTTCGCAAAATTAATTTTCTTGAATTTCTCTATTCGAAATGATAAATATCCATTTTTACGAAAGACAATTTATAAAGGCCGATTCTCACTAGAGCGGTGCGGAGCGGCGCGGCGCGGTGCGGCGCGACGCGGCAAAAAGTTGTTCGCAATAGTTTGCGTGTATTTAAGTGAACCCGTCCCCACTTAAGCAGAGCGGTGCGGAGCGGTGCAGAGCGGTGCGGAGCGGTACGGAGCGTTCATCGACGAACGCTTCCAGAAGCATTGGCTCGCGGCATTGCTGCTCTGAAACGCGCCGGTCAGATGGAAAATGTAGGTATATATGTCAATATTACAATACTCTGACGAAATTTGGTATTTTGCTTGGTTAGTGGAATGCGTAAAAGATCATATAACTGATTGAATTTCTCCGAAGACATTCTAAAATATTTGTAAAATTTGCGTTCATCCATCTGCAGTCGCCTAAACAGCGTGTGAAATTCTCCTTATTCTAGTCTTGCACGGAATATGTCATGGGCCCAATATTGTCGCTTCTTTTTTCGTCTATTCTTCTCGTATTCATGACATAATGCAGCTACTAACACAAAATCTTCTGATGATAAGGATGTAGAAACCTCCTCTGGCAATTGTGAACTCATTGTCACTAATTTCACAAACTTGAAATACACACCGCTTCGCTTAAACAAAATATACAAATGTACAAAATGCTGGTTCGCGCAGCCAGGCACCGCGCCGCGCCGCTCCGCACCGCTTAGATGAGAATAGCCTGTACAAAATGACGGTTCGCGCAGCGAGGCACCGCGCCGCGCCGCGCCGCTCCGCACCGCTCTAGTGAGAATCGGCCTTTAAGGTTCGTTTTGCCGTCGCTTAGTGAAAATTAATTGTTTCTAACAATTGTGGATTTTAACGTGGAATTGATTTTATTTTAAATGACACGCCCCTCCGGAATCTCCTCCCAGATGACTGATGAAGGAAAGAGAGGGTATCATAAAGACAAAGATGGATCTAGTTCAGGGTCGGATTTATTGTTATTAGAGATTCACGGCTTGCAGAAATATATGCCGTTCGTATAATATAAACACGTCTGATAATGAACTTGAAATAACTCACATTCGGATCATACAGGGTGCGGCACCGAAAACGAAACAGATCGAATATCTTATAGACACATGTGTTGTGAAAAAAATGCAAAAACACGTCGATTTGTAAACCAAGGGGGACATCTTTCTACAATAACCTCAACTGTGATACCTCTCTCTCCTCCCCTTGGTCACTATCACCCATACAATTTAAATAGGGAAAGTACTAAGTGTGTCACATCACTGAAAAGGTAATTTGATAAGGAATTCAGCAATGTGAGTGTTCGCTACGTAACTTTTTATTTTGGCGCCCTCTTGCGGGAAAAACAACTGTTCCGTATTCCAAAGTATGATACTTCATTTGAAAGCTACTTTGAACAATTCAGAAAAAAAAGAATTAAAATTTAAAAAATGACAGTGTATGAACTCAAAAATTGGAAAGGCTTGCATAAATTTTACTCCAACCATTCCAAACTACAATAATTCACAATAGCTGCTCAAAGTGTTCTCCATTACCTGCCATACATGAGTATAAGTTAGTCTCGAAACGTTGTCTGACGTTTTGGAGCATTTCTGGAGTTATTTGACGACATTCGGTAATAATACGATGAAATTTCCCCTTATGCCAATCATCTGGTGTAGTACATAAATTGAATCCATGTAAAGAAAATCATGGACATGGATGATTTACTCATTGTAGTAAAATATGATAATTCTTCTGATGTAAAACCTTTTCTCAATCGATCTTTCCTTATTCTTCCTCATAATTCTTAAATGGATATTTCAATTTATCCATTATAGCCACATCCAGACATTCATACATGCAGAGTTTCAATTACTTATACCTGTGAAGAATTTGAAACGATTTGAAGTTCTTGACAAATTTTCGTAGGAAAAAATATTCTGAGATAGTCCTGAGAAAGTTTGGGTACTATACTATCCACAGATTGATTCGAAATTTCTTCACAATCAACATGTTTATCTACTTGGTATTCGGTCTCTATTTTATCTATGGTACCTATTTCTACTTTGATATAATCTGTTTCTGTTATTATTTGTTGAGTATATTTGTGAAATTCGAGTTTTGAATTTCTGATTCGAAAGCATTTGGTAACGACTCCTTGCTATACTTTAACAAAAATGTTTATTATATACATAGGTATTTTTAGTGATATTTTCCAATGTTAATTTTCCCACAGCGTTTTATCCATTCAAAACACCTTTTAGGATTACTCATTTTGGGAAAGGGTAAAATTTCAACTTTTTGAGATTTCCGGACTACCTTGAATCACTCTTACAGTTTTATAGTGACAATTCGTCATTCTATTCATTTCTCATTTCTCATTCATATCTATACTCCGTGTTCTAGATATACAAATATTCGTTAATGGCGGGCATTTGTAACCATAGAGGAGTTCGGCCCAAGTTGCCAACCTTATTTATTCGTGAAAAAGTCTCCCTCTTTTTTCCTCATGATTTTGCGATTTTTAGAAAGATCGTGCAATAATTAGTACACCTCAATCATTTTTTTGAGTCCTATCGTAGTTATTTTGATGAAAATAAATAAAAACTTTTGAACTGTCATATTTAGTTACTTTTAGTTCTCTAAGGTTAGATACTAACTCTATGGTTACAAATGCCCGCCATTTACGAATATTGGTATATGTGATCTAGATCAAATGAATAACTTTCTCAGGACTATCTCAGAATATTTTTTCCTACGAAAACTTGTCAAGAACTTCAAATCGTTTCAAATTCCTCACAGGTATAAGTATCACCCAATTTGAAACTCTGTATGAATTTCTGGATGTGACTATAATGGATAAATTGAAATATCCATTTAAGAATTATGAGGAAGAAAATGAATAATAAAGATCGATTATGGGTGCGTTCCATTAAGCGCTCACAACGCCCAAAACACTCATTCAGACGTTCCACATGGCGACCACGATCGTTGGGGTGGTGGCGAAAATGTCATGAATGACGTCATGATTCATGCTCACGACGACCCATCTCAATAGGTGGGTCGGCGTGAGCGTTTCGATGACGCACAGAACCAAGTGGAACGACAAAATTCGTGGTCGTGAGCGTGATCGTTGTGAGCGCTTAATGGAACGCACCCTATGTTTAACCCTCGTTCGATTGAGAAAAGGTTTTACATCAGAAGAATTATCATATTTTACTACAATGAGTAAATCATCCATGTCCATGATTTTCTTTACATGGATTCAATTTATGTACTACACCAGATGATTGGCATAAGGGGTAATATGTTTCGAGGTGGCAGGAACATGGAAATATTTCAAAATGTTTCAGAAATTTTGACGGAAGTTCTATCACACTTGTTATTGATGCCACAGAGGTTAATTTACAAATGCCATCAAACTTCCAACAACATGGAAACACATATTCTTCTTATAAACATTCAAATAATGTGGAATTTTTAGTGGGTATTTGTCCAAGTGGTGCAATAACTTATGTTTCTGAAGGATTTGAATGTTCAATTTCTGATCGAGAAGTGTTTATAATAATATAAAGCACGGAACCATAAGGAACTAGTTGGTGTATAACCTTAGAAAAGAAAAATAACTAAATATGACAGATCAAAAATTATTATTTATTTTCATCAAAATAACTACGATAGGACTCAAAAAAATGATTGAGGCAGATTTTTTCACGAATAAATAAGGCAACTTGAGCCGAACTACTTAATCTTAATTAGGCATTCCAAATCACGTGACATTCAATATGGCGAGAGTAGGCACACAGCTGTTTGAAGTGACGTCATTACGGCATTATTTCCGAAATTGTGTGAGTTTGTTGTTGATGATAGAAGTTTTAAGATGCAGAGTGTATATTTAAGGACATTATTGTTGGAAAATCCAGATATTGGTGAAAGGTAAGCTGAAAACCCAATTTGTTTTTTGTTTACACAACATTTTGTTTCCCATATGTGAAGTGGAATGTTTATTTACAGATACCGAATGAAGCTGAAGATAATAAATGATGTAGACCCTTTTACATTGAACATCCAGGAATTGGGTAGTTCAATTCATGGAATTCCACCTATTACAAATATAGATATTGTTTCATATTTGTGCTCACCCATAGCTATCACACCAAAGAGCAAATGAAGGCCTACAAAAGCTTGCATTCATTCAAGTATTTTGAGTCAGGCTTTGTTGTGAATGTGGGGACAAAAGTGGTGAATGGTTTCTACACTGTAGTTGGAAAAGTAAGGTTTGTTCATTTCTATTGACTTGTTTATTCAGCAATTTTTTAAGGTCAAACATTCTCAGAGAGGAAATAAGAAACCATTAGAAGTTTGGTGCATTGTGGCCAAAGATGAAAGTGTATTAACAGCACATTGCCCATGAATGGCTGGACACAGTGAAGTTTGCAGTCATGTGGGTGCACTTTTATTTGCAGCTGAATAAAATGTACAATGTAAATACAATAAAAGTTATAACATGTTAACTGCAGACTCTCTGATTTTTTAGTTATCGATTCAGTAAGATCGTCCCTCTTAATTGCTGCTATCCATAGCCTTTCAGACAATTCGTTTTTATCCGTTAGAAACCTGTGGCTTAAAACTGCAGGCACTAAAAAGAATTTTACATCATCCTTGGAACGACTTCCACAGTTGACTAAAAGGCATGTAACAGGCATTTTTAGTGAGAATACCACTAATAAGCTCTAAACAATATAAAAAATCATTTGATGCAGTCACGAAAACAAAAATCTCACAACTTTTAGATCAATTTATAACAACAATATGTAAACAAAGCATTGTGTGCCTACTCCCACCATATTGAATTTGTTTTGACAGGTCGTTGGAATGCCCTATCACAGGCCCTATTAGGCATTCCAAATCACGTGACATTCAATATGGCGAGAGTAGGCACACAGCTGTTTGAAGTGACGTCATTGCGGCATTATTTCCGAAGTTGTGTGAGTTTGTTGTTGATGATAGAAGTTTTAAGATGCAGAGTGCATATTTAAGGACATTATTGTTGGAAAATCCAGATATTGGTGAAAGGTAAGCTGAAAACCCAATTTGTTTTTTGTTTACACAACATTTTGTTTCCCATATGTGAAGTGGAATGTTTATTTACAGATACGGAATGAAGCTGAAGATAATAAATGATGTAGACCCTTTTACATTGAACATCCAGGAATTGGATAGTTCAATTCATGGAATTCCACCTATTACAAATATAGATATTGTTTTGTATTTATAGTGCTAACCCATAGCTATTACACCAAAGAACAAATGAAGGCCTACAAAAGCTTGCATTCATTCAAGTATTTTGAGTCAGGCTTTGTTGTGAATGTGGGGACAAAAGTGGTGAATGGTTTTTACATTGTAGTGGGAAAGGTAAGGTTTGTTAATTTCTATTGACTTTTGTTTATTCAGCAATTTTTTTAGGTCAAACATTCTCAGAGAGGAAATGAGAAACCATTGGATGTTTGGTGCATCGTGGCCACATTTTGCACATTGCCCATGAATGGCTGGACACACTGAAGTTTGCAGTCATGTGGGTGCACTTTTATTTGCAGCTGAATAAAATGTACAATGTAAATACAATAAAAGTTATAAAATGTTTACTGCAGACTCTCTGATATTTTAGTATCGATTCAGTAAGATCGTCCCTCTTAATTGCTGCTATCCATAGCCTTTCAGACAATTCGTTTTTATCCATTAGAAACCTGTGGCTTAAAACCGCAGGCACTAAAAAGAATTTTACATCATCCTTGGAATGACTTCCACAGTTGACTATAAGGCATGTAACAGGCATTTTTTAGTGAGAATACCACTAATAAGCTCTAAACAATATAAAAAATCATTTGATGCAGTCACGAAAACAAAAATCTCACAACTTTTAGATCAATTTATAACATAACAATATCAGAAACAATATGTAAACAAAGCATTGTGTGCCTACTCCCACCATATTGAATTTGTTTTGACAGGTCGTTGGAATGCCCTATTGCCAGATTTCCCGCACTTTTATTTGTCAATTTTGAAAATATAGGTTATGTCACCGGCTTTCGTGTTAAACTACGACGTATTTACTGGTTTCTTTATATTGTCTATCTTTGCTTAATGTGATCAGTTTCAATAAAAGAGAAGTGAATAATATGGATTTACCATATTTAGCTGAATATGCCAAAACTGGTAGAGCATCCTGCAAAGGATGTAAGAGCCCTATAGGCCAAGGACAATTACGTATAGCTGTGATGGTCCAGGTAATAAAATGCCTTGAAGCTTATTCTATATTCATCATAAAAATTACTGTTATTGCTCCGTTTGTATTTTTAAGTCTCCATTCCATGATGGAAAAAACCCAAATTGGCATCATTTCGAGTGTTTCTTCAAGAAACAAAGGCCAAAAACTACTGATGATATTGACCATTTTGAGGCTTTGAGGCTGGAAGATCAAGATAGAATCAAAGCACGAGTTGGTATTGCTAATGTAGCTATTTTACCTGATAAAAAAGGCAAGAAAAGAGCTGGTGACCCTTTGTCTAAATTTGAAAAGGAAGCTTTGAAAGACTTTGAAATTGAATATGCCAAGTCAGGGCGTGCTATATGTAGAGGCTGTGAGATCAAAATACTCAAAGATGAAATTCGAATCTCCAAGAAAGATTTTGATACAGAAATTGGCAAAAAATATGGTGGCCAGTCAATGTGGCACCACGTAAAGTGTTTTGCTCAACTAAGGAGTGATCTGGGATATTTTGAATGTGGGGATAAGTTACCTGGATTTCAAAGTTTGAAAGATGAAGATAAGAAAAATGTTATAGCAAATATTCCGTAAGTAATACATGAAGTGGTTCTTGATTTTTTTTTTTATTTTGGTTATTTCAGTGCTATCAAGCAAGAAGATTTACTACCTGTGGCTAAAAAAGTCAAGACAGAGGATGAAGTAGATGCAGATTCAAAAGAAGAAGAGTATAGGAAGCAAATAAAAATTATGTTTAAATATAGAGATAAATTAGATAGAGAGCTGGGAAATGATGAGTTGAAAGAGTTGATATTATATAACAAACAAAATTTACCAAATCCACCTAACAAACAAAATGTGAGTTGAAAAAATATACTTGATGCAATTGGAAATGAAAAATACTTATTTATTATACAAGGGAAAAAAGTATTAGATTTAAAAAAAGTTGAAATCTAATATTTTTCTTCTGTATATTACACAATTTCTGTGATGGGGAAAACAACAATTTGATATTGACAAAATGTTTATATATATCACTTTTTTCCCGGGTAATTTCAGTGATATATAAGTGATATTTTTTTACCTGTCAACAGATATAAAATGTCAACCTTTTTTCCTGTCACAGAAAAAAATCTATATATACATATTTTTCAGATGTTAGATCAACTAGCTGATTTGATGACCTTTGGTCAACTTGTCTTTTGTAAAACCTGCAAAGGGGGTCAGCTTGTGTACTCTAAAGGGGGTTACACATGCACTGGAGATTTGACTGAATGGACAAAATGCACAGAATTCATCAAAATCCCTGATAGGAAGCCTTTTAAAGTACCAAAGGAATTGAAGAAGAAGCACAAGTTCCTGAAAGATTACACTTTTGTGGCAAGAACCAGGGTGATTAAGGATGTTAAACCTACCACTAAGGTTAAAAAAGAAGAGACAGACACCGAGTAAGTATATATCATTATTACAATAAACAGTGTTCACAACAATGTTTGGTTAAAGTCCACATTGAACAGTTTAATGGCAAATTTCTTCAATAATGTGACACATATATCAGGAAAGAACCCATCATGTATTCATCCTGAGGACCTTGAAAATGCAGTGTTTTTCAAATATACAAATTTGACCAATTTGGTCAGCCATTAGTGAATTGACGACTGTCAAACCACAGCAAATGTCGGATGGATTTGACGCGCACGTTTATTATATGAAAAATAATTCGGACTTCAAAGTGGAATATCTGGAAAATTATATAATTCTTCATGATAATATTGCCAAATTCGTATTTCTCGAACCAAAATACAATAGTACAACAAAAAAATTCAGCAGAACCCTGATCACTTAATATGTGGACTTACCGAATGTTTTATAGACTAAAACTATGGACTAACTTTCTTTATTAATTGAAGTATGAAGATTTGTATGCTACAATGGTGGATTGGTTATCAGTACATTCCTGAAAGACATGCATAATAATAGTAATAAAAAAACATTAATCACAACAATGCTTACTACAATGTGGTGAGTACAAGAATGTTTTAGGGTAATATTTGGAGCATTTGGTTTAATATTTTAAAGACAGTAGAACATTTTATCAAAAACTTCAAATGTAACAATAATATCTTCATCCTATTTTTTTGAGAATTAAATAATAGTATTTTAGAATTTTCCTGATGATGTGGTGGAACGACTTGTTCAAAACGTTTACTGGATATTTTTTCCAAGTTGAAATCTATTAGAGTAACAATTAGAGAAACTTCACATAAACAAGAGAGACACATCACTTTTCTCCTGAATTTATTTCCCTCCACTGTTCCCACCACTTCCAATCGTCTCTATGCCAGACACATTTGGGACGGTAAAGAATAAAGAGGCGGTCTTTGATGGACAGTGGTGGCAACAATATTGGAAATTTAATCAACGAATCTTTAAATAGATTCAGTTATTGTTAAAAAAATAAATACTTTGGTTTTATTATCTCCCATAAAAAGTATTTCTTTCGCTAATGTCCATATCAATGGTTAATAATGTTTGATAATTGTGTCATTTTCGAGGCGAAAACTGAGAAACAGATTTGAACTAACCTAAATTGAATTGAATAAATGATTCAGTTTGATTTGTTCAAATACTTATCCCAACATCCATGTGCAACTTTATTATCGAATATCTTTCTTCAAACTATTTGAGCAGTGCTATCTCCATTTTATGCTGGCTATTCTTTTAGTTCACATTAAATTCCTATGTGGAATCCGATCCCGTATGTTATTTATTACATCATCCATATAGTTGTGCAATTTGGTTTACACATAACAAATTTTGTTATGAGTCATTAATTCTATTGTCAAAACTGAAGTGGAGTTAGATGTCACGAATTATCTGATGAAAAATTAAAATGATTCACTATATATTTTCCAAGTTATAATTATGAGAAACTTTTGCAATAAGAACCATGATCCTCATTTTATTTTGCCCTCTATGAGTAAATGAACCACTTTTTTCCCTGCTAAATAAATGCATTACTGGGAGTAATTGGAACTGGAAATTAGATACATGACGCGATTTTACTCAAATGTTAACTCCAGACAAAATAGTACACTCTTCTATTTCAAAATCATTTCTCTCAGTTTAATGAATTCATAATTCGGAACCATCGTATATGTTGCTTATGTGAAAAAAATATAAACCCAAATAAATAAACTATAGTATCGCAATAACATTGCATAGTTTTCGATATTAATCATTACCAATTTTAATTTTTCTGAATTTCAACATGGAATGTAAACTTTTGATAGGATTTTGGTACAGGAATTATCGAATAAGCTTAACCCAGAATACGGCTATTTTTATATTGAAACAATCAAAAATCCTAGGCCTCGAGTAAAGAGAGACCGGCCACCATTATACGACATGGAATTCGTCATTTTGGGTAAACCCCCGAAAGGAAAAGACGAAATCAAAAAGGCCGTCATGGCTATGGGCGGAAAAATCGTGACCAAGATAAGCAGCACCGTGATGGCCATCATCTCCACCGCCGAAGAGGTCGAAAAGATGAACAGCAGGATGCAAGATGCTGAAACCGAACAAATACATGTGGTAGGCGAGGATTTCTTGAACGAAGCACCGAAGAATTCCGGAAAAATACCCGATTTGGTCATCAAAAAGAGTATCTGTAATTGGGGATCGGATGTGAGTATAATTGGGTAATATAGATTTATTATCTTGAGGAGACAAAATATCTCATTCATAAATCTGGGTTTGTTTTGTTGCAATGATTCAAAGAGACGTTAATGTGTAACACGAAGACTACCAATCGGAGAGTTGGATATTTTAAATAAGATGAAATACCATCTTATCCCGATAAATTTTATTTTGGTAGAAAATTTGGAGAGTTTGCTTCTACCAATTTTAACATTTCATCTCTTTCTTCATAGTCAGTAGCTGTACTTGAATAAGATATATGAATTGTAATAGTAAAAAAAATATTTTTTTTGATATTGTTTATTTTACTTACGATAACAGGTATTTGTCAATGATCTGAATAAATACTCAACATAGGTTTGTTCCAACACGTCTTAAAAACTGTCACAACATGGTCACGCTCATGCGCAATTGATTTAATCTGTTCCAACCGAGAAGTGAGAAGTGTTAATGATAATGTCTTCCGTTCGAATCAAATAAGAAAAAATTTATATGAGTGATGGAGATACTGATTATTTACACGAAACAAGTAAAGACGATTTTGATATTCAGTACAATGAAACGAGGGTCAAAAATCGAAGAATGTTCCATTTTCATATTATTTCAATCATTGTAACCAAAGATTATTCTAAAACAAAAGAACAATAAACTCAATCTTGTAGAACGTGGGTAGCCAAAAACCGTCAATAAAATCGATCCAACCCTAGAATGTACCGTCATGAAACTATGCGAAACCATACAGAAATGCTTTATGGAACAAATCTTATATCGATCACATGTCAGATGTGAACTGAAATGCTGAATGACATGCTATTGAATTTGTATCTCTCTTCAAGCATTTCACACCTTTTGTATCAATGATAATAATCTTTCGGATAAAAATGGTCTGAACACTAGAGAAAGTTGATTGGTTGATTATTTTTCTACATTTATTTTCTATATATTTGACACTTATAAACAATTTTTTTGCTTCGATTCACAGAATAACACAATAAAATAGTCAATCTACGGTCGTTACACTACAATCTCATTGATAAAAGAGACGCATCGTTTGAATTGAATGATTTTATGGATATATCCATGAAAATATTCGATAATCTAGTTATTTCAATAAAACATTCACAATCAATGATATATTAATCATAGAAGGCAGTAGTTCTGTATGTTGATAGTTTTGTCTCCTTAACATAATGAGCCTATGGGTAATATAAATCACATAATGATGCGCTGTATCAAAAAATCTCGTAGCCCAACAGTCGACTACCTCCGGAACCGTCCACCAGCCACAAATCGAAATCGCGCAGCATCTACACCAAATCGGTGCCCAGCAAAGTGACCTTGAAGCTCAAGGGCGGTATGGCCGTCGATCCAGACTCTGGTCTGGAAAACACGGCACATGTCTACCAATGCGGCGAAGACAAGTACTCCGTCGTACTAGGCCTCACCGACATCCAAACCAAGAAGAACAGCTACTACAAGCTGCAGCTGCTAGAAGCCGACGGTGGTCACAAGTACTGGGTCTTCCGATCCTGGGGACGCATTGGCACCACGATCGGCGGTGAGTATCATTGTATTCATCATAAAACTTGATTTTAGTAAATGACTTGTTTTATATACTAGAATATGCACTCAAGTGATTTAACCATTGTTTTGTGCAAATACAATTTCAATACAGATACCAATTAAAAATACTAATTACAATTTCGAATACATTTACAAATAAAAATTTCTAAAGCAGTAAGAGGAAGAAAGAGATATTTGGCAGTGTCATACATAGTTGATATTAAACGCTTCCATCTGCATTTCTAATTTACAAGATTTATGAATAATCTTATACACTGTGTCCAAGATAAGGATGTCTATCATGGGGATCTCGGAAACCATAAGAGATACGGAGATGGTTGAATTAGAGAAAAGTTGCGCATTTCCAAATCTAACAATGTGCCGTTCAGAATGTTCCGAAATTCCAATTAGTTCCGGAAATATGCCTGAAAAAACGAAATTTGCCGATTTCGTTTTAATTTTTTTCTGACATTATTTGAATGGATACAAGAAAACAAAAGACACTTTCTCATTGCCATTTTTTAATCCCTACAAAACAGCTTTGAGAGATTTTCCGTATGACGTTTCGTTTCTTATGCTATAGAAACGCTGTTGAAGCTGGTCGTATGTATTCAAGTAACTATCCAGAGAGAAAAAAAACCCAGTTCAAAAATTTTCGAACGTTTGGTTACGAATCTTAAGTAGTATGGTGCGTTCATTAAATCGGTATCGTCAAGAAATAAGCCCTGCAATGAAGAAAAAGAGAATAATGTAATATTAGCTGTAACTGAAAATCCAGAAATATCACTCAGAGAAATTGACAATACCACTGGAATAGCGAAATCTACTGCTCATTTTATTTTGAAAAAACAGAAATTCCACCGTTCAAATTCAGAATCTGTCAAGGCCTCAGACCTGGTGACGAGGAAAGGCGAAGAACATTTTGTGAATGGTACACCATAAGATTATCTGGTCGGATGAGAGTATGATCACAAATAATGGAATTTTTAACCGGAGAAATACCCATTATTGGTCAAGAAACAATCCCCGAGTACACCGAATGGATAGACATCAGCACCGTTTTGGTTTTAATATGTGGGTTGGGATATTTGGAACATATTTAATAGGCCTCTTTTTTACAACCTCAGAGCATTACCGCAACTTATTAGAAAGCGATTTGGAAGGAGCCTCGGACAACTTATCGCTTGCTAAGGTGAAAAACTGTTGGTTTCAGCAGGATGGTGCGCCTGCGCACAATGCCCTAATAGTGCGCGAGTATCTATCAAACAGATTTCCGGAAAAATGGATAGGTACATATTCAGCAGTTTCGTGGCCCCCTCGTTCGCCGGACCTCACTCCGCTAGATTTTTTCTCTGGGGGTATTGCAAAAATTATGTTTACCGCCGTTTTTTTGATACTGAGGATCATCTTAGAAGACTAGTTCTTGAAGCGTTCGAGAGCATTACACCTGATATGTTAAGAAATGTTTTGAGTTCAACAGTTAGAAGGTGTTATCTATGTTTAGAAAATAATGGTAATTTTTTAATGTTTGAACATTCTCTATAATAGAGATAAGTTTTTTAGTTTCTAGTCAGTAGTTCTTAACTAAATTGGTCTCGTCGGTGATGCTTCGCTTACTAACTCGCTTACTTCTCTGGAACACCGTAGAAGGGTTGGCGATCTATCTCTATTCTATAGATATTTTCATGGGCGGTGCTCTTCTGAAATATCAACAATCGTTCCTCCTTTGGCGGTCTCTTCGAGGTTAACCCGTCAAGTCCAGTCAGAAGTATCTGGAGAACAGAAAGACAGATCATTTCGAAAATTTGTGAGCGTGGATAATCAAACTTGCTGTTCTCCGGAACTTATTGGAATTTCGGAATTTTCTAAACGGCACATTGTTAGACTTGGAAATGCGCAACTTTTCTCTAATTCAACCATCTCCGTATCTCTTATGGTTTCCGAGATCCCCATGATAGACATCCTTATCTTGGACACAGTGTATATAAAATTCTCGTGTCACAATGTTCGTTCCCGTACTGCTCCGAAACGGCTTGACCGATGCTTATGAAATTTTGTGAGCATATTGAGTAGGTTTGAGAATCGTCCAACATCTCCATCTCATACCCCTTAGTGATAAGGGTTGTCCACCCTTGACATTTTTCTCCAATTTTTAGACATTTTTTTAATTTCTTATTTTTTTTATTATGTCGCATTAAAAAATACATACATCCCTAAATTTTCACCCTTTTATCGCCAACCCCTATTTTTTAATAGCCATTTTAGTAATTCAATCATTTTTCATCCCCGGTCGATAATTAATCGTCATTTAATTAGTTATCCCCGCCAGTTGTCTACAGGTGTCACTTCTGACCCAGTAAACAGCACGGAGTAGGGATGAGAAAGAAGCCCGTCTCCTGTTTCTCTCACAATAAGACTTCTCTCACTCCCCACACAGTTGTCGGCCATCATTACTGTTTATGCATCAAGTGTAGTAGTAACGTTGACAATTATTATTTTGCTATCTAGAAATTACTTTAACAATTATTTATATGGCAAAACAACGTTTGAGTGGGCTGGCATAGGCCAATGCTGGGCCAACGCTATGCCTCCTCAGAAATGAAATATTTGATTTATGGTGTCTGCAGGTAACAAAACCGACTCTTTACCATCCCTCCAGTTGGCACAACAAATTTTCATGGAACACTATGAGGATAAGTCGGGTAATCCTTGGCACAGACGACACAAGTTCGTCAAGGTGCCGGGGAAGATGTATCCTATTGACGTCGACTACGGAGAGGAAGACTCTCAGAAATTGGATATTGTGCAGTCCGAGTCGAAATTGGCTCAGCCCATTCAGGATTTGATAAAAATGATTTTCGATGTGAATACAATGAAGAAACTCATGTTGGAGTTCGAGTTAGATACCGAGAAGATGCCATTGGGTCAGGAAAAGTTTTTTATTTTTTTTTTCATGAAATCTTCACAATTTTCTTTTTAGGTAAGCTAAGTAAATCTCAAATCCAAAAAGCATTCGGGATTTTGAGCGAGTTGCAGACTTTGGTGAATAATAACGGGGAACATGCCAAATTCATTGATGCTTCAAATAGATTCTACACTTTTATTCCACACTCGTTTGGAGTGGAGGATCCTCCTATTTTGAAGGATCCGGAAGTGATAAAAGTAAGTAATAGAAATTTGTTTAACCATTTCTTGGTACCGTTAATTTTTTAGCAAAAATCGGAAATGTTGGATAGCTTGATGGAATTGGAAATCGCATATAATTTGATGAAATCATCTGGAGGTGAACATACTGTTGATAGTTACTATCAACAGTTGAAAACGGAAATATCTGTGTTGGACAAAACTTCAGACGAGTACGCGATTATTGAAGAGTATGTGCAAAACACACATGCGGAGACTCATAGCAATTACGAGCTGGTTATCGATGAAGTTTACTCTGTCAAACGTCAAGGTAACGTAAATTATTCGACGAAAAAAGCTGGTCTTGCGATCTCAATCAGTCTGCTGTTGATAAAACTACAAAAAGCAAAATATAATTTTCAATTACTAAAAAGAGAGTTTTTTGACTTAGTTTTATAAAACTTCAATTCGTAATAAGTTTTGAAATATTAGGACAATCGAAATCAGAAGTATAACCATTTTTGAAGATGTTTTTGCTACTGATGTATGGTGTTTTGAATGGAAAAAAAATAGGATTTCAGATATTCTTTAACTGAAAATAAAACTTAGTAGACTAGTGAAAATCAGGTAATTCAAAATTGTAAACATTACAGCGAATAAAATGTAGAATGAGAAATAATAAGAATGCACCAATGAAATAACATGTTTACTACTGTTACGTTTACTCTGCCTGAGGCGAAAAAAATGACCATCGGGTTGCCACAGCGATAGTAGGGGTGGGTTGTGATACAATCGATGTTTACCTAGGGCGCCAAGTAATTTTTATTATGCCGATCAACATGAACAGAACTCAAAATAAACTCAAAATCACTGAGAAGTTGATGAGTTTATCGTTATTCTGACTCTTAAGAAGGTGTTTTTTTCCTATATCAAACAACTATTTGATGAATACAAAAAGGACATTTATTATGGCAAAAAAAAAAGAAATATTATATAGATGATCAAGTTAATTATCCCTAACTCTTGCAAGAACATCCAAGCCGGGAATAAGGAGTAATTTAAATAATAATACGAAAGAAATCTCAGTCCGAACTGAGGTACAAAAAAAATCTTATGGTGAAATGATGAAACAATACTTTGATTATCGGTCATGGATACTATGGATAAATAATAAATTTCCCACAGCGGGGTACTCCAGTGAATTCCAGGAGAGGTCCTGGCCCACTGAAATTTGGTGGAGACGGCACTGGTGTTTGATACTCCCAGATTTTCAAACCCAACCAAATATGGAAGTGCACTCCGGACTCACTCTAAGGGCAGCTTTTGGGGCTTGGCTCAATTTGATCAAAATTCCAAGCAGGAAAAATTACGAGCACACAAAAAAACCTCTAGAACAGATTCCTCTTTGTTAAGACGTTTTTGATACTCCAGCCTAGTCGTAATATCCGTAAAACGTGGAAAATTGTGGGACTTCAACTAGATGCAGATCGACAATACCCCCAATTACGATATTTGTGAATTTGTAAATTATCCATCTCAAACGGTACTTTGAAACTTCAAAAAAACTATCTTCAATTCACCAAGTTCTGACTAGTGCCAAGTTCTCTGCTCAACTCTCTCCTCGCTAGCCGCTAGCGAAAAACCTATCCTTTTTTCGCTCGGTGCTATATTCATTCGAAACGAAATTTTCGTTTCACTACTTGAATGAAATATGTGATTTCACTGGGCATTCTTTTCTTATTCCTGATTTTATTTCATTTGCTGTATAAACCCTTCGTATTAGTTGCCAATTTAGAATAGAATCAAGCAGTCAAATAGTCAATGAGGTTTGCAAACAGTCCCTTTTTTAGTTGAATCAAAAATTCCATTTCAACTAATTTCCTCGAATTTCCTGATGAGTTATTTAGGTATCACAACTTATCACAACAAATTTTCAATTTCATTCGAACCACGATAAAAATGAAAAAACTGTTGTCCCAATCTCGAGTTCATCTGTGAATATGTACTGAAAACTCCGATAATCTTATTGTTTTTCAGGCGAAGACAGACGTTTCAAGCCATTCCGTAAATTACCTAACCGCAAGCTCTTGTGGCACGGCTCTCGAGTCACCAACTACGCCGGCATTCTGTCCCAGGGGCTTCGCATAGCGCCTCCAGAAGCTCCCGTCACCGGTTACATGTTCGGAAAGGGGGTCTACTTCGCCGATATGGTTTCTAAATCAGCGAATTATTGCTGCACTAACACTCAGAACCCCAAAGGGTTGATGCTGCTTTGTGATGTTGCCCTTGGCAATGTGAGTAGGAATCATTGAAATATATTGATATCTAATGTGTTGAAAATATTCCATCTTCAGTGTAGGAATTTGATTAGAATGAATAAATATTAGACAGCATTACTGTTTCTCCTCGAAAGTTAAAGGGGGAATATCGTTTGACGTCTCACTGCATCAGTTTTCATGCGGGCAGTTGTTCGAATCGTCGGTGTGCGGAAAAATGTTCAAGAATTAAATGATTTTACATGAGATTAGTATTTGACCAAAGTAAATTGAATCGATTCAATTCGTTATATTAACATGCAATTTTCCTTCATAGTTTTCGACTATGTTGACCACAATTTTTTCGTGACTCATAAGGTACATGTCGTTTCATCAGGAATACACTGAATAGTGAAAACTTTGATACACAGTAATAGTCGTCACCGTGGTTTTTTGTTCTCCTCATATCATAGATACGCCAAAGGGTTAAGAACTACTCGTACCTTTAGTCTATTCTCTCAGCAGTTCGACATACTGAATGCACACTTGTTGTGCAGCCCAAGGTTTATCATGATCACCACTATTTTCAACGAAGTACACAAGCGTGACAAATATTTTTGATAAATTCTACAGATTCGAAAATGAAAAAGTGTTGCCATGGAAGAGGATAAACATGTTATAATTTTTTATATATTAATGTATCAAGTATTTCGGAGAAATAATCTCAATGCAATTTATAAAATATCACTTGGGAATAAATATATAATATAATAATAAGCGATACGCCATCTGGTGGCACTAAAAATAACTAGAAAAGTTGACATAGTTCTTATGTTTGGTATATCGTGAATAGATAGATGAAATTCTGTTTACATTAAGGTCACAGTCGAGCATAGAGCAAAATTGAAACGTGATCTCACATAATCGATTTCATTTGGCACTTCCCAACAAAAAACAGCTGAAAAATCAAATACTATAAACTCATATATTCAATCCATGACATAAACCATCATCTTGTCAACAGTAGAAGAATTCAATTTTCTTCATGATATTACATGTCCAGCATTCAAAACTTCTTCACCTTCATGAACACTGAAAGTGTTTGTGCCTTTAAAGTACCCTAAACTGAATTTCACCATTTGAATCTAAAAACAAAACAAATCATCAGAATACTGTATACATTTTGATCGAACCATTCACATTCACAACAGTATTCTAACCTCGTATTATTTTCAATAAAATACAATGAATAAAACAAATGATTACCACTTTTAGAAAAATGAAAATACATACACATTGACTGCAAGCTCACTGCGAAAGTTTGAAATGTCTTCATTTTCTTGATAAACTCACACTTTATTAAGAAAAAACACATACAACCTACTGCAATGAAACTAACCAATTTCAACATTTATGGTTCTGTGACTGTCCACTTTGGCGCTGCAATCTTAAATTCATTCGCCAACAAGCTATTTTTGTCCTCTAGTCTCCCAAGGTTTCTTCAAACCAAATTCACATTCAGAATGAACATACTCCCATTAGCTAAGAACATTTCAAAACACCAAAATTATGTCGGATAAAACAGAAAAATTAAAAAATCCATCATCAGCATAATTAATCAATAGCTCAAAAAACGGTTAGAAATAAATTCAGGAAAGTTCAAAAAAACTGTTCAGAAAGTAATTACAAATGGAGAAATGATATAATATACAGGGTGTTTCATTAAAAATTGAAGACGATTCTGGTATTTGGTAGGAGCGGCAACGTTGCATTGCTGAAAATATTTCCAATCGATGGATTACACGTGCTCATTTGAGTAGCCAAGTATGTCAGGTCCCGTTTTTCAGATACGTCCATGTATATTTTTTGTAGTGATACAAATAGTTGGCATGTTTCATACGTTAACTGAATTTCCTAATGTCACCACCACTGCCAAGCACAAAATGGATCGCCTCTTCAACCCTTCCTACCACTCCGTGTTTGGCATATGGACGTGGGGTTATAACTCACTTGCTTTCCATGTTACTCTCATAGATTTTTCTTCCCACCCCAATTTTTTTTTCAATCTACATATATACATATTGAGCACTTCTCAAAATATTTTTTTTCAGATGTATGAGAGACAGCAAGCAGAATATGTCGAGAAACTGCCCAAAGGAATGCACAGTTGCAAAGGTGTTGGTCAGACCCAACCAGATCCTAAAAAAGTTAAGAAAATTGAAGATATTGAGGTACCTTTAGGAAAGGGTATCAAAAATCCAGGCGCTGGAAAATCTACTTTACTCTATAACGAGTATCCTTTTTCCATCACGAATCATCATTGTGTTTTTTCAAAATTCGTTGTGTTGTTTTCCTTAATGTTTTTTCAGGTATATCGTATACGATGTCGCGCAAGTCAACGTCAAGTATCTTCTGAAGATGCATTTCAAATACAAATTTTAGGTTAAGTTACATCACTCCTAGTTTTACGAGCTCCAGTTATTCCTGTTTGTGTTACCTGTTATCATGTATTTACGTTGTTTTTGTTTCACTTTTCCGTTGAAAGCTATTTTTTCATGAATAAATCGTGATTTCGCGAACACATCAACTATTGTCTTTGATTTCACAAAGTCTCTGCAAGAACAAGTTATGATTGTTTATGATTCAAATTGAAAGTGAAATGCTTTAGATTATAGACAGTGTGTACATAAAGTAAGAAATGACCTCATTATCTAGAACAGGAAAAGCATCTCGAAAAAAATTCGGACATGTTGATTCTTGTTCGGAAATGGGCACGTTTTGAAGTATTTTTTTCAAATGATATCCCATACTTTTGACTGCCATAATTCTCAAGTGTCTCATTGTCTCACTGTCTACTAAAGTTGGACAGTTTGATTGAAATTTTTTCAATTAAAAAATTTCATGAAATGGAATAACCCTTTCGCATCGTTGGGAAGTGTTATCAACTCTGAATTTCGGTGGCAACCTAGATACTTCTTATTTCACCCTTGTGGTATCCTGTTACCTAGCAACCCTTACTATTTGCTAATTAATTGTAACCATGACAACACGAATATTTGTTGACATTGACAACTTATCTGCGATGTGTCATGTTCAGACGATATAAACTTTTTTGAAAGATGTGTGAAACTGAGTTGGAAGGAGACGTCAAAGAACTGAAAATAAAATCAATTATAGGCTTCGATGGTAAGATTGCTGTTGAAAAATTCTAACTGTGCTTGTTTATGACGATATTCCTTTGCACAGGCAGCACGAATAACGGCCTGATCGTTCATCCAAACGGCAAATACATTCTCTATCCTTTGGGAAATAAAGTAGTAGTGCAAGAATGGAGCACCAAAAAACAAAAGTTTTTGGTGGGGCACACAAATATCATTTCTTCCATAGCTGTGTCGAAATCTGGAAAGTATATTGCTAGTGGGCAAATTAATCACATTGGATTCAAGGTGAATATTTTTTCCGGCCTTTCGCATTAGTCATGCGGATTTTGATGAAAATTTTTGTTACTATTTTCGCGTACAGGGGGTGTTTTTGGGGGTCACCCCTGTCGCTTGGGTCTTATTCAGGAAATATAAATATAATAATTTCAATTAATGAATGAAATACAAACTGAACATATGATTCAATGATACTTTGGATGGCCTTTCCTTCAATAAATATTCAGTGATACAAACAAAAAATATAATTGCTCACCCCTGAACACACAATTATTCTGGAAACCCAGTCTTCAGGAGGAATGAGGGGTAATCAAGAAGAATTGTAGCATAGGCGTACGAAACTACCCCTTCGGACGCCTATCTACCATTTTAGACTAACTCAGGACTCTCTGAAGACTAAGTCAGGACTCTCCCTGAAGTCAAGAATCTCCTAAGAACCCTATCTTCAATTACTTCTATTTGTTTTGCTTGTTGTGGGTACATGACTGAGTTCAACGTGAGTATTCTCGTATCGTAAAAAAATATTTGATAATTAACTTGAAATAACTTACATTTAAGTCATGTAAGCACAACCGCGCCTAGGAAGGCCAAATATGAGTTTGTTCAGTTATAGTGGGTGATTATTATTTTCGGACCATGCCTTGTGGTGCTTGTGACACTATTTACCCATTTTGGTCCAAATAACTCGAATTTGGTAATATTATCATGGGGAAATCAATACTTTTCGAAATATTCTACTTTGGAGTCTACATGATGTTCCTTAAAGATATGCTAATATTTGAAGAACTTATGTATGTCCTAAAAGTCTTAACTTTTGAGGTGATGAAATCAGTTTTTTGATAATAGCTGAGATAATATTTTAGACATCTTTAAAAAATTTGTTACATGTCTTGTATGCATCAAGGTGCATTTTGTGATGTACGAAATTTTTCCTTTTCTCTACCAGTGGCTTCCGTAAGAGTTGTGCAGTGAATATTTTGGAGAAAAAAATACTACGTCACTGCTTACTTCCAGAATAAATATTTCTTTTAAGGTCCTCATTCATTATTGGGCAAATTTAATCTTATGGATTTTCTTTGTCTGACCCATTGTTTTCGCTTGAGAAATTAAAAATTGTTTTACTTCAGGATCTATTCCTCAAAAATCTAATGCGGCGTGAAAATGTTTGTGCTTGATTTCGAGCGAAAACTCGCGCGTGTTTCAAAGACCAGATCCACGAATACTTTACGCTATTTTTTCTTTGGTGCCACATTTTACGTTTGAACAAAGTTTTGCATTTGTCAGTTATATTTTATTTGACGTTTACAAGGTACTCCTGTCAGATCAATAATCAAAAATTTGTCATTTAGATTTCACGTTTCTCGTTCCTTCGTTGATATTGCTATGGTAACTTAAAAAAACGCGCGTTTTTTAAAGTTCGATTTAAACACGCTCAGGCGTGCTTTTAATGGGTAAAATGGGGCACCAATAAAGAAATAGTATATTAAAGTATAAGTGGATAAAACGGTCTTTAAAACACGCGCGATTTTTCGAGAACGACGGCGCAGCCGAAGTGCTCGAAATAAATGGGTGAAAAAATAAATAAAAAAAATATAATCTCAGCTATCATTAAAAAACTATTTTTTTCTCAAAATTCTATCACCTTGTATATCAAAAGTTGAGACTTTCAGGACATACGTTCATGGAAAGTTTTTTTCTCAAAATGTGTCAAAGAATCGCCCCTTCAAATATTAGCATGTCTTTAAAGAACACCCTGTATAATCGCACCTTCTTTTCTTGAACGTTTTTAAGCAAGATTGTATTTATGGCAAATTTCTTTATCAACGAGATACCAATACATTAACAAACTTTTCCTCATGTATTCATACTCAGATAAACATTATTTTGATTTTGAAAAATTTTAAATGATGATTTCTGAATTTAAAATTCTTTTCAACGATATGTATATCACGTTCCCTCTTGTTATTTAAACAATTGAAGGGGTAGTTGTCACGGGGTGACGGTGAAAGGGGTAATATTTTTTTCAAATAAATATTATATATGGCCTACTAGAGAAATTATAATTCAAAGTTGTTAGTACGAAGGTATGAGTGATGATATCCGAATTTATTAATTTTGAGTACAGGGTCCTGATGTAGAATTACGGTTTATTTTTGGAAGAAATTTGCCAGAGAGTTGTACTATCTTGTTCGTTCTCGTATCTCGAAAAGTATTAATTTTAATATGATAATATGATAACGCAAGATCAAAATCCAGATCGAATGATTAGTGCAAAATTACAACTATGTATCAAGCAATTTTGCACCGATCATGTGATCTTTATTTTGATAAAAAATTATTTCTGAAAATAAGATTTATGTTGATTTAGCGTGAAGAAACTAACGCTTTCCCAGATACCTTATGCTAATGTTCGAAATTTCCTTCACCTTTATTGACAGATGTCGAAGTAAACTTATTAGATTTCGAGCATTTACTGTATATTCTGACATCAAGGACGTGTATTCTTCGCACACTTTTTGAGAATCTTCATTTCAATTGATGAAATACCGCCCTCCTTAGGCGATGGTGATTTTATGGGACTTTGAAAAAAGAGAAATAATCGCTCAACACGAGCACCACAAAGTCCGAGTCGAAGCTGTCACATTTTCCAAGGACGACAAATACGTCATCACCTTGGGTGGCAGAGATTGCGGTTCCGTCCTCGTATGGGACATCGAGGCGCAACAGGTGCTTTGCGGAAGTCAGGTTAGGTTTTTCGTTCGCCTTGTTGCCAAGTCCATCGCATCGTTTCACCTTTTTCTAGGTGGCTAGGGGCATGCAGGGGGACGTGACGGTGATCCAGGCTATGACCAGGCGAGGGGCTTGCTTCATAACCGCGGGGGAATATCACATTTCCGTGTGGAGGATCAGTAAGGAAGCTAGGAACGTCAAATGGGTCGATGTTGCCATGTCTAAATTGAAACGAACAGTTTTGTGCCTCGATATGAACGAAAGAGACGAGGTAGATATTTTTTTAAGGTATATATAACGAAATGAAATTGAAACTGAATATGTTTGATGGTTCTCGTATGTTTTTTTTGTACAGTATCTCAGTATTTTTTCATGATATATTTTCTCTAACACAATCACGATCAGTGGACGTCATTCATATACAGGGTGATTCATTGGGAAATGGGCATACTGTAAGGGTAGCTGGTTCTGAAAAACCCCTATATCATGGCTCTTGCGCCCTGTATAAGCGAGATACAAAGTGTTTTATTGATATCCCCTATTTCTTCAATGGCTCATAACTCACGATCCGCACTTTCAATCGATCAAATTACTAACCATTGCATAATATCCTGAATTTTGGATCACAAACTTGATGTAAAATAAGTCGAAAGGTCCTTATTTAGGACAAAGTGCTATTTCAATAACCAGTCACAAACACCCCGTATGTGTGATGAAGATTGCATTTATTGCACTATACGGATGATAAAATGAGAAGAAATCACATTCCGAAAAAGTATGACTTTTTTTAAGAAACACAAATTTTGTAAAATCGTATTCATTTACAAATGAACGAAGATAGAGAATAGAATAAATTTTATCCATTCCCAATTATTATTTTTATAGCTTTTGCTTTTTATCATTTGAATAGTGTAGCATGATGAATAAACGGGGTGTTTGTAACTGATTATTGAAATAACACTTTGTTCTAAATAAGGACCTATCGACTTATTTTACATCAAGGTTGTGATCCAAAATTCAGGATATCATGAAAAGGATAGTAATTTGATTGATTGGAATCGAAAGATTAGCATTTAGAGACGAAAAAGGTATTTTTTGAAATTTCCTCGAAAAAATTAATTTTGACTCAAATTAACAGGTACAAGAATGGCATGCGGAAGTACTTAACACATTTGTTAGGGAATATTTTTTTCTTTTCTTTCCATATCTGCAAACTAATTGTCAAAATGTCGTCATACTTTATTGAACTGATGGAGTTCCTTTAATTTTTTCAAGTCCGTGCCTGGATTATTAGTTTCATTCATTCGGAATTCGGTAGCATACAGGATAATGAGTTGATGATGTGAAAATGAATATAATATACAATGCGGATCGTGAGTTATGAGCCATTGAAGAAATAGGGGATATCAATAAAACACTTTGTATCTCGCTTATACAGGGCGCAAGAGCCATGATATGGGGGTTTTTCAGAACCAGCTAGGCGACCTCTACTCACCCTTACAGTATGCCCATTTCCCAATGAATCACCCTGTATATTAGGAGGATATTTCTGAGACAACCTCTGTCGCGACAGTACATTCCTGGGACGACCTGGAACATCTATGGGCGACAAAAAAAGGTGTTCCTGGGAAGTTTCCGGTGCGTTCTAGGGATGTGGAATTACTGTTATCAAAATAAAGAATCCCTGGAACACCCATATTATGTTTTAATCATGTTTTTTATACATTGGGGGTATCAGTGGAGATACTGGGGAGATACTGAAGATAAAGTAGGGGCATGAAAGGACGTCCTGGAAAGTACTGATCAGTATATCGCTAGGACATGCCTTTTAGGACATTCCAAGGATGTCCCATTCATATACTTGTAGCGACAGTACAGGGTGGATAAATTTCACTGTTTGCATAGGGTATGTCGGGGGTTATAAATGATTATCGAGCTCTAAGGGTGTTGTTAGATTGAACAAAATAGTTTGACAAATCAACTTATGTCCCAAAATTCAAACTGAGATATCCTCAAAAATTATAGGTATTCTTATCTAGATAAAAAAATTAAACGTTTCCAAGATATTTGAGTTTTTTCAGTCAGATCAATTCATCGATTGCGAGATTCATCTGACATTTTTGACCACGTTTAGTCTAAAATATATACTCCATTGAATTATTTCCTGACATTATGAAGTACGTCGTATACAGGGTAATTCACCCAAATGATTCATTAGAGGTTTATGGAGAACTGATAGAGATATCAACATGAAATGCTGGTGGATGCTACTACTCAATGTGTTCTATTTTCCTAAAATATTTTCGGTACGCTGTTACTTCCGTTTAAACCGGAAGTGATATCAACTTGGTTTTTTCAAATGGGACATCCTGTTTATTTTTAGATTTTCGAACTCTACGTATAATTCTGCATTGGTTGCCTTAACAATCTCTCCTCTATCGTGATTTGTTTTCAAGATATTCCATTCTTTCGAAAAAATTTGACAGATGGTTGAAATGTCCATATTATTCACAACTTTCAAAATATACATATCAATAAAAGGGTGTAACTTTCGAAGTGTCCCAAAATATTCAACAGGGTGTCTGATATTTCAGTTTACTTTTTGGAAATTTCAAATCGCAATAAATTCCATATTTTAAATGGAATGACCATACAAATTTTTCACCATCCGACGCAAAATTTTATTACCTATCGATTTGTATGAGCATACCATATTGCTAAAATGAATATTTACAGAGATGTTAAAATATGCTCTTTCGTCTCATGTGTATTTTCACAAGTGTGCTTTGGGTGGTTCTAAATTTCATATTTGAATATATTTTTTATATCTCTATCAGTTCTCCATACCTCTAATGAACCAGTTAGGAAATCACCCTGTATTTGGAGTTTTATTTCCTGAAATTGAAGTATCGATGTTAGAATATTGGTAAGTTGTTTTCTTGACCACTCTAATTTACATAAGATTCAGAGTACTCGTAATGAATTTCATTTCAACTATTATCTCTCGGAAAATCTTCTGGAAATATTCTGAAATGTGAGAAAAGCGTAGTTATTCGATTTTGTAATAACTTGAAAAGGTTGCATCAAAATGCAAGAATTATTGAAGCAACCTATTGAGGAATGAATTCAAATACTTGAAAATATACAGAGTGTTTCTATTGAGAGGAACCAACCAAGCTTTGACGATATAATAGGTTACTGGTGTTTCGTTGACACATTCTTCATACTTTAGTTTTGTTACTGCGGTACAACGACTGGTGACGTTTTGAAAATAAGGTTTTATTTTCACCACGACGTGGAAATTCTGGAGCCAGTGAAACAACCAACTTTAGTAGGCTGCTGGGCTAGATTATCCAGAAAAAAATTGCCTAGAGGCAGCGTCGATTTATACCAACAAGGTCAGTGGAGTTATTACGCTGGCCACCGTTTAAGTTCAGCGATTTTTCAGGCGTCCGTGCTATAAAACTCCTTTTCAACGGCTTGCTAATAATTGGCGCTGGTGACGGCACCGTCGAGATGGTGGAGGAATCCACCCCCAAAATAAACACCGACATCGCCAACGTGAAAATGCCGTCGGTGCCGGCCCTGCGCGTCCTCAAAACGACGTGCGTCAATGCCGCCGTCACGGCTTTGCAGTTGATAGACGACAACACGGTGTTGGCGGCCACCGTTAAATCCGAGATTTACGCAATCCAATTGGACGACTTCAACGCCGAGCTGTTGGTCACGTGTCATACCTCGGCCATCTACGATATCGCGTTTCCGAGGTAAGTTTCAGCGGCTGGCGCAGTCGGTGGGATCGCAGAATGAGTACTTACAAAACAAATTTCGCGAATGTTCATGTGTGTTCCTTGGTATATTCGTTCAATCAGTGTATGTTTTTCGCAAAATGATCTTATACAGGGTAACTCACGGTAGGTTGGACGTATATGAAGAACAGGACGTAGGATTATTTTGAATATTTTCAGCGTTGCGGCGTTGCCGCTTCTATCGAAAAGTACACCTTATATCTTATTCCATTTTTCGTTTCTCTAATACTTTTCTGTTATATTCGTATGATACTTCCCTATACCTATCTCGAAAGGTTTTCGAGAAATCAATTGATTTCCTCATTTTTCATGCAAAACATAGCTTCAATCAAATGCTTATTACTGCGGTATTTGGGTTCGTAGAATGCAGAAATTTTGGATGTAGTTTACCAA
The DNA here is from genome assembly GCA_037013635.1 of Plagiodera versicolora. Taxonomy (NCBI): domain Eukaryota; kingdom Metazoa; phylum Arthropoda; class Insecta; order Coleoptera; family Chrysomelidae; genus Plagiodera; species Plagiodera versicolora. The sequence continues at coordinate 2,367,616 of CM072991.1, read as the reverse complement.
TGTCTTGTACATCAATAATGTCTGAGGAAATTTGTTCTCCATTCTAATTTAATGACTTTGACGATAAAACAAAAATTGTGAAAAGTGCTCAAATGGAATACCCTGTATGTTATTTAATATCCTGAAAGACAATTGAAGTTTTTTCCTACATTATGTTTCTATACCCGAATGGTCAGGTTTTCGAAAAAAATTCAATTCATACATATGTATAAAAATCAGATTATTTTCAAATCAGATTATCGTAAGTGAACGCGCGAACGTTTTCAATCTCAATAATGACATGTTTCCTTGACATTTCATAGCTATCTAATACAGAATATGGCAAAATAATCAAATCATAAAATTAGTACGGCCCTGTACAATGCAGAACGAATTTCCTCAGACATAGTTGATACACAGGACATTGGTAAACTACACCCAAAATTTCAGCATTCTACGAATCCAAATACCGCAGTAATAAACATTTAATTGAAGCTATATTTTGCACGAAAAATAATGAAATCAATTAATTTCTCGAAACCTTTTCGGAATAGGTATAGGGAACGCCGCAACGCTGAAAATATTTTAGATCGCAAGAACAAAACTGATTATTCGAGAAACCAAATTTTCAGAATAATCCTACGTCCCGTTGTGACTCTGTATAGTACAAGATGAGAGAAGTGGCCTCAACATAAACAAAGGAAAATCTGTGATGGGACTAGTGATTTCAAGCGCTAAAATAAACACTTATATGGGCTTGAGGAAATGGTAACCTTGTGAACTGTGTTGTTTTCCACACACATTTGTTGTGTCTTTTTGTATTATGACTGGTGATCACTATTGCCTTTTTGAATTATAATTAGGAAATCTGATGATAATCATTGTTTGAAATTGTAGATTCGTATAAAACACTTAGGTACCGCATAATTAAATACCTCCTATGTTGATTGATTATAAAAATACTTATAAAATTGTAAAAAATCACCGTCCTTCAATTCATATCCAAAACCAAATACTCAAGGCACATTTAAACACTTGAATGATGTAAAAAAACATCTACAAATAATACCAAAAACCACCCAAACTTCTGTTATTATTATTATATCCGAAAAACAAATATGTGGAATTTTTTGGGGCGAAATTCAATCTGACCAATGGAAAGAGCGACGAACAATATTATTCAATTTCCCCTACTTAGCATGGAAGGGATGAAAGTGTTAGATATACACCTTCAGATAGAATTCTTCTTCCATATGGGAGAAATCTATGAGAGTAACGAGGAGAGCTCTTCTTGTAAATTGCCTCATTTCTACTGTCCCCAATCGACCCACTCGTCCTTATGCAAACACCAATATGACGGGAAAGAAGAGGCGGTTTTTGATGGACAGTGGTGGCGACAATATTGGGAAATTCAATGAGCGAAAAAAAAACTACAAATCATCAAATAATTTGGATGAATTGTGGCAAGAAATCCTCAATTGAGTTCTTCTAGTTTTGTTCGCCGAGACCAAAGCTGAATCGTACCTTTGTTTTATAATCTTCAATTTTTTTTCTTTTGCTAATATTGATGTTAATGTTAGATAATGTTCAAAAATTATCTCTCATTTTTGCAGTGACACCTGCGTAACAGATTCGATCTTTCTCAAATTGAATACATGAATCATTTTGATTTTAGGTCCAAGTGTAAAGTCGTCCGATAACCTTTTTTTGAACTATTCGGGTAATGCTATCTCAAGCAGACTATTCTTTTCGCTCCCAATAAATTCCTATATGGAAGCTAAATTCTTTTCGAAAGTGTATAATCTAAGCAAAATGATGACGCCTTTATACCTATAAAGATTGTGGCAGTGTTTTTTATCCTAAAGGTTCCAACAAGGTAATTAAACTAGGATTCTTATTCTATTGAACAATTATGGATTCTTCAATGATTACTTCTGATCGTCGGAATGCGCCAGTGCTCATTTCGACATATTTTGATTTGTCACAGCTGTTACGATGGAACGCTGTGCGATTCTGGTTTGATGAAGAGAGCCTCAATCTGTTCACTCCTGTTTTAATTTCGCACCAAAAACAATGACAAATAATGTTTCACCGTTCATACCGAATAAACTCAACAGTTCAAAGGCCGAACGCTTCTACGTTGAAATCAAATAACAATTCCCAAAACCGCTACCATCTGTCAAGGTCGAATATTTTGCCTCTTGGAAGATCGAAAGTATTCATTTTGCGACTGGCGCAGTCGGTAGGACTGCCTCGATTTCCCTCCTCTTTACAGTGATTTCTCGGAAGTCTTCGCCACCGCAGGCAAGGACGACGTCCGCGTATGGTCGACGGCGACGTCGCAAGAGTTGTTGCGTATCTGCGTCGAAAATTTCACGTGTTCGAGCGTCGTTTTTTCCTCGGACGGCAAAGCCATCTTGACGGGTTGGAACGACGGCGTCATCAGATCGTTCACGCCGTTGACGGGACGTCTCATCTACGCCATCACCGACGCTCACAACAAAGGCGTCTCGGCGCTCACGACCACCTCCCATGGAAGGGTGTTGGTCAGTGGGGGGTGCGAAGGGCAGGTTAGTGTTGGTGTTTTGATGTGGAAAGCGAGTTTTAATAATAATCGGCAAATACAGAGGTGTGCACAAAAATCAGCCAGAGCTGTAACTTCTGTATCATTCGAGATCGAAATTTTAAATTTGGTGGGTAGCAACTACATGATATTGTTCATTTTCATGTCGTGTCACATTTAAACCAATTGCCGCTAGACAATAAGTATTTTTGATAATATTGTTAATTTACCTAATAAAGAATGTTACGCGTTACTTCATGAGCACACACAAAACTATTGTATTTTTGTCCACCCTGTACCAATTGGAATCAACATGTGATACATTTTTGAAAACAGCTCAGCTAGAGTAATCCGAATATTGAGACACAATGGGGGTGTTCCATTAAAAAAAAATGGCGGTGACGTCATTACTCGAACGTAATTCACCCTGTATATTACATTATTATTTTAAAATACGGTAAATTAAAATCAAAAATCGACGTGTTTCAGGATTATTTCTTAAAATGACCTGTGTAGCTAAAAATGAATTTGTTCCATACTTTACGGACACAGTGTATATATTGTATATTGTAATATTTCTTTTTTGAAATATATTTGATTCGATTTGATTTGATTATGATTTTTGTTCAAAAATAATGATGTCCTATCGATGTGGTGCGGCATCATTCATAAGCAGAATGAGAATCCATTAAAATTATACTATTTTTTTTATTTGATTTTTTTGTGCAGAAAACAAAAACTACCGCGTTCATTTTTTTTTCAACTGTGGCTTAGTATCCTCCATAAGCTTTATAGTGAGAAAAATAAAAATTGTCCAATCTGGCTTACATTGTGTTGTTTTCAGAAAATAAATAAAATTCTAAAAAAAACTAAGTCCGGAACTGAAATTGAAATTTTTTAAAAACCTATTTTATTGTGCTCAGGGAACATACTCAGTGTGCTAAATTTCATGTGTCTAAGTTTTTTCTTTCAGTGATATTTATCGCAGAATAATTCACATATTTTCAAAGATCATCCTGTATATCCGTCTAACAGGCAACAGAGCCTTTTTTAATACCAGATATGGAATGATGTCAGTCCATAGCACTTATGGTTGGACTATGTACAATTCGTCGTGAATCACCCTGTAGAGTATCTATTGACGTTCGGACATGAAATGGACATAAAAAGGACATGCGTGTTTTTTCGCAGGTCCGCTTATGGGAGGTGTCGCCGTACAGGCAGGAGCTCCTCTGCACGTTGAAGGAGCACAGAGGCCCCGTTTCGGCCATCCAGGTGAACGTTTTCGATACGGAGGCGGCCAGCGCCAGTACGGACGGCACGTGCATCATCTGGGACCTGGAGAGGAAGTGTCGTAGACAGATACTGTTCGCCAAGACGCTTTTCATGTGCGTCAGGTACTTTCCGACAGGAGTGCAGATACTTACAGGTATTTTTCCGGTCCACGCTGTATCACCCTCCAGGATGTCTATATAGAGTTTAGGAGACGTCCACGTTGGTGATGATGGCGATTCCACAACGGTCGAATATAATATTTCTTTGCCCTCGTCGCTGAAAGTTTATGCGGGTGTCCTCGGATTTTTCAGATTAGTCAATATTGGCTCAGAAAATTAGGAATCGAATTTAGAAATACTTTATTGAATACTTTACAATGGGGGAGACCACTGATTTTTCAAAATACCATAATCGTGTTCTGTATGTCCAAAAAGTACCAATCATTATTTTTTTTATTTTTTATTCGGTCTATATCATAAATAAAATAATAAAATAAACGGAATTGATTTCGAACATACAATTTCACGCGCCATTTTCGAAGGTTGCTCTCATTGGTGTAACGCAGTGTGACGTGCTAGACCTACACGCCCATCGACCTTGAGCTGACCAATCATAGATAATTGTTCCATAGTAAATCTTGCTGTGTTGCCGCACCAAAATACCACAACTTATTCCCGGAATAAAAGATGTAAAAGAATACAATATAAATGATATTTTTTCCACAAATTAACATGAAATGATATAGTTATCACTTATCGATACGTTTTTGAGAAAATATATCAAAGGAATAAGGACTCATCCACAAGTAAACTTGACAACATCATACATGGTGTGATGAAAAGATATATGAAAAGCACGTCATATGCTCTTAGCACCGCCCTTTTATATCTGGCGTTTTTAAATTTTGAATGAAAATTTTGATTTCAAAACTGACTGCAGAATCTATTTGCATTGATTGATCCTTGATATTGGATAACCATTGAACCAATATCATAAATCATCGATTAAGAGAGATTTGGAAGGATTTCATCACTTAGTGGTCTTCCCTATTGAAGCCACTAATATTAAAACAAGGACCATACGATGATTTATATTTCGATCCATGGTGCTGGCTTCTTAGAGTGGATGAAATTTAACAAGAAAATACGTAGGGGTAGTTTTCATATCTCTCTATGAGACTTATCAAGTTTTGTTCTTGGCCGGTCACTCTGAATATATTAAAAAAATCGAAATCGAGTCATACGATGATTTATATTTCAATTCGTGGAGCTGGCCCCTCAGAGTGGATGAAATGTTGAGAAAAAATACGTAGAGGTAGTTTTCATATTCCTCTATGAGACTCATTGTTAGAGAAGGATGAGGTCTGGCTACAGTATAACAAAATATTTCGGAATCTCTTGAAGCTGCTCAAAGGAGGACTTACGCCTGGGCGGGGGTTTACAACCACCTATCCTCGGGAAAGTGGACTGTAATTATTGCTGGAGCGCGGAGACACCGAATATTTCAATTCTTGAGAGAGTTTTCGATAATGATAACACTTGAATCGAGTAAGGAGAGATACCGATTTTACCGTGTCCTATCGAATTGAGAGTCAGAGAGCTACTCTTTTTGTTTCTCGATAAGCCCACCAGGGAACTTTGACAGAGTGCAAAAAACAGTATAAAAAACAATATATACCGAATGTTCTGAATATTTGACTGAAATGAGGATATAAGGGTAAAATTGGGATAGAGGAACAGAGGAAACAAAAATGAGAAAAAATGAAGAAATAATAAAGAGAAAAAAGATGGGACGTTAACACTTATCAACTTTTGTTCTTGGCCGGCTACTCTGAATATTACAAAAAAAAGATATTGTTTTCGAGTCATACGATGATTTATATTCCGATACGTGGAGCTGTCCCCTTAGAGTAGATGAAATGAAACGAAAAAAAAAAATGATTGAGTAGTCTTTCTGTCCACTTATATGACTGATCATTTTTTGTTCTTGGTTGTCTTAGAGGCAACCAAAAATATCAATCGGAACAGGCGAGTATCGTGTCTAGTTGAGTAAAATTATATTCAACCGTGGTGGAATCACGCGACTTGGAGCTGGCCGGCCGGGAGATAACATCACCAACGTGAGACATCCGGATATCCCATTATTAGAGAGTCCTTTCGTTTCAGCACTAAAATAGATAGATGTTGTATACTTGATGTAGTTGCAATATTCAGAGTTGATGTATCAGATTTCCTCACTTCAAACACATCTGAGGTATTATCATCAGATGTATCTGAGCTGGATGCAAGAAGTTCATCAGTACGATTAGGACTTCCCATGAACTTTCTAACCTATGTTGACTCGAGGGTTCCTTAGGGATCCGTATTAGTTCCATCGATATTTTCATTATAAATTTATGATTTACCAAAACAAATGAATGTCCAATATACAGGGTAACTAATTCATTAGAGGTTTATGGAGAACCAACAGAGATATCAACTTGAAATTTTTGCGGCAGCTACAGCTCAATGTGATCTATTTGCCCAAAATATTTTCAATATGCTGTTATTTCTGGTTAGACCGGAAGTGATATCAACTTTGTTTTTGAAATGAAACATCCTATTTATTTTCACATTTTCGAATTCTACGTATGATTCTGGATTGGTTGCATTTAGAATCGCCCGTCTATCGTGATTTGTTTTTGAGATATTCCATTTTACTAACTAAAATATCTGTATTATCTACAACTTTCATGATAGAGAGTTCAATCTCCGTAAACACCTTAATGAAAGAGTATCTCATCAGGTACCCCTAACAGTTTTACAAAGTACAACAGGGTGTTCGATATTTTAGTTCACTTTTAGAAAATTCCAAATCTCATTGACCACCTCATTTCAAATGGAATAACCATGACATTTTTAGACTATTCGATGCAAAATTCCATTTTCGATTTGTATGGGCATACCATGATGCCAAAATGGATATTTATAGAGATATCAACAAAAATGTGGAAATACGCTCATTCGTCTTAAGTGTATTTTCACAAGTTTGCTTTGGATGGTTCTAAATTTTATATTTGTCAAGTAATATGAACATTTATCAATTGCGTACCTATAAAAAACAAATATGTTGCACCATCACATTGTGCTAGATGCACAATGGTCTTCGAGGTCACATGACCTGACGCCTCTCCATTTCTATCTCTGGGGTTCATGAAAAATTGAGTTCACGAAACAGCTGATAACTCTATGGAGTCCCTAGAGCTAAAGAATGCGCCTGGCTTTCATAGAATTGTCGCAAGAATAAATTCAAAGGTAAAAGACTGAAAGAATCTGGAGAAGAATTATTATATGTCGTAAATATTGTAACGTGGACGACATTTTGAACAATAACTGGTTTTGTTTCAAACGTATTATCCGTATTATCAGTCTATGATTTTTAATGCCATATTTTTTGTTTTGTGGTAGGTTTGCATGGGAATATCCATAGTTGAAGAAGAGATAGTCACTTTTCAATTAATTAATGTTCATATTATTAGACGAATTCGAAATTTAGAACCATCCAAAACGCACTTGTGAAAATAGACATGAGACGAATAGGCGTATTTCCACATTTTTGGTAATATCTCTGTAAAAATCCATTTAACTGATATGATATGCTCATTATACAAATTGGAAGTTATTGAGATTTGACATTTCCAAAAAGTAAACCAAAATATCGAACACCCTGTTGAATATTTTGTAAAACTGTTTGGGATACCTGGTAGGATACCATTTCATTGATGTGTATTCGGATTGAACTCACTTTCATGAAAGTTGTAGATAATAAATTAATAGATATTTTACTTAGTCCATCTGTAAACATTTTTAGAAAAAATAGAATATCTCAAAAACACATCATGATAGAGGGGATATACAGTGCGTCCATAAAGTAACGCATAAATTCATTATTGGCTAAATGAACAATAAAATTAGGAATTCCCAAAACCGGTCGATTTTTTATTTCAATTTACTATTGTTTCAAATCATAATCTAATATACAGGGTGAACCACTTTCGTGTAATGACGTCATCACCATTTTTTTTCAAATGGAAAGTCCCCCCTTTTTTCAATTTCCAAATTGCCTTTGCTGAGCTGATTCCAAAAATGTGTAATATGTTGCTTCAAATTGGTACAGGGTGGGCAAAAATGCAAAAATTTACTTACAAAGTAATGAAAATAACGAATAAACGTAATAAACACATTAAATGAAATTACGTATTGTTATACAACTACTTTGATAAACTATCAAGAACATACAGCATTATTCTTAATAATTGTATCTTACAGCTTTTATTAGTGATCCAAGCCCCTGGACTATAAAAATCTTTTTGTTTGGCATTATCTTTGACCATTTTTTTTATTTGACAAAACTGTCAAAAACACTGAAGCACAGTTTCGTATTGTTAACGCTTTAGAGAAGGTACGTTCGTGAACTTTTTTTACAAAATGCCTTTAACCGAAAGTGACAGGATTGAAATATTAATGATGATTGGTATTGGCAATAAGATGCGGACTCAACAAGAGGTATGCCGATTATTCCATGAAATGCACCCAGATCGTGAACCTATTTCACAATCTACGGTAAGTAGAATAGAGCGAATATACAGAGAATTAGGAAATGTGAGGGATGCAGCAAAGCAAGACATAATTTTGTCGGCTGTAGAAAATTCACACTGTACAGTGCGAGGATTATCTAGCGATTTTGGTATTGGAAAGTCTTCAGTATCAAACATTTTTAAAAAGGTAAAATACCATCCTTATAAAGTACGTCTCATCCATGAATTGGCTGAAGACGACTTTGACCAAAGAACTGAATTCTGCGAGTATATGATGAACCAAAATAACAATTTCATTGATAACGTTTTATTTTCGGACGAGGCAACGTTTTATTTGAACGGTCATGTTAACCGGCAAAATACCCGTTATTGGTCTGATGAAAATCCACACTGGATGCAAGAGTACCATACGCAAAGACCACAAAAAACTAACGTATGGGCTGGTATTGTGAGAAATACAATTATTGGTCCATATTTTTTCGATGAAAACTTAACAGGAGCATTATATCTGGATTTCCTACAAAATACATTAATTCCTGATCTGATCCAGCTTTTTCCTGATATTCAAATACTCACTTATGTAGACCGCAGAAACTGGTTTCAACATTTCGCAGTAACTGTGCGCGATTTTTTAAACACAACTTTTCCACAAAGGTGGATAGGAAGAAGGGGACCAGTGGAATGGCCTGCTAGATCACCTGATCTGAGCCCATTAGACTTATTTTTATGGGGTTATTTAAAATCTAAAGTCTACTTAAACAGACCTGGAAATATCCCTCAACTACAAGACCGAATCAGACAAGAAATACAGAGCATAACACTCGCTATGCTACAGAATGTTAGATACGAAAGTAATGCCCGGTTCAGTCATTGTCTAACGGTCAATGGGGAACAATTCGAACATTTATTGTAAATTTTCGTTCGTTTGTTTGTTTTTGGAAGTGTATCACATTAAATGCATAACTACTAATTCAATTTAATTTGTTTATTACATTCAGTAACGTATTACTTTCCATAAACAATTTTCATACTTTTTTTTTGCATTTTTGCCCACCCTGTACCAATTTGAAGCAACATATTATACATTTTTGGAATCAGCTCAGCAAAGGCAATTTGAAAATTGAAAAGAAAAGGGGGGGGGGGGTTCCCTTTGAAAAAAATGGTGATGACGTCATTACACGAAAGTGGTTCACCCTGTATATTAGATTATGATTTGAAACAATAGTAAATTGAAATCAAAAATCGACCTGTTTCGGGAATTCCTAATTTTATTGTTCATTCAGCCAATAATGAATTTATACGTTACTTTATGGACGCACTGTAGAATTATACGTAGAACTCGAAAATATAAAAATAAATAGGATGTTTCATTTGAAAGAACAAAGTTGATATCACTCATTAAAAACATTTTAGGGAAATAGATCACATGGAGCTGTAGCTGCCATCAAAATGTCAAGTTGATATTTCTATTAGTTAGAATTAGTTAGGTGAATCACCCTGTATACGGGTATACAACTCCATAACGAACTACTGCAACTCATTAAAGATGAAGACATTTTCAATTGTTCCAAAAAACATCTCAAGGACTTCTTGTTGGAAAATAATTTTTATAGTTTGCAAGAAATTCACAATCATTGATCATTTTTTGTTGCATTTCATTTATGTGTTTGACATTTAGTCTTTTAGTCTATTAGTCTTTTTGAAATGGACATTCTGTTTGTCTCTCAGTCCGGTACATTCGGACGTTCATGGGATCAAAATAAGAGTTCCGTATGTTGTGTGCTATAAGAGACATTGATAGGACTTTTTTTTGATACTACATTGTTTTTTGTGTTTTTCTTTTCTCTTCTAGGTGGTTCCGATAGGAAACTAGCATACTGGGAAGTCTTGGACGGCAGTTTAGTCAGGGAACTCGATGGTTCTTCTGGTACTATCAACGCCTTGGATATCTCTCCCAGCGGTGAACACTTCGTCAGCGGGGGCAACGATCAAATCGTCAAATTTTGGACGTACCAAGAAGGTACCTTTCATTGACTTTCAGGAATTTTATTTCAACTTTGAAATAGTGACGATCAGAATGGTTATATAAATAAGCTATCTTCGAGACTGAACAAAACGGTTTATGCAATTAGAATAATAATTATAATAGAATGATCAAGAAAACAAAAAGGATAATGTATCATGCCAATTTTGAATCATTGATTATATTCAGCATTATTTTCTGGGGTGGGTGTTCGAATTTCGATAACTTAGAAAACGTTTTCATTTGTCCAAAAATGACAAACTATTGTAAAAGTGTTATTATATTCGAAATTTTTCATGTTTCTCAGCCATCTCTGTTCTTCGATTAAGAAACCTCCCAAAAAAACAACATAAAGTTATAGCTGAATGAGCATATGAGGGACCTTTAAAACAGTAAAATAATATACAGGGTGCCCATTGAAAATTCTAAAGATAACACCACGTGATCCAATGTTTCAGATTGCGTAATATGGTTTACAACTGCCAAATTTCAATATCGTACTTCAAATAGTTCTTGAGATATACACTGCCTAAAACCTCGTGAGCCACCTTTTATATTTAGATCAGAATGTTTACTAACAGGGTATGTATTGTACAGGGTGGTCAAATAATAATGGTGACTGCTGTATCCCAGAAACTAGTAGTCGAAGAGACTGCAAGAAATAATTGTCGTCATGTTTCCTTCATTGGAAGGATTTTTGTTAGATCGATTAATACTCTTTCCAACGAGATTAAGTTTTTTGAAATCCGTTCAGTCGTTTAGGAGTTACAGCTTCCCCACTATGTCACTTCAATAGATACGTCAAAAAGTCTGTATGATACTCAATCGGCTCAAGAAGCGATGTGGACTGTATTCTTTATTTAAAATTGAAATTAGTAAAATTGATAAACGAGCTCTCAGAAATCACCTTGACAGGAATCTCGAAGGCTGATGTTCTGCCGGCCGGCCAGGATCTGGATAATCTGGAAGCCGATGTCTCTCTCGCTATTACACAATCACTCTCTGTTCGTTCACCAATTCGACTGTTTTGCGGTTATGAAAAGCGGTTTGATAAAAATGTGGATAATAGAAGATGCGGTTGTTGAAGAATATGGAACTCATAAAGTTTCAACTAAGAAAGTTATAACGACAATGCGCACACAACATGTGTCGAAGAAAATCTGAGAGATAATCTGGCAAGGTTGCCAGATTTTGCGTTGAAGGGTAATTTCTGAGGCAATTTCACGGATAATAAAATATGATACGGAACATTCATAAACAATACAGAACTGTAACACAAACAGAGCGTAGGGATGCGACAAAGTCTATGATAAAAATTACAACAAATAAGGTTAACTTCAAAATGTCAGTTCATTGGTTATATTTCGGTGAAGAATCACATTGAAAGTTTCAGACAATGATTGGCCTGACGGACATTCAGGAAACACGTCAATGATTTCCAGGGTTTTCTCTTCGGCACTTTGATCATAAAAGTTTTCAGCGCAATTCTTTACGACGAATAATTTCCAAAATACAGCACTCACAACTTTTTTTGGCCACCCTATACATATGTTCATTAATAATCCAGTCTTCAAGGAATACCCACACTGTTGTGAGTACATTACAAGCACACAAAATTTAAACTCTCCCATTCACCATTTCAAGCTTCCAGAAAAAAGCGCTTCATACATGTCCAAGAAATGTTTCAATAAATTATTCCCATATATCAAACATACATCGAGTCGAGAAGATTTTCAAAACTGAAATCAAGAAGTATTTATTATATATTCATTGATAGATTATCTGGACTCAGTGGCAGATCCTTGGTCTGGACCCCCTCCCCAATCGGAAAAATAAAAAATGTAACGTTTGTTAACGTTTTCGAAATTTGTTACGGAACGAGACAAAATGGACTGTAATCACGTGGGGGCGCCGAGCCAACGAATATTTGAAGAGTTTAGAATGATTAAGAGTAATTATCGAAAAAAGAGAGATACCGATTCTCAGTGTCCTATCGAGTCGGGAGAGCTACTCGTTCTTCTCTCTTGTGTTACGTACTTTCTGTGAGATAGCACAAAAAAAATTAATTGGGATGCGCCGACTTGCAACAGTGGAGTCGGGAGTGGGTAAAAAAAATGTTTAAAATCATGAAATAGGGCGCCAAGTGATTTAGATAAAGCTCACCCCAATACAAGTTTCAAAGCCATGAAGAAAATCACTAAAATGACTCGTAACCACAGAGTAACTATAAGCTCAGATAATTAAATCGAAACGTTTAGTTGTGAGAGATTTATTCATAAATTATAAAGGGAGAGGTCAATGTACCTACGTAACTCTCGAGAGCACGGTGATAACAAATAGAACCCTAAATATAATTTTACAGGTAATAGGTAAATATCCACGCACCATCAATATCGCTTGATAGGGAAAATAGTTGGCCTACACATTAGAATAACTTTCCGGAATATGTCGCCGATATGACCTCGGGACTGTCGGCCGATATGTGGCAATCACATAGAAGAAAATGAGAAAACCACTATGTGGTACTTATCCTTCTGGTATTGTGGTGTGTGTGTTATTCTTTCCAACTTATTCTAACCCCAAAATGGATGCTCTTTAGTACAAGGTATCTTCCTTATAATTTCCACAGTACTGGAACTGTCTAGCATTCGATTGCGGCTGTTTTACTGTAACCGGTATCCCCAAGAAAACGTCTGAAATTGGTTATGAAAATATTGTACGGCGATCGTAATCATAAACGCATATTTTGATACTTGAGTTGCCTATGAAACTCACCTCCGAAGCAGAAATCCCGATGCTTACAGAGACGGTAAATAAATCCAATGATATCACCAAAATTATATCCAGTAACTGCCCAAAAGATAATCAAAATCACCATGAAACCATAATCCATAAAATGATTATCTTCAGTAGTGAATATGTGGAAAAATCCGTAGAACGACTATATCAAATTTATGACAGTCCACATTTCACTTTCGGTGGCAATCATTCGCAAAACTTCTCTCTCGCTATCTGCGAAACGAGAACCCGGTTCCTGACTACAGTTTTTGTCCATGCCGTAGAAAAAAAAAACAAACTCGATGAAAACATTTTCATCAGGCACACTGTCAAAAATAAGTAATCCGAACGTCTATTTTAAACCGACAGGAATGGAATGGAAAATTATAAGATAATGGACTTCGTTACAAACTCCCCCTTTACCAAAAAAAAAAAAGAAAAAAATAGGTCCCAAACACATATTCCCCTCAGTGTGACTCCGTTTTGATATCTTTCACATGCCAGTCTCCTAACGAGCGCCGTGTTTGAAAATCCAACAACTCATAAACGTTTGGTGACTTCCTCTTCGCCACCAAGCATTTGACAAATTTTGGAGCTAATCCCGAAGCGAAATACTCAGATGCCTTCGATAACGTATAATTGCGTTTCCAGACTACGTCTCCCTCATTCAGAGATATAGGACGTTTCCTCAAATTATACCTAATAGCACTTTGATCGTATGCCTTATCTAAGCGGAGACGGACTTGTGATTGAATTTCCTTCAATTTTTTAACATGGTCGGATAATTCTTCCCTGCTAGAGAAACTAATGTTATTATCATCCGCTGAAGAGGCCAATCGTCTATGCAACTTACCCGATAAATTGATCTGCCGACCGAAATTCAAGTAGGCGGGACTGTAACCCGTAATTTCATGTACCGCTGTCCGAAGAGCATACCCAAATTCATGCAAATGACTATCCCATGACCGATGATCTTGGTTAATATATGATCTAATCATAGTTTTTATGACACGGTTAACACGTTCAGTTGGGTTTGCTTGAGGGTGGTAGTTAGCATTGAACAAAATTCTACTATCATACTTCGCGGCCATGTCTTTGAATTTTTTACTAACATACTGCCGGCCGTTATCACAAATGATGCGGGCGGGAGCTCCATATATCATAAAAACATCTTTTTCTATATGGTTCACGATCGCTTCACTCGTTGCTGATTTTATAGGGAAAAGGAGGGTATACTTTGTGAACACATCACACACGACCAAAATAAATCGATTCTTCTTTTTGGAAACTGGAAACGGCCCCATTAGATCTGTACATATGAGTTCCCATGGACTAGATACGGTTCTTCTACCCATGACTCCCTGTGCCAGTTTTTGCTCTGGTTTTTGCGCTTTACATACCTCACAAGAACGTACCAAACGAGCGATATCGCTATTCATACCGGGCCAATAATACAAAGAGGCGACCCGTTTCCTGGTCTTAAAGTAACCCAAATGTCCAGCTGTAGGAGCATCATGACATTCGATGAATCCCGCTGTTCTAAGCGACTTAGGCAACACCAACTTCCAGTTATCGTCTGAATTCAGAGTGGGACAGTCAGATGACACCAACTTATATAGTTTTCCCTTGCGAATGGTCCATTTCGGAAATTTTTCTGGGGTTCTGGAAATATCGTTCAAAAGGCGGGAATACCAACTGCCCTGATCATCCCGGGATACTTCAATATAGGCAACACCACGTGACAAAGCATCGGCTACGACGTTAGATTCACCTTTACGATGGATTATTTCGAAGTCAAATCCCTGCAACTGCAGAGACCAGCGTGCTAGACGACCTGACGCATTCTGTAACTTATGTAGCCAAAGTAATGAATAGTGATCAGTAATAACACGAAATTTAACACCCTCGATGTAAGGACGGAACTTCTGAATACTCCATAAAACACTTAAACATTCCAGCTCTGTGGTAGAAAACTTAGCTTCCTGACTGGTGAGTGACCTACTAGCATATGCTATAACATGTTCGCCATCTTCCAATTGTTGAGTCAGGACACATCCTAATCCGACCTGGGAGGCATCGCATTGTAATGTAAATTCCCTTGAAAAGTCTGGGCAAACAAGTATAGGAGCCGACACAAGGCATTCTTTGACTTTCAGAAAGGCAGCTTCAGCTTCCGGGGACCAATAGAACTTTTGATTTTTCCTCGTTAACTTCGTGAGGGGACTGACAAGACTAGCATAATCCTTGATGAATCGCCGATACCAAGATACTAATCCCACAAATCTACGAACTTCTTTCACACACTTAGGAGTAGGAAAGTTCAGCATGCTTTCCACTTTAGCAGGATCGGTCCTCAACCCATCACTATCGATCAGATACCCAAGGTACCTCAACTCATTTTTCACAAAATCGCACTTGTCCCTATTGACAGTAAGCCCGGCCTCCAAAAGTCTGTCAAAAACTTTTTTTAATACCTCCAGATGAGAATCAAAATCCCTGGTTGCAATGATTATATCATCTAGGTACACAAAAACGGAATCTTCCAAATCACATCCTAGAATACTATCTACAAATCTTTGAAAGGTTGCCGGAGCGTTATGTAAGCCAAATGGCATACGATTGAATTCAAATAAACCCTTTCCCTGAACTGTGAAAGCTGTAACCTGTTTACTGGTTTCTTCAAGTGGAATTTGATGGTATGCACTCTTCAAATCGATAGAAGATAGAACACGAGCGCCGCGCAGTCGGTCTAATATACTATTAACATACGGTAGTGGGTATGCGTCACGAGTTGTTACCTTGTTCACTGCTCTATAATCGACACAAAAACGATATTCATTGTTTTTATTTGGTTTCGGTATCATTACGATCGGAGAAGACCAAGCAGATTTAGAAGGTCTTATAACTCCAGATTCCAACATTTTATCAACCTCATCATGAATTATTTTCAGCAAATAGGGTGACACTTGATAATATCGCTGTTTCACTGGAGGATGATCACCTGTATTAATCTTATGAAATACCCCCTTGGCACATCCTAACCCTTTACCCATTTTATTAAAAACTTGACACAAAAAATTATCTAGTTTATCTTTCTCGTTGGAGCTAACCGATACCAACCCAACTTGAAAACTCAAATCAGAGTCACCAAATTCCCACGTATTATCCAAAAATGATGGGATAATATTCATGTTCCTCCAAAAATCAATTCCGAATACAATATCTACATTTATTTCTAACACAACTAACGCTTTGATAACCTTAACCACCCCACATAAATTAATTGGTAAACAAACTAATCCTAAAGCGCGACATCTATTACCATTCGCAACACTAACCGAATAGTTAACATTTTCTAAAGGTAGATTCAATTTTTCTAGTCTTTTCCAGCCGGATCGACCTATAATAGTTTGGGTTGCCCCGGAATCTAATAGTCCACAAAATTGTAAATCAAAAATTTCCACTTTCAGGTACGGACGAGAATCATTTTTACGACTCTCAAAAATTGCAGATATCTTGGCTTGATTCATTTGCATTTTCACAAAATCTAACCATGCCTGCCACGAATCATCGACCGGTTTTATCGTTGAGAGCGCTCCCCGGCAACAAAGCGTTCTCCCTGAGCGTTTCCCTTCTTACAAGTACACGAGTATTTGGTCACATTTTGTTTACCACAGCGAAAGCAGAAGGACTTGGTTCGGGGTCGGTTACAGTGTGAAAAACTATGTCCTGTCTCTTGACAATTCCAACAAGTAAGGCTAGAAATATCGCGAGGCCCTCTACCATGACCACGAGAATAAGAACTATTGCCCCTATCCTCATCGCCCTTTCTTGTTCCACTCCTATATGTTGGATCCGCTAAGTCGGGCTCCAATAAATGTACTCGAGGAGTCACGGATTTTGGAAGGGAAGCTAGATATTTATTCTCTTCAAGTTTTCGGCAGGCTAATTCAAGCTCATCTACGGTCCGAGGCATCGAAAGGCCTAACCCGTGAATATAATACGCCGAGATATTACTTTGCAAGATATCTAGTTTTTCCTTTTCACTGAATGGAGTAGACAAACGTTGGAAGTAAGACGCCATGCGCGAGAAAAAGTCACCAACGCGTTCATTGGACCCCATAACACTAGACTCAATTTCCCGTTTGAGTTGTTTTTCATAGCCAAGGGGTAAGTATTCTTGTTTGAGATAACTTTTAAAATCTGCCCAGGAATTAATTTTGGACTTGACTTTATTATACCAAATTTTAGCAGGACCTTTCACTAAGTCAATTATTGAGGACATCATGTCCTCTTCGGTACACCCCCGGGACATTCTATATTCCTCGACCATTTCAAGAAATGCCATCACACTCATCCTGTCTTTATCCCCAGTGAAAGTTATTCCCCACTTATAAACCGGAACAAAATTTTTGGGATGACTACTAGTAGTCGGCTGTGAAATAACAGCAACATTATCGTTCAGAAACATTGACTGAGTCCGGACATCACTAATCTTGGCATCCAAGTTTGTCTCTATTTGTCCTAGCTGATCGAACAAGCGTGCAATAGAAGATTCATTTGCTTTCTTATCTTCAGCACTACCCCCCACATTCAATCTTGCTAACCTGCTATATAAATGTTGCAATTTACTATCAATGGTTTTTTGTTCTTTACTATTTGCCTCGATATTACTATTAGAGCTTAACAAATTTTCCAAATCGGTAACCTTCTGTTTACAAATACCGATTTCCTGAGAAATATCGGGTTTGTACTTATGATCTGTCTTCAATTCACCCAAAGTTTCTGATTTCATTTCATCTCGCAATAATTTTCTTAGATTTGTAACGGTAATTGATTCTGTATTCGCGGCGCCTCTAACTTTAAGTTCATATTCAAGTTCATCCCTACTCAACCGATGAGCGTCCATTTCATCAATGGAATGGAGTGAATATCAAGAAAACAGAAAAAAAAAACGAAAAAGTCTATCGAATGCTAGAAACTCCACCCTGTATAATCAGATCGAACAACAAACAACCAACACCTGGTATATCAATCGAAAAAAAAAAATATATATATATTTAAGTGGGCCACCCTGTACGCGATATTGTCACAATTTCTTTCTTTTTTTTTTTTTTTTTTTTTTTTTTTCTTTCGCACAATATTGTAAATATGAATATCACTATCTACTAACCTAGTAATTCCTATGACAGTTTAGAAAAAAAAGAAACGAAGAAAAATTCAATATTTCCTTAATTATCTGAGCCGATTTTATAAAATTTAGGGCCCCACGTTGGGCGCCAAAATCTGTTACGTACTTTCTGTGAGATAGCACAAAAAAAATTAATTGGGATGCGCCGACTTGCAACAGTGGAGTCGGGAGGGGGTAAAAAAAATGTTTAAAATCATGAAATAGGGCGCCAAGTGATTTAGATAAAGCTCACCCCAATACAAGTTTCAAAGCCATGAAGAAAATCACTAAAATGACTCGTAACCACAGAGTAACTATAAGCTCAGATAATTAAATCGAAACGTTTAGTTGTGAGAGATTTATTCATAAATTATAAAGGGAGAGGTCAATGTACCTACGTAACTCTCGAGAGCACGGTGATAACAAATAGAACCCTAAATATAATTTTACAGGTAATAGGTAAATATCCACGCACCATCAATATCGCTTGATAGGGAAAATAGTTGGCCTACACATTAGAATAACTTTCCGGAATATGTCGCCGATATGACCTCGGGACTGTCGGCCGATATGTGGCAATCACATAGAAGAAAATGAGAAAACCACTATGTGGTACTTATCCTTCTGGTATTGTGGTGTGTGTGTTATTCTTTCCAACTTATTCTAACCCCAAAATGGATGCTCTTTAGTACAAGGTATCTTCCTTATAATTTCCACAGTACTGGAACTGTCTAGCATTCGATTGCGGCTGTTTTACTGTAACCGGTATCCCCAAGAAAACGTCTGAAATTGGTTATGAAAATATTGTACGGCGATCGTAATCATAAACGCATATTTTGATACTTGAGTTGCCTATGAAACTCACCTCCGAAGCAGAAATCCCGATGCTTACAGAGACGGTAAATAAATCCAATGATATCACCAAAATTATATCCAGTAACTGCCCAAAAGATAATCAAAATCACCATGAAACCATAATCCATAAAATGATTATCTTCAGTAGTGAATATGTGGAAAAATCCGTAGAACGACTATATCAAATTTATGACAGTCCACATTTCACTTTCGGTGGCAATCATTCGCAAAACTTCTCTCTCGCTATCTGCGAAACGAGAACCCGGTTCCTGACTACAGTTTTTGTCCATGCCGTAGAAAAAAAAAACAAACTCGATGAAAACATTTTCATCAGGCACACTGTCAAAAATAAGTAATCCGAACGTCTATTTTAAACCGACAGGAATGGAATGGAAAATTATAAGATAATGGACTTCGTTACACTTGATAAACCCACCAAACTTTGACAGAGTGAAAAAAAGAAAGAACGTCGTGAATATTTGATTCACATATTCAGGGTATTAAAGGAAAATTGGTATATAAATGTGGTAAAATGGGACGAAAACCCCATGTTCACCTCTTGGCATTGGCGTATAGTTCTTCCATTATCAATTGCAGAACACAGTTATGCGAGGAGTAATCAATATTTAATATACGCCCTATATAAACGCA
Organism: Plagiodera versicolora; assembly: GCA_037013635.1. Lineage (NCBI taxonomy): Eukaryota > Metazoa > Arthropoda > Insecta > Coleoptera > Chrysomelidae > Plagiodera > Plagiodera versicolora. Next base: position 2,347,746 of record CM072991.1, on the reverse strand, counting down.
TGGCACTCACGCCAAATTAAGAAACACAAATAATGATTAGTACTCGTACGAAGTCAAAGAAGCCGCCAGGGTAAACGTGGACTCGAGTTATATGTGTCAACATCCCTTTCGACCAATGAAAACAGTGAATCAGGCAAGCATTGGCACTTGATTGGTCGAAGGGTTATGGACACTCGGAAGCTATAAATCATCTTTTCTACTTATCAGACAGCCCTCGCGAAGTTCAGTCTGGATATCAGTGATGTAGTGTGGTGTGTTGAATTTAGAAATTTTATTAAATAAATCGAAATATGGCGTTTTGGGGACCGTGTGCGAATGAAAATAATTGAGTGCTAAACAACGGAGTAGAAATGATTCGATTGCCTTTTAAGGAAAACTTTCTCGCATATGATTTTAAACGTATTTATAAATTGATAAATTCATGAAATAAGGTATCCCCGTCTATGTCAGATCAAACAAAATGGTCAGTAAGGGTTTGGAATGAGTTTTTATATTCTTCAATTGATAATGGAAGAACTATAACTAGAGTTGACTTATGGGGTAGTCGACCCCCACCAGTCAACCATACTTACATATTACTCACACACATATATATATACCGGGTGTGTCACAGTGGATGGAACATTAGAAGTATCTGGAGAACAGAAAGACAGATCATTCCGAAAATTTGTGGGCGTGTATAATCAAACTTGCTCTATACGTCTGAAATATTTTCATCAATACAGTGTTGCCGCTTGTATCAGAAAGTAGTAGCTACTTTGTTATTTCAAATGGAACACCTCGTATATTATATCATTTTTGGGATCCTTATGAGATTCCTCACAACTTTCCCACATAATTCCCTATACCTATCTATGACGATTTTCGAGATAAAAATTATTTTGTCAGATTTTTTTGCAAAACCTGACCATTGAAAAATACGAATTTTTTCCCAATGCAAATTCACAAAAAATTGCAATTTGGGTTATAGCTGCATAAGTCCATCAAGTATTCTGTCGGTGAACTGGATCTCAGTTTCAGCATACAGGGAGGTTCAGAAGTGAGTGTCATCCGGGCACTCATGAAAATGACTGCAACTCCATTTTTTTAATGGAACACCCTGTATATTATCACTTATTCGAAAAGCTATAACATTTTCCATTTTAATTGAGTATACTTTCCCTATGCCTATCTCGTACAGTGTGTTAGTTATGATCACTTATGTTATGAATTCGTTTCAATAAAATAAATATTGGATAGTGCTTAAGATAGTAGGCTATGAACTTCATTCTGACAGAGAACTCACATGTTCTTCCTTCATTGCTATCCTGTATTCAAGATGCATGGGTGTAAAAATACTATAGCAAGAAATAATTACTTGAATGCGGTTAAAATGGATTTATTCATCATTTATGGTCAATGAAACAAGAATATCAGTAGAACATACAGAGTTTTTCTTTTCAATGAAAAGAATGAACTGATTCACCTCGGATAAATCCGAGGAAATTAGATTGAAGAGAAATTTCGAACTGTTTTTGAAATCTTTCTAGATTCATTAATACACATGTTAGACTTTGATACTTTTAGCTTTTCATGATGATATAAGCATTTCAAAATTTCTCTTCAATCTAATGAATTTTCTCGAATTCGTTCGAGGTAAATCAGCATATTTTTCATTAAACTCGCTGCATTTTCTAATGATATTTTTGTTACATCGACCATAAATGATGAATAAATCCATCTAAACCGCATTCAAGTAATTATTTTCTGCCATAGTATTCTCACATCCATGCATCTTTTAATACAGGATAACATTGAAGGAATAACATGTTAGTTCTCTGTCAGAATGAAGTTCATAGCCTACTATCTTAAGCACTATCCAATATTTATTTTATTGAAACGAATTCATAACATAAGTGATCATAACTAACACACTGTACGAGATAGGCATAGGGAAAGTATACTCAATTAAAATGGAAAATGTTATAGCTTTTCGAATAAGTGATAATATACAGGGTGTTCCATTAAAAAAAATGGAGTTGCAGTCATTTTCATGAGTGCCCGGATGACACTCACTTCTGAGCCTCCCTGTATGCTGAAACTGAGATCCAGTTCATCGACAGAATACTTGATGGTCTTATGCAGCTATAACCCAAATTGCAATTTTTTGTGAATTTGCATTGGGAAAAAATTCGTATTTTTCAATGGTCAGGTTTTGCAAAAAAATCTGACAAAATAATTTTTATCTCGAAAATCGTCACAGATAGGTATAGGGAATTATGTGGGAAAGTTGTGAGGAATCTCATGAGGATTTCAAAAATAATATAATATACGAGGTGTTCCATTTGAAATAACAAAGTAGCTACTACTTTCTGATACAAGCGGCAACACTGTATTGATGAAAATATTTTAGACGGATAGAGCAAGTTTGATTATCCACGCCCACAAATTTTCGGAATGATCTGTCTCTCTGTTCTCTAGATACTTCTAATGTTCCATCCACTGTGACACACCCTGTATATATATATATATATATTAAAATATTATACAATATTACATATTACTCACACATATATATATATCGAATAAGTATACATTGAATATTTTTATAAATATTATTTCGAAAGTTATAAATGTTATTTTTGAAAGGGCAATCAAGAAATGGCTTTCAAATACAAGTAACCCTATTTATTGGTTTCAATAATTAATTGTAAATAAACAGTTTTACGTTCAATTTGTCATTTTAGTGTACCTTTCATTCGTAAAAATATCTATGTTCGCACTTGTGTTTTTGGCATTATTAACCCCTCTCACAAAATAAATTTGAAAAAACAAAATGTCTTAAATTTTTCATTCAAATTGTTACTTGCATTTTTTTTGTATTCCTTCCAAGCAATAGGGGGTTACGTCCCCAATAAGTCCCTCCTCGTTACGCCTATGCCTCTTGGCTACACCTTAAAATTTTGCTCGATATAAATTTTGAGTTATAAACCCCCCTGAGACCAAATCCCGGATCCGCCACTGTCTGGACTGAATTGTTTTTTTTTTGGAAAATGATTTCGTGATACTGTTCGAAATGCTATTTAAAAACATCCTGAAATGAAGATTGATACCATCAAAAAAAAATCCTCCAGGTGTAACCACCCACGTAGGCGTCGGCCACGCGGCCGTGGTAACAGCGACGCGTTTCAGCCCCGACGGGCGTCTCGTAGTCACGTGCGACGCCTCGGGCGGCGTCTTCCTCTGGGAGCGCCCCCACCAGCAGGACCACCTCAAGCCGAAAGAAATTCCCGAGGTAAAAACTCCGGAAGTGAAAACGCCGGTGTCGTCCGGAAGACACGAAGAGGACGTCAGGGATTTGCCCAGCTCCCGGAGTTCCGTGAAAGGAGCCACCCGGAGCGGTTCCGGGAGTTGTGGGTCCGAGAGGACGGCCTCAGGGTGCGGCTGCGGCGACGGAAGTTCAGCTAGGAGTGTGTGTAGCAGCAAATCCAGTGGAAAATGATTGGGGAAAAAACCATTTATGTATTTTTAATAAACACAAATAAATCTCTTTTAAATAATTTGTTTGGGGATGGATCTCGCTTATTTTAATAGATACTAAATCAGTTGAATTGGGACAGACTTGCACAGTTTTGAGCTGAATTGAAATCTGCAAAGGAATGGGGAATATTTCTTCAAAGTTTCGAAGGAACAAAAATTTTTTATTTGCGTTTTCAACTTGCTTAGGACAAATTAATTTTACTGGACCTTTTTAAGTAAAATTTCATTCAGGCAATTTTTTATAGAGTTTTTGAATTTGGCATTTCCTTTTCAGTGAGTCCCAAAATTGTGGAGAAACACCTGTCAACTTTGGTTCTTGTAATGAATTGCATCTTGAATATAAACATTATCAGATGAAGTTATCTTTCGAACGATCTATCACACATGGTGATTCAATATCACAGTTTCGTCAAAAATTAAATTTAAATTTTCTTACAAGGTGTGGTTTGGAAAAAATTATATCCCATGTGAAGTTTCAACAGTTTGATTAATTTCTAGTCGAGACGTTGACAATGAATTATTTTTGATGACAACCTTCAATTAAACAATCCGGGAGGAATTGATTCTTTTCAGTAGAAGAAATTATTTTATATATATCATTTGAATATTTTTTATTGAAAACGAAATTGAAATTAAATCAGTTGATTACTTGGAATGAGAAGATGGATTGCTTAATTCTGAAGAATCCTAAATTCAAGGTATGAATCAATTTTATTCATTCGATATCATCATTTTCTTGATTTAATTCGATGGATTACTAAAATTGACAAAATAGACCGCACAGATTTGTTAAACAAATCAAATTTTACTGTCCCGAGAATCATCTAGAAATTGTACTACATTTTACTCAGATTTTCCACGAACCAACATATACAAAAACTTTTGTATAAGATGTGTACTGCATATAAGTCAGTGTCTGAGAACATATATAGATCTGTTTAATTGATCTCATCTTTTTTCTTTTCGTGTATAACTAGACAGCCATGATAGGATAACATTATTTCGTATTGTTTCGTTTATTCATTAAGATTATGCAAAACGCAATGCATATGTTATGTTTTGTCTTCTTTCCTTGTTCTGTAAATGAAGCAACCTGTTGAATAGTGTAATAAATAAATGAAATGAATATCCCATTTTGAAAAGATAATTCATACGAATCGTATAAAATCACATGATTCATCTGAATCTTAAACGCATTTGTATTGTTAAAATGTTGATGCAAATAGTTGAAATAACTCAACACCAAGTATTACGAAAATGAACACCTCGATTTTCCGGCTTCAAATTAAGAAAATGTGAAGAGTCGCTCGGACCCAACGAATGGGAAAATATTTTCTCATTTTTTCATTTTCGTAACTTCAACTACCCAACATGTGTGAGCACAAACCCCTTTCTTGAATAGGGATGAGGGGTGCCTCATTTTGAGCATCTTATTGAGAATTATGTGATCCTAAATTTCTATTCCAAATTTTCATCGATGACAAAATGACGAAGAAAGGACTACTTATTTTTGTGATTAGTTCATTGAATGGTAGAAATGGGCACAATTTCGAGTGAGAATGTGATAGGAAAATTACGAAGAAAAACCCCTTCAAATATTAGCATATCTTTAAGGAACACCCTGTATATTTGAATATCTTATTCAAAGTTATATTCAATATGATTGTACCGGGTGTTACACAGTGGATGGAACATTAGACGTATCTGGAGAACAGAGAGACAGATTATTTCGAAAATTTGTGAGCGTGGATAATCAAACTTGCTCTATCCGTCTAAAATATTTTCATCGATACAGTGTTGCCGCTTGTATTAGAAAGTAGTAGCTACTTTGTTATTTCAAATGGAAGACCTCATATATTATATCATTTTTGGAATCCTCATGAAATTCCTCACAACTCTCCTACAAATTCCCTATATCTACCCGTGACGATTTCCGAGATAAAAATTATTTTGTCAAACTTTTGTGCGAAACCTGACCTATGAAGAATATAAATTTTTTCCCAATGCAAATTCACAAAATATTACAATTTGAGTTATAGCTGCATATGACCATCAAGTATTCTTTCGATGAACTGGATCTCAGTTTCAGCATACAGGGAGGCTCAGAAGTGAGTGCCATCTGGGCATTCATGAAAATGACTGAAACTCCGTTTTTTCAAATGAAACACCCTGTATATTATCACTTATTCGAAAAGCTATAACATTTTCCATTTTAATTGAGTATACTTTTCCTATACCTATCTCGTACAGTTTGTTAGTTATGATCACTTATGTTATGAATTCGTCTTCAATAAAATGAATATTGGACAGTGCCTAAGATAGTAGGCTATGAACTTCATTCTGACAGAGAACTAACATGTTATTCCTTCATTGTTATCCTGTATTCAAGATGCATGGGTGCAAAAATACTATGGCAGAAAATATATACTTGAATGCGGTTTAGATGGATTTATTCATCATTTATGGTCAATGTAACAAGAATATCATTAGAACATGCAGCGGGTTTGATGAAAAGTATGCTGATTTACCTCGAACGAATTCGAGAAAATTTATTAGATTGAAGAGAAATTCTGAAATGCTTATATCATCATGAAAAGCTGAAAGTATCAAAGTCTAACATGTGTATTAATAAATCTAGAAAGATTCCAAAAGTATTTCAAAATTTCTATTCAATCTGATGAATTTCCTCGGATTCATCCAAGGTTAATCAATTTATGCTTTCCATTAAACTTTCTTACTTCGAAGCAACACCGACGAGATGAATTGCCCTTTTTTTGGACAGAATCCAACAGCTTCAGGATATGTTTAGGTGCTGCACTCCAAATATGGGAACAGTATTCCAGGACAGGTCGGATTTGTGCCTTATAGATCGTAAGCAGCTGACTGGAAGTGAAATAGCTCCTGGCACGAAACAGAAAACCAAGTTTTTGAGATGCACTTTTAGCAATTGATCTCACGAGATTTTTCCAAGAAAGGTTATTGCTGACAGTTATATCAAGCATCGAGATGGATGACATCAAAGGTATGGTCACCTCTGACAAGCTTATGTTGGGCATTGGGAGGTTGGCTTTTTTGGAGACAAGACATGCTTGTGTTTTGTTTGCATTGAAATCCACTAAGTTTTTGGATCCCCATTCGAAAATTGTTGCCAAATCCATATTTATATTGTTAACATTTCTTCCTCGTTCGTTTTTGATTTGGCGGGCTGGTATTGGAGCCTTGGAAGAGAAGGCAGTGTAGAGAGTAATATCATCCGCGAAGCTGTGTACTGGACAGGAAGTTGCCTTCAACAGATCATTCATGTGAAGTAGAAATAGTATTGGTGATAGAATTGATCCCTGCGGAACACTAGCATTTATAATTAGAAAGTCAGATCGACCACCACATGGAGTGATCTGCCTGAGAAAAGTCGAAAAATTAATTTTGTTTTTTATAACTAGAAAACATATCGTCTTTTGTTTTTGTTCTCGCCAGTGATTTTAACTTGGAAAAGGAGAACGAGGATGCAACCTCTATTTCCTCGTATCAGACATTGAATTTTTTGATCTCCAATATATTACCCAAATTTTTATTCATTTGTACTTCAATAAACCACATATTTACTGTAAATAAACATTTTGCACTCTCCCAAAAATCTTTCTGCCCTCTTCAGGAAAAAACCCCAGCATGAACCCCCAATCTTCGAAGCACAACGTCAGTACCTCAACCTTGTGCGTGTACGGTCGATAAGTAAAGTTGTGGTACACCTCGAGACCCAGTCCTTGGGCCACTCCGAATAAGTCTCTAGCGTGAAGGACCACGTGTTGCGTCTCTGTGAGATCGTCGTGTTTAGTAGACACGCACACATCGCCCTGTAGGATAAAGTACATGGTGGCATCGATGATGCCTCGTTGGACGATGTGGTCGAACTTGAAGAAGGTTTGGAGTTTGAGTTTGCAGCATATCTGTCTCAAAAGACTCTCGTCTATGTCCTGGAAAACAAATGATCGTTTCTTGGATTCGTTATAAAAGATGAGAAAGTTTCGAAACATAATAGTGGAAGGTCTTATCCCCGTTTGGTTACAGAAAACAAAATTGAAAAACGTTCGAATACATCAGTTTTCATTCTAAACGGGGTTTGTTTAATAAAACCACGGGCGTATTATAAACAAAATAAACGGTTAGGACTTGAATGAAACGACAGAAATATTATATCTTGCAAAATTCTCTCGAATGAATCAAAAAACATTCAAGTGACAAAGAGAAGGCAGCGCAACAGGTAGCTAAACACGAGAACCATCTTACCAGTTTCCAAACTTCTTTGTGAATGAAACCGTCCAAACGGGGACACGCCCATTTGGTCAAGTGCCGCAGTTGATCCATGTGGAACAATGACACACGACATGAAATCATGTACAATATTACATGGCCACATTTTTGACATACGCCATGTGGTATGTCTGTTCTATGAAAGTGGATAATCATGTACAGGGTGGGCAAATTTCGATGTAACTATAGGAGATACGGAAAAATGAAAGCGTCTTCAATCAACAAGAAGTCGATTTAACTCGTAAGAATATCACGGTTGTTTGTGAAGTTAAGAGATAATGGACTCTAAATTATTCAGGCAGTTTTTTCTGTTTAATCCAGTGGCGTGAAGAAAATTAAAAATAAAACACACCTATTTTGATTCACGACTTGAAATCAATGGTTTCATGAAATCAATTCGAAAAAAGAATCAAATTCAAGTAAACTCCCAATAGTTTGGAGTTTCACAAAACGCACTCTCCGATATTCTCTTCAGCTCCTTCTATGATAACTTTGGAATGAATAGTAATGTGGCATAGATAATCAAAATTTCCGCAGATTTTTTTTAATTCCCTTCAATAATCCAAGAAACATCCTCAACAGTGTTCATTCTGAACTCTGTGATTCTTAGATCTTAAGAATTACCTTGAATAAAAATGTCTGTTTCAAAAAATCTCCATACAGAGAAAGCGAAATATCCTGTCTCAGTGGATAAGGGAGCTCCTCGAATATTTTTGATGACATTATACAGGCTTTGTTGTTCCATTGATTCTCCAGAAATCCCCATGTTCGTCCGATTAGGTAATCTGAACCAAAACAAAATCAATCATGAACAAAAATTCCTTATCATAACCTGACTCACTCGATACATTTCTGTTTTCCAAATATCGTATTAACAATTTCGATTCGAGCTCGTATAAGCTCAGCTCTTTTCGTGACTGGTAAATATATCTCAGGACAGATCCTGCAAAATTGCAATGTTCAAGGCATTCAAATTTTTATAGTTCACGCACCTATCATAACCGATATCATTATTTTCCCTATTAAAATCGTGAAAAGTGTGAAAAAGAGTTCTAACTTGTTCTCAGGAAAAATATCACCAACTCCTGTCGTTGTCAAAAGTGTAAAGACGTAGTAGTATGACAAGATCATCCTGTAGCACACGTGTCTCTCTAAAATCTGGGTCCTGTAAAGAGAAGTTATTGGGCAACAAGTTTTTGTTGGATGCTTTCTCAATTTTACCCAAATTTTGTTATCCAGGATCGCTGCAAACAATGATCAAAGGGACAACACAGCATGAAACAAACACAAGAGAGAATGTGTGTCAGGCAACCATAGTAGATGATGATTTTCACTAAGGAAAGCCAGTTCCTGACTCCTAATTTCTTGCCATACTAGAAAAAGTGAGGATCACTTGATGATAATGATATTTGATCTGATGCTCACAATGCTAAAATATCTTGAGATATAAACGACCCTCAGGAGCTGTAAAAGTCTGAGGCAAGAATACGAGAAGAACCAGTCTTCTTCTGAGAAGATAAAACACGTCAAATATAATGGTAGGTTAGGGACTACATCCCAGAACACTTGCAGCGGGCTGTTGAGGTACTTTTTGTATATTTTGCTGTTGGACTTCACCAAATGTCCGTAAAAGTTCACGTGGATTTGGTGCAATTTGAAAAAAATCCTCAGGTAGTAGACTGGTTCAAATGCCAAGTAAACGTAACCCAAGGCGTTGGATTCTTGAGTGACGAAAACGTATGAAATGGCATACACGTTTAAAATGCTGGAAAATAACGTGATCAAATCCAAGACCTGTGAAAAAACATATTGTTTTTGGTGATGAACAAAATTAAGGATGCTTTTTACTTTGAAAACGTCATGATTCGACTTCAGAGCAAATCTAAACCAACGCTGGGGGATACAAAACTGCACTGGTTTATATTTATCTAGTAAAATACTCGACTTTCTTGTTATGTCCTCAACTTCTGAGTCCATCTCCAAATCGGCTTCCTGAGACTGGACTAAAAAATGATCAATGATTATTTAATCAGGTTCAATTCGTTGGATACGAGTATGATATATTTCAAAAATCAACTAAGAATACTCGATAATTTGGTTATGACGCTGGATACAAGAAAGACAAAAAACCTAACTTTAAACTTATTGCATTTGATGTGAGTGAGTGTTTTTTTTAATGGTTTGGTGAATAGAATACCATCACATTTGAATCAGTTCAAGTTCAAAAATAGTTTCGATGTTGCCAAATCACCGACCTCTTTCTTCTTGGATCAATAATTTCTACTGGTATGAAAGTGAAGGTTAGATTGTTTTTGAGGCTTCTACACGAAAACTATTAACCCTTAATCACGAAACTTTGTACACATATTCTTAGGAATAACATGGGATATATTCATTAAGGAAGATCGTTTTTGAAAAAAATGTCAATTTTGAACAAAATGGTTTGATATGCTTTGATATTTTTTGTTTCTATTGCTGTAACCTTTTGATTCAAGTAGATATTATCTCATAATAATTCTTTTTCCTCATCAAAAACATGTGAATTGGGTGATATTTTTTGAGATAATTTAGTAGAAATCACTTTGATTATGATACTCCAACAAATAATTTAACACATTAAAAGCAGGTACGTAGGCACGTATCCAGAGGAGGGGGCCGACTCCACTCTCCCCCGAAACGAATTCCTGATACGTAAATTGAATTTTTCGCAAATATTATTTCAGGCTTGAACTCTCTTCTACGAGACTCTTATCTGAGTACAGTGATATGAATTTGAAGCTGGGTTTGTTTGTCAGTTAATCTTTTAAAACGACCATTATGCAAAATGGTAGGTTCACATATCGGTCTTATTTTAACTTACCTTTAATACCTTTTAATACTTCCAACATTTCAACGAATATTCAGGAGGTTGACAATTATTCTTGTATGTAAGCCTCATACGACTATTGCTAATATGAAATAATATCGTGACATATTTTAAATTTTTCGCAAACCTAACCTAAATCTACTTTCAGGTTTACGAAATGTTATGACTTTCAGGTTGATAAAGAAAATAGGAAGGAAAGTATGGCCACATACCACCGTAACTACGCCATTGGTTAACGAGAATTGAAAATTATAAATTCACAATATCACATTGTTTAGTGTTCCAAGTTTAAATTTTTCCCGCCATGATTCACTGAATTATCCCATACTAACTAGATATATCAGCTTCTTCCATTCTGGCCAGGGAATGTATATAAAATAGTTTCTTCTTCCAAACGTTTTCCATATCATCAAGTACCACTGGGTGGTACTTGACAACATTGAACAGCTCAGCAGTGTTGATAACCCACAATTCTACGTGCTTTCTTGCTACGACACTTAGGCTGCACATGCTGTAAATGCTTCTCTGTATGTTGCCGAATATTGCAGAAACCTCCAGTATTTCAGTTGGACTTTGACTATCTGGTATCAATTCTACTTGACCGGAAGCCAAGATGTAGATGTCGGAGACCAGATCTTTCTGCCTCACGATAGTTTGCCCTGGGGATTTCAAGTGTTGGCTAGCTTATATAAAATCACTGGTCAACGCTTCAAACCTTTACGAAAATACTTCACTTTGATTTTATCAACGAACATTCTCAAGAGATTCACATCCAAGTCATAGAACAGAGGTACCTCCTCCAAAATATTCTGGTAGTAGTTGAGAAGGATGTCATTGAGAAATGGTACTTCTGCTTGTATTTTTTGGAACGAAATGGATCTGTCGCCCTGGCCCTTGGATCTTTCCCAATTGAGTTCAAAGTGCCTGAAAGCCTAAAAGCAATGTGCTTGTTTGGTGTCGTACTAGAGCTGATGTGGTACCTGTTTCTGTAGCCCTAAACAAAGGTTCCTTCTCTTCAAGAAGTTCATCAGTTTTGTGATGTTCATGCGAAATTCAATTGTTTCATCTACCGTTCCCAACATAATAACGGTTATTAAGCTTGTGAAAGTAGACGAGATGATGAATCCTATAATGATTAACAGGATAGTACCAGTTAGAACCACCGAAGTTGCTGGCTGCAAGTGGCCCAGGCTAGTAGTGGTAATTATATTCACTACTTCAAATACTCCTGCCATTAACACTTCTAGCGGATCTGAAAAACAAAACTGAGGTATAATGCTTCCTTCAAATAATTTATCACCTGTTAGTTGCTGAAAGAGAGAGGAATGTTTCCAGGTACAGCTCAAGTACCCTTTCAAAGAGGTACTATTACCAGAATCGAAAGCGATGTGTTTCATTCCTGCTGAACCATCGAGCCTATATTGACATATCTGACTTATACCCAGAGTTGCAAAAACATTCACAACCATAATGAAGGCCAAGGTGATATGAACAAGTCTTAGAGTACCTATCGACTTGAACACATTCTTCTTGAAATAAGCGATGAACTTAAATACTTTGTACATCTGTAGCAGTTTTACCAGCTTCCATATACTGTGATGGTAATGCCCAGCTACTAGATCAATTTCTGAATCTTTGTGATCAATATTGGGCATAAAATCTTCCCAGGGCATCACCGAAATCAGGTCTAATAAAAACCCATGCGTCAGATAGTACCTGGAGAAGGAAGCGTAAAGTTTTTATCAAGGTATCCTTCGATATCTCACCAGGATGTATAAGCTGGGTGAATTTTGAAGCTACCCTTGCCGTCAAAATAAGCTATATGCAACGACAAATACATGTCGAAGTAAATGGACATATGACAGATGAGTATCCACCAGTACAGCTCGTCAGCAAAAGGTGGCAGGAAGATCATTATTGGTTCCAAGATGCAGGACACAACGATCAAAAAACATCTAATACTACACCAGAGGATGATGAATAACCCTTCAGGATGAATGGAAACCGGCATCAGGAGAACTCCGAGAAGCCACAAGTAACCCAATTTGCGTCTGAATACTCGGCAGTAATTCGTCCAATTCTTTGTTTGGTTGATGAAACACGCCCTAGAAAATAAGTTGCGCTTATGATATTCGTAGTTACTAGGCACCATCGCTTGGTTGTCATGATGAGTAGCAAGTTGCTACGCAACCAGCTTGTGGTCAGTGCAGTAGGACAAATAAATTTCAGATCAAAATACTTTACTGATTTGGATTCCTTTGGTCTCTAGCTGGGAAGACTGCGTCCGAATCTCCTTCCATCAATAATCTCTTGATTTTTGTTGTCATTTTCTCCTCGTGTATCGTTCCTTCTAATGCATCTTGCTCCTTGGGGAACACCGCGAATATTTTATGCAAAGTGCTATATTCGATTCGGAAAAAAATGCAGTCAGTGCTAGTGGTAATTGTGTGTTTCTTTGGGAAGCCGAATAACATTTCTAGGAGACCAAAATGATATCCAGGACCAACGGTTTTATGGAAGGTTTCATCAGAGTTGTAGACGTCACAATAGCCCTTTTGGAGGATGAACATCTCGCGATTTGTATTGCCGATAGAGTAAAGTGTTTCGTTATTAGGAAGTTTCAATAGTTTTGCTTCTTTTTCTACCAGCTACAACAATATTATTATTATTTTTCAGATATTACACAGGTCTACAATATTTTTTGTTTGGTGTCGATAATCTTAGGTTATAATTTAGTTAAAAAAAATGCTCGAATTGACCTCCTGACAGTTGAATATTTTGTTCTCAAACTCTTGTACTTTTTGAAATGTGTCTCACAGTCTCACATTCTGCAAACATAAGTTGTATAAAAACGTCAATATCGTCAGTTTCACTAGCGTAAACCTTTAATTTGAGGCAACTCCAAAGAAAAAAATCCAAAGTTGTGAGGTCCGGTAATCGAAGTGGCCATTCCGTTTAACCTTCTCGTCCATTCCATCTACCACGATACTAATCATCCAAATACCTTTTCAATACCTCTTTAAGTAGATACTAATTTTTAAATATGTTTCCAATATCATACTGAATGTAAGTGAAAATTTCATATTTACTAATCTGTCGTAGGGTTCCATTTAAAATTATTGGTCACAATGGCCTTGTAATGTCATCTTTGCCGATTTTGTCATCTACCATCACTAGTAGGAAAGTTTACAACCTTTAATATACAGATTTCAAATTTCGATTGTTTATATATAGTCGTTCCAAAGAAAGAGGGGGTGCAATTGAGAAGCACTACTTGAAATCAGTTTGATTTTTAGGCAACAAAATCATTGTAGACCTGTGTTATAATTGTACTCGATACACTCACTGCAAGAAAATGTCTATCCACCATTTGCAATAATGGTGTTTCAGCTAGAATACTGTTCAATTTGCAATTGTCTGCTAAGGTTTTCAAATAGGGAGAAGCAGTCTTATTAATGGAATCCTTCGTTTCACTCGATGACAAACAAGGGTTGATCATCAAAATCCTTTGTATTCTCTGACGAATCGACAGAGATACGTGGCAAAAAGAAGAAAAACTGTAACAAACACTTGTTGATGCACCTCTTCTTGATCCCTATTTTATACCTCTTGAAAAGTAGCCTCAATCTGGAACTCCCCATGTGTAATATCTCGAAATATTCGTATGTAATCAACTTCGAAGTGAAAAAACTGTTGAAAATTAGTCCACTGAACATCACAATCAAGATTATGGTAACGTCTCCGTAGGTACGAGGCAGAAAGTCAACGAATCCAGAGAAGAAGAATGCGGTGGAGGCGAAGAAGATCGAATCGACAGCAGGATGCTTGGGTTGGTTTTTCTCAGCCCATTCGAATCCACTTAGCTGCAAAACATTTGAGCCTGGTGTGATTTTCATGTTTTTAGCTCTTTTGTTTACTCACGTAGTACCAACTGTAACTGTGGCATAGTTCGTTGAAGCATGCGTTCAGATATAGAATACAAGAAAAGTAGTACAGGCTTAAGATACCATACAGGGTGATCAGTATGATACGCCCAACCTGAAAGTAGTGTTGCTGGTTTTGGATATTTTTCAAAATGAGTACTTACGTTTGAGGCTCTTGGTATGCTTAATAGTTTGACTAAATCAATAAGTTTGTTCAATCTGAGGAGTCGATTGAGTTTGAATAAGTTATAGTATCTGATTATGTATACTGGGTTGTCGAAGAGATATCCCCACACCTCTGAAAAATAGTTATTCAGTCAGGTATAGGATGAATAGGAAATATTACCTATTGGAAATAAAGATAATATATCTAAAACGAATCTCCAGTCGTCTAGTTTGTGGTTTATTATTTCAGTAATATTTCTCAGCAATTGTTGATCCTACAAAGTAAAAAATCATTCTATGGAAATATTATGTCTTGCAGCTGATATTGACTTCAATTTTTATCATGGTGATGCACTGAAATATCAAGTCTATCAGGCACAAAATGTCTACTATAAAACCGAATTCTGGCATAGGTTCTTCAACTCTTTCAAAAACAACTAAGTAGGGATAAATCACACAGTAGGTTATTTGCATAAGACCATTGACATGCTTCCAAATTTTCAGCTGCAAAAGTTCAAGGTTGCAGTCAAATTATCAACATCGAAACCTGAGTCTACCAAAAACGATTCCTCATCCAGAATCCAAGAAGATCGATCTTTAACTCTAACAGCTTCGTCCCCTTTGCAGGACACCTTGTACAATTTACTGTAATCTTCACCACCCGCATTTACTTCGTTAGTTTTTCTTTTCAATCTCCTCAGATTGCTTGTGGTCCTATGTGCGGAAATCTTCTCAAAGCGCTCCTGCAATTTACGCCTGATTCCTCTGAGATCGTCAGGAAAATTTCGCATGATCCTCATGAAGGAGCTTTTCTCCAACACGCTTAGGTCTGTGAGCTTGGTGGCTACCACGTTTGCTTTGGATGGAAAGTTGAAGAACAATGCGACTTCACCTGGAAGATGTACCACAGCAAACATGATGCAGCTTGGTTAAGTGGGTAACACACCAAGGATAGTCCCCTTTCTGAAAGAAATGACTGGGCTTTCCCCATCTTCGTTGTGCAAGATCTCCAAGTTTCCACTTTCCACACACACCATGCTAGTCTTGACGACGTATTGGTGGTAAATAACATCACCAGGTTGAAGCCTGATGTGTTTCATGGAAGATGCAAGGGTTTTCAGCACTAACTCTGGTAGCTCTCTCAATAATATGGATCTTTTCAACAGCCCACAATTCATATCATACAGAAGAGTACTTTTGAGAGGGACAGACAAGGGTTCCAGGAAAGATGGGATTTCCACAGGCCAGAAGGACTTATAGTACTCCAATGCTTCATCCTGAGTTGTTGTGTCCTCAAGGTACCTAGCAATGTCTTCTTCCTGCAAGAGCTTGTGCAATTGCTTTCAGTAGCTGTACTACAAGATATTACCTTTCTAGTAATGCTAACTTTATTGGTATTGTTATTGATAAGCATCAGAGTTATACTGGCTACTAGCCAGGTGACCAAAAACAGTCCAACAACATGAAGCCAAATGAAAACGATGACTTCAGCAGATGTTTGTGGGAAAACATCACCAAAACCAACACCAAACAAAATCTGAGCTGCCCCATAAACGTGCATGAAGTACCATGCTCCAGTGGCAAACTGAAAAAAAAATAGCGTGTACTTTACTGCACGCCTTACAACTGTTCGCACCTTCTCAGAACCAATCAAGTACCAGACCACGATCGTACTGTGCAGTACCAGGAACATTACCATGCAGTACTGCAGGCAGAACCAAGCCCATCGTCGCTTCTGTAGCTTCTCCAGTTGGGTTTCAATCCAGAAGAGCCATCTGAGCCTCAGAAGAGTTGTCAAGCGAAAATAGGGTATCAAGAAGTTCGAATGATTATCAAAAATTACAGCAAGGAGGATCAGTTGGGGAAGAAGGGAGAGTGCATCCAGAGTTAGATGAAATAGAGGAGTTGGAATTATTGATATTTTCGTTTTGAGGGGTTTGTAGAAGTTGTGGAGGGCTAACAACACAAAGTGTGTTAAATAAATTAGATCGAAAATGGTATAAAATGGTAAAAAGGTGTAAAGACTATTCGGCTTGAAGGATAAGTTGAGTGTAACGAAAATAAAGTTTATTACTACAATCCCAAGAATGAGAAGCTGAAAGTATCGGGTTATTAACCAAGTTTTCTGTATGGTGGCAGGCTTACGTTCCATATGAGATGTTTGGAGAAGTTTGGGATCCTGAGAGATAGCTCCTCCAATTTTGATCGCTTCGGCGTTTTGAAAGTCACAGAAAACAAATCATTGCTTCTGATTTCGCGGTAGACACTTTGAGAGGTAGAACTCATTTGACGTTTTGATGTTCTCAGTGTGTCAGAATTGTTATAAAACAATACAGAGCGTGTTTTGTTTTTCAACTTTTCAATGGGAAATAACCAGAGAAATAGACAGGCTGAATGGGGGTCCCTCTTGAGTGATACAAAGTTGGTTAAATTGGAACAGAGTTGCGCTTTTTTGAATAATAATTTGGAAAAACATTGAGGAAAATTTTGATAGTTTTGAAGATCGTAATTTATTGTTGAAATCATGAAAATTTATGAAATGTAAACTAAAAATGCAATTTTCCCAAAAACAATTAATTTCAGTACATCATGATGACATATAATTCGAAAATATAAAATGGTTTTGCAAGATGGTAAAATTATATACTGGGCGTTCCATCCCAAAAAAACAAGTTTTTTATATATCCTAGAATTGATGCATATCAAAAAAAAAACATCATCAAACAAAACTTTCACTATATTCGAACATTTCAGTAATCCTTTACCTTCATATCCACCAAAAGAGTTCACATCAATGATAACTTTTTTTGGCAGCATTTATAGTGCACCAATTTTCGTGAAATTTTCCTTTTTTTACTCCAGTTTTCGTATTTTATAAAAGAATTCGATGTTGTCTTGGCTAGGTTGAACACACTGTATATCTTGAAATATTTTAGGATTATGTATCTGCAGAAATCCAAAGTCTATTTATTTAAGGAACAGATTCAGTTATATTTTAATACCAATAGCGCAATTTCTTGAGAGAAAGAAAAATCTATGATCTGCTAATAATGACAATAACAACTTTATTCGAAACATTTTTCAAGTGAGTTATCCTACTTCCACACTTTGAGTCACCCTGTTTATATATTTCTACGAGAATAACAGTGAGATACTATGATCAATATGTTAAAATGATCGATCATTAAAAAAATACTTATCTCTGTTCTATTTTTAATCTGAAGTCGTGAATATGAATTCGTAGATAAACAGAACGGACTGATAAACGATTCCAGATAGTCTAAAGTGTTGATTTTAAGGTAATCATTGTAATGATATCATTCATATTTTCCTCGTTTACTAAGCATCTTTCTTGCATGAAGAGATAACGTCGGCCATATCAGGAGGATTAATTAAAAGGTATATCAGATGGTATAATTTTTATTTATAAATATTACATCAACAGTAACAACTGTTAGCAATCCACATATTTCAATCGCATAACTACAAATTACACTCATCAGAGATACATGTCATAATTATCTGATACTATACAGTGTGTTTGAAGCAAAAGGTTGTTAAAGTACGCCAATTATTCACATTTCATCTATGAACACAATTGAATATTTTGATCATGTTACCAATCAACAAGTCTCTTATGATTTGGTGCACCTGTTTTTTTTTTTTCATCAAATATACATCGAATCACACTAAGGACATTTGATATCGAAGTCTGACAACTTCAGGTATGCAAACGTCGTAAAGTAAGTAAAAAACACGACTTTGAGACTTCTTCAATAGTTCTAGACATCTTCAATTAACCAATAAAGAAACAATTCAACAACTTACGTCACTACCTCAGAATTGTGGTGGAGTGGGTGACTCAGTATGTAACTGGTTTGTAATATGCAGTGATTTTGAACGAAGCAAATAAATCTAATTACCATAAAGACACATTACGGCATTCAACATTATCTTTTTTAAAATCTATAGACTCTATTGAACTCATAATTGGTCAATTGGTCGACTATTGGGCAAAAGTTTATTGGGCATTTTCGAATTGATATTGTTTAAGGAATATGCCCTTGAGCCAGTCGTTTCGAACCTGTAGGGCGTACTCCCTAGGGGAGCGCGAGACCGTCGCAAGGGAAGCATGCAGCTGTTTCCAAGATATCATTTTGGAATTGAAAAATATGGTGATTTTGGCCTTATGAAAGCAGAGTATGAAATGATAATTAATCAATTAATTTCTTGTGGTATTC
The DNA here is from genome assembly GCA_037013635.1 of Plagiodera versicolora. Taxonomy (NCBI): domain Eukaryota; kingdom Metazoa; phylum Arthropoda; class Insecta; order Coleoptera; family Chrysomelidae; genus Plagiodera; species Plagiodera versicolora. Next base: position 2,328,724 of record CM072991.1, on the reverse strand, counting down.
CGCAAGGTAGCACTCTGGGTCCGACTTTCTTTATTAGCATGATAAACGACATTGTTCCAACATGACTCATGACTCTGTATGAGGATGACACCTCAATAATTATCAATTGCAATTATTATGAAGATCTCGCTAATAAATCATCGAACTGTGTCAACAAAATGAAAAATTGGTGTGACATCAATGGAATAATTTTGAATGTAGCAAAAACGAACTTTGTCTTATTCGCACCAATAACATCTAGATCTGACTTCAGCCTACTGGTGAGACCTGGCACATATAATAATGAATCACTAAAACAAAGTAATTCAGTAAAATTTTTGGGTTTATGGGTGGATGGGGGTCTTTCCTGGGTGACCCACACTCAACAGTTAGTCAAATCGTTATCATCAAAAAACTACGCTATATTTCAACTGAAAAAAGTGACGAATATTGCAGCTGTAATGTCGTATTACTATGGATGTGTGCATTCTCAACTCATGTATGGTGTACTTTGCTGGGGTAATAGCTCTGGTACTGAAAGGGTATTCATTAGCCAGAAACGTTTCATAAAAGGATATTTGGTCTCAGAGCAACTGATTCATGTCGTCCCGTCTTCAGTGCTCAGGGAATTCCAACATTTAATGATGTCTATATTTTGGATGCTGTTTGCTTTGTTCATAGTACTTACATATTTCAAGACATTCGGAGATGTCAATCATCACAAGAAATGCAAACAAACTCTACATTCCTTTAGCTTCAAACTCTCAAATAAGAAAATGACCAATCATAACATCCCTCGAAATATATAATCACTTACCTGACTCACTCAAAGATCTCAAGAATCCTATGTTCAAAAGACAGTGTAAAAAAATTCTCAAGGAAAAAAGTTACTACTCCTTAGAGGAATATTTTGATGATCCATTTTAATGTATTATACTCGTCTCATGTTCTATTTATTGCATTTTATTCATTTTATCAACAATTCAAATGTTTTCAACATATTTAATGTTTTTATATTTACATATTTTCAAGCTTAGTATAGCTTTAATTGCAATCACGACTATAATTTTATTGACGATTTCCATACTTGTACAAGTCTTATGAAATAAATATAAACTTACTCACTCACAATCAGAATATCCTTTATTGTCCGAAGACTTACTTCTTATTAGCAAAATCTTGTAAAAATACAAATAATGAATGTATATAAAACAAAAACATTCCACATAACAACAAACTAAAAGGACTGCACATGTTTTTATTCAGATATTCTTTAACATTGTAAAATACTTCTATGAGAATTTGTTTCACTGATTTTCTGAAAAAGCTGGTAGAGTCAATAATTTTGACCCTGGCTGGAAAATGATTATATAATTTTGGCGGGTGAATACAAGAATGGTGTCATATTATGTTGATTTGTTCTTATGCACCAGACATACGAGAATAAAGAGAGATGGAATGGTGAGGAGTTTATGCTTTTTGAATAATTTCTCACAATATACACGAGGTTCGACTCTACACATATAGCGAACAGCACATTTCAGAAGCGTGAGAATCATATTGAAAATCGTCTGTTGCAAGTTCCCCAGATAATACAGATGTTTAAAGATGAAAATTTTGATTGTAACATTTTGATTACGAGTGAAGGAGAATTTTTTCTTCTTTAACAAAGAAAGAAATGTTATTGCCATTTGTAAAATGTCACCTTAAAAAAAGTATCGATCTCGCTTAGTGATTGAAAAGAAACCGAGGACCGAGAACGAGTATTTCTTCAATGATACCACGACTTGAGAAAATTTGTGCTGAAAAAAAACTGTATATCATTTCCAGGGCCCCCGCAAGGGCTACTGGCGCCTGTGTGCAAAAAAGGATTTTGGCGCCCCTTATTAAGGCATTTTGGATCATGTTTTTTTATTTATTTTTTTGAAGGTAGGTAGGTAGGTGCTTGAAATAAAGCAAAAAAACTGAACTTTAGAAGTCATATTTATATCAAAATGAAACAAACAGAATAAAATCAAAATAAATTCTTGTTCACACCCATTTTAAAACATTTACTTAACTAATGGGGTACACACACGTTGACACGTTGTTTATAAATACTACAAAATAACCCAAAACTAAAAATCACATTTTTTCAGGAACAAATAACAGAAATATTGCCTAATGTCTACATATATATAAGTACTACTTTCTACATATACTTAGACATTTGAAAAAATATGCAGATATTTCTAATAACAAATACCTAGGTAACTTCGTTATAAAATCAAAAATGATAGCTAGGTCTAGGTACAATAGAAAAATAAAGAATAGCTATTGTAGTAGCGATATTTTCCGAGATTTTGCTGTTGCAAATTCATTAATTACATCGCTAAAATTTATACCATCAAAAATTTCTTGTTCAATTGCTAATATTGCTAGCTCAGACAATCTTTCTTGAAGCATTGTCGATTATTAAATAATTTTTAATGATTTTTAACTTTGAAAAAGATCGCTCGCCAGAAGCTACAGATACAGGCAATGAATTCTTAGTGAAATGCTTACGTTTGGAAGGGTGGAGATTAAATTGTTTTCAAATATATATTGTAAAATACTTAAGGGGTCAGTATCATCAGGTAATGAAAACAACTTCAACGCTTTAATTTCATTAAACAAATCAATGGAGTCTATATCCTTATTTTGGACCCTGGGTTTTGGCGCCCCTAAAGGATGGCCACATATGGTAGCGGGGGCCCTGATCATTTCATTATCAAGATATACAAGCTGGTTGTTTACAATAACCATATACGGAAGTTGACAATTTCACCACCAGTTAACCACGAAATTTTTGGAATCAACAATACCATTCCATTCGCTCATGGATAGAATAATACACATATTATCTGTTCTATAGATACCAAACCGATCAATCACAGTGAAACTTGAATGTAAATGCATCATCAGGAAAAACAGCTGAACGTAACCACCTCCACTCTCCGTCTGTCCTACTAGTACTAGTCAGTTACTTTTGGAGTTTCGCTCGAGGTAGACCAAACGCTAAGATGCCGAACTGTCCCAAGTGTGAAAAACCGGTTTATTTTGGTGAGAATTGTTTATTTTCTCTTATAGTTACTCCTGAGGGACTGATAAATACGCGTACATAAAATTAATTATTATTGTTCCCAGTTATATACGAGATATTTCCTCATAAAAAAATCTCGCACAGATATTCATTGGCATCAGGTACGGTAAACTTGCTGTCGATATCCTCGTTTCATCTAAAATTCTCGATCTTTAAAGGTTTAATCGAACTATAAATGCTCGCTTTGACTCTGAAACGTGACCTTTCGTGATTAGAAAATTTGATTATCAGGCAGGTAAGTTGCAAGCGAAATAATTCGATGAATCATCGTTAATTTCGAATCGTCCGATGTGAACTCAAAGCCTGGTGTCTCAATGTGACAATATTTAGTCAGTAGAGTCTTGTTAAATATTGTTTATTTACTTAAACGGGTAAACTATTCATAGCTAGCGTTTATGATGCGTCATATCAAATTATTATTCATACCAGAAGATCTTAGGTTTCTTTTCCGTCTTGATATCATCATGAATATCCTACAAAGCTTAGTCATTGCACATTCTTCTTCTGCCTCTGTTATTTTGAGCATTACGTAATATGTTGAACGTCCTACTTGATGAATGAGGTAATTACAAGATGCAGGTACTTATAAGGAATGTAATTCAAGTACCCATATGAAATAGAGGTCAAGGATGGAACTGGATTTGATTATTTCGAAAGTATACGTTCTTAATTCAATAATGATAAATTCAAATGAATACCTAATATTATTTTTTCCTTGAAAAAAAAATAATTGCATTATAAATAAAAGTGACATTTTTTGACATTTTGACTGTGTAGTACGCGATTCTCACCACAGAATTATTATTTATTATATCGACAACAAAAAATGTATATCCAGTTTGAATCAGTAATTTTAGATCATTTGATTAAGTATGTGAGGTTAAGCATAGATATATCAGTTTGTTTCGTATATGTTTTCGCTGTACTTTGTCAATGTTCAATCAAAAATCACTTCATATATTTCAAATATTGAGGTCCATCAAAAGCACATTTTGGAATTATTTCATGACATACAGGTCATCCTAAAAATATCATGTGTATTCGTAGTGGAATTTTTGATGGAATATGGTGTTGATTTTAAAAATATCGACGATATCTGGTGGTGTACTTATGAACTTTCGAATACAGTTATCGTACACATATAGTGGTTGTGCATTCTGATCCATTTCTTCTGATAAAATCTTTCCAAATACAGGGTGAATCTCCAATCCATTTATTAGGGATTTATGGAGAACTAACAGAGATATCAACTTTGAATTTCGGTGGCAGCTACAGCTCAATGTGATCTATTTTCCTAAAATATTTTAAATGCGCTGTTATTTCCGGTTAATCCGGAAGTGATATCAACATAATATGGTATGTTCATACAAATCGATAGGAAATGATATTTTGAATTAAGTAGTGTAATGAAATGAGAAAGCTATTCGCATTCGAAAATTCTTAAAAGAAATTAAAATATTGAACATCCTGTTGAATATTTCTGAAACAAATCACGACAGAGGAGCGATTCAAATGCAACAGGTCCAGAATTGTACGTAGAATTCGAAAATAAAAAGAATAAACAGGGTGTTCTATTCAAAAAACAAACTTGATATCACTTCCGGATAAACCGTATTGAAAATATTTTAGGAAAGTAGGTCCCATTGAGCTGTAGCTGTCACCCAAATTTCCAATTGAAGGTAAATCACCCTGTATATTTGATTCAATTTGGATACTGATATGTTCAAAGTAGTACATGATACATAAGATTATTAGTACCTTTTCCATGGACTTGAGTAAAATGTTTGACTGGGACTCTATGAAGTATTTTGAACATGTATGTTTTGTGAAATTTATTACTTTGCAATGAAAATTCCGAATATTCTCCTTATCATCACAAGAATACTTGTAACATTTTCTCAAAATAACTACCAGCAATTTTTGTGATCATAAACTCCTCACACACATTTTTCTCTAATAATTCCATATCGAATCAAATTCCTACTAAATAAAACTTGCTCGAGTTCCTACTACTTGAGCTTTCAATACAATTGCTGAATGAAACTGCTAAAGGTAGAAGAATTTTCTGTTTTATCTCAATATATTTTGAATTGTTTGAAATTTTCTATTGATATAGTTGTCCCAGATGCATCATGAATATTATTTTCTAGATTAATAATCGTATCACTTTTTGAATTTAATTTGTTAGTTTATTTCTTTATCGCATTGAAGGTAACATGTCATAATTGCATTGTTTTTGATATTTTTGTTTCGTTCGCAAATTAATTAGTTAGTCATTAGCAAATGGTATACTAGAATTAAAATGTTTTTCCAAGTCGTTATCAGTTTGTGTAAAGGATGTTGTAATTGTGATAAAACATCGTTATCGCCGACCATATGCTATTGAACATTAGATATTTTCATTAGGTACGTTATTTATTCTGAGAACCAAACATCCTGTATTAGTCCTCAACGGATATACCTAAAATTTTTCAAAACCGTTAACTACACTCTTGAAAAAATTCATTGTCAGGCTGTACGAGAGAACCATAAAAAAGCGTATAGAATTTCAAGTACCCTTGAGATTATCATATACAGAGTGTACAAAATAAGTAGAACGTGAAGAGCATCAACTAATTCACATGTTGTACTTTCTGTTTTCGACGTTGCTGATGAACATCGAGGCCTCATCTGAATAAAGTTTCACTTTTGATGCATCCATTTGCAAATTAGGCTCTGTTGATTGCTTTATAGTGCACGCTGTCTTTGTACGTTTTCCTTTGTTCCAAGTTGTCAGCGACCGCTGAAAGCTTTTCCAGTGGGCCATTCTACAATTTCCCCTACATTTTCTCGCATGCTATTAGTCGACGGAAATGTGAAATACATGTCGACATATACAATGATTCTTTAATTTATTCATTCGTTGAAAGTCTGTAATATGTTTATTTCAAGTTTTATTTCTCTCTCTTCAACATGGTTTCATAAGATAAAGCAAAGTTGACAGGTGTTTTTCCGCCATTTTGGGAATCACTGAAGATGTGATGTCATATATAATATAAAAACGTTATGAAATATTGTGTGAATAAGATTTCAGTGTAGATATCCACTACGATTAGTTTATCGAAAAAATTTACAGAAATCGAATTTTTTTCGATATCTTCGAAACTAATCTTTTCATATCATTATTCAGCACAAAAATATGCAACTTTGTCCCAATTTTATCAACTTCGTATCTCTCGAGATAGGCGAGATCCCCGTGATGGTATTCGAAAAACGGTTATTTTCCATTAATTTTTGTGACGATTTTGCCTATCGAGAAAGTTGACAAGTGTTTTTCCGTTAGGTTAAGATTCATTGAAATAGTGATGCCATATTCAAAAATATCATTAAAAATTGCCTGAATGAATTTCTAGTAAAAAATGTAGAGTAAGATTAGTTTATCCTGAAAAACATTCGTTTCTTTGGGTATCTTCAAAACTATCAAAGATATTCTCAATTTCTCTTCATGAAAAAATACGCAATTTGGACATAATTCAATCATTCTCGTATCTGTTAAGATGAGCGAGATTTGTAAACTGAAGTGACTAAAAATTCCAGTTTTGAATTCAGTTTTTTTTTTCAAGCCGAAAGAAAGACTTCCTTGGGCAAAGACTGGCACTCAGCCTGTCTGAGATGTGAAAAATGCAACAAAACTTTGACGCCAGGCTCGCACGCCGAACACGAAGGAAAACCCTATTGCAACAATCCCTGCTACTCCGCCCTTTTCGGCCCTGGTGGTTTCGGCAGAGGTGGTGCTGAAAGTTACGTCTTCAAGAAGTAGAAATTCATTCCATGTACCTTATTCCATGTCTCTATAGTTTTGTAAGGATTGTAGGAGAATAAATGTATTCTTCACAAAGGGGTTTTTATTTTTTTATAAATTGGGATATTTATTGAAGGAAATAACTATTACCCAAAGTTGTCCAAATTGAAAATAGTCACTTGAATTTTCGAAAAAATCTAGCTCCTAATATACAGGGTGGCCCACGAAGTTTTAGGCAATTCATATCTCGAGAACTATTTGGAGTACGATATTGAAATTTGGTAGTTACAAACCGTTGGTAATATTCCGAATTTTAAGTGAGCTTCAACATTGTTACATTTTTTATCACGTGGTATCATCTCTAGAATTTTCAAAGGGACCCCCTGTATATTCTGGATGTGTATTTCTAAGAAAAATGGATATAGATTTTTTCCTTTGGAGATATTCAAAAGGATTAGTGCATGATACAAAACCTACCGATGTAGATGATTCAAAAAACAGAATTAGGGCAACTTGCCAATCTGTTACACCAGGAATGATTCAACCAGCATGCCCAAGAAATTAACTGAAAATGGATTTCAATTTGAGCATGTATTATTGTGAAAGTATTATTCTATTCCAAATATTTTATGTTTCTAAGCCATCTTCGTTTTTCAAAAAAGAAACCTACATAAAAATTTGTTTATCTTTTCGGATTACTTACCTACCAAAAAAAAAAAAAAATAAAGTTATGGCTGAATAAGCATGAGAGGGATCTTCACAACAGTGAAAAAATTCACAGAGTGTCCTATTGAAAATTCTAAAGATGATACCACGTAATCTAAAATGTGACGTTGCAACTTGCTTAAAATGTGTAATATTACCAACGGTTCATGACTGCCAAATTTCAATATCGTACTCCAAATAGTTTTCGAGATATATATTGCCCAAAACCTCGTGGGCCACCCTGTATGGAGAATCCAGAATTTTTTACAAAAGAGTTTCTGTACACCCTGTATAATTTCAGAAATTGGGGTTCCCTATCCAAAGTCCTGTATCTGGTCGCCAGATAAAAAAATAAAATTTTACAATTTGGTCAATAAAAAAAATTGAGTATTAGATATATAGTAAAGCTTTCATTGTTCGATATTTTGGGCTTGGATTGAGATATCGATGTATCATTTTGAATAGTTCAATTTGGTATTTTCTCACTACATTTTCATGAAAAAGAGTCAAGAGTCAACAATTTCCAGGCACTTCTTTTGGCCACTTCAATAATAAATTTTTTCACCGCAAATCTCCTCCATTCTTATATGGCCACCCGGTACACACAACAATGGGTATAGTTTTTGAAAATTTGCGTAAATGAATTCAAATTTTGTTCATCTGAATGGAACACCCTGTATGGTTTTCTTTATTCAATTTCGTATTTCTCCTTAATTTTTACGCTTTCCACAGAGAGAAATAACTCTTATAAATGTCAGTATTTCTTATCAATAACTGAATGAGATTATTTTCGAAATCTAAATTTTAAAGAGAGATATGAAATTACTTTGTCACAATGCATCAATGATTTATCTGATGGTATTTCATATACGTAAACAAACACGTGAACAATGAATTTTTCACATGTGACATCATATCTCATCACATCGCAATCTGATAACTGAATCATTTTCATTTTTTTTTCCAAAATCTTTGAACCAGTATTATTGTCTTGATCACACTTATTATTCAATGTTCTGATTATAAAAATTAAATTGTCCTCACATGACTATTATCATTGGTCTATTTACTATATCTACAACTATTCAACAAATTTATTTAGGTAGGTTTTTTATTCACTACGACGGAGTTGTCTGCAATATCAAATTTGATTGATGCATATTTGACGAATAAATCCATTATGCACATGATGATAAAGTAAATGCTGATAACGAAATAAGGAATTTCCCGAGTTCTGTACATTTATGTCAATACTGGCAATGTTTAATCAGATCAAATATTTTCATATACACACAGTTTCTGGTGTCTGCAGATGGATTGTGGCATATGGCAACTATGTGAATGCAAAGTCCTTTTCACATAATCGTAAAGCAGTAACTATTTGCATGAAACACCGGAGATTGAAACTCTGATAATGTTGTTGATGCCTTAAAGTCTCACAAGAAATAAATCAGACATACTTCATACTACATCCAGGAACAAAATAAAATGTTTAGTTGCCCATTATCGTTATCGATGTTGTTATGGAACGCTGATCCATTGAAAACTATAGAAAAATACTCTCGACTATCAACAATGAATTTAGTCGGCAATTTGAATGTGTGTTTCGTGACACTTCCTGTATTTTTCATGATTCAACGTTGATTAGGATCGTTAAACATGTGTGGGCACCAAATTAGGTTCACTTGATGAACCATGAAAACGAGCATTAATTAATTGTTGGTTCGTTTCATAAAATCACTAAAATAACATGTCTACACTGCCTATGTAGACAACCATCATTACACTAACCGAAAGCTTATAGTTGCCTAGAGATATTGTATGAATTCTGAATAGAATGCATTTGATAGTGCATCGATATACATTCAGCAATGACCAGAAACATGGAATCGTCTGAGAACAAATATTAAGCATTGTTTGAAAATGTACTTCACACAATGCTACTCATTGTTTGGGTTGTCCAAAACAAACACTGATCGCCTAGAGACGTCTAGAAAAGCTGAAGAGAAGTCCATTGTTTGTTCTGTTTTTTAAATTACCAAAGAAAATAAAGGAACGACGTGTTAATTACACCCTTGTATACCTTTACTTTTTGGCTGGCTACCACGCTACCTCACTTATGGAAGGTTGCCCATATTAACTGACGCCTATGTGGAATCTTAGGAGTTTTTTAATAAAGTGCTGTTCATCGAAAAAGTTGACTTTTGAGCAAAACTATTTCCGAAAAAGTTATTTTGTTTTGCCGGTTCCGACATTTTATGTATAACATATCGTGTGTTTTTCGTAGATTTTCCTTTGTGTTTTATTGATTTCACAAGGATGTGTTTAGAGTTTAGACTGACATTCAAAATCGACCAATAATTCAAAAATAAATAAGGATATTTCAGATTTGAATGGACACATTTTAAACGCATGGTATGTATTTCCATTTCAGAAATACATACTTTTCCTATATCCCATTTATGTTCTTTTTTTGTTTTCATGAAATAATAAAGCCAAATATCGTTATTGGATACATTCATTTCTTTTCTAGATATCAACTGACGATTTGGGATATCGCACTGTACATGAAAAAAAAAAAGAAAATAATTTATTTCAATATTGACATGACAACTCTTGTGAACATATAAGTACAATGGAGCGCATATTTGAATAAGGATGAGAGGGTGTGTTATGATGCTATGCAGGGTGGATTTCATTACAACCCCTACAGTTAACGCTGGATACAGGTTGGTAAAAACAGGTTCCACTGCTGTAAATACATAGATGCCAAATGCCAAAATTCATCTGCAGATCCCAGAATTCTTTCGATAGATACTTATCAACATTATCATGTGCAAAATGAAATTTTCGTGAAATATTCATCAAATCATGATAAGAATATTAGATGATACAAACGTGGCACCACAACTCCACTTCGATAACGACGTCACCATTTCAGAAATGTGGCGAGTGAATAACTGGAATTTAGCGATTTTCACGTCACTTAAATGAATTTAGATGGGATCAAGTGAAATAATCTTACCATACAGCATTTTGCATTTTATTTCTGATAAAAAGAGAGAATTGAGTTCTTATTTTTTTCGGTTATGTTGTCAATTTTGTTGTTTACATTTCATTTGTTCTCCAGGTTTTAATTGAGGGGGTTATTTTTTACGAAATATAACATACAGTAAATTATCTATATTCATAAGTTGAGAAGACAGTTTTAATAGATTCGTGATCCATGAAAATTATCGATTGATATTGCATAAACCCCAGCAATTTCTCAATGAAAATGCACCTTTAGGCAAAGATTCCCGATTGATATTGCTTTTGTTACGAAACAATGGTAAAAAATTCCGATTTCATCGACCATTGACCATTCGTCGTTGGTCTCGGATTTTTCTGTACAAGCCAGAGGTTTCCGACCATCGTTCAAATCCGGCTCCGGACTCGTGAATCGAGATGACTTAACGAGATATCCAACGGGTGGAATTCCAAAAACTCTTTTTCATTTTCTTTCTCTCTCTCCGATTCTCCTGTACCATAGTACACACACTGTCTACCTCATTATCTCACCTTCGGGTCTACCTAAGATGGGTGCGTTGTTGCCAAGTTTATCCAAAGCGGTTGCTATAAAGAGAAAACGTTGAATGGTCATCTAGTTTCACTGATCTGAGTCCTCTAAACGTATGTGGATGTTATCCATCAATAAAAATTTGCTGGATGTGTTTATTTTTAAAGTAGAGTATTTTCGTATACTTCTGTGTACATGGTGGTCGTCTTTTAGACATTTCGTGGTTGTTAATGAAATTAGGAGAAAATATCTACTCTCTTTAGACACTTTTTTCAATAATCCAGTGGCATCGAGAAAATTTCGAAAAACTCTCCAAATCTGAGAAATTACCTGAAGTTGTATTTTTCGAAATAGACAAGAAGGATCATTTTATTTTCGTTCGGGCTGATATACAAAAATAGGTAGAGGATGCGACCTCATTTTTTTCGTATCTCCTAAAGTCACATCGAAAAATGACCACCCTGTACATTTTTTCTTGTTTGTATAAATATGTAATTTTTTACATTTCCTTGAAGCTATAGAATGACACTGTCAATACGATACGTTATGATCAGTTATAAATATATCATGAATAATTTTGTTTCTTAGCTCTCTTGAATTTTTGTGAATCTGGCAACGTCGTATACGGCCGCCAAACTGGCTTTGGCCCGTGAAGTTGGTCTGTCCATGTGAGCTCCGCACGCATCGTCCTGCGATTCTACCTCTCTAGACAAATATTTACATACCAGACTAACTACCATCCTTCGTTTTGTAATCATGCTCGTATTAACACCACCACGAATTAGTCTAAAAACTTTTGAAGAATCGAAGGCACGTTCACACCTCAACAATTACCGTCATGGGTATCGGGAATGAACGTGGAAAGAGGTTTTTTTGGCTATGTAAAAGATTCGAAGTGGTATAACCGTCCTACAAGGTCACCTGATTTGGACCCTTCAGATCTATTTGGATATTCTATATAATTCATGTTCAAGGAAGATATTTTTACTGATTCAGAGAAACAAGTCTGATTTCATATTTATAAGCAATAAAACAAAATAAATCAAGAATGAAGGAACACTTTACCAAATGACTGTATATGATTATATTTCTGAAAGATATCCCAACATGAAAAGAATTCATACTTCTTCATCACTTTTATATAATCATTCCTTCAATCCAAAAATCATATGTTTGTTAGAATGAGTTAATACGATAAGGAAAGGTGACGCCACTGGAAATCGGCTCTTATTTTCAAAACCTCCTGTGATAAAGAGAAAAAAATTAATTTGAATTGCTTGAATTTAAAACTACATAAAAGGTACTCCCGTTTATTGTCGATAAAATGAACCGTTTCCGAGGAAAGTATTAATAAACGAATTAATTAATTCTTGATGTTAATAAATAACAATAAAAGATTCATTTATTATCACTGTACGAAAACGACCTTTTTTTATGGACAATAAACAAGCTATCCGGAATAAATTTTACAGGGAGTTTCTTTTCAATTTCAATGGAACTTAGTCCGTCCCAGATAAACTACGAAAGATAAATATGTTTCAAAGATACGATGTCAAAGAGTTCTAACTAGTTTCCTTCCTATCAAATACACACCGAATTCTATAAATTACTCTGGAAGCTATTAAAAAAAAAATGATTTTCTAATGCCTTTATCTCCGTGGGATACATTTTCATATAGGAACTCATCTAATTTTTTCAGGTGTAATCTGATTCCAAAAGCTCTCTTACTATTTTTCGTACACCCTGAGTAAATGCTTGCATAGTTTGTGCATGTTCAACCTTCTTATTCTATTCTATTTACTCTAAGAATTATTGTGAAGACGCACTTATAGAACCACACTGAAAAATGTTGTCGTTTGAATTTTTGGTGGATTAGCCGGTTCAGGCTAGCGTAATAATTTTCATTCTCATTACGGTGTCGGAGACGCAAAACAAGGCATTCGATTCTTGTTAGGCTAACAAACCTCGACATGTACGGCAATTATTATTGCCAGATGGAGGTCAAGGCTACCAACGTTCAAAGAGATCGCCGCGTTTACTCAGATCTACTCCTCCGCTCTTCTCTGTTTGACGCAGAGGCGTCCCGATGGGTGGAAATAAAGGGTTTGAAGTTTTGGAATATCATAACTTGAATCTATTTTAGATGAAGTTGGATCAGTGAGCACTTTTCGTGTCCCAAAATTTGGCGTGCGCATGTCCACTCGTGAGTTATGAGCGCGTTGGCAAGTGAGGCAGGGCCGGCTTTTTGTATTTGACTACGTTTTGAATGGTACAAAATATGTAAAAACCAATAAGTTCTTCAAATGCAACTGAAGTATTCAACAGATAATCAACGTTATTAGATAATGATCAATTCTGACTTTCGGAAAACGAATTGAGGAGTTTTAATTTTTTGAAGCCGGACCTGGTCTCTTTTATTCCGTAGGAATTTTTACATAAGTGAAGCCCATGATTCATCAGTCAGCTTCTTAGCTTAGACACATGCGTCATTATTTTTTAGCAGAAATTAATGTATTGGTTGAAAGCTGAGTTTCAATTCAAGACTAGTTTATGCATGAATCATTGTCTCAATCATTTTCAAGCTGTGTCCCACAGTCCCAAGCCCACATATTCTGATTTGACAACTGACATGGCAAAAAAGTTCCTCTAAAAAAAGTAGTTCAAGTGTTCAATCATTTTCTGTAACTCTATTTTTGATTCTTAATTTTCAAACTCATACTGTTTTCTCGTGAAACTGAATTCTTCAACTGCTTGAAATTGACCAAATTTAATCTTGCTTTATTGATTTGCAAAATAAACAAAATAATATACCTAGATAAAATTCCTACGCCCCTGATTCTTACTCGAGACCCGAGTCTTCTTCGGCAGCCGATGGCACTATGGCAGTGCCAGAATAGCGCCCCGAATCTTTTGGAGATCGTCGTACCCGTCCTAGTCATCTTCTTCTCCTTCTGAGCTCGTTGAGAGCTGGACGAGTAGAAGAAATGGAAGAAGGTGGAGCATCATCCCGTACATCATCACAAACAACAGTCTATAAATTAGTAAAATAAATGTCTGGAGGTAAAATTAATCATGATTATAATGATGTGGACAGGACCGGATCAGATGCGATGGTCACATAATATATTTTGTACGAAACAGGATTTCGCTCTGAATATTCTAACACTCAAGTTGTTGCCAAATATCTCCCTAATCAGAAATTTCAAAATTAAAAAAAATTCTATTCTATGATTTTCACTCCCAGTAACTCCTTCAACTGAAAGTTTTGATAGTTCAATTTGAAAAATGACAGTTTTTGATGAGCTGCTTTGTAATTTTGTGTTCATTTCTATGTTTGATATGTTTTATCGTCTATTTCTTTGACCTGTTTCCTGTAACCTATGTGATTTTTGTTTTCGTTTTTGTACAGATTTATCAAAAAAATGAGAGCAATGATAAAATTAAATAAAAACAAATATACGATTCTCTATTCTCTTCTGATATTCCATCAGACTATTATTAGATGTGGTACTTAGCAAATATTCACAAAATCGACAATCTAGCCGAGTCCGTCCCTGTTCGAGAGTTCGTTCTGTGCGGCTCCGCTTTCGGTAGTGATCGTGCGCAATCGCCGCGCTGCCATTACTGCGAGCCGCCTCGGCGGATCAAAGCGGCATGTGATTGGTCGGCGCGCCGACAGAGAATTGCCGAACGCGCTTGCCTAGCCTCCACGCCGCTGTCGGCAGTCCGCGCTGAGAAGTGTGAGTAGGCCGTGCCGCGCCAGTGTCGATCGTCGTCGTTTCGATTGTCGTCGCGCGTTGACAGAACGCCAGCGAGCGTATACGAATTTTATAAACGATTATTTAATTTTCGGTGGTGCCATGTCGTAGTGCGCTGTGGCTGTGATATGCCGCTGTACCGAGTGTTTTAGTGAACCATGCCACACGTCTCGTCCACTGGCGGAGATGATCTCGGCAGCACCGATGAGGTTAAGGTGTTCAAGGACGAGGGCGACGGGGAGGACGAGAAGAGGTCCTCTGAGAAGAACCTCACCGAGGAGAAAAGCAGTCTTATCGACCTCACAGAATCTGAGGTACTTAATATACCGTTTTTGTTTGTACTGTTGGTTGTTCGGATGCTTATACACGTGATAGGTGTTTATTTTCGACATTATGTACATTATTCGAAATCGAATAGGTTAGGGTTGGAATTGATACTCCAATATTTTTTGATTGTCACGAACTTTATCAAAATAAAAGAGTACCATATAAAACAAGTACAAAGCGAACGAAATATTTATAATATTATTTGCATCGTTCCGTTTGTCAGTGCATTAGGCACGATGAAGTGATAGTGAGAATTTGAATACAATAAGGAACACGACATCTGGCAAAGTAACTGTGGTAAAACTACCATAAACTGTGTAAATCTACAACTCAAAAGTGGAAAGTAAACGTTACCTTAGGAAATAGGCATACATTGTCAAATTGTTCAGTTGGGTGTTACTTTGTTACATTCAAAAATACCTGAAACAGATTTTAGTACTAGAAAAAGTAGGTAGGAACCTACTTCCAAAAATCTGGGAATTTCGTTGGCCTCCTTCAGTTTTTCTCAGAACTAGGTAGGTTGTAAAACAAGTGAACGCTTCATAATATTTCTCTAGTTAATATTCCACTATATTCCACAAATTAAATTAAAATATATCGTTCCAATTAACCTAAGTAGCATATAAAATTCACAAAAAGCTATGAAAATTAATCTGGATAACATCGTAAAGTGGTAATTTGATTTTATGAACAAGTGCCAAACAGACTTCTATCAATGAATTTGTAATCGGTTATAGTTTCTCAGATGATTGATTGATTGATTGAATTTTCAAGGAGCCGTGGCGCGAATTGAACCACACCGTTAGATATTTTATATTAACTACTTCACCTAATTGCTATGACACGTCTTGATTATAAGGTGAAGAAACCTAGCGGGCGTAGATCTAGATGCAACTTTTTGACAGGCGTTCTTCAGATATTTGTTGACAGACGTTTAGGCGTAGTCACGCAATCTTGTTGACCTCTTGTTTGGCCTGTTTTTCGTGAAAACTCGGTAATAAGTGATGAAAAAGGAATGGGAATGTGTGCAAGTTGTGAGCGTTGAAAATTGGGTCGCAGATTTGCTGACGGCCTGAGTATAATTACGTTTTTCATAACTTCATAGGATGTTAACATATAAATTACATTTCTGAGAAATTCTCGATGTGGTTAACCGTAAAAGCAGACTGGATGGAACAACTTTTCTTGATTCTTTTAATCAACTACCTACGGCAAGGTTTGTTGTTTTTTTTTTCGTGCGAAATTTCGGTTATGTCAAGGCTTTGGCTAGTAATGTCAGATGGAGTGTCGAATAGTCGAGAACAAAAAAATTATATCTATTATAGAGTTTGTTCAACAGATATATTAGTGTATTATAAACAGATGAAAATACTCAACCTTTTTTTTTCAATTCGAATTTTTCTCTTCTGATTCGTGAAATAATACGGATTAGATGTAAGGAATTATAATGTGGATTTGTTTTTTCTATATTTGTTAATTTTGGAATCACTACTTGTATTCTTTCTTGATTCTTTTCAGGAAAAATCTGGAAGTGGAATATATATCAATGCCTCCCACAAAAATGTGCAACGTTCTGACCACAGTCCCGTGTTCGGTAAGTGCTAAAATTTTTCAAAATCTTCATAATGAAAACCCAGCATTTCATAATAGTTTTATTCGTTCAACTTCCATATATCACATACTTATGACTTCGACATTTCCTTATGGATAATAAGATTGTCATTTCAAAAATAACGATAACGTCATTTTTGCTACACGAAACATGATAAACAAACAAATAATAATAACAATGTTCAATCAGATTGATAATTTTCATTCCCAAATAGTTTCTGGTGCAGATGAATTTTGGCGTATGACAACTATGTAATTATAGATTTCATCTCATAAAGACGACCTTGAAATAACGCAAAGAATATCTTAGTAGAAGTTGATTCAATTTCAGAATCAGCAATGAAAAAATCAGTTGCCTATCGACCAATCATTTGATTCAACAAATCCATTGGAAAAAATGTTTTGTTCAAATAATCATAGTCTCGATTGATTCATATGTGATTAACCGTGAATACTGTGTCATAATTCCATTTTCACGCGATTCCAAACTATTCTGCGAGATTCAACACAATCAATCTCTTTCCCCATACAAAATTGAATCCAATCATCTCGAAAGCTCACGTTTTCACTAGCCAGTCGTCGAAAATTACAGTAAACTCAGTAGGTTCGACGCTAAGTACCATATTCTCACCATCTCGCAATAATTCGTGGTGTGTTGGTGTGTAAACACGGTCGAAAAGTGCTGAGTACGTCGAGAAATATGCTGCAGAACCATTTCAGATCACGTCTCGAAGCCGTAATCTAATCGGATATTCACAGGATGGGATTTTCGATCAAGGTGGTTCGTGTCCCACTACGAACTGTAGATTTCGATGTCCTTGTAAGATATCTCTGATGTTATCAGAGATACCACCAACATTTATCTTTGATTACAGTTTTTAATGATTGAATTACTGGTTTGATTACGTCACAAAAATGATTGGAAGTCACATCGGAAGATGCTTTTTGAAGATTTCATGAAAGTCATAAACTAAAAATGCAGTTTCCTCAAAAACAATTAATTTTAAAGAGTAGAATATTGAAATGAATTGAAGATAATGATATACTGAGTGTTTATTCTTTAGGAAAACAAAATTTTTGCTAATTGAAATCTCCTCGATTAATACTTATTTAAAAGACACCCTGTATCTAAATCAAAACTCTTACTCTATTCAGGTATTTATTTTCATACCTACCGAAGTTTACTTAATCATCATTGATGACGTTTTCTTGGCGCAATATTTATAGTGCACCAATTATCGACAAACGTTCATAATATTCGCTCCGGCTTGACAGCGTCACAATTTATGCAAAAAAGTGGGATTCTATGCATATTTACACGCTGAATTCGATGATGTACAAGTATACAGGGTGTTCTATTTGAAAAAGTAAACTCCATGAAACTCAGGCCGAACACCCGGTACATCTCAAAATATATAAGAGATGTGTACCTGTTCGGATAGAACATTCTTCAGCCTTCCTCGTATTTTTTCCCTAAGTGGGTTGGTTATTTCACTCTCAAGATATTTCCATCTCATTGATTCACCCTGTATACCTCACTTTCAAATATCATAGGCGTGCCTACTGTTTTCCAAGTAACAATTAATAAATCTATCTGTACATATTCTCTCGTAATTTTCTTTGATTATTTCGTTTGTTGATTACAATTTGAAGAAAATTGTTTTGTATTCAAATTCAACCCTCCACTTTTTTATACGCGCAATATGTTCTTTGTAGATTGCTCGTAATTTAGAAGTTGTTTAATTTCTTATTTGGGATCACCCTCACTCATCCTGTGCGTCTGTACCAAATTGCTCTGCTTATTTACAAATAAGGACCAGATGTCGAGTTTTGATTCAATGCCATCATAAATATCTTTTACTTTCAGATACCTTGAGCTGTTCCTACGCATATAAAAATATAAACTGTTTGATAAACAAACATGATTCGTGTACCTATATTCCTACCCCTCGTACGTTGTCATCTTTTTTCAGTTATTTTTGTAGCTGTCTAAGGGGTAGTTTTTTATTTTGACGTTCAGCAAGTCAATGAAGCGAGATTTTGAGAATGTACAACCGTACTTCGAGGCTAAGTTATACAGGGTGTCTTACTGCTGTAAATCTTGAATTTAGATTGAACCTGAAAATGTTTCTCACAAGCACTCTCAAAGAGAAATCTCCTACCCTATAGGGCGCCACTGGAAATCGGTTTTGATTTGACTTTCATATCAATACTGACAATATAAATAGCTCAATGATTTTCGATTTCAAAATGTTTCTGGTGTATGCAGATGAATTTTGGCATATGCCAACTATGTTAATATATATATTATCGGGACAATATCGGATAATTTAAAAGTAAGCGATAAAAAGGATTATCTTATTTTTTCAACTCACTCAACGTCATATTGAGGTTTAAGTTAGGCCAGTTTCGAACACAGTTAATTAATTTAGTTTCGAAATGTTGTTCAACTGAAGTAATAAAAAAAGATTGTGCCATCTCGAACAAAAAATAACCATAAAAATAATGATTTTCGTTTCCAGGCAAGATTGAACCAGTCTCCCACACATCCTCATTCAACATGGGATACCTCGTATCACCCTACACCTACGCCAATGGAGCAGGTGGACCCATCCCAGTGTCAATGGTGAGTCCTTTTTCTGTATATTGGATATTTAACACTCGTTTGGAATGTCATTAATCTGTAGAGCAGACGGACAGGATATAACATTCGGTAAAGTCTATTTATTTTAGGTTGATAATAATAATAGTAATGTTAATTTCCTTTGTGACAGTAACAATTTGTATAAGAAAAGTCACTTCTCAACCTAAGATTACAAATTGGAATTTAAAAATTGAAAATTACAAGTTACAAATTACCAATCATGACAGTATATAGATTTATTCATATCGTTGCATTGATTTTACATACAGTGTGGAACAGCCAAATGGAATAAATTCGAGCGTGTTGAGAAAAACGCTTGGACCCATCGATTTGTATTTCTACATTTTTTTTTCAAAAAACAATTAAATAGGGTGTGTCATGTGACAGTGGCCGATACCAACTTTTTTATTTCAAATACAACCCACTGTATATTATTAGTTTTTTGGATTCTTCAGAAAAGTCTAGACATAATTCATGTACAATGTCCCATACCTACCTTCAACTGTTTCGTTTCCTTTTTACTGATATGAAATGAAAAAAATACGTTTTGTTCATTTCGCGGCGAACAGTTTGAACATCTCTTACATTGAAATTAATGTTGTTTTTATCTTTACATTATTTGTGAAATAAAATAATTTTCTTTTTTTAATGTTGATTTTTTGTAACACATCTGAAAACACTAAATATTTCTGAAACAGTTGAAGATAGGTATGGGACATTGTACATGAATTATGTCTAGAATTTTCTGAAGAATCCAAAAAACATGACACACCCTATTTAAATATTTTTTTTTGTCGAATAAAAAGGGGAATCTAGAAATACAAATTGACGTATATTCATTCATTATCGAATTTATTCTATTTGGCTGTTCCAAACTGTAGATCCCAGGAATACCAAAACATGTACATATCACATTGAAATTTTTAGGAATCGAATCTTTCAACATCATTGATTCAAGACATTAATTTAAACTTCTGTTAATATGTAGTTACACCATTAGACTGAGCAAAAAATCCCGTTTTCTCATTGAATTTCTCTTATCACGCTATGTGTACAGTTGGCAACACTTAGGGAAGATGCCAAACGTATTAGCATTTTTCGAACGGTTTTCTTGCGATCATCTTCCTATGTCTCTGATAAATACTACATTATGGTACACTTTTTAATACACATAATTTCAAACTAATGCACGACTATTTTAGTTCTGATTGAAAAATTCGTGAATCTGATACAACGGGCCAAGTTTTCGACTGCAATTATGTACCTTGGATACGCGTATCTCGCATACAGTATCCCGATGTGTAGGGTTGCCAGGTGTCCGGATAAACCCGGACATAGACTTATTGATCGCGTGTCCGGCCAAATTAAACGGTGTCCCGCTTTAGTTACGCTTGAGAAAATTTCATTTCGCATACATTTTTTGTCGACATGACAAAACACTCAATAATGTAGGGTGTCCGGCCTTACTACCCAAATGTCCGGCCAAACTGGCTGGTCTGTCGGGGTATACAGTTTGGCAACCTGGCAACCCTACCCATGTGGATAAGAAAGAACTCTAAATAAACATACTGTACACGTGTTGAATAACATAACACGACATATTCATCTCAGTTCGCGAAATAATACTCGGTCAGCATTGGATGTTGGTAAACATCATTAATCTAACGATACGATTCGATTTCGCACGGATTACTTATTGATGACACACCGTTTTCGATTCGATATCGGACAAACAAAGAATGCGTTCGCGATCATTTTTAACGAACACGCTGTCTTGTACCCGGCTTGTTTTGGGACGATACAAAATGAACGAGAAGAAACGACGATTCGGGCGGAAAAGGATAGGTAGATGGGTAGCGAGAGAAAGAGAGAGAGAGAGAAAACGTGAGGGCTAGTTGGCCACATTCTTCGGGTCATCGGACAAGAAATTATAATCATCAGGTGCTTCGCCCTCTCTTTAACAAGTCGTTGGGTAGGTAATATTCGTGGAGTATACGAGGGGCAGACAATATGTGTATCGTTATACAGAAAAAAATCTCACTAGCTAACACCGTCTAGTGTTCTCATAGGTTGTAATTTTTGTAACATCACACTACGTTTCAATCACCAGTCCTTCATGTTGACTAAGTATAATGTGAAGTGTCCCGTGATTTTATTAGGCTAGCAGAACCATTTTTGAATGTTCGAAATTTTCTCTGGCCATAATTTGAAGCTGATTTCACGCTGATTTATTACCCTGTTTCCGAATTTATTGCTCTTAGTCTCATAAGACAAATCTTGGGTTCTGCTAGCTTAACCATTAAGCCACTTCTCAAACATGGGATTTTTCACAATATCTCTGTTTATAGCATAATTTTAGGCTCTTTTAATGCTGCATTTCTAGCCTATCGCCGATTTTTGTGCTTTTAATTTTTTGAATCAATAATTGAATAGATTCTTTGAAATATCAGTTTACTGCCTGAGTTTTGTATCAAATGGATTTCATTATTTTTCGGACAACACAGGAGCTGATCCTGACCAGCCATCTGACACCTGTCCGGTCGAGATTTGGGGGAGTCATAGACATATCATTGTAAAATATTTTACTCATATGAATGTCATATAATTATTACACAACTATCTCTTATGATTCACCATTTAGCTTCTTTCAGAAAAATTCCTATAATAAATCAATATCACTGCTGAAAGTGTTCATCTTCATGTGCATGATAATGATATTTCGGAATCAATTCGAGTCGTCATCGAAAACACCCCAAATTGTATAGGAATTCGTCGAGATTTTCTTGCTCACCTTGTACGTTGGATGAACAATACGGTTATTGAGATGGCGCCGCGGTTATCTCATAATTGAATTATTGGTCTGTGCCGCAGTCATTACGAACGATGTCGTGTATGTCCGAGAATTTAAATTTTCTTTTCGTCTCAATGTAAACAGGCGATTTGGAATTGTACCATGAAGTGATAACGGCGATAATAACGTTTTTAACTGACTGTGTTTGTGTCGAGCTTTCTCTGAATCGGCATCCGACGTGAGAGTACTGGGTGTACCACAGGGATCAATCTGGGGACTTTATCATTGAACGTTTTCATTAATGAGTTTGCAACAGCCTTTAGAGTGCTTTTTTCTTTGACTTTTGTCGAAAGCATTAGCGAATCATTTGGATTATCGATACCTCTTGCGTCACAAGAAAACCAATCATAAAATTCACCACTATTGGTTATATGTCGAAAAGACGACAGCAAATGTAAACTTTTGGATGTTTTCACTATTTTTTTTGTTCTTACACTTTGTTTTGTTTAGCTTTGTCTTGATAGATTCAAAAAGGCGTTAATATGTAATACGGCTCACGAATACCTTAAGTAGCTATTTTGTTTTTCTCGAAACACAATAAGCACATAAATTTCACGTAAACGCATAAATATTTATGCGCTCCATCCGATCTTCCAATGAATAATTCCCGAGTCATCTTCTTCTTGTCACAACCCTTTTTTATCGGCTAAATTTACGACCCAACCCCTTCGGTGGAAATTATTTATACCTACGTGTCGATTTGTTTCACCTAACTGGCTATGCATAAATAATCGCCTCTCTGAATATTCAGATTTCATTTCACGATGGTAATGTTATTAGCCTGAGTTTTAGTGCCGGTACGCAGGCTCTTCGTTCAACTGAAATGGTTTTCGTTTCGTCGAAATTTCCACTTGTTGAGAACCAAAATAAGGAAGACATTTTGTTTGGCGCAATAATTAGGAGAACCTTTCGTTGGCCGTCAAATCTTTTTATTTATTCTTCAATCATATTGATTTCTTCCCCAATCATCATTCTGATGACAATTTATTGGAAACTGGAAACTTGGTTGGAAGATTTTATCGAAATTACATTATTTTCATTAATATTTATTATTTAATACATTTATGAAATATTTTAAACCGAAGTTACAGCGTATTGAAAATATTTTAGGGAAATAGATCAACAAACTTCATAAGCTGATCAAAGATTTCTCTCCAAATAAATTTTGCATCGTTGTAAAGTCACCGTGAAGTGTCGTTATAATTATTGATACCGAAATGTTCTCTGAACATTACAGGATGTCTCCTTTCTTGGGAAGTTTTATATAAAAAAAGCTATGTCTAAACTATTCAGAAATTGAATTGTTAGCTAAATACTTTTGTTTTGCACCATTGAAGGATCACATCTGTCAGAACTATATTTCCTTAATAAATAGACTTCACCCAGTTCCAGGTTAATCAACGGGACTATGAGAAAGAATCGTTACAATAAGGCAAT
The DNA here is from genome assembly GCA_037013635.1 of Plagiodera versicolora. Classification (NCBI taxonomy): domain Eukaryota; kingdom Metazoa; phylum Arthropoda; class Insecta; order Coleoptera; family Chrysomelidae; genus Plagiodera; species Plagiodera versicolora. The sequence continues at coordinate 2,304,951 of CM072991.1, read as the reverse complement.
TCGAAAATGGACTATATCTTGCGAGTTGAATATTTTTTTGGAAAAACTATTGAATTATCCTATGGAAAAATATGTAATAATAAAACATTCCTACGCAATTGTTCGAAAAAAAAAGACTTTTCATAAAAAAAAATTATTTGAAAATTATAGAATCTGTGTTACGTTTCAAGGGACTATAGATTTCTTGCCAGATAGGGCGAAACTTAGATCACGTCCTCCCTTTCATTTTTGTAGCAAACGCGCTATACGTACTAATGTATCTATTTATTCCACATCTATGGAGAATCCACACGTTAGACGCCAAAACGAAGAAGGAAATTCTCATGTCGGTCGCCGAATTAACGCTTTGCTTTGGATTCCTTCGATGACATTCCCTTGCCCGCATGTTTCGACTGATGAATCACATGGCGTAGTAAGCAGGGTGCAGTGTCCATTTAATATGCAGTGCCATCGTTCGAGGCGCTAATGAAATGTGTGTTTTATAATGGTCTTAATGATCAAATGATTGTAATTTTCGCGGGCGCGGTCCTCCATTCGGATCCGAGAGCAGGTAAAAGAGGAAACGCTTCTTTCTCGTCAACAGCCTTGACGGCCTCCTTCTTCGGTCTAACCAGTGGCGCTGTCATTTAAATGACAGGAGGTATTTTCATTTTTTTTTTAGGAATATTCGTTATATTTTTCGAAAAACAAGTAACATCTTGAATGAGATTCTTGAAAAACATCTTTGTTGACCAATGTGAAGGTTAATTTTTTTTGCAAATTTTTCGTAAAATTATACATAACCGATATTTTCAATTATCGTATAATAAGAATTGATTAGAGAACTATGTTTTCTATGATCAATTCAGCGATGCACATTAATTATTGACAAAATCATTGAAATCTGTCAATTATCCCTTAAATTTCATAGACTTATTTTCATTCAAATGGCATTTCAAAACTACCAATTGAGATTGGCTATTACTAGGTATGTCAGAAAAAATAAAAATAGATTTTTTTTCTATTTGTTGCATACTTCATGAATGTCACTGTATACAGGGTGAATAATTGAAAATCAAGTGAATTGAAATGCTCACAGAATTGTGTATTTTAGTATAATCAGGAGATTTGACCTTGGATATGGTGATTTTCATACTTTTTTCGTATTTTGTGGCAAAGTTCCAATGTACTTGCCCAGTTTGGCTATTTGCTCATACTCCTTGACGGTAAATCTTGAAATTCTTAGATGGTATATTACATTCTATTTTTTCAATTCAAAATTCTGTAGAATTCTTGATGGAAGTATTTTTCAAACAACATCGACATTCTGTTGATATTTTCAGTAGTTCGAATTCTTGAGAAATTCTCCATCAAACATATTCGTGAAATTATTTAATTTCGCTAGGAATTGATTAATTACCAGTGGTAAGAAAATATTCTCAAACTGTAAAATTGTACTACAATCAAACAAAAAAATTATATGAGATAACAAATCAGCTGTATCCGTAATAAAAGAAATCCGTCAGCTTCAGCATTTTTTTGCTCCAACTGAAAGACTTTTTTTTAACTAGAGGCAGTACGTTTTCGCACGCCCCTGCGCCTCGCACCGAAATTAATTTACACAACCAGTTCTGTGCGTCGAATGCGGCGACGTCGATGCTTCTTTGTTTTAGGTTGGGCCGTGTTTTGTTCTTCTCTGCTCGTTTCCAATGGCCTCTTGTTTATTTCCTCCACGGGCACACACGACTACTTCGATTACCCGAAGCCCATGTCGTGGTCCGCTACACCGTTGCCAAATCTTCCCTTCGGCATCATGTTGGTAGTCAAACATCGTAATATTATCAGATAAAGTTCTCTGAGTAGCATATAGAAAAAATTTGGGTTGATTCACATCAAATATCGACGTTGTTCAACTCGTATTAACGAACGTGTCGATATTCTTCCCGCTGAATCTTAAACACGAAAGAAATCCTAAAGTCTGTAGATCTACGGAAATTGTGGAGGAAGCGGCAACACGGGTGTCTTACTTTTATGAGCATCGCTGCACCAGCCGGCCGCGTAGAGTACAGTCGACACCGTCCCACATATATTTAGCGGTGATTAAAGAGTATGCAAGCGATATTTGGGCGGATGGGAAACGTCGTCTCTGTCTGAGAGCTAGCGAAGGCCGGCAGCCGTCTTTGTCGCTAGTTAGCGAGGTTGCCATGTGCGGCGTGACGGGTTAGGAAGACAGGAGCGCGCGTCATATTGCATAATTTACATATACGTACAGTACTTGTATTCTTACTCTTTGTAAGACCGAATTACATATAGTTTACTTGTAAGATAACGGATTACATATGGGTTACGTATAGTTTTCATAGTTTACATACGACTTACACTTAGTTTACATATGATTTTCATACACTTCGTTCAAGGTTTAAGCACGATTCTTATAGTTTTTTCCACAAAGCCGTGTACTCACATCGTTGTCAGATTACATATAATTTGCGTTAGTTTACGTTCGGTTTACATACGCTCTACTTATATATGTACGTATATTGGAAAATCAACACATTCATTGAAGAATTTGTCATCAACATAAAATACATACAGTGTGGAACAGCCGAATGGAATAAATTCGATAACGAATAAATGAGAGCGTGTTGGGAAAAACTCTTGGACACGTCGATTTGTATTTTTAGATTCACATTTAAAAAAATATATTGGGTGTGTCATGTAACAGTGACCGATTCAAACTTTCTTATTTTGAATACAATCACCTGTATATTATTAGATTTTTGAATTCTCCAGAAAATTCTAGACATAATTAATGTACAATGTCCCATATCTATCTCAACTGTTTCGGAAATATTAAGTGTTTTCAGATGTATCACAAAAATTAACATTGAGAACTGAAAATTATTTTATACCACAAATTTTGTAAAAAAAAAACAAGAAAACATTAATATCAATGTGAGAGATGTTCAAAATGTTCGAATGTAGCGAATTTGTGAAATGAAATAGATGGATATGCTTACAGATGGCATATGGTTATTATTATCGGTGTATGATTTTTCTGTCTTTTGATACAGTCTTTTTTGACATATCCCTAACGATGTGACATTTTTCCTATGCACGATTATAAATCAGTTGTTTAGATGTATGTCAAATCTTTGAACAACGTTCATACATGAAGTTTTTTTTTTATTATGAAAGCAAAACGAAATTTACATTGATGAAATTCTGGTGGGCATGGTATGGGAAAATTGGTCAGCCAATTTGATCCAAAATCTACTAAAACTCTTCGAATTTCTAGAAGCTTTTTCTTTTCCACGTACTGTACCCGAGCTAATTAAGCTACTAATATACTAAGTATCACTTCTTAAACGGTTGAGGAATTTTAATGGAAGTGAAAAGAACGGTCCAACAAAATCCTCTTACGACTTTCGACGATTCCACACACACCCTTCTGTGCCTCCTTCTGGAAACCCAATTGATTAATTATAAGATTTCAACGAATCCCGCGTAATTGGATCCGATACACGTAAAAAAAGCATTAATCAGACACACACAGAAAGAGAGAGAGAGAGAGAGAGAAGGAACGTAGACCGTTCCGTTTGCCATACGGCTATGCAGATGTGGCCGTCAATTAATTCTGTAATAGTTGATAGTCGGCGGAGTCGCGCAAATCGGCTATTGAACCGTGCAAGCCAACCATCCGCCAACCAAACAACCAACAACCTTCGATCTTTAACATCGGAGTGTGTTATGGTCGGTCGGTCGATTGTCGAATGTTTCGTCCTAGGCGATGAACACCACCAAAATTCTGTGCGAAGTTGTTTGGGTTTGGTGGGGAAGTTTTGGGTGTGGAGCAGGAAGAAACTATTTGGAAGCGTTCTCGAGCTGGTTTGAATTATTTGAAAACTTTACCGAAATGCAGAGTTGGATCATTTCGAATCCACTTGATATCATTTCTAAACTACATGCAAAATTCGTAACAATACAAGAGTTTTTCAAGCTTTCACTTTTAGTGATAGAAAATTCTTCATAATTTTGGAAAGTACAAGTATTTTAAAGTTTCTTCAACAGTAGAATACTTCTACGAAATATCTGAAACTAAATTTAATCATACAGAATATTTTAAACTAACGAAGAGCTCAGTCGGGTCAAACATATCCACTACGAACTGTTCAAATTATAATCTTTTTCAATAATCGAATATTTTTGGGAAAAATTCAAGGCCTCGAAATGACCACCGAAATCCAAGCTACTTTCAAACTATTCTATATTTTCCCGCAGATAGTAACTGACGCACGACCTTATGCAAATTAATCTGTTACTTTGTTGTCATGTACCGAAATCATCTGTAGACATCAAAAATTAAATATTATGTGCACGGATTCATTCATTGAGGGGTTATATACAGTTAAAAGTCCGAAAAAAAAGTAAATTTTTCCGAGAAAACTCTTCAATTTATTGATCCAATAATTTGTACACATATTATATTATCTTTGAACAGTATTTCAAGAAATAGTATTAGTAAAAATATTCATTTGGAAAGAAGCTACAGCTGAGCTCCGGGAGCTCCTCTCTAAAAATATGTTTTGCGGTGACCACTAACCACGGTTTATCAAAAAAAGATCGGTTTTTGACCAAACTTTCGGCCTTGAATTGTTTATAAAAAAATATATTCAAGAAGCTCGTGTTAAAATTTGAGACTATTGAGTTTAGCTGTTTTCGAGTAACGTTAGTCACCGACTTTGAAAACAATATTTTGAGAAAAACGTGTTGAAAGTTTGAAAATCAATTTCAAGCACTCTGAAATTTTTCAAATTTGCGTGTAACTTTGAAAATACCTACCTGAACGATAAGAAATTTTCTGTGTGTGTTCTTAAATATATGTATATTAAGAAAATAAAATTGAAACATTTTCTGAAAATTCCAACTGTATGCCGGGTGATTCTTCAAGGTGGCTCGCCCCTATAACTTTTTTATTATTGGAGATAGAAGAACAAAATTCGGGGGTTGTGTATTATATGTCAATTCGCGAGCCACCTTGAAGAATCACCCGGCATAACCCTTTAAATATTATGCATCAAATCATAGATATATAAATTAGAATGGGCATATGTACTTTTGAGAGACTCCACACTGCCTGAATGAAGTTCGAGTTGAAAATATCGAAATAGTTAATCCTGAAAAAATTAAACGAAAATCGAAAAAGTTCGATGATTGCTTCATTGATATTGACTGCAATTTATCTCGTTGAAAAATTAAAAAATAAAACAGTCTCTCAATATTTTCATGACGGAAACGAGCTCAACACCTTTATCTATACCTAAGGCTCTTATGTTTGAAGACTCAAATCAAATCTCGTCTCGTTCAGCAAAAAATCGATAGTCTTGCATTAGCCTTGATGAACATTCCACCGTTTCGTACAAAGAGCGACGAATCTATCCCCCCTCGAGTGGTCCGGGGGATCGGGGGTGGTTGGAAAACGAAACACTCCGTGTATGTGGTGAAGCCATTAGAAATTTTAAGTGCACACGTATAACTATGCGACTGCGAGTAATTGTGGAAAGGCTTTTTGTAGATCGGGAAAATGAATGTACGCCTTTCATTGTGGTGGTTGGAGGAGGTTTGCCTCGAAGTGCACCACGATCTAAGGGATTGCTTCAAGGGATGAATGCTTTTAGGTGGCCCGATACTCTCTATCGGGGGTGTCTTTGGAACGAGGCTTTCACGTTAAAGAGTTTCAGATCATTGTGGTTGAATTGAGAGGTTTCTCGATGTGATCGATAAAATATTGCATCAATAATTCTCTGCTTTTTCTATTCCATCCAAACTTTTCCTATGGGTTCTAAATAATAATTTTTGTTTCGCAATCTGTTTCAATACAATATTTATGAAGTACGCAATAGAAAATTATTCATATCTTTTAGAAAAAAAAATAATATCTAATTATTATCGCCTTCTTGAAAATTTGAAAAATCCTAATGAAAATTATATTTTTAGAAAAATAATGAACAATTCATTTCAGAAATCGATTCGAAGTTTTTGAAATCCATTCGAATGAGAACCAGTCAGTTATGAAAGATATTTTGACAAAAAAGTGCCATGCAACAAAAACCTTACGTTTTTGGCACAAACGAGTTCTATGAAATATAAAGAATTATTAATAGTTTTCTATGGTTTTGCTTATCGTAACATCGCTGGGATCATCGTAAAAAAACGGAATTTTTAAATCAATTCCTGATTCACGATATTTTAAAGCATTGGTAAAATTTTTGAACTATATATTAAAATTGTCCAGTGAGTTAAAAAAATATTCTTGGGGAATTTTATCTGAAATGATTTTTCTTATGTTGAAAAATGTGATTTTTCAAGAAATTAAAAATTACTTAGTATATCTGATTTCGGTTTTATTTCATTTATCTCAAATTGCAGTTGATGTTAAGTTACCATATCACGTTATCTCTTTATTTGGCACCACTGTACGAAGATGCCAAACGTATTCGGCATTTTTCAAACGATTCCCTTACAAGCAGCCCATCTAAGCGAGTCCTTTCCGAAACATTTGGAAAATGATATGCAACGTTGCAATATAACTCAGATGAGGACTCGAAACTTCCTTTCATTTCCATGATAAAGGTATGATTCGGCAACATCGCACCTACCGAATAAAGATGATAATAACATAAAAAAGTTGTGTTGGTTTCATTACAAAGACATCCGCCAATGAAAATTAAGTACACTTTATGTCAAACTTCCAACGACATAGTGGTTCCTGTTCGATTTTTTTCTCGAGTTATTTTCGTTCCAAGCCTCCCGGAAACATTCAACATCTTGTATACAACACGGCAGTCGAATAAAATAGAAATAATTGAGTGAAAATGTTACTCGTCCATTCGATGCACCGCTTTTAGTGTTCGATTTAAAATAGGACGCATTCTAATCAAGAGCTTCAATTATGTAAATTGAATTTGAGAGGATTAATTTCTTCTGTCTGTATCTTACTTCAGTTCCATCAATATCAGTAAACCTTATCGACCACTTTCGACAACCCATTTATTATCTAAGTTAATACCTTGAACTTGTTTCTAATCGTACCGCATTGAGCACCGAAATTCAAAATACGTTGGGCGTCAATTTGTACGACTCTTTGTATACGTGAAAACTGAATCGCTCGAGAATCCTCTGCGCGGATTGCGAAACAAAAGACCATCGAGCAAAGACAATGGACAGTCGTAATTAAAGTTCTTCCCGTTCGCACAGATCCAAATTGCGATAAATACTCATCGGGGGAGGGGATTTGTACCCGCATAATCACAGAATCGCTATCAGAATCCTAGTATTACATAACGTCAATTTGTCGACAAAAGGACTGCGATATTTCTGACGTCAAGTGCGTTTAGTCTTCAGTCCGACTACACTTATGACGACGTCCAATGTGTTCAGTCTTCGGTCCTAGGTTGCGTTCATAAACTTACTTAGAGTATGGACTGCTTACTTCGAATCGTTCGTAAACGTATTCTAGAGTATGCATTGACCATTGAGGAGCAATGATCAACATATATTTCTAATCACGTGATCGTACTCTCACTCTAATGTGAGTAAGTTTATGAACGCGCCCCTAAAAAACATGACATGCAATGCGTTCAGTCTTCGGTCCGACCTGGTTTAACGAAGCATCGAATACCGATCTCTTGGACTTTTTGACGGATCCCAATATGCCGTCTCTGTGAAATTAAACATCAATTAGGCGTAGAGACGCCGCCTTTCTAGACGTCGCGGCCCCGCAAATAGATCTGGCCGTGTGTGGATACTACGGTTCTGAAAATAGCCGCGCGTTCGTAGTAACATCCGTTTTGAGCGTTGAATGAACGAATTCTCGGCTGGTTTCACTTTTTGGGATAATAATTTTGGATGTACCGCAAGGTACCGTTACAGGTCTCCTGCGTTCACGATATTTATGCCTATCGATTCTTATCCGAATATTGCGACTGTACAATCTGTGGTTCTGCGAAGGAATGAAATGAGAAAGCTTAACCATGAATGTTGGGACTTGACAGCCGAAATGGCTACTGGTCTTGCGAAATTTCTCGTCGCGCCAGCTGTTGAAAAGCGGTTTTCTCGCTATTCCGATAAATTAAAGCGCTTTTTTTGTCGTTATGCCACATACCAGCGACGGTGGCTGAAGAAAAAAAATCTCCTGTGGCTCGTTTTTAAAATGTAAATTTTATGGTTATAAATAATCGTATGTAAATACGCGGCCGTTTATATAACGATGGCCATCTCGTTTTTGTTGGTAGCAGGTGGGAACAACGATAGTTTTTGGTACCCATTCAAAATGAATGTTCTCCATCATTAGGATTATGACAGCACAGAAGTGGAATGCACAGTTGAAAAAAATCACACCAGCTAGCACCGTCTGGTATCCTCAAAGGTTCTGATTTTTTGTGACAAATACATAACACTTTCATTTCCATTATCAGTCCATGGTTTTCAATCGCTCCAATTGCAGCAACTTTCGTGGTGTTTTTCGTATTAATTGAAATTTGATTTCTGAGGTGAGAGATTTGTTCCTACTTTGGTGTTAACCTAATTTTTACCAGTATCTTCCAAGTTCCCTTGCGACTTGAATTACTGCAATATTTTAATCTCCTCAGTTGCACTAAGTAGGTTGTTGATTCACACACATTCAGTCCAAACTATAGTCTAGCCAGAAAGTGCGGTGTTAATGCTTGTAATTTTTTCGAAGATACACCAACTCAGATAATTAGGCCAAGTTTATCATTCAAACTGTATCAGTGGATCAAAGATTTCTGTTTTAATAAATTTGACATCGTTGTGTACTAAATGTTCCCAGATGTGTCTCAACCAATGAGAAGTTCAGCAGTTAGCTGGAGACTTATTGTTTTGCACTAATGGTATCGAAAGATAACCAAATCAGTCGAAACTATCTTCCTTAAATACATAGATGATATATCTACTCTCCATAGTAGACATCGATGAGAGGAAAAGGATTAATACTGACAGAAGTAGGTGTCTTGGCCCGACCTAATGCATAAGAGTTTCATCACTTTCAATGTGTGTGTGTGTTTTTCTTTGGTTGCGTAATAACCAAAACGAACGACTAAAGTTCAAGCGAGTCCTAAAATTTTTGTACTGCCAATTCCATTACCTACCTTTCTAGCTCGTCTTCTCTTGGCCACCATTTACTTGTAAAATGAGGCATCAAGTGTGGCTTGGCACACAATTATCCGGTCGGAACCTATTATCACCGTAATTTCCCTCGCATAATAACCTGACGAAACAAAACACAACCGTGGGGGCAATTCGAAACCGGATGTCGAGGACTCGGCTGGCCCGAAATTCACTTACTAAAGACATTTAAATAACCGCGGCCCTAACAATCGACTTTTGTGGAATATTTCTTTCGTATAGGTCTCTGGAATAGGCGATATCGTGAAATCACATATTTACTTCAAACCCGCTTCAAGATCAAATATAATGTGTACGGATTTTTTCTGGAAAATATTATGTGGTACCGAATAAACTTCACTACCGAACCTTCACATTTGGCGATAGTTTATGACGCACTTTGTGACGTCAGAACTGCTAATACTCGGCGCTTGTTAGAGTTGAAAGCTATCTTTTGGGGCTTCTGAATCACGTCCACAAAAAATATAATTTGTACCAGTATGTACCAAAAACGCGACCTTATAATTTATGGTTATTGGTGATGAATAAAATTGTCTAGGTCATTATTTTTTCTATCTGGGATGTGAGGAAAAGAAATGAATAACAATCGGCAACGCTCTCAACCATTATTGTGATACTGATAAGGAGGATTCATAACTAAACCTATGATTATTGTTTATGTTCATCAGAATACGTTATGTCAAGCAAAGTCAGGAATAAATACTCTGGATGTCATCAGAATCAATATTTCCTTACCGTAATTGAGTTGATGACGTTGTCAAAATGTTCTGCGTCAATTTTTTGGCACCAAAGAATGCTTTCTATATTCTGTATTAATCACGAAAAGTATGGTTTTCATTTTTTTTTCCTAATGTCTATTGGTTTTAGAAATACTATCTGGATATGAACGGATTCAAACCACAATACTGACGTAGTTTTGTATCTCTATCACTCTCATTGATCGTGTTCAAAAAAGTTTTCTTAGATATGTTTCTTTCAAATCCAGCATCTTTGGTGATTATGCCTCAATTGAGAGTTATCTCAATATTCCAACTTTGGGGAATAGACGTATCCAGCGAGATTTGTTGACTCTCTACAAGATACTTAATGGTGAATATGATTGTCCTGATCTTCTATCACGAATCAGTTTAGTGGTCCCCACCCGCCTTACGAGACAAATAGCTACTTTCCATACTCCCTACTATCGTACCAACATCGCTTATTTCAGCTATATCCCAAGATCCCTTAGAGCGGCTAATCGCCTCGAGGTTGACATCTTCTCAACACCTCTTCATAAGTTTAAAAATCAACTGTGTCGGTGAACACCTTGTCATTTTATTTCTCACTTTTGCACTGACTTTGCTTGGACTTGTACTTTTGCTTTTCATTCATCTTTTTAATGTCTTCATTGTTAACAGTTATCATTTGTGTTGTGTCTGTTGCTGTATTACTCACATATTGTATATCTTGTAATATCTTTAATTGGGCTTGCCCGTATAAATAAATTATTATTATTAAATTAATAAATGACCTATCGCTGTTCGCGGTTGTTTAGCAGTTGTGACGTCATAACGCTGCATGATTTCTGAATGCACTTCAACTTCGGGAATATTTTCTGACGTTATTAATGTGCAGAAAACTCTCGAAAAATGCTTACGTTTCCCAACCTTCTGGATGTCATGGTATTTTTGTCCAAAAATTTTTTATCTCGCCTATCGATAGTCTTATCGTAGGGCGCCAAAAATCTTCTCGCATCGTAATTACGAATTCCTGCGTGATGATATATCATTTTTATCTCTAGAATTCACTCCTGACACGATCGCTGCGTATCGTATCCAGTACCGAAATGAGAAAAAAAAACATTGTAGAATGCAATACGGGATTGATACTGACTACAATCACGAATTGAGGATGTGGACCAGATGGTGTTGCGAGCGAACTACGCGCCGATAAGACTCAAGGTTTCGTTGGTCGAACACAAGCGATTACGGCAGTAAATATAGTATCTGTGATGATGATAGATGCTGTGTGTGTGTATGTATCAAGAAGGAACTGTCTGTGTGTCTCTCTCTCTCGCTCTCTACAGCTCGGATTTAGACTGGTTTCGACCAATTTGGTTCAATGACATCCGTCTACAGACCGCAATATGAAATGACGTTAGAGTGACTCCCACCGCAGTATCTTACTGCACATAATATAACGCATGGCTTTCTTCTTTGTTACGTTGTACCTGATGATTCCTTGTTGCAACTAGGAATCCGTGATAGTTTATGATGGTTTCTGACTTGTGAAGTGAGCGTTTGAATTTGAGAATCTCTTGACAAACAGTTGGGGGCTCCAGCACAATTCAAACTCGTGAGCAACTAGTCATTTTGTGGATTTGTTGGGAATTCCTCTGACGAATACGTGAAGTTTGTTTGGATTGTTTTCAGCCAAGTGTTTCGACCATGGACTTATTTGTCCTACGAACATGCAACATCTCATTCATGAATCTGGATTTGATGTGTCGCAATGATTGAAAAAGACGATAATGTTAACATAAAGACTACCGATCGAAGCTTTGTTGCGATTTCCGATTGTGTGTGTGTTTGTGGTTTTTAAACCAAGATTCTGAACATGGGCGTGCTTCTCGATAAACAACAGGGAACTAATCATTCTACTTTTTTTTATAAAACATGTCATGTTCCTAACGTAATTTTATTGGATAATGAATCACTCCCAAGTTTGATTTTCATGAGAAGAAAAGTAACAGTTTTATTCTTGAATAAAAATCACTACTCGATATGTTCCAACATAAGATCTTTCTGCAACACACGATAAAACATTTGTAAAGACGGGAATTTTATCAATGTTTGACGGATTTGGAGAGATTGTTTCTATCAATTTTACCATTTCATGTCTTCCTTCTGAGCTGTAGCTATATCTGAAAAAAAAAATGAATGAAATTACTTCTAATGTTGGATATTCGATTACTTCCACAGTTTTGTATTTTCTGAAAAAGTTGAAGAAAATCTACAAATAATTTCAATATGAATTTGAAACTATTTAAATAATAAAATTAAAAAACAGTTTGTATTTTTTACTTACAGTACCAGGTTTTTTGTTTATCTTCTGAAAAAATACCAACCTTGATGTTTTCCATGGACTGATGAATGATAGCTATAAAAAGAGCGGTACCTAAACAGAAATTGTTATTCTGAGTTGAAGATTGACATATAATATCACATGTCAGAAATGTTGAATGGCATGGTATTGCATGCGCATCTCTCTAATCATTTCAGTGTGAAATTTCTGACGAATAAGAAATCACTGACGAATCCATGATTGTTTTCCGGGAACATCCTAACGAGGAAAAACACTAGTGCTGTGGCGGTTCTCTCACGTGTAAATACTAATCTAAACGCTTTGAAAAGGCGTAATTGTTTTCCATTCGTAGACACTTTTCGTAAATGCGGGGAAGCAATCTAGCGTGCGCTGAGAAAGAAATATGAATGCCAGGTCATTTCACTGTCTGATTGTGTGTTGCATATTGTATGATTGCCAGTCTTGCGGCATGTGGACAAAATATAAACAACGAACGCTTCAAGACTTGTATGAATCTACATCAGCTCGGAACGCGAAACTAGCTTCGAGAATTATTTGCATAATGCGATGCAGGTAATTCAAAATACGTAGTAAATATTTAAAGGAAGCTCCATTGGGATGTAAATAATATTCGCTATTCAAAAAAGCACCCCTTCGATCGCGTTACCATAGCAACCGTTGGCAAGCAGTGGCAAATCAAAATTAAATTTACAGGTAAATATCTGGAAGAATTGAATTTTTCAATAATTCTATCTTTCTTATTGCGAACTATGTCAGGTGATTTCATTAAAAATAATTGTCTTTGAAATTTATCTCAGGAAATAAAATTAATAAAAATATTAAAATGATCGTAACAACTCTTCGACTTCATTTTCGTATGACATTTTTCGTCTGTCATTTTGGTCTGTTGAAATTTCTGAGAGTAACTTGTTGTAATTTTTGCTTTATGTTTTCTCTTCATGATACTAGTATCTATGAATACAGGCTGTCCGTTTTTCGAGTGCTTATCTTGAGGGATACAAAGTTTGTTAAATTGTGGCAAAGTCATGTGTTTTCGTGCGTATTAATATTCAAGAATATTTCCGACAATTTTGAAGATACCGCGAAAAAAAATTTTTTTTTCAAGATAATATAATCTTATTGGACATTTTCAATTGAAACTATTATTCTCTTCACAAGAATCACACATCGAAACATTTTTTTTTATAATTTTTCACCATTTTATTGAGAATATTTTTCTCGATAAACCTCGATAGACCTTGTATTATAATTGAATGTGTTTGAATTGCCCACCTCCAGATTTCTTGCCACTAGAAGGCGAAGCTCAGATCACGTGATCCATTCTTCAATTTATACGCACTGTCTATTGTGCGACATCTATGATTGGGCACTTGAGTTTCTGTGTGTTGGATATACCGTGTTGGCCTTGACGTTTTGCTGCGAACCTTTCACGTTTCCAAATTTCCAATTGACATCCTCGAGACGGTAATTATCGAATGAAATCGATTACCGTCAATATAATCCCTGCCCCGTTTGATATGATCCATCTCGTATTCGAAAGTATCGAATTTCAGCGACCATCGAAAACATATACATGTATACGGAGACCGTGTCAACGCTTTTCGTGAGTTATTCGTGTGTAAAATTCGATAAACAACCGAGGCAGACATCAAAAAATGTTAGTATTAAACAAAATTGATTAGCAGTCAGCGAAAGAGAGAGAGAGGAAAAAAGATTATTCCAAACGGATGTATTTATGTTTAGCGGCTGTGCCATAGTAAACATTCGACGTAAATATATAAATGTCACGGTCTGGAGGTTTATACTTTGGTTTTATATTCCTCATTCGTTGCTGAGTTCGAAATCGAAGAGGCTTACAGCCAAAGATAGTGAATTGTTATTTTTATTGAACTATTAGAGTCTATAACAGAGCACATGGAAGACATCTGGACATTCTGGTCCAAATGAAGAATGGACCATTTTTTCTTCCGGATATCTATCGAGTATTTTTCGACAGATTATAAAGCGTCAAAATCGTCATCAGTCGGATGTACTTTTAAATGCTCCGATATTTGCCTGCGAATAGTCACGACCACGATCATATACACAGTTCTGGCAACTCGTATGGTGGGGGCTGGCCTAAACATGGAAGAAATTTTTGTGGTTCTCATGTTTCACCACCTGCAGCACTGTTCTATATCATCACTTTGTCAGCCAATCAAAAATCAGATCCGATCAGCTTTTTGAAAGTAAGAATGATTTTTATTCATTCGAGAGAATTTTGTTAGATATAATATTTCAAAGATTAATCACGTGATTATATCTCTAAATCCTCCTAGCAGATAATTATTGCAACTTTTTCTTCAAAAATGGTGCCATCCCCACTACTCAAAAAATGCCGTAGATTTCAGACCTGTGTTTATGATAGTGGTCACGACTGTATGAATAGAAGTTTGTTAGTTGCCATATGTCGAAATTCATCTACAGATAGCAGAAAATTATTGATCTGATTGAAATTTGTCCAATTTTGTTATTTATAATGGATTGGAATATACAACAAATCATACTAAGGATATTTAATATTATGACGTCGTCTGGAATAGACCAATAAAAGAAGACAACAATTCAATGTTCTCCGTAATTAAGTGATCTTGAAACATGCATATGGACAGCTGCATAAATTATTTCTAGAAAATTCAATATTAGTCCAGTCGCCCAATCTCCTCCAAAATAGTTTTAAAACATTGGTGCAATCCATGTTGAAATCCAGCGTGGAAGAATTTTATATGCGTTCTTTTAATATTCAACGATTGATTTATATCGAGAGATCAAAAGCTGATGTGCCATGTTAACGAATTTGACACCGTATCAAAAGGCGAGCACAGCTGAAATACAACTTTTTTATTTCATTTTACGCTCCAGTATTTCACTAACCATCCAAAGTTGATAAAATTTAGGTAATTTACAGAACTGTAACAGTTCTAACAGAAATACATATAAATCATCTGACTTCAGGACTATGATTTATATAAAAACCCAATTAACTAATGAAAGATTATTGGAAATCTACTTCAAACAAAAAGATCAGTTGGTTCATTTATGCGTAGTTTGTAAATATTTATACATCCAGACCACACGCAACAAATCAAGCAACTTCTGATACCAAGAATACAACCCCATTCCCTGTTTGACAAGGGCTGCCATCGGATATTTTCCTATTTTGTTTGTTTGTTAATTAGTCCACATGTGCTATATTTCGAAACTCGACTTAACAATGTTATCCGTTAGAATCAGGATTGGAACTGAAAAATATGAGTAATATGGATTATTTTTTATAATTCCTTTTTATTCTTTCTCCTTTTCCTTCCATAACTAATAGAAACATTGACAGAATTGATAACGTAGGTGATACAATTCCCATAATTCTCTAATATTTCTATTCTGGTCTTTCACTTCCTCTTTTCATTTTATCTTTAGAATAATATACAGAATGAAAGCAAAATCATAATATGAATTATTTCACAAGAATTAAA
This sequence comes from Plagiodera versicolora, assembly GCA_037013635.1. Lineage (NCBI taxonomy): Eukaryota > Metazoa > Arthropoda > Insecta > Coleoptera > Chrysomelidae > Plagiodera > Plagiodera versicolora. Next base: position 2,289,169 of record CM072991.1, on the reverse strand, counting down.
GTTTCATTACTATTGCTATTGAATTCAATGAATATTTAAGACATCCAACGGTACTTCAACAACCTAAATGAGTGGAAAAACAGTCGTAAAAATGCATTCTGGATGTAAATCAGGTAGTGTGCTATTTCCATCCTGAAATAATTGGATTCCTTTGCGAATTTTGGCAAAGTTTCGTTTAATATTGTTGATTCTGTTCTCTGTGGTTAAGTCGGTTGTTTTTTTGTCTCGTATTCTCAAAAGATCTCAGCGTCGAAAAGTCGTGATGACAGACACTAATCGTCGTGATTCTCTCTTATTTTTTGCCTACTTGTTATTCGTTTTCTTCTTTTTCCTTTATTTTCTTTGTTTTTTCTTCTTCCACCACTTTAATTTTCTACTGTTCAACTTTTTATTCTTTCGTATTATATCCACATTTTCATCCCATTTCAGTTCCCTACTTTATTTCTCTGTTTCCTTTTCTTAGATCTTCAAAGTTCAGTTTATCAGCCTATCGATTTGTTATATTATAAATTGCGGTGGAATAGTAATTTCGATGACATGTTTGTTTATGTTTTCTCCGTGTTTACACAAAACGTGTGCGGTAAAGTAAATTGTCGAAGATAAGTGTCTTATGTAGGTTCATTGCATTAGTTCACCCTTTTCCCTTGTATGTGAATCGTTGGCGCCAGGTGGCGCTTTTTCCATGACCGAACCTCTTCGAAAACGGACGAAATCAAGGATGTTGTTAGTGAATAATCAAGGATTCGTTAGTGATTGTTATGATTGCTCTACAGCTCTATTGTAACGTAGGACGATTCTAATTTGATGAAGCTTCTCTCTGTTTATTCATATCAATTTCGATTACTCTCCAAAAATCACGAATAACAATGTATTAATACAATTTATAAGCTCGAATGAACTAAACAGTCTACAGGTCATGTTTTTTCTTTGAAATCAAACGATAACAATTGAAATTAACTGCGCCTGTTTTTCATAAGAATCACTGATTTCTAAGTTGGAATGCTTAACACAAAATGCGAACGTCAGAAGCCATCAGTAACTATCACGAATTTGTAGCAAATGCAAGATATATCATCACCTAACCATTTCCATAGCTCCTGCCACTGCCAGAAATATTTTCATAAATACTTCTGCGGAAACTTCGACGCTGCCAAGTAGCAGCGGCAGGAGCACGAGAAGTTATCGTGTTCACACTCTCGTGCTGCCCAATAGGACCGAGTGTAAGCCCGGCATTACGTCTTGGAGTGATGACGTTCGTGAATGGATATCGATGGCCACAACAACACGATTTTGGGAAATTGTTTACGACCCAGGCAGGCCGGCCAAATATTAATGTCGTCCGACCCATAAAATCCAACGAGCAACCACATGGACGTGTAAAAACAGCCATAATCGTGAACGGCTAACAACGCTGGTCGCCGATAAATAATCCGGCCCGTTAATATCGGACCGGTTTCGAGTGGAGGACCGGTAACTGGTTTTTTCCTCAAACGGTCCAAAAACCATTTTTGGCACGTAGGAAATGGAGTGCGAAAATGTTCAACGTCCGGTATATCGATACGGATGGGGAGTGAAAAGGCTCGTGAAAAATTAGGCGATCAATTGGGCGCAAATTGACGACAATAAAGGTTATGATTTTCGAGAGGGGAGCTGGTTTTAGGATGAAAACTTGAAGAGGGTTGTTGAAGGGTACATCAGTTTGTAGTTATTCGGTTGTCTAGTTGAATAGCGATAAATACGATTTTTATTGTTTAGGAGGCTTTTATTACCCTACTAGTGGTTATTTATTTTAGCCCTACTGCAATTATTGTTGGTAATAGCTACAGACTCTTCAGAGTTGATGATAGGCCTGTTTTACATATCTTTTGATGATTTTTCTCCAACTTTTTCGAAATATAACTGATAATATTTCTTATTTCAGTCATTTATTATTTTATTGAATTTTTTTGATATTTTTTATGAATTTTTTAGCTAATTATTCCCAATACATTCTGAAAGTTTTAACATCATTTCATTCATTTAATTACAGTTTTTAATGGCAGCAAATTACTAGTTTGATTTATCCCAAAACATTGTCGAGATTTGAAGTATTTTGAATTAGAGCTAAATTCATAACCAACAAATGAAATGTTCTTGAAAAAAAAAACATGTCACTAAGGTACATTATACACACATGGTTCGAAGGCTCTAAACAGTTTCCAAGATGATAATATATACTGAATGTTTCATTCAACTGATAAAGTTTGCTTATTGAAGTCTCCTAAATGCTTATTCAAATATCCCCCTGTATCCATAACCAAACTAACACTCTGTTCAGACATTTTAGTCACCTTTCACTGTTGTACCTACCAAACAAGTTCACTTTCTTATCACTGATAACTTTTTCTGACAGTATTTATAGTGCACCAATTTTCGTGAGAATCTCATGTTTCTTGCTCTAGCTCGACAACAACGCATGGAAAAGGAAATGCAGTATTTGGTGCATAATTTCATCCTGTATTCTATAGTGAATATACAGGGTGTCATATACTCAAAAAGTAAACTCAATATTGTTTCTCTTAGGCTGAACACCCTGTGAATCTCGAAAAACTACTAAATTGTGTGCCAAAATAAAGGAAAATTATTGTAGGAAGTTATACCCCAGACTTAAATGGCCCATGTAACGACTGTAATGCAGCTAAAAATAACTGCCCCCAAGGAAAATTTATGATGTACGCCTCTGAGTATGACCCGATTGTTGCCCAATCACGATTTTTTCGTAATTCCTGAAATAAATTATCGAAGAACATGACGCGTCAAGTCCATTACAGATTTCGATGGGTTTTACATGATAAATATCCGAGATAATCGTTGTAAGCGTAAATAACGTCTGATAAATCTGATAAAAAGGTATCTACGATATAGTTCAGAGCTCAGATGAGAGAGAGAATTTATTACTGGGAGATAAGAGAGAGTTGGAAATTGAATCAAGGTTTCAAATGTCATAGATAACAGATACCAACACGGTTATTCAAGAACTACACTCTGTATATTAAGAACACATATTTTATTCGCATCTATTGACACGATTATATTAGTTTCACCTGTATGTTTGTAACTGTTTGCTCATGCCCATGCATGGGTTCCGAAACGCGTTAATTTTGAAATGTTATACATTACAAATTTGATTCTTATGCTAGATTTATTTTTGATTTTCAGTTGGATTATTGCTACGAGTGTGTTTTTCAGTTTACAATTCATTATTATTCTGTCTCATCAAATTTTGGTACGGAAAAAAAGAAAACATTTTATTAAAACAATTCATACCTAGTTTGGAATACCTCACGAGAAATCATGATTATGATATTCAAATATCGTCTGAGGAATAAACGTTACCCCACACATTCAAAAAATTTTCCTTCTGACTGCATTTATTGCGGGTGTTGAATATACATACATAAAGTTTCGAAAAATAAACATCGTTATCCGGCACACCGTATGAAAAGAGATTTGATATACTCGTAAATTTTGAAAGTAAACTTCACAAAGCTGCCTGCCTACACGTTTAGAGAAATATTCGTTTCATTCACGTTTGGAAAAAATACGACAACCGTTAAATATTGAAGAGGATGAGTTTTTCTCAAATTATATTGGAGAATTCACAGATGGGTGAACTGAATATTCATTCAATTTCAATCATTCGAGCCTTATTAATATTTTCTGGCAAGGTAAGTTGTCAGAATTGTGAACCAGTAAAATTGGCCCTTTGTCATAACAGGGGCGACACAATATTATTTTTGTAGGGTTCAATTTCTTTCTTAAAAATAAACCGATTCATCTTTCATTGTTCTTACGTAAAAAAAACGAAAATAACATGTTTAGTTTGCTATTATTATCAGAAAAAAATTCGACATGCATTCAGATCACTGCATTTCACATATTTGTTCTTGTTGATGTTTCTCGGTTTGTTGTTGAAAGCTTTGTTTTTCAAGTACTTCTATGAAACAGGGGGTAGGAGGTAATTTCAGCTGTTCTTTTACCATTTCATTTGCTTTTTCCTGTTGTATATCTTGATAATGGCGATGAATACAAATTTGATATTTGGTGAGCACAAATTTTACAACTATGAGAAAAAGCAAACTAAAGAAAGTGAAAATATTCACGAGTTACATTTCTCAATTTCAACAGTGACTCGATGAACTGAAAACAACTCACATTATCAATTTCATTTCCATTCGTTCATATATTTATTTATTTGAAATAGTTAACCATAATACATAATGTTATATAAAAATTAATGAAACTATAAAAATTGATAAGACATTGATATAAAGCTATAGAATATATAATAAAATATAGTAAAAATAAAAAGTTCAGTCTGAAGAACTACATACACACAAATAATCTCACTTTGAATAATATGCTACATAAAAAGCAAATAAAAAACAACAAAACATATTTCATAAAAGTTTTCGGATAGATTATGGACTAGATTCAACGTCGAAGAATTCATAGCAATTCTTCTTACATTTAGATGAATGCAAATGAATCATCAAAAACCAATCTCGAAAAAAAAAATCGCTGCTTAAAAAAAAGAAATTCTGAAATGATCTTCCTAGGGCGGGGTAGCTACCCCTTTGCGACGCTGCTGTCTCCTCAGAAGCAGGTAGAAGATTCCTTCTTTCCCGAAGGTCACTCCTACAATGGGCAGGTCAGAAAACACAGCTCACAATGAAATTTATGTCGGTCGTTAATATTCATGTAACTGGGTCCGTAAATAGACGTTCTTCTCTAGAAATGCCATAAAAATTCTGTTTACTCTTTTATTGTTCCTTCGTGTAGCTGAGCTGGACCATCGAAGAACCAAGGCCCCACGCAAAAAAATCACAGTCGACAGTGGGTTCTCTGCGCAGGGGCAGCAATAACAAAAGTTGAAATTTTACCAATTCGACAGTGAATATTAGATATGAAGCAAAAACTGGAAAAAAATGTTCCTTCGAGCTTTCTTTTCACCCATAATTTTTCGGTTATGGAGGAGTATGATTTGTAGACTGAAATGGCTAATTCTCAATGAAAAGCTTCAGTATCAAGTTGTATAAAACCGTGTAAAATTATTTGGATTACAAGTTTCTTCAAAGTGTCGTGAATTTTTCCCCACATATTCACCTTTTTGACGTATTTTTTTGCATAAAATAGTGCATCATCACGTTTCGAAAGAACCTCAAGAAATGTTGAGCTAGCAATTTGGCATGTCAACAGTCAACTAATGATTGAAAATTAGACACATCCCTGCTACCTCGTATAATTATTAACAAATTATAAATCGTGATATGGAAGTGCACGAAATTTGGGATAGGCTCGAATAGCTTCGAGATTACACGGTGATGATTCGGCAATTTCGGGGATATAATTATGGTGTTTTTTGTATTGTTACGGGCCTTCGACTACCTACGGGTTCCTTAACAAGATCCTATTTTGTTTGGAAGAAATTTCGAGCTTAATTGAAATCTAGTGTGAAACGTATATCTGATGAATTAGTTTTCGATTATGTTTTTAAATTAACTGAAGATTATATCAAGTTAGGGTGTTTTTTCGTGCAAAAGGAAAATAATTGTGAACACAAAAATGTTTATCTTTCATTCCTATGTATAGCTTCATTTCCAAATCGAGCATATTTTGTACTATCACCCCCTTCACAGACCTCGTATATCTACATCAAATATCAGGTGGAAAAGGGTGCATATTTTAAGGTACTAATAATTCTTGATGTGAAAATCATGTGGGTAATACTATTTTCAACTATTCATATTAGTCACCCGTAGCTTTGCAACAAAGGACACAAGAGATAATTAATTTATTACTACCATAAAAATGAGCATTAAAAACTACTTGATAAATGAGTGCTATTCATTTGCAGGAAGAGAGAATTATTTGGGTTAGTTTAGTACTTGTGATTTAACCAGACTTGCACATATTGGATAATTTTTAGTTGACCTATGTTATTTTTTGAACGTCCCCCTGATTCTATACTTTATACAGTGTTCATCAGATAATATTTGATGATAAGCCATTAAATCAATGAATACTTCAACTAGTATTTCAAATGTAAATGAATAAATGTTCATCAGGCTATCACGCGAAAACTACTCAACCAATCATCATGAAACTATCAACACATACTCTTGGAGGTATTGGGATACTTAAAATTGTTCACCGTGCAATCTCAAACTCTAGCTATTTCAACGCCATCTAGGGATTCAGTAATGAAGTTTAAAGTACTGTGTTACCGACGGTCACGATAGTGATATATTGCAATTAAATATAGTTATCATATTGATTCATTTATATTGGAATGATCTCTGATACTTATTTAATGGCTTGAATGCGAGTGAAGCCGCGGGAAAGAGCTAGTAAAGAATAGTTAAGTCGTGATAACTAGTTCAAAACAATAAAATTAATCTACCAAGAAATACTGCTATTTGATGTCGAGCCATTAATTGAATATCTTTGCAAAATTATATACAAGAACACATGCAAATATTTGTGTAGAGTAGTAGTTTTTTCAATTCTGCATGTCTCTTCATCTAAATTTGTAATTCTCTCAATACATTGATTTTCTACCTTGTCGTGGGCATTTTTCTGAAGAATCCGTGAAACGATTGCGTAAATAAAATAATGCCCACCTCTTCAATTCCGCTTTGTCAAAACACAAACGAAAATTCCTTGTAAGACCGGATGTTTCGTTTCGCCAATAAAACTCATTTCACGGCATGAATGGCACGGAATTGACATATTTTGTAGGCGCTTTTCACAAGAAATGAAGAAATCAGATTACGGTGTATTGACACATAAGGGTGTAAGAAAGCCCAAGGCTCACAAACACCACCACCCCCGAAAAAAAAATGCAGGTGAATGACGAGCAGGTCTGTAGAGCGAGGGAGGGTTACCGTTGGTTCTTTCTATTGTGCTGATCCATTGGTTGGTAATGACATTTCTTGGGCCCTTTTATAATTTCTCACGGTTTCATGCTTTGTCGACTGCATTCAGGTGATTCGGATTCTGAGAAGCAGTCAATAAGACTTTTCCAAAGGCAATCGTTCTGCAGATGAAAAAAATCTATTGGGGAACAGTAAGAAATCTATGAGAAACACAAGAAAAACTTATCAAGTTATCAAGAGTGACACACTGCTTTTCTCCGAAATTGCTTCCCTTCCACTGTCCCCACCCAACTGACACGAAGTGGCGGAAAGACTGAAGAGGCGGTCCATTCAATGCAGAGCAGTGGTGGCAGTCATTAGGAATTTCAATAAAATTGGTTATTATTATGTCCGAATTGGTGTCAAAAAATAGATACTCTTGATTTATCATGTTCTCCTTTTTGTATGTTGATTTCGTCAGTCTGAAGTGCCGTAAACAGTATCCCTTACATTTATAACAATCTGCAAACAGATTCGACGATGCTGTTCCTATTGTGATGTTCAACCAACACTGTCTGTGGGGTGTAAATCACCCTCAGTCCCTTGTCCGAACCGGAAGTGTGTTGTCTCGTGAACGTGACCGAAAGTTGGAATGGGCAAATGGACAAGTATCGAATTTTAAACAATTAATCATTCCAACATGTAGTTGTAACCCTAGAGGAATTTTTGCAACCATCCAAATGCATTCTTGTGGCGTATAACATAAATATGCTCTGTACAAAAATGCCGAATTCCTGAGCATATTTTTGAAGTGGTGGCGTCAGTCATTGAATGGTTCTTTCATTGGTTCATTCGAGATGACTACAACTATCCAACGAATATTTAGATTAGGTTCTTTACTTACTTTACGACGCTTGCATATTCGGAATATGTCTGCTATATCAAATGTTATTAGTACGATTCGATTCGAATTTGAAAATCGAATTAAATCATTTTCTGGAATATTTTTTGTCTTACTCCACTTCGTATGTTGGATGGTTGGAACGAAAAACATGCTTTAAATGCATTGAAAAGCAATCACTACGATGATGAAGAAGATCTGATTGGGTAGAAATACAAAAAGCTTCGAACACTAATTACCAGCATGTCAGGTCGTAAAAAAATTGATGACTTTATTTCATTCGAATTCAATGAATTACTCCTATAGAACGTATAATGTAATTAGTTTTTGCCAAGAAGGTATGAAACTGCATGTATCAACTGAGAAATAAAAATATAAACAACCCTGGGAATATGATCACACATTTATATATTACAGTATTTCAACCAATGAGTCGAATCATGGCTAATACTATCAAAGAAAAAAACATTTTCATTATCCCAATTATTTCGATCCATAATATAGGTGGTTTCACGTGTTTTTATTGGTCAATTTGAGAGATAACGAAATCAAATTACCTGCGCTCTCAAGGTGCTCTCGAATAATTTGAAATTTTAGTGGCTATTAAAATAATTTATAATCTGAAATAATGTGGAAGCAGCTGGGGGGTTGAGACAGCACCGCGAAGGTGTGCGACGAAATTTTGAACTACTACATCGTTAAATTCCGTGAGAGGCCTCGGACCGGATCCTTGAGGAACACCAACAATGTTTATACAGCGTACTGTTCAAAATGTAACAGCTTTGGTAAATACAAGAAATTCAATACGCAAGAAAAAAATTACACCAGCTAATATCTGGTGTCCTCTTAGGTCTTGATTTTTTTTGTGAAAAGTAACACTTTTCCATCACCAGTCCGTGGTGTTGTATCAAATCGAAAATGATACTGAGGGTCTATTCAAGTGTTTTTACTTACATTAATTATACTTATGCATTGAAATCGAAATCATTTTTTGTTTCCAAAATATTTCCAAGTTGTTTCATTGGGAAACGAAAATAATTAGACACCATTTAGAGCTCACCGAGCTGGTTCAGAAAAAAAGTTATATTTTCGAGCCATAACTAGCCAAATATCCAGTTTGATTCTTATATATTTAGTATACACGTTCTTTTACTTCTGGTAGCAGGTAGATACAGTATTATTTTTGCGACTCAATATTCCATTTGAACTAAACTAACTCAGTAGTTGAACACTTTGCGAAAAAATAACGAGAACATAATTCTATTCAGTTTTTTATGCTCTTTTCAAACTTTTTATCAGATTTTAATACAGGCTGGGTTTTTGGGGACCTAAGCATATGTTGATTTTTTTTTCGGTCCTGCATTTTTTCGACGATTTATAAGTGATGAAGTGATTAAGTGAGTGAAATCACTGTGAAGTGTTGCCATAATTATTGATGCCTTAATGTTTCCAGCTATATCTCATTTAATTAGAAGTTCAGTGGTTAACTAGATACTTTTTTTTGCACTTGAAAAATAACCAAATCTGTCAAAATTATATTCCATCCCACCAAGATTGAGTATTATTTATATGCAGCATTCACACCAGATCATCATGATCATGATATTCCGTGTCGATTTGTGCCGGAATGACGTCACAATGATTGAAAATATACCTGATTATTTTCACTGTGTACGGCCGACATGTTATAATTATGCAAATGTTTTTTACCGTTGCGCCACTTTGCTGCCCCGTTCTAATTGAATCGAGAAGGCGTCTCACGAGTAGCCATAAATTTCGTTTAATTTTTTTCTTGTTTTTGTTCCAGGTAAGTGGAGACCTACACACATAGAGCACTCAGTAGTCGATGAGTGAGTATATCATTTCGCCCGTGAAAGTCTAATCCCCCTGTAATGGTACGATTAGTGCTGACAATAGCAGTCGTTCAACGATTTGGCGCCCCATGAGATTTTAGGGTGGTAATGTGCTAAGCACACAATATGACATGTGGTGTATTTTTCCCCATAGCCACGGTATATGGAATTAGATATTAATATGCGGATTAGCGGGTAGATTGAACGACGGGGGCGCACCAGCCTCAACGGGTTGTAAAACGATCTCAGTTACCACGAGGGGCTGTTTGTTAACAAATCGTCCGACTAAGTGGTCGTACATAATCCGAAGTTGATAATGAAATTAAAATGAATCGTTGCCAATTTGGGAGTAGGTTACATGAGGTACAATTCAAAAGTTCCGAGACTTTCTAAACTTCTATACTCTTAGGGCAAAGCAGAAACGTGAACGTATATAGGCGACGTATCCCCGATACGAATACGTATCTTCTTGCTGTTAAAGTTAGGAAAACATAAGTTCGGACATGTTACGTATCTATGAAATGGCCTAAACATACAGTGTGGAACAGCCAAATGGAATAAATTCGATAACGAATAAATGTGAGCGTGTCGGGAAAAATGCTTGGACACGTCGATTTGTATTTTAAGATGCGCATTAAAGAAAAAATAATTATATGGGGTGTGTCATGTGACAGTGGCCGATACCAACTTTCCTAATTCAAATCCAACTCCCTGTATATATTAATAGTTATTTGGATTCTTCAGAAAATTCTAAACATAATTCATGTACAATGTCCTATGCATATCTTCAACTGTTTCGGAAATATTAAGTATTTTCAGATGTATTACAGAAATCAACATTAAAAAAATCATTTTATTTCACAAATAATGTAAAAAAAAAACAAAAAAAAAATTAAGTATTGAGTGTAATGTAGCGAATTTTTGAAATGAAATGATTTTTTTATGTTAATTTTTGTAATACACCTGAAAACATTTAATATTTCCGAAACAGTTGAAGATAGGTATGGGACATTGTTTATGAATTATGTTTGGAATAGAACACGCTCTCATTATTCGTTATCGAATTTATTTCATTTGGCTGTTCCACACTGTAGTTTGAATTAGATAGTTCAATAAATGAAGCAATAATAATTCAGTAATTATGCTAAATTAAATCGATAGAAATCAATTTGGACCTACCAATAATATATATTCTGAGATGCATCAATTTCACAAAATTTTTAACAATCTTTATGATCAAGTTTGCACAAGGGAAATCAATTCATATTTCATCCATCTCGATATGAAATAATAGTTTCTCAAATGTTTAATTTTTGAATTCTACTAGTTCCAATAGTTTCGCAAATGATTAATACACATGTTCCAGATGTCATTATGTCCATTTTTCCACTTTCTCAGTAGATATAAAGTCGTCTTCCTTGATGAAATGCATTCCTAAGAGAAGATAATTTTTTGAGAGATAATTGAAATTTTTCTCAGTGATAAACGATACACGTGTTTCCACGATTTTGAATCTCGTTTCGAATCAGTTTATGTTTTTATTATATTATCTAATACTGCGTTCTGAGTGAGTATAGAAAACCGTATCTATACGTCTGACGTATCTCGTAACGTAGAGATAAAATCAAAACTACGCATGCCCAGCTGTCGTAAGATATGTTCACTTATTTTGTCGATGTGGAGTGAACGGAAATTTTGTGCATATGAAAAGGACGTATCACCTTTTGACACTCGCTTTGGAAAAATCTATTTTTTTTTTGTTTTGAAAACTCCATTTCGACAGTCATTCGATAACCTGACGGACACAATGAAATTTTCAAAAATTATACAGTATTTATTTCATTCGAATCGTCCTGGAACTTTCGAATTGCACCGATTATCTATCTGCAAAGCAAAACGTCTCGTCCTACGAAAAAAACTCCGCTTTCGGGGCGGAAAGGAATGATCCGAGAGTGGTATTACGTATTCAGACGAGATGACAGTGTTTGGCACTAGTCTCTTTCATCGATCAGCAAGTCAAATGCTCTCGCGCGCCTCTAAGATGGTGAATATTTAATATCTAGGCCCGTCCTGGACCTATCCCAACAGCCAACGATTTCGTGGATGTGTTCCCATGTCTCGCAGCCGAATTACCAACACGTATATCGTCGAATCGTGATGGTTATCCCATTTTGAACGGCCATAACCATAACCGCGGCGAGGTCCGTACGACCGTGAGAAAATAATCGGCCAATTCTCGTTAAATCGTGATTTATAAGGCCGAGAGAATATGTTCTCATCGATTTAATTCGATTTTTGGCGCCCAACGAAGGGGACAAGTTGTGGAAAAGTAGCGGAAATGTAACAAAATCTTCCATCAAAACGGTAATTTCGCAAATTTTCGTTGAATTGATACACAATATTTGCGTTTTTTCCTTCAGAGTACAATAAAAACCTTATTGACTATTTATTGTTGGTGTTACGTTCCATGAATATAGGATGGTAATTTATTCATGGGTCAAAATTAAAAACAATTATACAGTGTGACTCATTTTTAATGGAAACTCCCCCCTAAAGTTTGAAGTTGTATACAGATTTTGATATATTTTTTTTAAATGTCAAGTACTGAAAGGTCTTCCTTGGGACAATATTTGAAATGTCTATTTCAATTTTCAGGGCATACTAGGATATTTTTTCTTAGCCGAAAATCGAGATTTTCCATTAGCGATTGTATCATTGAAAAAATCACTACGCCTCTGGATTCAGAGTGCCTCTTAACAGGTGTAACCAAAATTTCATGAAAAAATATTCATTAATAACAAAGTTATGACAGCTCAAAAATTCGAAAACTTAGGATTATTAGTAGATCCACCTCGCTATATCACAAAAACTTTTCTCTTCATGTAGGCTATTGTTGACAATAGTACATTTAAAGTGTCAGTCAAACTGTAATAACATTTTCATGGCAACTTGATTATTCATTAATTAAAATTAAATAGATATTAGTTTTAGTTGATTCGCGTGAAAATTTGAATTTAATTCCGTTATTTGCATTGAAAAAACTCACTCTATTGTTGAAATCATAAAAAAATATTCTCATGGCTATTGATATAGAGTGTTTTGTTGACTGTTAGCTGTGTGAGTTTTCGAATTTTTGAGCTATTATTACTTTGTTATTAATGAATATTTTTTCATGAAATTTTGGACACACCTGTTTATAGGCACTCTGAATCCAGTGGCGTAGTGATTTTTTCAATAAAGAAATCGCTTATGAAAAATTCCGATTTTCAACAAAAAAAAATATTAAGAATTAACATTTCAAATTTCGTCCCAAAGTAGACCTTTTAGCACTTTACATTTGATAAAAAATTATTGAAACCTATCTACAATTTCAAATTTTAAGGAGATTTTTCCATTGAAAATGGGCCTTACTGTATAAAAATTATATTTAATTCAAGATTTTCATTATATTGATTGATTATCTTCTGGCTCAGGCAATGGTTGAAAGAATCTTTTCTTGGTTTCCAAGAGTTCCTTCTTCTCATCTTCCATTCTTGAACCTTCTCTAAGATTTCTCATATTATGTTAAGTGTTTCCCATTCTCGTTGAAACCTCTTCCTTAATGGGCTATTTCTCCAGTAGAAGCTCGAATGTGCACAAAATCTTCGTCATTTTCCAAAGTCACAGAACTTTCCAGTATAATTTCAATATGTATGTACCGATCCAATCCGCGAATATAGGAAAGGAGCCAAATTGAAAACGCGACCTAGGAGCTTCTACTGTATTCTTGAAACTACGCTCTGCTTTCAAAGCTCATTTTTCGACAAACAGGACAAACAAGTTCTCACATTCAGCGCTATATCTCAGCTGCTATCAGTCTGAATATCACAAAAATTGGAAACAAAAATATTGAAAGACGGAGAATCGAACGACGATAAAGAGAAGGCGCAACTGATAGATCATATAATTGAATAGTCCCGAAACTTTTGAATCGCACCTTGTAGTTTCGATAACAAATTAGCCCACGATCCAGATTTATTTCGGCGTACAACTAGCAGAGATTGTTGTGAAATGATTTGCGAGTTTCCGGTGAATAATCGTTTTCGTTTTCTAGTGAATGAGTTCTAGACAACGCAATCTCGTCGGCGGTTTATTACGAGTTATTAGACATGTCAGATGTTTTCTAATCTGTGATCATCATTCATCACCTTCGTGTAGGTAGGAATTTCTCATAGCGAACATCGATGAAAACACTCGTAATCCTCGCACGTATTTAGCTTAATAATATATCATTTGCCACGCTCATTCCGACCTGCATACTATATTTCCGCTCTCTTTCTTCCAATGCTTACACAACAAATCATTCTTCTTCTCTTTCGTAATGCGCAACGAGTGTTACTGAGTGTTGTTTACGCTTTTTCCAGCAGAACTAACCAGTTGCCCAACCAGTAGTTATCACCGAATCGCAGTTCCGTGTTTTCCGATTTTTTCGGCGCCCAACCACCGTTCATCGAACTCCTTCAGAGCTCTCCATATAAGCGTCGTCCGACGTTTTTTCCCATGCCCGCCGATTTGTCTATAAGTATGGAGGTTGTCAGCGCGGATATGTTGGTAGTCAGGAGGCAGCAGCATCGTTACACGATCCTGGCATCTCCTTAATGTCACAAAAAGTGTCTGCTACGGCGACGGCAGGTTATTAATTAGTAGAGTGGAAGGTCGCACTCGATGTTTACGACTGTGGAAGAAGCAATGAAGTTTTTTTCTTCTGGACAAGAGTTCGTGTCGCGGTGCTCGAAATGAGAAAAACTCTGCTCACGTGTGGCGAATTCCATCCGAAATAGACGAACAACTGAAGTTGATAAAGCTGATAACCACTGTCTCCTATATTTTGTCCATTTCGTTTCTAGAAGTTTCTATTAGTTATTTTAGTCACGTCTGTTCTGGCGCCAAGGAACTACTTGCAGTACCACGGGATTAGTCTTCGAGAATGTTGAGCCTTGATTCGTGTAATTTCATTGTCATCTCATTGTGCGTTAATATTTAAAAATGTGACAGCATGAAATTATCGACGCGAATCAACTCGACATGCTGAATCAGTTATTCTGATTTGGGACACAAGAAACGGATCCGCGTATTTTTTTCAATTCGTTTTAATTTTCCTGTATGTTTAGTCACATCTGGTTTCAAGTGAAAGCTATTAGAATGGAACAACTGACGTCTGAATATCTGCAAATTCTTCCTGGAAGTATCAAAAATCCAAAAAGATTATCTAAAATTTTGAGAGGAGAAACACGCTCTCAGATTTTATGAAACAAATACATTATATTACGAAATAAAAGGCTTGCACAATAATCGAACGGAAAAGTAAACAATAATTCTTAAAAAATCAACTAACGAGAAGAAATCAAATCATCAAGAATGGTTTCTGGTTCGAATATGCTAAATGATATGAAGCTCAATTTCGACCTCGTGTAAGATTAACTTCTCGAGATCTAGCGCAGATGATCTCCAAAATTATAACTGCCTCACAGACAAGACTGACTTGTTAAATTGGACTTCTTCTGGTCTGTCAGATTAAGAAAATCTTCGCTACGGTGATCGAGGATGGTCCCTCTGTCTGATGGGTTATTATGTGGTGGAATGCTCGAATATGAATGAAAAAAAAAATAATGGATTTATTCGAGATTGATGAACAGCTTATATACCTGTGAGAAAAGGATGGTCCTCTTTTTTTGCTTCATGGATTGAAACAATCCCTGTTGCTTGGTTTTTATCGCCCTACGTGCTACGGAGACGGGTTCATGCGTTAACGTTTTGGCGCCCAAAGTGTGACCAATTGAAACGAAGAAAAAACAGCCTCCTATATACAGGGGTTTCAACAAACTTTTGAAAACAATAAAATTGCACTGTATTTTGACTGAAAAATTGAACCTCGCAAAGGTTCTTTGAAACCAATGAATACATTCTTCACAAAAATTAAGAGTTAATATTCTCGAATACTAGTTCACGATATTGCTTACTGTACATAGATAACTGAATATTTTAAAATGACCCTAGAGGGCGGCCCTAGTGAGCCCAAAGCGGATACCCACCTCGTCATCCCGAATTGAATTCGTTAGTTTTTGTTTTACGGACGGTTCTGGCAGAATTCCTCCGTCAATTTTCACGCGAAGAAGGTACGATAACATCTAGTCGGCGTAGCGGCCAGGACGGTTCCCTAGGGACTCTATCTCATCGTGTATTCTCTTTGATCTCGCAGGATCACAGTACCTGCGGATTAGCGGTGACACAATCCCGGAAATCCTTGGGGAACGTATAATATCTATAGTGATATCGATTTTTTGAGTAGCATTCTGAATTATATCGTCTAGCCGAATGGTAAGTGGTGGAGGGGGAAGTCTGTGTTTGGCGCCCAACCCTAGACGGAAACACAAGATTTTCATCTTCAAATTCATGCAAATGAATCGAGAAAGCTAAATTTTGGAAAAGATGCCACGAAATGTTTCAACATTTTATGTGTGGAAGTTTCGCTAGAATAAACTCTCAAAGTTGGGATTCGTTCAGAAATCACGCAACATTGTGACATCACAACTGCTAAACGACCACAGACAGCGTTAGTTGATATTCAGACGACGGCAAACTACAAAAAACTCCAGCAATGTTGTCGTTTCTATGATTTTATAGGAAGGCGGTATCTTAAAACTCAATTTTGCTGAAGATTGAAAGACATCGATGGAAAACAATTTGGTAACGCCACTTACTCAATGTTGGTAAGGAACACAACAATATTGATACCGATAACATGAAACACGACACCATACTGACAAAGCATAACAGAAAGTTCGTTGCTTTGTCTTCTTCTCTTCACACTTCTCTACATCGCCTCCCGAAAACGTTCGACTATAGTGAAATGAATTATAGAAATTTGCGCATTTGCTGTTGAAAAAATTAATCAAATTTCTACTATGTGCTTATGATACGTCGTCGGCGAAAAGAAATGTTAATTTGGTCGGCCGCACAGCGCTAAATATGTAATTTCTGGTCGGCAACATCAAAGCGCCCACTCGAACGATAAGATGTCAATTAAGTGTTTGGCCCGAAAGCATGTAAACACACGACAAACCGATAATTATCTGATTAACGCTTGTCAAAAGAGCCGACGCACGGATCAATTCGGACAGAAGAATACCTGGCACTGTGTCCGATGATACGCCAACAAACCTAACCTCAATAAATAATAACGTGTTGGGAAGTGCTACCGACACGCGACCATCTAACCTCACTTAATCGATTCACTGAAGGAGAGAGAGTAAAGGAAGGTGGACTTTTTTTTTTTTTTGGTGATTCGTAACGGTGACTGTAACTCTGGATCGCCTTGTATACTTACGTCGCGTGGCTTTTCTCGCGGTGGCAATTTATTCACACCCCGTCGACTGTGCAGATCGTAAATCAACTAGGTACACGCCGGTGGACAGTTAGACACTTTGTGCCCACCAAACGTAACGTAGTATTGTTTTGTCAATATGCGAGATCACAAAATCATGAATTCGCTTCGAATCTGTTTCAAGATCAAATGTAATGGTGACATTTTCTTCTGGAAAATTATCTTTATTATCTGAAAAAAAAAACATCAGTTCAGAACCTTCCAACTTTTAAAACGACGCTCTGGGCGCTTGTATTATTTTTTGGAGCTTCCTACCGAAGATATTTCATTAATTTTTGTCTACGAAAACAAAAAAAAACTCAATTGATACCCTATATTTATTGTTGTTATAGCTTCGGTTACAAAAATATAGAGTCTATATTCTGTTCGTATTTTTTCGATCTGCTAACGATGTGAAGAAAATCAGTAGATAGCAATCCGAAACACATTATTCTGACACTGGTGAGAAGGATTAATAATAACCTATGATCAAAAAATCTCTAAACTATCGATGTTTGTGGTTGCTCAGCAGTTATGACGTCACAACGTCGCGTGAATCCAAAACTCACCCAAACTTTGGGAATTTATTCTGACGAAACGACTGCGCCAGAAAAATCGAAAGATTAACCGGGTCCTCTTCTCAACGTTCTAGATGTGGTATTTTTCCGAAAATTAGTATATCGTCCGGTTGGTGCGCCGCACTGTAGCAACAGGTTTCTCGCACACTTTTCACGACAAGCCGATAGGCCCGCCCACGTGAAAACAGTTGATGAATGACCTTGCTCGTTATACGAGGCTGTCGCCGTCTTGGAGCTGCCGGACGTGGCGTTCATTTGTTTTAAGAGCGTATGGCCGTAGTTACAACGATTACGAGGTATGCGAGAACAATAACGCAAGGCTGTCTAGATAGCATAGTCAGTCGGTCGTCTGGCGAAAGTTAAAAGTGAATTTGAGATCCTCTCCACGCCGGCGACACGTTCGTTATTAATTAATCCATGGTGCTCGCCAACTTTGGATTCGCGCCATAACTGTTTCATTATACGATGAGAAAAACACCCAGTGTATAAAGTTATTTGTAGAGTCACGTTAAGTGCCGTCGTATGTACGTAACTTTACATTTCAACAGCTTTAATAGGTTTGTCCGATGCTCGTTTGTCATTCACAGTTCGAATCGTGAAAGCTGTTCCCTCGCTATTATTACAGAAACTTTCTTCATGATCTATACAGAGCTCTCCGTGAACCAATGATGAACCAATTCTTTGGGATAACTCTAAGAAAAATAGTCCAGTGTTGTTAGATTTGGCAAAAAGGGAGTTCAAGGCCAAATATTCTATTTGTTTTATGAATCGTATCATAATTTCTTCAGTTTGAATTTGTAAAAAATATCAAGTTATAGAAAATTGAGTAAGCTATAAAACAGAACTTCCATTTGGAAAAAATATTTTTGACTTGCTTTCTGATCCCACTTTTCCATACACTCTGTAAATTATCAAGGGTATGTAATCATAGTGTCAAAATGCGATATTTATATTTTGAGATGAATTTCACATAAAAATTTAAGATTATCATAGAATTTTTTATATGAGGTATGTTGCTTGCATTTGAATATATCATCACCAATTGATGATTTATTCTTAAACAAAACTTACTAATCGTGGAATTTATTATAAGAAATCATATCATTTTGACTTTCGGCCAAGAATACTTTGGTAGATGAACCCAAATTACTATCAAGGTCTTTGAATGCTTTCGGAGAAAACTGTTTTTAACGATACCTTGTGGGAAATTCGGACTGCTGATACACCTTGCAAGGGCAATTTATCAAATATCCACCCTCACCTTCTGAAGACCTTTTGATCATTAATCTTTTTCTGATAGTCCACTACATTCAAAATTCATGACCGTGGTCTAAGATGATTTTAATGTCCTTCAGGCACGACAGTTCCAAACTTCAAAGAAAAATATTTGGTAGAAACTCGAGATGAAGATGGAGTGGGATTATATAAAGTGTTTCTTAAAAACCAGATAATATTCGAAAAGATGATACTTCGAATTATTTCCAATAAAAAATGTGAATGTTTGTCCCAAAATCTTAACCTTCGAGATATAGAGTAATTTCTATTCAATGTTTTCAATGTACAATAGAGCATCTGCTTGAATTTCTTGATTCGGATGCATTTTGGAACCAAGTTCATCTGCTTTCAATTGAACGATTTTCATTTTTTTCAGCAAAAACCATGGATCGAACTAAGAAAAATCAAGGGGTTGAATTTGCCTACAAATAAGGATCTCTGAAGTAATTTTAATTCGAAGGAAAGTCGTGATATAGTATTTTTTCTTTAGAAATATTCAATTCAAACCTATTCAAACGCCACTCTACGCATAAATCAAAAAATGCACCTAGATGCATTGAAGACGAAATATCATGAAGAATTCTACAATATCCTATCAGATTAGAAACAGTTTTTTTTTCCTCAAATGTTAAGACTTGAAAATGCGCAACCTTTTTCGATACGAACCAGAAATTCTCAAAATCCTACCACCGCTGTGTATGCCTTCGTCTATTTCTGAGTATAAATGCTAAAAGACCAAATCGACTAACGCTTTCTTTATTTTTAACGAATCCCATTCGGTCTCTATCATTTGCGGCAACTTGTATATCTTCGACTAACGCATCAAAACATTTTACGGGAAATGAATAATTGAAAAAATCGCGAATCACTGAGCGAGAGTTAGGCGCTTCTTGCGCTTTTCCCGGAAGCATTCAAAAATGCATGAGGCACTCAGTTTGAACGATCTTTTAATGAGTCACACACCTGAAAACAATAGATTTCTCAAGTGGAAAAGTGGTGGAATATAGCCCAATGGTAGCAACGCAGATAGAGACTCTTTGTACCGTTCGAGCTACACTCAAAATAAATTATTTCCGATACTGTATAGGAAGCCTTAAGTAGTCCACTTCCGGTACGAGTTTCGAGAAATCAGAATTGAAATATCTCCCCAACCACACGTTTGATGACAGTTCACGGATAATTAGAACCGTCATCGCGACAGGGATGAAAAGATAACCAGGAGGGTTAGGAAAAGTATAGCCTACTTAAAGACGTAATTATACGGCGTTCTGGTCGTGAAGGGTTGAGGAAAACGGGAAAGAGTAATCGACAAAGTGTATCATTAGCCGAAAAAGGGTTGGCAGGACAATTAGTGAAAACTAAAAACTGCGTGCGAGACTGTGGCGTCCAACGGGGAAGTTTCATTTCGAAACGTATTTTTGTTTGAAAAAAGCCACTGGCATGGAGACGACCGTATCATTATTTTAATAATCGGGGGGTACTGTATCGCCTGTTAACCCGTTGATAAAAACCGGATCCTTTCTGTTGAATAATTAAAACTTGTCCATGTTCACAAGTCTTGGACGCATCCGCTCTTAATCTAGCGATAATTACGCCGTCGTTGCATTATTGATGTACCTCCGACCATTCCTGCGTTTGTCGATGGCTTATACGTACTTGAATCTCTTTTCTCTCGGAACTTATCTGGGAAAATCATCGGTAAAGTCACGCCGAATATGGTGTGTCAAATGGTCGGTCGTAATAGAAAGTTTCTTTATTTTCGTGAGAGTGTCACTCGATGGTGTATTTACATGACTTTTTGGTGTCTCGGTAGCCATATAAATATTTCATAGCCTTTTTTTTTGTACACTGATATTTTTCCACTTTTAATGAGATTTCAAGTGCAGACTCAGTTTTGAAAGTAAAATTTCTTCTATTACTGCTTCTAGAATTTATCAGAGCTATGAAGTATTTCAACAACAAGCTTATATTAGTTTCATCTGTACTCTTTGCTCAAGCGCATGCGTGTAGCTCTAGACCTACTCCAAGGAGACACGACTTCCGTAGATGTGCCGAACGCTTTGGTCTGAGAATCTTGGAATCCTTATTGGAAATTATCAACAGAAATATCCAATGAGTTCTCGATTGAGGCATTAAAGGTATATCCGATGAATGGCCAATTTTTTAGAAATAACGAAAATGTTCTCTAGAGTTTCGAGAGAAAAAACCATTCACCAGAGTTCATGAAACCGAAAAAAAGAAATAATACTTAGTGTAAGAAGAAAATTACTGATTATGAAACTTTCATGAAAGTGACGTGTATTTTCTCGTCAATAATTTTATTTTATACTACGAAATATTCTTTTCTGTTCGAATATGGTCAAAAGCGTCTTTTTTTTTAATTGATTATGAGTAAATCAATGAACGAATTTATTAGTAGAATAATTCTTGTATTTTATTAAGTCCCAAAGAGTTTGTATACGTTGTGACCGTGTAGGGGCGACTATAAATGACTTCGTGTCCATGTCCAATTTGAGCCATCGACCTTTTTAGGGGTTTACGACGGTCACGTAGACGTAGTTATGGAACCGCATGACATGGGCTCGAAGTCGAAAATGTCGTTCGATTTATAAAAATTACGACGTGCACGATTTTCTGGTGAATGTTTTCGGCCAATTCGGAACTAATGACAGAAAATTGGCTATTGCATCCAAACAACCATTCAGAATTGATGATGTGACTGTTAGAACTGGTGACGAATCTCAACATATAGGATCAGCGAAGCCCCAACGAAAACAATCATGTAATATGGGGTTTTCATTCAGTACGTACTAGCACGAATCATGTTTTTTTGTAGACGAAGCTGAATGGAATATCCCCAGAATATTCGCAACTCCATAAAACATGACCATGAGAGACTTGATATAATAATAATGTTTATTTTAAAAAATGATACAATTATTTGTACAAAAAAGAATTACGACATGTGATAGAATGATTTCAAACACAATGATATTTCAAAACTGAAAAGCTTTATGTTGTGAAGAACTTTCTTGAATATTTGATTAAAAATTCTCTGCACTAGTGCTGTACTGAATGAATTTGTGAAAGTTGAAGCTATGAAATACTACTTTTTCTACTACTAGTTTTCTATTTTTTCATGAGTAACATGCCTTCTTAGTCTGTATAGGTAGAACCATACTTTCATAGGGGCACCAAAATCGTCTAAGGAATCAGCTTCCCCAAAAGTGAAATTATCATTTTCCGATTCTACGTTATTATATTCTAGGAACATTCTACAGACTATTGAATGTGATCAAATATATGATTATAAAAGTGCTATCAACAATCTTTAGAATATTCTGAAACCTCCTGAAAAAGTTCTACAAATGTTTTTGGGATATTAATTAATTATGAATCAAGATATCCTGAAACACACCTTCGTATCAAACTAAACTGCAGCTGAAAAGTTTGTAAATTAATTGAATTAGTTTGATACCAATCAAATCAAATATATTAGTCAAAGGATTTATCCAGATGTTCCATAGGTTATTTCATATATTCTATGAATATTTATAGAACATTCCTATCGAATATTCTGAAGTATGAACGTTCAGAAGCAAATTATAAATAAATATAAATAATGATATTTTCCAGAAGAATTTCATACAATTTATTTCGATTTTGAAGCTAGTTTAGACCAAATTTATGATTTTGTGATCTCGCTGTCTACTTGTGATTCAACTGTTCACCGTCAACGTAATGTAATGTGTGAACAGGAGCTGGATGTAAATTTTATTCGATCCCGCGGTAACGTTTAAAAGATAAAGTATTGCACAATGGCGGCCATTAGGACGCATTCCTGCTCATTCACCGATCTAGAGGAATTTTATAAGAAGCCGCGTCTCAGATGGAGGCAAAAAAACTTACAAACGACTTTATACAGACGCACAGGAAGAAGTCTGCGACGTTTTCGTCCAGAGGCTTCGCTAATAATGGAAGCGTTCACCCGCGTGGACGTTTTGTTGTATGATGGAGCGGAATCATCGGTAAACATCCCGAAATACCCCGGGACATTCGAAAAACCGCAAGGAATGCCTGACGGATATATACCGGTGCGTGTCAACTCGGCTGTGTCGTAAAGATAATTGGTCCGTATTTCCATCAGCTCCAAATTATTGGTGACTGCGTCTTCGCCCACGGTATGCACAATGCACGGGTCATAACTCAGAATTAACTCTGTCAACGCGGAGGATATTATTTATTCAATAGCGTCGGTAATTTGGCGCCCAACCTGCCACATCTACCAAAAGTGAAGAGATTTTAGATTCTATTTATTCAAGGAAGGTAGTTCTGACAGATTTGGATATCTTTCAATACCAGCAGTGTAAAAAAAGTATCTACCTGAAATTCTAATTGGTTGAGAATAAAGCGAAGCAGCAATGAACACTTAACAGTAAGTTCACAATAATGCCAAATCGATTTGGAGAGAAGTATTTGATACGCTAATGAAGTTCTTTCTTGAATGAATGAACTGCCTTTAAATTAGGTTGCAATGGAAAAACAATTTTTGGTTTTATCAAATCTACCTCACTCTTTCATCAGGGATATTTTTTTGCGATCTGTCTCGAAGGACTAATTTTGCTAGTTGCGGTAAACGTGTTCGAGAAACCCGTTTATTTATTGAAAGTGAAGGAGACGTACCACGTAGAGATGCGATCTAAGGATATGCCTGGCTACTGCGAAGGAGATAAATACCTCTGATTTGTCAGAGATGGAAGGAAATACCGTTGACAAATAGAAGACGAAGTCACAGAAGAGTTGTTACTGTCAATCTGGTACATTCGCTACAGAACTAAACTTCCAGATTCCAAGATTTTTTTATCTGCCTGTACATGTGGAGCGAGCTAACCTCCTAACCTATAATTTTCTCTGATTTCCTTACATTCTGTCGATAATATCGTTCTTGATTTGTCAGTCAGTCTCGTATATTATATTTTATAAGTTTGCTGCCTTCTAATTTGTCAGCTCATTACTTTACAGTGGACGTTCTTTGATTCTTTATTCAGTACGTCTCATATCCCTTTGATTTACCTTGTCTATTACTCGAAAACATGTCATTTACCGAGTGGGAGGAGAATGCAAATATCAAAAGCTGGATGCCGACTCGGTTTCAAACAATATCGGCTCGTTCGCGATGAAGAAAAATTGTCATTTGAAGCAGATGAATAATAAACTAAACGATTCCAGATTTTCTTTTGTCTTTACAATGGTGCTAAATGATTTCAACTGAGTGTCGCTCGGTACGTTATCAACTGGGGGAATAAAAATCGAGTGTGCTTGTAGAGCACAGATGTGGGTGAAAATAAAAGAGAATGTCTGATAAGTGTTATCAGCTTTTGGGTCGTCATATCAGCTGTCACTGTAAACAACATTTATGCTCGACACACAGTTATGCTCGGAGAGTACTCAAACTTGATGAAATGTAATTAACGGCTAACAATACAAGAGCAATTTTCCACATTAAAACCATGTTTAATTTTTTTCTCAATTCCAGCATAACTTTTTTTAATGTCTTAGCTCCTTTTAACATTCTATTTTTTTTTATTATTATTTTTTCGTTATTTTCATTGACAACTAATCTATATGGTTAGTCAAAATCTTAGTAACGGACTTGAAAATGTAAATAATGGTTGGAAAATACCGAAAATTTGTTTTTATGAAATTGTTCCTACCAAATCTCTCACAGTTTCTGATGCAATCTGATGTTCGGATTGTGCGCACTCGTATAGTATGCATTCCAATTCTGAAGTTACTGATTCTAACAAAAAACAGTGAGATATGACAGCTTGGAAGAATTGGCGGATTTGTTGGAAATCTTTCTGACGAATATGTGCAGTTTGTTCCATTTGTTGCTTGTCATTTCATTGTGACCTTGAATCTCTTCGACTTTTTGACTGTTGAGTTCATTCGGGTATATTTACGGTAAAACATTGTTTTTCCTGTTTTTAATGAGGAATCAAAATGAGTTGAAGCGATAAAAGTCAAAATCATCCAGAGTTTATCCTCAGAGAAACAAGAAACTCTTGAAATCAATAGGTACGCATTCTAACTATTAGAAACAATAACTGATTAATCCATGAACCCTTATGTACTTCATATCGAATTTCTGCCGCTGAGATTATTTTTAGAACACCCTTTTTTGAATAAAAATAATTGATTATTTATAACAAAAAACTTTTTTTTTTTCTACCAGATTTCTCAATTTGGAAATAATTTATGGAAGTTTCATGCAACATCGAATGAATTCTGATTAGTGAGAAATGAACTCAGAATATGCATGTTTCATTCATTTGTGAAAACCGACTTCATCTTAATTTTAGTAGCTAGTTTTCATGTTAACATTTAGCATCATTATACTTTCCACTCTGATTTCTTTTTGTTTCAAAATTCCTCGAATCCACTCAATTGTCTGATGACTATGAAGACTCCATTCAGATACGAAATCCATGAAGACGGAGTCACCAAAATTACCCCACGGGTCTAGGTACTTCAAATTGACACGAACCACCCTCGATAGCTGACGTTATCTCGATCTGAGGTATGCTGCCAGGTACCCGACAGATTACGAGATAGGCGGAAAACAAATTAGGCTATGGGCGCCTATAGGCCCATTAGGGCCTTTTAGAAAGTCGAATTATCTTTTTCTAGAACGATAAGAAGGTCGCCTTACGTGCAACGGCGTCGAAAGAAATGTTATCTGCGAAAGAGGGTGACTGTAAACATACCGATGTTTGTGTGTTTAGGGTTGTTTTTTGTTTTCGGGGAGATCGATCATTTGGGGGATATTGAATTGTCAGACGATAAAGTTCGGTTGAACCTGTTAGAATCGTTACAAAAAAAAACAGTTCAACCATCTGTATGAAGTCACTTAAATATTTGAATATCAGTTGCTTCAAAATATCGACTGAACAAGTATCAACTACGTTTTCAATAAATAATCACCACACCATGTAGTATTGTATTTTTGTGGCCTGTGACATTAATACGCTTTGTTCGAAGTTGCTGAATTCCAGAGCATACTTCAAACGAAATCACCCATCATATCTGAGATAATGACGTCAGCTATTGGCCCATTTAAAATATCAACAACTACCAAACAAATATTAAGGTTAGGTTATTTATTTACTTCACGACTTTTGCATGCTTGTAGCTGTGGTGGTACCATGTATACAATTCCCATTATGATTGTATGCATATTCAACGAATAAATCTATCAGGCACATGAGAATGGAAAGAATATTGTTCTATGGGTTCTGTACTGACATTATTCAATAAATAATCATAAATAAATAGTTTTTTATGACTTTTAATTGTGTAGTTCCATTCGATCTATTCATATCACTGGCTGCAACAAGCGATAAAATAATCAATGTTTATATTGCCATTGTACGAGTCCAAAAAAAATATTTCCAAGTGGCACTAGGAAATGAACATTATTCATTTTGTTATCATCGAAGTCTTCATTATCCGATGAATAAATAACGAGGAAGAACTAGGATAATATTATCTTGTCGGTTTCAACATTATCTTCACTATAAATCAAAAAATAAATTGATTTCATAACTGATTTTGTACAAAAAATTAGTAGATCCCCTTAACTACTATACACAACAGGACATATCCCCTTAACGATTCTTTTGTGACAGTCCTCAAATTTTCCTAAGAATTCCGTTGTAACGTATCTGTGGGTTGGCATGTAACTTTCCTCTTTTTTTTTGTTCGATTCGTTCTTCTCCGACATTGATTGATGGCCGAGTTAGTGCAGTGCTGGCTTTGGTAGACCAACAGGTATATTGATAAATAAACGAGACGTAGCAACAATATCACGATTAATCAAAAATATGTACTGCTAGCAGCTAGAAATGATTGGACAATTTTTCTGATGGTCGATCGATGTATCGTTTTTTTATTGTTCTTGATGATTGTCGAAGATTTTCTATAAATGTCTTGGTATCTTTTGTATATTCTTGTGACCATCTGGATCACCAAATTGGATATTGCTGGAATTTTCATGGGGACATGATGCAAAAAGTCAGACCTATCGGTTGAAGAAAACCTAGACTTGATTGTATCAGATGTGTTTCTTGTAACATCTGTACTTTCTAAAATATTTTGGTGATTTTTGAATACTCCTGACCTGAATAACGAGAAATTCAATATTTATTCCAGCTAGAGTTAAACGAACTTCAGTGACGTAACGAACGCCCTTCATACACCTTGTAAACGAGTTTTTGAGCGATAATATTTTTCGGAAATTCATTAGTCGTGAGTCTTCCAATATTGGAGAACTCAGTCTTGGTTAAATATGTTTCTTGTCTAACATAATTTTATTGAATAGTCTGATGGTTTTTAAATTTTTTTGATATGAATGGCTATTAATAATTAGTTTAATCAATAACAGAAACGGTGGAGACACAAAATTAAAGCCATCACGGTTTCATTGCGATATCTGAAAATAAAGAAGAATATATAATTTAACGATATATAATGTTGACGTTATTATCATTTTGTTACATTGAATGGATTTTTTTAAGGGTTCATTCAATTTGAACGTTTTTGTTGATTTTCAATTATGTCGAACCAATTTCACCCCGAACTATTCCGAATCCCAAATCATCTATTCATAAGTCGACACCCTGTCATCAATCAAATACAGTGTCCTGCGAATTCTGACGAGGTTTTCCTATTCCGCGGTACCTGGTACTCATTGTCGTACCGCACCACCGCAATTTATTGTCGTCTATTACCCCATTTCGCTTTCCATTGAAACGTCTTTCTCGATAAGTCCAGCTGGAAATCTAAGACAGCTCATTGGTTTTGAACATTCGTTCAGCTAATGGATTATTCTTGGAAAATTCGTGGATATATACAAATGGATGAGCACAAGGCATTGAATAGACGTAGAGATTGTGTAGTACGGAAATTTCCTGTCAATCATAGTGATTTTTTGTTGAATCGACGTTATAAAATATACAGGATGTTCCTGAAAGACATGCTTATATTCAAAGGGTTGATATTACCACTCATTTTGAGAAAGTACTCCATATGAACGTATGTCTAAGATTCTTCAATTTTTAGGTACAGAGTGATAAATATAAATCTTTAGCTTTATTATCAAATTTTCATACTGAAATTATCCGTTCACTGCGTCAAAATTTGTTTTAATCAATCGATGGGAACTTCCTAACAAAAATAAACTATTTTTGCATGACATCGATAACTTGTATCTTGACAATTTTGCTGGGGTTTAAAATTTTGTTTGTATACAGTGGTGGCTATAATTACCTTTAATACAAATATTGAACTGAATCACTGTGTATATTATTATCGTAATTCATTCAATACAATTGTCTGTCTTAGCATTATATAATTGAGTATGCATCCTGTCGAATTTCTTATGGAGAATTAAAATTCTAAACAAACCTA
This sequence comes from Plagiodera versicolora, assembly GCA_037013635.1. Lineage (NCBI taxonomy): Eukaryota > Metazoa > Arthropoda > Insecta > Coleoptera > Chrysomelidae > Plagiodera > Plagiodera versicolora. Next base: position 2,260,796 of record CM072991.1, on the reverse strand, counting down.
TTTTTTCTAGCCAGTATACACTCACACAGTCTGACTAATTTCCTATAGAAAATTAAAATGCAAACAAGTGTGTAAGTCTCCATAAAGTGCCAGACAAAGAAATTAGTCGGGTATCAACTCCGAAAAACTTAATCCTTTGAAATCTTGAGTAGGCGTATTCCCAATTAGTACAAAAACTACAAGTATGTTTATAACTGAATATATCAATGAATTGAACAAAATTTCATAGAAATTAATATATATTAGGTATGGTGCTCCATTTATAGGAAAATTACTCTTTGTTGTTATCTCTGTCATTTCCAAATCATACGATACATTAGTAACGTTGAATGTTGTAAAACTACTAATAAATCAATGAAATATACTGAAACTATGATGAAAATTCTATGATAATTTTGAAATGGTTCGATGAATTTAGTTTTCTTAGGAATGATAGTGAATAATCGTTTACATAAATAAAGTGAAAAATATTCATCACTTTCTTCATTGATTCTCATCGACTTTGGATGAATATTTGACCATTAATGATAAAAAATTTCAGCTATGTTTTCGATACGAGTTCAACCTTCTATCTCAGGGTGCAATTTGTTCATAAGAAATTAAATGAATAATGCAGAAATAGAAGGATAGACTATTCTGTTTCGATTTAACATCTGAGTTATGTTGAATAATTCTTGTAAAAAAAAATAATAGAAATAATGGTTTCTACTTCATGTTCTCTATGAAATCAAAAAAAAAAACCTATCTCAAATTTCAAATTTGGCCAATCAAAATGTTGAATAATTGACTGCATCTAAGGTAGATTCACAAGAAAATTAGTTCTAAGAAGAACAGACCTTCAATAATTTTCGATTGAATGGGTAAAAAATTAACAATACTCTCATATTGGCAGTTTGTAATAATTCGTGGAATGCCAAATACGTTTGATATCGTCTTGAAATGGTGTCAACTGTCGAAATTGTGTCATACGAAGAGTTTCATGATGAAATGGGAGGGAGGTTATTGCTAAGTCCAGACAAGAACACTTATTCCCTGAATGTGACCTTATTGTGAACCTGAAATCCATATACTATATTAGGAATCCAAGATAGTTTCCAAAGATTTCTAGACTGTGCACTTGTTAAGTGAGCATCGAGCAGGAACAATTACGATATCATCAGTGAAACATTGTTCCTTCGACCCACCGGAAATAGCTGAGAAAGGTTTATGAACATCAAATTCACCACCGAGGTAAAATTGTCGAAAAACTTCTAGTACCACCCACACGGCTCATCGAAATAACGCTGACCGGCCAGCCAGCCAGCCACATCGTCTCGCTTATCTAAAACAAACATGGCCATCTTTATTTCTGGTCTTGTTTGTGTAACGGAAAGCTCTAATTTACGAGCGATCGCCTCTCCGCAAAGTCCTAGAGCAACGTTTTCTCGAGAAACCCAACAATGGCCCGTGACGGGATATCGATGGAAAGGAGGGGAGACGATTAGAAATCTGCACTATTTTCGGTGTTTCGTCCAGCCACATGCGGAGAGAGAGGCTATTTTTTGTGGGTCGTTCGGGACCTTCCGAGAAGGAAGGCCCATGGTGGGAGTGGTATGCGTCAATCTGGAATGGGTTTTAGAAGGGGCACCTCCGTTCCCGCGATAGATAATCTTCCGTGCGCATAACTACATCGAAAAATAATGCAAAATATGGCATCAATATTAGCTTGATTGCTCCAGCAACTATTTCATCATGAGGACTTTCTTCTGAAATTATTTTAATTTATACTGGGTGCGTCACTGAATAGTGGTTCGATCAGTAGGTCTATGTGCTGTTCATCGATTTTTTGGAGCTGGAATTCTGTTGCGACGATTAAGTTATTGTAAAAAAAATCGATTTTATAAACTTTGAACTTTCCCTTCAATAAAAATACTCGAGATTGTATTAGCATATCTTTATATTGATTACTGTGCCTTCAGATTTTTTGAACTGTATATAATTGAAACAATAAAGTAACTGCATTGTGAACATGTGAATTCCAAATTCTAAGCACGATAAGAACACTTATTAACCTCAACCAGTTTCATTCTTGTCGCTCTCTAGCCTTCTTTTGTTTCCACCACCACTCGACAGAAAAAAATCACCCCTACCGGTGTACGGTTCGAATCAAAACAGAAGTGTGTCCAATTAGAAACATCTTAATTAGCGCGAACGTGACGTCACTTCCGGTACGCGGACGTCTTTCAAAGGAAGCGACGCGGGCGCTTATAGGAGCGTGCGGAAAATTCGGTTTTCCGCACGAGCGAAGAAAAAGTACACACGTCGCTTTCTATAATTCCGACCTGCGATAAATTTAATGAATGAAATTCAAAGAAACCTGAAGGGGTCTCGTAGCTAGTCAATTAGGTGCTGGTTTTTCTGGCGCGTCGGTAATTGTAAATAATGGCGTATATCTCATCGGTCATTTTAATTTGTCATGTTGATTTTTATCGAGGCTCTCGGTAACGATACGAACGTGACAGAATGTCGATGTCTGGCGGAACATTCTAACAATTCTGGTTACCCTTAACTTCTTCTTCTTGTGTTTTCAAAGATATGAAAATAACACATCGTTTTCCGACAAACCTGTACAAACATGTCTCATTAGTATACGCACCAACTGGACTAGTATTGAATTCTCAAAAATAAATCACTATGCCGTGTAGTTATATAGCCCTGAAAACATTTTTGCACCCATCCCAAAGCTTTTTTTGATATGTTTTTTTAATCGCAGTATTTTGGAGCATATTTCATACAGGCGTAGTTTTGTTCTCTTATCGTCTTATGTCTACAGCTACAGTCTATTTTTTCAAGCGAGATAGTTGTGATATCTTGCCAGAATGTGCGTTGTTGCTGCTTGTCTTTTTTCTTCAACTATAATCCGAAACAGAAAATCAATTTTATCATTCGAATTGTTCAGATTTTTTTTTTCATTTATAAAATATATACACCAATATTGGATAACCATTTCTGTGAATAACCAACTTTATTAGTTGATTTTTCTTCAAATTGGCAATTTGGCATCGTTGTGTAGTCACTGTCATGTGTTGCCATATTTATTGATATCTAAATGTTCTCAGCTATGTTTCAACCAATCAGAAGTTCAGTGTTTTGCTGGATACTCTTAATTTTGCGCTAATGTTATCGAGAGATAACCATGAGGCATGGGAACTAAATGAAAACTGTTTCATGTGTTCATGAATAATCATAAGAATAGTTCTTCCTTCAACTTTATTGTTATACAAAAATCTCAACATCAACTGGATTCATGTATTCTCTTTTAATGGGGAATTTGTTATTAATTATTTCCATCAATATCAATGTGTATAATTGTGGAGTACCCTCATCGTTGGTTGTTTATCTACCAATTTCAGACATATCTGCCATACCCATATCAGTTCCACTACCATTGTGCTGAACAGTAGGTCATAATTGGGCCCTTGTCATGGTTTTGGCGACCAAAACCAGCATTCGTAATGGAAAAAACAGTGAATCGTGTTGGGTGGTCACACCTGTTTCACATTTTTTCAACAGAAACGATTCTCGAAAAGGAAATCATACGTAATCAAAACGATATCAACGCCTATACGGACGTGATAGATAATGAGTTGGTGTTTATGCGGCGTTGAAAACGTCGTTAGTTGAAAGGTATTTCTGTGACTTCGGAGTCAAATTCCTTTGTCAGTATGAGAATGCATCAATTAGTAAAAATAATTTTCGTCTCGTCATCCTTTATTCATTTGTAAACAGATCCTATGTGGTGGTAGAATTTCTGTCAGAAAACGGGCCCATTGAAACGAGAGATTTATTTACAAAATACATTTATGAATTCTATAGGGGTGGGACTCACAATAGCGTCTACCTGCCTGTTTCCTTAAAATAAACAACCCTCCCTATCGTATATTACGTTATTATGTGGGATATATGGGGTGTCAGTCAAATTTCAGGTGCTCACAAAAAGTTATATGGATGATGATTATGCAAATTCGACAAATAAATCAGTCAATTTTTTATAATCCTTTGACTACACCAAAAAATAACATTTCTGAATTTATTAGAAAAGTGTTCCATCTGCGTTGTTAATTCGGATTAATTTCTTATAGAAAATAAATTCGATCGTGTTTTTATCGAAAATAAAGGGATTTGTTACCAAAGACAAATCAGATGTTAAAATATACCGGACTTCTATTACGAAAATTGAAAGTGAGGATAATTTCTGATGAAATTTTTTTTGAACAATGTCGTGTCTCTTCAGTCAGAAATAAGAATCTTCGATACTTCGAAACAACCTGTCGATAATATTATTTTCAGGGTCCCTATTTATTTTTTTCAAGCTTTTATATCACTGTTTTCGAAAACTCATACCCTTTTTGAAAACCTGAATTTTCTGGTATTTCATAGCGTCTGAAGATTTAGCTAATTTCGACACGGTGATTAAAAATACAGTGCATTTCATCTACTCAAAAAGCCTACCTATTTCAAATAGAACAGCCTGTACAGCAACATCGCATTGACTGATTAAATGTCCAGTCAAAAAACATTTTGTGAATAATCTCATATAATTCAATGAAAAAATTGAAATGGTGCCAAGACAGGCCCTTGTGAAACATCGACCATAATGATTAATATAGTGGTTTGAAACTTGATTGATAACACATAAATGAATCAGATTTCAACAAAATTGCATATAAAAAAAATGAGTGGAAATCCGAAATCATTCGCTAAGGAAGCTTTTCGTCCCCCTTTGTAAGAGTCGAACGGAACGGGCTTCGATGTGGCTTCTTAGGGGAAAAATAATCCGATATCGGAGATTTCCTACTTTGGGGACACGCAAATCTCGGCGAAATTCCCCAACTCTTAATCTCTTGTAGCTGTATCCATGTCGAACCCTTGCTAAGCTTTTTAAATACAAGCAAATACTGGCAAAATATTACGATTATTTTCGGGAAAATGAAAAAACTGATATATTCTCTTGTCTACATCATTTCTCATCAATTTATTTCATTTGTTTCTATGACTTGCCTTTACAGCAGTCTGTATATTAATTTAAAGCACATTTGAAATCGAAAAATCAAAAAAATCTCAATTCTTGACGTATAGAGTGTTGAAATCATAAATCGCGATATGAAGCTATTTTAATTCAATTATTTCAATCAAGAAGAAAGCATCTGACACAAAAAAATATATCTTCTTGATTCTCGTCCATTTTCACACAGAATCAGATTTTCAAGGAATTGATCCGAAAGTAATTTTTCGTCAGAAGAAAGCAGTGGCAGTATTTTTTCTCAAGAAATATTCAATGCAAAACCTTTACGGACGCTACTGGCAGATAATATTTCGAAAAATGTACCTTTTTGCATGTTTCAAATATGAAGATATGTCTTGTATTATTGTAGAACTGGAAGTTCAGATATTTTCTTGAAATTATTCAAATAATCTGCTTCTTGAATATAAGCTTGTCTTTAGGGAATACCCTGTATAAGATTCTTCACATAATTTAATGAATACAGGTAGCAAATACTAACAGGATACAATCAAGTGATCCGTTAACGCAATTTATTGCCAGAGAATGTTGTATAGGCGTCCATAATTGTTCAAATATTGTTTCATTATGCAAAACTGATCGGCCTCAGGGTATTTCGTTAATTTATATCAAAACAAGGCTTTCCATTCACTCATCCAACCGTGAAATATAAACGAATAATTTAGTTGAAATTGAATTCCTAGAAACTATTTCCTACTTACCCTATATTCGACACTTACGACGGTTTTTTTAACCAAAAATCGAATTTCAACCACTCACCGTATTTGGCTGAAATGACACCGTCTGACTTATCTCCTTTGGAAAACTTCATTTGGTCATTCAAAAAACGATATAGATGAATTGAAACAAACACAAATTATATTTTATTGAAATTGTGCTTTATGAAATATTTCTCTTCGTTTATCAAAATCAATGATTCCAGATTTTATAGCCCGATGATAAGAAAAGAATCAATCATCAAATTATGCACCTGAACAACACTATTAAGGACTTGACACCGATGGATCTCGATTGTATTTCGTCGACTAAGGGTTTTTCCTGTAGTTATCTGAACCGACCGTGTCGTATCACTCGAAACCACGGAGAATATTATCGATGGCCGATATGGAATGGCTAAAAAACGGATCCCCAGACGAAATACGTGACTCGAGAGGAAATCGAATTCTCGATATCGAAAGGGATAGGGATAAGGTGGATAGTCTTCGAAATCGTCCATGCATGGAAACGTTTCGTCACGCTTTTTTTGCAATCCTCAACAATATAATGCCTCGCTCGATTTATATCACAATCTCGACTCGCCCGAAAAATACATTATATGTCAACAATGAAAATTTTTTCTTCGCCTGGAGTTTGGTGCCCACAACTTTATTGTGGAACCAGTCCCTAGCTCAGCCCGTGACCAATACATTTCGATCAGAACACTCTCATATTTCCAACTAATAAGAGAACTTTTCTGAATCACCACGGATGCCGCCACTATCGATGCCATAATGTATACAAATTGCAACGTTGCCAATTGTTAACGAAATACTGAGATAAACCAATAGTTTTTCTACAAATTCAATTCACCATAAGTTTTCAAGTCTGTGGAGATAAAATAATATCATTCAAACGTAGAAATAAAGTTTGTATTTAAAAAAAGAAATGTAATTAGTTCTTGTTTGAGGACACCGTTTGTTTTGAGCAGAAAACCAATACTAATTCAAGAAGCGGCAACGCTGCCTTCTTTACTTTCAATCGCTGTTCATCGAAAATATTCTTATTCATTAGTTACCAATAAGACCTACATGTATTCCAATCAAATTCTCGAAGATACTTTGGAAAACGACTATAAAAATCTACGAAAAAGGATAATATTATAGTAAAATGAACACTTCGTAACTGTCAACTCATCATTGAAGAAATCTACAATAAGATTAATAAAAAAGAATGAGTATCGATTCTAACTATAAAAACAAGCGAATCACTAATCACCAATCAATAAAGATTAGGTGGAACAGTTTTTGATTGTCCATAAACTATACGAAACTGCGAAAAATGCTGCGGCTCTATTTAGACACCCCGTATATATCTCGAATCGATTGACCAAATAACTTTATATACACGTATCGTTGCTCCGTCACCATGTTATTATTATTATCGAAAAATCGACGATAAGTCGATAAGAAAAATCTGCCATTAGCATAATTGTAGACGTTTCGAGCGAAATCTACTTAATCTCTCGCTTTGGCCATAAAATCCACATAAATAATTCGCCTGTGCAAACATAACGACACAAAAATTACGGGGATATAATCGTCGAGCTGACTATGAAATCAAACGCATTTACGTCAAGCGAAGGACCAAGTATCACGCATCTATACCGGGCGTCAAAGAATTTTCGGGTCTGCTGATATTTCGGTTATTTACAAGAAACCACCTCAAGGCTTTCATTTCACGAATTGCAGTCCTTTATTTGTTGCTGTTCAACTGACGGTCCGTTTTTTCTCTTACTAATTACATTTCTTTCTCAAAATATCATTATCGTCGTAAAGAGAATGAAAAACGTTGAAATGTTAAAATTCAAGATGAGGTTCATAAGGAAATCCGAAGTTGACAAGTGTTTCTCTGCTATTTTGAAATAAGCAAGATCCCCATAGTAGCATTCAAAAACCGAAAAACCTGTATAAAAGGTGCGATTCAAAAGATCTGATACAATTATTGACATGATTGGTCCATCCTGTTTTCGAATCTTGTACCGCTAGATTTCGCAGTTTAAAATAAACAACGTTTTATAATTGTATACCTCTCCTCTACTAGACGTCGGAATACCATAAAAATTGGATTCAACAATGGAAATTTCCAAGTGATGGTGCCATAAGAGGAGAAATTAGAAGTCCAGGAACTTGTAGTGTCTTTTATCAAAAGTTGAAATCGCCTTAGACCCTGAAAAATGTTCCACCCATTTTTAACGAAAGTTCGAACGTCCCGACGCCTCCCTCGTTTTCCCTTCTCGTTGACCTCTTCACGACATCTAATGAGGCGTGCTGATTGAACTGCACACTTTCCCCCTTCACCTACCCTAGTCCCGGATACTTCCGGCGGTCAATCGCGTCGGCGTCCATTCGACCGCGACGTCGTTTCCTTTCGCCGTATCGACGCCCGAGATGTTTGCCCAAGAATCATTCCCCAGAGAGAGAAAAGGGACGAAAGGAAGAAAAACGAATCGCTTCGTTGATTTCGGTAATTGTTGTTTTAACAAGATTTTGCGGCCTCAGTTTGTTATTTGCTAAACATCGGTATATTAATGGCATCTTTTGTGATGTAATGACTTATCTATCGGTATCTCACATACATCACATACTTTTTGCATGTCGGATTTTCAAAGATTACGAAGATCATTATAACAACCCTTGAACTAATTTAGCGGAAAAAATATTCCTTCACCAACAAAGTTTTGTCTATTTGTTAATTAATACCGTTGAAGAAGTGATAAACTATTTCTGAATGATTGAATCGAATTCATAGAATAGTATTTTCTATAACAAACTTTCAAGTAAGAACAATTTGTGACCAATAGACTCTCTCTGAGGTCAACCTTCCGTCAACACATAAACAACAACACTACAACGATTTCAAACGTATTTGGAAGTTCTCAACCGATATCCATACAATCAACTGACTATGCAAATTGTTTTTTTTTTGCGATTCGATCAAGAATAATTGGGAATCTGTTTTGGGAACCGTTTCTTCTGTGGATTCACTATGGATTTACTATGGATGCAATAAATTATTGAACATTTGGATTAGTTAGATTCCGAACATGTAATTTTATCAAATCGTTATAGTGGTTCCATGAGTTTTTGTTGATATGTAGAGTTACAACTGAATTTTTCACAATAAAGTCGACTCAAAACAGAATAGCCCATACTGCTATTTACAAATATGTTATTTCAATTCAATGATTAATTCATGATCTGGCAACATCGTACCTGTTGCTTATGTGATATAACTACCAACCTAAATTGAATAGACCGTATCATCAAAATATGTTGGTAATATCAATACGTAATTCAAGTGAAGCGTCGCATCACTTCTCTCAATATTTCGTTCTGTTGATGAGAAATTAATGTTTCTAGTCTTTTGTTCACTTATCCCATGTTAGGCGCCAAAATTGTCATTAAATCGCAAAAACCTATTAAAACAAATTACGAAAACTTGTTCTTCGAGATCTTCGAAAATATGTCCCGACAACATATTACTGGTTTGTATTAGGAATGCAATTAGAACATATTTCATGCTCATATTTAACGACGGATTTTTCTGATGTCTCCAAGAGCTCGTTTAGTAATTCTCGATATCGCTAATTATCGCCACCGAATTGAATCAACTTCTTCTTCGTTATAGCTGCATTGCAAAAAAAAAACGCGACGGAGAACATAGCAAATTACAAGAACGTTTTGTATATATCCCTAATATTATGAATTTGATCGTAAGAATGTTTTTCATGGTTTCACACGAAAACTACTCCACCGAAACGTTGTAAATTTTCTTGAAGATATTGGGAGTAACATGGGATAATTTTCATTCAAGAATCCCGAATATAGCTACTTGACAACTATCAATAATGAAATTCAAATCTTACGTACTATAAAACCGTCTCACTGTATTATCGACGGTCACCAAATCACGTATATAGCAATTTTGAAAATTTTTAATTCTTGCGTAGTTATTGCAAGAAGCTAGTTTAGCTCATACTATGATGAGCGCACATAATTTTTTATTATTTGAATTATGCTTTCTGCTATTTGTGCATTGTAAAAATGTGTTTTTTTTTGTTTCAGGTAAGCAACAGCATTTTCTCCTCTTATTAATGAATACGTAAGTATGCAATTTATTTTCTTGCTCATCAAGGATTCCCTTTATGACCATTGGAAAATGAAAATTTCCTATTAAATATTGAAAAATATGAACAAAGGCATCCGATTCGGTATGGACTGGGTAATTGAAGGTATTTCTTCGTTCTCGCAGGGTATTTATTTCTGTCCGTAAGAATGGCATGCAGTCTTTCTTTATAAAAAAAAAACAACGACTTGAATTTTGAAGATGCGAGTTTGGCATTTTTATATGTTGTGCGCCGAAATTAGTTGTTCGAAAATGGCAGAGTTTGTGTTGTTCTACTGAACATGTACAATTAAATTAATCTTGGGAAATCACGATGAATGTCACGATTGACTATCGTTTCTGATAAAATATAAAGCAAATATTTCCAAAATGTCAGTTGGGTGTTTATTCAAACAAAATAAACCTACAGAATCAGTTTCTTTTTTCAGTAATTCAACAAACCTACAACGAAATTCGAAGCTTCATAGGTCCCAGATTCTTTAGACATTTTGAAATTGCTCATGACCTTGACAAGAGCGAGCTTTCATCGAGCAATTTCTTCAATACATCTTCGAAAACTTTTGATCATCCCCCACTTTGTCGGTTTTCTACACAAAACTCATCGGTCTTGAAGCGTTAAAATCATTCACGACACGTCTGCAGCTTGACCGTAAGTAACTGATATTATCTGAGTAGCCTCAACCGCGAAATTTCCCAATATTATCTAAAAAAATGAATTAACCTTCATGACGAGAAGTTAATGACGAGATTTCGGCGCAAAAGGTGATTTTGTTTTTTCGAGAATGAACACAAAACAACTATTGGTGCTATCAGGTTATATCCACAAAATACTGTAGAGAATGTTTACTTATTGCAAACGTCATCTATAAAAAACGCCGCAAACAAAGCAAACTAAAAAAAGCAATTCTGCCCACTCTCTTCCAATAGAGTGGAATTGATTTTTTCGTTTCACAGTTATAAATAGACTGTCATTAAATTTTTTCAAAATGATCGATGTATTAGACGCCTTGTCGCTGTCAATTCGTTCACTACTTGTATCGCCAACGCCAACTAGGATCGTGGAAAGTACGTTCAGGAGCTGACAAAGAACACGATTCCTAACCTGCATGGAGGTGTTACAAAATGGAAAACAATAGAAGGCGATAAATCCGAGTTCTGTATACCTACGTGAAGGTACGTAGGTGCTATTGTTGGGAGTCGAATCGTGATAAATACCATTATGACAGCTGTAGTCATGATCGTAGATTTTTTTTTCACAATACCATAAATCAGTTTTTCTACAACATTTTTTGCATCCGTTTCATCCACAAGTCCAGTCTCGGTCTTTTTATTTTCATTTTAATTATCCAGGGCTCCAAACAAGACATTGTAGCTGGAGACTGTAGCATTTCCCTTTGAAGATAATGCCTCAAGCCATTAGTTCCTTTAAGTATTATTATTCTTTAGTTTAGTGCCTCACAATTGCACCAAATTTGTTCAATAGTTCCAAGCTCCAAGCCGCACAGTCTACAAGTTTGGTCACCTTGGTAGAGCCCCATCTTATGTAGATGTGTTCTTTTATACAGGCGCATTTTCTTTCAGGAATTCTGTTACTAGTTTCAAAAGATTCTTTACTCAACATAAGTATTTTATCTGTTCATTGTGCTGCTTTTATAACAAATTTACTATGTTCTTGTCCTGGTGTGTCCTAGGCTGCTTTTTGTATTAATTTGGCCCGTCTTTGATACAATGTGTTCTTAGCCATGCCAAAAGCTGGCTCCGAAGCATGAAGTACTGTCATTATTCATCTGATTCAATTTCATAAAAGTAATCATCTCACAATGCAATAAAATTTCATATTTTCGAAATTGAAATCAAAATCATAGAATTCGACACTCATATATTTTTAATATGCCTGCCTCATCAAAAGACAGCTGAGATATGTATGAAAAACTCGAGAACGTCAATGGATTGACTAGGCGTGATACAAGAATAATTATCGCTTTGATCTGTTTGTTGTTGCATTGGCTATGATAAATGGCTGAAAATCGAGATATTCGCACGTGTTTGCAACACAACAAATGTCTAGACAAATTAACGAGCCTATTACGACACTCCCGGTGTATGTGCCGCCCATATCGGCCGAAGAAAATACGGAGTGCCGCAAGGTTCCCTTTTGGAGCCGATCGTTAATGTTGATTAACGCTTGGAATGATGTGCACCTAGAATTAGAAATGCTTTTATGAATTACAAAGATCATTTGGGTATATTTTCAGTGTGAAATGTAAAGCAATTGTTGCTTACTTAGAGTTTATACAGAGCATGCATAAATCATAATGAATTTTGCCGCACTTTTGACGCTATTTTTATAGGAGATCTAAAAATACGGATGGAATGCGGTTTGTTTTTCTAGTTGAAAGACGGCATTTCCGTTTATTCACTTTCCATTAGTGTCTTGCCCTATTATAACAAAATGATAGGTTAATGGCCTGGGACTATTAATAGATGTCACGTTTTTTTTATTGAATTCTTCCATCTGCTGATTAAAAACGAAGAACTCCTCACGTTGGGCGCCAAAATAACTTTCCTGGTGACTCGTCGCACAATTTCCGATGAGGAGGAGGAGGAGTAGAAAGAGGAATCGAGTTGTCTTCTGAAAGAGTGGTCTAATCTTCGAAGAAATAAGGACTCAAGCAAGAGTCCAAAGAAGATGAAAAGAGTTGACGTATAACATAGTCCACTCTTGAAAACGTTCAAACTACCCATTAACATACGGAATAGACAACATATCAACATGAACTTCTTTCACCATTCGACGAGTTTCGGTAAAAGTTTCACCTAGTCAAAAACAAAACTTGACATTGGCTTTCTGTCCTATGCTCATTTGATGACCGACAAAACAAACTGTCATAATCAGCGTGAAATCTCAGATGCTCTCCGAATGTCATGGAAATTTGACACAACACTGGAGGATAAAGAAGTAGAAGATGGAAATTGGAAATATCCAGAAGCTCCTAAATTGCACCTTATTTAATATCGATCGCTACTTCTTTCCGAAATACTTCTAAATCTTTTCCGTGGGGTTTCTTTTGTCCAACCCTCCCTTATCCACTCAAATTTCCCTGGCAACTTGAGAACGATACCTCGCTAAAATGAAATACAAAATACGATATTCCTGCAAATCCTGCATGCATATACACGGTATATAAGTAATTCCTGGCAGGAACAGGATTCCTTAAAGGTATTTTACTACCCCCGAGGGTGGGTCAGTCCACCCCATCCCCACCCCGTTCGATAGTATTTCATTATTTTGCGATATGACCTGGGCAGGGAATTCTACGGACTGCAGTCTTTTTGGCTTTCTGAGCGAAGGAGGCGCTTTTCCGGGACCTATGAGATTTCCTGGGAGGTTTTCGATGGCGACTGGACAAGGTTTCAGGAATGCAGGAAAGGAGGATGGGAGGAATGTCATAATCGATATGAAAGGGAGTCAGTTTTGTATCTCAGAAAAATGAAGATCATTGTTATATTTTCATTAACATTGAAAAATTTTCTCTGAAAATAAACTCAACAAATGGCATAATTTTCCTGCGTTTATGTTGAGGCCACTTATCCCCATGCCGTAGTTATAAGTATTACTCATTTATATAATCTGAGATAAGAACTCCACTTCGGTGTATATACTCAATTTATGTCAGTGTTCGACAATATAATCTTGATGGAAACAAATTCTTTTCTGGTGAACCTACACCAAAAATTGGGTTCCATTTCAGTCTCGTTTCACTAAATCAGTTGTTAATTCACAAACATACAGCCCCAACTATATCTACTCTCAGACAGAAGACATCAATGAAAGAAGAAGGAATGATGACCTCTACTGGCAAAAGTAGGAGTTTAGACTCAACACAATGCATAGGAGCATCGCCGAAGGTATTTCATCATATCATACTAGTTGTTCAAGGCTGCATTCACACCAGATTGTCATGTGCATGTTCGTCGTAGCAGATTGTGAAACCACAGCGATTGAAAACACACTGGATTATTTTTTACTGTATGAGAGTTTTGATTCTGAAAACTATGTAAACATGTATGTAAAAGTGAATTATGTACATAAGTTTTCCTGCGATGTTTTTGATGAAAAAGTAGACTATTTAACTAAACAGTGTGTACGAGTCGAATTTCAATCTAACCTCTTTCAGATACCATTCTTGATGACTGAGATAAGAGTGGCGAATACATTTCCCAACACTAGTTGGACTTTTCCATTTAAAACATCATGTCTCTATATGCAGGGTGTCGAAGAAAAAAGTACCTTGAATAGTGCCACGCGTTTGAGGGCCATAAAATATGAAAAAAAAAGTCGTATGGAGATGTGTCCGAAACTATTTCGTTCAAGAAATACAGGGTGTTTATTCTTTTATTCGTTTTTTTTCAATAACTTTGGACAAGGGCCAGTAATTCGAACATCTTCTAAATACTCAATGTTTTTTTTGTCAATTAATCAGTCTTTTGATGTTGTTATTGAAATGTTTTGTTCTTGTTATTGTAAGTAGGTTACTTTGGAGCTTCTGGACAATTTGCGTGCATCATAACTTTCAGATGCGTTTTTACCGAAAACTGTTGGTCCTAGCGATTCAACAAGGTATACCTATTTGAGGGAAAAAAGATAAGGGAATCGCTTTCGCTTGTCCAGAATGACTATCGCGTGGCACTACGCATGGTACTTATTTCCTTGACACCCTGTATAGTTGAAAATCAAATTATCCAATGTGAGTAGCAGTCATCACCAATGACCTTCATTAACATATGCTCTTTTCCCGTCAGACATGCTCTCCCGACCGTGATACGATCCGCATCCCCGATGAAAAAAATCCCCGAACTCAATCGAAAATCACCCCTGCGTGAGCGAGCGACCCCCCGTCTCTCCTCCCTTAATTTCGAGTATCTGCAAATCTGCCACCCCCCTTCCCTACCCCCCCCCCCCCCCCCCGTCCTTCTGTCGACGAGTTTTTAATCAGACCCCCTCTCGTAATTTCCCTTCCACCCCGCCCGCTCTCGCGAATTGATTTCGGTCCGACGAAGGAGGGTTGCTAATAGTTGGGGTTGGGTCGGTCACATGTAGCCTACTCAGGAATTATTATATCATAACCGGTGTAGAGTTGGACGGCTTGGTTATGAGCTGGCTTCCTGGCCTAGCAGCGCCGCCAACTGGTTTGGGCCGCTGTGAAATATGAGTTATTGGGGTTGGTCGAAGTCAGATGCACAAGTGGCGGCTATAAATATATTTAATGCTTCGGTTATTGTATTCTGTTATTGTTTGATGCACTTGAGCTGGCAGGTTACATTACGGTTTGTTTTTTTTTGGGCTGGCCCCTACCCTCTGTGGTGTATTCGTTGCATGATGACTTTTATGATCCTCATTATATTTGCTCAAGTTTCAAGGTTGGTATACCTGATTGGGGAAGGCTTATTCATTGTGCTTTATATGATGGTGATTAACCTGTCGGTTGTAGTGAAATCCAACATGCAATTAAGTCTTCAGCAGGTCGGTTCGGAGAGTCAAACATGTAATTCACACTGGAGCGTGGTTTTTCGAAGAAGTTTTGCCATACCGATGAGGACGATTCGAGTTCCAGTTATTTCGGAGTCTATTTCATTGGAAAATCAAACGACGGAGTATTCTATGGAAAGTCCTAAATTGTTCGAAGGACCAATTAGGTACAAATTCTGCAGTGAAAAACGCGAGTTTTTCAGCACGCTTTTATTAGTTTCATTCTTTGGTCAGTCGCATGCGCGTAGTTCATCTAGACGCCCTAAGAGATGGGGAACTGGGGCACTATTCTCGACCTTTCGCATCTATGACGATCGTTCGCATGTCATGAATTTGAGAATGATATTTGACTTCGTTTATTCTTGACCATTCGCTAGTTTTGTCAAATTTATTCATTAATTATAAGTTTTAATATCATTCTGGATTTGTGTATACTTTATTATACAGCAAAATTATTTGCAATAATAAAAACATTACTACTGTTCTTCAATAAAAGTTTAAAAAACAACATGAAAACACATAAAACAAATAAAATGAAAATATCACTCAGAAAAAAAGTGTTTGCTCCAGGGTGGTATTTGTTTTTCGAGTTTTCTTCATTGGAACCATACTTGAAATTTCAGATTCATAATTAATAATTAGAAATTTGGTATATTAACAAATAACAAAAATGGGGTCGGTATTGATATCCAAGTGAAATTCACATTTCATATATAAAATTTTCATGTGGTTCACTGGCTAAATAGCGTTGTTGCCAAACTAATTCGAACATGCGAACGATATCGTTCGTATGCCTTTGCGAATGGTTGTCGAGAATACGATATCGTGCGATTGTTCGCAAATAGACCGTTCTCATCTTGGCGTATACGCGCAGTTGCGAACAATGTCAAGAATAGCGCCCCTGACGTTTGATCATATTGAAATCCTCCTCAGAGATGTATCAACAGATTTATCTAATGAGCTTTCGCTTGGAAAAGCATCAGGAATGTATCCAACAAATGACCACGATGCTAGGCATAATGAAAACATTCCACAGAGTTTCAAGAACAAAAACAAAAATTAAAAATAAAGTTTGAGAAGCTTTAAAATACGTAATAGGTAATCAAACTAAAGAGAAGATTAGATTAGTGTATGTGCTTCTGGGAGCCTCCATACACAAAAAGGCTGTTGAGTAAAAACAAGCTGTCAAAGTTCATAAGACTAAAAAGTAGAAGATGAATTATTGTTCTTTTCTAAAACCATAATTTATTCGGTCTATCTGTTGGTCTTTATGACTATTCTGTCAATTTTGTTGTCATATTGGCAAAAGATCAAATTGAAAGTGATCGCTAATTCGAGATCCATTATTTCGAGCGGCAAAAACGATCCTCCCGATACGTCAGTCGGAGCGTATAAAATCTCTTCGTCATTTGGGAGGAAATAAGGAGATTTGCGGAAGGACGTAAATGGATTAGACGAGCGTCCAGCTTCGTCCGGAAAAGAGGACGAGCAATCGGGATAATGGGCTGGACACGGGATGTGTTGAGGGCATCAAGGGGAGGACGGTGGGGAAGAGGAGAAGGAAGCGTTTACTCTCGCCAATCACTTGCCTTCCACTCGACCCCTTTGAGAGGGTCGTTCTTTCCCTCGATTCGCGGGTTTTCCATTTATCTAGATCGGAAATCTCCGAAAATATTCAATCGAGAAAATTCGTTTTCTCTTCGATCTTCCATTTTTTCTTGACTTATAACAACTATACAAAGTATTTTCTGTGAGTCAAGTTTGCTTCTCAATCAATCTCCATTGATACGTCTTTCTTCACAAAAGTACAGGGCCATAGCTAAATTTCATATAATTCATGTACAAAAAGTAATTCTCACTGTGTTTATTATATAGGGTAAAATTACATATAAAGTTCCTAAAATTGTTTCTTTCTTCTTTTATATGGTACCTATCGGTTTCGGGTACTACTTTGAAGTGGTACATCTTACGGAGGCATAAAAAATCTGCCATACCCTGTAATTGATTCCTGTTTCTATCCATAATTTCAAGATTGTATTAATCAGCAAATTCAATGTATTTTGAAATAATATAGCTACGTGATTTTTAGTGTAGAAACAGCGTTATACTTTGATAATAAATCGCACTGGATATAGTATGGAGTGATAGACAATGCAGACATTTGTTGCCGTAGATATGAAAACACAAAATTTTCATTACTTTCAATCGGAACGCTCTTACGATCACTTGAAAAATATTTCGAATCTCAATTTATACAGATATTTGGCTGTACCTTCATAACCTAACTATTTAGGTATAGGAATGAAATTCGATTATGATTATCTTTCAGGTAATTCGATAATATACTGGAAGTTCCATTTGAAAATAATGGCTTTTCAATAGAATCACAATTTCTGTTCGCAGAGCTGGAACATAGGTCTTTGTTATGCCATACCCCAAATACGAAGCTACGAAGCCAGATAACGCAATTATGAACATAAAATCACATCCATAGTTTGAAAAAAAAATGGAAAATAATATCTTCAAAACGGTTGAAGATAGATATAGGGAAATATTCAGGGAAAATGTTCAGTTAGTAAACTGATTAAAAATAACACATGTGCTACCCTTCAATAGAAGTGGCAGCATTGCATCGCTGAAAATATTTCAATTTATAGATCAGACAAGTGCTTAAGGTACCATCCACCGTGTACCACCCTGTCTATTTGTTATTGTAATTGAATGAAGTATATTGCAGTTTTTGAAACTTGCACGT
Organism: Plagiodera versicolora; assembly: GCA_037013635.1. Taxonomy (NCBI): domain Eukaryota; kingdom Metazoa; phylum Arthropoda; class Insecta; order Coleoptera; family Chrysomelidae; genus Plagiodera; species Plagiodera versicolora. Next base: position 2,242,565 of record CM072991.1, on the reverse strand, counting down.
TTTCTCTCAATTTCACGAAATCCTAATGAGATATTATACTAGGTGTGAAGGTTGTCTGTGGCGCTTTTTACTCCCGCTGCACTTTCTATAAATCAAGGTGCAATGATTGGCCGAAGGAACTTAGCAAAAAAATTAATAAAAAACAATCGCCTAATGGAAAGTCAACGTTCGTCGGTCGTGTAATTCTTTCTCAAACTTTATGGTGACCAGTTTTTGTTGCACGTACCACTACGTTGCCGTATTATCGGTATTCAATAATAACTTCGACGAGGATGCCGATCGAGATGAACGACTCCAACTCGAAGGTATTTTAGGAGAAAAAGCTTGAGCTTTCACTGCTAATCGACGATATGGAAAAAAATATTTATGTTGTCCGGAACAGAGAAAACAACAACTTCGAAAGAGAACACATACTCAGATGCCTTCCATTTAAAATTCACAATATTCTCCATTTTTATGAAGATCATTTTCTTGAAGATCTCAATTAACATTGGAAATGGAACAATGATGGTGATAATCTTATTTGAAATCCCAAATTCTATTACAGTAAATATTTTTGTTTAATTCAAATATGGGATTCGTATTGAAACTGAAATTTATTTTCGCTAAAAATTGTATAATTCCAATCGCGAATATATTCAAAATGATGTTGTTGAGGACACTCACTAGAAATGTTTTCCTTCAATACTTTGATGTACTTTAGGATAGGAAAGTATACGTATCAAATGTGAAAGTAAAAAAATTTCGAAAAATAATCATGAAGTTACGAAAATCGCATGAATGTTTGAAACATCATTGATTATCAATTTTTTGAAAATGACTATATACAATGAAATTACGAAAACTCAAATATACTTCATTGAAATATAATAACAAACATGTATTGATATTTAATATATTCATATTGACGTGACCGTCGCTAATCTAGTATTGAAATGCTAGATGGCGTTGAAGTAGCTAGATTTTGAGATATTTTGACTATCGTCATTTCAGTAAAAAGAATATGTGTATGAAGTTTCATGCTGATTGGTTGAGTAGTTTTGCCCTGTATTTCAAAGATGACTTGAGCAAAACATTGGGTTTGCTATATTTTTGGAATGTTAATTTCAAGTTCTATTGAAATATGCAGGAATATACAGATTGTCTCATTTGAAAAAATGTTTTTTTCATCAATGACTATCGATATATGGTACGAAAAATTAAATCATTGAATTCCACGTGAAAAAGTGCTTTGGAAATGTTTTCATAGAAACAAATCATTTTCAACAAAAAAAAAAAAATACACATTTTCGGAAAACATGCTGTAACTCAGAAACGGTTATATATAGATATCGCTGTGCAGTTTTCACCATAAAGCTGTCGAAAAAATTTACCAGGCAGATACTGCCATCAGTTTTCATTTCTTGATCTTGATTAGAAACAGGACTTTCCCTTCAAAAGTGTCCAATTTGGCTCACTCTGTACAATGAAATAAATGAACGAGTGTAAGCACCGAAGTGGGTGCGTCAAATTTCGGATTCCTTCAGCTCGCTTTTCCATCGTCTTGCCGACGTTTCGAACCGCGAATTTGAGCACAGTCGGAGGAACAGCTCGTTCGATTCGCTTAATCTACCCCGACGGAGATTTCGACGCGAAATTCACGCTTCGACGACGTCGATTCATAGCCAGAATTTATCCTATCAATTGCTGGCCGTTGAGCCGGCAAAGAGCTGTTTCCCCTCCTCCCCGCTCTCTGCCTCGCCCGCGCTTTTCTCCTCGTTACCGCCGCCGGATGCGGCGGAGCGCCATCTTGTTACGCCGCCACCGCCGACATGATTTTGCATGTCGTCGTGCCGGCTTAGCTCGACCGGAAACAAAAGTTACAAGCGTGAGAATATGCCCGTATAACAATCGGACAGAGAAGATCGTAGTCTAGCTATAATAAGTTTGCACAACCGAACACTAAATTAGTACTATATAATTGTGAATCTTTTTTGAATTATATACAAAATCTATGAGTGAAACTAAAAATCCATAAAGTTATCAAGAAATTTGTTGAAACCCAGCAGAAAAAAAAGTTATATTAAAGCGTTTATAGTCTTCACAACTAACCTAAAGAAATGAAAGCAATGGAGAATGAAATTAAAATTAAAAAAACAATTGAAGGAATTTGTGATGGAGAATAATTATTAATTAGCAAGGCATGATACGACTGTAAATATAATTTTTAATGGCCTTATTACTGGATTTATAGTAGTATAGCTATTTCTCTTTTCTTTTTAACAATATTCCGAAACCGATAGTTAGGTTAAGTTTCTCATTCAAATTCTATCGAAAAATGTTTCGATTTATAGGATATATAAACCAAAATTGGATAAAATTGGACTGTTGATAACCGTTGATCAAGATTTTTCTTCAAATAAATTTAGCATCGTTATAAAGTCACAAATGTTGCCAGTTTTTTAGGACCAACTAAAAATCGTATGAATTTGAACTAGTAGCGCCGTCTATGTGTCAGCCTAGGCACTTTTCAGTCCGCCTAATATCGCGTGGCCGCGATTCTATTGCAAATATCACGGTAGCGCCGAACAAGCGAAACAAAAGGTGTAGACAAATTAGTGTCGTCTATCCAAATGACAGGTCGTATTCGCTCTTCTTTTATTCGTTGCCATGGCAACGGCGAGCAGATGTTGCTTTACTAATTAAAAAGCGCTCTACATCACGAGCGCAGCGCGCAAAATGATAACCGACGCCGTCGTTCTCACTAATTTCCGTCGAATAAAACCGAAAAAAAAAAAGAATCGCTGAACGAACTAGAACAAAGCCGGCTCTAATTAGGGCGCATTGTCGAGAGGGTTGTATTTTAAAAGAACAAGTCTCTGGCGTGGAGTGTCGAATTTACCCCATTCGCCCTTTAATGACTAAACTGAATTCATTAGGTCGGATTCTGGTGATGAATTCGCTCTCTGCGACTCTCGCTGACGCCTCTTGAAGCACCGGAATCTATTAAGTCTCCAACAACTCTCCTACCGCTAACTACGTGGTTCAAAATTATTAACACACTGTACCAGGAGGCTTTAGTTTTCGGAAAAATGTAACCTCCACGTGATGTTTTCCTACATGAATTGAGTTCTGAAGGTTCATCGGCAACAGAGATGAAGTTTTCCGAAAGAATAGGCGGAATCACTCTCTTCTCAATAATCACACAACTTTCAGTATATTGAAGAACGTACCCATTTCTTCAAATTTTTTCTCACAGAATGAATTCTCAAAGTTGAGTTTTGAAATCACGCGGAAAACACGTAGGGTTGTAACGTCACAACTGCTGAACGATTTTCGTTGGCGAAACTGAATGAGAAGTCCCAAAAAATTACACAGAAAAAAAATTTGTGCCTGATATCAATCACTCCTGATGATTGACCATGCATTCATTACCATGATGTATTTTTCATTGGTACAATGACAAAAATTGATTAAAATTAATGAAAATCCGTGATTAGTCAATCAGTAATTTGGTTGATATAATGAACTCTAGGACATTATGATAATGTAATTATATCATGAAACTGATGAAAAAAGTCATCAATATCATGGAATTTACATTACAACAATGTATGAAATACATTGAATCAATGACTACATGATAATCAATACTATGTACCTTTGATTATCACGACGCATTGCGATAATGCCTATTTTAATGAAGTTATGATCAATAGACATTACGTCAAGGTTTAAGCCACATAGGTTGATCAAAAATTGTTTCATTTTCAATGCTCGAAAACATTAACCAATGCATAAGAATACCTAGTTCATTATAATAATGCACTGCTTACATTGAATAATTCATTAGTTGATTGTGTTAATGTCTCAGAGCATTGAGACAATGTTATAAGAATCATTGGTTGATTAAAGTTTATCATAACAATACACTGCGTACATCACCTAATGTATTTGGTCATTGCGTTAATGTCTGAGAACATTGAGACGATGCTAGGAATTATCGTTTTTCCTGGATCCCACCGCTTCGACGTCAATATATGCCAATTTGCCTCCTTTTTCTCCATACGAATATTTACTGCCAAACGGAGAGTTTTTGTTTTGTTTTGAAGTCGGTTCTTGTGGTAGGTGCTTGTTCAGGAAGTTGTAAGGTTAGTATAATATACAGTATCCCGTGTAAGTATTATTTCTATTTGTATTATTTCTGTTTTGTGAGCTTTTTGCAACGGATGATTGAAAGCTTTTCTGTAAAATAATAAATATGTCGATGACTTTTTCAAATACATTTTCTGCGAAAACACCGTTCATCCATCGTTTTTCGTGATATACCTACCTACTTTATTGTCTAGACTGAAACGATTTTGAAAAATAATTATTTTTATTGCAGGCAGTGACAATACTGAACTTGTGACTCTGATCTGGATCTGAGATCGGAGTAGAAACACCAAAACCACACATATCACATAATACTTTCGACTTCAAATAATATTATTCTAAAAATGCAGTGTTTTCTGTGTAAAAGAAAATTTCACGTTTTGAAATTGTTGATTACACATCTGAAACATAATCATGATATGAGTACGAATTCAATGGTTAGGTGTTGTGACTGCACACAGACCTTTCAAAATTTGAATAGTTTCAGAAGACATGTCAATCGCCACCATATAAATGATGAAATAATTTGTGAAATTCCACTTTCAGAATGCAGTAGTTCTAATATTGATAAAGTGTCATCTAATAATAGCATATCCACGCCTACGCAAGTCAGTTTTTCAGTAAGCCCTTCTTTTTCACAGGATCTTACTGATAATCACATTGATATGCAACCCTTAGAAACTAATCCACCAGTGAAACCGGTATTCGAATTCAGCAGCAGATATAGATTAAATGAAATAAATACCCTAGAATCTACTTCCACAATTTTAGAAAAATGGCCTTTCTACAAACAACCTTCAGGATTCAGACTGGTAATTCGATTGCATCACTTCATTATAAATATAATGTAATTGTAATATATTCTAGATTGATATGGACTCCACCATGAAACATGAACACGGTGATGGTCTCCTTAAAAATTGGGAAAAAGAAGCACCAAGAATTGCTTTTTTATTGAATGGCAATGTCGAAGATAAAACCACTGAGGTGTTATTGGAACGATTAAAAGTTGAGAATATCTAGGAAAGTAAGTATTTAAATTTCAGTGAAAAGTGTTCCACGTCGAATTATTGTACAGAGTGGGAAAATTTCGATGTTTATATGAAGTAACTCGGTAACTATTCAGGGTGAATCGAACTGAACGCATCGGACTTTTACTCGGACTTATATGGCCGTACAGTGACAGATTGGTTCAATATGATCATCACCATATATATATGAGGACATATAACTCCAATGCGTTCAGTTTGACTCACCCTGTCGATACAAAAAAAAAGGAGGTCGCCTTCTCGACCTCTTTTTTCGACATTAAATCATGTTATAAGTATTTCACATGAAGATCATCACAGTAGCTATTAGTTAGTAGTTATTTTTTGAAAACAAGAGTAGTTCTCAAATTCATGAAATTCCACATTATTTATTCTCGACCGTAATACATGTATAATGATTATTCTAGATGGGCGAGATACGGCAGTATTGTGGGCACTGCATGGTTATTTCGTGCCAACCAACAAAGTCGTGAAGAAAGATATTACCGGGAAATCTCAAACTACAAAATTTACTATAAGGGATTCTCAGCAATCTTTTTTATACATTGCAAAAACGCCCCAAGAAATTGAGAAGCGAATTCATTTTTTGAATTCGAAGAAGACAGCCATTCAACCCTTTGTTTTCGCAATAGGCGAAGACATCACAAAAATTCAAGAAGTGTATACATTTTTCGATGGAATCAGATATATATCAGAAAAATATTTTTTCAACTTTGAACCAGGTATTATATATAGTAAAACACATACATTATGTGAATTTTCAAAAAATCATGAATAAACTTTTTTCAATTCAATGGATCTTTCATTTGTGTTGTTGGCATAACTTCCCGTTGAAATTGGTTCGAGAAAATGACAAATCGACTAAGCTTTCATAAACACGTCACTAGTTTATATTTTGTTTGTGCCTCTAACTGCCTCAGCCCTCAAACTTCCAAGAAAATCATGAATTGATTATACCCATCCATCGTTACTCTTGATTGTTTGGAACATGAAAATTATTAACTAACTGCCTTCATTTGATATGGAATAGAAATACAAGAAGCAGTATTTCAGTCTACTTTGATCGTCGACAACAAACATGTAATTCGTTGATATCTGTGGAATCAGAAAAAAAAACTATCGACCTTACAAAATGTATACACATATAATCTCGCATAGCATTATCTATTTGAAAAACCAATATTAGTGAGAATTTCGGAAAAACTGAAAAACCACGTTGACTAGAAATTAAAATTCAAGTTTTCAACCAATTTTTCTGTTTAATTTTTTCATATCTTCAAAAACTAAAAAGTTAAAAGGGGATTGAATTTTGAGTAGCTCACCCTGTAAAGCATTATTTCAGATTGATGTTTGTTGGTGATCATACTGATGTCTTCTAACATTAAATGAACGCGGTGGGTTGATTGATCGATGCTAAGAGAGCATCATAGGCATGGTTAAAAAATAATGTCCAGGTGATTGAATCAATGTCCAGGTGGTGATTGAATCAATGCCCTGAATTCGTCAATATAATGACTGCAAATGATTGTTCGATGTAGAGAAAACATTAATATCATAATTAATATTCATGTACTCATGAGATTGTATTGATGAAAATGTTGATTGACTCATACGCTATAGTCATTAGTAGAATGTAAATCGTTTTGGAATCCTGGTGATGGAATTAATGTCTTTCAAGGATTGATATAATCACTTGAACATCAGGCAATCAACAACAATACATTGAATCGATGAATTCGAGCATCGGTTGAAAATTAATGACCAAATACATCATCGCAATGACTTTTTTCATTATATTTACGTACCTTTTTGGTTCTGTGTAGGAAAGCTGGCAACTCGCAACCAGTTTAAGCAGTTCTGACGTCACATAATTCTCATCCTCGATTTCATCCTTCGGATTTTGTCATACCAGACTTCACTACATTCTTTCAACGAAATTAGAGCTTACTGAATGATAAATTCGCTGTAAAGATCGATACTGGATTTTTTCCTGCCAGCATTCACACCTTCACAACATTGATGGTTACTTCGCAATAATTTCCTATGGAGGTTTGGAAAGCATTGTACACTAAGGAAGACATAGACAACCTCTTATCCATTATGGTTTCCATCACAAACGTCATGAACACAGTCGAGTGGTTGTCTTTGAGCGAAATTAATATGATCGATGCTGGTATCCAGTCGTATATCCTTCTTTCCAAATTAATTAACGTCGACGTTCGACGACAAAGACGCCCTTTGATACGAAGAAACGGCTCTCCGTGTGGCGAGACCCAAATGAACAGTGCCTCAATTATTCGCAATAAGAGTTAACCGCGTCATTAGAGCTGGAGAAAAATGGCTGATGCGCGAAAAACGAAAGCTCTCTCTCTCTCTCTCTCTCTTAAGAGAACGTTAATAATTACTGTGACGTTTCTATGATAATTTCCTCGCGAAACCAGAATGGCGAAGTCTACGTGTTTTCTCTTCTCTGCGTTAACGATACGTAGCGAAATGTATGAATAAAAGTGTCGGTGCTACAAAGCCGACAGATAATTGGTCTAGTTTGGAGGCACATGTAAATCAAAGGAGGCGCGCGTGACTAAACATATCTCCTTACTCGGCAGCAGTCGACAGCTCCTCGCGCGATTTTGGTTTCCTAAGGATATTAATTATACGGTTTCCCTTTTTCGGCACGCCCAGTACAGCCTCCCTTTATACCAGCGTTTTCTCCCCAGCAGATTGCGGAATCATTTCCACTCACACTTCGTCAGAAAGTTGAGGAAGCTGCACCAGAAAATATTCTGCACCGAGCGATGCGAGTAGTAGCGGCAGGAGCTTGAGAAGTATCGCGTTCACACTCTCGCGCTGCCCACTTTCCAGCCCGGCATCCGCATCTAGATGACCAAATGCTAGATCCATAGACTTGCTATCCAAGGGAGACATCTCATTTATAAATCTGGATTTATTTTATCGCAATGATTCAAAGTGACTCATTGGGAAACGGACATACTGTATGGGTAGGTAGAGGTCGCCTAGCTGGTCCTGAAAAAAACCCATATGATATCCTAAATTCTGGATCACAACTTTGATGTAAAATAAGTCAACAGTTCTTATTTGGGACATAGTGCTATTTCAAGAACCAGTTACAAACACCCCGTATGTGTGATACAGTTAGCATTTATTCATCACGCTACAAATTATGAAATGAGAAGAAATCACATTCCGAAAAAGTATGACTGAAACATAAGGCAAAGCGGTATTTTTCAAAATTTTTTACCACCATTGAAAAAATTAATTTGACTCAAACAGATACAAGAATGGTATGCGGAAGTACCAAAGATATTCGTTTAGGAATATTTTTTTCTGTTCTTTTCATATCTGCAAACGAATTTTGTAAATTTCGTCATACAGGGTGTTGTATTGAACTGATGAAATTTCTTCAACTTTTTCAAGTCCGTACCTGGATTATTAGTTTCATTCATTCGGTATCCGGTAGCATACAGGATAATGAGTTCATGTTGAAAATGAATGAAATATACAATGCGGATCGTAAGTTATGAGCCATTGAAGAAATAAAAGAAATGCATTAAACACTCGCTTATAGAGGGCGCTAGACCCATCATATGGGGCTTCTTCAAAACCAGCTAGGTGTCCTCTACCTACACTTACAGTATGCCCATGTCCCAATGAATCACCCTGTGTGAAATTCTTCAACTGTTGACATTTTCGATTTTTCAAAAAAAAATTGAAATTTTCGATAAAACAGAGATCCTTCTTCAGATTCCTTATCTCCAGGATAATAAGTATATGGCTAGATCCATGCATAATCGAGTTTCGAAGATGAAGCTGTAAATTGCACCCCCATCGGGCAGGCTTTCAATTCCTTCCTTGTAATTTCCAGATGGCTTTCGCCGATAAACTCCTGGTATTAATATCGCATAGCAGGCCGAATGAATTCCATCCCCCCTCCCCCGCCTCTCGTGTCCCGTGTAATGAGATGACATTTGCAAGTCGAGCGTCGTGTCATCGGATGCACTGCTGCGACATGTTTATCTTATCTGTAGGTCACCCCTTCAAGTTCCCACAATCGTGACAATGGACGTACTTCGCGTTTAAAAAGCGTAATTACTGTTAATCCACGGCTACAAAGGGAACCGACATATGGGGACCCGCTCGCCCTAGTTACACACCCTTTCCTCCCCCTGCCTACCCCCCTGTGTATTTCGTACAACGTTTCTATTTGTTTGGATTACCAGCGCCGATGACATGATACACATGTAACGTTTATGCTGCAGGATGAATTATTCCGGGTACACGTGCCGTATTTGCTCTCCGTGCAGGAAGCCTCACTGTGTATCCTTTCATGTCTTGGAGATTCAGTAACAATTCGGCGCTCAATGTTAGAGCAAAAAAGTTTTGGCGAACATGTGGATTTCTTATGATACTGAAGGGGTCCAAAGGATGCACTGCAGCCAAAGGCTCATTGTACTTGACATGTGGATGAAACATTACGTGAAATTTTACGCAAATCGAGACAGAGTCTAGTGAGGTGGTGGTTTCAGTAAAAACGCATGAATTCGTCTGTGATTATTTCTGATTGTTAGGATGTGCACATTCGGATTCAGACGTTCCCCTTTTTGTCAGAGATCTTACAGTGGAACGATGGACGATTCTGACTAGTAACGTTGACAACAATCTAAACAAACTGCGTTATAACAATAATCGAAAAATCAGCAAACTCTTTCGACTACTTTCTGAAGAGTTTGTGATATGAAGGGGATAGTTTCCATAGTAGAAACATGCGTGTCAAGTGTCAACATTCTGTAGTATGTGTAATATTTTAAAATACAGATAAGCTGATGATTAATGCTTATATTTAGAAAATTCAAGTGAGAAATCGATTCTAACGTTTTTTTTTCTGTATTCAAATTCCTAGTCTCCTTTGACTCATATTGTAAGGTAATACACTACGAGTCAAATGAAAAGGTGAATCTTTTTCTCTGGCTTTGTACATTCGATTTGTTCATCGATTTTTAACTTTCGATACTTTACTTAAAAATGGAATGGATAAAAGTCACTTGAAATAAGTGGTACAAGTGCTTCACGGAAGGCCGAGAGGATGTTGATGACGACGATCGTCCTGGAGTTACAACCACGTCAAAAAGCAAAGACAACATTGAAACAGTGATAAAACGTTTTTGAAAAATGTCGAACTACTTGGGAATTGCATTAGTGTCACTCAGGAGTTGTTGAGAGACTTCAACGACGTACCAGGTTTGCTGAAAAGGGTCATGACTGGTAACGAAACATGGGTATATGGTTATAACATCGAAACTAAGGCCTGATCATCCTAAGGGAATCGGCTAGATTCATATTCATTCATATTCATATTTATTCGAAAGAAAAATAACAAACAGTAGATATACATTTATGTGGTTATAATGAGTAAGTCAGTTTATTTTTACAAATATGCACCTAGGTGGCCAAAAAGGGATTTACATATTAAGCATTGATATTTGCAGACCACTGTTACAATGGAGAACCACAAAATAAAATGAATGGCAGTAATATTAATAATAGATAGAGGTAGGAATCATGTTATTGAGTACATTAGTTTGATAGGTAGTTGATGTAAAATCATCAATTAATCGACCAAATTTTCAAGGTTTTGCCAATTTTTGTCTTCGATTACAATGTCATGGTGCATTATGAGTTCTTGTCATTAGGTCGTACAGTTAATAAGGAGTATGATAAGAAAGTTATGCAATGTTTGCGTGAAGTAATACGGCTCAAACGATTGGAATTGTGAAACAACAAATTATGATGATGCATCAGCTCACATATCATTAATGTTCATGATTTTTTGGCAAAAAAAATACCGTAACCATCAGAGTTGGGTCTCTGCGACTTTTTCCTATTTCCAAAACTGAAAAGACCAATGAAATGATGAGAATCAATGGACGACCTGATGGCCATACCGCAAGTGCGTCGAGGATTGGAATATGCGCTGTGCATTACCAGAGGACCAAATTGATATTGATTCTTTGAAAAATTTCAAAATTTATCTTCTCTTTTGAAGATACGTCGTATGTATTCTTCCTTCCGAAGGCGACCTAATGTACTCATATGGGATTAAATGTTATGATCATGAATGACGTTGAATATTGAAGAAATCACATGGAGTAAACTCAGGAGTGTTAGTAACATGAAAGAGTTTTTTTTTGTGAAAATGAGTTCAATTTCTATCGCTATTTCATCTTTCCGCCTCCCCAAATTACTGAAAATCATCCAACGCCGTACAAACAAATATTAACGAACGTTGTAAATCTCCGATTATTTGTGTTTCTTCACCTAGCTCTGTATACACACACACACACACACGCCGCACACACATTGAGCAAGATGTGTTTGGGACGGCGGCGAATCAAAAGCTTTCCGACAAGAGAAAACGGTAGCGTCGAGATCAAAGAAACCCGACGTTGGGCGCCAAGACGCCACCTACTCGATATGCAGCATACATGAATTCTCGACGAGAACAAATACAAGTTGCCATCTCGACACGGTTCGGCCTCGCAGAATAAAGTTTACCACCCTGTAAACTAACGGCGAACTCGGAAAAAGACAAGCGAAAAGGGAAAGAAACATTGAACAGGGAAATTGGAGGAAGGAGTGTTGGGTTAGGTTACTATGAATTTTATCTCGAAGATTTTATGATTTTTCTCTCAAAATAAGTTTTTCAATATCTCGAAATGGTGAGAGAGGGAGAACAAGAATCCCTTCTACTCCTACTCAAAATAATAGTATATTTCCAAAATTGTCAAAAACTCAAGAAATGTTTTACCCAATACTTCCAGCATTTCAATAATAAACATATTAACATGAATACAAAACGAAAATGGGCTCTTAAAATAATACATTTTCGGTAATCGCCAGAAATATTCAATTCGCATGTAAACAACGGAATGGCAATTTGGCATTGTGAAGTGTCGCCATTATTATTGATGCCTAGATATTCCCAACTAATGTATAAACCTATTGTGAGTTTTGTGGTTGCTAGACACTATTTGTTTTGCACTAATGGTGTTGACAGATAACCAAATCTGTTAGAACTACCTTATAACTATAGTATAGTGTTCATGGAGAATTTCTCTTGATGAAATCTTGAAAAATAGAATCACTGAGACTCCTTTTGTCTATTGGTTTTTGGCTTTCGAATCAGAAATCGATATTTTTTTACGTCCCTCCATAATTTTGATAGTTGTAGAAAGTTAGCATATTTCACCCTGTTGATAAAAAAATCATCATTGTTTATCAAGTATAGGATTTGGCACAATCCTGTTTTTACAATTTCTTCATTCTTCTACAGTCCTTCCTCGTGTATTCCTTATTCTATGGGCAACTCCTCCGATTCTCGTCGAAGTTTATTCTAACGGGGGAGTTTTTTTCTCTCCTCTTCTCGGAGATCGGGTGCAGGCGAGCAAACGTTATTCTAGTATTTTCAGGTCGACCGACCGTACTCCAATCATCTTTTCGAAGCGAACGAGAGACCAACGGATCGAGTATTCGACGGAATTTCGCTGCACGGACTCGAATTCGAGAAGGCAGGCAGCAGCTCATTTTGCGGGGCTAATATCGCATGAGAGCCTCGCAATGGAATATTTTGGTTGGTTGACGACGTTCGGAATAAATTCCGACAAGAAAAATGTACCGAGAAGTAAAACTGAAAGAAAAAAACTGCTCCTGTAGTCCTCTCCATGATTTTGACTTTTCCTACGATACTCGTGAACTCAGAATCGAAAAGAAGTTCGCTGAAAACTGTGAAAAACTCAACAAGGTGCATTTCGAAAGTTCCAGGATAATTAAATTTCTTTTTTTCAAGAAATGTATTTATTTGTCCAAAAATCATCTCTGAATTGAATACAGTTATTTACATGTTCGAATAGAGCATCTGCACCCGACATCACAACCAATTACAGCAATCAAATGTTGAACATTTTGAACGTAAAACATCATTGAAGTTGAGTTTCCCCAACAAAAACGGTTAACCGATAAAATTCGATTTTTGGTGGAGATTTTTTCGTGTTGTTTTAACGTGTGAAGAGAAATTCGAGCACAAATCTCCCAAATTTTAAGTCAAAGCACGATGAATCGATGTTGTGGATAAATGAAATTCCGATTCTATTCGTTCTTCGTTCAACGTATATTTCTGCTCGCCCGAACATTCGTCGTCTTCCAAGTCTCCTGTCCTCTTAAAAATGTTTAAACCATCTATGGACACGGATACGGATCAGTATCATAAACTTGTTCTATCATTTTGCTGGAAATTTCAGGAAGTTGAAATCAAAAATTAATATTTGTTTCTGGTTCGAAGAACAAACTGTCACATTTAACGCGACATCTCAGCTTCTATAGGTACGCTCAAATGTCATAAAATAATATTACAACATTACTGAAAGATAGAGAATCCATCGAGTAGAATTTCGAATAGTTATGGGGCTATTCGAAGATAAAAAGTCCTGTAACTTTCGAAATGTGTCCTGGTTGGTCGCCAAATTTCGAAAAAAACAGAAACTATAATTTGGATCAATGACATGTATTCGGAAATGTTTGTCTTTTCCATACTTTATTCTGACACCATGAGATTCAGCTTATCATGAATTATGATATGATAGCAAACAATTTCATTAATGAGAAAGTGTCGCAGCAACAATAAGCTTAATCAGATATTTAAACAGGAAGTGGTTTGTTGAACACAGGCTTGGATATACCATATCAAGTCATAAACTATCAAATAAGACGTTGGTTTCTTGTTTTTATTGTGTAAGCATTCACCTTATGTAAGAAGAAATGACACAACATACGAAGAAGATGATCATTATATTGGCGAGAATTTTTCATTTGCTCAAGTTGGGTGTCAAGAATCAAGATTTTCTACAACTGAGACGAATATAGTATATTTCAGGTTGATAGTTATGTCATATAAGCAACAGGTGTGATATTTCCAGATCGTGAATTCATCATTGAACTGAAGTACTGAGATCAATAATACTATAATATATGAGAATGTATAAAAATTGTGGTGCACTCATTGAAGAAATAAGATGAAATTTTTTATGAAAATTATCTTCTTTAAAATTTCTCAAATGTCGAATACAAAAAAAAAGTAGGAAATAAAACATTTCTGATGACATATCCGTTGATCTCACCCTACTAGCAGTAGTGGTTGTAAAAAAATAAATACAGCGAATGAAGGATTTTTGAATGTATTGATTATACAGATTAAGATAGTTAGAGTAGAATCAACATAACATAAATCTAAACCTATACTTTCCGTTTGGCAGAAGAGTTTCTGGGCAACAAATTGACAGTTATTTCCGATTAAATCGATAAAAATAAACAATTCACATAGATTAGCTGGTCTTAGAAAATCCTTTGAAATTTTTCAAAATACGTTTGGCATCGTCCCAAAGTGTTAGCAACTGTGAAAATATCGTGATGTGAGAAATTCAATGACATAATAGGTACTTTGATTGGTCTAGTGGTGGTACCACTTACTGCTCAGGTGTGACATCCCTACCGACCTAAAATAACTCGACGATGTATATTCATAAATCCAGTGACTTGCCGCGGACATTCAGACGTAAAACCACCACATAAACGCTCCGTTGATCGACCGTTCGAAGCTCGCGTAGTTTTTTCCAGCTCGTCACAGTGAACTGGTTGGATTGATCTGGCCGGTGTGTAACTCTCTGACCCACACACATGCACTGCAATTACGGTTTATCAATCAATCGCAGCCGTTTTTATCGCTACACCTGGCTGAATGGTAATTGAATTACTCCAGACACGACAGCGTCAAATTCGTCACTCGACAAGTGACAGTTTATTGTTCTCTTCTCTTGGAAGTTAAATATTCAAAAATGGGATATTGAAGAAATGAATTCGTGTGTAGAAAAACTGAAAAACGCGTTTTTGGCAATAATAGAACCAAAAACTAAAAAAATATTCTCAACTTAAAGTTACTGATGACAAAATAAATGTCACCATTATAAAATCGTGGGGTGCTTTATGTGAAATATTTGAACTAAGTGTGCGTTTCAGGATCCCATTTTCTTTTATTAGTGAATTTGATTTCATCATCAGTAATTTCATTCTTACATTAAGAAATATTCTTCCTCACTTGATCATTGATGAAATCGTGTTTTTTAAACTACAATTCATTTTCAAGAGCTCTGACAGTTCTCGAAATTCTGCAAAACCTTCTCGTTATGTCTGGTAATTTGGCCATTCAGTATATTCAGGAAATCCTATAGAATACGAGCCTAAGCTATCAATAAATTTTTTGTTGGAGTGTGTAAAAGTTGACATGATTCTCAAATTGTTTGAAGAAATATTTATAATGCTGATAAAGAGTGTAGTTGTGACAGCTCGTCAGGAAATTCGGTATTGCTGTTCGCTATTTTTTTTACAGAAAGTTGGGTCAAGTTTATCATTCAATTGAATTGAAAATTATTATAGATCCATAAAATACATATAAACACCAGAATTGGATGATTATCGATTGTAAGACACTGTTTTTTCAATGAGTTCTGGGTAGTTTCGATATAGTTCTGGAGTTCTTTATTACGGTAATCGAAAAATTAAAATTCAGGAGGCAACTTATCGCAGCGCCGTTTTGGATAATTTTTCCTGTCTATTTGAAATAGTTCTGCAGTTCTGGGATGATTTCGAAAATAGTTCTGATGTATTAAAATATTTTTTGAAAAAACAAATCCGAGTTTCAAAACTCCGAATGAAAATTTTCGATACATACAAGAATTATTTTGCAGTTCTGGATTTGGTATTCGAAGAGATTTACAATATATCCTAATAACATTTTTTCGTTATCAACAATTTTGAGTTCCGTTCCGAAAAACACAATTTCCGTCCATAATATTCTGGAACCATTCAAAATTTCAGTTAAGACCTCCAGAACTATATCGAAACTACCCAGAAACTACCCAGAAAAAAAATGTTTTAAAAAAAGTCGGTGCTGACTTCACATGAGTAACTATCTTCCTCAAATAAATAGACTATACCTACATGTCTACTTGAGAAATCCAGAATGGATACTTCAATTCAGCGTCTCTCGATTCAGCTCTAACTAGCTAAAACCATACCAATAAATAATTCATTGTTCGTCGGCGGAAAAATGAGGTGGTCTGAGTAAATAAAAGAAATAATCCGCATCGCGTAATTTATTATATAAACGAGACAAAGAAACCTTGTTAGTTCTGGGAAGGCTCGCCTAAGGCGGTCGCAGCATCTCCTCTTCTTTCGTCTGCTTCCGTTCGGACCTATAATTATCAAAACCCACACATACGTACGGTGTGGCTCGAGAGACCGCAGCATTCGAATAAAATAAAACTGGCCCTAACGAGTTCCTCAACTAATTGCCGACGACTTTTATTGTGCTCTCGAGATGCTGGTACTGTTCCAAGAGACGTGTCTCGCTCTCTACCCAACTCTTTCTGCCTCGTTTCAGTCATTGTGGACCGATTAATCGTGGAAAGTCGATTCGGATGGACGGAAAGGCGTAAATTATTCGTTTGGCACGGCGTATCGGCTCGCCAGACGCTCCCAGACGTGAAATATTGGTGGAGTTGGGCCCCAAATAGTTTGTTTTCTTCGACAAAAATCGCATACATCATGCAGCTTTTATCCTTGGGAGACAGAACATTTCATTCATAAATCTGGATTTGTTTGGTCGCAATTATTCAAAGAGACGTTAATATGTATGACAAAGACTACCGATCGGAGCTCCTTGTTGCAATTTTGTTATCGGCAACGTTGTAAGTGTTTATGGCCTTTACCACCATGATTTCAAACATGAGTGTGCTTTTCCATGAATAACAGGGAACTGATCATGGAAAAAAGCCTATTCTACTCACACCTCTTTATCTTGAAACATCAACTCCTTAGGTGATCATTCGAACAAAGTAGTAGGTAATCTTGGAAAATGAATAGTTTTATCCAAAGAAAAAAATCACTACTTCACATGTTTCCAACATAACATCTCTTTCTGCAAGAAGTATCAAATTTGATGAAAAATGCCTACATATACACTCCCATTCAAATATTTGACTGCTTTGAAGAGTTTTCTTCTATCAATTTCAACATTCCATTTCTTCCTACTTGAAGAAGATGAACGAATTACTGGTACTCGTTTTGATGGATTCTCATATTCACGCCACTTGTGAAAGGAAATATCAGGATAAATCACATTTTCTTCATACTTGTGACCATATTTTTTCTTCGATTCATAGAACACAGATCACAGTATAAGAAAACATACACTAGTGTCAAGTTTCATTTTTTTTTAAGACGAGTGCGTCATCACCTTTGCACAGACCTGCGAGTCATCGCTCTTTTCAACCAATGATGAGCTCTCCCGCTAATGTTGAATTTTTATGGAATGAAATGCAACCAGGTACGTCTTCAAAAAATAGTAAGCCCCACGAATTGAATCAATATAAAAATACTGTTTTCTAAAAAATTAAGGTTGATCAATTTCAATTATAATATAACGATAATGATTTATCAATCTATCACTGTAACAACTTCTTTCGTACAACTCGAAACGTAGTCAAAAAACAAAAGGCCTGCCCTGCCTAAAGGTGAACCAACTGTATCTAGAATAGGTATAAGATGTGATAATACTTCAAAAATAAGGGGAAACCCATTAAAAACAGCCAACAAACTAACAGACAACGTCGCAATAAAAATAAAACACCTTTAGTCTTCATTACCAACCTAAAATCTCATTAATAAAAGAGACACAATAGTTCCATGGAATATGTCCATCAAAATATTCGATAATCCAGTTATTTCAATGAAGGCAGTATCACTTAGTTCTGTTATATTTATCATAAAGGACCGTCTTTAATAATCACAAACTCAATTCCATAATACTACATCACACTAGGTCATACTAGGACCTACAGCGCAGATTTCAGCAATGTGTGTTCGCTTACAAACGTAAATAGTTTCCGTCTCTTTAGAATAATAAGTCTATGGCGTAAATTATTAGTTTGGTGCGGCGTATCGACGCTTCCAGACATGAAATATTGGTCGAGTTGGGCGCCAGAATGTATGTTTCCTTCGATAAAATCACATACATCGGGTGGAGTGATTTATACGAGTGCGTGATCGCATGAAACGCAGTTGACGAACCGACTGCGAACTCCTTTTGAAAAAATCGACTTGGCGAAAAACAAGAGGCGCATAAATATTTCTTTAAATACTCGTTTCGTTCTTCTAGAGACGTCGGCACTAAGGTTGTCTTCGTCAACTAATAAAATTTTCGCAGATGCGTCGCTAGTGGATTATATTATGTTATTTATAAAGCCTTTGAGAGACGCCGCCGACGGAGCGTCTCGACGTTTAGGGACGTCGGAGTGGCATCTCGCTAGGCGAGGAAATCCCGAGAGACCGAACGAGCTCTCGTTGCTGGGCATCAATTCTTATCGAGAGCGAAAGTTGCAATGTGCCAACAACAATTCGAAAAAAGATATTCTCACTAGAAATCAGCGATGGTTTCTGACGACCTGATTGTTCGAACACATAAAGTGAGCATTCCAACCTGAGAATCACAGATTCTTATGACTAACAGTTGGGCATTCCGGCGCATAACAAATTCGCGGATATATAAAAAATTCTGCTGACGAACATGCGCAGTTTGTTCAACTCAAAAGCGTTTCGACTCATTCGCAATCAGAAATCATCACTGACGAATCCGTGACTGTTGATAGGAAACGTCCCTGAACATTACAGGATGTCTCCTTTCGTGGGGAGTTTTATATAAATAAATATATTTCTAACTGAGAGATTTAAAGAAGATATTAAGGATACCACCTACATTTTTTCGGATCTCCTATAATTGCCAATACAAACATTGAAATTTGCCCACCCTGTACATACTACCAAGATGTAATAGTTCAACAGTCACTTATAACCAAGAACTGGTATTTCCTAATTGAATCCTTTCGAAGAACTGATATCAGAAGTGGGATATTCCTTTTCTGCAATTAAAACCGTCGGGGATCGCGAGCAAATATTCGCGCGGATTAAAATGTGGGGGACTCGAAATCGAAGGAAGATTGATGATTCATATGGGGAGAGGGGGGTGCAATTTTAGCGGGGCGGCGAGATCAAAGGATGCCGCCTCCCAGAATAAGCGAAGGGGGCGGACGCCATTACGAATGTCTCGATGTTCGTTTAGATGTTTCGGCTGAGTTTGTTATTGCTGGCGGGTTAGATATTTGTCTTTCCTTTCTGTTATCCTTATGAGGACCTTGTTAATATGAACGCAAAAGAAATGTTACAGGGTGGCCCATTAGTAGGTGGAATTGGAATCACTTGCTTGTGAATAAAAATACAAGAAACTATTTCAGATTAAAGTTGTTATATTTGCATAGACACATTTCACTTTGTATACAGTGTGAGCAAGACAACATTGAGTTAACTTCATTTTAGAAGATACCTTGAATATTTTTACTTTTAATTCCGGGAATTTCAATTAGCAGAATTTAAATGCATCCATCGTAGATTTCATGTTTTGTGTGGATCTAAGAACGTTTTGAAAATATACACCTTCATTGGAATGAATTCCTTCATCTGTTACTTCACCATGAATCATTCTCAACGGTCTTCGATATGTAACAGTTAAAAAAATTGTAATTGTCGCACGAAAATCTGACTTCTTAACATGATAGCAGTTGAACCTGCTCGCTTCGTAATTCCAGAGTAAGCTCGATAAAAGCCAGCTAATCACTACGTAATTTTTTTCATCCGGATAATCTCGTTACAACTCGCGAAACGTAAAGTAAGGGTAAAAGTAGAGTAGAAGAAGACGAAAAATACGGATCGACGCCTCGAGGCATTGTGGACTTCAAAGCGATGCTGCGACTGACAGTTTCTGTAAAGCCCTGCAGGCTTTCTGCTAGAGAAAGAGAGAGAGAGAGAGAGAAGGCAAGAGATTGGCAAGCTACAACCTGGTCCGACATGTTTCAATTGTTTCTGATATAACATCAAGTGCAGGAAACAGAATGTTCCTGATTGACTTGGGCATAAATTTATAATAATGAGTATCGCACTTTCGGTGTTTTGTTGTGAGGCTCAAAAATTCTTTCTCCTTAGAACGCGTTATCATAGCAACCATGGGCAAGTGGTGGCAAAATGAAATTGAAAACAAACATTTTGAACATCTCTCACATTGAAATTAATGTTTTTTGTTTGTTTTTCACATTAAAATAATTTTAAATGTTAATTTTTGTAATACATCTGAAAACACCTTATATTTCAGAAGCAGTTGAAGATAGGACATTGTACATGAATTATGTCTAAAATTTTCTGAAGAATTCAAAAAACTAATAATATACAAGGGGTTGTATTTAAAATTAGAAATTTGGTATCGGTCACTATAGAAAAAAAAAACAATTTGTTTATGTTAGAAATGTCTGTGAAAAATCATAAAACTAGCTGGAAGCTGTATCCTAGATCATGTAACCCATCTTCACATGTCTAACATACGCACTAAACGTAATGCGGTATCTATTATTAGTCTATGGGGGTGTTCGAGATACCGACGACTTCTTTTGTTCTCGCCATATTTGGTCTGATGTCTCAGGACAATTTACCACTCAATAATGATTAAGAAACAAGAAAATCTGCCGTCCGAAGTAAATAAAATTCGATTGGCCTTCGGGGGGTCTTCTTCTTCGCGACTCGAAAATCCCAATTAAATAGAAGCGTTATTGAGAGATAATTGTCGGAATGTCATTCGTCCCGACAGCTTTCTCTGGGATTTAATGATTCCCAGAAAGGAGCTGGCATAAAGGCAGTTTTATCGTTCGGAATTTGATGATACCAACAGCTTTATTGGTTTATGGTAGCGCGTATGGAGTTTTGTTCTTATCGAATATGGTTTATGGTTATTTTCCATTGTTTCCCAGTTAGGTGGACGTTTTATTACGTGCAGGTGAAATCACCATCGGCGAAAAACGGTGTAGGAGACATCAACAATCATTAATTGCTCCATCAAGTTAGTGATTTAGATGGCTTTACGACTGGATGTCATTAAATGCGAATTATTCCTCCACTTTTATAAGCCTCCCCCTACTAATATTATTAATGTGAATGTATAAGTGTGAGTTTTCTCTGAGAACTTTAAACGAATTACATTGTGAATCTGTCACTCGGAAACTGCTCAACAGATCATCAGGAAACTTTATATATTCAATCTTGGAGGTATTGGGATTAACATAGAATACTTTTTGAGGTTGAAAGAATTCTCAAATTTCAGCTACCTCAACGCCATCTAGCATTCCAGTAATGACGTTTGAATCCTGCGTACTGTATTACTGTATATCCTATTGACTGAGGTTGTAGCTGTTTGAAATTTCACAATTTTGTCATTAAACTATTTCTTTTTTTGATATGGTGACACAGATTTCAACATTCGTAGTTGTATGCAATAAAGTATTTTTGTAAGTTTTTGAAACTGTATTAATTTTATAGTAATTTCTATCGTAAGGCTTTCTTATATTAATGGAATGCGTACGAAGCCGTGGGTAAAAACTAGTTTTTCCAAAACAGTTGAGCAATCATGGAGAACAATCATTAGGTGTCAGGTCGGGTGAACAAGGTGGACGAAAATCATTCGTATAGTCATGGTAATAAACGAACGACTCGAAATAAATATTAGTACTGATAACCTGGAAAATATTGAACTATTGATTATTTATTCTTGAATTTGATATGTCACTTTGTTGTTTTGATTGATGGATCGTTTATTGACTCTGTTCACATATAATATATGCTCGTGATGAAATTGCTATAGGTACGTATTCTATCGTTATTGGTGCTTATCTTATCTAGGGGATTATGAGAATACTGGGTTTTGACGAGTTTTGATTATCACGTATACTAGTATTGTAGATAGATATATCGCGACAAGTAATTTTTCTATCCTAGCAACTGTACTATTCATCATGATATTAACATTTTTGAGAACTTTGTTTTGCTTCTCCGCTATTTTGATGATGTATGAAAAAATCGTTTACAGAGTTGATCAATCAAATCAATCAATTCCGTTTTTGAGTTATAACTACCAGAATCGTCAGTTTAATTATTGGATTTTTCGTATACACATTCGCTTACTTTCACTCAAGCGATTAACATACAATGTTATCTTAAAAAATGCAGCTTTTATTTAATCATATGGGTGCTATTCAATGTGTGACCACTCGATGTGGTAATATGAGTGGACAGAAAGTACTTTCTTCAAGATTTCCAAAACTGCTAGTTTTTTCGTAAATATTATTAGAATTTGTATCCTCAAGGACATAATATCCACTTGCGTACAAT
The DNA here is from genome assembly GCA_037013635.1 of Plagiodera versicolora. Lineage (NCBI taxonomy): Eukaryota > Metazoa > Arthropoda > Insecta > Coleoptera > Chrysomelidae > Plagiodera > Plagiodera versicolora. Next base: position 2,219,994 of record CM072991.1, on the reverse strand, counting down.
AATGTGTTTTTTATATATCCTTGTATTTTTTGTCCAGTGCAAAAGAAAAACCATAAAATCAGTACCGTGCGTTTTTTGTCCAAAATATTGATTGCCCTTCAAGACGCCACTGGAAATAATGAGTCCAAGCTCAATTAGCCCCTTACTACACCAATTCAATTTTGATAAAGTCAATTGAAATATTATTTGGATATTCAGTAACGTTGAACGCATCTCATAGTTCGTCTCCCCATAAAGACGGTCCTGCCGATGCCTCGTGCATATATCTCGGCGAAAAATATCGGGAAATCGCCCTTCGATGAGAACCAATCGGCGGAAGCGGGTCGGCCGAATAAGAGTTCGAAATTAAGCCGACGAAAGTATCTAATAACGAGATTCCCACTTTGAAGTTATTTTAATAGAACCGAATCTCGGATAATCGCCTCACAGTCGACTGACCATCGGGAATTGCGGATCCAGAGGGTGGGGGAAGGGGAGTGGTTCTCCCGTTTCTGATGAAATTCCTATCGGGAATAGTTGCCAGTCTCTGGAATTCAAATATCCTCCCGATATATTGAACATTGCGCGAATTGTACGGGTTTGGGCCGTTTAGGTGTCGAACATTGTTCGGCTGATATATTCGTGATCAGAATTTCCGGTTGAAATTCAATGGGCGACTCGACGAATCTTTTTCAAACAGTTTAATATTTTTCGGGACAATTCGAATGCTTCGATATTTTCCAGCGAATAGTCACTGACATCACGATTTTATGAGATGATTCCTGTAAATACCTAGTTGCCTTATTCCAAAATTCATCTGCAGTCACCATAAACCCTTCGGAAATGAAAATTATTGATCTGATCAAATATTGTCGGTATTGATATTATGAATGAAATATCAACGGTTTACATCTATTTGGTGAGTTTACCAGTTGTACAGAATTCATGAAATCTCTTTATGTGCATGATAGATTCATTCGTCAAATATTTATCATACGTGACACCACTACGAGTCCGAGTATTCAAACGTTGTGAAGTAAATAAAGAACCTATCCTCAATATGTGTTTGATAGTCGTGGGCATCTGGAATATACAAATAAGAGTACAATTCACTGACGTTCATTACGACTCAACCTGTATATTGAAACTTTGGCGCAGTCTAAGGACCTGAATTTTCACATCCGCTTCATTTTCGAACCACGATGTAAGAAACTGTCTGATACTTTTCGATCATTCCCGAGACTTTTTGGCAAATAGTCTCGAGATTCGAGCAAGAAAACTTGCATGCAATCGCAGGTGGCGTGTAAATCACGTAGGCGGGTCGGCCTAATGCGCTAATTATTTCGACCACACCTCGCTATCACACGCAATTCAACTATTATCACTGCGTTAGGCCTCATTTATTCTCGATACGGCCCAGAACAAACGAACAGGGACGGACTGACTTCGTTGTGTGCCTCGATGAATGAATTGAGAAAAAAAAAACAATTTGGTCAGGTCTGGTGATCGTGGAGGCAGTTTTCATTTTATACATTCCCGCACATCTCGTAACATGGTGGAGAAATAATGTTGCTAGAGTTTTCAGAAGAAACTACGGCACTGTCAGTCGACATAGCTGGATATTCGCGAGATAGTACCTCGAGCGGCCCAGCTTCCATTGTATGCTGATTAGGTACTACCAAGAGCCACTGGTTTTATTTTCACTGTCGAAATATTAAATCGCATACGTCGACAGCTCTGCAGCTTTCCCTTTTTGCTTTATATTTTTTACGTAGACTCGCCGAGAAGCTATGCCATCTTCCATGATTTTTCGAACATTTCGTATTCAGGATCGATAAAAAATGCGACTTGAAAAATGAGTAGTTCTATAATCTGTTGACAGCTAAACGGCGACTTCTCGAAGAAAAACACTGCTCGTGTACGGCTGCGCTCGATCCGCACGGAATCAGTTGCCACTGGACGCTGCTGTACCAGCTCATACCTTCATCGAGAGCAACTCACTTTATCTAATATGACGAATCGACGACAGAAAAAAAATCGTCAATAGGGTGACTGGGGGATGTATAGAGATCGCTCATGGAGATAGGACAAATAGCATCATGAATGAGAACGCATAATAGGCTGGATAAAAGCCCTTATTGACAGGACATAATGCCTTAACCTTATGTCAACAGGGGATGTATAAAACACGCATCATTGTGCGACACACAATGCACTGCCCTCAATGATATAGACGTGCTTTTAGTAAAATGAGGGGGACACTCCGTATATACGCGTATATACAGCTATGCGGATTGATAGATAATTAATATGTTATCTTTTATAGATCGGCTGGGTCTCTTTATTGGGTAGAAGAACTCGAAATACTTATGCCATATAATTTTTCTCTCTTGGATAATAAAAAAAGTGTGCGTATGATTTCACGAATAATTCAGTCAACGGCATGTCATCAATTTTCAAAACATTACTTTAAACAATGTGATCCCAAAAACTTGAGATATATTTAAATATCATGCAGTGCAACCTCCCTTAACGCTGTTTCGGCTTAGCGCTATTCTAATTAAATTCCGGTTTAGATGAGGTAAATATGGGAGACGTCGACGAAATCGTTCAATATACAGCAGTTAGTGGTAAGCTCAAAGAAATAACTCAACAAGAAAAAAACAAAAATATTAATAGAAGTGATTTCGAAGAACAGCAATAAAGACTTTCGTTGGCGTTTGTGAAAATAAGTTGATAATTACTTCAACTGAAGGAGTATTATAAATGCTTCATGCATTTATCATCAACTACATGATATACCTTCTCGACAAAAATCCAAAAAATTAGATACACAGAATAGACTGAATGATTTGGCTGACTTTTGTTTGTGTTTGTAAGTATATTCGTCAATATTGTTTTATTTTGTTGTAAACAATTATTTTTGGTGCAGATTCATAGAAACCACTACCGTTGGGAAACTGTCTTGTAAAGTTGTAATCATACAATCTGTGAGAATTCGTATGCTTATTAGTTACGAAGGTTCTATAAACATGAATGGACGTGAGCGGCATGAATATCTTTCACATTCAGTCGGGTATTCTAATAGCACGTGACCAAAATACAACTATGCTTCATTTCATATTCGAATGGGAAAAAGAATGGCGTCTTCATCAAACGAAACCTTCGACTTGTCGCGAAATTGTTAGTACAGTAATAACGATCATCAACATCGAATTTCACCAATTATGATGCATTATTAAATAGTCATAAAACGCATTGTGTCAATAGAATATTTTAGCGTCGAAAGTGTTATAACGACAACACGTGAAGTGGTGTGCTAAGTGAGGTGTTTCAACAATTATTGTCATTAAACGATAAAACAATAGTCACGCTCACTATTGACATAGTAAATCTCTTGATAATCCACATTTAGGTGTGAAATTATACATTTATTTTCACACCTCCAAATCCCGTTATTGGAGATTCATCTGAAAACCTCTTGCCAATTGGAGTTTCTCGTACGAGAGTCCGTCCGAAGTTGTTTCATGCACATAGAGTTTCAAACTCCAAACAATCTTATACCGGGTGTTTCAGAGTGGATGGAACATTATACGTATCTGGAGAACAGAGACAGATCATTTCGAAAATATGTGAGCGTGGATAATCAAACTTGCTCTATCCGTCTAAAATATTTCCATCGATACAGTGTTGCCGCTTGTATCAGAAAGTAGTAGCTACTTTGTTATTCCAAATGGAACACCTCGTATATTATATCATTTTTGGAATCCTTATAAGATTCCTCATAACTTTTCCACATAATTCCTTATACCTATCTGTGACGATTTCCGAGATAAAAATTATTTTCTCAATTTTTCGTGCAAAACCTGACCATTGAAAAATATAATTTTTTTCCCAATGCAAATTTACAAAATTTTGCAATTTGGGTTATAGCTGCATAAGACCATCAAGTATTCTGTCGATAAACTAGATCTCAGTTTCAGCATACAGGGAGGCTCAGAAGTGATTGCCTTTCGGGGACTCATGAAAATTATTGAAACTCTGTTTTTTTTAATGGAACACCTTGTATATTATTTCTTATTTGAAAAGCTGTAACATTCTTCAATTCAATTGAGCATACTTTCCCTATACTTATCTCGTACAGTTTTTTAGTCATGATCACTTATGTTATGAATTCGTCTACAATAAAATGAATATTGGAGAAAATTCATTAGATTGAAGAGAAATTTTGAATTGTTTTTGAAATCTTTCTAAATTCATTAATACACATGTTAGACTTTGATACTATTAGCTTTTCATAATGATTCGAGCATTTCAAAATTTCTCTTCAATCTTATGAATTTTCTCAAATTCATTCGAAGTCATCTGCAAACTTTTCATCAAACTCTCTGCATGTTTTACTGATATTCTTGTTACATTGACCATAAATGAATAAATCCATCAAAACCACATTCAAGTAATTATTTTCTGCCATAGTACTTTCACACCCATGCAACTTGAATACAGGATGACAATGAAGGAATAACATGTTAGTTCTCTGTCAGAATGTAGTTCATAGCCTACTATCTGAAGCACTATCTCATTTTTATTTTATCGAAGACGAATTCATAAGTGATCATAACTAACCAACTGTACGAGATAGGTATAGGGGGAGTATACTCAAATGAATTGAAAAATGTTACAGCTTTTCAAATAAGTAATAATATACGAGGTGTTCCATTAAAAAAAACGGAGTTTCAGTAATTTTCGGGGACTCATGAAATTGCAATATTTTGTAAATTTGCATTGGGAAAAAATGGGGGAGACCACTAATTTTTCAAAACGGCATAATCATGTGCTGTATATCCAAAAAGTACCATTCATTATTTTTTTATTTTTTTATTCGGTCTATATCATGAATAAAATAATAAAATAAACGGAATTGATTTCGAACATACAATTTCACGCGCCATTTTCGAAGGTTGCTCTCATTGGTGCAACGCAGTGTGACGTGCTTAACCCTACACGCCCATCGACCTTGAGCTGACCAATCATAGATTATTGTTCCATGGTAAATCTTGCAGTGTTGCCACACCAAAATACCATAACTCATTCTCGGAATAAAAGATACAAAAGAATACAATATAAATGATAGATATTGTTTCCACAAATTATCATGAAATGATTTAGTCATCACTTGCGATACGTTTTTGAGAAAATATATCAAAGGAATAAGGAGTCATCCACAAGTAAACTCGACAACATTGCACATGGTGTGAGCAAAAGATATATGGAAACAGACAAAGATAGAGTTAGGGTGTAGCACGTCATACGCTCATAGCACTGCCCACTTTTTTCTGACTTTTTTAAATTTTTAATGAAAATGCTGATTTAAAAACGCTGCAGAATCAATTTGCTTTGATTTTGCTCCTTGATATTGGATGTACACTGAACCAATATCATTATTCATCGATTAAGAGAGGTTTGGAAGAATTTCATCACTTAGTGGTCTTCCCAATTCATATTTTTCAATGGTCAGGTTTTGCACAAAAATTGGACAAAATAATTTTCATCTCGAAGATAAGTATAGGGAATCATCTAGGATAGTTGTGAGGAATCTTATAAGCATTCCAAAAATGATATAATATACGAGGTGTTCCATTTGAAATAACAAAGTGGCTACTACTTACTTTCTGATACAAGCGGCAACACTGTATCGATGAAAATATTTTAGACGGATAGAGCAACGTTGATTATCCACGCCCACAAATTTTCGAAATGATCTGTATTTCTGTTCTCCAGATACTTCTAATGTTCCATCCACTGTGAAACACCTGGTATGTTCATGTTCAAGTTTCATTGTACCGACAGTTCCAAACACTGCAGCTATGAACAATCAACAACTTCTCGTTTATAAAGTTTCACGCTCGGTGGAGTTTAACGCGGAAAGAATTTCTCATTCACGTATTATAAGACCATCCTAATGACTTTCAAACTCATTAGGGAGTAATTATTTTGTTACATTTCGCGTACTAAAAGATCCGAAATCTAAAAATGTATACTCTCTTAGGTGTTTGACAGCATCGGAGAGCTATGCTGCATGAATTCTTTTACAATAAACCGACATTTTTAACGCTTTCGACCCCAAATCGATAAGGGCGTTTCACGCAGAAATTGTATTCGTCAAGGGAGTTTCATGCTGCACTTCTCTATCAATGAAAAGTTTCGAGCTGTTTTAGACGACCTCTAGGTGTTTCGATTCGAATGGAAATGGAATATGGCTTGGACCATTTCAACGTTTTACATACGTCACATCATTATGCCTGTATCCTCTCAAAATAAGAGAGAATCGCGTAAAAAGGGAAAGTCCATTTAATCCGCGCATTTTCGCGTTTAGGTAGAAAGCAAATTGTAGTGGCACGCATTCGATTCAATCCATTTCCATATCCTGTCGTGCGGTTGCCACGGCAACGGGAGAGGGTCGCGAGCGAGGGCGGTGGGGCGGCGGGGGGACGGGGGATCGAGAGGAGGAGTAGGGGAGATGGGGGAATTACGCCGCTGCGAGGCCTAATCACGGCCGCGATTAAAAATTCACAAAATTTCGGCCGCCATTGCTCTTTAATCAGTCAACCGTGTACACACAATGTCCGTCTGGCGTTTTAATTTTCACAACATGCATAAGTTATCCGTCAACAATGGCTTCTTGGTGTTTTTCCCTCGTCCGCCATTCTTCCCGGGAGGAAGGAAAAGGGGAAGATTACAGCGAGATTATCGGATCATCGCTTTTCGAAGGCAGACAAAGAATATTTTGTTTAGGCGAAAATTCACAATACAGAATATCCGAACATGAACTATTCATCATTCAAATCTACAATTCTCAACACACTGGTACTCTTCAAGAAGTTTCACGTATACTCTTGGAGGGTGTTTCACGTCTGAATCCCCGAATTGTTGTTTCATGAATAAAAATATTCAAGTTACTTACGCTTCTTCAGCAAATTCACACTTTAGTAAGTATTACAACGAAACGATGAAGCAAAGAGAGTTTCAATCGATTAAAACACTACAAGATATTTTAAAGTTAGAGAGTTTCACGCCAGAGCTGTTTCACATTTCATACGTAAATCTCATGTTTCAAAGAATTCTAAAAGCTTCATCGCGATTCGACATTTGGTAATGAAACTAGGTGAAGCCCACCTCTTTCAGCGAAACTTAAGTACTGTAATTATCCTAACGAAAGCTATATACGTAAACACCGCTTAGTTTCGTCGTCCGAGAGCTGAAACGACCTGAAAGCATCAATTTGCCGTTTTTAAACGGTCGTAGTGTCTAAGGGCACAAATAGGGCGTTAACGTAAGCCTATCAACGAACATTGTAGACAGATTATCGCTGTACACGACAATATCGATGGTTATCTGCTACGGCTCGAAAGACTGTAATTTGTACCGTTCAAACAACAGGGCGAGCGTTGCCAGACCTCCGGATTTGGCAGCTTTCCAACGATTATTACCCGCCTCCCCAGGAATAAACAAGTTTTTCGTCCCATGAAAATATTTGGTGTGACAAAGAGATGCTTATTATCAGGTCTGATGATAATAATTCCACTGGAAAATCTCAGCAATGCCAATGAATCGCTTCAATGGGACTCTATTCATGAATTTTCATGAAAATGTTCGATTCTTGGTGGAGTCTTTTTCACTTCTATATCGACCAGAGTTCGAATGAGAAGTGAAGTGTAAGAGAGAAGTGTCGTTCAGTATCTGAAGAGTCACTTGACCTCTGTTATGAATGCACTGAATTGGAACATTTGAAAAAAAAATCGTCACATGGAATTTAAGGTTGTCTTTCTGTTTCATTGCATTTTACTGCATCATCTGTATGACAATGAACTGGACCATACCGTCCACACCAAAAATAGTATTCGAACTGATATAATAATTGATGTAGCTGATGATCCAGTGTAACATAGAAATTGTTTATGAAATGAAGATACACGGTTGAGGTACGTACTGACTCATTAGTCTCATTCCTTTTGTAATGGTGATATTGTTTCAGACTAAAGTGCTATAATAGCGCAATGTGGATGTAATCTACTTTATTTTTGATTCAACAAGATTGATAAAGCTCAAAACAATGAGCGAAACGTCTCATAAAAGAAATATTACAGTATAGACAGTTGACCTGAATGAATCCAAACCCCAAGAAAATCCCTCCCCCAAAAAGTTGCAAAAAAGCAAGGATTCGAGAGATTATAAGAATTGAATATTTCTGTATGTATTGTTATGGATCTGTGACTCTGATTCGATATCTGGAATATACGACAGAAAACTCGAGAAAACTCCCCATGGTTGTTGCTATTCAACTCACTCAAAAATTACGTTGACAGGCGTCTCATTTTTTGTGAATACCTAAAGAATCAACGTGCTGCGTAGAGGCAGTATGTGCATCGCCGACTACCAGGACGCGATATATGTTCGTAACACGTAGAAAATACCATGGGAATGGGATCGTTTTCCAAGAAAAACACCGATGATGCCCAATATCTTGAATAATTTCTGTATAAGTCATTCGAGTTATACAGGATGTCCGTTTTGCAAGTGCCATTCTCGCTTTTCTTGATACGAAGTTGGTTGAATTGCTGCTGAATGATAATTTGAGAATTGAATATCTGTATTGGTTTTGAAATCATCGCGACAATTTTTTTCTTCGATTTTCATTGAAAATTTTTTCAGAGTGGTGCTTTTTTATGGAGTTTTTATCTATGGCATCGTCTCTCCAATGATGCTCAAAATGATGGAGAATCACCTGTCAACTTTGGTTTCTCTTGTGACCTCCATTTTGAATTTCAACATGATGTATCATACTTGGTGATTCAATATCACGCTTTCGAATTTCTATTTTTTTTAATTTTCGAAGGTTCGACGGTTAGTTTTGACTCAATTCATAAATGATTATGTTGTTAATTGAAACATTGAGAAAGAATTCGCAATATTCAAGGGACCCGGAACAAGAATTACACTTCCCCCCACCCCCTGTAACGAAAATTACCCGTCGCCAACTTGATCGAGCAGTTCATCTGGCCGGCTCGGCTCTCTTCACATCACAGCCAGCTCTATACGATGAGAGCGCAAATTTGCATTTTAAACAGGCCTCGGCTTCTTTTTGCTCTCGCTAAATGCAAATGGCCGCCGTAATGAAGCTGCCCCGAAGAGAGGGACGTGGCGGGGGCGGCAACGAGGGTGGCAGGGGGGTGCTCTCTCTCTCCGTATCGGAAAGATCGCCGATCTGAGAAAATGAGTTTAAGAGGGAAGTTTCGAGGAATATGAGGTTGGGGTGACGAAAATCATCGCCATGTTTTATTCGATAATGAAGAGGGTTGGGTGGTAGGGGGTGACGATGGAAAGCGTCGCGTGAAAACACAGCGAGGAATACTTCAAAAACCTCACTAACTGTTTTTTGTTCTTCTTATATCTTTTTGTACTTCGTTTTTCGTATTTTTTCGTTTTTTCTCTATATTCTGTGTATATTTAAAGTTTTTTCTATTTTTGTCCAATTCGTCCATTTAGACATACTGCTTGTATTTCCGGAAAAATATTACCTTAACCTTTCATCTGAATCTAAATTTTACTAGGATTGGCGAATAAACAAAAGCGATGCGTCACCTGGTGGCACTAAAAATAACTAAAAATGTTGACATAGTTCTTGTGTTTGCTATTATGTTTTGTTGATTTTATACCGAATTTGAATATTTGAAAGATTTTTGAACCATAAATCGGTAAAAATCAGACATCCAATATTGATTCCAAAAAAAAAGAGCAGAAAAACAAATACTATAAACTCATAATTCATTCCATAACATAAACCATTATCTTGTCAGCAGTAGAAGAATTCAATTTTCTTCATGATATTACATGCCCAGCATTCAAAATTTCTTCACCTTCATGAACACTTCTGAAAGTGTTTGTGCCTTCAAAGTACTCTAACTGAATCTTTCCATTCGAATCTAAAATCAAAACAAATTATCAGAATCCTGTATACATTTTGATTGAACCATTCACATCAACAACACTATTTTTTTTATGTACAACTTCTCACGAACGGAGACATCCTGTAATGTTCAGAGAACATCGTGAGAAGCAAGGGAAAGGAGGTAGGAATTGGTGTTCTTTTTAAATTTCTGAAGGTCATATGCCTCGGGGAACACCTCCCTGACCTTAAATTATTTTCAATATAATACAATGAATAAAACAAGTGATAATGCTTAACATTTTTAGAAAAATGAAAATACATACTCACACTTTGTTAACGGAGAAACACATATAACCTAATGCAATAGAACTATCCAATGTCAACATTTATGGTTCTGTGACTGCCAACTTTGGCGCTAAAATCTCCAATTAATTCGCCAATATACATTCATTCAATCAATCTGTCACCTCAAATTACTCTGTCTCTTTTGTTTTTGTCCTATTTTTATGTTTGTATTTTTTTTCTCGTCTGTTTTCCTTTCTTTTTATCTTTTCGGTCCATTCCGTTATTCAATTTCACTTTTTTGGAAAAATCCCACATATTTGATGTAAATCAAATTTTAAATTATAATCTTATATACTCTATTCCTCCTGTTTTTTTGTATTTGTTTCAATTGTTCATTTGTATCGGTTCATCTTGTACCAAAAACCTAGAAACATATGTACCATTATGTATTTTTTGACTTGTGTAATGATTTTTATAACAAAAAAACACTAATGAATTCTATTATATTCTACCATCTCGTCTTTTCTGATTCTCCACGCTCTTTTTTATATTTTTTGGCTTCTTGCCACTTTGTCAAATCAGAAATTCAGTTTTGCTTTTCTAGAAAAACGCTTTCTCAATATTCGATCTAAACTAGAAATTTTAAATCCCAAACAGATTTTCATTCATTTATTGATTTGTCACCTCAATTAAGTAAGTAATTTACTCACCTCGGATAAATCGTTGTCACCTTCGTTTTTTGTTTTATTCTTATTTTTCATCAATTTCTGTATCATTCGTATAATTTGTTGAAGCAGTACATTTTTATCAATTTGGAGCCACACTCAATAAATGATTGTTTGAAGTCACCACTACAATGATTTCATATTTGTATTTGGTTATTTCCTAATTCACTATTATTAACTGCTTTTATATTTTTGATTTGAATCAAAATCTGAATTTCACCATGAATAAATCGTTGTAATTGTGAAAAAAACAATCAGACCTGGTTCCTTGACATTGTTAGTCGTCGAACCTCCATCAACAACAATGTATGTTGATTTTTTTCAAGTTCTCAATGAATAAATTGCTGTCGCCAAAGCGAACAACCTTAAACTAGAGATTACTATCTCTCGATTCGTTCGTCTTTATTAAAAGCTTTTTGTGATGCTGATGGATTCGATTGGGTTCATCGTTAGAGTAGGTTTTGTCGCGTATTTATTGCTTTACATCACAGACATAAATAACGAGAGATGAACTGAGAGAGAAAGAGGAAAGAGACAGACAATCTTGGCGAAGAGGAAATTATATGATCATAAGTACTGTGTGAGGTTGTATACGATGATTGGAAGGAAAAACGCTGGTCGTTACTCTCACATAACGTAATGATCTACTTATTTTCACATTATCTTCCGAGTATTTTCGCTTTTTGTTACAAGGTAACACTTCGTTGAATGATACATAATTGATATGTACTGTCCAATGATCAACTTTTGAATCAGATTCTAGAAAAATATACTAGAAATCCGTGAGAGTTTCTAAAAGTTTCTGACGTCCGTTTTGTGCGAACTAAAAATCACAAATTTTTGGGAATTCTTCTGACGAACATGCGCAGATTGTTTCAATTGTTGCCAGAGCCACTTGTCAATTGTTTTCTAACCTAAAACCGTTTTGATATCTCGACTAGTGAGTTCATTCTGGCGTAGGAACGGTTGTTTTTCCTGGTTTCCGTGAAGTCTCTAACGAATAAGAAGCTATCGAGATGCGCATACTTACAATCATAAATAGTCACTGACAAATCCATGATTATTATGCATTGTAGAGTAAAGATGGCCATCTGAATTTTGTTTTGTCTGATGAAAATTGATTTTCAACTCCAATTAACCGATAATGGAAAAACAATTCGCCGTCTCGAACAGAAACCTTGCAAGTCAAAAGACTCGATTTCGTTATTGTTTTTCGCTATCAGGCGGCAAAGAAAAGTGTGGGGTTGACATATTGCCAATCGAAAATTGATTACATTTTCTTTCCACTCAAATACCGGCTACTAGGTTTCCAATAAGCCTAGTTATTATGTAGGCGAAACCACTTGCTAGAGACTTTTTATAAAAAATGGGCTAGTATGTTCACTGGAGCTGACCCACACAGAAGTTGAGTGGAAAGCAATTCCCTTGTTTAACATGAATTTCCCGCCTTTTATTAGGCGCCGCTGTTTTCATCCTGGAGCACGCGCCTTTCGAAGCTGGACCAATAGCGTTCCCCTCCTTCCCTCAGGTCGATGCAATTCCGACGGCGGACGTCGTTGACGTATCTCGAGCGTCGGGGACCCGCCCATGTGTAGATGAGGTTATCGCGCCGGAACGACCCTTCTTGATCGATGTGTTTTCGTTTATTTTTTCTTTTTCGAGTCGGCAGAATTTACATTCCCTTCGGGGGTGTTTGCTCTCGTTTGGTTGATAGCCAGTGGTATTTAGGTAGTTTCTCTGCAAAAATCTCAAATAAAACTTTGCGTACCATGTTCGCATGGAAAAAGTTTTATTGGTGGATAAAATCGAAAACTATGCAATAAATATTCCTAGCTATGTCTCAACCAATTGTTAATTCAGTTTTCAACTCGCTACTTTCTATTTTATACTAATGTTATTGAAAAATTACTATCTTCCTCAAATAGATAGTCTATAGAAGATGATACGATAGAAATCAAATATACTTCATGACGTGTTTTTGACTCGTCATTGTCCGTGAATATTTCCTTATGATCCTTCTCATAATTGTAAGTATAATAACTGTCAATGAGAATTTTGTTACCAAATTAAATAAATGTCGTTTCACAGCTCTCGATTCAAAGAATGCATTGAAATGATAACTACTATTTGAAAATGCCAATATCTTGAAAACTATTCAAGCTAGGTATAGGGAACCTTAATATAAAATGAAAGATAATCGAATTTTGTATTGTTCAGATTGAAAAAATACAGGGTGTTCTATTTAAAATTAAAAAAATGACATTGAATTTTGAACGTCCTGTATAATATCGGAATCAATAGCCTGAAACCTCTTCAATGCTTGGTCAGAAGGAAGGGATGATTTCTATACATTTCGATGTTATTCAGTCTCTAATTGTATCTACGGAAACTATTCAAAACTGCAAGAAAATACCGGGTGTTCCATTAAAAAAAACACAACTTTGATATGTCACACTTTTTGAGCCACCCTGTATACTTCAAAATAATTTCCTTTTGCAGCCTCAATGAATATACAGATAATAAAAAAAAGAAATTTCCGAAATATTCAATGATTTGGTTTACAGAGACCTTGTCGTATGTGGTGCCCCACCCTGTATATAACAATTTATATGTATATATATATACTCAATCCTCAATTGTCAGTGTTTGACAATATTATCTTGGTGAAATCGGACTCGTTTTTGGTGTACCTATTTAATGGAATTTGCAGTTCCTTCGGGTATAAACATCTCAGGTTTGGGGTAGTAAATTTTAATAATCAAATTGCACAAATGTTCATACTCAATAACATAACGACTCTTGCCCACAAGTCAGAGAAGGCGAAGAATCAAAGAAAGCGTCCCGTCCTCGGTCCAACCCACGGAAAAACTCGCACGCTTACCTTTCTGGCGATTTCCGTGCCTATTCAATTTGTTGAGTGCTGTAATCATTTGTTTCTACATAGTCTGAACAGTCGATAAATAATGGCAATCATGGGAGCGGAAAATTGTAATTTCAGGTATCAATTTACGCACGCAAGTCGACACCGTTCGCGCAACTTCGAAGACCATCACTAATTACAACAATTAATTACTAAGCAGATTAAAACTACTTATCCCTAATTGCTGGTATTATGCGCGCCTTTTTTTCCGCCTAGGCTCTCTCACTCGCTCCATTTTGCTCTCGGAAGGTTCTTGGCGAGTGCACTTTTCTTGCTGCCTAAATAACCCCCCCACAGTTCCATGGGCGTACGCAGATATTATTATCGGGGGGCAAGCTTTTATATCACCCGTAAAATGTCCAGTTTTGATTACATGGTGGCATTATGGGACCAGAGCGTTAAAGAGCGTTGAAGTAGATTTTAAGTACAGTGATTGAAAATACACTGGATCATTTTTTACTGTGTAATTTTTTATGTAACCGTTTTGATTTAAACAAACACGTATTCATCGTTTTTTCAGCGTAAATTTCCTGTCTTCAACAATAATGTTCTAAAAGAAGGTGGAATTTTGGTAGATAAAATCATCCAATGAACATATCTCTCAGTTTATACATCGTATGGTACGCAATGTGAACCTTCTTTCCATATTCATGTGCCACCCATGCTCAAACTCCTACAATTAATTACGCTTTATTACCGTACACGGGTTCTCAAAGATTTTAATTGCATATACCGAGCATCACGGATCGAAGATTCCAAAGGAGCGAATATTAATATTTTATAACGATGGACAGTTGTTGCAATACCATTTTGTAAAACAGTCAGTAATTTTGTTGCACAGACGTGTTCGTCGAATGTTTCTGTCAAGCGTTCTTCGTTTGGTGATTATTTGTCGTTCTAGGATAGGAGGATTGAGCATAAATTTTGGCATTTATATCATTTAGAATGTACAAAGATGTAATACATACTACGAACTATGATTTACATGAAGATATGGACAATACGACATTATAACAATTATATTTTGGTGTCCAATCTCGGAAATCTGCGATAGCTACTACGATATCCCAATTCGAAATTGATCAAAACGTATCTGAACTATGTTCTTGGAAATGTAAAAAAATCTTGAAGTTAGAATCTGATGAAATAAGTAGAAAAAATATTTCTCTCAATTCAATATTGCAGTAATTGATAGGTAGGGTTGTTTCTATTAGGAATCCGTGATATTTTTTGACGCTTGGATTGTGTACACTTGTGGAGTAGATGTTTCAAAAAATCACTGATTCTTGCAATAAACATTTGGTCATTCCAGCGCATTTCGAATTTGTTATCAACTAGTTGGGAGTATTCGCGGATTTTTTTGGAAATGCTTCTGACGATTATGTGCAGTTTGATTCGATTGTTGTCAACTCTGGATGTGATTGATTTCAATCAACCTTTCCACTGTCAAATTTATTCGAACGTTAAAATGACTATACATTGTTCATCGTGATTTTTAGTGAGGAATTGAAATAAGTATGACTGAACAAAGCGAAGCAATTCTTCGAATCAGAATCATCCAGCGTTTCAGCGTGAATCCTCTGACAAATCATTGGTGGTGAATATATTATTGTTCACTGGATACATCCCTTATATATTATAATGTAATGAAATCAAGTCAAACACCTTATTTTGTCAACGAAAAACTGCAATTCATACAACACCTTCAATATTTTGGAACAGTATAAGAGCCTCCTGAATGGATACCAAAAGTTCTTCATGATCCCCTAATGGACCAATCAATTAGATGATTCACTCTCTCTCTTCTCTCTCTCTCTATCTAAAAGTTCCTCTTCAGAGCAAAAAAAAAAGAATTATTTCATCAAGTCAACAACTATCACGAAGAGACTGAGCAGAAACAACATTTCGTGCCTCATCCGACGGAATATGGGTCGAAAATAAAGTAGTGCAAGTGTCGCGTGACATGATTAAAGATGCTTTGAGAATCGCTCTGTCTCTCTCATGCCAAAGTTCCGGTTTCCTTTGAAGCTACCGGAGTATCGTTTACTGTTAGTGTTTTCGATGAATCTCCGTACGACTGAACTCGAAACCTTTCTTGCTCAGTTCGAGAGAAAACAATCTCGAAAAGTCAACGCGATAGTTGGTCCGGTGTAGAACGTTTCTTTTAAATAATGTATATGTGCTTCTGTCAGCTGAATATTCCTGAGAAAATTTCGCTCAAAATCCAAAGGGAATGAAGGATAGTGGTAGAATCCTGGCCAGGTTGAATATGCAACCGCGTTTATGAATAAACATCGTCGCTAGATTTATTTGGTCGCTATTCCAGTTCTATTTCCTGTCCACGCCTTTTGTATATTCATGCGGACATGATATTATCCATGCCCTTATCAACTCATTTGCATGTGCAGCTAAAACGCTACATGATAGTATAGTAAGGGAGTTCCTGCAAAATATCGTTCAGTATTCGGTCCGACCATGAGCTTTCAATCCTATCTCCTCAGGGTTAGTCAGGATTTTCGGAAGTATTCAAAATTCATGTGATGAATTGAAATATTAATTTTCATACGGTTTAATATCTCGAGAATATTCTCTAAAGATTTGAGGCGAATTCAATGAATACTTTTCGAGCTCTCGAGCGTCTCGAACGTTGAATCTTTCAAAATTATTCAATTGTTTTTCCTCAAATTTTGGTGAAGTCAAGTCGCAACATCGTGTAATGAAGCTGTACTTTTACTTTAGTGAAATAATATAATTTAAGAACAAAATAAATATTCAAAAATACAATTTTCCTGCGTGTCTAACTACCCTTAACTCCGCATTGATATCATTGTTGTCTTTCAAATATTTTTCTAGTGGATAACGTAACAGATGTAGTAGCAACAATGTGGTTACTATAAGAATATCAATGACGTACACGATGATATTTATTTGCTTTGATAATGTAGCAGCTTTTTCTAAAAGTGTAAGCCTGTGTAGAATTATCAACAAAAGGAAATGAAAGTGACATACTTTTATCGATGTTTGCTATATTGTAATGGAGCAAACAAACGCCCGCTGTCGAGTTTATCTGCTCCGAGACTTAAACTGGAAACTTTCTTTGCAGGCCGGGAAGATGGGACTGGGACCAGCGACGACCCACATGCCCTTCTTCTGCCACAACGGAGACCCATTGTCCCAACCGCCCCCAGCCCATATGGGAATACCTCCATACCAGCTCGACAGTAAAGGAGCAGCAACGATGGGTGAGTACCAAAGTCGTTTAGTCCTCGGTCCGACCAAAAACTCACCGAAAAAAAGGCCAAGTATAATATATGAATGGGTGAGATCAGTAATATTAGGAAAAAATATCACGGCATTCAGGGCGATAAGGAACGTACCTATTTTTTGTCATGATAGTTTTGCTAGAATGATTTCCCCAAGTGGGAGTGAGATTACGCGGAAAAGCACAGCGTTGTGACGTCACAACTGCTGAATTACCAAAATTAAAAGAACTAGCTAATCACTGAACTCCTTGACATCAATTGATCACAAAAGATATCTGTGGTCCACTAAATGAAGTTTATTATTTCTAGTTAAAATTTGATCAACATTTATCCTCAGTCAATAGTTATCCAATTTTGGTATATACATGTTTCGGAGTATCGTTGAAAAAATAGACAAGCATCAACACCGCACTCTCTGGTGATCTGTCACAACTATCTTATTCTCAAAAATAGACTATAGATTTTAGAACCTGAATAATGCATTTCGTGATCAAAACAGAATATAGAAAACATGAAATTTTCAGTCACTTCTAAAGATCCCAAGAAATCGAGGCAGAACATTGATAAGAAACAAAATGATATTGCTGAAATAAAACATGACTATTTGACTGTAATTTACACAACACTTGGTGCTACTTCTTGTATTGTACATGATCAATAATCATATAAATCCTTATCACCAGTGCCAGAATGATGATCTGCAACAACAATACTTATGAATCCAGTACATACTGAACGCCTCGACAAATTGTACAGCTGGCACAGTATCAACAATTTTGACGTCACAAGGAGCGTAAAGTATTGACAAATTCAACGTTTCAAAAGTGGCATTTTTCGAGATATCTCATGATATAATTTTTTATATACATACATACATACATACACATGGGTACACTTTTGTGTATTTCATTATTTTTAATGATATCGTGATCTCGCCTATCGGTTAAGGAAGAGCAACGTCGGTCCGGTAGCGAGTATTGAAGTGGCTGCCATTATCCTAATTATCCTCGGTCGTTTGCATATCACGCGCCGCTCCTCAAAGGACTAGGAGGTGTTTTCATAATTCGAGACTCGAACCCGCCTCTCTTTGAACTCGAATCTAATTTTCCGCCGCCGCACTGCCGTTTCTCTCGTCGTCGTCGTCTCTTCAACGTGTTGTTGATTTTTCTTTATTCGACGACGGCATTTTAATTGTCTTCCTTTTCGATGATGCCCAGCCCTCAGAGTGGCAATTACGTATGGTAAATACGGTTCGTTGCGGAATCGGCGAACGCCGTCGTTGGTCCTTCGAGCCGTATCCAATTCGGGCAAATGGAAATTGGCCCGCCAAAACTTCACCGGGACTCCTGGAGTGGAGTTGCGCGTCCTGACTGGGTCGATAAACTCCCAAATGAACTTTGCAGCTCGATAATTGGTCCTTGGTATCGCGAATTCCACCTGTTTTTTTATGTCGTAATCTCGCTCGACAATCCTTCGCGAGCCCCTCAATTGGCATTCTCGGATTTCGTAAGATCAGGCGGAGATTTGGCAACGTTCTACGTGACGAATCGAAGGAATACCAGGCCAGCATAGAATTCGATGACGTTTACAATTGCCAAGCTCAACTGCGATATTTACATGCATAATTGGCAGTTGGGAGCACGCGAGAACAGAACAGTGTTAAAGAACGGTCTTCGAGATGATTGGTACGAGAGGCGAGTAGTTTATCGTTTGAAACTTCTCTGCAGTCGAACATAACGACGCAGGTGTATTCCTTACAAGTTTTTTTCTTGCATTCAATAATCACCATTTTGAACAACGGAAACTCTTTGGGCAAATTGGGCGGTACACGTGTCGGCCTAAGAGGCCTACCGCATTAATTAGAGAACAGTTTTTGTCATTGCCGCAGCTCACCGAAAATATAATTGCCACACTTACGCCCCGGATCGCGAGTCACGTGACTGTCGTGGCCTCTCGTTAAGCCTCGGATTCATGCATATACAGGCTTTTTCCCGCGGCTTCATTCGCATTGAAGCCATTGAATAAGTATCGGACATCGTTACAATAGAAATGAATCAACTATCTTTAATTCCTCTTTAAATGCAGCTGAAAATTTTTGAGAATTACTACATACAATGAAGATTCGAATACTTAAAATATACCTTATTGAAATACAACAAATAGAATTTACCATTATGATCAAAAAGTAAGCTTAAATCGTCTCTAGAGACTCCCGGCCAGTAATTTTTTTCTCTAGGTTGCTTGGATTGTCTATATAGAACATTTGACAAGCTTCAGATCGTCAAAAGGTTCAATTATCTTCGAGTTGCGCGTTTTTCTGAAAACAATCAAGTGAAATTTTCGATTTTCAAAATAGGTGATGTTGTTGAGCAAAGAACTTACATAAAATTTTGTTTGCAGAACGGATATTCTTGTGCAAACACGCACTAACGTTTACTGACGAGGGCCACGTCTAAGAAAGATCTTGCTGATAGTATTGGAATATCATTTGATACATCAATCATAACCATTTTGAATAATGTTTTTGGTCACAATCGCGTTAGGACTGGCGCGAACAACTTTTGATTCCTTCATCGCGATAATGCACCATGGCATGTACTGCATTGGTTCATGATGATCAGTTGAGTAGTTTTCGCGTGAAACTCTGACAAACATTCTTACATTCACATTCATAGTGCTAGTTGAGATAGGAATTGTGACCGATCTCTCTCAAAGTTTTCGTCGTATATTACACGACTTCATTATAATGAAAATCGGATGAGAGTATGCAGAGATTGCCGAGAGGAGACTGAAGGGGTAACGTAATAGGGCACCTGTCATCGCTAACAATCGAGTTTTGATTTTGGATGGAATGTCATTTCGACACGAATGAGTTAGAAAGTCGAAATCTGTGGCCTCACGTGTAGACGACCACCACATCAATAATTGGTCCTTCGAGCCGGATTTTCTGCTTTCCCGATTTGGCAACGATCGATGAGTAATTTTTTGTTCATCTTCTTTGCATTCGTCTCTCGCCCTATTAGTAGTATACATCGCGTACGTTATTGTGCAGTATTTGGTTAGTCATTAAAACCGCATGAGTGGCGAGCGGCCGCGTGTCGAGAATAATGACGAGATCGCCCCTTTCCAGGGCACGTATGCGTGCCTAACGTTCATGTGACCCGTGAAGCGACAGAAGGGTACTGAAGAGATCTCTGTTCCTCGATAATGATTATTCGGTAGTCAGTCGAACTAACGTTTTTAGCATGCACAAATCACGACCTCAACTGAAAGAGTTGAGAACACAACACTCCAAAATGAATATCAAACTCAACTATCAAGTGGAAAAACCAGTCAGCCAATAAGCATACTCATACTCTCAAAAACTCAAGAGAACGTGAAACAAAACTGATTGATCATAGAACCACTTCAAGGTCCCAATTTTTAGAACCTTCATCAAAGGTAGAAGCATCAAAACCTAGATCATTCAGACCTAAACTTTGATAAAGAAACCAATGAAATCAAGTTCGAGTCATCAAATACCATCACCAAAACTTAAGGAAAACACTACTTATTTGACTTGTCCTTGTCTTCCTGATCTTTGAGCTAATCATGAAGCCTTTCGACTTCTTATTTGGTGCACGATCTTCACATATTGTGGTGCATTGATAATAATCCTTGGTGTTTGGTTCTGAGCTGATTTCTGCAAGTACTGATGATTGTTTTGATGAAGAAAGTCGATTTGGTATTCAAGTTTAGCTACTGCACCTGTTGTGTCTGTCGAATCTCATTGAGGCCTAGTCCCACAGCTTTTCTGTTCTTTTATCTTTCGATGATGTTTTTCTCACCTCTTTTTCTTGCCCAGATCAAGTTTTGCCTTGAACCACCGTTCGGAGTTCGGTCCGACCAAACTACCACATCGCCTCTCTCTCGTTCAGCTTTCGGCCCGACCGGAACAATTAATCTCAGTTTGCTTCCTTCTGCGGCCTATTTCCGATTGATCTAATCGAATCAATCTTTCCGGAAACGATCCCAATCATGGCCACCCTCCAGTCCTTCGTCCCCGGTATTAAATACGCCCACGTATTGAAATCCATCCGAGTATCAACAAGTATATCTGAAAGAAGGATTGAAACGGAGCGAGAGGGTGGAAAAGGGACATGGACGTCGTCGTCATTGAAACGTAACGTGCCATACGGTGTCCCCTATTTTGTCCCTTTTCCACCCCGAAGGTTCGTATATGACCCTCTGTAGGAAAAAAATATGATATCAATCTGTGCATACAGAGTGTACAGGGTGGTCAGAGTTTCAGTGACAATAGCCTTAGGCATTAATTCAGTTTTCAGTTTCAAAATTATTGAGAAAGTGGTTTGTATTCTTTTTATTGAAATTCTAGAGATTGATAAGGAACGACAAAAAAACTCAAAGTCTTCTCCACACAATAGTAGGTATTCTTTAATTATCAAAAAGGGGAAACATTAATGCAGTAACATTTTGTGTTCACTTCCTGTTGTTACAATGTATTCAGTCTTTTTTGTGTGACTTGGGGGTTTCATCCTATATTATTTCGTCCATATATGTAATGACTTCGTTTATATCCATGCGTGATTTTTAAACCTAGCATTCTTCAAATTGTAGTGACACTGATGATGATCACAGCGTTGATCGAAACATGTTTTTGATAATTAAAGAATACTTACTATTGTGTGGAGAGGACTTTGAGTTTTTTGTCGTTCCTTTTCAAAGTATTTCACTCCACTTTGAGCTATGGACTATCTCCGTCGAATGAATTCTAGAGATGTAAAAAAAGTTGAAACAATTTTTCTGCATTGAAATTCTCAAATTTGAGGACTTCTTCGTGTCGTCAGAACTGATAATACTGGGTGCATGTCAGAGTTGTCAACTGTACTATTTTTTTCAAGCTTCTGATGATATTTCTTTCAGTTACGTAATCGAAAAAAAAATTGTTTCGAGACGATTTACACTAAAATGAAAATCTCTTATTTTATGATTCTTTTGGATATTGTCCACATTTTTTCTCTAGCATCTTAGCATCTCTAGCAATGGCTGATGAATTCATTTGGCGCTCATTTATATACAATAAAATTATGAGAATATTTTATACTTTTTATTGACCAGGAAATATAGTTTCCAATTTTAATATCAGTAATACGAATGCGTTCGTTTTTCAGAATACTTTTCAACCATTTATAGATCGAAACTACAATATTGCTCTCATAAAAAAAAATTAACTATCGCTGTCCACGTTAGCAGTTAGCACGTTAGCACGTCACAACGCTTGTTTTATTCTGGCAAAACGATTGCGCCAATTTTTTTATGTTTGTTTCTCAACGTTCTGTCGTGTTTTTTCTTATCAGAGATCTCGCCTATAACGATTTTGATTCATTCTTTCTCATCCAGAATTTTCTTAAACGAGCAGTTTTTGGTTCTCATAACGCTTGGGTGGTAATAAATTGAATAAAGTACCGAATCGCTGTCAACACGTGTACGATATGGAAAAGCAATAAGGAGGATCTACTTTTCCGTCCTGTCTCCGGCAATATAATGCCTGTTTAATCATTTTCGGCTTAAAGGTGGGTCGGTTGCTCGCATATACGAACGTTGCTCATTTCGGATTTGGTTGACATACTCGAATAGACAGGCGATTATTATTAAGCTAAGGCAGACAAAATGAAATGAGGAGTATTAAGTTATTGAAGGGATTATTACGAAAAGGTAGAGGAAGACTGTTCCATCGATTTTAGGTCCTTGTCAGGTCTGGATAATTGTGGAGGAGGGGGAAAGATTAATGGGAGATAAAGTGGTGAAAAAATATTTTGATAGATATTCAGTTACGTTGTTACACTAGATGTGATATTAATACCTGTAAGAATACTTATGCCTTTATTAGCGAAGTATTCTTCACTAGTTTTTTTCGATTATATGGTTGCAAGAGAAAACTATATCTCTACTCGTGCTAATTTTTCAATCAACTTTTCATTTGTCATTGGTTCTCTCAATAACTGAGTAAATGTACTGAACGCATTATTCAGATATAGAATATCAAGTTGTTCATCAGCTTCATGTTGATTTGTTTCAACACCAAATGACTCAAACCTTGTTCTGTTATGTTTCCCACAAAACCTATTTTCGATAGCGTAACACATTTTGGAAAAACTGGAATTTGTCTGATCTGACCAAATTAGAAGATTGTATAGTTTGGTACCTGAAACTATCGAACACGTCCTATGCAATTGTCAGACACTGAACCACACAAAAATATGGCAACCAGGGAATCTGATTTTAACCTAGAGAATGTGGAGACCTTGAAACCTAATGACTTTTGTGAATCATTCGAAGTGCCTAAATGTCTTTCAAGGTATTGTTATTATTTCCTAGGTCTGTATCGTTCTCATCATTTTTCTCCTCTAAAATCCCAGCTCCTCACTCAATGCGTTATCGAGAATATTCAGAAAAAAATATTTTTTGAATTTGCAAGACCCCCTTGGTAATTGCTAAACTACTGCACTGTCTACCGCCCAGTACGCCAATTTGTAGTGGCAAAAACCAAAATCTATAATTCCTCAATTTATATGCCTGACTTGAATCATACCGGAATCGTGGCTTATTCTTTTCCGAAAATCGCTTGTCATCAGGGATCGTAAAAATTCAAGTGGTGCCGTTTTCGAGTCTCACTCTGTGTGCGGGTAGAACGAGTTCGGTTTTTTGGGACCTCCGATTTCGATTTGGTCAATACCGATGTCGAATCCTTCGCATATCAATTGTTGTAGTGTACAGGGTGTTCTGAATACGTAGCAAAAGACGCAACGCAATATTTCGCAAATCGCTTATCGAACGGCTAATATTTTTCGAAGGTGAAGAAATATCAGATCAGCATGGAATTTCTCCAGATTTCTTTCAATAATTTTGAGTGGATTCAGTGACAAGAATCTCATCGAACAAATTTTGTGTGGGTAGGAGAGACGTTCAAAATTATGAAAATTTCACTTTTTAAAAAAATGGACCAGAAATAAGGTCCAACATCAGGTTTTTTAAAGATTGTGAAAAGTTTCATCGAATGAATTTTGTATGACCAACAGTCGAAGTCAAAAATTACAAAAAAAATTCAAATAAATGGTTCAATATTTTGTGAAAAGAGTGTTGAAACTTCAAGGAACTATATTCTTGTGAGTGTATAATAATTTCATATGTTTACCTTTTTTAGGGTTCACTTGGTTCGAAAATTCGTATATTTTAATGTTCCCCTGTTGAGTAAAGAAACAATAAAACAATAACTTTTCCTATAGTTCGAAATTTCGCGATATCATTGTTGTTAATTATTTGAAGCTAGTAATGCATTGCTCATTACTTATTCCTTGTTTGTTTAATTTTCAGTTACGACATATCGAATATCTATTCCAAAATTGAGCAGCTATTTGATTCTTAGCTTCAAAGATAACCACGAGAGTTATCCTGACAGTATCCTACACCCTGTACAATTTGCATATGCATTTTGCATACATTCGCGCGATACAATGAATATAATGCGGGAATAGACAAAGCAGAGACAATATCAATTAGGTCGGGTAATAGTGGCATGTTTTCAAAACGGCCGTTCTTCATGACATACATTGACGCTAAATGTATGCTATTTAAAAAATACGGGGGGCGTTTCGAAGTCTTACCGCAAGCCAAGCTAATAATTTCGATGCGAATGACTGCAAGGCATTTGTGAAAATTTCATTCAATAATAACATTTTTTTTGCTCGTTCTCTCTCTTGGCACTTTAATGATTGTTTAGACAGGTGTTTGGAAATACCTGGAACTAGTGGAAAAAATTCGCTGCTGATTGCGGACTCTCAGTGTGTTATTATGTTACTGTGCACAGGGTGTTTCTCTGTATACAAAACTATATTCGTCGTTTTTTATTTCAAAATTCGAAACATTTCGGGCATCTTTAGAAACTATACTATACTCACTCGCGATGATTTTTATAGTTCCTTTTGACTTTGACACGAGTTCCTATGATTCTTCATCTTTCATGTCTATGCCGGATTTCTATGCAAGAATGAACGCTCCTGAAAGTTCTTCCACTCATAAAATCTTCTCATAAGTCCCTTAGAGCATTCAATAAATCTCAGCTTCACATATTTTTTATCGAAAAAGTTATTCAACAGTTCCCGCACATTTTCATTCTAGGATAACTATGTGATGTGAATCAACTGCTGATGCTCTTAGGTTATGTTCATGAGAGTTTTTTAGGTTGGCAGTGTATTTCCAACAGAATGAATAAAGGCTACAAAAGTCTCAAAAGGGTTCTTATACAATTTTTATTTTTCGTAACTATATCCATGTTGAGTAAAATGTAGAAAAACATTAATGTAGTATTGTATTCTAAATAAAATAACATGCAATTTTGACTGACAATACACAGGGTATGTCATTTGAAGGAACACTAGTACGAATTAGAACAATTGCACTATTTTTCAGTGGTCTCGTAGAATAACTCGGACACCCGGTATACAAATTTTTCATTTCACTATGAAAAATGTTTAGCAACTTCTCTATCAAATATGTTTCTGAGACTTTCCAAATAACATCAATAGAAGAACAATAAGTTTTTTTTTCAAAAACTTGATGGGTCCTTTTTATGAGGTACCGCCACTGGAATTTCACTTATTTGCGTTTAGAGTGTTTTTGCCAAAAAAACTGAGCAGTTTTTCGTCTTTTCGGTTTCGATTACAATATACTCAGTCGGCCGATACTTCTCGGAAGACAGAAATAAGATAATTGTTCGGTTTTCGATTCTTGTTGAACAAGATTCGTACGTAATCCGTAAATAAATATATTAAATAATTTGAATTCGCGAAGATGAATTTCCAAGCAACCATCACAAAAATGCTGAAAAGTTCCATCGAGGGGGAAGTGATATACATTGATAAAACACTTTACGAGGAATACGAATTTAACAATAATGATAAACTTGGGAAATTGGAGTTTGATTTGATGACGCTAGCTAAACTAGGTTGGTACAATTCATTTCTATTGTGATTATTACCAAATTATATTTGGATTGTCCTGAAACGTATTGAATATATGGTGCAGTTGAAAAGTTTCAGGACAATTGCAATCGAATAACTTTTTTAGGTCACTTTTCAGTAAAACGCTGAGAATGGCGCCTTCCAAGTAATGTCATCATCATTATAACTTTTTTCTTTCATTAACCAAAGAAATTTTCCAATAAATGAGAAATGACACGATGCCATATCAGGCAAATACGGTGGTATCTTTCGTTTCGGAATAAAACTAGCGAAAATCTGTCTGAGGCCCAAATTTTTAGCCAAAATACTATCAATCGATACTCTGGATATATGTAATTCTGATGACATGCATTCGAGCGATTATTTTGACTATTTTTTTAACGCACAATTTTCGTTTTTCTTCTCTTGGTCGACTTGTTCTTCAAATAGTCCCTGCCCGCTTGAAAACGTCAAAAATTTATCAGGTACACGGCTACGGGTTGACAATCATACCATGAACTTTATCATTCGATGAGTTTCGGTTACAGTTTTACAAAGTTTGAAACAACTTTTTTTGTCCTTCGTTCGATGCTATTCTTGGACTGACATTCAGCGTGATATCTCAGCTGCCAGACTTTCAAATGTCATCGAAATTGGATACAACATCGCTGAAGGATGCAGAATCGAACAACGAGAATTGCACCTCATACATATTTTTGGAATATTTTAGGAAGACGATTTTAATAACATGCAACCTCCGTATGAATCACCCTGTATAAAAATTTTCTTTTCAGGTCTCACTCGACCACCGATGTACCCATTTTCTGCTGGTCAATACCCCTACCCCATGCTCAGTCCGGAAATGTCGCAAGTGGCGAGTTGGTGAGTACACTTCAAGCTTTTCACGCGATTTTTCACGATCTTCCACGATTTTATTTCGCCTTCGCCAAAGCTGATTAAAGCGGCTTTCTTTAATTGCTCCAGCAATGGGATTTTCTCGGACACTCGAAGCGGTCGAGCATCGTGAAAAATCCGGGAGGAAATCGAAATGGCAAGTGTTAAGAGGATTTTCCAGTGTATGTTAGTGCTTGCCATTTTCATTTTATGGGATTTTTTCACTAGCGCACGCTATTTATTTGTAATTAAATTCATAGCACTCAACCAAAACTGCTCAATCATAATCGATATTTAATTAATTTTCTCGAAACGTTCCCCATATGACATGACAAAACTTTTGACTCGTTCAGTAACTGTAACTTTTCGAATGGCACTATAATAAATAGCTTTTACTTGAAATAAATATAGTTTGTAAAAACTAAGAAACATGCTTTGATGATGAATTGAAAATGCGAAGATAATCATTGATATAGAATTAAATTGATTAAGAAAAACATTATTATTGTAGAAAAAGGGTGAGACGCTTTGAAAAAACTGATCTTTGTAGCACCAATACACTATGCATAATGAAGAAACCAAAAAGAAGCCAAAAAAAAATTAAACTTGTTATCCAAATTGAGTTCAATATTAAACTGATATATTATGATTAATTAATTAAATATAACTATATCTACTCAGTAGATTCATTAGATATTAAAAATTAATTGAAAGAATATACCTATCAAATGGAAGATTTGTTCAGTTCAAATCACAATCCATTATTAGGAATTATTTTGAAAGTAGCTCCTTAAAAAGCACAAAAAAAAACGTCTTCTTATTTAGTTGGTCAGATAACCAGCCGCTGAGAAGGCAGATCATAGGCAGTTAAACGAAAACTGTGAAAGTTCGCCTTTTTACCCTTGGACTCAAAAAAAAAATTAATTTTCTTCTTTATTAATGTCTCCAAAGAATTGCAACGGCAGCAGTCTATGATCAATTATTTATGATCTAGTGCAATCTCGTTGAACTCGCGAGATCTCGCCCTTTTTTCGTCCGAGATCAATCGCGCTAAAAATGCCGAAATCTCGCGAGGACGAGATTGAATTCCCTGACAAACATTCTCGTTTTCACATAATATCAGCAGGGATTATCTCGATTTTTTCTTCGTAGGCACACCCCCAGCATGTACCCCTTGTCGCCTGGCGGCGGCTTCCGCAGTCCGTATCCTTCAGGGCTGCCGGCAGCCCTTTCCGGGGGCGGCGGGGGCGGTCTGCCGACGGACTTTTACAGGTTCTCGCCGACCGGCCTGATCCAGCATGCGGCCGCTGCTGGGCTGTCGCCCCATCATCACCACCCGCCCCACCATCACCCGCCCCATCATCACCCCTTGGCCGGATCGCACCATGCCATCGTCACGCCGGGGCCCAAGCAGGAACTGCCTGATCATCTCAATCACAGGTGAGGAAAAATCGAGATATTTTTTGAAATTTTTGGTAAAATGTTTTAAAAATTTTCAGTAAATTTCTTGAACTCTCTTATATTTTTAAAAGATAAAATTAATCACAAATTTATCTTAGAAAATGTTTGTGAAATTCTTCAAGAACTATTCTTGAGAATTTTTAGATATTTTTAGAAAATATGTTGGCATGGAAAAAGTTTTGGAAATATTCAATGAATAATTGAAACTTTTAACAAAAATCTGAAATTTCAAAACTATTTCGAACATTTTTGACATGTTTTTGGACAGTTAAAACATTTTTGATATCTGAATAGGTTCCCTTTTAATGACAGTTCCGATTATAAAAAATCACTGAATAATTTTTTTCACAAAAATATAAGAAGTTATTGTAGAAAAAGGGTGAGACGCTTTGAAAAAATTGATCTTTGTAGCACCCAATACAATATGCATAATGAAGAAATTAATTACAATTAATCACAAATTCATCTTAGAAAATGTTTGTGAAATTCTTCAAGAACTATTCTTGAGAATTTTTAGATATTTTTAGAAAATATGTTGGCATGGAAAAAGTTTTGGAAATATTCAATGAATAATTGAAAATTTTTACAAAAATCTGAAATTTCAAAACTATTTCGAACATTTTTGACATGTTTTTGGACAGTTAAAACATTTTTGATATCTGAATAGGTTCCCTTTTAATGACAGTTCCGATTATAAAGAATCACAATTTCATAATTTTCTTCACAAAAATATAAAAAAGAATTTCAAATGTCATATCGAGATAAGCTTCAAAAAATATATTTTTCAAAATTATAAACATACATGAATATTTTGAAGGCATTAAATAATTTCACAAAATGTTCCAATCGAAAAACTTTGGTGATTGCCAACTGAAATCTCCTGAATTAATTTCTGTCTTTAAAACGCCATGTACCCAAATGAAAACTTTCATAAACATCTATTTCAGCCTTCATACCTACCAATAACTTTACATATCACTGATAACTCTTATATTGTACTGATCATCGTCAAATCTTCGTATTTTTCGCACTAGCTTGACAACATCGCAATTTATGGAGAAACAAGAATTTTTTGCTGAATTTCATGATAAAAATATACTAAGTGTTCTATTTTCAAAAGTTCAAGATTTTTTCGATTAGACTGACCTCCCTGCATATTTCATTTTTTATTCCGGTTTCTACGAAATCACTTCTGGAAAAAAAGTGTGTATAGATGTTATGAACTTTCGAAAAATTTCAAAAAATGTTTATGAAATGTTCAAAACTTTTTAGAAATGTTGAAAATTATGTGATAGAGTAGTAGATTTTCGAATTACATACAAAAAAAAAATCTTTGAGGACTTTGTGATCGAAAACAATTATCGCCAGAACGAATTGAAAAATCGAGAATCGCGAAGCGTCCGTCCCTGCTCCGCAGATCGACGTCGAGACGGTATACCCGGCGGCGGCGTCGTGCCGCCTCTCTCGGCTCGTACGAGATGCGGTCGCTAAGCAACCGGCCGGCCAATGGCCGCAACGTCGATAACCAATCTTGGATCTCATTTCCCGCATGACCGCCCCCTTTGCCCCCCTCTCGTTGAGGGGCCGCTGGCCGGGGGGGATTATTGCGCGAGGGTAGAAGGACGGCGGCGGTAATCAGCGCGCCGTGGACGGCCGCCGTCAAATATCGTCGGAAAATTGGTCAGATTTTTTTTTTCCATTTTCAGCTGCAATTTATCATCTGAAAAAATATAAGGTGCTATTCAAGAGTTCCAGGACATTTCCAATGCATAACGTTTTCCTCTCAAGCCAAATGAAGTTTTCAAAAAACGTGATGCGGTGCCATGTCAGGCAAATATTTTTTTTTATAAACACACAGTATTTGTTGGCCGGTCTAAACGTTCTTCGTTTTCCGAGTCTCCTCCCACCCCTTCGAAAACGTTTTCGGCAATGAGATAAACAATCATCACGGTGACTTACTATTCGATCTGAATCAAAGAATATGATTTATCACTTCAGGTCGAACAAACTCAAGACTGTAAAAACTGTTGCATGTTGCGAGAGATATTGAAGAAATAAAATACAATGAGAGAGGTGAATCTGAGTTGACGCGAAACAAAAATATGTTCATCAAATATTTAACTAAGAGGACAAAACCTACACAACAATGACGAATGATAAGAAAATTTAAATTAACATTTTTAATACTTCTCATCATTTTCAATTAGAACTGGGAAAACATTTCATATTCTTCTTGAGAACCGTCAGTTATAAATCTGCAAAACCAATCATTATCGAATCACTAAAATCGTATACAAAGCGATACTTCAAAAATATTATTCAATGATGTCACAAATGTAGAAATAGTATATAAAGAATGCACGAAATATTTCATCAGAGTTAATTTTTCGTACAGGTTCTAAGCTGCAAATCATGTATTCCTTGAATTTTACCCATTAAATAATTCTCGTTCTTGTTTCATACCAGAATTGCATTTTACAATAGGGAAAATCTCAGAATGGTAAACGCTTTCTGTGGAAAAATGTACGAAAAGGAACATCGTTGAGTTGGTATGAAAAAGTTTTCATGAACAATTCGCATTCACCATACTTTTACCTTAACACAATAATTTCCAGATTTTTGATTCAAAAACTGAGAGCTACTTAAAAAAGAACGCAGTGAGACTATGAAACAACGTTATTTTCGCAATTGCTTTTCATTTTCGCTCGCTTCAAAATTGTTTTCTGTTATTACAGTGAAGGTGCATTTGTCGTTTATTCATGCACTCATTATTTCCGACATTTCAACACCTCCTTTCTTGACTATAATAGATAACTATGAATATTCCGGGTGATGACAGACACGACACGCATTTGTGTAGGAATGAGTAGATGTATGTTACTATGGCGGGCACTTATAGGCACTTTGGGCGAGCCCTCGTGATAATTTCTAATGCCCAAATGTCGCAATAACTGTCAGGGCATTGTTTGTAAATCATCGCTCCAAATTGAAAGCGATTTCTAACGTAGATCAAACGATTATTTTAAATGCTCATAGGAATTATGTCGTTTGTCACTTCTATCCCTTACCTTGAAGAAAGCGAGATTTATAATTTTTGCAGCGAACGGTATGCACTGTTGGGGTATTTTAATGTTGATATTTTTCGTTTTCATCTTTAAGCGCTGTGGAAATTTCTCCTGTTCTATTTATTATTAAAAATTATATGTAACCACAAAGAAAAAAATATTTGCCAAACTTTTTTGTCATCTCGTTCCTACTCAAAAATCTACCAACTCAGTTCAAAGTCATTGTGAGTATTCTGTACGATAAAACAGAGCTTATAAAAAGATCTGTTTTCGAAATAAATATCAATATTGAGACTACCAACTCCATCTAGCTTCGACCAGCCGACCGGGCCATACCGGGCTCTACTATTCTCGCGGATTGCCCTCTATTTGTTCACCCTCCAACTACTCTTGATGTTGCTAGTGGCCGGAAGATGTCTTTGCCTTTCGTGTTTCGATCAATAATAGGATTTTTTAGGTCTGAATACTGCCATTTAATTCACTTATTCTAGGTGGATATTTACATCATATTTGGTGAATGAGTGTTCTTCATGTCACACCAAATCTACAGTTGATAACACTTCATGACGATGCCAAACTCATTAAAACATTTTTTGAATGAGTTCCTTACGATCAACTGATCTGTTTTATTTTTTATCGATTTGATCGAAAATCATTGGAAATCAAGGACCGATTTTTGTGTGGATCTACTATGAAAGCAGTGAATTATTGAACATGTAATTTTGTTGAACCATAATGATATGGAGAACGAAGATAAGAACCATTGTGTTCATTTGATTTTTCACGATATGATCATTAGTTTCCTCCACTGAATAAATTAATTACTGCATGTTTCCTCAGAAAAATCCAAAAATTCACCTAACAAAAGTGAATCCGGTTAATTTCCATCAATTTAATTCAGCTCGATTTGGTCGGCCAATTAGCGTGTTTCCTCTGCCCATTAGTCATTATAAAAGGCACATCGAGAATAAATCAATATCTATTTCTTTCTGCGGTGGTCATTTATAAAGTGTGACACATTTTTTTCGATCGTTTTTTTTTTCAGCATCCAATTAAACCGCTTAATTTATCGCCTCATTATTTTCAGAATCGACAACAATTTCATAGAGATATGTTGAAGGTAGTTGTATCAAACAATTTTTTTTTCACTTGAAGGTTTAGTGGTGAATTTTTTGTAGTCATCAAAATTTATCACTCGATTTTATTTGTATTAATGATAACGTTTTCATACATGTCTTATGATGTTTGTGAAATACCCTGTATCTAAGTGATTAGTCTGGGAATTATGATATTATATTGAAATAACAAGACAGAAATTTTGAATAACAATTTCACTAAAATTCAATAATAAAACACGTAGTTCCAAGGAAAAACTTGAAATTTTCAGATCAGCCTGAGAGAAGAAAATAATTATTATATTCGTACAGGAATTCGTTTAAATCAAGATTTCTAATTTCAAGATGATTCTCGAGATAGGGGTTCCGAAAATAATATGAAAAATATTCCAGATGAAATCAAAATGGATAAAAATCAACAAGCACTATGATGAAAAATTAAAACCGGAAGTAAAATCATTAAGTAAATCATCGTTACCGCGAAAACAATTGATATATGCGAACGTAAGTATTATTATCCAGAATAATTAGATATTAGTTAATATTACTACAAAGTAAAACAAAAACAAAATTTATAGCATGCGTTTGTAGATAACGAATAAAATTTCAAGATGAACTTTGAAATGTTCATATGAAATCTCAAATTTTCTAATTTTAGTAAAAATATAGTCGTATCGAGCCCAGGAAAAATTTTAAATTTTCGGAATCAAAAGATACTGGTTAAAATCAAATTCCTATACAGAATTAGAAAAGGGAATTCATTTTCAAAAAATTAGTAATCTTTTCATACAATTTTTGACAACAAGACCTTGCAATTTCGAACACAAAAAAGTGTAGAAACAAAAACCCCCCAAAAAATCGAAGACAAACAAAAACCAAACGCAACACCTCCACGAGGAGGCGCCGTCAGCAGATAAATCTAGGATCAATCCATCATAAGTAACGACGCGACATTTAACGAGCATCGCTATTTCCGTCTCACTCCGACAAGTAACAACACACTATCGCTTGCCCCATCGGACATTTCGACGTCCTCCCCGTCGAAAACGACGGCCGTCGCGACGCTTCTCCGCCACCAACAGTTTCCAACGTTGCATCGCAAAAATCCACCACACCACCATCGACATTTTCATTCCACGTGAGGAAAGTCCTTCTTCGTGTGTAAAGTGAGAGTGCGTGAGTGGACTGAACGACGTTTTCCAGAGACGGGAGGCTGTCTGCCATTTTCGCTATTGATTTTCCAGCCTGGGCGCACGGAAAACTTGTTGATTTGGCTCCCTATTCCGGCGCCACGTTTGAATTTCGGACTCTGGCAGCCCAAGCAGCGGAAATCTCCACCCAGTGAGGTGTTTGCTGATGTCCATAACCTCCAAATTATGGAAACTCTTGAGGAACCCCTGAACTTGACCGTGAAGAAAATGCCGATAGCCATAGTGGCGCCCTTCTCCGTGGCTACCCCCAAACCCTCCAACCAGCCCCAAAAATACCCCGAAGATTTGTCTTTGAAAAACGTGAACCACGCTGAACAGCTGAGGAAGTACCTGTGCAAGAACGAAGGGTCCAGAGACTCGTACGAAAGGAACACTTTCGACGGAGCACAACATAATAAGGTGTCGCACCAGGACAGCCCTTACAATTTCTTCAACAGCTTCGACGAGAAGTTTTTGTCGGTGTGGTATTTGCAGTCGATAGTGAACCAGAGGAATCCTTATGTTAGTGTGCAGCCTAGCTACAGGCCTAAGAGTGAAAGTGAGATTCCGTGTCAGTCCAACAAGATTTTGAATAATTTGTTGGATAAGAAGACGCGGAATAGTTCGTATGAGTTTCCCACTGATTTTGATGCGCTTATTAGGAATCAAGTGGACGGCGACAGCGGCGAGAAGAAAGGGTAAATACGCGTGAAAAATTAGCTGCAATATTTATAATATCCATGGGAAACTATTGAAAACAGGACAACAAAAATTATTCAATGATTTCTCCTTCCACTGTGAATATGAAAATGCCTGTTTATAGCGCAGTGACCTCGGTCGCTGATATCGATATTCCCAGTTTTCCATTCCTTGTTAAATTGGAATTATGGAATATTTTGATTTTCTGTGATGTGATTCAGAACGAATTTGTAGGCTAGGTAGGAATATTTTCGATAAAGACCAAATTATAAATGTTTCAAAACTAGTATCAAAAATTCGACACTCAATCTTTACAATACGTAGCTATAGCCATGAATGCATTTTTGTGGCATTCAAAAATTCTAGGAAATAACCAAAAAAAATCAGCTCCGACCTTGATAAGAAAATTCAGAAGCATTATACTTATGCCTCATTCAAAGTGATAACAATTTTAAGATTGCCTATGAATTATCAATGAATCGCTCTCTAAAGCGAAGACAATAACTTCGGAGTTACATATAATTCCTCATAATTTCGCCAAATTTTGAAAAATATTCACGAAACGCAAAGAGGTATTGAGAAATCGTTCTCGCTATTGAAGCGAAGCCAAGTATGATTTCCGTTTCAGAAAATACAACGTTAGGTTAATTTGAAATTGTAAATTTTTTTGAAAATTTTCTACACGCCACTGAATTGAAAAAAAAAGTGATTTTCTCCTAACTTCACTAAAAACAATGATAGGTGTGTCGATGTGTCGAAAAATTGAACTTTTGATGCGATTACCAATTTTTGTTCTTACCAGTGAACTTATTTCGAAGAAATCAAGGATTCGTTTTCATATCGCCTGTACTATACCTATCAATACTGATAGACCAGCAATAATTTTTATTTCCACATAAGACGTCAGTGAGGTCAGTTATTTCGTGGATCAACCCAGAAGTCGATGCATCTGATACTGTTGTTGAATCTAATCCAGATGATTTTTATTTTTCCAGATCACACCTGGACCACAAAAATAACCTTGACGGTAAGAACAACCAGGACAGTTGTGAAAAGAAGAAACCACACATCAAGAAGCCTTTGAACGCCTTCATGTTATACATGAAAGAGATGAGAGCCAAAGTAGTAGCTGAGTGTACATTGAAAGAAAGTGCTGCGATAAACCAAATTTTGGGACGCCGGGTAAGAAAACATTTTTTTTTTACGTTCGATATGGCCATGGATGACTGAGGATGGACGAATGTTGAAACGTTGTGGGAATTTCTATAGTTGATGATATCGTTCTTTGTGGTTCTACAAGAGGATTTATTTTCGATGATAGGTTGATAGTTACGTCTTTGAACGGTATTTGGCATACAAGGTGTCCGAGAAAACTCCTGGGTTCACATAGAACCTGGCAACATACTCATTTATAGTCTATTCATTCAAGGAAGATAGTTCTAACAGCTTTGATTATCTTTCAATACCATTGGTGTAATAGAAAAAGTATCAAGCTATTCACTGAATTTCTGATTGGTCAAGATATATTCAGTTATATAATTTATTAACATGGCACAGTGACTTCACAACGATACCAAATTTATTTGCAGAGAAAAGTTGTCCAATTTCAATGTGTACTTTCCAAAACAATTTGAATGGTCCTAACTTCTTGTTTCGGAGTATTCTTGAAAATATAACGACAAGCAGTAACACTACCATATCTGGCGAGCTGTAACATCTGTCTTGCTGAAGAAAATAAACTCTTCACTTCAGCCTAGTATTTTCTGATTCACACCTTGACTAAGAGAGCTCAGTATATTTCACTTATAGAAAATTCTTATTGAAGTATACCGATTACTCTAAAGATATCCAACAAATACTGAGGCGTTTTCAGGGGTATATATTTCTATTAGAAGATTCATGAACAAAATTTCAAGAAACTTTTTTCGGAAGTTTGGCACATTTTCTCGGACACCATGTGTAAAATTTTCGAATATTTCATCTACCAATTTTAAGTACCAATTTCCAATGCACTTCTGAAGATCAAAAATGATATTTTTCATCTGTCATTTCGATACGAACAATTCCCAATCGGTGAAGTAACTATCAACCCAACTTTATAGATCATTCTATTCCTCAATCCTAGAAATAACTCCAGTTATTATCTTGGATTGTAGTGGAGAGGCTAAAAATATCGCAGCTTGTAAAAAATAATTCAAATCATGGGCGGCCTAGACGAAAGTGACCTTGAAATACGTCACCGGTGAGCTAGAGTCCGGTTAGACTATCTACTAATATTCATGACCAGAATCTCACTAGGTAGCTAAAATGCTGCTAGTCTCTCTACTTATTGCTCTAACTCGTTTAGCCTCTCTACGAATCTGTCTGATTGACACTGGAAACGCCGGCGTTCGCTTTTCACTTGTCTCTTGTGGATCCGAATATAAATCGTTGTATGTGTGTGTGAATAGTGGCACTCGTTAAGCCGAGAAGAGCAGGCCAAGTATTACGAAAAGGCCCGCCAGGAGCGCCAACTGCACATGCAGCTGTACCCCGGCTGGAGCGCTCGGGACAATTACGGTTACGGCACCAAGAAGAAGAAGCGAAAGAAAGAGCGAACACCTATTGAGTCGGGAGGTAGTTATCATACGTCAAACAGACGATCAGAGCGTGTTCCATGCTATTCTATATGCGAGGCGCGAGAAATTCGTTGCTCCATGATCGCGGACCGAAAATCCGATGGCGAGAATCGAATCTCTCGCGCCTCGCATGTGCGAATTCGAGTCGTGTGCACCGAATGGCAACAGGTGGGCGCACGCGGTCGCCGAAAGGCCGCCTTTCGCAGCCTCGCACTTCCGTGTACACGACGAGGACTAACAATAGACTGCTGCACTCGACTCTAACTATTCATTCCCCCACCTTCTGTGGCCGACGGCGTGCATACTCGCGAGTATTCGAGCAGAATGGGTCGGAGGCGGCCATGCGAATGGGGGCGTGGGCGGGGGGCGGCCGGCATGGCGCGAATCTTTTGCGCTTCTTGGTGCCCTGCCGGTACGACACGAAATATGCTGAATCTGTTCTGTTTAGTGGCACGCGCTCGGTAGGGAGGAGCAGGCCAAGTACTATGAACTGGCTCGCCGCGAAAGGCAGCTGCACATGCAGCTCTATCCCGATTGGTCGTCACGCGCCAACGCCACTCGCGGCAAGAAGAGGAAGCGCAAACAAGATCCCGCTGAAGGAGGTAGCCACCCTCGCCATATACTCTTTTAGTTTCCTTATTTGTTCGTTCGTTCGTTCAATCGTTGCGTCTGTCATTCCCTCATCGACGCCACATCGACCACCGTCCCTAGACCAATCTAAAATATAGACCTGCAACAATCTACAGCTCTCCTCACCTCGCGATTCGATTCTCGATAGATCACTACACAGCTCTCATTTTCTCACGAAAACGTTTCCATATTAGTATGAGTGGTCTATATGTTTCTTTGGTCCTTCGAGCCGGATCTCCAAGGTACTGCCATCTATCTGAAGAAGGTGGTGGCACCTTACAGGTTCTCCTTAATCGTATATCGCGTTAGATATGATAAATGTCTTGATTACACCGTTTCCATGAAGTCGATGGGTGAATTCACAGATGCTGAGTATCTGGCGATTCGTTCCTATTCTATTATACACATATCTATATATATTATTGCATGTTTTGGGGTATACATTTGGCCGGCCGGGACCTATTCTGCCGAGGGTCCTATATGGACCCCCTTTTGTTGATTTGACTCGTCGTATGCACGTTTGTCATCTGCCTGCATGTCCCTATCTCCTCCACCCTTCACCTACCCCCCCTACCCCCTCTCTATTTTCCGTACTTATCCTTTACGCGTCCAGCATGTTCCTTTATTTTCATAGATAGTTCTTCCTTGGGCAGTTGTTAGTCCTTCGAATTTTAGTTTACTTTAGCTTAGTTTCTTTTTTTCAATCAGTGCTGGTGGAATCGTGAAATATTTTGATGTGTTTTTTTATCGAATCGATGATATTCAAGCCAGCACTGTTGGGAAAAACAGTAGATATAGTAGTAGATGCTAACAAGGAGACTGTTTTTTATTATTTTGATAGTTGATACCAGTAGATACGTTGGACTTTTTTACTTCCAGGTTCACGATAAATGAGTTTCACATACTCTTTTTCCTTTCTGAGGTACAGGCGTCAGTTATTATATTGTTCTTTAATTAGTCTTTCTAGGTTATCAAGGTTAGGTTTGTATTAACTTCACTTTAAAGAAAAGTGCTATGCCACAAAAGCCTTACTTTTTTGCACGAAATTCACTCACGAACGAATTCTATAAAATGTAAGAAAAGTCTACAAATTTCAATAGTATTGCTAATCATTAGATTGCTGACATCATCCTATATTTCTAATTATTTGAAAAAATTCAAAACATCGGTAATGATACAATTTAACGAAAAATTCAAATCTTTATCACCTTCATATTGTTCAACGAGCTTTAACAAAATGTTACAAAATGTTACTAATTTTTCGAAAAATATAAATTTTAAGATTTTTCTGATTGATTTTGAAAAAGGCGATTTTTGAAGGAAGTGAAATTCAGTCAAGTATATTTAATAGGGGCGAGTTGATGACAATTTAAATTT
The DNA here is from genome assembly GCA_037013635.1 of Plagiodera versicolora. Classification (NCBI taxonomy): domain Eukaryota; kingdom Metazoa; phylum Arthropoda; class Insecta; order Coleoptera; family Chrysomelidae; genus Plagiodera; species Plagiodera versicolora. The sequence goes on along the minus strand of CM072991.1, from coordinate 2,180,825 downwards.
TTCATGAATGCTACTGTATATCTTAAAAATCTAAAACATGTTTCTAAACAATTTTGATGATAAACTCAACCCAGCTTTCTTTATTGGAGTATCGTTAAAAAAAGAAAAGTAGCAACATCGCACTTTCTAGCAAGCTATCTTGCTTAAATAAATGGTTCCTATTTCGGTTTCGAGACATTGAAATCTCCTGAAAAATTATCTAATTAGAAGTTGAAATTTATAGAATCTGAAAAAATAGCTAGTCGCTCATTGACATGAAGATATGTCTTCTTTTTTTTATCATAGTTGATTTGATTTGTGTTGTTATTTGAATCTTTTTATCGTGGATCTAGCTTTAACAAATAGAAATCAGTCTTCTGCATGCAAATAATTTTCAAATTCATTACGTGATCCGAGGACTAATATATTTTTTTATTTGTTTTTTTTTTTTTCGAAAATCAGGCAATAGCATGAAGAAATGCAGAGCAAGATATGGCTTGGACCAGCAAAGTCAGTGGTGCAAACCTTGCAGGTGAGTCTTCCTTCTGATCTTCAGCTATACAATGCACGCCTTTTGTTCTTTATTTTTGTGGGTATTTTTCTGTACGTGCGACCAACGAGCAGGTGCAATCGGTTGGTTTTTTTCTTGGTGTTTCTTAATCTATGTGGAAAGACCGTCGCCTAGTCGTGTCGTTTTGACCAGGCGACGCTTTCCAAGAAAAACGTGAACTTTTCCTTCCATAGAACAGAAATCAGAAAATGTGTCTTCCCACAAAGACAAAAGGACAAAGTTGGCTTAGTTTTCGTGCACCTAAACACTGCTGTTGAGTAGAGAAAAAACGATTGTTTCTGAGTGCAATGGGGCCGCCAAGATCGATAGACACATTTTCTGATCCCACATTTTTACGTTCATTATGTGTTTTTACGTCGTGGTGTATTCGTTGTTTTTTTCGTCGTAGATGATGTTAATCTTGAAAATGTAGGATGCTACATTATCTGGGACACCTTGTATAATCTCTGATTGTGGATGGATCGTGAAAAATTAAACTGCCATAGATATTTTCGTTGTTGAATATCAACTGCTTAGTTTCGTGTAATTCAAGCTGTATGGCTATTCAGTGTTCGTTAATTCGACTCGATTTTCATTCGAATATTATGGATTTCCATTCGAAAAAAATATCACAAATTTTCACATTTATGCACCAAAGCGGTGCGTTTCAATTGAAATTTTCTCAAAAAAATTTATACAAGGTCACAAGCAAGAAACAAACCATTAAATCGAGCCTGATTCTTCAAAAGTTGATTCGAATTTTTCAAAAATGAGAGTTAGTAAATGAAAAAAACCCTTTTTTCATATCGAAACAAAAATTTAACGAAGGCTGCAATAAATTGGAACGACAATTGATTTCACAAAAACACCTTTCCTTGAAAATAAAAAATCGCAAAACGAAAAAAACGAAATAGTTCTTCACACCTAACATCCAAATATAATAACTTGAAACGAATAATACTCAACTAACAACATTCTCGAAAATCACCACGTTAAACGCCCCAATCCTTTCGATCATTTAAAACAATCGCCTAACGCCCCATTATCCATGGGCGTACCGTTGCGATTTTTTTCCCAGCATCTGTCGCTCTCTTTCCTTCTATCTTTGTGTAGATGTCGTCGAACATATCGCGCCCCCTTGTACATTTAACGATTGTTTAGTCCGGAAAGTGGCAGTCTAGTTGGCGGGGCATCGTCGACGGTCCATGGGGGTCCGACCCTGCTGCACGCCGCTGGAGGGGCGGTTACCGCCCAGTCGCCCCAGGAGCCCACTTACGTCAATCTATAGCAAAACGTCGGTTAGTCAACAGCAGTGTTGGTGTTTTGTTCGTTTGTTTGTTGTCAGTGTTTTAGCTAGCGTTTTCTTTTTTTTTGTCTCTCACTGTGTGTTTGTTTATTTTTTTTTTGCTTCTCTTCTGCGAGTTTTGTGTGCTGTTTTTTGCGAGTCCACGTGAGATACCTTAAAGTAGGTTCACCATTAGTTTACGTTTCTACACTGTAGAAAAAAAATTGAACCGTTTACCAAGCGACATTCCTATGTAAAAAATTATCCTTGATACCAATCTTTCCAACCTGGTGTCCAATTGCTTTTGCAATGTGGATAATGTGATATTCAAATCTTCGTCAGGATAAAACGTCATTCAAAATGGTGAAAAAATACAAGGTGTTTAAAAAAATACGATGAAAATATAATAGTTCTTTTTGGTCTATTTCTAGAACATTCTTTTCTGTGATGATTCTGGAAACATATTATCATTTCAAAGTGACAGAGAAAATAAAATAGGGCAACTATTTAGAATATTTTCAAGAAGTATTTCTTTGCATCACTAAATTATTTCTATAGCCTAAAATTTTAGACGTCAAAAAATGAAAAAAAATCTTGAACCAAATTTTCACAGAATTGTCCGAGGAATAACTCGAAATTTTTGCTACTTGTTTACCAAACACCCTGTATTTTGAATATTTTTCTTTTTCTGATGAGATAACATAATATATTCGAATACTTAAATGACTCATTTCTCAGTGGATTCCTTAACTTTTCATTTTGTAGTTCCTGTAGTATAAATACTCTTATCGGATATATCATAAATATCAACAACAAAACGAGTAATAATCAAGAAGCATTGGTTTCAACCGCTTTTTCACAGACCATTGTATGAAATGTTGTTGAAAAATATTGCAACTGGTGTTACGGAATGTGCATGAATGAAATTCTTTCGTGACCATGAAAATATTGATTGAAAACTCGCTTTTTGAACTGGATTTTTTTCTTAGGAAAAGCAGAAAAGGAATCTACAATGATAGTTTGGCGTTGTTTTGCCTGCATCTTCATTAGATGTACAATTGTTTGTCCAGTAAATGTTTTGTTAGTACTCATTCAACGGCACCAAAATGACTGTTCTAAATGTTTGACTTTTCAGGGAGAATAAAAAGTAACATTATTGATATTGATGGAATAACAGATGTATAGTTTATGTATTTAAGAAAGAAAGTTAAAAACAAATTATCCGGAAAATCCCAGTTGCCGTCCTTAACTTCGAGGATCTTCTGGAATTCATGTTCATAATTTCAATAGAAATGACAAGTGTATCGTTTAATTTATACAACATTGACACATTCACAAAAATGTACTTACTGTTCATCTATTCTCAATTATAAAACCATAAAAAATGACATCGATTTGTTATTGTTGACATTCTACTCGCCCACCAGGAAAATGATAGATGTTTGAACATTTATTGGCTCCTAATTCTTTAAATTTCGTTACGAGACGGAATAATTTCACTTTTTGGCAAGCTGTCACAATTATCTTGCTTAAATAGCCTATATAATTTTTATTCTGCACTTGCGATAATGAAAGATAATCGACTCTGTCATGATTCTTGTCCTCAAACAATTGGACTATAGCGAGATATAAATTTCACTGGCCACTGAGGAGATGAATAGAATCCCCTGCCCGCATGCCCAGCAAACCCAACAGCATGCCCGCCCAACCTAACCCCAAACCTAACGTAACCTTACTCTCATTCTTGCAGACGAAAGAAAAAATGCATACGCTACATGGAAGCAGGCGGCGATCCCCTCGACGGCAACCAATCGGACGACAACCTAGGCAGCTGCGGCAGCATGGGCGACGCCCACACGCCTCCCGAGGAAGACGACGACGCCGAGGAGAGCCTGTCGCATAGCCTGAGCAGTCCGGGCGGCCTGTCCGTCCTCAGCAGCCTGACGTCACCAGGGGGCGGCTTGGTGATGCCCAGCCCTAGCACGAGCGCCGCCTCGCCGAGCGTCAGCGTCAGCAGCCCGTACATGCTGCAAAGTCCGCTGACGCCCCATCACGACGGGTTCGACGTCAAGCCTCCGCAACCGCCGGCGCCGATGCCCATCCGGCACCCCGTCGGCACGAATCCGCATGACGTCAATAATCCGTTGAGTGTGAATCAGTTGACGGGGCAGTGCGTGAGGAACGAGGGCTCAGAGAACAACACAAAGTCCATCATCAGCGTCACGTAGCATTATATTTTATACTACTACTCGTACTACTATGTAACATAAATGTCATTTGCCAAAATCACCTCTACATATGTTAAATATAATGATGATTATTATATCGTACGGATACATATGGGTAGCTTTCCGGTTTTTTTTCCAGGGATGTGCCTTGGGTATATGTCGAGATGTTTTGAAAATATAAAAATAACTGATGATTATGCACATGGTCTCAATTATTTAGTGTATTTCGCTAATCAGAAAGTTATTTAGCTACAACTTTTCCTTTATTTGAAATACCTTGGATATCTTCATCTATCGACAAAGAAATTTCCATTTCATTTATTTTGTCCAACTAATTGTTTTCACTTACTGAAAACTACTTTATCCTGGACGGTTAGTCGATAAACATTCAGTAAAAATTCAATAACATTCATTTTATGATAGTTTCAGTTACAAAATATGTAGCACAGCACAAGAGCAAACACATGGTGTAATCTAAGTATGTGGCCAAACTCGAGGAGAAAATGTGAAAAAATTTCGAGATACAGAGTGTTAACTTTTTCAAAAGAAATAGATAATTTGTATCGTTATTTGATCGATTTATTCCTAACTAGATTTCAATTATCGTGGCACGTAAAGCAACTTATATAGTTTGTACCAACACTGATTTTTTACAATGTTTGTCGCATAAGCAACCGAAACTACAACTTTTTAATTTGTAGCTTTTTTCCCATATGAACAGTCCCAAAAATTATTATCAAAAATTAGCAAGGATTATTAAGGTATTGAAGAAATATATTTTTTTATGTCAGCACCTGTGTTTTGAGTTCGGCCATATACTTACATAACACCTTGTGTGTATTGTTTTTGTCCAAAACTCCACAATTTTATGACATGACATATTTTATTCTCTTTCATTCAGAATTAATTTATTAAAAATTCAATTTACGTTGACCTTGATAAAATGTAGCCAACAGGTTTCTCATAGTTACAATTAATTATTTATTTAATCTGTCAAAAAATGTAAGAAACGTTTCAAGGTGTACAATTTTACTTTGAAAGAAAGTGATCGTCCATGCTTTCACATAAAACCATTTCAGTTTGACTCGTTGATTGCAAAACTTTCAAACGTTGGTCGTTTTTCTCTGGCAAAAATTATTTTTAACAATGCTATTCTGATATTACATGATACCCCCACCGATATTTTTCTGTTTTCAATATCGGAAGTATAGGTTATGAAAATAAGGGAAACGATAGTCTATCATCACCTTGTTAATGTCCCTGGACTGCCAAATACAGGGTGGGGCACCACATACGACACGGTCTCTGTAAACCAAACCATTGAATATTTCGGAAATTTTTTCTTTTCATCGTTTGTATATTCATTGAGGCTGCAAGAGGAAATTATTTTGAGGTATATATGGTCGCTCAAAAAAGTGTTACATATCAAAGTTGTGTTTTTTAAATGGAACACCCGGTATTTCATTACAGTTTTGGATAGTTCTAGAAAAAAATAATATGATTTCATGAAAGGTACCATGTACCTTACTATGACCGTTTTCGAGTTATTGTTTTCTTTTTGAAAATGCAGGGTACAATTGGAGAATGAATAATATCGATATGTATCGAGCCACCCCGTATACTTCAAAATAATTTCCTTTTGCAGCCTCAATGAATATACAGATAATGAAAAGAAGAAATTTCCAAAATATTCAACGGTTTGGTTTAAAGAGACCGTGTCGTATGTGGTGCCCCACCCTGTATTTTTCGTTGTCGTAGCATTATTTCATCGTACTTAAGAGTTGATTTTTTTTTTATGGAGAGTTCAGGCAGATTATGATGTCGGCCTTTTTTCAAATTATTTTTGTACATTAGTTTTATTCAAAATAATGGAATTACTTAAGTTTTGCTACAACAACGAAAAGTGTGACTAAACCGGAAACGTTACTAGTTTACTTCCCACCCTGTAAATTTTTTTATACAATCAAACTTCTCGTGCCACAATTTTTATTCTGCTGCTGTTGTTTATATTTTTGTTACTCGTTGCTCAAAGTTGATGTTTTGGTGTTCGTTTTGTATTGATATGAAATTATTTCCAAAACACCACGGACAATATTAGGCTCAACGATTTTTTATTTCACTCTTTTCGTACATCAGATTTTGAGGAAATGGAAGTTTAGATGTATATTGCTATTAAAAAAATGTAATTACTTTGTACATAGAAGAAAAATGTTATATAATGAAACTATTATCCTTGTAAAATTTACTTTTTGACTTTTTCAAATTTTATTTGTTAAATTTTGATTGATTTTTGAAACTGCTGCGAAATCACGTTATTTTCAGGTGCACAGTTAACAATGTGAAGTATATTTATTTTCAAAGATAAACCTATACAATTATTTTTTACAATTTGACAATTATTTTTGACTTAACGCATTGATGCACTATTATTTTGATACTGTTTAGATAGAAATTATCGAAACTGTTGTTTGTATTCTTCACAAACGTAACCAACTGAAAATAACGTTAGGCAAGTTTGTATTATTTTTCATCAATGGTAAAATACTAATTATTTTCGTATGTAGGGAACGGCAATCAATTAGTTGCAATATTTCGAAGTTTAATTATCATTTCGTTCGAAACAAGTATATAAGGGAGTATTCATTCTTCAGTCATGTATATAATAAATAAAATATAAAGTTCTATGAGTCCTGAAATTGAACAATTCTGTCATGCGATCGATTGTTTGAACGAAAAAGCGTTCGTATTAATACTTTATTCTTTAACTATAATGTGACATGTGATATTTTATACTATTTAAAATGAACGCTAATTTTCGGCTCCCTCAGAATTTTGCATTTATCGAGTTAATTTTCAACCAATCGTTCGACTACCAACAAAAATATTCATGTGTGTTTCCTGTCTGTGCAGATTTTTCCAAGGAAAACACTGTCTAACTAAGAATTCACATTGTTTTTTATAGCTTTGCCTGAATTCTTGAAATCATAAAAAAATTTCATCAATTTTGCTCCAAAATATATATTCTCTATTGGTTCCCACTAGATGAAATATTTTTTTTTAGTTGTTGGTAGTCTGAATTTCCCTTTAAAATGGATCAACCAGTGGTTTTTCTACAATTATACCCTGTTTACAAGAGATTACTGTGCCATATTCTAATGGAGGTGTAATTTGATAAAATACTGGCCGATATTAAATGTGACTGCTTAGTTTTATGAAACTACTTTTAAGTTTTGGATAAGTGCAATGTTTTTTTTGTTTTTCTCAAAATATTTGTATTACGGAAGAGCCCAGCCAAGAAAATTTTCCTTTAAATTGCAAGGCAATTGAAGTGAACAGAATTTAAAAACGAAAACGTTATTGGCATGACTTTTTCATCCTGTTTTTTTCCCTCCTAATTTGGTAAATAGTTGTTACGCGGTTTTGTTTTTAGAGACATGATTAGGGTGAAAAAGTATTATGAATACGGCCCACAGATATGCTGGAATGATAGAGTAAATGATTATACATATATAAATAAATTTAGACATTAATATTTTAGGTGTTAATATGTCTTTGTAAGTAGCAACTGTTCGTAACATCGTATAGGTTAGAATGATTCAATACAAAATCTCAAATATTTTCGTAGTTTCTTTTTCTTCGAACATTCAATACTCTTAATTGTCTCAAAAATAGTGATCCAACCACAAATGACAAGAAAAATGTTTACCTAATAAAATAAAACAGATTGGTGGTTGATATTCCTTATTTGGAAAAATTTTACCAAAACCATTTTTCGAAAATATTTTCCCTCGTATGTTTAGTGATTCAAAAATAATCGATGAAAAGCCAGAGAAAATCTAATTTCCTGAAAACTATGTGAAAATGGATGACAAACAACAAGGTTACTTTTGCCACAGAAGATTGGTAATGTTGATTTTTAATTTTAATACAAATTAATATGGTTAAAAAAAGCATAAAAACACGCTTCAACGGTCAAAGGAAAGACTAATCATTGAAATAGAAATTAATCGAGAAAAATATTGTTTCTGTTAAATTTAATAAACCCCTCAGTTTTTTTACGACAACAATATTTTTCTCAATTCATTCATATATTAATGATTAGTTCTTCCTCTTCAGTATTCCATTGAAGCAAATTTGAAACTTCATCATTTTGTAATTTTTTCGGTGATGCCTAAAGAATCCAGCAATTCGCGTTGAATAAAACTTGCGCCTTAACTGGCTCGGCCAATGGTCAAGTTTTAGAATATAGATATATAAATAGATATACTTTATTGTCAACGATTATTATATCCTATAGATAAAGCCAATATAAAACAAAACGAGTGTCAATAGGACAAATAGTACAAGAGTGATACAGTTGAATAAAACTTGCGCCTTAACTGGCTCGGCCAATGGTCAAGTTTTAGAATATAGATATATAAATAGATATACTTTATTGTCAACGATTATTATATCCTATAGATAAAGCCAATATAAAACAAAACGAGTGCCAATAGGACAAATAGTACAAGAGTGATACAGATTAAAGTCTCAAAATAATAGCAAAACCATACACAGAGTACCGACATTTATAGAATCAGAAAACAACCTATATTTTTTCCTCAAAATATTCGCTAATCTCATAGTATGGTCTACAAAGTAAAAATTCTTCAACAGCTGAATTGAACATAGGACCTTATATTTTTCAGCGAAAGTGGAAGGTGATTAAACATCTTATTTCCTCCATGAAAGAACTTATTAGCAATTGTGATCTCCGCAAGGGCAGAGGAATTTGACTGGATTTTTTTGTCTATAAAAATGATACTGATGTTTATGAGACACACAATTTCCTATATACAGGGTAGGGCACCACATACGACACGGTCTCTGTGAACCAAACCATTGAATATTTCAGAAATTTCTTTTTTTCGTCGTTTGTATATTCAGTGAGGATGCAAGAGGAAATTATGTTGAAGTGTACAGGGTGACTCAAAAAGTGTGACATCAAAGTTGGGTTATTTTAAATGGAACACCCGGTATTTTGTTGCAGTTTTGGATAGTTCAGGAAAAATAATACGATTCCTAACTATAACCGTTTTCGAGTTATTGTTTTCTTCTTGAAAATGCAGGGTTCAATTGGAGACTGAATAACATCGAAATGTATGGAAACCATTCCTTCCAATTCTGAACAAGCATTAAAGAGGTTTCAGGCTATCGATTCCGATAGAACCCGTTTCCCAATATTATACAGGACGTTCAAAATCCATTGTCACTTTTTTATAATTTCAAACGCAAATAACTTAGTTATTTTAAATGGAACACCTTGTATTTTTTCCATCTGAACAATACAAAATTCGATTATCTTCCATTTTATATTGAGGTTCCCTATACCTAGCTTGAATAGTTTTCAAGATATTGGCATTTTCAAATAGTAGTTATAATTTCAATGCATTCTTTGAATCGAGAGAGCTGTGAAACGACATTCATTTGATTTGGTAACAGAATTCTCATTGACAGTTATTATACTTCACTTTGTCGAACTTTTACTGTTCACTGAAATGAAGTTTTTATTCAAATTCATACTCCGACATTTAACAATTTTTTCATTATTCAACTGAAAAACTTCAACAAAACATGAAATACAAATGTATTCAATTCAAAGTAGGTGCTCGAAATGATGACTACAAAGAGCTACTCTTACATTTGAGGCGACACTCTTCGAAAAGCAGCCCTTATTCTCTCCTTCATATTTTCCGATGTGGTTGGAGGAGTGTCGTCAATCCCATTTTTCGAATATCTCCATGAAAACAATCAAGGCAAGTTAAATCTGGCGATCTCGCTGGCCAATTTCGTGGTCCTCCCCTACCAATCCACCTTTGCGGAAAGCACATATTCAAAACTGTCGGACAGTGAATTTGAGATGAATATGGATCTAAATAACAGTAAAATGTTCGATCAAGTGAAGTATAATAACTGTCAATGAGAATTCTGTTACCAAATCAAATGAATGTCGTTTCACAGCTCTCTCGATTCAAAGAATGCATTGAAATTATAACTACTATTTGAAAATGCCAATATCTTGAAAACTATCCAAGCTAGGTATAGGGAACCTTAATATAAAATGAAAGATAATCGAATTTTGTATTGTTCAGATTGAAAAAATACAAGGTGTTCCATTTAAAATAACAAAGTTATTTGCGTTTGAAATTATAAAAAAGTGATGGAATGGATTTTGAACGTCCTGTATAATATTGGGAAACGGGTTCTATCGGAATCGATAGCCTGAAACCTCTTTAATGCTTGTTCAGAATTGGAAGGAATGGTTTCCATACATTTCGATGTTATTCAGTCTCCAATTGAACCCTGCATTTTCAAAAAGAAAACAATAACTCGAAAATGATTATAGTTAGGTACATGGTACCTTGCATGAAATCGTATTATTTTTCCCTGAACTATCCAAAGCTGCAACAAAATACCGGGTGGTCCATCTAAAAAAACCCAACTTTGATATGTCACTTTTTTGAGCCACCCTGTATACTTCAAAATAATTTCCTCTTGCAGCCTCATTGAATAAACAGATAATGAAAAAAACAAATTTTCGATATATTCAATTGTTTGATTTACAGAGACCGTGTCGTATGTGGTGCCCCACCCTGTATACAGGCATGGTAATGTAAGAATCTTGTCCTTCACGAATAAAGTCTCTTGTCAATTTTATAAATCAAAAAATCATTTACACAGATATTTTCAATGGTATTTTTGAAGAAAATGATATTTGTTTATTCGATGTTGATAGATACAAAGTTCAAATTGCACCAGGCTTTGATGACTAGATAAACTGTTGGCAAACATATACATACAAAGGAAGCTAATATAAGCGTGTTTGAAATCGATATGATTGATTAGTGTTTAATAAGTTTATTACTCTAAGGAACTTTATTGTAGATGTCACTTAGATCATAAAACAATAACAAAGGTGAATTCATTGGCGATTGCAATTGCAATCTCTAAACATTCAAGAGGATATGAGTGACAGAAAATCACCGACATCTCGAAAACTTATTTCGCTTAAAGAGTACGGACTTAAGAATTGTGACAAGCACATTCAAAATACTCAACAAGTAACGTCTATAAAAAAAATCTAAAAAGTTCAAAGAAGTTGACCTTGTTTTAGGCACGTGTTCTTGCATATTTTTTTACATCAGGGAATATGTACAGAATCGTGTTAAGCTGGGCTAAAACACTGCAAGTTTTATGGCAATTCAAACATGAAAAATCTGAAAAAAAAATTCCGCACAAGTTATGCATAATTTGTCTGACAACTCGAAAACTATTCCAGATGGAATTTTATGTTAGGTAGTCAAGAAATAAAACAGTATAAAGAATGAAATATTTAATACTAACATAATGAAGGCTTATGATAAAATTGTATTCATATTCTGAACAAGCACAAACGCCTCTTCTTTTCGGAGGCAATAATAAAAAGGCACTGTCCATTTGGTCTTCTTCATATACAAATATATACCCATTCATATATAAGAATTGCCATATACAAATAAATGATTTTTAAATTTTAATCATAATTATAAAAATTAAAATACTACATAAGTGATCATTTCTCATAATTGTACCTGAGTGCAAAAAAAACAAATAGATAATGAGAATCTTTCTAACCCATACTAAAAATTGACTAACAAAACCAGTAATGTTGAATAAGTTCACTCAAATCGAATACCATCGCATCCTGTTTTGTACAAAAACTTTTCCAAGGAACGAAAGTATGTAAAAAGTACGCCCATTTGACGAAATGGTATTAAATTTGAGCATCATACATATATAACCGTACCCAGTGATAGTCAAATGATCTTTGAGCAAAGTGAGATTTCAGCTTTTTTTCATTGAAATTCATACAACATTTCATTTGAGAATCATTGGGCGAAGAGCTGTCATTGTCACGTGAGGCGAGTTTCTAGGCGTTACGAAACAATCAGGAGAATACTGTCTACAGGGTTTTCGATGCGAAATCAATGAACACATGAGAATTTCACTCGCCCCCATTTGGTTTTTCAGGTAATAGCGAAGAATAAATATTAAGCATTCATATCAAACAATAAATATTTAAAAAAAGTTCTAAATCGATTGCGGCCGGTTGCATGTCATCGAAAGAAATGACATTGATACTAAAAAAAAACAAATTCATGAGTTGATTAGGAACTGGTGGAAAACTCTTAGTACCAATAGGTCATCTCTGCTTTACCAACACCATTTTTATATCATTTCCTATGTTCTATTGCAACCGCCCCATTCAAATTAATATTATCAACAAGTCATCAAGATGAAGTCACCTATCTGGGTATGAAACAGCTTCATACAGAGGAATATACAATTTACAAAAAATTATCTAATATAATCAATTTCGTTTCAATATATCAATATATATCATGTATATACAAATTTTTGGTATTTTTTCAATAATGTAACATTCATTCTACGAAGTGCACTTACAGTTTCTCTAGTGAAATAAAAACATACTAATTGGCATTTCGATTGTTGCTTTCGAGAAAGGCATCTGTAAAAGTCGGTGTGTTTTCCCTAATAGTACAGATATTGTGAACACCCCCATGAGGGTTTTTGGGAGACCACCGTTGAACACTATTGAACTTTATGTAATCGAAAATATAAGTGCGAAATTACCATCTGGATGATATAACCCAAACTTTTAAAAACTAAAATATCAAAAACAGGATTTAGAAATTATGTCATGATTACCATGACGATTAACAACGATTCATGTCTGCGTGGTGACTGTGTGATTGAAAAAATATTTAAAACGTCAACCAATCATTTGGAAATTCCATGCAACAAGGTGTTTTCCGATCATCTCAGTCAAAGTGTTCAGAATAAGGCAACATAAGCGTCCATAACAACATCACAGCATCAATTTTGATTGGGTCGAGCAACTATCACAGCCCTCTGAACCACACCACTCAGTGTTACCACCGCAACTATCACATTCTCTGGTAACGAACTCGGACACCGAAACACAACTAGCACACCCGGTAGACACGTTTTTTCTTCGGATGCTGAGGATACTCGGCCTCCTCCGCTCTCCGTTTGTTCGTCCTCTGAGGCAACGATTGAAACTCCACAGGGGGTTCCCCGTCGATTTCTAACCGCGTCCGTCTGATCCTTTCGCTCTGCCGGCAGTGCACGTACACTTTACGACTCCTCGTTTTCCTCTGGACGGAGCCGGTGGACGTGGAGGAGGAGGTCTCGTCGGCGATGACGGGGGCGACGGGAGACATGGGGCTTTCCGCGTACACGGAGTCAGTCTTTTGTGGAGGCTCGACGGCGAGGTCGGGGCGTTTTTGGTGGGTGAGCGAGCCTTCGCTGGTGAAGGAGCACGAGGAGGAGCTGGTGTTGTCCGAGGAGCTTTTCTTCAGGCGTCTGCGTTGGGCTAGTTTGGCGTTCAGGACGTCTTGCAATCTGTGAAGAAAAATAATTGATTTTTCGAGATCCCGGTACTTAAGACATATCTAGAAAATATTGATGGTTGACTCGAGTAAATAATTCGAGAGATCAACATATAAGGTTTGTTGCAACAAACATTTCTGTATGGTTGGGTTGGATCGGTTTTATTGACGGTTTTTGGCTGCCCTCATTCTACAGACTGAGGTTATTGTTTTTTTTGTTCAAGAATAATCTTTGGTTACAATAATTAAAATAATATGAAAATGGGACATTCTACGATTTTTGACCCTCGTTTCATCGTACTGAATATCAAAATCATCTTCATTTGTTTCGTGTATATAATCAGTATCTCCATCACTCATATTATTTTTTTCTTATTTGATTCGAACGGAAGAAATTAGCATTAACACAAATGAAAGTAAATTAATACTCAAACAAAAAGCTAGGTTAGCTAACCTATTCTTTTGGCAAAGAGTTTCTCAGTACTCATGAATTAAAAAATAACCGTCCTGAAACCATGCTGCGGACGGTCACGAGTTTGGTTGGAACAAAAAGATGATGGTCAAATTACGATCACTTTTCGGTTGGAACAGATTAAATCAATTGTGCATGAGCGTGACCATATTGTGACGGTTTTAAGACGTGTTGGAACAAACCTATAACTTGACTTCTATAAAAATATTCTTTATGATACTAATTTGCTAATAAGTGTACTTGCATCATTACTTATACTTTATAATTACATAGTTTAATTGAGGAGAAATATAAATATTTTTCAAAATCAAAATTCATTCCGAAAATACATAAATGAGTCGATTTCAAACGAAAATTACTTTTTTACTTTGGCAAGTTCAAACCTCCCAATTAATTTTAAATAAATTATATTAAAAATAAATTAACTGAATCATAAATTTAGCAGTTGTTCCAACTTTTCACGCAAATGGACGTCTGCATCCACCAGAAACAGTTTGGAAATGAAAATAATCGATATATTTTAATATGGTCACTATTGATATGAATGTGCAAAAATAACGTAATTCCTGAAATTAACATTAATCAATATGTATATCAATATCATGAATTTATTCGTCGAATATGCGTTAAGGTCATTTGATATTGCATGACGTTGTCCCACCAACTCCGACTATGTAAATCAATAACAGAACGTCACTACCTGAAATTTGACAGTGGGTGAATTCGTTTGAAATATTCACCAATTCTGAACCAAGCAATCAATTTTACAGGGTGTCCCGTATGAACCACGTCAAATCGAGGGAGAATATAGATCATATGATAACACAACTGCTGTGACAAAATTTTCATTATAAAAGTCTTCGTTTTCGAGATATTTTTTCAAAATTAATTCTTGCCCCTTTCAATAGTTCTGTCTTTAACAGTTGGTCCAATTTTACACCTTTTTCGTAAATTTTTTCAGTAAAATATCGCTGAAAAATAATTTCAACGTTTACATTGAAAACATTTTCGGAACATTTTGAAGGGAACATTTCTGAAATCACAATTTATTGCTGTAATGTGCAGCAGTAGGTCATTACATTTTGGTTCCACTACGATGGGCTAAAGTTCATGAATCCACTATCCAAAATTTTTAATGAAAATATTTCTCACAGCCCCCTTTTAAAATGTTTGAAGAATGTCTTTAATGTAAAGGCAATATTTTACTGAAAAAATTAACCGAAAAGGTGTAAAATTGTTCTAACCGTGGAGACAAAAATATTGAAAGGGGCAAAAATTCATCATTTCAAAAAAAAATCTCGAAAACGGTAAGATTTTTATAATGGGAACTTTGTCATAGCAGGTTGGTTATCCTTCAATCTACATTCTCCCTTGGTTTGACGTGGTCTTTACGGGACACCCTGAATACGCCACAATTATTTTAGGGCTATAACTACAAAATGTAGTAATTAATCGTTGAAAATTCAATACCAGTCCAATAAAATATTTCCAAAATAAACAATACACACCTGAATCCTTCTCTTTCGGCTTGATGAAAGGCATCAAAAGTGTTTTGCACACTCTTCTCGGCCGAAACACCTAACACTTCGGGCGTCATAAGCGGTGTTTGTGGCAACTTCTGACTACCCTGTATCCAAGGATTGTTTTGCAAATCGACCATTCTCAGTCTCTGAGCGGGATCGACTGTTAGAAGACCCCGTACAACCTGTTTAGCCTCTTCGCTCACTCCCTACAAAACAACAACAAAAAACACGATTGAGATTCATTTCGTTGGAGCAAATAAATTTTATAGGTTATGTTATGAATATGTGAATATATGCCTGCGCGTTCGAAAGGTGTTTACTTCTTAATTTATTGATCAAAACTTAAATTTTTACTGACCTCCCAATTTGGCGAATCGAAGTTGAAATCTCCGCTCTTGATCCTCTCCATGATAGAACCGACGCTCTCGTCGCTGGACCTCGCGTGGAAAGGCGCCTTTCCGCATAGCATCGCGTAGAGGATCACCCCCAAGCTCCACAAGTCACAGTTTTCGTCATATCCGGCTGGATCACCTTTGAGCACCTATAATAGTCATCATCCTGTTATAATATTTGTAGCACAATTCGCAATTGCAAGTATCTCAGAGATCCCTTAGTATGTTTAAAAATCGAATCAGTCACTGCTGATGAGTCAAAGAAATCGATGTCAATAAATGATTGAATGCATCAAACGGCTGCTATAGTCTATTTGTGCAAGATAGTAGTGACAGATCGCCAGAATGAGCAGTGTTGATGCGTGTCTTATCATTCGAATTGTTTTGAAATATGTTTTCGATTTATGAAATATACAGGGTGTCCCGTAAAGACCACGTCAAACCGAGGGAGAATGTAGAAGATCAAAGGATAACCCACCTACTATGACAAAATACCCTGTTGGATAGAAACAGCCATATCTTCTTTCTTTGAATAACAAATGACTTGTGTGATACCTCTTTGAAATCACTATGAAATAGACAATTTATTGGTGTAATGTGCAGCAGTAGCTCAGTACATTTTGGTTCCACTAGGATGGGCTAAACTTCATGAACAAAAGAATCCACTACCAAAATTTTCAATGAAAATATTTCTTACAGCCCCCCTTCAAAATGTTTTTATGTAAACGTTGAAATCATTCTTCAGCAATATTTTACTGAAAAAATTAACCAAAAAGGTGTAAAATTGTACCAACCGTAAAGACAAAACTATTAATAAGTGCAAAATTTCATCATTTTCAAAAAAAAAATCGAAAACGGTGAGACTTTTATAATGGGAAATTTGTCATAGCAGGTGGGTTATCCTTTGATCTTCATTCTCCCTCGGTTTGACGTGGTCTTTATGGGACACCCTGTATACTCCAAAATTGGATAGCCATTGACTGTGGATAACTATTGAACAGTGTTTTAAATATTTGTAGAATCAACACACTTTATTAGTGAATCAAAGATTTAGTTGGTAGAATGGTATTGAACTATAACTAACTACTGTGTCAGAACAGGCAGTGTCAGTTGTCAAACAACAATTCGATATCCCTCCCTGGAACAATTTGAGGAGAATTGTAATGCTGTCTCAATTCAACAGGATATTCATTTCGCTCTCATCAAACCGCAATACCCAACAAGAATTATTCCCGAAAATGTTCAGTTACACTCGATTTCTAAGACAAAATCAGTTACTCACCTCAGGCGCCGCATAATGCAGGGTAAAACAAGGCGTCAACAAAGTCTCCTTTTCGAGTTTGAGGCGAGCGAATCCGAAGTCGATGATTTTGATTTCGGCGTCGTCTTCCGTAGAGGTGAAGACCAGATTCTCGGGTTTCAAATCGCGGTGGACTACTCCACGCGAATGCATGAAATGCATGGCCGAAACCAGCTTACGGAGGATGGACGAAGCCTGGCTTTCGGTGAACTTTGATTTCGTTCTGATCCTTTCGAACAATTCGCCTCCTGGAACAACAAAAACCATGATGAAGTACTCAATATCTTTTTTTTTTTATATAAAACTTCTCACGAAAGGAGACATCCTGTAATGTTCAGAGAACATCGTGAGAAGCAAGGGAAGGGAGGTAGGAGTTGGTGCTCTTTTTAAATTTCTGAAGGTCATATGCCTCGGGGAACACCTCCCTGGGCAATGTGTTCCAGAGCCTCGCTGTTCGTTGGATGAACTAATCTTTGAAACGAGATATACAGGGTGTAACAAAATAAGTGTTGAACATTTCAGGGGGTCATTCGTCATCGAAAAAGAGATCTTTCATAGAAATAAATTTCATTAGAGCTTCCCTTGTTAAAATTCAGCATCTAATAGAGGGAACATAATATTTGTATTTGTACTTTTTATTTCAGTACATACTAGCCCAAACTGTAATTTTTTCTGACTAAACTGAATGAAATTTCCTCCGAAACCCCATCTTAAATGCGTCCAGTATCAGTAGTTCTGGCGTTGTTTTCAAAGTCTAACCAAATTTAAGAAATCCAAAGTGGAGTTTTTTCAGACATTGCTCAATATGCCCCAGTAAAATTGCACACACATTATTTTTCATCATTATTATTTGATCTTGAAACAGTTTTGGTGCAAACTCAGGATTCTGCGATCACGCACATACATTTTGATATAGCATCAAATAACATTCCCGTCACATGTCAACCCTATTCATTCCTCTCAACTCCCGTTTGATCCGCACAAAACTCACCTTTCAAATACTCCAACACAAGGTACGAAAACTTTTCGTCCTGAACGAACTCGTGCAATGTCACGATATTCGGATGCCCCTGACAAGCCCTCAACAAATTCACCTCCTGACCGCAATCCCTGGCCCTGCTGACGATCTTCACGGCATACTCCTTTCCCGTAGCCTTGTGCACGCACCTCCTGCAGATGGAGAACGTGCCGTCGCCGAGCATCTTCTCGTCGAAGTTGACTTCGTAGGCCTGGAAGAACGGTCCTTCTTGGGCCTCGAGGACGTCGGGCTGTTGGGACGGTCGGGGAGCGTCCGCTTCTTCGTCGAGAGCGGGTAGGTTGATGGTGGGAGACACGTAGGAGTAGCCTTTGAAGAATCTGTCGTAGTTGGGGGGCACCACGCAGGGGGAGTCGGTGGCCGGCATGCTGGTGAATTCTTCACTGAAGTTGGATAAGTCCAGTTCATTTCTAGAATTTTTTACAATTATTTATTAGGTACTTCGACTCGAAAAAGTATACATTCATTTTTCTCGATGGTTTCGGTCATTCAAGTTCTGTCAAATTCCTGATAACGATACATAATACATGAAAAAAGGGATTTATTCTTTGAATAAAAAATTGAAAATACAGTAGATCCAGATCTTTTCTAGATTTTTTTAAAAACCATTGAAACATTTATCATGTATTTCGGCCCAAAAAAGTATAAATCCATTGAACGAACTAATAATTTTTGAGTGTTTTTTTTATTAATTAAATATTTTTTGTCTCTTCATTCAAGTCTTTCCTTTCCTTAACAATTTTCTATCAAGACTACTCAGTGTCCTGTAAAATTTCTAAAGATAAGCATCACTCACTAATTGAAGATATTGAAGATGCAGCAATTTTTCAGTATCCATAACAATTATACAGCCTATTTACTTCAGTCTGATAGTTATAGTTTATTTCTTTTGTAAAAGTATCTACAATGACAGACGTCTCAATAGGTTTATGCATTAGCTGGGAACATCAAAGCATCAACAATTATGGCAGCACTTCACAACGATGCCAATTTGTTTGGAGCGAATCCTTACAATCGTTTGTTTACATACGAATTGTTCTTTTATTGTGATTTTTTAAATTTTGAGAGCTTAATATCATCGTATTCATATCAAAATGCCGAGAGGATTGAGTGGAGTAACATTTACGTTATATTGCAAGATTCGTTTCATGATATTTTTCAAACGTTTTCAGTTGTAGACAATTATACAATGATAAATGAGAATCTCTCTGAAATAATTTGTAACATGCATTGATTCATTTAGTGATGCGTTATTCAAAATTAAAAAAATATATAATAACTGTAATTTCAATGTTCTTTGTATGATCCAGAAAGGTTAAACCTAAAAAATCATTTTATATCCTTACAATTCAACAAAATTACATTCATAAGTTCAGGAATTCATCTAATTAATTTTTCCTATAATTCAATGCATCTGTAGTAGATCCACAGAAAAAAGGTTCTTGAAAGAACAAATTTCCAATCATAATGATGACTTGCCAACTGTAGAAGTCCCGTAATATGGACAATTCAAGGATAAATGGGATATTTCGCTTAGTCCGGTGTTGAAAACACTAATTCACTAGGTGTGACGTGACTATCAACATGAAATGAATATATACTATATATACTAAATCAATCAGTACTTACTTGATTATAGGTTTAAACGGGGCAGGTATTTGTTTGGCAGCTAATTTATCCCAATCAATGGTCTTGAAAAATGCATGTCGTTTCAGTTCTTTGGCATCATCTCGTCCACCACCTAAGCGTTTTCTGGGATCTTTAACCAGCAATTTCTTAATGAAATCAGAAACATCTTTTCCCAATGCTGAAAACAAAATAAATCATCACAAATCGATATTTCTTCTTTCGATTTGAAACTAATTAAAATTATTGATTAATGGAAATAAAAAAGTTTCACCGACCAAACTTACAGCTTGGAATCGGAGGTGCTGTTCTTAATATCCTCCTGGATATTTCTTGCTGGGAATTTCTCTCATTTTCCACCGTGAACGGAGACGCTCCTGTTAGCAGTTCGTATGTCAATACTCCTACTGACCACCAATCGACAGCCTGCAAAAAATAATCGATGAGAATATGAACGAAATGTATATTTATTGTTCAGCTGAAGTGTATCACGTATACCTATGCAAGTAACAATACATTGAATATCCACTAGTTTTCTAATAAAGTTTTCCATGAGCTGTCAGTTTTCAGAGAGAGGCATCGAATGAAAGAATATATATTTGAAGACACCACAATCATCTCTAGCATATCTTTATTGGAAAATTACTGGCATATCAAGTGACCAATATGGCATATTTCTTGTTTCGAACTGTTCTGGAAAGTGGTTATTTTATTGATTAGTATTTCTTACTGCTGATACTTCTTCTACATCATGTAGATTTGAAATATTTAAGATAACGTTTATCTGATTGTGAGGCTTTTCGTTTGCCAAAGTTGAAAAAATATTCACGATGACCTTGATCGTTTTATCGTTATCAAGATTCATAAAAGCAAATTAAAACTATTTTGTTAAATATTAGGTATTTGCGGTTGTTCTCAAAACATTTCAAATCAACCCAGATGATTATAATAGTAAGGAATTTGTTTGATATCGACTTGGATATAAATATTTTCACTATCAGTGACATAGGTCAAGGTGAATTTGTTGTAACAGATCCATGATAAGCTAACATAATAAAAACATATCCAGATATCGGGTGTGATAGTTTTTCTTTCAATGCATTTATCAACATGTGGTTTTGTGTACGATGATGAATGTATCAATCATCTTTAGTACTCTTTTGTCCCTGAATATTTATTGCATAACTCGAAAGTGAAATGATTAAAGATTATGTCTTTATTCTTTTCATAAGTCTCGGCTCTATTTGGATTCAATTTAAAAGTTCGCGGATGGAGCTCTATTGAAACGAAATAATGGCTATAGTTGAATCGATATCATATTATTACACCCATAATAAACATGCCTGTTTATTTCAAGCCAAGAATATCTATTTTTATCTGTTGAACGGTTCTATTTATATCGCAACGAAGGTTGCAATTTCAAAAGGATTTCGAATCCAAACCTCCATGGAATTGCATAAAGCAGAGAGCAAGAATCATCCTATTCACTGTTCGTACTGTTTTTATGTACTCGTGAGCTTCGTATAACTAACTGTTCCTCCGATATTACAGTTAAGGACATGCCACTCGTTTTGGAGTTTTAAATTATCCGGTATAGGAACATTTCGATCGACGAATATTCGTCTGTAGGTCAAAATCCGCCAAGAAAATCACAGCTTCACAAGATCAATACTATTCATTACTCACTCCATTGTTATAAAAACATATATAGAAATATGCTTCACGTGGAAAAGACAATTTCAAATCTCTTGTAAGCAATCAATTCATGAAACTGCAGTATTCAATACAATTGAAACAGATCATTGGAGATGAAAATTATCAACATGGATCTGTGAATTCGGAATTGAAATTTTAAAAATATGGTCGCTCGTATATGTAGCTAACAATACATGCATAAATGAATCAACGAGACCAAATTTGTGAATATTTATGATAGCTGAAACAGTGACATCGTTAATAAATAAATTACAGACACGAAATGATTCGATCTAGATTAATTCTACA
Source organism: Plagiodera versicolora (assembly GCA_037013635.1). Lineage (NCBI taxonomy): Eukaryota > Metazoa > Arthropoda > Insecta > Coleoptera > Chrysomelidae > Plagiodera > Plagiodera versicolora. Next base: position 2,158,978 of record CM072991.1, on the reverse strand, counting down.
ATGAGGGGAGATAACCTAATATACAGATAAAGTATTCCGACTATTCAGCTGTATATCGATTTATTATTTATTAGTAGTCGACAGGATCAATCACAATATATTATTATAGGAATCCTTCATCACATATAGGGGTGCATATTATAAAAATGAGTATTTCAATTGATATGCATCACCAAGGCATAGCCAAGCGTGGACGTGCATGGTGTTGGTCTCTATAAAAAGTGAAAAATGTGTGGGAACAAAACCAAATGAAATATCAAAACTAATATCATTGTGACAAGTGGAAGGTTGGCCGTACTTTGATCAAATTGTTTCTGATTTCATCAATACGAAACGCCGGCAAGATAATAAATAACCAATAATCAATCTGTGTGCTAGCAGCCACATAGAGAGAAAAAAGTGGATTTTTGTTTTTCCCGTGTACTGATAAACTGATACAGATAAAGTGTTTTTGTTCTTCCATTCGGAGTACTCAGTCACTGATATTGTTTGTTTACACTGTTTAACGGAATTGTTGGAATCCCCCTCAACGTCACTTAGTAATACAGGGTGATTAAGCTAGAAACTGTAAAAATAAACAAACCGTAAAATGGAATGTGTTGCGTGCAAGAGTAACAAGGCAGATCTCACGTTGCTATGTGATAGCTGTGAAAGATCTATCCATCGTGAATGTGCAGGACTTAGTGCTACTGAATTGAAGGTGATGGACCTTAAAGGGAAGAGATCACTCAAGTTTTACTGTGATGACTGTCAAAATGGGTTGAAACTATTACCTAAACTCCTAACGAAAATCGATAATATGGAGACTGAAATTGAAAAATTGAAGCAACAAGCTCATAAAACAACAACAGTAACGTTTGATGAAGAAGATTTGATATGTGAAATGATTGATAGGCAGAATCGAGCTTCTAACATTATAATATTCAATGTAAAGGAATCGCAACTTAGGACTCAATCACAACGTAATACCGAAGACAATGAATCTATTCAAAACATTATCCAGGACGTCAACATCACTAAAGATAACCTGAAGATTTTCCGATTAGGAAAGTTCACACATGATAGGAATCGGCCCATAAAAGTAATACTGAAGTCATCAGAAGATGCAAAATATGTGCTCAGAAATAAAGGATTGATAAAAATACCTAATATAAAAATTGTAGGTGACCAAACCAAAAGGCAACGTGACTACTTTCAGAAAATAAAAAAAGAGCTGGAAGAGTTAGTTGCAGGAGGTATTACCAACAAAACTATCAAATTCATCAATAGTAAACCTACAATTGTAAATAAAGTTGAGAACACAAAAAACTAAAAAACTGTCCTGATATACTTTTGAACACAGATATAATATACTTGAATGCTCAAAGTTTTCTGAAAAATATGGATCAAATCGTTGAATGTCTGGTTCCTTATAATCCCAGCCTGATTTTACTCAGTGAAACAAGAACAACCCAAAATATTAATGATGCTGAATTGAAGATTGAAAATTATGCTCTGGTCCGCTGTGACTCAACAAGTAGACACTCGGGTGGGGTTTTATTATATATAAAAGATAATATCAAATATTCAGTGTTCAGATCTTTCGTACTGAGTGGAAATTACTGGTGCAAAGTTTTGAAAATCCATTTTAGCTCATCAAACTGGTTGATTGGTTGTCTGTACCACTCACCATCAAGCTCAGATGCAACATTTCTAGAAAATTTTGAAGACATATGCGATAATATATTCGCTACAAATCATCGTTGTATTTTGTTGGGTGATTTCAATTTGAATTATTTAGATAATGGATTCTATGGTAGGAAATTGAAAGAAATGTTAACAACCTATGGTATTAGTCAATATATAACTGAACCAACACGGGTAATGTTAAATAGCGAAACTTTGATTGATTATGTATTGTCGAACCAGAGTAATTTTGTTACTAAAGTCCATGACTCTCCGAAAATAACAGACCATTCGATAATCAGTGTGCAATTGTTCAACAAAAATAACGATAGAAGTCAAAGGACAAAAAGTTATAGGAATTTTTCTCAGAATAACCTTGATTCTATAAAATACAACCTGATCTCATATAACTGGTCACTTGATTGTGTCGATGTAAATATTCTTTATCAAGAAATCTCAAATAATTGCAGTGAAGTTGTGAATCTTATATCCCCAATTCAGATCAACAATTATAAAAGCAATTTACCCTGGTTTGACAATGAAGTTTTTACTAAAATAAAAAAACGTGATAAAGCATACAAAGATTTCAGAATTTGTCCATCAGAAGAAGATAAATTACGTAAATGGAATACATTCAAAAAGTATAGAAATGATGTAGTTAGTTCATTAAAAGTGAAGAAAGATCAATATTACTTTGAGAAAATAGACAGATACCGAAATAATCAAAAGCTCATGTGGAAAGCATTAAAGAGATTGATTAACGTAAGTGTTCAGGATTTTCCAAGCTTTATTCAATTCGATATGAACAATGAAATGAAACTCATCAGAGAACCGATAGAAATAGCAGAAAATTTTAATTCTTATTTTGTGGAAAGCATTTACCAAATTGTCGACAGTATAGAGTGCAATGAACCTTGGATCAACACAAATTATAATCTATACCCGGGTTTTTACAAATTTAAACCACTCTCTCTTGGTGACCTACGAAAGGTCATATCATCTTTGGATAATAAATGTAGTGCCACTGAAATACTGAATGCAAAGGTATTGAAACAAATATTTGAAACTATTGGGCATGTAATATTAAATTTAATCAATACCTCTTTGCAAACAGGCAAGGTCCCTGACTTATTGAAGATAAGCACAATTGTTCCTATACCAAAAGTTCAAAATACAACCAAAGCCAATGAATTCAGGCCTATAAATACTCTACCTCAAATCGAGAAACTTATCGAAATCACAGTTTATAACCAATTATTAGAACATATCGACAATAACCATATATTGATGAACAATCAGTCAGGATTCCGCCAAAAACACTCCTGCGAATCGTCCCTGCAACTTTCATTGAACAAATTCAGAAATGAAATGGATAATAACAAATATGTCGTGGCTGTATTTCTTGACCTAAAAAGAGCATTCGAAACAATTGACAGGGGCATATTACTATCGAAATTGAGTCAATATGGTGTTAGTGGGGAAGTATACAATTGGTTGGCTGATTATCTTGTATGTAGAAAGCAAAGAATTAGGGTAGGGAGTTCATTTTCAAATGAAATAGTGAATTCAGTAGGAGTGCCTCAGGGTAGTGTACTAGGCCCCATCTTATTCATCCTATATCTGAATGATATTAATCTTTATACAGATTGTGAATTCATAAACTTGTTTGCTGATGACACCTTACTAGCCTGCAGTGACTCCAATTTAAACAGAGCAATTGATAAAATGAACTCCATACTATCAGCTGTTCAGGAATATCTCAAAATCAATAAACTTAAATTGAACGTGTCTAAAACTAAAGCTATGATAATAACAACCAAATATAAACACAAGTCTTTAAACTTTAATGATATAAATTTGATGATGAACAATGAAAAAATCGAAATAATCAAAACAGTAAAGTATTTGGGATTCCAGCTAGATAATACCTTATCATTTGAAGATCATTTTGAATACATAAAGAATAAAATATCTAAAAAACTATATTTCTTCTCGAGAATTGCAAACAATATATCTATGGAAACCAAAATCACTGTCTATAAGACCATTATTCAACCACATTTTGACTACTGTGCAACAATTTTATATACATTTAATCTCAACAAACTATCACAGCTTCAAAAGCTCCAAAACCGTGGAATGCGTATCATATTGAAGTCAAACCGTTATACACCAATTGGTGTTATGATTGATACACTACAATGGCTCACTGTTTCCCAAAGATTATATTATTTTAGTATGGTTTTTATATACAGGATTTTGAACAATCTGGCTCCTCCATATTTCAAGAATTATATAGTTTTCAATGCAGAAGTTCACAATTACTTGACGCGGGATAGGAATAATCTGCATATTACAAGAACAAACAATACTAATACCATGAAGTCACTATTTTTCAAAGGTTTCATTGAATACAACAAATTGCCTACGTCACTGAAAAATGGGGAATCACTGAGTATTTTCAAAAGGGATTTAAACAAACTCATAAAAAAATAATAAAAAAAAAAAATTTATTGAGTTGATCTCTTGATGTTTTCCATGGTGCCCAGTCAAATTGCTGCCATAGTCTTATATTTACAATGTGAATTTTTTTTCCTCTCTCTTTTAACTATTTTAAATTTTCAACTATTTTAAACTTTTAATATTTGTGATTGTTATATATTATGTGTAGTGTAGGTGATGTAAGCTATTATGTAATTCTCATGATAATTTTTTTTTTTATATTATTCAATGGCAACTACACATATACTGAATATAATAATATTACTTTAGTTTTTACTAGTTTATAATTGTACACCGTTACCATTAGTATTGTATATTAGGACATCCTATTTCAAATAAACTTACTTTAATGATTATGAAAACATAAGGGTCATAATAATTATTGAGCCACGTGACTTAGCTCGAGGCACCCGAAGTTGACTTATCTAGAGCATGTTATCGACCACACTGATAAAGAAAAGCTCTCATTGAAACTCAAATTGAAACTTTCCTATAAATTTATCTGTGTTAGTTCTAGCACTATATGTTATTTGGATCCCCTAGCTATATTTTGACGTTTTTTTATGAATGTATTCCATAAATTCCTGATTAACTAGTCGAAATGATATCGTACTGGCAAAGAGCAATTTATCCAAGCGAAACACACAACTTTTCGTGAGTAAAACTGGCTAGAAGTAGGTCGACATCATTGTAGTTAATTAGAACGGATATAGGCACATGGGCGTTAGCAAAGAATCTCCCCAGTGTAATAAATATATAATGGTTTGTTTGGCACGGCTATCTTTTATCTACCATACCGTACGCCTAAAATGAGAAACAATGTATGGTCTGAATAGGAACAATCATGAAACAATATCAACACTAACAGCAATTCTTGTTGATTTGACAGATGCTCGTCCTACATTCCTCCTTCTATGATAACGCCAAATCAAAATTTTCTATGAATTTGTCGCAAGCGTGACCAGGTCATAAAACTTAAAAACTTCCTAGAGTCCCCAACTTTTCCGAATTTACGACTGGACTTTCTTGGTAGTAGAGCTTCAGCGATAGCATTCGGGTTTATACGAGGAATAATCACCATTTCTCTCACTTGAGAGTGAACAAAGCGGACTGCAATGCCAGACAGATAAATTCCATGGAAACACAGCAAGCACATCGCAATAACCAAAGCACCACATTACAACCCACGATACTGGGAAGTAATGTTCGAAATACGTTTTCGGCGTATTCCAATCATTTATCGTTCTGAGAGTCTCATGATAATCAGAAAATGTGGATGAAATGGAATACTGCCAAATGAGAATATGAATCAGAAACGAACAATACTTTGCAACTCAATAAACGAGAAAAGTAGAAGCCATATTAAACCGTCAAAACGTAAGGAATGTGTGATTCTGATAGCGATACTCGATAGCCGTTATGTTTAGATGAGGCACGGTAGTGTATTTTGTGTTGCATACGAATCAACGAGCTCGAAACCTGACCGACATCTAGCACATGCTCTCGTTTCGTATTCATTCTCACCACGATGAAACGAAGTCATTTCACTTTCTCCGTATAAGCACAGGTATAAATAAGCAACCGAGAAAGAAACATCGATTTCTGCAGCCCTGCAATGGCAGGTACGGGAACGAAGATAACACATTCTGGAGGTCATGATATTCGTCATCTGAGTCATTGCCGAACGGGAACTGATCATCGTTTAGGCGCTATATACGGTTCTTGACCGGACATGGTTTTACGATGATTCACTAGGTGAACACGTGAATGTGGGTCTAAAGATTCGCCCGTTTTGTTTTGATTCTCTTTGGAATGAGGGAACAAAACAAATGGAAAAACGACACAATGTTTCTATTTTGGAATTAGATAGCATGCAGATACCCCTATTGAATTTGTGTATGTTTGGTTGCCTATTACAATCGAATATTGATAATAAAATCGATTGCTAATAAGTGTCATCAAGGAACTGACTCGTAAATACAAGGTCGATTTGAAAAAAGTCAAGAGCCATAATTATCTGCGATAATATATAGTCTTCATCGTGTGAATACAGCCTTATTCGTTCGGCTAAATTCCCTTCGGATATAAAAATAATAAGGTTACGTGAAACTTGCAATGTCATGGCGAACAAAAGTTAGAAGAAATGAAGTTATGAACACGGAAGCTCTCTTGAACTGTTTTCTCTATGGGGGTCACGAACAGGTCAAATTTATTTCCCTTCATATTTATCAGTTCCTGTCTGACAACATCGAATTATATCGATGCAATAATGAGTGACTAATGAAAGAACTGTCTTTGTCATATGATATGCTCTGGTCGACATTATTTATGTAAAAAATAAGTTCATTTTGAATAATTTGTTGTGTGCTCGTTCTTTGAGATTCCCGTTTTTCGTCCTCGTTTCCACGCACAAGTCAGAAAAAGAGAGTAAGTACTATACAGACAATGATAATTAGGTAACTGTTAACAGTGAAAGTAGGATATTATGCTATCCAATTCGGTTCTGTAGCCGCCGCGAGCCTCTATTAACAAAACACTCTCGGTATTGTTTGAATAGTTCGCTGTCAAAAATAACTGTTACAGACGCTAGGAGTGTTCGATAAGAGTGAAATAGTCATAGCCTGGAGCTGAATGAAAACTGCTACGTGATTTATTGTCTTATACAGGGTCAATGTTTCATTTACACTAGATGAAAAAATTTAATGATTCGTTCTGTATATTCATTAATTTACTATTTACCGTTTGCAGGAATTATACAGGGTGTCCTCTGAATGACGAAAATGTTCAAGATTGAGTGTAGAAAACGCATAAAAACCAATGAATCAATCCTTTGAATAGCTTTACTATAGCCTGGGATGAGTAAAATCCTGATAATTATGCTGTGATGAGAAAAAAAAAGCTAATTGAATGGAAGTAAGAATTATTGATCAGTTTCTTACTTTCACCTGCCGATCGTCTATAATGGATATTGAAGTTGAAATACCTACTTTCTGATAAATACTTAAAAGAAACAGCTTATGAACTTTTGTTTTATCAGAAAAGTGAATTGATAAATTCTGAATTCTGCGTTTCGAATCCAAAAACTTCGTCTTATAGAATTGTTTTTTATGTGAAAGAAGTTATGAAATGTTATTTGAGAGGAAGTCATTCTGAACATTTGCGTCGTTATATATGAACTCTAATACTATGTTATTTGTGCACGAGTCAGGCGAAGTATTGTTTTATTTTCCGGTTTATCACTATCAATATTAGTTCACAACGTCCTTGTACTAGACATGTTTAATGTATAGTGTTATTCATCTAACTCTGGTATGTATTTGAATTTTTTTCAACTACCATAACTAACGCTCGATCATGTTTATGTAACCTTGTCGGACAGTTCATTAGACGGATTTCAAAAACATTTAAGTGAAATCAACCACACAACTATTATTCCTTTTGATACTCGATAACCATTTTTGTAAAACATTTATTCTGCAATTAAACCGTATACATTGTGGAATAGCAATGGATGCATGTAACACCCACTGAATAAGTGTAAGAACATAAGGGATGTCCTAGTGAACAATCATGGATTCGTCGGTAATTATTCCCTGTACATCAGAAACTATCACGAATTTTCAGTAGGAACCTTCAGCATTTGTCTTACTCATTGAGATGATTGTGACTCCAATTTCATAATAAAATACTGCGGCATATATAACATGCAATCTAAGCCATGAAGATGTTGCGTGTACACGTGTAATATCGAGTCGATATTGTAGCAACATTTTATCAGTGTTACAATGTTTTTACGTTGTATCGCCTGTGCACAAACACAAGAGCTTTGTGTACTTTTTTTATCAATCTGTTGAACTAATCGGTCATTTGTTTTGTATCAGTGATTGTTCGAGGATTAAAAGTATACAAAAGAACGAATTGTCTGTCAATACCTATTTACAGATTGTGGACATTTGAAAGTAACTGATTCCTATAACAAACATACTTTACTTAGTTATTTGAGGAAACCGTTTTTGACAAATTTGGATATCTTTCAGTTATTAGTTCAAAATAGAACCAAATATTTAGAATTATCATTTCACCCAACTTAGACTGACTGTACTGAGAAAAAATGTACTATACTAATTTGGCAAATAACACTAGAAGTTGGCGCATTCAATAAAGATTGATACTTGCTAGAATACAGGGTGTGACTAAAACATTTGAGGGGATGATTCCTTATCGAAAAAAAAGAAAGGATCTTTCATATAAAGAAACTTCATTGGATTATCCCATGTTGAGATACAGCCCCTTGAAGAGAGTATATGAAATTTGTTTACCATTTTTTTTTCACACGCATTAAACTAGTTACAGAATTGAAATTAACCTCACATTTTCTACTACCAAAAAGACACTTAGTCAGTAATTTATTTGGTTCACCAGGGGTGGAAAACGCAACCCCTCAAATTCATTTTCAATGTAACTTTTTGTCTTATCATTTACCATTTGAATTTTTTTTTCCGATAGCTTACTCCATTCTAAACAAAAAATCTCCCTTGAATTTTTTGCCCGAAATAAACCAGTTCGCAGCAAAAAAAATATGTTACTACCTGCATCAAATGATTGAAGGAGAATAAACAAAACTAATGTATCAATAACGAAACTTACAACATGTAGAAATCCTAGTAAATGTTCAATATGCATGCGTCTAGACGTCTTTGCATTGAGCCAAGTATTCGCTCAAATATAGGGACTGTATCTTAACATGGGATGCTCCAATGAAGTTTCTTTACATGAAAGACCCAATTCTTTTTTCGATAAGGAATCACCCCCTCAAATATTTTACACTTATTTAGTTACACCATGTATCGAATATATATCCAATTTCTTCTCTCGCAAGGAAACCCAATTCAAAAAATGCAATTCAATCTTGATATTTGGAGAACTTTTTGAACTAAAAATCTTTCAGACTGATATCGTTATGTTAAACGCTAAATGAGCTGGCCGTAGGACACTCTGTGAAGAATTAATAACTGGAACTAACAATGCGTTCGAAACAATAAAACTTACACCCATACATTTCACACCCACACGTTACACGTGGACTACATTACTGAAACGAAACTGATTTCAGCAAATATGTTCCTACTGAAAGTTTCAGACCATTACCAACAGTTTACCGAAACAAGAGAACAGAATTGTATTCATTGACTCACGATCCTAACCCACAAACCTACTTTGTATATTTCGCGATACTGATTATACCGAGTGTATCAAACACTTTCCCATGCACTGATATTTCCCGAAATGTTTCACAAAGTTTAACAATGACCTCCTTTGTTTTTTGACAAGATTATCCACGAACGTCGTCACGTGGTTCAGGGCAACGAATCGAATTTCTTGGTGCCTCGCAACGGCATTCATATCGACCTCTTCACCGGATTTCCCAATAGCAAAATACTCATGCTCCAAGAAACAAGCATTGACGATAGTTAGCCGAGATCGATGTGTGTTTTTTTTGTACGGACACGTGAGAGGAATAATCAAAAATCGCGTGCTTATCTTCGTCTAGTCTTCAATTGCTATCGTCCCATTTTGGAATTCGAAGTCTTGGAGATCAACACACGAGTATTGGGATTTTTATATTCATTTCAGGATGACAGTTACGTCACATCTGGTACATAAGTGTTTTCTTCACAGAATACCTCATTTATCATTGAATATTCCATATTACGGAATTTATACAGTTGGCAATACTTCACGACGATGCCAAACCTATTTGGCATTTGTCGAATGATTACAATGAGCTGATCTATGTGGATTGTTTATTTTAGTAGATTTTTTCGAAAATTCGTTCTTTTTTAGTAAGTGCACCATTATTTCCTCAATTAAATGAATGAATCCAGCAACATTACACCTGTTGCTTATGTGCTTATGTACCTGTCAGCCTAAAATAATCATACTATATTTTTGTTTCATTTGTGCGATAAAATTTTACACTTGAAAATTTTCAACAAAACATTGGTCCACTTCTTGTTCTCAAATTATGAAATAATATTCCCCATAATAGAACAGTTACCTCATGAATTGTCGTTTGATGTATCATAGAAGTAGAAAATAATTTGAAGTTCATGATAATGCTCATGTGGATATACAATATGAAAAAACCATCAACGAATCGATAGATTGAACAAATACGTTGTGTCAAAAATAATATACATCTGACCATTTCAACAACCATCACAATAAAGCAAAAGCAAGAGCATAGAGTAAAAAGTCGAAAACACATTCGACGAGGAACTTTTCCAAATGAAAATTCTCCGTTTCCAACCGCACCTAACCCATAAGAACCAAACTTTATTTTCTCACAAGGAATTCCCATTTCCGTTCCGAGTGTTTCGTAATGTTCAATCGAATGGAATCCGTACCGAACTACCGTTTTGCCGTACCACTTTTCACTGTACATCGAATTTACTCTCTTCTATACATTCTTTCATACGTTTTTTTATATAACAGTTCCAGCACCATTCGAATTTGTGTTGCATGAAGCAGGCAGCGTGAAACAGTGGCGCATTCTACGTTACAAATCGAAGGCCACCTGTTGAATCTATCGCGAGTTTTCAGATTTAATTTGGATTTCTAATTACCCTCGATTTAAATCCTCATATGTACATGGTGGTCCACATGAATTGAATTTTGTTTATTTTCAACAGCTGTATATTTTGGCGTATTATTTTTGTCTCGGGGTTGCGGGTATGTTACTGATGCAAAAAAAATTTAAGCGGGTTTTAAATAATTTCAACATTTGAGATGAATCGATGAAGAACTCTTTGAGATACAAAAAAAATTCCTATACTGACATATTTTCTAACCATTCACTACCAGAAATATATAAAAAATGAGAAAATCTCCAGAAAATTACGAAAAATTGTATATTTTGCATATCCTGGACTAAATCGAACATCCTCTATTCGAATCTACATGAAACAGCTGAGGAAAACTACCGAAAACTTGATAATTGTAAATTAGTTGGAAACTTTTCTATGAAAGATATGGTGACACACATTTCTGAGTGAATTATATCTTGAAGTCGTTGTTAAAATTTCCGACGATGAATAGGAAATCACCTTTACAATTGTGGAATATGTATTTTTTCAATTTTATGGTTATGATATCCATAGGTAATCACCTCAAATGACATTTGGCTGCTTGAAATAAATGTACTTAGGAAAACTCTCAATATTTTAAAGATTATGTGATAAAAATTTCAATATTGAATTTAAATTGTTTTTAAAAAGCTGAAAACAATAATACTGAGTCTGGAACCAGAATACGAAAATTCGAACATGATAGGTACGTTAAGAACAAAACACTTACGATATCGTGTCCTTGGGTACCCCCACGCACCACCTCCGGGGCCATGTACTCGATGGTACCGCAAAAAGAGTATGCTCTCTGGTCGCTGTCACTTTTTGGCAATTCCTTGCTCAGACCGAAGTCTGTCAGAACTATGTGGCCAGACTCGTCCACCAGGATGTTCTCTAATTTTATGTCTCTGTAGATGATGCCCAGCTGAAACGAAAAATACTTTGTATTAATTCGGAAAAAAGTGACAATACTGCATTGATTGAAATATTTTTGACAAATGGAGAGCAGAAAATGAAGATTATTTAAAAACACCATTATCCATTCAAACAATATAAATCTGACATCTCAATAAAAAGAACGGTGTTGCTGTTTGTTTTTTTTTTTTGGCATCATTGTGAGGTCACTGTAAAGTGTTTACAATAATTATCGATGCCCAAATGTTGCTATATGATGTTATATCTCAACCAATTTGAAGTTCAATGGTTAGCTAGATACTTTTTGTTAGTGACACTAGTTACCAAATCAGGCATTTTATGAGCTCTGTATATTCACATCCATAATGATAATTTTGAAATGACATTATATTTAATCTGAAAGCCCTTATGCAATGCATCCATCGGCTTCCCTCCAAAAATAGAACATATATATTCCCCCATATTGGGACGAGATTTACTTCCTGCATCCTACAAGTAAAAGACACTGAAAAAACCCACAAAGGAATGAAAATGGCGGCCTTGGTGACGATTAACAGATGAATGTCACACACTCCAACCTACTGAGTGATCGTGTAGAGACTCTATTATGTGTCTCTATTTTTGTACTTTCACCCGTTACATTGGCGTTCGAAGGTTGAGTAAACGAAATTGGGAGGTGAATAGAATGGACATGCAAACGTTTTAGGAAGGCACAATCAATCGTATCTGTCGAAAACATTTTGTACGACGAGAATATTTACCCGTTATAGTCACGATGTACTGGATTATGAAGAACTGATAGTTTACAACTTCAATTCCATTGATTATTTATTAATCTCACGGGTGTTGACATATTGGTATTCATATAGCCCAGTGAAACTTCACCATTTAGCTGGATCACGTCAAAAACACATATCGCAAACTTTCACCTCGAATAATTCTTGTCTCTAATTTCAGATCGATGCAGACTTTTAACGTTCCATTCATGATGATATGACATTTATTGAACTTTCAGTTCTGTGAGAATTTTCGTAGCTTCGTATATATATCTTGACCGCACTATAAGTTCTGTTATTGACTCGTAATAAACACATAATGGTAATCATTGATTAGTTGTTGATGCCGGTGTTTTTGGAATGGGAGGGTAATAATTAATAAATGGATGTATTGAGGAAATATGCGATGAATTTTCAATGTACATAATAATAATAATGCTTCACAAAAAAAGACGATTAAAATTATTAATAACTCCACCTAAAAACTTAAATTCTGCGAGATTTCTAAAACGACGCTCCTTGTGACGTCAAAACTGCTTATACTATAAGCGCATGCCAGAGTTGTCAGTTGTACTATTTTTTGAAGGCTCCTGATTCGTACCAGGATGTATTGAATTAGTTTTCATAGATTTAGTTAGTGAGAGATATTTGCGAGAATTTGTATGGTCCTCATTTGTTCGGTCTGCTAACGCTGCGAAGAAATATAATGCATAACAAATGGCAACGCTGTAAAACAATATTCTGCCTCTGGTGAGAAGGATTTATGAACTATAATTATTGTTTATGTTTATAATATCGGAATACGAGCCGAAATCAGGACTTCGTGTCAAGCACAGATAAATAGTCGTGTTTCATGTCATCGTTATCAATATTTCTGTGTTCCTTACCAAAACTGAATTAGTAGCGTTGCCAAAAGGTTCCACATCGATTTATTCGATTAGCAGTGGCCTATTTCATTTATTGATTACAAAATGCATAAATTTTCAATTAGTATTTGTAGTATGTCGAATACTTTCACATCCAAATAAGAAGAAAGAATATCTGGTCAACAACAGCATCAAAACTTCGAAATCTGATTGTATCAGAAAACGACATGTTTTCTTTGTCTGGGAAGGTTAAAAATTGTCTACCCTGCCCTGTCGAGGGCCTATTTTGCATAGTTCAAGTTCCACAATCAATATTCAATAGTTGGTGTGTAATAATAGCAGTCAAGTTCATAAATATAATTATGAAAGAAATATTGCAACACAAGTTTGGAAATAACATAATCCAGTCCCATCAAAACATAAGTTTTGGTCCTTCACGTCGGATCAAATGCAGTTCACATCAAACAACAATACGAATAGATCAAAACGATAACGTTATCATAGTAATCTTCACTATCATCAAACAATTAATTAATTATCGCTGTCCGCGGCCTCTCAAGAGTTGTGGCGTCACAACGCTGCGCGTTATATACTCTGCCAAAACGACTGCGCCAAAAAATTATTATAATTTCACTTATACATGGAAATAATCAAAGAAAACTAGTCGACCACCCAATTAACCTCACCATGTGGTGACAACACCCCGTTTCCGATATGGCACTTTCGTGTTGCCAGAAATTCCATCTGGTTGGTCTCGTGGGGTTGGTTATATATCAAAGGGTCGAAGACCTTCGTGGATATCTTTGTACGCTCATGGAAAACGACGACAGCGTGGTGTGTAGAGTCAGTCGGCTTATCGATTGTGGACCACGAAAAGGGGCGCAAAGAGAATATTGAATTTAATGTGATGTGCTATTCGAATACACCAAGTGGGTGATATGTATTATCAAAGTTTACAGGACAACATTTACAGGACACTCATCAGAGTGATTTTAGTTGTGGAAAATCTCTAGGAAACTTCAAAGAATTGAACAAAAATGCCCATTTGGAAAGGAAAGAGAATAAATGACGAAGAGTAAAAGGAGAATAGACAAAGCGAAAGAGAAAATCTACTAATGCAGAAAATCTATACAGGTTCGGAAAAAAATAATGGGGATAGTAAAAACCCATAGGCATAAAGAAGAAAGCAAGTGTATTATAATCCCACATAATCGAGAGAGAGAGAGAGAGAGAGAGACATATTCTTCTCCTAAATTGCTTTCTTTCCACTATCCCCACCTGACTGAGTCGTCAGTCATCTCAATTCCAGACACAAGCAGGCGGAAAGGATTGAAACAGAGGTCTTTGTATTAGACAGTGGTGGCGATAACATTAGGAAAACCAATTAACGTGTGAAACATGGCGACTATTTTGACTATTGACAATGTATATTTACATCAACTAAAACTATTTATATAGGGTGTTCTTTAAAGACATGCTAATATTTGAAGGGGTTCTCTGACACATTTTGGAACAAATCTGATCTCTTGATTTGCTTTTAGTCGATGCAAGAACCTTTTCACGCCGCATCAGATTTTTGAGGAATAGACCCTGAAGTAAAGCGATTTTTATTTTTTTGAGCGAAAACCATGCGTCTGACAATTAAAATCCATGAGATTAATTTTGCTCAATAATGAATAAGGATCTTGAGAGTAATTTTTATATTGAAAATAAGCAGAGGCGTAGTATTTTTTTCTCCAAAGGTATTCAGTGCAAAACCCGTACGGACGCCACTGGTAGAAAAAAAAATTTCGTTCATCACAAAATGCACTTTGATGAAGACATGTACAATTTTTTTTTAATGTCTAGAATATTATCTCAGTTATTAAAAAAACTGTTTTTTTTTTATTCTATGACCCTTTATCTCTAACACACTGTATAAATAGTCGCCATGTTTCATACGTTAATTGGTTTTCCTAATGTTATCGCCACCACTTTAGAGGCTACAAAAATATAAATTCATAAAAATATCATTTCAGATTTTATTTTCATGAAGAAGTGTCATTTTATTTTGTATTTTTTTTAATAATTATGACCTATTTTCGTGGTAACACGAGAGAGTTGAAATAGTTAATGTAAAGATTCAATATGACATCTGAGCATGCGTGTTCTTCAAGTTTTTACGTTCTCGTGTTTTGTGGATCTAAGAGTTAACGCAGACTTAAAAAGGAACGTACGCTAAACGAAATCTAACGAAAGGTACAGGGCATAATATAGAAATATGCACAAAAATGAGTTCATTATCGTATGTTAAATGACAATGTTTTATCATCACAAGCCTCAAGTTGTGGTTGCTAAGTGAATTGAAAACTTTATCACATCTGTTGTTTTCAAAAATAATTGCATCAAAAGCACGATTCCGTTTCAACGATGAATATGATCTGCATGCATCAAGACAAGTCTAGGCAAAACCCATTTGAGGATCTAAAAATATGGTGAATATCATACAAAAAACAGCGTCAGAACTCTGATATAAATGATGCAGAATTTAATGAAAAAATATTGTCTTGATATTTTGAACATGCAACAAAATTGTCTCAATCGTTTCATCATCACCAAGTAAGTAATTCCGAAATAGATATCAATAATACAGCCCCCCAAAAATACTACAAAATGCCTAGGTTAGTTCTGTGCTAACCTGATGAAGTACTTCGTTACGTTACGTACTGTGATTACTTCAACTCTCTCTACTTAAACCACTTTCGTGTAATGACGTCATCACTATTTTTTTCAAATGGAACCCCCCCTTTTTTTTCAATTTCCAAATTGCCTTTGCTGAGCTGATTCCAAAAATGTATAATATGTTGCTTCAAATTGGTACAGGGTGGACAAAAATGCAGCACGTCATAATACGTAAGAATCACTATTGATTAATAATCCGCGGGACCCGGAATGATCCGGGGGGGCCTAATAATCCAGGAGACTTGGAATAATCCGGAAAGGACCCGGAATAATCCGGTAGACCCAGAATAATACGAGGGACCCTAATAATCCGAGGGAACCCAAATAATACGGATTATTTTGAAAATCAAATTCGCCGGAAAAGTTCAAATAACCATATTTTCGGAATCATCGCGTCAAAACACGTAAGAATCACTATGAATTGAGGTCGAAAAACCGACTTCGAAATTTTCCGATTGGGTTCTCGCGATTTTCTCAGATTCCTGATTCTCTAGGAGTTCAAATATCCATATTTTCGGAATCAGTGCGTCAAACTACGTATGAATCAATATGTGATTATATTTATATTTATTATTAATTATTTTATATTTTCATACTTTTTTTTTTGCATTTTTGCCCACCAATTTGTACCAATTTGAAGCAACATATTATACATTTTTGGAATCAGCTCAGCAAAGGCAATTTGGAAATTGAAAAAAAAGGAGGGGGTTCCATTTAAAAAAAAATGGTGATGACGTCATTACACGAAAGTGGTTCACCCTGTATATTAGATTATGATTTGAAACAATAGTAAATTGACATAAAAAATCGACCTGTTTTGGGAATTCCTAATTTTATTGTTCATTTAGCCAATAATGAATTCATGCGTTACTTTATGGACGCACTGTATTTGTACGTGTGGTGGTTTGTACGAACAAATGAAACAACGTATACACCCTGTATTTACGCTCCTGAGAATATACAATTGTGGAGGAAGGAGCTTCACCGTCTAATTAGCTAAAACGCGTTCAAGATCTTACCACATTCTCGACTCATTCCTCTTTCGAAATGCACGTTGCAAAACGTATTATTTGCGCGAGGAATATCATCTATCTGTGCGGAATACCGAACGGGGAACAATGAATGCGACATCGAGCTTTGTTATTACGGACGGAATTATGTTTGGGAAAGTTTTCCGAATCAACGAAAAATGTTGAGAAGTAAAATGATGCTTATTTGTACCAGGAATGCTGTATTTAATGAGAGAATTAAATAATTACAATTCTCTCGGGAGTTTCTACTGTAAAATTGATCAAAAATTTACATCTCGCGCCTTCTTATCTTCCCCTCGCTCGCTCTCTCTCTATCAGAACTTAATGAATAACATCGATATTTTGTTGAGATTTTCACTAATGATTTTTTGTGTCAGAAAAGCCGCTGTACAGGGTGAACAAATTTCGTTGCTTATTTAAGGTAACTCGGTAGTTATAGGAGATACGGAAAAATAGAGGTCGCATTTGTTTTCCGATTATGAACTAAATATTGAAAATTTTCTCTATGTATCAGCAAGAAAGTACTCTACGAATGTGAAAGTTTTTTTTTCCTAACTTCACCAACAACTATGATATTCGTATGTGTTGAAAAGTCTAAAAATCAATCTTTTGTTTATAACTCGAAAACAAAAGGCAATGTCCAATTTTTGATTTCGTCAGTAAATTCAACTCAAGAGTTCGAGGATGCTCAAATTTTTCGTATAACATATAGTTACCGAGTTACCCTACACCAACATTGAAATTTGTCTACCATGTACGTTATCGAAATGTCAAGATGATTGTCACATGTCACCTAGGAGGTTTTCAATCTGTGAATGTAGACCACAAATCTTCATCTTCATATATGAGAGAAGAATCAGCATTTACAAAGATATCTTGTTTTCCGGCGAATCCACTCCATGGTTTGGTGGCTTTGACATCGTCTTTGATATTATTTTTGAAGTTTCTCATCTCATCTCAGCATTTAGGAAAAACTATTTCCAGTCCGTTGAAATTAATTCATCAAAAATAAATTATTTTCTCCACTACTAATCTCAGGGTTGCAGTTATGTTACTGATGCGAAACTGAATTCGAAGATTGAAGGAACGGCAATTTAAAAGTTTATTGAATTGGATTTTGACAATTGATAGTGGAACGAATATATTAATATGCGAATCAAAAACTGAGCTTTATCACAAGACATTTTTTTCATACAATGTAAAAGATTTATTCTGTCCGAAAATTAACGATTTCCTTCATTATCTAAAACTGCCTCGGACTTTGCTACTTGAAACAAATCCAAGGTTATCAATTGAAGACCTGTTATTATAATAAGAGTGATGATCATACGCAGGTGATGTGAAATTATACAGAGGACTATAAAAATTGTTACAGTGTAGCAACTGTCGAAAAAATGTATTTACCACTACCTAATTAAAAAAAATCAATTGAAATACAATGTTCTTGTACTTCGAAATCAGCCATTATTATCCTATTTATTATGTGTTTTTGTGGTACCGTGTAGAAATAATTCTGTAGGAACGAAATAATTTAATATTGCACAAAA
This sequence comes from Plagiodera versicolora, assembly GCA_037013635.1. Lineage (NCBI taxonomy): Eukaryota > Metazoa > Arthropoda > Insecta > Coleoptera > Chrysomelidae > Plagiodera > Plagiodera versicolora. Next base: position 2,140,329 of record CM072991.1, on the reverse strand, counting down.
CATTCATAGAATGTGACAACGAGATTACATCACTGCAAGGTCTTGTCAAATTCACTAGCTTATCAGTTTTTTTAATGGCGATTTGCAACAGAAATTTATAACGTTTAGCAAACATAAAGAAATCACTAATTACGTATTTATCCTATTAGGAAGCACAGTAAATCGTCTTTATCAAACAAACTAACTACACGTGAATTATTCACACGTGTTAGTATTACAATAACATTATTTTAATAGCACTCGTTGACTTATAAGCGAAATGTATGTACCGCAAGTATTACAGGGTGACAATTCCGAGACTGTTTTCACGCAGAGAATGTACAGAAATGGCACAACGTCACATTGTGTTTCCTATGTGTTGAGTGAATTAGATTGTAAGAAGCGGTTGACAGTTGACATGTTTCCAAGATTAAGGTGTGAGTTTCCAAAAAAATCTCGTTTAATCATGAAATCAAAATATACTTTCTAATTCAATCTATTTTATTATATCTCTATCTTGATACCTAGACAGACAAAAACACGATTCCGAAGTAGTTAAAAGGTGTCTTGATGACCTTCACCAAATTATTGATTCACGAATATGACTGGCATATCTGTAATTTTTATTAATATTCGAATATATTTTCATATTCACCAATAGAGAATCATGCGATTATTCGATATATTTGAGATGTCAGTCTTTGAAAATTTGTTTTACCCAAATATACTTCAATCGTGTTCGAAGTATTACAAAATTTTGAATGACTCTGTACACTGTAAAAAACTTTAGAAGTTTCAGCTTGAAAGATAATTGCAGTTATAAAATTTAATTGAGGTCACGTTTGGCATAATGAATCTCGAAAACTACTGGAGATGGGAATCCCATTTGAAATATGTATCTACTAGAGATTTTGAAACTTTTCAGTATATCTGGCAACGCTGTATCAAACTTCCAAATATCTTGCTTTTCGTTCTCAGTCCACTGTCCACCGCAAATTACCATGTATAAATGAACTACAGAAGTTTCAAAAAGAAATTATATTGAAAAAACGTCTATTACGTTATGTGCATTTATCACAGCTAGTATTGGTTTTACAAGGTCATGTTTTTTTTTCTCCAAACTAATACGATCATGAATTCGACAAAATACAGCTATCATTATCAATAACTGGGAGAACATGGTCGTACATGAGTATTTTTTATAAGGATAAAGTCTTCCTTCACTTATTTGTTCAAATATTAGTAAATTACGAATTTCGTCCTCAAATTAGGAATATCAAATTGCTGTATATCGATTTGAGTTATTCGTGTTGAATAATGGGGTATATAAGACAGACACCTGGGAGGAAGTTAGTCTAGTATAGTGTAGTGCGCAGTTAGAGTTTTGTATAGATATTGAGTTGAAATCGATTGAAATACAGAGCGATTTATATTTCCGATTATACTGGTACAGAACTTCATTGAGATTATTGTCGCTATGACCAATAAAATGATTCTTTCACCTTCAGCGTTTCAATTATTGGTCATGCGAGACCCAACCGAGTAACTAACTACCCATGGTCATGGTGGTGATTTTTTCAGTTCTTCGAAAATGGACATCAGTCACAGGAAGTGAATTAATTGGTGTTTGTAATTGAAAAAAAAATTGAAATGTGTTCGAATAATCAAGTTAACAATATACCCACGTGAAATGTCTTATGAATATTTTAACAATGAACAAGTTGTGCATTCTCTAGATTTACATGAATTTTTTTGAACAGAGCAGCCACATGATTACGTAATTCATGTACTTCAATTGTTGAATATCACTTTCGATAAGAAATTCCTATCGGAATAACGAAAGTGTTTCAATGAAAATATCGATTGTTGATTAAAGACCCATTCACCATTATACATATCATATAACTTTACATTGTGAATTGTCATATTGTAGAAATGGGGTTATCATGCCTAGTCTGGAAAAAATTACAATGGATAATACAGGGGCCACGAAATTCAAATTAGTTTTGGTTTTTCATAAATTACTTCTTTGATAATCGATGTAATTGCTAATTGAAATCTTGGCTATTTTTTTATTTCCCACGAATAAGAACTGATTCCTAGAATTTATGACAAGAAATCTGTAATCACAAAGTTGCAATAAGCTGAAATTAATTTTCAAACACCAACATTTCTTCGGAAATAAAAATCATCGATCTGATCAAATATTGTGAGTGATTTAAGGTACCCAATTTTGACCACCCTGCATTGTTAATATAGTTGAAGCAATACATAAAAGGTAGACTTCATTATGGTGGGTAATAATTTACTGTCAGTTCGTCATGGAAGGCAAAATTTTATTTACCTTCCACTTTCTTCCTCTAACGAAGCCTGGGGCCTGAACTGAAAACCTAAGCGAAATTCTCTCGTTATGTTTACCTCTATTCACCTTGTATACAGAAGAATAGGACCGACAGTCAGCTGTCATTTATTGAATCCTAAACAGTGGCGTTCAAAAAATTCCATCTCAGATTATAACGAAAAAAAAAAAAGGAAAATTATAATTCCGTAAGGATCAGGCACATTATGAGATGATTACTCTAGTCAACACATGTTGTTGCCATAGCAACCATTGAATATATTAGCGAAACAAAATAAAATAATTATGGATGTAAATGGTAGAATTGGGCACTGTTGAAGTTTTTTATTTTGCATTTTAGAGTACATATACACGGTGATTCTATTAAAAGTGATATACGTTTCTTCCAAAATAAAGTGAATCATGGTGCTTGCTGTGTCTACGGCTGTTGAAATAAATTTGTAAAAGACTTTGGAATAATCAGTTATTATATCTAATGTTTTGCAAGTCAAACATTTACCCTTATTGACTGAAATAATTCATGAAAACTAGATAGTAAGTTCTTGACCAACTGTGTTTTTTTGAATTTCAGGCAAGTGAGAGACTTTAGAAATCACATTGTTGAGCGATTAACCTTTTTCATGAATGTTATCATAAAATGAAATTTCATACTATGGTAAAAAATATACTGAATAGATCAGCTCAAAACTTGGTCGGTCTTACTGCTCCGGAAACTACTGAGGTGTGTGTTTTGAGGGGTGTCATAATTTTCTGAAGAATAATTCGCTATACTTATCCTCTAGGAGCGTATGTGTCTAGGGGCATGATCCCGTGATTAATCTTTGACAGTTTGTATTGTAAACAAAACAAACTCTTTGGACTTCAATTGTGCATAAAATCAATGACAGAAATAATATATCTTCCATGATTCTCTCGAATAAATCAGAAAACATTCGTATTTTCACCTAGCTGATCTGATCTGATTTGTGACTGGCTGACAAAACGACAAAGAGAGGGCAGCGCAACAGGTGGCGAAACACCAGAACTATCAACATTTCTTGAATGTTTGCGCAACCCCCCACCCTAACAGTTAAGATATATTTACTTATTTGATTATAGCAGAACCATGAGGGAGAATCAATAGAAAAAGGTGATATCTTTAAAGTCGAATATTTTTTCAGAAAAATAATCAAACGATCGTGAAGAAAAACATTCAATATCCAAAGATTGCTCGAAAAAAAAAAAGTCGTTTCGCCAGAAAAGTTATTTGAAAATGATAAAATTTGCATTGCGTCCTATAACACTATAGATTTATTGCCAATGAAAGCCGAGATTAGATCACGTGTCCCCCATTCATATTTCTAGCATACGCGCTATACGTAGTTCGTTGTCTATTTTTTTCTATATCTGAGTATTGCACACATATCTGATGTTTTTTGTGTCTTGTGTTATTTCGTCATTAGATAAAACATCTCCACTTTTACATCTGCTTTCGCAAGAAGCCTATTCGTTATTGTCATGTAGGCCATATCTAGATCATCTGTCGTTTCTAGCTAGAGCAGCTTGGAGGATTTATAACCATCAACGAGAAGAACGAGCACGATGTTTCTTTTTTCAGTTCCAGGCCCATTTAAAGTGACAACAGTAATTTTTTTATATGACTGTACGACGCTCCTAGATATTAATTCTATTTATCACGTGACATAGAGAATGACTAAAAAAGAACATTCTACGCCACTGGTGAGCTGAAAATCTTTGACACCAAATTGGTGGTAGATGGAGAAGATATGCCACCTGGTTAGTCAAGGAAGACGTATAACAAAAAACCTTTTATGTGTCCCTATTATATTACACAGATCTTAAATTGTTTCACCAAATTAAGTATAAGTTACTAGTACATGGTCTACTATACATTTTTATAACTCAATTCAAGATTGAGTTACATCTAGTTAGTGAAAAATGTCAAAATTTAAATTTGGAAAAATGATCTGATTATGATTAAATCCATGGATTAATTGAATAGGTCCCGGTGGTGGCAAAACGATAAAAGAACTACAGAGAAGAATTCGCAACGATTCAACATTTTCGGTCATTCTTTTTTCTTCTCACACAAACGACAAACCCAAATGGAGGAAAACTAGTTTCAGTAGCTCACGAACTAGGCAAAACAATCACTTGATCATTCATAGGTCCTACCTATCACCGTATAATTTTGTCAGAAAATAATTTGAAATATTGCAAATTAGTATTCTAGTCCACTCTATACTAACCGACAATTTTTCAATATGCCCACCCTGTACATTCAGGTAATGTGCATTGAAATGCAAAATGAATATGTTTTGACCATATCATTGATTAATCTGTCAGACTTATCAGTTCCATTGTGCAAGGGCATCGACATAAAGAACTGTTATTATATCTGTTAACATATTTGGGAATAACATTACAATAAAATGTTTTGAAAAAGGAAACTGAAATCATCCTGTGAATTCCCTAGTCCGCTTAACGTGTATGTCTTTGAGTTATCCAACGGTTAATTTCATTGAAATTGTTATTAGAAAAAGTGAAATTGTAATGGAAAAACTGATAACCTGTCTGACACACTTAATGAATTAAACCCAAGGATATTTTTCGATAATACAAATAATTGAATGCAAATTGAACTTTCGCAATGAGTATTATGGAAAACGTTCGTATTCTTTTCACGTTTCACACAAAATTTAGAACCGAATAAATCACAGAGTTGTGCAATTCTAAATACTCATTAGCATTGTTTCTGTTTGTGATGGCTTCCAATTGTTTTGAAGAGCTTATTTTCCCTTCAAGAAGACATTTTTATTGATACCTGCCTAATGAACAAGCAAACCAAAAATAGAGGCTATCAATTAATTTTCAAGATTATACAATTAATCCATTTTTTCATATAGCATTTGGAACAAATATAGGCCATTTATTCAAGGGAGAGACGTATTTGACTTTCTATCAATTGGGTCATGATTATTATCCGTATGTAAAATTGTATAATGAAATGACTTTCTATTCGTTTTTGGAGCCTAAATTGAAAAATCAAATGTTTCGAACTTTCGAAAGTCATAAACCTGGGCCACGTTGTATCTCTAAGTTATGACTTGTTATCGATTTCATCCATTTGAAGAAGACTATCTTTAACGTCAGGTAGAAATACCCGAACCGTGTTCTGAGTTTAGCCGGAAATCGTTGTTTTCTTGATAACGCCCCGAACATCAAAACAATGTGATGTTTGACATGTCTGCTGAACGTTGAACTGATTTCTCAATTTCGGAGAACACATTTCGAAATGTTATCAGAACAGTCAACTCGTAAAGTACATACGGGGTGTCTCGTTGTATCATAACATGGAACACTCAATTTTTTTCTTCAAGAATTTGCGTCATAATTTTGTTGCGAAAATAATGTCGTATCTCCTTAGAGTTCGTTTGAAACTACACGCATGCGCATGACTAACATAAGCTTTTCAACAAATTGTGCAACACTGAATAGTCAGGTTATTGAGACTGAATCGTGAGTACGAAGATTAGTTGAATTTGTTCATTATCTGTGGCAAATGTAACAGACTGTTATCGAAAATATGCCAGAAATTTGCTGACTGATATCAAAATAAACAACAAATTTCGCGAAACAGAGGAAAACTAATCAGACGTAATAGATTTGAAATAAATCAATAAATAAATTTGAAGTAGCATTCACAATCAAGAATTTCACGTTATACTTTTTAAGTTCGAACCACTGAAAATTACTTTTCTTAATGTAACAGAATCAATTTGCTTGAATCACCTTGTACCGCAAATAAAATACTGATAAGATAATTTGGCAGCAACTTCGACAAAAAAATGTTCCGATCACGTGTTCATAGAAAGATCCTAGAACAAATTCAAACATAATACCTAGACCAGACGTTGATGGTGCCGCAAAAAAAACACGATAAAATATTTACTGTTCCAAGGCCGGCCATCGCTCACAACGAAATATTAAAACAACAAATGTCTTATCTTGACGTTGTCTAGCCGTTTAGCTGGTTTTTCGGTCTCCAAATGGACCAGGCAAGTTGGATGCTAGCTTGCGCAAGGTCAGTTTCGCAAAAAATAATAGATTCACATTGCGCAAGGTCAAAAACCAATGCGAATATCGCACAGTACAGAGTTATTTCTGTCTATTGTTGTCAGATCGCTACGATAACTAATCGCATCTCCAAAACCTCCCAATTCGACGGAACATCCAAGTAACGCAGCTATAACCGCTTCTTACGACGTCACAACAAATACACTGCGGTGTTGCCGGTTCCACCGTTTTCGAAATTCTAGAGAAATTTCAAAATTTGTTTTGTTTTATTGAGAACAAAACAAATCGAATCAGCTGTGAGTGGACTAAAGATAGAACGTATATTTTTCGAGATTTCAAAACATTTTAAGAGACACTTTTAAAATAGGATCAGTGAATTTGTAGCCGTTACAAAAATATACACACTTAGTTCATGAAAATGCGAATCGCTTTACATTCGAATTCCAACAGTATTTTGAATAGGATAATATTGGGAAATATTTTTATTTTAAGAAGTCCACTCAACCATAACAAATTCTTGGAAAGTTTATATTTGTGATATTTCGACCTAATAATAAATTGAATTCTATGGAATTTATAGTCGAATTTCACAATATTATTTGATGCGAATGATATTTTTAAAATATTTAAAAATTATTCGATGAATTGACCATCCAAAATGAAAAAAAATCGATGAAACTAGCTAGGATTGATTTGTAATTCTCTACTGAATTCAATTGTTATGAAACCACAATAAACACTGTACACCATCACCAGCAAGGATAATCTAGCACCCACGTAGAATACTAAATAAAAACACATTGAGGCATATTGACCAAAATCTTTCGACCTACGAAAATCGTTGACCCATTTCATGAGATTGTTTTCCCGAAAACAGTTCTAGAGATTCAAGACCCCCCCTTCCAGTATATTTCTCAAAATAAGTTTTTTTTAACCGTTCAACCTACAAAAAACGTTAACCTATTTTTCGAAAACGTCCTTCCAATCCATAAATCGCCTTTGTTCAACGCAGTATAAATAAACATGTTTTTGGCTTTTGTTTTCATCCTGATACACCGCCAAAACAGAGTGACCTTCGCCTCGTGGAAATTATTTCGCTCGGGTCATTGTTTTCGTTTAGTTTCGGAAAATGCGGAGGCCGGGGAGACAGTTCAAAGTTCTGACGACCTTTTAACGTTCGCCCGAACGGAATTTCATACAAATCCTTCGAGAAAGCAGCATAAATACAAAAAAAAAATCAACGCGAATCAATCCTGAAAGGTTTCCCCCCTAACGGTCGGACCGACGACTGAACGGTCACGTGACTAGTTGACAGCTGAAATGTGACACGAAACTTATCGCTTACCGTGTGCAAACGTTCCAGGGCTAGGATGAGTTCGGCTATGTAAATACGAACTTCGTGTTCTTCGAAATGTTCTCTTTGGTATAAGTGCGTGAACAGTTCCCCACCAGCGACATAATCTGAAAAAAAAACAGTGGATTTAGTTATTATAACATGGTGAATTATCATTTTAGAAACCGGAATCATGAGGAAAAACAGAGAAACTATGATATTTTCATTCGAATTATGTTTATATGCGGGTTATTCCAGATATTTCTAATAACATTGGGATTTCCAATTGTTTCATGTTATCGTTTTATTTTCGAATATTGATTGATCGGTAATGAATTCCACTATATCGTACAGGGTGATTTATCACGGATGCAGTCGTCAAACAAGTCAGATTTTTTCTGAGCAAAATACTACGTTAATTTCATGCGAATGTTCTCCTCGTTTCCGGAGTTACGGGTATGTTACTGATACGAAAAATCTTTGTAGCAAGTTGTATATCATGTAAATATTCCAGATCAATCATTTGAAAAAAATTACTAAATATAAAAACATCTATAGCAACCTTGTAAAATAATGAAAAGTGCCATTGTGAACAAAACCTGTGATATTCAACCGGCCCCATATATTTTGCTAATACTGTATAATCAACCATTGTAAGCTCGAACCAAGGTAAATGAGCTTGATACACCGTTACGAAAAATTACTAAGTAATTCAATTCAAACACAATAAACGTCATTCCACCATCTTCGGTCACAAGGCAATTTTCGATCATAGTTATATTTCTCGCCAAACATTTTTTATTATAGTAGCAATAACCTTGGCTAGCCAGAAAGCGTTAACCTCGATGGCAGATAAACAATATGATATCGTGCATCACGTATACCGTACGAATATACTCTTTCGCAATCGTTCAAGTAGCAAAATCGAATCTAGGAGACGACGAAGTGCTCGTTGCTAGGCAACACACTCTCAGTTCCTTCGATCTGAGTCCTGACAACTAGTTATTCGAAATTAGAAAGTGATATTTTTAGTTTAGGTAGCATTGAATGGAACTCAAACGATCTTGATCGATATACGGACAAATGTTTTCACTTGTTAATTCTCATACGATTATATTCTGCTGACATTGACAGTGATGTTGACACTGACAATGACAGTGAAGTTGACACTGACATTCACAATGACAGTGACGTTGACAATAATAATGACAGAAAGTATCAGATTGATTGAAAGTACCTTCAATCTTCATTATTTGCTTAGATATGGGAAAAGGAAAAAATCATAAAAATTTCAAACACGCAAGCCGGTAGTCATATGTTTCTTCTACACAAACAAAACAACGTTTTTTTCATGCCAGGTGCTCGTCTTGATCTAGGTAATAATACAACGGAAGGCTAATAACCATGATATTGTGCAGCATAAGGTGTATTTTTTTATTACGGCATCGATAAAGTACCAATTAAAACCCGAGGCAGATTCTTATTCTGATTGTTGTACAGTAAGACCACAAAATAAGGCATTGAACTTTCTTTTTGCATGTATGCTTGAATATTTTTCAATTTTATCTCCCAACAACCGTAATAACGAGAAAATCCCTTGAAAATGAGAACATTATATAAATTCTCATAGTGAATGTAACTCAACAGGTGCTACATGCTCGAAATTCAGGTTTTAAATGCATCCTCTTTGCTTTCCATGCAACATCTGGACTCAATGGACGAACCGGAATCTTAATTCGACACTTGAAACAGTAAACATATGGCCTGTATTTAAAATTGAGGCAGATATGAATACCAGCTAGCCGTAGCTGTGAACTTTTATGTTAGAATATTCTACAGCTACTAGTGGCCAGTACACCGCGCACAAACTGTAGCTCGACAAAGTTGATATTGACAATGACACGAATTTAAACAAATACATTTGACATATGAGTGTCCAAACGCGTCACCTCGCATCACCCAAATTAAACTAGATATTTTCTGATGACGAGAACGATCTGGATACAGCTGACTAAGTTGTGCTTCGCTCATGAATGATTGAGTAATTATCTTCTATGAATCACTATAGGAGTGCTGTGGAGTTATTAGTAAACCGTTTCAGAATTTCTTCGTGTTTAAAACCATGTTATGAATTATCAGATAATAATCAAAATTGATCAATATTATATTGTGTAGGAGTTGAATATTTTCATTTCACAAAGTTTAAAGAACATAAATCAACAGGGTTTTCCTCTAAATGAATGGATACGTAGAAAATGAATGTTTCGTTTACTTTTGGCGTTTTCTGTACAGGGTTGGCAAATTTCGATGTTTCATGTATGTATCTCATTTTTCGAGTTCAAATCACTGGCGAAAACAAAAATTGACTATCGTCTTTTATTTCGAATTGTAAACAAAAACTTGATTTTCGACAAGCTATGGGGAAACAACTTTCTTAGGGCACTTTCTTCTGTTTAATCCAGTGACGTGAAAAAAAAACTGAAAAAAACTGTACAATTTCGAATCATTACCTAAAGTTTCATATGTTTGAATAGAAATCATAATTGGCTAAAGTTTGGTTGAAGATTATTATTATTTTTTTTTTTTGAATAATGTACCACATGTTGGGTCGCTTCTCATGAGCGAGTCTTAAATAGCGAAATGATATTTCTCTTGGTGCTGTTTATTAATTTTCACGTATAGGCGATATCATGCAGACTAATGTGTAACTGGACTTGTTTAATAATGAGATTTTTTTGAATTGTTGATAATAGCGTGTTTTCTCTGGAGAGCGATTCATTGATATTCTAATATATTTACAATGGTTCTTGTATTTTTTTGGGAGGATTCTCACTTCGAATTGATGTCAAGCGATCGAAAATGTGATACAAGGTTGAAAAGGAAAAAATGTCATATTCCACCATGATTTCTATTTGAAAAATATAACTCTAGGTCATAACTCGAATTTGAACAATTTTTTTGGAAATTTTTTACGCCACTGAATTGAATGGAAAAACATCTTGATTTGCCCACCCTGTACATAATGTTTTATTAAGGAGATCTTAATCATAATATTCAATATTCTCGAATCAAATATACAGAAACTTGCCTCGTAGTTCAGAAAATCTACTCGACGATTGAAACATCTCTAGTAGTGTCACAATTAACAGTTAATTTATTTTTAGCATTATAATTAGATAGAATCGCCGAGCTCGTTCATGTCTTGAACACATGTCACTAGTTTATAGTAGGTGGAGGTCTTTCCTCCTTATTATTATCATACGGAATAATCCACAGTTGCATGTAATAATTTTGACAAGCGAAGTAACGAAATTGAGACTTTCCCCAACATCGATCGATTGATATTTGTTGTGATCTTCAATAAGATATAATGCAGTACAAATCCTCAAAATTATATGATTGACCCTTCCTGTTAATGCTTGGTACCGCCGCATGTAGTCCAGATTCGACCCCTTAGAATTGATAATCTCGAGAAACGCATAACGCTCTCGCTGCATCGAATATCAATGAACACCAACTGAAAACATTTATCTCTCGATGATTGTTCGCGTTCTCAGAACCTTAGAATAAAATTCACATAGTTCATCAATGCTACCAACATCCTCTTACGGACACGATCATACCTTTTATTGAAACAAAGGAGGTTCGTCGAGAGGCCTTCAGAAAAGAGCCATACCAAATAAAAATACGGTACTAAATTGACATACCAATCACAAATAGATATAACGAACGTAAACGAACGGTGATGTTCTGGTACTATCTGGTTTATGTGTAATGCGGAATATAATTCTACCTAAATTGAATCGAATGAATGGTTTTGGTTGATAATGTGGCGTAATATTGGTTAATACAGAACGAATCCTCATCTTCGAAAGAATTAAGTAAATCAAAGAAAATATTTGTTTTGGAAATATGTTCTGGCAAAATGATCAGTACTTCACATTGCCCTCCTTCTTTCTATAGCTATGTTTGAAGACTATACGGGTGTTTCTTAAAGACATGCTAATATTTGAAAGGGTGATTCTTTGACACATTTTGAGAAAAAAAAATTCCATAAACGTATGTCCTGAAAGTCTTAACTTTTGAGTTAAAGGAAATTGAAAAAAAAACAGTTTTCTGATTATGACAGATAATATTCCAGACATCTTTAGAAAATTGGGTACATGTCTTCTATGCATCAAGGTGCATTTTGTGATGCACGAAATTTTTTATTTTCTCTACCAGTGGAGATTTTTTTTCATAATTTTATCACCCTGTATCTCAAAAGTCAAGACTTTTAGAACATACGTTTATATGATGTTTTTTTCTTAAAATGTGTCAAAGAATAACCCCTTCAAATTTTAGCATGTCTTTAAGGAACACTCTATATAACCTGTATTAATTGTCAATAATATTTTTTCTTTCTTTTATAGTGACTCATTCATGCAAAGTTTATAAAGAAAGAAAATCCAGCAAATCGTAAAAGATAATTATTGACTATACTTCTTGTTATCATTCAATGGCATAAATCTTATAATGCGAGGTTAATAATTCTATCTTGAATTTGTATCTTATAGAAAATCGATTCAGTATAACATTGTTCCGTTCTAATAATTATTGAGCAAGATTACAAAAAATCTCGGAGCTATAGATCGATTTACTATTTAGTGCATGCAGGTTATTTTGCCTAGAGATGATATACAGGGTCGAACATATGACTATTTTCAAGATATTTTTTATTTGATGAAAATAACATTTGCAGATATAAAAGGTATCACTCTGTAAAAAATAAGACTATTAAAATTTTTGTGGATTCGTGCATAAAAGCAAGCTTATTGAGCTCAGCCCGTACCTGGTTTTGGGCCCAAAATCAAAGAGTATGAATATATTCAATGATCTGTGACATTGCCATAAAACTGGTAAATATCGAATACAAATCGGAAAGGAGAAAGTCACAAAGTATGAAAGCAGCAGGACTAGTTCACTTTCACTACATCAAGACATTTACCGTGACATTCAAATCCACATTTTACATAATATTTACTCAGTCGATAAGCAGAATATTCCATGGAGTTACGCTTTCTAGGATCTCGAAAATAATGAAGAAGAAAAATGTGCATGCATCTCCAACGAATTTGGTAACTTCTGTGATTCAAATAATAATTCTTTAAAGAGAGCTTTCCCTCTTCTCATTATCTATTAAATTAATTATAATTCAGGAAAATTGATGATCATGATTTCAGCAATGATTGATGTGAAGATAAGAAAAAATTTTAGTGAAAGAATAAAATATGTCATGACAAAATAAATGTCAGTATTATAAAAGCGAGGGACAATAATTCATGAATCATGGCGAATCTAATCAAGATTAACGGGTATTTCAAACGGAATATTGTTTCGTCGGCGGTCTTTAAAATGCATGTGCAATTTGAAACAAATCTAATCGTTTAAAGTGGGGCATGATCGAGACGAACCATACAGGTGAAACTATTATAAGCGTCCCGATATAGTTGTGTAGGAAAGGTGGTTATGCTGCCCATCAAATTCTCAATGTATTCCCAGAATCGAGTAGTACACGAAATGAACAAAAAATATCAGCGATGGGGTTCAATTAGCCGATAATTTAGGTAATCCAAAAATAAATCAACGCCGTGCAAATATTTGCGAGCATAAAAATAGCGACTGCTCTCGGTACACATTAAACAAGGTCGCGGTATTTGTTATTAATACGCATAGGTTTGTGCATAAGTGGTTTTGTGTTCGAGAGTGCGTGCCAAGTATTTATATAGTCGGTCAAATCGAAAATTGAATTACGCGCCTTGCAATTCGGTACACGAAAACGTTGTTGTTTTCTGTCTATTTTAATAACAAGTAAAACAGTCGAATACTTTCACTGCTACTTGATTCGAAAGTGAAATTGTGTCAAGTTTAATGATTTTTTCGCAACGACGTGACATTCTTGGTGAAATATCTGAAACAAAGTAGGTTTATATTTCACGTTGATAAGCTGATGAAACAACTGTTTATACCTAAGATATTCTTTCGTTTTCGAAAAACAATATCGAAGTGACTCCTCTGTTCTTCTCAAGAAAAGCATAGGAAAAAATGGAAAAATCAGTAGCGCACATTTTTTGACACAAATTATTGGCTGAAGGTCCCTTCCGAGACGCCACTGAACACAACGATTTCAATCTAACTAGGCCTCAGCCCCTCACTACCCCAGATGATACTGCCAAATTTCAACGAAATCAGCTAAATATATGTATCTACGAAAAGAATTTTAAAAGGTCAATGTCCTGTATCTTGAAAACAAAGCTTCCCCAAACTTTGGGTACCACAGGGGCCTTTGTTTGTCAATAGATAAACTCAAAGAAGTACCAAAAAACGTGTGTAACGAAAAATTCTCAACTTATTCGGAATCTTTTTAGAATGATGAGTTGTGGATATAAAAGAAAAATCATTATTTCTGAAGGGAATTTCCTGATCTTACTAATGGTTTGGACCGCAAATTCGTACAAACCAAACGTCGAGGAAGCATTCGAATATACAGATTAAATTCTAAACACTGTAAAAATATTCCGAGTAATCCATCTAAAATACTGAGAGTGAAGTTGAAATCTTTATTGCAACTTCTCCTCATTGATTATGAAGAAATTGAATGATAAAAAATTCGAGACTAGTTCACTAGTTTGACTACTATCTGCTTCAGTAGACCGTTACACAATGTAGTGAAAACGTTTCTTCACATTTCCTAATATCCGAAGTTGATTTTGATTATTATTTGCCAGTTTAAATTCCATTATCGCGAATAACCTGCAAACTACAGTCTAGAAATCAACTTTTTAACGCGTTTATATTAGTTTCAGCTGTATGTTATCAACTGATTCTTTGGCCATAAGCATGCGCGTAGTTCCTGAACTTCTCTAAGGAAAAACGAAGTTTATGGATGTGCTGAACACCACAAGATTCAGAAAACTAACATCCGAGCATTCTGAAATCCTTCTTAAAAGTGTCAACAGATACATCTGATGAGTTCTAGATTGAGAAGGATTTATAATACTAAATTTTGCTTTATATCGTGAAGCATTTTCAGTACAATTATTGCTAAAAGCATGTTAATAACTTTTTTCGAACCATAATTTTTCTCATCTGGGTCAATTTTAATGGGAGAGTAAATAATTCACACATTTATCGGTTGCTCAAGTTGTATGGAAAGTTATATTACTCGTCTGTAAACATTGTTACAGAAGTTATCTGCTATTTTTTAAATAAGAATAGGTATGCCTGGCTGATTCCGTATTGTGGACTAAATGAAGATAATGATAATGGACTAAATGTTCAAAAACAAGTTTTCACATGGTTTATTGAACTACCAATAACAAGTATTGGTGTCTTCGATAACAAGTTTTATCAATTATACCAGAATATCGTAAATATTTATTATTTGGTCACTTTGAATATTGATTTGAATAAACATTTCTAGAATGAAATTGCAGAAACCTATATTTACCTTATCACCGTTTTGATGAGTTTCAATTGATACATGAAAAAAAACTCACTAATTTTGCACTTATCATGCGATTTGGATTTCGATGAGAATTTTTATCGGTACGTATTTGATAATATTATCGTATCAATCAATATTTTTCGAGATATTCCACTAGGATATCTGAAATTTCACCTTCTTTTCCTAAATGTTATTGAGGACTGAGCAGCAAATTTATTCAATAACGAAATACATAACATGAATTCATTCTTATAAAAACGTTGACAATGCAGTATTATTGAAATTTCATTCATTTGACAGTTGACAATACCTGTATTTGTATAACGTGTCACGTTATTAAAGAAATTTGCCACGAAGCTGTACAATCTTGACCACAAAGAAGGTGGGATTTTTACGCAAATACTCTCACGAAAATCCAGACCGCATGATGAGTGCAAAATTGTCAAAACTTCAATGAAGAAAGTTGAAGGTATTGAATACAATGGAATATTCTTCATTTGTTTATTTAGGAATAGTTGGTAAACAAAACGAAGCGATACCACGTACGATACGTAATTGTCAAGTTATATTGTTAGCTTCTCAAAAACAATATTGACAAACGAGATACTATTATTTTATGATTACATTTGTACGATAAACATACCTGATATGGCATTGGAAATCATTATGATTAATTATTACTGTAGCTTCATCTTACCATGGCCAATCTCATTATCTTTGTCAATATTCCAAGAAAATAGATTGTTTTTCGTATTCACATGGTGCCACGATTCTGTGATTCGAAATAATTTCAACATGTTTGTGGAGATTACGAGGTCAACAAAATTATTTCAACAATTCACCATTTAAACAAATTGGTATTACAATTCTTATTTGACAAAAAAAACGAACCAACAATGTTATCTATTACTGTGAAAAAAATGATTGGTCAATTTTGCTCGTAACTATGTACCGATTTGAAAGAAACAAATCCATTTACTAATGAAAACAAAAATAAAAGAAAGAATTCGCCGAGTGATATGCTGAAAGAAAAACAAATTGAATATTGTCTACTATCGCTGAAAATCTCAACTATTTATTTATTTCTTTCTCGTTGCTAAAGCATAGCCAACTATGATTTCCATTTAAAAATACTATTTCAGGTCAAAACTCGAAAACGATTTTTTTTGGAATTTTCTATACGCCAATGGATTGAACGGAAAAAAGTGCTTGAAGAATGTAAAAACAATTTTATCCCAACTCCACTAACAACCATGATATTTGTATATGTCGTAAAGTCGAAAAATCGAACTCTTGTTATAACTCGAAAACAAAAGACGATAGCCAATTTTTGTTTTCACCAGTGAGCTTATCTCAAAAAAAAAACGATCAAGGATGCGAACTCTGTTTTTTCTTATAACCTATAGTTACCGAGTTGCAAACATCGAAATTTGCCCACCCTGTAAGTACTGAGAAAAAATTTACTTTCCATTCCTTTGGGCACTAAATAGTGGGATGAGAAGAGCAGTTTCAGTAACTTTATGAAGTGTAAATGCAATCTGAACATCTCTTGTCAGTAATTGAATATTTGTTATATTTTTGACATATAGCAGCAATAAAACACAGTGTGGAACAGCCAAATGGAATAAATTCGATAACGAATAAATGAGAGCGTGTCATGTGACAGAGGCCGATACCAACTTTCTTATCTCAAGAACAACCCCCTGTATATCATTGGTTTTTTGGATTCTTCAGAAAATTCTAGACATATTTCATGTACAATGTCCCATACCTATCTTCAACTGTTTCAAAAATATTAAGTGTTTTCAGACTTATTACAAAATTTACCATTAAAAAAAATATTTTATTTCACAAATCAAGTGAAAAAAAACATTAATTTCGATGTAAGAGATGTTCAAAATGTCGGTCAAAAATACAAATCGACGTGTCCAAGCGTTTTTCCCAATACGCTCTCATTTATTCGTTATCGAATTTATTCACTTTGGCTGTTCCACACTGTATATGTATTGTATTGATTCATTTCTTTTGTAACGATCTCTGATACTTATTTGATGGCCTTCATGGCGAGTGAAACCGCGGGAAAAACTGGTAGGACTATATCTCTGTCTGTCATTCGTTATTGGAACTTCCTGGTACACAATTAACTTCCAATATCAATTATCTAATTCTGAGTGGACTCAAAAAGTTAATTTATAATGGGGTTATTGTCATCAGCACTCGGAAATTACGGTAAAACTTATAAAACGACTTTTGAACTACCATTTTGTCATTAGTAGATCAATTTTTGGATTATTCGAAACTGATCACCTAGCTACGATTTTCATCTTGTCAAATGTCGAAATCCAAAGCAGACTTCTGTACGACATATCATACGACAATCAACAAATGACAGTCGACAGATTACATACGATAAGTGACAGACGGCAAATTACCTATTGATGATTCTTACCTATGATAAGGTGCAGTTTGGCATCGGTTTGGAAGGCATAGTGTAAAGTAACTAGGAAGGGATTATCGCGGACGGCTTCCAGTACTTGTCTTTCAGTTTTCGTGTGTTCCGTCGTTTTCTTCTTTTGGACGATCGACGCCTTCTTCAGTACTTTCATCGCGTAGAGGCGTTTGTCGTCCGGGCCACCATGTTTTCTTACTAGGTACACTTTACCGTAAGCTGGAAAGAAAAGGAGAAATATCGTGAATGTTGTCACCTGTCAAATGGACGTTTCGGATAATGCAAATTCATCTTCGGAGTCGCACCTGTTTTTTCAGCGCACCCTGTAATGCTCTTACATGTTATCTCAGCATCGCTTGATTTATTTAATTATTCTAATGGAATGATGATAGCGAGACTGCATTCGATAAATTAAATTTTCAAATTGACCATGAGAGGCGAACCATACTGAATAAATTACGTTAAATTCCATAAATAAATAATGGTGTAAATAATAAATGTTTCCTAGATGTGTTCGCATATGAAATTCGAGAAAACGAAACGATGTATTTTTGTATGTAGTATTGAAATTTTGAGAAATCGTTGTGTTTCTGTGAACCACTTAGTGACTGTTGAATATTCATCGTCATTATATTTAATTCGGAAAGGAAATTTCCAAAGAATTTGAATTGATTATCATTTAAAATTTAGACAACTGTGATAACTTCGAATACTTTTTTTCAAACGGAAGTTCACATTTGCATTCACTATAGTAACTAACAACAATGAATAATTTCTTTCAATTTGAATGACGTTACCAAATACAACTGTTCAAAAATTGTCCCACAGACTTCGATATTGGATTTGAAACGCCCCCCATATTGAATGATAAGCTAACTACTTCCATAACTTGTAGATTCCAACGAAAAAAAAAAAACCGATCAAAACAATTCAGTTATGGTTATAGTTTGAAATAAGAAGTCTGTTTCTAGCGAGAATTTAGTCTAGACAACGATTTCAAATAAAAGAAAACTATAAATAAATGATTAGATAAATGAATTACATGAATTAAAACAGTTTTGAGGGTTCAAATGTACCTAGTATGATTTGTTGCATAAATGACAAATATGTTCCTTATGCACATGATGAAATGATTGTTGACTGGCAAACAAACATAAATTGTATGAGTTATTTACAACTATATTAATACTGATATTCAATTAAATCGATAATTTTATTTTCCAAACAATTTTGGTTATCCAGAGATGAATTTTGGCATATGGTTACCACGTGATTACAGATTTTCCCTCATAAGGTCATAAAGTCAGTTCCTACATGCGTTTGAAAGTAACGCCCACTTTGGAAACGATCGAAAAATATGTAGATGAAAAGTATCTAATCATTCTAAAATCTCATAAAAATATAATCGAGTTGAATATTGAATTGGGTGTTCCCATAGATAGACTGTATTTCATTTTACTTTGTTAACATTTATATATTATTTACTTCGAAGAGTTATTTGAAGCATTTCATTCCAAATGACTCTCTTATTTTCATGATTTCATGGAAAAACATTCATTTAACCGGTTACGTCAATGACCCTGTATTTGTTGCCATTTTTCAATGTTCATTGTATTGTTTAATGATTGCATGTTTCTTTCGAGCTGAAGGGAATCACATAATTGATATGAGTTTTGTACTAATTACTTCAGTTGTTTTTCTACGTATACATTCATTATTTCAAAAAATACCGTGTGTAACGGTAAAGGCGCAAATCGTATCACTTTATTTTGTTGCTTTCTTCTTAATTCTTAATTGATTATGAATACTAAGGTCAGACTGCAATATTTTTATAATACCCAGTAACAAGATTGGACGTATCTACAAGGAAGCTACAATAAAATGGTATAATCATCACAACTTTCTTGAAATCAATTACTCGAATGACAATAATTAATAGCGTACAATTAAACCGTAGAAAAAGAGTGGAATATACTTGCAAAAAAATTCGTAACGAACAAAGGAAAAATTTTATAAAATGATTATCGATGGGAACAATAAAGATATAAAACTATGACAATGTGTTGGTTGCCGAGCGTTGTTCATAACACTCCTTTGCGATTTGATCAGGACGGAAAAACAAGGATAGCAATAATGAAGACGAAAATTGAATAATAAATTATTGTAAATACACGCCGATACGAATTTTGTTTCATTCACATGCCAAATAACGTTTCCTTAGATGTTCTGAAAAATTGTTCGAATTGGCAACTCCGGAATGAGACCATAGTTAGGACTTGTGACGACATGAGCAGCGCCGTTGCAATCTGATAAAATACGTCAAATTTCACAGAAAACACCACCACTTTCCACCGACCTTGATGGGAATCACCGGCATCGGATTCTCCGATGGGTCGATATCGAAGGTATTGTACCGTTGTCTGAGGGACCACGAAACGATAGAAACGCCGGCACAAACGTCATCCGTCCAGCGCCAACTGTTCGGCGCGTGCCACCGCTCAGTCGTCGAGGATAACGCCCTCTATGCGGAGGTCAAAAACACGCAAGTCCTACTTACTGTACTGCACCGAAGGTGCCGGCATGAAACGGCGAGGCACTAGAAACATAATTTCGGATTTCTGTTTGCTCGGTTACGTCGAATAATGCACAGACGTTCTCGGAAGGCGAAGTGGAAATCCAATCGTTGACAAAAATGACAGATATCTTTTGCCGTGGCCCAATCATGATGGATGTCGTATGTCATGGGTCTCGCGCCACATTTCAGCTGTCATGTGTCTCACGTCACTTGTCACATGTTTTTTTGTTTATTTAGTGATTTTAAACAAATTATATTGATGTTGAACGCAACAAAAATCCATTTAAACAGTTGCGAAAATTCTTTTAGCTTCCAGCTTATTCAAAAAAGTTCAACATTAATCCAAATGTAGTTATCCTATATATTTTTGAGTGAGCCGGAGTTGAATACGGAGAAGAGAAATGATACAGACGTGTTTGGTTCGGTTCACGCCAGATGGACTGAACCACCACCTGTCCCACATGGTCTCGTCCCATCTCTTATTCTTCATGGTGCAAGAAAGGGTCTTTTCGCCTGCCTCTAGCTAAACGACAGATGGGCGAAATCTTTCATGAATCTCGTTTGAGATTTTTGAACTCAAGAATATTCAAGTGATTCTGCCTTAGTGAATTGCATCGATCCAAGAGGAAATATTGTTTTTCGTTCATTCGGATATACACATGTATATTATCAACGATTTTTTATTTGAAAACGTGTTTTGGGCAGCGTGTACCCAATGTGGTGTCCCGCAATGTTTTAGCGCGTTTCCAATGTCACGTAATATTGTAGTGTGTGTATTTAGAAGTCTACTACAACCAAAGTGGTGGATGACTACCAGTTAATTGATTTCACTAGTTAAATGCCTACAGAGTGAAATGCTCCAACGTTATTAACGCCTGATTTACACTTTCTTAGATTACGTTCCGGTTATTACAACGAAGCTGGACACAGAATATTAAATGAATGCCTAAAGATGCGACCGTGTTGTTTTCATCTTTTGTCTGGTAATAAACTGTCTCGAAGACGACGTCAACACCAACAGGGTGTTCCCAGATCAGACATCATCAACAACACGTTAGTGTCGGTAATAGTTGAAATACAGGGTCTCGAAGATGGCAATGAAATATTGCCAAACTTCGTTTTAGAACACGTTGTATATTTTGCTTTCAAGGGTCAGCGAACTTTGCTCGAGATTGATTGAATTGTGAATACGCTGCGAATTTGAAATATTCAGGGAATGGCATTTTCAACTGAACGATTGTTGTGATGGTTTTTCCATTGGATTAACATATTTGAATGTCATTCAAGAAGTAAACAAGCTACCTATAAAATTTGTTGATTATAGAATTGTTCACAAATATTGAAGAAACTGTTCAACGGTTATCCATCCTAGTCAATAGTTATCCAGCTTTGGTGTAGATAATTTATAAATCGAAAATATTTTTCAAAACAATTTTAATGATAAATTCAACCAAACATTCTGTTTCAGAGTAGATATCGTTAAAAAAAGTAGAGAAGCAGCAGCATCGTACTTTCAGGCGAACTGTGACATCTACCTTGCTCAAATGAATAGACTATCATGAAATTTGTATTTATATAGTTACCATATGACGAGATTTATCCGTAGAAACCAGAAACTAGAAATGATATTCCAGCATGTCGATAACCTTTCCGAATCGGAAAATATCTCCGTAATATGCATTCAATTCATCCTCTGAAATCCGGAATCAATCACGTGTATCGTCTACTACTACCTTGATTCGTGCTCCCAACCTAATGAACTTTTATTTGAAAACATAAATTTTACGACCAAGTAGTATATTATCACAAGAATCGAGGACAATCGATGAAACGGCACGTGTCACTTGATTTTACACTTGTGAACATTCGATATGCATAGGCGTGCAATGAAAAAAATGTCAAGATCAGTAAGGATTTTATACAAGAGCTCAAAGTGATTGACAGATTACAGACGAATGATTCCATCAACGAAATGAGCTGACAATTATAGTTAAACAAGGTGTTCAATTAAATGACACTAATAAGGTCTCATTGAATGTTATTCTTGAACACCTATTTTAATATTTACATATTTTGATTTATCTTAGGAGAAAAAATTCGCAATATCCTGTATGATAAAGGCTTCACTGTGTACTCACCTCCAGTTCCTAGTACTCTGAGGGTTTCGAAGTTGTTGATGCCTACCCTATGAGTTCCAGCAAGGTTAACTGAAATAAAAACATTGTTATCATTATTATTATCACCACAAAGTCTTGATAACTTTGATATCATTTACAAACCAATTCAAAATTCAAGAATGTCGATAATAATTTATTTCTATAGTATCATAACTGAAAATTGGATACTAAATTCGAAATTTTATAAACCACTAACTACGTATGCGTATAATCTCTACCAATTCTTAATCGTTTCCGCTATTATTTTTTGTGGACCTCCGAAAAGGAGTCGAATTCACTTGTAACGGCCCCAAAAACAAAAATATTGAGAAATTCTAGTGGATTCCAAAAAGCTATAGAGAAGTCAGTATCTAGATGAGAAAATCATCTCCCAACAATGCGTTCATCTTTTGGATTCCCATAGTACCATGAAGCATAATTCGATTCTAATTAAATTAAATGAACAGGTGATGAATCGTTGTATTAGTTATTCAATTGGAATTTATTAATCCTATGAATGTATAACAAATATTATATGTAGAATATTTGTTTCCAATTATTCAGAATGATCACGAAGAATACCAACGATGTTCATTCGAATCAATGAATTTATCGAAATTCATAACTCTTTCGGTTGTTGTAACGAAAAGTAAAAAAAAAATATTGCAATCCCCCTCGAAATTTAGAAATTTAAAAAGAACACCAATTCCTACCTCCTTTCCCTTAGTTCTGACGATGTTCTCTGAACATTACAGGATGTCTCTTTTCGTGGGAAGTTTTATATAAAGAAAAAAAAAATATTTGATGAGTTGTCATTTCTTTATGGAATCAAATAAAAAAAACAAAATTGAACGAATCAACAGGTTAACTCAAATAATTTATGAATCAAGCAGTCACCAGTGGATTAAGATCATCTTAGGCGAAATATCGTCTGTATATGGCAACTTGGAACACTTTCTATATTGTTTTCGAATGACAAATAGATAAAAACAACTCGGATTGCTCTAACATATATCCTATCAAACTATAAAGATTAGATTTCCATTCAGTAGATCATTATATCACATTATTTCCGATTCTTCGAAATTGTAGAGAATCAGTCAATAAAATTTATTGCCATTTTCAATGTAGGTGATTCGAATATTGTTGTTGTTGTAACCGAGTTGCTACATGTTGAAACCGTTGTAATAAATCTACATCGGGAGAAACAAGTTCTGCATTTTTTACGTCTCAGGCAGAAGCTCTTATGGTGAAAGGTACTCGGAGTTGTCGGCGATTGGCTACATCGAACAGATTTCAACGGATAACAATATTGTTGATAGAAGAAATTAATCGGAATTCTTTTTCGCGAAAAGTTAAAATAGATAAGTATCGCTATGAAAAAATTAGATTGAAAATCCTAATATTTGCCACTACATGGCGTTGTTCTCATCTTGACTGTCTTATCACAAGTAGGATATTTCAGCCTAAAATTATATTCTTAGAGGTTGGTGCTGCTGAATCAATGAATTAATTAATGTGGTTAATTTTTTACGTGTCGAAGGATCTCTATTGAAGTCAAGAATATTTTAGAAACGTTGAACGTTCATTGAAAGTGAGAAATAATTCCACCAGTGTTGACGTTCTTGACATCAATGTAATATTTTTGACATTTGTGACAGATACGTCACGTTTTTGATGATGTTTCTTGACTCCTCGAATTAGTCTTGATCTGATGATACCGACAAATAAATGATTTGGCATTTTCTGCCTGAGTTAACACACTGTTTTCTATCACCTTGAATATATTCCAAGTCATAGACGTCGAATGCAAGGATAATTATGTAACATACCTATTATTCCATTTTCAGCAAAAAATCATACAGGGAATTTAGATAAATAATCTATTCCAACAAAGTCAAAACGCTCACTGATGATATACCACTGTGATCAAAAAGTTTGGTGAAATTGTCGGTTGAAACTTCTGAACACTAGGAAGGCAGATACATTTTTCTCCTAGATGAGTAGAACTGTCTACAACATTGCCAAGAGCCTGTCAAATGGTCGCACAACGAGTTCATAGAGTTCATAGTCGAGAACGCGTGGAAGACGAACCGCACTCTGGATGACAATCAACAATTACCGACGAGGTCCAAGTCCAAAACATCAAAGAATTGATACTTGAAAAATGTCGATTGACAATTAGAGATTTCGCTGATAGTGTCGGAATATCATGTGGCTCAGACCAAAACATTTCAAATAATATTTTTTGTCTCAAACGCCGTTATTTTGTCACGATAATACACAATGTCGTACTGCATTGGTTCTTCGCGACTTTTTTTGCCAAAAACTCGAATTGTTCCGCAGTCACCGTATTCGCCTGATTTGGCTCCGTGCCACTCAACAGGCCAATGCCACGATTGAGAATGCGAAAATCGAATCGAAGAAGCTCCTGAAGACTATACTGAAAAAACGTTGGTAAAAGTGAATTTTATTGGACGGGAGTTACTTTGAGGGGGCTCAAATCAAATTGGAAAAATAAACAAAGAATTTATATTTTATTAACAAATACACCCCACTTTCTGATCACAGTGTGGTAGTCATTTGGATTAACACAGTTGAATTTCAGTTTGCAATTGTCGTAGCTGTAAACAAAAAAAAGTCATTAAAATAAACTAATTCTTCACAACTTTTCATAACTGGTTATTATTATGCAAGTCAATACCCATAATTAATAACTGACCTCGTTTTTTTTTCAATTCTGAGAACAACAAATAGTTAGTTGAGATGATATTTACTGAAATCATTATTAATTCCTAGTTCTAAAAATCTCTGACACAATTTGTGTATTATGTTGGAATTTGAGATGCTATGGACGTTTTCATACTTTTCAGAAATGCTGATAAGGTTAAATTTCACTTGAGTAGTAGGGATTACGTAATAACAATAATTGATTTCTTTGGTCCTGTTAGTGACATCCAAGGTCATACATAATACAATACAAGACAATATGTTATTCTTGATCTCAATTTTCGTTCGATCGTCTCTAGTATGGATATTGAGAGAGAAAAGAAAGTTTCTCAATGATTGATATGGAACTGCTTGTGTAATTCGAATCAGCAGCATTCAGTTTCTATTTAGGATTTAAGAAGCTCAAAGAATTGTGATACGATACAAAAAAAGAAAACGTGTGGTAATTTGGGAGGTTAACAAGTAATTAATTATCTTGAAAGGTTGGGTAAATGAATATGCTTTTTCTATGTATTAATAATGTGATGATGCTTAGTTTTTCGTAAACACTTAGTATGGTGTAAATGTTGACTTGGGACAAGAAAGAACTGTATATAAGCATGTTGAAAGGATTCAAAATACGTATACAAAAGTGACCGGTGGTTTGCAAATTTTTCTTATTATTTGACGTCAAATGTAATATCAGTTAAAATGAAATCATTTATGTATTCGTCAATAATGTTTATCCATCAAGGTTATGATATGAAACAATCGATACGATAATTGAATTTTAATATTTGGCTGGTATCGTCAACATATTGATGCCTTCAAAAATGTATAATATAACAGTTTGAAAAAAATTAATTTCAAATTTACACCACCATGAGAACGTGTTGATGCAATGACATAATTTGTTACAGCCTGCCCACAATGGAGTTTTCATTTGTACGTTTCTGAAATGGCATAAAGTATATTGGAATTTTCTATTATCCATCCAACATAATTATCAATCTAAGCTAATAAAAGTTCAAAACTCAATCGCAGTGTGCGATAAACAAGAATAATAATCCGACATTTAGTTCGCGAATACTCAGGGAATTTATTTCTTCCTCACCCACCGATTCTCGTCTAGACGCACCAAAAAAACGAGAAGAAAAAATTTTATGCGAGTTCAGATGAATCGACGACCTTTTCCCTTCGAGGGCCATCTGGGCCAGTCACCCAAATATCGACCCTTACAGACTGACGCGCAGAAGTCTGCGTTTTGGCGGGAGAACTCCACCGGCGATGTCATAATTATTATATGGAGTCAGAAAATTACCATCATTAAGAACACGCGATGGAAATATTTGGGAAACTGAAAGTAAATCTTAACAAACATGCTTCAGAAAATATGTTATGTCGGGATTACACAAATACAGGGTGTCCTATTAAAAAAAACAGTATTTTGCACTCATTATGCGATCTGCATCTGAAATTTTGGTTGGAACTTATTCTGGTCCAAAAACCGGAACTTGATAATAACTTTAAATTCTGAAATTCCACCTCCTTTTCTTTAACGCTTCTGAACAAGATTGTAGCTTCCTGGTAAAATTTCAATATCAATAAACGATTAATCATATAATTGCAGTATTTCTCGAATATTCAAATTCTACACCATGCATAGAGAATTAATGCATGTTAAATCCTTTCTCAATATATTATGTGTCTCATTAATGAAGAAATTTGCGATAAAGCTTACAATCTTGTTAAAAAACGTTCAAGAAGATGAAATTTCGGAATACGAAGAGGAATATCTAGAAAAATATTAATTTCCCTACAGTATTTTTACCAAATTCGTGTTTTTGGACCAAATGGGTACCAACATGAACTGTCATCAAAATCCAGATCGCATGATAAATGCAAAGTTACCTAAAAACCTTTGAGTTATATATCATTTGACTTCTCGTGTGAAAGAAAAAGACCGTTCTTACTTTCTTTACATGCCTCTCACAGATCTGCAGGCAAATAAGATTCAGAACTAAGGAACTCGAATAACTCGTCAGAATAAAAACCATTTAGATCACTCAATTCATTGTCATTTCAGAGGTGAGGATTGTTATACACGCCGAGATCTAAATATACCGTAGCCGTCCTTGTTTCCATTGCAAATCACCGTCCTCTGTCATTCGGTAGCTGTGAATGTGTCTCGCGCCAAAGAGAATTATGGACTAGACGAGATTATCAGGAGCTGGAAAGGACGATAACGAGAGTGGAAGAGATGAAGGAGAGAAAGTTTATCATTTCCAAGATATGATATTACCTATTGGTTTAGTTCGAATTACATTCACCAATAGACGACTAGACTAATTCTTTTATATCAGATCTTGAAATCCATGCATGAGTCCCTCCCAATCATGGAAATGTTGAACATGCATCAAATCATACTAAGGACATTTGATTGCATTGCAGATGTGGCACCACAGCTCCGAGATTACAAAAAAAAATAATGAACCCAATTTCAATAATTGTTAGATAGTGTTAGAAACCTTGAATAGACCAATGAGAGAACAATTCGATAACTGACGTCACTATAGTCTATTTGAGCAAGATAGTTGCGACAGCTCGCCATAAAGTGGAGTTGCTACTTCTCCATTTTTTCAATGTTACTCCGAAACAGAGTTAGGTTTAGTTTATCATCCGAATTGTTTGAGTAACTATCAAATGTGGGTAACTGTTGAACAGTTTGAAACAAATGATTGTCAGTTCAATTTTGGAAATCGTATAGAATCATATACATTCAATGTAATTCTAAACTTATCTTTCCTACAGTATCAAATGGAAGTAAAAGGCATTTATTATCCCGTTTTTGTACAAAATGTAATGCTATTTATGCTTTCATCATTCAGATTGTCATTGGAATATCAGAACAAGAATGAGTTTTCAATATTATTGAAATAAATAGTTGAACAAAGACCAAAAATACATTCAGATAGGTACAAAAATTCTTCGAGAGCTATAACAACATAGTATAGTAATTTGTGCAAGTTCCAAACTGTTACTAAAAATTCAGAATTCTATGAACCATCAGACCATTTCGTCGGCTAAATAGTAACTACAGACAGTTCAGTTTCCTTTTGTAGAAAAAATATCGAAGTTTCTTCACAGGTAGACGCAGTTACTTTGTATACCACCCCTAAAATGCAGTTATAGATCGACGCTGGCCCCAGTGACTAAATCCAAAACTCGCCACCATCTGCTTCATATACAGTTTGCAAATGAATTCATTCTTTATCTAGACACGGAACGTTTCGAACGAAACACCCAGTATATCAAATATTCAAAGTGTTCATTTCAATGTTACAGGGTGGAGAAAATTTGCGAGAACCAAACAATAAATATCAATAAACAAAACGTTCTCAGAATAGTCCAAGGAACGGTCCTTTACTTTTTGCCCCGCCAATACCCTGTGTAATATGAATGAAAGTAGGGATGACTTTAGGGCAAATGAGACATTGACGTTGAAGATTACCCTGTATTTTCAGTGATACGGAAGAGCGTAAGAGGAATCGGTTGGAAATTAATATGGCTGCTACACACGTTGTCGGTTTCTGGTTTCTTCGACAGCGAAGCGAGCTCGAACTTCCTGTAGGACATTCACCCCTGAACAATTATAACACTCGACCCTCTCCCCCCACGAAATAATAAGTGAAAACGAATCGCGAGTATTGAAGAAGAATTAATTATGTTATAGATATTTCTATAGGGTATTCGTGAATTTCTAGAGAGATGTGAGTAATTATACACTTGAGGCTGCACATCGACAACATCGTATCGTATGACAGCTGAGCATGCGCAGGTTTGATTTTCTCCACGTTACGAGATACGGCCGACGTATAAATATTATCGTTTTCTACGTACACTAAAACGATGTATGTTACGCTGGCACGGCCACTTCAACAAAATTCAAAAAATTTTATATCAAGATTTAGTGCTTTTTTGTTGCTAATTTGTTCCCCTTTTCAAAAATTTGTTGCTCGTGCCAATAAAAAAAAAAGTGACGCAATGCTAGCTTCACGTGAAGCTGGCACAGCAACTTTTTTATTCGGCCACTATATCGAAAAACAAATATACCAAAATGTAGTACTAATTTGTTGCTAATTTGTTCCCCCTTTCAAATTCCTGAATTTTTTTCCTTTACAGAAAAAATCGATTCCATGCCAGCTTCACGTGAAGCTGGCACGACAACTTTTTCATTTCAGAACTATTTCAAGAAATGAATATACCGAAATGTAGTACTAATTTGTTGCTAATTTGTTCCCCTTTCAGAAATTTTGTTGCTCGTTTTTTTTTTCGAAAAAATCGCAATGAATAGTCGTTCCATGCCAGCTCAATGTCTCAACAACTCCGTTATCTTTCATCAAAAATTAAAAATTATTTCACCAGAATTTGTTGCTTTGTAGCCGCTAATTTGTTCCCCTTTTAGAAATTTTGTTGCTCGTTTTTTTTTTTTCGAAAAAATCGCAATGAATAGTCGTTCCATGCCAGCTCAATGTCTCGGTAACTCCGTTATCTTTCATCAAAAATTGAAAATGATTTCACCAGAATTTGTTGCTTTCTAGTCGCTAATTTGTTCCCCTTTCAGAAATTTTGTTGCTCGTTTTTTTTTTTCGAAAAAATCGCAATGAATAGTCGTTCCATGCCAGCTCAATGTCTCGACAACTCCGTTATCTTTCATCAAAAATTAAAAATTATTTCACCAGAATTTGTTGCTTTGTAGCCGCTAATTTGTTCCCCTTTTAGAAATTTTGTTGCTCGTTTTTTTTTTCGAAAAAATCGCAATGAATAGTCGTTCCATGCCAGCTCAATGTCTCGGTAACTCCGTTATCTTTCATCAAAAATTGAAAATGATTTCACCAGAATTTGTTGCTTTCTAGTCGCTAATTTGTTCCCCTTTCAGAAATTTTGTTGCTCGTTTTTTTTTTTCGAAAAAATCGCAATGAATAGTCGTTCCATGCCAGCTCAATGTCTCGACAACTCCGTTATCTTTCATCAAAAATTAAAAATTATTTCACCAGAATTTGTTGCTTTGTAGCCGCTAATTTGTTCCCCTTTTAGAAATTTTGTTGCTCGTTTTTTTTTTCGAAAAAATCGCAATGAATAGTCGTTCCATGCCAGCTCAATGTCTCGGTAACTCCGTTATCTTTCATCAAAAATTGAAAATGATTTCACCAGAATTTGTTGCTTTCTAGTCGCTAATTTGTTCCCCTTTCAGAAATTTTGTTGCTCGTTTTTTTCTTTCGAAAAAAAAATCGCAATGAATAGTCGTTCCATGCCAGCTCAATGTCTCGATAACTCCGTTATCTTTCATCAAAAATTGAAAATGATTTCACCAGAATTTGTTGCTTTCTAGTCGCTAATTTGTTCCCCTTTCAGAAATTTTGTTGCTCGTTTTTTTTTTTCGAAAAAATCGCATTGAATAGTCGTTCCATGCCAGCTCAATGTCTCGATAACTCCGTTATCTTTCATCAAGAATTGAAAATGATTGCACCAGAATTTGTTGCTTTCTAGTCGCTAATTTGTTCCTTTTTCAGAAATTTTGTTGCTCGTTTTTTTTTCGAAAAAATCGCAATGAATAGTCGTTCCATGCCAGCTCAATGTCTCGATAACTCCGTTATCTTTCATCAAAAATTGAAAATGATTTCACCAGAATTTGTTGCTTTCTAGTCGCTAATTTGTTCCCCTTTCAGAAATTTTGTTGCTCGTTTTTTTTTTCGAAAAAATCGCAATGAATAGTCGTTCCATGCTAGCTCAATGTCTCGATAACTCCGTTATCTTTCATCAAAAATTAAAAATGATTTCACCAGAATTTGTTGCTTTCTAGTCGCTAATTTGTTCCCCTTTCAGAAATTTTGTTGCTCGTTTTTTTTTTCGAAAAAATCGCAATGAATAGTCGTTCCATGCCAGCTCAATGTCTCGACAACTCCGTTATCTTTCATCAAAAATTAAAAATTATTTCACCAGAATTTGTTGCTTTGTAGCCGCTAATTTGTTCCCCTTTTAGAAATTTTGTTGCTCGTTTTTTTTTTCGAAAAAATCGCAATGAATAGTCGTTCCATGCCAGCTCAATGTCTCGGTAACTCCGTTATCTTTCATCAAAAATTGAAAATGATTTCACCAGAATTTGTTGCTTTCTAGTCGCTAATTTGTTCCCCTTTCAGAAATTTTGTTGCTCGTTTTTTTTTTTCGAAAAAATCGCAATGAATAGTCGTTCCATGCCAGCTCAATGTCTCGACAACTCCGTTATCTTTCATCAAAAATTAAAAATTATTTCACCAGAATTTGTTGCTTTGTAGCCGCTAATTTGTTCCCCTTTTAGAAATTTTGTTGCTCGTTTTTTTTTTTCGAAAAAATCGCAATGAATAGTCGTTCCATGCCAGCTCAATGTCTCGGTAACTCCGTTATCTTTCATCAAAAATTGAAAATGATTTCACCAGAATTTGTTGCTTTCTAGTCGCTAATTTGTTCCCCTTTCAGAAATTTTGTTGCTCGTTTTTTTCTTTCGAAAAAAAAATCGCAATGAATAGTCGTTCCATGCCAGCTCAATGTCTCGATAACTCCGTTATCTTTCATCAAAAATTGAAAATGATTTCACCAGAATTTGTTGCTTTCTAGTCGCTAATTTGTTCCCCTTTCAGAAATTTTGTTGCTCGTTTTTTTTTTTCGAAAAAATCGCATTGAATAGTCGTTCCATGCCAGCTCAATGTCTCGATAACTCCGTTATCTTTCATCAAGAATTGAAAATGATTGCACCAGAATTTGTTGCTTTCTAGTCGCTAATTTGTTCCTTTTTCAGAAATTTTGTTGCTCGTTTTTTTTTCGAAAAAATCGCAATGAATAGTCGTTCCATGCCAGCTCAATGTCTCGATAACTCCGTTATCTTTCATCAAAAATTGAAAATGATTTCACCAGAATTTGTTGCTTTCTAGTCGCTAATTTGTTCCCCTTTCAGAAATTTTGTTGCTCGTTTTTTTTTTCGAAAAAATCGCAATGAATAGTCGTTCCATGCTAGCTCAATGTCTCGATAACTCCGTTATCTTTCATAAAAAATTGAAAATGATTTCACCAGAATTTGTTGCTTTCTAGTCGCTAATTTGTTCCCCTTTCAGAAATTTTGTTGCTCGTTTTTTTTTTCGAAAAAATCGCAATATTTGATAACGGAGTTATCGAGACATTGAGCTGGCATGGAACGACTATTCATCGCGATTTTTTCGAAAAAAAAAGAGCAACAAAATTTCTGAAAGGGGAACAAATTAGCGACTAGAAAGCAACAAATTCTGGTGAAATCATTTTCAATTTTTGATGAAAGATAACGGAGTTATCGAGACATTGAGCTGGCATGGAACGACTATTCTTTGCGATTTTTTCGAAAAAAAAAACGAGCAACAAAATTTCTGAAAGGGGAACAAATTAGCGACTAGAAAGCAACAAATTCTGGTGAAATCATTTTTAATTTTTTATGAAAGATAACGGAGTTATCGAGACATTGAGCTGGCATGGAACGACTATTCATTGCGATTTTTTCGAAAAAAAAAAACGAGCAACAAAATTTCTGAAAGGGGAACAAATTAGCGACTAGAAAGCAACAAATTCTGGTGAAATCATTTTTAATTTTTGATGAAAGATAACGGAGTTATCGAGACATTGAGCTGGCATGGAACGACTATTCATTGCGATTTTTTCGAAAAAAAAAAAACGAGCAACAAAATTTCTGAAAGGGGAACAAATTAGCGACTAGAAAGCAACAAATTCTGGTGAAATCATTTTCAATTTTTTATGAAAGATAACGGAGTTATCGAGACATTGAGCTGGCATGGAACGACTATTCATTGCGATTTTTTCGAAGAAAAAAAAAAACGAGCAACAAAATTTCTGAAAGGGGAACAAATTAGCGACTAGAAAGCAACAAATTCTGGTGAAATCATTTTTAATTTTTGATGAAAGATGACGGAGTTATCGAGACATTGAGCTAGCATGGAACGACTATTCATTGCGATTTTTTCGAAAAAAAAAAACGAGCAACAAAATTTCTGAAAGGGGAACAAATTAGCGACTAGAAAGCAACAAATTCTGGTGAAATCATTTTCATATTTTGATGAAAGATAACGGAGTTATCGAGACATTGAGCTGGCATGGAACGACTATTCATTGCGATTTTTTCGAAAAAAAAACGAGCAACAAAATTTCTAAAAGGGGAACAAATTAGCGGCTACAAAGCAACAAATTCTGGTGAAATAATTTTTAATTTTTGATGAAAGATAACGGAGTTGTCGAGACATTGAGCTGGCATGGAACGACTATTCATTGCGATTTTTTCGAAAAAAAAAACGAGCAACAAAATTTCTGAAAGGGGAACAAATTAGCGACTAGAAAGCAACAAATTCTGGTGAAATCATTTTCATATTTTGATGAAAGATAACGGAGTTATCGAGACATTGAGCTGGCATGGAACGACTATTCATTGCGATTTTTTCGAAAAAAAAACGAGCAACAAAATTTCTAAAAGGGGAACAAATTAGCGGCTACAAAGCAACAAATTCTGGTGAAATAATTTTTAATTTTTGATGAAAGATAACGGAGTTGTCGAGACATTGAGCTGGCATGGAACGACTATTCATTGCGATTTTTTCGAAAAAAAAAACGAGCAACAAAATTTCTGAAAGGGAAACAAATTAGCAACAAATTAGTACTACATTTCGGTATATTCATTTCTTGAAATAGTTCTGAAATGAAAAAGTTGTCGTGCCAGCTTCACGTGAAGCTGGCATGGAATCGATTTTTTCTGTAAAGGAAAAAAATTCAGGAATTTGAAAGGGGGAACAAATTAGCAACAAATTAGTACTACATTTTGGTATATTTGTTTTTCGATATAGTGGCCGAATAAAAAAGTTGCTGTGCCAGCTTCACGTGAAGCTAGCATTGCGTCACTTTTTTTTTTATTGGCACGAGCAACAAATTTTTGAAAAGGGGAACAAATTAGCAACAAAAAAGCACTAAATCTTGATATAAAAATTTTTGAATTTTGTTGAAGTGGCCGTGCCAGCGTAACATACATACTAAAACGGGGATTTTGACAGGAAATAATAATGAAGACATAACCATTTCTCAGTTCTTGATGTCGCTATTCGATTATTATTGTTATGAAACTGCGAATACTTATTCATACAAGATTAAAAATCATGGAAGACATGTATAGTTTACCAGTGAGGTATAGTAAGGAGTACTTCAATCGTCTGTTAAAAATTATCTTGCATTTTATTTCTTCTACTTTATATCTTCTGAGAAAGTGAAAAAAATGGATTGGACAAAATCCTCATTTGAATTACGACATGTGAAATTCAATTACAAAAATTAATTATTTGATAAAGAAAAATAGTATGTTTTTATTGATTGAGATGTCGAATTCAAACTAGGCATACGCCATTTTATAAATGAGTAGCATTTCCAATCTTATCTTGCCTCAACTCTCGTTTCGGCAACAAATAGATACGTGGTTGTATCGGGGATATCGTAAGATGAGTTCACGGTAGTGTCGAATGAAATGAAACGAAAAGGTTAGTACTCGCTGTTTCATGATCAAAAAAATCATTTCTGATAGGAACAATTGAAAAGCTACAACAATGTAGTTCCGAGTGGTGCGTGAAGATGTTTTCTTGGCATTTTCGAAGAAAGTTTTTGTTTTTGATGTTGAACCAAGTCATTGAAAGAAAATGAGGCAGAAAAATCACGCATATACCCGAGCAGAGAATCTACGATCCACTAAATCCTACCAGCTCTCGCATATCCCTGATAATTAAGCTTCCCCAAATGTCGTTCTTCTTCCTGAAATCCATGTATCGATAACCAACTTATGGTTTCGTTGAAAAATATTTCGCCGAGGTGTTTCGTAAGTCTAACGGGCTTCACTTCATTGGCCCACCGAGTTGTAACCACGGTTATTATGTGGAAATTTCAACTAATCAAAGGTATTACGGAAGATTGCGCATTAGTGTTGAATTATATGTGTGAAAACCGGTAGCTAAAAAATGATACATTTGAAATCGTTCAGTCACGAGGGGAACGTAGTTTCCTCATAACGTGAATTCAACTCGTCAAATATTTTCGCTATTTTGACAATATTTTCGTTGTAGCTTCATATTATTGATCTGCTTATATAAGCTCTACTTGTATGTATGTAGATATCAACAGTTTTCGAATATTTTGGGTTCCATTTTTAAATAAATACGATGTGGTTCCGAACTGAAATTAAATAAATCCACAGTATCGATTTATCGTTTTTTTATCAAATCGATATCGTGAAACACCTTGTATTATTCCGTCTAGGACTTTAGCTTTATGGGCGTGTACACCTGGAGCTTTTACCTCCGAAAGGGATGAAATATTTCGCAGGTATCTGCTTCTACGAAAAATTGTTAGGTTAGGTTAGGTTATACTACCCCTGGGTAAATCCGCAAAAAATATAATGGGTGTCCCAGTTTATATATGTCAAATACATTTCCCAGGACAATTTGACACTTGTTATTGAATATTAAGAATTGTACATTATCCAGAAAAAAAATTTACGAATTTAATTTGTATTCGTGAGTGGTCAAAACTGAATCTTGAAATTAGTTGAAAAAAAATTAATGATTTGACAAGAAATTGAGTTCCCTAAATGAAGAAGATGTGAAAAGTCCATCTGGAATATATTAGTTATTGTGACATGCATTACATGGTCTACTAAAAAATTACAATTGTTAAAAGTTGGTACAAAGATATGGGTCATATTATCATTGGCGTAACTAGAGTTGAATAATGGGGGTCGACCACACCTACTCAAATTTTTATTTTTTTTAAATTGTTACTTGCAATTTTTTTCCATTTCTTCTTAGGGGGGTTACGTCCCCAATAACCCCCCTCCTCGTTACGCTTATGCGTATTGTAGAATATCGAATATATGAATATACAGAAATGAAGAAGAATTGGGGTTTATTTTTGAAGGAGAGAAGTATAAAATAAAAAAATGGTTTTCTATTCGAATCGAGTTTTGCAATGTTTGTCATTCACACATTAAACCGGTATTTTCGTACACAATGTAGATATTTTTTTGCAAAATATTTATTTAATCTTCGATAACCATGAAACAATCAATACATATCTTCAAAAATTGGTATCCACTTTAAAATATATATACTGATTTGATCGACAGCATCTGTCACTTTTTTTAAACTTGAATAACTCACGCTCAATTAATTTCAGATATATGGTTTAATACATGAAATTAAATGAGATGAATAAGAAAAATCATGAAAAATATAGGGTGTTTAAAATGACAAAGACTGCGTCACTTCCGGAGAAATCGAAGCTGTCACAATAACTAAAATAATTTAGCTTTATTTTCCACACCTCCTTCAGTATATGTATACAAGTTTCCAGAACAATACTGCTACTAGTTCTCCTCATACAATTTGCGAAATGACTCATCAAGGAACTCCCTGTTCGCTAGTTTTTGGTTTCGGTCTGACCTGTATGAAAAACGCTAGCGCAATCCTTGAAAAAAAATAGACTAACGAATTTCAATTTCGTTGATAAAAATGACGCAAGAATCAAGAGACTAGCACGAATCTAACATGGAGATTCTACTGCAAACGAAAAGTGGGTCAATGCCAGGTCATGTGCAGAAAAGTAGAGGCCGGTCTCTATGCGAACAACCTACTTTTGTTATTATCGACGGTGCTGACGGTTATGAAAATATACCGAATAGGTTGGTGGATGACATAATTTTAGACAGGCACTCTCGATAGTCTCACGTCCGGTTGAAATAAATGGAACTGGAAAAACACCAACAAATATTAAAATGAGGATATTTCGAACATTTTATATTTTCCTTTGAGTAAAAACTTGTGAGATTGCTAGTTTTTGGCAAAATCTGCGAAACCATCCTGAGAAAATAATACTTTGCAGCGTTGAAAGATGGGTTTTCCAAAGTATCAAGATAAATGTTTTTCGAGAAATGAATTAGGCAAATTTGATTATATTATGAATAACATTCAACATTTTCCAGAAAAACAAATGATGACCTTATTAACACTCACAGGAATTCAGAAGGAAAAAATTCAAAAGTTACAATACCACAGTTTTATAACAGTTCATTTCAGGTTAATCTTCAATGTCACAAATTATGAATATGAATTATAGTCACATGAAATTTTCAACATTACAAAGCGAGTGTATTTGAATATTGAAGATTTATTGGCATTTATCCAACCTACATTGTCATTCATTTATATCACATTCAATAATAACAGATGTTGATATTTTTGCAC
This sequence comes from Plagiodera versicolora, assembly GCA_037013635.1. Taxonomy (NCBI): domain Eukaryota; kingdom Metazoa; phylum Arthropoda; class Insecta; order Coleoptera; family Chrysomelidae; genus Plagiodera; species Plagiodera versicolora. Next base: position 2,102,862 of record CM072991.1, on the reverse strand, counting down.
TTATACGATCTGGATTTCAATGAAAATTTCTGTCGATGCTTTCGTATTTGGACTCGAAAACACTTATTTGATAATATCGTGTGGAAAATTTAGTACTTTTCGAGATATTTAACCTTGAAGACCAAATATTCACATTCTTTTTTGGAACAAGATTGTACAGCTTCGGTGAATTTATAAGTTATATAATTGCAATTCGAAAAAAACTGCTATTTCAATTTCATCTGAGAATGAATGTATGGAAAATCTTTCCTTCATGAATGATCTTCCCCATTATTGAGAAATCTCAATCAAAAAAGTGAAATATCTCGAAATGTATTGATTTGAAATCCAGATTGCATCGTTAGTGCAAGTGTAACAAAGCATTTGAAATAATAAATATCTCAGAGGGTCAGGCCAGAGATTAGACCTGGAAAAAATTTCAGTATGGGCTTATTCGTACTTTGACATTCTAACTCTAATCTGCTGGCGTTCGAACGAGTTTGCATAATTTTGAGACACGTGCGGACTACTATACTAAAAATAAGTGGAAACTATTTAGTTCACTGTTCCCCACCTTTCTTCATTTAAGCATAACAACAATATTCCTATGCAACATTCAAGTACACAGATAAAACTATCTTGATGATAAGGAAACTGATTCCGAAACGTCTAGTGCAAGTTCCTTTTGAAATACCCCTCGAGCAACAAAATAATCTGTTTATAAAAAGATACATAAAGTATGAACAGATGTTTTTTACGGTAGCGAGCGAAGCACATTACAACTAACGATGTAACTGACCTTCCTCAATCTAAAAAATGGCAGCATTTATACCCCTCGGTATTCGCACCACGGCATTACCGTTATCTGAATATTTATAACGAAATTCGGGGCAGCGTTAATGTTTTTTCTGAGTGAGAACACCACAACAAAAACATGTGTGATCATCAACTGATATGTATGATCTTTTTGAAAAGTTGTTATTTGATCAAATTTACTTACCTCCAATCTGTCTTATGTGAGTCTCCAATTCTTCCTGAGTATACTCAATTCTCTTTTCTCTGGAAAGAGTACCTAGTACTTTGGTTCTTCTTTGAGCTCTCCGATTTTCACCTTCGGTGGAATCCCCATCGAAAAATCCGCTTTCTTTGGTTTTCTTGTGACAACCCATGGTCGATCAATCAAAGTATGCAAGATTCTCGATTTGTTAATCTAAGCGCATAAAATCATCTTCTATGGCAGTAAAGTAAATTGACATGAGGATCTTCCTTCAGTTCGCACACAACGTTATTTATAAGTAACAGTTCACGAAAGTAGGTCGCGAAATAACAGTTAATAAAGTCACTGCACAATCTGGGTTCGAAAATAAAATGATTCACAATTATTTTCCGACGAAGAACAGTTATCTTTTCGCAAGTCCAACATTCAACTAAAAGTTAGGTTATGTCCGAATTTTAACGTCCAAGTGTCACAGGTAGATGCACTCACAGATGTACTCCTTCACTTTCTACGAATGTACATAGTTTTTTAAACAGTTTCCCCAACTTAGAAAAAGTAAAGAAAGTATTTTTAAACAACCGGCCGATACAACCTCTACGCGTATCTATAGCTGACTGAAGGAAACCAACTGTTCATTTCATGCGATGTCCATGTTGTTCTGCCCCCTCTATATCACTCCCCACTCTGTGCCGTTCCTACTTCATCCAATGTATCTTGCCGTTTTCATAACTCTCCATGATTTCACAAGTTGTGGAAACGAAATGGATTTCAAAATGGTTTGAAAGGATCACTTGAAATGTTTGTTTCATCTTGGATACGAATGAGATATAGTAGATGAATACTTGAAAATATTGTTGTCGATTAACATGAGAATACCCGATGGCTGGGAAGGTTGTAAACAAAAACAGTTATTAAAGATGAACAGTGGCATTGCCAGAGATTTTTTTTGAGGAGGCTGTCGCAAAAATTACTTGTAGATTGTGGGTGTAGGATGAATATAATGTTTCACTTAATTAACCCAGAGAAACTATATTAGGCTCCTCCACCATTAACTTGGTTTTAAAATGTTTTTCATTTACTATATAGACGTACAATTTTTCCAGTTCTTCTTTGAGTTATAAAATATTTATGGAAATATCATCAATTATGGTTCGGTTGTGCTATTATTACAACTTGATTTTGATTTGAATTCTTTATAATTTCCATTGTTTATTGTTATATATCACAGTTGTGACAACAATTAGTTGGACTTGGCACCACAATTTTTCAGATTCCTGACCAACAATATGTTTGGAAGAATGAGTAAATATTATACTTTTTTGGTCTCGTTTTGTATCGATGGATCATCATTTTCATTTGTTCAAAGTGTATAAATACAATTTATCTGAGTTATGAATCGAGGTCAAAAATAAATCAGATATAAGTCTTGAATATAATATTTTATGTTGAAATTCGCTAACACTCAAAGAAAAATCAGTGTATACAAAGTGTTCTATTGGTAAATGAAAATAATCGCCGATTTCATAATGATATCAAAATCTCCTTCGAATTTTCAGATTAAGATTGATTTCATAATGTCTCTTCAAATATAAAGTTTCCTTTAACCGATCTGTTCAACTCGAGTTGAATTTCTATCTGACTCGAATTTGAAAATTAAGAATAAAATCAAGACTGAAATATCAACAGATGATCTCAAACAAAAGTAGTGAGTATGACTCTCTCAATGCATTATAAATTGATAAAATGAAAAATTTAATAATTGAAACAGTTAAAAATAGCAGTTGTCTGTTTTTCCAGTAGTAATGCGAATCTGAGTAATCAATAAGAATCATTCATTCTTCCATCCAGTTTACTCGAGTTACTAGTCCATAACCTCAACTCATTTATTTGTAATTCGTTTTTCTATTCTGATGCTGTTGTCATTTCAATTTTGGAAGATAATTGATATCATAATGAATTACGGAACTTCATCTAGTTTATCGAATGATTCTGGTTATTACGTTTTTGTTAGACGAAGAAAGATGTTTAAGGAACGAATGAACTACAGTGTAAACTCCATAACGTCACTCGATTTAACGACCAACTTCCTGAAGCGTCAAAATTACTCTGCTTTGGTTGGTTTAGCTCGTCTTTTATGCAATGATTTTTTTCTCTCTATTTAACGACAACTCTCTATGGCGTTGAAATTTGTTCAGGGTAGGCAAATTTCGATGTTTGTATAGGGCAACTCGTAACTGTAAAGTGGAGGTTGCATTCTCGATCGCTTTTTTAGTTCCCCGGCTAAAACACAAATTGGATATATTCATTTGTTTTCGAGGTATAAACAAAAGTTGGATTTTTCGACAGATACGAATATCTTGGTTGTTATGAAGTTGGGAGAAACACTCCTAGAGAAACTTTTCCCGTTGAATCCAGTGGCGTAGAGAAATGAAAAAGAATCTTGAATTTCGAGTTATAACTATAGGTTATAACCTAGAATTGTATTTTTTCTCATGGAAATCATAGTTGGCTTTGGTTTAGTTGAAATTATTTTTTTACTTTTTAACTATGTAACTCATGTTTTTGATGTGCGAGTATTCCATAGCAAAAATGATAATTTATTTCATTTCTCTTTACAAGTTTTTGCTATTTTTCACAAGTAGACGGAACTATAGAGAATAATACGTAACTAGGCTTGTTAAATGATGAGTTTTTTAAAGATTCTTGAATAGCTGGACTTTCTTTTCTTTGGGGAGTTTTTCTTTGGGGAGTTTCATTGATAACTCATATTGTATATCACGATTGTAATCATTTCCAATGAGATATTTTAATGTATAATGCTCCTCGTAATTTTCTGGTGACATTATCACTCGAAATGAAGAAAAAACGCACTGACTTCAGAATTTTGCAATATTTGAAGAGATGGATAAAATATTGACCAATTCCATGAATATAAAATCATATGCACCCAAGTCCGTATAAAAATCCATTGAGACTGTGAATCAAACTCGCAATCCATTACCGAATCACGAATATTTCCATTCAAATCGAACCAATATCAGTGATAGGTTCCCCGAAAGAATTGATACCTTTAATTAATTAATGTTTCAATTCTAATCTGATTCTCAAATGCATTTCAAATAATAAGGCCCAAGTCCGAGCATGAGTAGTGTTATACCGTTTTTTCAGTTTTTTTTGTGAAGTTATTACCAACAAACGTCTACTCTACTATTTTTTGGCCAATTGTATACCTATTGAGATCATTATAAGTCTCCAAGCACGTAGATAAAGAAGGTCTGATGGCATATAATCATAAACTCACTAAGACCTGAAATTTTTTTGTTGGCTCTATCGTAAAATGAAAGATAACATTGATAGTGAATTAGAAGGAGTAATTGCTAAATAATGTTTTTCTGCCGTTATTATTTCTTCTCATTTGAAGGATTTCTGACGATGCTGTTTCTGAAAATGCTTCCAGGATTATATTCTATATTTGGAAAATCATTGGCGTACCAATGTTTTTCAATATTTTTCTATATATTATATACTGTTTTGATCCATTCCAATTATCAAAAAGTTCGAATAAAAATAACATTGTCATTAGAGATTCATTTCATTCGTTGAAAAGCTTCAAAATATTAGTAAGATAAGAATGAATTGTATGAAGATATTCGGAATGAAAACATGTTTTCGAAACATGAAATATTTTATTATAGATTCTGGGATTATCGATGTTAGTCCAAAATGTTGTTATATCGAACATGATTTAAAACAAATTATGATTTCGTTCAAACCAAGTCCTTTGAATAAATGACGTCAATTTTGTATGAAATTCAGTCTAGTTTTTCGTTTTTTTTTCAAAGTAGTTCACGAATGAATTTGAAAAAAAAAGACGTGAGTACGCTTATTTATAATAGAACTTCCAACCGTTCTGAGAAATAGGGATATATTAGGAGAACCTGGGTAACTCAGATTTTGTGAATAAATTTCTCAAAAATTCTACCTTGAATGCCTCATAAAATTCGATTACTAAAGTGCTCAAACGAACTATTCGAAAATGACCACCCTACCATACCTTACCTGGAAAATTATCCTCTAAGAATATCTACATTATGAAGAAAGCTGGAATAGGAAAGGCCATGTCGAATGTAAACTTTCATAGACCGGTCAAAGGGACATTACAGATTTACATCAGTCAAAATAATTTAGGAATATTCGACATTACGCTGTAGAGTTTTGTTGAAAAATATAATCACAACTCAACAATTTCTTTAAATAATTGTTACTGGTTGAATCATATTACAAGATGAAACTAATTGTTTTTTTGAAAAATGCAAATAACTCATATTCGCGATCTTCGACCTTGAATAATTATTTTTGTAAATTCCATCGATAAAGACATTTCGAATTCATAATAGAGCATCTGCACCTGAGGTCACAGCCAATCATGGCAATCGAATGTCAAACGGTTTAGAGATAACACATAACTGGAATAATATAGCTCATTATGTAGAGAATGCTTTCATCAAAACTATCAGTGCGAAACACCAAACGAATTTTCAGCGTCCAATGAACGCAATACAAATCAACAGAACAGAAGCATTTGAAGTTGTTTTACCTCCAGACCTGAAAGACACGCCCATTTAGTGACACGCCGCAAATGCTCTATTGAATCTCGAAAATGTTTGAGATTTTTAAAAATATCTGTAACGTTATTCCTATCTTTGGGGCGAACTTGACCAGACTATTATTCAGTACAGTACTATCAGGAGTGGAGTCATAACGTTTTAGTAGATACCTACAAATTTTAGAGAACACTGGTGATACGAAATTTTCAATTAATATCATACTATTATTAAAATTTACTTCTAATGAGGAATTCTCCTGAATTTGGGTTATTACGGGAAATGCAAGTTTAAAGTTAATGATTATGAGTTTCATTCATGAAAATTCCAAACTCTCTGCAGAAACTATCTAAAATAATTTTTCAAATATGGGGTTTTAAATTTTAAATCGCTTTGTTTCTAGTTCACAAATTGGCAACAGCGCCTAGTAAGCTAGAAAAAGAACAACATATATTTGTTCTTTGTTGTCTGTACATTTACAATCTAGTGTCAAAATTTGTCGGTTGTCATAACCCAACTTTTTGTTTATACTTTGTGGCTGGTAAAGAATACTTGATTGAATTGTTTTTGAGTTATTTGATACAATATTATACATCAATATAATAGTCCAACCCGAACAACAACCTTACTTAAAAGCCAAACCACGCCAAACTTAAACATAACCTTAAAACCTGAGTTCTCTCTCTAACTTGGTCGTTGCCTCCTTTGCGATGCATGGAACGTCATGACTCATGGAATAGAAATAAGCAGAATGGGTTTCTAATCTGATGGAAATCTAGCCATCTTTGTTTACCTAATCAACGTAACGAATTTGTTGTCCTTTTTTATCACTGGGATCCGCAGTCGATGTTGCCAAATGGTGAATTAGAAACAAAGCACTTTAAACTTTAAATTCCCATATTCATTTCTGTTTTTTAAGGACTTGAAATATGTTTTTTAGAAAAAAGGTTGAAATGATAAATTTGAAATGCGACGTTTTAAAGATATATCATGAAAAATACTTCGTTATCGTCTGAAGGAGAATTCCCCATTGCTGATGTCAAGCAGCAACAGTGGATATTTTGACAAGATGTCAAGATGGGGTTCATTCTAAAAATGGCGGGAAATCTCTAATTGACCTTGATATTTTACTACGATTTGTTGACAAATGCTCTCGATAACGAAACTATTCAACTGCAATATTTCTAACGAAAAAAGAGATTTTATGACACTAAAAAACTATTTGATGACATATTTTCTGTGGAATTATGTGTTGATTACATTGGTTTCCAGGATCTTGGTGATAATAATTACTGGAAGATTTTTAACACAGTAACTTTTATATAATAATAATTTTTTTGGGCATGTTATTGAAGGTATTGGAAAATATACTAAAGTTACACACTACTTATGATATGAATTACTTGATAAAGATCCAGAAAATTAATCAAACTGATGGAATGTGGGTTAAAACTCCAATATATAGGGTTATCCTTAAAGACATGCTAATATTTGAGGGGGTTATTCTTGACACATTTTAAGAAAAAAACTTTCTATAAACGTATGTCCTACAAGTATCAACTCTTAAGATACAGAGTGATATAGATTGTTAAACGGTTGGTACTGCGATATGAAGCAATTTCAATTTAATTATTTTAAGGAGAACAGAGCATCTGACAAGAAAAATATATTTTTTGGATTCTCTTTTATTTTGGAACAAATCTGATCTCTTAATTTGCTTTTAGTCGATGCACAAATTTTCACGCCGCATCAGATTTTTGAGGAATAGACCCTGAAGTAAAACGATTTTTATTTTTCAAGCGAAAACCATCCGTCGAACAAAGAAAATTCATGAGATTAATTTTCCTCAAATTTTCCCCAATAATGAGGATCTATAAAGTAATTTTCATTTTGGTAGTGAGCAGTGGCGTAGTATTTTTTTCTCCAAAAATATTCAATGCAAAACCCGTACGGACGCAACTGGTAGAAAAAATGAAAAATTCCGTACATCACAAAATGCACCTTGATGCATAGAAGACTAGTACCAAATTTTTCAAAATTTGAAATATTATCTCAGTTACTATTGAAAAACTGTTTTTTTTTTCAATATCCTATCAACCTGTATCTCAAAAGTAAAGACTTTTAGGATATACGTTTATAGGAGGTTTTTTCTCGAGAGAAATGTATCAATGAATCATCCCTTCAAATATCAGCATGTCTTTAAGGAACACCCTGTATAGGCTTCAGATTATGAAGTTATAATGAATACTGATAATTCCATGTCTGGTTGATGAAAAAGAGATCTTCCATTTATTTGAAGTGCCGAATTCAATGCAGAAAATACAGAAGTATTTTATGGTCAAAAAGCAAGTTGAAAATATATAGAGATATACCACAGTATAAGTAAACATACAGTAGTGTCACTTGCTGTCGGTCCCTTTGATGTTGGTGGTCATAAGTTCATTTTTTATAACACCACACTGCGCTTTTACCCTTGCGCAGATCTGTGAATCATCGTTTTGTTCAACCAATGATGATCTTTCCCGTCAATGTCAAATTTTCACGAATTCAAATGTTACCATGTCCGGCTTCAAAAAATAGTAAGCTCTACGAATTGAATCGATATAAAAATACTGCTTTTCAAAAAATCAGATTTGATCAATATCTATTTTTTTTTATTGGTGCCCCTTTTTACCCATTTAAAGCACGCCCCAGCGTGTTTAAATCGAACTTTAAAAAACGCGCGTTTTTTGAAGTTACCATGGCAACATCAACAAAGAAACGAGAAACGTGACGTCTAAGTGACAAATTATTGATTATTGATTTGACGGAGTACTTTGTACATAATAGTCGACGCCTTGTACTGCTCCTAAATTTTCTGAAGGTAAGCCAGCACAACTAGTTCATTTATTTCTGATACCTCTTGCTTCATTTGATGAACTTGTCATATTCTTTTTTATATATATCACTGAATATTTCCGGTATTAACCTCGATTTTGCCTCACTATTCAATGAATTGATATTGGAATAATTCATTTTTGAACTCTGCGATAACAATAAACATAAAATTGTGAATGAATATCTGTTTTTCTAATTTCCATGACAACGAAAGGTGTCTTAATGTCACATCACGAAGTCAACCATTTTGCATTATAGTTTTCATTTCTATTCTTTGTAGTTATGATACCATTATATATTATTTCATGGTGCACCAATAAAAAAAAATAGCGTAAAGTATTCGAGGATAACTGGTCTTAAAAACACTTGCTCTATTTCGAGCACTTCGGCTGCGCCGTCGTGCTTGAAAACTCGCGCGTGTTTTAAAGACCTTTTTATCCACTTATACTTTAATATACTAATAATATGACGATAATGTACATTTATCAATCTATTACTGTAACAGCTTCTCTCGTACGACTCGAAACGTGGTCAAAATACAAGAGGCCTGCCCTGCCTAAATTCAACAGACGCACGGTTAACATACGCAGTCCGAATCTGGACATACATAAAAAGTGCAGTGAACCAACTGTATCTATATAGAATAGGTATAAGCTAAGGATATACCTTTTTGATAATGAGCATGATGTAAACATAATTCACAATCCTAATAATTCCACAAGAACAAACAAATATGCTAGACATTTTACCATTCATTCGAAATTATGAAAAATTATGTAATCATACAGAGGGACAGACAATTGATGAAATTTGGAGTTGGAAATGTGCAGTTCATGGATGCTGTCAAAAAGTTCAACGGCTTAGATTAGCTGGAATGTTCTGAATGATTCAACTGTGAAGCTGATAGTGACGTCTTATCAAAAGCACACTACTTAATTCATGTAGTTATTGTTATTCCATATTTTCTTTCATGTGATTGTGTAGATATTTCAATATTCAATTTCCTAATGATTTTAAAAATTATTCCTACCTGTTCCCTACCTTACCTATAACTCGTGGAATAAAGTATCGCATATATTTCAATCTATAATTCTTACCTTAAGCTGTATTCCTCAACAGGATAGTGAATATGCAGTACATGATATACTTTCAATTTAAGTTTGCTCAAGAATATATGTATCAACTATGTGAATGGGGTTTCAGAGTGAAAATTCAGAAAGAAAAATTTGTCATCCCACGACACATGATAATATAAACAGACCATACGAGAAACGTTTTCGTCTTCTAATATTTTCTAACTCCAGCACAATCACTCATTTTGGCAAGATTTCGATTCATTATAATGGAAACTAACGTAGTACAATATTTTCGATTTTGATTTTCAAAATATGTAGATCTGGAATTCTTTAGTTGTGCTGGAGTTAAAAAATATTAGAAGACGAAAACGTTTCAGGTATGGTCTATTTATCATGTTTCGTGAAATAAAAAAAATATCTTTCTGAAATTTTCAATAAAAAATACTGTACTATGTCATTTTCCATCGTAATGAATCGCAATCTTGCCAAAATAAGTGATTGTGCTCGAGTTAGCAAATATTAGAAGACGAAAACGTTTCTCGTATGGTCTGTTCATCATGTTTCGTGAAATAAAAAATTTTCCTTTTCGAAATTTTCAATCAAAAATATTGTACTACGTTAGTTTCCATCATAATGAATCGAAATCTTGCCAAAATTAGTGATTGTGCTGGAGTTAAAAAAAAAGAAGACAAAAACGTTTCTCGTATGGTCTGTTCATGTTTCGTGAAATAAAAAAATTTACTTTTCGAAATTTTCAATCAAAAATACTGTACTACATTAGTTTCCATCGAAATGAATCGAAATCTTGCCAAAATAAGCGATTGTGCTGGAGTAAGAAAATATTAGCAGACGAAAACGCCTCTCGAGTTGTTTACTTTTTCCTGATTTCATATAACTGTATTGCACATTTTTCGAAACACTTATAATGGGATAAAATAAGTCTTTCCCATTAGTTAATCTCTTCATTATCATAGATTATCGATCAATTCTTATGAGAAAACGTATTACCCAGATTTCATGAAATGTGTGCAAGTCCGGCCCCCGTAGAATCCTCAAATTTGTTCGAAATCAAATTTAGTATACACCAGTCGAGAGTTATTAAAAAGTTAGAAAATTGACATTTGAATCAACTTCGTAGCTAATTTGAGTAAAAAGTTAACACGCGGCTGTGCCAGCTTTACGTAATTAAATAGTTATTTAATAAATAGTTATTAAATACTGCATGATTTTCATTTGGTTGTGCCAAAACGGCTGTGCCAGTTTTATGGACATAAGTTGTTCGTACCGGTACCTACATATTTACAACTGAATGTCATCGCCATCTAACGTTGACTATTCAAAGCATCAAATTGATTATTGAACAAGAAAGAAGACAGTTGTAGAGCTACTAGTGGTTTTAGTTCAACGCCACGGCAATAGATAGCGTTACGTGAACTAAAAATATTTGAAATGAATAAATTGACATCGATATAATCTTATCTGGTTTAATTTTCTTCTCGGTTTTTGTGGGATTATGTGAATAATGAAGGATGCCGGTCATGTAATACAACAACACTTTGGTTTCGGACCTACAACAGTTGTTCACCTATCTACTTGATTCTACACAAATTTGCGAAAATGTTCAATTATTGTTGGAGTATTCACGTATATGCCATATTTATTGAGGTAGGTTGATAAGATTTGAAAGATCAAGGGCATCAGTTCTCTATAAAGTCTAGAGAGAGCCACGAACACAAACAAAAGCCACCCACATCCTATCAACTCCAACGAAACAAATTGTTAGTTGAACATAACCAAACGAAAATATAGAACTTACCGTAAGTAATGTCATGTCTCACTGTTTCGTCCAAAGATACAATTACAGTTTGTGTCATGGAACGCACTGGAGATATAACCTGGGATTTCGATAGTGGCACGGGAGTCTTATTGAAATTTTCACAAGTGTCTTGAACTGGAAAATTCTCCATGATCGTCTCAGTTAAATTGCCACCTGTTGTCAATAACAATCACCTACGCACTTGACAGCTATTTTTAAAATCACTCCCGATTTAGGTACAAGTTCCACTGCAGCTTTATTGTTTTTCGTATGATTCCAAGGCAACCTAGCCGTGATTCTTTCAGTGCTCACCGCAAACGTTTATTATTGTTGTTATGTTAGAGCAGATTACGAAATCGAGAGCCAATCATTTGACATATCAATCTGTCCCATGCGTTGCGCGGCGCTCTGAACTTCATTCGTAATAGCATTGCCTTTTGCGATATCGACAAATAGAAGGATATCTTATAGGCCAAGCAATAAATGTCTAAAATCACGAGTTTCTAACAAAAATATATAATTAACAATACGGACGTGTGCCCCTGAATTCTCTTCGTCTTTCCTACAATCTCTCCTGAAGCCTTTTACAATCATCCTTTAGTTAGTGAAAACACGCTAGTTAGTAAATCATTGTGTCGCGAAAAAACTTATTTGCTCGGCCTAACAGCTGTATGCCAGATTATTACATTTATCTTGATAACTAATAGTTAACTACTCACTAAGTTATTCAATCAAAAGAGCAAAGTTTATGAAGTGTTCAAAAAAAATCGATAGTGGCAAGATATCAGATTGTCGCATAAAAACCTCCAACGAAGAAACATTTAATTCTGGGAACATCTTGATCTCTACATTCTGTCTATCTTGGCAGCGTGGAATGTTTCGCAATCCAACGAGCTAAAAATAAACAGTTTAGTGTTAGATTTTCTAACTGTCCTACCCACAAGTTTATCAATTCTTGTTTACTCTATTGGCGAACTTTACGCTATCTGGTGATGATATTTTAAACTTGGAATCTCATATATACTGTAGACCCCGCTAGTTTCGTTGAGCGCTCTTTTATTTCAAGCCAGGAAAGGAACAAACATGAGCGATACGCCACCTGATAGCACTAAAAATAACTAGAAATGTTGTGTTTGATATTATGTTTTGTTGATTTTATACTGAATTTGAATATTTGAAAGATTTTGAACTATAAATCGGTAAAATCAAATTTCCAATATTAATTCCCATGCTTTTCCTTTCCTCAAGCTGGTGATAAAAATATCGTGAATAGATAGATGAAATTCTGTTTACATCAAAGGTCACAGTCGAGGCGCATATAGTATTGTTCAGGTAACAACAAAATTGAGACGAGATCTTCACAAGAAACAGCAGAAAAAACAAATACTATAAACTCAATCATTCATTCCATAACATAAACCATTATCTTGTCAGGAGTGTGAGAATTCAATTTTCATCATGATATTAAATGTCCAGCATTCAAAACTCCTTTACCTTCACGAACACTTCTGAAAGTGTGCCTTCAAAGTACCCTAAACTAAATCTTGTCATTCGAATCTTAAAACGAATCAAATTATCAGAATCCTGTATACATTTTGATTGAACTTGAACCATTCACATTAACAACAGTATTTTAACCTCATCTATTTATTTTCAATATAATACAATGAATTAACCAAATGATAAAGCAGAAAAAACTTTCGATGGCGTTAGGACTCCTTCAACTGAAATTATAGACTAATATGTTGATAATGATCAGAATTTTGAAAGGAGTCCAGACAGATTATTATAGATGCTTTTTTCTTCACAGAACGCAAAAGGGAAACGCAAACTACATCAGACAAAAATAAAATTGGAAACACATAATATTCTGAATGATCTGACTGACTCAGAATTATAGAGGGTATTCTAGCAATCGACGTCAAGCTGAAATCGAGCAATAGATCAAGTCACGTACGTGAAAAAAAACTTATCAGTTAGAAATCAGTCTATTGTAAACTGGAACCCACAAATAACGTAACAATATGGATATTTGAGAAAAAAAAATCGCGAAAACTTGCATCCTGTGGCAGTTTCTACATTTCTGTCGCTACAAATCTTAACTTCTCAATTATTTTCTTTCTGTTATAGAATGATAGCTTGAAAGAAAGTATCATTTTTTCCTTGAGCAAATATTCAGAATTGACATTTCGCCCAACTTTGATTGACTGTATTGAGAAAAAGATATGCAATACTAATTTGGCAAGTAACATCAAGAGCTGGCGCATTCAATGAGGATTCCAAAATGGTATGATACTTGATAGCAGTCTGATAAGTAACACAGTGATTGTGATTGCTTCAAAGATGAATAAAATATCTATCTATCTATCATATTTATAACTTGTAGACAATTTCTTCTTCTGCAAAGAAGAACCCAATTTTCAACAAATTGTCTTACCGAAAAAAAAAGATTACTATATGCAACATTCTCATACTAATTCCCATGCTTTTCCTCAAGCTGGTGATATAAATATCGTGAATATATAGATAAAATTCTGTTTACATTGAAGGTCACAGTCGAGTAGAGTATAGTTCAGGTATCAACAAAATTGAAACGAGATCTCACATTATCTATTTTACCAAGCACTTCTCACCATTAAACATCAGAAAAAACAAATACTATAAACTCATAATTTATTCCATTACAAAAAAAATTTTCTTGTCATCATGATATTATGATGTCCAGCATTCAAAACTTCTTCACCTTCATGAACACTTTTGAAAGTGTTTGTGCCTTCAAAGTACCCCAATATTCTGAAAGTATTCTGTATCTCTGCTCAAGAGTAGTACACCTGAGGGGGCTGAAGGGGCCTACAGACTATCAATTACCTGACAGCACACCGCTGTTTTTGGGAAGTGAGGCAAAGCAAGTTCAGAATAGAACGGTCGATTCTTGAAAACATAAGCACTACCCTAAGCGTATCGACTTCAGTGTCTAATTATTCCTTCCTACAAAGGAGGTTGTAGGTACCATAACTCAGGAACATAACATCGTAGTTTTGTTATATGGAAAATATTATCTATAGATTGTAGAAGAACCGAAGTTCCTGTAATAAAGAAGTGATGACAAACATCCAGCCTCTTAGGTAGTGCTTAAGCATTCGAGGGGTCCTTCTAGGATAAAAGTCATGGAAAAGTGTCCCAAGTTTAATAGGTGCCGTATAGTAAATACGGTGTGCTAATCCCAAATCAGTGCTTAGTTAAAAATACTGCGGAAATATTTATTGAAACAATATTTAATAGAGAATCACATTGCAGAATTGGGTTGTTCTCAAGAGATATAATGCAGTATAATCTACGTTAGACAATGATTCTTATAAAATCATTCCTCTTCTCCCTAAAACTGCGTTTTATATAATAGTTTTCTCGTTGTGGATTTTCGAGAGCGAGTCCACTTCGAAGTCCACTAGTAATCAGCCATCATTTTAATATCCCACCTTCCTTGGTAACGATATCCACCTCCCTCTCTTTCTGTTCCTCATTGACAGCTCTAATATTTTTCGGAAAAAAAAGTCAACGTGTAAATCCAGGAAGTGAAATTTGACGCTCATATTGCGTGCCAATTTTTCTTAATATATTTTTCAACAATTCCTTTGTAGTTGAAGACTGGACTCATGACGTCATTTAATAGACGGTCTGGATACTGAATAGTATCTACGTTTATTATCGAATTGAAACCCCTGATATCGCAGTAGCGAAGTAAGTGAGTAAGTGATATTCATTTTTTTTCCAAGAAAAATTTGAATTTGTATAAGAATCGTCAATTGCATTAACTTAACCTAACTCAACCTAGACCCTAAATATTAAACACAAATACACAAAGTATTTGAACATTCGGTATAAAACTCGGACGGTGATTAAAAACTTTTTTCGATTGAAAATTTTTGCAGGTTTTTTTTGAACTGATGGGATATACATTTATTATGTTTCATTTTACATGTCAGCCTGTTAAAAATTTGCAGGCCAAGGTGTAAAGGTGCGTTTGCTGTCATTTTATATTATTAACATTGAATAATTTTTTTGTCTAGTTTCTTTGGAGTGAATGTTTTTTATTTCCTCGAACAGTAACAGTCGTCTCCATTGTTTTTTATTTCCTCCATACCATAGGAATGCCAATGAGCAAAGAGCTACTCAAGCCCAATGTTTGTTTGTCACCTAGCTTTACACCGAAGTAAAATGCATTAGGAAGTTTTGTCAAGTATGTTCAAGAAATAATTTCAATACAATTTAGGAAATATCAATAAGGTACTTCTTCATTCTAATACAAAATATCTTACACATATTTGAATCAATATTCGAAAAAATACATATATCATTTTTTGAAATAAAAAAATAGGAAGAGGGATGGAAAATTCAGGTCTATACATATATCATTTTATACTGTCATGTGCTTATTTTATTAAAAAGTGTTGTGCTGTTTGTACGATTAAAATTCCACCAAAATTTCCTGCAAAGGCTTCCGATGTAAATCTGGGACTTCACAGTCTTCAGCAGGATACCCTACTGGTAGCAGTACCATCAATTTTTCGTTATTAGGCCTTCCTAAAAGAGTTCTGAGAGCTGGACCACAATTCAGAGGTGTCGAAGTTAGAGATACCAAGCCTGCATACTAGAATAAAAATAGGAAAGTATTTGGTATCGTTATCTCAATATGAAATATTATGTGCTATAACATGAACATAAAATATCACTCTGTATTTTATTGAACTAATAATTATTGATCTCAAAGTATAAAAAAAAAATCCATCATCTGGATAGAAAACTCTATATACAGAGTGGCCCATTAGTGTGTGGAAGTATAATACATAATTCAATTTGAATGGATGTCTCCTTTCGTGGGAAGTTTAATAAAAAAAAATAGAAAAAGTTTCGAATTACAATTATGTTTGCGCAGATGCACAATCCTAAATTATTTTAAGATATACGTGGTGTTCAGTTCAGCCGAGACAATATTGAGTCTACTTTTTTGACGATAATTGATTGACAAAAATACTACAAAAAATTATTATTTTATTATTATCAGTGACAAGTAAGTGAATTCATTTGGGGGGTACGAACAAAAAGGAAGGAATATCTGAGTGGGTATAATTCTCTTTTTTTTATATTAAACTTATTGGATAAACAGCAATTCAAGAGAATGCGAACTGAATTTTTTTTCAACTGGATCACCTAGTATATGATCTCATAATCTTGTAATATTATTTTATGACTTTCAATTATGTCCACCTAATGTACTCTTCGAGATCGATCGTATTTTTAGTTTACGATTCGAAAATTTGACAAGCAAGCTCTGAATGTGACAATACTAAACAAGTGATTTCGTACCATTGAGAACTTCATCAGTTTGCCATACCCAACTGATCAACGAATATCTAAATAATTAATTTTCTGGACGATAGATAGGCAGAGGAAGCTCAAATAAATGGACGCCTCGTTCACCAGATCCAACGAAAACGGATTTATTTGTCAACAAACAAATATACACCCGCGACTTCTAAAGAAGACATATAGATTCGAAGTAGAGTTATGTTTTCTGAACTGCTGATGTTATATAATATCTATACAATAAATTATTGTATGAATAAATGGTGATCATTTTGAAAATTCGATAAAATAGTTATCTGACGTTTTCAGTTCTTTGTTCTTCGTTATTATTAATTTTAAAGTGCACTAGGTTGCTGTAGTTTTACAACTTCGTATTTTATAAAAAAGATGTAACTGGATGCGAAATTTTATGATGCATGCAATGTTGAAAAATATACAGGGTGTCCAATTTGAAGAAAATGTTGTCTGGCCTAGGCTGAACACCTTATATGTCTTGAAATATTTTAGAACTGCCCCAATATGCCAACTTTTATTCGGAACAATTTTTGTAGTCCTATTCCTAAGTGAGCTATTCTACTTCCATAGACTAATAGACCACACTGTATATTTCATCTAAGCTGTACTGCATTGACATATCGCTTACCTGAATGGCTGCCAAAAGGAACCCAGTGGCAATAGCAACGCTTTGTTCGTTATAATAATGCAACTTCTTATTCCCATTTCTTCTTAAGCTGTAAGTTTGTCTGAAGACTAATATCAAGTGAGGAGCGTCTGTCAAATATTCTTTCACCCAATTAGTTCGCAAAGGCTTCAAGTCCGTTGTCCATACTTTTCCCATGCGTCTTGTGTAATTGATTTCTTCTTCTTCTTCAATGATGTGGCGGATAGATTTTTTGGTGTCCATTGAAGAAACCACTACGTAAGTCCAGGGTTCGGTGTGGGCTCCACTGGGTGAAGTTCCTAAAGGTAGACAAATGAAGGAGGGAAGAAAAGAGTAATTTTGCACTATTTATGCAAGTGTTGGATGGATTCAACATGCATGTTTATAATATGAAAAATACTTCATTTGTAACGTTTATATGGAAATTAATGCATGGTGAATCCTTTCTTACAGGGTGGGTGAATTTCGATATTGCCCAGTTAACACAAACATCTATGGGATGTCGCAATCAAGTCAGTCCATGTATCATAGCGAATCACAATCATACTTCACTGAGACTGCCACGGGATTCCTCATGAGAAAGCTTATTCAAATTCTTCGTTTCATTTTGTTGGATGTGAGATCTATTTGGTGATGAATTAGTGAAGCACTCTAACATAACAGGGACATTTATATTTGAATCAAAAACTTCAGTCGATGAGAATCAGAATTCAATGTATCCGAGTTTTGAGAGTGATTCGCATTAAGTAGAATGAAATTACATTACAATTATTTTTCATTTGTGAATCAACATCTCATGGAAATTCATTTGTGAAATGGAAATTATTTGTACCACCTATACATTATTTTGACGTATTTTTGAATCTGCCTCTTTTAAGTCTATTGAAAGCCCAGTCAACCAAAAAAGTAACAGTAAGTCGCAGGGAATACCAAATAATATCCTCTCTAGGTTTTACATGTGACTTCGCTTTGTGGATATCAACATCCTCATATTGTTATCGTTGCGAATTCCCCAAGTTAACTTTCTTAATGATTGAGTGAAACATATAATCAAGAGATTCAGATGAAGTGCACATTGCTATCACTGTTCATATATTTCGAACATAGAATTGGCGCTTGCGCAGGGCATAGCAACAACACGAATTTAAGTCAAGGAACAAAGGAAAGGTGAAAATAAATAAATAAATGTGCAATTGGGAAGGTGATGCCCATTGAAAAGCAATGCTTTTTAACAAGATGGACTCCTTAACCGTTTTGTCGTATCATTATCGGAATTTAGTATCAGAATATTGAATGATATTTTATAATGTCAAACTGTTTCAATACTCAGAAACATCTTCCTCTACAATAAAAGCTGAATTTAGAATTTTTCAATAATTTGATTAGAAATATGACATGATATGGTTTCAACATTAGTGTACCTAACATGTTCAGAACAGTATCAAACTATTAAAAAAACAACTCAATTTATATTAATATTATTCTCAGTTGACAGTGAAAATCCTTTATTTGGATCATCAAAGTATAATAATCTGATATGGTAACAATCAATGTTTTTGTTGTTTCCTTTGATTTTATTTTGTCTGTACAGCATAATATTTTTGTTTTGTGAATAATACCATTTTGTATTTCATTATGTTTCGAAAATAATGTTTTTGTTTTTATATTCTGTGATATTACAATGTGAGTTGAAGTTTTGATAAAGTATTTTGGGTGAGTCAAGCTGAATGCATTGGACTGATATCTGATGATTCTGTTCAGCCATATGCCTGGCTAGAAATGCGTACAGCTTGACTCACCCTGTGTTATATTCAAAATATACAGATCAGTATTTTATAATAGTTGTTTAATTATTACCCCTTGATAATGAAAAAGAGATTCAATATGAAGAGCAGGCATATGATGTGTTTTATTGCTGGTTCTGATTATACCTACTGGGTGGCTCACGAATAGCGCAACAGAGATTCAAAGCAAAACAGGAAAACTTTTGGAGTTATATTGTCACTTCAGTAGTTTGTATATTGATAAAGGCCATATTTTTAAATTATATTGAAATATACAGGATTTCCAGAAATGTTTTGGCATATCAAAATTATGTTTTCTCCTATGGGACACCCAGTATTTTAGTGCATTTCCAGATTCTCCCTGGAAAGCTGATTTCAACCATCTATCATACTTAGGGTATGCAGAAAGATGAATGGTGCGAAAATCGAGATTCTTCAACTTTTCTTGTGGGGGAACTATTTATTGTTGGTCAAAACGGCTAAGATGTCTAAAAAGTTTAGATATGAACATGTTATCCGTTTCAACCAATTTTGAATAGTTATTTCGACCTATTTCGATTAATCGTTCGATATAGACCCCAAGTACGATAGATCAATGAAATCAGCTGTCCAAGAAGAATTTGAAAATTTAATAAAATATAGGGTGCGCATAAGAAAAAACATAACTTTGATATATGTCACAATTCTTTGAGACAATTTTGAAATGTGAACTTCATTAATATAAAAACTACTGAAGTGACGAAAACATTAAGAGTTCCGCTGTTACGCTATAAATCTCTGTCGCGCTAGATTGTGAGTCACCCTGTATATAAATCTCATAGACTTAACCTATGCACATTCCATAGGCATTATAAAATGGTTGAAATATAAGGCAGCTGAGATATATTTAATCTGCTTTCCAGGTACTAATTCCATGGGTGTTGCAAAATTAACATTATTTTAATTAAATTAGAAGACCCTTATAGAGAGCAAATTTAGTGCCACGATGGTGATTACCAAATTACATATGAATATAACTTCAACGGAAGACGTAATTTGAAAGCTCATTTGGTTCAATAATCTTTTCAATAAGTGCTAAAATGCGAAGTCGCAATGTTGCTATTCATGGTACCTTCCACACATCCACATTGTAATGTATTAGGTAATTACCAGTGATATACAATGTTGCGGACATTAAGCACTCCCCAGTAAGTCCTGGTCGCAGTTTTTTATATCAATATTGTGAAGTCGCATTTCCACGATGGTAACTTCCTACAACTTCCCTACAACCAAAACTGGTTGACTGGGAGGACGATGATTCATTGTATTCTTTATTTGATGTTCTTTACTTTAATAGTGAAATTTGATCGAGCCGTTATGTCTTCGAAAAAGTACTCGATCAAGGCGATTTTATTATTCGGGCACAACCAGTTGCGTGTTTCATATGGGCATCGAGAAAATTAGCACTTTTTGGCCGTTCTTTCACTCTTGATGCTATAAATCTAAACTTTCTAAATTATTCATGTGTCTCTAACCCTTGTTCAAAATGTGAAGCCTACTGGGCCAGCTTGGAAGAAAATATCACTTCTTTCCCAACCAAATATTTAAAAGAGTTGAAACGGCGTATTCATAAATCGATATAAATTAGTTGCATCGAATGTTATTTCGAACAGTTTATAGTAGTGTTGTGAAAACAAAGTATAGTTGTTGATGTTTCTGTTATAATTTTACTTGCAAGCAGAAGGGATGGGCTATGCCAGACTAGTTTGAATAAGCGAAATTTCTGCGAAAAAAAAACAACCAATTACGTGATATAAATCAACTGGCTGACTGAGCCTATTGTAATTAAGAAGAATAGAATAGTGGATGAAAACACATGAGTTTTTGTAATTCATTTCAGTGAAAAGGTGAGTATTATATGATTGTTCTTTCAACACAATTATTCAGAATAATAGGTATATTGATTTATTTTTATTTCAGTTATTGGGTTATAACTCATTGATCACACTCACACTTGATCACATATGACTCGTAGGAGGAGACGAAAAAAATCGGAGATTTTATTATATTCCTTGAAACAGTGAAAATGTTATTGGTGTAGCCAATACCAATAACCCAGAAGCTAGAATTGATAATAATGATATCAATATGGCCTGAGCAGTGTTTTTAAAAGAAAATATGAAGCCATCAATAATCAAGTCTTTTTGTAAGATTCAGGTAATTTATTTGATGTGAATATCTGAAAACTCCTTTTCAACCTCTATAATTAAACTGAACATTGACAACATGAACTAAAATATATTTTAATAATTTTCCGATGCTGTTCCACAAGAATTTGTGGTGTTTGAGATACTAAAAAGATAGTCGCTACAAATCAGACAAAGGTTTTCCAAAAATAAATGTTATTGAAATCTTGATCATAGGCATTTTTCTTAAATCCCATTTCCTACGGAAAGATTTATGAACTGATTCAGAATGAGACTCATAATCAAATGAAATGGAGTATTCTTGTGAAACCTATTATTTCGTCCATGTGACGTGAATGCGACTTCATTATCAATTCCGAAAATTAAGTATATGTGACCTCCTTCAGAAGCACAGTATTCTCCTCATAAGGAATTCCTGATGAAAGAATGTGAGGCAGTCCGAACTTCACATTGTGAGTAATCCAATGCATCAATGTGATTTCTATTGCGATGCTGAATGAAAATCAAACAACGACCAAAAGGGTCTGGAATAGAAGTCATTGTGACGTAAGTGAGAATCTGAATTCGAGTCACGGTTGTGATCTGGAACATGAATATGATTCCCAATCACATCTCTGAGACGAGTTTGTGTCAACTGGGTGGTATAGGGTAACTAGGTAACTATAGGAAAAACTATACATAAAAAATCTGATTTGAGATAAGTACTCCGACGAAAACATAAATTGACTGTCATATTTTGTTTTCGAGTTATAAAGAAAATTTCGATTTCTCGACTTTTCGATGCATACGACTATCATGGTTGATAGTGAAGTTAGGGAAAAACGGTGTCTATACTCTTGGTGCACTTTTTCCTATTCGATCCAGTGGCGTCGAGGAGATTTTAAAAAAACAGTTCAATTCCGAGCTATGACCTTAACTTCTATTTTTTCAAATGGAGATCATATTTGGCAGTAGTATAGTTGAAAGGATTTTTTTTTTGCTTCTTGTGCACATGTTGGGTCGCTTAAGATGTGCGAGTCTTCAATGGCAAAAATGACACTATTTCTCTTCGCATTTCTTGGATTTTGAAGGGATTTTCTGAAGTTTTCTCTACACCACTGGATTGAACGTAAAAAGTACCTTAATGAAGTTGGAGTAATTTCGTTCTAACTTCACTAACACCAATGATAATCGTCTAGAAGTCGCAAAATCAAAATTTTATTCATAACTATAAAAACTACGATAAGTGAACTCATCAAGACCGAGTTACCCTAAACAAACATTAGAATTTGTACAACCTTATTCGAAAACGTTCAAGAAGAGAAGGTGACTTTGAAGTGGAATATCTCGAAAAGTATCCATCACGATAATATTATTAAATTTGTGAGTTTTGGGCAAAAATACACGTGAGTATACCAATAACATTTTTATTAAAATTCAGATAGCATAATGAGTAGAAAGTTACTGACTTGAATATCCAACGAACACAATACAAATTGTAGAAATGTTTGAAGTTGTCTACCATCCAGACGAGAAAGATATGCCCATATTGTGATGCGTCGCCAATAAACTATAAATGATGTTTTGCTCCCAAAAGACAAAGCCAGAAAATATCCAATATCATATATCCAACCAAACATTTATCGACTCACCTGCTGTTTTAATGATGTTATGAATGATATCAATTGGTACATCTTCCTTACTGAAATGTCTGACGGTTCTTCTTTTGTTCATTATTTCGAAGAATTCTTGTGACTTTGCTAGTGCTATTTTTTCAGGTAGTTTTTCGAACTCTAGAGGAACGTGTTTTAGGTCACCTGGTAGAGCAGGTGTGAACTCGTCTTCAGTGGAGCTATCTTTGTCGCAATAAACGTTTTCATCTACAGAATATGAGTTGCGAAAAATTCATGAAAGATTTGAAACTTTCTACCTTGACTGAGTGGTGGGATAGATTTATGGAGTTCCATTTTTTTCACCTGCATTCTGTTGTAGAAAATGTAACTGATCCTCACTGCTATGTAGGAGAACAGTCCAATAACAAAGTATGGCCAATATTCTTCAAGCAACATCTCGAAGTTCAATTCACTTGTCTTTTATCTATAGACTGCCAATATTCACTGAACACATTCGCTGCATGCAAGTGATAAATATCACCATGACCTATTTTCACTGTATCATTCAACAGATTAGAAATGTTTCATATATTGTGTGACTAGAATGAATTCACCAACGTATTTTTTGTGATTCAGATAATTTTCTGTGTCGTTCTGAGGGATGGTCATCGAGGTTTAGTGTCAACTGATGTTTTTTGTAGATGGTGCGTGTTGTATTCAATCGATTTCTATATTTATGAGTGACAAAGTAGGTACGTATATACATCATATAGTATTCAAGATGTGAAGTGTACAGGTGTCGTGTGGTAGGGTTGGTTTCGATATTGAAGGAAGGATATTAAATATCAAAATGAACATAAATAAAGAAATTTGAAATAGAGAATAAAAAACATCATGGATAATTTAATGTTTATATTTTTTATGTTTTCATCAAGATATACTATTTTGATTTGTGTTGAGGAAGACTAGATAAGTAAATTGTGGAATTGAATGAAATGGGAAAAATATACTGAAATATGTTATATAGGAATGATTTTCGAAGAATAGAAATTTCAAATAAAAAATTATCAGGATACAGGCTGTCTCGCTTATTTTAAGAGAAACGAAGTTCGTTGAATGGGGCAAAGTTACGCATTTTTGTGTTGAAAAGATGTTGACATTTTAATAATAGTTTCAAAGATAGTGCAAGAAATTGATTTTCTAGAATTTTATGGGATAAGCTCGTTGTACTTGACATTTTTAAAAGGAACTTTATTCAAGCAGATTTTTATAGAGTTTTCGATTATGGCATCGCCTTTTCCGTGATTCCCTAAATGGCAGAGAAACACCTGTCAACATTAGTTTTCTCTTATGAACGCTATCTTGAATAGAAACATTTTTAGGAGTTTTTGATTCTCTTCACAACGACATGTCGTCGTTGAAAATACGAAAGAGAATCTAATTGAATTGCGGATATCTTTTTGATGTTTATTAAATCATTTAACATTGTATGGCGATGGGTGGATTGAGACACATGCACATGCTAGGTCACAGATACCATCGAATCGAATCGCCTGGTGGTCGTAACTCCAAATCGTCAAAAATTACGCTTCGCCCCTTTGTCTTGTCAGCAACGATATGGTGGTTCAATAGCATGGTTTTGCTAAATATTGATATTCCTGTTTTCAACAAAACTTGGACAGCTCGATTATAAGATTTATATCATGTTATTGAAGAAGAGACACGATACGAATTGACTACACTTCCCATCGAAAATTTAGCCATAGCGATCGCCCGACATTTCTCCTTTGGACTATTTTTCGTGGGGAACAATGAAAAATAATATTTACAGAACATTGACAATTACTCCCAAAGAATTCGACGAAGAATTGTTTTGTCAAAAGCTGAGAAGAAAATGGCATTGTGCTTAGAAACAGGTGGGCACTTCGTTAATTTTATAATGTATGTGTTCTTATGGTAGTTTGTTCTGATTCATTAAACTTTTTCGTATTGTCTAGGTGAAAATTGTAAACAAAACGTCTTGATTAGATATAGTGACGAAACTGTCAGAATTTTACATTATACAATGTTTTTGCCAAAGCATTTCGATAGTTATTTGTGTATAAGAGCGGAAAGTGATACTTTGCGGGAACGCACTTTCTGTTCGAAATGAAATAATGAGGTTTCAACAATTTCGTGTTCAACTTTTTGCAGTGAATACTGGGTAGATATTTGAATATGCAATCACTGTATAATGTATTGCCTACCTCCTGATTATTTTTAGTAGGTCAAAATTATAAAGGTTTAATTTCGTTCTAAACACATTTGAATATTAATATTTCAACTGAAATATTCACTGCCCTACATTTCGTTTTGATTTACTTATTGTTCATTTCCTTTCTTTAGTTTGTTGTGAATAAAAACAACCGAGCGAAAAAGTAGATACGCTCTGGAGCGGAAATAATATCAAATTATAACAGATCGTGGAAAACATCAACTTTGTAGTAAAATTCGAGTGTTCAAAAGTCTACTTTTGGTAGCGATTTTAAGGAAGAATAACTTCCCCAAATAGTAATAAAATGGATAGTTCTTTTGCAGCCATCTTTCAATCAATTCAATATCGTATATTTCAAGATGAGCGAAATACCCATAGTGGCACTCAAATAATGACACCCGTATGGCGTTTTTTTATAGTGATTATGGTGATTTTTCTCAACTTGAAATTTAAAACGTACTCGATGATTTAGAGAAACATTCAATTGAAAAGAAGTAGAAACAGAAAATGGAAGGATGGAATTCGAGTAAAATTATATTTTTCTTACTCAGTTATTTATAATTTTTTTCTATACATACATATACAATTTTTTACAGTATGACGGGAATTCTCAGTACAATTTCCAATGTAAAAAGTAGCTACCTCAAAATGCCGATATGCTCTGATCACATCATTTTGATTTTTGAATTCGTCACCGAAAAGACAATAATTACTCTATTATTTCAAAGAAATATGAATTTCAACTACAGAATTCACCGAACAAAACAGCAATTCACATAGAGAAATTGACAATTCACATCATACGATCATGATTATAGTGGATTTCATGGAAGGTATGAAATTACGGCAAAGCTATTTGTCTCTCTGGTGACTAATATTTTATGTAAATTGGTCGACTGGTGGCGAAATTGTAACGGAATCCCCTTCAAATTGTGTTGGAGAACATGTCAAGCAATATTTTGGAGAGTTGATGATTTTTTGTTTCTTAAATTAGCGTAAGGCATTTCTCAGTTCCACTTTCAGTTCAATCGAAAGATAACGAAGATATTTGAAAATTGTGCAACAAAAAATAAATTTTGATTTGAGTTTCCTTAATATACCAGGAAACTTGGTTAGGCATTTGTGGTAGTAAAAATAGGAAATTATAAAATATAAATATGTCACATCACACAAAATTAAAAGAAAATAATATGTACAAATATATCTAGAACCCTAAAATGCAGATACTAAATTTTGGAAATGCGGGTTTGTTAAAGATGAAAATATTTTCCAAATATAGATTATAGGCGATATAAAGATAATTCGGGTGAACAGAATTTCTGTAAAGAACCTAAAAATACTGACCAATTCGACAATGTAAGGAAATATTCATATCCATGACAGGTAACTTACAAATACTAAAATTAAATTGAAATGCCAATTTTTTGATTCACTAATTATATATACTCATCAATAACTTAAGAAAATATGGCATCTCGAAGACTGCACCAATGAAGAATCAAAAAACCAGCCTACCGCAACATACAGGGCACTCAACACCAGGATTCGACAGTAATACAAATATTTGTACGTCAACGTCAAACTTGACGTTTGACAATGACGTTTCGCGTGGAACACGAAATATCATTTTTGACACATCCTGAGTTTAGGTTTCAAGAAGCTAACGACACTATAGTCCATAAACTTTTCCATATCCTCAAAGATCACAGACTCATTCTTTACCAAAAATATACTAGTTTTTGGTACACCTAGATCTTCATGACTACAACAGAAAAATCGATGGATATAATGCAGGGGGAACTTGTTTATGTACAGGGGTGGGGGTCAGCATAAAAATATCTGTTCAGAAAATAAAATTGATAATTTACTTATTCTAAACGAGTCGAAATACTTTGGTTTTCTCTTGTTGATATAAACGCTACACCCGGTGTATGGAAGATTTTTCGGTTTCACACGGCGATTTTCCTAGTAGCGATTCACTGCCTGTTGGCCCAAATGAGGATCAGCACCATGCTCAGAAGTGACGATGACATTGAGAGTCGGTCGCCGCTGGATTGGGAAGCTGAAAACATCACACATTATTCAGCAAATTTATTTATACGATAATATCATGTTGACAACACCGATTCAACATTCTGTGTATGAACAATAGATTATAGAAATGCAATAAGGAGAATATAAACATGCAGTCTTGAAAAACAATTGAAAAAGAACATACATAACGAGTGCATAATACCTTTTTTCGTTATAAATATTGTGAGATGTAAAACCAACCTCGAGTGAATTATTCTTGAATCTATTGAAAAGTGGAACACCTGCCAACCACATCAAAAGCATTTATACAAGAATAAATTATTCCACAAGAGAATTAGTAATACTGATATATGATATCTATTAGTTCTATTTGTTTTATTGGCAAGAAAATATTATATCGGTGCTATACTTCATCTGTCTATGATCTGAATATGATTATGTAGGTGGACATTGGGAATTCCATACAACAACAAAAAAAATAAAAAAATACCTCCTACAGATGCTTCTTTCTGAGTGATCTCTTGGTGCTGTGCTGGTTTGGATCCTTGTGTTGAAGCAATGTGTTTTTCTGTACAAGGTTGATAAATTAAAATTTGTGAGTTTGAATGAAATGAAATATGAAAGTGCAGAAAACCAACCCAAAATGATAATTGAAAATCTACTCCAACCAAAAATATAAGTTTTCACATATTAGTCATTCAGTCACTTGATAATGAATTATGTAAAATTAAATATTACTCAATATATATTTTTCAATCATATCTCACAAATTATATATGTTTTAGGAAAAAAAACTATGAACATATTTTCAGTAACAATCTCGAATCAACGAATTTCCTTTCACTGAAAATGGTAAAATTGGTGTTTTTAATATTTGTGAGAGGGATATACAGGATGTCTATTTCTATACTAATACTACTACTAACTTTAAGGAATATGGAATTCAAATTGAACCAAAGTTTTGAATTTCGTTCTGAATTGCGAGTTGAAAAAAAACGACTCCTCAAATTAATTATTAATTGGATTATCATTAGGAATATGTTACGTGAAAATTTACAGCCTGTATAGTGATTGAAATTGACTCTATATTGGAGAATATGAAAATAAATGTTTGGGAAGAATTCAGTTTCATAACTATGACTGGACAATGATATATCAAATTATTCTTTTTCTTTGTGAAATGAAACTAAAAATACTAAATGTTAGTTAGCTATGGCGGCATTTGTGTTAATTCTATTCTGTCACCGAGTAAATATTGGTGGATTTCAATTTTTGTAGTGTTTTGAAAGAGGCATATGTCAACATTGAATGGCACCAACTTTCATTAATGCAAAACAATAATCGTTTTGAGAGCTGATGAAATATTTTTTTTTGTGGAAATATACAGAGTTAGAAATATATGAAAAAAGTGGACAATATATTGTACAATGTTATCAAATATAGGGTGTTTGGTATACTTTCCCTAAAATTTTTAAGAAATGTCGCACATGATTTTTGCCCTGTTTTTTTCTAGATATACAATAATGTATTCATATGAATTCCTAGTTTTTGAAGTTTTTTTCGAATCTGAATAACGACGGAGAACTTAGAAAATGAATTATAAGTTCATTCAAAAATTTGATTTCAGGTTGAGTGAAATTTATCATTTTTGATTATAGTCCACTATTTTTCATTAGTATTTCACACTAATAATTGTTATATGAATCATGTTAATAAACCACCACCAATATGGATGTATCCATAAAATATTGAACACATGCCTCTTGACAAGAATATAAAAATATTCATAATATAAAACAAAAAAATGTGTACCTTTTTTTTCTTTATGGTGTTTTTTGTTGTGGTTTTTGTGAGGAGAGCCTGTGCGAAAGCAGAAAACGAAAAATTAAAATCCGTCGTCGTTATTAGATGATTCATTCATGCAAAAAGCAATGACAATCTAACAAAAGAATACAAAATTCTTACCTCCTTCAAACGGAATGATATCGGAAAATTCGGACCAACCATGTTCGTTCTTAGACCTCACTCTCGTTTCATAGCTGCCAGCTTCCAAGTCTTTGAGAGTATATTTGACAGTGTACATGTTGCCTTCTCCACCGTTCACTTCTGGCTTCGCAGTTTGCCATTGATCGTCCTACAAAACAAAAACAGTTCGAATAAAGTATTTTGTCTCGATGCTCTTGTCATTTCTAAAAGTTTATTGAAGAAACCACAAGAAATCTGGAGATCTTTCATTCAGTTCCGCTCATGGAAAAAAATTCTTCTTTTAATATTCTTTTCAATTTAATTGAAAAATGCTCGGACATGTCAATGTTTTTTAATAAAATCTTTGTACCTTTTCCCCTTGGTAGCTATGCTTTTTGAAAGAGATCTTGAAAGTAGAATTCAAGAATTATCATTTACAATTTTCTTGAATTACAAATAAAAATGAATCAACAAAGAATATTGAATTCAAGCTTTAAAAATAAAAGTATTCAAATTGTTTTCCAATTACTTATTGACAAAATTGAGTTACATACTTTGTCCAGTTAATTTTTCAGACATACATTTATCATCCGCAATGTATTGTATTTTTTCGGTTTGCTAACGATGTGAGGAAATATTATAGATGACAATCTGCAATACTGAAATATTACGAGGCGAAATCAGGGTAAATTATAAATAAATAAGGGACAAATTACATTTTGTCAAGTACAATCAGGTATAAGGATGTTATTGTATTCCTTTCCAAAAAGAAGTGGCGTTGCCAAAATATTTCCCATTGATTTCTATGAATATTTAACAGAAATAAAAATTGGAGGTAGATTAGTATGTTGTGTATTCAAAATTGGTGAGGAACTGTTATACGATTGGGTACGATAAGATATCCTTTAAATTTATACCCACCAAATAAATTCACTCAATCATCACTGATAACATTTTTTGACAGAATCACTACTGTACCAATTTTCGTTAAATTTTCTTTTTTTTGCTCGCATTTCATAGGAATAAGAAATATGTATGAGTTTCTTAGGAATCAAAGTTGATTCAACTCTTACTTGGAAACCGCATTGTGTAACATTGATTTCAAAGTTGAACTCATTCAAAAATATCAGAAGCATTTTCTAACCAAAGGACAACTAATAAATTTATATTATGCACGAATAGACTCCCGCATTAGATCTGGTATTTGTTTTTGGGGCAATTCTTTCCCAACGGGGGATATGTTCATTTCCCAAAAGCGCATCATTCGATGTATTGCCGGTGTGAAATGTACACATTCTTGCAGGACACTTTTTGTAGAGTTTCGAATTCTAACGCTGACCTCATTATTTATTCTGGTGTTTATACATATTCCTGAATGAATACAAATTTAAGTTAAACAATGATATTCACTCGATGAATACTAGAAAAATAAGGACTTTAATTTACCATTTGTAAAATTTTGTGTCAGCTATAATTCACCGGACTATATGGGGTTGTAGTATTGATAACTTGACCAAGTTCAGGAAAACTCTTTAAAAATCTTTGATATGTAAATGTATCTACCCTTTGCCTGAGTACTTTTCTCAGTGATTTTTTTCCATTGTTTGTCTTCCACTTCACCTAGTTTTTAATTTTTAATCTATTAGTGTGTTGTGATTTTTTTGGTTTTGACTATTGCTATATTACTAAAATGTAATCATTTGGCAAAATAAATAATATCTATCTATCTATTCAAAGCTGAATTCGATTGTGATAGAATATACAAGGTATTCCATTTAAATAAGTGAAATCAACCTGTCATCCTAGCCTAAACACCCTATATATATTTTAATATTTCCGTTCCTAAGTGAGCTATTCTACTTCCAAACACTAACGGGCCACCCTGTATATTCCTTGTTTTTGATTGCATATAAGCAAGGATATTTGTGATATTATTATA
This sequence comes from Plagiodera versicolora, assembly GCA_037013635.1. Taxonomy (NCBI): domain Eukaryota; kingdom Metazoa; phylum Arthropoda; class Insecta; order Coleoptera; family Chrysomelidae; genus Plagiodera; species Plagiodera versicolora. The sequence goes on along the minus strand of CM072991.1, from coordinate 2,071,734 downwards.
TCATACACTTGCCAACTGGTTGATCTATGGTTTGTATGTACGTTTAATGGAGAAAACGGATCATATTTTCTGCACCACCACTGCATTTTGTACAAGAAATTAGAACTCTACGACGCTTGCCAATAAATAATTGTGCATATTCTTATAACAAAATTTATACAGGAAATTTCATAATTTCATGAGGGCATCAATCACAAACGAATCGATATCCATGGTGGTACTCACCCCTCCTCTCTTCCTGTACTGAATCTCGTGCATGGAAATCGGCAATCTCGACTCAACCTTCCACGTCAGCACCACGTCCTTCTCCGTCACCTTCTCGGGCTTGATGAACTCTCTCACAGCAGGCGTTCGCACCAGCTTCACTTGAGCCTCCGCCTTACCACGACCGTTCTTGGCGAAGCAGACATAAGTACCGAAATCTCCTTCCTCCAAAGCACCGATGACCAGCACGTTCTCGACGGAGGTTTGGTGTTTCTTCACGGTGACCTTGACGCGGTCCTTGGAGACGATATTCTTGTTATTCTTCTTCCAGACGACGTGGGCTTCGGGGAAGGCGTCCACGGTGCAAGTCAGTTCGGCTTCGGTTTCGTGGTCGGCGTTCACCAGGTATCTCTCGATTTTGATGATCGGAGCGTCTGTGAGAGGATGAGGTGTTAGTTTGTACAGTTTCGAACGTGGAATGGATGGACATAGGATTTTTATCTGTGTATTCAGGCTGGATATTCTGTACATATCTAGTGGATGTCCGTTTCAGGTCCAAAATTCGACACGAAATGGACAAAATTAGGATATTTCGATGGATGCGAATTCGATGACCATTCATCTCTTATTTATTCATGAAACATCGACAAAATAAGTTTTCTATACTAAACATTGAGGAAGTAGAAGAACCAATACGACAGGATAATAGACTAATTTGCAAGTATTGATGGGATAACCTAACCTAAAATGAACTTACGTTCGACGTGGATGGTGATGTGTTGATGACTCGGGTTTTTGATTTTGTTGTCTGCCAAGCATCTGTAGACGCCAGCATCTTGTACTTTCAGGTCAGATATTATCAGGGTTTCTCCATGAATTGCGAGTCTTTCGCTACCTCTATGCCAAGAGATTTCTGGTTTTGGGTATCCGCTGGCGACGCATGTCAAAATTAGATTCTCTCCAACTGTGTACTGTGAAAAAAAAAATACAAGCTGAACATTGCTAAAGTGGGAGTGAAGCCGTGTGCACGTGACTGAACCAAAGGTTTTACCTTGCGACTTCTCTTTTCAATTTATTCTAATTTGTTTTAAACTGTGGACTTGATTGTTTCTACATTTATTTCATGGACTTTTCTTGTGCTCTCGACAAGCAAGCAGTAAAGATGCCCTTCTAGGTCGAAAGCGCTCTACGAATATAAATTTTGCACGAAATACATATTTCATTCATTGAAATATTGCTAAAACCTAATTTGGTATCGAAGGAATTGGTAGAGGAAAGTTATCGAATATGGAATGGTATCCTTATGTGGAATGACTGAATTTCTTCAAAGATGTAGTATGAAACATCTTCTGTTTCATTGAGTCTTTTACTACCTTACTTACTCACATCATCGTGTCATTGCTGCGAAGGCGTATTTTTTTTGTCATCATTTATAAAATCATAAAGGTAAGTAATTAATGTTACCATTTATTAGGTATGTTTATTTACATAAGTGTTATACTATTACGTATATAGATATTATGTTCATTTCAACATTTTGTGATCTCTGGTCAGGAAAATTTTGTGACTTGAAAAAGGAAAGATGAGTTAAAACTAGTGTGAATATTCAAATATGGAAAGGCGTCGGTGTCTACTTATGAAATATAGATGGAAGGCTTAATGTGTGGGACCTGGATACGCTATGATTGTGATGGTCTAGAGTTTGACACTTGGATTTGTAGTTTTTGCAAGTGAATTTAGTAACTTCTTTCATTTATTATATTTCGTTATTTTCATTCATTCGGTCTTCTAGATATGTATGTTTTTTATTATCGACAGGATGGTTTTTAGTCATATTCCAGCACATTCAACCTCTGGTTGGGGGTGGTAATATTGAAATTTCACAACACTGATGATAGTCATCTTTTGCGAAAAGTGTAAATTATTTTTTCAATGTGAAAAAATCTTGGGCTTAGCTTTAGATGAAGCAATTATGAGTGAAATGATATGTCATTAGTGGTTTCAACGCTTCAAGGGCAGTGATTTTTCGTAGAAAACCAGTAAAGTGGTGAGAGTTCAAAGTTTTTATTGATGTAGAATCACATGAATTACTCAATGAAAACTCTTGTTTGAAGTCGAAAGGTGTTGGCAATATCATTACAAGCAGTCTCGAGATGCCTAAATAATCTGGGAGTGATTACACTTCCAAAAATTCTAAAAAATGTAGGAGCTAAGTTGTATGTATATTTAGAATGAATCGATAATAGACAAATTCGAGATATTAATAGAATTATTTTGTTCCTCACTGTAACTACTCGGCTTCGATCAATGGCCTTGAGGATTTTATGAGTCACAAACAAGTTTTTTCACATTCTATTTTCGTGAATGTGAGAGCTTTCACATGTACCATACTAACAGGTGGAATAATTAGTTGGTAATGTTGATAGGTGAAAGATTGTTTATTGTTTTTACATAAATGAACATCAATTCGTATTCATATTATGTCAAGGATCTTCAAGTTATTTGTTTCACGCAAGGTCATCTGTAGTGGATACATAATTTTTAATCATTAGTGTTGATGACTAACAATTTTATATTCAGTTACTTACTTCCGATGACTAACAAATAGAAAAATAAATTGAAATAAGGTTGTTTCCACAAGAAATTCGTGGTACTTTCTGGCCAAATTGTACACACTTGAATGAACACTCTCACTCAAAAATTACTGATTCTTTTGAAAACAGCAACTACTCAGAAGAATTCTTAGATTTCTTGGATATTCTTCTGACGAACATATGCAGTTTGTTTCAATCGTTGTTAGCATTGCTTGTCATTAGATTCTAACCCAAAAGCCTTTTAATTGTCGAGTTTATACCGTCAAATCAACAGTAGAATTGATTTTTTTTCGTAGATTTTGGTTTTTAATCGGAATGAGTAGAGAACGGAGTGAATGGTGAAGCTATCTTCATCGAATCAATATCTTCCAATCTCCGACAAATAAAGAATTATCGAAATTCGCGCAATCCAACTTTCAGAAATAATCACTAACAAATCCATGATTATTCACTGTCACAATAACTGAATTACAAATGTGAAAAATTACATAATCTCACTCACCTCAGTCTTATTGTTTTCAGCAACCAGCTTCTCAATTCTTGGTGGCGTGGCCATAACAATCTTGTGCACCACCTCGGGTCTTGTATTGTCTTCATTTTTAACCATGAGGATGCAAGCATAGCTGCCTAAGTCCTTCTCGGAGGTGATATTTACTTCCAAGGTGCCGTTGGAGAGTTCCAGAGTGTTGTGCATTTTGCCTATGGCGATGTGTCCCTGGTAGATTAGAGTGCCATCTTTCTGCCATACGGTTACCACGTCTGTCAGGTAACAAGAAGGATGGGTAAAATTATTTTCTTATTCTCAATGTGACAAACGAAAAATGGTTGCTTAATAGTTATAGATAGTGAATGTTCAGCAAGTATGTTCTCTCAATACTGACGGGAAGATTATCGTAAGATTTGCATTTTTGATTTAGTCTCATATATATAGAAATGATTACATTTTACATCAACACACTATGGAACTAGTGCTACAAATGACCTCCATTGAGTTAACAGAACCACATCGAATTTTTTAATTTTTCCTAGGCCACAAGTTGAAGCTAATTCAAAGCTAATTTTTCGACCTATTGCCGAATTTTTTTCTCTTCCTTCGATGAAAAAATAATGCAAGGCTCTTTCAAGGCTCTTATCGTAGACTATAGCCACTTCGCTTGCTTCCCGTTTTTTGTAATCAAGGATGTTGGTGTCTTAACCGTCAAGTCAGCAAAACCAAAATCTTTGGATGTAGACCAGAAATTAACCTTGAGTTATGGTGTATTCTTTTGGAACTCTACAAAAATTATGCATGAGCCTACAAAACCCTTGTTATTTAACGGAACCTCAAAAGAGTCTTAACGTTGAACTAGCAGAATCCTCGATTTTTGTATTGAACAAAGACCAAAACATTTCGACAATAGAGTGACTACCTTTGATAAGTCTCGAATTATGGCCAGACAAAAATTTGGAAGTTCGAAAGCATTTCTGCTAGCTTAAGGGATTATATACAGTTAGAAGGCCGAAAAAAGCGAATTCTTCAGAATATTTTGTGAGAGTACTATCAAAAAGACGTTTTGCTTTGACCACTATATCTTTGAACTGGATTATCCGAAATAAAAAAAAATCAAACAGATTTCGTCAAAATAATGTTAAATCTAGTGAATAATCAAATCGAAGGAATAAGCAGAATAACTTTTTTTTATAAAATCGATTTTTCTGCAAAATTTCGGTCTTCAACTGTTCAATTTAGAATATTTATGGAAAATATACTACAACTATATGTTGGAATGCCTGCAATAGACCTCGATTATATCAAAATTCACCCAAGTTTTCACAAAACAATATTTTTTTCATTCAAATTTTAATACAAATTTGCTTGCATATCTTGTAAGTGAATAACTTGTCTCAGATTTTAAGTCCTGTACTAACTTGGATCAGAAACTTCGCAAGGCAGCATGACCGTGTCGCCAACTTTGGCTACAACCACCTGGCCTTTGGTCAAGATGGTAGCCGCCTTCTCAGGTTTCGGTGTATCGTTGCTATCTTCATTGCCATCATCATCGGTACCATAGTCTTCGATGTCGTCGTTTTGGACGTCTTTTTCGATCAAATCGCCATAAGTATCAGACAATTCATCCGTCTTTGAGTTCGCTGCAAAAAATTTGTCAACTGTATTTATTCCGTAGTTATTTGGTTATACAGTATCGGGAAAAATATATCTGGGTGTAGGCAGGAATCTACAGGCTGTCCGGTTTTCGAATGCCAATTGATCTCGATAAGTTGGTTGAAATGGGGCAAAGTTGCGTATTTTGATGCTGAATAATGATCTGGAAATAAATTGGGAACATTTCCAGGTTTTCAAGGATCACCTAATCATACTTGACGTTCTCAACTTGATTTTTATTGATGCAGTTTTTCGTGTATTTTTTAAATTTGGCATCGCCTTTCTGTGATTTCCAAAATAGCGGAAAACAACTTCTCCTTACATCGATGTATCACATATGGGGTTCAATATCAATCATTTCAATTTTTGCTTTCGAAAAACTTACTTTAGGAGGTCGAGGTATTATTGCAAAAAATAAGCCACTCGGTACCATGTAAGGCCAATACGGTTAGTGTTTGATTCGAGAATTTTGAAAAGTCCCAATAATTTTGAATAAAAGCAAGTGTATTATTGTCCCACATAGTCATCGAAACTTATACAAACATCAGCGATCGATTATCTATGGTGAACCCAACATAATAAAACTTGTCATTATAGTTATTTATACTGTTTCCTGCATTAGAAAACGTCTATTTAACTCCCCTCAAATATACCAACGTGCAGGCATATTCTGAATAAGCAATTAGTGGGCCCTTTTCTAGGGGTCTCATAAATATATCAAGCGAAGGGTTTTGGCTCTTTACTATTTCAGCTGTATCTATGTGGTGGCAAAATCGTTAGGGAAGGTCGGCGTTAGAAAAAATGGAGAAAATATACCTGCTATCCGAATATGACACCTCTATGATCAAAATTCAAAAGGCCAACGTAATGCTATGTCGTTTAACCTATACCGCGATTTTCAGGTAGTGCAGGATTGGAATAAGGAGGAGGACTATTACTTTTTAGAAGTTATTTTGATGAAACTTGAAACTGACTAAAACTGAAAAATTACTCTGAATACTGTTCAGTACAGAATTGATAATCTCGATTTTTTTTATTACTCTATCATTAACTACAAAGTAGTAAGAGGGTGGCAAAATTGAGAATTATAACATGATTCCAGACTATTTCATAATTATGTGAACTCAAATCATATTTCCGAAATCGTACAATGAATACGCAATAGAGTGGAATTATCCATGTCTTATCTCTAACGACATTTATAGTCTATTTGTTGGGAGTTATGTCACATTCGCTTGGATTTTGAGAAGAAAATTGAATTTTAGATATTACACATCTGTTCATTGTAGTCCAAACTATGCTATCTTGGATCGAAATTCCATGTTCACGAATTGTAGTTGAAGATAATTCAGAATAGATTTGTAACGGTGGATTGAGCGAAGTTCGTACTTCTACTGTTGATGAATATTAGATATCTTCTCCATGAAATTATATTCTTTCAAGGAAACTGTAAAACTAACACCTTTGATCCTATAAAACCGAATTGTATTATACTTTTTTGAGTAACTAAAATAGCTGTATATAAATAAATGAATAAATGAATAAATGAATAAAATACCAATGCAGTGAATTATTGAACATTTGAGTTGGTTGAATTATTGTGATTTTCTCAATTCATAGTGTTTTCGCAGATTTTCCCAATGGAACATGAAGTATGAAGCCGAGTGTGTAAAATATCATGAGTCCGGTACTGGAAGGGTTATTTATTTTAGATCCAGCAGCAACAATGGATCATTGGAATATTAATACACCCATTGTGTCGGATTTGATTGTGGAAAATCAAAATTCGAATTGTGTTCGTTTTAAGATTTATTACTCCTTTAGCAGCATCTGATACGTTCATTTGTTTTGTTAGAGAAATACTTCGATAAACTACTTGAATTCTTCATAATGCAACACGTATCGCTCAGTTTCGTTGTCAAAATAGTGTCTCAGATAGACCTAACTGGAAAATTGAAATAATTCATGAAAAACAGTAATCTTACCGAATCACTGCATCCGCCAAAATGCTAATAAATGTATCTACCGGACTACAAAAATTACTTATTTCTGGGTCAAATCTCCTTTTTATGAATGGGAATGGAAAATGGAAATGAAAAAATATACAAGATGTTCTTCAAATACACAGTGAAAAATGAGAAAATAGAAAAATGTGACTACTGACCATTGGATTTGACTAGAAACCTAACCACCTCTAGGATTCGAAATGCTATGTTTTTAAATTCACCCTGTATCTCGAAAAAGAAGTGGGTTATGAAAATTTTGTTTGTATCGCCAGTTGAGCGAAAAAATAGCGTAAGTTCGTGAATACTACAAATCAGTACAAAATATGGAATAAATGAAAAAAAAAAACAAATGAATGTAATAAAATATTTTTTCAGTATTGAAAACTTGCACATTGAAAGTGAGCCATTTCAACTAAACCGAAATCAAGTATAAATTTCCATTTGAAATAGTACACCTCTGTCTCAACTCGAAATCTAACATTTGTGTGAATTTTCTCTATGCCACTGGATTGAACGAAAAAAAAAGTGCATTTGTCTCTGAAAGTTGGAAAACCAAACTTTTAAACACGATAGCAAATTTTATTTTCTCCTATGAATTCATCTCGAAGGAAAACATTGTATGGTTGCCCATTGAAATTAGCTTCACCTGTATGGTGGAAACAAAAATCTGTAATCAACGCAAAAATGCACAGAAACTGAGAAACAACATACACTCCATTCGTATTCAATATAATTTCTCCGATTAGAATAATTATAGCATAGGAGCTTCAAGCGCATTTTAGCATAATACCATAGTAGCCAACTGCTTTCAGATACTAATAAACAGTCATTGCTATAATTGCCAATGAAACAGATCGCCTAGCAAACCACCAATTTTGAAATCTCAATTCAATAGTAGGCAATACAGTTTTTGCTTTCAATTGTCTAAATACCTAACGTTAATCGATTTAGTTTTTCAGGGGTTTTTTCGAGTGTATTTTAATTACCAAAGGTGAGATAGAACACGCAGTATAAGGAATGTACGGTTCAATTTGAAATGCAAATTGCAAGGTAAAACTCGAGGTTGTTTTCGAGTAATAGGTTTTTTTTATTTCTGCTGATTGTACGTATTTTTATACGTAAGATGTCACGGAATGCTGAGGAATTCTGATTGCATAGCAACTTCGTACGTTTGCCAGCTCAATTTATTCCTGTTCTCAACAGTTTACGTCTTAAAAATGGCGAAGGAGCCATAGGTTGACATTCCAAAAATTCACAAAATAGTAATGAGACTAATTCAAAGTGTGAATCGAAAATAATTCCCAAGATATATGAAATGATAATAAGCGTATTGAAAATATACAATGAACAATAAAAATGCGTGGATACACATTAAAGATGAGCTTGAATACAATTCGTTTATCAGCAAAAATAAAAGCTGACATCGAAATGATCATACCTGTGTAAGTAAATGTATCTATTCAAGTATAGAGGAAAATAATCCTTCTCTTGTGAACAAAATAATCATCAACAGTTGATTTTGTATCTATATCGGATTCCTCTGAGATTTGGATTTGATTTTTTGAACATCTTATATACATATCGTACGTTCGTGTGGAAACTTCATTTGTCTTGCATAATGAAAACCTATATTAACGACATTTCAATACTTTAAATTGAAAGCATATTGCACTTTTTTAACCAACCCACAATCTCAAGTTTTCGAAATCCTCCACCAAAAAATTAAAAAAGTGTGGCCAAATAATTGGTCCTGAAGGAGACTTCTAAGCTAATATTTTTAAATGTACAGTGAATCACATAATTCATTTCAAGAACCAGAATTCCTTCATCCAATACAGTGGAAGTTAATGAGTTATTAATCAAACAATCATTGAAAATCTTTTTATCTGTCATTTTTTCAACAATTCAACCTTGAATTTTGTGACTAAAATCATATACGGATCAAAATCTCAAGGACTCATTGTTGAAAAATTATTTTTATAGTTTTACTTGTTCACTAACAATTTGTGAACCATTTCTGTAGTGACTTTTCCAATACCTTGTGAAATTAGTCCTTGTGGAACGAATATTCCATTTATTTATCATGGTAGAAGGTACTCTTATTTCATTACGATCAGATGTACCATTTTCAAGAAGAAGCATTTTGAAAGTTATTTGTTTCCCATTTTTCACAAGAGAAGTCACTGGGTTTGGCAAGTTAATCATGAGACGCCTTGTAATGGTATAATTTCATGAATATAATTTTTTTGTTGTACGTTTTTGAATATGAAAATATGGACTTTCAAGGTGTTATCAATTTCGTTTCATATGTATGAGCATACATAGATAAAACCTGATGGAACGAAATTAATAGTTTTTTGAAAATGTAATTGTAGTTATCGTTTTTTAGAACTCTACTCGATTTCAATACCATAATTATACAAATGGAACGAAACAAATTCATTACTCTTCTCAGCTTGAAGACACGTGATGTCGTTGACAGTTTTTATCGAGGTCGATTGAAAAGTGATGATGAAATGGTATTTGATGATAAATATTTGCACTGGGAATGGCATGTGCGAATGATATCAGTATTGAATAGACACCCCGTGTGAGTTTTTTATGTCAAAATCGATTATACCGGAGTTGCCAACATTTTTAAGTCGATATTGCAGTGAAGAACGTGATGATAATGTCATGAAAATTCCTTTCACTGCAAAATATTATGTCTATGCATGGAATATGAAATATCAACTATTGAAGATTCATTTGAGTATCACGAATTTGTAGTTGTTTTCAATCCTTCCATAATAGAATTATAAAATAGGAAATACATATATTCATACCATTCAATAGTGAAACTGATGGAATTGAAAGTAACAATATCGAATATCCTTCAATCTGTGTAAGTGTACAGATTACAGAACAAACAGTATAACAAATGTTAGAGCAACATCAAGGAATGAAGAAGCTATAAATATTCTCCAGCTACAAAAGCTTGAAGTAATCGACCAAGTTGTACATTCTGAGAGAGAGATACGCGAACTAAAAATAAAATGAAGTACAGAAGAGGAAGCGGTATTTTCAATTTTCGTCTGTTTGTTCTATTTTAAAAGCAAGTGTGTCTTTTAGAACGATTATTATTTCAAGAGCAGAACTCTGAAAACGAGTGGCCAGCTTACAAATTCGAAGTATGTCGAGTATAATGCATTACGAAATCCAAATCCCAACGACTATTATAAATGTGAATGTAAAAATTTTTGACAGGCTCTTACTCGAAAACTATTCGACCGATAGCCATGAAACTTTGTAAACATCTTGTCAAAAAATCTCAAAATTTAGCTTTTTCAGTACTACTAACTGTATTCAATAAATTATATTGGAAGTTTCAGAAAATTTATTGTATGATAATTATTCAATGACTTCGAGCCAGCGAAAGTTGGAAAAAAAACTTGATATATTTTGACGTACTCTTGACGAAAACATTCCAGAATATTCTTGCACCAATTAAGAATGGTTCTTGGCAAATCTTAAAGTCTGTTTTTGTGAACGAAAACCCCAAAGCTTCCGCTTCAGATACAGTATACAGATAATAAATTCAATAGGTACCAGCAGCATCCATTACGAATTCTGACAGCTTCTAGGTAATTCTTCACAAAACACTTCCAATACTCTAACAATGTATTCAACGATTTTTCTACCTCAAGGTAGAAATACTTTATTTGAGCTTCTCGGAATTCCGTATTGCATTTTCAACGCATGAAACTCAATACCTATTCACGAAACGAATATAAGCCCAGTGCAGAGACATTCTTTTTTCTCGCTAATATAGGTCTTCCTGAATTGAAAAAAAAATCCGACTATTTCTAGTTGCGTTCTGTAGTCATAAGTCAAGTTCTTATTGACAGGTGATATCTGACAAGTGACATATTAAAATCGACATTTGACAAGTGACATTATGGATTGGTGATGAGAGGTAGTTTATATAAAGTTGTCGACAGATTTGCATTTGATTGGGAAACAGCAGGAAAACGATTATAAGGCTTTCTCAATGTGGAAATGAAAATAAACTGAGCCGCGTAGATTATTTTCATGTTTAGACATGTGTCAGTATTGGCAATACCAAACAACTTGTTATTACTATTTTAATATCTTTATAAATATATTTTAATGATTATTGTGCAACGGCTGCGATATAAACAAGAAACTAGATCGATGATACACTTCTATTTGTTCGAAGATTACTGATGATCTGGCTATTGCTCTAGTAACGAACAATTGAAGATATTGTTCTCTATTTTTCGACTTGATAGGATTCAGAAATCGTTTTACTCGGTTACTGTTACATTTCTGATTATAGAATAAATGACCCATTAATATTACCGACACGAAAATAATCAATTTTAAATTTAATGCAAGACTACAGACTTTCAAGAAATTATCTATTCATGTTCTCTTGATACTAAAGAAGCTAGCAAAGCCACACACGAATAACGACTGGGGATTAGTCTCATAATTTTAGGCTCATTTTAGGCTAATTTATTACCCTAATCCCGAATTTTTTGCTCTTCTCCTTCATAGAAAAATTTGTGGCTTTGCTAGCTTCGGCCGAACTCAGCAAAGCCATTTTTGAAAAACAAATATTTTTGCTAACTTGATAATGTCAAATTGTAGATCTAATTTTAGGCTAATTTATTACCCTATTCCCAATCTTTTCGCTCTTCTCCTTCACAGAAAAATCTGTGGCTTTGCTGGCTTCGGCCGAACTCAGCAGAGCCATTTTTCGAAATCGAACTTTTTTCCACGATTCGATACCGTCATATTTTATGACCAATTTCAGGCTAATTAATTACCCAAGTTTCATATTTTTTGCTCCACGCGTTTTGGAGAAAATCGCTATTTTATGATTTTCGTGTATGAGTGACGTAATCATTTCGAAATACGACTCTTTGGGAATTTCACTTGTTCAAACTGATGAAACTGACATGGAATTCGAAGAAAACATGTTGAAAATTCATTTCTTCAAGTTTTTTTAAAAAAATCCTGTGGCTTTGCTGGCTTCGGCCGAACTCAGCAGAGCCATTTTTCGAAATCGAACTTTTTTCCACGATTCAATACCGTCATATTTCATGACCAATTTTAGGCTAATTAATTACCCAAGTTTCATATTTTTTGCTCCACGCGTTTTGGAGAAAATCGGTCTTTTCTGATTTTCGTGTATGAGTGACGTAATCATTTCGAAATAAGACTCTTTGGGAATTTCACTCGTTCAAACTGATGAAACTGACATGGAATTCGCAGAAAACATGTTGAAAATTCATTTCTTCAAGTTTTTTTTTAAAAATCCTGTGGCTTTGCTGGCTTCGGCCGAACTCAGCAGAGCCATTTTTCGAAATCGAACTTTTTTCCACGATTCGATACCGTCATATTTTATGACCAATTTTAGGCTAATTAATTACCCAAGTTTCATATTTTTTGCTCCACGCGTTTTGGAGAAAATCGGTCTTTTCTGATTTTCGTGTATGAGTGACGTAATCATTTCGAAATACGACTCTTTGGGAATTTCACTCGTTCAAACTGATGAAACTGACATGGAATTCGAAGAAAACATGTTGAAAATTCATTTCTTCAAGTTTTTTTTTTAAATCCTGTGGCTTTGCTGGCTTCGGCCGAACTCAGCAGAGCCATTTTTCGAAATCGAACTTTTTTCCACGATTCGATACCGTCATATTTTATGACCAATTTTAGGCTAATTAATTACCCAAGTTTCATATTTTTTGCTCCACGCGTTTTGGAGAAAATCGGTCTTTTCTGATTTTCGTGTATGAGTGACGTAATCATTTCGAAATACGACTCTTTGGGAATTTCACTCGTCCAAACTGATGAAACTGACATGGAATTCGAAGAAAACATATTGAAAATTCATTTCTTCAAGTTTTTTTTTTAAATCCTGTGGCTTTGCTGGCTTCGGCCGAACTCACCAGAGCCATTTTTCGAAATCGAACTTTTTTCCACGATTCGATACCGTCATATTTTATGACCAATTTTAGGCTAATTAATTACCCAAGTTTCATATTTTTTGCTCCACGCGTTTTGAGAAAATCGCTATTTTCTGATTTTCGTGGATGAGTGACGTAATCATTCCAATGCGATTGCTCATGAAATAATAAATATGTATCAATAGACTTATTACCTAAACCTTCATAATAATTCATTCGATTTTTGAATAATACTGTTTTCTTTTCATGTGTTTTTTTTATTCATAACAACTGAACTTGGGAATAATTCAATATTGCCTTCTACTTTGTATAATTGCGAGAGGAATGTCTATAAAAAAATTAGAATGAAATTTTGTCTTTGTGTAGTCCCCTGTTAATTATTGAACGGCACGCCTATGTTCGAAATCTTTGTGTTAGAGAACATAAACACTCACATTGTTACCAAAACTGTAAGAGTCGTATTTCGAAATGATTACGTCACTCATACACGAAAATCAGAAAAAAGCGATTTTCTCCAAAACGCGTGGAGCAAAAAATATGAAACTTGGGTAATTAATTAGCCTAAAATTGGTCATGAAATATGACGCTATCGAATCGTGGAAAAAAGTTCGATTTCGAAAAATGGCTCTGCTGAGTTCGGCCGAAGCCAGCAAAGCCACAGATTTTTCTGTGAAGGAGAAGAGCGAAAAAATTGGGAATAGGGTAATAAATTAGCCTAAAATTAGATCTACAATTTGACATTATCAAGTTAACAAAAATATTTGTTTTCCAAAAATGGCTTTGCTGAGTTCGGCCGAAGCTAGCAAAGCCACAATTTTTTCTATAAAGGAGAAGAGCAAAAAATTCGGGATTAGGGTAATAAATTAGCCTAAAATGAGCCTAAAATTATGAGACTAATCCCCAGTCGTAATTCGTGTGTGACTTTGCTAGCTTCTTTAGTATGTTCTCTTGGCCATGTGTTCTTTCCTATTATATAAAATCAATTACATCAGGAGTGTAATTATTAGATCTATTCTACAGCATGTTACTTAATAACAAACAAAAAACTTCATATCACATTTCGTAGTTGGAATAGGAAAGTTTGATTTTTTTCAGCATGTTACTAATTAACACTCGGTATGAAGGATGAATTGAAGTAGATTCATAAAGCTATCGTTTCATCGTTCTTATTTGTTAACGTCACAAAATATGATGACTGATTAAGAATTCTGGTAAGTTTCACACTATACTTTTCACACTTACTGAATATAGCGAAACATTTAAAAAGCCTTTATTTCAACTCTAATTCGATAAAGACGAAATAAAACCGATGGATTCTTCATTCACATTTAATTTTATTCACGTGTTTTGGAAAAATGAAATATTCTGGATTCAATACAGTTGCTATGAGTATGCTTAATACGTCCATATATAAGAATACTAATTTCGTCACTATGAATAAATGATAACCATGTGTAATAGACAATAGGTAGGTCGCATTTCAAATTAATATTATCAGGAATCTTGATGTTTTTTATTTAACACGCCTAATAGAGTTTACGTGGTTCAATTGTTCAAGGCATAGTAAAGTAATCCGTTATGTTATCTTGGAACTATATCTTATGAAGTTGTGCTTATGGAGATGTTTTATGTTTTAAACCATCTTGATGACGTTCCTTGTTTAATATTACATGTCAAAACGTATCAAGATAACAAATGTTTAACCGAATGGTCTTTGAAAATTGGGAATGTAACAATTCAGATAGTTTCGTGAGAATGTAATATAGTTTCATCAGCATCTCCATTATTTAGTACCTTATGAAGCATTTGAGTGAGAAATCACTCATTTATTATGAAGGCACTTCTGAAAAACAATACGTTAAACGTTCAATTGTGAACGTAACTTCCAGTGGATTGACCTCTAAACACCAAGAACGGCGAGAGCAGAAATCAATGGAGTACCAATATCAATGAACGAATGCCAAGCACAATGATGGTCAGACTCAAGACTGGATGGACTACTTTGAGTTCAACTTTTTACACATAATTTACAGTGTTTTAGTGGTCTGGTAAACAAAGTGTCTTTGGGGAGATCGATATGAATACCCCATGTTTCTAAGGATAGAATTATAACTTAATTTGAATGTTTTGATTTTACTATTTTGTTTGTGAGCCAATTTGATTTTGGACGAATCTCGGAAGAATTTTAATGTACATTCTTGGTCTTGTCGGATTTATTTCGAATACAATAAGGATTGATTGAGCAATCTCAAGAGGTGATCAGAATTTCCAGATCAATGAGAGGGATGTACTTTCTATGCATTCCAAATTGTATAATTGATTGGAATGAATTTGGGAAATTGAACTAGCTACTACTTATACTGCCTCTTCCTTGTAATAATACTGTTGTTACATAATTATGACGATTTTTATTGTTATGGCCAGAAATAGTATCACATAATTGAATTGCGTTCGTTGTTATGCCATAAAAAGGAATGAAGTTGTTGTTTATATTTATTCGATCGTATTAACTCAATTGACATTGACAACGGAGACAAATATGAAGTCGACAAACTGTGTCATTGAAAAATAAACAGATCATAATTTTTGTATTGATTTTTAACGCGAGCTTTGTGAACAGGAAACTCAAGAGTGTTTTTTATTACATGAAATTTTTCTACTGAATATGTGATCAGAAATTAAGGGTGGATAACCGATGAATATTTTGGATATATTCTTTCATTCTTAAGATTTGTGAAATTGAGTCAGACAAAAAAATAAAAACAATGAGGTTAATGCAGAGCCTGATGAATTCACTTATATAGAGTGTCCTGAAAAAATGTTTTTCGGATTCCAGATAAATCTTGCCTGAGAGTCGCACCAAGAATCGTTTTATTTGTAATATATACAAATATTCATAAAATATAATGGGACCCGAGATGGGACCCTAGTGAAGACACCAACACACCAACTTTAAACACCCTGTGTAATGAAAGCGTGGAAAAATGAGAAAGATTACTTTTGTCCACTTATGGTCGATAAAATTTCCGTTTCCGAAAGAAATGATTATAAATAAATCAGATTGTTTACTCCTTCTCAATTTATTTTTCATTTTATTGATAACATGAAATTATTTTAGTGAGGTTGGAATTTCATACGGAGTATTTTATTTCTAGCGTTAAGTAACCGTGTAAGAAAAATTTTGTATGGGAAATTTCCCACATATTTTTATTCACCCTGTATACACGACAAGTTAGCAGTCTAAACATCAGATCACTGAAGATGATTCGAAAATAACAAAAAGTGTAATGAAAAAAAAAATTCGAAAATTTAGAACTGAAAAAAAAAAGATGAAATAAATTTTCTTTATTTCGAATTCCGCTATGAATAATCTGTTTTCATTGAGCGCTTTTGCAGCGGATACCTTTTAGTTTTTGAATTTTCAACAAACAAAAAACTGTAGTTACCATTTCCTGAAGGTAAACAATTTCCAATAGCAACAAACAGGCACACAACAAAAACGATCCTTTTCACTTCCATTTTCCGGCAACAGACAAAAGGAACACCCACTACGCGAACAAAATCCACTCACTAGCACTTTTTGCACCTCCTGTTTTTCGGTCGTAACACCAGGACTAAATCCGCGCTACCCAGCTTTCGAACGTGAGCTTGGAACACTCTTTCTATTTGTAACTGAACTGAACTCGCTGGTGGACACAGAACGTTACCGATCGCGTATATCCCCACTATTTCGTAGAAACGTACGCGGTTCTTCGTATACAAAGAGGAAAGGAATGACTAAACCGAGATGATGGCAGTGCAGATCGGAGGAGTCCTAAATTCTTATATATCTCGTGATTTTTTGAATGGGGGAAGGAAAAGTGAGAAAGTGTTCATACTTTTGTTTATATTTTGAAGTACACTTTAGGAATTCTGGAGTTTGAACGTGTTGTATAAACCGTTCAACTAACCTAACACTAAAATTCACTCAGAAAATTGCATGTTTCGAATATCATAATATCGAATATAATACATGAACTCCATAAGATGATTATTTCCTTACAGTGCTTCGGAAGAGTCCAATTCCCCCTCTCATATTTGGAACGATTATACATATACGAGTTTAATTTACTAGTGATGACAAAATCGGCAAAGATAACGACAAGCAACAATTCTTTCAAAAGTTATCGAAAAGGCTATTCATTGATACTAAGCTTGTTTGTGTTCATGGCAGTTTCAATGTTATTCAAAGTTATTAGTAAAAATAAAAAATTTAATTCCATTTAGTATTACAGATTTGGAAATCAGTATCTACTTAAATAAATTGCTCCATTTACTTAATGACAGTGGAATATTCTATTTTTGAACTCGTTTCGTACTTTTGCAAATGTGTTTGCGGAAACAACCTCACATTCTACAACAATACGTTGTTCTGAAACGTCAATATTATCAGGTTAAGTGGCGCAAACATTCGATCCAAGCCCCACAAAAAATCGTGAGGTGTGAGGTCTGGTGATCGAGGTGGCCATCCTGGAGAACGATACTCCTTATCCAAATACCATCTCACTGCATCGTAATAGTGTGAATCACTAACCCTTTGGAATGTCATTTCCGTATTTCCAAATTGCCGAATTCATCTAGATTATCTTCCAAACTGAACGTTTATTTGGTATCATTGAATGGTTATTTCGATACCTTTTGAAAGATGTGTCACTTGCGGTAGCATTCCATTTAAAGTTATTGGTCACAATAGCTTCGTGATGTCATCTTTGTCGATTTCGTAATCTATTATGACTAGTAAGAAAATTTACCAAATTTCACTTGTTTATGTTTAATCATTTCAAAGCTAAGATGGGGGAAGGGCCTTTCGAGAAGCACAGTATATAAATTGCGAATACGAAATCTTCATTTCTCTTGGCCATTAATCGAAAATATCTAGTATATTATATTTCTTGTTCAATTTCTATGGGATATTGAAATCATTCACCTTATAGAATACATAAAATCAGCAAATTCATGTTATTAAACTTTCCGATACGAGTCTTCGAATAAGTCGGTAAATTGCCGAATAAGCATTTAGTTTTATGTAAATATCGGGAATTGCTAATAATGAAATATTTATTATAAAAAACTCATTAGTTCGAGTCTAATTTGCCCTACGACAATGGTCTTCCCTTTGGTTGGCCATTCTTCTCTCTAATAGTTGTATTTTACCATTATGAACATTTTTCTCATTTTCCATTCTATTTTTCTGCACCTCGGATTTAAATTAAAAACAAATACATATTTCATTTGAGGACCCATGTAATTTGGTGATGAGTCTCGAAATAAAAACCCCCTTGTATTGCCAAGCGAGAAAATAAAATCGGCGATTTAACTGGCACAAAAAGAATATTCAACTAGAAGAAATCTGCAAATCTGGACTTGTGGAACACGTCTGGAACAACCAGCACAGGTCATCCATGAAAAGGAACGAAAGACTCAAAAGGAAATTTGAAGAAGCTGCATATATGAGGTGCAATTCAAAATCTCCAGGACGATTCGAACAAAATAAGAACTGTTCATTTCTTTCTAGAAATGCATTTATTCGTAACAGAATAATCTCAATCGTATTGATTATAGCGATTCGTAAGTCCGAAAAGCTTTTTCAGCTCACTTTTGGCTACAGTGTTCAGAATGGCGATCGCAGCCTTTCGAGCGTAACGTTTTCCTTTCAAGATCAAATGGAGTTTTCCAAACAGAAAGAGTCACATGGTCAGGCTAATATGGTGAGTAGTTGAAATTTGATTATCAGTCAACAGATCTGTCTTGAATGTTGAACGGTCATTTTCTAACGTGTGTAGTAAATCGAGCACAAACCCTTTTGTCGCCCCAATGTCCAGCCCGAATTCGGTAAATCGATACTGTGGCTGATATCAAAAAAAGATGAAATTGTCATCTGAAATCCCGGTCATAAGAAGGACAGGTAATTTTTTCTGTCTATAACATTTGCCAAGCGACTGTTTTTACAATGTGTGATTTTGTTGAGAAAACAACTTGCATAAATTTTTTTTCGCGGAACGTACATTCTTATGCAGACAATTTGGAAATATTGCGGAAGATCTTTGGATACGAAACTATGGAACAAAAAAAAACTCAGTTCGAAGAGGGCTGAGAACGCGTTGAAGACGAACCGCGCTCTGGACGACCATCAACATTTACCGACGAGTTCCACGTCTAGGAAACCAAGGATTTGGTCGAAAATTATCGATGAACAATTAGAGACCTCACTGATACCGTTGGAATATAAGCTCAGCCTAAACCATTTTGAAAAATGTTTTGTGTCCTAAAATCACGAAAATGCACCATGCATAATACTGCATTGATTCTTCGTCACATTTTTGGCGAAAATTTGATTCATATCCTTCCGCAATTGGCGAATGAATTTAAGATTGCAGCGCCACAGACGGCAGTCACAAAACCACACCTGCTAACATTGGATAGTTTCATTGCATTAGGTTTTTTCGTTAACAAAGTGTGAGTTTATAATGGAAAAAAATACATTTCACACTTTTGTGGTGAGCTAGGGCATCCAAGTGTATGTATTTTCATATTTCTAAAAGTGGTAAGCATTATCATTTGTTTTATTCATTGTATTATATTGAAAATAATACGAGGTTAGAATCCTGTTGTGGATGAGAATGATTCGATGATGGTTTCTGATAATTTGTTTTGTTTTTACATTCGAATGGCAAGATTTAGTTTGGGATACTTTGAAGGCACAAACACTTTCAGAAGTGTCCATGAAGGTGAAGAAGTTTTGAGTGCTGGACATCATGATATCATGATGACAAGACAATTTTTTTTGTAATAGAATGAATTATGAATTTATAGTTTTTGTTTTCGCTGATGTTTTGTGGTGAGAAGTGCTGATAATGTGAGATGTTGTTTCAATTTTGTTGATACCTCAACAACACTATGCTCGACTGTGACCATTATTGTAAATAGAATTTCATCTATCTACTCACGATATTTATCGATATCACCAGCTTGAGAAAAAGCATGGGAATTAATATTGGAAGTTTAATTTTACCGATTCAGAGTTTTACAATCTTTCAAATATTCAAATTCAGTATAAACTCAACAAAACATAATACTAAACACAAGAGCTCTGTCAGCATGTCTAGTTATTTTTAGTGTCACCAGGTGGCGTATCGCTTATGTTCATTTGCCAATCACCGTGTTCGACTCACTTGTCTCCGTGCGTCTTCTGGCTTTTCAACAAATTCGAAAGGCCAATGCATATACACTGCTTTGACACGATTGACCGAATCCAAGGAGGTTTTGAAAGCTATACCGAAAACAGATCATTCCTACGGTTTCGAGGACTGGAAATAAGATAGGAAAAAGTACGTTTCATCGGACGGGGTCCACTATGAAGGGGATCAAATTGATATGGAGGAATGAATCGAGAATTTACATTTTATGAACAAATTCAATTGAACGATGATTTCGACTCTCTTTTGGCAAATTGATGCACAATTTCCGTGGTTTCCTCGTTTACTTTACCTCTTGGTCAGCTCAAACGTTTTCTTCTTCCTTTACCATAGACTTGTTCCATCATTCGATGAGTTTCGGTAAAAGTGCACCTTGTCAAATTATACAACTTTCGGTCAGCCTAGTATATAAATCAGATCAGATATGTCTCCATGAACCAGTTTGTATATTACTGTTTGGTATTCGATGAAACCATTATAGTTTGACAAAATTCCACTGATGAGTATCAGATGGATCATGAATAATGCATCACAATGATCCCCAAACATTGAGGATGGACCACTTTTACTACAATTTGTAAATGATAATAGTTGTGTCAGTGTCTGGGTATAGCTTTATCTAACCGTAATGACTTTATGCAACTATTGGTCGACCTACTTTCGCTTAAAAAAAAGTGAAATTAATCGAAAGCGATAGTAACTTCCAATGCTCCAACTCGTTTCGATAGTACATTTTAAAGGTTCCAATATATCTATTCCAATATCGAAATACCAATGAAGCAGATATGTATCAATAAACAATTCAGATAACCTAGAAATTGACATGGTTCATTGACAGTTGAATAATATTAGTCAGTCTGGGGTTTATCAACTTTTTCTGATTTAGTTTAGCATTGGTTGTTTATGTTGAGTAATATTGAATAAAATATTTCGTAACAAAAATATTGTTTTCATGCTATCAATACAAAGTTCAATTTGGTGAAAACATTGGTGAAATAATGGGAAAATGGTTATTTGTGACTCAGCACTATAAATATAGAATTATATTTCCATGAATACAAATAATGATTCATTTCCTGATGTGAAAATAGAGAACGAGAATTTTTATCTGTAAATTCACTTCCTTTATGCATATCTACTTCTCATAAATCCAAAATCCATCCATGTCCATCAATAAACATATCAACCACACAACATTGTTATTCCACTGAACTGGTTGATATCGATATTTATAGAGGCTGACACACAGGGTGTTGTTTGGTGTGAGATGATGTTTGAACCTTCTTGAAGGGCCAAAATTTTGTTGGACCAGAAATTGTTCTTTCTCGATGTGAATTTCATTTGATCCAACTTGAAGGACCAAATTATATCGCGATATGACTGAAAACTTATGTTGTTTCGATACTAGTGCTGTACACATAAATCGGCTTCTTGAAGGACCACCTCTAACAGGATATAATTGATTGAATTACCTGCTATTATTATTACAATTAACTGTTGTTCACTACTACTTGCCATATATTGAATATATAACTCTTAATCTTTGACAAATAGAAAATTGAGTATAAAGTAGAAGAAAATAGATTTTTTGGTATTTGAAAAGAGTACGTTGAATTCAGATACAAAAAACTTGTTCCTTCAATTTATTTTGTAGTTCAATCAAATTGTCCAGATAAACCGCTGAACCGATCGAATCAAAATTTCAGGTGGTTCTTTGAGGTTCATCAGGCTATGAAATTCCACCGCCACTTAGCCTTCCCGCCTATATTAGCAAAGATACAGTCAATTATCCAAAAATGGCCAGTTTTTTTTTCACTTTTTGAAGTTGAATGTTTGTGGTGAGAATTTTTTTCCTTCAGTCCCTCTCGGCTAATGATCGTAGAGGATTTTCTAGAGATTATAGATGTTTTTGTTCGTTAGCGGTGTGACTTGTCGTTACATAGATATCGGCACTTGAATGAAAAATAATCCTATAGTAATCAAAATTCGATATCTCGGGGAAAAATATCGTACTGATCTCCTAAAAAGAGCAACTTGATGCTGCATGAACAGGCTGAACTATGCATCATCAAAATAATTTATTATGCTTGTAGAACGAAGAATAAAAGGTAAGACAATTGCAAAAAATCCTGTGGGTTATTTATGGATTGCGATAAGACAGAACAGAAATCCTAGAAACCTACCTGAAAATTCTGAAAACTACTTCTACTGAAATACTGCCTGTTGAAATATAGCCAAAAATGCTGAAATTATTTTTGTTCCTTTAGTTTTCGCGAGAAGTGTTTACCTTTATTCACTTTTCAGTTTCACAGCGTTTTCACTCCCAAAAATCTTGGAAAACTTTTTCGTTATGTCTAGCAACCTGGTCATCCGTTAGATATATCCTTAAAAATACGTTCCAGAAGTCGGTCCTGCACACGGAGACAACGCGGAGACCTAAAATGAGAGATTCAGCTACCTACCGGACTCTCTCTTTATATTTTCGCTGAATAGTTTTCTGCTATGAATTATTATCATTATTGTAAATAATAATTTTAACTATTTAATTCATGTCACATGTAACTTGCATTCTCAATAAAAACATCAAGAGCTTCTACAAACCACAAGTGCTAGGGACACAACGTAACTTTAATGCTCGATCGAAAAATATCAGATCCATCTGTTATCACTTTCCGAAGAAAAACTTCAATATTTTCAGACTCAGTCAGCTCTCCGAATTTTGGGGCTTTCAAGACATTCCTAATAGTCGTGTCTCCTAAGAGTCAATTACAAATATACATGTGCAACTAATATAAGCGTGTTGGACCAATTGAATCGACGATACCAAGTTTTCTCATTTCTCGACAGTGCCTGTGATCAATGATTATATCAATCATTCATAAGAGCTGAAAATTCCATTATCCCAACATATTTCAAGCTTCCATTGTTCCGATACTTCCTTTATTTTTTCACACTATTGGATGACAAATCCAAGAAAGTGATCTGACCATTATCTGAAAAGACAAATATTGTCTCCGATTAAGTTAATCATGACTTTGAGTGCTAGAAATCGAACAACAGAAGAAGTTTCAAAGTTGACACAGTGATATTCTAATTTGTGTTTAGTTAGGATAGGTTTGTTTTTACCATTGATATGTTTGAGAACGATGATAGTGAGAGAATTATGAATGAAATACGTTACATTTTCAATTTTGACCGTGTTTCGTATAAATATCCTACAGTTTTGGGACAACCGTCTTTTTTATATTGTACGCAAGAAATATCTAGAGGGTGTTATACAACGGGCCTCTGGACAATTTTTTATTTCCAGAATTATGCATCGATTAAGTATTCTTTCAGTAATTCAGAGGCCTCCAAATCGCTATCGAAGTCGAAAATTGGAAAATTCTATCATGACCTTGATGCATATCAGATCACCCTATATGGCCTCGCCCTACATTTCAACCCTCAGGTATACTCCCTCTACCTATAATACTTGATGTGTATATTCTATTTCACGCTAAGGAGTGTCTACTAGTTGATGGGCAAATAAAAACATTCCGTATTGATCCAGTGTATTTTATTCTCAAAAGTTGGGCGTTTACACAGGGTGACTCGAATTAAGAGAAGGAAAGAAAAAAATGCATCCATTTGAAATATTTCTCTTTCTCTTTTGTTTCAATGTATCTCTAAAAGAAAAAAAAATGATTGGTATACATATTTAGGAATTTCCAAAAAATGGACAACATCGTTTCGATCACGAAACAATCAATCTTAATTGGGTTCAATAAAGTTGAATAAGTTCAAAACAAAATGTTCATTTCTTAGAGACACCCTGTATACTCGTAATTCGATTGGAGTTGTCAAGACATGCTGGTACACTGATCAGTAGATCGATAATTATCGATGATCCAGAGTTGTTTTCGAGTTAACAGAACCATTGGCGTTATTTGATGTTCTTCCTTGACATTTGGCTTGACACGTTTTAAATTTCGTTTCTGAGGAGCTGTGACACTATAGATATGGCCGAATTAGAATTGAGACAATAAGATTAACAAGTGGTCACCAAAAATACTCGACTCGATCCCATTTTCCTATTTCATCATGTAAAGATTCAACGTAGAGAATCAGGTAACTGACATATTATACTCTCCCTTTAGTAAGATATTTTGTTTCTTCTCTACGCTACTGTCTTCATAGGAGGCGGGTGGAACAGAATTCGACTTTCTGTTGACACTCAAGCCTTAATCGAATTTCATTGCTAATTAAATGAATTTCGTCTGCGAACTACCAGCAAGTTTCCCATGGAAATACATTGACCTCAATAATTTCCTCTATCTTATTACACAGTGTGTTTCGAAACTATTGCCTGTCGATCAAGTACAAATAAGTACACAGTTTTGGATATACAGGGTGTTTGTGAAATTACGAAACCAAATCAGCAGAGGTTATTGTTTATTCTGAGACGACATTTCTTTTTTGACAGAAAACTTCTCGTCTGGGAAAAATTTATGTATCTGAGCGTTGTTCAATTTAGTCTTCAGTAACGGCGGTTGAAAAGGGGTAACTCGTTTTCCCCCGCACTGCATGTAGAAAAAAGTGAAGAATGATTTAATAATCCACGAAAAAGAAAAATCTTTGCGAACAAATCTGCGGACACGTCAACTTTAACAAAATAAGATGTGCATCTTCTAAAGTTATGGTCGGCTGTTCCGTCATGGAAATTTCTTCCGAATAGTAATCGTTATTTTTGATAGTATCATCTGAAAGAGCGTATTTTTCTGCACACACTAGGCCAAAAGTTTCGTGATGTTATATAAATCGTGAAAATTAATGTCATGATAATTTTAATGGAATGAAAATATCGGTTAGAATTAAAAAAAAAACAATGCGACTAAAACGTTCACATCTTGAAATGAAGTTGACATGTCCACGGATTTTTCATAAATCTGTTTCTTTTCCTTACTTTATCTACAAATGATATGTAGATATATATCGATCCTATATAAAATCATAATTACAAGTTTATTTTCTTTTGATAAATATAACGATTACTTCACGCATCCTAGAAACGACAAAATATCCCCGTTTAATTTATTGGAAGCCACATTCATTCATCGTTTTATATGTAAACCACGATGCTATCACATTTGATGTTGAATTATTTATATATACCGAGTTGACTCACTCTACTTTGAATATACGATAAGAAGAATTAATGTGTACCTAGATAAGATATTATCCTTCAACATACACGAGACTGTCTAACAATCTTCAGGACAACTACAACTACTTGACAGCAAAATCCAGAACTAATCTTTCCATCATAATCTTATGAAATTCTCGAGCATTACGTTTGTAGTAAACAGCTTTTGGATATGAATCTGAAATGATAAAAAATGAGATTGAAAAATATTTGGTTGTAGAACCGTGTAACAGCTTAGTAAAGCGTTACTACAAATGATAAAAGATAAGAAAACTTCTTCAGGCCTTGGATATAACGGAATATTTACTATTCGAAGTATTTTCACGTATGCAAGAAAGTCTCGAAAGAAGTTGATAGCTGTTGAACGATGTCCTCGAAGCAGTAGCGGATTTACAAATTTGCAGCTAGTAGGCTATCCAATTTTTGTCGCCCCTACTGACCTTCAAAGTTCAATACGCTAGTAGAGTCCACAATCATAACTCGTTTCTTTGTGTAGTCAGTAAAGTTTTTTTTTGATTATGTGAGATGGATTATGGAGTCAGGACTTTTTCGACCCGTACAGAATAGTACAGAAGATGTGAAAACTATGAAGTTATTTGAAAGTAACTAAAATATTCAATTGAATTTTGATGTTCAGTAGATCTATGAGTTTTTGTGGGCTTTTCTAATGGATCATACGGAGAACATAAAATGAGAACCGTAGTTTTCATTTTATTTCTCGCGATATAATGCACCATTATTTTCCCTTCTCAGAGTTATTTATGGTACTAGTGTGTTATGTTGAAAATAAGTCACTAGTGAGTTATGAATTATAACTCATTGATGTGTTATTTGATAGTTAATTGTCTGGAATGATATAAATGTTATGTGTTGGATAAATATATGAATGATTCAACAATTTATCATCTCCACATCTTAAAATAGTGTTGAATTATCATTGTGAATAAATTTCGTGGTAAGGTGACTTCCTTCCATCTAAGAACAATATTCTAAATTGAATTCCAGGAGGAGAAGATGTCTCCAATATGTCTGACCTACTTAGAGAGAATACCGTGAAGACCTCAATGATCACGTTCAACACACTGACTTGGAAAATCTTGGTTTCCACAAATTACTAACAAACTAGGTCGACTCCCCGATCCATCCTGAATTATTGATATGATAAGAATTTCATTATGAGTGCTGAATTTCATATTTTTGTTTTCCAGGGAACACTTCGTGCTGATTGTTAAACATTCCGAATAAACAACATCGTTATTATTAACATTTGTATATCAGTCAATGGATGTGGTACGAAACACAGCGCAATTTATATTGTTGAATGATCACGCAACGAATATTCCAAGCATTATTATACATATTCGACGGCTAGTACTAGTGACGGATTTTTATATTTGACAGGTTGAGGAATGAATCTAGATTGATTGAATTAATAATTGATTGAAATAATTAGAAATTCAAATTACTTTTAGGAACGACGAGTTGATTAATTTGTTTTTAATAACTGATAATCATATGTAGGCTAATGTATTTCTTGAATAGTATTTTTCAACAAGTATTATGAACAGAATATTTTGGTGATTTCAGAGTTTTTTAGATATGAAAATGACTATACAGGCTGTCCGTTTTTCGATGCTAATATAGGAATCTCGCTTTTTCCATATACGAAGTTGATGAATGAAAATCTGACAGGAAATTGAGAATACCTCCGATACTTTTGAAGATACCGCGAAAATAGGAAACGAAAATTTTCGTAATTTTTTTAGGTTAAACTAATCTTACCGGACATCTAAAACTTGAACTTCATTTAGACAGTGTTATTGAACTTTCAAATATCGCATTGCCTTTTCACATCTGAAGATGTTGCAATTCATGGTGGCGTTCATAAGAAAACGAAAATTGATATGTATTTTGAGAATCACGATGTCAACAATCAGGTATATTCACAATTTCCCTTTCAGATTATTAATTATTATTAAAATGCATAACTTTTCCACAATTTTACCAATTTTGTTTATAAGTGAGATCCCCATAGTGTCATTCGAAAAACGGACAGCCAATGGAGAGTCTCGAATAATTCCAGAACCATTCCAGATAGAAAACGGAGTTCAGTGCAGTACTGAGCGCTTTTTAGATATCTCCTACCTTGTTTATGAATTTTTCAGGTGATATTTTTTGAGAATTCACTTGAAATTTGCCATTTTTTTGAGACATCCAAAATAGTTGCTTAGTGTTCAACTACATTCTTATCGATAGATTTTCTACATATTTTTGTGATTTTTGGATTTATTCGATCTTAATGACTATAGAGAGTCTTGAATATTTACTACTCCAGATATAAGGAAGATAAAAAACTACAAAGGACATATAGTGGAAACAACTCTATGATTTCATTTATTATTTTCAATTCCAAATCCATTTCAGTTTCAAATGATGCTTGAAGAGTGCCGCTTATTATTTAATCCACCCAAACCAACAACACTTGGTATTCAGTATGTTAATCCTCAGTAAAACATATTCAAATAGAAGAATTTGTTCACCATTATCATCATTTCGTAACGAGCCCCACCTAAATAACACTTTTGGTATACCAGCATGACTTGATTATCTAATGAATAAATAATAAGTCTCTGTAATACGTGCCTAACGGATATTGCACAGCTATTGTCCATGTTCTGTCATTCGTTGATTTCACCATCGTCATTGTTAGTTTTCAATCAATAGGTCCTAAAACCATTCAGGATAGCACGTGACCCATTTATAGAAAAATACTCAAGCGGTTCCAGATCCTAGAAGCTTGGTGGCTATTTGATGAGCCCTCATGGTTCAATTCAAAACTTCGGAAATCTCAAAAAACACATTTTATGATCGCTTTCAGTTATTATCAGAAGAATGAAAGATATTTGTATATTCAACTCGATGGTTTCGAGTATACCTAGTCCAAAAGTAGAAGTTTTTGAGCTATTCCAAATTTTAAAGACACAATGGCGAGGTGTTGAATACATTCGATCTTTGCAGATGTAATCATCATATTACCTGAAGTTGAATATTTAGCATGAGCTTTTCATGTTAGTGAATCAGATTTGATTATTGATTGAAAACCTTTTGTACAAAAAAGTACCCTTTGATAAAGTGAAAACTTGACAAAACAATAAAAAAGATAGGAATGAAACAGTCAGAAACATCTCATATAAGCAAAGTTATGACAGATGATTTCTTCGATGTTCTCAAATATTGCACAATTTTCAAATGAGAAAAACTACTTTTACGGCGACAACATCAAAGAAGGCGAATTTCTAATCAAATATTTATCCGGACCATCGGGTCTAGAATTAAGCACAAACAAGTTTCTGTTAGCTTTTGAAGCCGCTCGATATAATAAAAAAAGTAATTTGAAACCAACGTGACTTTGGTAGGCTTTAGAGAATTAAAACATTGTGAAATCATGACCTCGAATGACATTCTCACACTTCTGAAGGTTTGAGTCAGACGATCGTTCATAGGATGAATTACAAACAGTCCGCTCAACAGCTAAATATTTGACGTTATTTTTGGGAATGAAAACGAAAACTAATTTACCAACCGTCTTCATAACATTTTATTCTCAGGACTGCTTATCAATCTTGTTAAGGCTCTCTATTGTATGTCATTTCAGGGAATCACCTTATACAGGATGAGTAAAAAATTTGAGAGTACATCAAAAAAAGTTTAGTTTAATGAATGAACTTATGGCCCAAAAAGCATACTAGGGAATATATATTCATCCAAAATTGATGAAACTTGAATCATTTCTCCACATAACTTTTTTGAATACATTTTTATATTTCTGATATTGCTCTTAATGGTGTGATCCAAAACTTATGTATACCTTGTTTTCATTAGGAACAAAAAATAAAAGCATAGATGGAGAAAAGAACAAAATGTTCTAGAAACATAAACAAAAAATGGAATCATTTTCAAGATATGGCCATGACCAATATTGTTTCAAAATTGTTGTAGTTAATTTCTTCGTGTTGTTTTTGTGCTTAGTAACATCAATGCGATTTTCAACCTGGATTTTGGTTAATGGCAGAATTGGAAGGACAAGCTTTTTGTGCCATTGATTTATTCATCAAATTATACCTTTTTTCAAAGTACTATCATCCTCAGGAAGCTTGGCACACGATTTTTATTCACCCTGTATAACTGTGGTCAACAAATTCTATTGTTAACCACAAGCTTGTGGCTCGACATTAGTTTCCCCTTAGATGACTTGTAATTCTCAAATCATCCGTGACTTAACCATGTGCATGATTCATGATGATTAATGCGAGTATCTCGCACAATCTCCGAGTTGAATGGTTTACCATGAACGCTTGCTTGTCCTTGATGTTCCTTCAATGAAGATCGTTGTCCTGTGAGACCATCATCTGAATACATGAATATGTATTTTCTGGTCCTTCGGACCGACTAATCATCAATTTTGATCATAGCCTACTCATTTACTAACAGTTCTTATTTTGTCACGTGGAAATATCGAAAGCATTCCACATTCAGAGCTAGCTTGAGGAAATTTTTTCAATTGTGATCTGAAAAAGCATATTTTTTAATCAATCCTAGAGAGTGAAACTCAACTTGAAGACATGGAATAGTTTTACAAGATAGTAGATAATATTCTAGGTGTTCCACTCAAACGATGCTGATTTTGAAACCTTGAAGTATTTTTGAAGTCTCCTGAATTAATACAGAATGAACAAATCGAAATTTCTACAGATAATTCAACGATCCTCTATACCTACCAAATAACTTTTTAATGATCAAAACAATTTAAAAGTTATGTTTTTTGAAGAATGGGTAACATATACCAAATGTTTCAAGAAAATCTTTGTTGAAGCTTATTGAAGAAGGTGAAGGTGATAAAAATCTGTATGTTTTGAATTCTTTTATCAACTACAAATATCGTATATCAGGATTTGATTCGAAAACTCCGTTTGTTTTCTTGTTTTTCTAGGATCGCCTCAACGATCTAATTATTAGTAAAACCATTTGGCTTCAAAAACTCGTTATCAATATCTGCAATAGAATTGCTATCACAAAGACCGGAGAAACTGTTTAACAAGCGCGGAAATACCGAGCTCTCTCACATTTTATAGCCAATTCTTTATGTTCCTACAGAATTTCATCTGAAATGTTACTTAAATTTTGAAATATATTTCTGATATCGAAAAACGCGATAGAGGACGAAACTAAATATCACTCAGTATATCTGATAAGGGTTGAGCTGGTCTTAAAATGAACCGAAGTTGACGACAATTTTTTATTTTTGAAAAAAAAAATGTAATTTTTTTTATTTGTTGTGTACTTTAAGATTGTAACTGTATGGTGTAAAAGTGTCTGACTCAGGCTGAATAGTTCGTGTACCTCAAAATATTTCAGAAACGTGTATCTGCGCAGATTTAACAACTTTCATCTGAATCATTAATTTTTCTGTTTTTTTTGTCCTCAGCTTTAAGCTGAAATATAGATAAATAAAGTAGAAATGGCGGTTGAAATATTCATCCTCATGCAGCTTATTGTGAATTCTCACCTATGAAAAAATGTTTTTGTACCTATAATTCAATTTTTATTCCATATGGGGAAGTCGACAATTTTTTTTTTCAATAATGATCATCTTTCGAATCTAATGATGCTTTAAGTATGTAATTCAATACCGTCTAGACTAGTCTCAGACTCGTCTATAGAAAACTACCACCTGAAAGGGTGCAATCACATCCCCATTCATACCTTCAGCTCAACAATAACCAGTCGTTAGAAACCTTTTCGTGGAGATGACACCCTGTAGGTATCTGTAAAGGGAGACAGTGTCCTATTACACAATTCAATGCGCGATAAAGAATACCAAAGTAAACATATCCCGGGCATGATATGGAAAATCTAGACGAATTATGTGATGTGTTTTGTCCCTTAATATATTTATACGAAGAATAACAAGGGTAGAGGGAAGGGGACGAGATTTATGATGATGCTTCAAGGCGATGATGGGGCTCTGAAAATCAAAATAGATAAATGCTGAGTCGAGGTTGGGTAAGGATATTACACCATCTTTCTCATATAGATGTTAAGTTATCGTTGAAGCATAATTGCTGAAGGTCATTCGAAGAATTAGTATCTTTACATAGAGAGCTATCTTTATTTTCTTGGGGAGAGGGAAAGCTGTTATCGATTTCTGTCTCAGATGTTGGTATTCGTACCACCCCCAACTTTATTTGATCCAATAACATAGTGGTCATACCATTTTTATAGTATGTCTTGTCTTGCCTCAAAATAGGTTTCATTTTCGGCGAGAACCTCTCAGTGCCGTTTCACATGGAACGTAGGGATGATTAACTAGAACGTATAAGTGAAGTCCATTTGTTTTAATTTAGAATTTCGTTTAGGGCGTGTACCATCATTCGAACAAACCCATGGATTTTAATTTTTGTGGCACTCGTATATACTCGTTTATTTTATTTGAATCAGTCACTCTTTCTTCTTATTATTATGTTTTCATCCTTTATCATTACAACTTCAGATTCACTACTTTAATATAATCATAAAGCAACTAACTCTCAGTTAGCAACACCTTGAGGGGTTATGTACAAAAAATCCTTCCGGTGAATATTTTGGAAGTTACACGCAAATTTGAAAAGGAAAGGCCGGAGCGGCAGCGCTTACCTGGAACTTTAAACGCGTTTTTCTCTAAATGGTTTTTTATTCAGCGATGAATATTTTTTTCATAAACAGTTTACGGTACTTCGTCGGCACAAAAATCTGTCCAACAACCATAGATCCAGAGGATACGGTGGATGCAGAAGCAAGTCAAAGTCCAAATTAGGCAATTTCGCCATCGTTTTCATTGATTTGTGATACAATTCATTAGACCCTCGGTAACGCACGACGTGTCTATGCGACGTATCCTAGATACGAACACGTAGGTAATTCCTCGTCGCTGAAACAAGAGTTGACTCAAGTTTGGAAATGTTATCTATAAAATGAGTATTAGTATGAAGTTATCCACAGATTCCCAGCCACAGATTCTGACGTGGAGGAAATTTCAAATCTGTGGCTGGTATACGAATTAATTAGCACCCGGACTAAAATCTGTGGCTGTGACCAAGATATGGGTATGAATTTTGAATGCGTACATGAGAATGATGTAACGAATGGAAATCATTGTGTGAAATCCTGAAGTCATAGTGATCTTCTAGCTGCCCACACGGTTTTCCAATAAACGAATTTTCCATTTCGTACTACTGAAAATTGAAACCACTGTATAATCGGAACCTGAAGATGTGCGTCTATGAAAATCATGTCGGAGGTGTAGATTTCGATGTAGAATACAACGGTGGATACTATTTCCTTGTCACCCACACGGTTTTCCAGTAAACGAATTTTCCATTTCGTAATACTAAAAATGGAAACCCCTGTATAATCGGAACCTGAAGATGTGCGTCGATGAAAATCATGCCAGAGGTGTAGATTTCGATGTAAAATACAATGGTGAAAACGATTTCCTTGTCACCCACACGGTTTTCCAGTAAACGAATTTTCCATTTAGTAATACTGAAAATTGAAACCTCTGTATAATCGGAACCTGAAGATGTGCGTCGATAAAAATTATGTGAGAGGTGTGGATTTTGATGTAGAATACTATGGTGAAAACGATTTCCTTGTCACCCACACGGTTTTCCAGTAAACGAATTTTCCATTTCGTAATACTGAAAATTGAAACCTCTGTATAATCGGAACCTGAAGATGTGCGTATCAGGAAATGGAAAATTCGTTTACTGGAAAACCGTGTGGGTGACAAGGAAATAGTTTTCATCATAGTATTCTACATCAAAACATACACCTTGGACATAATTTTCATCGACGCACATCTTCAGGTTCCGATTATACAGAGGTTTCAATTGTCAGTATTACTAAATGGAAAATTCGTTTACTGGAAAACCGTGTGGGTGACAAGGAAATAGTTTTCACCATAGTGTTCTACATCAAAATGTACACCTCGGAAATGATTTTCATCGACGCACATCTCCAGGTTTCGATTATACAGAGGTTTCAATTTTCAGTATTACGAAATGGAAAATTCGTTTACTGGAAAACCGTGTGGGTGACAAAGAAATAGTTTTCACCATAGTATTCTACATCAAAATGTACACCTCGGACATGATTTTCATAGACGCACATCTTCAGGTTCCTATTATACAGAGGTTTCAATATTCAGTATCACGAAATGGAAAATTCGTTTACTGGAAAACCGTGTGGATGACAAGGAAATAGTTTTCACCATAGTATTCTACATCAAAATCTACTCCTCTGACATGATTCTCATCGACGCACATCTCCAGGTTCCGATTATACAGAGGTTTCAATTTTCAGTATTACGAGATGGAAAATTCGTTTACTGGAAAACCGTGTGGGCAACTAGAAGATCACTATGATTTCAAGATTTTACACAATGATTATCATTTTTTACATCATTCTCATGTACGCATTCAAAATTCATACTCATATCTTGGTCACAGCCACAGATTTTAGTCCGGGTGCTAATTAATTCGTATACCAGCCACGGATTTCGAATTTCCTCCACGTCAGAATCTGTGGCTGGGAATCTGTGGATAACTTCACACTAATAAATAAGTACCTAAGTTGAAGTCGTCAGTACATTTATTTTTGCATTGATCAATTAGTAATTATAGAAAGTCGACTAATTACAAAATAATTTTGGACAAGGCTATGTTTTGCATTCAATATGACGCACTAATTTTACTCAATCTTTACGATCGAGTGGACGTGGAGAGTCATGTCATATATCATTTCATCACCATTTTGATTAGAAAAAATTGATTCTCAAATGAAAAATACAAAAATTAAAATGTCGTTATTCGAATGAGGATTCTGTCCAATCTGTTGCTTTCTCCGTGAATATAAAGTCGTCTTTCTTGGTGAAATTCATTCATTTAGATAGGAAGATACTTTTTGACGGATAATTGAAATGTTCTTTAGTATACCTTCGTTTTTACACGATACTAAATCTTGTGTAACATCAGTATTCGCAGTCTTATAGTAATATTAATCAGCGGAATAGAGACATATCAAATTCCAATTGAGTTGTATTTTCATTAATATTCACTGCTAAATTTCATAGTTCGTATAAAATTATATCCATACGTCGAACGTAACTTTATGTGAAAAATCAAAACTACTCATGCTCAAAAGCCAATACTTCACCGGCACAAAATATTCCTTTTCATTATGTTTTTTTATGTTTCTGAACAAAATTGCTTCACTCACAAGCTAACATTACGGCAGATGTCAAATTCATTCACGTGTCTGATAAAAGCTCGGTCATACACATAGGTCTGGAGACTACGGCATTTTTGAGTGTTGGGGGGTGACACCAGTTTTGAAGAAAAACTTGCCGCTAATTATCCGCTAGGAGAACATAGGGATATAATCACGTGATTAATCTTCGACAACAAAACAAACGGTTAGGACTTGAATGATAAATAAAATCAATGACAGAAATATT
Organism: Plagiodera versicolora; assembly: GCA_037013635.1. Classification (NCBI taxonomy): domain Eukaryota; kingdom Metazoa; phylum Arthropoda; class Insecta; order Coleoptera; family Chrysomelidae; genus Plagiodera; species Plagiodera versicolora. Next base: position 2,036,836 of record CM072991.1, on the reverse strand, counting down.
ATGTCTTGCAAAATTCTGTCGAATAAATAAAAATCATTCCTACTTTCAAGAAGCTGATCGGATCTGATTTGTGATTGGCTGACAAAGTGACAATAGAGGACAGCGCTGCAGGTGACGAAACATGAGAACCACAAAAATGTCTTCAATGTTTGGGTCACCCCCCGCCATACCAGTTGCAAGACCTATGTATACGATCGTGGTTGAAAGTAAGTGCTTATAATCATATGGATTCAGTACTAGAAGCGGCGACTATTTGACAGCCCAGAGAGGTTTGAAGGTTTCGTGATGGTACTTCTTCTCTATGATTTTTATAATCGGAGATCATTTGGCCAATATTCAAGTCACATACATAGTTACCTGTCAAACGAGGAGGATATCGAGTTCCGCAGGGTTCCGTTCTGGCATCGGGCCCCAAATATTAAATGGTCCCCATACAAATTCCTCTTAGTTTCAAATGGGGTATCTCACTGATTCTCACCAAATATCTATTAATTTTATTTCATTTAAAGCATTCAAAATCAACCTGAGTTTCATCAGTTTTCTATACAATCTAAACTATGATGTTATTATAGAGACGAAATCTGGCTCCCAGCCAAGTGGTCAATAACCTCTAGCACTTTCCTCGTTTCACCGTAGATTCAAACTAGAAAGAAGTTCAGGGCGTGCAATTTTCTAAATTTATAAACTAATTGGAGCATCAACAATGAGGTAGGCCGTGCGAAAATCAGAATTGAAGTGACTGTCGATTGTTTTTCTTAGAGACGAACGTAAACTTCCTCATTAGTTCGGTCTACCGGAGATCCACATTCGGAACAGTCTGTTCTCTGTGATGAAATTGGCCGAATTTTATTGAAAAAATGTGGGTCGTCGTCTTTCTGTGTCCAAACAGACTGGCTTCAACTAAATTTCGATTTATAAAATAACATTTTCATTCAAAATCACTACATGAAATCGTTTCTAATTGAATTCTGGATTAATTTATACTTATACAGGGTGTCGCATTCAATGCGAAAGATCCCTATATTTTTGTTGAAGAAATGCAGGTTCAGAATATTTTCCCGGTCACACTTTTCAAGACATCAATAGAATTTATAATATAAACTTTGAATTCAGCCTACTATAAACGATTAATTCCGTCATCCCATACATGGATGTGATCGTTTTGGTGCAAATATACATATCATTGCTCAAATATATTCTCAAAATGTGGGTGTATTCGACGAGGGTGGCCATTATAATGAATGCAAGTTTAATTAGGATCAGTTGCAATTCCAAGAAAAACAGGAACCTAATTTCTAAACACTTGAATTTTTGAATAGCTTTATAAAAGGATGATGTATGTTTTATCGTTTATACGGCCAAATGAACAGTCGAAAGGTTGAAGTGCTCTCAAATTGGCAAGAAACAATTATTTCAAAAATTGAAACAAATTGCGCATGTTCACCAGAAGCATTTCCAATGCATCCCAACATTTTTCTGGGTTTGAAATGCTTCGAAGCGCCTAATTGTCATAACAAAATAAGAATCATTAATTTTTGTGTTGGAACATCCACTTTACAAGTGTAACGGATTTCTATTAGGAACAACCTTTTTATCTTGCATAACACACGAAATAATGAATTCAATAAAAAAGCCTTTTTTTTTCTAATAATATCGTTGTGTAGAGGAAATGGAAAAATAAAAAAGTGTTGGGACCCTAGAGCGTGTAAAGTGCCATATTCTCGGTATAGTGTAGTGTGGTTACAATATTAGGGTATAGAGGTCGATGGCCAGACAATATTTTGTTATTATTAGAATGAAGTGTGGTTGTTATGGCAACGACTTCATCATATATCCGTGTCTAGGTAGCAAAATTACTGGAGAAATCCATATAAAAGAAAAAAGATGAATTTAATATGAATTACTCAATGGGGTTAGAACTGTATCTCGAGGTAGTCCAAATTCAATTTTCGAATCTTGTGCTTTTTCGTGATAGGAATCGAAATTTATCTTCTTTATATTTCATATTGCAAAAACAATTATTCCCAGATGTTGGAAACTCCTAGACTCACGTTTTTCATGATACTGCCAATTCCAAACAATAAAATTATTCATCCTTGAAACACTCATAATCATGAAAAGCATGAAGTCTAGTACCATATTTGATTGTCGGTCCATAGAGAACTAGATAATTGATAGTGATGATTAATGTTTTTTCTTGATTTTTATGGTTCATCAAGCATTGTTGATAATTTCGAGTTAGTCGGCGTTTTTTGTGTTGACGAATTATCGTTTTCATTACGGATAAATTAATGAGTGAATCATTCATTTATTAACCTAGTTTCAAAACAAAATTAGGCCAGGAAAGAACACATATGGTAGGGTTTAACAATAATAAGCGGTTTTTCTTCACTTAAGCTAATGTAGTATAGTGAAAGAGTCTTGAAAATTGCCAATGAAATATAATTGCAATTGTGCAAATTTTATCACATTTTTGCGGTAATTTATTGATATAATTCAATTCATGATAATACTTTGTTGCTTTCTGACTGATGAATTGTTGCATTTTTTTTTCAAGACTTGATACGATGAGTAAATTCCATTTCGAAAGCATTTCCATGGCTTCTGATGCGAATGAGATCACTCATGAATAGTTTCCAGTAACTTTGTTTCATAAACAAATGAAATATAGCTCGATTATAGATTGATGTTGGGTTATTACTCAACTTTCAAGTAGCTATTTGATGATGCAATTGGAAGAAATATTGTTATTGCATAAACTCACGAGACCTCATATTCAATAATTGATATGCGGCGACTTTGATATTTTTCGCCACTCATGGATATTATGAGATTCTTTTGATCTGTGTTTGTGTAATTATCAGCAAGAAGAATAACATTTATACAATATTCTACAATGTGTACAAGCCAAATAAGTAGAATTTTACAGTATTTATCCAAATGGACTTGGAAAATGGTTAAAATACTAGACTGTTTAGAAAATTACTTGGATAATAGACATCAAATAACTAGAATATAAGATTAAAAATCGAATGAACTATGGTGTATATCGTAGGGATATACAAACTGTATTAAAACGACATAAATAGATATTTTTATCCTTGTTTTGTGAATGTTAGCAGTAGTTTCATGAAAAGAAATCTCTCCACAATACCATACTACTGGCATCAGTACAGGTTTTGCATTGGAGAATTTTTGAGAAAAAATAATACACAGATGCTTTTTCTTGAAATAAAAATCCCTTTCGAGATCCTCATCAATTTTTCAACAAATCTGAACTTCTGATTTTTTTGTCCGATGCATAAATTAATAAATGATGAACATTATCCATCACTCTTCATCTGAAAATTTCAAAAATACGTTTATGAAAAAATTAGTTATAAAGAAAATTTCGGATTCTCGACTTTTCGACACATACGAATATAATAACATTCTTAGGACACTGTTTTTGTTCAAACCAGTGGTGTATTATATATTCGAAAGAATGTTGAATTTTGAGTTACGACCTATAGTCGTTTATGGTTTAGTTGGGATTATTTTTTCCGTTTCAATCATGTTGGGTTGCTTTGGATGTGCGAGTCTTCAATAACAAACACTACTCATTCTTTTTGCATTTTTTTGTTATTTCTCACGAGTAGACAGAAAAATAAGTAACCCAAGTTGTTGAATGAGATTTTTTCAAGTGTTGAAAATAGTTGTCTTTCCTATGGAGAGCGATTTATTGATAACTCAAATTAACATACATAGTCAAGAGAATAAACAACGAATCCACTAAGGCAAAGACAGGGCGTGGATTGTAGACATATAAACAAACTTGTACGGTCACATCATAAATTGGATAAATAGCGACTAATATTCATAAAAGCATACATAAGCTTGACACAACAACAATGATGTGAAGGCAATAAAATACAATAACATACAATACAATACAATGAAAAATCAGTAATATATATGGGGAATATTTGTAATGAATCAATTGAGTGAAAATTTGAGATACATGAACTATCCAAATATAGGATCAATTAATCTGTGAATAGCAAATCTATCCAGACTAAAGAGATAGCATCTAGTTTTTTTCTTAAATGTATATATAGTTGTCGCTTCTCTTGTTTCTAGGGGCAAAAAATTATAAAGCCTATTCGCTAGGTAAGTGAAGGTGCGTTGGGTGATTGTCTTTGAGGAATATATTGTGGTGAGAGATGCTTTAGCTTTATGTCTTGTATTATGGGTGTGATCTACATAATTAAGAATCATTCGATTTTTATACTGTTCATTGACAACTTTTACAAAATATAGTTGTCTCATATCAAGCATTTTTGCCTCTTCAAATAGTAATTTTGATGCGTATTTAACTGGTCTGCGGTAAATAACTTTTAGGTACTTTTTCTGTAATACATCCAGTTTTTTTAAATGTGTTGCTGCTATCCCACCCCAGTTGAGAATTCCATATGTTAGTCGCGATTCAAGTGCGTAGTAAATAATTCTCATCTGGGTGATGTCTAAAATATTTCTTAGATATTTGAATTTGTATAAAGTACTGCGCAATGTTTTTGTAACTTGGTCAACATGATGATTCCACCTCATATGTCTGTCAAGAATCACTCCCAAGTATTTGACTTTTTCTGATGATTGGATAGTGATATCGTTGCCATGGTTGTCAATTTTTAACGAGTCATACTGAGGCAGGGTATTGGTATAACAAGAAAACGGTAAGTAGCAAGTCTTTTCATACTTTATTGATAACATCTTTTGATTGAAGCAATCAATAAGTTTACTCATGTCATGTTGTGATTTCATTTTCAGTTCATCCCAAGTATCAGCATCATACAATACAGCTGTATCATCCGCGAAGCATATTAGTGTTCCAGAGGTATCGAATGTGAGTATGCTATTTATGTAGATCGTAAAAAGAATGGGCCCTAAGACAGTTCCTTGTGGAATTCCACACTCCACAACTCGTTTTTCACTGATGGTAGTATCAATCTTAACATACTGTTCCCGGTCACTCAGGTAACTTTTCATGAGAGTGTACGTATTTCCTCTGAACCCTAGGTCATGCAAAGCCTCCAATAGCTGTGAGTGGTTCACAGTATCGAAGGCCTTAGCAAGATCCAAAAATACACAGAGCGATCGTTTACTTTTTTCTAGATTTTCTGATATTCTGGATGTGAGAAAGCAAATTGCATCTTGAGTGGATACACCTTCTTTGAAGGCAAATTGGTTTTTTGAAATTATATTATGTTTATTGGTGTATGAAATTATTCTTTTTTTGATTATTTTTTCTAATAATTTTGATATACTTGAAATTAATGTAATTTGAGATTTCATCTCTATCACCCTTTTCATTACAATGGGTAATACTTCAGTTGAATCAAATTTATTTTTGATGAAAATGTGATCAACACAAGTGCCACTCTGATATCTAGTTACAGTATTAATAACTGAATGGGAGTTATATTCATACAAATTGTTTAAATACTCTGTGACTGTGTCGTCTTCCACCAAAATATTCAAGTTCATATCCCCCAGAATTATGTGAAAATCGGCATTAAATTTCTTGTTTTCGAGGTATTCGCGAAGATTTTCGACAAAAAGATTTTCGTCTGTTGATGGTGGTCGATACAAACCAGTTAAATAAACAATTTTATTTTCGACCGTAATTGAGACCTCAATAGACTTACAGTTACCTATATTCGTTATGACATGATTATAACATGAGTCTTCTTTTATGAAAATCACAACACCATCTGCTTTATTGATATTACCCTCATTATACAGGGTATCATAGCCATTTAGCTTAAACATATTCATGTCGTTAATGTTCCAAGTTTCTGTCAATATGATGCAATGGAATTGACCTTTTGCTTCTGATAGATACATCTCAAGCTCATCCAGATTTTTAGCTATGCTCCTGATATTTTGATGGAGAATTTTAAAATTATATTTCTTATTCTCCTCCAACGATGTAAATGTATTATAGTCCTCAATATTCTCAATTTCCTCAGTTTTAATTGGCTCATATTCGTAATCTCTTATGTATGGGTTCATTTGAAGAGATTGAAAAATTTATCATGAACATATGAAGTCTGGTTCTGGTAAGACTTAGCAAACAAATTAAACTGATAAAACAAACAGACTGGTTCAGTTTGGAGTCCACAATTATAGAGTTGTTCAGTTGTGAATTTTGTAATCTGTGAATTTGTAGATTCTAAAATGTAAAATTATTTAATATATAAGTTATACACTTGTTACATAATAAAATAAATTTGTTAGATTGTGAAATGCTAAAGTTGAAAATTTCCACAAATTCACAAATTTGTAAAATGTGATGAAAATTTAAATGTTATGTTATTGCAGAATTGTTAGACTGTAAGATTTTGGAATTGTGAAAAAATAAATAAAAATTAAATCAAGATTAGTTCTCAGTAAAATTTTCAGATTATCTATTAGATCTAAGTCTAGTTTTACCAACTCCAACCGAAGGCTCTAGGATTGGTTTACTCGGTCTCCTGATTGCGCCTGTTTTTGGGGTAATTTCATTTCCTTCAAGTGTTACGGAGGTTTCTCGTTCTCTTGTTGTTCCAATCGTTTTTTCTTCTTTGGGGTTTCCAGGAAATTTCGGCAAGTGTTCAGTTGGGTCAGTGTGATTCTGCAAAGTTGGTGTTGGGGGGGCACTTTTGTTTTCTTGGTATTGATTATTTTCGTATTGTAGGTCCTCAACAGTGTATGCAGTTTGATTCACGTATAGTTTATTCACTTTGATGTAGCACTGATCCCCAGTATTTGCTCTAGCTTGAAGGATATGGGTTCTTAGAATTTTTTTCTCATTTCTTTGGATTTCTGTCAGATCCTGGGAGATGGAGATTTTCGATCCTTTTAATTTATGACAATTTTTTAGAATTTCCTGCTTTTTCAATTCAGATATCAACTCTAATTTGATGGGACTATTTTTGTGTTTACCAAGGGTGTATAGGTTGCTGATATCTGACTCATTTAGTTGGATATCCAATAGTTTTTTGAAGTGATCACATATAAAACTCACTGACACTCCTGGTAAGTTTCTTTCAATTCCAAAAAGTATTAAGTTCTTTTTCTTTCCGTTTTTTTCTAATATCTCAATTTTATTTTTGAGCTCTTCGTTTTCTTTCTCTAAAGTTTTTACTTTGGCATGTAAAGATTCAATTTTCCATAAAACACGAGCTTCACTTGCTTCAATAAAATTTTTCAGCTCATTTTTGCTATCTATTATTTCATCTAACAGCTGCTGGACAGTGAGTTCTTGTCCAACGCTATTCATTTTATTTTAACCTCTGCGCCGGTACTATAACATTCAGTCCTCTTATCAGTTTTTCTCCTGAGTAGTGTCAGATAAGAATTTTCACTTGGTATTTTAAACTTGAATTATCTGCAGATCTTCATGAAATATGATAGTTGACTCACTTTTTGCTGTCCAATATGTACCACTTCACGAATATGTATTTTGATAATGTTAACAGAACTTTTGAATCAATTTTTAAAAAAATACGTGGTGTATATCTCGACTTTTTAACTATTTTAACCAGAGCACTTCGCTACACGACCAGAGCACATGAATGTTAGCAATACAAAAATGTAATATTACAATTGTTATTACTTTGAATGAAATATCCTGGTATATTATGATCTAAGTAATTTTCTTGCGGAATACTCAATGAAAATGGGTGAAAAAGGCGAGTAGGAGCAGAGTTAGGTATTGTTCTCGTTACTGAAGACTCGCACAAAAGCGATCCAACATTTGATACAGTTCAAAAGGAAAAATACTCCTTCTCAACTAATAATTTTCTTTGAAAGAATACTACTTTAGGTGGTAGCTCACAATTGAACAGATTTTTGGAATTTCTTCCATACTACTGGTTCGAATGAATGGAAGTACATTCAGAATATGGGAGTTATTCCACTAACAAAAAGTTGGGAAACCTAATTTCTTTCATGACTCGAAAATAGTGAACTTATCTAGAAAAAAGAGATCAAGGAAGTGACATCTATTTTCTCGTATTTCTTATGGTTCCCTATATAATCATCGAAATTTGTCCACCCTGTACGTGTTGACCATTTCAAATAGAAAGAAATATTTCGGAACAACAAATTGTCTGAATCATCGCAGCGCACATATGATATACAATAATATATTTATTCATCCTGTGAAGACTAGAAACCCAATTCACAAACTCCTATTCTGAGCCATTTTTCGAAATGAATAAAAAATCGAAAAAAACTTATGGAAACAGATAGAAATCCACACAATCTTCGGTTGTTTTTCGCTTGAACTCCAAATCTCACACGAACCCCAGAATATCTCTGCGTCAGCCGTGACAGCTTGTCAAAATTGACTCACTCCCAATGTCGAGCATATCAACCTTTCTGCTGAGCTTCTTGCTCCTCTGCCATCACACCTTTGCCTCCTGCGATTGGCCCAGCTGCAAGACAAGCGAAAACATCGCCTGCATCGTCGGCGGTACCTGCTCCTCCACAAGCACCTGCAAAATAATCCCGCACGACGAAGCCTTCAGACGCCAGATCCTGGAGGCCCATAACGAATACAGGAACAAATTGGCAACTGGGCAAGAAACTCGTGGTGGAAACGGCCCAGCCGCCGACATGATGGTGCTCATCTACGACATCGAACTGGAATTCACTGCGCAGTGTAACGCTGTCAGCTGCGTGATAGAGCATGACAAATGTAGGGACACCCACAAGTTCCAAGGGTTCCCAGGTGCAGGGCAAAACTTGTGCTACACCGGCAACAAGCACGATTTCAGCAACGAGACCATCAGATGCATTGGACTGTGGTACGAGGAATGCAAAGACACCACCGCAGATCAGTTGGACAAGTATTTCAAGGCGAACGAAGTGGGGCATTTCACGCAGATGGTTTGGTCCAAAACGACGCATGTCGGTTGCACTAGGTCGCATAAGGGTACCGACTTCTTTTTGGCTTGTAACTACGGGGAAGCTGGGAACATCAGGACGTATCCAGTGTATACCAGAGGGGATGCGTGCACCAAGTGCCCTGGGGCGTGCAACAAGAAGTATCCGGGTCTGTGTGGGGAGATTGATGAGGCTGATATAAAGAAAGCCCCCCTTAAAGGGAACTCGTTTAGTAGTTCTATTTTTGTGTGCATTATGATACCTTTCGTGTTGATAATGATTGGTTTGTGAGTGATTTTGATAATTTGTAGTTGGGTTTGTTCAGATATACCAAAAAACGACATTGTCAATCAATTCACAGTGAATTTCTTGACCTCAACGGATCTTGGGTGAGGGGTTAAGGGTAGACAAAGACGTGAAAATATAATATTCCTATATAATTTTCTTGTCGTTATTTATTTTTCCATGTATTTATTTTCGATATGATGAAGATTCATGTTGGTAAAATGTGTTTAGGTAAAAGAAACATGAATTTGAATTCATTCTCGTAAGAAATTTCGATATTTTTTGAGGTATTTCACTCTGGAGTCCGACATTTCACTTTCTTTCTCAAAATTTTTTAAACAACATTGTACAGCTTCCTTGCAAATTCCTTCAATAATAATAATTGATTATTGAGAAATAGTTTATTATGTATTCCTACTAAGAAAACATCGGGAATGAAGTATTTTTCGAATATTTGAATTTAACATCATGTAAACATAATCATTCCGTCAAAACCATTAGTTGATCGTCAACTGTCAAACTACAGTTATCGTTGGATGGATTTGACATGCACATTTAAGAATAAAGAAAGAGAATGAATGCATGGTGAATCCTTTCTTTATACATTATGTGTCTCTTTAATGAATACATTTTCAATAAAACTATACAATCTTGTTCAAAAACTTTATTCCACTAACAAAAAGTTGGGAAACCTAATTTCTTTCATGACTCGAAAATAGTGAACTTATCTAGAAAAAAGAGATCAAGGAAGTGACATCTATTTTTTCGTATTTCTTATGATTTCCTATATAATCATCGAAATTTGTCCACCCTGTACGTGTTGACCATTTCAAATAGAAAGAAATATTTCGGAACAACAAATTGTCTGAATCATTGCAGCGCACATATGATATACAATAATATATTTATTCATCCTACGAAGACTAGAAACCCAATTCACAAACTCCTATTCTGAGCCATTTTTCGAAATGAATAAAAAATCGAAAAAAACTCATGGAAACAGATATTAATCTACACAATCTTCGGTGGTTTTTCGCTTGAACTCCAAATCTCACACGAACCCCAGAATATCTCTGCGTCAGCCGTGGCAGCTTGTCAAAATTGACTCACTCCCAATGTCGAGCATATCTACCTTTCTGCTGAGCTTCTTGCTCCTCTGCCATCACACCTTTGCCTCCTGCGATTGGCCCAGCTGCAAGACAAGCGAAAACATCGCCTGCATCGTCGGCGGTACCTGCTCCTCCACAAGCACCTGCAAAATAATCCCGCACGACGAAGCCTTCAGACGCCAGATCCTGGAGGCCCATAACGAATACAGGAACAAATTGGCAACTGGGCAAGAAACTCGTGGTGGAAACGGCCCAGCAGCCGACATGATGGTGCTCAACTACGACATCGAACTGGAATTCACTTCGCAGTGCAACGCTGTCAGCTGCGTGATGGAGCATGACAAATGTAGGGACACCCACAAGTTCCAAGGGTTCCCAGGTGCAGGGCAAAACTTGTGCCACACCAGTAAAAAGCACGATTTCAGCAACGAGACCATCAGATGCATTGGGCTGTGGTACGAGGAATGCAAAGACACCACCACGGATCAGTTGGACAAGTATTTTAAGGCGAACGGAGTGGGGCACTTCACGCAGATGGTTTGGTCCAAAACGACGCATGTCGGTTGCACTAGGTCGCATAAGGGTACCGACTTCTTTTTGGCTTGTAACTACGGGGACGCTGGGAACATCAAGACGTTGCCAGTGTATACCAGGGGGGACGCGTGCACCAAGTGCCCTGGGGCGTGCAACAAGAAGTATCCGGGTTTGTGTGGGGAGATTGATGAGGCTGATATAAAGAAAGCCCCGCTTAAAGGGAACGCGTTTAGTAGTTCTATTTTTGTGTGCATTATGATACCTTTTGTGTTGATAATGATTGGTTTGTGAGTGATTTTGATAATTTGTAGTTGAGTTTGTTCAGATATACCAATGAACGACATTATCAATCAATTCACAGTGAATTTCTTGACCTTAACGGATCTTGGGTGAGGGGTTAAGGGTAGTCAAAGACGTGAAAATATAATATTCTTATATATTTTTTTTGTCGTTATTCATTTGTCAATTTATTTCGATATTATGAGAATTTTTGTTGGTACAATGTGTCAAAGAAACATAAATTTGAATTTATTCTCGTAAGAAATTTTGATATTTTTTGAGGTATTTCACTCTGAAGTCCGACATTTCACTTTCTTCCTCAAAATTTCTAAACAAGTTTGTACAGCTTGCTTGCAAATTCCTTCAATAATAAATATTGATTATTAAGTGAGATAGAGTTTATTATGTATTTCTACTGAGAAAACATCGGGAAGTATGTTTCGAATATTTTGATTTAACAGCATGTAAACATATTCCGTCAACCATTAGTTTATTGACAACTGTCAAACTACAGTAAAAGTTGGATGTACTCTTTCATATTTTCCAAAAGCTGCATGAATTTCATTTAAATCTACCGAGCGGTTTTTGTGTTATAGTGGTTACCATAACTAACTACTTCTAACCTCTCGATGTTCTACAGTAATCTGTTCTTGGGCTAATTTTATTTAAGGTACCTATATCAATTAATCAAATCATAATCGGTAGAACACACTGTGACATTAAAGTGTGAAATTGGGTACATTTCTACGGAGGAACGGTTGCAACAACAGTTGAAGTATTACATAATGACGATAAAAAATGCATATTTTGCATTGCTTCGGCATTCTCATAGTGATTTGCACAACTTTGGACTGTAGTTCCTTGCGATGTGATGCTATATTTTTTTTGTTCATTTACGTCACCTTGAAATTTTTCGACTGAGCTGTATGCTTTATCGAGTGTGTTTACATCTAAGGTCATTCTCGTTTCAACTTAATATTTCTTTCTCAAGAGGTTGGTGGCACAATTATGACGAAATAAATTACTTGGCTGTGTGGTCTCTTGATAAAAACTTCGAGTTGATTTTCGGAACATGTTTATGATTCGATCATTATTTACAGTTCGGCCTCTTTCAAAATAAATAATTGAATATTTAGTCTCTGAGCTTATTGAGCGCTACGAAGTTTGTGAAAATATATCCAAGTTTTTGGTCGAAACTTCATCTTTCTCGATATGTTGAAGTGAATCATTCGAGAATAGGTGATCTTAAATAATTTACAATCTACTCCGACGTAAATTGGCTCCAAAATATCATGAAATTGCATATATCACAATGCACATGTAATCTGGTGTGAATGTTGCCTCAAACATATGAATAAAACCTAATCTGGGTGTTCTATGGTATTTATCGGATTAATATTCAGAAAAAACTGGACACAAGAGGAATACAAATAAAGTATTTCCCACACCCTCAAAGGGATCATAGGAAATAATAAGGAAATATTTCTGGAACAAATCTCAAGTGTTGATATTGAATGGGTTTATCCTAAAACTTTACTGGGTCACTTAGTTGCGGAATTGAAAATACTATTATACGTTCGTCTCGCTCGCATTCTCTGCTCGGACTTACATTGTCATTAAAAGAACACGTGTTTCCATCGAAATAAATCGCCCAGGAATGCTGCAGAAGGCGTTTTGAAACATATAAACCCCATAAAAACTGTCTAGACTACCTCAATTACAACTTCTGTTATCAAACTTCAATTCGAGACGTTTTATAGAGCTACTGTGTAGCTGAAAAGGCGGCAAATCGAATACTATTCAATGTCAGACGTGTGATGAATTCATTGAATAAAATCGTTGATTTCGCCATCTATTTCAACATCCTGTCGTGAAAGGGCTGACAATGATTTGGCTATTTCCGTTTGGGATCGTGGGTAATAATTAATTTGCCACTCCTTCAACTACTTCAGTTTTCATAGCTACCTCACGTATCACTGAAATTTAAGTAGTTCCATAAATGAGATCTAAAAATTTTTGAAATAGAGTTGCGACGCGTTTGTGATTATCACCCGGTGTGTTTTCAAGTATTCGTGCAGATTTGTTGAATTTGGTATTTGAATTTTATTGCGACGTCGTTAAGCTTAGTTTCCTGGTATTTTTTGAAAAGTTTCAAGAACTGATAGTTCCTGTCAAAGTTCAAGCTACCTCCAAACGCAGACTCCAGGAACTGTAAAAAAAAAATGATTCAATTAAATAGTCTCAGTATTGATATATTTTTTCAATTTCTAACCATTAATCATATGTTGGATTGCTTGATGTGCCTCCAATAGCGAAAATATCACTGAATTCCATTCCTATTTGCAATTTTTCATACATTCCAAGTGAAAATGTCGCAAGAAAATTTCGAGAGGCGGTATATGATAAAATGCCTCATTCGAAGTAATAATTGTGTGATCAATGAATGGCTCTCCAAACTGATAATTATGGAGCTATTGTCTATAATTCGCAAAAATGTACATATCATTAGAGTAACACTTCCGCTATTGAAGATTCGCATATCGAAAGCGAACCAACATGTGAAACATGGTTTAAGACTCGAAAAATAATCCTTCTCAACTGAACCGCAACTTCAGGTCGTATCACGAAATTCAATAGTTTTCCGAAAATTTTCCCTACCCCACTGGATTGAACAATGTAGAAGTTGTCTTCTACTAACTGCACTAACAATCATGATATTCGTATGTGCCGAAAAGTCGAGAATTCGATCTTTAGTTCATAAGTTGAAAACAAAACACGATAGTCAATTTTTGTTTCCCCCTGTGAACTGAATAAATATATTGGACTCGACCTCCATTTTTTGAATCTCCTATAGTCACCGAGTTACCAGCAAACAGCAAACCCAGGTAACACCCTGACGTTCAAGAGACGTCATATTTTGGCCTTAATTACCCTCGTTCGTCTTTTGGCTCAATGTTATGTTTTGCGAGAAAAAATATTTCTCAATTCGAATATTACCGCCAAAATAATGGCACCCCCTAGAGAACAATGGACTACCTAAGTGTGATGTCAAAATGGGCGGAGCCCAAGAAACCTTTTCAAAAAAACAAATATTTGCATTGTTTTCTCCATGAGAATTTTCATAAAAATGAGTCGATGATAACTTAATATCACAAACACATTATTCCAAAACCAGGTAGAGGCGGATACACTTCTACGAAGGATTTCCGCCCAATAAGCCTGACATCGTTCATGCTGAAGACGGCCGAGAGACTCGTCGATAGATATATCAGAGACGAGGTACTCCGGACGAAACCACTTCACATGAACCAATTTGCCTATAGAGCGGGACTCTCCACCGAGACTGCTCTATTGAAGGTCAAACAGCTGATACAACCCCAACTCGAGAATGGAGGTTTTGCTATCAGTATTTTCATGGACATAGAGGGTGCGTTCAATCATACGGCCAGTGGCGTCATCAAAGATGCCATGGAGAAGTTTGACACACCTACAATGCTAGTTGACTGGGTAAGCCACATGCTGAGAAACAGACAACTGGAAGCGAATAAGGGCAACACAACAATTAGAGGAAATGTTTCCTCGGGATGCCCACAGGGTGGGGTCATGTCACCCTTGTTGTGGAGCCTGGTAGTAGACAGCCTATTGGTGGGACTCAGCCGAGGGGGCACACAGGTAGTGGGATACGCTGATGACATAATGATCATAAGGCGCGGACCCTTTCTGGGCCCACTCATGGAGACCACACAAGAAGCAATAGGGACTGTAGTAAGCTGGTGCAGGAAAACTGGACTTAATGTCAACCCCAGTAAAACGGAGGTTATGGTTTTCACCAGAAAATATAAATGGAACAGACAATGTTCGTTGACACTGAATGGAAAGGCTCTTGAGCTAGCCAGAGAAGTGAAATATCTAGGAGTCACCCTAGATAGTAAGCTAACATGGGGAAGACACCTAGAGAACAAGAGCCGCAAATTTGTGGCTGCCCTATGGCAACTTAGGAGGGCTATGGGCAGCAGTTGGGGCATCAAACCAAGCACAATGAAATGGCTTTACGAGGCAATTCTAAAACCCAGACTCATGTACGCCTCTGTAGTCTGGTGGGATAGAACGAAGCTAAAAACGGCGGCGAAACAATTGGAGAGGTTGAGAGGTCTGGTAACGAGGTGCGCTGTGGGCGCAAGTGCGTCAGCGCCTACAGCAGCCCTTGGGGCAGCCCTAGGGATAGGACCGATTCAACTGGATATTGAAGCCGCTGCCGCAAAAGCGATGCAAAGAGCTAAAGACATCCTCTCAGAAGGGAAATACAAGGAGAAGAAACCGGAGATCATGAGACAAGGAGGCATCTTCGAAATGCCCACTGACAAGATGGTCACGAGGTATCTCTTTGATAAAAAATACCGCATCAGTCTCACAAGTAAAATTGAGTGGATTGAAGAACGGGCGAAACTACCTACCAGTGGGGACATCTGGTATACGGATGGCTCCAAGGCAGGAGAAGAAACAGGTGCCGGAGTGTATCGGCGCCGAGGAGGGGAGAAGCACATCTTTCCGCTCGGGAGCCATACCACGGTTCTACAAACCGAACTGGTGGCAGTGCTGAACAGCGCGCTTCAGGCATTGGATGTCAGAAGCCAGGAGCACCTGTACATCTGTACGGACAGCAAGAGCGCCTTAGAAGTTCTTGAAGGGTACACCACAACATCAAAACTGGTGTACGATTGTTATCAAACCTTAAATCGCCTGGCCGAAGTCGGACCTGTAACCTTGATGTGGCTGCCGGGTCACAAAGGGATAAAGGGCAACGAGATTGCAGACGAACTGGCCAGACTAGCGCGATTAGAGAGGTTTATAGGACCAGAACCGGCAACTGGAATTTGCAACACAGTCAGCAGGAAGAAGATTGATGACTGGACTGCGGCAAAGCGCAGGGAGGCATGGAGAAATGCCCCTGGGTGCAGAATAGCCAAGATCTTCATTAGACCAGATCAAATGAAGAAATGGGAAGAACAACTACTCACGCTGAGTAGGAAGAACGCAAAAGTGATCATCGGTATTCTGACCGATCACGGTACTCTGCGGAAGCACAGACACAGAATGGGATTGGAAGAAAACCCATTATGTAGATTCTGTGAACTAGAAGATGAAACTTCACTGCATATCATCTTCCAATGCCCTGCAGTTATGGAGAAGAGGCGCCTTCACCTAGGCGACCCAGATCCACAGGGGTTTCAATGCGAGGAAGGCACTATCAGGAATATCCTGACCTTTTGGGGGGAGATCTTCGATTAGAGCCACCAGCTATCTGAGGGACGTCAAGGGATTACCCATACGTCTGGAGGCGCTACGTGCCCCAACTCCACAGTCGACACTAGGTCGACAATAATAATAATAATCACAAATACAAACAATTTTATTTTTAGTTTCAACTGAAAGAAGCAAAAACGTGAAATGAACGCTTTGTTTGGAAAAGTTTTTAAGCCTTTGACGTCAAGACTTAGGCTGTCCATTGCTAAAATCTAGTGATCTGTGACCTAGACCTGTGACGTCTACGTCCTACCCTACCTCCTACATGCCGCATGTCGCGTCGCTTACATCGTAATAATTAATAATTCGTTAATTGAATGCAGATTCTACCTACATATTTGGTTTTAATCAAGAATGTTTGTTATTGTGGAATTCGACGATTGTGATGGTGGTGGTTTTCTGGTTTTTAGGCAGACGTTTATTTGGAGATATTCTCGATGTTTCACTAACACTCGTCGTTGGCATTTTCAAGAGGTAAATTGACAGCTCTGGAACGTCGAGAACCTCTTCCAATAAACGTCAGCCTAAATATCCGTGAAACTATCATCAAATTACCAATGACCACAAAAGCCCTTCACAACATCTCAAAGACGTCCAAGGAATGCCTTTTTTTATAAGCCTTTTGACGTCTCATAAAAGACGTCTTCTGGCTGTGACTAATAAACGTCCCTGAACCGTCCATGAGATGTCACCTATTTGGTCCCCTACGTCCAGAAGGTGTTGAAAAAAAGACGTCTCTTGAACGTCACGGTGCAAGTGAAGCATGGGAAGTTGGCTCACGTTATACAGAACCCAAGAAATGCCTGATTTCGTGAAAATCAAGATATATTTCACTTGCACATAATGAATTGCATAAACGAAGTTGTGGTATTGCCACATCTGCGATATCAAATTAATTAATATAATTCAATGCATATTTGTAGAATATTGATTGGAACCAAAGTGTGGAATTTCATGGGTTCGGTACATTGATGTCGATAGTGACAATTTTGAAAAAAATATCAGATCAATGATTTTCATTTCCGAACAATTAGTGGTGTTTTCAGATGAATTTAGGTATATGGCAGATATGTGATTACCGATTTCTTCTTATGAAGCCGTGATGTCAGTTTGCGTGAAAATTTCGACTTAAGGGCCTTTGTGATTAAAAGTTGATCATACATAATTCTAGAACATTGAATGAAAAATTATCATTATTACATCTGCCGCATCTGAGCAAGTCAAACAGTTGATTGAATCGGATACGCCATAGTGTGTTTATTTTGCCTATTTTTAATTTGAATTGAGGTTAGGTCATTAACACATATAGGCAGTCGGGATATCGAAGAGTGAAGAGGAAATGAAGAAAATTAGCGTTGATTTCATCATTTTGCGCGATCGGATCGAGTATATTTGTATTCGTTCAACGATTCGCTTCACCAACATAAAAGGCGTATTGTATGACAGATGCAGTTGAATTATAATACAGTGAAATGTTCGATGCCACACAGTGAAAAATAATACTGTGTATTTTGAATTACTGTGTTTCATAATATACTCCAATGCAAATTGACACCGAAATATTATGAAATTATATATATATATATATATATATATATATATATCAATCAAGTTGGAAAATGTTACAGCTTCCCAATAAGTGATGTAAAGGTGTTCCATTAAAAAAAACGGAGTTTCTGTCATTTTCATGAGTTCCCGGAAGGCACTCACTTCTGTATGCTGAAACTGAGATCTAGTTCATCGAAAGAATACTTGATGGTCTTATGCAGCTATAACCCAAATTGCAATATTTTGTAAATTTGCACTGGGAAAAAATTTATATTTTTCAATGGTCAGGTTTCGCACAAAAATTTTACAAAATAATTATTATCTCGGAAATCGTCACAGATAAGCATAATGAATTATATGGGGAAGTTATGAGGACTCTGATAAAGATTCTGAAAATGATATGTATTCCATTTGAAATAACAAAGTAGCTACAATTTTCTGATACAAGCGGCAACACTGTATCGATGAAAATATTTTTGACGGATAGAGCTGTCTTTCTGTTCTCCAGATACTTCTAATGTTCCATCCACTGTGAAACACCCGGTGTAATACATACAAAACAGACACAGAAATGATACAGACGTAGTACCTAGATGAGTTGATAATTACTTATATTATCTAATCTTTTTTAGAGCATTTGTTGAAGTAGGTTTCGAAACGTTGAGATATGATGCTGAGAATTTGCACAGAGCTCGCAGGACATGCTTTTGGTCTTCATCTTTAGTCAGAAGGTCGTTTTGAATTTCTGGCTTGGTTAATCGTATGTGGGGTCCAGACAGACAAAAGTCCAACATCGATGTTTTGCGGTCACCCTAGTGATTATCTATGACTTATTTCGATTTTCTTGATTTCATACTGTAATGCTGGACGATTCTGATTTGATGAAGACATCTTCACTTTATTTCTTCATCATAAACCACAACGTTTATACGCCCGAATGAATTCAACAGTCGAGAAATCGAAACGCTTAATAATAATTGAATGAACTGGGAATCTTCGTCAGAGGAATTTCCAGCAAATCCGCAAAATCTTCTGACTGCGTTGAAATGCCCAACTGATTGTCATGAAAATTATTGATTCTCAAGTTGGAAAACTCACTTAACAGGTACGCACAATCAGGACGTCAGAAACCATCAGAAACTCTCATAACCCTAATGCCATTTTTCTTTCTTTCGAAGTTCTAACCATGTTTCGTAATCATCATCTACTTCCTTGCTCCAATAACTTTGTCGGTTGTCGAAACAACAAATTCAGTAATACTAATGCGATTGATGACGTAACGGTCCTGACCAGATGGAACCATTAGCATGGCGCGCTGTTTATTTAACTATTCCAGTTTATTGGTTTAACAAACATGGTCTAAATAGGCAAAATAATAGTGTGAACCGGAAACGTATCTTACGACATTCCTCGATTTCTCCACTTCCCTAGATTACTCCATAAATTTGACTATACAGAGTTGATTTTCCTTCAAGGAAATTAGGATAATGCAAATCTATAAAATGGAGTGAAATTATGCAGAGGTGGTTCCGATTTTTCTGCAACGTTTCTGAATGTTCGAATGTTTCGTGAATTTTCCACGAACGAAAACATGACATCCTGTTCCTGTCATAAAGCTCATTCGAAATTGAATCATTAATAGTTCATCGTGACACTTAATTAATATTCATTTGATCCGCGATCTCTGATTGTTTTAAATGACTGTTTTGGACTCGATGCAGTTGCTTGAATTTATGAGAATTTTGACCGTCTGCAAAAGGAATAGTTTCGAGTTCAATGCAATGTTGATCGCACGATCAATCCTTATAGGTAGACAACATCCGTTATGACAGAATTACGCACTGTTTTGATTTTTCTTGGAATTGTGAAGCTTACACGGAATCGTTTGTACTAGCCGCTTTTCCAGGTCATGTAACTGTATTGAAAATGGAAAGAAGGCAATGGACGACCTGCCTAGGATTAAAATGTCAACAATTAATCACAAAACCATATAGTATTAACCCCAGAGGAATTTTTCAGCCCTATCAACGCATAACATTGATATTTTTGAATCGAAATCACTTTTTACCAATTTTTGAAAATCAACTCGCTCTTCATGAAGGGCATCCCAAAATATATATATAAGTATATTATATGTTTTTGTTTGTATATTTTATGTTGAATTTATAAAAGTGACAAATTTGTATATTTTTACTCATTAGTTTTTTTTTATGACTTGTCCCATAACTTGTGAAAGTTCTCTTAAATGGACCAATAAAGATCTATCTATCTATCTATCTAAATCAACGGTGAGGTTTCTAGTTTTTTGAATTTTCAGTTTTTCATTGGATTATAAAATACGTAAGATAAGGACCTATTTATGAAATAATACTCCAGACCAATGGCCCCTTTGGTTTTGCATATACATGTGCACTCGTTTTCCATGACAATTTCGCCTAAATGGCTGGATTTTGTTGATGCAGCATTGAATCTCCTTCTGTAATGCACGCGTGGTTGTGAGCATGTTAACATAAACCTTTGAATGACACCATGAAAAATCTAATGGTGTTGAATCATACGAGCTAGCGAGCCAAAAAGTACACGACCTGGAAATGTCTCAGGCAGTAATTGAAGTGTTCCGAGAGCTGTATGGCATGTGGTACTGTCTTGTTCAAACTACATATTGGCCACATCGCGAATCGACCACCAGTTACAGTCACTGCTAGCCTTGAATCAACTCCAAAAAGTGACAGTGTGGATGCATGTGTTTTTCATCAATCACATGTGAGTTCTCAAAATCCCAAAAGCGGCAGTTTTGGCGATCAAGAAACCAAGGTGAAAAAGTGCTTCGTCGCTCAGGATGATTTTGCTCGGAAACTACACATTCATTGAATGCTCAATAATTCATTCTACAAACTCTAATCGCTGTGCATGGTAGTTTGGCTTCAGTACTTGTGTCGTTTGATTTTTATAAGCATGGAGACACAGATCTCCAGTGGGTATACCATGTGAAGAGATTCTTGAAATTTGCAATTTATGTCTACGATGCCGAATTGAGGTTTCTATATTGTCACCAACACTCTCACGCATTGCTTCGATTTTGATATTTGAACGGCTTGTTTTTAGACGACCAGTCTGTTTGGCGTCTCCAACGAATTCAACTAATCTCCCAGTTGACTAAATTAGAAAACTATTCCATATTTCATTATTTTGTTCTATCTTGTAACGCTTCAGTTTTACTTACCCTAAACTGTACTCTATTGATTTCGTTTTTTTTTAAGGGTTGCCAATACTTTGTTGCATAATCAGAAGTTTCAGCTTTGAGAACATTATACATATATCAATGCATTTTATATACTACAAATGGTCCGCATGACTGTTTCCCATACGTATAATACTCGCTGAATGGCATGTCAGCCGCTCAAACTTCCTCACTGTAGGCTGACTCATACCCAAAAATTCATCACCTACCACGGACCTAAATTATATATTCTGCTTCCTTCTGATATAAAGCTTCTCACTGGTAATAAGATACCGATAAGAGAAATGAAACAATTCGTAATTTCTCACCGGGAATTATTGCTCAATATAATCGAAAACTGAAAGCTGAATAAAAATCGAATGCCTGTTTTTCCCCCTTCCTCGAGGTTTACATGATTCATAATCTTTCATAATAAAGTAATACAATATATGGAACTCTCTGTACTTTTTTTTATTTTTGTCTTTCATTCTATGTCTTTCGTTAAAAAATATTTGCATAGCTTTGGTGGCTTCTGCTTTCAAATTCTATTTTCATGAATAATTACTATGAGAGTAAATTACTTTCTATATGTGTTTGTATGTTTTATTGTTATCATTTTTGTAATACTATATTATTATAGCTTTATAAATGTCGGCAAATTCAATTCTCGGAAAACTCGGAATTTTCAGAAATTCACATATAACTACTGCAGTAGCAGTCACGTGAATGGATTTCTATCACTAAGGAATTTTCTAGACCGTGTTGAATAACAAATATGCATTTTTAGCTGCCCGTGCCACAGAACATTAAACTATTTTGGTGTGTATAAAGCAGACACTGATGGGTGGACGATGTCGACTTGCATAATCGAGGTTGGATATTTGCCAGGCAATCGTAGTTTCCCGAATTGTCAGATTCCAGATTAGTATTCCGATCATTTCGGTATTGAATTTCACTAGCAGGGGAGACTGGAATTGCTGCAACATTCCCAGGAAGGCATGCTCCATAGATTTGCATGATATAGTATAATTTTCGCAGCTTATTTCAGAATCAACTCAGGCAAAATTCTTCAACAAAGTATCTGGAAATACTCTGGAATATCTGATTCCTTTTTTTATGCAATATTGTCTTTAGATAAAGTTGTAAAATCATTTGAATGCTGAACATGAATTATTAATGACGATATGAAAATAGCTGCTCAAAATAAATACACTGACTGATGACTAATGGCCTACAATAAAATTTTGACATGAAAGCAAACATGCGAATATCGAATGGAAATAAAAATTTATTTCATGAAATTGGGTCGATATAGTTTTTTTTTTTATTTATATCTAGGAGGAAGCAGCTGTTTTGATATAGAGCATATTTTTATTCTAATTGAATACATGACATCATTTTCAGAAATTTGTTGAATATGCATCGTTCATACTAAGGACATTTAAATACAAGTATTCCATTTGAACATAGGAAATGTGACAGGCAAAATAATAAGAAGTGATTGATTACCCGAAAACTCTCGTTTAGGTAGGTGACTAGTCCAGAATTTTTTTAAAGTCGAGCTTTTTTTTTCATTTTCCAACATCTTGTAGAGTCAAGAATCACCTCTTCATAAATGGAGAGGGAATTCGCCATAGAAAAAAATTGTAGCAGTCGGGTATTTTAAAAACATTAATACCTGAGATAAAAAAAACCTTTTCCTTTTTCCTCGAAATCACTTTTTTTCCAACTGACGGACAGATAATCTGCGAAACCGCTTGATTGATTTCGATGAAATTCTGTACGATCCTTTATCAAGATTTTTTGTATGGTAGTTCACCATTTTAAAAACTTACAATATCGAAAATCATAAGTCATGAACGGTGCAGAGATGACTGAATAATATTTTGTCCGAAAAGGCAATTTTTTTATTAATCGATTTCAAACAAACAAGGATTAACAGGTGGAAAACCTTCCTCTATATGAAATGACATTTCTTATTTTTGTTTTAGACACGCAGATCCGGAATTTAACTATGCAGCCTCGACTTTGGCGCCCTTCCTAAATTTTTGTATAGAATGCTAGACAAAATGAAAATGAAACATTCCCATTATGATTATCATATTGTTCTGCTTAGAAATTTATTATTTCATTTAGCATATAAGCTCTTTTTTTAATTAGCTCATTCATCTCTCTCTAGACTCTAGTCTACACATACCATAAAATAAGGATAGTTTGTGACCGGTGGTACATTCAGATTAGATTTAGTGATTGTTGAAAAATTGATAATAGTTTAGTCGCCCACAGTGAATCTATGTGTTTCGCTCCAGTCATATTATCAGGGCTTTCACAAATGTCATCATCACTTGAAAGGTTACATATCGACCTTTCTAACGATCATCTAGTTGGTGAAAATTTAGGGATATAAGCACCACTACATCGTTTTTATCGTTAGTGACCTAGTTATGTTATGTCTGAACATTTGCATAACACTCACTCATCGACAGGAACTAAAATAGCTGTTCAATGTGGCCGTCTTCGAATAAATTTTGTTCGGTCGTTTTAGCTGAAGGCCGAACCAAAATAATTCCCACTACTACACAGCTTCTGTACAGCGTCGAATATATATTGTGTTTTTTTTTTTCTCAAAAGGAGAAATACATCGATGAAATGTTTTCAGTACGGGATATTTTGTAAATAACTCCGTTTTTCATTTCTATTATAGAAATATAAGTCATTTTCATGGATATGTATCGTATTCGAAAAACATTGTACAGTATGATCCAATTCCAAATCACGTTGTTCATGTATTTGCTGGAAGAACAAAGATACAAGAAAAATTAGCTGGCGTGATCGCCTGACATTTTTTTTCAGACTTTTTTTTTGTGAGGAACAATGAGAATTGAATTTTACAGAACATTGTTCATTGACCTTGAAGAACTTCAATGAAGAATTGTTACTTTTCTCTTAGGCTCGGGATTAGGGAAATGCCAAGAGCTTTAGCATATCTTGAGATTATGCTTAGAATCAGCAAGTTGGCAGTTTGAACACATGTTATAATGTAATATATATAATTTCGCGAAATTCTCAGAACTGTACATAGCATATTCTTTTCCAGAGCACTCCTCGCAAAAACTGAAAAATTGGATTTTTACATAACCATACATAATTGTAAGGAGAATTGAATTGTAATCTGAAAATATTGAAATCTGAGAAAAGTCAAAGTTAACTGGTGTTTTTTGAGAATCACTGAAAAGGCGATGACATTTGTTTGATGGATACTACTCGTTGACACATAATCGAATTATGTTGCTTCATACAGAGTGCTCACAAGCAGAGTAGTCTACCAAACTCATTACTTTTTTGATATAATGTTGTTTCGTGATCATTCCATGCTAATCTCAAGATACATCATGACATAGGTCCACCTCCAATTGTTTCTCCTTCAAAGACATGAAGAATTCCTATTTTCATGAAACAGTTGATGTAATAATTCTCTAATTCCCTTACGAAATGTTTACCAGAATAGAAACTCGCCCTGTATTATTAGAAGATCCCTCAAACTGGTACCCATTCTCGAAAGCTTAGTACAAATTCAAACTCTCTGAAGTCTATCACACTCTCTATAACGATAACGTAAACCATTGAATGAATAAATTCCACTCCCTTTATAAATGATGTATTGAAAAGCATCGAGCTTTTTTTGTTACACTCCATGCATTTCCCAATTAAAAACCCTTTCATTATGGCACACATGAAATGGCATGCCACGTTTTGCGTTTCAGGGCCTAATTGTTGGATATGTGAAAGGAAATTGCGGTAAATTAAACTGATGTTCAAACAATTTCAATGGTCGGGCATGAGCGCATCGGCCTTTCAGGAAAATTTTTAGTAGGTTTTTAGATGAACATTGATTAAAGTGGAGTGTTCATGATTTCCAATAGGATAATTCGCAAATGAGGATGAAAAATCCCTACTGATACTATGAATGTGAATGGAGGAATGTTTGACAGGCTTTCACACGAAAAATGTTTTACCGATTATCATGGAACTTTGTACACATAGTACCTCAAAGGTATAGTATAAACGTTAGTTGGCACCATTGCTGACTTCGTTATTACCGGAACTACAAAATCAGTTGAAAAAGCGAATTTGTGATATTTTCTCAAGATGATGAAACAAAAATCGAACATTGCTTATAAGAGTTATTTCGTAATGATAATAATTTCCAAATGGTACACCCAATATACAATTTCCTCAAACGATAAGAAATTGAAATCTGAATAAAAATAGTTCAATGAACTTTTATTCCAAAGCTGAAAATGCAAAATTATTGATGATTTGTCTAGATGATTGTTTAGTTATTATCGCATCATTAGCATGAAGTATAGGCGAAGAGGAATATCTATGATGAATGACGGTATCGTTTTATTTTAAATAACCTAATAGGCCAAAAATTCTTGTGGCTGTTTTCGAACGGTTTTTGTGGCCTTGGCAAAGATTATACCCAGAAACGGATCCACCAGCAAGCTGAGTAAGCTAAAGCGTAGGGTGGCAGATTCACTACATTATTTTTTATTTCGATTTACAAAATGCTAGAATTCGGAGGAGAATTGAAATATTCAACAAATGATAAAGTGAGTTTGTATTGACAGTAAATGTGAATGATATAACATAGAGTATTCACGTTTGGAGGCGGAAAATCGGTAAATCCGCCTCTGATTCTCATCAAGATCATCGATATCATGGGTAATACTTTGTTGGAGATCTTTGGAATTATTATTTATTTATCAACACTATTTTTCAGAATAACCTTTCTACAAAGCATGAAATCTAAAGCAAAGAAACAGAAGAACAAGAAAAATGAAAAAAAAAAAAATACAGGTAAATCAGAAACGATCACAACAAATGTACATTGCAAACACAAGATTTCATATGCTGCAATGAACAGTGAAATATATCCAATTCTCTACCCAAAGCATTGCAATGACGACACGTTACGTGCAAAAGAAAGGATTCTATCAATTTTCGTAGATCACATTCTCCAAATATCCTCAGAAGAGGAACCCATAGACGTTATATCTAGTGACCTAGGAGGCATGCGGACAAGGCCGTTGGTCTATACGAATTTATCATCGAATAATTTTCGTGAGAGGATATCGATCGGTACATTATGGATAGGAGCTCAATTTTGTAGATCTGTTTTCTATCTATCAAATTCAGATCATCCCGGAATTCTTGAACTATGACCGTCAACATTTCGACATATCGCACACCAGTAGCTGTTTTTCCTGTTGAATATGCTCTCACTGAAAGAATTTGATTCGTCACGAATCAAACTCCAAAAATTGTTACCGAGTCTGATTTTTTGATTAACCACTGACAAATTTGGATGCGTCTTTCTCAATCTCATGGTACCAACGTTTGTGTAGGTCTGTATCTACCTATATGACAAACTTTTGTTCTTTGAATGTTGAGTTTTTTGAATATTTTCCGATCATAGCCCTCTACTTCATAGGACCAAATCCTTGATTGAAAAGTGACATCGATTTAAATTTTTTCACCTATTACCAACTGTTTTTTGGTTGTTTTTTTGAACACATTTTCATTCGTTCTCAGACTACAATACAGAAGCAGACAGAGCATTCATCTGAATGTATGACAGGATTTCTTCCCAAAATGTACAATTGTGAATTGCTAACTAGCGAATATTTCATTCGACATTTGGATGTGAATGTCATTTATGAGGCGAAAAAATGTTTCTCATGAAATAACAGCCACCTTGACAAGTTTGAAAAATCATGAATAACCTCGACATTCTTTACATGAGAGTAGGTGTTCATAGGAATTCCTATTCAGAAATCAGTTTCCTATCAATTGCATAGTGAGTAAATCATTTTTGTTCCGTTCTCATCATCGTAATCAGCGAAGAAAATACCACTAGTTTGCCTATTCAACTGACTTTATATCACCAGTAATAATGAAGTTTGCAATGGTACCGACATAAGAATGAAAACCCGTTATATTTTCGATCAGATAAAAATAGCTATTCAATTTGGAGTGACGATTTTCATTCACCACCCTATTACACATTTTCGAGATCACTAGGGTGAAATTTATCGAACAAATTCGAACAACAACACTTATTGAGTAGTTTTTCATTACACAGGTACTAAAATTCCCATTGAATGAGATTGTTATCACCCTGTATTTCGCTGCGCTACCCCTCGAATTGACCCAAATCTAGCGTTATCGAGAGAGGAAAAAAATAGAAGTAAATGGATGGCCATGGAAGTCGGGCGTCTGCTGTTTTCTGGCGCCATAGGAAACAGACAAAAAATCGATAAACAGATAGTCTCCTGGCTCCGATGAACGGTAATACAAGAGATTTTCATCCAAGAATGTGCTATACTATAGTAGTAATTCTAGCACATACAGGAATAGCAAGATTTGAAATCTGTCAAAACTTCTATGTGTAATACGTAATTATGAAGAGAATGACCAACTTCATCTGAAAATGTTGGAATTCAAAATACTATTTAACCTGAGTTGACAAGTGTTCCACTGCCATTTTGAGAATCATTGAGGACACGATGCACAAATAGTGCATGAAAAAGTTCCGATTAGTCCAGTAATTCTTTCCTAGAGATTTCTTTACCGAAATATCCAAATAAAAATATGCTATGTATATTCTCAGTTCAATCAACTTCGAATCACTTTAGATAGGTGAGATTACTATAGTGGTAATCGAAAAACAGTCAATTAAAGAAGATACATTGTTGATTTTGAAATCCTCGTATATTGAAGAATTAATCTACATATCTCTTTTGGGGAAGAAAAATCTCGAATAAAATTACGAATGATAAAATATATAATGATCCATTTGAAAAATGTATAAGTGTCGTCTATCGAGTAGTGACTACTGAATTTTAATATTTCACTTATTCGAAATCCTTTATGTAACTTTCGGGCAAAAACACTGCCGTACATTTCCAAATGCAACCCTATGTAAAGGAAAATAACGTGCGTCATCTTCATTACTCTTTACTCATTGTAGTAGACAACTACTGCCACTGAGAATGATCAAGAGGGGTGAGATCAGGAGATCGGGCGGGTCATATGATTATTTGAATGCAGCCGACGAATTCTCGTCACTTCTGTGAACAATGAGCATGCCATCGCTTACCAAACAAAAGAGAATCGGTAGATGAAAGTCTCAACAAGACACATTGAGAAGAATGACTATGAGACGTTGTTAAACGAAACATTCCTCATTCGATTCATCAATAAAATCATCGTATTGTATTCGTTTCAATTACACGCAATTAGATGCAATTGGGTATTCACTACCAAGCCCAGAAAGTTGAGAGTTTAATAAACCCACAAGACGCATAACACGATTCTCCAGAATCTCTTACAAACGTAATTTTTATTCATGATTTTCTTATGGTTTTTTATTTTTCAAGGGTAATTATTCATCATAAACATCTCACATATCTGTTAACAGTTAAATCCATGACACGTCCATATACATAGTTCGAAATTTGGCAGTTTCTTAACATAATTAAAGATACACGTGTATCAGTTACTTTTTTGGTGAGTTGTTTCCAAGTACTGTTGAGGTAAACGAGTCATTTCACTTCTATTATACTTTGTTTTGTTCCAGATGATTTCATGGTTCTATATCAATTTGACCACGGTGAATTCTTATAAGGTTTATCAATTCAGTTCCTGTTTTTCATAATCGCGAAATGAATTGAACTACATGGACACAAAAAAAACAACTTGAATTTCGTTTAGTGAAAGGTCAACATTGTTCTGGTACTTCATCTAGGCAACTTGTTTGATTCCCAAAGTAGTATTTTCACATTTGTTTTCATGAAGGTATCTTTTTGTGTCAGGATATTGTTTGGTTTCTTCTATGTGCATTTATATTAGGGAGTTTTCTAATGATAATCATCGAATGATTAGTTGAGAAAATATGCATTTGATCTTTTAGTATTCTTTACTATGGTCAAGACTATATCATAAACTGTTTGAAATATTCACAAATACCAGATATACCTAATTTGGGCTTCATGCAAATGAATCCACCGAAAATCTCCCGTTTATACTAAATCGTGAGTAGATCAAATCGCGCTCTGGAGCATGGTGAAACGTTTCAGTATATTGATTATGATATGAGGCTTCACTCAAAGATTTGGTATATAGATATTTTGTGTATTTCGTTTATAAACTTTTATGATATAGCCAAAGTACGTTTGCGCATGCGTACTGAAATCCTCACTATTATTCATGATTTTGTCACATTTTTCATAATACCTATCAAAAATTTCTGATAGATGCCTCAACCAAATTCATCGATCTCTTTCCATTACATTCCCACACACCCCTGGATCTAGAGAAATCATCATTTCGAGTTATAATCTACATGAAAGGGTGTAAAAATCGGTCTCTATGGCGACAGTATCCCCAGTTCCTCTGGAAACTCAAGACGAATACCGATTCAGCTGCTCTCCCCCTCACAGACTACGAAGTAATTACCCTTTTATATTCACTGGGATGTTCTGTTGTAGCAGTTAATGCGATAAAAGCATGGATTCGATTGTACGAAAAGGATTACCGAAGTCAAATGTACCAGAAATTATCGTGTTCTATGACTATATTGACACTTTGCTCATGCGCATGCGCTTAGTTCCAGACCTACACTAAGAAGGCACGAAATTCAAACTGCTGAACAGTCAAATAGTTGAGGAACTGACGTGGGAGCATCTCGGAAAAGTGTCAACAGATAAAGCTGATGAGTTATCGATTGAGAAACGATCAGAGGATATATCCAACGAATGACCAAGTTGTTAAACGGAATCATGAGGTTTTCCAGAGTTTTGAGAGGGAAAATACGCTATCTGAGATTATGAAACTGAAAAATACGGCAATTCTATAATATTGCAGCAATATTGCAGCAATATCATAGAATTGAGAAGTGAAAATAATTCCTAGTACAGGAATAAAATTACTGACGAGAAACTTAATGTCACCATTTAAATCGTGAGGTTCCGAAACGCATGTTATAGACGGTTTTACAATAGTGGCAATTATTTTCTCATTAGTAATATCATTCTTATTCATACACAGTTTTTTTTTGTCACTTTTTAGTTCAATTATTGCCAGAATTCAGTTTCGTTGAACTTCAATCCATTTATTCAAGGAAGAAAGTTCTGACAAATTTGGATATCTTTCAATACCATTAGTGCAAAATATAAAATATCTAGCTGACCACCAAACTTCTAATCAGTTGAGACATAGCTGGAAACATTTAGGCATCAATGATTATGGCAAATTTATTTGAGAAGAAAAGTCTGATACCTTCAAAATCAAAATTGAATTCATAACATCAAGATGAATTCACACCAATCAACTAATAGAAGTGCAAATCTCATACAAAATATGACAGCTGAGCTGAATCAGCTGCCCGATTCCAGCTTGACGTCCTCTTCTGGGATACTCTGTGTACTGCAATGTGAAATTTGGAAATTATTAACATCTCCAGAACTGAAACATCCGGATTTCTTCCCGATTGGACAAACATCTCGTCTCATGTCTCATCTATTGATTTTTATTGAGATCACGCGATCTTTATTGAAAAGACGCTAGAGTAACCATTTGAAATATCATTATATACTGATTGATGCCAATCTAAGAATTAAAATCAAGAGGTGTTGGGTCGAATCACTTTGTAGGATATTTCCATCGAGATACTTCCCAAAAACCCCAAAGTTTTCTGATAAAATAGCTCGCTTAAATTGTGCGAAACATATACCGAGCGTTGATATTTTTATCCAGCAACTCCGACTGGTAAAAGCCATTATTGTGTCGATATCAAACATAAATAACAAAAAGCGAATTATATAACCGGTCGCCAGACCTTGTCCAACTCGAAAGACGTTCAGTTCAGTTCCAGACTAGACAGATGAGGTTAATATTGGAATGAAATCGTATTGGTAGGCGTATACAGTGTGAAACAGTCGAATGGAATTCAGCTAATATAGTTACTATATATTTATACGACGTATCGAAACACGAATTTTAGATTATCAATTTTCGTCTCAGAATGAGACTACTGATATTTTTAAGAAAGAAGTGGAAGTTTATTTGTATCTTTGTGTACCGAAGACAGAAATTGTTGTTGGAGTTATCACAAATAACAACAAATTTTCAGACAACAGAAGACCCGAACAGATAGGTATTCAGAAAAAGGTTTGAAAATGATAATAACCCCATTAAACAGAATACCTCGTTTCTTGGACTGTCTGAAAGAATGACAAAATTTTATATGAACATTTTCTTCTAATCATGAAATAACATATACAGTTAGCATATTCTATTAGCATGTCGTATTCAATGGTCAGAATTCCGCCAAATTTGCAACCACAAGGGGTATTCCTCAATTGTGTAGAATCGTAGATGATTGTTAAATATTGTTGAGATATAGACGAATACAATGCATTAGTGATTGAGCTTTTTTTTCTCAATGACCATGACACGATGAATGAAAAAATATTGATAATTCAACATTGATATGTTTGTTGTTAATTTTTCCGAAAGCAGTCCATTTTATCGACAATAAAGCTTGCTATTAGATTTTTAGTGGCGTCCCTCAGGAGTGTCTATAAGTCTTCAGTTTTATCTAACTCTCAAATGTTTTCAGACATTGTCAAAATTCGAGTTAAATGAATACTGTGAATGAAATGGAGAATTAGTCTTATCCAACTGTTGTTTCACCATGTAAAAATGTATGAGATATGTCTCGTCTTGAATAAGATTCTTTTAAAGCCGACTTTGTACAGCTGTTTGAGTTGTCCCCATTAACACATGATGATGATAATGCACATATATTATACATATGATGGTAGACTTATTTGGGACATTCCCAATGTCTCTCAACAATAATTTCATTGAATATACATACACTCAGTGTTTTTATTTTGTCTGCGGCATAATAGGTATAATAAACGCGGCTTTCATCACTGTGGGGTATTTGCACGTTTTTGCACTTCGCTGAAAATAAACAACACTCTCGAAGATTTATGTACTGAAAATATCGATTGGTACAAGGTTATTTCTAGAACCAATTTTCAGCCTGATGCTGTTGAAACGTTTCCACAACAGTAACTCAAACTAATATTATAAATTTGAATGTAGAAATGTTTGTCAGGTAACAAGTATCAAGTAACAAGAAATTCCGAAGTCTAGCATTTTTAACGCAATCTAGGAATCTACAA
Source organism: Plagiodera versicolora (assembly GCA_037013635.1). Lineage (NCBI taxonomy): Eukaryota > Metazoa > Arthropoda > Insecta > Coleoptera > Chrysomelidae > Plagiodera > Plagiodera versicolora. Next base: position 2,004,386 of record CM072991.1, on the reverse strand, counting down.
TAATGAAGCTCAAACCCTAAGACCCAAACACTTTCAATCGCGATTAACCTCAACGTGGAGCTTCAAATCGCGGTTAACATACTGAAACGTTTCACTATGCTGAAAGAGGCAATTGAATCAAGTAATCGCGATTCAGTATTAATCGGCCTCTCTCGAAGGAAAGATTTTTTTTATTATGACATTTTCGAAGAATTGACGATCTTTCTATTGAAGACGATAATAAATTATGAGAACATCTGGAAAATATTTATATTTTCTTGGTAAATGTATAAATTGTCTACAAGTTAGGTAATATTATAGCAGATACTGTACTATTCCATTGAATGCGCTATCTCTCAGATACTTGCCAAACTAGTATAGTACATTTTTTTCTCAGTAGGTACACTCAAAGTTATATCTTCTTCTAATTTGGACCAGTTGACTTCAATTTTGTAATTTTGTTCTGTAATCTGTCTAGATTATTCAGCATCTCATAATACAAAAAATAATTCAAAAATTAGGATTTATAGCGACAACAGTGTTAAAAACTTTCACAGGGTGCAAATTATATATATATCAAATAAATGCCCTCATCTTCCAAAATACGCAACTTGTTTTCTATTTTTCTGATGACTATAATAACTCGGTTTATTGCCAGATTCCAGTCGACTGCTGGGACACCCTGTATATTATAGGTTTCTGAAACTTCGTTACACGCACCTAGTATTTTTTTCATTGATGATCCCAGCTAATCATTGAAACATCTACTCGATTAATTTTCATTGCAATGATCTCTGATATTTATTTAATAGTTTCAATGCAGGTGAATCCGAGGGAAAAGCTAGTAAATAAAACAGTAATACATATCTTCATTATTTTCTATCATATACTCATACGAAGAATTCAATTCAATGACAAGAATGTCATTTCTTGTCTTAACTAGTTTTTCGACTTATGGAAATAATTCAGTTTCTGGAAGTGGACGTTAAATCTGAAAATGAGTTATATGAAGTGCAGAGAATGAGCAGTCCATTTTTGAGAATGTATATGAACCGTGACTTGTGAATATTGATTTTGATTGACTGAATATAAAATAAAAATCGATTCAAATAAATTTGCTACTTGATACTCCGAAAGTTTATGATACGGGATGTAGGCTTGATTTTGGAATCACGAAAGTTATTTCTAGTTTAATCTCACTCACGTATAACAAACAACCTAATGTCTGAAATATAGCTCCTACACAATACACAATATGGAACAATAAGAACAAATCCGGTATGTTATATTTTCCTACATTTCCATTTTCATCATGGCTATAATTCCAATGCAAACATAGTTGAGTGTCATTATTCCTTTTTGTGGCGTGGAGATTTTAGACAATCTGCTCATATGGCATGTTGCCGACGTTTATGTGAAAATTATACCAGAATTATAATTTCGTAGTACCGAGAAGTTATTTCAGGTCTTCATAAGAGAGAGATTACCATTTATAAACCTGGGAGGAAAGGTATATCAAGAGGAACAAGAAATTCTCAGTAAGGAAGTGGAGAAGTTGCAGATCTCAGGATCTCTGCAATTGTAAACGTTTATGGACGTTGCATGGACATCCATAATATTATATCAGTAAATTTATAGAAGGTCAATGACTATTTACTTTCTGTGTCCAGTATAGGTACATAGAAAGTACGCAACTTGAGTCGTAGCCTATAGAAATATCATGAAACTTAAAATTTTTGTGGAATTTGGTATTCTTGGAAATCGACTTACTCTTTCTCTTTCTTGAAAAGCAATGCACGGAATTGTTTATTTTAATGAAAACATGTGCGTCGATGAAAAAAGTGGCACCCAGAGGTTACCAGAAATGCTCTTATATTTTTACTGAAATAATTCCAACATATGGTCGTTTTATTAGGGACACATGTCAGCTTTGCGTTTTCGTTATTCCCAAATCGGATTTAACTGTATACACATATACAGTGAGGCTCGAAAGTAGCGGATATGGGAAGGAGAGATTGTGATCATATGAATTTTCATAAACTTTTGACCAGTGTACATTTCACAATTCGAGCTCAAGATAAAAATGAATGATGAAAATGGATAGGTGGATGCAAGCAATAGAATATCTGCACCTGACATCACAGCAAATCACGTTAATCTAATGTCAAACATAAGTGTAGAGAATTATTTTTTCAAATATTCAATATACTAGCAGTGCGAATAACAATACGAATTATCGAATATCAAATTAACAAAATAGAAACGTTAACAATTGTTTCAACTCACCCATTTTATGACGCACCGCAGATATGGTCTATAAAAAGAACTAAAATGCTATAGGGTAAAAAGTTAAAATAAACAACGTACTCATTTCTACATCAATTATACAAGAAATTCATTCGGTCGAGTTCAAAAAACATGTTTCCGTTTCTATAAGTATAATTTCTCGACAATTTTAGTGATTTTTTGGAATTCAATGAAATCTTAGGAGGACTACGAGCTAAATTGATTTCAGGTATCGAAATATATACTTTATGATGTTTTCGTTTGTGTATCTGCAATTTTTCAGGATTTATAATATTTTTTTGTAGTTTTCTGTAATTATATCGAAATTTTGAGAGTTTATGATGAGGAAAGTCCTCCTATTTACACTTGATTGTGTTCCAAAATTTTGTTGTCTAATTTTTCACACCATTACCATTTTCAGGTAGACATGAATTTGAAATGAGGTCAGAAATATTCATTGCAATTACCACAATGCACTATTTGCATTTTATTCTCGCATTTCCGTTTCATTTTTCTGAATCCTTGCTCTGATTCAAACCTCCATGAATTTTTCAATTAAGAATTAAAATCTACTATTAGAAATCCAACAATACAGAACTGATGAAATTTTTCCGGTAATAAAACTGAAGAACAATAAACCTCCATTATGTTTCGGAATAATCGTAAATATGCAATAAAATGGGGGATAATGACATTTTCGCAATAGAGAACACGACCTACATTATGAATGACAAATGAAAATATATTATGAAAGGAGAAATAGGTATCATAAAAACATATGGTTCGTGACTTTCGTTGCCTGGTATTTCGTAATTTGCAGAACATCATTGACTTGAAGAATCTTTCAAAAAGTGTATTCCTACTTGAGATAATCACTTTGACATAAACCGGTTCGTACAGGGCCGAAATAGCACAATGGTCGGATTCTAAAATTCTTTCAAGCAATTGCTTTTTTGATAGAATCTTATCTCATTGAACTATTTCAATTTATGACTATTATTGATAAAGTATGATTGAAAAGTAACATTGGGTATTGAAAAATCGTCGAATGTGTTTGTTTCTCAAATGATGAAATAAACTTTAAACTGCATATTCATGATTTCAGCTCATGGTATAACTTTGACCAATTTTCCTATATTGATGGTATATTCAGAACCATCTAGGTAAACTATACATCCTGTTTTTCAACGGAACACCCTGTACAATGAATAAGTTCTTATTGAATTATCGTCAGGTTATTTATGTTTGGTGCATTTTATTTCTCTTGTCTTTTTTCGTTCCTTGAAGATTCATCATATTCCTTTGTTTTATTGATAGCAACTCAGAAATCATTTTCATGTGCTACTAGAGGAAACCGATGTGTCATTAAAAATTATGATTATTACTAGCTTCTTTCCGCGGCTCATCGAAATGGAAATAAATCAATACGAATCAATGTATTTTATTGCTGAGCTGGGTTCATCAATTTTTTTAATTACTAAAACTAATGAAGTTTGAAACAATTGAATATACTTTATTGAAATACAACAACAAATTACGGTACTGAAGTATTTAAGATCTTCAATAAACATTTTTTTCAAATGAAAGCATCCTATGGTACTTTTAATACCTTCAGAAATATGAGTACGAATTTTCATGATGATCGGTTTAGTAGTTTTCATTCGGAAGCTTGACAAACAATCCTACATATAAGCTGTCGATTTTTCGAGTATGGAAATATTGCTCATCTTGAGAGATTCAAAGTTTGTTCATTTCTAATGCTCTCCTCTCAGTGAATTAGATTCTTCAAAAACCATTATAGATTGAACAGAACGAAAAACGTTATGTGAAAATTTTGAAATCCAAAATGGTGTTCATGGAACAAACCAAAGTCAAGTGTTTCTCCGCCATTCTGAAAATCATTGAAAAAGTGATCCATATTCAATAGTCCATAAAAAATGCCATGATAAAAATTGCTCTTGAGATGAGCGAGATTGCCATTTCGACTAATTTTTGTGTGAAAAAATGAGAAATAGAAGGAAATCCTAGGAAGAGAGTAGCACTGTGCTCTGAATCATCATGGAAAGGGCAATTCGAACACATATTATGATGAAACATTCGTTGATTTCATTATAAGGATATACGTTATCTGAAACTGTTGATATTCGAAATCGTATCCATAAGAAAAACTCAAATTGACAGTTGACAAGTGATGGAAACGACAAATATTTTCCTGAAATCTCAAAAATAACAATGATATTTTGTTTTCAGATTATTCTTCTGCACAAAAATGCGCAACTTAGTCCCGATATTGTCCCAATCCAACCAATTCGCTCCTTTTGAGATAAAGGCGATTGTTCAAGTGGGACTCGAACGACAGACAACCTGCATAAATTTTATAATTTTATAATATCAGTAGAGATTATCGATACACTCTCCATAGATATCGGGACTTTAAAAATCGTGGCGAAGACGAGAACAGTCAAAATTACGAATTTCTGTCGTTATCCTCGCACCCCTCACACGTACCAAACCCGCATCCCGAAATCGCCGGAATTTTAGGTGGTCTACCATACCTGAATGAAGATGGGCCATCCACTCGTTTCTCGGAAATTCGTATCGGCTTACCTGACCGGCTGGCATATTTGGGTATTTATTTTGTTGTCGAAATACCTTTGTGTTGTTACGAGTAGAATCAGAAAGCATGAAAGGTGCGTTCTCGAACGGCATATGCCAATAATGGACTAACGAAATGAAAGGAGGAATGGTACCGTTGGTCGAATGAATCAGCTGCTCCGTTTCAATTAGAACCATTAGAGTTTGCAGGGATACAGAAAGGGTTTCTTCATTGAATAGGGTACGTGGACTAGGTGGTGTATTGGTTTTTGGATAATTGGAGAGCACGAAAATGGTAGCGCGAAAGTTTGACTCGTTTCTTAACCGCACCAATGTATTACGGAGGTCTCCAATTGTTATTATGTGCCAAAATTTCAATGCAATCTGCCAACATTGTGACATTTTTTCATGTAGTGTGAATGATATTTATGAGGCGGTTGTGAGAGCGGCTCCATAATGTTCCTGTAGACGAGTGAATTATTACTATTGAACATAATTTAGTACGTAGCTATTCTATTATCTGTATTATTGTTTTTTTCTTTCCTGGCGTTTCCTGTAATTGGGTGTTTTTACCTGTTGGAAATAAAGAGCTATCTATCTATCTATGTATCTATCTATCGCGACGATAATTAAATTCCGCCAGTGGTTTTCGGGACAGTAGATATTTCAGTTAATTACAGGAGAAGAAGTTACACAATCGTTGAGAAACAATCTTTGATTTTTGTTTCCCGAATTATACAGGGTCAGCAAATTTCTATGTTTATATAGGGTAACTGTAGGAAAGGTTGCATCCTCGATCTCTTTTCCCGAGTTCAGTTTTTGGTGCATACTAAAATTGTCCATTTAGCTTTTTTTCAGGTGGAAAATGATGGTTTCACTAAGATTCCTATTTGAAAAAATACAAATTTATAAAATGAAACCATTTTTTCATTTTCTCTACGCAACTGAATCGGACGAAAAAAGTGCCCTGAGTTAATTCTTGAGGCACTATTTCCTAACTTCACTACCAACCTAGTCATATATGCCGAAAAATCGAATTTCAAATTTTTACCCAGAAACGAATAACAATAGTTGATTTTCACAGTGAACTGAACTCGAAAAATATAACAAGGATGCTACTTGATTTTTATGGGACTTCCATAGATAGCGTATTTTTTATCAATCATTTGATAATGTTTATGGTATAGTCTATTTATTTTAGGAAGATACATCTGTCGGATTTGATTATCTCTCAATAACAACAGTACAACATGAAAATTATCTAGATAACTACTAACTTCTAGTTGATTAAGACACAGCTTGAACATTTAGGAATCAATTATTATGGCAATATTTCAAAATGACTTCACAACGATTGCAAGTTCATTTCGAAAGAAATATTCGATCCGCTTAGAAAGTTCATTATTTCTTGTCGAACTTTTCACAAATATTGAAACAATTATTCAACAGTTATCCACAGTTATTAGTTATCCAATTTTGATGTATATATTTTATGAAGGAAAATACTAGTTCTCAAAAACTTTCTATTTTGGAGTATCGTTTGATGAAAAAAAACGAGCAGCAATAAAGCACTTTCTGGCAAGTATCTTGCTTGAATAAGTAGACTATAGATATGATGGCATGTAAACGACTGAAATTATTCTGGTGTAATTATGATTTATATAGTAGGCTGATTGAAAGTTGTATAGTTCAACTTAGAACGTAGAAATCAGGAGTTTCCGGACATTTACAATTCCTGATAATCTTCTTGCTCCATCCTTTCTTTCATTCGATTTCCTATCCTTCAGTGATGAAAAGAAAATAGAAATTGTGTCGAATATTCATAATATTCGAACGTATAGAAGCTGAGATATCGTCATAAATGTTATAGTTTGTTGTGTCGGTCAAAAAACAGCATATATCTTCAGCAAAACACTTCATTACAACATGAAATAGACGTCAGATTTTTGAAGCAAATATGGAATTTTAACCACCAACCACGAAAAATAATGAAATTTCCATTTATTTAATGAAAGGAAAAACTTCAATACTTTCACGCATTTTTGACCTTCTTTTGAGATTTACGCTTCAGGTTGTTTCCACATCCGGAGACTAAAATCTTTTGCCGATGACTACCTATTCATTACCTTTCAAAAATCATCGCTTACACGCTTCTCGTTTTTCGCCCTAAGGCTAGTACACCTTTTGTCGACGAGTTTTATGTTTCCGACTACTTTTGTTGTAGAATATAAGGTCGAATACCGCACAGTTGCAGATGTATTGGGCCATATGTACAGGCTAATTCGAAATTTGATCTAGATATTTGAAGAGGAAAAATGAATGATAATTTGGAAAACTAAAAAAATGCATATGTAGCAATAAACAAGATAATTCTCAGTTTATGAATGAATTACTGATGAAAAAATTTAGCGAGGGGTTTCGAAACCCGCAGTATCAATTACAAAATGTTATTTCATGTTTTTTAGTTTCGAACCTATAATTTATTTTCCACTTAGTTTCATAGACTCTGAGGTTTTCTGAATATGAATCACATATCTATTTCTTCTTTTCTGTAGAGAAACAAGTGACATTGAAACATTTTCATCGATTTTGTGATTTCAGTCATTAAAATTATTTACACAATGTGGCAACCGCGTATCATGGTCCAAGCGTGATAATTCAGTCCGTAGGTAGATAAACGTGAAAAATATTCCTTCAGTCGGTTATTAAAGCTCACCTTCTAGATCTTTTCAACATGAAACCACGTTCCATAGCGTATAACCGATTTAGCAATATTTGTTTTTCATTAAGTTGTGACTTGAGTAAATCAGAATTTATTTCAATTAACTCCCAATTGAACTATTGATGGTAGCGGCTTCCAAATCAGTCAGAAGAAATTCAATTTATAAACATCAATCAACGGTGCCATTAGCTTCATTAAGATTTACTGCTCTCTAGAAATTCTTACTGAACACTTCATACAATACTGAATCATTTCGAGCGAGAGAAAGGGTCCTTTGTTTCATCATCATAATTTTTTTACTTTATGATTACGAGTACGAGTAATAAAAAATGTCGTTATAAGGCTTATCGTGTTAATACCCTTAATAATGCGTTGTCACCATATTGAATTTTTATCTTCATAAACATTCTTGAGTGTTTTGTCTATGGAATTTTTGATTTGATGAGCTCCTCAAACACGGTTATCAAGGTGAAGAGATAAATATTCAAGGAAGGAAATAGTGATAGCTTGTCAAAATATGCGCTGTTGTCGCTGGTTTCCTTTTTCAGCAATATTTTTAGAAAACAAGTGGAAGGCACGCAATATTTCGCATTTTTTTTAAATATTTTTTCAACTGAATGCATGATATTTTAAGAATAATAGGTCGAAATTTCAGGTAGGTATTAGCAAAATTTACGAAATTATGGGTATTATGATACTCATCGGATATTTATCCAATTGTAGATAGGATAATTGATTTTTATCATTTATTTTTTTTATCGAGGACTCGTATATTGGAGAAGACCCAATACATGACTGAAAGTACAAAAAATATCATGAATCATAGATTTCTATTTGAGAAAATATAATATTAGGTCACAATTTTAAATTCAATAGTTTCTTGAAAATTTTCTATGTGCCACTGGATTGAACCGAATGTGCCATGAGAATGTAGAATGTTATTCTTTTAACTTGACCAACAACCAATATATTCAAACGTGTCAAAAATACGAGAAATCCAGCATTAGGCTGGGAGGGGCATTACAATTCTTTTCGAGTCATATTTTTCAATACTTAGGGAAAATTCCACACATTCTTATAATATTATACTTTTATTATACTTTTCCATAAAAAAATATCAACCGTGTCGCCTCAAAAATTGCACAAAAACATCCTTCCTTTTGTTTGTCTATGCATTTCCAAACTTGCTGCTGTTCTCAAGATCATGTGACATATGTCAAAATGGATCTCAAAAAAATATTTGTTGTAGGACTGTTATATCAAGAAAATTCATCGTTCTTCCAGACAATACAGGCTATTCTAATCGATTCATCAAAAAACTCTTCACTTGATCAGTCAACCAATATTTCGACCCTAAACGTAATAAAGGGGCAACGATGACCTCTAAGGACCCTCACAATCCTCTTGAGATTTCCCTTATTCCACTACACTGCTACCCGTGACACGTGATCTCTCATGCACATCCCAGTAGAGTGTTCTGTTTATCGGCGAAATAGATATTTGAGGGTCAATTCGTCGATAGCAACTTCATCGGAATTATTCGTTGTCGACGGTTCTACGAAATTGTTTGTAAATATGTCAATAATGATGAGATAAATTATATTTGTTTTTGATACACAAACACTGATCTGTGATTCGAATTATTTTTAAGAACGCAATGATCAACTAACGACCAATATGTGAGGGTTTTCGAGAAGTATCATATGGTTTTGTAATAAAATGGGAAAAATTCTTCTCTTCCCCTTAAAAGATCACATTTGGGAAAAGCCTGCATATGAAATCCACAGGAGAAATCACACTTTCGTACATTTTATATACATAATATTTTGAAAAGGCTGTCACGGCAAGAACTGAATTCATATCGGAAATTTTAGACGTCACATTCAAAGCTTGCCTGTTGAAATGAGAATATGAAATTTTTCGAACCGTCAGATTTAAATGTAATTTTCTCAATAACAATTCATTATAGAGAGTTCAAAATGTGGATATGATTTGAGGGCATAAAAAAGTTCTACAAGAGTGGAAAATAATATGCTGCGTGTTCTGTTTAAGTTTTTGCTAATCTCTTGACTTGATGGTAATCCAGAAAACGTCTCGTATCCAAGACGAGACTTCCACTGTATTCAGTCATCTCAGCCATCCTTTTCTTCGTACCCCACGAATGGATTGACTTATTTATCACTGTTGACGTTGTTTTGGTTGCATTCATAGTGCATCGTAAGATCATCTTTTTTTTTTCTCGATCTAGTTTGACAACATCGCAAGAAAAAAGGAAAGGCAGAATTTTTATACTAAATTCGTTGGTGGAAGAATATAGAGGGCGTTTCATTTAAAAAGTAACTGAATATTGTCTCGCCTAGGCTGAACACCTTGTGTATCTTCACCTCGAAATATTTCAGGGTTATTTTCTGCTTCCACACATTAATGGGCCACGCTGTATAATTTCGTTTCATGCTTGTCGATGAACCTTCCTGCCCAACTAACAGTTTTTCATAACAAGACTTGGACTATTCCAAAAATCACACCCTACTACGCCACTGACGTTACAAGAAATAAATGCCACCTCGATGAAAGCTTACATCGGGGCTGTTTATTTTCGAGTCTTTGCCGCCTAACCTCAAAAGACCGATGTGATAGCGATGGATCAAAAAAATACAAATACCACAGCTTAGACGACGTTGTCGCCGTGTCACGTGACATCTCCTGAGGAATTACACACTTAACACTGATTTCGGCTTCTTAGAGGGCGGTTAGATTAAACGACCCTCGAATGTTTTGATGGCAAGTAGCTCTTACACATGTTTTCGACATTCTCAAAAACACCGTACTATTACTGCCTATTCAAACATTTTGCAGTGATACTTCAGTTTCGTTTTCAGATAACGTCGATGGAATTTCAGTAGTCTCACTTCAATGCAGCAATGTCGAGTTCTGATTTTGATTCCTCCAAAGCATAAATAAATTATACTTGAGAAAGGTTGGAAAACATGCTCTTAGCAATAATCGAATTATGAAATAGAAAATGAATCTTAGTGCATGAAAAAAATTACTGATGATAAAATAAAAGCACTCCACGAATATTAACTTTCTTAATAGTAATTTGGTTGAACTAAGATTTTTTTTTACTTTTCAGTTTAATTCTTGTTAAAATTGTTAATTGACTTTTCTTCTCTTATGAACTTTGACGTGTTTTATTCTGAAAACTCTGAAGAACCCTTCCGCTATGTCTAGAAACTTGGTAATTCGTTGAATATGTTCGTAACATTCAATCCACTTTGAGGGCCAGCTCCAAGAATCCAAATATAATTCACCGTAAGACTCTCGAAAACGATTTATTTTTTTTTCAATATTTAGAGTCGCCGGCCAAAAACAGAAGTTAGTGGGTCTTATAGAGGGACATAAAAACTACTCCTCCGTATTTTTTCGTTACATTCAATCCACTTTGAGGACCAGCTCCAAGAATCCAAATATAATTCACCGTAAGACTCTCGGAAACGATTTATTTTTTTTTTCAATATTTACAGTTGCCTGTCAAAAACAAAAGTTGATAAGTTTCATGAAGGGATGTAAAAACTTCCACCGTCAGCGGTGTCTTTCACATCGACTCCAGCTGTAGACCTTATAATTTCTAAACTGTCCACTCCGATTCAAAATAAAACCCAATTTTTTATATGAATATATCACATATATTCAGATCTGTAATGATCATTCGTAGGAAAAGGAAATGTGATGATTGAATAATTTATCCGAAACATCAGGTTATTTTGTCATAATAACATTTAAAAAAATGTCAAAAATCCAACTTTTATTCGAATTCTACATAACATGATAAATAACAACTTTAGGAATAGAAACTCAACATCCGATTGAACATTCTATGAATAATAAATTGATAACATATACAGGGTGTCCCCTCTCAATTGGAAAAAACTTCTGGGGCATATTGAGGAACCATAGACAAGCAGTTTGAGATAAGAGACTGATGTCCGGAAGTGCATGGTTTTCAAAATACATGGTGTCAAAGTTTTTTTCAAAAAACTTTTATTTATCAATATTTCAAAGACACGTTAACCGATTTTATTGAAATTTGCCAGTGATGTAAGCTTTAATAAGACGCTCAGTTAGCACTAATTAAATGTTAATTATGACTTCCAGTGGCGCCCCGGGGGACAGTGTCACGAATAAAAATGACAAAAAATGTACGCTGCTGACTTTTTTGAAAAATTTTATATATTTTTCAATAAGCTCAGTTGAAAATACAACTTTTTTGTCACCTGATATTTTTTCGTATCTCTCTCCGTTTTTGAGAAAAAATTTTTATTAAAAACTTTATTGAAAGGTTCATTATCTGAAAATCTAAAACAAAACAATGTTGTCATGGTAACACATGAACATGTCAAATTTTAGTAAAAAAAAATGAATCGTTTTGAATTAGCCGAGCTTGCAGATATGCATCTCTTGTATGGGGAAGCGCGGGGTAATTCTTTGTTAGCACAACGGTTGTACGGGCAGCGGTTCCCAAATCGTGAATTGCCAAACCATAAGATTTTTATCAAAATTCATCAAAATCTACGGGAGACCGGCTCATTCGTGGTAAGTATTGCAGAAATGGCAACTTTCTGTGTTTTTTTTTTCTTGCGCGTTTCTGTTTTACAACCAATCTAAGAGGCTTTGTTATCTTTGCAGCCTATTCGAGGATTTGCAAGGAAGTTTCCGATCAAAGATGCCCTTGAGGATGAAGTCATGGCACGCATTCAGAATGAGCCCAACACTAGCACTCGTCTGATTGCGTCGCAACTTGATTGCAGCAAAAATAATGTCCATCGAGTATTGAAAATCCACGATCTCTATCCATTTAAACTGCAAAAGGTGCAGCATCTACTGCCTGACGACGCTCCTCGGCGACCCGAGTTCAGCGAGTGGTTGCTCCGTCAAGCGGATGAAAACGCTGATTTTTTAAGTATAATCTTCACGAGCGATGAAAAAGGCTTTTCGCGCGAGGGGACATTCAATCCTCGTAATAACCACGAGTGGAGCGAATAAAATCCCCATGCTACGCACATCAGAGGATATCAGCAGAAGTTTGGTGTTAATGTTTGGGCAGGTATTCTTGGCGACCATTTGATTGGGCCGTACGTTCTACCTGATCACCTCAACGGGAATAACTATCTAGTTTTTTTGCGAGATATTCTGCCCGAGCTGCTGGAAGATGTACCCCTCCAGTTGCGTAGAGAGGCCTGGTTCCAACACGATGGTTGTCCAGCGCATTGTGCGCGCACCGTGAGAGGTTACCTCGACCAAACCTACAACAACAGGTGGATTGTTAGAGGTTGTCCCGTCCCTTGGCCAGCAAGGTCGCCGGACTTGGCCCCCCTGGACTTTTTTCTTTGGGGCGAAATGGAACGGTTGATCTATGCAACTCCTGTGCCGACCATGGAGGACCTAGTTGCCAGAGTTGTGGTGGCAGCGGAATTTATCGCGAACAATCCAGGCGTGTTTGCTCGGGTGCGTGAATCCTGGATCGACAGGTGCAGAAAATGCATCGAAATGCATGGTGGACACTTTGAGCATTTGCTCCACTAATTAATAATAAATTATTTGTAAAAAAGCCTCCTTGTTTTTCTTTCTAATAATAATGAACCTTTCAATAAAGTTTTTAATAAAAAAATTTTCTCGAAAACGGAGAGAGATACGAAAAAATATCAAGTGGCAAAAAAGTTGTATTTTTAACTGAGCTTTCTAAAAAATATATAAAATTTTGAAAAAAAGTCAGCAGCGTACATTTTTTGTCATTTTTATTCGTGACACTGTCCCCCGGGGCGCCACTGGAAGTCATAATCAACATTTAATTAGTGCTAACTGAGCGTCTTATTAAAGCTTACATCACTAGCAAATTTCAAGGAAATCGGTTAACGTGTCTTTGAAATATTTATAAAAAAAAGTATTTTGGAAAAAACTTTGACACCCTGTATTTTGAAAACCATGCACTTCCGGACATCAGTCTCTTATCTCAAACTGCTTGTCTATGGTTCCTCAATATGCTCCAGAAGTTTTTTCCAATTGAGAGGGGACACCCTGTATATACCGGGTGGATGGAACATTAGACGTATCTGGAGAACAGAAAGACAGATCATTTCGAAAATTTGTAAGCGTGGATAATCGAACTTGCTCTATCCGTCTAGGATATTTTCATTAATACAGTGTTGCCGCTTGTATAAGAAAGTAGTAGCTACTTTGTTATTTCAAATAGAACACCTCGTATATTATATCATTTTTGGAATCCTCATGAGATTCCTCACAATTTTCCCACCTAATTCCCTATACCTATCCCTGACAATTTCCGAGATAAAAATTATTTTGTCAAATTTTTGTGTAAAACCTGACCATTGAAAAATATCAATTTTTTCCCAATGCAAATTCACAAAATATTGCAATTTGGGTTATAGCTGCATAAGACCATCAAGTATTCTGTCGATGAACTGGATCTCAGTTTCAGCATACAGGGAGGCTCAGAAGTGAGTGTCATCCGGGCACTCATGAAAATGAGTGCAACTCCATTTTTTTAAATGGAACACCCTGTATATTATCACTTATTCGAAAAGCTATAACATTTTCCATTCTAATTGAGTATACTTTTCCTATACCTATCTCGTACAGTTTGTTAGTTATGATCATTTATGTTATGAATTCGTCTTCAATAAAATAAATATTGGATAGTGCTTAAGATAGTAGAAAATAATCACTTATTCGAAAAGCTATAACATTTTCCATTCTAATTGAGTATACTTTCCCTATAGCTATCTCGTACAGTTTGTTAGTTATGATCATTTATGTTATGAATTCGTCTTCAATAAAATGAATATTGGATAGTGCTTAAGATAGTAGGCTATGAACTTCATTCTGACAGAGAACTAACATGTTATTCCTTCATTCTTATCCTGTATTCAAGATGCATGGGTGTAAAAATACTATGGCAGAAAATTATCACTTGAATGCGGTTTAGATGGATTTATTCCATTTATGGTCAATGTAACAAAAATATCAGTAGAACATGCACATAGTTCAATGAAAAGGATAAAGTGATTTATTTACCTCGGATGAATACGAAGAAACTCATCAGATTGAAGAGCAATTTCGAAATGTTTTTGAAATCTTTCTAGATTTATCAATACACACATGTTTGACTTTGAAACTTTTAGGTTTTCATGATGATATAAGCATTTAAAAATTTCCCTTCAATCTAATGAATTTTCTCGAATTCGTTCGAGGTAAATTAGCATACTTTTCATCAAACTCGCTGCTTGTTCTACTGATATTCTTGTTAAACCGCATTCAAGTGAATATTTTCTGCCATAGTATTTTTACACCCATGCATCTTGAATACAGGATAACAATGAAAGAATAACATGTTAGTTCTCTTTCAGAATGAAGTTCATAGCCTACTATCTTAAGCACGAATCACGAATCACCCTGTATACAATCCAAAGTATCATCAGGTTTGAATATCACATTATGGTCATGTTCATGTATATATTATTCTCTCAAATATACCGGGTGAGTCAGTCGTGCGTTCTGCGTGCGTATGCACGATAACATCCTTATTTAGCCTTCTCCTAATGAAGGTAATGAATAATCAAAGGAATATTGAGAATTGTTGAAAACGAATGAATTTTCATTAGTCAAAGACCGCACACCTGAAACATCACCTGTTCCTCTCCTATATCGACCGTACTATAAATCGTTTCCGTGAGTTACGGTAAAGTATATTTCGATCCTTGGAGCTGGCCCTCAAAGTGGATTGAATGTAACGAAAGAATACGGAGGAGTAGTTTCTATGTCCCTCTTTAAGACCCACCAACCTCTGTTTTTGGCCAGCCACTCTAAATATTTGAAAAAAAAACTAATAATTTTCGAGCCATACAATAAACTATATTTCTATCCGTTAAGCTAACCCCTTAGACTAGATGAAATGAAACAAAAAAAATCGTTTCCATTTATATGACTGACTAATTCTTGTTTCTGGCTGCCTCAGAGGAACCCAAAAAATCAATCGGACAGACGAGAATCGGGTCTAGCTGAGTTCGTAAAATTATATTCGACCGTGGTGGAGCGCGGCTTGGAGCTGGCCGGCCGGGAGCTAACATCACCAACGTGAAGAAATGTTAACAATATAAATATGGATTTGACAACAATTCTCAAATGGAGATCCAAATACTAAGTGGGTTTCAATGCAAACAAAACACAAGCATGTCTTTTCTCCAAAAAAACCGACCTCACAATGCCCAACATAAGCTTGTCAGAGGTGACCATACCTTTGAAGTCATCCATCTCAGGGAGGTGTTCCCCGAGGCATATGACCTTCAGAAATTTAAAGAGAACACCAATTCCTACCTCCTTTTTCTCGATTCTCACGATGTTCTCTGAACATTACAGGATGTCTCTTTTTCGTGGGAAGTTTAATATAAAAAAAAGAGATACCTGTCCCACATCCTTACCTCATATATCATATCCTTTTTGTTCTTAGGAAAAAATCTGAACTATAAACAGAATGCATCCTCTGAATATTCTGGGCTATTCAGGAAACCTAGGATATCAACTTCACCCTGTCTCCATATATTGAATCTGAGAAGACAATTAAAATAAACTCCTGAAGAATAACCAGAAACATTCGTCGACTCGACTAGACTCGTCATTTGTCAAAATTGAGCAAAACTGCTAAAATAAAACGATCTCGTATATCAGTATACTCAATTGATGAAGCATTTCATAGTGTGACAGAGTTTCTAAATGTGATTGAGGTGAATTTGTCTATACTGTAGGGTTGGAATTGTTATTCATATTAGTTATACTTATCAATTTGTTCACTTTATTCAATTGGTTCGGGGAAGTTTACATACTATATGATTCTTTACTGCATGGTATGTATTCTTTTGCAGTGAATGAAATGATTTGATTTCAATTTGATAGAGTTTGACGTGATATATTATTCGTCCCGTCGACTCATCAGCCTAGGATATCTTGGGATAATGAGTTTATAGTTTTTCTTATAAGCAATATACCCGCAACCCCGAGGAAATAGCTTTTCTAATCGTCAACTCTGCCATCCATCGAGTGGCAGGGAAGCATTATTTATATAATTTATATTTTTACCAACAAAACATTTCTGAAATACCTGAAATACACGAATTTCACCGAATAATTAATCTTACCTAAGATGCACCCGCTTGGATGAATTTCTACCCGATTTATCTTCCAACCCCTCACGACAAGATGCGGAACCTTGTGACGTGTTTACAAATGGAGCTGTCAAAGGAGAGAACATGGCAGCGAACATGTAAAGCACAGAATTTATCACGTGTGGGGGTGTACAAAGAAACCGGTCGGCGGAAAAATAAATAAATCCACTCTCAGATGTGAGGGGAGGGGGTAAGGAAATCACTTCCTTGAGGTGTGTAGCTCGGACGAGTTGATGATCGGAGGTGTTCGTTTTCAAGGGATTAGATAGTCTTTTTCTGGAATAACACGTTTTGTTTGTGTCTTGAACACAACTCACTGAAATGTCTCAGTCTAATTCTCACTGATAGGATCAATTAAATATGAATGTTATATTGTTTCTTAGATTTTCACGCGAAAACTACTCAATCGGTGATCGCGAAACTTTGTACAAAGTGGTCAGATAAATATGGTGAGTGCTATATCTCAGAAACTAGTCGTCGTAGAGACTCACGATGAAGAATTTTATGACCCGAGTGGCCAAAATGGAAACCTGAAAATTATGGTCATTTTTGAAGGATAGCCGCCAAGGGGCATCATCGTCATCTAAAAAGTTCAGAGTGATTTTACGCCGAAATTTGCCAGTAAACTCATCGAATACATATATACATGTTGAAGTGGACCCATCATTCATTCTTTACATGGAAATTTAGTGAAACAATACTAAAATAACGTAATGGAAACCGTATCTCGATATCTATTCCTATATTGAAGGATGAACATTTTGGTATGTATCATAATAACTGAAACATTTTTTGATTTTTCGGTTATACTATTTTTATTTCAAAAACGTTTGTGAATATTTTGAGGCACAATGAACAAATAATTGCAGAGTATGGCGTGAAGGCCATGAAATAAAAACCAAAAGCCGAAAATATCCAAATAACATTTCAACTGACAAAGCAATAAGTTTCTTTTGCAGATACATGTAAACGTTCGTTATTGGAAATTTTTAGACTGCTACTATTTGGTTTTACATGTAGCCCAAATGACTCACACTCTGATCGACAGATTAACTATTGTCATTGGATTTCGGACGTTTTGACGGAAAATAGAGGATTTTCACATATTTGAACCATTATTTCAATATTCTAGGTCTCTATGGATTCGATAGATCAAAGCTCTTTCTGACAAGATGAAATTTGTTGAAATCCGTTGTGTCGTTTAGGAGTTACAGTTTTTTATTTGAAAGAACATTGAATCAGCTTTCACCAATGATTTTCAAGGGTTACTTTTCATTGGAAAAAATGGTTCATCAGAACATTTGAGAATCCAAATACCCTAATACCATCTAGCATTCCAGTAAAGAAGTTCAAAAACCCTAATACTGCCATATCATCGCACTGTATTAACGACGGTCACGATAATATGAATATACAGGTATTGTACTAATAATGGCAATAATAATAATAATGATAATAACAACAAAATAACATCGAACTACTAACTGGCATTAGGACAGATGTTCTCAGAAACGGAGGGTAATCTCTTGGCTATGCAATGCTAGGTCATTCAAAGAAGAAATTAACTGAAACGTGTTGTCAAATACCCCACTGTGCGAGACGATATGGATCTCGAACACAAGAAACAATACAACATCTAACAGGAGGATGCCAAGTATTCGCTGCGAGTGAATACAAGAAACAGCATGATTCATCAGAAAATATACTCCGTTAGGAATTGGCGAAGAACTGAAGCTGCTTCAGTCAGACGATATTCCCTACTACGAATAAAATCTAATATGAAACCTACATAAAAATTTCTTATCGTTTCGGAGTACTAACCTCATGGCTGAATGGGCATTAGAGAGACGTTCACAACAGTAAAAAAATATACAGCGTGTCCCATTGAAAATTCTTAAGATCAAAACGATCCAAAACGTGACGTTGTAACAACGTTGCAGCTTGCTTGAAATGTGTGATATTATCAACGGTATATATCTACCAAATTTCAATATTGTTCTCCAAATAGTTTTCGAGATATATACTGCCCAAAACCATGTGGGCCACCCGGTATAGTTATCATATTTAACAAATCAATTGATAGATGACAGCTTATGGGCAACACTGTCACATTCAAGTTATTACTCGGAAAATTTAATGTCACTGACTCATCAAATCAAACGGTCTTCGTAGTGAAATCTTCGATGTCTACCAAACATTTCGGGCATGGCTAGATGACTAAGCATTGAATAATTCTTCCATAATGTTGAGACCGCTCTCACTGACAATCTGAGAGAATTACCAGCTCATGAAAAGAATGCCGAATGAGACCCTCCTTTGAGTAATCCCCTCACAGTCGTTTAATCCATCGACATTCTAAAGAACAATCCCCGAGAATGTAATCACTAAATCATTGTTTCAAGTGGGATTAACAAATGACTATGCATGGGCGATTCTAAACATTTCGAGGAGACGAGAGGTAGTCATCAGAAGCTTATAGGAAATGAAAGGAACACATTTTCACGCCCATATCATGAACCTACTGCTTTCGAATTGTTTTCGAGCACATGTACATCATCTGGACGTCGAATGGACGTATTATGTGGACTTCGAGACATTCGATTAGATACGAAAAATGTATAATGGACGTTCTGTGATCATTCGTTTCAATCAGTCATTGGAAACACGATGAATATTTTTCACTCGAAAAGTGTATGATGGAAGCCATTCACTTCTACAGAACATTTCTTGAAAATAATGAGGAATGAATTGTTCATCCAGAAATGCACTTTAATTCATAGTGAACGATATTATTGTCATTATTATTATTATTATTATAAATAAATACAGTGAAAAGAATCACACCATCAACCACCTGCTGACACTGTCCGGTGTGCCAACTTGAGCATTTGAAAAGATACAGACATTTGAGAAATTCGAGAAAATTTGCACTTTGTGACAGCTTTTTCACGTTTGTCGCTACAAATCTTAACTTTCGATTATTTTTTCTTTTTGTTATGGAATGGTGAATAATGTATATGTAAACTCTTGCTTGAAATGTGATGCCAACTGGTCCAACTTGGGAGAAAATTCCACTTTTCTGCCAACCAAGAACTGTTAAAACAATATACTATACTAGTTCCCCCTGATAGCACCTGTTATACTTTGGAAAACATCGACGATTAATAAAAAGCTCAATCACAATTATAATTTCAGTAGATTGAATTACATGGAAGAATATAAACAATTGCGTGCATACATTCAATTACGCCACATCATCATATTACAATCTAATGGCATCCGCTGACTGAATTGCAGTATGAAATTTTGCTTCGCTGAAAGCAGACACAAAACACCAAAATGTTCTCAAGAATAATATTGTTTTTGGTTGTAGCGTTGCTTGGTTCATCCAACACCCAAGATATTGACGATAATCAAGGTGATATAAAGAAGACAGACGTTATGGACCAAAAACCCATGGAGATGATATCAGACCCAGTAGAAAACTCGAAGAAATCACCTGAATCGTCATTCAAAGAGCCCCTGCGATTCGTGAATTTATTTTCCGATGTGCTTACGGAATTGATGAACGATACGGTAGCCATGGCAAACATGATGAAAACCCGGAAATCTGCTGCGAGTTCCCCATCTTGGGAAGCCAACATTGGAATAATGGTGATCTTGGTAGTTGCTATGGTTTTCATGTAAAATCTTGAATATGCACATACCTGTCGGATGTTTTGAATAAACAACTATTAGATGCGATTGTCTTTTTGTAAGGTGGGTTGAAAAATTGATAATTTTTTTATCAATCAAACACTGGAACTAGATTTTTGATCATGATTATGGTCAAAGTTTCTATTTGCAAGATAGAAAATGGAATCAGGGTGAAATGAATAGACGAAGAAACGAACATTGCGTCAGGCAGTCAGGTAAAAATAGTCGTGTTTCATATTATCAGTATCGAATTCGATTTCTCCGAATATTAAGTAGTGGCTGATATTTTCATTTGCTCATTTATGTGCAGCAAAATTGATTAGAATGATTGATATTTTCAAATGATCACGAAATGTATGATTTTTCAATTTCAGTATTTGCAATATAATGTTATGCTATCTAACTAAGTTCAGATCATGAAAACAATATTGTTGTAGCTTTTTATCACCTTTCGCTGTTTCAGGTCGTTTAGCAGCTATGACGTCACAACGCTGTCCGAATTTCCGAGTGATTTCTGAACGCAACGCATCCTGACTTTGTATATTGGCAACATCACTTCAATTCTGGTCAGGAACACAATGGTATTGATACCAATGACATGAAACACGACTATTTGTACTTGACTGACTGCTCAATACCTGCTCATTTCACCCTGATTTCATCTCATAGTTCGATATTATAAACAAAAAAACGATGTTCGAAGGTTATGAATTCTTCTCACCAGTGCTGGCATAATATTTCCCAGCATAGCCAATTGTTGACCGGAAGTTGTATTTTTTGACTATGGTTTGATTGAAAAGTATCATTTGAGTCTTCGATAGTGAAAATGATACTTTCAAGTGATGATGCCGAAAAAATTTTACGAGGATAGTACGATATTGAAATTTGGCAGTTATACAGGGTGGGGCACCACATACGACACGGTCTCTGTAAACCAAACCATTGAATATATCGAAAATTTCTTCTTTTCATTATCTGTATATTCATTGAGGCTGCAAGAGGAAATTATTTTGGAGTATACAGGGTGGCTCATGAAATTGTGACATATCAAAGATGGGTTTTTTTAAATGGTATTTTGTTGCAGTTTTGGATAGTTCAGAGGAAAATAATATGATTTCATAAAAGGTACCATGTACCTAACTATAACCGTTTTCGAGTTATTGTTTTCTTTTTGAAAATGCAGGGTACAATTGGAGACTGAATAAAATCGAAATGAATGGAAACCATCCTTCATATTTTCCAATGTGGTTGGAGGAGTGTCGTCAATCCCATTTTTCAAATATCTCCATGAAATAAATCAAGGCAAGTCAAATCTGGCGATCTCGCTGGCCAATTTCGTGGTCCTCCCCTACCAATCCAAATTTGCTTAAAGCACATATTCTAAAACTGTCGGACAGTGAATTTGAGATGGATATGGATCTAAATAACAGTAAAATGTTCGATCAAGTGAAGTATAATACCTGTCGATGAGAATTCTGTTACCAAATCAAATAAATATCGTTTCACAGCTCTCTTGATTCAAAGAATGCATTGAAATGATAACTACTATTATATATATTGAAAACTATTCAAGCTAGGTATAGGGAACCTCAATATGGAATGAAAGATAATCGAATTTTGTATTGTTCAGATCAAAAAAATACAGGGTGTTCCATTTAAAATAACAAAGTTATTTGCGTTTGAAATCATAAAAAAGTGACAATGAATTTTGAACGTCCTGTATAATATTGGGAAACGGGTTCTACCGGAATCAATAGCCTGAAACCTCTACAATGCTTGGTCAGAATTGGAAGGGATGGTTTCCAAACATTTCCATGTTATTCAGTCTCCAATTGAACCCTGCATTTTCAAAAAGAAAACAATAACTCGAAAACGGTTATAGTAAGGTACCTCGCATGAAATCGTATTATTTCCCCCTGAACTATCCAAAACTGCAACAAAATACCGGGTGTTCCATTTGAAAAAACCCAACTTTGATATGTCGCACTTTTTTGAGTCACCCTGTATACTTCAAAATAATTTCCTCCTGCAGCCTCAATAAATACACAAATGATGAAAAGAAGAAAATTCCGAAATATTCAATGGTTTGGTTCACAGAGACCGTGTCGTATGTGGTGCCCGACCCTGTATACCGTTGGTAATATTACACATTTTGAGAAAGCTGCAACGTTCTTACAACGTCATATTTTGGATCACGTAGTATCTAATTCCAAGCCCGTACACTACTAGAAAGCTATTTAAGCGAGAGAACACAATATCTCAACATCGATGGGTGTGAAAGTGTGGTTAGAACCATTACATATGGTGTACCTCTGGGTACTGTTCTTGGTCCAGTACTGTTCACTATACATATAAATAGTGTACTATCATTAGGCACAGCTGGTAGAGTCATAAGTTTTGCAGACGATACAGCTATACTATACAGTGCGTCCATAAAGTAACGCATAAATTCATTATTGGCTAAATGAACAATTAAATTAGGAATTCCCAAAACAGGTCGATTTTTGATTTCAATTTACTATTATTTCAAATCATAATCTAATATAGAGGGTGAACCACTTTCGTGTAATGACGTCATCACCATTTTTTTCAAATGGAACCCCCCTTTTTTTCAGTTTCCAAATTGCCTTTGCTGAGCTGATTCCAAAAATGTATAATATGTTGCTTCAAATTGGTACAGGGTGGGCAAAAATGCAAAAAAAAAGTATGAAAATATTAAATGAATAATAATAAATATAAATACAATCACATATTGATTCATACGTAGTATGACGCACTGATTCCGAAAATATGGATATTTGAACTCGTAGAGAATCAGGAACCTGAGAAAATCGCGAGAACCCAATCGGAAAATTTCGAAGTTGGTTTTTCGACCTCAATTCATAGTGATTCTTAGGTGTCTTGATGCGATGATTCTGAAAATATGGTCATTTGAACTTTTCTGGCGAATTTGATTTTCAAAATAATCCGTATTATCAGGGTCCCCCGGATTATTAGGGTCCCTCGTATTATTCTGGGTCTACCGGATTATTTCGGGTCCTTTCTGGATTATTCCAAGTCTCCTGGATTATTAGGGTTCCCCAGACCATTCCGGGTCCCGCGGATTATTAATCACATAGTGATTCTTACGTATTTTGACGCGCTGCATTTTTGCCCACCCTGTACCAATTTGAAGCAAAATATTATACATTTTTGGAATCAGCTCAGCATGGGCAATTTGGAAATTGGAAAAAAGGGGGGGTTCCATTTGAAAAAAATGGTGATGACGTCATAACACGAAAGTGGTTCACCCTGTATATTAGATTATAATTTGAAACAATAGTAAACTGAAATCAAAAATCGACCTGTTTTGGGAATTCCTAATTTTATTGTTCATTTAGCCAATAATGAATTTATGCGTTACTTTATGGACGCACTGTATAATGCAGCCACGTGGGATGAGTTGAAAAATGTTGCAGAAAATGATTTCAAATTAATAAAAAAATGGTTTCAACACAATCAGATAACACTTAACGTAGACAAAACTAAATATATGACCTTCACATCATATAGATCGGGACTTCCAAATATTGGACACCTCAATATTGATGATGACACAAAAATCCCAGAATTAAACAATATCAAATACCTCGGTATAATTATTGATTCCCATCTCAAATGGGATTTTCAAACTAAATCTATCGTCAATAAACTCCGAGGACATTTGTCAAAATTCAAATATATGAGAGAATTCTTGGACATAAAGCATTTGAAGATTATGTATTTTTCCCTAGTACAGTCGCAGCTGAGTTACGCAATCTCTGCATAGGGCGCTGTGAGTAATACCCACCTAGAAAATTTGAATGTAATTCAAAGATGGATATTTCGGATAGTTTTTGGGAAACATTCTTGATATTCAAATGACAATCTCTATAAACTATGTAATTCAATGAATTTAAGACAAATTTATTTCCTAAAAGTTTTGCTCTACATGAAAAAATATGAAAATTTTCTGAATCGTTCTGAGCATACCCACAGTACAAGAAATGAAGATAAGACTTACCTCCTATCTAAGCGGGAAAAAACTGTCGGACAGCGATGTTTAGACTACTTGGGTCCAAATTTTATGAACAATGTACCTGTTGATCTTCAATATATGAAGAGGATCGCAACATTCAGGCATGGATTGAAAGAATGGATTATGTCTAGAGTGTTTTTTTCTAACATCATTGATAATGTCATATGAACTTGCGTATATGTGTGTGTTTGTGGATGTGTGTGTGTGTGTGTCTGTATGTTTTGTTGCGATCTGTGGCTCTTCGTGAGAATGTTAATGCAGTGCCCGGGATTAAAATGTTTTCCATGAAACCTGGCCAAGACTATACTGTTGTAAAGGTCCCTCTTATGCTCGTTCAGCCATAATTTTTTTGTAGGTAAGTACTCCGAAACGATAAACAAATTTTAATAAAGGTTTCTTAATTGAAAAACAAAGATGGCTTAGAAACATGAAATATTTGGAATAGAATAACACTCTCATAATAGTAAGCTCAAATTGATTTCCATTTTCAGTAATGCAGCATTCAAATCTTCTAAGTAAATTTCTTGTGCATGCTGCTTGAATCATTTCTGGTGTAACAGATTGGCAGCTGCCCTAATTCCGTTTTTCAAATCTTAAATCATCTACATCGTTAGAAGCTGTAAGATACACTAATCCTTTTAAATATTCCCAAAGAAAAAAAATCTTACGGTGT
This sequence comes from Plagiodera versicolora, assembly GCA_037013635.1. Taxonomy (NCBI): domain Eukaryota; kingdom Metazoa; phylum Arthropoda; class Insecta; order Coleoptera; family Chrysomelidae; genus Plagiodera; species Plagiodera versicolora. The sequence goes on along the minus strand of CM072991.1, from coordinate 1,979,142 downwards.
TATATCTGGTGAACGAGCTGGCCAAAGTATTGTACTATTTCTCCCAATCCATCCTTCTTGGAAATACACATTCAGAAGCATAAACTATCAAGAGATGGTTAACAAACATTTGCAACTTTAGTAGCTACCAAGACCTTTAACAACTGGAATATTTTATTACCCATAATAATCAGTGTACTCTACAGAGTTTACAGTGGACCGTAGTGGACAAATATGAAAAATCACCATTCTGTACCTTACAAATAAACATATCTCATCGTCAATCAATGTATATTCTTTATGTGATTGTTTGACATTAATCTGAGCTCAAACTATCATTTAATATAAAATGCCATTCTCGAGAACAAAAAAAAATTAAAACTTTCATAGTAAAGATTCTAGAGAATCGGAAAATTCATCACGTAATGTATTAACTAAGTCCAATGAGAAATAAAAAGTTTTCCAATTACATCTGTAGAACCGTTAGGAACAGATTGATTATGATATCACATGGCTACATGATTCCATTATATCACAAACATCTGAATGTTGATTCATTTCATTTGAAAAATGGAATCTGATATTGAAACTTCAGATTCAGATTATGCCGATTCAGATCGATCCTTGACATACGTGCATCAAACCTCTTGGAATAAATGAAAATCACACCGTATCATTTTATCACATGCATGCATACATGTATGAGAGTTTGAAAAATACCAATAACATCACTAATATAATTAAATTAAATTATTGATTATGGTCCTTTGATATTGCCAAATTTCTACCTACAGCTCCTTCAAATATTAATTCAATTAATACAGATAAATGAACGAAATTCCCCTCGAATGATAACCTTTAACTCTTCGATGACCATGTGGAGTGATTACTATTGTTTGTTAAGTTGGAAAAGATCACTTCATGTTTTCCATCTGTCAGTGCATATCAGAGCACATTCGAGTGTATATAAGAATGTAAAATGTTGAAAAATCGAACGACGATGAAAACGTTTGTGATATTTTCATTGATGAAAGTAACAGTGTGTTATATTTTACATGGATTCGATTATGAAGATGATTTCGATTACGATGATTGGAATTTCGACAACGAATATATCGCCCAACCAGGTATGAATAATTTGCGAGATTCAATTGGATCATTGCAATACGTTCGAATATCGTATTCTCACTATATTGAATGTATATGGAAGATTCTCCTCAGGAGTTGTGGGGGTTTGATTAATTCTAACAAAAATAGACATCGACATATAGGTATACCATACTATCTAGATTTACAATGGCTCATCCATACCAATGGTCCAAGTCATAATCATACAGGGTAAAATGATATACAGGAACAATTATTCATTCGATTTCGAAATTGAAAATTTTCTCACAAAAATTCAGTCAAAAAAATTATTAATTCCTATTATTGTATGTACAACTTGATGGATCTAATGTTCAAATTGAAGTCCTTCAAGAACATGGCAGTACACAAGCCGGATAATGGAAATCTCAAATAACTTTCAATTGTTTAGTTTGTTGAAATCAAAATCAATGAATCAATGATTTTCTCAACAATGGCCTCATGGAACATGACAAAGCTTTTCTCAACATACACGTATTGTACGATTTCGTCTTCTCTTCCAACGTTGATGACGTAAATAAAGCAGTTGAAACGTCAAAAGATGTGCAACCTAAAATAAAACTGTCCTGTTCGCGAATGTTTCCGATTAGCTTTTCCTCTCAAGAATAATAAATCAATTCATTTTCCCATGTATGAACATACTGTATATATGTTCGTAGAAATAAAACACCTCGAAGTGAAGGAGCTTGATGTTGTGAAGATGCCATGTGACTTTCTGATGAAGGAGGGAGAACCAGATATTTCCATAATTGACAGGAAAGAAATCAAAATCTCAAGTGAACAAGACGCTGGCCTTTATATTTGTTACACAGACCACATAATATTTTATAACTTAACATGGGTAGAGACCAATTCAACGACTCCAGCAAATATCCAGACAAAATTGAAGGTACGGTAGGATTGGATTACCATTTGGAGTGGAGGTGAACACGTCGAAACAATAAAAAAAACATTCAGAACATTGTGACATTACAACTGCAAAACAATCGTCAACAGTGATAGTTGATTGATTTTTTCATGAGATCAATAATGTCGTTTCGTTCTATTTATGATTAGATATCATTCAAGAATCCAATATTCATTGATATAATTCTACAATTGAAGAGCTTAGTGGATGAACATGTTAAGTGACATTTTTGAGGAAATCGAGATTTTCATGTGGATGAACATGTTATGCTCTCCTTTAAACATAGCATGTTTCCCCTTTTCGCTAACGTTTCAAATAAAGCTATTTTCAGTGGATGAAGTTGTTATGTATATAGAGAAAAAGAGCAAGTTAAGAATTTTACAGCTGATTATCTCGATTCCACTTAATTGTCTCATAACATCTTCATCCACTAAGCTCTTCAATTGAAAATGCAATTGGTGATGAATGAAGAATATAGAATATTTCAACTAATTTTAGTGGATATAAATGAGCGCCAAATAAAATTATAACCTTCTGCTGAAGATTGGAAGAAATCAATGGATAACATTTTGGCATATTCGCGTTTTCAAAAGTCTAAACGCTCTCTGGTGGCGAAATTGTGAAGCTAGTTTGTGAGTATTCCTTTGTGCATTGCAAGTGCTTCTTATGGCGATTGCTTATGTTTATGTCAGCAGATAAATATTGATAATTGTGTTTTGTGTCTCAACTGCGTAACAGGAATATTATTGAAGAGTTATTGAATATTCCACTTCACAAGTAAATAATTATAAGGTGAGTATTCATGGAAATTAATAAGATTGTTGAAGCATATTGACGATCTGAATTTGAGGTTAGAAGCTCATAAAGAAAGGATGGATGAAGATCAGAGTAATAGAAAAACTGGGAGAAAGAGGGTATACAATACAAACTGCTGTGTTTTCAAGTGTTCTTGATTATTCATTTTCAGCTCTGTGCAATAATAATAAATAATGAATGCACTGCACTTCTTTGGTTTGACCTATCATCAATCTCAGATTTTCTATGTTCATTTCCATCATTTTTATTCAATTTTATTATTATTACTCATTTTCAAATGATCTGTCTAATTTGAATTGATATAAATATGCTATAAGTTTGTAATATAGCTGTTTTCTGATAAAAAAACTCAAAGTACATAATATCTTGTTTATTTTCACATATAACATGAAACATGTGAGTGAAGTAATTGAATGTGATGGTTTCTATCATCTGTTTGGCAAAATCTTCATCGAATGGTACATGTATATTGAGAAATGATACTGTTATGGGTAGCTTCTAGATATCCAGAAACAGTGGACAAATTCAAAAATATTTCTGGGTTCTCCATGATTCACTGGTGAAAATTTAATTACTAAATTCGAATATTATAACATTTTGACAAACCTACATTTCTATAGTTCAATGAAAACAATAACACACTTTCAAAAAATCCAAACACAATTCAAAAACAATTCCAAAACACTTTTTTCGTAATAGAATCCACAAACAACCACGCACTGACAGTAAATTAATACTCACAGTCCACCATATTTGTTTACATCTCGCAGCGCCCTCAACGGTAGTTGAAAACGCGAATAATGATATCAATACTGATGACATCAACTTGCTTGACACAACGTTCGTTGCTTCGTCTCATTCATTTCGCCCTGATTTCACCACGCCTATTGTTTTTTATTATCTTAGACAAAAAAAATAACGACAATACATAAACTCACATGTATTTTTAATAATATCAGGATATGTGAATTTACATCAACAATGAAGTATGAAATGATTCTACATTGATGACATTATTTTCATGTACCAACTGTATCGGATTTCAGTTATACTAACAGTCATGTATACATATACAGTGAGGTCCTAAAGTAACAGATAAATTCATTTTCTACGTAATCATGGATGCAAATGAAAAATTATGGAACACTACACTTTTTGAACGAAATTATTCACTTGCTACTTCAACTCTCTAGGGGTGATAACTACTCCTTTGAAAATTTCAGATGAAAAGGGTTAGCTTGTTATACCGTGTTTGAAGGGGTTTCCAATTCTCCATTTAGCGCGTTTTGATTTTTAGACGTGGATACTTAGGAAAATAGTAATTTCATTTCATACAAACAAGTATCCCTCGAGTCGAATACCTGTCACGATTGACTAGTCTATTAGTTATTTTTTGACAAAAAATTAAAATCGGATCTTTTTGTGCCTTCTAAATGTCACAAAAAGAGCAGACGTATTTGAATTTTATTTTAGTTCACTTAATAATATTTAGTTATCAATCGTTTATTTCGGCATCAATAAATATTAATATAACCTTTTTTTCAATGAGCCTTTCGGAGACCCAAAGAACTGAGATATAAATATTATTTGAAGTGGGTGATAAAACAAGAACGCATTTTGAAGTATGCAGATTATTTAATGAGAGGTATCCTGATCGACACATTTCCCAGTCTACTCTTTTCTTATCACACTATCACTACTCCTTCCATTTGAAATTTTTTAGGAGTGGTTATTACCCCTAGACTCTAGGGCCTAGAGGGTTGATGGGGCAAGTGAATAATCTTATTGAGAAAGTGTAGTTTTACATATAAAAATTGACCTGTTTCAGAATTTTTCATTTGCATTCATAATTACGTAGGAAATGAATTTATCCGTTACTTTGTGACCTCACTGTATATATGTTTTTTTAGGAAACCCAAGCTTTAGGAGTTGACTCAGAAAATCTTCTGAAATCGCTGTTCTACTCTTTATCAAGAGTTGAGAAAACGAAATCTGCAACCTCGGTAGCTACCAGGATAATCAACAACTGGATTATTTTCTTCCTCACAATAATCAGTGTACTACCAGTGACACCATGAAAATCTACTTTCTGTACCTCACAATAAACATATCTTTGTTATATTCCAAATTTCCTTTTTGTTTCATTGTCATAAAATATTTTGGCATTTCCGAACAAAAACATTGTTCATAACATCCCCCACTGTTGCTGGAAGTGTATTTTCATTGGATTGGCCAATATTTTGAATTATGTAGTTTCATTATAGAGGTTCAATGGAGATGTAAACATTTGCAGCAACTTAAATTGTCTAGATATTTCAATGTTGCTTGAGAATTTGAATTGGGTGGGTATCAAAAAGTATTTTTTATTATTCATTTTATCATAATATTTATCATTCCTCAAAGTTCATCAATAATAAATTGCCTTCCTTTCCGAAAACGATTGAACTATAATGAAGACTGGATTTTTTTATGAAATAATTTTTCAATTTCAACCCTGTTCGATAGAACATTTCAAAGTTATACTTAACGTTTGTATGTTCCTTCGAATTCTATGCTGTGGCTGTAATGTGTTACAAAATCATTGTCTAGTGGTTTCGTGATGTCATTGACGAGGTACTTCGTAATGAGCATTCCAAGAAAACTGTCTCACTCATCACAAAATCATGTTTTTTTTTTTCGAATATCTTGAGTATTTCGTATCGGTTGCTACTTTTATGTTGTGGCTGTAATAATTCGTTTAAATTCTTCAGAATTACTTCGATGAATACCCTATACAGTACATCATCAAAATTTTTTATGAGTACTACAAAAAATGTTAAGATGTCCCAAATCTGGAGATCTTAAAGACTACTGAATATCCAATTTTACTATTTCAGTGAGAGGAACCTTCAGTACACCTCTGTTTCAGACGATTGAAAGTCGCATACAAGGTGTTTCGGTGGTAAAAACGTGCCACAAAAACTTCACCATGACGTTTACTGAATATGGCATTTCCTATTCTTTTCCGGAATACGAATATAAATGGAATACGAAATGCTGATTATGAGAAATGGCAGTAATTTCAAAGTTAAGAGTGATGATTCACAAGATATGAGAGATGCCTCATTATTATTAAAAGAATTTCATACTTTCTGAATAAGACTATCGATGAAAATTTATTGACTAATTTGTATAAAATATCCAGAATTTTTTTCGCATTATCATCATATGGATCTGTATTGTTCGAATTTGACCTGATACAATGAGGACTATATTATAGGAGATGAGGTGAGCAAAAGTAGGTACGAGGTGGTTCAACGAAAACTTAACACCTCAAGTTCTCGACTTCAAGAGCAAAATTTGAAAAACACCCTCGATTTTAAATTGAAGAAGAAACAAATAATCCGTCATAAACCCCAGAAGTGCAAGCCGCTACGTTCATGTCGAAGAAAAATCGGGAAAATTATGCTGAATAATGTGTCCGTAAACTCTTGCCTAAACTGTAAAGCCTACTGATCCAGCTTGAAAGAAAATTTCACTTTTTCTTCATTCAAATATTATCTAATCAACCTAATTAGTATTTCGACCAATAGAGGATCACTTACATGTGCATTAGCTTGTCTATAAAAGGAAAGTATCACGGTTGTTTACGGAAATTAAGCATATCAAATTCAGAACATCACGTAGCTCAAACTCCATTAGTGTTAAATTTTTCTTCTCTAGAAGTTTTGGAGAAAAAAATTAATATAAATTTTTATCGTACCTTTGAGACCCTGCTTATCATAGGGTGTTCATTTTGGGGCAAACCTTTATAGAAACTTTTTACTTCGAAATGGGTTGGGGAATATGTATATAGGTATCTGTTGGTCTTATCCCAACTCACCCTGTATTTTTTCGATCAGACAGTACCTATGCACAAACGTAACACGAAATCCTATGGAATATAATGATCCCATGAATAATACTACTAAACTCAACACACAATCATTACTAACGTCACTGAAGGTTGGTAAGTACCTCTACTTACCGCCCTCTAAAATTTTGAAATAATAATAATAATAATAATAATAACGTTTATTGTGCATAAAGAGAATTAAATTTTACACACAAAGGGAAAAAGGGTTAGCCATAAGCTATCTTCCACCCTTCCAATAATTGACATGTATTTTCGTGGTATAATTGAATTAAATGCATCAAATAAATAAAGTAAGGATAGAAAAAGAGAAAAAAACGAGGAAAAAAAAACTCATTATGTTTTCTGGGAGTAATAAGGCTACTTACTAAGGACAAACAATAACATTATCACCCGAGTTATTTGGAAATATAGGACCTATGAAAAGATGATGATCTATAGACAATGAAAAATATCTTCATTAGGAAATAGTCAGTTGTGATTTCAAAACTTTTTTAAATTGATTAATTGAAAGATCCAGTAAAGGTTGTACAGGATTCAAGTATGAAGGGGCCAAAAACGAAAAGCATCCTTCGAATTTCGTGGTATTATGAAAGGGAATATTGAAAGAATCATTCCTGATATTTACCAAATGAAGATCGGATCTCCAGGTTATCAAACTATATAGGTACCCAGAAGTTTGAGTTTGTAGCAACCTGTACACAAATATACTAGTAAGATATTGAACTCTGGCTTTGACATTTAATTCTTCCATACTTATTAGATAAGGACTTATGTGCTCTCCGGATGGTATACAACATACAAATCGCATGCAAGCGTTCTGAATACGTTGAAATTTATTCTTGTTATACTGTGGTAAGAAGTTGTAGTACACTGAACAGCAGTAATCGATATGAGGATAAATCAGATAATATTTTTCCCATTTATTCGAGATGAATATTTTTTATATTTAAAAATATAACACATTGACATATAAGACAGATACAAAGTTTTTCCAGATTTTTTCGAGTATGTACGGTAATAGTGTGAAATTGAACACAGTATAATAGTTTATTGCACTTATTTCCACGAACACTTCTGAACTGTTGCTTCTACTTTTCGTCGTACAACAGCATTCCTCTTTTGTCTTCTATTAAATTTGTGGCTAATTGGCACAAGGCTTACCCTTTCTTTATATATATAGTTGAAAAAACGAATTTTGCCTCCAATGATAACCTTTAACTCTTGGACGACTATGTGAAGTGATTATTATTAGTTTTCATATGTCATTGTAACAGAGCACATCCGAGTTTATATGAGAATCTAAAGAATCGGACGATGATGAACACGTTCATAATATTTATATTGATGAAACTGACAATGTGTCATATTATACCCGAATATGATTATGAAGATGAAATCGATTATGACTATTATAATTACCACCACAACGACTATGCAGCCGAACCAGGTATGAATAGTTTACCAGATTCAATTGATTCATTGCATTCTGTTTGAATATCGTATTCCTAATATCGTAAATCTACACAAGATATTTCTCCCATGAGTTGAGGGAGTGTGATCAATTCGTACGGAAAAACATTCTCAATCAACCAAAAAAGTCAACTTAAGGTCAGCAGATCATTAATTTTTTCGAAAATTTTCTCATGTAAAGTGACAAAAGTTTCAGTTCAACTGGTGTACAGTGCTTTTTCAACTGATACTAACCATAGACAGCAGTTGAGCGACCGAAACCTCAAAAAATGCGCATATTGAACAAAAATGTACGTGTTCGTAGATTTTTTTGAAAGCTACTCTATTTTCGAACAGTAAATTTATTTCTTAATCTATGTACATACTGTCTGTGTATATTCGCAGAGAAAATAAGCCTTGAAGTGAAGAAATTTGATGTTGTGAAGATGCCATGTAAGTTCTTGTTGAAGAAGGAAAAACTAGATAATACTATAATTGATTGGCCAGAAATCAAAATCTTAAGTGAACAAGACGCTGGCCTTTATATTTGTTACACAGACCACATAATATTTTATAGATTGAAATGGGTAGAGACCAATTCAACGACTTCCGCAAACATCCAGACGAAATTGGAGGTAAAGTAGATGATTTTCAACTTGTGATAAGGAATACAATGATATTATACTGATGTCATGAACTTGATTGACACAACGTTCGTTGCTTCGTGTTATCAATTTCACCCTTATTTCACCTCATATCTCGATAATATAAACAATAAACAATAATCATAGTTCATGAATCATACTCATCAGTGCAGAAAGAATATTCCACATTGTAACTCATTGTTTTTCATTATATTTCTTACATAAGTTATGTGCCCACAACAGCTGAAGCATCATAAGATAACACTCACATTCTAAGAAGCTGTCGCTGCGGACCAACGTTATATTATATATTCATGACAATTTGCTTATTTAATTATTCTGTTCTGAGATCTGTTCTCCGCTACTTGTATCATTCGAAATAAAAAATCTTTTTAAAAACCTCTTTCGAATCTTCGAAAACAAAATTTATATAAGAGCGATACATAACCTAACATATAATTTCAATGATACGTGAATTCACAACAACTATTAAAAATGTGATTCTTATTTCGATTTTGTTGAATCTATTTTTTTGTGGACGAATATTAGTTATCCACAAATGCTCCAAGAAACTGTACTGCTAACAAATTTGAAACATGTCCAGTATCAGCAGTTCTGACCAGATCAGGCTAAGGGTTTTGAATGGGGAAACAGGTTTCTGAATGTTGAAAAAATTGATTTCAGCACAGTTCACTCATGATTTAACATTTATGACATAATTTTCATCTACACACTGTATTGGGTTTCAGTTAGGAAAATATACCCAAAATGAAAGTTCTATTAACCCTATTAACCCTATTAACCATTAAACCTCAGATCTGTGTCTTCAGCAAAAAAATTACCCTGAGTTATTGTGGTCGACTACACTAACCATTTCTTTCTTCAAGGTGTTGGTGATTACGAAACTATTTTAATCAGTGAAAGTTTACATGTATGAATGTTCCTTTTTAGGAAACCAAAGTAACAGGAGTTGGCTCGGGAAATATGCATTCAAAAGGTGAGAAACCAAAATTTTCAAATTCAGTAGCTATCAAAACCTTCAACGACTGGAAAATTTTATTCCACACCATAATCAGTGAACACTTCAAATATATCAACGATTAACAGCAATAATCATGATTAATCACTATGCAACTTACATATGAACCTCTTATTTTTAGGTTCACATTTTTTTGCTTCATCAAGGCATATTCAAATCATCAATCATTAACCAAAGCTCAACCATCATTTGAAATGTCAACTTTCAATAAAGTCTGATGACCACCAAAAATATTTTGGCATTTCCGAACTTTGTTCAAAACATCCTCCACTGCTGCTGGAATTATAGATGAAATAATAATTCGTAATGTTTATCACCTAATTCATTGAATTAACAAATTTTTCACTAACATCTGTTAAACTGTTAGGAACATCTTGATCAGAAAATTGCGTGTTATAATACAGATTGAGGATTAAAAAAATTCCATTCATACATCCTTTGAATATAAAATTTGGTACCAAGGAGTAGTTGGAGTTGTGGAATCGGAATGTTGTCATAATACTCATGGATCGCTCATTATTCCTCAATAATAAATTGCCTTCTTCGACTTTCGAAAACGACTATACTATAATAATGACTTTTTCACTTTGTATTCCTATTTGAATCAGTTCCTAGATTCCAATCCTGTTCGATAAAATATTTCAAAGATATACTCAACGCTTTTATGCACATTTATATTCTTCGTACTCAAAGCCACATTACAATAACATCGTCTTGTGGTTTCGTAATGTCATTGGCGAGTGACTTCGTTGTGGGTTTTCGAAGAACAGTCATTCTCATCAGAGAGTTAATTTTGTATTTTTTGATGATTAGTCAAGTGGCACCCTCTTCGTTATTTCGAGAGGGACGTCTCGTATATCGCAGCAATTACTTCCCGAACATTTATTGTTATTACTTTTCTATACCTACCTTGAACCGTGGTCAAGATATTACTTGGATTCCATAATTTTTGTTCTGAATGCCTAGTTACTTCATATTTGGAGTATAGCATAACAGAGATCTAGGTGTTAGTTCTGTGTAGCAAAGTTTGTTCTGCATTAATAGGGTTGCTCAAAATTATTCATCCTATTCGTAGAAACAGGGTAATGGGACGTTGTAATTTTTATTATCTGGGAGATAATCATAACACCTCTCAAATGGTAAATCATATTCGTATATCTAAACGGTTGGGTTACGTAGATACAGCCGATAGCCGCAAGACTATCAGTTAGTCTTAGTCTATTGCCTTTTCTCACGTTTCTCAGTTCTGCAAACTGGGGCACTTTCGAGTAGTGGAGGTGTCACCATTTTTGGAGAAAAATTCGCCATATTCATCCGCTAGGAGCGTAATTGTTCCAGGGTAAGATTAATTTTGGACAGTTCGTATTGTGGTTGAAATCAAAACAAACGGTTAGTTATATACAGTGCTTCTCAAAAGTCCCCTTTCCCTCTTATCTTCAGAACGATTACACGTATACAAGTGAAAATTGGAAACTGAATATTGAAGGTTGTAAACTTTCCTACTAGTGATGATTTTTTTGTGTTTATGGCATCAATACAAATTGAAATGGTTCCTCATCTCACAGACAATGAACCAGATCGAAAACTAAAATTTCGTAAAGATATGGAAACTAAAATCAATCAATAGTCAGACAATGTTAATATTTAGGTAACCTCCCACCCTATCAGTTTCCAGACATGTATGTAGTAGGACCGTGCCTCTATTACATATTAATAGTTTTACTCGAACTTCTGAAATAATAGATTAACCCCACTTATTTCTCTTTACTTCACTTCGCAAAACTTCTATAATCATAAAAAAATGCGATGAAAATTGTAACCTCAGTAGATTGAATTATATAGAATACATTTCATCACGCCACTTCATCATATTACAAGCTCATGGCATCTGCTGATTGAATTCCAGTATAAAATTCTGCTCCGCTAAAAGCAGACCCTAAACATCAAAATGTTCTCAACAATGATATTGTTATTAGTTGTAGCTTTTCTCGGTTCATCCAACACCCAAGATATTGACAATAATCAAGGTGATATGAAGAAGACAGACGTTATGGACCAAAAACCCATGGAGATGAAATCGGACCCAGTGGAAAACTCGAAGAAATCCTCTGAATCGTCATTCAAAGAGCCATTGCGATTCGTGAATCTGTTTTCTGATGTACTGACAGAATTTATGAACGATACGGTGGCCTTGGCTAACAAAGTGAGAACCCCGAAATATGCTGCAAGCTCGTCATCTTGGAGAGCCAATGTGGTAACGATGATGGTTTTTGTAGCGGCACTGGTTTTTCTGTGAATTTCTTGAATATGCACATTTCTGTCAGATTCTTGGATAAAGGTGACTATAATTTGGGATCATTTATAAATTACGTCTCACGATAAGAGGAAGGGAGGGGATAAACGAAGTGTGTCGTGTGTGAAAGGAGGTTTAAATTTAGTGACGTCACGTTTCGAAATCTACGTGGTGAAATATAAATTCTACACTATTAACGAAATACCCAAAACATTTGCACTAATTGTGGTGATTTCTTTCTATTTCAAGATAATTGACTTCCGCGGATTGAAAGACGTTGTTTTCATAGTTCTGGTATTTTATGGCTTCAACTCACGTAATAAATATTCTTCATCCAATGAATTGATCGTTTTTTGTTTTCTTAATTTCTTGAATTGTTTGACTTGATGTTTATTGAAGAATACTTTCAGAGTATATAAAACTGATTTCGGAATTGATGACATAAATGCGTTCTTTGACGATTTCTTCGAATCTGTATCAGTGGCCGATCATTTTATTCGGCGCTTATTTACTTCTAGAATGTGTTTTTCATCGAATGAACGAAATGTATAGTTTTTCAATATTTGTATTCATGATAGGCTGCTCGATTTAAGTATGGTATACAGGGTGATTCACCTAACTGGTTCATTAGAGGTTTATGGAGAACTGAGAGAGATATCAACTTGAAATTTTGGTGAATACTATTACTCAATGTGCTCTATTTTCCCAAAATAGTTTGAATACACTGTTACTTCCGGTTAAACCGGAAGTGATATCAACTTCGTTTTTTTAAATAAAACACCCTGTTTATTTTTGCATTTTTGAATTCTACGATGAATTCTGGGCCTGTTGCATTTTGAATTTTCTTCCTATCGTGATTCGTTTGCAAGATATTCCATTTTTTCGAAAAATTTTGACAGATGGACTGACTAACTAAAATGTCCATATAATCTTCAATTTTCAAGATTTGAGGTTCAATTTCCGTAAACACATGAATGAAAGAGTGTTCTATCAGGTATCCTTAGAAGTGTTCCAAAATATTCAACAGGGTGTTTGATATTTCAGTTTACTTTTTGTAAATTTCAAATCGCAATAACTTTTTTATTTCAAATAGAATGAGTATGCAATTTTCACACTATCCGACGTAAAATTTAATTTCCTATCGATTTGCATCAGCATACCATATCGATAAAATGGATATTTACAGAGATATCAACAAAAATGTGGAAATACGCTCATTTGTCTCATGTGTACTTTCACAAGTGTGCTTTGGATGGTTCTAAATTTCATATTTGACGAATAATATAAATATTAATTGATTCCTAACACAAAAAGAAACAAATATGGTGCACCATCATATGGTGTTAGAAACATTATACAGAAATTGATGACTGATGGATTCGGCAAGGGTGGATCATGGTAATTTCTTCGAAGTCACATGACTTGATGTCTCTCGATTTCTATCTCTGGGGTTTCAGAAAAAATAGAGTTTTCAAAATGGCCGATGACTCTCAAAATTCCCTAGAGCCTGGCTTTGGCAAAATTGTCATAAGAAATTGAAAGGTCGACTACTGAAGGTGTCCGGAGAAGAATTATTATGTGTCGTGAACAACATGGACATTTTGAACAATTACTTGTTTTGTTTTATCCGTTCATCAGAATATCTTTTTTGATGCTATATCATTTGTTTCGTGATAGGTTTGCATAAGTATATCCATAGACGAAGTGGAGATAGTTACTTCCTAATGGATTGATGTTCATATTATTCGTCAAATATGAAATTCAGAACCATCCAAAGCACACTTGTGAAAATACACATGAGACAAATGAGCATATTTCCACATTTTTGTTGATAGCTCTGTAAATATCCATTTTATTTGTATGGTATGCTCATGCAAATCGATAGGAAATTAAATTTTACGTCGGATAGTGTGAAAATTGCATGGTCATTCTATTTGAAATAAAAAAGTTATGGTGATTTGAAATTTACAAAAAGTAAACTGAAATATTGAACACCCTGTTGAATATTTTGGAACACTTTCAAGGATACCTGATAGAACACTCTTTCATTCATGTGTATACGGAAATTGAACCTCAAATCTTGAAAATTGAAGATAATATGGCCATTTTAGTTAGTCAGTCCATCTGTCAAAATTTTTCGAAAAAATGGAATATCTTGCAAACGAATCACGATAGGAAGAAAATTCAAAATGCAACAGGCCCAGAATTCTTCGTAGAATTCAAAAATGTAAAAATAAATAGGGTGTTAAATTTGAAAAAACAAAGTTGATATCACTTCCGGTTTAACCGGAAGTAACAGCGTATTGAAAATATTTTAGGAAGATAGAACACATTGAGTAGTAGCATCCATCAAAATTTCAAGTTGATATCTCTTCTATTTCACCATAAACCTCTAATGAACCACATAGGTGAATCACCCTGTATAACTATGAAAATATCGAAACGACAACATTTTCTATCTTTATTGTTCTCATCAGAAAATCTATCAACTATCGCTAAAACCAGTCATTTAGCAGTTGTCACAATGTTGCACGATTTCTGTGTGATTTCTGGAGACACCAAAAATTTGGAAATTTATTCTGACGAAGCTACTGCGAAATAAACTATTTCTCAACGTTCGGTTCTTGACATGTATAAATAATGATTTGAGAAATTCTAATGATTCCAATTGCAATTTTACAATTTTTAATTATGGTTCTGCGATGTTGACACATCTATACCTTCAGCTTCTTTAAACAATATGAATATAAAAAATAATAAAATAAATGAAATTCGCCCCGAATGATAACCTTTCACCCTTCTACAACCATTGAAGTGATCATTATATATAGTCAGTATTATAGTTTATTAGGTAACAAAAGATCAGTTTATGTTTTCCATCTCAGTGCATGACTGTGCACATCCGAGTGTATGTAAGAATGTAAAATGTTGAAAAATCGAACCACAATGAAGAAGTTTGTGATACTTTTGTTGATGAAAGTAACAGTGTGTTACGTTTTACAAGATTGTGACTTCCATCATGATGATTCAAATTCCGACGACTATACAGTTGAATCAGGTATGAATAGTTAACCAGATTCATTTGAAATCCGTTTGAATATCGCGAATGTTCACAACAAATCTTCTTGTTCCAATTATGTACAGAAACAGTGTTAAAAAAACTAACTCTGGGGTTTGACAAAATTTTCATGGACAGCATGGCTATGTCGGAAATGATAGGTGATACAAAGAAGGTTGAATCAAAGAAGGAATGCGCATTTATGTATTTGATGATAGGACATTTATTCAATATTCCGAGGAGTTTCGGAAATATCCGAAAATAAAATAGAATTTGAGAATTTCATTTTTATTTTCTACTAACTTTATTTTCAAAGACTACATGATGAAGTACGGAATTTTCTGCGACTTTTCGTGTTTCAGAAAACCTCATCACATTGTATCATGATATGTGCCGAAACTAAAGTATACCTTGTGAAAAACTCAATTTTGCATTGTGAATACAGCAAAGTATCACAAAATATGATTTCAGAACCAATTCTCGCGCAAAATGAACGAGGGACCTCAATCTGTTTTTCTTCAATTTATGATAGGTGCTAAAAAAATGTCAAAATTTCAAATATTCCAGTATTCGAAAAGCTTGTTTTCCATTTTCAACACAAATTAGGTAGGTAGCGAGATGTAAAAGTAGGAACGATTTTATGTCAAGAATCTCACCAAACTATAGTATTATTATGACAATAACATATAAAGTTGAATTTTCTCCATCACCTACTATCTAGAAAATAGGTTTAGTAATAAATTTTCATTTCGCGCGAGAAATTGTTCTGGAATCAAATACTGTGATACGTTGATGTATTCACAATTAATAGCAAAAGGAGTATACTATAGTTTCGAACCATATAGTGCACCTCAAAAGTTGTAAACTGCCCTACTAGGGATGATAGACGACGAAATCGTCATAGATGACGTCACAAGGCCATTGTGACCAATAATTTTAAATGGAACCCTACGGCAAGCGACACCTCTTTTAGAAGGTATCGAAAAACACTATTCAATGATACTAATTTTGTTTGTCAGCAAATATCCAGACAAAATTGAAGGTACTGTAGAATTGAATCACCACTTTGGGTAACGGTAAAATGGGCAAGATTACTAGTTTTTGGGAGAAAAATACAAATAGCATTCGGAACGTTGAGAAACGTAGCTTACTACCTTTCACGGTAGTTCGGTTGGCTTTCAGAAAACACAACACGTAGCGCTGTGACGTTACATCTGCTAAACAACCTTGAACATTGATAGTCAATTTATTTTTGTATGAGAGCAATAGAGGCAAAAAATTACGTCAAATATGTCATTATGTCGACAAGAATAGTATTTATATAATTCCACGATTGAAAATGCATTTCGTGATTGATTAAGAATGCAGAAAATATTCAACTAAGTATTGATGCATATGAATGAGCGCCAAATGAAATTATCAGTCACTGTTTATGTTTGGACAGGCACATTTTCTAGGGACAAATTTGAATAAAACATCCTCAGAAGCCACGAAAATAGTAATACTAGCAGTTCTGACGTCATGAAGATTGTTGTTTTCTAAGACTCGCCAAATTCAAGGGTACTGAAGTGCAAGTTTTTGAATGATAAGAAAATTGATTTCAGCTTAGTTATCTTCTCATTTGTCTATATTGGTGACTTACTTTTCATAAACACACTGTTTTGGGTTTCATTTATACAAATGGACTCAAAATAAAGATTTTCTAATACATAAAATAACTGAAGCGAATATTACTTAGAGTTATTATAACTTTTTTTCGGTTTTGGTAATTATAAAACTATTTCAATCATCGAAATGCCTCTTCAAGTTAAAACTTGACATGTATGTATGTTTTTGTAGGACACCCAAGCTTCAGGAGTTCATTCGGAAAATATTCTGCAATCGTCTTGTTAGGAGTTGAGAAAACAAATTTTGCCATCTCAGAAGCTACCAAAACCTTCAACTACTGGAATATTTTATTCCCCACAATAATCAGCGTACTATATAAATTTCATTTTGACTGTTGACAGTTATGATTACATGAAATATTAACTTTCTGCATCTCACAAATAAACGTTATATTTCGTATTTCCTTCTTGCTTTATTGTCTTTGATGCATATTCTAATTGATTGACATTAACCCAAGCTCAAACTGTCATTTCAAATGACATTTGTCAATAAAAGCAGACGTCCAACAAAAATATCTTGGCATTTTTGAATAAAAACATACCTCAAAACATTTTCCACTGGAATTGTAGATGAAGAAAACCCTACTAGAAATTCTATAATTCAAAAAGTTTATTATGTGAATTTTTTAATTACCTATATCGTTAGGAACAGCTTCAGCTTGATTACAAATTTACGTGTTATCATACAGAGTGAGACGTACATAACACTATTAGGTCACAAAAATTGAAACGTCAACCCTTCCAGAAGAAATTTATTGGAAAACTGAAATATGATATTGAAACTTCAATCAGATACGGCAATATTTTGTAGCAGTGGAAGTAGCAGTATCGTATTGAGATTCATTGGAGATGTGAAAGTTCACAGCAATTGAAAATAGATACTCAAGAGTATTTCGATTTGCGAAATGTTGTCATTATATTTATGGACCAGACAATATTCCTTCACTATCATCAATATGATGACCCATCATGGATATGAATTTTACATGCGATATATTAGTTATAATATCAATTAATATCATTCTATCCCCAAATATATTCACAAGTTTTTCAAAAATCTCATTTCCTGGCCATGAAAACTCATCACAAACTTATTTTTATATTTCCTTCATGAATTTGTTGATGGTAAGTATTTCGTATCGGTTGCTAGTATTTCTATGTTGTTACTATAAATAGTTCATTCAAATTCACCGGAAAATAGACAAGAATACCTAGATCTAGAGTTCCCAGAGACTACTGAATATTCGGCATTCGTCATTTCAACATTCTGAGTTTTAGAAGAGCCCCTGCTCCAAATGATTAAAATTCGCAAATGAAATGTTCTGGTGATGAAAACGGGCGCCAAAAACTTCGCCATACCATTTTATCAATATGGTGTTCCTTCGGAATACGAATATGAATGGAATACAAAATGCTGATCATAAGAAATGGCAGTTAATTTTACAGTTACGAGTGATGATTCACAGAATAACGAATATGCCTCATTATTATTTATAGAATGCTTTACCTCCTGAATGAGACTATAGATGAAAGATTCGCCTTTATCGTTATAATTTTCTCTAGTCTCTGTTCTGACATTACTAGACTATTTTTTATGAATCTAGCTTGAAGAATTGGTTCAAAAACTGCTGTTTTACTCGAACAATGTTGAATGATTTGTTCGAAATTTTCAGTTGTTATTCTCCATAAATATTTCGCGTTACTGAAATTCAGAGGTCAAGAATGCTGAAAAAATGGTCCGAAATTATGACTCATGTTTTTCAGATTCTTTTATATTGAATGCCATATTACTTCATTTGTTTGTTTTATTTTTTTCGTTACTATTCTACAATAAAAGCAGAACAATTTTCGAAAAAGAGAATAATTTTTACACCGTTCAAATTCCTAAATCATCACCCCCTAAAAAATTATATAGAGGCACTGGAGACGTCAAGATCCCATTCATTCATTCTCATTCGAACTTATTCTTGTTATTTGAGATATTTACCACAATTAAATGTAAATCAATTTCAGTATTTCTCCTTTTTTTGACACAATTCAAATGAATATCGCCAAGTCTCCTGATCTAATATCAAATTGCGTTCATCAATATCACATAATTCCAAGTTATCACCTTGCTTCATTTCAATAAATTCCCATGTTGGTAACAGTGAATCATCGCCCATTTCAGATACCCTCACGTCTCTAATTGATATTTCAAAAACGTATGACATGTTTCAGTGGAAGCGCATTCAATGAACCTCACTTTCTCATGAAGCTAATGAATTTAGATTTGTTCTGAACGTGCAGTATGAGGTTAAAATGAAATAGGTCACAGTCTAGGGAACCTGAAAATCAAAGCAGTATGAGAATATTTTTACAATGGACAGTTTTCTGAGATCATTGAATTATTTTTTCAAAAAAATTGTTCAACTTGCAAGACACTCCATTTTCGAATCGCCTTTTTTCAATGATTCTTCCTTATAGTCTTGCTTTATTAGCCTCGAATTATATCTAGACTAATCCGTGCAAAATTTGTGGAGGAGCACCATTCAGAGGAGGAGCTCGTATTTTGATTTTAGTATTGACTGATTTTAACAGGGGTGTTAGTTGAGGTTTGCCGGTTTTATTAGTAAATGTCGTTTGTAATATGTATAAATTTCTATGATTTGGCATGTAATTTTTTTTCTATCGACATTAGCCTACAAAAATACGCAAGTTACATTCTGCCAGAATGATAGCGTCATATTTGTTCACCT
This sequence comes from Plagiodera versicolora, assembly GCA_037013635.1. Classification (NCBI taxonomy): domain Eukaryota; kingdom Metazoa; phylum Arthropoda; class Insecta; order Coleoptera; family Chrysomelidae; genus Plagiodera; species Plagiodera versicolora. The sequence goes on along the minus strand of CM072991.1, from coordinate 1,959,511 downwards.
CAGTGAATATGTCAAGTTTCGTTCCAAGTGAATCGCATTTGCGGCATTCATTGCTTTCCTTATGGTGAACATGCTCCAGTGATTAGAACAAGTAAGACATGGTTTCTTCAATTTAAAAGTGGAGATTTCGATTTGACAGACAATGTATATCCTGGTGCAGCGAAAAAGTTCTGAGACGAGGAATTGCAGGCGTTAATGGATGTTGATCCAACTCAATCACAACAAAAATTGGCAGAAACACTAAATGTGAGTCGAGGAGTAATTTGTCAACGTTTAAGAGCAATGGAAAATATCCAGAAGTATGGAAAATGGGTACCACACCAGTGTTAACGTCCCATCTTTTTCATCTTTGATATTTTCTTTATTATTTCTTTATTATTTTTCTCATTTCGTTCCCTCTGTTCCTCTATTCCAATTTTCCCCTCATATCCCCAGCTCAAGTCAAATATTCACAACATCCAGTATATATATTGTTTTGCTCTGTGTTTTTGTACTCTGTCGAAGTTCTCTGGTGGGATTATCGAGGAACAGAACGAGTAGATCTGTGGTAGCTCAGTATTCCTGAAAATTCACTGTCTCCGCATCCAAGTCAAAATTACAGTCCACTGCCCAGGAACGACTCCTGGAGTACCAGGTAAGTCCACCTTTGGGCAGCTTTGAGAAGATTACGAAATCTTCTTATATTGTAGTCAGACCTCATTCCAAATTTTATGCACTCTAACAGAGCGATGAACGAATGGAAAATCGTTAAACATGACAACGCGCCGTCTCATACCGCTAAGCTGGGGAGATACATAAAAAACATTGCAAACACTCCAGACCTCACCCCGTCCGAATATCGCCTTTTCGCATCGATGGGACACTCCCTTGCAGAGTAGTGCTCCGTTAATTCTGAAAATGTCGAAAAATGGCTCGAATGGTTTGCTTGGAAAGAGAACAAGTTTTTTTGGGATGGTATCCATAATTTGTCTGAGAAATGGGCGAAATGTGTAGAAACCAATGGTCAATATTTTGGATAAAAAATTTGAGATTCCTCTGAAAATTAAGTGCTTTCTTTATGAAAAACTGGCATATTTCAACTAACACTCCTATGTATCCATCATAGCTTTGTGTTTTTACAAGCAGGTTGCTGAAACTGCCATAAACACAAACAAAATTAGCATCACTGAAAGTATTTTTTTGATATTTTCTGAAAGATATGTTGCTTGCCGTAGGGATTCATTTGAAAATATTGGTCACGTCATCCTTGCCGATTTTGTCTTATATCATCAGTAGTAGGGAACTTTACAACATCTAATATTGAGTTTTCAAATTTCCATTGTTGATGTATGATCGTTCTAAGATGAAAGGGGGGAGGTAACTTTTGAGAATCACTGTATATAGCATGTTATCTATTTATTCGGCGGTTACGGTTACGTCTCTTTTGATCGTATTATTTTTCAATTGTGATACATCTTAGGCGATATTGTATGTGTAACGAGTCATATGTTTTGTACAGAAATTGAAAAACCCTGTTTTGAAACACTGGCACCACCAGTCACAAGATAAAGTCGGTTCTTGTCTTTCAGAGTTTATCGGATTTACTATTTTCAGATCATTACACCATGGTGAATGAAAAGATCAGATATTTATTTGAAATTGAATAGATATGAATGTAGGTTGGAAAAATAAATAATGTTGGTTATGAATAACGAACACATTTCACGAACACATGTCTAATACCAGAAGCATATTATGTTGTGTAAGAGTGATGTCATTCCTATTACATTCTCGAAATCGAAGCTGTGAATATAAACAGCAAAATTTTCTTCCTTGTGTATGCGTCAGATATAAATAATTCATTCGATTCGCTGTACGTGATCTCTCAGTACATTCCTTACAGCAAACCTTTTTTCTAGTTATAGAGTTCACATTATTTTCATTGTTCGAATATTTAATAGCCATGTATTATTGTATTGTATTATTCTATCCCTTAACTCAAAATAATAATCTTTACAGGTATTATCGATGTGAATGTGAGAATCATAAACCTTGGTAAACATATTTGGATGTGATGGGAGTAACATTTGATCGAGTTACTTCATTACTATCTATAATTTGAATAATGAAGTGCAAACCATACGTACTGTTGATACCGTCGCGTCGTACTGTATCACTGACGGCAACATTTTTATCACAAGGTGTTTATATTCATGTTCAAAAGCATCTGTGGAAATGTTATTGAAATTGGAGTTGGTTCCCTTCGCTGCAGGTATAACATAGTCATTTCGAATCATTCTAGAAACCTTGGAAAAACTACATTGAATAGGCTGCTCAAGAACATCAAGTCTCTTGCTATACCATTTTTAATTTTCTTCCCGTTTGTGAACGCACCTAGTAGCCTTTGCAATCATTCAACTATCAAGATCATCGATAGTGTGAATAGTACTTCGCTGGAAATTTTCGAGATTATTATATCGATTTTTGCAGAAGAAGAAATCCATTGGTGTTATTTCTGGTTACCGAGGAGACATGCGAGGAGACATGAGACGTTAGTCGATAAATATTGATCATTACATAACTTTTGTGAGAATTATCTGGTGAATATTATGGGCAGGAGCACCATCTTGTTGAAAGTAGATCTATTGTTTATCTATCAAATGCAAATCATCCAGGAACTCTCGAAGTGTGACCGCCAACATTTTGTCATATCGTCACATCGGGCTCAAAATTCTTGATCCGCTCAAACCATACCAAATATTTACACTGAAACGTCTCCGTGGGATACAAGGATGAAAGAGCACAGGACTTTGTAGACTCCAATAGTGGCTGTTTTTTGTTGAATTTCCCCTTTTTGAAGAAATGTGAATCGACACTCCAGAGTATCAAGCACCTACAATGTTTATTGCCTTCATTAAAAACACTGATCTCCTGGTACCAACGTCTGTGTATAAATCTATAGATGTACGATACAAACTTAGGTTATTTTGTGTCTGGAGCCCGCTTTATATTTCGAAATGATTCTTGTTGGTTATTATTTCGATCCAAGAAACACGAATTTGTTCGAATAAACTTGGGGAAATTTATACTTTTCGAGATATTCCCCTTCGAAGTTAAAATTTCACCTTCTTTTCCGTGTCACTTTTTCCACCAGATTGTACAGTTATTTGGCTAACTTTGAAATGGAAAAGTATTGATTTCCCCATTATAAAATTGTGAAATTCGTATTTTTTTAACCAAAATACGTGAGTTCCAACAAAAATCATATCAAAATATGAATCAAATCCGTGATTATTAGGATTTCAATTTCTGCGTTCATTACAATTTTTTTTTTGGGTTGTACTATTCCTGAACTCATTTTTATCCGCTCTGAACTCATGATACAGAAGCAGTGATAAAGTTCAATAGCACGGTGGCTATTTTTCGACCAACGATATGACATTCGATCTCCTTTTGCTGAATACATGAAAAGCATAATTTCCCAAGATAGATAAATTGTGACTTGTTAACTAGCGAAACTTTCACTCCAAATTTCGACCTTGAATGACATTTATGAATCAAACAAAAGTTAGTCATGAAATAACACCTTGACAAATTCTAATAATCTCCAATAACTTTGACATTTTCGACTTAGGTAGAAGTTATTCAGAATTCTATCACCAGTCTATTGAATTATTGAAGCTTCATTGTGTTCAGTTATTTATGAAAAATTATTGATAATTTCCGCCAAGCAATAGAGAATAATGATCATATTGATTCATTTTCATTGTGATGACCGCGAGAATAAGCTAATTCGAAATGAATGTGAATTTAAAAACTAATACTCAATTTGTATTTGTGTTCTTTTGGCATAACTTGGCATACCAGTCTAGCTACCCAGATATGAAAATTCGTTAATGAAATATTACTTATATGGGAAAGAGTTTTTGTATTGATTCTCAAATATTCAGGATCTCCAAATTTTTCAGTACTATTTTAATGAACGCCACTGTACATCACCACATACCTATGCATATGCAACACACTAACACCGATTCCAAATCAATTATAATAATTCTCCACATGTGGAATGATGATTGATTAAGTAGGTTTATGCTAGACAGAATGACGCTATAAAAACTATAATAAGACAACAATTCATCGTTTTGAATCAACGAGGAAACTGATTTCTCGTATAGTATACTTGTGTCTTGTGCATAATCAATTGAAAGTTAAAACGTGTGACCACAAATTCGGTTGGCAACACTTACAACTGGTGATTTTAAGATCTAGACGCCACCTGGTGATGAAATTCGATAAATATCTGATGATTGATGTCGTCATCAATTACTGAAGTTGTACATACAGGGTAGCCCATTAGTTTGTGAAAGTAGAATAACTCACTTAAAGATACTTTCTACTCAACATTGAGTTCGCTTATTTTGAATGGGACACCCTATATTCAACATCGAATTGAGCGTAATATTCTGCATCCAGTCTCGCTTTGTATACGGAATATTTTACGAATAGGCGTCATTTGACGAGATTTCAATCAGCAACAGCGCATTAAATGAAAAAAAAAAAATAAGAATTTAACTAACTGAACTATTTTATGCTGAGTTCGAGAGTTTCCCATTCGAAATAAGTGAACTCATTGTTGTCAGGCTGTAGACCCTGTATACCTTGAAATATTTCAGGATCGAGAATTGACAAATATACCAACTCTCATTGGGAACATTTTTATGTATTCTAATTCCTAAGTGACTTATTCTACTCCCATACATTTATTAGTCACTCTGTATATGCTGTAAACATTGCATTATTTATGAGAAACAGGATTTTGTGAATTTCACAGATTTCTCAGTTTTTTCTAAATATCCCAATAACACTTCTGTTTTGTTTATTTATATAATCTTGGTACTAGCTAAGTAAGGTAATGAAGACTTCCTCAATTTCAATCAGTGGCCACTGTTCCTCTTTCAGATATATACCATTTCAATTGAAAATAACAAAGTTGCTACCATAATAACTGCTGATACATTCAATATACGTTTCAGACAGAGAAGCCTGTATGAAAATAAATCACTATGTATGAAGCTGATACTAAGTGATTTGAATACGTACATATTCGATGATATTCCGATTGAAATCAGAGCTCATGTGCATTGATGTGGCAACTTTTAGTATACGTGATCCGATATCACATTCATCCCAACAGTTCCATATTTAGTCTACCCAAAATCGGTGCTTGGTATGTAATGGAATATTCGGGTTACAACAATATTGAGAGGAAGTATCGAATATACCACAACATGAATTCCTCATAACGAGTTTGTGATAACCTGTTGCAATGTTTATGAATTTTTAAAAGCACTAGCTGTACCCTGCCACACTTGACTGCAACTGAATATTAGACACATAAGGTAACGCACAGACGTGAACGTATCTATACAACGTATTTCCGATACCACGATTCTAGACGACACATTCATTTAACGCAATCTTCAAAGATCTTAAGGATCAAGTGAACATGGAAAATTGATCAATACAGAGTGTTACAGAACTATCGGATCAAACTCCTAGGGGTTATTCACTTGGCAAACATTTGAGTAGTGGGTCCCATGCCCAGAAAAGTGTCACTACGGCCCTAATACTTGATATCATCACAACAATGCTGTAGAAAACCGTATCTTTACGTCGGACGTAGAGAAAGTCAAAAATATATGAAAACAATCTTTGGAGAAGGAGCAGATTCTTTTAAGTTTTTCTAGACTATTGGTAATTGAAACCACCGTAGAGGGCGCTGCGGAATGTAAATAAATATGAAGAATAACGGTGAAATCGTTTCATGGACGTGATTCAACTGTGTTTTGAGGTGATTTTATAAGGTATCGTGATTTAGTGAGTGTATCTACCGTGAAAACATGCGGCCAATCAAGTAATAGATCTTCGTTGAGGGCGAACAAGTTTTATATAGTAGACATTCGATTTTGTCTGGGTTTATAGAAGCAAAATGTGTGAAAGTAATTTATACAGCAATGAAGATACTGGCATTTTATCCATAGATACTAATATACACAAATAATCAATGAATATATCTTTGAACACCTTTCATTGAAAGCACGTTGTTTACAATAACCATTTATGAAAGTTCACAATTTCACCACCAGGTAGCGTCGAGATTCTTGGAATTGTCAATAGCACGATAGTTTATAAACTACCATTCGTTTCATTCATGAAATATAAACGCCTTTCACTTGTGAACACCTGCTGCTTGAACTATCCTTTTAATTAACAATAATTGCGTCAATTAGCTGTGTCTGTTTTCTATTTACCATACCAGATCACACGCATTCTTGAATGCAGTGCGTCAGACTTAATAAATAAATTGCAGGGTATGATTTATTGTTTACATTTCCATGTGATTGACAGTTGTAGTAAGGAATAAGGTCACGCATAATCATTATGTCATCAAGATTTACCAAGTGTATTGACTTGGGTAACGATACTGAATTGTATATTGAATTATACAGTGCTAGTCGAAAGTCCCCTCCCCCCCTCGTATCTTTTGAACGGGTATACTTATGATAATGAAATTCAGAGAGTGGAAATAAACGGATGTAGGATTCTCAACTGGACATAACAGGTGACGCAATAGTCATAAATGACGTCACAAGGCTACTGTGACCAATAACTTCAAATGGAACCCTATGGCAAGTGACAGCTCGTTTGAAAGGTATTGAAAATACCTATTCAGTCATACCAATTTTATTCGGGTTTCGGCTGATTTTCATTGATAAATTGAAGAAATACGAAAATTATAGTTTCACATCTTTCGTGAAAAACATACTCAATTTCCAGAAAAAGTAAATGTTTGGGCAGGTATTTTGGGAAACCACATAGTTGGGCCTCTTTTTCTCAATGCTAACTCAACCCGTGAATTGTATCTGAAGCTGTTGCAAAACGCAATAGAACCGTTAATTCTTGACATTTCAGAAGATAATCCAGATGAATTCGACAACTTGGAAATAACGTTTCAACAAGATGGTGCTCCTGCACACTAATACGGTGCAGTAAGACGTTACCTAGATGAAGAATATCGTGGTAGTTGGATTGGACGACGAGGTTCGATCGAATGGCCAGCTCGGTCACCGGACCTTACACCATTAGATTTTTTTCTATGGGAGTACTTGAAATCTAAGGTTTACGCTACAGCACCTGACAGTATTGCCATTCTGAAACAACGAATTGTTGAAGAATGTAGGGCAATTTCCGCTGACACACTGGGACGAGTACGACAAGAGTTTAGCAATGGGATGCATTACTGCCAGGAAGTAGATGGAGCACATTTTGAACACTTATTATAAGAACTGGTTCTTAAATCTTCATTAATTAAATGCGAATAAACTATAATTTTCATATTTCTTCAATTTATCAATCAAAATCAGCCGAAATCCAAATGAAATTGGTATGACTGAATAGGTATTTTCAATACCTTTCAAACGAGTTGTCACTTGCCATAGGGTCCCATTCAAAATTATTGGTCACAGTGGCCTTGTGACGTCATTCATGACTATTGCGTCACCAGTTATGACCAGTTGAGGAGCCTACATCCGTTTATTTCCACCCTCCAAATTTCATTATTATAAGTATACCCGTTCAAAAGATACGAGGGGAGAGGGGACTTTTGACTAGCACTGTATTTGTTTGGATTGATTTCTTCGATAACGAATGTGATGAATGAATGGTGAACGAGTATATTCATGATGACAAGATACGTATTTTATTATTTTATATACTTCTCGCAATATTAAAGGAACAAAAATAATTGCAGAATTCTTGGGTGATTTCCAACAGGCTGTCTTTCGGTGAGAAATAGGCTACGGAAAATCAAAGAAAAATATGAACATTCAAAAACTCACATGAATTCAAGAACTTTCTTTCTTTCATTTTATGTACAACCATTTCTCACTAGAATACAGCCTGTCCCCGAACAATTTTGAAATTATTTCTATTAAATTTTTGTGATATTTCCGTTTCAAAATTTTACTTTCTTACTGTTATTTGTTGTTAGTTGATATCAATTATATTAGTAGTAATTATTGGGAATCAAAAAAGGATTTTCATCTTACCCCAAAGGAATTCCAGTGACATTTGAGTGAATAAGGCTTACCTGAAACATAAGAAGATATATTTATGTTGTTTTCCTACATACTCAAATTAGTATTGTCAAGATATATATTTTTCAAAATCCAATCCAGTATAACACCAAGTATAATTATATTCTAAATTCAATTTCATTATTGTTATAAACGAATCACTTCTGTTTACAAGTAGGTCCGTACAAATTATATCATGAAAAGTGTGTTATCACAAGAAGAAAATAACTAATGCAACTTTGCTGATGTTGCATATTCATAATCATAGATTGATAAAGGTAATTGAAGGCGGTTTTTTTTGGGAGAGTCTTCAGAGAGTCTTGAGTCAGTCTAGAATGGTAGATAGGCGTCCGAAGGAGTAGTTCGGATGCCTATGCTACAGTTTCTCTTGATTGCCCCTAACTCCTCCTGAAGACTGAGTTCTCAGCATTTTTGTGTATTTTAGGGTAAGCATTTCTATTTCTGTTTGTATCATTAAATCTCTCTTGAATAATGTACCATCAAAATTATCATTAAATTATATGCTTTGTTTTGTATTTAATTTTGAAATTGAAATCATTCAATTTATATTTCCTGAGTACGACCCAAGCGACAGGGGTGACCCCCAAAAACACCCCTGTACGCGACAGTATAAATTATATTGTTGAACAAGATATGTTCGTCAATTAGTAACATCCAGTATACGATCATGAATTCCTCCGTGATTAATTCTGATTTTAAAAATGTGCACGGTAGTTTCCTATTTGAATTTCTGATTTAACGAAGCACGAAGCCATTTTCAATTTGTCATACTCGTTCTCATTCCACACCAAAAATAACGAAAAACAATGTTTTATCGTTTATGTAGCCGAATGAATCAACAGTCGAAAGTTTGAAACGCTTTTACGTTGAAATCAAATTACAAGCGACAATAATTGAAACAAACTGCACATGTTCATCAAAAGAATTTTCAAGAGATATGCAATTCTTTTCGAATAGTTGCTAATGAGTTTGTGATATGCTGAACCGTGTATTGCCAAAAAATAAATGATTTTCAAGTTGGAACGCACACTTTACAAATGTGCACAATCTGAATATCAAAAACCATGAGACACTCTGTTACGAATTTCTAGTTGAAATAATCCTTCAATCACCAATCATCTTTATCGGTTGAAATGAACTCATGAAATAATACAGATAATTGAGGCAGGACTTCGGTCAATAGCCTGTTGAATTGAATTCGTTTCAGTTTAATAAAGTTCTTAATTAATTTTATTATATCACAGTTTTAATGTCCCGACTATAATCATCAAGGGATTCATTCATTCAGTAAGTTCCTTTATGAATTAACACTACTTGTTCCAATTTTTCTAGAGAAGGTGACAAATGCAGCCCATTGAATATTTTCGAGCATTCTTATGTAGATACCAATTTCAGGAGTGATCCATTAATTGATTCATGATCATTGAAGATTCAATGAACATCTTGCCACAATCATATTCCCTAAAGTATCCACAGGGTATATGAAGTCGGTTGAATCTATGAATTGAGAACGTTGCAGAACTCGAATTTTTCAAATGAAAATCTAATATTTCCATTACATATTCCAATCCTATTTAAAAATCAACCCTACTGTCGTTTCCTATGCCCTAAATTAATAAATTCGGAGATATTTCATAATAGCAATCATGTCTTCGTATTGATTGTTAAAAATTATGATTCTTTTAGCAGGTCACGCATAATATCTATATCACAATAACTTAAAAGTTTTTGTTGGGTTCTCTACATCCCAGAATCATGATACTCTTAGTTCTCCTTATATACAGGGTGAGTCAAATAGACACAGACAAATTCCGAATGCAGATTCCTCACCTCATTTTGAGGAAAAAACTTTCTATAAGGGTATGCCCTGAAATGCATTCCATCTGGTATACACGGTGTCAAGAGTACGAAAAAAAAAATGAATCTTATGTTCTGAATACTGCTATCAAAGAATAATCACAATGATTCTTGTATCTTGTGAGAAATTTGTATCACGCAATTATTTCACACTTGAATTGTTAAGACTTTCAGGTTGACAATTGAAGAGTCTAACTGATATCAAACATTCAGTTGTCCATTAAGTTTTCTATAGAAAATAAGAAACAATTATAGCCACATACCATCGTAATTACGCCACTGCTTTACGATGATCAAAAATCATAAATTCAAAACATCACGTTAATAAACATTGATGAGAGTACCAAATTGAAGAGTTTTCCTAAAGGAGTTCAAAAAAATAATAATCAAAATTTATTTCGTACTCTTGACACTCTGTATCTCAGAGTATTTTAGCGCATACCTTTTTATAAACCTCATACCTTTATATAAACCTTTTTAACCTCAAATTAAAGTAAGCGGAATCTGTACACGGAGTTTATCAGTCTCATTCTAACTCACCCTGTATATCGCGTTAACGCAGGACTGTATGTAAACTATGAATCATCACCAGTTCCAATACAAAATGATCATATCGTATGAGTTCCACCCTATAGTTTTTCTACTACTTTTCCCAACTGTAAAATACCAACTTTTTCACAGACAATGCTGAAAAGTTCTCTTGGTTCAAAATGTTACTATGTAAATTCTCTTTGTTTTGCAGTGTACGTTGAACACAATTACTGATTGCTCGATTGCCAACTAATTGAACATTTGCATACTAAATTGGACTGTAAGGTAAATAACTCGTTTTTATTAGTGCCCATAAATCTTATTATATCGTCCATAAATGAGATCGATTTTGGTCGTTAATTTTAAAGAAGATGTGTAGTGTAATCATGATTATTATTAGAGGATTATTCCTAGGAGAGTCACAAATTCATGTAGACACTTAAGGGTGTCTAAAAATCAACATGAGATTTGAATTGGATAGACAACACGAATTTGAGACTTCCGATTGTGAATTTTTCTTCGAATCATAATATGTAATGTTGTCGTCGGACAAATGGCCTCCACGGCTTTGTACTCGTTTGTCGAAATTTTTCATGACCATACTGAATAATAATGCTGAATTTCCTGCTACTTCAATGCTCGCTTGTTGACATGGACCTGTGATTTTGAATAACCCCATAAATAGAAATCTGATTGTGTTAAATCACACGATCTTGGTGCCACCGAAACGATAAATTGCAGTTATTGAAGTATTTCACTCAACCAGTAATAGTCACTGCCCAGCCCTATTTTCTGAAAAGTATGATCCAATTATACCTTCAGTCCAAAATTCACAACTGACAGTGACATGTTGTGATACTTTTGTTTTTCGACAATTACAAGTGAGTTCTCAGATTTCCAAAAACGGCAGTTTTGGCGATTCAGACTCATCATGACCGTCGCCCAAGTTGATTTTTCTTGAAAAATGGTTCTTGGACAAATTCATAACTTGCGTTGATTTCGGTACAATCTTCTGTGATAGTTTCAAGATCGCAGAAATGAGAATCGAGAGAGAATTCGATAGAAAAGACTACAGAATGAACATTTGGATATCGTTTTTTCGTTCTGATAAATTTCGAAACAGTTCACCAGGATTCATGTAAATTCATTTCGTCAAACTCCCAGATGAACTAAATTTATACCCAATTGATACAATACTCGATGTGCTTATTGACTCTCTCAACAACAGCAAATTTTCGAGACATTCACTTGAGAATGTGAAAACAAGAAGAACGGATTAAGGAATTCCCGTTATTTTGATATACAAGGGTGAATTAAAGGCTCCATACTGCGTCCTTTACAGATCTATTGTGTACGCCATTTTGTTAGAGTTCCGGATATAGGTCAATCTTTGCCAGACCTTAGGTCCTCCATGTACCAGGAAGGTTGCGGTTTTTCTTCCTCTAGTGTATACCTTAGCTTTGACAGACATTCGCAGTGTGCTCAAGTTTCCTCGTCTTCTTGACAGCACCTACAAATAGTAGTGCATGAGTCCGATGTTATTCAATGTCAACAATGCCCTGTCAGGAGCCCAACCATGATTCTGATTGTGGCCTAGTAATTACTGTGACGCGACAAACTGTCAAATTGAGCGCTATACCTCAGCCACAATAAGTTTGAATATCAAAAAATGGGCACAACACTAAATACTAGGGATCGAATGACAAAAATTTCAAAAAGGAGGCCCACCTTGAAAGAAAAGGTATTCGAAGAGTCCCAGAACTTGTGGATTGCACCCCATAATTCAACATAAGTGTTGGTTGATGTTTCAAATGAAAAATCGTTTGGGGCATGTCTATTTCCAAGGGACTATATTCTGTTGTGTTTTTTCCGAGGGCGTGTTATGATAATTTAATGTGAACGCCTCGTTATTTTCAACGATTTTTATCTATAGTTGGCCTCGAGCACACACCTTTCCAGGTAGTTCGAAATCCGTCAGATCTTGGCGATTTAGTTCAAGGACATTCCAGTCCTTCTTTCCATCGATTCCCTATCAAACTCTAGTCACATCACTTATTGCCTCTCCTTTATAAACAAAGCAGGCGTGGTTCATCTGCGAATCGATATTGTACAGGAAAGATCAAATTACATTACTAGGGTAAATGATAGATGTTTGTTTCTGGAAATATCTAATCGATAGGTTACAGGAACATTTTTTTAATTTCGATTTCCATCGAAAGAATTCCTTGTTTTTGTTGTCAGAAACAACTAGCCAAAACAGCGAATATTATTATTATCATTCATATTGAAATGAAAGGAACTCAGTTATGTTTTTCAATTCATATACAGAGCATTTAATGAACATGCAGCAGAAAATTCACGAGAAATAACCTTGTTAATGCTTTCCGCACTTTCCTGAACACTCTGTAGATCACAATTCAATTTTGAACTTCGTACTCAGAAATTGGTACGATAATCGCACCGATATAATTCGTTCACCATTTTTACAGATGCCACAGTTTTGAAAACCCTAAATTTACCTATACATAATACATTAATTTCGTCATATAGCCCAATTGATGTAATTTGGAGCCCCCATATTTCACTGCCCAAATTAATCTTCATGTCTATAGACGTCGTTGCTGAATGACTTAGAGAAATAATTGTAAGGGCCAATGGTGACGTCATTTTTGGGTGTGTTTGGAATGCTATGAAACGGGAAGTTATAAATCGATGAAAGGAATATACAGGATGGCTCAGCTTCCGGGTGGCATTTCAAATATTCCATAACAATACGGTACAAAATAGGAAATCATTGATTGATTTTGAAATGAGGTGAAACCCGCTGACATCGTCTGGTGTCCTCATAGCTCCTGATTTTTTTGTTGTGAAAAATAACACTGATATGTTCATCCAATGGTGTTGAAGGACATCACTCATATATATATGCTCTATGTTTATCTGTCTTACATCAACCTTGGTGAGAACAAATTCTTTTCTGGTAAACCAACGACGAAAATTGGATTTCATTGCGACTTTATTTACTGCAACATTTCAGTTTCGTCAATTGTACTGAGTCAGTTGTTAATTCACATGCATTTAGAGCAGTTGTAATATCCCATAGTAGTTGTTTACAAACAATATACTCTGATTTCAAGTAATATTGAGATACAAATTGAATGATTAGTACTTTTGATAACAAGGAATTCGAATTAGTGACCGCGATAAAGTATTTAGTTTTATTATTAGATATAATTCAAATTCAAGAAATCGCTTTGGAGAAAAAATCTAACAAGTTGTTCTGGGGAGTATCTGAATTTCTGTCATATGGAAACGATTAAAACAAGGTATAAATCGATAATTCAACCTCTTTTGTCAATTTTGAATTTTCTTGAGAATAATATCACTACCTACATCACAAAAATTGCAAAACAGTTATGATAGCTATTTTGGGAAGTAACCGGTTCACACCAATTATTTGTAATGGAAGTATGATCAAAATATTTCACAATTATTTTGTATTCAAGATTTCCAATCAATAAGCTGTTTTTATTTTACTCTGTCGAATATGTGATATATAATAATGAATTATATGATTATCAAATCGAATGATCAGTTGCATATTGTCAAAAGAAATCGTAGAAATTATATGCATATGTTTTTTTGTGGTGTTTATTTATATTCAAATATGCTACCAAATTCTTTGGTGATCTAGATATACTCACGAGCAAATTACTGGAGGGAGCACTTTGGAAGTAATCATAGATGAATTTAAACATTAATTGGAATACTTTATAATCACGAAATAATGTTATATCGAATGTGTATTAGATATTCATAAGTACGATTTTCTAAAGAAAATAATTTGTGAATTAGGTAGGTAGGTTTCTCCCTAGTATATTTCGAAAGAAGGAAATGGAATGATATCTCCGTCATTTACTGGTAGAAATAGGTATCTAGGCTCCACATAATATGCATAATAGACCCACTGAAGATTTTTCATCACATTTTAGTGTTTCTTCTATAGAACCTCAAGAAAGATCAATATGTGCATGATATCATCTGCTATTTCATGATGGTGTTAATTTGCGCCAGAGTGGATCTTGAAGGCTCAGTCAACATTAGAGAAATTGTTCTGGTCTTCATTACTCCAACTTTCTGTATATTTGATTATTCCATAAAAATACGGTGAATACATCAATTGCAATACGAAGTCGAAGATATCTAATCGAAAAAGACTCAGACTTTGTCGCACAATTGTATGTATCAAAATATATACGATGAATAAAATGACATGCAATTAGTAAAGCCTTGACTGCACTTCCTGTAATAACAGCTGAACAATCAATTCAGACCAATGAGAAAAGGGATTGAAAAAAAAAAACAAATCAGTATTCGGATGGGACCGAACTTTCAGAGCCATTACAACCACTAAAGAAGCGAATAAACGTACATCTCTCGAATGTTTTGAAGGATTTGAAATATTCAAACTTATTTGGCAGTCAGACAGTTAAACAGTTGATTCAAGAGTTCCCTCAGAAATGGATGATCTGGCTGAGAATTATTGTTTACAGCAATTGAAGAAAACACTCCACCAATATATTTCTGAATTCAGCTTGCAACAATGCTAAATTTCTTCATAAATAGTTCAACTCGGAACTAATCAACATGTTCAACACATTCCAACCATGATTTCCGTCTCGAATGTCACTCATCAACCCAATTTCATTCACCGTAGATTCAAATGACTAGGCGAGTAAAGAACAAGTTTATATCACAGACGCCCTCATTACGAGATACTGTTTTTTTTTAGTTCCAAGAGGGCTGGTGTCGACTTTTTAATCGAATACACTCGATCACGTGTCTGAAAGTTTTTATTTTTCGTTGGCAGGAAGTTTGATGGTATTTTGAGCGTGAAAAATTTCGAAGGGTTTGGTACCTCCGAGAATGCTCCGAAAGGAATTTAAATTAGATAAAGTTTATAGGTTTTGTTGCTATAGGACAAGCAATATAGCATGATATAATAATATATAAAATATAATTATTTCATATCTATATACTGTGACATTCATAGAGTAAGCAACAAATGGAAAAAAAAATTTCATCAAGTCAGGCTCATCCTTAAATAATCGCCTATTCCAAAATTCAAAGAAACTTTAAAGTGAAATTTTTTCAGAAATGAGAATTATTTTGTATTCAATGAAAAAAAAAGATTCGTGTCCTCCGTCTCGTATTCCAATTGTCAAACATTTTTTCCGATCTTTGTGATAGCAATTCACTTCCAGGTATCGATTTAGAGTTTTTAAAAGCCATCTGAATGGAAATCAATCTTCTATAAAAGGTATTTTGCCATGCAAGAAAACTCAAGAAATGTGACGAATAATCGACAGTTTAGAATGATTTGGAGTTTCCGAATCAATTCCTGATTCACGATATTTGTAATTAGTCAAATAAATTATGGTAAAATTTCACAGAAAATATATTTTTTTCATCTTCACATTGTTCAAAGAGCTTCAACGAATATGTTCTTGAAGAACTCTATCCAAAATGTTACTTATTTTTCAAAAAAGCAATGAATATATATCGTACAATATTTTTCTAATTCTGAAACAGCGATTGAAGAAACTGTACTCAGTATATTCGATAAGAGCTTAGTTGGTCTCCCTTGATTACGTAGGATTGTTATTTAGTTGTTCTCCTTGTTACTCTCTTGAATTCCCTTATATACCACCAGTGAATTTTTCTGAATCTGTATGGAGCATTGTTGGTATAGGTATCTGTTGATTCTAGTTATCAAAAATGGTTGCAATGATTCTTTGAAGTTTGTTGTTCGTTGGATGAGCTGATGCACATTACCGAAAAATTTTTATTTTTTTAGTACATACTATCTAAGAGATTTCGTATTTGCGAATCTAGCCAAAAAAATGTCGAGCAAACAGAGCTGACTAATGAGATGAGTGTCTTTCCAACTTCCATAATTGAAAAAAAAAGAATGAACATGGATTTTTTTCAACTCTGCAGTCTTTCTTGAAACCATAAATCAATCACTTTTGCTGTTGTTTTCACGTATCAATATATCTCGTCTAGAGCGAAGCCCTGAACCATTTCCAACGATGGACATACATAATATAGCCCGCCTTGCTTTTACATCCATCAATAACGTTACTTGACATCTGATATAAAGTCGTTTCCTTTTGCCGTCAAGATAATTCGCATCGATTTGAAGCGTCCCTTCATTTGATATAACGAATCGCCCTTGCAATGTAGCACAAGTGCCCTACTATACCGTTTTAATTAACTTTCGCAGGAATCGCAGACATTAATACGATGTTGCAGGGATCGAACGGGATGTTAGTCATGAATTGGGGTTTCTGTAGATGCTATACAGGATGATTCACGATGGACGGTACATCAGATCCATCAAAATAATAACCAGTATATTTTCATTCACTGTAATTAGTGAATTTTATCATGCACATGATGATGCCGCCTCAAAGATCTGAATAACACTAAATTTTTGTGTTTTATAGATAATATGGAATTATTATGCGAGGATGATTTTCTGGAACACCTTCAGCGGTGCTATTGTGCATTTTGTCGGACCTATTTCTACAAGGAGATGGCGGAGATATCATTCATTTTTCTTCCATCGATATCTACTATAGAGAATAGATATAGTTCACACAGAATGTAAATTAACAACAGTCGCGAAGGTATTATATTGTGAATGAATCATGAATCATACGATGCTAGGCACATATTCACCACTAGGATTAATGCAACATTTTTTCCATATTGTACAGGCACTTTGTTTACAATGACCGACAATTTCACTACTAGTCAGCGTCAAGGTTTTTGGAATTGCCAATAAGTCCGACAACATCGCACTTGTTGACAAAACGACATAAACACTTACTTACGGCATCTTCAACCAATAAAATAAAACTATAGTTAAGTGTTTCACTCTGTGTTATGTAGCGCAGCAAACACCCAAAACTCTTGTTTATTTTCGAGTGTTTGGAGGGCATTGTTCTATGCCGTTAATTAATACCGAAAAAGCTTTTCCAACACAGATTGAGACTTGTTTGGCTTTCAACCAATTTATAACTGTTTATTATAGGGGCTCATTCATCGTATATTAAAGACTAGCTGAGACACGACAGAAAATGTTATGCTAGAACTATATTCGAAAATTATTATTATCACCAGAGGGGGAACTATTTCAGTGCGGAAGTTAACAAGAGAACCTAGGAGTAGATGCCACCCCTTTCCAAGAAATTGAGTATCGAAGAATAAATGATAAAGTGGAGGTATTTCTTAAAGACGACTCATCTATGAATCTAGTATACAGTGAAAACATCAAGAAAGAGTACGATATATTGTTGATAGTGCAGGTGGATATAGAGATGCAGTAATGAAGTATCTTGTTGAGTTGGTTCAAGTTTCAATCCCATTATAGGATTTTGTAACAATTTGTTATTTATTGATTTCAGCAATGTATAATATTTTTCAATTTCTAATCAAATTCAATTCGAAGATCAGTAATAGTTTGATTTTGTGACAGAAAATGGAAAGTTCACTGAAGTCTACAGGGTGGTAAAAATCAGTACTCAATTATACAGGCTGTCCGTTTTAAGTGCTACGAATAGTAAAAAACTCATTTTGAAAAATACAATTTTGGTTAAATCGGGACAGAATTGCGCATTTTTGTGCTGAATGATATTCTGAAAGAAAATAGAAGGTATCATTCAAAAAATAGAAATTGTCGATGTTCGTGATGTTTTTGATAATGGCATCATCGCCTATTCGATGTTTCTTATAATAGTGAAGTTAGACCTGTCAACTTTGGTGTTTGTTATGGACGTCATATCGAATTCTAAGTTTTTTTGTTGTCTTCACATAGTGGTTCAGATTCACAGTTTTGCCAATAATCTAATTTGTCATTCATTGCGAGGAGTGCTATAGAAAGAACATAGTATTCCTGTTTTCAACAAAGATTTGACAGTTTGATCAGATTATGAATATTGTTAACTTTTCAACAGCAAAGATTATTCAAACTATCAGCTCTTTGTTGACAACAGGAGCGCAATGTTTTTCCACGCAAAAAATGAAAAATTATATTTCTGACCAAACCGAGATATTTGAGTACCATTGGTGATGTATCATTGTAAAGAGAATGAAAATCTGAAAACGTTGAAATTCAGAATAGCGTCCTTCAAAAAAAAAAACAAAATTGACAGCTGTCGACCATTTTGAAAAACATTGAAAAGTCAAAAAATAAGGGGTCTGAAAATGTTGCTGGATCCGCCACTGGTTCAGGTCTTCTGATGGTATCAACAGTTAACGATCATTTTCCAACATATTACATAGTGGGAGATCTTAGAATGCGTCATTCGACCCTTAATAAAACAATGTACTATTCTTAGACAACCCTATAATTTACACTTATTTTATTTCTTTTCACTTAAAAGGCATTGTGGGGGCTACAGCTGTCTAATCGAGTTAGTTATACGCTCGAAACAAACTCGTAATGTTTCGTTCGAGACCACCATAGTACTGATAAAGAGTGTAAGTAATTCAGATGCATTTTCACCAAGAAGAGTAGGAAGTATTGAATGGGCTTTTACAGCCCACCAGTGGGCCACTAAAGATCTATTATCTAGCTAAGAATAACTGTGGTGGCATCTGAAGGGCTCCCGTTACGTTTTTTACCTACCTTATACACATAGGAAATAAAACTCATCATTGAAATGAGCAGTATTATTTTATATGATATCAGAAATTATCCATTTACGGTACTGTGGCTAAGGTAGAGAGAAAATTAAGAGGGACTACAATTTCTCCTCGTATAATTCGAAGAAGGGTTATCGATATAATTCCCTAACTGGCTGTGACGTGATCTCTTGACGAGTTGGTATGATGGAATTTTAATACACTTGATCTTCCTGTTCGGCTCGATTCCATAATGTATCACTTACTATTCTTTTTTGTTGAAATATCCTTTGAATATATACTTCAAGTACTTCATAATGGATTGATGATAGTTGGTATTAGCACAGAATCAGGAAAAATTTTATCAGACGACGGATTCCCAGATAGAATGAAGCAGGGAACGTAATAGTATTTCAATGTCTTTATTTCCATGCTGTTTGATGTACTTTTACTTTATATACTGTGCCGTTCGCAAATTATCGTCCTCGTTTCCTTAGATTTCGGTGTGCGAGACGACATTTTTGAAAATTGCTCACTCATAACTCAAACAGATATTGATCGATCGACTTCAGAAAATGAAACTGAGTATTCACTATCCAATGATCTACAATTCTATAGTTGGTTGAATATTGTCAATTTGGCATTAAAAAAACGACCATTTCTTCACTCCAAAAAATTGTACTCTTTCCATAACTAAGCCGTTTTTTCGATAATTTTTGATATTTTCCAAAAATCCTGGATCATTGTTTGGGAAATACCTTCAACTTTAATAAACTTTTTTTTTTGTTTCAGCTACTCATTCGGCCGGAATCAAGTCAGCAATTGGGGAACTTTTTTTTATACATTCGAAGACAGCACAAAACTCCGTTATTTTCAATATTTTTGTAAGAAGAAAACCTTAAATATAGCTAGATATATACCATATTATGTCCAAGCTTCAAAACATTCTTTCGAGTAATATGAAAAAATGCAAAAATCGCTCAATTTTTCATTGGTTATATTGGTATAGTGCCTTTACGTTTGTATTGTTTTTCAATTTCTACATTTGACAATGAATAAATAATAATGGACTTGGGTTCGTATCATTTGAAACGCATGTGAGAATCAGATGAGAATGGAAAAACTCATCGATTTTAGGCCTCAATCTTTTGAGAAAACCAGTAACTGAGATTTCCATTGATGTTAATGAAAATATTCGTAATATTTCACGAAAACCAAGAAATGAAAGAAACTTCAAGTGGTCGGTTATAGATTCGGAGTTTGATACATATTTTCGACTTGGATGCATATCATGGTATATTCATGAACTTGGTCAATTTTATAAATTCTTCTTGATTTTGCCAATTTCTATTCAGAGTTTCGAGATTCCCATAAGTTTTTCAACGATTAAAAGGTTGCTATCATATGGGTTTGAAAGCTTGTCTGAAATGTCCCAAAATCAAAATAACGAAGCACTCACAACAGAAAAACGAATAGAGAGAACAAATGGGTTGAGGTTGGAAAAGTAGTTGGACGACTAAGATGACTTTTCTTAAAGGATTTTTTAACGCGTGAAATGAGTATTTTTGGGTATTCAACAAAGGATCGGTTGAAGGACTCCTTATCTTCAAAATGATATTATGAAATCGATCGACATCAATACGAATCCATTGGAATAAAAAGGAGGCTTCAACTCCATTATGTAATGGACCTTTACTCTTTAGACTTCTGCCTTAGCCCCAAGTATATTCTTTATCGAAACTGGATTCACAGTATGAATTAATATCTCCAATGAGTTTCATCAGGTGCATATGATATATAATATTTATCGATGGGAATGTTTATTCAAATGGAAGATCATCGATCAAAAATAAAATGTTTGAAGTTGGTTGTTAACGGTCAATTGATTGGCATATTCTTCAATGAAAAATTGTGGCAATACACTACCACTAGATGGTTCGTGGGTGAATGTAAACTATAATAATTCACTCGGAGATATAAAACAGCATACGAAACGGGATAACGTAATTGCCAAAATGAAATTTTTTATGAAATTCAGATTTTGACATTGGATATCGATTTTATTTTAAATCACGAAAATATTGAAATTATGCCAAAACTAATTGACCTTGACTGGTTAATTTCAGTTGATGACTTAGGTATATATTTAACGGGAATTTGCAATTTTGCAATTTTCAACAGACATATACAGGCTGTCCATTTTCAGGTGTCATAGGGATTTCGCTGATTTTAGGAGATACAACGTTGGTTGAATTTGGGAAAAGTTGAAAATTTTCGTGTTGAATATCAAAATGGAAAGAAATCAAAAATGTCTTTGATAGTTTTGGAGATAAACCAAAAAAATTTTTTTAGGATGAACTAATCGCACTGGATATTTTCACCATTATTTTGTTTAGTCATTTTTCCTGGAAAATTCAAAAATAACACCATCTCTCAGATGAATTTCAAAATGTCGAGAAACATCTGACAATTATGGTTTCTTTTATAAATGTCCGTTTGAATATCAACATTTTCAGATAACTTTTTATTACAATGAGGCATCGCACGGTTTTGTCAGAAATGAAATGTTTTCTTTTTATGCATGTGCTTCAAGAAGAACATATTTTTATTCGGTCATGACTTTTTCAACCGATTAGGATATTGAAATCAAAAGATCTGGAATATTGAGGTAATCATTCATTGAATATTAACTAAACTGTTACGATTTCCCTACGCAGTTCCCTACCAAAGATGAATAAGTGCAGACGTTGCATCAGAAACAATTTGAAAATTCTTTATAAAGTGTTCATATATAAAATGAATGAAGCATTTTAGAATACATATGTATATGATTTCTTATATCTTTGAAGAGGAATATGCTCTTAAGATATTGTCGTTATATGCTTCAACAGTCTGTGTCAAGTTCAATTTCAAATATAAGTATAATTCCTTTTTCGAACAAAAATTCTAGATCACCATATCCTCTCATATACTGTGATGTTTTCATCTATGACATCATCGTATGTGGAGAGTTTGGTAATGAATATATTTAGGTTGGAAGGAGTCCAAAGCTTTTACAAATACATAAATTTTATAGAATCCTCGTTAGAAGCACCATTTCAGCTGAACTAAACGTAAATAGTACTAGAGATTTTTTACTCAATATGCAACAATTTCATGGTACTAGCAATCATTTATAATAACGTAGTAGTGAAACTTCATATTTCATTGTTCGAAACTGACATGAACATCCACAAGTTTTATATTTCATGCTGAACAGGGTGGGCTTATTTCAACCATATAGATGTCGCATATTCGATCTCTTTTTCAAATAACGTTCACTGGCTATCGTCTTTTATTTTCGAATTATAACTAGAAGTATGATTTTTCAACTTTCCGAAACATACTACTACAGGGTGTAACTAAATAGTGTGAAACATTTGAGGGGGTGATTCCTTAGAGAAAAAAAGAAAGGATATTTCATATAAACAAACTACATTGGAGCATCCTATGTCTATGGTTTGGTTGAAGAGTTTGTTTTTTTCCTTCTCAACCATGCATCACATGTTGGCTCGCTTTCGATGTGTGAGTTTTCAGTAGCGAAAATAATACTTGACTTTATACCCATTCTTTTTGCATCAGAATAATACGTTACTCGGATTGTTGACTGATTTTTTTTTTCAAATTCTTGGAAATAATTAATTCTTACTCATATGCAATATCAGTATTGCTATTATTTTGAAAAAGGCATTCTGACATATAATGCCTCTCATGATTTTCTTATGGCATTCTCTCTTGAAATGAATGAAAAAACGCAAATAGCAATTGAGTACAGTATTATTTTCGCTATGGAAGTCTGGTTCATCAAAGGCAACATAAACTTAGTAAAAAAGGAAACAAATGATTATTTTCGAATGAACCACAGCCAACTGTGGTCTCCATTTAAAAAAAAATTGAATTGAGGCCATAACTAGGAATCAAACAGTTTTTTGAAAATCTCTCTACTCCACTGGATTAAACGAAAAAAAGTGCCTCGAAAATGAAGAATTCACTTTGCTCTACCTTCACTAACAACTACAATATTCGTATATGTTGACAAGTCAGAAATTCAAACTTTTATTCATAACTCGAAAAAATAGTCAAGTATAGTCAAGTTTTGCTTTCACCACTGAACTCATTTGAAAAACAATCCTATTTCTCTAATCCCATATACATTTAGTTACCCTATACAATATTTGAAATAATTCTTGACTGATATCTTTCCCTAATATAACAGCTGATGTTTATGATAGAAATTCTAGAATACTTATATGGAAAAAGTAATGTTACTTGTCACGATTTTGTCTACAATTATTTACTGCTACTCGTTAGCTACCATCAATTATCAAGTTCTTTGAAGCGAGGTCAGTAAGATGCATTTTTCAATCATTCGTTCATTTTTACGATTATCGTTTCATTAGAGTCTGGTGCCAGTTTTTTGTCAAAATCGATTACATTCAATACACGTCTTGTAGCAGAAGGAATATAATTATATGACGGCAAAAGCGAAATAACCTATTCAGCGATATTGAATTGCTGCGAGTTTTGCCTGGCTTTCAATATAAACAAAAATTTGACAGAAATGCTTCGATGTGATAGTTCCTGTAAAAATGATTCCATATGTTTTATGACTGAGATTCTTAACACCCCGTATAATGGAAGACTAAAAATCAATACTTGTAGCTTGAACTTACACCCAAAAAAATGATAGTTACCAAATCGATTGTTTTCAATCCTTGATTTTCCTTTAATTTCAAACATGTGAGTAAACCCAAAAAAAAACAAAATTAAGAAACAAATACCGTTGACGTCAATCAATATGGTAGATTCAATGAGATTTTACACGCATTTCTCAATATGCAACTATGTTAAGAATGGCCTATCTCTTGATTTCACGGCCACCCTAGATTAAATCAGTAGTGGTCCTTAATTAAAATAAATGATAGACATCTTTTATATTATAATTATTCCCGACATGGGTCTTTTGTTTTCAAGACATCTTATCAATCAGTGTCTAGGCACCAACTGATTAAAATCCATCACGCAATGGTTTATCGAAAATATATATTTGTTTACTTTTATGGAAAATATAAAAAAACAACCATATCAAGAGCGAACTCCGAATTACAATAACACTACTGTTATATATTTTTTTCAATTATACTATTTGAATGAATATTTTCCCTATAATAAACTTCAATCTGGATGTTTCCAAACTTATAATTTTCATTCATCTATACAACGCCTTCAATTAGTATATCCAATAAAAATAACAAAGGCGAAAGGCGAAAAACTTTTCTGCTCAGAAAACAAAAAAAGGACTAACATCTTGTTGAGCCATGTCATGAAGTATGAAGCAGAAGCAACTCGTGTTTCATTCATCAGAAAATTGTTGAATGAAAGCGTGAGGAAGTTATTTCTATAGAATAAATGAAAAAAATAAATAAATCCTGGTTGGGCACTATTGGATACGTATGTGCTGTGAGATGTTTCATAAGTTCGGATAAATAACGATTAAAAAGTCTCGTATTCAACTAACTAAAGTGAAGAGGTGGTCCGATATTTATACTCACTAGATACGCTTCTAGAAGTATCTGAAAACTGTCAATTTGAGAAGTATGTTTCTCGAACAATCCAGAACTATTTCCTGACATCGCATTCTCCATCTATCTTCATATCATGATTTATACCATATTTTATCCCTTTTAGTGTCACTGATTGATTCAGATTTTTGTTGAAGGCAGGGTGAATTGCTATTTTCATCACAATACCATACTTTAGAGGAATATTTCCAGTAAACAATCATGGATTCATCATTGATCATTCAATGGGCACACACTCATTACAACTGTTTCTAATTTATCAGCTGGATGAGTCCGATTCTATGAAGAAAGCTTCACTTTATTCACTCCTAATCATTCTCACCAAAAACCAGGGAAATATTTTTTCACCGATTATAAACGTCGAAACGATGTTTGGATTCAAAGCAACGCTGACAATCATTGAAACAAACTGCGCATGTTCGTCAGAAGAATTTCCAAGGAGTTTGACTGATTGCTGAATAATTTCGATTCAGTAATTGATCATCAAGTTGAAATGTTCATTTTACAAATGCATACTACCCGAACGTCACCAGAATGGTATCCTCGCACCTTTCTTTGGACGTTCATTGGACCAAAGGCATATTATCAGACCTTGAATCTTTCCGCAATTGTCTGTATGAATTTGTCAATGTACTATACTGAATTTCTGAAGGCAGTTATATTTTTATTTCATTTGTTTTTGCATAGGTTTCGGTGGTTCTCGTGTTTCACCACCTGTAGCGCTGCCCACTCTTTGTCACTTTGTCAGCCGATCACTTTCCAGATCTAATCAGCTGTGTGAAAATACGAATAGTTTTCGATTTATTTGAGAGAATTTTGAAAGAAATATTATTTGTAACAAACCGTTTGTTTTATTTACAACTACGATACGGAGATCAAAGATTAATCATACCCCAAGACATCTACGTTCCTAGTGAATAAATATGGCAAATCTTGATAAAATAGTAACATTCCTCACCAGTCGAAAGTGACACAATTTCCAAACCTGTATGAAGACCGTAGTTATATGTTAGGTTTGTTTCAACACGTCTTAAAACCGTCACGTTATCGTCACGCTCATGCGCAATTAAGGAGTTCGGTCCAAGTTGCCAACCTTATTTATTCGTGAAAAAGTCTGCCTTTTTTTCCTCATGATTTTGCGATTTCTAGAAAGATCGTGCAATAATTAGTACACCTCAATCATTTTTTTGAGTCCTATCGTAGTTATTTTGCTGAAAATTTTTGAACTGTCATATTTAGTTACTTTTAGTTCTCTAAGGTTAGAAACTAACTCTATGGTTACAAATGACGAATTGTCACTATAAAAACTGTAAGAGTGATTCAAGGTATTCCGGAAATCTCAAAAAGTTGAAATTTTACCCTTTCCCCAAAATGAGTAATCCTAAAAGGTGTTTTGAATGGATAAAACGCTGTGGGAAAATTAACATTGGAAAATATCACTAAAAATACCTATATATATAATAAACATTTTTGTTAAAGTATAGCAAGGAGTCGTTACCAAATGCTTTCGAATCAGAAATTCAAAACTCGAATTTCACAAATACTCAACAAATAATAACAGAAACAGATAATATCAAAGTAGAAGTAGGTACCATAGATAAAATAGAGACCGAATACCAAGTAGATAAACATGTTGATTGTGAAGAAATTTCGAATCAATCTGTGGATAGTAGTACCCAAACTTTCTCAGGACTATCCATAATTTTCTTTACATGGATTCAATTTATGTACTATACAAGATAATTGGCATAGGGGGAAATATGTTTCGAGGTGGCAGAAATATGGAAACTATTTCAAAATGTTTTTGATGCCACAGAGGTTAATTTACAAATGCCATCAAACTTCCAACAACAGGGAAACACATATTCTTCTGATAAACATTCAAATACTGTGAAATTTTTAGTGGGTATTTGTCCCAGTGGTGCAATAACTTATGTTTCTGAAGGATTTGAAGGTTCGTGGTTCAATTTCTGATCGAGAACACATCGAGAAGTGTTTATAATAATCCGTGATAATAATATAAAGCACGGAACCACAAGGAACTAGTTGGTGTATAACCTTAGAAATGAAAAGTAACTAAATATGACAGATCAAAAATCATTATTTATTTTCATCAAAATAACTGCGATAGAACTCAAAAAAATGATTGGGGTGTACTAATTATTGCACGATCTTTCTAGAAATCGCAAAATCATGAGGAAAAAAAAGCAGACTTTTTCACGAATAAATGAGGTTGACAACTTGGACCGAACTCCTTAATTGATTCAATCTGTTCCAACCGAGAAGTGATCGTAATCTGATCATCATCTTTTTGTTCCAAACAAACTCGTGACCGTCCGCAGCATGGTTTCAGGACGGTAATTTCGGTACATGCTCAAAATTGAAAACTGTTTCGAATCATGAGTATTGACATGCGCATCAAGAAACTCTTCTCCAAAAGAATAGGTTAGCTAACCTAGCTTTTTGTTTGGATATTTATTCACTTTTATTTGTGTTAATGATAATTTCTTCCGTTCGAATCAAATAAGAAAAAATAAGTTTGAGTGACGATATACAGGGTGTTAATTAAGTATGTTAACAAACTTTAACCACGAATGGTACTCCGAAAAATAGAAAGAAAATGTCATATGAACATGGGTCCGGAAATGCTTCCTAAGGGAGCTACGCTCCTTTGCATGGGGCACCCTGAAGACGGTTTTCCCTCGATATTATCGAAACCGTTCATAACAAAATTACGAAATTAGGTGGGATGGGTAAACTTTCGACGCTGAATCTGATTCTGAATTCAGAATTTCATAATTTTAATTACAGGCGTATCATACGGAAGGAGTTAAGGGTAAAAATAACCCCATTTTCTAAATGGTAATTTTTTTGACATTTTGATTTTAGAATATGGTAATTCAGAGATTTCTACGTGAAAATGGTCTCTTGGTACATCTCCATAGGCCTAACAGTTTTCGAGAAAAATGCAAATTATTGAATCGATGCAGGCTATTGTAAATAAATAAATGTTCGTCTACATACATATTTAGTTAGTGTGCTGTGAAAAACAATTGCAACAATTGCGTCGAAAGTTTACCCATCCCACCTAATTTCGTGATTTTGTTATGAACGGTTTCGATAATATCGAGGGAAAACCGTCTTCAGGGTGCCCCATGCAAAGGAGCGTAGCTCCCTTAGGAAGCATTTCCGGACCCATGTTCATATGACATTTTCTTTCTATTTTTCGGAGTACTATTCGTGGTTAAAGTTTGTTAACATACTTGATTAACACCCTGTATAGAGATACTGATTGTTTATACGAAACAAGTGAAGACGATTTTGATTTTCAGTACAATGAAACGAGGGCCAAAAATCGTTGAATGTTCCATTATCATGTTATTTAAATTATTGTAACGAAAAATTATTCTTGAACAAAAGAATGATAAACTCCATCTTGTGTAGACCGTAGGTAGCCAAAAACCGTCAATAAAACCGATCCAACCCTCGAATGTTTTTGTACCGTCACGAAACTATATTCGCGCATGCGAACTAAACCAAACCGAAACGGCCATAAAACAGTTTCGAAACCATACAGAAATGTTTGTTGGAACAAACCTGTTATTATTGAAATAGTCAAAGTATTGTGTTCCTGATTGTGACCGTGTATGCAAAGTAGGACATTCATTTCCAGGACATATTGAATATCATCATAATGAAGTGAAAATTCATTGAGATCATCTTCATTTCACGAAATCATTCACATAAAAACAAAAAATTTCGAGAATGTATCTTTAATTTTTCTGATATCAAATAGTAGAAACATTAAACTTTGAATCAACTGACTGAAAGGAATATTCGAATTATCCGCACCAAAATATTACGATAACAAGCTGAAGGTGGCGCTAATTTTCATCTTCACCGATTAGCGTTGCCGTGAACCTTCTAAACGATGTATGTGCATTGGAAGTTTCATATGCCAATAAAACTTTAGATGTACGTACATGTGATACATGAGTCATCAACTAGCTCCTCAACGGGCGAGAAACTGATTTTTAGAAAATATACCATGACATCCAGAACGTTGAGAGATTCACCCAGGTTTTTCCAATTTTTTTTCTCGCCAGAATGAATTCCTGAAGTTGGGGTGCGTTTGGATAGTACGCTGAGAACGCACAGCGTCGATACGTCACAAGTACTTCGATACATATATACAGGGTAAGCGAAATCGATTAACTTTTTGTATTTTTCAGAAATACATTAGCGACATTTCAAATGTCCATATCTGTGCAACGAGTAGAACGAATTTAAAAAATAAAAGAGCAATGTATATGGAATCAGAAGGGCTTTTCAACCAGAAATTATTCGAACCCCATTTCTATTTGAAAAAAATTTGGTGATGCTAGCTCCGCATAGGAGAGTAAAGTTTGGGCTACATTTTTTGTGTCAAAATTTGCCCTTCTCTTATAAAAAGTTAACGCGTTTAAGGTTTTTCTCGATAATATCTCTTCTTGGTAGTTATACCTTCCGGTACGTTTTCGTTGGGCCACCCTGTATAATCGTTGGACTTGTCAGCCGCTAGCGACATAATCATATTCTGTCACATCGTCAGCAGATCGGAAAAATAAGAATGATTTATTGCCCCACGTATATATATTATTTCAGAGGAGTTTCAAGTGAATTATTCTCGGACATATTTTCCAGAGAAATGATATTTTATTTCTCAACACTGTGTTTGATCTTGAGGCAGGTTTGAAGCAGATGTATGATTTTGTGAACTCGCCTTTTATACAAATATCGTGCAATTTGGCTCAGATATAATATTAGTATAGACTCGAAGACGTGCACCCTCGCGCCTTTATACTTAACGTCCCAGAATCTCAATGCAATCCTGCTGTAGCTGTCGTGCGACTCTCGAAACAGCTTTTTCGAAAAAAAAGCATGTTTTATTCATCCGCCGCTCTTCGGACTTGTATAGAGATTTATGCCGCTATTCACCGGTACCTAGCGAATGAACATTTCAGAGAATCTCAAAGATAGGTCGCAGACACTGTGTCTGTCGGATTCTGAACATTCAATAACCTAGATTATGCAAGTCAACATGTCCAACTCATGTCCCATTCATGTCCAATCCATGTCCAAAATATGGCCAATACATGCAAATCTTGTTAATGTCCGATGTATGTCTAATATATATGTCCAATTCATGTCCCTTATATGTTCATATCCAATTCATATTATGATGTATACAAGAATATTTTGGCAATTTTTTTGCATGGTATACTTGAAATGGAAATCAAATTAACTCGGTTATAGCTTCAATTCGATAAGTTTCATCAGGATATATAATTCTGATGGATTAAATAAGGCTATAAATATTCCATTGATATTGTGCCAACATGAAGTAGGTCATTGCTGTATACGAGAGATTGACAACGGCAAATAAGTTGAGATGCTGCCAATAACATTTGTTTATTGTCTACGTCTGAGAAGATATTCGCATAATATGAGCAGCATTAAATACTAGTTGATGTTCTAAAAATAATTGTATGCTCTCAACTATCTCACTGATATTGAGGTTAGGTTCTTTTTCCATTTAAGACGCTTGTTTACTCCTGGTTGAAGTGGTACAATATAAAATGTCCTTAGCATGATTTGATGCAAGAGCAATCATGCACATGATAATGGATTCAAAGTTAATTCGTTACAAAATTATAATTACAATTTCAAAACTGAATCAACTTTGTTTCATGTAAATCATATATAAATTCACGAATACACAAAAAACGTGAATAATAACACATTTTGATACGCTTGTAGTGATTGCAAAAAATCACAACTCTTTGACGGGTATGTAACTATTCATTGATAATACAAAGTTTGTAATTTTTCGTTAACGGCATCTCGTAATGATTATAAGAAAAATTCGTATAACAAAAGGGTAATAGCTCACTGAGGAGCATTTTCGAATGAAGGTAATTTGGGTTGAATCCATATAAAATAACAGGAGTTTCTGCAGACCCTGTATCCTTGTTAATGATGAATTTATTTATCACTGAATGGACTTGCTGTATATCTCTCTATTTTTCAGAATGAATTGGCACTCCCAGTAGGAGATTTAGACCCATTCAAACGAGAATATATTATTATGCTTTAATAAATCTAGACAGTTCATACGACCTTACTTTCAATATGTATCATAAGTTCGTGTTGTTAAAAATTAAGGTACATACCTATATGGTATCATTCGGAATAAATGAATGGACTAAGATACGTATTTGGTATGTAGAACAATGATATTGATGATTTATAAATATTAGAATCCACCTTTAATGATCAGGTAATTCTCACCATAGGAGAATATAAGATAATTGGGTGGCACTCTGTAGAATCTTGAAGGTTTTAATTTTTCGTAATGATAGGGATGTTCTCAATTCTCAACAAATCCGCGAATTCTTCTGAATAGTTACAAACGAGAATAAAATGCCTGAGGTGTTGATCTCGGATCGAAGGGAGTGGCACGAAGACCCGACAGATAAGAGCGGTGCATATCGATCTGGTATACAAATGGATCAAAGATGTGCAAAAATATGTAAAGAAGGATCTCACAAGCAAGGGAATCCATATTTCTTCGGATAGTCAGGCCAGCCTGGAAGCTCTCGCGAGGTTCAAGAAAAAGTCCAGACCTATCTGGTAATGTATCAACAAACTTCTGACACTGTCATGTCAAAGGGATATGGAACTGATCTGGGTACCTGGACAAAATGAAATAGAAAGTGATGAAAGAGCTGATGAACTAGCATTTGGCGTGTCAGAACACAGAGGAACTGCATCAGAAGACGGATCAAAATACTACAAAAAGTAAACTGGGATGAAAAATGCCAGGACAAAAATATAGTAAACTTGTCATTTAGGTAACATGTAGTAAACGACCTGACGAGATACTTAGATTGAATAAAGATCAGATAAGATGAGTAATAGATCTCCTTCTAGGCTGTGCGCCTGTAGGAACACATTTACAAAAGATGGGGCACTACCAAGGTGACCAAACTTGTAGATTGTGCGGGTTGGAGCCTTAGAGTATTGCTCACATTTAATGCTCACGATCTATGTGGCACAAATCCGACCTGTTTTGGAATAATCTTTCCATGTTTAGAGTGCGGCACCTGAACATATCCTGAAGCTGTTGGATTCTGTCCAAAAAAGGCAATTCGTCTCGTCGGTGATGCTTCGCTTACTAACTCGTTCACTTCTCTGGAACACCGTAGGAAGGTTAGCGATCAGTTTCTATTCTATAGATATTTTTATTGGCGATACTCTTCTGAAATATCAATAATCGTTCCTCCTTTTGCAGTCTTTTCCAGTTTAACCCGTCTGGTCCAGTCTTCACACCCCTTTGTGGTTAATTTGGTGACCTGCAGAACATCTCTTTTCGAAGACTCGTTCATCCTCCATATCTCCTTTCGTGGGAAATTTTATAAAAAAAAATTGTGAGGCACTAAATTATAGGAGAGTAACGCAATCAGAGGAATCTGATTTAAACCTAGACAACGTAACAATGAAACCTAGTGACCCTTGTAAACTACTCAAAGAAACTAATGTCTTTCAAGGTACTAGAGTGGTATGGAAAGTATAATGAGCCTTTGGCTGCAGTGTATCTTTTGGATCCCTCAAGTGAAATAAGATAAAAAAATTTGCTGGAACGTCTCACTGTTCATTTATTTATTCATTCATTTTTTTATTACACTGTTCAACAGATTGCCAAATTCCAATACCAAACAATGTTATCCTATCATGGGTGTCTAGTTATACACAAAAAGAAAAAAGATAAGATTTAATATGAGTTATTCTACAGTCGAACAGATCTATGTTCTCAGACACTGAGTTATATGCACTACACATCTACGAAAGTAAGTGTTTGTATATATTGGTTCGTGGAGAATCTAAAGTGTATTAGAATTCCAACATAATAGTCTAGAGACTTTAAAATCAATTTTTTTAACAAACTGTACAGTCTATTACATTGCTAAGAACCACATACAGGATAAGTATACAGCCATATTGTCTTCTTACATGCAGGGTTAAAAATGTGTAAGTTTTGAGAAGCTCCTCGTGAGGTGTTCCCATTTGAATCAGTTATTCTCGAATTAGAATGCTCATTTCAAAATCCGGACAGCCTCTATAATAAATCTACATATATAAAACGAAAATTACAGCAATCGTACGAATTTTAATACGCGATCAGGGTATGTTGAATGTATTCACAAAATTTCGAATTCAATTGACGCTTTAATTCATAGTAGTGTGGGTATCTCATTCATCAAGTGAAATAAGAAATTTGGCACGACATGATAATTGATCGAATCTCGCTCAAAAGCAGACTAATTGGTTGAAAAAGAATCAAACGGTCTCCTAGGTCTCCAGATTTAATACCTATAAAGACTTGCATTAAGATAAGTATTCAACACAGTTTTTGGATGCATTTGATATTTCATTTCAAGGATTCGTGTTATAGTGTACCCACGTGACTCAAAATGATTTATGGTTTACATACGAGTCGGTTTTGGAAGCGTGTATCTGTGTATTCATAAACATTGTATTATAAGTTGATGATAAAAAACAAATAAATTTCAATGACACTGATTTATCATTCATTTACAACATCTAGTAGTTGTAAAAATTCTCTTTTACAAACAAATGAAGAAATGTTTGAATGAAACCCACTACGTGAAGTATGCGAGTGTTAATCAAATTTACAACCTTCGCCAAGTTATGCAAGAATCCTGAATGGCAGCTCGTGGCTGGTCTACACATTAATCAGGACTTGGGTGCGTATGGTGATAAAATACCTATGGACTCGGTCAGTATTTCATCTACTTTTAATACGAGTTAAATATACAGGATGAGTCAGAAAAATACCGACAAACTCCAAATACAGATTCTTCACATTATTTCGAGGTGAAAAATTTCTATAATGATATGCCCAAAAATACTTCCCAAGATCAATCGAGATTTGATTTCTGGAAAAAAATCCTTAACTTATACACCAATCAAAGTTTATCAATATAATATTTTGAATTCATGAGTCATTAATCAGTGGCGTAGTTACGGTGGTAAGTGGTATATACCTTCATAAAAACTTTCCATCTCGGAAGATGGTGAATGGCGAGGAAACTGTATTCAGAATTTATCGGTCTTATTCTAACAAACCTTGTATATATCCATAAACTGTGTAAACACTCAAAAGGGACTGTGCATTATTTGACGTTATAGAAAGTTGTCGTGAAAATGAAGAGAAGAAAAATCATTATATGAAAGACAAGCTGAACTAACCAAAGCTGAATAATTTTGACGCTTTAAGGAATCTGTCGTTGAATCAAGGGATGGACTTCACACGATATATTTGACAAACAATGGAGGGCAATAATAAATACAAATGGGATGTAGTCGGATCATAGCCGAAGACCCTTAGGAAGGACCAGCCCGAAACCAGATAACAAAATTCTTACAGTAAACATCATATGCCATGTACAATTAATATTCAATATAATTCCAGACCTACTCTGAGAAGATACGAGTTTTCTAGTTATGCGGAACGCCCTAGACTTGGAGAACCGACTTCTAACTTGAAATACTTTTTGGAAAAGTGTCAAACAGATACATCTCGAATGAGAAAGCAATAGGAGTACTTATATCCAATGAAAGACCAAGTTGCTGAATATATCGAAAAGGTTCTCAAGAGTTCCGAAAGTAGAAAGATGCTGTCAGTTTGAAAAATCACATTTACTGAAAAGTGATGGATAATTCATAATATTTATATAATGAAAATCACTTATGATAAAATCAATGTCACTTTTATAAAAGAATGGGGCTGCGAAACAAAATATTTCTTTCAAAATGGATACAAAGCAAGACTTGAGCTCTTCTGAATAGAAACGTACATAAATGATACGATTAGTTAATTTCTCATCTTTCATTATTCAGGACACCAAAATCTTATGTTGGAAAAGCGCCATAATTTTTTGCTCAATTTGCAGAATTAACTGGCCGATACTGGACTTTTCTCAATCTGTCGCACATTGACTTTTTGAATATTTTATATTACTTTTTCAATAATAATTCGATACAATGACATATACCTGAATATTCGAACGCTGAATTGTGCAACTGACATACATTTCTCTCAATTTATATGCATATTCTAAAATCACAATTCTTTTATAGGTTACTACCCAGTTAACCAATTTTGCCACGTGTACCCAAAAATCTCATTAGTTCCACTTTATGCACTAGAAAACACAGTTGTCATCAGCTTGGACTGGTTTACATTAACCTAGGGGTCATCTGCGGATGTCCCATATCCATAAAAAATGCACATGGTGTTGGCATCCACCAGGTGCCAGGTGGTGTGGAAATATTTCATTCCAAGATAATCGAGCGTTTAATAAGAGAATTATAGTCCATTTATTGAAGCAATATCGGTATATTAATCAAAACAAGACATCTCACCAAAAAGTGCGATATGTTATTGTTGCTTGTCCAATTTTTTCAACGACCGAAACAATCTATAAAACATATTCACTAAGATTGGATAACTATTGACTGTGGATAATTGTTGAACAGTTTGAATTAGAGAATTATCATTCCATTTTTCCACATTAATTATGTTTTATAAATGAATTAATCGAAGTGGTTTGGTTTTGAAATTATTCATTGAGAACGTAATACTTTAATTTAGTTCAGTAGGAAAAAATAGTGCACCTGCTCATATAGAATATATTTGAATGAAAACAGTGGTTTGTTCCAAGATATAATTTTTTATGTAATATATCCCATAAGAGACACTCAATTAGACAAAATATTAACACCATAATGAAAATTCATAATTCAAATGACATGTATATTCATTTGAAAATGCAGACTTATATAAACAAACTTCATCAGCGAGTCGAATATTTCTCTCGAAATAAATTAGGCAATATTGTGAAGTGACAGTGAAGTGTTGCCATAATTATTGATGCCTGAATATTCCTAACTATACCTCAACCAATTGGAAGTTCAGTGGTTAGATACTTTTCATTTTGCACTAATGGTATGGAAAAAAAACCAAATCTGTCGGAACTCTCTTCCTAAAATGAATTGACCATGGAATATTTATGGTAAATTAAATTTTATCCAATGTAGTGCACACATCATTTTCATATATCTCTACCGTAGAATATCGCCTATCAAAATTACATGAAACCCGAACTGTATTATTTGGATTTGAAACACGACACCGCCCGATGTGCATTTTTGGAGTTCATTCACCTCTTCCTGATATTAGTCATCAAATTAAATAGTGATTATTCACAGCAGAAAGACATGGTACGCTAAGTCGAGCCTCAATTAATGGGCGCGATGCGGTTTCATTGCTTTTGCATCGATAAACAGGGTGTCACACATTATACAGGGTGATTCACATAAGAACCGATATAGAGCAGGGGCATATAGGGGGTCCCAAAATATGGCAATTTAACGCAACTTACCTCTATACCTATAAATAGACCTCGTCATTACACTGACATGAATAATGATAAATTCCAAAATATTATCAGCTACTTCCATATTTTTTAATTAGTAAGGTAGACATTTCTTATCTTGATTATCATCAATTTAATATTACCTCCGTGCACATATTTGTCTTAGCGTACGTATATTCCCAGATAGCACATAACATTCTTGAATCCTGATGACTTGCTTCTGAACGTTCATACTCCAT
Source organism: Plagiodera versicolora (assembly GCA_037013635.1). Taxonomy (NCBI): domain Eukaryota; kingdom Metazoa; phylum Arthropoda; class Insecta; order Coleoptera; family Chrysomelidae; genus Plagiodera; species Plagiodera versicolora. Next base: position 1,922,933 of record CM072991.1, on the reverse strand, counting down.
TCCATAAGAATCTTCGTTGAATGAATAAAATATTCTGGCAATTTCCAGACAACATTTTCATGTGTCAGAAATGAGATTCATGGGATATCAAAGTTTCGAATACCACTGAACTCATCCCCTTTCACTGATTTTGTTTAAATCGAATTTCACGCGAAAAAAAAAATGAATTTTACTGAAATAACATAAATTTCCGAGAGTCAAAGAAATCATATTTGTGGATTTTTTTATCATCGAAGGGTTGAAATCAATGAGGAGTGTTATTATAATATTAAAATCAATTAACAAATAAATAGAAATGGAAGATAATTAGCTACCTTCAAGGTGAGTATGAAGATTACGAGTTTATTATTTTTTACATGTTGTTTCTAATGTTTTTTGATAATAATCGATGATTCACAGGATCAACTACTTATAAAAATGCATTCATCTTGTACTTCTTGACTCATTTTTTTCTTTGAAATATCTATGTTCATTGAATTTTGAGTCTTTCTAAACTGTGAAGTGTTGCCGTAACTATTGAAGCTTAAATGTCCCTAGCTATATCTCAACCAATCAGAAGTTTAGTGGTTGGCTAGATACTTTTTATTTCATACTCATGGTTGAATGATAACCAAATCGGTAAAAATTATCTTTTTCAAATAAATAGACGATAGCTTCTATGAACGTTCATAGAACAAGTAAAGTATGTGCTACGTGGGTTCACTAGCCATTCATTGAAATTTTTTGATAATTCTCGTAACGGCTTTGGATTGCTGTTAAGATTTAATCACGAGTTGTATAAAGATGATGCTATTTTTCTAAAGCATCACTGATTCATTCTTGCGGTCCAAACAGAATGAAACTGGAAAGGCGCCCAAATAATCGCAAATGCAGGTGCATTTTGTCGAGAAATCAAGACTGGTCACGTTTATTTATACATCATGGTATTGTATACAAATATTATCACCGGCATCTCTAAGGTAACCGAAACCGACAAACAACACTCAAATTCCAAACCGCAGTTGTTTGCACTTATGAAAAAATAAAAACTCACCGATGAATATGCCGAAGACCACCACAACCCAGAAAACCTTCATAATTCCTTTCAGCTTCTCGATAAGTATCACTCAACACGGCACAAGAAAATATAACGTATAAAACTCGAAGTTTCGAATCACGACTTTGGTGTCTACCGGATTTCTGTGCGATTACTGTAAGACAAGCACACTAGATTTTGCTTTCGCAGATTGCTAGATTATTTTTGAATAGGAGACTGCGCAACTTCTAGCCCACCTTTCGTGCCAGATTAGATCTGCTGATCAGGGTGGCCGCTGAATGAAGATTGGTTTTTTGTGCGATCGATGTGCAATCGAACTTTTTTATGTTCACAAATGTGTTTTTCAAAGAGGCGTGTTGATTTTTTCAACGCGGGCTTTGAGAAGGAGCGGCAATTCATCACCTGAGTGACGAATAAATGAGCGACTACATAAATATTAATGACATGATAATCGAATCTAATCTGAAAAACCCAATGGAATGCCTCATTTATTTCAGTCATCCAGAAGTCGATATTATACAGGGTGGCCCAATAGTTTGTTGAAGAAGACAACTCAATCAGGAATGAGAATAAAAAAACATGATTCGAATGAAAATTGCTATATTTGCGCAGATATACAGGGTATTCAGTCTAGGCGAGACAACACTGAGTCGACTTTTTGTTCAATAGGACAACTTGTATATATTCGTACACCATCGGATTCAGTATGAAATTCTGGATCCAATTCTATCTTTCTTTTTTCCATAAAATGCGACGACCTCGAACTAGAACAGAAAATTTTACTACTATTGGTGCACCATAAATGTTGCCAAAACATTACATCGTATATCACCTCATCATTTCGTAAAAATATCTCGTCTTCAAATTATTTCCACATGATGTATCATCTAAAATTGATTGTTTTTGAGGAAATTGCATAAAATAACTTTTGAGACTCGATGATTCGCTTTTTAAAAACTGTTTATTTGATTTAATATAATTTGTCACATGAAATGTAAATGTTTCCAGTAAGAGATTTAGATTCTGACTAACTACAAAAGATAAATCTGAAATGAGGTAAACAATAGGCCTCGTCAGCATTTTTATCTTGGAGGATGGTGGGACCGACTGTCAGCATAACTCATCCTCAGGTGGTGAGATAATTCATATTCAAGCTATTCAAAATGACTTCCATTTACTTGTATGTGATAATTCATTCGAAAGCACCACAAGTAGGATATAGCATTTCAACATCAGCAGTCCAATGTCATGGGTTTATTGTTGTATATTCGTTTTTTGAGATAATCCCACCAAAAAAACATGTTTTCGTAGGATCTGTTGAAAGAGGTGGCCATTTATTTGGCCTCAACCTATCTATCGTCCAACGCATTCATTATTCAGATATTCATTGATCATTGGATATGGTTCTCAATGTTACTTAATAACTGATTTAATAATGTCACGAGGAATCATCGAAAATGGAAGTATTTCAAACGTCACATTCAGTATGCTTGTTGAACACAAAAAATTCGAATCGTATACTAAAAATGCAATTTTCCCAAAAACAATCAATTATAGAAGGTACATTATCAGGACATGATTTGAAGGCGTGAAATAGTTCTACAAGATGATGCAATAATGATCTGAATGGTCCATTAAAATAATTGTTTTCGCTGATTGAAATCTTCTGCTTTGAAACATCCATAAAACACCCTGTATACAAAACAAGACTTCTACTCCGTTCGGACATTTCAGCAATCCTTTATCTTCGCACCCTACAAATGAATTCACTAGTCATCATTGATAATATTTTTGTGGTAGTATTTATGGTCCACCAACGAACGAATATGTTGTTTCGCATGGATTAAATAACATCCTGTAAACCTCGAGATAGTTTATATATATATATATATAATAATTATAACAACTTTTATTTGAAACGTTCTCCCATTCCTTAGTGACTTATTCTACTTCCACATACTAATGGGCCACCCTGTATATGCTGGATATTCAATCATATTTTCTCGAAGGACACAAGGCGTGCTCATTTTCATCGAATTCGATATTCAAATCATGTGAAAATGGCGTTAGGCATACCGTATACTATTATTGCGGAATCAATTCAAATTTCTACACCATTTTTTTCGAACAGCTCTATGATTTACGTTTTCCGGTTGCCCATTTTTGATAAGTTGGTGAAGCCGAGTCTTACCTGTCATGCATGGAGAAATAGTTTTAGCACTCTATTTCTAGAAATTTTACACACCGATTTCGTGTCTAGATTTCGGTAATGTGTTACGATTACATCGTATCATTTGCATATTGAAATGAGGTCTTCATGAAGTCACTGACATGAGTTTAGTGTAAACTGTCATTTCAAAATATCATTCGTAGACGTATGGTACCTTCACATAAGAAAAATTCATTTATCAATTTGAAAATACCTACCTTCAATTCTTCGATTGTAATCAGTGGCAGCTATACCATTTGCGAGGCTACGAGGGGCAGGTCTTTGCGAGTCCCACCGTCCTTCGAGAAAAGGATGTGATTAATTCCTTAAATATGTTTTCAATTAAGTTCAGAATAAATGGGGTCAAAATCAAGAGATTCAACAGTTAACTATAGTTGAAATATATATTTTTTATCTACTTGGCTTGTTATGCGAGGCCCCGAGCTGTTGTTCTATTCGCCACCTCCTTGAGCCTCCACTGATTGTAATTGGCAATTGAATATTAATTATGTGAAATAATTGGGGGCGTAGGTATACGTATAGTAGGCACATGGTATAATAAAGCTATATACTATGTCTATTTTCGAACACATCAGACGAGAATTTGTTTTGCAAACATGATGTCACTGATATTTACTATTCATTTAGTATCTGGTAAGACAGAAATAACTGAAAATAATTACGCAATATCAGTGCAATGTAGGATATTAACGCCATTCATCTTTGTGAAAGAAAAATCATAAATACCTACACCCAGCTGTATATTGCTCGAGCTTTATCATGAATGAAGGAATCTCCTAACCAGGATTCTCAATAACGGAAATTCATTCATTAATGTAGTACAGCGTATTCGAAAAACTGAGATGTACATACATATATACTTTCAGTTCGTCAATCTCATCAAGTCTTCATTACGTATATTCTTGTTATCTAACTTTCTCAACAAGAGTATCCACCCTTTATGTAAGTCTATAACTTGATTTTTCAAGAATAATATCTGAGTGCTAGTATCTTAGTTGGGGTTACATACTGTCTGTATCTGAACAAATATATATTTTGTTAGGAGAAATTATGTCATAAAACTGCAGTAAATCACGTGATAAGGTAGGGTGATAAATATTGAATAACTGAATTGTTTATTTTCATACTTTCAGTCATTGAACTCTATGAACCTTATCATCGGAAGGGATAAATAAGTTATCATAGGTATAGGTACAATTTTTGTGATAACATCGAAAAAAATGCATACAAATGTTAACACGGAAACGAGACGATTTCGAAGAGACAGAGCTAGAATACGTTTTCTAAAAAATTCAACATGAGATATGTGACCTACATATCATTAAAAATTGTAATGATAAAACTCTATACATAATTGAAATACAATCTGTTTATATTATGCATTTTTCATTACAACCTTACATTTCCGTTTCATTTCAAATCATGAATAAATACATCAATATGCGCCATCTGTTGAAGGATATTGAAAAAGTTTCATTATGTATATGCAACACATATCAGAACACACAGTTTGGTACGTTATCGGCAACCAACAGTACACATGGAGGTAACGTTAGTTGACTTGTTTGGTAATGGACCGCATTAGTGATGACGTCACAAATATGCAACCAACATTACACTGAGTCCTGAATCGTTTGCCGCGAAATGATATGTTTTATACTCGACCTTAAGTACGGATGGCATAAGAACGATAATAGAAGTATCGTAACAGGCCCTTTTGTTTTATGCTCTCACTTGAAATAAGTTGATATTTAAGGAATTGCATCTAAGGGACCTTGGATATGAAGGATGGAAGTAACGATATTTTCGTAAAACTATTTTGTAAAGCGTTTATACATTATTTATAGACGTAATATATTTGAATATCCATTTACAGCTAACTTCTCTCTGCTGCTGCCAGGAATGAATGGCGTGTCTAGAGAACCGGCAGTCGATTGCGCGTTATTTTTTAAATATTTCCCCAATAAGTAGGTATAGAACAAATGAACGTGATTGGGTTTGGATATGTGAGATTATTACAAGGGCACGAGGGTTAAGTTTCTTATTCACTCATCAGTTTTCAACTTGTGAATTATTCAGTGTTCGGAAGTCGATTACGAATTGAGATTGGATAATGGGTTTGTGTTTTGCGCCGGACTGCGATCACACTAGTAATATGGAGTGTAAGATGTTTCGGTTTCCGAATGATCCTAAATTGAGAAAGAAATGGGAAACTTTGATCAGGTAAAAAAAATTTAAAGGGTGGTTTTATTTTTTTCACAATGGATTATTTATAGGAGAGGTGATCGAACATCTAATAAATTTTCTGTTGTATGTTCATGCCACTTTGAAAATGGGGATAAATCGAAACTGCCAACAATATTCAAGCGGAATTTGGGAAAACATTTCAGTTTTCCTTAACCGCAACAGAAGAAACGATCTAATTTGAGGTGCGTCTATATGAAAATTTTAATGTATTATAAATTTTTTGCGACCTAAAACTGATGTACAGAACTCAACACGCATAGCGGTTGAGAATAAGTACGGTTTGTTTCAGTTTGTAAAGATCTGCGTCACCCCTTTGGCTCTTCTCAAATCAGAATAATATGAAATATATTATATTGAATTTTAGCTCCACCGACAAAGACAATATGTTAGCAGTGGGAAAGGAATCACTGTGAACGTGCATGACGTTCAGGTGCCATCAACATCTGATAGATTATCTGTAAACGTATTGAATTCAGAAGACAGATTGATGAGTGGGGCAGCTCACACGAGTAGTAGTACGCTTTACTCGAAGCTGAAAATTACTTATTGAAAATTGAACTTGAAAAGTCACGACAACAACTAGAATCTCTCAAAATGAGGTTCGATTTCTCATTTATCAAGAATAATGATAAGCTGATAAACATTTACACTGGGTTTCCCGATGAATCTATTTTTATGTCTGTCTTTACTTATTTGGATGAGCAAAGTTTCAAATATTATCTTGGTTGGTCTGTTGTGAACATATCTAGGATGAATCAATTTCTGATAACTTTGATGAAATTAAAACTTAATACACAAACTGATAATTAGTAGGAAATAATTCGCATACAATAACAAGTCAAGACGGTAAACGGTACACGAGTCACACACGAGTAAACAACATGAAGATAGATTATAAAAGTATGTTGCTGTTTTGCTATTGGTCGACACATAATGGATTTTCTGGAATTTATTCAGAAATGTTTGAGAAAACTTTATTTACGTTACCCATTCCATACGACGTATTTATTCTTTTTCTATCGAATTCAAACAGATATAAATATGGCTTATAACAGCGAAATAATTCAATAAATAACATCATAATTCTAACCACAGATTCTGAACCTTAGATAACGGTTACTTAAGGTTCATATTGGCGCATCTTCGTTCAGAAATATTTCGTTGGGACTCAATGCACTGTTGGTTGCATACATTGTGACGTCACACTAATGTGGTCTAATGCATAACTGTTGCATACTCGTCCTACTTTTCCTTACATTATTACGTTGATTACTGTTATAGTCATTATGGGATAGTCTTTGATTAGCTGGTGATCAATTAATATGTCATTATACCTCTTTTTATAATTGCTTAATTGTAATAGAGACAGTTGAATGATTGAATATACGAGGAATTCTTTCACTGAATTGATATATTTGACAGCTAATCGATCCTACTCACAATTACCATAGCTTTATTGGAAAACTATTTTTATCATCAGTTTTCTGTACAGAATCCAGAGATCGAAAGTACCGGAAACTGAAATATATGCTGCATGATATGTAGAGATAGAGAGATAGAGATATAGAGAGATAGAGAGATAGAGAGATAGAGAGATAGAGAGATAGAGAGATAGAGAGATAGAGAGATAGAGAGATAGAGAGATAGAGAGATAGAGAGATAGAGAGATAGAGAGATAGAGAGATAGAGAGATAGAGAGATAGAGAGATAGAGAGATAGAGAGATAGAGAGATAGAGAGATAGAGAGATAGAGAGATAGAGAGATAGAGAGATAGAGAGATAGAGAGATAGAGAGATAGAGAGATAGAGAGATAGAGAGATAGAGAGATAGAGAGATAGAGAGATAGAGAGATAGAGAGATAGAGAGATAGAGAGATAGAGAGATAGAGAGATAGAGAGATAGAGAGATAGAGAGATAGAGAGATAGAGAGATAGAGAGATAGAGAGATAGAGAGATAGAGAGATAGAGAGATAGAGAGATAGAGAGATAGAGAGATAGAGAGATAGAGAGATAGAGAGATAGAGAGATAGAGAGATAGAGAGATAGAGAGATAGAGAGATAGAGAGATAGAGAGATAGAGAGATAGAGAGATAGAGAGATAGAGAGATAGAGAGATAGAGAGATAGAGAGATAGAGAGATAGAGAGATAGAGAGATAGAGAGATAGAGAGATAGAGAGATAGAGAGATAGAGAGATAGAGAGATAGAGAGATAGAGAGATAGAGAGATAGAGAGATAGAGAGATAGAGAGATAGAGAGATAGAGAGATAGAGAGATAGAGAGATAGAGAGATAGAGAGATAGAGAGATAGAGAGATAGAGAGATAGAGAGATAGAGAGATAGAGAGATAGAGAGATAGAGAGATAGAGAGATAGAGAGATAGAGAGATAGAGAGATAGAGAGATAGAGAGATAGAGAGATAGAGAGATAGAGAGATAGAGAGATAGAGAGATAGAGAGATAGAGAGATAGAGAGATAGAGAGATAGAGAGATAGAGAGATAGAGAGATAGAGAGATAGAGAGATAGAGAGATAGAGAGATAGAGAGATAGAGAGATAGAGAGATAGAGAGATAGAGAGATAGAGAGATAGAGAGATAGAGAGATAGAGAGATAGAGAGATAGAGAGATAGAGAGATAGAGAGATAGAGAGATAGAGAGATAGAGAGATAGAGAGATAGAGAGATAGAGAGATAGAGAGATAGAGAGATAGAGAGATAGAGAGATAGAGAGATAGAGAGATAGAGAGATAGAGAGATAGAGAGATAGAGAGATAGAGAGATAGAGAGATAGAGAGATAGAGAGATAGAGAGATAGAGAGATAGAGAGATAGAGAGATAGAGAGATAGAGAGATAGAGAGATAGAGAGATTATATCTAAAAATACCTACGATATCAATATGTGGTCGGTGTCCAAGTCCATAAAAACCAATTCATCTAACCCAATCAACTCATTACCGGTCGGATTGACAACAATGGCTTACTTAATCCATTGAGAAAAGCCTAATTGAAACTATTTCCAACCGTATTAGTGCCCCCTGATGCCCTGAGCAATTGACCACTGCTGCTGTTGATATATCCACGGTCATTAGTTTCTCGCAAGACGCACTCTAGACTAGCGACAATATTTAATATGTTTAGTCCTGTGATAAATATCTGCCAAATTCATTTATTAATGTTGTTGTTAGTGGCAAGTTCCTGTGGGAGCAGCGATAAAATGAGTGATTTCAGTAGTTTAGCGACGACGGTCAAGACCAAAGAAAATAATACAGTGTTGCTGCCTTGTTATTTGAATACAATTTCAGATGGTGAGTTGATACTTGAGTTGAACCTTAGTGAAAATGTAAGGAATATTATTGAATTTGAAGATTTTCACCTGAGAACTATAAAGTAGACATTTCAAAGTATAATTCGTATACAGGGTGTGAATAAATAAGTGGAAGACATTTGAGGGGGTGATTCCTCATCGAAAAAAAGAAAGGATATTGTCGCAACTTAGACTCACTTGGCAATACGAGGAGGTTTTTAGTTTCAACTCATCACCCAATTACATGCATTCTCAAATAAATCACATTTATCAATATGAAAAACGAGAGTTCAGAATCAAAAAATTGAAAGAAAGAATGTTCGCAACTGCGAAACATAAAAATATATAATATATAAAAAACAACGTTACCGTACTAACTCACATAATGGCCAACCAAGCCGAAAGAGGTTGTCGTGAGGCAGGGCTTCCGACCAAGTCGCTTCTTGAACGGATGAATTCAATTCTACTAGAACTCACGAGATCTTAAAAAATTGATTAATTGACAATATTTCATATAAAGAAACTTCATTGGAGCATCCCATGTTAAGATACAACCTCTTGAAGGGGGTACATAAAATTTGTTCTTCCAAAAAGATACTCGATCCTGTAATTTATTTGGTTTATCCCATGGTAGTGAGGGGTGGAAAACGCAACCCCTTATATTTATTACAAATGTAAATTTTTGTCTGATTGTTTACCATTTGAAAATTCGAATCCGATAGCATGTTTCAACTCGAACAATAAATGTTCAGTGAATTTTTTGCCCAAAATAATCCAGTTCGCAGCAAAAAAAATATGTTACTACCTGCATCAAATGATTGAAGGAGAATAAACAAAACTAATTTATCAATAACAAAACATACAACATGTAGGAATTATATTAAAAGTTCAATATGTCTACCTTCAGACAATACGCATGCGTCTAGACGTCTTCGCATTGAGCCACGTATTCGCTCAAAAAAGGGGCTGTATATTAACATGGGATGCTTCAATGAATAAGTTTCTTCATATGTAAGATCCTATCTTTTTTTCGATGAGGAATGACCCCTCAAATGTTTTACACTTATTTAGTTACATCCTGAATAGGCAATTGGTGCAAGACAAACTGTTTTCCCCTGCCAAGCACCATCAGTTACAGATATTTAATAATTCAATTCGCTCGGAACACAGTGTGTGATTGAAAATCTTAAAATAGAGGTGACTTATTCTTATATCGGGTATCGCTGAATATAATCGGATGAAACTACATGCATCTGTATACACGACAAAAATATAAATATCCATTTTCTGACTGATAGACAGGGTGTCCTACTATTTCAATTTCGAAATCTCCGGAAAGAGTATTACAAAATTGGACCTACTTATTTATAACTATGAATATTTATGAAGGATGTGTAAGATTCATACATTTATGTATCTTAATTAAGATAAGATAAGATAAGATCAAATAGGAGGCTTGCTATAAGTTAAGCACCTCGACCTATTGAGATCTATTGTGCCCTCCCTGTATTTAGAACTCCTCTATGAGCTCCAGTTGCTTTACCAACATCCAGAGGCTATTAATATTCATCATGTAGTTTTCTGGCTTAGGTTTTTCATCACCCAGGCATAGAAACCGACACCTTGCCAGTCCCTCACAGTGGCATAAGACGTGCTCTGCCGTTTCCTCCTCTTCGAGGCAGAACCGGCCCTCACTGTCCTCGGCCACCCCGACCCTGCAAAGGTGCTTTCGGAGTCGGCAGTGTCCAGTCAATAGGCCTATCGTTATCCTCAGCCTGGTACGGCCGAGGTTCAGTAGGTTTGCCGTAGTTGCATGCGAGGGTTCTTTTATGAACTTTTTCGCATGCCTCTATTCCATGAGGCTAGAGTTTCTGATAGCAACCACTCTTTAATGTTGCTTTTCCTGAGGCTTTTGGATACCCCGCAGTAGGGTTCAGGTCCAATAATGACGGTCTCTGACACTTTTTTGGCCAGTGTATCCGCCTCTTCATTCCCCTTTAGCCCTGAGTGTCCCAGTACCCATACCAAGGTAACATTATTCTTGTCTGATATGTTGTCCAGGGCATTCTTGCAGTCCATCACATTTCGTGATGTTATTACCGGAGAAGCTAATGCCTTCAACGCAGCTTGGCCATCTGAACAGATTGCAACTTTCCTATATTTTAGGTTGAGTTTCCTAATCTCTATAGCGCAGTGTTCGATGGTAATCGTCCTGAAACACCGTAGTGTTTCGACCCAGACTAATAGCCATCTTGATATTTTTAGATTGTTCGTACACACCTGCTCCAGTGCCGCAAGACATTTTGGAGCCGTCTGTGTACCAGATTGAGTGAGCAGACACTGGTATCTGTTTTTTCCATGTCTCCCTTTCGGGAAAGAGGACGTGAAATTTTCTTTCGAAGCGATAGTGAGGCGGCATTTCATCAATAGGCATACCCAATATTGGGTCTGCTTGGATTTCCTCCCTCAGTTTTCGTTGGGTTGAACCATGCCCGGATATAATTGGTGATTGTCCTTGCATGAGTCGACAGATAGTCTGCCTAGCTGTACTTTGTACATATTTGTGTAGTGGTGGAAGATTGAGTAGGACCTCCAATGCTGCAGTTGGGGTCGTACTCATTGCTCCTGTTATACTCAGGCATGCTAGCCTTTGAGTTTTCTCCAGGAGCTTTTGCGCCTGCAGCTGCATTGTTTTCGTTCACCAAACCACTGACCCGTATGCTATTATCGGTCGTACGACCTGCGTATATAGCCACATGGTCATTTTTGGGTTTAATCCCCAACTTTTACCACAGAGTCGTCTACATCTGCCTAAACAGATAGCCGTTTTCTGGGTAGTTTTTTAACTTTTCATCGAATTCTTTTTAGTTTTCGAGAAATTAGACAAATAATTTTTCCATATACCTATTGTAAGTCTTAGTTCCATATTGAAAGTAAAATTTTTGACAGAAATGAAGAAAGAAATGGTAATACAACGAATTGAGTTGAAAGGGAAAATTCTGAAAATTATTGACAATATCAATAATTTACTTTTCAAATTTACCTGAGAACTGAAGAATTGACAAAAACTCGAACTTTATCTTCCAGAATACATGTCATTCATGCACAATGTCCGTAGTGTTGTTAGTGACCTTTGCTCTTATGATAATGGACAATGCCCGTATATAAACTGTATTGTATTGTCCGAGATGTTACTTCGTTAATATAATAATACGAGATTTATAGTTCCTCATTCACATGTTTATTATGTAAACAGTAACCCACATAAGAATAATTTTCATATTGAGACATTATTTCCTGATGAATATTTATCATAAAAAACTGTCAATTTCAAATAATCAGTGAGTTGAAATTAGGATCTATTCAACATCCTGTAAAACGATATATTCTCTACTCCTTTTTATTCTGTTCGTTTGTTTGTTTCTTTCATTGTCTCTGTTCTTCTTCCTTGTTTTCTTTCTAGTTTGCCTTCCTCTTTTTCTTTCCATTTCTCTTTCATCATTTCCTTCTTTGTTTCTTCGTTTCTTTCTTTCTTTTTCTTCCTTCTTTTTTTCTTGAGACATTATTTCATAGTCGATCATGGAATAACTGTCAATTTCAAATAATTAGCAAGAATTAGGAATATATTATATTCTTTCCCCGCTTTTTTTTTCGTTCTTTCTTTCCTTATAATTTTCTTCCTGCCCTCTTTCTTAGTTTCTAGTTTTCTTCATTCCCTTCTTTATTCCTCATTTTCTTTCTTCTTTTCTTTCTTTTTTCTTCTATTCCTTATTTGTTGTTTCTTCCATTCTTTCTTTCATTCATTGTTTTTTATCTCTTTCTTTCAAGAAGTTAACCAACTGTCAATTCCAGAAGAGACGCACATCGAATCCATCCGATGGTACAAAAACGAACACTTATTGGTAGAAAGCACCAATGGGAGCTTACCTCTTCCGGATCGACACGTCCTATGGGAAAACGGTTCCCTGCAAATAGCAAAGGTCCAACCTAGCGATACGGGAGAGTATACTTGCGAAATTGTGAGGACAGAACCTTGGGGACCTGTCAAACAGAAACATGCTATAGAAGTATTACGTAAGTCCATAGTCGTCTCTTCAGAAAGATTCATGTAACATCTACTGAATAGGAATATTCAATATGAATTTCAACAATAATGAAAATAAGCAACAATACTAAATGTATTACTATTCCTAGTGAGTTAATGATACATTAACTATTTCATGAATAACTAGCTTTTACCGCAGCTTCCCTCGCATTGAATTACCACATACAATATATTTTTATGAACTTGCCTAATTGGGATAAACGAACATTGTTAAATTCACGTTTATAATATTAGAAGGGAAAGGATGATAAGAAATTATTAATCGATTGTTTCCATCTACAACAGAATATACGTGAATATTTCGTATACTTCACACGATCAGATTCGCTCGATTTTATTGAAAATAAAAACATTTTGTTGACAGATGCTCCTTCTGTGGAACCATTTCCTATCACTGGTTTTCTTCAAGTGAAACTGGGAGAAGAAGTAAGGATTGCTTGTCAAGGTAGTGGAGTTCCTTATCCAATTATTACATGGTCAAATAAAGTGAGTATATTTTTTTATTGGATAGGCTTCAACTTTTTGTTATCGACAGTTTCTGGTGACTACAAATAAATTTTGGCATATGGCAACCATTTGAGTATTTGCAGGGAAATATCAAAGTGACATTCATGAAGTACGTGAAGATACAAAAATATTTATTTGTACTTTTCGAAAGAAATAAAAATTGTCATCAACTCGAGCTCGTCTTGTAATTAACAACAAAATCGCCCTTTTCAAAATCAAAAATATCTCAAATGTAATAATTTCGAATAAATTGGTGATACTTTGTATGAAAATACAGAAAAACTAAATCTCAATTTGTTTCTGTTCGATTAAAAACACAGGGTGGTTCGTCTATACATTTCCCTAGAAACATTCTTCAACATTACTCAGATAGATAGATAGATAATTTTATTGGTATTTTATACTTTCGATAGTATTTACACGAGTCATAATAGTATCGTTCATTACAATTAAAATAAGGTCAACACATTCTTATATTTCGTAATTATAAAACAGTTTTTCCGATCCTTGTGATATTCATTTGCGGAAATCGATTAGGAGTTTTTAAAAAACGTTTGAATGAGAAGTCAAGTCAGTTATAATTGTCAAATATATTGGCGAAAATGTGTCGTAACAAAAATCTTACGTTTTTGCTGGAAATTCACTTGCGAGCGAATTTCATGAAATACAAGCAATAATTGATAGTTTTCAATGGTTTTGCCATTCATTACATTGCTGAGGTCATCCTAAGAAACAAACGGAGTTTTCAAGTCAGTTCCTGATATTAGATATTTCTAATCAATTGAAAAAATCGAAAACATCAGATATGATAAAATTGAAAGGGATTTCAATCAGCATTGACATAATCAAATAATATACAGGACATTTCATTTAAAAATAATGATTCTTCCCTATTTCAGCGCATCTGTATAATGTACTTCTATGCACATAAATCATACATAGACCTTTGCTATGCAACACTTCATTAGAGTATCTACGCAATAGATACCACAGTTATGAACTTCAAAACTGATTCATGTTCTCAACAGAAATTTTCGAAAGTTATCTCGAAAACGGATCGAGACAGGTATAGAAAAATATCGCAGATATATCGGGAAAGAAACTAAATATCAATCAATTTTGTAATATACAGGGTGCTCCACTTGAAATAACAAAGATGATGGTACTTTACAGTAGACGTGACACCACTGCATTGCTGAAAATATTTTGAATCCACAGACCACAATATTTTATTGAAGTGACCAAATTTTCAGTAGAGTGCTACTTCTTATTTTCCAGATCCGTCTAGTAATACCATTTACCGTGGTCCATCCTAGAGGAGGGGGTGGCCCAACGAAAACGTATCGGATGGTATAACTACCAGGAAGATATTTTATCGGCAACTTTGTATATGAGGGGGACAACTTCCGACGCGAAGAGTATAACCCAAACTTTCCCCTCCTAAGCGGGGGTAACATCCCCTCGATTTTCCAAATGGGAATGGGGTCATTTGATATTTTTCAATCTTCAAACTCCCTCCAGTCGTTGCAAATATATAGACCTTTGCAATTTCGCTAGTGCATTTTTCAAAAAATACAAAAAGTAAATCGTTTTCGCTCAAAAACTTACCGTAGGTAAATGTTGAGAATATTTTCTTTAAAACAATTCGCTTTTTTTCTGTTTTTTTTTTTATTTCAGGTATCATTTTACCCCCATTTCCATTTGAAAAAATTTTGGGGATGCTACCTCCGCTTAGGATTTTATAGTTTTGGCTACAATTTTTGCGTCAAGAGTTTTCCTCCTCATAAGCAAAGTTGACGTGTTTCAGGTTTCTCTCGATAAAATATTTTCCTGGTAGTTATACCTTCCGGTACGTTTTCGTGGAAAGTTTTATAAAAAAAAAACCTGTATTCCTATGATGAACATTGTAGCGTTTGAAAGTAGCGATGTGATTTATTTTAATGAATAATGAATGTCGAACGCTGAACCCCATTTTTAGGGAGAAGAACTGAAATTGATAGATCACCGAGAAATTCTCAAATTCACGGCATCTGATAGACAAATGGCGGGCGTTTATGAATGCTCTGCCACAAACGGCGTCGGAGAACCTGCCAAAGCAGCCATCGAACTCAACATAATTTGTAAGTATACAAGTGGAATCAAAAATACCAATTCCATTTGAAATGATGATGTATGTGCCACTTTCGGTTCTACAGAAAATGCTACTCGTGTTCCTTATTAAAAATTGATTATGCGTTTTCAGAACGTTCCTCATCGATTTCTTCCATTCATCAGCATTGACTGATAATTTTTCCTAAAAAATTTTCACGATCTTCGACCGTCTTGCGTGTTTTTCAGACCCCCCCGAGATGATGACGTCACGCTCTTGGATCCACACCGCCCCCGGTCACAGGGTCCAGTTGGACTGCAAGGTCTCCGCCGATCCCCAGGCCTCCGTCACGTGGTGGAAAGGCGACGTTCCGGTGGCCACCGACGCCAGGGTCGTCGCTACGATCGACGCCGACAGGCACAGCCTTCTGATACGGACGGTGCAGCGAGGCGATTTCGGAATTTACACGTGCAAAGCTGTCAATGAATTGGGACAGGGAGAATTGACCATACAGCTGTCAGGTTAGACGAAGCGTTTTCACTTTTTTTTTAAGAATTTTCTGTAGAAATCAACGAATACCGTGTGTCAGAGACTCATTGTACACCCCCCTTTTTTCTCCGTTGTTTTTCTACTCATATCTCTGAAATTTGAAACATGGTAACAGGTCTCCTTACAGGACATGCTCCTGTCAGAATACACCCTACAAAAGATGGGGCTATATCAAGGTGACCAGACTTGTAGATTGTGCGGCTTAGAACCTGAGACTATTGAACACATTTTGTGCTATTGTGAGGCACTAAACTATAGAAGAGTAATACAACTAGGGGAACCTGATTTAAACCTAGAAACCTAGTGACCTTTACAAAATAGTCAAAGGGACCAATATGGTTTAGGGTATCGGAATGATAGGGGAAATACAATAAGCCTCCGGCTGCAGTATATCCTTTGGACCCCTGTAGTAAAATAAAAAAAAAAATAAAATAAAGAATATGTCACATGACGAAACTTTTCAGCATATTTAAAAATTCAAATTCAGGATTTCAAATGAGACACCCTGTATATTTTCACATCATTGGAATTTTTGTGATGACATGAATCGAATTATATTTTATATAATCGATATTTCATTTTCGTTTGCAGGTATCTCAAAATTCAAATACACTGTGTCCAAGATAAGGATGTCTATCATGGGGATCTCGAAAACCATAAGAGATACGGAGATGGTTGATTAGAGAAAAGTTGCGCGTTTCCAAGTCTAACAATGTGCCGTTCAGAAAGTTTTGAAATTCCAATTAATTCCAGAGATATGCCCGAAAAAACCAAATTTGCCTGACTAGAAAGTTAAAAAACGAATGTTTATTATAGAGAACGTTGAACAAGTTACCATTATTCTCTAAACATAGATAACACCTTCTAACTGTCGAATTAAGGAGTTCGGTCCAAGTTGCCAACCTTATTTATTCGTGAAAAAGTCTGCCTTTTTTTTCCTCATGATTTTGCGATTTCTAGAAAGATCGTGCAATAATTAGTACACCCCAATCATTTTTTTGAGTCCTATCGTAGTTATTTTGATGAAAATAAATAATAATTTTTGATCTGTCATATTTAGTTACTTTTCATTTCTAAGGTTATACACCAACTAGTTCCTTGTGGTTCCGTGCTTTATATTATTATCACGGATTATTATAAACACTTCTCGATGTGTTCTCGATCAGAAATTGAACCACGAACCTTCAAATCCTTCAGAAACATAAGTTATTGCACCACTTGGACAAATACCCACTAAAAATTTCACAGTATTCGAATGTTTATAAGAAGAATATGTGTTTCCCTGTTGTTGGAAGTTTGATGGCATTTGTAAATTAACCTCTGTGGCATCAAAAACATTTTGAAATAGTTTCCATATTTCTGCCACCTCGAAACATATTTCCCCTTATGCCAATTATCTGGTATAGTACATAAATTGAATCCATGTAAAGAAAATTATGGATAGTCCTGAGAAAGTTTGGGTACTACTATCCACAGATTGATTCGAAATTTCTTCACAATCAACATGTTTATCTACTTGGTATTCGGTCTCGTATTTTATCTATGGTACCTACTTCTACTTTGATATTATCTATTTCTGTTATTATTTGTTGAGTATTTGTGAAATTCGAGTTTTGAATTTCTGATTCGAAAGCATTTGGTAACGACTCTGCTATACTTTAACAAAAATGTTTATTATATATATGTAGGTATTTTTAGTGATATTTTCCAATGTTAATTTTCCCACAGCGTTTTATCCATTCAAAACACCTTTTAGGATTACTCGTTTTGGGGAAAGGGTAAAATTTCAACTTTTTGAGATTTCCGGAATACCTTGAATCACTCTTACAGTTTTTATAGTGACAATTCGTCATTCTATTCATTTGATTCTGGATATACAAATATTCGTAAATGGCGGGCATTTGTAACCATAGAGTTAGTTTCTAACCTTAGAGAACTAAAAGTAACTAAATATGACAGTTCAAAAATTTTCAGCAAAATAACTACGATAGGACTCAAAAAAATGATTGAGGTGTACTAATTATTGCACGATCTTTCTAGAAATCGCAAAATCATGAGGAAAAAAAAGGCAGACTTTTTCACGAATAAATAAGGTTGGCAACTTGGACCGAACTCCTTAATTCAAAACACTTCTCAACACACCAGGTGTGATGCTCTCGCACGCTTAAAGAACTAGTTTCCTAAACTGATCCTCAGATTCAAAAACACGGCGGTGAACATAATTTTTGCAATACCCCCAGAGAAAAAATCTAGCGGAGTGATGTCCGGCGAACAAGGGGGCCACGAAACTGCTGAATGTCTGCGAACCTATCCATTTTCCTGGAAACCTATTCGATAGAAACTCGCACACTATTAAGGCATTGTGTAATCATAACCTACTATTCCATACCCAGTCATCATTTGACCGCACCAAAACGTTCGATCTTTAATAAAAACCATATTTTCCGTTTCAAAAATCGCAGAATCATATTGTGTCATACATCGTTGTATTAGTAATAAAATATGCTATTCAATACAGGGTGTTTTTTTCCACGAACCGTATAAAATAATAAAGTTGATGGTGGTTTCTCAGAAACGAAACGTCGTACGGAAAATCTCTTAACTCTGTTTTGTAGGGAAAAATGGATGAGAAAGTATCTTTTGTTTTCATGTATCTCTTCGAATAACGTCAGGAAAAAATTAAAACGAAATCGGCAAATTTCGTTTTTTCAGGCATATCTCCGGAACTAATTGGAATTTCAAAATTTTCTGAACGGCACATTGTTAGACTTAGAAAGGCGCAACTTTTCTCTAATTTAAACATCTCCGTATCTCTCATGGTTTTCGAGATCCCCATGATAGACATCCTTACCTTGGACACAGTGTTTGAAATGTCCATCACTAACATCCAAATATTTTGAGCCCGTTTTTTGGTTTTCTGTTCCGATTCCTATTTTCCATGATATCATAGGTTTGTTTGAACACGTCTTAAAACCGTCACAATGGGTGCATTCCATTAAGCGTTCACAACGCCCAAAACACTCATTCAGACGTTCCACATGGCGACCACGATCGTTGGGGTCGTGGCGAAAATGTCATGAATGACGTCATGATTTACGCTCACGACGACCCATCTCAAGAGGTGGGTCGGCGTGAGCGTTTTGAGAAATTGCATGCAATTGTCAAGCACTAAACAGCAAATATGGCGACTGAGATTCCAAATTCCACTCGAGTTTATTTTTATGTCGCACAGAACCAAGTGGAACGACAAAATTCGTGGTCGAGAGCGTGATCGTTGTGAACGCTTATAATGGAACGCACCCAATATGGTCACGCTCATGCGCAATTGATTCAATCTATTCCAACCGAGAAGTGATCGTAATCTGACCATCATCTATTTGTTCCAACCAAACTAGTGATCACGATCATATACACAGGTCTGGAATCTACGGCATTTTTGAGTGGTGGGCACCATTTTTGAAGGAAAAGTTGCCATAATTATCCGCTAGGAGAATATAGGGGTATAATCACGTGATTATTCCTTGATAGTTCGTATTGAAAATAAAACAAACGGTTAGGACTTCAATGGTAAATAAAATTATTGACAAAAATATTAAATCTTGCAAAATTCTCTCGACTAAATAAAAATCATTCGTATTTTCAAAAAGCTGATTGGATCTGATTTGTGATTGGCTGACAAAGTGACAATAGAGGACAGCGCTGCAGGTGGCGAAACATGAGAACCATTAAAATTTCCCCAATGTTTGGGCAACCCCCCACCATACGAGTTGCCAGACCTGTGTATATGATCGTGCTCGTGTACTATTCTTGACCGTTCTCATCTATGACGATCGTTTGCATGTCATGAATTTTTGAATGATATTTGACTTCAGTTATTCTCGACCATTCGCAAGTTTGCGAACGTGCCCATTTTACAACGAGTGGTGTTGGGCGTTTACAATTTACTTAGAACACAGATTTTATGACACATTGTATGTTCATTCAGTTAATAAATTCATAAAATTCAAACAGTCATTTCATGTAATATTCTGTTCATCATATTCATTTTTTAATTTGTTTCCCGAGTATTCCTCACTGAATCCATACTCGAATTCTCAGGTTGATAATCAATAATTAGTAATTTGGTATATTTACAAATAACAATTAAGGCGTCGGTATTGATATCTGAAGTGAATTTCACATTTTATTAGGCAATCCAAACCTCGTGACATTCAATGTGGCGGATGATGGCACACAATGCGATACCTTGGCTAGTAAACAGTGAATTTTATTTATTTTCGGAGTTTTTTGGTGTTTCGAAACGGTATTCAGATGGAGAGTGAATATTTGAAGACATTGATGTTGAATAGCAGAGACGTTGGTGAAAAGTATGCTTGGAACTATTCATTCAGTTCATTCTTGCAGAGATAAGCTATAACTTATTGTAACTTATCTCTGATTCTTGTCACAGCATTCGTTTTCGATATTAAATTAAGTTGGGATTAATTAATAATCTAGATCCTTTCACATTGTATACTGATGCTGATTTAGATTATTCAATTGAATAGGTTAGCTAACCTAGACTTTTGTTTTGGTATTTGTTTACTTTCATTTGTGATAATTTTTTCCGTTTGAATCAAATGAGGAAAATGAATATAAGTGACGATGGAGATACTGATAATTCATACGAAACAAGTGAAGACGATGTCGATATTCAGTGCAATGAAATGGGGATCAAAAATGAAATTTATTTATTTATTGTAACCAAAGATTATTCCTAAACAACAGAAGAAAAATAACCTCAATTTCGAACAATGTAAAAACCGTCAATAAAACCGATCCAACCTTCGAATGTTTTTGTAACGTCACGAAACTATGCGAATTTCGCGCATGCGAACTAAACGAAACCGAAACGGCCACTAAACAGTTTCGAGACCATACAGAAATGTTTGTTGGGACAAACCTTATATACAGGATATCCCATAAAGACCACGTCAAACCGAGGGAGAATGTAAATCAAAGGATAACCCACCTGATATGACAAAATTCCCATTATAAGAATCTCAGATTTCCGAGATATTTTTTTTTTGAAAATAATGAATTTTTGCCCCTTTCAATAGTTTTGTCTTTACAGTTGCTACAATTTTACACTTTTTGGTTTATTTTTTCAGTGAAATATTGCTGAAGAATGATTTCAACGTTTACATGAAAAACATTTTCCAAACATTTTCCGAACATTTTGAAGGGAGGCTGTGAGAAATATTTTTATTGAAATTTTGGTAGTGAATTATTTGTTCATGAAGTTTAGGCCATTGTAGTGGAACCAAAATGTACCGAGCTACTGCTGCACATTACACCAATAAATTGTCTATTTCATAGAGTTTAATCTCTCAGGCAGATCACTCCATGTGGTGGTCGATGGAGTTTCATCTGACTCTCTAATTATAAATGCTGGTGTTCCGCAGGGATCAATGCTATCACCAACACTATTTCTACTTCACATCAATGATCTGTTGAAGGCAACTTCGTGTCCAGTAAATAAATAAATAAAATAAAAACATAAATATGGATTTGGCAATTCTCGAATGAGGATCCAAAAACTTGATGGATTTCAATACAAATAAAACACAAGCATGTCTTTTCTCCAAAAAAGCCGACCTCACAATGCCCAACATAAGCTTGTCAGAGGTGACCATACCTTTAAAGTCATCCATCTCGATGCTTGTTATAACTATCAGCAATAACCTTTCTTAGGAAAATCACGTGAGATCGATTGCTAAAGGGCATACCAAAAACTTGGTTTTCTGTTTCGTGCCAGGAGTTATTTTACTTTCAGTCAGCTGCTTACAATCTATGAGGCACAAATCCGATCTGTCCTGGAATACTGTTCCCGTATTTGGAGTGCGGCCCTAAACATATCCTGAAGCTGTTGGATTCAGTCCAAAAAAGGGCAATTCGTCTCGTCGGTGATGCTTCGCTTACTAACTCGCTTACTTCTCTGGAACACCGTAGAAGGGTTAGCGATCTGTCTCTATTCTATAGATATTTTCATGGGCGATGCTCTTCTGAAATATCAGCAATCGTTATTCCTTCTTTGGCGATCTCTTCGAGGTTAACCCGTCAAGTCCAGTCTTCACACCCCTTTGTGGTTAATTTGGTGACCTGCAGAACATCTCTTTTCAAAGACTCGTTCATCCAACGAACAGCGAGGCTCTGGAACACATTGCTCAGGGGCATATGACCTTCAGAAATTGAAAAAGAACACCAATTACTACATCATTTCCCTTGGTTCTCATGATATTTTCTGAACATTACAGGAAGTTTCCTTTCGTGAGAAGTTTTATAAAAAAAGAAGGTATCACACAAGTCATTTGTTATTCAAAGAAAAAAGATATGGCTGTTTCTTTCCAACAGCGTACGTTTCTGACAAAATCAAGTTTGTCAATTCTGTTAAGAAATCTTCGATTTGGATTACCTAGTGAAGAATGGTAATCATTTACATGCGAAAATATTACTCGCATAATTATTCACCTTATTAGGGTCATTTGTCGCGGACCTAGTGAAGTACTTGCCATCTCGCTCATTCATCCACCTGGCTTAGCCAACAGGGGCAGTACAGCTGTGGATCTGTCATTCTTCAGTATGTGACTTGTGACATGAATCTCCACAATTTGCATAGCTAGAATATCATAAATCCACACGAGGTGAGAGAAGATAGATCACAATATCGATTCAAGGTCAATTTATGGACTGGATTATTTAATGGTGCAATTTTGGGCCCGATCGAACTGCCGCCATCACTGAACGCAAACAATTATTTGGAATTTTTAACCAACCAGCTGCCCATTTCATTGAAAGGTGTGCCACTGGCGCTGCGATGTGGTTTGTGGTTTCAACATGATGGATGCCCAGCACATTACGGACGCGAAGTTATCGCACTTACCGTTACCGAATCGAACTTATCCCCACCGGTTGATTGGAAGAGGAGGTGAAATTATGTGGCCTCCTCGTTCACCCGACCTGAATCCTCTGGACTTTTATTATTGGGGCTGCCTAAAAGACCAATTATACGCAACACCCATACGTGATGAAGCCGAGTTGAGAGAACGCATCCGAGTTGCTGCAGCGGAAATATCCGACATTCATTTGACGGCAGTGAAAAGGTCGTTTCCCAGTCGATGCAGAGCCTGTATACGCGAAGGAGGTCGCCATTATGAAAATGTTCTGTAATAATTGTTGATTGCTTTTCATGACATTAAAAATATTAGTACCTACCCTGAATAATAACCGTCAAATTATTGTCAGAAACGTACCCTGTTGGATAGAAACAGCCATATGTTTTTTCTTTGAATAACAAATGACTTGTGTGATACCACTTCGAAATCACTATGAAATAGACAATTTATTGGTGTAATGTGCAGCAGTAGCTCGGTACATTTTGGTTCCACTACGATGGCCTAAACTTCATGAACAAAAGAATCCACTACCAAAATTTCATTAAAAATATTTCTCAAAGCCCTCCTTCAGAATGTTCGGAGAATGTTTTTTATGTAAACTTCAGCAATATTTAACTGGAAAAAATAACCAAGAAGGTGTAAAATTGTACCAACCGTAAAGACAAAACTATTGAAAGGTTCAAAATTTCATCATTTTCAAAAAAAATATCTCGAAAACGGTGAGACTTTTATTTTGGGAATTTTGTCATAGCAGGTGGGTTATCTTTTGATCTACATTCTCCCTCGATTTGACGTGGTCTTTACGGGACACCCTGTATAACACAGTACAACTAAACATGCAGTAGTGTCAGTTGCTGTCGGTCCCTTTGATGTTGGTGGTCATAAGTTAATTATATAATAACACCACTGCGCTTTCACCCTTGCGCAGATCTGTGAGTCATTGTTCTGTTCAACCAATGATGAGCTTCCACGCCAATGTCAAATTTTCACGTATCCAAATGCCACCAGGTCTGGCTTCACAAAATAGTGAGCCCTACGAATTGAATCGATATAAAAATAATGTTTTCCAAAAAATTAGGATTGATCAATATCTAATTATAATGTAACGATAATGTACATTTATCAAACTATCACTGTAACAGCTTTTCTCATATGACTCGAAACGTGGTTAAAATACAAAAGGCCTGCCCTACCTAAATTAAACCGACGCTCGGTTATCATGCGCAGTCCAAATTTAGACATACATAAAAAGTGCAGTGTATCTAGAAAAGGTATAAGCTGTGCAGATATACTATTTTCCAAAAAGATAGACCGCTATTTTCTGATCACATTCAAATCACAATCTCACTATCACTGTTACAGCGTCTTTTGTACGATTTGAAACGTGGTTAGTACAAATAAGCCTGCCCTGTCTAACTTGTCCACGCGAACTCTATTAAGTGGACATTGAGTGGACATGCGTACCTACTCAAAATTTGGTACTTTAGATAGGTATAATGCTTCTCTAAACAAAATGCCATTCTCTTCTTGAGACATGTTATGATTTTTGTCGTAACCCCGAGTCTAAGAATGGTAACAAATCTTTGTCAAAGTTTATCAACGTCGAGTGGGAAAATTCTGTAAATTTAGCTTTCCATTGGTCCTCACAAAAACTAGTTCAGACTAGAAATGTCAGGCGATCGCACCTGCCAATTTTTCGATGGGAAGTGTATTAAAGTTTGTAGCATGTCTAGTCGTTCTTCTAGTGAGGAATGGATATTTTGATCAAATTCATATCTCTTGAGATAGGCGAAATTTCGATTGTGGCATCATAAAATCGTTAGAGAATCAACAATATCAAAAAACAACTGAAAAAAAAATTCAATTTGAAAATCTAACAAAATAGTATGAAAACACGATTCATCATGTAGTTATGTTCATATAAAATCCATGAAAGATACGAATCACTCAAATCTTCTGCCCTCTACAACATTGCCAAATTAGTGTTAATAATTCGTGATCATCTCGGACGAGTTGATGCATGATTAACCAAGACACATTATTAAGTCAGCTTCATTATCTACAATCGTTTGGTGAAACTGGACCTGAATGTCGAATATAAACGCACCTTCAGTGTTCTATCCCAATTCATTCACAGCCAATAAACGATATTCAATTATTTGTCCAAATACTGTTTTCGTAAACACTATTTAGTTGATTGTGCACTTACATAAATTTCGTCCAGATGATAGAATTGTCAGATATATATGAAAATATATGAGTTCATTTGTATGGGTCTACTCCATTCGATGAGATGTTCGTGTTTCCCCTATATTCATCCTTAGCTATAATGCAATTCAAATTGAGTGTTTGCAATTTGCGAAAAATTATCCCGACAGTGGAATAATCAAGTATTTCAGGAGTCTCAAGATAGATCAACCTGATTCACGCACATGTGCTTATTACAACACTTCAACTAAAAGCTGTGGAAAACTGGTGAACTGGGCTTTAGCCAACACCCAGATACCTCTAAAGCTCATCAGAAATGGAGTCATTTCGCAAGATGAACCAGATTTACCGAAAACTAAATGCATTTTTATTTTCTTCAATATACACGAGATAATCATCGAAACCATTGATGAATTCATGGAAGATGCCAGCTGGAATAGCAGAGCAAAAATTCACCTGATCATATGCTCGACAGCTGAGGACAAAAGCTGGATAAACTTTACCACGAAGCAGATCTGGCAAAGAGGTGTATTCAATTTTGTACTGGTTTTTGCCACCAAAAAACTTGAGGCAGTTTCCTACAACGGCTTCCTCAACATCACCACTAACTTAAACAGGAAAAGGAGAACTTCGAAGACTCTCTTCCCAAATAAGCTTCGAGCTGTTGGAGGATACATATTCAGGGTTGGAATGCATCCATTGTACAGGATGAATAAAGATGCAAATGGTCACTGGAGTGGAGTACATTTCAAACGTTTCAAAGTTTTGATGGAGATGATGAACGCACAGCTAGAAATCGTCGAAATCCCTTGGCCAAAGAACGATATGGATTATTCAAAAATACTGAAGAATGCTTCGTTGAATTTCACTTTACTATCTGTTTTTTATAGTTTAGTGAGTCCAACATTCTTGAATTCGTTCAAATACTTGACCATAACAACCTCATAGGCTTGACGCCAAGAACACCAGTTGTGGGGGGGAAATCGAACATCTTAAATTTTTACGATGCATCAACAGTGATAGTTTTGATCGTTGTCAATTCAATCGTCGCAGTCATAGCGGTTCGCGAGAAAAATTCACCATTATTGAATCTCTCATAGCAGGAGTCATCTGCATGAATGGAGGAATAATCAACCTAGTCTATAAGTCTCCTAGCACCAAAATACTCTTCACGTTTTTCTCAATCTTCGGGCTCTTATTATCAGTTATATTCCAATGCAACTTCATGACTGTGCTCATGGCGGAAGAACATGATGACGTGAATACCTATAACTTGCCTATAGACATCACCAGTGAAGACATCCTCAATTGGTTACCGGTTGGGAATTATCTGTTATATCACTCCCTCATATTCATTCATAAGATTAAGACTGGGATGTCGCCTGAGTATTTGCAGAACATTTTAATCCTCAATCAAGAAGTTCATGAGCACCACACTAGATATAGAGGCAATTTTCGTGTTCCCCTGGTTAGCAGAACATATAGCCAGAATTCTATTTTTGTCAAAGGTGTAACCATGTACAACAGAATTCCAAATGATGTAAAAAATTCTGGAAATCTTGATATTTTTAAAGTTAGGCTGAAGAAGTACCTCGGTACAAATGTACTGTAATGGCATTGTTTCTTCCGTCTTTTTTTTATATATGTTTGTGTGTGATCTGCACGTTTTGTTAATTTTTTTTTTAATCAATGTACTTGACATTAGTTTTATGACTAAATAAACGATTTATATATATATACAGTATGTTCCAGATGTTCTCCGCCCGCACTGCATAGTTAGTGAATTCGAAGTACTGTTCAATTTATTGTTGAACCAAAGCAACGTTGCCGTCATAACATCAGAATATGTGTTGGCAGCTGCCATGAGGTCATGGAGGAGCAACAGTTCTTTCCATTTGATGAAAACTATTCTTGTGCCAGGATTAATGGGATATAAGTTTCGTAAAAACTCACCGTACGTCGATTTTTTTTCGAAGCATTTGGGCAAAGTCATCTATTTAAGAGGTTTGAATGTGTTACAACAGAGTAGGAAGGGATATAAGAAAATGAAAGAGTATAACAATCGCAGAAGGATTTTGATTTTCAATGATTTTGTTGGACTGTTTGTTGTCCTGATTTTCATGTATATTTTTCTGGACTTGTGTTGCTATGCGAATTCATGGTTTATATTGGAGAATTGTAAGGAGAAACAGAACGTTGATGAAGACTTCATTTATTGTTGATATATGTGTTCCACAGAAGTGAACGTGAATATAACCTACTAGCACCAGAACTTGATTTGTGTTCATGTAATATTTATTCTCAAATGAAAATATCAACAAGGAAATGTAATTTTTTTTTCAACCAGAAATTCAGCATTAGCATTTCGAAAACCTTGACTGACTATACTGGGGAAAAAGAACTATGCTAGTTTGGCAAGTAACATTAAAGTTAGCGCATTCAATAAAGATTTCAAAATAGTATGATACTTCTAGAATATTTCTTGAATTGTCGACAATTCCGTTATTGCAAAAACCCAATGTTCAATGAAGGCCAAGCTCAATTGAGAAAAATAAAGATAAAGTAGTTTTATAAAGTGTGAGGGCGACAGATTGCAACGCTAACGTTTCAGTTAATTTCATTAAATTGAATATCGAGTACTTTTTTTCATCATCAGGGTTATACCTAGGATTTTCCTGGACTATGATTATGTCGTCTGGATCGTTATATGAACATCGTTTTCATTTTCATTTATGAAGTGAATTCTCGAATAATGTTACGATATATGTCAAGAAATAATTTCCAGTGGACTTGATATAGAAAATTAAATTGCTGAAAAAGTAACCATTTCGTCATTTGATCAATTATTTCTATAGAGACATCTTGTAAACAAATTTTTCAATTAGCTGATTAACCAGAACTTCAATGATGGATGAACACCATTTTTCTACAATATAATATAGTTCACAACATAACGGTATTGAAGGTGCTCTTAAGCCGATTAACTGGTTGAATAGTTATATAGATTGTTCGTAGCGTTCCCACTCAATATGTCATGATAATTTTACGAGGTTACGAACAATAAACCAAGTCCAACGAAACAATGTCGGTGTATCTCTTCTCATTAATTATACTCAGCTATAATGTAATCCAAATCGGGGGTTTGCAGTCCACGAAAAGTTATCTAGACTGCGAATTTATCAAGTATTTCAGGAGTCTCAAGTTAGATCAACCAAATTCGCGTACTTGTGCTTATTACAACACCCTAACGAAAAGCTGTGAAAAACTGGTAGACTGGGCATTAGCCAACACCCAGATACCTCTGAAGCTCATCCGTAATGAAGTAATTTCTCAAGATGAACCAGATTTACCGACTACTGAATGCATCTTCGTTTTCTTCAATACACACGAAGAAATTATGGAAACTCTTGATAAATTTATCGAAGATGCGATTTGGAATAGCAGAGCAAAAATTCACCTGATCATATGCTCGACAGCTGAGGACAAAAGCTGGATCAACCCTACCATGAAGCAGATCTGGCAAAGGGGAGTATTCAATTTCGTGCTGGTTTTTGCTACCAATCAACTAGAGGTAGTTTCCTACAACGGTTTCCTCGGCATCACTGCCAATTTGACTAGGAAAATGAAAACCTCGAAGAATCTTTTCCCGAATAAACTTCGAGATGTCAGGGGATACAAATTAAGGATTGGGATGTACCCGGATTACCCGATCAATAAGAAATCGAACGGGGAATGGGATGGTTTGCATGTAAGACGTTTGAAAAAAATGATGAAGATGATGAACGCAAGTCTGGAAATAGTGCCCATCGAGAGCAACAGGAACCAGGTGGATGATGTTTACACATGTGGGAACAAATCGGTTGATTCTGTCATGATCTCAATATTTTATTACTATAACACCCCGAAGAAATACCAGTACGTGCATGTGGCTGGCCATGACGACTTGATTGGCTTGTCGCCCAGGATTTTCCCAGTCAACTATGACTCGAACATTTTCACGGTATATAAATGGTCAACTGTTCTTATACTGCTGCTCATTAACTTAGTGGTAGCAGTTATTGCGATCCTGCGAAAAGAATTCACGATTATCAACGCGTTCCTAGCTGGAATTATCTTGATGAACGGTGGATCTGTCAACTTGAAACGAAAGTGTACTTCCACGAAGATTGTCTTAACATTTCACTCAATCTTCGGAGTCTTGCTAGTTGTCATCTTTCAATGTAAATTCGTATCGGTGCTTCTGTCTCACAACAATAACGACGTGAACACCATCGCTTCTTTGAAGAAAAGTGGGTTGCCCATATACGCCAATAGAATCCATAAAGACTATATACCAAAAATTCTGCTTCCACAATGTCATTTCACGAATTTGCCAAGAATAATTGAACTGGTATTGAACGACGCCCCCTTCACATTGCTTCTAGCTCGAAGTACAATGACAGCTGTCATGAGAGAGAAATCGAACAGGAACTTCTACCACAGGATGACTCAGACCATTGTACCAGGCTTGAAAGCATATCGGTTCTCCAGAAATAGTCCTTATATTGATCATTTTTCGCGTAGCCTGAATAAAATTGTTTACACTGTTGAACTGGGCGAATATCTATTCACCAAGAGACGACACAAGAGGTTGATGGATAATATGGACCAGAAGAAAACTCTGACTTTCAAGAATTTGGAAGGGGTGTTTTTTCTGCTTATAACTTACTATGCCTTTAGTATTGCTGTTTTTTTGGGTGAATTAGTTTGGTTTGGCTTAAAACATCACTGAGGATGTCTATAGTTGCTCAAAATAATTTCAAGAGAAAAATATAATGATAATAGTATTGTCTTCAGTTTACATATGATATATTCAATAAATGAAATTAAATGTGGTGAGAAGGGTTCTTTATTATATTTATGATCTATTAATTCAAGCAAGATAGTTGTGAATGCTCGCCAGAAAGTGCGGTGTTGCTGCTTGTCTTTTTTTTCAACGTTACTCCGAAACAGAAAGTTGAATTAAGTTTATAATTAGAATTATACTGAGAATATTTTATATAAAATATTTTCCAATATTTGTAGTAATTTCGACTAGAATCAACAAACTTTGTGAGCAGAACGAATATTTCTCCCGAATTGATTTTGCATCGTTGCGAAATCACTAGGAAGTATTTCTATAATTATTGATACCTAAATGTTTCCAGCTATGTCTCAACCAATTAGATATTCAATGGTTACCTACATACGTTTTGTTCTGCACTAACGGTACTGAAAGATAATAAAAATCTGTCAGAACAATCTTCCTCAATAGTAATAATAATAAATAGACTCAATCTGTCATTTTTCAAACAGATCATCATACTTTCTGTAATTTTCAGGAGTACCGAACCCAGGAGTTTTCAAAAAAACCGAAGAAAAAAATCAAGATGCCAAAACTTCATACACACTCATTTGGGAGGTAGATAGCTATACGCCAATAATCGAATACAACCTGTGGTTTAGACAATACAGGTAAGATATTCATCAGAAAACTTGTATCAGGTTATTTCGGGTTGATAGTAACGTCACATGAAGCAACATGTTGAGAAATTGATTGCATCCATAGTGAACCCAAACAAATATCGGTTCTTGAAAAAAACAGCTTTCCAATGATTTTCGATTAACTCGATGAAATAAACAGTTCGCCTAGATCAGCTGATCGTAAGAAAATCTACACATCTCACGTCACAGTCAATCACAGCCAATTACAACAATCGAATGCCAAACGGTTTGCAGGTGAAATATAACTGAAACATTCAATTACTAGTGCGAAACACAAAACGAATTATCAACTTTATCGTCCAACGAACACAATACAAATTAACAGAACAGAAATATCACAAGTTGTTCTTCTTCCCTACATCAACCTAAAATAGACATATTTCAGATCTAGAAACAATGGTGGTCCCCTGAAATGGACAAAACTGACCATTCCTACTGAGCATAGTTCAGGGCCAGTCTATTCTAAATCTTATACGATCAAAGGGCTGCGAGAAAAAACGGTATATGAGGCTTTATTGGTGTCCCGAAATAGGTACGGATGGTCTAAACCTTCTCCTATCTTGAGGTTTTGGACAACTGGGGCAGGTAAGGCCAAGGGAAAAATATTTATACTCGTGATGGAATAAATTGATGAATTTTTTTCAGAGTTGAGCGAGGAAATGATAACCACTGTCCAAATAAACGTTCATCAAGAAAACCTAATCACATTCGAACCTAGTATTTCAAGTGGAAATAAAGCTGTACCGTTTTGCATTGTTTGTTATCTTATTATTCTGATTAAAATAGTATTTATTTAGCTTGTATTAGTTTCCTCTTTGCCATGTATCACTGATTTTTCATATTTTTTCTACAAAGATGTAAGCATGAAGGTTTGAGTGATAGTCAAGAAATCCATATATTTATTATCCAGTCCCCAGGATGTACGAGTTGAGTACATAGACATATAATAGACTAGCAGAAGACATTTTGGGGCCCGTTGCATTTGGGGGGGGGGGGGTGGGGGCTTATTCTCAAATTTCGTATTGAAACTTCTACATTTTCATGAGTTCATACATAAGAATGGAATAGATTTTGGAGCTTGAGCATTTATTCTAAAAGACGGGTTATGTTACAAATGAGAATTCTGTGAGAAAAAAAAAATGTCGTTTCACAGCTCTCTCGATTCGAAGAATGCATTGAAATAATAAGAACTATTTGAAAATGCCAATATCTTGAGAACCATTCAATCTAGGTATAGGGAACCCCGATATAGAATGGAAGATAACTGAATTTTGTATTGTTCAGATTGAAAAACAACAGGGTGTTATATTTAAAATATAATAAGTTTTATTCGTTCGAAATTATAAAAAAGTGACAATGATTTTTGAACGTCCTGTATAATATCGGGAAACAGGTTCTATCGGAATTAATAGCCAGAAACCTCTTTAATGCTTGGTCAGAATTATAAGGGATAGTTTCAATACATCCTGATGTTATTCGGTTTCCAATTGTATCATTTTCAAAAACAAAACAATAACTCGAAAACGGTTATAGTTAGGTACATAATATCCTTCATAAAAACATATTATTCTTCCTGAACTATTCAAAAATGTAATTAAATTTAAAAGAACACAACTTTGATATGTCACATTATTTTGAGCCACCATGTAAACTCCAAAATAGTTTCCTTTTGCAGCCTCAATGAATATACAAATGATGGAAAGGAGGAATTTCCAGACATAATCGATGGTTTGGTTTACAGAGACCGTGTCGTAGGGGTGCCCAACCCTGTATATAAGAATATCCCATCTGAAGTAATAAGAGTTGTGATATTATACATGAGTTATCACCGAATCGCTTAGTAGAACCATAATATTCGTATGTGCCGAAAAGTCGAAAAATCGAACTTGGCAGAAAGGTCCATACAAAACTGAAAGTTCACTCTTCTAACTGCACCTGCCAATTACAGCCAATCACAGCAGTCGAATGTCAAACAAGTTGCTGGTACAACAACATCTGAAACAATAACCCATTGTATAAACATGCTCTTTTTGAACATTCCATAAACAATCAGTGCGAAATACGATATTAATCATCGACTTGAACGTCCAACAAATACAATACAAATCAACAGAACTCAAATATTCGATTATCACCTTAAATAAATCTGAAATCATCCAAATTAAAAGAGAGGGCAACGCTGCAGGTGGCGAAACACGAGAAGCACAAAATTCTCCTCAATATGTGAATAACTTCCGGCTTCAAAAAATAGTGAAACCTACTCACTATCAGACATGAAAGCGTGACAAAAATACTGTTTTCCAAGAAGAAAGACCGTCATTTTTTGATTACATTCTAATCCCGACAAAAGAACACACTAAACACACTTTTACTGCACAGCGTCTTTGGCAGGTAACGTGACCAAAATTCAAATTAGTCGACTCGAAAACAATCGTTCGGCACTACGCGTATACGCAGAATTGCGAACACTTGCATGATATCGTATTCTCCACCACCATTCGCAAAGGCATACAAACGATACCGTTCGTATTTTCGATATTTCCATAGGGAAAAACATATGAAGTTATTGAGGATAACGCTGAAACTATATATCGAAAGTTATGTGACTGGTTTCTTAGGAATTCCCTAGTTCTGAATCCTGAGAAAACCAACTGCATCCTATTTAGAAATAAGAACAGTTATCCAGATGGAATCAATTTGACAATGTGAGAGTAACCTTTTCGGCTAGTTTGAAATTCTAAGGAGTCTTCGTTGATGAACATATGAATTAGAAGAATCATGTGGACAAATTATGTGGTAAACTGAGCTCAGTATGTTATTCATTGAGAGAACTCGGGAAAGAGCGATAAGAATTTTGAATCACCTGAAAAGTAGTGCGTCATGTCGAGGGTACTTTAAAAAATTCAATCTCTCAACTGCTCTAGGAATGTATGTGTATGAATGTCTCAATTTTGTATATAAGCACAAACATCTTTTTTCTGACAATTCCAAGGAACATCAGTATGAAACTAGACACAGAAATTATTTTCTATACCCATTGCATAAAACTAGCATTCTTAAAAGGGGTTGTTTCTATAAGTGCTTGCAACTCTACAATGTGTTACCAGTGTGTATAAAGAATACTCATTCCTTGAGTTATTTTTAAAAAACAGTAAGACCTGCCTTAGTAAGTGCAGAGCCATATATAATGAGCGACATTTCACTTGATACATTCTTGTTGTGATATTTATGTGAAGGTTCAAAACATTGTGGATTTGTTTTTGGACATGTACTATACACAAATGTAACCATTCTTGTCTCTGGTACTCCATAATATATCTTTATTATTATTATTATTATTATAGTGCCTCACAATAGCACAAAATGTGTTCAATAGTCTCAGGTTCTAAGCCGCACAATCTACAAGTCTGGTCACCTTGATTTTTTTCTATAACTACAGGGGTCCAAAGGATATACTGCAGCCGGAGGCTTATTGTATTTCCCCTATCATCCCGATACCCTAAAAGATATTGGTCCCTTTGACTATTTTGCAAAGATCACTAGGTTTCAGGGTTCCCATATTCTCTAGGTTTAAATCAGGTTCTCCTAGTTGTACTATTCTTCTATAGTTTAGTGCCTCACAATAGCACAAAATGTGTTCAATAGTCTCAGGTTCTAAGCCGCACAATCTACGAGTCTGGTCACCTTGATATAGCCCCATCTTTTGTAGGTGTGTTCTGACAGGAGCATTTCCTGTAAGGAGACCTGTTACTAGTCTCATCTGATCTCTACTTAATCTAAGTATCTCATCAGTTCGTTTTTCACCTGTTATCTGAATAACAAGTTTACTATATTCTTGTCCTGGTGTTGTTATCCCAGGCTATTCTTTGTAATTCTTTGACTCGTCTTTTAATAGAGTTACCAAGTAGTTTCTTGGGCACTCCAAGTACTAGTTCCGGGCCAAAGTAGAGTGTAGCTGACCTCTCCCTAGCTAGTTCGTCAGCTATTTCGTTGCCTTCTATTCCACTGTGCCCAGGTACCCAGATCAGTTTAACTCTGTTTAACCTTGCCAGCGTCAGAAGATCGTTGATACATTCCCAGATGAGTCTGGACTATACCTTATGACCTGCAAGGGCTTTCAGGCTAGCCTGACTATCCGAATAAATGTGGATTCCTTTTCTTTTGAAGTCCTTCTCGTTGCATATTTTTGCACATTGTAGAATTGCAAATATTCCTGCTTAAAACACCGAGGTGTTTTCACCAAGCGCAGAGGAGTGTCTCTCTTTCAGGGTAGGGGAATAAATTCCCGCACCCGATCTTTGTTCAGTCTTTGATCCGTCTGTGTATCAGATTATTCTGTAATGCTCTTCTCTAGCGTGAACTTCGTGCCACTCCCTTCGATCCGGGATCACCACTTCGAAGGGTTTTTCGAAGATGTATTTAGGGATCATATCATCTCTTGGCATCTGCAAGATATTGTCCCCAACGAATTGTAGTGGTGTATTTTTCCCACTATCTTATGACGCTACAGGCAATCTGAGGAGCCCCAGTCTAGCCACCCCTTGCACTTCAAGTTGAAGCGGATGAAGACAGAGCATTACCTCCATGGCCGCTGTTGGGGTAGTCCTAATCCCCCCTGTTATGCATAGGCAAGTCTTTGCACCTTGCTTAGTGTTATAATAGCGTTGTGCTGCAATGTCTTGCTCCACCAGGCGAATAAAGTATGGCTGGTTTAACTACCACTTTATACAGCCAATGTATAATTTTTGGTTTCAAACCCCAAGTTTTGCCATATGTTCTTCTCACAACCATAAGGTTCATGGTTGCCTTCTTTGTAACCCTTTGTATATGTTGGTTCCAAGTTAGCCTGGAATCTAGTATGATTCCCAGGTATTTAACTTTCCTGACATCTCTACAGGTGTACCATTCAAGTAGAGAGGTCCTAGCTCTTCTTTTCGTTTTCGTTTTGTGAACGCTACTACTGTAGTTTTGTGAGGGCTAACTGCTAGGTTCTCCTCATTGATCCATTCAGTAGTGAGGTGGTATTGAATTTTCCCTGTTCCATGATAACCAAATCATCTGCAAATCCTAGTAAGCTGTGGTGATTTTGGGTTAGAATACGCAGCAGTCCATCAATAACAAGACTACACAGAAGCGGTGACAGAACCCCACCCTGTGGACACCCTCTTGTAACTTTAGCCTGCAGTGTAGTCTCAGAAATGGGACCATTCTTCAACATATTCTTGATACGTCTATTGATATAGTCTATTTCATCTGGGTTGATACCTGTGTCAGATTTGGTAAATTTTCAATGCCATTGGTATAAAACAAAAAGTATCTAGCAATGACAGACGTCTCAATAGGTTTATACTTTAGCTGGGAACATCAAAGCATCAACAATTATGGCAACATTCAAATGTCACTTGTCAAAATGCTGGGAGGATTGAGTGGAGATGCCCAGAAAATGGTTGCATCTTTATTAGAACATTTTCAACGGGAAAAGGATAATAGGAGTCCCTTACTTCAATTGGATTTTATTTGAAAGGTGAGTGAAGAATCTTCATGAATGTTTATTCACCATGATCTTACAATGGTTTTATAGTTTTTATGAAATATGATTATTGCAGAGGGTGATTGCTGCTTTAAATGTAGGAATTGTGCTGTCTAGGAAATATCTGCATACTTTCACAGAAGGTAAGCTCAGAACTAAACCGTCCTAGGACTTCTACAGAACTACACAACGGAAGAAATCAGTTGTAGATATTGATCAACCTCAATAATATCAAATGAGGAACTGTATTTATATGTACACAAGAACAGTGAGAATTTAGTGCATATCATATCAGTTGATGAACATTCTTCATTGCAGAGGAACACAGCATTGAAAGGAAAGCATGCTCAATATTTGCCTCACATCTTTATGGAAAACATTGATGGAGTTACCCAATGTTGCTATGAAACGTAATACATTCCTCCAACAGTACGTTCAGTTGAAAAATGAAGGTTTAAGGCAATTTGTTCTCTTTGATGAGACCTGGAAAGTGTGATAATAAAAAGTATATGAGATTCGAGGTATTTAGAATTTGTATATCAGTTAGATGGTGAATTGGAACTGTAGTCTCTTTCAGCTGGGTTGATACCTGTGACGCGTCGCCAGATTTTGCCGTGATGCTTCATGTTTTTCACTTTTTCAGCGATGCTCCGAATTAACTTGGGTATATAATCATATTTCATAAAAACTATTGAACCATTGTGAGATCGTGGTGAATAAATATTCATGAAGATTCTTTACTTACATTTCGAATAAAATCCAATGAAAGTAAGGGGCTCCTGTTATACATTTCTTGTTAAGAATGTCCTAATAAAGATGCAACCAATTTCTGGGCATATCTACTCAATCTCCTCGACATTTTGATGAGAATACGATGATATCAAGCTCTCAAACAATTTTAGAAAATCGCAATTAAAGAACAATTCGTATGTAAACAAACGATTGTAAGGATTCGCTGGATAACGATGCCAAATTGTACGAATACGAATTGTTCTTTTATTGCGATTTTTTAAAATTGTTCTTTCTAGAGCTTTATATCATCGTATTCTCATCAAAATGTCGAGACGATTGAGTGGAGATGCCCAGAAAATGGTATTTTTCAATGGTCAGGTTTTGCACAAAAATTTGACAAAATTTCTCCAGATACGTCTAATGTTCCATCCACTGTGAAACACCCTGTATATGAAGCAGTCATCTTTATAAGTGAAAATATGGCCCTCTACACATGTTATGACAGAAACCACACTTATACTACTCGAAATAAAAACAATCTCCTGAATATTAAGCCCACTTACACATACTTAAAGAACAATTTTCCTTTCTCGGTAATCAACATATATAACAAATTACCTGAATCATTGAGAACGCAGCCCAGTGGAAAGCCAAAAATGAATTTGAGAAAGTTGCTCATGAAAAAAGCATACTATGCACTTGACGAGTATTTCGCAGATAAATCAATTCGGTAACAATTATTTTCATTTTATCTTGTATATTGAAGGACTCATTGTTTTGTCAGCTGACTATATGTATTGGATGATTTTACATGACTATGTTGTGCATGATTTATTTTTTGAGAACATTGAACGACTCCTAACAATGATATCAAGCCAATATAAAAACACAATTATTATTGGTGACTTTAACATTGACATAAATAAAAAAAACTCAATCTCAAACTCTTGGTTGAACATTATTCAATCCTTTGGATTGAAAGCTAAAATAACCGACTCTACTAGGATAAATTCTGCATCCTCTAGCTGTATAGATAATATAATAACAAACTTGACTAACACCGAGTGTAGTACGGGCCTCTCAGATCCAGGTATATCGGATCACACTGGTCAATATATAAACATCTTAAAATGTCCAGTGGATCCCACTGATTACAAATGGAGTAGGCCACTGAACCAAAAGGGTATGAATTCCATGAAAAAATCTCTTGAGCTGGTTGATTGGGAGACATTTTTTTCTTAAATAATATGTATAGTTCTCTTGTATGACAACATTTCCCTCAGAAAATCAGAAAATCAGAAATAATAAAATTACTAAGAAAAGACCTGTTACCTTCTTCAGTGAAGAACTTCGTCAAATGAGAGATAACTTGCAAATATTAAAAACAATCAGCGATTCTTCGAGAAACCCCGCTGACGAAAAAAATCTCAAAGAATTCAAACAAAATTATCAGGTAGCTATTAACACTTACAAAAAAAATTCCTACGATAACTTTATACAGAATTCTAACAACAAGGCAAAAGATACTTGGAAACTGGTAAATTATGAAAGAAATTCATATGGTAAACCCAAAAATAATGGAAATATTACCCCCAATGACTTTAATATATTTTTTACAAACATAGCTGAGAAAATTATAAAGTCCCTTCCCACCAGTGATATCAATATCTCAGACTGCCTATCGGGAATGAATAAACCAAAGGATTCATTTTTCATGTCGCCGGTGACTCATGAGGATGTTGAGCGGGCCATCGGAAAGCTAAAAAACACTAATTGCTACGACATATATAATCTAAATAGCCATATAATTAAAGAAACAATCAAATATCTTGTTCACCCTTTAACTATTCTTATAAATCGAAGTTTTACTGAAGGATGTTTCCCTGATGTATTCAAATTAAGCAAAGTCATACCCATCTAC
The DNA here is from genome assembly GCA_037013635.1 of Plagiodera versicolora. Taxonomy (NCBI): domain Eukaryota; kingdom Metazoa; phylum Arthropoda; class Insecta; order Coleoptera; family Chrysomelidae; genus Plagiodera; species Plagiodera versicolora. Next base: position 1,884,017 of record CM072991.1, on the reverse strand, counting down.
AAGAAAGGAGATATGAATTCACCTGACAACTACCGACCAATATCTATCATCCCAATATTAGGCAAAATAATAGATTATAGTCAAAGAGTACCTCATGAATTTTCTTGATAAACTCAACATCTTACATGATCACCAATATGGCTTCATGAAGGGTAAGTCGACAATTGATGCGGTAGTTGAAGTAATACACCATGTAATAAACAATATAGAAAATGGTCAACTTAATAGTCTGACACCATGGGATTTAAGCAAAGCTTTTGATTGTGTCAGCCATAATATTCTTGTGGAAAAACTGGAACATTACGGAATCCGTGGGATTCCTCTGTCATTTTTCAAATCATATCTTGAAGCGAGAAAACAAGTGGTATGCATAGATGGTATCATATCAGACGAAGAAACTATATCTCATGGTATACCCCAAGGCTCCATACTAGGACCCACACTCTTTGTGGTTTATATCAATGATCTTTTCCAATTCCTGCTGCCCAGTACAGTCATCTGTTTCGCAGATGATACTACAATGGTACAGTCAGAGTCAAATATCACTCAACTAATAAATATCACCAATAAAATTGAAGATAAAGCAGAGAACTGGTTCTCTGGCAATATGTTGAAGCTTAATAGAGACAAATCGCAGAAAATCATAGTGTCCTCCAATAACAAAATAACTTATAATAATCATGTTAAATTACTAGGTATAACAATTGACGATATGCTCAAATGGGAGCCTCACATAATCCAGCTGTGTAAAAAACTATCAGTTCAACTTTACCTATTGCGTCGGTTGAAAAAAGTTGTAAACCAACACATATTGCTAACAGCATACCATTCATTATTTCATTCACATCTAATGTATGGAATAATTTTGTGGGATAAATCCGCACATGCAATCAGAGTTTTTCGCATGCAGAAAAGGGCTATTAGAATAATGGCTGGTGTTCCATTCGATGAACATTGCCAGCCATTATTCAAAAAATTCAGAATTATGCCAATGCCTTGCATTCTGATATTTTACACTCTGACCCAGATCCACAAAAATAAAAGCTCGTACTACACTCATTCAGACTATCATAAATATTATACTAGAAATGCAGAACAGCTTAGGCAACCAAGAGTGAGACTTCAAATGTCGACACGCAATACTCTGGACTTGAATTTGTATAATACTTTGCCTCAAGATGTAACTCGGCTAAATTTTAATGCCTTCAAAACTAGTATAAGAGAATATCTTGTAGGAGAGTGTTTTTATTCAGTGCAAGAATTCATGGTCTCTTCATATACAACCTGATCTCATTACATGAACTATTTGTAACATATACTCATTAAGTACTTAGACCGGATTTTATATTTATGTATATTATTATTAGGATAGTATTTATAAACATTTATTATATCTTTTATTCATTTGTTTTTACCAATATTTACATAATTTTCATTATTATCTTTACTGTACCTACCCGTTTTGACTTACTACAAATGTATATCTATGCATAACGTAGTTAAATAAATAAATTCTATTCATCCATGTACAAAGTGTGTATATATTTGATACTGTAATACTCATAGTGCTTTTTTATTTTATTGTATGCTGCAACTGGATTTGTGCGATTTTATATTGACATGTTATACACCCAAAAGGGTATTGCCAAATGAACTAATAAAGGATCTATCTATCTATCACAATCGGATAGGTATGCCACTGTTGGCTTTGTATTACTACTGATTTTTGTCGTAATCCCGAGTCTTAGAGTGGTATTGAATATTTGTCTTTGTCTAAAGTTTATCAACGTCGAATGGGAGAATTCTGTTAATTTAGCTTTCCATTAGTTCTCACAAAAACTATCCCATAGTAGAAATGTCAGGCGATCGCGCCGGCCAATTTTCGGTGCGTAGTTTATTGAATTTTGTACCATGTCTAGTTGTTCTTCTAGCAAGAAATGATAATTTTAATCGAGTTGATATCTCTTGAGATAAGCGAAATATCAATTGTGGCGTTATGAAATCGTTATAGAATCAACAATATCAAAAAAACAAGTGAGAGAAAAATTGCAGTTTGAATATCATTCACGAACTTATGTTTATATAAAATCCATGAAATATACGAATCACTCGAATCTTTTGCCCTCTACGACATTGCCAAATTAGTGTTAATAATTCGTGATCATCTTGGACGAGTTGATGCATGATTAACCAAGACACATTATTAAGTCAGCTTCATTATCCGAGATCAACAATCGTATGGTGAAACTGTACCTAAATGTCAAATATAAACGCACCTTCAGTGTTCTATCCCAATTCATTCACAGAAAATAACGATATTCAATTATTAGTCCAAATACTGTTTTCGTAAAAACTTTTTAGTTGATTGTGCACTTACATAAATTTCGTCCAGATGATAGAATTGTCAGATATTGTATAAGATAATATATGACTTCATTTGTATGGTTCTACTCCATTCGCTGAGATGTTCCTGTTTTCCCATATATTCATTCTTTTTAGCTATAATGCAATTCAAATTGAGTGTTTGCAATTTGCGAAAAGTTATCCCGACTGTGAATTGATCAAGTATTTCAGGAGTCTCGAGATAGATCAACCTGATTCGCGCACATGCACTTATTACAACACTTCAACTAAAAGCTGTGGAAAACTGGTGAACTGGGCTTTAGCCAACACCCAGATACCTCTTAAGCTCATCAGAAATGGAGTCATTTCGCGAGATGAACCAGATTTACCGAAAACTGAATGCATTTTTATTTTCTTCAATACACACGAGATAATCATCGAAACCATTGATGAATTCATGGAAGATGCCAACTGGAATAGCAGAGCAAAAATTCACCTGATCATATGCTCGACAGCTGAGGACCAAAGCTGGATGAACTCTACCACGAAGCAGATCTGGCAGAGAGGTGTATTCAATGTTGTGCTGGTTTTTGCCACCAATAAACTTGAAGTAGTTTCCTACAACGGTTTCCTCAACATCACTACTAACTTAAACAGGAAAAGGAAAACTTCGAAGACTCTGTTCCCAAATAAGCTTCGAGCTGTTGGAGGATACATATTCAGGGTTGGAATGCATCCATTGTACAGGATGAATAAAGATGCAAATGGTCACTGGAGTGGAGTACATTTCAAACGTTTCAAAGTTTTGATGGAGATAATGAACGCACAGTTAGGAATCGTCGAAATCCCTTGGCCAAAAAATGATATGGATTATTTGAAAATACTGAAGAATGCTTCGTTGAATTTCGCTATACTACCTGTTTTTTTATCGTTCAGTAAATCCAACGTTCTTGAATACGTTCATATACTTGACCATAACAACCTTATAGGGTTGACGCCAAAAACACCAGTGGCGGAGGGGAAATCGAACATCTTCAATCTTTACGATGCATCAACAGTGGTAGTTTTGATGATTCTAAATTTACTTATCGCAGTCATAGCAGCTTCGCGAGAAAAATTTACCATCGTTGAATCTTTCCTAGCAGGAGTCATCTGCATGAATGGAGGAATAATCAACCTAGTCTATAAGTCTCCTAGCACCAAAATACTCTTCACGTTTTTCTCAATCTTCGGGCTCTTATTATCAGTTATATTCCAATGCAACTTTATGACTGTGCTCATGGCGGAAGAACATGATGACGTGAATACCATCGATGGTCTATACCAGAGTTACTTACCTATATACATCACAAGTGAACATATACAGTATGTTCCAGATGTTCTCCGCTCGCACTGCATAGTTAGTGAATTCGAAGTACTGTTCAATTTATCGTTGAACCAGAGCAACGTTGCCGTCATAACATCAGAATATGTGTTGGCAGCTGCCATGAGGTCATGGAGGAGCAACAGTGCTTTCCATTTGATGAAAACTATTCTCGTGCCAGGTTTAATGGGAGTTTCGTAAAAACTCACCGTACGTCGATTTTTTTACGAGGCATTTGGGCAAAGTCATCTATTCAAGAGGTTTGGATGTGTTACAACAGAGTAGGAGGGGATATAAGAAAATAATTGAGTATAACGATCGCAAAAGGATTTTGACTTTCAATGATTTTGTTGGACTTTTTGGTTTCCTGATTCTTATGCATATTATTGCTGGACTTGTGTTGCTATGTTGAAACAGAACGTTGAGGAAGACGTTACTTCATGTATCGTTAATATATCTTTTCCACAGATGGTGTACGCGAGTGAATGTGAATATAACCTACTAGCACCAGGGGCACTATTCTTGACCGTTCGCATCTATGACGATCGTTCGCATGTCATAAATTTGCGAATGATATTTGACTTCGGTTACTGGGGTTAGGCATTCGCAACTTACTTGCGAATGGTTCTAGGGCGTCTTAGTACACCGATTTTATAACACATTGTATGTTTATTCATTGTTGTCAAGTTGATAAATTCATGGAATGTATGGACATTCATATCATGTAATAAATATTCTGTTCATTAAATGTATTTATTAATTATAAGTTTTAATATGATTCTTAATATGTGTATACTTCATTATGCAGCAAAATTATTTGCAATAATAAAAACATTACTTTTGTTCTGGAATTTCTTCAATAAAAATTCAAAAAACATGAAAACACATAAAAAAAATTAAATAAAAATATCACTCAGAATGGAATGGTTGCTCCAAGGTGGTATTTGTTTTTCGAGTATTCCATAATTAAATTTTCAGATTGATAATTAATAATAAGTAATTTGGTATATTTACAAATATCAGAAATGGCGCCAAAATTAATATCTGGGTAAACTTCACATTTCGTATGTCATATTTTTATGTGGTTCAGTGGCCAAATAGCGATATTGGTAAACTAATTCCAACATGCGAACGATATCATTCGTATGCCTTTGCGAAGAATGGTCGAGAATACTATATCGTATGATGTCAAAAATAGCGCCCCTGAACTTGATTCGTGTTGAAAGGAAAAACTATTCATTGCCCAAACAGGTACAAGACCCACTTACAGGACAGCTTTTTACAATATATACCTGTAACTGTGAACAAGACTAAAAATCTAAGAACTAAAAACTAAAAAATGGTATTTTGATAAATCATTCAGTAATTGTAGAAAGTGATTTCAATTGTAGCGAAAAATGATAATGAAAAAACAATAAATGGAAAGAAACACAATAACATGTATTAATGAATAAATAACATGTATGAATAAAGAGGGATTCATTCCACACTTGCCTCGTGAACATTACAAAGTAGAAAGAATATTTATTATTTATTTCCTTTTTGAACACTCCAATGGGTGTTGAAAATAGATCAGTTTTTTCACATATCTGATTGAACTTTTTGCACATCGAATGAATTGGAGATTTCAATAGTATATTCGTTCTTGGAGTTGGTAAATAAAAGCAAAGTGAACTTCTACTGTTCAAACGTGGTATAATGAATTTTAGTTGCGATAATAACTCTGGGCAATCAGGTAGTTTGTGGGTTTTTTAGATAAATATGCAAGAGTGGTAAGTTCTACGGTCCTCCAGAGATCACAGTGAAAATCTGTTTAATAATAAGTTATTATATAAACCTTATTCAGGATAAATTCCATCAGTTCTATATACAATATACTTCATGAATCTCCGTTGAATTGATTCGAGCAGATGAATGTGATTCAAGTAAATAGGAGACCAAATCAGCGAGCCATATTCTAAGCGTGTTCTCACATAATATGAGGTAAAGAGAGCAATGAGACTATCCTCATCCTTGAAGTCCTTACAGTTTCTAAAAATCAAGCCGAGCATTCTCTTCGCTGCCGATGCAGTTTTGATAATGTGTGATGAGAAGCTCAATTTGGAGTCGAAATTAATACCAAGATCTTTTGTTACATCGCACCAATCTAAAAAATTTTATTTATTGAGTAAGTGTATTCCACTGGTTTGATTTTCAAAGTATGTCACAACAATTCATTTCATCATAACAAATGTTCAGATTGCCTCCACATTTCATTGTTTGATGTTGCGAGAGTAGTTGTATGTATGTATGACGTGTGAACGAGACAGATGGCAATGCTAACGTTTTAATTAATTTTATTTGAATAAATATCACATCATTTAGTATAACTTCATGAAATTATCACAGATGAATCGTATTACTTTGGAATCCTCATAGAATGTATCAACTTTCAACGGTACTTGCCAGCCTAGTTGAGTACTTTTTCTCATCACAGAATCTCATCACAGAATTTACCTGGACTATGATTGTGTCGTCTGGATCGTTATATGAACGTTTTCATCCTCATTCATGAAGTGAAATCTCGAATAATATCACATTATATATGGAGATGTAATTTTCAGTTTACTTGATATAGAAAATGAAATTAATGAAAAAGTAACTATTTCGTCCCTAGATCCATTATTTCTATAGAGACAGATTGTAAACATATTTTTCAATTAGCTGATTTAACAGAACTTTAATAATGGATGAACAATATTTTTCTACAATATAGTTCACAACATAACGGTATTGAAGGTGCTCTTAAGCCGATTAACTGGTTGAATGTAGTTATATAGATTGTTCGTAGCGTCTCCACTCAATATGTCATCATAATTTAACGAGTTTATGAACAAATAACTAACTCCACCGGAACAATGTCGGTGTATCTTTTCTCATCAATTATACTCAGCTATGATGTAGTTCAAGTCGGGGGTTTGCAGTCCACGAAAAGTTATCCCGACTGCGAATGTATTTCAGGAGTCTCAAGTTAGATGAACCAAATTCGCGTACTTGTGCTTATTGCAACACCCTGACGAAAAGCTGCGAAAACCTCTGAATCTCATCCGTAATGAAGTCATTTCGCAAGATGAACCAGATTTACCGAAATTCATCGAAGATGCTTTTTGGAACAGTAGGGTGAGCATCCATCTGATCATATGTTCGAAAGCCGAGGACAAAAGCTGGATCAACCCCACCACGAAGCAGATCTGGCAAAGGGGAGTATTCAATTTCGTGCTGGTTTTTGCTACCAATCAACTAGAGGTAGTTCAATTTCACTAGGAAAATGAAAACCTCGAAGAATCTGTTTCCGAATAAGCTTCGGAATATCAGGGGATACAAATTCAGGATTGGGGTGAACCCGGATTACCCAATCAATAAGAAATCTAACGGGGAATGGGATTGTCTGCATGTTAGACGAAAAATGATAGAGATAATGAACGCAAGTCTGGAAACAGTACCCATCGAGAGCAACAGGAACCAGGTGGATGATGTTTACACCTGTGGGAACAGATCGGTTGATTCTATCATGATCTCAATATTTTACTACTATAACACCTCGAATAAATACCAGTACGTGCATGTGGCTGGCCATGACGACTTGATTGGCTTGTCGCGCAAGATTTTCCCAGCCAACTATGACTCGACCATTTTCAAGGTATACAATTGGTCAACTGTTTTCATACTGTTGCTCATTAACTTGGTCGATTAGTAGTGAAACAAGGAGGTTCTGGCCCACTTCCGGTGTGTCTAACCTAACGTAGCAGGGTTCTAGAAGTGTATCTAACCTAACCTAGATAGATGGCGTATCTAACCCTACGTAGCCTAGAGGGGTCGGTATCCCCACCAGAGACGGGGGTGCACTACCAGATGCGTACGAGCCGGTGGCCCACCTGTCAAACTGACAACGACAAAACGTCAAAAACGTCGTGAAGTGACAGAACGTCAAACTGATAAATAATATAAGAAACGAAGTTTTTTCGTGAATGATTTTTATTGAGGAAGAGATCTCAAATTATTCTGGTAGTAACTTTTTGAACCACTCATATAAAATATCAACATTTCCTAAACTACAACTATAATTGGAATCACTACAACAGCGACGCAAGTGATTCATACACAGCATCCTTCTGTTACTGTCCTGGAAAGTTGGAGCACTCTCCCATGAATTATCGAAATCCTCCACATTCACAACTTTTGCATTCACATTGAATGAAGTTGATTATTTTATGAGCAATTCCTTCTTATGATGACCTCGTACATAAATGATGTCGGTGTCGTACAAGTTCTTCCTGAGAATGTCATCGAGCAAGTTGTATTCCACAAAACTCGAAGAATATCTGAGTTCACGATTGTTTTCCTCCAAAAAACAAACCTGCCACCGATCTTCTTATAGTAAATAATCACTGCATTGAAGTCCAATTCTTATGGCAATCTCCTTTGGGTGAAATTGCTGTTCGACAACAAAACCCTGAATATCCACGAACGCAACTCTCATGTTGAATATCTGACTCAACTGACAGTGAAATTGGTTCAGTTCCACTTTTAAATAATTTCGCTTAGTGGGAGGTATTTTATAATGTTATCGTGAACGATGATGAGATAGGCTCGAGTATTGGTAGGAAAAACTTGCGAATGCTTAAATTTCAAGTTTGACATCAACACTGGAACTTTTAACACTTTCATCCCGTCGAGAACAATCAATTACGAAAAGAGGTTGTTTACCGGCAAATTCAGCATAATCAAGGAGTGGGGTATGTACCCGGATTACCCGATATAGGGAATAGTTGAAGTAGGGTTGCGGAAAGACTTCTTTATCGGAGGCCAAATGTATATTTTCCTTTGGATAACTTTCCCTGTTGAGTGGTAATGTAATTTTCGTTAAGTTTACATTATTGAAAAGAGTTGGATCATTTCTCACTTTTTTCTGATCGTGGTTTGTTTGGGAACAAACGATAACATATCGAGGGCTTTCGAGAAACGATGAAGTTTTGACGACCCGTATTTCACTGGTGGCACCTGTGGCAACAGTCGGCCCGCTAGCTTCACTGATATTGAAGCAGTTATTATCGTTTCGGCTCGTACTAAGCGAAATGAATGCTTGCCGTAGGAGACACCCTCGTAATCATTGAAACTATTCAGTAGATTCTTCAGCGGAATAAGCATACTGAACGTCAAACTCGCTCCATTGATGACATCTTCATTATTAGGGTATGTCCAACCGGCTACAACTAAATGTTTCGAATATTCTCCAGTGTAGCATAGATACCCTTTAACGGTGCTGACAGTTCCGACTTCACGCACAAATTCCATTTCTTTTTCATTCTGATCATAACTGATTTTTTTTTATACATAAAACTTCTCACGAAAGGAGACATCCTGTAATGTTCAGAGAACATCGTGAGAAGCAAGGGAAAGGAGGTAGGAATTGGTGTTCTTTTTAAATTTCTGAAGGTCATATGCCTCGGGGAACACCTCCCTGGGCAATGTGTTCCAGAGCCTCGCTGTTCGTTGGATGAACGAGTCTTTGAAGAGAGATGTTCTGCAGGTCACCAAATTAACCACAAAGGGGTGTGAAGACTGGACTTGACGTGTTAACCTTGAAGAGACCGCCAAAGAAGGAACGATTGTTGATATTTCAGAAGAGCACCGCTCATGAAAATATCTATAGAATAGAGATAGATCGCCAACCCTTTTACGGTGTTCCAGAGAAGTAAGCGAGTTAGTAAGCGAAGCATCACCGACGAGACGAATTGCCCTGTCGTTGTAGAAGGCTCCAGGGGTAATGTTGCTATCCACGTGAATCGTTCAACTTTTACAATGTTCACAGGTTCACAGAAGAAATATTATATAGAATAGTTCAGCTTCCCCGTTGTGTAGTATGTGTAATAACCACAACGTTCTTTCATCTCGTAACAACATAGATATTCTCAACTGCAATGTGGCTATGTTAAAAAAACTCAAATTTGCATAATTTTTTTTATTGAGAATGATTTTGTTGAACTTCAATTAGATATACTCACTGACATGTATCATATCCTTCAAATGGATGTATTTCTGCTGGATAGTGTAATAAAAAAAAAGGTTGATCGGATACATGATGAATGTCACGTTCCATTCTAGGCGAGAATCCCAATATGTTTGCCAAACTATTGTTCTCAGTGAAATCGATCGCATGTGTGAAAATTTCACTTATTATTATTCGGTTGAGATAGAAATAGTCTTCTAGCTTTTCTGCTGATTTTTTTTTCTGTAAACTTGGTATGACAAAGTTTTTTCTTAGCAGCCTTTCAATGTCTTCAATTTCGTAAGCTCCAGTGGGAATATCGATACTTCTTCTTACATCTTTCTTGCTATTCTCGAAATAATCAAACTTTGTGGCCTCTTCAATATTGGGTATGCTGTTTTATGAATGGAAACTAAGTAAAGCTGAGCCGTAGTCACAGTCAGTCTCCAATTGAATCGTAGGAGAAAAATCGATGGAAAGTGTCGAACTACAACCCACAACCCTTTAGAGTTAATATCATGGACATGGTGATGATTATAATGCTACTGCAATGATGACGATGATAATTGATCGGTGTGGGAGGAAGTAATAAGATTCAATCCATCAAACATATTTATTCATCAAGTAAAAACGCTAAACATAAGTGTCCACAATTGATTTGATTATGATCTTGATATTGTTCATTGTTTTATGATATATCCCAATTCTTCAGGTGGTTACAAATTCCCATAACTATCAAAATATCGAACCGTGTTGCCAAGTTTTCTATAAGCCGCCCAATGTGTCCCTGGGGGTATCTAAATTCACCACTACACATTCGCAACGTCGTGGTCTGTTAGGCAGTGGGTCTCGCATGAAAACACCTCAAAAGTATAGTATTTTCAATTTTTTAGCATACTTTATAATCTCTCCATCATGTAATGCTCCAGTGGGTAGCTGGCTCAGAAGTTTTTTTGTCCGCCACTTTCTCAAGTAGAGACCCTTACCGCCCTTTTTAATACATTTCAGAGTCAACTTGTTCTTCTTCAAGTATAAACCGAATCCTTTACGTGTTTTACGCAGATACACGCCAGACCCCAAATGCTCCATTGCCTGATTGTGACGTTTATCTCCTTGAATTTTTTTCTTTGCATTTTTGGTATTAATGACAGTCTTTGCAATGGCAGTGGCACCCCCAGCCAACGACCCTAAAGCCGAGAGACCTGCGAATAGTGGTATTAACGGTAGAAATCCCCCACTCTTCTCGTCCGTCGATGGTAGAAGTATAATTCTAGGTGTTCGTATTTTCTTGCGACCTCCAATTTTTTTTATTTCATTTCGAGCTGCCCGTGAAGCTGCTACAGACGATCGATTCAAACCGCTACCCTCATGTGAGTTGCTATGACTACCACATGATTCTTTCAAAACACCATATATATTATTTTTTCGAGAGAATGGGTGCAGCTTTTGCATTGTCATACCCAACCAAGTTCACGTTCCACCTTCATACCGGTGGTGACTAACCAAGCGGCTGCTTTCTCACCAATACCCAGGTAGATGTAGTTCGAATGGTAGTTTATAAATTAGTGAATTAACCACACCCTCTCCGCGATAGATCAACATTAAAAATGACTAATGATGTCACGAGACACCGACATTTATTATAAGTTTGAATGTGGGATGCCTCAAATCATGAGGGCCGTTCAGCAGAAGAACATTCTACCAATCGAAAATTTAGACCATCTGAACATGAACGTCGGTGTGAGAGATTCAAGTAAACATGGTCCCTTATTACCACACTCATTTCGCGCAATCATCTGTGGACCAAGTGAATGAAGAAAAACAAAAGCAGCACTGGCGCTGCTGTTTCATCGTAATGGCGCATAATTCGAAAACATATACGTGTACTCAAAATCGTTGTATCAACCCAAGTACCAACTGCTCGAAAAAGTATTGAAAGCAGTCAAAGGAGTAGGTTACTTCCCATACAAATATGATGATGAGATCATAAGCCCCAACGAAGCAAAGCCAAATTCCGTCTTCATTTTCGATGACATATCCTGCGATTCACAACGAAAAATTCAAGAATATTATTCAATGTGTCGACATCGATTTATTGACGCTACATACATAGCACAAACATACAGTTTTGCTAGAAAGCAAATGCTTCGACATAATCGTGACCTGATTGTGCTATTTAGGCAGGACGAGGTGAATATGAAGCATGTGTATGATGAACATGTCTCTCCAGACGTCACATTCGATGAATTTAAGCGATTTTATGCTGATTGTTGAAATCATTAGACTCATGTTTCGACCACAACCACAATCGAGATGTTAAACAACGGGGCGCGGTTTGAAGATTCAATCAAAGAAAAATGTCACGAAATTCCAATCACCTATGTTGACCTACAATACTATCCAATTTACTGGGATGATCCGAATGAATTATGTGAACGTTTAAAATTACTCATAGCATCGAAAAATACAGGAAATACCTCTGTAGACAACGAGATTATCTCCATCATTAACGAATTGAAGGAGGTCAATACCATAGATAGATAGATAGATAGATAGATCTTTATTCAACTACGTGATGTTATATACATTTGTAGCAAGTCAGGTAAGCAGATACAGAAAATAGCGTACAAAATTCACAAAAGTGAGTAAAACAACAATGAGAAAATAATGAGTAATATAAGTAAAATAATGTGTACAACATTTCATAAACATAATGGTGACAATGATTATAGAACATATAATGAAAGAAGAACTTATCTATTAATTTTTGAATGTTGATGGTGAATATAAAAAACAACACAAAAGTGAGTAAAATATCAATAAGTAAAATAACAATAAGTAAAATAATATGTACAACATTCCATGACATAATAGTGACAATGATTATAGAAACATATCATGAAAAGAAGAACTTGTCTATTGATTATTGAATGTTGGCCAGGTTAGGTGAATACATGATATACAAAGATTCCATGGAGAAATTATTGAGATAAGTGTAATGGAGTTGAATATTATCTAGTGGCGTTGAGATAATTGGATACAAGTCACATCCTGGGTGGGTCTGCGATACTGTAGTAGCACTTCTCCTGCAATATCACTTTGATGGAGTTTTTAAACGTGAATTGATTTTTATTTTTCAGTGGGGTAGGAAGTATATTGTAAAGTTCAGCAATCATTGAGTTTTTAGAAGACTTATTGTATTTAAACCTTCGAGACCTGATCAGATCTGCGTTGCGTGTGTTATAGTCGTGGTAATTTGAGTTAGTCAGGAGTTTTTTTTTATTTTCATGAATCTCGAGCAGGGACTGATAGATATACAGAGTTGGTAAAGGCATGATATTAAGTTGGCAGAATAATGGCCGGCAAGAATCCATGTAGCCCGCATTACAAATTATTCTAATGGATTGCTTTTGAATTTTAAATACTTTTCCAGAGTGGGAGGAGTTTCCCCAAAGGGTCAATCCATAGCTGATATATGATTGGATGAGAGCAAAGTACGCAGAAAGAAGGGTAATTTTATCAACAAACGATTCAAGTTTTCTCGGAAGAAAATTGTGTTTGCTCAGCTTGATACATGTATTTTCGATGTGTGGTTCCCAGCTTAAGCTATCGTCAACAGTCAATCCCAGGAGTTTGGCCTGATCGCCAACTGTTACTTTATTGTTTGTAGAAAAAATTATATGTTTTGTCTTATCTTCATTCAATTTTAATAAATTACGGTTAAACCATTCTTGTGCAAGGTTTTCTGCTGTTTTCATCGAAGTTAATAGTGACTCATAACTATTTTCAGAACATATAAGAGAGCTATCGTCAGCAAAAGCAATACCTAGATAAGGTAACATGTGACAAGAAAAATCATTGGTGTAAATTATGAATAAAAGTGGCCCCAGAACCGAGCCTTGGGGTACACCTGTTTTAACCAGTTTAATCTCAGAGGTTACTCTATTGACAGTGACACACTGACTCCTATTTTGGAGATATGACTCAATGAGTTTTAATGGTACTCCTCGGACTCCATATTGAGAGAGCTTGTTCACCAGGATATTGTGAGAGACACAGTCGAATGCCTTACTCAGATCGCATAAGGTTACACCTGTTAGTTTACCCTGTTCGAAGGCCCCGACTATCTCTCAGTACAATAGATATAGACTTTTGCTTGGTGATAATGAAGCCATTTCAAAGATGACTATCGAAGTTCGGACATAGTTCGAATGGAAAACGAAAACTTGTGCTAATAAAATCGCATAGTGGTGATGGCGGTGGGAGTCTAGCATACACTTCCAAAGGAGATATGGATTTTGGTAATTTGAAATTGTGTGATGTCAAAACGCCGAGTTCGAAAAATGACGCTGCTAACAAGGAATGCAAGCCTTAAGGCTAATCCACAAATAAAATTCATTCCGAGATTGCATACGATGATTTTGGCAATAAGGTTGAACTTGCGCTCGATAATCTCAAAAACAAGAAAAGATGATTCAAATCAAGCTGGGAACATTGAATTCGAGCTCTGTCCCGATGGTGAACTTTGTGAATATATCATTACCCAAACTGGAGAAGGATATCGATTTGAATTCAAAGGCAATACTCGATATTTCTCAGCTGCATGTGAATATCAATGAAACAATTGCTGATTTGGAGAAGCGGAGTCCCGGGTCTGAACAGCTTTTAATCAAAATCATCATGAAAATCGAAGATAATTTCCCAAAGAATGTGTATGAAATTCAATGTGGTCCATCGAAAGATTTCGGTGCCTCCGTAATTCTGAAGAAAAAATTTTCACCCAGACCAATTTCCTCCAACACCTACGAGGAATGACCTGCATTCATAGACTTACTGTCTAAAATGAAACAACCATTTATAATGGAAACGATAGTGATGAAAACAACAACAGCTATCCTAATGGAGCAGTGATGGTAAAATGTTGGTACTTTGTTCAAGTGTTCCAATTCATCGAGTGTGGCATTAAATAGATCTACATCTGCAAAAGGGTCGATGACGACGACGATTCGTACAGAGCAGGCATGGGTGTGACGTGTAGTGATTTCATCTTGAGTCAGAGAGACGTTGAAAAAAATCTACAAACTCACCTGTGTATGTCATCTGATAGAATTGTCATGTTGAATGTCATGAACTCCAATAATTATTTCCACAATATTTTCTGTATTGTTAAGGGATGTTTGCGAGCTAAGAAAACAAATATGTTGGCTGCAGAAAGAGTTCTAGGAATTTGTGAAACATCATCTTTGAATAGTTTGTACACCAATGATTTACGCAAATATTCATTTTATTATCGCGCTCAAATTCTTACTGATTTTCAATGTAATCAATAATGTGCTTTGTGTGTATGAGTACAGGGTTATTCATTATATTTTGACCCCCACCCTATCTCCTTTTTTTTTTTGGTTTTACAGAAAAATGTTCAAGTAAAAAGTTGACGGGTTACATCTAGACTTTTGTCATATACTGCTTAGAAAACAATTGACTGCATAGGTCCTGTGATACAGGTTCAAAAGTAATTTTTTCAAATAGAACACCTTGTATATTTTTTCATTTTTGATTTCTTCGATTGGTTCTGAACATTTTTTATCTAGCATGTCCTATACCTATCTTTATAGGTTTTTGAGTTACGGGGGTTCGAAAAGTGGCCAAATGGGCATTTTGGGCCTATGTAATATGCTCTAGTTCTTTTAACGCACACCTACTTGTGTCATTAAAGGCTCACACCAAAGGCAAGAATTTACTCAACAATATTATTTAATTAATAATGAGAAATAACTCAAAAACCGTTGAAGATAGGTATAGGATATGCATGATAAAAAATGTCAATAACCAATCGAAGAAATCAAAAATGAAAAAATATACAGGGTGTTCCATTTAAAAAAATTACTTTCAATCCTCTATCACGTGACCTATGCAGTCAATTGTTTTCTTAGTAGTATATAACAAAAGTCTAGATGTAACCCGTCATCTGTCCACTCAAACTTTTTTCTGTAAAACCAAAAATAAAGGAGATAGGGTGGGGATCAAAATATAATGAATAACCCTGTACATAATAAATGCGATTATTTTACCAAATTGATTTTCATTTCACGTGAAAACCTTTTTTTCTTCTTTTCGAATCATTTGTCATCAAACTGGCAACGACTACAGTCATGGAGTCAGTTTTTATAGCTCTACTGTTGATACGAACAACTTTTACATTCGATTGCGATGTTGTTGTTGCTAGTGCGAACAATCTAACTCAACTCAATTATTTGCAAAAATATCTAAAAAAATATGGTTATATTGACAGTGATACTCAAACAGATTTCGATTATGTTCTTCGACATTTTTAAGAAAATGAATTCAGAGTTGGAAATAAATGGAACAAGACGACACTTCAATAATATTTACCTGTTGAATACATACAATACATAATGAATATATCAAAGTAGTTCAGGCGGCTTTCGATATGTAGTAATAGTGAGTAACTTTATTCAAATAGGTATATCCTAATATACAAATATTGAGAAAATATGAATGGTTATACAGAAGAATTGAAATTAAATATGCACTTGAAAACAATTAAACAATTTACATATTATAACTAAAGATAGCTTAAAATGTGAGATAAAATCCATTAGGAAAACAACATGTAGATAGTGTGACAATACGATGAGTATGAACTTGATAGTGATTTAATTGATACCCAACTCATTCCATAATAAAATTTTAAAATTTTATCTTGAAAGATTCATACAAAGTATCCGAAAACAAGACCAAAGAAGACAAAGTTATCAGAATGGTAACAATATATAGCAATATTTGCTGACACCTAATTATACAGGGTCGCTGATATGTATGGAAACGGTCGATTATTTCCTAAAGTAAGATAGCTAGCGAAAAATGTTAGGATACAAAAGTTGTAGGGTTTTTCAAAATCCATTAAACTAATGAAAAATTGAGTATACAGAATGAGTCAAAAAGTCAGGACGAAACAAAGTTGCTTTTTCTCTAATGGGACGCCCTGTATATCATTCCACATTTTAATTCTGCTCTGAGATACCCCCTTAAAAACTCAAGGTACTTTTCCCCGTTTAAATTACCTTCGATAAAGTAGGGTCCAATGATTCGATTTCGTACAATTCCAGCCCATACATTCACCTTTTGAGGGTATTGTGTATGATGCTCACGCATCCAGTGGGGGTTTTCTTTCGCCCAGTATCTACAATTCTGACGGTTAACCTCACCATTTAACGTGAAAGTAGACTCATCAGAAAAAATAATGTTTTGTATCAAGAGAGGGTCTCGGTGACATTTATCCATCATTTCTTCGCAAAATTGGAGTCTTCTATCGGGATCATCTTCGTTTAATTCTTGCACAAGTTTGATTTTATAAGGATACCATTTTTCAAGCTTCAATAGTTTGTGTACCGTTGTTTTGCTAACACTGATATCGCGACTAACTTTACGAACAGAAGTGTGCGCATCTTCTTCAAAATTCAGTAAAACATCTAATCCTGTATCAGCATTTGCAAGGGGACGACCTGATTTGCGTACATTTTCAACCGTACCAGTTTCTCGAAATTTCGTTTCAATCTTACTGACTGTTGAACGCGTTATAGGTCTTTCTGGATATTTATCATTAAACAAATTGCACACTTCCATCTGAGTTCGCGATCTGTCTCCATACCCAATCATCATAAGTATTTCAATTCTTTGTGTTACACTTAACTCCATTTCTACTTCCAATTAAATCTAAGCAAGCATTCGAATAGTCACGAACCAAAAATATTGTAGTACTAAAATGTCACTGAACATCAATAAATTACTAAACAAATAATGACATTTCACAAAAAACTAGACGACTTTGTTTTTTATAAATAGATAAGAAATAATTTATTTCATATTCTGTCTGCTAGACCACAAGTACCAAACATGTTTGGAAACAGCTCATTTTTATTACTCTAAACATGTAGCAAACTACGGGGTGTTACATTTAAACCAATTGCCGCTAGATAATAAGTATTTTTGATAATATTGTTAATTTACCTAATAAAGAATGTTACGCGTTACTCTATGAGCACACATAAAACTATTGTATTTTTGTCCACCCTGTACCAATTGGAATCAACATGTGATACATTTTTGAAATCAGCTCAGCTTGAGTAATCCGAATATTGAGACAAAATGGGGGTGTTCCATTGAAAAAAAATGACGGTGACATCATTACTCGAACGTAATTCACCCTGTATATTACATTATTATTTCAAAATACGGTAAATTAAAATCAAAAATCAGGATTATTTCTTAAAATGACCTGTTTAGCTAAAAATGAATTTGTTCCATACTTTACGGACACAGTGTATACATGCATGCTCATGGGACAGGTTTATCTTCATCTAATGTACTCCAGAAGATTTGATTTGAATGAGCACAGTGTAGTGCTTTCTTCGATGTTTTTTGGTAGATTGTTAAATTGAATGAGACCTTGATGAAATATAGAATTCATTGTTTTTTTTTTAATTTGTCCTATTTACATGAAAATTTGAGCTTTCACGAGTTTGGTAACTGTGCACCTGATCGTTGGTTATAATAAACTGGCTGGAGTAAAGAGGTGACTGTCCTTTCAATATTTTGTAAATGAAAATCATTGAAAAATAATAAAGTCGTGTTCTCAATGGGATCCAGTTAAGTGCATTAAGCATTATATCAATGGGAGTGGATCTATCACATCTCAGAATGATTCTCATTGTATTCTCTATTTTGTAATTTTTGTAATGCAAAAATGCTGTTAGAATCTAGCTGTTCACGCCCCAATTTTTTTTCTTAGAATTGATTTATTTAGTTTCTCATTTCAATGTGTTTCGTTCATTTATTTCATTTGCTCATTGGGTTGATTGAATGAATCCTTTTTTTTTCTCTTTTTTATTCGCGAATCGACTCCAGCATGCTGGCTTATCGAGAGTATCGGTCAGCCGGTCGACACTCCGAAATTGTACTCGCTAATGCCTAGACACGCTCGCGCTACGGTATTTTAGTTAAATTCGTGTATCCTGATTCCTCAAAGAAACCCTCTCAAAACCTCCTCAAAACCTCCCTTAATACCTTATACAGTCCACACCCCTCCCCAGTGAAACAGATAGGTGGTTGCCACCCTTAGCAGCAGAAGAAGCCTCTACAGACCGGACAACAAGATTCAGGTAAGCCATCCTCTGCTGGAATTTCGATCCAACCATCCCTACTGTTGAGTTAATGTTCGTAACACTAGCAATGACAATAAACTTGGGCAATACTCAAAATGAGGCTGTATATGATTGTTTTATAGACTGTCACGGATGTTGAGAAAGATAATTGTGCTCGTATTCTTGAAGAGAAAAATATCTTCTTACTGATTTTGCCCCGAAATGGCTTTTGAGATTGAGGAGGTTATCGACCATAAATCCTAGATATTTAATTTCTTGCACTCCTCCAAATTTTTCATTATATATTGATATATTTATGCTGTTGACGTTGAATTTACTGAGTTTGTATTTAGAAGTGATTATCATGGCTTTGGTTTTGGGTGTATTCAAACTGAGCTTATTTACATTCAATGCATACATATGTGGTAGAATGCACAATCCCAATCACATTAATACAGACATTACAATTTCGTTTGGCAAAAGAAATCATTTTCTTCGAATTATCTGTATGCAAGTAGCAAGAGATGTGGATTTAAATTCGATGGCCCGAGTGGTGCTTTGGGACATAGCTTCTTCCCAACATCAGATTCGTCATGCATAGCAGTTCACTTAGATAGTGATGAGAAGTGGTATGTGGGTGATGGAAAAGTACCAGATGACACGAATTCACTAATGACTCTCCTACATGAGATTGGCTATGCTTTAGGGATACTATAGTGATGATGCGTCTGCAGTTATGTTTTCATGGTATCAGGATGAAACAAAGCCTCTATAACATAATGATTTACATGCAATCCAAGCGTTGTATGGCTCCAAAGAACGTTATGCTCCCGTTATGCCTAAATTCAATTCAGTGACATCGATACCATCGAGCACGCCTCTATCATCTACTACTACTACTACCACTACTATTATTTCCCCTCACACAGAATCGATTGAACGCAACTTGTGTAAAGTGAATCGGCCCCGATGTAATGTTCTTGGCATACGGCCCAGAATTTAGCAACCATAGAATGTTTGTTATTTCTAAAGACGTACATGATATTGGCGGCGGTAGTAGGGATGATGTGGAAAAGCATTCTAAAATACTAAAGGAGAGAATGCAATCTGAAACGTTTCATGAATATCTACATAGAGTCAACCAACGTCTGGAGATTTATTCGTTGTGAGCGGAAATTAATTTTTTTCAAGCTATTTCCCAAACTTGCAAATCGAACGGAAAATAAATCTCAATATACCAAGGAAATCTATAATAAATACCGCCTCTCAAACAAACACTGGAAAAATCTTTATTTTTTGAACAATTCATCCTTTATCGAATACCATGAAGATTTTTATCGTATAGTCAATAGAGGTCGAATTTAAGATATTTTTCCAAATATTCCAAACGATGTAACATCAGCATTTCACTACATTGATGGACACATGAATTTGCTCAAGGGAAATACATACTTTGAATATAATGAATTCCAGAGAAAGCTAGTTGCAGTTGGATACTTCAATTGGAATATGTTTGACATCAATTGCCCCAACCGAGGTATTCTACATGATCTGAAAACTTCACCTCCAAAAATGCTTTCTTTTACGGGTAATTTTCAGATGTTGTACAGGGTGCGCCAGAGAAACTGACTTATTTGAAAAAATTCCCGCGCGGTGAGTTGGGCGGGTAGAGGGGCAAGAGGGGGCACATCTGGAGGGGGAAGTTCCCAAGTTTGTTTCTCTTTCCAGTCAGTTGCCATCATGCTCTGGTCTAGAGAGCAGCGGGCCTTCGCAGCAGAGTGAGGCAGTCAGTTGTGCCTTCTCCCCGGCGTTCGGCTCGCAAACACGCAGCTGCTATGGGAATTTCTGATACCACTGTTCGACGAATTCTCCATGAAGACCTTCAATTTCATCCCTATAAATTGGCTGTTGTGCAAGAATTAACTGAACGCGATTTTGTTGCCCGTCAAAATGCATGTGAAATGCTGATTGACAACCTGCCTGAAGACGCGGTCGTTTTTTTCAGTGACGAGGCTCACTTCCACATTTCCGGCTGCGTCAACAAGCAAAACATGCGTTATTGGTGTGATGTAAATCCGCGTGAGTTTCACCAGAAGCCACTCGATTGTGAGCGAGTTACTGTCTGGTGTGCGATGTCGGTAATGGGAATAATTGGTCCTTATTTTTTTGAAGAAAACGAACGCGCAGTTACCGTGAATGGAGCTCGTTACAGGAACATGATCGAGGAATTTTTTCTTCCAAGACTCGAAGAAATGAACGTTAGGAACGTGTGGTTTCAGCAAGATGGAGCCACAGCACACACAGCACGAGACTCAATGAATTTGTTGCGACAACATTTCCCCGACCGCCTCATCTCTCTCAGAGGCGATCTCCAATGGCCGGCACGCTCTCCAGATTTAACTCCATGCGATTTCTTTTTATGGGGTTATTTGAAATCCCTGGTTTATGTCGATCGACCACGGACCATAGCACACCTCAAGAACAACATTCGCGACGCCATTGCCAACATACCGATTGATATGCTGCGAAGAGTGGATACGAATTTCAAAAATCGACTTCATCAGTGTATGCGCAATGGGGGTCGGCATTTATCCGATGTCATTTTTAAGACTGCATAAAAAAAAATTGGGATATTGTGTTCTCAAATAAAAAAAATCAAAAAAATAACTGACCTTTCAAATAAGTAAGTTTCTCTGGCGCACCCTGTATATGTGTGAAGATGAATAAATAAATATACATAAATATAATCATCAACTTTATTTTATAATACATACAAATACAGAGGGAAACAGAAATAACATTTCTCCCATGGGAAAATAACATATTTGAAATCAATACAACATGGATAATATCAATTGATTCAAACTGTAATGCCCGTGGGGGAGCGTATGAAATGAATTGGCTAAAAGTTTTCTCTTGTGATCATGTGGGCTTAGACCGATTATCGATTGTTCAAACTTCATGCTCGTACGAGCGTATTGTCTGTTGTGTTACAGTGTTTTGCGTGATCTCCTTCAAACAATTGAGATAATCATCGAAAGTTAATTTATTTTTAACAACACAATTTTTGATCCCTTTTTGATCTTTAGTATACCCCCGTGTTTTTGAGCGCTCCAGCGCTTTTGAAATCGATTTGAATTCAAAGGCAATTCTCGATATTTCTCAGATGCATGTGAATATCAATGAAATAATTGCTGCTTTGGAGAAGCCAAGTTTGAAGTCTGGATAGATTCTAGCCAAAATCATCACGAAAACCGAAGATAATCTCCCAAAGAATGTATATTTCATCGTCAATGTAAAAGCAAAATAGTATCCCTCTTAAGTCATATACAGGGTGTTTCACAGTGGTTGGAACATTATAAGTATCTGGAGAACGGAAAAACAGATCATATCGAAAATTTGTGAGCGTGGATAATCAAACTTGCTCTATCCGTCTAAAATATTTTCATCAATACATTGTTGCCGCTTGTATCATAAAGTGGTAGCTACTTTGTTATTTCAAATGGAACACCTCGTATATTATATCATTTTTGGAATCCTCATGAGATTCGTCACAACTTTCACACATAATTCCCTATACCTATATGTGACGATTTCCGAGATAAACATTATTTTGTCAAATTTTTGTGCAAAACCTGACCATTGAAAAATATCAATTTTTTCCCAATGCAAATCCACAAAATATTGCAATTTGGGTTATAGCTGCATAATACCATCAGGTATTCTGTCGATGAACCGGATCTCAGTTTCAGCATACAGGGAGGCTCAGAAGTGAGTGTCATCCGGGCACTCATGAAAATAAATAAAACTCCGCTTTATTGAATGGAACACCCTGTATATTATTACTCATTTGAAAAGCTATAACATTTCTCTATTTATTTGAGTATACTTTCCCTATACCCATCTCGTACAGTTTATTAGTTATGATCACTCATGTTATGAATTCGTCTTCAATAAAATAAATATTGGATAGTGCTTGATAGTAGGCTATGAACTTCATTCTGACTGAGAACCAACATATTATTCCTTTATTGTCATCCTGTATTCAAGTTGCATGGTTGTAAAAATACTATGACAGAAAATAATTACTCGAATGTGGTTTATTTATTTATCATTTATGTAAGATCAATGTAACATTAATATCAGTAGAACATGCAGTGAGTTTGATGAAAAGTATGCTGATTTACCTCGAACGAATTCGAGAAAATTTATTAAATTGAAGAGAAATTTTGAAATGCTCATATCATCATGGGAAGTTAAAAGTGTCAAAGTCTAACATGTGTATTAATAAATCTAGAAAGATTTCAAAAACATTTCAAAATTTCTCTTCAATCTAATGAATTTCCTCGGATCCATCCGAGGTACATCACTTTATGCTTTTCATTAAACTCTCTGCATGTTCTACTGATAATCTTGTTACATTGACCATAAATGATGAATAAATCCATCAGAACCACATTCGAGTAATTATTTTCTGCCATAGTATTTTAACACCCATGCAACTTGAATAAAGGACAACAATGGAGGAATAACTATCTTAAGCACTATCCAATATTTATTTTATTGAAGACGAATTCATAACATAAGTGATCATAACTACCAAACTGTAAGAGATAGGTATAGGGAAAGTATACTCAAATAAATAGAGAAATGTTATAGCTTTTCAAATGAGTGATAATATACAGGGTGTTCCATTCAAAAAAGCGGAGTTTTATTTATTTTCATGAGTGCCCGGATGACACTCACTTCCGAGCCTCCCTGTATACTGAAACTGAGGTCCGGTTCATCGACAGAATATTTGATGGTCTTATGCAGCTATAACCCAAATTGCAATATTTAGTGAATTTGCATTCGGAAAAAATTGATATTTTTCAATGGTCAGGTTTTGCACAAAAATTTGACAAAATAATGTTTATCTCGGAAATCGTCACAGATGGGTATAGGGAATTATGTGTGAAAGTTGTGACGAATCTCAAGAGGATTCCAAAAATGATATAATATACGAGGTATTCCATTTGAAATAACGAAGTAGCTAGTGCTTTCTTATACAAGCGGCAACACTGTATTGACGAAAATATTTTAGACGTATAGAGCAAGTTTGATTATCCACGCTCACAAATTTTCGGAATGATCTGTCGCTCCGTTCTCCAAATATGTCTAATGTTCCATCCACTGTGAAACACCCGATATAGGGGGACAGTTTTCAATTGTTCAATCACTTTATCAGAGATGTCGCCCATTCATATCAATAATAATAATTATATGGCACATTCTGTAGAAAAGATTCAACTTGTCGATGAACTGCATAGACCTGCAAGAAAAAATTACCCACGCCGTCGTACCATGATTAAAGGCCGATTCTCACTAGAGCGGTGCGGAGCGGCGCGGCGCGGTGCCTAGCTGCGCGAACCAGCATTTTGTACATTTGTATATTGTGTTTAAGCGAAGCGGTGTGTATTTCGAGTTTGTGAAATTAGTGACAATGAGTTCACAATTGCCAGAGGAGGTTTCTACATCCTTATCATCAGACGATTTTGTGTTAGTAGCTGCATTATGTCATGAATACGAGAAGAATAGACGAAAAAAGAACCGACAATATTGGGCCCATGACATATTTCGTGCAAGACTAGAAGAAGGAGAATTTCACACGCTGTTTAGGCGACTGCAGATGGATGAACGCAAATTTTACAAATATTTCAGAATGTCTTCAGGGAAATTCAATCAGTTATATGATCTTTTACGCATTCTACTAACCGAGCAAAATACCAAATTTCGTCAGAGTATTGTAATATTAACATTACCTACATTTTACATCGGACCGGCGCGTTTCAGAGCAGCAATGCCGCGAGCCAATGCTTCTGGAAGCGTTCGTCGATGAACGCTCCGCACCGCGCCGCGCCGCTCGGCACCGCTCCGCAACGCTCTGCTTAAGTGGGGACGGGTTCACTTAAATACGCCCAAACAATTGCGAGCAACTTTTTGCCGCGCCGCGCCGGACAGCGCCGCGCCGCTCCGCACCGCTCTAGTGAGAATCGGCCTTAAAGGTATAGACGATTTGTGGCAAATGGATCTGGCGGAAATGCGTCAGTATGTCTCACGAAATATCAAGATGATTATGATTGTGATTGATTGTTTCTCTAAATACGTAATGAGGCGCCCATTGGAAACGAAAACTGGTGACGAAATAACCAAAACGTTTGCAGACATTTTGGCACACACAAAACGATGTCCGAAAAATCTACAAACAGATCAGGGAACGGAATTTCACAAAATTTTAAAATCTAATGAAATTGCATAACATAAACCACTACAGTACGTATAGCATCAAGAAGGCTGCCATAGCAGAACGTGTTATCAGAACAATGAAAGAAAAACTATTCAAATACATTAGTTTAAATGCCACGTATAAGTGGATAGACGTCCTACCCACCATCACACATCACAGTACGATGGGTTGCAAACCATCGCAAGTCAACAAATCTAATGAAAAACAGATTTTCAATAGATCCTATACGCACTTGAAGATTGTAGATCGGCGAAAATTCAAAGTCGGCGATATTGTACGCATATCTAAAGCTAAGCATATTTTCGAGAAGGGATACACACCGAATTGGAGGACGGAGTTATTCAAAATAGTTAAAGTTAAAATAACGAATCCCACCACATATCTTTTGGAAGATATGCATGAAACTGTGATCAAAGGAGCCTTTTACGAGGAGGAGTTGCAGAAAACCAAGAATCCCAATATATATATATCTCGTGGAGAAAGTGATGCGTAGAAAAGGTCAGAAACTTTACGTCAAATAGTTAGGGCTCGACAGGTCACACAACAGTTGGATACAAAATACCGATTTAGTTTAGGATCTCATGACAAAAGACGGTGGGAGTTCTTCCTGTTTTTTTTACCTCATTTTTGTATGGGAAAAAATTATCATAATAATCATAATATCAATTATTATTGTTTTGATAGTGCAAGAGTTATAATTTTTGTCATGCTCCTTTGGAGATTGTGGATGCTGAATCGTTTTTTATTATGTTACGTTTCGTCAGTTCACGTTTGACGTCATCGATTGTTCTCGATGAGATGAAAATGTTAAAATTTCCATTGTTGATGTCAAACTTGAAATTGAAGCATCGCAGGGTTTTAGAATACCTCCCACTTAGCGAAATTATTAGAAAGTGGAACTGAACCAATTTCACTTTGAGTGAGATATTCAACATGAGAGTTGCGTTCGTAGATATTCAGGGTTTTGTTGTCGAATAGCAATTTCACCCAGAAGAGGTTGCCATAAGAATTGGAATCGGTGGCAGGTTTGTTTTTTGGAGAGAAACAAACATGGACTGAGATATTCTTCCGGTTTTGTGGAATACAACTTGCTCGATGACATTCTCAGGAAGAACTTGTACAACGTCGACCTCATTTATGTACGAGGTCATCAGAAGAAGGAATTACTCATCAAAAAATTAACGTCATTCAATGTGCATGCAAAAGTTGTGAATGTGGAGGATTTCGATAATTCATAGGAGTGGTGTGCTCCAACTTTCCTGAACAGCAACAGAAGGATGCTGTGTATGAATCACTTGCGTCGCTGTTGTAGTGATTCCAATTATAGTTGTAGTTTATAAATGTTGATATTTTATATGTATGGTTCGAAAAGTTACTACCAAAATAATTCGAAATAATAAAAATCATTTACAAAAAAAGTTTCTTATTATTCGTCAGTTTACGACGTTTGACGGCGTTTAGTGTGTCGATTCACCGTTTTTTTGACAGGTGGACCACCGACTCGTACGCCTCTGGTTTCGCGTGCACCTCTGCCTCTGGTGGGAATACCGCCGCGACCCCTCTAGGCACCCGCCATCTAGGTTAGATACACATAAATACGGCCATTGCGCCTTATACAGAAATCTGGCCATTACGCCATCTAGACACACTGCTACGCTTAGACACACATATGGTGTAATGGCTGTATTTCTGTGTATCTAACCTAGATGGCGTCGCGGTCGCGGTATAGCAGAGGCGGAGGTGCACCACGCGCGAAACCAGAGGCGTAGAGTACGAGTCGGTGGTCCATCTGTCGATCGAAAATTTCAAACGTCGAAACGTCGAAACGACGAAACGTCGAAACGTCGAAACGTCGAAACGACGAAACGTCGAAACGTCGAAACGACGAAACGTCGAAACGACGAAACGTCGAAAACGTCAAACGTGAACCAACGAAACGTCAACCAGAGGCGTACGAGTCGGTGGTCCACCTGTCAAACGATTCAGCATCCATAATCTCCAATGGAGAGCATGAAAAAAAAATTATTCTACACTATCAAACATTATGTTGGTCTTGCGTATTTTTTACCTGAAGACGACTATTATAGATACTCATTTGTTTACCTGAAAAAGAAACCGCAACTTTTGTTTTTCAACAACACACACTTCTTATCAATTTGCCACGCGCGCTCATTACTATATAATCGAATCGCCAACGTTGACGAAAATCATAATTGCTGCTACACATCAACGACAACAACAACAACATCCGCAAACGTGTAACTGCACTCAGCCGAACAATAACGGTGAGTACTCTTTTTTTTGTTTTTGAAAAGAATTATATTCCATAGGAATCTTTCCACTGAATATCCAATGAATTTTTCAGATGAACATCCTAACAGTGGTGAATAATATCTCATCCATTCCAGAAAGGAAGCCGGCTGTTAAAATTGGCGATCTGCAGAAGGGTCAACCGCTGTCAATAATTTCGGCGAAAGTGGTTAATGGCAAGTTTGGCAGAACTGTCCTTCTGGAGTTGGATGAGTGTGTAGTTTTCCTGCCATCAAGGGTGACAGAGGTGTACGCACCTCTCATAGGACACTTTACAGCAGGGAAATATTCCATAATTTTCAAGGGAACAGTAGATGTGGGGAAGCCAAATCCAGAAGCATCGTTTGAAATTATTGAAAACTAAGAAGACTATTGTGAGTGAAAAAAATTTTTGGAAATTAATACGACATGGAAAATATCGATAAAATTCTATCTGAAATAGAAGTGACCCTTTCCAAATTCAAAAGCAATGATGATGCCATAAAAACATCAACGCAAACTTCATTGAAACTGATAAATTCTCAAATTATAAAATGTCGTTCGATAGTGGGAAAAATGAGAATGAGGCTTTCGATTGGTCAAAAGAGAAAAATTCAAGCAAACATCGGGGAGCTGAAACGTGTCAGATTTCTCATTGGAAAAATGAATCGAGGTCATAAGGGGTTGGGTTTGAGACCTTCATCCTCCTCCTCCTCAGTTCGTTGGATAAATGTAGAATCGATTTTCAATTCGAGAGTTAGAACGGGGCTCGTTGTGAATTTGAACCACAAAGATGTTGAATGCTTTCTCATTGATGCATCGAGACTTATCAAAAAAAAAATATTGAAAATTTTTGAGAATTTCCCCATGCTCAAAATCAATTTCACATTTTGCGGTGATTTCATGAAAACAATCAAACGATGAAGAGATAATTGATCGCAAATATTTCAACACGCCAAATTCAGTTGTAGATGTGGGATCAGATTTAGATGATTGGTTCAAAGTCAAAGGAATCGATTATGTTTTGAATAAATTGAGCGAGTTGTCTGAGGAAAAAAGTGGGTGGGCCTTGAGTGAAATAATTTCGCTGGAGGTGGCAATAAATAAATTCGAAATGGGGAATGGTTCATCCTTTATCAATTTGCCTGAACAAATTGCGAAAAAAAGAGCCTGCGTCAACGTACAAAACAAGGATGATGAGGCCTGCTTTTTCTGGAGCATAGTCAGCGCTCTGTATCCAGCCTCAAAAGATCCTCAAAGAATCACAAAGTATCCGGAATATTCCATAGTTCTGAATATAAAAGGTTTAAAGTTGTCGCAAATTTCAAAATTCGAAAAACTCAATAATATTTCAGTCAACGTCTACACTTTGAAATTGAATGTGTTTGAAGAGAGGGAATATTTCACAGTAATACCTGCAAGGCTTACAAATCATAAATTACAAAGTCATGTCAATTTATTATTGATTCAGAATAAATATTTTCCAAAAATGAATGAATATGATGGTGATGATGATGATGAACCGCAGACAATAAGTGATTATGATAGTATCACAATTAAATATCATTATTGTTGGATAAAAAACTTGTCTCAATTAATGTCTAGTCAGCTCAGCAAGCATAAATGTAAAAAGTATATCTGCGACAGATGTCTCAATCATTTTTTCCAGCATAAAAAAACTAAACGAACACAATGTCTTATGTGAAGATATGAATAACCAAAAAATTTCTTTTCCGAAACATGATTTTGTCGAGTTTAGAGATCATATTTATAATTTATGCCGATTTCGAATCACAACTGCAGAAATGTAATACGAAAATTTCAAGAACGATTGTCAAGTATCAACACCACAAAGCCTATAGTGCTGGGTATTACTTCAAATGTTCCTACGACGATACACTTTCATTCTATAAGAGTTATCGAGGTGCGGATTGTATGGAATGGTTTGCAAATGAAATGACAAATGTTGCTAAATTTGTCGAATCAAAACTCAAAAACATTGTACCAATACTGATTGAAAAGCCGGATGATGGCAGAAGCGGTGCAACTATTTGTCATATTTGCGAGAAAATATTCTCAGATTTCGATTTCGATTATCGTCCGTGACCACTCTCATTTCACGGGTGAATTTCGCGGGTATGCACAAAAAAATTTAATCTTTTACTTAGAAAATTGTTCGTTGTGCCAATAACATTTCACAATCTCTCAGGATATGATTCACATTTTATTATTCGAGATATTTCCAAGCGTGGACACGTGACTGTACTCCCGATAAATAGAGAAAAATACATCTCCTTCGCGCAATATGATTCAGAAACCACAATAAAATTCAGATTTATCGATTCCTTGCGTTTCTTGGGCACCGGTCTCGATAGTCTAGCTTCGACTTTGAAAGTTGAGGATTTGAAAATTCTAAGGAAAGAATTCGGCGATGTAAATGAAGCGCAATTCAATCTTTTGACGCGAAAAGGTGTTTTCCCCTACGATTACATTGATGATGAGAACAAATTAGACGAGACCGCATTACCGAACATTGAAAATTTCCACAACATATTAACCGATTCGAATATTTCAGTCAGCGATTACGCTCATGCTGAAAAGGTTTGGAAATATTTCAACATCAAAACGCTTGGAGAATATAGTGATTTGTATATGCGTACCGACATTCTTCTTTTAGCCGACATCATGGAAAATTTTCGCGAATCATGCATGAAAACATATCATCTCGATCCAGCATGGTACATAACAATGCCCTCGTATACTTGGAGTTGTATGCTCAAGTATACGAGGTGCAAATTACAAATTCTCAAAGATGTTGATATGTTGATGTTTGTTGAAAAGGCGATCCGTGGGGGAATATCGGTTTGCAGTAATAGATATTCGGAATCAAACAACAAGTACATGTCTGTATACGATCCAGAAAAGCCGTCAAAATACCTCCTTTATTTCGATGTAAATAATTTGTATGGGAAAGCCATGAGCGAACCCCTTCCGTACGGAGGATTCACTTGGATCGAAAACACCAACAACATTGATATAACTCAAATTCCCGATGACAGTCCCGACGGCTATATTCTCCAAGTGGATTTGGAATATCCTGAGACGTTACATGATGTGCATAAAGACTTTCCATTTTGTCCCGAACATCACATTCCAGCACATTCCAAATTACCAAAATTAATGACTACATTACACAATAAGAAAGAATACATTTTACACTATAGAAACTTGAAGCAGGCTTCAGAACATGGTTTGAAATTGACAAAAATTCACAGGCAGACATTTTGGCACACACAAAACGATGTCCGAAAAATCTACAAACAGATCAGGGAACGGAATTTCACAAAATTTCAAAATCTAATGAAATTGCATAACATAAACCACTACAGTACGTATAGCATCAAGAAGGCTGCCATAGCAGAACGTGTTATCAGAACAATGAAAGAAAAACTATTCAAATACATTAGTTTAAATGCCACCTACAAGTGGATAGACGTCCTACCCACCATCACACATCACAGTACGATGGGTTGCAAACCATCGCAAGTCAACAAATCTAATGAAAAACAGATTTTCAATAGATCCCATACGCACTTGAAGATTGTAGATCGGCGAAAATTCAAAGTCGGCGATATTGTACGCATATCTAAAGCTAAGCATATTTTCGAGAAGGGATACACACCGAATTGGAGGACGGAGTTATTCAAAATAGTTAAAGTTAAAATAACGAATCCCACCACATATCTTTTGGAAGATATGCATGAAACTGTGATCAAAGGAGCCTTTTACGAGGAGGAGTTGCAGAAAACCAAGAATCCCAATATATATATCTCGTGGAGAAAGTGATGCGTAGAAAAGGTCAGAAACTTTACGTCAAATAGTTAGGGCTCGACAGGTCACACAACAGTTGGATACAAAATACCGATTTAGTTTAGGATCTCATGACAAAAGACGGTGGGAGTTCTTCCTGTTTTTTTTACCTCATTTTTGTATGGGAAAAAATTATCATAATAATCATAATATCAATTATTATTGTTTTGATAGTGCAAGAGTTATAATTTTTGTCATGCTCCTTTGGAGATTGTGGATGCTGAATCGTTTTTTATTATGTTACGTTTCGTCAGTTCACGTTTGACGTCATCGATTGTTCTCGATGAGATGAAAATGTTAAAATTTCCAGTGTTGATGTCAAACTTGAAATTGAAGCATCGCAGGGTTTTAGAATACCTCCCACTTAGCGAAATTATTAGAAAGTGGAACTGAACCAATTTCACTATCACTTCGAGTCAGATATTCAACATGAGAGTTGCGTTCGTAGATATTCAGGGTTTCGTTGTCGAATAGCAATTTCACCCAAAAGAGATTGCCATAAGAACTGGACTTCAATGCAGTAATTATTTACTGCTACCACACAAACCATTCACATGCTCAGCAAAGAAGATCGGTGGCAGGTTTGTTTTTGGAGAGTAACAAACATGGACTGAGATATTCTTCGGGTTTTGTGGAATACAACTTGCTCGATGACATTCTCAGGAAGAACTTGTACGACGTCGACCTCATTTATGTACGAGGTCATCAGAAGAAGGAATTACTCATCAAGAAATTAACGTCATTCAATGTGCATGCAAAAGTTGTGAATGTGGAGGATTTCGATAATTCATGGGAGTGGTGTGCTCCAACTTTCCTGAACAGCAACAGAAGGATGCTGTGTATGAATCACTTGCGTCGCTGTTGTAGTGATTCCAATTATAGTTGTAGTTTAAGAAATGTTGATATTTTATATGTATGGTTCGAAAAGTTACTACTAAAATAATTCGAAATAATAAAAATCATTTACAAAAAAAACATTGTTTCTTATTATTCGTCAGTTTACGACGTTTTTGACGTTTGACATGTGGACCACCGACACGTACGCCTCTGGTTTCGCGTACACCTCCATGCTGAATCGTTTTTTTTTTATCATGACACGTTTCGCCAGTTCACGTTTCGTCGTTTTTCGTCGTTTCGTTGGTTCACGTTTTCCGTTTTCAACGTTTCGTGTCACGTTTCGTCGTTTTCAACGTTTCGTTGGTTCACGTTTGACGGCGTTTCGTGTGTCGATTCACCGTTTTTTTGACAGGTGGACCACCGACTCGTACGCCTCTGGTTTCGCGTTACGCCATCTACTCGCTTAGGTTAGACCACGATCGTATACATAGGTCTTGCAACTCGTTTGGTGGGGGGTGGCCCAAACATTGAGGAAATTTTTATGGTTTTCATGTTTCGTCACCTGCAGCGCTGTCCTCTATTGTCACTTTGTCAGCCAATCACGAATCAGATCCGATCAGCTTTTTGAAAGTAGGAATGATTTTCATTCATTCGAAAGAATTTTGCAAGATATAATATTTCTGTCATTGATTTTATTTACCATTCAAGTCCTAACCGTTCGTTTTTTTGTCAAAGATTAATCACGTGATTATACCCCTATGTCCTCCTAGCGGATAATTATGGAAACGTTTTTTCCAAAACTGGTGCCACCCCCCACCACTCAAAATTGCCGTAGATTTCAGACCTTATGTGTATGACCGTGGGTTAGACACACCGGAAGTGCGCCAGAATCCCCTTTGTATTACTACCAACCTCATGATTTCGAACGCTTTAAATAGCGGGGGACATGAAAGGAGCCTCCACGAGCACGTTTTCTACCAACATGAACAATCAACCAAAATTAAGAGAAAACGTCGTCGTCCCCTGGAAAGGTTGCCCTAAAGCAACGGCTAATCCTTTCACCACCGGAGAATCTAAGAATTCAAGATTTCAAAAAACAAGGCACTTCTCAGTGCCAATCTTGACAATTGCAAGCCTGACCGTTGAAGGAATCACCAAGAATAAGCAGGACATACTTCCAAATCTCTGCCATACCCAAAAGTGGGACATTCTGTGCATCCAGGAAACCCACAGAGACGAACAAGCGAGCAGACCAGATATACCCGGAATGCGCCTGACTATTGAGGCTGCACATCCGAGACACGGCTGTGCAATATTCACAACACCTGACCTGGTTTTGCTATCAACCAATAAAACAACGGATAACGGCATCGAGATACTGACCATCGAAAGCGGGAATTTCACGCTGACTTCTGTATACAAACCTCCCGGAGAAAACTTCAACTTCACAAGCCCACCAAACTTTAACAAACATAAGACCCCGTTTGTTATAGGAGACTTTAACTGCCATTGTACCAGTTGGGGATACAACGAGACGGAAAGAAATGGACTTTTACTTGAGGAATGGGTGGAAGCAAATAAATCTCTCCCTCTTACACGACCCAAAACTTCCATACTCATTCAACAGCAAAATCTGTAAGCGGGGATACAACCCTGACAACTGCTTCGTCAGCACCAACATACAAGACTGCTGTATAAAGACCATCTACGAACCCATTCCTAAAACACAACACAGACCAATAGGAATTCAGGTCCATGCTGCAATTAGAACAGCTAAACTACCGTTCAGGAGAAGGTTTCTTCAGAAAGGCCAGGTGGTCGAAATTTGCTGAAGAATTGGACACAGCCATAATGGGACCAATCCCTAAGAACTATGAAATATTCGTGGATAAAATTAAAAGAACCTCCAGGAGACACATACCAAGAGGTTGCAGACAGCAGTTCATCCCTGGTCTCTCGGACGACTCTAAGGCCACTTTGAACAAGTACGAAGAACTGTACACAAGAGACCCATTTAGCGAAGAAACCATATCCTGTGGATCGGAACTAATGGAAATGCTCAATGCCTCAAGGCAATCGATATGGTTGGAGACCCTGGAGAAGATGGATATAACGCATAGCAGTAAAATTGCCTGGAAGCTCATCAAAAAGCTTAGCTGTGACCCAACGGAAACAAAACATCATTTCAACGTAACTCCTAACCAGGTGGCCCATTAACTCCTCCTGAACGTAAAGCCCAGCATAAAACTCCCAAAACCTGAGCCAAAGAGAAACCGCCAATTGGAGAAAAACAACTTTGAAGTTCCCTTCTCACTCAAAGAACTCAACCAAGGCATTAACACGATGAAGAACGGGAAAGCAGCAGGAGTGGACGACATATGTGTGGAGCAGATCAAACAGTTTGGTCCAGGCGCTAAAGAATGGATCCTGAGCCTCTTCAATCAGTGCCGTCGGGAGTGTACAATCCCCAAGCTGTGGAGAAAATCTAAAGTGGTAGCACTGCTGAAACCCAAGAAAGACCCAAACTCTCCGAAAAATTACCGTCCGATATCTCTACTCTGTCATCTTTTTAAGCTGTACGAAAACTTATCCTCCACCGCATAGCAGACATCGTGGACCAAAAACTTATACCCCAGCAAGCAGGATTTAGGCCCGGATAGTCATGCACAAGTCAGGTCCTCAACCTCACGGAACACATCGAGGACGGTTACGAAAAGAAACAAATAACGGACTGGTCCTAGTCCATCTGACTTCTGCATACGACACCGTCAACCATAGGAAGCTGTTGAACAAACTGTATGCCACTCTCAAAGACTTCCGTCTCGTTCAGATCATCAAATCCTTACTCCAAAACCGGCAATTCTATGTCACACTTGAGGGAAGGAAGAGCCGCTGGAGAAACCAAAAGAACGGTCTAGCCCAAGGAAGTGTACTAGCACCAATTCTTTTTAATCTGTACACAAATGACCAACCAATCCCAACCCACACAAAACACTTTCTGTACGCTGACGACCTGGCAATCACCGCACAAGGCAAAAGCTTCGAGGAGGTGGAACGTAAACTGAAGTCAGCGCTCACCACAATGTCAGAGTTCTACCAAGGAAACTGCCTGAAACCTAACCCCGCGAAGACGCAGGTCAGTGCCTTCCACCTACACACCCGCCATGCAAACCGGACACTACATGTCACCTGGAATGGCGTCGCCTTAGAGCACACAGACAAGCCAGCATACCTTGGCGTGGTGCTGGACCGCTCCCTGACGTACAGATTCCATTGTGAGAAGACCCGCAAAAAAGTAGCCTCTAGAAACAACATAGTAAGGAAATTGGCAAACAGCAAATGGGAAGCCAGGCCAAACGTACTGAGAAACACTGCTCAGGCACTCTGCTATTCAACTGCGGAATACGCATGCCCAGTATGGTCCAGGTCGGCTCACGCTGGGAAAGTTGATATCAGCCTCAACGCAACATGCAGACTGATAACTGGCTGCATGAAGCCAACTCCACTGGAACAACTTCGCAAAGCCGCCGGTTTCGCGAGTCCGAGCTCCCGTCGATCCACACATGAGTACACGGAAGAGTTCAAGCAGACCTTTGATGAACGCCACCCCCTCTATGGATCTACTCGCGAACCCGGAAGGTTAAAGTCCAGAAACAGATTTCTGAAGAGTGGGCTCGACCAACCACCAGATGACTACCTACTTCAGCAAGTGGTACCCAGCAGCAACAATCTAGGTTGGAAAACGTGGAGAACTCTCAACCGCATAAGAACAGGTGTCGCCCCGGTCAAGACCAACTTAATAAAATGGGGATTTAGCGACGAAAACGATGACAAGTGTGAATGCGGAGTCCCCCAAAATATGGAACACCTATTGGTCTGTCCTCTATGTCCCAGTACCTGCACCCTGAACGATTTATGGCTTGGCACGCAGGAAGCATTTGACCTACACGAAAAAGAAAGAAAGAAGCTTTAAATAGCCTCAAAAAAAATGAATGGTCATTCAGTCACAAATTATGGTGGGCCTCAATAGTGTTTGTGATAGTACTAGCAGCACAGAAATGGAGTTACGACGTCAACAGCTACTACGATGTTACGGGCATTTACGCTGCTGGCTACAACAAAAAATGTAGCGACTACAGTGACGACGACGACGCCAAATACGGGAATTCCGCTTGAACAATTTACGAAGATGGTGTCGATAAAACTATGGCTCGATTTGAGAAGATTGCTCGAGGTGATCCACTGCTGCTAATGATATATCCATCATGCTCGTATGAAATTCAATGTGTTCTAAGTCCAACTAAAGATTTCGGTGCCTCCGTAGTTCTGAAGAAAAAGTTTCCACCCAGACAAATTTCCTTCAATGCCTACGAGGAATGACCTGCATTCATAGACTTACTGTCTAAAATGAAACAATCATTTTTAATGGAAACGATAGTGATGACAACAACGCAACAACAACAGCTATCCCAATGGAGCAGTGATGGTAAAATGTGGTTCAAGTGTTCCAATTCATCGAGTGTGGCATTAAATAGATCTACATCTGCAAAAGGGTCGATGACGACGACGATTCGTACAGAGCAGGCATGGGTGTGACGTGTAGTGATTTCATCTTGAGTCAGAGAGACGTTGAAAAAAATCTACTAACTCATATGTGTGTGTCATCTGATAGAATTGTCATGTTGAATATCATGAACTCCAATGTTTATTTCCACAATATTTTCTGTATTGTTAAGGGATGGTTGCGAGATAAGAAAACAAATATGTTGGCTGCAGAAATAATTCTAGGAATTTGTGAAACATCATCTTTGAATAGTTTGTACACCAATGCTTTACGCAAATATTTATTTTATTATCGCGCTCAAATTCGTACTGATCTGTATCTAATCAATAATGTGCTTTGTGTGTATGAGTACATGATAAATGCGATTATTTTACCAAATTGATTTTTATTTCACGTGAAAATCTTTTTTTTTTTTTTCGAATCATTTGTCATCAAACTGTCAACGACTACAGTCATGGAGTCAGTTTTTATAGCTCTACTGTTGATACGAACAACTTTAACAATCGATTGCGATGTTATTGTTGCTAGTGCGAACAATCTAACTCAACTCAATTATTTGCAAAAATATTAAGAAAAATATGGTTATATTGACAACGATACTCAAACAGATTTCGATTACGTTCTTCGACATTTTCAAGATCGATATAATTTACCGCCAGATGGTACCCTAAATAATGGCACTATACACTAGATTGAAAAACCTCGATGTCAACATGGTGAAAATGAATTCAGAGTTGGAAATAAATAGAACAAGACGACACTTCAATGGTATATACCTGGTATACATAAAAATAGTTATTTATGTATCAAGGGCGTAAATTAGGCTTTTATGGACCGTAGCGTGTAAGTAATAGCCTGAGCGATAGCGAGGGCTATTAACACGCCTAGGTCCATAAAAGCATATTATGCCCGAAATACATACAACATTTTATGCACGACCAGGATATTTCATTGTAAATACATCTTCACTTCTCAAGCATGACAGGAATACATCACCGATGACGTGAAGTTCAGATTATATCGGAAAAATGAATCAAGAAGTGATGGAATCCACGTTACCATGGTTACTCAGTCAATATAGATTTCCGTTGGTATGACAACTTGGTATGGTTGGTATGATAACTAAACTGATTTATTGCCAAGCCCGGCGGGCGGTAAAGTAGTCCGAGGGTGGTAAAGTGCTACTTTACGCCCGCATATCGGGGCGATAAAGTGCCATTTTACGCCCGGTCGTGCATAAATATATATGTGGCAGAATGCATCTAAATTAACATTTGAGGAGACTCATCCCAATCACATTAATCCAGACATTACGATTTCGTTTGGCAAAAGAAATTTGAATTTAGAAAGGGTTACTTCTACTTCAGAATTTTGTCAATATTTTCCATGTCGTATTGATTTCAAACATATTTTTTTCCACTCACTGTGTTGTTAGTTTTCGATAATTTCAAAGGGAGCTGCTGGATTCGGCTTCCCCACATCTAATGCTCCCTTGAACAGAATGGAATATTTCCCGAGGTGCGTACACCTCTGTCACCCTTGACGCACTCCTCCAGCTCCAGAAGGATGGTTTTGCCAAACTTGCCATTGACCACTTTCGCCGAAATTATTGTTAGCGGTTGTCCTTCTGCAGATCACCAATTTTGACAGCCGGCCTCCTTTCTGGAATTGATGAGATATTTTTCACCGCTGTTAGATCCATCTGAAAATTCATTGGATATTCAGTGGACGAGCGCGCACTATTTCTTATGGAAAAAAAAAATCTCTAAAAAACAAAAAATACTCACCGTTATTGTTCAGCTGAGTACAGAAACACATATACACGTTTGCGGATGTTGTCTCGTTGATGTGTATCAGAAATTATGATTTTCGTAAATTTTGGTGATATCTGAAAATTCATTGGATATTCAGTGGACGAGCACTATTTATTATGGAGAAATAATTCTCTTAAAAACAAAAAATACTCACCGTTATTGTTCAGCTGGGTACAGATACACATATACACGTTTGCGGATGTTGTCTCGTTGATGTGTAGTAGGAATCATGATTTTCGTCAACTTTGGTGATATCTGAAAATTCATTGGATATTCAGTGGACGAGCACTATTTCTTATGGAAAACAATTTCTTTAAAAAACAAAAAATACTCACCGTTATTGTTCAGCTGAGTACAGATACACATATACACGTTTGCGGATGTTGTCTCGTTGATGTGTATCAGAAATTATGATTTTCGTAAATTTTGGTGATATCTGAAAATTCATTGGATATTCAGTGGACGAGCACTATTTATTATGGAAAACAATTTCTCTAAAAAACAAAAAATACTCACCGTTATTGTTCAGCTGAGTGCAGAAACACATATACACGTTTGCGGATGTTGTCTCGTTGATGTGTAGCAGGAATTATGATTTTCGTCAATGTTGGTGATATCTGAAAATTAATTGGACATTCAGTGGACGAGCACTATTTCTTATGGAGAAATAATTCTCTTAAAAACAAAAAATACTCACCGTTATTGTTCAGCTGGGTACAGATACACATATACACGTTTGCGGATGTTGTCTCGTTGATGTGTAGCAGGAATTATGATTTTCGTCAACGTTGGTGATTTGATTATATAGTAATGAGCGCGTGGGAAATTGATAAGAAGTCCAACATGTTTGTTCATAAAAAAAACGATAAGTGTGTGTTGTTGAAAAACAAAAGTTGTGGTTTCCGTATCCATTTTCAGGTAAGTGGGTATCTATATAATAATCATCTTGAAAAAAATACGATTTAATTATTTTAAATGGAAAACAACAACATAAAAACAATGATTTACGATTGTTTGATAGTGCAAAAAGGATTTTTTCATGCTCCATTAGGCAATCCAGCGATCTGTCAAATCGAAAAATACAATGTGGCGGCTTAGGGCACACATTTGTGCCTTGAGTTGAAAACTGTTACATTTAGTGATCTCTAGTGCGTTTTTCAAGTGTTTTTTATTGTGGTTGGTTATTAACTCTTTTCCTGAAGAAAAATGCCTGTCACGTGCATTGCAGAAAACAACTAACACAAAAATCGCATTGTGTGCCCTAATCCGCCACATTGAATGTCACGTGGTTTGGATTGCCTAATTGAGGAGTTCGGTCCAAGTTGCCAACCTTATTTATTCGTGAAAAAGTCTGCCTTTTTTTTCCTCATGATTTTGCGATTTCTAGAAAGATCGTGCAATAATTAGTACACCCCAATCATTTTTTTGAGTCCTATCGTAGTTATTTTTCTGAAAATTTTTGAACTGTCATATTTAGTTACTTTTAGTTCTCTAAGGTTAGAAACTAACTCTATGGTTACAAATGCCCGCCATTTACGAATATTTGTATATCTAGAATCAAATGAATAGAATGACGAATTGTCACTATAAAAACTGTAAGAGTGATTCAAGGTATTCCAGAAATCTCAAAAAGTTGAAATTTTACCCTTTCCCCAAAATGAGTAATCCTAAAAGGTGTTTTGAATGGATAAAACGCTGTGGGAAAATTAATTTTGGAAAATATCACTAAAAATACCTATATATATAATAAACATTTTTTTTAAAGTATAGCAAGGAGTCGTTACCAAATGCTTTCGAATCAGAAATTCAAAACTCGAATTTCACAAATACTCAACAAATAATAACAGAAACAGATAATATCAAAGTATAGAAGTAGGTACCATAGATAAAATAGAGACCGAATACCAAGTAGATAAACATGTTGATTGTGAAGAAATTTCGCATCAATCTGTGGATAGTAGTACCCAAACTTTCTCAGGACTATCTCAGAATATTTTTTCCTACGAAAATTTGTCAAGAACTTCAAATCGTTTCAAATTCTTCACAGGTATAAGTAATTGAAACTCTGTATGGATGTCTGGATGTGACTATAATGGATAAATTGAAATATCCATTTAAGAATTATGAGGAAGAATAAGGAACAATATGAATCATCATTATATGAATAATAAAGATCGATTGAGAAAAGGTTTTACATCAGAAGAATTATCATATTTTACTACAATGAGTAAATCATCCGTGTCCATAATTTTCTTTACATGGATTCAATTTATGTACTATACCAGATAATTGGCATAAGGGGAAATATGTTTCGAGGTGGCAGAAATATGGAAACTATTTCAAAATGTTTTTGATGCCACAGAGGTTAATTTACAAATGCCATCAAACTTCCAACAACAGGGAAACACATATTCTTCTTATAAACATTCAAATACTGTGAAATTTTTAGTGGGTATTTGTCCAAGTGGTGCAATAACTTATGTTTCTGAAGGATTTGAAGGTTCAATTTCTGATCGAGAAGTGTTCATAACACAGGTTTATTAGTATATTAAAGTATAAGTGGATAAAAAAGCCTTTAACACACGCGCGAGTTTTCGAGCACGACGGCGCAGCCGAAGTGCTCGAAATAGAGCAAGTGTTTTTAAGACCAGTTATCCACGAATACTTTACGCTATTTTTTTTTCATTGGTGCACCATGAAATAATATATACTGGTATTATAACTACAAAGAATAGAAATGAGAACTATAATGCAAAATGGTTGACTTCGTGATGTGACATTAGGATACCTTTCGTTGACATGGAAATAAGAAAAACAGATATTCATTCACAATTTTATATTTATTGTTATCGCAGAGTTCAAAAATGAATTATTTCAATATCGATTCATTGAATAGTGACGCAGAATGGAGGTTAATACCGAAAAAATCCAATGATATATATAAAAAAGAATATGAAAAGTACATCAAATGAATGCAGGAGCAAGAGGTATCAGAAATAAATGAACGAGTTGTGCTGGCTTACCTTCAGAAAATTTAGGAGCAGTACAAGGCGTCGACTATTATGTACAAAGTACTCCAATCAGATCAATAATCAATAATTTGTCACTTAGACTTCACGTTCTCGTTTCTTTGTTGATGTTGCCATGGTAACTTAAAAAAACGCGCGTTTTTTAAAGTTCGATTTA
Source organism: Plagiodera versicolora (assembly GCA_037013635.1). Classification (NCBI taxonomy): domain Eukaryota; kingdom Metazoa; phylum Arthropoda; class Insecta; order Coleoptera; family Chrysomelidae; genus Plagiodera; species Plagiodera versicolora. The sequence goes on along the minus strand of CM072991.1, from coordinate 1,842,273 downwards.
AACACGCTGGGGCGTGCTTTAAATGGGTAAAAAGGGGCACCAATAAAAAAAATAATATAAAGCACGGAACCATAAGGAACTAGTTGGTGTATAACCTTAGAAATGAAAAGTAACTAAATATGACAGATCAAAAATTATTATTTATTTTCATCAAAATAACTACGATAGGACTCGAAAAAATGATTGGGGTGTACTAATTATTGCACGATCTTTCTAGAAATCGCAAAATCATGAGGAAAAAAAAGGCATACTTTTTCACGAATAAATAAGGTTGGCAACTTGGACCGAACTCCTTAATTGGAGATTGAGGTGTGTGGATGCTGAATCATTTTTCATTATGTCACGTTTCGTCAGTTCTGCCAGTTCACGTTTGACGTTTCTGACGTTTCGTCGTCGTCAGTTCGGCAGGTGTTTTTTATTATATCACGTTTCGTCAGTTTGACGTTCTGTCAGTTCACGTTAGGTGTTTTTGACGTTTCGTCGTCGTTAGTTTGACAGGTATTTTTTTTTAATATGTCACGTTTCCTCAGTTTGACGTTCTCTCATTTCACGTTTGACATATTTGACGTTTCGTCGTCAGTTTGATAGGTGAGCCACCGGCTCGGACGTTTTTGACGTTTCGTCGTCAGTTTGACAGGTGGGCCACCGGCTGCCTCTGGTTTCGCATGGAATAGTGCACCTCCACCTCTAGTATGGGGACACAATTTTTGAAGAAAAAGTTGCCATAACTATCCGCTAGGAGGATTTAGGGATATAATCACGTGATGAATCTTTAACAGTTCGTATTGAAACAAAACAAACGGCTAGGACTTGATTGGTGAATAAAATTAATGACATAAATATTATATATTGCAAAATTCTCTCGAACGAATAAAAACCATTCCTACTTTCAGAAAGTCGATCGGATCTGATTTGTGATTGGCTGACAAAGTGACAACAGAGGACAGCGCTGCAGGTGGCGAAACATGAGAACCACAATAATTTCCTGAATGTTTGGGCCACCCCCCACCATTCAAGTTATCAGACCTGTGTATATGATAGTGAGTAAGGATAGAGGCACGATCGTATACATAGGTCTTGCAACTCGTACGGTGGGGGGTGACCCAAACATTGAGGAAATTTTTGTGGTTCTCATGTTTCGTCACCTGCAGCGCTGTCCTCTATTGTCACTTTGTCAGCCAATCACAAATCAGATCCGATCAGCTTTTTGAAAGTAGGAATGATACTTATTTATTCCAGAAAATTTTGCAAGATATAATATTTCTGTCATTGATTTCATTTACAATTCAAGTCCTAACCGTTTGTTTTGTTGTCAAAGATGAATCACGTGATATACCCCTATGTCCTCCTAGCGGATAATTATGGCAACTTTTTCTTCAAAACTGGTGCCACCCCCCACCACTCAAAAATGCCGTAGTCTCCAGACCTTATGTGTATGACCGTGGATAGAGGTATCCAAGATGCTGTCAGATGAAAATTAAAATGGCTGATGGTAGGCACACATACATACCGACATGGCATATAGTTGTGAACAGATAAACGAATTTATAAGTGGAATTTTACAATTATTACTTCCCAAAATTGATTCGTAAATTTCAAAAGAACATCATCAGTGAATAAACAATTTTGCTATTCGAGGGTTATCTTCTAAAATAGGGCTGAAAAACCTGCCAACTACTTGCCGTGTTGTTGAATGTGGAAACCGAGGAAATCGCGATTTTAATGCCCACAGTGCTACATTTTGAACACGAAACAGAATTTAATGGAGTGAAAAATGGATCCAAGCAATCAGAAGAGGAGATTCAAGCTGGAATTGAACTGAAATATTCTACAGTATGTGGTAAACATTTTTTGAAAGGTAAAATCTTGCATGTCTTTTTTGTAATGCTTATTCTGAACATTGATTCTACAATAATAAAATTTTACAAAATACAATACAAGTAAGGTAAGGAAAGTCATAATGAAATCGCATGACCATGAATTACTCCAATTTTTTCTTTGTAACGCAGAGAATCTTCACTCTCTGGTGATAATAAGTACCCACTTTCATCATAGATAAAGAAAAAAAGGGTTATTTTTTGTTAAAATGAATTTTTATTCCAATGTACATATATGACAAACAACTATGCCTGCCTCCAGCAGTCATTTTTGGTCACTTGTTCTGGATACTCTATAGACCACGGTCTAATACATAAGGTCTGGAATCTACGGCATTTTTGAGTGGTGGGGGGTGGCACCAGTTTTGAAGAAAATGTTTCCATAATTATCCGCTAGGAGGACATAGGGGTATAATCACGTGATTAATCTTTGACAACAAAACAAACGATTAGGACTTGAATGGTAAACAAAATCAATGACAGAAATATTATATCTTCCGAAATTCTCTCGAATAAATAAAAATCATTCTTACTTTCAAAAAGCTGATCGGATCTGATTTGTGATTGGCTGACAAAGTGACAATAGAGGACAGCGCTGCAGGTGGCGAAACATGAGAACCACGAAAATTTCCTCAATGTTTGGGTCACCCCCCACCACACGAGTTGCAAGACCTATGTATACGATCGTGCTATAGACCATTTCAGGTCACGTGACTTTGACATTTCTGCCATATTGCTTGTGGGGCATACAATCATACAAAGAATCGATCTTCATTTATTTAACAGTGGTGGTTCTGACCTGTTATGCCAAATTTGGTGATTACGCGAAGTTTTTTCTTGTGTTCACAACTATATGCCAAGTCGATATGTGTGCCTACCAGCAGCGATTTTAATTTTCATCTAACAGCATCTTAGATATCTCTATACCACGGTCATACACATCGGTCTGGAGACTACGGCATTTTTGAGTGGTAGGGGGTGGCAACAGTTTTGAAAAAAAAGTTGCCATAATTATCCGCTAGGAGGACATAGGGGTATTAGGCAATCCAGCGATCTGTCAAAGCGAAAAACCAATGTGGCGGCTTGGGGCACACATTTGGTGTTTACATATGTGACTTGAGTTGAAAACTGTTACATTCAGTTATCTCTTGTGCGTTTTTTAAATTGTGGCTAATTATTAACTCTTTTACTGAAGAAAAGGCCTATCATATGCATTGTGGTTGGCTGTAGATCTTGTACTAACCGAAATAAAGTCGGCATGTAATCGGTTTCTACTGTTACTAATCACATGTTCTTATAGAGCAGTTATAGAGAAAGAACGATTTAACTAGGAAGCGAAGGGCCCTATGGTTAGCTGCGATCAAGAGATATGATCTCACTGACTCCAAACTGATGTATCAGAGAGTCTGCAGTAGACATTTTTTTGACCAGAATATTACAAGAAGAACAGCATCAATTGAATAATCTAAATCAGCATCAGTATCCAATGTGAAAGGATCTAGATTATTAATTAATCCCAACTTCATTTAATATCGAAAACGAATGCTGTGACAAGAATCAGAGATAAGTTACAATATAAGTTATAGCTTATCTCTGCAAGAATGAACATACTTTTCACCAACGTCCCTGCTATTCAACATCAATGTCTTCAAATATTCCCTCTTCATCTGAATACCGTTTTGAAACACCAAAAAACTCCGAAAATAAATAAAATTCACTGTTTACTAGCCAAGGTATCGCATTGTGTGCCCCAAGCCGCCACATTGGATGTCACGTGGTTTGGATTGCCTAATAATCAAGTGATTAATCTTTGACAATAAAACAAACGGTTAGGATTTGAATGGTGAATAAAATCAATGACAGAAATATTATATCTTGCAAAATTTCCTCGAATGAATAAAAATCATTCCTACTTTCAAAAATATGATCGGATCTGATTTGTGATTGGCTGACAAAGTGACAATAGAGGACAGCGCTACAGGTGACGAAACATGAGAACCACAAAAATTTCCTCAATGTTTGGGCACAGATTAATAACTTACAGATGCGAAGCTCTGGCCTTTCGCTAGGACCAAGTTTCTTTGCGCATGTGCGTGACGACCCCCACTTGAAGTGGTATTAGGCAATCCAAACCACGTGACATCCAATGTGGCGGCTTGGGGCACACAATGCGATACCTTGGCTAGTAAACAGTGAATTTTATTTATTTTCGGAGTTTTTTGGTGTTTCAAAACGGTATTCAGATGGAGAGGGAATATTTGAAGACATTGATGTTGAATAGCAGAGACGTTGGTGAAAAGTATGCTTGGAACTATTCATTCAGTTCATTCTTGCAGAGATAAGCTATAACTTATTGTAACTTATCTCTGATTCTTGTCACAGCATTCGTTTTCGATATTAAATGAAGTTGGGATTAATTAATAATCTAGATCCTTTCACATTGGATACTGATGCTGATTTGGATTATTCAATTGATGCTGTTCTTCTTGTAATATTCTGGTCAAAAAAAATGTCTACTGCAGACTCTCTGATACATCAGTTTGGAGTCAGTGAGATCATATCTCTTGATCGCAGCTAACCATAGGGCCCTTCGCTTCCTAGTTAAATCGTTCTTTCTCTATAACTGCTCTATAAGAACATGTGATTAGTAACAGTAGAAACCGAGGTAAACCTACAGTATAGGTAAGCAACTCCGATTTTGATGAAATTTTCACAGAAGCTTCGGAACACTAATAAAAACTCCCTGTGATAAAAATTTTTCCGCGGAAACACCTCTAACATACTTTTTTTTAGGAAAGTTTCTGAAAATCGATCACGGTAAGACCTAAGAATTTGATTGATATTGTACTCACGTTATGGTTTGAGAGAATGTTTATTACACTAAAACATAGTTAACATGTCCTTGAATCAAATTTCACAAGAAATTTCATGATGAGAAACTTTGGAATAAGATATTTTCATGTTTTTATATTTGTATATTTTCGACTCAAAACAATATATAATAATTGCTATGTCAAATGAGATCTGTCATGTCACAAGAGAGCAAGGTTGCCAAGTTGTATTTCTATTTTCAGTGGTAAACCATAGAACTTGAGTCTACATATAAGTACAATATATTTTTATGTGGCCAATTGATTGATCTACGTTTGATTGATCTAGGTGTAATTGATCTACGTTTGGGGTGGATCCCGGCGAGAGTGATGTTTTTAATCAGGCACTGCGATGGCGCGCCAGCGCCGTCGCAGGAACCATCTCCCTCGAGTTACCTGCATTTTGAATTATCTACGTTTGATTGATCTAGGTGTAATTGATCTACGTTTGGGGTGGATCCCGGCGAGAGTGATGTTTTTAATCAGGCACTGCGATGGCGCGCCAGCGCCGTCGCAGGAACCATCTCCCTCGAGTTACCTGCATTTTGAATTATCTGCGTTTGATTGATCTAGGTGTAATTGATCTACGTTTGGGGTGGATCCCGGCGAGAGTGATGTTTTTAATCAGGCACTGCGATGGCGCGCCAGCGCCGTCGCAGGAACCATCTCCCTCGAGTTACCTGCATTTTGAATTATCTACGTTTGATTGATCTAGATGTAATTGATCTACGTTTGGGGTGGATCCCGGCGAGAGTGATGTTTTTAATCAGGTACTGCGATGGCGCGCCAGCGCCGTCGCAGGAACCATCTCCCTCGAGTTACCTGCATTTTGAATTATCTGCGTTTGATTGATCTAGGTGTAATTGATCTACGTTTGGGGTGGATCCCGGCGAGAGTGATGTTTTTAATCAGGCACTGCGATGGCGCGCCAGCGCCGTCGCAGGAACCATCTCCCTCGAGTTACCTGCATTTTGAATTATCTACGTTTGATTGATCTAGATGTAATTGATCTACGTTTGGGGTGGATCCCGGCGAGAGTGATGTTTTTAATCAGGTACTGCGATGGCGCGCTAGCGCCGTCGCAGGAACCATCTCCCTCGAGTTACCTGCATTTTGAACTATCTACGTTTGATTGATCTAGGTGTAATTGATCTACGTTTGGGGTGGATCCCGGCGAGAGTGATGTTTTTAATCAGGCACTGCGATGGCGCGCCAGCGCCGTCGCAGGAACCATCTCCCTCGAGTTACCTGCATTTTGAATCATCTACGTTTGATTGATCTAGGTGTAATTGATCTACGTTTGGGGTGGATCCCGGCGAGAGTGATGTTTTTAATCAGGCACTGCGATGGCGCGCCAGCGCCGTCGCAGGAACCATCTCCCTCGAGTTACCTGCATTTTGAATTATCTATGTTTGATTGATTTATCGCGCCATCGCAGGAATCGTGTGCATCGAAATATTTGGATTCGTTGAATGATTGTATCCCGAACTTTGAAATAAATCAAATCTCCGATTTTGTATTCACTTGGCAACGCTGCTTGTTATAGTGACACTAAACTAGTCATTTGACATTTCTATTATTGCACGCCATATTGGGTTGAAAATATACGATATTAAATTATGAAAATAGGCATTTTCATAGCTTTCCATCATGAAATTTCTCGTGGTAATCGATTTTATAACATGTTAATGATATTTTAGTCTATTCAAAATTTGTCCTACTAATTACGTAAGTACAATATCAATCAAATTCTTAGGTCTTACCGTGATCGATTTTCAGAAACTTTCCTAAAAAAAAGTATGTTAGAGGTGTTTCCGCGGAAAAATTTTTATCACAGGGAGTTTTTATTAGTGTTCCGAAGCTTCTGTGAAAATTTCATCAAAATCGGAGTTGCTTACCTATACTGTAGGTTTTCCGAAACCGATTACATGCCGACTTTATTTCGGTTAGTACGAGATCTACAGCCAACCACAATGCATGTGATAGGCCTTTTCTTAAAAGAGTTAACAATTAGCCACAATTTAAAAAACGCACTAGAGATAACTGAATGTAACAGTTTTCAACTCAAGTCACATATGTAAACACCAAATGTGTGCCCCAAGCCGCCACATTGGTTTTTCGCTTTGACAGATCGCTGGATTGCCTAATATATGTTAGCCTCACTTCATACTCACTTCTTTTTCGTCGTATTGTTTACGTTCGTTACAAGAGGTGTTCAGTTGACTGATTCCTTCAGATAAGAGACCTTTGTGATATAGTAACAAAATACACGTGGTGTTCAACTACAATTTGATTATTTTCATTGTACAGAAATTTCTCGATATTTGCGAACATGTTGAAAAAGAAAGGTGGAACGGTTTGTCTTGTTCGTGGCTGTCCTTCTAGAACTGGTGGAGAAACTAGTTTATGTGAAGTTATCCACGGTTTCTCAGCCACGCTTTATGACGTGGGGTCTGTCGAATTCGGGATAGAGGAGAATTCGCTCACAGCGTTGCCAAACTTCCCAGCCACGGTTTTTCATTCGGTTACGTATTTGAATCAATTGAAACATCATTCTGATCGAAATGTACCGATCATATGACTACCTAACGTTGACAATAAAAATAAAAATGTGTATATTTTCTCTCCTCACCTTCCTTATATACGACGATTTTCTGGATATAACTTTTTTATTACTGGATGTGCGTTGATGAATTATTCACAGAGAGATTCAGAATCACTTATTTCATGATTATCAATAGTCAAACGAATTTGGGGTGCCGTAGGGGAGACAGGAAAATAATAAAACTGTCATATTCGACGTATTTCTTGCTATAACTTTTTTATTACTGGATGTGCGTTGATGAATTCTTCATAGAAAGATTCAAAATCACTTATTTCATGATTTTCAAGAGTCAAACGAATTTGGGGTGCCGTAGGAGAGACAGGAAAAGATAAAACTGTCATATTTGACGTATTTCTTGCTATAACTTTTTTATTACTGGATGTGCGTTGATGAATTTTTCACAGAAAGATTCAGAATCACTTATTTCATGATTTTCAAGAGTCAAACGAATTTGGGGTGCCGTAGGGGAGACAGGAAAAGAATAAAACTGTCATATTTGACGTATTTCTTGCTATAACTTTTTTATTACTGGATGTGCGTTGATGAATTCTTCACAGAAAGATTCAGAATCACTTATTTTATGATTATCAAGAGTCAAACGAATTTGGGGTGCCGTAGGAGAGACAGGAAAATAATAAAACTGTCATATTTGACGTATTTCTTGATATAACTTTTTTATTACTGGATGTGCGTTGATGAATTCTTCACAGAAAGATTCAGAATCACTTATTTCATGATTTTCAAGAGTCAAACGAATTTGGGGTGCCGTAGGGGAGACAGGAAAAGATAAAACTGTCATATTTGACGTATTTCTTGATATAACTTTTTTATTACTGGATGTGCGTTGATGAATTTCTCACAGAAAGATTCAGAATCACTTATTTCATGATTTGCAAGAGTCAAACGAATTTGGGGTGCCGTAGGGGAGACAGGAAAAGAATAAAACTGTCATATTTGACGTATTTCTTGCTATAACTTTTTTATTACTGGATGTGCGTTGATGAATTCTTCACAGAAAGATTCAGAATCACTTATTTCATGATTTTCAAGAGTCAAACGAATTTGGGGTGCCGTAGGAGAGACAGGAAAATAATAAAACTGTCATATTTGACGTATTTCTTGATATAACTTTTTTATTACTGGATGTGCGTTGATGAATTCTTCACAGAAAGATTCAGAATCACTTATTTCATGATTTTCAAGAGTCAAACGAATTTGGGGTGCCGTAGGGAAATTTGACAACATTTTGTTGACAAATGCTTTTGTGCAAATTAATTGCGAAATTTTGATAGTGATGCCTTATCGATTGAGTTACGTACATCCATCTATGAATAAGTGATTCTGAATCTTTCTGTGAAGAATTCATCAACGCACATCCAGTAATAAAAAAGTTATAGCAAGAAATACGTCAAATATGACAGTTTTATTATTTTCCTGTCTCTCCTACGGCACCCCAAATTCGTTTGACTCTTGATAATCATAAAATAAGTGATTCTGAATCTTTCTGTGAAGAATTCATCAACGCACATCCAGTAATAAAAAAGTTATAGCAAGAAATACGTCAAATATGACAGTTTTATTCTTTTCCTGTCTCCCCTACGGCACCCCAAATTCGTTTGACTCTTGAAAATCATGAAATAAGTGATTCTGAATCTTTCTGTGAGAAATTCATCAACGCACATCCAGTAATAAAAAAGTTATATCAAGAAATACGTCAAATATGACAGTTTTATCTTTTCCTGTCTCCCCTACGGCACCCCAAATTCGTTTGACTCTTGAAAATCATGAAATAAGTGATTCTGAATCTTTCTGTGAAAAATTCATCAACGCACATCCAGTAATAAAAAAGTTATATCAAGAAATACGTCAAATATGACAGTTTTATTATTTTCCTGTCTCTCCTACGGCACCCCAAATTCGTTTGACTCTTGATAATCATAAAATAAGTGATTCTGAATCTTTCTGTGAAGAATTCATCAACGCACATCCAGTAATAAAAAAGTTATAGCAAGAAATACGTCAAATATGACAGTTTTATTCTTTTCCTGTCTCCCCTACGGCACCCCAAATTCGTTTGACTCTTGAAAATCATGAAATAAGTGATTCTGAATCTTTCTGTGAGAAATTCATCAACGCACATCCAGTAATAAAAAAGTTATATCAAGAAATACGTCAAATATGACAGTTTTATCTTTTCCTGTCTCCCCTACGGCACCCCAAATTCGTTTGACTCTTGAAAATCATGAAATAAGTGATTCTGAATCTTTCTGTGAAGAATTCATCAACGCACATCCAGTAATAAAAAAGTTATATCAAGAAATACGTCAAATATGACAGTTTTATTATTTTCCTGTCTCTCCTACGGCACCCCAAATTCGTTTGACTCTTGAAAATCATGAAATAAGTGATTCTGAATCTTTCTGTGAAAAATTCATCAACGCACATCCAGTAATAAAAAAGTTATAGCAAGAAATACGTCAAATATGACAGTTTTATCTTTTCCTGTCTCTCCTACGGCACCCCAAATTCGTTTGACTCTTGAAAATCATGAAATAAGTGATTTTGAATCTTTCTATGAAGAATTCATCAACGCACATCCAGTAATAAAAAAGTTATAGCAAGAAATACGTCGAATATGACAGTTTTATTATTTTCCTGTCTCCCCTACGGCACCCCAAATTCGTTTGACTATTGATAATCATGAAATAAGTGATTCTGAATCTCTCTGTGAATAATTCATCAACGCACAACCAGTAATAAAAAAGTTATATCCAGAAAATCGTCGTATATAAGGAAGGTGAGGAGAGAAAATATACACATTTTTATTTTTATTGTCAACGTTAGGTAGTCATATGATCGGTACATTTCGATCAGAATGATGTTTCAATTGATTCAAATACGTAACCGAATGAAAAACCGTGGCTGGGAAGTTTGGCAACGCTGTGAGCGAATTCTCCTCTATCCCGAATTCGACAGACCCCACGTCATAAAGCGTGGCTGAGAAACCGTGGATAACTTCACATAAACGAGAAACTAGTTTATTTTCAATTCCAAGGGATCCTGTAAGGTATGTTCTTATGACCGCATAAATAATTGTCATTATAAAAAAATTAAAAATGATATTGATTATTGTATTCTTATTTCAGGGCAAAATGTTGGCTGGAGTCATGTAATAGGGAGGATTTATTGAACAAAAGTACAGATGCCTTACATCACAACTTCAAAGTATGTGAAAAACATTTTGAACTTCAATATATCTCCAAAAGTGATACCCGAAAAATGTTATTTCAAAATGCAGTTCCCACTCTATTCCCTATTGGTTTCAAGCATTCCACACAGTCAGAAGTTCATGATGTTGAAAAACCATCTGAAAAAGTTATTGTCCCATCTGGTGAGTAATATATACTTCAAATTCAATCCATTGATAAAAATAGTTTATATATAAGTACAATATGATCAATTTAAAACTTCACTTTATTATTTTGTGGCTATGAAGAATAATAATAACATTTAAGAATATGAAACCTGATTGATGGCTGCATGTTTTTATAATAAATACTTATTTACAGGTAATGCTGGTACTTCTCTTGAAGATGATGTTCATGTCTCAGTTCATGTCGAATTTGAATCACTTTTACCTTCTGTTCCTCCTGAAGATATGCGTGGTAAGTTATATTTGTATTTACGATTCAAAATATAATACTTTATATAAAATATGGCAAATTATCATTGTATAAAGTTTATTTTTTTTTCAGACCTAGAGGAAATGAGTGAAGATGATGTAGATTCTGTTACACCTTGTAACAATGAAATGAATCTATCTAGCACTTCTTCAATATCGACACAAACATCAGCCACTATGAGTTCTGGAACTCCACGCAAGCTCAAACTCAGAAGAAAGATTAAGGCCATGAGAAGGAGGAAATTGATGGAATCATCTCAAAATCCTGTAAAAAATTGGACAATAGAGAACTTCTGCGAAATGTGCGACACATTTTTGGGAGAACCTTTAGCAGGAATTGTTAAGGCACAGGCTAAATTGAAAGATATAAAACCTTCGGGAAGAAGGTATTCCCTAGAATACAAGCAATTTGCCTTGACCCTCTATTTCTTGGGACCAAGAGCATATTTTTTCATGCAAAAAATATTATGTCTGCCATCCAAAAGGTGTCTGGAAAATATGACACAGAAGTTAACATTCAGACCAGGTTTCCAAAATGAAGCAATTTTTAGAGCATTGGAAATCAAATCACATACTATGTTGGAGCAGGACAAGCATTGTATAATTTGTATTGATGAAATTTCTCTGAAAGGCAACTTGTATTACCACACTGGGAGAGATGAGATTGTTGGACTCCATGATATTGGAAATGGCACAAAAGAAGCACTCATAGCACAAAATGCCTGTGTTATAATGGTTAGAGGCCTCTACAACAAATGGAAACAACAAATTGCATATTTTTTCGTAAATACACAATTCTGTGCAAAAGAGCTATGTTCAGTTATGCATGAGTGTGTGACAAGATTGTCCACAGCTGGATTTCATGTTGACGGACTGGTCAGTGACATGGGCAGTAATTTCGTACAGCTATCAAATATTTTAGGAGTAACACCTACTAATCCTGTATTTAAAGCAGGTAACAAGGAACTTCTATATTTATTTGATACATGCCATCTGATAAAGGCAACACGAAATAATCTGATGCAAAATATTTTTCATTTTAAGGACAGGAAAACATTGTGGTCATACATTGACATGTTTTTTCAAAAAGATAGGACACAAACATATAGATGTGCACCAAAACTTACCTCTTCACACATTTGTCCCACTAACTTTGAGAAGATGAAAGTTAAATATGCTACTCAAGTTCTCAGCAATACAGTAGCCAGTGGTATGAATACATATGTGAGCTTAGGTGCTCTCCCTGCTGATGCCATGACAACAATCGAGGTGATAGAAAAATTCGACAAACTATTTGACTTACTAAATTCCTCTGAGAAAAATCACCCCAATAAATATAAAAATGTTTTTGAAGGTGAAAAATTTCAAATAGAATATTTGGAAGGAATGAAACAATTCCTTTTAGATTTGAGGATTTTAAATAAAAATGGGGAAGATGTTACCTCGAGGTCAAAGTTTAGAAACTGTTGGATAGTTACCATCAACAGTATTTTAAAACTTTGGCAAAAGTTGTCGGAAGCTGAATACAAATACTTGAAAACTCAAAGAGTCAACCAAGATGTGATAGAAAACTTCTTTGGTACTATTAGGCAGCAGGGAGGAAATTGTATAAATCCCACACCTATCCAATTTGAAAGGGCTTTCAGAAAATTATTCTGTCAAAACTTCCTTCATACCAATAACATGAATTGTGATGATGATTTGGGTAGCTTGTTGACGAAAATAAATTCAAACAATATAATCGCCACCAACGAGGAATCTGAAACACCTGAAGAAAAATCTATCACACTCCCTGATTATGATTACAGACATGAGAGTATGCCAATGCAAAACGCATTCAATTATGTGTGTGGCTACCTCATTAAGAAATCATTGAATATTCACAGTTGTGAATGTTGTATTAATCTGTGGTTTGGGTCACCCCCCACCATACGAGTTGCAAGACCAATATATGTATACTATGATGGAACCACTTCAACTCTCTATCACGGTGTATTCACGCAGGTTACTCGACCTGGAGCCTTTTTGATAGTACCGATCCGAGTCTCAAGGGGTCTCTGCGCTCCACAGAACACAGAAAAATTGTTTTCTGTGATAAATTCAAAACACTGTCATTAAGCAAGCACGTGTCTGTATATGGTCTGTGCACATGTGTTTATTTCAGAGTGAGCGTTTTTTCCGAGTAAACGACGGTTTAGTTTTATTTGTGAATATTTCTACTTTTGCTAGAGTGTTTGAGTTAATTTGCAACATGGTTTATCACAATAAATGTACCAGTGTGAAACGGGCTGCCAGAGCTGACTGCCTAAATTCCCGAACATTACCGAACGACCAGTGGCGTCGCTTCCCCCCTTTAGCTAACGAACGTTACATAAAAGATTAATATTATGAACATTTTAAACTGGCTGCTTTCTTGAGAAATGTTTCTCGATGAATTAACTTGGGAATGTAAAGGTTGTGATTGTGTTTGGTGTGAAAATACAGGCGTATCGAAGAAATTGATGATCGTGACTGTTATTTTTTGTGCAGAAGACAAGAGAAAATATTTTTTTTCAATTATTTCGCAACTTACTGCCAGAACGACATATGGTGGAAAGTGTTACTTGAATGTATAAGAATCGAACTGTTTAGGAAGAATTCCTTGCAAACGGGGCCCACTATGTGTACAATGAGAAAAAAGAAATTTTCAAAAATATTTTTTTTCAATTATTTCGCAACTTACTGCCAGAACGACATATGGTGGAAAGTGTTACTTGAATGTATAAGAATCGAACTGTTTAGGAAAAATTCCTTGCAAACGGGGCCCACTATGTGTACACTGAGAAAAAAGGAATTTTCAAAAATATTTTTTTTCAATTATTTCGCAGCTTACTGCCAGAACGACATATGGTGGAAAGTGTTACTTGAATGTATTAGAATCGAACTGTTTGGGAAAAATTCCTTGCAAACGGGGCCCACTATGTGTACACTGAGAAAAAAGAAATTTTCAAAAATATTTTTTTTCAATTATTTCGCAACTTACTGCCAAAACGACATATGGTGGAAAGTGTTACCTGAATGTATTAGAATCGAACTGTTTAGGAAAAATTCCTTGCAAACGTGGCCCACTATGTGTACACTGAGAAAAAAGGAATTTTCAAAAATATTTTTTTTCAATTATTTCGCAACTTACTGCCAGAACGACATATGGTGGAAAGTGTTACTTGAATGTATTAGAATCGAACTGTTTGGGAAAAATTCCTTGCAAACGGGGCCCACTATGTGTACACTGAGAAAAAAGAAATTTTCAAAAATATTTTTTTTTCAATTATTTCGCAACTTGCTGCCAGAACGACATATGGTGGAAAGTGTTACTTGAATGTATAAGAATCGAACTGTTTAGGAAAAATTCCTTGCAAACGGGGCCCACTATGTGTACACTGAGAAAAAAGGAATTTTCAAAAATATTTTTTTTTCAATTATTTCGCAACTTACTGCCAGAACGACATATGGTGGAAAGTGTTACTTGAATGTATAAGAATCGAACTGTTTAGGAAAAATTCCTTGCAAACGGGGCCCACTATGTGTACACTGAGAAAAAAGGAATTTTCAAAAATATTTTTTTTCAATTATTTCGCAACTTACTGCCAGAACGACATATGGTGGAAAGTGTTACCTGAATGTATTAGAATCGAACTGTTTAGGAAAAATTCCTTGCAAACGGGGCCCACTATGTGTACACTGAGAAAAAAGAAATTTTCAAAAATATTTTTTTTCAATTATTTCGCAACTTACTGCCAGAACGACATATGATGGAAAGTGTTACTTGAATGTATTAGAATCGAACTGTTTGGGAAAAATTCCTTGCAAACGGGGCCCACTATGTGTACACTGAGAAAAAAGGAATTTTCAAAAATATTTTTTTTCAATTATTTCGCAACTTACTGCCAGAACGACATATGGTGGAAAGTGTTACTTGAATGTATTAGTATCGAACTGTTTGGGAAAAATTCCTTGCAAACGGGGCCCACTATGTGTACACTGAGAAAAAAGAAATTTTCAAAAATATTTTTTTTTCAATTATTTCGCAACTTACTGCCAGAACGACATATGGTGGAAAGTGTTACTTGAATGTATAAGAATCGAACTGTTTAGGAAAAATTCCTTGCAAACGGGGCCCACTATGTGTACACTGAGAAAAAAGGAATTTTCAAAAATATTTTTTTTCAATTATTTCGCAACTTACTGCCAGAACGACATATGGTGGAAAGTGTTACTTGAATGTATAAGAATCGAACTGTTTAGGAAAAATTCCTTGCAAACGGGGCCCACTATGTGTACACTGAGAAAAAAGAAATTTTCAAAACTATTTTTTTTCAATTATTTCGCAACTTACTGCCAGAACGACATATGGTGGAAAGTGTTACTTGAATGTATTAGAATCGAACTGTTTGGGAAAAATTCCTTGCAAACAGGGACATAAAATAGCACGGCAAACTTCCACACCCACCCTGGAGGTGTTGCTTTTAGAACTGGATATCATTTCAACATGATTCGTAATCCAGCGATAACATGGGTGCGTTACCTTTTTTTTCAGTGGAAAGTTCGCCAATAGCCCTATTTTAACCACTCATGTACTCAATCTATTCATAACAATGTATGTGACAATTAGTATTCCGAAAAAGAAAACTTATCATGGGTTTTATAAGTTTCCAATTTTTTCGATCTCTGCCACAAGATAATTTCGGAATTGCCAGGTGACTGATACCAAGTTCATCAATAGAGTCACGTAATTTACGTAAACTCAGGAAAATGGATCGGTAATTTGGCTTTTCGAAAAAACGTTTCTTCGTTACCAAATAAAAAATATGGCGATCTTCCACAAATAAATGAGCCAAACTCCCTGGTATTCGATTTTGGGAGAGAAGTTCTCTGACATTTCCAAACTTACGCCTACAAATGAAATAAGAATTGGCATCGATATAAATTCAAAAACAATTCTTTGCTTACTTGAAGGTGACAGCGATTCCTTTGGACATTTTGAAATCACTAGACACGCAGTGAGCGAATGCGAAATGTTTGGGTGCCGAAAACAAGTTGCCGCTCACTGATTCAATATTATTGAAGAATGCTTTATTGTGATGGAATAAATTCCACCACAATTTCCATTCTTCATCGTGAGCCTTAGCTATCGGTACTTTTCGATAGAACATGAAAAAATGTATCAATATGATACTAGTCTGTAATGTTTAATATTCTATAGGAATCAGATATACAGTGCGTCCATAACGTAACGCATAAATTCATTATTGGCTAAATGAACAATAAAATTAGGATTTCCAGAACAGGTCGATTTTTGATTTCGATTTACTATTGTTTCAAATCATAATTTAATAAACAGGGTGAACCATTATCGAATATTTTTGTAAATTTCTTTTTTCTCAGTGTACACATAGTGGGCCCCGTTTGCAAGGAATTTTTCCCAAACAGTTCGATTCTAATACATTCAAGTAACACTTTCCACCATATGTCGTTCTGGCAGTAAGTTGCGAAATAATTGAAAAAAAAATATTTTCTCTTGTCTTCTGCACAAAAAATAACAGTCACGATCATCAATTTCTTCGATACGCCTGTATTTTCACACCAAACACAATCACAACCTTTACATTCCCAAGTTAATTCATCGAGAAACATTTCTCAAGAAAGCAGCCAGTTTAAAATGTTCATAATATAAATCTTTTATGTAACGTTCGTTAGCTCAAGGGGGGAAACGACGCCACTGGTCGTTCGGTAATGTTCGGGAATTTAGGCAGTCAGCTCTGGCAGCCCGTTTCACACTGGTAATAAATGTTGCATTCCCTCATGTAGGAGCGTAACTACA
Source organism: Plagiodera versicolora (assembly GCA_037013635.1). NCBI lineage: Eukaryota > Metazoa > Arthropoda > Insecta > Coleoptera > Chrysomelidae > Plagiodera > Plagiodera versicolora. The sequence goes on along the minus strand of CM072991.1, from coordinate 1,825,379 downwards.
ATAAGGCATAGTTTTCCGAATCCAAATAAAGATATAAATAGGTTCATGAATTACAAGCAATAAATATCTTGAAGTTGATGGAAATGGAACCTAAAATGGTTTCCAAAAACAAAAGACTGTGTCATGAGCATTTTGAGGCAAAATATATTTCGACATGGTCTCATAAGCTACTTCCATGAGCAGTTCCTACATTGAATCTTTCTTGTGAGTATAACAACTTATTCATTTTGTATTCAATCAATTTGATATTTGCAATATTTGATATAATTGAATATCCAGAGTTCATTCGTTCAATTCAATCTTCAAATTTCTTTCAGCTTCAAATTCGCTTGGAGAAAGTGTAAATTATGAAGCTGCATCAACATCTAACCAATGGCTACAACAGATTCCTTATACTGTTGGACTTTCTTCAGAATCTGATATTGAAGGTAGGAATTATATTTTCTATACATATACATGTGATAAATTGAATTTATATTTTTAAGGACACTCTATTCCATTGACACCCTACCAGTTACTTGAAGAAACCGGCATTACAAGGGTGCCCATAACACCAAAAAAAACTCATTATGTACAAGGCAATGAAACAACTCTGAAAACAATACACCAATGAAAGAATCAGGAAGAAATCATTCAAAGATAGATTATGTGAAGCTGAAAAATTTGCAGAAAAGCATGATTTAGAGAAAACGAGCAAATTAAACAGCATGGCCTCAATGTGTAAATGAAATAATAAATGGAAAAGCAAAGCTCTATACAGGTTCGAATTCAACTAAATTAGCTGCCAATAAGATACATTCAAACAGAATAAAAAAAATGGAAGATATATTATTTATTTAATGTAATCATTGCCAGCTAGTTTGATTTGATTTTTCCTGCAGTGTTGCCTCTGAGAAATAACATTATTGAGTTTGAAATTTAAATAATGTTCTTTGAAAATTGTATTTAACTTCTGCTGATGTTGAGAATGCATTCTTGTATATAGATTGCACATATCCTGTATTTTCCTTCTTGTAAATTCATTTATTTTCATAATCATATGTAATTAATCAATACAAATGTTATTAAATAAATTTTATCATATGTTTAAACTTTAAATAAATCGAAATATAAATTCCTATTCCTAGACTGATCATATTCCAAATTTTAGTATGTTGTTTTGAATTTATACAACATTTGATATTTCTAGAATTTCAATCGCTGGATAATATCGAAAGTTGTATAAATTCAAAACAACATGCTAAAAATTATCAAAACATTAAAAATATTAATTTAGAACAAGCACAAGATTCAAATATTCCCGCACTTCATTTTAGTACCGATCCGAGTCTTTAGGGGCCGCTGTATTCCGGCTGCTCTCTATACCACGAACGGTAACGTTAGGATTCATTCTGACATCTGGGCATGCGCATTGCACAAGTTTTCACGTTTTCGTATTTTGTGGGTCTACGGGTGTACGTAGACTCACGCTATCTAACGGGTGCTAAAAGAGGGTACGTACGCTAACCGAAATCTCACGAAATGAGGACGATAACTTGCGAACGGCACAGGACATACAGTTAAACTACATAAAACAGCATGGAAGTTAAGATTATTAAAATTATTCAACATTCCCTGTCTAGGCGAGTTCTGTGCTAACGTGATGAGATACTTCAACACCATTTTAGATATATATATCAGGAACGTCATATTTCTTACGTTACCGTGTCTAGGACTGCTCACGTACTGTGATTACTTCAACTCTCTAATATCACACGTAAATACGCGCTGGCTCGCGAATGTCGAAATTATCAAAATTATAAAACTAAGTATAAAATATTAATGTAATTGTTTAAAAATGTTCATGGTTGCCTCAGTGGCCGAAAGGCAAGTGGAAAGGTGACGAAAGTGGGTATATTCAAAGTGCCGAAAGTGAGTAACCTAAAAATAATAATAAACATCAGTGTTGTTAATAAATATTGTATTCATAAATTTGCGTTGCATTTAAATATAATTGGAAAAATATTATCATTTTATGTATCTTGTGAGGTTAAACGAGAACTTACCAAACGCGCGCGCGCTCTACCGGCAAAACATTCTGTCCCCTAAAATGCTACCATTTATTTAACATTACGATCGGACTCCTTATATCTATACTCCGTGTATTGAACTTGAAATCTCATGACATCTGGCATTCTGACATAAATGTCCAAGAATGAAAAAGTTCACACAGAATCGCATAAAACATATTAAACTGTCATTAGCCATGGAACAATGATCCCCTGACCTTCGGCATCACGATCGTACATACGGGTTTGGCAACTCGTATGGTAGGGGATGGCCACGAACATATACACAGGTCTGGAATCTACGGCATTTTTGAATGGTGGGGTGGCACCATTTTTTAAGAAGAAGTTGCCATAATTGTCCGCTAGGAATATTTAGGAGTATAATCACGTGATTGATCTTTAACAGTTCGTATTGAAAATAAAACAAACGGTTAGGACCTGAATGGTGAATAAAATTAATATCAGAAATATTATATCTTGCGAAATTTTCTCGAATGAATAAAAAGCATTCCTACTATCAAAAGGCTGATCGGATCTGATTCTGTGATTGACTGACAAAGTGAAAATAGAGGACAGCGCTGCGGTGGCGAAATTTCCTCAATGTTTGGGCAACCCCCCACCATACGAGTTGCCAGACCTGTGTATATGATCGTGGCTCACGATAAGGTCAACGAATTCTGGCGTCGTTGACATCTTTCTATTGTCATATCGGTGATAGTTGTGGACACGATCATATACACGGTCTGGCAACTGGTATGGTGAGAGGTGGCCCAAACATTGAGAAAATTTTTGTGGTTCTCATGTTTTGCCACCTGCAGCGGTTAGCACTCGAATGGTAAATAAAATCAATGACAGAAATATTATATCTTGCGAAATTTTCTCGAATGAATAAAAAGCATTCCTACTATCAAAAGGCTGATCGGATCTGATTCTGTGATTGACTGACAAAGTGAAAATAGAGGACAGCGCTGCGGTGGCGAAATTTCCTCAATGTTTGGGCAACCCCCCACCATACGAGTTGCCAGACCTGTGTATATGATCGTGGCTCACGATAAGGTCAACGAATTCTGGCGTCGTTGACATCTTTCTATTGTCATTTCGGTGATAGTTGTGGACACGATCATATACACGGTCTGGCAACTGGTATGGTGAGAGGTGGCCCAAACATTGAGAAAATTTTTGTGGTTCTCATGTTTTGCCACCTGCAGCGGTTAGCACTCGAATGGTAAATAAAATCAATGACAGAAATATTATATCTTGCAAAATTCTCTCGAATAAATAAAAATCATTCCTACTTTCAAAAAGCTGATCGGATCTGATTTGTGATTGGCTGACAAAGTGACAATAGAGGACAGTGCTGCAGGTGGAAAAACATCAGAACCACAAAAATTTCCTCAATGTTTGGGTCACCCCCCACCATACGAGTTGCAAGACCTATGTATACGATCGTGCACCCCCCACAACTCAAAAATGCCGTAGATACTAGATTCCAGACCTGTGTATACGATCGTGGTTGTAGATGACAACCTTGTCAGTCTTCCACCTGTAATCTGTATTTCTTAGCATTGAAGTTCTAAATTTTCTATCGTTATTTCGTGTATTAACTAAAATAAAAATGAATACACAACAAAATAATCTACTCAACATCACTGAAGCAATTGAAAAGCAAGTAGACGCTGTTATAGATCAGATAGACAACTTGGATACTAATGACCTGGAGCAACTCAAACAAAAACGAATAAAAGAGATGAAAGAACTACAAGAGAAAAAGAAAGAATGGTTGTGTAATGACCATGGAAAATATGAGGAGTTGGCTGAAGAAAAGATGTTCTTTGACATCATCAAGAAATCTGAAAATGTTGTCTTGCATTTCTATACTAATAGTTCCCCTAGATGTGCTATTGTGGATAAGCATTTAAAAATCTTAGCAACTAAACACATAGAAACTCGTTTCACTAAGCTGAATGCTGAAAAGTGTCCTTTTCTTGCTGAAAAATTGAAAATCAAGACCATACCTACAATTGTTCTTATACAAAAAAGTGTGATGATTGATAAAATTGTTGGTTTCAGCCAGCTTGGCAACTGTGACGATTTCTCAACAGAAGTCATGGAATGGAGAATAGCTCAAAATAACATCATAGATTATGAAGGAGATTTATTGACTCCACCAAACTTGAGAGAAACTACAATCAAGAGCAACAACAAAAAAATCAGGGATGGCAAATATAATACTGATGAGGATGAGTTGGACATTGAAGAATATGGTTTGTCAAGGGATTGTGCCAAGTCAGAGAGTATGCATAAAATGGCTGAAATGACACCCGAAGAAGCAGCTGAACTGGGAATAGAATAATGTTTATTATTTTTGAGTTCACCAGAAAATCTCAAATGCTTTTTATATAACTGAATGAGCAAATTAACTATTCAAATATCAACAATATGATACTTGCATTACTGAATAATCAAATAATAACTAATAATATATTTCTGGCACTTCCATTAATAACCCAATTTTGTTAGGACTGGTAATAATTCAATATTTCGAAAGAATTTATACTTTTTTAATAAAACTTCTCATACTTTAATTCATTTCACTAATTGTTGATAAAACTAATGATATCCTTATATTCCATGTGAAGTATAAGAACAAAAATTCATATTCTGTTGAAAGTTCATCAAGTCATTTTGCACCTTCTCTTATTACAAATATAATATATATCAACTTATACACAAGTATTATACAGCAATCATCTTCAATTAGACTCCTACATTCTGCATTGCTACTTATTATCCTGTAGTGAACAATTGAATTTTCAATTAGAACACAGTCTTGAATATCCATTATCTGCTCCTTGTATCAAAATATTTCATCCTCTCGTTTCCTCTTCAAATTGTGGGGATCTCCATTTCCATTAGCAGGTGATAACTGAATATTTTGAGTGATATGTATCTTAGGTTTTAGGGTGGTTTTTTGTTGAGTCAATATTCTGCTGATAGGCTTAGAAATGGTGACAGTTTGCTTAGATACTCCTGTATTAGGTCGTTTCAAAAAGCTTATATTTGATTTTGTAGAGATCTTCATACCAGGAGCTCCTGACATACCAAAACTGGATTTGTTAGGTTTCTTTTGGATACTTTTCAAGTTGTAATTGCTGGTAGATAGACAGTAACGATCTGGTGGTAACCTCAATCCATAGTGAGGCTTTACTGGTGGTAATACTGAACTGTTCTTTACATGAGAGAGTTCCAATAAAACTTCCCTAGGTGGAGGAGTGGTGAATGTAGATTCAGAAGTTAACTCTAGCGCCAGCCTCACATCATCTACATCCAAAAACTTCTTCTTGGAGTTGTTTGCATACATACGAGCTTCCTCTAGAATAGAAGTGGCATATCTGTAGACGAACTCCGTTAGTTGTACTATTGTTTTCGGTTCATAATCTGTGATACCCATTTCTTTCATAATGGCCATTATAACGAGACCATCTTTAGGTATATGTTTGGGTTGCGCTGATTTCGATTTATCTTTATCACTAGCACTCATATTGATATTTTGATTCAGTGATTTATATTATAAGAAACACTGATCTTCGAAAACTAACATGACCAACAACACTCGATGTATATACTATATATATATGTGATGTGACTGATGTGGTACCACGGAAAGTATAAACTATAAATTCGGAGCATAGGGTGTGAACCTGGTGTGAGCTATCCACAGAAATGTATACGTACTGACATATCAGTTCTATGCACGGTTCTATGGAACCACGGTCATACACATCGGTCTGGAGATTACGGCATTTTCGAGTGGTGGGGGGTGACACCAGTTTTGAAGAAAAAGTTGCCATAATTATCCGCTAGGAGGACATAGGGGTATTATCACGTGATTAATCTTTGACAACAAAACAAACGGTTAGGACTTGAATGGTAAATAAAATCAATGACAGAAATATTATATCTTGCAAAATTTTCTCGAATAAATAAAAATCATTTCTACTTTCAAAAAGATGATCGGATCTGATTTGTGATTGGCTGACAACGTGACAATAGAGGACAGCGCTGCAGGTGACTAAACATGAGAACCACAAAAATTTCCTCAATGTTTGGGTCACCCCCAGCGCTGCCGTCTGAGATTAAGAATTTTTTGTTGAGGTATCAACTGTTTTTACATTTCCAAGAATATTTTTGTTTTAAATAAATATTTTGAATATTTAACATTTCTGTCATTTAATTTATAATGGCAACACTGAATAATTTCAGCTTCTCACCATTAGATGTCTATCTTTTTCATTGAGGCGGTAGAGCGCTCCATAATATAGAGAGTTGAAGTAATCACAGTACGTGAGCAGTCCTAGACACGGTAACGTAAGAAATATGACGTTCCTGATATACATACATAATAAAATACTAACAATAACTTGCATATATGTTTTAGAATCGGTAATATTTGTAAAAAATAATTTTGAATTTTTTGAAAATTCCTTTCCTAAGCATGAATACAACACAAGAAACAAAAATGATCTGACACCAGACTTCACTAGGCTCAGCTTTATACAGAGAAATGCCCCATTTCATTTGAAACAAGTGTGGAATGTCCTACCTCCAAACATCAGAAATTTGTCCATCAACAGTTTGAAAAACAAATTAAAAGCATATCTCATAGATAAAGCTTATTATAATATTCAAGACTTCCTCCTAGATCAACATAATATTTCCTCTATTTGAAATATACCTTTTGATTGTATTGTATACTGTTTTTTTTTCAAGTGTTTTTTTCTTTATTTTCAAATTGTATTGTAGGTAATGTATTGTGGCGTAGACTATGTGTTATTATTATGTATGTATATATGAAACGGATTTTTTTGTATGACGTGCTCAACACCCTGTAACAGGGTATTTTAATGAGTAAATAAATGCTCTTCTTCTTCTTCTTCATCTAAAATGGTGTTGAAGTATCTCATCACGTTAGCACAGAACTAGCCTAGGCAGGGAATGTTAAATAATTTTAATAATCTTGACTTCCATGCTGATTTATGTAGTTTAACTGTACAGCCTATTTCAGCTGGGTTGATACCTGTAACGCGTCGCCAGATTTTGCTGTGATGCCACATGTTTTTCACTTTTTCAGTGATGCTCCGAATTAACTCCGAATTAAAACTTGGGTATTTAATCATATTTCATAAAAACTATTGAACCATTGTGAGATCGTGGTGAATAGATAATCATGAAGATTCTCTACTTACCTTTCGAAAAAAATCCTATGAAAGTAAGGGGCTCCTGTTATCCATTTTGTGTTAAAAATGTTCTAATCACAACTTGGCATCGTTGTGATCACAACGATGCCAAATTGTTTGGAGCGAATCCCTACAATCGTTTGTTTACATACGAATTATTCTTTTATTGCGATTCTTCAAAATTGTTCTTTTGAGAGCTGAATATCATCGTATTCTAATCAAAATGTCGAGAGGATTGAGTGGAGATGCCCAGAAAATGGTTGCATCTTTATTAGAACATTTTGAACACGAAATGGATAACAGGAGCCCCTTACTTTCATTGGATTTTATTCGAAAGGTAAGTAAAGAATCTTCATGAATATTTATTCACCACGATCACGTTCAATAGTTTTTATGAAATATGATTATTACAGAGAGTAATTGCTGCTTTAAATGTAGGAATGGAACTGTGTAGGGAATATCTGCACACTTTCACAGAAGGTAAGCTGAGAACTAAATCGTCCTAGGACTTCTACAGAACTACACGAATCACTGAAGAAATCAGTTCTGGATATTGATCAACCTCAACAATATCAAATAAGGAACTGTATTTACAATATGTACAAGAATAGTGAGTATTTAGTGCATATCATATATTATCAGTTGATGAACATTCTTCATTGCAGAGAAACACATAACATTGAAGTCATCAAAATGAAAGCTTGCTCAACATTTGCCTCACATCTTTATGGAACTCATTGATGGAGTTACCTAATGTTGCTATGAAACGTAATACATTCCTCTAACAGTACGTTCTGTTGAAAAATGAAGGTTTGAGGCAATTTGTTTTCTTTGATGAGACATGGATATTCCACGATGGAACTCTACAACATTCTTGGCAAGATTCTAGGGTCAAAAGTGTGAAAATACAAAGAATATGAGATTCAAGGTATTCGGAATTTGTATATCATAGTTAGATGGTGTATCGAAATTATGTTGTCTACTAGATTCATTGTTTTGCATGCTGATCATTCTGATGGATTCATTCCTGGGACAAAATTTGTTTTAATTTCTGAAACTGCTAACAAAGTTTACCATGGAGAAATTAACCAGGATAACGTTCTCCTCTGATTCGATACACAACTGCTGCCTGAATTAAAAAATTGTTATGTATGGATGATGCTACTTATCACAGGACAGGCAATAATAAGGTTTCCACCTCAGCTTTTCATAAGGCAGTAATTCAAGACTGATTTACTAACAATGTGATTTGTTTTGATTATGAAAAATGTTGAAGCTGCAGTTACTAACTAATTTAGTAAAATTGTAGGTCATAGACTTTATGATACATGTAATATATTCTTTGATTTTCAGAAACAAACCAGCCCTAACAAATAAGGCAGATATATTAGCAGAAAGATATGGATATCAAGATCTTTGACTCCCACCTTACATTTGTGTTTTTTATCCAATTGAGTTGATGTGGGATGTAAAGATGTGTGTACTTAGTGAATTGAGAGACATTCGAATTTGAATCTGTATTGTAATTTTTGTTGAAATGTAATGATGTGTAGCGTTTACATAATGAGCAAATGCACAAATACTTTTGTCTCACAAATAAATTAATCTATAACTTCTGGATTTTTTCTTAAACACACCTATTAGAGATGGACAGTAATTGGTTTTGAAATATAGAACCATCAAATGAGAATGAGAGTTTAGAACAGATATAATGTTGAAAGATAAACATCACTTCATTACGTAGTTATTGTGTATTTCCTTTGAATATTCGATTTCTAGCATGAGAACAGTCCATTATAACATTTTAACCATTCAACGGTTATCCACAATCAATGGTAATCCAAATATGATAAAAATTATTGAAAACACTTTCAAAACAAAACAAACGGTCAACCTAACCCAAGTTTTCATCACAGAGTCTTTGTTTTTATTCAGAGCATCACTGAAAAAGTGAAAAACATATGGCAACACGGCTCAATCTGGCGATTTCATACAGGTATCAACCCAGCTGAAATACGCTATATGTCCTGTGCCGTTCGCAAGTTATCGTCCTCGATTCGTGAGATTTCGGTTAGCGTACGTTCCCTCTTCCACAAAATAGAGAGTTGAAGTAATCACAGTATTCACAGTACGTGAGCAGTCCTCACGATCGTATACATAGGTCTTGCAACTCGGGTGGTGGGGGGTGACCCAAACATTGAGGAAATTTTCGTGGTTCTCATGTTTCGCCACCTGCAGCGCTGTCCTCTATTTTCACTTTGTCAGCCAATCACAAATCAGATCCGATCAGCCTTTTGAAAGTAGGAATGATTTTAATTTATTCGAAAGAATTTTGCAAGATATAATATTTCTGTCATTGATTTTATTTACCATTCGAGTCTGAACCGTTTGTTTTGTTGTCAAAGATTAATCACATGATTATACCCCTATGTCCTCCTAGCGGATAATTATGGAAACTTTTTCTTCAAAACTGGTGCCACCCCCCACCACTCAAAATTGCCGTAGATACCAGACCTTATGTATAAGACCGTGGCAGTCCTAGACACGGTAACGTAAGAAATATGACGTTCCTGATATACATCTAAAATGGTGTTGAAGTATTTCATCACGTTAGCACAGAACTCACCTAGGCAGGGAATGTTAAATAATATTAGTAATCTTAACTTCCATGCTGTTTTATGTAGTTTAACTGTATGTCCTGTGCCGTTCGCAAGTTATCGTCCTCGTTTCGTGAGATTTCGGTTAGCGTACGTTCCCTCTTTTAGCACCCGTTAGATAGCGTGAGTCTACGTACACCCCACGATCGTATACATAGGTCTTGCAACTCGTGTGATGGGGGGTGACCCAAACATTGAGGAAATTTTTGTGGTTCTGATGTTTTGCCACCTACAGCGCTGTCCTCTATTGTCACTTTGTCAGCCAATCACAAATCAGATCCGATCTGCTTTTTGAAAGTAGGGATAATTTTTATTTATTCGAGAGAATTTTGGAAGATATAATATTTCTGTCTTTGATTTTATTTACCATTCAAGTCCTAACCGTTTGTTTTGTTGTCAAAGATTGATCACGTGATTATACCCCTATTTCCTCCTAGCGGATAATTATGGAAACTTTTTCTTCAAAACTGGTGCCACCCCCCACCACTCAAAAATGCCGTAGATTCCAGACCTTATTATAAGACCGTGGTACACCCGTAGACCCACAAAATACGAAAACGTGAAAACTTGTGCAATGCGCATGCCCAGATGTCAGAATGAATCCTAACCTGTGTCCTAACGAGTAACGTTACCGTTCGTGGAACATCACTGGATGACTGGATGATTGAAAGAAGATGAAAATGGAAACACAGGGTTTCTAAATCGTCAATATTTTGAAATCGAAATAGTGATATGAGTGCGAGCGATAAAGACAAATCGAAACCAGCGCAACCTAAACATATACCCAAAGATGGTCGTGTTATAATAGCCATTATGAAAGAAATGGGTATCGCAGATTATGAACCAAAAACAATAGTACAACTAACGGAGTTCGTATACAGATATGCCACTTCTATCCTAGAGGAAGCTCGTATGTATGCAAAAAACTCGAAGAAGAAGTTTCTGGATATCGATGATGTGAGGCTGGTGCTAGAGCTAACTTCTGAATCATCATTCACCACTCCTCCACCTAGGGAAGTTTTATTGGAGCTCTCACATGTAAAGAACTATTCAGTATTACCACCAGTGAAGCCTCACTGTGGATTGAGACTACCACCAGATCGTTACTGTTTATCTTCCAGCAATTTCAACTTGAACAGTATCCAAAAGAAACCCAATAAAACTTCTCATGGTATGTCAGGGACATCTGGTATGAAGCTCTCTACAAAATCTAATATCAGTTTCTTGAAAAGATCCAATGCTGGTGTAGCTAAGCAAACTGTCACTATTCCTAAACCTGCCAGCAAAATATTGTCTCAACCACAGAAAACCATCTTGAAACCTAAGATACAGATAACTCAGAATGTTCAGTTAACACCTGCTAATGGAAATAGTGATCCAAACAGTTTGAAGAGGAAACGTGAGGATGAAATTTTTTGATCCAAGTCAAAGGAACTGATCATGAATGATTAGGAAAATATCAATGGAAAGTCAATAGTTCACTTGTGTTTAGAGTGACAAGTTGAATCCAATACAGAATGTAAGAGTCTAATTGGGGAGAACTCTTACAAACAATCCCTATTTTATACACTAGGTCAATTTGTGTCAAACATGTTTCAGGAACCTTCCAATTTCTTTTTGATAAAATTCTATGAATAGTTTCAATGAGTTGTCTTATTTTACAATTTAAAGTCATAAGGGGTTGTCCATTGTGATAAATAGTATGGTTCTAAACTACCTCCTATTTCACTTGTATTTTTAGTACCTACAAAGAATCTTTTTTAAAAAATATCCATGAAATGTATAATTATCAAATTTTATAATCGAAAATTGAAGACTACAATATTAACCACCCCTCTCCTGATTAATGGACAACCCCTTATCTAAATAATAAATGAAAGTGCTCAGTTCTCAGGAACACATTCAATTTCACTGAAAATTACCTTCAAAAGAGAATGTTTGGCATTCTAGTTCAGTTGAATCATTAACCTAAAAAGGGTTATTTGTTCTTTGATATGGATGTTAATGATATTGAAAATATTCAGCAAATATTTCTTTATATTCAACCGCTATTTTATAATGTAAATTGCCAGCACTGCTATATCATGAAGATAAACCTCATGAAACTTGAACAGTTTGTGTTGATACATCATCTATGAGTGAAACTCTATCATTTGGTTGAAAAACATTACCATGATGCAGAGCAGGGCTCCTCCATTTACACATTATCATATCAATAACAAACTGCACCAATCTATTTAATATGCCTGTAAAAACAGATTGATTATAGTATTTTATGAAATATAATAAAATGCCAAAACTATTTGTTAATTCTGACCTGAACATACAAAGATTCCTCCAATTATGGAAGCTAGTCTGGCAAGAAACATGCCCAAATTGTCTCTCTCTTGTTTAACTTCTACCCTCAAAGCAGACACGTCATATTTAAAAAACAGACCTGGAATACCATGACTTCCTTTATCATGATCAATTGGCCTTTGTAGTACTTTGGCACTGTATTGATAAGTGTTGAGTGAAGTAAGAAAGATATTCACATTTGTAGGTACAATTTCAATGAAGTAGTTGAAAAGAGTTTTGCCTGTAAATATTGAAAGTGGAATTCAGCTCTAATTGTGGTTACATGACTCACCATAGTTTCCGATAACTTCATCACCTTCCAGAGGATGAACAATACCAGGACTCGGATCTCCAAAACTAAACTTGTTTATCCTGTGTGAAAAATTATAATCCCTTTCAGACATGAAGGCATTTATGTGTACATGACCCCTGGGTAAATGCAAACTTTTACCTGCAGTTATATGAAAATTACCAGCTACTTTGTTGAGAATGAGACTTCCATGAATTCTGCAAGCATCATGGGGTCTCTTTGGCATCTCACTTCTAGCAGGGAGGTCTCCAAAGTTAGTAGAGAATTGATTTCTCCACAACAGATCCTGAGGGAAAAAGATGAGGTTAGTTTTGTATGGACTCGCTGATTGAGTTACCCACTTTGATGGCATGGTATTCTTCTCTTAGATAGGAATTAAAGTGGCGTTTGTTCTGGAAATGAAGTTGTTGATTTTGAGAGAGTTCAAACCAAGTATCTTCTTCTTCTAGTTGTCCAAATTTGAAAGCATTTTGATTTGTTGAATCCAAAATATCTGCTCCTAGATCTGAATTTGGATTATTGTAAGCTTCTTCAAAGTGTCAAGTGTTCATACTCACAATGGCATGGCATGGCTACAGTTATATCAACATTGATTTTCAACTGTTCATCCAATTCCACATCTGGTGAAAACTTGAATACAAATTTGCTGTCTAGGAAATAGTTGATTTCTAAATATACTAGCCATATTATGATTAGGAATGTTAGGATGGAAACTGCGAAGTTGAAATCAAAGTAAAGGAAAGATAAATTGAAAACTGTGGCAGTCCAACTTACATGTACCACCCACAGAAGAGCTTTCAACGAATGGTTCTTCGATTTTTTGAAATATATCAAACTTCTTCACTTTACTCAGCTTGGAGCCTCTGTACCTCAACATGGTAACTTTTTCTTTTTCCATATTGTGTAATTATTTCTCATCGGTTCAAAAGTATAGGATGGATTGAAATTTTCCAAATATCATATTTATTGTTGACCACGATTTATTGACAAAGTTTGACAACCAGACAATAGGGCATTCCAACGACCTGTCAAAACAAATTCAATATGGTGGGAGTAGGCACACAATGCTTTGTTTACATATTGTTATGTTATAAATTGATCTAAAAGTTGTGAGATTTTTGTTTTTGTGACTGCATCAAAAGATTCTTTATATTGTTTAGAGCTTATTAGTGGTATTCTCACTAAAAAATGCCTGTTACATGCCTTTTAGTCAACTGTGGAAGTCGTTCCAAGGATGATGTAAAATTTTTTTTAGTGCCTGCGGTTTTAGTTTGTGTGAAGTTAGCCACGGAATTGCCAGCCACGGTTTCTGACGTGTGGGAAATCGAATACGGTATAGAGTAAAAACCGTGGCTAGCGAGTCGTTTCGGTCACAGCTTGAGGTGTGTGGAACTTTATGCGATTTGGATGGATGTATACCTGACAACATTTCTGAAAAATCGCAGTGCTGAGAAATTAGAAAAATATACCAGAATTTGTACCACCATAGGAGCGAAAGGGGAGACAAAATTACGCGAATTTGAGTTATAACTTCTAAGCTAGGTCGTGTTCATAAGAAATTCTTGCGTAGGACGATAAGAAATCATCCGAAGAATCCAAAAAAAAATATTACAGAATTTGTACCACCGTAGGGGAGATAGGGGCAACGAAAATACGTATTTTCGTTGCCCCTATCTCCCCTACGGTGGTACAAATTCTGTAATATTTTTTTTCGGATTCTTCGGATGATTTCTCATCGTCCTACGAGAGATTTTTTTATGAACACGACCTAGCTTAGAAGTTATAACTCAAATTCGCGTATTTTCGTTGCCCCTATCTCCCCTACGGTGGTACAAATTCTGTAATATTTTTTTCGGATTCTTCGGATGATTTCTTATCGTCCTATGAAAGAATTTTTCATGAACACGACCTAGCTTAGAAGTTATAACTCAAATTCGCGTATTTTCGTTGCCCCTATCTCCCCTACGGTGGTACAAATTCTGTAATATTTTTTTTCGGATTCTTCGGATGATTTCTTATCGTCCTACGAAACAATTTTTTATGAACACGACCTAGCTCAGAAGTTATAACTCAAATTCGCGTATTTTCGTTGCCCCTATCTCCCCTACGGTGGTACAAATTCTGTAATATTATTTTTTGGATTCTTCGGATGATTTCTTATCGTCCTACGCAAGAATTTCTTATGAACACGACCTAGCTTAGAAGTTATAACTCAAATTCGCGTATTTTCGTTGCCCCTATCTCCCCTACGGTGGTACAAATTCTGTAATATTTTTTTTCGGATTCTTCGGATGATTTCTTATCGTCCTACGAAAGAATTTTTTATGAACACGACCTAGCTTAGAAGTTATAACTCAAATTCGCGTATTTTCGTTGCCCCTATCTTCTCTACGGTGGTACAAATTCTGTAATATTTTTTTTCGGGTTCTTTGGATGATTTCTTATCCTCTACGAAAGAATTTTTTATGAACACGACCTAGCTTAGAAGTTATAACTCAAATTCGCGTATTTTCGTTGCCCCTATCTCCCCTACGGTGGTACAAATTCTGTAATATTTTTTTTTCGGATTCTTCGGATGATTTCTCATCGTCCTACGAGAGATTTTTTTATGAACACGACCTAGCTTAGAAGTTATAACTCAAATTCGCGTATTTTCGTTGCCCCTATCTCCCCTACGGTGGTACAAATTCTGTAATATTTTTTTTCGGATTCTTCGGATGATTTCTCATCGTCCTACGAAAGAATTTTTTATGAACACGACCTAGCTTAGAAGTTATAATTCAAATTCGCGTATTCTCGTTGCCCCTATCTCCCCTACGGTGGTACAAATTCTGTAATATTTTTTTTCGGATTCTTCGGATGATTTCTCATCGTCCTACGAAAGAATTTTTTATGAACACGACCTAGCTTAGAAGTTATAGCTCAAATTCGCGTATTTTCGTTGCCCCTATCTCCCCTACGGTGGAACAAATTCTGTGATATTTTTTTTCGGATTCTTCGGATGATTTCTCATCGTCCCACGAAAGAATTTTTTATGAACACGACCTAGCTCAGAAGTTATAACTCAAATTCGCGTATTTTCGTTGCCCCTATCTCCCCTACGGTGGTACAAATTCTGTGATATTTTTTTTCGGATTCTTCGGATGATTTCTTATCGTCCTACGAAAGAATTTTTTATAAACACGACCTAGCTTAGAAGTTATAACTCAAATTCGCGTATTTTCGTTGCCCCTATCTCCCCTACGGTGGTACAAATTCTGTAATATTTTTTTTCGGATTCTTCGGATGATTTCTTATCGTCCTACGAAAGAATTTTTTATGAACACGACCTAGCTCAGAAGTTATAACTCAAATTCGCGTAATTTTGTCTCCCCTTTCGCTCCTATGGTGGTACAAATTCTGGTATATTTTTCTAATTTCTCAGCACTGCGATTTTTCAGAAATGTTATCAGGTATACATCCATCCAAATCGCATAAAGTTCCACACACCTCAAGCTGTGACCGAAACGACTCGCTAGCCACGGTTTTTACTCTATACCGTATTCGATTTCCCACACGTCAGAAACCGTGGCTGGCAATTCCGTGGCTAACTTCACACAAACGCGGTTTTAAGCCACAGGTTTCTAACGGATAAAATCGAATTGTCTGAAAGGCTATGGGGACGATCTTACTGAATCGATACTAAAAAATCAGAGAGTCTGCAGTGAACATTTTATAACTTTTATTGTATTTACATTGTACATTTTATTCAGCTGCAAATAAAAGTGCACCCACATGACTGCAAACTTCACTGTGTCCAGCCAGTCATGGGCAGTGTGCTGTTAATACACTTTAATCTTTGGCCACAATGCACCAAACGTCCAATGGTTTCTCATTCCCTCTCTGAGAATGTTTGACCTAAAAAAATCGCTGAATAAACAAAAGTCAATAGAGATGAACACAATGTTCTTAACATGTTAAGCACTTTTTGCATAAATGCCATACACATTCGACTGGTCCCCAGCTCTGTGTATAAAGATGGTACTCATGGTCCATGTTTCTGTTTGTTTTGTGGGAATATTACTTCCAGGATCACCCTGTATTTCTTTTCGCCACCAACAGAAAAAAAAGTGACATTCAGACAGATGTGAAAAATATTGATGTACATACTTAATACATGGAATATAACAAAATCTCTTAAAAATTACTGTGAAGAGCACAAACAACATTTGACTATGAAATTATATCTGATCATACAGTTCTAAAAAAAAGTTACCTTTCCCACTACAATGTAGACCCCATTACCACTTTTGTCCCCACATTCACAACAAAACCCGACTCATTTGCTCTTTGGTGTGATAGCTATGGGTGAGCACAAATATGAAACAATATCTATGCTTGGGATATGTGGAATTCCATGAATTGAACTATCTAATTCCTGAATGTTCAATGTATAAGGGTCTACATCATTTTCAACTTCAGCTTCATTCGATATCTGTAAATAGACATTCCATTTCACATATAGGAAACAAACTGTTGTGTAAACAAATTGGATTTTTCAGCTTACCTTTAACCAATATCTGGATTCTCCAACAATAATGCCTTTAAATTCACACTCTGCATCTTAAAAAGTCTATCATCAACAACAAACTCACACACCTTTGGAGATAATGCCGTTTAAATGATTTATTCACAACGAACCAAATGATTTATGACACTTCAAACAGCTGTTTGCCTACTCTCGCCATATTGAATGTCACGTGATTTGGAATGCCTAATTCTGGAGAAATTTGTAGGTTATTCTTCTTGTTTCTTTTATTTGAATGCGACCACTTCTAAAGTTTTTCTCGGGTGAACGATCCACGAACTTATATAACTGATAGATTAGGTGTACCACATCAAGTTTTTGGCTTTAAAATCATATCTCTGACAAAATTTTACGGTTGGTACAATTTTTACAATTTGATGCGAATTATCCAAACAGGTATTGTTTTGTTCACTATAGTATTATCAAATTTTTGATCGAAAAATTTTAGTATATTTCATCGACATCGATCGTACGAAGAGTCACATATAGGGTGCGTTCCATTAAGCGCTCACAACGATCACGACCACGAATTTTGTCGTTCCACTTGGTTTTGTGTGTCATCGAAACGCTCACGCCGACCCACCTATTGAGATGGGTCTTCGTGAGCATGAATCATGACGTCATTCATGACATTTTCGCCACGACCCCAACGATCGTGGTCGCCATGTGGAACGTCTGAATGAGTGTTTTAGGCGTTGTGAGCGCTTAATGGAACGCACCCATAAATAGTATTTTTCGTTTGTTATTCAGTTGAACTCGTTCGGGAAAAAACATCATATGGAGGTTCCTGACCTAAAAAATACACTTATATATGTATATTAGCATTAACATTTCAGCTACACACTTTAGAAATACAGTTATATAAAGTTTATACCTATACGAAGATTTGTTAAGAAAGTTTCCTGTTTTACCACCAGGTGGTATTGAGATTTTTGAATTCGAATAATACAAAATATAAGATAACAGCAAGTTTCAGAAAACTAAGCAACAGTATCTGGATTCCATATGTACTTGGTATTCGATTTGTTGAAATCGTTCAAAATTTGCATTTCTTCATCTGGAATGACGAAGTTCAGATCAATGTTCTCGATGATGTGCTTCACAGTACGACCTTTTGGAATGATGGCGATATTTTGTTGAAGGGGCCAACGAAGCAAAACCTTAAAAAAAGTTCATTTTAAATACCCACATGTTCATTACAGTATAAAAATTGTCGAAAATCCATTTTTTTGTATGTGTTTTAATGTTTATGTTCAATATATATACATATATACAGGGTGATTCACCTAAGTGGTACATTAATCGATTGCAAACATCCATATCATATGGTGTAGACCATGGTAATGGCCTTCGAAGTCTCGATTTTTATCTCTGGGGTTCCAGAAAAAAATGTTTTCAAAAAGACCGATTACTCTAGAAATTGCGCCTGGCTTTCGAAAAATTGTCATATGAAATTGAAAGATCGACTACTGAAGGTGTCCGGAGAAGAATTATTATAACAACATAGACAACATTTTGAAAAATTACTGGTTTTGTTTTATTCGTATATTAGAATATGATTTATAATGTCATATTATTTGTTTCGTAATAAGTTTGCATTGGAATATCCATAGACGAATTGGAGATAGTCACTTCTCAATTGATTAATTTTCAAATTATTGGTCAAATATGAAATTTAGAACCATCCAAAGCACACTTGTGAAAATACACGAGACGAATGAACGTATTTTCACATTTTTGTTGATATTTCTGTGAATATCCATTTTAGCAAAATGACATGCTCATACAAATCGATAGGAAATGAAATTTTGCGTTGTATAGTGTGAAAATTTCATAGTCATTCAATTTGGAATAAGGGAGTTATCGGGATTCGAAATTTCCAGAAAGTAAACTGAAATATCAAACACCCTGTTGAATATTTTGCAACACTTTGGAAGATACCTGATAGAACACTCTTTCAATAATGTGTATGCGGAGATTAAACCTCAAATCTTGAAAATTGAAGACAAAATGGACATTTTAGTTAATCAGTCCATCTGTCCAAATTTTTCGAAAAAATGGAATATCTTGAAAACAAATTACGATAGGAAGAAAATTCAAAATGCAAAAGGTCTAGAATTCTTCGTAGAATTCGTGAATGTGAAAATAAACAGGGTGTTCCATTTGAAAAAACAAAGTTGATATCACTTCCGGTTTAACCGGAACTGACAGCGTATTGAAAATATTTTAGGAAAATAGAACACATCGAGTAGTAGCACCCACCAAAATTTCAAGTTCTCCATAAACTTCTAATGAACCAGTTAGGTGAATCACCCTGTATAGTCCATTCATTCAAGGCAGATAGCTCTGACATATTTGGTTATCATTTGACACTATTAGAGCAGAATAATATGTATCTAGCGTAACTCTCAACTTCTAATTGGTTAAGACATAGCTGGAAACATTTAGGTATCAATTATTATGGGAACACATTGAGTTCACAACGATGCAAAATTCATCTGGAGAGAAGTATTCGATCCGTTAATAAAGTTTGTTGATTCTACTCGAAATTTTAACAAATATTGAAAAAACTGTTTAACGGTTATCCAGTCAATAGTTACCCAATTCTGGTGAAGAATATTTTATGAATCGAAATAATTCTCCAAAGAAATTTGTATGATATACTCAACGTAACTTTTCATTCTTGAGTGCTATTTATAAAAGACGAATAGCACCAATGCACTTTTCGATGAGCTCTAATCTTTCTCATAACAGAAGAATTTTGCAATTCTGAAATTTGATAACGTCTTCTATGTATATATGCATCAAGGTGCATTTTTGATATCTGAAGTTTTTTACTAGAGGCGTCCGTACGAGTATTCTCAAATATATTACACCACTGAAACAAAAATCGCTTATTCTGGGGTCTTAATTGATTTTCGAGCGAATTTGATCTTCCTCATTTGTCTTTGCCCGATGACTGAATGAGAATCATCCGCTTCAGGATATATTCTTTGAAAATCTGATGCGGCCGGGAATGTTTGTGTAACGACTGAAAGCTAATTAAAGCATATTATTCATTTACCTGAGCTGGACTTTTGCCCAGTTTATCTGAGATCTTTTTGATCTCGGGGTTATCCAGAAGATTTTTGTTTCCAGTACCACCAAGGGACGAATAAGCCTGTAGAAGAATATTTTCCTTGTTGCACATTTCCAAAAGATCATCTTGATGATAACTCGGATGCCATTCAACTTGATTGACAGCTGGTTTGAGACCGTGATCGTTTTTCAACAACTCCTTCAAATGCCTCACGTTATAGTTGGAAACTCCTATGCTTTTGGTCAAGCCGTTTTTCACGCCTTTTACCAGCTGTTTCCAGCTTTCGTCTCTCAGTTCGGCGTTTTTCGGATCGGAAACGTTCAGTGCGAACGAAGCAGGCCAATGGATCAAGTACAAGTCTATGTAACCGCAGTCTAAGTTCTTCAAAGATCTTTCTAAGGCTTCGTAGGCTTTCTCCCCATGATCAGCAGGGGCTACAGTAATAAAAATTCATTAAAATTATGTATCGGAACGAAGTCACTGTGAACTTGAATTTGATGAGAACGACAAGAATAGCCTGGATAAAACTGAATAAAATAGAATGAATCGAATAGTTTCTAAGAAGGGATATCGGACGACGTTATCGGAAAAATGAACTATACGTATTCATAATGAATTTTGTCAATTGCGTTCCCATTGCAAAGAACTTAGTAGTTTGTGTTATCGACGATATTTGAAGAGAGTGGAAATAGATATTCAACAAAGTCTTTTTGAAGACACATTCCAAACCTGTGTGAATTATTATCATATCCTCAAACAATGTATTTGGATGATATCACAAGCTCTAATGGTAGTCTGTAAACTTGAAATTTATACACGCACCCATTGTAGAATACCTAATTTCACCAGTACAAATATCGTCAATGTTAATAAAATCAATATTGAATTAACTGATATATTCAATTGCATCCAGAACTTGAAACTCTAGTACTCGAGTGGTCCAGATGTCACACACCACCAGTTTTATTGAAAAACTGTGTTTGCACTTTAGCTGCGCCATCATTTTCTGTTCAATTTATCCCTCAACTATGGTGTTTATCCGGACTACTGGAAAAATATCCCTATCTCAAGTCTGGTGATAGGGAAAATATTTTAAATTACAGAGGAATAAGTATTCAATCCTCAATACCTTAATTAATGGATAAGTTAGTTACTCGTGAGCTTACTTGGACATGTAAAAATACAGTGTGGAACAGTCAAATGAAATAAGTTCGATAACGAATAAATGTGAGCGTATTGGGAAAAACGCGATTTGTATTTTCAGATGCGCATTTTTTCAAACTTTCTTATTTTGAATAAAACCTCCTGTATATTATTAGTTTTTTGGATTTTTTATAAAATTCTATACACAATTCATGTTGGTATCGGCCATTGTCACATGACACACCCTATATAATTTTTTTTTCAGAAAAAAATGCGCAGCTAAAATACAAATCGATGTGTCCAAGCGTTTTTCCCAACACGCTCTCATTTATTCGTTATCGAATTCATTCCATTTGGCTGTTCCACTCGGAACAACAAGCAATATTTGTTAGATGCCTTGGAGAGAGGTATCCAGATAGATTCTGTCTATACGGATTTCTCCAAGGCATTCGATAGAGTTAACCACTTGATACAGACATACAGAACAAGAATGAGGTGACCCAATTGATTCAGAACCTTTTTGTGGTGTAACAAAAGCACCAAGGAAAACATTCAGCAACAATAAGCAATCTCGTGAGTAGTGGAAAACGGCGCCGAGAATGAGAACAAAGATTTATCGCCACGGAGCTGATTGGATAGAAGGATGAATGAAATCACTTAGTGGATTCAAGGGAAAAGACAAAACAGGCACCGGAGTGTATATCGGCACCAAGGAGGAGATAAATAAATATACCTTTCCGCACGGGAACCATACCACGGTGCTGCAAACCGATCTGGTAGCAGTGCTAAACAGTGCATTTTGAGCGATAGAAGTTAGAGCCAGGAGCGCCTGTACATCTGCACGGAGAGCAAGAGCGCTTTTCAAGTTCTTGGAGACCACAAGGTCAAAATTCAGATGAAGGGCAACGAGATCGCAGATAGACTGGCCAGACAGGCACGATCAGAGAGTTTTATAGGTCCAGCAGCAGCCAGCCGGCAACTGGAATTTGCAACTCAGTCATCAGGGAAAAGATTGATGACTGGATAGCGGAAAGTGCAGTGAGACATGGAGAAACGCCCCTGGGTGTAGAATAGCCAAGATCTTCATTAGACCAGATCAAATGAAGAAATGGGAGGAACAACTACTCGTACTGAATAGAAAAAATGTAAAAGCAAATATTGGTATCTTAACCGATCATGGTACCTTGCAGAAACACAGATGTAGAATAGGAGTAGAAGATGAGACCTCAGTGTATATCATCTTCCAATGCCCTGCCCTGCCCTCCAATTTCTAATCCAATGATGAGTTTATCTAGAGGGAGATTTTCATTTTGGATGGAAACAAAATAAAATGTTTCACCAAAGTCACACTTACTTTCACCTTTACAACAAGCATAGACCGTACAATGAATTCTAAAGTCTCTTGATTTGAGAATTCAATCGATCTTTATTGTATTGATGTTATCCAAACATATTTTCCGATGGTTTTCAAGATATCATGACTTTTTCTCGGTAGTTTGAGACATTATTTTTTTCTCATGCACCGCAAATGAAAAATGATTCGATTAAATTTGCGCAACTCCAAAGCAAACTATGCAGAAATACTAGTCGCTACTCATGAAGACAAATTTTCAACTCACATAATTTTGATGTGATAAAAATATCCTTCCGTGTCAAATTGTATTTCGGCAAGAGCTCTTTTAGGGCTTTGCCAATATCTTCCTCGTTTCCATATAAAGTGGCTGAATCTGTGAAAAAAAACAATAGTCAATTCCTAAAGATAAATATTACTTATTTTAATTTACCTATCAACTTGTAACCGGCGCCCAAGGCATAATCAAGCACTTGCTTGATCAGCTCGGTACCCTGTATCTGCCAAGTACCAACTGCAAAAACAAATCGTTAGACAACGCTTTGTACTTTCGTCTAATAACCAGATATTTTCTTACATCCGACCATGGGAATGGAGGTGCCATCATTCAAAGTACGTCGCAGGTCTTTGACAGCTACGGTTTCTTCCAGCAAGGCTGATCTGACGAAAAACACCAGAAACACAGTCGGAACCAAAAGAAGACGCGCCATCTTACTGCCAGCTGAACATCGGCTGAGCTTGGCGAGTGGATCAACAAGAATTTATTATTGACTCGGGCAACAAACAAGTTCAAGGTTATCAACTTTCGTGTAAACACAAACGTATATATTTCTCGAAGAATCCCATTAGATAAGTGATGCACTATCTATATTTTCAAGACCATCGTTTATTGTTGCTGGGCGGTAGAAATTAAATTAAATCGAGTGGAAAATAACAGAATAACTTATTGAGAATTCTAGGTTAGACACACTAGGAAGAAAAAATAGTTTTTCAATAGAGCTGCAATTTAATGAGAGCAAAAGAACATCCAGCAAAAAAATTGAAAGAGCATTACAATTCCTCCTGGAATAGTTTATAGGAAAGCTATCGATATTTTCTTCAATTGACTGTGACGTGATGACGTACTCAATTCAATTTTTCATATTTGAGGTATTAGTTGATGTTTTGCTGGTTTCGCCGTGAAAATAAAATATTATTATTAAACATCAGCAGAACAAAACGAAGATCATTCATTCAAATTGAAGTAGAAAGTTTATTGCTGAAGAACTCTAAATTTGTATATCATGAATTAATAGTCTACATATATGTTTTGGTCTTGAGATCAAATGTTCGAACAAACCACTAATTTAAGCTGAACAATAACCAAATCTATTGAAAAAATAATTTCTACTATCTGCAAAAGTAACTGATAGTACAGAGAACACACCTGAAATATTTGACATGTATTTTTTTGCGGTTGTGTAAATAGTCGATTCGATTCATAGTGAATGTTTTCAGCACCAATACTCAACACAGAATTGACCAACTCCTCAACCCTTCCCGTCACTTTGTATCTGGCATAGGGACGACTGACGAGTGATTCGAACGGTGACAGTGAAAGGAAAGCAATTTCGGAAAATTTTGATGTGTCCCTCTTAATTACGTGGGGTTATTATACATTTGCTTTTCTTGTTTCTCCTATAGATTTCTACCTATACTCCAGCTCACAACGTCCCACGGAACTCCCATTTTGGCCCAATTAAGACCTGAATGTACCGGACTCGAATAGGACTTATGTCCTAATCGATGCATCTAATAAAATGTCCTTGCGGGAATAACCTGATCGGTACATCTTATGAGAAGGATCCTGGAATGACATCTTGGTTATTTCAGAAATTCAGAAAAATTAAAAATAAAATTTCGTCTACAAATGAGAAGATATCTTTTGTGAAGAATCAGGTAGTATCGTAGGGAATCCAAAACGCATTTTCCTCAAACGAAGACCTCATGACGTCTCCGAGTGAAACCCTTAACGTCCCATAAAAGACCTATTGACGTTCACGGTATGAAAGTTACTATAAATTTACATGACGGGACGTCCGTCGAACTTTCATGTTGTGTACGGTTCAATGTGTGAATGAAAAGAGATTTGAGAGATGGCATACGTTAAATGCCTAGAAGTTGTAGGATATTTGTTCGAACATTTATTATAGCTGATCACAAGATTATGAAGTAGGTACATTGTTCATCATCAGTTTAGTTTCAATTTCTATGTCTTAGTCATCATAGTTCATTTTCTGTTTATGTATGGAATAGTTTCAGTTTTTCTGAATATCTTGAAGTATGAATATTAAATCATTTTGATGAAAATTCATTACATCCATCATGGATTAGCAATAAATTAGCAGTTGGTACGAAGATATTAGTAATATTGTGGAATATCTCTGAATTATCAGCATAGGGAAGTAAAAAGAATTTAGACATATTTTTTAAGTAGTAGAATTTTAATGAAATGAAAAAAAAAAACGTTTGAAAAAATTTGATTTGTGATGTGATGTGATGAACCAACTTTTTCGTGCATTCTGTGAATACTTTGGGAAATGTGATTCTTGATGTCAGATATTTATTGAACCTTCAATATTCATAAATAAATTGATGTATATCTCCAAAAATTGGCTTTCACAAAAAAAAATCATGTTTGATTAGTTGCATCTGTCACTTGAATAACTCAAAACGGCCAATTTTAGAAATAGGGAATATGAGATGAATTCAAAAATCGGGTGTATAGATCGCTTCAACTCAGGACTACTTGTTTTTATTTCTAAACTCTATATCGATATTTTTGAGTATGGGTTTCGAATTTTGCGGACATTTGTACGTATAATAACTTCCTCGGTATTAACTGGCCCAGGAATTACCTGTCAATGTTTTCGGCTTTGAAATTGACGTGACAGCAAAATGTTGGTGAATATACCAATAATATTGATCTAATGTGAGAATTAGAGGCAGATTGAGGTACTTCATGAATATCGACATAAAATAACGATCATTAATGTCTGCAAAAAACCTAACGTTCACTTTACCCAGTGGAAACCAAATCCCTATGATTGGAAGTGAGTATTCAATTTGACGAAAAGGACCTTCCCGAGCCGTTGTTTTGAAATAATTTTCCAAGAAAGAAGGATTCTAGTTCGATATAATGAGTCTTGCTGTTTCAGTTGGTACAAACGATATAAATGGCGAAGCCCTGGCCACAGAAGTCTTGGAATTCGCCATAAATACTGGCTACAAACTGATCGGTAATAGTATTTCTCCCTGTCCAATTATCTATTGATCCATCACGTTAGCATATTTCCAGACACATCGCCAATGTTCGGTAATGAAGTTGAAATCGGAAAAGCTCTCAAAGTGGTACTCGACAAACTGAGTAAAACGCGACAAGACGTTTTCATAACCTCGAAGTTACGTAAGCTATCTTGAGATAAACTTCAGCTATAATTCTAACTGTTGCTGTTCCTTCAGATCCCGAAGATCACGGGGAAAAAGCATACAAGGCTATCGAAAAGTCTTTACAAAGGCTAGACTGTAAGTACCTCGATTTGTACTTAATCTCTTGGCCTGGAGTGTACGGGGTGAGTTTAAAAGGTTTCGAACTTTTGGTTGACAAATGGATTTTTTTACGATAGGTCTTCTAATGAAGATTTCTTTCATGAACTTGTGTGTTGATGAACATTCATCAATTAGTGAATATTATTGTTCAATCCACACCATAGATATAGAAATAAATAGATAACGTACTATGTATAGCGTGTATGCTAAAAAAGTAAAGAAGGTAGCGCGTGATCTCAGCTCCGCCCGTTTTTTCGCACTCATTGGCACAAAATCTATAATCCCATAGGACGTGAAGCTAATTTCATCATTTTCAAACAACTTTTCTGTTGAAATCTTTTTTTTTTGAACAATTGTGTTAATGTATTTTGTCATTGATTTTTTATGCCACGAGATATTCCATTTTTTTTTTTATAAACCGAGCCAAATGAGATATATTTAATACACTCCTATTTCATTTACTAATTCGGGAAAAAAACTTTTCATCCAGTGCTTCTCAAAAGTCTCCTTTCCTACTCTTATCTTTACAAGAACAATTATACAAATACAAGTGAAATTTTGACAGTTTTCAATGGCTCATTAGTAACAATTATAAGTCGATTCACAGATTTGGAAATCAATATCTACAAACAAAAACAAAATTAGTATCATTGAATAGGTTTTTTCGATACATTTTAAAAGAAGTGTCGCTTGCCGTAGGCTTCAATTTAAAATTATTGGTTACAATGGCCTTGTGACGTCATCTTTGCCGATTTTGTCATCTATCTTCACTAGGAGGGAAGTTTGCAACTTCAAATATTCAGTTTTCAAATTTCACTTGTTCGTTTGTTCAGTTTGATTTTTGCGGTGACATGAAATTTTATTCCTTGACGAAAATAATACTTTTGACCGTGAACTTCTAATACTAGCATCTAGTTTTGGTGTATTCTCCCAATCAATAATAGAAAAACTTCAACCAGAAAAATATACTTTATTGGCTCAATTTATTCAATAGACATATATTTCACATAAACTGTATCTTGTGATTCGAATCTTTACTTCTGTTAAACCCTTTCAATCTGAAATTCAAATGTAAAACTCGGTAGCAAAACACTTTGCGCAAAAATGATGGCAACACGGTTCTATCGAATCATGTATGCCTAAATATCTCATCAGATCCATGACAATCGAAAGTACAAGGTATTTTTTTTGAGGACCCAAAAATATGTTGTGAGAAAATGTATATACCAAATAGAAATCGGTGGAATTATTGATGAACTGTCTCGCTTATAAATAATAATAATAATAATAATAATAAATTGTCTTTATTTATATCATTACGATACAAAAAGGCGGAATTCAGCCGCTGCACATCATGTAGATGTCAGAGACTGCTCTTCCATTCAACCCTACAAAAATAATCAGAACGTATGCTCAGTTTACATAGCCAATAAATACTTAGTAAAATTTAAGTATCAAACACAAAATATCAATATCGAACATTGAGTATCGAATACTAAGCATTAGATATTAAACTTCAAACATTAAATACCATATATCAATCATCAATTATCAAGTATCAAACACAAAATATACATTAAACATCAAATGTTGATGATAAAAACAAAAAAAAATTAAGTTATGCCACATGAGGTTTGAAAGTGCAATTAATAATCAGAACGTAAGCTCAGTTTACATAACCAAATAAATTACTTAGTAAAAATTAAATATCAGACACAAAAAATATCAATATCAAACTTTGAGTAACAATTACTAAGTATTATATATTAAACTTGAAGCATTAAATACCATATATCAATTATAAGTATCAAACATAAAATTAGACATTCAGCATCAAGCACTGAATAATTATAATAAAAAAAAAAAAAAAAAAAATGCCCAACATGAGGTTTGAATATGTGAATAATCCATCATCATGCATTCAACACGAAAAGAAGGAAAAGATATTTACATAATATTAACAATCGTGAATTTCAAGTAGAGAGTGAAAGGGTGAAACGGGTGAAATCTGGAAAACGACGACACAAGAGGAACTATCAGTTTTGTTGTAGTTGTGACCATGGTGCGATATATTCTGAGTCACCTATACTGAAATAGTACCTTATTTTATATATTTTCTCAGTATGGATTTGAATTTGCCGATACTCAAAGCCTTCAGCGAACCTGGGAGAGCATTATACATTTTGGCTACATTATATGAAAAGGAACGTTCGAATATAGCAGTGCTGTGTTTTGGGGGTGATATGTGAAATCGATACCTTGTTGTCAATGAGTGTATATCTTGTCGAAATGTAATTTTTTTATGTAAATATTCTGGAGTTTTTTGTAGAATAAGCTCATGATAGTAACAACACGTATGTAGAAACCATCTTTGACGCATGGTCAGCCAATTGGATTCCCTTATTTTGTGTGAAATAGAGTTACGCTTACGGATTCCATAAATATATCTGGCACAAGAGTTCTGGACATATTGAATACGATTTTGATCATGCACGGTTAAACATGGGTAATATACAATGTTAGAAAAGTTGAAATGGCTCAACACCAAGGAATCGCATAAGATCTTCTTCGTTTTTGCGTCTAGGATTCGTGAAAAATTATAGAGTAATCTCAAATTGCCATATGCTCTTCTAATGCACGTTCTTACATGATCTGTGAACCTTAAATCTGAATCTACAGTGAGTCCCAAACTTCTAGCAGATTCTACCAGTTCTATTGGTTCCGACTGAATTGAGAGGTTAAGATATTCTTTGAATTGATTTCTTTTATTTCTATTACCAAATAATAACATTTTGGATTTGGAAGGATTTATAGTTAAGCAATGTTCAGTAGATGCTCGTGCCAGTGAGCCAAGATCATCATTAATAATTTCACATGCTTCGAGAGTCTCTGCACTAGTGAATGAGTGATATATTTGAGTATCATCTGCATAGTAGTGTGCTACACAGTTTGATAAGAATGAAGATAAATTAGATGTATAGATGGTAAATAGTAATGGGCCCATTATTGAGCCTTGAGGTACTCCTTCAGTAATATTTAGTGGGGCTGAGAGTTTTCCATCATATTTAACAAATTGAATACGATTATCCAGATAGTTTTTAAGCATAGCACATGCACTGTTGGTGAATCCGTTAAAATGGAGTATAGCTAAGAGCAATTGGTGGTTAATACGATCAAATGCTTTGGAATAATCTAGCAGTACAAGTACTGCTAGATTACCCTTATCGAGTGCAGATAATAAGTCATCTGTTACATGCAACAGAGCAGACGCACAACTATGTTGGGGTCGAAAGCCTGATTGATTTTCTGGAAGAAGTTTATAGTAATTTAGATATTCTCTGATTTGAATGTTCATAATTTTTTCAAGCAACTTTGAGAGTGTAGGTAAGATACTTATAGGTCTTAAGTCCTTCCAATCTTTTGGTTTTTTTATCTTCGGTAGTGGTAGAACATGAGCAACTTTCCAGCTATCCGGAAATGTTGAGTTTTCAAGGCAAACATTGATAATATGTGTGAGATGAATTATCATGCTGGGACAGCAAAACAATATCATCTTCAAGTTGATGTTATCTGCACCAATCGCGTTGGACTTTATATTGAAAAGTTGTTCTCTCACAGCTTCAGGTTCAACCATTCGAAAGAAAAAAGTGTCTGAGCCGTATTTCACATTGTTGTTATAAAAATTTAAAGCTTTTTTGTCAGGAATACCATTATCCCGAGCGGGACGCACAAAGTTATTATTTATTTTATTAACATCACGTAACTCTAAGGGTAGCTCACAATCACTTTTATGAGGGTTGAGGTTCATATTTTTCAAGGTTTTCCACATTGACTTAGAATCATTATTACTAACAATATTTTGAAAGAAAGCCTTTTTTTCTCGCTCAGTCGCTGAGTTACTATAATTTCGCATGTCCTTGTAGGATACCCAATCTGCATCACTTTTGGTTTTTTTGAACTTAGTTAAAGCTTTATCCTTCAGACTAATTATTTGTTTTAAGTTATGTGTCAACCAAGGCGCTCTCTTTTTGGTGATTCTTGCATTTCTAACTGGTGCATGTATATCAAATAAATGCAACAATAATCTGTTAAGAACTTCAACCTTTTTGTTAACGTCATGTATGTAGAAAATTTGATCAAAATCGAGCTCATTGTAATTTATCAAAAATGCGTCTTTATCGATTTTATCAAATTCTCTATATGAGTAAAATAAGGGACCACTGGAAGCAACATTCATGTCTATTGAACAACTGACTAGACTGTGGTCAGAGAGATTGAGAAGATCAAAAGTCTTACACTCATTTATCTCTATATTTTCAGAATAAAAAAATAAATCCAAAAGTGAGGCATGATTTAGACCGACTCTGGTGGGTTCGCTTACAGCTTGTACAAGTCCAAAACTCGAGACAATAGCATCCAAACTTTTATAATTAAGTGAGATGGGGTTCAAATAATCTATGTTAAAATCACCTCCACAGAAAACATTATCAAATTTCGGGGATACTTGGCTAAGAACTTCTTCAAATGACTCTAAGAAATCCGAAACTGATGTATGTGGCGGCCTATAAATTACACCAATACAATTACTTACTTTATTACAGGAGAAAGAAATCCATATTTGTTCGGAAGCAATATTCGTACCCATCAGGTTTAACATATCAGCGTGGAACGATAGCTTGATGTAAATGATAACTCCGCCGCCCCTACCTTGCAGCCTGTCTAATCGAAACATCCTATATCCTTCCAACATAACCATACCATCCTCAATTCCTTCATGTAGCCAGCTTTCTGTTATTAAAATTATATCATAGTGACTGCTCCTCACATATTCGCCAAAACCAATGAACTTGGGCAAAATCGACCTAATATTAAAAACTGCTATATTCAATTTGCCCATTTATACAATATATGAGACATAATAAAGCTAGGAAACAGTATAAATATATCGCACCAATAAATATAAATCATTTGATCAAATATCATCAAGATCATTTTCACAATTAATAACAATCGCTCTTGCACCATCGGATTTCCGTATATAAATTGTACCATATTTCACCCATAAGTACTTGATATTATTATTTCTCTTATAGTCCTTACATTTACTCAACAATTTTTTTTTAGCAAGAGTCAAGAACTCATTGACATATATTATGTTCGATTCTCTAGCCAAGCGTTTAAGTGAGATGTCCAAGTTATTTGTAGAAAAATCCTTTTTAATTTTTCGACATTTTAAAAATTCATCTCTGTAGCACAACTTTGTGAAGGTAATATTCAACACCGATCCACTGTTTTTGTCAATCCGATAGCAGTTGGCAATATGTGATTCTGAAATTTTCATTCCAAGCGCCGATCCGATCAGCTGTACAGTTAAAAAAGGGTTCTCATTAGCAGGTTTAGGTACACCAGTGACCTCCAAACAATTGATACGGCTACTCTGTTGAAGATTATCTATTTTAGTACTCAACGAATAATTTATGTCTTTCAGGCTTCTCGTAACATTTTCCAGCATTTCAATTCTTCCTGCATGGTCAGAAATGTCCGCCTCTAGTGCGGTATCTTTGGCTTTTAGGTTATTGATATCCTGGTCATATCTCTCCATTTTCACAAGAAACTGATTCTGTTGTTCCATTATAACTTTAAGGCTATTCTGAATGTCAGTTATAGCAGTTGAGTCTGTTAGTATAGTCTGCTTATTACTAATTACCTTTGCATTGCAAGTAGAGCATAACCAGATTGCGTCTCCGGCATTAAATGATTGTAACTGGTCCTCATCAACTTCAACACAATTAATGTGGAAAACTTTTCTACAACACTTGCAATCAAGTTTATGTTTCGACTGTGGACGTCCTCCACAAATATCACAGTTTGACATTTTGATAGTCTCTGGTTATAGGTATATGTGTATATTAGCTTGCTTACTGTTGACTATTTTGTAATTCTCAAATATCTCCTTACGTGGATAGTGAACTATGTACAATTCATGTACACTAGCTAGATGAATCACTCACAGTAGCTAGGCAAAACTTCCAAAATTTACATGCACTATTGCTCTATGGAATTTTAGTTTTTATCAGAGCACCTGAGCACACGACTTTACCGGTTTACAGCGTTGCCGAATCCGAATAGGTTGTCAATTTGGAAACTTTCAATGCAAATATTTCTGATACTAAATGAGTAGCGAGGTACTATAATACAACCACCATGTGATGTTTATGGATGTACACCAACCCCAGAATTTCAAATGGCGTCCCTTTTTGTGATACCTTCGATTAAAGGTCTTTCGGAGTAGAGATCACCTGCACGAGAATCTTCCCAGAATTTTATACATGGTCAAAAAAAGGTTTAACTCAAATAAAATAAACTCTGTTTTATAAAGTGCTATTGTATTCAATAGATGCTCAGAATGCATTCTATTTTGGGCTAAAAAAAGTATAATCTTCTTTCAAACCCATTTCTCACATTTTGAAACACTTTTCTTGGAATAGATGCAATTTCTGTAATAATTCGTTGTCCAAGATCATCGAGTGAAGCAAAATGTGAGAAATGACTTTGAAAATAGGTTATACTTTTGTTTAGCCAAAATAGAATGCATTTTGCGCACTTGATTAAATAAAATAGCACTTTTTGAAACAGACTTCAGTTTATTTAAAATTCAAGGTATTACAAGAAGGGTAGGGGTGACTCACCCTATAACCAAAATATGGTGGTTGTAGTTCCCTCTACCTATATAACACCTGTACTTAATTGTGCTCCTCTGCCTTTTTTAGTTCCAGATATATTTGTATTGCAAGTTTTGAGATTGACACCGTGTATTTGTTCCTTTCTGAATAAGTTCTAATTCATGTCATTTTTGTTTCCCAATGGAACACCCTGTATAAACTGTGTGTTATTTCTACCTATTCAGCTGAGTAAGTCAAGCAAAGAAAATGCCTTGCAACGTGATAAGAGTTGGCAGCAAATGGTGAAAGCTGTTCAAGACGGGTTGATCAGAAACATTGGGGTCTGTAACTACACGCAAAAGCACCTGAAGGAACTCCTTCAGCGAGATCACGGTATCAAACCCTGCGTTAATCGAGTGAGGTTCCCTTTCATTTCATCCCATATTGAAATTTATATATAGACAAAGTTCACAACCGTTACGAGTTAGATGAAATTGATGCTTGAATATTCTCTGTCATAAATTATCAACTATTGATTTTAGTCAACAGGATCACTGGATAATTTCGAATGATAGAAGAATTAACTAGGCTGTCCCGATTTATTTTCATATTTTTGAGTTATATTTCAACATTCGTTTCATAGTATTTCTCCAATATCCCCAGTTGCAACCAAACAATAATGAATTATGTAAAATCTATTTATTTATAGATAGATATAGTTCTGACCATTCCCGACTAACCAGCTGAACTTTTAATTGGTTGGGAAACAGCTGGGAACATCGAGGCATCGATAATTATGGAAACACTTCACAGTGACTTCCCAGCAATGCTAAATTCTTTCGGAGAAAAAATATTTATTCGCCAATTGAGTTTGTTCATGGCTTTATGTTGTTGATTAAATAGTTTGTACAAGAATGAGATCCATTTGATACTGCAGGAAAAGTAACAGGAGATCATATCGTATATATTTTTTATATGAAGTATTGTCTCATGATTATTTTATA
Source organism: Plagiodera versicolora (assembly GCA_037013635.1). Classification (NCBI taxonomy): domain Eukaryota; kingdom Metazoa; phylum Arthropoda; class Insecta; order Coleoptera; family Chrysomelidae; genus Plagiodera; species Plagiodera versicolora. The sequence goes on along the minus strand of CM072991.1, from coordinate 1,791,396 downwards.
GATCAGTTGGAAATATCAAAAGTTGTCTATATCTGAAATAACCTATTCATTCATTCGATGGGAAATCTTTAATCTATAGTAACGCAATTATATTTTTATTGGGGATAATTAAATTGAAATAGTAGTTTTCATTTTATGTTCTTGTTTTGATCAATGCCCAACGCATGGAAACACTTTGTCTTGACAATTTTTATACAGGTTGTTTCACAGTGGATGGAACATTAGAAGTATCTGGAGAACAGAAAGACAGATCATTTCGAAAATTTGTGGGCTCTCTGTTCTCCAGATACTTCCAAAGTTCCATCTACTGTGAAACACCCGGTATTTCCAAATTCAACTGATTTATTTGATCTATAGAAGATCTACACGTGAATATGGTTGAAGAGTGAAGTTCTCAAATGTTCTTGATCTAATCAATAAAAATAAACATTCGCATCAATCGTAAAAAAATTAATTAAACAATACGTTTGGCATCGCAGCAAATTGTCGTAAAGTGTAGAAGTAGCATTTTATTAGCAGTATATTATAAAATTAAGTATTTACACTTATTCACCAGGTGTAACGTAACTATCAACCTAAAATAAAAAGGTTATATACCCTTCATCGTGCACTCACTTTATTGAAAGATGTTTAAAAAAAAGATGCTTTATTCATTGGTATTATTGAGAAAATGCTCAATGTTCACTTGTTTTGTTTTGACACTAATAGGGACTACCGACCAATCTGTTTGATATTATCTACTATTTCATCACCTTTCTCCAATTATGGAGCTGTTTTCCATTTCTTATCGTTCACCTGTTTTATTTGAATTGAATATTTGCTTCCTTTTTTTCTGAATACTCACAATGATTTCAAAATATGTCATTACAATTTTATATCAGCTGCTATAATATAATCATAGAGCAAATGATAGCACTGATATTTCGTAACATTTTCATATCCACTGGATGTTCTATATTATGAAGATATAACTGACCAAAAACTTCATCATCCAAAAATCACATGTTACCATTTGCCACGTACAATTTGGAGAATCAATTTCATCATATATAAGATATTATATCTTGTTGATTGATAAAGTGCCTTATAACATCTTATCCGACAAATGTTTTTTTTTTTAATTTTGGGTTGAATGTTTTTGGGAGATAACTCCTTTCCAAATGGTCATATTTTTTAGAATTCCGTGTACAGTAAATGATATAAATAAGTTTGTGTAATTTTTAATCCTTCAAGTGAGCTTTTGATTTTATATTTTTGATAGAAGGTCAATTTTCTGAGCCTTAATCCACATGAGCTTGACAATGTTGGCGATGAGATAATTCTTCAGAGGACCAGTTAAAATTGATTCAATGTCCTCCTTATTTTGCTATCCGAATAAAAAAAATTGTTATTGAGTTTGAGGCACTATTCATTTGTTCTTACAGATAGAATGGCATCCTTTTTGCCACGACAAAAAATTACGTGAATTCTGCCAGAAAGAGAACATTTTGGTTCAGTCCAATCTAACTCTCGGAGGACCCGATAATAACGACCTTTTGGAGAACAAAGATGTCGTTAAGATAGCTCAAAATTTGCAAAAACAGCCAGCACAAGTATGAATTTGCAAATGAATTAACCTGCTGATGTTTTTATGATTTATTTGATTTAGGTATTGTTACGATGGGCGCTTCAACTAAACGTGGGGGTCATACCAAAATCGACTACGAAGAACTCCATTGCCAGTGATTTCGATCTGGACTTTGTTATTCCCGAATCTGACATGAAGACGCTGAGCAATTTCAAGAAGAGAATTCGATATGATTGGGACCCCAATGAAATAGCCTAAAAGAATTGTTTGGCTTGAAATTAATGGACACCCAAGATGTTGTTTTCCTTGTAATTCGTTGTTAGATGACATATTCAATTAATCAAGTGTCAGATCGATACAAGGTTTATTATTTATCTATTATTGAAGGGGTCCACAGGATATACGCTGCAGCCAACTTCTTATCGTCCTTTTCCTACGATCTCTAGGATTGATGAAATTTTTGAGCTACTTTTTGTAGTATTTTGATACGTTTTCTGATGCAGGATGTCTCCTTTCGTGAGAAGTTTTATATGACAAAAAAAGCCAAGATCTAGTTCTGGATCAAGGTAGGGTGTAGCTGAGCCCTCCCTAGGTAGTTTTTGACGTATCTATTGAAATGGAGTGGTGGGCGGTGATTTAAAGTTCTTTCAAATGAATAGCTGTAACTTTTGAAATACTTATATGATCTAGTGAGAGCCGAATCTCGATATCTCATTCCTAGTCAAAATATCGGAGAATGGAAATTTTGTTATCATAATACCTGATGATTTTATTCGTTTCATTGACTATCGATATCAAAAGCAGTGTATTACAAAAAATTGCTCTAATAAAGGTCAAGTTCAGGGTGTAAACATGTAGTATATAAGCTTACTAGCTATATTTCTCTCACTTTCAAAGTTTCAGATTACGCCCCTGACGGCTATCCTGGAATATTCAAAATAATTTCCAGGGTTTTCTCTTGGCCACTTTGGTGATAAAATCTTAGACTTAAAGTAAATTTCAATAAAATCCATAAGAACATGAAAATCTTTTACCTAATCAATCTTGAAATTTTAATTTTTTCATAAGCATTCATGTTGAATGTTGTAGTTGATTCGATACAAAATCACAAAAGTTACGGTCCTGCCGAGTCGACATTGAAACTGGAGCTTTCAGATTGGTTCTACAATTTAGGCGCCATATGTTCAAGGCCAGAATACGAAAATAAAACATGATTACATAATGACACTCACAGTGGGATTCATTCGAACTAGAGTATTTTGTTTAATATCTATACGTCTGTCGTAAAAAGAGCTACTAGATTAGTTGCCTTTTACAGAATATATTCAATTCAAGATCAATTATTTTTTCTTATGGTAATCAAAATTGTTTATTCATCGTTGAGATGGTACTTTTTATTTCATTGCAATGGGCATCGTATTTTTTAATTATTGGATAGGCTTTCATTCTTTGTACTTCATAGTTTTATTCAACTGATAATAGCGTTAGGACGTCCAATTAACGTCCAATGATCGTCCACGAACTTTTGGACCTGAACTGGACTTCCAATGGATGTCACGTTAGATTGTACGTCCCTTTCAAATAATAAATCCCATATCCAATGCAAACGAATACTCTTTACTCAAATATTTTTTCTTTACTGAAATAGGAATAACTAGCAACAGAACTGACAAATGACAATCACGATTACAGTTGAACCAAAAAAAGCGTTGCGAATTTTCAAGATCCGTCTCTGTTGTTCATTACGCTCTGTCCTCATCTATAATCTCTCCATCTCAATGTTTACGATCTAGCGGCACTGCCGGCACTTGATTCTTCGGCATTTTGGTGTTGGAGTTCACGTGGGTAGCTACAAAAAGTTGTGGATTATTATTCCTTTGAAAAATCCGCCTTCAATTTACCTTGAACTACCCTTAAATTGTTTTTCAAGCTAAGGCAACGAAACGTAACCTCTACGTGACAGTGACAGTGGACATTTGCAAAGTAGAGTGAAGTTTTGTTTGCATCTGTTCATCAAGGTTGTAAATTCGCTTATGTTATAAATTCTTGTATTCGAGTTTTCGTCTCGAAACCGGTAAGTTAATGATGACTTGTTTTTTTTTTCGTTTGGTAGTAGGAAATCGGTATACCTAATACACGCCTTTTTTAATGCATATCTACTATTTCTAAAATCACCGATTGTTATTCAAATATAATTTACCTCCTATGTCTGTAGAGTTCTGAACATATGTATCCATAATTTACTTTGTTTTGAAAAATCAATTTTTTTAAAACTAGAAGAGAATTTTCTCAACTGCGTCTTATGGATATGGATAGAAAATTGGGAGTGAAATCACTATGACTACAGAAATATCGATTGAATCCATCTCATACACCTACAGAAATGCACTTTTATTTTCTGTACAATGTGGACAAATTTCAATGTTTTCTTTGGTTTATTCTTAACTATTAGAGGGGCATAAAAAAAATAGATACGAACGTACCTTTCGAAGCGGATTACAATAACGTTGGTTTTTATTTTATTACAGTCGTTATGGGGGAAACGTTGAGTAAAGATATTCAACCGGAGGAGGTGAGTGTAAATATATTGAATGACCTAATAACGTAGATCTTCAGTCCAGTGTACTATGAATAAACAAGGCACTGTGCGATGGCAACGTGACCTTGATTTGTAATTTTAGAACAGTATTTGATACGCAAAAATTTATTCCTGCTTGAATGCTTATAGTTTCCTAACTAAAGGGTGCGATCAGCACGTATCAATGATCTCTTTATACACAAGATATTTTAACATTCCATACATGAATATAACAAACTCGCAAAGATAAATGAATATTTTGGGAATGATTATGTATGATTAAGCTTTAAAAGTTCACATAAGGCAATCACTTTATGTTGTGCTAAGAGTGCGACCAGCACGTATCAATGATCTCTCTATGAACAAGATATTTTTACATTCGATACATGAATATAACAATTAACAAACTCGCAAAGATAAACGAATATTTTGGGAATGATTATGTATGATTGAGCTTCAGAAGTTCACACAAGGTGATCACTTCATTTTGTGCTCATAATTTGGATAATTATATTTGACATGACAATTTTTGAATTGTAACTATCCCAATATGTTCTTTTACATTAATTTGGGTGTTTTTTTTATTCAGCTTTCGGTATTCAAAAAATTACCGAATGCTACACTGCTGGATCAGATTCAGATACCTGAGAGACCCGAAAATAGAAAACACACCGATCCCAAATTCATAGTAGTTTTCGCGGTGGTTCTCATAATTCTGGTAAGTAGCTCAATGGTTTACAGAGTGAATCATTTCAGATTCATATATGAGTATAAGGGTTATTTGAATACGTGATTTCTCGTTTGATTTCAGTTTCCTTTTCTGATTTACACCCTGATCTACTCGGACATCAACAGATTTGCAGGTTATGATCAATGTGGAAACATATGTGGCAAACAAAACCCGAAACAAGGCAATATTGGATGTTCTGGACAAAATTTTACTCGTCTACGGTACGCGTAAAGAATGAAATAATAAAAAAAAATGATTTGAATGAAACAAAATGAGAAATGAACAGTATGTTATTGAATATTGTAGATATAATAACGAGTTTTCCGATTGAAAGTTGTACGAGATTTGTCGAATATTTTAGGAAGGGTCATGAGAACGTGGTTTCTGGAGATGTTTTGCAATATTTTCGTGAAGTCGTGAACCACAACAAATAGAGAAAAATGAAGTTCGATGTCAGACTAGGCGTACTTTCAATAGACACTATACGAGTTTACGGCTGATTTTATCTTTGAAAAAGTTACGAAATTGAACGACAATACCATGCTATAAAAATACGATAAATTGAATTCGCGCTTACCAAGTGATATCATGCGCAGTAAACCATCTCATACAGGACCGGCCTGGCACCTTAGGAAATGCCGGATTTTCCCACTCAAGATCATGGCGTTATTGAAATCTAACAAAAACTTTCTTGTTGTAACCATGTTACATACTTGGCTGTCTCTGGGCCTGACAACTGCCTCACATGCGTTATTTATTGTAGCTGGTATTTATATTTATGCTTATATTTTCGAGTATGTCTCAAATACTGTATTCATACCATTTTGATATGTACAGGGTCGGCAAATTTCGATATTTGTATAGGGTAGCTCGGTGAATATAACAGATGCGAAAAAAATTGAGGTCGCATCCTCGATCTCTTTTTTCGAGGTACTGGCGAAAATAAAAATTGGCTATAATCTTTCATTTTCATAATTCATAGTCCAGAAATAATCTACTCCATCAACTCTTCAAATTGTAGTCTAATAGTAGGTCAACGCTAAAATATCCAGTTTGAAACGAGGATAAAATAGAAGATAAATGATCAGAGAACATGACATGAATTCTCACAAACACACTGATGCCAACTCTGGTGAAACACGCAAAATACTAGAAACACGTTTGAGAATATTTATAGGAATTTATCTCAGACATGCTCTGCTGACCATGCGCAGGCGCAGGAAAACACAGAACCGTATTTTCGGGACTTGCAATTTATCGTAAAAATATTTTGCGCATCATATTGCATTGTCGTTCCATTTTTTATTATATAGATTTGAGTGTTCCAGATGAAGTAAAACGGAATTCCGTGCCGTACTTGGTGCATCCGTGATACAGGGTGCTTCACGACGAAGTGTACATATAGTCCAACCAGAAGAGCTATGGACTGAGATCATTCCATATCTGATATTAAAAAATGCCTTGTTGCGTTTTTGAAGAATATACAGGATGATATTCGAAAATATGTGAATTATTCTACGTTGAATATACCGGGTGATTCTTCAAGGTGACTCGCCCCTATAACTTTTTTATTATTGGACAAAATTCGGGGGTTGTGTATTATATGTCAATTCGCATTATTTGACGTATTCACTTGCTTTGCAGTACTTCCGGTTCGACCGGAAATGACCTCAACTTTCGATTTTCAAATGGAACACCCTATATATTTTTACTTATTTCGATCGAGGATGACATTATCCATCCAACAAAACTTTGTTTGTGAATATTTGACGTATGAAAGAATTTTTATTTCAATTTAGGTATTGGGATTCTTGCAATTATTGAGAAAGATAGTGAAAATAAAGTGGAAGTGTGTGGTATCAAATTGTTCGTAAGAAAATGATCTTTCACAAAAACCCGACGAGCCACCCTCTTTCCATTTGAAAAAATCGAGTTAACTGGAAAAAATGATATTTGTGACATTGAAAAAATTATTGAAACGACTCTGAAGTCATATGCCTCAAAGTTGTATTTTTCCCATGTCACTTGATCAAAAAGGAAGCGTTTCAATCGATCCATGGCACGCTAGATCGAAAAATAAAAATTCCAGTCCATAGCTCTTCTGGTTGGACTATATGTGTACAATTCGTCGTGAATCACCCTATATAGAATAACATGTTCAACTTTCTCATTTTGTTTAATTTTTTAATCCCCAGTAGATTGAATTCACTGCTGAAATTTCCCTTCACAATGAGGATGCGTCATAATTTCATGAATTTAGTGGGGTGCGTTAATTTTCAGATACTTACAAGTCGATTCTAATTCTCTTGAATTGCAAGAAGACTTTTTATCCACGCCGAGAAAATGCGTTGCCAGTTGTCCTGATACCCAGTGAGTAACGCAATTTTTTCCCATTCAACAATCTGAAGAATTTTTTACATATTCTCATATGAACTATTTCAGTCAAGAATTATTCAACCAATGCTATATGAGGAGTTTATCTCGAAAAAACCGCCAAACACTTGCTGCATTCAATGAAACTGACGCAGACGTCATGATCGTCGACAATTTGACCAATTATCTGAATAAACATGTATGGAGAATCGTACTTTGCTGTTTCTTATCACTGGGTGAGTAACAACTAATTTCCACACAGGACGTGTACATCCAATGGACGTCTGATTCGGTCGTGAAATTTGCAGAGTAATATGGATCTGAATTATTTTTCTATGCGACTACTCTATATCAATAAGTGTCATTACGTTCGCTAGAATTAGAATATTTTTCGTACACAAAATGAATAATCTAGTTTTTGAACAAGAGGAGGTTATTTGCGACCTGGGAGTAAAATTGATAAAGAAATGTGGTATCGAAAAGTCTTAGAATTCTGGGTTTTTTATCAAGAATTTTTATTGATTTTTCCATTGAAAAGATAAAACCTAATATTATGTTTTCATAAGATCCACTTTCGAGTATTGTTCGGTTATATGGAACTCATATCATAATGTTAACGTCGATTGAATTGAGAGTTTCAAAGAAAATTCTTGGGGAATTGTGCTTTTCAATGGGTATTCAACAAAATGAATATGATTATAATCAAATCCTAATATTGAATTTGAAATCGTAAGAGGATAAGAAAATGTTATTCTTCAAATGACATTGAAAACGGCCTTTTATTCTGTAAACTTTTTGTTTAAAACCTGACCATTGAAAAATATTAATTTTTTCCCAATGCAAATTCACAAAATATTGCAATTTGGGTTATACCTGCATAAGACCATCAAGTATTCTGTCGATAAACTGGATCTCAGTTTCAGCATACAGGGAGGCTCAGAAGTGAGTGTCATCCGGGCACTCATGAAAATGACTGCAACTCCGTTTTTTTAAATGGAACACCCTGTATATTATCACTTATTCGAAAAGCTTTAACATTTTCCATTCTAATTGAGTATACTTTCCCCATACCTATCTCGTACAGTTTGTTGGTTATGATCACTTATGTTATAAATTCGTTTTCAATAAAATAAATATTAGATAGTGCTCAAGATAGTAGGCTATGAACTTCATTCTGACAGAAAACTAACTTGTTATTTCTTCATTGTCATCCTGTATTCAAGTTGCATGGGTGTAAGAATACTATGGCAGAAAATAATTACTTGAATGCGGTTTAGATGGATTTATTCATCATTTATGGTCGATGTAACAAGAATATCAGAAGAACATGCAGAGAGTTTAATGAAAAGCATAAAGTGATTTACCCCGGATGAATCCGGAGAAATTCATTAGATTGAAGAGAAATTTTGAAATGCTTATATCATCATGGAAAGCTAAAAGTATCTAAGTCTAACATGTGTAATAATAAATCTATAAAGATTAAAAAAACATTTCAAAATTTCTCTTCAATCTAATGAATTTCTCCGGGGTAAATCACTTTATACTTTTCATTAAATTCTCTGCATGTTTTACTGATATTCTTGTTACATCGACCATAAATGATGAATAAATCCATCTAAACCGCATTCAAGTAATTATTTTCTGCCATAGTATTCTTACACCCATGCAACTTGAATACAGGATGACAATGAAGAAATAACAAGTTAGTTTTCTGTCAGAATGAAGTTCATAGCCTACTATCTTGAGCACTATCCAATATTTATTTTATTGAAAACGAATTTATAACATAAGTGATCATAACTAACAAACTGTTCGAGATAGGTATAGGGAAAATATACTCAATTGAAATGGAAAATGTTATAGCTTTTCGAATAAGTGATAATATACAGGGTGTTCCATTTGAAAAAACGGAGTTTCAGTCATTTTCATGAGTGCCCGGATGACACTCACTTCTGAGCCTCCCTGTATGCTGAAACTGAGATCCAGCTTATCGACAGAATACTTGATGGTCTTATGCAGCTATAACCCAAATTGCAATGTTTTGTGAATTTGCATTGGGAAAAAATTAATATTTTTCAATGGTCAGGTTTTACACAAAAAGTTGACAAAATAATTTTTATCTCGGAAATCGTCACAGATAGGTATAGGAAATTATGTGGGAAAATTGTGAGGAATCTCATGAGGATTCCAAAAATAATATAATATACGAGGTGTTCCATTTGAAATAACAAAGTAGCCACTACTTTCTGATACAAGCGGCAACACTGTATTGATGAAAATATTTTAGACGGATAGAGCAAGTTTGATTATCCACGCTCACAAATTTTCGAAATGATCTGTCTCTCTGTTCTCCAGATACATCTAATGTTCCATCCACTGTGAAACACCCTGTATATTCCTCGTCTTATGAGTGAAAGAGCTTGCAACGATTCTGAATATTTGCTGTGTTGTGACATTTATCGAGATTCGTAGGTTAGTTTCACCTCATATAAATATATACAGTAGTTATGGAAATTCAACAATACTTTATATTTCACACTTTCTCGAGTGTTTTGTGAACTTATGGATTGTTAGGTAGAAGCTAGTCATGAGTATTGAATGATACATTGTTCTTCTTGTTTTTTGGTGTTTTGTGAATTAGTCTTGCCGTTTCATAAATAAATGAATGTATAAATGAAAAGATAAATATTTTCTCCAAATGGCACGATAGTGGTTACGATTTAAAAAAATATCCACGACTTCATAGACGAAAAATCATCAAAACTGCCCACGAATTTTCTAGAAAAGCTTAGCTTTTTCTCGATAATTGATTTCTCATTTCATGTACACTCTGTGTATAGGTAAATACAAAATATAAGATACGAAAATCAAATAGTATTCGACATGTTTAGTTGGGTTGACCATGGTAGAATCTTAAATGGAGACGTCTAACGGATGTCGTGTGCTATGCGGATTACATTGACAGTGGCAGAACATTAATTGTTGTTTGTGTTTCAGCTGTCGCTATGGGTATGTTGGTTTTGTTCAAGGCTGCCACAGCTGCTGTTGTGTGGGGCATTTTAGGTGGAGTGGTTCTTTTCGGTGCCATTTGCATTGGAGGACTCTGGTAAGTTTTTGTTTCTCGTAAAGTTGGATCTATAAGGATAACAAGAAAAGCAAGTGTATTATAATCCCACGTGAGGGACGCATCGCTCTTCTCCTAAATTGCTCTCCTTGCACCGTCTCCACCCCATCGACTCGTCAGTCATCCCTATGCCAGACACAAAGCAGCGGGGGAGATTGAAGGGGTGGTTCATTTGGTGATGGGCACTGGTGGCAATATTAGGAAACTCAAATAACAATCGCATACAATCGCATATAAAGGACATATCGTCAAATAATTTCTATGAACTGAGACAAGAAATCATTCATTTGAGCTCTGAAGTAACGCATATCAATTTTGCAGATACCAGAGCTAAATCGTTGAATAAATTCAGTTATCGTTTGGCCTAGAATGTTGGTTTGTTAGAACAATATGTTCATTTTTGTTTTATGATAATTTCATAAAAACATTGTAGATATATTCGTAAATCACATTGATCACATAACTTCCAGCATCTTTTCTAGTTCGTTTGTTTATTTTTTATGGGAAGGAATCACAAATTATGATACATATTGACAGCTGTCATCGAAATCAGACAAACAAAATGTATCATCCACAGTTTTTCACTGATATTTATTATTTTTTCATTGGTACCCAATTTTACCCATTTTAAGCCCGCCTCAGCGTGTTTAAATCGAACTTTAAAAAACGCGCGGCCGAAGTTCTCGAAATAGAGCAAATGTTTTCAAAACCAGATCCACGAATACTTTACCCAATTTTTTTATTGGTGCCCCATTTTACGTTTGAATAAAGTTGTGCATTTGTGAGTAATATTTTATTTGTCGTTTACAAGGTACTCCTGTCAGATCAATAATCAAAAATTTGTCATTTAGAATGACGTTTCTTGTTTCTTCGTTGATGTTGCCATGGTAACTTTAGAAAACGCGCGATTTTTTAAGTTTGATTTAAACACACTGAGGCGTGTTTTAAATGGGTTAAATGGGGAACAAAAAAAATATTTGCGGCGATACCGGCATGACAGACTTATCTCTAATACAGGGTAGTGCAGTGTGCATCAAGTGATAGATTTTTTGAATGCAGTTTTTAGATAAACATACTTTGATTAGCTTCGAAAATAACGCCTTGAGGGGACCAGTAAATCATTTCTTGATATGCGACAACTGTGGGGATATTTAAAATGGTAATAATTTCTAGGGTTATCTCTCGGCCACTTCCATAGAATTTTTCACCTCAAGTCTCTACGACGAATAGTTTCCGAGATACAGCACTCACATTCTTATCTGACCACTGGATACAACGAATCAAATTGAATAAATGACTCTCAACTAGAATAAACGGGTAGATATGATATCAGAATGTTTCCAGAATTTTTTATATTCTGACGGTTCAGAATTTGGCTTCAACAAATAATATTCATTCAATGAATGCTTTCGCGCACTAAAGTTCATAAAAATGAAAATCCGCAAATTTCATACCTGCTTATTATATCATTGTTTAGGCTATAATAAGAGTTTTTTTCATTCTTTGACTTCTCCTTGGTACTCTTCTACATTTTTCGAAAATATGGCTATAGTCTAATATAAATAAACCTTTAACGTAAAGGGTAAATAACCCTGGAACCCAAATATGTCAACTCATTTCTCATAATTTTCATCCTATCAGTTCAAAAACACGAGTTCTGTTGATCGATGGCGGTTCTTAATTATATTTCTATTCAATGGCCTATCGAATCGAGATTGTCTACGGAACGTTATCTCACTCGCATCGCGTGTTTGTAATCCCACTGATGTTCACTACACTGTTTGCTTACTGTTTTCCACGATAACGTTTTGTATCCCCAGGTACTTTTACTGCAATCTGGATGACACCGAAAGGGCTGATGCTCGAAACAATAAAAATGCTTTCCTGGGCCTCAACATAATCCTCACAATAGCCTTGCTCATCCTCATCTGCGTCCTGGTCTTCATGTACAAGAAAATCCAACTGGTGATTCAGTTGCTGAAAGAGACCACTAAAGCTGCTTTTAGCATGCCGCTACTGATCTTCACGCCGATTATCACGTTCTTTTCGGAATTCGTGATCGTTATCCTACTGATAATTTCGAGCGTTTTCATGTTTTCTTCCGGTATTTTAACACCGATGACGTTGGCAGATTTCTACGAGTACAGGTTGAACGGTGTTATGATCTTCACTATCTTCTACAACTTTTGGATGGCATTTTGGGCCGTTCAGTTCATCACTGGCATTCAGTACATGGTGATTGCTGGAGCTGTCGCCACTTGGTACTTCTCCAAGTAAGTTAACTGAATTCTTTTCAACAGAGAAATCAGGAAAGGTATGGTTAAACTAGAATTAATGGTTACTCCATAAGAATTTATGAAAAATTTCAAATTATGATTTTTGAATTCTACTTTTGAAATATTTATCAACGATGTATCGCAATAAAAAAATAGGAAGTATCTAAGGAAGGAGGTGAGAGGGGTGCATTTTTTCTTGTTGAAAAACTCTCCATTCGAAATGAAATTCGACATGTCAGAGCAATTTCCAATTTTGTCTTTATAGTAATGGAGATATAGGGGGGTAAGATTTAACATCCGCACTGTATGTTTCGTTATCTAAGAAATTCGAGATTATACCTTATTGTAGGTTTAAATTACGTCACATAGCAACAGGTGCGATGTTACCGGATCATGAATCGATAATTAGGCTGGAAGAAATAACTTCGAAATAGAAGAATGAATAATTCTGTTTTGGGATAACATTTGAGTTACACTGCAAAATTAATTTTGTATCATTTTCAAAATGATTCCAGTTGCAGACAAAATGATGCAGGAGAATATCTTTGAAATAATTCATGAAATGTTATAAAACAGATTCGCATAGATCAGCTGAATTTTTGAAATTGTAAAAGTAGCGCGATATTCAATGACAAAATGGAGTATTTTAATTGGTTCGAAGGTAGAAACACTTATTCGGGTTGAATTTTGGATTTAATAGTGAGTTATCCCGAGATATGGATCGCATAGGTGTGAAATTACCGAAATCTAAAGAAAAATTGGCGTTTCGTTTCGTGTTCGATGATCATCGAGTATCAGTTCACAGTAACAAATTTCACTGGTCATAATTGAAAAGCAATAAACTTGCTCTAGCTTTCCTCTTGTCAACTTTGAGATGTAATGCCAAGTCAAACGATCCACGCTCAATGAAAAGGTATTGGTCCTAAAACACAACCATGAGGAACTCCTGTAATAATAATAATCCTTCACTTCGATGTTGGGACTACAAACTTCACGAACTCAATTGTAATTACTTATTTTCAGAAATAAACACCACCTGGACAGCCCCATTTCGAGAAGCGCATCGATAGTTTTTCGTTTTCATTTGGGCAGCATCGCCTTCGGCTCCATGGTCATCACCTTAATGGCCATTATACGTTCATTGCTTTCGTCGCTAACAAAAAACAAGAACCTTAAAGCGTGCATTGATTGTCTGAGCGGTAGCATCGAAACCTTCCTCAAGTTTTTGTCTAAGAACTCCTACATTCTGACAGGTAACGACATTATTCAATTGCGAAATTAATTTGACTGGAATGTACCCCCCAATTTGCTTGACTATGTACTTATTTTGGAGTTATCGGTCGAACAATTTTTCGAAACTTCTGAGAAAACGTCAATAGTTTCATATTGTTGATTGAATTATTCTTGACAATAAACAAGGCGTTTCAGAAGTCGACGTCAAACTGAAATGGGCAATAGGCCTAGTTATAAAAACTATCAGAAAATAAAAAAGAAATATTTCACAAAATACGAATATTTAAAGAAATCTAGATAATTTGCACCCTGTGGCAGATTTTTCACTCTTGAAATCTCAACATTGAATTTTTTATGTTATGGGATGCTGAATAATGTCTCCGTGAACTCTTGCTTGAAATGTAAAGCCAACTGATTCAGCTTGAAACATTTCGTACAACTTTGACTGACTTGTACAGAGAAAAACAATGTACTAAGAAAAAATTGAGTTGAAGTTTCTAACGACCGAAGTGAAAAAATTGTCAGATTTTATTCTACATTTTTCAAATGTCCATGTTTTTATTCATTTTCATTTTTATTTATTTCATTTAAGTTGTTCATATTTTTCTGATTGCTATTATAGCTTCGCCTATGGCTCGATTCCAGCATAACGTTGACTTCTGAGATATTCTGTATACGCGAATGTCTATGCTATCCTTCTTTTTTGGACCTGAATATCAACGAAATATTATGAATGGCGCTGGTTGCTGGTGACAACCGAACGTTCACGGTGAAATCCGGTAAAAAAAACTACCATTTAAGAAGGTTCTCTCAAGCCCAGTCACGTATAAATTGTCGCGTTTTATGCCATCGGTGTCAATATGATTGCGTATGAATGCATAATTTCAATACTCGTAACATGAATGCCAATTGGGTTTTAGAATGCTATTCAACTACGACTAGATCGAAACAAAAACATTGCCGAAATATCCTCTCTCAATTCAAAATCTGATAAAAAACTCTTTGACCTTAAGAATTTATAATAAATTACCTTGCCAAATCAGACCTATGAATGAGAAATGTTTCAAAATGAATATGAAAAAATACTTCTCGATCATTGTTTTTATTCAGTTGAGGAATATATTCAAACATCTCTTTTTTGACCCCACCTTGATTTAATCTTGCTCAGTTTAGTTACTATACATATTGTTTTTGTTCTATATGTTTGTGAGTATGTCTGATCTGTATGTTTTATGCATTTATTTATATTTATACATCTATATATTTGTTATGTTCCACTGGCTTGCTATAAACCATATTCTTATGTGTCACATAGTCAATAAATCTATCTATCTATGTGGTTTTTCTTCCACAAGTTACTGATCTCACCCGTTGAAATTATTTTTTCTCAGCTATGCACGGAAAACCCTTCTTCAAATCAGGCAAGAGAGCAGCGAAGATCATCTTCCAGAACGCAGTCAATATCGCGTCCGTCAATTACATTGGCGATTTCGTTTTGGGAATGGCCCAGCTTCTGATCGTTTTGATTTCTTTACTAATTACTGTCGGCGTCATGAGGGTGAGTCTAATAGAGTAAAAACTCTGGAAGAGTCAACTTTTTTCCTCTATTTTCAGGGAGCTGAAGGAGATTATGCGTGGGCTGTGTTTGTCATCGTTTTCATTGTATCTCTTTCGATTGCTGTGACAGTCTTCTCGATTTTTGAGGTAAACGATTATTATTCGTAGTTTTGTTGATATATTTCTACGTCTATCACTTCTAAACCTATAAAAACTATATAATAATAAAGGGTTGTTGGTTAATCTCGATTCGTGTGTGGAATGTCTACCGGTGCAATACAGATCTGTTTCGGCTCGCCAAGCCTCATCGTTGCACTAGGCCAGCAGACAAACCACCCACGAATCGGCTGACTTAAGAACGCTACCAATGTAGCGTCTGACAGTGGAATACAGATGTTTGGTACAAGTGCCACCTACTAGCAACAAAACAGAACGTGCTTTTTCGGAAATGACGCAGGAGTACCAGACTTTTCTGTTTTTACACTTACGTCCTCCGGGTGCACCTGAATAGTGTGACTAACCACAAAACAGATATGAATAGAGATAGAGTTAGCGTGTATGAACACGTAGAGAATATAATAATAAAGGGTTGTAGGTTGTTGTCTGCTGGCCTAGTGCAACTGATGAGGCTTGGCGAGCCGAAACAGATCTGTATTGCACCGGTAGGTAGACATTCCACACACGAATCGAGATTAACCTACAACCCTTTATTATTATATTCTCTACGTGTTCATACACGCTAACTCTATCTCTATTCATATCTGTTTTGTGGTTAGCCACACTATTCAGGTGCACCCGGAGGACGTAGGTGTAAAAACAGAAAAGTCTGGTACTCCTGCGTCATTTCCGAAAAAGCACGTTCTGTTTTGTTGCTTGTAGGTGGCACTTGTACCAAACATCTGTATTCCACTGTCAGACGCTACATTGGTAGCGTTCTTAAGTGAGCCGATTCGTGGGTGGTTTGTCTGCTGGCCTAGTGCAACTGATGAGGCTTGGCGAGCCGAAACAGATCTGTATTGCACCGGTAGACATTCCGCACACGAATCGAGATTAACCTACAACCCTTTATTATTAGAGAGTTGAAGTAATCACAGTACGTGAGCAGTCCTAGACACGGTAACGTAAGAAATATGACGTTCCTGATATACATCTAAAATGGTGTTGAAGTATCTCATCAAGTCATCACGTTAGCACAGAACTCGCCTAGGCAGGGAATGTTAAATAATTTTAATAATCTCAACTTCCATGCTGTTTTATGTAGTTTAACTGTATATCCTGTGCCGTTCGCAAGTTATCGTCCTCGTTTCGTGAGATTTCGGTTAGCGTACGTTCCCTCTTTTAGCACCCGTTAGATAGCGTGAGTCTACGTACACCCGTAGACCCACAAAATACGAAAACGTGAAAACTTGTGCAATGCGCATGCCCAGATGTCAGAATGAATCCTAACGTTACCGTTCGTGGAACCACTTCAACTCTCTATTATATTCTCTACGTGTTCATACTCGCTAACTCTATCTCTATTAAAAACTATATAATCTTGTCACCTCCCAACCTACAATGGAAATGTGAATCATCAAACATTCAAATTTATATGGTTGTTCCTACTAGAAATTCGTGATGGTTCTTGATGATTTCTGACTCCTGGGTTGCGCGCTCTTGTAATGTGGAGATTCCGAATTGAATATCAATGATTCTTATGAAGTTAAGGCGCTCCTGTGTATTTTGAACTAGTTGGCAATAATTTGCGATATTCTCGAAAATTCTTCTGAAAAACATACGCAGTTTTTTACAATTGTTGTTAACATATCTTGTCATTTGATTTCAACCTGAAAGCGTTGGACCTTTTGACTGTTCATTTTGTTCAGTGGTATATACGGCGAAACATTGTTTCTCGTGGTTTTTGGTATAAAATCAAACCGAGTATGAGTGAACAGAATGAAGCTGTCTTCATCGAAACAGAATACAGTGTTCCACTGTAAAATTATAGTATGACTAAACATACAGTAGTGGCAATTGCTGTCGATCCTTTTACAGTTGGTGTCCACCAATTCAATTTAAGACTAGTGCGCATACAGCCTTGCACATACCTGCGATTCACCGCTCTATTCAATCAATGATAAGCACTTTCACCAACGTCAAATTTTCACGGAGTCAAATGCGACCAGGTCCGGCTCCAAAAAATGATAATCCCTATTTCATATCCCACATAAAATCCAGATAAAAATACTGTTTCCCGAAAAATGTGTCAATATCTAATTACGTGAATTATCTGTTGAATACTTTAGATGCATTCGAAGAACTTCATAGTTTTCACGATATTTGTAACGTTCAAAACACAAAGCCTGCCCTGCCTGACTTGACCACTGCGCACATAACTAAAGAGTGGACATGCGCACTGCAAATTTAAAGACACAAAAAGTGCTAAGTGATCAAACACTATCTAGAATATATTTCAACTGTGGTGAAATCTTCAACAAGAAACTTTCGAAATTGGCACATTTTATCAATCGAAAATAATCACTGATGAATACATGAACATCTCTCTCTTAGAAATAGCATACTCTGTTATATATTTTATTAAGGTAACGTCATTTTGTCAATGAGTGCCCAATTTTTTCCTTAATTTTCAGACTACAATTGACACAATCTTCTTGTGCTTCTGTGAAGATTGTCTATTGAACGACGGCATGGCCAGACCGTACGCCATGTCCAGAGATCTAATGGAGTTCGTGGAAAATTCCAAGCTTATATACGGAGATAAAAAATAAAGTTCAGGCTACGCAACTTTATGTGCTCTGCAATTAACGCACAAACATTTTTTTCAACGTCTTGGATAGATATGATGTTGTTTCTATTGTTAGCTTGTTCTCGTTGTCAATTGTTTATTCAATCTGATTGAAATATAACTACATCGACTTCAGGCTATATTACAAAAATGCTTATTGATGAGTCTTACGGAAATGTACTATTTTATATATTAATATGTATCAGAGATTTATATATTTTGATAAATTGTTGGTTTTCGGAGTATTACAAATTTGTTTATTTCCTCTTGTAACATAGACAGAATGTTATTGTTGATTTATAGCAGTTCTTTGAGATTTTTATATTTCTACTTTACTTGTTCAAACGTTGAAATAGAGAAAAAATATTTTCACATAATGTATACATACTACGTTTCAACTTGTTATAAAATTATGTCTTTTTCTATTGTTTTATTGAAACTACCATCTCCTTGATGTCAAGAATTGAATAAACTTATTTTGCTTTTTTCTCGCATCCCTCCCTAACCAATGGAATATTATTTCAAATTAATTACAGTTTGTTACATACAACTATGAGAATAGTGAAAGTATTTCCAATCAATATATGAAGCGTACTTCACATTTTTTATCAATAATAATGATTGTTTTTTATCTGGAGATCTAATACCACTAATTGAGAAATTGTTTCAATACAACACAGTCTGATTCGGTATTTCAGAGTGGTTCTGTTCAATACGAAATTTTGGCAGCAGTTTCAGGCGCACGCGTTTCGAACGCTATTTCCAGGATATTTTAACCTCTCCTGAAATCGTTACATCTGATTCCTGATCCCACAATATTTGGATTATTAGGCCAGTGAGTATTAATAAATCACCAATTTATTCAAAATTGTAATCAAATAGACCATTTCGAATAATTTCCGTTGTCTGCAGGTTATGAAATAGTTCTCATTATTCATATAATCGATATGATTGTTTAGCACTACATTTTCTGTGTTGAAATTCAATCGAGTGTCACTCCAATCACGTAGAAATTTTCATGATACCTTCGGATTTATTGGATAGAGTTTATCATTTTCGTGGGAACATTACTCAATAGTATTTTTCAGAATTTTTGGTTACGAATTATTTCCGAAAAAATCGTCAGACTTCGATAAATATTGTGCTTGATTTTGTGATAATCTATCTTATCCGATAAAGGTTGATAAACTATGAATTGATCGTGGTGTGTCTAGAAATTCGTATTTTTGGAATGTCTATCGATCTCGTTTCATTTGAATCGCATTTCTATGGAAAAGTAAACTTACTTTCAATTGCCAATTTTCACACTTTCCTTGTTCATCCTTCCCTGAATTTCATTGATCTATGTAAAGACTTCATCATATTCACTTTGTTTTCAGTAAATACAAAATTCACAAAAACATAATACCTAACGGTTAGGTATTATATAGGGTGGGGCAACCCATATGCGACATGGTCTATATAAATCAAACCATTGAATTCGGAAATTCCTTTTTTTTTATTATCTATATTCATTGAGGCTGCAAAAGGAAATTATTTTGGAGTCTACAGTCTTTTTGAATGAAATATCTTGTGTTTTGTTGAAGTTTTGGATAGTTCAGGGAAAAATAATACGATTTCATAGAAGGTACCATGTAATAACCGTTTTCGAGTTATTGTTGTCTTTTCGAAAATGCTGGGTACAATTGGAGACTGAATAACATCGAAATGTATAGAAACCATCCCTTCCAATTCTGACCATTAATTTAAAAGGTTTCAGGCTATTGATTCCGATAGAAACCGTTTCTATAAATATTATACAGGTCGTTCAAAATTCATTGTCACTTTTTTATAATTTGGAACGCAGATAACTTTGTCATTTTGAATAGGACACCCTGTATTTTTTCAATCTGAACAATACAAAATTCGATTATATTTCATTTTATATCAGGGTTCCCTATACCTAGCTTGAATAGTTTTCAAGATATATTGGTATTTTCAAATAGTAGTTATCATTTCAATGCATTCTTTGAATCGAGAGAGCTTTGGAACGACATCTATTTTGATTTGGTAACAGAATTCTCATTGATAAGTATTATACTTCACTTCATCGAACTTTTACTGTTCACTGAAATAAAGTTTTCATTCAGATCCATATTCCTACCGTACTTCATTAAACAGACAATAATTTTTTTTTATTATTCAACTGGAACTTCAACGAAACATGAAATACAAATGTATTGAATTCAAACTAGGTCTCGAAATGCCTAACAGATAATAACATTTGAGGCGACACTCTTCGAAAAGCAGCCCTTATATTCTCTCTTTCATATTTCCCAATGTGCTTGGAGGTGTGTCGTAAATCTCATTTTTCAAATATCCCCATGAAAAAAATCAAGGAGTCAAATCTGGCGATCTCGCTGGTTCTCCCCTACCAATCCACCTATGCGGAAAGCACACATATTCAAAAACTGTCAGACAAATCATTGGAATGATAAACTATACTATTTGAAAATGCCAAAATCTTGAAAACTGTTCGAGCTAGGTATAGGGAACCCTGATATAAAATTGAAGATAATCGAATTTTGTATTGTTCAGATCGAAAAAATACAGTGTGTTCTATTCAAAATAACAAAGTTATCTCCGTTTGAAATTATAAAAAAGTGATAATGAATTTTGAACGTCCTGCATAAAATTGGGAAACGCAGGCTCTATCGGAATCGATAGTCTGAAACCTCTTTAATGCTTGGTCAAAATTGGAAGGGATGGTTCATATACATTTCGATTTTATTCAGTCTCCAATTGTACCCAGCATTTTCAAAAAGAAAAAACAATAACTCGAAAACGGTTATAGTCAGGTACATGGTACCTTCTATGAAATCGTATTATTTTTCCCGAACTATCCAAAACTGTAACAAAACACAGGGTGTTCCATTCAAAAAAAGACAACTTAGATATGTCACATTCTTTTGAACCACCCTGTATACTCCAAAATAATTTCATTTTGCAGCCACAATGAATATACAGATAATAAAAAGAAGGAATTTCCGAAGTATTCAATGATTTGGTTTACAGATACCGTGTCGTATGTGGTGCCCCACCCTGTATTATGATGGGTCCTATCCCCTTCGTTTATGTCGTTGCCTCAGAATGTTAGGCAACCAACATTACTTGAAACGTAACGAATTATTAACGGGCCCCTCGTTGGGTACATGTTGGGTATCGATTTAGTAATATCTGCTTATTCGTTCATTTCCCACACGAAACGATTCTAGAAAATGAGCACGTGGGGTGAATATACCCTGCTTGACCATGACACCCAACAGGAAAAAGATGGTGAGGATGTTATAATAATAATTCTATAGTTATTGATTTCCATTTCGACAGTCATGAAAAATGAGTAGTCCAATGTCAGGCGACAAGCGTGGTTGATCTTATAAGCTCTTGCTATCTAATCTTTATATGTGATATTGCGGTCTATTGTGTTTCATAAACTTTCATAATATATACTTCATAGTGCGGACTGATGATCTCGTATTATTCATTGCCTCTTAGAATTTGCTTTGACGTATCTCATGAAGCAGGGTTGTACTCGCCCACCGATATAAATTAGTTGGATTGAATTCAATATTTAATTTATATATATAATCGTCGGTTTTTGCGATAATGTCTGGTTCTCGACCATTTTCATATACAGGGCTATTCAAATTCGAGTCTATGCATGGGGATTTCGATTACGGTAAGAGATAGAGGCGTTGGTTAAATCAGAGATAAGTTACCCACTAACATGATTCTTTTGGCATTCAAAAAAATGCAATAAAAAATACCAGTCCGTATTTGAAAATTAAAAGTTGAGGGTGGCTCAATTTATACGATACCCTGTATATAATTTTTATTCAGATCTTTGGATAGCTTGCAGAAAGTTGCTATGGCAAAGTGGCAACATTTAAAAAAAATCTTCGTAAAATAATCGAAATTTAGATTTTTCCTGTATAACTCCAGAACTAAAGAAGCTAGGTCAGATTTTTTTGTCCATATAATTGACCTCTGAAATATGCTACTTTGCCCCCATTTAACCAACCCTCTATCTCTTACCGTTATCGAAATCCCCATGCATAGACTCGAATTTGAATACAGAGCGACCCATCCACAAAACGTTCCGAAAAGTTTGTACGTAGTTTTGATAATGGCAAATTTTCAAGTTGCAAGTGAATCACTAGTAGATATTCCCAAAATCCCAAAAAAATCAATAAAACAATTTCTGATCCCTAACCAATAGAATAATAGAAATTGGAAACCATTTTGAACTCGAAATATCTGTCAAGCGTTCAGAAGCAGTACCTTCACTAAAAACGTCATCATTTGAATGGCATTGATAATTATTCATGAATTTCCGCTGCGAGAATGTCAATATCCACATGTCGGGTATCAGATAATGAAATCGATGAGCAACAAAACATCTGTGCGTTTTTACAAAAGATAATGTGTCCTTTCGACTTACAGCTGAATACAGTTATATCGAATTGACCATATGAAGTTCTCTATTCAATATAAAAAAAAAGTTTATGATGTCACCAGAACTAGGCAGGGATATTCTAATCCAAGTAAGCTACATAAGACAAGGCAGGATTCTACAAATATTTCATTTCTTGCTTTTCAGCCAAAATGGGGCAGAATTTCGACAAATTTCTACTGCTCGTGTGGAAAAATTGGATACTACAATACAGAAAGCCTATCCAGACTGTGATAGAAATAATAGCCCCGGTGCTCTTCTCGTTTCTTTTGGTTCTCATCAGAAGTTTGTCTGATCCGAAATTGCACGATACACAAATATATCCGGCGTTTTGTCCATTTCCGATAGGAATTGATAACGTCTGTCCCAATGTAGACAATATCGGGAATATTACAAACGGAACTGACAGTTTCAAAAACAGGTGAGTTTCTGTTGAATTGATATTTCCTGCCCGAAATGTACTGAATTGAGGAGAACGAGACCTTTATTACAATTTATTGGCATACTACCGACTAGAGATTTATCAAGTCAAGTAGCTTGATATTTTGAGAAACTAGTTGACTTGACTTGAAAATCAAGCTCGTGAAAATTTATATACTTGACTTGATTTGAAATATTCATTAATTGACTTGAAATCAAGCTACTTGATATTAGAGAGTTAAAGTGGTTCCACGAACGGTAACGTTAGGGTTCATTCTGACATCTGGGCATGCGCATTGCACAAGTTTTCACGTTTTCGTATTTTGTGGGTCTACGGGTGTACGTAGACTCACGCTATCTAACGGGTGCTAAAAGAGGGAACGTACGCTAACCGAAATCTCACGAAACGAGGACGATAACTTGTGAACGGCACAGGACATACAGTTAAACTACATGAAACAGCATGGAAGTTAAGATTATTAAAATTATTTAACATTCCCTGCCTAGGCGAGCTCTGTGCTAACGTTATGAGATACTTCAACACCATTTTAGATGTATATCAGGAACGTCATATTTATTTATTATTATTATTATACACGGGTTCTCCCCTTTTTACATATGAAATATAATACAGATACATACTTATTCTAAATATAAACCAAGAATGAACAATTATAGTAGTACTACAGTAATAGACGGACACTATACTACTAATCTTTTTAAACTGGCTTTGAATGAATTAAATGTTTGCCCAGTAAATTCCAAACCTCTATTGCAATATTCATTACCTAATCTAACCAAACGTGATAACGTACTATGATAGCCATAATTTGTGCGATGGTAGGGAAATTGAAATAAGTCCGAGTTACGAGTAGGTCTGTTTGGAACTTTAAAATAAATCAAATGGAGCAATGAAGGACAATCTATCTCCCCTGATAGTATCTTATGGAGAGTAATCAAGTCAGATCTTGTTCTACTACTTTCCAAGCTGGTAACATTTAAATTTTGCATAACTTGCACGTAATCATATTCACCTTCTTCATTTCTTACGTTACCGTGTTTAGAACTGCTAACGTACTGTGATTACTTCAACTCTCTATTACTTGATCTTGATACGGACTTGTCGATCGGCATATATTTCTGCAAGCTCGCGCGCCCTCAGACTTACGAGCTGACTGAATCCATTTTAAAATAGTTTATATTTCTGTTTTTTTTTTATATATTAAGTTTCATAAACAAAAGTTTTTTTCGCAACTTCCATTCTCACTTCATCATTTATTGAAACACAATAAAACTGCTAAAAATCAAGTAGCTTGATAGAAGTACTTGATTTTTCAAGTACTTGATGAAGACATACTTGAACTTGACTTGATTTCAAGTCAATAAGTCAAGTAGCTTGAATATCAAGTCAAGCCGGGAATCTCTACCACCGACCAATCCAGTCGAATATTGTGCAAAAGGGGAAGCAAGATCGCATATACCACGGTAAAGTCGATCAAAAATCAAGGTCATGTTTACAGTGTTCGTGGTGTGGGTACTATGAATTTTTTTCCACCGGATCAAACTTTCAACAAAGAATATTATTTGAGCGTTATGCATCGTTAGCGTGAAGCTATTCGTCTGAAACGGTCGGAATTATGGGTTACTTGGTTACTGTCACGATAATGCACCATGTCATACCGTATTGGTTCTTTGCGATTTTTTTGCCAAAAACTCAATTGAAAAATTTTGGTGTGCGTTGAAACAACACCAAAAAGACGTCTGATCGTTCGACACTCATTGTGTTTTTTGCCAGAAATAGATTTTTTACCATCAACAACTCACCGTATTCGTCTGATATGGTACAGTGTGACTATTGTTTGGAAATCTTCATTTGACTATAAAACGTTAATGCCGACATGCCCAACGTTGTATCGAAAAGTGAGCTAAAAAAGTTTCTTCTCGGACACGCTGTATTCAATTCCAGGGAGATAAGTTTGAAACCAATAAATAGATTTATCAACAGTAAAAACACAAGAGCTTTTTTTTATCGTAAAATTACTGATTGGCAAAATTTTGAGTTAAAAAGAAATTTATCCGATAAAAAAAAGCTCGAGTGTTTTTTGGCAAGATAAATTAACGACAGAATATATCAATGAACAACAATAATAATTATCTTTATTGATACAATTAAATTATTTAAATTAACAGTTATTTAATCAACAATGCTCAAATAACTGACAGGGCAGACATTAAAGTGACGTAAGCATACTAGATGTGGACGCTACAGAGGAACAGGCGTTTTTATCAGTGATAAAAAACGATGCACCTTTTTTATCGCTGTCAAAATGACAAAACAGTCGTCTTTAAATGACACATTTTATACAGGAGTTAATTTATCGTAATAAAACAGTTTTCATTCAATTCGAATTGTCCTAGAACTATTAAAGTTTGAACCGATTGTGTTTGAATTATCAACAGCTGTCTTGCAACGGTAGAAATATCTATAATGATATTCTAGTCCAAAAAAGAGATATAGGGTTATTTTATAATCACCAGGCTATCATAGATATCATGCTTGGCCCTTTTAGAAAAGTAAATTTTCAGCAGTTAGTACGAAAATATAAGTGATTCAAATGGAATATATCCGAGTGTATGAATTTTGGGTATAGGAAAGTGAAGTAGAATTAGGGTTTATTTGTAGAGTAGAATCAAATCCTGTAATGAAAAAATTGGGTTATTGAGTTTTGTAATATTACTCATTCACACTTTTTTTGTACACCCTGTGGATACTTTGGCAAATATGATTAGTGAAAAATGTTTATTCAACCTTCAATAACCATGGATCAATTGATCCATTTATCAAAAATTGTTATCTTAATGAAAATGTTATAAGTTCCATGAGCTGCTTCTGTCACTTTTTCAGAAAAACTTGAACAACTAAGAAACGGTCAATTTTAGATATAGGGTATGATTCATGAAACTGAATTGAAATATAAGAGAAATTAAAAAATCATAAAGAAATATAGAGTGTTCTGATTATAAATAAATGACAATTTTTTTTTATATATATAAAACTTCAGAGAATCCGGAATAATTTTTTCGTAATTTCTGTATAATCTTGACCGGAGACGGTCAAGAAGGAGAGGGAACAAAAACTTCCATCTAAATCCAAATCGAATAAGTGCAAAATCACAAGAGGTAGACCATGAAAATATCACGTATTACGTATTTTCTAGTATGAAGCTGGTGTACTCTCCATCAGGTCCAGCAGTTGATTCAGTAATGGATTTCTTCAAACCATTATTCTTCGAGGTTCATGGCACAGATGATGCTCTTGCATTGGAAACGTACTTCGCAACTGATTCAACCAACTCGACATTCGCGGGTATCCAATTCGATGACAGCTATAAAGATTTGAAAAATTTTAGCGGAATCACCAATTTAAAGGTGTCTATGAGGTAAGCAATCAAGAATGAGGGCTGACATTTCTTCATTCATCTGTCTAATAGAAGGTGTAGTCGAATAAGTGAACGATATGTTGCCGTATGAGTTGAAATTTCACAGATTTCCTGGAGAGACTCGTTTGGCGTTGGACCCTTTGGGCGTGAATAATTGGAGAACCAATCTGATTTATCCGATTTTCCAAGTGGCAGGGCCGAGAATGTATGAACAGCTGACAGGAGGAGCCCCTAGTAAGGATGATTTACATATTATAAAATACTGCAACAACTGTTACAAAATGTTATGGTCAATTTTAAACTCATGCGATCTATGTATATTAAAACGTTTCCTTTCTCAAATATAATAAAGTATGTGAGATTGACTGTGGAACACAAATGCTGAACGACCTTAGATAGCAATCGTTATTTGATTTTTTACTACGTCAATGCCGTTTCGATCTATTCATAGTTAGACAACATTCCTAAACTCAAACACAAATTATCAAATTGAAAAACTACCTATTTTGTGGCCAATAAAAAATATAGAAATCATTCTAATCAATTTTGGAGAACATAAATAAGCCCCAAACGAAATTATTAGCCACTACTAAAGATTGAAATTAATTTATGGCGAAGATTTTGGCAACGCCACAATGCCTATTTTGGCATGAAATAAATACAATAATTTTTATTCCTTTGATTCCGATGATATAAAACAGGATTATTTTATATCTGAGAGTTCATTACGAATACAAAATTTGAAGACATAAAATAGTTCTACAAGATGATGGGATGATATACTAGTTGTTCCATTAACAAAGTTTTTGCTGATTTACATCTCCTGAATTCATGCAAAACACCCTGTATACAAAAAGAGACTTCCACACAGACATTTCAGCCATCCTTTACCTTCGTACTCAACAAATGAATTCACCTACTTATTACTTAATTTTTCGCCAGCATTTACAGTGCACCAATTTTCGGCAGACTTGAGTGCTTTCAGCTCTATAGTTAAACAACCTTGCAT
Source organism: Plagiodera versicolora (assembly GCA_037013635.1). Classification (NCBI taxonomy): domain Eukaryota; kingdom Metazoa; phylum Arthropoda; class Insecta; order Coleoptera; family Chrysomelidae; genus Plagiodera; species Plagiodera versicolora. The sequence goes on along the minus strand of CM072991.1, from coordinate 1,763,812 downwards.
TTCATGGAGGAAAAAGAGATGGGACTGAATGCTGAATTCCATGGTGAAGTCATTGTTGTCTCGTATGGTTCAGACACCCTTTATATCCTGAAATAAAGAATTGTGTATCTGCGCAAATTCAACATTTTTTTGTATTCTCATTTCTTAGTGAGTTATTCTACTTCCAAACACAAAACTCTACGAAATCAAGATTTTCAAAGCGCATTTTCCCTTGGATATTGCATAATATTTTAGGAAAAATGAATATAGATCACATGATAGCAGTAAAATCAATTCATTCTCTTCACGATATAAATTAGTTTCGAGTTCTTTCATTCCCTTCCAGGTTACTTCAAAGAAGGCTTCCTGGGGTTACAATATTTCTTAACTGTGGCCCTCATCGCTGCCAGGAATAACACCATTTCAGCAAACAACATCACAGACATCCTCATCAAACTGAAAGATCAAAATTTTCCTTTAATCTACATGCGACGTTTTCCCTATTCTGAATGGTACGAAGATCTACTGTTGACTCCCTTGAAATCAATGATTGGCATCATATTCATGCTCAGTTTCGTTTACACCTGCATCAATACAGTGAAAACCATAACCACAGAAAAGGAGAAACAATTGAAAGTGAGTGTCGTGATATATATAGTCAAAACTTGAATTACATATCCTACCATACAAGATGAGTACCTAGCTTATACCGAAAGCATTAGAAAAATCGGTATAATGTTTTAAAAATCATTGAATTAGCATAAATAATTATACTGAAATATTAGTATAACTATGTCACTTCAGATATGACTTCTTGGGTTAGAGTGAATAGTAAACATATTTACATAGTTATAGTCGATTTACTTAAGGAATATAGTTCTGACAAAATCGGTTATTTTTCAATACCTTCCATGCAGAATGAAAAGCATCTAGCTAACCACTGAACTTCCGATTGGTTAATACATTGCTGGTAACAATTATGCATTAATAATTATGGCATCACTTCACAGTGACTTCACAACGATGAACATTTTATTTGGAGAGAAATCTTGGATCCGCTTATGGAGTTTGTTTTTTTTTAGAGGAAAATTTTACGAATATGTCATTTCGAGAAGTTTTTTTCATTCGAGGACAATCTATATAACGAACTTTCCGAAATTTATTGTGTATTTTCTTAGAATATCCCACACGATTCCAGAATTGACACCTGACAATTATTTCATACCACATGTTCAACAGCTATGCACAGTCAATAGTTAACCAATTTCGGTGCCCATAATTCGATATAATTTTTCAAAACAATTAATAAAAAACATAACTCAATTCCTTGTTTCGAAGTATTGTTGAAAAAATGGATAAGCAGCATCGCCGCACTTTCTGGCGAGCTGTCACATCCATCTTGCCTAAATGAATAGAGTATAACTTGTGAAAGAAAACCGCAAAATTATTTACAATGCCTTACTTGGCATGGAAGGGATGTAATGTTGGGGCTAAAAAATTGACAGGGATTATTCATCTTCTTGAATAAATTTTCTGGCAGAGTAAATAAAGATAGTTGAGTGTTGAAGAGGTTGGAAAACACAGGATGACCTTGAAAAATCACTACGATTTATAAATGTTCTGTTCTGTTTGACAACTGTCTTCAATCTGAAAGTATCAACAAACTTTCGACCTGAAGATAAATTTTAACGTTTGCAGTGAAATAATATTAATATTTTCAATGACATTTTGTATGGAGCTGAATATTTCTTCAGGTTAAAATTTATTTCACGTGTCTGAAATAACCAATAACATCTTAATTTGGGGAATTCGCTATCACCACCCTTACAAGAAATTACGTTCATTAGTTTACTCTCTCTTTCACAAGGCTAATGTTACCATTATGAAGAAGTAAAATCACAATTCAACTCCCACAGATACAGTGGTGTAAGACGAGTGCGCAGGGAACTTTGCACAGACCTGCCATTCACCGCCCTGATCAACCATTGATGAGCTCTCCCACCAATGTCAAATTTCAATCGAAATTGATATAGAGATCGTCATTTTTCAATAAAAAAAATCGTCGAAATTATTGCGTACAATAACCACATAATCTCATTATCACATTACATATTAAAACCATTCAAAACACGAAGAGTCTACTCTGCCAGATTTGTCTACTGCACTCATAACTCACAACATGCACAATCCAAATTTTAGGAAACGAAAAGTGACCTGTGGGAATTTTAGTGTGATTTTATTTCTTCATTAGTAAAAAGAGCAACTTAGCCCTCTAATATATTATTTGTTCTAATTATCAATGAGGAGGGAGCATGAGTGAGAGAAATGTTTTAGGAAGCTATGAAGATCATGGGATTGCCAAGTTGGTTGCACTGGACTGCGTGGTTCGTGAAATGTTTCACGTTTTTGTTGATATCAGCAATACTTATGGTGGTTCTACTCAAAGTTAGATGGTACAAGAATACAGACTTTACAGTGTTCACTCATGCCAGTCCATTCGTCCTATTCATTTTCCTGATGTTTTATACCATTGCAACTATCACTTTTTGCTTCGCAATCAGTGTTTTCTTCTCAAAAGGTAACAAACGCAACTTCATTTCAATTTTGCAATTTTTTTAAGGAGGGGTATGACATTTTTGAGATTGTTTGAATTTGTCAGCTGAATGCGTTATATTCTTATTCTAATATTTATCCAACCGCTGTAAATGATAATTGATTTATTAGCATTAGCATTCTCTTCGCTACAGATGAAAAGTAAATTTTGATTCGGCTAAGAAAGATGACTAGTGGAGTACTGTAAGATGAACCGATAAAATTCGATTTTTCAATGTCCAAAATTTTTTACATTTTTGAAGACAGTACCTATTAAAACTTCAATGCAGTGATTCTGTGAACAATATTTGTGTTGAGAATTTTTATCTTTCAGCAACGAATTGCATTATTCCCTTCAAAAGGTGAACAATTGGAATTTCGAAAATTCTACAAGTTATACTAAGGAAGAACTATTATCTAACAAATGACTTATAAACTTTGATTTTTCAATATTTGTGAAAATCACACACAATATTTTTCGAGTATCATACTTTGGTGTATCAATTTCAATGGATAAATTTCAACCGTGTCGTTTCAAAAAATTCACAAGAACATGCATGCATTAACCATACCCCTTGAAATCCATGGACCAAGGACATATTGAATTTTTTTTTGTTTATTAACAGCGAACACGGCAGCTACCATAGCTGGTCTAGCCTGGTTCTTATCATATTCCCCATATCTCTTCTTACAAGAAAGCTACGATGGTCTGAAGCTGGGTACGAAATTGTTAGCCAGTTTGGGATCGAATTCTGCTATGGCTTTCGGTTTTCAAATCATGTTAATGTACGAAGGTACTGGAGAAGGTGAGTGTATATAAAGGACAGTCGAAAACTTGGCATAAGAGTTTCGGGTTAAAGATAAAATCGATAATGTAGAGAAGCGTTTAAAGAAATTGCGCCGCAGTCACGAATCTACTGAGGATTTGTAGGAGAAGGAGGGAGATGGGGGGATTTGTAGGGAGTTTTGAAGAAATCAGTTGGAAGGTCTCGAAGGAGTTAGGAGGACTTTTGAAACAAATCTTGCAGGGAGTTGAAAGGAGCTTTGGATGTGTCAGAAGGGATTTTGGAGAAGTTCGAAGTTGTTGAAAATAGTTTTCAAGGAATTAAGAGGTGTTATATATGGTAAGATGGAGTCTTGGAGGAGTTGGAATGAGTTAGGGAGAGTTGAGAGAAGTTTTGAAGAAATTGAAAAGGGTTCTGAAGAAATAGAGGTTAAAAAAAAATTAAGAGAGTTTCGAAGAAGTTGAAAGGAATTTGGAAGAGTTGAAAGGAGTTGGGAGGTGTTGAGAGGATTTTTACAAGAATTTGAAATTTCGAAAGAGAAAAACAAATGGATTTCTGAGAGAGTTTTGAAAGTTATGTTATGAGAAGTTTTGAAGGAATGGGGTTGAGAGGACTTATTTTGGAGAGGTTGATAGAGCTGATAAAGCTTTTGCGATTGAGTGAGAAGAACGGGCTCAATTGATTCGTTAAATTCTGCTGTGAAATGCTGCGAATCTTTCAGAAAATCAAGCTAGATGACTCTACGGAAGGATATCTCTAGGTCATCGGGACTTCTAACTAACTGAAAATTGTGTACCAATGTTCGGAAGAATTTAATAACCTTTTTCACTTTCACTATATGATTTCACCTGAAACCCTTATGTCAGGTGCTCGACAAACTATAATTTTTATGGAAAACAAGTCCAAAATTTCGATGTTTTTTGAAGGTGTACAATTTAGCAACCTATTCACCCCTAATTCCCCGGACGACACACTCACTTTGGGCCTCATCATAATAATGCTAATTGTTGATAGCATCATCTATCTCCTGATCGCTTTGTACGTAGAAAAAGTATTCCCTGGAGAATATGGTGTTCCTTTGCCATGGTACTTTCCATTCACGAAGACCTTCTGGTTTGGCCATCCCTACTACATAGGTATACCATCATAATTGTGCTGGTAATTTTCATTCACTTCTTTTTGTTCATGGGTTAGGCATAGAAGAAACTAAATCCAATATAGCGGCCACCAATGAGAGTGGTATTTTCGAGCAAGAACCTAAAAATCTGGAAGCAGGTGTTCGTATAAATAACCTGAGCAAAGTGTTTGGTTCCAAAGTAGCTGTGAGGGATCTATCCTTGAACATGTTCCAGAACCAAATAACGGTTCTTTTGGGTCACAACGGAGCAGGGAAAACCACTACCATGTCCATGTTGACAGGCATGATTACACCTTCGAGTGGGACAGCCAAAATAAATGGCTTCGACATCAGGTTGGTTGGTACTGCTCATTTATGAATTCATATCGAATTTTGAACTGGACAATTGTCTTCCAATAGGACGAACATCGAGGAAGTAAGAAACAGTCTTGGACTTTGTCCACAACACAACATTATATTTGATGAGCTCACTGTTTCGGAACATATTTACTTCTTCAGTAAACTCAAAGGGCTTTCGAACGACCAAATCAAAGATGAAATTGAAAAGTTCCTGGAGCTTCTCGAGCTCACCGACAAGGTAAAATTTGAGATTGAGACAGAAAACTGGGGAGAGATTTTTGCTTCTTTTTTCTAAAGTAGAAAGTCAGAAACTTTTACTTCTGCTGAAATTCCACCTGTAACAATTATTGATCAGTAAATTGAATGGAAAAAACTCATTCTATTTCGCGAAGGAAACAATTGAAATTGAAGAATAAAAACAGACTATATTTCAGTGTCAACTAATAAGGCCGCGGAATCAAGAGTAAAATTCCACTTTGAAACCTTTGAATTCAGCGAAACTTAAAAAACGACGCTCTTCGTTACGTCAGAACTGTTAGCATCTGCGGTGGTTGTGTCTTTCTTTCTTACTTCCTTTACTTTTTCGTATTTTTTTTTATTGAAAATTACCATTTTTTTGATTCAAGTTTTAATATCCTTTTCAATGATGTATCGCACGACACCACACGCTATCATTATGTGTGTATCACATTGTGAATATAAATAACTTACATCGACCTTAACAACCCCAGATTCATGAAATAGATGTTTTGTCTTCCTAGGATAAGGATGTCTTTGACATCGGCTATGTATCATTGATTACATTTGCTGATCTTGTTAAATATCAATACTGGGCACATGTCAGGGTTGTCAGATATACTTTTTTGGGGAATATTTCATTCAGTTTCGCCAAAGAAAAAAAATTATAATTTTTACCAGTACGTACCAAGATGAAACCCATATTTTATGGTTATTTGTGAAGAATATATGTAAGTCTATGTATTGTTCCTATTTCTTCTTCGGTATGCTAACGATGTCAACAAATATAATGAATAACAATCGGTAACGCTGTATAACCTCATTCTGGCACTGGTTAGAAAAATTTATAACCTATGATATTATATTGATGACAGAGGAAGCAACGAACATTATCTCAAACACAGTCCAGTGTCGTTTTTCATGTCATTGGTATCAAAATTATTGTGTTTCTTGCCAAAATTCAGTGGTGGCATTACGATTTTTTCGAATCTATAGCAGTGGCTGATTATTTCATTCGCAGCTCATTCATGGAATTGATCAGAAAAATTCCCATACTATCTTTATTGATCATGAAATGTTTAGTTTTTCGACATAATTATTCGTAATATGAATGCCTATTGAATGCAATCCAACTTTGATTGAAAATTACAACAATGCTGTAGTTTTCTGTCTCTATTGCTTTCATTAAAAATTCAATTGACTATTCACGTTCAGCAAACGACAAAAAACTATGTGTGTTTCTCAACGTTTTGGATATAGTGGTTTCCTGGTGGAAAAATTGTTATCTCGCCTATTCATGAAAATACCATAAAATATATACTGACGACTGAATCTTGCTGAAATAGGTTTATTATGAACTTTTTTCATTTTATACCATAATTGGCATTCTTTGTATTGATCCTGTACAGAGAAACGCGAAATCTTCAACGCTCTCAGGGGGTATGAAACGAAAACTGTGCGTCGGCATGGCCCTTTGCGGCAACTCGAAGGTAGTGATGCTGGACGAGCCCACAGCCGGCATGGACCCCTCGGCGAGGAGGGCGTTGTGGAACCTTTTGCAATCGCAGAAGTCGGGGAGAACTTTGCTGTTGAGCACGCACTTCATGGACGAGGCCGACCTGTTGGGCGATCGCATCGCCATCATGGCTGGTGGCGAATTGCAATGCTGCGGGTCCAGTTTCTTCCTCAAGAAGAAGTACGGGGCCGGGTACGGCTTGGTCATGGACAGGGGTCCCGAGTGTGACGTCGCAGAGGTCACCAGGCTGCTCAGTCGGTTCATACCCGACATCGAGGTAAGATAAATAATTACTGAAAATTATTGTGTGTGTGTGTTGTGCATCCAATTTACAAAGTGTGTAAATATTTGATACTGTAATACTCATGTGCTAAATTATTTTATTGTCTGTTATCACACTGGTTTTTATGATCTTGTTTTCATATTGATATTTTCTACACCCGAAAGGGTATTTCCGAAGGAAGTAATAAAGGATCTATCTATCTATTTCTTCGGCCCCAATGATTAGTTCATGATCCGGCAACATCGCACCTGTTGCCCAAATGACTTCAATAAGTGAATTAGAATTATTACCTCGTTGTTTTTGAGAATATTTTAATAAAAAAGATCGACTGTCTTTCGATGATGGATATGATCTGCATTTATCACGAGAAATCAATTACAGAAAAACATTTGTACATAATTGTTCGTTGATGATATCTGGGATGAAAGGTTTACTTTCTGATGTATACAATTTTCTATTTTTCCTATCAGCAGCTAACGTACTGGATTTGCATTGAATATTTTGGGAGGAAAAAATACTACACCACAGATTTCTCTCGGAAAGATAATCGTTTTTAAGATCCTCATTCATTTTCATTGAATTAAATTTTGATCTTTCGATTTTTCTTTGTTTGATGCATGGTTTCTGCTAAAAAAATCAAAATAATTTCTTTTCACAATCAGTTGCTCAAAAATCGGAAAGATGTGGAAAAGCAAACTAAAAAATCTGATTCGTTTCAGACTCCGAAAAAGATTTTTTTGTCAGATGTTGTCATCTGATCTCCGATTGATGATCAATCTCGAGAGTTAAAACTTTTAGAACATACGTTCATGGGAAGTTTTTTCTTGAAATAAGTCAAATAATCGCCTTCTGAATATCAGCATGTTATTGAGAAACACTGTATAACTCCCATGCAACTCGAAACAGAACAGCCCATTCTTTTATTCAAAATATACTACGATCTTTTCGAAATTTTGATTCTTTAGTACTACTTCAATACCTTCATCGTTTGGTTTGAAAATTCCAATTTTTTGGTGTTCTATTGAGATAATACCCATATTATCCACCCTATATAATTGAATTAAACTTTCAATAGATTCAAAGTAACAGCGGGTCCGAATTGACATACCTTTTAACTGAAAATCAAGCCGGCGTGTTCGAACCGATGCTGAAACAACTGGAAGAAAATTCCGAAAGACTTGGCATTAGAAGTTACGGCATATCTTTGACAACGTTAGAAGAAGTTTTCATGAAGTGAGTAACCATAAAAAATCTCAAAGTTCGTAGATGACGAAATGTCTGGAAGACGATAAAACATGTGTTAATTGTCATAGGGTCGGAGCCGATCACAGCCAAGAGGAATCTTTCATGGAAAACGGTTTCACCAACGAAAAAGCTGCAAACGGGAAAGCACCAAGAGACGGAGCTAGAAGTATGTGAGACAAAAATTTTCGATTTTAAGTTTTTGAAGAAATCATAAAGTACATAGGATAGGCTTATTTATGGAAAAATTTTCCATTTCTATTCTGTATAAATAATGCTGAATTTTGTTGATGCAGGGTTGCATCTTCTCTTTCAATGCAATCGTGGTGTGCGATTATGATTTTAAATAAGCCTATCAAAAGAAATCTTATGGTGTTGAATCACAAGAGAGGGGGTCAATTCTAATCATCGAAATAATAATAAATGAAGTAATTAAAGTGTTTCACAGACTGTATGCCATGTAGCATCGTCTCGTTGTAACCACATCAATATCATCAAATTTCGGCAAAAATAACTGTGTACAGGGTGATTCACATAAGAACCTCTATACCAAGTTGCTTCTCTAAGGAGTTATAGGCTTTGAAAGTGAAGTTATAAATTATCTGTACTTACTTCAAGTATTTTGTTACGTATCTAAATAATTCCTACTGACCTACTTTCTTGTTTGACGTTTATTTTCATAGCCAACTTTTGGATTTTCGATGATTTTAAATAACACACCTAGAGCGCGCGTTTTAAGTTATTCGAGTTTTTGATGAAAATGATGAGGTTTTCCGAAAAATTACTGGAGTGAGAAAAGTTTTAGAATTGAATTGCCCACAAAACAAAGCAAAGATTCTAAAATCCATCAGGGGTTAACAAAATTCTGTTGAATATTAATGATGCGCCACCTGGTATACCCCCTTTACAAACTTCAATTGAACTCTAGTAACTGTCAAGTAACGCCCCAAATACATCCACAAAGTGTACTAAATTTGGTTGCTTTAAGTTCAAGAATAACGGAGATATTGATTTTTTTCCAAATTTATAACTTTACTTTCAAAGCCTATAACTCCTTAGGGAAGCAACTTGGTTTAGAGGTAAGTTGCGTTAAATTGCCATATTTTGGGACCCCCTACATGCCTCTGCTCTATGTCGGTTCTTATGTGAATCACCCTGTATATCGAGCACCAGCAATAGTCATATTATTTCTATAAATGTATGGTCCAATTATTCGTACAGGTCGAAATTGACACCAAATAGTGAAAGGTTGGTTCTCAGAACACCAAAAGCGGTAGTGTTGGCGATTAACAAACCCATTAAGGTGATAATGTGCTTGGTAAGGTGATTTTACTCGAAAAAATCAGCATTTATTTGTTGATACCCAATAATTCTTTCTACAAACTCTTCTCGCTGTACATGGTCATTAGGCTTCAGTTGTTGTGTTCATTCAATTCTGTGAGCATGGAGACACAGAACTTTAGTGACTATAGGCAGTTGAGAGTTTCTTAAAACTTTTTCGGAGTGCAACCGCCAAGCGTTCATTATTTTCTAAATATTGTTCAAAAATAAAGACACGGTGTTCAATCGCGTTTTTCATTTCCTGAAACTATAATTGATTTTCAATGTGAGACTCACCAAACATTTTTTATTCCTCAGTGGAGGTGGCAATGTCACCAAACTACACGGGCGGCTTCGAGCTGGCCTTTAACCAGTTCGTGGCGATGCTCCTCAAGAAGACAGTTTCCACCATCCGCTCTTGGATATTGTTGCTCGTCCAGGTCGGCATGCCCACTCTCTTCCTCATCATTGCTATGGTGGTGGCGAGGAACCAGCAGAGGACGGGCAACCTTCCTTCCTTAGACCTCGATCTCGATAAGTTTTCCGACCCGGTAACCTTGCGTCAAGGTCAAGACAACGATTATTCCGCGCTCTACGACGAGGTGTTGGGAGGGTATGGAAACACCGTTACTGAAATCGGAAATATCACCGATGAGATGCTGAAGCTGGTAAGGGAGTTTTAGGGGTTAGGGATTGTCTGAGACATGAAAAATAAAAATTTTTTCAATGATGTTTTGATCGATCGTGAATTATTTTGCGGAAGAAAAAAAAATTATTATCGTTACATGATGACTTGGTTCACCAAAATTTGAAAAAAAAATCAATGTTTTGATTTTTTTGTTGTACAGTTCCAATAGGAGTTACTTTATGATGACCACCAAAAATTCTTTGATATTCATTGAAAATCAATCGACGCTATTTAAAAAAAAAAAACAAAATTACATTTACAGGAATATTTTTTGACTTTCTCAAAAAATTTTGAGGCGAGACACTTCAAAAACATTCATTTTGATAAAACTGCACACAACCTTGAAACTGATTTTGAAATTCCATTCGATTTGTCTTACGTTTTCAAACTTCTTGTTTCCTCACAATAGGTGACTACTATTTTTTCAATGATAAATTAAAATTTTTCTCATCTTCACCTTGTTCAACGACGATATCATCCATAATGTTACTTATTTTCCGAAAAGTGTTGTAACTTTCGAGAATTTTCTAGTTTTGAGAAAGGCGATTTTTCAAGAAACTGGAAATAACTCAGTGTATAACTTAGAGACTAAGTTGGTTTTGAGACGAGCCTAAGTTGATAACAGTTATTTTTTATTGAATTCAAATAAAGATTTTCTCTATTCTCTCCATTAGTTATTTTATTTTGTTCTGATTGCAATTTTCTTGCGAAACAAATGCCTGATCTTATTGTTCAGTTGAAAATTCTCAATAAAACGCATTCAATGCTATCTTCTCGACTAGAGACTAATCAAACTGTCACGATAAACATAGTAGAATGTTATGTCTAAAGCACTCACAAAAAATAGAAATTGCATTTTTGACAAATCGTGATGTTGAATCACCGTTTCATCGTTTTTCTCATCTTCATGATCATGATCACCAGTTTAACGAAAAACATGTATAGATATAATGCTTGAACAAAATCTGAACATTTCAGTCTAGGGACGTGCCAAACACGGTGAGGAGACGCTACATCATCGGAGCTTCCTTCGAAAGGGCACCTATTCTCGATGTACCCAACATCACAGCTTGGTTCAACAACGATCCCTATCACTCGCCCGCCATTTCCCTGTCAATGCTTCTCAGCACTGTCTACAGAAAATTCAACAATAACGCCACCTTGAGCTTTGTCAACGACCCTCTACCCTATACAGCCGACACCCAACTCAAACAGGTGAGCACATTCAATTCCCTCTCTTCGTTCGTTGTCACTTGTCAACTCGTTCTCAGGTACTCAGCGGGCAGACAATGGGCTTTCAATTAGCCTTCAATATCGGCTTCAGCATGGCTTTCGTCTCCTCCTTCTACGTGCTGTTCATCGTCAGAGAAAACGTCTCCAAGTCTAAGCACCTGCAGATCGTTTCAGGCGTCAAAGTCTACCTCTTCTGGCTAACTTCGCTCCTCTGCGACTTCATCACCTACCTCTTGACTATCCTGGTGCTCCTAATTACCTTGGTGTGTTTCCAAGAGGAAGGCTACAGGTCCCCGGAGGAAATTGGGCGGATGTTCGTCATCCTGTTGTACTTCGGATGGTCTTTCTTGCCGATACTCTACTTGACCGGCTACTTTTTCGACGTACCCTCGACTGGCTACACCAGGATGACGTTGATCAGCATCGTCACCGGCAACGCTGCCTTCTTGGTGGTCCAAGTCCTGTCGACCCCCGGACTGGACCTGGAGCACATCGGCAAGGCGCTCCACTGGGTGTTTCTACTGTTCCCACACTACTCCCTCTCCACTGGGATCAATGAAGCCTCCAAGGTGTTCATGTACGACAAACTATGCAATACCCTGTTCGAGAGTTGCGCTGCTGTGAATATAACCAGGGAGAGGTGTCTGAGTATGCAGAGTAACCAGCAGATCATAGACATTTGTTCCGGTGAGTTGAAGCGAAACAATCGTAGGAATTGTGCTCGAAACATTTTTTTTTTTCGAGTAACGATAAGTGAGAGGGGGCGTCCATAAATTACGTGAGGTGTTCAAGGGGGGAAGGGGTCAAGCTTAATCTTTCTAAATATCACTTAGGGGAGAGGGGGAGTTTTAGAAAATATCACGTAATTTTTTTTTCTAGTAGAAAACGATGTAAAATTGCGTGAAAGTAAAGTTGAATTGAAGTAAAAAATGTTGCTATAGTGAGAATATGGCGAAATTTCACACAATAGTGTTTGTCGTGTTTAATTTTATCGTAGTAATTCTGAACTACGGCAATGCTCTCGAATCTTTAGATACTAGTCATTGCTAGTCAAATAAAAGTAATGAAACAATTATGTTTTCGTTTTTATTTTTTGATCCAACGCTATTACAGCCATAACACAAAATTTAAAAAATCTCACGTAAGATTTGGGGAGGGAGGGAGTGAATAATGAGAATATAGGAGATTGTAGACTTTTCTTTGATGGCACATCTGATATATAAAATTCTCTATCGTGCTGCGTGATGTTTGTAGTTAAACTCCATCGAAATGGCTCGACCGATTTTCATGAAATTTTGTGTGCTTGTCGGGTAGATCTGAGAATCGATAAAAATCTATTTTTATACCCTCAGATGTCAATGGTAATGTACCCCTTTATTTGTATGGCGTCATCCAGCGAAAGAAAATACAAGCAAAAACAGCTGGTTCCTAATCACTATACAGTTTTCGTCTTCTGTACATGTGAGTGTAACGATCGTAGCAGTGACAGATGTTGTGTGTAAATTACTGCGTATAATGGCTTTTAATTCATTTGTGCATATATTATTGGCGAATGAACATAAGCGATACGCCACCTGGTGGCACTAAAAATAATTAGATATTTTGACATAATTCTTGTGTATGTTTTGTTGATTTTATACTAAATATGAATATTTGGAAGATTGTGAAACTATGAATCGGTAGAATCAAACTTCCAAAATTAATTTCCATTTTGTTTTTTCAAGTTGGTATTATGAATATCGTGAATAGATGAAATTCTGTTTACATTGAAGGTCAAAGTCGAGCATAGTATTGTTCAGGTATCAACAAAATTGAAATGAGATCTCACATTATCTATTCTATTTGGTACTTCCCTCCCAAAAAACAGCAGAAAAAACAAATATTATAAACTCATAATCCATTCCATAACATAAACCATTATCTTGTCAGCAGTGGAAGAATTCAATTTTCTTCATGATATTACATGTCCAGCATTCAAAACTTCTTGCCATTCGGATCTAAAAACAAAACAAATTATCAGAATCCTGTATTTGATCGATCATGTTGATCGAACCTTTCACATTCACAGCAGTATTCTAACCTCGTATTATTTTCAATGCATAAAACAAATGATAATGCTTGACACTATTAGAAAAATGAAAATACATACATATTGACGACCTAGCTCACTGCAAAAGTCTGAAATGTCTTCATTCTCATTATTAACTCACACTCAATCAACGAAAAAAAAAAAACCCAATGCAATGAAACTATCCAATGTCAACATTTATGGTTCTGTGACTGCCCACTTTGGCGCTGCTATCTCAAATTCATTCGCCATTAGTCAACATTTTCTGAAATTTTGAAGAAATCTATATATCTGTGAGTCACCCTCTTGATTATCCTCTCTTCCAGACCAGAACAGGAGCTATTTCGGATGGGAGGCCCCTGGAATCGGCAGGAACATCCTCTACTCCATGTCCTCGGGCCTCGCGATGCTCCTTCTGCTGCTCCTCATCGAATACGAAGCCTTCACCGCGCTGACTTACTTCCTAGAGCGCAAACTTTTCGCCAAAGACCCTGTTCAAGTGCCCGACGAAGACTCGGACGTGGCGAAGGAAAAGGAAAAGATCCGTAGTGCCACGGAGTCGGCGCTCGGTGGCGAGTACGTGTTGGCGGTGCGCGACCTCACCAAATACTACAAGAAATTCCTCGCCGTCAACGGTATCTGCTTGGGCGTGAAGAAGTACGAGTGCTTCGGGCTGTTGGGCGTCAACGGCGCCGGCAAAACCACCACCTTCAAGATGATGTCGGGGGATTTGAAGATGTCGCATGGGGACGGGTGGGTGAACGGTTACAGTATCAAGAGGCAGCTGAAGGAGGTGCAGAAGGTGATTGGATATTGTCCGCAATTCGATGCTCTTCTCGATGACATGACAGCCAGGGAGACAATCAAGATGTTCGCCTTGCTCAGAGGTATTCGGTACGGAAACACTGACAAGGTGGCGGACTACCTAGCCAGGGAGTTTGATTTCCATCGACATCTCGAAAAGAAGGTGAAGGAGCTGAGCGGCGGTAACAAAAGGAAGTTGAGTACGGCGATTTCGCTCATCGGGGATCCTCCAGTTTTGTTCCTCGATGAACCTACCACAGGTATTTCTGATTACTTTCTTAGTCGCATGATAATTATGTGAGAAATTGAGGGGCTGGTCGTGATTGTTATCAACTGATTGATTCACTAGGTATTGGACCTGTCTTGACTCTGAGACATACTCAGTACAGCTCTCAGACGGACGCACTTCAACAATAATGAAGGTTTAGTGAATACTAAATTATAATATACAGGGTGGGGCACCCCATACGACATGTTCTCTGTAAACCTAACCATCGAGTATTTCAGAAATTTCTTCTTTTCATTATCTGTATATTTATTGAGGCTGCAAAAAGAAATCATTTTGGAGTCTACAGGGTGGCTCAAAAAGGCGTGATATATCAAAGTTATCTGCGTTTGAAATTATAAAAAAGTGACAATGAATTTTGAACGTCCTGTATAATATTGGGAAACGGGTTCTATCGGAATCAATAGCCTGAAACCTCTTCAATGCTTGGTCAGAATTGAAAGGGATTGTATCTATAAATTTCGATGTTATTCAGTCTCCAATTGTACCCGGCATTTTCAAAAAAAAACAATAACTCGAAAACGGTTATAGCTAGGTACATGGTACCTTCTATGAAATCGTATTATTTTTCCATGAGTTATCCAAAACTGTAACGAAATACAGGGTGTTCCATTTAAAAAAACACAACTTTGATATGTCACACTTTTTTGAACCACCCTGTATATTCCAAAATAATTTCCTCCTGCAGCCTCAATAAATATACAGATAATGAAAAGAAGAGATTTCCGAAATATTCAATGGTTTGGTTTACAGAGAACGTGTCGTATGGGGTGCCCCACCCTGTATACTTAAAAAGAATAGAATTAGTCCAGGATCAAAAAAATAAAATGAATCGTATCTTTCATTTTTGATTTATCATTGATCGAATAGCCTCATTACGTAACCAGTTTAATGAAAAAATCATCTTATTTTATGAAGAACTTAACCTTAACATTTTTCTTCAGAAAATACAATACGGATGATATGTCTACACCCCCTTTAATCTTCATTACTCAAGACAAACTCGAAAAACGCTCGGATACATTTTTTTTTCGAAAGGATTTGAAATATTGTCACCCTTTTTACCTCCTCTTCCCAATTGTTTCAAATTATAAGGAGGTCGTGCCATAAATCGTTGGAAAAGGTTTTAGAGAATTTTATGGAAACCAAGGTCAGCAGATCTGACTCATATGTATTTTTCACACGACACTTAATGAATTCAGAAAAAATGTCAACAGAATGGATATGTAGATCCTACAAAGGGCTAGGGAAGAAACTTGTTAATTAGAATAATTCGTGCACCATTTTTGAAGATTTGATAATATCATGTGTTCATTCATTTCAATTTGTATTCTATTCAAAGGAATTGAAATTGGTAATTTTTGAATTCTAGTTTTGATTTTATGTTGAGGAAAATCTTGCGAAATCTCACCTAGGGGGCGGGGGGTCAAAAAAACCTAAAAAATTTCTCACGTAATTTATGGACGTCCCCTTGATGCAATATAATCTGAATGATGAAACTAAAAAAAATCGATCACAAAATGAAGACAATATTCGTCTCATATTTGTCCAAATAGCAAGCATATCTAATAGGTAAATATTCTGGAGCATTTTCTCATTTGATTATTATGCTTTTTTACTGTTCATCAAAAAACTACGAATTATGTTACTAATTCAAGAATTAGATTAGTCTATTCCCCACTTTCAACTCTGAGCTGATAAACAACAACAGTCAATGTATTTCTTCAAGTTTCGAATTATCAGTCACTGCTGATGAATCAAACCAAACTATTCTGGTAACCAGATAACTACAGAGTGAATTGCTCCTGAATGTATCAGATTCAGTCAGCTCAAGCTGTTTCCGAAAGACTACTACTAAGTCAACACGAAAAAACTCCTCCTAATGTCTAAATTTCAATCTAAGGCATGGACCCGGCCACGAAACGGTACTTATGGAACGCGCTGAGTAAGATCCGAGAGCTCGGCAAGTGTATCGTGCTGACCTCGCACAGCATGGAGGAGTGTGAGGCTCTTTGTACGCGTCTCGCCATCATGGTCAACGGCAACTTCAAGTGCCTGGGCTCGACGCAACACCTCAAGAACAAATTCGCCGAAGGATACACTCTCACCATCAAGGTGAAGAAGTCGTCTTCGGCTTCTTCCGAGACGGAGAGCATCGAGAGGTCAGTACAACTCAAACGAATTAATTTTTTATTTGTTCGTTCACTGGTTTATTTGTTCTTTTGTTTGTTGTTTGCACGCCAGTGTGTTCGGTTTCCGTTTTCAGTTAGTTTGTTTGCTCGTTCGTTTGTATGTTATTTTTTTGTTTTTATCTTTCCTTTGTTTCTTCTTGTTTTTTTCCAGGTTGTTCTCTGTTCTTTGTTCGTTTGGTTTTTTTTTGTTTATAGGTTTTTTGTTTGTTTCTTCGTTCGTTTGCTCATTTTGTTCTTCATTCGTTGTTTTTACCTTATTTGTTCTTTGTCCACTTGTTGTTCATTCGATTTTTTTGGTTTCCTCTTCGTTTGTGTATTATTTCCTTGTTTGTTTTCTGTTCAAAAATTAATGCAATATTTGATTGGAATAGGAAAACAGGTTTTAGTCTCTAGTCATAAGGTACATGAGATAGCTTCATTTATGAAATTACACACCGAGCAAATGATCTCCACGTCTTTGCCTAAACATACGCACTCGTTTGTCGAAATTTCTGCATAATTATGGTTGAATTTTATGCAGCATCGAATCTCCTCCTTCAATGCATGCGTGATTGTGGGCTGAGAAATGTAATTTTGAATAACCCCATCAAGAGAAAACTAATAGTGTCAAATCACAATTCTGATCACCAAGAGAGTACACGACCTGTAAATGTCTCATGCAGTAAATAAAGTATTTCACCGGCCCTATAACATGTGACATCGTCTTGTTGAAAAGCCTCATTTCCCAAAAGTATGGTCCACATATGCATTCAGCCCAGAATCCACTTCTTGAAATTTGCAATTCTTGTCCTCGACCCTAAATTGAGGTTTCTTTATTGTCACCAACACTCTCACGCACTGCTTCATTATTGATATTTGATCGGCTCGTTTTTGGACGACCCTTTTCAATAGATCCTGCCTCCCGGAATTTTTCAATAAATTTTTTCACAGTTGACGAATAAACACTATTGCGACAATATTTTGTATGAACTGCGGCCGCTAAACTTTCATTATTGAAATAATTTTCAATAATAGTGACTCGTCGTCAATTTGTATTTCAGGGTTGCCAACAATGCATAATTAGCGGTAAATTCAAATTTTGCATACATTTTGGGACATCTGTCATTTTGTTTGTTCTTCCTTCAATTGCTTGTATGTTGATTTCACTTGTTCATCTGGTTTTCTTCTATATTTTGATATCCTTGTAATTCTAGGTTTATTGGTGAGCATTTTCCTGGAGCCAAGTTGAGAGAAAAACACCAGGAACTCCTTGATTACTATATCGTCGATAAAACAGTGCCTTGGTCTAGGATGTTTGGTATATTGGAAGAAGGTAAACGAATGGATCTTAACATCGAAGATTATTCCTTAGGACAGAGCAGTCTCGAACAGGTAAAGATTCCTCTGCTTTCTGATTTTACTGAATTAACGTTATCGTTTCTCGTTTATGTTTCAGGTATTCCTCACATTCACGAAGCATCAAAACTAAACACCTGTGACAATGGTTCTTGCCTTATTGTGTTGTGATATACGTTAAATTCTACATGATGATGTACCTTATATGCACAAAATAATCTTGAAACAAAACATTTCGAGATGATTTCATTCAGTATTGAGAAACACAGTGATATGTACTTTTACAGTCAAAGTAGGAACTAGCCACGAAATATAAATGTATTTATGTTCGCATTTCATTTCACCAAATCTTTTGAAACCTCACACTCTGACCGATTCCTTCAATTTTCAACCCTACAAATGCTGAGATCCCTCATTTATTGCAATTTCAGATTCAAATTATTTATCAGAAATCATAATTTGAGACATCACAAAAAAATTCTCATTCTCATCTTCAAAAATAATAGTAATGCACAAAAAAAAGGTATAAAATCATGTGTTGAATATTGAGAAATGTAAAGAAAGTGACATTGATAATACCGTATTTTCAAGTTGAATCTAAGAATGACAGCTTCTTCCATGGAGAATATTCTGGACAGTCTTGAAATAAATATAACGAGTACACGTAAGATTTTCAATTTGAAGCATTATTCCTAGCAAATAATTAATGCTTTTATTATTGAATGAAAGCAAAGGAAAATCTCTAAGAATTTTCAATGATACCTCATGGAAAAACCTTTCTGAAACATTACAGCCACCACCCTTGTCCAAGCCAGCATTTCTATTCCCTACCTTTATTCCCTATGAGACCGTCCTGGATACGGTCCTGGATAGGGTGGTGAAATTGATTGGCCAGATTTCATATTACATGATTGATTATGAACTGATAATAGGACATTATCACGACGCACGCGCCTATAAACATTAGCTTGCGCTCAAAAACATGATTGCCAGCTCTTCGAGTTTGACATTCGATTTACTGATTTTTCTTCCTTTGGAATTCAACTTCAAATCTACTTAAGATAATTGGAAGAAAATGCTCGGAATGTCATTAAGGATCGATAATGATGAGTTTTGTTGAAATTCGTATAATTCACAAGTGGATAAGAAAAAACAATCCACCCATTTTTGTCTTCAAATTGTTGTCTGAATGACATTTCAGGGTTTGTTCTCTCTTTTGCATAATATTCATGAAGTTTCAACAATAAAAATTCATCCAAAACTTTTCCAAAACCGGATCTTCGTCATTATCAAATTCAAAATATCATTTTAATTCAGAGAAGGCTATTTTATTATTCCCTAATGCCTCAAGATCCTTAAGATTGCGAGAAATCATAATCATTTTAATAATCAGAATATGGATTATACGTGAAAATATCCACAGTCCATTTTTACTTTTCCTATGAGTTCGAAGACACCTCAGATAGTTGTAGAGAGTTGTAAACAGAAGTGAAAGCTATTTTTTCAACTTCACCAACAATGATTTTTTTATATTCCTAAAATTCTTGTTTTCTCCAGTGAATTTGTTTCGAGGAAGTTACCTTCATTTTTTAATACCTCATATAGTTGCCGACTCATCGAATGTACACATCAAAATATGCTTACCCATGTCGAAAACTCAACGATTTTCGAGATACAAATCCGGCAACACCGCTGCCCACCAGCACGTCTACCTGATATAATTATTATTGTCCGCCGTTCCCGCTTTTGCTTCCATTGCGACACTGAGCGATTTTCCGTTTCGCGATCGTTATTTTTTTTTTCGAAAAACCGCGAAAGGATTTTCGAATATGCTTCGTCTCGCCTGAACGATGAAGTTCGAGCTGTGCCTGGACGATCTCCAAGATATCGTGTCGGCTGTGCAAATCGAGCAATATGTGTCGAATGATTTTGGTTGGTTTTATGTGCTGGAAACATAAGTTAAAAGGATTCTTACCATGTCGAGCCTGAAGAAAGGGAGCAGCAAACGGTTTGAGTGAGTAGTCCCAGTCCAAGAAACAAATGTCTCAAAATAATTTTCGAAGCATACGCAGTACGAAATACACACAAGTAGAAAGAAGTTTCAGATAATTGTAGCTTTTTTCGCGACAAATCTAATCACAACCCCCCAAAAACTCAAATTGATCCACTACACACGAGATAGATGAATATTTTGTTATTCTTTATGACTACGAAAGCAACAAGTTTGCTTCATTTGTATTTCTACAGCCTACTCATGCACAGAAATGCCAAGTTCATTCAGATTATTTTCTTCGATTTCTTCGAAGGTATAAGTCAAGGGCATAGTATTATTTCACCCTTTAGAGCATATTTAATGATAACGGGGAAGTTTGGTATTTATTTTACTGAATTAAGGTGTACCACGCCAATTTAAGGTTAAGACAAAGTTGAAACAAACTCAACAAATCAATGTTGAAGATATTATTTTTCTCAATTTTGCACCTATCATGCGATCAGAATTTCGATGGGTACCCATTGATTTAGTCTCAAAATACTAATTTTATAATATTATCGTGGGAAATCAATATTTTTCGAGATATTATATTCTGAAGTCTGAAATTTCATCTTCTTTGCCTGAACATTTCCGAACAAGCTTTACGGCAAATTTCTTCAATAACGACTCACAGCATATGTTATATATATAAAAATACTCAAAATGATGAAAATGTACCTATTTCTAGACTTCAGAGTGAATATCTCGAAAAGTAGATATTGATTTTTCCAGGATATCATCAAATTCGCGTTTTTGGTTTAAAATGAGAAAGTATCCGCAAAATTAACCTTCTTCAAACACAATCAGTGACAATACTGCAAACTCACAATATGAAAATCCAAGGGTTTTTTAATCTCAAACTATCTTAGAACTTCTAGTTCAGATCGAAGCTTCTTCAGTTATCTATATTGTTTATATTTCTGAACTCAAATATGTTGACAATATGCTTATGATGGAAAGAATTAAACGAACGTTCTGTGTGAGTAATACCCTACACTTTTTTCACAGCCATGGAAATCGCGTTATTGAATGATATAATCACAATTTCGTCATCACTTATTATAGGTTCAGAAAAATATTGTTCGATTTTCAGGAGATGATTTATTGAACCAATCATAATTTCAATGAAATACAGTCGTTGTATTCCACATATTGCTATATTCAATGCCAAGTTTATCTTGCAATCTTGTAAAAGAAAGTATAAGTAAAGTGCCAATGTTATACGACATTGATCTGAATACTTTCATCAAGGCCTTCTTGACACCTAGAAACAAACTGGAAGGAAGACAAAAAATGTATTTCTCATGTTCCAAAAAATGTCAGCTATGCAACATAGTTTCACCTATATTTGAATGTTCCCAATGCATTTGGTCCTTCGAGAAAAAACAAGTAACACTAAAAAAAACAGGGGCTCAAAGCAATGAAAGTATGTCACTTGTTTTGGGACATTTTCAACAAGTTTATTGAAAAATAAATGATCTATTCAAATTGATACTAGAATTTCCTTGAAAATAATTTTTATCCAGGACAATATTCTGAGCCCGATACCAGGCAAATAATTCAATATGGAGGAGGCTTACTTTAAAACATCCCTGTATTTTGTCATTCAAGCATGTACGAGTATCGTTCGAAGATATGTTGTTGCGAATAAGATAAACTCATGGCCATACATTTATATGCAATTATGTAATTTACCGTTAGTCTACGTAATATAATTCATATTAGATTTTTCTTTGAATGTTAATAACACCTAACTGCACTTTGCGGTATATTCAAGCATTCAGATATAAATACTACAGTTAAGAATCCAATATAACCCTGAACTGTTCATTACTATAATGTTTAGTACGAGTGTTTGTAACTTTCTGATGAAAAATAATTGGCATTTTCATCTTTCAGTGTGGGTTGAAGTGATCCATACCGGCTGTCCCAGAACTTTTAGGCTAGCGGTTATTTCATGTACTCGCCGGGGAAAAATTAAACAGTGTCGTTCATGCAGTCTCAAACAACCCTTGAAATACCATTCCGTTTTTGTTTCCATTGTTTTTGAATTTTCATCAAAATGTTGATCAGCAACACTCGCACCCGTATATTCACAGAAAAGGTTTACAGGGTGTGCAAATAAGTAGGGTCAGAATGTGCATTAGAAACATTGAAAATAATTTCAAGCTTCTCGAATGAAAATATTCATAATCTGAAATTGAACTAAAATTCCATAATCTTGATGATATTTTCTAATGTCACTTGGTTATTCATATCATTAGTGCTGGAGTTTGGCAGGCTTATTATTGGACACCCTGTGAATAAATCAACTTATAACAAAACTTCCTGTATCGTTAATGGCATTAGCGAATCGATGGTGAATTTCACTTCAAATTAGTATGTTGAGGTCAAAAATGTGATAATCGGTAATGAGAAATGGAATAAACGTGCTTACCACGTGCGGTAGAAATTCTATGAAGTCGAAAAACAGGCGATAATTGTTTGACCACAGAGTATACAGAGGGCGCACTCTCCGTATTTATGAATGAGATAGTAAAATAGTGAAGATGGCCCCCAAATGACAGTTACCCCACCCCATTCATAAAAATCATTTCTGAGGAGTGCCCAATCAGATTGCTTTTTTCGGTCACGTGATTCATTTCATATAGAATGACATCCTCAATTAGACATGGCTAGATTACACCATAATCTGTCGTTTGTCAGACTTCAATTTCTCGGATTCCGATTGGTTGTTCGATAGTTGTCTGTCAAGCGAACCAATTTTCAGCCAATCACAAGTATCTTTCTATGTGTCATGTACAAGTCCAGCTTTATAATATTGTTTACAAAACAAGATATGAAATCAATGTTGGTAAATTTAGACATTCTACTCAACTTCTACATGGCAGTTGCAGAACTTATCAAATGTAGAAATTTCAATAGTTTTCCATAATTTAGACAACTTCAATGAACTTTCAAAGACTCTGAAAACCCATTCACAGGGTTGATACATACATTCTTGAGCAAACTTAGATTGAAAGTACATCATGTACTGGATATTCACTATCCTGTTGAGAAACACAGCTTAAACGAAGAATAATAGATTGAAATATATGCCATTCTTTATTCAGAAGTTATAGGTGAGGTAGGGAACAGATAGGAATGATCATTAAAATCATTAGAAAATTGAATATTGAAATATATCTACACAATCATATGAAAGAAAATAAGGAATTACAATAATTGTACGAATCAAGTAGTGTGCTTTTTATAAGACATCATTATCAGCTTCACAGAACATTTCAGCAAATCTAAGCCGTTGAACTTCAACTGTCTGGCTCTCTGTATGGTTTCATAGTTATTCTCAATTTTTAATAAATGATGAAATGTCTATAGCAAACTTGTTTGTTCTTGTGGAATTAGGATTGTGAATCATGTTTACATCATGCTCTTCTGAAAGGTATCTTCTCTATATCTTTTCAACTTGCTTCTTGACCATGAAATACCTCTGTATTTCGGTACTTCAAATAAATGGAAGATCTCTTTTTCAATCTCTCCTGTCAACCAGAAGTGGAATTTTCCAAAGGCTTTGATAACTTCATGGACTTCAAGCCTATATATTGGAGTTCCAATACACATTTCAGTTTGATTCATTTTCTAGATCTTTATCAGTAATTCATATCATAAGTAGTGTGTGAAAAGAAGAGAAAGCTATGGATTGTACTTGTAGTCAACAAAACTG
The DNA here is from genome assembly GCA_037013635.1 of Plagiodera versicolora. Taxonomy (NCBI): domain Eukaryota; kingdom Metazoa; phylum Arthropoda; class Insecta; order Coleoptera; family Chrysomelidae; genus Plagiodera; species Plagiodera versicolora. Next base: position 1,740,019 of record CM072991.1, on the reverse strand, counting down.
GACAATTTGTGGCAGTTTAGTATATTTTCCAATACCTTCCTCCAATAACATGCCCATAAAATTATTATATAAAATAAGTTACTGTGTTAAAAATATTACAGGAATTATTCTTACTATAAGATCATGGAAACCAATATAATCAACACATAATTCCACAGAAAATATGTCATCAAATGGCTATTTAGTGTTATGAAATATCTTATTTCATTAGAAATATTGCAGCTGAATAGTTTTGTTATCAATTTGTACGAGAGCATTTGTCAACAAATCGTAGTAAGATATCAAGGTCAATTAGTGATTTCCCGCCATTTTTAGAATGAACCCTCTGGTTCACATATACTCTGTGGTTTGACGCAAATGAATCTACAAATAACCCGAGTTTTTCGTTCAAGAAAGAGAGGATGATTTTATTCAAACGATATCAGACCTATCAAATATAAAAAATAACTTCACTTCCATACCTCATTTGTTTTAATTGACGCGAAGTCTTAAATTTTTTCAAATTATTTTTATTCAATTGAAGTATTAGTTTGGACAAGAAACCACTATAGTTTTTCAGTTTTCAACATGAGTATTAGAATAGTTGATCAGAAAGTTTGCTATTGTAATTTCTCTAAGGCTGTAATCAAGTAATGTCTGTGTCTCAATTGCACATCGAATAACATGAAAATATAAAGGGGGCTAGATTTGAGAAACGCAAGGTATGTATATATATACAGGGTGGGGCACCACATACGACACGGTCTCTGTGAACCAAACCATTGAATATTTCGGAAATTTCTTCTTCTCATCGTTTGTATGTTCATTGAGGCTGCAAGAGGAAACTATTTTGAGGTATACAGGGTGGCTCAAAAAAGTGTTACATATCAAAGTTGGGTTTTTTTAAATGGAATACCCGGTATTTTGTTGCAGTTTTGGATAGTTCAGGGAAAAATAATACGATTTCATGCAAGGTACCATGTACCTAACTATAACCGTTTTCGGGTTATTGTTTTCTTTTTGAAAATGCAGGGTTCAATTGGAGACTGAATAACATCGAAATGTATGGAAACCATCCCTTCCAATTCTGACCAAGCATTAAAGAGGTTTCAGGCTATTGATTCCGATAAAACCCGTTTCCCAATAGTATACAGGACGTTCAAAATTCATTGTCGCGTTTTTATAATTTCAAACGCGAATAACTTTGTTATTTCAAATAAAACATCCTGTATTTTTTCAATCTGAACAATACAAAATTCGATTATCTTTCATTCTATATCAGGGGTCCCTATACCTAGTTTGAGTATTTTTCAAGATATTGGCATTTTCAAATAGTAGTTATCATTTCAATGCATTCTTTGAATCGAGAGAGCTGTGAAACGACATTCATTTGATTTGGTAACAGAATTCTCATTGATAAATATTATACTTCCCTTCTTCGAACTTTTACTGTTCACTGAAATTAAGTTTTCATTCAGTTCCATACTCCGACATTTAACAGACAATTTTTTCATTATTCAACTGAAAAATTTCAACAAAACATGAAATACAAATGTATTCAATTCATACTAAGTGCTCGAAATGAAGACTACAAAGAGCTACTCTTTCTATGGAAAACTGCCTAACATTTAATAACATTTGAGGCGACACTATTCGAAAAGCAGCCCTTATTTTTTCCTACATATTTTCCAATGTGATTGAAGGACTGTCTTCAATCCCATTTTTCAAATATCTCCATGAAAAAAATCAAGGCAAGTCAAATCTGGAAATCTCGCTGGCCAATTTCGTGGTCCTCTCCTACTAATCCACCTTTGCGGAAAGCACATATTCAAAAACTGTCGGGCAGAGAATTTGAAATGAATATGGATCTGAATAACAGTGAAATGTTCGATCAAGTGAAGTATAATAACTGTCAATGAGAATTCTGTTACCAAATCAAATAAATGTCGTTTCACAGCTCTTTTGATTCAAAGAATACATTGAAATGATAACTACTATTTGAAAATGCCAATATCTTGAAAACTATTCAAGCTAGGTATAGGGAACCTCAATATAAAATGAAAGATAATCGAATTTTGTATTGTTTAGATCGAAAAAATACAGGGTGTTCTATTTAAAATAATAAAGTTATCTTCGTTTGAAATTATAAAAAAGTGACAATGAATTTTGAACGTCCTGTATAATATTGGGGAACGGGTTTTATCGGAATCAATAGCCTGAAACCTCTTTAATGCTTGGTAAGAATTGGAAGGAATGGTTTCCATACATTTCGATGTTATTCAGTCTCCAATTGAACCCTGCATTTTCAAAAAGAAAACAATAACTCGAAAACCGTTATAGTTAGGTACATGGTACCTTGCATGAAATCGTATTATTTTTTCCTGAACTATCCAAAACTGTAACGAAATACTGGGTGTTCCATTTAAAAAAACCCAACTTTGATATGTACACTTTTTTGAGATACCCTGTATACTCCGAAATAATTTGTGTTTTTTTTAATGGAACACCTGGTATTTCGTTACAGTTTTGGATAGTTCAGGATAAAATAATACGATTTCATAAGAGGTACCATGTACCTAACTATAACCGTTTTCGAGTTATTGTTTTACTGAGAATGCAGGGTACAATTGTAGACTAAATAACATCGAAAAGTATAGAAACCATCCCTACAATTCTGACCAAGCATCGAAGAGGTTTCAGGCTATTGATTCCGATAGAACCTGTTTCCCAATATTATACAGGACGTACAAAATTACTTGTCACTTTTTTATAATTTTAAACGGAGCTAACTTCGTTATTTTAAATGAAACATCCTGTATTTTTTCAATCTGAACAATACAAAATTCGATTATCTTCAATTTTATAGGAAGGTTCCCTATACCTAGTTTGAGTAGTTTTCAAGATATTGGCATTTTCAGATAGTAGTTATCATTTCAATGCATTCTTTGAATCGAGAGAGATGTGAAACAAAATTTATTTGATTTGGTAACAGAATTCTCATTGACAGTTATTATACTTCACTGTTAATTATTTCTATCCTTTTCTGTTGAAGTGCATCATTCAGTTTATCCAGCTCATAGTAGACTTATCGTTGTGTTATCCGGCAGAACCTAAAATGAACGATTTCTTTTGAAATCCCACCAAACAGCTCCACATTTTTTTGGTGAATATCGGCTTTGGATATCGGCCATAATATCTTGTGTTTAACATCCCCAGTGATGATGCGCTTCGAAAACGAATCATGTTTATTCTTCTGTAGTAAAACAGTATATATAGGGTGATTCTGTAAGGGTAGGTAGGGGTCGCCTAGCTGGTTCTGAAAAACCCCCATATGATGGGTCTAGCGCCCTGTATAAGCGAGATACAAAGTGTTTTATGTATATCCCCTATTTCTTCAATGGCTCATAACTTACGATCCGCATTGTCACAACATAAACTCATTATCCTGTATGCTACCGAATTCCGAATGAATGTAACTAATAATCCAGGTACGGAATTGAAAAAAATTAAAGGATATTCATCAATTCAAGACAACACCCTGTATGACTAAATTTTGAAAATTCGTTTACAGTTATGGAAAAGTTACTCCTAAACAAATGATTTTGGTACTTCTGTATGCCATTCTTGTACCTGTTAGTTTGAGTTTCCGATGAAAAGGTGGAACAAAATTAAAAAAAATAAATTTTTCGCCTGTAAATGCTATTCTTTCACTTTCAATCGATCAAATTACTAACCATTTCATGATATTCTAAATTTTGGATAACAACCTTGAATCAAAATAAGACAGGTCCTTATTCAGGACAAAGTGCTATTTCAATAACCAATTACAAACACCCCGTATGTGTGATATAGATTGCATTTATTCATCATGCTACACTCTACAAATGATAAAATAAGAATAAATCACATTCCGAAAAAGTATGACTTTTTTTAAGAAACATAAGTTTTGTAAAACTGTATCATTTAAAAAAGAACGAAGATAGAAAATAGAATACATTTCATCCATTCCAAATTGATTTTTTAATTATAGCTTCTTGCAATATTTCCAAATCTATTTGTATCCCAGAAGCCTACGGGTTGTTCTTGTAGGGATCTCTTTAGATATTATAAAGTTCTTACACTACCGCCCCTTTTTATTCATGAGGTATATCTCTATGTTTTCAAAAATATGCATGAATTCCCTTTTAATTCAAGTAAACATTCTCACAATACTAGACATAAATCAGATCAAAGCATGGCCCACACATGACTGCATATTACTAGTATGTAGCCGTCATTTCTCGGACCAAAACTGTATCTGTCCATATCAATAAAGAGCTGCATAACTGAGGGAATGTTTAAAAACAATTTGAGACTTCTCTTGATTGAGAGATCTTATTATTAGGTTAGACACACTTCGAGTCATCTACACGTAAGGTTAGACACACCGGAAGTGCGCCAGAACCCCCCTTGTATTACTACTTACGTGAACGAATTTTTGATGATAAGATTCAAGAATTTTAGTTCAGTTTCAGTTAGTAGTAAGTTGAATCTAATTGACGAGTCCTATACAATCTGTGAACTGTCGAAAGGATAATAAAGTGATTTGATTTGATTTTATTAGAACCTCTTCAGGCTTCATCCAATTTGTATCTTTGATGATTTCATTCACGAGGTACTATCTCTTTCGTCATTAATTTTTCTGTATACCTGTAACTCATTTATCCAATAATATTTTGCAGTGAAATGATGGATGATGACTCTGACGACAAAGACTCGAAGCGGTGAGTTTCGTTCTCATAATCATGAAATTTCAATGAACATAGCGTTTTCAGGAAATCTAGAAATCTCAGTGAGAAGAAACGAAGAGACCAATTCAATCTGCTAGTAAACGAATTGAGTTGCATGGTCTCCTCTGGAGGTAGGAAGATGGACAAATCAACCATTCTGAAGTCCACCATTTCCTTTCTGAAAAACCACAACGGTATATTCGTATAAAAATCCAAGAAATTCGAGCAAAATAATAAGGTTTTTGTTCTAGAAATCACTATACGGTCACGAGTGAATGAAATTCAAGAAGATTGGAAACCGAATTTTTTGACAAACGAAGAATTCACCCATTTAGTTCTTGAAGCAGTAGACGGTTTTATCATGGTATTTTCCCCATCTGGTCATATTTTCTACGCATCAGAAAGTATTGCCTCCCTATTAGGACATTTACCAGTAAGTATCGAGTGACTTAGTCAACAAGTCAGAGTTACCAAATTATTGAAATTGCTTCCAGCTGAATGAGATTCACAACCTCAAGAGCTACTCAAAGATCAGATCTTGGGTCATTCTGTTTCAGTACCTTGATAAATATTCAATATACAGGGTGAGTCAAAAATGTGAACCAAGCTTTCAGAGGGAGAGGGAAAAATTTAGTTTCATGAATGAACTAATGGTCTAAAATTCATACCATTCCTTAAAATTTCGATTGGAAATCGTAATGATATAACCAAGAAGAAAAACCACATCATCTGCAACAATGTTGTGAGCCATGGTCATGACTTTCTCAGATATCGTAACCAATGAATTTCGCGATGAATTGATCTGTTGACATCATGTGACTACAAAAACTTAAATATCTCGAAAACGGCTTGAATTCTTTGTATTTTGTCAGGATCATCTTTTTCGTGTGACATAAAGAAATGATCAAAACTCACCACTCTGTATAGCAATATCAGAAATGTAGAAGTGCATTCAAAAAATGTATTTCATCAACAAACATTTATGCAGAAAATTGCAATCTGGTGACTTCCACCGTTTAGATGTTACGTGGAGAACTTATTATAATTTTATCGACTTCGAAAGGCTATATCTTCTTCAGTATGCATTTTGGACCATAAGTTCATTCATCAAACTATACTTTTTCAATGTACTTTTCAGAAAGTTCGGTACACATTGTTGACAACATATAAACATTCTCAATTTTCTTAACATTTCTCTTTTCAATTTCACTTGACTGTTACTTGAATTCTTCATTTATTGAACAGGTCAACAAACATCGATATATTTTTCACAGATTTGAAATCTACCTCTAGATTGAAATTATGTGTTATTATTTTTTAGGATGATGTGTTGAATACAACGATATATGAATTAGCCAGTGAAGACGAACGAACTAATTTATATAATTTACTCCTGAGACCATCAGAAGAAGATAAACAAATGGTTTTTTCTTGTCACATGAGGAGAGGAGGACCTGGACTAAAAACCACGCCCATTTACGAGTTGGTTCACTTCGTAGGATATTTCAGTAAGATAGTTTTTCACAGCATCAGAATTTATTGCCAAAGAAATCATACGTTTTTCAGTAATATTTTGATTAACCAAATTTGAAAGAGAAACTTGAATGAACAGGTTGATACATGTTCGAATCATGAGTTGATTCCTCACAAATATACAGGGTCACTCACGTTCGATGGTAGGTTAGACAAATATGGAGAATGGGACGTAGGATTACTCTGAAAATTTGGTTTCTCGAGTTATCAGTTTTGTTCTCTCGATCTAAAATATTTTCAGCGTTGCGTCGTTGCCGCTTCTATCAAAAAGTAACAACCTCAATTATTTTCGTGTAATACTTTCCTATGCCTATCTCAAAAGGTTTTCGAGTAATTTTTCGGTTTCCTTATTTTTAGTACAAAACATATCTCCAATTGAATGTTCATTACTGCGGTAGTTGGATTCGTAGAATACTGAAATGTGAGGTGTAGTTAAACAATGTCCTGTGTATCAATTATGCCTCAGGAAATTCGTATTCCATTGTACATTGATTTGAAAATAATCGAAATTGTCATGTAATCAAATTTCAGCAAGAACATGCAGAAGATTGAATGAAATGTATCCCGATTTACAACTAATGAACAAAATACAATTTATACGATAATAAAATAATTTCATGACTATGGGCAAAACTGAAAGCAGCGAAACGAAATTCACTGAAATAATTAATAAACAATTTTCATTTTGATCAATTACAAATAATAAAATGACCTAATAGCAATTAACAATGCTAATACAATAACGTATTGTGTGATAAAAATTCAGAAAACGTTCATAATAATTGTTCGAAATGACCGCCATTGGTTTCCAAATATTTTGAAAACCGAATTTTTGTAGGAGGGCCATAACTCCTTGGACTCATAAATTTTACCACGGTACCAAAAAACTGACTTTTGGTCTAAGAAATATTTTCGTAACATTTCTTTGTTCAATCATGTAATCTAGTATTTTCGATGATATTCAGATTTTTCTAGCACACACTGAAAATGAAAAATAAAAAAAAATATTCAAAAAAGTAATGTCATTTAAAATGTCACTTGTTTGATATTGTTAAATTCAGAAAATTGTACAGAATCCGAGAATGTGATAGAATACAGGGTGTCCCATTCCAAAATTGAAAGTAACAGATACTTGCGGCGAAACTAGAACCAGGTATATGGGATACCCCAAATTTGAAAATTCTTACTTAAGACGAAGTACATACAGTCATCAAAAAACATGACACATTGTATACAGGATGAGTCAAATGTGTATAGAGCTTTCTGAGGGAGATAGTACTTAAAACAAAATGAAACTTTGATAAATGAATGTATGGCCCAAAATGCATATATACTTTCAACTCTGCAATTCCTTAAAATCCCGGTTGAAAATCGCAGTAATATAAACTGAGCACAAGAACCAGAAGTTAACTACAAAAATTTTTGTGCCATAAAAGTATCGTTACCGTTCAATCTCGCGATGAATTGATATGCTGACATAACTACAATTCAAATATCTCAAAAATGGTGGAATTTCTTGTATTCTGACAGGAGCATATTTTTCTTCTATTTATCAAATGTTTCTATTTTTTGTACATAAGGAATGCAAGAATATGAGTTGTCCCAAAAAAATCACAACTCACCCTTTCAAAAAAAAACCTTTATTATAGCAACATCAGAAATATAGAAGTTTATTCAAAAAATGTAATTTAACAACAAATATTCAAATCAGATTATTGACTTTCATCGTTCAGACGTTTCGTGGATATAACGTACTCAGTATGATATTTTGGCCATATTCATCGAACTACTTTTTCTCCAGTGTACTATCAGCCTCAGGAAGCTCAGTACATATACACCTTCATCAACAGTGTTATTCCTGAAGTTATGAAACAATGGAAAAGTACATTGAACCGAAAAGTGATGTAAATACAATGAAAAAGTTCGTTATATTGATAAATCGTTGAATGATTTTAGTACAATATAAAAAATCATTGATATAATGAAACCCGATCATTAAATTATAATATAAATGAATAGTGTCATCGATTAATAAAGCTTATTTTATTGATGAGAAATTCATGCTATCAACAGGTTGATAACCATCGTTTATTGATATTATGAACAGAATTTTTTTCAGCGTAGGTTTTGGTCCTTTCTTTTCAATCTTGAAATTTCAAATCCATATCCTGCATATTTTAATAAATCCTTGATAAATAATTTCTGATTTGTTGTTCCGACAGGATCAGATGAAGACATGATTCCATGTGAGAACAGATACAGTGCCTACGCTGGTGAGCCGGAAACAAGGTACTGACGTTTTTGCTATCTATATGTTGACACTACTCTGGCCCAATTTGATCTATAAAAGAATCGAAGCACTGGCATTATATCTGACAATGAGAGGGTTAACTTTGAAGGGGACAAAATAGATATTGATAAGTAAATAAATAATTTTCAAATTTGAAATTCAGTCTTTCTTTTAAATAGACCTTATGATCGTAATCATAAATATAATTTTTACTTACACTAATATGGCTCTGAAAATATAATTGCGTACGTGTAAATGACTATTGAAAAAGCTGTTATCTTGCGATCGCGGGTATGTGGCTGTTGCAAAAAATAAATTAATTGATTATGCAATACGAACTGAATTCTTCTCCTTCCAGACTGGTTTTCGTTGGTACTGGTAGAATCCAAATCCCACAACTGATCAAAGAAATGCCGCTAGTCGATTCAGTCAAAAGCGAGTTCAGCTCAAGGCACAGCCTCGAATGGAAATTTCTCTTTCTGGACCACAGAGCGCCGCCCATTATTGGGTACTTACCTTTCGAGCTTTTGGGTACTTCGGGGTACGATTACTACCACATCGAGGATCTGGTGAAGGTAGTAGATTGCCATGAGGCTCTCATGCAAAAAGGCGAAGGAACGTCTTGCTACTATAGGTTTTTGACGAAAGGGCAACAGTGGATTTGGCTGCAAACTAGGTTTTATATAACGTACCACCAGTGGAATTCCAAACCAGAGTTCATAGTTTGTACTCATAGAGTTGTTAGGTGAGTTTGCCATTGCGTTCGCTATCAATAGTACCACAGTTTGAATCTATTCTCTGAAGTATTGAACAGATAATCTTCGTTTATTCGATATGCGTTATTCGATATTGATCAATTTGATTTTTTCAGTATTTCTATCACGAATTTATGTCGTATATTGAGTAGTGATTATTTTTTCAAAATTTTTGAAGCTTTTTGAGCAATTGTTATGATGATATCATGTTCAAGAAGCAAATTTGAAATGCATTACTATTCAGGCGATTCATCGTCTTTCTGAATTTTAACCGTATTGACCCTTTTTCGGACATGGGACCAACTACTCAAATGTTTTATACTGTTGCACTGGATAACCTTTAGAAGTTTAATTCCATACTTCTGTAACACCTCGTATAATCTTTGCCTGATTATCAGTCATAACTTTTTGAAAGGAACAATAACACGACAATTTATAACTGGCTCTGCCTACTATTTACTTTATACTCATCATATTTATTTTTCAAAATTGCTCCGTCGAAAAATTTTTTATCAATACAATGTTGCCGCTTGTATCAGAAAGTAGTAGCTACTTTGTTATTTCAAATGAAACACCTCGTTTATTATATCATTTTTGGAATCCTTATAAGATTCCTCACAACTTTTCCACATAATTCTCTATACCTATCTGTAACGATGAAAATCATTGAAAAATATCAATTTTTTCCCAATGCCAATTCACAAAATATTGCCATTTGGATTTTAGCTGCATAAGTCCATTAAGTATTCTGTCGATGAAGTGGATCTCAGTTTCAGCATACTGGGAGGCTCAGAAGTGAGTGCCATCCGGGGACTCATGAAAATGACTGAAACTCCGTTTTTTTTTAATCAATACCTTGTATATTATTACTTGGTTGAAGTTATTTATTTTATTAAAGACGAATTCATAATATGAATGATCATAACTAATAAACTCTACGAAATAGGTATATCGAAAGTATACTCAATTAAATCGAAAAATGTTACAGCTTCTCGCAAAAATTGAACGAAAATAATTCCAGAAGTTTTGGTTGATTATCAAGAGGCCATATTTTCTATTGTACAGGCATGCTACGCCAATGCATAGCAAGTTCTCAGCTTCAAGCTGCTATTTTCGAGACATTGATAGGATAATTTTACTTCGATATATCGAATTTCGAATGCAGAATTTCATAATCTCTAAACATTGTTCAAAATCAATATAGGATAAGAAAAACAAAAGATCCAATTCTTGATCAAATACAGCCCGTTTAAATCACTCGAAAATTCTTGAATCATTTGTTTCTTTAACTCTAGCGAAAAGTGTATTTGCCTAATCATCAGTCACTGACGATGAATCGAAGAAATCTATGAAAACCATTGTAGCAAGTCTGCAACATTTGGCAAGAAATACTGTAATATTCACATCGATGACAAGAAACACAACTATTTATTACTGACTATTTTCCATCGATTATTTTATATTCAATGTTGCTTTTTTTGGTCTCATTCTGTTGAACGTGAACTCCTGGTCTACACATGATGATATTTTCTGCTATAAAAGAGTTGCTCAAAAATATAATCTGTGGCATTTTGGAAGACTCAAATATCACGACCATTAAGAAAGTACGAATTTTCTCATCCAGAATGAGTAATGAAATATTTCAGATTAGTTTATACAGTACATGAGAATAAGATAAAATGAGAATGCACGAAAAAATATAATATAAAAACAGCAACTCACATTCATAAAATGATTTTCCGACCCCTTCTAGAATACGCACATCCTATATAAACCAACTGTGGAAGACCAACTATAATAAATTTGGAAATTGCAGAAACATCAAGTCTTCGAACTGTCACAAAAATCCGTCATCCTAGAAACCCTCTTCATGATCTTTCAAACGAACTCCTGTACCAATTGACTAACACTCAACTCATCTCAGAAAGAATATGTCATCTCACCCAAAAGTTCGCCCTCAAACAACATAACATGGATTTGGTGGAACCAATGGTACTAAAACGCAACCAAAACCTGCGGCTAAGATTTCTCTACCAAACTCGAACTGTGAATGAGTGCCTGATAGACATCCAGGAACAGTGACAATTAATTTTTGACTTTTTTTCAATATATACTTTGTGACAATCACCCTCATTTAAAAAATACAATAATAATATTCTACAAAATTATTATATTACACTGGGCAGAAGTACCTCGGTCGATAGCCTTTTGAGCATTTTGTATTCATGTTCAATAATAGTTATTTATGTATCGAGGGCGTAAAATAGGCTTTTATGGATCGTAGCCTGAGCGATAGCGTGGCTAGGCTAGGCGAGTTAATAGTTCTCGCTATCGCCCAGGCTCTTATACTTTACGGTCCATAAAAACCTATTTTACGCGCTTGATACATAAATAACTATTATTATTATTATTAAGAATGTACCAATGCAATAACACATGTCATGTCAATTCGTAACAAATATGTGATTTCATTGGTGCATTCTGATTTCATCTTGTTCTCATTCACTGTATGAACCAACATTTTCTCTCCTTCAATTATATTTTTGTTTACTGCGACAATATCAGGTCCTCATTTTTATTGCTTGAAAAATTTACCCGTGGAATACAATACCGGAAAAATATGAATATTTGTTGCACAGGCTGAACAATATGAGAGCAACACTCACATCGTAATTTCAAGCAAATCAACATGAAAATTTTGTTCAGCTACACTGACGTGATGAAGCGAAGTCGAGAAGAAGGCTGCGCAGACAGCTTCGAAATCCAAGAGGAACCCTCCCCTTCATTAGCTGCAGCTTCTCTTTTGACCCCTCTCACGTGGGACGGAGGTGGATCATTCAGCGGGGGCAATAGTGATGGCGGGGGTGGGGGCATGGGAGAGACGAAAAGCGATGGAGGCTTGGGACCAAGCTCGGATTGTACCTCCATATCGGCGGATTCGCCTGGGTCGAGGCATTCTGGGATGACCACTCGAAGATCAACGGTGAGGTTTATTTTTCACATAGTAGATTCAATAACAATATTGAAATAACATAGTTCTGAATGTTGATGAGGTTACTTGTCCTTGAATTGATATCTGAAAACGATTTCGTGGGTAGAGGACAGGTACGAGACAACAAAGCAAATTTTATGTCGGCGACTATATATTCAAACATCTTCAGGGCTACAAGGATAAGCTTGATAATTAACAGTTACACATTTTACATATATTCAACAAACGACAGTAAGGACAAGGAATTGAAAAAATCAATAAAACAAGAAAACCGTTTTATGTCTTTTTTTCTTTCTTTCCCTTTTTTCCAATTCATTATTCTCCCGCTTGCCTTCATTTGAATGTGGAAGAATGAACCTGATATATTTATATAAACTCACCAAAAAGTAACAGAACTATTTGGTATAAACTTCCATATATTTATTACTATCGTCACAACTCGATAAAATGATAAACAATTCATTTTCGTTTGAATTTTCTTTAAATTTCTCAGTCTCACTGTTGTTTGTTGAAACTATGTGAAATGTATAATCGTTACTTATCATGCTTATCCTTGTAGCCCTGAAGAAGTCTGAATATATCGACGAAACGTCGGCATAAAATTTGCGTTGTTACTGGTACCTGTCCTCTAACCCACGAAATCGTTTTGAAAATTCAAAATAATATTAATTTCATAAAGTACGCCTCTCAGCAAGGAAGGTAAGAACAAGGATAGCATGGATTGTTATCCTCTCTATCAAACCTTCCTTTCTCGAACCAGACCTTAAACTTTAGCTATATACTTCAACAATTTGAGAAGTTTAGAACATACGGTTATGTAACATATTATGAAAAAAAAAATAATGACGTCATGACTCAAAGAGTGATGACGCCATCAAAATTATGAGAACATCAAAAAATGCGCAACTAAAAGAGAAAATTGACGTGTCTGAGCTTTATTTCCCTAAAGGCTGAATCAAACTTTCAAAGAATTTGTTTCAATATTGAGGGTAGGCCAAATTGGACACTTCTGAGAGGAAAGTTCGGTCCATTGTCCAAAGTCTACTTGTGTTAGATACCTCTCTATATTGTTGTCGGTTCCTATGAGTTATTTGAAAAGGATCGCAACGTCTACTTCTTTATTTCATTGCTTCCTGTTTTCTAAACTTAAGAATTGTGCATGCCGATAGCCTAACATCTATTCTGCTGTCTTTTATCTAAGAACGAACATGTGTATATATATTAGTTTATTATCGTTGCTCTCTGTTTCTTTGTGGCTAACCTAAACCCAAATTCTGTTTTAGTCGAGACCCCAATATCCATCTCATGTTTTGTTGCCCTTTGTTCCCACTTAATATTTTCCTTTGATATTTTCTTTCCAAAAACCTTTAAAACCCGAAGTTCTCAGTCTCACAGGGAGTCAGTTATAATCCACACTAAAGGTAAGCCTCTCCTAGCCTATAGATTTGAATGTGATTATCAAGGTGTAAATATAAGTTTAGTGTTAACCCACCACCGAAGCAGTTTTATTTCTCACATCTTGGTTCACGACACTTGAGCAAAGTTTGCGTTCTAATGTCTTCCTATACAGTGAGGACCAAAAGTCCGTCGCCCCCCCTGTAACTTCTTTATTCTACATATTACAAAAAAATGTTAAATACATAAGTTGTAGGGTTTCATTCGATCTCTTCAATGGTTTGAGTTTCATTTATACAGAGTGTCTCAAATAAGCACGGTGACTTGGAAGTTAATTTTTTTTTAATGGGACACCCTATATTTCATTGCTTTATATATACTTTTGCGCCAGTTCAATGAGAAAATCGTAACAAATGGATCACAATGTATTCCACTTCCCTATCCTAACTTTTTGAAAGCTATCCAATGTTGCAAACTGCTGATGGCACCATGTGTAACTTACCTCGTCGTACCATTTTACAATTGTTAGAGTTGTTGAATCTCACGAAAAACTAGTACAAATGAAGTTGAAACATTTTATAAACAAATAAGTAGTCAGAATTCAACCTAGAATGTCAAAATGCAATGAAATATAGGGTGTCCCATTTAAAAAAATTAACTTTCAAGTCACCATGCTTATTTGAGACACTCTGTATAAATGAAACTCAAACCATTGAGAAGATCGAATGAAACCCTACAACTTATGTATTTAACATTTTTTTGTAATATGTAGAAGTTACAGGGGGGGCGACGGACTTTTGGTCCTCACTGTATACATAAAGAAACCTAAAAGCCCTGTATTTCAAAGATGTCTAAGCAGAACATTGGGTGTGGTATATTTTTGTAATGGTAATCTCAAGTTCTATTGAAATATGCATATGGGGGCCGTGGTAGCCAAGTAGTCCAAAGCATACACTATACTTAAATTGGAGAAAAACCATAGCGGATATATCAGTGGTTCGAATCCCGCTGAGGCGACCGCACTTTTCATCAAGTGTTGGATTCATGGTACTAATCCTACTGGTGTGTCCGTTCCCCCGAGGGGGTTCGGATTCCGCTATAAACTGTAGGTCCCACCCTTTTTCACCCCGCACAAGTTTCGACTTATGGGGAGTTAGTTGAAAAAACAAACTTTGAAGAGGTGATTATGGATTATAGATAGATAGATTATATACAGGTTGTCTCATTTGGAGAAATGATCTTTTTTCTATCAATAACTATCGATATATGATTTGAAAAAATTTATAAGTTAGACCATTGAATTCTACGTGAAGAAGTGCTTTGAAAATGTTCTTATAGAAACAAAGACTTTTCAACAGGAAAGAAGTTACAGCACCTTTTAGAAAATGCACATACTCGGAAAACAGGCTGTAACTCAGAAACGGTTATAGATTTCGATATGCAGTTTTCACCATGAAGTTTGTCATAAAAATTGCCCCTCAGACACTGCCATTAGTTTTCATCTATTAAGTTCAGAAACAGGACTTTCCCTTCAAAAGTGCTCAATTTGGCGAACCCTGTACTATAAAATATACTTTAAAATCCAGCGTTTTTGAAACAACAAACATATCAATATTGTACGTCACAAAATGAATGCAGCTGCATAGTTTAGAGATTAATTGATTCTCAATACTAGTTTAGTAGCTCACTCTCTAGAAATTGTGATTTTCCCTTTTAGAAATCGAGGACCAATTCTGCGGTCAGTAGATCCCAGAGTCAATCGACACATCATCTACAGACACCCGAGCCAACGATGCAGATGCATTCAGCTCCAGCGTCTTTGCATAACGCTGAATTTATGGAACCACCCCAGTATATAGCTGCGATACCCCTTCAACCCTTGGTTGCCAATTTCCCTGCCCCCGGAGTTCTATCTCCCCTACCGGTAAGGAAGACCACAATGCAACAAAACTTTGGGTTTAAAGAACTCGTAAGATGCAAATATGTATGCGAATGAAAAATCCAATCAACAAAAATATACAGGGTCCCTCAAGGTCGATGGTAGGTTAGGCGTATATGAAGAACGGGACGTAGGATTACTTTGAAAATTTGGTTTCTTGAGTAATCAGTTTTGTTCTATCTATCTTAAACATTTTCAGCGTTGCGGCGTTGCCGCTTCTATCGAAAAGAAGCGACAACTCTGATATTTCAAATAGAACACCGTGTGCTATATTCCATTATTTGTTTCTCTAATACTTTTCAATAATTTCCGTATTTTTCCCTATACCTATATCAAAGGGTTTCCGAGAAATTAATTGATCCCCTTATTTCTCGTGCAAAACATAGCTTCAATCAAATATTTATTACTGCGGTATTTGGATTCGTATAATGCTGGAATTTTGGGTGTAGTCCAATGTCCTGTGTATAAATTATGTCTCAGGAAATTCGTTCTCCATTGTACAGGTCCGTTCTAATTTGATGACTTTGACGATAGATACAAAAATGACGAAAAGTGTATATTTTCAAATGAAATACTCTGTATAATATTTAATATCCTGGGAGACAATTGAAGTTCTTCCGAATGATGTTCCTATACCTAAATAGTCAAGTTTTAGATTATAAAATCAAGCTCATACATATGTATAAATAATTGACAATTTCATCACATGACCATGAAGAATGAACAACTTAATCAGAACTGCATTGGAAAAGTTATTTTTGCCTTCCATTCCGATTCCTTTCGAATCAGATTAACGTAAATGATCGCGGGAACGTTTCCAATCTCAATAATGACATCCGCAGCATTTTGGTAAACGTTTCCCACAAACAAAACTTTGCATGGCATTTATATGAACGCTTTTATAGAGGTTGAACAGTTACGTTGTTTAGTGCAGTGTTTCTTTTGAGACTTTTCTATTAATGTAGGAAAAACCTGAAAGCAAACTCACCAAATGTCATTTGTCCCGAATATCTTCAGGGGTAATGAAAATCTTTGAGTTTCTCAAGAGACACTCAAACAATATTAACAACATATGTGATCGTATCTTATGACAGCTGAGCATTACGAAATATGTTTGACGTATAGGTACGATTTTCTACGTACACTTTAAACGCAGTAATAGAGAGATGAAGTTATCACAGTACGTAAGACGTCCTAGACACGTAACGAAGGAAATATGACGTTCATGATGTACACCTAAAATGGCGTTGAAGTATCTCATCATGTTCGCACAGAACTCGCCTAGACAGGGAATGTTAAATTATTTCAATATCTTAATTTTCATGCTGTTTCATGTACTTCTAAATGTCATATGCCGTTCGGAAGTTATCCTCATTTCGTGAGATTTCGGTTAGCATACGTTCTCTCTTTTAGCATCCGTTCATCATAAAGATGATGAAGTGTGAAATTAAGGTGTCGTCGAAAAACTATCTCTGTTTGATAGGGCAGGTCCTTTTCAACTCTAGAATTCTTTTTGACATTTTTGTTTCCATCTAATATATCTGAAAAACGAAATATCTATTTATCCACTAGAGTTTTTTGACCACATCCTCTCTCAGCAGGTCGACAACCTAGTGTTGTCACCAGCCCAAACCCAGTTACAAGCTGACCTACAAAGAAAACATGCCGAACTCCAAGCCATGATTGGTCAACAACAACAAGAACTCCGCAGAGTATCCGAACAACTCCTGATGGCCAGATTGGGACTCCTACAAGAATCACAACCCCAGCCGGTACTAGAAAATGTATGTCCAACCAAATCCACTGTGGCTCAACCATCACCAGGTTGTTTTCAGATTCCGATTTCGTACCATGGAAATAACAGTAGCACAGTAACTAGTACCACGTCGTCTATTCAAGGAAGTAGCCAAGCAGCTGCACCAGGAGGCCCAATGGTTCCAGTTTCTCACCAAAACGTGGTGTATAATACTCCAGATTCGAATACCCAGTCGAATTGAATTCGTTAGACTTTAACGGTTCAGTGTTTTGTGTTGATGAAATGGTGGAGAGACTTTTTGGACTCTCGTTTGAAAATATAGTTAACTTGAATATCTCACCGTTAAAAGCATGTTCTGTTCGATGTACATATTAGTCAATTGGATATATTGAAGCATTCTGAGTGTGAACTCTCAATGTATCGTTTTTGTTTACCTGTAAGAATTTGATAAATGAATCTGAAACAAGAACAATTTAGTTGGCTTGACCTTATTTGAATAGTATGCGGAGAACATGAACATGACGAAACACTTTCTAACCAGAATTACACGTAGGACATTATTGGCGAGTGAGCTGATAATTTTTCATTTCGGATTCTAGATTTATGCAAGATCACCTTCCAAATAAATACGTTTGGGAAATTTTGAGGTCACACAATGTTTTTCAATATAGGAGCTACTTTCAGACGCTCCAATATTTTCGCGATAAAACTATCAAAGTTAAAACTCTTTATTATTACCCCACTTTTGGGGTCTGTGCGTATTTTCAAGTTTTGAGCGAACCAATTGAAACATCACTTATTTCAACACAAAATCAGTATCTTCCTCAAGATGAGCTCTACATATTTGTCAATTTTGATTTTGAATAATTTTGCACTCATCATGCGATCTGAACTATTTAGGAAGGGCTCAGCTATACTCTACCTTAGTCCAGAACCAGCTCTTGGCTTGCCAAAAACACATTTATGAGAGACACGAATCAAAATACTATAAAAAGTAGCCTGGGATAACACACCAAGAAAAGAATAAAGTGAACTTTTTATTCAGGAAACAGGTCAAAAACTAACTAGCGACATTACAGACCATGCCCCTTCGAGAACACATTTACAAAAGGTAGGGCTCTACCAGGATGACCGAATTTGTAGAATATGTGACGTGGAGACTGACGATTATTGAACATGTTTTGTGCAATTGTGAGTCACTAAACTACATGAGAGAAAGTGAGGGAATCTGATTTGAATTTATGTAACTTACGAACCCTGAAACCTAGTGACCCTTGTTAATTATTTATGGTAAAATGTCCTTCGAGGTATCAGTGTGTTAGGGGAATTACAATAATCCTATGGCTGCACTACATCCTTTGGACCTCTTCAGTAACAAGAAAACATTGGTTTTTGAAATATTCCACTTTGAGATTCTAACTACTTTTATAAAATGCTCATCATAAAGATTGCACAGCTTTATTGCAAATTTCTTTGATAACAAGAAATATTACATATGGAGATTCATTCTTAGGAAAACATTGCGAATATATTATTTTTCGAATTATACAGGGTGTCCTAGCAATCGACGTCAAGCTGGAATCGCGCAATATGCCAAGTTATAATAGTATCCAGAAAAATAGAGGAAAAAATCCAACTAATGTATCTTGAAAGATATGGACATTTGAACAAAACCGAGAAAATAAGCACCTTGTGACAATTTCTTCACTCCGTTACTACAAAACTTTTGTTGAAAATTGGGTTGTCCTTGCAAAAGAAGAAATTGTCTACAATTCGAAAGTAGTAGTCCATGCTCAAAGTGGAAGACCAAGTCGTCTCCACATATATGTGGAGACGACTTTGTGTGTGTTTCTTTACAATAATTGTCTACAAGTTAAAAAATATTCTAGCAAGCATCATACCGTTTTGGAATCCTCATTGCGCAAATTTTCATGTTGTTTGCCAAATTATTATAGTATATTTTTTTCTCATTGTAGTCAAAGTTGGACAAAATATTAATTCTAAATATTTGGCCCGGAAAATGTCATATTTTCTTTCAAGCTTGATCAGTGGGTTTCAAAGTTTCAGCAAGAGTTTATAGTCATATTATCCAGCATCCCATAACAGGAAGAAAATAATTGACCGAAATTGATGAATAAAAAGAAGGCGACATTTCGAATTTCAAAGAAATTACCCAAACAATCTGCAACGTAGCCTCTATTTCGAATATAAATAACAGCACGTATTGTTTGAACCGTGCTTATACAAAACGCGAAAAAACAATCAATTATACATGGATACGGATGGATACGGTCAACATAAGAAAAATACCGTTAGCCGGCATCCAGCTAGCCTTTGGTCAAATATTCGTTAGAAAAACGTACAAATATCGATAGCTGGTTCATTGATAGCTGGTGTTAACTTCATGTCAGCTTACTGAAACTTTTACCACAGCATTAAAAATATGCCCCTGACGCCGGCACTGGACGCTCTCAACCTTGTATAAGCATGGTCGCTGTATCAGAAATAAGTATCAATTATACCATCACGGTCAAATATCAATCGTGATGAATAGTTTTGAACCGGCAGCAGGAAACTACTGTTCCGTCTTACCGAATTGAAGTTGGCTTGAAAACAAAAAAAAAATGGTTTTGTCCATGGATAGATGGGTTGGGAAAGTAGCTGTTGTGACTGGAGCCAGCTCTGGAATTGGGGCTGCTATTGCGGAAATGTTGGTGGAAGCTGGAGTGATTGTAAGTTTTAGAAGACCGTTTGAAAATATTGTTGATATAACTTGGTGATTTGAATATTTTTTCTCTTTGAAATATGCATCGTTAAGGGTCGATAATATCTTGAATATTAAAATATGTGTTTTAACATCCTTATCATGAAAAATGCTAAATGAACCGAATCTTGGGTTTTTTATCATATCCGCTAACAGCTGATTATTACGAGGCGTAGAAACATTTTCAGAATCTCCTTAAATGATGTTGAACTAAGATTAGAGTTTTGCGAATGATATCGTCAAAAATGTCTACAAAATCCATTTTTCTCCAGTTATATGATATGATGAAGCATACATTAACAGTGCCGGAATTTTTAATAGGAATAATATACACTATTTTTCTGATACGTACCGTCTACGTTCGATCACAGGGACGCTTCGGTGATGTGCTACAGGGAAATCAGGTTTTGACTTCATATCATCATATAAATGAAAAGGATCTCAATGGTCGAAGATACTACTAAATCCTTAATCAAAAAATAATTGAAGAGTTTCTGGATAATCTACCCTTAAATGATGCAAGAAAACTGTTTTTCCAACAATATTGTGCAACTCCTCCTAATGACAGGACCGTGTCATATTCATTGAATTCAAATTTTGGAAATAATTGGATGGGAAGCAGCGGAACAGTGAGGTGGCCTTCACGATCACCCGATTTAACACCACTGGATTTCATCGTCTGGGGCCACATTGAAGACAAGTTATACAAGAAAACCAGTGCAGACATGAATTATTTGGGAAAAAATTTCATAGACTCCGTGGAGTCCATTTCTAATATTCATATTCATAATGCAGTTCAGAGTATTATGAAGAGATGTGATCTATACAGTGCTTCTCAAAAGTCCCCTTCCTCCCTCTTATCTTTGGAAGGATTATACATAAACAAGTGAAATTTGGAAACTGTATATTAAAGTTTGTAAACTGCCCTACTAGGGATGATAGATGACGAAATCGTCAAAGGTGACGTCACGAGGCCATTGTGACCAATAATTTTAAATGGAACCCTACGGCAAGCGACACCTTTTTTAAAAGGTATCGAAAAAACCTATTCAATGATACTAATTTTGTTTGTGTTCATGGCAGTTTTGGCAACTCGCTTTTGAAGAAAACCCAAAGCTGTGATGAATTGAATCAGTTATTACTAAAATTCAAAATTCGAGCTCCGTCTCTGGATAGTTGTCAAATTAGCTGACGTTTTTGTTAGTCTTTCTAATTCGACGTTTTTGTAATTGTCCCAGTTTTTGTACATTCAATAATTTGTGTATTGTTGATCGAACGTTCAACTGTTTCAGCAACTTTTGGTACTTTTCATCATCAAAACTGCCATAAACACAAACAAAATTAGTATAATTGAATAGGTTTTTTCGATACCTTTCAAAAGAGGTGTCGCTTGCCGTAGGGTTCCATTTAAAATTATTGGTCACAATGGCCTTGTGACGTCATCTTTGACGATTTCGTCATCTATCATCCCTAGTAGGGCAGTTTACAACCTTTAATATTCAGTTACCAAATTTCGCTTGTTTATGTATAATCGTTCCAAAGATAAGAGTGGGGGAGGGGACTTTTGAGAAGCACTGTATATCGCTCATAACATAATGAATATCAGTTTGAACATTCACTTCAATTTGTATTACTTTTTTGTAGTTGTGACCCATTTCAAATTTATTTATAATCATCTCTTTTCGTTGAATGAATCACAAATGTTATTTTAGATTTTCAAGAATCGGACATCGAACAATTCGAACAATTTTTTCACGCCAATGGATTGAACGGACAAAAGTGTCTGAAGAATGTAGAAACAATTTTCAAAACCATGATATTCGTAGATACATATCGTATAGCCGAAAAATCGAACTTTTGTTCATAACTCGAAAACAAAAGACGATAGCTAATTTTTGTTTTCACCAGCGAAATCTGGAAAAAAGCGATCGAGGATGTGACCTCCATTTTTTCGTATCTCCTTACCGGGGTGCCCTATACAAATATCGAAATTTACCCACCCTGTACTGTACTGGTTTGGTAAAAAACATCAAAAGTTGGCGCAATCAATCAGAATTACAAAATGCCATGATACTTGATATTTCTCAATTTGTGAACAATTTCTTTTTACAAAGAAGTCCAATTCTTAACAAATTTTTTTACCCACTGAAAAAGTTTTCTAGTGTACTCGAAGCTTTCCTTAATGCACTAAATCCATGAATTAAATGAAGAAGGTAGATTTATGAAGTGTGAACAAGACCGATAGCAACGCTAACGTTCGAACTAATTTCATTAAATTTAATGTTAGCAATTGTTACGAAAGTTGGGAGAAATGTCACTTCCAAATATTTGGTTAGGAAAAAAGTGAGGTGGCTTCATATTCAAAGCAAGAGTTCACAGACACATTCATCATTCTGTAACAAAAAAAAAATAAATGAAAAGTTGAGATTTATGGCGACAGAATTCCAAGAGAGCAAATCCACAAAACCACAAAACTATTCTCTTGAAACAGAATTTTTCTTGAAAAATTTAGTAATTTCTGTTCTGTCCTAATTGCTAAGGGTATTAGGTTCTCAAATGAACTGCCCATGGAGGTTATCTGTTCTCTTAATATCAAAGTTCTTTCAATTTTATTTTCTATTATCCCCTACAAAAAATATTCCAAAGGGAGGCGATCGCCATGATAAACCGTCAAACTTTGTTGACAACAGGAGTACAATGTTTTTCCAAAGCACGATGATTGAGAATTTTCGCTTATTTGCGATATCGTCAAAACTATCAGATATATTTTTGTTTTTTTTTCAGCCTACTATTCAATTCAATTCATTACAAGATAATTATAAGATAAACCGCATAGTGCCACTCGAAAAATGGACAGACTGTATATTAATGAAAACATATTTATATTAAAACGAGATTGAAATAATTATTGGATGAAGACAGATATTTTGATAATTGTAATAATTGATAGTTCTGGCATTATTTCAATTCGATGTGAATATACTGACGTCATATTAAATTTACATTCAAAATAATATTCTGAAAGGGATACTCTCCATATGTTTTGTGGAATAATATCAATTTCGAATTCAATATTTTCTTTTCTTTCACATCAGAGTCGTCAGTAGATGTCCTTCAACATATCATTCACAACAAATATTGGAACTGCATACTAATGACATTATACAAATATTACTAGTAACTTGTGGATACTTGAAATCGATGCGAGACATTTCACACGTTATTCGGACACCCTGGAAATGTATCATGTGAATTCGTCAATAAGTTCATTGAGGTTCAATGGCCTAATGAAACTGATGAAGCATCCAAAGAAATTTTGTTCCAATTTGATAAAATCTAACAATTTCTTCGTGTAGGTTGTTGGTCTGGCCAGGAGAAGTGAAACCATCGAAGATCAGGCTAAGAGGCTACATAATAAGAAAGGAAAACTTTATTCTGTGAAGGTTGACATGATCAAAGAAGAGGACATCAAAAACGCTTTCAAATGGACATCAGAAAATGTCGGTCCAGTCCACATCTTGGTGAACAATGCTGGAATCCATGACAGAACTACTTTGATAGATGGAGATTCTGATAAGTGGAGGAACACTATGAACGTCAATGTCATCGCTCTTTGTATCACCACAAGAGAAGCTATAAAAATAATGAGAGAAAATAACATCGATGGGCATATTATTCACATCAATAGCGTTTCTGGGCATAAATGTATTGACCAGCCCAATATGGATGTGTACCCAGCCAGTAAATTTGGTGTAACTGCTCTCACAGAGACCCTCAGACATGAAATAAATGCACTCAAACTGAAAATTAAAATCACGGTAAGTCACACGCAAGCATTATTTTCTCTGCCAGGAGGCGTGACTTCCAAAGACGCAAATAACGTCAGTATAACTGACCTGAATTCAAAATTATTTATTCAAAATAGTCATATACATGCTCAGAAGGAATGGGCATCAAGAATTATATTACTATATTGTACGTTTTGTATTTATTTTATATGATTAGTATTTGACCACAGATATTACTCGCTTTTCTGAAAAAGTGGTGTGAATATTCTTGTTACTAAGTGGTTTCAGAATATAATGATACATGCATACAATGGATACTGATCATATCTTATTAGTTGAGGTAGCTATATCAAACTAACAAAAAATCATTCCCCAGTCAACCAAAAAAGTAACAGTAAGTCGCAGGGAATACCAAATAATATCACATTGAAGATCATCTTGGAAACCTCTCTGGGTTTTACATGGGACTTCGCTTTGTGGATATCAACATCCACATATTGTTATCGTTGCGAAGTCCCCATGTTAACTTTCCTAATGATTGAGTGGAACATTTAATCGAGAGATTCAGATGAAGTGCACATTGCTATTACTTTGCGACTTATCCCTGTTCATATATTTCGAACATAGAATTGGCGCTTGCGCAGGGCATAGCAACAACACGTGCACACGAATGAAAGTCAAGGAACAAAGGGAAGATGAAAATAATATATTATGATCTGTGTGGTGCGTATTTAATGGTTGGTTGAATTGTTGGTTTTGTGTGCAGTATTTTGAGAAGTTTGTTAAGAAGAATATAAGACAGCTCTAGGTGCATGCGGTAAGTATACATTTCCAATGGCAAAAAGATGCTCATAAATGTGCAATTGGGAAGGTGATGCCCATTGAAAAGCAATGCTTTTTAACAAGATGGACTCCTCAACCGTTTTGTCGTATCATTATCGGAATTTAGTATCAGAATATTGGATGATATTCTATAATGTCAAACATGTATACACTGTTTTCAATACTCAGAAACATTTTTCTCTACAATAAAAGCTGAATATAGAATTTTTCAATAATTTGATTAGAAATAAAACATGATAACATCAACATAAGTGTACCTAACGTGTTCAGGAACAGTATTAAACTATAAAAAAAACAAAATGATTTCTATTAATATCATTTTCAGTTGACAGTGACAATCCATCATTTGGATCATCATAGTATAATAATCTGATATGGTAACAATCAATGTTTTTGTTGTTTCCTTTGATTTTATTTTGTCTGTACAGCATACTATTTTTGTTTTGTAAATAATACTATTTTTATTTCATTATGTTTCGAAAATAATGTTTTTGTTTTTATATTCTATGATATTACAATGTGAGTTGAAGTTTTTATAAAGTATTTCGGGTGAGTCAAGCTGAATGCATTGGACTAATATATATCTGATGATTCTGTTCAGCCATATGCCTGGCTAGAAATGCGTACAGCTTGACTCACCCTGTGTTATATTCAAAATATACAGATCAGTATTTTATAATAGTTGTTTGATTATTTCCCCTTAAGAATGAAAAATAGATTCAATATGAAGAGCAGGCATATGATGTGTTTTATTGCTGGTCCTGATTATACCTACTGGTGTACCACCCTGTATATAAATCACATAGACTTAACCTATGCACATTTCTTAGGCATTATAAAATGGTTGAAATATAAGGCAGCTGAGATATATTTATTCTGCTTTCCAGGTATGTACTAATTCCATGGGTGTTTCAGAATTAACATTATTTCAATTAAATTAGAAGACGCTTATAGAGAGCAAATTCAGTGCCACGATTACCAAATTACATATGAATATAACTTCAACGGAAGATGTAATGTGAAAGCTCATTTGGTTCAATAATCTTTCCAATGAGTGCTAAAATGCGAAGTCGCAATGTTGCTATTCATGGTACCTTCCACACATCCACATTGTGATGTATTAGGTAATTACCAGTGATATATAATGTTGCGGACATTAAGCACTCCCCAGTAAGTACTGGTTGCAGTTTTTTATATCAACATTGTGAAGTCGCATTTCCACGATGTTAACTCCCTACAACTTCCCTGCAACCAAAACTGGTTGACTGGGTCAGGTATAAATGTGATAAAATTTTATATTACTTACTTTTGGAAATATTGGATAGGATATAACTGAAATTGAATTCATTTTTTATTAATATTTGTAGTATTTCTCTGACCACTAGAGCTTCTTCTTTTGATGTGTTATTTTTTTTATATTCCAGATGATAGCTTAAATGATTTCATAATCTAAACATCGTTAAGTCGAGGTGATGAAAATAACTCACCATAATAATAACCTGACAGTCAAATCTTCGTTGA
Organism: Plagiodera versicolora; assembly: GCA_037013635.1. NCBI lineage: Eukaryota > Metazoa > Arthropoda > Insecta > Coleoptera > Chrysomelidae > Plagiodera > Plagiodera versicolora. Next base: position 1,713,695 of record CM072991.1, on the reverse strand, counting down.
CAAGCACCCCTTAAAATAATAAAATTAACCTGAAAATGTGGATCACAATCTATATTAACCATACTATAAAAAACGAATTGTATTAAAACATAAACAAGTAAGGTCACACACTTTTGTTCCCTTTTGTCCGTCGCGAATTTTAAGAACATTGCGTCTTAAGGAAATGATCCATCCTTCACAGTTTATAATGATCCTTGAGTCACACATGCCTACTCCACATGATAATGAGTTGATTCTAGAGTATCAGCCCTGGTATAGTCAACACTCCTTATTATGAAGAAGTCCGTGATAAAGCTAGCGTCAAAGACCTTTTGGCAAACAGATCCTTGAAGCCCCAAGACATAGCTGACGGAGCTCAATATGTTTTATCTACACCTCCACACGTACAGGTATCTTGAGAATATTTTTGAAGCGAACATCCCAACATGTCAACATTTTTTCAGGTACATGAATTGACCATCAAGCCAGTCAATGAGGCGTTTTGAAAGAACTAGTATCAATAAATCACAAAACAATCAAATATAATCAGGTGGTTGTCACTTAAGACACAATTGGAAATTCGAAATCAATAAAAATGTTGTTTAATATATTGTATTTCTCTCTTCTTTTCTTCTGTTTCCTCTCACGAAGGGCTGATCTTGGAAACTGATTGTACAGTCCACGACAACAGAATCTGGTGGTCTAATGACCTTGGGAGACAAATAATAATTCTAGAACGTTGTGTCAAAGAATCTGCCAGTGCGAAACCTTTTTGTACCATCAAATTCAATATTCCAAAAAGGTTTGACAAAGATTTATTGAATCTAAATCATTGCATTTACCACAAATAACAGATAAAATGCATTGAAAAACACTGTATTAACTATAATAATAATAATAATGATATTAATAATAATATTAATAATAATCTTCATATACATAGAAAATACAAGTGACATTCTTCTCAATAGAGAATGTATAGTTAACAGCAACAAAACATCGATAAATATCAGGATATGTATATAAATAAAACGAATAAAATCTAAGTCGCAGTAAAAATTAAATAAACTATTGACTACAAATTCTCTCAAGAGCCCTCTGAACTGGTTTGAATCATGTTTCATTATAACAGGGAGTTTATTGAAACCATCAAACCTTTATATGAAAGTTCAACATTTGGGTAGTGTTATCTATTAAAAAAAAAGTTAGAACGATTTTTTGTATCGTGATTATGAATATATCTTTGAACGTTTTCAATTCATTACAGATATATTCGAGAAAAAGATGATGTTTTAATTTGAATACAAATACATATCCATTAAACATAATTCTTTGTTTGACAGACAACATATTTGAAACACCCAACATGGTTCTAATAGGTGTATAATAATTACACTTTGAAATTGCCCTGTTTCATTATTTCTCAAATTGGAGTATTTTATATTGTGGCAAAGAAACTAATAATGTCGAACAAAACTGTGAGTGGGGAAGTACAATGGCATTGAACAGTGAAATTTTAGTCTGCATAGCCAAACTCTTTCCATCTCTAGTTATAAATCCAACTTTTTTTGAATATTTTCTCGAGATGTAATCTGCATGCAAAAATCCAAATTTGAATACAAAATTACTCCCCAATATTTAATTTCACTTCTATAAAGATGTTTTTCCCATTGACAGCAATGTTTTCATCACTTATATCAGTGAGACTCGATTTTTTGGTGAACATAAAAAATGTTGATTCATTTATTCATTTCATTCATTTATTTGTGATACAATACTCTACAGGTCATGAACCCATTTACAGAGCAGGAATTAACAGATTACATACATACATACATACAGATCATAGGAGGTAACAAAATGGTTAATGTAAAAAATGGGATTTTATGTACGACAACTTGCAGCTTAATACATCTAGATCATTGCTGATGGAATTTGTCACTTTACACATGGTATGAAGCGGAGAATTCCCCAGAACATTTGTACGAGATGTATATCACATTGGTAAAAGGGACTCCACACAACTGAAGCATATTCCAACATAGATCTGATGAAAGAATAAAATAGAGTTTTTAAAGTCGAGGTTTCTTTGATATCACTACTATAACGAGCAATTAATCCATACATACGATAGGAGGAGGATACAACATCATCAATATGCCCACCAAAAGACAGTGCAGTGTCAAACGTGACGCCAAGATCAGAAAATGTTTCTGGTCCTTCAAAGGTAACATTTTCAATTGAGTAATCAAATATTTAGTGACAAGTTGTTTCAATGACACCATTCGACAACCCGCCTTAAATTTGCTGAGAGGTTTTTCAATCACCTATGTTCTCCACGAGGCAGTATGCTTTTGCTTGAGCGATCTTAGTTCCTTATGTTTAGAAAATGATTATCATCAATTAGGTTGAAGTGGGGAAGAGTCCGTATAGGAATGTTTAAAGTGATTTGCAAAACCGTTCAGAATGTTAAAAGGCTCCTCCAGCAATTGACCTTCAGTTCATCATTTATTATATTTTGGAGCTACCTCGCTTATTATTTATAAATGACCTGAATCTGTTGGGATTGGTATGTATTTCTTCCTCGGTTATATCCAATAATTTCCTGAATGCAACATCAACATCATGGTTTATTCCCGCTCGAAGGTGTATAAAATCCTCAAAGGCCTGCAAATTATTTTCAAGATTGTATTTGCACCAGAGTCTGCTTTTAGCCCATAGGTCTTTGATTATGCTACTATTATACCAAGCAGAGTATCTGTTTTTGGATTCGACCGTACACCTGGGACAACAACGATCGAAACATTGTAGAGTTTTCCATAGAAGTATGTGGATGCATCTTCTGAATTATCAAAAGCTTTCAAGAAGGTCCAGTCACTAAGAGGTATTTGACTATACAGTTGTGGAGAGTTGGCTTTTTCGAAGTTATAATTGTTTTGAAAACAGGATTGCAATTTATCTTTGTCTCTAGTACACAGGTATCATCCAAAGCAGGATCATGCTGATCTTCAGTCACAAAAGGATCAACCGATTTCTCCACATGACTGGATGCTACTACTCAATTTATTAGTGTTCGAACCCATTTTCGAGATATTTCGGATCACGTGTTATCATTAATGGAATTTTTCATGGGACACCCTGTATATTTTTTCACTGCCTTAAAGACCCCGTTTATGCTCATTCAGCCATAACTTTTTTTGGGGTGAGTACTTCGGAACGATGAACAAATTTTTATGTAGGTTTTTCATTTGAAAAACAGAGGTAGCTAAGAAAAAAAGGTATCTTAGCAACAACTATTGCAGTTGTCGAAAGCCGTCAGTGTTAGTGAACAGTCGTTCACTGTATTGTTGTTTTTGAGAGTTTTATGACATGCCTTCAAGTTTCACTTACGACGAGTATGTTGATATGCTGATCATTTATAGAGAATATGGAAGAAACAGCAGATGTGCTCTGGGAAAATGCCACTACCTAAAGAAGTATTCATAATGGCTGAGAGACAATCACTACTAACAAATGCTATGTCACAGTAAACTTGTATAATAAACTAATAAAGTGCACTGTTTTTTTCTATTCAAGCTTTCGAGTCATATATTTGCTCTTCTTCAGGAACTCTACAATGAATTAAAAATGAACAATTATTAGATGTAAATAACATATTTTGCCATGTGTATACTTACGAAAGTGAGCTTTGAATTCCTTTTTATTTGCCGTAATTTATAAAATATCATACACCAAAACCTGGTATAATACAAAACAGCTGAAAATGTTATTAAAAATGATCATGATCAAGTATCAAGTGTTTTACATTCATGGCAGAAAGATTTTTCAAGTTTATACATATGTATAAAATCGGATTATTTTGCCATATTTTGTATAAGATCGGTATGAAATGTCATGGAAACATGTCGCACGTCCATTTACGATAATCTGATTTTTGAATAAACTTGTTTTTTTTTTCGAAAACCTGACTATTTAGGTATAGTAACATAATATATCATTTGGAAGGAACTTCAATTGTCTTCCAGGATATTGAATAATATACAAGGTATTCCATTTGAAAAAATGCACTTTTCACCATTTTTGTATCTATCGTCAGTCATTAAATTAGAACGGCCCTGTACAATGGAGAACGAATTTCCTCAGACATAATTGATACACAGGACATTGGAAAACTACACCCACAATTGTTTTGTACGAAAAATAAGGAAGCTATTGAGACATTTGCAAATAAAATTTTAACTTTGAACGCTCAATCGTCATATTTTGGTCCTCTCTACTCTCAGTTTAATTTTTCCACCATATTAATGAAACACCCTGTATATGGTAATAGAGTCTTCAGGTTTTTCCACAGTTCTTTGGGATTAGTTTTGTACGAATTCATAGTTAAGTATATCATTTTTTCATTTCTATTCTGATTTCAGTAATTATGTTATTTCTTTCAGCTTTATATTCACTTCAAGTGCATAATTTTCCGAATTTCAGCAGTAATCCACTTTCTGTCCAAGTATTTTTTTGTGTAATTTCAACTATTGGATACGAAGAGTTCATGATTTTTTCAATTTCAGTGACAAAAGAATGCGCTAGTATATTCACACCAGAGATATTTCTGTTCCAATCAATGGCAATTAATTCTTGTTGCAACTTTTCGCAATTATAATTTTTGAATAATAATAATATACAGTGCGTCCATAAAGTAACGCATGAATTCATTATTGGCTAAATGAACAATAAAATTAGGAATTCCCAAAACATGTCGCTTTATGATTTCAATTTACTATTGTTTCAAATCATAATCTAATATATAGGGTGAAACACTCTCGTGTAATGACGTCATCACCATTTTTTTCAAATAGAACCCCCCCTTTTTTTAATTTCCAAATTGCCTTTGCTGAGCTGATTCCAAAAATGTATAATATGTTGCTTCAAATTGGTACAGGGTGGGCAAAAATGCAAAAAATTTACTTACAAAGTAATGAAAATAACATTAGTGTGAAGTCATCCACAGATTACCAGCCACAGATTCTGACGTTCAAATCTGTGGCTGGTATACGAATTAATTAGCACCCGGACTAAAAACTGTGGCTGTGACCAAGATATGAGCATGAAATTTGAATGCGTCTATGAGAATAATGTAACAAATTGTACTCATTGTGTGAAATCCTGAAGTCATAGTGATCTTTTAGTTGCCCACACGGTTTTTCAGTAAACGAATTTTCCATTTCGTGATACGGAAAATTGAAACCCCTGTATAATCGGAACTTGGCGATGTGCGTCGATGGTAATTATATCAGAGGTGTAGATTTCGATGTAGAATACTATGGTGAGAAATATTTTCTTGTCACCCACACGGTTTTCCAGTAAACGAATTTTCCATTTCGTAATACTGAAAATTGAAACCCCTGTATAATCGGAACCTGGCGAAGTACGTCGATGAAAGGAACTATTTCCTTGTCACCCACACGGTTTTTCAGTAAACGAATTTTCCATTTCCTAATACTAAAAATTGAAACCCCTGTATAGTCGGAACCTGGCGATGTACGTCGATGAAAATCATATCAGAGGTGTACATTTTGACGTAGAATACTATGGTGGAAACTATTTCCTTGTCACCCACACGTTTTTCCAGTATACCTCTGACATGATTTCCATCGACGCACATCTTCAGGTTCCGATTATACAGGGGTTTCAATTTTTAGTATTACGAAATGGAAAATTCGTTAACTGAAAAACCGTGTAGTAATCTACATCAAAATCTACTCCTCTGACATGATTTTCATCGACGCACATCGTCAGGTTCCGATTATACAGCGGTTCAAATTTTTAGTATTACGAAATGGAAAATTCGTTTACTGGAAAACCGTGTGTGCAACTAGATCACCATGACTTCAGGATTCCATGCAATAATCACTATTCATTATATCATTCTCATAGACTCATTCAAAATTCATGCACATATCTTGGTCACAGCCACCGATATTAGTCCGGGTGCTAATTAATTCGTATACCAGCCACAGATTTGAAATTTCCTCCAGGTCAGAATCTGTGGCTGGGAATCTGTGGATAACTTCACACTAATGAAAATAACGAATAAACGTAATAAACACATTAAATGAAATTACGTATTGTTATACAACTACTTTGATAAACTATCAAGAACATACAGCATCATTCTTAATAATTGTATCTTACAGCTTTTATTAGTGATCCAAGCCCCTGGACCATCATCAACTAAATCATTTTGTTTTGGCATTATCTTTTACCATTTTTTTTATTTGACAAAACTGTCAAGAACATTGAAGCATAGTTTCGTATTGTTAACGCTTTAGAGAAGGTACGTTTGTGAACTTATATAACATATACATTTTTGAAATCACCTCAGCAGAGGCGATTTGGAAATTGAAAGAAAAGGGGGGGTTCTATTTGAAAAAAATAGTGATGACGTCATTACACGAAAGTGGTTCACCCTGTATATTAGATTATGATTTGAAACAATAGTAAATTGAAATCAAAAATCGACTTGTTTTGGGGATTCCTGATTTTATTGTTCATTTAGCGAATAATGAATTTATGCGTTACTTTATGCACGCACTGTATAATAATGATAACTTTATTCATGGCAAGTATAAAATTCAACGGCATACGAAAAAACAAGAACAAAGTTGAAGTGCGATAAGTACCGTTGTACTTGTTCCACAAGAAAAGAACAACCAATAATAACTAATTAATCCAAATAAACGACAAATTCACCTCAACTACCCAACGAACAATAAAATTACCTCAGATTAAAGAGGACAAGATGAGTAACGCCTATACCAAAAGCATTAGGGGAAGTGGCCCCAAGATAAACTCATGAAAATCGGTGGTGGGGATGTTTTTCTTGCGCTCTCGTTGTACTAGAGTACACACTGAACAGTGGCGTAACAAAATTTATTTTCGTAATATAATACATTTACAATAACGTTACACAGCAATTATTTTGGTTCAATAATAACGAATGTTATTTCAGAAAAGACATATTCATTACATTATTTTATTACATCACAAATTCCATACTTTATATTTCAACTTGTTATACAAAACAGTTCCCATAGATAGAATAAATAGAAATACATAAAATCGAAATGAGTCCTCACATAAATATATTATCAATCTTAATTAAATTAGTTTTGTTGCTATACCAAAAGGTTTCTTGGCTTTGGATGGACTTCATCCCCAAAATGGGTTTTTCTTTTTTTTATTCTCATGTATCTTCTTGGGGTGCCAGCTGAAATTATTCAAAAGTGTGCTGTGATTTAATTGAAATATGATATGAAAACTATCCAGATTTTCTTGAAGATGTATCAGAAATACTCCTTCTTTTGGGACTCAAACTCGATTTAGAGCTAGGTGGACTTGAACTTGGTGAATCATTTTTCCTCCTTTAAATTAGACATCATATAATGATTCAAATAAAAAAGTGGCATGAAAGAACATACTGTATACTTCCAGGAATTGAAAAAAAAATTCTTTAGGTTCATTTCCCAGGTCCTCCATAACAAATAGTACTGCGGAATATCAAATTTCAAAAGCTGTTATTGTGCCATTTTCAGAATCCGAAGCTAGTTCTACCAAAAATTTTTGCTGTAGCATTCAAACTGGACCTAAAAAACAGATTTATATTGATAAGTATAATACAGATTGATTATTTAATTCAGTTACATACCTTGTACATGAAAAAGAAGTGTTCTCTGTATACTTTGAGGTACTTGGTCCTTGACTATCAAAAATTTCAGTGTTGGAACTTGTTCAGTGATAATCTACTTGTAAACTACAGAATTGACATTGAGAATCCTTAGATATACCCCAAAAAAATCATAAACTGGATACTCATTCATCATCTGCCATTGATAAAAATGGAGAGAAAAACAGGTTGTCCAAACACAAAATGAAGATTATTCGATTCTCAACTTTAGAGCTATTCACCAACATCGTCTCATTGAATTGTCATCGGGAAATCTGAAAATATTCATTATTTATATATAATGTAGGTAAGAATAAGAAATGTGTGTCACGCCTATGTTGATCCTTCATTGACAACGTACCTGTGAAATGGTAAACAAACACCAATGTTTACTGTATAATCACAAACTAAACATTTTTTGCTCATTTTCACACTTGGATAATGTCAAATATACATAAATATGACCTGATCAACCTTTAACAGCACTCAAACTTCTGTAATATAGTAAACTCAAGCTAATAACTGCGCGTAATGGCGGCTTTGTTATGAAACATTAACACGGGACACAATTGTCAGAACTTTTTGAAGGCGCGAAATTCAAATCAACCAATTAGAGCAGCGATAAGCCAAAATATTTGTATTCCCCTGATAGATATAGAAGGGATGTGATGTTGGGGCCAAACAAATGTTTGTTGTTACTTATCTTGGTAAGATATTAAATCTATGAAAATTACCCAACTGCGACAGTATGCGGAGAAATACAATAATATTAGATTATACAAATGTATAGACACATCAAATGCAACGCTAACAGAAAACATACAAAATAGGCATCAGCCTGCCAGCATATTCATTCAAGTAAGTCTATTACAAATTCCTTTTTCAAAGAGGAATAATTTCAATTCATTCTTGAACATTGATCTCGAAAATATGTTTTTCATGTTGTCTGGTAATGTATTATGAAACTTAACTGCAGAGTATGCCCTTTGAGATATAGATTTTTTTAGTATCGTTGGAAAAGTAAGTTGCGTATGGTGCCGTGTATTGTATTAATGGTTTCGAAATTTTGCTTTATTTTCACTGATATGGTATTTCACGTTAGTACAATAATAATATAGTTGTCTGAGGTCCATAATTCGAAATTCTTTATATAGACTGAGGAGAACCGCGAACTTTTAGACAGAATTAATTTGAGAAATCTCCTTGCAATACTTCTATTTCATTAATATGCGTTCGTAGAGCTGCGCCCCAAGCAGCGATGCCATATCTCAGATGGCTTTCAACGAGAGCGAAATATAAAAGTTCGAGGTCTCGGAGTGGTAGACATTTTTTCAGACAACGGAATCCGTAGAGGACCATTTGGAGCTTTTTAATCGTGTATCGTATGTGATGATCTTTTATAGTTGATAATATCAATATCTCAATCTTCTTGTTGCTGTAATTTTATTGAAAGTATGGTATGATCACTCAAATTTGGTGTAAAATGTACTCTTTTGTCATTTGTAACTATACTGGGTGTAACAGGATCATGGTACACCCCCCGTATCTCCGTTAGTTTTAAAGGTGATAGATTGAAATTCAAGATATCCCATACATGTAATAAGCGGCACTTTTCGATCTATGAATGATTTCTTTCACTTCCATCACACAATTGGATTTCTACTATTAAGTACTCATGAATGGTACCACGGTACCAATATGGTTCCATTTAAAAATATTGAGTTTTACCCCAAAAACTATTACGATGAACTTTATTTGCTCATAGAAAACGCAATTTAATATTTTTGGCGGGATTTCGATTTTTTCAGTATTAGAATTGAAATAAATCGGAACCATCATGGTACACTTGAATGACAAACTAAAAATTAAACCATGAGAAATTTCGACGTTTGAAATGTCTTTTATGTAGTATCATTGGATTCAGAAAATTGTGCAGATTTCAGAAATGTATTGATATACAGGGTGTTCCATTTAATAATTGAGAGTTGGTATCACTTCCGGCGATACCAGAAGTGAAAAAAATTTGATTATATATTATCTTTAAGACTTACGGAGATACGGGGAATGTACCATGATCCTGTTACACCCAGTATAGTCAATTAGCGTCTGGCTTTCAGAGGTAATTCTAGTTGTTGTTTTTACTATTTGTGTGAATCAATGTGTGTAAATTTTATTCACTATTTTATCTCTATGAGCAAGTCAGAATTGAAATATCCCATTATAATATTTGTACCATTAAAATCACTGACCAAATCTAAATATTCATTGGAAAACTCTATAAAGTTGGTATCATTTTTTTTTTAGGTGGATGGTACACTACAGAACATCAATACTTAACTCCATATACCCTAAATTCAAGAGAGAATAACCACACGTAATTATCAACACATTGAATTGTTTTTATTTTATATATATTTTTTTTATATAAAACTTCTCACGAAAGGAGACATCCTATAATGTTCAGAGAACATCGTGAGAAGCACACCTGATATCACACCTGATCACACTCTTCCTGTTCTGTTGTCAGTCTCTAGTCAAATATATACATTGAAACAAATTGATAAGTATAAGTAGAAGTGATATACATGAAAAATCAGTTCAGTATCTGGTGATTCTTCAGGAATTGATTGTCATTTAAATTTGTCTCAATCTTATTGGTTTTCTAGCGAATTTAATATTCCAACAGTGTCATACTCGATAGATCGATTATCTTAATAGCCAATCCAAACAGGCTAACTCGTTTTGAATATTTTCAAACTATATATACTGAATAGTTAGTCGTTGTATCAGTTGTTCTCCAGATACCTTTCAGTGTGGGTGAATTGACGATTGGCTGCAAAGGTAAAATGGTTCTTTCTATGGATAGATGGGTTGGAAAAGTAGCTGTGGTAACTGGTGCCAGTTCTGGAATTGGGGCTGCCATTGCGGAAATGTTGGTAGAAGCTGGAATGATCGTGAGTTTCAGAAAATAATTGGGAATTCATTTGAATAACTTTAGTCAAATTGAAAAAATGATAAATGAATTTTATACTAGTATACAAGTGGAAGAGAGTTTATCAACGATATACCAATGAGAAATATAATTTCATATTACGAACGGAAACAAAATTTAAATTAGACAGTAATTGGTGCACAATTTCAGGGGATTTGCAGTGAATTATTGGGGTGTTCGAAAAAAAAAATCGAACACTTTATTGAATTATATATTGACCGTTCTGTTTCAACACCTTTTGCCATCTTTGTGGTATAGTAGCATAATTTCACGCTCATGAAATCTTGGTCTTTGCTGGGAAAAAACTGATCGATGTGGTTTTTGACCTCCTCATTTTAGGTGAAGGTTTCACCATCTGAAAAATTTTAGAGTGACCAGAACAAATAATGATCCGATGGTGCCAGATCTTAATGATATGGTGAGCGTAAAAGCTTTTGTCGAGTGACCAAACTTTTGTGTTCAGTTTGTACAGACTTCCGAATCAATCGTTGTGATATCTGAAAAAGAGATAGCACCTTTTTTGGTAAATATTGGCTTTGGAAATGGTTTGAGCTGATTCATCTTTTTTGCTTCATGACCTCTTGCTTTTGACGCTTTTGAATACAACCCATTTTTCGTCCTCAGTAATGATGTGCCTCAAAAACGGACCATATTCACTCTTTCTGTGGTAAAACAGTAAGATGAGTGATAGAAATTATATGGCTTGAATGTGGAGTTGGGAGTAGAAAAATACAATTGAATCCTCTGTCAGGAAAAAAACGAAATTACTGTCCGAACAACCTAATATAAATATAATTTCAAAAAATCCATTATATCTGGTGACCAAGGATGCATGCGGACAGAATCGTTACATATTTATCAACAAATGAGTTTCTTGAGAGAATACCAATCTGGTGAACATTATAGGCAGGAGTTCCATCTTGTTGAGAGTAGTTGTATCTTCATCAAATTCGGAACATTCTTGAAGTGTGATTGTTAATATTTCGATATATCGCACACTAGTAAATGCGCCTTGAAAAAATACAGGGCCCACAATGCTTGATCTATGCAAACCATACCGGACATTAACACCGAAGGTTGAGCGCTATAAGGATAAGGAAAGATCGTAAAATTATGTTTACTCCAATAATCATAAGAATAGAATAATAGAATCAAGCGCCAAATATTGTTATCGTAATTTCTTCTGGGGTTTTGGGGAATTGAAGTATCGTACGAATATTTTGATTCCTCTTTATTTCCACTTTGCAATACCACTCTTGCGAGACTGGCCATTCAAATCAACAAACTGTAAATGCGTTATACAAAAAAAAAACTATGAAAAGGTTCATACATAAAAACCAGTAAGAACTAAGTAACTATCAACGAGCCATCGTCGCACTGATTACCATGTTACCATGTTCGTCACATAGTAATCGAATCTGATTTTAATGATGAACCACTAACAGAATTGAATGCGTCGTTTCCTTTTCATTTCTTATAGAATATCCCCAGCAATGAAATTGAATCATTTATACTTCACTGCTTCTTGAGATGTTAATTAAGCAATTAATGGTAATTGATACACCATCTATGCACAGTTGAATGACGACGTGGCTAAGTTTCATTGAACAATTAATTGTCGTGAATTATAGATTCGAATTAAAGTTTGCTTTCACAATAGATGACTGGACTAGTATTTAAGTTTCAGAAATTGATCACTATTATTTTCTGAACACATCAAATCCTTCAGGTGCATGATAATAGACTGAATGATGATTGGTAGTCAGGAATTCATGTGTTCTATACAATGATATCAATACTGACAATATTCAATCAGATCAATAATTGTCATATCCTAACCGGTTCTTGTGTCTGTAGATGTACTAAGTACTACTGAATTCCTGACGTCATTTTTTATTTGCGAAAAATGTATTTGATGCCTTTTAATCGCCCACAGTCTGTCTCCTGTCAATTCCCCTTCGATAAACGTTATTTGGCCTTCTTCAGGTTGTAGGATTAGCCAGAAGAAACAAAATCATCGAAGAGAATGCTAAAAAACTCCACAACAAGAAGGGAGAACTGTATGCAGTGAAAACTGATTTAAAAAAGGAAGATGACATCAAAGACGCTTTCAATTGGACCTCTGAGAATATCGGTCCAGTTCACATATTGATTAACAATGCTGGAATTCATGGAAGAACTTCTTTGATAGATGGGGATTCTGATAAGTGGAGGAACACTATAAGTATCAATGTTCTTGCTGTTTGTATCGCTACTAGAGAAGCTATCAAAATCATGACAGAAAATAACATCGATGGACATATTATTCATATCAACAGTGTTGCTGGCCACAAATGTATTGACCAGCCCAATCTGGATGTGTACCCAGCTAGTAAATTTGGTATCACTGCCCTAACAGAGACCCTCAGACACGAGATAAATGCCCTAAAATTGAAAATTAAAATCACGGTATGTCATAGGTGTTCAGTTATTTCAATAAACTCGATCCCAAGTTATATTTATTATTGAATACATGAAAAACTCAAGTTTGCTACAGTTAGTGCTTCGCCTTCATCAAAAAATGTTTTTAGTACAGTTTCCTTACAGCAATTATATTTTGAACAATACTTCTTGACATTTGACGAATCTGTGTCTACTCTTTATTGTAATTTACGATAGCGATAACAACAAAAGAATTGTTTGATTTCCGAAATTATATTTTCAAGATTTGATTGAAACACACTGAATTAAAAAGTGACGTGAATACAACGAAAATTTGTTATATCGATGCAATCAGTGATCAATTTTGGTCCAATGTAAGATTTCATCACTATAAAGAATGCTTTATTAATAAGTGATTCATATTTTTGCTATGTAAATAAATTATGTTTATTGCTCTAAACTAAGTTTTTATCTTCTGATGAAATTGAACTAATGCACGAGATATTGATGTCATAGACCAGGGGTTCCCAAACTTTTTTGTATCACGCCCCCCTCTGGTTATTTGGAGACCCCCCACGCCCCCCTACACATATCACACAGAATATTGAACTCTTGTGTGTTTTGATCTGTTTTATTTTAAACAATGGCTTTAATTTTTTACAAACACTTGACCATTATGTCAAGTGAATATTCTTTATGTGGAAGCGTGAAAATTGGTAAAAAAACGTGGAAATTGAAACATTACAAAAACAATTTTGAAAACTTAGAAATACTTTATTTAAAAATCTGAGGAAATAATTTTCGTACTTTTTTTATTTATTTCATTTGGGTGTCACGCCCCCCCTGGACTTTCTCCACGCCCCCCCAGGGGGGCGCGCCCCCCAGTTTGGGAACCACTGTCATAGACTCTTTACTTAGTGTAAATGAATCTCATTCATTGTGTAATTAACTGATTAATTGTATAATACTTATATTCGTTATAAACAAAAAATATTGGTAGTCCAAACTTCGAATATTTAGACCATTACACAGTTCAAATGCCATTTCTCATTTGTCTCCTTAATTTCAGAGTATCAGTCCTGGGATAGTTGATACCCCTTTTTATCCAGAGGCAGTTCGTGCGCATGAAATTGTCAAGGATATCCTGGTAAACAGATCCTTGAAACCTGAAGACGTTGCTGAAGGAGTTCAATATGTTTTATCTACACCCCCTCATGTACAGGTTGTTGATATAATTTATCTCGAAATTTTAATTCTCAACTTATCGTGTTTTTGCAGGTACATGAGTTAACTATCAAGCCACTCCATGAAGCATTTTAAATAAACTTCACCATTGTCGTTTTGAGAATGGTCACGTCATTTGTAGTAGTTACTAGTACATCTCAGTACTAGTTTATTCCGAGTATTTTCACTTGTTATATCACAAATGATCTTGGATTAATAATAAATAAGCATATACTCATCATAAAAATCGTATCATTACTAGGATTATATTGCTTTACCTCTCTAACGATCAAAAATGTCCACTTCATCTGGAAAAAATGATTCATCATTAACATGTCAACAAGATTTTTGAAAAATTAGGAAAATTATTCGAATTCGAAATTGATATTGTAGTGATCAAGATTTTCATAAACAAGCTATTTTTATTGGAAGAGGGAATCACTAAAGTGACCGCCTCGATATCCAAGCACACCTCTTCTGACTACTTCTTGCATATCTTGGTAGAAAGACCAATGACTTTCTCGAACTCTTATTTGTAGATCCATATGGTTAATATGAGAAACTAATAATATATAAAATTCTGCATTTCGTATGTCACTATGTGGATCTCGCTTATTTCAATAAGGGGTGAGAAGTTAGTTAGGGGTTAGAAGTTATTCATTTGAGGCGAAGTTGCGCATTCGTGCTCAGTGCTGAATAATAATAAAAATAAATCGAGAATATTTTCGGAAAATTTTGTGAGGAACAGTGAAAAATTAAATATACAAAATATTATTACCGAACAACATTAAGGAACTTCGATAGAAAATTATAACCACTCTCAGACACGGGATTAGAAGAAAGGATCTGTCAGGAGCTATTTCAAATTTGGGAAGAGAGTAGCACTATGGTTAGAATTAGGAAATAGACAATTAAAAAATTCATAGTTTTTTCGCTTAATAGTGAAACACTTTGGGGGGAAATGATGAAATCACAGTTCTATTCCTTTTCTTGTGATCTTTTGAAACATCTCATTAGATTTTGAAAAATTCGAAGATATAGGGTGTTTTTTGGGGACCCAAGGATATGTTGATTTTTTATTAAACCGGATATAATTTATCCTTTGATTGATTGATAAATTGTGTTTATTGAATTATGAGTCAAACAGTAAGTTGGCAAAATTAATAAAACACCCCATATCTCACTTCTCTGAACCAGCTACATGGTGTTATCTCATTCCTGTTTCCCAGCGGAACACCCTGTATAATTTTCAAACGTAGGCTGATAATGTAACCAAATAATTTTCTCTGGATTAAATAATAACAATAGAGATTGTTGCTTGCTCCCGCTAATAGGCCACCTAATATATCGTTGGTATTGCTACTATATGTTCAATGTCAATTCCTAGGTTCGTTGAACTTTACTACATTTATCTCAAATGATAACTAGTGGGATTTTGTTATCTGTATAACCAAACTTCAATCTCCTATTGACTATAGGTATAAATGTTGTAGTTTTATAGCAGTTAAGAAATTTGACGCTTCAATTCGTTACTAATACAGATTAAAATCCAACGAAACATCATAATCCAATGTCATCATTCGGCAGAGGGCAGACTGTTAAAAATAGTTTTAATCTCATATAACGACTCGTCAAGTCTTCATTCAGTATCGTGTGTTCCGCTGTCGAGTTAACTTTCAGTGTTACTGAATCGGCGTTGGTCTAAAGAATAAAAATGGTTCTTTCTATGGATAGATGGGTTGGAAAAGTAGCTGTGGTAACTGGTGCAAGTTCTGGAATTGGGGCTGCTATTGCGGAAATGTTGGTTGAAGCTGGAGTGATCGTAAGTTTTAGAAAATAATCAGGAAATCAAGTCGCCTTCGCAAATTATTGTCGTGATTGGCGAATGAACATAAGCGATACGCCACCTGGTGGCATTAAAAATAACTTTCCGAGCAGTCATAGTTCTTGTGTTTGGTATTATGTTTTGTTGATTTTATACTGAATTTGAATATTTGAAAGATTGTAAAACTATGAATCAGTAGAATAAAACTTCCAATACTAATTCCCATGCTTTTCATCAAGCTGGTGATATAAATATCGTGAATATATAGATGAAATTCTGTTTACATTGGAGGTCACAGTCGAGTATAGTATAGTTCAGGTATCAACAAAATTGAAACGAGATCTCACATTATCTATTTTATTAAGCACTTCTCACCATTAAACATCAGAAAAAACAAATACTATAAACTCATAATTTATTCCATTACAAAAACAATTTTCTTGTCATCATGATATTATGATGTCCAGCATTCAAAACTTCTTCACGTTCATGAACACTTCTGAAAGTGTTTGTGCCTTCAAAGTACCCCAAACTTAATCTTGCCATTCGAATCTAAAAACAAAACAAATTATCAGAATCCTGTATTCGAACCATTCACATTCACAACAGTATTCTAACCTCGTATTATTTTCAATGGATAAAACAAATGATAATGCTTAACACTATTAGAAAAATGAAAATACATACATATTGACGCCCTAGCTCACTGTAAAAGTCTGAAATGTCTTTATTTTCATCATAAACTCACACTTTAAGAACGAAAAATCACATGTAAACAAATACAACTACACCATTCAATGACTCTTCGTATGGTTCTCTGACTGCTCACTCTGGCGCTGCAATCTTAAATTCATTCGTCTATAGTACTCTCTAGAGCAGCGGTTCCTAACCTTTTTCAGCCGCGGACCCCAAGGAAATCAAGCATAATGCCAAGGACCCCTGAGTGAAAAAACAAACTTTTTCGTAGAAAAACATTTATTCAAAATAAGCGAAAAACATTAATGAGATGGTTGGTTCTGCTTTTGTGCAACTAAGTCAGAAATGTTGGGGTTGATATTATTACTCAATTGCAATCTCAAATCAGATTCCACATGTAACCTGTTCCTGCATTTGTTTTTGATATATACAAGAGTAGAGAATGCCTTTTCACATAGGTACGTGGTGGAAAAAAGCAGTAAATGCTTCAGTGCTTCTTCTGAGACTTCCTTCCCTTTTTTTATATTCACCCAGAAACTACACAAGGAGCGTTCTTTGAAATTACGTTTCAAGGCAGAATCACACATTCACACGATATTTTTATTAATTGGCTTCGTGGCGGTATCCACGAAAAGTAGTACTGCAATAGATGCAATAGATGTCGCATTGAAGCATAAAATGCCAATGCATGGGAGTTACACGGCCCTGAGTCGCGACCAGTGCCCGGCGCGCTTGCGTTGCTCAGTAAGCGTAATAATTACGAGATATTTGGCGTAGTTAATTTATTTATTTTTGTTAATGCTCTAAGATAGATGCGTATGGGACCGCGGACCCCCAAACATATGCTCGCGGACCCCCAGGGGTCCGCGGACCACAGGTTAGGAAACAATGCTCTAGAGTCTTCGTTGAATAATTTTACTGACTACATTCCAAAATGAGGATGCTTCACGTGATTCACGTAATCAGGTCATTAGAAGTTTTCGATCTTATTGTTTGTATATCATTAAAAACATACCGATAATAATGCAATGAATGAATCATAATTCCTAATGGATGAATATCAAATTGATGTTAGATTATACAGAGTGTCCAGAAACCCTTCTACCAAAAAGAAACTACTACTCAAAACTTTTCAATCCGAAAAAGCTTCCTGAGTCTTTCATCTTTGAAAAATACATAGTTATACGAGTATTCAATAATGCCGTAACGAAAAGATTTCAAACTTTGTATAAAGAATGAACAGTTATGAACCCGTTATTCGCTGTATTAAATTTTTTATACAATTATCATAAGTGTATAAGTAGGAGGAGACCAAAGGGTATTTTCATTGAAAATGTTCATTTCTCACTTTTATTCGTTTCTGGCTCAAAATTTGATGATAATTTTCGAAAAAAAAAGGAGATCTTTGATCGATATTGGGAACATATAAAAAAGTAAAATTTATTTTTTCTGGTTATCGAAGTGTAATGTGGATATGGACTTGAACCAAAACAGATTGATTTTCAAACAACTGTGAATTCAACAATCCTCTTTTCAGGTTGTCGGACTAGCCAGAAGGAATGAAACCATCGAAGAACATGCTGAAAAACTTGAGGATAAAAAAGGAAAACTTCTTGCTGTGAAGGTTGACATGACCAACGAAGAGGACATTAAGAACGCCTTCAAATGGACATCAGAAAACGTTGGTCCAGTCCACATTTTGGTGAACAATGCTGGAATCCATGATAGAACAACTTTGATCGATGGAGATTCCGATAAGTGGAGGAACACATTCAATGTTAATGTTATCGGTCTTTGTATTGCTACTAGAGAAGCTGTCAGAATAATGAGAGAAAATAACATCGATGGACATATTATTCATATCAACAGTGTTGCTGGCCACAAATGTATAGACATGCCCAATATGGATGTGTACCCAGCCACTAAATTTGGTGTTACTGCTCTCACAGAGACCCTCAGAAATGAGATAAACGCATTAAAACTCAGGATAAAAATCACGGTAATTCACAGATCATGACAACAAATGTAGTGCATTCATTTATTTCACAATATTTGTACAGCAATTATCTTCGCATATTTCTCCATATGAGAACTGAGTATCACCACAAATTGTATACGATGATAGGTGCCTATTATTCTATGCTTTTCAATCCAGTCAACATAATTCCAGTTCATTCCTCGTGATGATAATTTTGTTTCAGAGTATCAGCCCTGGAATAGTTGATACTCCCATTTTTACTGAGGATCTCCGTAAAAAGGATATGGTCAAAGAACTATTGGCAACTAAATCATTGAAGCCTCAAGACATCGCGGATGGAGCTCAATATGTTTTATCAACACCCCCCCATGTACAGGTAATCACAACATACATTCTATGAGTAAATATCATCATTTTCCAACGTTTCTTGTTTCAGGTACACGAGCTAACTATCAAGCCAGTTCATGAAGCGTTTTGAATGGAGTTGCACCTTCTTTCAATTGAAATTATCACTAAATAAGATATCAATAAATTAATTGTGGTATGACACGCTTGTATCAGTTTCACCTGTATGTAACTGACTTTTTGGTCCAGCGCATGCGTGCACTTCGATACCTACTTACTCTAAGGCAGGGAATGCAAATCTTGTGAGTTTATGAAGAGTATATGCGAGCGTTTATTCGAGATCTCGTGACATTGGAGTTATGTTTGTTTCTGCAAATAATCATATTTAAATGAATTAGGAAAACAATACAGGGTGAGTGTCTACTTCATGGAAGGTTCATGGAGAACTAACAGAGATATCAACTTGAAATTCTTGTGACAGCTACACCTTAATGTGATATACTTCCCTAGAATATTCTCAACACGCTGTTACTCCAGATTAAACCAGAAATGATATCAAATTTGTTTTTTTTTTCAAATAGAACAACCTGTTCATTCTTACATTTTTATGTTGATTTCTGGATAGGTTGCATTTCGAATCGCTCCTCTATCGTGATTTGTTCCTGAGATATTCCATTTTTCTGGAAATTTTTGAAAGATGGACTGACTATGTCTTAATTATCTACAACCATCATGATCAATAGTTCAATCTTCGTAAACACATTAATGAAAGAGTATCTCATCAGATACCCCTAACAGTCTTACAAAATATTCAACAGTGTGTTCGATATTTTAGTTTTCTTTTTGGAAATTTCAAATTCCAATAACTTCTTTATTTCAAATGAAATGGTCATGAAATCATTACACTATTCGACGCGAAATTTCATTTCCTATCGGTTTATATAAGCATATCATATTGCTGAAATAGATATCCACAGAGATAATAACAAAAATGTGGAAATACCCTGATTCATTTCATGTGTATTTTCACATTTGAACATTTATTATATTGTGTTGGAAACATTACACAAAGATTGATGACTGATGGATTCGGAAAGGTAGACTATAGGAATGACCTTCGAGGTTGCATGACCTAACGCCTGTCGATTTCTATCTCTGAGATTTCATAAGGAATTGAGTTTACAAAATAGCTGATAACTCTAGGGATTCCCTAGAGCCAAAAAATTGCGCCTGGCTTTCGCATAATCGTTGCAAGAAATTAAAAGGTCGACGACTGAAAGTGTTCGGAGAATAATTATTATGTGTTGTGAACATAATGGACGACATTTAGAATAATTACCGGTTTTGTTTTATCCGTATATCAGGATATGATTTTTAATGCTATAATAGTTGTTTCGTGATAGGTTTGCATAAGAATATCCATAGATGAAGTGGAGATAGTCATTTGGACTTGGAATTCTTCTTGGAAACATGTCCACAGATACATCTAATGTTAATTTTATTGTGATACCAAACTTTTCATAATATAACAGGAGGAGTTATAGATTTAATTAGGTGTGATATTGGATATAAAATCCAAACAATTCAATGTGTTGATAATTATGTGTGGTTATTGTCTCTTGAATTTAGTGAATTGACGATTGGCTGCAGAGGAAAAATGGTTCTTTCTATGAATAGATGGGTTGGAAAAGTAGCTGTGGTAACTGTTGCCAGCTCTGGAATTGGGGCTGTCATTGCGGAAATGTTGGTGGAAGCTGGAATGATCGTGAGTTTCAGAAAATAATTGGGAATTTACTTGAATAACTTTGGTCAGAATAAAAAAATGATACATGGAGTTTATATACTTGTATACAAGCAGAGAAGAGTTTATCAACGATATACCAATGAGAAATATAATTCTATATTACGGACGGAAACAAAAATCAAATTAGATAGTAATTAATAATATTTTTTTATTCAGCAATATATAATTCACAATAGTATAACAATATATACAAATCATCTCAGGAACAAACGAATATAATCACTGAAGAGTTTTTTGGTTAAATATATTTCTTATGATGGTTCCATCTGGTGAACATTATAGGCAGGAGCTCCATCTTGTTGAAAGTAGATCTGTTGTATCTCCATCAAATTTAGACCCACGAGGAATTCTCGAAGTATGGTTATTAATATCTCGATGCTTCGCACACTAGTAAATGTGCCTTGAAAGAATACAGGGCCTACTATTCTTGATCCATTCAAACTATACCGAACATTAACACCGAACGTTGAGCGCTACAAGGACGAAAGTTCGTAGAATTATGTCGCCTCCAATAGTGGCTGTTGTTTTATTTGAATTGTTTGATTCGTCACTCCAGAGAATCAAGCACCAAATATTGTTATCGAGTTTGATTTTAATGATGAACCACTAACAAAATCGAATTCGTCTTTCTTGGAATCCTGGTATCAACGTCTGTGTGGCACAAACTTAAACATGTAGAATATGAAGCACTATAAAATTCAATAGTTCGGAGGCTTTTTTTCCAAGACAGAAAAACTGTCAATTCACAAATAGATTTCTTACCATTTGAAAAAATTCATTATCTTGAAATAACTCAGTCATTTTCATTTACATAATCAGCAAAGAAAATATAACCATTTTGCCTTTTCAACTGACCAATAGACAATAAATAATTTGGAATTGAATCCAAAACTGAATGAAATAATTCTCGTATTCTTATCTTACCTAATCATCATGTGAATAAAAATATATTTGTTTTTCGTTTCTTATAGATAGAGAATAGATTGAAATCGTAGTCATGAAATCGAATTATTCATATTCCACTTTGAAATGTTAATTAAGCAATTGATGATAATTGATGCACATTTGAACGACGGCGTGGCTAGGTTTCATGGAACAATTAATTGTCGTGAATTATAGATTCGAATGAAAGTTTGCTTTCATAAGACGACTGGTCTAGTATTTCAGTTTCAGAACTTGATCACTACTAATTTCTAAACACATTAAATCCTTCAGGTGCATGATAATGAACTAAATGTAAGGAATTTCATGTGTATATAATGACATCAATACTGACGATATTGAATCAGATCAATAATTTTCATATCCTAACCGTTTCTTGTGTCTGTAGATAAACTTTAGCATACAGGAACTGAGAACAGTATGTCTCCTGTCAATTCCCCTTCGATGAACATTATTTGGCCTTCTTCAGGTTGTAGGACTAGCCAGAAGAAACAAAATCGTCGAAGAGAATGCTAAAGAACTCCACAACAAGAAGGGGGAACTGTATGCAGTGAAAACTGATTTAAACGAGGAAGAGGACATCAAAGACGCTTTCAATTGGACCTCTGAAAATAACGGTCCAGTTCACATATTGGTTAACAATGCTGGAATTCAAGTTTATTTGGGACTAAGTTGCGCATTCGTGCTGAATAATAATCTGAAAATAGATCGAGAATATCGCCAAAAAAATTTGTAAGGAACAGTGAAGAATTAAATATACAAAATATTACCAGACAACATTAATGAACTTCGTCAGAAAATTATAACCACTCTCAGATACGGGATTAGAGAATATGTCAAGAGCTATTCCAAATTTGGGAAGAGAGTAGCACTGTAATTAGAATCAGGAGATGGGCAATTAAAAAATTTACAGTTTTTCCGCTCAACACTTTGAGGGAAAATTATGGAAACTCAGTTCTATTCAATTTCTTGTGCTCTTTCTCATCTCATTAGATTTTGAAAATTCGAAGATTAGGGTGTTTTTGGGGACCCAAGAATATGTTGAATTTTTGTTAGTCTGGACCTGATTTTTTCTAAGTGATTGTGTATACCGAATTCATTGAATCATGATTCAAACAGGAAATTGGCAAATTTGATAAAACAACCTATATTTTGCTTATGAAACTTCTGAGACCCCACATATATGGTATATTCTGAACCAGCTACATTATGTTGACTCCTGTTTTCTAACGGAACACCCTATTTAATTTTCTAATGTAGGTTGTTAATCCAACCAAATTTAAAATAGTTTTCTCTGAATCAAATAACAACAGATACTGTTTGTACTAATGGGCCACCCAGTATATCGTTAGTACTTAGTATTGCTACTAGATGTTCAATGTCACTACCTAGGTTCGTTGAATTTATCTCAAATGATAACTAGTGAGATTTTGTTATCTGTATAACCAAACTTCAATATTCCATTGACTATAGCTATAAATGTTGTATTTTTACAGCGGTTAAGAAATTTGACGCTTCATATCGTTACTAATACAGATTAAAATCGAATGAAATATCTCAATCCAATATCAATTCTAATTGGAATAGGCAGGGGCCAGACTCTTGAAATCTCTCAAATCTCATATAACGACTCAAGTCGTCAGTCAGTATCGTGTGTTCCGGTGTCGAGTTAACTTTCAGTGTGATTGTATCGGCGTTGGTGTAAAGAAAAATGGTTCTTTCTATGGAGAGATGGGTTGGAAAAGTAGCTGTGGTAACTGGTGCCAGTTCTGGAATTGGGGCTGCCATTGCGGAAATGTTGGTTGAAGCTGGAGTGATCGTAAGTTTTAGGAAATAATCGAGAAATCAAGTGGCTTTCGCAAATTATTGTCGTGATTGGCGGATGAATGTGTAACTATGAATCGTTAAAATCAAACTTCCAATATTAATTCCCATGCTTTTCCTCAAGCTGGTGATATGAATATTGTGAATAGATAGATGAAATTCTGCATAGTATTGTTCAGGTATCAACAAAATTGAAACGAGATCTCACATTCTAAACTTCTTCACCTTCATGAACACTTCTGAAAGTGTTTGTGCCTTCAAAGTACCGTATGAACTGAATGTCACATAAAATTTCGAAAAGTTCACATGGTCGCAATAAAGGTTAACTTCCTGATACACTGTTTTTGAAGACGTTGTAAACGAATTCTCATAGCAGCGAATCGATATATTTCGCACGGGGGTTGCAAATCGCGAAAACAGCCCCTCATTGTTGGTTTTAGACTTTTACGCGAAAACTATGTACTATACGAAAATGATTTTTCTACAAATTATTATTATTATGTCGACCTCGAGTGTCGACTGTGGAGTTGGGGCACGTAGCGCTTCCAGACGTATGGGTAATCCCTTGACGTCCCTCAAATAGCTGGTAGTTCTAATCAAAGATCTCCCCACAAAAGATCAGGATATTCCTGATAGCGCCTTCTTCGCATTGGTATCCCTGTGGATCTGGGTCGTCTAGGTGAAGGCCCCTCTTCTCCATTACTGCAGGGCATTGGAAGATGATGTGCAGTGAGGTTTCATCTTCCAGTTCACAGAATCTACATATTGGGTTTTCTTCTGATCCCATTCTGTGTCTGTGCTTCCGCAGAGTACCGTGATCGGTCAGAACACCGATTGTCACTCTTGCGTTTTTCCTGCTCAGTGTGAGTAGTTGTTCTTCCCATTTCTTCATTTGATCTGGTCTAATGAAGATCTCGGCTATGCACCCAGGGGTATTTCTCCATGCCTCCCTGTGTTTTGCCGCAGTCCAGTCATCAATCTTCTTCCTGATGACTGTGTTGCAAATCCTAGTTGCCGGTTCTGGTCCTATAAACCTCTCTAATCGCGCTAGTGTGGCCAGTTTGTCTGCGATCTCGTTGCCCCTTATCCCTTTGTGACCCGGCAGCCACATCAAGGATACAGGTCCGACTTCGGCCAGGCGATTTAAGGTTTCATAACAATCGTACACCAGTTTTGATGTTGTGGTGTACCCTCCAAGAACTTTTAAACCGCTCTTGCTGTCCGTACAGATGTGCAAGTGCTACTGGCTTCTGACTTCCAATGCTTGAAGCGCGATGTTCAGCACTGCCACCAGTTCGGTTTGTAGAACCGTATGGCTCTCGAGCAGAAAGATGTGCTTCTCCCATCCTCGGCGCCGATACACTCCGGCGCCTGTTTCGTTTCCTGTCTTGGCACCATCCGTGTACCAGATGTCCCCACTGGTAGGTAGTTTCGCCCGTTCTTCAATCCAATCAGTTTTACTTGTAAGACTGATGCGGTATTTTTTATCAAAGAGGTACCTCGTGGGCATTTCGACGTTACCTCCTTGTTTCATGATCTGCGGTTTCTTCTCCTTGTATTTCGCTTCTGAGAGGGTGTATTTTGCTATTTGCATCGCTTTTGCGACAGCGGCTTCAATGTCCAGTTGAATCGATCCTATCCCTAGGGCTGCCCCAAGGGCTGCTGTAGGCGCTGACGCACTTGCACCTCGTTACCAGACCTCTCAATCTCTCCAATTGTTTCGCCGCCGTTTTTAGCTTCGTTCTATCCCACCAGACTACAGAGGCTTACATGAGTCTGGGTTTTAGAATTGCCTCGTGAAGCCATTTCATTGTCCTTGGTTTAATGCCCCAACTGCTGCCCATAGCCCTCCTAAGTTGCCATAGGGCAGCCACGAATTTGTGGCTCTTATTCTCTTGGTGTCTTCCCCATGTTAGCTTACTTTCTAGGGTGACTCCTAGATATTTCACTTCTCTGGCTAGCTCAAGAACCTTTCCATTTAGTGTCAACGAACATTGTCTGTTCTATTTATATTTTCTGGTAAAAACCATAACCTACGTTTTACTGGGGTTGACATTAAGTGCGGTTTTCCTGCACTAATTTTCTACAGTCCCTATTGCTTCTTGTGTGGTCTCCATGAGTGGACCCAGGAAGGGTCCGCGCCGTATGATCATTATGTCATCGGCGTATAACATTGCCTGTGTACCCCCTCGGTTGCTGTTCGTGCTCCCCCAGATAATATGATGCGAGTTGGCATCGCACCCTATCAGTAGGGGAAGCTTCCTCACCTTGCAGTAGTCTACCAGTTTTATCACCTCCCGAGGTGGTACGTTTGGATTATCATGTGGGAACTATACTGATGCTATCATCACTCTCCCCATGTTGTCGAATTCAGTGATGACCACCATTAGGTCCCCCTTGCAGAATTCCCACAGTGGCACAAGATTGATTCATTTGGCGATTATGCATGCTCTGGGTCTGGTTGAGTTGGTGTCTCTGAAACATAAAAGTCCTCCCATTCCCCTTACAGTGCCCTTCACAACCCAAGGTTCTCGGGCTGGTGTTAGGCCTGTGTGCCCCGGAGTCAAGCCCCTCTGCACTACAGCACTAAGCACTTCGGCTGGCTCTTCATGTGGTCCAGGGAGCCATACCGTGGCTTTATACCGCCTTTGCAGGAGCTCCACTCCTCCTACTTTAAGCGGCTTCCAGTCTCAAGAGTGGCTACGTTGGAAAGCAACCACTCCTTCGACTTTTCGTCGGAGGCCACAAATACGGACACCCCGACTCTGTTAAATGACGCCTTCAACCTGGACATCTCAGAGGGGGGTGTTTTTTCCTACAAAAGTTGTAGAGATTTTTTTCTGTGTATATTGATACCGAGTTTGTTCGATTTGGATGTACAAGTCATTTTCTGCGGACCCGAATGGACGCGTGTAGGGGAAATGCGAGGACACGCGGAGTGGGACGAGGCGCGATGACGGCTCACCCTTTGTCGTTCGAGCCGACTGACCGACAAAGTGGACTATTCTCCAATTTCTTCGAAATGATAATTGTTTACGATTTTCGGTAATCATCTAAGAGTTTATTTCGAATGTAATTGTATATGAATTCAGTATTTGCTTGTGGTTTATCTTGACCAGAAGTAAAGTAAATTTTTGTTTTCCAAAAAGCTCTTTCTTTATCTTGTGGGTGTAGACGTGATATTCTGTGTGCTAATTCGCAGTTTAGTATATTTTGTATATGGAGTTTGAGCTTGATCAATTGACGTTAAGCCGTGCCGCTCTTTGCTCAAAGTTAGAAAAAAAATTTGACCAAATAGCCAATTTAAACAGCTATAAAAATTCAGAACGATAAATAATAAAAACACGCTCAATATCTCAAAAGAAAGCTAACGTTCTCCAAGCTGTTTATTCATGTCGAAGCGATAGATACAACAGCCCCAAAAACGTGATCTCATACCGCTAAAAGCATATTTGTGGTGTGATACATCATTAATACATTCCAGAGATACAAATGGTCAATTATGTGACTGCTTTAAAGCGTTTGCGTGAACAGGTCCGTCGTGTTCGGCCGGAATTGTGGGCCGACAACTCGTGGATTCTGCACGACGATAACGAGCCATCTGGGGCTAGAAAGAGTTCTCAAAAATACAGGAAAAGAATTGAATAGTTTATAGTTTAGGCAGTTTTGTGGGGAGGAGGGGTGAGATTGCCCTTGGATCTGATATTCACATTATTTACATCCGTGTGAAATCTAATTTTTCTGTAAAGACATTTGGGCATATGACTATTAATTATTTTATGATATAAAATACCACAGTGAAGAGTTCGTCCATTTTTCGTGTTAAGCCAGTTTGCTTGTTTCAATTTATGACTAACAGGGCGCCTTCTTTCAAGCAATAGTTCTGAATTTTTTGTATCCTTTGTTTAGTAGACTTTGTGATGCAATGCCCATATGATGATATTCGTTTAATAGCGTTGCTAAGTAAATACAATAATACAATAATGGTTATACAATACATTCATATAACTTAAAACTAAAAACTAAGAACTAAAGTAGTGGAAGTAGAAGAAATATTTCTGTTCAACAAGACCAACTAATAAACATATATAATAAACTGGGAGACTATACACTTGTTTCGAGATAAGTTATCACATTTTGTTTGAAAACATTTGTCGTTATAGAAGATTTGATTGCTTGTGGGAGATTATTATATGTGCACATTCCTGCATCAAAAATACTTTTTTTTGTGTTCATCAGGTTTGTTGGAGCTATGTGTATGTGGTTCTTTTGTCGAGTGTTATAATTATGTACGTTATGCCTAAATTGTAGGTTTGCAGATAAGTATTCTGGGAGCTTATTGTTCAGTAATTCATATATGAACATTAATGTCTTGAGAATTATATATTTTTTGACACTTAGCCAGTTTAGTTGTTCTTGCATATAGGATATGCTTACGTATCTATTACATTCCAGCAGTAAACGCATACATCTGTTTTGAAGAATTGGCACATGAATAGAATTGATGAACAATATTCGAAATGTGGCTTGATGATGCAATTATATATAATGTGTTTTGTGGGTTGACTTACATATTTGCTGATTCTATACATGAATCCGATTTACTTGGATATTTTTTTGGATATAGAACATGTTCACTGAAATTAAGTTTCTCATCTATTATTATACCCAAATATTTTATGTTGCTAACTTGTTTCAAATCATAATTGTTATATCGAACATTATCAATGATTCGTTGGTTCAGATGTTTTTTACTTTTCAATATCATATATTTTGATTTCTGCGGGTTTGTTATCAATTTATTACAGTATCGCTGTAATCGAAAATTGATAATATTAAAGAGTCAGAAAGCATAACTTTTGATTCTATGTTCAGAATATGTCTAGAATCATACAAAAGTTTCAACTTGAAGATAGCTTTTTCAATACATGAAAAAATGTGGATCTCGTATCTCAAATCAGTGTCAATCAATCAATCAATCAATCAATCAATCATGCTTTATTGTCCAAGAAGTAATTCTTATTGACAAAGCAAGTGCAACCCTATAAAGTCAGATATATTAAAAATACAAAATTATATGGAATATAATGAACAATCATTATAGAGTTAAAACATGTGTACCTAAACGATTATAAATAAAACATTACAGAAAATATATCAAACATTACAGATAAATAAATAAATAACGCAATCCAGATAAGAAAGCAACGGAAGTATTAAGCTTTAAAATTCATCAATGTAATATTCCTTCAAGTCATAGTAGGCTCTTTGCAGAAATACCTCTTTAACTGATTTCCTGAACTTTTTGAAATTTGTTATTTCCCTGTAGTACATTGGGAGATGGTTATATATTTTCTTGCTCTCATATATCAAAGAAAATTGTGTAATTGCTAATTTTGGTATTGGCAGGGGTAGATCCCGACTTCCTCTTGTATGGTATCGTCTGTCATTATTCACTGCTGTATTCGAATACTTTTTGTGTATTAGACACACGGTTTCCAAAAGGAACATACAAGGTAAAGTTAGAATTTTCTGACTGATGGAAAGTGGCTTGCAGTGATCTTGTGATTTTGCTTTACAAATGCATCTGACAGCCCTTTTTTGCAAAACGAATACTGAATTTAGTAGTTGCTGACTACATAAGCCCCAAAAGGCAATTCCATATCTCAAATGGGACTCGATCAAGGAAAAGTACACAATTCTGGCTGAGGATTGATTGAGCTCATCCGAAACAACTCGAACTGCATAACAGCCAGATGCTATTTTTTTGCATAAGTTCTCTACATGCTTATCAAATTTTAATTTTTCATCTATAACTACCCCTAAAAACTTTGTGTGAGTTTTGTTCACTATAGCGTGATTTTCTGAAAGTAAGTCCTCGAAATTGAACTTGAAGCAGACTATGTTTGTTTTATTTGTGTTGAAACATAAGGAGTTTGAATCACACCATTGTTTAATTTTATAGAGATCAAAAGTTATGTTTTCTCTGAGATTATCTTCATTTGTCCCACGCCAAAGGATGGTGGTATCGTCTGCAAAAAATGTAAACTTCCCCCTGATGTCAACGGTTACCAGATCATTCAGATAAAGCAGAAAAAGAATAGGACCCAAAACCGAGCCTTGTGGTACACCTGTTGTGATATTCTCCATGTGCGATTTATTTCCTTTGAGTTTTACTACTTGTTTCCTGTCTGTTAGATAACTGGAAATCCAGCTATATGACAATCCTCTAAAGCCACAGCTCTGTAGTTTAAATAACAGTATTTCATGGTTCACGCAGTCGAACGCTTTAGAGAAATCGCAGAACACTGCCCCAATAGCTTCGTTATTATTCAAACCAATATACACATCTTCCAGAAAAGAGAAGATTGCATCGCCTGTGTTTTTATAGCTTTGGAATCCATATTGAGATTCGCATAGGATGTTAAGAAGTTCAATATTTTCTTTTTAACAAGCTTTTCAATTATTTTTGAGATTGTTGGAAGCAATGATATAGGCCGGAAGTTTGATGGATCATTCATTTCGTCACCCTTATGAAGCGGAATGACTATTGCTAGTTTCAGACATGAAGGAAATCTGCCGGAACGAAATGATTTATTGATGGCCTCCACAAGAATATTTAAAGCGTATTCTGGGAGATTTTCTAAAATTTTAACTGATATTTCATCATAACCAGACGATTTTTTGTTCTTCATTTCCTCAATTGTTCGCTTCAGTTCGTACATGTCGGTATCGAATAGGTGAAAGTTATCTGGAATATTTATATTTTTCATAAACTCGGTTGAATGGATTGTCGGTTGTAATTCTGATGTTATTTTTTGTGCTATCGTACAGTAAAAGTTGTTTAACACGTTTGGATCTATATCCGCATTAGAAGGCAATATGTTACTTTTACCACGTAAATTATTTATTATAGCCCAGTTTTCTTTTGTTTTATTTTCAGCCTTATATAGTTTATCTTCAAAATATCTTTGTTTGGCAAGCTTTATCAACTTTCTGTAAATCGTCCTGTATTTATTGAAATATGATATGAAAAATCCCTCAGTTATGAATTTTTTAATAGTATGTAGTGATCTCAAGTTTGTTGCCGATTTTTTTATACCTTGAGTTATCCAGGGCTTTTTCTTTTTATTTTTGATTTTGATCTTTTTGATTGGAAAACACTTCTCGAATATATCTCTTAGGTAGTTTTGGAACATGTTGATTGAATCATCAGAGTTCAACACTTCAGCCCATGGTGTTGTATTACATAGGTTCCTAAATGATTCGTAATTCGTCTTGCTATATATTCTTCCGTATCTAAATTTACTTCTTTCATTTATTGTTTGGAGCGACATTTCGAAGATAAGAGCTTCATGGTCTGAAAGGCCTGCGGGAACAGTTTTACAGCTAATATTCTGTTTCTCCAAATTTGAGCAGATATAGTCAATGATAGTAGCTGAATACATGGTTATTCTTGTAGGTTCATTAACATGCATGGTCAAGTTTAGAGAGGTCAATAAGTTATGTAGATCGTGTTTTACCAAACACTCTTCATCATCATAATTAATATTAAGATCACCTGTGAGTACAACCTTTGCGTCAATTGGTAGGTTTGATAGAAGAATTTCAAGTTTACTCAAAAAGTTTTTAACATTGGAATTTGGCGATCGGTAAGCGCAAATTATATAGATATTGTTCTTTTTTTCATGTACCAAAGAGAATTCAAATTCATTTTCTGCTAAAAGAAAGTCATACATATCAATATTCAGTAATATAAGGTCATTGAGTATTTTTTCATTGGCTAGAATCATAGTTCCACCATATGCCGAGTTACTTCTGCAATATTTGGCCACTATGACATAATTTGGAATATAACACGGTTCGTCATCCCTTAGCCAGTGTTCAGTAAGAAGAACGAAATCTGGCATATTCTGTGTTTCAAGGAAAATCAAAAGTTCATCAGTCTTGATGATACAGTACGAAATAGAGGTATATAATGTGCTATCAACCCTCCAAGTATTATCAATAATAATGAATTAATTGAAATAATAACCATCTCATTGAGAAAAAAGAAGAATAAAAAACAAGTAAGAAAGTCGCTCTGGCAAGTCTGAATATAAATAAACATACCCTAAAAATTGTAATGACAATAATGGCAAATAGCATATGATTGCAGATATCAATCTAAATTGGAAACGAATAGTTGAAAGGATTGTTTTCCTCCTATGAAAATATAAGAAAAATAAATGAATATAAGAATTCACAGAAATCGAACACCAATTTGGTAAAAATAAAGAGTAACATCATGTTTTCGATATGAAATTATAAGAAAAAATGAATATAAGAATTCACAGAAATCGAACACCAATTTGGCAAAAATAAAGAGTAACATAATGTTTTTCGATATTCATTTGTAAGAAAGAATAGTTCATTCCTTTTGGAAATTTCCCTTTATTTTCATCCACTCTTCCTCGGTGCGAACTGGAATTTTCTTTCCATCAGCTGTCAGAAACACGATTCCCCGCTGTGTCCATGAAGAATTTCCCATTACAGCCTTCACTTGTTTAAATAATCCCAGAGTGTCATGCGATAACCTCTCAGTGATAAGAATGCGCGAGCCTTTCAATTTACTTTTAGCATGAAACAGCTGATCGCGTACCCAACGCTGTGTGAATTCAACAACCACCGGCCTTCCTTTTTTTGCGTCGACTTTTTGTCCCAACCGATAGCACTGGGTTATGTTAGTTTTTTCAATTTGAATATCCATGTTATCCGAGAACAATTTGATGACATCTTCGTAGATATCGGTTCTTCTTTCATCCATGCCGTGTATTACAAGCATATTCAGATTTTGATTATTAAATAAACCGTCAATCCTACTTCGATTGGCATCTACTTCTCTCCGCAGCGTACTATCTGGTTTTTTATTTTTTGTAGAGATGACATCAGGATACTTTCTTCAAACTTACGAACTTTTTCACTCATGTCAATGTTGAAATTCGATTTTATTCGAGCGTCGGTGTTGTCTGCGTCTTCAATGTATGCCTTTTTTAACTCTACAAGGCCTTTTTCCAACTGTTCAGCTAGCTCTTCCACACGAGCATTCAATTCCTTCAAATTTTTTGCCATGTTTATCCCACAAATTCTTCGCTGATGTAATTCCACTTGAAACTGCACTTGTGAACTTTACAAACTTTACAAACACGTGTAGTTATTATTACTGTCAGATATTTGGAATGTACTTGAGGAGCGATATACACACGTCTACTCACCACGATGCGACATCTACGAATGGTGTGTGGTCTGTTGCTTACGATTTGTGGTCTGTTGCTTACGCTTCAGAATCAGTGAAAAAGATGATTACAGGTCATTCTTTCGTTCGATCTGTGAGAGGTCACATTTTAACATTTACTGCATTGGGTGAAGTCATTTGTAACGAAATGACAAGTAAAGAAGAATGTTTCTATGTCGTTGCAAAACTTCGAACGATCGGTGCTCGGTGATTTTCAGAAAGATACGTTTCAAAAAATGGCTAATGAATTCGATGTTGAACTTGTTCGTCTGAAAAAAGTTAGTCCAACCGCCAAGTTGTGGATCCTTAATATGAGATGCGTCATCATTTTTCTACAGTTCATGTAAGCAGAG
The DNA here is from genome assembly GCA_037013635.1 of Plagiodera versicolora. Taxonomy (NCBI): domain Eukaryota; kingdom Metazoa; phylum Arthropoda; class Insecta; order Coleoptera; family Chrysomelidae; genus Plagiodera; species Plagiodera versicolora. Next base: position 1,680,318 of record CM072991.1, on the reverse strand, counting down.
AGATCAGGCAATTCGCAGCTTCACCTGGAAACGATCCAAAAATATATGCTTCCTCGGTTGCACGCGTCTGGCCATTTCGCACAAATGCACAAATAAATTTGCAGGATATGGCAAAAATGTTGGGATTTGTATTGCGAAATTGTCAAGATTTCTCTGTAACTACAACAAAAATGGTCTATATGTCATTAGTAGTATCCATTATGGAATAGGCCTCAATTGTGTGGTCACCCTATTATATAGTACACAGTTTGAGAAATGAAAGAATCCAGAATAAATTCTTACGACACTGTGCCTTCAGGTTACAGATCCCTGCTCAGAATCATGATTATTCCCATATTTTGGATACCATGAACATGTACTCTTTGCAAAAAAGGAGAACCGTCAGTGATGTATGTTTTGTCTTCAAGTTATGTTCAATGGTCTTATAATTTGTCCGGATTAATTGCAGCTGATCTCTATAAATGTCCCAACTAGATCATTGAGAAATAAATCTGTTTTTCATGTTCCATTTCAGTCCACAAGTTATGGAAATCATAGACCTATTGAAAGAACTTTAAAAGTAATCAATGATAATGATTTAGATGTAATGCATGGTAACTTGATTAGCTTTAAGAAATCTATAGAAATGAAAATCTAGCATAATTTTATTATTATTGTAATTTTTTTTTTGGTAATGGGGGCTATCCCGTTGATGTAATAAATAAATAAATAAAAACTTTGGAAGATACAATGAATAGTGAAGAATATTACGACTTCACGAAGAAGGGTTACTTCGCGATTCGTCGAAGTGATAAAATGTGGTCTGGCGTGTGGACAGACATGACAATTGAGCAAACATTGAATCGTTTTTTTGGGACTGACTTGATACACGGTCGAGGCATAACCCCCCAGTGTATTTGCTCGATACTTTTCGGCAATGCCATCGGTGTATTGTGACATGGATTCTCTCGAGATTTTTTGTCGAGTACAAACAGTAAATACCCAGTAAACATTTTTGGTCGGCAAAGAAAAGGCCTCAGATTATTCTCCGCACATATGAATATCGGTCCGACGTCGTTTGGCTGCATCGGACCGGGATCTATTGGTCACTACGGCCGCCTTGAGGGCCGCTTCTACTTTGCCGACAGAATAATGTCGGCTGAATGAATCGACCCGACATATTGCCTTCCATATGCATCGGATAAACGACGGGCTTACGCCGTATCATAATCGGTTGATTGAAAGGCCGATTATACCAGCAGCTCACACCCACCCCTTCCCCTTTAGCTTTCAAGGGGTGTAATGAATGACAAATATTTCTAGAAATTCATAATTTTATTGCAATAAGCATCACATTTGAAAAATAACATAAAATATCTTAAATAGAGGACAATTCATTTAGATGGTTTCAAAATTCCTTTCATAACATTTCAATTTGATTCTGTGCTGAACAATACTTTTTTTTTCATGATCAACTCACAAAATGTATGATGATATAAACAATAAATGAAATGAATCAGCACGTTGGATCAATTTTGTATAACTTATTCTTTCACTTTTTACTGAATACAATTCAAAAAATTCTATTTTAATACAATGAATTGTAGCATTTGGTTTGTTCATTCAGCAAATAAGGAAAATAATGCACTAATTAAATCACATATTTGTTACAACTTGAATAAAATGTGATTTTATTGGTGAATTCCTTTCTGATTATTTTCCCTATATGCTGTATGAACTAACCATTACAATTTCCTCCTATTGAAATTAAAATATCAAAAAGTCTACAACATATCCTATTCAGGATTAAAAAATCTAATTGATTATATTTCCTCTGCTATTTTGTTCTCCTTGACATTGCATGGAATTTCTGAACCTGGCCTTGACAATTTCTATTCATTCTGTACCTTTGACAACAATAAGTTTCTTCTTGTCATACCTGGAAATACCAATTCATTAATTTCTTTGATGACATCTTATATGGAACGAAGATGTTTTATATATTTGAAAAATACATGAAATTTCCATACCTATAATGATAGATCAGTTTGGCTAGCTCTTTTGGACAGTCTATTTCTTCCTGAACTAGTGATAGTTCATGAAAATGGGTTCATTTCAACTCCTCACTACATCAGTCATCTTCTTCACGAAGTATCTGAAAAAATGTGACTCAAAACATTTGGACAAACTCAGAAGAAACATTCAATATCATTGATCTTGATTGAATAATATATAATAGATAGTTGAATCTCCATAATACTTACAATATTTGTCAGAATGAACATCCGTCTTTGCTTGGAATAGGTTATAGAAATAATCCAGATCAACTTTTGTTCTCAATAATGAGCCACCTTGAAATACCGTTCCTGATTTCATGATGTTGAATGCTGATAATATCCCCAGAAATAACTTCCAATTCTGTACATACTTTCTTGATGCACACTACAAGTACAAAAAATATGGTTAACATTTTGCTATTTAAAGATATTGAAGAAGAATCATCCCTCAAAAGAGTCTAATTATCACCATAAACAATTAAAACTAAGCTAGGAGATTGTTGTTAGTTGATGAGATAGACATCTTCGTAGGATGTATACTGAATTTACTCCAGAAAGAAATAATATCATACTCACTTGTCCATGCATGCTCATATTTGTTCAGCATAAATAGGCCATGTATATTGATAATTTGCAAACTACAAATGATGTTGAAGGACACTATGCACACTAATCTGCCGAGATGCTTTCAGCAATCAGCACACTTTTAGTTCGGTAATTCAAAATGGAAGGCAAAACAATGAGAATGAAATTTGACAATTGACACATTTGTTTGTCTCTTCAGTGTGGTGCTGAGTGCAACACTATGTTTATGTATGCAAGGCCTTTGATGGGCCGACGTAGAAATTTGATTGAAGGCAAATGTACGGGGGCCGATCAAAGGGCTTTAGAATATTATATTCAGTCATCATTTGATGAAGGCATACTACTGGATTCTCGTAGGTTTGCCGATCGTCGTCATTTACCCTTCATCGACTACAAAAGGCCGACATTTTGCCGATCGGAAATGTTTACTGGGTAATAATAATAATAATAATCTTTATTGATTTCAAAGACCTACAAGGTATAAAACAAGTCAAATTTTAACATTGAACATAAGACCAACAAATATATTAGATATAAATAATAGAATATGAGGAACAAAGAGAGGCCATTATGATGATAGAAACTCACCCATTGTATAAAACATGTTTTCCAATAAATATATCTTCAGTGCTTTTCGGAATTTGAAGTAGGTAACTTCTTGTTTAATATTTGGAAGCAAGTGATTACCCAGTCAACCAAAAAAGTAACAGTAAGTCGCAGGGAATACCAAATAATATCACATTGAAGATCATCTTGGAAACCTCTCTGGGTTTTACATGGGACTTCGCTTTGTGGATATCAACATCCACATATTGTTATCGTTGCGAAGTCCCCATGTTAACTTTCCTAATGATTGAGTGGAACATTTAATCGAGAGATTCAGATGAAGTGCACATTGCTATTACTTTGCGACTTATCCCTGTTCATATATTTCGAACATAGAATTGGCGCTTGCGCAGGGCATAGCAACAACACGTGCACACGAATGAAAGTCAAGGAACAAAGGGAAGATGAAAATAATATATTATGATCTGTGTGGTGCGTATTTAATGGTTGGTTGAATTGTTGGTTTTGTGTGCAGTATTTTGAGAAGTTTGTTAAGAAGAATATAAGACAGCTCTAGGTGCATGCGGTAAGTATACATTTCCAATGGCAAAAAGATGCTCATAAATGTGCAATTGGGAAGGTGATGCCCATTGAAAAGCAATGCTTTTCAACAAGATGGACTCCTCAACCGTTTTGTCGTATCATTATCGGAATTTAGTATCAGAATATTGAATGATATTGTCAAACATGTATACACTGTTTTCAATACTCAGAAACATCTTTCTCCACAATAAAAGCTGAATATAGAATTTTTCAATAATTTGATTAGAAATAAAACATGATAACATCAACATAAGTGTACCTAACGTGTTCAGGGACAGTATTAAACTATAAAAAAAAACAAAATAATTTCTATTAAGTAATATTATTTTCAGTTGACAGTGGCAATCCATTATTTGGATCATCATAGTATAATAATCTGATATGGTAACAATCAATGTTTTTGTTGTTTCCTTTGATTTTATTTTGTCTGTACAGCATACTATTTTTGTTTTGTAAATAATACTATTTTTATTTCATTATGTTTCGAAAATAATGTTTTTGTTTTTATATTCTATGATATTACAATGTGAGTTGAAGTTTTTATAAAGTATTTCGGGTGAGTCAAGCTGAATGCATTGGACTAATATATAACTGATGATTCTGTTCAGCCATATGCCTGGCTAGAAATGCGTACAGCTTGACTCACCCTGTGTTATATTCAAAATATACAGATCAGTATTTTATAATAGTTGTTTAATTATTTCCCCTTAAGAATGAAAAATAGATTCAATATGAAGAGCAGGCATATATGATGTGTTTTATTGCTGGTCCTGATTATACCTACTGGTGTACCACCCTGTATATAAATCTCATAGACTTAACCTATGCACATTTCTTAGGCATTATAAAATGGTTGAAATATAAGGCAGCTGAGATATATTTATTCTGCTTTCCAGGTATGTACTAATTCCATGGGTGTTTCAGAATTAACATTATTTCAATTAAATTAGAAGACGCTTATAGAGAGCAAATTTAGTGCCACGATGGTAATTACCAAATTACATATGAATATAACTTCAACGGAAGATGTAATGTGAAAGCTCATTTGGTTCAATAATCTTTCCAATAAGTGCTAAAATGCGAAGTCGCAATGTTGCTATTCATGGTACCTTCCAAACATCCACATTGTGATGTATTAGGTAATTACCAGTGATATACAATGTTGCGGACATTAAGCACTCCCCAGTAAGTACTGGTTGCAGTTTTTTATATCAACATTGTGAAGTCGCATTTCCACGATGTTAACTCCCTACAACTTCCCTGCAACCAAAACTGGTTGACTGGGTATAGACTCTAATTCCATTAGAGATGGGGCCATTCGGGCATATATTTAAGTGATTTTGAGGTACATACAGGTGGTGGCTAAATCTTGTTGGGTAATTGTGTATGTCATTATGACAGGGAATTAAGTTTCTGTTTTTATGTATGTAACAGGAAATTTCCAGAATATATATGCAGCATAACGGAAGGATTTTCAATTGTTTGAAGAGAGGTCTGCATGAATCTTTTTGATTTTTCTTCAACATTGCACGTATGCATTTTTTCTGAACGAGAAATATTTTTGTGCTGGAGGAGACATGCCCCACAACAGTATGCCATATGAATTGACTTGAACAAAGGTAACTCAAAGCAAATGTGGAAGACTCTCAAATCGATTGTCAAACCAAATGCCCCTTATTATAATTTCAACAAAATTGAATTTTTTGAGGATGGTGAAACTAGAATGTACAGAAATAAAATAGATATAGCTAACAACTTCAATATTTTTTTTGTGGATAGTATCCAAGATATTGCTAATAATATAATTCAGGAGGAACAATGGTCACAGGAAAATCTCAAAACAGAGGAATGAGATCAATACTGAAATGTAATAGATATACTCCAGTTGAAGTGCTGTTGGATACACTGCAATGGTTTTCAGTTGGTTCTCGTTTATTTTACATGAGTATATGACTTACATTTATAAATTGAGCAAGGGCCTACTACCTTCCTATTTCAACGAGTTCTTAGTGAGAAATGATGAAATTCATAACTATGACACACAAGATTGAGGACTGACTTTCATATTCACATGACAAACTCTAGTATGAGCATGAGATCGCTATTTTTCAAAGGGTTAAATGAATTCAATAAACTGCCTATGAATATGAAACAATCAGCTTTTTTGTCTCCTTTGAAGTCATCATTATCAGAGTATATTAAAACTCTATGATTGTTGGATATATGTGCATGTTTGGTGATGGAATTTGGTGGCGTGACGTCACACAAACCGGGCGTATTGATATTAGGTAAATTGGACTGTTTATGGCATCTTCGTGAAGAATCATTCTGTATCACTAGGTATCTGTTTGATCATTGTTTTATTTCAGTATTATTGTTATAGGTTGCTAAATCTGTTACAGTCTTATCCTGTATAGCTATTGATTGCTTGTGATATTTTTATATGTGTATATATGTGATGTAAACATTTTTTATGTGTAATCGAGATGTTTGTATATTAGCCTTACTTATTTTAAATAAAGTACTACTACTACTACTACTATGATAGTCGAGACTGTATTTCGGCAAAGTAATAGTTTTTCAGAGCATTCAGGTTGAGCACTCTTTGAAGGCATCTTATTTAATATAGCTTACAGTTCAAATTTTTAGTTGTATCACTTATATGCGATTCCCAGTCAAGTGTATCACTCATAGTTATACCTAGAAATTTAATATTATAACATTTCTCTAAAGTTATTTCACCTAGACTCATTTCTATTTTCTCAACAGTGCTCTGTTTCGTGTGGTAAATAAAAAGCTGTGTTTTGCTGGCATTAATATACAGGTTATTAATTGAAAACCATAAGACCTTTTTTTCCATGAGGTTGATGAAGATTTGGGTAGTCTTTTGATACCAGTATAGAGAGGTCATCGGCATAGAGTGTTAATTTGAAAGGTGTAAGGTACCTGACAATATATCAGCCACATAAAGTGAGAACAGGACTGGGACAAGCACACTCCCTTGAGGAATTCCAACTTCCACAGGTGCCAGACAAGATCGAGATGTTGTATTTTGATTTGCCTCTTCATTGCAAGATATCTGTACATATTGATTTATATTTGTTAAGAAAGACTTGAACCAGTTCGAAGCATATTCCCTAATTCCATATGACCAAAGCTTGTCAAGTAGCCTATCATGTGGAACACAATCAAAAGCCTTACTTAAATCACAGTATATGCCTACAGGACTTTTTTTCGCATCTAAATCATTGAGAATGTTGATATATGTATCTAATGTTGCGGTAGTAGTGCATTTCGATTTTTTGAAACCATGTTGTTCCTCTGGGATAAGTTTGAATCTTGCAATGAAGGAGTTCAGCCTCTCCAGCATACAGTATTCAAAAAGTTTAGAGAAGACTGATGTTATTGATATTCTGTAATTGTTCATCATATTTTTATCCTTTTTTTTTGTGAAGTGGAATTACTTTTGCTATTTTGAGGGCATAGGGGAATGTGCCTGTTTCCAGTGAAAGGTTTATTATATGAGTTATGGGTTTCACCTGTTCATTTTTGTATTCTCCCAGGCAGCAAGCTGACGTGATTTTATCGTCATTTTTTCGACACCAGACACGTCCTGCTGACGAAAAGAATGACGCCATAAAGACGGTAGGATGACGTGAATATGTCACAGACCAAAGACGTCATTCTGTAACGTCATTATGACGTTATATTTCGACGTTAATGGGCCGTCCCTATTTATTATATATATATATATTGATATTGGTTCAAAATTATTTGTATTCACTTGCTAGTCTCAAGCTCATATTATTTGGATGTTAGTGCATATACAAATCAATATCCTATCTATGATGTTATAAGGTCTGTAAATAAAATCACAATTAGAGAACGAAAATCTATATGTTCCATCGGCATCAAAGGATATAATAAAGATATAATGAAATATAATATATATATTTATATTATATATATAAAATAACAGTTTGAGTAGAGGGAGTTATTTTTTTGAACTATGAGGATCACAATTATCAAGAGTAAAATTGTTAACTCAGAACATTTGAATTAAACCAAAAATTGATTAGCTCATTAGGAAGAAAAAATGCCAAATTTTATTGTGAATAGTTGATGTAGGGGTACTTGTTCCACTTGTTGGGGATGTGAGAAGAGTAGAAATCCCCAAGGCACAGGAACTTTCTAGAAATAAAAAATTATTGTTAAAAAATATATATAATTTAATGGTTAATGACCAATAGATAAATGAAAACTCTACTATTGTTCACAAACTATTAAAACAACAAATTTCAAGAATATACAGATGTGATAGTATTTTAAAAATTTCATTTGGTCGAACAAATTGTTGAAAGTTCTGTCTTCTAGATTACCATCAGTTATAACAGATATGTAGGAAAAAACCATTGGAAAAGTAAGAAAGAAAGAAGTACCTTGAGTTGTCAGAACAGAAAGTTATTTGTGCAGACTCATCTCAAGATCTTTCATAGCTTAGAAGAGTCGACTCCACTTGTTGGGGATGTGAGAAGAGTAGAAATCCCCAAGGCACAGGAACTTTCTAGAAATAAAAAATTATTGTTAAAAAATATATATAATTTAATGGTTAATGACCAATAGATAAATGAAAACTCTACTATTATTCACAAACTATTAAAACAACAAATTTCAAAAATATACAGATGTGATAGTATTTTAAAAATTTCATTTGGTCGAACAAATTGTTGAAAGTTCTGTCTTCTAGATTACCACCAGTTATAACAGATATGTAGGAAAAAACCATTGGAAAAGTATGAAAGAAAGAAGTACCTTGAGTTGTCAGAACAGAAAGTTATTTGTGCAGACTCATCTCAAGATCTTTCATAGCTTAGAAGAGTCGACTCTATTTATTATACAGTTAACCAAAATAAGTGAATTGTGTATATATAACTAAGATTCTTTCTTTTTCTATAGGTAGATTCACTGATAAGAAGCTTCTTTTCACCAGTATTAACACATTAATTTGGACTCTCATCATATGTTTCTTGATTTTTCATCAAATTATTTCAGTATCTCGACAAAAAATCCTAGTGAGTTTAATCAGCACACTAACCTTAAGGATACAATTATTTTCACAAAAAGGAAAAAGCCTTAAAATAACGTAGCATCATGATATAGGTACAGGAATCATAGTAAGTGGTGAGTACATGACATCAAATCCAATACATGCAATAGACCAAATATTAAACTTACCTTACAAATCACTAGTAAAGGAAATGCACAATTCACAACCGACGGTCGGAAATCGACTTCTGTAATCAATAGGAAATTTCAATCGAAATCGAATACATAACAACCTCAAAATTTTTGTGATAATGGCGTGTGGCCGTGTGCGTCGTCAACGTTGCGTGTTGGCTTGTGGCCGAACTTGTCCGATACCGATAACTCCGGAGATTGCCGAACGCCAAACAAATAATGAACGTTTTGTTTTGAAGCGCCAAATTCAAACTGTTTTTCAATGAGTTGATAATCATACGAACCTCATAAAAGATGGGCTGTGGTTGAATAATAATACCTATATTGCGTCTGTTTATTCGCCTAAAGAGAAATTTGATTCCATTCTGTACCTACAATGTACACTTGCCTATACACACTTTAAGGTATCTATGGTAAACTTTCGTTTAACTTTTGCATTTCGATGAAAAATATTAAGGAACCTATAAGGATCATTGGAATAATCATCAAAATGCAAAAATATAAAACAATGAGTTAACGTTTTATAATTACGTAAAAATATCGTCAAACTAACGTCCTGGTTATGACGTCTACAGTACATTCAAAAAATGACGTCAGTATTCACGTCATTTTTTGGTAATATGACGTTGCGGACCAATAAATACCAAAAAGAGACGTCATTATGACGTCAGCTTGCTGCCTGGGCTCTTATAATGTTGTTGGGTAATTCATCAGGTCCAGAGGAGCATTTACTTTTGAGTTCCAAGAAAATGTTTCGCATTTCTTCCTCAGTAAAAGGAAGTGTAACCATTGACGTAAGAGTGGTGTTGAGAGTATGTTCAAAATTATTGTGATCGACCTGTGGGATCTCATCGATGACTTGTTTTGGAGCATCTATAGAAAAGTTATTGAATAGATTTGCGATGTCCTTGGGACAGGAAAATTCTTTATTGTCATGATTAATTCTAATATTGGATCTTTTAGTGTTTTTGTTATTTTTCATTTTATTTATAACTATCCAAGAGGTTTTACTTTTATTCTCAGATGATTGTATTATTTGGTCATAATGACTTCTTTCACAGGATTCTATAAGGCTGGTGTGTTTTTGCTTTTGCACCTGATATTGACCTTTCAGCTCGGGGTATTTTTTTGGAGATTGTGTAAGTCTTTCAGTTGTACGCTAGACCTTTTGACTTCTTCTGTAACCCAAGATTTGAAGTCCTCTTTTATTTTGATCTTTTTCATCGGGAAGGCCTTATAGAAGTGACTTAGTAATGTGTTTGAAAATATTTCATATTTTTTATTGCATGAAGACGAATCATACATATCATGCCAAGATTCACTTTGTAGAAGTTGGTTAAATAGTGATTTATTTTTATCGCAATAGTCTCTGGAGGAATAATAATTATCTTCTCGATTTTTATTAGTGAGCCACATACCGGAGTCGGTTTTAACTATTATTGTGCTGTGGTCTGAGAAGTGGTTGTCCACAACCTGTCTATATTCTTGTGCTAGAATTTGATGTAACTCTTGTATCCTGAGAAACAATGCTATTGAGACCATATTGTGCAAATATGTCAAGTAGTTCCTCTCGTTTGTGTGAGAAAGTATTAAAATCAATGTTGAATTCGCCTGTTGTCCATAATATTGAGTTCACATTGAATATTCGTTCCAACATTTCCTGAAGTTTGCTACAAAAAATATAGAAATTTCCTGTTGGTGATCTATAAACTGTAGCTATTTTATGGGTTTTAAATTCACATTCACAGCATTCAGAATCTTTTTCGATATTAAAGTTATTAATGTGTAGGGGAGTTGTCAATAATCCTTGTTTTGCCCACAAGGCAGTGCCACCTCCTTTGTACACATTGCGACAGTAGGCACTTGCAAGATAGTATCCATCAATTGAAAAATTACTTACTTCATTATCCTTAAGCCATGACTCTGATATTGATAAAAAAATTGGCACCTGAATGGTGAGTTCCACTTCAAGTAGGCTCTGCTTGTTCCTCACACTTTGCATATTAGAATATAAAATGAAATTGAGATTTATGTTAGTTTCTTTTATTTCATTGCTATTTTTGTTTTGTTTGTCTATAAAAAAGAATTTCTGTTGTTTCGTTGATCATCCATATAGTTTCTGAAGCGTCGGAAGTCAAACCTCCTGAAGCCTACTCCACTGGGCCAAAATTCTGCCGTATATAATTTTTCTTTGTGGGAGAGATCAGCTCCAATCATAAAGCATTTCAGTTGGTTGGGATCTGTTTGGAGGTCTTTTACAATCACATCACTGTTTTCTTCCCTTTCTGGAGTCTCTGGATAAATCTTTTTCGATATGTATTTTTTTATTTGGGTGTCATTAACGTTTCTGGTTACCCTATATATATATAACCATACTTTTGGTTGTGACCCTGTGAAGTCTGTCTTGTCTTCACAGCTGCCAATGTGTTTTGTTGGAATAAATAGTGAACAAGTTGACTATTCAGAGAGAAGGACGATAAAGACGTGAGAAACTCCATTTTTTCATTCAATTGTCAGCTAGCCAACGAAAAAGGAAATCTCGGATTGGAGACCATGGTGGGAAATAATGAGGCAACAGTTTCTTTGTCATCCATTAACAAAGTAGAGATCATAGCTGCCGTGAGGAGCGGTATTCGAATAAAATACTAGGAGGTTGTTGCAGTTGATTCCACTTTATTATTTCAGAGACTTTCAGCGGTGATTCCGAGATTACAAAGAAGGCATTTAAATACGAACTGGGGCCACTTTCGTTGGGTTTATTCGCTGAAATGGGCTCAATGGGAAAGTCGAAAAAATTCATTTCAACCATTCCTGATTAACCTTCGCTTGTTCGATGGGATGTTATAGACAGAGGATGGCTTTTGTATTATATTACTTAGACTCATAGTAAAACTTTCCGTGCAATCTGCGAAATTTACAATAATTACGTCGTCAAAAATTTTGGACAACGTGAGTCAATCGTCATTTTCGATGGTTATGTCGAGAAAAATATAGGTACGTAATCGTACGAAAGATTGCAAAAAAAAACAAAAAAACTTAGCAGATGATATTCAGATTTCGGATGATTTGCCAGTTACCTTAAGTCAGACAGAGTTTTTGTCCAATATTGCAAACAAACTTCAATTTGTTGACTTATTACCGAAAGCATTTGCGAAATTCGAATATTCGAGTGAGGGTTGCAAATGAGGATGCAGGCCGAGAAATTGTGTCAACAGCAATAGCTTTGCAGCAAGAAACTAAACATTCAGTTGCAATAGTAGGTAATGACGTCGATCTGTTTTGTTGCCTCATTGCGTTAAATTCCAATGATTGTGTCCATTTTTGCAAGCTAATAGGCACCGGAAAAAATAGGCTAAGTTTTCTCGACAATGAGAACGGAAAAGTACCATTCCTAAATACTTTTTGTTCATGTATTCAATGGTTGCAACTAAGACAGCTCAATCACCCGTAAAAGTTAAAATAAAATACTAGCAGTGCTAGAAAAAAAAACGATACTCTACGAAGTCAAGCTTTAACTTTCACAAGTGCTCAAAGAACGCCAGAACAACTGCTCAATACCACAAAAACTATGACTCTTTCTTCATATAACGCAAAAGCTCACAAAGTTGATCCCTTATCTGATTTGAGATACAAGCTTTTCACGACCTCAATTTCCATAGCAAAGAAGGCATTTTCGTTAAGTTTCATTCCACTAACTGAGGCTGCTCTACGAGAGCACGCTAAGCAAGTTTTTTATCAACTCCAATTGTGGCTTCACAGTAACTGCAACTTAGATTCTCGAAACTGGGGTTGGAAAAGATATTCGACGTTCCTTCTGCCAGTGGCAAACACTGACGACCCAGCATCATCAGAATTGCTGAAAAGCATTTTGTGTTCTTGCACAAAGAATTGCATCTCCAATGAATGTAGCTGTCAAAAAGGCAGGCCTCAGTTGCAATTCCTTGTGCAAAAATTGTAACGGTGAAAGTTGCGACAATCCAAGACACTTCGATCTCTAGATTCTGAGTCTGCTGAAGGCTGTGATCTAGAGTCTGATTTCGCTTGAGACGGAGAATACGATCCTGGATCCTGAATATGCAGTTGATACAACGTGTTGAAAGATTCGGAAAATGATATACATAGATGATGATAGTGCTTCGGAAAATTCTTAAAAGATTTGACTTCGTGTGTGGAACAAATTTTTTTCGTTTCGCAGGTTTTATGTCAAGTTATTTGTAATTGAATCGATTTATTTGTGGAATGTAGGTATAATAACATGTACAGTTCATCTGTGTAAGGGTGTGAATAAACGATGTTAGGATTGAGGTTAATGAAAAAAACCCTCAGGAGGCCAAATAGACTCGTCTTGTCAGGTTCTGCTCCAGTTGACACACTTTTCCTAGGTTATTCGTGGGATCAAAATGAATGATTATTTTGACTTTCCTTTACTTCAAAGCGGGTGCAAAAGACACAGAGTTGAGTCTCCTTCAATATCTTACTTTCGACACTATGGAAAGAACAGATGGTTACTTCAAGGATTCTTCACCCTTTATACTTCATAAATTACTGCAATGGTATTTCGGAACCTTTTTTAACACGAATGATATGATGATATGATGAAACTCTTTTGATCGAGGTCGAAAATGATAAACATTCTAATTCATCATCAAACCTCAAACATTTTAATGGTTGCGAAGTTATTACAGGTCCTCATGGATCACTTGATATAATTGAAGGTGTAGTTACATGTTCTGATTTAGCAAATTGTTCAGATGAAGAAATTTTTGAAAACCTCAAGGATCAAGAACAGATGGTTACTTCAAGGATTCTTTACCCTTTATACTTCATAAATTACTGCAATGGTATTTCGGAACCTTTTTTAACACGAATGATATGATGATATGATGAAACTCTTTCGATCGAGGTCGAAAATGATAAACATTCTAATTCATCATCAAACCTCAAACATTTTAATGGTTGCGAAGTTATTACAGGTCCTCATGGATCACTTGATATAATTGAAGGTGTAGTTACATGTTCTGATTTAGCAAATTGTTCAGATGAAGAAATTTTTGAAAACCTCAAGGATCAAGAACAGATGGTTACTTCAAGGATTCTTTACCCTTTATACTTCATAAATTACTGCAATGGTATTTCGGAACCTTTTTTAACACGAATGATATGATGATATGATGAAACTCTTTTGATCGAGGTCGAAAATGATAAACATTCTAATTCATCATCAAACCTTAAACATTTTAATGGTTGCGAAGTTATTACAGGTCCTCATGGATCACTTGATATAATTGAAGGTGTAGTTACATGTTCTGATTTAGCAAATTGTTCAGATGAAGAAATTTTTGAAAACCTCAAGGATCAAGGCGTTGTTCATGTTCAAAGAATTCCTACAAAGGAATAATCTGAAAAACCTTCTTCCACTTTCATCTTATCATTCAAATTGCATCTCCCTCAGAGGGTCAATGCGGGGTGGTATTCTGTGAGAATGAGACATTATATCCTAAATCCTTTGAGATGCTATAGTTGTCAAAAATTTGGCCCTGAAGCTTCCCGCTGTTCTAGCCCAGCAGTGTGCTTGAAGTACGGCCAACCGGATCATCAAGATTCTCCCCATGCTTGTTTCCTTTAAGGGGGTATTCTGGTCTAGAGCCCTACTTTCTGGGTAGTTTTCAAACTAGGATAATAAGAAAAATAAAAACATTCCCACTATCATTTTTTTATATAATGTTCATGATGTATGTAGAAAAAAATTCAGAAGGAAGAAATGTCAAAAATTCGTCAAATGACAGGCCGGTGAAGTGGGGGCTGCCAATCAAACAGGGCTCCCTGGTTAACATGATTCCAGCCCTTGTAGTCATCTAACAAAAAAAATCTTAATTAGTAAGGATGTCGCTATCGCTTGAACTACGGCCGAAAAAAAAAACACAAAATGGCGTCTACTTGAAAAAAAAAAAACATTCATTTTTACCCCTATTTTTCGACCTTTACGAATTTTTCAAAAATACTTGAAATTTTCAAAAGTCCTTAGTTCCTGCGATAAGGAGATGTATGAAGAAGATTCTCACAAAATTTCAAAGGAATCGGTCAAATAGAACTTGAGATATCGTGTCAACCACCCCATCAAAAGTAGTTTTGAGAAAAACGCGTTTGAAGTTTGAGAAAGATTTCCAGTTTCGTGTCTACTTAGCTCCAAGATCGAGACTCAACTGAACAGTTACAGGTATATTGGGTAGGTACTGGTAGTCAGGTATATATAAAAACTTAATTGAAAGGGTATACTACGAGCTCAAGTCGGATTTCAAAGAATTCCTGGAAAAGATCTGCCATTCATTGTGTGATCACTCCGCTCGGCCGGTTTAAGTGCCGCGTCACAAAATCTACTGTATCTCTCAAAATAATTCGAATTTTGAAAAATCTTTTCGATAGCATATTTTTGAAAGTCTAAGCTTTGAAAATATACAAAAAAAATTAATTCTTTCAATTTTATATACCAGAATACCCCCTTAATCTGTCCAAATTGTACTGAAAATCCCATAGATAAGGGTTGCATTGAATTCGAAATTTAAAAAATTAGAACGATTAAAAAATTGTCTCTTTTGAGGCAAAAAAGAAGTTCTTAACTCGAAACCCCTCTCTTGCTACTACATATAGCTCATTGTCAGCTATTACTATCCAGGAATATAACTACGCTCTGTCCAAGAGTGAAGATTCTGCACCAGGCCAAAATGAAATCAGAATCAGAAACCTGCCACCTGAAATTGCTAATCGAGTCCTTCATCCCTTTAACTTAATATGGACCACCACTATCCTCCCCTTATCATGGAAATCCTCAATTATCATTCCTATCCTGAAACCCGGCAAATCTTCCTCTTCCCTTAATAATCATCGGCCAATAGCCCTCTCTAGTGTTATGGGCAAAGCCCTAGAGAGAATTATAGTCAATGCCAAGCCGTTTTTAGACCTAAATACTCTACCCTGGATCACTTAGTGGGAATGGAGGTTCATATCAGGAACTCATTCAGACAGCGGAAACATGTAACTTCAGTCTTCCTTGACATCACTAGGGCCTTTGATTCTGTACAACACTCCTTCATAATGGATTCTGCCTATGAAAGTGGACTCGAGGGTAATATGGTTCGCTTTATTCGGGACAGATTGTGCAGCGTTAAAATTCGAAACTCGATATCGGCCACCTTTCCACAGACTTCTGGCGTTCCTCAGGGATTTGTACTGGGTAGAGATTCATCAAGTCAAGTAGCTTGATATTTTAGAAAACTACTTGACTTGACTTGAAAATCAAGCTCTCGACAATTCATATACTTGACTTGACTCGATTTTAGATATTCATTACTTGATTTGAAATCAAGCCACTTGATATCACTTGATTTTTATTACGTCGTATCGAACGGCATATATTTCTGCAATTTCGCACGCGCTCAGACTTAATACGGGGGTTTCCCGACATCCGAGCTGACTGAATCCATTTCAAAATAGTTTATATTTTTGGTTCTTTTATATAAAATTTTATAAAAAATTTATGTCGGCCCTGACCTGACCTATAAAAGGTATAACCTGCAAATCGCTGCAAGAAAGAAATGTGGTCAAGATGTTTGGACCAGGAATGGGAGAATTTATGCCAAGTGCGGCAACGCTGTGAAGACAATCAATAACGAGAACGACCTGAAGGATCTCTGAACAAAAACCATGGATTTGAAAAAACTATACGTAGAATAGATACCTGGGTTATTAGCTTTTTTTTTGTATCACTTATGTTAGGGGCTGATTACACTGAATTTTATTAGGAATAGTATGTAACCAAAACTTCACTGTTTATTTATAGTCAGAAGGGATTATTATCATAAATATAATTACTTTTCATTTAAACTTTGTAATCAGCATTGAAACTACACATCAAGATAAATGCCCTCTTAGTTATTATTAATTCTGAGCTCGCTTATATGCTATTCAACATGCCGTGTGATATTAATGTATATTATCAGAACTGTAGGGGTCTTAATACAAAACTTTCAGAATTCTCAAGGAAATGCCTGAATGATGACTTTGATATTGTAGTGTCTGTAGAAACATGGTTGCAGGAGGGAACATGTGATGGGGAAATTGTCGATACGGAAATGTTTCATCTTTTGAGAGCTGACAGAAATTTACAATTTACAAATAAAAGCACTGGAGGAGGAGTATTAATGGCATTAAGCAAAAAATATAAAATATTGGATTTTGTTAAACACTGCGGACTCTTTGAAGCCCTATCTGTACAGTTTAAGGTGAGTAGTGAAAAATACAGTATTATAGTAGTCTACATCCCTCCCAACAGTTCGAGTAATCTGTATGAATCAGTTTTCAATTTTCTACGACATAATATAAATATTGCTAATAATACTCTGATAGTGGGTGACTTCAACCTTCCAGAAATAACAAATCCTACTCTTGCAGTTAAAACGGAAAAACTTCTGAAGTTGCAAGACTTTCTAGATTTCAATTCATTCAGGTTATTTAATGAGATACAGAACATTAATGGACGAACATTAGATTTGGTTATCGCTCCTGAAAACGACTTATATACTTGTAAAGTAAATAGAGACTACTTACCTTTTGTAACTGAGGATGTGTATCATCCAGCTCTAAGCATTACTTTGACATTCAAAAAACACAGAAAATGCTATGAACATAATCATATGAATCAATTTATATATAATTTCAAGAAGGCTGATTTTCTAGGGTTAAGTTTAAAAGTTAGAGAGACGGACTGGAATTCTGTACTAGCAGAACCAAATGTAAACAGGGCCTTAGATAATTTTTATGGCATTTGGAATGGTATTATCGAGGAATGTGTACCAAAATATTAAACGTCGCAGAAATCATGTAGATATCCAATGTGGTTCACAAATGAAATAATTAATCTATTGAGGCAAAAAAAACATTACCATAAGTGGAAGATGCAATCTGAATTCTATAATGATAAATACAAAGAACTAAGAAGGGAAACAAAAACAATAATCAGAAGGGAAGAAAGGGAATACATGAAAAATATTGAAAAAAATATCACTGTCGATGTTGATCAATTTTGGAATTTTATAAATAGCAAAAGAAACAACAAAACAAGCTTAGACAATTTTACCTATAAAGGGGAGACAGTACCAGATGGGAAAACAGCGGAAACTTTTGCTCATTTTTTTGCATCTGTTTATTGCCAAGGAAAATCTACTTATAAATTTACATTTAACGATAATATTAATTTCGCCAACGATACATTTCAAATTCACTCAATCGATGAAAATGACTACAATGAAGCAATAAAAAAACTCAAACCCAAAAAGGCGGCAGGAACAGACGGAATACCACCGTATATTTTGAAAGGCTGCTATGAGTGGTTGAGAATACCCTTAATACATATATATAACTTGATCATTAGTACCGGTAGCTATCCCGAGTTATGGAAAACTTCTATAACTACACCAATTTTTGAATCTGGTAGTAAGACTGATGTAGAGAATTACAGAGCGATTTCAATTATGTGCGCACCATCCAAGTTATTCGAGCAAATTATATATACAAAATTGTACAACTTCACCAATAAATGCATAGCCTCACAGCAACATGGGTTTATAACACAAAAATCCATTAATAGTAATCTGTTTATATACAGCAATAAAGTATGGGAAACCATGACAAGTAAAGCCCAATTAGATACGATATTTACTGATTTTCGTAAAGCTTTCGATCAAGTTAATCACGACATCCTATTAGCAAAACTTAGTTACCCAGCAAACATGAATGAGCGGTAAACAGACGGGCCGTTGCCGTTAACAGCGGAAAATCATCGGCAGCGGCATACTGACATCGGCAAAATGTTAAAATGACATCAGTCCTGCCGCTTCGGCTGGACGTTCGCATTTTTATGTCGGATGTCCGTAATTTTGCCAGAAATTACCCGTTAAAAAATCTCTGACAATCGCGCCGATGTAGTTTTGACGCTGAGAACCACCACAGAATTAAATACGTGGTGATATCTATTGGTATTACTGACAGTCATCACATTGGTATCACTGCTGTTGTGTGGTTATGTTAAGGATTTAGAAACAACAAAAATATTCGTTTTCTTATATTCTTTGTGAAATTGTTTTCATGCATTCTTCTTGGAGCTGACTTAGCAGATGATGGCCGATAAGTGAGTACCATTTTCCGTTCTTAATGATAATATAATATCATATAATCTCGTGTAACATGTAATCCACTAGAAGCACTCGTCAGAAAAACCATGTTGCAAGAAATATGGTCAATGGTTTTTCTCAAAATAGGAACCGAAGTTCCAATAATTAAATCTATACCGAGACCTCGGTGGAACTTTAATAAGGCCGATTGGGATAAGTATTCCGCACAACTAGAGAAGTCCGTTAAATGGATCCCCCCCACCGTAGGCAACTGGAGACGTTTTGCGGGTGCTGTCGTCTCGGCAGCAAAGAAGTCCATACCGAGAGGTTATAGAGATAAATATATACCCGGTTGGGACGAGGATATGGATTCCCTTTTCCACGAACTCCAGGAACACAATGATCCCGAGATTGCTGATGAGCTGCTGGGTCGACTGGACGAAGCAAGAAGACTCAAATGGACTCAGACTGTCGAAAATATTGACTTTAAACATTCGAGTCGGAAAGCTTGGGGTTTGCTGAGAAAGCTCGGTAGCGCGACACCAGTGAATAACATGGCGGAAAAAGTTACACCCGATAAAATAGCTGCTAGAACAGTTAACTTATCCAGGGCCCCACCAGATAAACACCATACAATAAATATTAAGATGGAACTGACTAAACTGAGAAAAGCATCCCAAGATATGAACACATATTCACAAGCATTCACCGAGGACGAATTAAACGCCGCAATTAATAACTTAAAGCCTGGCAAGGCTCCTGGTTTTGATGGGATCCATAATGAATTTTTAATTAAGATGGGACCAAAGGCAGGAGAGTGGTTGTGTGGATTTTTCTCTGACATACTTCAGAGTGGTGCTTTACCAAAAGAATTCAAAAAAGCTAAAATCATAGCTCTGTTGAAACCCGGCAAACCTGCTGATCGTCCAGAAAGCTATCGACCAATTTCTCTGCTAAGCTGCGGTTACAAACTGTTAGAACGGTTACTTTACAACAGGATATCTGACAAAATCTTGGAAGTCATACCTCATGAACAAGCGGGCTTTAGGTCTGGCCGTAATTGCTGTGACCAAGTGCTGGCTTTAACGACACACATCGAGGCCGGCTTTCAGAGCAGACTCAAGACCTCAGTAGCTTTCATTGACTTGACCGCAGCCTACGACACCGTATGGAGAGAGGGTTTGATTTACAAGCTCCTAAAGGTGATCTCATGCTCAACAACTGCACATTTGATAAACCGAATGCTGTGTGACAGACGTTTCCAGGTTGTCATGGGTGACAAAATCAGCAGAGAAAGAAAGCTGCACAACGGTCTTCCACAGGGATCGGTACTGGCTCCGCTCCTTTTCAATTTGTATATGTCAGATCTGCCGCATACTGCTTCTCGTAAATTCTGCTACGCAGACGATATAGCACTCGCAGTCAGGGATAAGCTAATAGAGACGACGGAAGGAACATTAACAGAAGACCTTCAGATTATGGCAGAATATTTCAGAAAATGGAGACTGTGTCCGAGTCTCGATAAGACCGAGGTGTGTTGTTTCCACCTAAACAACAAACAAGCACATAGAAAGCTGAATGTCACATTCCAGGGCGCAGTACTTCCGCATAACAAGCACCCAAAATACCTAGGAGTAACTGTTGACCGCACACTTTCCTACAAAAAACATCTTGAAAATACGGCAGCCAAACTTAAAACAAGGATGAATATAATACATAAGCTCTGCGGAACATCATGGGGTTCATCAGCCACAACCCTTCGTAGCTCAGCTCTTGGATTAGTGTACTCGGCGGCGGAATACTGTTCCCCTGTGTGGATAAATAGTCCCTATGTGCGTTATATTGATATGCAGCTTCACGATGCCATGAGAACGATATCTGGCTCCCTAAGATGTACTCCACTTCACTGGCTGCCAATTTTAAGCGGAATAACTCCACCTGACCTTCGCCGTAAAAGTGCCTTACTCAAGGAACACCAAAAGATCGATAGTAACCCAAATCTTCCAATACACCAGGACATCCTGGATGTAGGAAGGGGCAGATTAAAGTCCAGGAAGCCTCCCTTGATAACATCCCGATCACTACTGGCAAATAATTTCGACTGTAAAGCGGAATGGAGGGAGAGGTGGAATGAAAGTACTCATCCACACATTCATAACTCTCTTCAACCAAATCAGCCCATCCCAGGATTTCAGCTGAAACGTAAGACCTGGGTATCACTGAACAGAGTTCGCTCGGGATACGGTAAATGTGCGGATGTTCTCAGCAAATGGGGCATAGTCCCTTCCCCGCAATGTGACTGTGGCCATGATCGCCAAACAATGCACCATATCACATCCGAATGTTCCCTTCGAGCATACCCGGGCCCCTGGCCGGACATTCTTCAGGCAACTCCAGAGGCAGTGCGCTGGATCGAGACCTTGGACATCAATGTTTGACATAGTGTTTCTTTTACTGTGTTATGTTTAGTCCTATTTACATTTTTTTTATATCTACATTTTATTCATTGTCTGCGTGTTGTTTTTAATTGATTTTTTTTGTTTTGTTTACGATCAGGTATTTTTTTTATCCTTTCCTTTTATGTATGCCATACGCTAAATAAATAAATGGTCAATAGAGACTGAGGTCCTTTTGAACAATATTTCCAGTAGAAATATGATATTGATGTCAATAATGTACCTGGCCCCAGTATTGCAAAACGACCTAGAAATGAAAGATTTTGAAGACCATCAATCCATGAAAATTGATTATGATGTTAAATGTTTTGGAAAATGAGTTGACTGTTATAAAAGATGCTTTCTTGAACAATCTCAGTGAATCTGATGATAATATAATACATCATAGCTTAGATGAAACTGGAAGTGATTCTGAACCTGGAGTTGTTAACAATAATTGTTGTGATACATCAACATTTCTTAGAAATTGGACACTGAAAAAACAATATAATAAATACAGCTGTTTCACAGCTACTTAAATGGCTGAACACCCAACCCAACTTGTCAAATATCCTTCTCAATGCTAGAACATTGTTGAAAACCTTATCTGAAAACTGCTTGAGACAAATGGGCGATGGAAGCTTATATTATTTTGGTAATACCAATATAAATGTACTACTTTTAATCTAGTTTTCAATATAAATGGCCTTTCAATACATAAAAGCACTGAGATATCTTTTTTGAGCTACTGGCCAGTAGAGTTCAATCGGAAACCAAGAACAAGAATTTTCTATCACTTTGAATACTTTCGAATATGTTTCAGATATCTTGATTTCACAAATATTTCAAATATGGTGTAATATTTTGTAAGAGAAGTTTTCCCCTCAATATTCCATTGTTTGTTTTTTTTTCAGAATTGCTCACAGAAATTCTGAGGCAATTGAAGATAATTAAAGAGGATTCCAGTTATCTGATTGAATTGTACATATATTGATGATACTAAGAAACAAGTATCTTCTGGGAAGGCAGCCAAAATTTATAGTTTTGAAGAGTTATCCATATTGAATGATGATTTTTCAAATAAAACTAAATTTGCTGAATGGGTATGTTGTCTCAAATTATAATATTATTATTTCTTGAAATACTAATTAGTTGAAATTAATTTCAGTGTTGTAAGCTGCAATATATTGGGAGGAAAATGAATATGAACTTTTATAACAAATGACTTGGCAAGGAAATCAAACTGGACAGGGAGGAATGAGAAGACAGGTTTTAAAGATTTAAAAAATGTGATTCAATTATTACATGGTAAGTTGCTTTCAGGCTTAGTATTTCTTTATATGTATATAATATTTTTACCTTGAAAATGTTTCCAATAATTTGGACCTAACAGCCGTTATTATTTTCACATTTCATATTTATTTTTACTTTTTCTGTGTAGCTGCTGCCCAAAGGATATTTATTTTTCGTTTATTTTCTGATATCATTGTGATGTTATTTTCTCATTATATTATTTTATATTTTACTCGTTGTATTTTATTGAGATACCTAAAACCTCTAGTTGAACTATGGTGTTAAGCCATCATCCCACCTCAATCTATAAGATGCAATACCAATGCATCGGAACTTCAAATGCCCGCTAAAGTGCCGCTATCTAGACAGGGCGGCTGATAGTCTGGTGGCCTACTAGCGGCCGCCGGGACGCGGGCTAGCCGGGCCGACGGCGTATCACGATTAAGGGCCGCTGATGTTGGCATCGGCAGTTTTTAAAGTACCTCAAGCGGCCCGTATTTACTATGTTTGCTGGGTAATTTGGATTATCAGAAAACTTTATGCGCATTATAAAAAGCTACTTAGAGAATAGATTTTTTTGGTGAAGCACAATGGGAACACTTCTGGGAAGTTTCATGCGAACTCCGGAGTGCCACAGGGATCTAATTTAGGACCCCTGCTGTTTGTTCTATTCATTAATGATCTACCATCATATATTGAACATTCAGAATGTCTGCTCTTTGCAGATGACTTAAAGATATTCAAACGTATACAAACTGTGCGGGACTGTGTGACGTTACAAAAAGACATCAACAACATTTTAGAGTGGAGTTATAACAACAAATTATAATTCAATGTGAAAATATGCTATATTTTAACGATAACACGTTCAAAAAGTATCATAAATTTTGAATATCAGATGGATAATGAAGTTTTAACGCGTAAAACCGAGGTCAGAGATTTGGGAGTAACTTACAACAACATATTTTCGTTCTCTAGTCATATCACTAAAATAGTTAGGGATGCAAACCGCATGCTAGGATTCTTGATGAGACAAACGTACAGCTTTAATAATATAGATACCATTAAACTACTTTATTACAGCCTGGTAAGACCCAAACTTGAGTTTGCTTCTGTAATATGGTTAGGTGAGCACATTACAATTCTAAAAGAAGTGGAAAAAATACAAAATAAATTCCTTAGATACCTATATTTCAAGAAAAATCACACATGGCCCAACTATGACCTAGTCCGTACAACACAATTACGGAGTGAATTTGAGATCTCATCTTTGAAACAAAGAAAAAATTTGGGAGCCATGATGTTTTTATACAAGGTCATAAATAATATTATTAACTCACCCGATATCCTGTCATTGATTCCATTCAATGTACCGTCTCGTCGAACCCGCTATACAATACCGTTCAATATATCGGTAAACATCTCAGGTTACAGGGCTCCATTAACAAACATTTTGAGATTAGCCAATAATTTCGATGGAATGCTGAGCTTGGATTGGAATCTGACTCAATATGCCTTTCATAGATTAATCCTCAATCAAATAATCAATTTTACACCATACACTTGTTCATTCATGCAGTGGTGTTAATACTGTTACTTTATAGTTTATTTTCTTTTCGTTAAGGCAACCTCCTGCAGTTCTGATGATAGAATAAGGGAAAAATGTACTTCTATTATAAAATATATACATTTATATTTGTACTGAGTTGTTTCATGTAAAGAGGCCAATAGGCTTGTGTGGACAAATAAATAAATAAATAAATAAATAAATGAATAAATAAATATAATAAGTTTCGTAAACGCAACTTTTGTTCGCAACTTCCATTCTCATTTAATCATTTATTGAAACACAATAAAACTGCTAAAAATCAAGTAGCTTGATAGAAGTACTTGATTTTTCAAGTACTTGATGAGTATATACTTGAACTTGACTTGATATCAAGAACTACTACCTGACTTGAACTTGACTTGGCAAGTCAAGTAGCTTGAATATCAAGTCAAGCCGTGAATCTCTAGTACTGGGACCTACTCTGTTTATTCTAGTCATGAATTCAATTTCTAATGTGATCCCGCCTCAAGTCTCTTTTAGATTTCATGCAGATGATCTGGTCCTATATCATTCGTCCCTAGAGTCTATCACTAGTCTTACTTTGATCCAGGACTGCTTGGATGCACTGGCGGAATCGTCAAATTCAAGTGCTTTGCTCTTCTCACCGGGGAAGTCTGTTTTTGTGCATTTCTGACGAAGGAGAAACTGTGGTCTCATACTTTCACAGAGCCAACAGGGAATGTGTATTCCTTCCAAGAACTCACACCATTTTTTGAGAGTCACTTTTGATTCTCTTCTCAACTTTACACAACATATAGAGAATTTGATTTATAGAACCAAACGAGATCTTGGTTTTCTAGGGCTCCTGGCACACACTAAGTGGGGATCATCTGCTGATTATTTGAAGACGCTATATAAAATGGTTAATCTCCCCAAAATGACCTATGGCCTATCGATATTTTCTTCAGCCCCGAAATCCTAGTGAATCGGCGTAGTACAGAACTCTGTTATTAGACCGATCCTGGGAGCATTTCCCACCTCCCCCATTCTCAGTCTTCACTGCGAGGTAGAGTTACTGCCTCTTGACTTCCTAATGGAAAGAAATCTTCTCATAATCACTAGAATCATTTCTGGGAGAGATTCCTCCAACATCTCTGGTCCTTCCAAGCCGCTTGCTCCTCAAAACTCCTCTTCAAGTACTAGATACTCTCAGGGAGCAAACCTAAGGGTGGCAAATTTATCGAAGAGAATTGATCTTTCCCTTCCCGCTTTATATCCCTATTGTCCTCCATCCTTCCCTCCTTGGAACTTACCAAAAGCTATAGTAAATGAGTATTTCCAAAAGTACAATATGAACTCTCATCCACCTGAAGTCTTTCGTAAAACTTTTCAGGCAGAAATTGAAAATTACCCTGAATCCGTAGTGTATTATAGTGATGGATCTAAAACTCTCATGTTAGCTCGGTATGGGAGTTTCATATCAGCTCCAAAACAGGTATCCTAACTGCTGAATTATTTGCTATACTGAAATCTATTCTTCACTTTATCTCCTCTACATGAGAAGTCTGATATTTGCAACTGACTCTCTCATCTCTCTTTCACTCATTGAATCAATGTACCCAACTCATCCATCAGCGATTGAAATCGGAGTTGCATTGGCGAGAGTCGCATTTCGTGGCAAAATGGATCCCTAGTCATGTGGGCATTGCTGGGAACAAGAACGCTGATTACCTCGCAAAAAATGCTCATAGATCGAGAGAACTACATTTTCTCTCCAGTCGATTTGCGTTTCCTAGTATGCAACAAAATGGACTCTCTTCTTCAGCTTGAGTGGGATTTATTAGATACGACACCGAAACTTTACCCTGTAGAGCCGTTGTTTCGCTCCCGGAACAAATTTCTATCTCCCTCTTGACTAGTATGATTGGTGACTGCATCCAGGACTCTTTGTTTGATTTTCTGGTTGACTCCGGTCTAAGTACCCAGTTGAAGTTTTGTTTTATCTGTGATATTTGGCGTTGCTTCTGTGATGTTCATGCAATAATTTTGCTTTAATTCATAATACATCTCAGTGACATCTAAGGGGCGATCCCCTATTTTAATATGGACGCCAAAAGGCTCCGCTGCCAGCGCGTCCTCAATTCATGCTTCTCTCTCTCCCAATGAAAAAATAATAGTTCTTTGGTTTCCCTTATTCTCAATTTATTCCTCTCAACTATATTTCTTGATTTGTGATTTGCTGAATCTAAACACAATAACTCAATCAACTTTTTGATACAAATACGATGATTATTCTACATAATTAATCATGTTTGTATAATATATGATAATTCTCCGTAATTTTGTTCACAAATTCAATAATCATTGTGGATTGAAATATATCATAACTTATACCGAGTGTTCCAACAGTGCGCATTTGTTCGATATATCGATAGGTTAGGTTAGGTTAGGTCTAAAGTGAGTGGGTCAATACGGCCCTCCACTGCGACCCTGGCGGGTCTATTGTGGCTCACACCAATTCAAATTTCACCAAATAACTCCAGCTTCCTGACGAAGCCGATTATGGTATCTGGTGAGTGATATTTCAGGTCCGAGGGCGAGAGTGCCACCCTGCCAAACATCGAGAACCTGATTCTGCTGTTTCATCATCTTCCAAGCATAGGCGACAAGTCGGGTCTTCTGATAGACCGAGTCTAGTCATGTGATGATTCGAACGACAGTGACCTGTGAGGAGGCCTGTTAGGCAACGTAGAACATCTCTGCCGTAATCTAACAATTTTTTGGCTCCATTCTTCGAAGGATGAATGAATGCCTTGGAATGGGTCAATCCTGGAATGCTCTGCCAGAAGTTTGAGAAACTTCCTGTTGTCCAGGTGTTCAGTGTCTGTTTGGCAAAACTTAAAGAAACGCCAATAGCGGGTTCTGGTCCAATGAAATCGCTCGAGGCGCCTTGCCTTGCAAGACAGTCTGCCATTTCGTTGCCCTCCAAACCGGAGTGGCCAGGAATCCAGATCAAGGATAATTTGTTAATTCTTCCAATCGGAGAGAGTCTCTTCTGACAGTCAAGAACCAGTTTGGACGTCACTCGGTTCGAGCTAAGGGCATTCAGTGCCGCTTGGCTGTCCGAGAATATTTTAATTGTTTTATGTGTGAGGTTGATTTCTACCAGTTTCTCAACACATAGAGCAATGGCATAGATCTCTGCCTGAAAAACGGTTGCAAAAGATCCTAGGCAGGCAAATGTTTCTGTCCTAGGTCTGCGACCATAGACACCTGCACCCGAACCTGCAGCTGTTTTGGATCCATCAGTGAACCAGCAGCTTTCTGCTCTCAGTAGTTCCTCCTTCCGGAGGAACCAGTCGTCCCTATTCGGGATTAGGACAGAATAAGGCAGATCGTAGTTTACTGTTGGAGGCATAATGTCAGAGGTCATTCCCAGAATACTGTGACTAGTAGTGTCATCTAGTAGTCTGCCACGCTCCGTATAAGCCTGATTCGTACAGTAAGCAATATGCACGAGTCTATATGTAGTCCATCTGGCCTCTCTCTCCAGGAATATGTGTAGAGGAGTTAGGTCTAGAAGGCGTTCCATGGCCGCTGACGGTGTGGTACTTATGGCACCAGTTATAGCCAGGCAGGCCTGTCTCTGTATACTAGAGAGCTTTGCCTGGGACGTACGCTGTGAGGCTTTCGTCCACCAAGCAATAGCACCATATGTGATCATTGGTCTGACAATCATCACATATATCCAATAAATTTGTTTGGGACCCAAGCCCCAAGATTTACCACAGATCCTCCTGCATGTCCATAGGGACAGTGTGGCTCTGTGAAGAACCTTATCCAAATGAGCGTTCCAAGTGAGTTTCCTATCGAGGATAATACCTAGATATTTCACTTCCGCAGCAAATGGAATGACTTCACCATTCAAGGAAAGTGGTGTTAAAGCATCCAAATTTCTTTTTCTGGTGAATGGAATGATCACAGTCTTGCTGGGGTTTATGGACATCTGTTCCCTCTGGCACCAACTGTGAACATCATTCAGCGTGTTTTGGAGGATATTAGATGCTATCCTTCCAGACGCTGTCCTTGCAAGAATAACAAGGTCGTCTGCATAGGCTTGCAGTTCCACCCCCTCCCTATCGAGGACCTCAAGCAGACCATCCATCAGAAGTGACCACAGAAGGGGGGAAAGCACGCCACCCTGCGGGCACCCCCTAGAGACCTTGAACCTTACGGCCTCACTCTGAAGGGTTGTAGTTGCTGTTCTGTTAGTGAGCATGGCGTGAATCCAGCCAGTTATGGTTGATTCAATGCCTTTTTCAGCCAAAGCTGATTCAATCGATTTTGGTAGTGCATTGTCGAATGCTCCTTCAATGTCGAGAAAAATTGCCACCGCAAACTCTCTGTTGTTGAGGGATTGGGTGATTTTCTCAACCAGGTTGTGAAGTGCTAAATCTGTCGATTTGCCAGTTTGATAAGCGTACTGGTGTAGGTTCAGGGGGTTAGTGCATAGAGCGACCCGCCTGATATAGCCATCCAGTATCCTTTCAAGTCCTTTCAATAGGAAGGATGTAAGACTAATTGGTCGTACCGATTTGGGATGTGGGTCTGTGCGGCCCACTTTTGGTATGTATACCACCCTGGCCGCCAACCAACTGGGTGGAATGTAGTTCCACGCCAGACTAGCTCTGTACATCTTGATGAGAATGGGTAGAAGTAATTCCAGTCCGTTCTGCAGTAGAGCTGGAAAAATGCCATCCTCACCAGGAGATTTGAAGGGCTGGAAAGAATCAATGGCCCATTTGACAGCTGGTGCCGTGATTACTTTCCTCGCGACCTCCCAATCGTCCCTACTTGGGCGTCTAGCACCCTCAAATATGGGAGGTCGATTATTTTCAAGAGTTAAGCTTCCAGGAAAGTGTTTTTTTATCAAAAGCTCTAATGTTTCTCTTTCAGAGGCCGTAAAAGTGCCATCCGGTCGTTTGATCGATCCAATTTTGGTGCACGGCTCTCTAGAAAGAATCTTGTGAATTCTTGTACTGCGAGGTATGTCAGATATACTCTCACAGAACATTACCCAGGATTTACGTTTCGCCTTTCTGATTTCTTTATTGTAGTTGGTTAGAGCAGTTCTATATAGTTCCCAGGTACCTAACTCTTTAGCTCGGTTGAATAGACGTCGAACTTCTTGTCTTAATTTGTTAAGGCTTTTGTTCCACCAAGGAGAGTTACGATCGTCTCTCCTAGATTTTAGTGGACAGTTTTCATGATATGAAGAGATCACAGCTTCACGGATTTGTTCTGCTACAGTCTCTAACCCATCACAACTGTTAATACTAGTGAAACCTTCCTCAATGTGCAACTAGAGGGAGTTTTTGTATCCACTCCAATCTGTAGCTTTTGAGTCACGGAATTCCACTACTGGTCTCGGACCTGTTTCGATGTTGAATCGAATGTGCCTGTGGTCTGAACAGGAGGGTTCAGTAGATACAGCCCAGTGCCGTATCTTATTGCTCAAAAAATTGGTGCTGATGGTTAGATCTAATACCTCTTCCCTATTTCTTGTGACAAAGGTTGGTTTGGAGCCTTCGTTAATCACATAAAGCCCTTCCCCTAGTATATAATCAGAGAGTAACTCACCTCTACGGTTAATATTCGTGCTGCCCCACGCTGTATGGTGTGAATTTGCGTCACAGCCCATGATGAAATGAAAATTATTCCTTTTGCAGTAGTCGATAAGTCGGCGTACAGCAAACGGGTAATGACGAGACGATATCCGTCTTCGTTGAAGCAGTACCCGATGAGTCATGAGGACGAACCGGTAGTTTGCCTCTCTTCTGTTTTGGTGGCGGTTTGGTTCCACTCACCTTAGAAGGAGCTGCCCTACTCGGACCTTGTGCCTGCTGGGAGGATGCCCGGTTTTTGGGTCGGAAGAGAACCTGCCCAAAACCGAAGAAAGGTTTGAAACCCAGTCTCTCCAGCACAGACATGGATCCATCGTCAATGGCGAAGGTCCATGTTTGACCAGGGCCTGTGATTTCCTTGTGTAGAATAGTCCACTCCAAGGTTGACAGACCATGGTTCATTTTCCTCAGTCTTTTGAGGACCTGATCAGACGTCAGCCTACGACCATCCTCATCAGGCAGGTAAGCCACACATATGTGAGGCTTGGGAAGTAGGGCACCCGTGACACACTTCAAAGAGGCACCTTCCCATGGTTGAAGGGTAGTGACTACACCCTCAATCCAAGAGACGCTCTCCTGGTCCGCACAGGTGACTTGTAGCCAACCAGGCCGAAAAGTGCAGCCCTGGAATCGCACCTGTGGACCATCATCTGGGATCTCCTCCACGGCAGCCATGATGGCATGCTGGAGAGACCTCAGCTGACCAGTCTGAATTGTAGTTGTCGGATGTTCAAGGTGCAGGACTCCCACCTTGATTCCCGAGACAACCTTCCCATATGAGGGCTTTTGTAAGTCAGTTTTGCCTGACGTTACAACTTGTTCATCCCTACAGGGCTTCGCCTCTGGTAGGGGTGAATTTCCGCTTGAGCGGGGGCGTTTGCTGAGACCGGCAAGTTCAGAGGGAGTTTGTATCCTCTCTTGTTGCTTCTGCTCTCGCTTCGCCAGGATTTGGTTCAAGGCGGATTTGTATGGTATTCCGCTCTTGAGAAGACGACTTAGTCGCTTCCTAGCAGCACCGCCTAGTTTCCTAGGCTTGCTTTCAGAGTCAGGAGTTGGAGAACTGAGAAGCTCTCGTTCCTGATCCGATGATACAGGGAGGTCAGCTGGAGTCGGTACGTCGACATACATCTCCACTGTAGGTTCAGAGATTTTAATTACTTTGGTATCCATAAGAATCCCACGAGTAGCAAGGGAAAAAGTGTCCATCACGGCAGAGCCCCGCATACCATGACAAGGCTAAGTACGACGAGAGGGCGCCCGGTATCTCGAAGGTTCCGTTAGTGACAGCTGATAGGCTCAGTGTCATACAACCCGTCGGCACGGATACGCACACCTTGGATTTAAGCCATCGATGGGATATCATTTGGTTAGGGAAAAACAGCACCACGTATGATCCTGCTTTACCCATATCCAGCGGTGCTAACGTGGAAGCAGATACCCGATAGCCAAATTTGCCCAAAACCCCCCCACCCAATCAGCATCTGCTAAGGCAGAGCATAACCCAGCAGTGAGATAATGAACAAAGATAGCTAACCCCGCCAAGATATATCGATAAGTCTGATGCATTTGAAAATAAGCAGAAAAGTGACACGGCACCAAGAAAGTTAAGTTTCATGTTTTTTTTTCATAAAATGAAACTTAAACGAGGATAATTTGACGAGAATTGATTCACAATGAATACTGCCAAAAAGTCGTTATCCGTGATAATTGAGTGAATCATTTGGTAGGTATAAAGGTCTCGTTTTGCATAAAATGTATTTTTTTTTCGGATAAGCATCATTTCGGGAGATTTAAGTTAGCAAAAACTCATTTTTCCAAATGTATATAATTTCTTCATATTGTAGAACTATTCTCTTTCATTACATTACATTCAGTAGATTATGAGGATATTGGCGAATGAATGCAAGATTGCAGCACCAAAGTTGGCAGACACAGAACTACACATTTTGACATTAGATAGTTTCATTGCATTGGGATATAGTGAGCTAGGGCGTCCATGTGTATGTATTTTCATTTTTCTCAGTGGTAAGCATTATCATTTGTTTTATTCATTGTATTATAGTGAAAATAATACGGGGTTACAATGCTGTAAGGGTCTTAATTCGGGGTAAAGAACCTTACAAGGGGAGCCCGAGAACTAGATATGTCTGGTAGTTATATCGGTTGCCTCGGGCGCCAGTTTTTTTGAAAGTGGTATGCTCCACTTGCTTCCAGAACTTATGGTTCTTCGGAAGACCCTAGGGTAGCTATCAGTGGAGAAGGAATACAAAGTAACTGTATACAATGTACCCCCTTGTGTAAACCAGGGGTCAGATAGTTAGACTCTGGTAAAGTAATCTAAGAAAGGGTAGGCTTTAATTACTCTCCCTCAGGATATTCTGGATTACAAAAGCTACCTAACAATGCATTAATCTAGTCCTAATTCAGGTTATCTGGTTCAATAAATCAATTTACGATATAAAAATATACGGAGCTTTATTTATTCAGGATATACAAATAACAGCGAGCAATCAAAATAAATCTTACAAACGCAATACAGTTATAACAAAAATACATACAGCCTTAAGCCCAGGAATGAAATGACACTAAACAGCTGATTTCGTGAACGGAATTTAAAGCGAATTTGTTTCACCTGAACCGGAAGCAATTAGCACAAGTCCCAAATTATAAGAAAATAGAAAATCTAACTCAGATATGCAGGAAAAGCAGGGCGAAAGCATTAAACGGAAAAGCGGTGCCGGTGAGCTATTTAGGAGACCAGGATAAGTTCAATTCTCAGATTTTCATGTGTTAATGGAAATTAACTCTTACTACACGAGTTCACGTTATTCGGAATATCACAGAGGGCTGGTCCTCGAAAGAAACAATTACCCCCTGGGATATTAAGTTCAACCACGGTATCGGTTCTAATACGCGTTAATTCGAATATCACAGGAAGCTGATCCTCGAAAGAAACAATTACCCCCTGGGATATTAATTTCAACCACGGTATCGGTTCTAATACGCGTTAATTCGAATATCACAGGAAGCTGATCCTCGAAAGAAACAATTACCCCCTGGGATATTAATTTCAACCACAATATCGGTCTTAGTACGCGTTATTTCGAATATCACAGAAGGCTGATCCTCGAAAGAAACAACTACCCCCTGGGATATTTAGTACAACCACAATAACGGTCTTAGTACGCGTTATTTCGGATATCACAGAAGGCTGATCCTCGAAAGAAACAATTACCCCCTGGGATATTTAGTACAAGTCACGGTATCTGCAACGGGTTTTACTTTACGAGACAAAAATGAGATGAAAATAATCGAACAGAACTTACAGGTACTGGTAATCGGGTACAATAGATAGTTTAAGGAAAACAATGCTTACACTGGCTACGGCAACTAAGGGAGTTCGGTTAACGGCTGGAGCGCTCGCTTCACGCAGGTCGGCACGTTCAGATGTTAGGTTATGAGTTAGAAAAATGAAATCAAAACAAACTAGTTTAACGAAAATTAACTTAAAGAAAATATTCCGGAAAGTAAACGATAAAATCAAACTGGTGATAACGGTATGACCGGCAATTTCGGATTCAACCAAACTGGAAGAAAATCACGAACTGGAATTAAATCAATCGGAATAATAAAAAAAAAACTAAGCAGCACTAATAATCAACACGAATCGCAAGGTTAAGAAAAGAGAAAAGAATCAATCTTGAGGCTCCGGCCTCGGGGATATTTATACCTTCGGAAAATCATCTCAAGGACTGGCTTTTGATTGGTTGAAACTGGTCAGGTGATATGTGACCTTCCACTATTTTGCCGGTACTAGCGCAAAAAACCTGGAAAGCACGTGAAATAGAAGAAATGCGGAGAAAACGATTTTTCATATAAAACAGGAGTATAGGAATGATTCCCTATCTTTGCTAATGGTGTTGAACAAATTTGGTCTAGAAATATTCAGGACTAAACGAGTTATTTGCAGGTAAACATCTCCCTGATCTCAAGGTCATCTCAGATTTCTTAAAACGTATTTGTTTCAGTTATTTTCCTCCGCATTGCCTCTCAATTTCCTCAGAAGTCCCTGTGGGCATCATTAATCTAATCTGAAGTGAAAAGTAAACATGATAGTACTCTGGAGACACTCAGAAAGACTTCTCAGGTTCGGAATCGAATACTCAGGTTACAGGCTGTCCTAGGGCTTTCATAAACTTAGTTAACACATAATATATATCTGGAATTTCGGAATAACATCCTGGACAGGGTTTTCAGTATACAGGGTGTGTAATTTGGCAATTGAACTGATAACCTAGATTCAAAGCGGAATGACAGGTTAGTGTATTGTAGGGAGCAAAGGGTTGCCCCCTCAGGTTGAATACAACGTTTAGTAATGAAGGTAGCTGAAAGCGCTTCGTTACACACCCCTCCTACTTGCGGAAGAAAAAAAATTGGAGACTCGGCTGCAATTTTTTTTCTTAAAGAAAACCCTACAAAACAACAAAAGGAACAAACTTCTCCTGTACGGTAGGCTGGCAGTCCGGACGGGCGAAAGGACGGCTGGTTTCGGGGCAGGCGGAGGCCTGCTGTCGGGGCACGCGGAATGCCTGCTGGTTACGGGGCTGGTGGGTTCTATCTGGTCAGTCTGGCTCTTGCCTGGACAGGGTGACGCGATTCGGGGGTTCTCTGGGACCAAGACGGGTACATACCGGTGAGATGGTCTCTGGACTAACATCTCGGTGGTAGTCGATATCATCTCCGTGGTAGTCGGTAGCATCTTGGTGGTAGTCAATATCATATCCGTGACAGTCGGTATCATCTCGGTGGCTTCGGGTTCCTTGACAAAAAGGTCCATCGTCTGGTCGGGTTCGTTAAAGATCTACGGATTTCAAAATATTACGAGGTCGCGTCGTCGATGAACTGTTTTAGATCTTTGACGTGTACTCGATTACACCGCTTTCCGTTCGGGCCTTTCAGGTCATATACTACAGGGGATACAACGCGGGTGACGGTGAACGGTCCGGAGTATTTGGGAGCTAGTTTGGCAGCGTGTCCCCGGATGCCGGAGGAGAGGTTATGTTCTCTCTTCATCACCTTATCTCCAAGGTGGCATCTCCAATCCCGGTGTCTGAGGTTGTAGTAGTGGCTTTGCTGGTTGAAAGCCCGTGCCAAGTTCACTCGAACCAACTCGTGCACCTCTTGTAGCTTGGTCAGGTGGGTGGCCCAAATCTTCGGAGCGGATTCGGTTTCTTTTTCCGGGGTGTCAGGTCGATATACCGCTTTCGGTGGTTCCAACTCTCTTCCGAACATTAAAAATGCGGGACTGAAACCGGTGGAGTCGTGGCGGGCAGTATTTACGGCGAATTGGAGTTCAGGCAGGTACTGGTCCCATTTCCGGTGATCGTTCTCGCAATATTGGGCGATCATTGTTTTCACCGTTTTGTTGGTGCGTTCCACGGGGTTTGCTTGGGGCGTATACGGCGGTGTCAGGCGGTGTTTTATCTCAAGTTCGGTGAGGAGGTCTTCGAAGGGTTTACCGGTGTACTGTGTTCCGTTGTCACTGATTACGGTAGCCGGACGTCCAAATCTCAGGATGATATCCTCGTAAAATGCTTGGGAGACGGCTCTGGATGTTGCTTTTTGGAGGGGTCTGAGTTGTACCCACTTGGTGAACCTATCTTGGTATACGGCCAGGTAACAATTTCCTTTACTGGAACGGGGTAGTGGTCCGACTAGGTCGGTGGAGACCGTATCCCACGGTTTGGTGTTCAGGGATGGATGCATCTTGCCAGGCGGTTGTTGCTGCGAAACTTTGTACTGTTGGCAGGTTTTACAGCTCCGGACATAGTGAGCGATTTCTCGGAACATTCCGGGCCAGTAATACTTGTGCGTGATCCGGGCGGTAGTCTTAGCTATTCCCATATGGCCGGCGGTGACATCATTGTGGTTTTCTACCAGAACTTGTTGTCGGAGGGGCTTTGGGACGCAGAGCTTCCAGGGGTCACTCATACCCAACTCGCACAACTTGTTGGCATCCCAGAAGTGTCGGAATAATCTTCCCTCTTTGATGCAGAAATCTGGGAATGCTTCTGGATTTTTCTCCACTTCCGCTTTCTTCGTGCGGTACCAAGAACATTTTTCTCCGGCTGCTATGTCATCTGCAGTGGCACAGCATTGCACATCTATCTCCGGCTCTTCGGAACTGGAATGTGGTAACGGTTGACGGGATAAGGCGTCGGCGACTTTGTTCAGGATGCCTCGACGGTATTTGACTTCGAAGTCAAACTGCTGCAGGAACATAGCCCATCGGGCTATACGGCCGGCAGGACTCTTTATGGACTGTAACCATTTCAGAGACAGGTGATCGGTGAGGACAGTGAAGTGATAGCCTTCCAGGTAGGGTCTTAGCTTTTCTATGCTCCAGACTATAGCCAAGCATTCCTTTTCCGTTACGGAGTAGTTACGTTCAGGTCCGGTTAACATCCTACTCGCGTACGCCACTACTTTCTCCTGACCCTCTATGTCCTGGGTAAGCGCTGCTCCCAGTCCACAATCGGAGGCATCAGTTTGTAGCGTGAACGGCTTGGTGAAATCTGGACAGGTCAAAGCGGGAGCTTCGGTAAGGCTGGTTTTCAGAAACTCGAAGGCGGCATCTTCAGTTTCTGTCCATTTCCAACGGTTACCCTTTTTCAGAAGCTTGGTCAGTGGCGCCACTATCCCGGAGAAATTCGGTATAAATCTCCTATACCAGGATGCCATTCCCAAGAATTGGCGAAGTTTCTTCAGGGTGTTTGGGGCGGGCCACTGAACTATAGACTCTATCTTGTCTGGATCGGTTTTTATTCCGTCGGCGGTGACAACATGTCCTAGGTACTTCAGCGAGCTCAGACAGAACTTGCACTTCTCAGCATTGAGCTGCAGGTTAGCCTGTCTTAACTGGTGAAAGACTCGCTGCAGGTTGATCAGGTGTTCATCGAAGGTTTTGCTCAGCACAATTATGTCGTCCAAGTATGCAAAAGCAAACGGTTCCATTTCAGGTCCTATCAGGTTGTCCATCAATCTCTGGAATGTGGCAGGTGCTGAGTGAAGTCCAAACGGCATTACCCTAAACTGGAATAACCCTCTTCCAGGTACGGTGAAGGCGGTTATCGGTTTACTATCGGCTGATAGTGGTATTTGCCAATATCCCTGCCTCAGGTCTAGGCTAGAGATATATTTCGCTTCCCTCAATTTGTCCAGGATTGAATTGATGAACGGCAGCGGATATGCATCTTTTTCGGCCACATCGTTGACTTTCTGGAAATCGATGCAAAATCGGTGTTTTCCATCTTTCTTCTTCACAATAACTACAGGTGAACTCCACGGACTACTGGAAGGTTCGATGATGCCATCTGCCAACATCTTATCTACTTCTTCATTGATCACCTCTTGCATTCTCGGATTCTGCGGACGGTACCTTTGTTTAATCGGTTCTGTCGTTTTCAAACGAATACGATGTTCAACTAAAGGTGTGGGTCCCTTAATCGTCTCAAATGCCGGTAATTCATTGTCCAGGAATCGTTGCAGTCTACTGTGTTGCTCTGGTGAAAGATTTCGGCACGGTGGATCCTCAACCCCTATCGGACTGCAGGTAGTTTCCGGTTCCGGTTGATTTTCCGCTGCTCTGGTTCCGGGTGTTCTGCAGTTCAGGATTTTGTTCTGGTTTCTGGTTCTCTGGCTTCTGGTGTTTCTTCGGTTCTCTGGTTTCCTCTGGTTAGGAAGTTGTTGATTTCCGGGTGACCCCGGATTATTCCGGTTTCCGGATTCCCTATGACTGGGAAATGGACTGGTTCCGGGAAGCCCCGGATTTTTCTGGGTTCTGGATTTCCTATGTCTAGGAAGTGGACTGGTTCCGGGAAGCCCCGAATTTTTCTGGGTTCTGGAATTCCTGTGGCTAGGAATTGAACTGGTTCCGGGAAGCCCCGGATTCTTCTGGGTTCCGTATTTCCTATGGCTAGGAAATGGACTGGTTCCGGGAGGCTCCGGATCATTCTGGGATTCTAGATGCAGGTTTGGCGTCGGATCGGAAACTGGAGACGTATTTTCCTGGGAGCCAAGAACTGACACGTTCTTCTGGTTCCTATACACAAGGGCGGTTTGTAGATCGATGCTAAAGCCTTGTGTACGAAGTACATCCATTCCTATCACGATGTCTGCGGCTAGGCTGGGAATTATCAGTAATTCACAGGTGATCTCCTCGGTTCCAATCTTCATCGCGGGTTTAAAAACTCCGGTTACCTGGATGAGTGAACCATCGGCTTGTCGGGACTGGGCTACGGTGTTTGGGTATTCTTTATACCTATGTCGTTTGCAATAGTCAGCGACTCCGGTACTAGCAAACGACCTAGTAGCTCCAGTATCGACTAGGGCGGAGAAAACCATATCACCAATGGTTACTGGGATGAACGGCCGGTTATCGTCTGGTCGGGTTTTCGGTGAGTTTTCCGGGATATTTAGTTGCTGGAGCCGGCCTGTCCTCGGTTCGGGCGGGCTCCGGTCGAGTTTTCCGGCTGGGGGCAGGTACAATCCTTCGACAGGATCCCATCACGGCCACACCTTGAGCAGAAACGCTTGAAGGCATTCTGACAATCTGCTCGTCGATGCCCGGGCTGTCCACATCTCCAACAAGTATTGGTTCTGCTGTATACCGGTTGTCCGGGTGTAGAGGGTGGTGGCGACGTATTCGGGGTTGGGGGTAGAATGGCCCTCGGTGGCGGTCTACTGGTCCGGGGTTGACTAACTGGTAGCGGAACGACTGGCGGCGGTTGAACGACTGGAGGCGGTTCGGGGTATGATGTTCGAACAGGGGTGGTAGAAGTCGGGTTCCGGTAGTACATTCGGCGGATCTCGCCACGTAACTGTTGGAATTCCAAGATTAAGGAAATCAAGGATGGAACATCAAGGAAATCGTCTTTTCGGATGTATTGGCGGTAGTCTGGGAGGAGATTTCGGTATATCCAGGCTAATTCTTGGGCAGGTTCAAGACTTCCATGACGTCGGATCAGCGTCTGGATATCTACCACATAATCCATGGCGGACTCACTATCTCTTTGCAGTCTCCGGCTGATTGCGATTTCCAAGTCATCCTGGTATCCTACGGGGAAGTAGGATTTCCGGAAAATGTCCTTGAAGGTGGACCAAGAATTCCAAAATCTTTTATTGCAACGGTACCATAAAAGAACTCGGCCTTGCAATAATTCCGGCAGTACATCGAGCAATTGCTCCGGACGGGCTTTTTCGGCTTCCCCAATTTCTTCAAGTCGCTCCAGGAACGCCACTGGATCTCTGGTTCCATCAAAGTGTAGGTTCCAGTGATGCGTTTTGAGTTTGGCGGTTACAGGGACTGGCGACGGCTGTCGTGGTTGTCGCCTCTGCGGTTGTCTCGTTCGGTGACTGTCATTTGTGAAAGCAGGATTGACAGGTGGCACATCATTCTGTGGCGGGTCTGGGGGCACATCCGGATTGTTCACTTCTACTTCCGGTTGTGGTCCGGAAAATCCAGGAGGTACGGTGGGGTTGGTGGTTGTGGCGGAATCCCGGTGCTGAAGTTTGAGTCCAATCAGCTTGGGAAGTCCTTCCCTCAGGAACCACACCAAACGTTTCCGGAGTTCACTAACAGACCCCTCCGTAGGCAGTCCATATCTCCCTAGTTCCTCCTCTAGCTCGGGTTTCTTCAAGCGGTAAACCCACCCTACTCTGGGTTCCAGGGTTGCCAGGTACCCTTCGCTGGCTTCTCTGTCTGGATCAGGAGACGACGGTCTACTACTGGACTTTGAATGTTCTGGGGGGATGGACAGTTGATCCGGGATATCACAAGATGGTTTTTCTTGGGACATGGTTCTTTCAAACAGGTGTAGTCACTTCTTCCTTGGTTTTCGGCGGACCTGTCGGTATTCGGACGGAAAAAAGAAAACGGACGGACGGTCGGTCGGAACGAAAATTCAGGACAAAATATAGCGGCAATTATAGCGGTAGATGTTCGAATAAAAAGAAAACAATTGAAAACTAAAATAAATATAACAGGATCTTTAATCACACAGAGAATTAAAATAATCAGGAAAATTACAAAAATCAGGTATATATTTAAAACTCGGTTTGTTACAGGTTTTCCAATTTAGATTTATAGATCGCAGGTTTTCCTAACATACGGTTTACCTAACA
This sequence comes from Plagiodera versicolora, assembly GCA_037013635.1. Lineage (NCBI taxonomy): Eukaryota > Metazoa > Arthropoda > Insecta > Coleoptera > Chrysomelidae > Plagiodera > Plagiodera versicolora. The sequence continues at coordinate 1,640,001 of CM072991.1, read as the reverse complement.
GAGTCCCTGCTCGGGCGCCAATTTGTAAGGGTCTTAATTCGGGGTAAAGAACCTTACAAGGGGAGCCCGAGAACTAGATATGTCTGGTAGTTATATCGGTTGCCTCGGGCGCCAGTTTTTTTGAAAGTGGTATGCTCCACTTGCTTCCAGAACTTATGGTTCTTCGGAAGACCCTAGGGTAGCTATCAGTGGAGAAGGAATACAAAGTAACTGTATACAATGTACCCCCTTGTGTAAACCAGGGGTCAGATAGTTAGACTCTGGTAAAGTAATCTAAGAAAGGGTAGGCTTTAATTACTCTCCCTCAGGATATTCTGGATTACAAAAGCTACCTAACAATGCATTAATCTAGTCCTAATTCAGGTTATCTGGTTCAATAAATCAATTTACGATATAAAAATATACGGAGCTTTATTTATTCAGGATATACAAATAACAGCGAGCAATCAAAATAAATCTTACAAACGCAATACAGTTATAACAAAAATACATACAGCCTTAAGCCCAGGAATGAAATGACACTAAACAGCTGATTTCGTGAACGGAATTTAAAGCGAATTTGTTTCACCTGAACCGGAAGCAATTAGCACAAGTCCCAAATTATAAGAAAATAGAAAATCTAACTCAGATATGCAGGAAAAGCAGGGCGAAAGCATTAAACGGAAAAGCGGTGCCGGTGAGCTATTTAGGAGACCAGGATAAGTTCAATTCTCAGATTTTCATGTGTTAATGGAAATTAACTCTTACTACACGAGTTCACGTTATTCGGAATATCACAGAGGGCTGGTCCTCGAAAGAAACAATTACCCCCTGGGATATTAAGTTCAACCACGGTATCGGTTCTAATACGCGTTAATTCGAATATCACAGGAAGCTGATCCTCGAAAGAAACAATTACCCCCTGGGATATTAATTTCAACCACGGTATCGGTTCTAATACGCGTTAATTCGAATATCACAGGAAGCTGATCCTCGAAAGAAACAATTACCCCCTGGGATATTAATTTCAACCACAATATCGGTCTTAGTACGCGTTATTTCGAATATCACAGAAGGCTGATCCTCGAAAGAAACAACTACCCCCTGGGATATTTAGTACAACCACAATAACGGTCTTAGTACGCGTTATTTCGGATATCACAGAAGGCTGATCCTCGAAAGAAACAATTACCCCCTGGGATATTTAGTACAAGTCACGGTATCTGCAACGGGTTTTACTTTACGAGACAAAAATGAGATGAAAATAATCGAACAGAACTTACAGGTACTGGTAATCGGGTACAATAGATAGTTTAAGGAAAACAATGCTTACACTGGCTACGGCAACTAAGGGAGTTCGGTTAACGGCTGGAGCGCTCGCTTCACGCAGGTCGGCACGTTCAGATGTTAGGTTATGAGTTAGAAAAATGAAATCAAAACAAACTAGTTTAACGAAAATTAACTTAAAGAAAATATTCCGGAAAGTAAACGATAAAATCAAACTGGTGATAACGGTATGACCGGCAATTTCGGATTCAACCAAACTGGAAGAAAATCACGAACTGGAATTAAATCAATCGGAATAATAAAAAAAAAACTAAGCAGCACTAATAATCAACACGAATCGCAAGGTTAAGAAAAGAGAAAAGAATCAATCTTGAGGCTCCGGCCTCGGGGATATTTATACCTTCGGAAAATCATCTCAAGGACTGGCTTTTGATTGGTTGAAACTGGTCAGGTGATATGTGACCTTCCACTATTTTGCCGGTACTAGCGCAAAAAACCTGGAAAGCACGTGAAATAGAAGAAATGCGGAGAAAACGATTTTTCATATAAAACAGGAGTATAGGAATGATTCCCTATCTTTGCTAATGGTGTTGAACAAATTTGGTCTAGAAATATTCAGGACTAAACGAGTTATTTGCAGGTAAACATCTCCCTGATCTCAAGGTCATCTCAGATTTCTTAAAACGTATTTGTTTCAGTTATTTTCCTCCGCATTGCCTCTCAATTTCCTCAGAAGTCCCTGTGGGCATCATTAATCTAATCTGAAGTGAAAAGTAAACATGATAGTACTCTGGAGACACTCAGAAAGACTTCTCAGGTTCGGAATCGAATACTCAGGTTACAGGCTGTCCTAGGGCTTTCATAAACTTAGTTAACACATAATATATATCTGGAATTTCGGAATAACATCCTGGACAGGGTTTTCAGTATACAGGGTGTGTAATTTGGCAATTGAACTGATAACCTAGATTCAAAGCGGAATGACAGGTTAGTGTATTGTAGGGAGCAAAGGGTTGCCCCCTCAGGTTGAATACAACGTTTAGTAATGAAGGTAGCTGAAAGCGCTTCGTTACAATGCTGTTGTGAATGTGAATGGTTCAATCAAAATATATACAGGATTCTGATAATTTGTTTTGTCTTCATATTTGAATGGCAAGATTTAGTTTAGGGTACTTTGAAGGCACAAACACTTTCAGAAGTATTCATGAAGGTGAAGAAGTTTTGATTGCTGGACATCAAAATATCATGATCACAAGAAAATTGTTTTTGTAATGGAATGAATTATGAATTAATAGAATTTTTTTCCGATGTTTTTGGTGAGAAGTGCTGAATAAAATAGATAATGTGAGATCTCGTTTCAATTTTGTTGATACTTGAACAATATTATGCTCGACTGTGACCTTAACAGAATGTAAACAGAATTTCATCTATCTATTCGCGATATTCATGTCACCAGCTGAGGAAAAGCATGGGAAAAATATTGGAAGTTTGATTTTACCGATTCAGTGTTTTACAATATTTCAAATATTCAAATTCAGTAGAAAATCAACAAAACATAATCCCAAACACAAGAACTATATCAGGGTTTCTAGTTATTTTTACTGCCACTAGGTGGCGTATCGCTTATGTTCATTCGTCAATAGTCTATTTATTCTGGGTTGATACTTGTGAAGCGTCGCCAGATTGAGCCGTGATGCCACATGTTTTTCACTTTTCAGCGAACCGTTGAATGGTTCAAATGGTATAATGGACTGTTCTCATGCTAGGAATCGAATATTCATAGGAAATACACAATAACTACGTAATTAAGTGATAATTATCTTACAACATGTTATCTGTTCTGAACTGTCATTCTCATTTGATGGCTCTATATTTCAAAATCAATTATTGGCCAACTCGAATAGGTATGTTTCAGAAATAATTCAGGAGTTCAAAATTGCTTAATTTGTGGGAAAAAATAGTAGTGCATCTGCTCATGTGCAAGGTTTCCATATGATATATGAGGAAAACCCACAAAAACTCAAGTAACCACCATACATCTCTAAATGTATCTCAATTCATTATGTTTGTCCTCTTGATACTGGTTCTGCTGCTCATGTATCCTCTGGAACTGAAAACTAACAACTAAATACTATAATTTTGCATTAGTTGTTCTTATTCTCCAACCAAGTAGTAATACCTATATTTAGAGCAGCAGCCACTCTCTGTAATAATCATATTTTATATCCTATTGAATCATCATGAACTCTTTGGCGCTGCAATCTTAAATTCATTCGCCAATAGTACTTTAGAGCAGCGGTCGGCAACGCGTGGCCCTCGGACCGCATGCGGCGCGAGGCTCTCCTTCTTGCGGCTCGCGATTGCATCAGCATTCGATTACAAAATTTGGCAGTACTTACATATGCGAACAAACTTTTTCAATTATAAATTATAGGGAAAATAAATATGCTTCTCGTCTCACAGATGAGCATTTGAGAACCATTCTTAGAATTTCAACCACTAACATGACAGCAAATGGGCGAATAGCCACCCAAATACTGCCTTAAACGTCATACTGAGTTTTGTATTACTACCATATACTTTGAAGTTCTGGTTCAATTTTTTTTATCAATTATCAAATAATTCAAATTGAACTTTCTATGAGTTTTCAATATCTCCTATAATAACTATATCGGGACCTATATAGAATATAGATAGACAGCTACTAATTATCAGAATTATGTGCGGCCCCTCCTATCTCATTTTGTCACTATGAGGCCTGTTAAAAGGTTGCCGACGGCTGCTTTAGAGTCTTTGTTGAATAATTTTACTGATAACATTCCACAATGAGGATGCTTTACAGAGTGATTCACCTAATCAGGTCATTAGAAGTTTTCGACTAGGATAAAATTTGAAAATTGATTGTTTATTGTTTATATATCATTAAAAACATAACAATAATAATGCAATGGTGAACCTGCAGTGAAGGGAACCAAGTCCAATTTCAATAAAATTGTTACAGATGCTTCTGAACATGATTATAAACACCTAGCAATAAAAAATTGGAAAACCTGCAGCAAAGGGAACCATCTTCGATTTCGATGAAATCTTCACAGATGCTTCAGAACACGAATGAAATTTAGTGATAAAAATTTTTCCGCGGAAAAACCTCTGAACTTACTTACTTTCTTAGGAATGTTTAGGAAAATTGATCACAGTAAGATCTAACATTTTGATTGATATTGTATTCTCACGTTAAAAGTAGGAAATATTTTGAATAGACCAAGATATCGTTCATATGCCGTAAAATCAATTTCCACAAGAAATTTTAGGATGGAAAGCTGTGAAAATAGTCATGATTTGATATTGTATATTTTCAACTCAATATGTGGTGCAATAATTCAAATGTCAAATGAACATGGCGCGAAAGCGCCGTCGCAAGAACCGTGTCGAGTTACTTGTATTGTTAGTTATCCATAATTTTTTTCAACTTAGCAACGTGACTTTTTATGATGACAATGAACTGGTCATTTGACATTTCAATCATTGCACAACATATTGAGTTGAAAATATGCAGTATCAAATTACGAAAATGAGTATTTTCACAGCTTTCCATCATGAAATTTCTTGTTGAAATTGATTTTAGGGCATATGAACGATATCTTGGTCTATCAAAATTCTGTCCTACTGATAACGTGAGTACACTATCAATCAAATTGTTAGCTCTTACCGTGATCGATTTTCAGACATTCATAAAAAAATAAGTTAGAGGTTTTTCCGCGGAAACATTTTTATCACTAGGTGTTTTTATTTGTGTTCTGGAGCATCTGTGAACATTTCATCGAGATCGAAGATGGTTCCCTTTGCTGCAGGTTTTCCATTGAAGTGTGAAGTGGATATAGACTTGAACCAGAACAGATTCATTCTCAAACACCTGTGAATTCAACAATCCTCTTTTCAGGTTGTCGGACTAGCCAGAAGGAATGAAATCATCGAAAAACATGCTGAGAAACTCAAAGATAAAAAAGGAAAACTTCTTGCTGCGATGGTTGACATGACCAACGAAGAGGACATTAAAAACGCCTTCAAATGGGCATCAGAAAAAGTTGGTCCAGTCCACATTTTGGTGAACAATGCTGGAATTAATGACATAACCACTTTGATCGATGGAGATTCCGATAAGTGGAGGAACACTTTTAATGTCAATGTTATCGGTCTTTGTATCGCTACTAGAGAAGCTGTCAGGATAATGAGAGAAAATAACATCGATGGACATATTATTCATATCAACAGTGTTGCTGGCCACAAATGTATAGACATGCCCAATATGAATGTGTACTCAGCTACAAAATTTGGTGTTACTGCTCTCACAGAGACCCTCAGAAATGAGATAAACGCATTTAAACTTAGGATAAAAATCACGGTAATTTACAGATCATGATGACAAATACCGGGTGTTTCACAGTGGATGGAACATTAGAAGTATCTGGAGAACAGAAAGACACATCATCCCGAAAATTCGTGTGCGTGGATAATCAAACTTGCTTTATTCGTCTGAAATATTTTTACCAATACAGTGTTGCCGCTTGTACCAGAAAATAGTAGCTACTTTGTTATTTCAAATAGAACACCCCGTATATTATACAATTTTTGTAATCCTTATAAGATTATTCACAACTTTCCTACATAATTCTCTATACCTATCTGTGACGATTTTCGAGATAAAAATTATTTTGTCCAATTTTTGTGTAAAACCTGACCATAGAAAAATATAAATCTTTTCTCAATGCAAATTTACATAATATTGCAATTTGAGTAATAGCTGCATAAGACTATCAAGTATTCTGTCGATGAACTAGATCTCAGTTTCAGCACACAGGGAAGCTCAGAAGTGAGTGCCTTTCGGGGACTCATGAAAATGACTGAAACTCTGTTTTCTTAAATGGAACACCTTGTATATTATCGCTTATTTGAAAAGTTATAACATTTTTCAATTTAATTGAGTATACTTTCCCTATACCTATCTCGTACAGTTTGTTAGTTATGATAACTTATGTTATGAATTCGTCCTCAATAAAATTAATATTGGATAGTGATCTAGATAGTAGGCTATGAACTCATTCTGACAGAGAACTAACATATTCTTCGTATCGATAAAAATATTTTAGACGGATAGATTGATTATCCACGCCCACAAATTTTCGAAATGATCTGTCTTTCTGTTCTCCAGATACTTTTAATGTTCCATCCACTGTGAAACACCCTGTATAGTGCATTCATTTATTTCACAGTATTAGTGAAGCAATTATCATTTGGAAGATATATTTCCATGAAAATCATCAGCTCTTCATTCGCATATTTCTCCATATGAGAACTGAGTATCACTACAAATTGTATATGATGATAGGTTTCTATTATTCGATGCGCTTGAATCCAGTCCAACTTCAGTTTATTCCTCGTGATAATAATTTTGTTTCAGAGTATCAGCCCTGGAATAGTTGATACTCCCATTTTTACTGAGGATCTTCGTAAAAAGGATATATTCAAAGAACTATTGGCTACTAAATCATTGAAGCCTCAAGACATCGCGGATGGAGCTCAATATGTTTTATCAACACCCCCACATGTACAGGTAATCACAACATACATTCTATGAGTAAATATCATCATTTTCCAACGTTTCTTGTTTCAGGTACACGAGCTAACTATCAAGCCAGTTCATGAAGCGTTTTGAAATGGAGTTGTACCTTCTTTCAATTGAAATGATCACGAAATAACATATCAATAAATCAATTGTAGTATGACACGCTTGTATCATTTTCACCTGTATGTAACTGACTCTTTGGTCCAGCGCATGCGTGCACTTCAATACCTACTTACTCTAAGGTAGGGAATGCAAATCTCGTGAGTTGTTGAATAATGTGAGAGCGTTAATTCGAGATCTCGTTACATTGGAGTTATGTTTGTTTTTGCATATAATCATGATATTTAAATGAATTAAAGATAAAAATATTTGAAAAAATACAGGGTTATTGACTACTTCATGACAGGTTCATGGAGAACTAACAGAGGTATCAACTTGAAATTTTTGTGGCAGCTACATCTCAATGTGATCTATTTCCCTAAAATATCTTCAACTTCAGGTTAAACCAGAAGTGGTATCAACTTTGTTTTTTCCAAATAGAACACCCTGTTCATTCTTACATTTTCTACGTAGAATTCTGGATAGGTTGCATTTCAAATCGCTTCTCTATCGTGATTTGTTTCTGAGATATTCCATTTTCCTGAAATTTTTTGACAGATGGACTGACTGATTATAATGTCTATATTATCAATAGTTCAATCTCCGTGAACACATCGATAAAAGAGTATCTCATCAGGTACCCCTAACAGTTTCACAAAATATTTAACAGGGTGTTGAATATTTCAGTTCACTTTCAAGAGATTTCAAATTCCGATAACTTCCTCATTTCAAATAAAATAGCCATTAAATTATTACCTTATTCGACGTGAAATTTCATTTCCTATCGAATTATATAAGCATACCATGTTGCTGAAATGGATATTCACAGAAACATTAACAAGAATATGGAGATACGCTGATTTGTCTGTGTATTTTCACATATGAACACACTACACAAAAATTGATAACTGATGGATTCAGAAAAGTGGACTATGAGAATGACCTTCGAGGTCGCATAACCTAACGCTTCTCGATTTCTATTTCTGAGGTTTCATAACAAATTGAATTTACGAAATAGCTGATAACTCTAGGGATTCTCTAGAGCCAAAAAAATGCGTCTGTATTTCGCTAATTGTCGCAAGAAATTGAAAGTTAGACTACTGAAAGTGTCCGGAGAATAATTATGCAAATGTGTGTGTTATTGAATAAGTCATATAGTTTTATTTAATACCTTTGTGTTGTCCCTTTTGATTTTGTTTTTTTTTCTGCAACAGTAATAAACCAATTCACACTATTTTTACTCAAATGTTTTTTCTTAAATGTTCTCAATGCATTCAGTTCTAGATTATGTTCCAAATATATGTGATCAACTTTGTAAGGCTTGACAAGCATCTGCTCGTGAATTAATAAATAAATGAATTATGTGTTGTGGAACAATTACCGGTTTTGATTTATTCGTATATCTACGTATAATTTTTAATGCCATATTATTTGTTTCGTGATATGTTCGTATTGAAATATCCATAGATGAGGTGGAGATGTCACTTTTCAATTGAAATAACAAGACTTATACCGGGTGTTTCACAGTGGATGGAACATTGGAAGTATCTGGAGAACAGAAAGATAGATCGTTTCGAAAATTTGTGGGCGTGGATAATCAAACTTGTTCTATCCGCCTAAAATATTTCTGTCAATACAGTGTTACAACTTATATCAGAAAGAAGTAGCTACTTTGTTATTTCAAATAGAACACCTCATATATTATATCATTTTTGGAATCCTTATAAAATTCTTCACGACTTTCTCGCATAATTCATAATAATAAAAATTATTTTGTCCAATTTTTGTGCGAAACCTGACCATTGGAAAATATCAATTCTTTCCCAATTCAAACTTACGAAATATTGTGATTTGGGTTATAGCTGCATAAGACCATCAAGTATTCTGTCGATGAACTAGATCTCAGTTTCAGCATACAGGGAGGCTCAGAAGTGAGTGCCTTCTGGGGACTCATTGAAATGGCTGAAACTCCGTTTTTTTCAAATGGAACACCTTTTATATTATTACTTATTCGAAAAGCTATAACATTCTTCAATTTAATTGAGTATACTTTCCCTATACCTATCTCGTACAGTTTTTTAGTTATGATCACTTATGTTATGAATTCGTATTCAATAAAATATATATTGGATGGTGCTTCAGATAGTCGGCTATGAACTTCATTCTGACTGAACTAACATGTTATTCCTCCATTGTCATCCTGTATTCAAGTTGCATGGGTGTAAAAATACTAACAGAAAATAATTACTTGAATATGGTTTTGATGGATTCATTCATCATTTATGGTCAATGTAACAAGAATATCAGTAGAACATGCATAAAGTTTAATGAAAAGTATGCTGATTTACCTCGAATGAATTCGAGAAAATTCATGAGATTGAAGGGAAATTTCGAAATGCTTATATCATCACGAAAAGCTAAAAGTATCAAAGTCTAACATGTGTATTAATGGATCTAGGAAGATTTCAAAAACATTTCAAATCAGTGGAGAACGTTATCGTGGTTCATTTCTTCATGGTGAACTTTGTTAGCAGTTTCAGGGATACGAACTTATTTTTTTCCAAGAATGAATCCATCCGAAAAAACAGCATGCAAAACAATGAATCTAATAGACAACATAATTTCAATACACCATATAACTGATATACAAATTCTAAATACCTTGAATCTCACATTATTTGTATTTTCACACTTTTGACTCTAGAATCTTGCCAAGAATATCCTGTTCCATTCTGAAATATCCAGGTCTCATCAAGGAAAACAAATTGCCTCAAACCTTCATTTTTCAACTGAATGTACGTGATACGTTTCATAGCAATATTAGGTAACTCAGTCAATGGTTTCCATAAAATGTTGAGCAAGCTTCGATTTTAATGAATCCAATGTTATGTGTTCCTCTGCAATGAAGAATGTTCAACAACTGATAATATGTGATATGCACTGAATACTAACTGTTCATGTGTACAATATCCACAACTTCTTTCGTTGTATAGTCCGAAGTCCTAGGACGGTTTAGTTCTCAGCTTACCTTATGTGAAAATATGCAGATATTCCCTACACAGTTCAATTCCTACATTTGAAGCAGCAATCACTCTCTGTAATAATCTATTGAACCATTGTAAGATCGTGGTGAATGAATATTCATGAAGATTCTTCACTTACCTTTCGAACAAAATCCAATGAAAGTAAGGGGCTCCTGTTATCCCTTTCTCGTTTAGAATGTTCTAATGAAGATGCAAACATTTTTTGGGCATCTACACTCAATCCTCCCGGCATTTAGATAAGAATAAGATGAAATTAAGCTCTCAAGAGAACAAATTCAAAAATAACGATTGTAAGGTTATGGAAAAATCTCAACTTCGACTCCTGGTTTCGTCACAACTGCTAATACTCGGCGCATGTCAGAATTGTCAGCTATTTTTGGGTTTTTAGAATAGAATAGAATAGAATAGAATAGAATAGAATAGAATAGAATAGAATAGAATAGAATAGAATAGAATAGAATAGAATAGAATAGAATAGAATAGAATAGAATAGAATAGAATAGAATAGAATAGAATAGAATAGAATAGAATAGAATAGAATAGAATAGAATAGAATAGAATAGAATAGAATAGAATAGAATAGAATAGAATAGAATAGAATAGAATAGAATAGAATGGAATAGAATAGAATGGAATAGAATAGAATGGAATAGAATAGAATAGAATAGAATAGAATAGAATAGAATAGAATAGAATAGAATAGAATAGAATAGAATAGAATAGAATAGAATAGAATAGAATAGAATAGAATAGAATAGAATAGAATAGAATAGAATAGAATAGAATAGAATAGAATAGAATAGAATAGAATAGAATAGAATAGAATAGAATAGAATAGAATAGAATAGAATAGAATAGAATAGAATAGAATAGAATAGAATAGAATAGAATAGAATAGAATAGAATAGAATAGAATAGAATAGAATAGAATAGAATAGAATAGAATAGAATAGAATAGAATAGAATAGAATAGAATAGAATAGAATAGAATAGAATAGAATAGAATAAAATAGAATAGAATAGAATAGAATAGAATAGAATAGAATAGAATAGAATAGAATAGAATAGAATAGAATAGAATAGAATAGAATAGAATAGAATAGAATAGAATAGAATAGAATAGAATAGAATAGAATAGAATGTATTCGTGCAGTACATACATAAAAATGCTTGCTTACTTACGTCAACATACATAATAATATGAATTGAAACCGACATAACAAAATACAATGTATAGTGAATATGCAGTCAATGAACATTTCTTGGTACCTCAAAAACGAGGAAAGACGTAAAATACAGAAATATAGCAATATAAAATTATATTCTATCAGTAAACAGGCAACGAATTGAAGAGTCGAAATGATTAAAATATTCTTCGAATGTGTAAAAGGCATTTTGTGAAAGGAAATTCTACATTTTTATTTTTAAAGTGTTCATGTCAAGAGTCTGAAACTCGTTAGGTAACACATTAAAAAATTTTAAAGATAGATATAAATAGGAGGTTTGCGATTTACTTAATCTATATTTGGGTAGCCTTAAATTAGTTTTGGCTCTGGTATCATGGTAGTGTATATCCTGCATGGTTGTAGATATACTATGGCAGAAAATAATTACTTGAATACGGTTTAGATGGATTTATTCATCATTTATGGTCAATGTCACAATGATATCAGAAGAACATGCAGAGAGTTTAATGAAAAGCATGAATTCGAGGAAATTCATTAGATTGAAGATAAATTTTGAAATGTTTTTGAAATCTTTCTAGATGCATTAATACACATGTTAGATTTTGATACTTTTAGCTTTTCCTGATGATATAAGAATTTAAAAATTTCTCTTCAACCTAATGAATTTTCTGGAATTCGTTCGAGGTAAATCAGCATACTGAGCCTCCCTGTATGCTGAAACTGAGATCTAGTTCATCGACAGAATACTGCAGCTTTAACCCAAATTGCAATATTTTGTGAGTTTGTGTTGGGAAAAAATGTATACTTTTCAATGGTCAGGTTTTGCACAGAAATTGGACAATATAATTTTCATCCCGAAAATCGTCACAGATAGGTATAGGAAATTATGTGGAGGAATCTTATAAGGATTCCAAAAATGATTGTAACGAAATGATACGCCAATGGCTTGGCCACGCCCACTCCAGGTGACGCGGATCATGAACGTTCGAGATGCGAGGTCTGAAATGTTCGCGTGCCGCCAGGAAACTTCTGGAGAAGCGTGCAGGTATAAAGCTCCGCGGACAGAGGCGCAGGCAATCAGTTGATAATCGAGCATTGTAAATAAATCGTGTTAGTGGAAATAAAAGTGTATATAAATCGAACCCAGTGTTTTAGTAAAGAGAAACGTTACAGTGGTGTCAGAAGTGGGATTAAAATTAAAAAATAAATAGTGAAAGACATTGAACTTGTGTAGTGAAAACAGGACATTTTTGATCGATTGTTTAGTGCGATAATTTTTGTTTTCGGTACTGACTATTTGGCATCATAAATAAACCAAAATGAAGTTGAAAGACCTCTCAGTGAAACAATTGCGTGAACAATTGGAGGAACGTGATGCCGATAGTAGTGGAACTAAAAAAATCCTACAAGAACGATTGATTGGTGTTCTTTCGGATAATGGAGATGATCCAGAAACGTTTGAATTCCTGTCGGCGGATGAAGTCATCATGTTAAAAATGGAAGAAACTTCTAGAAAGATAGAAGAAGCTTCTAGAAAAAGTGATGCAAAATTGGAAGAAGTTTCCAGAAAAAGTGATGCAAAATTGGAAGAAGTTTCCAGAAAAAGTGATGAGGAACTGTAGAAATTGGACAAGAAATTCGATGGAGTTTCTGCAAGAACTGATGAGAAATTCGAGAAAGTTTCTGACATGATCAATGAAATTTCGAAAAAGAACGACGAGCGATATGAAGAAGTTTCTAGAACATTCGACGAAGTGCATAAAAACGTAGATGGACTAGAAGAGAAAATAAAGCAGCTGGAATGTCTGATAACTGAGTGTGGCTCAGCAGTACAAGCACCAACTACTGATATGGATAAAACCGCAGTAATTACAGGTCAGGAAGTTAAAGAGGAATGGACAAAAGAAGAAACAAAACATCATTTGAGATTCAAATTGCCTCCGTTTGATGGAAAGTCATCTTGGTCCGTATACCTCAGACAATTTGAAGCCATCGCTACGGCCAATAAATGGACTCAAGAAGAAAAAGCTGTTTCCTTGACTGCGGCTCTAAGAGGTGATGCTGCGGATATTTTAAGATCGATTCCTATAGGCCAAGAAAAATGTTATCAAACATTGTTCAACCGACTCGAGAAATGCTATGGAGATGCCCATCTGCAACAGGTTTACAAAGCACAACTACGCAGCCGAATCCAACGTGCAAGTGAAAGCTTGCAGGAATTTGAAACAGATATTGCTCGAATGGTGCGTCTAGCCTACCCTGAAGCTTCAGATAACATCTTGGAAGAAATAGCCGTTGACATATTCGTCAATGGATTGAGAGAGAGCGAAATACAGAAAGCTCTACGATTGGCCAGACCGAAAGTATTGGCTGAAGCACTTGCTATTGCTTTGGAGCATGAAACGGCCAATCAAACTTCCAAAGGTCATCAAGTTAGAACCATTGGCGAGAAAGATGAAGAGAATGATCTGGAAGATATGGTTCGGAAAATTATCCAGAAGACGATGCCCAAGGTAAACGAGATCCCAGATGCTGGAATTGTGGCGAATTAGGTCATCTTCGTCGCAATTGCCAGAAACCCATACAGCAGTCGGTAAACTTAAACAGGTCGACATGAGGGGGCGATCGTCGACCTTGAGAATTGAAGCCCCTGTAGTTACCGTCAACGTAACATCTTCTGGTGGAGCCCATAGCCTGTATGTTGATGGTCGGATTGACGGAGAGAATGAGTTGTTCTTGATAGACACTGGTGCAACAAGAACTATTGCACGACCGCAAATAGTGAGAGATCATTCCAGAATGTCGCCAGCAACAGCACACCTCGGAACGGCGAACGGTGAAAGGAGAAAAGTCTATGGCGAAGTTAATGTTCCTGTCTCCATTGGTAAAACCACTATCAAGCACAACATACTGGTCGCTGAGATTTCTGACCAATTAATCTTGGGTATGGACCTTTTGAGGAAACTTGGAGCCGTATTGGACGTACACAGAGGAGTTCTCAAGGTCGAAGGTGAGGAACTCCCCTTTCATGAAGACAAAGAAGATGTAGTCCGTCTACTAACTACTAGTGATGTAACTATACCCGGCCATAGTGAGAAAATTTTAATGACCAGTCTCGAGGGATACTGTAGGAAAGGAAGTCTGAGGATGGTCGAAGAAGTGGGCAATAATGAGTTCTTGACTGCGAAAGCTCTAGTGAGGGTTGGAGATGTAATTCCTGTTAGAGTTATGAATGTGAAAGAAACTCCCATCGGGCTGAGCCGAAGAAATGTGGTAGGACAGTGTGTTCCTGTTTCGTCGATCCGTTGTGTGACTACAACCGACCAACCACCGAAATCTGAGAACCCAAAGGAGCTTGTAGACACCGTCATTAATACTTGTCAAGATCTGGACAGAGAACAGACCCGTCGAGTGAGAGCCATGCTTGAAGAATTCCAAGATGTGTTTGCCATCGATGAAAATGACAAAGGAAGAACCAGCGTCGTGACCCATAAAATCAATACTGGGGATGCTCAGCCAATAAGACAGCAACCGAGAAGACTTCCGTGGGCAAAGCGGGAGGAGGCGGAAGAAATTATCAAGGATATGGGCAAACAAGGTGTTATAGAACCATCGAATAGTCTGTGGGCCTCGCCAGTTGTCCTTGTGAAGAAGAAGGATGGTTCCGTACGATTTTGTATTGACTATCGCCAACTCAATGCAGTTACTAAAAAGGACAGTTATCCCTTACCCAGAATTGATAACAATTTGGATACTCTTTCCGGGTCCCGTTGGTTCTCTACCCTCGATTTGAAAAGTGGCTACTGGCAAGTAGGAATGGAGCCTGCTGATCGGGAGAAAACAGCTTTCTCGATAGGATCAGGTCTTTGGCAATTCACGGTCATGCCTTTTGGGCTATGCAATGCTCCTGCCACATTTGAGAGGTTGATGGAGGCAGTTTTGAGGGGGCTAACATGGCAGACATGTTTGGTGTACCTGGATGACGTAATCGTAGTTGGAAGATCATTCGACGACCATTCCAAGAATCTGAAGGAAGTGTTTCAACGATTACATGAAGCCAACTTGAAACTCAGCCCCAAGAAATGTCACATATTTCGGCGAGAAGTTAGATACTTGGGCCATATCGTATCTAGTGATGGTGTAACAGCCGATCCCGAGAAAATAGAAGCAATTCGAGGATTTCCTTGGCCTGTGTACGTATTACAGGCGTTTCGTCAAAAGGTTTGCTCACCTCGCTAAACCTTTAACAAAGCTAACGGAGGAGGGCAGAGAATACATTTGGGATGCAGAATGTCAAAGAGCTTTTGAACAGCTACAAGGAGCTCTTACCAATGCACCGATACTGAGTTATCCCAGAGAGACTGGAAAATTTGTTTTGGATACGGATGCAAGCAATACTGCTATAGGAGCTGTCCTTTCTCAGCTTCAAGAGGGACAAGAAAAAGTAATTGCTTACTTTAGTAAAGCCTTGTCTAAATCAGAGAGGAACTACTGTGTTACCAGAAGAGAACTCCTAGGCGTAGTGAAGGCCTGCGAACATTTTCACAAATATTTGTATGGCCGAAAGTTCCTTCTTCGAACCGACCACGCAGCCTTGAAGTGGCTTCTGCAATTCCGTAATCCAGAGGGTCAAGTAGCAAGGTGGATAGAGCGGCTGCAGGAATATGATTATGACATCGAACACAGGGCAGGAAAAATCCATCAAAATGCTGACGCTTTATCAAGAAGACCATGCAGTGAGAATTGCAGCCATTGTTCGAAGCTAGATGAACGACTTTGCCATATTCGAAGAACTACCATCGAAAGTGATAATTGGCAGCCTCAATAATTACGAGCCGCTCAAGAGAACGATCCGTGTCTGAAACGTGTTCTGGGTTGGAAGCTTCAAGAGGAAAGACCGTCCTGGCAAGATATTAGCGCATGTAGCCCAGAAGTAAAATCGTATTGGAGCCAATGGGATTGTCTGGTACTGAAAGATAATCTTCTGTACAGAAAATTTGAAAACGAAGATGGTACGGAGTCCAGGTTGCAACTGGTTGTACCTAGGAGTAGAGTGTCGGAGGTATTGCGTCAGTTACACGATGGTGCTTCTGGAGGACACTTTGGAATTACGAAGACTTTACAGAAGGTTCGAGAGCGGTTCTATTGGGTGAACTGTAAAGAAGACGTGCGAAGATGGTGCCGGAAATGCGAGTTGTGTGCAACGGGCAATGGTCCAGTTGGTAGTCCAATGGAGAGAGTAGCTATCGACATTGCTGGTCCATTTCCAGTAACAGATGCTGAAAATAAATACATCCTAGTGGCCATGGACTATTTTACGAAATGGACTGAAGCTTATGCGATCCCTAATCAAGAAGCTTCCACAGTTGCCGATGTTCTGGTCGAAGAATTCTTCAGCCGATTTGGTGTTCCTTTGGAGATCCACTCAGACCAAGGACGAAATTTTGAATCGGCTCTCTTTCAGAAAATCTGTCGAATGATTGGTGCTGAGAAGACCAGAACAACACCCTTGCACCCTCAGTCGGATGGAATGGTTGAGAGGATGAATAGGACCATGGGCAAACATCTTTCCAAGGTCGTATCAGAACACCAGAGGGATTGGGACCAGTGTATTCCTTTGTTTTTGATGGCCTACCGATCGGCTACCAACGAGACTACTGGCCAGACCCCTGCCTGCTTGATGTTTGGAAGTGAAATCCGTTTGCCATGTGATCTGGAATTCGGCTGTAAACCCTCGGAGGAGAATGTGGCCGGTGAAGGCTATGCGGACGAATTGAAGCTGAGGATGAACGACATCCACGACCTTGCCCGACGGAATATGCAGATAGTCAGTGATCGGATGAAGAAACACTATGATTCCCGTTCCGCGAAGGGGACCTTCGAAGTAGGTGATCTTGTCTGGCTATATAATCCACGACGACGTCGAGGCTTTTCTCCTAAGCTCCGAAGACAATGGGAAGGCCCGTATGAGATCAAGAAGAGGATAAATGACCTGATTTATCGAATCGGAAAGCTGCCAAGAGGGAAGCCGAAAGTTGTTCACATAAATCGTCTTGCACCATATGCTGGCTCGAATGACGTCGAAGAAGCAAGAACTCTTCAACAAGTACCAAACGGTGACGACTTCCAACCGAGTTACACCGAATTCATGTCGGATTACGCAAGCAGGGGGAAGATCAGGCTTGGCGTGACCGTTGAGGTCCAGCAAGATCTTTTCACAGTTCCAGAAGATGTTTCCATTGCACACTGCGTCGCTCAAGATCTTCGAATGAGCAAAGGAATTGCAACAGTCTTTCGCAAGAAGTTCGGCCGCCTGGATGAATTGCGAGATCAAATGCCCAGAGTAGGAAGAGCACTACGACTAGAAGATGGCAACCGATCCTTATTCTACCTAATAACTAAGAAATTATCGATAGAAAGAGCAACCTACGAGAATATATGGTACGCGTTAGTAGACCTAAGGAAAGTCGTCTGCCATTATGACATAAAGAAATTGGCTCTACCTAAAATTGGCCATGGGTTGGAAAACCTGGACTGGACTGGAAGATCGTGAGGAGCATGATAGAAGTCATTTTTCGAGACACAGGCATACAGATCACGGTGTGCTGCTTTAACCCGAAAAGAGTATGTCCCTCAAAGACGATCGACTGTTATTTCTTTCTCCGAGGGTTCTGCAGGGCCGGAAACACCTGTAGCTTTCGCCATCAAGAGCCGACGTCAGGGGTTGCCACATGGAGAATTTCTGATCGGGGCGATCAGAACTAAGGAGGGAGCAGTGTAACGAAATGATACGCCTATGGCTTGGCCACGCCCACTCCAGGTGACGCGGATCATGAACGTTCGAGATGCGAGGTCTGAAATGTTCGCGTGCCGCCAGGAAACTTCTGGAGAAGCGTGCAGGTATAAAGCTCCGCGGACAGAGGCGCAGGCAATCAGTTGATAATCGAGCATTGTAAATAAATCGTGTTAGTGGAAATAAAAGTGTATATAAATCGAACCCAGTGTTTTAGTAAAGAGAAACGTTACAATATAATATACGAGGTGTTCCATTTGAAATAACAAAGTTTCTATTACTTTCTGATACAAGCGGCAACACTGTATCGATAAAAATATTTACGACGGATAGAGCAAGTTTGATTATCCACGCCCACAAATTTTCGAAATCATTTGTCTTTCTGTTTTCCAGTTACTTCTGATGTTCCATCCACTGTGGAACACCCTGTATAAATAATACAGAGCCAGGGCAAACAAACATAGGCATCACAGAAGCAACATTTCCGAAAAAATGTTCTTTGTGCGTGATATCGGCTAATCTTAACAATAAATGAGTAAGTAAAATAAATAAAATAGCAAATGAAACACAGTGCATATATATAATTGAGTGGTAACTGTAAAGTTCTTAATCATTTATGATGTGATGGAAGGTCTTTCTATATAAAAGATTTGAGACATTTTTTAATTTATTTTTTGAATTTCAATTTATTGCAACAATCGATGAATTGTATTTTTTCTGGTAGTATGCTTCAAATCTTTGGGCCAATGTAGTTGCAGTGCCTTTGCCCTATTAATTATACATCTTGGAGTTACGAATGTCTTTTCTTCGCCTCTGGTATTATATTGATGCTCGATTGGTTCAATTTCAATTTTATTTTCGTGAACTCTCATTATTATTCTCTGACTAAATAGTTGTCAGGTATCCAGGACATTACTGTCCTTGAACAGTTCATCGTTTGAGAACGTTCCTCCTTTATCTAATATAATTTTCAGATTTTTTTTCTGTAGGTGTCCAGGCATCTCAAGCGCGTATCCCTAACTCTTCCCCAACCTATAATGCCATAAGACAATTGTGACTGAACCAGGCCATAGTATACAGTTGTTAGATAAGGAATTTCTAGCCATTGTTTTTAAATTTTTGAAACGAGACAATAACCCTCGCAATTTTCGAGTTAGGTATTGTATGTGTCCCATTTAAAGTGTCGATCGATTATTGAACCTAGATATTTAATAGATGTACTTTCGGGAATCGTCAAGGTTTGATTGATTATTAATAGCCGCATGTCTGGTAGCTTGCTATTGTAAGACGTGAATGGTAAGTGTTTTATTTTCTCTGCGTTCAACGTTAATTTGTTGAATTGAAACCATTTCAAAATATTCTTGAAATCTCTCTCTGATTTTGTTTTGTGGTCATGCCACGTGTCCCCTTTATAGAAAACTGCTGTATTATCTGCAAAACTATTTTCAGTAAGCTACTGATGTATATAATAAACAAGATAGGTCCCAAGATCGTACCTTGGGGAACACCGTAAGTTACCGTGCTTGAACTACTTCTATTTCCATCAATGTCAACTATCTGTTTACGATAACACTCATATCCTAGGAAGCTGTCGCTGCGGACCAACGTTATATATTCATGACAAATTGCTTATTTTATTATTCTGTTCGGACATATGTTCTCTGCTACTTGTATCATTCGTATTAAAAAAAATTTATGAAAACCTCTTTCAAATCTTCGAAAACAAAATTTGTAACCCCACTGTGAGATTTTTGGGAGTATACATAAATGACAGAATGATATGGGCAACACAAGTGGAACATTTATGTAATGAATTATCATCTATAACATGCCATAAGAGTACTAAAACGCATTGTTGACCGGAATACACTGCTAACAGTCTATTATGCAAGTTTCTATTCAAGAATGAAATTTGGCAAAGCGACATGGGGAGGTGGCCCTGAGCTGAGTAGGGTTTTTATTTGCAAAAAAAAAAAGTGATGAGGATAATTTTTAATCTGAGGGTAAATGGCTCATGCAGAGGAATATTCAAGAGTAATGGTAACTCTACCAGCAGTGTATATATATGAAAACATAAAGTTTCTCGCCACACACGAAAGTTACTTCAATAGTTTCCGAACCACCCACGAATACAACACCAGATCTAAATACAACTACAATTATCCAATTCATAAAAAGAGGATTTTCGAGACGGGTCCATTATACAATGTCATCAAGTTTCATAACCGGCTTCCTGAAGAAATCAAAAATATTAATATTACAAAGGAAATGTTAAAATCGGTGCGAAACCACTTGTGTGTGGTGGAGCCTTACTCGGCCAGGGATTTTCTCTCCATATTTTAATCTTTTATATACACATTCAAATGTGAACTGTATACAATCATTTAGATTTTATAGAATTGCTCTGTCCAATGTTTTGTTTCGAATTGATTGATCTTGTGTTGTTCCTTATTTTTCTATTTGTATTGTATTGCAATGTATTGTATTGTATGTATGACTTACTTCTCAGACTAGTGATAAGATTATTTTGTCAGTACAGTCATTCAAAGTTGGGCGAAATGTCGCAATATTTGGTGTGGTATGTGATATTTCCTTTCAAGCTGCACCAGTTGGCTTGACATTGTAAGAATGCGTTACATTATTGAGCATCCCATTGCAAAAAAAAAACAAGTGGAGATTTGTATCGACAGGAGTGAAAGAACTGTAACAGGATGCAAATTTTCTCGATTCATATCAAATGTCAGTTTTTTTCTATTTTTCGGATAACTATTATAGCTTGGTCCATTGCCCGATTCCAACTTGACGTCGCCTTCTGTAACACCCTGTATTTCTTTCAAAATTGTAGGAATCCCGCACACAAAAATAACTGAATCCCATTAAACGCTCCTAGTTACCAAACAACTAAATATTTTCATTTGTCAACATAATTTAATGAGATTCTGAAAATGGTTCCACTCCTCGTAATAATCAGCTGCTAGTGGATTTTTTTATGATAAAAGACCGGAGTTTCGGTTCATTTAGCATTTTTCATGATAAGGATGTTTGTTCAGATGATAAAAATACAATGCAAAGCGGTAAATATATATTTCCATATTCAAGATTTTATCGACCCTGAACGATGCATAATTCAAAGTGAAAAAATGTTATTCGACCTTGGAAAAACGTCTGAGACTTCTTCATAGCGAACTGATGAATTGGTAATTTTTTTAAGTTACTAAACTTTATCCACCATATTTTCCAACGGTCTCCTAAAACTTACAATCACTCCAGCTTTCACCAATATTTACGCAATAGCAGCCCCAATTTCAGAACTGGCTCCAGTCACAACAGCTACTTTTCCAACCCATCTATCCATGGACAGAACCATTTCTTTCCTTTTCAAGCCAACTGCAATTCGGTAAGAACGGAACAATGAGAAATTCTAGCAATCTTCGATTTTTGTTTCATTTTCATTAACGTAATCAGCGAATGAAATACAACTATTTCCCCTCTTCAACTGAATTTTTAGCTCCAGTTATAACGAAGTTGGCAATATTGCCGACATTAGTTTGAAAACCCTGTATTTCCAATTTCGAAATTTTTTGAGAACAATTTGAAACTGAATCCAATTGAATCTTATTCTGTCTCATCGTGTGAATACAAATATTGCTTTTTCACTTCAATTATTATAGATAGAAAATAGATTGAAATCTCCCCAGTAGTAAAATTGAATTATTTATACTTCACTGCTCGAAATGTTAATTAAGCAATTACATAATGATAACGTGGTTAGGTTTCATTGAACAATAGATTGTCTTGAATTAAAGATTCGAATAAAAATTTGCATAACGGACGACTGGACTAATATTCAAGTTTCAGAAATTAGTCACTACTAATTTCTGAACCCATTAAATCCTTCAGGTGCATGATCATAAACTAAATGTCAGGAATTTCATGTGTTCTATACAATGACATCAATACTGACAAAATTCAATCAGATCAATAATTTTCATATCCAAACCGTTTCTTGTGTCTGTAGATGAACTTTGGCATATGGGAACTAAGTACTGAGTACTACTGAATTCCTGGCGTCATTTATTATTATTATTATTATTCATTGTTAGTCCAGTTTACATATTGGTTAACAATGCTGAAATTCATGAAAAAACTTCTTTGATAGATGGGGATTCTGATAAGTGGAGGAACACTATAACTGTCAATGTTCTTTCTGTTTGCATCGCTACTGGAGAAGCTATTGAAATCATGACAGATTATAACACCGATGAACGTATTATTCATATCAGCAGTGTTGCTGGCCACAAATGTATGGACCAACCCAATATGGATGTGTTCTCAGTTGGTAAATTTGGTATCACTGTCCTCACAGAGACCCTCAGACACGAGATAAATGCTCCAAAATTGAAAATTGAAATCACGGTATTTCATAGGTGTAATTTCAATCAACTCGATCCTAAATTATATTTAATATAAAATACATGTAAAACTCAGCTTTGCTACAGTTATACAAGTTTGGGTTTTCGAATATATTTTAGACGTCAGATAGTTGCACTTTTGAATAAGGAAACAAGGAGAAGGACAAGTTTTTCGGGAATCTGGTCTATAACAAATCAAATTCCCGATACGAGAATGTTCTAGAAAACGAAATGTTCCTTTGTTTTGAAAGTTTATGAATTGTCTACCCTGCCCTGTTGAGGGCCTATTTTGCATTCAACTGTTTCACCGAATACAAACGCGTACACGTATACAGTTCAAGTTTTCTGATACAATCATCGCGAGTAGTAGTGAACAACAGTTGAGTTTGTAAATATAGATATGAAAACTATATTTCGCGTATCATTCATTTACCAATCAGGGGTGGACCTTCAAGAAACCGTATACGTGTACAACACAGGTTTCCAGTTCACATTCTCATACACAAACATTCTGGTCTTTCGATCCAGATAGTCCACAGCACGCACCCCAACATAGTGCTTCGCCTTCATAAAAAAACGTTTGCAGTATAGTTTCCTCACGACAATTATGTTTTGAAAAAGATAATTACATGACAACTGATACTTTTTGACGTTTGACGAATCTGTGTGTACTCTTTGTTGTAATTTACGCTAGTAACTTTCAAAACAACTATCCAGTGTTATCTGATGAAAATCAATGAAAATATGCCGTACACATTCTTGAAGTGTCTCCATTATTATTAACATGAAGAGTTGGTTGATTTCCGAAGTCAACATTTCAAGATTTGATTGAAACACACACTGAATCAAAAAGTGACGTGAATACAACAAAAATTTGTTATATCGTTGCAATCATTTGATCAATTTTGGTCCAATGTAAGATTTCATCACTATAATGAATGCTTCATTAATAAGTGATTCGTATTTACGATATGTAAATGAATTATGTTCATTGCTCTGAAATAAGTTTTCATCTTCAGATGAAATTGAACTAATGCATAGAGATATAGACTATTTTCTTAATGTAAATGAATCTCAATCATTGTGTAATGAATTGATTTATCGTATAATAATTATATTCGTTATAAACAAATGATATTGATAGTCCAAACTTGAAATATTTAGGCCATTACACAGTTCATTTGTCTCCTTCATTTCAGAGTATCAGTCCTGGGATAGTTGATACTACTTTTTATCCACAAGCAGTGCGTGAGCATGAAATTGTCAAGGATATCTTGGCAAACATATCCTTGAAACCTAAAGACGTTGCTGAAGGAGATCAATATGTTTTATCAACACCTCCTCATGTACAGGTTGTTGATATAGTTCATCTCGAAATTTCTATTCTCAACTTATCGTGTTTTTTTCAGGTACATGAGTTGCTTATCAAGCCAGTCCATGAGGCGTTTTAAATAAACTTCACCATTGTCGTTTTGAGAATGGTCACGTCATTTGTAGTAGTTACTAGTACATGTAGTTCATTCCGAGTATTTTCACTTGTTATATCACGAATGATCTTAGAATAATAATAAATGAGCATATAGTCATCATAAAAGTCGTATCATTACTAGGATTATATTGCTTCAACTCTAACGATCGAAAAATGTCCACTTCGTCTTGAAAAAATGATCATGATCATCAACATGTTGAGAAGATTTTTGAAAAATAAGGGAAATTTTTCGAATTTGAAATTGATGTTGTAGTGATCAAGATTTTCATAAACAAGCTATTTTTATTGAAAGAGGGAATCGATAAAGTGGCCACCTCGATATCCGGGCACAACTTCTCTGACTACTTCTTGTATACCTTGGTAGAAAGACCAATGACTTTCTTTAACACTTATTTGTAGATCCATATGGTTAATATGAGAAAGAATTTCTGTGGCACACTATACGCTGTCCGTTTTTCGTTTGCGGATCTCGCTTATTTTAAGGGATGAGAAGTTAGTTTATTTGAGGCGTGCTAAATGATAATCTGAACATAAATCGAGAATATTCTCGATATTTTCGGAGATATCGCCAAAAAAATTTTATGAGGAACATTAATGAATTTCGTCAGTGGATTGTAACCATTCTCAAATACGGTGTTATAAAAAGGGATCTGTCAAGAGCTATTGCAAATCTGCGGAAAGAGTAGCACTGTGGTTAGAATTAGGAGATGAGCAATTCGAAAATTAACAGTTTTTTCGCTTAATAGTGAAACACTCGGAGGGAAAATGATGAAAATACAGTTCTATTCAGTTTCTTGTGCTCTTATTAGATTTCGAGTATTCGAGGATGTAGGGTGTTTTTTGGGGACCCAAGAATATGTTAAATTTATGTTAGTCCGGACCAGATTCTTTCTTTGTTTCTTGGATAGGTCGCTTAGTAGAAGTTAGATATTGTGTTAATTGAATTATAACTCAAACAGAAAATTGGCAAAATTAATAAAACATATATGGTATGTTCAGAACCAGCTACATGGTGTTAACTTACTCCTGTTTCCTAGCGGAACACCCTGTATAATTTTCAAACGTAGGCTGTTAATGTAACCAAATAGTTTTCTCTGAATTAAATAACAACAGAGATTTTTGCTTGCTAGTACAACTAGGCCACCTAGTATATCGTTGGTATTGCTACTAGATGTTCAATGTCACTCCCTAAGTTCGTTGATTTTGTAATATGTAAGTCACGATTTGATACAAACAATACCCTATTGATTAACAATGGCAGAGACAGCAGACACAGCAAGTTCTCACCATGGCACAGTGGGACGAAATCCCAAATCGACGGCCAAAAGTCCAAAAATAAAGTATGTATTCGGGGATCTGCAATGGTGGGTTAGATATAGTAATAGTCCAAAGGTCGAATTCCAGACTTGAGAGGGGACGATCCTTTACACCTGCTATTGTGTCCCAATTCAAAAGTGACCTTCGCTAGAGCCAGACGCGTCGCGCTCTGTGCCTAATTTTCAGTGCGCTCTTGAAAATGCCGTAAGTTATAGAAAAATGAACCGATTGACTATTTTCAAAATGGATTCGAAAGAGGAAAGTAAGTAGAATATCATCATGTAATGAAATATTTGTGATAATGATGTATGTGATATCAGTTAACGAATGATATTTGCGAAAATCAACGTAGAATTGCTACTGAAAATTGTAAACACGTAGAGAAAAGTTGAATTGTAAGACGTTGTAAAGCGGCTTATTCTAGGTTGTAGATCATTCTATTGTTAAAAAAAAAACAGCAAAAAAAATGCGCATTAGTGCGCAACCGCTATTGGCACAAGGTTTCGTGATAAAAAATGCATTTTTCTCCATTTGGAACAATGGAGAAATGATTCAGATAAAAGTTGTATGGTTTCAAATTATCTCTTCAGGGGTGTACTCAGGTATAATATTATCTATCATATTGTGTAATGAGTAATAGTGAGTAAGGCTGAATATGTGATTACTTATTCATATGTATTATACTTTAAAATTTTAGAATCGGCCGACGATGATCCTGCAGCAAACGGACTAACGAGGAAAGATATCTTCGCACTCTTAAAAAATAATTTGAATCGTGGGCGTGGTGAAGATGTAGCTTCAGCATATCTGGACGTTGCTGAAGGAGATCAATATGTTTTATCAACACCTCCTCATGTACAGGTTGTTGATATAGTTCATCTCGAAATTTCTATTCTCAACTTATCGTGTTTTTTTCAGGTACATGAGTTGCTTATCAAGCCAGTCCATGAGGCGTTTTAAATAAACTTCACCATTGTCGTTTTGAGAATGGTCACGTCATTTGTAGTAGTTACTAGTACATGTAGTTCATTCCGAGTATTTTCACTTGTTATATCACGAATGATCTTAGAATAATAATAAATGAGCATATAGTCATCATAAAAGTCGTATCATTACTAGGATTATATTGCTTCAACTCTAACGATCGAAAAATGTCCACTTCGTCTTGAAAAAATGATCATGATCATCAACATGTTGAGAAGATTTTTGAAAAATAAGGGAAATTTTTCGAATTTGAAATTGATGTTGTAGTGATCAAGATGTGTATATGTATTCGGGGATCTGCAATGGTGGGTTAGATATAGTAATAGTCCAAGGGTCGAATTCCAGACTTGAGAGGGGACGATCCTTTACACCTGCTATTGTGTCCCAATTCAAAAGTGCCCTTCGCTAGAGCCAGACGCGTCGCGCTCTGTGCCTAATTTTCAGTGCGCTCTTGAAAATGCCGTAAGTTATAGAAAAATGAACCGATTGACTATTTTCAAAATGAATTCGAAAGAGGAAAGTAAGTAGAATATCATCATGTAATGAAATATTTGTGATAATGATGTATGTGATATCAGTTAACGAATGATATTTGCGAAAATCAACGTAGAATTGCTACTGAAAATTGTAAACACGTAGAGAAAAGTTGAATTGTAAGACGTTGTAAAGCGGCTTATTCTAGGTTGTAGATCATTCTATTGTTAAAAAAAAACAGCAAAAAAATGCGCATTAGTGCGCAACCGCTATTGGCACAAGGTTTCGTGATAAAAAATGCATTTTTCTCCATTTGGAACAATGGAGAAATGATTCAGATAAAAGTTGTATGGTTTCAAATTATCTCTTCAGGGGTGTACTCAGGTAAAATATTATCTATAATATTGTGTAATGAGTAATAGTGAGTAAGGCTGAATATGTGATTACTTATTCATATGTATTATACTTTGAAATTTTAGAATCGGCCGACGATGATCCTGCAGCAAACGGACTAACGAGGAAAGATATCTTCGCACTCTTAAAAAATAATCTGAATCGTGGGCGTGGTGAAGATGTAGCTTCAGCATATCTGGACATTGAGAAGTTCATGTCAGAGGAACTTCAACGACCTTTTACGCAAAACTTGCAATACGCTCATTATTGTCCCAATTCAAAGAAAAGTGGAAGCAAGATTCGAGGCACGAAGACCGATTTCTCAACAAATTGTGTGGCTCAGTGTGTTTGTTCCCCTGGAAAAAATCCAAGAGGCGTCAACATAATCCAGCAGCATGGGTCGGCCGTCTTCTGGATTTGCTGAAGCTACTGTGCACCCCAAACGGAGGAAAACAGAAGATTTGCGTACAACTAGAAGTGCCGAAGAACTGTTTCATTTTTTTTTCGAAATTTTGACTTCAGATTCGTAATCAGCGACCCCAAAAACCCCCGGGCATGAACTTTCACCTCGATTCAGTTCGTTTTTTGAAAAAAAAAATTGTCGTACTGAATCCGTCATTTTGTTTTCCGAAATTTCGACTTCAGATTCGTAATCAGCGACCCCAAAAACTCTCGAGTACGGACTTTCACACGAATTGAAAACTTATCAGACTTTTGGCCGTCAATTTGGGATTTCGTCCCACTGTGCATGGGCGCCGCAAAGATGCTCACACTGCAAACGCTTTTGTCTATCTTTCAGCCCACACATTATATTATTAACCAGTTGTTCTAGAACTCATATTATACACAAATATTATAAACTCAAATTTTGTCGAATGAACTTGAAAGAACTCCTTTTAAAAACGTTAATTTCATGAATTCAAATTCAACTGGCGGAGTCTTTTTGAAAAAAAAAATCCTCCCAGGACAGCAGAAGAAGCAATGATATTGGTCATCATCACTATCTTACTGTGATTACCTATTTATGTCAGACTCCTATTCTTCCAACTCCTTCAACGATACCAGTGAAAACTTTGATTTGAGAGAATTATTGAGTGAAAAACTAACGATCTCTGAAAAAACAACAATGACAAGACCAGTATTCGACATCAAAAATTTGTCTATTCTACCAGAATACGACGGAAATCCGAACGGACTTTACGATTTCATCAGAGTCGCTTCAACATTACTGAATTTCTACTTTGACCCAACCAATGCAAATAGTATCCAAAATGTTCTACTTTTGTAAGGAATCATTAACAAACTAACGGGCAGAGCGAGAGAAGTTGTATCAGTTTACGAATGCGACGAGTGGGTTTCAATCGAAAATACGTCAATCTAAGGCAACAAAATGAATCACCACTTCAGTTCTATGAGAAATGTATGAGAGTGTTAAACACCATTTCAAATCAGCATTTTTTCAACAACAAACACTAACTTCCTTCTTAGCCGGATTAAAAGAACCGCTAAGTTCAACAATTCGAGCAATGAGACCTTCTAGCTTAGCTATCGCAACGCAATATATTCAAGAAGAAAATAATATACGTTATCTACAACTAAATAACGGACCAACAAACTTCGCGTCGGATAAAAGACAGGCACCAGCTCAAAGAAACTTCAGAGCGGGAACACAAAATTCATTTTGGAATCCTCTATAAACATTTCAACAACGTCTATCTTTTCCCCAAGGACCAATCAACATACAACAACGAGGAAATAATCCTCAAGCGCAGAAAATTTTCACAAGTCTTTGGAAAACCAAAAAATTTTTGGGCACCAAGAAATAATCCTGGCCAATTTCAACAAAGAGCCATTTCAACGTCTATAGTTTCCAAGAATAGTTCACACACAAAACCAACTCCTATGAGTGTGAATACAAGAAAAACGGCAGGTTCATCAAATCAACATCGCGGATCACCCCAAAATAATTTCCAACATCGCCCTCAGCAGAACATTTCCAGAAAAATATATAATATAGAACATCAAGATCTCGGATTAAACGAAGATTACTCTTATGAGTATGATCAGGAATTTTACCCCGAATTTCAAGAACAATTTGAAGACTTCCATAACAATTTTGAAGTAACGGCGGAAGAACAAACTGAAAATTTTCAGTCGGACCACAGTCAAAACCACGAGATATAGTAGAAATACATAGTCTCAGTGACAAGAAAGAATTACCTTATATTACCATCTCAATGAAGAAGAAAAAATCCACATCACTAAATCGTGCAAAAAATACTCAGATATATTTCACACACCTAACATGCCATTGACATTCACTTACCCGGTGAAACATCATATCAAAACTAGAGAAGAGATACCTGTATACACAAAATTATACAGAAATCCGCACATTCCTAAAGAGGAAGTACAAAATCAAATCGCCTCAATGTTAGAACAACAAATAATAAGACCCAGTAACTCACCAATATGAGTCGTCCCCAAAAAACCGGACGCCTCTGGAAAAATCGAATGGAAAATAGAAAAGTCAACGAAAAAACCATCGACGATAAGTATCCACTGCCAAACATTTCAGACAATCTAGATAAATTAGGAAAATGTCAGTATTTTACGACCTTGCTAGTGGATTCCACCAAATAGAGATGGCAGAAGAAGACATTAAAAAGACAGCTTTTAATGTGGAACATGTCCATTACGAGTATGTCAGGATGCCATTCAGTCTAAAAAATGCTCCAGCTACCTTCAGCAGGGTAATGGACAACGTTCTGAGAGTAATTCAAGGTCACATATGTTTTGTTTACATCTTTACAAGAACGTATGGTTGATTTGGCTAAAGTATATCAAAGATCAAGGGAAACAAACTTGAAAATTCAGCTAGATAAGTCTGAATTCCTACAGAGAGAAGTAGCTTTTTTAGGACATATCATCACACCTCAAACCCTCAGAAAATTCAAGTTATCTTGAGTTATCCGATTCCCAGAACATCAAAAGAAATAAAAGAATTTTTAGGACTTCTCGGGTATTACCGAAATTTCATTAAGGATCTAGCCAAAATAACAAAACCTCTGACAGCATGTCTAAAGAAGAATGCAAGAATTGAACACACGCCACAATTCATTCAATGCTTCGAAACCTGTAAGAATCTCCTAACAAACGAACCATTGCTGCAATATCCGGACTTTTCTAAACCTTTTAACCTAACTACAGATGAGAGCAATCATGCAATCGGTGCAATAGTATACCAAGGACCGGTAGGTAAAGATAAACCTATAGCCTATGCTTCGAGATTTCTCAGCAGTACCGAACAAAACTATTACACAATGGAGAAGGAAATGCTAGCAATAGTATTGGCAACGAAATATTTCCGACCATATCTTTTTGGAATGAAATTTAAAATATTATCTAACCACCGCCCACTACAATGGTTATTTTCTTTGAAAGACGCTAACTCAAAATTAGTCATCAGATGGAGACTTTGATGAAGAGTTTGATTATGAAGTCACCTACAAAAAAGGTAAATGTAATCAAAATTCAGACGGACTCTCACGAATCGAGATCCAAAGAAAACATTAGAAGAATATGTTGAAAGTTGAATGAATCACTTTCAGAATCAAAAAACACAGACAATGCATCTATGTATAACAATCCACCTGATATACAAACAGACATAGACATCGAACAATCAGACAATCAACCTAATCTTTCACGAAATGATATATTATCTCACATAGAAACTGACCTACCCGAACGAAAAGACACATCGTCTACAGAAACAGCTGACTAAGGAAACGACCTATGTCAAGGTTACGATACATCTGAAACTGATACAGCGGATGAAAATCTAGAGAATACGAGAGATATCACAATACATTCGAATAATGAAAATCCAACTCTTAATATTCCAATATCAGAAAAACCTTTAAATTACTACAACAATCAAGTAAAACTGAAATTCGTTAATTTCAACTCTATTGGACCAATTTTAGAACAAATCTTTCCCAATAAAGAACGAATACATACATAGATAGGACTAAATAATATCGAAAATGAAATAATCACCTTTTTCAGAGAGTACATTCCACCAAAAACTAAAAATGCAATATACTTTGATAAAGACGAATATTATCAAGTAACTTGTGAAATATTGCAAGGAACTTTTATGAATTACGAAAAGAATTAAGAAAAACCAACCACAGAGGTATAAATGAAACAGAAATTCAACTAAGACGAAGATACTACTGGCCATCAATCAAAAACGATATTTAATATTATACTGATTTATGTGAAAATTGTCAAGCAAACAAATATGATAGAAAACCAGAAAAACCCAAATTTATGATAACTCCAACACCGACAAAACCAATAGAAGTTATTCACGTTGATACATTTCAGGCTAACGGACAGAAATTTTTGATGATTATACAAGTACAGTTAAGCATACCCTATCGACGGTTCAAATGCGATAAATGTAGTAAACGCACTTCTCATTTTTATAACACATCATGGATTAGCTGAAATAATAATATCAGATAATGGAACAGAGTTCAAAAACGGACTTATGAGAGATTTTATTGATACTCATAAAATCACAATTCATTTCCAACATCACCAAAATACTCCATACTGTTGTATATATATATAATTTCCTTCTCTTGGGCAATTGCCCCCTGTTGGTTGAGTGGAATAGCTTTAAGCTAGACTTCGCCAGCAGTTTCATTGAATTGTAATGTTTTTTTCATTGACAATAAAGACGTTTATTATTATTATCATTATTATTATTATACAACACCAGAAAATCCTCAATCCAATGAAAAGATTTTATTCATTTAACATCTCAGAGCTATCAAAGGACAAAATCCAAAATTCAATATAAAAGAACACATGCCATATGCGATCTTAGGATACAATAACTCTGTACATTCAGTTACGAAACAAAAACCAATTGATACCTTGAATGGACACCTAGATCCATTAGACCCATTCGATATAGACATTAGAGATTCATCAAGTCAAGTAGCTTGATATTTTGAGAAACTACTTGACTTGACTTGAAAATCGAACTCGTGAAAATTTATATACTTGATTTGAGATATTCATTACTTGACTTGAAATCAAGCTACTTGATATTACTCGATCTTAATACGGACGTGTCGAACGGCATATATTTCTGCAAGCTCACGCGCGCTTAAACATAATACGGGGGTTCCTCGACTTCCGAGCTGACTGAATCCATCTTAAAATAGTTTATATCTCTTCGCAACTTCCATTCTCATTTCATTATTTATTGAAACACTCTAAAACTACTTAAAATCAAGTAGCTTGATAGAAGTACTTGATTTTTCAAGTACTTGATAAATACATACTTGAACTTGACTTGATTTTAAGTCAAGTCAAGTAGCTTGAATATCAAGTCAAGCCGTGAATCTCTAATAGACATCGAAAAAACATTGATGAATAATCATGTTCAACAATGTAGAGAGAAGGCTAAAGCAATTTACAAGGAGATCAATCAAAAAACAACCGAAATCGAGAAGATAATTATCGAAAAACGAAATCAAACGAGAGAAATACCAATTACTTTATACGTAATTGGTATTTCCAATACCAAAGTTCATACGAAAACAACAGAAAAACGTAACAAAATACTAACAAGATTCACCCAAAAGGTTGTGACATCAAACAACCCTGTCACCATAAATTTACCAAACACATCAATCCACAAAAAAAACATCAAACACAAAACTGAACGAGGAATTGAACGTGAATCTTCTTTACAGATGGAACCCAGTACTAGGACAGGAAATCAAAATACAAGACCTCAAGGACAACCCAGGAGTTCTTCCCCTTAAGATAGGACAAGCAAGAATTCAAACTAGTTCACACGATGTCATACATTACTATAATCTCACACCAATAGCTATAGAAATCGATGCCTTGAACAACGAATATGAAAAGGTCACTGCAGCCATCGCAGACGGACTTAGTCACCCATATTTTATCAGTTTACAAAATTTCGACCAAGACTTACGCTATCAATTAGATGCAGTATACCGAAAATTTAGTCATCTCAGAAATAAAAGAGGTTTAATTAACGCCTTCGGCTCTATCATTAAGGCAATATCTGGAAATCTAGACCAAGAAGATGCCGAAAGATACGACAATGCTATTATGACTCTACAAACAAATCAAAAGAATGTAGTACAACGACTAAATCAACATGTCTTACTTACAACTCGACTTATTGAAAACTTCAACAACCCCATGACGTCAATAACTCAAAATCAGGAAGTTATCGCTAGAGAACTCGATACAATTCGATCAGATCTGAATAAATTCGTTTTCGAATTTGATGATTATATGCAAACAAGGAATATCTTGGATGAAAAACAATAACTTCCAATTAGATATAATAAATAGTGAAAAAATTAATGAAGTTGAAAGTGTCAAATATCTGGGTTTAATCTTAGACAATAAATCAACATTCGAAAAACATATCTCTAATCTATGCACAAAATTGAACTACTTATGTTATCACTTAAAACAGAGTGTCATGACTTTCAACAAAAAAACTAAATTTCAGATTTACTATTCGAATGTGTATTCACATCTGATTTACTTAGCTGCTTTTTGGGGACAAGCAAGACAGCAAGACATAAATAGACTACAAATAGCCCAGAATAAAATAGTCTAAACTTTATTCAATTTCCCATATAGGACAAACACAACAATGTTTAGCTAAAAATGAATTTCTTTCATACTTTACGGACACAGTGTATAATGCATTTACATCATTCGAATTCACCAACCAATCACACTACATCAGCCTCATATTAATCAGATCGAATAAACCATCATTTATTTCACGACTCATATAAGAATTATCAGATGTATGATCAGAATGCTGACCAAGATCTATGCTAATGACTGAGTGATCAGTTATTTTTGGTGTTTCATGCACCTTAACTGACAGATGATCCTGATTTGTCAGAACATAATCAATCAAAGTTGAGCTATTACGGTCACATCTAGTGCATTCATTAACTAATTGCCCAATTTCATTCATCTGAATTACACTCTTAATCTTATTACTGTAAAAACTATCATCTATGTAATTTATATTAACATCACCAACAAGAAGGCATCTTCTTCTACTGGTAAAGTGATCTTCACATCGTTCCTTGAACTTCACCAAGAACTCGCATGGCTTGGTGAGTGGTAAAACCCACCCAAATGCCACTTGACACCATTCAAGGTTATGATTATGAACTGACACCAGTAATTAAGTTGCACTCTATCTAGTACACTACCAGTATGCCTGCTACCAGAATCACATCGAACAACAGAATACCCCCTTGTACCTTGCTTCGCTCAATATTACCACAAGTGGTTGATAACAGAATATCTCTGAAATTAGTTCATCTTTGTGAGCAATGAAACTTGCAATGTTCAGATGCACTATGTCAACTCTTACTGGTATATTAGGGCTCTCTACTAGCTTTTTAAATGAGGGTTGCAATCAACCAACGTAGGAACATTATTCTCATATTTAATAGTTTTTACTTCACCTTCATTCAGGCAATCCTGTAGCTGGTTCTTGACACTTAGATAATAATCCTTTTGTTTCTTTGTTTGGTCACCAAATTCTTCTATTCCAGGAATATTGATATGGCTTTTGTTTCTCAACACTGTGACTGCCATGATGGAGTCAGGAAAACATACTTCGGTAGGTCTATTTTTACGCTGGTCATATTCTCCCAAACGAATCACATTTAAACTTGTTGTATTAAACATCTATATCCTTGAATATTTCCTTCACCAAGTTTTTATCCTCTGTTATTCTGCCTGAATGAGTGTTTCCTTTAGGTTTATTTGCATTGAGGATATTTACATTAGATGAACGTTCATTCCTCTCGATAATTTCCGATATCATATCTTCCATTCCATTCGGTGTTCTATTTCATTTCCAGAAGTATTTCTTTGAGATGCCAATTCTTCAATTCATAGTTGTAACTTATGGTTTTCTTCTAGAAGAACTTTGTTTTTTCCATCATTCCATCAAGACTTTTAACTAACTTAACTAACTGGTAATTTCTTCATGTTCATTCGACACATTGAACAAAAATACATCAAGACCCTACTCCTAAGTGACAGTGCCCTCACTCAGTATTTGACAGGTTTGAGCAGCCCTCATGAATCCAATCATTATACAGCTGTCACATATTACGAAATCCTTCTCAGAACCATGCTGGCTGCATTCAGCACAGATTAATTTTTCCATTATACCAAAAGTTGATATGTTCCTGAATGATAAATTATACCTATATTCACTATTCAATTATGCCGTAACATAAAGAATGTACAATTACAAACCTGTTATTCGCTGTATTAATTTTTTTTTTACAACCATCATAAGCTTATGAGTAGGGTGAGACCAAATGGTATTTTCATTTAAATGTTTCATTTTCAACTTTTTTCGTATCTAGCACAAAATTTTAGGTATTGATTATGATTATCGACAAAAAAAATTCCTTTGAAATCAATATTGCAAACACAAAATAGTCACATTGATTTTTTTCGGTTATCGAAGCGTGAAGTGAATGTGGACTTGAACCAGAACAGATTCATTGTCAAACAACTGTAAATTCAACAATCCTCTTTTCAGGTCGTAGGAGTAGCCAGAAGGAATGAAACCATCGAAAAACATGCTGAGAAACTTAAAAATAAAAAAGGAAAACTTCTTGCTGCGAAGGTTGACATGACCAACGAAGAGGACATTAAAAACGCCTTCGAATGGACATCAGAAAAAGTTGGTCCAGTCCACATTTTGGTGAACAATGCTGAAATCCATGATAGAACAACTTTGATCGATGGAGATTCCGATAAGTGGAGAAACACATTCAATGTTAATGTTATCGGTCTTTGTATTGCTACTAGAGAAGCTGTCAGAATAATGAGAGAAAATAACATCGATGGACATATTATTCATATCAACAGTGTTGTTGGCCACAAATGTATAGACATGCCCCATCTGGATGTGTACCCAGCTACTAAATTTGGTGTTACTGCTCTCACAGAGACCCTCAGAAATGAGATAAACGCATTAAAACTTAGGATAAAAATCACGGTAATTCATAGATCATGACACCAAATGTAGTGCATTCATTTATTTCACAGTATTTGTACAGCAGTACAGTCATGAAAATTATCAGGTCTTTCTTCGCACATTCCTCTATATAAGAACTGAGTATCACCACAAATTGTATACGATGCTTTTGAATCCAGTTGACATAACTTCAGTTTATTCCTCGTGATAATAATTTTGTTTCAGAGTATCAGCCCCGGAATAGTTGATACTCCCCTTACTGAGGATCTTCGTAAAAAGGATTTGGTCAAAGAACTATTGGCAAATAAATCATTGAAGCCTCAAGACATTGCAGATGGAGCTCAATATGTTTTATCAACACCTCCTCATGTACAGGTTGTTGATATAGTTCATCTCGAAATTTCTATTCCCAACTTATCGTGTTTTTTCAGGTACATGAGTTGCTTATCAAGCCAGTCCATGAAGCGTTTTAAATAAACTTCACCATTGTCGTTTTGAGAATGGTCACGTCATTTGTAGTAGTTACTAGTACATGTAGTTCATTCCGAGTATTTTCACTTGTTATAGCACGAATGATCTTAGAATAATAATAAATGAGCATATAGTCATCATAAAAGTCGTATCATTACTAGTATTATATTGCTTCAACTCTAACGATCGAAAAATGTCCACTTCGTCTTGAAAAAATGATCATGATCATCGACATGTTGAGAAGATTTTTGAAAAATAAGGGAAATTTTTCGAATTCGAAATTGATGTTGTACTGATCGAGTTTTTCATAAACAAGCTATTTTTATTGAAAGAGGGAATCGATAAAGTGCCCACCTCGATATCCGGGCACAACTTCTCTGACTACTTCTTGTATACCTTGGTAGAAGGTCCAATGACTTTCTTTAACACCCATTCGTGGAATCCGCTTTTTTTTAGCGATAAGAAGTTTATTTGGGGCGTGCTAAATGATAATCTGAAAATAAATCGAGAATATTTTCGATATTTTCGGAGATATCGACAAAAAAAATTGTGAGGAACAATGAAAAATTGAATATACAAAATATTACCAGACAACATTAATGAACTTCGTCAGTAAATTGTAACCACTCTCAGATATGGGATTAGAAAAAGGGATATGTCAAGAGCTATTGCAAATTTGGGGAGAGAGTAGCACTGTGGTTGAAATTAGGAGATGGGCAAGTCAAAAATTCATACAGACAACATTGATGAACTTCGTCAGTAAATTGTAACCAGTCTCAGATACGGGATTAGAAAAAAGGGATCTTGTTACGGTCATGTTTCACCCAGCGCTCTGCTTCGGGTAGCGCTTCATATATGGCGTTGTTCGATTGTTTATTGTGTTTAATAGATAGCCACTGATTTGTCCTAGTTGCCAGGCGAGAGTTCTATAGAATGAGTATTATTTCAATAAATATTTCAATGATCAAATAAATATGAATATACAGGGTGGGGCACCACATACGACATGGTCTCTGTAAACCAAACCATTGAATATATCGAAAATGTCTTCTTTTCATTATCTGTATATTCATTGAGGCTGCGAGAGAAAATTATTTTGAAGTATACAGGGTGGCTCATAAAAGTGCGACATATCAAAGTTGGGTTTTTTTCAATGAAACACCCGGTATTTTGTTGCAGTTTTGGATAGTTCAGGAGAAAATAATACGATTTCATAAAAGGTACTATGTACCTAACTATAACCGTTTTCGAATTATTGTTTTCTTTTTGAAAATGCAGGGTACAAATTGGAGACTGAATAACATCGAAATGTATGGAAACCATCCCTTTCAATTTTGACCAGGCATAAAAGAGGTTTCAGGCTATTGATTCCAATAGAACTCGTTTTTCAATATTATACAGTACGTTCAAAATGTATTGTCATTTTTCTATAATTTCAAACGCCTATAACTTTGTTATTTTGAATAGAACACCCTGTATTTTTTCGATCTGAACAATACAAAATTCGATTATCTTTCATTTTATATGAAGGTTCCCTATACCTAGCTTGAATAGTTTTCAAGATATTGGCATTTTCAAATAGTAGTAATCATTTCAATGCATTCGTTGAATCAAGAGAGCTGTGAAACGACATTTATTTGATTTGGTATCAGAATTCTCATCGACAGTTATTATACTCCACTTAATCGAACATTTTACTGTTATTTAGATCCATATTTATCTCAAATCTACTGTCCGACAGTTTTTGAATATGTACTTCACGCAAAGGTGGATTGGTAGGGTAGGACCACGAAATTGGCAAGCGAGATCGCCAGATTTATTGACTTGCCTTGATTTTTTTCATGGAGATATTTGAAAAATGGGATTCACGACGATCCTCCAACCACATTGGAAAATATGAAGGAGAGAATAAGGGCTGCTTTTCGAAGAGTGTCGCCTCAAATTTTATTAAATGTTAGGCAGTTTTCCATAGAAAGAGTAGCTCTTTGTAGTCATCATTTCGAGCACCTAGTTTGAATTGAATACATTTATATTTCATGTTTTGTTGGAGTTTTTCAGTTGAATAATGCTAAAATTGTCTGTTTAATGTAGGAGTATGGATCTGAATAAAAACTTCATTTCAGTGAACAGTAAAAGTTCGATGAAGTGAAGTATAATAACTGTCAATGAGAATTCTGTTACCAAATCAAATAAATGTCGTTTCACAGCTCTCTCGATTCAACAAATGCATTGAAATGATAACTACTATTTGAAAGTGCCAATATCTTGAAAACTATTCAAGCTAGGTATAGGGAACCTCAATATAAAATGAAAGATAATCGAATTTTGTATTGTTCAGATTGAAAAAATATAGGGTGTTCTATTCAAAATATCAAAGTTATCTGCGTTTGAAATAATAGAAAAGTGACAATGAATTTTGAACGTCCTGTATAATATTGGGAAACGGGTTATATCGGAATCAATAGCCTGAAACCTCTTCAATGCTTGGTCAGAATTGGAAGGGATGGTTTCCATAGATTTCGATGTTATTCAGTCTCCAATTTGTACCCTGCATTTTCAAAAAGAAAACAATAACTCGAAAACAGTTATAGTTAGGTACATGGTACCTTCCATTGAATCGTATTATTTTCCTCTGAAGTATCCAAAACTGCAACAAAATACCGGGTGTTCCATTTAAAAAAACCCAACTTTGATATGTAACACTTTTTTGAGCCACCCTGTATACCTCAAAATAATTCCCTCTTGCAGCCCCAATGAATATACAAATGATGAGAAGAAGAAATTTCCGAAATTTTCAATGGTTTGGTTCACAGAGACCGTGTCGTATGTGGTGCCCCACCCTGTATAAATAATTCAATCAACAAATCATCAAAATATATATAAATAGCTTTTTTTATTTTTTATTATTACAGGGGTCCGAAGGATATACTGCAGCCGGAGACTTATTGTATTTCCCCTATCATTACAATACCCTAAAAGATATTGGTCCCTTTGACTATTTGACTATAGTTTAGTTTTTCACAAAAGCACAAAATGTGTTCAATAGTCTCAGGTTTTAAGCCGCACAATCTACAAGTCTGGTCACCTTGATATAGCCCCATCTCTTGTAGGTGCGTTCTATCAGGAACATGTCCTGTAAGGAGACCTGTTACTAGTATTATCTGATCTCTAGTCAATCTAAGCATCTCATCTGTTATTTTTGCATCTGTTTTCTGAATAACAAGTTCACTTCATTCTTGTCCTGGTGTGTCCAGGCTATTCTTTGTAATTCTTTGACTCATCTTTTAATGAAGTTACCAAGTAGTTTCTTGGGCACTCCAAGTACTGGTTCCGGGCCAAAGTAGGGTGTAGCTGACCCCTCCCTAGATAGTTCGTCAGCTATTTCGTTGCCTTCTATTCCACTGTGCCCAGATCAGTTTAAATCTGTTTAGCGTCAGAAGTTCGTTGATACATTCCCAGATGAGTCTAGACTTTACCTTATACCCTGCAAGGGCTTTCAGGCTGGCCTGACTATCAGAATAAATATAGATTCCTTTTCTCTTGAAGGCCTCATCAAAACATATTTTTGCAATTTGTAGAATTGCAAATATTTCTGCTTGGAACACCGAGGTGTTTTCACCAAGCGCATAGGAGTGTTTCTCCTTCAGGGTAGGGGAATAGATTCCCGCACCCGATCCTTGTTCAGTCCTTGATCCATCTGTGTACCAGAACATTCTGATTTGTTCTTCTCTAGCATGAAATTCGTGCCACTCCCTTCGATCCGGGATTAACACCTCGAAGGGTTTTTCGAAGATACACTTAGGGATCATATTATCTCTTGGCATCTGCAAGATGTTGTCCCCATTGAATTGTAGTAGTATATTATTACCACTATTTCTTGACGCTACAGGTAATCTGAGGAGCCCCAGTCTAGCCTCCCCTTGCACTTTCAGCTGAAGCGGGGGAAGACAGAGCATTAACATGAATTGCTTAATCTCACTCTAAAATGAAAATATTGTTCTACCTCGTTCTGCTCCTGGTAGCGTTTCATAGATGGTGTTGTCCGATTGTTTATTCATCGTGATTCTCCGAGATACTGATAACAGATAGTCACTAATTTTTCACTGCACTACGGATTGATACTGTTGACGGTTATCGATCGACGGATGACACTATTATCTTTCCTGATTCCTCAATCAGTTATCCTTCGATTTATCGATAATCATTGGATGGATTTGGAAAATTTCAATAGTTTATGATTCATTATTCATCGGATCATTTTTGGATGTTAATAAATGAATCAATATCTACTTAGCAGGATTTGAGCGCCATATCTATCTGATTATCTCAAGTAGTGGAAAAGGAAAATAGGTTCAAATTCCATCTGAACCAAATATACTTGACCCTCCATCCATATTCGAGGTTAGTAGAATGTACAAGTGTCCAGCACCTGTGCGACATGATTGACGACCGGTCGGGTCGCACTCAGGTCTATGGTTGTTTCCTTTTTTTAGGGTCCTCCACACCCTCCTTATCTTTCTCGTCTTCCTCCTTGCGGCCTTCATCGAGGTTTCTGTTGACGGCCTCTCTGTTTGGGTACTTTTGTCATTTCCGTCAGAAACCTTTCTTTCTGCCATGTAGGTACGTTCATATTCGTCCAGTGATGAGTTCCCAGTGTTGAAGCTGAACACCGATATTTATTCGACAGTATCCAGATATTCCCTGAGCACCAACAACTCTCGGCTTACATCTGCAATCTAAAGAGGCACTGCATAGTATCAGCAATCTTGGAAATCACTCCACAGAATCATCAGCTAAGTCAATTTGACAGCAATAACCTGAATGTACTGAAATATATTTTTTGTTGTTGTAATTATTATTATCTGATTGAATTGTCTTCATATAAGCTACCCTGTGACGTCACGCGGCCGGCCATTATACTGATATAGGAAGTTCCAAGGATTGTTACTATTGTAACGAAATGATACGCCTATGGCTTGGCCACGCCCACTCCAGGTGACGCGGATCATGAACGTTCGAGACGCGAGGTCTGAAATGTTCGCGTGCCGCCAGGAAACTTCTGGAGAAGCGTGCAGGTATAAAGCTCCGCGGACAGAGGCGCAGGCAATCAGTTGATAATCGAGCATTGTGAATAAATCGTGTCAGTGGAAATAAAAGTGTATATAAATCGAACCCAGTGTTTTAGTAAATAAAAACGTTACAGTGGTGTCAGTGAGTGGGATTAAAATTAAAAAATAAATACAGTGTGGACTTAGAAAAAGAAAAAGTGAAAGACATTGAACTTTTGTAGTGAAAACAGGACATTTTTGAACGTTTAGTGCGATAATTTTGGTTTTTGGTACTGACTATTTTGCATCGTAAATAAACCAAAATGAAGTTGAAAGACCTCTCAGTGAAACAATTGCGTGAACAATTGGAGGAACGTGATGCCGATAGTAGTGGAACTAAAAAAATACTACAAGAACGATTGATTGGTGTTCTTTCGGACAATGGAGATGATCCAGAAACGTTTGAATTCCTGTCGGCGGACGAAGTCATCATGAAAAAGATAGAAGAATCTTCTAAAAAAAGTGATGAAAAAATGGAAGAAACTTCTAGAAAGATAGAAGAAACTTCTAGAAAAAGTGATGAGGAACTGAAGAAATTGGACAAAAATTCGATGAAGTTTCTACGAAAACTGATGAGAAATTCGAGAAAATTTCTGATATGATCAATGAAATTTCGAAAAAGAACGACGAGCGATTTGAAGAAGTTTCTAGAACATTCGACGAAATAAATGAAAACGTAGATGGACTAGAAGAGAAAATAAAGCAGCTGGAATGTCTGATAACTAAGTGTGGCTCAGCAGTACAAGTACCAACTACTGATATGGATAAAACCGCAGTAAGTACAGATCAGGAAGTTAAAGAGGAATGGACAAGAGAAGAAACAAAACATCATTTGAGATTCAAATTGCCTCCGTTTGATGGGAAGTCATCTTGGTCCGTATACCTTAGACAATTTGAAGCCATCGCTACGGCCAATAAATGGACTCAAGAAGAAAAAGCTGTTTCCTTGACTGCGGCTCTAAGAGATGATGCTGCGGATATTTTAAGATCGATTCCTATGGGCCGAGAAAAATGTTATCAAACATTGTTCAACCGACTTGAGAAACGCTATGGAGATGCCCATCTTCAACAGGTTTACAAAGCACAACTGCGCAGCCG
Source organism: Plagiodera versicolora (assembly GCA_037013635.1). Taxonomy (NCBI): domain Eukaryota; kingdom Metazoa; phylum Arthropoda; class Insecta; order Coleoptera; family Chrysomelidae; genus Plagiodera; species Plagiodera versicolora. Next base: position 1,597,137 of record CM072991.1, on the reverse strand, counting down.
AATCCAACGTGCAGGTGAAAGCTTGCAGGAATTTGAAACAGACATTGCTCGAATGATGCGTCTAGCCTACCCTGAAGCTTCAGATAACATCTTGGAAGAAATAGCCGTTGACATATTCGTCAATGGATTGAGAGAGAGCGAAATACAGAAAGCTCTACGATTGGCCAGACCGAAAGTATTGGATGAAGCACTTGCTATTGCTTTGGAACATGAAACGGCCAATCAAACTTCCAAAGGTCATCAAGTGAGAACCATTGGCGAGAAAAATGAAGAGAATGATCTGGAAGATATGGTTCAGAAAATTATCCAGGAGACGATGCCCAAGAAACGAGATCCCAGATGCTGGAATTGTGGCGAACTAGGTCATCTTCGTCGCAATTGCCAGAAACCCTTACAGCAGTCGAAAAATTGAAACAGGTCGACATGAGGGGGCGATCGTCGACCTTGAGAATTAAAGCCCCTGTAGTTACCGTCAACGTAACATCTTCTGGTGGAGCCCATAGCCTGTATGTTGATGGTCGGATTGACGGAGAGAATGAGTTGTTCTTGATAGACACTGGTGCAACAAGAACTATTGCACGACCGCAAATAGTGAGAGATCATTCCAGAATGTCGCCAGCAACAGCACACCTCGGAACGGCGAACGGTGAAAGGAGAAAAGTCTATGGCGAAGTTAATGTTCCTGTCTCCATTGGTAAAACCACTATCAAGCACAACATACTGGTCGCTGAGATTTCTGACCAATTAATCTTGGGTATGGACCTTTTGAGGAAACTTGGAGCCGTATTGGACGTACACAGAGGAGTTCTCAAGGTCGAAGGTGAGGAACTCCCCTTTCATGAAGACAAAGAAGATGTAGTTCGTCTACTAACTACTAGTGATGTAACTATACCCGGCCATAGTGAGAAAATTCTAATGACCAGTCTCGAGGGATACTGTAGGAAAGGAAGTCTGAGGATGGTCGAAGAAGTGGGCAATAATGAGTTCTTGACTGCGAAAGCTCTAGTGAGGGTTGGAGATGTAATTCCTGTTAGAGTTATGAATGTGAAGGAAACTCCCATCGGGCTGAGCCGAAGAACTGTGGTAGGACAGTGTGTTCCTGTTTCGTCGATCCGCTGTGTGACTACAACCGACAAACCACCGAAATCTAAAAACTCAAAGGAGCTTGTAGACACCGTCATTATTACTTGTCAAGATCTGGACAGAAAACAGACACGTCGAGTAAGAGCCATGCTTGAAGAATTCCAAGATGTGTTTGCCATCGATGAAAATGACAAAGGAAGAACCAGCGTCGTGACCCATAAAATCAATACTGGGGATGGTTAGGTTAGGTTAACACGGTGGTTCGGGATGGAACCCACATAGGCCAGAGGCCGTATAAAGTGGTTACCACCCCCACCACTTCTGTGAGAACCAGTAGCTGCTGTTAATGAACAGCATAAGGTTTTTGATACCAACCGACTGAAGATCGGATAGGTTGTCAAAATAGGCCTGTCCGAGAGCCAAGTATCTTTTCCTGGATAGGGCAGGACAGTGGCAGAGTAAGTGGACCATCGTCTCTTCCACCTCCTCGTTTCGACAGCTTCTACAGAAATCGTTGCGTTGAAGGATTCCCATACGTGCAGCATGGCATCCTCCAAGCCAGTGTCCAGTGATGGCCGCAATCGCGTTTCCAATGGAGTTCCTGGAAAGAGATAAAATATCTTTGGTGCGTCGCAGGTTAAGCTCCGGCCATATCTGTCTTGACGAAGTGCAAGAAAGCTCCTCCCGCCACCTGAGGTTGGTTAGGCGGAGTACTTCATTCCGGAGGAGCAACCTCCGTTTAGCGATAGGTGCCCCTGGTCTAGTATTAACGGATATAGCCGTGAGCGTTGTACCAGCTCTTGCTAACTCGTCTGCCCTACAATTTCCTGCTATGTCCCTGTGGCCGGGTACCCAGACAACATTGACTCTTACTTTAGTCGCCAGCTCATTTGAGGCTCTACGGCATTGTATAGCCGCCTTTGAAGTCAGGTAGACTGAGTTTAGAGATTTGATGGCAGCTTGGCTGCCACTTAAAATAGATATTTCATTGGACTCAAGTCCTGTTTGGAGTACCCATTTGGCTGTTTCATTTATAGCTACCATTTCTGCCTGGAAAACACTGCAGTAGTCCGGCAAGCGAAATGATAAATTGAGGGGTGGGGACTCTGAGAAGACTCCACTTCCTACTCTCCCCTCTAGTTTTGAGCCATCTGCATAAAAGAGCGTCCCATTTGGCTTAACTAGGTTCGCCGTCCACTTTTCTCTGGACGGGATGTCCACCGAGAACTTGCGGTCGAACATCGGGGTGGGTTTAGTGTAGTCTGTGTTATTTAAGGTGAGGTTGAATTCCTTCAGAATTTTGGAGTGGCCGTAGTATACCTTGGGCCATGGTGAGACTGCATTGAGTCTGACAGCGGCACAAGCCGCGCACTCCTTCCCATATAGGTCTAATGGAGTCAGATGTGGGATCATTTCTAGGGCTTTAGTCGGGGTTGTCCTAAGACACCCCGTCATGAGAACGTCAGCTAGTCGCTGTACCTTTCCCACCCTTTTCCGGTTGACCTCCCTACATAGGGCTGGCCACCATACTAATGATCCATACATAAGTGTGGGTCTTACGACCGCCGTGTATAACCAATGGACAATGCTGGGTCTCAACCCCCATTGTTTGCCAATGGTTCTTCTGCAGGTGTATAGCGCAACTGTCGCCTTTTTCACCCTTTCCTCTATATTTTCTCTCTATAACAGCTTTCGGTCAAGGACAATTCCTAGGTACCTAGCTCGTTCGGAGAGTTTTATTTCTTCGCCCCCTTTATTGGGAAGGCGGAAGGAGGGTATTTTGTGCTTCCTCGTGAAGAGAACTAGCTCCATTTTGCCCGGATTTATCCCTAGGCCGCATTTGTTGCACCAGTGCACGAGTTCATTTAGTGCCACCTGTATGACATCCGACAGAGTCTCTGGAAATTTCCCTGAAACCATAATCGCAATGTCATCGGCGTAGGCCACAATTTTAATTCCTAGCCTTTTCATTCTCTGGAGAAAGCCGTTGAGGGTAAGGATCCACAGTAGGGGTGAAAGCACTCCCCCCTGCGGAGTCCCCCTATTGACCACTCTTTGTATCTGACAGCCAGAGATCTCTGCGTGAATCTCTCTGTTGCAGAGCATGTGGTTAACAAACTCGACGATTGACTTGTCGATTCTCAGATTTTTCATTTCCCCTGTAACAGCACTGGGGATAATATTGTTGAACGCCCCCTCAATGTCTGAGAAGGCTATTAGTGAGTATTCGTTGCAGTTTAAAGACTTTTCAACTTCTAGTACTAGCGCGTGGAGGGCTGTTTCTACTGACCTCCCCTTGCAGTAGGCATGTTGGGATTGGGAAAGAGTTCCCTCCCCTAACAGTGAATCTCTCATATTGTCGAGTTGAGTTGTTGAGGTGTGTGTATCAGCTGTGCTTACTATCGTCATTTAAAGCAGTTATGAGTGACCAATCAATTAGTGAGTTGTATCATTTTAAAGCTTGAATCTTGGACTTTCCGGTTTCATCAAGGTCTGAGAATCTTCTGGCTGTGTGTTTCAACTTCAACATAAAATCAGTGCATTCGAAATTAATCGAATAAATAACACCTTGAACATAGAAATCGACAATCATTTACTTTGGAAGGACAAAAAACGTCTTACATTTATACAGATATAGTCCAGTCAAAAACAACCACAAATCGCATGAAATAAAAGAACCCACAAAAATGGATCTAACATTCAAATGCTGTAGAACAAGAGAATGCCCAAACTTTTGTTGTATACAGTGCTTCAGTATGTTCCACCAAAGCTGCATGGAAAGAAAGATAAACGTCCAAATAATAGATGGCCATAAAATATTCTGCTCCAAAGAGTGTGCAACAAAAAAGAAGAATGAAGAGGACGAACTGAGAAGCGCTAGAAAAAAACTTGAACTGTTGACAGAATCGATGAAAGAAAAAGAAAGGCAGTTGGATCTAGCCTAAAGACATCAAGAAGACATTGTCAAGGAACTCTTGGACAAGATAGAAATATTAAAAAAAGACAATAAAGCCATGGAGGACTACGTTAAAAGGCTGAGAAGAACATCAATAGATTTTGAAGATGAAGTTGCTAGTGTTGAACAAAGTTACATTAGCCAACTCAACGAACAGAAGGGAATTATATCAGAAATGAAACAGGAAATCGTGGATGTCCTTCAAAAGAACACAAACCTTTTGACGGAAATTGAAACAATGACAATTCATTTAAATAGATATAAAATTGACATAGAAGAACTGAATAGTATCAATAGAAACATGGCTGCAACTTTTGAAACCATGACACAGGAAAAAGAGCACTACATAGAAGAAATAAAAAAAACTGAAATATGAATATTTTATTTTGAAACAAGATCAGAATAACATCCAAGTAATAGAAAAAAAAACAAAAATAAAAGAAACCTTCACAAATCAGCTCATAACCATGAAGAAATTGAGTATGTAGCCCCAAAAAGGAGAATAAATAAAACTGTCCGTCTTTCTCAACATTCTGAACAACCCCAACAAAGAATCCCATATAAACATAAAATTTTATTTGCATCGGGTTTTCATGGAAACGGAATGATAAATCATCTCTCTCAAATCACAGAATACTCTGCACAATCGATCCGAAAACCAGGAGCAAGTGATGAAGAATTGATTCATACAGCCATCACGAATTCAAAAGGATTCTCCAGAAATTACGTCATTCTGCTATGGCTCAACAGAATAAATGTAAATATAAACATATTAGACACATTGGTTGAAAGAACAAAACATACACAAACAATCATCATCTCAGAGCCTTACAGATACGACATCCACATGAACCAAGTAATATATGAAAACAATTTAAAAATTTGCAAAAAGATTCACCAACTGAAGCAAGATAATATCTTCTTCTTAGAGTGTAACAACATAATAAGACGTTCCAATTATACAAGAGATGGATATACCTTAAAGACAACTACGGCTCGATTTTTGAGTAAAGAAGCGATGAGAATAATCAGGGATCTGAGTTTGAGAGGATATGAACAAGACGACGGTGAAAAACTTGCATCGCAAACCGACCAAGACACGTCCAGAAGTGATCTGGAAACGAACAATAGGACATCTTTTTTAGATCAGGCAACCCAACTAAAGAAAATGAAGTAAACAAAACAAGTACAAACAGAGCTGGAAAATGTTATAATGACATAAGAGTATCATTACTACTACTGAATATTCAGTCTATACGCAACAAAGAAAATGAACTTTATATATTTCTTGAACAAAATAACTTTCCAAGTTTTGTATTTCTGACAGAGCACTGGCTAAAAACTGAAGAACCTTTTGAATGTCCCGACTATGTGATAGCTTCAAAATATTGTAGGGCCCAATCATTGCATGGAGGCACAATGATTTTAGTAAACAAAAACATTTGCAAAGAACTGACATTAAACAACATCACCAAAGTTGAAAAAGAATTTGAGTTCTCTGTAATGCATGAGGAAAAAAATAACATTTATTTCATTTGTATTTATAGACCACCATCATGTAATGTTATCACCTTCTTAAATAGGTTGGAGAATCTTTTGTCGAACCTGCCAGTGAATTGCCAAATCGTTATAGGTGGTGATTTTAATATTAATTTTAACGAGAGGGGTTCTATATTTGCTCAATCACTTGACACTTTACTTCTATCCCATAATTTGAAAGTGTTAGTTCAAGGTCCAACACGAATCTCACAACACTAATCTACTACTATAGATTATATCTGCACAAATATTGAAGAAGAAAATCTGAGTTGCAATGTTATTTCGGCAGGACTGTCTGACCATGAAGCTGTTGTTTTAGATTTTTTTATCAAGTGTAGTAACTCTAAGAAAAGGTTTAGGATAGGCAGAATATACAGTCAAAACAATTTCGACAAATCCAAATAAGAATGCGATCTAATCCCATGGGAAGATGTTTTTAGAACAGGTGACGCTATGGGTTGTTTCCAAGAACTTTTGATAAAGGTATTCGAAGATTGTTTTCCTAAAAGAAAAATTGGAATGAGGAATAAAAAACAATGGATAACCCAAGGAATAAGAATATCTGCAAATAACATGAGATCATTACAAACCATGAGAAAACATTATTCCGATGAGTTTTTTATTGCTTATTTTAGTAACTATCGCCGAATTTACAGACGTACCATTAAATGTGCCAAAGAAATATATTATAAAAATAAAATTGAGAAGGCAAAAAATGAAGTGAAGGAAAACTGGGCTATAGTAAACAGTTTAAAAGGTAAATCAAATTCTCTACCAAAGCAGGTCAACATAAGTTCAGAAACCCTCAATAACTTTTACTGTACAACAGCCGAAAAACTAACTTCTACGATCAAACCTACATCAGATCCTATTGAATACTTAAAGCATGTTAATATCTACAACGACTTCTACATTGAACAAACGAATTTAACCGAGTTGAAACACACTCTCCAGGATATAAAAAATAAAAATTCCACTGGCATAGATGAAATATCAATAAAAGTTCTCATTAACCTCCCCCATTCCGCCTTAAATGTTCTGGTCGACATTATAAACGACTCCTTTGCTCTTGGAGAATTTCCTTCCTGTCTTAAAACAGCTCTCGTTATCCCTTTATTCAAAGGTGGTAATTCAGAAGATCCCAGCAATTTCAGACCAATTTCTCTGCTATCATCACTATCAAAACTGATTGAAAAACTTGTAAAAAAACGAGTACTACATTTCTTGAATGCCAATGAAATATTAGTTGACTCTCAATTTGGATTTCAGAGCTCTAAAAGCACAAATGATGCAGTTTTTTCGTTTCTTGAACATGTCTACACAAATCTCAACAATGGAGAATCTGTAAAGGCAGTATTCTGCGACTTTTCCAAGGCATTTGATTGTGTAAATCATGAATTCCTTCTTAAAAAGCTTAGCTATTATGGCTTCAGAGGAGTATGTAATAAATGGTTCAAATCTTATATAAGCGACAGAAAACAAGTAGTTAAATCTAATGGAAACTTATCTGACAGAAAAAAACATTTTATGGGGCGTCCCACAAGGATCTGTTCTGGGCCCAATCCTTTTCCTCCTATATATAAACGACCTGGCTCTTATTTCTATTCAAGGAAAATTCACGATATTCGCTGATGATACCACCCTCCTCTGGCATGGAAAAGATGGTGAAAGTTTACAAGGAATTATTGTCAAAGATTTGGAATTAGTGAAAAAATGGTGCGATACTAATTATTTATGCTTCAATACAAACAAAACCAACTTTCTGTCATTCGGCTCTGATAATCAAAATTTAAACTTTAACGGACATATACTAGAACCTAAAAATCAGTCCAAAATTCTAGGAATATTCATTGATAACAAATTAAAATTCGATCATCATGTTATAGCATTAACGAAAAAATTGTCATCAGGATGTTACGCACTCAGAATTGTTTCGAACGAATTAAGTTCCTCTACGACAAAAATGGTTTATCACTCCCTGATCGAATCTCATTTGAGATATGGTATATGTTTTTGGGGATTCTGTAGCCAACATCTATTCCAATCAGCATTTATTTTACCAAAGAGAGCAATGAGATATCTGTGCAAGGTTGGAACACAAACGTCATGTAGGCCATTATTCATAAGGGAAGGGATTTTAACGCTCACTTGTATATTTATTTTAGAATCTGTTTGCCTGACTTTCAAAAAATATAACACTTCAGAATCTCTACAACAAGCAGACCATATTACCCGACAAATTACGGATAGGAAAATACCACTTCCGATCCCAAAGACAGCTTTGACGAAGGATTCTTTAATCTATGAAAGTAAAAAAATGTATAATCACATACCCTCCACCCTAAGAAATGAGAAAACATATAATAAATTCAGAAATGGCGTTAGACAGGCCCTATTAAAGAAAGCCTATTACAATCGGGAAGAATTTTATAATGACACTCTGTCAGAATCCTGATTTTATTTAATTTTATGTGATATGACTTATGTATGTATTGTAATATATATATATATATATATATATATATATATATATATACATAAATCTGTTGTGTGGTATAACTGTCAAAAGTTCATTAATAACTTATTTATTTTACATTCATATGCAGTAGTTTATTTTAATTGTTTGACATTTTAAAAAAATTGTGAATTGAATTTTTTTTCCCTTTTTACATTATATATAGGTACTTTGTCCGCTTTATACACATATATGTGTTTATTATTTCTTAGACATATTGTATCATATTCGTGAACTTGTTTTGAATTGCAATTCGTTTATTTTTGTATATTTGAGTTAAGCTTTGTCAATAAGAACTTGTTTCTTCGACAATAAAGTATATTTTCTCTCTCTCTCTCTCTCTATATGAATCTACTAATCTTTCTAATGTTTTTAGTAGAAATTATGATAAGCTAATAGGCCTATAATCCTTGAGGGTGTTGTGCGATTGTTTACCCCCTTTAGGTATAAAAACAACTCTCACCTCCTTCCACTTCTTAGGTACATAAGTTAGGCTTAGGCAGGCCTTGTATATGACCTCTAACCATGGAATCGCCAGGTTGAAGACTGCCTGCATTTCCGCTGGTATGATATCATCCTTACCAGGCGATTTGTAGGGTTGAAACTGTGCGATAGCCCATTCAATCCTGCTCGAGGTGATGATTGATGGGTTAATAATTTTTTCGACGCTAGGAGCTGCTGGTTCGCATTGCCCACCTAGCTGTTGGCCAGGAAAGTGTGTGTCTACCAGTAGCTCGACGGTCTCTACGTCCGTGGTCGTCCATGTGCCATCAGGTTTACTGAGATAGCTTGGTGCCACTGGGTTGGACGAGATTATTTTTCGCAGCCCATGATTTGAATTTTGCGAGTCGAACACTCTTTTTGAAGCTATTCAGACCGGCTTTATAAGCACTCCATTCATTGGTTTTCTTAGCTTGGTTGAACATCTTTCTGCATTGTTTCCTGAGGTCACTGATTTCAGAAGACCACCAGGCCGGTTTGGGATTTCCTCTGACCGTTTTCACCGGGCATGCAACATTCATCGCATCGTTGAAAGTTTCTGTGAGGCTGTCTACCAGCTGATCCAGATCGGCCCTAGAAGTGGGAATGTCTGGTATCTCTGCCGGTAGGGCCTGGGAGAAGCGTTCCTTGTACAAACCCCAGTCCGCATTACGCTTATTACGGAACTGTTTGGCTGTTGGCCCATGTACGTCCATGTCAAATTCCAAGTATCGGTGGTCTGACATGGAGTGGTCTCGGGATACTCCCCAGGTTGGCGGCATGTTCGTTGGTCAATGTTATGTCCAGAACTTCCTGCCTTACGGCTGTGATAAAGGTAGGTTCACTGCCTTTGTTACATATTTGAAGGTTGTTACCTAGAATATATTCTGAAAGCAACTCACCTCTTTCATTTGCATTGTGCATTCGCATCGGCGCCGAAAACGACGTCCTTGCTGCCTCCAATAGGGCTGCTTGTAGCGGTCTCGGCGGGGGAGGTCCTGCATCATGCGCCATGTATGATGACATGAACCATGTACAAACTGGACCTAGTTGCACCGCAATGCACACGTTGTCCCTGTCACAAAAATTTGGTAAGGTAAAAGAGCTGTTTTTCCTGTTAACAAGAACACATGCTCTAGGCGGATCTTTACCTTGTATGTATATGACATTGTAGTCTTTCAGTTGCAGTCCGCAAACCCGCTGTTTATGCACCCAGGGTTCTTGGACTAAAATGATCTTCTCGCCTGTTTTAGCTAAGCGGAGGAGAAGTGCAGCTGATGCTGCTTTACTGTGGTGGAGATTTATCTGCAGGAGCTTCATCCGCGACACCCGCAGTTTCTCCGCCGGATGAGTCCAGCAGCTCATCCTCATCCACATTGTTGAGCCGACTCAGCCTTGCCGCAGCTTCTGAGACGCCGCTTTTGCCGCCATCAGATGCGCCATCGTCAGACGTCGTCGTCGCCACCTTCTCCTCTTGGGGTGTGGTGGTTTTGGCGTCTGCGTTGTAGATGAGGAGCTTCACCGACCCGAGCCCATAGTAGACCACCCCCTTGTTCTCCAAGATGGGGGCCACCGACTCGTTGTTCAAGATGACAACAGCCTCTCGCCTTCCTTCTCTTTCTTCGCCTACCTTTGCCACCCTCCAATATTGGGGATGCTCAGCCAATAAGACAGCAGCCGAGAAGACTTCCGTGGGCAAAGCGGGAGGAGGCGGAAGAAATTATCAAGGATATGGGCAAACAAGGTGTTATAGAACCATCGAATAGCCCGTGGGCCTCGCCAGTTGTCCTTGTGAAGAAGAAGGATGGTTCCATGCGTTTTTGTATTGACTATCGCCAACTCAATGCAGTTACTAAAAAGGACAGTTATCCCTTACCCAGAATTGATGACACTTTGGATACTCTTTCCGGATCCCGTTGGTTCTCTACCCTCGATTTGAAAAGTGGCTACTGGCAAGTAGGAATGGAGCCTGCTGATCGGGAGAAAACAGCTTTCTCGATAGGATCGGGTCTTTGGCAATTCACAGTCATGCCTTTTGGGCTATGCAATGCTCCTGCCACATTTGAGAGGCTGATGGAGGCAGTTTTGAGGGGGCTAACATGGCAGACATGTTTGGTGTACCTGGATGACGTAATCGTAGTTGGAAGATCATTCGACGACCATTCCAAGAATCTGAAGTGTTTCAACGATTACGTGAAGCCAACTTGAAACTGAGCCCCAAGAAATGTCACATATTTCGGCAAGAAGTTAGATACTTGGGCCATATCGTATCTAGTGATGGTGTAACAGCCGATCCGGAGAAAATAGAAGCAATTCGAGGATGGCCAGTACCCAAGGATAAACATGAGATCAGAAGTTTCCTTGGCCTGTGTACGTATTACAGGCGTTTCGTCAAAGGATTTGCTCACATCGCTAAACCTCTAACAAAGCTAACGGAGGAGGGAAGAGAATACTTCTGGGATGCAGAATGTCAAAGAGCTTTTGAACAGCTACAAGGAGCTCTTACCAATGCACCGATACTGAGTTAATTCAATTCAATTCAATTCAATTCTTTATTGATCCATTAAAACGAGCTTAAAAAAGCAATTGGACAAGTCAGTACATATCAGATACAGATATAAAATACAAACATAAAACAAACACATTCATAAATAATAAGAGGTATATAAACAATTAGGTGAGTGAACAAAGCAGATGAGAAATAATACAAAACATTTTTACTAATGTAGGTGAGAAAAAAACTCATCGATTGTATAGGGGCTAATTTCAAAAAGTAGTTGTTTTATTTTATGTTTGAATACTTGGTCCTTGGTTATAATTTTGAAAATATCCGGAAGTGCATTATATAATCTCAGCCCCAAAACCTCAAACGAGTTCAGACGCAGAGATAAACGTGTTTTGGGCATGTGAAAATCATTTCTGATGCGGGTATTATATTCATGAAAAGATTGGTTTCGTTTAAAAACTTCTTTATTTTTATGGATGTACAACAAAACTTCCAGAATGTAGAGACCTGGTAGAGGCAAAATGTTAAATTTTTTAAATAGTGTTCTACACGATGATGTTTGTGACGCGTTTGCAGTGGTTCTGATGATAATCTTTTGCGTCACAAAAACATTGTGTGCAGGTGGAGAATTTCCCCAAACAACAATCCCATAGCCAATTCTTGACTGTATCTGCCCGTGGTAATATAAAAGTAGACCAGAGTTGTCTAGAGTTCGTCTCAGGTTTCTTAACAGAAAACACTGCTTATTGAGCATTTTAATGAGATTATCGCAGTGCTGATGGAAGTTGAGATTGCTGTCAAAAAAAGACCTAAAAATTTTGTACTGTCAACTCTTTCTATCTCAGCACCGGATATTCCAATATTAATGTCTACCGTGTTAATATTTTGGGCAGTATGAAAAGCTACTGCTTGCGTCTTGGAGGCATTCAAAAATAATGAGTTTTCACTGAACCAATTTTGCAAGCTATCGAGATCTGAATTTATATTTTGTTGCAATTCAGGCAAATCTTTCGATTCAAATAGGAGGGAAGAATCATCAGCATACAAACAAGTGAGTGACTCTGGCAGAATAGATGGCAACTCATTGATATAGAGAATGGAAAGGATTGGCCCCAAAACTGATCCTTGGGGAACACCTATGTCATTATTTAACTGATCAGAAAAAAAAATTTCGTTGTATTTCTCATTCGAATATTGTATTTTGACAGCCTGGGTGCGATTTGAAAGATATGATACGAACCATTCATGCTGAATTCCTCTAATACCAGTTTTGTACAGTTTGTCCAGGAGTTGTCCGTGTTATCCCAGAGAGACTGGAAAATTTGTTTTGGACACGGATGCAAGTAATACTGCTATATAAGCTGTCCTTTCTCAGCTCCAAGAGGGACAAGAAAAAGTAATTGCCTACTTTAGTGAAGCCTTGTCTAAATCAGAGAGGAACTACTGTGTTACCAGAAGAGAACTCCTAGGCGTAGTGAAGGCCTGCGAACATTTTCACAAATATTTGTATGGCCGAAAGTTCTTTCTTCGAACCGACCACGCAGCCCTGAAGTGGCTTCTGCAATTCCGTAATCCAGAGGGTCAAGTAGCAAGGTGGATAGAGCGGCTGCAGGAATATGATTATGACATCGAACACAGGGTAGGAAAAATCCATCAAAATGCTGACGCCCTATCAAGAAGACCATGCAGTGAGAATTGCAGCCATTGTTCGAAGCTAGATGAACGACTTTGCCACATTCGAAGAACTACCATCGAAAGTGATAATTGGCAACCTGAACAATTACGAGTCGCTCAGGAGAACGATCCGTGTCTGAAACGTGTTCTGGGTTGGAAGCTTCAAGAGGAAAGACCGTCCTGGCAAGATATCAGCGCATGTAGCCCGGAAGTAAAATCGTATTGGAGCCAATGGGATTGTCTGGTACTGAGAGATAATCTTCTGTACAGAAAATTTGAAAACGAAGATGGTACGGAGTCCAGGTTGCAACTGGTTGTAGGTGCCTAGGAGTAAAGTGTCGGAGGTATTGCGTCAGTTACACGATGGTGCTTCTGGAGGACACTTTGGAATTACGAAGACTTTACAGAAAGTTCGAGAGCGGTTCTATTGGGTGAACTGTAAAGAAGACGTACGAAGATGGTGCCGGAAATGCGAGTTGTGTGCAACGGGCAATGGTCCAGTTGGCCAGAAGAGGGCGCCCATGAGACAATACAATGTCGGTAGTCCAATGGAAAGAGTAGCTATCGACATTGCTGGTCCATTTTCAGTAACAGATGCTGGAAATAAGTACATCCTAGTGGCCATGGACTATTTTACGAAATGGACTGAAGCTTATGCGATCCCTAATCAAGAGGCTTCCACAGTTGCCGATGTTCTGGTCAAAGAATTCTTCAGCCGATTTGGTGTTCCTTTGGAGACCCACTCAGACCAAGGACGAATTTTTGAATCGGCTCTCTTTCAAAAAATCTGCCAATTGATTGGTGCTGAGAAAACCAGAACAACACCCTTGCACCCTCAGTCGGATGGAATGGTTGAGAGGATGAATAGAACCATGGGCAAACATCTTTCCAAGGTCGTATCAGAACACCAGAGGGATTGGGACCAGTGTATTCCTGTGTTTTTGATGGCCTACCGATCGGCTACCAACGAGACTACTAGCCAGACCCCTGCCTGCTTGATGTTTGGACGTGAAATCCGTTTGCCTTGTGATCTGGAATTCGGCTGTAAACCATCAGAAGAGAATGTGGCCGGTGAAGGCTATGCGGACGAATTGAAGCTGAGGATGAACGACATCCACGACCTTGCCCGACGGAATATGCAGATAGCCAGTGATCGGATGAAGAAAAACTATGATTCCCGTTCCGCGAAGGGGACCTTCGGAGTAGGTGATCTTTTCTGGCTGTATAATCCACGACGACGTCGAGGCTTTTCTCCTAAGCTCCAAAGACAATGGGAAGGTCCGTATGAGATCAAGAAGAGGATAAATGACCTGATTTATCGAATCGGAAAGCTGCCAAGAGGGAAGCCGAAAGTTGTTCACATAAATCGTCTTGCACCATATGCTGGCTCGAATGACCAAGAGCAAGAACTCTTCAACAAGTACCGAACGGTGACGGCTTCCAACCGAGTTACACCGAATTCATGTCGGATTACGCAAGCAGGGGGAAGATCAGGCTTGGCGTGACCGTTGAGGTCCAGCAAGATCTTTTCACAGTTCCAGAAGATGTTTTCATTGCACACTGCGTCGCTCAAGATCTCCGAATGAGCAAAGGAATTGCAACAGTCTTTCGCAAGAAGTTCGGCCGCCTGGATGAATTGCGAGATCAAATGCCCAGAGTAGGAAGAGCACTACGACTAGAAGATGGCAACCGATCCTTATTCTACCTTATAACTAAGAAATTTTCGATAGAAAGAGCAACCTACGAGAATATATGGTACGCGTTAGTAGACCTAAGGAAAGTCGTCTGCCATTATGACATAAAGAAATTGGCTCTACCTAACATTGGCCATGGGTTGGAAAACCTGGACTGGAAGATCGTGAGGAGCATGATAGAAGTAATTTTCCGAGACACAGGCATACAGATCACGGTGTGCTGCTTTAACCCGAAAAGAGTATGTCCCTCGAAGACGATCGACTGTTATTTCTTTCTCCGAGGGTTCTGCAGGGCCGGAAACACCTGTAGCTTTCGCCATCAAGAGCCGACGTCAGGGGTTGCCACATGGAGAATTTCTGATCGGGGCGATCAGAACTAAGGAGGGGGCAGTGTAACGAAATGATACGCCTATGGCTTGGCCACGCCCACTCCAGGTGACGCGAATCATGAACGTTCGAGACGCGAGGTCTGAAATGTTCGCGTGCCGCCAGGAAACTTCTGGAGAAGCGTGCAGGTATAAAGCTCCGCGGACAGAGGCGCAGGCAATCAGTTGATAATCGAGCATTGTAAATAAATCGTGTCAGTGGAAATAAAAGTGTATATAAATCGAACCCAGTGTTTAAGTAAATAAAAACGTTACACTATTATTCCCTACCTACTGAACCCAAGGGTTCATTTAGACTAGATACTTGATTGAGTCTCATTTTATTGAGCGCAGTGCACTGTTCCTGTCATCTGGGTAGTTTCTGATTTTTCTGGCAAAATGAAGAATCAGTAGCGCACCGGAAAAATTTACCCTTATAATTTCTTTAACCTAATCTATACATAATCATTATCATCACCGTACCCACTCCTACTGAGCTGCTGGGAGAGTTAGTGGCGAGTAAAAATAATAAAACACCCTATATATCGCATATAAGTAAGTAAGTATATATTTATCTCATAATACTTGTACAAGAATAGAAATCGTCAATAAAATGATAGTCGTGATTGCAATTAAAGCTATACTAAGCCTTAAAATATGTAAATATAAAAACATTTGGACTGTAGATGAAATGAATGAAATAATAAAACTCCTGAGACTCCACATATATGGTATATTCTGAACCAGCTACATGATGTAATGTAACTTACTCCACTCCATATGCCACCCAGTATACGTTAGTATTGCTACTAGATGTTCAATGTCACTTCCCAATAGGTCAATTGAAAAGTCCCCGGCCTACCATTATAAAACACATTTTTTTGATTCAACATAATTCCCCTCAAGGGTGATACACTGATTATAGCGACCCTGCAACTTTTCGATACCATTTTTGTAATATGATTCGCCCTTTGCTTCAAAATATTCCTCAGTTTCGGTGATCACCTCTTCATCAGACAAAAATTTCTCTCCAGCGAACATTCTTTCAAGATCTAAAAACAGGAAATAGTCGCTAGGGGCTAGATCTGGAGAATACGGTGGATGCGGAGCACTTCGAAGGCCAATTCGTGGATTTTTGCTATCGTTTTCACTGACTCGTGACACGGTGCATTGTCTTGGTGAAACGGCACTTTCTTTTTCTTCAAATGCGGCCGTTTTTTGGCGATTTTGTTCTTCAAACGGTCCAATAACGCTAAGTAATAGTTGCTGTTGATGGTTTTTTCTTTTTCAAGGTAGTCAATGAAAATTATTCCATGCGCATCCCAAAATATAGACGCCAAAACCTTGCCAGCCGACTGTTGCGTATTTCTATGCTTAGGTGTGGCTCCACTCGGATGACTGTCGATTGGACTTGGGAGTGAAATGGTGGAGCCATGAGCCATTATCACATATAGACGCAAAAACTCGAGTTTATCATCTCCAAACACTGCTCCGATTCATCAACTCGTCATTGTTTTTGGTCAAAAGTGAGGTCGCGCGGCACCCACTTTGCACAGAGCTTTCTCATACCCAAATATTCGTGAATGATATAATGTAGACGTTCAGTTGATATCTCCAGAGGACCTGCTATTTCATTTAATTTCAATTTACGGTCATTCAAAATCATTATGTGGATTTTTGTAATGTTTTCATCGGTGACAACCTCTTTTGGGCGTCCACTGCGTTCACCGTCTTTGGTGCTCATTTCACCACGTCTAAACTTAGCATACCAATCCTTGATGATTGATTTTCCTAGAGCAGTGTTCGGAAACTTGTTATCAAGCCAAGTTTAGTACCAATAAACATTTTCAATAAAATGCAAATCGACAAGTGCAAAATTACCAAAATGTCATACAAAGCACCCTAAAAGTGTCATCAATGAGGAAATGTATCCTTATAATTATTTATGCTATCGACACCAAAGAAAACATCAATATTTTCTCAATATTATATTTTATCAAAATGTTCTAAATCGAAGATCACAGCATAAATTATATAAACCAATAATTATATAACTAATTACTTAAATAACAATCTCAATAATACTATTGCCCATAAATAATGATTGATATCGATGTAGTGTTAAACTTTTTTCAAAGCGTCAATCAACACCGACATTTCTGAACTTATATTGTTAACCAACCTCTGGATTTGAGGTTTCGAGTCAAGCACCTCTATACTTTGAGTGTACGCGTTGTATCTTACACCAAACGACCTTGGGATAGTGGCGGCAAATTTTCTGTTAGAAAATAAAACAATTCGAATCACAAATAAAAACAGTGACTACTATACTCACATCATTTTTTCTTTGGAGTCTTCAAAGCTTTCAGCAACATAATAAACAGGCTGATACTGAGTTATAGGGTATTTTTGTACGGAGGTTTTGATAGGGTCGAAAGGTCTGACTTCCGGTTGGTTACTTAGGGAGTACTGCAATTCTCCGAAACTGGAAAGGAGACCAGCACCGTAGGCTTTCAATTGTCCGTTTTCTCGACACAAACCAAACTCAACGGTGAACCAAAAACACTAAAAAACAAAATAATATTATAAGTTACTCTTGTGAAAACTTTTATCAACATTAGAATTTATTCTAAGTTCATAAATAAAGAAAATGTTTTTATTTCAATTGCACATCGAATGTCTGCAGAATAACAAGACCCTAACCCAATAAGAATGAGATGCATGTATAAATAAATTATTATTATTATATTAATATATTTATTCAAGCAAGATAGTTGCGACAGCTCGCCAGAAAGTGATGTGTTGCTGTTTATCCATTTTTTCAGCGATACTCCGAGAAAGAAAGTTAGCTGAAGTTTATCAATCGAAGCTCTCATTCTAGGAATTGTATAGAATGTTCGAAGGAAATACACAATGATTATGAATATGTCATTTCTGGAAATTATCCTTTCGACATCAGATATATTGTATACGATTATTTACTAACTTTTCCTACGAAAATGAAGAGCTTTCATTTTGTAAAAAATATCTGATTAACAATATACGATGAGTGCCTATTGTAATGGGAATATCAGCATCAGAAGGATTTTTCAAAAAAAAAATATTTAATTTTTAAAATTCCTACTCAAATTAAGAAACTTACTCAACGAATCATATGTCACTGTGAAGTGTTGCCATGATCATTGATTCCCAAATGTTTCCATTTCAACCAATTTAGAAGTTCAATTGGTTAGTTGGTTACTTTGTTGTACTAATGTTAATGAAAGATAATGAAATCAACTATCTTCCTTGAATAAATAGACTAGATCATTATCAGTATTACTTACTGTGGCCAATTTTTCGATGAATTCATCTGGGGCGCCTAAAGATGCCAATCCAATTTCCTGTGAGAACTGCGCGAACTCGGGGTCGGCGAATAGAGGCACGTGACCAAGAAGTTCGTGGCACACATCCGGTTCCGGAGTATAGAACGGTTTGCTAGGATGTCTGATGTACTGCGTCGAATGAAAAACTCTGAAAGCGAGACCGGCCAAGAAATCCCTGGAGGATAGTAGACCGGCAACAGGTCTTATCATGAAACCAGTGCAATCTGGAAACAAAAGAAAATAATCGTTAGGTCACCATAGCATCTAAATGAAGGCTCAGTTGGCCTAGGCCTGTTTTCTAAACACGCCATTCTTTTAGAGTTGCATCAAAAATAAGTTACTGAAAAAATTCTCCAGCTTCGAATGATATCATTACAGGGTCGATGTTTGTGTAGGGTAACTCGGTAATTATAGGAGATACGGACGAATCAATGGACTATTTTTCAGGGTTCCTGCATATATATTATTCAGTTTCAGATATGAGTTGTGGCAGTATGGACTGAAATGTAAAATCACTGCGATAAGAGAGTTAAAAAAAATGGTACATTTTTAAACGTTATGAATGTCATGGTATTTATTCCAGAAATTTGTGATCTCGCCCATTCTGGAAAAATCAGTGTGTTCAACTGAAACTTTCAACAGCGTATCAATTCAGAAACGAATCTTCAGAGGGCACTCCTTTTGTCTTCATTATTAGTGTTGCCACGAATAATAAGATGATACATCATGGCTAAGTCACTTATTTTCCATACCTTTCAAAAAATTAGAGATGTCCTCTAGTTGTGGAATATTGTCTTCTCTGTATCCACAATTCTCCACTAGGAGAGGAAAAACGTGATTGTGTTCTTTACAAGCATGGGTGGGGTACAAAGTTGTCAGCTGTCTAAAAACTTTTCCCCACGTTTCTGTCTCTTCTTTGGTGTACACCACGTGTGGAAGTTTTTGTCCATGCCTAAATAATGATATCATCGTCACATCGTTTCGAAGTTACTATCACGAGTTTGAGGACTCACTTGTAATTGAAAGCGATGTCAGCGAAGTATTTTCTGCGAGCCCTGTATACAGGATCTGTGAATCCAGGGTGGTCGGAGTCTAATTCAGCTCCGTAGGACAGAATTTGATTGGCGAAACGGTCCAAATCTCTGATTCTTCTAGGAAACCATGGAACAGAGTCTGAAAAATATGATTTGATAAACTCACAGATGCCTTACGATTGCGTCAAAAATGAACTCATCTCAACAGCTACACCATCGAGAAGATGTCTACCAATCTTTACTGTTGTCACCGCTGTGATCGAAAAGTAAGGTGAAACGGTTTTGAAATGTAAATTTTTCATTTATTTTTCCAAATCAATTCGATCCCCTAGGAAGTATTCCCCGCCCAATGGAACGCAATTTTTGCAGTCCTCGAAACAGTCAGATTGGTCTTTTCCGCGTAGCCTTCAAGGACTTTCAATTCGGTTTTATTTCCGCAGTCGTGTCATAGCGGCGTCTCTGCATTGGTCTTTTGAGTTTGATGAAAAGCTAGAAGACGGACTGACCCAAATCTGGCGCAAATTGTGGTTTGTGAAACGACATAAGTCAGGTTTTTGGTAAAAAGTAGCGAAGAGCCAATGGAGTAAGGCATGGTGCATTATCGTGATAATGTAACGAATAACTGTTCGTCATTAGGTTCACGAAAACGACTCATAACGCTCTCTAATGATATTTTTAATTGTCAATCGATGATTTTCAAACATCTAATCGATGATTTCTTGGACGTGGCCTTCGTCGGTAGACGTTGATGATCGTCCAGAGCGCGGATCGTCTTCAAAACATTATCTGCCCTTTTGAACTCGTACTACTTTCGTGCCATAGTTTGATCGTCAAAAGCCTTCCGCAACATTTTCAATGTTTCAAAATCCCTCGTTGTAAAAATCGAAAACTTCACTATAGGTTGTTTTCGAAAACGTGTGTAATTCGGTAATTAAACCTTTTGACAAACAATTCTTTGGCAAAGGTAATAAATAATCCTATCAACCTAGGAAAATAATACTTGCCATCTTAATTCCCGGGAGTTTAGACATGCATTTTCTGCACTGAGCTACGTATATATCAAGACTCACTATTTGAATTATAAAAATGACAATCATTGACTCTTTCTCACCTTTATTATCTTTGTAATCTCTGGAAATAACCTTCAAGTATTCGCTCCTATCTTTCACTTCCTCCAGGGCTTCTCCAATGTTGCCGGTAGGTGCACATTCCACCATGAATTCATAGTTTTCCGTAATTTTGTCAGAAGGCCTGGATTCGATGTGCAACAAGTTGACGCCATGTTTTTCGAAGATTTGCAAATATTTCGCGAGCACGCCAACTTCTTCAGCTGGAGGGGCAAAAAGAAGGCAGGTACTGTGGGCAGAGTCTCTTCCTATTTTTATGTAGTTGCCCCCGGGCATCAAAGTGGGCTGAAAGATAATTTCGAAATTTCATATACACCATAGAACATCAAGATTGAGTATAACTGATATGTTTGAAACAACATTCACACCAGATTATCATGTGCATGATAATTCGGTGTCAATCACAGTGATTGAAAATACACCGGATCATTTTTAGGGTTCGTTTCACATGGCGACCATGATCGTTGTGGTCGCGGCCAAAATGTCATTAATGACCTCATTACTTATGCTCACGACGACTCACCTCAAGAGGTGAGGCAACATAAGCAAACATGGCGACAACTACGATGTGGCTTCATTACTGAATATTCTTGTATTAACTTTTGTTAATAATTGAATATACATCTTGAAAGTCTGAAGAGAAGAATAATCGCATGAGAAAAGTTTTCAAAGTCTTTGGTGTATCAAGTGACAAAAAATAATTTGAAAACCTGAAATGAGTTTTGAATTCTTCATCTGAATAACGAGCAAATACATTATCGTTATCATAAATGCGTGATCTAAGTTTTTATTTTTCAAGGTTTTGTTTTTGTAAAATTGTATTCCATTCTTCATCTGAGCTAGCACTTTGTTAAGCATTATTTTGGCCCATTAATAAATTTCCAACTATCGCCGTAAACTTCATTTTGATTATATACCAACTCAGCCGTATGGGGGCGGCCCTCAGAATAACCCCATGGTGAATCCTGCCTGTCGTAAGAGGCGACTAAAAGGGTAACCTTAGGTGGTAGATGGTCTCATCACTCGGTGAAATACCACCATATCGACTATGTGTGCTGTGAAATGGGTCACCCCATGTTTCAGCGTTCGGTCGATATCTTCCGGTCTCCCCTCCCCCAATCCTCTTTTCCTTGATTTATTTTGAAAAAAAAAAAGATGATGAAGTCTCCTAGAGTAAAACACTCCGGAAGCAAAATACCTCTCCATTCGGATTTCCGGGCGAGAGGTACTCGAGGGGACTCATCTCTGAAAATTAACTTTTGCAACATCCGCGGTCTCAACAAGAACATCAATGATGTCCACCATCACCGACAGTTGGAGAAGCCGGATATTCTGGCACTGACGGAAACACAAGTAAACTCGTCTTCCGATAGGGTCCACATGCTTTGTCCTGGTTATGAGCTCCATTCTCGATTCAGATTCAGAGGTGGAGTTTGCCTCTTCGCTAAAGCTAATCTATCATGCCAGCGTGTGGAGAGTTTGGAACTTAAAGACTTTGATGTGATGTGGTTCAAGCTGGCCGATACCAAACTGACCAAATTCCTTTGCTGCCTTTATCTCTCACCTAATGAACCTTCTTATAACAACCTCTTTGAATTCTTATCACTCAAAATGGACTTCATTTAAGAGACTCATCCGACAGCAGAAATTGTGATCATGGAGACTTCAATGTACATAACGCAGCCTGGCTCAAATTCTCCAACAGAACAGACGATGCAGGTCGTCAAACTGAGGCCTTCGCCATCACATATGGTCTTGAACAACTTATCGAGCTTCCAACCCGCATCCCGGATGTCATCAACCAGTCTGCCAATACTCTGGATCTTTTCCTCACCACCAACCCTGATTTTTATAGAGTAAAAGTTTGTGCCCCACTTGGAAACTCTGACCACACCCTCATCTCCTGCTCCTGCTCTTTCAATGTACCATCATGCAGCACATTACCGCCCTGTCACATGTGGCATTATAACTCGGCCGACTGGGAAAGTTTTCGTATGTTTTTCTCAGCGTTTCCATGGAAGAGGGTTTGTTTTTCCTCAGAGGATCCAACACGATGTGCAGAGTCAATTTCAGAAATCATCGTGTTGTGGATGCAAACTTACATACCGAACACCGCAAGAAGAACATCTTCCAATAAGACCTGGTTTAGCGGAAGCTGCTCTAAAGCTGTCGCTTCCCAACAGGCAGCATTTTATCAATGGCAAAACAATCCGAGCCCTGAGACTAGAGCAGTATATGTGGAGGCTAGAAACATATGCAATGAGACAATCAAGCATTCGAAAGATGCTCACAATGCCAAAATAAGATCAAAACTAGTTGAATGTCCTAACGGATCCCGTTCATTTTGGTCTTTCGCCAAAGCTGTGGGGAAAAATTTCACTTCCAGCTCGTTTCCTCCACTAACCAAGAAAGATGGAACACTAGCCACGACTGCCCAGGAAAAGGCCAACATTTTTGCCCATTTATTTGCTGGCAATTTCACTCTGGATTCATCGGGAAAGCAACCCTCGAACATTAAACCTATTGACAGTCACATGCCCGAGATCACATTTCGCCAACGAACTGACGGAATCCCACCTATTGTTCTCAAGAAATGTGCCGCAGAACTAACACCTATTCTTTGCAAGTTATTCAACCACTCTTACAAATTGAGGATATTTCCGTCCAACTGGAAAATCGCAAGAGTACAACCAGTCCCCAAAAAGGCAAAAAGACCCTACCTAGCAACTACAGACCTATCGCACTGCTGTCTATTATTTCAAAGGTCATGGAAAAAGCCATTAAAATCGAGCTCATGAAATATTTGGAAAACTCAGGAATCATCAACGATAGGCAATATGGTTTTCGTCATCAAAGATCAACTGGTGACCTGCTTGCTTACGTCTCACATATATGGCAGCTATCTATCGAGAAATATGGTGAAACCTTAGCCGTGGCACTAGATATTTCCAAGGCATTCGATCGAGTCTGGCACCAAGGACTCCTCGCCAAGCTTCCATCTTATGGCTTGCCTCCTCAGCTATGTTCTCTGCTAACTAGTTTTCTCTCAGGCAGATCACTTCATGTGGTGGTCGATGGAGTTTCATCTGACTCTCTAATTATAAATTCTGGTGTTCCGCAGGGATCAATTCTATCACCAACACTATTTCTACTCCACATCAATAATCTGTTGGGGGCAACTTCATGTCCACTGTCCAGTACACAGCTTCGCGGATGATAGTACCCTCCACACTGCCTTCTCTTCCAGGGCTCCAATACCAGCCAGCCAAATCAAAAACGAACGAGGGAGAAATGTTAACAACATAAATATGGATTTGGCAACAATTCTCGAATGTGGATCCAAAAACTTAGTGGATTTCAATGCAAACAAAACACAAGTATGTCTTTTCTCCAAAAAAGCCGACCTCACAATGCCCAACATAAGCTTGTCAGAGGTGACCATACCTTTGAAGCCATCCATCTCGATGCTTGGTATAACTATCAGCAATACCTTTTCTTTGGAAAGTCATGTGAGAGTTGAATAGTTCTCTAAAATTTGAGGATATGTGTCTTTATGTTTTCAATTAATTACGTTAACCAATATTTAGTAAATCTTAATGATGCCACTCACAAATTGAAACATAACCTCTTCATTCAAATAGGGCATTCCAACGACCTGTCAAAACAAATTCAATATGGTGGGAGTAGGCACACAATGCTTTGTTTACATATTGTTATCTTATAAATTGATCTAAAAGTTGTGAGATTTTTGTTTTCGTGACTGCATCAAATGATTTTTCATATTTTTTAGAGCTTATTAGTGGTATTCTCACTAAAAAATGCCTGTTACATGCCTTTTAGTCAACTGTGAAAGTCGTTCCAAGGATGATGTAAAATTCTTTTTAGTGCCTGCGGTTTTAAGCCACAGGTTTCTAACGGATAAAAACGAATTGTCTGAAAAGCTATGGATAGCAGCAATTAAGAGGGACGATCTTACTAGATCGATACTAAAAAATCAGAGAGTCTGCAGTAAACATTTTATAACTTTTATTGTATTTACATTGTACATTTTATTCAGCTGCAAATAAAAGTGCACCCACATGACTGCAAATTTCACTGTGTCCAGCCATTCATGGGCAATGTGCTGTTAATACACTTTCATCTTTGGCCACAATGCACCAAACGTCTAATGGTTTCTCATTTCCTCTCTGAGAATGTTTGACCTAAAAAAATTGCTGAATAAACAAAAGTCAATAGAAATGAACAAACCTTACCTTTCCCACTACAATGTGGAAACCATTCACCACTTTTGTCCCCACATTCACAACAAAGCCTGACTCAAAATACTTGAATGAATGCAAGCTTTTGTAGGCCTTCATTTGTTCTTTGGTGTAATAGCTATGGGTTAGCACTAAATACGAAACAATATCTATATTTGTAATAGGTGGAATTCCATGAATTGAACTATCCAATTCCTGGATGTCCAATGTAAAAGGGTTTACATCATTTATTATCTTCAGCTTCATTCGGTATCTGTAAATAAACATTCCACTTCACATATGGGAAACAAAATGTTGTGTAAACAAAAAACAAATTGGGTTTTCAGCTTACCTTTTACCAATATCTGGATTTTCCAACAATAATGTCCTTAAATATACACTCTGCATCTCAAAACTTCTATCATCAACAACAAACTCACACAACTTCGGAAATAATGCCGTAATGACGTCACTTCAAACAGCTGTGTGCCTACTCTCGCCATATTGAATGTCACGTGATTTGGAATGCCTAATAAGCGCTCAAAATTCTCCAAAATCCATTCCACTCGAGTTTATGATTGTGACGCCTAGAACCAAGTGGAACGGCAAAAACCGTGATCGTTATTGTGAGTGCTTAGGAACGCACCCCTGTCAATGAAAAGTTTAGAAACATTTCCATATGAATTTGTCATCTTAGTTCATATCTGAATCCTATGTCACACATTTCATTGGACACTCTGCATAAAAAATTGCTAAATATGCCTGACAACAATCAACAATATTTTCATAATAGCCTCGTTTAAATTTTGTTTATTTTCAAATATTGATAACTTCGTTAACTCCCAATATCACCATATACTTGTTTATCTTCCTTATTGAGAAAAAATTATAAATCTTTGATAATTTCATACAATATTATGAATTGGAACAGAAGAAAGTGATAAAAGCTCAACTATCGGCCAATTGATGTCGTCATGGATTTGAAAAACGTCATTTACATATTCCCTGTTATCAATTGATGATACTAGAATAACTCAAAGATGATAGAGGACATCAAACTTCCAATAGTTTTTTTATCGATGATAATGTTTTCACAACAAATTCGATGTATCAAATTTCCCCGATGAATGAATTCAAAACAACCGAACTTGTGAAATTGGCAGGCAAAAGATTATATTGATTTATGATATTGTTTTATGAGAAATTGGTGATTGACTTTACAAAATTCCAATCGTTTTAATACGAAATTGGTCATGAGTGACATCTTTATTCTCTTGTAACTTTGCAGCGCACGCCGCCATATAAAAAAAATGATATAAATAATTACACTAGAGGAAATTGTATTTTTTGTGGTTTCAGTTCCATTAAGCAGTATAACTACTCACACTTTCCACTGATTCAAACGCAGATCCTTTCACTACCACACTCATTTTTACAACGAACAACGGCTATTAATTTCCGATAATTTTGCACTGATTCAAGAGCAACTTTTTATCTCTTATATAGTATCAGAACTTGAACAATTTCAACTTTTTCCATATCGATTTTCTCATTCACCACATGTAATTATATCCAATTATCAAGAATATCCATGGATTTTACTCGTAACATTCAGTAGAAATTGCGTCAGTTGGTGAAACAAGAGAACACTGGCTTTTCCAAGTGTATCTCGATCAACTTTGTTCCTTTATTTGGATAAATGTAGTATTATTATTTTTGTAAATAGCCTCAACTGTTTATTTGTTGCTATACTGCGATAATATTTAGAACAGTGAGGAACTTTGAAACAAGATAAGACATTTTGCAACTCAGTAAAGTCATCAAAAATTAAAATTTAAAAATTAAAAGTCACATTGGTTCAAGATAAATATACTTCAAGTTTATTTATACAGGGCACTTAATTCTGGATGCTAGGAAAAAAAAATTCTATTCAAAATCTTGTCATTTCGGTAGCCGGTCTTTTTATACCGATAAAATATTTACAGCTATGCAACGTTGCCGCTTGATGTCAAGATTAACCACAACGCAACGTGTTGAATTGAATAATGTTAAGTGTTCATTATTGTTGATTCAAAAAATGTGAATTCGTTTCTCATAAGCACCCAATTGAAAATCTGAGTTTATTTGAACAAGCCTGTTTTATTCTGGAGTAATTAAAAACAAATTAATTTCATGACACTGAATGCTCGTTTATAAAAATTGATTACCTGGAACTTGATTCATCAGTGTTTTCATTTCTTGAAATACAAAACAAAGAAATCAATGATTACAAAAGCTATTTATTATATCTGGTTGGTTCATGATTCACAAATGATTTGAATTATTTGATTTTTGGTTGATTTTTTGTTTCAACGATACACAATTTTCTTCGTATCTCCGATGATTCCCAAAATGGTGGAGAAAAACCTGTAAACTTTGGTTTTCCTCATGAACGCCATCTTAAATTCCACACATGGTGCTTCGATATCATGGTCTCGCCAAAAAATTTGATTTCACATTTCTTGCTAGGTGTGCTTTGGAAAAAACATTGATACCCTTCTGTCAAAAAAGTTCTGAGAGTTTGATCAGATCCCAAATCTTAAAATTCTTCTATGTGACACAAGGAGATATTATTCAAAATTACTATACTTCGCATCTCTCTTGCACTATTTTCTGTTGAAAACAATGAAAAAATAAATTTACACAACATTGCCAGTCAACCATCACACTTTCTCAAAGAATTGAGAATCTCAGACACGGGATTAGAAGAAAATTGTCAAGAACTAAAGCAAATTTTTGAAAAAGAATGGCATACTATATTAGTGGGCAATTCGAACACATGTTATAAAGTAACATTCGTTAATTTTATCATAAATGTGTCTCTAAATAAGGTTATGGTTTGAAATGTTCAGTTTATTTTGAAAGAATTGGAAAGGAAAATTTTCTAATTTCGTTTTTTTGCAACATCTTCAATACACCCAGAAAAATTCTAAATGTTTTTCCAGATAATTATAACATGTAACACAAAAATGCTTTTCTGAGTATTAGAATCTGATAGTACTAAGAATAATATCTTAGTTTTCAACGCACCAAATGAAACAGCGCTGATGGGTCTTATCAAACGGATTACGAAAGATTGATCGGTTGAAAGTTGTTATTTAGGAGGAAAGAAATATTTATTTCTATCAGAGACATATTTTCGTATCTTTACAATAATCTTGACACACCCATCAAAGATTGAAGGTTAAACAAGATGTAAATAAGTTGAAATTTGTAAACAAGAATCTTATCATACTAGTTACAATTCAAAAGGAATCAACCCAACTCAATACAATTTGAATAAGGGTTATATTCCCATATGAAAATTCAGGGGTGACAGTACCGAAAGATAAAATGTTTTTCAGTTGAATTAACCCCCGAAAAAGTAGTTTCGACGACCACTCTGTATTTAGAGCAAAATCGAGAATATGTGAGGCAAAAACATTTTTAAACAACGAGAGAGTTATCAAAGAAGTAGAAAAATACTCACAATATCTGGAGGACTTCTACTGGGCGACATATCCATGATCATTTTTTCATTTCTGAATTCGATATTCTTCGGTGCAGACATCATATTGACAGCGATTCAGCGAACAAAACGTCTTCAGTAAATATTCTGCGACTACTGATCCGAAAGCAGCAGTCCACATTCTTTAAATAAACTTGTTTTGCATTCGTTTTCCTTTTGCTATTTGTTATCAGGGAACCTTCAAGTGAAATAATATAGCGAGCTTACGAAATATAAGAACGACTAACGTCATTTCTGATATTGCCCAATTCGGTTGGTTTGGATTGATTAAAATTAATAATAATTTCGATATGTTATCGAATTCGCAATCCAGACAGTTTTCACATCGAACTTGAAAGGAAATTGCCGCTAGAAATTTTTCAGAATAATACATAAATAAATAATAATTATTATAAAATTTTGTAGGTAGTGTAGATTCGTTCATAAAGAACCTGATTTAGCTAATAAAAACAAGCATGTAAAAACAGTTATTCTAGCTGAAACTATACAGAATTCTGGCTGAATCAAGATTACCATATGTCACTGTCAATCAGTTGTCAATAAGGAAGTTTCACAGGGTAGTCCTGTGGCCTGTTACTTATTTTGAGCATCAATGATATGAATTGATTATTGTTTCTCTACTGTTGCTTATTCAATTACATAAGAAACGAACCCAATTTGCAGAAGAATGTGTGGTGAAAATTGGGGGCTCCAACCGAAAATGGTAATTTACAAGCGTCATCAGACCCATGATAGTATAAGATGCGATGGCATGGTGAGCAAAGACTCACCAGGAGAGGGCGGTCCGAAAGCTGCGGGACTTCCAAAGACAAGACGACTCTAACAGCTACATTGTACTACCACCTCTCCATACCTGCATACAGGGTGAAGCATTGCTGTTTACTCCATGTCTGGAATTGCTTGAAAACCTCCCAACAGCTGGGCAGTCAGAATAGACTATCTATATTCTGAGTACAAGGCCACACTGGTTAAGACCAAGAAAAAGGCTGATGCGCTAGCCCGAAAACAATCAAGAGGTGGCCTAATTGATCCAGAACCTTTCTGTGAAAGCACTGTGGAAAAAATTGATGAGTTCTTGGATCAACAATGAATCTCGTGAATCGTGAATGAGACAGGACAAAGAATTTATCAAAGAACCATCGCCAAAATTCACAGAGTACTATCAGAATTATGGGTCCCTGATAGGGTATTGTAGGCATAACAAACACTTGAAGAACATCAGACTCACAGACCCAACCATTCGTAGGTTCTGTCAATATGAAGAGGAAACCCAAGCACACATTCTGCCCTATTGCAAAGGTTTGTTAAGGCTGAGGTTTTCTACACTGAGAGAATAAAAATTGCAACATTTCCGATACATGAAGCATCTAAGGTATGGCCTTTGGAGCATAGTTGAAAGATAAGCCTAGACCCGGAACTCTAACATAACGAGCGGCTGTATATAATCTACTGTTGCTTTTCTTGTAATTCCAAAATTCGTAAGGAAATATCTCCATGAGTTTGTTTGAAAATCAAGGAAGATTCATTTTCTTGACTGTGGAATATAAATGAAAGTTTGCTACATAAATTGGCAGGTCAGTACCTGCAGTCTCCCAATAAAAATTATGAACATTTGGTAAATGGAAAAACCTTAGGTTTTAATAATAATAATTACATAAACGCTATTGATAGATTCCATAGTATTCAACAAAATCTTGTTTATAAACAATTCTATATCAATTGATTATTTTAAAGAAAAATCAATCTAATCTATTGCGTATTAATTGTAAACGAAAAATCTACCTAATTTAATTCATATACATTAATTAACAATAATTTATACGTAGGTTGTCAATTTCAAAACTACCAATGTTTAATGAGAAACTACCTAAACGATCATTTTTTCAAATATTTTCCATGTTTTTGCACTGGAATAACAATTGATTTTGTATCGGCACTTTGCATCGAAATCTCCATGTGTGCCGTGACTTCAAACGCCAATAATGTCTTTGTTGACTTACAGAATTCCAACTCATCAGTTTCAGTTTCGAATCAATTTCAAGCAAATCAAGAACATCGTATTTACTATTCAACATAAACTAATACGGCACTGGTAACAGGAAATATCAATTGATGTTTTACGTTTCCTTGAATATTCGCCGTCTATAAAATCATGTAGGAAATTATCATACTGTTATTGAAATCAACACTTTTATACCAGCATTGACATTGAAATTTCATCAGTTTTATAAAATATCTGCAATGCTTGAACGGTTTCTGAAGATTGCACGCGAAAATTGTTGTTCACTAATGATAAGTTTGATGTTTTTATGCCCCAAATATCATTGGTTTTTAGTAGAGATTTGTTATTATTTTAGTTTGTCTGACCTCATTCGATATGAATGTCATTTTCATTCAAATATTGGCAGTGTCAGATTCAAACACTGTTTCAGGCTTGATAATGGCTTCATTAAAAAGGTCGAATCCCTACAGTATTATAAATGTGACAGTAACAATGTTTGTCAGTTTTGAACGCGGAAACTACTCAAACGATCATTATAAAAATCTGTACACATATTTTTCTCTTTCATTTCCAAATGATTCGAAAAAACCGATGGCACCATCACATCGCCACTTTTTCACCTCTACAAAATGGTGTTCACAAAATCTCCGTTTGGAAGAAACCATCATCAACTCATCCATGTATTCAAGTATAATAAAAATGCAAATATATGAAAAACTCATTGTGCTTTTCCAGATTTCTTCTTCATTGCAATAGGTTGTCTTGTACATTTTACTGCTGGTGGCGCTTCCTTCAATTTATTTTCGGCAAAAACTTTTCTTATATAGATCATCCGTTTTTGCAATACCACTTTCCACCCACTATCGATAGCTTGTCTTTTTTCGTCCTTCGAAGGGGGTCTTTGTAAAAGCTTCGTGAACATTAGTTGCCAAACAGCATCAGTATTACATAACTGGAAACACAATATTCTTATCGATGACCTGATGATCATGCGAATGAGATTAATCACAACCACTGGAAGATAATTTGAAGAGTAGAATTCAAAGAGCAAATAAATTAAATCAAACAATAAATTGAGACAAAATGAGAAACGTTGATAAAAGAAATAACATAAATTAAGAAATAGCAGAGTTATCTCATTCAGTGAAGAAAATAAAAAAGGAATAAAATAAATTAAAAATAAGTATTACAATCACGAGAAATGAAACAATAAGGCACCTATGAAATCATAGTTTTTTGATTACTTTTTTGAAAAATGTACTGAAATAGAATTTACTCATCTTCATCCCAGGTTCAAATGAATTGAAAAAAAAAATTCTTATCATTTCAATTATTTCTTTCATAAACGCTTCTATAGAGATATGTATGTTCAACTGTCTTATTGTATTTTGACAACAGAGATGTCCTTTTTCTTTCATCTTTTATTCATTTATTATGACCAAAAAATATTATTCTAGGTTGATATTTCTGAGGAGAATTAAAGAGTTTGAAAATTAATTATGCTAATGAAGTTCAATGAGTGGAACTTTCTTTTTTTTCATACTAGAAAATTGACCAAGAAATAAAATGACGTGTTTCAGAAACCTGTGATTTGTTTGGTGCATGTTTGCCAATTACAGTACATATATCGATCTCAAACTTTAGCAAGCTATTCTTCCTGCTCTTATTGAATCACCACACACGGTGAGCATAATCCACCAAAATAAGCTATTCTGTTACACCAGAAAATATACTTTCAAATTTGCGTCGAAACCAAACACATAGGGTGGGCAAATTCGATGTTTATGTCGGTGAATATTTCAGGACAAAAAAATTGAGGTATAGTCTCCATTTCCAAGATATATTTTCGTCATGAACAAATACTGATACCATACTCCTGTTCTCTTTTTTATCACAAGTTGGTGGAATAATAAAGAATAATATGTAACTCGGATTGAACATGTTGAATTCTTGAATATTTCTTCATTAAGTTATCTCCTCTTCAGAGAACAGTTTATGAATTATATGCAATATCATAGTTTTTATTACTTTACATGAAAAATACTTACATTCTCATTGAAATGAAGAAAAAAGTTTCACTATAGAAGTCTCGCACATCAAAAGCGATCCAACATGTTATCCATGGTTGAAAAGCAAAGAAAGGGTGTTTTCTCTAAAGAGCACAATACTCGTATGTGTCATAGGTGGAAAATCCAACTTTTGTTTATAGCTCGAAAACGAAAGAGCATAGCTGATTTTTGTATTCGCCAGTGAACTACCTTGATTTTTCTGTAACTCTTATATTTACCAAGTTGCACTATACAAACATCGAAATTTGCGTTTGGTTTCGACAAAAAATTTATAAAGAAATTTTTTCTGGTAGATCATACTAAGACAAATGATTGAATCAAATGAATAACACTACTGTTGAAGAGTTCCCAGATGGTATAATCTCAACTTACTTCTAAAAATATTTTCGATGTCATGGATAATTTCAATACGTCGTTAGTACTCAAGTACCTCATGACGTTGAGAAACGCCTTTGGAGGCAAGTGATGTAATTTAATTCTATGACAGAAGAGATCAACGATGTATTGGTGAACATTTTCACCAAATACGTTTTTAATTTCTTCTTGTAGGAATTTGTCTTCGATGAAATCTTCATGGTCCAAAAAAAATTGTCTTGGAAAAACGTGAGGCCCGTGTGTCACTTTCCAGATGTTGAGACAAATCTGCAACAGATAAGATTCAATCAATAAGAAATGTTTATTATCCAACGATATACAGGTTGAGCCACAGTGTGTTAGACGTAAAAGGAAAACGAGACAAGGCATATTCCTAAAAATTTTGTACTCGATAGGTGATTCATCGTTCAAAACTATTTTCAGCAACATTGCCGTTCCTACCAAGAATTAGCACAATCTTTGTTATTTCAAAAGAGACACCTAGTGAATTATAGTATTGTTGATTCCTGATAATATCATAAACATTTGTGGTTGATACTTCCTGCTCGGATGTTCATAATCTAGATGCGGCATAGTGTAACAAAGACCTGTGTATTACAGAAGTTTGTTTTGCATTATACAGTATTATATGGTCCACAAAATAGCAGTTGTTTGTGCGAGGTCGACCTCTTTTAGGTACGAACTTCATCACTAACTCCCAACCTTCTCCCCAGATGCCTTAGTTACCCATTAGACGCTGATTTTGCGTTTGTCCTTTGTGTATGTTTGTTACTGCTAAAAATTACGGAAAGAACAGAACTGTGAATTCATATAAAATTTTGTTCAAATCTAGGTTATCTCGGCGGAAAAGATCGAAATTTTACAAAAGGTCTTCGGGGATGAGGGATGGGCAAAACACAAATAAGTGGTATAGGAGGTTCAAAAGTGGCCACACATCTGTTGATATTGATCCTCGTTCTGGTTGACCTTTTGATTGTTTCTTTCGAACATGAAGTCGTTTTGCATCACGAATAAGCTCCTGCGGTCAGACGATCAACATAGAGTACTCAGTTGAAGTTTTGAAAAGATTGCGTGATGCTATCACAAGAAAACGGCCGCACTTTTGGCAAACCGATGACTGGCTTCTTCACGAAGATGCTCCAGCGCACGTATCCAACCTTTGCAGAAGTATTTGTCAAAACATAATGTCACACAACTTCGTCAGCTTCCATACATTCCCGACATAGATACCTGCGATTTTTGGCTGTTTCCACTATTGAAAATGCCGCTTAACGGACACTGTTTCAACGACAAGGAGACTCTTGAAGCTAATGCGACGAATGCACTTAACGCGATTCCAAAAGCTGACTTTGAAGAGTGCTTTAAAAGGGGGAAATATCGATATGAACGTGTTATTCAATCGAATGGGACTACATATTGAAGGATGCCGAGAAATCGAGATAGGTCATATACTCTTGGGACAGACCTTGTATATTGTCAAATTTGAATAATTTGATAAATACTGCATTTCTAACGTTAATCCCAGAATGAATACATGTCAAATCTTTACTTTAAATGTAATATGATGTAATTGAAGGAATTTGCCAAGTAGTTTTGCAATCTTGGTCGAAAATTGGCATGAAAAGGAATGAAAAAATTTTAACTCAAGGAGATATCTCGGAATATTATTGTTTATTTCAATAAATGAGCATGCGCTAACAAAAATATTACAGCACTGATACCAACTGTTCTATTGGTAAATTAAGTGTGATTCAGGTACATATTTTTTGAACTGCTAAGTTATGCTGTGATGGAGTTTGAGTAATTAACTTACACATGAATCTCCAATAGTAAGTCCATAATAATCTCTACAAGGAGCAACAGCTCTTGCATACAATTGGAGCAGGGAACATTTCTTCAAATTCTTCATGTTTGTCATATTTTCCTACTCAATACCTCTGTCAAACTCTTATAATGACAGCACGTGAAACAATCATACAAGATGGACAATTCCACATATCAGAATTGAAGGGGTCAGGGGTAGTCGAAATTTCTTTTTGGATAATTATTACCAAATCGATAGATTTTTTTGTTTTCATTATACATATTCAAATTTTCTATTAACAAATAATCTGATGAAGCTATGTTTCTCCTTTCGTGGACAAAAAAATATTGATCTCAAAAGTTAAGACTTTTAGCACCTTCGTTCGTAGCAATTTTTTTTCTCACAATAAGTCATTATTGTGCATTATTATGCACAAGATGATCAAATAAATGTTGTTAAGTAAGATAATCAGGAATTTTATGACTTCTATACATATACAGTGTGGAACAGCCAAATGGAAAAAATCGATAAAGAAATATTAAAATTAAAATATTAGAAGATTATTTTATACCACAAATTCGAATATTTTGAACATCTCTTGCATTGAAGTTAATGTTTTTAGTTTTTTTTTCACATTATTTGTGAAATAAAATAATTTTCTTTTTTTTGTTAATTTTTGTAATACATCTGAAAACATCCGAAACAGTTGAAGATAGGTATGGGACATTGTACATGAATTATGTCTAGAACTTTCTGAAGAATTAAAAAAAAATAATATACAGGGGGTTGTTTTAAAATAAGGAAGTTGGTATCGGCCACTGTCACATGACACACCCTATATAATTATTTTTATTCAATGCGCATCTAAAAATACAAATCGACGTGTCCAAGCTTTTTCCCAACACGCTCTCATTTATTTGTTATCGAATTTATTTCATTCCCTTATTATCAGGGAACAGCCTGTATCACAATTCAAAAAAAAACCTAATGGAAAATTGGTGGAGGAATATAAAATAAAGAGTCAGCCTCCATATCGGTAGTATTCTTTAATAAAAAATACGGAAACAAGAACTAATAAATTATTAGAATAATATCACAAGAGGAAAAATAAATATCGTTTTAAAAGCAAGACGAAGTACGTGACATAATCTAATTGTAGAGGAATAAAATAATTTGAGATTGCGAATAACAAAATCGTAGATATATACATTTAGATAATCGAGAATACAAATGAAAATTGTTACAAAAATAAACTAATTTTTGGTCACATGTCAAATCACAATAACGAAAGTTCAAGAATCATTTGAGAATTTGTTCATCCAATAAAATCTGAGTACTAACCATCCATAATATACAATATAAAATATCCTAGAATAAAATGATTGTACGAGAGGAATTGTCATTTTGACACTTATCACTCATAAAAAATAACGATATCTACAATCACATGTTGTATAAAAAATAGAATCCAACTTTTTTTCCATCTAGAGCGTACTATAACGTCATAGTAAATGGATTGGTACTTTCACTACTCATATTTCCAATTCAACAAACTAAAGGTTGAAAATATGTCATCCAAACCCATATGGAATTCGATATATTTGTTGTATCTCATAGAATATACTGAATAATCATACATTAATAATTATAATAAATATTGGTCGCAATAAATAAAGATTATTAAAAATAATTAGTTGTTGTATGGCATGTCGAAGGGTCGCTCAGAGTCACTGCAGGAATCCAAGGAGCTGACGTCGTGAGCACACGCAGAAGTATTCCGTTGTAAAGATTTCATACGAATCTTCATGTGCTCTAACATCTTATCAATGGCCCGCAAACGTTTTTCCAAACTGTTGGCACTCAAGAAACCCACCTGAAGAAAAAACGAACATGAAATACACTCAAAATGCATAAAGTAGTAATGTTTAATCGCCCTTACGCGAACTTCGCCAGGGTATCGTAAGAACCACCTATCAATAAAAAATAATGTTATTTTTCCGCGTATCATGCGATCTGAAGAAAATGTTTCGTTGGTATTTGCGTTTTCTGGTACAGAAACACGAATATATCGTGGGAAATTCATACTCTTCGAGATTTCCACTTTGAAGTGCGAAATTTCATCTTCTTTTCTTGAACGTTTTCGAACAAGAAAGTACAGCTTTATTAAAGATTTGTTCCTAAACAAGACAGATAATACATCAAGAAACGATGTATTGATCCTCATATAAACATTAGAAATGCAGTTCACCCATACATCGCTATACGGCTGCTCTTTATACGGTATTTCGCTATAACAGCACTATTCAATTTACGGCCTAAAATGTTTTGCTATAACAGCATTTTTTACGATGTCGATATATCTGCATGTTGTAAATATTGCGAAAGGGCATTCTCAATGCACACTCTTTTCTATTTCCTTTTGTTCACGAGCTTACATAAAAAAATTTCACGAAAGCTTCTTCCTACTTCAAACAAGGAATAAACATCATTTTTGAAAATGATACTGACATGAATTCAAGGTGAAATTTCGGAATTCACAGTACAGTATCTCGTAAAGTATTAATTTTCCTACGATGATATTATCAAATTCTGTTTTTTTTTTGGACCAAAATACGTTGGAACAAATACAAATTTTCATCAAAATATAAATCGCATGATAAGTGCGAATTCACGGAATTCTTTAAAACATTCCGAATTCCCCTCGTGTTACTTACTTGAAGTTGAGAGCTGAGAGGCAGAATTGGCATGAGCCACCAGGCCCATGAAGGACCATCTGGAAGACTGTGCCAATTTCTCTCAACAGTAGGCATCCTTCCGATGAGCCTTTCTACCTCGGCCAATACCTTAGGTTTCAGCGACCCTATCCACTTGAAGGCTTTGTTGTAGACCTTCTCGTGCAACAAAACCAGATCTTGCAGTCTATCTTGAGGAACAACGTTGTCTTTGATATAGCTTATTTTCGCAGTATCGTAACCGTCCTATAACAAATAAAATGGAGTTGATGAAATAAGAAGTAGAAGATGACATAAGTATACAGATACGAAAAAACATTCATTGAGTGTATAGGGAGAAATATATGAGAGTGAAGAAAAGAGGAAGTGTATTATAACTCCACATAAACAAGAGAGACACATCGCTCTACTTTTAAATTGCTCCCCTTCCACTGACCCCATTTGACCCACTCGTATAATGGTGGCGACAATATTGAAAATTTTTATTATCGAATGAAACATACCAACTTTTTATACAACTCCAGAGAAAGAAGAAATCGTCGAATAATTTGGATGAACATAAACAAGAAATCATTCAATTGTGTTCTAGTTTCAGGCTCAAATTGGTTGTTTGTTCAAATGTGCGATGAAATAATTTCTTCAAATAAAAAAATATATACTTCTGAATCTTCTACAAAAATGTTCAATAATGTTTCATAATTAGCTCTCATTTTGGCGGCGACACCTGCGAAACAGATTCGAACTATCTCAAACCGAGTTGAATAAATGATTCAGTTTGATTTGTTCAAATATCTGCCTGCATAGTACATGTAACGTCGTCTGATATCGCTTCTTCGAACTATTAGAGTAATGCTATTTCAATTTGATGCATAAGCCTTCTAGCTTAAATTTCTGTATGGAAGTTAAATTCTTTCTGAACCTGTATACAACCAATTATACACATCAATAACAGAGTCGATTGTTATGTTCAAAATCACAGTAAAAACGATTTCATCTTATTATATTTCAAGAAAGGATTCATCATATTTTTATCCTGAGAAAAAATTGAGGAAGCAGTATTTTTTGAATATTCAGATTCGATGGTATATAATCATCAGCATTTCGTCAACCATTGGCTAATTGATTTGACATGAATATACTGCAATTTAAATGATTATCTGAGAATGAATGCATGGTGAATCCTTTCTTAGTACACAATCTTGTTCGAAAACGTTCAGGAACGTTTAAGACTTCAAAGTGGAATATCTCGAAACGTATCAATTTACCCACGATAATGTTCGTGATTTTTTTATCAAAATACGTTAGTTTCAGATCGTGAGTCCATTACAATCGACATCTTGTTTGAAGATTGCTTCATAATTAGCCATCGTAGATAATGCATTATTGGCAACATGTTAGTTTCGTTTGCATTCTGAAGTTTACTTCCAAGGTTTAAGTTACAATATCAAATAATATCATTCCAACTTCAAATCGATTATAATTTTTTTTAAATCTCATTTCTCGGCCACGTATCTCGTGTATCTTAACATTAGATAAGTATTGTGATATATCAATCATAATTAGCAGTGACAAACATGGTGGGTATTTTTTGTATACTAAAATAAATTACACTAACTTGTTCACTGCGATTGACAACCTTGAATCTCCTAACCCCCACTGTCGTAAGAATGAAACGTCCATCCTCCAGCGTCACAGCATCTCGAATTTCGAGGACGGTCCCGTACTGAACGAATTTCTCGCCAGAAGAGTCTTTCCCAGCCATAGCGAATCTTTTCGTGTGCGACTGAAGACATCTTCTGGCGACCAATCGGTACCTGGGTTCGTAAACATACAAAGGACAGGCGACTCCAGGAAAAGCGTTCGTACAAATGAACACCGGGATCTGAAAAAAGACAGATATGCCATCCGGAACTAAGAGGAAGAGGCTTGGCTTACGTCAGAGTTGGTTTCAAGAATCGAACATTCTTTGACGTTGTTTGAAACTCGCTCCCTGAAATCTTCCGGTACCAAGAAGCTAATGGCTTGTTGGAGAGCGCCCGTAGTGCTCCTAGAATAGTCCGAGATGCTCAAGGGAGCCATACAAAGCGGGCATGACAGTCCGTGGTCTAAAACGCGGGTTAGGCAACCTCTGCAAAAGGTGTGACCACAGGCAGTTGTGACGGGGTCCAAAAGGCATCGGCTGCATAGGATGCATTCCAAATCGGAGACAGTTATGCAGTTCCAGGTGCTTCGTAGGGCTTCTTCTAAAAACAAAAAATCAGATGAGTAAATGATCCAGAATGGGAAAACGAGACAACACAGTATAACGGTAAAAGTCTACATATTAAGAGATCTGGATTTCGATAATTCTTTTGTACTTACATATTTTGGTTCAAGAAACATGAATTAACGTGGAAAATTAATAATTGATATGTTATGTGTCTCGTTAATTAAGGAATTTGCAATAAGGCTGTACAATCTTGTTCGAAAACGTTCAAGAAATTAAGGTGAAATTTCGGACTTCAAAGTGGAATATCTCGAAAAGTAATAATTTCGCCACGTTAATATTGTCAAAGTCGTGTTTCTTGGACCAAAATATGTTGATAGAAGAAAAATTTCACGAAATTTCAGATCGCTCAATACGTAGACTTTTACCAGTATAACTAAACATACAGTAGTGTCACTTTCTGTCAGTCCCTTTGATGTTGCTGTCCTCAAGTTTATATTTTTATAAGACTAGTGCTTCTTTACCTTTTCACAGACCTGCGAGTCATCGCTCTTTTCAACCAATGATGAGCTCTCCCGCTAATGTTAAATTTTTACGGTATGAAATGCCACCAGGTACGTCTTCAAAAAATAATAACCCCTACTCAATATCCGACATGAAATCGAGACAAAAATACTGTTTCCGAAGAATCTAATATTATGTATCACGTACATAATATGTTGAATACTTCAGTTGCATTCAAAAAACTTCATAGTCTTCTTGTACCATCAAAAACGTAAACACAAAAACCCTGTCCTGCCTAACTCACCAAACGTGTTTAACTCACTGCGCACATAACTCGCCGAAGAGTGCACATGCGTACTCCAAATTTTAGTGAAAGTGTTCCAACTGTATCTATATAGAATAGATCTAAACTGTGACAATGGACAGCCTAAGTCTTGACGTGACAAGTGGGGAGGGAGCTTAAAAATCTTTCCTAACAAAGCGTTCATTTCACGTTTTTGGTTCTTTCAGTTTAAACTAAGAATAAAATTGTTTGTATATGGTGATACTAAATTCTCATTGTCCATTCTTATAAAAACTCTTATGGAGAAAACAATGCAAATATTTCTTTGTTTGGAAAGGTTTTATGGGCTCCGCCCATTATGACGTCACACTTAGGTGGTCCATACCATATACACCGGTCTGGCAACTCGTATGGTGGGGGGTAGCCCAAACATTGAGGAAATTCTGATGGTTCTAATGTTTCGCCACCTGCAGCGCTGTCCGCTATTGTCACTTTGTAAGTCAATCACAAATCAGATACGATCAGCTTTTTTAAAGTAGGAACGATATTTATTTATTCGAAAGAATTTTGCAAGATAAAATATTTCTCATTGATTTTATTTATCATTCAAGTCCTTAACGTTTGTTTTGTTATAAAACGAACTGTCGAAGATTAATCACGTGATTATACCCCTAAATCCTCCTAGCGGATAGTTATGGCAACTTTTTCTTCAGAAATAGTGCCCCCCCCCACTCAAAAATGCCGTAGATTTCAGACCTATGTATATGATCGTGGCTAATACTGACCACTGTACCACTTTGCAACCAAAATTGCACCATCGTATAGTGTACTGTCCGAATAAAATAAACCAGTCCAGTTATATTAAAATTTCTGTATCAACCCGACGATATTCTCAAGATCTCACCAGTTCGAATGATCTAATTGTCGATCATGACGTAAATGAGAAATCACGTGACTGATTAGAGGACTTAGACACAAACGTGATGTTATTGCTGTGAATGCCAAGATGGAGGATGCCTCATCGATGACGTAATTTATGTTGTTTTAGCTGTTTCTTCTGTAATAACTATAATTAGAAGTAATAATTGTCCAAGGAAGAGTCTTCGATTCACTGTTATACCTACACCATGTTATTCTTGTAGAATATTGATAGTTATATTAAACACGAGAATATTGATTACAATTTATTATCTAATACAGCTTCAATAAGTAGTCCATAACCTACTTACCTTTTATGTCATCAACTTCTCGAAAAACGTTCTCCAGTGTTGCTTCAAATCTTTCGGTACAGATATCTTCGATGGCGTTGTTACAAAATTTGCTTCTCTCGTTGCTATATCTCGGACTCGAATCGTCAAGATATCTGGAAATCTGAAAGGCTAAGGTTCAGTCAACACTACTTACAAGGTTTAGGGTCATTCAGACTCCTCAGGCAATCTGGATTTTAATGTAAGTTTTCATTAGTATTAACGTATTTTGATCCAAAAGACACCAAAACAATAATATTGTGAGGAAATTTCAATTTTCCGACTATTGTACAGCTTCCTGGCACATTTTTTCTTTAATGAGACACAAACTTATATTGAAAAAAGGGTTTATCATGTGTTCATCTTGGGAAAACATTGATTAGATGTGTTTATAATAAGAAATATTGTGCATTTCTAATGTTTATCT
The DNA here is from genome assembly GCA_037013635.1 of Plagiodera versicolora. NCBI lineage: Eukaryota > Metazoa > Arthropoda > Insecta > Coleoptera > Chrysomelidae > Plagiodera > Plagiodera versicolora. The sequence continues at coordinate 1,555,365 of CM072991.1, read as the reverse complement.
GATGATAAAGCCTTATGAATGCTTTCTTTAAATGTTATGTGTCTCGTTAATGAAGACATTCGCAACAAGCTGTACAAGATGTAGAAATTTCGGATTTGAAAGTGATATATCTAGAAAAGTATTGATTTCATTAAGATATTATTATCAAATTCGTTCGGATCAAAGTAGCGAAAAAAATCCAGATCATAAGTGCAAAATTACTAGGTTTGGTATTTTTACCTTGGCTTCAGTATCACTATTTATTTGCAGTCCAGCATAACCCGATCTAAGTGAATATCTAGGTTCTAGCCCAAATATATCCATTGTTTCAGGGACAACAGGACCTGTAACAAGATTTAAAATGAATCATGTTAGCATGATACATTGATACATGATTACATATACTTAATACATACAACAGTGTTATTGTTATTTTATACACGTTCCTGATTTTTGTTGAAAATGTTATCATTTTAGTTTCTCATTTGTTTTCACGAGACTTGAAACATCAACAGAATGTTTCTTCTCAAATAAATCAAGAGATATACAGGGTGATTCACCTAACTGGTTCATTAGAGGTTTATGGAGAACTGGAAAAGATATCAACTTGAAATTATGGTGGATGCTATACTCAATGTGTTCTATCTTCCTAAAATATTTTCAATACCCTGTTACTTCCGGTTAAACCGGAATTGATATCAACTTTGTTTTTTTAAATGGGACACCCTGTTTATTTTCAGATTTTCGAATTCTATGAAAAATTCTGGACCTGTTGCATTTTGAATTTTCTTCCTATCGTGATTTGTTTTCAAGATATTCCATTTTTTTCGAAAAATTTTGACAGATGGACTGACTAACTAAAATATCTATATTATCTCAAATTTTCAAGATTGCTAAAATGGATATTTACAGAGATATCAACAAAAATGTGAAAATACGCTCATTCGTTTCATGTGTATTTTCACAAGTGTGCTTTGGATGGTTCTAAATTTCATATTTGACGAGTTGATTCTTAACACAAAAAGAAACAAATATGGTGCACCATCATATGGTGTTAGAAACCTTATACAGAAATTGATGACTGATGGATTCGGCAAAGGTGGACCATGGTAATTCGAGGTCACATGACTTGACGTCTCTCGATTTCTATCTCTGGGGTTTCAGCAAAAATAGAGTTTTCAAAAAGGCTAATTGCTCTAAAAATTCCCAAGAGCCAAAAAATTGCCCCTGGCTTTCGCAAAATTGTCTCAAGAAATTGAAAGGTCGACTACTGAAGGTGTCTGGAGAATGATTATTTTGTGTCGTGAACAACATGGACATTTTGAACCATTACTGGTTTTGTTTTATCCGTATATCATTTTTAATGCCATATTATTTGTTTCGTGATAGGTTTGCATGAGTATATCCATAGACGAAGTGGAGATAGTCACTTAATGTTGATATTATTCGTCAAATATGAAATTTAGAACCATCCAAAGCACACTTGTGAAAATACACACGAGACGAATGAGCGTATTGTCACAGTTTTGTTGATATCTCTGTAAATATCAATTTAAGCAATTTGGTATGCTCATGCAAATCGATAGGAAATTGAATTTTGCGCCGAATAGTATGAAAATTCCATGGTCATTCTATTTGAAATAAGAAAGTTATTGCGATTTGAAATTTACAAAAAGTAAACTGAAATATCAAACACCCTGTTGAATATTTTGGAACACTTCTAAGGATTCCTGATAGAACACTCTTTCATTCATGTGTATATGGAGATTGAACCTCAAATCTTGAAAATTGAAGATGATATGGACATTTTAGTTAGTCAGTCCATCTGTCAAAATTTCTCGAAAAAATGGAATATCTTGAAAGCAATTCACGATAGGAAGAAAATTCAAAATGCAACAGGTTCAGAATTTTTCGTAGAATTCGAAAATCTGAAAATAAACAGGGTGTTCCATTTGAAAAAACAAAGTTGAAAATCGGAAGTAACAGGGTATTGAAAATATTTTAGGAAGATAGAAATCATTGAGTAAGAGCATCCACCAAAATTTCAAGTTGATATATTTTCCAGTTCTCCATAAACTTCTAATGAACCAGTTAGGTGAATCACCCTGTAGTGTGGTCCTTAAGGAATATGTTATTTTAGAGTTATTATAATACCGCATAGTCGTGACAGTAGACATAGCTTTCCGAGCAACGGATATATGTCATATTCGATCTGTCAATATTAATATCAACTTTTAATAATCTTGTTTTTAATTTATGTAAAGTGCGTCCTGAACACGATCGTACATACAGGTCTGGTAACTGGTAGGGTGGGGGGTTGCCAACCAAACATTGAGGAAATTTTGGTGGTTTTCGTGTTTCGCCACCTGTAGCGCTGCCCTCCCTTTGTCACTTTGCCAGCCAATTACAAATCAGATCCTATCAACATCGCGAAAATACGAATGTTTTTTAATTGATTGAGGAAATTATGAAATAAATAATATTTCTGTGATTGATTTTAATCACCATTCAAGTCCTAACCGTTTGTTTTGTTCACAATACGAATTGTCACGTGATCATACCCCTAGACAGATTCAAAAATGGTGACACCCCCCACCACGTGAAAGTGCCGTAGTTTCCAGTCCTCTATGTAAGACCGTGGTCGTGAATGAAGACACCGCCTTCCGAGAAACGGTCATCTGTCATATTCCATCTGTCAATATTAATGTATACCTTAAATAATGTTTTTTATTATTATTTATGTGAAGTTCGTCATGAATGAAGAAACTTCAAGGTAAAATTTTTGTACGTCGTAATCCACAACACAGAGGGGAAATAAAAATGTTCTCTTTAAAACTGTAAGTTGTCAATACCGAGCAAAAATTTATAGCCGCATTGCATAATATTCTTGCTTCGATACCCACTACAGTATACGAGGAGAAACAGTTGAACCTAGTAAACAGGATGCATATGTATAGCAAGTCGAGATAGTGAATAATAAATAGAAATAAAACCTTGATATAAATTATCATATTTGTTTGCTCACGCACATTTATATAGGTACATAAAAATGTTTATCTGCATTGACCTCCCCTTGGGTTCGTGCCAAACAAAATAAACTAGATCAACTCGATTTCAAACTGCACCAAAAACCATTAATTTCACTTTTGAACGACGTAGCACTTGGCAGAATTTCACGGATTCAACCGCATTGTATGCATTGTTTCGATAAGTGACAATCGTTTTATTCTCAGAATGTATAAGTTGTTTTTATCAGTTACTATATTTTAAGAAATTGGCAAGACGAACTAAATACAAACGAATAAATCTTTCAATAACGAAGATGACAGTGCATTTTTTTTAGAGATGAAGTTAACTTATTGGTCATGGCGAAGGGTGTTATCCTTTTTACTACAAGGTAGTGCCACGATGGTCTAGAGTCGAAACGCTGTGTGAATAGATAGATTCGATTCGTATCGAACGTCTATAATCGCTACGCTGTTACACTATTCTTAAATTATCGGCACGTCACTTGTCATATCAAAATCGATAAGCTTCCAATTCATAACCTCAAACTCATTTGATTTTACAGTGACTTGATCATCGTATTCTCATCAAAATGTCGAGAGGATTGAGTAGATATGCCCAGAAAATGGTTGCATCTTTATTAGAACATTTTAAACACGAAATGGATAACAGGAGCCCCTTACTTTCATTGGATTTCATTCGAAGGGTAAGTAAAGAATCTTCATGAATATTCATTCACCACGATCTCACAATGGTTCAATAGTTTTTATGAAATATGATTATATACCTAAGTTTTAATTCGGAGTTAATTCGGAGGATCGCTGAAAAAATGAAAAACATGTGACATCACGGCAAAATCTGGCGACGCGTCACAGGTATCAACCCAGGTGAAATGGACTATACATTCTGGTATATTCATTTCTTGAAATAGTTCCGAAATGAAAAAGTTGTGTTCACGTGAAGCTGGCATGGAATCGATTTTTTCTGTAAAGGAGAAAAATGCAGGAATTTGAAAGGGGGAACAAAATAGCAGCAAATTAGTACTACATTTTGGTATATTTGTTTTTCGATATAGTTTCCTCCCCTAAGAGCCGTAGCACCTTGTCGTTGGTGGTGGGGCTTAACCAAAGGCAGAGGCGGGCAGCTCAGCGCCGAGGCGGAGGCCAGGCAACGACAGTTCTCGCCTGATCCCGTAAAGGGCTCCCGGGGCGTGGGGTGGGTAGGTGTTGGGAGGAATCCTTGGCGCGGAGCACGGCTCCCCGGTCTCAAGGTGTAACGCGACCCGTGCTCAAGAGGCTCGTGGCCCATGGGTTAATGAGGGTCCCTAACGGAGCCCAAGAGGCACCTGGTGCAATCCCTTGGTAAGTAAGTCGCCTTACCGGCTCAGGCGGGGCTCTGGGTCGGTGGACCTTTATTTCCCCGCCTATGCATGGGATTCATATGGATACACAAGAATAAAAAAATGAACCCATCACTGTGGTGACGGGAGATGGGACGGAGGAGTCCGAGGGTACCTCTCGGACGCCCCGCCAGTTGACTGTTGCCGCAGAGCAAAAAGCAGCTGGACAGGAGGCAGTGGGCCCCAATGTAACAGACCCCTGGATTAGAGAGGTTTATAGGACCAGAACCGGCAACTGGAATTTGCAACACAGTCATCAGGAAGAAGATTGATACTGGACTGCGGCAAAGCACAGGGAGGCATGGAGAAATGTCCCTGGGTGCAGAATAGCCAAGATCTTCATTAGACCAGATCAAATGAAGTGATCATCGGTATTCTGACCGATCACGGTACTCTGCGGAAGCACAGACACAGAATGGGATTGAAAGAAAACCCATTATGTAGATTCTGTGAACTAGAAGATGAAACCTCACTGCATATCATCTTCCAATGCCCTGCAGTAATGGAGAAGAGGCGCCTTCACCTAGGCGACTCAGATCCACAGGGATTCCAAAGCGAGGAAGGCACTATCAGGAATATCCTGACCTTTTGGGGGGGAAATTCGATTAGAGCCACCAGCTATCTGAGGGACGTCAAGGGATTGACCATACGTCTGGAGGCGCTACGTGCCCCAACTCCACAGTCGACACTCGAGGTCGACAATAATAATAAATAATAAATAATAGTTGCCGAATAAAAAAGTTGCTGTGCCAGCTTCACGTGAAGCTAGCATCGCCTCACTTTTTTTTATTGGCACGAGCAACAAATTTTTGGAAAGGGGAACAAATTAGCAACAAAAGAGCACTAAATCTTGATATAATTTTTTTTTCATTTTGTTGAAGTGGTCGTGCCAGCGTAACATACATACAATGTTGGCAAACACTGACCTCTCCCTCTACAAACGTTATCGTTTATTATCATAACCGATTGTTTTACTCGAATTGAGGGGCTATGGTGAGGAGTTTAGTTTATAGGTCGTGTTCAAATTTAAACACGGTAGAACAGTTACTATAAATAACTGAAAAATCCTGTATGCTTTGTAGAATCCACTATCAGGGCTGTCTGAATCGGAGAATATAAACTACTCTAGAGATCTCAAATAAACACTCATCATCATAGTGATATTCAAATGACCAGAAATACAGTAACTAAATATCTATATTTCATACAATTCCTCCAAAGCTAAGATAATAATTTTCTCAATAGGTGGCGTCTAGACTGAAAATATTAATGAGGTTCACTTGCGAATTAAAATATTCGCTCTTGCTAAGTTTACCAACACCCCGTTTGGCCTGGTGGTTCGTTGCATTCATTCGTGCATCTCAATTCTCAATGCCAACAGGTCATTCATTCCCACATTATCTTGGCATTGAAACATTCCCAGACGAAATGACTGACGAGGGGAGCAAACTCATTATTGATTGTGTGGCCGTCGCGTCGTTCATGTTTTTGTTTGTTTTATTGACGAAACGCTACCACAAATATTATTTCCGATATGACCCGTGTTTATATTCAAATTCTTGATAAACAGAATTATTTTTCAAAGAGAACACAATGAAATGTGAGACAAAGCATAATAGCGTTGGTAAATATTCACCAATAAGCATTCTTAGTAAATTTGTTTGTGATATACAACGCGTCTTAAAACCGTCACGTTATCGACACGCTCATGCGCAATTGATTTAATCTGTTCCAACCGAGAAGTGATCGTAATCTGATCATTATCTTTTTGTTCCAACCAAATTCGTGACCGTCCGCAGCATGGTTTCAGGACGGTAATTTCGGTACATGCTCAAAATTGAAAACTGTTTCGAATCATGAGTATTGACATGCGCATTAAGAAACTCTTCTCCAAAAGAATAGGTCAGCTTTAGCTAACCAAGCTTTTGGTTAGGATATTTATTCACGTTCATTTGTGTTAATGATAATTTCTTCCGTTCGAATCAAATAAGAAAAAATTAATGAGTGACGATAGAGATACTGATTGTTTATACGAAACAAGTGAAGACAATTTTGATTTTCAGTACAATGAAACGAGGGTCAAAAATCGTTGAATGTTCCATTTTCATGTTATTTAAATTATTGTAACGAAAGATTATTCTTGAACAAAAGAATAATGAACTCCATCTTGTGTAGAACGTGGGTAGCCAAAAACCGTCAATAAAACCGATTCAACCCTCGAATGTTTTTGTACCGTCACGAAACTATTCAATGTTTGCGCATGCGAACTAAACGAAACCGAAACGGCCACAAAACAGTTTCGAAACCATACAGAAATGTTTGTTGGAACAAACCTAATATGTGCGTCTCTAGGTTCTCCCCTGAATATGCTGCAACTAACACTACAGAAATTACACTACAAATAAGGTCTTGCTGGATTGGCGAATGAATTTAAGATTGCATCAGCGCCAAAGACGTCGGCTGTCACAAAACCACACATGGTGACATTAGATAGTTTCGTTGTATTAGGCGTTTCCCAATATTATACAGGACGTTCAAAATTCATTGTCATTTTTTCATAATTTCAAACGCAAATAACTTTGTTATTTTAAATAGAACACCCTGTATTTTTTCAATCTGAACAATACAAAATTCGATTATCTTTCATTTTATAGGTTCCCTATACCTAGCTTGAATAGTTTTCAAGATATTGGCATTTTCAAATAGTAGTTATAATTTCAATGCATTCTTTGAATCGAGAGAGCTGTAAAACGACATTCATTTGATTTGGTAACAGAATTCTCATTGATAGTTATTATACTTCACTTCGTCGAACTTTTACTGTTCACTGAAATTAAGTTTTCATTCAACTTTTACTGTTCGCTGAAATTAAGTTTTCATTCAGATCCATACTCCGACATTTAACAGACAATTTTTTCATTATTCAACTGAAAAACTTCAACAGAACATGAAATACAAATGTATTCAATTCAAACTAAGTGTTCGAAATGATGACTACAAAGAGCTACTCTTTCTATGGAAAACTGCATAACATTTAATAACATTTGAGGCGACACTCTTCGAAAAGCAGCCCTTATTCTTTCCTACATATTTTCCAATGTGATTGAAGGAGTGTCTTCAATCCCATTTTTCAAATATCTCCATAAAAAAAATCAAGGCAAGTAATCTGCGTTTGAAATTATAAAAAAGTGACAATGAATTTTGAACGTCCTGTATAATATTGGGAAACGGGTTCTATCGGAATCAATAGCCTGAAACCTCTTTAATGCTTGGTCAGACATGGAAGGGATGGTTTCCATACATTCCGATGGTATTCAGTCTCCAATTGAACCCTGCATTTTCAAAAATAAAACAATAACTCGAAAACGGTTATAGTTAGGTACATGGTACCTTGTATGAAATCGTATTATTTCTCCCTGAACTATCCAAAACTGCAACGAAATACCGGGTGTTCCATTTAAAAAAAACAAACTTTGATATGTCACACTTTTATGAGCCACCCTTTATACTCCAAAATAATTTCCTCTTGCAGCCTCAATGGTTTGGTTAACAGAGACCGTGTCGTATGTGGTGCCCCACCCTGTATATATATATATATATATATATATATATATATATATATATATACAGTGCGTCCATAAAGTAACGCATAAATTCATTACTGGCTGAATGAACAATAAAATTAGGAATTCCCAGAACAGGTCGATTTTTTATTTCAATTTACTATTCTTTCAAATCATAATCTAATATACAGGGTGAACCACTTGACTACAAAGAGCTACTCTTTCTATGGAAAACTGCCAAACATTTAATAACATTTGAGGCAACACTCATCGAAAAGCAGCCCTTATTATCTCCTTCAGATTTTCCAATGTGGTTGGAGGAGTGTCGTCTGTATACTTGTATACTGTATACTTCAAAATAATTTCCTCTTGCAGCCTCAATGAATATACAAACGATGAAAAGAGGAAATTTCCGAAATATTGAATGGTTTGGTTCACAGAGACCGTGTGTATGTGGTGCCCCACCCTGTATATATATGTGTGTTTTTTCATTGTTTGTGAGTTTATAATGAAAATAAAGAAATTTCAGACTTTTGTAACGAGCTAGGGCGTCAATGTGTAAGTATTCTCATTTGTCTAAAAGTGGTAAGCATTATCATTAGTTTTATTCATTGTATTATATTGAAAACAATACGAAGTTAGAATACTGTTGTGAATGAATTTAGTTTAAAGTAGATACTTTTAAAGGCACAAACACGTTCAGAAGTGTTCACGAAGGTGAAGAAGTTTTTGAGTGCTGGACATTATAATATCATGATGACAAGAAAATTGTTTTTGTAATGGAATGAACTATGAATTTATAGTATTCGTTTTTCCGATGTTTTTTGGTGAGAATTGCTAAATAAAATAGATAATGTGAGATCTCGCTTCGATTTTGTTGATACCTGAACGATGATATGCTCGACTGTGACGTTCGATGTAAACAGAATTTCATCTATCTATTCGCGATATTTATATCACCGGCTGAGGAAAAGCATGGGAAGTTTGATTTTACAATCTTTCAAATATTCAAATTCAGTATAGAACCAACAAATCTAATACCAAACACAAGAACTATGTCAGCATTTCTAGTTATGTTTAGTGCCACCAGGTGGCGTATCGCTTATGTTCATTCGCCAATAGCCTTGTATCACTGATTTCTGACAGAAAAAGATGTTTGAAGTTTGATTTGGATATGTTTTTATTCAGTTGTTTAATTTTTCAGTGTCAGTTTCAGCTATTAAAAAGATGTGAATGTAAAATAATCGTTATATAATAAATAACAGAATATCGTAATGGATTGTTTAACTATTCATGAACAGCTGTACGTCTAATGATTCAGAATAACGATTCTATTGTTCGCATTAATTCTCGTTATTTATACTGGCGACATTAGAATTTGGCTAATGAAACTCTACCTACATATTCTGAAAAAAAAAATCTGATTCATTCTTGACAAAAAAAAAATCATACAATCGTTGAAGAACTTCAATGAAAACGTAATTAAATAAATAGAACATGAACAAAAAAATTTTTCCCGAACCTTATTTATCCGGATTAAATGGAAATTCGAAAGTTGAATATTCATCGCCATCGTCATCCATTTTGGTACCATTTAACCAACCTTGGCCGAATCAATGAAACAGTTGAGAAAAAATTTCGACAAGGTAATTATATGCCTAGTATTATGTAATGCAATCAGACACTAAAATCACATATTTGTTTTGTTTAGAAAACAAAATATAGGTGGTACTTTATTCCTGAAATTGGGATAACCAGTTACTTAACATTGTTTGTGAATACAACAAACAAGGAGATTTTATTAATGAAATACATTGCATAAATAATAATTACTATATGTATTGAATAATAGTGGTAAATTATGAAAATTTCAATCCGCGCACTTTCAAATTTAGTCCTTGTACTCGTTTCACAATAAATATTGTTCACAGCTTGCTTTATTTGCGTCCCATAAAAATAAATTACCAATGATTTGTGAGTGAAATAGCACATGAAGAATTTGTTTCAATAATGAACATGACGTGTCGCTATGGAGGAAAACTGCAAATCAAAGATGGCCTCGATACGGATACATATTAGCGTTCCATTGAAAATCGTCTATTGTGGAGATGGTTAAGATGGATTCATGCAAGCACGTAGAGGTTTTTAGTTTCTCTATACCTAGATTGAAAAAATTGATCGAAATAAATGCACTCAGGAATATGATACGAATACTTTTTGTTTATGTGATTTCATCTGAATTATCTAATCTCGTATGAATGAATCATTAAATTCTTTAGCTGGAGTAGTAAAAATTATCGCATTTTGACACAAACAGACCATCTGTATGTTACGAGAATAGAGTATGTGTGCGTACGTTCATTTCATCACGTTTCTTTTCGAATAGTGAATGCGCCATTAGTGGTTCATGTAATCAAATATACAGGGTGGCCATAGGTGGACAATATCGAGTTTCTAAAGGAGTCGAAAAACATACTAACCAACATGTAATCAGCTCAAATTTTGTGGAGAATCAGATCTCAAAAACTGCTAATTGATATCTTGATTTTTTCGAAATATAGAAGGTGGTATTTAATTTCGTCTTTTTCTATGTTGATTTGGAATATGTTATACAATTCCCCCTCATTTTATCTATCTTAAAACAATTCAGGAAGGCAGCTAATTTTTTTCCTAAGTTGGTAGGACTGTCTATAACATTTGCCAAGTGCATGTTTGTCAAATGGTTTGATTGATTATATCCGAGAAAATTTTTCGATTTTTACACTGGGTGATTTTGTTGAGCAAAGAATTTGCATCAAGTAATGTTTGCGGATCGAATTTTCTTGTGCAGACACGTTTAAAATGTTGCGAAAGCCATTTGGTGATCAAACTACGGCAGAAAAAAACCTTCACAATTTGTACAATGAATTCAAAGATTCTAGACCACCAACGTCTACCGACGAGGGCCAGGTCCAGAAAATCGAAGATTTTGTGATTTAAAATTGCCAATTGACAATCATCACTAAATCGATGAAGGTCTTGAAGGCTATACTTGAAAATGATCATCACGACTGTTTAGAGTTGTTGAAAAAAATGCGATTTATAGGACGGGTTTTATTTCAAAGAAGATCGAGTTGATTTGAAAGAATGAATAAAGAATTTACATTTCATAAACAAACTCATTTTACCAATGGATTTCCAGATGTTTCACAATTTTGACATTGAGGATACCCTAAAGAGGAGTTCTCCCATCATTGAGGTCAATACTCCGTAATGAAATATACGACACCATGTGGTTTCCGTTTTCAGATCTGGCACAGATGTTCGAATACAGTTTGATACAACATATTAAAAGCCTGAGAAATAAACTTTACATTTTCTTGGCAAAACTGATCGAGATCAAAGATAAAGTTACCCGATATAGACGGAGATAAAAAGGAAACCTACAAAATTATTCTTTTAAAATCATGGATACATTTTTGATTCTTATACAAAGTATAAATTCGATTATTAGATATTACGACCGATTTTTCCGTTTTTCTCTCTTACAATTAGGAAGTAGTTCAACGTTCATTAGGCGAGTAAAGGCTTGAAAAATATTTTTCCCATTTTTTTCTCATTATTGTCTCAACTGAATGCATATTACCTCATATACAACCCCGTTATAAAATTCCTATTTGCAAAGCTTGATAAAAAATATTTTTATACGATCTTTCTAAATCTTTGTCGTCCAATTTTGAAAACTTGTTTATAAACAGGAATGAGATAAAAACATCCCAAAGAAGCTACTAGCAACTAGCTATTCAGACACCAATATCGTTCAGGTAACATTGCGTAAAACGCACGAAACTCGTTTTTTGTCCTTGAACTTGAGGTTGAAACTAAACTTAATCGACCACGCCACTTAATTCAAGTATTCAATTATTTCTTGTGTAGGTACACCACTGGTCAGCGTTACATAACCGTTGGAGACTCCGTTTTATTCTACTACTGCTTAGATTTGTTCAGCAAAAGGCATTTGTTCATTGTGTGACACTCTCTCATTATACAGGGTGCGAATATCATTGATGAGACAGACCTTCCGATTTGAGAGAGAATGAGAGGAAAATTCGATGCAAAACAAGTTGATTCTTTTTTTTTATTGCACAAGGTGTGTTAAGATAAATGCAACTGGTGTGACGTTAGCGTCGATATTTTTAGAAACAATTTTTTTGAGTTCTGAAGTTTCGATACTCGTAATAATTTTTTCCTAATGATTTTTTACATCAGAACTACTTCCGAAGTCATCAAAGTAATCCAGAACTCTTTCAAAAAGACAGGAAAAACTCTTTTCACAACTCTGATATTCGAAAAAGACGGCGCTGGGTGAAGTTAGCGTCTAAATTAAAAATTTTCGATTTTCGTCCATAATTTAATAAAACTATTCGAAATTCCAGTAAAGAACTCTATAACTATATCAAAACTACTCAGAACTCTAAAGAAATAGCAACCTTCGCATGCGTATATAGGTGCAAGGTAAAATTTTTTGGAGGCTTGGTAAAGAGAAGATATTCGAATTGATCGCCGAAATATGAATCACTATTTGAATTTATTTTCAGATATAATAACTACTGATAAGGATCCGCATACCATCATGCTTAGTAATCATATCTAGGGGTCCTTTCAACTTAACAATGTAAATTTGTAGATTCATTAAAACATTTACGGAAACTAAAATGAGTTTGAAAGCAAAACTGATGAGTTGAAATCATATAACGAAACGAAATTATTTTTATGTTGTTCCTTCTGGAAATCCGTAAAAGTTTCTGACGTCCGAATTTGTGAAGTAGTCCTACTTGGAAATCATTGATTTGTTTGACAAACAGTTAGGTGTTGTCAGCGTTGCTTATCATTTCATGTAAACCTAAAAGCGTATCGTTGGTTGAGTTTATTCGAGTGTAAAAACGGTAAATCGTTGTGCTGCCTACATCAAATTAGAATCATTCAGCGTTTAATCTATAGAAATAAGAAACTATGTGAATTGATGGTCAAGAGGGATGCGGTCTGTAAGCTTAGCAGGCCATACCGTTCAATTAATTAGCCACAGATATTTTTGAAATTTTTTACACACGAATGTGGCGTAGAGTTACCTAAAAATCAGTACAGTTTCGTGGACAACCTGTATATAATTCTTTCCTAATGGACTGTATATTCAAGAGTTGTGCAGTCGAAAGCTCTTGACCCATATAACCGAAGCTCTATGTCATCTCAACCTTTCGCATTTTTTATTATTTTATATATATCTACGATTTCATTTACTATCTATCGATTTGTCCTTTCAACGTATTATGTAACAACTGTTCGCATACGATGGAATATTTAAAATAAATTACCTCCCATAATAACTCGATTTGAAATTATATTTTTTATGAATAATGATTGGATCCTACCTATTACGTAAGTTAATATTGACTTTTGTTATGGCGCAGCATTGTTTTTTAGACCAACGACGATACGAGACTATCGTTTGAACTCTTACTGATTTGTATCGAATTAATTGTAACCACGCGAATAAAAAATTCACAATGTTTATAGGAAGAATAAAAATAAATTAGAACAAAGCATTTGACAATTGGTATTGGATGAGTGACGTTTGACAAGTGACGTTCTTAAGTATTTAGTTATTGCAAATTGTTGGAGCTTCTTATAATTTAGTACAGGATATTCAAATGATCAGAAAGAAAAGATATGTCTTGTTTCAAAAATTGTCTAGAAAAAAAATGTATCGTTTCAAATATAAGCAAAGCAACTTAGCTATTGAGAATAAAACGTTAGAATAACAAAGGTAATTTTATGCTTAGAATAAGTGATGCTTAAGACAAATACATCAAAAACTAACTTAAGGTGGTAAAAAAAATATGTACAGAGTGGGCAGATTTCGATGTTAAAAGCAACTCGGTAACTATAGGAGATACAAAAAAATGTTTTCACATTCTTCAGGCACTTTTTTCAGTTCAATCCATTTTTATAGTTGTGATCCATTTTGAATTTATTCGTCTGTTTTCGTTGGAATAAACCACAATTGTTATTTTCGCTTTTGAAGACTCGCACATCGAGAGCGACCAACATATCATACATGGTTGAAAAGGAAATAAATCCTTTTCAATTAACCTATAGTCAACTATTATATCCATTAAAAAATACAACTTCAGGTCATAACTCGTAATTGTTTTTTTTTTAATTTTCTCTACGCCAATGGATTGAACGGAAAAAAGTGTCTGAAGAATGTTAAAACAATTTTCTCCTAACTTTACTAACAACCATGTCGTAAAGTCGAACTTTTGTTTATAATACGAAAACATAAGACCATAGCAAATTTTTGTTTTCGCCAAAAAAAAAGATTGAGGATGCAGCTTCCATTCCACCCGGTAAGGAGCTTGCGAAATTAAAATATCGAAATTTGCCCACCCTGTACATGTATTTATAATTCGATCGCCGTCACCTCGAGTCTTATTTAATGTTCATTTATTAATGCATTGTTGACCTATTCATTTCAAAATATATTTCGAATAGTTTCGTAATTTGATAGAACATTTTGGTTAGTAGTAAGACCTATATACCAGTGTACTTATTTGTCTTTATTAAGTGATGCTTGTTAGAATAATTAGCATGAGGTTAAGGTATTACAAATTATGTATCTTGTGTTGCTTATGTAATGTTATTGTTATTTCTAATAAGTCTCTTATGTAAATACATCGCTCGATTATCCAACCTATTAAAAATGAAAACAAATTAATAGAATCATTGATGTAGACAATAAACAAAATTAGTTTGCAAACTATAAAGAGATATTATTGATTATTGAATGATTATTACTCAATGTTGCTAATCAAAACCATGCATTATTCAATCATCCGTAATCTTGAAAACATTCCAACTGCAACAAAAACTGAAAATAGTTCCGTTATCTGAATACAGCAGTGTAAAGAGTATGTCCACATAACGAACACCGTTTCAGTGATGATTTTCGAAGAATAAAGTGCAGAACCAGTTAACAAAATAGAATTCTATTCACCGTTTTTCATGATTCCATTCCATCGAATGATCCATACATGAATTATGTAAAACCTATCGTCAGTGTTACAATATTATGTAAACAGAATGTTGAAGCGCTCTGAATTCATTTAAATGAATCAGATAAATATTGACTGTCAACTATCAGTTGCATCATTGTTAGCAATTAAATATGTAAGTAAAGCGTCTGTTTGAATGTAGGAGACTTGACAAAAATATTTATGATAATTGCATGAAAAGAAAGTCACAGACACTGTAACTAATATGCCTCTTTTATATCACCGTAACAATGATGTATTATAATATGTAACAGTTGATTTTGTAACAAATGTTAATCAGCTAGGTACTACCAGTCTTGGTACCAGTCGTAGCATGTTGGATGATATTCAAATTGACTTTGAACTCAGATATTCATCAGCTTAGCTTGACAATAAAAATGTCTCAGTGAAAGTAAAAATATCCATTATCATGAATTTTATTGGATGAATAAGATGTGGCTAGACAGAAGTATGAAAATTTCTCGCCAAGTTGATTTGAAAACAACTTCTACTTGAGAGAAAACATAAACATGAAGATAAATTGAATTCAGTATTACTAGGATAATCAATTCTCAATAGGACAGTAAAATACATATAACGAAAAAAGTGACATCATTTTTCAGTGAATTGAGTATAAAATTCTCAATTAACCTAACTTAGCAATTATCACGATTAGTCATTTTTTTCGTATGAACAAGTCAAGGTACCTGGAAGTAATATTAACATCATTTATTATATAAGCATGTCATAATATTTATGATCTATTCCAATTCATTAAATAATTCATCAATTACAATCACTATGAATTATACAATGTGGGTGGAATGATTTCACGTTTGGGCCGGAAAATATCATAAATGAAATAAGTTTTAATGAAATTATATTGCATAGGTACAGTACTTCCCAAAAAACTATATTCTCGAATCAATGATAAGATTGGTGGGGGAAGGTTTACAATTATATTCAGACATCAGCTGCGGAAAAATCACGAAACAAAAAGCAATAATCTATTGTTTCTGTAGTACAATAGTGTCCACACATTACGTGTCAATTCAGGTCAGGCTCATTTTAAACTTGGGTAACTGGTCGCAATATCCTTGGTATGCTCTAATAAATCTCATGAGAAATCAGTGTCAGCCACAAAAAAAACACAGGTTTTGGGTATCGTTATGATTATATTCTACAGGGAGGGCAAATATTATGTTTATATCACCAAATATCAGCTATCGTACTATCAATTTGTGAGTTATGGCATTTTCTTAGTTCGAAAACGTATAAAAAATAGAATATCGTGTGTTGATGAAATATTGCTTTTTGGCAAAAATACCATTCAAGTCGAGACTTGGCTTGATAAAATTGTTCCAACCAATATAAATTTGAGGCAACATACGTTAACTTGTCATAAACAGATGAGCATGCACAGTTTTGATTTTCTCCACGTTACGAGATACGTCTGTCGTATAGATATGGTTTTTTACGTATACTGAAAACGCGGTAATAGAGAGTTGTAATAATAGTACGTGAGCCGTCATAGATAGACGTAGGAAATATGACGTTCATGATCTACACCTAAAATGGTGTAGGCAGGGAATGTTGAATCATTTCAATATCTCAATTTCCATGCTATTTTATGTAGTTCTACTTCATGTCCTGAGTCTACGTACACCCGTAGACCCACAAAACACGAAAACTCCTAACGTTAACGTTCGTGGGAATACTTCAATTCTCTATTATCACTCCGATAAAAGCCGACCACAGCCGAACTATAAAATTTGACAGCGAAAAATAAAGGAAACATGACCGATCTGGAAGCAATTTTTGTTGCTATTCTACTGATTATTACCATTGTAATGAGACTGATGTAATACAAGATTCAAAATCGTCGAGACGTGTATAGTTTATCAGTGGAATATATGGAACATTTCAATTGTCTTTGAAAAATTCATCTTCCACTAGCGTTTTATTACGGAACGTGGAACTTGAGCATTAAACATTTAGAAATATTTTTTTCTAATGAAAATTGTTGAAACATGAATCGATTTCTTATGTTCGCAGATTGTTTAAAATGTTTGCGTCAGCGTCGGAGATATGGGTTCGTATAAGGCAGTGGTTCCCAAACTGGGGGGCGCGCCCCCCTGGGGGGGCGGAGAGAAAGTCCAGGGGGGGCGTGACACCCAAATGATATAAATAAAAAAAAGTACACAAATAATTTCCTCAGATTTTTGAAATAAAGTCTTTCTAAGTTTTCAAAATTGTTTTGATTGTATATGTTCGTTACATTGAAAATGAAAGAATGAAGGATGAACTGATGTTTTCTACTGAGCTTTGACCACTACTAAAGCTGTAGATGTGATGGAAGCAGTATCAGACTTTCTTAAGAAACACGAACTTTCTTGGCAAAAACTTGGTGTATGCACAGATGGTGCTCCTTCAATGCTGGGTTCTCGTTCAGGCTTTGTGCAGTTGGTCAAAGAGAAGAATGCTGATGTGATTGGGATTCATTGTTCTATTCACCGCCAAGCCTCGGCAGCAAAAACTCTTCCTAACGAAATCAGTGCTGTTTTAAAGCTTTGTATTAAAGTAGTCAACTACGTTTAGAACAGTGCATTAAATACTCGACTGTTTAAAATTCTGTGTGGCCAATAACCTGTGAAGATTTAGGAAGTGATCACAAAACGCTGCTATTTCATACAGAAGTACGATGGCTATCAAAAGGCAATATGTTGTGAAGACTATTTGAACTCCGTGATGAAGTGATAACGTTTTTGGCAAAGCAGAAACAAAACGAGCTTAGTGCAGAGTTCAAACAACCCTGTAACCAAGTGATTTTGGCCTATTTATCAGACTTTTTTGACACGTTGAATAACCTAAACTTGAGACTGCAAGGTGCAGACTCAAATATAGTAACACATCGGGATGCCATCAAGATGTACGTTGAGAAACTACAACTTTGGATACGTAAAGTGTCAATGAACCCCAGCAACTATTCAAGTTTCAGCAAAGTAGTGTCAGTCTCAGAAGACAAAAACAAGTCATGCTAGTCAACAAACTTTTGGAGCCCAACCGTTAAGTTATTCAAATTATTGCTGTTGTAATTTGTGGAATAATATCACTTGAATATCCTATCCTATTCTTTGGATATACCAAATTTTTTTTCTCTCAACTAAAAATATATTTCGTGATTGTGGGTGGTCGATAAATAAACTATATTAGCAGCAGAGGATGACATTGCATAAGCATCTCATATGTTGTGCAAAATGCTGAATCTAACTTACATATTTCTGCGTTGTATAACGAAAGTTTTATATAAAATCCAGCTGCCTATGCAGGACTGCGCCAGAGAGGTGGTGAGTATGAAATCAATTATAGGTTATGTAAGTCAGTGTTGTTAAGTCGAAACTCACTATACGAGAAGAGGTATTACGTGAATGTGCAATGTAAACGGTTATGAAGAACAATGATGTAACATTTACATGTATCATCGTGAGTCTGGTCAGTATTGCCGAAATGGGGCAGCAATAACTATGCATCTAGTTTAATCGAATCGTATTTCGAATCTATAGAAAGTGGGTATACGTACATGAAAAAATTTCATCAGTAACATCACTGGAGAGTTATTGCAGAAGTTAAGAAGAAAACAGTTGATACTAAGTGGGAGGATGGAAATAAAAATACCCAAAGATAGATGGATACTTTCTGCTTCATTGAATATATTTAGGGAATGAAAACTAGTTAGACATTCGTTTATACAATTTCTCTTTGAATACTGTTGTCGATGTTCTGATTGGAATGGGCGAATAGACTATTTTTCATTCAAGATTCTAGATTCACGCAGCCAAAATTCATCTGTTAAATATTGTCAGTGGTAATATAAATGTACGGGGTGGACAAATCGTTAAATGTAGAGAATACATTTGTTTATATTTTCAAGAATTTGAAAAAAAAATCATCATTCAATATCAAGTGAATTTTCAAAATTATTTATAACTCGAAAATGAAAGACGATAGCCAATTTTAGTTTTCGCCAGTGAACTTGTATGGAAAAAAGAGATCGAGGATGCAACCTCCATTTTTTCGTATCTCCTATAATTACCGAGTTACCCAATACAAACATGGAGATTCGCTCAGTAAGTTCACGAAATTCCTGATTTTGTCAGAATGAACATAACATTCCATTATCAAGAGCACAATGGATTCGTTCGCCAAATATGATATATATACCATTTGATATTACACTTTGCACCACCACAACTCCTAGTTGCAAACGTCATAAAGTAAATAAAGAACCTAACTTCAATTCATCTTGGACTAATAATAGAGCAATTTAATGACTGACTTGACTATTTCGGAAATGTGGCGAAGTGGGTGACTTTATAATTTATTCTGAAATCCAGCGATTTTAAATAAAGCATTTGAATAATATATGCCACAAAAATGCACGACGGGTGCGAAAATTCATTAAGGATAATAGCTGAAAATATTCACGAAATTTCATTCAAAGAAAATGGGACAAAAGTAATTTTGGGTGGTCCTTCGGTCACATCATTTTGGTATAACGATATCGACACCACTAGTCGTTTCATCGAGTATTCGAGTAACAACAATGAAATACGATGTGATATAAGCGACGATGACGTCATCAAGAAATGTAGATGACTAATATTGATGACACCGATTTGTTGGACATTCGAAATCAACTTCATATATCGATCTCCTATTTACATAATTTCGATCAACCAATAAATTATCTACAATGTATTGGAATATTGATAAACCATTACCGCAGTAGAAAAACCACAACCAACTGTAAAAACTTACGAATTTTTCCCATCATATTTGTCATTTGAAAAAATATCTCAAAATGTATTTCAAAGATATCGTTCGAATTAAAATGTTTTTCAATAAATTTTCGTAAAGCTGACTATTAATCGAATGGAGTTCGGCAAACCATTTTTCTTCTAGTCAAAGTAGTATTATTGATAGTTAAATATTTGGAAACGTTTTATAGAAGTCACCATTTTTTAATATTTCAATTGGAGTTATCTATATTGCCTTCATAAACTGAAAATTACACCCAATTTAATATATACATATTCTCACGAATACAATATTGATTGCAGAATTGGTATTTTTAGATACGACCATTTTCATAACCTCCTACATATTTTCTCCAGTGTCAGGTGAACATGATGCCACTGCATAAGAATTTTATTTTTAGATAATTATAAGAACCTGCTATCATAACGATCTCCGTTCTATTTCTGATATAAAACGCTGCATTTGAAGTATTTTCATCAATCCTCATTGTTTCCAATAATTGTAGATGTAGATTAGGTTTCAGTCTATTGGAGAGAGAAAATAATGAATGAATAAATAATATGGTGATTGTTGTTTAAGCTTAACGAACCCAAGAACATATATCAACCAAACTCGGAATCCTTTGAAATGGCGGTTTATATTTCACCATCATCTAGGCATTTCAAACAAAAAGTTGATCAAATAATTTCAGAGATAATATGTTACCTTATCAGCCATTGTCTCCAGACAGTATGTTCCTTATAACTCGTTTAATGAACCAGCTAACAATTCATTGAAACAATGGCAAAAAAATACTTGAATACAGTTCATTGTACTTGCCAATAATGCCAACGAATAATGTACGTTTACTGTTTTTCATTTTCCATTAACCATCTTCGATAATTGATGGTTGAAGACTTGTACTTCCGTTAAACCGGCTGAATCACCCATAATTATTGTTTAGATTTGTAATGTAATCTTGATTTGAAGATGATTTCAACTCCGATCAATTTTTTTCACGTTTGTTCAAACATTGGGAAAAAGTTTATGGAAAATTTTAATTCACCATAATTCAAGGTTCGAGTCAGCTTATCTGAATATTTTGATCAATGAATCATTGAATTGAAAGATGTATGTTAAGCAGGCACGACCACTTCAATAAAATTTAAAAAATTTCATATCAAGATTTAGTGCTCTTTTGTTGCTAATTTGTTCCCCTTTCCAAAAATTTATTGCTCGTGCCAAATATAAAAAAAGCGAGGCGATGCTAGCTTCACGTGAAACTGGTACAGCAACTTTATATTATTCGGCGAATATTTCAAGAAGCGAGTATACCAGAATGTAGTACTGATTTGTTGCTAAATTGTTCCCCTTTTAGAAATTTTGTTGCTCGATTTTTTTTTTCTCGAAAACCATAATGAATAGTCGTTCCATGCCAGTTCAATGTCATGATAACTTCGTTATCTTTCATCAGAAATGAAAAATGATTTCACCAAGATGTGTTGCTTCCTAGCCGCTGATTTGTTCCCCCTTAGAAATCTTGTCGCTCGATTTTTTTTTCCGAAAATTGCTATGAATAGTCGTTCCATGCCAGATCAATGTCTATCAATTTTGATGGAAAAATTATCTATTCTGTTTCAAGGTATATTGCAATGATTCAATATAATTTTCCAAATGTTTCTAATTGCAGAAAACCAATAATACAATTATGATCGAAATAATAATATAATAATGAAAACGATGATTTTTATTTAATGATCTCCATATGATTCATGGAACCACTATACATACTAACTCAAAGAAATTGCATGTTCAAATTTCAACTGATGAATGTTCGATAAATCACTGCATCCATAGATGTCCATAAAACTGACACAGCCGTTTTGGCACAATCAAATGAAAATCATGCAGTATTTAATAACTATTTAATAACTATTTTCTAACACAAAAAAAAAAATTTTAACTCAAACGGTTTTCGAAAAAACGGGGTTGTGCCAGCTTTATGTAAAGCTGGCACAGCCGCGTTGTAACTTTTTACTCAAATCAGCTACGAAGTTGATTCAAATGCTCAATTTTTTAACTTTTTAATATCTCTTGACTGGTTTATGATTTTGAACAAGTTTGAAAGATCTACGGGGCCGGACTGGCATACATTTCACGATATCTCGGTAATACGTTTTCTCATAAGAATTGAAAGATAATCTATGATAATGAAGAGATAAACTAACAGGAAAGGCTTATTTTATCCCATTAGAGTAAATGTTTCGAAAAACTGTGCAATACAGTTATATGAAATCAGGAAAAAATAAACAACACGAGAAGTGTTTTTGTCTGCTAATATTTTCAAGCACAATCGCTTATTTTGGCAAGATTTCGATTCATTGTGATGGAAACTAACGTAGTACAGTATTTTTGATTGAAAATTTCAGAAAAAAAAAATTATTTATTTCACGAAACATGATAAATAGACCATAAGAGAAACGTTTTCGTCTTCTAATATTTTCTAACTCCAGCACAATCACTTATTTTGGCAAGATTTCGATTCATTACGATGGAAACCAACGTAGTACAGTATTTTTGATTGAAAATTTCAGAAAGAAAAATTTTCTTATTTCACGAAACATGATAAATAGACCATACGAGAAACGTTTTTGTCTTCAATATTTTTTAACTCTAGCACAACTGAAGAATTCCAGAACTACATATTTCGAAAATCAAAATAGAAAATACTGTACTACGTTAGTTTCCATCATAATGAATCGAAATCTTGCCAAAATAAGTGATTGTTATTAGGAGACGAAAACGCTTCTCATATCGTTTGCTTTTTTCTGATTTCATATAACTGTATTGTACAGTTTTTCGAAACATTTACTCTAATGGGATAAAATAAGCCTTTCCTGTTAGTTAATCTCTTCATTATCATAGATTATCTTTCAATTCTTATGAGAAAACGTATTACCGAGATTTCATGAAATGTATGCAAGTCCGGCCACAGTAGAATCTTCAAATTTGTTCGAAATCAAATTCTGTATATACCAGTCGAGGGTTATTGAAAAGTTAGAAAATTGAGCATTTGAATCAACTTCCTAACTACTTTGAGTAAAAAGTTAAAACGCGGCTGTGCCAGCTTTACGTAAAGCTGGCACAACCCCGTTTTTTCGAAAATCGTTCGAGTTAGAATTTTTTTTTTTTCGTGTTAGAAAATAGTTATGAAATAGTTATTAAATACTGCATGATTTTCATTTGGTTGTGCCAAAACGGCTGTGCCAGTTTTATGGACATCATCCATAGTCGATTCATAAAAAAATGTTTCTTAAAACACAGATTTCCAATGATTTTCTATCAAAAAATGTTTCATTTCACTGACAAGCTAGAAAAAGAAACTGTGAATAATATTCAATTATACTGTTACTTTTTGGATTCAACTCATTCTCTCGATCCAGTTAAAATAAACACTTGTATTTCTGAAGATGATATTATTTTCTCGACAAAAACGTAGGATCATAAATCCTCCAATAAGCTGAAATAGAAACCTCAAATGAGCCTCAAATCATGCTATATCATATTTTTCCTCAACATTTTTGCAATGAAAAAAAAACGAAAAGCATACGAAACGGAGATAGGATGCGATAACTTCAACCTAGGAAAACCCACGATTCTTCTAACTACGAACGATGAACAATAAATCTAGAACTATGACCAAAGAAAATTTGATATATTTTCAAATGGTTTTGCTCGGTAGATTATGTGAATTGTTCATCTAATGAAAGGAACCTCTGCCTCAACGACAAAATGAAATATTTGTAATAAGCTATTTTATATAAACATGGACGCAATATATGGAAGAAATCATTTGTTACATTTGTTATGTCAAACGGGCAGATTATAGCTACTTTGTAGGTTTCGATGTCCAGATATCTATACGAAAACAACACAGTTGAACGAAACCCTTCAACTGCAGTAAAACTAGAGTTATATCATGGAATCTCCTTTGGAAATATCACAGCGATTCTGCGGATATTTTTACCATTTACAGCCCCGTTATAAATATAACGGGTCGATAGACATCTGGCAAAGACGAAATTAATTTTCCATGTCGATAAAAATTCATTTCGATGTGCGATCCAGTTGTTGACGTTAACTATACAAAAACTCTGTACTAGCATTTTGGTACAAGCTGTCATTTTCAGGTCCAGGAAGACACTATTGTTACGAGTTCCAGAATTATACTTTTGTCCAAATGAGTTCCTGAAGGAGAGTTTAACAGTCAATAAAATTAACAATTATCTAAAATAATGATGTGATTTCATTAGTGCATTCTTAATTTAGTTTTATTCACTGTATAAACTTTTCCTGAGTCATCACAACTGGCAGCTGGTGCGAGAAACAATGTACAGGGTGTACGCGAAAAACTGATATAGTCAAAACAGGAAAACAGTTTTTCTCAGATTTTAGTGATTGATATGAGTCAATGTGAAGCACGCTAGTGGGGACTTTGAACATATTTGGAATTATTATGTCATTAGGAAGGGGGGTTTAAGATTTGTCTGCAAAAAAGTATTTGGGTAACTTGAATTAAAAATGGTGATCTTGTTTTCTGAAGATAAATGTATTACTTCAATTATCATTTTCATCAAAAACAGTTGGTATAAATATATCGGAGATGTCTTTTGTTCTAGCAATCTGTTCAGATTGAGGTTATTTAGGACGTTAGAAGTGCCTACAACATTTTAATTTGCTCAGATTCTGATACAGATTTATACCTATGAGATCTACCGCATTTTGCCCAGACACCTTGTATATTAAAAGGTCTAGTATTGTTGCAGCTTACATAGTCAGAAAAATTCCTGAATTGATTTCGTACGAAAAACAACAAGTAATATTATGATGTGGACTACTTGTATAAATATTTTATTTGGAGATTGGGTATGACGATAGAGGCGCTCAAAATACATGAAATGTACCTATAACTACCGACAGATTCTGTACACAACGAACAATTACAAATTATCTAAACCATATGCTGTTGATAAGGCGTTACATAACGTCAAGGTCGCCAGTGTTCTTCGTTAATCACAGTTTTTTTAAGCTTGCGGTACCACGAACTTTGAATTCGGTTACATAACCCGAAGGGCTTACCACTTTCGATATCGCTCCTGTTACGTTCCCTCCATTTCTCCACCAGATCCTGCATCAAAACATCCACGCACCTACGCGTCGTAGCTACTTCCGACCCGCAAACAATACAACAGTTCGAAAAACTACCGTTCAAACAGTCACTGCAAAAACTGTGTCCACATTCGACAGTCACCGGAGCCTTCAGCACGTTTCTACAAACCGGGCACACGAACAGACGGTGTTTCTGATCCATAGCCCTGAAGAAGGCAGTCTCGAATTGCTTGAGTCGCAACCCGGGGCTCCGCCGGAACCTCCTCAGCCTCCTGAGCCTCTCACTGTCCCTCCTCAGTACGCGGCCTTCGCACTTCAACTTGGAATACCTCGCCAGGGACTTGAGCAAGTCGGGATACTTGTCCAGTAAGTCGTTGGGCCTCATGATGCGGCGACGATGAGACACATGGAGGCACTATCGATTTTTCTGTCCTCTTGCGCAATACTTTTGATGTTTGATCAGACGTCGCGTTACGTAAAATTCCACTTGCGGTTCACGCTGCGTTCTAGGACGTCTGGTTGGCGTTGGCCCCTCCGATGTTTTTTTTCGGGTGTTATGTAAACGTTACGTCGCGCCGCATGTAAGTAGTGTGGTACGCGGTGGCGGCACGTCCGTATCGCTCCCCGCTCGGTCGCAGACTGTGAAAAACAAACTGCGCCCTGAGCAGTACGAAGTTGGCGCGCGCGTCACAATGTTGCCAATGGTGTTGTTATCGCCGTGTCGATACGGTAATTTCATCGGGAACAGCGTGTATCGCGAATGGGGAGGCGAATTGTTGTGTGTGGTGTTGCCGAATCACGGATGATTTCGAGGATCACCTGATTTGTTGTACCAAGTGATTGAATAAGAGTAACGAGGTATTGAATCTCATAGTCAGTGGCGTAGCGAAGCCTCTTGAAAACAGGAGTTGCAACCGCGAGGTCCCTTTTTTATCATTGCCATTTTTTCATTTGTTCAGCCTATATTTGTGGCTGATGGCTTTGCGAGGCCCCTTTTTGCGCGAGGCTGTAAGCGGGGGCCCCATTCGCCCATACCTAGCTACGCCACTGCTCATAGTGGCTGAGAGAAAATCCATGAAATTATTGTCATGTTATCAATACCGCCGCCAGGAGGTGCAGTCACCAAATCAATCTCTCAAATTGATTTTTCATCGACATTAGTAAACGTATTGAAGAAATATATATGCGTCTTAAATTTGCTCTTGATTATTGACGTAGTTTTTCAAATTGTTACTTGCATTTTTTTTTCATTTCTTGTAGGCAATGGGGGGGGTTTCGACCCCAATAACCACCCCCTCGTTACGCATACGTTATGTGTGTATTGAAAAAAATCGTGGAGGTGATCCAATGTTAGAACAAACATTCAACAATCTATCAACCCATATTATTTCTGATAGGGGTCTAATTTGGGTCATTTTTCGATCGAATTACGAATTATTACATAATTCTCAGAACATTCGACGGCAATACTATGATATTTCTCTTCATGAAAATATAGTGAAACAATATCCAAATCATCTGGTTAAAGCTGTATATCATTACTAGTCTAAATTATCGAAAAAAATCCACAAACAAATAACTGAATTTGATTTTTTTTTCCGGTTGAAAAAATTCTAAAATATTTTGAGACTTAATATGCAAAATATGAAGTGATGGTGCTAGAAGTGCACCTTAAAAACTTGGCAACACTGTATGAGATCGACCCGTTAGATGTTAAGTTCTGGCGTGAAGTGGCGTATTACGACGCTACGTTAATGAGTTCATTGATTGAAAACGACGGCTGACGTATTGCATTCAGACGGTCACAGAATACTCGAAACATTTCCTATTAAATTTTTAGGGGTACCCTTTTTCTTCAAAGTTTTTCGCATCACAATAGTTCTTTCTCTCTCTCGTACAAGGTTTTTACAAAAAATTTTTCAACATCCTCCTGATGCCTCCTGAATTTTTTCAACTCGCCTGATGCCCGTATCACTCTGTGCCTCTTATTACTTTGTAATAATCACTTGAGGAAATAAAGACGAATTATTATTATTATTATTATTATTATTATTATTATCCTTTCAAAAAACTCTTTTGGTACTTGATATTTCGACTATTCGGAACAGTGTCGTATTCTGACAAGCTTTCATCACTAACTTCAAATGAACAACTTGTTTATAAACTCTGTATATTAAATGAATAAATGGAATCATTCATGCTTGAAAAATGGACTGCAGGAGATTTCGAAACTCCCACGTCATCTGATTTCATCGTTGCTGAAGTGAGGGGTGGCAAGGGGGTGAAGCAGACGCAGGATCCTTCATCGCAAACATAATCAAGGTAGCGTCGGCCGACAAACGCCTGTGACGACGTCAGGCGTCTAATCAGGAAAAACGCGTGACAAGCTATAATATTGATGTATTGGATGTAAAAAAATGTGTCATTCGCCATAAGAATCTCGGAAATTATCTGAGATGGAAACAATTTCTGGTGTAGCAGATGAATATGACGTCAGTAATTTTTCGCTGGAAAATAGCAGCATTTGAATTTGACTCGGAGTTTGTTGTTTGAATATACCCACAAAAATTAAACTCAATCATGCATAATTCTAGAACCTTAAATAATGAAAAATGTTTTGTACTGAATATAAATAAATTGACGAAAACACATACAAATACAGATTAATACTGTATCCTTCTAGAAATAGATAGTAACTTCATGAGTATCCTTTATAGAAATGTCCCAGAAGTCGACGACTAGCTAGAATCGGGCAATAAGTCAAGTTATAATAACCATCAGGAAAATGATTGCAAAATATAATTTGTGTATTTTAAAGAATTCGGAAATTGAAAAAAATAGAGAAAATTTGCACTCTGAGAATTCTTCTGCTACACATTTCAACTTGTCAATTATTTCGTTCTTGTTATAGGTTGCTGAAAAATGTGTCTGTGAACTTTTGCCTGAAATATAAAGCCTTATAGAAGGATTTCGGTACACTAGAATAATTTTTAAAGGAGTCAAGAAACTGTATTTTTTGAAATACACAACTTATAAACATTTTCTCACATATTTGTGATAACTAATATAACTTGGTCTATTGCCCGATTCCTGCTTGACGTCGACTTCTAGGTGACCCTGTACAAAAATAAATATTCGATTAATTGAGAATAAAATAATTCACCACACTTTATTGGTTTAACTCTCGGACATCGGTAGGCTTTCTGGTTGCGTGTCCGGCTTTTTTTATTTCTCAAACGAGAGAAGTATCAGTATTCAAGAAGAATTCAAAAACGTTTATAATTTCTTAACTAACTGATGACTATTGGATAAAATATTTTATTGAATATAAAGTACCTACTTAAGACTGATTTGGCATTTAATTGTATTTATTCTTTCATCACAATTCGAAAAAGTTTGATTTTACAAATTTTTTTTCGTACTAATTAATAGACATGAGGTAGAATGTCCTGCCTTACTACCCAAATGTCCAACCAAACTGGCTGGTCTGTCCGGCTATTGGCAACCTGACAACCCTAGCCACACTTCACAAATGCGCTCCATATCCTAACTCATACAGGGTTGTTAGGGCAATATCCTGAAAGAAATTTTGTTGTGTTTAGAAATACCAAAAAAAACTTCATGTACAGAATTTGAACTAGTTTTGAAAATTATTGTTGTATTTTGATCGACCCTGTAGATATAACGCTAACTAAAAATACTTTAAGATCCTTTTATTAGGAATAGATCAATGATAACGGTGGAAAAGACATAATATTCATAACGGGATATCATTTCCAAGGATACCACGATACCTAATAGTGATATACTATGCATAGCATTAAAAAAAAGTGAAGTATAGGTACGCCACACGAGCACCAACATAGAATTGAATAATAAGTGGGTACGTTTAATGATACAAAAAGTAGCAAAACAACCTGACCATGAACTATTAGTTATGTAATAACCAGCCAGTTACCACACTGGTTAATGCACTTACGTTATGTTCTTACTTAAGTCGGTTTGTAATCGGCTCGGTTCGAGAGATGATTTTAATCTTGGACTCGCACAACAAATTTACAATCTAACACTACGTTGTAGTCGATTGCAATGATTTTTTTATTGGTTTCAATACTTTATGGTAGTATGAGTACTAAAACGTGGTTTAATCTTCATGGAAGCAGGCTTGACGCCGCGTTGGAGTCTCGTGTATTAGTTTAGGTACACGTGAAAAAAACATATAAGTTATGTAGCCATCAGTGAAAAATTGCACGACTGAAACAATCATCATTCAGTATTTTTGGCATACCCTGTACCCTGTTAAAATTTCAAAGGTATGCCTATCAGAGTTGGAACTCATAAAATATTCCTTGTCATTCATATTGAAGGGTTCAGAAATGTTGTCATAAGAAGATTGAATATGAAACTCTCTCATAGAAAAACAACAGGAGATGTTGAAATTGATCTCAAACTGGTTGAGAGGTGAGTCTGGTAAAAATCAACAAAATCAACTACGTAACATTCAGTTTTAATGAGTCTACTGTTCCATTTTTTCGTCATCGTCCATGTTCAAGGTCGCACATATTTTATTAAAATATATGGCAATATGGATAATGTGGTAAATAAAACTCTAAAACAAAATGACCTTAAACGACCCATGATTATTAAGAAGTAAGTACATATTAGATAGAAATATCATATGTATGAAACCTTATTTTAGAAAACACTGGCGTTTTGTGAAACGTTTTCTTGTGGACGTTACTTCAGTCTATGACGACATAAATCAACAATATCAAGTTTAGTTGATGGTGGTCGGTAATTTGGTAATACTTTATGCACAATCAACGTGTTATATAACATCAAAGACAATGAAATCTCTTCGTTGCTGATATAATTCCATACGTAGGCCTGTTACGGTATTAGTTATCTGATTTTATCACCATCACTCCTGAATGCGTGACCTATTGAAATTTCACAATACGAGGTATATAACTTATAGACCACATAATATAGGATGATTAGTAATTTGACGCACTCTATATATATATATATATATATATATATATATATAATCTATTTATTTTCGATTGATAGTTACGCCACATTTGCAACAGGTGCAATATTAGATACCGAATCAATTTTTTCATTATTTTGCCAAAGGCGTCTGAAGTATGTACTGCAACCAGAGGCTTATTCTACTTCCTTTATCACTCTGATGTCACTATCCACAAGTTTGGTCAACTTGGTAAAGCCACATCTTTTGTGAATTTGTTCTCACAGGGACATGGCGTTTTTCAACTGTTACCTGGATAACAAGTTTACTATACTGCTACTCTTTTTATTTCTTTGACCCGATTTTGAAGCAACTCCTAAGTGTGTTTTTAGGCACTCCAAGAGCTGGTTCCAGGCCAGAGTAGGATGTAGCAGATGTAGTAGGCTAGTTCATTATAGCCATTTAATTGCCTTCTATTCCACTGTGTCCAGGTACCAAATCAACATGTTTCCGAAATTTGAATTATTGAATTGAAAAAAAATAATTTTGTAATGGAAAAATTTTGTTTTGACCTATCATTTACGTTATATTACGATGTTCATTCGATATTATCATCAAAATTTTACAACTTTAGCATTCATTTATTATTAAAAATATTGGTGCATTTACCCAATTTTCGAAAAAAGGAATGAAAAAATTAATAACATTTCATGGAACCACTATCATTGTTATAATTCAACAAAGGTATCTACATAGTAGAGCCTCATACAAATATGACCTTAGAATAGCTTTTCAACGATTTTCGATAGAAATATACAATTTGCATAGATCAGCAGATTGTAAGAAAATAAGAAAATTGAAAAATATCAAATACGTTTGGCATCGTCGTAAAGTAATGGCAACAGCGTAGAGTGAGATGGATTCAATGATGAAATGAGGTATTTTGCCAGTTTTGTGATGGAAACACTTATGTGAAGTAACTCTGAATTGCTTTGACTAGGAAACGAAATGGATTATTGAATAACAAAACATTTATTTCGAATAGAACAACAACTTTATATATAAACACAGTACACAGCTCAACTAAATTCATCAATGTCTATAAGTGACAATGCTATATCAGTACTCGTAATTCTAGACGGTACTAATTCGTCTTCATCACAGTCTTCCGCTTTAGTATACGATATATTATCAATGGTTTTCTTCGGAGTCATACTATAACCTCCAATTTTTTCATCACACTCCCGCAACAACTCATCACAGGCCTAAAAAAAATATATTAGCCACTGAAATGAACACAAGTCAGCTCCATTTTACTTCTGGTAATTCTTTCTGAAACTTTTCGAGACCTTTTTGTAGGTGTCCGAATTGAGAGTAACAGGAAAAAATGGAAAATTGGTTAGCAGATGCTCTTTTGAGGTCTTGTCTTGATTCTTTGTAAGTTAGATTACAAACAGTCGTTGATTGACCTCGTTTTAGTTTGTCTAGCAAAAGACAAGTACCAGGTCCCTCCCTGATATCTATTAGAAGAAGCCTAAAAATTGAATACAAGTAGGGATTTCACACATTTTTCGATTATTTCAGCAAGAAAGCAATGTAGAACGCTTAATCGATCATGCATTACTAAAAATGGTCGAAACAACTCATAGTAAAATGTGGGAGATTGAAAACAACTCGATATACAGAGAAATGTAAAAATGCATACTTGAAAACTACAGTGTAAACTCTATAAAATGATACTAAAGGGACTGTGCATATTTTGACGTTATAGAAAGTTAGCGTTACCGTGATAAAGAGGAGAAAAATGCATGGAAGACAAGCTAAACCAACCAAAGCTAAGTAACTGACGCTTAAGGGAGTTTGTCTTTAAATCGAGCGACGTTACATGGATTTCAGATTGTACTTTGTTTTTTTTTATATATTTCAATGTTGTACTATTTTGTTGTACATTTTCTCCACTTGGAATCGAAATGTGAACCCATTTTTACCTTCCGGTAGCATCTGTCAACCATATTTCTTGGTACTTTTCCTCAATTTTCATTTGAACCACCAAACCGACAGTGTCAAATTCACCGAAATTCGTGGAAAACTTCAAGTCCGAAATATCAGATATATTGATTAATTTTCGCTTGAAAATATCACTCATTTGATCTTTCTGTTGTCCGGGCCTAAAAAGCGTTTTAGATCCGGTACTCAGATCCCCATTCATCCTGAAAAAATATCTATGATGTATCAAACCGAGTGGTTGTCAACGGAAGAAAGACTAATAATATATGCTGTCCGTTTTTCGAATGCCACTATTGCGATCTTGCTTATCTCAAGAGATAAGGAGTTGGTGAAATTAAGACAAAGTTGCGCATTTTTATGCTGAAATCTGGAATATCTTCTGGAAAAATGTTCAACTAAAACATTATTCAGACAGTTTTTTATGAAGTTGTCCAATGGCATCTTCCTTTCAGTGGTTCCCAAAATGGCGAAGAAACACCTGTCAACGATGAAAAATAAAATACAGAACCTTGATGAGCTTCGTTGACGAATGATTACCACCCTCAAACTTAGAATCAGGAAAAGGGATGTGTCAAGAGCTATACCATATCTTGAGAAGAGAATTGCATCGTGCTTGCAGGGTGGTCAGGAGGTTGGCATGTAACATTCGTTAATTTTATTATGTATTCATTCTTTTCGTATTTCATTCTGATTTATTACAATCTTATCGTGAAACGAGTACTTCATCGTATTGTTTAGTTGAAAATTGTCAACAAAACTTATTAAGTGATAAAGACTCGACCAGAGAATAATCAAACTGTCAAAACTTTACATAGTACACTACTCGCAAAAATAAATTGACAAAACCGTGAAATAAATCATTGATACGTCGCGTATACGTAGAGGAAACAGAAAACATCCGAAAATGTAGGAATTACAGATCGTATTTATAGGAAGAATGAAAGCTTAATAAATATTTCTCCACCATTTTTGGAATCAATGAACGATGCAATATTCAAAAACTCGATGGAAAACTGCCCAAATGAAGTTTTGGTTAACATAGTCCAGCACGATTCTTTCATTAAAAAAATATTTCAATGTTATTATTCAGCACAAAAATAGGCAAACTTACCCCAATTTACACAACTTCGTATCTCTCAAGATAAGCGACATTTACATAGTGCCATTCGAAAAACGGGCACCTTCTATGTGGATTCTGAAGCCTTCAATGTTTTTTTTTATTCAATCGTTGTATTCTTTTAGATAAGAATCGCCTATAACATGGTATTTCATAAGAATGTTACGACATAATTTCGGTAATCAAACATTATTTAATTTTCTTGAATTAATTTTGTGACGTTTCCGAGAAGTGTAGAGCACTTGTCACTTGTCAAACTCTCACCTTGGTAGCACATTGTGCACTGTAATGCAAGCTCCTTCTCTCAGGACATCAAAATGTGATTCTGTGGGGCGCCACACTGAAAAACTGAAGGCTGTAGTAGGACTCCCATTGAGATCCACCACTAACATTTGCAAAACCGAAACAACATCCCTCTTCGCCATTTTCAGTTTTTTGGCGCTCTCCTTTGCTTTGGCAGCCATTTCTTGCATTTTCTTGGCGTACGAATTCTGCCTGTATTCTAAGATGGCTGTTCTTTGGGAGGTCGAGAGTTCTTCATGGATACTTTCAGGATCGTTACTGTTCTCGATAAGGTCCATGAGTTGCTCAGGGTTACTTATACCGGAAATATCTTGGGTACGGGTGACTTTTTTGGTGTCTGTGTTGGGTTTCGCATTGCTGAACTCTTTGAGAATTGTGTCTTCGATTTGTTCCAATCTTCTACTTTGTTCGATTTGCCAAACTTGGGCTCTTCTTTCTTCGGACTTTTTATTCCTCCAAACTAGTATGAATAATAAAGTGAATTCGTTTGCAGTATCCAGTTCTCAACAATTAATTACTAAACAGTGTAGTTATTGCCCTAAACGAATTTTTACGCCCACCTAAATGCATTTTTTTGTGTATTGCCACAGTTTAAATCTATTCTGGATACAGTTGGTTCACATGGCGCTTTTCCTGTTCTAAAATTTGGGGTGCTCATATGCACTCGTGAGTTATGTGTGCAGTGGACAACTCAGACAGGGCTGGTTCTTTGTGTTTTGAATAGAACAAACGACGTAAAAACTATGAAATTCTTTCATTGCAACTAAAGTATCCAACAGATAATCTACGTAATCAGCAATTTTAATTTTTCAGAAAACAGCATTTTTGTCTCGATTTCATGTCGGACATTGAGTAGGAATTATTATTTCATTGCGTGAAAAATTGACGTCAACGGAAGATCTCATCATTGGTTGAGGTTTCCTGCGCACCTGTCTTATAAAAAATTAATCTTGAGGACTCCAGCATCAGTATCATACTGTATATTTACTTATATTGTGGTAGAACATAGATATGATTTGTTCAAAATCGCTGAAATCGAATATAAAATTGTTTTCTTATTGGTCTATTCAAAATGTACAACTTTTTATCAATCTTGAGGTTAATTTCTTTATTTTATACACCAATGACTACTTAAATGATTGTTAAAGAAATGAAAAAGCTTACCCTTCTGAATTTTGATTACGACAATAATCCTTAACTTTTCTAATACCTGTGTTATGTGCCAATGACTACTTATATGATTAAAAAATACATGAAAATATTAATGTAAACGTGATGATTTGATTTTTTCCTCATTTCATCGATTAACTGCCTATAACAAAATATGTTACTTAATTATTCGGTATTCGGTCGAAAATAACAATAATGGACTAAATACAGAATAGTAACATAAAATTTGTTGCAATCCTAATATGTACTTAGAAAATCAGAAAATGGATTGGACAAAATGCTCATTCGAATTTGTGTATTGAACATTTGATGATGATTTGTGTCGACAAAAAAAGTAGTTGAATTGCTCATGTATTCAGGAAAGGTTAAATGTCATATTACAAAGGCGGGAGAAAATAAACGAAAATAAAAATTTTATGCGCATCTCTCGAACTTCGTCGTAACCTTAACGTCAGGCACACAATAAAGTCTACCATTAACTGCATAATGCCGTGCCGGTCACTGCAGACAGGCATGAGTCTTTGTCATTTACGTCTTAGCGATTTGCAGAATTTAACGCAAATGTCTTGAGAAAAATAAAATTATCTATATCGAGCGTTTGATAAATTACTATTTCCAATCGAATGGTTATAGTACGAATCGATTTCCTATGTTCAATCGATAATGTTGATTGTTCAAGATTCTAGATATTTTCACGTCTGTGCTTTGTCCAAAGTGTCTTTTGATGGCCATTCTGCGACCTTTAAATCTTCCCAAGAATAACAAATTTGGATAATCATCGTTCTGCAAGTACTATATAACATTCAATCACCTGCACGCCCTTCACTTCTTTCCAAGTATTTAATAGGATACACTCTGGCTATACAGATTTCAATAGCTCCGATAGGCCCTCCTGTTGGTAACACTGTATGAATCTGTATAGGAAATGGTCCAGGAAATCTTTGGTATCCCAATCTAGCGTTCCAAACGGCTCTTCTAGTGCGGTTGTAGTTGATTTTAAGGTAGCTCATATTGGTTAACTGAAATTCATGATGAAATGCAAGATTTACATAGTAATATATCAACTAACTTCTAGTGGTGAAGATCCATCACAACACATCAACTCAGCTCCGGAGGTTACGATTTTTGTACCTATTCGAATTTTTTTGAGTTTTATTTGATTACAAAGGGGATCGTCTACAACTGTCCTTATACTATACCACCCGTCTGTCAGTTCTAATTCGAATTTGCTGGTTTCGGTCTAAAATATTTGTTGTTATTCAATTTTGTTTTAGTATTACTGAATGAAATTTAATCAACCTTTTTGATATCAGATACACAAAGCACCAATCTTTTTTGCGGCACATCATCTTTTTCACATATTTTTCTAATTGCTGGTCTTTCAGCTTTATCAATTTCTCTATCGTACCTGAAATATTTCAATAAAGCATTATTTTGTTGTTTCATACAGGGTTGCCCAATAGTGTGTGGAATGAAAATAACTCACATTAGAATGGGAATAAAAAAATTGTTTCAAATAAAAGTTGTTAAATTTGAGCATATACACATTCCTGAAATATTTTTCTACCATCAAAATCTGCATTCAGTCCCATCTTTATTTTTTTCCATAAATTGCGACGTTGTCAAACTGGAGCGAAAGAATTGAAAACATGACGATAATCGGTGCAATATGCAAATGCAGTCAAGAGAAAGTTATCAGTAATTAGTGTTTTAAAAAAGTAGTTTTGCTCATCCAAAAAACGCAATCCTTTACCTTCATACCCACCAAAGGAGTTCACTTATCATTAGTACTAGGCTGAATACCCTGTATATCTTGAAATATTTCAGGATTCTGTATCTGCGCAAATACAACTCTTGTTTGAGTTAGTTTTTTATGTTCCTTTTCCTTAGTAAGTTATTCTACTTCCACACACTAATGAGCCACCCTGTATATTCTGCGTTTATTATTTGAGCAATCACCTATATTTCAATTGTTGTATTACATGTTCCACACTCAAATACCCTTTGAATAAGGTTGGGAACATTCTTTCGTAACTAGCTAATTTCCAAATTATCCATTTGTAATGATTCTTGATCCAACCTTTTGGTATTAGACATTCCTCTACGTGTGGCATCTTTCTCATGCTTCTTTCGATCTCTTTTAAACCGATCAAATCTTTGGAGTTTGGTATCACAGTGGCTCCATCTTGAGTTACAATAACACTAGATGACCTGTCAGGAAATATAGGAATTTATTATTGTTTTCTAGATTCAGATTTCCCTGAAACTGAAGCTTTGTTGACAATGTAGGATAATAGGAAATGGAAAATTTCTAGTTCATACTTACTCTTTGAAATGTATGTTTTCTGCATTTTGAGGGGTGATGAAGAATAAATCACTAACCCCATCATTGAAGTGACCTTGGACATATGCTGCTATAGGAATTTTGTGGGTTGCATTAGATTTTTTCACAATCAATATTCCAGGACAAGGCCTGAAAAAATACTTTAAAATCAACAACAAACAAAATGGAAAAGCTCTCACTTCCTATAGTTTTCTAACTTTGTATTTTCCATAGTGAAAAGTGCTTCTTGTCTTTTAATAAGAATTTTCAACCTCTCTTTCAGCCTTTTACACTCACTTTCCAATTCAGAAACCAAATCCAAATCATTTTTACTATCAGGGTCAACGAAAGTAACCAAAGATTCTTCAGCAAGTTTCCATTCAATTTTATCATCTTTCTCCAATAATCCAGAAATTGTTGGAGTTCCATCATGACTTTCCTTAGAAAGAACTGTTCTAGGAGTAGCATTATGGTTTTTGAGAATAGGGGTAGACACATTAGAAATACTCTGTATAGGTCTAATGGGAGAAACACTGCCAAATTCCTCTTCAAATATTTTTTTAGCCATGTTGAGTCTATCTAAGGAAATTGCTATGGGCTTACAAGAAGCTATGCCCAATTTTTTTTTGGACTTGGTAACACCAGAAGAGTCAAAAGGATTTGTTCTTTTTGGGGTATCATATGATGACTGATTTTTCAAAGTTGAATTTTGGTTTTGAGCTTTTGAATTATTATCACACTCAGAATTCAAATCATCAAATAAGGCGCTAGCTTTATTCAGTGCTTTTTCAGATAATTGAAATGATTTTCCACTAGCAGTTGAAAAGCCTGTCTTGACACTATTCTGAGCTGAAGGAGGTCTAATCTCAGACATGCCTATGATTGAGTCCAACATTTTAATTTTATTTTTAGTGTTTATTTTTATAATAGGTGTAGAATTATCATCCTGAATATTGGGCAAAACTATGTCCCTTGATACTACAGAGGATCCAGTTTCTTTTTTGATTGATGATGGCATACAATCAAACTCAGTGTTATCCAGCATTTTATCAAAGAATGCCAATTTACTTTTCACTCCATTCACAGGACTTTTCTTCTCACTATGCCCCATTAGAGATTTTGATTGCAAAATACCCCCAGAAGCTTTACTAAAACTTGAACTATTGCTTTGGAAGCCCATATCACACTCATCTCCAATGAGGTCATCAAAAAACTTCAACTTATTTTTAATACCAATTGGTTTTGACATATTTTCATCACATTGTTTGGTCATTGGAGAATTTCCAATTCTGTTCAGATGAGTTGTATTGGCCAATTTGTTGACTGGGTTTTCCAAATTATCAAAAGTTTTTGGTATATGTTTTCCAGAGGCACATAAAAATCCACTCAACATTAAATTCTCTTGGTCTCCATTACTGAAGCCTTCAGTTGTCTGCACTATGTTTTTTTGCTTTAGTTTCTTTTTTGGATGAAAATCAGTATCTTCATCAAAATGACAGTTTCTTCTTTTATTTGATATCTGATGATTCAACTTGTTGAAATCATCAGCAATTTGAGTTGATTCACAGATCTCTTCATGGTTGAATCCTCTAAATTCAGTATTGATCTTTTCGCTCTCTAAACCACTAAGTATAGTTTCTGCAGCTACCCACATTTGAGTATTACTTATGCCAGACTCACAAATTTCTTGTGTCAATGATATATTTTTACTGCAATCAGAAACTAATTTATTTGGAATAGAGGACTTCCTGCAACTTCCTGACAGAGTATTGTTTGCATTTTCAGTGCAACTTGAAACTATTTTAGTCAAAAAGTTATACTTGTTTTTTCTAGAATTATCAATATTTTGACTGGGTGTGAGGATGTCTGAAAAAAGATTTGAATGTTTCTCAATTTCTGATTCAGAAATACATATAGTTCTTCCTGTTGCTGTTCGAAAACCACCACCTTTTTTGAACTCATTATCCTCTTGTACACTTGGAAGTTTTTCTATGCATTCCTCCTCTTCTATTATGTCAGAACTTCCATATTTAGATGATGAAGGACTCTCAGATATAGTATGTTGGCTTTTGAACTTCTTTGGTGCAGGTGAAATAGGTTTTTTAAAAAAGAAGTCACTATTTTTGGAATCAATAACAAGCTTATATGCTTGTTCCCTGTTTTTTTGAATCTCTTCAAGTCTATCCAAGCAGTTCAATATATTCTCAGTTTGACTGAGAGTGAAATCTTCCTCAGAGAAAACTTGTGGTTTTGAATTAACTGCTTCATCTTCGACTCTGTTATTCAGGTTTGAGGTACCTTCAGATAGAAACCGGTCACTCAGTCGTGTCCTGCTCTTCCTGTGTTTTCTTTTACCAAACAAATGTTTTCTATTTAAATTGCTAGATATTAAAACAGGAGACAGTGATCTATCGTCAGGATCTATAGAATTCTCATTTTTTTCTGAAAGAATATTTCCAATTTCATACTCTGATGTAGAGGAACCTTCCATGACAACATAAATTTTTCATTCAAACAATCACTAAGTGCGTTATTTATTTATCTTTTTTCAAATCAAAACATGAAAAGTAAGGTTACCCGTTGGCACGGAATTCATTTTAGTGATGAGACCATTGCACGATGTTACACAGCCATAATACGGTTTATTCATGAACAGCCATAGCCACTATACGCCATAACAATATCATAGTTTCTACAACCAACAATACAGTCAGCACATGCGTACCTTGGTGACCATTGGCGCGTATCGAAACCTTTCAAAGATAGAAAGAAGTCAGTATACCATCTGCAACTCTTAGGTAAAGAAGAAAAGTATGGAATGATAAGTTCGTGGGCTGAGATATCTGAAGATAATCACTGAACTTGCTACCGCAGTAGGAATAGTTATTGTAAAAAACATTTCTGAATTATTTAAACAACTTTCCGTGTGTTTTTGTGAATGTGAAAAACTGAAAATGTGTGATAAAGTAAAATCCGATTTGGATAGTGAATTTGAAATCGGAAACTACAAAAGTTGTTTTGCCCAATCAATGGTAATCGACTCACAGTGTAAACAGTCAAAATCTTCGAATTGCAAACAGTTCGAACCAAGAAATGGAAATACCAGTGATAATAGTGGAAGAGAATCTAGGAAAGAACTATCCGCTAACCGGTCTACATCAGAAATCCAAGAAATATTAAGATTGAGAAAGGTAAGAAATTATTATTGATATTATGACACGATATGTAGTCTCATGTTTTTTTCACAACTGAACAATATGAGAGATCTTTAAAATAAATCAATCCCATCACTTACATTACAATTAGACTCTTAACAAAAAGACTGAATGTCGAAATATTTGGTTTGATTTTGACCAAATCCTCGTTACCTACAATGTGTGGTGTTCGGTTAAAAAAAAAGGAGTTATCGGATATTCTCTTGACATGGATATTTTCTGGATCTGGAGATGTTTGGATATTTGAGTATTGTAATTATGAGTAATATAATCGGCGACAACAATAATTGATATCATATTTATCGTTAAAGAATATTGCTTCTGAAATCAAATACGAGATATATGCTATTATGTAGCAAAATTGGAAATAAATTTGTATGTCAAACAAAAACAGGGTTAAAATGTCTTAAAACTGATAAAATATAATGAGTTTCATATTGATTGCAGAGATTATGTTGAACAATACCCGTATTTATTTATCTATCGCATTTTATACACTAAAATAATGGTAGATGGGTCAAATCAGTCAAACTGACCGACCAATTTATTTTCACGTACTACATACAATTACATTTCATAGCAACATGACGATAACTAATTTGCTGAGGAAAATTCACATGAGGATGAGAAATCGTTAATGTGAACGAGACCTCTTACAAATGAACATTGTGTAAACAAGACGTATTGTTGACGTTGAAATTACCATATAAAAACATGAGAATCTAGTCCAGATTCGAAATGAATGCTATTATAAAAAGTGCAGTGGCAGCTAATCGTTTTGCAACAAAATATGAGAATGAGCCGACAAATAAAAATGGTCTTCCGTTATTGCTTAAATATACAACATATGATTATACTAATAATTTTTTTCAAGTACATGTTATATACAACTGTATGGAGTATATAATTTTGCATAATTATTGATATAGTATTGTTAAGAAAGGTACATAGTTAATAATAATTATTGATGAAGAAATAATGAGAGAAATCATTAATATTAACGCCTCTCCATTCAGTGTAAATATTGAAACATTTTTATTTGTATCAATCTTCAAAATCTTTCTATTAAAATTAACGAAAAATATACACTCTCTAAATATGTATATACCATTGTTCCTAGTTGAATGAACAGGTAGAAGTAAAACCTGAATTATAGGACATTTCGATGTGAACGTTCCTTACGTTCAATTTTATTGTTTCTCAGAAAAGTACTTTAAGAGTATTCTCACAAAATGTAGAAAGGGTCAAAAATGAATATAAGACAGGGGTACCACCCTGTATATTGATTTATGATTCATCTCATCATTCCGCCAACCAAAGCCGACTTTCTCGATTTTTCTGAAATAAAAGACGAAAGGGAAAGTAATTCCAATGTTTACAGCAAAAAATCAATGTAAACCTCAAATACCATGAATGCACTAAGTAATTGTTTATTTATTTTCAACGCGTCTCTTTACAACATCCTCTACCATTGAATTACCAATAAAAAATGGCGCTCGTAGCAGGAAATAAGACACAAGAAGAAATTGGTAGTAAGGATATATATCATACCTATCTAAGAATTGAAGAAAATAAACGAGAACATCGAATCACGTTTCGATGCTATATTCAGCTCAAACGTGTAGCAGAAAATACAATGTTTTCATTTCTTACAGGGTGACCTCAATTTTTTTGTGGGTGACAATCGCTTCTAGAAGAAGAAGAAGAATTTTTATGCCACTGGCCATTTTTTTTCAAAATCCAGAAATTTGTTTTAACGTATAATACAGGTAAGTTTATGCAACAAATAAGAAGAAAATGATATAAAAATGCATCAATGAAATCACATATTTTTTACGACTTGACATGACATGTGTAATTTATATGGTGCATTCTTTGTATCTTGTTTTATTTGCTACATAAACTAACCTTTACATTTGTTGCTCACTGTTTTCTCTTAGTGAGTCTGAAACTTATTGAACTCACTTATTTTCTGAGATTACACTGAGACATATTAGTTCAAATTGAATAACTGTGATGACCTTTCCTTTTATGGACACCACGTAGTGTCAGAACAACAATACGAAATAAAATATATTTTTTCTGTTCATGAGAACAAGGTGATCAAGGATGGACGGACATACACGTTAGGGTAGCGCATTTATTTTTATTGCATTTCAGCAAAGCCATTTTTCAAAATCGAACATTTTTCCACGATTCGATACCGTCATATTTCATGACCAATTTTAAGCTAATTAATTACCCAAGTTTTATATTTTTTGCTCCACGCGTATTGGAGAAATGGGTATTTTCTGATTTTCGTGTATGAGTGACGTAATCATTTCAAAATACGACTCTTTGGGAATTTCACTTGTTCAAACTGATGAAACTGACATGGAATTCGCAGAAAATATGTTGAAAATTCATTTCCTCAAGTTTTTTTTTAAATCCTGTGCCTTTGCTGGCTTCGGTCGAACTCAGCAAAGCCATTTTTCAAAATCGAACTCTTTTCCACGATTCGATACCGTCATATTTTATGACCAATTTTAGGCTAATTAATTATCCAAGTTATGGCTTGTTTTTGCCTGATTTAGTTACCGAACAATATTCATTTCAGTGTTCGCAAACATCATGAAGTGAATGAATAACTTAATATTGGTTTGATAATCATTATAAACATTTTCAATAATCAATAAGAGAACAATTTGTAATAACTGAATTCAATTCCTCATAAATGTTCGGGGTGACTTCGTTTGAAATGTTCTGAAATTCAGCGATTTTGAACAAACCTGCATTTTTTTCATTGTATTGATAAATTGTTGGAAATTCGATACTATTCAAATAATAAAGAATAAATTCGTATTTTGATCTTTGTCACGTAAAACTTCTCATGATATTTTTTGGATATTGCTATTTTTGTTTTACGTTTTAATTCCTCAACTGATTGTTTATTGACATTTCCAATAAACGTTTGATTTTCTTCATTTCAAAATACGACTCTTTGGGAATTTCACTTGTTCAAACTGATGAAACTGACATGGAATTCGCAGAAAATATGTTGAAAATTCATTTCCTCAAGTTTTTTTTAAATCCTGTGCCTTTGCTGGCTTCGGTCGAACTCAGCAAAGCCATTTTTCAAAATCGAACTCTTTTCCACGATTCGATACCGTCATATTTTATGACCAATTTTAGGCTAATTAATTATCCAAGTTATGGCTTGTTTTTGCCTGATTTAGTTACCGAACAATATTCATTTCAGTGTTCGCAAACATCATGAAGTGAATGAATAACTTAATATTGGTTTGATAATCATTATAAACATTTTCAATAATCAATAAGAGAACAATTTGTAATAACTGAATTCAATTCCTCATAAATGTTCGGGGTGACTTCGTTTGAAATGTTCTGAAATTCAGCGATTTTGAACAAACCTGCATTTTTTTCATTGTATTGATAAATTG
Source organism: Plagiodera versicolora (assembly GCA_037013635.1). NCBI lineage: Eukaryota > Metazoa > Arthropoda > Insecta > Coleoptera > Chrysomelidae > Plagiodera > Plagiodera versicolora. The sequence continues at coordinate 1,511,835 of CM072991.1, read as the reverse complement.
TTGGAAATTCGATACTATTCAAATAATAAAGAATAAATTTGTATTTTGATCTTTGTCACGTAAAACTTCTCATGATATTTTTTGGATATTGCTATTTTTGTTTTACGTTTTAATTCCTCAACTGATTGTTTATTGACATTTCCAATAAACGTTTGATTTTCTTCATCCGTTGAAAAACTTCTTCAAAATGGTCTTTCAAGGGTTTTTTTGCTCGACCCTTTCATAGTAACTCTTTATCAAGCACTATTTCGCACGAGTTTTATTTTGAATACTGTTCTGTTTCGTTAGGGCTTCGTTGAGTGAACATTAAATTTCGAAATGAACCCCTGCGTTAAAAATTCTCTCGATTCGCCACTGTACCATCACTCATTCCACGTATTCACGGTGTAGTACACGAGAACGCGAGGTTCAATCGGAATAAAAATAAAACACCCATTGAACACGTTGATTCACCGGAAACTACCTCCTTCCTCCGCCGACAAGTACAAAGAAAAACCTCGGCGTCCAATTGTCATTCCCCGTCTTTGTCTAGCACATGCGTTCAGGTGCCTCGAAACAGCCGACGTGCAGAACAAGCGGAGCGGATTTTTTTCGGCCGGTGCTGGTACCTATCGACCGTGGTTCCGGTTAGGGTAGAGTAGTGTGTGATGCGGGGATCTAGTCACGGTGGTCTCGGTGGAACTGATAATTTCTAGGGGTCACTAGCGTACACCTGACTCGGTCCGCACATAATAATTACGTTTGTAGGTTTTAGTTTTTAGCGAGAATTTGTTTTAAGAAAAATTGAGTAATTATTACATTGTTGTTGAAGTTGACAAAAAAGTTTCTAGAATCTTATCAACCTAACCTGAGAGCACCATAAGTTGATTTGTATTCACATTATATAATTATTCTCGTATAAAAATATCAACTTATGATATGAGACGAATTTTCGTTATTTGAGAAGAAAGTCAATTTTTTGATATTGAAGAATTTGCGGCTGATGTTCGAGAAATGCTGCTACAGTGAAACTGCTATTAAAGAAAATACATTCGTGGCTGATTTCAACTCCAAGAGTTTTTGATGAATTGGATGGAGTTTTGAGGAGTTGGGAAAAGTTGTGTAGTTGTTTGAAGGAATAGGAAGAAATTTGTAAGGAGTTGAAATGAATTGAAATTGGAATTAAGAGATCTTTTGAAGAAGTTGAAATAATTTCAAAGGAGTTTCAAAAGAGTCGTAGAAGGAAGGATGAGTTGAAAATTGAAAGTTATTTTGAAAAAATTTTTTAAAGATTTGAAAGAATTGGGAAGAAATGTTGGGTGAATGAGTTTTTTTTAGATGAAAAATGAGTATTTGAAATGAGCAATGAGATCTTACAAAGGAGTGGAGAGGAAGGAGGAGTTTTGCAAGAGTTAGCGAAGAATTATCGAGAAATTCAGAGCAGTTGAGAAGTGTTGGTGGGAGTTGAAAAGAATTAGGAGAACACTTGGATGAGTTAAAAGATATTTCGAAAGATGGAAGGGTTTCGCAAAAGTTGGGAGGTGTTTTGCAGAAATTAGGAGAAACCAGCAAAGATATGTTTGAGATTGTTTGAGGAGGCAGAATTAGAGGATTTGTTCAATGAAGACTCGTGTCATGGTCGAAAGGAGTTATTATCAACTAAACCAAAATGCTGTTTTAACGCCTGCATAATCAGGGAACGATGAGGCTTTAAATTAAAAATGAAAACAACAGAAACAAAATAATTGATGAATTCATATTTACAAACAAATGTGCGTTTTTGAATGAATGTAACACTTCTATACCCAGGGTACAAATTTGGGAAAAGAGGAAAAAGGTTGGGAAACATCTTACGCCATCTCCCCAAAGAGGAGGAAGGGTCAAACATTCTCAAAAATACGCCACGTAAATTATGAATGTCCCCTAAGGTAATCTTATTTTTAGTCTAGAAACCCTAATTCAAACGCTCCACTCAAAGTTTATCATTTTCTTTGGTAACTTCTGGCTCGGATGCTCCAAAGTCACCAATCATTACCGGTCATAAACCCGAATAAACATCGTGACGAATGGCCCTATTAAAGATACTCTCGGACGCTTTTTCGTCGTAGCAAAATCCATTTTACGCTTCCGACGCGCCGAGTGTCTTTATTCATAGACGGAAATAACTGAAGTTGGAATGCCACACTTTTTGGGTCTTATTTCGTGCACCCGCAGCTATTTTCGAACAATCCGTTGTTTTTCGAAAGTGTTTCCGCCCTGTTTTATTAATTAATTAGTTGGTGAGATATGTGCATATTTCTATTAGAAACAGTCCATGGGTGTCGAATCTGTAATCCTGGAAGGCTATAAGCTACAGATACAAATTAGGAGAGTTCTGGAAAAATACCACCAGATCCCGAACGTTGAGTAACCCATTTTTTTATAATTCTCTATTTTGCAGAATAAATTCCCATCGCACCATGATATTGAAACCGATGACATAAAACAAAACTATTTATACTTCACTGTGGAACATCGTTCGTTGCTTCATCTTATTCATTTCACCCTGATTTCGCCTTCCATTTTGATAATAAAAACATAATTAATAATGATAGCTCATAAATCCTTCGCTTGGATATTTGCAATTCAGATGTGCAAAAATATGTAATGAGTAGGCCTTCAAGAGAAAATGTGGGAACCCTGAAATCTGGTGACCTTTGCAAAATAGTCAAAGGGACCAGTATCTTTCAGGGCATTGTAATGGTAGGGGAAATACAATAAGCCTCCGGCTGCAGTATATCCTTCGGACCCCTGTTAATTGTTATTCATTATATTTTTCCACATGTTTAGCAGTGCATGTTGAATTGAAACTGATTGAAGTATCAAAAATAGCCCAGTATCAGCAGCTATGTCGTCACAAAGAGAGTCTCCCCAAATCTGATTGACATTCGCATTATTTCTCATCATTACAATGGATTTTACAGCAGCTTCGAAGTAAATGAATATCATGTGTATACGATCGAGGAAAGTCATGAAGGATAAGATTGCTATTCAAAAAAGTAATCGGTGACGTCATATCTCGAATTGGTGACACGCACTGTATACTAGGTAAACAGTAGATTGCTTTAAATGTACAAAACTCGTTATTGTTATTCTCAAGATTGAGAACATCAAAAAATCATCAATCCTTACATATGTTTTTGAGAACTAATTATTTCCGCAAACCTCCATTATCTAAGCTACAGAATAATGTTATGGTAGGCTTACATGAAAGGTAATTAAAATATCAACTTTCAGGTCGTACAAAAAATTCATTACGTTGAAGTCAAGGCCTCCAGTATATTTAATCCACCAGTTTCATTGTCGAGCTTGATTTATCTTTACTTTTCTCACCGAAATATCAATAGGGGTTATAAAATCTGATGATTTCTCAAAGATAATGTTCAATTTACATCCATTGTGCACCATTATTAAATAATATTCCCACCTGTCGGCTACCTTGAAGCTACCATATACAGCACTGAAAGGTTATTTTATTATATAGCGATTATTTTCTGTCTATAAGGATGTTGAACGATAAGGTGTTCTAATTTATAGCGAGTTATAATAAAATCCCACGAAAGCCTCCATAATTCACAGCGATTTACATAACTGTAGGGGAGTGGTTCCCTGGTACTCTTTTCTTGAATTGTGATTCGATGCAACAATTTCTCAATACGACATTCTCGTGATCTTTAGAAAACACGTTTCGACGTCAATCAGAATGTAATTCAATAAAATACAATCACATCATAATTATTTCAAGTCACTCCGTTTAGTAGATCTAAGTCACATTTTTAATAAAAACGATGTTTTCAATGGACCATCCTGTATAATTGTATCGGCTTCATGACATTAACAGTTGACAATCGAGGAACTCCAACAACCAACTTCGCCAACTTTATTTTATACCACAAGGAAAAAATAGCTAAATCTGTCTCTGAAGTTGATGGAAAGTACTCAAAAGGTTTTGGTTCGTTTTCTCCATAACTGACTCCATAAATTCAGAAAGGTACCTACAACCCTTTAGGGTTCTTTCAATTCTAGAAACAATTAAAATCTACCGGTTCAAACTGTCAATTTACACATCGGTTTGTTACATGGAAAATACCCACCCATACCCAGAAAGGTACGAAGACATTCAGACTATGAAAAGTTTTTAGTTACATCATTTAAGGAAAGTTTGGTAATCTTTTAGTACCATTAGTGTAAAATGAGAAGTATCTAGTTCACTATTGAACACTTAATAACGCCAAATCAATATTTTATCTCATATTATTTTTTCAATATAAAACGGCAATTCCTTCATTTGAATTGAAAAGCAATAATTCAAATCTTGTATATGAATTTCGATATTGTATGAATTGAACCATACATTTTCCATTCCAATCAGGAATGAACATTTTTCATTTGTCAGAGAATCGATAAAAAATAGACGTTCGTCAACTGTGCACACTCTAACATGTTGTCACAACCATCTAATTTGAATCGATACCGAAATATCCTAGATCCTATAATAAAGCGATTGAGATCTCTAAAAACAATGACGACATAAATAAAAGATAAAATATAGAAGCGAATGTTGTTTATCGATCTAATCTTCCTAAAAGTTTTTATAACAATGAAAAAACTCTTGAGTATTTTAGATAATATCTTTGGCTACATTATCTTGTAAATGGTATAGTCTTATATCTATAATCAATACCAAAGTAAACAAATTCAAATGAAGACATGTTTCATCTTCATCATCCATTGACAGATTCAATGATTTATAAGCCCAAATTTGTTTCCACCGTGTTCACATCAATCATTTTTTTAATGAAGTCGTTTTGAACATGGTCTGAATAACTGAGAATTTATTAATCTATCTACCCTTTTTGTGTTTTTGTCAACTATACAATATACATTCTATCATAATATTTTGTGCCCACATTTTAATCATATAGGAACGGAATATAGTTTTTTAATAAACGTTTGCATCATAAGCTCCACATCCTCTATAATGTAATTATAACTTAACCTGGTTTTGTCTTCCATTTGAAAAATATTCCAGTTCTCCACCTACATGTTGCTAGTGTTATTATAATCCTGACATCATTCTACTATTAACTGTCAAGTATGTCAAGTTCACGTACCACTTCAAATATCTTGGGGTATCTTTTCGCTGTGGTATACCACATGGATCTGTGCTTCATCCACTACCAACATTTCATTCATAGACAACTCATCATTTTGATGCAAATGATAATTATCAAACAAGTATTTGTAGATATAACGTGGTTAGCAATACAAAAAGTTAAAATGGATTTATCTCGAAAATGGTCCATGACATCAGTTTCAAGAAGACATATTTTAATTTCTAAAATTTGGTATTGGATATAACAAACAAAGCCACGGAAAAAATCTAGTAATAATATGTCGTGATTGTTTTTTTTTTATTTTATATATCATACAGCCTGAGTCTTACTGTCCACTGATTAGAAATGATAAAGGCCAAGATGGCCCTTGAGGAACACCAGAAACTTGGGGAGTTCATTGTGACGGGATATTATTTATCTTTCATTGCTTTTGCATCTGAAAAATTCAACAGCAAGAACAGCAAAACTTTCCTTTCTTCCAAAAAATTGTTATCCATTGTTATTCGAGTTTGCGAAAATTTTGCATTGAACTTCTTTCTGTAGCGGATTTCAAATCCATTGTTGGTTTGTTTTCTTTAACAAGAATGAGCGTTCCATCCGCTTAACACGATATTGATGGTGATGGTGTAGAGGAGATTTGAAGAGGTCGAAATACATGTGATTTCATCGGCGGAAATAGATACCGAAAATACGCAAAACTGTAATTAGAATTACTGTACAATTGTTTGAAAGTTCAGTGCCAGCTGGTAGTTGGGGACGTATAACGAAGGAGGTCATGAAACGCTCTTAAGCTGGATTGACACGAGCAGCTTTTGTAATTAGAATTATTATAAGGTGTGAATATATTACTGAATATATAAACTGTTCGATACTTATCACATCGAGCCAAGACTTTTTCCATAATTCATAATCTTAGGAATAACAGCAAAACTATAAAAGTATACTCCGAAGGGATTAATGAATACCCAAGAGTTTGATACAAAACTACTACTTTTGATCCATTTGATTTATAAGGAATATGAAAGAAATATAATTTTCATGTATTCAATAGATCAAAAATGTTAGTTTTCAAAACCTAATTGGAAACAATCTCAGTAAAAGTTGCAAAATAATTGAAAACTCGCCAGTTTTCTTCGAATATTTCATTCATCAATTTCGAATGCTTTACTTCTATATCGTTTAAAATGTATCCCTCAAAAAAACAGCGAACCCAACTTATTGCTTGTGTATTCTGATTTCTTGGAACCAAAAAGTCCCAACCGGTGTAGGACGGTTCTTTCTTACCTGGAGGTCTAAATAAGGACATACCCGTCCTAGTATAAGAGTCACCCTTATTAACCATCTGTTCAAAATGACTTCCCACCATTTCTCAGCATCCCACGGCTGCGTATAACCAAAAATTAGTTTGATCGCGGGTAAAATCTCTGTTCGAGTTTGTTCGGAACGTGGGCAACATATTCGAAGGATTACAGTCGATATGGACTATACAGGGTGTTCTGTTAATTATAACCACAAACTCTAACAAAAATTAGTGAATTTCTATTTTTGTAGCAAATTTGAATTTTGATGGAGATCTAGCGATTTGAAATTCGTATGCACTATCTTTTCTACTATTTAGTATAGAGTATAGCAGTAAAATTTTTTTGAATTTCAACCGATTTCAATAAAATTTCAGTAATATGTAGGTGAGTAAAAAAACTATCAAAATGTGCAATTGGAAAAAATATATCATTTTGACGTCACATTTCTTAGGATACCCTGCACAATTGAATGATATGCGCTCTGAGACACAGATGAGTCTGATTAAGGAGATATATCCTATCTCTATTATCTATATCTATAACATTTCTGTTTGGTTTCGAAACTGTTTTGCGAATTTCGCATAGTTTCGTGGCGGTACAAAAACATTCGAGGGTTGGATCAGTTTTATTGACGGTTTTTAGCTACCCACGTTCTACAAGATTGATTTGTTCAAGGATAATATTTGATTACAATAATTAAAATGATATGAAAATGGAATATTCCACGATTCTTGACCCTCGTTTTATTGTACTGAACGAGGTACTGAATATCAAAATCATCTCCACTTTTTTCGTACTCATATTTATTTTTTGTTTTTTGATTCGAATGGAAGAATATCGACACAAATGAAAGTAAATAAATACCCAAACAAAAAGCTAGTTTAGCTTTTGGCAAAGAGTTTCTTAATACGCATGTCAATACTCATGAATCAAAACAGTTTTCAATTTTGAGCAATTGTCACGAGTTTGGTTGGAACAAAAAGATGATGGTCGGATGGCGATCACTTCTTGGTTGGAACAGATTAAATCAATTGCGCATGAGCATGACCATATTGTGACGGTTTCGAGACGTAATGGAACAAACCCAAAGAAAACGAGAGCTGGGCTGAAGTACCCTGTATAAATTCTCAATGCGTTTAGCTTGTCTCGCCCTGTATATTCGAAAATAAGAAATTCACTGAAATGCATTACATAATATCATGCGTTCTACCATTAAGTCATTTTTCCGTATACGGATAAAAGTCGTACCTTACTTTGTTTTTCCTTTCTAAATACCTTATTATATGCATGCTGATTTTATTTATCGTATGTGATTGTTATTAACGAGCTTTGTTATATCATATACCATATAAACATCTTATTAACATTAAGGAAGTCCATGTCCCGGTTATTTCTCTTTTTGCAAGAAGCACAAGTTCAGTATTTTATATTGAATATTCTTTATTTCACATCAAATACAAAGTGACAAGACATTTCCACACCAAATTAGTTTTTGAAAGAACTGAAACTGACATTTTTTATGTTTTCAAGTGGAAATCATGCGTCGAATAAATCAAGAGCTAATTCGCTCAAAACGAATGAGATCCTCCTTTAATTTGGTGGCATAGTATTTCATTCTTCAAAAAATATTCGATGGAAAACAGAAGGAATAAAAACTTTCATACATCTAGAAAGATATTCGCAATATCTCAGATATTATTAAAAAAACTGAGGTTTTTAATCTTCATCGTCATCACTCTGTTCCTCAAGAGCTGATTCATCCCTTGATTGTTGGCCTGTCTTTGAAGAACGCCCTGTACAATATTACTTGGAGTCCATCTATCATATGAAACATATATCTGCATTCTGAGCTTGAGAGGTAGTACTCGTTCTCAAGATGAGTTATGAGAAAAGAGAATTATAATTTTGCATGTTAAATCGCGTCTATAAATTATTATGTTGTACAACCCCAGGATATTTGTAAACGTTTGCTTGAATTATAAGCTGATTTCTTAATTGCGTTTAATAAAATTACATTCGCTTATCATTTTTTTTTCACATCAGCATTGTCGAGGTTTTCGAATTTTAATCAATCGATATTCAGGAAAATAAAATTAAATATCCAATGTAAATAGTACGAATAAATTATTGTTTCCGGAGATAGAAACACACGTGTTATATCTCGTAAATATTGAGATATAATTATGAAATAATAATGCTTGACACTTGAAACTTGAAAAGGTAACAAAGTCGACTAAGAAAATTGGATAACTATTGACTGTGGACAACCGTTGAACAGTTGTTTTATATAAATAAAATTTCGACTAGAATTAGGAAACTTCATTATCGGATCAAAAATTTATCTGCAAATAAATATGGCGTCGATGTGAAGTCACTGTGAAGTGTTGCCATAATTATTGTTGCCTAAATGTCCCTAGCTATATCTCAATCAATTATAACTTCAGTAGTTAGCTAGATCATTTTGCTCTAATGGCATTAAGAAATAACAAAATCGGTCAAAACTATCTTCCTCAATCAAATAGACTATATCTTATTTATTCAATGACTATTGTATCTGTAGCAAAGTGTATTCTCAATACGTTTTTATGAATAGAGTTTCATTTCAATAAAACTTGTAAACATATAATTCAGTAGATGATATATGCGATTCAACTTTGATTCGCATCTTTACCTCAATTGATTCACGTGTCGGTTCTCGAGTCTATTATTCATTGTTCTATAATCTTTATAGTTATTTTTAATCAATCAGAATTAAATGCAATAATTGGAATGCAACAGAAAAATTTAAAGTGAACGTGAATATACAAATGAGGTCTATTTTTTTTATTTATGCTTCGTCAATATTGATTTTAATGTACAGAACTCATGAGATTTTGTCACCAATCAACAATAAGCATTATGGATTGATTCGTCGAATATAAATATAGGATCATATTGTCGCGTACAGAGGGGTGTTTTTGGGGGTCACCTCTGTCGCTTGGGTCGTACTCAGAAAATATAAATATGAAAAATTCAATTACAGAATGGAATATAAACAGAACATATGATTTAATGATAATTTTGATGGTACATTCATTAAGAGAGATTCAATGACGCATATAGAAAGAGAATTGCTTACCATAGAATACACAAAAATGCGGAGAACCCAGTCTTCAGGAGGAGTAAGGGGCAATCAAGAAAAACTGTAGCGTACGCTTCCGAACTACCCCTTCCGACGCCTATCTACCGTTCCAGACTCAGGACTCTCTGAAGACTCCCTTCAAAACTCCGTTTTCAATTACTTTCATCAAATCTATGATTTTAGATCACCAACATCAGCAAAATCGCATTAGTTATTTTCTTCTTGTGATAACACACTTTACATAATATTATTTGTACTGACCTCCTTAGTGAGCTTTGTTTATAACAATAATGAGATTGAATTTGTAATATGATTATACTCGATGTTCAAGTGAATTGAATCTTGAAGGATGTATATCTTGACCATTGACGTAACTAGAGTTGACTAATGGGGGGGGGGCCGATCCCTACCAGTCAACCACACTTACTCAAATTTTATTTTTTTCAAATTTTTAGTTGCAATTTTTTTTATTTCTTCTGAGCAATGGGGGGGGGTTACGACCCCAATACCCCCCTCATTACGCCTATGATCTTGACAATATTAAAGACGGTTGATATTGCAAACGTGACACGTGAGAACGACTATATGAATAATAACTGACGTTACTACTTCGTTGACTATGTTTGAAATGCTCTGGATCACAGCGATTTTGAACAAATGTTGAACCACAGGGCACAGAGTATACAGAGTTCACATATACTCTGTGGTTGAACGCCACAAATACATTGGAATGGGAGCAAAAATTATTTCAGGACTACAACTGCATGGTATAATAATCAACTGTTGAAAATTGAAAACCTACTTCAGACCAGTCGTCCATTCTTCAAGGAAGTGAATCTATTATATTCACAGCTGTCATTTCACAAATAAGCCAGCTTGCAATAAAATCATCAAATGAACGGCTTTTCATGAATGCTGTGTACGTACCTATCCTGATTTCGATACAATAATTCATAAGAGTTTTATCTAGTGATAAAATTATGTTGAGACAAAAATTTTTGACCTAACAATTGCAAATTATTATTGAACTTATAGTTCTACAAAACATTCACTTATAGTGGCAATGTACTATTGTCGGAATAATAAAAACGTGTGTTTACAATAAGTAAGAAATGTCTATAAAAAAGTACAAAAACATTTCAGTCACATTGACGATATCATTATTGTTTCAGCTATGGCTTCATGGACATTTTTTTCAAATAGTTGCCGCAATTTTTGATAATGCTACTTGAATAAGCATACTTCTCTTATTTTTATACTTGTTAATTCACGAGCAAATTAATGAAATATTGATTTTGAGTGAGCTAACTTTATTTGACGAAATTAACAAACTACTCGAATAAGAATTCATTGGGATTCTTTGCCGTCCTGGATACTGCCAGGCTCAGGAATTACCTCAATTTGAACATTCATTCAACTGTGTAGAATAAATCAATGTAAACCATCGTCACATTGATTTTCTCGACAATTTCCTCATGTGAAATGAAAACTTTTGTTCAACTGGTACAACTGTTTCAATTCGAAAAAGAGTCTTGTCATTTTATAGAATGACTTTTTTGTCTTCGTGTAAACACAATGTACGAGTCGTCTGCGAATTTACCTATTCCAAAAACGGATTAAAGAATATCCATCAAATTCTGTGTGGAAAACAAAATGCGTGGACGCATTCCAAGTGTTGAATGTGGTATATGGTGAAGCTACCTTGGACAAAAGAAACGTCGACTTTCTCAGCCTAAGAGACATGAGTACAACAATAACGCATTACGCTACAAAATTATAAAAAATCAAATAAACGTAGCTCGCGGAAATTTTTAAATTCGGGATACTTTTTGAACAGACCGTATATAGAATGTTTGGTCCCCTATAAAACTGGACTGGACTTCTTTTGGAAGTTACGATAGTCAAATAAAATTCTATAATTATGTAAAAATAAATATAGAGATTGTTTTTCTGTGATTTATTGCTTCGTTGAAACATTTAATTGTTGCAGATGTTACGTAAACATGGGTCACTTTCACTGTGGCAAATAACGAGAATATATTGTTATTGAGAACATTGTAATGATACAAAAAAGTTCGAAAGTGAACCTGATCTGATATGGAGATGAACAATGGAAATGTGTACGAATATTTTTTTGATGTTCAGTAATTTAATAAGAGTTATATTGATTAACACAGTACAACAAAATAACTAGTTGTCTATTGTAATACAGATTTTGTTGTACAGAATGATCCAGTGAATATTTCGATATGAGAAAAAATTCATATTTTTTATATATTCGAGTTCTTTCGGTAACGATAAACCTGTTATTTTCATATAGACTACTACGAATACTCTGGCATTAATTTTTTAGAAATTTAATTTTCTCATCAAATATATTAAAAACTCGAATTATTCCAAATGAATATAAAAAAAAATATATGTTTTTTACATACCACGGACAATAATCATCATCTCTTTTATTCAAATGAAATAGGTTCTGTTTGAACTAAATTTCGAACGTAGTTAAAAATGCACAAATGTCTAAACCACTCTGTATTTTTAGAACAGCTGAAAACATAAAATTTTTCCCAAAAAAACCAAGCTCGTTGAAGGTTAGTTTTTTTCTAGCTACGTTAGAAATTGATGTCTATTTGAGTGCCCAACTCAGACCACCCTGTGACTCTATCGCAATATTTCAATCTCGTCGGTTACACTAAGGGTGCGTTCCATTAAGCGCTCACAACGATCACGCTCACGACCACGAATTTTGTCGTTCCGACCCACCTATTGAGATGGGTCGTCGTGAGCATGAATCATGACGTCATTCATGACATTTTCGCCACGACTCCAACGATCGTGGTCGCCATGTGGTACGTCTGAATGAGTGTTTTGGGCGTTGTGAGCGCTTAATGGAACGCACCCTAAGTCGGTAGTTGATTCACACACATTTGGTCTAAATTAAATCTACTCTCTATAATAGACCTCCGTCATCTACTGTCAACATAATACATAATAGAACCGCTGATGGTATTTCATCACATAGTCCTTCATTTTCTGAATATTAATTTCAGATCTCCTTAACGCACAGTAATGTGAAACAACACCAAACGAGGCAAAATTGGTGAGGTATTGAATCTACCAATTGTTATTTTCATGAAAATGAAACTAAACATTTATTCCTTACAAAAAAACTATATAAACGAATATAGGTACCCATAAAACAAATAGAATTTTGAGTCGGTCAGTTCAGTCTATTCTTTATTTCTAATTATTTGTATTTTTGTCAGGAAGGCATTCAATGAAGTATGCGGTTTCCTTTTGGGTCCTGTTAGAAGTTGTTGATAATTTAGATAAAGCATCCATAACACCCTGTCTTGCTTTCGAACTCTTGTTGTGAATTTTGATAATTCTCAACAAATTGGTCCATAATTTCAAATGTAATGATCCTCTTTACAAACGCTTTAGAAATTATTTTTGCTCTTTTTCGAAATTACTGTCATCAATATTTCTGTCTTCTTCTTGCTCAGTTTATATCTTGAAATGATCATTAGGAAGATTAGCTGCTGTTTCTTGAACAATTACCTCTTCCACATAGTGGTTCGGATTCCACTATAAATTGTAGGGCCCGCCCTTCTTCACCCCGCACAAGTTACGACTCATGGGGAGTTGGTTGAAAAACCAAACTTTGAAGGGGTGGTAAATTAATATTCAACTCAAGTAAAATTCATATCTTCAAGGCATCACTCACACCAGATCATCAGAAGTTTTATGATATTTCGGTGTCAATTTGCGTCGGAGTAGATTGTGATGATTGAAAACAAGATTATTTTTTACTGTGTAACAACCAGATTAAGAGTTGTTGTTGTTCTTGCGTAGGTAATCCGGAAAGCATGAATTTCCAACTAGTTTCATGAAAACAATTCACAAGAACCCTTATATCGAAAATAACAGCACATTCAGAATACAAGCATAGGACATTATCAACAAGACTATATAATGGTCACACCAGTTGCCCATGATACTCCTTCACTTCCTGTATATACACATACAACGTGTATGGTAATACCACGTTTATTATGCATTCGGATAAGACAATAGCCAACAAATCCTCCATTTCCAAGATACCACCATTCATACGGCGAGAATGGCTGAATGTAAATTGAAAATCGTCATGTTCTTCGGAGCTTTGTGAAGTTAATACTGTAATTATTTCTGTTTAAAACGAATCTGTGAGAGGATATTGCGGAATTTATTGTTTTACATCGAGAAACAGCCTTGAGATAGACTTACTTTTCGTCTGTTTCACGTGCTAGATGCCTAATTATGAAATACCGGTCTTTTTATTGAAGTTGTTACGTAAATTTTAGAAATGGACAACAATTAGTAGAGTGAACCGTGTTGACCAATATCGAGATCCATGATTTATCTGTTCATATAAAAAAATTCGTTACTTCCAAAAATTTCAACAGTTTTTCTGAAAGTCTAGGAAAAATTCAATTGGCAACAATACACGTCTTCACTTGATACGTCAGCAGAATAGCGAAGGAAACTGAACACGCAAAAATCGAACATTATCAACCTTAATATAGCTTCTATTTTGAATTGATAATAATCTGGTAGGAATTCAATTGTGACAGAATATACGATGATGGCGGTATTTATAACCTATTTTCTTATTTTTGATCAAACTTATAAAAAGTCCAGACGAAAATAAAATCACTTTATCAAAAGTTCACCTAATTGAATGGACACACTGTACAAATCCTATCTCAGTCTGGAAATTGTCGTAAATTTTTTTACACGATATATTGCCTCTCCAATTATCGTTCCACAATTTCACAATATTATTGTTATTATCATTGCATAGTTTCTGTTTTTGTTTGTAGATCCCATAGATCTATTGCCCCTTCAAGAACCCACCATACTGTTCTTTTCATTCCTCGTTGATTCAAAATCAATTATTTGGAGCGTAGTATGATTATTATTGTTATGGATGCATTTCAAAAGAAACAGAAGTTTCAGACACGTGTGAGTTGTCCTTTATCACTGCACAGCTGTCTTTTGGTCGGATTTTGAAATATTATTTCAATGTTCTTCGAATGACATTTTGACAGGTTGAGAAGAAACATTTCTACCAGAGAGCGACAGTGAAAATCATGAGAGCACAGCCTTACATAAGTGCGACCAAACTTTGATAGTTTTTCTTTTACGATTCGCCTTGGTGTGAATTTTATCATTATTCATAAGATTTCATGTATGTAGGAAAAAGAAACGAAAATAATATAGGCGATATTATATTTATAATCCTTTTTTATCAATCAGGATCCAAAACATAAAATACAAAACGTAAGAAGTGTGGTTGTAAACAACGCTTAATGCTGCTTTGGGTATTTTGTATTCTGGTGGAGTACTGAAAATGTTTTTCATTTTACTGGGAATTCGATTAGAATAATAATGATATTTTAGTTAGTCATATGGACATTTTAGTATGCAAAGAATTTTGTGATAAAGCGCCTCCAAAATATTATTCGCGCCATTCTGAATATTTATATCAGAAGTAACACATTCCAAATGTAATATGACTGAGAATAAATTTAATCGTCTACTTTATCCCATTATTCATTTTTAATATTCGGAATTTCGAAAAGTATTGCACGATAATATGAGGTGCGAATCAAAATGACCGGGATATAATATATTAAATTTCTCACATTCTAAGTGCACAATTTCTTTTGTCTTACGATCTTCCATCCTTCAGTGTTGTGTACAATTTTCATGACGTTCGGACGTATAGCAGTTGAGATATCATGCTAAATGTGACAGTTTGTTGTAACGGTTGAATAATGTGCTTTGAACAAAGAACAGATATTGAATTTCGTTTTAAACTTGAAAAAAAATTTACCCAAAACTCAAAAAAAATCAGAATATACCGTGTATTTTCATTTGGAAAACCTCATTTGGCCATGAAAGGACAATGTTATGCTGATATAATATCATTTGATAGGCGGCGACCGCCATTTAAAATGTTGTACCAAAAAGTGAACAGAAAAAGTAATTCGAAAACCTTTTTGGACTTGCAAATAGCTGTAATCAATTCAAAATCAATGAATGGATTTTTCAATAAAAATAAACAATTCGAATTGCATCTTCCTGTTTTCTGGGTCGAAATACGTCTGTATCATTGCGATCTGAGGGTCTCATGGAATCCTGGCACCTGACACCAAACTCAAACACATTTGAAACAATTAAACTTTATTGTCCAACAGAAACAACATCAATCATACAACTTGGCCAAAATTTCGTTCTCCCTGTAGAGAAAATACACTTCGTTCCCTTCGAGCTCCACCTTGGTACCTCCATAGTCAGCTAACAGGACCTCATCACCAGGTCTCACCATCATGGGTATCTGCTGCCCTTGGTCGGTTCTTCCACCAGGTCCCACAGCTATCACGGTACCCTTCTGTAGTTTTGCTTTGGTGTTGTCTGGAAGTACTATGCCTCCTTTGGTTTGCAACGCAGGGTCGGCTTTTTTGATCAACACCCTGCTCAGCAGAGGGATCACTCTTTTGAATTTTGGGGATGCTTTCGTGGCTGCTGACATGGTCTGTGATTTCTGATTGGGGAACTGTCAGAAGTTGATGGGGAGGTTACCTTGGAAACTTAGAGTCGTGAATCAAAAACTGTAGGAGTATTTGAAACTAGTTTTTTCGCGCGGCTTCGCTCGCAAGCTATTGAGTAAGTATAAGAGATCGTTACACTAGGAATGTACAGTAAATAAGTAAAATTTTGGATGAAGTATATATATCAACGTGTCCTCCGTTCCCTTAACCACATGACTGTTGTAAGTTGTGCAGCACATTATCTTATTATTCACTTAATCAACAGTTTTCAATGGTTTTGCCAATCCTCACATTGCTGAGGTCATCCTAAAAAATCATATAGTTTTCAAATCAATTTCGGATATATGATATTTGTAATTTATTGAAAAAATTCAAAACATTTTTGAAATTTTACGGAAAATTCCAATTTTCTCACCTTTACTTTGTTCAAAAAGCTTCAACAAATATGTTCATCAAAAATTTTAAGATTTTCCTAAATTTTAAAAAGGTGATTTTTGAAGTAACTCATAGTGGCTGAGTTGGTTTGAGTTAATAAGAACTTTTATTCTATCCAAAAAATACAATAAAGATGTTTTCATTTGTACGAACTTCACTGTATATCCCCACAAAGGTAATCATAGTCACTTGTTTGTGAGATCGGTAACTAATCTAATATTATAAATAAAACAGAAATAATTTAAACTCATCTAATTCCACCATTTTCAACTTACTTCGTCAATGAGGAGAAATTCTTGGAAAATAAAGTATATCTATCTTTCATAAATCCAGTGATAATGCTATTGATAAAATTATTTTCGAAGTCGTCTAATTCGTTGGTCATATTATTTTCCATCTCAAATTCCTTCATTTGTTTCTTCTTTTAATTTTATTTTCGATTACTTTTCGTTCTTTAGCTAAGTTGTTAAAGACTGAAATGGCTTCAATATAATATTAGAACTTGGTTTTGTCTAATTTGCATAAGAGAAATTTGTGTAGGGTAAGTACCATTCCAAATTATGATTCTATAAGGGTACATATCATGAAATAATGCATGAAATGAACATTAGAGTTTTGTATTGCATTATTTCATATAACTTGAAAAATAAGAATACAAAGATACTTTGTTATGTTTTATTCAATATCTGTATGAATCTGTATTCAATTGCTTGGCGGGGATCATCAATTTTCTTGACATGTATTACATACGACGAAGTTTCAAAAACTGACAAAATTTCTCATTCTCAGGAATTAAACAACATTTTTGGGTTTTCTCCACATTTTTCTCACCTAGATCTTTGTTCATCCTTATCTTGGGCACATCGATATGTATATTCTATGGAAACATTGTAAAACCATTACATTTTTGAATAAAATAATGTTATGAAATACTGAAATACGAATATACTAGCCTTGAAATCATTAAGTATCATAGATCATTACAATAAAAATAAGTCAATGTGATAACTATATTTTATTGTTTGGTTGGGATCAATTTATTAAAAATTGCCATGTGAAACGAAGTTTTAATACCTAAATGCTTCATTGAAATACAACAACAAATACTTTTCGATAATTTTTTCTGAATTTTCTAGACACCAAGGTTATTTTTTTCGTAAATATGTATAATTTATTACATCTGAGTAATCACATAATATTCATTAACATCCTGGAAATCGAAGAGTGCAAATTTCTTCAAAATATGATGGCATTTGTCTGAAGAAATGCCGTTGCAAAATCTCAGAGGAAGTCTTAGACCAACCCTGCGTAGTAATAGAGACCTCGAGATTATTTTTCTTCGCGAACTACTAATTCGTAATCGATAGTGGCGATATCCAATTACTATGAGAATGTGAATATCATATTCTTGGTATATTTCAGTTGATGCAGTGTTTGTTTATTAGAATGAGGTTGTCTGTTTTGAACCGTGAATTTTTGGTGCGTCATCGACAGTATCTTTCATTTCTCAGACTGAGCAATATCGAGTTTCTTCAGGTATGGAGACCTTGGAGGAGATAATACTATTGAAAGATGAACATTCATTTTTTCAATAGCCTTCTATGCATCAAACATTCTTTTGACGTTTCTATCTATAATTTTTTAATAAATTTTTGAGCAAACTTACATATTATTATTAATTAATTGAAATTATATCTACTCAGTAGATCTATAAGATGTTACAAATTAATTAACCGAATATAGCAGTCAAATTAAAGATTCGTTCAGTTCAAATGTTCAAGGAATCTTCTGGCCAACGGCTTCTCATTTTCTTGGTCAGATAACCAGCCGCTGAGGTCATTTCGGATAGTTGAAACTACAAATCTCAGACAGTTATTCACGAACTGTAAAAGTTCGCTTTCAACCCCCCGAACTCGTACAAATGCATTTTTCTTTTGATTAATGCCTTCAGAGAATTCACAGTTAGGTTTCTGTCTCTTGGTTATTTGAATGTAGCAGCAGCACTCAATGAAAAATATATTTGTATGTTCAAGTGCAATCTCGTCAAACTCGGGAGATCTTGCCGTTTTTTCATCCGAAATCAATCTCACCAAAAAACGACGAGATCTTGCGAGAACATCGCAAAAATTCTTTCAAGGTCATATCATAAACATATACATGGTGCAGTGATGAATTGTTTAAAATTCAATAAATGTTATTCCAGTCGCATATTAAATTCTATGCTCGAACTTTTACGCCCATTTCCGGAAATATTTGGAATAATTTCGGAAATTTTTCAGTGAACCACCCTGTACAAACTTCCACTCATCTTCATCGCAGTCAGCTGTGTTTTTGTTTCTTCACATTTTATTTCAAACGCACCTGCCTTCTCTCGCTTAGAAACCAATTAAGCTATCAGATGTAATTTAAGATAACGCATAGGATTTGATCGAAGTCATCTATGTAGCTCGCTTCCAGTCTATAATTGTTTAAGTTATTTTATAAATTATAATTGACCGGTATAATACCTGTCGGAATTTCTCTTTAGGCATCGTGCAACCGGCGTGTATTCATCCATGAAGAAGGTAGCGAAATTCATTGAATCTGATTACAATACATTTCCTGAAGGGTCAGCCATATACAGGGTGATCTGGGGTTTATTGTCCTGCAAAGATATACCTCGTACTGTTTATAATAATTTCAAATTCTTCTTTCTTCATTTATTTCAGAGAGTTCAAAATTCCTTGGAAAAATATGCGAATGTGATATGACATATTTGTCATATTCACTGGACTATTGTTCATTGGAATAGTTTTTCAATGTACGCCATTATGACTAATGAATCAGATATCCTGTAGGAACATCTTTTAGTTGAAAATGACAGTTACAAGAATATTCCAGAATGTGTACGGTTTTTCAACAGTTGTTAAATATTTGAAAAATTGTTGACACTCCTCTGTTTGTTTCCACATTCTTTTTGGAATTTTTTATTCCGTTTTTACTACGACTATTTTTGTACAGCAGTGTATAATATCAATAAAGCAGTCAACAAGGAGCACTTAGCCCTTCTAGGTTTTATATATGTCAGCTGCTATGTTCACCTATTAAGATCTATTTTTGTACATATAAACTGACAGATTTTTATTCGGATACTGTCCTCCTAAAAGGTATTATTTTCATTCTCGTTCAAACGCCACGAAAATAAATTGTGTATATGGAATAGAATCAAAATTTTGGTGATGTACTCATAGCTCTTTCCATTAATGTGAAAAACATTTTGTTTTTTCCCTTGATAGTTCATAAGGAATTCTTTAATCAGTAAATGATGAAAGATACAATTCGGTATAGTTTTATAATGGGACTTAATTTAAAGTTTTTCAGACATTTTACTTTTGAAATGAGAAGAAGCGTTAGTGGATTATTCGAAATAAACAAATTCCGGTATATCCTAAATTTTTCATCTTCTAGTTGCGCCTTCTCGTTCGATTAATCATCCTTTAGTGCTGTTTCGTCCAATTTTGTAACATTCGGATGTATAGCAGCTGATATATCGCGCTAAATGTTTCATGTTTTCATGTGACTTGTACTGCATACGAAACTTTCCCGAATATTTCAAATACCTTTCGACTTTTTGGCGATCCTCAATTATACCCACGTGGTCTTATCATGCTACTTCCCACATACAAAGTAGTCGTATCGCTTCATTGTTGAAGAATTTGGAATTCTATCGCAGTCCGCCTGAAATGAACTGTTTTGTGTTTCATTAAAAATACATTCTCCACACAAAGTGGTGTGTGAATGGCGCGTCCGGATACAATGGAATTGTGAAAATAAATGAATTCGTTCGTGTAATTGGATTCCCTGAGCGATGTTCCTTGTAAATGCCGTTAGGTTAGATTACCTTACGTTTAATCCTTGGTTTGTTTAATCTAACTGGACTAACTGAATCGGAAAAGCTTTCACGCTGATTTTAAATGAAAAAAAAAAATTAACAGGTCTCATTCAAAAATGCAGGTTAATCTTTACGCAAATGGTACGATGAGAATTTGTTTCTTTTTTGTTTTCCGCTCTCTTCAGGTAAAAATGGATGAAAAAATGTAATTTCACCCAAGTTGCATATTCCTATCATTGATATAATGTTCACAAGTTTTGGGAATATTGGACACAAGCAGGCGCCATTTCGCAGTTATCCTAAATTTCAGCAAGAACTTTTATCATGGTATACAGTGCAGTTCAGATTGATTATGCAGTGAGCTCGTGAAGGTTGGAACAAATTCGTTTAAAGCTTGATTCGGCCTTTGGGGGAATAGAGGTCAGACACCCCGATTTTCTTTTTTAGTTGCGCATTTTTTGGTGTATGGTAAATATTGTCTTAATGTTATTTAAAAACATTTCTAAAATTATTTCAGGTATACTAGGCGAGACCACAAAATCATATTTTTTCTTCAAATCTGTTTAAAGATCGAATATGAATAATGACTCCATTAAACCCTTAAATTTGGCGAAACTCTAAAACGACGCTTCTTGTACCAAAATGTTCGCTATCATTCTCTTCGAATCTCTAGCAATGGCTTGACGCTGTTCTACGTGTATCATAATTGAGCAGAAT
Organism: Plagiodera versicolora; assembly: GCA_037013635.1. Taxonomy (NCBI): domain Eukaryota; kingdom Metazoa; phylum Arthropoda; class Insecta; order Coleoptera; family Chrysomelidae; genus Plagiodera; species Plagiodera versicolora. Next base: position 1,490,653 of record CM072991.1, on the reverse strand, counting down.
GTTTTTTGATTTTCAAAATACTACCTTACTATGAAATGCTCTCATCAGAAAATCAACCAAATATCGCTGAAAAATATTCTGGCAAAATCCCTGGAAAAAATTTGGGTACATTTTGAATGTCGTGGCAATTTTAACAAATCTGAAAAAATTCGTAACTACATATAATTATTGCTATGCTATTTGCAGTTATTCTGATACGAAATTGCAATCATTACAAATACCAAACCAAGCTGTCGCATGATTTCTGGACTGTGTTGAGTGTGTCCCATTTTGACCTACTTTTCTGTAGACAGATGCCTCGACGTTCATGATGTATCAAATTCGAAACATCTTCATTACATTTCCGTATACATATAACGTGTAATAGGCAGAGAACCGTAAAACAAATAACAGTTTTATAATAACAGTCTTACTATTCTATTTCCACTTATTTTGTTGACAACTCAGGATTTAGGTCTTCAAAACATGAGCTTTCAATAACTGAAGAAGAATTTGTTCGTACGATTTTGTAACATTTATTGGCTGATGTAATATTGTGAATCAATATGATTTGGGATATTCTGGTGTATCATAATAATTCAAGATTATTCGTTTTCATAATCGTATAACATATTCATGAAAATTTCATCGAAGCCCTTCACCGAATATTTGAGTGATCAATAAAATTATTTTGTTCTTAGAATTCCAGCAAACAAATTGATTATGGTAAAATTTGCAAATCCGAATCTCCACACGAATTATCTCAATTTTTTTTCGGGTAAAAATTCTACCAGTGTTACCTTCAGTTTCAATTTCGTTTTCAATAAAAAGTCATCATAAATTTAAACTCACTTGACCAAGAAATATTCAATTAAGAAAGTGTACCTTTCGAAAAATTTCAAAAAGGAGATGTGTTTGAAAAATTATACTGTAAGACCTATTTTAAAAATTTCGAATAAAATAAAAAAACGATACAACACTGAAAATTATTCAGATGGAATTACCGTATGAGTAAGAAACATCATTTAACTTTCTTTTTTCAGAATACTCGCAGTATATTTGGTGATACTCGAAGATATTCCTGTGGAAATATGAACAGCTCCAGAAGAACATCTTTATGCTCTAGCAAGGTATCAGATACTCCCATCGAAAATATGTACCACCAGAGCAAAATTGACACATTGCAATGGCAACTGAAAGAGGTAAATATATATTTCGAACAAAATTATGAAAAATATACAGTTGTGTTCTTAGGTGACATCAGTTTCGTTTCCCAATGGCAAAGCTGAATTTCTCAATAAATTTGGATTTTGTTTGGCAAAATTGGTAGTTTGTGCAGACATTCGATGGAATGATTTCTATAAACAAGAAATATACATAACTGATGTTCCAACATCAATGGATTCGTTAGTGATAATTTCTGATTGTTAGAATGTACACGCAACAGTTTCTTATTTGTCAGAAATTTTACACTGAAATGCTAGACGATTCTAATTTCATGACACCTCATCAAAAACCACGTTAAACCATTATAAAAACCATTTATAAAAAGTAAAACTTTCCAAACCCCTTTAGGTTGACATGAAATAACAAGTAACGCTACTAACAATAATTGAAGGAATCTGAAATTCTTCTGACTAGTTGCTTACGAGTTTCAGCTGCGCTGGAATGCTCAACTGTTCGCGCCTTTTCAATTGCGCACAATCCAAACGTCACGGATTTCTAGTAGGAACAACGTTATTTTTCCTTATTCGGCCCTAGTTGTGTGACAAAATCTTACCACAAGAATTCGAAAGCTATCTCAGTTTTTGTCCTTCACATATCAAAGAATTATTCTCATTTCAACACAATATTTTGTCGCTCAGGTGAGGAAAAGCAGGGAAATGTACAAAGCCGTCATGAAACAAGTAGTGACATTCTTGGGAAAAGCCCATCAGAGTCTCGAGCTACTGAGTACCAGAATGGCGACGAGGAGGACGTCCACAGATGACAGCTGGGGAATGGACAAAACGAATATTCCACGATCCACGAACGCGACCTTGGACGAACATGAGAAAAGAGATTTACAATGGTAAGTGAAGTCACTTCAAGTTAAATATTTGTCCGGTATTTTTGGTTTTGAGATTCCAAGACTGAAAATCATTTTCAAAGTTAGAGTAACTCCTATATTTTCCCGTGAATAATAACTGACGTCATGACTTTATGAGGAGGAACCTCTAATTACATAACTACTGCCAAAATTCATCTGTAGATACCAAAAACTGATGTAAAATTAAAGTCATTGATCTGATTATACGTTATCATTATTGATATAAATGTACAGAATTCCTGAAATTCCTAATTTTGCTCCCGATAAAAAATTATTTCTTCATCATGTGCATTATGGATTCATTCGTTGAACATTTTATATTGCTGACATGGTACCGCAACTTTGAGTAAACAAACGTAAATGAAGAACCTAACCTGCATAAGACTCCAAATTCAGTCCATGGACGTTTGGACTTAATTTTGACCTAAATGGGACATCAATTGTACGTTGCGTGCTGTATGGAATACTATCGCTGCTATATCCGTATACGTATATGCGCCTTCAAAAATGCATCTTTTCCTTCAGGAGACAAAGCAAACCCGAAGGTGCATCTCCCGAAGAAATCCCTCCGGACAAGCTCTCCAGCGAAGCGTTTCGCTTGTGGCGGATGACGCAGTCGTTGCTGAACATCCAAGAGTCCGATCTGGCCCCGGTGGACCCTGCCGATCGTCTCGACGACGATTTCCTTGCACAGCTGGCGCGTGAGTTTCCTCCGCAACCGGAAGTCAAGCCGCAGCGCGCCACCTCCTTCAACGTCAACCCCAAAGGTATCGGGGGAGACGTTGAAGGGAAAGTGTCGACGGCGTTTAACAGGAAGCTATCGCTGCAAGTTGGAGAGGCGAGAAGGATATCGAAGAATTTTAGGTGAGTGTACTTGTAAGTGTTTCTGGTGCCTAGTGGGGTGCTCGCATTGGTTTTCTCGTTATCTAGTGAGGTATTTCCATTATCTTGTTAGTTATATCAATGAATTAATATTTTTCATTGTCTAATAAGATCACAGAGCTAGGACTCACCAATTTCTAGTCACGTATTTTCATCATCAAATGAGATATAATATCTGATACGATATTTGCGTAGTAAGATGTTCCTATTATCTGGTGAGGTATTTTCAAATGCTGGTGAGACATTCACATTATATAGTATTTTGTTGTCTCATGATAATTTTTCACCATATATCTTATATTTTCATCGCCTAGTGACGTATTTCAATTGAATAGTGATTTTTTGCGAGGTATTAATATTGAATGGTGTTTTTTTATATAATCTATTAGTTCTAGTCTTTTAGTTATTACCCATTGTACTCGTACCCCAAATGGGTCGCGTAGCAAAATTCTGGAGTCGCGTGAGATTTTATGGTCAAATATTCAAATACACCTTTATATTTATATGGAGTCACCAGGAAACTGGCAATTATAAATGGGTTCATAGATGGAAAAAGTTTAAGAAGCCCTGGTCTAGAGAGATCGTTCAGGTGTTTAGTGAGGATTCTTGATACCTTGAGAGGAAGTTCTTTTAATTAGTGGAGTATCTTTATTGCCTGTTGTTATTTTTGCCTATGAAGATACCTGCAAGATTGAGGAGGTATTCACATGGGCTATCTCCATTATCTAGTTACGTATTTTCATTTTCTAGTGAGGTATTTTGCTCAACTAGTGATATTTTCGTATTATCTAGTGAGGTATGAGCTTTATTCGCATTATCTAGCTAGGTATTTCCATTACCTGGTTAGGTATTTCTATCAATTAATGAATAATCTTCATTGTCTATTTTTTACCTACTAAGATGTTCACATTATCTAGTGAGGTATCACCATAACCGAGCTAGATGTCACCATTTTCAAGCTACGTATTTTCATTATTAAATGAAATGTAATCATCATATAGGATATTGGCGTAGTGTGAACATGTTTCTACAGCGTAGTGATATGTTGCGAGGTATTCGTATTGTGTGGTGTTATTTTTATAATCTAGTGAGGTATTTTCGTTGCATAGTGAGGTATATTATTCAATTTCCGAGATGTTTCCGTTGTATACTGAAATTGTCTCATCGTCTAGTGATGATTTCTTGGTTACTATTGAATTGTTTACTGATATATTTTGATGTCTAGTGACTTCTTTCAGTTGTTTGGTGGAAATTTTAAATATCCAGTGAGATATTTTAGTTCATTTTTTTTATATTTCCGTTGTCTTGTGTGGAAATTTCATCGTCTTATTGTGAGGATTTTCAGTTACTAGTTAGGTATTTCCGTTGTCTAGTTATATTTATCAATGAGGTATTTCTAAGGCATAGCAGAGTATTTTTCTATAGCTGACGACTTTGGTTACTAACTGACTGAATTTCAGGAAAATAGACTCTACAAGGGGTTCAGTGGCAGAGAGCGATTCTGATACACAGTGTGGTCAAAAAAATAAACGAGAAAAATCCAATTCGCCTCCCAGTGGCAGCGAAAGTTCTGTAGAAGATGAAAGTGGCTTCTCGTCGATGAACTCCTTCCAAGAAGTAGGGCTACCTCTAATCAATTCCACAATGACTGAAGAGGTGGAGATTCACAGAATGCCTAGTTGAATTTCGATGTTACCGTTTATGCTTTTCAGGTATCGACGAAAAACGCGCTGCTACGTAGTATGCTCCACAAAAACGAATACAGTTCGCTAAATTTTTCTATCGGCCAACACGACACGCTTGTAGTCGATGATAACAGTGAAAAACGGGACAGGAAACCACATTCGAGGAGAGGAAACGTCGACGAGATCAGACTCTGGCAAAAACCGACGTCTTCCTCGAGTTCTGGTAGTAATGCAACGCCTCAACACCAGAGGTGGTATTCCACACCCGTCGAAGAGACTGTGGCTAGTCAATCTGTCAAAGTTTTGTGGGTTTGAGCAATACTTGTTGAGTAAAGCGATTTTCGTTAGAGTGATTCTGAAATAAAGCATATTCCTGTAGCAGACCTGCTAAGGAGAATTAAATTATAAAGCGCAATTTCTTTCATCCCTGCATCTAATTCATTGTCCTGTGAAATATTTTTTACGTATCTTATTTAAATCGTAGTTTTTAAGTTTGTTTTTCCTTAATATAAATAGGTACATATTGGATAGAATCATTCTATTAAATTATTACTCGAAGATATATTGTTTCTTTTTGCCCTTTTTTCACGAGACCTCGCGGGATACGTTAAAATTTGCTTCCGAAGCATGTTTAATTTAGAAATCAATACTACACAACTGTAATTTTGTCTACTTAACTTTTCAACAGGTTTCTGTAGATAATCGTGAAGGATTCAATACAGAAAACTGAAATGTTTCCCGAAACGCGTATTGTTTTATTGTTTTGTTTTGCTATCGAGTGTGATTTGTATAGTTATTTCGATTTCAAATCCAATTATAAAATGTCTGAAGGGAATATAAATAAAATCGCCATTTGTTGTGTTATTGGGTGCAACCACGACCGTATACATAGGTCTTGCAACTCGGGTGGTGGGGGGGGGGGTGTTTCGCCACCTGTAGCGCTGTCCTCTATTGTCACTTTGTCAGCCAATCACAAATCAGATCCGATCAGCTTTTTGAAAGTAAGAATGATTTTTATTTATTCGAGAGAATTTTGCAAGACATAATATTTCTGTCATTGATTTTATTTACCATTCGAGTCTGAACCGTTTGTTTTGTTGTCAAAGATGAATCACGTGATTATACCCCTATGTCCTCCTAGCGGATAATTATGGAAACATTTTCTTCAAAACTGGTGCCACCCCCCACCACTCAAAATTGCCGTAGATTCCAGACCTTTCGTATATGACCGTGGGTGCAACAGAAAATAAAAATGCAGTATATGTAACCAATAAAATGGGAATAGACCATTCCAGGTCACCTGATTTTGACATTTCCGCCATATTGCTTGTGGGGCACACAAAGAATCGATCTCCATTACTCCATTTATTCAACAGGGGTGGTTAACCTATTTCAAAAAGACAACTTACATACTTGTTACAAAGTGTTTTTCACATATTCTTGCATTGTTTACAAACGTTTCATTCAACTCTCCACGTTTTAGTGCTCGAATCCATGCCATACGACGTTCTTGTGATAATGCATCTAAATTTTCTCCACGCCCTTTGTACGCCCTAGGAATTCAAAAAAAAACGAAGTTTATCCCTTTCCCTCCTGTTAGAACACCCAACAACTGCAAAAAAAGCTGGCATATTTAAGAAAAACCAATTCATTTTGACCTGTGATTATGTTATTTCTAATGGGATTATGGATTTGTGTGCCCCACAAGCAATATGGCCGCCTGTCAATGACATCAACCTGGAATGGTCTATTATCGAAAAAATTGATGAACAAAAGGCATGTGATATTAATTCATTATGCTTGGTTTTATACATACTAATGGTAGGGGAGCCCACGATGCTGAATGGGGATTTACTCGAGCGTCGTAGAGACCTATTGGGATGCAAAGCTTAGATGATAAGAAGAAAAAAATGTTATATCTAATATATAAAATTCTCGTGTCACAGTTTTCGTTGCCAAACTCCTCCGAAACGGCTCGACCGATTTCGATGAAATTTTTTGTGCTTATCCGGTATCTATGAGAATCGGCCAACATCTATTTTTCATCCCCCTAAATGTTAGGGGTAGTCCACTCCTAATTTTTTTTTTGTATTTTTCAGACAAAATTTTCAATTTCTATTTTTTTATGATACGACATACAAAAATACATACGATCCTCAATTTTCACCCTTCTACGATCAACCCTTATTTTTTAATAGCCATTTTAGTAATTTAATCATTTTTCCTCTCCGCACAGTGGTCCAAAACCTCAAAGGTTAATGGATTTCTCTCAAATTTTCAGATTCATAGTTTTTTAGGTCGCTGATTACGAAAATGGAAAAAAAAATCAAAATTCAAAATGGCGGATATTTTTTCCAAAAAATAGTACGTTTACGCTGAAATTCATATTATAAGTGTTTTCTGGGTCGCTGATTACGAAAATGAAGAAAAAATCTAAATTCAAAATGGCGGATCCAAAATGGCGAACAATATTTTCAAAAAATAATACGTTTGTGCTGAAATTCATATTATAAATGTTTTTTGGGTCACTGATAACGAAAATGAATAGGAAAAATTTATAACGGAATAAAAAGGAAAAAATTATCATTGCAGAATCACTACAAGCACAATATGTGTGGGGAACATTATTCTTTACTTGGCTACTACATGATTTCCTCAAATACAGATCAATCGCTATCAGAGCTTCCATCGCAACTTTCATTTTCAGAATTATTATCTATATCAAGTACATCATCTGCGTCGTCGCCTCCAAAATCGAATTTTTCATAACTGAGTGCTCTGTCATCTGACGCACGAATGCACCAACACTGCTCCAAACAGTATACGGTTTTTAAACCAAGGGGGCAAGAAAGGACAGGCAATGCCAACGGTTACGAATTCTACATACTTTTATATGCGTAAAACCGTTGCAACTTTTTCAGGATCTCTTGGGATCATAACTAATTCTCTACAGATATAAAAAAAATTATGGAAAAAAAAACAATTCTGAGTGCCGACATTTCATTCTTAATAACATCTGCAAAAATGCACGTAATGATTTCCGCAGTAAAAAATAATATTCTACATACATTCAGGAACATCCTCCATTTTGTCGCAAACGTTTTCACAAAAAACTGCGTTTCTCATGACAATTTTAGTCAAACGCACGAACAAGGTCATGGGCCGTCATTTCCCATGTGGCGCGATAACGGGCAAGTTTGAGTGTGCCCACGGCCAAGTATTGAATATATCGACCTAATCTTTTGGATTATGAAACTTTCATTCCACCTGTTGAGGAAAATATGAAGCTTTACCTCTTTGGGTAACTTTTGATTTTTGAGGTTTTGGTCAGAAAATTAGGCTTTTGGACCACTGTGCTCCGGTCGAAAACTGATCAATCGTCGTTTAATTAGTTATCCCCGCCAGATGTCTACAGGTGTCACAAGTTCAGAGATGAAAATATACTCATACCACGGATTCCTATTATACCTACAGATGTGCCAATTCAATTCAAACGTATTCAGTTTCCGATTAGATTGGCATTTGCAACTACTGCGACTATCAACAAATCCCAAGGTCAAACGATGTCTGTTTGTGGATTAGATTTAGGAACACCATGTTTTTCACACGGACAATTATATGCTCTCGAGTGGGTAAACCATCCAGTTTGTTTGTGTTAGCTAAAGATGGACTAACAAAAAATATTCTTCACGCTATAGCATTAAGAGATTGATATTGTTTAATAGTGTTACTGTCGTAATTGTTTAATTAATGATATATAATTTTAAGGAATAAATTATAATAACTTATAAATGTTTGCCTTTTGTTATTTTTATATTCCCTCATCGTTCACAGCGCTCCATGCTTATTTTACGCATATACCACATTCTTACAATAAGTAAGCTATTTTTTGTCTACACTAGAAATTACTAGGAAATTATTGATATGGCAAAACAACGTTTGCCGGGACAGCTAGTGATATATACCTTTACATCGGTGGGGGAAGCGGCTATGGATTTTTGAATATGTAAAAAAAAAACTGTTGCATGGACATCCTCGAGCGCGTCAGATATTGATAGCATCGATGCCCTGTGTATTTTAAATAATGTACGTATATTAATCTGATCGTTTGCATGATGCGGGTGATGGAATTTAAGGGTTGAAAAGGTAAAAAAAATAAAATTAATCGAGCGCGTCAGATTTTCTGAGGGAGTGTTAAGTGCACCAAAAAATGCCCTCATTCACTAATCTGACGATTTCGATGGGACCATTTTCATAATGTGCAAAAAAAATTCGCCATTTTGAAATACTCGAGCGCGTCAGATTAAGATATACAGTGCGTTCATAAAGTGTGGAAACGCTCCATTATCTCCATTAAACAACGTTTGCCGGGTCAGCTAGTATTTATATATACAGTGGTTTCATAAAGTGTGGAAACGCTCCATTATCTTACGATATAATTATTTTCAGAGGTTAAGCTCGGATAGGTCGATTTTGTTTTTCAGTCTTCCATCTTTTTTTACAAAAAAATAATTTTTTCCCCCACCACCTTACAAGATATGACGCCATCGATATTTTTTTTGAATTGAAAGGGTATATTTTTATATCAAAAATTGAAAGCCCATATTTTTCTGAGTTCAACCATACCACATACGTCATATCTCACACTTCAAGTTGCAGTATACTGAGTATAAAAGAAACCAGTGTTCATATATTTCTCAACATTCATTTAATTATTTATTTGCAATGAAAATATCATAAGTAGTGAAAATAAACAAATAACATAAAATAAATATACTCGTACTAACTACTGAGTAATTCTCAGGTTTCCATTGCAAAATAAATAATTAAATGAATGTTGAGAAATATGAACACTGGTTTCTTTTATACTCAGTATACTGTAACTTGAAGTGTAAGATATGACGTATGTGGTATGGTTGAACTCAGAAAAATATGGTCTTTCAATTTTTGATATAAAAATATACCCTTTCAATTAAAAAAAAATATCGATGACGTCATATCTTGTAAGGTGGTGGGGGAAAAAATTATTTTTTTGTAAAAAAAGATGGAAGACTGAAATACAAAATCGACCTGTCCGAGCTTTACCTCTGAAAATAATTATATCGTAAGATAATGGAGCGTTTCCACACTTTATGAACGCACTGTATATGGTTCATCTTTATGTTCTAAACGTACTGTCTCATAATCTGACGATTATCTAGAGGGATTCCCGCTGATTCCATTCCCGGGCGCTTGAAATTGTACTTATGATATTTTTTAGCTCAAAATATAATTTATGTGATATTTTGAACTCGCTGAGTTCAAAGAAATAATATTTCTGTGCATTTAAGCTCTCCCACCTCGAAAGTCTGATAGAAGTTTCATAGAACACTATTTTTGGAATTTTGAAACCGCAATAACCTTTGAATGGATCGAGCAATTTTCACGCGGTTGGTTTCGCAATTTTAATTGATAGAACCACAAATTTCGGAGTAATCCCGAAAAAACACTTTTTTGGGTTTCTTTCATTCACGATATCTCTCGAACGAATCAACCGATTTTGACCAGCTTGGTAGCAATCAATGTGGTTTTTCAAGCTCAAAGACGGATTAGTTTTTGAACTTAATCGATACAGCCGGTTAAAAGTTATTTAAAAAAAAAACACTTTCAAAAAAATTTTTTTTTTGAGATTTTTCAAAATTTCTCAAAATCTATCGGCCCGAATTCACAGGAAATCTAATTTTGAGGGAAATCTTTAGAACGCCGTTTAGTAAATTCCGATCGGTTTAGTCGTTCAAAAGTTATAAGCGAGTTACACACACACACACATACACATAGGAATAGAAGCGCGGAGAAGGAAATGTAGGCATCACGCAGCTGCACACATTTAACTTTATCGACGAATTTTTGTTATTTCGGCTTGCGGAAATTGTCAGATTATATATTTTTCATTATTCTTGAATTATTACCTTCGAAATAAAAAAAAAATTAGCTACGCTCGAGAATGTCGAGATGACGTTTTTTTTGCAACTTTGTTGCCCTCCCCTTCTTTTACGTCACTCTCAAATTGTCAGATTAGTGGAATATACACTTTTTAGGATGTAATTACTCACCCTACCTTAATCTGACGCGCTCGAGAATTTCTGATGGTCAATTTTTTTTTACTAATCTGATCTCCCCAGACAGCACCAGATATTCCTAGAATATTCCTCAAATATCCGTGAATGGATGTATATATTCCGAATATTCATAGAATATTCCTGGAATATATATATGCGTTGGGCATATTCATGGAATATTCTAAGTGGAATATATTAGGTATATTCATGAAAGAATGTTCCAGGAATATTCCGATGCGAATATTCTCATTTGCATGTTCATGAAATATTGTATATCCTGAACGGTTCATTCCTAGAATGGTATGTACGGAATATTCATGAATTATTCCAGAAAAGATGTTTTCATATGATGCGCACGCGCAATGACGCCTTATAAATGGACATCGATTCCTTTCAAAATACAATTTATTGTTAGATATTAGGCACAAATATATTTTTGAACCAAGACCAATTCTGTGGGCACTGAATTTCAAACAATTGAAAACATTTTGACTCTACTATTATAGTCTAGTTCTGTGGTGGTGCCTTGATGAAGTGATGCACTGTCATTTGACATTCGACAGCATTATTATGAGTGCTCTGAGCTCTGACTAGTGTGAGTGTGTGCGTTTCAGTTTCACGTGCGTTTGCGTTTGTTCTTTGTTGAAAGTGGTGAAATTGAGAACAAAGAAGCCTTCTGTTTTTTTATTTTTTTGCTACGATTAACAGTATAATCATATGAAGTGTAAAGTGACTCTTCGATAACAAATTTTCTTATAGAACAGGTAAGTAACAACGAACAATGATTCTTGTGCTGTGAGATATTTATAAACAATGGTGTATCATTATTTTCGTTTCATTTTCAAGAAACAAAAGACCAATATAGTTGGCACAATCAAAATGCACATAGCCTGTCAGAGTTCTGGTGTTTGAGGAAACAATATTTATGTAAAGACAGTCCTTTCTTCCTGAACTACTCTAGGATAGAGTTATACAATGACTTGAATGATGTTTCAGGGACAATACATAAATAAATACTACATGAATAAATACTGTAACGAAATGATACGCCTATGGCTTGGCCACGCCCACTCCAGGTGACGCGGATCATGAACGTTCGAGACGCGAGGTCTGAAATGTTCGCGTGCCGCCAGGAAACTTCTGGAGAAGCGTGCAGGTATAAAGCTCCGCGGACAGAGGCGCAGGCAATCAGTTGATAATCGAGCGTTGTAAATAAATCGTGTCGGTGGAAATAAAAGTGTATATAAATCGAACCCAGTGTTTTAGTAAAGAGAAACGTTACAGTGGTGTCAGAAGTGGGATTAAAATTAAAAAATAAATAGTGAAAGACATTGAACTTCTGTACTGAAAACAGGACATTTTTGAACGATTGTTTAGTGCGATAATTTTTGTTTTCGGTACTGACTATTTGGCATCATAAATAAACCAAAATGAAGTTGAAAGACCTCTCAGTGAAACAATTGCGTGAACAATTGGAGGAACGTGATGCCGATAGTAGTGGAACTAAAAAAATCCTACAAGAACGATTGATTGGTGTTCTTTCGGATAATGGACATGATCCAGAAACGTTTGAATTCCTGTCGGCGGATGAAGTCATCATGTTAAAAATGGAAGAAACTTCTAGAAAGATAGAAGAAGCTTCTAGAAAAAGTGATGCAAAATTGGAGGAAGTTTCCAGAAAAAGTGATGCAAAATTGGAAGAAGTTTCCAGAAAAAGTGATGCAAAATTGGAAGAAGTTTCCAGAAAAAGTGATCAGAAACTGGAGAAATTAGACAAGAAATTCGATGAAGTTTCTGCAAGAACTGATGAGAAATTCGAGAAAGTTTCTGACATGATCAATGAAATTTCGAAAAAGAACGACGAGCGATATGAAGAAGTTTCTAGAACATTCGACGAAGTGCATAAAAACGTGGATGGACTAGAAGAGAAAATAAAGCAGCTGGAATGTCTGATAACTAAGTGTGGCTCAGCAGTACAAGCACCAACTACTAATATGGATAAAACCGCAGTAATTACAGGTCAGGAAGTTAAAGAGGAATGGACAAAAGAAGAAACAAAACATCATTTGAGATTCAAATTGCCTCCGTTTGATGGAAAGTCATCTTGGTCCGTATACCTGAGACAATTTGAAGCCATCGCTACGGCCAATAAATGGACTCAAGAAGAAAAAGCTGTTTCCTTGACTGCGGCTCTAAGAGGTGATGCTGCGGATATTTTAAGATCGATTCCTATAGGCCAAGAAAAATGTTATCAAACATTGTTCAACCGACTTGAGAAACGCTATGGAGATGCCCATCTGCAACAGGTTTACAAAGCACAACTACGCAGCCGAATCCAACGTGCAAGTGAAAGCTTACAGGAATTTGAAACAGACATTGCTCGAATGGTGCGTCTAGCCTACCCTGAAGCTTCAGATAACATCTTGGAAGAAATAGCCGTTGACATATTCGTCAATGGATTGAGAGAGAGCGAAATACAGAAAGCTCTACGATTGGCCAGACCGAAAGTATTGGATGAAGCACTTGCTATTGCTTTGGAGCATGAAACGGCCAATCAAACTTCCAAAGGTCATCGAGTTAGAACCATTGGCGAGAAAGATGAAGAGAATGATCTGGAAGATATGGTTCGGAAAATTATCCAGAAGACGATGCCCAAGAAACGAGATCCCAGATGCTGGAATTGTGGCGAATTAGGTCATCTTCGTCGCAATTGCCAGAAACCCATACAGCAGTCGGAAAACTAAAACAGGTCGACATGAGGGGGCGATCGTCGACCTTGAGAATAAAAGCCCCTGTAGTTACCGTCAACGTAACATCTTCTGGTGGAGCCCATAGCCTGTATGTTGATGGTCGGATTGAAGGAGAGAATGAGTTGTTCTTGATAGACACTGGTGCAACAAGAACTATTGCACGACCGGAAATAGTGAGAGATCATTCCAGAATGTCGCCAGCAACAGCACACCTCAGAACGGCGAACGGTGAAAAGATAAAAGTCTATGGCGAAGTTAATGTTCCTGTCTCCATTGGTAAGACCACTATCAAGCACAACATACTGGTCGCTGAGATTTCTGACCAGTTAATCTTGGGTATGGACCTTTTAAGGAAACTTGGAGCCGTATTGGACGTCCACAGAGGAGTTCTCAAGGTCGAAGGTGAGGAACTCCCCTTTCATGAAGACAAAGAAGATGTAGTCCGTCTACTAACTACTAGTGATGTAACTATACCCGGCCATAGTGAGAAAATTTTGATGACCAGTCTCGAGGGATTCTGTAGGAAAGGAAGTCTGAGGATGGTCGAAGAAGTGGGCAATAATGAGTTCTTGACTGCGAAAGCTCTAGTGAGGGTTGGAGATGTAATTCCTGTTAGAGTTATGAATGTGAAGGAAACTCCCATCGGGCTGAGCCGAAGAACTGTGGTAGGACAGTGTGTTCCTGTTTCGTCGATCCGCTGTGTGACTACAACCGACCAACCACCGAAATCTAAGAACTCAAAGGAGCTTGTAGACACCGTCATTAATACTTGTCAAGATCTGGACAGAGAACAGACCCGTCGAGTGAGAGCCATGCTTGAAGAATTCCAAGATGTGTTTGCCATCGATGAAAATGACAAAGGAAGAACCAGCGTCGTGACCCATAAAATCAATACTGGGGATGCTCAGCCAATAAGACAGCAACCGAGAAGACTTCCGTGGGCAAAGCGGGAGGAGCCAGAAGAAATTATCAAGGATATGGGCAAACAAGGTGTTATAGAACCATCGAATAGTCCGTGGGCCTCGCCAGTTGTCCTTGTGAAGAAGAAGGATGGTTCCGTACGTTTTTGTATTGACTATCGCCAACTCAATGCAGTTACTAAAAAGGACAGTTATCCCTTACCCAGAATTGATGACACTTTGGATACTCTTTCCGGGTCCCGTTGGTTCTCTACCCTCGATTTGAAAAGTGGCTACTGGCAAGTAGGAATGGAGCCTGCTGATCGGGAGAAAACAGCTTTCTCGATAGGATCAGGTCTTTGGCAATTCACGGTCATGCCTTTTGGGCTATGCAATGCTCCTGCCACATTTGAGAGGCTGATGGAGGCAGTTTTGAGGGGGCTAACATGGCAGACATGTTTGGTGTACCTGGATGACGTAATCGTAGTTGGAAGATCATTCGACGACCATTCCAAGAATCTGAAGGAAGTGTTTCAACGATTACGTGAAGCCAACTTGAAACTGAGCCCCAAGAAATGTCACATATTTCGGCGAGAAGTTAGATACTTGGGCCATATCGTATCTAGTGATGGTGTAACAGCCGATCCCGAGAAAATAGAAGCAATTCGAGGATGGCCAGTACCCAAGGATAAACATGAGATCAGAAGTTTCCTTGGCCTGTGTACGTATTACAGGCGTTTCGTCAAAGGGTTTGCTCACCTCGCTAAACCTTTAACAAAGCTAACGGAGGAGGGCAGAGAATACTTTTGGGATGCAGAATGTCAAAGAGCTTTTGAACAGCTACAAGGAGCTCTTACCAATGCACCGATACTGAGTTATCCCAGAGAGACTGGAAAATTTGTTTTGGATACGAATGCAAGCAATACTGCTATAGGAGCTGTCCTTTCTCAGCTTCAAGAGGGACAAGAAAAAGTAATTGCCTACTTTAGTAAAGCCTTGTCTAAATCAGAGAGGAACTACTGTGTTACCAGAAGAGAACTCCTAGGCGTAGTGAAGGCCTGCGAACATTTTCACAAATATTTGTATGGCCGAAAGTTCCTTCTTCGAACCGACCACGCAGCCTTGAAGTGGCTTCTGCAATTCCGTAATCCAGAGGGTCAAGTAGCAAGGTGGATAGAGCGGCTGCAGGAATATGATTATGACATCGAACACAGGGCAGGAAAAATCCATCAAAATGCTGACGCCCTATCAAGAAGACCATGCAGTGAGAATTGCAGCCATTGTTCGAAGCTAGATGAACGACTTTGCCATATTCGAAGAACTACCATCGAAAGTGATAATTGGCAGCCTCAACAATCACGAGCCGCTCAAGAGAACGATCCGTGTCTGAAACGTGTTCTGGGTTGGAAGCTTCAAGAGGAAAGACCGTCCTGGCAAGATATTAGCGCATGTAGCCCAGAAGTAAAATCGTATTGGAGCCAATGGGATTGTCTGGTACTGAAAGATAATCTTCTTTACAGAAAATTTGAAAACGAAGATGGTACGGAGTCCAGGTTGCAACTGGTTGTACCTAGGAGTAAAGTGTCGGAGGTACTGCGTCAGTTACACGATGGTGCTTCTGGAGGACACTTTGGAATTACGAAGACTTTACAGAAGGTTCGAGAGCGGTTCTATTGGGTGAACTGTAAAGAAGACGTACGAAGATGGTGCCGGAAATGCGAGTTGTGTGCAACGGGCAATGGTCCAGTTGGTAAGAAGAGGGCGCCCATGAGACAATACAATGTTGGTAGTCCAATGGAGAGAGTAGCTATCGACATTGCTGGTCCATTTCCAGTAACAGATGCTGGAAATAAATACATCCTAGTGGCCATGGACTATTTTACGAAATGGACTGAAGCTTATGCGATCCCTAATCAAGATGCTTCAACAGTTGCCGATGTTCTGGTCAAAGAATTCTTCAGCCGATTTGGTGTTCCTTTGGAGATCCACTCAGACCAAGGACGAAATTTTGAATCGGCTCTCTTTCAGAAAATCTGTCAAATGATTGGTGCTGAGAAGACCAGAACAACACCCTTGCAACCTCAGTCGGATGGAATGGTTGAGAGGATGAATAGGACCATGAGCAAACATCTTTCCAAGGTCGTATCAGAACACCAGAGGGATTGGGACCAGTGTATTCCTTTGTTTTTGATGGCCTACCGATCGGCTACCAACGAGACTACTGGCCAGACCCCTGCCTGCTTGATGTTTGGACGTGAAATCCGTTTGCCATGTGATCTGGAATTCGGCTGTAAACCCTCGGAAGAGAATGTGGCCGGTGAAGGCTATGCGGACGAATTGAAGCTGAGGATGAACGACATCCACGACCTTGCCCGACGGAATATGCAGATAGCCAGTGATCGGATGAAGAAACACTATGATTCCCGTTCCGCGAAGGGGACCTTCGAAGTAGGTGATCTTGTCTGGCTGTATAATCCACGACGACGTCGAGGCTTTTCTCTTAAGCTCCAAAGACAATGGGAAGGCCCGTATGAGATCAAGAAGAGGATAAATGACCTGATTTATCGAATCGGAAAGCTGCCAAGAGGGAAGCCGAAAGTTGTTCACATAAATCGTCTTGCACCATATGCTGGCTCGAATGACGTCGAAGAAGCAAGAACTCTTCAACAAGTACCAAACGGTGACGACTTCCAACCGAGTTACACCGAATTCATGTCGGATTACGCAAGCAGGGGGAAGATCAGGCTTGGCGTGACCGTTGAGGTCCAGCAAGATCTTTTCACAGTTCCAGAAGATGTTTCCATTGCACACTGCGTCGCTCAAGATCTCCGAATGAGCAAAGGAATCGCAACAGTCTTTTGCAAGAAGTTCGGCCGCCTGGATGAATTGCGAGATCAAATGCCCAGAGTAGGAAGAGCACTACGACTAGAAGATGGCAACCGATCCTTATTCTACCTAATAACTAAGAAATTATCGATAGAAAGAGCAACCTACGAGAATATATGGTACGCGTTAGTAGACCTAAGGAAAGTCGTCTGCCATTATGACATAAAGAAATTGGCTCTACCTAAAATTGGCCATGGGTTGGAAAACCTGGACTGGAAGATCGTGAGGAGCATGATAGAAGTCATTTTCCGAGACACAGGCATACAGATCACGGTGTGCTGCTTTAACCCGAAAAGATTATGTCCCTCAAAGACGATCGATTGTTATTTCTTCACATGGAGAATTTCTGATCGGGGCGATCAGAACTAAGGAGGGAGCAGTGTAACGAAATGATACGCCTATGGCTTGGCCACGCCCACTCCAGGTGACGCGGATCATGAACTTTCGAGACGCGAGGTCTGAAATGTTCGCGTGCCGCCAGGAAACTTCTGGAGAAGCGTGCAGGTATAAAGCTCCGCGGACAGAGGCGCAGGCAATCAGTTGATAATCGAGCGTTGTGAATAAATCGTGTCGGTGGAAATAAAAGTGTATATAAATCGAACCCAGTGTTTTAGTAAAGAGAAACGTTACAATACGAAAAATATAGGAAATGTTATGGAAGGATATTTGTCACTGCTTTTCAATAATTATTCAATATTAAATTGAAGTAAAAGTCTTTACCCAAGGTGAGATTTGTGAAGAAGTTATTCTTTCATTAACTGTAATAATATATCAATTGTATTGGCTCAGAAAGAAGGGACTATCAGTGAGTGGATGAATCACACAAATAGTGAAATATATATATTTATTTTTTCTATAGATGAAATTCAACGATGTCAGCACAACAAAGTATCTCTGAAAGAAATTGAAATGGTTATGTCGGTGTATCTTGCCAAAGCCACCGAGCGACTAAAAAGGAATGAGTAAGTTTTTTTTTCAACATATATGTATTTTGGTTGGGGAAGGTGATAAAACCAAAGATCAATACTTCCTCTGATTTTTTTAGTTGTCAGAATAATTTTGCACAATTATTTTGAAGACAAAAAATTAATTACCCCAAGAGAACTGAAAAAAACACATCTTGTACTATCTGGTTCCTCCTTACTTGAAAAGTTTTTTTTTTCAGACTTGCCAATTCAGCAACAGAGATGGATGTTGAATGAAATATACCAAAAAAAGACGAGTTTTTATGTTAATTATTTAGTTTATATAATATTTATATATGTAAGTGTTGTTTGAAATATTTGTTTGTTTGTGTTTGTAATTATCATTTTATATATTTTTTTTGATTATCTCTAATATATAAAATTCTCGTGTCACAGTTTTCGTTGCCAAACTCCTCCGAAACGGCTCGACCGATTTCGATGAAATTTTTTGTGCTTATCCGGTATCTATGAGAATCGGCCAACATCTATTTTTCATCCCCCCAAATGATAGGGGTAGTCCACCCCTAATTTTTTTTTTATATTTTTCAGACAAAATTTCCAATTTCTATTTTTTTATGATACGACATACAAAAATACATACGATCCTCAATTTTCACCCTCCTACGATCAACCCTTATTTTTTAATGGCCATTTTGGTAATTTAATCATTTTTCCTCTCCGCACAATGGTCCAAAAGCCTAATTTCCTGGCCAAAACCTCAAAGGTTAATGGATTTTTCTCAAAGGACCCCGCACTTTTCTTATGTAAAGTGGCGACCGGTCGAATTTTCTGAAAGTTTGGTATGTTGTTGTACCCGACTCAGTAACCAAAAGTGTCAATGGGCCCAACCCAATCCTATGGCTAGTTTTCTAAATACGGGGTGTTAAAGTTGAAAATTGCCCAGATTTTCGGATTTATTTTTTGTTTATTGAAAGTTAGATTGGATTTCTGTTGCATGCAGACGTTTACTACATGTTCTAGTAATGGAATTAGTGGATACGTATGATTGAAAATATTTATATTTACAAGGTGATTCACGAATGTATGTCGGTAGTTTTTTGCCAAAATTCATTTTTTCTACTGTGACGTCAGGGAGGCATATTTTTGAAACGTTCTCTTCGATATAGTATCATGACGAGAAAATATTGCACAGTACACATTTTTCATACAGGGTGTTTCACAGAGAGAACCACTAGACATAATTATTATTTTTTAGGATTAATTCGAAACCCTGTATTTATGGATTGATTTTTGGGAAAAGTAATACCACGAACATATGTGTGTCTCCAATCTCCAAAATACTCAAGGTGGTTTATTCATAGGAAGGTATTCTATTTTGGGAAAAGTACAAAAAACATGAACAACCTGTATTCAAAAATTTCCTCGGTCAAATGTAACTATTTTCTCACTATATATTGATTTCCATAACATCTCCAGAGGTATGGATTCTAAATCCGATACTATGACCAGTTTTCGAGATACAGGGCGTTGAAGTGGAGATTTTCTGATTTCATCAGTTTTTTTTTTTCAAATTGGAAAGCCGGATCGATTTTATGTTGCGCCTATGAGTTTAATATGAGTTTCGGTCAGATGCACATGGAAAGGTTCAGCTAAAAATATTTACTGTTACAGGGTTATTCACGAATAAATCAGCTTTTACTAATACTCAATAATTCTACAGTTCTGTCACAGAGAAATTATTCCGTGGAGTTAATACCTAGTCGCTTACTATTTTCAGTCGAAATACTTCATTATGATTACTTTTCATACAGGGTGAGCCGTACAGCCAACCATACCAAAAATAATTATGCTGTGAAATAATTGAAACGAGAACTTTTTTAGTGAATTTACTATTATTAACATTACATCAGGTATGCATAACCGTAAGAATTTTAAATATACAAGGTGATCAAGTTATAATCACCTACCAAAATTATACATCTTTGCCAGATATAAGTAATCGACAAGATTTTATACCCGTGGCAACAAAGATTATAATAAGAAGTTTTTTCATTTGTTCATATATATAAACAATTATAATTTAACATTTAATGATTCTTTTATGATATAGGTACAATATCTATGAAGCATTTTGTTCCTAATCAGCATCAGAGTGCTGGTAACGGAACATTATAATCTCAAGTGTTTTTTACATAAAGCTATAGAATTTAACATACAATATAATGTTGATAAATAATATTAAGAATTATGTCTGAAATATTCACAATAATACAGTATTTCCTAGATTTATATGTTGGATCAGGTTTATTTTGAATGAGGAGTAACTATTTTCCTTTTTCATAGGATTTAGAAATGAATTTTTTTTTGTCCGGGGAGAGGAAATCTTTCATAAGACCCCGGTCGTCCCGGAGTGCCGGATTCCTACCGACTAAAACCTCTCCTCCTCTCGCATCTCCCAGTGGAACCATAGTTTCAAAACTCATAATAGCTATTTCCTCGCTATTAACTGAATGAATGCACTATTTTCAGCAGAAAACTATGTTGATTTTGGATCATCCACGCAGGCAAGAATTATACCAAAGGTGTATTGCAAATACTACCAGAAAAATTAACTGAAACATTAAACTCATTACCAAAGAGGTAGAGGTTTCTGTACGTTTCTTTTTTTTTTGTAGAAGTGCATCTTAAATTGAATAGTAGGTTCTATAGGATAGGGAACATGGTAGCGAGCTAACCACTCCGAACGTACACATACAATGCTTATAACTGATATGAAAATGTGGAGACTGATGAGTGCAGTTACCAGATAGATGAGGAAATGAACAAGTGACGTGAAAAGGCAGAGCAGATCTGATACAGCTTAGGTAGAGTTGATATTTGAAAGATGTGCAAATAAAATGGGTGATGAGTGATTCTACATGGAGACATGTTTTGAAACAGAAGTGGTCAGCTACTGATATTTTAAATCACCAGTAATGTGCACCTATTCATTTCAAAAATTCACAAAAAAAGTTTTCGTTTCAATTATTTCACAGCATAATTATTTTTGGTATGGTTGGCTGTACGGCTCACCCTGTATGAAAAGTAATCATAATGAAGTATTTCGACTGAAAATAGTAAGCGACTGGGTATTAACTCCACGGAATTATTTCTCTGTGACAGAACTGTAGAATTATTGAGTATTAGCAAAAGCTGATTTATTCGTGAATAACCCTGTAACAGTAAATATTTTTAGCTGAACCTTTCCATGTACATCTGACCGAAACTCATATTAAACTCATAGGCGCAACATAAAATCGATCCGGCTTTCCAATTTGAAAAAAAAAACTGATGAAATCAGAAAATCTCCACTTCAACGCCCTGTATCTCGAAAACTGGTCATAGTATCGGGTTTAGAATCCATACCTCTGAAGATGTTATGAAAATCAATATATAGTGAGAAAATAGTTACATTTGACCGAGGACATTTTTGAATACAGGTTGTTCATGTTTTTTGTTCTTTTCCCAAAATAGAATACCTTCCTATGAATAAACCAGCTTGAATATTTTGGAGATTAGAGACACACATATGTTCGTGGTATTACTTTTCCCAAAAATCAATCCATAAATACAGGGTTTCGAAATAATCCTAAAAAATAATAATTATGTCTAGTGGTTCTCTCTGTGAAACACCCTGTATAAAATATGTGTACTGTGCAACATTTTCTCGTTAAAATACTTTATCGAAGAGATTGTTTCAAAATTATGCCTCCCTGACGTCACAGTGGAAAAAATGAATTTTGGCAAATAACTACCGACATACATTCGTGAATCACCTTGTAAATATAAATATTTTCAATCATACGTATATACTAATTTCATTAATAGAACATGTAGTAAACGTCTGCATGCAACAGAAATCCAATCCAACTTTCAATAAACAAAAAATAAATCCGAAAATCTGGGCAATTTTCAACTTTAACACCCCGTATTTAGAAAACTAGCCATAGGATTGGGTTGGGCCCATTGACACTTTTGGTTACTGAGTCGGGTACAACAACATACCAAACTTTCAGAAAATTCGACCGGTCGCCACTTTACATAAGAAAAGTGCGGGGTCCTTTTCAGATTCATAGTTTTTTGGGTCGCTGATTACGAGAATGGAAAAAAAAATCAAAATTCAAAATGGCGGACCCAAAATGGCGGACATTTTTTCCAAAAAATAGTACGTTTACGCTGAAATACATATTATAAGTGTTTTTGGGGTCGCTGATTACGAAAATGAAGAAAAAATCTAAATTCAAAATGGCGGATCCAAAATGGCGGACATTTTTTCCTAAAAATAGTACGTTTACGCTGAAATTCACATTATAAGTGTTTTTTGGGTCACTGATTACGAAAATGAATAGGAAAAATTTATTACGAAATAAATAGGAAACATTTATCATTGCAGAATTATTACAAGCACAATATGTGTGGGAACATTATTCTTTACTTGGCTGAACTACATGATTTCCTCAAATACAGACCAATCGCTATCAGAGCTTCCATCGCAACTTTCATTTTCAGAATTATTATCTATATATCAGATGACAGTGCTCTGTCATCTGACGCACGAATGCACCAACACTGCTCCAAACAGTACGGTTTTTAAACCAAGGGGGCAAGAAAGGGCAGGTAATGCCAACGGTTACGAATTCTACATACTTTTATACGCGTAAAACCGGTGCAACTTTTTCAGGATCTCTCTAAAAAAAATTATGGACAATAAAAACAATTCTGAGTGCCGACATTTCATTCTTAGTAACATCTGCAAAAATGCACGTAATGATTCCCGCAGTAAAGAATAATATTATACATACATTCAGGAACATCCTCCATTTTGTCGCAAACAATTTTCACAAAAAACTGCGTTTCTCATGACAATTTTAGTGAAGCGCACGAAACAGAGGTCATGGGCAGTCATTTCCCATGTGGCGCTATAACGGGCAAGTTTGAGTGTGTGCCCATGGCCAAGTATTGAATATATCGACCTAATCTTTTGTATTATGAAACTTTCATTCCACCTGTTGAGGAAAATATGAAGCTTTACCTCTTTGAGTAACCTTTGATTTTTGAGGTTTTGGCCAGGAAATTGGGCTTTCGGACCAATGTGCTCCGGTCGAAAACTGATCAATCGTCATTTAATTAGTTATCCCTGCCAGATGTCTACAGGTGTCACAAGTTCAGAGATGAAAATATATTCATACCACGGATTCCTATTATACCTACAGATGTGCCAATTCAATTCAAACGTATTCAGTTTCCGATTAGATTGGCATTTGCAACTACTGCGACTATCAACAAATCCCAAGGTCAAACGATGTCTGTTTGTGGATTAGATTTAGGAACACCATGTTTTTCACACGGACAATTATATGCTCTCGAGTGGGTAAACCATCCAGTTTGTTTGTGTTAGCTAAAGATGGACTAACAAAAAATATTCTTCACGCTATAGCATTAAGAGATTGATATTGTTTAATAGTGTTACTGTCGTAATTGTTTAATTAATGATATATAATTTTAAGGAATAAATTATAATAACTTATAAATGTTTGCCTTTTGTTATTTTTATATTCCCTCATCGTTCACAGCGCTCCATGCTTATTTTACGCATATACCACATTCTTACAATAAGTAAGCTATTTTTTGTCTACACTAGAAATTACTAGGAAATTATTGATATGGCAAAACAACGTTTGCCGGGACAGCTAGTGATATATACCTTTACATCGGTGGGGGAAGCGGCTATGGATTTTTGAATATGTAAAAAAAAAACTGTTTCATGGACATCCTCGAGCGCGTCAGATATTGATAGCATCGATGCCCTGTGTATTTTAAATAATGTACGTATATTAATCTGATCGTTTGCATGATGCGGGTGATGGAATTTAAGGGTTGAAAAGGTAAAAAAAATAAAATTAATCGAGCGCGTCAGATTTTCTGAGGGAGTGTTAAGTGCACCAAAAAATGCCCTCATTCACTAATCTGACGATTTCGATGGGACCATTTTCATAATGTGCAAAAAAAATTCGCCATTTTGAAATACTCGAGCGCGTCAGATTAAGATATACAGTGCGTTCATAAAGTGTGGAAACGCTCCATTATCTCCATTAAACAACGTTTGCCGGGTCAGCTAGTATTTATATATACAGTGGTTTCATAAAGTGTGGAAACGCTCCATTATCTTACGATATAATTATTTTCAGAGGTTAAGCTCGGATAGGTCGATTTTGTTTTTCAGTCTTCCATCTTTTTTTACAAAAAAATAATTTTTTCCCCCACCACCTTACAAGATATGACGCCATCGATATTTTTTTTGAATTGAAAGGGTATATTTTTATATCAAAAATTGAAAGCCCATATTTTTCTGAGTTCAACCATACCACATACGTCATATCTTACACTTCAAGTTGCAGTATACTGAGTATAAAAGAAACCAGTGTTCATATATTTCTCAACATTCATTTAATTATTTATTTGCAATGAAAATATCATAAGTAGTGAAAATAAACAAATAACATAAAATAAATATACTCGTACTAACTACTGAGTAATTCTCAGGTTTCCATTGCAAAATAAATAATTAAATGAATGTTGAGAAATATGAACACTGGTTTCTTTTATACTCAGTATACTGTAACTTGAAGTGTAAGATATGACGTATGTGGTATGGTTGAACTCAGAAAAATATGGTCTTTCAATTTTTGATATAAAAATATACCCTTTCAATTAAAAAAAAATATCGATGACGTCATATCTTGTAAGGTGGTGGGGGAAAAAATTATTTTTTTGTAAAAAAAGATGGAAGACTGAAATACAAAATCGACCTGTCCGAGCTTTACCTCTGAAAATAATTATATCGTAAGATAATGGAGCGTTTCCACACTTTATGAACGCACTGTATATGGTTCATCTTTATGTTCTAAACGTACTGTCTCATAATCTGACGATTATCTAGAGGGATTCCCGCTGATTCCATTCCCGGGCGCTTGAAATTGTACTTATGATATTTTTTAGCTCAAAATATAATTTATGTGATATTTTGAACTCGCTGAGTTCAAAGAAATAATATTTCTGTGCATTTAAGCTCTCCCACCTCGAAAGTCTGATAGAAGTTTCATAGAACACTATTTTTGGAATTTTGAAACCGCAATAACCTTTGAATGGATCGAGCAATTTTCACGCGGTTGGTTTCGCAATTTTAATTGATAGAACCACAAATTTCGGAGTAATCCCGAAAAAACACTTTTTTGGGTTTCTTTCATTCACGATATCTCTCGAACGAATCAACCGATTTTGACCAGCTTGGTAGCAATCAATGTGGTTTTTCAAGCTCAAAGACGGATTAGTTTTTGAACTTAATCGATACAGCCGGTTAAAAGTTATTTAAAAAAAAAACACTTTCAAAAAAATTTTTTTTTTGAGATTTTTCAAAATTTCTCAAAATCTATCGGCCCGAATTCACAGGAAATCTAATTTTGAGGGAAATCTTTAGAACGCCGTTTAGTAAATTCCGATCGGTTTAGTCGTTCAAAAGTTATAAGCGAGTTACACACACACACACATACACATAGGAATAGAAGCGCGGAGAAGGAAATGTAGGCATCACGCAGCTGCACACATTTAACTTTATCGACGAATTTTTGTTATTTCGGCTTGCGGAAATTGTCAGATTATATATTTTTCATTATTCTTGAATTATTACCTTCGAAATAAAAAAAAAATTAGCTACGCTCGAGAATGTCGAGATGACGTTTTTTTTGCAACTTTGTTGCCCTCCCCTTCTTTTACGTCACTCTCAAATTGTCAGATTAGTGGAATATACACTTTTTAGGATGTAATTACTCACCCTACCTTAATCTGACGCGCTCGAGAATTTCTGATGGTCAATTTTTTTTTACTAATCTGATCTCCCCAGACAGCACCAGATATTCCTAGAATATTCCTCAAATATCCGTGAATGGATGTATATATTCCGAATATTCATAGAATATTCCTGGAATATATATATGCGTTGGGCATATTCATGGAATATTCTAAGTGGAATATATTAGGTATATTCATGAAAGAATGTTCCAGGAATATTCCGATGCGAATATTCTCATTTGCATGTTCATGAAATATTGTATATCCTGAACGGTTCATTCCTAGAATGGTATGTACGGAATATTCATGAATTATTCCAGAAAAGATGTTTTCATATGATGCGCACGCGCAATGACGCCTTATAAATGGACATCGATTCCTTTCAAAATACAATTTATTGTTAGATATTAGGCACAAATATATTTTTGAACCAAGACCAATTCTGTGGGCACTGAATTTCAAACAATTGAAAACATTTTGACTCTACTATTATAGTCTAGTTCTGTGGTGGTGCCTTGATGAAGTGATGCACTGTCATTTGACATTCGACAGCATTATTATGAGTGCTCTGAGCTCTGACTAGTGTGAGTGTGTGCGTTTCAGTTTCACGTGCGTTTGCGTTCGTTCTTTGTTGAAAGTGGTGAAATTGAGAACAAAGAAGCCTTCTGTTTTTTTATTTTTTTGCTACGATTAACAGTATAATCATATGAAGTGTAAAGTGACTCTTCGATAACGAATTTTCTTATAGAACAGGTAAGTAACAACGAACAATGATTCTTGTGCTGTGAGATATTTATAAACAATGGTGTATCATTATTTTCGTTTCATTTTCAAGAAACAAAAGACCAATATAGTTGGCACAATCAAAATGCACATAGCCTGTCAGAGTTCTGGTGTTTGAGGAAACAATATTTATGTAAAGACAGTCCTTTCTTCCTGAACTACTCTAGGATAGAGTTATACAATGACTTGAATGATGTTTCAGGGACAATACATAAATAAATACTACATGAATAAATACTGTAACGAAATGATACGCCTATGGCTTGGCCACGCCCACTCCAGGTGACGCGGATCATGAACGTTCGAGACGCGAGGTCTGAAATGTTCGCGTGCCGCCAGGAAACTTCTGGAGAAGCGTGCAGGTATAAAGCTCCGCGGACAGAGGCGCAGGCAATCAGTTGATAATCGAGCGTTGTAAATAAATCGTGTCGGTGGAAATAAAAGTGTATATAAATCGAACCCAGTGTTTTAGTAAAGAGAAACGTTACAGTGGTGTCAGAAGTGGGATTAAAATTAAAAAATAAATAGTGAAAGACATTGAACTTCTGTACTGAAAACAGGACATTTTTGAACGATTGTTTAGTGCGATAATTTTTGTTATCGGTACTGACTATTTGGCATCATGAATAAACCAAAATGAAGTTGAAAGACCTCTCAGTGAAACAATTGCGTGAACAATTGGAGGAACGTGATGCCGATAGTAGTGGAACTAAAAAAATCCTACAAGAACGATTGATTGGTGTTCTTTCGGATAATGGACATGATCCAGAAACGTTTGAATTCCTGTCGGCGGATGAAGTCATCATGTTAAAAATGGAAGAAACTTCTAGAAAGATAGAAGAAGCTTCTAGAAAAAGTGATGCAAAATTGGAGGAAGTTTCCAGAAAAAGTGATGCAAAATTGGAAGAAGTTTCCAGAAAAAGTGATGCAAAATTGGAAGAAGTTTCCAGAAAAAGTGATCAGAAACTGGAGAAATTAGACAAGAAATTCGATGAAGTTTCTGCAAGAACTGATGAGAAATTCGAGAAAGTTTCTGACATGATCAATGAAATTTCGAAAAAGAACGACGAGCGATATGAAGAAGTTTCTAGAACATTCGACGAAGTGCATAAAAACGTGGATGGACTAGAAGAGAAAATAAAGCAGCTGGAATGTCTGATAACTAAGTGTGGCTCAGCAGTACAAGCACCAACTACTAATATGGATAAAACCGCAGTAATTACAGGTCAGGAAGTTAAAGAGGAATGGACAAAAGAAGAAACAAAACATCATTTGAGATTCAAATTGCCTCCGTTTGATGGAAAGTCATCTTGGTCCGTATACCTGAGACAATTTGAAGCCATCGCTACGGCCAATAAATGGACTCAAGAAGAAAAAGCTGTTTCCTTGACTGCGGCTCTAAGAGGTGATGCTGCGGATATTTTAAGATCGATTCCTATAGGCCAAGAAAAATGTTATCAAACATTGTTCAACCGACTTGAGAAACGCTATGGAGATGCCCATCTGCAACAGGTTTACAAAGCACAACTACGCAGCCGAATCCAACGTGCAAGTGAAAGCTTACAGGAATTTGAAACAGACATTGCTCGAATGGTGCGTCTAGCCTACCCTGAAGCTTCAGATAACATCTTGGAAGAAATAGCCGTTGACATATTCGTCAATGGATTGAGAGAGAGCGAAATACAGAAAGCTCTACGATTGGCCAGACCGAAAGTATTGGATGAAGCACTTGCTATTGCTTTGGAGCATGAAACGGCCAATCAAACTTCCAAAGGTCATCGAGTTAGAACCATTGGCGAGAAAGATGAAGAGAATGATCTGGAAGATATGGTTCGGAAAATTATCCAGAAGACGATGCCCAAGAAACGAGATCCCAGATGCTGGAATTGTGGCGAATTAGGTCATCTTCGTCGCAATTGCCAGAAACCCATACAGCAGTCGGAAAACTAAAACAGGTCGACATGAGGGGGCGATCGTCGACCTTGAGAATTAAAGCCCCTGTAGTTACCGTCAACGTAACATCTTCTGGTGGAGCCCATAGCCTGTATGTTGATGGTCGGATTGAAGGAGAGAATGAGTTGTTCTTGATAGACACTGGTGCAACAAGAACTATTGCACGACCGGAAATAGTGAGAGATCATTCCAGAATGTCGCCAGCAACAGCACACCTCAGAACGGCGAACGGTGAAAAGATAAAAGTCTATGGCGAAGTTAATGTTCCTGTCTCCATTGGTAAGACCACTATCAAGCACAACATACTGGTCGCTGAGATTTCTGACCAGTTAATCTTGGGTATGGACCTTTTAAGGAAACTTGGAGCCGTATTGGACGTACACAGAGGAGTTCTCAAGGTCGAAGGTGAGGAACTCCCCTTTCATGAAGACAAAGAAGATGTAGTCCGTCTACTAACTACTAGTGATGTAACTATACCCGGCCATAGTGAGAAAATTTTGATGACCAGTCTCGAGGGATTCTGTAGGAAAGGAAGTCTGAGGATGGTCGAAGAAGTGGGCAATAATGAGTTCTTGACTGCGAAAGCTCTAGTGAGGGTTGGAGATGTAATTCCTGTTAGAGTTATGAATGTGAAGGAAACTCCCATCGGGCTGAGCCGAAGAACTGTGGTAGGACAGTGTGTTCCTGTTTCGTCGATCCGCTGTGTGACTACAACCGACCAACCACCGAAATCTAAGAACTCAACGGAGCTTGTAGACACCGTCATTAATACTTGTCAAGATCTGGACAGAGAACAGACCCGTCGAGTGAGAGCCATGCTTGAAGAATTCCAAGATGTGTTTGCCATCGATGAAAATGACAAAGGAAGAACCAGCGTCGTGACCCATAAAATCAATACTGGGGATGCTCAGCCAATAAGACAGCAACCGAGAAGACTTCCGTGGGCAAAGCGGGAGGAGCCAGAAGAAATTATCAAGGATATGGGCAAACAAGGTGTTATAGAACCATCGAATAGTCCGTGGGCCTCGCCAGTTGTCCTTGTGAAGAAGAAGGATGGTTCCGTACGTTTTTGTATTGACTATCGCCAACTCAATGCAGTTACTAAAAAGGACAGTTATCCCTTACCCAGAATTGATGACACTTTGGATACTCTTTCCGGGTCCCGTTGGTTCTCTACCCTCGATTTGAAAAGTGGCTACTGGCAAGTAGGAATGGAGCCTGCTGATCGGGAGAAAACAGCTTTCTCGATAGGATCAGGTCTTTGGCAATTCACGGTCATGCCTTTTGGGCTATGCAATGCTCCTGCCACATTTGAGAGGCTGATGGAGGCAATTTTGAGGGGGCTAACATGGCAGACATGTTTGGTGTACCTGGATGACGTAATCGTAGTTGGAAGATCATTCGACGACCATTCCAAGAATCTGAAGGAAGTGTTTCAACGATTACGTGAAGCCAACTTGAAACTGAGCCCCAAGAAATGTCACATATTTCGGCGAGAAGTTAGATACTTGGGCCATATCGTATCTAGTGATGGTGTAACAGCCGATCCCGAGAAAATAGAAGCAATTCGAGGATGGCCAGTACCCAAGGATAAACATGAGATCAGAAGTTTCCTTGGCCTGTGTACGTATTACAGGCGTTTCGTCAAAGGGTTTGCTCACCTCGCTAAACCTTTAACAAAGCTAACGGAGGAGGGCAGAGAATACTTTTGGGATGCAGAATGTCAAAGAGCTTTTGAACAGCTACAAGGAGCTCTTACCAATGCACCGATACTGAGTTATCCCAGAGAGACTGGAAAATTTGTTTTGGATACGAATGCAAGCAATACTGCTATAGGAGCTGTCCTTTCTCAGCTTCAAGAGGGACAAGAAAAAGTAATTGCCTACTTTAGTAAAGCCTTGTCTAAATCAGAGAGGAACTACTGTGTTACCAGAAGAGAACTCCTAGGCGTAGTGAAGGCCTGCGAACATTTTCACAAATATTTGTATGGCCGAAAGTTCCTTCTTCGAACCAACCACGCAGCCTTGAAGTGGCTTCTGCAATTCCGTCATCCAGAGGGTCAAGTAGCAAGGTGGATAGAGCGGCTGCAGGAATATGATTATGACATCGAACACAGGGCAGGAAAAATCCATCAAAATGCTGACGCCCTATCAAGAAGACCATGCAGTGAGAATTGCAGCCATTGTTCGAAGCTAGATGAACGACTTTGCCATATTCGAAGAACTACCATCGAAAGTGATAATTGGCAGCCTCAACAATCACGAGCCGCTCAAGAGAACGATCCGTGTCTGAAACGTGTTCTGGGTTGGAAGCTTCAAGAGGAAAGACCGTCCTGGCAAGATATTAGCGCATGTAGCCCAGAAGTAAAATCGTATTGGAGCCAATGGGATTGTCTGGTACTGAAAGATAATCTTCTTTACAGAAAATTTGAAAACGAAGATGGTACGGAGTCCAGGTTGCAACTGGTTGTACCTAGGAGTAAAGTGTCGGAGGTATTGCGTCAGTTACACGATGGTGCTTCTGGAGGACACTTTGGAATTACGAAGACTTTACAGAAGGTTCGAGAGCGGTTCTATTGGGTGAACTGTAAAGAAGACGTACGAAGATGGTGCCGGAAATGCGAGTTGTGTGCAACGGGCAATGGTCCAGTTGGTAAGAAGAGGGCGCCCATGAGACAATACAATGTTGGTAGTCCAATGGAGAGAGTAGCTATCGACATTGCTGGTCCATTTCCAGTAACAGATGCTGGAAATAAATACATCCTAGTGGCCATGGACTATTTTACGAAATGGACTGAAGCTTATGCGATCCCTAATCAAGATGCTTCAACAGTTGCCGATGTTCTGGTCAAAGAATTCTTCAGCCGATTTGGTGTTCCTTTGGAGATCCACTCAGACCAAGGACGAAATTTTGAATCGGCTCTCTTTCAGAAAATCTGTCAAATGATTGGTGCTGAGAAGACCAGAACAACACCCTTGCACCCTCAGTCGGATGGAATGGTTGAGAGGATGAATAGGACCATGAGCAAACATCTTTCCAAGGTCGTATCAGAACACCAGAGGGATTGGGACCAGTGTATTCCTTTGTTTTTGATGGCCTACCGATCGGCTACCAACGAGACTACTGGCCAGACCCCTGCCTGCTTGATGTTTGGACGTGAAATCCGTTTGCCATGTGATCTGGAATTCGGCTGTAAACCCTCGGAAGAGAATGTGGCCGGTGAAGGCTATGCGGACGAATTGAAGCTGAGGATGAACGACATCCACGACCTTGCCCGACGGAATATGCAGATAGCCAGTGATCGGATGAAGAAACACTATGATTCCCGTTCCGCGAAGGGGACCTTCGAAGTAGGTGATCTTGTCTGGCTGTATAATCCACGACGACGTCGAGGCTTTTCTCTTAAGCTCCAAAGACAATGGGAAGGCCCGTATGAGATCAAGAAGAGGATAAATGACCTGATTTATCGAATCGGAAAGCTGCCAAGAGGGAAGCCGAAAGTTGTTCACATAAATCGTCTTGCACCATATGCTGGCTCGAATGACGTCGAAGAAGCAAGAACTCTTCAACAAGTACCAAACGGTGACGACTTCCAACCGAGTTACACCGAATTCATGTCGGATTACGCAAGCAGGGGGAAGATCAGGCTTGGCGTGACCGTTGAGGTCCAGCAAGATCTTTTCACAGTTCCAGAAGATGTTTCCATTGCACACTGCGTCGCTCAAGATCTCCGAATGAGCAAAGGAATCGCAACAGTCTTTTGCAAGAAGTTCGGCCGCCTGGATGAATTGCGAGATCAAATGCCCAGAGTAGGAAGAGCACTACGACTAGAAGATGGCAACCGATCCTTATTCTACCTAATAACTAAGAAATTATCGATAGAAAGAGCAACCTACGAGAATATATGGTACGCGTTAGTAGACCTAAGGAAAGTCGTCTGCCATTATGACATAAAGAAATTGGCTCTACCTAAAATTGGCCATGGGTTGGAAAACCTGGACTGGAAGATCGTGAGGAGCATGATAGAAGTCATTTTCCGAGACACAGGCATACAGATCACGGTGTGCTGCTTTAACCCGAAAAGATTATGTCCCTCAAAGACGATCGACTGTTATTTCTTCACATGGAGAATTTCTGATCGGGGCGATCAGAACTAAGGAGGGAGCAGTGTAACGAAATGATACGCCTATGGCTTGGCCACGCCCACTCCAGGTGACGCGGATCATGAACGTTCGAGACGCGAGGTCTGAAATGTTCGCGTGCCGCCAGGAAACTTCTGGAGAAGCGTGCAGGTATAAAGCTCCGCGGACAGAGGCGCAGGCAATCAGTTGATAATCGAGCGTTGTAAATAAATCGTGTCGGTGGAAATAAAAGTGTATATAAATCGAACCCAGTGTTTTAGTAAAGAGAAACGTTACAATACGAAAAATATAGGAAATGTTATGGAAGGATATTTGTCACTGCTTTTCAATAATTATTCAATATTAAATTGAAGTAAAAGTCTTTACCCAAGGTGAGATTTGTGAAGAAGTTATTCTTTCATTAACTGTAATAATATATCAATTGTATTGGCTCAGAAAGAAGGGACTATCAGTGAGTGGATGAATCACACAAATAGTGAAATATATATATTTATTTTTTCTATAGATGAAATTCAACGATGTCAGCACAACAAAGTATCTCTGAAAGAAATTGAAATGGTTATGTCGGTGTATCTTGCCAAAGCCACCGAGCGACTAAAAAGGAATGAGTAAGTTTTTTTTTCAACATATATGTATTTTGGTTGGGGAAGGTGATAAAACCAAAGATCAATACTTCCTCTGATTTTTTTAGTTGTCAGAATAATTTTGCACAATTATTTTGAAGACAAAAAATTAATTACCCCAAGAGAACTGAAAAAAACACATCTTGTACTATCTGGTTCCTCCTTACTTGAAAAGTTTTTTTTTTCAGACTTGCCAATTCAGCAACAGAGATGGATGTTGAATGAAATATACCAAAAAAAGACGAGTTTTTATGTTAATTATTTAGTTTATATAATATTTATATATGTAAGTGTTGTTTGAAATATTTGTTTGTTTGTGTTTGTAATTATCATTTTATATATTTTTTTTGATTATCTCTAATATATAAAATTCTCGTGTCACAGTTTTCGTTGCCAAACTCCTCCGAAACGGCTCGACCGATTTCGATGAAATTTTTTGTGCTTATCCGGTATCTATGAGAATCGGCCAACATCTATTTTTCATCCCCCCAAATGATAGGGGTAGTCCACCCCTAATTTTTTTTTTATATTTTTCAGACAAAATTTCCAATTTCTATTTTTTTATGATACGACATACAAAAATACATACGATCCTCAATTTTCACCCTTCTACGATCAACCCTTATTTTTTAATGGCCATTTTGGTAATTTAATCATTTTTCCTCTCCGCACAATGGTCCAAAAGCCTAATTTCCTGGCCAAAACCTCAAAGGTTAATGGATTTTTCTCAAATTTTCAGATTCATAGTTTTTTGGGTCGCTGATTACGAGAATGGAAAAAAAAATCAAAATTCAAAATGGCGGACCCAAAATGGCGGACATTTTTTCCAAAAAATAGTACGTTTACGCTGAAATACATATTATAAGTGTTTTTGGGGTCGCTGATTACGAAAATGAAGAAAAAATCTAAATTCAAAATGGCGGATCCAAAATGGCGGACATTTTTTCCTAAAAATAGTACGTTTACGCTGAAATTCACATTATAAGTGTTTTTTGGGTCACTGATTACGAAAATGAATAGGAAAAATTTATTACGAAATAAATAGGAAACATTTATCATTGCAGAATTATTACAAGCACAATATGTGTGGGAACATTATTCTTTACTTGGCTGAACTACATGATTTCCTCAAATACAGACCAATCGCTATCAGAGCTTCCATCGCAACTTTCATTTTCAGAATTATTATCTATATATCAGATGACAGTGCTCTGTCATCTGACGCACGAATGCACCAACACTGCTCCAAACAGTACGGTTTTTAAACCAAGGGGGCAAGAAAGGGCAGGTAATGCCAACGGTTACGAATTCTACATACTTTTATACGCGTAAAACCGGTGCAACTTTTTCAGGATCTCTCTAAAAAAAATTATGGACAATAAAAACAATTCTGAGTGCCGACATTTCATTCTTAGTAACATCTGCAAAAATGCACGTAATGATTCCCGCAGTAAAGAATAATATTATACATACATTCAGGAACATCCTCCATTTTGTCGCAAACAATTTTCACAAAAAACTGCGTTTCTCATGACAATTTTAGTGAAGCGCACGAAACAGAGGTCATGGGCAGTCATTTCCCATGTGGCGCTATAACGGGCAAGTTTGAGTGTGTGCCCATGGCCAAGTATTGAATATATCGACCTAATCTTTTGTATTATGAAACTTTCATTCCACCTGTTGAGGAAAATATGAAGCTTTACCTCTTTGAGTAACCTTTGATTTTTGAGGTTTTGGCCAGGAAATTGGGCTTTCGGACCAATGTGCTCCGGTCGAAAACTGATCAATCGTCATTTAATTAGTTATCCCCGCCAGATGTCTACAGGTGACACAAGTTCAGAGATGAAAATATACTCATACCACGGATTCCTATTATACCTACAGATGTGCCAATTCAATTCAAACGTATTCAGTTTCCGATTAGATTGGCATTTGCAACTACTGCGACTATCAACAAATCCCAAGGTCAAACGATGTCTGTGGATTAGATTCAAGAACACCATGTTTTTCACACGGACAATTATACGTGGCATGCTCTCGAGTGGGTAAACCATCCAGTTTGTTTGTGTTAGCTAAAGATGGACTAACAAAAAATATTGTTCACGCTATAGCATTAAGAGATTGATATTGTTTAATAGTGTTACTTCGTAATTGTTTAATTAATGACATATAATTTTAAGGAATAAATTATAATAACTTATATAAATAATGTTTGCCTTCTGTTATTTTTATATTCCCTCATCGTTCACAGCGCTCCATGCTTATTTCACGCATATACCACATTCTTACAATAAGTAAGCTATTTTTTGTCTACACTAAAAATTACTAGGAAATTATTTATATGGCAAAACAACGTTTGCCGGGACAGCTAGTGTTATATATATTGTTATAAATATATATCCTTCACTAGTGAAAACATTTTTATTAGATAATAATCCCCTGATTCCCCTATATAATATGTTAGGAATATTCTATAGATATCCCCAGAATATTCTGGATATTCATGGAATATTCTCCAAGGATATTGGGTGAATATCCACTACCTGAAATTTTGGAATATTCCATGGATATCCTGAGAATATTCTAGATATCCATGGAATATTCTTCAAGGATATTGCATGAATAATCTCTATCTGAAATTTTGGAATATTCGATAGATATTCTAAGAATATTCTAGATATTCATGGAATATTCTTTTCAGAATATTCTATGATTATCTGAGGAATTCCCATTCGCATGTTCAGGGAATATACCACAGATATTCTTGAATATTCCAGATTATTCCTAGAATATACCAATATTCGAAGATGAATATTCTAGGAATATTCATGGAATATCTGGTGCTGTCTGGATCCTGTATCCTTCATGGGCGGCCTTATATATGGGTCTCATGTTTTGTAGAGGTACTTATCCGGGTACAAGGTATCCCCCTGTATAATAATCTGACGCGCTTCAGTAAATCCCGAAATCCCCGCTTGGGCTCCCCTACTATAATGTTCATTTATATTAGCATCTTCATAGAGCTAACATTAATCCTGAAACCCAGACCCAAAACTAAACAATAAATTTGATACTAGGATCAGTAAAACTGCCAGGGCACGATAATTCGCCACTTAAGTATTGTAGTAAATACAACCTTGCACAGTTCAATAATAATGCTGAAATATGCTTGCAAATTCCAGATAAGTATGATTTGCATGTGCACTCCATCTTGGTGATTTTCAAATCTTCCGTTATAGAAAATGTACCCTTGATGGGGCATATTCTTTATTATTATTTTCTGTTGCACCCAATAACACAACAATTGGCGTTTTTATTTATATTTCCTTCAGACATTTTATAATTGGATTTGAAATCGAAATAACTTTACAAATCACACACGATAGCGAAACAAAACAAGGAAACAATACGCGCGTTTCGGTAACAGCTGATGCAGCGCCACCATCGGTAAATATTTTGCTCTTACCACAACTGTAATTATAGGTTTCTGTAAATAATTCAATTACAGATTTCTTCATTAAATAGTTGACTTCATTACACTCCGACAGATCTCATTGTCAGAGAAAGAATCATGACTAATCAATCGAATGAATGAAATTGTAAATAATCGACAAGATGAATATTTAAAGATGGTAATTTATTTCCTGTATCGTTATACTCCAACAAAACATGTTTGTGTTCATTATAAAAATAAATATCTAAGGCAATAAATAATTGCGTCAAAATAACACTCAAACCTGCGGATTTCTGCATGAAAATACACTAAAGAAAAACACATTTATCGTAGTAATAGTTCTACTCTATTCTTTAGTCTTTACAATAGTGCAACTTTTTTATATTTTATCATAACTTATGACAATTGATCTCATTTCTCATCATCATTAAATAGATAACTCAATACAGATCTCGAGTATAATTTAATCAAATGCAACCAAACCGATAATGCTGCGTCTCTTTTTCTCCGCCGCCATCGTATCGTGGTCGATTACGCGATTAAAAAATATATATATATAATATAAATTCCATTTGGGCCAGCCGAGGTGTCATCATTTGGTTACTAAAGTCCGCAATCCACGCACTATCTATTTATTATATACATTTTTCATTCTTTTACGTCCACGTTCTTTTGAGCCATCTTCTCGGCACGCGAACCTCCAGCCGACGAAGATACGTCAAGATCTGGAAAAAAAAAGAAAATATGTACTGATTCAACAAGTGTATTTGAGAAAACAAATTTTTGATAATCCTACGACTATACTAACATAAAAATTTTAAACAATCACTACACCATGTAGTTGTAGCTATAAATAAATTTTTGCAATTCTAAATGCATTTTAGTGGCGTACTACATTGATATGATTGGTTCAAAATCTTCGAATTTCAACGAACTGATCAATTCTGCTACAATTTCAAGAAATTTGAAAATTCAACTTTCAACTACCGTGTATTTCGTAAACCTCCAACATTTGTATAAGACATGTTGAGCTCGATCGCCATATTTTGATGTGTAGTATCTTCAGTTCAGAGATTGCCATTTCTTAATGAATCACCCTGTATTTCACTAGTAAATCTATCATCCACATGATAATGGTAATTGGAAAAAAATCACAAGTTTCATGAGTTCTATTCAATTCAGTCAGACCAATGAATTTTCATTTCCTAACAATTTCTACCACGTACCAGGTTCCCATGAATTCGTTACGTCAGTTACTATTTGCAGGGAAAACATCGGAACGTTCAAGTATCTCCGACTAAGATAGCAATTCAAAAGTTTTGAAACCCTCCAAGAATATCTATTTCTTGTTTTAACATCGAAGCCGTGATACCTTGACAATAAATTTCATATCAATATAAGTTGTGTTATTTTTTGTTGAAGAGCCAATTTTCCAGCTGCAGATCTAATAGATTATATATTTTACAAGAAGATTCAACAAAATAGGTGTGTTTCAGGTCTGGGGATTAACTATTCAACATATTTCTGTACTATCAATTTGTATTGTGTTCGTTGGACGTTCAAGTTGAAGCCTTTCGAAACATGAGTAATCATAGCCTACTACACCATACTTAGGGTCATTATTTCACCGCACACTACACCAAAACGTTCGAACTTTAATAAAAGCCATTTTTTTCGTTATAAATATCGAAGATTCATAGTGTGTCATATATCGTTGTATTAGTAATGAAATCTGCTATTCAATACAGGGTATTTTTTCCACAGTCTGTATAAAAGAAATAAAGGTTATGGTGGTTTCTCCGAAACGAAACGTCGTACGGAAAAATCAATTAACGCTGTTATGTAGGGATTGAACATTGCAAGAAAGTGTCTTTTGTTTCTTTGTATCTCTTCGAATAAGGTCACAAAAAAATTAAAACGAATTCGGCAAATTTGTTTTTTTCTGGCATATCTCGGAACTAATTGGAATTTCAAAACTTTCTGAACGGCGCATTGTTAGACTTTTAAAATTTGCAACTTTTCTCTGATTCAACCATCTCCGTATCTCCCCATGATAGACATCCATATCTTGGATACACTGTATATGAGTAGTTCTTCTCAAGATTGACCAATCCTGAATTGTTAACTTTCATTTGACATTTAGATCTTGATGACATTTAAGAACCAAACAAATTTTATACTTGAAATAACAGCCACCTTGACAAATTCAAAAAATTAATCAATAACTTTGACATTTTCGACTTCTTATTAGAAATTTGTAGATCCATTATTATTCAGAATTGAATTTTCCGTCGATTGAGAAATTTGTGTACTGGATGTACAATTAAAAAATATATGTATTATTTTGAAATAACTCTTGAACGCGATGTTCCATTTTTGTTTCATTTTCCTCGTAATCAGCGAAGAGAATACCACTAGTTTGGCTATTTGCTCAAGAAATAACGAAGATATCAATGGTGTCGACTCAAGTTTGAGAACCCAAAATAATCGCGTCAACCCTCTAAAATAGAACGAACATTCACCTACTTTTGCTGGACCCCGCAGTCGAACCTTTCCCTGCAGCCGCCGATCCTTTCCCCGTCGTTGTTGCCGCTTCCTTTCCCGCCCCGTTCGCCGGCTTGGCCGGCTGCGGGATAATCGTTATTTCGTCATTAATCTTCAACGGCTTGAGCTGATCCGAAGCTTTCGCGGCCGCCGTCGGCGTCGTCTTCTTGTCCATGACGCGTTTCGCGACAATGCTGTGCGCCGAATAGACGTGATTTTCAAATTGCTTGTACATGCCGAAAGTGGCAGTACAGACGGTGCATTTGTATGAGAGATGGGCCGGTTTCAAGGTCATGTTGTGGTCTCTGGCCACATGGTTCAGAAGCTTCCATTGGTACACCTGCAGAAAAATTATGGTTATATAATATTTGCTCTTATTTAGTGAAAGGAAAAAGTAATGATTAGGTCACGTAAAATGGATTTTTTTTTAATTGATTGAATTCATTTAGTATATGAAGGTTGGAAAAAATTGGAATATCTCGAGAAGAATTGACTTTCACCACGATAATATCAAATTCAGGTTATATGAGTCAAAATACGTAGGTACCTCTAAAACTTTCCATCGAAATCCAAATCGCATGATGAATACAAAATTACCGAAAAAATTACTCAAGAG
Organism: Plagiodera versicolora; assembly: GCA_037013635.1. Classification (NCBI taxonomy): domain Eukaryota; kingdom Metazoa; phylum Arthropoda; class Insecta; order Coleoptera; family Chrysomelidae; genus Plagiodera; species Plagiodera versicolora. The sequence continues at coordinate 1,450,457 of CM072991.1, read as the reverse complement.
AGGAAGACTGGCATTTAGTGTTAGCTTTTTATTTGAGAAGAGAGTTCCGCAATTTTATCCAGAACAGTACAAGACGTTACTCACTCGTCCACAAACAGGACATCTTCCCGAATCCTTGCTCTTATTTGCAGCATCCTGCATGCTCGACGTAACTAAACCGTGTGATCCAAGCAGATGACGCTCCAAACCTTGATCGGTGAAGAACCTAAATTGGCACTTCTGGCAGTTCAATGGCGGCCTATCATCATGAAAGAATACAAATGTATTAGGCATCAAATATAATTCCATATTGAATGAATGAATCATAGAAATTGGTGGCAGATATACCGACAACGCTTAATATTGGTAACGATTACATGAAATGCCTCACAGGAATTGTTCAAAATATCGTCCATGTTGTTTACGAGACAAAATAATTCTTCTTCAGACACTTTCAGTAGTCGACCTTTCGATTTCTTGTGACAATGTTGCGAAAGTTAGACACAATTTGTTGGCTCTAGGGAATTTCAATAGGGAAGTTCAATATGATATTTAGAACCATCCAAAGCACACTTGTGAAAATACACATGAGACAAATGAGCGTATTTTCTCATTTTTGTTGATATCTCTGTAAATATCCATTATAGCAATATGGTATGCTCATACAAATCAATAGGAAATGAAACTTTGCGTTGAAAAGTGTAAAAATTTCTTAGTCATTTCTCTTGAAGTAAAGAAGTTATTGGGATTTGAAGTTTCCTAAAAGTAAACTGAAATATCGAACACCCTGTTGAATAGTTTGTGAAACTGTTGAGGATACTCTTTCATTAATGTGTATACAAAGATTGAACTCTATCATGAGAGTTGTAGATAATACATACATTTTAGTTGGTCCATCTGTCGAAATTGTTTGAAAAAATGGAATATTTCAAGAACAAATCAATAAATTAGCGATTCAGAATTTTGCGTAGAATTCGAAAATGTTAAAGTTGATATCACGGTTCAATCGGAAGTAATAGCGTATTGAAACTATTTTAGGGAAATAGATCACATTGAGCTGTAACTGCCACAAAAGTTGATATATCTGTTAGTAACCTCTAATGAATTGGGTGAATCACCCTGTATGTGAAAACCATACCTCTTCTATTATAACGTCTAACATTTGAGGCTTCATAAAGAAACAAATGTAATGAATTCAGTCTAAAAAATTGCAAAAACAAACGCGTTGTGTAAAGAACCTTCTAATAATGTCTAATAAAATAAGTTCGCTCATATATTCAATAAACACTGATTACTCTGTCACTTTTTTGGATATGTTAGGCTTTTGTTTTTTCTTTGGTGACCATCACTTCTATTCTGTATACTTTGCCACTGTTTCGCCCTCAATATGATTGAAATTTGAATGGTATAGTGGTAAAAATTATAACATCAAGTTATCGTTTTTCGACAAAAAAATTATAGATTATGGTAGCAAAATTTTCAGCCTTCGATATTTTGTTGGACTAGGAATGAAATATCGATATTTGGTGTTCACTTGAAATATCGATATTCGGTGTTCACTTGAAATCACTCAAAAAAAACACCACAAATGAGATGGATTCGATAGACTAATCAATGTTCTTTCTAACTAAAACTAACGTGTCGAAATCTGTTGAGTCATTTAGGAGTGTGTGTGTGTGTGTGAAAGAGAGAGTTGGCATCGGAGAATCCATTTGCCACAGAAATAAGTCATTTAGGAGTTACAGCTGTTTCTTCGAAAGAGGTTTGAACTACCACCACCATTTTATTTAATGGATACGTGAATGACTTCAATAAAGTTCAAGTTCATGATGTATATCAGCTATAATTCGGTGAAAAATCACAAAACTTCAGAAAACTATTACGCTCGCTGTCGGCCATCCTGGAAACATGACAATAATTTCCAGGGTTTTCTCTTGGTCACTTTGATGATAATATTAATCGCTGTCTTTACGGCGAATAGTTTCCGATATACAGTACTCACCATTCTCATCTGGTCACCCGGTACAGAAAAAACTTGGAGTACATAATTTCGTATAACTATAGTTTTGGATTTGTGATCCCGTGTACCGATTGAAAATGTTCGAAGTAAACGATCGATTCAAAAATAAATCTCACAGCATATCACTCACCTATTGTAAATCATTTTGGGGTGAATCTTGATTTTGTGTATCCATTGCATGTGGTTACGGAGCTGCTCCAGATCCTTAATGTATCCGTCGCAGATCTCGCAAATGACGAACGAATTCTTTGAAGAGGTGTCGCCTGGCTTAGCGGGCGTCGCCGCCGCTTGGGAGACGGTTGCCGATGAGGCGCGTGGTAGGGGCGTGATAGAGATACTTGGCTGCTGTTGGCCCGATTTTTTCGCTTGGTTCTGTAAGCACAAGGACGGTGTATTTTTTACGGCAAAAAAATAACAAGTGAAGGGAAGATTAGAATGGCATTTTCACTCTCGAACTGGGATTGAGAAATGAAAATGATCTCTGAATGGTTACAAATAGTGATGTACCAACTCGGAAAAACACAACTCGAGTTAATTGGATGGAAGAGTGAATGATTTTTACTAATTCATTCTCTCAGCTTCGCATCAATAGTTGAAAAAGAAAACAACTGTTATTTTTATGTTTCAATTCTTTCTTTTTTTTGTATTATTCATTCATAATGTATTGGGTAACAGAAGTAAGAAAGGAAATTTTTTTCGAAATCGACCCATTCATTTATATACTTGAGGCTTGAATTTTCATTTTCGAAAAAATATTTAGGCACGACCGGGCGTAAAATGCCACTTTATCGCCCTAGGCGTGTTAATAGCCCTCGCTATCGCTCAGGCTATTACTTACACCCTACGGTCCATAAAAGCCTATTTTACGCTCTTGATACATAAATAACTATTATATTCATGAACAATGACACTATGTGAATATAAAGCAGACATAATTATGAAGGTATATTCATGAGTATACGTATTAGTATCATAAAGAATATTTGTGCAGAAGTCAAATCAAGTTAGTATCTCGAGTCGACTGTCACTACTTTAAAATGATCTGTCAATATGTTTGTTTATTACATTTTCTTACATATTGATATTCTAGTCTTCAATAGGTTTCTGCTGTTAATAGATGAGCACAACATAGTTTTAAAACTTTTTTTTTTCAAAAACATTCCAATGCAAACAAAGCCAAATTAGATAAAATGATAGCACATCATTAACAGTATTATTTTAAAAAGCATGTTGACAAGAATGCTCCACGATTTTTTTATGATAAAGCAATTATTCCTCAACAATACCACAAGAAACCACCAACAAAAAATCAGATATATGATTTATTCGACTGGTTTTATGAAGCATTATTGTCTGTCTCACTTCGTATTGAAAATCATCGCATTGGACCGAATTTAGATACGAAACAGACAATCTGTCGTACCTGGATGGCCATTGTGCTAGAGGCGGAAGAAGACATGTTGGGAAGAAATACGTGACCAAGGCGGCCGCTCAACTCCTTTCCTCCCACCACCTAACACACACATACCAAGTCTCATTTGTTTTTATCCGAAATCCACTTTGGGTTATGTCTTCAGTGACGTTGTTGATTTTTTATTGGTTAATGGGCCCATTAGATTTTCTTCACCAGAAATATTGGTTACGTGCCATGCACATATCCATTATAAGGATTTTCCAAATTTTAGATTATTTTCTTCATAAAAACAGTATGGCATATTTTAACTATAACAAGAATTTGTCTTAAAACTATCCATACACAAAGTCTGAGAATAATTTTACAAGGAATTAACGTACATGATGATTTTATGATGAATATTATATTTTATTTCCAGGAACGTTTTGCCATCAGGAAGTTTACAATGAGTGCAAATTTTTTCAAATAATCGTTTTTTTTCCAAGAATGGTTTTGCACAATTAATATAAGAAATTGAAATGTTCCCAATGTATTATTCCAAGATTGTATTTTCATAACTGCAGTACAAAATTTGATTGATTATACCAGATACTACAGTCTGAAAGTCGAAATCATCAATTCTCAAATGGAAAAATAAATTCAACGACTTCACTGAAACCATTTTTTAATAAAAACCACTGACAACTCTGTAGCCCAACTAGAATTCGAGAATACGACCGGAAAACTACCATTCAATTCTAAAATATCAAGTATGAATAACACTGGTCAACAATTTTTATTTTATTTCTTGCGCATGGGTTTTATTTATTACATTTTGATTATGTAAACAAATATATATGTATATATAAAAATACATATGTATATACCGGGTGTGTCACAGTGGATGGAACATTAGAAGTATCTGGAGAACAGAAAGACATATCATTTCGAAAATTTGTTTGCGTGGATAATCAAACTTGCTCTATCCGTCTAAAATATTTTCAACAATACAGTGTTGCCGCTTGTATCAGAAAGTAGTAGCTACTTTGTTATTTCAAATGGAACACCTCGTATATCATACCATTTTTGGGATCCTTATAAGATTCCTCACAACTTTCCCACATAATTCCCTATACCTATCTGTGACGATTTTCGAGATAAAAATTATTTTGTCAAATTTTTGTGCAAAACCTGACCATTGAAAAATATAAATTTCTTCCCAATGCAAATTCACGAAATATTGCAATTCATGTTATAGCTGCATAAGACCATCAAGTATTCTGTCGAAAAACTGGATCTCAGTTTCAGCATACAGGGAGGCTCAGAAGTGAGTGGCTTTCGGGGCCTCATGAAAATGACTGAAACTCCGCTTTTTCAAATGGAACACCATGTATATTATCACTTATTCGAAAAGCTATAACACTTTCCATTTCAATTGAGTATACTTTCCCTATACCTATCTCGTACAGTTTGTTAGTTATGATCACTTATGTTATGAATTCGTCTTCAATAAAATAAATATTGGATATTGCTTTAGATAGTAGGCTATGAACTTCATTCTGACAGAGGATTAACATGTTATTCCTTCATTGTTATCCTGTATTTAAGTTGCATGGGTGTGAAAGTATTATGGCAGAAAATAATTACTCGAATGTGGTTTTGATGGATTTATTCATCATTTATGGTCAATGTAACAAGAATATCAGTAGAACATGCAGAGAGTTTAATGAAAAGTATGCTGATTTACCTCGAACGAATTCGAGAGAATTCATTAGATTGAAGAGAATTTTTCAAATGTTTTTGAAATCTTCCTAGATTCAATGATACGCACATGTTAGACTTCGATACTTTTAGTTTTTCATGATGATATAAGCATTTCAAAATTTCTCTTCAATCTAATGAATTCTCTCGAATTCGTTCGAGGTAAATCAGCATGCTTTTCATTAAACTCTCTGCATGTTCTACTGATATTCTTGTTACATTGACCATAAATGATAAATAAATCCATCAAAACCACATTCGAGTAATTATTTTCTGCCATAATACTTTCACACCCATGCAACTTAAATACAGGATAACAATGAAGGAATAACATGTTAATCCTCTGTCAGAATGAAGTTCATAGCCTTCTATCTAAAGCAATATCCAATATTTATTTTATTGAAGACGAATTCATAACATAAGTGATCATAACTAACAAACTGTACGAGATAGGTATAGGGAAAGTATACTCAATTGAAATGGAAAATGTTATAGCTTTTCGAATAAGTGATAATATACATGGTGTTCCGTTTGAAAAAACGGAGTTTCAGTCATTTTCATGAGGCCCCGAAAGCCACTCACTTCTGAGGCTCCCTGTATGCTGAAACTGAGATCCAGTTTTTCGACAGAATACTTGATGGTCTTATGCAGCTATAACCCAAATTGCAATATTTCGTGAATTTGCATTGGGAAGAAATTTATATTTTTCAATGGTCAGGTTTTGCACAAAAATTTTACAAAATAATTTTTATCTCGAAAATCGTCACAGATAGGTATAGGGAATTATGTAGGAAAGTTGTGAGGAATCTTATAAGGATCCCAAAAATGGTATAATATACGAGGTGTTCCATTTGAAATAACAAAGTAGCTACTACTTTCTGATACAAGCGGCAATACTGTATTGATGCAAATATTTTAGACGGATAGAGCAAGTTTGATTATTCACGCCCACAAATTTTCGAAATGATCTGTCTTCCTGTTCTCCAGATACTTCTAATGTTCCATCCACTGTGACACACCCTGTATATAAAAATATATATGTATATATAAAAATGTGATTGCAAATCAATAATATTTGCTTTTGAAGAAGCTATAGCAATGTGACCATTTTTAATTTTCGCGCCCAATTAATTTCTGCCTTTGCGCGGCAGCGCTGTCGAAAGAGAGGTAAGTTAATTTTTAAACATTTGAACTGTTTTTAAAACTATTGTAAGAATGAATTGTAAATTGATGTTAGGTGATCTTCAAGTAAACCATGTTCATGTCCATTATTTTGCGTATTTTCATTGATTTGAATTTTTGAAATTTGAAAGCAAATTCACGACTATTTTTTGTTTTTATTCTTATTGCTAAGTATGAAAAGAATATAACCCGTGTATAACCCGTGCGCAAACAGGCTGTACACCGGTGTAATGTATATATGGATGATTCTCAATCAGCCAAGTTTGACAATGACTAACATCAACTGACATAAAAAATTTGAAAATTATCAATGGACATAACTCACAAACGCTAATAACCACCCCAAGAAAATAATCCTAAATGACAATTCCCCTTTGTGATAGCTCAAATTAAATCTCTTTACAATGGTGATAAATATTGGTACATTTTATGAAGTCACGATCGATTCATTTCAAAAAAGGGATTGAAATAGAGAAGAGAATTTCTTCCTTCATTTGATAAATTGTTCAGAATGGGTCCAAGTACAAAATTCTTATTTCTTCCTCGAATAGTTCTATTTGCTATCGACACTTGCTTTATTGTCATTTTTTTAAACAACGATTCATACATTTCGAAATTCCAAACTGACATGATATATATACCGCAAACATGCACCTCTCGTAACCATCAAAATACTGCAAGTAACTTTCCGGTTCGCGAGGCTACAGAGAAGTTCCTCCAACTTACCTGGAACACCTGGTTGAGTTGATAGCTGGTCGGCACCAACACCGAACCGCCGCTTAAGTTCTGCTGCTGCTTTAACATCGACGTTTGTGGCCTAATCATCGCCTGCGTTTTGAATGTGACGTTGCCGCCCAACGAGGGGCGACCTCTGCCCCGACTGACAGCCGTCGGCGAGCCCTGCTGCTGCATCTTCGATAGAAACTGGTATTGCGACGACTTCGACATGGCTTGGTAAGCGGCCGCCGTCGCATTCAGGCCCTGCTGGCGTATCTTAGGCACTCGTGGTATTTTGGCAGGCGGTTCCCAATCTGTCCAAACGAAAGTAATATATTCAGCTCTTATCAAAGTATACAGATTCGGAAAAAAAACTTGGAGGTATAGAGATATCTGGAGAGTGTCAAAACTGTTTAAACAAGATTTGAATTTGCTGCCATGTAAGCAATTGAGCAACCCTAAATAACGAATCAACAGCTGACAGTTTAGGGTTGGTAAAAATGGAGCGCTATACGATAGAACAGCGCTTTACTTTTATTGAACAATATTCAACCGATAATGAGAGCTTGGCGGCCGCAGTTCGAAAATCATCATACAAAATAAGATCGGTGTTTCAACTGAACGCACAAACACAAGTCGGTGTTTCATTATGTGCTAGACAGTGGTGGAGACAACACTAGAAAATTCCATTGACATATGGAATAGGCCGCTTATGTTATTTATACAACCGCTGATGAGATACATATCGGCAAATGATTTGGATGATCTGAAACGAGAAATTATACAGTTGTGTTTTCAGGTAACAACAGTAACGCCAGCAGAACTAAATTGTTCAATAGATTTGAATCTTGTTAGGTCTAAATAGGTGATTCGTTTGAACATTTGATAAACTGAGACAAAAAAATATATACTTGTGCTTTCGAAAATGATATTTCGTTAATAACTGTCTTATTTGAAATTGAATTGAACACACATAATTCTATTTATTTTGTTAATTGTCGTATTTCTCATTATTTTTTCGCAAACAGACTATCCCGACAACTGCCAGCATAATATTGATGCAATGTCATGCTGCAATGCTCCAATGATCAATCTTCCAGAAGATTATCTCACCTATAGGCGGTTCCAGATTCCTATCAGGCTTGAACTTCTTCGTACAGGTAACCAAATGCCTGGAAAGCTTTCCCTTGCCGTTGTCCTCGAATGGACAATTCGGACACTGATGAAAGGCGGGCGCCCTTTCCAGGTGGCCTCTGACGGCGTGCTCCGCCTCCATGTGAAAGAGGATATCATGAGGGCTACGCACTTCGTAGGCGCAGAAGTTGCACTTGTACACGAAGTTCTTCATGTGGGGGGTCTCCAAGTGGTACGACATTGCCAGCGACGATTCCGTTTTGAAGTTGCAGAATTCGCATTTCTTCATGTCAAGCTTGAAGTGTTCGTTTTGGGGTTTGCACGTCTCCAGGTTCTTCACCAAAGACCTTTTGATGAAAATTACAATTTTTGTTTCATCACAAATTTTAAGGTTCAAGAAAAGTGCATTCATCTTATGCATTTATTCAACCTTACATCTGGACATGCATCTTTCACAAGTTTTGAAGTTTTCTTGTTTTGTGGATTCATGGATGTACATAGACTTGGGCGTTAAAAAAGAATGTAAGCTTACCAAAACCTGGATGAGAAAATGAGGATGACAATTTATGAATAGCATAGAACATAACGTGGAACTACATGAAACAGTATCGAAATCCAGATATTGAAATACGAACGTTCTATACCGAGTTTTGTGATGGACTATTTCAACAACAGTTTAGGTATACGTCAAGAGGTTGTATTTCCTAAGTTAACTTATCTAGTACAGTTTATGTACTGTGATTACTCCAACTCTCTAATAATTGAATCATTGTGCATAATAAAATGGATATTGCAATTTGAATCAAATGTTATCTCAAAAAAAAAAATCCATGATTCTATTTTAAAATTCTTCTACTTCAATAATCAATTTATGATCTGACAACATTCCATCTGTTGCTCAAGTGACGTAACCATGAATACAAAATTAACAAACTACATATTTTTATGTGAATAATACATCCCTGAAATAACTGCAATCCCTCATAGAGTCACATTGCAGTATTGTCAAAAGTACCACTGACAATAGAATGATTCGTAGAAATTGGTAATGCTTTATCCAAAAAAGAGTAGCTCATGAAACGAGTGTGAAAGCAGCCAAGAGTTCCAGCCACGAATTGAAGGTTGGACGCCCGGCCACCATAGGTAATTTTTTACCGCGGTCAACGAAAACCACATGGCTAGCCATAACATTTGTCCATATCAATGTGATTTTTCAGGTGGACGGTTGCTCTATGAATACCCCTTTATGCGCCTGATTTTCACTGGCAATATTTCATCCTCTATCATCCCCCCAAGTGTAGATCAATGATATTTTATAAATTTCTTGAAAATGTGAATTAATGTTTTTTTTGCTGAAAGGTGCTATTTGGGATGCTTGATAACCCCTTCATAATGCCTGATTTTGTCGGGCAATATTTCATCCCCTATCATCCCCCCAAGTGTAGATCAATAATAAATCATAACTTCCTTGAAAAAGTCATGAAATAATTTTCTTGGGTGAAAACTGTGAATAATGAGCAAAATCAGGCATTATCAAGGGGTTATCAAGCATTCCAAATAGAACCTTTTCACCCAAAAAAAAATTATTTCACGACATTTTCAAGGAAGTTATGAATTATTATTGATATACACTTGGGGGATGATATATTGCCAAAAAAATCAGGCACGTAAAGGGGTATTCATAGAGCAACCGTCGACCTGGAAAATCGCTTTGATATGGGCAGATGTGATGACTAGCCACGTGTTTTTCGTTGAACGCGGTAAAAATTGCCTATGGTGGGCGGCGATTCGTGGATGGAACTCATGGCTGCTTTCACACCAATGCTCATAAATATAATTTCTTTAAGAAAATCTCTACATGACAGAAGTTCTGCAGCTTTTGCTGGGATTTATTGTGTAAATAACTTTTCAATATCAATATGAATTTATCAATTTGAAGATTCACTAAATAAATGGAACATTATATCATTACAACTTAAACCTGTTTTCGATATCAATTAATCAATTTGGTGATTTACCAAATAAATAGAAAGTTATATGACTAGAGAACAAAAAAATACCTGATAGTCTTCTCTGTTTCTGGATTCGCCCCACCTTCCCTGCTATGCTTCCTCTTTTGCTGCTTCAACAAATCACTCTGCACAAATTCCTGCACTAGCCCGAACCCAATATTGATAAAGAACTTGCCCAGGGGACTGTCAAAGTACGAGTAAGGCTTCTTGGGGTCGTCCACCTCCTTCTTTGGTATGTAAGCAGGATCTTCCGATTTCCCCTCCTCGTCTCCCGACCCCTTCTCGCTCATTCTCTCCTGCATCTCCTCTTCCTTTTTCGAGCCACTCTCCTTTAGCTCCTTATGCATTCCATCGACAAACTCCTTGAAAACCTTCACAGGCGGTTTCTCGTAAACGTAGGGAACTATGAAAGAGGGAGCCTCTACAACGAACATGTCGTCCGTCAGGGTGGGGAGTAGCGGAGTAGTCACGGCGGGGGATATTGTAGCCGGGGTTATTTTGGCCGAAGGAGTATTGGCGATGCTGCTGGTGTTCAATGGGATGGGCGTTATGGTCGCCCGCATGTTGGGAGGGTACATGCCTTGGGCGGGCAAGGCCATAGGAAGGACAGCAGGGAAGGTGGACGAGTTAAGGGTGGTTTTGTTAACGGGAACGGGACCGCGGCCTGACAAAATAGAATTCGTGTCGATTATAACGAGCGTTGGCTCCTTTTTACCCTGAGTCGACGGACTATTTGATTTAGAGGCTATTTCTACCAGTCTTTTTGTGTTTTTTACCACTATGGCAGGAGGTTTACCTGCTGGTTTTGTACCCGCTGGTATCCTTTCCACCGTTACCGCATCGCTGCAGGCCAGAGGGTCTTGGGGGAGGACCTCCTCCACGTCCGACTCCTCGGATAGATGTGGAGACTCTTCTTTTTCACTTTCTTTGTCACTTTCAACATAGCTCTTGCTTTTGTTCAAGTTCCTCGAACTCCTCCGGGGAGCTATGTCTGGGTCCTCCGATTTTGTGTGTGATTTTTTTTTTGGACTATTGTCTAAATCGACAACTTCAGAAGTACCATTTTGTTTAGGTTCGTCAACTATCATCACGTCCCCATCTCCTTCACCACCAGAATCGTTGAGTTCAATTGGTTCTTCACTAACTTTTCTCTCCTCCTCATCATCATCAGAGTGAATTTCATGAACAACATCATCTTGGATCGCGGTTTTCTCACTAGCTTTGTCTTGTTTATCAGACGCTTCAGTAACATCATTGCTATCATCTTCACTACCTTTCACTTTTTCACTGTCTTTTGTTATCTCCATTTTCTCTTCAGCTACCACTTCTTTCTCCTTTGCTTCTTCACCAGACTCTTCCTGTTCCTCTGTTTGATCTTCGCTAACCTGGGTTTCTTGACTGCTTTCATCCTCGTTGACTGCTATAGAGGGGCTTTCAGATGTGACTGAGCTTACTTCATCTTCACCTGCGGTATTTTCATTTTCCTCATTGCAGTCATTACTATCTTCTGTCACACTTATATTTACTGGATTATCTTCTTTAGCTGCACATTCCTCCAATTCATCCACTTCCATTGATTCTGGTAAACTTGCTTTCTTGAGACTGTCCTGACTATCATTTTCCATATCAATGTCATTTGATAAATCACCATTGGTGATGATGCCACCTGTTGAAAGAATAGGGATATTATATGATGGTGTTGAAAGAATCTAAACAAAACTATACCATCATCCTTAGAATGCATTTCGTCTACCTCTCCCATTTCTGCCAAAGCTGCCATAGCCAATTACCTGTCAAATTACAAAAATATGTAAACACAGGATGTAGCAAGAATAATTGGAAAAAAATTTGTTTACTTGGTGGAACAGAAATATAATATCAGAGCAACCATTACTAGACATGAAATGTTATCCAGAAAAAACGTTGATGAATTTTCTTCACTCAGAGTAAAAGAAGTACTTTTCAATGATAGGTTTGAATACATTCTTCAAATGATAGCAAATATCACTTGAGTTTCACTTTTAAAATTGATTCAAGTATTAGTATTGTGCTGATTTGTTCTTCATAAATGTATGATACTTATTTCATAATTTTTGAGGATGCTTTGTTTACTATTATATTTTAAAGATGATTGAACGCAAAAATTTAAGAAAACTCAAGTAGATACCTAGCCAAATTAAATAACAGTTCAGATTTTTTCCTTTTTTCATTGTTATTCCACAGGAGGAAATAAAAACACTAATTATGAACAAAATTTACAGCACTCTGGTTCATGACATAGTGCGTTAACAACTTGCATAAAGCTTCAATTAATGTTCTTGAAGCATTAATAATTTGTGCAAAACTTCAAAAATGATACAGATAGCATTGAATTCCTTTTGAAGTTGTCTCCCAAACCTATCTAAACATAACCTATACCAAATGAAAATGCTGAAATTGGCACCATTTCAACAAAGAATCACATACTCCATGAGGGGAAGGGGGTATAGAATCTTTATTGAAAGTTTGCTAGTTCCGCCACTGTTGTATAGACAGGCTGAGGGGAAAAGATAACAAAATCAGGGCTAGCACTGACGCCAGACAATAGAAAAAAACTCGTTTTGTCTTTTACGATATTCTTCCGACCAACATGAAACACACATTACACTCATATTTACCATCAAACTATTAATTTTCTAATATTCCCGCCATGGCACATGGGATTTCACTAAGAAAAAGAAACAGAACATCTGCACCGCCAATAGCACTTTGTGACAATTGTCGTAAATACCCGAAGTAATGATTAACCCGCGATATTCAAAATTGTTAACACTAAAACTCAAAAAAACAAAGCAAACAGAGGGTCGCAGTTGGTTTTCTAGGTTTATTTATTGATCGAATTTATTGCTAAACAGGAGAGAAAACCAAACACACGTCGCTAACCCTCGACATCGCACTAGTCTGCCAATATGGCGTCTAACGGAACGTCACGTGACCGAACGTAATGACGTAGCTCTCTCTCCATCCCACAAAGTCTCAATTTTTTTTCGTTACGTAAGCCGAAACATAATTTTCCTCATAACTGAGAAAATCTATCGATTTCATATCAGAAAAAAAATTCTCAATGTGAAATGTAATCTCTAGAAATTCAATTCATCATCATAATATCATAAGGAATCCATGACTTGATTTCGTTCATTCAAATAAAAACATCGAAAGAAAAATAAAATGCAATTATTTCTCAAATAAGGTTTAATTTTCATCGTAGGCATAGGCGGAACACTCATTTGTTTCAAAATTATCTATTAATGGTGAATTCGATTGAGTAAGAAGATACTGATAATTAATATACAGGTTGTTTGAAAAACTTATGTTTCTAAAGACTGTTGGTAAATGAATTTTTACGTAAAATCCAATGGAAAATAAGGAAAAACCTGGTGAAAATTCAGTGTTTTCGCATTTTGTTTTTAGAATGAGGTCATTTCACGAGTATAAACATTCTTAGATACAAGGAAGATTGTACACCGCACCCGGCAAAAAAGTAAGCGTAGCGGCCTCCCCTCGAACGTAAAATGGTTTCGCCCAAACCTCATTTTGTTCATGTGTACTCTGTATCTAATAACTTTTCCACAACGCCTACCGATGGGTTCTCATATTTTCGCTATATTGTTGAGGTTTTTGGCAACATTGATTTTTCCAAAAAAAAAACTTATTGTAATATATAAATAAATAATTAATAGACTCAGCAACAAAGTGAAACGATGATTGCGAAAAAAAAAATGATGAGTCATCAACAGTTGTTGGGCAATATGTCATGATCTCCTGTATGAAGTAACTTAGCTAAATAAAATTTTACACGGTATATGCAGATGACGACTTTTTGTTTGTTTTTTATTTTTATGTTTTTTTCAATTCAATAATTCTTTCAATTTCACTAAGTAGGCAACCCAAATAATCTCACCTCAAACGATAGTTGATTCATGATATCATAGAAAAATTAGGTATTGAAAATTTTCGAATTTCGAAATTATTTTAGCTCAACTTTAGTGCTTATTGAAAAAAACATTTTGTTTCAAAACATTAACCGCAGTATATTTTATGCATTTTTATAATACAACATTGAAACTTGTAATTGAATAGTAGAAGAACAACTGCTCATTCCATACTTACTTATACCTGATCGGGACATTTTTCAAGTCCACCTGTATATGGTACTCGACATTGGTATTGATTTTCTGTTTCAAAAGGGGAACCTATACAATAAAAACAAAATTGCGATCACTTACCGAAGACTAGTCGTCGTTTTCTTCCTCGTCAAACGACAAAAGATTTTTGCTTTTCGACTTTTTCGATTTGCTTTTTGGTTTTTGAAGCTTTCCCTTAGAATAATCACTCTCCGTATTTCCCGTAGGTTTCGATTTGCGAGAGGATTTGAAGATTACGGGAATGTCCAAATCAGCTGCTTTTTCGTCAAGTTCTGGATAGAATATCAATTTCTTTTCAAAAAAAAAGTTTCGACACCAAAAATAAAATCTACCTTTATAATTATAATCAAGCGTTTAATCGATCACTTAGTATCTATTGCCAGTAATTGCTACTCGATTTGACAACATAAAGATTGAACTTTGGGAAGATTAAATTTTAGTCAACTAATGATATGAGGGCGAACATCAATGGATATATAAACAATCACAAAAGTATGTTATTTTATATACCAAAGGGAAATGTTTCAACTAGATTTCTAATAAGGAAAGTTCGCATATGTTCTGTGATATTAAAATCAAAATAATGTATAGTTTATTTTCTCGTTCCTTTGTACTTTGAATCTGTTGAAAAATATCGACAGTCGATATTTTCTCTTTCAATATTATATAAAGAAAATTTCCTCAAAGCGATTTCTGGTGGAAGCAACAAGTCACGAAGTGAAGCTGAAGAGTTTAACTCATGAAAATATTAATCTATCATAATCACCGGGAAAATGTGAATTGCAAAAACCATGTAAATTACCATTCAACTACAATTGATAATCGCAGAATACACGGTTCATAGAAGTGACAGTTTTTTTAGAGTAAAAAAATAATTAGCAAATCTCGCGTCAAATGTGAATTTCTATCGAGGTTTCAATTAATATGGCCGCCAAGAAAATTTTATCTGGTAGTCAAGCTGAGTCTGAGGCAAAATACCGTTCCGTATAATAGACCAAACCATTTTCACGAAAAGGTGGGTAAGCCTGCCTTTCCAAAGTCTTACAACGAGCTGAAATGATCACGTGGTCACAGTGATCACTTCTCGCTCCCCGTTAGCGGTTCGCCATAAGTACGACTCTGTCTCTGGAACGGTTGACGTGATGAAAAATAAATTACAAAACGCAATTCTCTCAACAATTTCCTTCAACACGCAGAAACAGACACCGATGAAATCATTATAATCAAATCGACTATAATAATTGAAAATATTTTTGCTATTTCAGTATTTTGATTAGGAAGTTTTTGCGCTCTTTTTAAGTTAATTGAACTTTTAAAGCTGTTCGCGGGTTTGCTTCGCGCCAATGTAAGGCGCATGCGTCAGCCGAAAAATGCCGAACGAGTAGAATCCCTACTTGGTTCACGATGATAATAGTAATGTCATCAAAAAATATCACGAAAAAAAAATTTCACTCTATCCGTTCTTGGCGTTCTTGGTGTCTAACCAATCAATACAGGCATTCAGGAAATTCCTAGAAGGCATGCTGAGAAGTACTGTTGGGAAAATTTGACTCACCTTTCTTTAACCTCTCTTGCTCTCTGGCAACTTCGTCAGCTGTTAAGTCTCCAGCTTTCAAGACAACTACAGTAGGTTGTTCTTCAGCGGTATCTTCGAAATCCTCGTCAGCGACGTCGCCGTAATCTTCACGCTAATAAATTTTCAAACAGACAATTACAGGGAACCTCCGAAAAAAGAACCTAACCTACTTTCGTATCTACTGTAGGACCTTCTTGATACCCCGCTTCCTTTTTTAGTTTTTTCAAGAAACTTGGTTCATCCGGTTTTATGTAAGCCACGTGTCTTTTTGACATCGCTTCATTGAGTGTTCAAATTTAATCGCGGTGAAGAATGAGAAAATCACCAAAACACAAGAACAGTGGAGCCACAACACGAAGCGAAATGCGGACTGATCACTGGATTCGAAACGCTCTCCACGGCATACGCTGATCTGCTGCACAGTGCACTCTGCTGCTTTCGCCCTTCTCGATTATTTTCTCTCCTATCCCTCGTTCATTTTGCTATAACGTCAACGACAACGTTAGATGATTTTCATTATTTTAGTCGCCCCAGAAGTCATAAGCGCATTAAGAAAGTCTTAATTCTGAGAAGTTTTTATCAAATGAGTCATCCATTTTCTAGGTACTTGTTTTTTTTTTGTTTTTTTGTTCTGGATTTGGTATATTTCATTCAATAAAAATATCCTACTTTTTAAATATACAGGTATCCGAAATTATGAGTTCAACAAAATAAATGTATAATTTTTGCTCAGAAAAATAATAATAAGAGTCAGCCTGTATAATTCGAGTTTTCAGTGTAGCCACGAACTTGTAGATTCAAACAACCAATTCAGAAATTCAACGCAAATAGAAATAGAATCATTGAAAACAGTTGGTAATTTTGATTTTAGGTACGTACATAATAAATCCTAAACGACATCATCAAATAAATAACAGTAATCTGTAATATTTTAACGACACCCCACATAAATTGTTTCAAAATTGTTATTTCTCACGAAGATCATAGATGAACTATAGTATTGGTTTATAATTTATATAGTTATTTTTTATTAAACAGTATCTATCACTGAATCCTGTTTCCTTCAGTTTTTGTAC
This sequence comes from Plagiodera versicolora, assembly GCA_037013635.1. NCBI lineage: Eukaryota > Metazoa > Arthropoda > Insecta > Coleoptera > Chrysomelidae > Plagiodera > Plagiodera versicolora. The sequence goes on along the minus strand of CM072991.1, from coordinate 1,433,423 downwards.
ATAGACAACCAACCTTACATATTCGTGAAATAAACTCATCTCTGACTTGTGGTGTCTGAAACCACGTCTGAAACTCACGTCAACTGTTAACCTTACATTTTGTGAATTTCTGACAGGTGTTTGATTTGTGGGTTCAAGTTATATTTACACTCTGTCAAAGTCGAAAGCATTTCTAGTATATTCGTTAAAATATTCCAGATTATTTTCTTCTGATCGTTATTGATTCATATCTCCACTATGGCAGGTGGCTTCACTGAATCTGCCTTCGTTAAAAAACTAGCGGAGTTGAATAATTCATCACAAAGTATTCAAACTCTGAGTTTGTGGCTGATCCACCATAGAAAACACTACAGCACAGTAGTTAAATTGTGGCTCAGGGAATTAATCAAAGGTAAAGATATTATGTCAACTAATCTTTTGTAAACACTGATAATACTCAAATTTTTTCAGCTAAAGAACACAAAAAGTTAACATTTATGTACCTTGCAAATGATGTAATTCAAAACAGCAGAAAGAAAGGCCCTGAGTATGGAACAGAGTTTGGATTGCACCTCAAGAAAGGCTTTGAACATATGTGTAAGTGTGACGAGAAAACAAAAAATAGCTTGGATAGGTTGCTGACAATTTGGAATGATCGAGGCATATATGATGGTGTATTAATCAGTGAATTGAAGAGAGCACTAGTATTGGGCCAAGAACCACCTGCCAAGAAATCAAAACCAAATGACCGAAAAAAAAGCCCAGTGAGAGAGAGGCGAAAGTCTGAGAATGAGAAAGTTGTAGAGGTACTAAATGTCTTAGAATTGGAAATGCATATAGAATTCAATTATTTTGTAGCATTCTGATGGTTCAATAGAAACATTTATTCATCTGAGTCCTCACACACCTGCAGGAGATCCACCAGAACCAGAAGAATTGATTAAAGCCATTCAGGATTTGGAATTGAACATTGCCTCATCCGATGAAGTTGTTAGAGAAAGAATTGCTAAATTACCCAGAGAAGTTTCTGAGGTATCTCTGATTTCCAAAATAGAGGGTAAGGTCTGAATTATGCAGGTGTTAGTTTTGCAATCAAAATTCAATATTATAGATAAGGATGCTGCTGAAAAATTAAGTTTACAAGTTGGAGAGGCTGTCCACCTGCTGAGCCAGTATAATAATAGGTTATCTGCTGAAATGGAACACAGAAAGAAGCTGAGTGTCATGATGAGAGATTTCTTACATGTTCAAGAAGAGTTACTAGCACAGGCTGAAAGAAACTTGGAGGTAGGAGTTTAATTTTAGTAAACTTCTAGTTTCTCATGATTTAATATTCCAGGAGTATCAAGAAAAATTATTGAAAGTATTTAGTGTGAGAACCGAACTCCACAACCACATCAGGAATTTACCAGATCTGACACAGCTACCAAATGTTACAGATGGATTGGCCCCTTTACCTTCTGCAGAACATCTTTTTATGCAGTGAATTCATAGTGTTAGTGATTGATATCATGCAATGTGTTGAGGGCACATTTTATTGTTCTGGTGATTTAATCAAAGATGTATTTTAATGTTTGGTGCTGTTTCGAATTTTATCTAAGAACCAATGTAAGTGAAAATGTTTCTCACCTACCTAATTGTGGAAAATTAATACATATTGTTTTGTGTTGAGAATGTGTGAATTTCAAAGGTAGTTATGTTAGGACCAGTCAATTCAGTAGTGGAACTACCAATACTTATAACTGAGGCACATGTTTTGTGGATTTCATTGCTCATTTGATGTTCTTTGGTGTTTTCCAAATCAACCAAGATTACAGTTCTTATTAGTTTTCAAATTACCATCTTACCTAGATCTCAGTTGAATAGAGATCAGAAATTTGGGAATTTGTAGTAAAGAGGAGAGACACTTACATTATTATTTTAGTATAATAATCATCTATCTTTTTTGATATCCCAAGAATTGGATTTACTCTTATGTGGAAGACATACAGGGTGGACAAATTTCGATGTCTGTATAGTGAGACTAAACAACTATGAGGGTATGGAGGTAGCAACCTCCCTTGTTTTTCGAGATAACTTCACTGGCCAAAATAAAAATTGGCTATTGTCAATTGTATTTGGGTTATAAAAGTTAGATTTTTCATCACATACAAATATCATGGTTGTTAGTGAAGTTGTCCTTCAGGCATTTTTTACAATTAATCCAGTGGCGTCAAGAAATTTGAAAAAAAAACCTTTTAATTTCGAGTTATGACCCAAAGTAGTATTTTTTCAAATGGAAATCATAGTTTGCTATGGTTCAGATGAAAAATATTAATAATACTTCACTTACTACTAGGCGTTTGAATAATTTTATTCCAACTCTTGGAAATAGTCTCATCAGGTTGTATTCTCTCTGAAGAACAATTCATTGATAATTCAAAATATCACAATTGTTATCATTTTGAATGAGGCCTTATAACATAATATGCTATCCGTAATTTTCTCATGAGATTCATACTTGAAATTAAAAAAAAAAACGTAAATAGTAAAAAGTATTATTTACGCTATAGAAAAATAAAAAAATAATCCTCTTGAACTAAGCCATAGTCAATTATGATTTTAATTAAAAAAAGAAATAGATATTTAGGTCACGACTCGAAACTGAACAGCTTTTTCGTTTTGAAGGTCACGATATCGATTTTTTTTTTGTGAAGACGAAAGGCCAAAGTAATTTTTTTTCGCCAGTGACCTTATCCCGGAAAAAAAAGATAGAGGATACTATATACATTTTTTGTAACTCCAATAGTTATTGAGTTACATATACAATCTTTGAAATTTTCCCACTTTGTACAATGTTATATAAAGCCAAAAAGTGATCGGCCACCATTGAAACATTACAAATACAGTTAAAAAACACTTGAATTTTTTTAGTTTCTCATTCAGTTGGTATCATTCCAAATTCTAATTTAGTTTTCTGAAATTCAGAGTATTTAATGCTAAATATTATAATTGTCGAATTACAAAAAACAAATATGACAACTAAGAATTTTTTTATTGCCGTTTAACACTGCCACTGTAATGTTTTTTGAAAAAATGGAATTCTCTCATGAAAAGAATTAAATTTTAAGTTTTGAATAAATTTGATTCCTCCATCATAAATATTCTATACTATGTGAAGTTAACATTGCTAAAGCTAGTGCAGGTAATCAATTTTTGTAGATCAGTTTGAGAAAATTTTCGAGAAAGGAGCTTTTCTTTGTTGTTTTTAAATAAATTGTTGCAAAGTACTAGTGATTTTAATTTTAGGCTCAAACTTGATAATACCCTATTATATCTACAGTATAGTATATTAGGTATAAATTATATTAATTCGGTTGCCCACACCACTTGACAATGAAAGAAATAGCATTTGCAACGTTTGAATCGGGGGACATCTTGGCCCCCATGTTGAGCTTGGCCCAGGCGTCCTTGTTAGCTTGCAAATTCAACTTGGAAAAAGAAACCGGTTGTTTTCGAACCGGGTAACCAGTTACCAAACAAGGCTGTTCTCCAGGTCGAAGTGAAGATTCGAACAGATGTCTATCATCTTCTGGTAAGGTCTACAAAAGATATCCCCATAAGGAATACAAAAACATATTAATCAAGACCCAGCAAATATTTTATAGTTATTTCTCACTATACCTGACCAACTTTCTGATCCATACTTATCGCCAACACCCATTCCCGAATGCTGTCGTGTTCTTTCTCAGCATCAGCCAGGTAAAGTTGCTTGGGCAAAGGCACGTTCGAAGGGAAATCCGTTTGAATCAAATCCGAATGATCCACGAGCTGTCCTTCGCCTTCTTCAATGGCTTCGCACAAATCCAAGTAATGATTCAAAAAGACAAACGCTTCAGAAAGTCTGCCATCGTCTTTCATGTCCTTGCCTGGGCGAAAAAACACACGACCGCATCATTGACACATGCCACGTTATTATCACATCGAGAAGTTGAGTTCGTCTAATACAGGTTGTCCGTTTTTTGACTGTCACTGTATGGGAATCTCATTTATCTCAAGAGGTACTGAGTTGCTGAAATGATGGTAAGGTTGCTTTTGTGTTGAATAACACCGGTCTACAGCTTTTTTACGCACGGGTTATACATACGATATTTTTATTCTTTTCATACTTAGCAATAAGCATAAGAACACAAAATAGTTCTGAATTTGTTTTTATGTGTAAAAAATGGAAAAATTCAGATCCATGAATATACATAAAAAATGGACATAAAGAAGATTTATTAAAAGATCACCTAACATCAATTTACAGTTCATTCTCACAATAGTTTTGAAAAACAGTGCAAATGTTGAAAAATAAACAGTTTTACTTTTCTTACCTCTCTTTCGACAGCGCTAGCGCGCAAAGCTCGACATTAATTGGGCTCGAAAATTAAAAATGGTTACATTGCTATAACTTCTTTAAAAGCAAATATTATCGATTTGTAATCCGCATACCATTCTTGTACCTAAGATGATTTGAGTCAAAATTATTTTTTTAATGAAAAGGTGGTACAAAATTTAAAAAAATACCTTTCGCCTTGTGTTTCTTAAAGACAAGTCATACTTTTTCGGAATGTGATTTATTTTCGTTTCATCATTTATACAATGATGAATAAATGCAATCTTCATCACACATACGGGGTGTTTGTAACTGGTTATTGAAATAGCACACCAAATAAGAACTGTTTACTTATCTTACATCAAGGTTGTGATCCAAAATTTAGGATATCATAAGGAGTTTCTGAGAATAAATTGTCAATGTTGGGGTGCGTTTAGAGAACAGGCGTTTGACTTGCTGCCAGCCTTAGCGACAGAATGAAATTTCACTGCGTTGCCAAGCGTCATTCATTAAATCATGAGCAGACTGAAAAATAAGGACTATTCATAGCCCCATATGTTTTTCACTGGTTACTGAATCTATAACAACTATAGGTTTGTTCCAACACGTCTTAAAACCATCACGTTATCGTCACGCTCATGCGCAAATGATTTAAACTGTTCCAACCGAGAAGTGATCGTAATCTGACCATCATCTTTTTGTTCCAACCAAACTCGTGACCGTCCTCACCATGGTTTCAGGACGGTAATTTCGGTACATGCTCAAAATTGAAAACTGTTCCGAATCATGAGTATTGACATGCGCATTAAGAAACTCTTCTCCAAATAGGTTAGCCCAAGCTTTTTGTTAGGGTATTTATTCACGTTCATTTGTGTTAATGATAATTTCTTCCGTTCGAATTAAATAAGAAAAAATAAATATGAGTGACGATAGAGATACTGATTGTTTATACGAAACAAATGAAGACGATTTAGATTTTCAGTACAATGAAACGAGGGTCAAAAATCGTTGAATGTTCCATTTTCATGTTATTTAAATTATTGTAACGAAACATTATTCTTGAACAAAAGAATAATAAACTCCATCTTGTGTAGAACGTGGGTAGTCAAAAACCGTCAATAAAACCGATCCAACCCTCGAATGTTTTTGTACCGTCACGAAACTATTCAATGTTCGCGCATGCGAACTAAACGAAACCGAAACGGCCACAAAACAGTTTCAAAACCATACAGAAATGTTTGTTGGAACAAACCTTATAACAACTATGGGGTTTTCATTTCATACATTTTTGCATAATACTTGTATAATTTTAGAAACGAAACTGAATGAAATATCCAGCAGAAGCCCCAAAAAAGTACAACTGGCAACTCTAACAGGCGCCGAGTAATAATACTTGGTTTTGAAGTCTCGCCAAATATAGGGGTTATAAAGTGAAGTGTTTTTCGGATATCACATGATATTTTAGAAACATATGCACTATTTTTTAACATTATATTTGATCTTTAAGCAGGGTGAAGCAAATTTATGATTTTGTAATCTCGCCTATTATTGTGTTGTTTTACACAAACTACACGCTACAATTCACTCTCACCTGCTTCGTAAAACGCTTTATCTGCAGGAATCAGATCGGTGTACCTGAGGAGGGCTGTGCTGATCTTAACTCCGATGGTTTTCAAAGAGGGCACCTGTCGGCAAGCCGTTCTGAGGGCGTAAAAATGGGCGATTAGAAGTAAACTTCTGAAATGTGTTTTCGTTTCGGAATTAACGTTCGAAGCCAATGCCAAACCAGTGTTCTGCAATCAAATTCAATTGTTGTATTTTCTACAGAGAATCAGTGTTCCCTATCCCAGTGGTCGGCAGGCAAAATCAACCAATGAGCCAAATATGGACATTACAACAATTGAAAAACATGGCAGCCATGCTTGTTTAGTGAACTTTGATTACATATAACTAGTACACTAAATAATAAAATTAAATTTCATACTTCTTAAAAATTTATTGATACGAACAATGTTCTTGATGCATCTCATTGGAAAATTTGATTGTCAGGTTTGTATGTTGATTCCAAGTTCTCATCGATGAGACGACTTCACTCAGTTCACTTTTGATAATGTTAGTGTTTGAAAAAGATTGTTTGCATATACAGGATGATTCACCTAATTTATTAGAGGTTTATGGAGAACTAACAGAGATATCAATGTGATATTTTGCAGCAGCTACAGCTCCTATTTCCCCAAAATATTTTCAATACGCTGTTACTTCCAGTTGGACCGGAAGTGATATCAACTTTGTTTTTTTAAATGGAACACATGAGACAAATGGGAGTATCTCCACATTTTTGTTGATATCTTTGTAAATATCCATTATAGCAATAAGGTATGCTCATACAAATCGATAGGAAATGAAATTGCATCGGATAGTTTGAAAATTTCATGGTCATTCCATTTGAAATTAGGAAGTTATTGGAATTTGAAATTTCCAAAAAGTAAATTGAAATATCAAACATCCTGTTGAATATTTCGTAAAACTGTTAAGGATACCTGATAGGATACTATTTCATTAATGTGTATACAGAGATTGAACTATCTATCATGAGGGTTAATACAGAGATAATATACATTAGTCCATCTGTCAAATTTTTCAATTTTTTCGAAAAAGACGCAATATCTCAAAAACAAATAACGACAGAGAAGCGATTCAAATTGCAACCGATCCATAATTTTGCGTAGAATTCGAAAATGTAAACAAAGTTGATATAACTTCTGGTCGAACCAGAAGTAACAGCGTATTGAAACTATTTTAGGGAAAGAGATCACATTGAGCTGCAACTGCCACAAAAGTTTCAAGTTGATATCTCTTTTAGTTCTCCATAAACTTCTAATGAGTGAGTTAGGTGAATCACCCTGTATATGTAGAACCGAAAAGGAGAAGAACAGCAACCCGAGCTGCCCTTCTCCTCCAGGTCATTCGAAGCAGACCAATTGTGTGGTGGACTAAGATTTCATCTGCTCGTTTCTAAAATCCATCAATTGCATTTTAAAGCTATCAACGTCAATTTCTACTCGGTTATCGCAGCATTAAGAGGATTTTTGACAAATGCTAAAGTTGCTCTGCTGTTTTCAAATTCCTGAAATCTCCTGGGAAATTTTTCCGTCATATTTGATATTATTGTTTCAAAATGGTGTTCATCAATAGGAAATTATTTTCTTGGCGGCGCCGACGTTTCAGCAGGCTCGGAAAGTAACACAATGCTTCCCTTTCAAAAGTGGATAATTTGTTTTCAAATAGTATTTTTTTTCTAACATCGAGAATATTAAATTAAAATATTATTGCGCCTCCCGTGGATATTTGTGCCAGAGCCTCACCTAAGGTGTACCAAAGAACCACATGCGGCCCTGGAGCTGCACTTTGCCGACCACTGCCCTATCCAATCTGAACCACTCAGTACTCACAATTTCGAACAGCATATGTCTCAAATCTTCCCACACCGAATAACAATCAGGACCGTCCAAATCATTCTGAGCGAATATCTCGCAGGCGATGTGATTGTAAATGTTGAAATTCTGCGGCATGGCCGGAGTCCCGTGCGTCGCGTACAAATTCAACGCCTCCACCACGAACCCATCCTTCAAGAGTTTGGCGGCGTACAAGGCGACGTACTTGTGCAACACCGGCGCATTGTGGGCCTTCGCCTTTTCGATGCACCTCGCCCACTGGCCTTGCTCGGCAAGGAGGTCCAAAGCCCCGATGATATCTGAAAAGGTATTTTTTCGGAGTTTTTTCATTTTCTTATCTGAATGCAAAATACCCCAAACATGTCAGGACTTTTAGTCGATTAGAGCAAAATTTATGAAGTTATGAGTATTTTTATGCCCTTGGAATTTTAATATATCTACCCAACCGTAGGTAAGTCGGGTTTTCTCCTAACTCAAGAACTACTTCACCGTTCCTTATGAAAAGTTGAACATTATTTCTGTTTATAATTCACGAAGTTTCGAAATTTTGTCGAATTTATATTGACAATTTCAAATAACAAATGAGTCATTGTTTTTCGACACACATTTTTTTCTCTTCAAAGTGTTGCAAATATGTGAACCCTCTTTGAAAATTTCAAATTCATAAAGTAGACGTACAGAAGTAAACGAAAATAAAAATGGGCTATCGTTTTTTTTCCAACGAAAGTTTGATTTCCCGACTCAACAATACACTCGAATATCGAAATTTTATTAGTTTTCTCTACATTACTGGATTGCACGTGCCTTCAGACTGTAGTAGCTATTCTCTCCTAACTTCACTAACAACCATGATATTTGTATTTACAAATATACAGGGTGTAATGTAAGTATGTGGCCAAACTCGAAGGGGTTATTCTTTGGGTAATTCTAAGACTAAAAGTGTATATAACCAAAGGTCCGGTAATGCTTCGTTTTCAAGATACAGGGTGGTAAATATCCTCTAGCCGATTTTGTTGAAATTCGGCAGTGTTATTTGGAGGAGTAAGAGGCTAGTTTAGCCCTTACTAGATTGAATCATCATGTCCAGTGGCGTCCCAGAAGGCACTTTAACCAATATATTTGACTAGAAAAATTTGCACCACTTGCATTTTTGTATTTTTTATGTTTATTCCTTCGTTCAATACCTACATTTATCTATCCTTTAAAAGAATTCACCTTTTTTTTTATAACAAATAATCCAAACCGACGAAATGGTGCTCACCACCGAGCGCCTCTTTTTGGAGGTCGTTCGGGACATCATCTGCAGAGGCGGTGCACATCAATATTTTGACACGAGTAATACACAATTATATTCTTCAAAGTGTGCTCTTTCAGGATTACTATCACTTGTACTTAATAAATAAAAGCTGTTACCACAAAAAAATCGTAAAAAACGTTATTTTTGAGCCTCGCAACTGCGTATAACCCCTTAAGTACCTTCCGGGACGCCACTGGACATGATGATTTCAATCTAGTGAGGGCTAAACTAGCCTCTTACTCCTCTAAATAACACTGCCGAATTTCAACAAAATCGGCTAGAGGATATTTACGAAAAAACTATTTCTATTGAAAATGTTGACACCCTGTATCTTGAAAACAAAGCATTACCGGACCTTTGGTTATATGAACTTTTAGTCTTAGAATCACTCGAAGAATCACCCCTTCGTGTTTGGCCACGTACTTACATTACACCCTGTATATAATCGAAACAAGTGTCTTCAGATTGTAAAAAAAAGTCTCCTAATTTCACTAACAACCAAGGTATTCGAATATGTCGAAAAATCGAACTTTTGTTCATAACAGAAGACGATAACTAATTTTTGTTTTCACCAGTGAAGTTATCTCGAAAAAAAAAAAGATCGGGGATGCCATCGTCATTTTTTCTGCCAGTAATATGTGTAATTTTCAGCCCTTACACCCTATGGGTGTCGGAATTTCCCTTCATCTTTCACTCCATGAACATCTTCCACAAACTTCTATCTCGTAAGTTACCCTCTACATAATACAGGGTGGGGCACCACATACGACACGTTCCCTGTAAACCAAATCATTGAATATTTCGGGAATTTCTTCTTTTCATTACCTGTATATTCATTGAGGCTGCAAAAGGAAATATTTCGTAGTATACAGGGTGGCTCAAAAAAGAGGTTTCAATTGGAGACTGAATAACATCGAAATGTATGGAAACCATCCCTTCCAATTCTGACCAAGCATTGAAGAGGTTTCAGGCTATTGATTCCGATAGAACCCGTTTCCCAATATCATACAGGACGTTCAAAATTCATTGTTACTTTTTTATAATTTCAAACGGAGATAACTTTGTTATTTTAAATAGAACACCCTGTATATTTTTTATCTGAATAATACAAAATTCGATTATCTTTCATTTTATATCGAGGTTCTCTATACCTAGCTTTAATAGATATTGGCATTTTCAAATAGTATAGTTATCGTTTCAATGCATTCTTTGAATCAAGAGAGCTGTGTAACGACATTTATTTGATTTGGTAACAGAATTCTCATTGATAGTTATTTTACTTCACTTCATCGAACTTTTACTGTTCACTAAAATGAAGTTTTTATTCAGATCCATATTCCGACCATAGTTCATTGAAGAGACAATTTTTTTATTATTCAACTGAAAAACTTCAACAAAACATGAAATACAAATGTATTCAATTCAAACTAGGTACTCGAAATTATGACTACAAAGAGCTACTCTTTCTATGGAAAACTGCCTAACATTTAATAACATTAGAGGCGACACTCTTCTAAAAGCAGCCCTTATTCTCTCCTTCATATTTTCCAATGTGGTTGGAGGAGTGTCGTCAATCCCATTTTTCAAATATCTCCATGAAAAAAATCAAGGCAAGTCAAATCTGCCGATCTCGCTGGCCAATTCCATGGTCCTCCCCTACCAATCCACCTTTGCGGAAAGCACATATTCAAAAATTGTTTACAGTGAATTTGAAATGGACATGGATCTGAATAACAGTGAAATGTTCGATCAAGTGAAGTATAATAACTGTCAATGAGAATTCTGATACCAAATCAAATAAATGTCGTTTCACGGCTCTCTTGATTCAAAGAATGCATTGAAATGATAACTACTATTTGAAAATGCCGATATCTTGAAAACTATTCAAGCTAGGTATAGGGAACCTCGATATAAAATGAAAGATAATCGAATTTTGTATCGTTCAGATCGAAAAAATACGGGGTGTTACATTTGAAATAACAAAGTTATGTTTGTTTGAAATTATAAAAAAGTGACAATGAATTTTGAACGTCCTGTATAATATGGAGAACGGGTTCTATCGGAATCAATAGCCTGAAATCTCTTTGATGCTTGGTCAGAATCGGAAGGGATGGTTTCCATACATTTCGATGTTATTCAGTCTCCAATTGAACCCTGCATTTTCAAAAAGAAAACAATAACTCGAAATCGGTTATAGTTAGGTACATGGTACCTCACATGAAATCGTATTATTTTTCCCGGAACTATCCAAAACTGCAACAAAATACCGGGTGTTCCATTCAAAAAAACACAACTTTGATATGTCACACTTTTTTGAGCCGCCCTGTATACTTCAAAATAATTTCCTCTTGCAGCCTCAATGAATATACAAATGATGAAAAGAAGAAATTTTCAAAATATTCAATGGTTTGGTTTACAGAGACCGTGTCGTATGTGGTGCCCCACCCTGTATATGTATAAACACCCTGTATGCACCTGAAAAAGGAACTTATTAGTGACATCCTGAGGTACTACCTGGGTGGTAAATATATACAGGGTATTTCTAAATTTGAAACAACGGAATAGGACAATTCTTCAGCTGATTTCTTGACCAAGACTCACCCACGTCGGCTAACAGTTCCACGTCCCCCTTTTTCATCAACCGGTCTTTGTATTTACTCTCCACGTAACTCTCGTATGCCGGTTCTAATTCCTTGGCAACCTTTCTAGCTTTGTTCCATTCCTCGGCAACGATAAAAGTATCGATCGCTTCTTTCATCATTTCCATGCTGACATAAAGTTGAGCAGCAACTGTATATTCTCCAATGTCTATCAACCTATAATATTCCTACTATCATATGGATTTCAAGTTTCAATCTCCACTCACCTAGGCGACAAAACTTTAATAACCTCTGAGGCATCGTCGCCGAACAAGAACTTGTTCACCATATCGGCAGCCCTCAGCAGAGCCCTTTTGACGATACCCGCCTCCGTTATGCTCGTGTTGACTTGCATGAGACAGTCGACGGCCTGCTTGTGCTGACCGGCGAGCGCCCACTCGTTGGCCCTCGACAGCAACGTCTCAATGTTGACGTCTGTCATTTTGTTGTGATGTGAGCTACTGTATTCCGATTGCATGGATGGGTAAAGATGCGGCAAGTAGTCTTTGCACACTCTCAGAGCGTCTATCCACATTTCTGATAGCGATGAAAAGGTTTATTAATTATAGTATATTTTTTTAAGCAGTATACTTCTAACAAGTAATGAAAATTTAATTGGTTGTGACGTAGCTGACAATATTCAGGCATTAATATTGTAATTATTTTCACGTACGAACACCAACAAACTATTTATTTCAACTATTTATATCGACAACGATTTAACCACGTCGCGTTCTATTCTTCAACTAACTCTAACGTTGTTTGGAAGCTTGATATTTATGTTTTACATCTGTTCTGGAATGTTCTAGAAGTGTCAGTCTTCTGTCACATCTTCTCATCTCTCTTCGTCAGACTGCTCACAGGATCTTCCATCTTCTTCTATTCCAGAATATTCGAGAGCTTCCAAACATGTGATACAGGGGGATTATTCAAGGTCGTCAGTTCCCCAATGAACCCATCACGACAATGTTGGATTCCATTACAATATTTATGACAACACTTTACATCGACTTCACAAGGATGCCAAATTTATTTGGAGAGAAATCTTTGGTCCGCTAATGAAGTTTGAGACGAAATAAATTTTTACAAATATTGAAAAATCAGTTAACCACAGTCAATAGCTATACAATTTTGGTGTATATATTTTATAAATCGAAAATATGTATCGTATCGAAACAATTTGAATGATAAACTCAATCTTATTTTCTGGTTCGGAATATCGTCTGGAAAAAGACAAGTAGCAACACTGCACTTTCTGGCTATCACAACTATCTTGCTTAAATAAATAGACAAGATTTGGTGCAGTTGGTAGGTTCGCAGAAATTACCTTCGCTTTTGTACTTTTGGACGATGAGTTCCGGCGCCTGCGCCCTCAACAGCAACACCTCGAACTCCGAGAATTGCTTGTCCTTGAAACATTGTGCGGCTTGCGCCTGAAGAACCTCAGGCACAGCATCGGGTAGATGTTTTTCCGCGATTCTCAAAGCGTGCATCCAGTTCTGAGCGTGAACGTACATCAAGATAGCTTCCTTCGGTTTACCGGCTTGGATGAATTCCGATTCAGCCTCGGTGTATTTTCCGTCGTCTTCCAATGCCATCGCGTATTTCAAGTGAACTTCGTTGATCTAAGGAAATTGAAATGCAACGCATGTAATTCTTTTCAGTTATCTCTGGAGTTGTATTAAAATTTCAACAATCGATCACTATACTGTGTGTATATTCAATTCGGATTTGAAGTTGTGGTGCCACGTCTGCAATATCAATGTCATTCAACCGATTTCATCTCATAAAGTCGGGACGTCAGTTATTTAGTTTTCACCGCATTGTGAGGCTTCTTTGTAAAATATTAGTAATTCTGAAGAATTCAAGTTTATACTTATATAACAGATAAGAACATCATCCCAAAGTGTTGGAATACCGAACCTTTTCTGTTTGTTTCAATTGTTTGTGTCGCACTTTGGGTCGTGTTTCGTATACATCTGTTTTTTATCTTCTTTTTTATCTCTTTTATTTTTAAATTCATTGAGAAGCCCTTACCTAAGAGGATGTCGATGGTTAGGGACTATACATTGTTGATCAGTCTTGTAACTCACTCGAGTTAGGATGAGTCTAGTCCAGTTTCAAACACTGGCATTTTATTTATTTATTTGAATACACCATTCAACAGCTGAAGCCTTTTACAGAATGGGAATAAGCAATAATTAACTGTATTACTGTATTACTTACACGCTACGGTCCATAAAAGCCTATTTTACGCCCTTGATACATAAATAACTATTATGTATCAATGGCGTAAAATGCATAAATAACTATATTATGTATCAAGGGCGTAAAATAGGCTTTTATGGACTGTAGCGTGTAAGTAATTATAACGCCTAGGTTCATAAAAGCATATTTCGCCCGAAATATATACAACATTTTATGCACGACCTGTAATCCTTTCAGACAATGGATGTATAGGACAAGTCAATGAATAGGTACGACAGTAATAACGAATAACATATTAAAATTCTCAGATAACGGGATCAAGAACACAATTTACCAGAATGTGGCATGTTAGCTTTAACCCAGTTCCTTATCTGCCAAAAAATCTCCTGTGCTGTAATAGCAATTGGACGTTAGTAAGAACTTGACTTTATTCTTGAATGAATTCTCGCCAAGCTGTTGGATGCTTTCTGGCAAATGATTGTAAAACTTCATTCCTTGATAAGTAGGGCACCCTTCGAATTTAACAGTTTTATGTGGTGGAATGCTTAAGAGGTCCCTATTTCTAGTGGGATAGTCATGGTAGTGAGAGTTTGTTTTGAGTTTTCCTATGTTGCCTCTAACATACAGCAGGCACTTCAATATAAACAGGCAAGGAAATGATAATATTCCGTAGGCAACAAAATGATGCTCACAAGATTCTTTAGGAGGCAAGCTGAACATGGTACGAATTATTCTTTTTTGCGTTACGAAAATTCTATGACTATTGACAGAGTTTCCCCAGAGGATAACATTATACGACATATATGACTATAAACAAGCGAATAATACACTGTCAGCAATGACTCCACTGGCAGAGAGAATCTTAAACGTATTATTGCGAATCTAGCTTTGTTCAGTTACTTACTCAGCATATCAACATGGTCCGCCCATCGAAGGGACCGATCGACATAGATACCTAGAAATTTGGTACTTTCCATAGATTTTACAGTTGCTCCATTCAAGGAGAACTATAGTACTTTTGTATTCGTGTGGGGAGTGAAATATGTGCATTCTGTTTTAGGAATATTCGCCATCAGACCATTCCGCGCACACCACCTGTTAAAACGTATCATCATTTGTTTTGTTGATTCAATCAATTCCTCGTATGTAGATGCTGTGACAGCTAAGGAAGTGTCATCTGCGAAAATAGCCAGAAGCCTGTCATCGACATGCTGAGGCATGTCGTTAATGAATAATAAAAATATCAGCGGCCCCAGCACTGACCCCTGAAGAACACCAATGATAGACACCTTCTTATCATATAGACAGTGACTCACCAGCAGCTCTCTGTCCCTCAGATAATCGTCAATCCCATTCAGAAAGGTTCCCCTGAACCCAACAACATATAATTTACTGTTAATAAAATTAAGATTTATGGAATCAATTGCTCGTGACATATCAAAAAAGAGTCCCGCCACTTGCTTACCATTGTCCAAGGCAGTATACACGAATTCAATCAAACTACATGCAGCTGTTTGAGTAGATTTCCCCTTCCCGAAGCCGTGCTGAACTTGGATAAGTAATTATACATCCTCTCATATATCAACCTTTCGATAACTTTCGAGAATATACTTAAGATGGATATCGGTATATAATTAGTTATTTCAGCAGGGTCACCCTTTTTGTAAATGGGGATGACAATTGCAGTTTTTAATACGGAAAGAAATTTTCCAGAGCATACCGAGAGATTTATCAAATATGCTAGGTGCTGGGCGAGCGATGAAATCACCTACTTCAGAATTTTGTTGGATATTTTCAAATATTAAACGTGATCCCCAAAAGATGATGATTTCCTTTTGTAAATTCCATAATCAAAATCTTCGTTCATCTTGGTCATTGATCAAAAACACTCAGTACATCATATTTCCTGTTCAATTTCTATAGAATGTAGAAATCATTCACCTTATGGAAATCATGAGATCAGCAAAATCATGCTATCGGATCTTTCGATGCAAGTCTCCGAACAAGTCGTAGGTGAATTGCTGATTAAGCATTTAGATTTGTATAAATATCGGGAATCATTCATTCAGAGTTATAAGCATTATTATCATTCAATAAATTCACTTCTCAAGAACTCGTGAGTTCTAGTAGAATTGAATTCATCCGTTTAATAAGCGACTTGGTCGGAAGTTCTGCCTCACGACAATGGTTTTCACCCCTCTTACGGCTTGGTTGGCCATTATGTAAGTTAGTACGGTAACGTTTTTTTTTATATTATTTTTATATATTTTTATGTTTCTTATGTTTGATCCTGAACCCTCGTTTTTTATATTAATAATAGCAAGTCATTTATTTGAGAATACATGTAATTGGGTGATAAGACAAAACTAAAAACCCCCTCGTATTGCCAAGCGAGTCTGAGTTGCGACAATATATTATCAGTGCCAGAGCCGCTACTACCCCTCAAATTTCTCACAACCATTACAACTTCATCTAGGCTAATTGGATAACAAAAAAATGTGTTATTGACCATAGGTGACACGGTGCAGTTCTTAGATCTCATGTCACCAAAATGCTTCAGCAGACTCCTCTCAGTAATATTAGCGAGGTAATCAACGAAGGCCTTCGCTTG
Source organism: Plagiodera versicolora (assembly GCA_037013635.1). Taxonomy (NCBI): domain Eukaryota; kingdom Metazoa; phylum Arthropoda; class Insecta; order Coleoptera; family Chrysomelidae; genus Plagiodera; species Plagiodera versicolora. The sequence goes on along the minus strand of CM072991.1, from coordinate 1,416,877 downwards.
GTCTTCTGGATCTGTAAAGCCCATGCCATCCACCTGCAAATTAATGCTTCTGTGGATTTTTACCCTACCTAAGTCCTGATTAACCAAATTCCATACGGTTTTGTTGATTATTATCGGAGTACCCTATTTTAACCTTATAGAAATTGAGCATCAGTTAGTAGTTTATTGTAATTATGTTTCGCTAATCTGTAAGTTTTTTCAGAATCACTAGTGTTGATGTTTTTGCACACCTAGTATGAGGTTTTAAGGTCTTGACTGGCCTTTCTAATACCAGGCGTGATCCAATTGTGAGCATTATTTGCTTTATTATTGTGTCTCAGTTTAAGGGGACAGTGATATTCCAACATGAATGGAAAAGTATTTGAGAAAGATTCGAAGGCAGTGTCGATATTATTCTTCGAGTACATATCAGTGAAGTCAGAACCGCACAGCGCCAGCGCCGTATTTAGTTTTTCTATATTATTTTTGATAAATCCCTGTATTGTATTGATTGCTTCAGGTGTTGAACAGATATATTTTCACCAAGCCCGCATGTCAATGTCATAACTTTGTGGTCGCTGAAAGTCGCCTCATGCACGCCTGACTCATAACTCATCGAATCAATGTTTGTTAGAATATAATCTACCTTTGTTGCAGAAGTTGGTCCATTTTTATTTGTGAATACTCTGGTAGGCAACAGAGAGCTTACATTTAGATTATAACCTTGCAACAGATCTAGCAATAATTGTTTGTGTATTGAATCAACAAGATAATCAACATTAAGGTCCCCACAGAGAAAAATGTAATTATTTTCGCTAACTTTCTCTAGGAGTTGGTATAAATTGAATAGGAATACCTGGAAGTTAGCATCACTTGGTGGCCTGTATATACTTGGTACACAAATATTCTTAGCATTCAACATCAACTTTACACAACTAAATTCACAGATCATTTCTATAGAAAACATGGAAACATCTAGTATTTGCACACCATGGTTATTTTTGGCGTAAATGGCACAGACTCCATGGATATGGCTGGTGCGACAGAAATGAGTAATACCCAGGAGAGGTCATAAACTCAATATTGTCTTCGTTGCACCAGTGCTCCACGACACTAACAATATCCGGCTTTTCATGGTCGAGAAGAACATCGAACTTATTTAGTTTGTTAGTAATACTTTGGGCATTCAGATGAAGGAGCTTGAAGTAAGTTCTCTTCGCCTCCATATCGTTATGTAGATCCAAGCCTAAGATTTGACCTCGATCGTCTGTTTTCGATGAAATAAATGACGTACACACGCGTTTTTGGGCCAACTTGATGGATTGATTATTGAATCCATTTGATCTCTGGGAATGGATACCTTGAACGAAGAGTAGCTGTCAGGATACGATTGCAAGGGTTCGCATTCAACTCCTACAAAGGTAGGTGATAAGAATTTCAACAGATCGTCACTAGAAGTATATGGTTGTAGGTTATAAACGTGGAGATCAATATGTTTGACGACTCCTAAGACTGCTGTTTGTCTGGAAAAATTTCCAACCACTAGGTTACCTCTCGGTTTTTTTGGGATCTTTTATATTCAACCCTCGTCCATTTAAGCTGTTTATTCGTTTCATTTTGTTGACCTTCATTACTCGCAGATGGATGACTTTCAATATTCGCATATTCGTCACAGAGTAATCTTGTTTTAGTTTCCAAGATGGCTTTGTTGACTTCTTTACATTGTCTCCAGTCGCCTCCACCGAGGTCCCCCTAGACATTGGTGGCGCCGCTGAACCTAGATTCCCAGATGAGATTGTTTCCTTGTTATTAGCTTTTTTTTCTGGCATATGACTTTTTTGTACGTTCTGTTTTTGTTTGGTGATAGCCAAATGCTCGGTTAATATTTTTATTTTCTCCTTCAGTTCCGAGATAATAATGTCTGAACTCGTCTTGCCAATAGCATCAAAGAATGCATTGTCAACATCGTCCCTGTCAGTTGGATCGTCTGGTTGTTCGCAGTATTTCACAAAGTTGTTATCAATAATGTCACATTTCAAGTATTTTGCACAACTGAAAGTAAGATTCACAAGAAACACATTGAACAAAGTTGGCAACTTTACTTTTGCACTTTTTGCACTGTGCCCGATACAGTATGATTGACGGAGCGTGTTTCACTTGCCATGGTTGGTATAAGAACGGTGTATTGATCATTAACAATTTCGGAATCCCAGATATCATGAGTGAGCCAAGTCTCTGTCAAACATATTACGTCGAACTCATTCTGGGCAATACTACCGTAAATGGCGTTCGTAGACCCCTGACATTCTGGTAATAACATGTCTAATGACCAGCTGTATTGGAGGCTGAAGAACTCATGGACAACATTTCATGCTGTAATTGCTACTTGATGACAAAGGTGGATGCCTTAAGATGGTCCAACCTTTTTTTATAAATTGGACAGCTTACAGTATCCCATACAGCATGGTCAGCATCCGTGAGCTTGGCATTAGTACAGTTTATACACTTCCGAATGGAACTGGTACATTCATTCAAGGAATGGTGACCGGAACATTTCGGACATATAAAATTTTTATGCATGCACTTAGAATGTCCATGATTGAAACCACTACACTTATAACAAATCCTGATGTCTGTTGCATCGTAGACGGTACAGACATCATAATTGATACAAAATTTTCCACGTTCCATCACGCGAACATAGGTAGCTGCATCTAATTCCACAAGAGCTTGAAAGATGTTAGGATTTTTTTTTGTTGACCATATTTTCAAAATTTTCGAATGGGTATCATCAGAAAAAAACATATTTTGCCCTTTAAAATATTTGATCAAATCTTCAGAGGGGTAGCTTTCCATAAGACCAACAATTTTGACATTGTGGAAAAATCTTTTAACATCCGAAATGTTGTACTGAGCAGAGAGTTTTTCAGTGGCAACTCTCCTGAAGTTCCTCCTGAGAATTCCACCATCCTTCATCTGTTTAATATGTGATACTTCGACATTTAGGTTAACAGGATCGATATTTTTCATAATGTCAAGCTTAGTTTCAGAGTTGGACTGCTCAGTATCCTTTGGCTTGACCACGACCATTGACTTAGATTTAACGAAGTTTGAATAAGTTGGAGTAATATCCGAAACTTCAGGTGAAAAAACAATTTTAGAAAAACTATCATTAGCTTTCTCAGAAATCTTGCTCATCAAGTCATTGAACATTGTTTCAAATTCACCATTTCAACATTCAACATTTTATTTAGTTTCTCATCAAACGAGTTTTTATTCCGAATTTTATGACAGTCCGAGCAATACCAGCAAAAACCAGGGGATTTCAAACGGCAAAAACTCGGCGGAGACTCCAACACATGTTGCCTTGAAAGTTTTCAAAGCCCAGAACAGGTGATACTCGGCGATTTGCGACGATCGAAAATTACATTGCAGTGTCCACACGTTGACATCTTTCAATCATAACCCTGATGTAGATAACCAGAGGAGAATATCACTTATGGGAATTGATTAGTCACAGTTTATCCAGCAGGTATTGTGGAATTCACAGTATTCGGCACTAAGAAACGTCTTATAAATGAAGTGAACTGGGAAGCACATACACTCACGTCATACCACGAGCACAGCGACGATTGATAATGTTTATAGTCTGAATATTCAGATAAATTACAACCGAACAAAAAATAAATACAGTACACTCAGATTATAATCGAAATGTTTACTTCAAATCAAACCAAGTCGTGCACGGTGATCCAAGTTTCGGCAAATAAAATTACGGGTTATGAGCGCGCCTGAAAGTATAACTGGGGGCATCGCATGACATGAACATGACACCCAGTCAATATTATCAGTTAATATTTGCAGGAAAATATCGAAGCGTTTCAAAAGTAGATCCAACTTCGATAGCGATTTTGAAACTTTTAAACCTCCCAAAAATCAGGTTCTTGGAAGTGAATCCTGCATTATCCTAAAAAATGAAAAAAAAAACAGTTCAGACGTACAGGGTGCGCCAGAGAAACTTATTTATTTGAAAGGTCAATAGAAAAAAAAAGTACTTCAGTTATTTTTTATTTTTTTTTTATTTGAGAATACAATATCCCATTTTTTTATGCAGTCTTAAAAATGACATCGGATAAATGGCGACTCCCATTGCGCATACACTGATGAAGTCGATTTTTGAAATTCGTATCCACCCTTCGTAGCATATCAATCGGTATGTTGGCAATGGCGTCGCGAATGTTGTTCTTGAGGTGTGCTATGGTCCGTGGTCGATCGACATAAACCAGGGATTTCAAATAACCCCATAAAAAGAAACCGCATTGAGTTAAATCTGGAGAGCGTGCCGGCCATTGGAGATCGCCTCTGAGAGAGATGAGGCGGTCGGGGAAATGTTGTCGCAACAAATTCATTGAGTCTCGTGCTGTGTGTGCTGTGGCTCCATCTTGCTGAAACCACACGTTCCTAACGTTCATTTCTTCGAGTCTTGGAAGAAAAAAATCCTCGATCATAATCCTGTAACGAGTTCCATTCACGGTAACTGCGCTTTCGTTTTCTTCAAAAAAATAAGGTCCAATTATTCCCATTACCGACATCGCACACCAGACAGTAACTCGCTCACAATTAAGTGGCTTCTGGTGAAACTCACGCGGATTTACATCACACCAATAACGCATGTTTTGCTTGTTGACGCAGCCGGAAATGTGGAAGTGAGCCTCGTCACTGAAAAAAAACGACCGCGTCTTCAGGCAGGTTGTCAATCAGCATTTCACATGCATTTTGACGGGCAACAAAATCGCGTTCAGTTAATTCTTGCACAGCCAATTTATAGGGATGAAATTGAAGGTCTTCATGGAGAATTCGTCGAACAGTGGTATCAGGAATTCCCATAGCAGCTGCGTGTTTGCGAGCCGAACGCCGCGCCGGGGAGAACACACAACTGACTGCCTCACTCTTTCGATATTTTCCGGAGTTCTGATGGTCCGTTGAAGTCCATTTCTGGGTTTAGCGACACTTCCACACTCCCGAAACGAGTTAACCTACGACAGAATCGAATTACGGCCAGGAACGAGTCTGTGAGGAGGAATTTCAAAGCGAGCGCGGAAGGCACGTTGCGTAGCAACAAGTGAGCGACCGTTAGAAAAGAAGCTCTCAACTGCGAAGGCCCGCTGCTCTCTAGACCAGAGCATGATGGCAACTGACTGGAGAGAGAAACAAACTTGGGAACTTCCCCCTCCAGATGCGCCCCCTCTTGCCCCTCTACCCGCCCAACTCACCGCGCGGGAATTTTTTCAAATAAGTAAGTTTCTCTGGCGCACCCTGTACATATAGTGCCAACTACCATTTAATTTTTTTAATGGCTAGGAGGGTACCCAGTTAACACAAACATCTATGGGATGTCGCATTCGTGTCAGTCTATGTATTATAGCAAATCACAATCATACATCACCGACATTGCCACGGGATTCCTAATGTGAGAAATTGTTCACATTTTTCGTCTCGTTTTGTTGGATCTGAGATCTATCTGGTGATGAATTAGTGAAGTACTTAACATAACAGAGACATTTATATGAATCGAAAATTCCAGTCGTTGAGAATAAAAATACATGTATTTTTTTCGAATTTGTGAATCAACATCTCATGGGAATTCATTTGCTTACTTGGAAGAAAATATCACTTTTTAAAACTTTTAAACTCGATACGAAAATAGGTTCGTACTATGGGGCGGGGGGTGGTTTTGTTTAGAAAACGAATTTTTGATGTTTTTGTGAAACGTTTTTTTTTTGCAGGAATCTATAACCGAAGAATATTCCTTAGAAAAGTGGTTATTGGATACTTTTTATGATTGAAACATTTTGGTCATTCAAAATGTTATTATTTCTAAAAAACTGATAAAATTATTTCCTAACAAAGTAAAATTAATATACTACCTACGCCCCTAGGTCTGATAAAATTATTCATTTGATCAAAAAACTTCGTTAACTTCTCATTTGAAATAAAACAGCTATACTACGCATGCGCACCATTAATTATAACATCCACCAATCATCGCATCGTTATGAGTTAATAATCCTATACTCTCATTGGCTGATGGTCGAGGGAGGTTCACTTTGTGTCACGTGTCATCTTACTGTGTCCAAATTATATTGATTAAATTATATTTATTTCCCAAAAAGTCGTATTAATCTACTACCTACGCCCCTAGGACTGCTTGATTTCATTAAGAAGCTGCATTAAATACGCATTCAAAATGAAACAGCTATACTGCGCTTGCGCACCACTAATTATACGTCTACCAATTACGGCATCATTCTGAGTTAATCCTGCACTCCCATTGGCTGCTGGTAAGGGGTGGTTTACTTCAAATGGTGTGACATCTTTCTGAGTCTTCATTCTGATCACTTCAAGTGCACTGAGTGGTACATTGAAAACTTCTGTTAATTAAATAAAAATATAATTTTTTCAAAGATTTTTGAAAAATGGCAATAACTGCAAGGAAGAACGAACAACAACCCTCCCACAGGTAATAAATTGAGAATTCTGTAATTTATTTCATTTTTCTGTTAGTATTTTTTTCTTAGTGTGAGTTATTGAACTATTTATTTTTGTTACAGCAACGGCAAGACGGTCGACCCGACCAAAGCCACTGTCAAGCCCGGCAAAATCTTCGTGAGAGGTTTGACAGCCGATCTGACAGACGACGATATCAAGGCCTACTTCGCCCAATTTGGAAAGGTACTAGAATGGGATTTTCTGTTCGACAACACCTTGAACCGGAGGTGCGATTTCTGCTACGTCACTTTCGAGTCTGAGAAAACTGTAAATGATTTGTTCAAGATGATGTACCACAGTATCTTAGGTACCCAAGTGAAAATTCTCCGAGTCAATTGTGTTTATAAACTGTTTTGATTTGTAGAATATAAATAAATATTGTACATAGCAATTTCTTAGCCAATATTTTGTTTTGATATTTTCAATACATTTTCATGACAAAATCATTTTTTGTATTGATATTTCAATTCTTCAAATCTGTATCACATTTCCATTAATTTTTATATGCCCTTTTAAAAATAAGAATGGCCTTTGTTACAATTTTTTTTCCATTATGTGGTTCGGATTCCACTATAAACTGTAGGGCCCGCCCTTCTTCACCCCGCACAAGTTTAGACTTATGGGGAGTTGGTTGAAAAACCAAACTTTGAAGAGGTGAAAACATTTACATTTAACGCCGATTCTCATTAGGCGGTGCGGAGAAGCGCGATGCCTCATTGTGCGAACCGGCATTTTGTACAGGCTATTCTCATCTAAGCGGCGTTTGGTAGCAGCCGCGGTGTTCAAGCAACGCGGTGTATTTCGAGTTTTTGAAATTAGTAACATAGCCCTCCAGAGCTCGCAGGCTACCCGAAAATGCTTTCGGACTTATGTGTCAAAAGTTTAGAGTTTTTTTAAATAATGTACAATTTCATCAAAAAAAAAATCAGCCATTAATATTCAAGTATTTTTAAAGGTCAATAACGGAAATTAAAGGAGGGGATAAGGTTAACCATCCGCACTATAGTTATTCAATAAGATCTGATACTAACTTTGGTGGGCAAATTCTTGCACAGCTGGAACGCGAACTCGAACTGGTAAGTTTCGCAGGCGTAATTGACGCACAGCTCCAAAACGCCATACTTGTTGAGCAATTTGACGGCCGAATCGACGGGCAGGGTTCGCGCCCACAAGAAAGCGACTTGATTGGCGGCAGCGACGCCTCCGTTTTGTTTGGCCACCCTGTAGGCCTCCTCCCACATGCCCAGCGTGCGGTACATATTCATAGCCGCCTTCCATTCGTCCACGGCGAGGTAGTGGATTTCTGCAGCTCGGTATTTTCCCTGGCTTTCTAGCTGTTGGCCCAGGTGGAGGTGGGTGGTTTGTAAGAGGTTGGGATGGTATTTTTCTACCAATCTGATCTGAGGAAAATGTTGATAAATGTTGAAAAACTTTTATTAACAATCAGAATTATTCATATAGTTTCTGCTTTTTACCGCATAGTCGAATTATCAGACAACGCCAGTTACATGGTGTTCTTTATCACTAACATGCAAAAACTCTTTGATACTTGATACTTATTCAAGAATCAAGATCTTCTTATGAGATTTGTTCACATACAACAATAACTCAATCAATAAATCCACCTACCAAATATCTCATCACTCCTAGGTAGCATTTACGACATTTTAGTTGAATTTATTGTAGAAACTAGAACTGAAATTTCAAATTCTTCGAAAAAATTACGTTACACCAAATATAATGGATAAAACGATTCCAAAATGAACAAATGGAATAACACTAAAATATGCACAATTTCAATTACATGATCGGATTTTCTGTGGCTATTTTTTTAACAAAATATTAATTTTTCATTCAACTATTCATGTGAATAAATGTATAATTTTTTATAGAACAAATACATCATCAAGTATTTAATAAAAAGGTTATTTTCAAGAGAACAGAAGTCAAAATTCGTTGCTTATTAAAATGTTGGTAAGTAACACAATAATATTGATACGGATGAGATGAAATACGATTATTTACACCTACTGTGCTTGACAGCAAACTATTTCGTTCTTTTTGACCTGCTTTCATCGCGAAAACAAAAATGTTGAAGTTGTCACCAACCACCAGCGCCAGAATGACATTTTACAGCGTTGCCTAGCGGTGAAAGTGATCAGGTCAAGAAAGCAAGTATAGCACATACATTAACGTGGATATCATTCAAGAATCATAAAATAAATACAGCTCGTATACATAATTTTCTATCACTAAAGTTGATATTAGGTCTAGTAAAAAACATTATTTTTGCATTCAGAATAATCCAATTCAGGTTAAATATGCACCGTTTTGTTAGATAACTTGTTGCCTTAAACAGCGTGGTGCATCTTTGACATCAAAGTATCGAAACGAAATCGACTAAACCAAAATTGTGCATGATAAGATGTTACAGTATCAGGATCACTAACACTATTCGCATTTTCAGCTATCTGACTGAGCGTATATTCTCCTTGCTGTTATCCATCTTCGACACATACTCAGTACGTACTAGTACGAGAGATAGACTGAATAGGACAGTTCAATCTAGTCGTTTCAGTTCAGTTTTATCTACCAAAAGGCGTGACTTTCAATGGCACGAATTACATCAACAACGGGCCTGAATTCAAATTTATTCTTTCTGTTTAGCCATATAGGTTCTTTGAAAATCATAAAATTTGCATCAACAACCATGTATGTGCTTAATATGTGAAAGTACTTGATCTTCAGAATTTTAAGAATAGGTCAAGCAAATTTGAAAGAACCTATTTATTTTTCAAAATATATGTTGAAGAAATGTTCTTTTTTACTTTATACAAACATAAAATATATTTTACTTTTTTTCAGTTTATCTTTTACCACTAGTCATTCTTCCTTTGGTATTCCAGATTTTTTCAATTATTTGTTGGTTTCTAAAGTTCATGCTCTCTATTGTTCACATAATCTGCCTACTAATTACGTATACACAATTTAGCTTTATAGAAAGGAACACGTAAAATCACAGTATACATTAACCACAGTAAGAAAATCGAATGGCAATAAAAAACGAGAGGTCCGACAGTGACGTCACGAACATCTGCCCCTCTTATCCTTCGCACCGCGAAATGAACCATCCTGTTAAGTCTATCATACTAGCGAAATCTCATCTTTCTAATATGCATAATCTAATCGCATTTATACAACGCAACGTGAGTTACCGATCACTGAAGCCATCTACTGCAAAAATAATTGTTTCCTTACTAGACCTCTTATTAAACTGATTTTTCATCGGATCAATGAGTTCGATTCAGCCTATTGATGGAAATAAGAAATTGTCTACAAATAGAGTTCGACTAACATTTCGTTCTGTCGAGCTCAGCATAAATTTGACACATTCTTTTCATATAATTATTATTATTACGCACAATTTAGAGTTCAACTCACCATATTATCATATTGCTCCACCCTTTTATACATGGCGATAGCTAAATCCGGCGAATCAACCGACAAGTACAATTTCTCGGCCTCCCTGTATTTACCGGCCACTTCCAGCTGTTCAGCGTGCTTTACGTACATGTCGGACACCTCTTCGGCATCCAAATATTTCGAGGCGATCGAATGCGCCTTTTCCCATTGGCCAGCATCATTGTACATGTCCACGGCCTCCTTGTACATGCCACAAGCTGAAAAAAGTTTTTCCGCTGTCGAATAGTCCTGAAAAATTAATAATTCAATGTTGTCAATAAAGAAGGAGAACAAGAAAGGACAATCGAGCGAAAACGAGAAGAAGGGTAGTGAAGGCAAAAAGAAGAAGAAAGAAAAGAAGGGCAAACAGGGCACACAGAAAATAACTGTCCAATAAATTATCCAAAAGAGTTTTGGGCCACTTAAATACCCTAGACATTCATTACAAAATACATTTTCTTGTAGCATGCATTTTTATCAACCCTGAACAATTATGCGTTTTTTATTTTTTGTTAAAAAAATATGAATGAATTATTATAATAATGCTTATACAAATCGAATTTAAAGTCGAATTTAAAGCCAATTGAAATGAGGAAGTTATTTGAAGATCTCAAAAAGTAAATTGAAATATCGAACACCCTGCTGAACACAGTTAGGGAGAACTGATATGATACTCTTTCATTGATGTGTATACAGAGATTGAAATTCTGTCATGAAAGTTGGAGATGCAGACATTTAAGTTCTTCGGTCCATTTGTGAAGATTTTTTTTTATGGAATATCGTTAAAACAAATCACTATAAAGGAGTGATTCGTAATGCAACAGATCCAGAATTCTACGTAGAATTCGAAAATGTAAAAATGTAACTGACAATTTGAAAAAAAAATTGATAGAAGTGATAGTGTGTGGAATCACGATTGTTTTGAATTAATCAAATCCATATTGTCATTCTGAGTAATACATTGTTATCATTTATATACCGGGTGTCTCAACAGTGCGAATTTGGTAATAGGGTCATCATTTCACTGCACACTATACCAAAAGGTTCGAACTTTAATGAAAACCATTTTTTTTTCAGTTTTAAATATTGCAGAATCATATAATGTCATACATCGTTGTATTAGTAATGAAATATGTTATTCAATACTGGGTATTTTCTTTTCACGAGCCATATATAAAAAAATAAAGTTGATGGTGGTTTCTCCGAATCGAAACGTCGTACGGAAAATCTCTCAACGCTGTTTTATAGGGATTGAAAAATGGCAATGAGAAAGTGTCTTTTGTTTTCTTATATCTGTTCAAATAAGGTCAGAAAAAAATCAAAACGAATTCGGCAAATTTAGTTTTTCCAGGCATATCTCGCAACTAATTGGAATTTTAAAACTTTCTGAACGGTGCATTGTTAGACTTGAAATGCGCAACTTTTCTCTGATTCACCCATCTCCGTATCTCATATGGTTACCGAGATCCCCATGATAGACATCCATATCTTGGACACAAACAAATCATTTAACCAAAAGATTTGGGAAGGAGGTATGGAGGAAAGCGAAACAAAGAGAAAATTCGAACTTTTCATGTTTCCACGAACCTTGACGCTGGAAAAATGGTTCGCAATCACGACGTAGTACTTCTGGACGGTTTCAGGATCGCCGATGACTCTCACGATGTGCACGGCCTTTTTCCACTGTCTAGCACCGACAGCGGCATCTAGCGCCTTCAAGGTGCAACCTGCTTCAATGTAATGACTGATGGCGGCGTCCATTTGTTTACTTTCTACCAGACTATCGCCCCATTCTTCTTCGAACTGCACCACTTTGTCGGGGCTCACTTTTCTAGCTAGGTCGACTGCTTTGTTCCAAATCCTCCCTTGATTTGGAAACATTCGAAAGTCATTTTTAGATTCCATTATTTCAATGAATACCACCAATATTTAGTCAATATAATAATTTTAGTTTGTAACCATTCAGGAACCCTGACGATAAAAATTTGTAATTTCCCAGTGAATTTCTACCCCCTCCTACCTTTCCTGTAGCATTCCATGGCCAAATCAGGTTTATCCAGTTTCTCATAAATTTCTGCCGCTGCATCGTATAATTCCTGTTTCACCAATGACTTCAAAACACTCGCTATAAGAGTGTGATCGTTCAGCATTTGCGGCGACTTAGACAGCAGGTTCGGTACTCTCAACAGCTTATTAGATTTCATGTACATGTCCAGAGCTTGCTGATACTTGCCTTCTTTTTCTAGCACCTGTCCGACCTTCTCGTATTGACCACTCTGTAATAGTAAGGACATGTGCTCTTCTTTCAGGTCTTTCAAGTGTTCGTAGTTTCTATGTTCGGCCAATCTGGAAACACAAATACCGTATTGGCAGAGGCGGATTTACGGATTTGCCGCCTGTAGGCTATTCAATACTTGCCGCCTCCCAATTTTGGTACCCTAATTCACAATCATATACAGTGTGTCCAAGAAAACGATGTATATCATAGGGATCTCGGAAACCATAAGAGATACGGAGATGGTAGAATCAGAGAAAAATTGCGCATTCTCAAGTCTGAGAGTTCCGGAGAAATGTCCAAAAGAACGAAATTTGCCGATTTCGTCTTTTCTGACGCTATTTGAAGAGATATAAGAAAACAAAAGACACTTTCTCGTTGCCATTTTTCAATCCCTACAAAACAGCGTTGAGAGATTTTCCGTACGACGTTTCGTTTCGGAGAAACCAACATCAACTTCATTTTTTTATATGGGCAGTGAAAAACCTGTATCGAATAGCATATTTTATTACATACAACGATGTATGATTCTGCAATATTTGAAACGGAAAAATGGCTTTTATCAAACGTTTTGGTATAGTGTGTGGTGAAATGATGAACCTGAGTATGGTATAGTAGGATATGATTACTCGTTACACAATGCCCTAATAGTGTACGAGTATCTATCGAACAGATTTCCGAGAAAATGGATAGGTACACATTTAGCAGTTTCGTGGTCTCCTCGTTCGCACTCCGCTAGATTTTTTTTCTGGGGGTATTGCAAAAAATTATGTTTCTCGCCATGTTTCTGAAACTGGGGATCAGTTTAGGAAACCAGTTCTTGAAGCTTGCGAGAGCATCAAACCTGATATGTTGAGAAGTATTTTGAATTCAATACGTGTTTATCTATGTTTAGAAAATAACAGTAATTTGTTTGAAGATTTTCTAAAATGAGATTAGTTTTTTAAGTTTCTAGTCACTAATTTTGTTAATTAATTAACATATGACGTGACCTACCTACTTATATGAATGAAGTTGTCAAATATCCAATAACGTGATTTCAATTTAATATTTCAAAACATGAGTAATCATAACCTACCATACCATACTCAGGGTCATCATTTCACCGCACACTATACCATTTTTTTTCGTTTTAAATATCGCTGAATCATATTGTGTCGTACATCGTTGTATTCAGGGCCCCCGCTACCATATGTGCAAAGTGTGCAATGCACACGGGCGCCATCCTTTAGGGGCGCCAAAACCCAGGGTCCAAAAAAAATTGCAAAAAATTTTTATAAAAGTTGAGAAATTGAATAGGATTAGGTATAAATATACACGAAATTTTATTAGTATGTCATCCAGTTATTGCCGATTCCTATGTTGCGAGAACATGTCAGGCTGTAGTTTCTTGATTTTTTCTGTTCAGACATGAATAACGCCAGGAGCGCTATAAAAGCGATGCATCGCCAGAGGCGTTTTTAAATCGGTTAGTTCACTGGACCGTGCAACAAGTGAATAAAAACAAGTAATCCTCTTAATTTCTACATATAAAGTTATTCTTATTTTGTCAAGTGTTGTGTTGTATAATATTTTGTTTACTACTTTTTTTTCTAGAAAATCAAGTGCTGAATACCTGCTGACTGCAATTTCAACGGTTTGATTTTTTATAAAATGGTAAGTGTTCCCTACTTTATACTATAAACATCAACCCTTTATAGGATACTGGTTATAATTAATTTTTTTTCACCCAAATATCTTTTCATTAATCGAAAGGTGATGTCCAATTGGTTTTTTATCCATAACTCGCTTAGTTTTTATGCTATCGATCTTTTTAAAAAACCATTTTGTAGGGTTTCCAAACGTAAGCATTTCACTAAGAATTCTTTTAACATTGCCTGTATCTGTAGCTTCTGGCGAGCGATCTTTTTCAAAGTTAAAAATCATTAAAAATTATTTAAGATCGACAATGCTTCGAGAAAGATTGTCTGGGCTAGCAATATTAGCAATTGAACAAGAAATTTTTGATAGTATAAATTTTATCGATGTAATTAATGAATTTGCAACAGCAAAATCTCGAAAAATATCGCTACTACAATAGCTATTCTTTATTTTTCTATTGTACCTAGACCTAGCTATCATTTTTGATTTTATAACGAAGTTACCTAGGTTATTAGAAATATCTGCATATTTTTTCGAATATCTAAGTATAAGTAGAAAGTAGTATGTACTTATATATATGTAGACATTAGGCAATATTTCTGTTATTTGTTCCTAAAAAAATGTGATTTTTAGTTTTGTGTTATTTTGTAGTATTTATAAACAACGTGTCAACGTGTCTGTACCCCATTAGTTAAGTAAATGTTTTAAAATGGGTGTGAACAAGGTTTGTTTCATTTTGATATTTTAGTCTACAAATAAATATGACTTCTAAAGTTCAGTTTTTTTGCTTTATTTCAAGCACCTACCTACCTTCAAAAAAATAAATGAAAAAACATGATCCAATATGCCTTATGGGGCGCCAAAATACTTTTTTGCACACAGGCGCCAGTAGCCTTTGCGGGGGCCCTGGTTGTATTAGTTATAATATAATAATAATAATATTCTCCTTGGACAACAATAAGAATCAGTCTGAAATTCTTAATGCAAGATTCTTGAAGGAAACATTTGAAAGTCTTGGACATGTTATATTGCATTTTATAAATTCTTCTTTTGAATATGAAATATTTCCGGATAGTTTCAAAGTTAGCACCATTATACCAATACCGAAAATTCCAAATACAATAGATGCAAACAATTTTAGACCCATAAATACATTACCAACACTTGAGAAAGTAATTGAATTGGCAGCTCATGCACAGCTGATAAACTATTTGAATAGTAATAATATCCTTAGTGATCACCAATCAGGATTTAGGAAGAGTTATTCATGTGAAACAGCTCTCCAATATACATTATCAAATTGGAAAAAACAAATAGATGAAAATAAATATGTCATTGCAGTTTTTCTAGATGTGAAACGTGCTTTTGAAACAATTGATAGAGACATTTTATTAAGTAAACTAAGGTATTATGGAATTGCTGGTTCTGTTTATTATTGGATGGAAAACTATCTGTGCAACAGAAGCCAAATAACAAAAATTGGTTCAAGTTATTCCAATAAATTAAGTAATAACATTGGAGTACCTCAAGGCAGCGTTTTAGGCCCCCTTCTGTTCATTCTTTATATGAATGATATTCATCAAATTGCAGGGAACTGTTCTATTAGCTCATTTGCCGATGATACATTGGTGTATTGTGCGAATCAAAATTTAGACCAAGCTATTATAGAAATTAACAACACATTGGCCAATATTGAAAGATATTTGCGGACGAATAAACTTAAATTGAATGTAGCCAAAACCAAATCAATGATTGTTACAACTAAATATAAATATGATAATTTACTTGTTAGTTCGATTGATATAGTGATTGAAAATACGTCTTTGGAAATTGTAGATGAATTCAAATATCTGGGATTTATGATTGATAATAATTTAACATTCAATAGTCATGGAGAATATATTATTAGAAAAATATCTAAAAAAATGTACTTTTTTTCACGAATTTCAAAAGAGCTGTCCATGTTTGCCAGAGTTACCATTTATAATTCCATTATAAAGCCTGATTTTGACTATTGTGCAACAATAATTTACTTGTTTAACCAAAATCGAATTTCTCAACTCCAAAAGCTACAAAACAGAGGAATGAGATTAATACTGAAATGTAATAGATATGCTCCGGTTGAAGTGATGTTGGATACACTGCAATGGTTTTCAGTTGGTTCTCGTTTGTTTTACATGAGTATGACTTTCATTTATAAGTTGAGCAAGGGCCTACTACCTTCCTATTTCAACGAGTTCTTGGTGAGAAATGATGAAATTCATAACTATGACACTAGATTGAGGACTGACTTTCATATTCACAGAACAAACTCTAGTATGAGCATGAGATCGCTATTTTTCAAAGGGTTAAATGAATTCAATAAACTGCCTATGAATGTAAAACAATCAGCTTCTTTGTCTTCTTTCAAGTCGTCATTGTCAAAGTATATTAAAACTCTATGATTGTTGGATATATGTGCATGTTTGGTGAAGGAATTTGGTGGCGTGATGTCACACAAACCGGGCGTATTGACATTAAGTAGATTGGACTGTTAGCATCTTCGTGAAAAATCATTCTGTATCACTAGGTGTCTGTTTGATCATTGTTTTATTTTAGTATTGTTGTTATAGGTTGCTGGATCTGTTGCAGTCTGGTCCTGTATAGCTATTGATTGCTTGTGATATTTTTATATGCGTATATGTGTGATGTAAACATTTTTTATGTGTAATCGAGATGTTTGTATATTAGGCTTACCTATTTTAAATAAAGTACTACTACTACTACATAAAATATGCTATTCAATACTGAGTATTTTTTTCCATGGGCCATATATAAAAATTAAGTTGATATGGTGGATTCTCCGAAACGAAACGTCGTACAGAAAATCTCTCTTGGCCGTTTTGTAGGGATTGAAAAATGGCAAGGTGAGACAAAGTGTCTTTTGTTTCCGTCTTTAAATTCAAAGAACGTCAGGAAAAAATTAAAACGAAATCGGCAAATTTCGTTTTTTCACGCATATCTCCGAAACTAATTGGAATTTCAAAACTTTCAGAACGGCAAATTTTTAGACTTTGCGCAACTTTTCTCTAATTCAACCATCTCCGTATCTCTTATTGTTTCCGAGATCCCCATGATAGACATCCTTATCTTGGACACCCTGTATATGGGGAAGACCACACATGTTATGAAATCCTTCCAAACATCTCTTAATCGATGGATAATGATATTGGTTCAGTGTACAGGGTGGGCAAATTTCGATGTTTGTATAGAGCAACTCGGTAACCATAGGAGATACGAAAAAATGGAGGTCGCATCCTCGATCCCCTCAATTTTCTTTTAACACCACTAACAACCATGATATTCGTATATGTCGTGAAGTCGAAAAATCCAACTTTTGTTTATAACTCGAAAACCAAAGACGATAATCAAGTTTTGTTTTCACCAGTGAACTCATCTCGAAAAAAGCTATCGAGGATGCGACCTATACAAACATCGAAATTTGCCCACCAATGTACATCCAATATCAAGGATCAAAATCAAAGCAAATAGATTCTACAGCATTTTCATTAAAAATGTCAGAAATAAGTTGGCGGTGCTATGAGCGTATGATCAACAAAAAATAATTTTTTATTCGCATTAATGAGATAGATAGACAGATAGATAGACATTTATTAACTACGTTAAATAAAAACATTACATTTGTAGCAGGTCATGGGTACATTTCGTGTGTATATATAAATAAACACGTATCACTAAATAAGACAAAAATTACATACGGATTAAAACAATAAAAACAATAAAAATATAAATAGGCAACATTCTAAGATGGAAAAATAATAATAATTATTGTAGTGCTAATAAATTTTTTTTCGAATTTATCTCAATAATGTTGATCAAATTTATAGTATTTTATTTGAATATTAGCGTAATTGGGTGATGAGTTTCAAATTATGGAAAATTGTATGCGAGTCTGAGTTCCGAGTTCCATTTCCAAATTTCACTCACCTCAAGGCCTCCCCCCACTTGTGCAACTTCTTGTACATATCCAACGCCCTCTCTACATCGCCTTGCTCCAAAAAAATGTTCTCCGCCGTGCTCAGATCCCCGTAGAGCATCGACAGTCTAGCCCACACCTCCGGCGAATTGCTCGGGATGTCGTTGTACTTCTCGACGAACTTTTCAGCCTCCGACGACGTCTCCCGAAGGAAATGAGCCGTAGCGACGTCGCCCAAGGCGTTGCTGCAGCGTTCAGCCAATGAGAGGTTCTGGAGTTTCATGGCAACGACGTAAAGCGTATGCCACATGGCCTCCGCTTCAGAGGTGGGTCCTATGCTCTCGAGGAAGAGGACGGCGCGGTTGAAGTCGTTGTCGTTCAAAGCGGTGCCTGCGGGAATGTCAGAATGAATAGCAGCTCGAAATAATTTCATAACTTTCTCAAATGGCGAAGGAATTCAATGATTTTATACAATTTTTTATTTGAGTCAATTATAAATTACTGTAAAACAACATGGGGAGGGACTTACAACAAACACATATATAACTTACAAACTGCACAAAAAACGATATTAAAAATAATAATGCGAAAAAGTAAACTGTTTTCAACAGAGACACTATATGACGAAATAGAATTATTCAATGTTAGACAACTATATAGAATAGGTATAAGCCGTGCTATGGATGTACTTGAACAATGATAAATTCAAAATATACAAAATTTGAAAAAATCCAAATCAGCTCTCAGACATTTCATGCTTCGCAATCCACGCTCATTCGCAATTTTTAATTTTTTTAATTTTCCAATTTTCAAAATGTTCTTTCGTTTTTTTAATTTTTCGAATCTTCAGTTGTTAGTTATACCAAATATACATTCATCAACCTCCTCTTCCTCCTGAAATGCCTATCGTTTTCTCCAGCTTCCACAAAATCGCTGTCTCGTAGACATTTATTTCATACTATAACTATTGAACTCCAATGATGTGAGTGAATTGAAACAGAACAGACACCCTGTGTCTAGGTAGCTTTCATTTATATCCTAGGAAATAATTCTTCTTTTTTATAAATCTTTGTACATGTATACATGAAAAATGTACTTTTCTTCTTTTATAAAAAAAAATAGTGGTGAATATTCCTATTTTTTATGAAGTCACTATCGATCCATTTCAAAAAAGGTATTCGAATAGATCAATTTACTAATTTCAGTAATCCAGATTCTTATACATTGTGTCAAAGATAAGGATGTCTATAATGGGGATCTCGGAAACCATATGAGATACGGAGATGGTTAAATTATAGAAAAGTTGCGCATTTCTAACAGTCTAACAATGTGCCGTTCAGAAAGTTTTGAAATTCCAATTAGTTCCGGAGATATACCTAAAAAAACGAAATTTGCCGATTCCGTTTTAATTCTTTTCTGACGTTATTTGAAGAGATATAAGAAAATAAGAGACACCATCAACTTTATTTTTTTATATGGCCTGTAAAAAGAAAATACCCTACTAATACAACGATGTATGACACAATATGATTCTGTAATATTTTAAACGGAAAAAATGGTTTTTATTAAAGTTCGAACGTTTTGGTGTAGTGTGCGGTGAAATGATAACCCTGAGTATGGTATAGTAGGCTATGATTACTTATTACACAAAGCCCTTATAGTGCGCGAGTATCTATCGAACAGATTTCCGAGAAAATGGATAGGTACACATTAGGCAATTTCGTGGCCTCCTCGTTCGCCTGACATCACTCCGCTTGATTTTTTTCTCTGTTGGTATTGAAAAAATCTGCCGTGTTTTTTAATCTGAAGATCCGTTTAGGAAACTAATTTTTGAAGCGTGCGAGAGCATCACACCTGATATGTTGAGAAGTGTTGTGAATTCAACAGTTAGAAGGTGTTATCTATATTCAGAGAATAATGGTGATTTGTTTGAACATTCTCTATAATAGAGATTAGTTTTTCAAGTTTCTATTCAGTAGTTCTTAACTAAATTGGTTAATTGATTAATACATGAGGCGATCTACTTACTTATATGAATGAAGTTCTCATATCTCCAATAACGTGATTTCAATTCAATATTTTGAAACATGAGTAATCATAGCCTACTATACTAGTACTCAAGATTATCATTTCAGCAAATTTCTTTTTTTCAGACATATCTCCGGAACTAATTGGAATTTCAAAACGGCACATTGTTAGACTTGGAAATGCGCAACTTTTCTCCAATTCGATCATCTCCGTATCTCTTATGGTTTCCGAGATCCCCATGATAGACATCCTTATCTAGGACACAGTGTATATTATTATATATTGATTCTTATGTAATTGTATTATTGTCTTTTTGCAACTGGAAACATTTGGAAAATATCTACATACTGTCCACCTCAGATCTTTCTTGAGGTTTTAGAAAATGTAAAGTTTGTAATTCCAAAGTAAAGTCATATTGTTCACCGTGGCTAGATTTGCAGCTACATTATTTCAATTATTCATTCAGAACCACAGATAATATGCTCCTTCCCAGGCAGCAAGCTGACGTCATAATGACGTCTCTTTTTGGTATTTATTGGTCCGCAACGTCATATTACCAAAAAATGACGTGAATACTGACGTCATTTTTTGAATGTACTGTAGACGTCATAACCAGGACGTTAGTTTGACGATATTTTTACGTAATTATAAAACGTTAACTCATTGTTTTATATTTTTGCATTTTGATGATTATTCCAATGATCCTTATAGGTTCCTTAATATTTTTCATCGAAATGCAAAAGTTAAACGAAAGTTTACCATAGATACCTTAAAGTGTGTATAGGCAAGTGTACATTGTAGGTACAGAATGGAATCAAATTTCTCTTTAGGCGAATAAACAGACGCAATATAGGTATTATTATTCAACCACAGCCCATCTTTTATGAGGTTCGTATGATTATCAACTCATTGAAAAACAGTTTGAATTTGGCGCTTCAAAACAAAACGTTCATTATTTGTTTGGCGTTCGGCAATCTCCGGAGTTATCGGTATCGGACAAGTTCGGCCACAAGCCAACACGCAACGTTGACGACGCACACGGCCACACGCCATTATCACAAAAATTTTGAGGTTGTTATGTATTCGATTTCGATTGAAATTTCCTATTGATTACAGAAGTCGATTTCCGACCGTCGGTTGTGAATTGTGCATTTCCTTTACTAGTGATTTGTAAGGTAAGTTTAATATTTGGTCTATTGCATGTATTGGATTTGATGTCATGTACTCACCACTTACTATGATTCCTGTACCTATATCATGATGCTACGTTATTTTAAGGCTTTTTCCTTTTTGTGAAAATAATTGTATCCTTAAGGTTAGTGTGCTGATTAAACTCACTAGGATTTTTTGTCGAGATACTGAAATAATTTGATGAAAAATCAAGAAACATATGATGAGAGTCCAAATTAATGTGTTAATACTGGTGAAAAGAAGCTTCTTATCAGTGAATCTACCTATAGAAAAAGAAAGAATCTTAGTTATATATACACAATTCACTTATTTTGGTTAACTGTATAATAAATAGAGTCGACTCTTCTAAGCTATGAAAGATCTTGAGATGAGTCTGCACAAATAACTTTCTGTTCTGACAACTCAAGGTACTTCTTTCTTTCATACTTTTCCAATGGTTTTTTCCTACATATCTGTTATAACTGGTGGTAATCTAGAAGACAGAACTTTCAACAATTTGTTCGACCAAATGAAATTTTTAAAATACTATCACATCTGTATATTTTTGAAATTTGTTGTTTTAATAGTTTGTGAATAATAGTAGAGTTTTCATTTATCTATTGGTCATTAACCATTAAATTATATATATTTTTTAACAATAATTTTTTATTTCTAGAAAGTTCCTGTGCCTTGGGGATTTCTACTCTTCTCACATCCCCAACAAGTGGAGTCGACTCTTCTAAGCTATGAAAGATCTTGAGATGAGTCTGCACAAATAACTTTCTGTTCTGACAACTCAAGGTACTTCTTTCTTTCTTACTTTTCCAATGGTTTTTTCCTACATATCTGTTATAACTGATGGTAATCTAGAAGACAGAACTTTCAACAATTTGTTCGACCAAATGAAATTTTTAAAATACTATCACATCTGTATATTCTTGAAATTTGTTGTTTTAATAGTTTGTGAACAATAGTAGAGTTTTCATTTATCTATTGGTCATTAACCATTAAATTATATATATTTTTTAACAATAATTTTTTATTTCTAGAAAGTTCCTGTGCCTTGGGGATTTCTACTCTTCTCACATCCCCAACAAGTGGAACAAGTACCCCTACATCAACTATTCACAATAAAATTTGGCATTTTTTCTTCCTAATGAGCTAATCAATTTTTGGTTTAATTCAAATGTTCTGAGTTAACAATTTTACTCTTGATAATTGTGATCCTCATAGTTCAAAAAAATAACTCCCTCTACTCAAACTGTTATTTTATATATATAATATAAATATATATATTATATTTCATTATATCTTTATTATATCCTTTGATGCCGATGGAACATATAGATTTTCGTTCTCTAATTGTGATTTTATTTACAGACCTTATAACATCATAGATAGGATATTGATTTGTATATGCACTAACATCCAAATAATATGAGCTTGAGACTAGCAAGTGAATACAAATAATTTTGAACCAATATCAATATATATATATAATAAATAGGGACGGCCCATTAACGTCGAAATATAACGTCATAATGACGTTACAGAATGACGTCTTTGGTCTGTGACATATTCACGTCATCCTACCGTCTTTATGGCGTCATTCTTTTCGTCAGCAGGACGTGTCTGGTGTCGAAAAAATGACGATAAAATCACGTCAGCTTGCTGCCTGGGTTCTCTTCTCTTACCAAATTCTACTAGTCCTTCGTCCAATTCCAAATTGAATGAATTATTTCCATCGACACACACAGCCTCGGTTTTTCCATTATCCCTTACGACGTCGACAACGTCTCCTTTAACCGTCATCAATGTAGGATTTTCTGGCAAGTCAATATTGTACCAAATCGCGAGAGTGGTATCCGCTTGGGCCACGGCAACGTCGCTGTTTTCTACCCACTGCACGAAGCTCACCCCCGTAAAAAGGGTTTGTTTCGTTTGGGTGGCTACGTCGACAAGGACGAGTCTAGAACGTGGGATAATTGAGGATCAGGATCGCTACAACCTGTAGTTAAAGCTCCTAATAGAATTTTTTCGTCCATCTGAATACATTTGTTCGAGATTGTTGAATTCCAGAGCATATTTCAAAAGAAGTCACCCACTGAGGTAGTGTCATCATTTATTAAATTGTTCTCTTAGGCCCATTTTCACAGAACAACAATTGATCTCGGATTTTTTACGCAATATTTAATCTGACTTAACAGTGCTTCGTTTCACAATACATTGCCCCATCCGCGAAAACGGCCGATTTGTACTAAATCGCGATTAGTTAATCAACTGGAATATTAAGAGTCTCAAAAAGTTTTATACGATTTTACATTTGAGTTTGAATTGAATATACTGAGTATCCAGACTATGGCAGTGGACATTCAAAAGTCCGTGTTGAAGTGATTTCAACAATCCAATACTGCGTCAGATTTCATATTTCCGGACTTGATGCAGTTCTTAAAATATTTCTAATCCATTCTTATTCAATTCTCCGAATAAGCTCCTCACTGGTATTGGTTTCAGAAGAATATGGCATAGCTTGAGAGAAGCCTACAGAAAATGATCAACATGGTTTGAATCAGGTGATCTTGAGGGCCAACTCGTCCAATACAGTTTTCAAGGAACATATTGGAACCTACTCAAGAACGTGTAAGCCAAATATTTAAGAATTATGCTGGGTATTCTAATAGTTATGACCCAAAAAATATATTGGTAACATTGATAAAATACTTTATATCTGGCTCAAAAAACTTTTTAGACCCAATAGGTATTTTCTTGACCAGTTCATTTCTACATGGTGTACATATAACATGAAAGCACCAGTAGTTGATTTGTGTTTACAGCCGATAACTCTCCTCATTTAGGGGAAGCGTTAATTTATTTTTCATATTGAAAAATCTGCAGCTCACCGAATGCTCTCAGACGCTTATGTTAACTCTGCTATGAGAAAGAACCCAGGCAGCAAGCTGACGTGATTTTATCGTCATTTTTTCGACACCAGACACGTCCTGCTGACGAAAAGAATGACGCCATAAAGACGGTAGGATGACGTGAATATGTCACAGACCAAAGACGTCATTCTGTAACGTCATTATGACGTTATATTTCGACGTTAATGGGCCGTCCCTATTTATTATATATATATATTGATATTGGTTCAAAATTATTTGTATTCACTTGCTAGTCTCAAGCTCATATTATTTGGATGTTAGTGCATATACAAATCAATATCCTATCTATGATGTTATAAGGTCTGTAAATAAAATCACAATTAGAGAACGAAAATCTATATGTTCCATCGGCATCAAAGGATATAATAAAGATATAATGAAATATAATATATATATTTATATTATATATATAAAATAACAGTTTGAGTAGAGGGAGTTATTTTTTTGAACTATGAGGATCACAATTATCAAGAGTAAAATTGTTAACTCAGAACATTTGAATTAAACCAAAAATTGATTAGCTCATTAGGAAGAAAAAATGCCAAATTTTATTGTGAATAGTTGATGTAGGGGTACTTGTTCCACTTGTTGGGGATGTGAGAAGAGTAGAAATCCCCAAGGCACAGGAACTTTCTAGAAATAAAAAATTATTGTTAAAAAATATATATAATTTAATGGTTAATGACCAATAGATAAATGAAAACTCTACTATTATTCACAAACTATTAAAACAACAAATTTCAAGAATATACAGATGTGATAGTATTTTAAAAATTTCATTTGGTCGAACAAATTGTTGAAAGTTCTGTCTTCTAGATTACCATCAGTTATAACAGATATGTAGGAAAAAACCATTGGAAAAGTAAGAAAGAAAGAAGTACCTTGAGTTGTCAGAACAGAAAGTTATTTGTGCAGACTCATCTCAAGATCTTTCATAGCTTAGAAGAGTCGACTCCACTTGTTGGGGATGTGAGAAGAGTAGAAATCCCCAAGGCACAGGAACTTTCTAGAAATAAAAAATTATTGTTAAAAAATATATATAATTTAATGGTTAATGACCAATAGATAAATGAAAACTCTACTATTATTCACAAACTATTAAAACAACAAATTTCAAAAATATACAGATGTGATAGTATTTTAAAAATTTCATTTGGTCGAACAAATTGTTGAAAGTTCTGTCTTCTAGATTACCACCAGTTATAACAGATATGTAGAAAAAAACCATTGGAAAAGTATGAAAGAAAGAAGTACCTTGAGTTGTCAGAACAGAAAGTTATTTGTGCAGACTCATCTCAAGATCTTTCATAGCTTAGAAGAGTCGACTCTATTTATTATACAGTTAACCAAAATAAGTGAATTGTGTATATATAACTAAGATTCTTTCTTTTTCTATAGGTAGATTCACTGATAAGAAGCTTCTTTTCACCAGTATTAACACATTAATTTGGACTCTCATCATATGTTTCTTGATTTTTCATCAAATTATTTCAGTATCTCGACAAAAAATCCTAGTGAGTTTAATCAGCACACTAACCTTAAGGATACAATTATTTTCACAAAAAGGAAAAAGCCTTAAAATAACGTAGCATCATGATATAGGTACAGGAATCATAGTAAGTGGTGAGTACATGACATCAAATCCAATACATGCAATAGACCAAATATTAAACTTACCTTACAAATCACTAGTAAAGGAAATGCACAATTCACAACCGACGGTCGGAAATCGACTTCTGTAATCAATAGGAAATTTCAATCGAAATCGAATACATAACAACCTCAAAATTTTTGTGATAATGGCGTGTGGCCGTGTGCGTCGTCAACGTTGCGTGTTGGCTTGTGGCCGAACTTGTCCGATACCGATAACTCCGGAATTGCCGAACGCCAAACAAATAATGAACGTTTTGTTTTGAAGCGCCAAATTCAAACTGTTTTTCAATGAGTTGATAATCATACGAACCTCATAAAAGATGGGCTGTGGTTGAATAATAATACCTATATTGCGTCTGTTTATTCGCCTGAAGAGAAATTTGATTCCATTCTGTACCTACAATGTACACTTGCCTATACACACTTTAAGGTATCTATGGTAAACTTTCGTTTAACTTTTGCATTTCGATGAAAAATATTTAGGAACCTATAAGGATCATTGGAATAATCATCAAAATGCAAAAATATAAAACAATGAGTTGACGTTTTATAATGACGTAAAAATATCGTCAAACTAACGTCCTGGTTATGACGTCTACAGTACATTCAAAAAATGACGTCAGTTTTCACGTCATTTTTTGGTAATATGACGTTGCGGACCAATAAATACCAAAAAGAGACGTCATTATGACGTCAGCTTGCTGCCTGGGAACATGGCTTAAACAGCACCGATTTTTGTGTAGAAAACTGGCATAGTGGTGGAAGATCAAGAGTCAATAGAAGTTATCGAAATCATCGAAAGTAAGCAAACAAGCAGTTTGAAAACGTCCGAACAATATGCAAATGATAAACCCCATATTCGTTCACCTTTGTTTCTTGTCCCTGAACAACAATTTGTTCCCCACTTCGTTCATCTCCAGCCAATCAATCTTCGAATCGTGACTTATCTGGCCGGCCACAAACCCGTTCACCAAGTCCACTATGCACACAGTCCTCAAATCCAATAAATATGCCAATTTCTTGTTATCCACAGTTTGATTCCTTTCGTTCAGCCTCACGCTGATCAAATGGGGATTGGCAAATTCCGTTCGCACCGAGCACAGCACGTCGTTTTCGCCGTACTCGATGAGAGTCAGCTCGCCGGCGTTGAATACCAGACAGACGGTGGGGTTTTCGAAGTAGAATTTCTCGTGGTGGCCGGAGTTGTTCCATGGTACCTGGATGATCAGAGCGTGTTATTGAAAACGAACCAACGTATTAACGTTTGGTAGCAATGATGAATACATAATTGTGCTCAAGTGGGCCGATTCAAGTGTTCACTTTGTGATGACCTCTTTTAATCAACGTTGAACTGTGAAAAATATAAGAAACTACATTCGACACGTTGAGAGATTGTCAGGTCTCAGAATGCCCAATTTCAAACGCTTCAATAATTTGGAGATAGCAACCTCGATTGGCTTTCCTAAAGGCATTTTTTTCTATTCCGTGGCGACGAGAAGATTTCAGAAAAAACTGTTAAATTTAAAGTTATGACCATAGGTTACTATGGTTCAGGTGAATATAATTATTCATGACATGTTCTGGTTCACTTCTGATCTGCGAGTCTTCAATAGCGATTCCTATAACATAGCCTGTTAAGGTTCGAGTTACTTTTTTCGGGACCCTGATATGATTATTTTTCTCCGAGATATCGAATCTTGAATGCAGAAAGGTTCACTTTTCATCAACTACTGAAATCTACGTAGAGACAGCGAACAGACGACAAAATTTATAATTTCTAGAAAATTTGGTCGAGAGAAAAAATATTTTTCGCCTATTTTTGGATAAATTGCTATATCTGTACTGATGAGGGCGATACGGCTAAGGTTGAAGATATGTTCTAAAGAACCCCAGTTTATTGGCAAACAATGGGATTAGTGGCTTGATTTGCTGCCTGATCCAAAGCATACCATATGTGGAGGATGCACACTCAAATTTATATTTATTTTGTGCTTACAAAAGAATGTCGCAGAACGAATTAAGGGTACACTCTGGGGGTACTGATTTGAAACCCTTTCCGACCGACTGGCCATGCCTCAATAATACCACCATATATATTTGTCTTTCTTGAAATCCATGTGGTTTGAAACAAATACGGTAGTGCATGTTGTGTTGCCTATGATCATATTTGAGATATAAAAATTATTGCTTATCATAGGAAATAAAGTCGTGTTTCATACAAAATATTACTTTCCCACTGTTCAAAGTTTCTATATTTTGATAAATTTTTAGAACTACTATTTGTGGCTTCACTAGGTGACATTTTAAAAATGTTAATGGATGTTTGGAAATCATTTCTTTGCAATTTTCTTGAACGAACAAACCTGTTTTCTTCAATAATGCAAAAAATTATTGAATATCGGAACGAAATTAATTCCGGCCGCAAAGGGTTAAACTCTTTCGAATAATTTTTTCTCCAGATAAATTGAAAATAAAAAAAATCTCTGAAAAAAAATCATTTGAAAATTTTTTTATTTTTCCAAAATCGATCATCGTTAAATACGGTAGAGCTGACGTTCCACTCTGTGTCTCATTATTCCTTCATTAGGTTGTCTTCTCTGTGAAGAGCGATTCATTGATAATTTTATTCATTATAATTATTATTTTCAATTGATATGAATGAAAAACGCAAATAGGAATGTAGTAAAGTATTATTTTCGCTATTCAAGACTCACACATCGAAATTAGTTAATTTATATTTTAAAAAATACGTATTTAGGTGAAATCGAATGGTAAGCCACTGAGTGGAAAAATGCATAGTAAATATATTTTCTCCTAGCTCCACTAACAACTATAATATTCGCATGTGTAAAAAAGTCGAAAAATCTAACTTTCGTTTATAACTTAAAAACAGAATATGGTCTTCTTCCAATTCTTGTTTCCGCCAATGAACTTATCACGAAAAAGATATCGAGGATGCTATCTCCATTTTTCAGCTAAGTTACCCTATACAAACATCTAAATTTGCCAAACCTGTACTACGTCTTCACAAAAAGGCATTAAAATAGGTACCTATAAAAATTCTTTCAGGACTTCAATGTGTCGGGAAAAAAATATATATTTCATCATATTCTCACCTCACTTAAGAGATTTCTGGTTAAATCAGCGACAAGAAGGGTGTCATCCGTTCTGGCAACCAGATAATTGTCCTTGCCCATTATTTTGACGTCTTCTATCTCCCCACCACGTTGAGATTTCAAAATAACACCTCTCTCGTTGGTATCGAGGGGCTTGACAAGGACCTGACTAGGGCCAACGTACGTTATTTCGAATTTGTCCTTCCAAACTGTTCTTTTCAACACTAACAAAAAAAGAAAATCACGCGCTAATTTATTTTTATTCAATTCACGCAAATTACCTGACTCAAACATGAATACAGCCCCACATAATCCACCGCAAGTAACTTTGGATCCATCGCGTTTCCACGCGAGTGCTGTTAATGTATAAAAATTAGACAAATCTTTGGAAGGAGTTTCTTCCCAAATGGACTTCCTCGTATTCCAAGTGTAGACGCGTAAACGGTTGAAACTTCCAATTGCCACGGCCTGAATAAAACAGCACAAGATTTTCATTAGATTAGAGGCATTGAAGTTCATATATGTTCGACCTTACCTGTCCACTAGAACTACAAGTAGCAACAGTAAAATCATGTTCGGACGTATCTTTACTGTAGTCGAAGTTTTTAACCAATTTCCCCTGGTTATTGAACACCGACACCCTTTTATCACAACCAGCAATGAAAATGTGATCTTGCGGCCACGAGAGAGCATATGGAGGTACAGAATGAAGGGCTATCCTACCTTGAGCCTCGTCTTCTGAGTGGTCATTGGTCACATTGAAGCGAATTACATTCCCGTCTACATGGCCAGACAAAAATCCTGTACCTAGAAAATATTCACTATTACCAAAGATCCGTCTATTGTGAAAAATACGAACCTTTTGTGTTAGATGCCAATGAAACAACCAAACTATCGGCTGCGAACAGGCTTTGAGCCTTGTTCGATTTTATTTGAAGGGCCCTAACTTTTCCATCTACTAGGCCGCATATAATGGGTCCGCTTAGTAGCCATATCAAACAAGTAACGGGGGAGGATTGGGGGAATTTATTACATATCGCCTACAAAAGATTCAAGTCAATAAGTAACATAACATCAGAAGATCGATTTTACCTTTTTTTCTCCCCATTTTTCTCCAATTTTATAAACGTAAACGATGCAATCGCTTTGAGCTACAGCGATTTTTGTTGAATCTGGACTGAAAGCAATGCCTGTTATCACATAAGATTGTTTGCCAGCCTCGGGGTCGTAGGGTTTAGTGGAGAACCTGTCCTTTTTCTCACCTTTATCATCGAATAAGAGTACTTGCCTGTCAGAAGTTGCTATTGCTAATTTTTGGTTGTTTGGAGACCAACATAGACCAGCTATTTTGAAATCATGGTCCTTAAATGATAATTTGTTGTGTTCATTCAAAGTAGATGAATACAAACTTGATAATACACACCTGTGCTTCTAAAATTGTTTGCAAATATTTCAACTGCATGATATAATTGAGAAATGAATGATTAACACTGTTGTTTCTTCTGAACGATAATGGAATTGCATTCCCAAATAATTTTCAGGATATGTTTACATTATATTTGTGTTGCCATGGTTTCAACTTATTACAATTCAAGTCTCAGCTATCCCTATGTTTTATCAACAAGTATCAAATGAGTAGATGTCAACAATTTCTTTAGCCAAATTCATTTCATTAATGACTATAATTGTTGATTTATAATTCCTCCATAGTAAACTTGAGATGTCTTCTTGAATGGAATTGGTATAGAAAAAAAAAGTGCAGTTATACTATATCATTTATGTGATAATTTATCAAATATACAATCTTAGCAAGATGTGGAGTAAAAAACAGACTTTACACTTATTTTGAATTGTGAATTCAATACTTTATCAGACATAAATTCCCACCGATAAAAGAAGAAATAGAACACCGAATCCAGAGAAAATTGAAGCTACCAGTGCTACGAGGATTTCTTTCTTAAGGTCCCTTGTTTTTCTAGTACTTGTAACTTCATATACGAAAAACCATGCTGTGAAAAATATTCCAATACCCAGCAATACCAATGTGAGGTGGGGAAAAACAGCGGGGTTCACAGGAGAAATATAACGAGTCAACTTCGCCGCCTCAACCTAAAAGACGAGAATTAGTTTTGTTTTTAATCGTACCTTTTCGAATGACTTTACCATTGTGATATATTGATTTCAATTTGATTTTAGAGTAATAAATTTGATGTATTTACGTGGCAGTGGTTCAGCAGCCAGCTATCCAACGGGCAATGTGTATTGTGTATTATTCAAAAAATGTATGTATTGATAAGGGAATTCGATAAAATACAAAATGTCAAGGCACGTCAAGGTGTCAACTATGTCAAAGACGTGTCGTTCTTCCAGTTACTGTCAAACGTTTTTTGACTTTAGTGACAGCACAGCTGTATTGGTTACCATTTAATGGATCAACTATTTTATAATTTTTTTTATTTCCACTGTGATCAACGAGGTAAATAGTTAACTATTTCAAATCTATCTTTCTCCTCAGAAAACATAGCGTTCTTTCAAGTATTTGAACATTGCCAAGAATAAATTCAATGGGCGGTTTCATTTCAGTTTTCGCAGCTTGTATTGACAGGTGTCTGTTTCCCTTTTTTCAACATATTCAGGTTTCCAATACTCATTGAAATTGATATTTACAGATATCGATGTGTTGTTGTACGTGAATTAAAGAAAATCCCAGTGGATTGTAGAGGAATGTTGCTGCCATATGCTGTATATGAAAAGTGCCAAAATTCGTAAATGGGATGAATGAGGAGGATCTTGTTAAAAGAGCAGCTGAAGAGCGTGAGAAAATATTCAAAAGATATGAGCAAGGAAGAGAAGGAGCCGAAATTGATCCCTGGGAAGACCCAGGTTTTGAGGTGTACCATGCCACAGACAGATATGGATTTATCCATGATAAACGGTTACCTTCAAAAGTGGATCCGCAGGAAGCAAAAAAACTTCAAATTGAAGTAGAACGCCAGAAAAAATGGCTGAAAATGCTCAAGAATTGGGACAGTACAGCTGTTAAAGAAAAGTTACATTCTCGTATTTACAAAGGCATTCCCTCTTCTCTGCGTACTGAAGTTTGGTGTAAACTATTACAAATTGAAAAAGTAAAGAAAGAAAATGAAGGGAAATATGCAGAAATGATGAAACTAGCCAGGAAATACTCAACAGATGCTAGACAAATAGATTCAGATGTAAATAGACAATTCAGAGAACATTTGCATTATAGAGAGAGATACAGTATTAAACAGCAGTCCCTGTTCAATGTCCTTACTGCTTACGCTATGTACAATTCTGAGGTTGGTTATTGCCAAGGTATGTCAGGGTTAGCAGGAGTCCTGCTCATGTATATGAATGAAGAAGATGCTTTTTGGGCTGTTCATGTTTTGTTAACAAACCCAAAATATGCAATGCATGGACTATATAAAGAAGGTTTTCCAAAACTGACCAGGTTCCTAGCACACCACGATAAGATTCTAACAAAACTTCTGTCAAAAGTTAAAAAACATTTTGATAGACATGGACTAGATGCTATTTTGTATTCTCTCAAATGGTTTTTTGTGTGTTTTATTGAAAGGGTGAGCTATTTATGTTTATTTACATGATGGAGGTCAGTGGGTCAGGTCATTTATATTTGATACTTGACCCACTTTCAGTGCCAGCTTATTACCCAAATTATTTGAATTTTTGAACATAAGACATACATTTTTGGTATTTGTAGGTACCTTTCAGCCTCTGTTTACGCATTTGGGATATTTATTTGTTGGATGGAGAGAGAGTCATCACAGCAATGGCCTACACAATACTCAAATTACACAAACGACAATTATTGAAACTAAATGATATGGATTCAATAGTGAATTACATTCAGGTAAATCAATCCATTCCCTGCAAAAATACAAAAAAGTTTACACTCCTACTTTTTTAGGTCAAGTTATACAAAGACTTTGTTTACGATGAAGACTCTGCCATACGCCATTTGGAAGCCTCCATGGAAGAACTGAAAAGACACAAGCTGGACCTTCCCGGGCCCCCCTCAAAGGAGGAGCTTCCAAGCAGACCTTTCGGCGTTTTTGAAGAGCCCACTTTTGAACAACTAGTAGGTATTAGGAAGGACAAATTCTCGGACAAAGAACGGGCGACAAACGAAATTGTTGCTCTGACCAGCGAAGCCGCCAAAGAGGCATCGGAGAGGGACAGCCATCTATCGGCCGGTTTCACAGGTACTGATACTGAAAACAATTCTACTGTCGGTAGTTGCACTACTTTGGCTAGCAAAAGCAGTGTCGATAGCGTTGATAGTAGCATCGATGAATGCACCAGGCTTTGAGGTAGATGGAATTAGTTGCTGAAACATTTATATCAAAAGTTTTTCAATGAAAACCAAAAGTCAATGGAAAACAACTGTTCACTTCCAGTTAGCAATAACTTGGTAATTTTAGATTCATACAGGATGTTTCATCTAAAATGAAAATTAGTAATACAATCATTGTTTTTTATCTGAAACACTGAAATTGAATTCAACGCCTATTCGATGAAATTTTTTTTATATCCCTCACGAACATACATCACTGAAACTTTGTTGGTTTTTAAACTATTTCCGTTTCTTTAGTTGAAATCTGCATGAGTTATGGAAAGTTTTACAGCGTATACCTAGTTCATTTTTGCCATTTGTATTCCCTTGAAAAAGTAGGAACAATTTAATTCATGAACCATAAATTTTGTGCTCATAGAGATGTTATTTAGAAGATACTCCTATGAGTTTATATCATTGTGATGAATATTATTTTTAATAATATCCCTTGTTCCTCATTTTATTATTGAAAATTCAGATTTTAATTTTCAGTTCCTATAGTGATATTGAATAGAATAAATGCCTTTTGGCATAGACTAAGTGCTTTATACAATTATGTGAAAACAGCTTTACATTACTCAAATAATCTTATTGAACAAAAATACACCTTGCTTTTGCTGCCTAAAAATATATCTTTACATGCAAATAATGACAAAATCATAGGAATCCTTCAGCATTTTTATATTTTTTTACTTTAAGTGTTTGGTCTTAGTTGTAGTTGTATGAGTGTATATACTTTTCATGATACAAATTCTGTATATAAAGCAACTGAAAATGTTATATATTTTTTTATGGAATGTATGCCAAACCAAACAATTACATTATCATACTTTTTTCGAGGTTATGGTGTTTCAATTTCACATCCTTAACATTTACACACAAGGTTCTGCATCGGTGGAGTTTTATGCTTATTTACCTATTACTAATTTTCCTCTATAATAAAAATCTTCTGCATGTTATTTGGAATTCACAAAAACTGAAATAGAAAATTAGCTTGTCAATGTCAAAAATTCTTTGTGGATAATATAAATTCGCCATGTAGTTCCTGTAGTAAGTTCCTGTATCAAAACCGGTTTAGAAGAAATTGATGCTACCTTTTGTTCAACAAACGTGAAAGTCTATTCCTTTAAAACCGAAAGTTGGTATCTTTTTCGATCGACCCGAAAATATAAATTTTAATAACAAGAGTCAAAGCATCATTTGCCCAATATCACCTGCAATAATTACAGAATTTGATCTTTGTACTTTTCCTGATTTTTGCGACTGTTATTCAAAGTTTTACTCCCTAAGAAAGTTTATTATTTTAGTATTGCCCTCAATCAGCATTTGAGATTGAGAACAGCCTGCGAAAAATCTCTACAAACTTTGGTAGGTCCACATGCAATGTCTGCATGAAATTTGCATGCTTTTATATCCTGTCTAGGCGTAGATTCCTAGCTTTCCTTCACTCAAAATTAATTTCGAAAGAATGAAATCATTGCGATGACAATAAGTGGAAAAGTCGAGAAATGAGAGGCGCCAGCCGATTTTCTATGTCAAAAAATCAGGACTAATAATTTGGTTCTGGGTGGAAAAATAACTACATATTGATGGTGTTTATGTTGATTTCGAATGGTAAGAGTCGTTTATTTGATTTTTTTATAGAAAAATAATGGATGCATTTAATGTTGAAAAATAATATACCATGCGCATCAAGAGTTGCCCCCTATAATGTTCTGAATTCTCTTCGACGTGTCTGTCATTTTCCTAATAAGACACATTCATGATGCGCACTCTATATTGGAATACATATATCATTGGTGTAGAAGTTCTGCATGTTACATGTGAATCTAACTCATAAGAATAGTTTCCATTGAAAATATCAATGTTAACTTCACTTCTCAGAAATTTAAAAGAGAAAAATAGTGATTATGATATTATTAATGAAAGGTACAAATTCCATAACAAAATACGTCCATTATTTTTCGCGGTAACAATAACTAATGCTCTAATTTGTATAAATACCCAATTTCAACACATTTTTATTAAAAGAATTCAACACGCAGTGACTTGTCTTTGATGAAGTTCCTTACATAAGCTTCTTCTTGCTAGTTTATTGAATTCTTGTTTCATTTCTAACCACAAAAAGCCCAAACAAACTAGAAAATGTCAACATCTATCTCAGCAGAAAATTATAAGAAACTCACATCAATTTTGAAACTTTTCGAACTTCAATCTTGAAGTAGTATCTTCGAAAAAAGTATGGATCGATGTTAGTTATGTGCCAACTCGGATAAGTGAATTATTTTCACTAATTCATTTCCTCAGCTTCGCATTGATAGTTGAAAGAAGTTAAAATTCTTTAATTTCTTTATATTATTATATTTTCTTGGGGTTGTTATACTAGCTAAAGTATCGATCTATTCCTATGTTTTTTTGGCTTGATTTTTGATTTAAAAAAATATATATTCATTATCATCGAAATTATGTCATATCATAAAGCATAAAGATACACTTATTAGATAATTAGTATTATATTGTCAGTTATCGACCTCGAGTTAGAGAGAATTCAAGTCGAGTTGATTCGAGTCGAACCTATAACTTGAGTTAATTACTCGAGTCGACTATCACTAATCGATGTCAATTCAAGAATAACTTCTCTAGTTTGTTTTAGCTCTCATTCCAGTAATTGTGCAATATCTGCTACATATTTATCACACAATAAACGATGTTCATAAAGCTTCAGCTACATTTTGCAATATTAATTCCTGATTTCACGCTTCACTCACATACCACCTCTTGCAGGTTCCAAATTCTCCTTCGACCCATCGACAGACGATGCCAGCTCCCTCCTCGAATACGACCACACCGGCTCGCGGCGCTCCTTGGCGGACACCAGCGTCACTTCCACTGCCGACCTTTCCGTCTTCTCCACCGTCACCAGGTCGCAGGCTCACGACAACAGCATCGACACGCACAGCAACATGTCGGACAACTCGGTGGGCGGGGTGAGCTCGGCGGGATCGGGTCCTAGCCGAGCCACGCCTAGAGCTACGCCTCTCACCACGCCCCGCCATCCTAGTCCGGACGTGCTGAGGATCTACGTGCCGTACTCGCCGCTGGACACGCCCATCGCTAGTCCTCACAACGGGGACGTGGCGAGGACGCCATGCAGCTTTCTGGAGGCGAATAAGATTCGGATTAGGATCGACAATGACGAGCTGCCCACGCCGTTGGTGGAACACGGGCAGATTAAGAGTTTCAGAGTTGAGAATCAGATTGATTTGAAATAGTTTTTTGGGGTTTTTGGCATATTTGAAAGAATTATTGATCTATTGGGAGACGCGTATACATGTACTACCATCCGGCCACACTGACCTGTTTGTCCGTAGAGGAGTGGCCGCTTATTATTCTTCTAATGAACGTCAAATGTTTGTTTTCAATGCTGACATTTTGCCAACTATTTATTCGTTTGTTCTTTAATTTATTTTGTATATTTTTGTTCAACCTGGTGAAATTTCTCGTGGTCGATAACATGTGTAAAATATACGAAAATATATCCACTGATGGGTTTCTGGTCTAATGTATTTATAAAAAATCATTAATATAATTAGGATTATTTATTACACACATATAGTTGAATAAAATATAACAAGGTTTCACTTAGCTTTTGAAGATTCAAAAATATTGTACATTCCAAAATGCATAATCAAAGTAAAATATCAACTGTATAGATATTGATTGAATAATATTAAATAGTCCATCCTTCTAAAACTTCAACATTCCATTTCATCTGTTCAATAATAATGATAATGATTTTAATTTGACTGAAGGTGTTATTTGCCGAATCGAAATATTTTTGATAGCAAATTACAGTTTAAGGAATTGTGCCATATGTTTTTGGTTTTTCTACTCGTATATGATATATGCAAACTCTTAGCGAGTACTCAGAAAAAATGTATGAAATACTCCATGACATGAATCGGATTTCTTTCATCTTTGTATCACAACATTCTTCAGAATTGAATTGTAAAAAATGTCTAGTCAATAATATTTCCGATTTCATACCCCAAACTTTCCAAACCCTTATAGAAATAGTGTTATTCAAATAGTTTTTTCGATATTATTAAGCTGGAAAAATGGGTCCCGTATAACAATTTTCTGATAATATAGAACTATATAGCAAAAAGTTGAATATGTCAAATTTCAGTGTTGTGAGTTGTATATAGATGTGAAGATTTTTTCTAATATTACTTGATTCCTCTTGAGAAAATACCAAGTAGAGTAATATTATAGACGTTATCGACAATTTGTTACAATAACATTACTTCTTAGTGGTGTATCTTTCACGATAGTTTCAGTGATCAAAGCTAAATTTTCGTTCAACAAATCAAATTCAGCTTTCACTTCAAAAATATTTCAGTTTATCCAAACTTTATGAGTACCTAAGAATTGCTTGATGGGTCGGTTTTTGAGGATGTGATACATGCAATAAAATGTATTCTACACTTTCTAATTGTAAAATGTTGATCGGTCAGAATGACTTCTAAATTTCGTAATAAAATATTTCAAAAATACCTGAAAGCCTTTCAATCTTCTCCCGTTCCAAACCACTGAACTTTTTAGTTCTCTTATATTTCAAACTCCACCCAAGAGCCGCATCACCTTGAGTACTCCGTACTCCGTGTGGGGCCTAACCGAAGGCGGTAGCGGGCGGCTCGGCGTTGACGAGGAAGCCCGACAATAACGGCTCTAGCTTGATCTCCTGGGGCTGGGGGTTGTCGTTGGGGGAATCCTAGACGCGGAGCAGGGCCAGTGGGGTAAAGAGAACCAAGAAACGGCTCGTGGCCTATGGGTCAATTAGGATCTCTAACAGAGCCCAAGGGGCATCTGGTGCAACCTCTTGGTAAGTAAGTCGCCTTACCGGCTCAAGCGGGGCTCTGAGTCGGTTGACCTCTATTTCCCCAGCTACTCGTGGAAGCAATAGGGACTGTAGAAAGCTGGTGTAGGAAAACCGGACTTAACGTCAACCCCAGTAAAACGGAGGTTATGGTTTTTACCAGGAAATACAAATGGAACAGACGATGTTTGTTGACACTCAATGAAAAGGCTCTTGAGCTAGCCAAAGAGGTGAAATATTCAGGAGTCACCCCAGAGAGTAAGCTAACATGGAATAGATACCTAGAGAATGATGAATGAGAGTCACAAATTCGTAACTGCCCTATGGCAACTGAAGAGGGCTATATGGGCAGCAGTTGGGGCATCAAGCTAAAAACAATGAAATGGCTATATGAGGCGATTCTTAAACCCAAACTCATGTACGCATCTGTAGTCTGGTGAAATAGAACGAAGCTAAAAACGGCGGCGAAACAATTGGAGAGATTGGGTGACGAGGTGTGCTGTAGGTGCGAGTGGATCTACACGTATGGCAGCCCTTAGAGCAGCCTCAGGGAAATAGGACCGATTCACCTGGACATTGAAGCTGCTGCCGCAAGAACAATGCAAAAAGCAAGAGAAACCATCTCAGAAGGGAAGTACACAGTTCTTAAACAATAAACAGTATTATTTTCACTATACAAGACTAAAGACTAGCACCTCGAAAGCCACCCAACATATGCGATGAATGGTTAAAAAAGAAAAAAATAATCCTTTTCATCCAAATCATAGCCAACTGTGATTTCCATTCAAACAAATTCATTTTCAGATGATTACTCGAAATCGAACAGTTTTTTGGAATTTCCTGTTTTCCAGTGAATTGAATGGAAAAGAGTGTCTTTAAATTGTGGAAAAAAAATGTCTACTTCAGTAACAATCAAGATATTCGAATGTGTCGGAAAATATAATGTTTATTAAAAACTCGAAAACAAAAGACGATAGCCAATTTTCGTTTTCGCCAGTAAACTCATCTCGATAGGTATCGAGGATGCTACCTTAATTAGCTCTAATAGTTACCCAGTTACCCTATACCACAATCATATACATAGGTCTGGCATCTATACGGCATTTTTGAGTGGAGAAGGGTGGCACTATTTTTGAAGAAAAAGTTGCCATAAGTATCCGCTAGGAGGATTTAGTAGTATAATCACGTGATTAATCTTTGACAGTTCGTATTGTAAACAGAACAAA
This sequence comes from Plagiodera versicolora, assembly GCA_037013635.1. Classification (NCBI taxonomy): domain Eukaryota; kingdom Metazoa; phylum Arthropoda; class Insecta; order Coleoptera; family Chrysomelidae; genus Plagiodera; species Plagiodera versicolora. The sequence goes on along the minus strand of CM072991.1, from coordinate 1,377,606 downwards.
CGGTTAGGACTTGAATGGTGAATACAATCAATGACTGAAATATTATATCTTGCAAAATTCTCTCGAATGAATAAAAATCATTCCTACTTCCAAAAAGCTGATCGGATCTGATTTGTGATTGGCTGAAAAAGTGACAATAGAGGTCAGCGCTGTAGGTGGCGAAAAATGAGAACCATAAAAATTCCTCAATGTATGGGCCACCCCCCACCATACGAGTTGCCAGACCTGTGTATATGATCATGCCCTATAGAAACATCGAAACTTGCCTGCCCTGTACAATACCTAGACATTCTATAAAACCAGCCGCGCAAATTTGTCAAATTTGACAGCTTATAGAAATGTTCCTCTTACCACCACGACCGCCGAAGGACTATGCCATAAAAGATGTCACTAAAAGCCTCTTGTCCTCCTCTCAGTTTACTCCTGAGTCCCAACCGAGAGTAACCCAACATAACCTGGCAAAATTTTGCTCCCCCATAGAATACAAAGACGATGAGGTGCCGGAAAAAAACACCCCTGACATTCATCCTAACATCATCGAGAAGATGACGAACGAGGACAGAGCCAGCTGGGTGGTACCGCCGGGGAGGGATGATTTTTTCGTACACGAGGTGTGTAGGAAGTATACGGTCCATAGGGATAGGGAAAGCTTTGATCCCAGGTACATGCACAAAGGTGAGATATCCGTCCTCATAGTACACGATATTCATCGGACGTCCCGCCTTCACGTCCAAATATCGATGGACGTTTACTGAGCATCCATTGTACGTTATTATACATTATAAGACATTGTGGCATGATTTTATACATGAAAAGTGAATGTTTGATGGCAGCAAGAAGAAGTAGATTCAAGATTATAGAATTATGCTGCGAAATTTTCCCAGAAATTCATAGATTATTCTTTCTGAAAAAGTCTGTGTATCGCCGACTACCAGGGCGTGGCCGAACATATAGAAACAGATATCCACACAATGTACAGAAATGGAAACATACAGTGTGCAAAAAAGCATCATGGCATATTCCGCTATAGTACGTTTTATTTTTTTACAGAGAAAGTTTTCAATCGTTCCTATCAATTTGAGTTAGATTGCATCGAAGCAGCTAGACTAGATAAACTAAAAGCAAAATCGGATGCAGAACAAGAGGAATTCGAGGATTCTTTCCAGAAACTTATAATCAAGCAAAAAGCTAAAGAAAAACCTTCAATCCAGCTGAAATCTTGCAAGGAAAATCCGCCATTTTGGTGGCAAAAATCCGAAATAAAAGGAAACATTTTCAAACCGGATGAGCTGGCAAAGTCGAAAGATTCTGAAACGAGTACAGTTTATAGGTCTTCCTTCGTGCGATGGCAGGATGAACCAAATTTGACAGCATTCGTTCAAGATGATCCGTGCAGAAGAAAAATGGATATGCAGATGTGAGTTTTATCGTTTTAATTCATTTGTCACATACCTATTCTATCATAATTTATCCCAATTTATTCAGAATGCAATTATTATTATTTCTATCTTCAACAAGTGATGATTTAATCTCAATGTTTCCGGAATATTTTCAAGTCATGGTATTTTTTTTATTATTACAGGGGTCCAAAGGATATACTGCAGCCGGAGGCTTATTGTATTTCCCCTATCATTCCGATACCCTAAAACATGTTGGTCCCTTTGACTATTTTGCAAAGGTCACTAGGTTTCAGGGTTCCCACATTCTCTAGGTTTAAATCAGGTTCCCCTAGTTGTACCACTTTTCTATAGTTTAGTGCCTCACAATAGCACAAAATGTGTTCTAAGCCGCACAATCTACAAGTCTGGTCACCTTGATATAGCCGCATCTTTTGTAGGTGTGTTCTAACAGGAGCATGCCCTGTAAGGAGACCTGTTACTAGTCTTATCTGATCTCTACTTAATCTAAGTATCTCATCAGTTCGTTTTCCACTTGTTATCTGAATAACAAGTTTACTATATTCTTGTCCTGGTGTGTTATCCCAGGTGGGGGAAGACAGAGCATCACCTCCATGGCCGCTGTTGGGGTAGTCTTCATTCCCCCTGTTATGCATAGGCAAGCAAGTCTTTGCACCTTGCTTAGTGTTCTAATAGCGTTATGCTGCAATGTCTTGCTACACCATCAGGCTATTGCACCATAAAGTATATGGCTGGTTTGACTACCACTTTATACAGCCAATGTACAATTTTTGGTTTCAAACCCCAAGTTTTGCCATATGTTCTTCTCACAACCATAAGGCTCATGTTTACCTTCTTTGTAACCCTTTGTAGATGTTGGTTTCAAGTTAGCCTGGAATCTAGTATGACTCCCAAGTATTTAACTTCCCCCGACATCTCTACAGGTGTACCATTCAGGTAGAGAGGTCCTAGCTCTTCCTTTCGTTTTCGTTTTGTGAATGCTACTATACTGTAGTTTTGTGAGGGCTAACTGCTAGGCTCTCCTCATTGATCCATTCAGTAGTGAGGTCTAATGCTTGTTGCATCCTTTCTTTAACAGTGGTATTGAATTTCCCCTGTTCCATGATAACCAAATCATCTGCAAAGCCTCGTACGCTGTGGTGATTTTGGGTTAGAATACACAGCAGTCTGTCGATAACAAGACTCCACAGAAGCGGTGACAGAACCCCGCCCTGCGGACACCCTCTTGTAACTTTAGACTGCAGTGTAGTATCAGAGATAGTACTTTCTATCACACGGCTCTTCAGCATATTCTCGATCCATCTATTAATAGTTTCCTCGATATTATGATGAGCGAGAGCTCGTGTGATGGATTTAAGATGGGTGATATTGAATGCCCCCTCTATATCTAAGAATGTGCATAGAAGCACTTCCTTTTTCTCTAGCGCATTTTCTGCTCTTTTAACGAGCTTGTGTAGTGCTGTCTCAGTGGAGACTCCTTCCCTGAAGGCATATTGGTCATTATGCAGAGCTTTCTTCTCAAGCACCTCATCCCTAATATACCTATAGATAAGTTTTTCTAACGTTTTCAGTATGAAAGACCCATTCTGTTCCGACTTGCCAGGTTTAGGTATGAAAGCGACTCTTACTTTAGACCATATTTTTGGTACATATCCCATTGCAAGACTGGTTCTTAGTACCATTCAAAGTTTTTGAAGTAGAAGTTCTGGCCCTTCTTGTAGCATTTTGAAATAAACGCCATCGGGTCCAGCAGATTTGAATGGTTCAAATGAATTGATAGCCCATTTCATTTTGTGCCACGTGATTATCTTCTTAGTACATGTCCAGTTTTCCCTAGTCACTCTTCTGTTGAGAGTTGCCGGAGAAAGCGGTCTTTGTGCTACAGGTGTGTCGTCAATTACCTTGGATTCGGGAAAGTGAACTCTGAAAAGTTCCATCAGTGTTTCTCTTTCATCCTGGGTGTACTTTCCATCAGAGCCTACTATAGCTCCTATCGGACTTTGTGGACCTTTTGAAAGTACCTTTTGAAGTCTAGCACCTCGCAGTACTCCCTCCAAGAGTCTCTGTTGAGTTTTCTCAATTTTTTGTTGTAATCTGTTAGAATGGTTCTGTATTCACCCCATTCTCCATTACTCTTTGCTTGGTTAAATTTGCGTCTAACCTGTTTTCTCAAATCAGTAGGCTGAAACCATCGCGTCAGTCATTTGCCCCGCGATGTCATCAAATTCTATGGTATATCAATTTTGCTAGGAATGTTGTGCAATTGCGTGTCTAGGTCTGCTTTATGGGCTCCCCAGTTAGTTTTGCGTGGATTCCTATAGTTTGAAGTTTGGGTTTTAATGCCCGTTATTTAGAATCTAATGTGTCTGTGATCTGAGCAAGAAACCTCGTCAGATACACGCCAGTTTTTAATGTTATTAGAAATAATATTAGTACTCACAGTTATATCTATAACCTCATTGGCCCGTGTCGTCACGAAGGTTGGTGTATTCCCTTTGTTGAGCACATCCAAGTTGTGATCCAGTTCCTCTACAACTAGCCATCAGTTCCTCTACTCCACTTGGTGGTGGGGGAGTAGGTGCATCACTGGGGAAGTAGGCAGAGGCTATTAAGATCTCCCCTGCCTTCGTTCCCTCCTTCTCCAGGGTTAACTTTATTACAACAAGGTCCCTAGAACAAAAACTCGTTAGAGGAAATACTTTCAACCCCTTTTTAACAAGGATACAGGCCCTAGGGCGATCAGTAGTTCGGCAATAGAATAGCTCCCCACCACTCGCTCCTAGCCCCCTGATAAAGCCCCCATTAATCCAGGGTTCTTGAATCAATGCTATGTCAAATGAACCCATTAGCCCAGATAAGACAGTTGGGGCTGCCTTACTGTGCTGTAGGTTCGCTTGAAGTATTCTTACCTTTGTCTGCATCACTCGGACCAGACTTCAGGGTCCTGAAGAATAACTTCCCCAGTTTATAGTAGGCCCTGAGGTTGTTCGCCTCCAGAGCCTTCATGGACGCCTCATCAATAGAGTAGGCCAGTGTCTGGCCCTTGTCCTCTACCTTCCGGCTGATCTGGATCCACCCGTCTGTCTTCAGCAACGGATTTTGTTTGCTGATCCTGCTTCGGACCTCACTCTCGGGCGCTTCGGGAGGTCTTTCGATTCAACCACAGTCAAATCGGCACCCTCCCAAAGGTTCCCAAGCGAGGCAATGTTGGCCTCCAGCCAGTTTTTCGTCACGTCGTTTGCGCAGTACATCCAACAGACCCCTGCTACAGACGAGCGTTCAAATTGAGGTGGGGTTGAATTTCCCGACGATGTTGCAGCAATCAGTTCTAAAAGCTTCCCCTGTATAGCGTCCGCTTTCCCCTGATCTAGGAGCACCTCTGGATGATGGCGATCTATGATCGCCATCTTCAGCCCTCTAACTACTACGTTAAAAGACATAGTCTGCTCTTGGCTCCTATGTCTTTTTGTAGAAGGCCGTTTTTTTGGCCTATTCCGCCCTTTTCCCCAGAGCCTGCTTTCGTGGAGCAGGTTTGTTAGGATTGTCCTCTGTCCATTTCCCAGAGGCAATCATCTCGGCTTTCCGGAGTTTCCTTTTAAGGGCACCAGAAAGTCGAGGTTTGGAGCCCTTGTCCATGTCCATTGCTTGCGCAACCCCATGAACCGCTCCAGCTACTTGTTGAGAGTCTACCTTTTCAGGTTCCTCTCTGAGGGAGTCTATCTCTTTGGATTCCTCCTTTTTAGAAATATTTGTATTCGTGTCCATACTAATCCCACGAGTACCGGGGTCTTGAACGGTCACTCTCCTGCTACCCCGATTCACAGGAAGAGAAGGCTATTACAATGAGGTGTCGCCCGGTGCCTCAAGGTGGGACCAGCATTGGCTGAACTTCTACTCAGCCACGCATCCCATAAGCCTGGTCCACCCACCGTAGGATTTAGGTTTTTATTGAGGTTGTCTCCTCTTGGTTCAGGTGTTTAAGCCCAGACCCTCCGCATAGACCTGCCGTAATACATGCCTACAGCAGAGGTCCTGTAAGGTGTATCAGTCCTGCAGACCAAGGTCTAGCAGATACTGGCGCCGTTATACTCCTGTGCAGGCCTTTAGCCACGACAGCTAGGCAGGAGGAATTTGTCTGCGGTAGAGTATTTATGAGCTACCAGTACAGTTTTAGATCATACGAGCTCTTATTCCTCTACTAACCACTGCGTCACTTTCTGATCATTCGCTGTGGCCGTTCACTATCCGCAACCTGTGACGCACCCGGTAGCCACTCAAGTCATGGTATTGATAACAGGTCACTCGTAGTTGGAAAAAATTATCAACAGTAGTGTAGAATGTATAGTATAGCTATTAGGAAAAATGGCATTCGTTCTGAAAAGAAGAGCATAATACCGAGTGTTTCACAGTGGATGGTACATTAGAAGTATCTGGAGAACAGAAAGACAGATCATTTCGAATCTTTGTGAGCGTGGATAATCAAACTTGCTCTATCCGTCTAAAATATTTTTATCAATACAGTGTTGCCGCTTGTATCAAAAAGTAGTGGCTACTTTGTTATTTCAAATAAAACACCTCGTATATTATATTATTTTTGGAATCCTTATAAGATTCCTCACAACTTTCCCACATAATTCCCTATACCTATTTGTGACGATTTTCGAGATGAAAATTATTTTGTCCAATTTTTGTGCAAAACCTGACCATTGATTGACCATCAATTTTTTCCCAATGCAAATTTACAAAATACTATTGCAATTTGGGTTATAGCTGCATGAGACCATCAAGTATTCTATCGATGAACTAGATCTCAGTTTCAGCATACAGGGAGGCTCAGAAGTGACTGCCTTTCGGGGACTCATGAAAATGACTGAAACTCCGGTTTTTTGAATGGAACACCTTGTATATTATTACTCATTTGAAAAGATATAACATTTTCCAATTCAATTGAGTATACTTACCCTATACCTATCTCGTACACTTTTTTAGTTATGATCACTTATATTATGAATTCGTCTTCAATAAAATAAATTTGAATAGTGATTTAGATAGTAGGCTATGAACTCTTTCTGACAGAGAACTAACATGTTGTCATCCTGTATTTAAGTTGCATTTTCAAATATTTTTGAAATCTTTCTAGATTCATTAATACACATGTTAGACTTTGATACTTCTAGCTTTTCATGATGATTCAAGCATTTCAAAATTTCTCTTCAATCTAATGAATTTTCTCAAATTCATTCGAGCATACTTTTCATCATACTTTTTCAGCAACACTGTATCGATAAAAATATTTTAGACGGATAGACGGAAGTTTGATTATCCACGCCCACAAATTCTCGAAATCATCTGTCTTTCTGTTCTTCAGTTACTTCTTATGTTCCATCCACTGTGAAACACCCTGTTTAATTTGGTTTCGAGTTAAATATACAAAAGGAACTTATGATCATATCAATATTATCCTTTATACAATCGAATAAAATCCAGTTTTTTACCAACATTGAAATACATTATTAATTTTGATTTAAAATTTGAATAAGAATGGAATAATACATAATATTTTAGTCTGGAACACCTTCACCAAACGCCCTGTTTGTCTTAAAATCCTCCGCGAATTATGTATGAACTGTTTTCATAATCATCATAAATTCACATTCGTAAAAACAAATCCCAAAGTAACAACAAAGTTTGGGAAGAGATTTTTTTTTTAATACTAATACGTAAAAATCGACCTAGAAGTACCAAATCTGGTGATCTGACTGGCTAAGGAACTATGACGAGATATCAATATAAACACCGGAAAAAATCTGTATAATAGGGTGGTACCCAATATAGTATTATAGTTTTCTGGTCTTCTTTCTTTCTTTCTGGTATAAACAAATCCCAAATTTCTCGAAATAGGGTTGGCCAACCTTTCAAAACTGAGGCTTGCAATTGGTACTACAAAACCTACCCACCTCCGGCAATGGAATTTCACAACAAAAAATTCGCCTAGTGACTACAAATTGTCACAATGACGTGAGCCAAAATTTTCGTACGATGCGCCCGAATCAAATTCCCACGTGAACAAAATGGAAAAAATAGCTACGGAAAACCTGTTCCTGCTCGAATTCCTCGTCGACAACCTCGATCTAGGGAAAAAGTGCGAGTGCGATGCTCCCGAAGGAGAAAAATGCGTTTCCTTCCAGTTCCTGGATAACGCACCTTTGGACGTCTGCGAAGCAGATTTCGGTAAATTAATCAATCAATTGTAGGTTATGTTTGCGTGGAAACTGTTGTGTCTTGCAGACTCTACCCCCAAACCCAAATTGGGTACTGACGATAACATTAAAAGCGGAAAATCTTGCCTCTTCTCGCTATCTCCTGACCAAGTAAACGAATGTCTCTCCAAATTCGACATCCTGGTGACCATCCACAAGAAGATGCAGCCTGGTTGGCTCCCCGAGCGAATAGACATCGGAATGGCTTTGATATCTATAGCAAACCTCTTCGGAGAGCTCGTGGAGAGCGTCGCCAACTCAGACGGAAGCACTCCAACCGCCAAAACCCTGAAGGACGTCTTCGAAGTGAGCTCTCCCACGGAAGGTGGGGCTCCACTTGGAAAAATTGGTGTCTATATCAGGATGTCCTGCTTTGGAAAACTCATAGTCACCCAGTTCCAGATGAACCTCCAGGACAAGTCAGTGTTGTTCAAGGACAAGGAGGGGAGGTCGCTGTACAGATACAAAAAAGCTGGGAAAGGTACGCAACGCTTTGGATCATAGCTTTGTTTTCCAATTCGTGTTTTCAGGTAAAGGTAAACAGGACAAGTGCAGTCCCAGACCTTCCCAGCCCCCACAGCAGCAAGCCTACAACGTCGACTGCCCCAACTACCCTTGCGGGTCACCGCAGACGATGCCCCAAGCGCCTGTCAACTGCCCTTTTTCGCCTTGTCCTCTGACAGATTACAGCGGCCGCTACCAATCCCAACCGTTTCCTGCTCCTTGCATCGAGTGTGGCGCCCTACCGAACCCACCATGCTTTTCTCAAGGCGACATGGGTTATTCCCAGCAGATAACGCCGTGCCTAGAGTGCGGCAGCATGCCCTATCCCTCCTGCTTGCCTCCTGGTGGCGGAGGGCAGAACCAGAGGACGAACACACCGTGCGAGGAGTGCGCTAATCTCCAGGACCCGCCTTGCTCGGAGGACCAAGAGGGCAACTACCAGGAGATCGGGGCGGCCATGGGCGGCAATTCGCTCACAATACGCGTGCACAAAGACAAGAATAAAGTGGAGCAGGTGGATCCGAACGCGCCAGCGGTCGCCGAAAGCAACGAGCAGTGTTCCTGTGTGACTGGATTACCCGGGAAGAAGAAGAAGCAGCAGCAAGGTGGTCAAACCTTGGCGATGCGCCCTGGCGTCCAGACATCGCCGTTTTCGTTCCGTATGGGCGGCCGAAGCTGCAGCGAGGGAGGTAACCGCGTGGTGGTGAATCCGCCCGTGGCTACCGCTCCCGACGGCACGCAGTTCACCGAGTTCTCCGACCCGGATAAGGAGATGTTTGTACTGCGTATCGGAAAAAAGAGCGAAGGGGTGGACAAGAAGCAGAATCTCGAGCTGGAACTGTGCACTCCTAAGGTAAGTGTGATTTTTCGAAAAACACGTCATTCTAACTGATTCAATCAAGGGACCTCCGTTGAAACCGTTGCCGAAGAAGGAAACCAGAGACACCCAGTACGATCCTTTGGACGCAGGGCCGGGGTTAGAGGAGGGCAAGAAAGGAGGTAAAGATAAAAAGGGGAAAGGAGGAAAAGGTAAAAAAGGGAAGAAGAAGTGAGATTGGAGTGTCTGAGGGGAGAGCGGAACAGTCGATAATATACCAGCTGCTTCATGAATTTGTTTTGAGGAAAAATAAAATGAAACTTTGCTTCTATTCTGAGTTTTTCTTTGATTTATTATATTCTGTGACATTCGATTGATGAAAAAAATCGAAACTGGTAGAAGTTTATATTTACCTTCTAGTAATTGTCAGCTTACCGTGAAATTTATATACCTCGTAAACCTGATGAATAACTGTTGTATTCAAAATGTTTTCATATATCTGAAGATTCCGAGAGTACACGGTGGCCACGGTGGATGGTACCTCAGACATATTTTACAAAACGAGACAAGGCATACTCCTGAAAATATCGTCACTTGTGATCTATCGATTGAAAATATTGCAGCGTTACGGAGGTACAGTCCAATTTCTGTATAAATTTGAATTTTGCATGTTTATCTTAATCTAAACAACAATATGAATATTTGATACTTGTGTCGGTAATAATGGATTTTATGCACGACCGGGCGTAAAATGGCACTTTATCGCCCGGATATGCGGGCGTAAAGTAGCACTTTACCGCCCTCGGGCTACTTTACCGCCCTCGGGCTACTTTACCGCCCGCCGGGCGGTAAAATGGCACTTTACCGCCCGCTTGGCAATAAATCAGCTGGGCAGGTGCTTAACTGAATTTCATTGTCATATCAACGGAAATCTTTATTGACTGAGTAACCATGGTGACGTAGATTCCATCAGTTCTTGATTCATTTTTCCGATATAATCTGAACCTCACTTCATCGGTGATGTATTCCTATCATGCTTGAGAAGTGAAGATGTTTTTACAATAGAATATACTGGTCGTGCATAAAATGTTGTATGTATTTCGGGCGTAATATGCTTTTATGGACCTAGGCATGTTAATAGTCCTCGCTATCGCTTAGGCTATTACTTACACGCTACTGTCCATAAAAGCCTATTTTACGCCCTTGATACATAGATAACTATTTCCATTATTGAATCGGATTGAATCAAACGATAATTTGAATGGAAATAAATTTCATAATTTCTTATTCTACATGTATACTAGATATGATTTGATTACACAGTATAGTTTCGTTTGAATTCCATCTTGATTCTAATTTCTCTCAAAATCAAATCAATTATCGTTGTATCATTAGGGTGTCCCATTAGAAATAACATAATTATAAGATTGTGCTACTTTTTGGTAGAAGTGGCAACGCTAGATTACTGAAAATATTTCAAATCGATAGATAACAAGTTCTTATAGAAGTATACCCGTTCCCATTTTCCTTATACTTCAAAGGTACCATCCACCTTGGCCCACACTGTATATGGATTATACGTTCGGTATATTTGGTATATTTCTGGATCTATCACATCAATAATGACTATGCGAAAAAGAGATTAAATAGTGCCACATCATTATTTATATATTTATCAATATTGACGATACACGGTATTTCTGATTAGATAAGTAGAAACTTCCGAAATGACAAATTATATTTTATGGTGGATTGAAGAGTTTTGCAGATAATGCGGAATTCGAACACATCTGATCTGATTTCAAATTCCTCATGACGGTAAAATATATTATTTGCAAACATTAATAGAAAAAATATTAGCTAAATTATAAACAATGTCACAAACTGGACAATTTAGAACGATCACTGTTTTCCATTTCTGATAATAAAAATATGAACATTTTATCTATCATGTAACTCTGATTACGTATAATTTCATCTCAGTTATGCGAACAATAAATAAAACGTGTTTTTCTCATTTCAGCGATACATGTGTTTTCCTTTTTTATTGACACAATAAAAGCTACATCATCAGATTAGGTAATTTTTCAAGAATACTCTTTTTACTGGTAGTACCCAACCTACTCAATGAGATTCAGGTCTGGAGAAGAAGATATCCAGCTCAACTGAGTCAACAAGTCAACAGAATTCATGTCTGGATAACTAGTCGGCCTCCGAGTAGTCATCATTAAATGGTCTAAATATCGTGACGGCCGAGTGTTCTCGGCCATTACCTGCCTCACCACCCTGTACATTATCGCACGGTGTGTAGGGAACGCGTGAAACAGGCAACGTGGTGTGGTTTTGCGCAGCGTCGTTTGTCGTCCTAGCCTCTTTCTCTTCTGTCTCGTACGCGATTTTACTATTTTAGATTTCAGTTGGTGTGTCGGTGTCGTATGGAATCACAACGTGGTTAGACTGGCACGTGCGGAAGTTGTTGGGTACAATTTTGACTTGTTGGCGACTTGTGGGAATAAATGGTATGAAACATTTTTTTTCCTTTAGTTACGAGACAGCCAGGAATTTTGTTCACATAAAATCAGGTGCATCAATTTATCGAACGATTGAGGTTAGAATTGATTGTAAGTGGATACACATACACAACATTTTCAACAAATCATGAATTCATGAAGAAACTATATAAACAGTGTGTTCGAAGATTATTCTAACGATTTTGATTCAACTATACACTCTTTGATTTTCGATCGCCGATATCTATCTAATAAATGAAATTCAGGTATCCATATTGCATCAGCCCGACTGAACATCCTGTAAGTGCAACGAACATTACATCATTCGATTTCAGCGTGTATTTTCAGTTTCAGTGGACGTTTCGTGGTAATATAGATACACTGTACAAATGTGGCGCTAAAATAACAAGTAATTGCTATGTACAACTTGGCAATTCATTATATTGGTTATACTCGAATTATCGTTTCATTTATAGTGGGCACAGTATTTCTAAGTTAGCACTAAAATCTGATAAATTAGAATGCAGTTTCATTTCTTAACGCAACACATAGAAAATCGAGTAATGTGAGCCTTTGGTTTTTTAAACCTTTGAAAAATCAGAACAATACGTATCAATAAGACTCCCCAAATAATAAACGATCAGCTTTTTTTACATTACTTACATTGAGGCCATTGAATCTGAGATCATTATAATAGAAATTAATCAATACGATAACTTTATCTCATTGCTCAGCTTGAATTATGATTTTGTAAATTAAAACATACAATGTAGTTCCGAGAACTAAAATATAGGTACTTTATTGAAATAGAACAATAAATATATAGGTACACACAGGATGTCCATTTTACGATTACCACTATAGGCGAATGAATTTAAGATTGCAGCGCCAGAGTGAGCAGTCAGAGAACCATACGAAGAGTCATTGAATGGTGTAGTTGTATTTGTTTACATGTGATTTTTCGTTCTTAAAGTGTGAGTTTATAATGAAAATAAAGACATTTCAGACTTTTACAGTGAGCTAGGGCGTCAATATGTATGTATTTTCATTTTTATAATAGTGTTAAGCATTATCATTTGTTTTATGCATTGAAAATAATACGAGGTTATAGAATACTGTTGTGAATGTGAATGGTTCGATCAACATGATCGATAAAATACAGGATTCTGATAATTTGTTTTGTGTTTAGATTCGAATGGCAAGATTTAGTTTGGGGTACTTTGAAGGCACAAACACAGTATAATAAGAACCAGTAGTCGCAGCTCTGTCGGAACCTTTGATGTTTGTGTCCCACACTTTCATTTTTTTTGGACCACTGCGCATCATGAATTTCCCGCTGGGAGTCGATTAGTCAGAGTTAGACATTTTATACACTGCTCAACAAGTCAATAATAGATATATACTGCTCAACAATAATGAAAATTTTATTGAAAACTAAAGGGTTTATATAGTAAGTGATATGGAAGTATATATTCATTTCTTGATTCTATTGAAAAGTGGTATGCGGGGTTGAATATTTTTTATCACAATGGACAGCCTAAGTCTTGACGTTACAAGCTTTACATTAAAACCTTTCCAAACGAAGCGTTCATTTCACGTTTTTGCTTCTTTCAGTTGAAACTAAGAATAAAATTATTTGTATATGGTGATATTGAGTTATCATTGACTAATTCTTCTGGAGGAAACAATGCATATATTCCTTTGTTTGTAAAGGTTTTATGGGCTCCGCCCATTTTGACGTCACACTTAGGTGGTCCCACGATCATATACACAGGTCTGGCAACTCGTATGGTGGGGGGTGGCCCAAACATTGAGGATTTTTTTGTAGTTCTCATGTTTCGCCACCTGCAGCGCTGTCCTCTATTGTCACTTTGTCAGCCAATCACAAATCAGATCCGATCAGCTTTTTGAAAGTAGGAATGATTTTTATTTATTCGAGAGAATTTTGCAAGATATAATATTTCTGTCATTGATTTTATTCATCATTCAAGTCCTAACTCTTTGTTTTGTTGTCAAAGATTAATCACGTGATCAAACCCCTAAATCCTCCTAGCGGATAAGTATAGCAACGTTTTCTTCAAAAATGGTGCCAACCCCCACCACTCGAAAAAATTTCGATGAAGTGAAATATTACCATTGAATAATTATTCAGGTAATCATGACAAATGTACTGTACGAGATAAAATGCCAATATATGGAAGATTTCAGGTGGATCAATGATACTGGTTCACACAATTCTTATTATTACACATGCCACAAATTCTCCATCTGTTGAGTCGGTGCATTGATAGTGGTAAATTCCAAGAAAATGGATTGACCTGGAAACGGTGTAATTTTTCAAGGCAATTTACGGCGCATCCAAATACCTCCCGCTAGGAGTGGATCATGCGCACTGGAATTTCATACCACGAATTTGACAGACTGCGACTACTGGTTCTTATTATACTGTGGCACAAACACTTTCAGAAGTGTTCATAAAGGTGAAGAAGTTTTGAATGCTGGACATCATAATATCATGATGAGAAGAAAATTGATTTTGTAATGGAATGAATTATGAATTTATAGTATTTGTTTTTTCTGATGTTTAATGGTGAGAAGTGCTTGATAAAATAGATAATGTGAGATCTCGTTTAAATTTTGTTGATACCTGAACTATACTATACTCGACTGTGACCTTCAATGTAAACCGAATTTCATCTATATATTCACGATATTTATATCACCAGCTTGAGGAAAAGCATGGGAATTAGTATTGGAAGTTTTATTTTACTGATTCATAGTTTTACAATCTTTCAAATATTCAAATTCAGTATAAAATCAACAAAACATAATACCAAACACAAGAACTATGACTGCTCGTAGAGTTATTTTCAATGCCACCAGGTGGCGTATCGCTTATGTTCATTCGCCAATAGGGATCACGCTTATATTAGAGATACGAAGTTGGTTGAATTGGAGTAAAGTCGCGCATTTTCGTGGTGAATAATATGTTATATGATAAAACTTCCGGTTAAATTTTTTTTTAGAAAATCTAACCGTACTGTACATTTCCAACCAAATCTTTATTCAGGCACTTTTTCATGGAGAATTTACATATGGCATTACCAAAATTGCCAAAACCACTGTCAACTTCGGTTTTTCTTATGAACGCCATTTTGAAATTCAATATTTTCAGGTAATGTCCTAATTTAACCAACTTCGTATTTCTCAATACAAGCGAGATCTCCATAGTGGCATTCGAAAAACGGAAAGCATGTATATATGAAATATATTCATATTTTGAATTTTATTACATGACAAACCTTCTTATTTTCACTTTCATAATATTAGTAGGAATGTTTCATCCATTCACATTAAGGTTTCACATTCACATCCAAAAATTTTAAACCTGAAAGGAATCAAATCTGGAAAATTATTTGAAAAACTATGGTAACTTCACCCATGTGAAGTCGTCGCCAACGTTTTTGAAAACAGTTGTTTTCAAAAAAGTTTCAAAGTTTCTGAATGAGAATTTTCGATATACTTATGAAAGAAAATGTTTCCTGGATAAAGCTCGAAGAGTGTCAACAAGATATCCTAATAAAAGTTGATAATTTTTTAGTGATTATAAGTTCCCGTTCCGAGAAACACAAGTCCTTGAAATTGAAAATAAAAGAGTTATGATTAGAGTTCTGGATAGCGCCCGAAGAGTTCGATAAGATCATTACTAAATAATGTATTCAAAACCAGAATAATTAAAAAAAGCTGAAGAATTCCTACAATGTGATACCTTTTCAACTGCATAGATTGTAATTATTTGTATATTTCAATTAGAAGGATTCTTACCCTATTTCAATATTGATATTTATTATAAGTCAAAATGCAATGTGAAATATCTTTTCGATATTTTCATCAATAATAGTTTCAATTTCATGATTTCATTATATATCTGATATGTGTTTTATGTGTATGTATGTACTTGCATTAAATTTTTATTTTAATTGTAATGAAGTATATCGTCATGACTTGTGTAAATACTATCAAATGTATAAAATTCCAATAAAATTATCTATCTATCTATTCAGAACTCCATTTTCAATTTCAATGGCTTGCCCAAAATTGTGTTTCTCGGAACGAGAACTTAATATCACGAATAACTAAAAAGTTATCAACTTTTCGAAGAAATGTTATTTGGATATCTGGCAGAACTCTTCAGGCGCTATTCAGAACTCAAATCAGAACTCTTCTATTCTCAATTTCAACGAATTTACGAAAATTATGTTTCTAGAAACGGGAACTTAAAATCGCTAGTTAATAAAAAATTATCAACTTTTCGAAAAAACTTTATTGAGATATCCTATTAAACTCTTCGAGCGCTATTCAGAACTTTTCTATTTCCAATTTCAAGGATTTAACCAAAATTGTGTATTTAGGAACGGGTACTTAAAATCACGAATAACTAAAAAATTATCAACTTTTCGGAAAAATGTCATTGAAATATCTTGTAGAACTCTTCGGGCGCTTTTCAGAACTCTTAACAGAACTCTTGTATTTTCAATTTCAACGATTTTACGAAAATTGTGTTTCTCGGATATCTTTTAACTCTTCGGGCGCTAACCAGAACTGCAAAAAGATTCTTTTATGTATCGAAAATTTTCATTCAGAGTTTTGAAACTCGGAATTGTTTTTTCAAATAACTTTTTTATTACATCAGAACTAGTTTCGAAATCAGCAAAGAATTTCAGAACTATTCCAAATAGACTGGTAAAAATAATCAGAACTCATATTTTCGAAAAAGTCGGCGATGCGTGAAGTTAGCGCCTGAATTTTAAGTTTTCGATTTCCGTCCGTAATTTTCAAAATTTTAGTGCAGAACTAACTCTAGAACTATATCGAAACTAACCAGAACTCTGAAAAAAAAACAAAAATCGGTGCTAACTTCACACGAGTGATAACTTCTCAACTCTTGTTATGAAACCCTTTGTACGTGTAGTCTTTGGATTCATTTTGCTAAAAATAGACTTATTTACACCTTCCTCTTCTAGTTGATCGATCAACGGTTCTTTTTCATTCGTCTCTACTCAATCGTTTGTGCCTTTCACTTATGATGAATTTCATATAGAAAACTGGTCCACTTTGTTCAATTATTGATTGAAAAATTGCTAACCACACCAGATTTTTTATAAGATTTCATGAATGATTTCCTCAATTAAAATTTGGTTCGTTTTTTATTGAATCTCTCTAACATCTGTTACATTATTTCTTCATATTATTCACTAAATGTTGCACACCCTGTAATGACTTGTGTTAATCAAACTCGTTGAATGATATTTTTGGGCTTTATTCAATATCTATCTCTCATAATTCCATCTATCCGGAGGTACACTATTTCTTGTTATAAATATTTTTGAGCAGTGGTGCAAATTAATTCTTTTCAATCATACTTTTTCACGTGAATATGACTGAAAAGATGGCATGTTATTTAAATACACTGGGTCCGTAAAGTATGGAACAAATTCATTTTTAGCTAAACAGGTCATTTTAAGAAATAATCCTGAAACAAGACGATCTTTGAATAATAATAATCTAATATACAGGGTGAATTACGTTCGAGTAATGACGTCGTCGTAATTTTTTTTAATGAAACACCCCCATTAAATTAACAATATTATCAAATATACTTTAACCGTTTAAATTACCTTCGACAAAGTATTTTTGATGATATTGTTACTTTACCTAATAAAGAATTTTACGCGTTACTTTATGAGCACACACAAATTTATTGTATTTTTGTCCACCCTGTACCAATTGGAATCAACATGTGATACATTTTTGGAATCAGCTCAGCTAGAGTAATTCGAAAATTAAGACAAAATGGGGGTGTTCCGTTTAAAAAAAATGATGGTGACGTCATTACTCTAACGTAATTCACCCTGTATATTAGATTATTATTATAAAATACGGTAAATCAACATAAAAAATCGACGTGTTTCAGGATCATTTATTAAAATGACCTGTTTAGCTGAAAATGAATTTGTTCCATACTTTACGGACACAGTGTATCTAACTATGACGTCACACTTTTTTGGGACACCCTGTACAATGGAAAGATTTTCGCGATATGTGCTCTAAGGGACAGATGAAGTCTGTAACATAATTTCCTAACACAACTAAAACTGAGCTATAGGAGATTGGAGCTGAGCTGCAGGTCCCTGTACAGGGTAATTTTTCATCAACTATTAGATGGAGATATGATTTTCAACCATCGTCGTGGACTAGAGTAATCTCTGACACTTCCTAATATACCAGATGTATCATAAAAGGAAAAAATAATTTCGATAATAATGATGAGATGTTTTCATGTCGTACGTTTTCATGTGGCCTGTCTAAATTAAAGTTCGTCTGTGACATACTAAATTAGAACGGAGTGACTAAGTTTCATTCCACTTACATGTCACCCACGCTTATATTGTTTCCACATATTTTAGTACCATACAATTTGTTGAGGAATTTTCCTTATTAGGCATTATCTTCAATATTTTATCTCAGAGATTTTTGAATAGAATGATTTGATTTTTGTCTTTATTATATTATAGAAATTTCAAACATGTTATTGTTTTTTCGAAAATAAAAGAGATATAAAATGCACCATTTTTTGTTTGTTTTTGTTGGAAAACATCGATTCTTGACTTTATCCTGTGCATAACATAAATATTCCAATATTTGTAAACAAAACCTATTCGATTTGATACGAAATCTAGTCAATTAACTACTAAACAATTATAGATATCATGAATGAGATGTAGATTATATCTCTCATGAATTGAAAGGTTATCTTGTAGTTTTACTCCAATTATCAACAAAAAAGTTAGTCATAAGACATTTGTCCACAATTTCCTATCTCATGTACTAAAATAATATCGATGCTCATTCGCAACCAGATATTAAATATATTGTGAAAATAATATATTACTACAAGAGTTAAAAATATTTTTTCGGAATTTCTCATGAGTTTTTTTGGGGAATCATAAATAACGAACTTTTGATGACAAGGCAGATATTGTATTCAAACAAAAGTGAATTTAAATATGTATACTTGGAACTGAATGAATAGATATTTTTTCCCAGACAACTGAAATAATGGGTGATTTCCAAGATGGTAACTCTAACTACATTGAATTCCTAAAGAGCAAAACACCGAAAGTTTCAGAAAAAAAATTACATTTCTGAGCTTTCAACATAGCTTTCAATGAATTCGTTCCAACGTGACCAAGTTATTATTCATTTTGTATTGTCAACAGAACGTTATTGTTAAATCTGCAACATTCGACAACAATAATAATGCTGAGGCCAACACACTACATGCAAAAATAACTGCGTCACAAAATGCTTTCGCATTACCAATAAGCTATCTTAATGAAATGCATATCGATCGCAGATATAGGTGAACAAATAGATATTCTATTTCCATACCATCGACTTACAGGATAAATTTTTTTCTCTATCTTGCTATCTTATGTAAACTGAATGAAGTGACGTTGTGTTCACCTTTATTTAGTAAACCTTCGAATATAAAGAATGTCCATAAAAATGTGAAAAAGTTCTAAGAAAAATGTCAAAATTTCCACGGAGACATGGGTTTTCCAAGGATGTCGCTGGTTTTCCAAGGTTAACTGTCAAATTAATTGATGTTATTCAAAAAAATATAACGAATATACAGGTTTCATTTCTAAATAGAAAAATAGGTCATAAATCGATATTGAACAGTTTTTTTCTATCCTCTACGTTACTCAAAAATGTCTTGAGATTGTAAAAGTTATGTTTGCCTAATTTCACTCATAATCATGATATCCGTATCGAAAAGTCGAAATATCGAACTTTTGTCTATAACTCGAAAACAAAAGACGATAGCCAAAGATATCGAGGATGCCACCTTCATTTTATCTTATCTCCTATAGGCGAATGAACATAAGCGATACGCCACCTGGTGGCATTAAAAATAACTTTACGAGCATTCATAGTTCTTGTGTTTGGTATTATGTTTTGTTGATTTTATACTGAATTTGAATATTTGAAAGATTGTAAAACTATAAATCAGTGGAATAAAATATCCAATACTAATTCCCATGCTTCTCCTCAAGGTAGTGATATAAATATCGTGAATATATAGATGAAATTCTGTTCACATTGAAGGTCACAGTCGAGTATAGTATAGTTCAGGTATCAACAAAATTTAAAGGAGATCTCACATTATCTATGTTATTAAGCACTTCTCACCATTAAACATCAGAAAAAACAAATACTATAAACTCATAATTTATTCCATTACGAAAACTATTTTCTTGTCATCATGATATCATGATGTCCAGCATTCAAAACTTCTTCACCTTCAAGAACACTTTTGAAAGTGTTTGTGCCTTCAAAGTACCTCAAACTAAATATTGCCATTCGAATCTAAAAACAAAACAAATTATCAGAATCCTGTATAGATTTTGATCGAACCATTCACATTTACAACAGTATTCTAACCTCGTATTATTTTCGATATAATACAATGAATAAAACAAATTATAATGCTTAACACTTTTAGAAATTATGAAAATACATACATATTGACGTCCTAGCTCACTGCAAAAGTCTGAAATGTCTTTATTTTCATTATAAACTCACACTTTAAGAACGAAAAATCATATGTAAACAAATACAACTACACTATTCAATGACTGTTCGTATGGTTCTCTGACTGCTCACTCTGGCGCTGCAATCTTAAATTCATCCGCCTATAGTTACCGAATTATCCTAAACCAACATCAAAACTTGCCCAACCCAAATTATCAAATTCGCCCTATATCTCAAAAACGAATTTCGCAATTTTTTTTTCGTGGTAAGGATATCGGAAATGACTTTGTAATTCGACTCACACTATGTTGCCGAATAAAAGAAACATTCTGTTTATTAGGAACGAAACATCATTTCATTAAGCAATATTACGAATCCTGCTGTGTTACTATAATGGATAGTAAAAAATAGTCACCAACATTATTAATCTTTATTGATGTGGGAGATAATATCGAGCAGAAACAGAATGAATGAAAACGGAGAGAATAATTATGAAAGACATTATGGGTCACAATATAAATTGCATAATTGAATCATGAGGAGATCAAATACACTGTCGGGATTTGTTAATTGGTACTACTTGTTCTGCTTTCAGATGTTGTTATACCCTTTTAAAATAAGAGGATGTATGACGAATGGAAGTATTTTTATTTGTGTGAGTTCGTTTACATAACTTTCTTAACATGCTTATAATTAGTTTCACCTGTATTTTTGTAACTGATTCCATGATCATGCGCATACTTCTAGATTTAAAAAAATGTTTAGTGAACATTATTTTCTTTTTCCAAATTCGTTATTGTAAACTTCTTTCCTTTTCTTCATCTCTCATTTTCTCATCAATTGCGTTGGAAAATGTTCAGAAATAAATAAATGTAGAGGTGAATATCTGACAAAAAAGTTGTTCGACATTTCCTAATGAATTGAACAGAGACTCGAGTAGCTCTGCTCTAAAGCAACAAGGAAGCCTTTGTGTTTCTGAAACTATGTACTGAATCCAATTTAGCACATATCTAATATTACATTCGAATAGCAGACCGATAAATCTATAATAATTATTAACTCAGGTAAACAAGCAGTTCACGACGACACATTCATAAATGATTGCTTCAAACTGAAGATTACAACAATATCTATAATAGTTATATTTTACAACATATCACAGTGCTCGAAAAGAAAATATTCAATATTTTTCGTATCCTTCTGAAATGTCTAATAATTTCACGATAAAGTAGTCAACTTTTGTGAAGGCCACAAAATAAGAGAAATATCCCGTGAGGACATGAAAAATGGAACACAATTAAGGAGTTCGGTCCAAGTTGCCAACCTTATTTATTCGTGAAAAAGTCTGCCTTTTTTTTCCTCATGATTTTGCGATTTCTAGAAAGATCGTGCAATAATTAGTACACCTCAATCATTTTTTTGAGTCCTATCGTAATTATTTTGCTGAAAATTTTTGAACTGTCATATTTAGTTACTTTTAGTTCTCTAAGGTTAGAAACTAACTCTATGGTTACAAATGCCCGCCATTAACGAATATTTGTATATCTAGAATGACGAATTGTCACTATAAAAACTGTAAGAGTGATTCAAGGTATTCCGGAAATCTCAAAAAGTTGAAATTTTACCCTTTCCCCAAAATGAGTAACCCTAAAAGGTGTTTTGAATGGATAAAACGCTGTGGGAAAATTAACATTAGAAAATATCACTAAAAATACCTATATATATTATAAACATTTTTGTTAAAGTATAGCAAGGAGTCGTTACCAAATGCTTTCGAATCAGAAATTCAAAACTCGAATTTCACAAATACTCAACAAATAATAACAGAAACAGATAATATCAAAGTAGAAGTAGGTACCATATAGATAAAATAGAGACCGAATACTAAGTAGATAAACATGTTGATTGTGAAGAAATTTCGAATCAATCTGTGGATAGTAGTACCCAAACTTTCTCAGGACTATCCATAATTTTCTTTACATGGATTCAATTTATGTACTATACCAGATAATTGGCATAAGGGGAAATATGTTTCGAGGTGGCAGAAATATGGAAACTATTTCAAAATGTTTTTGATGCCACAGAGGTTAATTTACAAATGCTATCAAACTTCCAACAACAGGGAAACACATATTCTTCTGATAAACATTCAAATACTGTGAAATTTTTATTGGGTATTTGTCCAAGTGGTGCAATAACTTATGTTTCTGAAGGATTTGAAGGTTCGTGGTTCAATTTCTGATCGAGAACACATCGAGAAGTGTTTATAATAATCCATTAATAATATAAAGCACGGAACCACAAGGAACTACTTGGTGTATAACCTTAGAAATGAAAAGTAACTAAATATGACAGATCAAAAATTATTATTTATTTTCATCAAAATAACTGCGATAGGACTCAAAAAAATGATTGGGGTGTACTAATTATTGCACGATCTTTCTAGAAATCGCAAAATCATGAGGAAAAAAAAGGCAGACTTTTTCACGAATAAATAAGGTTGGCAACTTGGACCGAACTCCTTAATTAACATTAGACATCATCCTAGATACGTCAACGTGCAATACAATCTAACGCTCATGATGTACACCCATGATTTTTTTATTAGTTCATCACGTTAGCACAGAACTAGTCTAGGCAGGGAACATTGAAGTATTTCAATATCACAATTTCCATGCTATAGTTCTACTTTATGTCCTGTGCTATTCGTGAATTATCGTCCTTATTTCTTTGGATTTCGGTCAGCGTACGTTCATTTTTTAACACCCATTAAATAACGCGAGTCTACGTATACCCGTAAATCCACAAAACAAGAAACCCTGAAAACTTGAGAAATGTGCATGACCAGATGTCAGATTGAATTCTAAGCTAACGTTCTTGGAACTACTAATTTTGTAAGTAAGAAACAAATCGGAATTCATTTATTGGCTGTGCTATTCCAAACATCATTTGCACTAGCCTGGCTAGAAATGTTTGCGAGAGCAGAGGTAATCAAGATCAAATCCCCTGGAAAAGAAATCTTCATAGTTTATATTCGCGATTCGCCGTTTCCTGTTTTTTTTTTCAACATAATTTATGATAACTAAACGCTCCGAGGATAGCTTCTATTGTGTTTAGAAGCGCATTGATTAGAAATCTGGCTAGTAGAGGAAAAAAGGGCATCTCATCCCAGCTTATATGATTCAGAGCCAGTTTTCAAATTTAATTGATATGTTTTTATCCCCACCGAATAGGCGACCCAGATTGATTTTCATGTTCATTATTTTTCACAATTTATCGAGAAGACTAGAAAGCTTGAAATGAGATGGACAAAAATATAGAAACAGCCAGATTAACTAACCCTATCATCTACTATTATAGCTGCATAGCTTTAATAAAATATTATCCAGAATTTATTGAGTGTCAGACATAAACTCGACATAGTCAAACTTTATTGAATCAATCATCGTTAAAAGCGCTTTAAGAATTAGTGAGTGACTCGATTTCATTACATTCATTTCATTCAGTATGAGTATCAAAATCATGGCAATATATGATAATAAAAGGTATCCAACGACATCGCAGCGAGATCTAAGAAAGTGGGCATTTCAAATCGACATAAGTGCTTCTTTCATTCCTGATATACAATTTCATGGAATAAAGACGATTTAAGATCTGTATATACTACCATCTTTTTATATAGAAGCATTTTTCATTCAGTTGAGTTTGATTTCCCTGTATAGGATAAATCTGCTCAAGTGAACTGTTGGAATTCTGATTATAAATAATAATATAATAATAATACATTATTGCAAACCTACAATGATTTGTGTGAAATTAACAGTATCTCTGATAATACATAATTTGGGTGACAGAGTTACACTGTATATCTTCAAACTCACAAGTTTCATAGTTATATTAAACTTCATTGTATATATTTTTTTATTATTTATGATTTGTTTATGTTAACGAACTAAATATTAACTGATATTCCACAACTATCTAGTAAACATTCCTGACAGTTCATGTGATAACAATAAACTCATCATTTGTTTCATCTGATTATTCTTTTGCAATATAACTTAGATGCAAATTTGAAGCAGAAGAGCCCATTCTCCAATTTAAAAATTATTTCCATTTGTTTCAATGATTAATTTGAAATCCGGCAACATCGCACCTTTTGATTATGTGACGTAACTATCAACCTAGAATAACTCATTTCCGAGTACTAGATACGCCTAAGAAATGATGATTATATATCATATCGAAATGATCCCGACAACAAATGAAAATCATTATAAAAACAGGTTTCGAAGATCGTCTGTACCTAACACATTCATTCAAGGCCAAAATAGCACGCGTTGGCGAAATGGATATGAATTGACTAAACATGCAGATTAGTTTAAAGGTGTTTTGGACGTAATGGGTACTTCGTAATTCGCAAATACATTTAAAATTCATTATGATAATTGTATTCCTGAAATTATGAACTATATATAATACAAGTTGTCCCAACACCAAATCAGTTAGATTAGACTTCTGTGAAGTTAGCGTCGACTTTTTTGAAAGAGTTCTGAAGTTTTTTGATGATTTCGAAAAAAGTTCTGATATTATAAGCGATTTTGTATAAACAGTACTGGATTTCAAAACTCTGAATAAAATTTTTCAATATAAACAATTATTTACTGATAGTTCTGTGTAGCGCTCGAAGAGTTCTACAAGATATCCTAATAACATTTCTTTGAAAAGTTGATACGATTAGTTTACATGTACTCTGAAGTCTTAAATTGGGTACGTTGACATAGAACAATAAACAACAATAAAATGAAGGTGCCAGGCTGCCTAATAATTCTTGCATTCAGGCAAAAAAAATACAGAAATTGAAGCTTCCCACGCAATTTATGATTATACATTTCACCATTTTCAAACTTCTGTTAAATATCAGAATAGTAGTCATCACAACAAATTTGATTATACATCATTACCTACTGAAATTTTTCTAGATAGAAATGACAAATTTTATTTGCAATATTTATCAAGTTGGAAGAAATGGGGGTTATTTCATTCGTTCTAATTTAATTGAAACCTATAATGACGCTATCAGATAACTATAGTGATCCTTATATATTATTTTATCTTCTGACATACATGATGAATGCATTTTTGAACTTATCGGTCATTATTTAGGCAATATTGAAGACATCTCTTATTGTTAGCTATTTTTGGATTAAAATGACCAGACTGTAGTTTTATAAAAGCTGTTAACTCAATTGAAATTCATTTCCGTTTATTTGTACTTATGAATTATATAATTATACCACATACTTTTATTCAGTGAAAGAATGTAGATAGACAACAGTGCATGTGTCTCAATATTTTGTTGATTTCATGAACATTGAGTGAGTAGATGAAAAGATGAAACAACCTAATGCTTATTATGGTTTTTTTTTTCAGAGCTAACATCTAATTTTGAAGAATTTGGACGGAAACATATTCAATTGGACAATGGTGGGTTGTTAAAACAAATTTTTTATGCATCTCGTTATTATTCATTTCTGATATTGTTTGTTGTTCCAGGAGACCAAACCACAAAATGGTTCAACGGAGCTCGAAAGTTTTCTACCTCAAGATAACTCGTCTGTAAATGTAATTTCAAAGTAAGTATTTTCTGCACCAATTTCAGTTCACAGGTATCATTACGAAGGAATAAGAAGAATATCGGTCTAACTCATTCACGATTGTAGAGTAGAATGTAATAGACACGCACTGTTGCTGAGTCAACCTTTTTTAAACATAAGCACCAGGTTAAGCGCTACAGGGTGAATCATTTCAAAAACTCGTGCATCACTGTTCTCATGGGATCATGTCTCAAATTCTGAAAAACATTATCATTTGCAGGTACAAAATATCCAACGGAAATGATTTGGAGCTGGCCAATACAGAATTCGATCCATTTAAATCCAGAAATTTGGAACACCCAGTTTCGTGAGTATAACAGTTTTCAGCATGAATGAATAATACTTATGATAGACTCCATTGTTGTTCAAAAACCCACGTCAAACTTTGTTAATGGGTGAATGACGTACTCTTTGAATTCGAAACTGTATTATACAGGGTGTCTTAAATTTCGATTTAGTTCCGTTGTACTTTTTCCTTGTATAAACACTTGCATGGAGATGTGCATGTTTTTATATATTTTTAGGTAATTAAAAAAAAATCACATTATTACTATTATTTCAGAAACTGTGATACCCTTACCCACCTTCTGAAAGCATCTCTAGGAACTGGAATTTTATCCATGCCAGCTGCATTTTACGCCTCTGGATTAGTATTAGGAATATTCTCCACAATAATAGTGTCTATTATTTGCACACACTGTGCATATATCTTGGTAAATAACTACATTCAATTTCGACACCAAAAATTCATTTTTCATGCTGTTTATAGTTCATTGGTAAAACTGAATCATTTCGAAATTTATTTCAGGTTGTATGTGCCCACGAACTATACAAAAAAGCAGGGAAGACACAAATGAGTTTCGCAGACGTAGCAGAAGAAGCTTGTTTAAGAGGTCCAGCGTGGAGTAAAAAGTTTGCTGCATCAGCAAGGTACGTGAAAGGGATGAATGAAATAATGCTTAGAAATATCAAACATTGGATACATCTGGCATCAGAGCATACTGTTAGTAACTTGATCGGGAGCGCGATACAATCAATATATTCTCTTCTTTATCTATCGTGAAATGATTTTTGTAAAATTTTTTCAGACAACTAGTTCTGATAGGAATTTTCGTGACATACTTTATGACGTGCAGCTGCTATGCTGTCATAGTAGCAAAGAACTTCAACTACGTCGCTAACCACTACCTGGGTTACGATGTGGAAATAAGGATAACCATAGCTATTCTTCTCATTCCACTGATTCTGTTAGCCTATGTTCCGAATTTGAAGTATTTAGCACCAGTATCGATGGTCGCCAATGGTTTCATGGCAGTTGGTTTGGGTATCACTCTGTACTATTTGGTAGCCGATATTCCCCCCATTTCCGAAAGGAAATTGGTTGCAGATATTGCCACGTTTCCGGTTTTCTTCAGCATCACTATTTTCGCTATCGAGGCCATTGGAGTAGTAAGTAAATAAAGTCCAAGATACTTTATTTTATTATTTGAACATTAGACTAATATTCAATTTGAGAATCACAGATTCCTATAGAGAATATTTTAGGAAGTATAACATTGTACCATTTTTCTGCATATATTATATATTTTGAAATGAATTATGTTATTTCTGAAACATAAACATATGTGCAGCACAGTTTCTCAGCATCACAATTAGTCTACTAGAAATGGAGATCACTTCAGAATTCCTAATCATAGCTCATCATTTTATAAAATTAGTCCATCATACACAGGAGTTACATTTTTCAACAATCTTCCTTTGAGGATAATTCCCAATCAAAATTTGTTCAAATAAGATTGAAAAGATATCTGCATGAACACAGTTTCTACAGCGTCTCGGAATTTTTAAACGCGAAATAACTTGAATTTCGTTTTCATGTTTTTATTTTTATATTCGTGTACATTTATAGCATTTTTCTTTGAATGTGTTTTCTTGCTTTCATATTATACCCTGAACTGTATTTTGAATTCATAATCCATCCGTATTTTGACGTATCCTATGCCATGTTATTGACCACACAGTAACGGTGTAACCGGAAGTAACAGCGTATTGAAAATATTTTGAGGAAATAGATCACATGAGCTGTAGCTTGTACAAAAGTTTCAACTTGATATCTCTGTTAGTTCTCCATAAATCTTTAATGAATTAGTTAGGTGAATCGCCCTGTATAACTTTAACAACATGAAGTATATTTTTGAAAATATATGACATACCCCAAAGAAACATATTAGTAAACTGCTTATAGGTTATGCCATTAGAAAACAACATGAAACAACCACAACATTTCACTGGATTATGTGGAGTTCTGAATCAAGGCATGAGTGGAGTCACCTTAGTGTATATAATTGTCGGATTTTTTGGTTACCTGAAATATGGGGAAGAGATAAAAGGATCAGTAACACTTAATCTTCCAATCGATCAATAGTGAGTATAGCTCTACAGCTTCAATTTGTATTTTTCCATTCAAAACTTGATTCTGTTTGAGACACATTGTGACAGTATTAAATAGATTACATATTCACTGTCTTTGGAATTTACTTTTTAAGTCCATGCAAAAAAACTATATATAATCAAAGTTAATTCACACGAATTTAATATCATATTTACTATTGACGATAAAAATATCGTTTTTCTTTTTTTTTCAAGCTCTCAATTGTCGAGGTCAAACTGGTTTTCTCTAGGTGTTACCACTATTTAACTCCTACAGATGCAGTTGGATCACTTATCACTTCTCGGGTATCAAAAATTGGAGTGCGCATGTTCACTTATGAGTAATATGCACAGTGGACAAGCTAGTTAGGGCAGGATTTTTGCTGTAAAAGAATCTTCTTTTCTATTTTAAGGCATTGAACTATCAGGGCTATGCGGCTGAAGTGGTGGCTGCAATTAATTTCGTTGGTGAAAATTTAGGGTCTAAATGGGCTGATCTCTATGGTCATGCATAAATATGGATTACCTTGAAACCATTTGGACCTGGACCTGTTAATATTTGATTACGTACATAAAATTTTTCATCGGAGATGGTTTAACAGCGATGACTCGCTGGTTTGTGCAAAGATTTCTGCCACTCGTCTTATAAAAAATTAAATTTGTGAAATATTAATTCTTTGACAAAACCATGATATTGTAACGAAATGATACGCCTATGGCTTGGCCACGCCCACTCCAGGTGACGCGGATCATGAACGTTCGAGACGCGAGGTCTGAAATGTTCGTGTGCCGCCAGGAAACTTCTGGAGAAGTTTGCAGGTATAAAGCTCCGCGGACAGAGGCGCAGGCAATCAGTTGATAATCGAGCGTTGTAAATAAATCGTGTCGGTGGAAATAAAAGTGTATATAAATCGAACCCAGTGTTTTAGTAAATAAAAACGTTACAGTGGTGTCAGTGAGTGGGATTAAAATTAAAAAATAAATAGTGAAAGACATTGAACTTCTGTACTGAAAACAGGACATTTTTGAACGATTGTTTAGTGCGATAATTTTTGTTTTCGGTACTGACTATTTGGCATCATAAATAAACCAAAATGAAGTTGAAAGACCTCTCAGTGAAACAATTGCGTGAACAATTGGAGGAACGTGATGCCGATAGTAGTGGAACTAAAAAAATCCTACAAGAACGATTGATTGGTGTTCTTTCGGATAATGGAGATGATCCAGAAACGTTTGAATTCCTGTCGGCGGATGAAGTCATCATGTTAAAAATGGAAGAAACTTCTAGAAAGATAGAAGAAGCTTCTAGAAAAAGTGATGCAAAATTGGAGGAAGTTTCCAGAAAAAGTGATCAGAAACTGGAGAAATTAGACAAGAAATTCGATGAAGTTTCTGCAAGAACTGATGAGAAATTCGAGAAAGTTTCTGACATGATCAATGAAATTTCGAAAAAGAACGACGAGCGATATGAAGAAGTTTCTAGAACATTCGACGAAGTGCATAAAAACGTGGATGGACTAGAAGAGAAAATAAAGCAGCTGGAATGTCTGATAACTAAGTGTGGCTCAGCAGTACAAGCACCAACTACTGATATGGATAAAACCGCAGTAATTACAGGTCAGGAAGTTAAAGAAGAATGGACAAAAGAAGAAACAAAACATCATTTGAGATTCAAATTGCCTCCGTTTGATGGAAAGTCATCTTGGTCCGTATACCTGAGACAATTTGAAGCCATCGCTACGGCCAATAAATGGACTCAAGAAGAAAAAGCTGTTTCCTTGACTGCGGCTCTAAGAGGTGATGCTGCGGATATTTTAAGATCGATTCCTATAGGCCAAGAAAAATGTTATCAAACATTGTTCAACCGACTTGAGAAACGCTATGGAGATGCCCATCTGCAACAGGTTTACAAAGCACAACTACGCAGCCGAATCCAACGTGCAAGTGAAAGCTTACAGGAATTTGAAACAGACATTGCTCGAATGGTGCGTCTAGCCTACCCCGAAGCTCCAGAAAACATTTTGGAAGAAATAGCAGTAGACATATTTGTCGATGGATTGAGAGAGAGCGAAATTCAGAAAGCTCTACGATTGGCCAGACCGAAAGTATTGGATGAAGCACTTGCAATTGCTTTGGAGCATGAAACGGCCAATCAAATTTCCAAAGGTCATCAAGTTAGGACCATTAGCGAGAAAGATGAAGAAAATGATCTGGAAGATATGGTTCGGAAAATTATCCAGAAGACGATGCCCAAGAAACGAGATTCCAGATGCCGGAATTGTGGCGAAACCCATACAGCCGTCGGAAAACTAAAACAGGTCGACAGGAGGGGGCGATCGTCGACTTTGAGAATTAAAGCACCTGTAGTTACCGTCAATGTAACCTCTTCTGGTGGAGCCCATAGCCTGTATGTTGATGGTCGGATTGACGGAGAGAATGAGTTGTTCTTGATAGACACTGGTGCAACAAGAACTATTGCACGACCGGAAATAGTGAGAGATCATTCCAGAATGTCGCCGGCAACAGCACACCTCAGAACGGCGAACGGTGAAAAGATAAAAGTCTATGGCGAAGTTAATGTTCCTGTCTCCATTGGTAAGACCACTATCAAGCACAACATACTGGTCGCTGAGATTTCTGACCAGTTAATCTTGGGTATGGACCTTTTGAGGAAACTTGGAGCCGTATTGGACGTACACAGAGGAGTTCTCAAGGTCGAAGGTGAGGAACTCCCTTTTCATGAAGACAAAGAAGATGTAGTCCGCCTACTAACTACTAGTGATGTAACTATACCCGGCCATAGTGAGAAAATTCTAATGACCAGTCTCGAGGGATACTGTAGGAAAGGAAGTCTGAGGATGGTCGAAGAAGTGGGCAATAATGAGTTCTTGACTGCGAAAGCTCTAGTGAGGGTTGGAGATGTAATTCCTGTTAGAGTTATGAATGTGAAGGAAACCCCCATCGGGCTGAGCCGAAGAACTGTGGTAGGACAGTGTGTTCCTGTTTCGTCGATCCGCTATGTGACTACAACCGACCAACCACCGAAATCTAAGATCTCAAAGGAGCTGGTAGACACCGTCATTAATACTTGTCAAGATCTGGACAGAGAACAGACCCGTCGAGTGAGAGCCATGCTTGAAGAATTCCAAGATGTGTTTGCCATCGATGAAAATGACAAAGGAAGAACCAGCGTCGTGACCCATAAAATCAATACTGGGGATGCTCAGCCAATAAGACAGCAACCGAGAAGACTTCCGTGGGCAAAGCGGGAGGAGGCGGAAGAAATTATCAAGGATATGAGCAAACAAGGTGTTATAGAACCATCGAATAGTCCGTGGGCCTCGCCAGTTGTCCTTGTGAAGAAGAAGGATGGTTCCGTACGTTTTTGTATTGACTATCGCCAACTCAATGCAGTTACTAAAAAGGACAGTTATCCCTTACCCAGAATTGATGACACTTTGGATACTCTTTCCGGGTCCCGTTGGTTCTCTACCCTCGATTTGAAAAGTGGCTACTGGCAAGTAGGAATGGAGCCTGCTGATCGGGAGAAAACAGCTTTCTCGATAGGATCAGGTCTTTGGCAATTCACGGTCATGCCTTTTGGGCTATGCAATGCTCCTGCCACATTTGAGAGGCTGATGGAGGCAGTTTTGAGGGGGCTAACATGGCAGACATGTTTAGTGTACCTGGATGACGTAATCGTAGTTGGAAGATCATTCGACGACCATTCCAAGAATCTGAAGGAAGTGTTTCAACGATTACGTGAAGCCAACTTGAAACTGAGCCCCAAGAAATGTCACATATTTCGGCGAGAAGTTAGATACTTGGGCCATATCGTATCTAGTGATGGTGTAACAGCCGATCCCGAGAAAATAGAAGCAATTCGAGGATGGCCAGTACCCAAGGATAAACATGAGATCAGAAGTTTCCTTGGCCTGTGTACGTATTACAGGCGTTTCGTCAAAGGGTTTGCTCACCTCGCTAAACCTTTAACAAAGCTAACGGAGGAGGGCAGAGAATACTTTTGGGATGCAGAATGTCAAAGAGCTTTTGAACAGCTACAAGGAGCTCTTACCAATGCACCGATATTGAGTTATCCCAGAGAGACTGGAAAATTTGTTTTGGATACGGATGCAAGCAATACTGCTATAGGAGCTGTCCTTTCTCAGCTTCAAGAGGGACAAGAAAAAGTAATTGCCTACTTTAGTAAAGCCTTGTCTAAATCAGAGAGGAACTACTGTGTTACCAGAAGAGAACTCCTAGGCGTAGTGAAGGCCTGCGAACATTTTCACAAATATTTGTATGGCCGAAAGTTCCTTCTTCGAACCGACCACGCAGCCTTGAAGTGGCTTCTGCAATTCCGTAATCCAGAGGGTCAAGTAGCAAGGTGGATAGAGCGGCTGCAGGAATATGATTATGACATCGAACACAGGGCAGGAAAAATCCATCAAAATGCTGACGCCCTATCAAGAAGACCATGCAGTGAGAATTGCAGCCATTGTTCGAAGCTAGATGAACGACTTTGCCATATTCGAAGAACTACCATCGAAAGTGATAATTGGCAGCCTCAACAATTACGAGCCGCTCAAGAGAACGATCCGTGTCTGAAACGTGTTCTGGGTTGGAAGCTTCAAGAGGAAAGACCGTCCTGGCAAGATATTAGCGCATGTAGTCCAGAAGTAAAATCTTATTGGAGCCAATGGGATTGTCTGGTACTGAAAGATAATCTTCTGTACAGAAAATTTGAAAACGAAGATGGTACGGAGTCCAGGTTGCAACTGGTTGTACCTAGGAGTAAAGTGTCGGAGGTATTGCGTCAGTTACACGATGGTGCTTCTGGAGGACACTTTGGAATTACGAAGACGTTACAGAAGGTTCGAGAGCGGTTCTATTGGGTGAACTGTAAAGAAGACGTACGAAGATGGTGCCGGAAATGCGAGTTGTGTGCAACGGGCAATGGTCCAGTTGGTAAGAAGAGGGCGCCCATGAGACAATACAATGTTGGTAGTCCAATGGAGAGAGTAGCAATCGACATTGCTGGTCCATTTCCAGTAACAGATGCTGGAAATAAATACATCCTAGTGGCCATGGACTATTTTACGAAATGGACTGAAGCTTATGCGATCCCTAATCAAGAGGCTTCCACAGTTGCCGATGTTCTGGTCAAAGAATTCTTCAGCCGATTTGGTGTTCCTTTGGAGATCCACTCAGACCAAGGACGAAATTTTGAATCGGCTCTCTTTCAGAAAATCTGTCAAATGATTGGTGCTGAGAAGACCAGAACAACACCCTTGCACCCTCAGTCGGATGGAATGGTTGAGAGGATGAATAGGACCATGGGCAAACATCTTTCCAAGGTCGTATCAGAACACCAGAGGGATTGGGACCAGTGTATTCCTTTGTTTTTGATGGCCTACCGATCGGCTACCAACGAGACTACTGGCCAGACCCCTGCCTGCTTGATGTTTGGACGTGAAATCCGTTTGCCATGTGATCTGGAATTCGGCTGTAAACCCTCGGAAGAGAATGTGGCCGGTGAAGGCTATGCGGACGAATTGAAGCTGAGGATGAACGACATCCACGACCTTGCCCGACGGAATATGCAGATAGCCAGTGATCGGATGAAGAAACACTATGATTCCCGTTCCGCGAAGGGGACCTTCGAAGTAGGTGATCTTGTCTGGCTGTATAATCCACGACGACGTCGAGGCTTTTCTCCTAAGCTCCAAAGACAATGGGAAGGCCCGTATGAGATCAAGAAGAGGATAAATGACCTGATTTATCGAATCGGAAAGCTGCCAAGAGGGAAGCCGAAAGTTGTTCACATAAATCGTCTTGCACCATATGCTGGCTCGAATGACGTCGAAGAAGCAAGAACTCTTCAACAAGTACCAAACGGTGACGACTTCCAACCGAGTTACACCGAATTCATGTCGGATTACGCAAGCAGGGGGAAGATCAGGCTTGGCGTGACCGTTGAGGTCCAGCAAGATCTTTTCACAGTTCCAGAAGATGTTTCCATTGCACACTGCGTCGCTCAAGATCTCCGAATGAGCAAAGGAATTGCAACAGTCTTTCGCAAGAAGTTCGGCCGCCTGGATGAATTGCGAGATCAAATGCCCAGAGTAGGAAGAGCACTACGACTAGAAGATGGCAACCGATCCTTATTCTATCTAATAACTAAGAAATTATCGATAGAAAGAGCAACCTACGAGAATATATGGTACGCGTTAGTAGACCTAAGGAAAGTCGTCTGCCATTATGACATGAAGAAATTGGCTCTACCTAAAATTGGCCATGGGTTGGAAAACCTGGACTGGAAGATCGTGAGGAGCATGATAGAAGTTATTTTCCGAGACACAGGCATACAGATCACGGTGTGCTGCTTTAACCCGAAAAGAGTATGTCCCTCAAAGACGATCGACTGTTATTTCTTTCTCCGAGGGTTCTGCAGGGCCGGAAACACCTGTAGCTTTCGCCATCAAGAGCCGACGTCAGGGGTTGCCACATGGAGAATTTCTGATCGGGGCGATCAGAACTAAGGAGGGAGCAGTGTAACGAAATGATACGCCTATGGCTTGGCCACGCCCACTCCAGGTGACGCGGATCATGAACGTTCGAGACGCGAGGTCTGAAATGTTCGTGTGCCGCCAGGAAACTTCTGGAGAAGTTTGCAGGTATAAAGCTCCGCGGACAGAGGCGCAGGCAATCAGTTGATAATCGAGCGTTGTAAATAAATCGTGTCGGTGGAAATAAAAGTGTATATAAATCGAACCCAGTGTTTTAGTAAATAAAAACGTTACAATATTAAATCGCCATATTTGATACATCGTTGTGAAGAAAATGAAAAACTTCATCTGAACATGTTGATACCTGTTTCTCTGCTATTTTGGAAATCACTGAAGGTGATGTCATATTGAAAAACTGTGTAACTACTTCTGGAATAATGTTTTAGTTATAATTATCCAGCACGATTAGTTTATCCTGAAAAAATTGAAAACGAAAATCGAAAATGCCCTGCCATGCCTATCATGACACTGCGTATATAACTCACGAGTGGACATGCGAAATCCAAGTTTGCCAAGTGAAACAACTGTATTTGTAGTAATTAACTGTGATATATGAAGTGGCCTGAAATTCTTTTGAATTTTTCCAGCGCTGCCCAAGCTGTGAACATCCTCATCGGCGGCGCAGTTTTTTGCACATTCGGCCTTCAATTCTACGTGTGCCTCGACATAGCCTGGAACGGCATCAAAAAACGCTACGCTGACAACGAAACAATCGCCCAATACACCCTACGTACCATAATGGTAATCGTGTGCGTATCCATCGGCATCGCCGTCCCGACCATCATACCCTTCGTGTCCTTAATCGGTGCCTTCTGTTTCTCTTTGCTGGGTCTTCTGGTGCCAATTGGCATCGAGATGCTAACTTTCTGGGAGAAAGGTTTTGGAAAGTACAATTGGAAGATTGTCAAGAACGTCGTCGTGGCTGTGACGGCCATGTTGGCGCTTGTGTTTGGGTCTAAATCTGCCATTGAGGATATTGTCATGATGTATAGTTCGCCGTCCAACAACACTTTACTTAGCAATAGCTCAGATTTGCTATCGGATGGTGTATCTTTGCTGGCCAATAGCACGAGCTTGGCTGATGTGTTCAATGGCACTGCTATAACGAACAGCACATCCAGTTAAAACGGGGTGATTCTGTATGAGAAAATTACGAAATATTCATGGGGTTGGTACGTACTTCCGCTTTATCTGGTGTAACTTTCATTGTCGTACCTATAGCCTTTTGTCTCTTCATTGGATATATATTCAATAGTTTCTCAAGTGATTTCTTTCGTCATCTGTCTTATTTTTCTCAATCGAAAAACACTAAAAAATTGGTTTGAAGCATATAAAATGCTTTTATGCACGACCGGGCGTAAAATGGCACTTTATCGCCTCGATATGCGGGCGTAAAGTAGCACTTTACCACCCTCGGACTACTTTACCGCCAAGCGGGCGGTAAAGTGGCACTTTACCGCCCGCTTGGCAATAGATCAGTTAAGTTATCATACCAACCATACCAAGTTGTCATACCAACGGAAATCTATATTGACTGAGTAACCATGGTAACGTGGATTCCATCACTTCTTGATTGATTTTTCCGATATAATCTGAACCTCACTTCATCAGTGATGTATTCCTGTCATGCTTGAGAAGTGAAGATGTATTTACAATAAAATATACTGGTCGTGCATAAAATGTTGTATGTATTTCGGGCGTAAAATAGGCTTTTATGGACCGTAGCGTGTAAGTAATAGCCGGAGCGATAGCGAGGGCTATTAACACGCCTTGATACATAAATAACTATTATACGTGGACAACGACTGCTAGTAACGTTTCTTCATTCCAGGCTTACACTACCATATATTAATTCAGTTATAAAATATATGCAATGTTTTTGGAATATATTTCACTATGTTCAGAACTGGAATTCTTTGAATTATCAATAGATTGTTATGCAGATGCGATCTGTATTGATCCCAATAAAGTATTCAGACATTTGTGAATACATTGCTGGGAAATTAAATAGTGATAGGTTCGAATGTTGGTAATATTTGATGTATTTTTGTTAGAAAATGCAGCCTTATTTATTATGAAAGCGGTATTATAGATTTCCTGTGATTTGTTCTTTCTATTACATAAGTTGTATTTGTATACTTTCAGTTGTGGAATTGTTTCTGTAATTTTCAAGCTAATGAATATATCTATATACATATAAATGGAAAAGGCACTCCCGTTTCTTAATATATTTCATTATTTATTTCAATTGATTTTCGACATTTTTTACTATCAGAATAAATGAGTGGGTTGATAATAATGGTTATGTTCAGTAACCTCACACTATATAGATTTTTTTGAAGACATGGATGATTATGATTCACATGATCAAAACAAATTTGACTTACATGTTATCTGCTCATATTTGGATACCAGTAGATTCAAACTAAAACATTGGTTCGCTACTGCACTATCTGAAGAATCTTATCTTTGCAAATGTTGAAATCTCCCTCCTGTACTTCAATCTGTCATTTTGAAATTTTTATCAATTGTCGAAATTGCTTTCAATTTGAGTTGAATTTTTCTCTTCATTTAGATTGTTGATTTTTTTATTTGTATTTACCTCTTCCTGGTCGGATATACAGGGTGCAGAAAAAATACATGTCATTATATCAAAAAAGTGCTTAACTGTAATGTTGAAAAGTATATTCATTTGTTTTGATTGAAAAGCTACTGAGATTCCATACACTCTAGGACACTGTATTTATAAAATTGGCAAATGTTTGGAGGCATCAATGTTAAACTATTAATTTGTAATTTTTTATGAAATATCTTGTAATCCAATATTTCTTTCAATACCCAAACACTTCTCACTTTTTGATGAAATAAAACGACTCATAGATTATGTATATTTGTTATTAGAACCAAGATATGGAAACGGAACATCAAATAACAATATGTGAATGTTTGAAAAATATATAATTATGCCTAGGCACTGTTTCATGGTTAATGTTATTCAAAGTAAAATTGTAGAATGTGCTGAACAATTCAATACACTGGTCTATGATATGACTGAAGCGTTTCAATATGGTAAATTGTTCATGAAGTAGAAGTGATAATATCAAGTATTAATATAGATTTTTCAGAAATCAAAACCACAAAACTATATAATTCATAAAAGAATGACAATGTATCAATTTTGATCTTTTCACCCTGTTCACAAATTTGACAAGGTGTCAATAGACCAGTGTGATCACAGGTGTGAAGTGTGATACAATATCGAATAACAAAAAATTATAGTATACACAAAAACTCATTAACTAACAAATTGGTCATATATGAAAACTATTTTGTACTTTTGACTGCACAAGTGAAAAACTGTCCAGCAATAAACAAAAACGTTAAGTAAAATCCCCTTCCTCGTAATATCACCAGTTTTGTAACACGTGAAGGGTGTCATTTTCATATAGGTTTTTCGATGAATATTTTTTTCTTATATTCGGTTATATTTTTTCTGATTGCAATTACAGGCACAATAAAGTAACTAATACGCTAAGTTGCTCAAAGGATTGATTTATATCACATTATCAAAACAGATTTTGTGCCTGAATAGTTATTGAATGGAATCCAGCACAAAATCCATTTCCAATTAACTAGCTCGGGTGTCGCTGTAAGATTGCCAAAATTAATCACAAATAGAAAACATTAACTACTGCAAAACATAAATATGAGGAAATTGCAGTTTCCTTAACGATAACATAATTATAAAAGTGTAATTCAAATATATTCACATCAAAACATACGAACGAACCAATGAAGTTAATTGAGATCACGAAAGTAAACAATTAAGAAGAAAGTATTTTGTAAAATGAGAAATGATTACATGAAATCCTAAAATAATAAATATTCAGGTGCATACCTTAACTAAAAATGCCCTTGCACTCTTTATGAAGAAATTTAAAAATCAAATTTATTTTTACTACGGAGTAACATTTGTCTTGAAGGAAACTTGGAATTTTCAATTATTTTCTCATTTAATTGGAGACAAATCAATGAAATATATTTTAAATATTAAAAAATATCACTTCGATTATAGCGAGGCCCATATGCACCTATAATCCAGCATCTGAATAAGGTACACAATACTATTTTATAAAAAACAAGGTATTCACATGATTAAATTGAACTTATGCTTAAGGCGGCTCGCATACCGAAGCAATACGCAACAAGTAATGAGAGATAATATTGTCGATACGTATTTCACATTTATTCAAAGCGGAGTTCGTACACCGACACAACATGCTCTGGACAGGCGATAAATGATATCACGTTGTGTCGGTGTACGAACCCCGCTTTGAATGAATGTGAAATACGTATCGACAATATTATCCCTTATTGCTAGTTGCGTATTGCTTCGGTATGCGAGCCGCCTAAAATAAATTTCCAAACGAATACCAAAATTAACTCCTCCGCTTCCACGAAACACCCTGTATATTCATGAAATATGGATTTTTATACTATGATCTCGACCTGCTTCGAGCAAATGAATATCATCCCGTATATTTCACAAAAGTCTTCCACGGACACCCTTTTCAATGGGAAACATTTTTGCACACCTTGCGAAGACACCCATTTACAAAAAAGTTCATAAATACCGAGCATGCAGGAATTCCAACATCATGTTAGAACTTAATTAAATTTCGATTATGTCACATGAGCTGTCAATGGGCAAATAATTGAAGATTGAATTGAAAAGGATAGCTCAGCGATATAACCTTGCTCGAAATCATGAATTCACGTAAAAACTGTTTTTTTTTTTATATTGCTAGTTGAATACATTGAAATAATTTTGTTTTGTTGATAATATAAATAATATTGTTGAAATAAATAGTTAAAGAGGCGATAAATACATAAATAAATATTCGAAACTAATGAAAATTTACCATTCACAAATTCTATTGTTGAGAGGCAGTCGTTATTGTTCTAGATTTTTTCAAGGTATGTATGATAAAAAATGTTCATTTACAAAATACTTCTTATCGTCAGTATCTGGTGAGGGATCTTCATTCATTCAGTTTTCATTTGATATGTAGGAGGGTTGCTCAAACCGTTTCTTTTTTCTTTTCCACCGAATCTGACTTGTCCTTGCAGTCACCCACACTACTATCATACAAAAATTAGTAATATCAAGAGTCGAAGGAAAAGATAGAGAGAAGTTGAAGGGACAAATTCTATAACGGCAACAACGAAGGCAGCACATTTATTCAACATTTTTTGAAAATATACTACGACAACCAGAACTTTGAGAAATGTACCCTTGTAATTTTTTTCTTCTCGTAATAGTTTCGTCAGAATAAATTTTCAACGTTGGAATGCGTTTCGAAATAACTCGTAGAACGCACAGCCTTGATACGTCACAAGTACTCTCGTGTATATAAGCGTTTGACTTGCCGACAGCCGACAAATAAGGACCATTCATAGTCCCTTGTATATTTTTCACTGGTAACTCAGTTATAACAATCATAACATGGGGTTTCTATTTCAGTACATACTAGCACAATACTTGTATAATTTCTGTGGACGAAACCAAATGAAATATCCGTAGAAGTCACGAAACTAGTACAACTGGCAACTTTGACAGACGCCGAGTATTAGTACAGCTGAGGAAACGCGGAGCGTTGTCTTTGAAAATTCGCCGAATATAGTGGTTTCGAAGTAATTTTTTTACTGCATAAATTTTTCACAAAAATTTCATTCACATCATATTTGACCTTGAGGCAATGATTTTGTGATCTCGCCTATTGATAAAACTATCATACTATTCATGCGAATGTCTTCGATGAACACGGTTCATTTCGAGAAATATTGTTCATTAACGATTATAATTATTAGCTAGGGTAAAACACGAAGCTATAATTTCTCAGTAACGTCAGTTGAGAATGATCATTGTTTTTTATATTGATAAACGCGAATATTTGATGAATTGACAAGTGAAAAATCAAAAATAGACTATAAAACATTATATGTAATTCTTACAACGAACAATTCTTCGTGAACTCACTTGGACGGTTCAGTTGATGCGGTGGATGATGTTTTCTGGTCGGGATCATAATTGATTACCTCTGCTTGGTCGCCTGCAGCGCTCTTCATTTTTATTTCGACAGCAACTGGTTTGGCATCATTGGTCAGAGGTCTGTCGGTACTGCAGAATATAGCAAAATTATGATTTTCAGCGTTCGAAGTAAATTTGAAGACATAGCCCTTTTATAATATTGAGGACGCGATTATGGTACATTGAACTCTTTAAATGTACAGCATTATCTTTTTTAAAACAATTGTCTATTTTCAATTATCAGTCGTTCATACATACATCAATATCATCATTTTGAACAGTAACCTAAGTCTATGCTTATGTGATTTGAATTTTTTTTCATGTATTTCCTGTCTATACAGGGTGGGTCACGGTCCCTTAGACGTTTACGGAGAACAGGACATAGGATCATTCTGATAATTTGGTTTCTCAAGTAGTTGTTCTTGGTCTATCGATATAAAATACTTTCAGTAATGCAGCGTTGCCGCTTATACCAGAAAGTAGCAACAACTTTGTTATTTCAAATAGCATACTTCCCTATACCTATCTCGAAAGGTTTTCGAGAAATCAATTGATTTCCTTATTTTTCGTGAAAAACATACCTTCAATTAAATGTTTATTACTGCGGTATTTGGATTCGTAGAATGCTGAAATTTTGGGTGTACGTTTCCAATATCCTGTCTATCAATTAGGAATGAGGAAAATCTTTCTCCATTGTACAGGGCCTTTCTAATTTGATGACTTTGACGATAGGTACAAGAATGGAAAAAAGTGCCTTTTTTCAAATGGAATACCCTGTATAATATTCAATATCCTGAAAGACAATTGAAGTTCCTTCCAAATTACATATTATGTATATATATATATATACAGGGTGATTCACCTAACTGGTTCATTAGAGGTTTATAGAGAACTGGAAGAGATATTAACTTGAAATTCTGGTAGATGCTACTACTCAATGTTTTCTATTTTCCTAAAATATTTTCAATGCGCTGTTACTTCCGGTTAAACCGGAAGTGATATCAACTTTGTTTTTTCAAATGGAACACCCTGTTTATTTTTACATTTTCGAATTCTACGTGAAATTCTGGACCTGTTGCATTTTGAAATTTTTTTTCTATCATGATTTGTTTTCAAGATATTCCATTTTTTCGAAAAATTTTGACAGTTGAATTGACTATCTAAAATGTCCATATTATCTTCAATTTTCAAGATTTAAGGTTCAATCTCCGTATACACATCAATGAAAGAGTGTTCTATCAGGTATCCTTCAAAGTGTTCCAAAATATTCAACAGGGTGTTTGATATTCAGTTTACTTTTTGGAAATTTCAAATCGCAATAACTTTCTTATTTCAAATAGAATGACCATGAAATTTTCACACTATCTGAAGCAAAATTTTATTCTCTATCGATTTGTCTGAGCATACCATATTGCTAAAATTGATATTTACAGAGATATCAACAAAAATGTGGAAATACGCTCATTCGTCTCATGTGTATTTTCACAAGTGGGCTTTGGATGGTTCTGAATTTTATAATTGTTAAATAGTATATGAATGGAATAGTTGATTGTTTCATGATGGCTGATGACAACGAATACACTAATTGTGATATTCTTAATATGTTTTATACTTATGGTGAATGTTGTAGAATTCTGGAAAGAACTGTGAAAACTTTTAATGAGAGGTGTTCTCATTTAACTCCTCTCACCAAACGAAAATTTCGAAAGATAGAGAAAACATTTATTGATCACGGCAAAGTCGAAGTTAAAAGAAGCAGGCAGAAAACGGTGTCAGGAATTGAAGATAATCAGGTCAATGTTTTGGGGTATTTCAATGCAAAGCCCCGTGGTTCTATTAGAGGAGTTGAAACTGCAAGTGGAATTTCATTTTCATCTGCTCAGCGAATACTCAAGAAAGCCGGTATGCATAATTACAAATTTCAATCTGTGCAAGGCCTCAAAGATGTGGATTTTCTGAAAAGAGAACAGTTTTGTACCAGATTGTTGGATGAAATTGAAAATGACAATTCGTTTCTAGAAAAAATTATTTGGACGGATGAAGCGAAGTTTTCAAGGGATGGCATAGTCAATTCCAGAAATAATCACTTCTGGTCAGACCAAAATCTCCATATAATTCGGGAAACTAATCACCAACATAAATTCAGTTTCAATGTTTTTTGTTTGATGATGGACAATAAATTATCATTTTGTATTTTCAACGAAAATTTGTCGTCGGAAAAATACTCAGCCATACTGAATTCTACAGTGAGTGATTTTTTGGATGAACTACCCTTAAACAAGAGATTTTCTTGCTGGTATCAATTAGATGGCGCACCATCACATTGTGCTAGAAACATCACACAAGAATTGAACCAGTTGTTTGATGATCGATGGATTCGAAAAGGTGGACCATGGGAATGGCCTCCGAGGTCACCTGACCTGACGCCTCTGGATTTTTATCTCTGGGGTGTCATAAAAAATAAAGTTTACAAAACGGCTATCAACACTAGGGAGTCCCTTGAGCAAAAAGTGCGTCTGGCTTTCACAGAACTGTCACAAGAAGAAATTCGAAGGTCGACGACTGAAGGTGTCCGAAGAAGAATCATTATGTGTCGTGAAAAACATGGAAGACATTTTGAACAATTACTTTAGTTTTCATTTTGTTCCACCTGTTTAGTAGTATGTTTTTTCAACTCAATATAATTTGTTGATGAGATAGGTTTGTATAAAAATATCCATAGATGAAATGGAGATAAATCACTATGTAATTGATTAATGTTCATATTATTCGTCAAATATGAAATTTAGAACCGTCCAAAGCCCACTTGTGAAAATACACATGAGACGAATGAGCGTATTTCCACATTTTTGTTGATATCTCTGTAAATATCAATTTTAGCAATATGGTATGCTCAGACAAATCGATAGAGAATAGAATTTTGCTTCAGATAGTGTGAAAATTTCATAGTCATTCTATTTGAAATAAGAAAGTTATTGCGATTTGAAATTTCCAAAAAGTAAACTGAAATATCAAACACCCTGTTGAATATTTTGGAACACTTTGAAGGATACCTGATAGAACACTCTTTCATTGATGTGTATACGGAGATTGAACCTTAAATCTTGAAAATTGAAGATAATATGGACATTTTAGATAGTCAATTCAACTGTCAAAATTTTTCGAAAAAATGGAATATCTTGAAAACAAATCATGATAGAAAAAAAATTTCAAAATGCAACAGGTCCAGAATTTTACGTAGAATTCGAGAGTCCAAAAATAAACAGGGTGTTCTATTTGAAAAAACAAAGTTGATATCACTTCCGGTTTAACCGGAAGTAACAGCGCATTGAAAATATTTTAGGAAAATAGAAAACATTGAGTAGTAGCATCCACCAAAATTTCAAGTTAATATCTTTATTAGTTCTCCATAAACCTCTAATG
The DNA here is from genome assembly GCA_037013635.1 of Plagiodera versicolora. Classification (NCBI taxonomy): domain Eukaryota; kingdom Metazoa; phylum Arthropoda; class Insecta; order Coleoptera; family Chrysomelidae; genus Plagiodera; species Plagiodera versicolora. Next base: position 1,333,329 of record CM072991.1, on the reverse strand, counting down.
AACCAGTTAGGTGAATCACCCTGTATATATATATAGAATATATATATAATATATATAGAGAGAGAGAGAGAGATATACACCAAGAGGAGGTATTTGCTGACCAGTATGAATGGAACTGCGAATATTGGGGTGTGCAGCAATATGTAAAAGAATACTCTTATAAGTAATAATGTCTACCATTTTTCACCAATCACATGTTTTTGTAGTCTCCCTGAAGAAGGAAATGAACATTTCCAAAAGCTTGGAATAACTTATAAGAGTACTCTTTTACAATTGCTGCACACCCCAATATTCGCAGTTCCATATATATACAGGGTGGGGCACCACATACGACACGGTCTCTGTAAAGCAAACCATTGAATATATCGAAAATTTCTTCTTTTCATTATCTGTATATTCATTGAGGCTGCAAGAGGAAATTATTTTGGAGTATACGGGGTGGATCATAAAAGTGTGACATATCAAAGTTGGGTTTTTTTAAATGGAACACCCGGTATTTTGTTGCAGTTTTGGATAGTTTAGGGGAAAATAATACGATTTCATGAAAGGTACCATGTACCTAACCATAACCGTTTTCGAGTTATTGTTTTCTTTTTGAAAATGCAGGGTTCAATTGGAGACTGAATAACATCGAAATGTATGGAAACCATCCCTTCCAATTCTGACCAAGCATTAAAGAGGTTTCAGGCTATTGATTCCGATAGAACCCGTTTCCCAATATTATACAGGACGTTCAGAATTCATTGTCACTTTTATAATTTCAAACGCAGATAACTTTGCAATGCATTCTTTGAATCGCGAGAGCTGTGAAACGACATTTATATGATTTGGTAACAGAATTCTCATTGACTTCACTTGATCGAACAATTTACTGTTATTTAGATCCATATTCCATCTCAAATTCACTGTCCGACAGTTTTTGAATATGTGCTTTCTGCAAAGGTGGATTGGTAGGGGAGGACCACGAAATTGGCCAGCGAAATCGCCAGATTTGACTTGCCTTGATTTTTTTCATGGAGATATTTGAAAAATGGGATTGACGACACTCCTCCAACCACATTGGAAAATATGAAGGAGAAAAAAGGGCTGCTTTTCGAAGAGTGTCGCCTCAAATGTTATTAAATGTTAGGCAGTTTTCCATAGAAAGAGTAGCTCTTTGTAGTCTTCATTTCGAGCACCTAGTTTGAATTGAATACGTTTGTATTTCATGTTTTGTTGAAGTTTTTCAGTTGAATAATGAAAAAATTGTCTGTTAAATGTCGGAGCATGGATCTGAATAAAAACTTCATTTCAGTGAACAGTAAAAGTTCGACAAAGTGAAGTATAATAACTATCAATGAGAATTCTGTTACCAAATCAAATGAATGCCGTTTCACAGCTCTCTCGATTCAAAGAATGCATTGAAATTATAACTACTATTTGAAAATGCCAATATCTTGAAAACTATTCGAGCTAGGTATAGGAAACATTATTATAAAATGAAAGATAATCGAATTTTGTATTGTTCAGATTGAAAAAATACAGGGTGTTCTGTTTAAAATAACAAAGTTATGTGCGTTTGAAATTATAAAAAAGTGACAATGGATTTTGAACGTCCTGTATGATATTGGGAAACGGGTTCTATCAAAATCAATAGCCTGAAACCTCTTTAATGCTTGGTCAGAATTGGAAGTGATGTTTTCCATACATTTCGATGTTATTCAGTCTCCAATTGAACCCTGCATTTTCAAAAAGAAAACAATAATTCGAAAACGGTTATAGTTAGGTACATGGTACCTTCCATGAAATCGTATAATTTTTTTCTGAACTATCCAAAACTGCAACAAAATACCGGGTGTTCCATTAAAAAAAAAACTTTGATATGTCACACTTTTTTAAGCCACCCTGTATACTTCAAAATAATTTCCTCTTGCAGCCTCTATAAATATACAAACGATGAAAAGAAGAAATTTCCGAAATATTCAATGGTTTGGTTCACAGAGACCGTGGCGTATGTGGTGCCCCACCCTGTACAGGGTGCCCGTAATTCGAGCTTAAGCATGGGGATCTCGGTTACCTTGAGAGATACGATGTTGCTTAAATTAGGGCAAAGTTGCGCATTCTGGCACTGATCAATAATCTGAAAAGAAATCCGACCTATCTTCCTTGGTTTTCAAGACATCACTGAAAAACGGAATTTCGCGATTTTCGTTTTTATTTTTTCAATGGAAAACGATCAAGTTATCCATTTTCAACCGTAACATTCCTATAGCAACTTTTTGCGAGGAATTAGGAAATAATAAAAAATTTTTTCTAACACACGAAGAAAGAAACAAATGACAGTCAACTTTTTTTTTCTTATGGACGCCATATTGAATTTTCATATTTCTGAATGCAGTTTTTTTTTCTGATTCCGACGATGTACTACATAACATGTTTTGATTTCAAATTATGGTCGAAATTTCCTAATAAACATTTTTTCGAAGATTGCCGTGGAAAACAAACTCCCCAGATTTGTTCAATTCGAATTTTGACAGTTCAGTAGTTTTTACGCTTGGAGTCCACTCTTTTGAATTGCAATATGCCATTTTCCAACTAAGAACAGAGGGATATGTTAAAAAATGTTTTTTTATAAACAGGTATAGCATTTGAACCAAACAGAACAAACAAAATGAAAGCAAAATATGAATAATCAGAGAACTTGTTCAAACTATTCACCTTCCACCAGTATACATAATTCTCACGTTTTCTCACATTTGCAATTGCTCTTTCGATACTTCGTCTCCTGATTTGTCTCCAAGAGTCGATAATATGTTGCCAAAGGTCATTTATATCGACTGGTACAGTTTTATAAACTTCATTTTTCATTGTTCCCCATAAAAAGTAGTCTAAGGGTGATAAGTCTGGAGAACGCGCTGGCCAACGTACATCACCATTATTCGCAATAACCCTATTAAGAAACATTTCCGACAAATATTCTGTAACCCTGTCTCGTTGATATGGAGTGATCTTCTTGGACCTAAGCGATATTAAATAATATCTTAACTGAAATTCAATCTGAAAATTAGAACATACCGCTTGTAATATGTTTTCTTCATATTCATTAGCTCTCTCGCGATATTTATGTCTGGGTCGCCGAAATGAACCATATTGGCCCAGATTTCTATGGAGACCTAGGAAATATCCAGTATTTGGTTGCTGTCTTTCAGGAAAACGTTTTAGATATGTTTCACTTGTTACTTGAACATTTCGATGACAAGCATAATAAATTTCCAACATATCCCTCTGTTCTTCATTGGAAAATGGCATATTGCAATTCACAAAAGTGGAAAGACTACTGAACTGTCAAAATTGGAATTGAACAAATCTGGCGAGTTTGTTTTCCACGGCAATCTTCGAAAAAATGTTAATTAGGAAATTTCGACCATAATTTGAAATCAAAACATGTTGTGTAGCACATCGTCGGAATCAGAAAAAAAACTGCATTCAGAAATATGAAAATTCAAAATAGCGTCCATAAGAAAAAAAAAAGTTGACTGTCATTTGTTTCTTTCTTCGTGTGTTAGAAAAAATGTTATATCATTTCCTAATTCCTCGCAAAAAGTTGCTATGGGAATGTTACGGTTGAAAATGGATAACTTGATCGGTTTTCCATTGAAAAAATAAAAACGAAAATCGCGTAATTCCGTTTTTCAGCGATATCTTGAAAACCAAGGAAGATAGGTCGGATTTCTTTTCAGATTATTGATCAGTGCCAGAATGCGCAACTTTGCCCTAATTTAAGCAACATCGTATCTCTCAAGGTAACCGAGATCCCCATGCTTAAGCTCGAATTACGGGCACCCTGTATATATATATATATATATATATATATATATATATATATCGGGTGTTTCACAGTGGATGGAACATTAGACGTATCTGGAGTACAGAAAGACAGATCATTTCAAAAATTTGTGAGCGTGGATAATCAAACATGCTCTATCCGTCTAAAATATTTTCATCAATACAGTGTTGCCGCTTATACCAGAAAGTAGTGGCTACTTTGTTATTTCAAATGGAACACCTCGTATATTATATCATTTTTGGAATCCTCATGAGATTCCTCACAACTTTCCTACATAATTCCCTATACCTATCTGTGACGATTTCCGAGATAAAAAATATTTTGTAAAATTTTTGTGTAAAACCTGACCATTGAAAAATATCAATTTTTTTCCCAATCCAAATTCACAAAATATTGCAATTTGGGTTATAGCTGCATAAGACCATCAAGTATTTTGTCGATGAACTGGATCTCAGTTTCAGCATACAGGGAGGCTCAGAAGTGAGTGTCATCCGGGCACTCATGAAAATGATTGCAATTCCGTTTTTTAAATAATGGAACACCCTGTATATTATCACTTATTCGAAAAACTATAACATTTTCCATTCTAATTGAGTATACTTTCCCTATACCCATCTCGTACAGTTTTTTAGTTATGCTCACTTATGTTATGAATTCGTTTTCAAAGAAAAAAATATTGGATGGTGCTTTAGATAGTAGGCTATGAACTTCATTCTGACAGAGAACTAACATGTTATTCCTTCATTGTTATCCTGTATTCAAGATGCATGGGTGTAAAAATACTATGGCAGTAAATAATTACTTGAATGCGGTTGAGATGGATTTATTCATCGTTTATGGTCAATGTAACAAGAATATCAGTAGAACAGAGAGTTTAATGAAAAGCATGAACTGATTTACCCCGGATGAATCCGGAGAAATTCATTAGATTGAAGAGAAATTCTGAAATGTTTTTGAAATCTTTCTGGATTTATTAATACACATGTTAGACTTCGATACTTTTAGCTTTTAGGTTTTACACAAAAATTTGACAAAATAATTTTTATCTCGGAAATCGTCACAGATGGGAATAGGGAATTATGTGGGAAAGTTGTGAGGAATCTCATGAGGATTCCAAAAATGATAATATACGTGGTGTTCCATTTGAAATAACAAAGTAGCTACTACTTTCTGATACAAGCGGCAACACTGTATTGATGAAAATATTTTAGACGGATAGAGCAAGTTTGATTATCCACGCTCACAAGTTTTTGAAATGATCTGTCTTTCTGTTCTCCAGATACGTCTAATGTTCCATCCACTGTGAAACACCCTGTATATATATATATATATATATATATATATATATATATATATGCAGGATAGTTCAGGAAAAAATAACACGATTTCATAGAAAGTACCTAACTATAACTGTTTTAGAGTTATTGTTATCTTTTTGAAAATGCAGGGTACAATTGGAGACTGAATAACATCGAAATGTATGGAAACCATCCTTTCCAATTCTGACCAAGCATCAAAGAGGTTTCAGGCTATTGATTCCGATAGAACCCGTTTTCCAATATTATACAGGACGTTCAAAATTCATTGTCACTTTTATAATTTCAAACGTAGATAACTTTGTTATTTTGAATAGAACACACTATATTTTTTCAATCTGAACAATACAAAATTCGATTATCTTTCATTTTATATCAAGCTTCCCTATACCTAGCTCGAATAGTTTTCAAGATATTGGCATTTTCAAATAGTAGTTACCGATTCAATGCATTCTTTGAGTCGAGAGAGCTGTGAAACGACATTTATTTGATTTGGTAACAGAATTCTCATTGATAGTTATTATACTTCACTTCATCGAACATTTCACTGTTATTCAGATCCATATTCATTTCAAATTCACTGTCCGACAGTTTTTGAATATGTGCTTTCCGCAAAGGTAGATTGGTAGGGGAGGACCACGAAATTGGCCAGCGAGATCGCCAGATTTGACTTGCCTTGATTTTTTTCATGGGGATATTTGAAAAATGAGAATGACGACACTCCTCCAACCACATTGGAAAATATGAAGAAGAGAATAAGGGCTGCTTTTATTTGCAGTTCCATTCATAATGGTCAGCAAATACCTCCTCTTTATATATGAATGAATGCGCGAACATTTTCAATTTTAATAACGACATGTTTCCATGACGTTTCTCACCTTTCGAGATAGGTATAGGGAAATATCATACGAATATAATTGAATATAATTGAGAAGTATTAGAGAAACGAAAAATGGAATGAAATACAGGGTGTTCCATTTGAAATAACAAAGTTGTTGCTACTTTTCAATAGAAGCGGCAACGCCGCAATGCTGAAAATATGTTAGATCGATAGACCAGGAGCAACTACTTGAGAAACCAAATTTTCAGAATGATCCTATGTCCAGTTCTCCGTAAACGTTCAAGGTACCATCGACCGTGACTCACCCTGTATATCAACTTCCTAGTTCACCATAAACATTCTTCATTCTTTTTTATTCACATTTTGACAAACATTTCTCACTTGAGAACCCTAGATTGTATATCCTACTGAAAAAAGATGAGTGACGCTTATACCAAAAGCATTAGGAGAAGTGGCCCCAACATAAACGTAGAAAAAAAGTTGGCGGTTTCGTAGTGCTAGAGTAAACATTTAACAGTAGGGTGACAAAATATTTACATGGTAATCTTGCGAACAAATATGTTCTCTACGAACTTAGAGCCATTTGTTGAATTTATTACTGAAAATAATCATTATTTCAAATAATATTATATATATATATATATATATATATATACAGGGTGTTAATTAAGTATGTTGACAAACTTTAACCACGAATAGTACTCCGAAAAATAGGAAGAAAATGTCATATGAACATGGGTCCGGAAATGCTTCCTAAGGGAGCTACGCTCCTTTGCATGGGGCACCCTGAAGACGGTTTTCCCTCGATATTAAAAAATAATACCTAAATGTTTTGTAATAACTTATTTAACGAAAACGAATAATTACTTAATAAACTGACAGTTCTCAAGTTGTTTATCAATTATTGCAATTGTTTTTCACAGCACACTAACTAAATATGTATGTAGACGAACATTTATTTATTTACAATAGCCTGCATCGATTCAATAATTTGCAATTTTCTCGAAAACTGTTAGGCCTATGGAGATGTACCAGGAGACCATTTTTACGTAGAAATCTCTGAATTACCATATTCTGAAATCAAAGTGTCAAAAAAATTACCATTTAGAAAATGGGGTTATTTTTACCCTTAACTCCTTCCGTATGATACGCCTGTGATTAAAATCATGAAATTCTGAATTCAGAATCAGATTCAGCGTCGAAAGTTTGCCCATCCCACCTAATTTCGTAATTTTGTTATGAACGGTTTCGATAATATCGAGGGAAAACCGTCTACAGGGTGCCCCATGCAAAGGAGCGTAGCTCCCTTAGGAAGCATTTCCGGACCCATGTTCATATGACATTTTCTTCCTGTTTCTAGGAGTACTATTCGTGGTTGAAGTTTGTTAACATACTTAATTAACACCCTGTATATATATATTTCAAACATATCTATGAAATAGTAAATAATCAATGCATATCCAAAACCGAAACTTGCCCATTTCAATACTTGAATGATATAAAATATCCACTGATATCACTGAAAAGTAACAAAAATTCTGTTATTTCAGTGTAATCCGGTCGAAACTAGCTGTTTCACATAAATAACGAGAATTTTTCGGGGGCATGAATTTTAATCTGATCAATAGAAGTAGCAACCAGCAACAATATTTATATTCGGTATGAAAGGGATTCGATGTTGGTGCCAAACAATTGATAAGGGTTACTCATCCTGTTAGATATATAATCTAAGTTGAACACTTTATCATCGTCAATTAATTGATACTTGTGATGACATTAAAATATAGCTCGAATGAAAATGTGAAATCATCTATTTATCTTTTTCACCTCTTTGTCTTCCCCTCTTCGACGTTATTCAAATCTCTTTCATTCACGCACTTCTTATCCTCTTTTTCTTCTTTCTTGTCGCTAGCACCGACATCGACAATGGGAAAATTCACCTCGAAAGAGGCCGAACTGAAGTCGGCCCAACCACCGATATTGTTGTCCGAGGAAGGGAAATCGGAGCCCCAGGGATCGGCGCCTAGAGCTGACGCAGGCACTTCGGTCGGTTTCGGAGATGACCAAGCTAGAAGAATAACACAATGAAAGTTCTGTCAAGCACAAATGAAAGTTTTTCATATCATTGTTCTGAATGTTATTGTGTTTCATACGAAGAGTTAGGTAAACAGTGTTGATTCATTAGCTTGCAGTGATTGATAATCAAGCAAAGATGATATATTTAGTTTGTCAATATGGATGAAGTAATCATGGAGGAACGGTGCGGACGAGTGGGGACTTCTCCGTAAGATTCCCCATGATTACTTCCTATCGGTGTGTCGTCCGTCGCACGGTGCGGGCCCGGCACGGGCATGTGAGGCCCTGCCTTTAATCTATTTTTGTTGTTTGATTTTAAGAATGTATACTGAGGTATCACATATGTCGCCATTTAAAATTTTAGGAATGGCGGTCACAGCTCCGAGGGATGTTATGTATTTCGGGTGAATTTCATCGCGAACGATGTCTCCCGATGTGTCCGAGCGTTTTCATATAGCTCGATTCTGCCGACCTACAGGGCTGCTGTTTCGTTTTCAATGGCCCATGTCTTTTTGTATGTATGTCCACCAAGGCCCTCCATTTGGAAGTTGCCTCAGTTGTCAACTACTCTGTGTCAGATCGAATCAGTTCTTAATTCTCGACCTACAGGGCCAATCAGCTCTGACCCAAATGATTGTATTGCACTGACTCCCGTTCATTTCCTGTCTTTGGCACCTCTCAACTCATTACCTGATCCAGATCTGACTGACATCAAATTATCAAGACTCACTCGGTGGCAACTCGTTCTGAGATAACATCAAGACATTTTTGATTGGTTTTGCGCACATGGTAGTGTATATCACTTGGGGTGTCACGTGATACTCAGACCATGGCAGAGACGAACACTTGCTCTCGAATCTCCTCCACGATAGTATGTAAATTAATAACATTAAAACTCTTGAAAAATAACATTAAGCATGCCGATCAATGTTGATAGTTGTAATAAGAAAACCCCTCTCAACTAATTCATCAGAAGTTCATGGAGAACTTACAGAGATATCAACTTGAAATTTTTGTGGCAGCTGAAAATATTTTCAATACGCTGTTACCTCCGGTTAAATCGGAAGTGATATCAACTTTGTTTTTCAAATGAAATACTCTATTTATTTTTCCATTTTCGAATTCTACGTAAAATTCTGAATCGCTCCTCTATCGTGATTTGTTTTTTCGAGAAATGTTGACAGATAGACTGACTATCTAAAATGTCTGTAATTTCTACAACTCCCATGATAGAGAATTTAATCTCTCTATACACATTAATGAAAGAGTATCCTATCAGATATCCCTAACAGTCTCATGTGTATTTTCACAAGTGTGTTTTGGATGGATCTAAATTTCATATTTGTCGGATGACATTTATTAATTGAAAACTGACTCCACCCCATTTATGGATATTCCTATGCAAACCTGCCACGAAACACATAATACGATATACGGATAAAACAACACCAGTTGTTCAAAATGTCGTCATGTTGTTTTACACATAATAATTCTTCCCCAGACACCTTCAGTCGATGACCTATCGATTTCTTGTGACAATTTCTTCGAATAATATAAGATTATATGAGACTCGTAGTCTGCGATTTCGCGAATCTTGCTCGCATCTCAGAGCAAAATATCGCTCGCTCGGTAGTTCATATCTCGAAATATTGTGACACTCGTATGCCGAGATACCACTGTATAGTGGTTATTTTTCATTAATCAAAAACACTTTCATAAAAAAAAACGAATCATCAACCTAACCTAATTTTCTATTGAAAAAATAAACAACAGCAACACCGTATTTTCTGGCGAGTTGTCACAACTACCTTGCTTAAATAAATAGGCTATATTTCGAATAGAAACACGTTTTTGTCGTCAGAGCTAGATGCTTGAGGCGAATTCGTTAACAAACTCACGATCTAGATCCATCGTGTCTTCTCCTGCAGGCAAGTCTTCATCGCTATCGCTGCTGTAGACAGCCTCATTTTTGTCGTGCTTTTCGATGACCGTCTGGAACGTATGATCTCTTTCCTCGAAAATCTGATCGTCCGAATCGTCCAAAGTGTTGATGTTTTGAGCGCAAATTTGCTCGAACATTTCTTGACGATTCGCCGTTTCGCCTTCCGACAGATCGAAGTTCATTTCCAAGCGATGGTCGACGGTTCTGTGGAAATAAAGATAGAAGTTGCAAGTGAGTATACGAATAATGTTTATTTTGTTGATACCCACGCATTGTAACTTGAAAAACGCGAATTTTATAAAAGTGTTTCGACCACTAGACTGAGCAGTATATCCCTCATTTCATCTTTGAATTTCTTATATCGCGCTATTTTATAATAGTTGGTAAACTTCACGACGAATCTTAAAGTATGTGGCATTTTGGAACGATTTTTTAACTATCACGCATTGTTATTTGCTGATGATCTCAAGTTGTACCGTGTGATTGAATCATATGTTGACTGTTTTAAACTTCAAGATGATGTGAACCATTTAACCAATTGATGTAGAAATAATTGCCTGGAACTAAATCTTGACAAATGTCTAGTCATGTGTTTCAATCGTTCTCAGGCACCAATCACATATGAATACTGTATGAATTCTTTGACTTTGAACCAAGTTGATGAAGTTAAAGATCTTGGTGTTATATTTGATGAAAAATTGTCATTCTCATCCCATATTAATAAGATAACCATGAAATCACTTAAACTTCTTGGCTATGTAGGTAGGATTGCTAGAGACTTATCGACAAATACAATGAAGATTCTGTATTGTTCATTAATTAGATCACACTTAGAATATGCATCCGTTGTATGGTGTCCGTCCCTCTTACCCAGTGTACAAAACGTCACTGGAAAGGGTTCAAAATAAATTTTTGCGTAGTGCTGCCTACAAAATGGGCTTGCAAATGGACCATAACTATACGGATATTCTTTCCACATTGCACCTAACCACATTGGAAAACAGGCGAACTCAAGCTGACCTGATATTTCTATTTAAATTACTATCAGGCCGATTTAATTGCCCAGAACTTCTCTCTTTGGTGGCCTGAGAGTCAAGCAAAGAGTAACAAGGGATGATAGAACTGTTTTCGTAGAGAACTCACATTCTACAAATTATGGTTTTAATAGTCCAATGTCGAGATTGTTGAGAGAAGCTAATGCATCAGAGCTTGATTTTTTTACTAATTCCTTGGAGGCCGTCTGCAATCAATTATGTATTTCATCTATAGATTTATGCCTCGTATGTTAGTTGGTGTTTAGTGCTCAGTGTTGTTCTTATTTGTTTTATTTAGCACTTAGTTCTAGTTTTTTTTTCTCTTTAAAATAAGCTGAAAACAGCTGTAAATGGAATAATGCAATGTCTCATAAATGAATCAAAATTACATGATAAAGTGATAATCTGAAGTTTTCGATGTTGCATTTGGAAAAAATTCTGGAAAATTCGGTCAGTCAACACGAAAAATCTGTGAAAAATATATTGTGTAGAACTTTGCGATGAGAATAAATTTGAAACTATGAATGTCAACGTCAATTTACCTATCAAAATTTCAATGTAATTCCTTGATCCGTATCTCCAGGAAGAGAAAAATTTCAGGACACTTTTTCAGTTTCTAGTCAGGTGGAAAATTTTTATCAAGACATAAATATCAACAAAGAATACTAACTGTAATGCATCATCTCCGTCGTTAAATGCGTCGTCATTAAATCCGCTGTAGGCGTAATTGAATTGCGAGGACAAATTTTGTATCTGGTACGTAGAAAACATCTGCAAATTACCAATATAAATTTAATCTTTAATGTAAAAAACCAATTTTTTACCTGTTGTTGCTGTAGTAAAGCATTCGTTTGCGGGAATACCACGTCACCGTATTGATCACTTTCGACGGACGCACCAGGATGAACACCACCCTAAAAAAATCCGGTAAACTTCTTTGTCATCAAAAAATTGGAACTCCATTCTCACCAGTAGAGTTTCCTGTATTTTATTAGTTTCTTTTAGCGTGGTCTCTGTAAATTCATCCAGAGATTTGGCAACCTCGGGAAGATGGTTTTTCAGATATTGACCTAGAGGGGTTGTTGAACACAAATCTACTATTTGATTGATAATACTGATCAAATGACCCATGTAACCTTTGCGTACTCCTTTTTCCTTATTCCTAAAATCCAATTGTAATTCACAAAAATTGTTTTACATTCCATCATTTCTGCATATCGACATTCATGTTGACATAAGTCACGTGACTACATAATCCATAACCTCAATTGTGTTAGAAATTAATTTGAAAATATTTCGAAGAAAAAATTCTCATTTTTGATCGCACTCATTTAGAGCTCATTTCGAAGTGACATTATTTTTCTAATTGAGTATACACTGTAAAACATTTTCTTACATCAAAAACGAAAGTTCGCTATTTATGCTAACTTTGTACTCTTTAATAATGATGTTTTTCAATGTGCAGAAATAATTTCCCATTGAATATTCATTAATTATTTGATTCAATAATGAACATGTTTGCTGCAAATTTCTTGAACCACGTTGTATAAATTAGAGGATTCATTGCACTCACTGTTGTTCATCGTTGTCTTTCCACGCATGTAAAATCGTTTCAATCAACTTACAGTCCACCAAAAGCTGTAAAAACAACAATAAACAGAGAGAAAACCACGAAAACATCAACACGTACATGTCGACTGAGGATATTTGTATTCTCGTCAGTATCTTCAGTGGTGTGAGTCCTTAATGCTGATATGAGGCAATGTTTCACCTGGGTGTGTAAAAAATTGTTCCAATGATACTTGAAGAATAGATCGAGAAGTACTGGGAACGTCCCAGTCGATACGATCGTTTTCGCCAAGTCTTCATCATCGAAAGGAATCAGAGTTGCTATCAATTTCGTTACTTGAAGACGTGTATTTCCGAGAGGAGGATTGAAAGTTCCTACAGTGGTCATTACTGGATTGTTCTGCAATAAAAACAAGAAAGAAAGCAAATTTTAATTCCATCAACATAAAAGTCTTCACAATTAGAGAATCAAATTCAATAAAGTACCTAGGTATTACTGTGGTTTTTTTATTTATTTATTTTTTGGCTCAATTTTGTCATTCGGCCAGTCACAAGAGGAGTATTATTTTTAACCTACATATAGGGTGTATATTTTCCATTCACACTGTGTTCTGGATAGGCTTTGTTAGTAACTCCATATGCCACCTAGGAGTAGCGATGTTAATTTGAACGCAACAGCGAATCGTAGGGGGACTATCCTCGGTTGAAAAATCTCTACCTCTTCCACTGCGCTAGTCTACCCCCCCCCCTTCCTGGTGGGTAGCATTGAAATGGACGAATCATATTCGAGATTCGACAAACAAAATTAGAAGACTTATACATAAATTCTATATCACACGTAAAATTCTAACAAACAAAATACTTATACAGCTGCATAAGTCTGGTGGAATCACTTATAAACCATGGCATCATAGTGTGGAGGCTTTATGACAACGCATTGGCTCAACTGAATATACTACAAAACTATTTACTTCGAATTATACTAGGTTAAAAAAGACTATACTCCACTGATTGCCTTTACAGCGAAACAATAACGAATGTCCGTGTCCTTTACTATCTTAGTAACTGCATCTACTGCTTTGAATCTTCGAGCAAACAGTTTGTGAATCACTTTTACCAAACAAAACAGCGCACAAACGAACATCTAATAGTACCCTTTAGAAAATATGATGGAAACCAAGTATTTGCTGCAGTTCTCGCGCCAAAAATCCTACCAAACGAAATTGAAAAACACACCGATTATAGACACTTCATTGATAGATGCTCTATATTTTATAAACAGTGACACATCCATAAACACATGAAACATGAAGACAGACACATGAAAAACGAAATAACATAACCAATTATAAAAAGAGGTCAAATATACACTTATCTAGTAAGAACATTTGTTCTTATGAATTTTTCAATTGTTTTACTAAAACAACGGTTTGTCAGTGTCAGTCGTACATTTCGTGTCACCACAGTTTTATTATTATGGCGTTTTTTTTTCCAATGTGAGCCCTACTGCAACTTTTTTTCCCGTGTGTAAAAACACAAGCTCTATCACATAATGTGATAAAAATCTTAGCTTCCCATTAAAAAAATTTGTTGATGACGTCATAACATTGACGTGTTATTTTTGTAACTTATGTCAAAAGATGCGGAATAAAAAGAACAGTTTGACGTGTTTTTGCATTTTTTTCAAAAGTGATCGTTGTACGTTTTATGAATTTTGTGCATTACTTTATCATAACCCTGTATATTTACCAATGTTGTTGAAATTATTGTTATTTTGTTATTGTTTTGCTATTTTACTTCTCTTCTCAGTACAATACTTGTCGGCACATATCAAAATTGTCTATTCATGCTTATGTGTTCCTTTTTTTTTCTTCTAATGGCACTCTCAAGCGATATATGACACTTATCATTGTACCTACGTCATAATTAATAAAAAAAGATTAGAAGGAAATTATAGTTTGCCAAACTTTGACACACGAATTACCTTGATAAAGTGGTGAGATGTGGTTTAATGTCCTTTCAAATAAATTGCTGGAAACTCCCATATGAATGAACGGATTCTCGTTGGAAAGAACATTGATTGATCTATCGAATTGATTTCATGAGTGATGTTTGATTCCGAGTGACACCAGAAGAGAACCTTTTTTTTTAAATACAATAATCAATAGAACAAAAAAAAGCAAAATTTTCTGGGAAATCAAATGCATCAATAAGACTTTCTCGTTATAATGTATTGAAAGAAAACCAAAATGATATGTGAAAACCGTATATCTATATCTAATTCCTTGACTAAAATATCAAAGAATGAAAATCGATATCAAGTCGAGCCTGTTGTTGCGTTTGATATTTCAGAAAATTTAGTGATTTTGTGTCATTATATCGAAAGATGCTCTCTAACGGCATCGAAATTAATCACATCACAAATAAGATGGATTCGATAAATAAATCAAAATTTTGCTAATGAGGCTAAATTTGTTGAAATGCGTTTAGTCAACTAGGCTGTTAATTTGAAAGAGCTGTGGACCACCTCCCACCACTTCATTTCAATAGATACGTTGAAAAGTGTATGACAGAAATTTCTTAATTAAAGGTCAACTTCGTTAATTGGTTTACCAAGTATATTTCAAGAAAAATCACTTTCAAAGTTTCAAATGATGATTACGCCCCCTTGCAGCCAGCCTGAAAACATGGATATAATTTCCTGGTTTATCTCTTGGCCACTATGTCGAATAGTTTTCAAGTTCCCATTCTTAACTAGCCACCCTGTACAAACGAAAATGTTCACCTACAGCGTGTAGAAAATCAATACCTTTGGTGGTTCAATCAACAATTGATGGAAATCCTTGAATCTGTCCTTGATGGCTTGAAAGGTGGTGTATACGACCTTCGGCGGTTGTTCGGTAACGTTCAGTTCCTCGTTCAAATGAGTCATACTACTGAACGAGCTAGACACGTCTAGAAGCGCAAAAAGTACCTGAATACCTGCTACTATACCCGATTCACATTTTTCATCGCCTTGCAACATACAGTCTACCAATAAGGATACAGTTTCTGGTCTGAAATAAACATACCATATCATTCATTCAAGTTACAGAAGACATTCATTTGAACCTCCGATGATTAATCTCTCTCCATTAAGCCAAAAAGTTCGGTTAGGATATGAAAACATTGATTTCCGATGATCAAAAATTATCTCTTATGAAACATTATACAGAGTGGTCCAACGAAAAGTATGCACCTAGCTTTTCTCCTTTGTTTATAATTGAAAGCAAAAATGTTCGGACACGTGGAGTTGCTTTTGAGGGGGACACATTTTAGACTTATTTGTCAACTTGTGCCTTAACGCCCCAGCGAAGGGGTGTCACAACGCTAAAATTTCAAATGGAAAGTGGGGTCGAGTGATATATCAAATGATACCATATTTGTCGAAATTTACTCCAACAGTTAATGCGAAAACGGCTTTAGGAACATTAACCCGATCATTTTGGTATTAATGAATAATACAAATAAGTTTTGATTTTTGAACCAAAACCTTTACAATTAGTAGTACCTACGTTTCAACGGTTGTTACTTGTAACAGTGCTTTGTAAAAAAAGTAAAGAAGCTGTTAAATTGATTTATGAAAACGTTACAACAAGTGTTCAAAATGTGACCCACTTGCTTCCATACAATAATACAGATTTTGTTCAAATCTATTTCTAACATTTTGCTGTGTTATGCTTCTGCATTGTGCTGTAATCCGTTGGCGAATATCTTCTATGGACTCGGGCTTTGTAGCAAAACATTTTTCAAGTGTCCCCATAGAGAAGAGTCCAAGGCGATAAATCCGGTGACCTGGCAGGCCATTCAATTGGGCCTCTCCTTCCAATTCATTGGCAGGGGAACCGGTTATCTAAAAATTCTCATACAGGAGCAGCATAGTGCTCCATCTTGCTGGAAATGAAGCCGATCAGCATCATCATTTTGGTCGTCTTCTATTATCTGTGTTATGAAAGGATCAATTGCATCGTCAAGCATGTTTAGACTTCACCAGTTAAATTTCCAGGAATGAAAAGTGGTCCTATGATATGACTTCCGAAAATGCCATTCCAGACGTTTATTTTTTGAGGGTATTGGGTATGAAGCTCACGGAATAAATGTAGGTTACTGTCATCCCAGTAACGGCAATTATGGTTATTCACTGCTCCTTTCAAATAAAATGTAAAACAAATGTTAACAATAAGTGCGGATCTTCAATTAAACGGTGGCTCATTTGTTCACAAAATTGCAGCCTTCTATCAGGATCATCCTCATTTAGTTCCTGTACTAATTTAATTTTGTACGGATGAAATTTGTACGCTTTCAAAACCCGTATTATGGATGAACTGGAGACTCCTGAGGCTTCAGCTAGTTGACGGGTACTTTGAGTATGATCTAATTGAACATGCCCCAAAACAGCTTCATTTCTGATGAGGTTCTGCAGCTAGCGTTTCCCATTACAAACAGATACGGTATCGACAAACTTTCTAACTTGGCAACATACGAATCATTAACATTTTTATCGGAATGACTTTATTTAATCAAGCGAGCAGTTAGTCTAGCACAACTATTATTTTGAAAATGAAGTTTAACAATTTCAACTCGTTCTGGAATGGAATAAACCATTTTGTACAGTGAAATTCAAATAACTTCAAAAGCAACCAGACTGAATCAATGAAGGGACTGAAATGAAAGTACGTCAACATTCTTTTTTTACATTCATGTAAAAAGCAAAACTTTATTGAACTATATTTAGTGGAAGAAGAAGTTCTTCATTGCACTAGTGCAAGTAGAGGATTTTTTGTGATAAAAAAATTTACAATGAAATGTTGCTTTCGGTAAAATGAAGTAATTTAGAAATGATTGTAGTTATTCTGATTCCTAATGACTGTTCGAAGAAATTTCAATAAATGAGGTATCATAAGAAAGATAATTTTGTGCCCGTTCAAATGATATATCACTCGACCCCACTTTCCATTTAAAATTTTAGGGTTGTGACACCCCCTCGTTGGGGCGTTGAAGGCAGAGGTTGAAAACTATATCCAAAATGTGTCCCCCTCAAAAGCAAACTCCACGTATCCGAGCATTTTTGCTTTCAATTCTAAACAAAGGAGAGAAGCTAGGTGCATACTTTTCGTTGGACCACTCTGTATACTATATATACTGTACATTTTTTTAATGAAATAGCAACCTAATAATATAAATTATTTGATGGGATTATTTGAAACTACAGTTTTGAGAAAATATGAAATCTTAACAATAGGAGGTTGTCATTAATACTGGTAATTTTTTCATCATTATTTTCAGTTAAATTTGAAGAAAACAAGCATGCAATGTATAAATATAACTTAGATTCTCTTTAGCACTGTCTGATTTCAAACAATAGAATTGCCTTTATGAATATGCGTTTGAAATATTCATTTATGGTGACAATGTTGGCGCTTATCTTCTTTATATGCGATACTAGTCATGATTGTTCGTTATTCAAATCAAAATGAAAAACTGAAGTTAACATTCAACAATATGAATGAAAGAATTACCAGTTTATTCAAGGAAGTTATTGAAAAGAGCAAGAATAAAACTTACGATTCTAATGTATTAATTAGTATATCAGAATAATTTGCTCTCTCAGTCATACTTTTCTTATCATCTCGAGCTATCCTGATGAAATCACACAATAATTGAGCAACGTGTTGGTGTCTAACTTTTTCAATTCCAGGACTCAGCAGAGATACCAACTGTTGGATGATTCTTTGACTGTCAAGCCACTGCAAAAGATCAAGTTAATCCTTAGAGTTGATCTCATTCATTCATTTCAGTTCTTCTCTAAGGACCAATTTATGCATCATCATAATCGCCAACTCCAACTTAGACTTCATTGAGCAATTGAAATTTTGAGCTAAAAAATTATTTATCCTGGTTTTCTTTGCAAAAATCATTCCTGTTGAAACGATGAAGCATAAAATGGCCCTAAAAGCTCCTGTATAATATTTCTCCCGAAGATAATACAAAAAGTACTTATGTGAGAATTGATATTGTTACACGAAATAAATCTGAATCATAATATGATTTATTATTGGGTGATTGATGTACAACTACAAATAAAAACTTTGCTCATTAGAATCATCTTATATTTCGTCAACTTATAGCATGAAGCAAATTTGTGACGAAATGAAAATGTTGAAAACGACTTGTCTTCATGGGACGATTACAATTTTGTATTTTTATTTCAAGGAACTCACATCATAGATCCAAACACTTAAACAATTACATGAAAGAAAAATCAAGAATTTATTTGAGGGAGGAAGAATTCCAGTAGAAGAAAAATGAAAACATACTCACATTCAAAACGTTTTTCTTCATCTCAACCCCTTCTACCTCTGTCATCAACTTGAGGGTAAGGTCCATGATAGCCGAAATGCTTAAGTGCTTGAGCAGTAATGATATAAACGTGTCCTTGGCTTTTAAAAAGTCTAGGACCTGTAAGCAAGTGAACTGATAGGACAACCAGTTCTAGGGTAGAGGACCAGATGGATGAATTCAATTCACCCAAAGGACAAGGTGAGTTGAGGAAGGAGAAAAAGGAAAGAAACAATTTAGTGTTATGTATATTGTACACTATTTCACTACAAAAACTGCTTCAGTTAATAAAGCAAAGCTAATTAGAGTTCATGATTTTTGATGATGTAGAATATGTTTCATTCAATTTTGAGGAAGCTTTAATCATAGATAACACTAAAAGGAAGTATTTATAATATCCGCTTTCCATAAGTTAGTATGTTACATTTGTGAGAACAAAAATATCCCAAAACCAACCGAATCCTCTTTATACAGGGTGTTCCTTAAAGACATACCAATATTTGAAGGGGTGATTCCTTGACACATTTTGAGAAAAAAACTTCCTATAAACGTATGTCCTAATAGTTATTTATGTATTAAGGGAATTATGAGGGCCTTAATTACCGACGGCAAAGTTTGCCAGAGGTTATTAAGGCTCTATAATTCCCGTGGTACATGGATAATTTTATTTTTGACCGATTTTCATAACAATATGTCTATATTTATATATCTGTGGCTGACACAGAGAAATGTTATGTCAAAAGATGCCAACGAAACTGTCTTTCTGGCATATATAAAAGGTAAGAGGGAGTTTTTGAACCTTAATATCCCAAGGGAGTTATGACCCTCATTATAGATATCGTAACTATGGCGATATAAGCTTATAATGTCACTGACAGAAATAAAAGTCTTAACTTTTGAGATACAGGGTGATAGAATTTTGAAAAAAAATCAGTTTTTTGATAATAACTGAGATAATATTCTAGACATCTTTAGAAAATTTGCTACATGTCTTCTATGCATCAAGGTGCATTTTGTGATGTACGTAATTTTTCATTTTCTCTACCAGTGGCGTCCATACGGGTTTTGCATTGAATATTTCTGGAGAAAAAATACTACGCCACTGCTTATTTTCAAAATGAAAATTATTTTCAAGATCCTCAATCATTATTGAGCAAATCGTTGTACTTCAGTGTCTATTCCTCAAAAATCTGATGCGGCGTGACAATGTTTGTGCATCGACTGAAAACAAATTGAGAGAACAGATTCATCACAATGTGAAAGTTAGAATCCTTCTAGCTGGTGCTTATGAAAACATATCCTTCTGAAAAATAAATGAATCAGGACTATCTTAGAAAGAATATAATATTTTGACACTCTGTATCCCAATAATTAAGACTTTTAGGACATACGTTTATAGGAAGATGTGTCACAGAATCACCCCTTCAAATATTAGCATTTCTGTAAGAAACACCCTGTATAAATTATCCCACATAAAAATAAGTAAATTCCCTAATTAGTGCAAATTATTACATGATAAAAAATTCCCAAATAATATATAAGTTTCACAGAGAGTACCCCATTCTCAAATTAAGAAATTAAACAACAAAATGGTACATTTTTTACATAAATTGATCAACTTGTTGAATAGGCAGTATGCACTTGATTTTGAAAACAATTTATATTGTTCATCATACTTCAATTATTGATGAAGCCACGGTCATACACATAAGTGTCATTCTCCACGAGCGACAAAAACGCGACCGTTTGCCGGCTAAGAAAACGCCTGTGTTACAGAACCAACAAGTTCAAATGGGACTGTCTACACGGGCGTTTTACCGGTCGCGACTGGACGCGTTAACTATTGTCAAGGCGTTTTAAACGCCACCTGACGCGAAAAAGTCGCCCGCCGTTGAACGGCGAGTCATTCTCCATGCGGCGTTTTCCAAGCTGTTTTCCGGCGCCCAAACTTCCAGGCGAGTCAATTAACCATTGTTGGCCAGTACAGGGTTATTCATTATATTTTGACCCCCACCCTATCTCCTTTATTTTTGGTTTTACAGAAGAAAGTTCAAGTAGAAATTTTACGGGTTACATCTAGACTTTTGTTATATACTGCAATGAAAACAATTGACTGCATAGGTCACGTGATACAGGATCAAAAGTAATTTTTTTAAATAGAACACTCTATATATTTTTCCATTTTTGATTTGTTGGATTGCTTTTAGACATTTTTCATTAAGCATGTCCTATACCTATCTTCAACGGTTTCTGAGTAACGGGGGTGCGCAAAGTTAAGTAAAGTCTTGCCTTTGGTGTGAGCCTTTTTAATAACACAAAATAATAAATTACTGACAAATATCCTATTGTTTCTGTCAACATTTTCATACCAGTTTTACAAGAAGGCGTGCATTAAAAGAACAATATGCATATTACAGAGGCCCAAAAAGGCCCATTTGGCCACTTTTCGAACCCCCGTAACTCAAAAACCGAAGAAGATAGGTATAGGACATGCTTGATAAAAAATGTCTAGAACCGATCGAAGAAATCAAAAATGGAAAAATATACAGGGTGTTCTATTTAAAAAAATTACTTTCAATCCTGTATCACGTGACCTATGCAGTCAATTGTTTTCTTTGCAGTATATAACAAAAGTTTAGATGTAACCCGTCAACTTTAAAATCAAACTTTTTTCTGTAAAACCAAAAATAAAGGATATAGGGTGGGGGTCAAAATATAATGAATAACCCGGTACAGTAGTGAACTTTTCTTTTAATTATTCAATATGTTCGATAGTGAAAGGTTTCTATGTGAAATTGAGGATCAACATCCTTTGTATGATGTTAGGAGTAAAGATTATTCTAATAGGGAGACGAAGGCCAAGTGTTGGTTAAAATACCAACCGTTAAGCAATTTGAAAGTAGTGGATGAGTCCACCATCGTCTTCTTTTATCACGTTTTTTGCTAAAGAATTCAAGTAATTGCCAATGATTTGCAGCGATGCAACTAACTTGGATGGGATCCATCTGGACATTAAGGACAAGACGTTTTTTTTTCGCTCGTGTAGAATGGAGGGAGCGTCTCTCTCGCGTTTTTATCACTGTTTACCGGCGGATAATCAAACGCTCATGTAGAATAGGAAAACTTTTCACGCGATTGCGCGATTGCGCGTTTTTGTCGCTCGTGGAGAATGGCACTAAGGTCTGGAGACTACGGCTTTTTCGAGTGGTGGGAGGTGGCACCAGTTTTGAAGAAAAAGTTGCCATAATTATCCGCTAGGAGGACATAGGGGTATAATCACGTGATTAATCTTTGACAACAAAACAAACGGTTAGGACTTGAATGGTAAATAAAATCAATGACAGAAATATTATATCTTGCAAAATTCTCTCAAATGAGTAAAAATCATTCCTACTTTCAAAAAGCTGATCAGATCTGATTTGTGATTGGCTGACAAAGTGACAATAGAGGACAGCGCTGCAGGTGACGAAACATGAGAACAACAAAAATTTCCTCAATGTTTGGGTCACCCCCCACCACACGAGTTGCAAGACCTATGTATACGATTGTGGATGAAGCTGAATAAATTATATATTTCAAAATTGCTCCTTTGAATCTCAACAGAATGAAAACATTCAACCAGAAAAAAATAATGAAGACCTTGAAGAAAATGTGATGCATGCACTTATTCACAAGAAACACCTACCTGCTCAGTCTTCCTTCTGGCAATGAGATTAACCATTACTTTACTGAAATATGAAGCTAAAAGAGCATTCATTGGTGGATCACATTCCAAAAAAGTGTACAATTTACTAAGAAGTACTTCATTGCCTGCTATTTTTTCATTCAAAACAGGAACATCACATGTTAGTAGTTCACAAGCTATATTTGGATACTTATATCTACTTCTTTCTTCTATATCAATTGACGGTTCTTTTGTAATTAGTGTTATCAATTCATCCATCACCTCTGTCTGTACCAAACTGAAAATAATCATCTATGTCACATACTTCTTCATATACAAAGAATTAGTCTTACAAGTCTATCAACACTTTTGTCTTTACTCTACATTCATTTATTATGTCTTCGGAATCCATGATATCCTGGAGAGTAACATCCTTAAAATGAAAAACATTGATTGCTAATGTTTGGACATTGAACAAATACCTTACCTCTTTAGCTAAGAGAGCCTCGATTTGTGGAGAAGAATTGGTATTGTGTTTCCAAAACATTATACAAGTATCTGAAGATAATTAGTTTATTAAAGATAACATAGGTTTTGTGAGGATAACATGAATAATTGTCTGTTAGTTCAAATGAACATCAAGTGCCTTATATTATTATTATAATGCATACCTTTTGCAAAACTTCAAAAGAAGACGTTAGTTTGGAATGACCCCGAAACAAATAATCTTCGGAATTTTCACGAGTCACATATACAAATTCATTAATTCTAATAGGAATATCACAAATGTCATATTGATTATGGTGGAAGTGGTTTACATACGAAATTCTTAAATATTGAACAAATTCTTTAACACAATGGTTATCTTGACCACCATTCCTATCGAAAATGAACTTGGCACTTGTTGAAAATGGAATGACAGATTCGCGCGAAATTTGAATATAATCGAGCATTTCAGTATTTGTTTCATATTACCTGGAGAAATTATCATTTTGGGAATCTATTGAGAATTCTAAAAAATTATCTACACGTCAATATCGAGTTGCCAAAAATGTATGGTATAAATTAGGCCTTCCTGGATCAGATCAGTCGAATTAATATTGATAGTACAGTAGATATAGTTTATTTACAGACGAAAGTTGTGATAGCTTGTCAATATATGCTTTGTTGTCGCTCGTATTTCAGGATTGAAAATATAAACGAGTCATTCCATTCTTTTGAACTGTTCAACAGTAATTTCTTCATGGTGTATACATCTGGAAATCGCGAATCAAATTATAATTAACCATTGAGTGTTAACAGTATATATTTTGAAAGCATTCATCAGGGCTTCCTTTATTGAATCAATAGACTATAGATATATTTACTGCTGTTTTCCACTCCATTCTTTTCTTCAAACAAACTGACCTTTTATTTCCGAGAATACAATCGCTTAACCCAATTTTTCCTAAAGTCAAGCCTGGATAGTGGATTTGCACATAGCTCCATCATAAAAGAACGATTGCGCTTTTGAATTCACCGTCGATTTCGGGAAAGATAAAATGTGGATGTTTCAACAATAATTTATTGATAGAATAACAAAATGTGCTCCATAGATATATTAAAATGTATACAAGAAAAGATACGCACATAAAGACTACTAAACAACACAATTTCAAGACATAAGGCTCTGATCTTTGGGAAATGGCAGTGCTTTGCCACCAATCACAATGGTGGGGCCAACATAATAACGTATCAGGAGGCTGGATCCCCTTTTCAACTGGTTGCGGCTTGAAAGATCAGACCAGCAGTCAACCCATGTACGGTAATGAGGCATAAACTTTGGTGAGCCAGCCATCAGGCTGGAATTTGTCACAGCCATACAATTTGAGACTACCTGGAAAGGATATGTGATGGCAGTGGCCAAAAACTGAAAAAAAGAATATTTCATTTCACTAAAAACACATTATTTTTGAATTCAAACGCACGGTCATTGTAGCTGATGTGTAAACTTTCAATTCTTTTTCTTCAATGATGTAGTGATTTATTGCATAGGTTAAGCTAGAAGCCAACAACAGAGACACTATATCACCCAATAACCTTGGTACTAATCCTCCAAAAAATCCTAAAATCCCGCTCTGCTGGTATATTTCTCGAATAGGGCTCAAAATCCCACTGAAAATTAGAACTCACACAAATTCCCATTCTGGATTTTCCATAATTCTGTGATATATCACTGTGGTGAATGAATGACTCACTTATATTTGGTTTCTCTTCCAACAAACTGGGCCATCATTCGAATAGTAATGACATGAAAAGGCTGACTGACAATTATTGCAGCTGTGTGTGTTATAATATCACATTTTACTCCTTTGATGAATTTTGTTCTCCTACAAATAAATATTTCAACAAGATGTTATTCAATTTTCAAAACTTCATTCACTTCTGTTCTTCAGTGGATTCTTCTTCACTGTCTTCATCATCATCATCCTTTGATGGTTCTAAATAATCCAATAGTTTTTGAGTTGTAACAGCACTCAAAAGATTTCCACAAATTTTGGGTGTCAACCCAACATAACAACCTGACAGACCATCAACTGATTTAATGTGCTTCACTGAAAACAAATAGTTTTCAGATATGGTATGCTCAACCTGAATTTCCCAAACCTACCATATTCGAAAATGTTTGGTAGTTTGAGAGCTGGTTTTCCAAAAAGAGTTTTCGCTGGTCTAGGAGGTATAGGTTCATAACCAATCTAAAAAGCGCTCGGTTGAAGGTGAATTTGTCAAAGTCCGGTATTTTACTAACCTGAATGAGAACTTTAGCGTATTCAAATGGATGCGAGACAGTGTTTACAATAATTCGAATAGCATAGTTCGACCAACGACTCTCTTTATTTTGCTTTGACATTTTCGAAATTGATAACTTTCACAAAAATACAAAACAATCGACAAAAATCCCACCCCGAAACGTCAAGTCTAAGCACCCTTAACTTTTTATTTGGAAATTTTTGTAAGCCGGCGAAGTTAGTTGCCCAAGCCCAACAATCAACATGTTCAACATGTTTTGTGGTGCGTTGCGATTCGCACCATACTGACAGTTTTGACACTAATATCCATCTTGGCATCTTATGCTTATAACGCCATCACCATTTATAATTATAACCTCTTTTTCATGTCAGTTTGCGTTTGCGAACGTGATTCCTTGATAGTCAATAATAGTATTTGATAAAAAGTTAACTATTCAAGGCAGTTATTCGAATCATATAAGCATGGTGAGTTTTAGTACATATATAATACAATCGTTCACTTTCTATCCAACTACTCTCAATTATTAGCATTGTCATATATAAGAATATGTACAGCTGAAAGTCACAGTTTCGAACACTAAATTTTATTCTTCAGAAACCTATAATGTTGCAAGGGCATGAACGTGCTATAACACAGATCAAATACAACAGAGAAGGTGATCTTCTATTTTCATCATCAAAAGATAATAAACCAAATGTTTGGTTTTCTCTGAATGGTGAACGTTTGGGCACATTCAATGGTCATCAAGGTGCTGTATGGTGTATAGATATTGACTGGACTACTACAAGATTCATGTCTGGAGCTGGTGATAATACATTCAAGATATGGGATTGTGCTACAGGAAAAGAGATTGGAAATATATCAACTGCATCTTCAGTAAGAACTTGCATGTTCAGCTATTCAGCCAACATGGCTGTTTATACAACTGACAAGGCAATGAAACAACCCTGTGAAATGTTCATCATTGATACAAGATTGGTTGATGACAGTTTGGGTCAGCAGGATCCTATCATGAGAATTCCCATCAAAGGTGCTAGAATTTCATCTATTTTGTGGGATAACTTGGATGACACTATATTCAGTGGTCACGAGAATGGAGAAATAACTCAATGGGACTTGAAGGTAAGTCTCTGATGAATTAATTGATTCACGTATTCTCATGATATAACTTATATGTTATTTCAGATGGGAAAACAGATCAGTTCAGTGAAGGAACATGAAAATCTCATCAATGATATGCAATGGAATAAGGATGGCACAATGTTCATCACTGCTTCCAAAGACCACACTGCAAAACTCTTTGGTGCCAAGGATTTGCTGCTGCTCAAGACTTACAAAACAGAAAGACCAGTAAACTCTGCAGCTATTAGCCCTATCTTTGAACATGTGGTAGTTGGTGGAGGACAAGATGCTATGGACGTAACTACAACTTCAACTAGAGTTGGCAAATTTGACTCTAGATTCTTCCATATGGTATTTGAAGAAGAGTTTGGAAGAGTTAAAGGACATTTTGGACCCATCAACAGTGTAGCTTTCCATCCGGATGGAAGAAGTTATAGTTCTGGAGGAGAAGATGGTTTCATAAGAGTTCACACTTTTGACCCTTCGTACTTTGATTACAACTTTGATTATTAAAATGAATTTATAAAAAACTTATGCCTATTGTATTTGTTTTTCTTGTCTCACCTTGAAACCTTGAAAATTGATATTCATTGTTATTCTGATGACCATAGAAAATTGAAAAATATTCTTAGGCAATTTTTATTAAATTTTTATTCGGGGGGCCACCATAGGAATTGAAGTTCACTTAACACAATCATATGACAAAGATGATTATTAATAAGTAACCCCAAGTTGCTAATAGCATTCTAATCTAATGTACTTTTGGAGGATGATTTCTTATACATACCTAGTGTTGCCAGGTTGCCAAACTTTATAGCTGGACAGACCAGACAGTTTGCCCAGACATTCTACATTGTCTGTGACATTGTTGAGGATTTTGACAGAACATGTATGTAACTTGAAACTTTTTAGATCATTGTCATGAATTTTAATGAAGTAATATCTTTATCTTAAAATAAATTATCAATTAGTCATACCAGTCAAAATTAGATATATTAAATACTTATTATTAACGTTTCTTTAGTACTAATGAATTCTTTAACAAACAGACAATCGGCAACACACGTTTGCGAAATATATAGAAAGCATAACTGAAGCCGGACACGCAATCAAAAAGCCTAACTAGGTACGGATTTATCCAGACTCCTGGCAACCCTACACATACTTACAGCTGTGCCTACAGTGTACCACAGCTGAAACTTTTACGATTTGTAGATCGATGCTTTAATGAAGATAGAGAAAGACGAAAATTGTGATGTCAAACTAATCTTATGTATTCCTAGAAAAAAAATACCTGATTTACACCTTTTTTTCTGAAATCTCATTAGTTTGATAGTTTTCCATCAGATAAGCTCTCTTTATTTTCTTCAATGAAATATTAATGTGAACAAAGATAATAGATAGTTGTTGGTATCAAATAAACTTTGGTTGGATTAGGTTACAAAAATTCATTTTTCTGTACAAAAGAAAGTTTAATAACAAATTAAATTAAATATGAACAACATTGAGGAATGTTTGTTAACTCAACTCAATTTGTGATACAAAAAATAGTTGATTTGTATACTCATAAGAATTTATTCACAATGATGTTCTTAGAAGAAAAGTCTTTTTGATAATGTGCCACCTTCAGCAGCCTCCAATAACTTTCTTTTCAAGGATGGCTTCTCTACCTCTCTAATTTTCCTAACATTCTGAGGTAAAGGTAATTTGGTCCCAAGAGTAGGAGCAGGTTTATTGCTGAAAAATGGCATCTGCAGACACTCTGAACATTCTTTTCTTTTGATGGGATCCAAAACTAGAAGGCTTTCAATAAGTTGCAACAAATCATCACCTGCTGCAGTAAAAATGCTCTTCAGAGGTATTGGCGTGAAAGGCTTGAACTCCATATAATCTGACAAACTTTTCACACCTGGCCAATTTTCTTCTGTTGGGTTACCAAATACAGAAAATATTTTAGTGAGTTGGTCTAGATCAGATTCTCCAGGAAAGAGAGGCAGGCGTAATAATAATTCTGCTAAAATACAACCCACTGCCCACATGTCAATGCTTGTACTATATTGTTTGGCTCCATAGAGGAGTTCTGGGGATCTGTACCATCTAGTAACTACTTGGTGGGTGTTTATCCTATTTGGAGACCCATATAATTTCGCCAACCCAAAATCCCCTATTTTCAAAATACCACTGCCGTTAACCAAAAGATTATTTGGTTTCAAATCTCTATGTAATATCCAGTTCAAATGTAAATATTCAAGTCCATGTAGGGTTTGCAACATATATGATTTTATGTTTGCTGTAGTGAGTATTATTGTGTTGTCTTTGATAATAACTTCTAGATCAGTATCCATGAAATCAAATACTAATGACACATTCGACATGTGTCCAAATACATCTAACAGCCCTATCAAATTTTTGTGATGAAGTTCTTGAAGTAACTTTATTTCTCTTAGAGCTGTTCTGTTTATACCATCCTGGGCTTCTTGTCTACTGCCTATTTTGATTTTTTTCACAGCTACAATATTGTCTGTCTCTATGTCTCTAGCTTTATAAACTGTCGCGAATTGACCCTCACCGAGAAATTCAATTTTTTCATACCTTTTCAACTTATTATTCATGTTGAAATTGAAGAAAACTGTTTAATAATTATTGAAATTCTTCGAATACATTTTGGAATTAATAAAAAATCCTTTCACCCTTAACCTCAACAAAATAATATGACATATTGACAATCGACATGAAGTCACAGCTTAGAAGCCAATGTCACGAGTTTGGTTGGAACAAAAAGGTGATGGATCACGAAATTAGCAAAAAGTGACCCGGGAAAGAAGGTGAAATTTCAACTTTGAAGTGAAATATCTCTGAAAGTATCAATTTCCCCACAATAATATTGTGAAACTATTGTACCAAAATACGTATTCATAGGTACAAAAAAAAATTTCATAGAAAACCATGCCGCCCAATATCTAGACATTTACCGTCACATTCCTACGTTAACGTATCTAGGACTGCTCATTTTAAGTGATTACTTCGGGTTCCTATCGTTCACCTTTCCAGTGTTTGAAAATTTGATGCTGTGATTTACTGTGAGGTCAGGTGCAGATGCTTTTTACCTAAAAAACGATTTGAGGTCAGGTAACCTGTGATCAAAAGATATGTGGTCTGTGTTTCGTGATCAGACATCTGTCACTATAGGTCTTGCAACTCGGGTGGTGGAGGGTGACCCAAACATTGAGGAAATTTTCGTGGTTCTCATGTTTCGCCACCTGCAGCGCTGTCCTCTATTGTCACTTTGTCAGCCAATCACAAATCAGATCCGATCAGCTTTTTGAAAGTAAGAATGATTTCTATTTATTCGAGAGAATTTTGCAAGATATAATATTTCTGTCATTGATTTTATTTATCATTCGAGTCCGAACCGTTTGTTTTGTTGTCAAAGATTAATCACGTGATTATACCCCTATGTCCTCCTAGCGGATAATTATAGAAACTTTTTCTTCAAGACTGGTGCCACCCCCCACCACTCAAAATTGCCGTAGATTCCAGACCTTACGTGGTGACCACGGTCATACACATAAGGTCTGGAATCTATGGCAATTTTGAGTGGTGGGGGGTGGCACCAGTTTTGAAGAAAATGTTTCCATAATTATTCGCTAGGAGGACATAGGGGTATAATCACGTGATTAATCTTTGACAACAAAACAAACGGTTCGGACTCGAATAGTAAATGAAATCAATGACAGAAATATTATATCTTGCAAAATGCTTTCGAATAAATAAAAATCATTCTAACTTTCAAAAAGCTGATCGGATCTGATTTGTGATTGGCTGACAAAGTGACAATAGAGGACAGCGCCGCAGGTGGCGAAACATGAGAACCACGAAAATTTCCTCAATGTTTGGGTCACCCCCCACCACCCGAGTTGCAAGACCTATGTATACGATCGTGGTGGTCACTATAATATTCAAAGTTCACACCAATGATCTGATAATATACTCTACTAGGGGTGCGTTCCATTAAGCGCTCACAACGATCACGCTCACGACCACGAATTTTGTCGTTCCACTTGGTTCTGTGCGTCATCGAAACGCTCACGCCGACCCACCTATTGAGATGGGTCGTCGTGAGCATGAATCATGACGTCATTCATGACATTTTCGCCACGACCCCAACGATCGTGGTCGCCATGTGGAACGTCTGAATGAGTGTTTTGGGCGTTGTGAGCGCTTAATGGAACGCACCCTAGATGATCCCTTGCGTCGATGTGCTGTGCAAAGCATTGATTCCAACATTAAAGAGAGAAGGAGCTATAGACTGTATGTTGAGAGCAACTGAGAAAGGTTGAGTTGAGAGGCAAAAAGCAATGAATTTAACATTGCGTTATATGGGAGATACTTTGAATTTTTCAAATCATTTTTTTGAGTCCTATCGTAGTTATTTTGCTGAAAATTTTTGAACTGTCATATTTAGTTACTTTTCATTTCTAAGGTTATACACCAACTAGTTCCTTGTGGTTCCGTGCTTTATATTATTATAAACACTTCTCGATGTGTTCTCGATCAGAAATTGAACCACGAACCTTCAAATCCTTCAAAAACATAAGTTATTGCACCACTTGGACAAATACCCACTAAAAATTTCACAGTATTTGAATGTTTATAAGAAGAATATGTGTTTCCCTGTTGTTGGGAGTTTGATGGCATTTGTAAATTGACCTCTGTGGCATCAAAAACATTTTGAAATAGTTTCCATATTTCTGCCACCTCGAAACATATTTCCCCTTATGCCAATTATCTGGTATAGTACATAAATTGAATCCATGTAAAGAAAATTATGGACATGGATGATTTACTCATTGTAGTAAAATATGATAATTCTTCTGATGTAAAACCTTTTCTCAATCGATCTTTATTATTCATATAATGATGATTCATATTGTTCCTTATTCTTCCTCATAATTCTTAAATGGATATTTCAATTTATCCATTATAGTCACATCCAGACATTCATACAGAGTTTCAATTACTTATACCTGTGAAGAATTTGAAACGATTTGAAGTTCTTCTTTTCGTAGGTAAAAATTTTCTGAGATAGTCCTGAGAAAGTTTGGGTACTACTATCCACAGATTGATTCGAAATTTCTTCACAATCAACATGTTTATCTACTTGGTATTCGGTCTCTTTTTTATCTATGGTACCTACTTCTATACTTTGATATTATCTGTTTCTGTTATTATTTGTTGAGTATTTGTGAAATTCGAGTTTTGAATTTCTGATTCGAAAGCATTTGGTAACGACTCCTTGCTATACTTTAACAAAAATGTTTATTATATATATATATAGGTATTTTTAGTGATATTTTCCAATGTTAATTTTCCCACAGCGTTTTATCCATTCAAAACACCTTTTAGGATTACTCATTTTGGGGAAAGGGTAAAATTTCAACTTTTTGAGATTTCCGCAATACCTTGAATCACTCTTACAGTTTTTATAGTGACAATTCGTCATTCTATTCATTTGATTCTGGATATACAAATATTCGTAAATGGCGGGCGTTTGTAACCATAGGGTTAGTTTCTAACCTTAGAGAACTAAAAGTAACTAAATATGACAGTTCAAAAATTTTCAGCAAAATAACTACGATAGGACTCAAAAAAATGATTGGGGTGTACTAATTATTGCACGATCTTTCTAGAAATCGCAAAATCATGAGGAAAAAAAAGGCAGACTTTTTCACGAAAAAATAAGGTTGGCAACTTGGACCGAACTCCTTAATTGAAAATATCCATTGCCTGCCAAGCATTTGTTGATAATGAATCATTTTTGTATGATATCTGATCATTATAGGCCCTCAAATTCAAAAAATATGAGTTTAACTTGCCTCCTTTCTGATAACTTATGAAGCACCTTTATTTTTGGCTTCATGATTTGAATATTTAAAAAAATTTTCAAGTATTCATGTGGAAACTGACGATGAAAAATCAAACAGGTATAAAAATAAAAATTGTTTTAGAACGATTCAAGTAGGTATACACTTTATTGGGTACAAAAATATAATAAAAATATTTTTTTTTCTTTTGTACAAAAAGTTGAAGCAGGTGGGCTTTGAAAAATGTTGGCAATATTCCGAATGTACAGGGTGGGCAAATTTCGATAATTTGTATAGGGTATACTTAACTCGGTATGAGATACAAAAAAATAAAGGTCGAATTCTCGGTCTCTTTTTTTTCGAGACGAATTCACTGACAAATACAAAAATTTGGTACCGTGTATTGTGTTATAAACAAAAGTTCGATCTTTCGAGAGGTCAAAATTACAACTTTTTTTCGAGACAATA
This sequence comes from Plagiodera versicolora, assembly GCA_037013635.1. Lineage (NCBI taxonomy): Eukaryota > Metazoa > Arthropoda > Insecta > Coleoptera > Chrysomelidae > Plagiodera > Plagiodera versicolora. The sequence continues at coordinate 1,300,439 of CM072991.1, read as the reverse complement.
TAAATTTATTGTGTTCCGAGTTACCCTATACAAACATCGGAATTATAGTAGCTCACTCTGTAGATTTTTCACTGATGTTTGAACAAAATTAATTTTGTATACTTATGTCTGATTCGTTCGTTCATTTCATTTATTGAACTCACACACAGGTATATCTTGTTTAACTGCATTGGTTAGCCTTTGAGACCTTAAATTGACTGGCTTCTTCACTAAATGGTTTGGAAATTTGAAAATGCTAGGAACTGCACCACTTTTCAAAGATTTATTTCCAAAATTAACAACGTAATCATCAGGACAAATATGTTCAGAACATAATTCTGCAGCACTTCCTTGAATGAAGTTTTCCCTTCTCATAGCAACTAACCATTTTTTCCTGATGCTCGGATTTTTTGGAAATCTGAATCTCACAACATCAAAATCATAATTTCTGAAGCCTCACATGCCTTAGCTATGAAATGATATATTTTTTTCCTTGTGGAATCTGTTGGTACAACCATAGGCTGAACAAGAAGTCATCTTTATATGAAATATAGTTATTAATATATAATATAATATATAAAGTCAAATGAAAAAAAAAACTATTTTCACTACACGCACAAATCTCAGATACACCCTAAATAATGCACTATGAAAATGAAAGTAATATACACTCAAATAAGACCAAAATTTGAAAAATAGTTGTTAGCATCTATTAAATCCTCCCCTAAGAGCCGTAGCACCTTGTCGTTGGTGGGGGGGCTTAACCAAAGGCAGGCGGGCAGCTCAGTGCCGAGGAGGAAGCCCGGCAACGATAGCTCTCGCCTGATCCCGTAAAGGGCTCCCGGGGCGTAGGGTGGGTAGATGCTGGGGGGAATCCTTGGCGCAGAGCACGGCCTGCTGGCTGGAGGGAACTAAGAAACGGCTCCCCGGTCTCAAGGTGTTACGCGACCCGTGCTGAAGAGGCTCGTGGCCCATGGGTTAATGAGGGTCCCGAACGGAGCCCAAGGGGCACCTGGTGCAACCCCTTGGTAAGTAAGTCGCCTTACCGGCTCAGGCGGGGCTCTGAGTCGGTGGACCTTTATTTCCCCGCCACTCGTGGGATTCATATGAATACTCAGAAAAAACAAAATGAACCCTTCACTGTGGTGACGGGAGATGGGACGGAGGAGTCCGAGGGTACCTCTCGGACGCCCCGCCCGTTGACTGTTGCCGCAGAGCAAAAAGCAGCTGGACAGGAGGCAGTGGGCCCCAATGTTACATTGGAGAGCCCACAGACCCCTGGACAGCTGCAACCAAGCGGGGGGGACGAGGACCTACACGGCCCGTTCCTACCAAAAAGAAAAAGCGGGGCATACCGCAAAAAGCTGGCAAAGCTAAGGAGGAGGGAGGCAGGAGGTGACTCCAGACCCCCGCTCCAAGCTAGCCAGCATAAAGAGCCAACCCCGGGAATGTCGAAGAGGAAGAAGGGTCCCGACGCGACCCCGCCCTCGACCTCCAGGGTTGACAAAAAGCCGCGACGCATGCCTCCAAAGGGAGGAAGCGCCAGCGGTAAAAGCCGTGATCCCGCTGTCGGGGGGGACCGAAGGGGAGGAGGGGGTAGTGTCCCCTTGGGCGCAGCCGGTAGAGGCGTGCCTGGGGGGGTGGGACTCACCGCCGCCCAAAGGACCAATCCCCTGACGGTCATCGCCACGGCCGGGGAGTACCCTGAGGCCTTATTGTCTCAGGAGGACTTCAACCGGTTCAGGGCGGTGTTCAGGGATCTGGCGAAAAAGACACCCCCCTCTGAGATGCCCAGGTTGGAGGCGTCGTTCATCAAGGGTGGGGTGTTTGTATTTGTGGCCTCCGACGAAAAGTCGAAGGAGTGGTTACTGTCCAAAGTGACCACTCTTGAGACTGGAGGCCCAACGCTTAAAGTGGGAGGAGTGGAGCTCCTGCAAAGGCGGTACAAGGCCACGGTATGGCTCCCCGGACCACCGGAAGAGCCAGCCGAAGTGCTTAGCCGGCTAGGGGCCTACAACCCCACTTTAAATACCAGTGCGTGGCGGGTGGTCAACCAGCCAGCACTGAGAACAGACTCCGGAAGGCAGGGAGAGGTGGGCAAGTATGTCCAAATCTACCAGCTGCCGGAGTCTCAAGTCAAGGCTCTCAACAGCCTTGACAACAGGCCCTGGTTGGAGCTGGAAAGGGTCACCTTTAAGGTGACACTTCCGACCAACCAGGACGATAAGGAGGTAAGAGAGATGGAGGCGGAATAGTCCTGATGGCTCCGCATCCACTCAAAATCACTCAAATTAACTTGCACCACAGTAAAGGCGCCTCTGCTGTAGTGCAGAGGGGCATGACTGCGGAGCACACAGGCTTAACACTAGCCCAAGAACCTTGGGTAGTGAAAGGCACTATAAGGGGAATGGGAGGGCTTTTATGTTTCAGAGACACCGAGTCAACCAGACCCAGAGCATGCATCATCGCCGAAGGAATCAATCTTGTGCCACTGTGGGAACTCTGCACGGGGGACCTAATGGTGGTCATCACTGAATTCGACAACATAGGGAAAGTGGTGATAGCATCAGCATACTTTCCACATGATAATCCAAACGTACCACCTCGGGAGGTGATACAACTGGTAGACTACTGCAAGGTAAGGAAGCTTCCCCTACTGATAGGGTGCGATGCCAAATCGCATCATGATATCTGGGGGAGCACGAACACCAACCAAAGGGACAACGACCTTTTGGAATACCTAGCAGCAACGGACTTAGATATCCTCAATGTCGGCAACACACCGACCTTTCACAATGCTCGGAGAGAGGAAGTACTGGACTTAACCCTGTGTACTAGAAATCTCTGCGACAAGATCACCAACTGGAGGGTCTCTGAGGAGCCGTCGCTGTCGGACCATGAGCAAATCAGATTCGAAATAGCGACGGACATCCGAATAGAAACTCAGTGGAAAAGAAATCCTAGACTTACCAACTGGGAAAGATATGCAGAAGAACTCCAAGAGGCACTCAAGGAATGCCCTAAGGAAATTGACGATATACCTACATTGGATAGGGCCGCCAAGTTTCTAGAAGAGGGACTGCGATCAGCCTATGAAGGCAACTGTCCACTAAGGAGAATGAGACCCAGAGGTCAAGTTCACTGGTGGAATGATAAGCTGGCAAGTATGAGGCAGAAAATTATCTGCATCAGGCAAGAAGCCAGGAAACGTAAAGATCCAGCAAGATGGGAACATCTCAGACAAATGAGGGATCAATACAGAACAGAAATTAGGAAGGCCCAACAGACTAGTTGGACCTCTTTCTGTGAAGAGATTAGTGCAGGGACTGAGGCAGCCAGGCTGGATAAAATACTCTCAAAAAATCCAGAGGTCATACTCGGCTCCCTTAAACTACCCAATGGCAGGTTCTCCACCTCAGACGAAGAGACCCTGGAATGCCTGATGAAGACGCACTTTCCCAGCTTCCTAGAGGATCGGGAAGGGAGTCACAATGATCAGCAGGAAGAAAGGAGGACAAGGGCGAGCTCAGTCAGAGTGAAGGCACAAGTCTGGCGCCGCAATCGTGAGCTCGCTAACAAAATTGTTACTCCGGACAAGGTAAGATGGGCAATTAGATCCTTCAAACCATACAAGTCACCAGGGCCAGACGGAATATACCCTGTGCTTCTGAGGAAGGCGGGTCAGTCCATTGTAGGGCCCCTGACCAGAGTGGTAAGGGCTAGCCTTATACTTGGACACGTACCTGCTGCCTGGCAAGGAGCAAGGGTTGTGTTTATTCCAAAACCAGGTAGAGGCGGATACACTTCTACGAAGGATTTCCGCCCAATAAGCCTGACATCGTTCATGCTGAAGACGGCCGAGAGACTCGTCGATAGATATATCAGAGACGAGGTACTCCGGACGAAACCACTTCACATGAACCAATTTGCCTATAGAGCGGGACTCTCCACCGAGACTGCTCTATTGAAGGTCAAACAGCTGATACAACCCCAACTCGAGAATGGAGGCTTTGCTATCAGTATTTTCATGGACATAGAGGGTGCGTTCAATCATACGGCCAGTGGCGTCATCAAAGATGCCATGGAGAAGTTTGACACACCTACAATGCTAGTTGACTGGGTAAGCCACATGCTGAGAAACAGACAACTGGAAGCGAATAAGGGCAACACAACAATTAGAGGAAATGTTTCCTCGGGATGCCCACAGGGTGGAGTCATGTCACCCTTGTTGTGGAGCCTGGTAGTAGACAGCCTATTGGTGGGACTCAGCCGAGGGGGCACACAGGTAGTGGGATACGCTGATGACATAATGATCATAAGGCGCGGACCCTTTCTGGGCCCACTCATGGAGACCACACAAGAAGCAATAGGGACTGTAGAAAGCTGGTGCAGGAAAACTGGACTTAATGTCAACCCCAGTAAAACGGAGGTTATGGTTTTCACCAGAAAATATAAATGGAACAGACAATGTTCGTTGACACTGAATGGAAAGGCTCTTGAGCTAGCCAGAGAAGTGAAATATCTGGGAGTCACCCTAGATAGTAAGCTAACATGGGGAAGACACCTAGAGAACAAGAGCCGCAAATTTGTGGCTGCCCTATGGCAACTTAGGAGGGCTATGGGCAGCAGTTGGGGCATCAAACCAAGCACAATGAAATGGCTTTACGAGGCAATTCTAAAACCCAGACTTATGTACGCCTCTGTAGTCTGGTGGGATAGAACGAAGCTAAAAACGGCGGCGAAACAATTGGAGAAGTTGAGAGGTCTGGTAACGAGGTGCGCTGTGGGCGCAAGTGCGTCAGCGCCTACAGCAGCCCTTGGGGCAGCCCTAGGGATAGGACCGATTCAACTGGACATTGAAGCCGCTGCCGCAAAGGCGATGCAAAGAGCTAAAGACATCCTCTCAGAAGGGAAATACAAGGAGAAGAAACCGGAGATCATGAGACAAAGAGGCATCTTCGAAATGCCCACTGACAAGATGGTCACGAGGTATCTCTTTGATAAAAAATACCGCATCAGTCTCACAAGTAAAATTGAGTGGACTGAAGAACGGGCGAAACTACCTACCAGTGGGGACATCTGGTATACGGATGGCTCCAAGGCAGGAGACGAAACAGGTGCCGGAGTGTATCGGCGCCGAGGAGGGGAGAAGCACATCTTTCCGCTCGGGAGCCATACCACGGTTCTACAAACCGAACTGGTGGCAGTGCTGAACAGCGCGCTTCAGGCATTGGATGTCAGAAGCCAGGAGCACCTGTACATCTGTACGGACAGCAAGAGCGCCTTAGAAGTTCTTGAAGGGTACACCACAACATCAAAACTGGTGTACGATTGTTATCAAACCTTAAATCGCCTGGCCGAAGTCGGACCTGTAACCTTGATGTGGCTGCCGGGTCACAAAGGGATAAAGGGCAACGAGATTGCAGACGAACTGGCCAGACTAGCGCGATTAGAGAGGTTTATAGGACCAGAACCGGCAACTGGAATTTGCAACACAGTCATCAGGAAGAAGATTGATGACTGGACTGCGGCAAAGCGCAGGGAGGCATGGAGAAATGCCCCTGGGTGCAGAATAGCCAAGATCTTCATTAGACCAGATCAAATGAAGAAATGGGAAGAACAACTACTCACGCTGAGTAGGAAGAACGCAAAAGTGATCATCGGTATTCTGACCGATCACGGTACTCTGCGGAAGCACAGACACAGAATGGGATTGGAAGAAAACCCATTATGTAGATTCTGTGAACTAGAAGATGAAACTTCACTGCATATCATCTTCCAATGCCCTGCAGTAATGGAGAAGAGGCGCCTTCACCTAGGCGACCCAGATACAGGGGTTTCAATGCGAGGAAGGCACTATCAGGAATATCCTGACCTTTTGGGGGGAGATCTTCGATTAGAGCCACCAGCTATCTGAGGGACGTCAAGGGATTACCCATACGTCTGGAGGCGCTACGTGCCCCAACTCCACAGTCGACACTAGGTCGACAATAATAATAATAATAATCTATTAAATCCATAAGAACAACAGAATGTTTTGCCTTTCCTCAGCTGATTTCGATCATTGTGTCTCACTCTTATGTTGGAATCGATACCTCTCTCTCTACACTCTACAGTCCATCTAGGGTGCGTTCCATTAAGCGCTCACAACGCCCAAAACACTCATTCAGACGTTCCACATGGCGACCACGATCGTTGGGGTCGTGGCGAAAATGTCATGAATGACGTCATGATTCATGCTCACGACGACCCATCTCAATAGGTGGGTCGGCGTGAGCGTTTCGATGACGCACAGAACCAAGTGGAACGACAAAATTCGTGGTCGTGAGCGTGATCGTTGTGAGCGCTTAATGGAACGCACCCCTAGTAGATATATAATAATAGATCATTGGTTGGAACAAAAAGGTGATGGATCACGAAATTAGCAAAAAGTGACACGGGAAAGAAGGTGAAATTTCAACTTTGAAGTGAAATATCTCTGAAAGCACGGTCTGAAAGTATCAATTTCCCCACAATAATATTGTGAAACTATTGTACCAAAATACGTATTCATAGGTACAAAAAAAAATTTCATAGAAAACCATGCCGCCCAATATCTAGACATTTACCGTCACATTCCTACGTTAACGTATCTAGGACTGCTCATTTCAAGTAGTGATGGGCGATATTTCACGAACTGTGATTCAATCACTGATACCAACAGATATCAAGTCGTTACTGTTACCAACTAATGAAAAAAGTCGTGATGTGATCACAGTATTAGCAGTCGCACACAACGCAATTTGGTTGTTCGCTTCAGTCACGTCATAAGGACGATTTTCGCTTGACACCATCTGAAATATGATGGGTAGCAGGCGACTTCCTGCCTTATTGAGAAACGTTATACAATAAGGTTGATTTTCGCAACTCTCCATTGAAATACCACCGGTGGCAGACGACATCATGCCTTAAGAGTTCAAGCGTTCTTTGTTTGTCACTGAATTTACGAATCACGGACTACATCATTCTGATGCTTTAATCTGTGATTTGATATTGATATTTGGAAGGAACGGGAAATAACTTGACAAGTTGACAAGTAGTGACCTGTCGAACGCGCCAAATTCAGAGGACTGAAAATATCATTGGAAAATATAGTGATATAGACATTCATAAAATGCCGCCAGTTTCGAAAAAAAAGAGTGAATTGTGGAAGTTCTTTCAGCCCGACGACGAGAATTATGCTACTTGTAATTTATGCAAATTAAAATTGTCTTATAAGACTAGTACGTCGAATCTAAAGAAACATTTGAAAACAAGGCATCCAACAGTGATTCTAACTTCATCGAATGAAAATATCAAATCAAACCAGAAGAAAAATCTCGAAGCAGAAACTGTAAGTTATATTATATATTATAGTGATTTATGTAGGCATTCACTTTTAATATAGGTACAATTAATTTTATAATCCCTCACACATAGGCTGAAGATTCAAAAAAAACAATTGCCGCTGATAACCAACAACCTTCTTCACAAGATCGAGGAACGTCTTCTTTAGATCGACCAGGAACGGGTCCTTCCAGAATTGAGCACATGAATACATTTCGCCAAACAAAGTTTGAAAGCTATTTACCACCAAAAATTCCTGCAAGGGCCAAGGATATGATTGATATCAAGTTGCTTCATTTGATTATAAAAGATCTTCAACCATTTTCAGTGGTAGAAGACGTAGGTTTCAGGGAATTTGTGCACGCTTTGAATCCAGCATACCAGTTACCAAATAGGAATGTTCTATCAAAAACTTTGATACCAGCTTTATATGAAGAGTGTTTGACGAATACAAAAAAACTTATAGCAACTGGTAAAACTTTCTGCATCACCACAGATGCATGGAGCTCTATAAATAATACGAGCTATATGGGTGTGACAGCCCATTTTCTAGACGAAAATTTCAATTTGGTTTCTGTTTTGCTAGATTGTTCAGCATCCGATATGCGTCACACAGCAGAAAATTTATCTGCGTATCTGCTCAAAATTACAAAAGATTGGGGCATAGAAAATAAAATAATTTTCGCATTATCCGACAATGCTTCGAATGTACAAAAAGCATTGCAAGATATAGGTTGGAAAAGCATCGGTTGCATTGCACATACGATCAATTTGATTGTTAAAGATGGACTGAAAAATGAAGAAGTCAAAATAATTATCGAAAAAATCCGACAAATAGTGAGTCATTTCAGGAGAAGTAATATCTCAAATGATAAGCTTATGAAATATCAAGAAAATATGGGGCAAACCCCTTTGAAATTGATGTTAGAGGTGGCTACTCGGTGGAATTCCACATTTTACATGTTGGAAAGGTTTGTCAAACTGGAAGAAGCTATAAGGAGCACTTTGGCAATAATTGAGAAAGATAAACCACTTCCTATCCTTACATCGGTAGAATGGAAGACAGTTAAGGAACTGTGTCAAGTCTTACAACCTTTCGAAGACGCTACAAAATCCCTGAGTGGGGAAAAATATTGCACCTCGGCTCTCATTATACCCATATTTAACGGTTTGAAGAGTATTTTCGAAAAACTGTCACAGAAAAAACATTTTTCACAAACAGTTAAAGATGTTATACAGAGTCTTCACTCAGGGTTGAATGAACGACTTGGCAATGTTGAAAGGAGCAATACTTTATCGATGAGCACTTTTCTTGATCCTAGATTCAAACAACTAGGGTTTTCGAATCCTGTGGTAGCTGATAACGTGAAAAAAAGTTTGACTGGGATGATAACTGAAAAAATAAATAAACAAACACGAGAACGTCAGAAAAATACTAGCGAGGAAATCCAAAAGGTCAAAGAAAATAAGAACACTGAGAATATTGACATAAGTGATGATGACCAAGGATTATCAATTTGGGAAGCCTTCGATAAAACTGTTGCTTCCTCTCAGCCAAAGGGAACATGTATGTCACGTGCAATCATAGAAATGCAAAGATATCTTGAAGAAGAAATTATTTCCCGCGATAGTAAAAATTCTCTTTTGTGGTGGCAACAGCATAAACAGATGTTACCATATCTATCGGAAATTGCTCGAGAAAGGCTATGTACTCTGGCGACATCTGTTCCTTGTGAACGTTTATTTTCCAAAGCAGGACAAGTCTTAACGGAACGAAGAAATAGACTCAGCGATAGAAAAGTTCAAATGATCTTATTTTTGAATGCAAATATCAAGTTCGTCCATAATGCTTGATTTTGATTGTTCCTTTTAATGTTCAATAACTTACTCATTGATATTTATATATTTTACATATATGTTATGTTACTCATTTTTTTCTTACTAGTTCAAATTTTTAGTTCAATAGAAGTTAATGTTGTGTTTTTTTAAGAATATATATTTTGATTTTTAAATCTGTTGCAGTTAAATTCCATTATTCTAATGTCCCATATTTTCGTATAAACTGATATCAATTTGTATTGACACAGAAACGGACCTGCCTATAATGTCGTCAACGCGTCATACCTATCTAATTCCATACAATACATTGGAACGAAAGTCGTGATCACATCACGCTTTTCAATCACTGATATCAAAAAGTAGCGGAAACGATTCACGGCGTGATTGGAAAATCACGGTATCGCCCATCACTAATTTCAAGTAATTACTTCGGGTTCCTATCGTTCACCTTTTCAGTGTTTGAAAATTTGATGCTGTGATTTACTGTGAGGTCAGGTGCAGATGCTTTTTACCTAAAAAACGATTTGAGGTCAGGTAACCTGTGATCAAAAGATATGTGGTCTGTGTTTCGTGATCAGACATCTGTCACTATAATATTTAAAGTTCACACAAACAACGAAACAACTTTAAAATTTTAACGGAAAACTGTTTTGAGAATTGAAATCGTGTAAAATGATGAAAAGTATCAGAAATGATATTATCGATTTATTCACCTGTTCTCAAAAAACAGCGGCAGTGCATCAAAGGAATGCCTTAATTCTTCGAAATCTGTATCATTCGGTATGTTGTATTTGTAACCATTCGATTCACGTAAATTCATGAGTGCTGTACAGTACTCTTGAATGAATAAAATGTACGATATCGAATAAACCCTTTATTTCAGTGTGGAACAGATGAATTTCTAGAAGTTTTGAAGGCTGTTATGAACACAATTATGATAACTCGTAAGAGTACTCCATACTTTGAAAAAATTATGAATTTCTTTGGACTATTTTGTTCTTTATTGAAACCTGAAAACAATGAAATTTCAGATACAACAGTTGAATTAGCTGAACATCCTTTGCTCACAGAAATATTATCTTATTTGTTAGAAGTGAGTATATAATTATTGATATCTTCTAATCTAAAATGTAAATAGTAATTATTTTAAGGCTTCTGAATCAATTAATGATGTTATCAGAATTCGATCATGTCAACTGATAAATAGAATCTTAGACAATTTGGTTGGTGTCGAAGTAAGTGAAGAATTGTGTGAAAATCTGGAGAAAACTCTGTTAATAAGGTTGCAGGCAAGTAGTATCAATTTCTCAAATTTCTTATATCCCTGTACCAATGCCAATGAGCTTATTCCAAGACCTCATCAAAGATGAGAAATAATAGAAGGTAGACAAATTAATACAAGCTGAAGAATTATTTTTTTACATCATTAAATACTTTTTCATCCCAATGGGGTGCTTGAAGAACTCTCGTAATTTAGATCTAACAGTGGGATTACATTGACTATAGAACAATGATGAGGTATAACTATTTCTTCAGATAAAACTTCTAATAGATAACTCATGGTTTAATGGTTGTGCTGGCAACCAAATATCCAATGGTTTCCTCCCGAAATTGGTAGATTTGAGAAAAGGGTATATTCTGTAATATGAACTATTACTATTGTTACAGAAGTTTTTCCATGTCCTGACCCATTTCAAAGTTCTTTTTCATATTGAAAGTGATGTGAGGCCAAGGCATAGAGCACTCATCAGCTCCAGAAAATATATTATCTTTATTATGTTAATCAACCTTCTTAGACCCCCATCAAAGTCAAACATTTATTTGAATTTCTCAGCTGAACTAGTTAATGCAGTATTTTAACAATTATATTATTTTTAGTAAAATATACACATCTTGACAAAGTATTTCATGTGTTTTTGAATCAAAATAATAGAATAATAAATACCTGTGAAAGCAGCCACGAGTTCCAGACACGAATTGGAGGTTGGAAGACCGCCCGCCATAGGTAGTTTGTTACCGCGTTCAACGAAAAACACGTGGCTAGTCATGACTTTTGCCCATATCAATGCGATTTTTTGACGGATGCTTTAATGATAACCCTTTATGTTGCCTGATTTTGTCGGGCAATATTTCATAATATTTAGCAGTGACTATATTATTCGGTTGCATATATTCTGTTTTAGAATTTAGAGGTCTAGGCGACCAATTTTTCCAATCCATTTTCTATTAACCATTCAAAACATTTCAATATGCTTTTCTTGGTTACATTATTAATTTTTATCGTAATTGTCACTGTGATGTGATGATTTGTAAATTGAATTGGATTTTATTTGATCATTTTTATTTCGACTGAATGGTCTGCATGTATGCTGTTGCAGAATAGTAGTACACAAAGTTATCAACGAGATTTCATCAAATAATTGAGCCAAGTCAGTCAATATCAATAAAATAATTTGAACGTTATTATTTTCGTTAAATGATCGAATGTAGGTTTTTTAATATGGAATAACGAGGACGAAGTCACCCAACACAAGTGAATGTGGAACTTTCAGTGCAATATTTTATAAAAAATTACTAATGGAAACCTGAGAATTACTCAGTAGTTAGTACGAGTATATTTATTTTATGTTATTTGTTTAATTTCACTACTTCTTTTGATATTTTCATTGCAAATAAATAATTAAATGAATGTTGAGAAATATGAACACTGGTTTCTTTTATACTCAGTATACTGTAACTTGAAGTGTAAGATATGACGTATGTGGTATGGTTGAACTCAGAAAAATATGGGCTTTCAATTTTTGATATAAGAATATACCCTTTCAATTAAAAAAAAAATCGATGACGTCATATCTTGTAAGGTGGTGGGGGAAAAAATTATTTTTTTGTAAAAAAAAGATGGAAGACTGAAAAAAAAATCGACCTGTCCGAGCTTCACCTCTGAAATATATCTTTTGCTCACACCAAATATATTGATATATTTTCTCAAGAACGTATCGATAAGAGATAACTATATCATTTATTATAAATGAATAGTGGTTTTTGGACATACACAACACGATTATGTTGTTTTGAAAAATTAGTGGCCTCGAACAGTATTCATGAAGATTGCATATAAAAACCAGAGTCGGGCTATTGATTTTTTGAATAACAATTCCGGGACACATTACTTTTTTATTCAAATCTGTTGGAATTTGGTAAACCCTGTCAATTTTCCTGTAAAATTTACCACTTCTTTCAGTTTGATAGTAATTTTAGTTTAAAATGCACTTAATTATAATTTTTTTTAAGGATCCTAAAAGTGCCGTCAGACAACAAGCTGTTATATCCCTACATCGTCTGCAAGTACCTAGTGATCCAAATGATCAAATTATGCTTGGGTTTATTGATTTGATGAATTGTGATAGCTTTGCTAAGGTAAATATTCAGTTCTTAGGAGGAAATAACTTGCACGTTCTTGAGACACTTCTTTTTGTTCAATCCAATGACATAGTAAGAATAAAAAACTGTTGAATTTCAAGGTAGGGCCTAAAACTGATTTTTTTAAGGAAATTATTGTTATGGTCGGGTTGAAAGGGATTATTCTTCTTTTTTGAAGAGTGTTCGTTGAAGAACTAGAGACAATAACAAATTTCCGTTTTTGTTTGTGAATTTTTCATGAGGAAAGAGATTGCAGACGCTACCTCAATTTTTTAGTATCTGCTATAGTTATTGTGTAGCATATTGGGTGGGGAGGTGACCGTGGAAAGGAACGCATTTAGGAGAAGATCGATGTGTCTCTTTTATTTACATCGAATTAGAAACACTCTCCTCATTATTCTAATCGATGTTTCCCTATATGGAAGAAAAAAAAACAAAAAGTTAAACTTCTCAAAATATTAACTATAAAATTACTGTAGTATGAAGAGTTTAGCACCTCTTAAAATTATTGGACATAAAAATTAGTTCTGTTTACAGGTGAGACAGTTATGTGTCGATAAAATAGCAGCTACCAAAAAGATAATTGCCCATATCCTCCTTAGAACGAGAGATGTTGATCCAAATGTAAGATTGTCAGCATTTAAACGACTGTCAACATTTGCTGGTTCATTGAAAGTGAGTATATGGAACATAATTTGATAATGAAAAGAAATAGTCAGATAAATACTTTGTAATGTTATGTAATGGAGAAATTTTGTTTTAATTTGAGAAAATTGAGTTTTGCGATGTTTCGCATTCATACTTGGAACCGACTTTTCGTACACCCTGTGGATACTTTAGGAAATCTGATTGTCGCAAAATGTTCATTCAAGCTTCCATATTAATGGATCGATTATTGCATATCTCAAGAAATTGGTACATGGAAATGCCATATGTTTGACGAGCTGCATCTGTTACAAAAAAAAAAACTAGAATAACCCAGGAACGGTCAATTTTGGATACATGGTATAACACAAAAGAAATTTGTGGTAATCACAAAATGACATGCACGAATTGTTAAAAAAATATAAAATTTTTTTCTTGGATTAGTTATTTTACTGAATCTATTACAATACGCTCCACACATTTTTTCTTCGATTAAAAGTGAGAGAAATTTTATATTCGGCTAGGTTACTTTTATGTTCAACAAAATGATCTTGAAAATTTTCAAAATGTATTAAAGTTGGTAATTTTTCCAGAAATTATTTTCATTACATTGGAAGTTGTTCACCGACATAATATTCACAAGAAAATTAATGTCAATGAACTCAATATGTTCAGGAATTAATGCAATCCTGAAATATCGACCAGTTTCTTGAAAAATATTCATGGTTCAATATGTATATTCGACAAATTATTTCAGTATGGAGAGAAGTGAATGGACCTGTAGATGATTAGTAGCCACATTATAGTTATTTATGTATCAAGGGCGTAAAATTGGCTTTTATGGACCGTAGCGTGTAAGTAATACACGCCTAGGTGATGGAAGCCACGTTACCATGGTTACTCAGTCAATATAGAATTTCGTTGATATGAAAGTGAAATTCAGTTAATCGCCTGCTCAACTAATTTATTGCCAAGCGGGCGGTAAAGTGCCATTTTACCGCCCGGCGGGCGGTAAAGTAGTCTGAGGGCGGTAAAGTGCTACTTTACGGCCGCATATCCGGGCGATAAAGTGCCATTTTACGCCCGTGCATAAAGGTTATTTTATACAGTATGTGTTTTTTTGTTAGATTTCGGAGAAACGACAAATTCTCCAGTGTGGATTTTTAGATGGGTCTGGTAAAGTGAAAGAATTCGTGAATACTGTTCTGATAAAATCATGGCTTGAACATTACCACGGTAATATTTTGGCATTTATGAAGTCTCTTAGATTAGATGCTGACGAAAGAGATGTCGAAAACACAGTATTTCTGTTCGAAAATGTCTTGCCGATAATTTTCAGGTGAGTGTTAGAATTTCTGTGCAACTGTCATATATTAAGAAATTAAATTTTAGAATTATCCTATATCGAAACCTTGTAGGACGACGGGTTATTTTTAAAATGAAAATTTTAATTTGGCCACACATTTGCTTCTATATCATGGGAGCAGTGATTATCAAACTTATTTCTCTTACCGCCTCTTTTGGATATCAATTATTATTCAGCGCCTTCCATTTTATATGCACCCCTAAAACTTAAAAACCACAATTCCATTACTTCAATTCAGTTATATTAATCGGTTCTGATGTTAAACTTACATTCTAAACTAGAAATTTTCACCAGTGAGAGCAAATAAATCCCAACTTTATGATATTAACAATATACTTTTTCTACTCCTCCTACAGAAAATGAAGAAATTTGTACAACTCGCCAACTATTTAACTATCTATTGAAGTACTGGACAACGTAAAACTGTACGATTTAACTTTACCGTAAAAAGAGAGCACGATCAACAACCAATACGGAAGCATCTGTAAAGTAAATCGCACGACATATAACCAATAAGATAGAGCCTTAAGTAGTGGCCATGGAAACGAATAACAAGCCGCGTAGCCGATAACATTTTGACGTTTCATAACTGCTATGAAAAATACGCTACTTTTCATAGCAGTTGTAGGGAAACATATTTTCACTTAATGAAATGCTAATTTTTGATGGGAATGAATGCGGTCATAGAAAAAGTATAGTACACAACTCGAGTTCTAAGACATTACGCATTTCTGGAATTACTAACTTTTTCTAGTCATGCGTAATATGTTTCTTGCAACTCTTGTTATGTAATATAATATTAATCAAATTAAAAGAAACAATACATAGTTATTTGTTTTACTAGGCATAAAAACACAAGATTAAATCTTCTTTTCTGCCGTGTGAAACATATAATTTTTTCTTAAAATTTGTTTCAATTCCACGCAAAATCGACTTTTTCATATTATCGTCAGCATCATTTTGAGTTTTCTTAATGTCATTGTCAATTTTAATAATTAAAACTTGGAAGGTTGCCTAGCAACGAACTTTTTCTGTTTGTCATTAAAAGGCCGCTCTTAATGTCATTTGGAGAAAAAATATGTTTTCGGTTTTTTAATAATCTGGAAACAAAACAAGTTATCAGAATTCTGTTTATATTTTAATTAAACCATTCACATTCACAGTATTTTAACCTCGGATTATTTTTAATATGATACAATGAATTAACCAAATGATAATGCTTACCACTTATAGAAAAGTGAAAATACATACACATCAACGCCCTAGTTTACAACAGAAGTCTGAAATATTTTTATTTTTATTATAAAGTCATACTTTATTAACGAAAAAACACATATATCCAAATGCAATGAAACTATCCAATATCAATATTTATGGTTCTGTGACTGCCCACTTTGGCACTTCATTCTTAAATTGATTCGCCAATACAGTATTCCGACAAACGTTTAGCGGGGCATTGTCTAACTAACGAATTTGTCGGATTTGTACTACTTAAAACCTCATGACGAACATGATTTATGATAATTACTCTGATTTATTTCACATTCACAAAAAGTGTCGTAAGATCAAGAACGTTTGTCCACCCTGTACATTGATATTCCATGAATAAACTTTCGGATATCAATGGAAATTTCAATATTAAAATCTTCGAATTGTATTTTCCAGAGATAAGCAACTGACTGAATTAACAGCAGTTTTACCTTTGAACGAGAAACGCTTGGTTTCGGTGGAAGATTTGAATTGGGAAGTGGTTAGTTACTGGCGAATTTATGTGCAATTTTTAAAACAGAATGAAGAATTCGAAGAGGAGTTTGACAGAGTTATACCAGAGTTGATTTATGTTTGTAAATATATAAAAGAGTAAGTATTAATGGAGCTACGATTATGTTGAGTTACTTATGAAGGGTGTCCCAACGAAAACGTACCGGATAACTACCAGGAAGAGATCGAGAAAAACCTGAAACACGTCAACTTTGTATATGAGGGTGACAACTTTTGACGCAAAAAGTATGGCCCAAACTTCACCCTCCTCAGCGGGGGTAGTATCCCATAATTTTTTTCAAATGGGAATGGGGGTCAATGATACCCCGTTGAAAAGTCCTTTTGATTCCCTATACATTGCTTTTTTATTTTTGAAATTCCGTCTACTCGTTGCAAAGATATGGACCTTTGAAATGTCGCTAGTGCATTTCTCAAAAAAAGAATTTTCGGCATGCAAAAACACGATAATTTTTTACTCAATAAAAACTACCAACTAACTGGAATCAACCAAAGCAGAAAAAAGGCGAATTGTTTTCAGGAAAATATTCTTCAACATTTACTTCCACGAAAGGGTAAGTTTTCAAGCGAAATCGATTTACTTTTTGTATTTTTTGAGAAATGCACTAGCGACATTTTAAACGTCCATATCTTTGCAACGAGTAGACCGAATTTCATAAAAAAGCAATGCATAGGGAATCAAAAGGGCTTTTCAACGAGGTATCATTTGACCCCCATTCCCATTTAAAAAAATTTTGGGGATGCTACGCCCGCTTAGGAGGGTAAAGTTTACGGTTTTTCTCGATAAAATCTCTTCCTGGTAGTTATACCTTCCGGTACGTTTTCGTTGGGCCACCCTTTATGAACAATTGTGTGTTACCGCACCGTTATGTCGAATCCCAGACAGCACCAGATATTCCATGAATATTCCTAGAATATTCATCTTCGAATATTGGTATATTCTAGGAATGTTCTGGAATATTCAAGAATATCTGTGGTATATTCCCTGAACATGCGAATGGGAATTCCTCAGATAATCATAGAATATTCTGAAAAGAATATTCCATGAATATCTAGAATATTCTTAGAATATCTATCGAATATTCCAAAAATTCAGATAGAGATTATTCATGCAATATCCTTGAAGAATATTCCATGGATATCTAGAATATTCTCAGGATATCCATGGAATATTCCAAAATTTCAGGTAGTGGATATTCATCCAATATCCTTGGAGAATATTCCATGAATATCCAGAATATTCTGGGGATATCTATAGAATATTCCAAACATATTATATAGGGGAATCAGGGGATTATTTTCTAATAAAAATGTTTTCACTAGTGAAAGATATACAGTGCGTTCATAAAGTGTGGAAACGCTCCATTATCTTATGATATAATTATTTTCAGAGGTAAAGCTCGGACAGGTCGATTTTGTATTCCAGTCTTCCATCTTTTTTTAGAAAAAAATAATTTTTTCCCCCACCACTTTACAAGATATGACGTCATCGATATTTTTTTAAATTGAAAGGGTATATTTTTATATCAAAAATTGAAAGCCCATATTTTTCTGAGTTCAACCATACCACATACGTCAAAGCTTACACTTCAAGTTACAGTATTCTGAGTATAAAAGAAACCAGTGTTCATATTTCTCAACATTCATTTAATTATTTATTTTGCAATGGAAACCTGAGAATTACTCAGTAGTTAGTACGAGTATATTTGCCATACATATTTGTTTATTTTCACTACTTCTTATGATATTTTCATTGCAAATAAATAATTAAATGAATGTTGAGAAATATGAACACTGGTTTCTTTTATACTCAGTATACTGTAACTTGAAGTGTAAGCTTTGACGTATGTGGTATGGTTGAACTCAGAAAAATATGGGCTTTCAATTTTTGATATAAAAATATACCCTTTCAATTTAAGAAAATTTTCGATGACGTCATATCTTGTAAGGTGGTGGGGGAAAAAATTATTTTCTGGTAAAAAAAGATGGGAGACTGAAATACAAAATCGACCTGTCCGAGCTTTACCTCTGAAAATAATTATATCGTAAGATAATGGAGCGTTTCCACACTTTATGAACGCACTGTATATTCATAACAATATATATAACATAATCAAAAAAAAATATATACAATGATAAATACAAACACAAACAAACAAATATTTCAAACAACACTTACATATATAAATATTATATAAACTAAATAATTAACATAAAAACTCGTCTTTTTTTTGGTATATTTTATTCAACATCCATCTCTGTTGCTGAATTGGCAAGTCTGAAAAAAAAAACTTTTCAAGTAAGGAGGAACCAGATAGTACAAGATGTGTTTTTTTCAGTTCTGTTGGGGTAATTAAGTTTTTGTCCCCAAAATAATTGTGCAAAATGATTCTGACAACTAAAAAAATCAGAGGAAGTATTGATCTTTGGTTTTATCACCTTCCCCAACCAAAATACATATATGTTGAAAAAAAACTTACTCATTCCTTTTTAGTCGCTTGGTGGCTTTGGCAAGATTCACCGACATAACCATTTCAATTTCTTTCAGAGAGACTTTGTTGTGCTGACATCGTTGAATTTCATCTATAGAAAAAATAAATATATATATTTCACTATTTGTGTGATTCATCCACTCACTGATAGTCCCTTCTTTCTGAGCCAATACAATTGATATATTATTACAGTTAATGAAAGAATAACTTCTTCACAAATCTCACCTTGGGTAAAGACATTTACTTCAATTTAATATTGAATAATTATTGAAAAGCAGTGACATATATCCTTCCATAACATTTCCTATATTTTTCGTATTTATTTATGTAGTATTTATTCATGTATTGTCCCTGAAACATCATTCAAGTCATTGTATAACTCTATCCTAGAGTAGTTCAGGAAGAAAGGACTGTCTTTACATAAATATTGTTTCCTCAAACACCAGAACTCTGACAGGCTATGTGCATTTTGATTGTGCCAACTAATTTGGTCTTTTGTTTCTTGAAAATAATGATACACCATTGTTTATAAATAGCTCACAGCACAAGAATCATTGTTCGTTGTTACTTACCTGTTCTATAAGAAAACTTTACATGATTATACTGCTAATCGTAGCAAAAAAAAAAACAGAAGGCTTCTTTGTTCTCAATTTTACCACTTTCAACAAAGAAGTAAAGAACAAACGCAAACGCACGTGAAACTCACTGAAACGCACACACTAGTCAGAGCACTCATAATAATACTGTCGAATGTCAAATGACAGTGCATCACTCCATCAAGGCACCACCACAGAACTAGACTATAATAGTAGAGTCAAAATGTTTTCAATTGTTTGAAATTCAGTGCCCACAGAATTGGTCTTGGTTCAAAAATATGTTTGTGCCAAATATCTAACGCAAAGTATTTCATTGGAAACAATAAATTGTATTTTGAAAGGAATCGATGTCCATTTATGAGGCGTCATTGCACATGCGCATCATATGAAAACATCTTTTCTGGAATAATTCATGAATATTCCGTACATAACAATCTAGGAATGAACCGTTCAGAATATACAATATTCCATGAACATTCAAATGAGAATATTCGCTTCACTTAGAATATTCCATGAATATGCCCAACGCATATATATATTCCAGAAATATTCTATGAATATTCGGAATATATACATCCATTCACGGATATTTGAGGAATATTCTAGGAATATCTGGTGCTGTCTGGGATGGGACTGTATATTACAGCAGTTTTTGATTTGTGACTACTTCGTGAACATTATTGCTTGATTCTTTCTTATACCTCTTTGCAACCGTTTTCGGGATAATAATTGTTTTCCAACACTCTAATTCAAAACATAGCTCTGATTTCAACTTCATAATTGCGTTATCTGAGTGCGGAGACTTCATATTCGGAATATATCATAACAAAGAAATAGTTCTGAGTAGAGAAGTTCGTTCTGGATATTGTGTAGGGTTCGCTCTTCTTCACTCTGCTTAAATTTCGACTGGGGAGTTGGTTGACAACTGAAATTAATGAATGAATCGTTTTTCAGGTACTATGTCGGTGCGCCTACTGAAATAACAGCAATCGAATTCGTGGAACATCAGTTTATATTGAAGCAATTATTTTTAATCACGATGACATACGATTTCGCTGATCCCACGAACAGAAACTGTTTGAATTCGTTGGTTACGAACATTTTGGAAAACGTCATGCTCACTTCTGATGTCATCAACGTAATAATCCGCACCTTGGAGCACTCGATTCCAGGAAGTGAGAAAAGGACGCAGTTTATCACTGAAATGATATCGGAAATACTATATCCGATCAATTCAGAGGAAGCCTTGCAAAAAACCCAAGAAGAAGAGTTTCAGGTATAGTATATACATATTTAGATGAAGATTTTGTCAATACGTGGGTCATGGAATATCCTACCTTTGTTATACAGGGTGTCCCAGAAGTCGACATCGAGCTAGAATCGGGCAATAGGCCAAGTTATAACAGTTATCAGAAATATAGGGAAAAATCTAAGTTGCGTATTTTAAAAATACGGACAATATGAAAAAATCCACAAATTTTGAACTATGTGACATTTTTCGCTTCTGTCGCATTGACATTTTAATAATTGGGTTGTAATTATAAGGTTTCTGAAATGATTTACTCGCTAGAATATTTCTTAACTTGAAGTCAATTTCTTTTTGGCAAAGAAATCCAATTTCTAACAAAATTATTAACTCACTAAAAAAGTGTTCTAGTTTACCCATGGCCCTAACTTTATTGAGAGAGTAGTTTTATGAAATGTGAGCAGATAGCCACGCTGATTTAGTTAATTTTAGTAAATTAAATAGTCAAAATCGAATAATCTATTCGATTACAACAGATGTTTGAATTGACAAAAGGGGAGAGTAGTTATATGAAGTGTGAGCGAGACATATATCAATCCTAATGTTTCAATTGATTTTATTGAAATAAATGTCACATTATTTCGTTAGATTTTAATTACAATAAATGTTTGAATTACCCCACACTTCATAAAGCTACTCTTTCCATCTCACTCGATGAAGTTAGCCCCTGAAGGAAACCTTTTTCTTTTCATTTGATTCACCAACATTCAATTTTACTTGCCTAACTAGCATATGATCTAGATATGATTATTCGACGACTCAAATTGGCCCCTTTGCGTCTTGCTGGTACGTCCTCGTTGCGATTTAAGATTATTTCCGAAAAGTGTTGAGTATAGTATGTAGATGAAGTAATGGGTGTTGGTTGCGGTAGTTCACTGTGACTGCTACGATCGATACTACCTTCATTATTTAAGGGTATAAAATATAGATACTGACCGATTCTCAGGCACAAATTTCATTAGAATCGGTCAAGCCATTTCGGACGAGTTTGACTATTACAGAATCTACTACTACGTACGTTTTGGCATTTAAGAACATCATACATTGATTCGAAAATATGACATCCCCTTGAATTTATCAATCTTCATGTACTCTTCAGATTGCTCAAATTACCGTGAATTTGAATAGACTGCGAGTATGTCTGGAAGAAGCGATCCAAGGAGAAAATTTCATAGAAGCCAATCGAATCAAAAAAGAAATTGAGGAGTTGAACGCTCGTATGACACATGTAAAGACGAAAGAACCTGCACAGCCACACGAAATCGAGAAGAAAACGGATCTCGTGACAACCATCAAATGTTTGGACATTGCAGCGGCGACGTTGTCGTCACCGAAAATAAACAGGTAACTATAACAAATTTGAAAATATCTCTAAATTGTGAATATGGGGTGAAAAAATGTGTGATTATTCGCTTGGGTGGGTTGTGGGAACGTGAAAATACGAAAATAATTCTAATGAGGGTTCATCACCTAAACCATTCGTTATGTGTTTTCGATGATTCTATTCGTATGAAAATAGCGAACATTATCAATACAATACTGCGATATTTCACTTTGATTTGCTCATTTTCCATCCTTTGTAGGTAACTTTGAACAAATCTTAAAACCCTGACTCGTCAACCTAAATTCTCTATTGTGCAAATTTCAACATTAAATTGCGTCATGTGCCTTATGTTTTAGATATGACGTAATATTGAGCATAAATCACCATAGCAGTAAGAGGGCTCATTTTCCTACATGAGAGAAAATTTAAAAAATATTTTTTTTTTTGCAATTGTTCTCGTTATGTAGTATTGACACTTTCAAAAGTTTGGGTCACCAATTTGGAATAATTGGGATGACGTTATATCTCAAAATTTCTGCAATATTAAATTAATGTTGAAATATCCGAGCGATTTTTTTATGCTTCATGGATATTTACTGAATTTATTCCAATCTACGCGTGTATGTTGAATACATTCGAGATTACAGATAAAGAATAAAGAATATGATGCGATTTTCAAAAATAATTATTTACCAACGACAGCTATTGTGAATGAGGAGCTGGAAACAAATTCTGACATGAATAATAATGATTATAATCGTCGAACTGAACGAGACTAATACAAATTATGGCAGTATGAGAGAAAGGCTGCACAGATTTAGTTGCATGTTATAATAAATAACTTGTGCAGAGATTCGAATTGGTGGTCGTCTAGCGGTAGGCCTTAGACAATTCACTGTATTTCAACTCTGATGATATTCTCACTTTTTCTGTTAGGTTGACGACTCATTTGAAGGCTTTGAAAGAAGACTTCATTCAGGAACTGCTGATACATGATAACGACACTATAAGTGCTAAGGCAATGAAAACTTATGGGCTTTGCTGCATTGTTAATAAAGAGACGGCCGCCACAGGCATCCACATATTTTCTACACCGGTAAGCGTTCAATTCGTATGTTAAGTTTATTGAATTGAAATTTTGATTGTGGATTTATTGAGCTTAGTAATTTCAAATAAGCGAAAAAGGAGCGTAGGTTGGACATGCGCTTCCTAATGAGCAATCGTATTACAAATGCAGTGACAGATGGCGATTGACACTTGCACATATGCAGGGTGTCAATTTGTGAACTTTCAATGCAAATATCTCTGAAACTAAAAGTGTTAGAAATGGGCGATTTGGTACAAATGTTTTACATTTAGGAGGAACTAGTCTCTTTATTTTATTTCTCATATTCCGCTATTTCCATAGATCAGCTATCTATGCGAATCGTTTATTACATGCTTTATATTAGCTTGAACTGTATAGTCTATTTGTTCTGGGTTGATAGTTGTGTCAAATCGCCAGATTGAGCCGTGTTGCCACATGTTTTTCACTTTTTCAGCGATGCTCCGAATAAAAAATTTGGATTGGGTTTGTTTTGAAAGTGTTTTCGACCGATGAAATATATTCATTATATTTGGATTACTATTGATTGTGGATAACCGTTTAAAGCCCGCCACTCACGTTCCAACACCGCAGTACGATTTTGTCGAATGCGATTGCAGTACAATTGTGTTGGAAATCGGATGTAAACACACACGTAACGATTTTGCAGTACGAGTTTTACTTTCAAATGATGAACATGCGGCTCTTGCGTTTTGTATAACCGAAAAAAGACAAAAAAAAACACAATAAACGTAGGTGGTGGTTAATTCCCTTTTGTACGATGTTCGAAAATTATTAATTTTCTTTTTTACAAAATCTTCATTTACGTCTGCTTTCACTTCTTGAAATTTAGCAACCAAAATGTTCATAGCTCTTTTTCTAGCGGTTTTGTCATGATATGATGGCGATTTGATTTTCCAAAGACACTCTTGCTCTTTATACAAGTAAAAAAAATCTCTTAAAAAGTCTCGCTATAAGCCATTTTCGAAATTCACTAGCAAATAATTTGTTTCGCAGTATTAAAATCGTACAATCTAATC
This sequence comes from Plagiodera versicolora, assembly GCA_037013635.1. Lineage (NCBI taxonomy): Eukaryota > Metazoa > Arthropoda > Insecta > Coleoptera > Chrysomelidae > Plagiodera > Plagiodera versicolora. Next base: position 1,276,204 of record CM072991.1, on the reverse strand, counting down.
GCAAGTCGAAATACACGATCAAATGAACGACCCAACCAACAATGTTGTACTGCGGCAGACTGGCAGGTTTGTCTGCGATCAAATCTCACCAACTTGGTCAAACAGCGAAAATACACGATCAAATTACGTTCAATTTTGTCGCATTCGACAAAATCGTACTGCGGTGTTGGAACGTGAGTGGCGGGCTTAAAAACTACATAATGATATCTAAAAATGTTCATCTTTCAGTATCAAATCTGTTATTTCTTTCCATTTGATTTTTTTTTACTACTTTATTATCACAGCTAAGCAACATACATAAATTGTTTACATAATGTTAACATACTTAAAAATATATTATCACTTGCAGACCGCTTTCGTGGTCCTCTCCAACATTTCTTAATTTCTATATTATTGTAACTTGTAAATTTTATCTACTGACTTCGTATTAGAACATTAGAATTTTATTACTAAATTTGTCTGACCTTATTCTGAAATATCTATCGTACTCATAATCATTCTCTTATATTCATTTATGTTGCCTTTCCTCTCAAAATTGAAGTATATCACCGATTCACAGTACCAAATCCATACATTCAGGTCATTTTTATTTTGAAAATGTACTGTAAACATTTCATAAATGTCTAATGGATCAATCTGCATCTTGAAGGTATTCATCAGTATATTTTTTATCCAGCACCATATCTCTTTAGCATGCCCACATTCTTTTAGCCTGTGATTAATATCGTCTATACTGTTGCATTTATCACAATACTTTGATATCGAAAGTTTGGGTTTATTTAATTTTGCCTGTACTGGGTATATATCATTAAGAGCCTTGTACGTTGCAGCTCTCCACTCCGAGCATATATTATTATTCAAACAGTTCTCCCAAATCTTAGACCAGTTTTTGTTTGGATGTTTTTCCGCGATATGTGCGGTGCTGTTTTCTGATTCCATAATACTTTGGTACAAACTACTCGAGGTTACCTTTGTTGCTGCATCGATTTCAATTTTTTTATTGTGTTATGTGCATTATTGAAGTATTTATTAGGGGTTATTTGTCTATTCGTATTGAAGATCTCATTCATTGTCGATTTGTAATATATATTTGAATTTCCGGTCGTCCATGAGTTAAATTGGGTTTTTATTAGTAGCGATGCGGCTTTGTTTTCAATATTTATCAAATCAATACCTCCTTTACCGCGACTATTATATAGCTGTTTACGAGAAATTTTGTAAAGGTGGCCTAGCCATATGAATTTTCCTGTTATCAGTACAAGTTGTTGGCTATATTTTTTTTCCAGAGGTAGGATTTGTGTTGTGTACCAAACCTTCGAGAGTATGTATGTGTTCACATACCATATCTTTTTAATAATATTCATTTGTCTTAAATTATCTGCACAAATTTTCATTTGTACTTTTTTTATTATACTTTCCCAGTTTTTTTCCATCATTTCACCGAAGGACGGAGTTAAAGTAATTCCTAAAACGTTTATGTTATTGACATATTCAAATCTTTGGAGTCGTGCAAATTGATTTCTCCAGTTGCCAATTGGAAGTATTTTCGTTTTTTGATCGTTAATTTTTGCATTTGAAGCTTTTTCATATATTTTAATATTGTTTTCAATCTCGTTCACTTCATTTTGGTGTTGCAGAAAAATATTGACATCTTCTGCATACGCATTGACTTTATATGATTTATTGTCAAGAATGATTCCTTTCAATGTGAAGTCGCATAGTCTTATGAAAGGCTCAAGTGAAATACTGAACAGTATCATTAATAAGGGACACCCTTGCCGTATTGATGATTTGACTGGAAAAGCTCTTGACAAATGCCCGTTTATTATTACTTGGGATTTTGCTTCTGCATATACATTTTTGAGGGAGTTGATGAGGCTCTCGGGTATTCCCATCTTTTCTAGTACTTTCCACAAATAGTTATGCGCTACTCGGTCGAAGGCTTCCTTGAAATCTAAGCTGAGAATTGCAACTGGAGTATTTGCTGTCTCTGCATTCAATATAATATCTCGGTTTATCATTAGGTTATTGAAAATCGATCTTTCTGTTCCGCAATATTGTTCACCTCCCATTATATTATTCATGACTGTTTTGAGACGATTTGCCAGTATTTTGCATAATAATTTATAATCAGTATTTAATAGTGTTATTGGTCTGAATTGTCCCAGTTTGTTTGGGTTTTTGAGGACAGGACCTGGGCACTTTTTTTTTGTTGATGCTGATATAGCTACCCTGAGTTCTTCCTTTGAAATGGCCTCAACTAATTCCTGGTAATTCAAGGGATCTACTTTTTCATTTATATGTGCCAGCAAACATCGCATTTCTCGTTCTTCCCCACTTTTCGCACTGAATTTTTTTGCGAATGTATTATAGGCCTGCATTAGCATATCACTTGTGGTATTAACCTTGTCATTATTTTCATTGTACAGAAATTCAATGTGTTGTTGGCTGTATCCTTTTTTAATTTTCATGATATCGTTCAGTATTAGTCTATCGCTATCAGGTTGCTGGTTTTTATCATTACACATTTCTTTCAATCGTTTTTCTTTCACTAAAAATATGGTGTTCTTTAACTCCCGAATTTCTTCATGGATATTCTCTCCCGCATTCAATTTTTCATTTAGCTCATACAATACGTTATTGTAGAACCTCATGAGATCATTATGTTCACGGTTTTTTTTTTTATTTCTTCTTTCCTCAATTTTTTTTTTACTTTAGGTTTGAAAACATTTGACCACCATTTTCCTATATCTGCTCTGTATAATAATGTGACTTAATATTTACTATCTCATTTCGGAACGATTCCATTATATTTTGATCATTTAAGATTGAGCTTTTGCATTTCCAATATCCCCATCCATGTTTTGCGCTTAATATTGGATTGGCTTTGCAAAAAAATATTATGGACCTGTGGTCAGAGAATGCGACTGGCATACATTTTATGTCGGTAATATTGATCTGTTCTCCCTGTGTTATATAAGCTCTATCTATACGAGTAGCACAATTAGCACGAATTCTACATAGTTTTTATGAATGGTTTCCCATATGTCTATTAGTTTTAGTTGTGTTATTAGGTATATTTTTTAAGATGTTTGAAATTTTTGCTCTGTTTTTACTATCTTTGTTTTTACTTATACAGTTGAAGTCCCCTAAAAGAATTTGAGGGTAGCTGAATTTAAGATGTACATTCAAATCGTTTAAGAAAAAACTGTTTCTTTGGTTTTGGTTCTGCGTTCCAGATGGTGCGTAAATATTGATATAGTGAGTATTATCTATTGTTGCAGAGGTGATTCTGCCATAAGGACTAAGTAAAATATTGTCTATTTTTAAACTTTTTCTATATATTATGCCTGTTCCACGTTCTGCTTCGCCTACATTCATTATATAATTATAGTTTTGTAATATGTCTACAGTGTCACAGTTCACTTCTTGCAAGAAACATATGTCAATATCATGTTTGATCATGTATTCTTGCAAAAGTTTCTGTTTTACTTTATTTTTCAAACCATTAATATTGATCGTAGCTATTGTTCGTAAGTTGTTGAATGTTAATATAAGAAATTGTTGGACTTACTCTTCATAAACTATTTACACATAGCAAGAAGAACATGTCTTCACTACTCTTCCTGTCCTGTTCTCCCACTTTTTCTGTCTTCTTTTCTTTTTCATCCGTTGTTTGTTTTCCGAGGATTTTTTTATTATAAGTTTTGGTATTTTCTTCTTTTCTTCTTCTGATCCGGAACTACCTTTGATTAAATGTCTTTTCTTCTTTGCTTCATAATTGGGGTATTCTGCTCCTATTGTTGCTTCTATTATGTCACTTGAATCACTATCAGTGGATTCTTCCATATCCTTTTCTTCATTTTCTTCATCTTCTTCATTTTCTTCCTCCTCTTCATTTTCTTCCTCTTCTTCATTTTCATCTTCTACGTTTCCTTTTTCTACATTTTCTTCTTCTATAACTTTTTTCTCCGCATCTTGAATGCGTTCAGTGTCAGTTTTCTTTTCGATCTCTCCTGTGCTTTTTTTCCCATTATCTACTTCTATTTGTTCTTGGTAAACTACTGTTTCTCCTCGTATTACACTTGCATATGTTTTATTCCCTACATTTTCCTTATCATTGGTTATAGGGGCGTTGGGTCTTCTTATTTGGTTCATCCTATTCCTTGTTAATTTAGGGCAGTCTCGTCGCTCGTGTCCCACTTGGTCACATAGCATGCAGGTTCTGATCTGGTTGGCATAAGTAATAAGTGAAGTTGACCCCTCAATTGTGACGTACGAGGGTACCTTTTCCTTCATGGTCATCCATACTGTTCTAATACCGGATTCTACTGGGAAGATATCTACGTGTCCTGTATTTTTCATTTATTATGATTCGTACTCTTCCATAATACGATAATTTTGCTTTTATTTTCTCATTTGCTAGTTGTACTGGAAAATCGAAAACTCGAACTTTGACTTCTTCAGCATCTTCTGATATGAATATTTCTAATTCTTTCCCCTCCTCATCCACATATTTGATGACACCGTCAGTATCCTCAAACATACTGACTGTCGAGTTGACTATTATTTGCGAGATCACCCCTATGTACATATGTACATTGAAGTTGATGTGATCAAATTGGATCGATTGTATTCGATCTCCGGTTAGTTTCAGTTTATCCCGTATCCATCTATGCAGATGTAAATCCGTTGGTTTCTTTCTCACATTTTTAAAGTCCAAGGTGATGGTTTTGTCCCTTTTTATCGTCATACTAAAGCTGTAAATAATTTGCCTTCACACCGATTCACTTGTTTACTGAACGGACGCTATAGCAATACTGGCTGGTTTGTTTCTGAAAATCAAAGAATATATTACATGTATCATATAGTCTATGGCCTACAATTGTACTAAATTAGTTAGTAAGTCAGTCTTGAATTGCTGCCTTATTATAAGCTGAGGTGGAAACTAATTATGAAGTTATTATGTACTTCCTATGAATATTCGATTCCGAGCATGGGAACAGTCCATTACATCATTTGAACCATCAAACGGTTATCCACAATCAATAGTAATCCAAATATAATGAATATATTTCATCGGTCGAAAACACTTTCAAAACAAACCCAATCCAAGTTTTTTATTCGGGGCATCGCTGAAAAAGTGAAAAACAGAATAAATAGACTATACATAATGATATCTAAAAATGTTCATCTTTCAGTATCAAATCTTTCTTTCTCATTTGATGGTTCTATATTTCAAAACCAATTACTGTCCAACTCTAATAGGTGTGTTTTAGAAAAAATCCAGAAGTTAAAGATTAATTTATTTGTGGGACAAAAATATTTGTGCATTTGCTCATTATGTAAACGCTACACATCATTACATTTCAACAAAAATTACAATACAGATTCAAATTAAAACGTCTCTCAATTCACTAAGTAGCCACATCAACTCAATGAGGAAGTTTCCAATATTGAGATTTTATTTTTTCCATTAAATATATGAAAAATTATTACACCCGTATTTTTTCTTTTTTTTGTGCGATCGAATTTGACTCCAGAATTTCGTTTTGAAAAACTAGTTTTGGCTCCTCCACCATTCTGATGACGTACCAAGTGAAAAACCGGGTTCACACAGGAACAAATTGAGATTTTGCGTGCGGAAGTGTTGCCCTGCTTCTAATTTATTCTAAATATTCGGAAAATCTGACCAGAATATCTTGGTAAAATATGTCGTGGATTTTGCAATACCAAATCATGGATTGTTTACCTTTCGTGATATAATATCATATATGTCATATGAAATATAACTAACACATAACATGCGAAAATATATGAATGCGATGATATAATCGAGGGCTATGGCTGAATAGAAAATAAATGAATGAATCGAATTTGTTCTTGAAGTGAATTATTTCAATATAATTTTGTGTTTGAATTTTCGGAACAGCTTTCAATTTATTTTCATGAAAATAGAAAGGTAGAACTGGCAATTGCGCAAATGCATTCGTAGATTTCGTCCGCGATCATCCGGATTACACCATAACATAACACATAACATTGGGTTATGGAACTTACGATAGCTATATTCACTCTAAACTCACTAAGTACGTCACAGTTTTCCGCCTCAAAATTTATAAATTGGTTTATTTTGAAAATAGAATGGAGTTGAATGATTTGTATTGTCATTCTAGAAAGTAGAGATATCAAACTAAATAGTTGAGTATTTATTTGATGAGAATTCGTCATAAGGAAACTTCCTCATTGGATAAAAAACACAAATGTAAGGTGGGAGTCAAAGATCTTGATATCCATGTCTTTCTGCTAATATTTCTGCCTTATTTATAAGGGCTGGTTTGTTTCTGAAAATCAAAGAATATATTACATGTATCATAAAGTCTATGTAAACATTCCATAATCAAATTCAATTACATTGTTAGTAAGTCATTCTTGAATTGCTGCCTTATTAGAAGCTGAGGTGGAAACTTTGTTAATAACTGTGCTGTGATAAGTAGCATTATCTATACATAACATTTGTGGAAGGATTTTGGCAGCAGGCTCCATGGTGAACTTTGTTAACACTTACAGGGATAAAAACAAATATTGTCCCAGGAATGAATCCATCCGAACAACCAGCATGCAAAAAAATGAAGAATGTCCTAGAGTTCCATTCTGAAATATCAGGTCTCATAAAAAAAAACAAATTACCTCAAACCTTCATTTTTCAACTGAACGTACTGTTACTGTTAGTACTCTTAAGCAGAGCATACACGGTCAATAATACTGACAGTATCGAAAAATATTGTCAGTAATACTGATCGTGTAATCCGAGGTATTGAAGTACTGAAGAGGGTACTGAAGATTGATGCTTCAATCCATTCATTCCTCAGTTCTGGTCGCCGAGTAGTGGGGATACTGACAGTAATAATGACCGTGTGGCCGGGTTTGCTTCATTCTTCAGTAATGAGGCGGGTTTAGGTTGTGAAAACACGTGCCATCTAATTGATGAAATCTTGGAGTTCGACGTTGGTTTGCTTTTTGTAGAGTTGCCGTTTATTTTCTCTGAAAACGTGAAGCCTGCTTATTTTCTTACGAATTTAAGTTAAATTACGTTATTTAAATTAAGTTAAATTAAGTTTAATTACGATAAATTTATCTTCCTCAGTTATTAAATTGTGCAAAAACTCGTGCATCCAAAGTAAGTACAAGATTATTTTTAAAATACTGTGAATTTAACCCTCTGGGTACCACGGTCCTCATGAAAGCTCATCCTCAGAGCTGCTGAATTTAGCGTGTGAGTACCTGACCAAGGAAAAAGAAGGAGATTACAATCTTAACTTAGCGAAAGTTTGGGCTACAAAATTGCAAAATTTGGATGCGACCCAAAAAATACTTGCCGAAAAGGCCATAAACGACATTTTATTTGAGGCTACAATGGGGAATCTGCATCACAACTCCGTTAAAATCAACGAGCCGCAATCTTCCTGCCTACGCTGCTCTGGTCACCTACAACAGCATGGTCCTCCCACCCCCAAAAATGTTTCCTTACCCCAAAATTATTCGCAAAACAAAGTGTTTTTGCCTATTAACACCCTTCCAAGAGATCTACAATTTCAAAACCCGGCTCTATCTCCAAACCGGATTCATCAGACTCCGTCTGCCTCAACATTTCTTAACAAAACTCAAAGGCCAAATAATTTTCCTACACATTCCTCAAATCCTTCTCAAATCCTAAACCAAACTCCCGTTCCTAGTCCAGTCCATTCATCAAATCCTTCCCAAATACTGAACGGAACCCTTCCTAGTCCAGTCCATGTCCCTTCTACCACCACCACTTCCCCCCAAAAAATTATGATTTTAAACAATAATAACAATTATGATCCAATCGATGATAACGGCATTTCATAAAAAAATAACTTGATGGACTACTATCATACATTTTCTGAATAAAATAAAATTTTGTAAAGTGTATAAATGCCTATACATACTAATAAAATATTTTACCAATTGAATTTTTTTGTTCAACTTACCTTGATATAATCTCGAAGCACATAGATGAGAGTTTCACATATTTCAATTATCATTGAACTAATTGCTGCTGGGGAAATCAATGCTGAGAACTTGAGGTCAGCAAAATTTCTTCCTGTCGCCAGGTATCGCAAAGTAACAGCGAGTCGCTCTTTTGGACTGATACTTTGTCTCATATTAGTGTCTTGCTTTTTAATATGAGGTGAAACCATGTCCAATAAAGTTGAAAACGTTGTTTCACTCATTCGAAAATAATTTTTGAAATCTGCAGGATTTTTAACTACTATTTCATTCAATTAGGCAATCCAAACCACGTGACATTCAATGTGGCGGCTTAGGGCACACAATGCGATACCTTGGCTAGTAAACAGTGAATTTTATTTATTTTCGGAGTTTTTTGGTGTTTCGAAACGGTATTCAGATGGAGAGTGAATATTTGAAGACATTGATGTTGAATAGCAGATACGTTGGTGAAAAGTATGCTTGGAACTATTCATTCTTGCAGAGATAAGCTATAACTTATTGTAACTTATCTCTGATTCTTGTCACAGCATTCGTTTTCGATATTAAATGAAGTTGGGATTAATTAATAATCTAGATCCTTTCACATTGGATACTGATGCTGATTTAGATTATTCAATTGATGCTGTTCTTCTTGTAATATTCTGGTCAAAAAAAATCTCTACTGCAGACTCTCTGATACATCAGTTTGGAATCAGTGAGATCATATCTCCTGATCGCAGCTAACCATAGGGCCCTTCGCTTCCTAGTTAAATCGTTCTTACTCTATAACTGCTCTATAAGAATCTGTGATTAGTAACGATAGAAACCGATTACATGCCGACTTTATTTCGGTTAGTACGAGATCTACAGCCAACCACAATGCATGTGATAGGCCTTTTCTTCAGTAAAAGAGTTAATAATTAGCCACAATTAAAGAAACACACAAAAAACGCACTAGAGATAACTAAATGTAACAGTTTTCAACTCAAGTCACATATGTAAACACCAAATGTGTGCCCCAAGCCGCCACATTGGTTTTTCGCTTTGACAGATCGCTGGATTGCCTAATAGGTTTAAATGGGTGTACCTGTCTCTTTCCAACAGCCAATCCTTAACCCATATTCTTCTTTTTTTTTTTTTTTTTACAACAGCAGAAGCTATAACTATTGCCAAACAGGCTCTATCCATGTTAAGTTATCTACTAAAGGATGGAAAGCGGGAACTGACGAATAATATTGACAGTAATAATGACCGTGTGAATTAAACGAACATCAGTAATACTTTCAGTAATAATGATCGTGTAATCACAGAAAATACTGAAGAAGGGCACCTTCAGTACTTTTATCAATACCTACTGTCAGTATTATTGACCGTGTATGCTCTGCTTTACGAAGTCAAAGAAGCCGCCAGGGTCAACGTGGACTCGAGTTATATGTGTCAACATCCCTTTCGACCAATGAAAACAGTGAATCAGGCAAGCATTGGCACTTGATTGGTCGAAGGGTTATGGACACTCGGAAGCTATAAATCATCTTTTTTACTCAACAGACAGCCCTCGCCAAGTTCAGTCTGGATATCAGTGGTGTAGTGTGGTGTGTTGAATTAAGAAATTTTATTAAATAAATCGAAATATGGCGACCGTGGGCGAATGAAAATAATCGAGTGCTAAACAACGGCGTAATAATGATTCGATTGCCTTTTAAGGAAAACTTTCTCGCATATGATTTCAAACGTATCTATAAAAATAATAAATTCATAAAATAAGGTATCTCCGCCTATGGCAGATCAAACAAAATTGTCGGCAAGGGTTCGGAATGAGTTTTTATATTCTGCAATTGATATTGGAAAGACTATAACTCCATCAATGTTTTCCATAGGGTGCGTTCCATTAAGCGCTCACAACGCCCAAAACACTCATTCAGACGTTCCACATGGCGACCACGATCGTTGGGGTCGTGGCGAAAATGTCATGAATGACGTCATGATTCATGCTCACGACGACCCATCTCAATAGGTGGGTCGGCGTGAGCGTTTCGATGACGCACAGAACCAAGTGGAACGACAAAATTCGTGGTCGTGAGCGTGATCGTTGTGAGCGCTTAATGGAACGCACCCATAAAGATGTGTGGCGAATGTCGAGCAAGCTAGGTACTTAGTGAATTGAGAGACATTCTCAATTGGAATCTGTATTGTAAATGTTGAAATATAATGATGTGTAACGTTTACATAATGAGCAGACGCAGAACTATTTTTGTCCCATAAATGAATTAATCTATAACTTCTGGTTTTTTTCTGAAACACACCTATTGGAGTTGGACAGTAATTGGTTTTGAAATATAGAACCATCAAATAAGAAAGAAAGAACAGATTTGATACAGAAAGATGAACATTTTTAGATATCATTATGTAGTTATTATCTACTTGAGCATGAGAACAGTTCATTATATCATTTGAACCATTCAACGGTTATCCACAATCAATAATAATAATAATATAATATGTTTATAGTTTAAGAATAGAATTCTTGTTACAAACATAATGTCATAAATAATACTAATATAAACATAAAATATTAAATGAGCAATAATTGAATTAAAATATAAAATATAAAATATATACATATACTAAGGTTGCCTGACAAGTTAGGACAACGAATAAATTTGTGTTTTTCACAACGTACAATCGCAAGTTCTACACATACCAAATTACAGGGCATCGTCAAAATATTCTTGTAGGTCATAATAGGCTTTATCACTTAATAGTTTTTTACATTTTTTTCTGAATATGATGAAAGAATTCTCTTTGATTTCATTGGGCAGTTTATTGTACATCCTGACTCCACCATATATCAACGAGTTTCGGACAAAACATGTTTTTGGAATTGGTAGATTCAGTTCATTCGACCGCCTTGTGTGGTATGTGGCTGTAGATTCATAGTTCTCCCTATTTTTATGTATAATCGATACGGTTTCCAATATGAATATTGAAATAACCGTAAGGATTCTGTGTTCTCGAAAAAGGGGTTTACATGAATCCCGCCATTTCGCTTTACATAAGTACCTAATAGCTCTTTTCTGCAAGACAAAAACAGATTGCATAAGTTGTCTACTGCAAACACCCCAAAAGGGTATACCATACCTTAGATGAGAGTCTATTAAGGCGTAGTACACCACCTTCGCCTCAGCAAACCCTAGTTCCTTTGAGACGCTTCTCAGTGCGAAGCACCCTGATGCCAATTTTTTGTTAATGTGTGCAATATGCTGATAGAATTTTAAATTTTCGTCTAAATAAACTCCCAAAAATTTCAAAGTGGAGTTATTTTTTATTATTTTATTGTCCAATGGGATATCGGGTATATTACACTTGAAAGCTAATATATTTGTTTTGCTGGTATTTAGTGATAAAAGATTGGAGTCACACCATTTCTTCACTTTTTTCATGTCTTGGCACATTCTGTTATGCAATCTGTTTCTGTCCTTGTCATGCCACAATAATCGTCAGCAAATAAGGTAAAGCTTCCTGTAATTGATATGTTGGTTAAGTCATTAATATATAATAGAAACAGAACAGGACCCAATACCGAGCCCTGAGGTACTCCACAATTAATCTCTCCTAGCTCAGAGTTAGACGACATTCTTACAAATTGTTTTCTATCAGAAAGGTACGATCCAATCCAAATATGACTGTTACCCTTAAAACCATATCTCTTGAGTTTCCGAAGCAATATACTGTGATTTACACAGTCAAAGGCTTTGGATAAGTCACAAAGCACTGCTGCAGTGGCTTCTCCGTTGTTGATTTCATTATACACCAAATGCAATACTGTTGATATAGCATCGCTTGTACTCCTAAAACTCTGAAAGCCATACTGATGTACACTCATCCCGTTGCTGTTCAAAAATTCCATCATTCTTTTTTTCTTTCTCAATTATTTTTGCTAAGGTTGGAATGAGCGATATGGGCCTAAAGTTTGCTGGATCTTCATTGTTGCCGCCTTTATGGAGAGGAATAACAACTGAGGTTTTGAGAAATGATGGAAATGCTCCTTGCGCGAAGGAGTTGTTAATTAGTTTGACAAAAATATTGAGCGCATTCTCAGGAAGACTTTCGAATATCTTAATAGAGATTTCATCAATGCCAGATGCCTTCTTATTTTGTACGTTACCAATCACTTCCTTCAATTCATTTATACTGGTGTTGTGTAGTGAAAAGGTGCTGTCTACATAGATGCCACTGAGATACTCTAGGGGATCGTGAGGAGGTACAATGTTTTGACTGAGTTTATTAGAGATGGAACAGAAATAGCTGTTTAGAAGGTCCGGATTCAGGGATGTATCTGTTGTGTTTGCATACATATTTTTTCCTCTGAGTTCGTTGATTATTGACCAACTTTCTTAAGCCTTGTTGTCAGCTTTAGTGATTCTGTTTCTGTAATACAAGTTCTTTGCAGCCCTGATTACCTTTCTGTAGACTTTCCTATAGTTAATGAAGTAACAGTCAAAAAACAAACTATTAGAAAACTTTCTGATTTGATAGTAATCCAAATAAGATGAATATATTTCATCAGTCGAAAATACTTTCAAAACAAAACAAACGGTCAACCTAACCCAAGTTTTTATTCGGAGCATCGCTGAAAAAGTGAAAAACATGTGGCATCACGGCTCAATCTGGCGACGCGTCACAAGTATCAACCCAGAATGAATAGACTATATGTAACTCAACGAGTAGCACCATGAAAAGTTTTTTTTCCATTACAGGTGTTACAATGGTAATAGTTACAGGTTTTTCTCAATCATCCTGGTCTAATCGGCTAATTACTAGGTTTGTTCCAACACGTCTTGAAACCGTCACAATATGGTCACGCTCATGCGCAATTGATTAAATCTGTTCCAACCCAGAAGTGATCGTACTCTGACCACCATCTTTTTGTTCCAACCAAACCAGCATGGTTTCAGGACGGTAATTTCGGTACATGCTCAAAATTGAAAACTGTTTTGATTACTGAGTATTGACATGCGCTTTAAAAAACTCTTTGCCAAAAGAATATGTTAGCTAACCTAGCCTTTAGTTTGGGTATTTATTTACTTTCTTTCTTAATTTCTTCCGTTCGAATATGAATCGAATGAGAAGAAACAAATATGAGTGACGATGGAGATACTGATTATTTATACGAAACAAGTGAAGACGATGTTGATATTCAGTGCATAGAAACGAGGGTCAAAAATCGTAGAATGTAACCAAAGATTTTTCTTGAATAAAAGAACAATAACCTCAATTTTGTAAAACGTGGGTAGCCAAAAACCGTCAGTAAAACCGATCCAACCGTCGAATGTTTTTGTGCAAAGTTCGTGCATGCGATCTAATCAAACAATTAGATTTTGTATTGTTAATGATGATGATTTCACTAGTTTTTGTGAGTTTTCCTCACTGATCATATAGAGTGTGTATGTGAATGTCTCCTCCATTAAATACATGCATCACCAAGTTGAAAATTATTTTATTTTCGAATATCATTTTATTGTTTTTCTTTTAGAAATATTATGGAATTTATGTTACAATATAACTCATATGTTGACTTGAAACAAAAATATTCTACAATTTTATTTCGAAAATAAATTTTTTTCAGTTCAATGCTTAATTTATGATCTGGTAACCTGTTGCTTAGGTGACATAACAATCAACCTAAAATATAGACTGTATTCAAAAACTTAACTTATAATGAATATGTAACATATTGCTATAAAACATTACATTATATCTCAATTTTTGCCAGATTTTCGCTTATCAAAAAGGCGAAGAATGCGATACTCAAACGCTTCTAGTATGCATTTCTGCAGTGGTCGATCTTTTGCGTGTGTACGGCTCTCAATTGATGGCAGCACCGGAAACGGAAGACTTGTCGGAGAGTATGGAGGAAAAACAACAGGCCGTCTTTATGGGAGGGACTTCCCTCACCGACATCCTCCAGGGTTTGGTTGATTTGATGGACGATGAGGTAGGCATACTGGTTATTTCGAATTTGATTGTCTCCAAAGCAGGAATCTCGAAAGGTATAAGAGATACGAAAAATGTTGAATATGACACATTTATGGTATAACATATTTTTTTTCCTGAAAGACCTGGTGTGCTGGATCATTAGAGAATAGCGAATTTTCCAATTCACTATTCTCTACTTTGATTTTCATACTCTGATTTGTAGTACCAAACATTATATTTTATCTTCATCATTTACCCAATGTTAATTTATTTTGGTGAAATATAATACACTTTTTTACCTGAATAATTCAATAATGAAGCACATTTTGTATATCTTGTTGTTTTCTTTAAAACCATCGAATGTACATTTACATATCGATGTATTAACAATTGTTTGGTTATAGCAATACGAAATTCAGGAGAAAGCCGGCTTGGGACTGTGCCAACTCATTTTGAGTGATCGGATAATTTCTCCCTCATTAATCTGCAGGCTAGTCTTGAAATGGTGCAATCCTGCTGATGGTACGTACCGTTTGAAAAAAAATGGGCATGTAAAGAAAAATTTGTGAGAGTAACAAGGAAAATGTTCTTCAGTACACATTTGTTCACAGTTGCACATCCCCATGCTGAGTAGTAATCTGTGAAGACATTGTGGAGTCTTTTATAACTCTGATGAAAAATTCATCAATAATTTTTTGTCACTTTTTCATGGAGTTGTCCTATGGACACCATTTTGAATTCTATTATCCTCAGGCAATGCTTAAGTTTCAATATCATGGTTTTACCAATAATCTTATTGAAATGGACAGCCTGGATACTTCTTTTATAATCTACAAAAATATTTCATTTTGGAAATCATGTTTTTTTGCTTCTATCTTTGAAAAATTGTCGTTTATATTGTTAGAACTCTAATTGATTCGAGTTAAACCCAATCCTAGTTAACTCGAGTTAGTTACTGTAGTCGACCATCACGAGTTTGATAACTTTCTCTTATTTTCGCGGCGAGACCAACAAAACAAATTGAAAGAATGATTCAGTTCGATTTGTTCGAATACCTATCTTAATTAATTTTTGGTAACAGGCGATCCCGACAACTGCCCGCATAATACGTGCGATACGTGAAATTCCCATATGAAAGATTAATTATTTCCACCACGGTATAAGAGTCGAAAAATTGATCCTTGTTGGACACCTCGTAACTCTTTTGCAATATTTTTTTTTGTTGCAGACGATGAATCACAAAGGCTGCGGCAAATAATCGGGTACACTTTGCAACAGATGCCGTCGATGAAGCAATGTACCGAGCAGCTTGCAGATGCCATTCTGATGACGATCCGGACTTTATTTTCGGCGCCTGACACTAGCCCGTTAGCAGACGTCAATATTGAAAATATTACCAAATTCATGATAGCCTTGTGCAAAACTTCACCAGATGTGAGTATGAATTGATTGGTGTTTTTTATTTATACGTATACAGGGTGACTCACCTTACTAAATCATTGGAAATTTTTGGAAAACAGAAATATCAACTTGGAATTTTCGGTGCTTCCACAGCTCGATGTGATCTATTTCCACAAAATATTTTCAATACCGGAAGTGATATTACCTTTGTTTTTTCAAATGGTACACCCTGTTTATTTTTACATTTTCGAATTCAACGTAAATTTCTGGATCAGTTGCATTTTAAACAGCTCCTTTATTGTGATTTGTTTTTGAGATATTCTTTTTGTTTTTCGAAAAACCAAGTTCTGTGCCTAGCTATATACATTTTATTTTATACTATAGATATGAAGTAAAAAGAAAATTAAATGATAACTTATGGAAAATATACCAACTACCCAGTTATATTCCTTTCGTTCAAGCCTACTGCAGACGGCAAATGCAGAATACTCGTGTCACTTGTCATAATAATAATAATGTTCACTTTATAGGCTCACTACATCTTCTCCAGTCTAGCTACTACGATTTGTAAGGATATTGTGAAAAAACCCAGAAGTAACCAGAATGTTCTTCTTACCAAAACGCTACTGATGCTTGAGATACCTGACCAAACAAACATACTAAATGAGCTACTCCATCTGTGTGATGAAATCAGAGACGTAAGTTGTCAAAATGTATTGACACAGAGAGCACCTAAAGACGACGTAGATATTCATTTCAAAATATTTTACGAAATATTTCCATTCTGAAACAAATATTCTTTGATTATTTATTTTTAACCGAAATTGACGATAGAAAACGAAATTAAGAATGATGCATTAGTTCTCGTTTGTCGTGACTCGATGACGACACTACTAGAGCAAGAGCCCACGACGGCCAGACCCTCGTTATTTTATAAAAGCTGAAAGTTTATCTGCCCATGTACCTTAGTCTATACCACAGTATAAGAAAACGCACAGTAGTGTTACTTGCTGTCGGTCCCTCTGATGTTCGTGGTCATAAGTTTAATTTTTTATATAACACGTTCAACCAATGATGAGCTTTCCCGCCAATGTCAAATTTTCACGAAATCAAAAATGTTACCAGGTCCACAAGCTGTTGACAAGGTATTTAATAAAGTTCATAAACACAAGGCACTAAATGCTATACCAACTACAGGAGTGAAAACTGTAATAAATAAAAATCATATATTGAAACTGAGCGATGATCTAGGCAAAAAAGTTGCTCAGGGATTACGAGATTGCCTGTCGGAAAGCACTTTCGATATATCTGCTTTGGTGAAACCTGGTGCGCGACTCCATAACGTGTTATAGAATATTTAATAAAAGACTTCACACTAAATGACTTTGTAATAATAATTGCTGGATCAAACGATATTGATTGCGGAACTACACCTTCTTTTAGTTTTATGTGTAAAAAACTTAAATTATGCTCAAACACAAATGTGATTTTCTCTTCTGTTTCTTTCTGCAAAAGCAATATCAAGAATAACCACATCTACAAGTACAACACACGTTTAAATGATTTCTTATGTAAATTTAACAAATGTGTCGAAGGACAAATAAGTTAGGTGGAAATAAATGGAAAGTTGACAGGTAGTAGAAGAAAAAATGAAACTCTAATTGAAAATGTCATAAATATAGTGAAAAGACCTAGTCAAACAAAGAATTTGAGATTCATTAAAATGGTAGGTGATAACTTGTAAGATATAGACACAGCAGTGACCACAGCAATCATTGATGCTTGCTGCAGTGACAAGACTGAAGACACCGGAAACAGAGGTGAAAACAAATTTTTATACCCCCGCCTATCTCAGTTGGTATTACAAACATAGATGCCTTTGCAGCTACTCACCTTAAGACTCAAACAATTCGTGTAAGCGAAATGATAATTAAGGAGTTGGATAAAGGGCCGAGATCAGGTAAACGTGGGGTAAATGCTTTTTACCTAAATATCCAAAGTATAAGCAACAAACTAAATGAAATTGAATATTTTCTGCGTATAAACAGAATAGATATGTTATTTCTGACTGAGAGTTGGGTATCTGAATCTGAAATAGCAAATATTGTTATTCCGAACTTTAAACTTGTAGCATACTATTGTAGAAACACTTCTGCTCATGGTGGTGTATGTATTTTTGCTCGGGATTTGTTAAAAATTAAATCTAAAAAAATCAATGAATTTTGTGTAGACTTCCACGCTGAATTTGCGTTGATGGAGCTGGTTGACGAGGGAATATATTTCTTATGTTTATATAGGTCACCTACGGGTGACACTGATATGTTCTTGAGTGCACTGAATAAAGTACTGGATATGATACCTTCTAATAATCAAATTGTTGTGGTTGGCGACTTCAACTTAAATTTCAATATCTTGGATAACGCAAATGTAAATGACTATAAATATTTTCTTGTCATACAATTTAGAGGAAAAAGTTAATAAAAATACACGAGTAACCAGCACTAGTGCTACAAAAATAGATAATTGAACCACATATGTCAGACCATAAAGGCATATTCTTCTCTATTGTTACACG
Organism: Plagiodera versicolora; assembly: GCA_037013635.1. Classification (NCBI taxonomy): domain Eukaryota; kingdom Metazoa; phylum Arthropoda; class Insecta; order Coleoptera; family Chrysomelidae; genus Plagiodera; species Plagiodera versicolora. The sequence continues at coordinate 1,258,239 of CM072991.1, read as the reverse complement.
TTCCACATCAAAGTATAAGTATATTTCGTGCAGACCTATGACTGAACATGGAAAACAACAGTTCACAGAATGTGTGAATAACGTAAATTGGGAAACACTTTATGAAATGAACAATCCTGATGAATCTGCAAACTTCCTTGTAAATATATTATCAACTTTTCATAATCAATGTTTTGTTGAAAAAATAATAAAAATACCTAAGCTAGATAACAAAGAGTTTGCTGTCGATGACGATATGCAACAATTAAAACGCACTTTGGATTCTGTTCATGTAATCGCTTGTTCAACAAAAAATAATGAAGACTTCCAAGTATATAATACTCTAAAGTAGGACTATAAAAATAAAATAAAACAAGCGAAGTTGAATGCTAATAGTAAACGACTTCTAACTTCTGATAACAAACAAAAAACAGCATGGGGCATAATTTATTGAAAATAGAAAAAATAAAAATTCACATGTGACATCTGAATTGACAGCTAATGATTTCTCAGACTACTTCTCTGATGTTATAAATGATTTTATGCACGACCGGGCGTAAAATGGCACTTTATCGCCCCGATATGCGGGCGTAAAGTAGCACTTTACCACCTTCGGACTACTTTACCGCCCGCCGGGCGGTAAATTGGCACTTTACCGCCCTCTTGGCAATAAATCAGTTAAGTTATCATACCAACCATACCAAGTCGTCATACCAACGGAAATCTATATTGACTGAGTAACCATGGTAACGTGGATTCCATCACTTCTTGATTGATTTTTCCGATATAATCTGAACCTCACTTCATCGGTGATGTATCCCTGTCATGCTTGAGAAGTGAAGATGTATTTACAATAAAATATACTGGTCGTGCATAAAATGTTGTATGTATTTCGGGCGTAATATGCTTTTATGGACCTAGGCGTGTTAATAGCCCTCGCTATCGCTCAGGATATTACTTACACGCTACGGTCCATAAAAGCCTATTTTACGCCCTTGATACATAAATAACTATAATGGCTAACTTAATCAATGTAGACAAGGCAAAGTTTTCAACATTTTTAAATAACGCACCTAATGCAAATAACTCACTTTTTTTATTTCCAGTTTGTGATATAGAAATCAAAAACATAATATCACAATTAAAAAATAAGAAATCTAAAGATAATTACAACCTTAACAGTGAGGTTCTCAAACTGGTTGGTGTTTCACTTGCTAAGCCTATTGCACATTTGATAAACACATGTATGGAGAGCGGAATGTATCCTCAAATATTCAAAATAGCACTAGTTACTCCTATACATAAGAAAGGTGAGTATAACAACACAGACAGCTATAGGCCTATTTCTATTATACCTGTCATGTCAAAAATATTTGAAATTGTCTTGAAAAATAGATTATTAGAATATTTTGAAAAAAATAATCTGTTGAATAATGCTCAATTTGGTTACAGACAGGGGAGATCTACTATAAATGCAATCTGCGAAATGTATAAGAATATTATAGAAGCTTTTGAGGGTCGCAAATTGTGCAGTGCAAAATTTTATGACATGTCTAAAGCGTTTGACACGGTGGACCACGGTGAATTATTGCAGAAATTGGAATATTACGGGATCAGAGGAAGATTTATTTATTTATTCACATCCTATCTTGCAGGCCGCCAGCAACGAGTTAAATTTAACGGTGACATATCAAAACCTCTAAAAGTAAACTAGTAACCTCAAGGTTCAGTCCTCGGTCCGGTATTGTTTATTGTTTACATTAATGATATGCCTTTTAACCTGACGAATGTGTTTCCGATAATGTATGTTGATGATGCCACTTTTTTGTTGAGTGACACTACACCTTCCAATCTACTTTCTAACGCAAATAAATCCGAAGGCTTCTTAACAAACTGGCCTAGGAGCAATTACCCCACTATTAATGGTGATGATACCAAAACTTTAGATTTTTCAACTAAAAATGATATAAATAATAATGAACCAATTCAGCTTCTCGGAGTGTATTTGGACTCGTCTTTAAATCTTTCCGCATATCCACGAATTATCAAAGCGCCTATCCACGTGTATATACAGGGTGGGGCACCACATACGACACGGTCTCTGTAAACCAAACCATTGAATATTTCGGAAATTTCTTCTTTTCATCGTTTGTATATTCATTGAGTCTGCGAGAGGAAATTATTTTGAAGTATACAGGGTGGCTCAGAAAAGTGTTACATATCAAAGTTGGGTTTTTCTAAATAGAACACCCGGTATTTTGTTGCAGTTTTGGATAGTTCAGGGAAAAATTATACGATTTCATGCGAGGTACCATGTACTTAACTATAACCGTTTTCGAGTTATTGTTTTCTTTTTGAAAATGCAGGGTTCAATTGGAGACTGAATAACATCGAAATGTATGGAAACCATCCCTTCCAATTCTAACCAAGCATTAAAGAGGTTTCAGGCTAATGATTCCGATAGAACACATTCCCAAATATCATACAGGACGTTCAAAATTCATTGTCACTCTTTTATAATTTCAAAGGCAGATAACTTTGTTATTTTGAATAGAAGACCCTATATTTTTTCAATCTGAACAATACAAAATTCGATTATCTTTCATTTTATATTGAGGTTCCCTATACCTAGCTGGAATAGTTTTCAAGATATTGGCATTTTCAAATAGTAATTATCATTTCAATACATTCTTTGAATCGAGAGAGCTGTGAAACGACATTTACTTGATTTGGTGACAAATTCTCATTGACAGTTATTATACTTCAATTTATCGAACTTTCACTGAAATGAAGTTTTTATTCAGATCCATATTCTGACAGTAGTTTATTCAACATACAATTTTTTTATTATTCAACTGAACATGATATACAAATATATTCAATTCAAACTAGGTGCTCGAAATGATGACTACAAAGAGCTACTCTTTCTATGAAAGACTGCCTAACATTTAATAACATTTGAGGCGACACTCTTCGAAAAGCAGCCCTTATTCTCTCCTTCATATATTCCAATGTGGTTGGAGGAGTGTCGTCAATCCCATTTTTCAAATATCTCCTTGAAAAAAATTAAGTCAAGTCAAATCGGGCGATCTCGCTGGCCAATTTTGTGGTCCTCCCCTACCAATCCACCTTTGCGGAAAGCACATATTCAAAAACTGTCGGACATGGATTTGAAATGAATATGGATCTAAATAACAGAAAAATGTTCGATCAAGTGAAGTATAGGTTATTTATTCTGGGTTGATACCTGCATGAAATCGCCAGATTGAGCCGTGTTGCCAGATGTTTTTCACTTTTTCAGCGATGCTCCGAATTAACTCCGAATTAAAACTTGGGTATATATATACATATAATCATATTTCATAAAAACGATTGAACCATTGTGAGATTTGGCATCGTTCACTTCACAACGATGCCAAATTGTTTGGAGCGAATCCTTACAATCGTTTGTTTACATTCGAATTGTTCTTTTATTGCGATTTTTGTGAATTTGTTCTTTTAAGAGCTTTATTTTATCGCATTCTTATCAAGATGCCGAGAGGTTTGAGTGGAGATGCCCAGAAAATGGTTGCAAGTTTGTTGAAATATTTTCAACGAGAAAAGGTTAACGGAGGTCCCTTACTTCAATTGAATTCTATAGGAAAGGTAAGTGAGGAATCCTAATGAATATTTATTTACCACGAAGAGTTCATGATAATTCAATGGGTATTATAAAATATGATTATTACAGAGAGTGGCTGCTGCACTAAATATAAGAAATGCTACTGTGTGGAGAATATCAGCAAAATCAGCAGAGGGTGTCCCAGGACATCTACAGAAAAGAAATAACCAATTGTTGATATTGAAGAATCTCAGGAGTCCGAAATAAGAAATTGTATTTACGATATGTATAAGAACAGTGAGTATTCAGTGCCTTTCACATATAATCGAATAATGAACATACCTATTTGCAGAGGAACACATAACATTAAAAACATTGAATGATAAGCTAGCTCAACGTTTTCTTTTCAATGGTTGCCTCTCATCTTTATGGAAGGTATTGAAAAACATTGGCTTCAGATTTAGAAAAGATGATCCACAGCAAGGAATGATGGAGTTACCTAACATTGCTATGAAACGTGTAACATTCCTCCAACAGTATATTCAATTCAAAAATGAAGGTTTGAGGCAATTTGTGTTTCTTGATGAGACCTGGATCTTCCAGAATGGAACTATAGGACATTCCTGGCAAGATTCTAGTGTCAAAAGTGTGAAAAAATAAAGTAGGAGGTTCTAGATATTTATAGTTTGTATTTGGGTTAGATGGTGTACTGGATTTATGTTGTATATTAGATTCATTGTTCTGCATGCTGGTTGTTCAATTCCTGGAGCAGAATTAGTTTTTTCTTCTAAAACTGCTGATGAAGATTACCATGGAGAAATGAACCAGGATAACTTCCTCCACTGGTTCGAAACGCAATTGCTGCCAAACTTAGAAAATCATTCCACAATAGGTATGGATAATGCTCCCTATCATAGCACAACCATTAACAAAGTTCCCACCTCAGCTTCTAACAAGGCAGCAATTCGAGAATGGCTCACTAATAATGATATTGCTTTTGATTATGGAATGTTGAAGCAGCAGTTACTAATTTAGTACGATTGTAAGCCATAGACTTCAGAACTTATTTTAAAGTTGTTTGTAATATATTCTATGATTCTCAGGAACAAACCAGCCCCTATTTATAAGGCAGATTTGATAGCAGAAAAATATGGACATCAAGTTCTTCGAAGAAAAATTTATCATTTCTTATTTATAAGAAAAATTGGTGAGATAATTATAATTTGTTTATTATACATTTTATTCTTATGTAAATGGATGATATTGATGAGATTAATCAACAGGAGTCATACCTCAGAGAAGACAGCATCATCATTTGGAGTAAAAAGAAGTCATCGAGAAGAAGAAGGGTTGGTTTCAATTATGATATTTTTCAACATAATATATGTTGAGTTGTTAGTTTTCAGTTCCAGAGGATACATAAGTAGCAGAAGACAAACATTATGAATTAAGATACATTTGAATTTGAATCTATATTGTATTTTTGTTGAAATGTAATGATATATGGTGGTTCAATGAGTTTTTGTGGGTTTTCCTCATGTATCATATGGAAACCTTTCATATGAGCAGATGCACCACTATTTTTCCCAGGAATAAATCAATTTATAACTTCTGCATCATTTCTATAACATACCTATTGAGGTTGGCCAAGAATTGGTTTTGAAATATAGAACCGTCAAATGAAAATGAGAGTTTAGAACAGATATAATGTTGAGAGATAAACATCATTTCATTACGTAGTTATTGTGTATTTCCTTTGAATATTGGATTCGATTTCTAGCATGAGAACAGTCCATTATATCATTTGAACCATTCAACGGTTATCCACAATCAATAGTAATCCAAATATGATAAAAATTATTGATCCATCGAAAACACTTTCAAAACAAACGGTCAACCTAACCCAACTTTTTATCACAGAGTCTGTGTTTTTATTCGAAGTTAATTCGGAGCATCGCTGAAAAAGTGAAAAACATATGGCAACACGGCTCAATCTGGCGATTTCATACAGGTATCAACCCAGAATAAATAGCCTATATAATAACTGTCAATGGGAATTCTGTTCAAGCTAGGTATAGCGATCCTTGATATAAAATGGAAGATAATCGAATTTTGTATTGTTCAGATTAAAAAAATACAGGGTGTTCCATAGCTAGAATAGTTTCAAATAGTAGTTATAATTTCAATGCATTCTTTGAATCGAGAGAGCTGTGAAACGACATTCATTTGATTTGGTAACAGAATTCTCATTGATAGTTATTATACATCACTTCGTCGAACTTTTACTGTTCACTGAAATGAAGTTTTCATTCAGATCCATACTCCGACATTTAACAGACAATTTTTTCATTATTCAACTGAAAAATTTCAACAAAACATGGAATTCAAATGTATTCAATTCAAACTAAGTGTTCGAAATGATGACTACAAAGAGCTACTCTTTCTATGGAAAACATTTAATAACATTTGAGGCGACACTCTTCGAAAAGCAGACCTTATTCTTTCCTACATATTTTCCAATGTGATTGAAGGAGTGTTTTCAATTCCATTTTTCAAATATCTCCATGAAAAAAATCAAGGCAAGTCAAATCTGGCGATCTCGCTGGCCAATTTCGTGGTCCTCTCCTACCAATCCACCTTTGCGGAAAGCACATATTCAAAAATTGTCGGGCAGAGAATTTGAAATGAATATGGATCTGAATAACAGTGGAATGTTCGATCAAGTGAAGTATAATAACTGTCGATAAGAATTCTGTTACCAAATCAAATGAATGTCGTTTCACAGCTCTCTCGATTCAAAGAATGCATTGAAATGATAACTACTATTTGAAAATGCCAATATCTTGAAAACTATTCAAGTTAGGTATAGGGAACCTTAATATAAAATGAAAGATAATCGAATTTTGTATTGTTCAGATTGAAAAAATACAGGGTGTTTCATTTAAAATAACAAAGTAATCTGCGTTTGAAATTATAAAAAAGTGACAATGAATTTTGAACGTCCTGTATAATATTGGGAAATGGGTTCTATCGGAATCAATAGCCTGAAACCTCTTTAATGCTTGGTTAGAATTGGAAGGGATGGTTTCCATACATTACGATGTTATTCAGTCTCCAATTGAACCCTGCATTTTCAAAAAGAAAACAACTCGAAAACGGTTATAGTTAGGTACATGGTACCTTGCATGAAATCGTATTATTTTCCTCTGAACTATCCAAAACTGCAACAAAATACCGGGTGTTCCATTTAAAAAAACCCAACTTTGATATGTCACACTTTTATGAGCCACCCTGTATACTCCAAAATAATTTCCTCTTGCAGCCTCAATGAATATACAGATAATGAAAAGAAGAAATTTCCGCAATATTCAATGGTTTGGTTTACAGAGACCGTGTCGTATGTGGTGCCCCACCCTGTATATGGAACTGCGAATATTGGGGTGTGCAGCAATAAGTAAAAGAGTACTCTTCAGGGAGACTACAAAAACATATAATTGGCAAATTATGGTGGACATTATTTTTACAACACAAACTTACATCTTAATAAAATAATGTCCACCATAATTCGCCAATTATATGTTTTTTTAGTCTCCCTGAAGAAGGAAATAAACATTTCCGAAAGCTTGGAATAACTTATAAGAGTACTCATTTACTTATTGCTGCACACCCCAATATTCGCACCAAACCATTGAATATTTCAGAAATTTCTTCTTTTTATTATCTGTATACTAGCTGACCGGGAAACGTTGTTTTGCCATAAGAATAATTTCCTAGTAATTTCTAGTGTAGACAAAAAATAGCTTACTTATTGTAAGACTGTGGTATATGCGTAAAATAAGCATGGAGCGCTGTGAACGATGAGGGAATATAAAAATAACAAAAGGCAAACATTATTTATAAGTTATTATAATTTATTCCTAAAAATTATATATCATTAATTAAACAATTACGACAGTAACACTATTAAACAATATCAATCTCTTAATGCTATAGCGTGAACAATATTTTTTGTTAGTCCATCTTTAGCTAACACAAACTGGATGGTTCACCCACTCGAGAGCATGCCACGTATAATTGTGAAAAACATGGTGTTCTTAAATCTAATCCACAAACAGACATCGTTTGACCTTGGGATTTGTTGATAGTCGCAGTAGTTGCAAATGCCAATCTAATCGGAAACTGAATACGTTTGAATTGAATTGGCACATCTGTAGGTATAATAGGAATCCGTGGTATGAGTATATTTTCATCTCTGAACTCGTGACACCTGTAGACATCTGGCGGGGATTACTAATTAAATGACGATTGATCAGTTTTCGACCGGAGCACAGTGGTCCAAAAGCCCAATTTTCTGACCAAAACCTCAAAAATCAAAAGTTACCCAAAGAGGTGAAGCTTCATATTTTCCTCAACAGGTGGAATGAAAGTTTCATAATACAAAAGATTAGGTCGATATATTCAATACTTGGCCGTGGGCACACACTCAAACTTGCCCGTTATCGCGCCACATGGGAAATGACGGCCCATGACCTTGTTCGTGCGCTTGACTAAAATTGTCATGAGAAACGCAGTTTTTTGTGAAAACGTTTGCGACAAAATGGAGGATGTTCCTGAATGTATGTAGAATATTATTCTTTACTGCGGGAATCATTACGTGCATTTTTGCAGATGTTATTAAGAATGAAATGTCGGTACTCAGAATTGTTTTTTTTTCCATATTTTTTTTTTATATCTGTAGAGAATTAGTTATGATCCCAAGAGATCCTGAAAAAGTTGCAACGGTTTTACGCATATAAAAGTATGTAGAATTCGTAACCGTTGGCATTACCTGTCCTTTCTTGCCCCCTTGGTTTAAAAACCGTACTGTTTGGAGCAGTGTTGGTGCATTCGTGCGTCAGATGACAGAGCACTCAGTTATGAAAAATTCGATTTTGGAGGCGACGACGCAGATGATGTACTTGATATAGATAATAATTCTAAAAATGAAAGTTGCGATGGAAGCTCTGATAGCGATTAATCTGTATTTGAGGAAATCATGTAGTTCAGCCAAGTAAATATTAATGTTCCCCACACATTTTGTGCTTGTAGTAATTCTGCAATAATAATTTCTTCCTATTTATTTCGTTATAAATTTTTCCTATTCATTTTCGTAATCAGTGACCCAAAAAACATTTATAATATGAATTTCAGCACAAACGTATTATTTTTTGAAAAAAATGTTCGCCATTTTGGATCCGCCATTTTGAATTGAGATTTTTTCTTCATTTTCGTAATCAGCGACCCAAAAAACACTTAAAATATGAATTTCAGCGTAAACGTACTATTTTTAGGAAAAAAATGCCGCCATTTTGGATCCGCCATTTTGAATTTAGATTTTTTCTTCATTTTCGTAATCAGCGACCCAAAAAACACTGATAATATGAATTTCAGCGTAAACGTACTATTTTTTGGAAAAAATGTCCGCCATTTTGGGTCCGCCATTTTGAATTTTGTTTTTTTTTTCCATTTTCGTAATCAGCGACCCAAAAAACTATGAATCTGAAAATTTGAGAAAAATCCATTAACCTTTGAGGTTTTGGACCACTGTGCGGAGAGGAAAAATTATTAAATTACTAAAATGGCTATTAAAAAATAAGGGTTGATCGTAGAAGGGTGAAAATTGAGGATCATATGTATATTTGTATGTGGTATCATAAAAAAATAAAAATTGAAAATTTTGTCTGAAAAAAAAATGGGGGTGGACTACCTCTAACATTTAGGGGGATGAAAAATAGATGTTGGCCGATTCTCATAGATACCGGATAAGCACAAAAAACTTCATCGAAATCGGTCGAGCCGTTTCGGAGGAGTTTGGCAACGAAAACTGTGACACGAGAATTTTATATATTAGATTCATTGAGGCTGCAAAAGGAAATTATTTTGGAGTATACAGGGTGGCTCAAAAAAGTGTGACATATCAAAATTGTGTTTTTTTAAATGGAACACCCGGTATTTTATTGCAGTTTTGAATAGTTTAGGGAAAAATAATACGACTTCATAAAAGGTACCATGTACGTAACTATAACCGTTTTCGTGTTATTGTTTTCTTTTTGAAAATGCAGGGTACCATTGGAGACTGAATAACATCGAAATGTATAGAAACCATCCCTTCCAATTCTGATCGAGCAATAAAGAGGTTTCAGGCTATTGATTCCGATAGAACCCGTTTCCCAATATTATTCAGGACGTTCAGAATTCATTGTCACTTTTTTATAATTTCAAACGCAAATGACTCCTCTCGATTCGAAGAATGCATTGAAATGATAACTTCTATTTGAAAATGTCAATATCCTGAAAACTATTCAAGCTAGGTATAGGGAACCTCAATATAAAATGAAAGATAATCGATTTTGTATTGTTCAGATTGAAAATATACAGGGTGTTCCATTTGAATTAACAAAGTTATCTGCGTTTGAAATTATGAAAAAGTGACAATGAATTTTGAACGTCCTGTATAATATTGGCAAACGGGTTCTATGGGAATTAATAGCCTGAAACCTCTTTAATGCTTGGTCAGAATTGGAAGGGATGGTTTTTATACATTTCGATGTTATTCAGTTTCCCATTGTACCCTCCATTTCCAAAAAGAAAACAATAACTCGAAAACGGTTATAGTTAGGTACATGGTACCTCTTATGAAATCGTATTATTTTCCCCTGAACTATCCAAATTGCAACAAAATACCGGGTATTCCATTAAAAAAACACAACTTTGATATGTCACACTTTTTTGAGCCACCCTGTATACTTCAAAATAATTTCCTTTTGCACCCCCAATGAATATACAGATAATTCAATGGTTTGGTTTACAGAGACCGTGTCGTATGTGGTGCCCCACCCTGTATACACATGACATGGCAAATGATATTTCATTTGAAAAGTATTTTCCTTTTTTATGTCGGAGAACAAAAATAAGTTATTTAGTGTTATGCACCTCAATCAGTGAAAATAAGATTGGTAAAAACATGCTTTCCGGCGAATTATTATAGATATTTTCATGTCGGAATAATTGTGTTAGATTAGGTACAATCGGTATTGCTAACATATTCGTATACTTCATGGAGGTTATTCGTTTCTTTTCTTACAGAATACTTCGGACAAAAATGTAATCAACAATGTGATGAAGTTTTTAACAATCTTGAGCAAGAAACGTCCTGATGGAGTGGTTGAGCAGAACGTTATTGAAAGGGCATCGAGTGAGTCTGAAAATGCTGAAGAATTTGAAGCGGATATCGATGACTGAGATATTTCCCCGAAATGTGATTTGAATATTTTATTTATATAATTTTATATACTTTTTTTTATATAAAGTAGTTCTGAAATATTTTAATTCATGTTGGCCCATTGCCCGATTTCAGCTTGACGTCGACTTTTGGGACACCTTGTAAATACTCTGAAGTACAAACAACGAAAACGTTTGTTTAATCTGATGAATAAAACGTGTGTCGAATTATAAGGAGTAGTGGATGAGACCGGGATCAAATTAGCGCTCGTGAACTGTTCCACAAAGCAACATTGAACTAAAATTGAAATAAATCTTCTTGTATCAACTAATGTAAATATTTGAATGAACATCTCGAAAGTCTGAAGAGATGAATAATTGAATGAGTGAAATTTTCTAAATCTTCAGTGTATTTCAAGTGGCAAAAAATGACTTCTCACCTACGAGGGACCATCGATTGATATGTTTAAATCAAATTCAAAACTATCCAAATATCAAATGGTATGAAGTTTCAAGACTTATTTATTCAAACACATTGAAATCAACGATATACCGGGTGTACCAGGATCATGGTACACACCCCGTTTTCTATCTTTCGATTTTTGAAAGGAACACCCTGCATACTATTACATTTCTGAAATCTGCATAATTTTCTGAATCCAAACGTCGAATTTTTTCATAATTAAATTTTTTGTTTTCCATTTGAAGTGTGCCATGATCGATTTGATTCATTCCATTTGACCCGTCTGATACTAAAAAAATCTAAATTTTGTAAAACTACTGAATACTTATTTTCTTCTGATGGAACCATGTTGGTGTGATACCATTTATTAGTACTATTACATTACTGAAAACTCGTTTGTATGCAAAAATTTCATAAGATCAGACGGTGAATGTTTTGTATAATTTTTTCCGTGCAGTAAGCATGGAAGTGAACAAATTCGTCATCTAAGAATAAACTTTTCTCAAACGTCTAGCTCGTTTACGAATTTCTCAGACTTACGTATTAGTGTGAAGTTATCCACAGATTGCCAGCCACAGATTCTGACGTGGAGGAAATTTCAAATCCGTGGCTGGTATACGAATTAATTTGCACCCGGACTAAAATCTGTGGCTGTGACCAAGATATGAGTATGAATTTTGAATGCGTACATGAGAATGATGTATCAAATGGTAATCATTGTGTGAAATCTTGAAGTCATAGTGATCTTCTAGTTGCCCACACGGTATTCCAATAAACGAATTTTCCATTTCGTAATACTGAAAATTGAAACCCCTGTATAACCGGAACCTGAGGATGTGCGTCGATGAAAATCATGTCAGTGGTGTAGATTCTGATGTAGAATACTATGGTGAAAACTATTTTCTTGTCACCCACACGGTTTTCCAGTAAACGGATTTTCCATTTCGTAATACTGAAAATTGAAACCTCTGTATAATCGGAACCTGGAGATGTGCGTCGATGAAATTCATGTCAGAGGTGTAGATTTTGATGAAAAATACAATGGTGAAAACTATCTCCTTGTCACCCACGCGGTTTTCCAGTAAACAAATTTTCCATTTCGTAATACTGAAAATTGAAACCGCTGTATAATCGGAACCTGAAGATATGCGTCGATGAAAATCATGTCAGAAGTGTAGATTTTGATGTAGAATACAATGGTGAAAATTATTTCCTTGTCACCCACACGGTTTTCCCGTAAACGAATTTTCCATTTTTTAATACTGAAAATTGAAACCTCTGTATAATCGGAACCTTAAGATGTGCGTCGATGAAAATCATGTCAGAGGTGTAGATTTCGATGTAGAATACAATGGTGAAAACTATTTCTTTGTCACCCATACGGTTTTCCAGTAAACGAATTTTCCATTTCGTATTACTGAAAATTGAAACCTCTGTATAATCGGAACCTTGAGATGTGCGTCGTTGAAATTCATGTCAGATGTGCAGATTTTGATGTAGAAAACAATGGTGAAAACTATTTCCTTGTCACCCACACGGTTTTCCAGTAAACGAATTTTTCATTTTTTTATACTGAAAATTGAAACCTCTGTATAATAGGAACCTGGAGATGTGCGTCGATGAAATTCATGTCAGAGGTGTAGATTTCGATGTAAAATACAATGGTGAAAACTATTGCCTTGTCACCCACACGGTTTTCCAGTAAACGAATTTTCCATTTTTTAATACTGAAAATTGAAACCTCTGTATAATAGGAACCTGGAGATGTGCGTCGATGAAATCCATGTCAGAGGTGTAGATTTCGATGTAAAATACAATGGTGAAAACTATTTCCTTGTCACCCACACGGTTTTCCAGTAAACGAATTATCCATTTTTTAATACTGAAAATTGAAACCTCTGTATAATCGGAACCTGAAGATGTGCGTCGATGAAATTCATGGCAGATCTGTAGATTTTGATGTAGAAAACAATGTTGAAAACTATTTCCTTGTCACCCACACGGTTTTCCAGTAAACGAATTTTCCATTTTTTAATACTGAAAATTGAAACATCCGTATAATCGGAACCTGAAGATGTGCGTCGATGAATGGATTTTTATTTTCTGAGACTGATTGATATTATGTTCCTGATAATATTTTGGTGTTAGCTAGAATAATAATTTTGTTTTATAGTATAGGGATTCAGGTGATTTGGAATTTTCCTGCCGTTATTGATATTTCCCTAATCATTGTATCGAATGTAGAGACTGATTTTGTGACTTCATACCAAAGATATTGATGGGTTTCCAAGAAGAAATATCGTCATCATTATTGGCAACTATTCTACCTACAATATTCTTTATATACTCCGGAATAAATTCCAAGTGAATAAGCAATATAATTTATGAGCTTATTTTGAGATTTCAACCATTTTTAATTTCATGTCAAGAATTTTAAGACCTATCTCACGTGAAGTTACTCAAAGACAATACTTTTTTGTCGAATTGAATGTTTAATTCGAAATCATGGAGTGTTTAGACTTGCAGATTTAAAGCAGATTATATAATCTTGGCTTTATATTGTCACAGGGACAATCCTACGCTTCTGGAAAAAATTACATACCCAGTTATTCGACTCTGAAAGGAGCACAGCAAAACGAGATTTGAACATTCTTGATCCAGAGATTCGAAACTTTTTTGGGCTCATAATGAAGAGTAACGATTCTTTTACTTGATTTGCATTCTTGGAAACACTATCACGAGAATATACCTGACTATTTTTTAGTCCTTCATGATATAAAATGTGATTACATTTCATGAGTTATATGTTCAATAGAATTAGCTATGTTTTGATGAATCACTTATTTTCATAAAGGTATTCATTTTACTACTAGGATTTGTTATTTTCATTATTTCACCTATATAAATGCTGAACATTATGACACTTCATTTATTTCATCCATCGAAAACAACAACAAAATTCACTGTTTAGATTCCAAATATACAGAATTCTCAACACAAATAGTTTTCACCATAGTATTCTAAGTCAAAATGTACACCTCTGACATGATTTTCATCGACGCACATCATCAGGTTCCGAATATACAGGAGTTACAATTTTCAGGATTACGAAATGGAAATTTCGTTTACTGAAAAACCGTGTGGGTGACAAGGAAATCGATTTCACCATAGTATTCTACATCAAAATCTACACCTCTAACATGATTTTCATCGACGCACATCATCAGGTTCCGATTATACAGAGGTTTCAATTTTCAGTATTAAAAAATGGAAAATTCGTTTACGGGAAAACCGTGTGGGTGACAAGGAAATAGTTTTCACCATTGTATTCTACATCAAAATCTACACCTCTGACATGATTTTCATCGACGCACATCTTCAGGTTCCGATTATACATAGGTTTCAATTTGCAGTATTAAAAAATGGAAAATTCGTTTACTGGAAAACCGTGTGGGTGACAAGGAGATAGTTTTCACCATTGTATTCTACATCAGAATCTACACCTCTGACATGATTTTCATTGACGCACATCTCCAGGTTCCGATTATACAGAGGTTTCAATTTGCAGTATTAAAAAATGGAAAATTCGTTTACTGGAAAACTGTATGGGTGACAAAGAAATAGTTTTCAACATTGTATTCTACATCAAAATCAACACCTCTGACATGATTTTCATCGACGCACATCTTCAGGTTCCGATTATACAGAGGTTTCAATTTTCAGTATTAAAAAATGGAAAATTCGTTTACGGGAAAACCGTGTGGGTGACAAGAAAATAGATGTCACCATTGTATTCTACATCAAAATCTACACTTCTGACATGATTTTCATCGACGCACATCCTCAGGTTCCGATTATACAGCGGTTTCAATTTTCAATATTAAAAAGTGGAAAATTCGTTTACTGGAAAACCGTGTGGGTGACAAGGAAATCGTTTTCACCATTGTATTCTACATCGAAATCTACACCTCTGACATGAATTTCATCGACGCACATCATCAGGTTCCGATTATACAGAGGTTTCAATTTTCAGTATTAAAAAATGGAAAATTCGTTTACTGGAAAACCGTGTGGGTGACAAGGAAATAGTTTTCACCATTGTATTCTACATCAAAATCTACACCTCTGACATGATTTTCATCGACGCACATCTTCAGGTTCCGATTATACAGAGGTTTCAATTTGCAGTATTAAAAAATGGAAAATTCGTTTACTGGAAAACCGTGTGGGTGACAAGGAGATAGTTTTCACCATTGTATTCTACATCAGAATCTACACCTCTAACATGATTTACATCGACGCACATCTTCAGGTTCCGATTATACAGAGGTTTCAATTTGCAGTATTAAAAAATGGAAAATTCGTTTACGGGAAAACCGTGTGGGTGACAAGGAAATAGTTTTCACCATTGTATTCTACATCGAAATCTACACTTCTGACATGATTTTCATCGACGCACATCCTCAGGTTCCGATTATACAGAGGTTTCAATTTTCAGTATTACGAAATGGAAAATTCGTTTATAGGAATACCGTGTGGGTGACAAGGAGATAGTTTTCACCATTGTATTCTACATCAGAATCTACACCTCTGACATGATTTTCATTGACGCACATCTCCAGGTTCCGATTATACAGAGGTTTCAATTTGCAGTATTAAAAAATGGAAAATTCGTTTACTGGAAAACCGTATGGGTGACAAAGAAATAGTTTTCAACATTGTATTCTACATCAAAATCAACACCTCTGACATGATTTTCATCGACGCACATCTTCAGGTTCCGATTATACAGAGGTTTCAATTTTCAGTATTAAAAAATGGAAAATTTGTTTACGGGAAAAACGGGTGGGTGACAAGAAAATAGTTTTCACCATTGTATTCTACATCAAAATCTACACTTCTGACATGATTTTCATCGACGCACATCCTCAGGTTCCGATTATACAGCGGTTTCAATTTTCAATATTAAAAAGTGGAAAATTCGTTTACTGGAAAACCGTGTGGGTGACAAGGAAATCGTTTTCACCATTGTATTCTACATCTAAATCTACACCTCTGACATGAATGTCATCGACGCACATCATCAGGTTCCGATTATACAGAGGTTTCAATTTTCAGTATTAAAAAATGGAAAATTCGTTTACTGGAAAACCGTGTGGGTGACACGGAAATAGTTTTCACCGTTGTATTCTACATCAAAATCTACACCTCTGACATGATTTTCATCGACGCACATCTTCAGGTTCCGAATATACAGGAGTTACAATTTTCAGGATTACGAAATGGAAATTTCGTTTACTGAAAAACCGTGTGGGTGACAAGGAAATCGATTTCACCATAGTATTCTACATCAAAATCTACACCTCTAACATGATTTTCATCGACGCACATCATCAGGTTCCGATTATACAGAGGTTTCAATTTGCAGTATTAAAAAATGGAAAATTCGTTTACTGGAAAACCGTGTGGGTGACAAGGAGATAGTTTTCACCAGTGTATTATACATCAGAATCTACACCTCTGACATGATTTTCATTGACGCACATCTTCAGGTTCCGATTATACAGAGGTTTCAATTTGCAGTATTGAAAAATGGAAAATTCGTTTACTGGAAAACCGTATGGGTGACATGGAAATAGTTTTCAACATTGTATTCTACATCAAAATCTACACCTCTGACATGATTTTCATCGACGCACATCTTCAGGTTCCGATTATACAGAGGTTTCAATTTTCAGTATTAAAAAATGGAAAATTCGTTTACGGGAAAACCGTGTGGGTGACAAGGAAATAGTTTTCACCATTGTATTCTACATCGAAATCTACACTTCTGACATGATTTTCATCGACGCACATCCTCAGGTTCCGATTATACAGAGGTTTCAATTTTCAGTATTACGAAATGGAAAATTCGTTTATAGGAATACCGTGTGGGCAACTAGAAGATCACTATGAAGAAGATCAAGATTTCACACAATGATTATCATTTGTTACATCATTCTCATGTACGCATTCAAAATTCATACTCATATCTTGGTCACAGCCACAGATTTTAGTCCGGGTGCTAATTAATTCGTATACCAGCCACGGATTTGAAATTTCCTCCACGTCAGAATCTGTGGCTGGGAATCTGTGGGTAACTTCACACTAATGACTTACGTACTTAGTACTGTGAACCAGTGGACAGCTGTTGGCGGGTTAAAAACGCAAGGGCTCAATTTTAGGCGATATTTTCTTCATAGTGGCGTGCTTGATCGCCTTTTCCCCGAATGATTAAAATTACTCGGTTCGACGGTACCTGTCCATTTATGACAGGAAATGTATTTCCAACAAGATGGAGCTTCAAGAACAGTTAGTGATTACCTTGAACAGATAATTTCGATGAATGGTCCTGTGCAATGGTCTTCAAGGTCACCTGATTTGACACCTCTTGATTTCTTGGGACCTTTTAAAATGCATTGTCTATGCAACCGCCGTTACAACCCGCGGAGACCTGGAGTTGCGAGAAAGACGCGCAATTAATAGTATAACGACCCAGCAATTAGCAAACGTTCTTCAAGAAACAGCTATGCGAGTTCATTAGTGCATTGAGGATAATGAACAGCATTTCGAACAATTGTTGTAATGTTTTGTGTTAATTTTTTGTATTTCAAAGCCACTTTAGTTTTTCTTTAGTATTAAAGTAGAACAAAATAATTGTATTTCTTATTTTCTTTTAGGTGTAATTTTGATTGTATTGATCGCACATTTTATTACCAGTTATGGATAAATTCCTTTTTAATAGTACTTATAAATGGTACCACGTTACCAAT
This sequence comes from Plagiodera versicolora, assembly GCA_037013635.1. Taxonomy (NCBI): domain Eukaryota; kingdom Metazoa; phylum Arthropoda; class Insecta; order Coleoptera; family Chrysomelidae; genus Plagiodera; species Plagiodera versicolora. The sequence goes on along the minus strand of CM072991.1, from coordinate 1,240,124 downwards.
ATGGTTCCATCTGAAAAAAAAATAGTTTTTCATTTGCTGATAAAAAACGCAATTTAGTATTTTTGACGGAATTTATATTTTTTTAGTATCAGACGGGTCAATTGGAATAAATCGAAACCATCATGGCACACTTAAAATGAAAAACTAAAAATCAAATTATAAAAAATTTCAACGTTTGAAATGTCACTTTATACAGGGTGCCCGTAATTCGAGCTCAAGCATGGGGATCTCGGTTACCTTTAGAGATACGATGTTGCTCCAATTTGGGCAAAGTTGCGCATTCTGGTACTGATCAATAATCTGAAAAGAAATCTGACCTATCTTCCTTGGTTTTCAAGATATCGCTGAAAAACGGAATTATGCGATTTTCGTTTTTATTTTTTCATTGGAAAACCGATCAAGTTATCCATTTTCAACCGAAACATTCTCATGACAGTTTTTTGCGAGGAATCAGGCAATGATATTACATTTTTTCTAACACACGAAGAAAGAAACAAATGACAGTCAACTTCTTTTTTCTAATGGACGCCATATTTAATTTTCATATTACACAACATGTTTCAAATTATGGTCGAAATTCCTAATAAAGATTTTTTCGAAGATTGCTGTGGAAAACAAACTCGCCAGATTTGTTCAATTCAAATTTTGACAGTTCAGTAGTTTTAACGCTTGGAGTCCACTCTTGTGAATTTCAATATGCCATTTTCCAATGAAGAACAGAGGGATATGTTGGAAATTTATTATGCTTGTCATCGAAATGTTCAAGTAACAAGTGAAACATATCCACAACGTTTTTCTGAAAGACAGCAACCAAATACTGGAGATTTCCTAGGTCTCCATAGGAATCTGGGCCAATATGGTTCATTTCGGCGACCCAGACATAAATTTTGCAAGATATTATTTAATATCGCTAGGTCCAAGAAGATCATCACTACATATCAACGAGACAAATTAGAGCGCAGTTGAATTTACGACACCAGTTGGTATGGAGGACACTCAGAATTGGTATCATCCTTACAAAATTCTTCCTACCCAAACTCTTCAACCAGGAGACAGGCAACGCAGATTAGGATTTTGTAGGTTCTTGTTGGAACGGATACGTCAAAAATCCAGATTTCCTTCGCAACATAATATGGAGTGACGAGTCGAAATTCACGAATTCAGGTTTACCGTCCATACATTTATGAAGATAATTTGAACGCAGAGAGATATGCTCATTTTATAAGGACTTTTTTGACGGTTTATATCGATAACAATATTAATCTCAACCGCCTGCGTGATTTATAGTTTTAGCAAGACGGTGCGCCTCCGCATAATATCAGAAGGGTTACAGAAAATTTGTCGGAAATGTTTCCTAATAGGGTTATTGCGAATAATGGTGATGTACGTTGGCCAGTGCGATCTCCAGACTTATCACCCTTAGACTACTTTTTATGGGGAACAATGAAAAATGAAGTTTATAACACTGTACCAGTCGATATAAATGACCTTCGGCAACATATTATCGACTCTTGGAGACAGATCAGGAGACGAAGTATCGAAAGAGCAATTGCAAATGTGAGAAAACGTGAGGATTATGTATACTGGTGGAAGGTGGGCAGTTTGAACAGCTTCTCTGATTATTCATATTTTGCTTTCGATTTGTTTGGTTCACATGTTATACCTGTTAATTGAATTGATAAATTTCCAACATATCCCTCTGTTCTTCATTAGAGAATGGCATATTGCAATTCACAAGAGTGGACTCCAAGCGTAAAAACTACTGAACTGTCATAATTCGAATTGAACAAATCTGACGAGTTTGTTTTCCACGGCTATCTTCGAAAAAAATTTTATTTAGGAAATTTCGACCATAATTTGAAATCAAAAAATGTTGTGTAGTACATCGTCGGAATCAGAAGAAATAACTGCATTCAGAAATATAAAAATTCAATATGGCGTCCATAAGAAATGTGTGTTAGAATAGTATATTCAAGTATACGCTGTATATGTTGACAAAGTAACTAAAAGTTCATCAAAAATTTTTTTTTATACTTCTGATAAGATGAAAAATACTGAAAATACTATTGGCGTTGTACTTGCTGTTTGGAGTATCGATGTATTCACCAAGATTTCTTTCCACAAGTTCAAGGTCTTCTAGTACAGCATCTTCATCTACTATGACCATTCTGGGGTATAGGTAGTTTTTCTTTGAAGAATTCGTTTTTGGTGCTCCAAACTAGGACAAAGCAGATAACTAGCATAATGTTGAGTATTATATGTAGTTTTATATTTTTCATTTGATATGACACAGTTTATACAACATTTAGTTTGTTTTGGGCAGTTATTTTCTTCATGTTCCTCCTTACAAATTGGGCAAGCTAATCTATTGCGACAATCATTTATTTTATGGTAGAAATCTTGACATTTAAAACATCTTGAGACATCTAGATCTTCATAGATTGGCAGTCTTTCCCATCCAATGCAAAGTTTTTTTTTCGCCATGATCTGTTGAAAGGCTGTTGCAGAACAAACACAATAAATTGTACTACAGCCTTTTCTTGTTTTCCTGATATATGTTGTTTTGATATTATTTTCTGTCATTTTGTTCAACGATGCTCTTAGCTATTTCGTCGGCAGACATATTTTGTGTGAAGTTTACAATTTTAATTCTGGGTTGTCTCATTTTTGTCAACTCGATCTTATAATAGAATAGAATAGAATAGAAGTTTATTTTATACCAGAGACAAATTTTACAATTTGTATAGTACAAGTCATAACTAATTTCCCAATGCAAGAAGACTCCTATATGTGCTTTACAACTATAACAATACTACAAAGCAAATATGGAATCTGCATCCAAACTCTGTTTAACAGCTTTTTCCAAAGTATCAATGTCCTTTTTTGTTTGACATGAAATAATTACGGATCCATCTTTCGCTTCTTTCACTTGTGTCACTGCCACCTTCAGCTTCGTAGGGTTTATATTTTTGTTAAGTTCAAGTTTTGTTTTTGCACTATCTTGTTTTACTTTAGGTTTGATTTCAAATTGTTGCATTATATCGACCAAATCCATCTAATTTAATATCATTTTTAGACGAAATTGATAACTACTGAACCTGGAGCGCGGCCACTTTCAGTTGCTTGTGGGAGATATTAATATACATAGACATATTGGATGATGAAGACGTGAATACCAATAAATATATTTCTGTAATGGCAAGACATGGATTTTTACCTCACATACAACTGCCGACTCGAGTAACTAAAAACACATCCACTTGCATAGACCATATATTTATCAAGAAGAAACATGTAGGAAATATAAAAGTTAATTCGTATATATTAACGTGCAGTATCACAGATCATTATGCTGTAACAGCTATATTTCATAGAGACACACTTGCTCAGATTCAAGAAAATGAAAACAAAGGATCTCACACAATAAAAAAAATAAACACGGAAAAATTGCTTTCATTAATAGAAAACGAAAACTGGACAAAGGTCACTACAACAAATGACGCTCAAATAGCTGCAGATTTTTTTACAGACACTTTTCAGCATAGTTGAAATTTTGGATTTAAAGTATGTGATTATAGCTCGATGGATTACGAAAATTTTTACATTCTGGTCTTACCCAGAGGTTCTCAAATAGGGGCCTGAAAATGCGGCGAAATGGTGTTTGCTTTGCGCTCGACTTGGCAGGGGTAATGCCGAGCCCTCCTATCATATCATTATGTGTACATGGGTGTGTTATCCCTGTGATTTTCGATTTTAATTTTCTTTTCACACTTTCCGTTGAAATTTCAGAAGTTTCAATAAAAAAATGTATACGTATTATTATTAAACTCAATAAATCTCTAAAGTAATACATTATTTCATGGATATATTCATAATTTATTGAATGTATGTAATTATTGATTCAAGTTGAGTTATCTGTATACTGGATATTTCGATTTCACATCTCTATCCTATATCGCAGATTTCAAAATTAACATTCTGTATACAGGCTGTCCGTTTTTTAAATGCCACTATAGATATCCCGCTAATCTTGAAAGAAGCGAAGTTGATTGAATTGGTTCAAAATAGTGCATTTTTTGCGGAATAGTAACCAGAAAAGAAATTAAGAATATCTTCGATAGTTTTGAAGGTATCGCAAGAAAATAAAAAAATTGTATTCGGTTTTTCTCAACTCCATCTAGTATTTCTACACACGATATCGCCGTCACAGGAATAGTGTTTTTGCTTTTTTTTTTTACTTGACAACGTTCGTGACATAAAACTGGTCATTCGATATACAGGGTGTTTCACAGTGGATGGAACATTAGAAGTATCTGGAGAACAGAAAGACAGATCATTTCGAAACTTTGTGGGCGTGGATAATCAATTTTGCTCTATCCGTCTAAAATATTATTATCGATACAGTGTTGCCGCTTGTATCAGAAAGTAGTAGGTACTTTGTTATTTCAAATAAAACACCTCGTATATTATATCATTTTTGGAATCCTCATAAGATTCCTCACAACTTTCCCACATAATTCCCTATACCTATCTCTGACGATTTCCGAGATAAAAATTATTTTGTCAAATTTTTCTGCAAAACCTGACCATTGAAAAATATAAATTTTTTCCCAATGCAAATTCACAAAATATTGCAATTTGGGTTATAGCTGCATAAGACCATCAAGTATTCTGTCAAGGAACTGGATCTCAGTTTCAGCATACAGGGAGGCTCAGAAGTGAGTGTCATCCGGGCACTCATGAAAATGACTGAAACTCCATTTTTTTAAATGGAAAACCCTGTATATTATCACATATTCGAAAAGCTACAACATTTTCCATCCTAATTGAGTATACTTTCCCTATACCTATCTCGTACAGTGTGTTAGTTATGATCACTTATGTTATGAATTTGTCTTCAATAAAATAAATATTCGATAGTGCTTAAGATAGTAGGCTAGAACTTCATTCTGGCAGAGAACTAACATGTTATTCCTTCATTGTTATCCTGTATTCAAGATGCATGGGTGTAAAAATACTATAGCAAAAAATAATTACTTGAATGCGGTTAAAATGGATTTATTCATCATTTATGGTCAATGTAACAAGAATATCAGTAGAACATGCAGAGTTTTTTTTTCAATGAAAAGCATGAAGTGATTCACCTCGGATGGATCCGAGGAAATTAGATTGAAGAGAAATTTTGAAATGTTTTTGAAATCTTTCTATATTTATTAATACACATGTTAGACTTTGATACTTTTAGCTTTTCATGATGATATAAGCATTTCAAAATTTTTCTTCAATCTAATGAATTTTCTCGAATTCGTTCGAGGTAAATCAGCATACTTTTCATTGAACTCGCTGCATTTTCTTATGATATTCTTACATTGACCATAATTGATGAATAAAGTAATTATTTCTGCCATAGTCCATAGTATTCTTACACACATGCAACTTGAATACAGGATGACAAAAAAGAAATAACAAGTTAGTTCTCTGTCAGAATGAAGTTCATAGCCTACTATCTTAAGCACTATCCAATATTTATTTTATTGAAAACGAATTCATAACATAAGTGATCAGTAGTGGAAATTGGCCGGTTCTGGAGCCTCTAAAGGTCATGGCCGGTTCTGGAGCCTCTAAAGGTCATCAGAAGGGCAATTGTCGCAATTACTATTCTGTTTACCCGAAGCTACAACCAGCCAAGGTTAAAAGTTTTCTCGCTCGGATGATGCCCATTGGTCGATTCCAAAACCTCTGAAGGTCATTAGAATGGTGATTATCGCGCAATTACAATTTGAATCACCCGATACTACATGCGCTCAAGGTTTCAAGTTATTCCTGTTCGGATAACTTGAAAGGGTTGAGTTGACTTGAAAGTGTATAAATTTCTTTACTAATGTAATTCGGTTTTCGATGTATTATCCGACTGAATAGATGATGAGCTGAATGAGAAAATAGTGGGGGGGGCGGCTATCACAATGGCTCCACTACTCAATTCAAGAGAATGACAATTCTTGACCTTGTTACTTTCATGAAAACATGAGACTCTTCTATGTTGGGAAATATCGCGAGACTACACTCGCCCAAGGCTAAGTTATTGCCGTTCGGATAACATGAAAGGGCTGAGTTGACTTTAAAGTGGTTCAAATCATTATTCCTTCACTGAAATGTTTCTGTTTCTCTAGCAGTCGTTAGGACCACACCCTCTAACTGAATAGGTGGTGAGATCTTTACCTTGATAACAGTCTGTGTCGGCTGCTACCGCACCTGTCATCACGGAGACCATCATTGTATTCTATATGTATCCGAATGAATTGATGATTAGCATTTAGATGACCTCGACTCGATGTGTACCAAAATGAAATCTAGAGCTGAAGGAAATAAATGGGGAATGGTATCGTAATTCTTGGACAGAATGATAAAACATGAAAGGGTTGAGTTGGCTTAAAAGTGGTTTAAATCATCATAAATGTCATCATATTCCTTCACTAACATGTTTCTGTTTTCGTAGCAGTCGTTAGGACCACATCCTCTGTCTAAAAAGGTGGTGAGATATTTACCTTGATAACAGTCTTTGTCGGCTATCTACCGCACCTGTCATCACGGAGACCATCATTGTATTCTATGTATCCGAATGAATTGATGATTAGCATTTAGATTGCCTCGATGTCTACTAACATGAAATCTAGAGCTGAAGGAAAGAAATGGGGAATGGTATCGTAATTCTTGAACAGAATTACATTTTTTTTTTCTCTCGACCCTGAAACTCACATATATTTCGGCTACCATAGCAATCGTCACGGACCATACTATTCATTGGAGTCAATGTAGATATTGTTGACTGACTCGATGTATAGTGGAATAAAACCTTGAGCTGAATGAAAAATGGTTGAGGGGGTGTCACAATGGTTCCCATCTACTCTTGTATCATTATAAAAGCATGAGACCCTTGTACTTGGAACTACACTTCTTTGAGTTTCATCACACACACAGTGCTATTAGGTAAAATAATTTTCAAATATTTTTTTCGAAATGTCTACTGCTAAATTCGATGTGAATAAACTCAATAGTCTGATTAATCAAACATCCCAAGAATTACAAACAATACGATTATCAACGTTGACTATTAATAAATCTTATCGACTTGTAAAAGTAACTGTAATATTCACAAGATATGGAAGATCCGTCATAGTGTCATTATCAGATGATGACACTGAATTCAAATCATGGTTACCAAAACGTGTAGCTGATCGACTTACAGATGATATTATAAGTGAAATGAATTCTTGGGATAATAATTTCACTCTGAAATATCTAGGGGAAAGTGCTCCCCATTATGATGGAGCAAAAACTCGATCTTTAATGGAATTCAATTTACTATAGTTCCATGTGTAAGTATTCAAATATATTTTTATTATAATAACTAATTATATTTTCTCTTTGATAATATTACAGATATCAATATGTGGATGCTCTACTCCCAACAAGGATGGCCACACGCACAAGACTTGAAAACTGCTATTGATAGGTTAAGATGTGAATTCAATGATTTGAGTTTCGACGCTCTACATGCCATCAATTATAACATGGATACTTGTTATGATGCTGACGCCATCCAGAAGTGCATTCAACTTCATTTAAAATATGAAGAAGGGTCCGGCATATGTAATAAGTTTATATATGGGAGTCTGAATTTAGAACAATTTTGTGAGCAGATAATCGAAGTTGGTTTACGTAAATTTTTGTTTCAATTGATTACATATCTACCAATGGATATTCGCAATTTATCCAACCTATTTAATGATGAAAATTGTTATAACTAAGCTGTATAATATAAAATATGAATAAAAAACTCGAATTTATTTCATCTTTTTATTATTCCATAGTGAAAAAATAATACACTCCATGATGAGAATAAAATAACAATATTCTTTCTTTTGATCATATTTATAGTCATTGAATATATCCAATCTGAACTGCCACACTATCTTCAATGTTAATATGGAAGTATTTGGTAGATATATTTATCAAACTCGAGATCTAGTTGATGTAAAATCATTCAATGCCTCAAACAATACTTTGATAACTTAGAAGATATATTCATGATGTTGAAAGATGAACAACAGAGTTCGAAGAACGAGATTCTGGTGAGTTCACTTATTGAATTGTTTCTCATACAAATAATGAATAATATTTCTCAATTTGCAGGTTGGGCTTTGGAGAAAATCTCATTACTAGAGGTGAATGTCTATAAGTATAGTCCACTAAGGGGATTTTCTTTTGTTAAACTACCACAATTCATCGAAAAGAATAGAGCTGTTGTGAATGTGGTCAATGAAGATCAGTATTGTTTCGCATGGGCAGTCACCTCGGCATTGTATCCAGTATCATATCAAAGTAATAGTGTGTTATCATATCCACATTTCTCTACCGTACTAGATCTGAAAAGAATTGAATTCCCACTAAAATTGCGCGAGGTGTCGAAGTTTGAGGTAATGAATACATGTTCAATCAATGTTCACGGTCTCGATAAATTTTATGATGGGGATAAACTGAAATATGAAATCATTGGACCACTCCATTATTCTCAAAATAGTTTCAATAAACATATCAATCTATTATATTTCACAGGTTATTGCTGTAATGACCATTATTGTTAGATTGAAGATTTATCCAGATTAGTATTATTATTGAATATTATTTTTTGTGATGGTTGTTTGATATACTTCGAGAAAAAAGAATTTTCAACTGAACATCAATTATCCACAAATAAAACTTTCAAACATGATGCATACTCATTCGCATACATAATCGAATATTCATTTGAAGATACTGTCACAAAGATTGTAATGTATAGAGGAGAAGATTCTGCTGAAATATTCATATCGAAACTAGAAAATGACTTGATTGTTATTTATAATGAATATTTGAAACGTATCGTTCCAATGCAAAAATTTTGTGTTGAAGAAGAGCTCGAATATGCCAATGCCACAATATGTAATATTAGCCAAAGTAAATTCGAACTTTGGGCATGTCAAGGTCAAAGATCAATGTCATTTGACCGAAAAAAAAAAAGAGATACCGCGCCGCACATTCGATGTGTAATCTGAATTTCAAGATTCCGTATTTTATTCCCATAATATTCTATAACTTAAGCAGATATGATTGCCATCTGTTCATGACACGTGAGTTCTTTTCAGAGAATGAACAATTTTCATTGATGAGAAAGAGTGGTTCATTTCCATATAGTTTCGTTCATGATTTGAGTCGACTAGATAATGTGACTTCACCATCGAAAGAGAAGAATTTTATGACAATTCGAATGATCAAGAAATATCTGATGAAGAATATAAAAGAGCAAAGTTAGTGTGGAATGTGTTTGCATGTCAAACATTGGGTGGCTATTCAGATATCTATTTAAAATCCAACGTTTCACTTTTGTGTGATATATTCAACAACTCTCGTAATATTTGTATGGACACTCACAAACTAGACCCAGCTCATTATTATACCTCACCCGGACTTTTTTGGGACGCGACGTTGAAATATACCAAAGTAGAATTGGAATTACTTACGCAGATATAAGTATGATGAATTTTTCAAAAAAAAAGGTATCCGTGGTGGGGTATGTCAATGTAGCGATAGAAATAATGAATTCTTAGCAAATTTCGATCCAAAAGAATCAACATCCTATATAATGTATCTTGATGTTACTAACTTGTACGGGCATAGTATGAGTTTAAACTTACCAACAAGTGGTTTTCACTATGACTATCACTTGTAATAGTTCCGTAGGTTTCGTGTTGAAAGTGGATGTTCATTACCCACTAGACTTACATGGTATTCATTCAGAGTTACCATTCTTAGTAGAATCAATTATTCCAACTGGGTCAAAATCGAAAGTATCCAAATTAGTACCTAACTTGAATGATAAAAAAAATACATAGGATTCTCAGATTCAATCAATCACAATGGCTCGAAGAATATATCGACTTGAATACTATGTTCAGAAATAATGCGAGAACTAAGTCCAAAAAAATCAATATAAATTGATGAACAACAGTGTCTATGGAAAGACCCTCGAAAATGTTGATAATAATAAAAGCGATATCAATCTTTTGACAAATTGGAAAAACATTCAAAGAATTTTAGACGCCAAAGCTTACATAGCAAGACCGAATTTCAAAAACGTGTCCATATTCAGTGGAGATTTTGTAGCTATTCATATTGGTAAAGTTAAAAGTGAATTATAATGAACCACTGTATTTGGAATATGTATATTGGTACTGTCTAAAACATGTAATGTATGATTTCTTATCCTCATGAATTCTTTAGAAGAAGAAGATTGTGATGAACATTGTATCAATAAAAACTTTGTTCTATCATTTTGTAAATTGTAATTGTGTGACTCTTTATATTATGTATAAATGTCATGCAGTCATATATATCAATAAAATAATATTACATTCATTGGAGAAGTTCAAGTGTGACTATAACTTAGAGATGCAATAGGATTTGTTCCTACTGTGCAATATAATTCTAATGTTGTATATTATGTCGAAGAATGCCTAGATGTCGTGGATCAGGTAAAAGTCACATGCCCTACCACCCCATTCAGTTATACCGCATTGACCAAATCTCCTCATAAATAATCTCGTTTGGGCACGTGTCTGAAAGATGTAGGTAGAAAACCACTCATCGCAGAAGTTTCGACTATACTATAGAATTCAATGATCTGTATTATGCCGAGGAAACCAGTATCGCATAGGCATACCCAATATTATTCATTTCGAATTTGAAGAATGAAAAACTTATTTTTCTCACGAATTCTTCAGAAGAAGATAATAGTGACAGATGATGTATTCAAGAAGAATTTTTTAATATTCATGTAACTTTTCATAGCGTACATGAATGTTGTGTGATAATATCCATGAGGAATTGTTATGTTGATGTGAAATAATGAAAGTGATGAACAAACTTTAATTCCGAAAGAAATTCTGCATCTGATATCATACTGATATGGTGATTTCTTCTAATTCATTAGGCACCAAATTTCAATCTGAATATAGGATGCTAAAGTTTCGTATTACAAAATAATGAATTATCTCACACTAAAATACTAGTCATCTATAAAAAATACTATATATATTCCAAACTGCACAATAAAGTTCCATTGTGGTACATAATTTATAATAAAAAAATAATTATAATATTTATTTAGCGTATGGCTACATCACAGGTAAGTATATAACAAAAAGTATCACAAACAAACACCAAGGTTACAAATATATTCTATTGACTCTCTTGTCGCAATCAGGAAATCGGATGGGTTGCCACTGTAGGAGCTAATTGGACAGTCCTCTACCATGTGTTTGATAGTCTGTCTTTCATCGCCGCAGTCACAATTTGGAGAAGGTATTTTTCCCCACCTGAAAAGTGAGTCGGAGCACCTACCGCAGTTCGTCCTTATTCTGTTTAGTGTTGTCCAGATTCGTCTTGGTTGATCAAATCCCTCTGGCTTGCTTGTGACGCATGGCATATCCCGGTTGGCAGGTGTGGCATTCTTCTCCCACTCTTCTTTCCACCGCTCAATTATGTTGAAGTTTTCTTCGATAAGGGTTTCTGCCGTTCTTAGAGGGGGTTTTCGTGAGCGAAGCCTATTTATGGTCCTGCCGATTAATCCGACGTGTGAGCGAAGCACAGGATCGGCGTTAATTTTTACATACTCCCTGACCAGAGCATGTTCCCGGCGAATTTGTGGAGGAGCTATGTGGCTCAGTGTGGGTAGCCAATAAGTGGGCGTGGCCTTGATTGTGCCTGATATAGTACGCATAGCCTGATTGAGTTGGGCTTCAACACGTTTGGTGTGTGGGCTGTTGATCCACACCGGTGCACAGTATTCCGCGACGGGGTACACTAAACCAAGTGCTGTCGATCTGAGGGTGGGCGCTGTGGAACCCCATGTAGTGCCGCATAGCTTTTGCAGGATATTATTTCGGGTTCTGAGTTTTGCAGCTGTCTTCATAAGGTGTTCTTTGAAGCTTAGCGTTCTGTCGAGTATGACACCCAAATATTTCGGGTGCATATTGTGACTGAGAAGTCTGCCTTCAAAGTTGATTTCAAGTTGGTAGTTGGCCATCCTATTGTTTAGGTGGAAGCACGATACTTCCGTCTTTGCGGCACTGGGCTGCAATCTCCAGTCGCGAAAATATCTCCCAAGGGTAGCCAAGTCGTTTGTTAGTATTTGCTCAGTTATCTCAAACTCCTTATGGCTTGTAGCGAGCGCCCAGTCATCTGCGTAGCCGAACTTCTTTGATGTAGTTCTGGGCATGTCTGCTATGTAAAGATTAAAGAGCAGGGGAGCAAGCACCGATCCTTGTGGAAGGCCATTATTCAGTTTAATTTTTGTACTGGTCTTGTCGCCCATAATGACTTGAAAAGATCTATTGGATAGCATGGCATTGATAACATCAGCCATCTTTCTGCATGGGATAGCTCGTATTAATTTATATATAACTCCTTGTCGCCACACAGTGTCGTATGCCGCTGACAGGTCTATGAAAGCAGTAGATATTTTTAGTTGCTTTTGAAAGCCAGTTTCCACATAGTTAGTTAGTGCGAGTACTTGGTCTGTCAATAATTATAATAATAATAAAAATATCGTCTTCATTATTTCATGAAATTCAAATAAGAAATAAAGGGCGAAATTCATTGCTGCAATGCTATGCATCTTAGAAAATGTTCTTACACTCCACCCAAAAAAAAAAAAACATGTGATTGTTTTACATGATTATCGCCTACAATTTGAACACAAATAAATACATCACAGTCGAACACATAGTTTTTTCGAATTCAGTTTTGAAGAAAGGTGGGAATAGAATTATATTTTTGAGAAATTTGGTTTCTAAAAGATCGCCTGAACATTTCAGTTTTGAATTTTGGCACTGCTACCATATTTTTATATCTAATATTCAATTGTACATATCTGTATTATATGTAATTTTTCTATGCAGATATGAATGCTCTATTGTTACGATTATTTTATGGAAAAGACGAATAGCGTGAAATACTCTTCTTTTCTCTATGTTCAACCAACCGATTTCTTGAAGTTTATGTGAGATTCTTTGTCGTCGTATACCAACAAATCAATCTCAATGTCATGTTTGTGGACTAGACCACATCAAAAAAATCTTTTAACCATAGAAAATTCTTCAAAACGTTGTTTTTATTCGTGGTTGAGAAGTGCAGGTAGAAAAAGGGGCATCGTTATGTCAATATTCAACAAGGAAGGAGGGTGGATGTTGAAAATTATGTGTAAGTGTGAGAAAGAAGGGTCTATGTATGTGTGTTCTAGAGTATTACGTTGGTAAAGAGTAGGGGTATAAGATTTCTTTACGAATGAATGAAACATGTTGATGTTTCCTTGTAGAAAGTCACAAGCCCTACCACCCCGTTCAGTTATATCATTGACCAATCTACTAATAGATAATCTCGTTTGGGCAGGTGTCTGAAAGATGTAGGTAGAAAAAACTCATAGTGGAAGTTTCGACTATACTAAAGAATTTAAATGAGCTGTATTATACCGAGTGTTTTAGTGTGAGAGAGAAGGGTATATGTGTGTTCGAGTATAATGTTGGTAAAGAGAGGGTGTGCTAGGTTTCTTCACAAAACTCAGACGAAGAATCATTCAATTCAAGACATCTTCAGTCAGTTACAACACCTGAAATTTCACCATTCGTTCGTAAAAAAAAAGAAAACAGTCATCATGGAATCATCGTGGAAATTGGATAGAATTGATCTTTCTTCACCACCCATTGAAATCAGTCAAGAATATTCAGACACGTTGTTGGAAGAATTTCAAATAGCAACAGAAACAGTAACATTAATCCCGGACCAGTCATTGGCATCCGTTGCCGATGAAGTTGGAGTCACCACACCAAATGTTGGAGTCACCCCACCAGTCGCCGAAGTTGTTCAGGAACGGCCAAGGGCCCTTTCAACAATCATTACAAAACATTCAACGAAAAAAAGGAAGGAGCCCGATGAAAAGGAAAGCTTTCGTTGACGAGGATGGAGTGAAACCAAGTAAGCAAGGGAGGAAGAAGAAGGACTCAGGATCTACAGTACATTCCAATGTGCTATTGAAAACATCGAGGTCTCGAGATCAATTCCCAATATTGGCGAATGCTTTGGGCAAATCATCAACATCTCGTCCGAAAAAAGTCGAGAAACAGCAACCGAAATTGATGAGCATTTGAGGTGAGAGTAAATAGTGTCCGCATGGTCATGAGAAAATGTGATGATGACTTGGTGATTTACCACGCGGATATTCAACAATACCAATGTGACAGTGCATCATACAAAAAACGGATGGTGGAGGTGATGAAGAAGACAGCGGAGAAAGAAGAGAATGCCAAAGCTCTCGAGCTTGCCATAAGAAAACAGCAGGAAAAACTAGCGTCTCTCCTCGAAGAAACCGAAGCGTTGCGGGAAGAATTCGAGAGTGCAAAACCCAAATCAGAATTCTGCCTGTCCAACCTCCAGTCGATTCAATGATAGGGAAGACTCACAAAAGAAAAAAAGAACAAGAGGCAATCCTTTCAAAATTTTCTGACTGTCTCAAATAGTCACATTCTAAATCATGTTTCGATATTTTTTATTTATTTCAATATATTATTTTACATTATACATATTATACAGTATTTTTTCAATTGATTATTTTTTAATAGATCATCTTGAATATTTTTTGATTTGTTTTCACATCCCAAACTTTCCACAATATGAATCATATTTTCAATAGATCATTTTCAGTACTATATTTTCCAATACTCTTTTTAATTGATTATTTATTTCTCAACAGATCATTCCACAATAACTCTCCTGGAATTACATACATAGATAGTCAAACTTCATTAGAAGGATAATTCGAAATTAATCACATTTATGGTGGTTAATTTCGGTGGTTAAGTTACATGTATTTCAATGAACCTTGCAATATAATCAGTATGTTGTCAATATTCCAAACGTTCCAATCTTCTCACTTCTTTCAAATCTTGAATTATTTGTTCTTGAGTTCTAGTGAGTTTGGTGAGTCGAATTTTCAATCCATCAAGTTGTTTCATAAGGGAATCTTTATCAATCTGAACTTGCTCCCTTTTCAATTCGATTCTCAATTCATTATGTTGTTTGGCAAAATATAATTTATACTGTCCATAACTGAGGAGATTGCTGCTTGCAATGCTCGTAGAGTCATTTCTTTTGCTTCGATAATCTGCTCATTCAAGTACCGAAGTTGAACACAATCTTCGTCATTCGTTGGCATACCAACATTTTTTCAATTGTTTTCCTAACATATTATAATTTCCATCAGAATCTAGTAAAAAACCTATACCTGGTGGACCTCTTAGAGAAATTAATGATCTGCTTCCTTTACGACCAAATTTATCAATCGTATTATTCATATTTTCACGTTTTTGGTTGAGAGGAAAATGAAAAAAGATTCCAACATTTACATGGTATATTATTAAATCAATATTGTTCTTGAGTATTGTTCATTCAGCTAACTTATCTACATAAAGCGGGTAATAATTACAAATTGAGCAAGCCTCAACCGCCCTCACAATATACAGGGTGTTAATGAAGTATGTTAACAAACTTCAACCACGAATAGTACTCCGAAAAATAGAAAGGAAATGTCATATGAACATGGGTCCGGAAATGCTTCCTAAGGGAGCTACGCTCCTTTGCATGGGGCACCCTGAAGACGGTTTTCCCTCGATATTATCGAAACCGTTCATAACAAAATTATGAAATTAGGTGGGATGGGTAAACTTTTGACGCTGAATCTGATTCTGAATTCAGAATTTCATAATTTTAATCACAGGCGTATCATACGCAAGGAGTTAAGGGTAAAAATAACCTCATTTTCTAAATGGTAATTTTTTTGACATTTTGATTTCAGAATATGGTAATTCAGAGATTTCTACGTAAAAATGGTCTCCTGGTACATCTCCATAGACCTAACAGTTTTCGAGAAAAATGCAAATTATTGAATCGATGCAGGCTATTGTAAATAAATAAATGTTCGTCTACATACATATTTAGTAAGTGTGCTGTGAAAAACAATTGCAATAATTGATGAACAACTTGAGATAATATGTTAGGAAAACAATTGAAAAAATGTTGGTATGCCAACGAATGACGAAGATTGTGTTCAACTTCGGTACTTGAATGAGCAGATTATCGAAGCAAAAGAAATGACTCTACGAGCATTGCAAGCAGCAATCTCCTCAGTTATGGACAGTATAAATTATATTTTGCCAAACAACATAATGAATTGAGAATCGAATTGAAAAGGGAGCAAGTTCAGATTGATAAAGATTCCCTTATGAAACAACTTGATGGATTGAAAATTCGACTCACCAAACTCACTAGAACTCAAGAACAAATAATTCAAGATTTTAAAGAAGTGAGAAGATTGGAACGTTTGGAATATTGACAACATACTGATTATATTGCAAGGTTCATTGAAATACATGTAACTTAACCACCAAAATTAACCACCATAAATGTGATTAATTTCGAATTATCCTTCTAATGAAGTTTGACTATCTATGTATGTAATTCCAGGAGAGTTATTGTGGAATGATCTGTTGAGAAATAAATAATCAATTAAAAAGAGTATTGGAAAATATAGTACTGAAAATGATCTATTGAAAATATGATTCATATTGTGGAAAGTTTGGGATGTGAAAACAAATCAAAAAATATTCAAGATGATCTATTAAAAAATAATCAATTGAAAAAATAATGTATAATATGTATAATGTAAAATAATATATTGAAATAAATAAAAAATATCGAAACATGATTTAGAATGTGACTATTTGAGACAGTCAGAAAATTTTGAAAGGATTGCCTCTTGTTCTTTTTTTCTTTTGTGAGTCTTCCCTATCATTGAATCGACTGGAGGTTGGACAGGCAGAATTCTGATTTGGGTTTTGCACTCTCGAATTCTTCCCGCAACGCTTCGGTTTCTTCGAGGAGAGACGCTAGTTTTTCCTGCTGTTTTCTTATGGCAAGCTCGAGAGCTTTGGCATTCTCTTCTTTCTCCGCTGTCTTCTTCATCACCTCCACCATCCGTTTTTTGTATGATGCACTGTCACATTGGTATTGTTGAATATCCGCGTGGTAAATCACCAAGTCATCATCACATTTTCTCATGACCATGCGGACACTATTTACTCTCACCTCAAATGCTCATCAATTTCGGTTGCTGTTTCTCGACTTTTTTCGGACGAGATGTTGATGATTTGCCCAAAGCATTCGCCAATATTGGGAATTGATCTCGAGACCTCGATGTTTTCAATAGCACATTGGAATGTACTGTAGATCCTGAGTCCTTCTTCTTCCTCCCTTGCTTACTTGGTTTCACTCCATCCTCGTCAACGAAAGCTTTCCTTTTCATCGGGCTCCTTCCTTTTTTTCGTTGAATGTTTTGTAATGATTGTTGAAAGGGCCCTTGGCCGTTCCTGAACAACTTCGGCGACTGGTGGGGTGACTCCAACATTTGGTGTGGTGACTCCAACTTCATCGGCAACGGATGCCAATGACTGGTCCGGGATTAATGTTACTGTTTCTGTTGCTATTTGAAATTCTTCCAACAACGTGTCTGAATATTCTTGACTGATTTCAATGGGTGGTGAAGAAAGATCAATTCTATCCAATTTCCACGATGATTCCATGATGACTGTTTTCTTTTTTTTTACGAACGAATGGTGAAATTTCAGGTGTTGTAACTGACTGAAGATGTCTTGAATTGAATGATTCTTCGTCTGAGTTTTGTGAAGAAACCTAGCACACCCTCTCTTTACCAACATTATACTCGAACACACATATACCCTTCTCTCTCACACTAAAACACTCGGTATAATACAGCTCATTTAAATTCTTTAGTATAGTCGAAACTTCCACTATGAGTTTTTTCTACCTACATCTTTCAGACACCTGCCCAAACGAGATTATCTATTAGTAGATTGGTCAATGATATAACTGAACGGGGTGGTAGGGCTTGTGACTTTCTACAAGGAAACATCAACATGTTTCATTCATTCGTAAAGAAATCTTATACCCCTACTCTTTACCAACGTAATACTCTAGAACACACATACATAGACCCTTCTTTCTCACACTTACACATAATTTTCAACATCCACCCTCCTTCCTTGTTGAATATTGACATAACGATGCCCCTTTTTCTACCTGCACTTCTCAACCACGAATAAAAACAACGTTTTGAAGAATTTTCTATGGTTAAAAGATTTTTTTGATGTGGTCTAGTCCACAAACATGACATTGAGATTGATTTGTTGGTATACGACGACAAAGAATCTCACATAAACTTCAAGAAATCGGTTGGTTGAACATAGAGAAAAGAAGAGTATTTCACGCTATTCGTCTTTTCCATAAAATAATCGTAACAATAGAGCATTCATATCTGCATAGAAAAATTACATATAATACAGATATGTACAATTGAATATTAGATATAAAAATATGGTAGCAGTGCCAAAATTCAAAACTGAAATGTTCAGGCGATCTTTTAGAAACCAAATTTCTCAAAAATATAATTCTATTCCCACCTTTCTTCAAAACTGAATTCGAAAAAACTATGTGTTCGACTGTGATGTATTTATTTGTGTTCAAATTGTAGGCGATAATCATGTAAAACAATCACATGTTTTTTTTTTTTTTTGGGTGGAGTGTAAGAACATTTTCTAAGATGCATAGCATTGCAGCAATGAATTTCGCCCTTTATTTCTTATTTGAATTTCATGAAATAATGAAGACGATATTTTTATTATTATTATAATTATTGACAGACCAAGTACTCGCACTAACTAACTATGTGGAAACTGGCTTTCAAAAGCAACTAAAAATATCTACTGCTTTCATAGACCTGTCAGCGGCATACGACACTGTGTGGCGACAAGGAGTTATATATAAATTAATACGAGCTATCCCATGCAGAAAGATGGCTGATGTTATCAATGCCATGCTATCCAATAGATCTTTTCAAGTCATTATGGGCGACAAGACCAGTACAAAAATTAAACTGAATAATGGCCTTCCACAAGGATCGGTGCTTGCTCCCCTGCTCTTTAATCTTTACATAGCAGACATGCCCAGAACTACATCAAAGAAGTTCGGCTACGCAGATGACTGGGCGCTCGCTACAAGCCATAAGGAGTTTGAGATAACTGAGCAAATACTAACAAACGACTTGGCTACCCTTGGGAGATATTTTCGCGACTGGAGATTGCAGCCCAGTGCCGCAAAGACGGAAGTATCGTGCTTCCACCTAAACAATAGGATGGCCAACTACCAACTTGAAATCAACTTTGAAGGCAGACTTCTCAGTCACAATATGCACCCGAAATATTTGGGTGTCATACTCGACAGAACGCTAAGCTTCAAAGAACACCTTATGAAGACAGCTGCAAAACTCAGAACCCGAAATAATATCCTGCAAAAGCTATGCGGCACTACATGGGGTTCCACAGCGCCCACCCTCAGATCGACAGCACTTGGTTTAGTGTACCCCGTCGCGGAATACTGTGCACCGGTGTGGATCAACAGCCCACACACCAAACGTGTTGAAGCCCAACTCAATCAGGCTATGCGTACTATATCAGGCACAATCAAGGCCACGCCCACTTATTGGCTACCCACACTGAGCCACATAGCTCCTCCACAAATTCGCCGGGAACATGCTCTGGTCAGGGAGTATGTAAAAATTAACGCCGATCCTGTGCTTCGCTCACACGTCGGATTAATCGGCAGGACCATAAATAGGCTTCGCTCACGAAAACCCCCTCTAAGAACGGCAGAAACCCTTATCGAAGAAAACTTCAACATAATTGAGCGGTGGAAAGAAGAGTGGGAGAAGAATGCCACACCTGCCAACCGGGATATGCCATGCGTCACAAGCAAGCCAGAGGGATTTGATCAACCAAGACGAATCTGGACAACACTAAACAGAATAAGGACGAACTGCGGTAGGTGCTCCGACTCACTTTTCAGGTGGGGAAAAATACCTTCTCCAAATTGTGACTGCGGCGATGAAAGACAGACTATCAAACACATGGTAGAGGACTGTCCAATTAGCTCCTACAGTGGCAACCCATCCGATTTCCTGATTGCGACAAGAGAGTCAATAGAATATATTTGTAACCTTGGTGTTTGTTTGTGATACTTTTTGTTATATACTTACCTGTGATGTAGCCATACGCTAAATAAATATTATAATTATTTTTTTATTATAAATTATGTACCACAATGGAACTTTATTGTGCAGTTTGGAATATATATAGTATTTTTTATAGATGACTAGTATTTTAGTGTGAGATAATTCATTATTTTGTAATACGAAACTTTAGCATCCTATATTCAGATTGAAATTTGGTGCCTAATGAATTAGAAGAAATCACCATATCAGTATGATATCAGATGCAGAATTTCTTTCGGAATTAAAGTTTGTTCATCACTTTCATTATTTCACATCAACATAACAATTCCTCATGGATATTATCACACAACATTCATGTACGCTATGAAAAGTTACATGAATATTAAAAAATTCTTCTTGAATACATCATCTGTCACTATTATCTTCTTCTGAAGAATTCGTGAGAAAAATAAGTTTTTCATTCTTCAAATTCGAAATGAATAATATTGGGTATGCCTATGCGATACTGGTTTCCTCGGCATAATACAGATCATTGAATTCTATAGTATAGTCGAAACTTCTGCGATGAGTGG
Source organism: Plagiodera versicolora (assembly GCA_037013635.1). Taxonomy (NCBI): domain Eukaryota; kingdom Metazoa; phylum Arthropoda; class Insecta; order Coleoptera; family Chrysomelidae; genus Plagiodera; species Plagiodera versicolora. The sequence continues at coordinate 1,219,319 of CM072991.1, read as the reverse complement.
TTTTCTACCTACATCTTTCAGACACGTGCCCAAACGAGATTATTTATGAGGAGATTTGGTCAATGCGGTATAACTGAATGGGGTGGTAGGGCATGTGACTTTTACCTGATCCACGACATCTAGGCATTCTTCGACATAATATACAACATTAGAATTATATTGCACAGTAGGAACAAATCCTATTGCATCTCTAAGTTATAGTCACACTTGAACTTCTCCAATGAATGTAATATTATTTTATTGATATATATGACTGCATGACATTTATACATAATATAAAGAGTCACACAATTACAATTTACAAAATGATAGAACAAAGTTTTTATTGATACAATGTTCATCACAATCTTCTTCTTCTAAAGAATTCATGAGGATAAGAAATCATACATTACATGTTTTAGACAGTACCAATATACATATTCCAAATACAGTGGTTCATTATAATTCACTTTTAACTTTACCAATATGAATAGCTACAAAATCTCCACTGAATATGGACACGTTTTTGAAATTCGGTCTTGCTATGTAAGCTTTGGCGTCTAAAATTCTTTGAATGTTTTTCCAATTTGTCAAAAGATTGATATCGCTTTTATTATTATCAACATTTTCGAGGGTCTTTCCATAGACACTGTTGTTCATCAATTTATATTGATTTTTTTGGACTTAGTTCTCGCATTATTTCTGAACATAGTATTCAAGTCGATATATTCTTCGAGCCATTGTGATTGATTGAATCTGAGAATCCTATGTATTTTTTTTATCATTCAAGTTAGGTACTAATTTGGATACTTTCGATTTTGACCCAGTTGGAATAATTGATTCTACTAAGAATGGTAACTCTGAATGAATACCATGTAAGTCTAGTGGGTAATGAACATCCACTTTCAACACGAAACCTACGGAACTATTACAAGTGATAGTCATAGTGAAAACCACTTGTTGGTAAGTTTAAACTCATACTATGCCCGTACAAGTTAGTAACATCAAGATACATTATATAGGATGTTGATTCTTTTGGATCGAAATTTGCTAAGAATTCATTATTTCTATCGCTACATTGACATACCCCACCACGGATACCTTTTTTTTTGAAAAATTCATCATACTTATATCTGCGTAAGTAATTCCAATTCTACTTTGGTATATTTCAACGTCGCGTCCCAAAAAAGTCCGGGTGAGGTATAATAATGAGCTGGGTCTAGTTTGTGAGTGTCCATACAAATATTACGAGAGTTGTTGAATATATCACACAAAAGTGAAACGTTGGATTTTAAATAGATATCTGAATAGCCACCCAATGTTTGACATGCAAACACATTCCACACTAACTTTGCTCTTTTATATTCTTCATCAGATATTTCTTGATCATTCGAATTGTCATAAAATTCTTCTCTTTCGATGGTGAAGTCACATTATCTAGTCGACTCAAATCATGAACGAAACTATATGGAAATGAACCACTCTTTCTCATCAATGAAAATTGTTCATTCTCTGAAAAGAACTCACGTGTCATGAACAGATGGCAATCATATCTGCTTAAGTTATAGAATATTATGGGAATAAAATACGGAATCTTGAAATTCAGATTACACATCGAATGTGCGGCGCGGTATCTCTTTTTTTTTTTCGGTCAAATGACATTGATCTTTGACCTTGACATGCCCAAAGTTCGAATTTACTTTGGCTAATATTACATATTGTGGCATTGGCATATTCGAGCTCTTCTTCAACACAAAATTTTTGCATTGGAACGATACGTTTCAAATATTCATTATAAATAACAATCAAGTCATTTTCTAGTTTCGATATGAATATTTCAGCAGAATCTTCTCCTCTATACATTACAATCTTTGTGACAGTATCTTCAAATGAATATTCGATTATGTATGCGAATGAGTATGCATCATGTTTGAAAGTTTTATTTGTGGATAATTGATGTTCAGTTGAAAATTCTTTTTTCTCGAAGTATATCAAACAACCATCACAAAAAATAATATTCAATAATAATACTAATCTGGATAAATCTTCAATCTAACAATAATGGTCATTACAGCAATAACCTGTGAAATATAATAGATTGATATGTTTATTGAAACTATTTTGAGAATAATGGAGTGGTCCAATGATTTCATATTTCAGTTTATCCCCATCATAAAATTTATCGAGACCGTGAACATTGATTGAACATGTATTCATTACCTCAAACTTTGACACCTCGCGCAATTTTAGTGGGAATTCAATTCTTTTCAGATCTAGTACGGTAGAGAAATGTGGATATGATAACACACTATTACTTTGATATGATACTGGATACAATGCCGAGGTGACTGCCCATGCGAAACAATACTGATCTTCATTGACCACATTCACAACAGCTCTATTCTTTTCGATGAATTGTGGTAGTTTAACAAAAGAAAATCCCCTTAGTGGACTATACTTATAGACATTCACCTCTAGTAATGAGATTTTCTCCAAAGCCCAACCTGCAAATTGAGAAATATTATTCATTATTTGTATGAGAAACAATTCAATAAGTGAACTCACCAGAATCTCGTTCTTCGAACTCTGTTGTTCATCTTTCAACATCATGAATATATCTTCTAAGTTATCAAAGTATTGTTTGAGGCATTGAATGATTTTACATCAACTAGATCTCGAGTTTGATAAATATATCTACCAAATACTTCCATATTAACATTGAAGATAGTGTGGCAGTTCAGATTGGATATATTCAATGACTATAAATATGATCAAAAGAAAGAATATTGTTATTCTATTCTCATCATGGAGTGTATTATTTTTTCACTATGGAATAATAAAAAGATGAAATAAATTCGAGTTTTTTATTCATATTTTATATTATACAGCTTAGTTATAACAATTTTCATCATTAAATAGGTTGGATAAATTGCGAATATCCATTGGTAGATATGTAATCAATTGAAACAAAAATTTACGTAAACCAACTTCGATTATCTGCTCACAAAATTGTTCTAAATTCAGACTCCCATATATAAACTTATTACATATGCCGGACCCTTCTTCATATTTTAAATGAAGTTGAATGCACTTCTGGATGGCGTCAGCATCATAACAAGTATCCATGTTATAATTGATGGCATGTAGAGCGTCGAAACTCAAATCATTGAATTCACATCTTAACCTATCAATAGCAGTTTTCAAGTCTTGTGCGTGTGGCCATCCTTGTTGGGAGTAGAGCATCCACATATTGATATCTGTAATATTATCAAAGAGAAAATATAATTAGTTATTATAATAAAAATATATTTGAATACTTACACATGGAACTATAGTAAATTGAATTCCATTAAAGATCGAGTTTTTGCTCCATCATAATGGGGAGCACTTTCCCCTAGATATTTCAGAGTGAAATTATTATCCCAAGAATTCATTTCACTTATAATATCATCTGTAAGTCGATCAGCTACACGTTTTGGTAACCATGATTTGAATTCAGTGTCATCATCTGATAATGACACTATGACGGATCTTCCATATCTTGTGAATATTACAGTTACTTTTACAAGTCGATAAGATTTATTAATAGTCAACGTTGATAATCGTATTGTTTGTAATTCTTGGGATGTTTGATTAATCAGACTATTGAGTTTATTCACATCGAATTTAGCAGTAGACATTTCGAAAAAAATATTTGAAAATTATTTTACCTAATAGCACTGTGTGTGTGATGAAACTCAAAGAAGTGTAGTTCCAAGTACAAGGGTCTCATGCTTTTATAATGATACAAGAGTAGATGGGAACCATTGTGACACCCCCTCAACCATTTTTCATTCAGCTCAAGGTTTTATTCCACTATACATCGAGTCAGTCAACAATATCTACATTGACTCCAATGAATAGTATGGTCCGTGACGATTGCTATGGTAGCCGAAATATATGTGAGTTTCAGGGTCGAGAGAAAAAAAAAATTGTAATTCTGTTCAAGAATTACGATACCATTCCCCATTTCTTTCCTTCAGCTCTAGATTTCATGTTAGTAGACATCGAGGCAATCTAAATGCTAATCATCAATTCATTCGGATACATAGAATACAATGATGGTCTCCGTGATGACAGGTGCGGTAGATAGCCGACAAAGACTGTTATCAAGGTAAATATCTCACCACCTTTTTAGACAGAGGATGTGGTCCTAACGACTGCTACGAAAACAGAAACATGTTAGTGAAGGAATATGATGACATTTATGATGATTTAAACCACTTTTAAGCCAACTCAACCCTCTCATGTTTTATCATTCTGTCCAAGAATTACGATACCATTCCCCATTTATTTCCTTCAGCTCTAGATTTCATTTTGGTACACATCGAGTCGAGGTCATCTAAATGCTAATCATCAATTCATTCGGATACATATAGAATACAATGATGGTCTCCGTGATGACAGGTGCGGTAGCAGCCGACACAGACTGTTATCAAGGTAAAGATCTCACCACCTATTCAGTTAGAGGGTGTGGTCCTAACGACTGCTAGAGAAACAGAAACATTTCAGTGAAGGAATAATGATTTGAACCACTTTAAAGTCAACTCAGCCCTTTCATGTTATCCGAACGGCAATAACTTAGCCTTGGGCGAGTGTAGTCTCGCGATATTTCCCAACATAGAAGAGTCTCATGTTTTCATGAAAGTAACAAGGTCAAGAATTGTCATTCTTTTGAATTGAGTAGTGGAGCCATTGTGATAGCCGCCCCCCCCCCACTATTTTCTCATTCAGCTCATCATCTATTCAGTCGGATAATACATCGAAAACCGAATTACATTAGTAAAGAAATTTATACACTTTCAAGTCAACTCAACCCTTTCAAGTTATCCGAACAGGAATAACTTGAAACCTTGAGCGCATGTAGTCTCGGGTGATTCAAATTGTAATTGCGCGATAATCACCATTCTAATGACCTTCAGAGGTTTTGGAATCGACCAATGGGCATCATCCGAGCGAGAAAACTTTTAACCTTGGCTGGTTGTAGCTTCGGGTAAACAGAATAGTAATTGCGACAATTGCCCTTCTGATGACCTTTAGAGGCTCCAGAACCGGCCATGACCTTTAGAGGCTCCAGAACCGGCCAATTTCCACTACTGTGATCATAACTAACAAACTGTACTAGATAGGTATAGGGAAAGTATACCCAATTGGAATGGAAAATGTAATATCTTTTCGAATAAGTGATAATATATAGGGTGTTCCATTTAAAAAAACGGAGTTTCAATCATTTTCATGAGTGCCCCGATGACACTCACTTCTGAGCCTCCCTGTATGCTGAAACTGCAGCTATAACCCAAATTGCAATATTTTGTGAATTTGCATTGGGAAAAAATTTATATTTTTCAATGGTCAGGTTTTACAGAAAAAATTGACAAAATAATTTTTATCTCGGAAATCGTCACAGATAGGTATAGGGAATTATGTGGGAAAGTTGTGAGGAATCTCATGAGGATTCCAAAAATGATATAATATACGGGGTGTTCCATTCGAAAGAACAAAGTAGCTACTACTTTCTGAAACGAGCGGCAACACTGTATTGATGAAAATATTTTAGACGGATAGAGCAAGTTTGATTATCCACGCTCACAAATTTTTGAAATGATCTGTCTTTTTGTTCTCCAGATACGTCTAATGTTCCATCCACTGTGAAACACCCGATATATCGCATGTCCGTCATCGTTGTGAAGTGAACGATGCCAAATTGTTTGGAGCGAATCCCTTCAATCGTTTGTTTACATACGAATTTTTCTTTTATCGCGATTCTTTAAAATTGTTCTATTGAGAGCTTAATATCATCGTATTATCATCAAGATGTCGAGAGGATTGAGTGGAGATGCCCAGAAAATGGTTGCATCTTTATTAGAACATTTTAAACACGAAATGGATAACAAGAGCCCCTTACTGCTTTCATTGGATTTTATTCGAAAGGTAAGTAAAGAATCTTTATGAATATTTATTCACCACGATCTCACAATGGTTCAATAGTTTTTATGAAATATGATTATATACCCAAGTTTTTATTCGGAGTTAATTCGGAGCATCGCTGAAAAAGTGAAAAACATGTGGCATCACGGCTAAATCTGGCAACGCGTCACAGGTATCAACCCAGCTGAAATAGACTATATTACAGACTAATTTAACTATTAATTTCAATAGGTAGTTTGTTGTATTTTAGTTCATTGTTGTTTTTTTATTGTTTTCAATCAAATAGGTATTATAATATATGTCAATGTGTTTTTGAATATAGAAAATATTCATCTAGAATAAATGGGAAAAATATTAACGATCACAAAATTTTAGAGGGCGGGAAGTGAGGGTAGGAAGTAGAGGTAGGTAATATGGTACTTCCAAACTCTCAGTGTCGTAAGTAATGACAGCATTACATATATGGTTGTAAATAATAGTATATTACGAACCAAGGCGGAAAGTGTTTCATTACTGTCGAGAGATTAGCTAGTTAAATATTTTATGCTATTTTTCAAATTATGAATTTCTAGAAATATTTGTCATTTATTACACCCCTTAAAAGCTGAAGGGGAAGGGGTGGTTGTGAGCTGCTAGTATCTCTGGCCTTTCAATCAACCGACTATAATATTTATTTATTTCTGCGGAATCAACTCCATTACATGAAAAAAATATGTATATATATAAAATGTATAAAAATAAAAACGAATATGTAGCAAACATATAGATAATCTCACTCAACACAAAACAATTATAAAGTAATATATAGTAAATAAATAACAGAAATAAGAAGTTTTAGTGGGTACTGATATCAGGCGTGCTTTAAATGTGTAAAATCGGGCACCAATAAAAAAATAGTAATGCAACGTTTCTATTTACTAAAACACTGGGTTCGATTTATATACACTTTCATTTCCACTGATACGATTTATTTACAAAGCGACTATAAGCTCAATTATCAACTGATTCCCTGCGCCTCTGTCCGCGAACCTTTACGCTCCTCCAGAAGTTTCCTGGCGGCACTCGAACATTTCAGACCTCGCATCTCGAAACGTTCATGATCCACGTCACCTGGAGTGGGCGTGGCCAAGCCATAGGCGTATCATTTCGTTACACTGCTCCCTCCTTAGTGTGGATTTATGCAGCACAAAATAACAAATATCAAATAACAAATATCACGTAACAAATAACAAGTATAGGTTGAAGTTCTTATTTTTCAATGACAGTGTTCATGCAGCCAAGTATCAAATATCAAATAACAAATAACAAATAAGAAGTTGGTCAACTTCAACTTTCTACGTTAATTGAACGCGATTTTCTTATTGTGCGCAACCAGTACGCAGGTGACTTTGATTGGTCTGTCCAGAGAAGAAATAACCTAACCCTAACTTCTGTCAAAACAAACTATATTTTGTGTCTGCTCTTATCGACGGTTTTGTTTGGAACAAATATATTTTTTTTAAATGGAATTTTTCGAAATATAACAGAATTTTAAAAAGTGTGTTGAGGTTCGGATCATTCTAATTTCAAATGGCTTGTGCGCCTGCGTACGATTTTGTGCTAATTGTTATTTGGTGTTCATGAATGGTAACATTTTCACTACTTGTTATTTGTTATTTGTTACGTGATATTTGTTATTTGATATTTGTTATTTTGTGCTGCATAAATCCACACTTAGTTCTGATCGCCCCGATCAGAAATTCTCCATGTGGCAACCCCTGACGTCGGCTCTTGATGGCGAAAGCTACATGTGTATCCGGCCGGCCGGCCGGCCCTGCAGAACCCTCGGAGAAAGAAATAACAGTCGATCGTCTTTGAGGTACATACTCTTTTCGGGTTAAAAAAGCACACCGTGATATGTATGCCTGTGTCTCGGAAAATGACTCATGCTCATGCTCCTCATGATCTTCCAGTCCAGGTTTTCCAACCCATGGCCTATTTTGGGTAGAGCCAATTTCTTTATGTCATAATGGCAGACGACTTTCCTTAGGTCTACTAACGCGTACCATATATTCTTGTAGGTATTGCTCTTTCTATCGATAATTTCTTAGTTATTAGGTAGAATAAGGATCGGTTGCCATCTTCTAGTCGTAGTGCTCTTCCTACTCTGGGCATTTGATCTCGCAATTCATCCAGGCGGCGAAACTTCTTCTTGCGAAAGACTGTTGCAATTCCTTTGCTCATTCGGAGATCTTGAGCGACGCAATGTGCAATCAAGAGCATGCCACGTATAATTGTCCGTGTGAAAAACATGGTGTTCTTAAATCTAATCCACAAACAGACATCGTTTGACCTTGGGATTTGTTGATAGTCGCAGTAGTTGCAAATGCCAATCTAATCGGAAACTGAATACGTTTGAATTGAATTGGCACATCTGTAGGTATAATAGGAATCCGTGGTATGAGTATATTTTCATCTCTGAACTTGTGACACCTGTAGACATCTGGCGGGGATAACTAATTAAACGACGATTGATCAGTTTTCGACCGGAGCACAGTGAGTGGTCCAGAAGCCCAATTTCCTGACCAAAACCTCAAAAATCAAAAGTTACCCAAAGAGGTAAAGTTTCATATTTTCCTCAACAGGTGGAATGAAAGTTTCATAATCCAAAAGATTAGGTCGATATATTCAATACTTGGCCGTGGGCACACACTCAAACTTGCCCGTTATCGCGCAACATGGGAAATGACGGCCCATGACCTGTTTCGTGCGCTTGACTAAAATTGTCATGAGAAACGCAGTTTTTTGTGAAAACGTTTGCGACAAAATGGAGGATATTCCTGAATGTATGTAGAATATTATTCTTCACTGCGGGAATCATTACGTGCATTTTTGCAGATGTTATTAAGAATGAAATGTCGGCACTCAGAATTGTTTTTTTTTCCATAATTTCTTTTATATATGTAGAGAATTAGTTATGATCCCAAGAGATCCTGAAAAAGTTGCAACGGTTTTACGCGTATAAAAGTATGTAGAATTCGTAACCGTTGGCATTACCTGCCCTTTCTTGCCCCCTTGGTTTGAAAACCGCACTGTTTGGAGCAGTGTTGGTGCATTCGTGCGTCAGATGACAGAGCACTCAGTTATAAAAAAATCGATTTTGGAGGCGACGACGCAGATGATGTACTTAATATTGATAATAATTCTGAAAATGAAAGCTGCGATGGAAGCTCTGATAGCGATTGATCTGTATTTGAGGAAATCATGTAGTTCAGCCAAGTAAAGAATAATGTTCCCCACACATATTGTGCTTGTAATAATTCTGCAATAATAAATTTGTCCTATTTATTTCGTAATGAATTTTTCCTATTCATTTTCGTAATCAGTGACCCAAAAAACATTTATAATATGAATTTCAGCACAAACTTATTATTTTTTGAAAATAATGTCTGCCATTTTGGATCCGCCATTTTGAATTTAGATTTTTTCTTCATTTTCGTAATCAGCGACCCAAAAAACACTTATAATATGAATTTCAGCGTAAACGTACTCTTTTTTGGAAAAAATGTCCGCCATTTTGGGTCCGCCATTTTGAGGTTTGATTTTTTTTTCTATTTTCGTAATCAGCGACCCAAAAAACTAAGAATCTGAAAATTTGAGAAAAATCCATAAACCTTTGAGGTTTTGGCCAGGAAATTGGGCTTTTGGACCACTGTGCGGAGAGGAAAAATGATTGAATTACTAAAATGGCTATTAAAAAATAAGGGTTGATCGTAGAAGGGTGAAAATTGATGATCATATGTATTTTTGTATGTCGTATCATAAAAAAATTGAAATTGAAAATTTTGTCTGAAAAAAAAAAGCCGATTCTCATAGATACCGGATTAGCACAAAAAATTTCATCGAAATCGGTCGAGCCGTTTTTGGCAACGAAAACTGTGACACGAGAATTTTATACAGGGTGTTAATTAAGTATGTTAACAAACGTTAACCACGAATAGTACTCCGAAAAATAGAAAGAAAATGTCATATGAACATGGGTCCGGAAATGCTTCCTAAGGGAGCTGAAGACGGTTTTCCCTCGATATTATCGAAACCGTTCATAACAAAATTACGAAAATGGGTGGGATGGGTAAACTTTCGACGCTAAATCTGATTCTGAATTCAGAATTTCATAATTTAAATCACAGGCGTATCATACGGAAGGAGTTAAGAGTAAAAATAACCCCATTTTCTAAATGGTGATTTTTTTGACATTTTGATTTCAGAATAATGGTAATTCAGAGATTTCTACGTAAAAATGGTCTCTTGGTACATCTCCATAGGCCTAACAGTTTTCGAGAAAAATGCAAATTATTGAATCGATGCAGGCTATTGTAAATAAATAAATGTTCGTCTACATACATATTTAGTTAGTGTGCTGTGAAAAACAATTGCAACAATTGCGTCGAAAGTTTACCCATCCCACCTAATTTCGTAATTTTGTTATGAACGGTTTCGATAATATCGAGGGAAAACCGTCTTCAGGGTGCCCCATGCAAAGGAGCGTAGCTCCCTTAGGAAGCATTTCCGGACCCATGTTCATATGACATTTTCTTTCTATTTTTCGGAGTACTATTCGTGGTTAAAGTTTGTTAACATACTCAATCAACACCCTGTATATTAGAAGATATATGTATGTACTCATATAGGATACACCACCACAACCACAGTAAAACTCAACTGCTCAACAATCGTTCGCACTTAAATGGAAGGCACTGCGAAAATGTAGGTAATACCCTAATTGTTAATTAGGTATAATGAAAATGTGAAAAACACACGCAGAATCCATAAGATATCCTGTGTTAATTGGGTTTTCAAGTCAAGTTAAGTAGTTCCTCAAAATATCAAGATACTTGACTTGATGAATCTCTACGCATAAGCTTCAGTCCATTTCGTGAAATAGTCCATGGCCACTAGGATGTACTTATTTCCAGCATATGTTACTGGAAATGGACCAGCAATGTCGATAGCTAATCTTTCCATTGGACTACCAACATTGTATTGTCTCATGGGCGCCCTATTCTTACCAACTGGACCATTGTCCGTTGCACACAACTCGCATTTCCGGCACCATCTTCGTACGTCTTCTTTACAGTTCACTCAATAGAACCGCTCTCGAACCTTCTGTAAAGTCTTCGTAATTCCAAAGTGTCCTCTAGAAGCACCATCGTCTAACTGACGCAATACCTCCGACAGTTTACTCCTAGGTACAACCAGTTGCAACCTGGACTCCGTACCATCTTTATTTTAAAATTTTCTGTACAGAAGATTATCTTTCAGTACCAGACAATCCCATTGGCTCCAATACGATTTTACTTCTGGGCTACATGCGCTAATATCTTGCCAGGACGGTCTTTCCTCTTGAAGCTTCCAACCCAAAACACGTTTCAGACACGGATCGTTCTCTTGAGCGACTCGTAGTTGTTGAGGTTGCCAATTATCACTTTCGATGGTAGTTCTTTGAATGTGACAAAGTCGTTCATCTAGCTTCGAACAATGGCTGCAATTCTCACTGCATGGTGGTCTTCTTGATAGAGCGTCCGCATTTCAATGGATTTTTTCTGCTCTGTGTTCGATATCATAATCATATTCCTGCAGCCGCTCTATCCACCTTGCAACTTGACCCTCTGGATTACGGAACTGCAGAAGCCATTTCAAAGCTGCGTGGTCGGTGCGAAGAAGGAACTTTCGGCCATACAAATATTTGTGAAAATGTTCACAGGCCTTCACTACGCCTAGGAGTTCTCCTGGTAACACAGTAGTTCCTCCCTGATTTAGACAAGACTTTACTAACGTAGGCAATTACTTTTTCTTGTCCGTCTTGAAGCTGAGAAAGGACAGCTCCTATAGCAGTATTGCTTGCATCCGTGTCCAAAACAAATTTTCCATTCTCTCTGGGATAACTCATTATCGGTGCATTGGTAAGAGCTCCTTGTAGCTGTTCAAAAGCTCTTTGACATTCTGTATTCCCGAAGTATTCTCTGCCTCCTCCGTAAGCTTTGTTAAAGGTTTAACGATATGAGCAAATCCTTTGACGAAACGCCTGTTATACGTACACAGGCCAAGGAAACTTCTGATCTCATGTTTATCCTTTGGTACTGGACATCCTCGAATTGCTTCTATTTTCTCCGGATCGGCTGTTACACCATCACTAGATACGAATTGGCCTAAGTATCTAACTTCTCGCCGAAATATGTGACATTTCTTGGGGCTCAGCTTCAAGTTGGCTTCACGTAATCGTTGAAACACTTCCTTCAGATTCTTGGAATGGTCATCGAATGATCTTACAACTACGATTACGTCATCCAGGTACACTAAACATGTCTGCCATGTTAGCCCCCTGAAAACTGCCTCCATCAGCCTCTCAAATGTGGCAGGAGCATTGCATAGCACAAAAGGCATGACCGTGAATTGCCAAAGACCCGATCCTATCGAGAAAGCTGTTTTCTCCCGATCAGCAGGCTCCATTCCTACTCGCCAGTAGCCACTTTTCAAATCGAGGGTAGAGAACCAACGGGACCCGGATGGCTGATGTCTTATTGGCTGAGCATCCCCAGTATTCATTTTACGGGTCACGACCCTGGTTCTTCATTGTAATTTTCATCGATGGCAAACACATCTTGAAATTCTTCAAGCATGGCTCTTACTCGACGGGTCTGTTCTCTGTCCAGATCTTGACAAGTATTAATGACGGTGGCTACAAGCTCCTTTGAGTTCTTAGATTTCGGTGGTTTGTCGGTTGTAGTCACACAGCGGATCGACGAAACAGGAACACACTGTCCTACCACAGTTCTTCGGCTCAGCCCGATGGGAGTTTCCTTCACATTCATAACTCTAACAGGAATTACATCTCCAACGCTCACTAGAGCTTTCGCAGTCAAGAACTCATTATTGCCCACTTCTTCGACCATCCTCAGACTTCCTTTCCTCCTCGAGACTGGTCATTAGAATTTTCTCACTATGGCCGGGTATAGTTACATCACTAGTAGTTAGTAGGCGGACTACATCTTCTTTGTCTTCACGAAAAGGGAGTTCCTCACCTTCGAACTTGAGAACTCCTCTGTGTACGTCCAATACGGCTCCAAGTTTCCTCAAAAGGTCCATACCCAAGATTAACTGGTCAGAAATCCCAACGACCAGTATGTTGTGCTTGATAGTGGTCTTACCAATGGAGACAGGAACATTAACTTCGCCATAGACTTTTATCCTTTCACCGTTCGCCGTTCTGAGGTGTGCTGTTGCTGGCGACATTCTGGAATGATCTCTCACTATTTCCGGTCGTGCAATAGTTCTTGTTGCACCAGTGTCTATCAAGAACAACTCATTCTCTCCGTCAATCCGACCATCAACATACAGGCTATGGGCTCCACCAGAAGATGTTACGTTGACGGTAACTACAGGGGCTTTAATTCTCAAGGTCTACGATCGCCCCCTCATGTCGACCTGTTTTAGTTTTCCGACTGCTGTATGGGTTTCTGGCAATTGCGTCGGAGATGACCAAGTTCGCCACAATTCCAGCATCTGGGATCTCGTTTCTTGGGCATCGTCTTCTGGATAATTTTCCGAACCATTTCTTCCAGATCATTTTCTTCATCTTTCTCGCCAATGGTTCTAACTTGATGACCTTTGGGAGTTTGATTGTCCGTTTCATGCTCCAAAGCAATAGCAAGTGCTCCATCGAATACTTTCGGTCTGGCCAATCGTAGAGCTTTCTGTATTTCGCTCTCTCAATCCATTATTGACGAATATGTCAACCACTATTTCTTCCAATATGTTATCTGAAGCTTCAGGGTAGGCTAGACGCACCATTCGAGCAATATCTGTTTCAAATTCCTGCAAGCTTTCACTTGCACGTTGGATTCGGCTGCGTAGTTGTGCTTTGTAAACCTGTTGCAGATGGGCATCCCCATAGCGTTTCTCAAGTCGGGTGAACAGGTTTGATAACATTTTTCTTGGCCCTTCGGAATCGATCTTAAAATATCTGCAGCATCGCCTCTTAGAGCCGCGGTCAAGGAAACGGCTTTTTCTTCTTGGGTCCATTTATTGGCTGTAGCAATGGCTTCAAATTGTCTGAGGTATACGGACCAAGATGACTTCCCATCAAACGGAGGCAATTTGAATCTCAAATGATGCTTTGTTTCTTCTCTTGTCCATTCCTCTTAAACTTCCTGACCTGTACTTACTGCGGTTTTATCCATATCAGTAGTTGGTACTTGTACTCAATCAATCATCGTTTATTCACACAAAATATGACAATAACAATAACAAGACGACATTATGTAAATAAACAGTAGAAAACCCACAGAAGCAACAAATGCTGCTTGTTCGTGGTGCAAAGTATGAATTACGTTTGACGAACTATTATTGGAAATAATTAATAATTTTGGAATATAAATCTAGGTACAATAATTCAAGAGTGTAAAATACGTATATACAAAATAATCAAAATAAATAAATAGATATAATACTAAATGAAATAACTCAGAAGATAAACAATCACAAAAACTTCGGAGACGTATATCTAATATATAAAATTCTCGTGTCACAGTTTTCGTTGCCAAACTCCTCCGAAACGGCTCGACCGATTTCGATGAAATTTTTTGTGCTTATCCGGTATCTATGAGAATCGGCCAACATCTATTTTTCATCCCCCTAAATGTTAGGGGTAGTCCACCCCTAATTTTTATTTTTTATATTTTTTATACAAAATTTTCAATTTCGATTTCTTTATGATACGACATACAAAAATACATACGATCCTCAATTTTCACCCTTCTACGATCAACCCTTATTTTTTAATGGCCATTTTAGTAATTTAATCATTTTTCCTCTCTGCACAATGGTCCAAAAGCCTAATTTCCTGGCTAAAACCTCAAAGGTTAATGGATTATTCTCAAATTTTCAGATTCATAGTTTTTTGGGTCGCTGATTACGAAAATGGAAAAAAAATCAAAATTCAAAATGGCGGACCCAAAATGGCGGACATTTTTTCCAAAAAATAGTACGTTTACGCTGAAATTCATATTATAAGTGTTTTTTGGGTCGCTGATTACGAAAATGAAGAAAAAATCTGAATTCAAAATGGCGGATCCAAAATGGCGGACATTTTTTCCTAAAAATAGTACGTTTACGCTGAAATTCATAAGTGTTTTTTGGGTCGCTGATTACGAAAATGAAGAAAAAATCAAAATTCGAAATGGCGGACCCAAAATGGCGGACATTTTTTCCAAAAAATAGTACGTTTACGCTGAAATTCATATTATAAGTGTTTTTTGGGTCGCTGATTACGAAAATGAAGAAAAAATCTAAATTCAAAATGGCGGATCCAAAATGGCGGACATTTTTTCCTAAAAATAGTACGTTTACGCTAAAATTCATAATATAAGTGTTTTTTGGGTCACTGATTACGAAAATGAATAGGAAAAATTTATTACGAAATAAATAGGAAAAATTTATTATTGCAGAATTATTACAAGCACAATATGTGTGGGAACATTATTCTTTACTTGGCTGAACTACATGATTTCCTCAAATACAGACCAATCGCTTCCAGTGACAGTGCTCTGTCATCTGACGCACGAATGCACCAACACTGCTCCAAACAGTACGGTTATTAAACCTAGGGGGCAAGAAAGGGCAGGTTATGCCAACGGTTACGAATTCTACATACTTTTATACGCGAGTTACGAACACCACTACAATGGGCCACCTTGTTACCACCTACGTAATAATAAGATGACGAAGCCAGCCATGAATGAACAATACCATATCTGTTTTATTCATAGTATTGCATTTTGTTTAGTGTGCATTTTAGGTTACTTGTGAAATGTAATTAATTATTGAGAGAAGTCTATATTGTCACAAACACCACAATGCATGGTCCAAGAATTATAATCACTCACTATATATAAACCAATCCATGTTCGACCTCAGGTGCGTTTGAACCAACATGACCCGAATGTGAGTTAATTCAAGTTCACGAGTTCATTACCACACATATTGTTACAATACGCAAAATAATCACGTTGAACTCACTAGGGCATGTTCGCATAACAATCAGAATGAATATAAGTAATTGAAGACATAGTCTTAGGAGATGCTTGACTTAGTCTTCAGAGAGTCCTGAGTTAGTCTAGAAGGGTAGGTAGGCGTCCGAAGGCCTAGTTCGGACGCCTATGCTACAATTCTTCTTGATTACTCTCATTGCTCCTGAAGACTGGGTTTCCAGTATTATTGTATATTAGGGGTAAGCAATTGTATTTTCTCATTTGTTCTTGTTTGTATCATTTAATATTTCTTGAAGGATGTACCATCAAAATTATTAATAAATTATATGTTTCTTTGGTATTTCACTCTGTGATTAAAATAGTTAAATTTGTATTTCCTGAGTACGACCCAAGCGACAGGGGTGACCCCCAAAACACCCCCTGTACGCGACATATGGTGGAGGCGCCGTAGCTCAATCCTGTAGGTTAATTCTTCATAATTAACCTAACTTTCAAGAAATTATAATGCTGATAATGTTGTTATTTTTGTTCATTTATTTGACATTGAAAACTTAATCAGATTTTTCGCTTATGTGATTTTGATGGTACAACAAAAAAAATATTCAGTAATATTTATCAATTCATAATTAACGCTTTTGTTGTTGTAAAAGGGACGTCCCAAACATTCATTTTTTTTTCGAGTAATAATGTATCGAAATGCATTAAAAACAAAAAGAATAGCGCGAAGTGTATATGTTCATATTTTCACAATGATGAAACATGATTATACAGGGTGTTAATTAAGTATGTTAAAAAACTTCAACTACGAATAGAACTCCGAAAAATAGAAAGAAAATGTCATATGATAATGGGTCCGGAAATGCTTCCTAAGGGAGCTACGCTCCTTTGCATGGGGCACCCTGAAGACGGTTTTCCCTCGATATTATCGAAACCGTTCATAACAAAATTACGAAATTAGGCGGGATGGGTAAACTTTCGACGCTGAATCTGATTCTGAATTCAGAATTTCATAATTTTAATCACAGGCGTATCATACGGAAGGAGTTAAGGGTAAAAATAACCCCATTTTCTAAATGGTAATTTTTTTGACATTTTGATTTCAGAATATGGTAATTCAGATATTTCTACGTGAAAATGGTCTCCTGGTACATCTCCATAGGCCTAACAGTTTTCGAGAAAAATGCAAATTCTTGAATCGATGCAGGCTATTGTAAATAAATGAATGTTCGTCTACATACATATTTAGTTGGTGTGCTGTGAAAAACAATTGCAATAATTGATAAACAACTTGAGAACTGTCAGTTTATTAAGTAATTATTCGTTTTCGCTAAATAAGTTATTACAAAACATTTAGGTATTATTATTATTATTATTATGCAAAGGAGCGTAGCTCCCTTAGGAAGCATTTCCTGACCCATGTTCATATGACATTTTCTTTCTATTTTTCGGAGTACTATTCGTGGTTAAAGTTTGTTAACATACTTAATTAACACCCTGTATAGCAGATTTTTGTTAGGAGGTTGACCTACAATAGTAAATGAAATTGATAAACAAAGACATAGTCATGAGGATACAAACATTCAACAATATCCAACTCTTCTATCAAATAATATCAATATTTCTATTCGAGAATATTAGATTCAATAATGCAATTGTTCTTTACATGGTGAACGTCAGTCTATTTCAATGTTCAAAATGTTTTTAACTGAAAAATTAGAATACATGTATTAAATGTAGGAATTTACCCTTTATATGTACTTATGAATAGTCGCCAGTTCAATATTTCCATCGAGTATATAGATTATATTTCTGGTGTTGAAAGAGATATATAGTTTTTTTTTGTTAGAAAGTTCTTCAAAATTAATTCACGAGCTCACATTTCTGTCCATGCAAATGAAATGAAAAATAATAATAAGTGAAATAGGAAAAATGAGGAAATAATATTTGAAGTTGAAGTTTTATTGTTTTCGAGTCGAAAATAGTACCTTACTAATGATTGAAATGATTTTTCAAGAAACTTAATGATGAATGTACGTTTGTATGAAATGAAATATTGTCGATACCGAGGTAGCTTGAAGTTGATTTTTGACTAGGGAAGCATGAAAGATGCCAAAATAGTGAATGGTGAACGCTTACCCTAGGTTGAAGTATAGCACGGAGTAGTGCAATGAAGTGGTATTATATATTGAAGTATTATTATGAAACAACGTTCTGAGATAGTTTGTGAGGATTTTAACAGAATCAATGAAGTAAGGCACTATTTGAAAATTTTCGAATGAATTAAGGAAAGTAGGAAGCATATGAGATGCTAGAAGAAAATTTTATTCCTGATTTAACTTATACATTAACGAGAAGGACTATTTGGTTATTGTGTGATTTTCTAGTTGATAAAAAGTGAGTTCCTGAATTAAATACATTTCTTAAGTGAAGTTGAAGAATTGAACTGGTAGAATTTGATCAAATGAAAATATCTAATTGACAAAAAATAGGGTGAATTCAGATTCGAAGCGAAAGGAATTATTTTTTGAAAATTTGTTGAATTATTACAAAGAAATGAGGTGTGAATTGAAATTTAAAGTGGAAGGAATTATTTGTTGAATTAGACCATGACATTTATATGGAAAATATCTGTTTTGAAATATTGATTGTTGCTGTTTTTCTCTTTCTTATTTTTTTATGTAATGGTACACGCACAAACATGGCAATGACCCAAGAAGAAGACCCAGGATAATTACCGATAAGATGGCTGGAAGTAGGTGACGAATTGGTGATTAATGGCACACATTAGCAGATGGACGAGTACCGTTGGGCAGATTGTTTTCTTCACAAGAAGCCGTAAAACGTGAACAGCGTTTAGAAGAACCAAGGGCCACGAAGGTTTCCGCTGAAACAATAGGGGAGTCTGGAGGAAAGAGACACGAAGCAGAAAGTTACCCTTACATCCAGTGCACGACATATGTTGGGTCTATGAGGTAACAGGACATCACATCATAGGGAGCAGAAACCTATCCGAAAAACAGGGGTCAACCAGGGTCAAAAGAAGAATGTGTGTACCAGGGATGTAGGGAAATGATCATTAATTAGGCATTGCGAGATATTGTAAAACTATTAACGCTGGGGGCCAGCGTTTTCAAAGGGGAGGCAAATGTCACAAACACCACAATGCATGGTCCAAGAATTATAATCACTCACTATATATAAACCAATCCATGTTCGACCTCAGGTGCGTTTGAACCAACATGACCCGAATGTGAGTTAATTCAAGTTCACGAGTTCATTACCACACATATTGTTACAATACGCAAAATAATCACGTTGAACTCACTAGGGCATGTTCGCATAACAATCAGAATGAATATAAGTAATTGAAGACATAGTCTTAGGAGATGCTTGACTTAGTCTTCAGAGAGTCCTGAGTTAGTCTAGAAGGGTAGGTAGGCGTCCGAAGGCCTAGTTCGGACGCCTGTGCTACAATTCTTCTTGATTACTCTCATTGCTCCTGAAGACTGGGTTTCCAGTATTATTGTATATTAGGGGTAAGCAATTGTATTTTCTCATTTGTTCTTGTTTGTATCATTTAATATTTCTTGAAGGATGTACCATCAAAATTATTAATAAATTATATGTTTCTTTGGTATTTCACTCTGTGATTAAAATAGTTAAATTTGTATTTCCTGAGTACGACCCAAGCGACAGGGGTGACCCCCAAAACACCCCCTGTACGCGACAATATCCAACTTCGAGTAGACTCACTAGCTTGTAAGAAAGGTCCACAATAAAGTTTTTAAAAACTAGTTTTTCTAAACACAAAACGAAATTGGCGCAGTCGGTAGGATCCACAGAAGTGTTTCTATCGCAGAAATTCTTTTCGTACCAACGATTAATTTGTGGAACCGAAATTGGAAAAATTAGTAGACAGTGAGGGACAAACATCGCCCAACCCGTCGGAAAACCTACGTGGACACCAAGACTTCGAGAGGCAGCAAGAGGACAAAAATCGCCAAATCTGTCACTCCAGTCTTCCAGTGATTTCGAACAAAAATCGTCGGAACCTGGGCCTTAGGATTAAGAAGAAGCCTTAGGATTAAGAAGAAGCCTTAGGATTAAGAAGAAGCCTTAGGATTAAGAAGAAAACACCGTAGCCGTAAGAAACCCACACAAGAAGAACAGCATCGCAGATCCAAAGAAAGCTATGCTACCAATCATCATACTGTAAGTGCTCAAAATTCAAAATTCCCATCCAGAACCTTTCCTACAATATTCATAGTTGAAATCAATATTTCGTAAAATTTATGCCACTTTCGCCTGAAATACAACAAGTTATTGAAAGCTTTTCGAATATTAACTTAGATAACAACCCGACGAATATGACGAGCAACGTAAATGTTTCTCTAATGAGATATCAAGCCGATAACATCCCAACGTTTGATGGAAACCCAAAACAACTCCTCAGATTTTTTACTGTTTGCGAAAATTTCATCAAAAATTTTCAAAATCGTACTGATCCATCAGATGCAATTAATGTTTGTATAATTGATACAGTTTTGAGTAAATTGAAAGATCGTGCAGCTGATTTGATTTATAGCCGAAGTGAAATAAATTCATGGATTGAAATAAAAGCGCTATTATCATTGACATTCAGCGATCAAAGAAGCATTGATTGTTTGATTCAAGACTTAATATCTCTGAAACCACTTAAAAACGAGACACCTATCCAATTTGGCATGAGAATTCAAGACGCTAGAAGTCTTTTGTTTTCGAAATTAAGCTCAGAAATCAATGATGAAATGGAAAAGAGAATTAAAATTAAACATTACGACGAATTCGCATTAAAAACATTCATAAATGGATTACCATACAATCTTCAATTAGTCGTTAGATTGAGAAACCCTTCGAATATTGAGACAGCAATCGCAGTAGTTAGAGAGGAAGAAAATGTTGTCTATTTCAAATCAGGACAAAATACGAATTTACTGAATTCAACCTATAAACCACAATCTAATGTGAATCAATTTATACCAAGACCAAACATTTCTCAAAATGTACTGACTACGAGAATACCGCAAAATCAAAATTATACACCGAAATATTTTTCCCCAATTGTACCGAGTTTTTCACAATTTCAAACTCGTCCGATTTGGAGACCACCTATGTTTAACCAACAAAGTTTCAGAAATCACCCTGTAAGTAATAACTTTACAAGACCACTTCAAACTAATGTTTCACCTTATCCAAGATTTCAATTGCCACAACGCCAAAATAATAACGATCCGAGATCAAGTTCAATTATTAGAAACCAAAGCCAACATCAGAATCAAAGAAACGTATCTCAATTCAAACCAGAACCAATGGATACAAGTTCCGGTTATTCTAAAGTTAAACAAATATTCAATCATGATATTCAATCTGAACAACCTGATCATTCAGAAATTGAACAATATAAGTCGTTTGATTCATACAACGAAGAATCATATGTTTCAAATCCGCAAGAAGCATATTGTAGCGAACAAAATTATCAAGACTATTTATCTCAATATTATGATACACAAAACGAATGTTCTGACCAATTTAATAACGACACAATCTCAAATATCCAACCCACTAATGTTGATAATGACTATACAAATGAAAATGTAAATTTTTTCAAAGTCACGAATCAGAATATTCACAGATAATACAAATCAATACGCATAGATTAGATCTACCATATATTCAAATCCCTGAGATCGATGGATATTTTTTAATTGATACCGGTAGTACTAAATCTCTCATTGACCCAAAAATAGCCAATAAATATTTCAAACAATCCATAATCAAGGAAGATTTTTATATAAGAACTGCACATGCTTTAACAAGACATGATAAAATAATTAAAATACCTGCTTTCAAAATTTTTAATACAAACCAATAAATTAAATTTCACTTATTCAATTTTTCTGATAAATATGACGGACTAATAGGAGCTGATATTTTAACTCAACTCAATGCAAATATCAATTTTGGAACTAGACAGATCATTACGAAGAATGCTATGATACCAATAATATATCAAGAATCTCCAGAAATACCAAGGATAATATCTGATATTAACAAACAAGGCTTTGAAAATTTGAATTACTCTATAATAATTCCACCAAGATCACAAAAAATAGTAAAAATTCCAGTGAAACAAAAACAAGGAACAGCAATTATCGAACATCTAAGATTGGCAAGAAATGTAGAAATGCCGGTTGCATTAGTAACAATCGAAAATAATTTTGCTACAACAATAATTATCAATTCGAATGAAACCCCAATTGAAATAGAATTTGTCAAACCATTTGATGTCAAAAATGTCGACATTGCAGAAACGAATTTTGTAGAAAAAATGGAAGTCGATGAATTTCACGGTCTAGACACCTATGAAGATAACTTATTGAAACAAAATCTAAAAAACTTAAGAATTAACCATTGCAATAAAGAAGAAAAAGATGCAATTAAAAACCTTTGCATGAAATACCGAGATATTTTCTACTGTGAAAATATACCTTTAAGTTTTACAAACCTCGTTAAACATAAGATCAAAACGAAAGATGAAAATCCCATTTATACTAAAACGTATAGGTATCCAGAAATTCATAAAACGGAAGTTAAAACCCAAATAAAGAGTATGTTAGAACAAGGAATCATTCAAAATTCAAATTCGCCTTATTCTAGCCCAATTTGGATTGTACCTAAAAAACCTGATGCTTCAGGAAAGAAAAAATGGAGGTTAGTTATAGATTATAGGAAATTAAACGAAAAAACTATTGAAGACCGATACCCCCTACCAAACATATCTGATATACTTGATAAATTAGGAAAATCAATGTATTTCACTACCCTAGATTTAGCATCAGGATACCACCAAATAGAAGTCGATAAAGACGACATTTCAAAAACTGCTTTTTCCACCCAAAATAGACATTACGAATTCAGAAGAATGCCCTTTGGTTTGAAAAACGCCCCTTCCAAGAGTGATGGATAATATACTACGTGGATTACAAAATGAGACTTGCCTAGTATACTTAGATGATATTATCATTTTTTCCGTATCATTACAAGAACATATAATAAGATTAACACAAGTATTTGAAAGACTAAGAGAAGCAAATTTAAAGATACAAATGGATAAATCAGAATTTTTGAGAAAAGAAGTACAATATTTAGGTCATGTAATAACAGCAAACAGAGTACTTCCAAACCCAGATAAAATAAATGCAATCAAAAATGTCCCAATTCCTACAACTCAGAAAGAAATAAAAAGTTTTCTAGGATTGTTAGGTTATTACCGTAGATTTATAAACAACTTTGCCAAAATTACTAAGCCTATGACTATTTGTTTAAAAAAGAATGCTAAAGTCAATCATACTAATGAATTCATTGAGAGTTTCGAAATTTGTAAAAAGATTCTAAGTAATCCACCCGTACTACAATACCCAGACTTTGAACGTCAATTCATACTGACTACTGATGCAAGCAATTTTGCTATCGGAGCGGTACTCTCCCAAGGAGAAACACCCAATGATAAACCAGTGGCATACGCCTCGAGAACCTTGAATGAAACCGAAATAAAATATTCAACGATTGAAAAAGAATTACTAGCCATCGTTTGGGCTTGTAAATACTTTAGACCTTACCTTTATGGACGAAAATTTAAAATATACACAGATCATAGACCTTTAGTATGGTTATTTAGTTTAAAAGAGCCTAATAGTAAACTAGTGAGATGGAGATTACGATTGGAAGAATTCGATTATGAAATTATTTATAAAAAAGGAAAACATAACACCAACGCAGACGCTTTGTCTAGAATCCAAATAAACGCTTTAGAAAATGAAAGTATCATAAATAATCCTGGTGATTCAGACCAAGAAATTGTTGATTATATTTTATCTTTGGAAGAAAATATGCCCCAAACTTCAATCCAAAATATTGTTTCTAAACCATCAGAAAAAATTAAAATTCTACAAGACATTAGACTTGATCCACAAGAAACATGTCATTCTGATAACGACAACGACTCAGCTAGTGGAAATATCCCGATATTAGACGAAATAATAAACAACAAAGTACGACAAATGATAGTCACCCCAAACATTCATAATAAAATCATGATAAATAGATGCGATTACCAAAACCTTAAAATAATTGAAGCTAAAATTCCTAAAAACGAAGAACAAATCCTGAATTTTCTTAAAGAATATATGGGACCAGATATTAAATTTTGTATCTACTTTGAAGACGAATCATTATACTCACAGTTCAATAAAGTGTTTAAGAAATATTTTTATGAAAAGAATTTGAAATTAATAAGGTGTATGAAACGTGTAAATTTAGTAGGAGAAACTGAAGAACAAATAATGTTGATCAAACATCATCACGAAGGAAAATGTAATCACAGAAGAATCTTAGAAACGATAGAACATTTGAAAAGAAATTATTACTGGCCAACAATGAAAAAAGATATTACTAATTATATGAATGCTTGTGAATTATGTCAAACTGCGAAATATGCGAGAGGAAAACCATACTTTGCCCAAACTCTCACAGAAACCCCATCAAAACCATTCCAAATACTTCACATAGATGTTTTTCGATTCGAAACTAGAGATTACCTAACTATCTTTGATAAATTTTCAAAATTAGGACAAGCATTTGAATTAAAATCTAAAACAGCCACAGAAGTATGTAAAGCCCTAATGAAATATTTTAGTTTTTACGGTCTACCCGAAAAAGTGATAACAGACAACGGAAAAGAATTCAATAACATAACCGTAAAAGAACTATTGAAAGTTCATAAAATTAATGTGCATTTTGGTACGCCAATGCATCATGAAAGTAATTCTCCGGTAGAAAGATTCCATTCAACCTTACTAGAACATCTGAGATTATTACGATCACAACATAAAAATGATTTAGATATAATGGAATATGCAATTGTTGCTTACAATAGCTCAAT
Organism: Plagiodera versicolora; assembly: GCA_037013635.1. Lineage (NCBI taxonomy): Eukaryota > Metazoa > Arthropoda > Insecta > Coleoptera > Chrysomelidae > Plagiodera > Plagiodera versicolora. Next base: position 1,194,365 of record CM072991.1, on the reverse strand, counting down.
TCATTCATCCACAAAATTCACACCGTATGAACTTACCTTTGGACATACAAGTTCTAGAAACCCCGAAGATCTTTTAGAAACTACATTTTACACCGATTATGTAGCAAATCATAAAAATAAACTGAAAAGTATTTATGAAAAAGTCACAGAGAATTCAGAACGACATAAACAAAAAATAATTGACAAACATAATAAAAAGGGTCCAAGTCAATATCAATTTAAAATCGGACAAACAGTATATAAATCCCAAGATAAACGAAACAAAAAAGATAATAAATTTATAGGACCATTTGAAGTCATCGAAATCCTTGAACATAATAAAGTGAAAATAAAAAACAAAAATAATTATAAAGAAGAAAAAATCCATACTAAAGAATTAAGGAAACCTGTTTCTGTTACAGAATGACCATCTACATAGCAGAGGTACAACTAAAGGTTCCAATATTTAATGAAATCAAAGAGAACCCAGGACTATTTCCTTTTAAATTAGGAATGGCCCAAAACCAAGTAGATAAGTGGACTTTTATTGAGATATACGACCTTATAGACTTACACGAAGAATTTATTGCTTTGAAAACATCTTCTAGAAACTTAGAAAAAGCTTTTTATAATCATAATAATAGTAAAAGAAAATAAAGATGAATTTTTTAACTCATATCATATAATGAGTAACCTGGAAGAAAAGATTATGTCACAATTCACACAAATAGATCCCCTTATATATCAAAACCGAAGGAAAAAACGTGGTTTAATCAATGGATTAGGTTCTATAATAAAAACAATAACTGGTAATCTTGACGAAGAAGATGCTGAACGATATGATAAAATACTTGAAAATTTAAATAACAACCAAAACAAGATGAAAAATATTCTGAAAAATCAAATATCTATATTAGATGAATCTATAAGAAAATTTAATGAAAGTATTTCAACTTTGAGCCATAACCAATTGATTATACAAAGTAGAATAATGCAGATTGAATCTCAAATTAAACAAACAGAAATAATTGCGATGATTAGTTATAATTTCATTTTGATTGAAACAATCATTTCTCAAATTATTAATGAATATCAAATGATCATCCAAGTATTAGAGAGTCTTGAGGACGCTATAACATTTGCAAAACTGAACGTATTCCATAACTCAATTGTGAAACCAGAAGATCTACTCCAAGAAATAAAAGCAATGAAAGAATTGTTGCCAATTGATCGAAAATTACCATTCGAATCAAAAAGAGAAAATATATTATTATTTGAAAAAATAATGACTGTTAAAAGTTATTCAAAATTTGAAAAGATAATTTTCATTATCGAAATCCCATTAACAGAAAGAGAAAACTATGAATACTTCCAATTGCTACCTTTACCTGTTCCAAATGGAAACCAATACAAATTTATCCTTCCGAAATCCAAATACCTTATGATGAATGAGCATTATTACATCTCTACCAATACACCCTGTAAGGAAATCACAGATGACAAGTTTTTATGTCAAGATGGAAATCCAACAAGAATTCAAGCAGACTCTATTTGTGAAGTGCAACTATTAAAATATAAAGAAAATATATCGAACTGCAATCTTTTTCCTATTTCTGTGAATAACTATAAAATTCAGAAACTTTCCAAAAACAAATTCATTTTGGTTATACCTAAAAAACTAATAGCAATTCAAAAGTGTAACCAAGATTATGAAAATGTACCTTTAATGGGACAATACATTCTAGAATTAGTTCCAGAATGCCAAATAATAATAGAACAGTCAATATTAAATATTTTTGAAAAATCAAAGTCAAGTTTTAAACACATCAGCCTACCAAGAATCAAGATAGAAATTTCAAGAGATAAGATTATCGAGAAGAAAGAAGAATCATTCAATTTGGACAAGATAGAATTGGATGATCTGAAGACCATTGGTGCTACCTTAGCAATTCAAGAAAAAAAGATCGATGAGATTCAAGAACCCATTATCACATCTCATAATATGAATTTTTGGACTTTATTAATTTATATTATGTTGACAGGATTATTGATAATATTAACTTGGAAATTTCAAATATGTCAAAGCATCTTCAGAAGAATGAAAAAGAAGCCATCCCTAGAAGAGGATAGCAGAATGAACATCGTGATTTAACTCACACCCTTGTACCACGGATGTTCGAATCTTAGAGGGGAGGAGTTACGAACACCACTACAATGGGCCACCTTGTTACCACCTACGTAATAATAAGATGACGAAGCCAGCCATGAATGAACAATACCATATCTGTTTTATTCATAGTATTGCATTTTGTTTAGTGTGCATTTTAGGTTACTTGTGAAATGTAATTAATTATTGAGAGAAGTCTATATCCAACTTCGAGTAGACTCACTAGCTTGTAAGAAAGGTCCACAATAAAGTTTTTAAAAACTAGTTTTTCTAAACACAAAACGAAATTCGCGTAAAACCGGTGCAACTTTTTCAGGGTCTCTCTAAAAAAAATTTTGGAAAAAAAAAACAATTCTGAGTGCCGACATTTCATTCTTAATAACATCTGCAAAAATGCACGTAATGATTCCCGCAGTAAAGAATAATATTATACATACATTCAGGAACATCCTCCATTTTGTCGCGAACAATTTTCACAAAAAACTGCGTTTCTCATGACAATTTTAGTGAAGCGCACGAAACAGAGGTCATGGGCAGTCATTTTCTTGTTAACAATGCTTTTATCTATATAGTTAGTCTTGTCTAGAATCTCTTACAACAAACATCTCTGTACAACATTTTTGAGAATAAAATATTTTTTTATTCAAGAACCTGAACGAACTTACAAAATTGGCGCAGTCGGTAGGATTGTTGCAAAGAATCCAGTGCGGATAACTTTTCTATTTCGATAGTTAAGCAACAATTCTGAATTCGAAAATCGTTCGGTAAAGACACGGTGAAACGTTGCGGAGTTCCAGAGCACATCCCAGAGGACAAGCTAGCCGGAAGAAGCAACTACCAAACAAGGATAAGCAGCACGCAAATCCAAATGAACAGAGACATCGTACTGTGAGTAGATTTTCTTTTCATGTCAGACTCCTCTAGTACTTCTCCATCCTATAGTGAAAGTGAAGACAATCTAGAGATCGAACTTCTAACAGAAAGTTTAAATACAATTCCATTAACAAATAGATCAGCTAACACTATCAATCAAACAAAAATGACTAACGTTCCAAATTTCTCCAAAGTCCATGCTGAAACCATTCCAGACTTTGATGGTGACGTAAACGAACTAAACTTCTTTCTGGAAAGTGTCGACAGCATTGTCAAACATTTTTTCGATACTGCTAACACCAATAATTATCAAAATGTAATTATTTTTCGGACAATCATAAGCAAGTTGAAAGGACCTGCGAGAGAAGTCATCAATATCAGCTGTGCAAGTACTGTACAACAGATCAAAGATGAACTAATTCGAAATTTCAGTGATCCTCGAAATGAAACCTGTTTATCATTAGACTTAAATAATCTTAGACAATCACAAAATGAATCTCCCTACCAATTTCATGACAAAGTGAGAAAAGTATTGAATACAATATCTAATTACTTAGCAATTCATGAAGCAGATGTTAATATTCGTAAATATAAACAGAATATGTATAATCAACAAGCTCTCGAAGTATTTCTAGCCGGACTCAAAAACCCTTACGGAATAATGGTACGCACCAAAGAACCAAAATCTATGCTAGAAGCCATAAATTTCATTCGTAAAGAAGAAAACATCAGATATTTACAAAATTCAGGATCGAATAGTAACTCGAATCAAAATTTTTCGCAAAACAAGAAAAATCCTAATAAATCAGCGAATTTCAATTCATCTAATCATTTCAATCAATTGAATCAACATCAACAGCATGCTAGGCAAGCATACAATCCGAATTATGCTCAACCTGGGCCATCAAAAGCACCAGTGTTCAATCAGAGACAACAATTTCCATCAGCACCAATCAATGTTCAGACTAAACCAAATAATCCTCAGAGATTTTTCACTAATGAACAAGTTTTTGGAAAACAGAAAAACGTTTGGAAACCGAACCCTAATAATAGTCAAAATAACCAATATAAACCAACACCTATGTCAACCACTACTAAACAATTTTCCTCTAATACTAGAAAATCGTATGCCCCAATGGAAATGAATAATACTGAGCAATTTGACATACCCAATGACTATACAGAATGTCCACCAGCGGAACCGGAATACGCTGAATATCTCGATGAATATGGAGAGTATGAAGAACCTCAGGATTTTCAATTAATGGATCCACACGAAACGGAGACATAATCGAATTCAATACCTCTTTCGATAAACGACAATTACCATTTATCACCATAAAAAATCCGCCCCTCAAATTATTAATTGATACAGGAGCAACAAAATCATTTTTAGATCCCGAAATCATAAATCATTATTTTTCCGAATTCAAGAAATATGAACCTTTCGTAGTTTCAACATCATTTGCTTCTTCGAAACATGATACATCTGTGATTATACGAGCATTTGAAGAATTCAATGTAGATGTAGATATCAAATTCTATTCGTATAAATTTCATAATGTTTTCGACGGACTTCTCGGAATAGATTTAATACAAGACTTGAATGCGCAGTTAGATTTTTCAAAATCTAAATTCCTAACACCTAACGCAGAAATTCCTATTCGATATTTCAACGCGAATCCGAGAGTTTTCATTGAAAAACATTTACCCGGAAACACGGTAACAAAAATGCAAATCCCCGTTACTACTGAATCAGGTGAAATAATAATTCCGAAACAAATTATTCAAAATTGTATCATTCCAGAAACATTATCTGTATCTGTGAATGGATGGGCAAATATAGAAATATATAATAATTCCACTAGTGATATAAATTTTACCCTACTATATCCTATAAAGACAATTCCTGTACAAAATAACTTCGAATTTTATCATATGACAATAGAAGACTCTAAGTTCGAGCATTATCCACACGAAATTGACCATCTAATACGGACAGACCATCTGAATGCTGAAGAAAAACATAATATCCTTACTCTTTGTAGAAAATTCTCAGATATATTTCATTCTAACGAAAATTCACTATCATTCACGAACCAAATTAAACATAAAATAAATACCCATGATGAAATACCAGTTCATACTAAGAGTTATCGATATCCCTTTATCCACAAAGCTGAGGTTAACGAACAAATTCAAAAAATGCTCAATCAGAACATCATCAGACCAAGTAATTCTCCATGGTCATCACCTATTTGGGTAGTTCCAAAAAAGGCCGATGCCTCTGGCAGGAAAAAATGGCGTATCGTGGTTGATTATCGTAAGGTTAACGATAAAACAATCGATGATCGATACCCTATCCCCAATATCTCTGATGTTCTTGATAAACTTGGCAGATGCAATTACTTTACCACCTTAGATTTGGCCAGTGGTTTTCACCAAATCGAGATGCACCCCGATGACATCCCAAAGACCGCTTTCAATGTTGAAAACGGGCATTACGAGTATCTTCGTATGCCCTTTGGGCTCAAAAATGCTCCAGCCACCTTTCAAAGGGTGATGGACAATGTTCTAAGAGGATTGCAAAACGAAATTTGCCTCGTCTACCTCGACGATATCGTAGTATATTCAACTTCTCTTCAAGAACATATGGTAAACTTGAAAAAAGTATTCGAACGTTTAAGAGAAACGAATCTCCAAATCCAATTAGACAAATGAGAGTTTTTGAAAAAAGAAACTGCATATTTAGGTCATATAATAACAACAAACGGAATCAAACCTAACCCAGATAAAATCAGAGCTGTCAAAGAATTTCCAATTCCAACGACCACAAAAGAAATAAAATCTTTTTTAGGCCTTCTCGGATATTATAGAAAATTTATTCCCGACTTTGCAAAAATAACGAAACCATTAAAGAATTCCAAAATTGATACCCAAGATCCAAACTATATCCAATGTTTCGAGACTTGTAAAGAACTTTTAGTCAACGACCCGATTCTTCAATTTCCTGATTTTTCTCAAATATTTCATCTAACGACCGATGCCAGTCAGTTTGCTATCGGAGCAATTTTATCTCAAGGACCAGTAGGTCAAGATAAGCCTATTGCCTACGCATCCAGGACTTTAACACAAGCAGAACAAAATTATAGTACCATTGAGAGGGAACTCCTTGCGATAGTTTGGGCGACCAAATACTTCCGTCCTTACTTGTACGGTCGTAAATTCAACATATTTTGCGATCACAAACCCTTACATTGGCTATTCTCTATAAAAGACCCGAATGCAAGACTTACACGCTGGAGACTAAAACTTGACGAATACGACTATACAATACAATACAAAAAAGGCTCACTCAATACTAATGCCGACGCATTGTCTAGAATTAAAATCAACGAAATCAATACAAATGACATTTTCGAGTATATGAATGAATTCAATGAAACATTCTCTGAAAATAATCCCCCACCGATCCCTGCCGAAAATGATAATCAAAATGAAAATAATGACATCGCATCAATTGCAGGAAATATCAACGAAACACCAAATTTAAATGACGTAAACCAAGTAGATCAAGTCAATGATTCTGATAACGAAACAGCCCATACTAGTATCGAAAACCCGATACTCGAAATACCAATTTCTGAAACCCCAATAAATTCATTTCAAAATCAATTGTTTCTTCAAATTGTTTTACAATCTCCGAAAGTTCCTAAAATCACTAGACTGTTTGAAAACAAAACAAGGACAATTATTCAAATTTGTAAAGACAATTTCGAACAAGAAATCATAAACACATTCAAAGAATTCACGACAACCAAAAAGACATTCGCTATAAATATAGATAAAGAGGACTTCATCCCAAGACTCTGTCGAATATTGAAAGACACCTTCAAAAATTCGTCATTTAAACTGTTACTTTGTCATACCATATTAGAAGACGTGAAATCAGCCGATTCTCGTGATGAAATAATAAAACTATGCCACGAAGGAAAAACAAACCACCGCGGAATAATTGAAACTGAAGCTCAGATAAAACGACGATATTATTGGCCAAATATTCGCGGGACAATAACAAAATATATCAATAACTGTCAAATCTGTCAGCGAATGAAATATGACAGGCAACCGCCAAAACAAAAATTTGAGGTCACACCCACTCCTAGCAAACCATTCGAAATTGTTCACGCCGATACATTCACAATAAGAAATCAGAAATTTCTAACAATAATCGATACATTTTCGAAATATGCCCAGGCATACCCTCTTATAGGGATGACAGCCGTCCATGTTATCAAAGCATTTCTCATATTCATGACCCATCACGGTTCTCCAAAGTTGATAGTTCTCGATAACGGAACAGAACTCAAAAATAATATCATGAATGACTTTGCATCACTACACAAGATACAAATCCACTATACAACACCTCTGAATCCGAACTCAAATAGTCCCATTGAGAGATTTCATTCTACATTGTTAGAACACCTGAGAATTATCAAAGAAACGCGAAAAGAATTAAATATTCTCGACCAAATGCCATACGCCATTCTTGGTTATAACCACACAATTCACTCAACGACTAAACAAAGACCAATCGATATAATTAATGGACATATAGACTCGAATAATCCTTTTGATATCGACTTGAATCAAAAACTATATACGAATTACGTAAATCAACATAAAGAATGTACCCGAGAAATTTATAAAAATTTGCACGAACATATGTCTCAACAGAAAGAATATTTGATCGAAAAACGGAATGAAAAAAGACAAGATCCACCCGTATATGAACCTGGAACTTTGGCTTACCATAAAACACGCGCACGTGATAAATCTAGCCCACGTTTCAAATCTCATGTCATCACCGTTGATGATCAAAATAAAATTCACACGAATACAACGAAATATCATAAGAGCAACTTGAGAAAACCTTTAGCTAATCAAAGAAATGTACTATTACAGGATACTTCTCGTCATAACGACGAACCTCACTGCTCAAGAGATTAAAGTAACCAATTTAGCCTCTAATTCTGGTATCCTACCCTATAGATTAGGAAACGCTAAACTTAAAAGCACTCATCATACATTCATACATTATTTCGATTTACAACCTATCGAACATGAACTTATGACTATAACAGAACAATTTAAGAAAATCAAAAATAATACGCGAAATGCAAATAATCAGTACGCCAATGGTCTGAAAAATATGGAAAATTCAATATCTCTTCAACTCAATGCCGTTAAAGATAAATTCAACTCTCTTCATTCAAATAAACGAATAAAAAGAGGCCTCATTGATGGCTTAGGATCAATCTTCAAAAGCATTTCTGGCAATTTAGATGCAACAGATGGAAAAAGATACGACGAAGCTATTTCTCTACTCCAAAACAATCAAAAAAATATTGTCACTACTTTGAACAAACAGATTTCATTAACAACAAGCATACTTGATGATTACAATAAAACTCTCGTCCTTATCAAACAAAACGAAAATCATATTGTTAATGAAGTTAATGAATTAAATAAGAAATATCACGATTTTCAATTCAATTTCAATTGTTATCTATTAGCTCAAAATGGATTAGATCAAATAAGAGCAATTCTCAACATATTACTTCAACTTTTGAATAACTTGGAGAATGCTGTCACATTTGCTAGACTTAAAACAATGCATAATAGCATATTGAGAATCGAAGATTTGGAATTAATTGTAAAAATCCTTCTGAAACATCGTTCACCCGAAGAATTATTATTCGGAGACGACATTGCAAATTCATATAAGTACTATGAAATACTCGACATAGAATCTTATCATTCAACAAATAAGATTGTTTTCATGATTCACTTTCCCATTGTATACCCCAAAATATTCTCATATTTCCACCTGTATCCAATTCCAACGAGAAACAACTCGATTCTCATTCCCACCAAACCATACCTGGCAATGGAAGAAACATTCTACCAGTACGAGGACAAGGAATGCAGAAATATTCATCCCCTGTATTTCTGTGCCAACGAAAACCCGATATTACTATCCGGAGAAGAAGACTGTGCACACCAGATCCTTCAGTTGAAAAATAAGAACCCGACAAGCTGCGAAATAACTCCAGTTGTTATCCAACGCGAAATCATCGAAGAAATCAATCCAGCCCACTACATAGCCATCTTCCCCGAAGAAACAAAAGTGAAAACCGCTTGCAACAAAATCGATTTCACAATCCTCAAAGGCACCTACCTTCTAGAAGTACCCACAACTTGTAGCTTCGAGACTCCACATAGCATCTACAAGAACGAAGAAACTGTTATCACGGGCCAACCATTACTACTACCAGACATCCAAATATCAAAGGTCACAAGTACTCATCTACAAGAACTCGTGATCAACGACATATCATTGGACGAAGTACATCGATTGCAACAGGATCAACACAGAATCGAAGAAATCTCGCTCAGAACCATGCCAAGCGAAACAACACATTTTTGGTCAATACCAACCTATATAGTATTGATCGTATTATTGGTTATTGGGACGATGTACTACAGAAAGCTTCGGAGTTCGAAATCAAATGGAACTCCAACACCAGAGGCAGCACCTGTTCCGGAAACATCCCTGTTCCCAAGGGTTGAAGACGACGAGTGACTACCCACCAGAGATCCACCCCTTGTATGGATCTTTCTTAGGAGGGAGGAGTTATATCACCACTTCTGAGAAACCGCTGAAGACCGTAGAGGAACATCGTCAGCAATTATTTATCTTGTTTCCAACATATGTCATATTACTTGTTTTCTTGTTAACAATGCTTTTATCTATATAGTTAGTCTTGTCTAGAATCTCTTACAACAAACATCTCTGTACAACATTTTTGAGAATAAAATATTTTTTTATTCAAGAACCTGAACGAACTTACAAAATTCGTGGCATGCTCTCGAGTGGGTAAACCATCCAGTTTGTTTGTGTTAGCTAAAGATGGACTAACAAAAAATATTGTTCACGCTATAGCATTAAGAGATTGATATTGTTTAATAGTGTTACTGTCGTAATTGTTTAATTAATGATATATAATTTTAAGGAATAAATTATAATAACTTATATAAATAATGTTTGCCTTCTGTTATTTTTATATTCCCTCATCTTTCACAGCGCTCCATGCTTATTTCACGCATATACCACATTCTCACAATAAGTAAGCTATTTTTTGTCTACACTAAAAATTACTAGGAAATTATTTATATGGCAAAACAACGTTTGCCGGGACAGCTAGTGTATATATATAAAATAAATCACATGGGGTATAAATAAAATCCAGAAGTTAAAACAAATAAAACCATTAGAGACCTGTATAGATAAAACACATCACCTGGGGTATAAATAAAATCCAGAAGTTAAAACGAATAAAACCATTAGAGACTTGTAAAGATAAAACACATCACATAGGGGTATAAACGAAATCAATCAATAGTGGGTGTATATATCAAATATTTGAGAAAAAAATTCTCGAGGTTGACTTGTTATTAATTTCTCGAGCGCTTTTTTCAGTTGTAAAAGTGATTTCAAAGAATGCATGCTTTCCGGTAGGGAATTAAAAACAGTTGGGCCCAGAAAATTATAGGATCTCTGACCTACATTCTTGAATGCATATGGTATAATAAATTTATTTTTATGACGTGTGGTATACTCATGTCTTGGCCGACTAAGTTTACTCTTCTCCTTAAATTGATTCAGTACTAATGTCTTATAAAATAATTGTCTCAGATCGAATATGCCAGATTCTTCATACAACTTATCACTACCATAGCGGAGAGATCTATGCAACATCAGTTTTAGAAATTTTCGCTGTATCACGTCTAATGGACGCAGGTAAGATTTGGATACCCCACCCCATCCTATTAGGCAGTAAGTTAAATGGCTTTGTATGAGACTATAATAAATGATTTTTTTCTGTTTCAGGTCCAGTCTATTATTCAGTTGACGGAACTTATAGAGAATGCTCCTTAATTTTTTCACTAGATAATTTATATGGAAGTCCCATCTCAAATGAGAGTCTATGTAAACTCCTAAATATTTTACATTTGTTGTTGAAGATATTCTGAATGTATTTTGAATCGTTATGAATTTGTAGTGTGGCAAGGAAGATTTATAATTACAGAAAGGTATGAAAAAAGTTTTTTTGAAATTCAAGGAGAGCTGTTTGCAATCAAACCAATCTTTAATCATTTCCAGATCCTTTTCTGCTTGTTCTTTGACATCAAGCCAGGTTTCCCCAGAGTAGCAAACCGCAGTGTCATCTGCAAAACTAGTTATTCTACCGGACGAACCTATAGAAAATAATTGATTTACATATATACAGAATAGTATTGGACCTAAAACTGTTCCCTGTGGTACGCCACATTCAATATTTCTTTCAGTACTCTTTGTATTTTTTATACTAACTATTTGCTTTCGATTTGTTAGGTATGATTGTAATAGTTTGAATGCGTTCCCTCTTATTCCAATGTTCTCTAGAGTGGTTAATAGAATAGAGTGGTTAACTGTATCAAATGCCTTCGATAAATCAATGAAAACTCCTATTGACGGTTTGCTTCTATCAAGTGCTTTGTATATGCTATCAGTTAATTGCAATAGCGCATCTTGGGTGCATTTTCCTTCCTGAAAACCAAATTGTGATTTAGATAGTATATTATGTTTTTGGATGAACGAATTTAGTCGAGTTTGAATCAACTTTTCTATGATTTTGCTGAGATTTGTTATTAATGAAACTGGCCTATAATTAACCACTACATCCCTACTTCCACTCTTATATATTGGAGTTACTATAGATAGTTTTAAGCACGACGGAAAATGTCCTGTTTCCACAGCCTGGTTGAAAATGTATGTTATCGGTTCAGCGATGAACTCGGCTACTAGTTTCATTGTTTCACTCTTTAAGTTGTCATTTCCAGGGGCTTTGTGATTTTTAAGTTCCCTTATAACGTTTGTAACTAATTACACTTATGTTAAACCTATGCCTTTGGACTGCTCAGATAAATGCGGTAGGTCGTGAATTAGATAAAATGGGCGCCAGACTTGCAAAAGGCAAAAGTCAATTAGATAATGATATAACCTTGCTTGGGAAGGAAGAAGAAAAATCCAGATAAAGACTATACGAATTTAATGACAAAAATCTAGCTGAAGGCTCAAAATAACAAAAAAAATAAGGTGCTGAAGGCTAACAATAAATAATTAATGATGAATCAAACGTGAGCCAGAACATCAAACCTAAATCTGCCAAGAGCCCTCTGCTGCTTGATGTTGGTTGGATTCACGGATCAGCCACCTTCGTTCTACCACCAAGAGCTCTCTGCTGCTCGATGTTGGTTGGTTTCAGGGATCAGCCACCTGCGTTTTACCAGGTTTCTTCCCGATCACTTCCCTGTTCGCTTGTGTCTTAGCGGTGACGGAGATGCTAGCACTCGTTCACAAAGGGGGATCCAGGGAATAAGATCACCAGCAAATCTTCCTGCTGAATGGTACCTCCGGAATCACAGTCCACCGAAAAAGAAATGGATTAATACGAGCTCGGCAACATGACTAATGTTCTGGTCTCAAATCAGACAAATCATCAACCGAATAAAGAGAAAGAGAGAAAAAAAAATATATCTAAGTCAATTATAACGTTAAGCTAATCATACAACGTATATATCTAAGTCAATTATAAAGTTAAACAATTTATATAACGTTAAGTAGGAAATAGGGTGGCTAGCCCTTGAAATAACAAGCCTTATTGATTCAGTGCTCCCCAAGCCAACAAGTTAAATCCCCAACTGGCAGTCTGGTCGATTCACGATCCACGACGAAATGGAGATACCACACCGGCACACGTGCCTTACAAGAAAAATGGAAAATATCGGTAAATATTTGAAAAATATCAGAAAATATATATGCAGAAGCAATCCTACTAGATATATAAATCAGATTACTCCCCCCGATGGCGTGGATCGGTTTCAACTCAAGAGATAATACAAGATAAAATTCAGACTGACTTACCAGTTGAAGACCCAACCGCTAGCCACGGAAACTCGAAAAATTCTCCAAAAATCCATTTCATCGATCAGCGCATCCTTCCAGGTCCCCTCTCTTCACAATTCATCCCGATCATGCGTCTCAAAGGTATCAGATTTTAGAAGTGGCTATTACTACCACAGGACGGAGACGATGAAAGGAAATTCTTCAAGCAAATGATTTGAAGATGAAACGAAATTTTCGTTACACGTTGACAACTTCTGTTGGGGTTGTGGGACTCAAAAATATAGATTTTTAGTTTATTACTTCATTGAATTTATAGTTTGATGTTCTTTTGATTTTTGTGGCAAGATCTTTTCCCGTGTTTATATAGCTACTATTGAAAATGTCTACAATTTCAGTCATATTATGAACCATGTTTCCATTTTCATTTTTTATGGAGTTGATTTCAATTTTTTTTTTATCTCCACAAAACATTTCATTTATGTTTCTCCACAAATTAGTAGCACTATTTTTGTTTTCATTAATTTTATTTTTATAGTATTCGTTTTTTGTTTTTTGTATTATCTGATCAAGCGTGTTCTTGTAATTCTTGTAATCTTTGAGACGCGAATTGTTTGGGTCCTTTTTTAGTTTTAAGTACTGCTGAGCCACACAGCTATCAGACATTCCAGCTGTTTTATTTCATCTTCTAGTCCATCTACGTTTTTATGCACTTCGTCGAATGTTCTAGAAACTTCTTCATATCGCTCGTCGTTCTTTTTCGAAATTTCATTAATCATATCAGAAACTTTCTCGAATTTCTCATCAGTTTTTGTAGAAACTTCATCGAATTTTTTGTACAATTTCTCCAGTTTTTCATCACTTTTTTCAGAAGCTTCTTCTATCTTTCTAGAAGTTTCCTCTATTTTTAACATGATGACTTCGTCCGCCGACAGGAAATCAAACGTTTCTGGATCATCTCCATTGTCCGAAAGAACACCAATCAATCGTTCTTATAGGATTTTTTTAGTTCCTCTACTATCGGCATCATGTCTCTCCAATTGTTCACGCAATTGTTTCACTGAGAGGTCTTTCAACTTCTTTTTGGTTTATTTACGATGCAAAATAGTCAGTACCGAAAACAAAAATTATCGCACTGAACGTTCAAAAATGTCCTGTTTTCACTACAAAAGTTCAATGTCTTTCACTTTTTCTTTTTCTAAGTCCACATTGTATTTATTTCATAATTTAAATCCCACTCACTGACACCACTGCAACGTTTCTATTTACTAAAACACTGGGTTCGATTTTTATACACTTTTATTTCCACTGATACGATTTATTTACAATGCGACTATAAGCTCAATTATCAACTGATTCCCTGCACCTCTGTCCGCGAACCTTTATACCTGCACGCTCCTCCAGAAGTTTCCTGGCGGCACTCGAACATTTCAGACCTCGCATCTCGAACGTTCATGATCCACGTCACCTGGAGTGGGAGTGGCCAAGCCATAGGCGTACCATTTCGTTACAGTATATTAAAGTATAAGTGGATAAAAAGGTCTTTAAAACGAGTTTTCGAGCACGACGGTGCAGCCTACCACCCGAGGTGGTACGTTTGGATTATCATGTGGGAAGTATGCTGATACTATCACTACTCTCCCTATGTTGTCGAATTCAGTGATGGCCACCATTTGGTCCCCCGTGCAGAGTTCCCACAGTGGCACAAGATTGATTCCTTTGGCGATTATGCATGCTCTGGGTCTGGTTGAGTTGGTGTCTCTGAAACATAAAAGCCCTCCCATTCCCCTTATAGTGCCTTTCACTACCCAAGGTTCTTGGGCTAGTGTTAGGCCTGTGTGCCCCACAGTCATGCCCCTCTGCACTACAGCATCAGAGGCGCCTTTACAGGGTGCAAGTTGATCAGAGTAATTTTGAGTGGGATGCGGAGCCATCTGGACTATTCCGCTTCCACCCCCTTACCTCTTTGTCGTCCTGGTTGGTCGGAAGTGTCACCTTAAAGGTGACCCTTTCCAGCTCCAACCAGGGCCTGTTGTCGAGGCTGTTGAGAGCCTTGACTTGAGACTCCGGCAGCTGGTAGATTTGGACTTTTTTGCCCACCTCTCCCTGCCTTCCGGAGTCTGTTTGAGGCTGGTTGACCACCCGCCAAGCACTCGTGTTTAAAGTGAGGTTGTAGGCCCCTAGCTCCGACTAACCACTTCGGCTGGCTTGTGGTCCGTACCGTGGCTTCATACCGCCTTTGCAGGAGCTCCACTCCTCCCACTTTAAGCGCTGGGCCTCCAGTCTCAAGAGTGGCTACCTTAGACAGCAACCAATCCTTCGACTTTTCGTCGGAGGCCACGAACACAAACACCCCGCCTTTGTTGAATGACGCCTCCAATCGGGGCATCTCAGAGGGGGGTGTTTTTTTTGCCAGCTCACTGAACATTGTCCTGAACCGGGTGAAGTCCTCGTGAGGCAATAAAGCCTCAAGGTACTCCCCGGCTGTGGCGATGACCGTCAGGGGATTGGTCCTTTGGGCGGCGGTGAGTCCCACCCCCAGGAACGCCTCTATCGGCTGCGCCCGAGGGGCTACTATCCCCTCCTTTCCTTCGGTCCCCCCTGACAGCGGGATCACGGCTTCCACCGCTGGCGCTTCCTCCCTTTGGAGGCATGCGTCGCGGCCTTTTGTCAACCCTGGAGGTCGAGGGCGGGGTCGCTCCTGGGGTCGGTTCTTTATGCTGGCTAGCTTGGAGCGGGGGTCTGGAGTCACCTTCTGTCTCCCTCCTTCTTCGCTTTGCCAGCTTTTTGCGGTATGCCCCGCTTTTCCTTTTTGGTAGGAACGGGCCGTGTAGGTCCGCGTCCCCCCCGCTTGGTTGCAACTGTCTAGGGGTCTGTGGGCTCTCCAATGTTACATTGGGGCACACTGCCTCCTGTCCAGCTGCTTTTTGCTCTGCGGCAACAGTCAACGGGCGGGGCGTCCGAGAGGTACCCTCGGACTCCTCCGTCTCATATCCCGTCACCACAGTGATGGGTTCATTTTTTTCTTTATGTTCATCCATATGAATCCCACGAGTAGACGGGGAAATAAAGGTCCACCGACTTAGAGCCTCGCCTGAGCCGGTAAGGCGAATTACTTACCAAGGGGTTGCACCAGGTGCCCCTTGGGCTACGTTCAGGACCCTCATTAACCCATGGGCTACGAGCCTCTTCAGCACGGGTCGCGTAACACCTTGAGACCGGGGAGCCGTTTCTTAGTTCCCTCCAGCCAGCAGGCCGTGCTCCGCGCCAAGGATTCCTCCCAACAACTACCCACCCCACGCCCCGGGAGCCCTTTACGGGATCAGGCGAGAACTGTCGTTGCCGGGCCTCCTTCTCGGCGCTGAGCTGCCTGCCTCTGCCTTTGGTTAAGCCCCCCCACCAACGACAAGGTGCTACGGCTCTTATAGGGGAGGATGTAATAATATAGAGGGTGTTCCATTTAAAAAAAGAAAGTTGGTATCACTTCCGTCGAAACCGGAAGTAAAAAAAATCATTTACAGGTCAAAAATTACCGCTAATTATTTGATAGACAAGAGCCACAGAATATTGATCATATTATATTTAGTTTCCAATTTTTATGTTCAATTTTTCTATATGTTCCTGAAAATTTTTAATTACTACAACTGAGAAAGTGGAAGACCCCGTATAATAGTAACCTCAGATCACCCAATATTAAAATCGAATGTTTTTCACTTATTCTGCAAGTCTACGAGCTTTTGCTGAGTTTGTTCAAAGAATTAAATAAAAATTATGTAATCATTAATAACCCTGTATACGGAGTCTTTTAACTTCTTATTAGAACTCGTGTCGTATTGAGATTGTAATTATTATCTTCAACTTTTTGTAACAGAAAAATCGCCACATTATTGATTTTCTAAAGGTGAGTAACAATAATAACCCTCTCTCTGCATGTTTGACACCCTGTATCTCAAAAACTGTACATTAGATTTTGTTGTGCCCATTCAGTCATTTGATCAGGACTTCATAAACGACATTACACTAAATTTTCAGCCAATTCGACTTGAACCCATCTTCCATATGAGCCGTGCTGGGTCCTTTCTGTTTATTTTTTCGTTTGAATCATTAATTCATGTCAAATTATTTATTCGATTTTGGTAATTTTTTTTGAGATCTCCATTAATTTCAAAAATCGATTTTTCATATTAAAAACATGACACTACAAAATGACAGTATACTGTATAATAGACCATTCCAGGTTGACGTCATTGACAGGCGGCCATATTGCTTGTGGGGCACAGAAATCTATAATCCCATTAGAAACAACGTAATCACAGGTCAAAATGAATTGGTTTTTCTTAAAAATGCCAGCTTTTTGTGCAGTTGTTGGGTGTTCTAAAAGGAGGGAAAGGGATAAACTTCGTTTTTTTCGAATTTCTAGGGCGTACAAAGAGCGTGAAGAAAATTTAGATGCATATCACAAGAACGTCGTATGGCATGGATTCGAGCACTAAAACGTGGAGAGTTCAATGAAACGTTTGTAAACAATGCAAGAATATGTGAAAACACTTTGTAACAAGTATGTAAGTTGTCTTTTTAAAATAGGTGATAATAAGAGTATTTTTTTCTGTTGCTAATTCGTTTCTTTCATATATATTTCAATTTTAGTGGAGCCAGCTGGACTTAGAGGATAAAAACAATCTTTATTGGGTACCTTCAGTGAACATGGGATACCAAAGTATTGAAAGTCAGGATGGAATAATTTTTTTATTTAGTGATAAATAGTCTTAGTAGGATAGTGTACATTTTTGTTTCATCTCTTCTTGTTTTCAATAAACAAGGGAAAACTAACAAAACTTGTGAATAGTACTATAACTTATCCATCTATCAAACAAGCTTTTGTAATATTCAGGTATATAATCTACCTTGGCAACAACAACAAAATGTGGATCAATTTTCTTTGCCAAAACTTCCAAAACAAATCCAGCCTCATAATACTTATAGGCTAGCAAATACTTGTAAGCCTTCATCTGCTCCCCGCTATAAAAACTATGACTGGTAATGAAATAAGTCCATTTGGCCTACACTAGGCAGAAAACTTAAGTCTTCCGTAATTTCTCCTGGCACTAAAGCGTAGGGGTCTATATTGTTTATAAAACTCAAATTCTGTTCATATCGCACTTTAATGTCTTTCTCAAGCGAAAGATAATAATCACTATTATTCATTTTTAATAAAATCACTCGGGAAACACAAGAATAAACTTTGTAATCACCAAATTTGGCACAACAGGTCAGAACAACCACTGTTAAATAAATGGAGATCGATTCTTTGTGTGCCCCACAAGCAATATGGCGGACATGTCAAAATCAGGTGACCTGGAATGGTCTATTCTACAGCTTATCGCTTGATCAATGAACATTTTAGTTTTATTATAATTAGAAAATGGCCTATCTAGAATTTTTGGAAAACATTATTTTTATATCGATTCAATTCGTAGGGCTTACTATTTTAGGGAGCAGGACCTGGTGTCTTTTGAACTCGTGAAAATTCAACATTGGCGGGAAAGCTCATCATTGGTTGAACAGAGCGATGCCTCACAGATTTGCGCAAGGGCGTGCGCAAAGGTGAGAGCCTAGTGGTGTTACGTGTTACGAAAATTGAAACTTATGACCACCAACATCAAAGGGACCGACAGCAAGTGAGGTAAACCTACAGTATGGTAAGCAACTCCGATTTCGATGAAATTTTCACAGAAGCTTCGGAACACTAATACAAACACCCAGTGATAACATTTTTCCGCGGAAACACCTCTAACATACTTTTTTTAGGAAAGTTTCTGAAAATCGATCACGGTAAGACCTAAGAATTTGATTGATATTGTACTCACGTTTGAGAGAATGTTTATTACACTAAAACATAATTAACATGTCCTTGAATCAAATTTCACAAGAAATTTCATGATGAGAAACTTTGGAATAAGATATTTTCATGTTTTTATATTTGTATAATCTCGACCCAAAACAATATATAATAATTGCTATGTCAAATGACATCTGTCATGTCACAAGAGAGCAAGGTTGCCAAGTTGTATTTCTATTTGCAGTGGTAAATCATAGAACTTGAGTCTACATATAAGTACCATATATTTTTATGTGGCCAATTGATTGATCTACGTTTGATTGATCTAGGTGTAATTGATCTACGTTTGGGGTGGATCCCGGCGAGAGTGATGTTTTTAATCAGGCACTGCGATGGCGCTCCAGCGCCGTCGCAGGAACCATCTCCCTCGAGTTACCTGCATTTTGAATTATCTACGTTTGATTGATCTAGGTGTAATTGATCTACGTTTGGGTGGATCCCGGCGAGAGTGATGTTTTTAATCAGGCACTGCGATGGCGCGCCAGCGCCGTCGCAGGAACCATCTCCCTCGAGTTACCTGCAATTTGAATGAACGTGGAGAGTTCAATGAAACGTTTGTAAACAATGCAAGAATATGTGAAAACACTTTGTAACAAGTATGTAAGTTGTCTTTTTAAAATAGGTGATAATAAGAGTATTTTTTTCTGTTGCTAATTCGTTTCTTTCATATATATTTCAATTTTAGTGGAGCCAGCTGGACTTAGAGGATAAAAACAATCTTTATTGGGTACCTTCAGTGAACATGGGATACCAAAGTATTGAAAGTCAGGATGGAATAATTTTTTTATTTAGTGATAAATAGTCTTAGTAGGATAGTGTACATTTTTGTTTCATCTCTTCTTGTTTTCAATAAACAAGGGAAAACTAACAAAACTTGTGAATAGTACTATAACTTATCCATCTATCAAACAAGCTTTTGTAATATTCAGGTATATAATCTACCTTGGCAACAACAACAAAATGTGGATCAATTTTCTTTGCCAAAACTTCCAAAACAAATCCAGCCTCATAATACTTATAGGCTAGCAAATACTTGTAAGCCTTCATCTGCTCCCCGCTATAAAAACTATGACTGGTAATGAAATAAGTCCATTTGGCCTACACTAGGCAGAAAACTTAAGTCTTCCGTAATTTCTCCTGGCACTAAAGCGTAGGGGTCTATATTGTTTATAAAACTCAAATTCTGTTCATATCGCACTTTAATGTCTTTCTCAAGCGAAAGATAATAATCACTATTATTCATTTTTAATAAAATCACTCGGGAAACACAAGAATAAACTTTGTAATCACCAAATTTGGCACAACAGGTCAGAACAACCACTGTTAAATAAATGGAGATCGATTCTTTGTGTGCCCCACAAGCAATATGGCGGACATGTCAAAATCAGGTGACCTGGAATGGTCTATTCTACAGCTTATCGCTTGATCAATGAACATTTTAGTTTTATTATAATTAGAAAATGGCCTATCTAGAATTTTTGGAAAACATTATTTTTATATCGATTCAATTCGTAGGGCTTACTATTTTAGGGAGCAGGACCTGGTGTCTTTTGAACTCGTGAAAATTCAACATTGGCGGGAAAGCTCATCATTGGTTGAACAGAGCGATGCCTCACAGATTTGCGCAAGGGCGTGCGCAAAGGTGAGAGCCTAGTGGTGTTACGTGTTACGAAAATTGAAACTTATGACCACCAACATCAAAGGGACCGACAGCAAGTGAGGTAAACCTACAGTATGGTAAGCAACTCCGATTTCGATGAAATTTTCACAGAAGCTTCGGAACACTAATACAAACACCCAGTGATAACATTTTTCCGCGGAAACACCTCTAACATACTTTTTTTAGGAAAGTTTCTGAAAATCGATCACGGTAAGACCTAAGAATTTGATTGATATTGTACTCACGTTTGAGAGAATGTTTATTACACTAAAACATAATTAACATGTCCTTGAATCAAATTTCACAAGAAATTTCATGATGAGAAACTTTGGAATAAGATATTTTCATGTTTTTATATTTGTATAATCTCGACCCAAAACAATATATAATAATTGCTATGTCAAATGACATCTGTCATGTCACAAGAGAGCAAGGTTGCCAAGTTGTATTTCTATTTGCAGTGGTAAATCATAGAACTTGAGTCTACATATAAGTACCATATATTTTTATGTGGCCAATTGATTGATCTACGTTTGATTGATCTAGGTGTAATTGATCTACGTTTGGGGTGGATCCCGGCGAGAGTGATGTTTTTAATCAGGCACTGCGATGGCGCTCCAGCGCCGTCGCAGGAACCATCTCCCTCGAGTTACCTGCATTTTGAATTATCTACGTTTGATTGATCTAGGTGTAATTGATCTACGTTTGGGTGGATCCCGGCGAGAGTGATGTTTTTAATCAGGCACTGCGATGGCGCGCCAGCGCCGTCGCAGGAACCATCTCCCTCGAGTTACCTGCAATTTGAATTATCTACGTTTGATTGATCTAGGTGTAATTGATCTACGTTTGGGGTGGATCCCGGCGAGAGTGATGTTTTTAATCAGGCCCTGCGATGGCACGCCATCGCCGTCGCAGGAACCATCTCCCTCGAGTTATCTGCATTTTGAATTATCTACGTTTGATTGATCTATCGCGCCATCGCAGGAATCATGTGCATCGACTTATTTGGATTCGTTGAATGATTGTATCCCGAACTTTGAAATAAATCAAATCTCCGATTTTTTATTCACTTGGCAACGCTGCTTGTTCTAGTGACAATAGACTAGTCATTTGACATTTCAATTATTGCACGCCATAAAATATACGATATTAAATTATGAAAATGGGCATTTTCACAGATTTCCATCATGAAATTTCTCGTGGAAATCGAATTTAGGACATGTATGGAACTCAATCGGCTCGAGAAGCGATGTGGACTGGATTCTTTATGTGAAAATTGAAATAAGTAAAATTGATAAACGAGCTCTCAGAAATTACCTTGACAGGAATCTCCTTGAAGGCTGATGTTCTGCCGGCCGGCCAGGATCTGGATAATCTGGAAGACGATGTCTCTCTCGCGATTACACAATCACTCTCTGTCCGTTCACCAATTCGACTGTTTTGCGGTTATGAAAAGCGGTTTGATGAAAATGCGGATAAAAGAAGATGCGGTTTGGTTGAAGAATATGGAACTCATAAAGTTTCAACTAAGAAAGTTATAACGACAATGCGCACACAATAACATGTGTCGAAGAAAATCTGAGAGATGATCTGGGAAGGTTGCCAGATTGTGCGTTGAAGGGTAATTTCTGAGGCAATTTCGCGGAATGTAAAGTATGATACGGAACATTCATAAACAATACAAAACTGTAACACAAACAGAGCGTAGGAACGCGACATACTCCCCACCAAAAATGCGAGGTATTTTTCAATCCTCTATTGGTAATGGACAAAGCTTGTTCACGGCTCTCTTAAGAATACCCGTTGCTGTCTTGATTGTGGCTACCCTAATGTGCCCATCTGCCCCTGGAAATACTTCTAGGACTCGCCCTAAAGACCATTGTAATGGTGGCAAATTGTCTACCTTGATAACGACTAAGGCGTCAGGAATGATTGGGGTATTGGAATTCAACCAATTACTCCTTTGATGAAGGGAATGTAAATATTCACGTGACCAGCGCTGCCAGAAATGCTGATGCATTTGCTGTAGGAGCTGCCAGCGTGTCAAACGGTTAGGGGTTGTGTCTAGGTAGGAAGGTTCTGGAATGGCAGATAGAGGTGCTAGGGTAAGGAAGTGTCCAGGAGTGAGCGCGCTGAAGTCGTTTGGATCGTTACTCAAAGGAGTAAGTGGGCGCGAATTTAGTACAGATTCTATTTGAATTAATACCGTTGAAAGCTCCTCGTAGGTAAGAATTTGATCACCAACAATTTTGACCATATGAGTCTTGACAGACTGAATATTCCGTTCCCATAAGCCACCAAAATTAGGACTATTAGGAGGATTGAAATGCCAGGTGATGGATTCATTCGTGGTAACTTCTCTCATGTGAGTGGATAGTTCTCGATAAAACCCAACAAAATTCGTGCCGCAATCAGAATATATGTGCAGAGGTCGGCCACGTCGGGCTATGAAGCGCTTGAGAGCGGCTGAAAATGCAGCGGTAGACAGATCGGAAGCAAGCTCCAAGTGGACAGCTTTTACTGCAAAGCAAATAAATAAACAAAGATATGCTTTCAGAGTTTTGGCCCCCCTAGCTTTAGATAGAGTGATCCGAAATGGACCTGCAAAATCGACGCCTACGTGTTGAAAGGGCTTGCATTTTGAAACACGAGTAGAGGGAAGGTCTCCCATTAATGGTTGGATAGGCTTAGGATTAGTTTTCCAGCACCGAACACATTTGGATAGCACTCGTCGAATAGAGCGTTTTGCTGAAATGATCCAGAATTGTTGGGTAATGAGAAATTGTACAGTTTGATTACCTGCATGTAAATATTTCTCATGAAAATAAGTGATCAACAGATCAGTGAATCGACTATGATTAGGTAAAAGAATAGGGAACTTACGATCATATTTAATAGGAGCTTGTGATATCCGTCCACCCACTCGGATGATGTCATTATCATCAAGGAAAGGTGACAATTTTTGGAAAGACTTCGGCAATATTTTTCTCGATTTGAGTTGACAGAAAATTTCCGTCAAATGAACGGTTTGGGTATGTTTGGCCAAAATGATGAATGATGAATTAATTTCCGCACTTGTTAAAGGTCCTTTCAATGTATGGGTTGTCTTGCGACTATTATGAATAAATCTAGAAATATAGGCCAGTATGCGGGAGATATATGTCAAAGAAGAGTGCTTCGTTAAAATAGAGTCTAACACAGATGATGAGAATACGTTGGTATGGACCAATACCACTTTCTTCTCTTCTGCTAGGGCTTCAAGGGAGATAGGTGTATTGAAAATAGTTTTCGTTAACTCAAATTCCGAATCTCTCAAGAAACTCGGACCTCTCCACCAAAGAGGAGAATTAAGAAGTTTAGAGGGCAGAATACCTCTGGAACCACAATCGGCAGGATTATCTCCTGATGCTACATGAAACCACTCGGCGGCAGGAACTTGCTTTTGAATGAACGATACCCGATTGGCAACAAAGGTTGTCCATCTCGAAGGGGGAGACTTCAGCCAATCCAGCACGATTGTAGAATCAGACCAGCAACAAATTTTACTGAATTGAAGATAACCATTATAAGTTCGAAGTACGAAAGCAACCAATCTAATCACCAAAACCGCCGCACACAGTTCTAATTTAGGAAGGGATATAGATTTCAGCGGAGCTACTTTTGATTTAGATATTACAAAGTAAGTAGAAATCTCACCTGATGAAGCACGAAATAAAAAATACAAAACTGCACAGTATCCTTTTTCAGAAGCATCTCCGAAGGAATGGATTTCAGCTGATTGATACTTTGATGGTGCAATCAGACGTGGTAATTCAAAATACTTGAGAGCGTTAACATCCGAAAGATATTTATTCCAAAGTAGAATAATATCTTCAGAGGGAGTTTGATCCCAAGAAAGTTTCAATATCCATATTTTTTGGATAAGATGCTTCACAAGGAAGGTAACAGGAGACAAAAATCCTAGTGGATCAAAAATTCTAGCAAGATTTGATAGTAAATTCCCTTTCGTGCATGAAGAGGTGGATGGGTTGATTAGGAAGCGAAAGCGATCAGATGGTGGGCTCCATTGTAAGCCCAAGATTTTCAGAGGCCCATCTATGTCAGAGTCGAATGAACGAGAACTTATGCTTAGATGAGACTCGGGAAGATGATTTAGCAAAGAAACCTCGTTACTTGCCCATTTACGTAACTCGAACCCACCTTTTGATAAAAGGGTCACCAGTTGACTCTGGAGATTATGTGCTTCTTCAAGGGTAGGTATAAATGTGACAATATCATCCATGTAAGTATGATGAAGAATGGCATGCGTTGCTAACGGAAAATTAGTTCCTTCATCTGAAGCGAGTTGATGAAGAGTACGAATGGCTAAATAAGGAGAACTGTTAACTCCGTACGTGACAGTTCGAAGTCTATAGTCTTGAACTGGTTCAGATTGTGTGAATCGCCATAGAATTGGTTGGTAGTCTTGGTGATCAGTTTTGGTTAGGATCTGACGATACATCATTTTGATGTCAGCTGTCAGAACGAAAGGATATAGTCGGAAATGAAGCGAAATGGAAACAATATCCTGTTGAAGTTTGGGACCTATTAGAAGATGATCATTCAAAGATTTCTGTCCTGGCAGCCTGGCGGAAGCATTGAATACAACCCTTAATTTGGTTGTTGTACTGTCAGGTTTTATAACACAATGATGCGGGATGTAGTAACAAGAAGAAGAAGTGAGGTCATCCTTGATAATCTCGATATGATTGAGATCCAAGTATTCTTGGAGAAAATCAGAATACTCTTTGTAAAGCAGAGGCTGCTTCAGGAGTCTCCTCTCTAAAGAAAAAAATCTGTTGAGGGCTAGGGAACGTATATTCGGAAAAGTTGGTTCAGTATCACGAAAAGGTAGTGAGACAATATATTTACCAGTTGGATCCCAAGTGATAGTGTCAGAAAATATTTTCTCGCAGACCGCGTCTTCCGGAGACGATATTGCTACTGCTGGAAGTTGTTCAACTTCCCAAAACTTCTGTAGAGTTTCATCTAGAAGTGAACATTCATTGGTACAACAAAATAATGATGTAACTGAAGATTTTCGAGAAGTATTGATTCTTCCCATTAGCACATAGCCTAAGACGGTGTTGAATGCATTTGGAGATCCCTCTTCGCCGTTGACAGCACCGTCTAAAAGGAAATTGGGAAAAAATATCAGCACCAAGCAATACATCTACCTCACTGGGGACATCGAAAGTTGGATCAGCTAAAGGTAGATTAGAGATGTGTGGCCACTTCATTCGAGGCATAGGAATGGAAGGAAGATTGTCGCAAATACGAGGGAGAATCAAAGCATCTGTTGAGACAATTGGGTTTGATTTGTTAACTGGTTTGAATGTGAGAACTACCTCTCCATGATTAGATAAGGATTGCATAGAGCCGAGACCCTTGAGGTTGATTGTCAAATTGGATTTACGAAGTCCTAGACGTTTTACTGCTCGACAGGTTATTAAAGAGGTCATACTGCCACTGTCGAGGAGACACTTCAACCTTTCATAAGTTCCAGACGAATTCAGAACATCTATCTGAGCTGTCGATAAGAGGACGCTTGAAGATGCAGATAGAAATGCGGTTTGAATGGAAGGTGAATTCGAATCGGAAACTTCATTTGGGGTAGAGTTTTTAGAGCGTTCAGAATGGACAATTGTTGAAGGAGAAGAAGATTCAAAATGAAGCATCGTGTGATGCAATTGACCACAATGATGACAACGAATAGAACTTCTGCAATTTTTGGTCGAATGAGTGGAACTCAAGCAATTGATACACATTTTTTTTTGATTTAGCAATTTGAAATCGTTCTGAAGGATTTTTTATAGAAAATTCTGGACACTTGTAAATAGAATGATCATTAATACAATATGAACATTCGACAGTACCTGTTTGGACCATCAAATTTGTGGAAGGTCGGAATGAGGTGGGAGATTTTGAGAAAGTTTTCGGTTTTGGTTTCACAGCGAGTTTTACACTATCCAATGCTATGCACTGTTTCGAAAGGAAAGTAGTTAGCTGTTCGAATGAAGGGAATTCAGTGGAATCATGATGCAATTCAAAACGAGTAGCAACTGATACATCCAATCTTTTTAATAGCATCTGGACCAATATGAAATCCCACTGATCCACAGGTTGATCCAATTTTTTTAAAGCTGCTAGGTTATCTTCAAAAACATCAAGAACATTCCTCAAGGCCAATGGGTCACCGGAAGTGAGCTTGGGTGTTTCATCAATTGCAGCCCAGTGAGAAGCTGCAATGAGGCGTTTATTTTTATAGCGCTTAATCAAAGTGTTATAGGCAATCTGGAAGTTATCAGAAGTCATGGGGATTTGTTGAATAAGAGCAATCCCAGTTAACACAAACATCTATGAGATGTCGCATTCAAGTCAGTCCATGTAACATAGCGAAGCACAATCATACTTCACTGAGATTGCCACGGGATTCCTCATGAGAAAGATTATTCACATTCTTCGTCTCATTTTGTTGGATGTGAGATCTAATTGATGATGAATTAGTGAAGCACTGTAACATAATAGAGACATTTATATTTGAATCAAGAACTTCAGTCGATGAGAATCAAAATTCAATGTATCCGAGTTTTCAGAGTAATTCGCATTGAGTAGAATGAAATTACATTACTATTATTTTTATTTGTGAATCAACATCTCATGGAAATTCATTTGTAATATGGAAATTATCTGTACCGCCTATACTTTATTTTGACGTATTTTTGAATTTGCCTCTTTTGAATCTATTGAAAGGACGATGATTCATTGTATTCTTCATTTGATGTTCTTTACTTTAATAGTGGAATTTGATCGAGCCGTTATGTCTTTGAAAAAGTACTCGATCAAGACAATTCTATCATTCGGGCACAACAAGTTGCGTGTTTTATATGGGCATCGAGAAAATTTGCACTTTTTGCCAGTTTTTTCACTCTTGATTCTATAAATCTTAACTTTCTGAATTATTCATCTGTCTCTAACCCTTGTTCAAAATGTGAAGCCTATTGGGCCAGCTTGGAAGAAAATATCACTTCTTTCCCAACCAAATATTTAAAATTTACGTTTCGCCCAAATTTGATTGACTGTATCGAGAAAAACCCGTGCATAATCACATAGTCATAGATACAGCGCACAATGTGACTTGGGAATACAAGAATATGATTGGCTAGGAAATTCCCAGCATACGCAGTTGCCAAGTGACTTTTAAAGAGGTGTTGATGAATAATAACATATATTATGTCGTCATGTCCCCAATATCATTTATTATATCTACGTGCTTTATGTAATGATCCGATCTGCTCCCAGAATGATACCCAAACATTATGATATCACCCATAAGAATCAAATGATAGAACACGAAAAATCTAATGATCTTCTCGATTTTGAATATGTAAAAATGAGAACTTGCAACATTGGACTCAACAAGATAATATTCAGTTTTGCCTTTTAAAATTTTTTCCCGACTCGAGAGATTTCGCAGTCTCCCAGTGTTCTTAAACTGATAATAACGTATGAGGAATATCATCATATTGTCTAATAAAAATATAAACATATCACTGAAAAATTATTTCGTCATCAATTCCTCAGATCTGAAAGTATAATCATTTGTTTTCATCTCTTTACAATAATTCCGTAAAAAATGAAAGGGTGTGCTTATTTCATGCACAGACGGCAACGCTGGTGCAACATGTGACGAGATCGTGAAATGAGAGTGTATTCAGTATTGTAATATGGCGGTTCGTTTTCTTCCACGTTCTGTTACTTTCATTGTTCTTTCTAATTATTTGCTCCTAGTGGATGAGAAGAGTTGACAAGGTGTATTCATAAATCGATATAAATTAGTTGTTATTTCGAACAGTTTATAGTAGTGTTGTAAAGACAAAGTATAGTTGTTGAAGCTTCTGTTATATTTTTACTTGCAAGCAGAAGGGATGGGCTATGCCAGACTCGTTTGAATAAGCAAAATTTCTGCGAAAAAAAAAAAACAATCGATTACGTGATATAAATCAACTGGCTGACTGAGGCTATTGTAGAAGAATATAATAGTGGATGAGAACACATGAGTTTGTGTAATTCATTTCAGTGAAAAGGTGAGTATTGTATGATTGTTCTTTCAACATAATTATTCAGAATAATACTTATATTGATTCATTTTTATTTCAGTTATTGGGCTATAACTCATTGATCACACTCACACTTGATCATATATGACTCAACGTAGGAGGAGATGAATAAAATCATAGATTTTATTATATTCCTGAAAACAGTGAAAATGTTATTGGTGTAGCCAATACCAATAACCCAGAAGCTAGAATTGATAATAATGATATCAATATGGCCTGAGCAGTGTTTTCAAAATAAAATATGAACCATTCTTCAGTAAATCATTCAGCCATCAATAATCAAGTCTTCTTATTGTAAGATTCAGGTAATTTATTTGATGTGAATATCTAAAAACTCATTTTCAACCTCTATAATAAAACTTAACATTGACAACATGAACTAAAATGTATTTTATTAATTTTCAGATGCTGTTACACAAGAATTTTGAGGTGTTTGAGATACTAAAAAGATAGTGGCTACAAATCAGAGAAAATTGCAAGAATAAAGCAGTATAGTGTTGTGAGTTTTTTATGTTAAAGTGAAATTTCAGTTACTTATATAAAAGTCATAAAATTTATGATTTTCCGAAGGTTCTCCAAAAATAAATGCTGTCGAAATCTTCATCATAAGCATTTTTCTTAAATCCCATTTCCTACTGAAAGGTTCATGAACTGATTCAGAATGAGATTCGTAATCAAATAAAATGGAGTATTATTGTGAAACCTATCATTTCGTCTATGTGACGTGAATGCGACTTCATTATTGATTCCGAAGATTAAGTATATGTGACTCCCTCAGAAGCACAATATTCTCCTCATAAGGAATTCCTGATGAGAGAATGTGAGGCAGTTTGAACTTCACATTGTGAGTAATCCAATGCATCAATGTGATTTCTATTATGATGCTGAATGAAAATCAAAAAACGACCAAAAGGGTCCCGAATAGAAGTCATTGTGATGTTAGTGAGAATCTCAATTCGAGTCACGGCTGTGATCTGGAACATGAATGTGATGCCCTATCACATCTCTGAGACAAATTTGTGTTAACTGGGATGGCCTGACCTTTGAGGGAAGAAAGTAAATAATTAAACTTCTCGATATCTGATAAAGAATTATTGTTCAAAATAATTGCATCAAACATATCGATATAAGAAAAGTAGAAATATCTCCATTAAAAATAGGTAAATGGATAGGTAAATAGATTTTGTCAGATTTGTCTAAGAAATACCCGGAATTGAAAAATTATTACAAGGAACTGAATAAACAATATTCCTTGGAACTATCTAAAGCAAAACGTAGTCATATTGATAATAAAATAAACTCTTCAACAAACAAAACGAAGGCAACGTGGAACATCATTTCGGAAATACAGGGTAAAAAAAAGACAGCTAACTTGAAAATAATAGAAGACGATGAACAGCTCGATGATGAAGTAGTCGCCAATAATTTCCTTGCACATTTTAGTTTTGCAACCAACAAAGGTGAAAAAGATGTAGAATTTCTAACATCGAATATACAGCTTAATGATAAATCATTTTATATGGCGCCTGTGTCTGAGCCTGAGGTAATTGGTTTCATAAACAGACTGAAGCCTTCTAATTCTAGTAGTCTTGACAATATATCGAACAACATTCTGAAACGTTGTAAATATATGGTATCTGCAGTGTCCTAACTTTCTTAATAAATTTAAGTTTCACCCAAGGTATTTTCCCTAACAAACTTAAATCTTCAGTGATCAGGCCACTTTACAAAAAAGGTAATACGAATGAGTACTCCAATTATAGAGCGATCACTTTGCTGTCAAGCATATCGAAGATTTTTGAACTGGCCTTAAACGAACAACTGTCAAACTTCTGTTTGAGAAATAATATAATTTCCAGCAACCAACATGGATTCGTGAAAAAAGGGGCGTAGATACAGCTTTAACAGATTTGAATGTTCAGATCGTGGATGCCATTGAGTCGAAGTTGATTGCCCTGGGTTTGTGTATTGATTTTTCACGAGCTTTCGATTGTGTTGATCATTATCTATTACTTGAGAAACTGAACCGATATGGAGTTCGAGGCATACCACTAGACTTCATTAAATCGTATCTAACCAATCGTAGGCAAGTAGTGCAAATCAATAATTGTTTCAGTCAAACCGTTAGCGTTAGTCAGGGGGTGCCTCAGGGGTCTATCTTAGGACCTCTTCTATATATAATTTATGCTAACGACCTCATGGCTTTCCTTAAGGATATTCCAGGTGTTAATATGGTTTGTTATGCCGATGACACTAATTTCTTAATTACTGAAACTAGCATTGATCGGACGATGGCTACTGCTGAAGAGGTATACACTCGCTGTTTATTATGGTCAGAAAAAAATTTCATTAATTTGAATGAAGAAAAAACAGTATCTATTATATTCCATCGAGGGCACAATCAAACCCTATGTAACAATAACGCATATAATTTCAGTTTTCAAAACGATGTTAAGATCCTGGGAGTTGTCTTTGATCAAATGTTAAACTGGGGGACTCACATACGTAATCTCTGTGGTAAATTGAGATCAGCTTGCTATGCTTTGAGGTCATTAAAGGAGCACTGCAGTCAAAAAATACTCCTTACTCTGTATTACGCGAATTTTCACTCGCAAATTCGATATGGCATAATGAATTGGGGAGCTGGCACTGATTGTTCAAGAATATTAACTTTACAAAAATCCGCGGTGAGAATTCTGTGTGATCTTCCCTGGGGGCACTCATGCAGGGAGTCGTATAAAAACAATAAAATTTTAACCGTAGTTGATACTTACATATATGAAATATCGTGCTATGTTCATAAGAATCTTTCATTGTTTGGCTGCAACAGATCGAAGCATAATTACTCTACAAGATTTAAGAACAATTTACTTCCGGCAAAGCACTCGACCAAGTTTTACCAAAGAAACTTGTATTACAATGGCTGCAGAATCTATAATAACTTACCTGAAGATGTGCAAAGTGCGCCAAATATTTTCATTTTCAAAAATAGGCTCAAAGGCTTCTTGACCCAAAAGAACTTCTACACACTTGACGAATTCTTTTCTTAAGATGATGTTAGGAACAATGTGGGTCTAGTATTGTATACATTTACATATGTGTGGTTCGTCTGTATTCGTGTTTTATTGATAGTCTATTTTATATTACTTGTCTTGTATGTTCCTGTGTATACTTCCATTTACTGACGCTCTCGGCAATTTGTTATGCATATCATTGTAATGGTTTTGATAACTTATTGTTGATTAAAGTGTATTATTATTATTATTATTATTATTATTACACAATCACTCTCTGTCCGTTCACCAATTCGACTGTTTTGCGGTTATGAAGAGCGGTTTGATGAAAATGCAGATAAAAGAAGATGCGGTTTGGTTGAAGAATATGGAACTCATAAAGTTTCAACTATACAATTATGTACAAATGTTTTTCTGTAATCGATTTCTCGTGATAAATGCAGATCATATCCATCATCGAAAGACAGTCGATCTTTTTTATTAAAATATTCTCAAAAACAACGAGGTAATAATTCTAATTCACTTATTGAAGTCATTTGGGCAACAGGTGCGATGTTGCCGGATCATGAACTAATCATTGGTGCCGAAGAAATAGATAACGACAATGCGCACACAACATGTGTCGAAGAAAATCTGAGAGATGATCTGGCAAGGTTGCCAGATTGTGCGTTGAAGGGTAATTTCTGAGGCAATTTCGCGGAATATAAAGTATGATACGGAACATTCATAAACAATACAAAACTGTAACACAAACAGAGCGTAGGAACGCGACAGGACATGTTAATGATATTTTTGTATATTCAAAATTTGTCCTACTTACCGTGATCGATATTCAGAAACTTTCCTAAAAAAAAGTATGTTAGAGGTGTTTCCGCGGAAAAAATTTTTATCACTGGGTGTTTGTATTAGTGTTCCGAAGCTTATGTAAAAATTTCATCGAAATCGGAGTTGCTTACCTATACCAGAGATAAGCTATAATAAGATGTGCAAGTTACGATTTGATATAGACAATACCCTATTGTATAACAATGGCAGAGACAGCGGACACAGCAAGTTCTCACCATGGGCGCCGCCAAGACGCTTACATTGCAAACGCTTTTATCTATCTTTCAGCCCACAATAATATTATATTATTAATCAGTCTTGCTCTAGAACTCATATAATACACACATATTGTAAACTCGAATTTGTCAAATAAACTTGGAAGAAATCTTTTTAAAAACGTTAATTTCATAAATTGAAATTTAACTGGCGCAGTCGGTAGGATCGCGAAAGAGTCTTTTTGAAAAAAAGATCCTCGTCGTTTTCAAGCGTTTGTTCGCGATCTCAAGAATCTCATCCCTGGAAGAAAGCATCACCGCTTACCACCAAGGAAGCAAAAGGGCAGCAGAAGAAGCAATGATATTGGTCATCATCACTATCTTACTGTGAGTACCTATTTATGTCAGACTCCTATTCTTCCAACTCCCCCAACGATACCAGTGAAAACTTTGATTTGAATGAATTATTGAGTAAAAAACTAACAATCTCTGAAATAAACACAATGGCAAGACCAGTATTCGATATCAAAAATTCGTCTATTCTACCAGAATACGACGGAAATCCGAACGGACTTTACGATTTCATCAGAGTAGCTTCGACATTACTAAATTTCTACTTTGACCCAACCAACGCAAATAGTATCCAGAATGTTCTACTTTTGCAAGGAATCATTAACAAATTAACAGGCAGAGCGAGAGAAGTTGTATCAATTTACGGATGCGACGAGTGGGTTTCAATCAAGAACACACTAATTCAAAATTTCGGCGACCAACGAGACGAAAACTCATTAACAAGAGATTTGGTCAATCTAAGACAACAAAACGAATCACCACTTCAGTTCTACGAGAAATGCATGGGACTGTTAAACACCATTTCAAATTACTTAGACATTCATAACGATAATGATGTAGTGAAACGAAGTAAGAAGGCATTTTTTCAACAACAAACATTAACTACCTTCTTAGCCGGATTGAAAGAACCACTAGGCTCAACAATTCGAGCAATGAGACCTACTAGCTTAGCTATCGCAATGCAGTATATTCAAGAAGAAAATAATATACGTTATCTACAAAGAAATAACGGACCACAAAACTTCACATCGGATAAAAGACAGGCACCAGCTCAAAGAAACTTTAGAGCGGGAACACAAAATTCATTTTGGAATCCTCAATCAACATTCCAACAACGTCCATCATTTCCCCAAGGGCCAATTAACATACCACAACGAGGAAATAATCCTCAAGCGCAGAAATTTTTCACAAATCGACAAGTCTTTGGAAAACCACAAAATGTTTGGAAACCAAGAAATAATTCTGGCCAATTTCAACCGAGAGCCACCCCAATGTCTATTGTTTCCAAAAATACTTCACAAACAAAACCAACTCCTATGAGTGTGATTACAAGAAATACGGCAGGTCCATCAAATCAATATCGCGAACCACCCCGTAATAATTTTCAACATCGCCCTCAGCAAAACATTTCCGGAGAAATGTATAACATAGAACATCAAGATCCCGGATTTAACGAAGATTATGAGTATGATCAGGAAATCTACCCCGAATTTCAAGAACAATTCGAAGACTTCCAACTTTTCCAGAATTCAATGATAGTTCAACGATGAAATTTTATCTTTTCAAATTTCATACCACTTTCGACGGACTGATAGGATTGGACAATCTCAAATTATTGAAAGCTCATCTCGATTTTCCAAATTCAACGCTGATAACACAGTACTCTACAATACCGATACAATATTATGAGACGAATCAAAAACAATTTTTCTCTGTACAATTAGACCCTCATACCGTCACACGTGTTAGACTCCCCGTAAAAGAAAATGAAGGATCTATCATTCTACCCCAACGAAACATACAAGGTGCTTTATTAAAAGAAACCTTAACCAAAGCATGTAATCAAATGGCTTGGGCCGAACTCATTAACAACAGCGATACAAAATTACAACTAAATCTATCAGAACCAATAAACAGTTCAAAAATACATTTGGAAGATTTCCATATATTAACAGCCGAGATAAATCCAATAGAATCAGCAGAAATTGACATCGAGAATCTAATCAGAACCAATCATCTCAATGAAGAAGAAAAATTTCACATCACTAAATTATGTAAAAAATACACAGATATATTTCACAAACCTAATATGCCTTTGACTTTCACTAACCAGGTGAAACATCACATTAAAACTAAAGACGAGATACCTGTTTACACGAAATCGTACAGATATCCGCACATTCATAAAGAGGAGGTACAAAATCAAATCACCTCAATGTTAGAACAACAAATAATAAGACCTAGTAACTCACCCTGGTCTTCACCAATATGGGTCGTTCCCAAAAAACCGGACGCCTCTGGAAAAATTAAATGGAGAATAGTGGTAGATTATAGAAAAGTCAACGAAAAAACCATCGACGATAGGTATCCACTGCCAAACATTTCAGACATCCTAGACAAATTAGGAAGATGTCAGTATTTCACGACACTCGACCTTGCTAGTGGATTCCACCAAATAGAAATGGCAGAAGAAGACATTAAAAAGACAGCTTTTAATGTGGAACATGGTCATTACGAGTACGTCAGAATGCCATTCGGTCTAAAAAATGCTCCAGCTACCTTTAGCAGGGTAATATGGACAACGTTTTGAGAGGAATTCAAGGTCACATATGTCTTGTTTATATGGATGATATTATAATATATTCTACATCTTTACAAGAGCATATGGTTAATTTGGCTAAAGTATTTCGAAGACTAAGGGAAACAAACTTGAAAATTCAGTTGGATAAGTCTGAATTCCTACAGAGAGAAGTTGCTTTCTTAGGACATATCATCACACCTGAAGGTATAAGACCAAACCCTCAGAAAATTCAAGCTATCTTGAGTTATCCGACTCCTAGAACACCAAAAGAAATAAAAGGATTCTTAGGACTTCTCGGGTATTACCGAAAATTCATTAAGGATCTAGCCAAAATAACAAAACCTCTGACAGCATGTCTAAAAAAGGATGCAAAAATTGAACACACGCCACAATTCATTCAATGCTTCGAAACTTGTAAAAATATCCTAACAAACGAACCATTACTACAATACCCGGACTTCTCTAAACCATTCAACCTAACTACAGATGCGAGCAGTTATGCAATCGGTGCAATACTATCCCAAGGACCGGTAGGTAAAGATAAACCTATAGCTTATGCTTCGAGAACTCTCAGCAATACCGAACAAAACTATTCCACAATAGAGAAGGAAATGCTAGCAATAGTATGGGCAACGAAATATTTCAGACCATATCTTTTCGGACGAAAATTTAAAATATTATCTGACCATCGACCATTACAATGGTTATTCTCTTTAAAAGATGCCAACTCAAAATTAGTTAGATGGAGACTCAAACTAGAAGAGTTTGATTACGAAGTCACCTACAAAAAAGGCAAATGTAATCAGAATGCAGACGCATTATCACGAATTGAAATTCAAACTAAAGAATTACAAGCATTAAAAGAATATGTAAGAAAGTTGAACGAATCACTTTCAGAATCAAAAGACACAGACAATGCATCAATGTATAACAATCCATCCGATATACAAACAGACGTGAACATCGAACAATTGGACAATCAACCTAATCTTTTACGAAACGATACAATATCTCACACAGAAACTGACCTACCCGAACGCAACGACACATCGTCTACAGAAACAGCTGACGAAGGAAATGACCTATGTCAAGGTTACGATACATCTGAAACTGATACAGCGGATGAAAATCCAGAGAATACGAGTGATATCACAATACATTCGAATAATGAAAATCCAACTCTAAATATTCCAATATCAGAGAAACCTTTAAATTACTACAACAATCAAGTAAAACTGAAATTTGTTAATTTCAACTCTATAGGACCAATTTTAGAACAAATCTTCCCTAATAAAAAACGAATACATGCACAGATAGGACTTAATAATATCGAAAATGAAATAATTACTTTTTTCAAAGAGTTCATTCCACCAAAAACTAAACATGCAATATACTTTGATAAAGACGAATATTATCAAGTAACTTGTGAAATATTGCAAAGAACTTTCAAAAACACTGCATACGACCTAGTGAAATGTAGCCATATACTAGAAGATATTTCTAATCAAGAGAGACAACAAGAAATCATAAGAAACTATCACGAAGGAAAAACCAACCACAGAGGTATAAATGAAACAGAAATTCAACTAGGACGAAGATACTACTGGCCATCAATTAAAAATGATATTCAATATTATATTGATTCATGTGAAAATTGTCAAGCAAACAAATATGATAGAAAACCAGCAAAACCCAAATTTATGATAACTCCAACACCGACAAAACCAATGGAAGTAATTCACATAACGGACAGAAATTTTTGACGATTATAGACGCATTCTCCAAGTACGGTCAAGCATACCCTATCGACGGTTCAAATGCGATAAACGTAGTAAATGCTCTTCTCATTTTTATAACACATCATGGATTACCTAAAATAATAATATCAGATAATGGAACAGAGTTTAAAAACGGACTTATGAGAGATTTCATCGATACTCATAAAATCACAATTCATTATACAACACCAGAAAATCCTCAATCCAATGGAATGATCGAAAGATTTCATTCAACTCTAATAGAACATCTCAGAGCTATCAAAGGACAAAATCCAAAATTCAATGTAAAAGAACACATGCCATATGCGATCTTAGGATACAATAATTCTGTACATTCAGTTACCAAACAAAAACCAATTGATATCTTGAATGGACACCTAGATCCATTAAACCCATTCGATATAGACATCGGAAAAACATTGATGAATAATTATGTTCAACAACATAGAGAGAAGACTAAAGCAATTTACAAAGAGATCAATCAAAATACAGCCGAAATCAAGGAGAGAATTATCGAAAAACGAAATCAAACGAGAGAGACACCAATTACGTATAAAACCAATACCAAAGTTTATACGAAAACAACAGAAAAACGTAACAAACTATTACCAAGATTCACCCAAAAGGTTGTGACATCAAACAACCCCGTCACCATAAATTTGCCAAATACATCAATCCACAAGAAAAACATCAAACACAAAACTCAACGAGGAATTGAACGTGAATCTTCCTTACAGATGGAACCCTGTACTAGGACAAGAAATCAAAATACAAGACCTGAAGGACAACCCAGGAATTCTTCCCCTCAAGCTAGGACAAGCAAGAATTCAAACTAGTTCACACGATTTCATACATTACTATAATCTCACACCAATAGCTATAGAAATCGATGCCCTGAACAACGAATATGAAAAGGTCACTGCAGCCATCGCAGACGGACTTAGTCAACCATATTTCATCAGTTTACAAAATTTCGACCAAGGTTTACGCTATCAATTAGATGCAGTATACCGAAAATTCCAAGCGATTTATCCATCTCAGAAATAAAAGAGGTTTTATTAACGCCTTCGGCTCCATTATTAAAGCAATATCTGGAAATCTAGACCAAGAAGATGCCGAAAGATACGACAATGCAATTATGACACTACAAACGAATCAAAAGAATGTAGTACAACGACTTAATCAACATGTCTCACTTACAACTAGACTTATTATTGAAAACTTCAATAACACCATGACGTTAATAACTCACAATCAAGAAGTTATCGCCAGAGAAATCGATACAATTCGATCTGATCTGAATAAATTCGTTTTTGAATTTAATGATTATATGCAAACAAGGAATATCTTGGATCAATTAAGTCTTTCACTACAACTGATATTACAACTCCTCACCGATCTCGAGAACGCAATAACTTTTGCAAGAACTAATATTCTTCATAACAGCATTATAAAGACCAACGAATTGAAATCAATAATCGAAATAATGCTTCGATATCATTCAGAAGGACAATTACTCTATACCAATGAAGAGGAATTGCTGAAATATTACGACATCATATCAATCGATGCGTACTACTCTAAATCAATGATAGTTTTCATTTTACATTTTCCACTCCTTATCCCAGAAGATTTTACTCACTATCACCTATTTTCAATCCCAAATAATAATCTTACGACCATTATACCACCCAAACCTTATCTGACGATAAATAGCGTATTACATCAGTACACCGAGCAGCCATGCCGAAAAATCGACTCAGGTTACCTTTGTCAAGATTCATCTATACAGTATAGATCACGAATACCAGACTGTATATCGCAGATTCTCCAACTCTTCGAAGAAGAAGCCCAATGTCAACAAACTCCGATAACGATCAACACTACCCTTATTGAGCAATTGACAGAAGCACATATATTGGCATTTTTCCCAATCCAACAAAAATTGCCACCAATTGCCAAGCTTTTACCATAACAGTTTTACAAGGAACGTATCTCATCGAGTTACCACCCGGATGTGAATTCCACACCCCCGAAGACAGCTATGTCAACACCAAAGAAGTAGTCCACGAAGAACCGCTAACCCTACCAAAGATCAAGACCATCAACAGCGAGCCAATGAAAAATCTGAGCCCAATTCATCTAGAAAAAATCGCACTGGACGAACTTCACAGAATACAGAACGAACACGAACATCTGCAACCCTTAACCATCGCAGAAGCCCCCAACCACAGTCATCTTTGGACAGCCCCTGTATATATCATCATCACGATAGTAATAGCTATCGTAAGCTACAAGTACCGCCATATCTTCACCTGCTTCAAGAAAACACCGCAGAAACCAGCGACGGAGACTTCAGTTTTCTTCGTCCCTCACAAAACTTCTCCAGGGGATGGAGTAGTTACGAGTTGATATAGACAATACCCTATTGTATAACAATGGCAGAGACAGCGGACACAGCAAGTTCTCACCATGGGCGCCGCCAAGACGCTTACATTGCAAACGCTTTTATCTATCTTTCAGCCCACAATAATATTATATTATTAATCAGTCTTGCTCTAGAACTCATATAATACACACATATTGTAAACTCGAATTTGTCAAATAAACTTGGAAGAAATCTTTTTAAAAACGTTAATAGGGCATTCCAAC
This sequence comes from Plagiodera versicolora, assembly GCA_037013635.1. NCBI lineage: Eukaryota > Metazoa > Arthropoda > Insecta > Coleoptera > Chrysomelidae > Plagiodera > Plagiodera versicolora. The sequence continues at coordinate 1,154,479 of CM072991.1, read as the reverse complement.
GACATGTCAAAACAAATTCAATATGGTGGGAGTAGGCACACAATGCTTTGTTTACATTTTGTTATGTTATAAATTGATCTAAAAATTGTGAGATTTTTGTTTTCGTGCCTGCATCAAATGTTTTTTTTTATTGTTTAGAGCTCATTAGTGGTATTCTCACTAAAAAATGCCTGTTACATGCCTTTTAGTCAACTGTGGAAGTCGTTCCAAGGATGATGTATAATTCTTTTTAGTGCCTGCGGTTTTAAGCCACAAGTTTCGGATAAACGGATAAAAACGAATTGTCTGAAAGGCTATGGATAGCAGCAATTAAGAGGGACGATCTTACTGAATCGATACTGAAAAATCAGAGAGTCTGCAGTAAATATTCTATAACTTTTATTGTATTTACATTGTACATTTTATTCAGCTGCAAATAAGAGTGCACCCACATGACTGCAAACTTCACTGTGTCCAGCCATTCATGGGCAATGTGCTGTTAATACAGTTTCATCTTTGGCCACAATGCACCAAACGTCTAATGGTTTCTCATTTCCTCTCTCAGAATATTTGACCTAAAAAAATTGCTGAATAAACAAAAGTCAATAGAAATGAACAAACCTTACCTTTCCCACCACAATGTAGAAACCATTCACCACTTTTGTCCCCACATTCACAACAAAGCCTGACTCAAAATACTTAATGAATGCAAGCTTTTGTAGGCCTTCATTTGTTCTTTGGTGTAATAGCTATTTGTTAGCACTAAATACGAAACAATATCTATATTTGTAATAGGTGGAATTCCATGAATTGAACTATCCAATTCCTGGATGTTCAATGTAAAAGGGTCTACATCATTTATTATCTTCAGCTTCATTCGGTATCTGTAAATAAACATTCAACTTCACATATGGGAAACAAAATGTTGTGTAAACAAAAAACAAATTGGGTTTTCAGCTTACCTTTCACCAATATCAGGATTTTCCAACAATAATGTCCTTAAATATACACTCTGCATCTTAAAACTTCTATCATCAACAACAAACTCACACAACTTCGGAAATAATGCCGTAATGACGTCACTTTAAACAGCTGTGTGCCTACTCTCGCCATATTGAATGTCACGTGATTTGGAATGCCTAATTCACGGTCTAATACATAAGGTCTGGAATCTACGGCATTTTTGAGTGGTGGGGGGTGGCACCAGTTTTGAAGAAAATGTTTCCATAATTATCCGCTAGGAGGACATAGGGGTATAATCACGTGATTAATCTTTGACAACAAAACAAACGATTAGGACTTGAATGGTAAATAAAATCAATGACAGAAATATTATATCTTCCGAAATTCTCTCGAATAAATATAAATCATTCTTACTTTCAAAAAGCTGATCGGATCTGATTTGTGATTGGCTGACAAAGTGACAATAGAGGACAGCGCTGCAGGTGGCGAAACATGAGAACTACGAAAATTTCCTCAATGTTTGGGTCACCCCCCACCACACGAGTTGCAAGACCTATGTATACGATCGTGGCCTAATTTCATAAATTGAAATTTAACTTGCACGTCAATGTTAAAATTTGGAAATATTTTTATCATGCTTTTGGAATCAACCACCAGATGGAGTAACTATCTTTGCATCCACAACAAAGACGTTAGCTCTTTTTACTGCTAATTTGGCTGTCACGCTATTCATTTGAATTATAAAGAAAGAAGAGGAAAAGTTTTTTCTAGATGTATTAGAGCTCGATTTGGTCAGCATTGTACATATGATTATTGCTTGACCTGAATTACTTGTAGTCCAATAAAATTTCGAGAAGTTCGCATTGTCGCAATAAAGGTTAACTTTTTGATATATTGTTTGTGAAGACGTTATAAACAAATTTGCAAATCCCAAAAACAGCCCCTCATTGCTGGTTTTTTGGCGTTTACGCGAAAACTATGTACTATACAAAAAAAAAGGTGTAGAGCTTTCTTTTTTGCGTACTTTGAAATCAAGTTCGTTCGATTTGGATGCACGAGTTATTTTCTGCGGGCCCGAAAAGACGCGTGTTGGGAAAGTGCGACGACACGAGGAGTGGGACAGACAAGGCGCGAAGACGGCGGCACCGTCTCACCCTTTGTTCTCGAGCCCACTGACCGACAAAGGGGACTTTTTTTATTTCATCGAAATCATAATTGATTTGATTACGAGTTTCGAGCGCGCCTTCTTCCCTCACACCCTTCGTCGGATCATAGAATCAGACGGGATAAGTAAATGAAATGTTGCGTTATCTATTTGATTACATTGCACAAGATTATATTTATTTACGAGAATTTTATATATTAGATTTATTTATTTATACAGGAGGAATACAAACGGGACTGACCCGAAACAGTATTCACATATAGGTTATAACGCCAGAAAGCGAATCTATATAAATCCAAAATGAGTTTCGATGTATCTAAAAATTAATAAAGAATTCAAGTAATGAAAATGGTACATGTGGTAAATGAAATAAGTGAATATTGATGATAAACATTATTTTTGTTTAGCATTTTTTATATATCATGAAATATATACGTCCCAAATCGCTTGCTTGTTAAAAACATTAAAAATTTTGACTGGAAAACTGAAAACACAATTTTCTCAGGAACAACCAATTTCAGAGAGTACATTATGAAATTATGAGGGAAGGCATGAAATAACTCTACAATATGAAGACATAATATACATTTTTAAAAATAAATTAGCTAATTGAAATCTCCCGAATTGATGCTTATCTAAAAAATACATTGTATACAAAATGAGACCTTCATACCTACCGAATGGATTCACTCAAATTATCATGTATAACGGTTTTTAGGCAGCATTTATGGTCCACCAATTTTCGCCAAATTATTTTCCGTTTCAGTTTGAAGTCGTATTTTATGGGAAAAAAAAACATGGAACTGGATGCAGAATTCAACGCTGACTTCGATGATGATAAAATATACAGGGTGCTCCATTGAAAAATATACTGCTTTTGTTATTACGGAAAAATGCAATTCCCTGTCCATCTGGAACTTTTTTCAAAACTTAACTTTGGTGCCGTGTAACTTTTATATAGGACTTTTTTTCAAATAAATCAGCCCTATCTATATATCGAACAAATGCGCACTGTCGGGACATTCGGTATAAGTTATGACATATTTCAATCCACAAAGAATATTGAAATTGTGAACGAAATGATCCAAAAGCATTTTATGATAATTACAGACAATTATGATATATTATATAAACATGATTAATTATGTAGAATAATCATCGTAGTTGTATCAACAATAAGTTGATCAAGTTATTATGTTTAGATTCAACAGTAGAAAGTCAAGAAATATTATTGAGAGGAATGAATTGAAAGGAAGGGAGGGCAAAGAAGTATCATTTTTTCATTGATATCAATCGTAACATCGTTTATTCACACCTCTATTAAACAGATGAACTGTACATATATCATACCTACATTTTACAAATAAATCGCTTCAATTACATTAATACTAAACATATGGACCTGACTGGACCTCGTAAACAGTCTTTGCACAAAATATGCACATCCTCGTGAAGTCAAACCTCCTCACATCCATTCGATGCTCAGAACTTGAATTCTGCAGATGTTGGAGCATACGTCCGCATGTCGTATCGATGATTCCTTCTGGATCGAGGGCTGAGGAGGTCTGCAGATATCAGTTGTGCACTCACGACAGCTACTGATACTCTGATATGAATCAGACGATGAAGGATGGTCACATTCAAGTCTATAGTGCGTTTTATTGGACCCTGGCAGTTTGATATCTAACACTACAAAGCTTATAGAAAAACTTTATATCATCGTTGGCTAACACTCCCATTTGTCGTCGTTTAATGATTGGCTTTTCTAAGTCAATGTCTGCAGGCCTTTTTGATGAACGACTACAGTGGTGTCCTTTCCACAATCGAGCGGTTCATCAGATTCCACAAATTTGAGAACGGTCCATGATGGCGACTGTAAGCAATTGAAATTTAACCAATTGATCTCATAGAGGGAAAAATGTCGGACAAAACAATTCTCATTTTCAGATATTGACATCGCTCGCAGATTGAAAAAATCCAAATTTTTGGCCGAGGTAAGGGATGGCAGAAATGTCTGAACTGACCAAAAGTCTCGTTTTGTGAATGCGACTTCAACAAAGACAATTTTTTTTATAGGATCATATGTCGAAAAGGAATATAGTACAGTACATTATCGACTACTGAGGAAGACATGGAGAAGTACATATGATCATGTTTTCTGATATGCTGATTTATTGAGATATTCATCATATTTGTTGCTGGTAATTTTCGTTCAGTTTTTTTTGAGGTATTTAGGTACTACGTCTGATTTGTAAAATAAGTTTCACTTGTTTTTTTTTTCAATTATATTTCTACTTTGAACTCGAAAATATACCAGAAATATGCAAAATTTATCACCTGATAGGTCACGTTTTTGGGGCTGTTGTATCTCGATTCGACATGAACATGTATCTAGAGAGAAGTTAGCATTCTTTTGAGATATTGAGCGTGTTTTTATCATTTATCGTTCTAAATTTATGGCTGTTTATATCGGCTGCTCGGATTTTTTCAACTTTGAGCAAAGAGCGGCACTGCCTAACGTCGTTTAATCGAGCTCAAACTCCATATACAAATAATATTATACTAACCTGTGAAATCAGCAAACGTTTACACCCACAAATATAAGAAGAGCTTTTTGGAAACCAAAAATTTGATTTACTTCTGTTCAAGACAAACAACAAGCAAATTGTACAATTACATTCGGAATAAATTCTTACAATTAGATGTTTACCGAAAGTCGTTAACAATTATTATTTCGAAGAAATCGAAAAAAAAAGTCCACTTTGTCGGTCAGTCGGCTCGACAAAGGGTGAGACGGTGCCGTCGTCATCGCGCCTTGTCCCACTCCTCGTGTCTCCGCGCTTTTCTACACGCGTCTTTTCGGGCCCACAGAAAATGTCTCCTACAACCAAATCGAACAAACTTGATATCAAAGTACGCAGAAACAAACTGTACAACTTTTGTCTGAAGATTTTTCCGTATAGTAAATAGTTTTCGCGTAAAGCCCAAAAAACCAGCAATATGAGGGGCTGTTTTCGCGATTTGCAACCACCGTGCAATGGATGTCGATTCGCTGCTTTGGGGATTTGTTTATAACGTCTGCACAAACAATATATCAAAAAGTTAACCTTTATTGCGACGATGCGAACATTTCGAAATTTTATTAGACAAACAGAAATCTCACATGCAATTATTTGTTCCATTTATCTTTTCATGACTAATTGGACCTTCATTGTAGAATTTTTACATTGGAATTTATTACCTGCAATTAAATAAAAAATAAGTGGGAACCCCTTCATAAAAGAAAAAAACCTTTTTCGTACTCATTCTCCAGAATCTTCAATTCTTATATTCCAGTGTTACAATAATTTCAAATATATTTCATTTAAACTTTCAGTTCGTGACTTTCATCAGAATCCGTAGAGTCCTGGTAACCTAGTATTTTTTCCCACATGGAACCTTCTTCATTTCATAAAACTAGTCAATAAATAATATAACGAAGGAAATTATATAAACACTTTTTTTACTTCTTGTCTGAAACAGCCAGCTTGAAATAAACAAACCTAAATATTCAGTACTATTTTTCCAATCACTAAAATAAATCATTACCACGGAGTATAGATATATCTATACTCCGTGATCATTACGTTCATAAAATTAGCTGCCAACTGCTAACTTCACATTGCCTAAAATAGAAATTCATGCATTATGCGACATCTATGATGTAACTTATCTCTGCCTATACTGTAGGTTTTCCGCAAGTGACACTAGAGAGTTGAAGTGGTTCCACGAACGGTAACGTTAGGATTCATTCTGACATCTGGGCATGCGCATTGCACAAGTTTTCAAGTTTTCGTATTTTGTGGGTCTACGTGTGTACGTAGACTCACGCTATCTACTACTGGCAGAGTTTCCTTTTAGGGTGCGTTCCATTAAGCGTTCACAACGCCCAAAACACTCATTCAGACGTTCCACATGGCGACCACGATCGTTGGGGTCGTAGCGAAAATGTCATGAATGACGTCATGATTGACGCTCACGACGACCCATATCAAGAGGTGGGTCGGCGTGAGTGTTTTGAGAAATTGCATGCAATTGTCAAGCACTAAACAGCAAATATCGCGACGACTGAGACACTGAGATTCCACATTCCACTTGAGTTTATTTTTATGACGCACACACACGGTCATACATATGAGGTCTGGAATCTACGGCAATTTTGAGTGGTGGGGGGTGGCACCAGTTTTGAAGAAGAAGTTTCCATAATTATCCGCTAGGAAGATATAGGGGGCGGTATAATCACGTGATTAATCTTTGACAACAAAACAAACGGTTCGGACTCGAATTGTAAATAGAATCAATGACACAAACATTATATCTTGCAAAATTCTCTCGAATAAATAAAAAGCTGATCGGATCGGATGTATACGATCGTGCGCACACAGAACCAAGTGGAACGACAAAATTCGTGGTCGTGAGCGTGATCGTTGTGAACGCTTAATGGAACGCACCCTTACCACAGAGTACCAGAGTCACCACTTGCCCTATTTATGAATGAAATAGTAAAATAGTAAAGATGGCCGTGAAGAGGAAGGTAGTGGTGGAATGGTATCCGGTATGAATGAACCGGAACCGTTTCTGATTGGTCAATATTAACTATCAAGATCTGACGTTTGTATGTGTCAGTGCTAAAGCTTGGTACACAATACGACGTTAGTTACGCTTCGGTTATACGAATTTCGATTGGATATTAGCTTGATGTCAGTCCCTCCAACCAATCATATATCGCTCTCATCACAAACGGATTACGACATGTATTGAGCTTTAATTGAATTGATATTAATGTAAACAGTATGTAGGAATATTTATTATATCTCAAAAGTATTCTTCTAACTGAAAATTAAGTTCCAAATTGAAATGAAAATACTTCAAGAAGGCTGAACTGACATATTTTCCATATACTCGAAATCAAATAGACATCTGTGGTGTGTGAAATGAATTACTTGAACAAATTAATGTAGGAATATAATAATAAAAATCTGTTATTTTGAGATACCTTTTGGATTTTCTGGTATTTGGCATTTGGAATTATGGGTTTTCTCAGGGGTTTCCAGCAAAAATATGCAAAAGAAGACAATAGCATAACAAAGTTAAGTACATTTGGATATTCTATTAGAGTTTCACATTGCAGTTGCAGACTGTATAAAATGTAGAGGTTTTAATAGTTTTCCATAGTTAGACAACTTTGGTAAGTTTAAAAATACTCTGGAAACCCATGCAAAGAGTTGATGCATATATTCTTCTGGAGCAAACTTAACTAATCGAGAGAGTGTCATGTACTCGATATTCACTATCCAGTTGAGGGACACAGCTTAAACAAAGAATTATAGATTGAAATATATGCAAAACCTAATTTCACAAGCTATAGGTGAGGTAGGAAACAGCTAGGAGTTGAATATAAAACTATAACAGCATTCAAAAGTATATAAGAATATAAAGAGCTTTACTTGAACTACAGATTTTATTGTATCATTATATTATATATATCAATCATGTCATATATATATTGATATTTTGATAAGGTCTTCTAGAAAATCTTCACAATCACATATAAGTTTATAAGACGTTAGTATCTGCTTCACAGTTGAATAATTCAGAACATTCCAGCGAATCTAAGCCATTGAACTTCTTGATAGCATCTATGAACTGCTTATTTTCAACTCCAATTTCTATCAACTGTCAGACCTCCTGTATGGTTACATAGTTATTCTTCATTTTTCATGATATCAAATGAATGGTAAAATGTCTACAGAATATTTGTTGATTCTTGGGGAATTATTGGAACTGTGAATCATGTTTATGTCATGCTTTTCCAATCAAAGGTATATCTTCTCTTTGTCTTTTCAATTTGCTTCTTGACCATAAAATACCTCTGTATTTTCAATTTGAATAATTTTCTCATTGAATTTGGTGCATGCAACAAATAAATGGAAGTTTTTTTCATCAACCTGACATGGAATCATCAGTATTTGTGTCCAAATGCTTGAATAACTTCATAAACTTCAAGCCCATATCAGATATTGGAGTTCCAACACACATTCCTCTCTGATCCATTTTCTGCATCTTCATCAAGTAATTCATTTCATAAGTAGTGTGTAGAAAGAAGAAAGCTGTGGATTGTAGATAGCTCTAGCCATCAAAACTGGGTCATTTTGGGCAGTGTAGTATTTTTTCCAATATACTAAATTCTATAAAAAATTATTGATATATAAGTTAATGTGCTAGAAATATTACAGAAATCAATCTTACCAAGATCCTGGAGACACATAATTCCATAGAAAATATATCATCATATGGCTATTTGGTGTTATGAAATCTCTTTTCATTTGGAATATTGCAGGTGAATATTTTGTTATCAATTTGTACGAAAAATATTTGTCAACAAATCGTAGTAAAATATCAAGGTCAATTAGACATTTCGCGCCATTTTTGGAATGACTTCTCTGGTACTCTGTGCCCTTACTGTGGTCACGATCCTATACACAGGTCTGGCAACTCGTACGGTGGGGGGTGGCCCAAACATTGGGAACATTTTTGTGGTTCTCATGTTTCGCCACCTGCAGCGCTGTTCTGTATTGTCACTTTGTCAGCAAATCCTAAATCAGATCCGATCAGCTTTCAGGGAGTAGGAATGATTTTCATTCATTCGAGAGAATTTTGCAAGATATAATATATTTCTGTCATTGATTTCATCCCCAATTCAAGTCCTAACTGTTTGTTTTGTTTACAATATGAACTGTTAAAGATTGATCACGTGATAATACCCCTAAATCCTCCTAGCGGATAATTATGGCAACTTTTTCTTCAAAAATAGTGACACTTCCCACCACTCAAAAATGCCATAGATTCCAGACCCGAGTATAAGATCGTGACTCTGGTTATGGTTGATTGCGATTAGCTCTGACGTCAAATGCTGACGCTCTATGGATAAATGGTTTCGTGACTGACGCATCTTCTGTGGATTTGACAAATATACGACAAATGAAATGATCGTGTCGTTAGTCACTTTTGGCAGTATTGAAGGATGTAAGTGTTTATTGACACATATTAATTAATTTTTGTTATAATTAATCTTCAATTGAAAAATCAAGAATTTTCTAATTATTTGACTTTATATTACTTAGATCAATGTGAAATTGAATGGAATTATTGAAATTAGGTGAGTCATTCGCACAAATTTTAGATGCAAACATTGCATGTTTTACTGATAATGCCCATCCCAAAAAAATGGTAAATATTCCACAGATGTGATACTTATTACTGCACCATTCATAAAGCCATAAAATGAATAAACGAATAAATTATTTGATTCAATATAAAATGTAAACATATCATGGTAATTATATTTTCTACTTTTTACCTATTTCAACTTTCGAATCAAAATGGCGGAATTGTAAAATGAATAATTTGTGATATTCGGTAATTGTTATAACAAGAAGATTGACTAAATCAGATACCGAGTGATTGATAAAAATAATGTATATCTAGGAATGAAATGTCTGTAGATAGTAGTAAATAATAGGCTGTGAATGTATTTTATAATCAATATACATAGTAATATTCAATTCATACTTCTCTTCTTTACACTCTGGTGAAATGACAAAACTTTCATCTATCAAAGTTTATTGAGAGTAATTGATAATGTGAAGAAATGAAGATACTAAATATTCTTGAGGTAATCTTGGTGGTGTGAAGAAAAATTGAAAATTTCCAGATAGTCTGAAATTGAAAAGGTACTATTCATCATGAAAATGTCAAAAAAAACTGAATAGGCCTGTCTAAAGAGAATTATGATGAAATACAGTTGGAAAACTAAGGTTTGTTTTATAATTGGTAGTTTCAGTTGTAGGTAAATTTTAAAACGAAAGAAAATACTGCTTGTTCAGCAGGTAGGCATCAATGTTATTAAATGAAGACGTTTTTCAGTAGAATATATCAGTCACAGATCTCCTTAGGATACAGAAGAGACAATAGACTCAGTTGAAAATTAACAAACTAAACCTTATTCAGGATGGAAGTAATGGTGAGTTTATAAGCTAATAAGAACAATATAAATTAAGAATGCTTTAAAGAAATTTCACTGTCCTGTCAAATTGTAACAAATATGTTATTTTATTGGTACATTCTTATTTTATTTTATTCTTGTTTGCTTTATAAACTAACCATAACAAAGTTTCAAGGTAAAAGTATAGAATTATTTAAAAATAATCAAAATATGATATGGATGAACCTAGTACAACTCTAGACTCTAGAACCATTAGTGTATACTGAAGAAGATGGAGAAAATTCATTGAATAAAATTCGTCAAGCAACTTTAGAACTATTTAACTACTTAATTTTTTTAGAAACAGCAAACCCACATATAATATTCAACAAATTTCTGAACATTCCAATGCCACCTCTTCTCTACATACACACACAGACTCATGTGAAGTTAGCGCCGACTTTTTTGAAAAGTATTGTTTTTTTCAGAGTTCTGGGTAGTTTCGATATAGTTCTGGAGTTCTTTACTGAAATTTAGAATAGTTCCAGCAAATTACGGACGGAAATCGAAAACTTAAAATTTAGGCGCTAACTTCACGCAGCGCCGTCTTTTTCGAAAATATGAGTTCTGATCATTTTTTCCTGTCTATTTGGAATAGTTCTGGAGTTCTTTGATGATTTCAAAAATGGTTCTGGTGAAATGGAGAAGTTATTTGAAAAAACAACTCCGAGTTTCGAAACTCCGAATGGAAATTTTCGATATATGAAAAAAATTTTTGGAGTTCTGGATAGCGCCTGAAGAGTTCTACAAGATATCCCAATGACATTTTTTCGAAAAGTTGATAATTTTTTAGTTATTAGCGATTTCGAGTTCCCGTTCCGAAAAACACGATTTTCGTAAATTCGTTAAAATTGAAGATAAAATAGTTCTGATTAGAGTTCTGAATAGCGCCTGAAGAGTTCTACAAGATATCCCAATGACATTTTTTCGAAAAGTTGATAATTTTTTAGATATTAGCGATTTTGAGTTCTCGTTCCGAGAAACGATTTTCGTGAAAATTGAAAATAAAAGAGTTTTGATTAGAGTTCTGAATAGCGCCTGAGGAGTTCTACAAGATATCCCAATAACATTTTTTCGAAAAGTTGATAATTTTTTAGTTATTAGCGAATTTAAGTTCCCGTTCCGAAAAACACGATTTTCGTAAATAAATAAAAAAAGTTCTGAAAATAAATAATTGTTGGGTTCAATAAAATGAAACATAAAAGCAATATCAAATATAATTAAATACAAAATAACAAACGAAACAAGTAATAAATAATAGTAACTTGCAAAAACAAAATAACATTTCAATATTTGTGAATATGGTCTCAACTTCATATCAACATGTTACTGATTTGAAATGAAATAGTCAATAACAATTGTCATTTCTTATTGATATCATATTCTTTATTGACTTTCTGATTTTTTAACAAACATGATAATATGCGGCTCAACCTCAATATCACTAGAAATAATTTTAGGTTGAGAATTTAGATCATTATATTCTTTCCAGTGATCTCCATTGAATATGACCGATATATAGTGCCCACTTAAGACGGAAAATTAAGTATAGTGGATAAGTCCTACGATGGAATATTCTCTATTGCTTAGCCGTATCGATTTTGTGATCGATCCGAGAATATATTTACTTCTCTGGTTGTCAGGAAACACATCCTTACATAAAGTACAACTCGAAATACTCATGCTTGTGAGAAAATTGTATTTTTAGTTTACAAGTCATGTTGTCAACAAGCAAGCACTTCGGGACACTCGGTATACTCATGCAACGTACATTTAAATAATGCGATAAACAAAAATAATGTTTATTTTCAATTGTGCAATGTTATCAAGTAAATAACGGAACGATTCCATTTACTTATCCCGTCTGATTCTAAGATCCGCCGAAGGGTGTGATGGAAGAAGGCGCGCTTCAAACTCCTAAACAATTACTATTTCGTAGAAATTAAAAAAAAGTCCACTTTGTCGGTCAGTCAGCTCGAACGACAGAGGGTGAGACGGTGCCACGTCGTCGCGCTTTGTCCCACTCCGCGTGTCCTGTACTTCCCCTACACACGTCTTTTTGGAACGGGAACTCAATATCACGAATAACTCAGAAATTATCAACTTTTCGAAAAAATGTCATTAGTATATCTTCTAGAACTCTTCAGGCGCTATTCAGAACTCCAACCAGAACTCTTTTATCTTCACTTTTAACGAATTTACGAAAATCGTGTTTTTCGGAACGGGAACTTAAATTCGCTAATAACTAAAAAATTATCAACTTTTCGAAAAAATTTCATCGGGATATCTTGTAGAACTTCTCGTGCGCTATACAGAATTGCCAAAATATTTTCTTATTTATCGAAATTTTCCATTCGGAGTTTTGAAACTCGGAATTGTTTTTTCAAATAACTTCTCCATTTCACCAGAACTATTTTCGAAATCATCAAAGAACTCCAGAACTATTCCGAATAGACAGGAAAAAATGATCAGAACTCATATTTTCGAAAAAGACGGCGCTGCGTGAAGTTAGCGCCTAAATTTTAAGTTTTCGATTTCCTTCCGTAATTTGCTGGAACTATTCAAAATTTCAGTAAGGAACTCCAGAACTATATCGAAACTACCCAGAACTCTGAAAAAAACAATCATTTTCAAAAAAGTCGGCGCTAACTCCACATGAGTCACACACAGTAGTAAGATTATGAACTGTCCATATGTTTGGAAACCCCATTTTTTCACACTACAAATACATAACGACTGTATATCATCTGCACACGACCAACATATTCAATTGAATTACCATTAATCTCATCACAGTCTTGAAAGCATTTCAATGAATCCTTTTATAATCAACCATTTTAGATTAATCTTCTACAGTTATACAAATAATGCCATCATCTATATATTTCAGTTGAAATGAACAAAAAAATGCAAATTGGAATGGAGTTGAGTATAATTTTTTCTATTCAAGACTCACAAACGAAAGCGACCCAACGTGTGATATGTGGTTAAAAAGGAAAATAATTCTCTCCAATCAAAATGTCCATAAAACTGTCACAGCCGTTTTGGCACAACCAAATGAAAATTATGCAGTATTTAATAACTATTTAATAACTATTTACTAACACAAAAAAATTTTTTCTAACTCAAATGGTTTTCGAAAAAACGGAGTTGTGCCAGCTTTACGTAAAGCTGGCACAGCCGCGTTGTAACTTTTTACTCAAATTAGCTACGAAGTTGATTCAAATGCTTAATTTTCTAACTTTTTAATAACTCTCGACTGGTTTATACAAAATTTGATTTTGAACAAATTTGAAAGATCTACGGGGCCGGACTGGCATACATTTTATGAAATCTCGGTAATAAGTTTTCTAATAAGCATTGATCGATAATCTATGATAATGAAGAGATTAACTAACAGGAAAGGCTTATTTTATCCCATTATAGTAAATGTTTCGAAAAATGTGCAATACAGTTATATGAAATCAGGAAAAAGTAAACAACACGAGAGGCGTTTTCGTCTGCTTATATTTTCTAACTCCAGCACAATCACTTATTTTGGCAAGATTTCGATTCATTATGATGGAAACTAACGTAGTACAGTATTTTTAATTGAAAATTTCAGAAAGAAAATTTTTTTATTTCACGAAACATGATAAATAGACCATACGAGAAACGTTTTCGTCTTCTAATATTTTCTAACTCCAGCACAACTGAAGAATTCCAGCACTACATATTTTGAAAATCAAAACGTAAAGCTGGCACAACCCCGTTTTTTCGAAAACCGTTAGAGTTAGAAAAATTTATTTCGTGTTAGAAAATAGTTATTAAATAGTTATTAAATACTGCATGATTTTCATTTGGTTGTGCCAAAACGGCTGTGCCAGTTTTATGGACATCCAATCAAACCATAGCCAATTATGACTTCCGTTTGAAAAATACAACTTCAGGTCGAAACTCGAAATTGAAGTTTTTTTATCTTTTCTCTATGCTACTGGATTCTATGGAAAAAAGTGTCTTCACTAACAACCAAGATATTCGTACTTGTCGAAAAGTCGAAAAATCGAACTTTTGTTTATAACTCGACAACAAAAAACGATAGTCAATTTTTATTTTCGCCATTGAACTCCTGTGCCCACCATGGAACATTATAGGCAAACATTGTAATCACTGCCATTATAATAATTGGATTAGCGAATTACAGATTTGACAACATTGTTGATAGGCTAAACTTGTTCATTCCTGTTCAGGAATTTATAAAGCATAATCTAATAATGGTAGATAAAGGAAGCGTTCATCTTTAATCGGGCCTTGAGATTGCAGTTAATTTAGTTGTGTTTGTCCTTTCCTTTGGTTGAGACGGAATTAGATTACGGAACATTTTGATTCCTTACATGTTTTGAATCTGTCCTCTTGATAAAATTTGGGTATTATTTAGGGTTTAAATCTGATTTTGATTTATATGACGTCGCTGGATAATATTTCAAATATATATTTTTCAGAGTAAGTACGATTTTTCAGAATTAAATTATCAATTGAGATACAAGGTGGCCTACGAGGTTTTGGCCAGTATATATCTCGAAAACTATTTGGAGTACGATATTGAAATTTTGTAGTTATAAACAGTTGGTAATTTGTTTATCGTTTCGAAGAACTTACCTACCAAAAAAAAAATTTATGTCTGAATGAGCATAAGAGGGATCTTTACAGCAGAGAAAAAATATACAGGATGTCCAATTTAAAATTCTAAAAATGACACCACGTGATCCAGAATGTGACGTTGTAACAACGTTGCAGCTTGCTTAAAATGCGTAATATTACCAACGGTTTAAAACTGTAGAATTTCAATATCCTACTCCAAACAGTTTTTGAGATATATACTGGCCATTCCTTGGTTCTGTCCAGTTATCTCGAACATAGTGAAAAGAAGAGAACAAAAGCTGGAACTTTCAAAGGCGTATGACTAAATGTGCTACAGTACCTATTGTATGACAAAAATAAGTCAACAAGAATATATGTTTTCTATGATTTCTTCAACATCTTTCTTGACAATTATTAATTATTAATGAATCTTTGTTTTTAATCGTTAGTTCAGTATCTAGAGAACGAAAGGTAATCATTTTCTCAAAATATAGTAATAGAAGTAAAGCTTACTTCAAAATGGCGGATTTCCAAAATCTACTGATAACCACGATCGTATACATTGGTCTTGCAACTCGTATGGTGGGGGTGACCAAAACATTGAGGAAATTTTTGTGGTTCTCATGTTTCGTCACCTGCAGTGCTGTCCTCTATTGTCACTTTGTCAGCCAATCACAAATCAGATCCGATCAGCTTTTTGAAAGTAGGAATGATTTTTATTTATTCGAGAGAATTTTGCAAGATATAATATTTCTGTCATTGATTTTATTTACCATTCATGTCCTAACCGTTTGTTTTGTTGTCAAAGATTAATCACGTGATTATACCCCTATGTCCTCCTAGCGGATAATTATGGCAACTTTTTCTTCAAAACTGGTGCCACCCCCCACCACTCGAAAATGCCGTAGTCTCCAGACCTTATGTGTATGACCGTGCTGATAACCAATCCCTTAACTAGCCCACCAAAAGTAATCAAACACCCCAAAAACTCTTGATTAATTTTTCAGGGTGAGAAAAAAAATCCTCGATTTTTGCACTTTTATGAATGACCATTATGACTAGTATTGATACTTGATACGAAGGGATTTCTATTGAAAGAATACAAACTTTGGTAAACCACACTTTGTTCAAATGATATAATCGAACTTATTTAATCATATTGACTCCCTCTGTATAATAATATGAAATATTTCAATACAAGGTATGCGACACCTGGATGTTTCATATATCCTAATCATAAAATGCTATTTCATTGTTTCAGTTGATGCATGGTATCATGAAATGTAAATTAAATGCCTTCCTGCACACTATGATCGATGGACTTTTGCGCAACATGACGCCGCCGTCTACTTCAGATTCGAACCCAACCGCCGCAGACTGTCGTTGCGTAGATCCGGATAGCGCGGGATCTGGGGCGGCCCCTAGCAACGACCAACAGGAAGCAGCGCCTCTGAGAGAACGCAGAAATCGTTTGAATTTCTTTGGTTTGTGCCGCGAGAGAGCGTCACCGTTCGGCTCGAAGCGCAACAAGAGGAACTTTAGGTCGTTCTCACCGACGAAGAGGGCCTCCAGGTGGGGACTCAAATTCGGCTGTACAAAAAAGGTGAGACGATCAACTTTGGTTGTTCATATTTTTTGTTCCTTAGATGACAACTCTGTGTATTGAATTTAAAAATGTCAATTTCAAAATCCGAATATTTCTTGGAAAATTATTAATTAATTATTTTATGCTATGTATATCATGTCGGCAATGTTTACAAGTCTTGAAAAAAAGACAAGTAAAAATTGATTCTGTTATACATCAATGATGTCCACCATCACCTACAGTTGGAGAAGCCGGATATTCTGGCACTGACGGAAACACAAGTAAACTCGTCTTCCGACAGGGTCCACATGCTTTGTCCTGGTTATGAGCTCCATTCTCGATTCAGATTATAAGGTGGAGTTTGCCTCTTTGCTAAAGCTAATCTTTCATGCCAGCGTGTAGAGAGTTTGGAACCTAAAGACTTTGATGTGATGTGATTCAAGCTGGCCGATACAAAACTGACCAAATTCCTTTGCTGCCTTTACCTCTCACCTAATGAACCTTCTTGTAACAACCTCTCTAAATTTTTATCACTCAAACTGGACTTCATTCAAGAGAATCATCCGACAGCAGAAATTGTGATCTTGGGAGACTTCAATGTACATAACGCAGCCTGGCTCAAATTCTCCAACAAAACAGACGATGCAGGTCGTCAAACTGAGGCCTTCGCCATCACGTATGGTCTTGAACAACTTATCGAGCTTCCAACCCGCATCCCGGTTGTCATCAACCAGTCTGCCAGTACTCTGGATCTTTTCTTCACCACCAACCCTGATTTTTATAGAGTGAAAGTTTGTGCCCCACTTGGAAACTCTGGCCACACCCTCATCTCCTGCTCTTTCAATGTACCATCGAGCAGCACATTACCGCCCCGTCACATTATAACTCGGCCGACTGGGAAAGTCTTCGTATGTTTTTCTCAGCATTTCCATGGAAGAGGGTTTGTTTTTCCTCAGTGGATCTAACACGATGTGCAGAGTCAATTTCTGAAATCATCGTGTTGGGGATGCAAACTTACATACCGAACACCGCAAGAAGAACATCTTCCAATAAGACCTGGTTTAGCGGAAGCTGCTTTAAAGCTGTCGCTTCCAAACAGGCAGCATTTCATCGATGGCAAAAAAATCCGAGCCCTGAGACTAGAGCAGTATATGTAGAGGCTAGAAACATATGCAATGAGACAATCAAGCATTCGAAAGATGCTCACAATGTCAAAATAAGATCAAAACTAGTTGAATGTTCTAACGGATCCCGTTCATTTTGGTCTTTCGCCAAAGCTGTGGGGAAAATTTCACTTCTAGCTCGTTTCCTCCTCTAACCAAGGAATATGGAACACTAGCCACGACTGCCCAGGAAAAAGCCAACATTTTTGCCCATTTATTTGCTGGCAATTCCACTCTGGATTCATCGGAAAAGCAACCCCCGAACATTACACCTATTGACAGTCACATGCCCGAGATCACATTTCGACAACGAACTATCCGAAAGATTTTGTTGGGTCTCAACACCGGCAAGGCCTGTGGATCTGACGGAATCCCACCTATTGTTCTCAAGAAATGTGCCGCGGAACTAACACCTATTCTTTGCAAGTTATTCAACCACTCTTACAAATTGGGGATATTTCCGTCCAACTGGAAAATCGCAGGAGTACAACCAGTCCCCAAAAAAGGCAAACATTCTCGAATGGGGATCCAAAAACGTGGATTTCAATGCAAACAAAAAACAAGCATGTGTTTTCTCCAAAAAGGCCGACCTCACAGTGCCCAACATAAGCTTGTCAGAGGTGACCATACCTTTGAAGTCATCCATCTCGATGCTTGGTGTAACAGCAATAACCGTTCATCTCAAAAACTGGTTTTCTGTTTCGTGCCAGGAGCTATTTCACTTCCAGTTAGCTGCTTAAGAGCTATAAGGCACAAATCCGACCTGTCCTGGAATATTGTTCCTATATTTGGAGTGCAGCACCTAAACATATCCTGAAGCTGTTGGATTCTGTCCAAAAAAGGGCAAGTCGTCTCGTCGGTGATGCTTCGCTTACTAACTCGCTTACTTCTCTGGAACACCGTAGAAGGGTTGGCGATCTATCTCTATTCTATAGATATTTTCATGGGCGGTGCTCTTCTGAAATATCAACAATCGTTCCTCCTTTGGCGGTCTCTTCGAGGTTAACCAGTCAAGTCCAGTCTTCACACCCCTTTGTGGTTAATTTGGTGACCTGCAGAACATCTCTTTTCAAAGACTCGTTCATCCAACAAACAGCGAGACTCTGGAACACATTGCCTAGGGAGGCGTTCCCCGAGGCATATGACCTTCAGAAATTTAAAAAGAACACCAATTCCTACCTTCTTTCCCTTGCTTCTCACGATGTTCTCTGAACATTACAGGATGTCTCCTTTCGTGAGAAGTTTTATATATAAAAATAAAAAAACATTTTTGAAAATTTCATCAAGACTAAGGTCAAATTTTACCAGGGCATTTGAATTACGAGAGGAATGGTTAGTTCATACAGCAAATAAGAACAATATAAAATAATAATGCATTCTTATTTTTTTAATGTTATTTGCTGTATAATCTAACCATAATAGGATTACAAAAATTTGATTAGCGTACGTTTCGATATTTTGAGATATTATTTTGCATGAATATATATTCAAAAATATGGCAATGACAGCAAGATTTTTCATGTGTCTAGAAAAAACAAACAGAATTATGGTGCTCCTCATGATTTAATTAGGGATTATCAGAAATTAGAAAGTCAGAGTTCCAATTTGCACCTTTTCCTAACACTTTCAAAAACACGATTTTTTGCGAAAATTGTCACATTTGATATTGAAATGAAAATTATAAACAATTTTGAAGAAAGTTTGAATTACCTCGTAAATTATGTACAGGGTGGGCAACTTTCGTTATTATGATAGGGTAACTCGGTGACTATGGGAGATACGAAAATATGGATCCTCGTTCTCATTTCTCGAAATCAGTTCACTTGCGAAAAAAAATGGCTATCGTTTTAGTTTTCGACTTATAAACAGAAATCGCGGTCTTTGTGAAGTATGGAGAAAATATTTCCAAATACAGCTTATACCTATTCTAGATACAGTTAGTTTACTGCACTTTTTATGTGTTTCCAAATTTGGAGTGCGTTCACACGTGCGTCGATTGCGCGTGGACAAGTTGGCATGGCAGGCCGTTTTGTATTTTGATCACGTTTCGATTCATACGAGAAGCTCTTACAGTGATAGTGAGGTTATGTGTGTAGTGTGTGCATAGTGTGTGTGCTTTTGTTGTATTTGGAATTTTTATACTTTAAAGTTTATCAATAGAGAATTAGTCCAGAAGAAGAAACAAAATTATAAATTGAGAAAAATAAAACATTTATAATTAATACATATAAGTTCTTTGAAGCTTATAGTTTTAATTGTCATAAAAATTTATTTAAATTTACGAAGCTTGATTATATAGTAATAGATATAAGTTGTGAGACATAATATTTGTAGTTTTTAGTTTTGATTAGCACATAAATTTAGTTGAATGTATTTAGCTTGATTATATGTATACATACAGGGTGTTTGACAGTGGATGAAGTATTAGAAGTATCTGGAGAACAGACAAATTTGTGGGCGTGGATAATCAAACTTGCTCTATCCGTCTGAAATATTCTTATCAATACAGTGTTGCCGCTTGGATCAGAAAGTAGTAGCTACTTTGTTATTTCAAAAACACCTCGTATATTATACCATTTTTGATATCCTTTTAACATTCTTCACAACTTTCCCACATGCTTGAATCATCATGAAAAGCTAAAAGTATCAAAGTCTTATAATTCCGCCTTGTCGTGAGGGATCGGTGTAGAAGTTTGATGATTTTGTCGAATTTGCATGAAGTAATATGAAGATTCTATGGTATATTTACAAAAGATTTAATAAAAAAATTCTATTATCATAAAATCGCTCAGAGCAGTTCATAATGGAATACCGTGTATACAATTCAGCATTTTTATCCATAGGAAAACCGAAGCTTGGAAGCTCCAAACTGCTGTCGTTGTACATGCTATAAACGCTCTACCGATGCCATCGACGTCATGGAAGATGCGTCGAGAGAAACGAGAGACGCGCCGCCTCTGCTGCTGGACAAGAACACGGAAGAACGAGAAGAAGGACCAGAAGAAGAGGAAGAAGGGGCCAGAGGTGATCCTCCGGAAGAGCAAGGCGCCGAAGCAGAAGGAGGGGGAGATGTGGTTGAGGTGAACAGCCTCAGGGGGTTGTATTGTCAAGTGCCAACCACGAATTCTGTGCAGGAGGCGGTCGTTGTAGCGCCCT
Organism: Plagiodera versicolora; assembly: GCA_037013635.1. Taxonomy (NCBI): domain Eukaryota; kingdom Metazoa; phylum Arthropoda; class Insecta; order Coleoptera; family Chrysomelidae; genus Plagiodera; species Plagiodera versicolora. Next base: position 1,133,765 of record CM072991.1, on the reverse strand, counting down.
TCTTCGATATGCAATGGTAAGACGAATTCATATATTTTTATTGAATAGGCGAGATCACAAACTCGTGAATGTCCTGCTTCAAAATCTATTTTAATGATGAAAAATACTGCGTATGTAATGTTCAAGAAAACTCCATTTTGAAACCCCTATATTAGTATTATTTACTCGACGCCTGTCAGAGTTTCCAGTTGTACTACTTTTGGGGTTTCTGCGGATATTTCATCCAGTTTCGTTCACGAAATTGTACTAGTATTGTGCAAGTATGTGTTGAAATTAAACCCCATATTTTATGGTTGTAATAAATTCATTTACTAGTGAAAAATATACGGGCCATGAATGGTTGTTATTTCCGGTCTGCTGACGATGTGAAGTTGTATGATGGATAACGCTTGGCAACGCTGTGAAATTTCATTCTGTCGCTAGCGGCCGAGGGTAAGTTCAACGCTTCCCAATTTTGGGAAATTTTCTTGGCGAAACTATTGCGAGAAGAAAAATATTAAAATAACTTGTGTCCATTTCCCAACGTTTTGGATGTCGTCGAGGTTGTCGTCATATATATTTCAAAAGTTAGGTATCTCTCCCTTTATCGATAATGATGAGTGAATTAAATTGAATGGAATTTATCGTTTGTGAAATTCATTTAAATTTCTTTATTTTATTTCTGACATACACTGTATATCAGGCACGGTCGACCTCATTTAGTGAAATAAATTATGAGACGAGTGTGAAAGCAGCCACGACTTCCAGCCACGAATCGAAGGTTGGACGCCCGCCCGCCAGATGTAGTTTGTTACCGCGTTCAAAGAAAAACACGTGGCTAGCCATGACATTTGCCCATATCAATGCGATTTTTTGATAGAACGGATGTTTAAGTGATAACCCTTCATATTGCCTGATTTTGTCGGGCAATATTTCATCCCCTATCATCCCCCAAAGTGAAGATCGATAATAATTCGTAACTTCCTTGAAAATGTCGTGAGTGAAATTTTTTTGGGTGAAAAGGTGCTATTTGAAATGCTCCATAACCCCTTTATGTTGCCTGATTTTGTCGGGCAATATTTCATCCCTTATCATCCCTCCAAGTGTAGATCATTAATAATTTATAACTTCCTGGAAAATGTCGTGAATTGAATTTTTTTTTTTTGGTGAAAAGGTGCTATTTGGGATGCTCCATAACCTCTTTATGTTGCCTGATTTTGTCGGACAATATTTCATTCCTTATCTTCCCCCCAAGTGTAGATCATTATTAATTCATAACTTCCTTGAAAATGTCGTGAATTGAATCTTTTTTTTGTGAGAAGGTGCTATTTGGAATGCTTGATAACCCCTTTATGTTGCCTGATTTTGTCGGGCAATATTTCATCCCTCCAAGTGTAGATTATTATTATTTCATAACTTCCTTGAAAATGTCGTGAATTGAATTTTTTTTTAGTGAAAAGGTGCTATTTGAGATGCTTGATAACCCCTTTATGTTGCCTGATTTTGTCGGGCAATATTTCATCCCTTATCATCCATCCAAGTGTATATCATTAATAATTCATAACTTCCTTGAAAATGTTGTGAATTGAATTTTTTTTTGGTGAGAAGGTGCTATTTGGGATGCTCGATAACCTCTTTATGTTGCCTGATTTTGTCGGGCAATATTTCATCCCTTATCATCCCTCCAAGTGTAGATCATTATTAATTCATAACTTCCTTGAAAATGTCGTGAATTGAATTTTTTTTAGTGAAAAGGTGATATTTGAGATGCTTGATAACCCCTTTATGTTGCCTGATTTTGTCGGGCAATATTTCATCCCCTATCATCCCTCCAAGTGAAGATCGATAATAATTCGTAACTTCCTTGAAAATGTCGTGAATTAAATTTTTTTGGGTGAAGAGGTGCTATTTGGAATGCTCCATAACCCCTTTTTGTTGCTTGATTTTGTCGGACAATATTTCATCCCCTATCATTTTCCCAAGAGTATCAATGAAAATTCACTAGTTTCTATACTTTCTTGCGATAAAGGTAACGGTGCATTTACATCCATGAATTATATCATCACCACCCATACAGAGATAAGCTGAAGTGACGCAATCCAGAGTAACCCGAGACGAGGGATGGAACGCTCAAGTGGTTCATGAACATTCTTTTATACATGATTTTTTTTGCATAGTCAGTCAGACACCAAACTTCTAACAGTAAACATCATTTACAATGTAGAATTTATACACAATAAAGTAATTAATATTAAAAAGCAAATCCTCCCTTCTCGAAAGATATTTAATTCATGGGTAGTTGAATATTTCGGAAGAGACATGGCTTGGAAAAAAAATCATTTGTTGCGTAGTCAGCAAAGCTATATCGGCTGTCTATGGAGACGTTAATATGAAGAGACGATCACTTTATAACTGCAATAAGGGCCTAGTAATAAACAAAAACAAACCATTATTCATCGAATCAGTATACTCAGCTAATAGAAATTTATAAATATATCCCATCCTAGTTTCATATACCATTCTGATTTTCAGACGTTAAGTAGAAACTTGTATCAGTTCTTCAGTCTTCAACACTAACAAAAATAGTCAAAAACGCAAGCTCGTGAATAAGAAATTATTGGTGATTGAAATTATATTTAGTGGAATTTCGAGTGCATGTGTGCATGTGTTGAACAATAGTAGTAGGTACACAAATAAAGTTATTAACGATATTTCATCAAATAATTGAGGTGAGTCAGTCAATATCGATAAAATAATTTGAACGTTGTCAAATGATATGGAATCTAGGTTTTTCGATATGAAACAACGAGGACGGGGTCGACCATCACAAGTTAATGTGGAACTTCTAGCGCAATATTTCAGAAAAAAATATTCTGGGAATATTTATGATCAAATAAAATATCTCACAGCAGGATCGACTGAGATCAAAAAAGCCGCTCTATACTTGTTTGGTAGAAATGATGAAAATACTTGTTATAAAATTGTTCAAACAATTAGAAGAAAAACAAGCACCCTAATGAATCACCTAGAAAGTAAAATAAATATACTTTAGAATATTGTTATCCAGGAAGGACACCAAAATTCGTCATTATCCACTCATCAGAAATATGAAAATAAAACAGCAGATAAGTCGATTTGTGATGAGGAACTTTCAAATACACCGATCGCATATCATTTCGAGAATAATATAGTTACTTCTACTAGAGATTCAATCAAGAAATATAATGAAATATCTCTTCCTATAAATGAATTTTCTGATAACATCTCTGAAAGTGTACCATACAGTTCCTCCGATATTTCAACAAGTAATGAAGACATATCGCTAAGTATACTACAATTTGAAACTCCATTATCACATTTGAAGAAAGTAATTCTTCCAATTGATTCTAAAAATTTGAGAACTGAAAAATGGACCCAACCATCCTATGGGCAATGTAAAATTTTAGAAGGAGTATTCACAATCAGCCACGAGGATTTATTAACAGTATCTGCAGGAAAAAAATTGTTGACAGGTTATACTTACTTGTTACAACAAAAATTATCACAGTACGTTAATAACGTCTGCGTCATAAATTTCAAAGGAAATCGATATAGCTTAAAGTACGATCATTTTACAGTATATGCCTACTGCGCACACAATTGCAAAACATTTTTATTATATATCTGTTCCGTGAGATGCGATAAAGATCATACTGTTAAAGTATTTTCCTCTAACAAAGATCACAACCATATTGGCAAACTCAGTAGATATGTGAAAGGAATTCAGAGAAAAATATATATGCAAGGAATGAAAAGTATAAAACCTTCTTTATTTCGAGATCGTACTATCCGTGACTCGGTACAATCAATAATCAAACATGGAAATTTACAAAACATCAAATCCGAGTGTGTATTCCGAAAAGTTCGATCAGAAAAACTTGGGAAAAATGATCGTCATAAAGATGATTTAATTGATCTAATTTTGATGCAAAGAGAGAATCCAGCATACATAAAAGTTGTAGGTCAACCACTTCATGTGTATTTATATAGTACCAAACAAATGCAGATCATTGAAAAGTGTAATCGAAAACCTATACTTCATTTCGACGCAACGGGCAGTATAATAAGAAAACCACAATCAACACAAAAACGTGTTTTTTATTATGCTGGTGTTATAAACATTGCAAACCGTATAGTACTAGTTATGGAAATGATAAACTGTAATCATGACATGATTTCTATTGGTGTTTTTCTGACTAAATTCAAATCATTTTGCTTACAATTCGCAAAAAGGTGGCCAATTTTTTCAGCTGTTGTTACTGATTTCAGTTTTCCTTTGATAAATAGTACTTTGTACTTATTCAATAGAATGGATATGAAGGGTTATCTAACATGGGCATTTTCAATTTGTAAACAAAGTCAGTGGGAAGAAAGTCCCATAACGCCAATTCATATATGCTGTTCTCATTTTTTTAAAATCATCTCCAACGATATGAAAAAAACAGGAGTGAATGACGTTATACAGAAACATGTTAAGGAGATTATGGCGGCATGTTTCAATTTCAGTAATTTGGATCAAGTTGTAGTCTGGTTTGATAATTTAATCAAAGTCCTTTGTACGAAAACTCGAAATGGGACAATGGAAACGGCTTTGAAAAATTTACTTCACCTATGTTTAGATCGGGATTAACTAGACTTTGATGATTTTGATTCCAATTCAGTTTCTGAGAAATTTCAATCGGATGATGATACTGATATTTTATATTCTAGTAGTCCATTTCATAAACTTTTCTCCAGAAAATTCGAAATGATAATTGCCCAAATAGAAAATGTAGAAATTGAAGAAAATATGTATTACAACATGGAATTTGCTAATCTGATTTTGAGAAAATATTTACCATATCTACCCCTTTGGACTGGGATTTTGTATAAGAATCAATACACTGGTAGATTCAGCAATGCAAACGCCGAAAACTGGTTCTCCCAAGTCAAGAATAATTTATTTAACGGAAATTTCCACAATCAGAAATGTAGTCGAGTTGTGAGAATTTTGAGAAAAAAAGTTATTTCACTCCATAAGGACATAATGTTGAACATTCCCAAGAAAGCTTGTACCTCGCGGGGTAGAAAGAAGAAGGGCGTTGTTAATACAGAGGTGACAAACATGTATGAAGTATACAGTCAAAAGGAACAATGGCAGAAGAAAAATAAACCTAAAGATTCGAACTTCTTAGGTACTAATTTGAAACAAACTTTGAAAGACATTGAACAGAAACATGATTCGAAAAAGAATAATACTACAAGAGCATCATTAAAATTGAAATTTCACGATGACGAGATGACAGATGACGATGATTTTCCATCGATACTTTCTAGAAGACCTACAGTAACAACTGTTGAAAAAAAGTGCCAAGATTTTTTGAATTCATTCATTAGAAATTATGATCTTAAGGACTTGAGCAATTTAAAACAGAAATCAAAACAATGGCTTCACGAAAGAAGACTCCGGCTTACTTCTTCGAACTTTGGAGCAGTCATCAAGTCAAAATCAGAAAAGAGTAGGCTTTCATTAGTACAATCTCTACTATATAAAGAAACTCCACGAGAACAAGCCATAGTACATGGGAATCAGTAGGAGTCAAAAGCTCTGGCGGACTATAAACTCGAAACGAATAATAAAGTTATGAGTGTAGGCCTCATAGTATTCGATAAAATTCCATATTTAGCTTGTTCTCCGGATGGCTTGGTAGGTGATGATGGAGTTGTTGAAGTCAAATGTCCATTCAGCATTCGATACAAAAATCCAGAGAAATCAATTGCTAACAACAAATTGAAATATTTCCATATCGATGGAAGTATCAGGAAGAATCATAATCATTATTTTCAAGTACAGGGTACAATGAATATCACAGAGAGGTCGTGGTGTGACTTGTTCATATGGACTTGGGTAGGTAGTTTTTTGGTCAGAATAGAACGAGATATTGATTTCTGGGAGAACACAATGTTGAAACCGTTATGTCAATTCTATTTATCTTTCATTCTCCCTGAATTGGTCGATCCAAAACTTCCTAATAGTAAAGGAAAAAACTTGAAAGAAATCAAAGCAAATAATAGACAGTCCGGAATTGATTTAAATTTCTTCAAAAATGGTCTCATAAAAAATTATAGATATTATGATACTGTTAGAGACTATGGCAATTATGTCGTTGCAAAATTTGATGAAATTTTCTCATCTGAACTGCGAATTGACGATTTCAAATCATTGTACGGAAACCAATGGTTGACCGATTTTGCTATGAATTATTGTTTATCTGTTGTATTAAAATTATATAAAAATGATTCATACGTACTGTTCACAACAAATCAAACTTTCGCAATAATGCATCATGGCAACGATCTGGAGAAGCAATTTTTCCTGGACCTTCCAGAAATAGCCAATAATTCAAAAATAGTATTTCCCATAATTATTGGTACAGTCCTTACTCGTGACCACTGGGTGCTAGCAATTGCTGACATAACCGACAAAACATTTTCATACATCGATCCCAGATCGAATAACATTCTGAAAGCAGCCAATGAATATAGGGAGAAATTCGAAATTTTCATGAATAAATATTACAACCACAAACAATTCCTAGAGAGACAACAACTCAACTTCATTTCAAAGAATATAACACATATAAAACAAAGAGATGGTTACAATTGTGGAGTGTATGTGATTTATTTTCTTATGCAAATTTTGAGAAAAGAGACTTTGTTAGAACAAGCAAATATGGACGAATTCAGAAAAAAACTTGCTGATATGATTTTAGAACATTCGGATGAGGATCAATTGAAATTCTGCCTCATTTGTGGAAATGAAATAATAAAATGTGATGACTCGGTCAATGAATGTAGATTGTGTGGAAGACAATTTCATAATCCGTGTTACACTTTGGAAAATTTGGAATGTTTACTGTGCATCAAATTCCTGAATCAATAAGAAGGATTTAAATTTGTACCTGGATTCAGATTGAGTGATGATTATGAAAAATTATTCAATATTGGTATGTGGAATAGGCCTACTGGGGATACCACACAAAAAAAAAACGCGCCGATACCTCTACCGCAAGGTGGTGTGGAAACGAGTGAATTATTATTGATCTACACTTGGGGGATGATAGGGGATGAAATATTGCCCGACAAAATCAGGCAACATAAAGGGGTTATCAAGCATTCCAAATAGCACCTTCTCACCCAAAAAAAAATTCATTCACGACATTTTCAAGGATGTTACGAATTATTATAGATCTACACTTGGGGAATGATAGGGGATGAAATATTTCCCGACAAAATCAGGCAACATAAAGGGGTTATCAAGCATTTCAAATAGCACCTTTTCACCCAAAAAAACTCAATTCACGACATTTTCAAGGAAGTTATAAATTGTTAATGATCTACACTTGGAGGGATGATAAGGGATGAAATATTTCTCGACAAAATCAGGCAACATAAAGGGGTTATCAAGCATTCCAAATAGCATCTTTTCACCCAAAAAAACTCAATTCACGACATTTTCAAGGAAGTTACGAATTATTGTCGATCTACACTTGGAGGGATGATAAGGGATGAAATATTGCCCGACAAAATCATGCAACATAAAGGGGTTATCGAGCATCCCAAACAGCACCTTTCCACCTGGAAAAAATTTAAATCACGACATTTTCAAGGAAGTTATGAATTATTATTGATGCACACTTGGGGGGATGATAGGGGATGAAATATCGCCCGACAAAATCAGGCAATATGAAGGGTTATCACTTAAGCATCCGTTCTACCAAAAAATCGCATTGATATGGGCAAATGTCATGGCTAGCCACGTGTTTTTCGTTGGACTCGGTAACAAACTACCTATGGCGGGCGGGCATCCAACCTTCGATTCGTGGCTGGAACTCGTGGCTGCTTTCACACCGATAATTATGAGAACAATTTATAATACGAACTCTCTTTCATGTATATCTCATAGCCAGCATAAATTTTCATAGAAAAGTCATCTTCTTTGAAATCGGTATGATGAACCATTCTTTTGTGTTTCGATCATAACATCATATTGTATTATAAAATTATAACTGTAATATCTCAAATTTGGTGTCGGTTACAAAGAAAAGTAAAAAATAAAACATTTCCAGTGTATGTATGTCAAGGTATGTGCTATCATTATCTTTTTTTGCCTGATCTCTTAATAAAGAAAGTCGAGTCAGTGGCGTTGTCAAAATGATCTCCATTGATTTATTTGATTCATCTGCAGTTACTGATTATTTGATCAGGCGTTCATTAATACCTACAGAAATATAATATATAAGAAAATTTTTCACATTTCATCTGAAGAAATGCTCAGTTTGTAAATGATACTATTTGTACTAGATACTAATCCCTGTTGGATAATGGATTTCTATTTTTTCCATCTGAAAGTCAATTAATTATCGGTCTCCGCATTAGTTTGTACTGATGTTACAACACTAAACAAGGTTTCTGAACGGATAATTATTTTGGGGATTCATTTTCATAAAAATGTAGCTTTGAAAACTATACAACACTGAGTGCGTTTTCCAAAGTCCTGTATGTCGTGGTGTTACCGATTCATATGGTGCTTTACTGAATAAAAAACTAATGAATCTAATATATTCGTAAATTATTAGTCTTTTGCAACTACCGGTGTAGTGTTTTAGTCTGCATTCATTGTAGTCTCAGAATGATTGATTCATCATTTGGTTTTCCAGGTCGAGGTCACATCACGAGGATTGTGAAGAGGCGGCGAGGGTGGCGCGCGCTAGAGAAATTGAATTTGGCGTCGATCCACCGTCGACCTTTCGTCCGCTTCGACGGGTTCAACTACTCTGTCCCACAGAAGAAGGAGGTGGCAGTAGTGACGCACATGCGCCTCGCAGGTACGTTTTTCCATGATTCAAGATCTTAAGTATACAGGCTGGCCCAAGTAAAACGTACCAGGAAGAGATTTTATCGAGAAAAACCTGAATCACGTCAACTTTGTCCAACTTTTGACGCAAAACTTTACCCTCCTGCGGGGCAGCATCCCCTAAAGTTTTTCAAATGGGAATGGGGGTCAAATAATAACTCGTTGAAAAGCCCTTTTGATTCTCTATACATTGCTTTTTTATTTTCGGAGTTCCGTCTACTCGTTGCAAAGATATGGACCTTTGAAATGTCGCTAGTGCATTTCTCAAAAAAATACAAAAAGTAAATCGATATCGCTTAAAAACTCAACGTTTTGTGAAAGTTAATGTTGAGAATATTTTCCTGAAAACAATTCGCTTTTTCTTCTGTTTTTGTTGATTCCAGCTAGTTTCTCGATTCTCTTCCTGGTAGTTATACTTTCCGGTACGTTTTCGTTTGGCCACCCTGTATACAAAAATATGCGTTGAACATATCAATACCAACACTTCAGACTAGCCACATAACTACCGAACCTAAAAAATATCTGAAACAACTACAAAATATTAGAAACACTATGAATTCAAAAACAAATTTAAAGAATTTAAATGTCTAGGCACAGAGTATATGTGAACCAGAGGGTTCATTCTAAAAATGGCAGGAAATCTCTAATTGACCTTGATATTTTACTACGATTTGTTGACGAATGCTCTCGATAACAATACTATACAACTGCAATATTTCTAACGAAAAAAGAGATTTTATGACAATGAAAAGCCATTTGATGACATATTTTCTATGGAATTATGTGTTGATTATATTGGTTTCCAGGATCTTAGTGATAATAATTCCTGTAAGAGTAACTTATTTTATATAATAATAATTTTTATGGGAATATTATTCAAGGTATTGGAAAATATACTAAACTTACACACTACTTATGATATGAATTACTTTATAAAGATCCAGAAAATAAATCAAACTGGAAGGTGTGTTGGAACTCCAATAGGGCATTCCAATGACCTGTCAAAACAAATTCAATATGGCGGGAGTAGGCGAACAATGCTTTGTTTACATATTGTTATGTTATAAATTGATCTAAAAGTTGTGAGATTTCTGTTTTCGTGACTACATGAAATGATTTTTTATATTGTTTAGAGCTTATTAGTGGTATTCTCACTAAAAAATGCCTGTTACATACCTTTTAGTCAACTGTGGAAGTCGTTCCAAGGATGGTGTAAAATTCTTTTTAGTGCCCGCGGTTTTAAGCCACAGGTTTCTAACGGATAAAAACGAATTGTCTGAAAGGATAGTCTATGGATAGCAGCAATTAAGAGGGACGATCTTACTGAATCGATACTAAAAAATCAGAGAGTCTGCAGTAAACATTTTATAACTTTTATTGTATTTACATTGTACATTTTATTCAGCTGCAAATAAAAGTGCACCCACATGACTGCAAACTTCACTGTGTCCAGCCATTCATGGGCAATGTGCTGTTAATACACTTTCATTTTTGGCCACAATGCACCAAACGTCCAATGGTTTCTCATTCCCTCTCTGAGAATGTTTGACCTAAAAAATTGCTGAATAAACAAAAGTCAATAGAGAGGAACACAATGTTCTCAACACGTTAAACACTTTGTGCATAAATGCCATACATATTCGACTGGTCCCCAGCTCTGTGTATAAAGATAGTACTCATGGTCCATGTTTCTGTTTGTTTTGTGGGAATATTACTTCCAGGATCACCCTGTATTTCTTTTCGCCACCCATAGAAAAAAAAGTGACATACAGACAGATGTGAAAGATATTGATGTATTTAATATCTTATATATAAAATTCTCGTGTCACAGTTTTCGTTGCCAAACTCCTCCGAAACGGCTCGACCGATTTCGATGAAATTTTTTGTGCTTATCCGGTATCTATGAGAATCGGCCAACATCTATTTTTCATCTCCCTAAATGTTAGGGGTAGTCCACCCCTAATTTTTTTTTTCTTATTTTTCAGACAAAATTTTCAATTTCTATTTTTTTATGATACGACATACAAAAATACATACGATCCTCAATTTTCACCCTTCCACGATCAACCCTCATTTTTTAATAGCCATTTTAGTAATGTAATCATTTTTCCTCTCCGGTCGAAAACTGATCAATCGTCATTTGATTAGTTATCCCCGCCAGATATCTACAGGTATCACTTCTGACCCAGTAAACAGCACGGAGTAGGGATGAGAACGAAGCCGGTCTCCTGTTTCTCTCACACAATAAGATTTCTCTCACTCCCCACACAGTTGTCGGCAATGTCGGCCATCATTATTGTTTATGCATCAGGTGTAGTAGTAACGTTGACAATTATTATTTTGCTGTCTAGAAACTACTTATCAATTATTTATATGGCAAAACAACGTTTGCCGGGTTTAGCTAGTATGGAATATAACAAAATTGCTTAAAAATTACTGTGAAGAGCACAAACAACACATGACAATGAAATTATATCTGATCATACAGTTCTAAAAAAAAGTTACCTTTCCCACTACAATGTAGACACCATTCACCACTTTTGTCCCCACATTCACAACAAAACCCGACTCATTTGCTCTTTGGTGTGGTAGCTATGGGTGAGCACAAATATGAAACAATATCTATTCTTGAAATATGTGGAATTCCATGAATTGAACTATCTAATTCCTGAATGTTCAAAAGGGTCTACATCATTTTCTAACTTCAGCTTCATTTGATATCTGTAAATGAACATTCCATTTCACATATAGGAAACAAACTGTTGTGTAAACAAGTTGGATTTTTCAGCTTACCTTTTACCAATATCTGGATTTTCCAACAATAATGCCTTTAAATTCACTCTCTGCATCTTAAAAAGTCTATCATCAACAACAAACTCACACAGCTTTGGAGATAATGCCGTTTAAATGATTTATTCACAACGAACCAAATGATTTATGACACTTCAAACAGCTGTTTGCCTACTCTCGCCATATTGAATGTCACGTGATTTGGAATGCCTAATATACAGGGTGATTCACCTAAGTGGTTCATTAGAGGTTTATGGAGAACTGGAAGAGATATCAACTTGAAATTTTGGTGGATGCTATTACTCAATGTGTTCTATTTTCCTAAAATATTTTCAATACCCTGTTTATTTTTGCATTTTCGAATTCTACGAAGAATTCTGGGCCTGTTGGATTTCGAATTTTCTCCCTATCGTGATTCGTTTGCAAGATATTCCATTTTTTCGAAAAATTTTGACAGATGGACTGACTAACTAAAATGTCCATATAATCTTCAATTTTCAAGATTTAAGGTTCAATTTCCGTATACACATGAATGAAAGAGTGTTCTATCAGGTATCCTCAGAAGTGTTCCAAAATATTCAACAGGGTGTTTGATATTTCAGTTTACTTTTTGTAAATTTCAAATCAAAATAACTTTTTTATTCCAAATAGAATGACTATGCAATTTTCACACTATCCGACGTAAAATTTAATTTCCTATCGATTTGCATACGCATACCAAACCGATAAAATGGATATTTTCAGAGATATCAACAAAAATGTGGAAAAACGTTAATTTGTCTCGTGTGTATTTTCACAAGTGTGCTTTGTATGGTTCTGAATTTCATATTTGACGAATAATATGAACATCAATCCATTAGAAGTAACTATATCTCCACTTCGTCTATGAATATACTCATGCAAACCTATCACGAAATAAATAATATGGCGTTAAAAATGATATTCTGGTATGCGGATAAAACAAAACAAGTAATTGTTCAAAATGTCGTCTATGTTTTTCAAGACACATAATATTATTCTCCGGACACTTTTAGTAGTCGACCTTTCAATTTCTTGTGACAATTTTGCGAAAGCCAGGCGCAATTTTTTGGCTCTAGGGAATTTTTAGAGTCATCAGCCTTTTTGAAAACTCTATTTTTTCTGAAACCCCAGAGATAGAAATCGAAACATCAAGTCATGTGACCTCGAAGGCAATCACCATGATCCACCCTTGCCGAATCCATCAGTCATCAATTTCTGTATAATGTTTCTAATACCATATGATGGTGCACCATATTTGTTTCTTTTCGTGTTAGGAATCAATTAATATTCATATTATTCGTCAAATATGAAATTTAGAACCATCCAAAGCACACTTGTGAAAATACACATGAGACAAATGAACGTTTTTCCACATTTTTGTTGATATCTCCGAAAATATCCATTTTATTGATATGGTATGCTCATGCAAATCGATAGGAAATTAAATTTTACGTCGGATAGTGTGAAAATTGCATAGTCATCCTATTTGAAATAAAAAAGTTATTGCGATTTGAAATTCACTAAAAGTAAACTGGAACTGTTGAATATTTTGAAACACTTCTAAGGATACCTGATAGAACACTCTTTCATTTATGTATATACGGAAATTGAACCTCAAATCTTGAAAATTGAAGATTATATGGACATTTTAGTTGGTCAGTCGATCTGTCAAAATTTTTCGAAAAAATGGAATATCTTGCAAACGAATCACGATAGGAAGAAAATTCAAAATGCAACAGGCCCAGAATTCTTCGTAGAATTCAAAAATGCAAAAATAAACAGGGTGTTCTATTTAAAAAAACGAAGTTGTTATCACTTCCGGTTTAACCGGAAGTAACAGCGTATTGAAAATATTTCAGGAAAATAGAACACATTGAGTAATAGCATCCACCAAAATTTCAAGTGGATATCTCTTCCAGTTCTCCATAAACCTCTAATGAACCAGTTAGGTGAATCACCCTGTATAGGCTTGAAGGTTATAAGGTTATCCAAGTATTTGGACATGAATACTGATAATTCCGTGTCTGGTTGATGAAAAAAAGATCTTCCATTTATTTGAAGTTCCGAATTCAATGAGAACAATATTCAAAGTGAAAATACAGGGGTATTATGTGGTCAAGAAGCAAGCTGAAAAGATATAGAGAAAATATACCCTTTAGAGGAAGAGCATGGTATAAACATAATTCAGAATCCAAATAATTCCCCAAGAACAAACAAATATGCTAGACATTTTACCATTCATTAAAAATTGAGGACATACAGATGGACAGACAATCGATGAAATTTGGAGTTAAAAATCTGCAGTTTATGGATCCTGTCAAGAAGTTCAACAGCTTAGATTTGCTGGAATGTTCTGAATGATTCAACTGTGAAGCTGATAGTGACGTCTTATCAAAAGAACACTACTTAATTCATACAATTATTCTTATTCCTCATTTTATTTCATGTGATAGTGTAGATATTTCAATATTCAATTTTCTAATGATTTTAATAATCATTCCTATCTGTTCCCTACCTCACCTATAATTTGTGAAATAAAGTATTGCATATATTTCAATCTATAATTCTTCGCTTAAGCTGTGTTCCTCAACAGGATAGTGAATATCCAGTAAATGATGTACTTTCAATTTAAGTTTGCTCAACAATATATGTATCAACTATGTAAATGGGGTTTCAGAGTGTGAAAATTCATCAAAGTTGTCAAAACTGTTGAAATTTCTACATTTGACAAGTTCTGCAACTGCCATGTAGAAGTTGAGTTGAATATCTGAATTTACCCACATTGATTTCATATCTTGTTTTGTAAACAATATTATAAAGCTGAACTTGACATGACACATAGATAAATACTTGTGATTGGCTGAAAATCCAAATCCAAAGAATATACTGCAGCCGGAGGCTTATTGTATTTTCCCTATCATTCCGATACCCTAAAAGACATTGGTCCCTTTGACTATTTTGCAAAGGTCACTAGGTTTCAGGGTTCCCACATTCTCTAGATTTAAATCAGGTTCCCCTAGTTGTACTACTCTTCTATAGTTCAGTGCCGCACAATAGCACAAAATGTGTTCAATAGTCTCAGGTTCTAAGCCGCACAATCTACAAGTCTGGTCACCTTGATATAGCCCCATCTTTTGTAGGTGTGTTCTAACAGGAGCATGCCCTGTAAGGAGACCTGTTACTAGTCTTATCTGATCTCTACTTAATCTAAGTATCTCATCAGTTCGTTTTTCACCTGTTATGTGAATAACAAGTTTCAAATCATTATACAGGGTGTGGCACCACATTCGACACGGTCTCTGAAAACCAAACCATTGAATATTTCGGAAATGTCTTCTTTTCATCATTTGTATATTCATCGAGGCTGCGAGAAGAAAATTATTTTGAAGTATACAGGGTGGCCCAAAAAAGTGTGACATACCAAAGTTGGGTTTTTTTAAATGGAACACCCGGTATTTTGTTGCAGTTTTGGATAGTTCAGGGAAAAATAATACGATTTCATATAAGGTACCATGTACATAACTATAACCGTTTTCAGGTTATTGTTTTCTTTTTGAAAATGCAGGGTTCAATTGGAGACTGAATAACATCGAAATGTATAGAAACCATCCCTTCCAATTCTGACCAAGCATCAAAGAGGTTTCAGGCTATTGATTCCGATAGAACCCGTTTCCCAATATGATACAGGACGTTCAAAATTCATTGTCACTTTTTTATAAGTTTAAACAGAATGAATAGAGAGAGCTGTGAAACGACATTTATTTGATTTGGTAACAGAATTCTCATTGACAGTTATTATACTTCACTTCATCGAACTTTTACTGTTCACTGAAATTAAGATTTTTTTCATTATTCAAACTGGGTGCTCGAAATTATGACTACAAAGAGCTACTCTTTTTATGGAAAACGGCCTAATATTTAATTAACATTTTAGGCGACACTCTTATTCTCTCCTTCATATTTTCCAATGTGGTTGGAGGAGTGTCGTCAATCCCATCGTTCAAATATCTCCATGAGAAAAATCATGGCAAGTCAAATCTGGCGATCTCGCTGGCCAATTTCGTGGTCCTCCCCTACCAATCCACCTTTGCGGAAAGCACATATTCAAAAACTGTCGGACAGTGAATTTGAAATGAATATGGATCTAAATAACAGTAAAATGTTCGATCAAGTGAAGTATAATAACTGTCAATGAGAATTCTTTTACCAAATCAAATAAATGTCGTTTCACAGCTCTCTCGATTCAAAGAATGCATTGAATTGATAACTACTATTTGAAAATGCCAATATCTCGAAAACTTCTCGAAGTAGGTATAAGGAACTTCGATATAAAATGAAAGATAATCGAATTTTGTATTGTTCAGATTGAAAAAATACAGGGTGTTCTATTTAAAATAACAAAGTTATCTGCGTTTGAAAATATAAAAAAGTGACAATGAATTTTGAACGTCCTGTATAATATTGGGAAACGGGTTCTATCGGAATCAATAGCCTGAAATCTCTTTGATGCTTGGTCAGAATTGGAAGGGATGGTTTCCATACATTTCGATGTTATTCAGTCTCCAAATGAACCCTGCATTTTCAAAAAGAAAACAATAACTCGAAAACGGTTATAGTCAGGTACATGGTACCTCACATGAAATCGTATTATTTTTCCCTGATCTATCCAAAACTGTAACAAAATACTGGGTGTTCCATTTAAAAAAACCCAACTATGATATGTCACACTTTTTTGAGTCACCCTGTATACTTCAAAATAATTTCCTCTCGCAGCCTCGATGAATATACAAATGATGAAAAGAAGAAATTTCCGAAATATTCAATGGTTTGGTTTACAGAGACCGTGTCGTATGTGTTCGTCTCGTCGGTGATGCTTCGCTTACTAACTCGCTTACTTCTCTGGAACACCGTATAAGGGTTGGCGATCTATCATCTAATCATCCGACAGCAGAAATTGTGATCTTGGGAGACTTCAATGTACATAACGCAGCCTAGCTCAAATTCTCCAACAAAACAGACGATGCAGGTCGTCAAACTGAGGCTTTCGCCATCACGTATGGTCTTGAACAACTTATCGAGCTACCAACCCGCATGCCGGATGTCATCAACCAGTCTGCCAATACTCTGGATCTTTTCCTCACCACCAACCCTGATTTTTATAGAGTGAAAGTTTGTGCCCCACTTGGAAACTCTGGCCACACCCTCATCTCCTGCTCTTTCAATGTACCATCGAGCAGCACATTACCGCCCCGTCACATGTGGCATTATAACTCGGCTGACTGGGAAAGTCTTCGTATGTTTTTCTCAGCATTTCCATGGAAGAGGGTTTGTTTTTCCTCAGTGGATCCAACACGATGTGCAGAGTCAATTTCTGAAATCATCGTGTTGGTGATGCAAACTTACATACTGAACACCGCAAGAAGAACATCTTCCAATAAGACCTGGTTTAGCGGAAGCTGCTTTAAAGCTGTCGCTTCCAAACAGGCAGCATTTCATCGATGGCAAAAAAATCCGAGCCCTGAGACTAGAGCAGTATATGTAGAGGCTAGAAACATATGCAATGAGACAATCAAGCATTCGAAAGATGCTCACAATGTCAAAATAAGATCAAAACTAGTTGAATGTCCTAACGGATCCCGTTCATTTTGGTCTTTCGCCAAAGCTGTGGGGAAAATTTCACTTCTAGCTCGATTCCTCCTCTAACCAAGGAAGATGGAACACTAGCCACGACTGCCCAGGAAAAAGCCAACATTTTGACCATTTATTTGCTGGCAATTCCACTCTGGATTCATCGGGAAAGCAACCCCCGAACATTACACCTATTGACAGTCACATGCCCGAGATCACATTTCGCCAACGAACTATCCGAAAGATTTTGTTGGGTCTCAACACCGGCAAGGCCTGTGGATCTGACGGAATCCCACCTATTGTTCTCAAGAAATGTGCCGCGGAACTAACACCTATTCTTTGCAAGTTATTCAACCACTCTTACAAATTGGGGATATTTCCGTCCAACTGGAAAATCGCAAGAGTACAACCAGTCCCCAAAAAAGGCAAAAATTCTTTAATGGGGATCCAAAAACGTGGATTTCAATGCAAACAAAACACAAGCATGTGTTTTCTCCAAAAAGGCCGACCTCACAGTGCCCAACATAAGCTTGTCAGAGGTGACCATACCTTTGAAGTCATCCATCTCGATGCTTGGTGTAACTATCAGCAATAACCGTTCTTGGGAAAATCACGTGAGATCAATTGCCAAAAGTGCATCTCAAAAACTGGTTTTCTGTTTCGTGCCAGGAGCTATTTCACTTCCAGTCAGCTGCTTAAGAGCTATAAGGCACAAATCCGACCTGTCCTGGAATATTGTTCCTATATTTGGAGTGCAGCACCTAAACATATCCTGAAGCAGTTGGATTCTGTCCAAAAAAGGGCAAGTCGTCTCGTCGGTGATGCTTCGCTTACTAACTCGCTTAATTTTCTGGAACACCGTAGAAGGGTTGGCGATCTATCTCTATACTATAGATATTTTCATGGGCGGTGCTCTTCTGAAATATCAACAATCGTTCCTCCTTTGGCGGTCTCTTCGAGGTTAACCCGTCAAGTCCAGTCTTCACACCCCTTTGTGGTTAATTTGGTGACCTGCAGAACATCTCTTTTCAAAGACTCGTTCATCCAACGAACAGCGAGGCTCTGGAACACATTGCCCAGGGAGGTGTTCCCCGAGGCATATGACCTTCACAAATTTAAAAAGAACACCAATTCCTATCTCCTTTCCCTTGCTTCTCACGATGTTCTCTGAGCATTACAGGATGTCTCCTTTCGTGAGAAGTTTTATATATATATAAAAAAAAACCTGTTTAGAAAAAATATGTAATCGTGTCAGAAATGAATCTTGTAAATTATTTTCATGTTTCCAAGATTGACACTGATGATATTTGAAATGAAATGAAATGTTGGGGGGTGATTTATTGTTTTTAAATAAATAGCTGTAATTTTCTAATGACTCATCGATTTTCAACAATTTCAGTCATGTTTTTAATGCAATAATAGAAAATTGCCAAAATTTCTGAAAAATTGAATTCAATACTATGATTTTTTCTCCATGAAATTCCTCAAAGATCTACTGGAAACCATATCTCCACCGGGTGATTCTTCAAGGTGGCTCGCCCCTATCACTTTTTTATTATTGGAGATAGAAGAACAAAATTCGGGGGTTGTGTATTATATGTCAATTCGCATTATTTGACGTATTCACTTGCTTTGCAGTACTTCCGGTTTGACCGGAAATGACCTAAACTTTCGATTTTCAAATGGAACACCCTATATATTTTTATTTATTTCGATCGAGGATGACATTACCTATCCAACAAAACTTTGTTTGTGAATATTTGACGTATGAAAGAATTTTTATTTCAATTTTTATTTTTCGATCTAGCGTGCCATGGATCGATTGAAACGCTTCCTTTTTGAACAAGTGACATGGGAAAAATACAACTTTGAGGCATATGACTTCAGAGTCGTTTCAATATTTTTTTCAATGTCACAAATATCATTTTTTCCAGTTAACTCGATTTTTTCAAATGGAAAGAGGGTGGCTCGTCGGGTTTTTGTGAAAGATCATTTTCTTACGAACAATTTGATACCACACACTTCCACTTTATTTTCACTATCTTTCTCAATAATTGCAAGAAGCCCAAATACCTAACAACAAACATTACGTATTCGGTATACTCATGCACTAAGTCTCAGTTCATCGTGACAAACAATAGAAGCTGTTGCTAGGATACTATAAACAAACAAATGGGTATTTTTCCCATGTCACTTGATCGAAAAGGAAGCGTTTCAATCGATCCATGGTACGCTAGATCGAAAATAAAAATTGAAATAAAAATTCTTTCATACGTCATATATTCACAAACAAAGTTTTGTTGGATAGGTAATGTCATCCTCGATCGAAATAAATAAAATATATAGGGTGTTCCATTTGAAAATCGAAAGTTGAGGTCATTTCCGGTCAAACCGGAAGTACTGCAAAGCAAGTGAATACGTCAAATAATGCGAATTGACATATAATACACAACCCCCGAATTTTGTTCTTCTATCTCCAATAATGAAAAAGTTATAGGGGCGAGCCACCTTGAAGAATCACCCGGTATATCTTAATCTAAAATATCCAAGAAATTTTCGATACGTACCGAAACTACTATGTGAATAGTTTGGTATACTTAATAATCTCACTTCTTATGTGTGGAAATGTACTAAGGACATTATTAAGATTTGTAGATTTTACGAACAAAAATGCCAAATTCAACACTGTTCCTTCGATAAATTTTGTCATTGTTCTTCATTATTTCTTTTCGATTGCTCACTAAGAAAATGTTAGGATTCCTTCAACAACCCGTACCTTTTTTGTGTACATAAGTTTTGTAAAGTTCTCTTTCGTCCGCGGATTTTTTGAGAAGCTCCTATTTTTTTAAAATAATAAATTCTTTCCTTTCCTTATTTACCCACATTATTGATATTCCTTCAGTGGGTTTAGTGGGTCGATAATTTGTGAACTTGTTTTTTTTTTCATGTCATATGGTTAGGTTGCAGTTGGTGTGTCCACCGGATCTCAGCGTTGAATCAATAAGGGCGCTGTTCCAGAACCATGTGACTTTGAGGTCCTGTCCGTCGGACACGATACCCGGTTGCCACACGCAGGTCGATTTTATCCACTGCCTAGTGCCCGATTTGCTGACCATAACTAATTGCAGCTTTTATTGGGGTGAGTTATTCATTACTAGAGTAGCGTAATTTTGAGAACACTCCAGACGACATTTTCTGTAGGGAAAACGAATCTGAAATATGTTGGTTTTTAGGTAAAATGGATAGATATGAGGCGGAACGTCTGTTGGACGGCAAACCAGAGGGCACCTTTCTTCTGCGAGATTCCGCGCAAGAGGAGTTCCTGTTCAGTGTTTCTTTCCGCAAGTATGGCCGATCGTTGCACGCGCGAATCGAGCAGTGGAATCACAAATTCAGCTTCGATTCGCACGATCCGGGCGTCTATACCTCCGACACAGTTTACGGTCTTATAGGTATGTACGTACCTCGGTTGCAGTATTTAGTAAATACTATTTACGTGCTTATATCTGAACGTGGTGACTGCAGTAATGAAAAGCTGTAGTGACTAAATCGATAGATGTTTCAAGGGTGTATGGATGTGTGAGTCGTACTCCACCAATTTGTATTTGGTGGAGTACGACTGAAAGTTTTTTTCACCTACCCGATATCATCTCACCTCCACTGTAAGTTATGGATCATCTTCCCTCCACTGTAAGTTATGGATCATCTCCGTTGGATGTGTGAGTGTTTAGCGTGAATATTCTAGAACTAATCATGAAATCCAACCGAATATTTCGGTTTCCGTAAATATTTAAGGTACCACGAATCGCATATTTTGTATGCTCAACAAAACTGCGAGCAATAAATAATGTCATATCTTCCTTCTAGAACACTACAAAGACCCCAGCAGCTGCATGTTCTTCGAGCCTCTGCTCACGTGGCCTTTGCACCGGAAGTTTGTCTTCCCGCTGCAGCACTTAGCGAGGGCGGTCATAGCAGGCCGCACCACCTACGACAATATCAACCACCTGCAACTGCCGAAAACCCTAAAATCCTACCTCAAAGAGTATCACTACAGGCAGAAGGTGAGGGTGGAGCGGTTTGAGGATGATGTGCAATTGTTTGAGTTGCGGAACGTGCCTGCTTGATGGTAATCGTGAGAAATCGAGTCTTTTCTTTCTTTTTATCCAATTTCAATGACCGTTGTATGGCTTATCCCAGTGATGATGAATAGTTTGTTTGATTTGCGAGGTATTGATCGTTCGTTTATTTGTTGATCAATATGAAGAAATATTCTAGGAAGGTGGTTGGAATCTGCGGATAGTTATACTGAGTCCATTTGTCGCTGTTATTGAATTTAGTTACCGATAAGATCAAAAACATCAACACTTCAACCTATAGAAAACATCGAAGCAAAATCTCGAAATGCAGAGAATATAGTATTCAGAGAATATAGTATTCAGAATACAAAGATATCGAATCGTTTCAACTAATACTAGATGAACATTGATTATGAATATTGGCACACTAAATTGAGGCAATGCATGTACAAATTTAACAAAATTTACATGACACTTGTATATTGAATTGCAACTAATTCATTCTGAATGGTATGTTTTTCTACAAATTATGAATAGTCAGAAAGTTTGAAGTTGATGTAGACTGGTGGAAATGTCAATTTCGATTTAAGAGTCGTTGGTTTGCGATCATGAATTATGCTTATACAAAGTGTCTGAAGAAGATCCAACACAAGTTGCCTTAGTCCAAAAGAGGATGGTTTCGGAAATACAAAGTCCTATATTGTCACATTTTAGCATCATTATATAGCTGGGAAGAAGTATTCTTTCCATTATGTCGAATGAACGTAAGACAAAATATCAATTACTTTGACAGTTTTATCATTTTCTACTTAGAATGTGTTGCTTTAATTATAAATAAGCTGGCACCTAATGTCAATAGTTATGAAATAATGAATTTATTCTATCATTCAGAATGTGTAAATTCAATAAAAAATTACAAAACCGCTGGTAAGTAATATAATTATATTAGATATTCACTTATTCTGCAGATGATGAAATAATGAACAAGACATTTTGGCAATGACTAATAAGAGAAGTGAATGTTATGATCCTTTCAATCTTTATTTTCAAAATCCGTTCTGGAATGATGAATGTCCCTGATTCTAGTCCTATAGTTGTCCTATCCAGTACTTATCAAATGAATTATTATAATCTGATATTTTGTCATTGCTGTCGTGTGAAACGTTTCAATGTGCTGCTTCCAATCATATCTTTGTTGTGTCTGAACCACTACATACGATGTGAGCGTATTAGGGGCTCGGTTTCTAATGATGTTAACTTCTGACAAAAAATAAGAAGCAACTTCGATTATAAATCTTCATCACTTTATCAGGATGAATGTTAGGAAAATACTGCGTTTATTGATGATTGTTTATACCAGTTGAGTATAATGGACATGTTTCTACAGACTAATAAAAAAAATATGATTCTTGTTATAGTTGAGAAAGGGTCGAAATGACCGTATATTTTTGTTAAAGCGTAAATAATTCCGAAGGAATTGTATTATGAAACAAGGATTTCATTGTAATATTTTCTGCTATTAAATCAAACTCATACCTTGTGGACCAATCACTTGGCAGATAATACATAACCCTTTGACATGGGTTGTTCACTGATTCAAGAGCTGACAATATATACTTGATAATTTAACTAATCATAAAAAAACTGATTTAGAAATTAATGAATCATAAACATCCAGTTGTTATGGAAATACATATATTTGAAATTATAAATTCTACTAAAATCCCTCGAACAAAATTTCCATATTGTATTGTAAATTTTATAAGTATGGTTGTCCCTTCGTTTATCTGCTTTGATAAAATATTCAGTGTCAATATCAGAGTATGTATCGTTAGATTTGAATCGCCAGTTGTCATCATTTTAATTGTTTACATGAATATCACTCTTCTAACGGGAGCCTTCATCAATGTTATAAATCAATTTAATATAAATATGAAGGGACATGAATGAAACAGGAACAAATTCAATGCAATATTTATGACTGCGACAAAAATTGTTTCCTAAAATCACATGAATGATGAATTGGAATAATTTGTAGGAGAATTTTCAAGTTGTAAATAGCTGAGTGAGTGTAAATAACAGATTGATTATTATATTAATATGAAAGCTTTAATATTACTTTTTATCTCGTGTTCTAGTGGTTTTGTTTAATCTTGTTTAATTTGGTATTGTACTATAATTTTTGTTTATGATGTACTTTGAATTCTCAATTTGAGTAAAATATTGAGAATTTAAGAGATTCCTTACTTATTTTCAGTTGATAAATATATTACTGAATAAATATTTCACATTGTTTCAATAATTTTTCAAAGCCTCTGGAAATATTGATATTTCCTTCGAGTGATTGTCAGTTTCGAATATTTTTGATTTTATTTCGAATTATTATTACGGAAAGAACACTCAAGGTAAAAATTGATAATGACTACTCGGAAGCATTAGATCTTCTGTTAGGCACTCCACAAGGAGGAATTTTAGGTCCTCTCCTCTTTCTACTATATATTAATGACCTACCCCAATCAATTCACAATGGAGCAGTCTTCATATATGCGGATGACACAACAGTAATTGTTTCAGCACAAAATTTGGATGAACTTGAAAAAAAGGTTGTATCAGTGATAAGAGAATTCACTTTATGGTGCGAACATAACCACCTTATCAACAATCTGCAAAAAACAGTATGCGTAGAATTTATCAGCAAAAGCAAGTCCACAAATTCTTTATCATTCCAAATCACCAACACGATACTAAAAACAATTAACTCCACCAAATTCTTAGGGACCGTATTGGACTGCAAATTAGAATTCAACTCCCAAGTTGACGCAATTTGTAAAAGATTGGGTAAATTATACTATGCCTTCAGAACATTAAAAGAAAATTTCCATAGAGAGCACTTAGTGAATATTTACTACGCACTTATTTACTCAATAATAAGCTCAAATATAATAGTCTGGGGCCGTGCCACCGAGTTTTGAGTGTCAATAATTCAGAAAATATTTATTCGTCTGATATATGGCCTCAATGATAATGAATCATGCAGAGAAACCTTTGCCCAGAACAAAATAATGACATGCACCAATATTTACCTATATAAATTAATAATAATTACCTTTCATAACCCAGAAAAAATGAAGATGTGCATGAATATCCCACGAAGAAAAAAAAATTATATACATTTGGAACAATTCAATAGAATGCACTATAGAAAGTCCCCCGCCTACGCTGGACCTTTCTTCTTCAACATACTACCTCTGGAAATAAAAGATATTGGATGCGAGAAGAAATTCAAAGCTGCAATAAAAAAATATCTGCAGGAAAACCCATTTTATTCGCTGGATGAATTTTCTCAATCACTGAGCTGATTCACTATTTTAATTATTTTTGTACATACTCCTAAGTGTCAAATTGTTAGTACTGTCTTATCTATTATCTGTCTTATTTATCTGTACCACTTTGTTTTTGCATTGTACACTTTTAACTGACCTATCCTATGTCATGCCCATGACCCATGGGGATTAATAAACATATCTATCTATCTATTATGTATCGACCTCAAATGTCAACTGTGGAGTTGGGGCACGTAGTGCCTCCTACGTATGGGTAATCCCTCAAAGTTCCTCAGACAGCTGGTGGCTCTTATCTAAGATCTCATCACAAAAGGTCAGGATATTCCTGATAACGCCTTCCTCTCATTGGAATCCCTATGGATCTGGGTCGCCTAGGTGAAAGCGCATTTTTCCTATTAGTACAGGGCATTGAAAGATGATGTGCAGTGAGGTTTCATCTTCTAGTTCAAAGAATCTACATAATGGGTTTTCTTCTAATCTCATTCTGTGCTTCCGCAGAGTACCGTGTTCGATGATCACTTTTGCGTATTTCCTAGTCAGTGCGAGTAAATGTTCTTCCTATTTCTTAATTTGATCCGGTCTAATGAAGATCTTGGCTATTCTGCACCCTGGGGGTGCCATGCCTGCCTGTGCCTTGCTGCAGTCCAGTCATCAATCTTCTTCCTTATGAGTTTAGATGAATCCGTTGCCGGTTCTGGTCCTATAAAACTCTCTGATCACGCTTGTCTGGCCAGTTTGTCTGTGATCTCGTTGCCCTTTGTGAGCCGGCAGCCACATCAAGGTTACAGGTCCGACTTCGGCCAGGCTATTTAGAGTTTGACCATTCTGAATACTCTAACTCAATTTCTATCATATCACATCCCGATGGTTAAATGTAGGTTCTCGCAATAATATTTAGGTTCTCGAGGGGGATTATCGATTCTTACGGAGATTGACTATAATCAAACTCAGGATCGATAAATTCTAGATTTTAATCCAATTGTAACTTTTTACAAAAATCGGGCGTCATCCGCAATGACAATATCGAGAGTGCCTCAATCGAATGATTCGCATGTTCCTGGGCCGAATTCTGGACAAGTGAACTTTTGATGCGTATACGCATGTCGAGCGTATCGCTCGTTTTCGTATTCTTGACAAACTTTCCTGATTTTCAACAATTTATTTATTGAAAAGAGAACTGGAATACGAAGTGGTCCAATTAATGTTAATCAACATCAACAGTGTACCTTAAGGTTGTGTTTTTTTGGAATGATGTTGTAATCAGAAAAACATTGGTGAATGGATGAATATCAAACTATCAAACATGATCAAATCAGGAATATTGACTCAGCAAAGTTACACTTCACAATTTTCAAATGTTTTTCTACCACCCAATGGAATGATATCCTTTATGAGTAATTCGGGCAGGTTGAACAACATTGCAGAAAATGGTGAATACTATTTGCGCAACATCTACAGACAGTGAATATCAAACTATCAAACATGACCAAAGTAGGAATATTGACTCAGAAAAATTACACTTCACAATTTTCAAATGTTTTTCTACCACCTAATGGAATGATCTCATATTCGAGTAATTCGGGCAGGTTGATCAACATTGCAGAAAATGGTGAATGCTATTTGCGCAACATCTACAGACAATGAATATCAAATTATCAAACATGATCAAAACAGGGATATTAACTCATCAAAATTACCCCTCACAATTTTCAAATGTTCATCTATCACCTAATGGAATGATCTCATATTCGAGTAATTCGGGCAGATTGATCAACATTGCAGAAAATGCGCAACATCTACAGACAATGAATATCAAACTATTATTGAGGCAATGTCGCTCAGTGTAATGACTTTTCCAGGAATGTTTGTCAAAATGTCATCACAAGCCCTACTAAACGTTGTTTTTAAGGGGCCATACACAGACACATCCAGTGGTTGCATTCTGTGACTGGTGTGTGCTGGAAATACCAAGAGAGAAATATAGTAGAGTGAAGTAAGTTTTATTGATACCACATACACCAAAGTGTAAAGTATAAGTCATATAAGAGAAACAGATACATGACAAAAGAGATAAAAGAGATAATTTTCCGAGTGATAAATACAATAGAGAATGTTTTAATGTTCACTGATTAAAGTGCCAAATTTTAGACTAACACAACATAGAATATAATAAGAACTAAGTTATGTTAAGTAGCATACATAATAAATAAAAGGATATCTGGATAAATCATTCAAGGATAGAAAGAAGAAGCCAGTCACATAGTGGGGGTTGTGTCATTCCCATCTAGAAACTCATCAGTTTTGTAGAAGCAATTTTCAGCTAAGTATGCCTTGATTTTTTGTTTGAATTGGGTATAAGCTAAGCTAAACCATTTAATTTCATTAGGGAGTTCGTTGTAAAACATTAGGGAGTTATAATATGGATCTTCTTAAATGTTGCTGTTCTATGGATAGGTATGTAAAGGGTGATTCATTCAGAGGTACTTTTTGTAGTGAGAATTTAATTGCAGATTGCGCATGCCTCGAGTCAACTGAAGTTACATTCTTGTTCAGTAGTGTTTGACAATTCATAATGGAAAGACTTAGCCCGGCACAGCGTCTACAAATTGTTCAACTGTTTTTTTCGAAAATGGGCGTTCTACGAAGAATGTATTTCGGGCGCTTAGAGCAACTTATGGTCCACATAATCGGCATACCGAACGCACAATTCGCTCTACCATCAGTAAGTTTGAGACCGAATTTTCATTACTGGATAATACTCGACCAAATAGACCTCATCCAGCACGTAGTGAAGGAAATATAGTGTACACGAAGACCGTGAATTGTCAATTCGT
This sequence comes from Plagiodera versicolora, assembly GCA_037013635.1. NCBI lineage: Eukaryota > Metazoa > Arthropoda > Insecta > Coleoptera > Chrysomelidae > Plagiodera > Plagiodera versicolora. Next base: position 1,106,155 of record CM072991.1, on the reverse strand, counting down.
CGGCGTTCTCAACATTTTGGCCTGTCATATTCAACAACTTGGCGTATTTTACGTAATGATCTTTCTTTAAAAGCTTACAAAATTCAATTGGTGCAAGAACTGAAGCCAACTGACCTTCCGAATCGTTTCCGTTTTTGTCGCTGGGGTCTTGACAAGCTTGCAGAAGATCCACTGTTTTCGACAAAAATATTGTTCACCCATGAGGCCCATTTTTGGCTTAATGGGTTCGTGAATAAACAGAATTCCCGTATTTGGGGTGATGAATAACCCGAAGAGGTTCAAGAGCTGCCATTAAACCCAGAAAAAACAACTGTTTGGTGTTGTTTATGGGCTGGTGGAATAATCGGTCCATATTTCTTCAAAACTGAGGCCGGCCGGCACATTACTGTGAATGGTGACCGTCATCGCGCCATGATAACACACTATTTGATACCAGAAATTGAAGCCCGTTGTCTCGACGAAATTTGGTTCCAAGAAGATGGCGCAACTTGCCATACAGCGCGTATTTTTTTTATTACTACAGGGGTCCAAAGGATATACTGCAGCCGGAGGCTTATTGTATTTCCCCTATCATTCCAATACCCTAAAACACATTGGTCCTTCTGACTATCTTGCGAAGGTCACTAGGTTTCAGGGTTCCCACATTCTCTAGGTTCAAGTCAGGTTCCCCTAGTTGAACTACTCTTCTATAGTTTAGTGCCTCACAATAGCACAAAATGTGTTCAATAGTCTCAGGTTCTAAGCCGCACAATCTACAAGTCTGGTCACCTTGATATAGCCCCATCTTTTGTAGGTGTGTTCTGACAGGAGCATGTCCTGTAAGGAAACCTGTAACCAGTCTTATCTGATCTCTACTTAATCTAAGTATCTCATCAGTTCGTTTTTCACTTGTTATCTGAATAACAAGTTTACTATATTCTTCTCCTGGTGTGTTATCCCAGGCTATTCTTTGTAATTCTTTGACTCGTCTTTTTATGGAGTTACCAAGTAGTTTCTTGGGTACTCCAAGTACTGGTTCCGGGCCAAAGTAAGGTGTAGCTGACCCCTGCCTAGCTAGTTCGTCAGCTATTTCGTTGCCTTCTATTCCACTGTGCCCAGGTACCCAGATCAGTTTAACTCTGTTTGACCTTGCCAGCGTCAGAAGTTCGTTGATACAGTCCCAGATGAGTCTGGACTTTACCTTATAACCTGATACAGCGCGTAAAACCATGGCTTTGCTGCGAGAGCGATTCGGCGAACAGTCCATTTCACGCTTTGTACCAGTGAATTGGCCGGCTAGATCATGTGACATCACACCTCTCGATTTTTCCTTTGGGGTTATGTAAAGTCCAAAGTCTACATGGATAAGCCGGCTACAATTGAGGCATTGGAGGCCAATATTACTCGAGTCATTGGCCAAATACCACTCGAAATTGTTTTACTACAATTCCGTTTAAATGAAACAGCTCGTCTAACAGTAGTGAACAACATATATTTTTTATATTGAACAAGAACTCGAGAGGCTACAACATACAATACTTGTAACTTCTGACAACTGACATCATCATTACCGGACGTGTCTAAGATACCGGCAACGGTATCTATAACAGAAATACTCAAATGCGTAATTGAAAATTGGAATTATAGAATGGACGTTGTTAACCGTAGTCGCGGACGACATTCAAAAGGAATTATCTTCAAAAATAATTCTAAGGGATTGTTCTTTTGTTTGATAATGAAGATTATAAAATCAATTTGTTTTTAATATTTTTCTTTATATAAAAAAAGTACCTCTGAATGATTATAATGTACTATAACGTGTATTGTAATTGTGAAAGTCGTTAGTAAACTGAAATTCTTCCAAATTTTTCCTTACATAGGTTAAGCGTTCATATTGGAAGGAAAAGTCAGTACTTTTTTCGTTTTGAAAGTTTCCCTGCAACTCTCCCTGAAGATTAGATTGAAAATAAGTCTTATTATTCTTTTTTGTCCGATAACAATCTAGCCCAGGGGTGCTCAAACTTGAACTGATGGCGATCTACCTCAATATTTTTACTACTTACGATCGACTCTGAGCGGCTGCAAGTTTGTGTGATGCAGGGTACATACACGATACACCCTACCAACCTAGGTAGGTTTTACCGTAGCATAAATAGATATTAGCTTTCTACACAATATTTTAGTCAAGGTTTGGGTTAGGTTTAGTTAGGTTCTTCTCTACAATATCAATGAAAAAACTCATAGTTATTCAAAATTGCGAATTTATTGGTTGTTACAAAATAAAAGAGTTACATATGGTGTTCAACTTAACTAAGGAGTGGCTTTGGATGTTGAAGCGTGGCACTGCATGTCCTCAGCATACTTTTCATAAGATGGTACGTAACCACTGAGTGCTAATCGCAAGCATGATGACATATAATCGTCAGTTAGTCGATTGCGATATTTTGACTTAATTATCTTAATTATCTTCATTACATAATTATCTTCACAATGCAGACTCGCACAAGTAAGTTGACCCAAACAATACCGTCAGTTGAAGGGCGATTTGCCTTATGTTCGGATATTCATTTTCAGATATAAAACACCATTTGTATCAGATGCTGTAGATTTGAGATGTATATCTGATATAATCTGCACTAACTCATTTTCAACATAACATGAGTTCATATTGAACTGACTTGCTATTTCAGTAGCTTATTCCTCAATGTTTTTACATGAAAAAGGATAACATGATAAAGGATAATTTACTGCAGTCATAAAAACACTTTTCGAATTGACCCAAAATATTTGATAATTAAGCTTCATACGTATCATAATTCAACTGGGGAATCCTTGCTTTCAAAGACGGGAAATGTTTCAGATCCTTTCTTATCAGTTGATCTATCATAAGTTGCAGTTTACTTTTGAATGCGTTTACTGCGTTTACTGCGCTAATCATCTCAATAATAGTTATTCCTTCACCTTGAAGCTCCAAGTTAACGGTGTTTAAGTGCATTATGATGTCAGTCAAAAATGCCAAATCAGTCAGCCATTTTTCGTTTTTCAAAATCTGAGTGTCATCACCTCTTTCGTCTAGAAAAGCTGTTATTTCGGGCAATAATTCTTGAAACCTTTCTAGAAATTTTCCGCGACTCAATCACCTGACGTCCGTGTGAAGAACTAAATCAGTGTGTTCAGCTGACTCATTATCTTCCAACAAGAGCTGCCGTTGCAAGCTACGTGCACGGATGGAATTCACAATTTTTGTTGCAATGCCCATAATTTCCTTCGCGTTTAAAACTTTTGAACACAAAACTTGATGATGTATAATGTGACAGTCGAACGAGATAACTGAAGTTCTCTAATAGCAGACATGATTTCTGTTTTATTTTTAAAATCTCCAAATAAAGTCTTACCCGCTTCAATAAATGCTTCCTTCACCACCGATCCATCTTCGAATGGTTTCTTGTGTATCGATAATATATGAGATATTATAAATGACGTGATCGTAGCAGCTTTTGATTGTTTGGCTGGTCTTGTGTACATGGTTTGTTCTTTTTTCAAACAAGATATCAAATCACTTAGGTTAGGTCTAAAGTGAGTGGGTCAATACGGCCCTCCACTGCGACCCTGGCGGGTCTATTGTGGCTCACACCAATTCAAATTTCACCAAATAAATCCAGCTTCTTAACGAAGCCGATTATGGTATCTGGTGATTGATATTTCAGGTCCGAGGGCAAGAGTGCTACCTTGCCAAATATCGAGAACCTGATTCTGGCCGCAGCGGGGAAGATACAAAGTATGTGTTTTGCTGTTTCATCATATTCCAAGCATAGGCGACATGTCGGGTCTTCTGATAGACCGAGCCTAGTCATGTGATGATTCAAACGACAGCGACCTGTGAGGAGGCTTGTTAGGCAACGTAGAACATCTCTGCCGTAATCTTTCAATGTTTCTTCGAAGGATGAATGAATGCCTTGGAATGGGTCAATCCAGGAATTCTCTGCCAGAGGTTTGAGAAACTTCCTATTGTCTAGGTATTCAGTGTCTGTTTGGCAAAACTTATAGAGATGCCAATAGCGGGTTCTGGTCCAATGAAATCGCTCGAGGCGCCTTGCCTTGCAAGACAATCTGCCATTTCGTTGCCAGGAATCCAGATCAAAGATATTTTGTTAATTCTTCCAATCGAAGAGAGTCTCTTCCACGCCAGACTAGCTCTGTACATCTTGATGAGAATGGGTAGAAGTAAATCCAGTCCGTTCTGCAGTAGAGCTGGAAAAATGCCGTCCTCACCAGGAGATTTGAAGGGCTGGAAAGAATCAATGGCCCATTTAACATCTGGTGCCGTGATTACTTTCCTCACGACCACCCGTCTTTTTTTGGGCGTCTAGCACCCTCAAAGATGGGAGGTCGATTATTATCAAGAGTTAAGCTACCGGAAAAGTGGTTTTTGCTCAAAAGCTCTAATGTTTCTCTTCCAGAGGCCGTAAAAGTGCTATCAGGTCGTTTGATCGATCCAATTTAGGCACACGGCTCTCTGGAAAGAATCTTGTGAATTCTTGTAGTGCGAGGTATGTCAGATATACTCTCACAGAATTTTTACCAGGATTTACGTTTCGCCTTTCTGATTTCTTTATTTTTGTTGGTTATAGCAGTTCTATAAAGTTCCCAGCTACCTAACTCTTTAGCTCGGTTGAATAGACGTCGAACTTCTTGTCTCAATTTGTTAAGGCTTTTATTCCACCAAGGAGAGTTACGATCGTCTCTCCAAGATCTTAGTGGACAGTTTTCATGATAGGAAGAGATCACAGCTTCACGGATTTGTTCTGCTACAGTCTCTAACCCATCACAACTGTTAATACTAGTGAAGCCTTCCTCAATGTGCAACTGGAGGGAGTTTTTGTATCTATTCCAATCTGTAGCTTTTGAGTCACGGAATTCCACTGCTGGTCTCGGACCTGTTTCGATGTTGAATCAAATGTGTCTGTGGTCTGAACAGGAGGGTTCAGTAGATACAGCCCAGTGCCCTATCTTATTGCTCAAAAAATTTGTGCTGATGGTTAGATCTGATACCTCTTGCCTATTTCTTGTGACAAAGGTTGGTTTGGAGCCTTTGTTAATCACAAAAAGCCCTTCCCCTAGTATATAATCAGAGAGTAACTCACGTCTATGTATATCTAGTAAATAAACCTAGAGAGATCCACTAAGGCAGAGCCTGTGTGTGGTACTACCTACAGTGGGAAAAATAGTAACATAGTGTAGAATATAATAATACTAAAAGGTTTCATTACAAAAAACATCAAAGTGTCATTAAAAAAAAACATAATAAAGTATGTATCACAAAAACAATCAGCACTAGTCAACAAAAGAAAAAAGAAACATTAAGAAGTATCAATTCTTGGAATTTTGGGAAAAGCAACTATGAAAATGAAAGAAGTCATCGATTTCGCCTCAAGCGCTTTGTGAACCAACTCAAAAGTTGATGGATTGTCGCTCTTGGTAATGAAAGTAAGTAATGTTTAAGCTTATTTTTGAAAATATTTGCACTGGAAATTGTCTGTTTTTCTACAGGAAGATATTGAAACATTTTTGGTCCCAGAAAAGAAAAACTTATTTGCCCCTCGCTTTGCGCATAAAAGGAATGAGGTAGGTAGTTCGTTTGTTTCTGGTATTATACTGGTGGTCAGGGTTTTTTAGATCAGATTTGAACTGGTGTTGTCTGATGTTACCGCGTAGAAAAAATAATTACCGTGGATCCAGTAAGCCAGTTTCACTAAATAATTGATCTGAGGGATCCTTGAAGTCTTTGTAAAAATAATTTTCAGTAATCGTTTTTGATAAAGTCAACTCCGATAATAAAAATATTTTTTTTTGGGTTCGTTTCCTTGTATAGTGGCTTTGATATGCTGGAAATGAATCGATGTGTGATGAAACATTGTCTATCACTTCATCTGACCATTTGAGTTTTGGAGGGTGTTTTCAACATTCGAGTGATACTTATGAGTTAATAGTCGGAATTTCCTCCTACCATCATCAATTTCTGATCGCAATCTCATTATCGATTTATCTCGTCTTTCAATCAACCCTGCCATGAACATTGTTCTGCGCTCATGATTCCCAATGTTCCAGTATTCCTTGAAAATTATGTCTGGTCTCTCTTCTGGAATTCTCTCTCTGCACTTCATTCCACAGTCTGGTAACCCTTTCCGTTTTCTTCCTTCAATTATAATGTTTCTCTTGAGCTTCCTTTCCTCCTGCAGTTTTCTTGATTTCGAGCAAGGTACATCATAATCATATTCTTCGTTGTTATGTTCAGCTCCATTTGCATTTTCATCAGTATCATTATTATTTCCTTCACTGATATTTTACTCATGATTTTCTTCATCACCCATTGGGATAACATTCCCAATATTTTCTGAAACAACAATTTCATTCAGTAAAAAAATATCTTCATTTCCATTGTTGAAATATTATCATCAATATTTTCCATTACATTCTCTTCTGTCCCAATATGATGAGTTGTTAAGGTACTCAAGAATTCAAGATTGTCCACTAGCTGGTTTGCTTCAAAGGTTGCATTGAACGTTGTTGATTTATATTCGTTAAATGGTAATCTATCATCGTTCGTTGGTGAGCTAATAATAATATTTTCTTGAGCTGAACTAATGATCTGCCTAGTATTCTCTCAATTTTCTTGTGGACCAAGAATTTTCGATGAATGCTGATTTTTCTCGTTGAATGATCCAAAACTTGTGCAAACTGTTTCTACATCACAAACAAAACAGGCAATTCTATGATGTCGAACTCTCCTTCATTTGTTTGATCCTTCATTTCGCTTTCATCTGAGTACAGAAAAGTTTGCAAATTCAAAAAAAGGAACAAGAATTTGAGGATTCAAGATTTGAAATAGCGCAAATATCTACCTCCAAATATTGAAAGAAATATTTTATACCAAGTGTGGATGGTGAATTGTACACGCGACCGACGTGCTAATTAGCTCCTACAAAATGTCCTTTAAGTGCTGTAAATCGAAACCTTTTATTCACTATGTGTGTGTGAAATGTGTGTCGGTCTACCATCGTAGCTGTCTCCAAAAAGGGTACAAAAATAAGGTAAAATTCCTGCATGATAACGTTATACTATGTTGCGAGAAGGAAGATGACCCCAGTATCCCTAATGAAATAAGCCTATTGGAACAAACTATAAATGACTTATCATCTGAAAACCACTTGAAAGACAAGCATATGGAAAAATTGAATAAAGAAAAGGACATTTTGATGAACGAAGCCCTGCAATTAGAAGCGGAATTTAATGAATCACTCAGTGAACATAAAATAGTAATCGCTGAAATGCAAAAACTCATAGACGAACTACGACAAAAAGTAGCTAAAAATGAAAAAACTACAGAATGCGTTGGTACCCAGACAAACTCATTGAAACAAAAAAGCAAGCGAACCTCCACAGATAAAAATAAAGACAGTGACGTAGATAAAGGTATAATACCTAAAAATATGAACATCCCAAACAAGGAGATGCGGACAAACTTCAATGCACAACCATTGAAAATCTCAGCAATAGGAAATGACAGGGAGAATATAAAAAAGAAAAGTAGAATATTGATGGTTTCTGGACATAATGGTAAGAATCTCATAAGATTTCTTTTTAATCACAAAGAAGAGAACCAAATGATACAGTCAATTAACAAGCCTGGCGCTACATACAAAACTTTATTAACTACAGCAAGACAAAATGCTAAAAACTTCTCAAAAAATGACTTTGTAATTTTCTGGCCAGATACAAGTGAAAGAAACCTAGTTCATGAAATCACGACAGGGCTACCAAATACTAATACCTTGGTCGTCACTGAACCATATATTCCCAATGCCTATACTCACAATGAATTCATATATCAAAAGAATTTATCACTTGTTAAAAACCTGTATACTGATGGAAATCGGAATATGTATGCCTTTGAATGCAATAACCACCTGGGAAGTTCATGCTACAACAGAAACGGCACCATTAACAATTCAGGAAGACTAGCTATCAGTAAAGCTCTTTTGCAGTTTATTAAGACCTGTGGGGGTACAGCTGAGGGAACAACGGAATATAGAGATATGGGACATCGTGTTGAAAAGGGATATGAGGGAAGCATGACAATTAACAATAGTCTAAACGATAAAGCTGAAAAGAAAAGCAACGATAACAAAGGGCAACAAAATAGTTCTTCGGAATATCATTTTTTATACCCCCGATTATCGCAAATTACAATGGACAGTTGACTGAGAATGGGCAATGCATTCCAAATGAAAACTCGCTTAGTCGGAACAACGCAAACAGACAATTATTTACGGAAAAAGACAGCTGTGATAAATATTTCAAGTTGACATTTTTAGTTCTCAATATCCAATCAATTAGGAACAAAATCGATGAATTATATCTATTACTAGAACAGAAAAAATTTCCAAATTTTATACTATTAACAGAACACTGGCTGGAGGAAAATGAATGCTTGGGTATACCAAACTATAAGGTTGTCTCAGTTTTCTGTAGGAAAACCTTCACTCATGGAGGAACTGCAATCTTAGTACATGACTCAGTTTTAGATAAATTACTTGTTGAAGCTGTTTATTTCGAGGGCCTACTTGAGGAAAAGCAATTTGAATTCTCTGTGACTTGTATCAAAAAACTTAAAATGTATCTCATATGTGTTTACAGGTCCCCTACAAGTAATATTTCTGTATTCCTCACAAGATTGGACACTTTATTATCAAAAATTCCTCCTACTGGTATTATTGTTTTGACTGGCGATTTCAACTTGAATTTTGAAGACACACAGAATAGGTCAGTGAAAGACTTAATTACAACTCTCACATGTTACAATATGAGAATGCATGTCACTGAAATGACACGAATTAGCAAATATTCGGAATCTATGATTGATTACTTCTGTACTTCTCTAGATGAAAACGATGTGTCATGCAAAGTCGAACACGCCAATCTATCAGATCATGAAGTTGTCACTGCACAGATAAGAATGGTGGATATTGTACATTTTGATACCAAAAAGACTAAATATGGTCGACTCTTCAGTAAAACCAACTATGATAAATTTAACTCATTGTGCAATCAGTTCAATTGGTTCTCTAGTCTTCAGCAGACCCGTTTCGCGAATTTTATGAGAAAATAAAAATATTTTTTCAATGTTCATTTCCCAAGCAAAAAATTCGATTGAAATCTAGGAAGCAATGGATTACGAAGGGTATAAGAAATTCCAGTAAAAACATGTGGGCGTTACAATATATCAGAAAATATCATAATGACGTTTTCTTTATCGACTATTATAATAAATATAGAAAGGTATATAGAGCAGTTATTAAGAAAGCAAAATTACCTCTCTAGGCTAGAAAATGCGACGAACACCACAAAAGAGACTTGGAGTATAGTCAATGAACTTAGAGGAAAATCTCCTCATAAGGAATCACAGTGGTTCATAGATTCCGATCAGTTTAATTCATTTTATTGCAACATTGCGCACTCTCTAACTCAAAACCTAAACACTGACCAAAATCCTCTCTTATATCTTGAAGAAAATAACATCGTCTCTTCCTGTATATTTTATGACACCACTCCATCAGAATTGATTGATGTCTTCAAATCGATAAAAAACAAAAATGCTGTGGGTTATGATGAGTTGTCGATAAAAATCTTTAAAAACCTTCCTCACTCGGCTCTGACAGTTCTTTCAATGCTGATTGATGATGGGTTCAAAAAGGGCACATTTCCTGAGTTTTTGAAAACAAGTGTGGTAATTCCTATTCACAAAGGAGGTGATACTCAGGATCCGTCTAACTTCAGGCCCATCTCTCTCATTCCGACCTTAGGGAAAGTGATAGAGAAGCTAGTAAAAATTCGCCTGATAAAATTTTTTGAAACTAACAAATTAATCAGCAATGAACAATTTGGATTCAGAAATAACAAGAATACGTCTGATGCCATGTTTAACTGTCTAGAAATGGCATACAACAACATCAATGTGGGAAAGAACGTGGCGGCAGCATTCTGTGATATGACTAAAGCTTTTGATTGTGTCAATCACACACTGTTGCTGCAGAAGCTCTCTCACTATGGTATCAGAGACATGGCCTTGAGGTGGATGGAATCATACTTGACAGGAAGAAACCAACTAGTAAAAACTGACCACACATCCGGATTACTAAACGTTACCTGGGGAGTACCCCAAGGTTCAGTTTTAGGTCCATATCTTTTTCTGCTATATATAAACGATCTATCCCTATTAGACATATCTGGTTCCTTCACTTTATTTGCCGACGACACTACCATTCTATGGCACTCTGAAGATGTGAATTTGCTTTGTAAAAATATTACAAGAGATCTACAAAAAATCAAATCGTGGTGCGATGCTAATTTTCTATGTTTAAATTTCAATAAAACAAAATTACTCACATTTAAATGTCTTCTACCTGATATAGAACTAGGGGCTGACTCCATACCTTCTGACAGCAATATTAAATTCTTGGGACTTAACATAGATACCAATTTGAAATTTACAAACCACATTAACATATTGAACAAAAAATTATCCTCAGGCTGTTTTGCCCTCAGATCTACAGCTAAAGACTTAGGTTATGCTGCGGCAAAAAATGTTTACTTTGCTCTCATTGAGTCAAATTTGAGATACGCAATACAGTTCTGGGGTTCATGTGGTAACGAACTCTTTGAGAGTGTATTTTTGCTGCAAAAGCGGGCGGTGCGGTATTTGTGCCAAGTAAATAGGTTGAGTTCTTGCAAACCTCTTTTCCTGAAACACGGAATTCTGACACTAACCTCAATTTATGTGTTAGAGGCTACATGTCTAATTTACAAGAATAAATCTCTATATGAAAATAACAATCGCACTACACGAAATGCAATGAATCTGTCATTAATCATCCCTAAATCGACACTGATTAAAGACTCAATAATTTACAACGGTGTCAAAATGTATAATAAACTTCCTGCAGATATGAAGAACTCGGACTCGCTTAAAGCCTTTCGAAAAAAGTTACATGAAAGGCTGGTAACTAAAGCCTACTATGATCTGATAGAATATTTTAATGACGAAGCAATATGATATTGTTGGTGCTTATATGTTATATATATATATATATATATATATATATATATATATATGTGAACATTTATATGTAATATTTTCATGTAATTATGTAATTGTATTTCTTTTTTTATGAGATTATTTATATGTTTTCTTTTTACCAGTGTTTGTCAATAAGGTCTTGTATCTTGGATAATAAACACATACTCTCTCTCTCTCTCTCTCTCTCTCTACTTTCAATAATAAAATCTATGTCAATCCATTATTTTATATAGTTGCTGATAAAAAACTAATGTAGAGTTGAAAGCAGAACCGCAATTAAAGTATTTACTTTGTTTTTCTTCGACTGCAAACTCAAAGGAATCACAAGTTTTTTCCCCAACTCAGACAGTCGTCTAATCCGTATCGATATTTTTCTCGGCGGACATACAAAAACTTTGAAACAACAAGCTGCTGATGCGTTGATCCATATTCATATTCATCGTTCATTGTTTGTTCGGTAGGTGATGATTTTTTTTATATTTTAATTAATTATAATTAAGGTACTTGTTACTACTTATGCCCCCTGAAGGACGCCCAAGCCTCAGAGCATAATCACCGCTTTTCAGTTGGTGCTTTTTCATCAGTTTCTAAAGATCCTAACCTAATTATTCTGAATAGTTCAGGCCCGCCGCTAGCTGTTTCGTCGCCCGCGTGCAATACCGATTATGCCACCCTATTTTATCAAAAAAAGGATAATCAATGTTCATAATCATGTTTCATTATGGTAAAAAAAACAACTCGACAAAGCAAAAACTAATTTTAATCGAATAAGAACTTATTATTTTTTTCACTGATGTACAAAACTATATACTTGAATATTCTTATTGCCTTAGGGAAGGGTCAGACGAGCGTCAATTGAACGGTCGTCGCGACGCGCGTTATTTTAAACGCGCCGAGGCTGTAATGGTCAGACAATCGCTCAGTTGCAAACGATACACCAACCACCGACATGGATAACGATTTAGATGTTGCCATTTTTTTGTATTTATCTTTGAAATTAATAAGAAACAAACGTAAGAAAAGACGGAAATGGTGGGTGCATCCTATAAATAGTGCAAGACTTTCACACGGCTGCTTTTATACCTTGTACCCTCTCTTACGACAAGATCCTGTGCGCTTCTTTAATCACTTTCGGATGTCCCAATCTTCTTTTGATGAACTGCTGACTAAAATAAAGGATTCAATAACCCTTCAAAACACAAATATGAGATCGGCCATTCCACCTGTAGAAATGTTGGCTTTAAGGTAAGTAAAAGTGTTCTTTATTTTCAAGTGAAGGTATTTCACAAAATTAACTAGGTACCTACTCTTATGAAAAAAGGTTTAATGATAACAATAACATATTTCACCTAATATGAGTATTGTGCAGAATCACCTTCAGGTGAAAATTCAGACAAATATGATCCAGCCGATGAACTGCTGGGTCCTAAGGGGGCCAAGTTATTATCAGGGTAGTTTGGGTAACTACATGAATGTCCGTATGAAAAACTCGTAGGATTCGTGTACTGTATTGTACTGTAAGGACCAGTATTGGCTGTTTTCTTATTTTTGAATCGTTGCAATAGTTGTAAAACTTCTATACGGAATTGAATTTTCTCATCGTTTGTGAGGAGCTTTACCGATGGAATGAGTGACATAAAAAAGCCCCATCTTCGTCGGGTTCTTTTCTATCGTTTTCTTTTTGTTTATTCAAAGTAGTGTCAATAAATTGAGAAATTTTTTCTTCGATATTAGTATATTTTCTTTTTCTCTTGCTTGTAGAAGGAATTTGAGACTCCAGCGTGGCAGTGCGTTCTGAAGAAGTCTACTTAGCAGTTTCATCATTTTCAGTTGCGTTTAGGATTAGATTTTCATGGTCATGATCGTCAGTAGAACCATCATTTGCGTTATCATCTTCTATTGTATCAACTGTACTTTCTGTTGGTCGCATTTCACGATTTTTCTTAGAAAACCGAAGCTGTTCTTCGTAAATATAATGCGGTACCCTCTTTCTCGCGGCACCTGACTTCGTAATCACCGTTTGTTTTTTTAAATTCCGTATGAAGCTGTCTCTTATAGATTTCCATTTGGCCGTAACATTTTGTACTGAAAAAAAAAATGCATATTATCCTGTCAAACATAAACGAATAATAAGTAAAGTAATATTTCGTCCATTATCAAATCTGACAATAATTTTTTGTTCTAGATATCTGGCAAGTGGCTGTAGTTTGAAGGAAATATACTATGGTTACAGAGTTGGTCGATCAACTGCAGGTGGTATCATATAATTTGTTTGTCAGCAAATATGGATAATAATGCATGGGGGCAGTTGATGGCAAGCACATACGATTGATAAAACCTCAAGGAAGTGCTACTTTATATTTTAATTTCAAAAACTACTTTTCCATTAACTTAATGGCAGTAGCTGATGCTAATTACAGATTCATATATGTTGACGTAGGTTCATATGGTAAAGATGCAGACTCGACAATTTTCGAAAACTGCTCCTTCTGGCAAGGTATAGAAAATAATACCCTTGATATATCCCCTTTAGAACAGATACCTGGAATTTATATAGCTATGCCGAATGCATTTATAGGTTATGATGCATTCGCGTTATCAAAACATCTTTTAAAACCATATACAGGAAAATATTTGGCTGTAAATAAAAGAATATTTAATTACAGACTCTCTAGAGCTAGACGTTTTGTCGAATGTACGTTCGGAATATTGAGCAATAAATGGCGTATAGACCAATCGATGTTAATATAGATTATGCTACTGATATTGTAAAATGATGCTGTGTACTTCATAATTTCTTACGTGAACGTGATGGTTTTGAGTTTGAAGACACCTTATCCATCCGTGATGGTTTTGAGTTTGAAGACACCTTATCAATTAAAGGCTTGGAAGCAAATTTGAATCAAGACAACAGCATTGCCCTCATTAGCCAAAATGCCGTATCTATTTTTTCTGTGATGAATGATTCATCCACTTGTAGAAGTGTTCATGGTTCATTTCTTCAATTTCCACTCTCCCACTGTTCGCAGATTGTACTGCCCTAACGAAATCTGGAAAGTCGTATGTTTCCCCCTGTTTTTTTAAAGATAATTCCACCTGATGATGGAAATTGTCTGCTGACATGAATGTGTGCCCTGGTTCGAAGTAGTTGATGATGATGTCGCTAGTGGAAACTTCATCAGAATTGATGATATAAACGAGAAAAGTGAAGAAACACCAATTCTTATTTTGACTCGAACAATTGTCAAGCCATATGCACAACGATGGAGAATCTCTCTGTCGCTTAAAAAACGCATAAAATGTGCTAACAATATCTTCTTGGTTCCTACCACTGATACCTTGATGCCAAAGCGCGGCAAATGGATTCGTTTTGGATTTTTTCACAAGTGGCACAAAACTTTCATTTTATACCGTGAGACGTTTGGTGAAAATCACTTTCTTGAAAGTATCTACTCGTGGCAGCATTATGATTTTTTCCAGATCAGCTGAAAAGCATAAGCTATTTCCATCTCCAGTGGCTATTTTTTTATAAAGTTCACGACTTTCTGCAGCTAACTCCATATGGTTTATCGGATTTCACCAGATTTCGTATATTGAATATCACTCTTTTCGTTCACAGAACTTTGTGGTTGATGGAAATTTTCACGTGCCTTAAATAAAAGATTATAAAATGATGACTTCATGACATGAATGATATTTGACTTACTTTATCAACATCTTTTTCATTATCATCAGGAATTCCTGGAACTGAGATTTCTGAAATACCATTTTCATAAGAAATGGCAAAACCTTCCGTGGAAGATGGCATTACCATCATAATCTCAACAGGTTGCTGAAATCAAATCGACAAGAATAATTATTATTCATTCTTATTGGTAAGTTCACGCCTCCGAACGTTAAAAAATATGAATCCTGATAGTGTAGAACCTATACTGTTTCTATGAATTTTCAATCGACTCGGCTGTTACTTGATGAAAATCCATAGAATAACAGAACGATTAGATTTTCAAAGAATAATTTGTTTTATAATGTTTCTAGCTGATTGGGTTTATTTTATTTATTGTCAACTGGTAAAATCTCGGGTGAAATTTCAAATTTCATCAGGAAGAAAACATCCTGCAGTTGTTTTCGTTATTAGTGAGGCATTTTTTCGGTGAAAGTGGATTTTGTGTTTCCACTTTAGGGTATGAATGAAGAAAAAATATACTTACCACAGATGAATCAGAATTTAATGGCACTAGTTCATGGTACACTGTTTCTTGGTATGAACAAATATTAAAAAGTTGTTCATCTCTAACTCCTTGGTTTGAGGATCCATCATTATCATCATGAAAGAAAATCCCATCTTCTGTGATTACCGGTAACGTATCAATGTTCATTTCGGGCAGACACACATCATTTTTATTGTCCTGAACGCTGATATTTTTGCATGATAAAGCTTTAACTTTCTGCATTATCAATTTGGTTCTGTTCAACATTTTTTAACAACTTGAATGAATTTTGGAATAAGCAGGTTAGGGCGGCAGTAACCTTCCTCATATAAATATCGAAACAAATCAGATTCGTGTCTATTCTTGTCCGAAACTCTGCTGCTGCTTAGCTATAACGTCATAACTACAGCTTACTTAGCTAAAACGCGGCAACTGATATTCACACACGGCACTTTTTCTAAGTGTTTGGTGGAAACGGCATTAATTCTAAACATCGACAATCATTTTTGTAGATACGGCAAATACTTATATGCTATTTGTGAGTTAGTGAATTGAATACGGCATTCTCACTAAGTGAAGATGATGCAAAATGATATTTCGACCAGGTTGATGTAAATAGCTCGTTTTTCGATTTTTTTTTTCAGTTACGGCATTTTGGCTAAGCAGGGCAGAGCAGGGGTGTCAATAGATGTATCAATATTTATAGAGAAAAACCTACTACATATTTTGTTAGTGACCGTGGTCAACTTGGCTTGGCAAAATGAGAAAATATAAAGAATAGGGTATGTAATGTAATGAACATTAAAAAATTAATATTTACCGAAAACTTTTTGTTCTGCCTCTTGTTTTCTTTTAAAATCTTCACTACAAACAGCTTCTGCAACTTCAATCCACGCAGTGTTTTTTCTATTCCTGTCTTTATATTCTTTATCCGAAGTGTCCCAAAGCACTCGTCGTTTCTGAACTTCTGCTATAAGAAGATCGATATCCATGCTACAAGTAATAATACTTATTATTTTGTACTACCTACACTAATATTGATGTAAACAGATATGTATAGGATACCTTGTTATAGATATCGTCGGTCCTAAAGGAAAACCACGGTTCTGCAGATTCGTCATTTTGAAAAAACAAGGTCTGAAGTTTCTATTGGCTTCCAAAAATCAGGTTGCATACTTACCTATTTGACAAAATTGAATAATATTAGGGATATTAATAATAACAACATCTTTGCAATAAAATTGTATATTTAGGTGAATGCTGTTAACAATTTATTTAATATTGAAAAAATTAATGTTAAAAAATTTTTGCCTATTTTTATCATCATGATGATTCATAATCACTATTTTCGTCATCATCTGGTTCGGGTAATTTGTCCTTTTCATTCGAACATGATTTTAAATTATCAAAAAAACTGTGGTATTCCTTAGGAATGGTATAATTTTTGCACATGGTTTGTAAGTCTTTAAGCTTTGCTATGGTTATGGGTATTGGCTTACTATAGGCTTTGGGTATCACTGGTTTACTTGGTCTTCCTTTAGTTTTAAGAAGTGAATTCCTGGCCAAATTCTTTTTTAAAAAACACTGAAAATGGATTAGTTTTTCTAAATTCTAGACAACAAACTTGTCTCCATGGTACTGTTTTTAGATTGGATCAGAATAATTTAAAATTGAGAAAGTCGTCGAATGTCATTTTCCTTACCACGAAAGTTAATGGTTTGTGACTAGCCATCCTGATGATCTGAGCCCATCCTTCTGGCACGTAAACTGGCACGTGTTTTGATTTTTTTTTCGATTTTAGAGTGTATAGAATCGCACTCCATTTCGCTATGCCCTGGCTCAAAAAATGAGTGCCGGGTTTTTTCTAATGTAGGATGGGTTTGTATAAAATACAAGCACATAGCTGCAAATATACTGTTTTTATTTTGGCCACCGCAGGAGTCTGACATCATGTATATTGATTTTTTATTTGGTTGGTCCATGATGTAGCTGAACAAGCATGTCGCAATTTCGATAGCCCCCCTTCTTCCTTGGGTCTCATCCCACAGAAAGCATGTTCCTTCTTGTCTGTTCAAATCATAAACAGTAAGGTTGTAGACTGCCAACTTTTGTAGGTAGAAAACTTGTCCAGTAAAGACTACTGTTCACAAATACGATATCCGACGATACGATGATCCGAAAATGCTACTATTGGTTGATTATTTCAAATAAATTGTGGCGGGATTTTTTCTACGAAACTTTTAACTTATTGTCCGACGTCGGAGAAGTTGAATTAATTTTAACTTTTTTACGGCGGTCGTGTAGTTTTAACCTAAAAAATGAATGAATACTATTGTAAACAATGGTCTAACAAATCGAACAGTATGTTATTATTATCTCATTAGGTCAGATAGCCAAGCGGCTCTCAAAGCATTGGCATCCCGGAGCATAGACTCAAAAATTGTCAAAGAGTGTGCCAAAAACCTGCAGGACCTGGCGAACCATAACAAAGTAACATTGATGTGGGTGCCAGGGCACAGGGGTATTTCTGGCAACGAGGAGGCGGACAAACTAGCGAGGCGAGGCTCTGCAACACCAATGGTTGGGCCGGAACCAGCGATAGGGATACCCAGAGCCAGCGTTAAAGCAGCGATCAATGATTGGATCTACTCTCAGCACCGACTGATGTGGGTACAATCAGAGGGAGCTAGACACAGCAAGTTAATGCTGAAAGAGCCCTCACCCAAGCAAGCAGTTAAATTACTCTTGCTAAGTAGGGAAAAACTCAGAACGATCACCGGCCTCTGTACCGGGCACTGGTTTCTGAGGAAACATCTGCATAACATAGGGGTGTTTGATACAGAACCTATATGCAGACTGTGTAATGAGGAGGAGGAAACAGCCACCCATATAATATTCGAATGCGAAGCCACAGCTCAGTGGAGGCACAACCAGGGGTATGTACAAGACCAAGGGAGTGAGCCACCTAGAGCAATAGCAGTCCCTGAGCTTCTACTCCTCAACAGGAGAATTAAAGATATGGGACTGAACTAGGGAGTTTGGAAAGGTACAAAAAGCAAACAATGCTGCAGTGCCTAGGGCAGTAATAGACCGGTTCCAAAACTCCTCTTAATCTAATCTAATGTTATTATTAAGTCTTCTACTACTCAAACTTAAAAGAAAAGAGAGACCAAAGCGGTTTTGGCAACACAATATTTATAAGAGGAGAAGTTCACAAGGGGCTTATCATAATTTACTACAGGAAATGATATTAACAGATCAAGAAAAATATTTTAATTATTTAAGGATGTCCTGTGATACTTTTAATGAATTATTGAATATAGTAGGGCCAAAACTAAAGAGGATTTACTGGACGAGAGAGCCAATATCACCAAGTGAGAGACTGGCATTAACTTTGAGGTGGGTATTTGTGTTGGAGGTGAATCGCTATTGAAAGTGACTGCTTCAGCGAACCCATTCCTGCCAATTTATCTTGCTTCTACGCACAGTATTTGAGAATTTTTTTATCAATGTTTAATTTAAGGTATTTAGCAAGTGGCGACAGCATGGTTTCAATGTCTTATGCCTTTAGAATTGGCACCAGCACAGTCTCACATATTATACGTGAAACATGTAACTGTATATGGGACTCCCTGAATCAGATTGTTTTGAAGCAAGCGTCAGAAGAGATGTGGTTATCAGTTGCAAAAGAATTCGATGAGCGGTGGCAACTTCCACATTGTGTTGGTGCAATAGATGGAAAGCATGTTGTTATTCAAGTATGTTTTGTGTGTTGTTTTTGAAGGTCTCCCCTTACCTATACATATTATTTCTATTATGAGTTTGCTTCTTTATTTTAGGCTCCGTCAAAATGTGGATCTTCTTTTTTTAATTACAAAGGCAGTCACAGTATAGTTCTACTAGCAGTTTGTAACGCCAATTATCAATTTACTATGGTGGATATTGGTGGAGAGGGCCGCCATAGTGATGGTGGAATATATAGAAATAGTGCCATAGGTTCTCTAATGTTGAGTGGAGGTCTGCATTCACCTTCACCTGCACCTTTAGATGATTATGAAGATACTATAAACTACTTCATGGTTGCTGATGAAGCATTTCCTTTATCAACAACAATGATGCGACCTTATCCAGGACGCTTTCTTCCACAAAATGAGAGGATTTTCAACTACAGGTTTGTAATTTGGTGTTCATTATGTAATTTAATAAACAGGGTGTTTCTAAATTACACAGATAAACTTTTACTTTAGTTGAAATATTTCCATAATATTTAATAAATTATTTGTACAAATTTAAAACATGTATGTTTTGTTAGAAATTCTCGAATTAAAATTTTACAGAAGTCACTAAAATTCATGAACATAATACATGTCAAATACATGTGAACACATATAATTCCCTTCACAAACCAGCATAAATTCAAAAACCATTTGAAAAATATCTACTAAATTGAAATATTACATTTCAGACTTTACCATTTTTCTTGTTGTTTTTTATATACATGTTCCTTTCTGTAATGTATAATTTTCTGATAGTTTTATAAATAAATAAATTTCAGATTGAGTAGAGGAAGAAGGATGATTGAAAACGTCTTTGGAATATTGGCATCTCGATGGCGTATTTACAGAAAGCCAATAATAGCACAATTACCTACTGTTGAGGCCATAGTAAAAGCCACTGTGTGTTTGCATAATTGGGTCATGATTTTTGAATCCAAAACCACCGACGATAATAAACGTTACTGCCCTTTAGCTGCAGTTGATAGAGAGGATGGAAATGGAGCTGTTATCAATGGAGAATGGCGAAATGAAACTGAAAATAGAAGTAATTTGATACCTATTCATAAAGCTAGTAGTAACATGTATGGAAAAGAAGCAAAAATTATGAGGGAAAGATTGACTTCATATTTTATGTTTGAAGGTGCTCTCCCTTTCCAATGGAATAAGTGAAATTTTTGAAACATTTCATTATGATTTTTGAAATCGAATTAAAATGTGTTTATTAAAAGAAGTAGTTTATTTTCATAACATTCTGTTTTTTTTTAGAAATAATTTATTCTTGAGATTTTCTAAGAATATTTTTTTAACTAGAATTTAGGTATGTTCTTGCTCCTTCATATGCCACCTGCAGAAGTTTGATTTCTATTAATGTTCTCTCTCCTTGTGGCACATTACGCAATAATTCAGAGATTCTTCTGCATATAGGATTCACTTCTGTTGCTTGAAGAGATGGAGGAGGCAGCGGTGGTAATGGTTGATTAATTTTTTCAATTGCATTAATAATTGCCATTTCTGCTGTTTGTTTGGATGAAGATCCTATTTTTTTTCTATGGACTTCATTTCCTTCATCAGGTGATGTTAAAGGGGTTGTCACAATATTGCCAATTGTCCTAAAATAAATAAATAGGTAAAACTCATAAAAAATATATTTTGTTAACTCACGTTCTATGATTTAAGGTATCCCTTAAAAATGTCATATTTTCATAGTACTCCCAGACTTTTTTTTTCTTCGCAGCTGATCCACTTTTTTTGTAACTTTCATATTCACATATGTATCCCTTAAATTCCTCCATTTAGTCATTAGATATTTTATTGAAAATTCTGTTCTGAAATAAACATAAATGGAAGGAAAATAGCAACTCACTATTGTTGAGGCAATAGGTTTATTGCTTTCCTCTGAAACTAAATTATACAATGAAAAATTAGCATACTTACCACCAAATTCTCGATAAATCTCCAGCCATAATTCGTCTCTTATTGTTTTAGATCGTTGAACTAATGGGAGACGACAATCCCAAAGAGGAGGTCTGGCTTCAACACAGTTAATTAGTAGTTCCTCTATTTTCACTTCCTGCACTTCAAGATCATCAGTTTCCTACAAATAATTCAATTTATAACATTTCTTTAAAACTGTATAGATTGTTTATTAACCTTATACCCTTCACCTTCACATGCTTCTTCGTACTCCTCAAAATATTCACATTCATTTGATTGATGCATATTCTTAACTGTTATTTGCACAAAATATCTGGATTCCGGATATTTTGTGGTTATTTGTTACGAAAAATAACCTCAACTTCGACAGTCACAACAATAAAGTTACTAGTTTCAAAGAAATATCCCTATAACTAAAGTTCGAGACGACCGGGAAAACAATTTCGTACGTATGAACACTGCTACAAAATGTGTGTACGATAGAAAACGTCAGTATTCTCATCGTATGTCGGATGTCGTGACTGTGAACAGTAGGCTTTAATGTTTTGGGAGTATTTAGGACAGCTTCGAGGTCGAAATTGATTGAAAGGACAGATTCGTCCTCCTTGGCCAATCGTTTGTCATGGTTTCTGGATAATCGTGCCAAATCCTTTCTTTTAATGTGCAAGTTGTACGAAGCCTCATTCCTATCCTCTGGTGAAGAGCTGCGATACCATTCACAAATTTTACATTGGTCCTTTTTAGGTTCGTGGAAACCTAAATTGTACTCATTGAATGTTAGTCTATATTTTTCGAGGGAGAATGGAGTATTGCCTTCCACAATACATGCTTCCTTGTACATTCTGTGCATTAATGACACATTTAAAGAGGAGTCGAGATATTTTTTTGTCGATGATTTTCGACAATAATGTGATTCTACTGCAGGGTATGACAAAATGTGATCTCGCAGAAATTTTACAGCATCCTCGCTAGCTTTATTTTTGGGGGGATGTTTACCTCTTTTGTCTTCCTCCAATGTCCCACTGGTTGAATATTTTTTGAGTGAATTTCTTACTAATGAATCAGTAACGTTTATAGTGGCAATAAAAAAATCCCTACATACATTTTGCTTTTCTCTTCCAACAGTAAAACCATAGTGGTTGGTGTATGTTTTTCGCGAATGTTCTAAAGTTCTCGTAGTCCTTTTTTTATTTGTTCGTTGCACATGACTGGCAATAAAATGTCGCTGATCGTGGATGGTAGTTAATTTTCTAAAGCTTAGGTATATTTCTACTCTTCTATCTTCTGCGATTGAGTTGCAGTATTTGTGCTTGAGCTTCCCAGCACACGGAGACGGGAGCATTGGGCGAGCTGCATGTACGACACCTCTATGTCCTTCGTAGCTTTCCCCAAGCAATCTATTTTGTATTTTGATGCTGCTCAAGTTGTTATGTTTTTTTCTCTTTTTCAAAGGCACCGTCTCTTGAAATTAATTATGTCGGTGGCTGTCGATGATTGATCATCATAAAAATTTATTTTTACCCTTAAAATCTCGTTGCTGTCGGCTGTCGATTATCTAGGATCATCACGTGGCTAAAATTACAATTATTTTGTTTTTATATTTAAATCAAATTCATTCTACCTACCATGACAAAATAGTATAATCGATTTTGCATTAACTGTATTTTTGACGTACTAAAAATATAAATACTTCTTTAATAATTTATTAATGGATACATTCACAACACTTTAATGATATTTATTAGTATTTAAAATAATTGCTTTTTTAGTAATTTAATAAATGATGCGGAACGGTCAAGGCAGGTATAACTGAAGGTCAAGTAGCGGGCAAGACAGGTGACAGGTATAAACTTGAAGGGTTCAGTCCATACGGTGTGTATTTAGTCCCTTAAGTAGAAAAGGGGAGACTGGTGAACTTCAGTACTCTCAAGAGATTGTTTTTAAGTATACAGTCAATATCCTTTTGTAATTTGATAAAGTTTTTGGGTACCTGTATCTATTGCATCTCTCGTTTCCTCTGATGTTCGTCCTGTATTATTGGATATTTCGATTTCCCTAATAACACAGTAACATCTGCAAGACATCTTAGAAACAAACATATGGGACAATAGAAACATCTCTGGGGAATCCCTATTTACCTTGGGACATTCTTGGGATGTTGCTGGCAACACCCGTGTCAGCATTTGCGATGTCCTATAAACATCCCTTCGGAATGTTTCTGAGATGACATGGGATGTACCAAAGATATTCAGGGTACCTAATATAATACATCATTGAGAAACCTTTGGGATGTTCATGGCAGGATGATACAGGATGTACTACAAACATTCGGGGCACTTAAATGGAACATCTTTGGGATATGAGAACAAATAATATTGTCCCCTTTACCACACATATTTACCCTCCAAGGAGTGAAAATACTTGTGGGTAAAGGGGAAAAAATTATTTGCTCTCATTGTGTGACACCACAGGCCTCCAGTTTCCCATTTTCTACTTTCAGAATGTCTATTGAATTATTTGAAAAAGGGTTTTTGAAATTAAACAACAATTATTTGAATTTGTTTATTCAAATAACACCCTAGTTAATGCAAAAACACAGTATGGTAAGTCATAACAAAACTTTGAATAAGTAAGTAAATTAGGCATCTACTAAAAACGAACTACATGGGAACTACATACATATGTTAAAACAAAAACAAACCCTGAAGTCAAAATTTGCATTAATAAAAAAAATCCTTAAATGTTTGTTACTCAAGGTAGGTAAAGGTAAACTAATCATAAATTAAAAATTCTACAGGTCACAACTAACCTCTTTTTATACAAAACTCAAACTTATATAAAATAATTTTTACATATGATCTACATTTTTGAAATCATAGTTACCTAGGCTACCCCCAAGGTCAAATCACAAAAAATACAAAGAAACCAAAAAATTCAGATGTACCTATTTTGAGTTACCATTAATTGAGTTTATTTTTCATTTTCAGTCTTAGATTTCGTTCCTTCGCTCTTCTCAGCCAATCCCCTATTTTTTGTTCAGTTTCCTTGTTATTCGAAGCAAGCCCTGATTTCTGTGCAGCTTCTAAAATAATTGTACATAAATTAGTGACGAGAAAAACAGTTTTTTCTCCGATAGGCAGCAAATATTAATTTTGCTGACACATATCAATCAGCAAAGTATTACTTTTCCTGCCTAGGCAGCAAAGTGATTATACTCAATGGGAATAAAACATTTGACGTAAACATTTATTAGCAATTATTACATAACACTTTTAACAAGAATTTAAAAAACATATGTTTAGTTGTTATTAACATTGATGGTAAAATTACTACAATTTTGAACGAATAGGCCACCTTTTCTTTCCTCAGATATCGTTCTCTCTACATTAATTATATTACCAGTTTGATTCGTCTCATAAGTAGTTCCTATATTTGTCAAAACTTTTTCACAAATGCTGGTTTTACTTGCCATTGAATCTTCAATGTACCCTTCTGCTATAGTTGAGGATTTCCACCCACCATGTCGTTTCAACATTGTTATGTCACCTCCTGCATTCACAAGTAAAGTGGCAGAACTTCTGCGGAGGCAGTGTCCCGTATATTCCTTAGCATTCGGCAACTTTAAATAGACAGCTATTTCTTGAGGTATTTTAACAAATTTATGGATTCCAACAAATTGCTTTATGGATTTACCTTTTGCGTATTTGAAAAAAAATCTTGTGTCTTTTAATTCAGCAGGCCGAAGAGCTATATATTTTCTAACAACATCCAAATATTCCAGTATTACGAAAGACCTCGAATTCTTCGTCTTCGTATTTAATAGGGATACGAATAGTTTATTGTTCATATCTTCAATATTTTCTAACTTTAAATTCAAAAGTTCGTCGCAGCGACATGCACCCGCAATTCCAAAAATCAATACAACCTAAAATAATGGATTATAAGTATTTTCACTCCATGGTATAGATATCTTATTCAAAACTTACTTTTGCTAATAAATATTGATCATCTGGTGCATCCAGTATAAAGTTTATAATATCTTGTTTTTCGAAAACTCGGGACTTCTTTGCCTTGTAGCCTTCAGATGACCGTTTTAAATATGCCCGCAACTTCAAGTATCTTCCTATATCTACGCCATTTTTAACATTCATAGTTGCCTTCAACATGGAATATACAGACCAAAGGGTAGAACTCTTCATTGTTTGAGATAATCCAGCAAAATAAGCAAGTAATACATTCTCCGAAAAAGTCTTCACATTTTTCTCCATGCAATAATCCATAAATCGTTTATAATTTCCTTCATATTTCATCCGAGACTTCTCCGGCAACAAATTCAACTCTATATTTTTTGCCACCTCCCTTATTTCTGGAGGAATAAGTACTTCCAGGTCGCTATCACTGTCCATTATATAATAATTTAAATATACCGATATTTTTTCGCACACCTGTCAGAAATTTCATGAATTGTCAAACTATAATTATTATGGACATTTCCATGGCAACCAACCATTCCAACAACTGCGATTTCTATCAAATTTTATTTTAATTGAACACTATACAGGAAAAATAAAGAGATTGTGGGAATTGTAATAATTTGCAAATACAATATCCTCCTATATCATTATGAACAATCGGAGAAAAAATTATATGTTCAACTCGGCAGCAAAGTAGATTGACTGCCTTAGCTGAATTCCTAGCCTCGCTGCGCTCGGCTATGAATTCAGCATCGGCAGTCAATCTACTACTTTGCTGCCTAGTTAAACAAATAACTATTTTTTCATTGAACAAACAACATTCTGTTTTTACAAGCTTTTATTTAGTTTCACCTGGTGTCTGTAATCAAATCTTGTGAGTTGAATTTGACCCACTTCTAATCGTCCGATTGATTTGAAATTTTGCAGGTTTACATAATTCCGGTGACAATGCATTATGAAATTTTTGTTAGAGAAAAAAAAAACAAAATGGCGGCTCCAATATGGCGGACAAGTTTTGTGATTATGGTGCGATTCGATTCAAAATAGGTATCTGGGGGTTTTTGGGGTCAGAGATTACGATTTTTTGTCAAAAATTGAAAATTCAAGATGGCGGCTTCAAAATGGCGGACGAGTTTTGTGATTATGGTCCGATTCTATTCAAAATTGGTATGTGGGGGTTTTTAGGGTCAGAGATTATGAATTCTTTGTCAAAATTCTAAAATTCGAAATGGTGGCTTCAAAATGGCGGACGAGTTTTATGATTATGGTCCGATTCGATCCAAAATAGGTATCTGGGGGTTTTTGGGGTCGGAGATTACGATTTTTTTCTCAAAAATTGAAAAATTCAAAATGGCGGCTCCAAAATGGCGGACGAGTTTTATCATTTTGGTCCGATTTCAATCAAAACTGGTATCTAGGGGTTTTCAGGGTCGTAGATTATGACTCTTTTGTCAAAATTGAAAAAATCTCGATTTCAGAACTAAAAAGTTTAAAATAAAAATCAAAAAAAAACATTTTTAAAGACAAGCCTTTATACAAATACACTAAAAAGGAAAAAATAATTTATTTCATTTTTTGATCTCGGTTATTCTGTGAGTAACAGATTCAAAAGCTTGCCGCAAGTTATATGATACCCCTTATCAAGATGCAATGCGATATATGATACCCTTTATCAGAAGCAGCGACGACTAGAGAAACTTCCAAGAAAACCATCTCCTACGAGATCGCTAGAGCAAGCTTTTTGTATATGAAAATATGATCATTCTTTGTCAACTTTTCATAGCGAATAGATTGTCTGTAGAAAAATAGTAGTTTTTTTAAAAAGACTTTCCCCAAGATAAAAATCAAAATTGGCGCAGTCGGTAGGATTCTCGCGGTCGCAAAGAAAAGACTCTCGCATCGTGTCGAAAGGTGTTTTTTCGTGACTTTGGACTTCAGCCCTTAAGCGTGAATCCAAGAACATCCCTCCAGGGAACCAGTCGACGGGACAGCCTATCTACGGAAGACAAAGCGTCGAAGAAGGATACAGGAGACTACGGGTACCAAACGCAAGGAACCGTAAGTGCCAAATTCCTTTTTGCCTTTCCTAAACCCTCTGTTCAAGGACTTTAGGGAAGATAGGGTAGTGCTAGGTTAAGACAAACAGAAAGCAATCAAACCGAAAAAAGTTGATGTGCAATATCGACGATATTGCGACACAATTGAGCAATCTTTCTTTTGAAGAAAATACCAGTATTAACATTTCAAAATCAAAAATGGTTCCACCAGCTCCAACACAAATCAATTGGAATCTTTTTAAATCACGGGTAGACAACATCAAACCGTTTGACGGCAATAGCAATACGTTAAATAAATTCATTTCACGTTGCGAAACGCTTCTCGCCAGTTATGAAGTTTACGGAGATGCCGATCTCCAAAAACACATTCTTGAGTGTATTCAAGAAAAATTAGTCGGTAAAGCGGAATCTATGGTAGGCAATCGCATGGAATTGAGAGATTGGAACAGCTTGAAAACCGCTCTCATACAATGTTTTTCAGATCGCAGAGATCTAGATTGTCTCGTTCAAGAACTCACTAGAACCAAACCGCACAAAGGAGAAAATCTTGTAGATTTTGGCAGTAGAATCCAACTATTAAGAAGTAATGTAGTTCAGCGAATAAGTAACGATACGTCTTTGGACCAGCAAGCAAAATTATGTCATATTTATTATCACGATAAAACAGCGTTAAACACGTTCATAGCTGGATGCACCGGCACCCTGAGAAATAACATGCATTTGAAACAACCAGCTTCTTTAGAGGACGCCATAGCGTATGCAAATGAATTCGAAAATTTTGAAAGACTTTACGGTAACCTAAACGAAAACAGGAATTCCTCCTCAAGGAATATTCCGACAAATCGACAAATATACGGGAACAACATGCAACAAAATCACCAATTCAATCACCAAATGCATACTCAAAATTTCACAAAACCTATTTGGCCCAACCAACCGATTAACATTCAACCCAGACAACTACCAAATCAGAGATTTTATACAAATCGCGAAGTTTTTGGTCCACCAAAGAATGTTTTCAAACCCAATCAAACTCGAACAAATCAAATGCCAAAACCAGAACCAATGTCAACAACCTCGAGAAATCCAACATTAGCCACAAGAAGAACGCAATTCCAAAATCAAAGGTATCCAAATTTCGGCAATCGAAATCCATCAATGAATACTTCGAACAATTTCCGACCCACAGGAAACCCAAATTTCACATTTGAAGAATTGCATTCAAACGATTACGACATTCCTGACCAAATCTCAGAATTCCAAACTCTCGACAATAAAGACCAAATTACCGAAGAGTTTAACGACCCCTACGATTCAAACTACGTATATGAAGACGAAAAGTTTGTAGAATTTGAAAATGATCATGACGTAAATTTTCCTACGGTACATCAAAACGAGAATCAAACGTAGTCGAAATCAACGTCCTTTGTAACAATGCGCTACCGTACATAGAAATAAAAAATCCAAATGTAAAATTGCTTATTGATACGGGTAGCTCAAGATCAATCATTAGGCCATCAATCATCGAAAAATTTTATCCTGACAGAATTTACCACGCAAACACAACGATAAGAACAACGTTAGGTAGCAAAAATATTAAATTCAATGCAAAAATTCCAGCATTCCACGAATTAGGTAGTGAACAAGAAATCGATTTTATCCTTTTTGACTTTCACGACTTCTTCGACGGAGTGATAGGTTTAACAGATTTAATTAAAATGAAACTGAACATCGATTTAACAAACCAAAAGTTAATAGGTCTTAACGTTGAAGTTCCATTCAAATATAGAGAAATCGATACGAACAAGAATTTTTCAATTTTTGTAAGTCCAAACGAAAAGGTAATAAAATACCTACCGGTCAATGTAAACGAAGGAGATGTAGTAATAGAGAAACAAAATTTAGACAATCTTACAATCCCTCGAGTTCTGACTTCAGTAAAAAATGGTATCGCACCGATAGAAATTCATAATAGTACAGACCAACCAATTACCATAAAATTAAACAAACCGCTTTCAGCAACTCCATTTGAACCAAGTCAATACGAAATTTATAAATTTGAAGCATTCAATAATGCACCCGAACAAAAGACAAATTACGCACAAAAAGGTGACGTACGAAACCTCATACGTACAGACCATATGAATGGTGAAGAAAAAACATCCATTATTAGACTTTGCGAAAATTATTCAGATATATTCTTTAAACCCGGCGATAAATTAACTTTCACATCAAAAATTAAACACGTGATTAAAACAACTGACGAAACACCAGTATTTACGAAATCTTATCGGTATCCGTACGTACATAAGGAAGAAGTTCAAAAACAAATTCAAGACATGCTAGAAAAAGGTATAATTAGACCCTCGTGTAGCCCATGGTCCTCTCCTATATGGATTGTACCGAAAAAATTAGACGCGTCCGGTAAACAAAAATGGCGACTTGTTGTCGATTACAGAAAAATCAATGAAAAGACGATAGATGATCGATATCCTATTCCAAACATCACGGATATATTGGATAAACTCGGTAGAGCCCAATACTTTACCACACTCGATCTAGCTAGCGGCTTTCACCAGATCGAAATGGGAAAATGTTCCATCGAAAAAACAGCATTCAGTGTCGATCAAGGTCACTTTGAGTATTTGCGTATGCCCTTCGGTCTTAAAGGAGCGCCAGCCACATTTCAAAGAATAATGGATGAAGTCCTAAAAGATCTACAAAATAAAATCTGCATGGTCTATATGGACGATATTATAATCTTCAGCACAGGCTTACAAGAACATATACAAAACCTAAAACTAGTATTCAATAAATTACGCGAAGCTAGACTGAAAATTCAGCTAGACAAATGCGAGTTTCTAAGAAAAGAAGTAGAATTTCTTGGACACGTCGTAACACCTGACGGAATTAAACCAAACCCGAAGAAGATTGAAACGATTAAGAAATTTCCAATTCCTCGTACACAAAAAGACATCAAATCTTTCCTTGGTCTCCTCGGATACTATCGAAAATTTATTAAGAATTTTGCGAAATTGACAAAACCAATGACGTCTTGTTTAAAGAAGGATAAAAAAGTCGAACATACGAAAGAATTCACAGAATGTTTTAACACTTGCAAACAAGTTTTAATGTCAGAACCAGTGTTATCTTATCCAGATTTCGGAAATGATTTTGAACTGACCACAGATGCCTCTAATTACGCGTTAGGAGCAATCCTGTCCCAAAATGGTCATCCTGTCAGTTACGCCTCGAGAACATTGAATACAGCCGAAATAAACTACTCTACTATAGAGAAAGAATTGTTGGCAATAGTTTGGAGTTGTAAATATTTTCGACCATATTTGTTTGGCCGAAAATTTGTCATTTTCACCGACCACAAACCACTTCAATGGCTCTTTTCTCTTAAAGAACCCAATTCACGACTTATCAGATGGCGGCTAAAATTGGAAGAATTTGACTACACAATAAAATACAAAAAAGGTACAACTAATCAAGCAGCCGACGCCTTATCTAGACACCCACCAGAATATGATTTGAACGCCCTAGAAACTATGTCAACTGACGTTAATTTAGATGACATTGATGAAATTATACGAAGAGAACTCGAATCCATCTACGATTTACCAAATCTAGATAACGAAGTTCCATTAGAAATTCTAGAAGATCAAAACACCGATAAAACACCAATAACAAACCTCAACAATGATAAGATTAATATCATCTCAAACGTACTTGTAACCCCCTCAAAGAAAATACTCCAGACCAGATAATAAAACACGCTATACTAGGTTATAACAACTCAATTCATAGTGTAACGAAATTCACACCCTTTGAAATTGTTAACGGTCACATTAACAATCCAAATCCATTCGATACAGACGATAATATAATAATATCTAACTATATTCAGAACCACAAAGAAGTAAGTAAAACGTTGTACGAAAATATCCAGAAGACGAATAAAGAAACTAAAGAGAAAATAATTTCAAAAATTAATAAGAATAGATCAGTACCTCCAACCTATGCTGATAAAAATACGGTATACATAAAGACAAAAGCGCGAGACAAAAAGTTACCCAAGTTCAGGAAAGTGGATTTAATCCAAGAAACTGATATAAAACTCAAAACGAAATCAGGAACTTACCATAAAAATAGCGCAAGAAAACCGAGAATTGACAAAACCATATCTTTACAGGAAAACCAAGAAAATGAAGCTCCTTCTCCTACACCTGGTTGTTCGAGTAATACTCTGTAGTGAAGATATTCAGATAACTACCCTCGAAAACCTGATCCTTCCTTTAAAACTCGGAGATTCAAGAATTATATATACGAAACATACCTTTCTACACTATCTAGACTTAAAAATAGTTATCGATCGAATAAATAATCTCGATGAAAATTACCAATCAATAAGAAATAGCATTTCAAAAATCAACAGCACAAACCCAATATCATATCACGGATTAGCTGAAAATATGTTAACAAGAACCGAATATCTGATACAAACTGCTCAAAAGAAAATTGAGAGTTTCACCCCTCACAATCGTGATAAAAGAGGCCTTTTAAATGGAATAGGTAAAATAAATAAATGTCTTTTTGGCAATTTAGACTCTGACGATGAAGAACTGTATAATCATGCCATAGCTACCTTAGAACAAAATCAAAAGCAAATCGCTCATGAAGTAAATCAAGAAAAATTTGAACGTGATTTAGAAAAATTTCAAGCATCAATAAATAGCAAAATAGATGACGTTGATAACTACATCAGCTTTCAAGGAACTATCTCCCAAATGAATCTAGACTGTCAAAGTGTTATCACCTTCATTGACAATATCGAAAATGCTGTTATGTTCTCCAAACTGAATACTTTACACAGCTCAATAGTGTCAAATTCAGATCTGAAAGAAATGATTGAATACTTAAAACAAATATATCAAGAAAAAGAAATACCAAATTTCAAAAATATGTTAACCTTTTACCAACTGTTAGGAACACAAGTAACTATTATTGACACAAAATTAATATTTGCAATTCATGTACCTATCATGAAACCCGAAGTCTTTGATTTCTACCACCTATATCCCGTTATCCGAAATCACAAATTATTCGTTCCTAAATACTACTATTTGGCACGTAACTTGCAAAATAACCAATTCGAAAAAGAAGAATGCCCTCTCTTAGAAGACATCTACTACTGCCCCGAGACGTTTCTACCGGAAGATAACTGTACTATCAACCTCCTCAAAGGACATTCAGCCGAAGAATGCCAAATATTGGAAATCAACATGGACGACCCAATCCTAGAGCAAATAGCACAAGACAAAGTTCTGATGATCCCATCTCAACAAGAAAGACTCTATTCAAAATGCAAGACTGATCAATATGTACAAATCGATCACCCAGTATTAATCAAAATCCCGAAAACATGTGAAATTAGAATCCAAGATAGGAAATTCACTAACGATGTACGAATTCAACAAGGCAAGCCACTGATCCTGCCAAAATTAGAAGTAAACAGCCTGAAGTCATCGCAGAATTATGAAATTCGAAATCTCACCAGAATAGATTTTGAAGAAATAAATGAAATCAACAACATCGCCAAACAACTCAAACCTATACAGTTAGAAGAAGGCCCACAGCCAGCTACGTCTACATTATGGATAATTGTAACCATAATATGTATTGGAATAGTCCTGCTTTCCATACCAAAAATCAAGAAAACCTACCAGAAATTCTTTGGGAACTGCAAAAAAGATCAAGAACCCTCAGATGCGTCAAATTCCAAAAATAACTCCGTTATTTTTTCAAGTTAAGAAGGGAGGAGTTATATGATACCCCTTATCAAGATGCAATGCGATATATGATACCCTTTATCAGAAGCAGCGACGACTAGAGAAACTTCCAAGAAAACCATCTCCTACGAGATCGCTAGAGCAAGCTTTTTGTATATGAAAATATGATCATTCTTTGTCAACTTTTCATAGCGAATAGATTGTCTGTAGAAAAATAGTAGTTTTTTTAAAAAGGCTTTCCCCAAGATAAAAATCAAAATTCGCAGTTACAAAATAGGTAATCTTGAGCGGCAAGATTTCGAATCTGTAACTCGCAGAATAACCGAGATCAAAAAATGATATAAATTATTTTTTCCTTTTTAGTGTATTTGTATAAAAGCTTGTCTTTAAAAATGATTTTTTTTTAATTTTTATTTTTCCTAGAAATCAGGAATTCTGGAAAAATACCTTGATTTAAATTTAACAGTCATTATTCGAGCTCTGGTTAAATCTAAAGTTAGTATCAGAGGTTAGCTTATTGAAAGGATGACCTTAAACATGAAGCGTCTTAAGAATTTGTCTCAAAAGTTATTTAAGAACAAGACGGGGTTTTTTAATTAGAATAATTTTAAATTAATGATTATATAATTTTTTTTAATGTTTTTTGAAAAACAAAATACTTAATCCGGAAGTAACATAAAGGTTTTATATTTACCAATTACTGCTTTAGATAAAAGGGTTGTCCTAAAGGTATTTTTTCCTTTTTTTCCAAGAAAAGAAAACTGCTCTGCTAAAGAGTCTTCCATTACTGGTGCAATGCAGCGTCTTATCAATTCGTAGGTGGTATTTCCACCAAGTTTGGCAAAAAATTTAACCTTCAATTAAAAAAATATAACTATTAATAACTAGTCACTTGATATGCAAGCCTAACCCTCCGTGTGGTTTTGTACAGACTACAGAGACTGTCTAACATTTGTATCATGGACAATAACTTTTTTTGGTTACAAATTGAATTTTCTATTAAAAAAAAAGAATAGGTAATAGATGAGAATGCAAAACTAAATTGTGGCCATGAAGATATTAGTAGTAGGTAATTAACGAGATAAAAATATTTACCAATGATTTATAATTTTCCGGTATTAAAAGGAAATTCTCGAATTCCTTCAACCTTTCCATTCTAGAAATAGGAAATTCCATTTGAGATTTTTCCAAAATGCTCAAATGGTTTGATGCTTCCACCTCTATACTTGTGTGTTTGCAGTTACCCACTTTTGAGTTGATTTCTATCAATAGAGCTTGTATATTATACATCAGTTTTTGATTGCAGCAACACGTTTTTGATGTTGTATCTGAAATATATTGAAATCAGACACATATGCTTGGAAAACTGGCTCAGAAAACTCACTCATATTATCTTTAATTAATTGAACAGGAGTCCTAGGACTATTTGTTGGCTGCACCAAGGTATATCTGTAACAGAAAAAAAAAAATTGTTTTCAATATTTTCAACTAAGTAATTAAATTACCTTCGTGATTATTATTTTTTTCTTCTGTGACTATTGTGTCCAAATCAACATTTGTCCAAATTGGCGGATGTGGCAAGTTTATGGTTTTTCTTTTTTTTTGTTGTTTTCATCAATGGTTCATTGTCTTCCGATTCTGAAGAGGAAAAAATTTTTTGTTTTCGAATCCTTTTCTCTGAAACTGCAATAGCATCCCCTTCATCAGTATTTAAGTCACTGGTATGCTCAGCTTTAGATGCCTTTGTTCTTGCGACTCCATAGTCATCTACAAAAATCCATAATGTAATTATAATAAAGAGTGGCTCAGGTAAGATTACTTTACCATAAGTGGCATTCCTAAATGATCTAACTTTGTGTGAAGGCCAGCAAGAATTAAACTCGCATTTTCTTATCAAAATATTTAATTTTTCCCGCGTGACAGCAGGCCACAGACATTCATCCCCAGTAATCCACCTAGTGGGGACTGCTTCAACTGTTTCATCAGCAATGAAGTAAACAACCGTCCAAGTTTTATTGGGCGAAGACATATTTTTGTTCTGATTCTATCGGCATAAGCTAAAAACATAAAAAAGCGTCATAACGAAAAATTTTAAGAATTAAATTAAAATGTTTGGTAGGGCGTGAAGAAATAGATTGTTCTGATCATGTATACAGTTAGCCAGAGAACCTAACCAAGTGTTCAACAATCAAATTGATTTAGCTACCACCAATATTATAGGTTGTCTGCAAAAAGCATTTACACCTGGTACCTGTCCCATCTAAATAAAAAACAGACATTGAATCTCTCAGGTGGTGCATCATATAGAGCAGGAAATTAATTCTAAATTGTGAGGATGTCAATTATTATTTTTTGAGAAGCACCACACATTTTTCTCCAAAACAAATAAGGGAGCCACGTACAAGCTGACCATTTAAATCAGCTTCTGTGGAAATGAACAGTTTATTTGCACACTCGAGAACACTCTAATGTATATGCATGTATCTGTTCTGCGAATAAACATATATTATTATTATTATTATAATATTTGAGATTTACCATAACCACCAGCTCCAAAACCACCCAGTACATAATGTCACATAAATATGGTGCAGTGAAAAATTTAAATTGATTCAATAGTATGAAGTAAAGGCAAGACAACAAATTTATTTTTAAAAATTAATTTAATACATTTGTAGGCAATTTGACTCAAATTCCAGGATTGAAGTTCAGTATTCAAGCTACTTACCAAAAATATATTTAATTTAGATGATTCACAAGGTGACGTATAAAAGTTTTCTATCATTGAAAATCTCTGACCAATTATCTTAGGGTGTTCATCCTCATGAACTATAATATTTTTTATTAGGACTACACTTTTATTCTTGAGCACACAACAATTGTCACCTTCATTCAAAGATAAAAAAAAATGGTTTAAATAAATTTGTTCAAATTGTTTTACACCTAAGGATCTGTCAATAACTGGTCCTCGAGAATGTTCTTTTTTAAATTGGGGATAAAAATTGGATGAATTTGGATTAGCATCAAAATCTACACTTGACCGTTCAGAAATTCTATTGATGATCTGCTGAAGCGGTTTGTCACCTTTACGAACTAGTTTTTTGATAAACATCATGTTGTTTTCGAAAGGAAAAGCACTGAAATTTTCAATACTACCAAATGCTTTAACATCATCAACAAGGTGTAACAAGTTATGGACGTTATGATAAATATTTTCTTTGCCATAAAGTATGGAGAATGTTTCTATAAAATGTTTTATTAATTGCTGGGAAGATAATAAATTTTGATTTTTCGACAACAGTGATATTGAAACATGAAGACATAGAAAATTTTCATATACTTCTTCTGGTATGTTTTGTTTCAAAACAACAGGACCCAAGTAAAATAAAAATGTACGGAACTCCGTAGCTTTCCACCGTTTCACTTCCGACAAAGATCTTGGTTTTCGAAGTATTTCTTTTGGCATTTGAGTCTTAAATGCTAGGTACTGATCTGAAATATTTTTCGATTGTTGAGAGGAAAAACGATATGGTGGTTTTCCACCAAGCCACAGGTTGTTCAGTAGCTTTTTCATGACACCTAAACAGACCAAGTGCATGTAATCTAGCGGAAAGGATGTTATCATATCTAACCCTGGAATATTTTCTAAGATGGTGGTTTCGATATGATGACTTTCCTGTTCCTTTGTTCGAAAACTTACGTCCGTCCTTAAATTGAAACCCTCTAAATTTGGAAAACATGTTCGGTTACCTATATATGAACCTTCAATGTCACATTTAGTGCACGACATATATCCACCGTGTCCCTTGACACATTTTAGAAATGATTTGGCAGGAACATCACATATGAAAGCAAGTATTTTAACATTGTAATTTGTGTTGTTGTACAAAAAACCATTTTCAATTAAGTCTGCAGCTTCCTTTACAAAGTCAGACATAAAATCATTGCTACTTTTTGGCTTTTCATTGCCCTGATAAATCCCACAAATCTGAATATAATTTTTATTTGTGAAAAAATTCACCATTATTGGCCAAACTTGGTTTCCAGAACTTTTGGAAAGAGGCAAGCCATCAATATTAACACAAATTTCCAGAACATTAGTTTTAAGAATATTACCTTTCAAAAACTCGACCAACAAATTTTTTATGCACAGTGATAAGCCGAAATGGTAATAGAATCCCGGCTCAACTATTTTAATTTGGGAACCAGTTTGTCTGGGTGTTTTTAGAAGTGTCCTTGGGTCTTTAGGTAATTCAGGATTATTTTGTCTTAAAATGTCTAACAGATCAGACAAAGCGGAATGATTTATATTATGCTTTATAGCCCAGTTTCCAAGAGAAGATGATAAGGTTTCATTTGGTAGAATACTTGTTAAAGCAGGTTGGTTATTTTCAACATATATATTGGAATCACATGCATTAGAGCTAGATATGCCATTGTCTATAATGTCTGTACAATCATCTGATTCAACTGATGAATGTTCAGAATTAGACACCCCAGACAGCACCGGATATTCCATGAATATTCATAGAATATTCTTTTTGGGATATTGGAATATACTTAAATGTAACAGGGATATACTTATCTTTCTTGGAATATTCCTAGAATATGCTGGTGGGGAAAATTTTAAATATTCCAGGGATATTCCATGAGGAATATTGCTGGAATATTCCTGGTATATTCAGAATATTCCCGGGATATTCCAAGAATATTCCAGAAAGAATATTCCAAGAATATTCCAGAAAGAATATTCCTGGAATATCTTCTGCGAATATTCCTGGTATATTCAGAATATTCCAAGAATATTTCCAGGATATTCCCAGAATATCTTCAGGATATTCCCAGAATATCTTCAGGGTACATTCCTGGCATATCCAAAACATACCTATAATATTAAGAATATTAGAATATTCCATTGAAATATTTCTATGAATATTTAAAATAATTCAGGAACATAATAGACCTAATATTCCCTAAATATCATAATAGGTTTTCATAACAAAATCCGTCACTAAAATTTCAGAAATTTACAAAATATCTGTAATATAAAAGGTTTTCATCATGAACTTCTTCAATTAAGTGAATATGTCGACAATTCAAGCAATGTTCAACTCAGGAAATAAAAATATTTTATTTGCAAGCTGCACCCTTTCCCTACAAGTTAGGGATATCTCTGGAAAACAAGAGTTGCATGATTATGTCTTGAATTGCTTTCAGAATGAATCATGCTAGCTTGGAAATATATTGAAGAAATCAAACTATATATTGTTAAGTATTTATTGAATTCCTTACTGTTGTCTTTTCAGTCTCTCATTGGATTTGGCCAGATAGGAACTTACAACGATTTCAATATCTTTTAGAGTAGTTTCTCTATTACAGCGCTGTATCGCCTCTGAAAATGTCAGAATCATAATAAAAATTAAAGTATGTGTTGCAGAACGAATATTATTATTTTTTATTTCTTCCTCTTATACATACGACCGATCAGCACTGAGACGACTGCTCCGCGAGCACTCACGACGGCTGATAGCATTAGTATAAGCAAGAGAGTGCTAGAGAGAAGTGACACACGCTTGTTCGCGCTAAGACTGTATCTGTTTTATTTTTCGAAATTCCGCCTTTACCAAAAAACCGGTTAGAGCACAACAGCCACCTGCCAATCCAGAAAAGGGCCCTTTCTTCCATCCAAGAGGACGGCAGGCAGACCAACGGTAAGTCTCTTGGGGTTGATCGGTCAGTCCATTCACATTGTTGGGTTTTTATTTCCGGAGTGATTATAGGGGAAAGTACGGGATGTAAAGTCCATTATTATCTCTCTGCGAAAGAGCTTTCCATCTGCAACATTGGTCCTTCGAGCCGGATATAGCATCCTGTAAATTCTCTATTTTTTTTCTCGTGGAAATATTCGAAAATTCAATTTCCGTTAACATTTCAAAGTCGCTAAAAATTGGATTCATTCGCCTAGCTCCGTGAGGGCATCACTATTTTCGTATCCTGCTCAAAAAAATAGTCGAGATCAGTGAAAGAATCAGCCAAATCGTTCCATTTACAGGAAAATTACATTTTAATATTTTCTTCCGCGTCAAACTGTTATATTCGAAATTTCAAATTCGCCATTAGTACCGGTTCTCGCATCTCCACGTTTGCTGCCACGCTGTTTACACCATTTATTGAGCTTGCGCCTGGACATCGTTTCACGAACGAGTCCGAATTCAAAGTCGCTGGACTGTTTTTTGGATTGCCAAAACTTCACCTGTTTTTTATCATCGCATTCAGGTGACTGACTCGGTCGTTGAAGGTAAACACACTGTTTTTTCCGGAGTTTGCAAACCAGCTGATTTTCACTGCTATTATTTATCCTTTCGTGTTTCCGCGCATTCATATAAGAGATAACCGCAAAGAAGATGGACAAGTTGAAGAAGCTGAAGCATCTTCGTAATGTTTGTATTGCTGATATGCATGCTCTTATGACTTTAACTGAGAAGGCAAAAACCGATAGATCAGTGCGAACATTGTTCAAGGTTCGTTGCGCAGATATTCAAGAAATTCATGAAGAGTTTATGAAACATCATACTAATATCTGTAGTACGTTGTTAACCGATCCTGATATCGACATGGAAGACGAAAACACTATTCGTCAGGCATTTTTACAAGAATATTATGCTATCAAGGCCCTGCACGCTGAACTGTTCGAGCAAGAATCCATTGTTTTGCCACACAACAGTACTTTGTTTACGCCCGCTACAAGTAACTTTTCAAATGTTCGCCTCCCTAAAATTGAACTAGGTAAATTTGATGGAGATTATAAAAAATTCATCTCATTTTTGGATCAATTCAACGCCATGGTTCATCAGAATCCATCTTTAAGTAATGTCGAGAAATTCAATTATTTGTTGTCCACTCTACAGGGTCCTCCCGCATCGCTTGTTCGTACTTTACCGCTATCTTCGGATAATTATTTGATTGCCTACGACACTTTGGTTAAACGATATTTGAATAAACGGCTTTGCGCTCAAGCTCATTGGGCAGAAATCGAAAATACTACTAGACTTAGTTCAGAAAGTCTCGCAAATTTAAGAAAACTCATTGATACATTTTCGGAAAATTTGTCAGCCTTAAAGACTTTGGGATTTCCTACTGATCAATGGGATTTTATATTGACGATGATGTTGTTGAAACGTTTAGACGCCGCTACCGTAACTAGTTTCGAAGTTGAACATCGCTCTACCGAAGTGCCGACTTATGTGCAATTGATGGAATTTTTGGGTAATCGTTGTATCGCATTGGACGCTGCAAATAATTCGATTTCCTCGTCCACTCGTTCTGCAAAGGTTCTACCGCAAATGTCTCGTATGAACTCACCCCGCACAAGTTTTTTCGTCAATAAAACCGCCTCTCCCTCGCCTGCATCCTCTTGCATTCTCTGTAAGGACACTCACTCGTTGTACAAATGCAGCGCCTTCGCTAGTAAATCTCCGCGTGATCGATATATTTTCTGCAAATCGAAACATTTATGCTTCAATTGCTTGAGTAGTTCTCATGCACTCAAATCATGTCGCTCAAGTCATTCGTGTAAAAAATGCAACTCCCGCGCTCATCATACTTTGTTGCACAATGATCATGCAACAGGGGGGGAAAATACAGGTCCTTCTGACCTCGCTACGACAAATCGAAACTCCGCTAATCAACAAGTTATACCCCCCCTAGACGCAAATAACGCTGAGCCCTCCTGTAGTCCAACCTTCGCCGCCACTGGAGTAGTTTCAGGTACAAAAAGTGTCCTTCTGTCGACCGCTTTAGTTGATATTTGCGACAATCGTGGAAACTATATAACTTTAAGATGTTTGTTGGATTCTGGAAGCATGACTTCGTTTATAACGCAAAAGGCTGTCACTCAATTAGGTTTACGCAAGTCAAAGTGCTCAATTGAAGTGAAAGGACTTGGTCTGATGCAGTCTACTGTAAATAATGGTTTAGTTTCGCTATGTTTGAAGCCGCTCGATAAAGATTCACCTTTACTATACACAGACGCGATTATTTTGAATAAAATTTGTGATAAGTTACCGGCTGTTACTTTGCCTGTGGATAACTGGAATCATATTCGAAATGTGAAACTCGCAGATCCAAAATTTTATTCGCCAGGAAAGATTGATATTTTGCTAGGGGCTGATGTTTTTTCAAAATTAGATATGACAGGATCCTTATTCGGAACGTCAGACGAACCGGTTGCTATCAACACTATTTTGGGACATATTCTCATGGGTAATATCAAGATTCCTAATATCTCACCAGTATCATTTTTTTGTACTACAACAGAAAATTCCCTTGAGGATGTTATAAAGAAATTCTGGGAGGTTGAAAGTGTTCCACATATTTTAGCAGACGCACCTGAAGATATTTTATGTGAACAATCATTTCAGAATACTCACTCTCGCGATGAAACAGGCCGCTATACAGTATCGCTTCCGTTTCGGGAAAGTACTCCCAGTTTTCCGGGTATGCGCGACTATGCACTGTCTCGTTTTTATTCTCTTGAACGAAGACTAATGAGAAATCCCACATTATATACGGAGTACTGTAAATTTATGAGAGAATATCTTCAGTTAAATCACATGGAGCTAGTCAAGGAAGACGTTGTTCCCTCCCACTCATATTATTTGGTACACCATTGCGTCCTCAAACCAGAAAGTCAATCAACAAAACTTCGTGTTGTCTTCAATGCTTCAGCAAAAATTACCAATAAAAAATCGTTGAATGAATGCTTGTTGGTTGGTCCTAAACTTCAACAAGATATTTCGCATATTTTGCTGAATTTTCGTTTGTATCCATATGTTTTGTGTGCGGATATCAAGCAGATGTACCGAATGATTTGGGTGAACCAATCACATACTGATTACCAACGTATTCTTTGGAGATTCGCATCTCACGAAGATATTCAAGATTATCGACTTCGCACTCTCACATACGGTTTGAGTTCAGCGCCCTATCAGGCTCTAAGATGCCTCCGTCAATTGTGTCACGATGAAGGTCACATGTTTCCTCTTGCAGTTGAGGCTATTTGCAATAATTGTTATATCGATGATGTCGTAGTGAGTGTCCCTACTTTTGAAAATGCAATGACGCTCCGTGGTCAGTTGATTTCCATCATGCAAAGGGGTGGTTTCGAATTGAGGAAATGGTGCAGCAATGAACCCTCCTTGTTGAAGGACTTACCTGAGTCCTATTTATCGACTCACCCGCTTTCGTTCGATTCGGACTCTAGTGAGTCGGCTTTGAAAGTTTTAGGACTGCAGTGGAATCCTGTGTGGGATTGTTTTTGTTTCGCCGTCAAATTGCGTAATACTCAACAATGTACGAAAAGAGTGATGCTTTCTGAATTAGCCCGTGTTTATGATCCGCTCGGATTTATTTCCCCTATTACCTTTTATACCAAACATCTAATCCAACGCTTATGGTTAATGGGAATAGGTTGGGATGACGTCCCTTCTAACGATATCGTTAGAGTTTGGCAGCAGTATACCTCAGAAATCTCTTTATTGTCAAAATTGCGAATTCCGCGCTCAATACTTCCTATGACGCCCTCCGATACTGAAGTCACCTACGAACTGCATGGTTTTTGCGATGCTAGCGAAAAGGGCTATGGTTGTGTCTTTTACATTCGGTCCATAGATCCGAAATGTAGAATCACTACTCAATTTCTTTACTCTCGATCTAAAGTAGCATCAATAAAAAGGGTATCTATTCCGCGCCTAGAATTGTGTGCCGCTGTTCTCCTGTCTAAGGTCATGTGTTTCCTGTTAGAATGTTTCGGTACCAAAATATCATTCCGTCAAACTTACGCATGGTCTGACTCACAAATCGCTTTATATTGGATTAAGGGTCTGCCGCATCGTTGGAAGACATTTGTCGCTAATAGAGTTATCTATATTGTTGAAAAGATACCGCATACCACTTGGCATTTTATCAATACCAAAATCAATCCTGCTGATGCAGCCTCACGTGGCTTACTCCCTTCCGCTTTGATCGCTCATGACCTCTGGTTCTCTGGTCCACCGTTTTTGCAAGAGTTGGAATTGCCTCTACAATCTCCACAACCCAATTTTGTCTACCCAGTAGATGATGAAAAAGGGATGAGTTTTTTCACTGTGTCCAACAGCGAAAATCCTCTAGAGAACCTTCTGAAGGAAAAATCGTCATTTTGCTCGATTCAACGCATTGTTTCGTATATTTTGAGATTTATATTCAATATGAGAAATTCCAAAACAAAACGAGTTGGCTCACTTCAAAGCCCCGAGTTACACGAGTCTCTAGTATTATTGGTTAAATATACTCAACAAATCCATTTTGCTAAGGAATTACAAAACAAGGTATTCTCGCGTCCACTGCGCAAACTCAATGTCTTCTCCGATGAAGAAGGAGTTCTCAGAGTAGGTGGTCGCTTGAAACATGCTCACATTTCTTATAATGCAAAGCATCCAATGCTTCTTCCTCGCCATAGTAATTTAACTGTTATGATCATTCGCTATTATCATGAAAAATATTTTCATTGTGGCTTTCGCACAACATACTTTTTGCTTTTACAGAACTTCTGGATCCTCTGTTCCAAACGTGCTATCAATTCTGTTATCTCTAAATGCATCCGTTGTTGGAAGGCTAATCCTACAAACTTTCAACCCCCAATGGCTTCACTACCGCCATCACGTCTTCTTCAAGTGAAACCGTTTCTACATTCTGCAATTGACTTTGGCGGACCTTTTTTCATAACACTGAGTCGTCATAGGGGAGTTAAATCTGTGAAAGCCTATCTATGTGTATTCGTCTGCTTTGCCACGAAAGCAGTTCATTTGGAACTTGCTAGCGACCTCTCTGCTGAAACCTTCCTGGCAGCCTTACAAAGGTTCATAGCTCGCAGGGGTCGAGTTACGCATTTACATTGTGATAACGCTACCAACTTTGTGGGAGCCAGTCACCAACTGAACCTCATGAAAACCGCTGCTGACAATGAAAAAATTAAATTTGTTTTTTCGCCCCCTTCTGGGCCCCATTTCAATGGCTTAGCGGAAGCAGGAATCAAATCCGTGAAAAATCATCTAACGAAGGTGGTAGGTGATCAAATTCTAACGTTCGAGGAATTCTACACCGTGTTGTGTCTGATTGAGGCTCTGTTGAATTCACGGCCATTAACGCCAATTTCTGCTGACGTCGAAGACATTTCAGCACTCACTCCAGGCCATTTCCTGACTTTGGAACCACTT
Organism: Plagiodera versicolora; assembly: GCA_037013635.1. Taxonomy (NCBI): domain Eukaryota; kingdom Metazoa; phylum Arthropoda; class Insecta; order Coleoptera; family Chrysomelidae; genus Plagiodera; species Plagiodera versicolora. Next base: position 1,062,036 of record CM072991.1, on the reverse strand, counting down.
TCTGCTATGCCCCTGCCAAGTTATTCAGAGGTACCCCTGAACCGCTTGTCCAGATGGCAACTCCTCCAGCGTATCCAGCAGGATTTCTGGAAACGTTGGCAGCGTGAATATTTACATACGTTACAACAACGGGGAAAATGGCTTGATTCCAGTACTAATCCAGAAATCGGTCGCCTAGTTCTTATTAAAGACGATAATAATCCGCCTTCCAAATGGACTCTTGCCCGAATAGTCGCGCTGCATCCGGGTGATGACAAAACTGTCCGAGTGGCAACAGTGAAAACTTCTTCCGGTGAATTGAAGAGGCCACTCTTGAAGCTATGTCCAGTGCCGACAGCTTAAATAGCGTGGTATCGCCATCCATTATGTGTTGTGTCAAAATTCCTTATGATTTAATTTTCTTTAATTTTTATTTCGTACCAGTTTTCTTTATTTTTTGGAAAAAAAAAGTGCCAAGGCCTTTTTTGCCGGGGAGTTAATGTTGCAGAACGAATATTATTATTTTTTATTTCTTCCTCTTATACATACGACCGATCAGCACTGAGACGACTGCTCCGCGAGCACTCACGACGGCTGATAGCATTAGTATAAGCAAGAGAGTGCTAGAGAGAAGTGACACACGCTTGTTCGCGCTAAGACTGTATCTGTTTTATTTTTCGAAATTCCGCCTTTACCAAAAAACCGGTTAGAGCACAACAGCCACCTGCCAATCCAGAAAAGGGCCCTTTCTTCCATCCAAGAGGACGGCAGGCAGACCAACGGTAAGTCTCTTGGGGTTGATCGGTCAGTCCATTCACATTGTTGGGTTTTTATTTCCGGAGTGATTATAGGGGAAAGTACGGGATGTAAAGTCCATTATTATCTCTCTGCGAAAGAGCTTTCCATCTGCAACAGTATGCATAAAAATAATTTCATTATAACTACGGGAATCATCATTATAAAATATACGCAATTACAGAGGAACATGATTTACCCAAAATGCAGGAACATATCTTCAGTGACTTGAAAACTTTCTTATGCTTATGCCCAACCAGACTATACTCGGCTGCAAATTTGTCATCCAAAATTTTTTTTAGGAATCTTCGACTGCACTCCTTATAGTCTTTTCCACCAATTCTGGTAAGTCCATCGATCTGAAAAACAAACAATTAAGTTGTGTTGAGAAAATTATCTTTGAAAAAATCGAATAAAATTAAAAATGAAGCTTTCTTGCTCTCACATCTAATGGAATTGAAAGTACTACTACTCAATAAGTTTATTGGTATCAATAATTGATGTTTAAAACGGGATCAACAATTTTCTGAGATAAAAAGACCCAAAAATAACTTCACTTCCTTATAGGCAATAACATTGTACAGTTAGCAGATATACTCACTAATCTGTTGAAGGCTTCCTCATTTTCTAAAATTTTCTCTACGTGCTCTAACATTTGGCCATTTTTTATTGGAAAGTCCAAAAAGAAATCCAATATTATATTGGTATTTTCAGTAGGTGGCAATGATTTCCCTTTCAATAATTCCGTGAGGGTGTCAACTTTTTCAGAGAGCTCCTGGAAGTTTCGAGTGCATTCCTTTATCAATTTGGAATTTTTAACCAATATTTCGATGCAAGTTTTTTTGAATTTCAAGTCTAAAAAGTATGAGATAAATTACAACAGTGCTACAATATAACTTGAGAGTAAAAGTACCTGAAGAAAGTACACTCTGTACCTCAATGTCTTCAATTTCCGTACCTATAACAAAATTCGGTTATTTAAAAAGCAACCTTTTGATCATGGACAAAATATTCAAAGTAAAATAGAGGCAAAACATTATATGATACTCCTTTTGCAAACTTGTATTGAATCAAAATCAAATATGAGTGGAACATTAGCAAATATTATGCTCATCTTCAGCTTGAAAAGTGAACTTATGGAGAACAAAAAAGGGGGGAGAGAATGATTAAGAACTATATCTAGATTCAATTCAAGAATACATGTTTAAGTGGATACATTGGAAAAACATTTTCAAACCTTTCCCAAGATGAAGAAGAAAAACAAAAATGTATCCACTTAAACATGTTTTCTTAAATTGCATCTAGATATAGTTCCTAATCATTCTCCCCCCCTTTTTTTGTTCTCCATAAGTTCACTCTTCAAGCTGAAGATGAGTCTATATGGACTCGCAACATGTACTTTTTGATCTAAAATAATTTATCATTATTAAACTTGTGGAGATGACTTCGAGTTTACCTAGATCGTTTAAGATTATGCTGACATTGAGAATAATTACTTACCGGGATCACAAGAGTCAGCTCGATTTGATTTGCGCGAGAAGTTTGTGTCCATGTGTGGTGCTAAAAAGGAAGAAAATATAATATATCCCCTATTGATATATTATAGTAGATATCAACCAAAACAAAAACACGTTAACACTAATGCATTCCAAATTGATACTAGGTAAGAAATTTAATTTTGTCTTAAATAATTATGATTGCAAATAAGAATCAAGTCTCACCAAAGTCTTCTTGGCTCTCTCCAATATTCTTCCTTGACAGATTTGTTCCTAAAACAAAAAAAAAACATTATATTGAAAGTACATAAGCTCATTACAATTATTCAACAGTTACAAAAGGAAATGTGGACAAATAACCATAACTTACTTTTTCTTGCTCGTGGTTCTGGTATATCCAAATCAGAACTACTGTCTTCTTCCGTAGTATTCACCTTCTTTTTCGGCCTTCTCTTATATGACAAATATTCAGGCTCTGATACTTCTGATGTGACACAGCACTTGGATGCTTTTGAGCAAGCTAGTCTGAAATGTTCGTATATAGTGTCTCTCATGAGAGTGACACTATACTCTCTCCAATCATTACCCGGATCGAGCTCATTTTTGATGGCCTTTTCCATTCTATTTTTGGGAAAGGGAGGGTAAAAAATCGTTTTTTGAGAACTGTTGTACCAAGATGAGGGCACAGCTTCAATTTCCTCTGAATCGCAGAACTTTACAATAACCCAAGGCATCCTAGAAATATGAAAAAATATAATAAAATTAAAATTACTGAAATTATGATTGGATTTTTGAAGAAGAAAATGTATTCATTAATAAAAGACAATGCAACCTGTATGCCTCAACTGAAGAAAACAGCATGAAAAAGATATCACAAACAAATAAGAATTACTTTGTGTAAATATTTATTTAAAAGTTTTGAGCTACTGGTTTGATTGACCACTATATAGAATAATTCACGGTCACTTTAAAAAACAAAAAATTATTGTTTGTCATAAATAAATAACAAAGAAACAGTCAGACAGAAGACAGTAAAAAAACAGTTACCCTAGATACTAAACCATACGATTGCTATTTATTGATATAATATTTATAGATTCAATTTCAATTTTTATGAGCATGAATTAAAGGAAAAACTGTGAAAGCATCACCATATGGTATTCTCACAAGTTTATGAGAGATATCTTTTAGAGGCCAAAACTTATTTTCACTTAAAGCATTAACACAGAAAATATTCAATATGGATGATGATAATGGATAATCAAAAAAATCATATTTTTCCATATATTCTTTTCCAATCACAATATATTCATTTAACACCGGGGAAAAAGCAAAATTTTTTATTTCAATCACTGTTCCATCCTTCAAAGCACAGCTTGAATCTCGAGGAGTGCAAGAAAGCTTAAATTCTGAAAAAACAACAGATTTGAACTCTGGACCAGAACACCCTGATATCAATGGACCATCACAATGTGGTTTGTTTAAATTAAAATCTAACAATTTCTCAGAAACATGTGCTCCTTTCCCACACTTAATCGACTCATAATAACGACGAACAACTTGTTGCAATGGTTTGTCATGCTTTCTAACTAATTTTCCTAAATACTGAAGAAAATTTTCACTCTCAAAATTACAAAAGTTATCGAGTACTCCAAATTTTCTAACATCATCTACTAAATGCAATAAATTATGGAAATTATGAGTCAACAAATGTGACCCGTAAATATGCTTGGTGTTCTTCACAAAACAAATAAGTAATTTTTCAGCATAATCAAAGTGTGCACTACAAAATGTTTCACTCAAAAGAATTCTGATTGAGATTGAGAGAATCAAAAAATGTTGATATTTTTTTTTTGAAGAATATTCTTCAATACAACCGGTCCTGTGTACAGTAAGAATTGGCGGAATTCTGTAGCTTTCCACCTCTTTACCTCTCTGATTGACCTAGGCATTCTAGCAAAATCTGAAGGAATGAAAGGAATCAAACTTATTAAAAGTTCTGAAACTCTCGTGAACTGGATACTGGAAAATTTGTTAGGTGGTGGTCCATTGCACCAGAGCCCACATAATAATTTTTTAACCACTCCTAATAAGATCAGATGCATATAGTCCAAAGGAACATCTGCTATGATATCAATATTTGGAATATCTAATAGGATGGAATGCCCAGAATGATGACATGCATCTGTCTGTTGAACAAAACTATCATGTGTTCTTTTTTCAAAAGTCAATAGTGGGAAACAAACACGGTCTTGAATGCTTTCCCCATGCTGAGAACATTTAGTGCAAGAACTATAACCTGCATGGCCCTTAATGGCTAATATGGATGCTTTTGCCACAGCGTCAAATAAAAATTTAGTTATTTTGAAATTGTATTTCTGACCAAATAATTCAACACCATTGTTACTTAGCTGAATGGCTTCTTCAATGAAGTCTGAAAGAAATTGATTGAATTTTTTTGGTTTTTCGTAGCCATGATATAATCCAATTAAAAACACATCCTTAGATTCCAAACCAAGTATGGGATAAAACTGACTATTGGAACTTTTGGCTATGGGCAGTCCATCTATATTGATACCAATTTCAATGGGATCTGTTGGTTTTCTACAATTTTTTCTAAAAAGGTCCTCGAGTGATTTCTGTAATCCAAAATGATAATATTCCCCAGGATCTACTTTTCGGGTAACTGTTAATTTTGGAGTAGCTAGAAAAGTTCTAGCATCTCTAGGTAATTCATGAAAATCATCAGGTTTAGATTCTACTAAAATTGCGGAAAACCTACAGTATAGGTAAGCAACTCCGATTTTGATGAAATTTTCACAGAAGCTTCGGAACACTAATAAAAACTCCCTGTGATAAAAAATTTTCCGCGGAAACACCTCTAACATACTTTTTTTTAGGAAAGTTTCTGAAAATCGATCACGGTAAGACCTAAGAATTTGATTGATATTGTACTTACGTAATTAGTAGGACAAATTTTAAATAGACTAAAATATCATTAACATGTTCTAAAATCGATTTCCACGAGAAATTTCATGATGGAAAGCTATGAAAATGCCCATTTTCATAATTTAATATCATATATTTTCAACCCAATATGGCGTGCAATAATGGAAATGTCAAATGACTAGTTTAGTGTCACTATAACAAGCAGCGTTGCCAAGTGAATACAAAATCGGAGATTTGATTTATTTCAAAGTTCGGGATACAATCATTCAACGAATCCAAATATTTTGATGCACACGATTCCTGCGATGGCGCGATAAATCAATCAAACATAGATAATTCAAAATGCAGGTAACTCGAGGGAGATGGTTCCTGCGACGGCGCTGGCGCGCCATCGCAGTGCCTGTTTAAAAACATCACTCTCGCCGGGATCCACCCCAAACGTAGATCAATTACACCTAGATCTATCAAACGTAGATGATTCAAAATGCAGGTAACTCGAGGGAGATGGCTCCTGCGACGGCGCTGGCGCGCCATCGCAGTGCCTGATTAAAAACATCACTCTCGCCGGGATCCACCCCAAACGTAGATCAATTACACCTAGATCAATCAAACGTAGATAATTCAAAATGCAGGTAACTCGAGGGAGATGGTTCCTGCGACGGCGCTGGCGCGCCATCGCAGTGCCTGATTAAAAACATCACTCTCGCCGGGATCCACCCCAAACGTAGATCAATTACACCTAGATCAATCAAACGTAGATTAATCAATTGGCCACATAAAAATATATTGTACTTATATGTAGACTCAAGTTCTATGGTTTACCACTGAAAATAGAAATACAACTTGGCAACCTTGCTCTCTTGTGACATGACAGATCTCATTTGACATAGCAATTATTATATATTGTTTTGAGTCGAAAATATACAAATATAAAAACATGAAAATATCTTATTCCAAAGTTTCTCATCATGAAATTTCTTGTGAAATTTGATTTAAGGACATGTTAACTATGTTTTAGTGTAATAAACATTCTCTCAAACCATAACGTGAGTACAATATCAATCAAATTCTTAGGTCTTACCGTGATCGATTTTCAGAAACTTTCCTAAAAAAAAGTATGTTAGAGGTGTTTCCGCGGAAAAATTTTTATTGCAGGGTGTTTTTATTAGTGTTCCGAAGCTTCTGTGAAAATTTCATCAAAATCGGAGTTGCTTACCTATACTGTAGGTTTACCAAAATGGCCAAAAGTTGATTAATGGCACTCAGTGTCACTTTATTTTCAACAGCCCACTTCTTGAGCTTTTCTACAGAGTTCGATGAACTGTGACTATCAGGAGTAGGAACTTCTTCAATTGAATCATTGGGTATTGAAAACTGTTGAGAACTCAAGAAGTTTTCTGATGAATTTTCATCTAAAATTTCTACGCCAGTGATACCACAATTTGAATCACCGCTAGTACTATCCGAATCAGAAAGACTTGAATCCATTCTATCACTAATACTTTCAACTTGATCACTTATCTGTCCATTGCTATGCTGTACCGGAGTTTGTGTGAAAATTGCATTAAGAATATTTTCAGTTTCCTGGTGTACTTCCCTATACCAAGCACTGCTCCTTTTTCTTTTAGGCATTTTTAAGAAAACGCCTTGAAAATGAAATGATCAGTGATGTATCAAATGAATTTTTCATTGAATAAAATAAATAGTATCATAAATGTGTACTTATTTTCAAGTATGAATAGGCACACAGTGATGTTGATCATTGTTAACTCGAATCTCAGAACTTAGCACTAAGAACAGACCATTTATAACATGACTTAAATGACAAGAACAATAAACGATTAACGAATAACCAGTAAAGCATCAAGCCCACGCCATTTTTAGCGCTTGCGTATGAACGAATGCATGCCAATATACGTCATGCCCGCCTTTTTGGTTGGTGTAAGTCAGTTTTTGGATGCTAACAAACCGTAACTTACACCAACCAAATTGGTGGTGGTATTTCACACTGAAGCGGTAACGCCGACAAAATAAAATCAAAGGATTCTGCTTTGAATACATCTTCTGCAACTGGTTTCAGCCACATCTTAAAAACATTTTCACTCATCCACTCTTCCTAAATTTCTGAATTAGTTTTATTTTTTTCTTAGACTTCTCGGCAGCTGAGTAGTCCGACGAATCAGAATTCATGATAAGTATATAAACTACGAACTATTAGCAAAAAACACAGCAAAGCAAAGGAAAAATAAATCATCAAAACAACACCATAACGAATTGAAAATATTCAATACAAATGCCTTCTCACTTGTGATTAGTGATCCTTTCACAGAAATAGTGGAGAATATTCTATGAATATTCCATGAATATTCATAAATGAATATTCTATGATGAATAATCTATGAATATTCATAAAGGAATATTCCCAAGAGAATATTCATGGTATATTCTCTCGGGAATATTCCAGGAATATTCAATTCGGAATATTCCTAGAATATGCCAGATACGTTTGAATATTCTAGGAATATTCCATGAATATCAGGAATATTCTTTTCTCTTTTTGGATATTAAGAGAATATTCTAGGAATATTCCGTGCTGTCTGGGACAGGCATAGGCTCAGGAATGAAGGTTGTAGTTGGGCCCCCAAAAACTGAAGCATGTGAGGTAGAGGCTTCTTCACTTAGTTTTGTGTTAATTTTATTGCCCTCAGCTTTGTTCATGCGTTTAAATCGTTGCTCGAACTTATTAAAAAGCTTTCTTTTTTCTCGGGACTCCATCATAAAAATATTTTTTACTTACTTCAAAATTGAATCACAATCATTGCATTCACGTAGTTGCACTGCAAATCACATACTTTCTCAAAGAATGCACCTGAATAATGAAAAACAAATAACCACCTGTTGTAGCGTAGCACAGCTAGAAAAGTGAAAAATGCAAACATTCAAACAGATATCCGAAACAAACGATAAAATGGCCGAACAGGACGCCGTGTGCAATGCAGACTCACGGATTGCTCTGATGCCAGTGATGCCACACGTCATTGAAATTTATTTGCGCGCGGGAAATTATGACGTAATCGGCTGTTATCGGCAATCATCGCCAACGCGCCAAGTGGTGGCGGGTTATTTCTTTTTGAATAATTACACTCGGCAACAAATAGTTATTTTTTAAATAACGACGTAATGAAGTACCTAGGTAATCTTATTGTAGGTATTCAGTAATTATTTTAACTTGTTTAATATAAGGGTAGGTAGGTATACGATGTCAAATAAATATATATATATATAATAACTATTAATGTATCAAATTTTACAACTGTTTAACCGAATTTAATATCAATTAATATGAGTAAAATATGCAAAAAAAATGTTGAAAAAATATTGATAAGGATGTTTCTAGAACATCTCAACAAAAACATTGGAGGGATGTCCCAGAAGAAACATCTCTGGCATATCGTACTCACGTTTGAAACATTGGGTCATTTTGAGGACCTTAGCGGGATATACCAGCAAGATCCCGTGCTATTTGGGTTCGGATTCCTCCCCTCCTGGATGTAGGAATGTACTCATCTGAGTCCTCAATATCATCAAGAGGATCGTACTCAGAAGATAAAATAATAAAATTAGTAATATTAGACCACTTTAAACAAGTTTATTATGTTTCCAACATTATTCATAAAAATCTTAACTAAGAATAAACTTACACTTCTCGTCGGCAGCAGTAGAGGGTTCCTCTTCTTTCTCCTGACGAACACACATGGCCACAAGCCTTTTTCCTCTACTCATCATGATTTACACAAGTGATTCAAAGATAATTCTCACAAAGACACGTTTACACAACAAAGGACAAAATACGACTATAACCTTCCACGCATACCTACCGGACACATCACGAATCATCCGAAGCGATGCAACAGCAATTCATAAGCAATATTGCCAAATTTTCTAAAGTTACATGCGTTTAAAGAAACGCACGGCCAATTTACCACTGTGTGACACTGTGCATTACGTCAAATGCTGTACTACAACGCATCAAACGGACGATGCAGAAGGGAACGACCGTTGACTACTAGAACGCGCGGCAACATTTAGGCGCGTTCTGTGTGTGGCTGTCTCAACGATTTTATGTCTGTTCTGTCGCGACGTCCGTTTAATTAGCGCTCGTCTGACCCTTCCCTTAACATTTGCGAAATCTATTATCAACTTTCTTGTATACAAACTGTCTAATATTTCATGTTCGATTGAAACTAGAGCTAAATTACTTAGTCTTTGCTGGTGCATTGTTGATCACAAATAGTATATATATATATATATATATTGTAAGGGTCTTAATTCGGGGTAAAGAACCTTACAAGGGGAGCCCGAGAACTAGATATGTCTGGTAGTTATATCGGTTGCCTCGGGCGCCAGTTTTTTTGAAAGTGGTATGCTCCACTTGCTTCCAGAACTTATGGTTCTTCGGAAGACCCTAGGGTAGCTATCAGTGGAGAAGGAATACAAAGTAACTGTATACAATGTACCCCCTTGTGTAAACCAGGGGTCAGATAGTTAGACTCTGGTAAAGTAATCTCAGAAAGGATAGGCTTTAATTACTCTCCCTCAGGATATTCTGGATTACAAAAGCTACCTAACAATGCAGTAATCTAGTCGTATTTCAGGTTATCTGGTTCAATAAATCAATTTACGATATAAAAATATACGGAGTTTTATTTATTCAGGACATACAAATAACAGCGAGCAATCAAAATAAATCTTACATACGCAATACAGTTATAACAAAAATACATACAGCCTTAAGCCCAGGAATGAAATGACACTAAACAGCTGATTTCGTGAACGGAATTTAAAGCGAATTTGTTTCACCTGAACCGGAAGCAATTAGCACAAGTCCCAAATTATAAGAAAATAGAAAATCTAACTCAGATATACAGGAAAAGCAGGGCGAAAGCATTAAACGGAAAAGCGGTGCAGGCGAGCTATTTAGGAGACCAAGATAAGTTCAATTCCAAGATTTTCATACGATAATATCAATACCAAATCTGGTTACACGGGTACACGCTAGTCGCAATATCACAGAAGACTGATCCTCGAAAGAAACAAACCCCCTGGGATATTTTAATTCAACCACGGTATCGGTCCTAATACGCGTTATGTCGAATATCACAAAAAGGCTGATCCTCGAAAGAAGCAAACCCCCTGGGATATTTTAGTATCGACCACGATATCGGTCCTGGCACGCGTTATTACGAATATCACAAAAGGCTGATCCTCGAAAGAAGCAAACCCCCTGGGATATTTCAGTACAACCACGGTGTCGGTCCTGGCGTAAACTTTACGAGAAAATTGATATGAAAATAGTCGAAAAGAACTTACAGGTACTGGTAATCGGGTACAATCGATAGTTTATGGAAAACAATGCTTACGCTGGCTACGGCAACTAAGGGAATTCGGTTATCGGCTGGAGCGCTCGCTTCACGCAGGTCGGCACGTTCAGATGTTAGGTTAGGACTTAGAAAAATGAAATCAAAACAAACTAGATTTACGAAAATTAACTTAAAGAAAATATTCCGGAAAGTAAACGGTAAAATCAAACTGGTGATAACGGTATGACCGGCAATTTCGGATTCAATCAAACTGGAATAAAATTACGAACTGGAATTGAACTAATCAGAATAATAACAAACTAAGCAGCACTTATAATCAACACGAATCGCAAGGATAAGAAAAGACAGAGTATCCTGAGGCTACGGCCTCGGGGATATTTATACCTTCGGAAAATCATCTCAAGGACTGGCTTTTGATTGGTTGAAACGGGTCAGATGATATGTGACCTTCCACTATTTTGCCGGTACTAGCACAAAAAACCTGGAAAGCACGTGAAATAGAAGAAATGCGGAGAAAACGATTTTTCATAGAAAACAGGAATATAGAAATGATTCCCTATCATTGCTAATGCTGTTGAACAAATTTGAGCTAAAAATCTTCAGAACTGAAAGAGTTATTTACAGGTAAACATCTACATGATTTCAGGGTCATCTCAGATTTCTTAAAATGTATTATTTTCAGTTATTTTCCTCCGCATTGCCTCTCAATTACCTCAGAAGTCCCTGTGGGCATCATCAATCTGATCTGAAGTGAAAAGTAAACATGATAGTATTCTGGAAACACTCAGAAAGACTTCTCAGGTTCGGAATCGAATACTCAGGTTACAGGCTGTCCTAGGGCTTTCATAAACTTAGTTCACACATAGTATATATCTGGAATTTCGGAATAACATCCTGGACAGGGTTTTCAGTATACAGGGTGTGTAATTTGGCAATTGAACTGATAACCTAGATTCAAAGCGGAATGACAGGTTAGTGTATTGTAGGGAGCCAAGGGTAGCCCCCTCAGGTTGAATACAACGTTTAGTAATGAAGGTAGCTGAAAGCGCTTCGTTACACACCCCTCCTACTTGCGGAAGAAAAAAAATTGGAGACTCGGCTGCAATTTTTTTTCTTATAGAAAACCCTACAAAACAGTAAAAGGAACAAACTTCTCCTGTATGGGGTCGGGGTGGTCGCCTAGGGTGATGGAAATCGGCTAGCAGTCCGGACGGGCGAACTGACGACTGGCTTCGGGGCAGGCGGAGGCCTGCTGTCGGGGGGTAGGCGGGATGCCTACTGGTCTCTGGGGTGTTGACTGGTATTGGTTTTACCCGGTCAGTACCGGAATCCGGGCCGGGTTTTCAGACAGGTGCACAGGTTACATTGCACGCCCCTATCGGCGACAATTGGCGTGGGCGTCTGGGTTTTCTGGTGTATTTGGCTCTTGCCTGGACGGGATGGGGGTATTCGGGGATGCTCGGGGACCAAGACTGGCACATAACGTTGGGACGGCCTCTGGGTTGGAGCGCAGGAGCACTCACATGAGCGAACGCCCACCAGTCCACATCGGGAACAAAACAATGTCGGGGGCTGTGTGCACCGGCCCCGATCGTGTCCGGGGGTGCCACACCTCCAGCACAGGCGCATGCTCACCGGCAGGTACCAGGACGCGCCTGATGGTTTCCGGGGCGTCGGGCGGGAACTCTCGACGGAGGTGGGACGGTTGGCTGCAGCCGTTCCGGTGGGAGGCAGAGCATCGTCGGTTAGAGGCGTCACGGTCACGGGTAGCGTCATCTCGACTGGTTCAGGTTCGTTGACGGGTGGCAGCATCTCGGTTGGTTCGGGCCCCTCGATTGGTGGCAGCATCTCGGCTGGTTCAGGTTCGTTGACGGGTGGCAGCATCTCGGTTGGTTCGGGCCCCTCGATTGGTGGCAGCATCTCGACTGGTTCAGGTTCGTTGACGGGTGGCAGCATCTCGGTTGGTTCGGGCCCCTCGATTGGTGGCAGCATCTCGACTGGTTCAGGTTCGTTGACGGGTGGCAGCATCTCGGTTGGTTCGGGCCCCTCGATGGGTGGCAGCATCTCGGTAAGGTCGGGTTCTTCGGCGGGTTGCGGGGACGACAGGGGGGAGGTGAACAACTCGAGGGCCTCATCGCTCATGATTGACGTTCTGGGATGGTGATCCATACCGCCCGACCTGCGGTCCGCAGGCGTACCCGACATTTGCGGTCCGGGGGGCAGTGTGGGGGACGGAGTCCCTGCACTAATTCTCTCATTCGAGGCGACCATTCCTCCCGGGACCTACAACGGAGATGTTCCTCAATTATCCATCTCCGTACCTCCGTCTGCTCGGTCATCGCCGGGGCGGCTGGCGGCGGTAGGGCGAGGATCGGAGGATCGTTGGGCAGGGTCGGTGGTGACGCGGTCCGGGTGAGCTGGCGATGGAGGATGGGGTACAGGGAACGAGGTGACGGAGGTTCCGGAGGCTGAGAGTCGTCTCTGGGCAAGGTGGCTGGTGGTGTCGGGATCGGTGCGGGAATGGGCAGCTCCAGGAACAGGAGGTCGGCGGAGGGAGGATCATAGTAAAGGGGATATTGGGGCAGATCGGCGACTAAGTCCTCCAGGCGGGGGGTCGACAAATCTGACCCGACATCCACCTCCTGTACGGGAAGGGGAGGGGGTGTGTGGAACCCCTGAAGGAACTCCTCCATATCGTCCAGGAAATCCATCGCCGGCTCGGGTTGGTCAAGGATCTACGGATTTCAAATTATTGCGAGGTCGCGTTGTCAACAAACGGTTTTAGATCTTTGACGTGTACCCGATTACACCGCTTTCCGTTCGGGCCTTTCAGGTCATATACTACAGGGGATACAACGAGGGTGACGGTGAACGGTCCGGAGTATTTGGGAGCTAGTTTGGCGGCGTGTCCTCGGATACCGGAGGAGAGGTTATGTTCTTTCTTCATCACCTTATCTCCAAGGTGGCATCTCCAATCCCGGCGTCGGAGGTTGTAGTAGTGGCTTTGCTGGTTGAAAGCCCGTGCCAAGTTCACTCGAACCAACTCGTGCACCTCTTGCAGCTTGGTCAGGTGGGTGGCCCAAATCTTCGGAGCGGATTCGGTTTCTTTTTCCGGGGTGTCAGGTCGATATACCGCTTTCGGTGGTTCCAACTCTCTTCCGAACATTAAAAATGCGGGACTGAAACCGGTGGAGTCGTGGCGGGCAGTATTTACGGCGAATTGGAGTTCAGGCAGGTACTGGTCCCATTTCCGGTGATCGTTCTCGCAATATTGGGCGATCATTGTTTTCACCGTTTTGTTGGTGCGTTCCACGGGGTTTGCTTGGGGCGTATACGGCGGTGTCAGGCGGTGTTTTATCTCCAGTTCGGTGAGGAGGTCTTCGAAGGGTTTACCGGTGTACTGTGTTCCGTTGTCACTGATTACGGTAGCCGGACGTCCAAATCTCAGGATGATATCCTCGTAAAATGCTTGTGAGATGGCTCTGGATGTTGCTTTTCGGAGGGGTCTGAGTTGTACCCACTTGGTGAACCTATCTTGGTATACGGCCAGGTAACAATTTCCTTTACTGGAACGGGGTAGTGGTCCGACTAGGTCGGTGGAGACGGTATCCCACGGTCTGGTGTTCAGGGATGGATGCATCTTGCCAGGCGGTTGTTGCTGCGATACTTTGTACTGTTGGCAGGTTTTACAGCTCCGGACATAGTGAGCGATTTCTCGGAACATTCCGGGCCAATAGTACTTGTGAGTGATCCGGGCGGTGGTCTTAGCTATTCCCATATGGCCGGCGGTGACATCATTGTGGTTTTCTACCAGAACTTGTTGTCGGAGGGGCTTTGGGACGCAGAGCTTCCAGGGGTCACTCATACCCAACTCGCACAACTTGTTGGCATCCCAGAAGTGTCGGAATAATCTTCCCTCTTTGATGCAGAAATCTGGGAATGCTTCTGGATTTTTCTCCACTTCCGCTTTCTTCGTGCGGTACCATGAACATTTTTCTCCGGCTGCTATGTCATCTGCAGTGGCACAGCATTGCACATCTATTTCCGGCTCTTCGGAACTGGAATGCGGTAACGGTTGACGGGATAAAGCGTCGGCGACTTTGTTCAGGATGCCTCGGCGGTATTTGACTTCAAAGTCAAACTGCTGCAGGAACATAGCCCATCGGGCTATACGGCCGGCAGGACTCTTTATGGACTGTAACCACTTCAGAGACAAGTGATCGGTGAGGACAGTGAAGTGATAGCCTTCCAGGTATGGTCTAAGCTTTTCTATGCTCCAGACTATTGCCAAGCATTCCTTTTCCGTTACGGAGTAGTTACGTTCAGGTCCGGTTAACATCCTACTCGCGTACGCCACTACTTTCTCCTGACCCTCTATGTCCTGGGTAAGCGCTGCTACCAGTCCACAATCGGAGGCATCAGTTTGTAGTGTGAACGGCTTGTTGAAATCTGGACAGGTCAAAGCGGGAGCTTCGGTACGGCTGGTTTTCAGAAACTCGAAGGCGGCATCTTCAGTTTCTGTCCATTTCCAACGAAGCAAACCCCCTGGGATATTTTAGTATCGACCACGATATCGGTCCTGGCACGCGTTATTACGAATATCACAAAAGGCTGATCCTCGAAAGAAGCAAACCCCCTGGGATATTTCAGTACAACCACGGTGTCGGTCCTGGCGT
Source organism: Plagiodera versicolora (assembly GCA_037013635.1). Classification (NCBI taxonomy): domain Eukaryota; kingdom Metazoa; phylum Arthropoda; class Insecta; order Coleoptera; family Chrysomelidae; genus Plagiodera; species Plagiodera versicolora. The sequence continues at coordinate 1,046,760 of CM072991.1, read as the reverse complement.
AAACTTTACGAGAAAATTGATATGAAAATAGTCGAAAAGAACTTACAGGTACTGGTAATCGGGTACAATCGATAGTTTATGGAAAACAATGCTTACGCTGGCTACGGCAACTAAGGGAATTCGGTTATCGGCTGGAGCGCTCGCTTCACGCAGGTCGGCACTTTCAGATGTTAGGTTAGGACTTAGAAAAATGAAATCAAAACAAACTAGATTTACGAAAATTAACTTAAAGAAAATATTCCGGAAAGTAAACGGTAAAATCAAACTGGTGATAACGGTATGACCGGCAATTTCGGATTCAATCAAACTGGAATAAAATTACGAACTGGAATTAAACTAATCAGAATAATAACAAACTAAGCAGCACTTATAATCAACACGAATCGCAAGGATAAGAAAAGACAGAGTATCCTGAGGCTACGGCCTCGGGGATATTTATACCTTCGGAAAATCATCTCAAGGACTGGCTTTTGATTGGTTGAAACGGGTCAGGTGATATGTGACCTTCCACTATTTTGCCGGTACTAGCACAAAAAACCTGGAAAGCACGTGAAATAGAAGAAATGCGGAGAAAACGATTTTTCATAGAAAACAGGAATATAGAAATGATTCCCTATCATTGCTAATGCTGTTGAACAAATTTGAGCTAAAAATCTTCAGAACTGAAAGAGTTATTTACAGGTAAACATCTACATGATTTCAGGGTCATCTCAGATTTCTTAAAATGTATTATTTTCAGTTATTTTCCTCCGCATTGCCTCTCAATTACCTCAGAAGTCCCTGTGGGCATCATCAATCTGATCTGAAGTGGAAAGTAAACATGATAGTATTCTGGAAACACTCAGAAAGACTTCTCAGGTTCGGAATCGAATACTCAGGTTACAGGCTGTCCTAGGGCTTTCATAAACTTAGTTCACACATAGTATATATCTGGAATTTCGGAATAACATCCTGGACAGGGTTTTCAGTATACAGGGTGTGTAATTTGGCAATTGAACTGATAACCTAGATTCAAAGCGGAATGACAGGTTAGTGTATTGTAGGGAGCCAAGGGTAGCCCCCTCAGGTTGAATACAACGTTTAGTAATGAAGGTAGCTGAAAGCGCTTCGTTACAATATATATATATATATATATATATATATATATATATATATATATGAAAAGGATCTTTCACCAGATGCAACTGAAACCGGCAGTGTAAGTACAATTCTTAGCGCTATTGCTGTGTTCGGAAATGTTGAAATTAGGACATTGGTGAAAAGATATTGTAATATGGCTTGTGGATTATTAGTTTGGTTGCCTACAAAATGCAACTTCAATGCAATGATTTCATTAAATAGATCAATACCGTCAATGTCTGATTCACTACTTGTATCATTTTTAAGTTTCAGATTAAAATCTTTGCAATGTTTCATCAACTCATCATTCGAATAATTGAATAGGTTATTGCTAAAAAAAACAAATACGTCGCACATACATAGATTTTAATGATTTAGGCGGCCAAAATTATTTTTAGGGTTATTTTAGTTCTAAGTTCAATTAAAATAAAGAAGAGGAATATACAGGGTGGGGCGCCACATACGACACGGTCGCTGTAAACCAAACCATTGAATATTTCGGAAATTTCTTCTTCCCTTCATTTGTATATTCATTGAGGCTGCAAGAGGAAATTATTTTGAGGCATACAGGGTGGTTCAAAAATGTGTGACATATCAAAGTTGTTTTTTTTTAATGGAACACCCTGTATTTTGTTGCAGTTTCGGATAGTTCAGGATAAAATAATACGATTTCATAAGAGGTACCATGTATCTAACTATAACCGTTTTCGAGTTATTGTTTTCTTTTTGAAAATGCTGGGTACAATTGAAAACTGAATAAATATTCGGAATGTATGGAAACCATCCCTTCCAATTCTGACCAAGCATTAAAGAGATTTCAGGTTATTGATTCCGATGGAACCCGTTTTCCAATATTATACAGGACGTTCAAAATCCATTGTAGGTGTCTTCTAACAGGAGCATGCCCTGTAAGGAGACCTGTTACTAGTCTTATCTGATCTCTACTTAATCTAAGTATCTCATCAGTTCGTTTTTCACCTGTTATGTGAATAACAAGTTTCAAATCATTATACAGGGTGTGGCACCACATTCGACACGGTCTCTGAAAACCAAACCATCGAATATTTCGGAAATGTCTTCTTTTCATCATTTGTATATTCATCGAGGCTGCGAGAAGAAAATTATTTTGAAGTATACAGGGTGGTTCAAAAAAGTGACATATCAAAGTTGGGTTTTTTTAAATGGAACACCCTGTATTTTGTTGCAGTTTTGAATAGTTCAGGGAAAAATGATACGATTTCATATGAGGTTCCATGTACCTAACCATGGCCGTTTTCGAGTTATTGTTTTCTTTTTGAAAATGCAGGGTACAATTGGAGACTGAATAACACCGAAATGTATGGAAACCATCCCTTCCAATTCTGACCAAGCATTAAAGAGGTTTCAGGCTATTGATTCCGATAGAACTCGTTTCCCAATATTATACAGGACGTTCAAAATTCATTGTCACATTTCAAACGCAGATTACTTTGTTATTTTAAATAGAACACCCTGTATTTCTTCATTCGGAACAATACAAAATTTGATTATTTTTCATTTTATATCAAGGTTCCCTATACCTAGCTTGAATAGTTTACAAGATATTGGCATTTTCAAGTAGTAGTTATCATTTCAATGCATTCTTGAATCAAGAGAGTTGTGAAACGACATTTATTCAATTTGGTAATAGAATTCTCATTGACAGTTATCATACTTCACTTGATCGAACATTTTATTGTTATTTAGATCCATATTCATTTCAAATTCACTGTCTGACAGTTTTTCAATATGTGCTTTCCGCAAAGGTGGATTGGTAGGGGAGGACCACGAAATTGGCCAGCGAGATCGCCAGATTTGACTTGCCTTGCAGTTTTCAATAGAAAGAGTAGCTCTTTGTAGTCATCATTTCGAGCACCTAGTTTTAATTGAATACATTTGTATTTCATGTTTAGTCGAAGTTTTTCAGTTGAATAATGAAAAAATTGTCTGTTAAATGTCGGAGTATGGATCTGAATAAAAACTTCAATTCGTGAATAGTAAAAGTTCGACGAAGTGAAGTATAATAACTATCAATGAGAATTCTGTTACCAAATCAAATAAATGTCGTTTCACAGCTCTCTCGATTCAAAGAATGCATTGAAATTATAACTACTATTTGAAAATGCCAATATCTTGAAAACTATTCAAGCTAGGTATAGGGAACCCTGATATAAAATGAAAGATAATTGAATTTTGTATTGTTCCGAATGAAAAAATACAGGGTGTTCTATTTAAAATAACAAAGTAATCTGCGTTTGAAATGTGACAATGAATTTTGAACGTCCTGTATAATATTGGGAAACGAGTTCTATCGGAATCAATAGCCTGAAACCTCTTTAATGCTTGGTCAGAATTGGAAGGGATGGTTTCCATACATTCCGAATTTATTCAGTTTTCATTTTTGCAGATGTTATTAAGAATGAAATGTCGGCACTCAGAATTGTTTTTTTTTCCATAATTTTTTTTATATCTGTAGAGAATTAGTTATGATCCCAAGAGATCCTGAAAAAGTTGCAACGGTTTTACGCGTATAAAAGTATGTAGAATTCGTAACCGTTGGCATCACCTGCCCTTTCTTGCCCCCTTGGTTTAAAAACCGTACTGTTTGGAGCAGTGTTGGTGCATTCGTGCGTCAGATGACAGAGCACTCAGTTATGAAAAATTCGATTTTGGAGGCGACGACGCAGATGATGTACTTAATATAGATAATAATTCTGAAAATGAACGTTGCGATGGAAGCTCTGATAGCGATTGATCTGTATTTGAGGAAATCATGTAGTTCAGCCAAGTAAAGAATAATGTTCCCCACACATATTGTGCTTGTACTAATTCTGCAATAATAAATTTGTCCTATTTATTTCGTAATAAATTTTTCCCATTCATTTTCGTAATCAGTGACCCAAAAAACATTTATAATATGAATTTCAGCACAAACGTATTATTTTTTGAAAATAATGTCCGCCATTTTGGATCCGCCATTTTGAATTCAGATTTTTTCTTCATTTTCGTAATCAGCGACCCAAAAAACACTTATGATATGAATTCCAGTGTAAACGTACTTTTTTTTGGAAAAAATGTCCGCCATTTTGAATTTTGATTTTTTTTTTCCATTTTCGTAATCAGCGACCCAAAACACTATGAATCTGAAAATTTGAGAAAAATCCATTAACCTCTGGGGTTTTGTCCAGGAAATTGGGCTGACCACTGTGCGGAGAGGAAAAATGATTGAATTACTAAAATGGCTATTAAAAAATAAGGGGTGATCGTAGAAGGGTGAAAATTGAGGATCGTATGTATTTTTGTATGTCGTATCATAAAGAAATAGAAATTGAAAATTTTGTCTGAAAAATAAAGAAAAAAAAATAGGGGTGGACTACCCCTAACATTTAGGGGGATGAAAAATAGATGTTGGCCGATTCTCATAGATACCGGATAAGCACAAAAAATTTCATCGAAATTGGTCGAGCCGTTTCGGAGGAGTTTGGCAACGAAAACTGTGACACGAGAATTTTATATATTAGAAGATAGAGGTGAATGTAAGGATTCCGTTATTGATGAATGTGCTTCTACAGGACTCTCTATAGTCCAGATGAAACACGAGTCTCATGTGTGTGATATTCGTTTAATAGCGTTGCCAAGTATTCTGGGAGCTTATTGTTCAGTAGTTTATATATGAACATTAATGTCTTGAGAATTATATATTTTTTGACACTTAGCCAGTTTAGTTGTTCTTGAATATAGGATATGCTTACGTTTCTATTACATCCCAGTAGTAAACGCATACATCTGTTTTGAAGAATTTGTAATTTATTCAAATCATGCTCTTGGCACATGAATAGAATTGATGAACAATATTCGAAATGTGGCTTGATGATGCAATTATATATAATGTGTTTTGTGGGTTGACTTACATATTTGCTGATTCTATACATGAACCCGATTTTCTTGGATATTTTTTTGGATATATAATCAACATGTTCACTGAAATTAAGTTACTCATCTATGATTATACCCAAATATTTTATGTTGCTAACTTGTTTCAAATCATAATTGTTATATCGAACATTATTAATGATTCGTTGGTTCAGATGTTTTTTACTTTTCAATATCATATCGACACCTGATATGAATAACATTGTAACTATATTTTACTCAGTTTACAGGAGAGCACTCTGAAGATTTTCGGCTCATATTTTTCATTGTAACTTTTAATTTTTTTTTACATATCAATAACTTTCTGGAACTGTCCTTATGTTTTTTCCTCATCTTTCTACTAGTGTGAACTATTCAATTGCGAAACTAGCGGAAATACAGTTTTAGTCGAGTTACGATTACTTATATTTGAATATGTTCCCATGAAAATCATTGTAACTATACAAGACATAATTGTTTGTACATGTACATGGGTATCGACGGATGGTAGGTGATAATATGAAATGAAGCAAATACTTGTTATTTGTCTATTATTTAATGAAAATAAATGAAATTTACATTTGTGCAATTTTACAAACTACATAGTACAAACATTGCACTCTTGGGAGTTCTCAAGAGAATTGAAAAAAACTTAAAACATATTCTCACAAAAGAATAATAAACCAATGGATGAAATACTAATCTTCATCATCAGATACCTGTGAAATATTTTGAGAGTGTTTGAGATTAATGTAAAAGCATCTATATTGTTCTGGATGCACCACTAGAGCATAAACTAATTAGATCTTTATATTTTGATGTGGGTATAGGATGTAATGCTTGATATGCCAAAGGTATAGCATCGATCCATATTTGTTATTTCTGTTAGTTCTTTTGCTAATTTGCGGTTTGCATGCTAGGTCAATACAGGAGTATTTCTCAGAGATGAAATCATACTGAAAATATAATAATAATAATAATAATAATTTGTCTTTATTCATATTGCCGACTAAACATGCATTCATTACATAGAGAAATTAAAATTAAATTTGACAATATGAATGGGCGGAATTCAGTTGTCCCTATCCGGAGATAATGGCAACTGCTCTTCCATCCAACCCATAACAGCATCATTACGTATGTTCCTGGAATGTTCAAACATAATTAAGTTGAAATTACAATAATTAATCTCAGCATTTACATTAATTTTCTGTTTAACAAAGTACTCATTTGGAATGTACATCAGGAGAAAAATAGATAATTGTTTACAGTCGTTCAAATTAACTTAAAAGAAATTAATTCATGACTAAGCTAGTAAATTAGCAAAAAAAAAAGAAAAAAAAAATATCTAACCAAGTGGTAATCTGAAACACCAGAAGAACAAAAGAAAAGAAAATAAAAGGCAAATTTGTTTGATTGAAGGCAAAAGAAATTCAATGGAGACAACCAGGGGCAGAAATCATTCGATGAAGAAAATATCAAAACATTCATTCGGTACATAGCAGCAAAAATCACAATAATTTATCAAACTTACCCTCGAACAACATTTTTTTCAGCGAGTTCTTGAATTTGGTTTTATTCATGATTTTCATCGAGTCAGGAATGGCGTTATACATTTTTGTAGCATTATATACAAATGATCGCTGATAGAGTGATGTATGGTGCCTTGGAGGGTTCAGGCGGTATCTATATCTGGTATTGATTGTGTGAATATTCTCTCTAAACTGTAGCTTCTCAAATAAATATACTGGTGATTGGGATTGGATTAAGTTATGAGTAAAGCAACACAAATGTAAAATCCATCTTTGCTTCATGGTCAACCATCCGGAGTCTTTGATTTTATGAGAAATAGAATTGCGTTTTCTCACTCCGTAAATTAGGCGTGCACAAGCGTTTTGCACAAGTTGAATGCGATTTTTATCATGATTCGTTAGGCATGAATAATACACTATGTTAGCGAAATTAAAGTGGCTCAAGACTAGACTATCACATAGTATTTGTTTTGTCTTGAAGTCCAGAAGTTTTGAAATATTATAAATTAGTTTGAGATTGCAATAGGCCGTTCTCATTGTTTTTGTAACATGCTCACTGAATCTCAACTCGGAGTCCATTATTAAGCCCAAATTTCTTGCAGAATCAATGGTTTTGAGTGGTTCCGAATCAATTGTAATATTCATTTGTTCCTGTAACTGAGTTCGATGGTTCTTGTTCCCAAAATTCATCAGCTTAGATTTTAAAGGATTAATGATCAAACAGTGGTGTTTTGATGCCATTGATAAATTCTCCAGATCCTTATTGAGAAAAGTACAAGCCTCTTGTAAATTTTCATGACTAAAAGAATAATAAATTTGCGTATCGTCCGCATAATAGTGAGATTTGCAATGTGATAAATGAGTAGATAGGTTAGTTGTATACATCATAAAGAGCAATGGACCCAGGATTGAACCTTGGGGAACTCCAGTACTAAGATTTAGAGGGGCGGAATACCTGTCACGAATTTTCACAAACTGAACGCGATTAGTAAGATAATTTTTCATCATGAGCTGTGCACTATAAGGAGTGAGGTTCATCTTTACATATTTTCAAATGTTTTGACCAATAAACTTTTTGTTTGTTTTGGTCCAAGTCCCAATTTGGTATCTTTTCTGTAAGTGATTAGAAATCTAAAATATCATTTCGACTGAGTTCTTTTAAGTCATATGGTTTTCCTGTGGCTTTGGCACATCTAATGAGTGTATACCATTGCTGTGGAATGTATATGACTTGATTTTTTTTCCTTCGCTCTATAAGAGCATGCATCGAATCACCCTCAGATTGAGAGTGTCCTACTCCGAAGAAATTATGAACAATATTAATGTTAAATAGCTTAGAAGCATAGACATACATTAAAAAGATTGTTCGATCCCGGTTTTGTCCCCCACAACAATCTGCATAAAATCTAAACTCTTCTGCCCCATCATCAACTTTTTTTTATGAAATAAAATAAAGCACTGCTCAATTCATTGGGCCATTTTTTACCTGTGGTTTCATCCCATGCATAACAGTAACCCTCTGCAGATCCAATATCAAAGATAGTGAAATTGTACACTTTGAATTTCCTTTTATAATAAAATATAGATACCTCCGACTGAGGTGTTGTTAAAATTTTCTGCAAGTCATAACATGCAGTTATAATAGTACTACTTGATTTCTGGGAAGCTACCTTATCATTGTTCTTAAGTTCTCTCACAACAAATTTATTCGCAATATGTAAAGTGTACTCAATTTTTGATTTTTCTTTCTCTTCTTCGGTTGATGTTCTTTGAACTTCGCACGTTAGACACTGATCTTTTTTCGGAACGAAAAAACCGATATTGAACTCTGTATTGAATATGTGTCTATATTGTTCTCTGCTAGCTACTAAAAGATCTGGTTGAGTGTTCACCGTCCATTGTGTATATAGTGAATACAATTTGGAAAATGTTAAAGATTCGTCGAAATGAAGTCTAGACGTTCGTTTTCTTACATAGTGAGATTATTTGGCTGGAATGGATTTTATATGTTCGCGAACTGAAATTTTTATATTTTCGTCAATAGCATTTGCTCTATTTTTATGCCTACCCCGCAAATCTCCTGGTATACACCCATGTTCATGAGTATCCATTTTGTTGAACATTGTAGTCAACCACATATCGGTAATGTCAAAAGTATCTAGAAATGTCTTCTTACAAACTTGTACTCGGCCATCACCTATTTGTAGATTATATTCATATGTCCAATTTCTTCTAGATTTTTTGTTCAACCTCACCAATTTTCTCTCTGATCTGGTGACATATCTACACAAATATTCTCCTTGTTTATCGTGATCAGCCATTAACCAGAAGTTAGTAAATAAATTCAGTCTATCATCGTCAGATACTTTCGATCTATATTTTCGACGGCATTTATCATCACACCCAGGACCCAATTCTTTCTTTTTTATCAATTTTCCTTTTTTGTTTTCATACTCTTGACCTGAATTTCTTAATCTTTTCAACACATTTTCCAAACAGAAGGATCTCTTCGTCTTTTCTTTCCAGCATTTGTTTTCATTGGATACTTTCTTGTAGCTGATGATGTGCTTGGACTTTCAGTGCATGTGGAAGTCTCAGCTACAGGAGAACTTTGATTATCTGATACAATAGGAACATGATTTGTTGACTGATTTCCAGAAGATAATGCTTTGCTTCCTAAGGACTCCGGTACATTATTCAAATTCATGTCACATTGAGCGGTTACGGTATGCGCCCTTGCATTCATATCAACTTGATAAGAAGAGCCAGATGCAGAATCTAAAAAAAAGTTACCGATAATCTACAATAGGAGTTTTCCAATAAGACAAATCGACAAAAATAGATTACATGCAATTTATACATTTGTTCCCTAACCTTCTCTATTTTTCAAAATACACCAAACAATAACGAGATGTAACTCACTCCATAATTCACAAATTTGAAATGTATTGTATATACTACGGTACTCACCGACATTCGATGGCATGTACTCCGAGACATCCGGTGAAAAAGGTTCGTCCATTTCAAACTCTTCAGCAAGGTATTGCCGAGGATGATCACGCAGTTTTCTCTTGAAAAGCAGTAAATCTGCACCTGATGAAAACACAAAGGTTATGAAAGTTGAAAATTGAAAAGTCCATCAATAAAAGTAAAGTTCTAAAATCTGGCAAATACGGCCCTTATTCCTAAGAAATCACAATTGACAGATGCTAAACTAACCTCCCTCAAGAAATCGAGGCTGGGAACAATCTTCCATTGCAATGTCATTTTGATCCTCTGCAGTATTTGAGAAGTCTGCAAAAAAAATTGAAATTTAGAGGTTATACAGGGTGTTAATTAAGTATGTTAACAAACTTTAACCACGAATAGTACTCCGAAAAATAGAAAGAAAATGTCATATGAACATGGGTCCGGAAATGCTTCCTAAGGGAGCTACGCTCCTTTGCATGGGGCACCCTGAAGACGGTTTTCCCTCGATATTATCGAAACCGTTCATGACAAAATTACGAAATTAGGTGGGTTGGGTAAACTTTCGACGCAATTGTTGCAATTGTTTTTCACAGCACACTAAATATGTATGTAGACGAACATTTATTTATTTACAATAGCCTGCATCGATTCAATAATTTGCAGTTTTCTCGAAAACTGTTAGGCCTATGGAGATGTACCAAGAGACCATTTTTACGTAGAAATCTCTGAATTACCATATTCTGGAATCAAAATGTCAAAAAAATTACCATTTAGAAAATGGGGTTATTTTTACCCTTGACTCCTTCCGTATGATACGCCTGTGATTAAAATTATGAAATTCTGAATTCAGAATCAGATTCAGCGTCGAAAGTTTACCCATCCCACCTAATTTCGTAATTTTGTTATGAACGGTTTCGATAATATCGAGGGAAAACCGTCTTCAGGGTGCCCCATGCAAAGGAGCGTAGCTCCCTTAGGAAGCATTTCCGGACCCATGTTCATATGACATTTTCTTTCTATTTTTCGGAGTACTATTCGTGGTTAAAGTTTGTTAACATACTTAATTAACACCCTGTATATATACGATAACACGCCACTGCCTTTGTGCATATGTTATACTATTAGTGAATGTGAAAATTCCAAAATTTCATTAAAATTGGTGCCATCAAAAGCTGAATCTTTCTGTGAGTAAGTCCAACAGTTAACCACATAGATTGTGATAATAATTGAGACGATATATTGCTGGCCACTGCTTATTAATATTCAGCCATATCGCTGCGAACCAACCTAACCTAACAATTTTACCATATCCAACGAATAGCACTCCATAGGCGTATCGCGAGTTGCAAAATGCCGAAAAATAACGTATGCTCATGCTGTGAAGTAAAATGCATGGATAGACTATTGATGCTCCAATGTTCAATTTGCCAAAAGTTGTTCAAAAACACATGCGTTGATGTTTCACCTAGCGAAATCAGGGTTATGGCTTATAATAAGGGCTATGACTGGTCCTGTCCAGGATGTAGGGATATAAAAAACGATTTCAAGGAACTTAAGATGTTGATTCTCAACCTAATGGAGGAAATAAAAACTCTGAAAACTACCAGCAACATAACTAAGAATGGAAACCCTGAAACTGCTGACTTTGAAGAAATCGTGAATGAAGTAGCCGAACGCCAAAAGAGGAAGTGTAACCTGCTTATTTTTGGAGTCGATGAACCTGATCAAAACGAGGCAGCTGTCACTAGACTCAACTTCGACAAAGCAAAAGTTGAAGAGGTGTTAAACGTAGTAAACCCAGACGTTGATGCTAATATTGTAAAACCTATAAGATTGGGTAAATTCTTAGATGGTAAAAATCGTCCCATAAAAATCACCTTGTACGATGAACTTCAAGTATCTACTGCTATTAGAAATGCCAGGAAAATTAAAAACAACAGGTCCTTAACCAACATATCTATTTCTTTCGATAGAACACCGAAACAAATAAACCACTACCGAAAGTTAAGAGCCGAACTACTCAAACAACAAGAGAGGAATTGCAGAAAATTTGAAAATTAAATATGTAAATAATGTTCCGAAAATAGTGAACATATCGGAAAACTAAAGAAGCCCAACAGGAATTTCCTCATTTGCAGTTATCAGAATGTTCGTGGGTTGAATACCAAGGTGAACGAACTTTATCAAGCAACTACAATGTGTGAATTTGATATTATAGCCTTCACAGAAACATGGCTTCAGGACGATGTCAGAAACGAAGAAATAATATCCGGAAATTATGATGTATACCGTTCCGACAGAAAAATCCATCTAACACATCAATCGCGGGGAGGGGGAGTACTACTAGCCTGTAGATCTTATATTAAGTCAGAAAAAATCGCACTACCTCAGTTTGATGAATTCTTCTCTATTGATGTTCTCTGTTGCAATTGTTCTGTTAATTTTCGCTCCTTGTATTTGTTTGTAGTATATGTACCCCCTAGTGTTAGCATTGACATTCTTGAAGCATTTTTTGATACATTTGAAGAACTTAACTTTATTCTGGCTGAAACTCTAATTGTCTTAGGGGATTTCAACTGCCCAACTATATTTCGAATAACATTAATGACTTGAAGACATCAACTTTGCAAGCGTTTCAATCTTACTTTGACTTGCAACAATTCAATCATATCCCGAACTCAGATAACCGCTACCTGGACCTTGTCCTTTCGAATGTCGAACTTAATATCTTCAGAGATGATAGTCCGCTGATAAAAGAAGATCGATACCACCCTGCACTTTTTATAGAAGTAAATGTAGCTTTTAATAAAGATTCCCAATTTGTTAGTGCCAATGTAGGTAACTACAACTTTCAGAAGGCGGATTTTATTGGTCTGTATAATACTTTGTCGACCACTGATTGGTATACTGCAAACAACTGCAATTCATTAGATGCTACGGTAGATATATTTTATGAAAAATTGTAACAAATTTTAGACTCCCACGTACCGCGATACAAATCCTTCAAATATAAATATCCAAAATGGTATACTCGTGAAATTATTGAAAACATCAAACTCAAATCACATAATTACCATAAGTATAAAAGAACACAATCTAACTACCATCTCCAAGAATTCAAACGCCTTAGATCCGAAATTAAATTGAAAATAAGCATAGCGTACGAAACCTATCTAACAAATGTGCAGCAATCTATAGAATCCGATACGAACAACTTCTGGTCATATTTTCACTCGAAGCATCAGTCCAGTAGAATTCCTGGAAGGATGAGTTACAATGACTCGGAGTGTGATAGGCCTCGTGACATTGTTAACATGTTTGCTAACTTCTTCCACAGCGTTTTTACAGTTTCCAATGCCAATCATGAGGAGCCTTTGTATAATGTCTGTGGCGATTGTATCCACATATCTGAGGTTCGAATCTCTGAGGTTGAGGCGGGACTGTGCAAACTAAAAAATAAGAAAACCACGGGGCCGGATCAAATTCCGTCATATATTGTAAGAGATTGTAGATACGTTCTTGCGGAACCACTATGTAAAATCTTCAATTTAGCTATCAAAGCTAAAGTATTTCCAGAGAGGTGGAAGCGTGCAAAGGTTTGTCCCATATTTAAGTCTGGTGATAAATACCAAGTCAATAATTACCGCCCAATCAGTTCAATATCTAACTTTGCTAAGAAATAGTCTTGTACGGACGTATCTGCCCTGCGATTCAACACTCTTTATCCGATAATCAACACGGTTTTATGGCTAAACGATCCACGGTAACCAATCTAACGGTCTTCACTCAATATTTATCAAAGGAATTGGATAACCGAGGTCAGGTTGATGTAATTTACACGTATTTCTCCAAGGCCTTTGATCGAATAGATCATGAACTCATGATTCTCAAACTAAAAAGGTTCGGATTTTCAGACGCTTTAACTGAATTCTTTAGGTCATATCTGTTTCAACGTGAACAATATGTCGAGTATAGTGGTTATAGATCAGAAAAATACATAGCTGCCTCTGGAGTACCCCAAGGGTCTAATTTAGGACACTTACTATTCATTATGTTTATTAATGACTTGTGTAATCAAATTCAATGTAATAAACTAGTTTTTGCTGACGACGTTAAACTCTATACCAAAATTTATTCCACCAGTGATACTAGAAAACTCCAGTGTCAAATCAATATATTGAATGACTGGTGCTCCGCCAATAACCTCAACCCTAGTAAATGCAAGATAATGACATATGCACGAAAACAACACCTGTTTGAATTCGAATATAAAATCGGTGATACTGTGCTGGAACATGTCAGAACAATGAAGGATCTGGGAGTTATTTCTGACACAGAACTCTGTTTTAATACCCATATTACCAGAAAAATCTCTGAATCCAAAAAAATGTTAGGTTTTATTGTTCGAAACTGTAAAAACTTCACGAATGTTCGTGCACTAAAAACTCTGTACTACGCATATGTACGATCCAAATTGGAGTATGCAAGTTTGATATGGAGTCCATTTTACCAGTATCAGATTTCGGCTTTGGAAAATGTTCAAAGAAGATTTTTAAAATATTTGTATTTCAAGGATTCCGGTACATATCCACAACGCGGTATAGATAACAATATTCTGCTGAATAACTTTGACATAAACAGCTTAGAAATGCGTAGATTTTTAACATCAGTAAAATTCATATGTAAACTTTTCCACAATAAGATCAATTGTCCGGATATAATATCACAAATTGAAATCAATGTACCGCGTTTGGCATCACGACGGACTACAGCTTTTTATCTGAAATGTGCTAATACAAATGTTATGTTGAAATCTCCAATTAATTATATGTGCTCTAATTTTAATAGAATTTCTACAGACTTTGACAATATCAATAAACTATACTCTTGTGTTAGACAGCTTTATGCAACATAAATGTAGTAGGTATATTATATTTAGTTACTTTTGTTCAGATGCTTCTGTTTCTTTTGTTTTTTATCAACTTCTTCATTTATATATCTCCTTCAATGCGTTTGTAGAACTTTTCAACACGATTCTGCTGTTATTGAATGGAATTTTCTTTATTTTTTTATCTTCCATAGTTGTAATGAATGGATGTATATTTTGTAATTTTGTAGGTGTATATATAATCTTACTTAAACTGTGTAATTAGGTCCTGTAATTGGGTTTCGACCTGTTGGGCTAATAAAATTGTTTTTTTTTTTTTTACAAAAATTATAATTCACGTACTTTCACTCGTATCATTTTCCTGGAGAGCCAATTGTAGTAGTCGTTTTCCACGATTCATTGTTCCTACTGATGTGAAGATAAAAATGTTTCAAAAAGTACACAAAACACGTACAAACACTTCTCTATCGAAATACGCACTGAACGCAGTAAACAAAAACCACAGGTTGGTACATGTCAGCACATCAAAATGAGTTATAGTAACATTGTAAGAACACTATACCATTTTATTCAATGATCTACATCCCATTATGATATCATCTCTCAGATATAAAAGCACAGTAAATCAACTTACAATGTTATTTTTCCAAACTAATGAAAAATTGTATAATTGTATCACAACTTACAATATATTCATTTTGACTCAAACAAGAAAGTTTTTGAGAAAAACATTGTATATTACTTTACAATGTTTCAATGAATAAAAACCCGATTAGTTGGTTATAGGTACATAATTCCTATGAATTGTTGCAAATGCAAATTGTCTATAGATGATGAAAACTATTTTGAATGCGACTCCTGTAGGAGACCAATTCACAATCAATTTGCCTGCACCGAACTCTCAGCATCTGAAATGAAATGTATGTCACTAAAAAAACGCGTATTAAGACTTCTTTGCAAAGACTGCAGCAGCGGGCTCCTTCAAGTTCCTGCAATACTACAGTCAATTGAAGCACTGAAAGCGGAAATTAAAACAATTAAACAAAGCATGCCTCCGCCTAATAACATCGCACCCACAGCTCCTGCCTTCAATCTTAACGAAATGATGGCAGAAATATCAGAGCGTGAATCAAGAAAAAAAAATATTATGATCTTCGGGCTGCCAGAAGATGCCAACACTGAGGACAAAACCACAGCTCTGGAAGCACTGAACGCATTAAATCGTGACGTTGTCCACCAGACCATTGTTAAAGTATTTAGAGTAGGCCAATCAACAAACCATTTTAATAACCCGCCAAGACCAAGACCCCTGAAAATTGTCCTACAAACAGCAGAAGATGCAATGACAATTATACGGAGAGCCAAAAAATTAGAGACATTGCTAAATTCAGCAGAATCACAATTACATCGGACAAAACTCCAGCCCAAGCTCAGCAGTACAAAACCCTGAAACAAGAACTGTCAGAAAGACTAGCCAACGGAGAAAGCGAATTAAGAATTAAATACCTCAATGGCGAACCAAAAATTGTAAAAAACTTCAAGTGATGTCCAAACAAACCAGTAACAACACCATTCTCTGCTTTTACCAAAACGTTCGAGGCCTCAACACAAAAACTCACGACTTTTACACATCGGCGGTTGCCTCTGAGTTCCACATAGTCGCCATCACCGAAACCTGGATCCAACCAAACATCTCTAATGGTGAACTGTTCGACGACAACTATCAAGTATTCCGCAGTGATCGCAACCTCGATGCCAATGCAGTAACCCGCGGGGGTGGTGTGCTTCTTGGTGTAAGAACTGATTGTGCAGCAGCAGAGATTGACCTAACCCAACACCGAGCCAACTTCAGCGGCATCGACGTGATAGGATGCAAAGTGTTGTATAAACACAAACTTTTTTATATATTCACTACCTATATTCCTCCCAATACTAACCATCAACAGATCCAAAATCTATTAGATTTACTTGAAACCCTAGACTATTTGTATGATAACAGATTGCTAATATTAGGAGATTTTAACTTACCTAACTTTATCAACGTGGATGACATAACCATTGCAAACAACCCGAATCTGATTAGTGTTCAACGTTTCATGGAAGTTTTCGATCTAAAACAACACAACTCGATAACAAACAGCTCAGGACGTCTACTTGATTTAGTGTTTTCAAATACGGAATGTCAAGTATCCCGAGATGAAGTTCCATTTGTTGCAGAAGACTCATATCACCCACCATTGATGGTAACTATAACACTATCCTTACCCTCTCAAAATTTCACTTACAATATCAATGAAAGTAGCTACGATTTTCGCCGTGCAGACTTCCCATTACTTTATTCTCACCTATGCAATATTGACTGGACGTTCTTAAATTCATACACAGATCCAAATCTCGCCCTTCAAGACTTCTATGGAATCCTTTACTCATTGTTTGATCTATATGTACCCACCAAACTCAACTTCAATAGAAAATATCCACCTTGGTCCACAAAAAATATTATTGATCAAATAAAACAGAAAAAAAGAGTATTCGAAAGACTAAAGAAAACAAATTCAGAGGAAGACCGTCAACTATTCAAAAATTTAAGAAAAAACATTAAAACTAAAATTAACTCCGCTTACAAACAATACATTCAAAATTCCGAAAACTCAATAAACACAGATCCCTCAACCTTTTGGACATTCATTCACACAAAAAAGGGCACCTCTAGAATCCCTGGAATCTTGCATTACAATGATATTGAACTCAGTACTCCCCAAACAATAGTAAATGGCTTTGCAGACTTCTTTAAAAGTGTATACACACCACCAACAAACAATTACATCTCCGATGAATCCTCGATTGACAATCCTCTAATCTCTTTGAAAATGTTCAATGAAAACGAAGTACTAACGGCCCTGAAGAGATTAAAGCCAAAACAAACAAGCGGTATTGATAAAATTCCCAGCTACTTGGTTAGGGACTGTGCTTATGTATTTTCTAAGCCTCTCCAACTTATTTTCAACCTCGCACTTAAAGCAAACTCATTCCCAGATGCATGGAAATTATCTATCATTTGCCCCATCTTCAAATCAGGATTGATAAACAATATAACCAACTACAGACCGATATCACTAATACCCAACTTTGCGAAGGCTTTCGAAATAGGAATTTATAATCAAATATTTCCACTTGTCAAAAACATTATAAGGACCGAACAACATGGATTCATTACGAAAAGATCAACAGTCACAAACTCAATGTGCTTCACGCAAACAATAAGCAGTGCTATGGATCGTCAACTGCAAGTCGACACAATCTACACAGATTTTTCGAAGGCCTTCGACAAGATGGACCATACTATCCTGTTAGCAAAACTTAATCAATTCGGATTTGATAAGAATCTGCTCGACTTACTAAAATCCTATTTAACAAACCGAGTGCAAGTTGTCCAATATAGAGGATATAAATCATATGAATTCAATGCTCCTAGTGGAGCTCCACAAGGAAGCAACCTTGCACCACTCTTATTTTCACTCTTTATCAACGATATATGCGTCAACATAAGCAGCAGTTTGCTTCTCTTTGCGGACGATCTTAAGCTATACAAAATCATAAAAAACCCAGAAGATTGTAACATCCTTCAAAGCGATATTGATTCACTGCATGAATGGTGTCTACACAATAAATTATACCTCAATATCCAAAAATGCAAATTCGCAACATTCACACTAAAAAATAACCCAATTCAATTCAATTATTCAATAAACAATATTCAACTAGACTGTGACTACCAAACAAAGGATCTCGGAATAGAATTTGACCCCAAACTAAACTTTACTTTTCACATTAACAAAATTACATCATCGGCAAAAAAATGCTCGGTTTCATCTATAGAAATTGCAAAGACTTCACCAATAAACAATGCTACTTGTCTTTATATACCTCATATGTACGAACACGGCTTGAATATGGTTGCCTAATCTGGGCTCCATATTATGAAACACAAGTACATCAACTTGAGTCAATTCAACGCGCTTTCATGAAATACATGGCATACAAACTGGACGGACTCTATCCTGAACAAGGTATCAATAATGACATTCTACTTAACAGATTCAACCTGTCATCACTCAATGATCGGAGAACTTACCACTCATGTATATTTATTTATAAACTTGTAAACTATCAGATAGACTGTCCTGAGCTGTTATCACAGTTGAATTTCTACGTACCCCGCATTAACAGCAGAAATGCATATTTTTTCTACCTTCCTACACCCAGAACAAATGTTTTTGCCAAATCACCAATATATGCAATGTGTAACAAATTCAACAAGATTGGTGAAGAAACGGATTTATTTAATCAACCTATGAATTCTTTCAAAACAAAAATAAAGGAAATTCTATATAATAAAAACAGTGAGTGATGTACACATTAACCACTAGAATTGTTAACTCTTAGATAAATACTTAATATAAATAACATATAGCCGACCTTCCACATATGCAATATAGATTTTGATATTACACTGTATGTATTTCCATTTCTAAATATTTTAGCTAATACCAGCTATTGCTCATAACTGTAACTACTATGTATTGCTGTCCTGTAATTGGGGCTCGACCCTGTTTGGACAATAAACGTCTTTTTTTTTTTTTTTTTTTTTTTTTATAATTCCAATATTTTTTCTAGACAAGGTAGTGTATTAATCGGTCTATGTTCTTCGATCTTGCCTGCATTTGGAACCTTCTGAACAGGTATAACTGTAGAGATTTTCAAATTTGATGGAAAGTAGCCGTTACCTAAGGATGTATTTATACAATGCAATAATGGATATCCAATAACATCAAATGTGCTTTTTATTAATTTAAAATCAATTTCATCTTCTTGAAACTTATTTTGTTGTTTGAAAATCAACTGTCTCAGCTCAGCTATTGTTACATTCGTAAATTTGTTGAAAACTTTTACAGGGTCAATTGCTTTATTTTCGAATAAAGCAGTCTCGCACACAACATATTCATCATTGGGCAGTAATTTGATAATATCCGTGATACTCGAAATGAAATAATCATTAAAAATATTCTCAATATTAATTTTGTACCTCTATGCCATTCACTGTGCTACTTGTAATGTAAGGTATATTTTTTGTGCTGACTAAAGTTTTTAATGTTTTCCACATTAGTTTTGGGTTATTCTTCACGTTATCAATTTTATTTTCATAATATTGCTTTCTTACAATTCTCATATTTTTCACAACGCTGTTACGTTTCCCAGTGTACAGCCGCCAATTTGCCTGGGTGTTGTTAATTTTAAATATATTGTAAGCCAAATTACGTTCTTCAATAGCATATTTTATGGTTTCATTAAACCATTCCTTGGATTCTCTAATAAATCTGGATTGAAGAGGAAAGAGACTATCTACAGTCTTTTTTATGTTGGATTCAAAATCATAGTAAACCATATCCGTATCTACAGAACTATATTTCCAATTTTTTCCAATTAGAGCAGTAGCTAAGCTGTTATAGTCGATTTTTCGAAAAGTTTGATTCACATAAATTTCATCTTGGTGTGCATTAATGTTTATACTTAATGTTTCATGGTCAGTAATTTTTGGAGTTATACTTCTTACTTCCACATCAAAATTGTTAGAAAAAACAAGATCAATCGTACTCTTGCTAAAATGTGTGATTCTAGTGTGAAAAGTGACAAATTGTTTGAAACCAAATAATGAGCAGAATTGCTTAATTTTTTTAGTATAAGTATCATTAGCATTATCCCATCTGATGTTCATGTCTCCTAAAAATATATAATTTCGACTAAAGTTCACTTCGCTCAACATCCCACATACCATATTTGCTTATTAATTATTACTGAAAGGTACAGAAACCAATAATTTGTATGAAGAAATTCATTTTTTTCTATGTTGAATTTCATATCACATCTAATATAAATGACTACCCCACCAGTATGTCTACTTTGCGAGTTACATCTAATAGTAATATTATTATTTATAACTATTTCACTATCTAATATGTCGTCAGTGACTCTAGTTTCCGTTAAACATACTAAAATCGGTTTCGTTTCACATACTAACTGATGTATCTCATCAAAGTGTGCTAAAAGACTTTCACTATTAATACAGAGCATATTATTTTTGAAACATTGGCTGGTTTTCGGAATACTGTCCCGATTATTTGAGATTATCCGCTGGTTTCTGCCTCCGTAGAAGTTCGCCGTAAAAAACGAGTGTCATAACGATTTATTCCAACATATTCAGGCCAAATTTTCGGATTCGAGAATTCCTTCACATTATTTGCAGGAACAGATACCTTGAAGGAATTATAAATATTCGGAAATTTTGATGTCATTTTTTCGCAAGTTATTTTCGAAAAATCGGCGGAAGACTTTTTAAAAACTTTTATTGACTTTACTGTTACAATGTTAGAATAAAATCTGTTGGAAAAATGAAATACAGACATATTTATAAGCTTTGTGGAAATATAATAGGTAGTCGTAATTTGAAGATGCTGACATCGCTAGTTTCCGGGAATCGGTCATTGCTCATCATGTTAGTACCGTGGGACCGTCGGATATAACTCCTCCCCCCTTAAACGGCGGCTTCGGGCTGGAATAGGACCGAAGGCGATCGGGTTGATTGACAACCATCGATCTTGACTTGGACTTCTGTAGCTTTCGGTGACTTCTTTCTTGCCAGGATTTTTCTGATGACGAAATAGGATACTATAATTGGGATTGCGGCTACTATAGTCCAGAACATCCAGTTGGTGGTTTGATTTGCCTCGACATCATCGATTGATAGTTGATTGGTGGCTTCGATCTGTTGTCGGAGCCGGTGAATCTCTTCCAATGGAATGTTTTCGATTCGAAGTGGTTTTCTCTGAACAATTTCCATGTGTATGCTGCCATTTTTAATCTTCGGTGATACGAAGGGACTTCCCAGGGTTGTGGGTTGGTTGTTCTCGAATTTGATTGATTTGTACTCGATGCTGCAATTCTTCGGAATTTGTATCAGATTGCTGCCTTGCATGGTGATAAGTTCCTCTTCGGGACATTGAGTTCTGATTCTTATTTCTTCCTGACTGATGATGAGTAGATATTCATCATTGATTTTATTAAACATCAACAATGGAGTTCGTATTGGTGTAGGTGAACAGCGGGATTGTTTGTCTTGGATAAGGGCTGAAATACAGTGTTCAGCAGGATTCATCTTTAATGTTTCTTGTTCGCACAGGTATATGTCTTCGACTTTCGGGCAGATATGGTCCATGTATTGATAAGAGTCTCGTTCGAGAGCCAGATAAGGATTGTTTGGGATAATCATTGTTTGGTTATTGATTGGAATTGGGAATAAATGGAAATATTGAAAGGTTTTTGGATGAATTGATGTTATTTCTATGGCAAAAATAATGGCATCCTTAGTAAAATAGCATTTGATATGAATAATAGAATACCAAGAATGAAAATTAATGTTAAGTTTTTAGGATCATTATGATATTTTAGTTCGATCAATATATTTTTCAAGTTTTGATATGGTAATATATCAGGATGAACGATATGAAGTTTGGCAAAAGTGATTGCATTTTCTAAGTTATCTAAAAATGTAACAAATTGGTTTGCGTTTATGAAGATTTGATTTTTTAGATTCGAATAAACTGCATATTTTCCGAATTGATCTGAAATGTGTTCTGTGAATGCTTTATTTTCTGAAATATACTTGGAAATCTTCTCTTGATTATCAGTGATTATTTTTATATCTTTTGAATATTGTCCAATTATTTGTTTCGAAAGGGATATCTGAATATTGACGTCCCTAACAATTTTTTGTTGATTTTCTTTCAATGTCGTAATAGCATGATCAAATTTTTCACCGTCATTTGAATCGAGTGTACCAAAGAGGAATTTGTGTATAGTTCCTCCAGCATTTATCAATCCTCTTTTCTGTCTCGATAACTCTGGGTTGTATATATTATTGAATTTATTCGTAATTTCCGTTATAATGGGTTCTAAGGTTTCATAGGTATTTTTTGTTATAGAGATATTTTGATTGATTATTCCAAAAATATGCTAAATTATGATAGCTTTCAATTAATTTTTCGATTTCGTCTCTAACAACGTTTAGATCGATTTCATTGATGAAAATGTGTTTATTAACAATAATTTTGGCTTTTCCTAATTTGAAAGGGAGAATACCAGGGGAATTTGATAATTATTTTATCTTAATCTCGAGTGTTTGGACCATTAGTAGGGTTGTTAGTTGAAGGAGTATCAATCTCATCTTCATCTTGAGCCTGTAACAAAACGGGTTTTCTTAATTCTTTTATATGTACGAATTCTGATTTTCCCTTCTTGTTTTTGATTTCTACTTTATTATTCTCTAACATTTTTATTAATGTATATGGACCTAGGGTATGAACACCATTTGTAGCCATGTTAAGGCATTTTCCTGAATTATTATATTATCAAAATATAACACCTAACCCTACGACTTTGTCAGTAGTCACATATATACTATTACATTGTTATCAATCAGTAGCTTTTTGGCTTGAAACCTGAACTGAAAGGTTTCTTTCCTTGTAATTTTTCAGATTTTGTGTGAATAAATACAGATTTTATTCCATTTTTGGCCAGATTGTTCCTAATGTGGTTTTTGAAGGGCCAATTTTTGGTCATATAGTAAACTCAGATTGTTTTCAATTAGCTTTCATGAAACTTCAATGAGGAGAAGTAGAGAAAGCTATAATAAGCTGATAATTTATAAGTAAACATGTTTTTTATTTTGGAATATAGCAAAAAATACAAAATAATGATACATTCTAAAGAAAATCTAGATCATTTCAGTCCATTCCATTTGAGTTATTATTATTATATTAATAATTATTGAAAACTGCGATATTTATTGATTTCTTCAACAGAAAACCTCTTGAATTTTTCTTGACTGGTGGTTTAATTTCTTCCATTACCTCTATCTTACCGTACCATATCTCATCCTAATTTTCTGGCCATTTCCAATCATTGCCATAGCTTTCCATTGTACTGATAAGAAATTGGTTATTATTCTCATCAGTAATTTTTCGTATTTCACAATGACGTATCTTGAACTTTTGAGCTCATGGATGTCACGAGAATTTTCCTTGGATGTTGTAGGTGAATTTCTGTCCTGCTCTTCCACGGGATTTTTTTCTGGATCATAACTGACCTCTATTATAATAGATTTATCCTCCACCAGTAGTTTTTCTTTTTCGGGTGGTTTCTCAGAATTCGTCATAACGTTTTCATTAGGAATTTTTGTTTTCCTAGTTTCTTTCGATCTTGAGTTAGTTGTTTTACACCTTTTTTTTGCTTCTCTATCTTGTCTCTTTCTTGCTTTCTTTTCTTTGTCGAGTTCTTTCTCTAGTTCTTTTGCCTCGGCAAGTTCCAACCATTTATTAGATGTAAGCACAGACGGTAAGATTTTACGTTTTCTTTCATTTTTTGAAATGTTCTCTTCGCTAGGATAGATCAGAATATTACTTAAAATGTCTATGGGTTTTTTCTTTGGCGTATAAAGAATAGTAGTATCCATAGGTGAAGTTGTGGAGTTCAGAGTAGAAGGAGAGGTGATGAACTTATTGAGGAGGCTACTGTTATCCAGAATATTTATTGATTCTGTCAATGTTTCAGATTTTTTTTTCTAATTCTTGTTCTATTAATATATCTGTACTTTGGTCCAATAAATTGTTTTCTTCCTCAATGGAAGAATCATTATACTCCGGAAAGTCAAATTCTATAACGTCGGGGATAGATTGAGCTGACTCTATCACATTATCATCAATGTCGAGAGTAACTGGGTCTATGATACAATTATCGGAAAATACCCGAATTGGTAACTTACTTTCGGAGTTAGGTTCTTGATTGTTACTATCGAAACAGGTGTTTAATAACCCATCTTCATTTTGAAACTGTACCCACATATCGTATAATGATTTATCTAGAGGAATATATGTAGATTGTTTAAACTGTCTCAAGATGTCAGGATGGATTTTAGATTTCAAATATTGTAGATGTGTAAGACGAAATTTGGTTTTACAAGATACAACCTTCGGTTTCTCTTCGAGAGTAATTTTAGAATAATCGACGCCACATGTTCTGAAGCCATTTCGTAATGACATACTGAAATCGGTTTCATCCATAATTTTTTTAAGGATTTGTGTTATATCATGCTTCTTTACATCTCTGCCATTATGAAATCTGAACATTTTCACTGCGGTTTTCCATTTGCTTCTCAATGGAAAAAAAACTTACATCTAGAGGTTGAAGGATGTGTGTTGTATTTGGGTGCAAACAAACAACAATTATTTTGTTTTCGATACACAACCGACTCAAAGGCAAACTCCGATGTGAGGAATGGCCATCCAAGAAGATTATGATCGGCAGCCCGATATCATTTTTATGGATAAAAGGGATCAATACGTTTGAAAAATATTCGTAGAAACACTTGGATGTCATCCATCCTTTAGGTGATTTTCCCACACCCCAGTCTTCTGGAACATTCTTGAAAATTCTTTCTGGTAGACGATCATACTTGAAAAGCGTAAGAGGTGGTGCCATTTTCCCTAGAGCATTCGCCGTTATCAACGTAGTTACGTTTTCTTTATCGGAAGAGGAGGAAGTATTATATACTGGAAGACCTTTTTCGGCTAAAATAAGCCCAACTTTTGGACATAGGTAGAATGATGTCTCATCCATGTTCCAGACTCTTGCAGGATCCTCTAAAACACGTTTTCCATCACCTAGTAGATCAAGAGTTTCTTTGAACCAATTTCTGATTTTTTCTTCTGTGATTAATGCCCTAGCTCCATTAATATACTCAGACTGTTTCAAAGAAATTTCTGGATGTCTACGCATGAACAACTTGAACCATTTTCTTCCGGGAGTATTCGCCTTGAATGGAGTTTTCAGTTGGCTCTCTTCGACTAATTTTTTTATTGAAAAATAGAGTCCTTCCCGACATATTGGAAATCCCATTTTTGCTATGGTTTTTATCCACTGTTCCAGTTGATCTTCTATTATTTTTCCTAAGACTGGGCTTCTTCCGACTTTTCCTGTTGTTTCAGGAGCCTTTCCACTCAATTTATTACGGATTGTCGAACGAGGTACTTCATACAAATTACATGCTGTGCTCACTTTCATTCCACTCCGAATGGCTTCCAGTGCATTCTTTATTTGTTCAGGTTCATATTGGAAAAATTTTCTTTTACATCTTTGTCGCACATTATTTTTCTTGGTTTCCGTTATTTGTTTCCGTTCATTATTTCGAGCCATAATCTGTAATGGGTTGAACTAATAATTTATTTATTTATTTATTTATTTATTTATACACGGGCAAGCCCAATTCGGATAAAAGTATTACAGTGCTATATAGTAGTCAATACAATATAGTGGATTGAAAGTAAATTATGTGAATAATACAGATTCAAAATAGAAATATTAAGAAAAATTCGCAATGTATAACAATATGAACTAATCTCATTCTTGCAGGCCAAGCAACAGTAAACACAATACAAAAGCACAGGCTGAAAGTATTAAATAGCTAGGTCAAGGATATGGTTTTTGAAGCGGGAAACTGATATATTAAATATTAGATAGCAAGGTTAAGAATATGGTTTTTGAAGCGAGGAACTGATATGTTAAAGATTTGAAGGTTGTTCAAGGAGTTGGCTAATCGAAGAGATCTGGGGATAAAGCTGTAGTATGAGTAGTTGAATCTATGAAATGCGACATAAAAGGTTTGTACCTGTCTAGTTGCACGACAGGGAACAAGTAGGGATATTTTGGAGAGAAGCTCCGGGCTGTTACATAGTCCATTGACAATCTTAAATAGAAATATTAGGTCTCTTTGTTTCCTGCGTACCTCAAGGGAAGGTATGTTCAATATGCGTTCCAATACAGCATAGTCGTGGTATGCATGCATCTTGAAGGCTATATATCTAAGAAAATTGTGCTGAACAGCCTCGAGTTTCATTTTATATATAGCATAATGAGGGGACCAAACTGAGGAACAGTAGTCAAGGTGAGATCTAACGAGGGAAAAGTAAAGGGATTTAATAGCAATGATGTTTGTAAAATCACAGGTGGTTCTCTTTATAAAGCCTAGCATCTTCATAGATTTCTGAGTTACAGTGGAAATATGAGATTTGTAACTAAGTGTGGAGTCTAAAATCACACCTAGATCTTTGGTTTCAATAGCAGAATGAAGGGTCAAATTATTTATACTGTAATCGAAGATGATTGGGTAGTGTGTTCGATGGAAACGAAGAATATGGCATTTGGAAGCATTCAAACACATTCCATTTTGCGTGCACCAGTTTGATAGGCAATCTATATCATTTTGTAGGTTTAGTGAATCGGCCTCATTATTGATTATTTTAAAACACTTCAAGTCGTCGGCAAATAGCAAAACTTCACTTTCTCGAAAACAGCTAATAAGATCGTTAATAAAAAGATTAAACAGCAGTGGGCCCAAAAAAAATAAAAAAATTTTACCATATATTTGAACTGAACAAATGGTCACTATTGGAACATGCATGCTCTTATAGTGACCAGTGAATCATTTCATGTGGCCAAAAATGGATCGCAATTGTACCAAAAGTAGCCAACCGGTGGTCATTATTGGTATAGATGCAATAAATTATGATCCATTTGTGGCCACCCTATCTTATATTGATTCTTAATGAAATTGAGTGTCTATAACCAGAAACAACATGAATAAATAATATAAAAAACTCATGATATACCAATATTCACAAAATATTCACTTATAATTGAAATATAGCTAAAATTCGCTCACCTGCTTGTTTACGTATATTCTTAACAGAATAGAGCAGGACGTTTATAACACGATGTCAACTTGGTGAGAGATACTTTACAGCTGAACGGTATATGTGAAAATGATGCAATTCGTACCAATAAAGTGGGAGGTCGTGTAGAGTCGATTTGTTTGCGTTTTCTAAATAGGCGGTAGATTCAAATATTATTATGATACGTTTTTCGTTCAAGTGGCTACTAATGGTGATGTGGCCAAAAATGGTGTTCATACCCTATAAATTTGTTACTCTTCTTATTTCTATTTAATGGGTTTTTCTTAAAGACATTTTGAACTAATTTAAATTCTTGATTCTCATCACCTTTGTTATTTGATTTAGAAATAATTTTTTCTTTTTTTGTTTTGAGTTTTTCCTGAACTTTTTCATATACAGGGGTTATCTTTTGTTTGTGATCCTGAACATATGCTGAAAATACCTCTTTGGGAATAAATATGTCTTCTGGGTTTCTGGAATTGGTATGTCCGAATACAAGTTCGAATGGGGTAATGCCTGTAGCATGATGTATCGAACTATTATATCCTAATATTGCATAATTGATCAAATCTTGCTCGTTAGGATATACTTCCTTCAAAATTCTCAATTGCTCTATTAGTGTAGAATGGAATCTTTCTACAATTCCGTTGGATTCATGGTGTCCTGCGGTTGTGAAATGAATTCTTATTTTATGAAGGTTTAATAATTCTTTGACAGTATTATTATTGAATTATTTGCCATTATCAAGTACTATTTTTTGTGGGGTACCAAAACAAGTGAAATATCTAACTAAGGAATTACATACTTTATTGCAGATTTTCCTTGAATATAAAAGGCTTGTCCAAATTTAGAGAAGGCATCAATTAAAGTAAGATCCGTTTTTGAGTCGTAAAAGAATGAGTCAATATGTATTAATTGAAACGGTTTTGATGGGGTTTCTGTTAGTACAAGGGGTATGTATGGATTTTTTCGAGCATACTTCGCTTTTTGGCAAATTTCACACGAATTAATATATTGTGTGATCGTCGTTTTATTGAGTAGTGAAACAGAGGTGAAAGATGTTCTAGAAATAAACAAACGATCTGAAAACTTCAAAATAATACATAACAATATTCGTAGCATATCAAATAATTTCGATGAGTTTTTAATTCTACTTGATAAAATAGATTTGTCATTTGACTGTATAATTTTACCGAAACCCGTAAAATAGCCGATATAACAATTTTCAATATTCCAGGTTACAAAACACTATACAACTTTGGGGAGTTGAATCAAAACGATGGCGTCATAATGTTTGAAAAGTCAGAAATGTATGACTCACACACGACCATCGAACTGAATAAAAGTTTTCTTCTGAGAGTCAAAATGAATGTGCATAACACCGTTTTTATAGTTAACGCTCTTTATAGATCACCGGCTACAGAGATTGAACCTTTCGTTGATGAGTTGGATACTATTTTGAAACGGAATAACGAACATTTTGATTATAACTTAGTAATAGGAGACATGAATATTGATATATTAGTGAATTCCCGTGAAAGTCAACACTACTTGGACACTATGGGTGAATATGGATATGTATCCGCGATCAATACACCGACTAGGGTACAAAAAACTCTAGCACATATTTGGACCACATTTTTATCAAAACAAAAAATCATGACTATGACACAATCCTACCAATAACCTTGGAATCATGCGTTACAG
Organism: Plagiodera versicolora; assembly: GCA_037013635.1. Classification (NCBI taxonomy): domain Eukaryota; kingdom Metazoa; phylum Arthropoda; class Insecta; order Coleoptera; family Chrysomelidae; genus Plagiodera; species Plagiodera versicolora. The sequence goes on along the minus strand of CM072991.1, from coordinate 1,017,772 downwards.
ATCATTTCACAACCTTAGCATAAATTGTCATACCTCACGAGGATAATGCTCAAAATCATATCAAGAACTATAAGGAAGTGGATGAAAGAAAGTTCATAGTTAAGATGGAGGGTGCTGACTGGAGTGATATTATGCATTGTAATAATCTTGATCGTGGAGTGAACGAATTCTTTGATATTTAGAAGAATGTACGAGATATGTCAAACGTAAGGACATAGTGTTTTTATTATGCGAGAAAACAAGTGTGTGTGTGTGTGTGTGTGTGTGTGTGTGTGTGTGTGTGTGTGTGTGTGTGTGTGTGTGACTATGTCATAATAAGGTGAGAAATTGCTAAAATTGGAACAGAGGGTTGCTTCTTTGGCAAAGATGTCTGCTGTTTCGTTGCCTATTACGCCACAATGGCCTTTGGCCCAAAGAAAAATGATATTCACTCCTAAGTTGAGCAAAGCATGGAGATATTTTTTGATGTTACATATGTGTTCAGAGTTGTACATATTGAAAAAATTGCCTAACGATGATAGAACAGATCTAGAATCGGAAATTATGATAACATGTTTTGGGTCTTTATTTTCTACGAGCCATTTCAGTGCATATTCAATGGCTAGCATTTCCGCTGAGTAAACGGAGCAAAGATTAGGAACCTGTTCCCTGTATGGATTTTGAACCATCTGTATAAATACGAAGGTGATCAGCATAACGACTCCGAACAGATTGGAGGAGTACATTATTGTAATTGAGAATTTCATTGTAGTTTGGTAAAATGACAATTGGTTTGAGCATGATAGCGTCAAAGTTCAAGCTATAAATAGGATATTTATCGAGTGTGATAGCTGGGTTTAAATATTCCTTTGTAAGAGCATCTGCCAATAGTGAACCTTTCTTCTTTTCCCAATAATTGGTAGTAAGATTATCTATCGATAGGCGGTAGATGCTTTGAAGTAGGGGGCTACCAGAAAAGAAGCATTTTAGTTTGATTATTTTTTTGGAAGCTAGATAGCTACGTCTAATTTTAAGGGGCGGTTCTTGAGCTTCTACTAGTATTGCTTGGACTGGTGATGATTTCATAACACCCATGCTGATTCTGATAGAATTATATTGAATTTTGTCTACAGTGCGCAGATGACATTCCGCTGCCGAACCGTAAAGTGTACTCCCGTAGTCCAGTATAGATCGTATATATGCCCTATAAAACTGAAGTGCGATATTGGGATCTGCACCCCATTTGGTTTTAGTGACACATTTTAACATGTTTATGCCTTTCGCAGATTTGTTTTTGAGATGTTCGATGTGTTTATTCCATAGAAGCTTATTATCTAAAACAATACCTAGGTATTTATACTCTTTTTTTAATGGAATATCGAGTCCACACAGTTTAACGCTGGGAGCAGTATTTAGTCTGTGCGTTGTGAATACTACTATTGCGGATTTTCCAGGAGACATAACAAGACTGTGTTCACTAATCCAGTTTTTCAGGCAATACACAGTGTACTTAAGTTCTTTTATACATAGAGAATAGGAGCTCTGTTCGGTGTGAAAACAGAAATTATCCGCATACTGAATACATTTGACTGTGTTATCTAACATGTTATGAATATCTTGGATTTCTAAAAATTTCGATAATATTGGCAGATGCTCTAGATCCGATTTTCAAGGTTACCATCTTTTCCGCTAAAATGTTCAAATCAACTGAATCGTAAGCACCTTTAATATCGACAAACAAGCATGCTAAATAATTGTTATTCGTAAAGGAACATTGGATGTCAGTTACCAAATGTGAAACTGCCTCAATTGTTCCCATTCCTCTCCGAAATCCATTCTGGGTCGTTGGTAACTTTGAAAAAAATTCCAGATGCCACTCTAGCCTTGCCTTTATCAAACGTTCATATGTTTTTGTCACACAGGACATAAACGATATTGGTCGATATGATGAAGGCTGATTGGGATCTGTATAAGGTTTTTGAATAAGGGTAATTATTATTTCTTTAAGTTGCTCTAGTATTCCACCATCAATCCACCAATCATTGTAAAACTCCAAAAGTTTCGTCTTTGCATCAGAAGTGAGATTTTTTAGCATGTTGTAGCTAATCATATCTTTGCCAGGTGCACTTACACGATTTATGTTTAGAGCAGATTCTAACTCTGTATGCGAAAAAGGCTTATCAAATGAATGATTGCTGTCTGACGGAATGTCTTGTAAACTCTTGGGAACAGTATCCGGAGCAATATATTTCAGTAAGTTGTCTATTATTTCCGAGTCTAAACAGGTTCTGTTACCAATATATCTTTTGTTTGATATTTTTTTGATATAGTTCCATATTTCACTAGGTGGGGTATTTTTATTTAGGTTACTTAAGACAATTTTCCAACTCGCTTGTGTTTTTGTTTTGAAGAGAAGTTTGGTTTGGGCTTCTATATTTTTGACGTTAATGTAATTTTCCCAATTGGATGTTTGTTTATAATTAATATAAGCTTCTCTTCTTTTTGCTACCATTCTGTGACATTCCAAATCCCACCAGGGTGGATGAGGTGTGGAAGGCACGAAGGGTTGTTTAATTTCCATAGTTTTGGATGCTATGTCATCTATTGCATTCATGAAGTCATAAAAAGAATAATAGAGTTTGGAATAGAGGCCAATCAGCGGTATTTTCATTCCATTTGGTGTTTGGAAAAATTTTCTCAGGATTAAAATCAGAATTGAAGTCTATTAGTATTGGAAAGTGGTCTGAACCCATGCTGTCTTGCAGGACAGACCAATTAATTCTACCGACTAGTTGAGGATTAACGATGGAAAGATCAACTGCAGAAGGACCTTCATTTGGTCTACTGATTCGAGTAGGCGTGCCATCATTTAAAATAATTAAATTATTATTAAGTGCGTTTAAGAGTCGATTGCCACTTATGGAGTTCCTCAGTGAACCCCACAATGTATGATGACAATTGAGGTCACCACAAAAAAAGGTATCTTTTGGAAATTGTGTAAACAATTTTTCCCAGTCCTCGGTACATACATCTCTCTTTGGAGCTTTATATATCGAAACGATTGACAACTTGTATTGTTCTAGGAAAACTGCACATACTTCTATGTTTTCGTTGAAATTTTTTGTAATGTTAATTTTTTTATGAAATATATTATTTGCAACAGGTATAGCTACACCTCCTTTCCCATCGGCTCTGTTGTCCTGAATGGTGGAGAAACCACGAACTTTAATTGTTGAAGTTCTTTGCCATGTTTCGGATAGTATTAAAATATCGAATTGTTGTTGGGATAAAAAATGTAACAAATTAGGTTTGCGTTTATTGAAAGATAGCACATTCCATTGAAGGATCTCAAGTGGTCTAATATGAGGATTCATTGTCACTAAAACTTATAGTTTCTGAATTTCGGTCATCATCCATTTCTAAAATTGAGGTGACGACATCCCTAATGTTGTGTTGGTTATCTAAGGTTGAATAGTTATTTACGTTGGTTTTGTTTACAAAATTTTGTTGAATAAAATTTGAGATACTACTTATAAGTTTTTCTTTGTATAACATAAATTCATTTCTGTATGGATTAGGTAGTATACTTTTTTTTTTCTTTAACTATTTGCACTTTTTTACTTGTAGCTGGTGGAGATGAGGGAGGGGACCTGTGTTTACGGTTTCTATCTAATGGAGTTTGTATAGGTTTATGGATAAATGGCCTAGATGTGTTAGAAGATGTTGGTGGATTGGGCAAGGCCGGAAAATTTATATCATTATCTAGGAGTGAAAATTGATTATGTGTTGCGATTTTCGCATAAGATGGATTATTTACGATTTTTTCCGCGTCTTTGAATGATATATTGCGCATTGCCATTTCTTTTTTAATTTTGAATTGCTTCGTATACATTGGACAGGTTTTGGAAACTGAATTATGATCTCTAGTTTGGCAGTATAAACAAAATGAATCAGATTCCGAGCATGTGACGTCTACTTCGTGAACTTCAGAGCATGTTTTGCATCGTTGTGCTTTAGATTTACATAATTTGGAAGTATGACCATATCGGAGGCATTTGAAACATTGGACAACTGGTTGAACATAGGGTTCAACACTGAAATAGGTTAAATTAATTCTCACTTTTTCAGGTATACAATTTCCTAAGACAGTCACAATTATCATTTGCCTATCTAGCAAAATTTGTTTTCCATCCTTATCAGTGGTTTTACGTTTCATACGCTGGACACTAATTATTTTTGAGTTATCACATTCGATATTTTTTTCCAAAAAATCTTCACTGAAAAATGTATCGACCATTCGGATGATTCCTTTACGGTGGTTGAAAAAAAGTGGGTATATATGCCACTAAATTATTTTTAATCATAGCGTTATGTTGGATCAAAGCGTTAGCAGCTGAGAACGTTTTGAAAACTACTTTTACCCTGCTTACCCCTACTGATATTATGTCTTGTATATCATTTTTCAATTCCGGTATTTCCAGAAGATAGTAACCTATTTTCATAGGGAACAATCTTCCAAAATTCTTCTTCAAATGTTCTACATACACAAAGTATGGCCCTTTATCGTTATATTTATATTCATTTGTTAAATTGAAGGAACCGATGTCTTTGAATTCGTTATCATTCAGAATGTTATCATCGGGCGGCCTTCCACCGCCCGTATCTTCACCCATTTCTTACAAAGGTGTCGATAAAGAAAGAAAAGGAAATAAAAAAAGAAAAAAAATTAATGCACACTCACCAAGTTAATGTGTGATTACAATTTATAAATTAAATCAGGTACTTATCTTTTTGATGCACAGATATTTCTAGCACAGTCAGAACGCTCTCGTATACGTGTAGACAGGTTGCCTGTCGATACGGAACTCTTCAGTGGCCCAGCCCCATACAATTATGTTGCAACTGATGACCGAATATACTAGCGCATAATACATGTTGATCAGGTAGTTATTATGGAAATTCGATTTCAAAGTTGAAAAAGCAAAATATATACTATTGAGCCTTCTGCATACGGAATCAACTTGACCGTTAAAACTTAGTTTATGATCGAATTCAAGACCTAGGTATTTTGTTGACTCCGATGCAAGCATGTTTGTATCACAGATGTTCATTATAGGAATGGTTGACGATTTAAGAGGAGTAGTGAATTCTATCAAAACTGCTTTTTTGTGATATTAATAAGATGATTGATCTCACACCAATATGTAAAGTTTTCTACGACTAACTCAATTCTATCTTGTAATTTATTTACAGTTTCAGCTGTGACAATAATTGTGGTGTCGTCTGCGTTCATAAAGTGTGGAAACGCTCCATTATCTTACGATATAATTATTTTCAGAGGTAAAGCTCGGACAGGTCGATTTTGTATTCCAGTCTTCCATATTTTTTTACAAAAAAATAATTTTTCCCCCACCACCTTACAAGATATGACGTCATCGATATTTTTTTAAACTGAAAGAGTATATTTTTATATCAAAAATTGAAAGCCCATATTCTTCTGAGTTCAACCATACCACATACGTCATATCTTACACTTCAAGTTACAGTATACTGAGTATAAAAGAAACCAGTGTTCATATTTCTCAATATTCATTTAATTATTCATTTGCAATGAAAATATCATAAGAAGTAGTGAAAATAAACAAATAACAAATCTACAGCAAATGCTCGAACTGAGCTCCTTGGGTTAGTTGACAATATCCAAGACGTCTGGTGAATTCTTGGGTTACGTTTGACAACATATCTGGTGTAATTCGTTGAATTTCAGTTCGAATTCTCTCTTTGAGGTCTTCCAAACCGAGGGGTCGGTTCATGTACACTTTACTTTTTAAGTAACCCTAGAGGAAGAAGTCCATGGGAGTTAAATCTGGGGACCTAGCAGGTCATTCAATCTGTCCGCGTCGTCCAATCCAGCGATTGGGGAACGTTTCATTAAGAAAATCTCTAACTACTCGAGCATAATGTGGACCTGCTCCATCCTGATGGAACCAAATAGTAGAAACTATTCGATCAGGTTGATTGATATCTGGAAATGTCTCTGTTAAATATGGAACTACATAAGTTTGTAACATTTCCAAATAATTTCTACCCGTCACAGTACCGTCAAAAAAATATGGTCCTACAATGGTATTCCTAAGAATCCCAGCCCACACAGTGACTTTTTGGGGATATTGGGTATGAGCTTCCATCGTCCAATTGGGATTTTCTGGTGCCCAATAACGACAATTCTGCTTATTCACAGTACCGTTTGTAAAAAAAAGTTGATTCGTCCGAAAATAAGACATTAAATTCAAACCCATCGTTTTGATTACATACTTCTTGCATAATTTCACAAAACTCCATGCGCCTATCGAAGTCGTCTTCGTTAAGTTCATGTATCAGTTTAATTTTATATGGATGTAATTTGGCTGCTCTTAGAATTTTATGCACAGCACCACGACATATCTCATTGTTATCAGATAAAGTTATGATTGAACAATGAGGATTTTCTTCAATTCCAAATAATACATTCAATTGAGTATCTTCGGCAACGGTAGGTCTGCCACTCTTAGGCTTATCCCTAACATTGCCAATTTCTTTATGTAATATTTTGCTTACCGTCGATTTGCTTATTGGTTCTCGATTAGGATATTTTTCATTAAAGATTTCGCATACTTCTGCCATACTTCTTTCACGATCGCCGTAACCTAAGATCATCAGAACTTCTATTCTCTGTTTTTCTGACAGCCCCATCGTTATTTCAAATAATAGCTTTTAGGGTAATATTTTTCAGAAAGTTATTATTGCAGACTTATAAATCGATATGCTACACAACAAATCAATTTAATAATGACATATGCAATGGTAACTAAGAACATATTGTCTGATTGCTAAGGGCTTTCAGATGTTTTCATAGCTTACTACTAAGTATGGCAAATATACTCGTACTAACTACTGAGTAATTCTCAGGTTTCCATTGCAAAATAAATAATTAAATGAATGTTGGGAAATATGAACACTGGTTTCTTTTATACTCAGTATATTGTAACTTGAAGTGTAAGATATGACGTATGTGGTATGGTTGAACTCAGAAAAATATGGGCTTTCAATTTTTGATATAAAAAAATATACCCTTTCAATTTAAAAAAAATATCGATGACGTCATATCTTGTGAGGTGGTGGGGGAAAAAATTATTTTTTTGTAAAAAAAGATGGAAGACTGAAATACAAAATCGACCTGTCCGAGCTTTACCTCTGAAAATAATTATATCGTAAGATATTGGAGCGTTTCCACACTTTATGAACGCACTGTATAAACGTCCGACCGTAATTGATATGATCAGGTAGATCGTTTATATAGAGAAGGAAAAGTAGTGGACCTAGAACCCCACCCTGTGGGGTACCCATCATAATGTCGTAACAATCAGACTGCTCTCCCTCTACCTGCACCCTGAGTGATCTTCCAGTCATATAAGACTTGATCCAGCCTTGTATAGGTCCTTGTATACACATTGCTTCCAGTTTGATTGCTAAATGCGCTGATAATAAATAAATCTGTGAAACTTAGGCAATTTCCCAGTAGGTTGAAACTGGCACTGATAATCCCAGTGTTCAAGAAAGGTGACTCCTCTGACATAAACAACTATCGGCCTATTTCGCTGTTGAGTGTATTCTCTAAATTAATAGAGAAAATCATGACTAGTAGAATCAACAACTATCTCAGCAGATTTGATCTGATTACATCGTCGCAACATGGTTATAGAAGCAATTTCTCTACAGAAACCGCAGCAATTGAACTGACTATACATTAATGATGGTATAAACAACAAGGAATTCGTAATTGGCGTATTTTTCGATCTTACATGTGCTTTTGACACCTTGAATGTACATTTTGTGCAGGAAAAATTGGTTAAACTTGGAATCAGAGGTCAAGTCAATAAATGGTTGATTTCTTACCTTACTGATAGAAAATTAATAGTGAAAGTTGATGAAATTTTCTCGCCTGAAAGGGACATTTCTCTTGGAACCCCTCAAGGCAGTGTGTTGGGCCCGCTGATTTTTCTTCTATATGTGAATGAATTGCCAGAATTTATATCCCATGGACGAGTATTTATGTATGCTGATGATACATCTATTATAATCAGAGGAAGAACACTCGATGATGTCATTTCTAAAGTGAACTCCGTATTACGGGAATTCCAATCATGGTGCTACAGTAATAGACTCATTATTAATTATAAGAAAACAGTTTGCATGCTTTTTAAATCGAAATCAAACAGAGTCGATACCAATGATATTGATATCCGTATAAACAATCATCATCTCAATTTCAGTGAAGAAACAAAATTTCTAGGAGTCACAATAGACGAATGTTTGAGTTGGACTCAACATATAAATATACTGTGTCCTCGCCTAAGCACATCCAGTTTTGCAATAAGTACTTTGAAAAATGCTCTTGACCAGGCTCAACTAGTAAATGTGTATTATGCTCTATTCTATTCAAGAGTGTCATATAATATAATAGTATGGGGACAAAGTATTGATGTGTATAGAGTATTTATTTTACAAAAACGAACCATAAGAACCATTTTTGGGATGAAGCCCACAGACACCTGCAGAGATATAATGAGGACACACGAAATACTGCCAGTAGTAGGAATATATCTATATAAACTACTGTCATACATCCACTTGAACAAATGTAAAATAAAAAAGAATTCTGAAAACCATAATTACTTCACACGTAATAACACAAATTTATACACTGCTAAATGTAACCTTACCTCTTTTAAAAAATCCCCAATTTATGCAGGAAGCCACTTATAAAACAAGCTCCCAGTGGATATCATATCCACAATGACTGCGGTCGCTTTCAAAAGACATCTCAAGAAATTCCTCTGCGATAATTGTTTTTACACAATTGATGAGTACCTGAATTTCCGACCAATGAATGTATTTGCCTGAATGTATTTACCTGACGATCTAATATGTAACTATCTCGGTGTACAAATTGTATTTCATCTGATCATACTTATCATGTGCAACAAACCTGTGACGTGTTCTATCCAATTTCATGTTGGCATAAAGAATAAATATATATTCTATTCTATTCTATTGTATCAAATGCCCAAGTGAGGTAAAAGAATATTCCCGCTACCAAATTGTTTTGATTGATATTATCATATATGTACTGAACCATGTCGGCCGAAGCTGTTTCAATGGAGTGGTTTGGGCGAAAACCATGCTGACATGGTTGGTGATCAGGGCGGTCATTTGACCTGACACATGTGGCCGCTCATTGTCATGAAGCAAACAGACGCCTTTCGTTAGCATACCCCTTCGTTTGTTTTGGATGGCTTTCCGAAGTTTCTCGAGAGTCTCGCAGTAGCTTTCTGAGTTGATTGTTGCTCCTTTCGGCACGAAGTCCACTAAAAGAACCCCCTTCCGGTCCCAGAAAATGGTCACCATAACCTTCCCAGCAGACTTCTGTGTTTTGAACTTTTTGGGCTTTGGCGAGGTCGGGTGACGCCACTGTTTCGACTGTTCCCTCGTTTCCGGGGTGTATTAATGTGCCCAGGTTTCGTCTCCGGCCACTATAGAGTCGAGGAATTCTTCACCCTCTTCGTCGTAGCGACGCAGACACTCGGTGGCGCATTCCACGCGCTTTCTCTTGTGTTCCTCAGTAAGCTGCCTAGGGATCCACCTGGCAGACACCTTGCTGTAACCGAGGACCTCCGACACAATATTCTGCACGGTGAAGAAGCTGCACTCTTCATTAAGACCTTCCACTTTCTTATGAAGGGTTATTCTCCGGTTACTGAGCACCATCTCTTCGATTCGAGTTGTCAGTGAGTCCGGTAAACTCGGCTGCCCCGACCGCTGCTCATCGTGGACGTTTTCCCTGCCTTCCGAAAAATCCCGGCACCATTTCCGAACGTTTTTGACATCCATAAACTTCTCACCGTATACTTGCACTAACTGACGATGGATTTCAATCGGAGGAACCTTTTTTGCATTCAAAAAACGTATGACTGAGCGCAGTTCGCACTTGGCGGGCGAAAGCAGTTTTGCTTCCATCCTTAACGGCTGCTTTGCAGTGACCACAGATCATATATACGGATAGATGAGACACTGCAATGTTGAAGAGTGAAACCGAGTTTCAGCGCCTCTAGTTTCTTGGCTCGAAATGATTCGAAAAAGAGCGGTAAATTCAAATGTATTATGGTATTTTATACTTTCAATACATATAAATTAATGATATATGGCAAAATATTTTTTAAGATATAGGATGAAAGTGATAATATATTGTTGAATTATTTTTACACATATATACAGAAAAGATAGTATTCGCTAACCAAAGTGGGTATTTTGGGAATTGAATTCCAAGTCTTTTATCTCCATATTCAGGGAAGCTACAATGGTTAAAAATTGAAATATAACTCAGTTGTGAACTCTTGCTAGAATGAATAGGTTATTCATGATTGAAATAGCCAACAAAGTACCAAAGAATATCAAACCAAAAAACTTCAATCAGTTGAAAAATTATTTAATTATACTTTTTAATTTTTTCTCATACTTGATGTATTTTAATCAACATTTTTTGAAAACAATTGGGGCATTTTTTGGTAATATCCTTTGATATTTTCCATCTAAAAATCTATTCATTTGTGTAATGAAATTGTGCCCTCAACTGTTTTCAAAAATTTGTCGATTATACTTCTTTTTCAAAATTTCATTGTGAACACACTCTGTTAACTTGATACATCAAAATATTAATATATTAAAAATTTTTATGAAAATGTGTTTTTTATGAATTGACTTATTCAAAATCATTTGATAGTATTCAATGCTTTACACATTGAAAAAAATAATCAGATATATATTTGAGATGGCAGTTTTTGAACTTTTTCAGCTTTGTTAAATCATTAGTGAAATCATCAGCATCCTTCTTTTCTAAATATTCTTCCGCACAGGTACAGTTTTTGATTTTTTTCTTTGATTTTAAATCAAATAGCCACCAACATATTCCAGAGCTTGTTGTTCCAATGTGCCTATAGTTTGTTGCTGGGACTTGATAAGCAGGTCAAATCGATGGACTCCAATTCATCTGACTCTTCAGATATTCCCTGAATTCAAAATAATGCATTAGTTCATCATCGAAATATTTATTTATTTATTTATTTATTTATTTATTTATTTATTTATTTATTACGGGCAAGCCCATTTCAAAAATAGATTACAATGTTAAGTTGAAATTACTGAAGTTAAAACAAAATGAAATGAGACAATCAACAAAAGGATAATGTAAGCATCAATGAAACATACGAACATATATCATACAATTCAATAAGCTAAAGCACAGTATTCCGTAATTAAGGAGTTCGGTCCAAGTTGCCAACCTTATTTATTCGTGAAAAAGTCTGCCTTTTTTTTCCTCATGATTTTGCGATTTCTAGAAAGATCGTGCAATAATTAGTACACCTCAATCATTTTTTTGAGTCCTATCGTAGTTATTTTGCTGAAAAATTTTGAACTGTCATATTTAGTTACTTTTAGTTCTCTAAGGTTAGAAACTAACTCTATGGTTACAAATGCCCGCCATTTACGAATATTTGTATATCTAGAATCAAATGAATAGAATGACGAATTGTCACTATAAAAACTGTAAGAGTGATTCAAGGTATTCCGGAAATCTCAAAAAGTTGAAATTTCACCCTTTCCCCAAAATGAGTAATCCTAAAAGGTGTTTTGAATGGATAAAACGCTGTGGGAAAATTAACATTGGAAAATATCACTAAAAATACCTATATATATATAATAAACATTTTTGTTGAAGTATAGCAAGGAGTCGTTATCAAATGCTTTCGAATCAGAAATTCAAAACTCGAATTTCACAAATACTCAACAAATAATAACAGAAACAGATAATATCAATAAAGTAGAAGTAGGTACCATAGATAAAATAGAGACCGAATACCAAGTAGATAAACATGTTGATTGTGAAGAAATTTCGAATCAATCTGTGGATAGTAGAACCCAAACTTTCTCAGGACTATCTCAGAATATTTTTTCCTACGAAAATTTGTCAAGAACTTCAAATCGTTTCGAATTCTTCACAGGTATAAGTAATTGAAACTCTGTATGAATGTCTGGATGTGACTATAATGGATAAATTGAAATATCCATTTAAGAATTATGAGGAAGAATAAGGAACAATATTGATTGAGAAAAGGTTTTACATCAGAAGAATTATCATATTTTACTACAATGAGTAAATCATCCATGTCCATAATTTTCTTTACATGGATTCAATTTATGTACTACACCAGATAATTGGCATAAGGGGAAATATATTTCGAGGTGGCAGAAATATGGAAACTATTTCAAAATGTTTTTGATGCCACAGAGGTTAATTTACAAATGCCATCAAACTTCCAACAACAGGGAAACACATATTCTTCTTGTAAACATTCAAATACTGTGAAATGTTTAGTGGGTATTTGTCCAAGTGGTGCAATAACTTATGTTTCTGAAGGATTTGCAGGTTCAATTTCTGATCGAGAAGTGTTTATAACACAGGTTTATAATAATATAAAGCATGGAACCATAAGGAACTAGTTGGTGTATAACCTTAGAAATGAAAAGTAACTAAATATGACAGATCAAAAATTATTATTTATTTTCATCAAAATAACTACGATAGGACTCAAAAAAATGATTGGGGTGTACTAATTATTGCACGATCTTTCTAGAAATCGCAAAATCATGAGGAAAAAAAAGGCAGACTTTTTCACGAATAAATAAGGTTGGCAACCTAGACCGAACTCCTTAATTGAGTTTAAAAATGATGCAATGAGGTGTTGAACAATTCGAGATCATTGTGGCTGTTGGCTAATCGTAAAATTCTAGGAATGCAGCTGTTGAATGAGTGGTTTGTACGATAAAATGGTACATAAAATGTATGTTGCTGACGAGTCAAGCGGTTTTGTGCATGTAGATTGATTTTTCCTAGGAGTTCAGCAGAATTGCATTTACCGTTAATAATATTAAAAAGTAGAGTCAGGTCTCTCTGTTTCCTTCTAGTTTCCAGGGAGGACATGCTCAGTGATTGCTGTAACAACTCATAATCACAACGAACGCCTGATTTATATGCTATATATCTTAGAAAGTTATGTTGGACATTTTCGATGTTCCTGATATAAGTAATACAATGAGGAGACCAGACAGAGGAACAATATTCTAGGTGTGGACGGACCAGTGAACAATAGAGGGCTTTAATAGCAGTTGGGTCAGTGAAATCGTGGGTTGGCCTTTTGATAAACCCTAACATTTTCATGGCTTTATGGATAGCCGTAGGTATATGCTGATTGAAACTTAAGGTGCGATCAAGAATAACTCCAAGGTCTTTTATTTGATTAACAGACTCCAAGACATGTCCATTTAAGGTGTAATCGAAAGTGGTAGTAGGTATTTGGGATCGATAGAAGCGCATTACATAGCAAGTCCATGCCATTTAAAGAGCACCAGTTTGATAGATTATCAAGGTCTGACTGAAGCCTGTGGGCATCCAAAGAAGTTCTAATATTCAGGAAAAGTTTTAAATCATCTGCAAAAAGTAGTGCTTTGGCGTGATGGAAGCAATGAATGATGTCGTTGATAAATAAATTGAACAATAAGGGGCCGAGGTGTGACCCCTGAGGAACACCTGAGGTAACTTCGAATAGTTTGGAGTAGTGGAGATTAGCTCTAACCATTTGAGTTCTATTCATAAGATAGCTACTGATCCATTCCAGTAGTACCCCACCAATACCGTATCCGTTGAGCCTTTGAAGTAAGAGATTATGGTTGACCCTGTCAAACGCCTTGGAGAAGTCAGTGTACACAGAATCAATCTGGCAACCCCTCTCCAAAGAATCCGACAGGAAGTGTGAATATGTAACTAGATTTAATTCAGTCGATTTCCCAGCACAAAAGCCATGTTGTTGTTTAGTAATGATGCCTGCGCAATCTTGGGTAAGGTTATCTGTTATAATGTTCTCAAATATCTTGGGAATTGTGCTGAGAATAGATATCGGTCGGTAATTTCTAACGTCTGACTTATTACCTGATTTGTATACAGGGGTGACATATGATAGTTTCCAGTAATCTGGGAACTCACCTGTCTGGATAGATTTATTGAAAATATGAAAAAGAGGGCGAGACAAAACGAAGCTACAATTTCTGAGTAGGATAGGTGGAAAAATGTCAGGACCTGGGCCTTTCTTAATGTCAAGATTGGATAATTTCTCGTAAATGTTTGAGATTGAAATGTGGTAAGAGGAGACTTTAAGTTTTGATTCAATTTCAATATCATTCAAATTGAGATTAAGATTTTGAGTTTTGTAGACAGAAGAGAAATGCTTGGCAAACAGATCAGGCACTTCACTACTACAGGAGGCAAACGAGTTGCCAAGGTTCATATTATCAGGTATGGTGTTGTTACATCTTTTAGTCCTAACAAAGTTCCAAAAGAATTTAACATCACTTTTGACAGAGGTTTCGACCGAATGAATATAATTTGAATAGCATTCTCTAGATATAATCTTGCATTGTGATCTCAACTGTGTAAAAATTTCATAGTTTTGGGGAGTTCTATTTTGTTTATAGATCTTATGTGCAACCCTTTTATCGCTAACCAAGGTTCTAAGCTGAGAAGAATACCAATGTGGGAATCTGCTAATGGCAGATTTCTTTAGGGGGACAAATAACTCAATTACCGAATACAGGGAAAGTATAAATCATTTCAGAAAGTTCTTTTCCTTGAAGAAGCCCATCCCAATCCATTGCTTCCAAACATTGACGTATACTAATAAAATCGGCGTGTCGAAAATCGTAAAAAAAGTTCTCACCGGGAGCAGCACATGAGTTCGATTTATACTGTATAGTAGTTTCAAGAGGAGGATGATGACTATCAGGTGGAATCAATAGCGCTTACTTCAGGTAGAGATGAGCAAGGTTGTGCTAAGGCTGACGAACAGAAATCTTCAGTCTCCCATGAAGCAGTCGGTAGATTATAATCGCCAAGTAAGTAAAATTGTCTCTCTGGATGTTGCAAATTTAGTGCTGAAAGTTGTTCATAGTAAAGTTGGTACAGGTTGGGATGAGATTTAGGTGGAAAATATACGGCTCCTAAGATTAGCTTGCAGCTTCCCTGGTCCAAGTGAATAAATACTTGTTCAATAGATGGATTAGCGTTGATAATACTGGAGGAGATTGATTTCCTAACTGCAATTAGGACTCCACCGCCTCTACTGAATGTGCTGGACTGGATTGTGCGATCCTGTCTGTAGATGTTGTAACCATTTAGACCAAGTTCGGCATCGTTGAAATCAGCTGAGAGCCATGTTTCAGTGAGAACAATTATATCGTATGGGCAATTTGTAACATTTAGTCCTAATTCAGATAGTTTCGTTCGAAGTCCTCTAACATTTTGGTAATAAACTGATAGCTTGCCCGATTCTAGTTTTTTGTAATAATTACAGGATTATTGTTGACATATTTTATTGTTAAATTCTGCTCACCAGCTTGCTGACGTCTCGATAACTCGCCTCTGATAGTATCAAGAGTATTCCTCTGGTTAGGAGTCTGATCCAGATGTATGAAGACTTTATTTTCACGGCTGATACCCTGTTTATTTCTGATGACAGCGTGTACATCACGGGGGGACTTCAGCACAACTTTTATGGGTCGATGTCCATTTTTATTCTTCTTTCCAAAGCGTAAGACCTTGGTATCGTTAATGTCAGTGATGCTATCACCAGCGGCCTCCATTATTAGAGTTTTAACTTGAATTAGATCATCAGAGACACTGTTGGGTTCCGGCAGATTGAAGATTAGCAAGTTGTTGGCTCTCTTCTGGCGTTCGTGGAGTTCACAAATAATGTCGTCACTATTCATAGGAGTGACGTTTCTGCTATCCTTTAGCCTATTAACTTCGTCTTTCAAAGAATTTACCTCAGATCTAAGGTTATCAATTTGCCTCAATAGATTGGGCACACTTTTAAATGTATGGCGGCAATCATCGCAAAAATAAACCAGGGTCCTTTTAAGTATAACCACAGCACGTAGTTCGGAGGCCCCCAGGCCTGTGCAGCCCTCTGAGGGGTGCATCGAGGTATGACAGCTATCGCAAGCAATAAGCTTGTCTCCGAGAGGGTCGCCACAAGTCTTGCATTTGCTAGCCATATGGAAGCTTGATCTGCCACGTGCTTTCTAGAAAAGGAACCTGGAAAGCGAAAGCGAAACAAGCACGAGCAAAATTTTCCCGGAGCTCGGTCGGGTATAGGGGGGTTCGGACAGAACACACTGTATAATAGATGTGATACTTTAAGAGGGCGCCACCAACTTACAAAATCGCGAGTCCAAGTTGGAGGACTCCAGAGTTCTTCTGAGTTTCGCCTTCCAGAGAACAAAAAAAAAATTGATACCGTTCTTCTGCTGGGATGATCTCAACGTAAATATAAGTTAATATTCTAGCTTCCACAAGAATCCGAAAAGAGCCCCCAATTCAGAGTAACCTACACTGTATAATCATTGATGAATATCGAATTTCAATCCTGGTATCAATCAATGTAGAGAAATGACTAAATACACTATTGTGAACGAGAGTGATCCCAAAAATTAGTTTATTATGGCAAATTTCACAATGTTGAATTGAAAATATATATATCAGTCATACATGTGTAGCATTGCCGGGTACTATGATACGCCCTGTATTACTCCCGCGTGATCACGCTCGAGTGTACATTATACACTTAATATTAAACATAAATAGGTACTCCTATCATAGTAACATGAGATTGTGAATGGGTATGCGCCACTGATCAAAACTCCAACACAATAGAATCAACCCAAAATAATTAAATTAAATAGTTACAAATAAACATGCAGCTCATCTGGATAGAGAGGCGGCAGATCGGATCAGCAACCTGGTAGTTGTTATCACCCAGCATAAGACAGCAGTCCAGGTTACATAAGCATCCATCCCATAAAAGGTCACTCATTCAGCATTTTCTAAGGGCATGCAATCAAATGATAAAGAAGCCAGAAGCAGGAAACTACAGGCAGCACAAGTTACGTCCTACGTTGAAGTTGGTACGGATAGATATGAGGAACCGTTTACAAGGACCCGTTACAAGGACCCTAGAAAAATTAACTTGGTTATATAATATAGATGAACTCACCAAATCTTTTTACCTCTTCAGATGGTTGAGGGTGAAATAGGATGATTAAAAAGATCAGGTTCGATGGAAGCACATGCGGTTATCAAAAATCCCTCATAGAAAGAGGTAAATTACATCACACAAGCCACACCAATGGGCTAATACGATAGGCGATGAATTTTTGAATCAATTAGGGCCGTACAATCCACTCTAGGTGCGAATCATCAATCAAAATTGATATGAATTCGAAAACAACGTGTCCTAATCTCTAGTTAACCGACATCTTCCAAAGCTAACTTCGAATCCTACTCGAACTTGGTCGAATTCCCAACGAACTTCTCAAGGTCTTATTCTTGCTCTCATATTCTGAGTTTGCAGTGAAAAATATATCACCTTGATCGATACCTTTCTAAAACGTGAATTAAACAAAGACGCACCTATACCTATCTATTCGTCAATAATAGCAATAGACCTGCTACAGATAAAATAAATAAAGAAGTGGACGACAGAGAATCAGACTGCGATCAAACCAGTCAGCTGTTTTCTAACCTGCACACCTACTATAATAAACAAGACAGGACAGATACAATAAAGAAAATAAAAAGTAAGTTCTCCAGATATCATCATAATATCTCAATGCCGAATTGATTCGATTAGGTACTTAATATAAATGGTCATTTCCTTCAGATTAAATCTCGAGCAGACGATCAACAGGTCCAGCAGAACCCCGAATTACCATCAGAGGCTGATTCACGAATAGATTCTATATATTGTGATGCTTTTATTGTCTTCAAGTGTCCATTTCCGAATAAATATATCTAGGAACCACCCTACCTGATCAAAAACTCTGCTTCGGTGAAGGAATTGTTCAAATACTGAACAATGAACGTTACAGATCAGTTTGGTGAAATTATTCTGTGAGCTCCCGGACTAATAGCAAATGATAAAAGTCGATAGTTGTTATCAGGAACCAGTTTTTTGTGGATTGTTTTTTCTTGGGATGGCTAGGACATGTACACTCTTTGGCTGATAAGTTTTTGTTGGTTCACGTTTTTTATGGAAGTGGATAAATTGATGTATATTATTCACTTCAAAATGATCTCTTGGATTAATCAAATCAACTGAACACTAATATATGGATGGATTCCCACAATTTTCACAAGTATTTTGATATAAAAGTTGCGTTTGAAAGGTGTATTTAAACCACTTAAAAATCGATTTGTTTTGAGATAGCACACACGTGTCTGTGTTCAGCAATGAAATATGGTGATTTTAATAGACTAAAGATGTGACGTTCAGTTTTTAACATACCTGCAATAAAATGTTTCCATGCGGTTTCCAACAACCTGATACATAACAATAACCTACCATGTTATATTTAGTTATTAATTAAACAAACACAACACAAATATAACAACGTTCGAATATACTATTTAAATAAACACAACCAACCGACTAGCACGAACTACGCATGAATCTGTGCTCACCACGTGTTCGTAAAATCAATAAAATGAAATGAAACTCATTACTAAAAAGTTCTAGGCAACACAGAAAACATGGATGTGTAGTGTATGTATGTGTAAAATAAGTTGTAGCATAGTTTTAGATGAGTTTTTGCGCCCTCTAACGAAAAGTGTTCAACTAAAAACGTGGTTTGACCTTACCATATAAGTGTCTACCCCCTGGCAGTGACTGAGCGTCGCACGGCGACCGGGAAGGTTCTACAATGTGGTGGGGGAACCAAGGAAACCAGCGGTGTTGTCGGATTTCGCCTAGCGCGTCGCGTTCGGAAATGGCATTGTTGGAGACCTAACTTTTCTATATACCCTCGTGTATAGTAGAATGAAAGCTATTACTGGGACGGACTCATACGTACATTAGAAAGGTACTCGAATTTAAATATATCTAAGAATAGTATATTGTTCAACGAGTGACGAAAGTAACATTTTTTTAAAGGAGAGAACAGTTTCCGCGGAAACACCTCTAACATACTTTTTTTCAGGAAAGTTTCTGAAAATCGATCACGGTAAGACCTAAAAATTTGATTGATATTGTACTCACGTTATGGTTTGAGATACTGTTTATTACACTAAAACATAATTAACATGTCCTTGAATCAAATTTCACAAGAAATTTCATGATGAGAAACTTTGGAATAAGATATTTCCATGTTTTTATATTTGTATATTCTCGACCCAAAACAATATATAATAATTGCTTTGTCAAATGAGATCTGTCATGTCACAAGAGAGCAAGGTTGCCAAGTTGTATTTCTATTTTCAGTGGTAAACCATAGAACTTGAGATTACATATAAGTACAATATATGTTTATGTGGCCAATTGATTGATCTACGTTTGATTGATCTAGGTGTAATTGATCTACGTTTGGGGTGGACCCCGGCGAGAGTGATGTTTTTAATCAGGCGCGCCATCGCATGAACCATCTCCCTCGAGTTACTTGCATTTTGAATCACTATGTTTTATTGATGTATCGCGCCATCGCAGGAACCGTGTCCATCGAATTATTTGGATTCGTTGAATGATTGTATCCCGAACTTTGAAAGAAATCAAATCTCCGATTTTTTATACACTTGGCAATGCTGCTTGCATTTTCACAGCTTTCCATCATGAAATTTCTTGTGGAAATCGATGTTTTAGTCTATTCAAAATTTGTCCTAATAAGTACAATATCAATCAAATTCTTAGGTCTTACCGTGATCGATTTTCAGAAACTTTCTTAATAAAAAGTATGTTAGAGGTGTTTCCGCGGAAAAATTTTACTTGGTGTTTGTATTAGTGTTCCGAAGCTCCTGTGGAAATTTAATCAAAATCGGAGTTGCTTACCTTTGCTGTAGGTTTTCCCATGAATAACCTACTTTAGTCAGTAAATATTTAGAATCGGCTGCATTTGTTAAGAACGTATTTATTTCTTGTACAGAAAAAGTTCTAGCCTTCTAACTTTCAAAACCGCTGGATTTTCGTTTCAGGAAAGAACGTAACTTGGGATATTTACTGTTATCAATATTAGTTTTTACTGATAATGTTGATCTTAACATCGAGTATACCGGGTGATTCTTCAAGGAGGCTCGCCCCTATAACTCTTTTATCATTGGAGATAAACAAACGAAATTTGGGGGTTGTGTATGATAGTTCAATTCGCATTTTTTGACGTATTCACTTGCTTTGCAGTACTTCCGGTTTGACTGGAAATGACCTCAACTTTCGATTTTCAAATGGAACACCCTATATATTTTTACTTATTTCGATCGTGGATGACATAATCTATCCAACAAAACTTTGTGAATATTTGACGTATGAAAGAATTTTTATTTCAATTTTTATTTTTCGATCTAGCGTGCCATGGATCGATTGAAACGCTTCCTTTTTGATCAGGTGACATGGGAAAATACAACTTTGAGGCATATGACTTCAGAGTCGTTTCGATAATTTTTTCAATGTCACAAATATCATTTTTTCCAGTTAACTCGATTTTTTCAAATGGAAAGAGGGTGGCTCGTCGGGTTTTTGTGAAAGATCATTTTCTTACGAACAATTTGATACCACATACTTCCACTTTATTTTCACTATCTTTCTCAATAATAGCAAGAAGCCCAATACCTAACAACAAATAATACGTATTCGGTATACTCATGCACTAAGTCTCAGTTAATCGTGACTCTGAAGTCATATGCCTCAAAGTTGTATTTTTTCCATGTCACTTGAGCAAAGCAAGTGAATACGTCAAATAATGCGAATTGACATATATTACACAACCCCCGAATTTTGTTCTTCTATCTCCAATAATAAAAAACTGATAGGGGCGAGCCACCTTGAAGAATCACCCGGTAGAGATATGGTTTCCAGTAGATCTTTCAGGAATTTCATGGAGAAAAAATAATAGTATTGAATTCAATTTTTCAGAAATTTTGGCAATTTTCTATTTTTACATTAAAAACATGACTGAAATTGTTGAAAATCGATGAGTCATTAGAAAATTACAGCTATTTATTTAAAAACAATAAATCATCCCCAACATTTCATTTCATTTCAAATATCATCAGTGTCAATCTTGGAAACATGAAAATAATTCACAAGATTCATTTCTGACACGATTACATATTTTTTCTATACAGGTTTTTTTTTATATATATAAAACTTCTCATGAAAGGAGACATCCTGTAATGCTCAGAGAACATCGTGAGAAGCAAGGGAAAGGAGATAGGCATTGGTGTTCTTTTTAAATTTCTGAAGGTCATATGCCTCGGGGAACACCTCCCTGGGCAATGTGTTCCAGAGCCTCGCTGTTCGTTGGATGAACGAGTCTTTGAAAAGAGAGGCTGAGGAGGCAAGCCATAAGATGGAAGCTTGGCGAGGAGTCCCTGGTGCCAGACTCGATCGAATGCCTTGGAGATATCTAATGCCACGGCTAAGGTTTCACCATATTTCTCGATAGATAGCTGCCATATATGTGAGACGTAAGCAAGCAGGTCACCAGTTGATCTCTGATGACGGAAACCATATTGCCTATCGTTGATGATTCCTGAGTTTTCCAAATATTTCATGAGCTCGATGTTAATGGCTTTTTCCATGACCTTTGAAATAATAGACCTTGAAGAATCACCTGGTATAGACCACAGAGTCGATGCCTTCAAAGTTTCCGACAGTTTTGCAAAATATGCAAGCAGCACCGTTTCCGAAAATGAATGTACTTGATGATCGGTCCTCCATTCCATGAATTTACTAAAAATTTCTTCATACCTCTTCTTTGATTTTGCTGGTAATAAATGTGCAGAGGTTTCCTCTGCTTGATTTGTTATCTATGGTGGAGTATTTGGAATATCCGAATCACTTTCTGAACTAGAAATCATAGCGAAACCACGATATCACAAACTGAGGTGATGACAGCGATACAGTGCCAGCAGACAACTAGATATTGGTGAAACTTAGTAGGCAATTTTCGTCTCTAGTGACGAAAGTTAACGTTATGGGATTTTCTCTCACTAAAGAAGAAAATCAAGTTTTCGCTGGAGTGCTCGGTGACGGAAACAGTCATTTCATGAAGGGTTATAGAAAAAATAAATTTTGGACAGAGTGATGTTTGTGGTGTTAAAAATGAATGACAGAGAAACGAAAACAAATTGTTCTTACCTGTATTATCGCAATCCATCACAGTTGAAACGAAAATATTAGCTTGAAATGAATAATGCACTTTAGAAAGTTATGAGTTTTTACGTTGAATTTGGAAGCTTCTGCTACCACCGTTTGAAAGTGTTCAGCTGTGCGATATTCTGTGAACTTGTCAATCAACTTATCTAACAAATTTATGATGATTTGAGTATTCATTGTGGGGCATCATTTTGCTCAGAGTATTAATTTCGTTTAAAATATCGAACCCAATTATTACCGAGCAAACAAATCTATAATTTTGAATGCTCAAAGCGAGCGAATGAGATTTTCAGATCATCAGATTTTTCCAGCAATGCATCAAATATTTTCTCGAGGTTATACCGTAATGGTTGAACTGCATCGATTCTGCAGGACCATCGCGTGGCACTTGGAGGTTTTAATTTTAAATCTGGTAAATGTTTGCAAATTGCCGACCACCTTTTTGTAGATGAAAAAAAAACACAAATTTCTTGAATTATATTAGAATTAGGTTCGAATCTTACACTTGATATACAATTCTGCAAATTACCGACCACCTTTTTGTAGATGATGAAAAAAAAACATAAATTTCTTGAATTATATTAGAATTAGGTTCGAATCTTACACTTGATATACAATTCTTACTAACTACTATTATAACTTAAATAACTTGAACTGACTTTAACGAATGATTCTAAAGAAGTGTGTTAAGCCACGCAGGGCCTTTTATAGCCTAGGATCAGCAGCGTCATCTGAAATATGTCTGGATGCTGATTTTACTTTTCCCATACATTTGAACACTTGGGAGTCATGAAATTTTATAGTTTACAGCGGTAGCGTTTTTTCTAATATAACAACTCCCTTTTCATAAAAAAAGTTGCTGCTTCGCGTCGACTTTTAATTGAATCCATTTCGATATTTTCTCTGATGTGGTCTTCTGTACGTATATTGGGTCTTCTTCTTGGGTTGAATCGTGCTAGGGATCTTCTTATGAATGAGTCTCTAGGGGGTTGCGGCGATGGTCCATCATTTGACGTGGTGATGCCGATCTTGATTTGCTTTTTTTCGTTAACATTTTCAAAGGATATATAGAATGACCAAGGAAATTATCATTGCTATGCTGAGATATGTGAATAAAGAAATGTGTTTATTTACGAATGGTTCGTTTATCAATTGGTCCAATTGGTCTGAAAAGTTGAGCTTCACAAATAGAGTGCCTGTCTATTGGATATGATGACATATTTGAGCATAAAATAGCAAAGTTCGTTATGGTTTTACAATTATTCAAATTCTGAAATGAAATGTACAATACTGAATCATCGTCTCGCGCAATGTATTTTTGAGATGTTAATATAACATGGTGAAGTCCTGTTCGACTATCCTTCATAGGTGTAGGATGAAGGTGATACAGGCTGTATGTTTCTGGTTCTAAGGGAATTTTTAAAACAAATACAATTTTATTATCGGTTCGATAAGCTTGTAGTTCGATGATTTCTAAGTATTGAGCTACATTAGATAGGTTATTTTTGTTGAGTGATTGAGATATTGATTGCAATAAATCAATTAGGTCTCTTGAAGTTATAATTGAACTGTGAAGTATTTTCAAACGTGCGAATGTGATTGAGTTGATAGTATCTTCCAATGTATTTTCTAAATATAGATAGCTTTCGCTGAGTGATTCGCATATATCGAGAATGTTAACTTGTGAATGATAGAATGACAGATCGCCTTGTATATTATAAAGGGATTCTTCGATTTCTCTGATATCGTTGTTGAATGTGTTTTCGCCAATTCGTAGTTTCTGAATAGTTTCATTGAAGTTTCTTATGATTGAGGTGGTAACAGATATCTGATTTTTCATTAAGTTTTCCATTTGATGTTCATCTTGAGTCATTTTGTTGATGCATTCAGTGAAATATTCACCATCTGATGAATCAAGGTTTCGTGTTATTGCTTTCCAAAACGTTCCTGCGCCGTTTATTAGTCCGCGTTTTGTTCGTAAAACTGAGCAATTCTTCAAATCTGCTAGTTCTTGTGATTATGACATAATGTGCCTTACCGAAACATGGCTAAAGGAAGGAGTGTCAAGTTCCGACCGCAACGCCATGGCAAGTGGTAGAAAATATGGAGGTGGTGTTCTCATCAGTGTTTCTGATTAATTCAAATCTAATGTAGTTTCTGAATGGTGCACAACCGGCATAATTGAGGACTTGTGGGTTTCACTGGCACTAAATGAGGGCAAGTATTTACATATTTGCTGTGTATATGTTCCACCTCACGCAGTTTTGAATAATTTAATAAATTTTTTTCAAAATTTGGAAAATATTCTCAAAAACAGAAAAATGATCTTTTTATCATTACCGGAGACTTCAATTTTCCTAATTTACATTGGGAATTTGATCAGTCCCTCAATGCCTACAGCCCCTCAGGTGCCGGTGACGCCATAAGCGAATATTTTATTGATTGTCTGGCCGAGCTAGACCTTAACCATTCTCCAATATACTAAATATTAACAATAGGATTCTAGATTTAGTTTTGTCAATTTCATTAAGGGTTTCAGTTGACAGATGCTTCTTTACATTTATACCGGAAGACTATCACCACCCCGCCCTGGAAATCATGGTTAATCTTTTTTCTCCTAAACTAATGCCATGTAACTCCTATCGCTCTTATAGATTTCATGAGGCTGACTATAATAGTATTAACAATGAACTTGCGCGACAAGACTGGGATGAGATCTTTCTGGGCTGCTGTGTTGACGAGTGTGTTGAACGGTTTTATAAAACTGTTGATAATTTAATCCCGAAATTCGTACCTCAAAAAATTATAACAAAACACAAGTTTCCCATCTGGTTCTCAAATCATACAAAAAATCTGGTAAAGCAAAAAGAAAATCTTCATCGTAAATGGAAAAAATATAAAAATCAATTCGACGATTTCGGGGAAATGCGCAGGTTGCTAAAAAAGAACATTGATAGAGACTATAAAGCATATGTCCAAGAAAGCGAAAATAGAATAAAATCAAATCCAAAACAATTTTGGTCATTTATTAACAATAAAAAAAACTAAAACTCTCCCAAACACTTTCCTACAAGGCAGTGTATCAGTCTCAGACCCCACTATCATATGCAACCTATTTTCCCAACATTTCCATAGTGTATTCGTTTCTGACTCATCAACACCTGATGTAACCGAGAACGTCAATGATATAAAAATTTCCATATCTCACATCACTTCTGAAGAAATAATTGGAACTATTCATAACCTAGATGTAAAAAAAGGACCAGGACCTGATGGAATTCCACCGCTCTTTATCAAGTCATGTGTCGATTCTCTCGCAATCCCCTTGCATAAAATATTCAATAATAGTCTGAGAAATGGCTCATTTCCCAATGAGTGGAAAATTGCACAAATTGTTCCTATATACAAGTCGGGGAATAAGAACGATATAACCAATTATAGATCAATTTCTCTCCTGAGTCATTTCGCCAAAATATTTGAAGCAATTTTAACCAAAGATCTATTTTTTCAATCCAAAATGTTAATAAACTCTAACCAACATGGTTTCTACACTAAAAGATCGACGATCACAAATCTTTTTCCTTTTGTCCAGGACGTCTTAAGTGAGATGGATAGAGGAAACCCGACCTGTGCCGTGTACGCGGATTTCTCGAAGGCTTTCGATAGAGTCCATCATCCAACTCTGCTTAGAAGGCTTTGGAACTTCGGTGTGCACGGTAGTTTGATTCAACTCCTGAAATCATATCCCTCAGATCGAACACAGTATGTAGTTTTCAATGGTCATAAATCAAATACTCTGAAAGTTACCTCAGGAGTCCCCCAGGGATCTCACCTGGGACCCTTACTCTTCTCTATTTTTCTAAACGATGTTGATCAGTGTTTCAAATGGAATAAATCCAAACTCTTTGCTGATGATCTTAAAGTGTACAAATCCATAACCTCCCAGGAGGACTACCATTGTTTCCAACTAGACCTTGATAGGTTCACAAACTACTGTGCAACCAATAAACTTGAACTGAATGTTAGTTAATAAGTGCCATAAAATCCTCTTTACTCGTAATGATCATCCTCCCACCTCCAACCTTACTCTGTGAAGGACCTTGACGTCATCAAAGACTTAGGTGTTTACCTTGATAAAAAATTAACATTTGAAAGACATGTCGAAGTGACGTTACAAAAGAGTTTAAGAAACCTGGGGTTTATTATGAGGGCGACTCAATCCTTCCGAGATCCAGTTGCAGTTAAAATGATGTTTAACTCTCTCATGAGATATAACTTGGAAAACGCATCTGTCATCTGGAACCCCTTTTACAATAATCATTCCAATCGGATTGAAAATGTTCAAAAGATTTATCCGACATCTCAATTTCCGTTTCAACTGTGAAAAACTTTCCTCTCCATATAATACAAACTTGAAATATTACAAATGTGAAAATCTGCAATTGAGGAGAAAATTCTTTGATATATTCTTCATCTATAGGGTTGTAAACAATTTGATTGATTCTGTTTTTTGTACCAATTCTCTCACTATCAATTGTATCCCATATGTTGCGAGAAACAGACACCTCTTTATCAATGGACCTAGCTCTACCAACTCAATTCTGAATTCTCCCCTACATAGGTGCATTAACTCTTATAATGTCACGATAGCGAATAATACTTATATTGACATTTTACCATAAAAATACTTACGTTCAAAAACAAATTGAGGCAAATTATTTATTCGTGATTTTATTTTCTTTTCAAATCAAGTATTGTATTGTATTGATGTTCCACTTTTTTTTCGTTTCTTTTTATTATATATAGGTAATCGTATCACTCATGTAATTGCACTTATATATAATTTCAGTTTTCATAACCTTCTAATGTGTACCATGATTAGTATATAATGTGCTTCTCTGTAATTGGGTCTATTCGACCTGTATTCCATAAAATAAAATAAAATAATCGGTCGATTATTGATTCTTAATCGTAAGGAAGTATGATCAAAAAGTATTTTCTATCTTTTATTGTTTTGCTACTAAATATGTTTATAAGGGTGGTTTCAGCGTTGCAAAGTGTGCGAGATGCGTATGCGATAGATAGATCTTTTCCTACGGCTCCTTGAGATAATATTGCACCTATAACGAAATTGCTAGCGTCTGTTGTAAACAGTAACAAAGATCTGGCGCGGGAATTTATTCCCCTACCCTGAAGGAGAAACACTCCTATGCGCTTGGTGAAAACACCTCGGTGTTCCAAGCAGAAATATTTGCAATTCTACAATGTGCAAAAATATGCAATGAGAAGGCCTTCAAGAGAAAGGAGGCCAGCCTAAAAGCCCTTGCAGGTTATAAGGTGAAGTCCAGACTCATCTGGGAATGTATCAACGAACTTCTGACGCTGGCAAGGTCAAACAGAGTTAAACTGATCTGGGTACCTGGGCACAGTGGAATAGAAGGCAACGAAATAGCTGACGAACTAGCTAGGGAGGGGTCAGCTACACCTTACTCTGGCCCGGAACCAGTACTTGGAGTACCCAAGAAACTACTTGGTAACTCCATTAAAAGACGAGTCAAAGAATTACAAAGAATAGCCTGGGATAACACACCAGGACAAGAATATAGTAAACTTGTTATTCAGATAACAAGTGAAAAACGAACTGATGAGATACTTAGATTAAGTAGAGATCAGATAAGACTAGTAACAGGTCTCCTTACAGGACATGCTCCTGTCAGAACACGCCTACAAAAGATTGGACTATATCAAGGTGACCCGACTTGTAGATTGTGCGGCTTAGAACCTGAGACTATTGAACACATTTTGTGCTATTGTGAGACAATAAACTATAGAAGAGTAGTACAACTAGGGGAACCTGATTTGAACCTAGAGAATGTGGGAACCCTGAAACCTAGTGTCCTTTGCAAGATAGTCAGAGGGACCAATGTGTTTTAGGGTATTGGAATGATAGGGGAAATACAATAAGCCTCCGGCTGCAGTATATCCTTTGGACCCCTGTAATAATAATGAAAAAAAGTATTTAATGACATATTATCGATTAATGTTATTTGTGCCGCCTTTTGTTCAGATGTTGAATTTGGTTTATGAACGCAAGATAACATTTTTGCATTGTGTGTCTGGATACGTGAATGAGATTTTCATGATTCATTTGTTTCATTATTTGTAGGTCTTGTATTAAGGAATTTAAATCTCTTGAATCGCCGAAATGTGCATGTAATAAATTTTTTATTTCTCTGAATGAATTTGGGTTTTTCGAATTTACTAGAATGGATGCTCTTCCTTTCAACTTATTTTTGAAATGAATACTTAGAAGTCTTTTTTGATCATTTGTAGCGAGTTGGTAAGCTTGATCGCATGCATTCAGAAAAGTTCCTAATAAAATCGAATCTCCATCAAAATCTGGTATTAACGAAAATAACTCAGATAATTTATACGGTTCGATTTCTGCTTCGTTTCCTTCATCAATGATTTGTTGTTCTGTCATTGTGGAAAATTATGTTGTTACTTGTTGTTATTATTTTTATTTAAATTTTTGAATTTTTCGATTCTGATCTTGACAATCGAACTGGTTTCTTTTGAGTTGTGATGTATTGTAATATTCAATATTCTAATAAAATTGATTCTATGATGCTCACATGTATAAAGCTCGCTTCATTGAATCGGTGTGGTACTCGCTGTCAGGGGTTTCTCTAGGTTCTGCGTTGAGGTTCTTTTCTTTCTTGAGGGTTTAGAAACCGCCACCTTAGTGAGGACGTCGCCGTGTTCTGATAACTCCGACCGCCAGTTAGGACTGTTTTGCCGTGTTCTGCACTATCGCCAAGCTACCAGTGAGGACTGTTGCCGTGTTCTAAGATTATATTTTGGTTTTCCAAAATATGTTTTTAAAAATAAACTTTTATTTTACAACTTGAATTATCTTAGTACAATACACTGATGTTATATTTTGATGACTGGTTCTCAACTATTGAATTAATTATAAATCAATCATGATGTCTTCGGAGTCTTCTGCCTTATATAGGTTATATGCTGACTGTTGTTGACTGATGCTGCTGATGCTCAGTCGTATCCGGTGTTTTCTTGTTTACGGGAATTGCGCCTTGGTACTACGTCTTATTGGTACTACGTCTTGGTTTTGAAATATGGTGAAATGTTGCGTAATTCCTTAAGAATGAGATGATTGTATTTTTTTCATATAACATACATATAAGAAGACATAATACAATAAACAGCAATGTAAAAATAATATAGAAATATAGAATAGAACGCATTAGTCAGTAAACAATTGCAAGTAACATTTCAAAAATAAATATAGAATAAAGAATACAAATAGAATGAAAAACTAGTATGACAACAGTAAATGGAAATATAGATACAATACAGAAATATAGGATAAAATGTTTAGTATTATCCCAATGAGAAAAAAAAATTACAACGACCATATGTAAGAACAAAAAAGGATAGTAATATGTATATAATATGTATATAATAAGTTATTATTATATAATAAGTTGTTAAATTGTTTAATATCAATATTTAAATAATTACTTATTTTGGATGTATTCCTTCAAGTTGGTTTTGAACTGGATCAGTGAATCAGATATCTTAATAGACTCTGGTAATTTATTGAACTCCACGAAACCTTTGAAAAATAGTGAATTCATTGTACTACGGTAAGAAGTGCTAGGAACATAGATGTCATTTTTGTAACGTGTGTTATAATTATGCATATTCTTATTATAAGTTATATACTTCTAAAAGTAATCAGGTGCCAGGTGGTTTATTATTCTATATACAAAAATCATAGTGAAATAGAACAATCTGTTTTCAACTGAAAACCAATTGTGGGTCATCAACATTGATCTTACAGGGGTTAGGCGATTTGTTTTCAGTATTATTCTCATTTCACGATTTTGAAGCTTCTGGAGCATATTCAACTTATTGAGATTAAATATATATAAAATCGATGAGCAATAATCGAAATGTGACTGAATAATTGAATTGTACACAGTGATTTTAGTCTCAATTGATAAGTATTGAGATATCCGAGAGAAAAAAAAATAGTTTTTTCGAAACCTTCTCATAAGTATAATCAAAATGAATATTGAAATTCAAAACATTATTCAGAAAAAATCCCAGATACTTGACATTCGACACAACCTGAATTCCCTCATTATTAATGTTCAGGTGAATATTATCAATATCAAGAAATTCATACCTATAAGTAGTTGTGAAGACCATCGCCTGGGTTTTGGTTACATTAAGTTTTAGTTCATTTAGAGTCAGATATTTATTTATTGGTAACAAGATGGAGTTCATTTTTTCAATGGCGCTTTCAATGTTAATATCACTACAGGCAATTGAGGTGTCATCAGCAAACAAGTTTATGAATTCACATTCCACAAAAAGCTCGAGATCATTCATATACAAAATAAAAAGTAGGGGACCCAAAACACTTTCCTGCGGAACACCTACATCATTGACCACTTCAGAAGATATTTGGTCTTTAAAACGTACCCGTTGCTTACGGTTTGAAAGGTAGTCACTTAGCCAATCAAGTACTTTACCCCCAATACCATATTGTTCGAGTTTGGATAGTAATATTTTCCTGTCGATTGTCTCAAAGGCTCTTTTCAGGTCTAGGAAAACCGCAACAACATATTTATTGTTGTTTAATTGGGTTTTAATATAGCATAGGGTAAGTTGCAATGCTGATTCACAAGAATACTTTTTTCGAAATCCAGATTGATTATTCATCAACATTTAATTTTCTGAAACGTGATATAGTAATTGTTCATAAACAGTTGTTTCTAGAATTCTCTCAATTGGTAGTAAAGTATTTATTGGGCGGAATTCTTCTGATTTGGTGGTATGTGTTATTTTTTGAATTGGTATAATGGTACTGATTTTTAGACTCTGTGGAATTATACCTGTAATTAGAGACGTATTCATAAAGTTCAAAATTACATGGCCAATGGTTTCAAAGACTTCCTTCAACATTTTGCAGTTCAACGTATCAAATAGAGAAAACTTATTGTTCAAACTACCAACTATTTCACGTAAGTCCTGCATAGAAAGTCACTCAAACTTATCAAACTC
This sequence comes from Plagiodera versicolora, assembly GCA_037013635.1. NCBI lineage: Eukaryota > Metazoa > Arthropoda > Insecta > Coleoptera > Chrysomelidae > Plagiodera > Plagiodera versicolora. The sequence continues at coordinate 986,351 of CM072991.1, read as the reverse complement.
CGAGTATTGTTTGCATTAATCCAAGATTCACTATTATCCATACCCTGGATGACATCCTCAATTTTACGGGACAATTAAGAGTCATTTAATCCTCCAATGTCAATTACCCCCTCCATCGCCATTCTTCTTACGTCATCCATTCTAAATCCTGTCTCACCATATGTCACTATAAATCTATTTAAATTCAACAGAAACTGAGACCATTTGGGTGCGATGTATTCAAATAGAGCACGTATCGCATCCGCCCTGTTCTTAGTCCCCGCAGCATCTGACAAACATCGTATGATATCGACCAAAATTGGTGGTCTCGGAACTTCATTATAATCAACTACATCTTGTATGTCAATATATTGATTCAACCCAGCATACACTGGAAGCTCATTTAATCCATTATACAGAGCATCGGCAATGACATGTACTCCATTCGTTCGCGAATTGCACCATCCCAGACCATCAATATCATGAGTTTCAAGCTCCATCCAAGCGTTAGGTCCACCTCTCTGGGTTACAACGTTAAGGGGCTGGTTCTGATCATCGTTTTCATAACCTAATCTACATAACATTCTCCCTATTATGATATCAGTTTCGCGCGCACTCCGTAATGTAATGGACCGAAAACCAGGTGATGTGGAGAATAGCATTTTCGCCATCAAACCAACAACACCAGATAACATAACATTCTCGTTTACATCATATTCTATATCAACCATTACTTGCTGTGGTAAAACCATAGCCATTATAATCTTCCTAAAATCATCAAAGTTATGTGACGTAACTGGACTATTAACAATCTTAGCAAGAGGCTCAGATTTATTCGAATTGATCTCCATCGTTTGGTTAACTTGTGCTATATCAACCGTAGTTAATGAAAAAGTCGGAAAAACAAACTGGCTAGCATATAAAACTAACAACATATTCACTTTCGGAAAGACAGAAAGAAAACGACTCAATGTTTGTGGATGGGTATGCCCCAACCAACGATATGATATTACTTGACCCACGAATACTTTTATGTCTAATTCTAAATATACGGTAAAATTCAGTCAATTCCTCCATAACTACATGTAAACGCTTGATGAATTCCGGATAAGACGCGGTCACGTTCTCACTTCCGCCATATAATCTCTGTTTTCCTAAAGCGAGACACCACTCACCGTGTTGATCAAATAGGAAGTCCATTTCCACTGGATATATGTCTACTTCACCTAGCTTCTCTAATCGCATACTTGCAACTTCAGTCAAATCCAGGGTAGCCTGCGCTCTAACCGACTGTCCTGTAGATATGACAATCGATAGTGCATCGACTAAATCCTGTATCGAAAATAGCTGGTTTCCTTTTCGAACTTCATCCTGTACAATCTTATCATCATCATTTTGTATAACACTCTCTTTCGGCTCTTTTGTTTTAACTATGTCCTCTTTCTTCACACCGGAAACATTGGTATATTCTCCTTCTCCATGCGACTTCTCTCTCTTCTCACTCACGTCCATACTTTTGTTCTCCTGTGTTGATGAATAATTCATCAACAGTCACAGTAGAACATCCGGATGACTCAGAAGGCTGGAACAGAGTAAAAAGTAAGAGGAAACTTGTAAGAAGGGGCGAGGCCGACAACACAGAAGGAAAATTCAAAGGCGAGAACCCAAAAGTGTATTTGTACTTGTACAGAGTGAAGACAGAAGTTTCTGAAGAAGATATAGTAGAATACTTGAAACAGAAAATCGATGATGATGAAGCTGAATTCACTGTGAAGAAACTGGAAACATCAGAGGGATGCAGGTTCAAAGAATTTATGGTTGCTGCGGACTTCAGTTCCAAAAACACTTTATACAACCCTCAATTATGGCCAAGGGGAGTTATGTTCAAACGTTTTGACTTCAGACACCATTATGATAAGTTCAATATTAGGGATGTCATGAATGGGAGGGTAGAAACTAGGGCAAAGTCTTTTTCAGGACCACAGAAGAAAACAGAGGAGATAAACAAATGAAAGCGTACAAAGGAATAGAAAACGAAGCAGCTATTGCTTTCAAGCTCATGCATTTGAACATACAGGGTATGTTCGGAAAATTGGCTGAGATCGAATGAAATAGCATTTATGAAAATTAGGGGATATAGATTAATAAACTCATTTTGTCGTGAGGAACATAGTCATGGGGGGGTATGTATTTTAGCAAGGAACAGCATTATTTTGAATGAATTTGCATGTAACAAATCTGTAAAAAAACAATTCGAGATATAGGTATAACTGATATTTTTGAAAATAGATCAAAACTATATATAATAACTGTATACAGGACTCCAGGTAGTAATGTTTACATATTTCTGAGCGAATTGTATGAGGTAATGTGTGAGATTTACCAACCGAATTATTACTATATTGTTAGTGGAGATGTAAACATCAATACCCTAGTTGAAAGCAGAGTATCAAAAAATATCAATGACCTCTTCAACGAATTTGGCATGACGAACCATATTGAATCCCCTACACGTATTACATCTACAACATCAACATCCATAGATGTGATATTCTCAAATGTAAATGTCAACTCAGTGCTTATTGAGGGCTCACACCTTTCAGATCTTACAATTCAAATCTGTGAATTTCAACTCCAGACATCTAAAAGAAACGAGAATGACATTATCTTCGTCGCGATTACTCTGACACCAACTTGACCGCATTCAGGAATACCCTTATGTCCGAAGAATGAATAGAAACATACAGAGAAAATACAGTTAATAAAGCATTTCGGGCTTTTTACTCAACTTTCAAATTTCATTGAAATAACGCCTTTCCCATGAAAAAAATCAAAATTGGTCAGAATAAGAAACCTTGGTTCAATTCAGAAATCAAAGAGTGTCTCAAATGCTTTGTGATATGTCCAAACTAGTCAAATCTACCAACAATAACATCATTAAAGGAAGATATGAACTACTGAGAAAGCTATATAAAGCAAATATCATAAAATCTAAATTGGAATATAATAATAAAAGATTATACAACGCCAATAATATCTCTAAAGAAAGTTGAAGGATAATCAATGAAACAAAAAAATAAGTCTTCTGCTAAGTCTCCTACCGAAATAAGTGATAATGATAAGATAATCACAAAAAAGATTCAATTGTTAACTACTTCAATGATTTTTTTATGAAAGTTGAAAATATCAAACCTGATGTAAAAAATATTACACTGGCACCGTTCTCGGATTTTTCAATATTCTTGTATGCATCCACACCATACGAAATAAAAAACACCATAGATAAAACATCACAAAAACCTTCTCCAGGTATTGACGAAATTCATGGTAGGGCTGTGAGGGTGGTTGGTGATATAATTTCCTTTCCACTCTCTTATGTCATTAACCTCACATTTTGTGAAGGGAAATATCCTTGTGACTTGAAACTATCCAAGTCAATCCCAATATACAAAAATAGGGGATCTAGGGGAGAGGTGAGTAACTATCGTAATGTTTGTCTTCAATCGCAGTTTGCCAAGGTCATTGACTACACATATAACATACGTTTGAAAGACTTCCTAGAAAAAAAACTCCTGATTGCAGACTGTCAACATGGTTTTAGAAACGGAAGGTCAACTGAATCTGCAATAAATAAACTATTTCAAGTCTATGAATATTTGAATCAGAAAAAAAATCCTATTGCACTGTACTTTGACCTAAGTCGGGCATTTGACACAGTTGATCACAATTTAGTTCTTGAAAAGCTGTTCCGCAGTGGTGTTAGAGGTGTGGCCAGTGACTGGGCAGCATCTTATTTTCGAGAGAGGACACAAGTAGTTGTGTTGGAAGCTGTCAAATCTGATCCGTCAAGGGTTACAATGGGAGTTCCTCAGGGATCAATCCTGGGTCCGTTATTTTTCGTTATATTCATGAATGATATCATATACTCTTGCACATCTCCAAACAAAATGATCATCTATGCTGATGATACAAACCAACTTGTAGCCGAAAATGATTTAGAAACATCTGTAAATAAAGCAAATGTATGTGCCCAGGAATTCCTTGATTGGTGTAATTCAAACGGCTTATTGATCAATACACTCAAAACGCAGTATTTGTTGTTCTTACCAAAAAATGTCAGTCACGATTATAATCCATTGATCAAAATAGATCATATGAGTATCAAACGAGTATTTGAAACTAAATATTTAGGTATTACAGTGGATCAAGAGCTGACATGGGAATCGCATGTAAATAACATTGTATCAAGACTAAGTGCTTTGTAATTAGACAGCTGAAGAATACAGTATCTCTGCATGTGCTCAAAATGGCCTATCATGGGTTAGTGCAATCTGTGTTAACCTATGGTCTGATTTTCTGGGGAAACTCCAGCCATGCCTCTAGGGCTTTTACCATGCAAAAAAAGATAGTCAGATGCCTGGTGGGTGCCCATCCTCGTCAAAGCTGTCGACAAATCTTTATTGACCTATCGCTTCTCACCATCCCATGTCTATACATATTTTTATTGATACTGAACATAAAAAAGGAAGAATCAAATCTGTTGAGAAACAATATGGTTCATAACTATAATACCCGTCGAAGAAATGATCTTCACATGCCATTTTCACGACTTGGTGTCTCACAAAATTCACACTTTCACCAAGGTGTAATATGCTACAACCGTGCTGTTGGTATTCTTGGAAATACTAGAAATTTTATTTTGTTTAAATCAAGACTTCTTAATTATTTGAGTGCTAATGCTTTTTACTCAATGAATGAATTCTTGGATTGTTAACACCGTAAGGTTACTAATTGTGAATGTAAATTTTAAATGTCTTGTTTTATTTTATTTTATATTGTCATTAGGACATGTGTATGTCTGATTCCTGTTTTGACTAGTCTGATAAGTTTTGTACTATCCATGTGTAAAACTTTAATGATGAATAAATTATCTTATCTTATCTTATGATGTAGATGGTAGCGACACTACGTCATTCTTCTCCCTAACATCAACCTCCTTAGCTTTAGAACCTATAATCGCGTTAACATCAGCCTGCCTCGATACATCTTGAGACATCATGAATACTGCGATGACTTTGCGTTTTGTTGAGAAAGCTTCATGTATTGTAGATTCAATGGATATTATGTTATCTGTAGTTGAGCGGTGTTTCCGGAAGCCACTCTGTTGTGGTATTATTAAACCATTCAACAATTGGGGTCTTTGGAAATTTGGTGCTTCTGGAGCATATTCAACTTATTGAGATTAAATATATATAAAATCGATGAGCAATAATCAAAATGTGACTGAATAATTGAATTGTACACAGTGATTTCAGTCTCAATCGATAAGTGTTGAGATATCCGAGAGAAAAAAATAATAATTTTTTCGAAATCTTTTTATGAGTATAATCAAAATGGATATTGAAATTCAAAACATTATTCAGAAAAATCCCAGATACTTGAGATTCGACACAACCTGAATTCCCTCATTATTAATGTTCAATTTATTATCAATATCAAGAAATCATACCTATGAGTAGTTGTGAAGACCATCGCCTGGGTTTTGGTTACATTAAGTTTTAGTTTATTTAGAGTCAGATATTTATTTATTGGTAACAAGATGGAGTTCATTTTTTCAATGGCGCTTTCAATGTTAATATCACTACAGGCAATTGAGGTGTCATCAGCAAACAAGTTTATGAATTCACATTCCACAAAAATCTCGAGATCATTCATATACAAAATAAAAAGTAGGGGACCCAAAACACTTCCCTGCGGAACACCTACATCATTGACCACTTCAGAAGATATTTGGTCTTTAAAACGTACCCGTTGCTCACGGTTTGAAAGGTAGTCACTTAGCCAATCAAGTACTTTACCCCCAATACCATATTGTTCGAGTTTGGATAGTAATATTTTCCTGTCGATTGTCTCAAAGGCTCTTCTCAGGTCTAGGAAAACCGCAACAACATATTTATTGTTGTCCAATTGGGTTTTAATATAGCATAGGGTAAGTTGCAATGCTGATTCACAAGAATACTTTTTTCGAAATCCAGATTGATTATTCATCAATATTGAATTTTCTGGAACGTGATGTAGTAATTGTTCATAAACAGTTGTTTCTAGAATTTTCTCAATTGGTGGTAAAGTATTTATTGGCGGAATTCTTCTGATTTGGTGGTATGTGTTATTTTTTGAATTGGTATAATGGTACTGATTTTTAGACTCTGTGGAATTTTACCTGTAGTTAGAGACGTATTTATAAAGTTCAAAATTACATGGCCAATGGTTTCAAACACTTCCTTCAACATTTTGCAGTTCAACGTATCAAATAGAGAAAGCTTATTGTTCAAACTACCAACTATTTTACGTAAGTCCTGCATAGAAAGTAACTCAAACTTATCAAACTCCAAGTATTGTTTGCATTGATCCAAGATTCACTATTATCCATACCCTGGATGACATTCTCAATTTTACTGGACAATGGGGAAGACCACTTAGTGATGAACTCCTTCCAAACCTCTCTTAATCGATGAATAATGATATTGGTTCAGTGTATATCCAATATCAAGGATCAAAATCAAAGCGAATAGAATCTACAGCGTTTTGAAATCAGCATGTTCATTCAAAATTTGAAAACGCCAGAAAATAAGTGGGCGGTGCTATGAGCGTATGACGTGCTACCCCCTAAGTCTATCTTTGTCTGTTTCCAAATATCTTTTGCTCGCACCATGTGAAATGTTGTCAAGTTTACTTGTGGATGATTCCTTATTACTTTAATATATTTACTCAAAAACGTATCGATAAGTGATAACTATATCATTTCATGATGATTTGTGGAAAAAATATCATTTATATTGTATCCTTTTACATCTTATATTCCGAGAATAAGTTGTGATATTTCAGTGCGGCAACACAGCAAGATTCACCATGGAACAATTATCTATGATTGGTCAGCTCAAGGTCGATGGGCGTGTAGGGTTAAGCACGTCACACTGCGTTACACCAATGAGAGCCACCTTTGAAAATGGCGCATGAAATTGTATGTTGGAAATCAATTCCGTTTATTTTATTATTTCATTCATGATATAAACCGAATAAAAAATTTTGAAAATAATGATTAGTACATTTTAGACATACAGAACACGATTATGCTGTTTTGAAAAATTAGTGGTCTCCCCCATTAAGAGAGTCATTAAATCCTCCAATGTCAATTACCCCCTCCATCGCCATTCTTCTTACGTCATCCATTCCAAATCCTGTCTCACCATATGTCACCATAAATCTATTTAAATTCAACAGAAACTGAGACCATTTGGGTGCGATGTATTCAAATAGAGCACGTATCGCATCCGCCCTGTTCTTAGTCCTCGCAGCATCTGACAAACATCGTATGATATCGACCAAAATTGGTGGTCTCGGAACTTCATTATAATCAACTACATCTTGTACGTCAATATATTGATTTAACCCAGCATACACTGGAAGCTCATTTAATCCATTATACAGAGCATCGGCAATGACATGTACTCCATTCGTTCGCGAATTGCACCATCCCAGACCATCAATATCATGAGTTTCAAGCTCCATCCAAGCGTTAGGTCCACCTCTCTGGGCTACAACGTTTAGGGGCTAATCTACATAACATTCTCCCTATTCGCGTTTTCAAAAGTCTAAACGCTCTCTGGTGGCGAAATTGTGAAGCTAGTTTGTGAGTATTCCTTTGTGCATTGCAAGTGCTTCTTATGGCGATTGCTTATGTCAGCAGATAAATATTGATAATTGTGTTTTGTGTCTCAACTGCGTAACAGGAATATTATTGAAGAGTTATTGAATATTCCACTTCACAAGTAAATAATTATAAGGTGAGTATTCATGGAAATTAATAAGATTGTTGAAGCATATTGACGATCTGAATTCGAGGTTAGAAGCTCATAAAGAAAGGATGGATGAAGATCAGAGTAATAGAAAAACTGGGAGAAAGGGGGTATACAATACAAACTGCTGTGTTTTCAAGTGTTATTCAAAAAAAGGTAATGACAGGACGTTGCATTTCCACTCTTTCCCGAAGAAGAATGCATCTCAAGTGCATGTGACCAATGCTTATGGGTTAATTGAGAAGGTTGATAGAAGAAAGGCATGGATAAATGCCTTATTGATGGGGAAGACAGTTACTGATGCCATGCGTGTTTATTCCGTTCACTTCCATGAAAGTGATTATCTTGCCAAAGGTGAGTTGAAGTTGAATTGAGTTAATCAAATAATTTTTCATTATTTCATCCAAAGGTGCTCTACTAAGTATGAACCGTCCAAAGCTCAAGAATACTGCAGTTCCATCTCGTAATTTCCCAAAGTGCCACCTACAACAAAATCACATCAAGCTAGTATTGTGAAACGGAGATTGAGATTAGAGATGAGTAGTAGACTATGGGACAAGCAAGACAATCCACAGCCCATCACAAAATCACTTCATACCCATGATGTTGGCCACAGTGAAGACACTGAACACAAAAAACTCGAATTTGCTGACTTGTCAGAAAAAGAGCAATGTGTTGAAAAATCTTTATTAGACTTGCAATATGTGGGACAAAAAGATTTGGCAGGATCATCATCATCTGAAGATAAGGGTGTTCAAGTAATGATAAGTTTTACCAGCACAATCAAGTCAAATGCTCAGTTGAATTCATTAACTGGCATACCAAATTTTGAAATGTTGGAAAATTTCATGACACTAATTTCAGAAATGTATCCAGACACAAAAAGTCATAAACTATCTGTGACAGACAGGATAATTATTGTTTTCATGAAACTAAAAATGGCTGTGAGATTTACAATTATGTCTTTTTTGTTCAAAGTTAGTCAGAGCACTATTAGAAGTATATTTAGTGAATACATAGGTTACTTATCCAATATTCTTAAAGGATGTATACAATGGCCAAGTTCAGAAGAAATTTCAAGAAACCTGCCACTTTGTTTCGAAAATTTCAAAAATGTTAGAGTTGTGCTTGATTCTACTGAGATACCAGTTCAGAGATCTTCTTGTTTGTCATGTCGCATAAGAACTTATTCCCATTATAAGGGGGGCCAAACAATTAAATTTATGACAGGTGTTAGTCCTGCTGGGCATATCACATTTGTATCAGCATGTTATGGTGGAAGGTGCAAAGCAGAATAATCGAAAAACTAGAACCATTCAAGGATTGTGTGATGGCTGATAAAGGTTTTTTAATTGAAGATATTTGTCACAAATATTCCATTAGTCTAAGTCGTCCCTTTTTTTTAAGAAATAAAAAGCAATTCTCTGAACATGAAGCTAATTTGAATATTGCAATATCTAAAGCTAGGGTACACATTGAGAGAGTAAACCAGCGCATGAAAATATTTGAAATTTTGAGAGTTCCCCTACCATAGACCTTGATTAAAGACATTGATGACATTATTCATGTAATGAGTGCTATGGTCAACCTACACAATCCTATATTGGATGATGATAAATTTTTCAAAACATAGACATTTATGTAAATGATTTTTCAAAATTATTCATTTTCAGCTTTGTGCAATAATAATAAATAATGAATGCACTGCACTTCTTTGGTTTGACCTATCATCAATCTCAGATTTTCTATGTTCATTTTCATCATTATTATTCAATTTTATTATTATTATTCATTTTCAAATGATCTGTCTAATTTGAATTGATATAAATATTCTATAAGTTTGTAATATAGCTGTTTTCTAATAAAAAAACTCAAAGTACATAATATCTTGTTTATTTTCACATATAACATGTAACATGTGAGTGAAGTAATTGAATGTGTTCTGTATCATCTGTTTGGCAAAATCTTCATCGAATGGTACATGTATATTGAGAAATGATTTTGAATGGGTAGAATATAAAATAAAATCACATTCTAATAAGTTCAACAGGGCCATGCCTAATTGTACCTGGCCATAGTAATTATGTTTTTTCTTCAGCATAACCCCTCTTGTTGAAATCTCCAGATAGCTGCATTCATTGACAAATTGTATGGCATCCTTTGTTTTGCCTGGAGATCAGAGAATATTAGTTATCATTTTACTACTTATACTTCATTTCAATTATTACCAACAAAGGGACATTTTATTTCAAGCAACCTGGAAGGTTTTCCTTCAACAAATAATACACCATCAGGTGAATAGCCTAACCATGGGTATTTTTCACATATGATGAATCCAGGTTCTACAACATGGTGACCTAAATTCGTTTTGTATTTTTCCAGAGCTTCTTTTTCATGATTGATTCCATGTTGTACAAATTTATTAGTGAATCCTTTAGGATAGAAATAGCTCATACTTTTTCTATTCCATTCTAATTTTTTATAGGTAAAAATTGAATAACAACGAGAACCTGAAAAACAAATCATTTTCAAGTTTTGTATTTATTTGGAAGAGACCTATACTTTCGCTGAATTTTCCAATCTTCACTTCCATTCCAGCAAGATACAATCATTTTTTGGAAATCCACATCACATAGCTTTGAATAAAATGATTTGCAACACTCTCTCAACCCATAATTGGTTACATCCAAATTAAAATCTACTAGAAATGTGGATTTCCTCATATGAACAATGAGTGGGTGAAGCCATTCTGGGGTTGGGATCTCAAAATCAGTGCAGGTGTTTTCTATCAATTTTCTTCTTCCCTGTCTGTAAGTAATCAATAGCAGTAGCTAGGTACTCTTTCAAATCACTTGTTGATTGTTTTCATGAAAATGCTTACATGTGTTTACTCAGAGCACTGTTTGGGTGATTTGACATCAATAGGCTGGAACACCTGTCCGTCTCTTCTTGTGAAAGAGATCTACATCTTTTCCTTGTTTCAGAAAGTTTTTTCAAGCATCAAGTGTTCACAATAGGATGAGCCTCATAATCCACTTGAATACCTTTTCTATGGGTCCTCCAATAACATTCCACATCAGTACTTGATATTTTTTCGAATGCTAGGACATCTCCCCTGAAATTAAAACACAACCAGAAAAAGGAAAAACAAAAATAAATTGTGTATAGCATTTTGTGAAATTACTCTGGGCTCGATATGCCACTATCAACATGTAAATAAATACAACCTGGTGCACTTCAAAAGTGTTGCTGAAATGTGCTTGCATCTTCCTGAAGCTCCAGCTTTACAGGTACAAGCAAATTGTAGTATCTTCCGAATCCCTTCAGTATCAACCTCTAACCAACCAGATATCTCATGAGGCTTGCCAGTGAGGAGAGCACTTGTCTGTAGACACAATGCCATGATTTTGATGGATGAATAGGCTCCTTGTGCATTGAATTTTCCATCACAAATCCCACATAGAATTAAATGACTACTGTTCAGGACCTGTTCGCCCTCCACGAAGCATCTACTGTTATGGGTAGCTTCTAGATATCCAAAAACAGTGGACAAATTCAAAAATATTTCTGGGTTCTCCATGATTCACTGGTGAAGATTTAATTATTAAATTCGAATATTATTACATCTTGACAAACCTACATTTCTATAGTTCAACTACCCAGATAGCACAAAGACGTCTTTGAGACGTCTTAAAGATGTCTTGTTCAGACGTTCACGATGTCTCAAAGACGTCCATGTACGCCTTAGAGTCGTCTATAAGACGTCTTTTTTAGGCCGGATGTTAAAAATCACGACGTCTTTAAGACGTCTTCATAAGGTCCATTTTTGGCCTTGTACAGGCTTACAAAAGACATGAAAAAGACGTTATTCGTAGCTGGGTTTCATATTCATCTATCTTATCTATGGGAATTGGTTGAAGTGATGTCTTTAAATAAAAATATATTTTAATTCGAGAAAAATATTTATTCAAAAGGAATACAAAATCGAACGAAACAAACTGTTGTTATAATCTTTTATTAATTTTACTGTTTTTCCTGTCACATGCACGCTTAAGCCACGTTTGCATAGCTGTTTCGGTGTCAGCTCTATTTTGAGAGATGTGAGCTCTTTCTGCAGCATCTAAAAATATAATTGATAATGAAATATCATGGGGACGTTGATATTATTGGAACTCACTAATTATAACTTTCGCCAAATTCAGTCCTGAAAAATTCCGCTTTCCTTTTCTTCCCAACCAACTATACTGCAATGCTATCTCGTTGGTAAGACAACTAGACAGGACCCTCTTCACAAAACTGTAACAATTTGTACCACCAATTTTCGCGAATTCCTGAACCTGAAATAATCAAATCAATTTATTGTCATATTATATGATAATTCGTCTGTATACATATAAGAGATTTCAGTTGTTTTGTCAATAATTTCTGAGGGTATTGTTATAATAAACAGTTATACTACCAATAGCTGGAAATCATTCTCGTTGTTCAGGATACTCTCCAAAGCAGCAATTTCATCCTCTGAGCTGAATGGGAATTTAATATTGCCATACTTGGAGTAGGAAGTTTGTTTAATCTCAGGAAGATTACTTCTACTGATATTTTTATTGATTGCCCTTATTTCGGATAGAATATCGACTGTAATGCCACGGACTATATGAAGTTGTTCTGACAGTGTCTTGAATCTTTTATCTACAATAAATTAAAAGAAACAAGAATAATTTTTTATGAGGTAGGCAACTTGGAATATGTTATATTTTGAAATTAGAAATACCATTTGCAGTACAATCCTTGCAGGCTGGAGTGATATTTTCTTTATCATCTTTACCATGAATGAGCTCTACTCCAGTTGGGGAATTCAGATTTTTGTTTGGGTCTTCAATTTGATCCCTGGATTGATCTAAAATAAAACATATTATTCCATAACATTCAACTGTGAAAAATAAACCCAGCTGACCTTTAAAAAACTTAATGAATGCAATGTGCGTTCAAGATAAATCAATACTGAATTGGTTACAAACAATATCTTCTTTTCTTCTATTTGTATTATTGTGTGCTTAGTTTGTTATTACAACTTAATTTGAAGTTTTCTGAGGAACTGAATGAAAAACAACGATAATAGTGAAATAATTAATTGATTTAAAATATGCCCTTGGTGGCAGTATTACATGTTCATCTTGATTCATCTGTAACTCATTGTCCTATTATTATTAATTGCATGACCAGAGTTATATATTTGCATATTATTTGGATGAATACTAACCTTTACATGATTTTTTTTTAATTTTAGGGGGTGATGGTAATGAACAGCTTGAATCTGATTCACTGCTGGAAAGTATTTTTTGTACTCTTTTTCTTTTCACTTCCTCTGAATCGGTATTCAAGTCACTTGTCTCTTCTGCAATTTTGGCTTTTGCTCTTGCTCTCCCATAATCTTCTAATAATATTAAAAATTATATTTTCAATAATCATAATAAGTAGTTATCTTACCAAAGGTAGCATTCCTAAAAATTTTGATCCTATGGGAAGGCCAACAAGTGTTTACTGGCTCACATCTTCTTATAGCTTGTTGTAATTTTTCTGCAGCCAGTGATGGCCAATAGCATAACTGTCCCTGTATCCAGTTTGACGGAATGGCCTCCACAGTCTTGTCATCAATAAACAATACAACTGTCCAACTGTGATCTTCCATATTCAGTAACAGTGTGGCTAGAATCTCAGTTATCTGAATTAGTGGAGAATAACAATAAATAACACTTAATCAAATGACAAAATTAAACGAACGTAAGAATATAGAACATCAAACAATCATTGAATAATACTTGAAACAACTGACAAAATGAAACAAATATATGATTATTGGAAAAAATCAAACAATCAGTTGAATTGTATGTAGTAGAGAACCCTAGTGGGTTGATAAATTCACTTGAATAAAAAATCACAAATATATGAATCAATCTGGATAAGTACATATTTTGTTTTCCATCTTCAGCAGATCTAGGATATCTGCCAGAAGATTAGGAAGTGAACTAATCTTGGAAATAACCCTTCTTTGGAATGTTCAATCAGGTGTTTGTGAACATATAATCAAAACAGGCATTTGTGCAATTTCCTAGACCTACTGAATATAGCAACTCAGTTATGGAAATAACTTTTTTTTATTCAAGTAAGCTAATTCAGTGTTCAAATATTGTATGTAAAAGGGGAAAAATGAAACATTTTCCATTGAACTCAAATCTCACACATTTATAATCAACATAATTGATATCAAATAGTTCATTCTCTGAATTACTTGTGAGAGCCTCAAAAATCCCCAGTTCTGATGATTTGCATGGAGTTTCATAAATGGAAGTCAAGTCTGAATATTTTCTACCAAGTAATTTGTATTTATCTCCAAGTAAAACTATATCTTTTATTGTAATAATATATCCATTTTTCAAACAACAACAATTGTCTGGTTCTACTGTGCTAAGAGTATAATTTTCAAAAGTGACAGTTTTGAAATGTTTTGTACATTCTTGATTCATTGATGATGGAATATATTCATCCTTGTAGATGGGATATAAATAGTTATTTAAAGAATTTGAATTGATACCCATCTTTTCAGAATGTCTCTTAACTATCTGTTGCAAAGGCTTATCACTTTTTCGAACTGACTTTAAAATGCTTTGAAGAAAGTTTTCAAAAGGAAATGCATCAAAATTATCAAGTGGACCATGATTTATTACATCTTGAGATAGATGTAGAAGATTATGTATATTATGTGATACCTGTTCAGAACCATATAGAATCTCGAATGTTTCAACAAAATAAATTAATAATTCAGAAGCATACTCAATTTTTGTTGAATATCGTGAATGAGATAAGATGGTTAGAGCAACATGTAACACAAGAAAATTGGTGTACCTGTCTTTGTTAACATTATTTTTAATAACTAATGGTCCAGTGTAAAACAAAAACTGGCGAAACTCTGTAGCTTTCCATCTTTTTAATTCGTTTAGATTTCTTGGTTTTCTATTGAATTCTTTAGGAATACATGAAGATAATTCAAGTAATGAAGAAGAAATTCTGGATACTTTTTGAAAAGCAATTTTTGTTGATGGTTTACCACAACACCACAATAATAAAAGTTTTTTCATCACACCCAAACACACCAGGTGCATGTAGTCCAAAGGAAAGCTACTAATCATATCTATTCCTGGTATTTCTTCAATTATAGTTTTACCATTGTGATGACTTTCATCCAAAACAGATCTAAATTCTGAATCAGTTCTCAATCGAATATTTTTTGTGCCAGGAAAACAAACTCTGTTATTTATGTAATCACCTTCTATATAACATTTACTACAAGATGAATATCCAGTATGATTTTTGGTGCATTTAACAAAAGATTTTGCAGGTGCATCACATACAAACGCTTTCACTTTAACTTTATAAAGAATACCATTTGAGAGAATACCATTATTGATAATATCTATTGCATCCCTCACAAATTCTTCCAAGAATGTATTTGAATCTTTTGGCTTTTCACTGCCATGATAGATTCCAACAATGTCAACTGAGGAACCACCAACAATCTTGCAAAGTATTGGATATACCTGACTACTTGAGCTTTTTGAAAGTGGTAAACCATCAATATTCATGTTCAGTTCTAACACTCTAGGTTCCTTGAATTGATATCCTTTGAGATCTAATTCATTTATAAGATTTCTTAGACAATACCCTAGGCCAAAATGATAATAAATTCCTGGTTCTACAGTTTTCGTGTGTACTTCTCTTGCTGTTCCTAATAAAGTTCTAGCATCTAAAGGCAAATCCTCAGAAAATGATGAGGTTTTTAAAAGATGTAATAGGTCATTGAGAGCAGTATGAGTGATGTTGTGGCTTAATGCCCAATACATTAATTTACCTTTGAGGTTATCATCAATCATTGATTTATCAGAAGGGACTTGAAGAGGCATAGCTGAAATAAGGCTCTCATTTATGCTACTGTCATTTTCACTATCACTACTGGAGTCAAAGTCAATGTTGGATATGCTTATATATGGGTTAATAATGTTGACTGGTCTAGTGGTTTCAATTTCAGAAACAGGTTGTGGTTGAACAATTGGAAAAATATTAACCATATTTTGATCAGTTTGTGGAGTACTAGGCACATCCTGACTAACATCAAGACATATTCTTTTGGCACGCATATAATATTTATGAACACCTTTCGATCTTTCCATACTTAAAGTAAAGAATACCTTCAAGTAAAAAATCCACAAGGGAATAAAATAAATAGATTCGACGACTTACCCGTTCTCAACTAAAGTAAAAACACAGTGAAACTAGTGAAATATAATAAGGTACGCTCACGGAAGAGGACGTTGGTTGTTTACTTACCGTTTCCACTACGTCACACTCTCTGCGTCACACATCACGAGCGCACGCGCATTGTCGAGTGCGTCCATAATTTCTTTCAACTATAATGATCGTATTATTGACGACGTCTTTAAGACGTATTTAAGACGTGAGAATCAGATGTCTTTAAGACGTCTAAGGAAAGACATCTTTAAGACGTCTTATTCAGGGACTAAGACGTTCAGACCAAGATAAGACATAAAACGTACGTCTTTAAGACGTCTTGTGCTATCTGGGTAGCTGACCCGGCAAACGTTGTTTTGCCATATGAATAATTTCCTAGTAATTTCTAGTGTAGACAAAAAATAGCTTACTTATTGTAAGAATGTGGTATATACGTGAAATAAGCATGGAGCGCTGTGAACGATGAGGGAATATAAAAATAACAGAAGGCAAACATTATTTATATAAGTTATTATAATGTATTCCTCGAAATTATATATCATTAATTAAACAATTACGACAGTAACACTATTAAACAATATCAATCTCTTAATGCTATAGCGTGAACAATATTTTTTGTTAGTCCATCTTTAGCTAACACAAACAAACTGGATGGTTTACCCACTCGAGAGCATGCCACGTATAATTGTCCGTGTGAAAAACATGGTGTTTTTAAATCTAATCCACAGACATCGTTTGACCTTGGGATTTGTTGATAGTCGCAGTAGTTGGAATAGAATACTTTATTTGCTCAAAATAACAAAATATGTTTTAGCATCGTCTCAAAAATTGAAATTGTTTTCTTGTTTGCTTATATATAAGACCTTATAAAATACAGATACATTCATACATTCATGGTACAGATAAAAACACGCGCATTCACTCACAAATAACAGAAGACGTTACAGTTAAAATCTTAGTACTGAGGAGAGATCTGCTTCCATGAATTCTTCAAGTGCTAAAAGGATTTTTTTGACTTTCAGTTTGAAGTTTGTGTAGGCTTCAATTTTTTCTGGTGTGACATGTCTCTTGCATCTGAAAAGATATAACCATATTTTTTTTTCAGCACCTTCAAAACCCTCTTCTTTTTCCAGGGATTCATTAGTGCCCAGTATTTTGGGTAATGATCTCTTCTTTTCATTCTTCTCCTCACTGGAGGTTTTTCCATCTTTCTTGATGTTAATGTTCTGGTGTTCAGTTTTCTTTTTCTTCGACGGGTTTTTACCTTGTTGGTGGTTTATGGCATTTTCTCTGCAGGTATCATCATTTACAATGACATCCTTCATCAGTTGTTCAGTTTCCATTTTGTTTTGGGTTCCCCAATTTGCTTTGGGTTTACCATTTTTTCGTGAGATTTTGAATTTTCCAGACTGATATGTGACGTTTCAGTACTCCTTAGTCCTACTTTTTGGCTATATGAGGGTTTATTTTCGTTGACTGTCCCATTTTGTTGTTTTTGAAGAACGTCCAATTTGTAGGTTAGGTCAGCGATCTTTTCCAGCAATAAGGCATTATTTTCCCGTAATATAATGTTTTTTTCTTCTGATTGCCAGTATAGGCTTTGTAATAGCCCATTTTTGCGTTTTGTAGCTGCTAGGGAATTTTCTTTGTCCTCCACGGACTTGACCTCACAGCACTTGATCCGCGTGTCATCCAACGAAGTAAATTTGAGTCTTTCAGAACAGCTTTTATGATAAGCTGCACCACAGTTCACACATATGATTGTTGAACACTGTTTAGTTTTGCAACAATTATAATTGGCTTTATTAATAATCGAAACTGCAGCACCATTTTTCGGTTCACCTCTCTCGGCCGCCATTTTTGATTGAATTAAGTTGCAAATGCCAATCTAATCGGAAACTGAATATGTTTGAATTGAATTGTCACATCTGTAGGTATAATAGGAATCCGTGGTATGAGTATATTTTCATCTCTGAACTTGTGACTCCTGTAGACATCTGGCGGGGATAACTAATTAAATGACGATTGATCAGTTTTCGACCGGAGCACAGTGGTCCAAAAGCCCAATTTCCTGACCAAAACCTCAAAAATCAAAAGTTACCCAAAGAGGTAAAGCTTCATATTTTCCTCAACAGGTGGAATGAAAGTTTCATAATCCAAAAGATTAGGTCGATATATTCAATACTTGGCCGTGGGCACATACTCAAACTTGCCCGTTATCGCGCCACATGGGAAATGACGGCCCATGACCTGTTTCGTCCTCTTGACTGAAATTGTCATGAGAAACGCAGTTTTTTGTGAAAACGTTTGCGACAAAATTGAGGATATTCCTGTTTGTATGTATAATATTATTCTTCACTGCGGGAATCATTACGTGCATTTTTGCAGATGTTATTAAGAATGAAATGTCGGCACTCAGAATTGTTTTTTTCCATAGTTTTTTTTATATCTGCAGAGAATTAGTTATGACCCCAAGAGATCCTGAAAAAGTTGCAACGGTTTTACGCGTATAAAAGTATGTAGAATTCGTAACCGTTGGCATTACCTGCCCTTTCTTGCCCCCTTGGTTTAAAAACCGCACTGTTTGGAGCAGTGTTGGTGCATTCGTGCTTCAGATGACAGAGCACTCAGTTATAAAAAATTCGATTTTGGAGGCGACGACGCAGATGATGTACTTAATATAGATAATAATTCTGAAAATGAAAGTTGCGATGGAAGCTCTGATAGCGATTGATCTGTATTTGAGGAAATCATGTAGTTCAGCCAAGTAAAGGATAATGTTCCCCACACATATTGTGCTTGTGATAATTCTGCAATAATAATTTTTTCCTATTCATTTCGTAATAAATTTTTCCTATTCATTTTCGCAATCAGTGACCCAAAAAACATTTATAATATGAATTTCAGCACAAACGTATTGTTTTTTGAAAATAATGTCCGCCATTTTGGATCCGCCATTTTGAATTTAGATTTTTTCTTCATTTTCGTAATCAGCGACCAAAAAAACACTTATAATATAAATTTCAGCGTAAACGTACTATTTTTTGGAAAAAATGTCCGCCATTTTGGATCCGTCATTTTGAATCTAGATTTTTTCTTCATTTTCGTAATCAGCGACCCAAAAAACACTTATGATATGAATTTCA
This sequence comes from Plagiodera versicolora, assembly GCA_037013635.1. Taxonomy (NCBI): domain Eukaryota; kingdom Metazoa; phylum Arthropoda; class Insecta; order Coleoptera; family Chrysomelidae; genus Plagiodera; species Plagiodera versicolora. The sequence goes on along the minus strand of CM072991.1, from coordinate 967,066 downwards.
GCGTAAACGTACTACTTTTTGGAAAAAATGTCCGCCATTTTGGATCCGCCATTTTTAATTTAGATTTTTTCTTCATTTTCGTAATCAGCGACCCAAAAAACACTTATAATATGAATTACAGTGTAAACTTACTATTCTTTGGAAAATATGTCCGCCATTTTGGATCCGTCATTTCGAATTTAGATTTTTTCTTCATTTTCGTGATCAGCGACCCAAAAAACACTTATAATATGAATTTCAGCGTAAAAGTACTATTTGTTGGAAAAAATTTCCGCCATTTTGGGTCCACCATTTTGAATTTTGATTTTTTCTTTATTTTCGTAATCAGCGACCCAAAAAACACTTATAATATGAATTTCAGCGTAGACGTACTATTTTTTGGAAAAAATGTCCGCCATTTTGTGTCCGCCATTTTGAATTTTGATTTTTTTCTCCATTTTCGTAATCAGCGACCCAAAAAACTATGAATCTGAAAATTTGAGAAATAGTTATTTATGCAACATGTGCATAAAGTAGTACTTTTTTTCACGAATGGGAAGTTTGACGCGCGAGCCGTAGGCGAGTGCGGCAATCCCATGAGTTCACGTTTGCAATATTTAAGTTGTTTTCACACTCATTTATATTTGAGGTCGATGGTTGGTTGAAAATATCGGTGTTAGTTCCATGTCCACATAGAATCCTTGTTGCACAATCCATTTTAGTGTTAAAAGAATTGTCCACGTACCCTTCGGCAACAGTAGTGGACTTCCATCCGCCATGTTGTTTTAATTTCAGTATATCCCCGCCGGAATCAACCAGAAGCGAAGCCGAAGTGCGTCTAAAGGTTTGACCTGTATATGCATCTGGTTGGGGTAAATTAAGATATTTGGCAATTATTGAAGGAATTTTTGAAAATGTGTTTATGCCTACTACTTGTTTAGTACATTTTCCGTTTCTATATGATAGAAAGAAATGTTTATTATCTGCATTTTTTGGTCTAAGTTTAGCATATTTTCTATAAATATTCAACAAATTCAAGTTAGCAATTCCTGTATCTCCAATGACAGTGAAGCGGCGTTGTGTATGCGTTTTTGAATCTGGAATTCTTACTAGTAGAACTTCCCCCTTGTCTTCAATGTTATCAACGAGTGTTTTATATAACTCATCTCTTCGACAAGCTCCAGCAATTCCTAATATTAATGTAACCTAAAAATGTACAACCCATTAAATAACGCAAAAAGAAAATAACTACAATTTTACCTTAAACATTAGATACTGGTCATCCGGTGCTCCCAGTAAAAACTTATTTATTTCTTCTCTTGTAAATGTTTGAGATTTTTTTGGTTTGTACCCCACTGACTTCCGCTTTAGGTAGGCTATTAGCTTTGAAAATTTGCTTATATCCACATTATTATTAATCATTAATGTTGCTTTCAACTTTGAATAAGTGGACCATAACGTTGAAGATTTAAATTTTTTCGATTTTTCCTCAAAATATGCTAATAATACCCTTTCTGTAAAACTGTGAACTGAATTTTGAATGCGCCATTCCATAAACGTGTTGTACTCCTTTTGATAAATTTCCTTTGATTTCTCAGGCAACAAGTTTTGCGTTGCCACATTTGCTTTTTCGATAATATCTTCGGGTGTGCATATTTCGTGTTCAGAATCTTCGTCAATTTCCATATTTAAATAAATTTCAGAGTTAATTTACAAACCTTGTGTACACACGTACTTAAACGTCAAAACACAAATCTAATTAAATTTGACGTTTCTAAAACGAAGATCGCGAGACAACTACAATTTGTTTTCAGCGCACTCTTATGATTCGGTGCATGTAGTTGCATCACGCCAGAGTGAAATAATGACTTTTTTTCACGATTTTTACCTTTTTTTCACTATTACCATAAACAAGCGTTTTGCGCACAGAAAATAGTGAAATATGGTACAGTTTTTTTAACAGTCGTAGAAAAAATCAATTAACCTTGAGGTTTTGGCCAGGAAATTGGGCTTTTGGACCACTGTGCGGAGGAAAAATGATTGAATTACTAAAATGGCTATTAAAAAATAAGGGTTCATCGTAGCAGGGTGAAAATTGAGGATCGTATGTATTTTTGTATGTCGTATCATAAAAAAATAGAAATTGAAAATTTTATCTGAAAAATATAAAAAAATTAGGGGTGGACTACCCCTAACATTTAGGGGGATGAAGAATAGATGTTGGCCGATTCTCATAGATACCGGATAAGCACAATAAATTTCATCGAAATCGGACGAGCCGTTTCGGAGGAGTTTGGCAACGAAAACTGTGACACGAGAATTTTATATATTAGATAAAAACAATAACACACTTTCAAAAAATCCAAACACAATTCAAAAACAATTCCAAAACACTTTTTTCGTAATAGAATCCACAAACAACCACGCACTGACAGTAAATTAATACTCACAGTCCACCATATTTGTTTACATCTCGCAGCGCCCGCAACGGTAGTTGAAAACGCGAATTATGATATCAGTTTCGCGCGCACTCCGTAATGTAATGGACCGAAAACCAGGTGATGTTGAGACTAGCATTTTCGCCATCAAACCAACAACACCAGATAACATAACATTCTCGTTTACATCATATTCTATATCAACCATTACTTGCTGTGGTAAAACCATAGCCATTATAAACTTCCTAAAATCATCAAAGTTATGTGACGTAACTGGACTATTAAAAATCTCAGCAAGAGGCTCAGATTTATTCGAATTGATCTCCATCGTTTGGCAAACTTGTGCTATATCAACCGTAGTTAATGAAAAAGTTGGAAAAACAAACTGGCTAGCATATAAAACTAACAACATATTCACTTTCGGAAAGACAGAAAGAAAACGACTCAATGTTTGTGGATGGGTATGCCCCAGCCAACGAACGTTATTCTCACCATAAATAGGTCCTGCTCCAAAATTAACAACTAAACGCTTCCTAACGGAGAATCGCTCTATCAATTCCCTCAACGCAACATCATCACGCATTAAATAGGTCTGCGTAGCTTCTTGAAAATCATGTAAAACCGGGTTTATTACTACTGGTATGACATCATAGCCATTACGTCTAGTCGGCACGAATCGATCCAGGTTATGTAAGATCATGCTAGACATATCTTCCTTTATTATCCTATCGTTATTTGGCGAAAATCCAATATATGCGAGGTCAATGATATTGCTTGACCCACGAATACTTTTATGTCTAATTCTAAATATACGGTAAAATTCAGTCGTCAATTCCTCTATAACTACATGTAAACGCTTGATGAATTCCAGATAAGACGCAACATCATCACGCATTAAATACTGCCGTGCTAAGGAAGAAGGGCGTAACTGACAATTTGATCATTTTGAGATAATCGCATTTCAAGACTTATTTCAATGCCATTCACATTTCTGATAGGAAATTGATTATTCTCGGGGTGGGAGTACATATTGTTAGATGCTATTTTTTCATTGGTATTTCGTTGTGATATTTCAAAAAAATAAAAAATAAATGTAGATACGACTTTTTTTAATAAAAAATTTCGAAAAGTACAATAAGAAATGTCGTAAGTTAACACAAATATATAGGGGATAAAATGGAACATAAATAATACTGCTTATTATATGCATATATAAAAAAAAACTATGAGAGAATGCAATTTCGGTTATAATGGAGTCATTCATCATCAATACTACTCTCCTCCTCGTCGCCGTTCGCTTCAGGAAAATTTTCCCAGAACTGTCGCCTGGGGATTGGTAGAATTGGTAACAGCTTTTGCAGAAGAGTATACTTCCTTTTTTTCGATATTCCTCTTAGCTTTTTTTTGGGAGAGGGGCAACTCAGATCACTTTTCATTTGATTAGCTTTCAGAAAGTTCAATGTAATGAAATCATCTGCAAAAGAATTTCGGTATTGTAAGGTCTTCTCACCCCTTTTTAACTTCAAATGTACGATATCAGACATATATGGTCTAGGATTCGAATTTTTCAGCTTTGTTAAAGATGTGTGATCTGGCCAGTCGAAAAAGTTTTCAATACTTCTACTCATGTCGATCACTTTTGCTTTGTCATGAGCGTTTTGTACACACTCTTTGAAGTCTTGAAAATCATAGACCTTTCTTTTTCTTTTTAATTGGGTCTCAACTGCATGATGAAAAGAATCAGCCGACATGAAAGTGTGGCCTGGCTCGAAGTATTTTATTTCCAGGTCATTTAAGTTAACCAAGTCACAGTTCACCACATAAATGAAAAAACAAAATAAGGCCCAATTCTTGTTTTGGCCAGAACAATTATCAAGCCATACAGTAATTTTTTTGCAATCACGCATTTCGAGAAAAAATGCATAGAACGTAGAAATTATATCTTCCTTTTTCCGACCAGTTATTCCCTCATGCCAAATACAAGCAATAGGATAACAATTATTTTGTTTGTTTGCTCTTTTGCCTACAGGAACAAACGATTCGTGAAAAGCAATAATTCGAGGCACGAATATGATTTCTTTATACATATCGCACCTTGGCAGCATAATAACCTGAAAGATTTTCACATGTTAAAATTTGAATAAAAAAAATATATATTTCAAATACCTTCTGAAGATCAGCAGAAAAACAAATATCCTCATTCTGAGGGTCTGAATCTGACGTGTATTCGATTCTAGACGAGTCATATTTTTTCTTATGTTCCATGTAGGATTTGCATACATCACAAGTAGTGTTGAGTTCCAGCAAATTTGAATGGTTCGAACTTTTCTGATGCATTAAAAAAGTTTCACAAGCAAAACATTCCTCATGGCCCAGTTTACAGAAAGAAATATTTTTTTTTGCCACCTCCCGTCTATACAGTTCATATGAAATATGATGTTGGGGATAATCAGTACTGAATTTCTGATACATTTATTGTATTGTTATATCACTAGGCAAATATAACCTTCTTGGTGCATGTTCTCGGCGATAATGCGATATTGTTGGTTTAAATGATTCAATGTGGCTAATAATAATATCGGTATTGAATTTATTATGAGCCACTCTCCTGCCCCGAGCATCATTTTTTGGAATTATTTTTCCTGTAGTTTTATGAACAACTAAATTCCTCAGAATTTTGTCGTTCTTCAACTCATAACCCAATGTTGCTAGGAAAAATTGTTTACAAACAGAGTGTTGTTTTCCGTCTTCATTCTGAAGAAAGTATTTTAGGGAATGGTTCCTTCGAGAATTATCTCCAGATGTTCGTCTTTTCACAGGACTGTCAGTTATGTTGTGCATTATGAATGTTTTCCTTTCAATATCGTTTGTTTGCCAAAATTGTTGGTTTATTAGGATTTGTCTGTTTTTACTGATTTTTTCTGTACATTTCTTTCGACAACTCTCCTTACAATTATCTTTAACTTTATGGCTTTCAACTTTCTTCCTCAACTTCAGAGTTTTTCTTTCCTCCAGAGATAAAGCATGCTTCTGCCGTTTTCGTTTTCTGCTTTCATTCGTCCCTTCAGAGTCCCTATTTACCACTTCATTTTCCAAATTAATTTCTTCTTTTTTCTGTTGAGATTCATTCGTCCGTTCCGAGTCCTCATTTACCATTTTATTTTCCAAATTAATGTTTTCTTTATTTTGTTGAGAATTTATTTTCCTAATTTTATATTTTAGGTTAGCAAGAGGAATAGATTCATCACTCTCATAACCATCTGATGAATTTTCTGGAAGGTAATCCTTGTCTTTCACCGAATCATCGCTATCAAATAATAACTCTAAAGCCCCATCGGTGGGTGTCATTCCCTCATCAATATGAGGATTTCTTTCCAATTCCAGTTTACTCGAGCAAGCACCAATATTATTGACTTGATTTTTCTGTGTAAGAGACTCCAATAAACCATCTACCTCTATCTCATTACCCGAAGGGGCAATAATATTTGGAATATCACTTATTTGTGAAATATGTGAGCGTTCATTATCATTTCGCTGTACAAGGCTCAAAATGAGTTTACTTCTTTGACTATACATCATTTGGGTAGATCTTAACCTACAATTGATTAAACGAATGACAATAACAAACTCGCAAATGAATCATGTAAAAGTCTTACCTTCAATGTGTTCCCTTGGTAATCAAAATATTTCCAACACGTTCTTATAATAAATGCACTTTCTGTTCCAACTAATAATGAAACTTTTTTAGGATTTCATGAAGCCACGCATGTAAACAACAACAAACTCCTACACATAACCTCTAAATACTAAGCAAAATAGTCGTATCTGCCAATGTACTCGAAGATTACTAAGCAAAATTGTCGTATCTGCCAATGTCATCGTAGATACGATAATTTTGCTTGGTAATATCAGATACGACATTTTTGCATTGTAAAATCAGTATACTTTGTAGATACGACAAATTTCAAACTGAATTTGTGTCTTCAGTTGAATAGCTACGACAACCAAAATTTCTCAGAAGTTGCGTTGGTGATTGTAGATGCCAGAAATGGCAATAACTCAATTTTGATGAAATTGTCAGTTACGCCCTTCTTCCTTAGCACGGCAGAATAGGTCTGCGTAGCTTCTTGAGAATTATGTAAAACCGGGTTTAATACTACTGGTATGACATCATAGCTATTACGTCTAGTCGACACGAATCGATCCAGGTTATGTAAGATCATGCTAGACATATCGTCCTTTATTATCCTATCGACATTCGCGAAAATCCAATATATGCGTGGTCAATGATATTACTTGACCCACGAATACTTTTATGTCTAATTCTAAATATACGGTAAAATTCAGTCGTCAATTCCTCTATAACTATATGTAAACGCTTGATAAATTCCGGATAAGACGCGGTCACGTTCTCACTTCCGCCATATAATCTCTGTTTTCCTAAAGCGAGACACCACTCACCGTGTTGATCAAATAGGAAGTCCATTTCCACTGGATATATGTCTACTTCACCTGGCTTCTCTAATCGCATACTTGCAACTTCAGTCAAATCTAGGGTAGCCTGCGCTCTAACCGACTGTCCTGTAGATATGACAATCGATAGTGCATCGACTAAATCCTGTATCGAAAATAGCTGGTTTCCTTTTCGAACTTCATCCTGTTCAATCTTATCATCATCATTTTGTATAACACTCTCTTTCGGATCTTTTGTTTTAACTATGTCCTCTTTCTTTACACCGGAAACATTGGTATATTCTTCTTCTCCATGCGACTTCTCTTTCTTCTCACTCACGTCTATACTTTTGTTCTCCTGTCTTGATGTAGATGGTAGCGACACTACGTCATTCTTCTCACTAACATCAACCTCCTTAGCTTTAGAACCTATAATCGCGTTAACATCAGCCTGCCTCGATACATCTTGAGACATCTTGAATACTTCCAATAAAATATTCATTGAAACTGTGTGCTATCTGCATATTGTCTTTCAATATCGTTTGTCCATCAGCAGTTACAAAACTAATACTTGGTGGAGTATCTTGATTATTATTATTAACTATTCTTTTCAAGGTTTTCCACATTTCTCTGGGATTATTTCTGAACCTGTCTATCTCATCAATATAATACTGTTCTTTTTTTTCAGGAGATTCACTACATCATTCCTGAGTATCTTGAAATTTTGCCATTTTATTTGTTTTTCACTACTTAAATTTGAACATGTTTTGAACTCTCTATATGACCTATCCCGCAATTTTATTATATTATAAACCTCGTTATCAAACCACGGAAGATTTGATTTAAAATGGCAAGTTTCAATGGGTGCAATATCATCAATAACAAGTTCACATTTTTCCCAAATCACTTGATAAATGACTTCAACATCAACTGAGTCTAAATTGAAGTTTTGTATTAATAATTCGGTTTTAATCTTCCTTAAATTTTCAATATTAAGATTTCTATATTTTTTTAGTTATCGTATGGTTTGACATTATTGTATAAATTGACTGATATCACGGAGTGGTCAGTTATTTTTGGACAATCATGTACAACAACCCTCAAATGGCTCTGATTACTTAAAACATAATCAACTAATGTTGAACTGCTATCAGCAATACGAGTTGGTTCCGTTACACACTGCTCAATTCCATGTTGATAAAATACTTTTCATTTTCATACTGTAAAAAGAATCTGACAATAGGTTTATATTAAAGTCACCAACTAGAACACATTGATTTTTATATGACGATAAAACTTTTAACAAATAATTTCAAATTCTTCAATAAATTTTGAATCAGAGCTTGATGGTGAGTGATATAGACAGCCAACCAGCAGAATTTCGTTATGAAATCAATTTTCAGTTACTTACACCAATAGTTGCCATTGATTTGAAAGTTTTGAATTCAGAAAAATTATAGTCATCCCTAACATACAATACAACCCCTCCCGTGTGCCTACTATTTGAATCACATCTCACATGATTATATTTTTCGAGTTCAATTTCAGTTTCAATACTTTGAGCATTTAGATAAATCATATCTGGATTATACGGTATATTTATTACCTCAAGGGCGCCACCAACTTACTTTATCGCAAGTTTGAGTTGGAAAACTCTGCGTTGTTCTGAGTTCCACTTTCCCAGCGAACAATTAAATAATGAATGTTACCACCGAATTCTCTTGATATAAAAGCACCAGTTACCCTGTGATGAAGTTTGATGTCTGAATGCTATACATGAAATGTGACCAATAATAATACAGTGAATACTTATCCTGTGCTACCCCAACGTGATCACGTCTTAGTGTACAGTACACTTGAAAAAAAATGGTGATAAAAAAAAATATATATCTAAAGTGCGTTCATAAAGTGTGGAAACGCTCCATTATCTTACGATATAATTATTTTCAGAGGTAAAGCTCGGACAGGTCGATTTTGTATTTCAGTCTTCCATATTTTTTTACAAAAACATAATTTTTTCCCCCACCACCTTACAAGATATGACGTCATCGATATTTTTTTAAACTGAAAGAGTATATTTTTATATCAAAAATTGAAAGCCCATATTTTTCTGAGTTCAACCATACCACATACGTCATATCTCACACTTCAAGTTACAGTATACTGAGTATAAAAGAAACCAGTGTTCATATTTCTCAACATTCATTTAATTATTTATTTGCAATGAAAATATCATAAGAAGTAGTGAAAATAAACAAATAAAAAATCTACAGCAAATGCTCGAACTGAGCTCCTTGGGTTAGTTGACAATATCCAAGACGTCTGGTGAATTCTTGGGTTACGTTTGACAACATATCTGGTGTAATTCGTTGAATTTCAGTTCGAATTCTCTCTTTAAGGTCTTCCAAACTGGGGGGTCGGTTTATGTACACTTTACTTTTTGAGTAACCCCAGAGGAAGAAGTCCATGGGAGTTAATTTTGGGGACCTAGCAGGCCATTCAATCTGTCCGCGTCGTCCAATCCAGCGATTGGGGAACGTTTCATTAAGAAAATCTCTAACTACTCGAGCATAATGTGGACCTGCTCCATCCTGATGGAACCAAATAGTAGAAACTATTCGATCAGGTTGATTGATATCTGGAAATGTCTCAGTTAAATATGGAACTACATAAGTTTGTAACATTTCCAAATAATTTCCACCCGTCACAGTGCCGTCAAAAAAATATGGTCCTACAATGGTATTCCTAAGAATCCCAGCCCACACAGTGACTTTTTGGGGATATTGGGTATGAGCTTCCATCGTCCAATTGGGATTTTCTGGTGCCCAATAACGACAATTTTGCTAATTCACAGTACCAATTGTAAAAAAAGTTGATTCGTCCGAAAATAAAACATTAAATTCAAACCCATCGTTTTGATTACATACTTCTTGCATAATTTCACAAAACTCCATGCGCCTATCGAAGTCGTCTTCATTAAGTTCATGTATCAGTTTAATTTTATATGGATGTAATTTGGCTGCTCTTAGAATTTTATGAACAGCACCACGACATATCTCATTGTTATCAGATAAAGTTGTGATTGAACAATGAGGATTTTCTTCAATTCGAAGTAATACATTCAATTGAGTATCATCGGCAACGGTAGGTCTGCCACTCTTAGGCTTATCCCTAACATTGCCAATTTCTTTATGTAATATTTTGCTTACCGTCGATTTGCTTATTGGTTCTTGATTAGGATATTTTTCATTAAAGATTTCGCATACTTCTGCCATACTTCTTTCACGATCGCCGTAACCTAAGATCATCAGAACTTCTATTCTCTGTTTTTCTGACAGCCCCATCGTTATTTCAAATAATAGCTTTTGGGGTAATATTTTTCAGAAAGTTATTATTGCAGACTTATAAATCGATCTGCTACACAACAAATCAATTTAATAATGACATATGCAATGGTAACTAAGAACATATTGTCTGATTGCTAAGGGCTTTCAGATGTTTTCATAGCTTACTACTCAAGTATGGCAAATATACTCGTACAAACTACTGAGTAATTCTCAGGTTTCCAAATATGAACACTGGTTTCTTTTATACTCAGTATACTGTAACTTGAAGTGTAAGATATGACGTATGTGGTATGGTTGAACTCAGAAAAATATGGGCTTTCAATTTTTGATATAAAAATATACCCTTTCAATTAAAAAAAAATATCGATGACGTCATATCTTGTAAGGTGGTGGGGGAAAAATTATTTTTTTTGTATAAAAAGATGGAAGACTGAAATACAAAATCGACCTGTCCGAGATTAACCTCTGAAAATAATTATATCGTAAGTTAATGGAGCGTTTCCACACTTTATGAAACCACTGTACATATAAATACTAGCTGACCCGGCAAACGTTGTTTTGCCATATAAATAATTTTCAAGGAATTTCTAGTGTAGACAAAAAATAGCAACAGAAGGCAAACATCATTTTTGAGTTATGTACTTCCAATATCAATTGCAGAACACAGTTATGCGAGGAGTAATCAATATTTAATATACGCCCTATATAAACGCATGGCACTCACGCCAAAATTAAGAAACAAAAATAATGATTAGTACTCGTACGAAGTCAAAGAAGCCGCCAGGGTCAACGTGGACTCGAGTTATATGTGTCAACATACCTTTCGACCAATGAAAACAGTGAATCAGGAAAGTATCGGCACTTGATTGGTCGAAGGGTTATGGACACTCGGAAGCTATAAATCATCTTTTTTACTTATCAGACAGCCCTCGCGAAGTTCAGTCTGGATATCAGTGGTGTAGTGTGGTGTGTTGAATTAAGAAATTTTATTAAATAAATCGAAATATGGCGTTTTGGAGACCGTGGGCGAATGAAAATTATTGAGTGCTAAACAACGGCGTAATAATAATGCCTTTTAAGGAAAACTTTCTCGCATATGATTTCAAACGTATTTATAAAAATAATAAATTCATAAAATAGGGTATCCCCGCCTATGGAAGATCAAACAAAATTGTCGGTAAGGGTTCGGAGTGAGTTTTTATATTCTGCAATTGATATTGGAAGAACTATAACACTAACAAACAATATCACTCTCTTAATGCTATAGTGTGAACATTATTTGTTGTTATTCCATCTTTAGCTAACACAAACTGGATGGTTCACTCACTCAAGAGCATGCCACGTATGATTGTCCGTGTGAAAAACATGGTCTTCTCAAATCTAAGCCACAAATAGACATCGTTTGACCTTGGGATTTGTTGATTGTCATTGCAAATGCCAATCTAATCGGAAACTGAATACGTTTGAATTGAATTGGCACATCTGTAGATATAATAGGAATCCCTGGTATTAATATACTTTCACTTTGAAACTTGCCATTCAAAATGCTGGATTCGGTCACGTTTTTCATTAATTTTTGAATGACTAATCGCGTACCGTTGCACCGTTCAAATAAAGAAGCAAGATAATCGCAGATCCAACCTTCAATTGTGAAGTATGCGATGGCATGCCTGGCAAATCCAGTGAGTTCAAAAACTCTGTGGGGAAATTTACTGCCTCGCTGTCGTCGCACTAAAATGGCTATTAAAAAATAAGGGTTGATCGTAGAAGGGTGAAAATTGAGGATCGTATGTATTTTTGTATGTAGTATCATAGAAAAATAGAAATTGAAAATTTTGTCTGAAAAAAAAAAAAATTAGGGGTGGACTACCCCTAACATTTAGGGGGATGAAAAATAGATGTTGGCCGATTCTCATAGATACCGGATAAGCACAAAAAATTTCATCGAAATCGGTCGAGCCGTTTCGGAGGAGTTTGGCGACGAAAACTGTGACACGAGAATTTTATATATTAGATAATAAACGAAGTATTTCGACCGTACTATATGTTGAGGAACAGGTGTGGTTTCGGGTGTGCGGTCTGTGACTAATTAAACTCATTCGTTTTTTACAATTCTCAATATTTCGTCAACTTTTGTTAACTTCATCAGGAGAATGCTACAATAGTAAAAAAAAACAAAGGACAAATTAACATAATGTGACGAACAATAATCCAGACATTACTTACAAAACATAGAGTCAGTCAACATATAAAAAATAAAATGAACACATTACTGGAGTTCTCACTTGTTAGAAAACCTGTCGATATCAACAGCTTCTTTCTGGAGGTCAGACTGTCAAGTATAGATATTTACTATTTACTAGCCAAAAAACTACTATAAATTGCTACTTTTATTTATCTGACAATTGTAACGTGAAGATTTACTTTTCCTGCTAATTGTTTACTCCTTAGATATGAATAAGTAGGGTTCTTTGAGTATCAGGTGTTTGACTGATGCCTTTCAATCTTCAAAAGATATTGAAGCACTCACACTGTATGTAATGGCCTAATTCAATACGAATTATTTTGAATTGATTGGTTGTACCTGATAGAGAATTGTGGCCTTGGGTATGTTTGATGAATACTGACGATAAACTAAATATCAAAATTGTTATTGTTTATATTTTGAGTAAGACTTGGCACTCGACAGTAACATCTGATTGTGATGAAGGGGTTATCTCTTGTCGCTTAGTATGTCTGACAGGTGTCGATTCTATGTGCATGGAGTCAGCGAGAGAAGTTCCAATTTGTTTAGTGAGCATACTGGTTGTGGGTATCGAGCAGTAGGTACAGGTTCGCATTTCGGACTAAATCGGGTAGAATCGGTGAAGTTGACCAATCAGGGGTCCGGATGACCATCACATGACCAACGTTTCCTGTTGTCATGATGCGCAGCAGTTTGTTCGTTTTTTTTGAATAGGATTTGGGCGGTAAAGTTCGAGAAGGCGCAGGAATCAAACCGAGGAGAAGGGAATGCGTCGCTGTTCCTTAGTTTTGTTATTTCGGTTGGAACCATTTTGGTTAATTGTAGGATTCTGAAAACGAAATTTCTTGGAGTGAGGCCCGTCCTAAGTATAGGGATTTGTGGGCTTTGTGGGTGACCCCACCTGAACCTCCATTTTGAGAAAAGTGATTGCCAGAAAGAGGATTTTCTCCCTTGCTCAATTCGCCTAGCACTTCGATTTATTCGCTCGACACCTGGAAGACATCGCTGAGTACCTTTTCGGGCCGACTGTTGGATGGTGGAGCCGACCCTTTGGCATAGGAGTCTGATAGAGGTGTCGCTATAAGCCTGCAACTCCTGCAACTATCCCTGCAGTGCTTTCGGCTGACAACTGTGCAATCTGTTCCCCAAGGATCTTTGCGGTGTTCTCTGCTGACACTTTGGCTGACAACTCTGCAGTCTGAGCTTCCTACATTCCTGCTGCCAAGGTTTCCTGAGGATCCCATGCTATTGAAAGAGGGTCAGCTACATAGGGGCTGAGGTGCACCTTCAACATTATTCGGGTTCCACTGTCATGAGAGAGAGTAAGATTAAAGTTGCTGTGTTCTGATTACGTATTCAAAGTCGCCACGTTCTAATTAAGTATTTCAAGTTGCCATGTTATTATTTTGTATTTGAAGTGGCCATTCATTTAACCAAGTTTGATTTTCACCAAATCACCCCTTAAATATGAGGTTTACGGTATGATTAGGATGTACCACATGTTCGCCCAGGATATAAATTTATAACGGGAACTCGCTTTCATTTCATATAAGAGATTGTAAATAGGATTTATTTTTTTGTACTGAGGGATTTTTTTTGAGTGTCATGGAGACTCCATGTTAAGGTGTATCTAGGTTGTACAAACATAATTAAACCATAATTGAGTTCACACAGTGTGTCTTATTATTTTCTGTTACAGGAAAATAATTATAATTTAAAGCTTAGTATTTCTTAGTTTCGAATCTGACACAAACTAAGTGGCGCCCTATATTCTCAACTTGGTATTGAATTCACGATTACAGCTCGCCAGACGAAAAGCTGCCGGAGCCTTGAAGATCAACGATTAGAATAAATAACTCTCCACTCACTTTTGGAGAAAAATTGTCTAAAGTTGGTTTCAAGAAAATGGCGCCCAACGTGGGGCCCTGTTGAGTTAAAATAAAAATAATATAAACAAAAAAAGAAAACTTTTTTTTCTCTTAAAAAAAAAAAAACACTTTGTGAACTCATTTGGATTGATTTTGAATTTATTATGTTTTGATGGTATATTTTGTTACTATGAGATTCCTTTGACCATATACAGGGTGAACCGAATATTATTTATGATTTTTGAAATTTGAATTGAAGCTTCAATAGTTTCATTATTTAGGGTTATACGGTGTGGACTTTTAGTAGTCCATTTATTGGAATTAGGAAAATTTCAATTGATATTTATTTTGGTTTGGGTGACAGAAAAATCCCAAATTTCCATATACAGGGGGAATAACTTATAAAATAAGTTTATAATTATTTCTGATACAGTCAGGATCTTAGCTCGACTTTTGCATAAGCATTAGACAAATATTCATACAGGGTGAACAACTTGTCATGTATGCGTTTCTTTGAGAATTTTAGAAATTTCTGAATTATAAGCATTACATACAGTGTGAAAACCTTACAAAGTTTCTTTCTGAGGATTTCAGGCACGCAGTCAGTCCTCATATAAGTAATTGAATATAAATAACGGTTTTCTTAGCAAACGGTATAAATTAGTTTTTCGAAAATGGATACGGTGAAGGTCAAGCACTTACTAGTCAATGAACTGAACTATGAGTTGAGAATCCGGGGAATTGTTACTAATAGGGACATGAACGAGAAGAGAAAAATTCTTGCTAAAGCTATGTCGAAGCGTGGTCCTATTCAGGCTGAACTGGTTGATCCTGACTACTCATTTGAAACCGAAACTGTGGAAATTCAATCATCACTTGATAGCATTAGGGTTCTGCTTAACGATTTTGAAGGTTCAACCACTGACTCTGTTTATCAAAGACTACGTTCTCGCCTATCACACGTTGGTTCTAGAATTCAACGGATAGATGTTTCCACAGGTGTTAAGGAACACATTGAATTCAAACAAGAATCCTATGCCACCTGTATTCTGTTAGAATCTGAATTAGAAGACCGTGTTGTGACTGAGGGAGTGCCTCCGGGTCAGATAGGGGATCTTACTCAATCCTTCATGTCTATGGGTAATGCTCAGGTTTCGGCTCCATCATTCAAGCCAGTATCATTATATAAATGGGATGTTAAGTTTGATGGTACTAAGAAAACTTACGGGGTCAAAGCATTTTTAGAAAGAGTTCATGAACTAGCAGAGGCTAGACACGTTTCTAAGGACCAGCTGTTTGAGTCAGCTGTTGACTTATTTTCTGGAAATGCCCTTTTGTGGTTGAGGCATATTAAAGATTCAGGGAATGTTAAAAATTGGGAGTCTTTAACTGATAGACTAGAGCAAGATTTTCTCAGCAAAGATCATGACGAAGAGTTATGGGATTTAATAAAACATAAAAAACAAAGCGAGGATGAATCCATTGTAATTTTTGTCGCAGTAATGGAACAACTTTTCAATCGTCTCAGTTCTCCTCCTGCAGTTGTTACCCGAGTAAAGTGGATCAAGAAAAACTTGAGAAGTGCGTTCGTAGATCGGTTAGCTCTTAACACGTATAGCTCTGTTGATGAATTGATAAGGGATGTCAAGATTTTGGAAGTAGTTCTTAGAGAATCTAAAGATAAATCCTTGAAAAAATCCTATATTAACACCCTAGAATATGATTTGGCAATGAGTGATGAGGCTGGACCTAGTAGTACTACTAACTCCCCAAATAGAAATAAGAATTTTAGACCAAGACATTCCGGAAATTCAAGTAAGCCTAAATATTATCGTTCGGGTAATGATAGTTCTCATAGCAACAATACAGTTCAAAGATCAGCAGGTGAACAAAATGTGAGGAAGACAGTGACATGCTGGAATTGTAAGTTGGCAAACCATACGTTCAGAAATTGCACGGTGAAAAGAAATATTTTTTGTCATGGTTGTGGTGAGCCGGGTAAAATGAAGAGCAACTGTCAAAAGTGCTCGGGAAACTTGCAAGGGAGGTAGAATATATTCCTACCGGCCACCATTCACCTCCTTTTACACCGGCCAATTCAGTCAAATCTAGAGTACCTTATCCTTCCCCTGAGCAGGCTGAGGGAATAATATTCATCAAAAGTTTCTTGTCTAAGTTGAATCCTAAAATTTCTACAGCCCCAGTATTTGTTGAAAAACAACGAGATAATAGACCATACATATCGGTGAAATTGTTTGATAAAGAAATTGTGGCATTGTTGGATTCTGGTGCTAATAATTCCATAGTGGGAAATAGCGGGATAGAGATTATTAATGCACTAGGTTTAAAAATAGATAAAACATTACGTTTTGTATGCACTGCTGATGGTGTCAAACAAGCTGTCATAGGTTCAGTATCACTGCCTATCTGCATAGAAGATAAATGTAAAATAATTCCATTTTTGATAGTTCCATCCTTAAATTACAATTTCATTTTGGGAAGTGATTTTTGTAGGGAGTTCGAGCTGAAAATAAATTTTAAAAATAATATTTGGGAAATTGATTCAGATTCAAGTATCAATGTCAACTGCGTATCAGCTTTGAATGTACCTGGAAATATAGACAGTCACATTTCTTCCTTGCAGGGTTTGCCTGAAGATGAATTAGCAACTGCTCGTGAAGTGATTTCTTTATTTCAAGATCTTGGTAAAAATAAGGCCTTAGGTAGGACTGACAAGATGATCTACCATATCGACACTGGTGACGCACCATCAGTCAAACAACGCCAATACGTCATGTCTCCATATATGCAGGGTCACTTGAACAAAGAACTTGATAAGATGCTTTCGTTGGGAGTGGTTAAACCTTCAAAGAGTAGTTGGTCATCTCCAGTACTTCTCGTAAAAAAATCCGATGGTAACTTTAGATTCTGTTTCGACGGCCGAAAATTAAATTCATTAACGAAAAAAGATAGTTATCCATTACCAGTAGTAGACCGTATTTTGTCTATGCTGGGCCATTCAAGATTTATGTCTTCAGTGGATTTGCGCAGCGCTTTCTGGCAAATTCCTCTTGATGAGAGTTCTAAAGAGAAAACGGCTTTTTCAGTCCCATCGCGTGGGTTGTTTCAATTTGAGGTTATGCCGTTCGGCTTGGCAAATGCCGCACAATTTCAACAACGTTTAATGGATGCAATTTTTGGACCGGAATTAGAACCAAATATTTTTGTATATCTGGATGATTTGATAATAGTTAGTTCAAACTTTGACGATCATATTAAATTACTCAAAGAAGTAGCTAAGAGACTAAAGGACGCGAAGTTAACCGTCAATTTCGAAAAATGTGAATTTTTTAGAGAATCATTAAAATATTTAGGGTTCATCATTGACAAGTTCGGACTAAGAACTGATCCGGATAAGGTTAAAGCGATGGTTGATTTTCCGCAGCCAATGAATACAACAGAAATAAAACGGTTTACTGGTATGTGCAGTTGGTACAGACGGTTCATTCCTCATTTTTCAACCCTTATGGCCCCAATAAATGACTTACTCAAGAAAAAAAAAAAGGGTCAGAAAATAAGCTGGTCCGTTAAGGCAAATCAAGCATTCAAAGATATCAAGCATGCATTGGTTTCAGCACCGATTTTGTCAAGTCCAGATTTTTCATTAAATTTCACTATACAATGTGATGCCTCTGATTCCGGACTGGGTTGTGTTCTAACTCAAATACAGGACAACCAAGAACGGGTAATAGCATTTGCTTCACGAAGTTTATCAAGGAATGAGCGAAACTACACAGTTACTGAGAAAGAGTGCTTAGCATGTATTTTTGCTTGCGAAAAATTTAGGGGTTATATTGAAGGGGTGCATTTTACGTTGATCACCGACCATGCGTCACTTAAATGGATGTTCAAAATTAAAGAACCCATTGGAAGAATTGCCAGATGGAGTGTTAGGTTGAGCCAATTTGATTTCACAATCGAACACCGAAAAGGGAAATTTAATGTCGTACCAGATGCTTTATCTAGAAGTCCAGTAGAGCCAGCGGTGCAAGAGAATGATGTTTGCTTATTAGAAGAAAAGGGATGCATAAATCTGAATATTAGATTGGAAAATTTAGATTCATTTTATCAGAACTTACGCAGTAAAATTCTAAGAAGTCCTGACACTTATCCACAGTGGTTAGTGAGGGATAATTTTGTTTATAAATTGGTACCTTCCAAGTGTCCTGTAAGCACCAATATTTCCGATTGGAAATTGTTGGTCCCAAAATGTCAACGTTCTGAGGTCATAAAATTGTGTCACGATATCCCTACTGCCTCACATATGGGTTATCATAAAACCTTTTCTAGGGTTGCGCTTACCTACTATTGGCCGAAAATGAGGCACGATATTTTTCGTTACGTTAAATCTTGTAAAGTTTGCTCCGCTCAGAAGTCGACTAACTATGCCCAGTTTGGATTAATGGGTGCAGAAAAAAAGGTTAGATTTCCATGGCAAGTGATTGCGCTTGACCTAATGGGCCCTTTACCACGTACGTCTAGTGGGTATCAGTATATTTTGGTTGTTAGCGACTGGCTAACCAAATACCCAGTTTTGTGTCCTCTCAGAAAAGCCACCTCAGTTAGTATCAACAAGTTCCTAGAAAATGAAATTTTCTTGGTGTATGGTGTTCCGCAACATATCATTTGCGATAATGGTAGGCAGCTGATCAGTAAATCGATCAAGGAACTTGTTAGGAGTTATGACTCAAATATATTTTACACCGCCTATTATCATCCGCAAGCTAACTATGTCGAACGAACAAATAGAACTATCTGCACAGCTATTCGCAGCTATATTAATAAGAACCATAAGTTATGGGACAGAGAATTGGCAAAAATAGGGTATGCTTTAAGGACTAGTGTGCACGAGGTTACAGGGTATAGCCCAGCATTTTTAAATTTTGGAAGGGAAGTACCGGGTAGTGGTCAATATTATGGGAAGGGTGATGTAGATTTGAGTTTGATTAATCGCGATTATTGGGTCCAAAATTTAGGTAAAATTTCAGAAATTTACGAGGACGTTCAGAATAAAATTCATCTGGCACATCAGAAAAACGCTAGATATTATAACCTACGTAGACGTGATAAGGAATTTTTTGTTGGGGATAAGGTTTGGAAGAGGAACTATGTTCTGTCTAATGCTAGCAGTAATTTTGCACAGAAACTGGCACCGCGTTTCGTACTTTGCACAGTAGCAAAGAAGAAATCAAAATTAGTATATGTCCTTAAAAATGAAGATGGCTCTAATGCCGGAGTTTGGCATATTCAAGACTTAAAACCATACTATGGATCGATGTCTGACCTTTCTGATGAAGAAAGAGCAGGATTTGAAGCATCGGATGAGTGATTTGGGTCAGTCAGTAGTAGCTTGATGCATATCTGAAGTGGAATAATTGTATATATAGATAGTGGCTAAGTAGATTATTATAGGATATTAGTGGGTAAGGAATAGTTTAGGATTAGTTAATATAAATAGAATAAGGCGCGCCTAGCTATAATAAAAAAAAAAAAAAAAAAAAAAAAAAAAAAAAACAACGAATTCACCACGAGACGGTTTTGGTAAAACTCATTTTACTAACGGAAGTGAAAGTTCCATCGAAAAATTTTATATCCTAAAATTTTTCTATGCTTTTGTGGGGGGGTGAGTGTAACGTGAAGATTTACTTTTCCTGCTAATTGTTTACTCCTTAGATATGAATAAGTAGGGTTCTTTGAGTATCAGGTGTTTGACTGATGCCTTTCAATCTTCAAAAGATATTGAAGCACTCACACTGTATGTAATGGCCTAATTCAATACGAATTATTTTGAATTGATTGGTTGTACCTGATAGAGAATTGTGGCCTTGGGTATGTTTGATGAATACTGACGATAAACTAAATATCAAAATTGTTATTGTTTATATTTTGAGTAAGACTTGGCACTCGACAGTAACATCTGATTGTGATGAAGGGGTTATCTCTTGTCGCTTAGTATGTCTGACAGGTGTCGATTCTATGTGCATGGAGTCAGCGAGAGAAGTTCCAATTTGTTTAGTGAGCATACTGGTTGTGGGTATCGAGCAGTAGGTACAGGTTCGCATTTCGGACTAAATCGGGTAGAATCGGTGAAGTTGACCAATCAGGGGTCCGGATGACCATCACATGACCAACGTTTCCTGTTGTCATGATGCGCAGCAGTTTGTTCGTTTTTTTTGAATAGGATTTGGGCGGTAAAGTTCGAGAAGGCGCAGGAATCAAACCGAGGAGAAGGGAATGCGTCGCTGTTCCTTAGTTTTGTTATTTCGGTTGGAACCATTTTGGTTAATTGTAGGATTCTGAAAACGAAATTTCTTGGAGTGAGGCCCGTCCTAAGTATAGGGGTAAGTGATTTTGATTGGGAATGAACGAGCCTTCGATTGTTACAACGGTTGTATTTGTGGTGTTTTGCTGCAGATTTGTGGGCTTTGTGGGTGACCCCACCTGAACCTCCATTTTGAGAAAAGTGATTGCCAGAAAGAGGATTTTCTCCCTTGCTCAATTCGCCTAGCACTTCGATTTATTCGCTCGACACCTGGAAGACATCGCTGAGTACCTTTTCGGGCCGACTGTTGGATGGTGGAGCCGACCCTTTGGCATAGGAGTCTGATAGAGGTGTCGCTATAAGCCTGCAACTCCTGCAACTATCCCTGCAGTGCTTTCGGCTGACAACTGTGCAATCTGTTCCCCAAGGATCTTTGCGGTGTTCTCTGCTGACACTTTGGCTGACAACTCTGCAGTCTGAGCTTCCTACATTCCTGCTGCCAAGGTTTCCTGAGGATCCCATGCTATTGAAAGAGGGTCAGCTACATAGGGGCTGAGGTGCACCTTCAACATTATTCGGGTTCCACTGTCATGAGAGAGAGTAAGATTAAAGTTGCTGTGTTCTGATTACGTATTCAAAGTCGCCACGTTCTAATTAAGTATTTCAAGTTGCCATGTTATTATTTTGTATTTGAAGTGGCCATTCATTTAACCAAGTTTGATTTTCACCAAATCACCCCTTAAATATGAGGTTTACGGTATGATTAGGATGTACCACATGTTCGCCCAGGATATAAATTTATAACGGGAACTCGCTTTCATTTCATATAAGAGATTGTAAATAGGATTTATTTTTTTGTACTGAGGGATTTTTTTTGAGTGTCATGGAGACTCCATGTTAAGGTGTATCTAGGTTGTACAAACATAATTAAACCATAATTGAGTTCACACAGTGTGTCTTATTATTTTCTGTTACAGGAAAATAATTATAATTTAAAGCTTAGTATTTCTTAGTTTCGAATCTGACACAAACTAAGTGGCGCCCTATATTCTCAACTTGGTATTGAATTCACGATTACAGCTCGCCAGACGAAAAGCTGCCGGAGCCTTGAAGATCAACGATTAGAATAAATAACTCTCCACTCACTTTTGGAGAAAAATTGTCTAAAGTTGGTTTCACAATACATGACATGAACAATGACAAATCCCCTATTTCAATCTAACACAGGGTGTCATAAAAATTCCAAAATTGTGACACAACTAATCTTTGTATCTTGATGGAAGTTTCACCTTCCTTCCATATCTCGTCTGTACTTCCTTTTCTGTGACTTCACTATTACCTTGAAAGCACTTTTTTGTTTCCTTTTTCACATCTTTCTTCGGTAGATTTTGCGAACTTCCCATCTCTAACATTATCAATCGTTGGACTGGTCGCAATAGCTCACCAGAAGCAGTCTTTAGTCTTACAATTCTTATTTCTCCATCACGTCCAGGAATCGTTTCGACAACTCGACCCATAGGCCATTCAATTTTTTTCTTATTATAATCCGATACGAGAACAACATCTCCCAACTTTACAGCGTCATTAGACTTCTTTTTCGAAAATAGTGTTAATTGGCCCAGATATTCTGACTTGAATCGTTTGTTCAAATCTTCTTTCAACTTCAAACGATATCTGTAGTGTTCAGTCAAATCTTTGGATTCAACTAAATCAATGTCGGCTACTCCAACTTCTTTAATGTCTTGCAGAAACATCGCCGGTGTAAGAACAATACAATCATTTGGATCTTCAGACATGTAAGTTAATGGTCGAGCATTCAATACTGCTTCACAGTCACAAAGTACTGTCTGCAGTTCTTCAAAGTTGAGACAGGTTTTCCCAAGAATCTTACGCAGTACATCTTTCATTAGCCTTATTAGACGCTCCCACCAACCACCCCACCATGCGGCTGTTGGAGGGTTGAATCGCCAGTCGATTTGATATATGGTGGAACAAACTTTGGCAACTTCTTTCCAGTCTAAATTACGAAGGGCATTTTCTGATCCAATGAAATTCGTACCACAATCTGTGTATATCATTGAAGGTCTTCCCCTACGAGCGATGAATATTCTCAATGTTTGTAAAAATGCGTTACTTGACAGCGAGGATGTCAATTCTAGGTGAACTGCTCTGTATACAGCACATGTATAAAGGACTATCCAAACCTTCTCGTTGGTTTTCAAGTATAATGGACCCGCCAAATCTATACCCAGTCAACCAGTTTTGGTTGCAGGGAAGTTGTAGGGAGTTAACATCGTGGAAATGCGACTTCACAATATTGATATGAAAAAATGCAACCAGTACTTACTGGGGAGTGCTTAATGTCCGCAACATTGTATATCACTGGTAATTACCTAATACATCACAATGTGGATGTGTGGAAGGTACCATGAATAGCAACATTGCGACCTCGCATTTTAGCACTTATTGGAAAGATTATTGAACCAAATGAGCTTTCACATTACATCTTCCGTTGAAGTTATATTCATATGTAATTTGGTAATTACCATCGTGGCACTAAATTTGCTCTCTATAAGCGTCTTCTAATTTAATTGAAATAATGTTAATTCTGAAACACCCATGGAATTAGTACATACCTGGAAAGCAGAATAAATATATCTCAGCTGCCTTATATTTCAACCATTTTATAATGCCTAAGAAATGTGCATAGGTTAAGTCTATGAGATTTATATACAGGGTGGTACACCAGTAGGTATAATCAGGACCAGCAATAAAACACATCATATGCCTGCTCTTCATATTGAATCTATTTTTCATTTTTAAGGGGAAATAATTAAACAACTATTATAAAATACTGATCTGTATATTTTGAATATAACACAGGGTGAGTCAAGCTGTACGCATTTCTAGCCAGGCATATGGCTGAACAGAATCATCAGATATATTAGTCCAATGCATTCAGCTTGACTCACCCGAAATACTTTATAAAAACTTCAACTCACATTGTAATATCATAGAATATAAAAACAAAAACATTATTTTCGAAACATAATGAAATAAAAATAGTATTATTTACAAAACAAAAATAGTATGCTGTACAGACAAAATAAAATCAAAGGAAACAACAAAAACATTGATTGTTACCATATCAGATTATTATACTATGATGATCCAAATAATGGATTGCCACTGTCAACTGAAAATAATATTAATAGAAATTATTTTGTTTTTTTAATACTGTTCCTGAACACGTTAGGTACACTTATGTTGATGTTATCATGTTTTATTTCTAATCAAATTATTGAAAAATTCTATATTCAGCTTTTATTGTAGAGAAATATGTTTCTGAGTATTGAAAACAGTGTATACATGTTTGACATTATAGAATATCATTCAATATTCTGATACTAAATTCCGATAATGATACGACAAAACGGTTGAGGAGTCCATCTTGTTAAAAAGCATTGCTTTTCAATGGGCATCACCTTCCCAATTGCACATTTATGAGCATCTTTTTGCCATTGGAAATGTATACTTACCGCATGCACCTAGAGCTGTCTTATATTCTTGTTAACAAACTTCTCAAAATACTGCACACAAAACCAACAATTCAACCAACCATTAAATACGCACCACACAGATCATAATATATTATTTTCATCTTCCCTTTGTTCCTTGACTTTCATTCGTGTGCACGTGCTGTTGCTATGCCCTGCGCAAGCGCCAATTCTTTGTTCGAAATATATGAACAGGGATAAGTCGCAAAGTAATAGCAATGTGCACTTCATCTGAATCTCTCGATTAAATGTTCCACTCAATCATTAGGAAAGTTAACATGGGGACTTCGCAACGATAACAATATGTGGATGTTGATATCCACAAAGCGAAGTCCCATGTAAAACCCAGAGAGGTTTCCAAGATGATCTTCAATGTGATAATATTTGGTATTCCCTGCGACTTACTGTTACTTTTTTGGTTGACTGGGTACCAATGACTTCAAAAACTGCTGCGTCACGGACTCTAGCTTCTGGCAAACTTATGGCAGGTTTGTCGAGTACTTTACTCCTGTATCTCCTACAAGTAGTGCATTGTCTTATTACAGATCTCACTGTGCGTCTACATTTGAGGATCCAATAGTTTTCTCTCAGAATTCGCATCAATGATTGAACGCCAACGTGGCCATTCTTCATATGTTCCTCAAAAATCAAACGTCTAACAACTTCGTGGTTCGATGGTAAAACATATGGCATACAAAAATCTACTATATCATTTCTGTCGGAAATCTTGGTGCGTAATCTTATCAATCCATCATTATCATAAAACGGACACAACGATGATAGCTTGGAATCCTCTATTGACTCAAAACTTTCTTGTTGTATCAAACGGACGACTGATTTTCTTGCATCTTCCATTTCTTCAGCAGACAAAATTCCATTATGCTTACCATCTCGTTTTATGATGATTGTTATAAATCGCTTGATCCATCCAACAAGACTAACAATTTTGCTGAACTTCGAAAAATACTTGTAGTACCATGTACAGTCTTTCATAACAGAAAGGGAAGAAACTACCGTTTTTCGTTTTTCTTTGTTTATTTCTTCTTCATCATAATCATAATTTTGATTCGGCCATTGTGAAATCGGATCATACAGCCATTTAGGACCCTTCCACCATCTTCCATCAGCTAATATTTTAGGTGAACTACCTCTTGATGGAAGATCTGCTGGATTCATGTTACCAGGGACGTGATACCAATCTTGGGGCTTGGAAAAACATCTAATTTCTTCAACTCTATTCCATATAAAAGGTTTCCACTGATCTTCTCGTTTAATCCACGATAGTATTGTTGAAGAATCTGACCAATAGTAGACTTGTATTTGCGGTTCATAGTTTTTCTTGAAATTTTAAAACATTCTTACGCCAATTGTCGCGGCCAAAAGTTCCAGTCGAGGAATTGTTAACTTTTTGATAGGAGCCACCCTGGATTCTGCTTCTACCAATCTTACGTTGATTTCTTTACTGTGTTCTGTTCTAAGGAAAATACAAGTTGCATAAGCAGTAGCACTTGCATCACAGAAAATATGAACAGATTGATTGAGTAATCCAGTAGAATTCGAAAAGGATATCCAACGTGGTATCTTGACAGCTATCAAATAAGGTAATTCTTGTAACCATTTCAAAAAATCATCTCGAACTTCACCATCGATTTTATCATCCCAACTCAAATTCATAGACCATGTCTTCTGAAGTAGTAACTTTGGAAACAATGACACTGGACAAGTAAAACCAATGGGGTCGAAAAGTTTGTGTGCAGCAGACAAAATGGTTCTTTTAGTAATATTGTTCGTGTTCATCTTGTCAAACCATCCCAAAGACAGTTCTAATGTATCCAATCCACGATTCCATATTAAGCCCAAAACATTGCTTTTTACTTCTTCTGCGATTTCTCTAGGTGAAGAATGCTCCCACCCTCTCAACTCAAATTTTCCATCAGCCAGAATGGTTTCCGATTCTTCTATAAACTGGTGAAGCGCTTCTTCATCTTTCACACTTGCTACAACGTTGTCCACGTAAAAAGATTTCATTAGTTTCGAAATGACTTCTGAAGAGTAATTGTTTTCACCGCAAACTGATTTTTTCAAGGTTTCTTTCAGGTGGTGTTCTATAACAGCTCCCAACAAAAAAGGACTACATGATACTCCAAATACAACACGTGCATGTCTGAAAATTTTTAAATTTCCATCATTGTCATACCATAGAAACTTTAAGAATTTTCGGTCATTTTCGTTCAAACCAATCTGAAGGAAAGCTTTTCTGATATCAGCTATAACTCCAATCTTCTCTGTTCGAAATCGTAGTAACATGGAAGGAATCAACTCAATGAGATTCACTCCCTTTTCCAAACACTGGTTTAGTGAGGGTTGATTTCTTTCTTTAGAAGAAGCATCGAAAACTGGACGTACTGGTGTTGTGCTGCTATTGAGTTTATAAACAGGATGATGAGGTAAGAAATGGCCAATTTGATTTGACTTTTCAGTGGATTCGAAATCGGGTGAGCATTCTATGATACCTTCTGCTAGCCAATTATCAAAGACTTCATCATAGACATCGTAAAAATTGTCCTTCTTCAACATTTTTGTAGTATTCAAAAGTCTTTTATATGAAAGATCAAAATTGGAAGACAAGGGAGGGTGACCTCCAACCCATGGCATGCTTACCTCATATCGCTTATCATCTTTCTGTTTCACAGTACTCAAAAAATATTCCATAACTGCTTGTTCTTGTGAAGTCTTCATTCTTTTGGGATCTTCAATACCAAGTATGTCCAAACTCCAGAAGTTAGATATGGCAACATCCTTTGAAAACATCGAGGTTATGAGCATAGATGATGTATGGTGATCAAAATTCTTCAATTTTCCCATAACTGTCCAACCCAATAATGTGTGTACTGCTACCAAACCACATTCCAAATCATGTTTGCGTCCGGAATAAAGTTTGCCAGCTACATCAGCTCCAACTAATATGTCTATGGGTCCATCAGTTGTATCGGTGATTTCAATGCCCATGAGTTTCAATTCATCGTCTAACCAGGGTCCCTTTCTTACAGAACTAACTTTGCTGCAAATCAGTGGCTGATCCAAAACTTCAAAGTTACAGCTGTAGTCTTCGGTGAGGCTGTAGAGACGAATTTTGTAACACGTATGTTTCACTGTTTCGCTTTGGGTACCTCCAAAAAGCGAATGTACCAGTTCTTCTTCTCGAATCGGAATATAACCTATCTCTTCAGCAACCCTTTTAGAAACATAAGACCTATGGGAACCAGTATCAATCAGAAGTCTCACTAGTTTTGATTGGTTTTCGCCTTTTAGTTCAACTACCATGGTTTGTAGGAAAACTTCGGTGTATGTATAGTTGGTCAGATTCTGTTCAGCTTTCTTTGTAATTTGACCATCTCGCTTGGCTTGAATTGTATTGGAGCCTTCAAATCGTGTTCAGCACACATAAGGGTACAATGTTTTCCTTGACAGATATCACATTTTTCTCTTAAACGACATCTTCGTGCTATATGGCCAAATCTTGTACACAAATGACAACATGCAGACTCTGACAACTTCTGTTTCTTCTCTGCAAAACTTAATTTCAAAGCTTCTTTACACTGATAGGAGGAATGTGATCCTTTGCAAAAAACACATCGTGGTACACCTTTATTGAACAATTCAGATGCAGTAGGAACGTTGCTTGTATTGTTGCTTATACTTCTATCTTCTTGCTTCTTCTTGTCCTTGAAACTGCTCATAGCTAGAGAAATCCTATCTTCGTTCATCACTTCTTGACCAAGGAAATCCATCAAAGCATCAAGACGTATCTTTAAACTTGATTCAGTTGAATAAAATTGACTTCTGTGCCAAGCTCTTATCAAATCTTCTCCTAAACAAGACTCTACTAATGGATACAACATAGCGGCACAAGTATCAGATTTCACGCCTAAACTCTCCAGAGCCCTCAGTTGTGACTCAATTTTATCAAAAAAGGTTGATAGTTTATTCTTGGTATGAAGGTTCGTAAGAACTAGTTGAAGGAGTTCTCTAACATACACTTCTATCAATAAGTCGCCTCTACCAAATCTTTGTTTCAAACTATCAATGGCCTTTTGATAGTTACCTTTTGTGGCAGGGTAACTTTCCACAATTTGTCTCGTCCTAGAATTTGGTGTAGTTGCCTGAATGAGGTATTGAAGCTCATCTTCCTCCTCTAGATCAGAATCTTCATCAATCCTACTGAATTGATTCCAAAAACCAAGCCATCCCTTCAAATCGCCTCCATATTGACGAAATTCTAGTTTGGGAATCTTCAGTTTACCTTTCGAGTCTGATTTCTTTGAGTCTCCTTTATGGCACACCAAATTTTCACAACGTAACTTTAATTTATGGAATTGGGAACTCAAACTATCCATAACTTCAAGTTCAACATTCATATTGTCTTCGCGGTCATCTGAATCCAACATCAAATCGAAAAAAAGTTGATTCAATTCAGCTATCTGAAGCATTTTCTCCTCCAAAACTTTCATATTACTCTGAATGTCTATTAAATCATATGTGCTTGTGGATAAATCATCTTCAATATTGCTACATATCTTCTTAAAAGCAGTTCGGTGTAGATCAAGGGCTCTCTTCGTTTTGTCCATACTTGTAACAGAATGTCCTGTCACGGTCGCCACAATGTTAGAAAACCTGTCGATATCAACAGCTTCTTTCTGGAGGTCAGACTGTCAAGTATAGATATACGAATTTACTAGCCAAAAAACTACTATAAATTGCTACTTTTATTTATCTGACAATACATGACATGAACAATGACAAATCCCCTATTTCAATCTAACACAGGGTGATATACAACATCACTAGTGAGTTCAAAATGGGACTGTTTATGTTGAGGAATCCATCTGAGAAGAGGAAGATTAAACAAAAAAAACTGTATGAAGAATAAAAACCCTAATACAACAAAAGTTTCTTTCTTCCTTTTTAGGCGAAGAATGTCTTGAGCTTAGTAAAAACCCATGAATATCAGGTACAGGGTGTTGAACGAAACAAAACCAAAACTAAATCAGTTGTAAAATGTTACAGTAAATATTACTCAGTTGACCTGTATCAGATTTATAATTAACAGTATTCTTCTTTTTTTTTTGTTCATATGGTGTATCTCGAGGAACAATCTGCTTTTGTGGTTCTTTTCATGTTCAAGAATTTTGACGTTGGAAAAGTCGAATTGGTGACCGGTGTTATGGAAATGTTCTACTACCGCAAATTATGTTTCTCGTCAAGCCAAGTTGCTTTTTAAAAACTTTATTTCTACGTTTGGTTAATACAATTATTATGATGTGTATTTTGTGGATGCTGAAGCCAGACTGCCCTCCTATGCATCTTGCTGGACGAAGTGCATTCTGTGTTGTCAGCATAAGCTCGGGTTCAGGGTTGCAAGGCTGCAATTCTTCACAACATAATTCCTCCCCTCGAAGATGAAAAACTATGTTTCTTTTGGGAAGATGGTTTTTCTTTCCAACAGGATAGGGTTGTCTGAGGTACTGGGTTGATTGTCTCTGGCGTGGCTTGGTGAATTTCTTCTCCATAGTCGGTGTTTGTATTTGACTATAATAAAAATACAAATAAACAATATGATGCAAATATACAGTGGGATTGTCCAGGCATGAACTATTGTTGTCTGCTTGGCTGTCTGTAGAGGTGTAATTCTGCTTGCTTCTACTTGAAGTTCATTTAGCTTGTCGAGTGGGATGTCTTGGAGTTTCAATGGTTGCATTTGCTCGATTTCAATTTTCTTTGGCAAGGTCAGGTCCGGAAGAAGCAAAGGCTGTTGTTGCAGTTCTGTTTCTTCGTTCAGATAGGTATCCGTAGGAGTTCTGAAGAGACATCCTGGGGGTAGTGATATTAGATATGTTCCTGTTAGGGTGACCATGTCGGTGGTTTTGCATATTATTTGTATTCTTGTCGAGTTCGTGAATATTCCAATGTAGTGGGCGTCATTGACTTGTTCAATGATATCTTTTTCTATTTGGATTGAAATTCTGGCACATCCGGAAGGAGTGGTGTTGATATTTAGTATTTGGAAAATACAGTCTGTTTTGGTGTTTCCAAGAAGTAGGTCGTTGGATGGACAGTAGTACATTCCATATAGGTAGACGCATGGTGTAGTGGTATATTGAGAATATATCTCATTCATAGTCAGATAAGGTGCTGGTGGAATCAATGTATTTTGATCTGAAGTTGGAATGGAGTATAAATGATAATGGGTATAAGTTTCAGGATAAACGAGAGGAAACTTGATTACAAAAACTATTTTTCTTTCTTTTTGATATATGCCTATGTCTAATACATCGTAGTATTTATGAGTATCGATTGGGTTAATACCAAATATTAAGTTTTCAGGCAAGTGTTGGTTTGCTAGGATTCTGATCAGTACTTCTAATTCATTAATATTGATAATACTTGGATGAGCAATGTTTAATTTTGAAAATGTGATGGCATTTTCTACGTCTGTTAATAATTGTAAAATTATATTGAGTGTTGAGCTTAGTTGTTCGAAAGCTTCTTTTGTCTCTAAGTAATGATTGAAGTCGTATACGAATGTTGATAGTTTCGATGATATTTTATTAATCCTATCTAACATTACATCTTCGTTACGTTTTAATAACGTGATCGTTTCGTTGAATGTTTCAATTATATGTTTGGATAGTGAAATTTGATCATTTATCTTCACAATTATATTATTTTGGTTATCTTTTAATTCAGAAATAGCCATTTCACATTTTTCTGCATCTGTGGAATCTAAATTTCCTGTTATACTCTTCAGTATGCTGCCTAAGCCGTTTATTAAACCTCTTTTTATTCGTTTTTCTGGAGTGATTGAGTTATATTTTCTGATTGCTAATTGCAATTGGATGTTTATTGATTGATTAATTGCTGATAGTTCTGCAAAATAAGGGTTGGATAGTCCATTGTGTACAGCGTTTATAAGTTGAATGTATTGATTGGATATAGTTAGTATTTCGTCATGTATTGGTAGTAAATCAAAGTAATGAATAAAAGTATGGGATTTTTCTTTAACTTTACAAGTACCTTATTTGAAGGGTAGTATGCCGGGATTTTTATTCAGAGGGAGTATTTGAACTTCCTGGCACAGGATCGTTGACAGGACGGACCTGAAACAAGGGACGTTTTATATTTGATTTATGAATTTTTTTATTTGTCGAAGTTTGAATTTTGGTGTTCTCATCTGCGGTTACTTTTACGATTTTAAATCTGGGGAATCCTTTATTACGAGGACTTGTTTCTTTGTAAGCAGTGTCTTCTGGTTGGTACGTTAAAGGGGTTTCGCGGTTTTCATTTCGTTTCCCAATGATTTTTTCTTTTTGTTTAATTAATCTTTGGTTTGAAGTCTTATACATTTCTTTAGTCTTCTCTCTATGATTTGAAATGTACGCGCTTTGAATACGATGTTCTAAATCAATATCGAATGGGTCTGAGTTGGAAATATGACCTGTTATAACATCAATAGGTTTCATTCTTGTTGCTGAATGGATTGCATGATTATAACCTAGAATGGCGTAAGTCATTAAATTGGTTATGTTTTGTTCTTTACTTGTACTCTGTAGTATTCTTATGTGTTCCGTGATTGTTGAGTGGAATCGTTCAATTAAAGAATTAGATTCATGGTGGTCTGGTGTTCCGAAATGAACTTTGATTTTATGAAGGCTTGTTAATTCTTGAAGAGTTTCATTTTTAAATTCAGAGCCGTTATCTGAGATTATTGTTTTTGGAATACCATGATATCCAAAAAATGTGATTAGTTCATTTGCGATTTCGATTCCGCTTTTATGAGAAAGTGGATATGCTTGAGCATATTTCGAAAAAGCATCTACTATAGTTAAAAACTTTTGGTTTCGGATTTGATAAATATCTACATGAACAAGTTCAAATGGTTGACTAGCTGTTGGTGTTAAAGAAAATTGTTGTTTTGGTGGATTTCTGTCATATTTATTTATTTGGCATATTTCACAATTATTAATGTATAATCGGGTATCGATTCCTAATTTGGGCCAATAATAATTTTCTCGAATTCGTTTTTCTGTTTCCGCAATACCGCGGTGGTTAGTTTTACCTTCGTGATATTGTTTTATAGTTTGGTTTTGATCGTCTTCTCTAATTACATCTTTGAGAATTTTTGTGCATCTAACGAATTTATACGATGGGGTTTTGAAAGTATTCTGAACAGTTGAGCAAAATTTAGGAATGATTGATTCGTCTTCGAAATATAAGGCGTATTTGAGTTTCGGATCTAAGTAGTCTTTTACGAATTTAATGATGTTTTGTTCAATATTGTCCAAACCTAATTGTGCTATAGTTCGTTTTTTTGTTGGAAAAATTTGTTTGAACTTTGGCAGAGCTTGTGTGTGAAAAACTGTTGTTATTTTTATTTGATTCGAAGTTGTTCAATGGATGTTCTGATATGGGTATTGTTAGGACAGGGTCTTCTGTACTTGTGTGAATGGTATTTGTATCGTCAAAATCCCTAATGTTGGGTGGTTCGTTTATTTGACCTATAACTGATTCAATTTCTTCATCTCTTTGATTCGGATCTCTGTTTCTGTTACAAATGTCGATGTAATTTTGAATCTCTTTGTCGACGATGTTTTCGATTTCGTTTGTGTGTATTTCAACTCGTGATAGAGCATCAGCTTTTGTGTTCAATTTTCCACGCTTATAAATGATTTCATATTCGAATTCTTCGAGTCTTAGTCTCCATCTAACTAGACGCGAATTTGGTTCTTTTAAGGACATTACCCACTGGAGTGGTTTATGATCAGTGACAATTTTGAATTTGCGACCAAATAAATAAGGTCTAAAATATTTCGTTGCCCAGACTATAGATAATAATTCTTTCTCTATAGTCGAGTAGTTTTGTTCAGAAGCATTCAAAGTTCTTGAGGCGAAAGCTACGGGTTTATCAGAACCAATTGGTCCTTGCGAAAGGATCGCGCCGACAGCAACATTACTTGCGTCTGTGGTGAGAATAAATTCCTTTTCGAAATCAGGGTATATCAAGATTGGTTCGTCCATTAAAAGTGTTTTGCAATGTTCGAAACAATTTATGAATTCAGAGTCATGTACAATTTTTGCGTTTTTCTTTAAGCAACGAGTCATGGGTTTAGTTATTGTTGCGAAGTATTTTATGAATCTTCTATAGTATCCAAGGAGACCTAAGAATCCTTTCATTTGCTTAGTTGTTTGAGGTATTGGAAACTTTTGAATGGCTGAAATTTTATCAGGGTTTGGTTTGATTCCTTCTGTGGTAATTATATGTCCGAGATATGCAGTTTCTCGTTTTAAAAATTCAGATTTATCCATTTGGATTTTGAAATTTGCTTCTTTTAGAGTTTGAAAAATTTTGTTTAAGCTATCCATGTGTTCTTGTAAGGATGTTGAATAGATGAGAATATCATCAAGATAAATGAGACAGATTTTATTAATGTGTTCTTTTAATATATTGTCAAGACATCGTTGGAAGGTTGAGGGAGAATTTTTATAACCAAAGGGCATTCGTAAAAATTCGTAATGTCCTCCTTCTACATTAAATGCTGTTTTTTCAATGTCTGTGGGATTCATTTGAATTTGATGAAATCCGGACGCTAAGTCTAGTGTGGTAAAGTACTGACAGCGGCCAATTTTGTCAAGAACATCTGTATGTTGGGAATAGGGTATCTATCCTCTATGGTTTTTTCATTTAGCTTCCGATAGTCGATAACTATCCTCCACTTCTTTTTTCCTGAAGCATCGACCTTTTTGGGTACGATCCAAATTGGAGAGGACCAAGGTGATTTACTTGGACGTATGATATTTTGTTGTAGCATTTTTTTTATTTGCGATTTGACTTCGTCTTTATGTACAAAAGGGTATCGATATGACTTTGTGTACACGGGGATTTCGTCTTTCGTTTTTATGACGTGTTTAATTTCGGTTGTAGATGTTAAAGGTTCACCTTCTTCATAAAATATATCTGAATATTTTTTGCAAACTTTCCTTCTCTTCGTTATTCAGGTGATCTGTTCTAATTGATTTTATTACGTCTGATTGGTCGATTTTACGTGAAGTGTTGATATAAAAAATTTCGAAATGGTCTTGAAAATTGTTTTCGTTCATGTTGGGAATTTCTTCGAGGTGATACGTCTCGTTGTTTTGTAATGGTGTAGTTTTAATAGGGTATAACATTACTAATTTTATATCGTTATCTGTAGGGTTTTGGATTTCGACACATGCTAAGTTGTTACTCGCATATGTTAGTGTTTCGGAGATTTTACAAGATAGAATTTCCTGAGGCTGAATAAGCACATCGCCTTCTTTAAGGTCAACTGGAATGTTTGTTGAAATCGTTGATTGTTTGGGAATTATTCTCTCGAATAGGATGACAGGGTTGGATTTAAAATAATGGATGTCGATTGTAGACTTTGGTGTTAGGATTTTGTTATTTATCATGTCTAAATTGGATTCTAATAGTTTTAGATTGTCTATGCCTATCAATCCATCGAATACATTATGGAATTTATAAAGAAAGAACTTGATCTCTTTATTCGTTTGAAATTCATGGAAAGCACGGATGTTCATGGCTAATTTGTAATGGGAAGTATTGAAACAAGATGAAACTGAAAAAGGTTCTTCGTATATGAAATTTTGAAAATATTTTTCTGCTATGTTTGGGTCTAAAAATGATCTGGTTGAGCCTGTGTCTATCAATAATTTTATTGGTGGGTTACTGATTTTAACGAAAGGTAGTACTCTTTCATTAGTGCTATGCGATTCGTAAACTATGTCGAATCTGGGAGATCTATATCTTGTTGAAAATTTTCATTTTCCTGCATATTTTCATAATCATAACTTACAGCTTCTTCTTCGTAATTTTCGAAGTAGTCTGAATTTTATTCTGGATATTCAATTTCAGGTAATACGTTTTTTTCCGTATTATGTACTTCTTGTGATGTAAAATTACGAGATTGATTATTATTTTGAAAGTGATTTCTTCGTTGTTGACTTTGCGGGGCGGTAACGTGTGAAATACCGCTCATTGGAGTTGGTTGTGAATTATTTTGTCTGTTCGGAGGGTTTTTCCAAACATTTGGTTGACGACCGAATACTTGACTGTTAGTGAAAAATCTTTGAGGTGGGCGATCTATTGGTTGAATTGGTATTGGTGCGCTTGGAAAACTAGGACGTTGAATTTGGTTGAAATTTGGATTTGGATTTTGATTAAAATGTGTATTGAATTGCGGACGAAAGTTTGGGTAGTAGTTATTCTGTCTTGGGTATGTTGGACGTGAATTGATTTTTGGGCGAGGTGTATTATTTTGGAATTTCGTAATTGAATTTCGTAGATTTTGTAAATTATAGATGTTGATTTCATCGTTGACTATGGTCAACGCTTGAGACAAAGATGTTGGGTTTCTTGCTCTCACTCGAGCACTAAGAGGGTATCTTAAGCCGGTAAGAAATACTCTTAATGTTTGATCAGTAAAGAGGTTTCTCTGACTTAATTTTTCGACTGCTGTTACGGTATGCAAATCGATATAATTGCAGATTGTATTCAGCATATGAATACATCGAGAATAAAATTGGTGGGGAGAGTCATGCTCTTGTCGTAATGCCATAAAATTTTGAATCAGAGTGTTTAAGTCTCTCGGATCGCCGAAATTCTGTATTAATGTCGACTGGATTTCACCAAGTCGAAGCATTATAAATATTAATGACTTCGAGAGCAGAATCTCTTAATTTTGAAAGTATGGTTTTGATGATTAATATGTTTTGTGGACAATTGATGTTGTTTATGTCGTAATAGGTTTCGATTATTTCTGAAACTATTTTAATGAATCTGACTAGTCCGGTTGGGTTTCCGTCGTATTCAGGAATTGTTTTTAAAAGATCGGAACTTATTGTTGGTATTTGACTGGTTGGTGGCATTTTGTATTTGTTTTACTACTTATTATTTTTTGCAAAATTGATTGTTTGATTAGGGTATGATCGGGTAGGGTATACTCTAGGATTTAGAGGAGTCTGACTAATTTGAATTGTACTTACAATAAAACCACTAATACCATTTTCTGTTTGTACTTCCTTCTTGGCTTCTTCTTCGTCTTCTTCTTTTTTCTTCCTTAATTATGAACCTCTGTATCCTCGATGGAACGATGGTTCGCGATCCCGAATTAACAGTTGATACTGTAGAAGCGATTTTCGATAAATACGCGACTTCCGGAATCCTACCGACTGCGCCAATTATGTTTCTCGTCAAGCCAAGTTGCTTTTTAAAAACTTTATTTCTACGTTTGGTTAATACAATTATTATGTGTATTTTGTGGATGCTGAAGCCAGACTGCCCTCCTATGCATCTTGCTAGACGAAGTGCATTCTGTGTTGTCAGCATAAGCTCGGGTTCAGGGTTGCAAGGCTGCAATTCTTCACAACATAATTCGCACAAGAGTTTTTTCCCAGGCGACAATCACTCTTGTGTTGTGTTATGCGTTGTTTCAACCACTGAGATGTCTGTCCAACGTAACAGCCTTGACATTCCAGACAAGAAAGTTCATATATGATATTGCTGTTGTATAAAGTAGGTGTCTTGTCTTTAACTTTGGAAAATAAATTTGAATTGATCAACATATTATATTTAGCTATTTTTATGTGTGGAAATTTTTTGAAAATATTGATTATGTTTAGAGATAAATTGTCTATGTAAGGGATTTTTTTGTATTTAAACTGTATATTAGGTTCCTCAGTTGGTCCATCGTAAATGTTGGACCCATATATTAATCTTCTCAAAATATGTTTGGGATAACCGTTATTGGCAAAAATGTCGAATAGTTTCCTTAAATTTTGTCCAAGGAGTGTTTCATGACATATATGAGTTATTCTATTCTTCATAGATATCACTGTATTATATTTTTGGTTTGTGGGATGATTCGAAAAATAGTTAATGAATCTTCCAGATGCAGTCTCTTTTTGATACCAGTCCAATATAATCCTGTTATCTTCAGTTCTTATAAGTTTGGTGTCTAAAAATGGAACACTCCGATCTTTTTCACGTTCGACTGTGAATTGCAAGTTTGTATCAAAAGAGTTGAAATTATCTAACGTTACTTGGATACTGTCAGCTGGTACAGCACAAATTATATCATCAACATATTTATGTATAAACGGAAAACTGGAAGGCAGAGTAGGGATCATAGACAAAGTCAAAGTTATAACGTCTTGCTCAATAAAATTAAACAGAAGAATATTACAAAGTTTAACAAATTAAATAACCTATACAAGTACTTACACAAAAAAGTCTTATTTCATGATAATACTAAGTGGTTCAAAAACGTCTCAAGCGTTGACATTCCAGTAGATATTTCGGATTTCCTTTCTCTTGGTCCAAAATTTGGAGTTCCTTGTACCAATAATGAATTAAGATTGGATAATTTCCTTGCAAACGTGGAAGATATAATTGATGAGGTACCAGTAGAATCCAGAGATTTATTGAGAGCAAAAGTTACTAATGTATTCACTAATTTTCTTCACAATTCTCGAAACAATAAACCATCACATATCAACGCTTTGTTCAAAAAAACTAAACAATTTTTAAATGATAATCCTGACTTGTATATTCTTCAATCAGATAAGGGTGGATGTACTGTTGCAATGGATAAGGTGGAATATATCAATAAAACTGAAAGTTTGTTGCAAGATAACTTCACATACAGGGAATTAAAAAAGGACCCCACAACATCTATTCAAACTAAATACAACAACCTGATTAAAACACTAAGGAGCAGCAATGAGAACAGGAAGCTAAACAACTGATCATCTATAATCCTTCATTCCCTAAATTATATTGCTTACCAAAAATACACAAACAAAACATACCATTAAGACCAATTGTGAGTTCCATAAATTCCACCACTTATAATATTTCGAAATATCTTGCCAACATTCTAAAATCAGCTTTTGAAAATAGAACAGACTACAATATAAAGGATACGTTTACATTTGTTAATCTCATCTCTGATTTTGCACTGCCGCCCAATTATGTTTTGATTTCATTAGATGTGGTATCTTTGTTCACACATATTCCTTTGCACCTTATACTTAGCATTTTAGAATCAAAGTGGGATGATATCGAAGAATTTACCACCTTATCAAAAAATAATTTTATTCGGCTGATCAATTTTATATTCGAGAATACCTTCTTCAGTTTCAATACCAAATTTTACAA
Organism: Plagiodera versicolora; assembly: GCA_037013635.1. Lineage (NCBI taxonomy): Eukaryota > Metazoa > Arthropoda > Insecta > Coleoptera > Chrysomelidae > Plagiodera > Plagiodera versicolora. The sequence goes on along the minus strand of CM072991.1, from coordinate 928,604 downwards.
ACAGATATTTGGAACACCGATGGGTTCCCCCATAAGTCCCATACTAGCTCAGATAATTTTAGATCATTTGTTGGATACTATGATCCCTACTCTGCCTTTCAGTTTTCCGTTTATATATAAATATGTTGATGATATAATTTGTGCTGTACCAGCTGACAGTATCCAAGTAACGTTAGATAATTTCAACTCTTTTGATACAAACTTGCAATTCACAGTCGAACGTGAAAAAGATCGGAGTGTTCCATTTTTAGACACCAAACTCATAAGAACTGAAGATAACAGGATTATATTGGACTGGTATCAAAAAGAGACTGCATCTGGAAGATTCATTAACTATAAATAAATAAATAAAATAAAAATTTATTGCACAAATGAAAACCGTTACAACATAAAAATTTCATAGGCCAAAATAGTTGAAGTACAATAAAGTGGGGGAACCTGTAAGAAATCAAATTCTTGTGTAGGTTGTAAAGATGTAGGGTAATAAGTATAAATAGTAAATAGATACATAAGCATTATTCTAAAAGTCTAGTAATGATACATTAAAATAAGTATAACATGGAGTGAAGTACTATATCTTGAAGGGGTTTTCGATTTGTAGATGTATATCAACCCTCGGGGTCGATTTGATATATCCTTTCAATTTATTTTTAAATTGTTTGATGTTATTTATCTCCAAGATATATTGCGGAAGGCGGCCGTAGAGTTTCGGGCCCAAAAATTTAAAGTTCTTCTGCCCAATAGACCTCAAAGCTGGAGGAGGCATGCAAGTGTTGTGTTTCTGTCTTGTATTATAGTGGTGTTGATTAGTTATCAGAGCGGATTTTGTTTTATGCTGCCCAACATTCAAACCCAAAAAAAATAGCTGTCTCGGGTCTAAGATTTCAGTTTCAGAGTATAGAAGGTCTGAAGAGTATCGGACTGTTTTAAAGAACAAGATTTTGATAATTTTCTTCTGTACTGTCACTAAATTATTAATAACAGTTTTTCCGACTGCCCCCCAAGCCACTATTCCATAACATATATGCGGCTCCACTAATGCATGATATACTGTTTTCAGTTGGATTTTGTTTAAAATATATCTGAGGTTTTTCAGTTTGTAGACCAAAACATGTAGTTTTTTTATTACATACGCGACATGTCTAGTCCACTTGAGGTGACTGACAATAATCACGCCCAGGTACTTAAATTCAAAAGTAGACTCTATTGAAAAATCATCAGAAATTTTTAGAGTAGTGAAGGACGGCAAAGTGGATTTATTATCGGATAGAGGGAGAAACAATGTTTTGCTAGGGTTTATGGTCAGCAATCGACTCTGAAACCATGATTTAATTTTATACAGATATCGTTCTACTAGTTCTTTCAAAGTGCTCCATTCTTGAGCTGAGTAAAAAATTGCTGTATCATCTGCATAAGTGATTATTTCCCCTTTAGTATCGACCTCAAATAAATCATTTAAGTAAATGTTAAACAGGATTGGTCCTAGTACAGTTCCTTGAGGTACTCCATACGCTACTGTTTCGGATTTGCTATAGATATTCTTCAGTTTGACTTTAACTTATTAACTATTTTTCGAATCATCCCACAAACCAAAAATATAATACAGTGATATCTATGAAGAATAGAATAACTCATATATGTCATGAAACACTCCTTAGACAAAATTTAAGGAAACTATTCGACATTTTTGCCAATAACGGTTATCCCAAACATATTTTGAGAAGATTAATATACAGTGTGTAAAAGCCAAATGGAATAAATTCATTATTTCGGTTACTGTACATATTTATAAAAAGTCCCGAAACACGTCAAATTTGAATTATAACTTGACATTCTTTAACGTGAAAATGCAACCCCTACCTTCAACCCCCTTAGAATGACAGGTACAACCCCCAATTTTTTAAATGGGAAGTATAGGCTTGTGATATATCATTTGAAAGGTCTCTTCATTCTCTATTCAAAAATGTTATTGTTTTTAAATTTAATGCAAAAATTAACATAATATGAGAAAGTGAACAAAAACCGTAGCAATGTGGTTTTTAGATGGTAACCATTAAAAAACTTTAAAGTATTTCCGTGGCAACGCTATTTTAACAAGCAGTAGTAAATTGTTTTATTTAAGTTGTCATTGTTGTAATTTAAGTATAAAGTTTGTTCAATTCAATTCTGAAAAATGGTTAGATTAACGGAAATGCATAAAATAACAGTTTTACAAATGATTGGTTACGGAGATAACATCCGAACACAACAGGAAGTAACTCGCCTATTTCATGAGAAATTTCCTAATTTACCGCCTATATCCCAAGGAACAATAAGTAAAATAGAAAAGCAATTTCGCGAGTTTGGTCATGTAAGGCAGATAAAAAAAGCAGCTGCTAATGCACTGAGTGATGAACTCAAATTAGATGTGTTGCTTGAGTTTCAGGAAAACCCACATACATCGAGTAGACAGGCATCCACTACATTCAATGCTAGCCATACATCGATAGCAAACATATTAAAAGAAAATAAATTGCATCCGTATAAGATGATACCTACTCAGGAGCTCATGGAAGACGATTTTGATAGGAGAACTTTTTTTTGTGAGCAAATGATGGACATGTTGGATAACAATATTATCCAATTAGAAGACGTTATGTTTTCTGATGAGTGTACTTTTTTACTTAACGGTCATGCTAATCGGCAAAATTGCCGCTACTGGTCCACGGAAAATCCTCACTGGATGAGAGAAGAACACACTCAATACCCTCAAAAGGTTAATGTTTGGGCAGGGATTGTAGGGAACAATATAATTGGTCCCTTTTTTATTGAGGGCAACTTGAATGGCAACAATTATTTGGCACTACTTCAAAATGATGTCATTCCAACGTTGGCAAATTTATATCCTGATCCAGGTAATCCTCAAGTTCCAGCGAATACGATATGGTTTCAGCAGGATGGAGCACCACCACATTACCAACTTAATGTCCGGCAGTACCTCGATACAATATTTCCCAATCGGTGGATAGGGAGGCGAGGATCGATTGAATGGCCAGCGCGATCACCTGATCTTACATTATTAGATTTCTTTTTATGGGGATATGTGAAGAGCCATGTGTACAAAACTAAACCTTCTGATTTAAATGACTTAAAAGAACGAATAACGCTTGCGATTAGGTCGATCACGCCTGATATGTTAAATAATGTTAGAAGACAGTTTTATTTGAGATTAGGATGTTGCCAAGACGTTCGCGGAGAACATTTTGAACATCTACTTCATTAACATTCATAGTTCTTTTTCGTGTTCTACATTTTATTACGTTTTGCATTACATTTTAGTTTTTGATTGTATGTAGCGAATTTCGGTAACAACATGATATTAATTTTTTTTATGTTAATTTTTGCATTAAATTTAAAAACAATAACATTTTTGAATAGAGAATGAAGAGACCTTTCAAATGATATATCACAAGCCTATACTTCCCATTTAAAAAATTGGGGGTTGTACCTGTCATTCTAAGGGGGTTGAAGGTAGGGGTTGCATTTTCACGTAAAAGAATGTCAAGTTATAATTTAAATTTGACGTGTTTCGGGACTTTTTAGAAATATGTACAGTAACCGAAATAATGAATTTATTCCATTTGGCTTTTACACACTGTATAGGTCCAACATTTACGATGGACCAACTGAGGAACCTAATATACAGTTTGAATACAAAAAAATCCCTTACATAGACAATTTATCTCTGAGCATAATCAATATTTTCAAAAATTTTCCACACATAAAAATAGCTAAATACAGGGTGGGCCACCACATACGACACGGTCTCTGTAAACCAAACCATTGAATATTTCGGAACTTTCTTTTTTTCATCATTTGTATATTCATTGAGGCTGCAAGAAAAAATTATTCTGGAGTATACAGGGTGGCCCATAAAAGTGTGACATATCAAAGTTGGGTTTTTTTAAATGGAACACCCGGTATTTTGTTGCAGTTTTTGATAGTTCAGGGGAAAATAATACGATTTCATTAAAGCTATCATGTACCTAACTATAACCGTTTTCGAGTTATTGTTTTGTTTTTGAAAATGTAGGGTTCAATTGGAGACTGAATAACATCGAAATGTATGGAAACCCTTCCTTTCAATTCTGACCAAGCATTAAAGAGGTTTCAGGCTATTGATTCCGATAGAACCCGTCTTCCAATATTATACAGGACGTTCAAAATTCATTGTTACTTTTTTATAATTTCAAACGCGGATAACTTTGTTATTTTAAATAGAACACCCTGTATTTTTTCGATCTAAACAATACAGAATTTGATTATTCTTCATTTTATATCAAGGTTCCCTATATCTAGCTCGAATAGTTTTCAAGATATTGGCATTTTCAAAAAGTATTTGTCATTTCATTGCATTATTTGAATCGAGAGAGCTGTGAAACGACATTTATTTGATTTGGAGATATTATTCTCATTGACAGTTATTATACTTCGCTTGATCGAACATTTTACTGTTATTAAGATCCACATTCATTTCAAATTCACTGTCCGACAGTTTTTGATTATGTGCTTTCCGCAAAGGTGGATTGGTAGGGAAGGACCACGAAATTGGCCAGCGAGTTCGCCAGATTTGACTTGTCTTGATTTTTTCATGGAAATATTCGAAAAATGGGATTGACGACACTCCTCCAACCACATTGGAAAATATGAAGGAGAGAATAAGAGTGTCGCCTAAAATGTTAATTAAATATTAGGCCGTTTTCCATAGAAAGAGTAGCTCTTTGTAGTCATAATTTCGAGCACCTAGTTTGAATCGAATACATTTTTATTTCATGTTTTATTGAAGTTTTTAGTTGAAAATTGTCTGTTAAATGAACTACTGTCGGAGTATGGATCTGAATAAAAACTTCATTTCAGTGAACAGTAAAAGTTCGATGAAGTGAAGTATAATATTTATCAATGAGAATTCTGTTACCAAATCGAATGAATGTCGTTTCACAGCTCTCCCGATTCAGAGAATGCATTGAAATTATAACTACTATTTGAAAATGCCAATATCTTGAGAACTATTCAAGCTAGGTATAGGGAACCCTAATATAAAATGAAAGATAATCAAATTTTGTATTGTTCAGATCGAAAAAATTCAGGGTGTTCTATTTGAAATAACAAAGTTATCTGTATTTGAAATTATAAAAAAGTGACAATGAATTTTGAACGTCCTGTATGATATTGGGAAACGGGTTCTATCGGAATCAATAGCCTAAAACCTCTCCAATGCTTGGTCAGAATTGGAAGGAAGGGTTTCCATACATTTCGATTTTATTCAGTCTCCAATTGAACCCTGCATTTTCAAAAACAAAATAATAACTCGAAAACGGTTATAGTTAGGTACATGATAGCTTTAATGAAATCGTATTATTTTCCCCTGAACTATCAAAAACTGCAACAAAATACCGGGTGTTCCATTTAAAAAAACCCAACTTCGATATGTCACACTTTTATGAGCCACCCTGTATACTCCAAAATAATTTCCTTTAGCAGCCTCAATGAATATATAAATGATGAAAAGAAGAAATTTCTGAAATATTCAATGGTTTGGTTTACAGAGACCGTGTCGTATGTGGTGCCCCACCCTGTATAATATGTTGACCAATTCAAATTTATTTTCCAAAGTTGAAGACAAGACACCTTCTTTATACAACAGCAATATCATATATGAACTTTCTTGTCTGGAATGTCAAGGCTGTTACGTTGGACAGACATCTCAGTGGTTGAAACAACGCATAACACAACACAAGAGTGATTGTCGCCTGGGAAAAAACTCTTGTGCGGTGGTAGAACATTTCCATAACACCGGTCACCAATTCGACTTTTCCAACGTCAAAATTCTTGAACATGAAAAGAACTACAAAAGCAGATTGTTCCTCGAGATGTACCATATAAACAAAAAAAAGAAGAATACTGTTAATTATAAATCTGATACAGGTCAACTGAGTAATATTTACTGTAACATTTTACAACTGATTTAGTTTTGGTTTTGTTTCGTTCAACACCCTGTACCTGATATTCATGGGTTTTTACTGAGCTCAAGACATTCTTCACCTAAAAAGGAAGAAATAAACTTTTGTTGTATTAGGGTTTTTATTCTTCATACAGTTTTTTTTTGTTTAATCTTCCTCTTCTCAGATGGATCCCTTAACATAAACAGTCCCTTTTTGAACTCACTAGTGAGAACTCCAGTAATGTGTTCATTTTATTTTTTATATATTGACTGACTCTATGTTTTGTAAGTAATGTCTGGATTATTGTTCATCACATTATGTTGATTTGTCCTTCGTTTTTTTTACTATTGTAGCCTTCTCCTGATGAAGTTAACAAAAGTTGACGAAATATTGAGAATTGTAAAAAACGAATGAGTTTTATTAGTCACAGACCGCAACTTTCTTTGTCGTATTTTTCTTTCGCTCTGACACCCTTTGTGGTGCAGAAATATTGATACCACTGAAGACATGTCTTTCATTTTCAGGAATATATGGTATCATTTCACTCAAATGCTCTTTCTTCAACTCATAAATAGTTGGCGTGAGGTTTACCTGTGGAACTGTTTCTGGGAATGAAATGATGTCTTGAGATCTAGTACTTCTGATGTAGCCTAATTTTATCTCATTAAAAGGTTCTTCGAAGTGATTTCTGAATTTTATGTTGAAAATGGAAGCAGAAATCAGAAGAAATCAGAAATCATTTATTCATCACAAATGAATACACATTGTGTGGTGAACACTACAGAATATGCAACTTATTATCGGACTAGTCAAAAAGATATTTGCGCATAGATTGGTTAAAATTGATAAAAATACAACATTTAGTGATATGTACATATATAAAAAACAGCATCGAATACAGAATGGTAAAATGGTGTTATAAATATAAAAATAAAAAACTATACATATAATTAGACAGTACATTTATAAAAGTGTGTAGTTGTGATTTTAAAATATATTCATGAGCCCAGAAACTCTTCTACGCTATAGAAAGCTTTATCGCTCAAATATGTTGTTATTCTATTCATAGTTGAAGACTTGGTACCTCTCATATCTATTAACTTCTTCATTTTATTGAAGCATTTTATGCCAACATATTTTGGGGAATTTTGACCAATGCACAGCCTGGAAAAAGGCTGATGAATATTTTCTTTATTCCTGGTATCATGTGCATGTATCTGATCATTCTTCATAAATGTATTTTCATTGTCTTTTATGAAAATTATCAGGTTTAAAATGTAGAGACAAGGTAGCGTTAGAATTTTAGATTTTCTGAACAGTGGCTTACAAGGTTCTGAAGGGTGAGTTTTGTTCATAGTTCTGATTATTTTTTTTTGAGAACGAAATGCTTGTAGTAGGTGCGTTGAAGATCCCCAAAATATTATGCCATATTGCATAGCCGACTGTGCCAGTCCGTAATAGAGAATTCTCATTATATCAGCTGATACTGTTTCCCTCAGATTCCTAATGATATATGTAATTGTGCTGAGTTTTGAACACAAAGTGGTGATATGATCTTCCCATGAAAGTTTTCTATCAAGCACAACGCCTAAGAACTTCATACTTTCTTTGCTTTCTATTGATTTTTCATTTATTTTTAAGTAGAGATCATTATCAGGAGTTACATTTTTTGGTAAGAATCTAATATGATAGGTCTTAGCCGTGTTTAGTGCTAGTCCATTCTTACTACAGTAGTCACTGATTTCCTTTGATGCCTTATTACCATTTTTTACTAGTTCTGCACTGTTTTTCCTAGACATTAAAACATTTGTGTCATCTGCATAGAGGATAACCTGATCCGCCGCAACACAGGTGTTCTCTATATCACTCATGAAGATTATAAAGAAGAGAGGCCCCAAAATGGAGCCTTGAGGTACACCTTTATGATTACTTTCTCTTGTCTTAGACTTTATGGAATCTACCACTACAGTTTGTTTTCGATTGCCCAAATAGGAAGTTACCCAATTCAGAGCAACACCACGAACTCCCATAGCGTCTAGTTTCAGTGTTAATAAGTTGTGGTCTATAGTATCAAATGCCCGGCTTAGATCGTAGAATAGGCCAATTACATTATTTCTTTCGTTTAATGCTCTGTAAATAAATTCCAAACAATCATGAATTGCAGTATTGGTCGATTTATTTTTTCGAAATCCGTTTTTAACTAGATGGCATTAGTTGGAAATTCTCCATATAAGCTGTCAACTGTGTGGAGTATGATGTCTCAAAAACTTTTGCGATTTGATTTTGTATGCAGATAGATCTATAATTTTTCATTTCACTTATAGGACCTTTGTTCTTGTACACTGGGACACATTTAGACTCTTTGATGGCAGGGAACGTTCCAGACATAAATGAATCATTTATTAGTTCACTCAATGGTTTGGCAATAAGTTCACCAGCAGCCTTCAGGACCTTACCATGTATGCCATCCATTCCTGGCGTAGGTTTAGATGTTGTTTTTGCGATGATTTCGAGAACTTCTTCAGGTGTTACTGGAGTTAAGAAAAAACTTTTGTGAAATTTATGGAGATGTTGATCAAAGTTTGGTTCAGGACAGTTTTGAAAGGAGTCTATAAAATAATCATTAATGTAGTTACTTTTTGCTAGAGGATCTGTTATCAGTTCACCATTGTCATTTTTCACACTAATAGAAGTCTTCACCTTATTGTTTTTGTTTTCATTAATGATTTTCCAACTTTCCTTCATTATGTTGTTTGATTTAATAAGTCGTGCGTCGTGTTTCTTTTTCTGAAATTGTTTTACATGATTGGTGTATGTCTTTTTGCATGCTATATATCTTTCTTTATCTTCCGGACAGTTAGACTTCTTTTTTTGCCTTTCCATTTCACAAAGTTGGTCGTGCATTACTTTAATTTCTGGAGTATACCATCGTTTCTTGGTTGATTTTCTTTTTGTTTTACTGATTGGAAATGCGCAATTGTAGTGATATAGAAATGTATCGTAAAATGAAGAGAATCTTTCATCAAAGGTATTCGCTTTATAAACTTCAGCCCAGCTTTCCCGGGATATATATGTTAAGAAAGTTTCAATATTTGATTCACTATAAGACCTACTATAATTGTGTTCAGTATTTCGAGTTTCAGAATATATTATGTAGAATGAGCATATCTGATAAGTGTGATCAGATAGAAAGGAGGTATGTACATCAACATTTCTGACCTCAATGTTCGAAAAAATATTGTCTATACATGTCTTGCTTCCACGGGCAATTCTCGTGGGCTCCTGAATATGATGTCTTATGTTGAACTCCCCTAATAAGTTTATCAACAGGTGATTTTTTGCATTATCAACAAGAAAATTCAAGTTTACATCTCCACAAATAATATAGTAATCGTTCCTATTATAAATATCATGAAGTAACAATTCTAATTTGTTCAGAAAAATGCTCAAGTTACTGTCAGGAGTCCTATAAACTGATATTATGTATACTTGCTTTCCTTTCCCAAGTCTCATCTTGGCTATACATGCTTCAAAGTTTTTTTCAATACTGTGGCTTGTGTGCAATGCTTCAACCTCAAGTTCTTCTTTGATGAAAATACATGTTCCTCCTCTTTCATGTTCAGATCGTGAGAAGCTGGAGATCAGTTTATAGTTTTTTATCAGTCACTTCAAGTTCTTCTTTCTTCAACCAGTGTTCGTCAAGGCAAATGATGTCAATTTTGTGTGTCGTCATCAATATGTTGATGGAGTCACACTTATTTGAAAGACCCTGTATATTGAAATGCATTATGTTGAGCACTTGGTCTTGGTCCAAAATCACTTTTGATGTTTCTGTGACTGGATTGTGTTCCGAGAGTTGTGGTTTAATAGTTTTGGTTGATCGACAAAATTTATCATTGGATGGTATTGGGGTAGTCATTTCCGGTGATTCCTTTTGTCTAAAAAAGAACTCGGGCCTCTGTCCTTTGTAATGTCATCCCCATCAATAACATTTCTTATTCCATACTTTTCGTAGTATAGCTTGAAATCAAATCGTCTGAATCCAACCCCTCTTGGCCAGAAAGAGCGAGTATAGAACTCTTCTTTGAGATTCCAGTCCCCTGCAACCATAAAGTTGTTGAGTCTGCTGCCTTCAGTCGTCATCAGTTTCTTAACGATAAATTCTTCCTTCTCCCTTTTCGTTTTTGTTCCCAGATATTCCCTTATGTCCTCTTCTGCTACATCTTGGGGGATTCTGTTCAAATATAACCAAACTTTTGGATTTTCGCCTCTGAATTTTTGAGTGTTTGTATCTGTATTTGCTTGTCCCACCAGTCGCTTGCGTGTTTTGTGTTTTTTGGATTACTGGTATTTATTTCAGTCTCGATGTCAGAATTTACCAAATGTATGATCTCATTGCATTTTTGCTTAGTCTGAATTTCCACAATTTCTTTGGATAATACGTCTAGTTTTACCAGTGAATCCCCCTGTATTTTGGAGTTTCCTGCTTCATTATTCACCTCAAGTACATCGTTCTTCATATTGGTGTTTTTCTTCGTTTTCATTTCATTGATTTTATTCTGGGTATTTGTTTTTGTAGTACGATCTGTTTTTGTTGTATTAGCGAGATAAGTTTTTGTTGGGCTGTCGACGTGTTTATGAATGATGCTTTTCCCATTATCTCCTATTTTATCTTCTAATATAATAATTTTCTCATTTAGTAATGAAATGATATTTTCCTTGTCGCTAATTATGATGTCTTTGTCATATACGAGATGTTTGATTTTTGTGTACGGTATCTGATTATAAGAATAGCTTCCTGAGGATATCTGGTAGTTCAAGTAATCATGAGGGACCATTTGAATTAATTTAAATTTCAACTTCCAGGTATTTGGAATTTTGAGCATGAGTTTAAGGAGAGTCAGGGGACTCCAAATATCTAAATTTTTCAGATACCTTTCGATATGGGCTGCATCTACTTCTTGTACGCTGCTATGTCCAGGTTCCCCAAATTTTTGTTCTATGACTTCTAGATCTTTTGCATGTGGTGAAATTAAAAAATACTGAAGAGCGAATGTCATAATAGAATTCTTATTTTGTGGCACGCAATTGTCTGACCACAAGATTATTTTTTTCAAATTCGGATTATCAATCATAACTTTTTTCAAAATTTGCACCAAAGCACATGCAATATGAACTGCACCGCGTCCACAAGTTAGTTCGTGCCACATTGCGTTATAAACTACTTTTGACTTATCTAAGTGTGCGGTAAGGTTATATACAGATAATTTTGACTAACTCAATCAGTTGCTATAGGTTCGAACCAGGTGTCGTTTCACAGCTCTCCCGATTCAAAGAATGCATTGAAATTATAACTACTATTTGAATATGCCAATATCTTGAAAACTATTGAAGCTAGGTATAGGGAACCCTGATATTAAATGAAATATAATCAAATTTTGTATTGTTCAGATCGAAAAAATACAGGGTGTTCAATTTGAAATAACAAAGTTATCTGCGTTTGAAATTATAAAAAAGTGACAATGAATTTTGAACGTCCTGTATGATATTGGGAAACGTGTTCTATCGGAATCAATAGCCTAAAACCTCTCCAATGCTTGGTCAGAATTGGAAGGAAGGGTTTCCATACATTTCGATTTTATTCAGTCTCCAATTGAACCCTGCATTTTCAAAAACAAAATAATAACTCGAAAACGGTTATAGTTGGGTACATGATAGCTTTAATGAAATCGTATTATTTTCCCCTGAACTATCAAAAACTGCAACAAAATACCGGGTGTTCCATTTAAAAAAACCCAACTTCGATATGTCACACTTTTATGAGCCACCCTGTATACTCCAAAATAATTTCCTTTAGCAGCCTCAATGAATACATAAATGATGAAAAGAAGAAATTTCTGAAATATTCAATGGTTTGGTTTACAGAGACCGTGTCGTATGTGGTGCCCCACCCTGTATAATATGTTGACCAATTCAAATTTATTTTCCAAAGTTGAAGACAAGACACCTACTTTATACAACAGCAATATCATATATGGACTTTCTTGTCTGGAATGTCAAGGCTGTTACGTTGGACAGACATCTCAGTGGTTGAAACAACGCATAACACAACACAAGAGTGATTGTCGCCTGGGAAAAAACTCTTGTGCGGTGGTAGAACATTTCCATAACACCGGTCACCAATTCGACTTTTCCAACGTCAAAATTCTTGAACATGAAAAGAACTACAAAAGCAGATTGTTCCTCGAGATGTACCATATAAACAAAAAAAAGAAGAATACTGTTAATTATAAATCTGATACAGGTCAACTGAGTAATATTTACTGTAACATTTTACAACTGATTTAGTTTTGGTTTTGTTTCGTTCAACACCCTGTACCTGATATTCATGGGTTTTTACTGAGCTCAAGACATTCTTCACCTAAAAAGGAAGAAATAAACTTTTGTTGTATTAGGGTTTTTATTCTTCATACAGTTTTTTTTTGTTTAATCTTCCTCTTCTAAGATGGATCCCTTAACATAAACAGTCCCTTTTTGAACTCACTAGTGAGAACTCCAGTAATGTGTTCATTTTATTTTTTATATATTGACTGACTCTATGTTTTGTAAGTAATGTCTGGATTATTGTTCATCACATTATGTTGATTTGTCCTTCGTTTTTTTTACTATTGTAGCCTTCTCCTGATGAAGTTAACAAAAGTTGACGAAATATTGAGAATTGTAAAAAACGAATGAGTTTTATTAGTCACAGACCGCAACTTTCTTTGTCGTATTTTTCTTTCGCTCTGACACCCTTTGTGGTGCAGAAATATTGATACCACTGAAGACATGTCTTTCATTTTCAGGAATATATGGTATCATTTCACTCAAATGCTTTTTCTTCAACTCAGAAATAGTTGGCGTGAGGTTTACCTGTGGAACTGTTTCTGGGAATGAAATGATGTCTTGAGATCTAGTACTTCTGATGTAGCCTAATTTTATCTCATTAAAAGGTTCTTCGAAGTGATTTCTGAATTTCATGTTGAAAATGGAAGCTTTCTCATATACGAGATGTTTGATTTTTGTGTACGGTATCTGATTATAAGAATAGCTTCCTGAGGATATCTGGTAGTTCAAGTAATCATGAGGGACCATTTGAATTAATTTAAATTTCAACTTCCAGGTATTTGGAATTTTGAGCATGAGTTTAAGGAGAGTCAGGGGACTCCAAATATCTAAATTTTTCAGATACCTTTCGATATGGGCTGCATCTACTTCTTGTACGCTGCTATGTCCAGGTTCCCCAAATTTTTGTTCTATGACTTCTAGATCTTTTGCATGTGGTGAAATTAAAAAATACTGAAGAGCGAATGTCATAATAGAATTCTTATTTTGTGGCACGCAATTGTCTGACCACAAGATTATTTTTTTCAAATTCGGATTATCAATCATAACTTTTTTCAAAATTTTCACCAAAGCACATGCAATATGAACTGCACCGCGTCCACAAGTTAGTTCGTGCCACATTGCGTTATAAACTACTTTTGACTTATCTAAGTGGGCGGTAAGGTTATATACAGATAATTTTGACTAACTCAATCAGTTGCTATAAGTTCGAACCAGAAATTTATATTGCGCCAGTGAATTGCTAGCGCCAGCCCAACTCATAGACTGCTCCTGATGATTATGGCGAATCCCAAGTGATTCTAATAATAAAATATAAAAAAAAACAATGGCTTGATAAATACCTAATGGTGTACTGTAGTGTGAAGACTACACATATCTCGAGTAATTGGGAGGGTAGAAATAAAATGCGGAGAGTTGAGCTCACAAACCTCTATTTCTGCATGGTTCACACAAACCTTTTATCTCAAATAACCTCAAAGTGGAATCGGTCCGCGACTCTGAAGATCCCGACGCACAGTGGTCCAAAAGCCCAATTTCCTGGCCAAAACCTCAAAAATCAAATGTTACCCAAAGAGGTAAAGCTTCATATTTTCCTCAACAGATGGAATGAAAGTTCCATAATCCAAAAGATTAGGTCGATATATTCAATACTTGGCCGTGGGCACACACTCAAACTTGCCCGTTATCGCGCCACATGGCAAATGGCGGCCCATGACCTGTTTCGTGCGCTTGACTAAAATTGTCATGAGAAACGCATTTCTTTGTGAAAACGTTTGCGACAAAATGGAGGATGTTCCTGAATGTATGTAGAATATTATTCTTTACTGCGGGCATCGTTACGTGCATTTTTGCATATGTTATTAAGAATGAAATGTCGGCACTCAGAATTGTTTTTTTTTCCATAATTTCTTTTATATCTGTAGAGAATTAGTTATGATCCCAGGAGATCCTGAAAAAGTTGCAACGGTTTTACGCGTATAAAAGTATGTAGAATTCGTAACCGTTGGCATTACCTGCCCTTTCTTGCCCCTTTTGATGACAGAGCACTCAGTTATAAAAAATTCGATTTTGGAGGCGACGACGCAGATGATGTACTTAATATAGATAATAATTCTGAAAATGAAAGTTACGATGGAAGCTCTGATAGCGATTGATCTGTATTTGAGGAAATCATGTAGTTCAGCCAAGTAAAGAATAATGTTCCCCACAGATATTGTGCTTGTAATAATTCTGCAATAATTATTTTTTCCTATTTATTTCGTAATAAATTTTTTTTATTCATTTTCGTAATCAGTGACCCAAAAAACATTTATAATATGAATTTCAGCACAAACGTATTATTTTTTGAAAATAATGTCCGCCATTTTTGATCCGCCATTTTTAATTTAGATTTTTTCTCATTTTCGTAATCAGCGACCCAAAAAACACTTATAAAATGAATTTCAGCGTAAACGTACTCTTTTTTGGAAAAAATGTCCGCCAATTTGAATTTTGATTTTTTTTTCATTTTCGTAATCAGGGAACAAAAAACTATGAATCTGAAAATTTGAGAAAAATCCATTAACCTTTGAGGTTTTGGCCAGGAAATTGGGCTTTTGGACCAATGTGCGACGTCCCGTTGTGATCACTATGGGCTGACAGTGGGAATCCTGGAAAATGGTGATCAGTAGGGCTAGAGATCAACGTCTCCTATCCCAAGTCCAAAAAAAAAATAATCCTGCAGCAGGTGAAATATGTGAACTCTTTTAAAACCGTCAGGGAAGGCAAATGGTCGGATACATATATATATATATATATATATATATATATATATATATATATATATATATATATATATATACACGTAGGAGTGGAGTACTACAGTTACACTCAGCCCCAAATCAGCAGACGAACAGGAACACAGCAGAATGTTGCGTGATCCGAAATGGAGTGGTTGCAGGACTCCGACTACTCGGAAGACTGTGAATCAGCTGGATGTCGCAGCAGCTCCAGGGGGTACGAAAGAACCCTATAATAACGAAAATGAAACCTTACCACCATTCCAGGAATGGGGTACATACCTCAGGTGTCTAGAGGGTTCTGAAATGGCGGCATATGACGATACCTCAAAATCCCCAATTTGGGTAATCTCCTTCAGTACGATAAATCAGAAATAACTAGTCCACAATAACTTTCGGAGAATAGTACTCGCAGGTTAACAATAAAATCCACTTCAACAGTGCTTGATTACATTGGAACATTGCACCCTGCCACAGCGTCACACACGTTGCCCTCGTTGTCGTCGTATCGGAAGCGAGCAAGAAAAGAGAACATCCGGGAGAAAACGAATTTCGATTCCCGACTCACGGAGCACAGTAGGACATTCAACACTATCGGAACATCAACACACAGTAGTTCACGGAACTCAAAGGTGATCAAGGTCACAAAAGAATTCAGCAGTTAGCCAGCCGTTGTACTACGCATGAATCCGATATAACAAACCATCCTACACACAGAATAACCCGTAACCACTCGATCAAATCTTCCAGTCCCTAACTAGTAGCGAACAAACCGCAAACACCCGAGTAATCACCACTAATAATGAGAAGAAGAACGCACACACAAGTGACCATATGAGAAATGTCAAGGCACAACTAACCTTAGATATTTATCGAATAAAGACCCAAAACAAATGAATTGATAACAACCAACAAGATAAAACCAGAAAACAATTTGCAACACCTGTATGTGCCATAAGCACAGTATACAAAGATACAGTATTCCCACTCCAGGCAAATTTTAGTTTTGATTTTCAATATGCAGACCTGGCAGTTACAAGTGTTAGGTCTGCGCAAACGACGAGTTTTAGAACAACAGGCACTCCTTCCATAGTTGTCGCTTATTAGAATCTTCACCAAATTATTGGCTCTCACTATATATTTTTTAGGCCCTAAAGTTTACAATTCTTTGAAACAAATATTTCGACTTCTTTCTAAAAGCACCTTGTTCAGAATCACTACAAAATGGACAATTTCTGCTGGTTTCAATGATTTTGTCTTTGCTGCACTGGAAACCAAAGTTAGGCTGCTCAGTGCAGAGTAGAGATTGTATCCTATGCATTGATGAAGTGTCTGTGAAGACCAATCTTTTTTATAATATCAGCAAGGATGAAATACTTGGTTTTCATGATGGTTGTCAGAAACAGTACATTCCTGCCACAGAAGTATTGGTGTTGATGGCCAGGGGTATAAATCAGAAGTGGAAGCAGCAGTTAGGATATTTATTCGTAAACAATGTGTGCTCTGTCAAAGACCTACAGATAATAGTTGCTGAATTCATACGTCGACTGAAAAAGATAGGTTTGAATGTCATGGTTGTCATTTCTGATGATGGTGGAAACTTTCATAAATTCATCAGAGTGTCTGGGATAAATAACACCAGCCCACCATATTTCACTGTTGACAATGAACAAATATTTTATATGGTTGATGTTCCACATCTTATTAAATCCACAAGAAATGACTTCTTCAACTACAAGTTGCAGTTTGATGGAAATGAAACTTCTAAAAGATATTAAGAACAATTTTATGAATTGGATATACAACAAAAATTTCGATCAACACCCAAATTAACGAATGACCATATTCATCCTAATAATTCAGTTCGACTGTGGCAGCTGCATAGAGCAGTTACATTTCACATACTGTAGATTTAATTGAAAAATTGGATGAATTGTTTTACATATTCAATTCTAGTCAATATATGGGTGTGAAAGAGTTCAACAAACTAATCATGGGAAATGATAAACAAATATCATTTCTCAGAGAAATGCAAAAATTATTCAAGTTCATCAGGATAATAGATGAAGATGGCAAAGATGTCACTAATCGAATGAAATTTATGAAAATCTGGCAGATGACAATATCAGCTCTCTTAGGTCTGTGGTCAGTTTTAAAAAATAAACAAACATCCAGAGTATACACAAGAAGACTCAACCAAAATTGTTTGGAAAGATTCGACAGTCAAGTGGAAATTGCCGCAACCCCACTTGCATTCAGTTTCAAAGAAGTTTCAAAAAACTATTTGCTCTTAGCTTTTTTGAACAAAGTGAGGAAACTAATTGTATGGAAGATTTCGATGAAATACTGACCTTGCTCAAACCTGAAACTTTGAAGAAGTATGAGGTACTAGTGCCAAATACAATAAATCAATATATCTTCCTAGATACCAATGATTAGACAAATCTAGAGTTGCCTGAGCAACTCTTTAAATTACAAAAGTGGATATTTTATAAAAAAATGTCTGGAAAAAGACAAGTATGCAAAAGAAAATGAACTTCTAACTGCAGAAAATTTACATACACACATTTCAGAGCATATCAGAATACAAAAAATTATACTTTTGGAAACTTACAAACTCCAAATAAAAATTCCATTGAGTATTTGGACATTTTGGAAACTATTTTCAGTAAAACCGGGGTTGGTGGAAGCATAAAACGTAAAAGTGCCTTTTTTTCATCCATACTTACATTTTCCAATTGATTATTTATTGTCATTATATGTTAGAGTGAGAATTTATTATTCAATTAAGTTCATCAATAGTATTTTGAAAAGTACTTGTAAAAAAAAGAAATCAAAAAATAAAAAACCTTCATCTGTGAATTTTATGTATGAGTTATATGTATACAGGGTGTTTCACAGTGGATGGAACATTAGACGTATCTGGAGAACAGAAAGACAGATCATTTCAAAAATTTGTGAGCGTGGATAATCAAACTTGCTCTATCCGTCTAAAATATTTTCATCAATACAGTGTTGCCGCTTGTATAAGAAAGTAGTAGCTACTTTGTTATTTCAACTGAAACACCTCGTATATTATATCATTTTTGGAATCCTCATGAGATTCCTCACAACTTTCTCACATAATTTCCTATACCTATCTGTGACGATTTCCGAGATAAAAATTATTTTGTCAAAATTTTGTGCAAAACCTGACCATTGAAAAATATAAATTTTTTCCAATTTGCAAATTCACAAAATATTGCAATTTGGGTTATAGCTGCATAAGACCATCAAGTATTCTGTCGATGAACTGGATCTCAGTTTCAGCATACAGGGAGGCTCAGAAGTGATTGTCATCCGGGCACTCATGAAAATGACTGCAACTCCGTTTTTTTTTTAAATGGAACATCCTATATATCATCACTTATTCGAAAAGCTATAACATTTTCCATTCTAATTGAATATACTTTCCCTATACCTATCTCGTACAGTTTGTTAGTTATGATCACTTATGTTATGAATTCGTCTTCAATAAAATAAATATTAGATAGTACTTAAGATAGTAGGCTATAAACTTCATTCTGACAGAGAACTAACATGTTATTCCTTCATTGTTATCCTGTATTCGAGATGCATGGGTGTAAGAATACTATGGCAGAAAATAATTACTTGAATGCGGTTTAGATGGATTTATTCATCATTTATGGTCAATGTAACAAGAATATCAGTAGAACATGCAGAGAGTTTAAAGAAAAGCATGAAGTGATTCAACCCGGATGAATCCGGAGAAATTCATTAGATTGAAGAGAAATTTTGAAATATTTTTGAAATCTTTCTAGATTTATTAATACACATGTTAGACTTTGATACTTTTAGCTTTCCATGATGATATAAGCATTTCAAAATTTCTTTTCAATCTAATGAATTTTTATCGAATTCGTTCGAGGTAAATCAGCATACTTTTTATCAAACTCGCTGCATGTTCTACTGATATTCTTGTTACATTGACCATGAATGATGAATAAATCCATCTAAACCGCATTCAAGTAATTATTTTCTGCCATAGTATTTTTACACCCATGCATCTTGAATACAGGATAACAATGAAGGAATAACATGTTAGTTCTCTGTCAGAATGAAGTTCATAGCCTACTTTCTTAAGCACTATCCAATATTTATTTTATTGAAGACGAATTCATAACATAAGTGATCATAACTAACAAACCGTACGAGATAGGTATAGGGAAAGTATATTCAATTAGAATGGAAAATGTTATAGCTTTCCGAATAAGTGATAGCAGTCATTTTCATGAGTGCCCGGATGACACTCACTTCTGAGCCCCCCTGTATGCTGAAACTGAGATCCAGTTCATCGACAGAATACTTGATGGTCTTATGCAGCTATAACCCAAATTGCAATATTTTTTGAATTTGCATTGGGAAAAAATTGATATTTTTCAATGGTCAGGTTTTACACAAAAATTTGACAAAATAATTTTTATCTCGGAAATCGTCACAGATAGGTATAGGGAATTATGAGGAAAAGTTGTGAGGAATCTCACGAGGATTCCAAAAATGATATAATATACGAGGTGTTCCAGTTGAAATAACAAAGTAGCTACTACTTTCTGATACAAGCGGCAACACTGTATTGATGAAAATATTTTAGACGGATAGAGCTAGTTGGATTATCCACGCTCACAAATTTTCGAAATGATCTGTCTTTCTGTTCTCCAGATACGTCTAATGTTCCATCCACTGTGAAACACCCGATATACTTGAGGAATGAATAAATATGTATTTTTTTATCTGTATGAAGTATATTGAAAACAAGATGTGAAATCTAGTTGATAAATACATATATACTATTTATATATAGTAGATTGCATAAGGCATGTTTTGCAATCATTGTAAGACATTATAAATGATGCAAATTAACTAGTTTTTGATTTTTTTCTTTTTTATTTGGCTTCCGGCATTTCAACTGTCTGTTTAAGAACTTGATGGAGAAGAAGATTCTAACTCTTACAAACAACGATAACAAATAATCTATTGGAAATTCCTTACAAGGGTGTGAAAAAGTTATTGTTGAACATTGCTGTACAATAATTTTTCCTACATTTTGCTTCACTAAGAGTTGTGGAAAGAGATGACTAAAATTATTCTCTAATGAATCAATAAACTGTACAAACGATGCACTGTTAGTTCCCAAATACATCCTGATTAGCATTTGGATATGCTCTGAAATGAGAATAGATATTTTCATTATTGAGGTCATTATTTTCTCTTCCAAATTTTAAACAAATATCACACTTATGCTTATCTAAACATTTTTTTATGAAATAAACACAGATATAAGTGAAAGCATTTTTTTGTGACATATCTAATCTTGTATAATCAGTGGTATCTATGCACAATGTTTGATTTATACAAGTCTGAGATACTAATAACTCGTATCTCTTAATCACTTCAGGTGTAATATTGGTTAAAATTTCATCAAATTCCTCTAAGCAGTTGGTTCCTTCAGTTTGCTCGGAGTAACCTAATGTGAACAGTATTTTGAAACTCCTTTGGAACTGTATGAGTGTTGGATTCTTGCAATTACCACTCTGTTGCCTAATCTTTCCAAAAAAAATTTCCAAACAATCTTGATTGAAACGCCTGGTGAATAACTTATGCAATCCCTTATCTTTTAAAATTGTCCATAAACTAAGAAATGCTGAAATCGTTAATTGCCATCCCTTTGTAAATTTCATCCTATTGGTGATATCTTTATTGTTTTCATCCAGAACTTTCATGTTCCTAAACATGTTTTTCATACCAACTAAAAACTTAATTTGTTCCTCCGTACCTATGAAGGGCCTATTGAAGTCTTTCACGTTGCCAAATCTGGATGAATTCAACATATCAAAGAGTTATATATATATATATATATATATATATATATATATATATATATATATATATATATATATATATATATATATATGGGTACAGTGTGAACAGCTTCAGCACTTATGTTACCAAAGGAAACATGAACATTTAGTCCTGCTGCCACCGTGGAACTAAAAACTTGTGCTGCCAATTTCACTTTCATTTTCTTGTAGTTATCTGGAAATAAATGATCATCTGTCAACTTAGGCGCTAGTCTAAATCTTCTTTGTTTGTCCTCAGAATAGAAATTTTACAGAAATTTTTCTGATGTGATTCCTTCTTCAAGTTTCAAGTGATATTTGAAAAAATTATTTCTAGTCGATTTTAGTAAATGTGGAACATCAATCATATAAAATATTTTGGAATCATCAACTGTGAAATATGGGTGTTCAACTGTAACACCTAAAATTCTGGTTAATTTATGAAAATTTCCTCCGTGGTCTGAAGTGATGGAAACAACATTCAAACCAATTGTTTTCAGACGATGAATTGCTTCATAAATTATACTTTCAAGATCCGACACTGGACATGAAGAATTCACCAAAAAGTACGCCAATGGCTGTTTCCACTTTTCATTAATGCCTCTTGCCATGAGAACAAGGGCCTCACTTGCAGGCTCATATGTCTTTTGACCCACATCATGAAATCCAATGATTTCATCTTTTGTAATGTTATAAAATAAGTTGGATTTGATGGACTTCTCATCAATGCATAAAATACAATGTCTGTTTTCTTCAGGAAGCATTAATTTCCAGAGTGGCAAATAAAAAGTTGCTGAAGCCATTACTTATATTCCAATGCTGGGTTATTCTGAATAAAGTTGCTTTGGATGGCAAACGGAAAATTTTTGTTAAAAACTTATATACTTTTGGGCTCAGAAAATATATTGTTAAGGCAAATTGTTTATATTCATTGGAGTACCGCAAAGCCTTAGAAGATTTACCAAACAGTTTGAGTTGAGTTTTCAAAAAAGACGCCAATGCTGGAGAACAATTTTTTCTCACGTAGTCTACTACATCTCCACTTGAAATTTGAGTATTGGAAGGTGTATCTTGCTCTTTCGATTGTCTTCGAAGAACTCTTATTTTATTTCGTAAGTGGACCTTGCGGGGCGAGTTTTTAGTTAGTGATGTTGATGTTTGGGTACCCACATCTGAAATATGAAAATTATTACAATTACGAAAACATACATTCTAGGTTATCAATATAAATGAATTGGGGAACAGAGTTGAACAGGATCACTAGTATTTCGAAAATATAGAAATAAAAAAATTACCTTGTGGGTTAGGTTCGGAAAAGCTGGTACTAGGAAGAGATTCAAATGGTGATGTTGGCACACAAATTCCTGTAAATAAAATACATATTGTATATGAATTACCACTATAATACAACTATGGTGCCATTGAAAAACATCATGATGCTCATAAAAACCACACATTTTTGAATTAAACGTAGCCTAGTTCAACTGATAATAATAAATGAAAAAATGATTGTGCATTCAATACAATCACAGACACTCTATTATATAAATAATTTGATTACGTAACAACACTGAAGGACATTTTCAAAATATGTGAAAAAAAATTCTGAATTGAAAGGGAAATAACTGATTTCACTAAATGTCTTTGTGAAGAAATTATGTTTTTTAGGAGTAATTCTTATACTGGACGTTGTCAGTGTTTTCTACTCAATAAGTGCAATGCCTAAGCAGGTCTTTCAATGGGACTTTTCACAATACAAATAAAAAAAATTTTGTGCAAAAGAAAACTACTGTTATAATATTCATATTTACCAGAAGATGTTTCTTCCTCTCCAATACAATTATCTGTATCATCAAATATATTGGGAACAGCATCCTTTTTCAATCTATTTTTCTGTATGCTAGAAAATATCTGCTCTTCAAAGTGTGCACTACAGACTCTGAACCTTTTGTAACATTGTTCTGAAGTATAGGATTCCAGTTGCACTAGCTCTAGAGTCCTTTTCCATTCGTTACACCTAAAAAAATAATGGGATATATAGGTTTCAGCTATCTAGTAAAAATTGTACATGTCATGTCAACTATATTCAATTAGTTCATATTAAACTTACCTATCTTCTTCTTTGGGAAATCTAAAATAGCTATATTCCGTTATGTTATGAATAAACGTCGAACATCAGTCACAACATATTCTAAAATATATCTATAAAAATAAAAAAAGGAACAATTCATTCCATGAATAAACTTTGAACACAAGAATATCTATTCATTAACTGATAAATAATATAACAAAAGCATCAGTCATAACTTATTCTAAAATCTATTTAAAAAGATAAATTTTCATTATCATCACCACTATTATATATGCTAAATGTTCTATTTATTAGAGATGGTGGTATTTTAAAATTATAACAAGTATTTTCATTAAGTAGTTCTTTGGTATGTATCAGCGCATCGCAAGTTTTTACAATGAGTTTATTCCTCATCTTTGACTTGATCAAATTTAATTGAGAAAATATTCTCTCGGCAGCTGCCGATGAGTGTGGTAGAGAATGTAATCCTTCAACCAATAAGGTAATATTCGGAAACATCAATGCATTCATTCCATTTTTCATTTGGAACACGGTACTCCAAAATTTGCACAAATCAGATTTTTCAAGAGATTTCAATTCCTCTATGTTAGGTAGTTGTCTCCATTCAGAATTTAAGTCTTCTGGATTATTAACAAGAATGGGAAAATGATTCACAATGCTGACAATTGATGTAACTTTTCCTGATAAAACAACAGTGGGGTCAAGATTCTGAAGGAATTTCAGTACCGGATCATTAAAAGAAAATCTTGTTTTTATCTGAACACATAATTCTTTGTAGAAATCTAAACACCTCACCTTCAGATTATAAACTTCATTCTTGTCAATATTGGGATTATTTGCAATTATTAGCTCACACTTGGCACCAATATAAATTTCATTTATGTTTTTATAGTTTTTTGGTTCCCATAAATTTATATTTCTGATCTTTTCAAATTTATTTGAATTCTCATCTTCAAGCTTGCATGTTCTGTCTTCAAAAATTTCATATTTCATAAAGTTTTTTAGTAATGTTGTGTAGAGTTCTATTATTCTACTTATGAGTTTATGTATCTTGGGGTGTTCACTCTGAAACTCTATGTTCAATTTGTTGAACATGCTCAGTACATAACTTAAAAAACTAAAATATAATTTGAAAATATCATTATTTAAGGCACTCAAAATTGTTTTTGAATTTGTTGATTTGGCATCTTCAGTGACAACTGATGTGAAATGAAATACTAAAGCTTGCCATTGTTTTAAAATTCGGTTGACAACGTTTTCTAATGATAACCATCTGGTTTGGCTAACACGGAGCATTTTGTGGGGTTTTAAATTGAGGAATACTCGACACTCTCTTAGCTGATCAATTTTTTTTGAGCTGTGTGCAAAGTTATTGCTGATGTCTCTGCATAATTGCTAAACACTATTAGGTAACTTACAACAAGCTGCAGATGATGCAAGATGAAAAGAGTGACACACACAACCTAATAAGAAAATATTTTGTTATTCTTCTTTGAATAGGGCTTGAATCCCAGTTTTGTTGCCCATCATTACATTTGCATTATCTGCAGCAAATCCAAGCATATTTTTTTGAGGGATATGAAGATCATTCAGAAGATGTTTTATGCCATTGTATAATCCTTTAGCAGTTCCGTCAGCTACCTCAAGTAGGGCAAGAAATTTATCTTGAGCTCCACCTGCACCTTCCTTGAAATATCTTGCTACAACCGCTAAACTTTTTTTGACCCAATATCTGTGGTTTCGTCGATTATTAGCGAAAAATAATTTTGTTTCAGATCCTTTGAAACCATTTCTAAATTATGAGGACCAATTAGGTTGGTACATAGGGCTGTGCCTTTGAATCTACTATGATGCACAGACATTGCAATTTCCGAGTCTGTGCATATAGAAGGCAATAATTTAGAAAGATGATCGAGCAGTAAAAAGGGTAAATTATGTTGTGCCAAAAACAAAATTAATTCAATTTCCCCCTCTCTGACTTTGTCATTGAATTGTTTAACTTTGTCACCCTCAAATGATTTTGAAATACTTGGAGTCTTCCAGCTAGCCTGAACTAATCTGGAATGTGTTGTAGTATGGGAGTGCCGCCGTATGTGGGTGATACCACCAGCTAAAATTTTATTGCATATTCTACATTTTGCTTGGTTTTGTGGAGTTTTTTCCAACCAATATGAAAAGTCCTCATTTAATGTCCATTTGAGTTTATATTTCTGTTTGTATGATTTATGTTTTTTTCTAGGTGTAGGTTCACTTTGTTTTTCAGTTTCTTCACCAGATGTCAAGTTTTCTTCGTGAATACTGACACTAACAGCTGGACGACTATCCCCAAAATCAGCATCGGATTGCGAAGTTCCTACAATCTCATTTATTTGCTGATTTGTGACGGTAGCGGTTGAATTTTTTTTTATCAGGAACCTTGAATAAATTAGCAAAATTTATGTTTTTCAAAACAAAAAAACTCAGGATGATATGGAAGCTATTGAATATTTACCTGTCCATAATATTATTATTATTATTAACACTATTCTCTAGAGTCAGTGTGATCTTTTTCATTTTTCGCATGGGAAACCCGGGAGAAATACATGTCAAATTTGTAAAATCAATCAAATGTCAATATTCAATATCACACCCCTTACTTTTCATGTGCATGAGTCCGGTGTTCCGACGAATACTTTATTTCAATTCGCCCGTTGATGACGTTTGGAGAATAGTAATAGATTTGACATTTTTCAAGATTGTACGTAATAGCGTCATAGATGGGATCCGAAAGTAATAGAACTATTACTATAGTAATAGTATATGCAACACTGTTTGGGTTCGTACTTCGCAACAGGTAGAGATTAAAATATTTGGTCTTCCAGTGTTGCCAAATTCCGCTGAAGTAAAATATTACCATTGAATAATTATTCAGGTAATCATGACAAATGTACTATACGAGATAAAATGCCAATATATGGAAGATTTCAGGTGGATTAATGATACTGGTTCACACAATTCTTATTATTACACATGCCACAAATTCTCCATCTGTTGAGTCGGTGCATTGATAGTGGTAAATTCCAAGAAAATGGATTGACCTGGAAACGGTGTAATTTTTCAAGGCAATTTACGGCGCATCCGAATACCTCCCGCTAGGAGTGGATCATGCGCACTGGAATTTCATACCACGAATTTGACAGACTGCGACTACTGGTTCTTTATAGCATTATACTGTGGCCTGATGTTCAAGTGACTATATCAATCCTTAATTCCATCACCAGGATTCCAAAACGAAATACATTCTATTAATGACTATAGTGTATGAGTCAATCAACATTTTCATCAATACAATCTCATGAGTACATGAATATTAATTATGATATTAATGTTTTCTCTACATCGAACAATCATTTGCAGTCATTATATTGACAAATTCAGGACATTGATTCAATCATCACCTGGACATTGATTCAATCACCTGGACATTATTTTGTCTATAATGTCTATAATGCTTTCTTAGCATCGATCAATCAACCCACCGCATTCATTCAATGTTAGAAGACATCAGTATGATCACCAACAAACATCAATCTGAAATAATGCCTTTTACATGGTGATCTACTCAAAATTAACTTTTAACTTTTTAGTTTTTGAAGATATGAAAAAATTAAACAGAAAAATTGGTTGAAAACTTGAATTTCGATTTCTAGTCAACGTGGTTTTTTAGTTTTTCCGAAATTGTCACTAATATTGGTTTTCCAAATAGATAAATAATGCTATGCGAGATAATATGTGTATAAATTTTGTAAGGTCGATATTTTTTTTTTCTGATTCCACAGATATCAACAAATTACATGTTTGTTGTCGACGATCAAAGTAGATTAAAATACTGCTTCTTGGATTTCTATTCCATATCAAATGAAGGCAGTTGGTTAATAATTTTCATGTTCCAAACAATCAAGAGTAACGATGAATGGGTATAATCAATTCATGTTTTCTTGGAAGTTTGAGGGCTGAGGCCGTTAGAGGCACAAAGAAAATATAAACTAGTGATGTGTTTATGAAAGCTTAGTCGATTTGTCACTTTATCGAACCAACTTCAACGGGAAGGTATGCCAACAACACGAATGAAAGATCCATTGGATTGAAATGAAAAAGTTTGTTCTTGATTTTTTAAAAATTCACATAATGTATGTATAAATATATATAAAACATAACACACTCTGGAGGAAAACTCAAATTGAAAACATAAATTATTTTAGGCAGATATCAACTGCCCTCAGAGCATTGAAAAATTTGTCTTTCTCGAATTCAAAAAATGAATCCACTCCTCAATTTCTTGGGGCGTCTTTGCAATGTATAAAAAAGATTGCTGAGAATCCCTTATAGTAAATTTTGTAGTTTGAGATTTCCCGGTAATATACTTCATGAATTTGAAAACTACTCTTGTTTTCGAAAAATAACTACTAGCTAATAGCTACTGTGATCTTCATGTAAAATATTCATAACTTAATCAAATAGTCGAAAAAAGAGGTCGAGAAGGCGACCTCCATTTTTTTGTATCGACAGTGTGAGTGAAGTTGAACGCATTGGAGTTATATGTCCTCATATATGGCGGTATGGTGATGATCATATTGAGCCAATCTGGACAACATTTGTAAAAAAGTCTCGAAAACACGTGGCATATCGATAATATGATTCTTTCTTTGGAGCGCCCCATACTTTATTGCATTTTCAGAATCTTTTTGAAAAGCTGATTTCACCGATCTATCACCCTTGGGGTCTATCTGGAAGTATTACAGAGATATAGGGTGTGAACAATCTTTAATTTTCAACTTCAGGCATTTTTTTGTCAAAAGTATACATTTCATTTATGTAAATACCTATCTCAACTTTTTGATATTTTCACAGGGTGGTGAGGATTCTGAATCTAGATTTTTCGTACCGCATATATCAGTAATCGTTCTAGATAGATGCTAGGTGTCATAGATCTATATAAAATCAGCTTCTCAGGGATAATCCCAAATTGCAATAAAATATGGGGTGTTCCATTGGAAAAATCCTTTTTTTGAGATAGAATATATCAATTAAACTAATTCACAAATGTTATCCAGATCGATTTGCTTTTTCCTGGCTGGAAATAATCAACAGAAAAGTCACTATACGGCCATATAAGTCCGAGTAACAGTCCGATGCGTTCAGTTCGATTCACCCTGAATAGTTACCGAGTTACTTCATATGAACATCGAAATTTTCCCACTCTCTACAATAATTCGACGTGGAACACTTTTCACTGAAATTTAAATATACTGATACTTACTTTCCTAGATATTCTCAACTTTTAATCGTTCCAATAACACCTCAGTGGTTTTATCTTTGACATTGCCATTCAATAATAAAGCAATTATTCTTGGTGCTTCTTTTTCCCAAATTTTAAGGAGACCATCACCGTTTTCATGTTTCATGGTGAAGTCCATATCAATCTAGATGTGCAGAGACAATTTCTGAAATCATCGTGTTGGGGATGCAAACTTACATACCGAACACCGCGAGAAGAACATCTTCCAATAAGACCTGGTTTAGCGGAAGCTGCTCTAAAGCTGTCGCTTCCAAACAGGCAGCAATCCATCGATGGCAAAAAAATCCGAGCCCTGAGACTAGAACAGTATATGTGGAAGCTAGAAACATATGCAATGAGATAATCAAGCATTCGAAAAATGCTCACAATACCAAAATAAGATCAAAACTAGTTGAATGTCCTAACGGTCTTTTGCCAAAGCTGTGGGGAAAAATTTCACTTCCAGCTCGTTTCCTCCTCTAACCAAGGAAGATGGAACACTAGCCACGACGGCCCAGGAAAAAGCCGACATTTTTGCCCATTTATTTGCTGGCAATTCCACTCTGGATTCATCGGGAAAGCAACCCCCGAACATTACACCTATTGACAGTCACATGCCCGAGATCACATTCCGCCAACGAACTATCCGAAAGATTTTGTTGGGTCTCAACACCGGCAAGGCCTGTGGATCTGACGGAATCCCACCTATTGTTCTCAAGAAATGTGCCGCAGAACTAACACCTATTCTTTTCAAGTTATTCAACCACTCTTACAAATTGGGGATATTTCCGTCTAACTGGAAAATCGCAAGAGTACAACCAGTCCCCCAAAAAGGCAAAAAGACACTACCTAGCAACTACAGACCTATCGCACTGCTGTCTATTATTTCAAAGGTCATGGAAAAAGCCATTAACATCCAGCTCATGAAGTATTTGGAAAACTCAGGAATCATCAACGATAGGCAATATGGTTTCCGTCATCAAAGATCAACTGGTGACCTGCTTGCTCACGTCTCACACATATATATATATATATATATATATATATATATATATATATATATATATATATATATATATATATATATATATATATATATATATATATATATATATATATGGCAGCTATCTATCGAGAAATATGGTGAAACCTTAGCCGTGGCGCTAGATATCTCCAAGGCATTCGATCGAGTCTGGCACCAGGGACTCCTCGCCAAGCTTCCATCTTATGGCTTGCCTCCTCAGCTATGTTCTCTGCCAACTAGTTTTCTCTCAGGCAGATCACTCCATTTGGTGGTCGATGGAGTTTCATCTGACTCTCTAATTAAAAATGCTGGTGTTCCGCAATGATCAATTCTATCACCAACATTATTTCTACTCCACATTAATGATCTGTTGGAGGCAACTTCATGTCCAGTACATAGCTTCACGGATGATAGTACCCTCCACACTGCTTTTTCTTCCAGGGCTCCAATACCAGCCCGCCAAATCAAAAACGAACGAGGAAGAAATGTTAACAACATAAATATGGATTTGGCAACAATTCTCGAATGGGGATCCAAAAACTTAGTGGACAACATAAGCTTGTCAGAGGTGACCATACCTTTGAAGTCATCCATCTCGATGCTTGGTAT
Organism: Plagiodera versicolora; assembly: GCA_037013635.1. Taxonomy (NCBI): domain Eukaryota; kingdom Metazoa; phylum Arthropoda; class Insecta; order Coleoptera; family Chrysomelidae; genus Plagiodera; species Plagiodera versicolora. The sequence continues at coordinate 898,520 of CM072991.1, read as the reverse complement.
AACTATCAGTAATAACCTTTCTTGGGAAAGTCATGTGAGATCAATTGCTAAAAGTGCATCCCAAAAACTTGGTTTTCTGTTTCGTGCCAGGAGCTATTTCACTTCCAGTCAGCTGCTCAAGATCTATAAGGCACAAATCCGACCTGTCCTGGAATACTGTTCCCATATCTGGAGTGCAGCACCTAAACATATCCTGAAGCTGTTGGATTCTGTCCAAAAAAGGGCAATTCGTCTCGTCGGTGATGCTTCGCTTACTAACTCGCTTACTTCTCTGGAACACCGTAGAAGGGTTGGCGATCTATCCCTATTCTATAGATATTTTCATGGGCGGTGCTCTTCTGAAATATCAACAATCGTTCCTCCTTTGGCGGTCTCTTTGAGGTTAACTCGTCAAGTCCAGTCTTCACACCCCTTTGTGGTTAATTTGGTGACCTGCAGAACATCTCTTTTCAAAGACTCGTTCATCCAACGAACAGCGAGGCTCTGGAACACATTGCCCAGGGTGGTGTTCCCCGAGGCATATGACCTTCAGAAATTCAAAAAGAACACCAATTCCTACCTCCTTTCCCTTGCTTCTCACGATGTTCTCTGAACATTACAGGATGTCTCCTTTCGTGAGAAGTTTTATATATAAAAAAAAGAATATACCCAGACAGCACCGGATATTCCATGAATATTCATAGAATATTCTTTTTGAGATATTGGAATATACTCATCTTTTTTGGAATATTCCTAGAATATGCTGGTGGGGAAAATTTTGAATATTCTCAGAGTATTCCAAGAATATTCCAGAAAGAATATTCCTGGAATAGCTTCCGGGAATATTCCTGGTATATTCCAAGAACATCTCAAAAATATTCCTGAAAGTATATTCCTAGAATATTTTCTAGGAATATTCCTGGTATATTCAGAATATTCCCAGGATATTTCAAGAATATTTCCAGGATATTCCCAGAATATCTTCAGGGTACATTCCTGGCATATCCAGAATATACCTATAATATTAAGAATATTAGAATATTCCATTGAAATATTTCTATGAATATTTAAAATAATTCAGGAACATGAAAGACCTAATATTCCCTAAATATCATAATAGGTTTTCATAACAAGATCTGTCACTAAAATTTCAGAAATTTACAAAATATCTGTGATATAAAAGGTTTTCATCATGAACTTCTTCAATTAAGTAAATATGTCTGACAATTCAAGCAATGTTCAACTCAGAAAATAAAAATATTTTATTTGCAAGCTGCACCCTTTCCCTACAAGTTAATAAAAACAACATGAGTTTGAAGAAGTCTATTTCTACATAATTATAATAATAATTACATTTATGCAATGCAGCATTTTAAGCAGTTTCTTCAGCGATGACTGCAGGGATATCTCTGGAAAACAAGAGTTGCATGTCTTAAATTGCCTTCAGAATGAATCATGCTAGCTTGGAAATATATTGAAGAAACCAAACTATATATTGTTGAGTATTTATTGAATTACTTACTGTTGTCTTTTCAGTCTCTCATTGGATTTGGCCAGATAGGAACTTACAACGATTTCAATGTCTTTCAGAGTAGTTTCTCTATTACAGCGCTGTATCGCCTCTGAAAATGTCAGAATCAAAATAAAAATTGAAGTATGCATAAAAATAATTTCATTATAACTACGGGAATCATCATTATAAAATATACGCAATTACAGAGGAACATGATTTACCTAAAATGCAGGAACATATCTTCAGTGACTTGAAAACTTTCTTATGCTTATGCCCAACCAGACTATACTCGGCTGCAAATTTGTCATCCAAATTTTTTTTTAGGAATCTTCGACTGCACTCCTCATAGTCTTTTCCACCAATTCTGGTAAGTCCATCGATCAGAAAAACAAACAATTAAGTTGTGTTGAGAAAATTATCTTTAAAAAAATCGAATAAAATTAAAAATGAAGCTTTCTTGCTCTCACATCTAATGGAATTGAAAGTACTACTACTCAACTAAGTTTGGGATCAATAATTGATGTTTAAAACGAGATCAACAATTTTCTGAGATAAAAAGACCCAAAAATAACTTCACTTCCTTATAGGCAATTCACATTGTACAGTTAGCAGATATACTCACTAATCTGTTGAAGGCTTCCTCATTTCCTAGAATTTTCTCTACATGCTCTAACATTTGGCCATTTTTTATTGGAAAGTCCAAAAATAAATCCAATATTATATTGGTATTTTCAGTAGGTGGCAATGATTTCCCTTTCAATAATTCCGTGAGGGTGTCAACTTTCCCAAAGAGCTCCTGGAAGTTTCGGGTGCATTCCTTTATCAATTTGAAATTTTCAACCAATATTTCGATGCAAGTTTTTTTGAATTTCAAGTCTGAAAAGTATGAGATAAATTACAACAGTGCTACAATATAACTTAAGAGTAAAAGTACCTGAAGAAAGTACACTCTGTACCCCAATGTTTTCAATTTCCGTACCTATAACAAAATTCAGTTATTTAAAAAAGCAACCTTTTGCTCATGGACATCAAAAATATTCAAGTAAAATAGAGGCAAAACATTATATGATACTCTTTTTGCAAACTTGTATTGAATCAAAATCAAATATGAGTGGAACATTAGCAAATATTATGCTTGTGGTAGAAGTCCATATTGTCTCGAAGTGGAGTAGTGTGATTAAACGATGTAGGAAAACTCGAAGTCATCAAGTTTAATAATGATGAATTATTTTAGATCAAAAAGTACATGTTTCGAACCCATATAGACTCATCTTCAGCTTGAAAAGTCAACTTATGGAGAACAAAAAAGGGGAGAGAGAATGATTACGAACTATATTTAGATGTAATTTAAGAATACTTGTTTAAGTGGATACATTGGAAAAACAAAAATGTATCCACTCAAACATGTTTTCTTAAATTGCATCTAGATATAATTCCTAATCATTCTCCCCCCCCCCCCCCTTTTTTTTGTTCTCCAAGTTCACTTCTCAAGCTGAAGATGAGTCTATATGGGCTCACAACATGTACTTTTTGATCTAAAATAATTTATCATTATTAAACTTGTGGAGATGACTTCGAGTTTACCTACATCGTTTAAGAGTATGCTGACATTGAGAATAATTACTTACCGGGATCACAAGAGTCAGCTCGATTTGATTTGCGCGAAAAGTTTGTGTCCATGTGTGGTGCTAAAAAGTAAGAAAATATAATATATCCCCTACTGATATATTGTAGTAGATATCAACCAAAACAAAAACACGTTAACACTAATGGATTCCAAATTGATAATAGGTAAGAAATTTAATTTTGTCTTAAATAATTATGATTGCAAATAAGAATCAAGTCTCACCAAAGTCTTCTTGGCTATCTCCAATATTCTTTCTTGGCAGATATGTTCCTAAAACAAAAAAAAAAACATTAAATTGAAAGTACATAAGCTCATTACAATTATTCAACAGTTACAAAAGGAAATGTGGACAAATAACCATAACTTACTTTTTCTTGCTCGTGGTTCTGGTATATCCAAATCAGAACTACTGTCTTCTTCCGAAGTATTCACCTTCTTTTTCGGCCTTCTCTTATATGACAAATATTCAGGCTTTGATACTTCTGATGTGACACAGCACTTGGATGCTTTTGAGCAAGCTAGTCTGAAATTTTTGTATATAGTGTCTCTCATGAGAGTGACACTATACTCTCTCCAATCATTACCCGGATCGAGCTCATTTTTAATGGCCTTTTCCATTCTATTTTTGGGGAAGGAAGGTAAAAAATCGTTTTTTGAGGACGGTTGTACCAAGATGAGGGCACAGCTTCAATGAGGAAGTTTCCAATATTGAGATTTTATTTTTTCCATAAAATATATGAAAAATTATTACACCCGTATTTTTTCTTTTTTTTTGTGCGATCGAATTTGACTGCAAAATTTCGTTTTGAAAAACTAGTTTTGGCTCCTCCACCATTCTGATGACGTACCAAGTGAAAAACCGGGTTCACACAGGAACAAATTGAGATTTTGCGTGCGGAAGTACAGTGTTGCCCTGCTTCTAATTTATTCTAAATATTCGGAAAAACTGACCAGAATATCTTGGTAAAATATGTCGTGGATTTTGCAATACCAAATCATGGATTGTTTACCTTTCGTGATATAATATCATATATGTCTTATGAAATATAACTAGCACATAACATGCGATAATATATGAATGCGATGATATAATCGAGGGCTATGGCTGAATAGAAAATAAATGAATGAATCGAATTTGTTCTTGAAGTGAATTATTTCAATATAATTTTGTGTTTGAATTTTCGGAACAGCTTTCAATTTATTTTCATGAAAATAGAAAGGTAGATCTGGCAATTGCGCAAATGCATTCGTAGATTTCGTCCGCGATCATCCGGATTACACCATAACATAACACGTTGACAGCTAAATGTGGTTATGTGTTATGCGTTATGGAACTTACGATAGCTATATTCACTCTAAACTCACTAAGTACGTCACAGTTTCCCGCCTCAAAATTTATAAATTGGTTTTGAAAATAGAATGGAGTTGAATGATTTGTATTGTCATTCTAGAAAGTAGAGATATCAAACTAAATAGTTGAGTACTTATTTGATGAGAATTCGTCATAAGGAAACTTCTCAATTTCCTCTGAATCGCAGTACTTCACAATAACCTAAGGCATCCTAGAAATATGAAAAAATATAATAAAATTAAAATTACTGAAATTATGATTGGATTTTTGAAGAAAAAAATGTATTCATTAATAAAAAACAATGCAACCTGTATGCCTCAACTGAAGAAAACAGCATGAAAAAGATATCACAAACAAATAAGAATTACTTTGTGTAAATATTTATTTGAAAGTTTTGAAGCTACTGGTTTGGTTGACCCCTGTCCAGAATGAATCACGGTCACTTATTTTTTTTTTATTATTACTGGGGTCCAAAGGATATACTGCAGCCGGAGGCTTATTGTATTTCCCCTAACATTCCAATACCCTAAAACACATTGGTCCCTCTGACTATCTTGCAAAGGTCACTAGGTTTCAGGGTTCCCACATTCTCTAGGTTCAAATCAGGTTCCCCTAGTTGTACTACTCTTCTATAGTTTAGTGCCTCTGACAGGAGCATGTCCTGTAAGGAGACCTGTTACTAGTCTTGTCTGATCTCTACTTAACCTAGGTATCTCATCAGTTCGTTTTTCACTTGTTATCTGAATAACAAGTTCACTATATTCTTGTCCTGGTGTGTTATCCCAGGCTATTCTTTGTAATTCTTTGACTCGTCTTTTAATGGAGTTACCAAGTAGATTCTTGGGTACTCCAAGTACTGGTTCCAGGCCAAAGTAAGGTGTAGCTGACCCCTCCCTAGCTAGTTCGTCAGCTATTTCGTTGCCTTCTATTCCACTGTGCCCAGGTACCTAGATCAGTTTAACTCTGTTTGACCTTGCCAGCGTCAGAAGTTCGTTGATACATTCCCAGATGAGTCTGGACTTTACCTTATAACCTGCAAGGGCTTTTAGGCTGGCCTGACTATCCGAATAAATATGGATTCCTTTCCTCTTGAAGACCTTCTTATTGCATATTTTTGCACATTGTAGAATTGCAAATATTTCTGCTTGGAACACCGAGGTGTTTTCACCAAGCGCATAGGGGTGTTTCTCCTTCAGGGTAGGGGGATAAATTCCCGCACCAGATCTTTGTTCAGTCTTTGATCCGTCTGTGTACCAGATCATTCTGTTTTGCTCTTTTCTAGCGTGAACTTCGTACCACTCCCTTCGATCCGGGATTACCACCTCGAAGGGTTTTTCGAAGATGTATTTAGGGATCATATTATCTCTTGGCATCTGCAAGATATTGTCCCCAACGATCACTTGAAAAAAACAAAAAATTATTGTATGTCATGAATAAATGACAAAGAAACAGTCAAACAGAAGACAGTAAAAAAACAGTTACCCTAGATACTAAACCATACGATTGTTATTTATTGATATAATATTTATAGATTCAATTTAAATTTTTATGAGCATGAATTAAAGGAAAAACTGTGAAAGCATTACCATATGGTATTCTCACAAGTTTATGAAAGATATCTTTTAGAGGCCAAAACTTATTTTCACTTAAAGCATCAACACAGAAAATATTCAATGTGGATGATGATAATGGATAATCAAAAAAAATCATATTTTTCCATATATTCTTTCCAATCACAATATATTCATTAACACCGGAGAAAAAGCAAATTTTTTTATTTCAATCACTGTTCCATCCTTCAAAGCACAGCTTGAGTGCAAGTGCAAGAAAGCTTAAATTCTGAAAAACAACAGATTTGAACTCTGGACCAGGACACCCTGATATCAATGGACCATCACAATGTGGTTTGTTTAAAATAAAATCTGACAATTTTTCAGAAACATGTGCTCCTTTCCCACACTTAATCGACTCATAATAACGACGAACAACTTGTTGCAATGGTTTGTCATGCTTCATAACTGATTTTCCTAAATACTGAAGAAAATTTTCACTCTCAAAATCACAAAAGGTATCGAGTACTCCAAATTTTCTAACATCATCTACTAAATGCAATAAATTATGGAAATTATGAGTCAACAAATGTGACCCGTAAATATGCTTGGTATTCTTCACAAAACAAATAAGTAATTTTTCAGCATAATCAAGGTGTGCACTACAAAATGTTTCACTCAAAAGAATTCTGATTGAGATTGAGATAATCAAAAAATGTTGATATTTTTTTTTTTGAAGAATATTCATCAGTACAACCGGTCCTGTGTACAGTAAGAATTGGCGGAATTCTGTAGCTTTCCACCTCTCTACCTCTTTGATTGACCTAGGCATTCTAGCAAAATCTGAAGGAATTAGAGAGAGAGAAAAATTATTTATTTAGCTAAGAGCTAACATAAAAATATGCAATAGTACAAGAACGAAAAATATATCACTAAAACTAATTTAGAAAGTTAAAAAATAAAAATGTCAACCTTCACAAATTCACAAAAAACGATCACTGCAAAAACATGATGAATAGATACATATAATACATATAAATAGGTATTCCAAACATTTTGTCACATTTCATAATGCCAAATAATGCTCTTTCAGTCGATTAATAAATATGCGAATGTTTCCAGACGCTTTAATCGATTCAGTTAAGTTATTATATTCAGTCATGCCTTCATCATATATACCGTGTGTAACAGGATCATGGCACACCCCTTGTATCTCCTTTAGTTTTGAAGGTAATCGATTGAAATTTGGGATATCTCATATACATAATAAGCGGCACTTTTTGATTTACAAATGATTTTTTTTTTCACTTCCGGTTTCGCCGGAAGTGATACCAACTTTCGATTTTTAAAAAGAACACCCTGTATATTATTACATTTCTGAAATCTGCATAATTTTCTGAATCCAATGATACCACATAAGTTACATTTCAAACGTCAATGTTTTTGATAATTCAATTTTGAGTTTTCCATTTAAGTGTGCCATGATGGTACCGATTTATTCCAATTTACCCGTCTAATGCTAGAAAAATCGAAATCCTGTCAAAAATACTAAATTGCATTTTTTATGAGCAAATAAAGTTCATCGTAATCGATTTTGGGGTAAAACTCAATTTTTTCAAATGGAACCATATTGGTACCGTGGTACCATTTATTAGTACTATTTATAAGGAATTCATTCATACCTGCTAATAAAATGGGCGATAAATACAATCAAAATTACAGCTTAAAGAAAATAAGATAATACAATTACTTTGTTCTAATTTAATGCTAAGAAATTACTAAGGTGGCTTTGGAATACAAAAAATAAACACAAAACATTACAACAATTGTTCGAAATGCTGGCCATTAACGTCAATGCACTTTTGAACTCGTCATCGAACGTTCGCTAATTGCTGGGCCGTTATACTATTAATTGCGCGTCTTACTCGCAGAAATGTAATAATATACAGGGTGTTCTATTTAAAAATCGAAAGTTGGTATCACTTCCGGCGAAACCGGAAGTGAAAAAAAATCATTTGTAAATCAAAAAGTGCCGCTCATTATGTATATGGGATATCCCAAATTTCAATCAATTACCTTCAAAACTAAAGCAGATGGAGGGGGTGTACCATGATCCTGTTACACACGGTATTTCGTTTGGTTTTCATCAATGAGGTAAGAAATATTTGGACGTGATTTTTTCGTCTGGTATTGTAATGGTGAATATCTTTCCTGAACCGAACATTCTCATTCAAATATGTCGGAAGCAAATTATTTAAAATCTTATATATAAAAACTAACGTACTAAATTGAATGTATTCCTTGACTGGAAGCCAATTTAATGTCCTTCGCATCAATAAAATACTGGTGTATTTAGAACTTCTCAGAATAAATCTCATACAGCGATTTTATAATATTTGAAGTTTTTTTACGTCTGTGCTATTACACATGTATAAAATTGTGGCACAATAATCAAAATGTGGTTTTATGATTGAGTTATATATAACTTGCCTAGCAAACAGGGTTAAGTCCCTACTAACACGATCAAATCAAATGCAAAACCAATATTTTTCGATATCTTTTTACAAACATAATCTATGTGTAGTGAAAATGACAATTTCTGATCGAGAATGATTCCCAAGTATTTAGTATATTCTAGTTTTTTTTAATTTTACACCTTCAAATCTCACAGTAGATTTATGTTGCTCTACCAAATATCTATTTCTTCCCATTATCATATAATAATAATAATAATATATCGGCTTTATTCAACAAATGCACATACATTTGCCCTGAAAAGGCGAAGATTAGCTAAAGCTACTCTTGAACTCTTAACCTTTTCAGTTTACAAGATAGAAATAAAACAAAAATAACATAAAAGAGAATACTCTACAATTTCAATAATATTGATCTGATCATCAGTAGAAGAGGGAAAACAGAAGAGAGTAAGTACTATAATTAAACATAATCATAATCAAACATAATCAAATATAGAACACAAAAACACAAAAAAATGCAGCAACGCGACAACAATGTGACTAGCTCTGCTGATTCAGCAGTTCATTTTTAATGACCCTTCTAAACCTGACCATTGGTACTGATAGGTCCGGTTTGAGGGAATTGAAGAGTTTCACCGCATTCACCAAAGACTCAGACAGTTTTTTCCTTGTTTTGAAATTTAAAATATGTCTATTAGCAAAAAGTAACCGAGTGCGCATATAACATTTACGTAATAAGATATTCACATGATTTTTGAACCTAAGAGAAGTATCCATAGTTAATCCTAAATTTTTTGCACTATCAGAAATAACTAAATTTGTGTTGTTAAGTTTAATATTTATGTTACTCACGATGTTAGGTCTTAACTTTTTATTTCCAAATAATAGGACTACTGTTTTAGTAGGATTGATTGATAAATTGTGTTGATCATAATAGTCTACAATCCGTTGAAGGTCTCTATTTATAGTTTCAGATGCTGTATCGTGTGATGTAGGTTCAAAGTAATGGATTAATTGTGTATCATCCGCGTAAAGTTGTATCTCACTTGTGTTTACAATTTTCGGTAGGTCTGATGTATATAATAGAAATAATAAGGGTCCCAGGATAGATCCTTGAGGAACACTCGAGACTATTTTTTTTTGGTCGGAGTATTTATCATCAACGCATACTCGTTGTATACGATTCCATAAATATGATTTGAAAAAAGATAGTGCAGTTATATTAAAACCATAGTATGTTAATTTGGAGATTAGTAAATCATGATTTATTAAATCGAATGCCTTGGAATAATCCAAGGTAACTAGGACAGCTGCAAGTTTTTGATCCAAGGCACCAATTATATTGTCAGATAAATTCAAGAGGGCAGTAGTTGTACTATGACATTTCCTAAAACCGGACTGTTCAACAGGTAGTATGCTGTTGCTCTGAACAAAGTCATTAACTTGACTGTATACTGTCCTCTCGAGTATTTTGGAAATCACCGGAAGTAAACTAATTGGTCTCAAATCATGAACACTATTGGGTGATGAAGTTTTTGGAATTGGAATTATAATCGACTGACGCCACTTTCTGGGAAAATAACCACATTCCAAACAACAGTTTATTACATGAGTAATATGATCAAGAATAGTAGGCAAGCATAATTTCACCATGTGAAGTGTGATACTATCATTTCCAGCGGCGTTCGATTTAATATTTTTTATTATTTGTAGTACATTATTTTGATTGATTAGTGATAAATTGAAAATATTATCGCTATACCTATTATTTGAGTAGAATTCACATGTATTGGCACAGTTATTTGAATTATCAAAAAAGGTATCAGGTAGCTCATTCCTACATTTAGAGGTTCTAATATTCAGGTTGCTCAAACCTTTCCATAATTTCTTATCATCTTTTTCATTTTGTAATTTTGTTAGATATGCTGATTTCTCCCTTCTCAACGAAGCTAACGCAAAATTACGGCATTCCTTATAATGATTCCAGCTTTCTGATGTTTTATTTTCTTTATATTTACTTAGTGCCCTATCGCGTTCTTTCAAAATCAATCTTAGGTTATCAGTGAGCCAAGGAGCAGGTGGTTTACTTACTCTAATTGTCTTGTAAGGTGCATGCAAATTAAAGAGATAATTAATGTTATCTTCTAAAAATTTGACTTTAATATTTATATCATTCATGTAAAAGATATCATCCCAAGGAATATTCAACAGATCCTGTTTGAAGGCATCTGAATCAAATTGTTTAAAATCGCGAATACAAATAAATCTCTGCTTTGTTTTCTCAATAACAACATTCAAAGTACAAAAGGGCATTCTATTGTGATCACTGATGCAGGGACTGTTCCACTATTGAGACAGATTTCTTTACAATTGATAAATATGGGGTCTAAACATGTTGCAGAAGCTGCGGCAGTCCTTGTAGGTTCGTTAATGAGATTAGAATAGCCATAAATATCGAAAGTTTCCAACAATGAATTGTGTTGCAACATATTAACATTCAGGTCACCCATTACAACAGAGTAATCATATTCAGTCAATATCCGGGTAATAATATCATTCAAAGCATCTAACATGTCACTAAGTCTGGTGTTAGGAGGACGATAAATGATAGCTAAAGGAATTTTGTAGGTACTAATCCCCAGACTCAAGAATACATATTCAAAATTTACATTTTCTATTGTAACGTCAGAAATTGCACAAGATAAAGAAGATCGAACATAGACACCTATACCACCTCCAACTCTATTCAACCTGTCCCTCCTAAACAATGTATAACCTGGCAATGAGACTGCACTGGAGTCGATTGCCCCACTTAACCATGTTTCAGTTACACCTATTATATCATATAAATTGAGAACCAGTTGACGGAAACTCACAAAGCTAGGTATTAAAGATCTTGTATTTAAATGTGCTATCCTTAAATGTCTTGTACTAGCCATAAGCAACAATAAATTTTATGAGTTAAACACGAAAAGATGACACAGATACATAAAACAAGCTGAGATAGATATACATTACCCAGAATGATAATCAATAGAGCTTTTTAATTTCTGCAAGTGAAATAATGTTTCACATTTTTGGTCGAATACTTCGTGATTCACATCATAGGTTAACTTATATTTTCTATTTGCACGAAGACAGTTGCAACATTTCTTTACTTGCTTTGGACAGTTATCAACTTTGTGCTCAACACCACAATACGTACAAGTTGTTTTATTTTTACAATTTTTATCCCTATGGTTATAGTCATTACATATCTTGCATCTAGAAACTGTTAAAACTTTATATACAGGACATCTTTCCCAAGAGAGAAAGACTCTTTTGCTGTTCATGAACTTTTTGAAGAGGGAAGCTGAACACTCTGCACACACTGTCACTTTTCCATTATGGGCTTTTTTTATAAATGTCACTTTAAGATAATCGTCTGAAGAAATAAATTCATTCTGCGATTTCAAGCATTCTTCAATTTCTTCTTTGTCCATATTATTATTTGTAGTGATGATTTTTATTCTTGGTTTTTTCAACTGGGACATCTGTATTTGATACCTGTTACTAAGATCCTGCCTCTGTGCCTCTTCAACCAATTTGATTGCTTCTTCATGAGAATTACATTTTATTATCAAATTTCCGTTATACCCTGATTTGACAGAGTTTATTGAGACCTGGAGAGCCTTTGGATTGATTTTAGCTTGTATTTTGGATTTGGATTCTGATGTTTGTTTGGTTTCACTATTACCACTGGAAATTTTTTGGTTGTTGTCTCGATGTAGCAGTCTGAGTCACATCGCTTGAGGCTGCGGCAACACCTGCATATGTTCTTGTTTCCCGTAGATTTATCATTTTATCTTGAAGCATTTTTATTATAGTGGTTTTGTCTTCAATTATTGTTCCCTTGTCTCTTATTGTGTTTTTAAGACAATCTGTGAAGTCATTGTCCCTACACTTGTGCGTCATATAGTTATTTCAATGCTCATAAGTGATTATTCATATGTAAACTAATTTAAATGACTTACATACACGATTAGATTTAACAATAGCAACTAATAGAACAAACTTAATTTTATTTATTTATCAGTCAAGTACACTACAGGATCGTAATAAAAAAAAAAACATAAAACATTGTAAAAAACAAGCAAACACCAGAAGTGCCTTATAAAACAAAACATAAATATCTCTAGTAGACTACATAGTAAAATCATAACCTGAAAATAAATAAATGTTTTCATTTTCATTAGTCAATAAATAAAATACGTAATTGTAATAAAATCACAAATGTTAAACCAATAAAGTTCAATTTAAAAGAAACATTCAAATTCCAGGACTAAAATGTAAACATAGAATCAATCAAATAATCATGAATCTAGCGAACAATGGTAGGATTAAGTTGTCTAATTGCCATTTTCTTGAATCTCAAGTGTGACAAATGAAAAACATCAAGTTCTGAAAAATTGGTATTAAATTTTTTTTGAAGTCTACAACTGATTGCCATTGAGCCATAGTTAGTCCTATGGAACCGTAGCCCAAATGAAAAACTACGATTACTTCTCAAGGTTCTAGAGTTAACAGAAAGGCAGAGTTCTCCTAAAATGGCTGAACAATTATAATAAAAATGTACAATTTTATGGAGAAATAGAACCATCGCAAGTTTGCGTCTATCCTCAAGTGACATTAAGTCCAATACAGAAAGTCTTATTTGAGGGTTGAATCCAAAATATGGCAAGCCAAGTTTCCATATTAGGTATTTAGTGAAACGATTCTGAACTTTTTCAATTCTCCCTTTGTGACAAGCATAAAGAGGACACCAAATAACACTGTTATACTCCAAAATACTCCGAACCAGTGAAAAGTACAACAACTTCAAAGCATCACAGTCCGTAATATGGCGAGTATTCCTCTTGATGAACCCGAGCATTCTCAGTGCCTTACAAATATTATTCACATGATCATTAAAATTTAGATCTTTATCGAATATAATCCCCAAATCGCTCAAACTATTAACAACTTGAAGAAAAACATCATCAATGGCGTAATTTCCAACGACTGGCTGCCGTATTCTATAGAATCTCAATACTTTACATTTCTCAACGTTAACTTTTAACAAATTAGTGTCACAGTAGGTACAAAAATTATCCAGGTCAATCTGAATACGTTCAATATCATTGATAGATTGCACAGTCTTGAAAAACTTAAGGTCGTCTGCATACAGAGAGATATCACAATATTTGAACACAGATTTAACGTCATTGATGAAAAGTAAAAATAATATGGGTCCAATGTGCGAACCTTGCGGAACCCCTGAAGTAACGCGAATTGCTTCTGACTCACAGCCAGCTATCTTTACATTCTGCAATCTGTTAGAAAGATAGGATTCAATAAATTCCAAATATCTGCCCGTAATTCCGAGATTACTGAGTTTCAAAATTAAAAGTTCATGACAAACTGAATCAAAGGCTTTAGCAAGGACCGTGTAGATAACGTCAACTTGGAGTCCTTGCTCAAGCTTGTTCGTAATAAAGTTTTGATAGACAGTCAGATTAAAAAAATAACATCAAAGTAAAAAATAAAAAGCGTTTTACTTACCCTCAATTGATTATTATTCCGTAACAAACACTACATAGAAATAAACATTTATTTCCCTAATCACACAGTACGTATATTACAACAATCAACCAATCAAGGCATATATATATAAACAAATGAATGCATAATAACAAGACAAAACAATGACGCAATATCAATCAACAAAGTCAAAGATTACCAATGTAATTTTTTTTTACTAAAGAAAAGCGACGAAAACTAAGCACACCGCCATCTCGCGAGTTTTCAAGTAATTAAACCCTTGACTGGCAATGCCGTAATATTGTGAATAGATTCAGCTAATTCTAAATAATTTTTTTTTACCAAAACAGAAAAAATCGAGAGTCGATTTTCAAGGGTAAAATATCGATTTACTAAATCGATTCAGTACGACATATCGATTTAAAAAATCGATTTATTTGGTCCGAAGAATCGATTCTTCGATTAATCGATTTGAGATCGCCATCCCTACATTGGTTTCTATTAATATTCTTAATCTTTCGATATTTACGACTTACTGATTCTCTATTGGACAGATAAGATAACAACATGTATAAACTTTGCTCTCGTCTAATGAATTCCTAATTCTAAAAGGTTTTCATAAAACTTCCCCGGAGTTCAGATTTGAATAGTCATCTGGATGCAATAAAACGAAACATTATATCAACAAGTACATTTCTAATATATCAGCCTGTTGAGAGATTGATACAAAAACGTTCACATGATAATATCAGTTATGCTGTTTCGCCTTATTACATCCCTCCCCCCTTAAGAGTGACCATCGACCCCAAAAGACAAAAATAAGCAACGCGTACTCCAGAATAGTTTGGCACTGTTATTCTAAACAATATCACTTGGTTCTGAAGGGTCTTTCAACAAGGACGGGTCAATATTGAAATTGAATGAAACAAGATGTGTGTGAGATATTGACGATTTTTTTCTATTTATTTGAATGACCAAGTTGAAATCTGCGAAAGGCCAAGATCTTGGACACGGCGAGAAATCGACTGCCTCTGAGTCTCTTGAACTCCCTCACGTACAGAGGCGATATTCTCGGTTGATCTGGCGTTCCACGTAAAGATGTTGGTTGGTTGTTCGAACCAGTCGTCTCAAATTTGGTCACCAATCGTTGGAGAGTATACTTTGAAGGGCCTTCGCATCTGCCGTAAAATGGGCGCAATGTGCGCAACGTTTGCACTAACGAACTCTGATTTTGATTATGAAGTTTTATCATTTGCACATGCTGCTCAACTGTGCAATTTGCCATGATAATTTTGCATCAGTAACAGAATAAGGAATAGTACATTCGGTTCTATCTCGTCACTTACAAGGACTTCCTATAGTTTTACATTATCAGTCACTTCTTGCCCTATTGGACCACCGTTTCGAATAAGTCTGCTTCGCAGAGACTAGCCCACAGGTAGCGCTTTTACGAGGGTGATTTTCGGCCACCTTTTGAGAGTGAAGTAGTTCATGATTACGCCGGTTACGTAACTCACGACGCAGAAGGTGGTATAAACGAAACCGCACACCGAGAATATGTTTCCCATCCGTGAGAGGAAACTCCACAATTCTTCCGCGGCAGAATTAGCGAAATCTTTGAACTCCATGGTACTGAAGAGGTTGGGCATATTATAAATGTCCGTGTCTATACCTCTTCCTGTGACCCGCCGAGCAACTTCGTTGGTGACGGCCCTCCGTTCGCTGGGGAACAGGAGTGTTCGTTGGAACTTCTCCATATCGTCGCGCGTGTATATGCTATCCGATGTGATCGGCGATATTCTGGCCAGCTTGATGACCTCGTTCTCGGTGTTGGCGTCTATTCGATAGCTGGTTGAGCCTTCCGGGAAGATGGTATCAACTTCACCCAATTGTCCTCCATGTTGAAGTATGGTGGTAGGAGAGGTTGGCAATCGATCTCTGTACCATGTTCAGTGATGATATGTGTCAACGGCAGTCTGATCAGCGATCGATCACGATAGATTACTGGAAGCTCCTGATAACAGGCGTTGCTTCTCCTGTACTCTGGGCTGTAATGGGCTTGCATTTGGCGATTACGCTCATTACTCGTCCAATATAGCCTGTAGTTTCCTCCACAAAATTACCGCATAGTACATCCCAAAGACCTATTATCGGTTATAATTGCACAAGTGCATAAAAATTACCGATAATTTTGCAAGAAAGCGTGTTATCTAAAAATTGCACAAGATTTTTTTCATATTTTTCATATTTTTTTACATAATATGAAAATAACGGAGTGCAATTTTTATAGATAACACGCTTGAATGTAAAATTATCTGGTCATTTTTATGCACGAGTGTAATTCAATGGAATATTTCACGAATAAAGAAATAAGTATTGATTTTTTTCTGAGAAAAATCACATACTACTGACAAAGACTATGAATAAAATTATGCTAGACATGCTTTCAAACAATTTTATTTTCAACACACAAATTAAAAATTACAAGAATTACAGTTGAACACGCAGTTGTAAAAGTTTTTGGCATTCCGACTGGATGGACCCGATACAGGCGCATTAAGAGCTGCAGCTGACACATTATCGGAATTCGACACGAAACTTAGTTGTGGTGCTACTTCATTTCCACGCATTTTTTCAACTATTTCTTCATGGTGACCTTCGTCTAACTGCAGATACGGTGTAATGGATTCAGTGGTCGAATGGCCGGTAATTTTAATAAGCTGCTCCTCACCGACGCCTTTTTTTGCTAAACTTGAGACAGCTGTAGACCGTATCGAATGATTAGTTATCTTCACGTTTTTTGTATCCAAGCCAATTTTTGCTGCTTCTTGGGCTGTCCAAGAGCTCATTGTATTTCGTCCTACAGGAATATTCTTATACCATGCTCTGCTTGACATCCAAAAGGGGTTTACAGTAATAAAGAATCGATCTGACTTAATTCCCTCCCGCTTCTCCAAAATTTTTTTGTATAATCGTATGGGACACAAATCAGAATTCGTTTTATTCCTAATTAACCATTTTAATGGAACACACGGTTTTTCCCCGCCTTGTGTTGTTTTTGAAAAAATGGGATTATAAATTATTCTTCCCGTCTTTTCACCATTATTATTCTCTTCTTCCTTGAAGAATGACGTTAAACACTTGCTACCTTCTTCACCACGCCAAGCTAACTCAAAAGCAAAAACGAAAAATACCTTTTTTTGCAATCCATCTGGTGTCTCTTCGTCACAATTCTGGACCAAATTTTTGTATTCATCACCTTTGAGAAACACTGAACTCTCCTTTCTTTTCTCGGGTATCGTTTGGAGTTGCTTTCTCTTAGTTTGTTTAGCGTCCCTTGCTGATTTGAATTCAATATCGGTGAAAGGGTTAAAAATAATACCATACTCCTTGTAATACTTATCCATCAATAATTTTGCTGTAACATTCCAGATTGTCTTTATTGTGAAGTCCTTATATTCCTGACCATTCTGCTTGCGCATATTGAATGCCCATTCCGTTAATATTTTTGCCAGTACGCTTATAGACATCTCTTTGTCCAGGAAATATCCTTTGGCCTTGCAAAAATCCATGAACTGTCGCCATATATACTGTCTGTTGGATTTGGTATTTTTTGGTTCACTTTCAACTACATTTTCCTCAATTGATTGTATGGACCACTCACCAAAACGCGACATTTTTTTACTTTTTGAAGTATATCTGACATTTATCAGTATTGTCAGTCAGTGTTGTTGTTATTGGTGTCATGCCGACGGGATGTTTTCGCAGTGCGATCATCGCTCCGCAGTGCAATTACCGCTGTAATTTTTCGATAATTGCATTCCTCTTATGACATATATTATACATGAGGGAAATATTCCTTGTAACGAAGCGCTTTCAGCTACCTTCATTAATAAACGTTGTATTCAACTCCTGAGAGGGCCAACCTTAGCCCTCTAAAATACACTAACCTATCATTCCGCTTTGAGTCTAGGTTATCAGTTAAATTGCCAAATTACATTTACAATTTGCAATTATAACTCTTTTAGTCCTGAATATTCTTGGATCAAATTTGTTCAGTAGAATTGGCAAAGATAGGGAATCATTTCCATATCCCTGTTTTATATGAGAAATCATTTTGTCGGCGTTCCTTCGATTTCACGTGCTTTCCAGGTTTTTTGCACTAGTACCGGCAAAATAGTGAAAGGTCACATATCACCTGACCCGTTTGAACCAATTAGAAGCCAGTCCTTGAGAGAATTTTCTGAAGGTATAAATACGCCGAAGACCCCAGCCTGAGGGCTTTTCGTTTTGAGTTATATTGAATTTGGTTATATTCATTTTGAGTGCTATTCAATTTGGTTTTATTCGATTCTTATCATTCTTTTGATTCCAGTTCGTGATTTTGTTCGAGTTTGATTTAATCCGAAATTGTCAGACATACCGTTTTCACCAGTTTAGTTTTGCTGTTTTCTTTCCGGAATCTTGTGTTTCTTTGAATTTATTTTCGTTAATCTCATTTGTTTTCACTTCCATTGTTCTAACCTAGTATCTGAACGTGCCTGACCCGCCGACAGCCGAATTCCCCTAGTTGCTGTAGCCAGTGTAAGCATTATTTTCCATTGACTAACGATTGTACCTGATTACCAGAACCAGTAAGTTCTATTCGATTATTTTCATCTCCCTTTTTTCTCGTAAAGTGAAAGCCGTGACAGATGCCGTAGTTGGACTAGATATCCCTGGGGGTAGTTGTTTCTCTCGAGGATCAGCCTTCTGTGATATTCGGAATAACGCGTGCTAAGACCGATATTATTTTTTATTGGTGCTATTACACAAAAGTGTTTACACAAGTCATTTCAAGTTGTACATAAAACAAATACAAAAATAAAATATAGGTACAAAAAGCTTGGAAAAAGAGATAAAACCGTACATTGAAAGTCTAACAGACATTGAAATTAGGTCAAAGTTTGTATAATTGAGTTGTTCTGAAATGTAAGAGTACCATTGAAAAACTCATTGACATCATAAAAGGCATGTTGCAGAAGAAAATGTTTGATTTTTATTTTAAAATTGTGGATTTCTAGTTCCTTGGCCTCCGCAGGGAGGGCGTTGTATAGCTTGGGTGCCCAATAGGAGATTCCATTGCGTGTTTTCGACAGTCTCAAATAATTGGCTTGGATGTTTTGACGATTTCGTGTGGGGTAGTCGTGAATTTGGGAGTGGTTTATATATTCATGTGAGTTTTCTCTTATATATAATAGACATTGTAATATGAATATACAGGGTAACGTCAATATTTTATGTTGTTTGAATTTGTCCCTACAGTCGTCTCCGTATTTCAAACCAGAAACAACTCTCAATGCTCTTCTCTGTATACTGAAGATTTGGGAGCATTGGCTTGAGTGTCCCCATACTAATATAGCATAGGATATGGAGGATTGGATGAGGCCGTGGAAGGCTGTAAGTAAAGTACTCAGGTTCACGATTTTCGAAAGGCATCGTAGTAAAAAAGTAAGGCTCGACAATCTCCTACATAGAAACTCACAGTGCTCTCGCCAGGTCAGTTTTTCGTCAATGTAAACTCCTAAAAATTTGGTACACTTGGATGTGAATCTGATTTCGCCAGTATTTCTCATACTAAAGAGCATATGTTCTGTTTTCGATTCATTGACTTTCAGTTTATTTGCTAGGAACCATCGTTCTATTTGTTCTTTTTCAGTTTCAACTGTGGAAATCAGAGTACTTAGGTTTTTTCCTGAATGTATGAACGTGCTGTCGTCAGCAAATAGTACAAAATTTGATAGTGGAGATGAATAGGGCAAGTCATTTATAAATACAAGGAAAAGCAGTGGTCCTAAAACGGACCCTTGAGGGACACCATATTGTATATTGAGTAAAGAAGATTTTTTATTTTGGAAAAGAACAAACTGGGCTCGGTTTTCTAGGTATGATTTCATCAAGTTGATACTTTCTTCGTGGATATTATAATATTGAAGTTTTTTGAGTAAAATATCATGTGAAACACAATCAAACGCCTTTGTCAAGTCCAGGTAATTTGCATGAATGAAATCATTGTTTTCGAAACCTTTATTCACTATTTGTGTCAATCTGCCAATGGCCGATGTAGTTGAATGTTTTTTTCTGAACCCAAATTGTTCTTGAAGAAAGAGATTTTCTGATTCAAAATGAGATGTCATTTGTATTTTTAAGATAACTTCGAATAATTTGGCAAATATTGGAATAATCGAAATTGGTCTGAAATTTGAAGGCTCTGCGTAGGATTCTTTTTTATGTATGGGCACCACTTTGGATATTTTCAGAACATCAGGAAACTTTTTTAGAGATATGCATTTATTTATTAATTTCGTTAGAGGAATAAGTATGATATCCTTGATTGCTTGTACAATTTTGAGATTCAAAGAATAAGCGTCTTTGCTATTAGTTTTTTTTAATTTATTGATCACCTCTCTTACATGTATAAAGCTGACTTGCCTGAAGTTGAATGTCTTTATATCATGACCTGGTTTCGGTAAAAACTGTTCGAAAGATATGTCTGTGTTTGGTAGGTCATTTATTATAACATTGGCAACATTGCTAAAATATTCGTTAAATTCATCAGAGGAGATCGGACAATCTGACGAACTTGGCTCGTTTTTATTTTTGTTTCTGATGATATTCCACATAGCTTTTTGCGGGCACGCTGACTCAGTGATATATCTATCGTGTGATGCTTTTTTAGCTGATGATAATTTTTTATCATATAAATACTTTTGTTGTTTTATTTGCCCGTTGAGAAAAGGCGTGGGATTGCTTCTGTACAGTTCCCTCAAGAAGTTGAGGGTATCCCTTTCGTGTTTTAATTCAGGTGTGAACCATTCAATTTTTTTTGGTCTATTTGTGATTATTTTTGATTTCTCTGGGAATACATGTTCAGTAGCAGATACAATCATGTTAATGAATTCCTCGAAACGGTGCTCTACTGTCAGATTATCGTCGTCAACGAAAGCCCAGTCTACATCCTGTAGGATTGAGTTTAGGTTGAATAATCCAATATCACTAATATTGATATTGTGGTTGGACTAAATATCCCAGGGGGTAGTTGTTTCTTTCGAGGATCAGCCTTCTGTGATATTCGGAATAACGCGTGCTAAGACCGATATTGTGGTTGGACTAAATATCCCAGGGGGTAGTTGTTTCTTTCGAGGATCAGCCTTCTGTGATATTCCGAGTAGAGCGTACCCGTGTAGTAAGAGTTTGTATTGATAATAACATATGAAAATCGTGGAATCGCACTTATCTTGGTCCCCTAGATAGCTCGCCTGCATCGCTTTTCTGTTTAATGCTTTCACTCTGCTTTTCCTGTATACTTGATTTTGATTTTCTATATTCAAACATATAATTTGAGATTTGTGCTAATTGCTTCCGGTTCAGGTGAAACAAATTCGCGTTAAATTCATTTCCTGCTGAGTTGACGGCTAGTTCACTTCGTAAATTCAGCTGAAAGGTGTCATTTTATTTCTGGGCTTAAAAGGCTGTATGTATTTTTGCTATCACTGTATTGCGTTCGTAAGAATTATTTTGAATGCTCGTTGTTATTTGTGTTTCCAGAATAAATAAAACCACGTTTATTTTTATATTGTCAATTGATTTATTGAACCAGATAACCTGAATTACAACTAGATTAATGCATTGCTAGGTAGCTTTTGTTATCCAGAATATCCTGGGGGAGAGTAATTAAAGCCTACCCTTTCTTAGATTACTATACCAGAGTCTAACTATCTGACCCCTGGTTTACACAAGGGGGTACATTGTATACAGTACTTTGTATTCCTTCTCCACTGACAGCTACCCCAGGGTCTTCCGAAGAACCATAAGTTCTGGAAGCAAGTGGAGCAACTGATATAACTACCGGACATATCTAGTTCCCGGACACCTCTTGTAAGGTTCTAACACCGAATTAAGACCCTTACATCCTAGGGCAGTGGTTCGTAACCTTTTCAATGTCACTACCCCTGTGTACAAGTATGGAAATTGAGTTTACCCGTAGATAATTTTATTTATTTATACATATATTGAACGGCAAAGCCAATTTACAAAAATACATATAACAAAGTGTGAAGTGTTACAAAATATATTATTGAATGCTTATGTCTAGTGTATACATTACAATTCACAAATTTACAGAACATTTAACGAAGTGTTAAATACATAGTATTGATGAATCTATATTTCTAATGACTACATTACTAAAAGGTGCAACAAATCTGGCACTTACAAAAGAAAATGGCAAGGTAAAGAAAAGCTACGGAAACGCTACGGAAACGCTATAAATACCTGAAGTGACACATTAAACAGATATAAGTTATTATGATATTGGTTTCCCAGTTTTAGAAGTCGAGGAATCGTACTGTTCAAAGCATAATTGGTATGGAAAAAATCCATATGAAAAACATCATGATTTCCAGTATCTTTTTGTTTGATATGAAAAGAGATCAGCTGAAGTAATTCTGGGCAGTCGATCGCATTATTTATCGTTCTGAAAAGGAAGCTCAAGTTAATAGAAATTCTCCTAACCTCTGATGATCTTAATTTTAAATTTGTTAAGAGTTGGCTGTACTCATATTTATTTCGTTGAATACCTAAGTGAAAAGCACAATTCCTGAAGAATTTCCTTTGTACATTTGCAAATTGCACGTTTAGATTACTAGTAAAGTAATATATAAATCTCGTAGTTAACTAGTGTGAAGGTTGAAATTGCTTTGCATTCGCAAGTTTGACAATATTACGTTCGGTTACACTCAACGCGTATCTCATGTCATGCTCATCATTCGGACGGTTTCTGGCTTTTGTTTTCAATGTAACAAGAGTTGAGAAACCAGTTTCACATCTGTAAGTTCTAGCAAATGGAATCAACATTTTTAAATCTCTGTCAGCTATAATAGGGTATTCTGCAGCTGCTTTTCGCCAAAATGTGCTGAGTTTATCATTTTGAAAATCAAATTCTAATGAGTTATTCTCCTGCAGTCCGAGAAATTCTACTTTCGTCGATACATTTTCGTCCTTGAAAATATCGACGCAAGTATAAAACGGTCTTAAAATCCAGGAGTAGGACTCAAGACTGTCCATGTTCGGAAAATATTGCTTCAGTGAGTCTATCACGGCAGTTAAATGTTGTACCACGGAATTTTCAAAAGTGATTTCGTCTTGTTTATTATTTACTAATTGCTCACTTAGTTGTGTGAAAATTGACACATCACCAACTTGGACTCTACGTTGGCAAAGTTCCAATTTGCGCAAAAAACTTGTGATTTTATCCTGCAACGTCAAAATGTTCGTTTCATTTCCTTGCAGTGAAATATTTAGACTGTTAATTTCAGTGAAAGAATCAGCAAGGTATGCTGGAAGAACTTTAGCAAGAACGTTTGGTTTTTAATTTTTGCATAAAATACTTTTTATTTTTGTTTTCTCTGATTTTCAAAAAAACAATCCAATTTCTTCTCGTAATTCGTAAACCCTACTTAGAACTTTGCCTCTTGATAACCAACGTACCTCTGTATGGTAAAAAAGAGCATTAAATGTAGCACCAACTTTATCGCAAAAAACTTCGAATAATCTTGAGTTAGTAGCGCTGCCTCGAATATGATTAACGATTTTTACTATGTCACTCAACGTGTTAAGCAAATCTGGTGAAAGAGTTTTCACGGCCAAAGCGTAACGTTGTATCAAGCAATGATAACTGAAAACTTGATGAGCAAATCTGTGGTGATTTGCCAAAAGCTGATATGTCGATTTTATTAAGTTTACAGGACGCCACTTTAAAGTTTTAAAGAAACTGACAAATCCATTTTCACGAAAAATTTCCTCAAAATAATGTCTTATTTATGTATGTATATATTTTTATGATAGAGTGAAAATACGTAGTTCACAGAGGACCGTTGATTTTGATTTAAACTTTTTTCAAAATTGAAATAAGTGACTTTGAATGACATATCAACTTTTGACGTGAAATCATTTTTGACATATCAACAACGGGAATGACCTTTTTACTATGAGATTTATTATTTTTTTAATACTGTGAAAGTGTTTATATAAAGGAACATCAGAGTGAAATATATTAACATACTTTATTATTAAAATTTAAGTATTCTAACAACAAAATTTCATAGAGTATCTGCAGCATTTGCATTTACGGTAAGATTCTGATAAAATGGGTGGTAAACGCTGTCTATGTATTTTAACAAAAACACAAGATTTTCTTTCTTCCTTGGATTAATAGGTTTGGGACCATCATAAACCTGTGGCAAAAATTCGGGGATAATGTTTCCTCTTCGTTTAATGTTAAGCCTACAAAACGGCTCATTCTCGTCGTGCGAATACTTCACTTCAATAACTCCAAGTGGCAGTTCTTTTGAGAAGCGTAACACTTTAATATCATGCCAACGTATATTTGCTCCTGCTTCGGTGTGATCGCGCTTAACAAAAACGCTTCTTAACAAAGAAGAATAGAGCAGGAAGTCTTCTTTTTGCATTTCAACAACCTTAAAAGGTTTCTTTCCTCGAACGGTTCGAACAAACTGATACCAATCATGAGGAATCCTTATTTCGATATGACATGCAGCTTTTTTGGCTCGTTCGATTCGTGCATGATCTGAGTCACATTCTAGTCTGGAGTGGCCAACTTCTAAGAACTTGTGTTCAATAATGTTTATATTTTTTGATTGATGCAGAAACCAAGAAAGTGCAGCTGCCACAGTATTATTTTTATTTTGACCGGGGCAAGAATCTGAATATAAAACTACCTTATTAACACTATCGGGCAAATCTTTCAAAAATTGGAATATACAAGAGGCAATTTGATCTGCTCCACGGTCTGACAAAGCTTCGTGCCACATAAAACAAGTTGTAATTTCTGTACAACAATCTCTCATGGTAAAGTTATAGGTCCATAATTGTCTTTTATAATATACTTCACTTGTGGTCAAAGCCGGTGTAGGTAAATTCTGTTGAAGATCGAAAACAATGACACGCTCAGTTTCGGAATTTCTAGCTCTCTCTTTGTCAATTTTTTTCTGACTGTGGGCTTTTTCCGCCATTTCCAGGTGTTTATCTTTCTCCTTTACTTTATTGCTTCGTTCTTCTTCAGTAGCTGCACATTTAATATCATTTTGGAGCTTATCGCACGTTTAGCAAGTGTCAATACTTGGGTTTTTTATTTTATAGCCTAGTTCATTAAATATTTTTGCATACATTGAATAACACAATGGTTTTTCCATTCCTTCAGTCTTTCTTTTGTTAACATACATGTCATACATTTTTGAAATGCTAAGCGTAGGTGCTAAATACAATTTCGATGTATGGCTTCTCGAGTAGTGACTCTGATATTTTGGGAAACTGTTAATATGGTTTATTACTTCTTGTCTTTCTTCATCTTTTGCATTTACCGGTTTCTGCCGTCCACTGAAATTTTCGTCTATAAATCCAGTTTGGCACGCACGTCGCTTTTGAATTAAAATATCAACTTTTCCCCTTGTGACTGAATGGACTTTTTGAAACATAGTCTTGCAAATATTTATTTCCTTATCGTTGAACGTAACAAAGTAAGACGCTGTTAATTGTCTATCTCTTGTAATGCCAGTTTTATTATTTCTTCCTTTTCGCTCAACTTTTTTGTCGGACAATTTAATCCTGTCGCTTAAAACTTGATCTTTGTTTGTCACATTTTTTAAAAAGTAATCGAAAATTATTTTTTGACTCTCTGGAGTTAGTTTATCAGCACAATTCTTCCTGCAACAGGTAATGACAGGTGTAAACTCTTCAGCTGGTACCAAAATACCCTTTCTAGTTAAATACTCTTCCCCTTTCAATTTCTTTTCCTTCATTAATTTTCTGTTAACTGACTTTCGTTTCCTAACTTGATCGTTTGCCGCTTCGATCTTGTTTTCTCTATTTGCTTGATTTGTTGTGTTTTCTTCCCTATTTAGATTAATTGAGAGATTATCTAATCTGATTGTCTTCGGTCCAATTCTTACAATAGATGGCTCATTTTCAGATTCTTCCGATGAATCTTCAGGAATATAATCGACATCCCTGTCGTCGTCACAAGACTCGCTATCACAATCATTTTGTAAATCATAACCAATATTTTCATCCTCTCGACTTTTACTACAGCTTGGTTCAGATTTAGAATAATAATTTAAATTATTTCTGTTTCCCTCTGGCTGAGTTTCGTTTATGTTTGGTTCGAGAAGAATAGCTGTGTGAGGAGCTAAGTCAGCTAGACTGGGAATTTTTTCAACAGTGACATTCCGAGATTCATTGGCACTAATTTTTTCATTAAGCTGAATTTCTATCATTTCTAACATTCGTTTTCCTCGTGACATGGTGTAAATCTAAAATCAATAACCTGCATTATTATTATTACCTATTACTGGAATTATTTCTTTTTAGTTTTTATTTTTTAATTTTACTTAGGTTTAGTTAATTAACCGTTTTATTAAATTTGTAAATCTTTGCACTTGTTGCTATGATTAACGATTCCCCACTGGTAGATCACTGGTAACTACGTGGCAACTATCAAATTCACTTAAATGTGAATAAACATGCCCTTAATTCAAAAATCAATTTAGTACTAATTACCGAATTTCAAAAACCAGTTGTATTTAGTTTCTCAAAGTAAACAAAAATAAATTCACTTACCTATTTTATTGACTTTTTATATCAAAAACTTAACGAAACAGAAACTGCACTGACATAACCTTAATACAATTCGTCAAAACTTGATATGTCACCTTTCCAAAGCCGACCAAACATGATATGTCAGACATAACAGGTTTTGGCAAAAACTGAAATTGCGTTCACAGTCATATCAACTACTGTCAATTTTAACGCATGCTCAGATTCTTGGATTGACATATCAGCTTTTGGCGCAGATAAAACTAGACTCCTATTACATATCAGGGTGATATAACCTAAAAATTAAGAAAAAATGACATATCAGCTTTTGGCAAATCATCACAGAAATTGTTTCACGAGTGCTTGAAAACCGTAACGGATGCCCATCATGGAAAGCGTCCCGCCTGTACAAATACCAACCAGCTTCAACCAGTCCAGGTCATTTTCCTCAATGAATTATTTTAGCGTACGAAATACGTCTTTGCCGCAAGTCGTAGTGGGCGAAGACTTGCCGAACAAATATTTCTCCTTTACATCATCATCTTTAATGTATCGTGTATACATCAAAAATTGTGAACGCGAAGCAACATCTGTGGACTCGTCCAACTGCAGCGCAAACATAGGAGAATGTCGGCACTCATTTCACAAATGTGGCTTTGGATAATAGTGTTTGAGAGTGAGATTTGTTTAAAGCGTTACTGCAAGGTTTGATGAGGTCCTCTCCTATACTATGTGATTTTTCATTACGTGCAATACGATAAGCAATTTTGTATGAAGCTTGAAGGCATGATTCATTTGATTTCTGTATATTGCCTGTAGAATCCATGCCTGTAGAATCTATGCCCAAGACTTCAGAATCTTCTCCTTTTTCTTGAAAGAATCTATATTTTATCTGCGAACTCCTTGTGACCTTTAGCAAAATGTTCTTTTAATTTGCTCGGTTTCATGCTTTCTGGATTGAGCACTTTATTACACAAAACACACTGAGGCTTTTCTATATTCTTGTCTACGATGCTTGTGAAACCCTATTGTAGAAATGCTTCTTTATAAGTGCGCTTTTTGCCAGATGAAGTAGAAGCCATGTCAAAAACATCTGTAGGTACCTAAAACAGAAGTCAACTAATACAAACCTACGTAAACAAATCACTCATGACAATATTAACAAAATAATATTAACGTGACGATATTAACAAACGCTGTTTAGAGGAGATGATGGCGCGTGACAAGTAATGCTAAGAACAAGTCGGGTTTTCCTCTATATATTTTTAACAATGAATAACGTATAACAAATAACAACTTTTTGGGATCGCGTGGCGGAGCGAGAGTCGTAAAACTTTCTGGCTGTCTCTCCAGCGCTGCCAGAGACCATCTGCAGTCTGGACGATGTTCGGTACTGGAAGTCTGGGCAAAGAGTACACCAGCTAACAAGAGACGAAAGCTAGGTCGGTTCCTTTGATGTTTAATACACGCGATATTGCGAGGAAATACGTCACAGCACTGAAATGTAAACTACTTCGTACACGGAGAAAACTAACAGTGTATTGATTCAAATTCTTACAAAACCGAACTACACTAAGAAAAATAAGATGTTGAAAATCCTTGCCCATTATGACCATAAAATAGTTGTCTGACTGAAATACTGACTTACTAAGTATTTTATTTCGTAAATGTAATTTTTATTGAAATTTACCAGTATTTTAACACAAAACATTCTGATATAAAATAGCCATTTTCTTATACATAAAATTCTCAAATTGGAGTGGAATTTTTTTTTCAACAAGTAAATGGATACAGACACGAACATTTTTATTAACTCGCTTTCTTGCCCGTCAGTCTGTACAAATTTTTAAAATGAAATTTGACCAACTTCTAGTTGTCCGATTGCCTTGAAATTTGGCAGGTTTTCATAACTCCGGTGGCAATGTATTATGAAATTTCTGTTACAAAAAAAAAAACAGAAACGCGGCTCCAAGATGGGGGACGAGATTTGTGATAATGATACGATTCGATTGAGAATTGGTATGAGGTCAAAGGTTTATGAATTTTTGGTAAAAATACAAGATGGTGACGAGTTTTTTTCTTATGGCCCGATTCACAACAATGGGATGACGAATTTCGTGAATGACTAAAAATTTATTTATTCATTTATTTATTCATTCAATGAAAGTGTTTACAGAATAATGATACATTGGTAATAAATATAACTAGTAAATATATCAATAGCTTTTATATACAGGGTGGCCACTTTTTTATTGGGATTGTATTGGTAACTTTTGAACCATAAGATTCAGAAGGTCGGTCAAATGGAGAAAAAGTTGCATTCATAGAAGCATTGTCAAACAGTTCAAACAAATCGAGATTATCAGGGCCGGTTATTGAGATATCATAAGAAAAGTAAATTCTGTCATTTTGATTTTTCTCATTTTCCCGCTTTATTTCGAATATTATCGAAAAACGTAACGGGAATTTTTTATTCGACAGTAAATTATCCTCAATTTGACATATGCTGATTTCGTATCCAACGTTTCGTACGCACTGGGCCACCCTCAACCTAATTTTTTTCAATACGGACCTGCATATTTTATGACACTTCGAAATAACTTTTAACGCTGAATTCAACGACATATCATACAATATATTCAAAGTTGATTTTCAGTTGATTTTGACCCTTATCCAAATTTGTTTGGGTCGGATCTGTATAACATTTAGGTACCTTTAGTTTAATTAACAACATGCGATACATTTCGATAAGAAAATCAACTTACTCTTCTCAAACTGAATGGAATTTATTTTTCTTATGATATCCCAATATCCGGCCCCGATAATCTCGATTTGTTTGAACTGCTTGACGATGCTTTTATGAATGCAACTTTTTCTCCATTTGACCGACCTTCTAAATCTTATGGTTTGAAAGTTACCAATACAATCCCAATAAAAAAGTGGCCACCCTGTATACAAGCACCTAGGTCTTAGTAGAACCTGTATGTGCAACTTAAGAAAAATAAAAATTACAGTTCAATGTGAGTATCGAAATTATCTAAAATCTAGTAAAATTATTGAAATATGTGAGTTTTTATAATATAGTGCTGTAGAGTTGGTGAACAATATGTAGATTAGAAGTGGAGTAGATGTAGAGTTGGCGTACAATATGTAGATTAGAAGTAGAGATCAATTGAGGTAGGTTATCCTTAAATGATGTTTGAATATCGTGAAAAGTTTTTTACAATATGGATCTTACATTCTTTGGATAACAATTTTTAGTTGACTATGTTTCTTATTTTTGATGGAAAAACATTGAATATTTTAGGAGCAAGACATCTTGCAAATCTTTGATTAGAGTCTTTACGATAGAATGGCACTGATAATTGTTTACTTGTAACTTGTCTGGTATTGTACATGTGAGAGACAAAAGTTTTCATTTCTTGGTGTTTGTATAAAAAGGTACAGTTACTGTGAAAATAAAGCATCCTGACATTTGGAGTTTCAATATTCTTAAATAACTCTTCAGTTGGGTATAATTTGCCTCTATGAAAGATAATTTTCAGTAGATAATTTTGTATAACATTTAGAGGATTCAATGCATTGCTATAGAGCCCACCCCAGACTAAAATGCCATATTTTATGATTGATTCAGCTAATGCTTTATAAATCATCAGAAGCAGCTTTTTGTTCATTATTTTTCTCAGTTCATAGAATTCATGTATGAGTCTTCGTAGACTGTTAGATTAAGGTTTTTATCTATAGTAATTCCAAGATATTTGGTGGCTTCAGATTCTCCTATTTCAAAGTTAGTATTTGGAATTTGAAGTGAATCTACTGGAATTCGTCAGTGAAAAGGCAATAAATGTGGTTTTTCTTATGTTAAGTGATTAGTTTGTTGTGATCTAGCCAATTTTTCACATTAAGGATGCCATTTTCTGATTTATTTTTGACTTGGTTCCAAGTTATTTCACTAAATACAAGAACGGTGTCGTCGGCATATGATATTATAGTGCCAACAATAGAAGATTCCAGTAATGAGTTGAGATAAGTGATGAATGAAATGGGCTCAAGGACGGTTCCCTGGGGGACTCCAATTTGGATAGCTTCACGATTACTGATTTCATTTCTTATTTTTACCTGTTGCTGCCTATTTGTCCAGTAACTTTAAAAGATCTTCAACACAATACCACGAATTCCAGCTGAAGTACATCAAGTAGTCTCTTGTGAGGTACTGTGTCGAAGGCCCTCGCAAGGTCAAGGAACATGTTATCAATCAATTCAAACTATGTTAGGCTATGCCTCAGTAGTCCTTATTCCTTGCTTGAACCCATATTGTTTGTCATTAAGAATTTTATTGCTAGTGAGATATTCATATAACCTTCTTTTGAGACATTTCTCAAATATTTTGGGGAAAGTGCTTATTAGGCTAATTGGTCTGTAATTAACAATATTATTTTTATCGTTTGATTTGAAGATGGGTACAATAATAGTTTTTTTAAAGTCAGCTGGGACATCACCACATGAAAACATGGAATTGATTACATGGATCAAAGGTTCTAGAATATATTCATGGCAGCTTTTTATGAGCTTGGTATTAACTCCATCATAGCCAGGTGAACTATTATTTTTCAGTGATTTAATATTGTAACGAAATGATACGCCTATGGCTTGGCCACGCCCACTCCAGGTGACGCGGATCATGAACGTTCGAGACGCGAGGTCTGAAATGTTCGCGTGCCGCCAGGAAACTTCTGGAGAAGTTTGCAGGTATAAAGCTCCGCGGACAGAGGCGCAGGCAATCAGTTGATAATCGAGCATTGTAAATAAATCGTGTCAGTGGAAATAAAAGTGTATATAAATCGAACCCAGTGTTTTAGTAAATAAAAACGTTACAGTGGTGTCAGTGAGTGGGATTAAAATTAAAAAATAAATACAGTGTGGACTTAGAAAAAGAAAAAGTGAAAGACATTGAACTTTTGTGGTGAAAACAGGACATTTTTGAACGTTTAGTGCGATAATTTTGGTTTTCGGTACTGACTATTTTGCATCGTAAATAAACCAAAATGAAGTTGAAAGACCTCTCAGTGAAACAATTGCGTGAACAATTGGAGGAACGTGATGCCGATAGTAGTGGAACTAAAAAAATACTACAAGAACGATTGATTGGTGTTCTTTCGGACAATGGAGATGATCCAGAAACGTTTGAATTCCTGTCGGCGGACGAAGTCATCATGAAGAAGATAGAAGAAACTTCTAGAAAAAGTGATGAGAAACTGGACAAAAATTCGATGAAGTTTCTACGAAAACTGATGAGAAATTCGAGAAAGTTTCTGATATGATTAATGAAATTTCGAAAAAGAACGACGAGCGATTTGAAGAAGTTTCTAGAACATTCGACGAAGTGCATAAAAACGTAGATGGACTAGAAAAGAAAATAAAGCAGCTGGAATGTCTGATAACTAAGTGTGGCTCAGCAGTACAAGTACCAACTACTGATATGGATAAAACCGCAGTAAGTACAGATCAGGAAGTTAAAGAGGAATGGACAAGAGAAGAAACAAAACATCATTTGAGATTCAAATTGCCTCCGTTTGATGGGAAGTCATCTTGGTCCGTATACCTCAGACAATTTGAAGCCATCGCTACGGCCAATAAATGGACTCAAGAAGAAAAAGCTGTTTCCTTGACTGCGGCTCTAAGAGGTGATGCTGCGGATATTTTAAGATCGATTCCTATAGGCCAAGAAAAATGTTATCAAACATTGTTCAACCGACTTGAGAAACGCTATGGAGATGCCCATCTGCAACAAGTTTATAAAGCACAACTACGTAGCCGAATCCAACGTGCAAGTGAAAGCTTGCAGGAATTTGAAACAGACATTGCTCGAATGGTGCGTCTAGCCTACCCCGAAGCTCCAGATAACATTTTGGAAGAAATAGCAGTAGACATATTTGTCGATGGATTGAGAGAGAGCGAAATTCAGAAAGCTCTACGATTGGCCAGACCGAAAGTATTGGATGAAGCACTTGCTATTGCTTTGGAGCATGAAACGGCCAATCAAATTTCCAAAGGTCATCAAGTTAGGACCATTAGCGAGAAAGATGAAGAAAATGATCTGGAAGATATGGTTCGGAAAATTATCCAGAAGACGATGCCCAAGAAACGAGATTCCAGATGCCGGAATTGTGGCGAAACCCATACAGCAGACGGAAAACTAAAACAGGTCGACAGGAGGGGGCGATCGTCGACCTTGAGAATTAAAGCACCTGTAGTTACCGTCAACGTAACCTCTTCTGGTGGAGCCCATAGCCTGTATGTTGATGGTCGGATTGACGGAAAAAATGAGTTGTTCTTGATAGACACTGGTGCAACAAGAACTATTGCACGACCGGAAATAGTGAGAGATCATTCCAGAATGTCGCCGACAACAGCACACCTCAGAACGGCGAACGGTGAGAAGATAAAAGTCTATGGCGAAGTTAATGTTCCTGTCTCCATTGGTAAGACCACTATCAAGCACAACATACTGGTCGCTGAGATTTCTGACCAGTTAATCTTGGGTATGGACCTTTTGAGGAAACTTGGAGCCGTATTGGACGTACACAGAGGAGTTCTCAAGGTCGAAGGTGAGGAACTCCCTTTTCATGAAGACAAAGAAGATGTAGTCCGCCTACTAACTACTAGTGATGTAACTATACCCGGCCATAGTGAGAAAATTCTAATGACCAGTCTCGAGGGATACTGTAGGAAAGGAAGTCTGAGGATGGTCGAAGAAGTGGGCAATAATGAGTTCTTGACTGCGAAAGCTCTAGTGAGGGTTGGAGATGTAATTCCTGTTAGAGTTATGAATGTGAAGGAAACTCCAATCGGGCTGAGCCGAAGAACTGTGGTAGGACAGTGTGTTCCTGTTTCGTCGATCCGCTGTGTGACTACAACCGACCAACCACCGAAATCTAAGAACTCAAAGGAGCTTGTAGACACCGTAATTAATACTTGCCAAGATCTGGACAGAGAACAGACCCGTCGAGTGAGAGCCATGCTTGAAGAATTCCAAGATGTGTTTGCCATCGATGGAAATGACAAAGGAAGAACCAGCGTCGTGACCCATAAAATCAATACTGGGGATGCTCAGCCAATAAGACAGCAGCCGAGAAGACTTCCGTGGGCAAAGCGGGAGGAGGCGGAAGAAATTATCAAGGATATGGGCAAACAAGGTGTTATAGAACCATCGAATAGCCCGTGGGCCTCGCCAGTTGTCCTTGTGAAGAAGAAGGATGGTTCCATACGTTTTTGTATTGACTATCGCCAACTCAATGCAGTTACTAAAAAGGACAGTTATCCCTTACCCAGAATTGATGACACTTTGGATACTCTTTCCGGGTCCCGTTGGTTCTCTACCCTCGATTTGAAAAGTGGCTACTGGCAAGTAGGAATGGAGCCTGCTGATCGGGAGAAAACAGCTTTCTCGATAGGATCAGGTCTTTGGCAATTCACGGTCATGCCTTTTGGGCTATGCAATGCTCCTGCCACATTTGAGAGGCTGATGGAGGCAGTTTTGAGGGGGCTAACATGGCAGACATGTTTGGTGTACCTGGATGACGTAATCGTAGTTGGAAGATCATTCGACGACCATTCCAAGAATCTGAAGGAAGTGTTTCAACGATTACGTGAAGCCAACTTGAAACTGAGCCCCAAGAAATGTCACATATTTCGGCGAGAAGTTAGATACTTGGGCCATATCGTATCTAGTGATGGTGTAACAGCCGATCCCGAGAAAATAGAAGCAATTCGAGGATGGCCAGTACCCAAGGATAAACATGAGATCAGAAGTTTCCTTGGCCTGTGTACGTATTACAGGCGTTTCGTCAAAGGGTTTGCTCACCTCGCTAAACCTTTAACAAAGCTAACGGAGGAGGGCAGAGAATACTTTTGGGATGCAGAATGTCAAAGAGCTTTTGAACAGCTACAAGGAGCTCTTACCAATGCACCGATACTGAGTTATCCCAGAGAGACTGGAAAATTTGTTTTGGATACGGATGCAAGCAATACTGCTATAGGAGCTGTCCTTTCTCAGCTTCAAGAGGGACAAGAAAAAGTAATTGCCTACTTTAGTAAAGCCTTGTCTAAATCAGAGAGGAACTACTGTGTTACCAGAAGAGAACTCCTAGGCGTAGTGAAGGCCTGCGAACATTTTCACAAATATTTGTATGGCCGAAAGTTCCTTCTTCGAACCGACCACGCAGCCTTGAAGTGGCTTCTGCAATTCCGTAATCCAGAGGGTCAAGTAGCAAGGTGGATAGAGCGGCTGCAGGAATATGATTATGACATCGAACACAGGGCAGGAAAAATCCATCAAAATGCTGACGCCCTATCAAGAAGACCATGCAGTGAGAATTGCAGCCATTGTTCGAAGCTAGATGAACGACTTTGCCATATTCGATGAACTAGCATCGAAAGTGATAATTGGCAGCCTCAACAATTACGAGCCGCTCAAGAGAACGATCCGTGTCTGAAACGTGTTCTGGGTTGGAAGCTTCAAGAGGAAAGACCGTCCTGGCAAGATATTAGCGCATGTAGTCCAGAAGTAAAATCTTATTGGAGCCAATGGGATTGTCTGGTACTGAAAGATAATCTTCTGTACAGAAAATTTGAAAACGAAGATGGTACGGAGTCCAGGTTGCAACTGGTTGTACCTAGGAGTAAAGTGTCGGAGGTATTGCGTCAGTTACACGATGGTGCTTCTGGAGGACACTTTGGAATTACGAAGACTTTACAGAAGGTTCGAGAGCGGTTCTATTGGGTGAACTGTAAAGAAGACGTACGAAGATGGTGCCGGAAATGCGAGTTGTGTGCAACGGGCAATGGTCCAGTTGGTAAGAAGAGGGCGCCCATGAGACAATACAATGTTGGTAGTCCAATGGAGAGAGTAGCAATCGACATTGCTGGTCCATTTCCAGTAACAGATGCTGGAAATAAATACATCCTAGTGGCCATGGACTATTTTACGAAATGGACTGAAGCTTATGCGATCCCTAATCAAGAGGCTTCCACAGTTGCCGATGTTCTGGTCAAAGAATTCTTCAGCCGATTTGGTGTTCCTTTGGAGATCCACTCAGACCAAGGACGAAATTTTGAATCGGCTCTCTTTCAGAAAATCTGTCAAATGATTGGTGCTGAGAAGACCAGAACAACACCCTTGCACCCTCAGTCGGATGGAATGGTTGAGAGGATGAATAGGACCATGGGCAAACATCTTTCCAAGGTCGTATCAGAACACCAGAGGGATTGGGACCAGTGTATTCCTTTGTTTTTGATGGCCTACCGATCGGCTACCAACGAGACTACTGGCCAGACCCCTGCCTGCTTGATGTTTGGACGTGAAATCCGTTTGCCATGTGATCTGGAATTCGGCTGTAAACCCTCGGAAGAGAATGTGGCCGGTGAAGGCTATGCGGACGAATTGAAGCTGAGGATGAACGACATCCACGACCTTGCCCGACGGAATATGCAGATAGCCAGTGATCGGATGAAGAAACACTATGATTCCCGTTCCGCGAAGGGGACCTTCGAAGTAGGTGATCTTGTCTGGCTGTATAATCCACGACGACGTCGAGGCTTTTCTCCTAAGCTCCAAAGACAATGGGAAGGCCCGTATGAGATCAAGAAGAGGATAAATGACCTGATTTATCGAATCGGAAAGCTGCCAAGAGGGAAGCCGAAAGTTGTTCACATAAATCGTCTTGCACCATATGCTGGCTCGAATGACGTCGAAGAAGCAAGAACTCTTCAACAAGTACCAAACGGTGACGACTTCCAACCGAGTTACACCGAATTCATGTCGGATTACGCAAGCAGGGGGAAGATCAGGCTTGGCGTGACCGTTGAGGTCCAGCAAGATCTTTTCACAGTTCCAGAAGATGTTTCCATTGCACACTGCGTCGCTCAAGATCTCCGAATGAGCAAAGGAATTGCAACAGTCTTTCGCAAGAAGTTCGGCCGCCTGGATGAATTGCGAGATCAAATGCCCAGAGTAGGAAGAGCACTACGACTAGAAGATGGCAACCGATCCTTATTCTATCTAATAACTAAGAAATTATCGATAGAAAGAGCAACCTACGAGAATATATGGTACGCGTTAGTAGACCTAAGGAAAGTCGTCTGCCATTATGACATAAAGAAATTGGCTCTACCTAAAATTGGCCATGGGTTGGAAAACCTGGACTGGAAGATCGTGAGGAGCATGATAGAAGTTATTTTCCGAGACACAGGCATACAGATCACGGTGTGCTGCTTTAACCCGAAAAGAGTATGTCCCTCAAAGACGATCGACTGTTATTTCTTTCTCCGAGGGTTCTGCAGGGCCGGAAACACCTGTAGCTTTCGCCATCAAGAGCCGACGTCAGGGGTTGCCACATGGAGAATTTCTGATCGGGGCGATCAGAACTAAGGAGGGAGCAGTGTAACGAAATGATACGCCTATGGCTTGGCCACGCCCACTCCAGGTGACGCGGATCATGAACGTTCGAGACGCGAGGTCTGAAATGTTCGCGTGCCGCCAGGAAACTTCTGGAGAAGTTTGCAGGTATAAAGCTCCGCGGACAGAGGCGCAGGCAATCAGTTGATAATCGAGCATTGTAAATAAATCGTGTCAGTGGAAATAAAAGTGTATATAAATCGAACCCAGTGTTTTAGTAAATAAAAACGTTACAATATGTTCAATCATTTCATTTTTTTTTACTGGTTTAAGAAACATAGATTTTTTTATATAAGGATAACTTTTTCTTACCCTTATTGTTGGTTTCTCAATATTTCCTGCCATTTTGATTCCTACATTTACATGTATTTATTACAATAATTTGCCATGTCTTTATCATTCGCAAATTTTTTACCATACTCGTCATTTATATCTATATTATTACTAGCTGTCCCGGCAAACGTTGTTTTGCCATATAAATAATTTCCTAGTAATTTTTAGTGTAGACAAAAAATAGCTTACTATTGTTAGAATGTGGTATATGCGTGAAATAAGCATGGAGCGCTGTGAACGATGAGGGAATATAAAAATAACAGAAGGCAAACATTATTTATATAAGTTATTATAATTTATTCCTTAAAATTGTATATCATTAATTAAACAATTACGACAGAAACACTATTAAACAATATCAATCTCTTAATGCTATAGCGTGAACAATATTTTTTGTTAGTCCATCTTTAGCTAACACAAACAAACTGGATGGTTTACACACTCGAGAGCATGCCACGTATAATTGTCCGTGTGAAAAACATGGTGTTCTTGAATCTAATCCACAAACAGACATCGTTTGACCTTGGGATTTGTTGATAGTCGCAGTAGTTGCAAATGCCAATCTAATCGGAAACTGAATACATTTGAATTGAATTGGCACATCTGTAGGTATAATAGGAATCCGTGGTATGAGTATATTTTCATCTCTGAACTTGTGACACCTGTAGACATCTGGCGGGGATAACTGATTAAATGACGATTGATCATTTTTCGACCGGAGCACAGTGGTCCGAAAGCCCAATTTCCTGGCCAAAACCTCAAAAATCAAAGGTTACCCAAAGAGGTAAAGCTTCATAATTTCCTCAACAGGTGGAATGAAAGT
The DNA here is from genome assembly GCA_037013635.1 of Plagiodera versicolora. Classification (NCBI taxonomy): domain Eukaryota; kingdom Metazoa; phylum Arthropoda; class Insecta; order Coleoptera; family Chrysomelidae; genus Plagiodera; species Plagiodera versicolora. The sequence continues at coordinate 860,201 of CM072991.1, read as the reverse complement.
TTCATAATCCAAGAGATTAGGTCGATATATTCAATACTTGGCCGTGGGCACACACTCAAACTTGCCCGTTATCGCGCCACATGGGAAATGACTGCCCATGACCTCTGTTTCGTGCGCTTCACTAAAATTGTCATGAGAAACGCAGTTTATTGTGAAAATGTTTGCGACAGAATGGAGGATGTTCCTGAATGTATGTATAATATTATTCTTTACTGCGGGAATCATTACGTGCATTTTTGCAGATGTTATTAAGAATGAAATGTCGGCACTCAGAATTGTTTTTTTCCATAATTTTCTTTAGAGAGATCCTGAAAAAGTTGCACCGGTTTTACGGGTATAAAAGTATGTAGAATTCGTAACCGTTGGCATTACCTGTCCTTTCTTGCCCCCTTGGTTTAAAAACCGTGTGTTGGTGCATTTGTGCGTCAGATGACAGAGCACTGTCATCTGATATATAGATAATAATTCTGAAAATGAAAGTTGCGATGGAAGCTCTGATAGCGATTGGTCTGTATTTGAGGAAATCATGTAGTTCAGCCAAGTAAAGAATAATGTTCCCACACATATTGTGCTTGTAATAATTCTGCAATAGGAAAAATTTATTTCTGTAATAATAAATTTTTCCTATTTATTTCGTAATAAATTTTTCCTATTCATTTTCGTAATCAGTGACCCAAAAAACACTTATATGAATTTCAGCGTAAACGTACTATTTTTTGGAAAAAATGTCCGCCATTTTGGGTCCGCCATTTTGAATTTTGATTTTTTCTTCATTTTCGTAATCAGCGACTCAAAAAACACTTATAATATGAATTTCAGCGTAAACGTACTATTTTTAGGAAAAAATGTCCGCCATTTTGGATCCGCCATTTTGAATTTAGATTTTTTCTTAATTTTCGTAATCAGCGACCCAAAAAACACTTATGTTCGGTATTGATGGATTTGTTTGGAATATATCTAAAATCTGGCAATATCGCGAAATTAGCAGTAGACAAAAACTTGCCCCCGGCTGTTAGTAGTGTCGATAGTGTGTGCCTCGAGTGAGTCGCTGTTAAGAATTGTCACGCTGTACCGGTTTCCTGGTTTTTGTGGTTCAACATATTTCGAGAATTTTCCCTTGGCGTTTTCGCCAACGCTTCTTCAGCCCTCTTCTGGCAGTATATAGCAGCTTCCGATTGTTTCTCCGGTGGTGAGCTTCAGCCGACGCAGGACCTACGCAGCGAAAGGTGAGTAGTTTTTGTCTCTGCTCGTTGATTCAATATTTTCATTTGGCCCACCTGTGGCAATCCATTCCATTAAATCAAACCACTACTATCGAAATATCCCCTTTGGATATAGTGCATTTTTTTTTCTCGACCAATTTTCAGGTCAGCACAAAATATTACATGGTCCTTCGAGCCGGATTATTCCGGATTGGCCCTTTCGGCATTATTTCTTATCATATATATCTTTACCGGATATTCCGTGCAATAGATTGAAAATATTTCGTTTTTTTTTTTTTTTTTTTCATTTGTTTCGCCATTTCTTCTAAGTTTGCAAGAACGAACACAAGCAACTTTTTGTATCGTACACTTCGCATTATCCCTACCTACGTTGGATTGCGCGGCTAGTGAACGCGTTATCATTAGAAAATCGTGAGCAATACGCTCACATCGCATAGATAAATACTTCGTGCTTTCAGCAGTTGGTTTATTGGGTTCGCTTGACTATTTCGCTCGGTTCTTTCGCAAAATTCATATCGATAAATTTCATAGCTTTTTGCTCATCGTCTCGATAATATATCATGGCTGAAAAAATTCGTAAAGCCAACGTTTATAGGAATTCGTGTATGAATGAAATCCACATTTTGAAAAATATAGCTGATCAATGTCAAACCGATAGAAGTAAACACAGTACTTTCAAAGTGAGATACACTGAAATAGAACAAATTCGTGATGATTTTACCAAAAATCATAATTTGATTATCACAATTTTATTGCAAGATAGTGAAACCGATCTCACACTAGAGGATTCTCTTAAAGAGGAATTCATGGCAGAGTATTTCTCAATTAAAGCGACTTATATCGACCTCTTTGAGAATGCTGTACTACCGTCTCTTAGAAGCAATCCAGGTTCAAGTAATCCGAATATTCGTTTACCCAAAATTGAATTAGTTAAATTTGATGGAAATTTTACCACATTTGACAGCTATATCGATCTTTATGATTCTTTAGTTCATCATAACGAGTCTCTTTCAGACGTTGAGAAATTTAATTATTTGATCTCATCGTTACAAGGTGCTCCATTGTCCATGGTACGTTCATTACCTATGACTGGGGCGAACTACCCTATTGCTTATCAAACTCTCGTTGATCGGTATTTGAATAAAAGATTACGAGCTCAAGCTCATTGGAATTTAATTGAAACTTCCCCAACAATTTCTTCGGAAAATCCTAGTGCTCTTCGTAAATTGATAGATACATTTACGGAAAACTTGGCTGCACTTAAAAAGATGGACTTTCCTGTTGATCAATGGGACTTCATTCTTGTTATGATGATGTTGAAAAAACTTGATGTTCCTACCGTTACCAGATTTGAGCATGAGCATGGTTCTATGGAAATTCCGACTTATAAAAAGTTACAAGATTTTTTGAACAGACATTGCATTGTTTTGGATTCACTTTCGCTTTCACCATTTCTGAAAAATAACGGCAAAAATATTCGACGATGTTTACAATCACCTCCTAGTAAAACGAACACATTTTTCACGAATAAAACTATTGACGATAATAATGTTAATTCATGTAGGGTTTGTGGAGAATCGCATATTATTTATAAGTGTCCAGAATTCCTAAGGAAGACCCCTACTGAACGTTATCATTTTTGCAAAAATAAAAAATTATGTGTTAACTGTTTGAGTCATCTACATAATTTCAAGGCATGTAAATCTACTTCGAAATGTGTTCATTGTTCTGCGAAGACGCATCATTCTCTTCTGCATTTCAATAATTCGGATGAGAACTCAGGCTTTCCGCGGAATCATTCCAATATTGACACTAATGTTGAACATCCTTCGACTTCTACTACAACCTCTGCGCATGCTCGGGTGGTGGCGGCTGGAATGGTCTCGCCAAATACCACTGTTTTATTATCAACGGCGGTAGTTGAGATTTTAGATTGTCGAGGAACTTATAGAAAACTTAGGTGCCTTCTGGATTCCGGCAGTATGTCCTCGTTTATTTCCCTTAAGGCCGCAAATTATTTGGGGTTACCCAAAACTCGTTCAAGACTTGGAATCAGTGGTCTTAATTCAATGCAAACTACTTCCACTCTTGGATGTGTCACTTTGACGATTCGACCTGTCAATAAAGTGAATACTTCATTTGTCATTGATGCTTCGATTTTGACGAAGATCTGTAACGTTTTGCCGTCTTCACCTATTCGTGTGGACGATTGGCAACATATCAAACATTTACGTTTGGCCGACGACTCTTTTCACATTCCTGGAAATATTGATTTACTTCTAGGTGCTGATATATTTTCTCAAGTATTAATGGATGGTCATGTTAACGGCTCGAATGGAACACCAGATGCAATCAATACTGTTTTCGGTTACGTAATCATGGGTAAAATAAGCATGTCCGATGTATCCCGATGAGCATGTCCGATGTAAGTGTTTCTGAAGCTGTATCATTTTTCTGTTCTTCCTTCCCTAGCTCGTCTTTGGAGACAACCCTCAAGCAATTCTGGGAATTAGAAAATGTTCCTGATTCCAAAAGTGTCTCCCCCGAGGAAGCAGAATGTGAAAAATTGTTTGAGCAGACTTTGTCACGGAATGAACATGGACAATACGTTGTTTCTTATCCTTTTCGTGAAAAAACAACTCCTATGTTTCCTGGTAGCAGATCTTTGGCGGTGAATCGTTTCTTAAGTTTGGAACGTCGTCTATTGAAACAGCCTGATGTTTATAAGCAATATCTCGACTTCATGCAGGAATATTTATCTTTAGGTCACATGGACTTAGTATCATGTGATATATCGGATTCTATGTATTATATCCCGCATCACGCAGTTCTGAAACCTGGAAGTACCTCGACGAAACTTCGCGTCGTTTTCAATGCTAGTGCTAAGTCTTCGCAGTTCAACTCCCTCAATGATTATCTTTTAACTGGAGGAAAATTGCAGCAAGACATTTGTAGCATATTATTGAAATTTCGTTTTTTCAAGTACGTAGTTTGTGCAGATGTCAAACAAATGTACAGGATGATACTTATTTCTAGAGATCAATGTGATCTTCAGAGAATCGTCTTTCGATTTTCTCCCAACGATGAAATTCAGGATTATCGTCTGAATACTGTCACATACGGTGTCCGTCCTTCAGCTTTTTTGGCGTTACGCGTCCTCCAACAACTCGCGGAGGATGAAGGCCAAGACTTTCCTTTAGCTACGAAAGCTATCAAGGAATCTACATATGTAGATGATGTTATTTCTGGTCATTCAACATTAGAAGGTGCTCAGATTCTGATTACTGAACTTAGTACTTTGTTCGGTAAAGGAGGTTTTCAACTGCGAAAATGGTGCAGCAATGAGCCCTCGTTGTTAACAAATTTCCCTGCTACGCACTTGAGCATAAATCCTCTTGATTTTCAGGAAGATCAAGATGATAGCTTGAAAATCTTAGGACTTCAATGGAATCCTGTCAATGACTCATTCTTATTTGTCGTTCAGCCTATTGATAGATCATGTACCAAACGTCATTTACTTTCAGAATTAGCTAGAATATTTGACCCTCTCGGTTTTCTAGCACCTGTAACATTTTTGACTAAACATTTAATTCAACGTCTATGGATTTCAGGACTTGATTGGGATGAACCTCCCTCCCCTGAAATTTTGAGAATTTGGACACGATACAAGGAAGAATTGCCCTTATTGCATTCATTACACATTTTGCGTCGTATTACTCCATCGGCTTCTTGTAAGTACGAACTTCATGGCTTTGGAGATGCTTCAGAGAGAGGCTTCGCTGCCGTAATTTATATCCGTGCCATTGCGCATGATCAAATGTACACCTATTTTGTATGTTCTAAGACGAAGGTCTCTCCATTAAAATGCATTAGCATACCTAGGTTGGAGCTCTGTGCAGCCGTTCTTGTTTCGAAATTATTATCATATGTTTCCGAATTATATAATGGCACATTGAAATTTGATAACGTTTTTGGATGGTCAGACTCGAAAATTGTCCTTGATTGGGTTCGTTCAAATGCTTATCGATTCAAAACTTTTGTTGCTAATCGCATTAGTTTGATTCAGGAAAAGGTACCTCCCAGTTCCTGGTTTTATGTTGAGTCGAAACTGAATCCAGCTGATGCTGCTTCTCGGGGAATGTTCCCTTCCGAATTTCTTGATCATACTATTTGGCTTAAAGGTCCTCAATTTTTGAGTGAGCCTGGTAATCATCGTTTTTACCCCTCTGAAGGAACATCTACTCCTGATCTTGAAGAAGAGCGCAAATCCGTATTTGTTTCCTTTTTCTCTGAACCAAACTTTATAGATGACCTTCTCAAAAATCACTCCTCCCTATCTAAGATTCAGCGTATTCTTGTTTACGCTAAAAGGTTTTGCACGAGAAATACTGTAAAGAGAGAAACATTGGCTTGCACTTCTTCAGAGCTACATTCTGCTCTTTTGGTTCTAGTTAAACGTACTCAGTGTCTAGCCTTCGGTGAGGAAATACAGGAAAATGTATTTTCCAAACCCCTTCGTAAATTGAATGTTTTTGTTGACGACGAAGGCATCTTACGAGTGGGTGGTCGACTGAAATATTCAACATTAACTTACGATGTGAAGCATCCTATTTTGCTCCCTCGTAGCTCCATTTTGACAGACTTATTGATAAGGTTTTATCATCTCAAGTTTCTACATGCCGGACTTCGCACGGTTCAATTCCTATTGAGTCAAAAATTTTGGATCCTTTCTGCACGCCGAGCAATTCGCTCAATCCTATGTAAATGTGTTCAATGTTGGAGAAAGAATCCTCGTCCTTTCCAACCGCCCATGGGCGATCTTCCTGCTGCTCGCATAAATCATGTTAAGGCCTTCTGCCACACCGGAGTTGACTTTGCTGGCCCTTTTCCCATTGTGAACCGACGATATCGAGGTGCTAAAACATACAAGGGTTATGTCTGCATTTTCGTTTGTTTTTCCACCAAAGCCATTCATATAGAATTGGCTGGAGACCTCAGTTCCGAAACGTTTTTGGCAGCATTACAGAGGTTTATGGCGCGCCGTGGACGATTGGAGCACCTCTATAGCGATTGCGGTACTAATTTTGTGGGAGCAAATCGACAACTTCAGGCCCTCATGTCTTCAGCAGCTGAAAAGGAATGGATTAATTGGCATTTCAACCCTCCTTCCGCTCCTCATTTTGGAGGACTCTGGGAAGCAGGAGTGAAGTCTGTAAAAACTCATTTAACTCATGTCATTGGTCAACAGATACTTTCATATGAAGAACTCAATACTGCTTTGATATTGATCGAATCAATTTTGAATTCCCGGCCTTTAACACAGCAGAGTTCGGATCCTAATGATATTTCTGCTCTCACCCCAGGTCATTTTTTGACCCTTGAACCTCTTAACGCTTTACCCACACCTGATATGACCTCACTTCCTATCAATCGGTTGTCGCGTTGGCAGATGCTACAGCGGTTGCACCACGACTTTTGGAAGAGGTATCGTCAGGAATACCTACATACATTGCAGCAGAGGAGCAAGTGGCTCGATCCCTCTACTTCCATCAAGGAAGGCACATTAGTCATTATTAAAAATGATCTTGCTCCCCCACAACAATGGCCGTTAGCAAGAATAAAATCGTTATTTCTCGGTGCTGATAACGTTCCCCGTGTGGCTGAGGTCGTAGATGCCAACGGGGCAATCACTAAACGTCCATTGGTAAAGTTATGTGCTTTACCCATTTCATAATTAACTTGCATTCTTGTTAATATATGGTTGTTTGTGTTCGTCATTGCAATGTTCTAATATGATTATTAATTTTCATATATTTTTTTTTTTTATATTGTTTCTTTTTTTCATTTTCTTTTCCTTTCTGAAAGGTAAGCCTTCAGCTTGCCTTTGGAGAGGCGGCATGTTCGGTATTGATGGATTTGTTTGGAATATATCTAAAATCTGGCAATATCGCGAAATTAGCAGTAGACAAAAACTTGCCCCCGGCTGTTAGTAGTGTCGATAGTGTGTGCCTCGAGTGAGTCGCTGTTAAGAATTGTCACGCTGTACCGGTTTCCTGGTTTTTGTGGTTCAACATATTTCGAGAATTTTCCCTTGGCGTTTTCGCCAACGCTTCTTCAGCCCTCTTCTGGCAGTATATAGCAGCTTCCGATTGTTTCTCCGGTGGTGAGCTTCAGCCGACGCAGGACCTACGCAGCGAAAGGTGAGTAGTTTTTGTCTCTGCTCGTTGATTCAATATTTTCATTTGGCCCACCTGTGGCAATCCATTCCATTAAATCAAACCACTACTATCGAAATATCCCCTTTGGATATAGTGCATTTTTTTTTTCTCGACCAATTTTCAGGTCAGCACAAAATATTACATGAATTAATATGAATTTCAGCGTAAACGTACTATTTTTTGGAAAAAATGTCCGCCATTTTGGGTCCGCCGTTTTGAATTTTGATTTTTTCTTCATTTTCGTAATCAGCGACTCAAAAAACACTTATAATATGAATTTCAGCGTAAACGTACTATTTTTAGGAAAAAATGTCCGCCATTTTGGATCCGCCATTTTGAATTTAGATTTTTTCTTCATTTTCGTAATCAGCGACCCAAAAAACACTTATAATGTGAATTTCAGCGTAAACGTACTATTTTTTGGAATAAATGTCCGCCATTTTGGGTCCGCCATTTTGAATTTTGATTTTTTTTTTCATTTTCGTAATCAGCGACCCAAAAAACTATGAATCTGAAAATTTGAGAAAAATCCATTAACCTTTGAGGTTTTGGCCAGGAAATTAGGCTTTTGGACCATTGTGCGGAGAGGAAAAATGATTAAATTACTAAAATGGCCATTAAAAAATAAGGGTTGATCGTAGAAGGGTGAAAATTGAGGATCGTATGTATTTTTGTATGTCGTATCATAAAAAAATAGAAATTGAAAATTTTGTCTGAAAAATATTTAAAAAAAATTAGGGGTGGACTACCCCTAACATTTAGGGGGATGAGAAATAGATGTTGGCCGATTCTCATAGATACCGGATAAGCACAAAAAATTTCATCGAAATCGGTCGAGCCGTTTCGGAGGAGTTTGGCAACGAAAACTGTGACACGAGAATTTTATATATTAGATTTGATTTTAATTTAGTGTTATTTGTAGCCTCATTAATTGTTTCATAGATCTTTCTTATATTATTATTGTTATTCGTAATCTTTTCAGAGTAATATTTTGTGTTTGCTTTGATTATAATTTTGCTCAAACAATTTCTATAATTTTTGTACTCCGTGAAGAGATCTGGATTTTGTCTGTTTTTGATTGCATTTTTTTAAGTAATCTCTTTTTTTGATAGACGTTATAATAGCATTAGATATCCAAGGTTTTATTTTGTCATGCTCTTTTACTTTGATTTTTTTACAAGTTTGACAAATATTGTATACAGTGTAAAATTTATCTTTAAAGCAATTCCAGGCTGCATTGGGATCTTGGCATAGAAGGACATCATTCCATTTGACTTTTTCAATTAAAGTGTTGAACTTGTTTTCGTCAAAAGTTGTTATGCATTTATATGAAGTTTTTGAGAAACTATTAGTATTCTCTTCATCCTATATATTGGGTAGTGATCAGTTATATTATGATTCATCACTGAGGGGTGAAATTCAAGTTTTCTGCAGCTGATATTTTTCCTCACGAATATGTGATCCAAACAACTTCTAGATTCTTGAGTTATTCTGGTATATACATATATCAACATTTGATTCAAACCCATAGGACATGAGTAAAGACAAATAGTTATTTGTTATTGCAGATTCTTTATCCAAAATATCAATATTGAAATCCCCTATCAACATATCTATGGTGTCCCTTGTCTTCCAGAAATGTTTTGTCTGAAGTAGATGGGGATCTATAGCAGGGCATTATGTTATACGATATATTATTCAATCTGACTCTAATATTGGATATAGTTATATGAGTTGATGGTGAAATTGTATGTTCTATATCATGAATTATTTTATCATTCATGAACATGAGAACGCCATCATTTTGGTTAATTCTACTGTTATTGAAAATGGTTTTGAAACCTGGGATACAATATGTCTCAACTGAGTCGTTATTTCTTGTTTCTACGAGGATTATTATGTCAATGTTTGACAAGTTACAAGTCTCTAAGAATACCAGAAGTTCATCAAAGTGTTTGTTAACACTTCTTATGTTGAAGTGCAAAATTTGTAGCAATTTATTTTTATTAATAAACTTATTCTTAAACTCTTCAATGTCGTCAATCTTCATTTCCTGTTCAGTATTCACTTCATTCTCTAAAATTTCTAACATTGTTACTTCCGAAATATCCATTCAAAATACCGATTATAATTATTAAGTCAAGTTTTTTTGTTTGTAGACAAGGGAAGAAAAGAAAAATGAGATTGATATTTCAATGAACTTTGAATTTCAGTTTTTTGAATGATAATCAGTACTATTTTTCATTCTTTGGAGATAGTATTTCATTGTTGAACATTCTTTGCCGAATGCTTCATGATTTACATTGTGTCCTAAATTATATTTGGTAGCAGATCTCACACAGTTGCAGCATTTTTTAGTATATTCTTACATTCAGAATATCTATGCTCACCCCCACAGTATGTGCATGCCAATTTATTTTTACAGTTGTTTTTCTTGTGGTCATATGCAAAACATTTTTCACACCTAGATATATTCAGGTCCTTATAAACAGGGCACCACCCTTTTTGGGTCAAAAATTTTTATAGGTGAATCCTGAGCATTCAGCAAAAATAGTATATTTTCCGTTGATATCTTTCTTGATAAACGTTACGTCACATTTATTTATTTATTTATTTATTTATTTATTTAGATATAATACATTCAACAGGCCTAAGCCCAATAACAGGAGAGTACAATAATAATCATTACAAGTTGAAGAAAATACAATAATAATAATAATACAATAAAAATAATACAATAACAATAATACAATAGCAGGAGTACATGATATCAGTAATAAAAAAATGAAGATAAGCTAAAAGTGAGTAAAAAGAGTGAAGGTTACATTAGTTAGAAGTGGTGTTACGTTCAAGTATATTATAGATGCACGAAGGAAAAACAAGTAGAAAAAAAATTCAATGAGTATATATGCTGAAGTTAATTTGGAATAAGAGGATACAATTGCTTTCTAAATTGGTTCAAGTTAATGTCTTGGTTCAAGAAAATGTCTACCGATGGTACATTGTTGAGGCTTCTACACATAGTTGAAATCGGACTATTGTAGTGATGCTGTGAATTTGGCATGTCGATCCGAAAAGATAAGTGTGTCCTTGATGAAATACGTGGTGCATTGAAATTTAATAAAGATAATAGAGTTGTACAGTCAATTTGGTTATTTATCAATTTGTATACAAATATAATATTTGCCATTTTTCTACGTTTTCTCAGGCTAGCAAAATTAAATTCTTCAAGTAGTAGATCATATTCATATTGATAAGTGGGATAGGTGTGGTGTTTCTTGAAGTATAGAAATTTAAGAAACTTCTTTTGAACTGATTCAGTGGCTGTCATGTATTTGACGTGACTAGGGTTCCACACTGCACTACATTATTCAAGTTTGCTGCGTACTAGACAGTAGTAGACTGAGGAAATAGCCCTGAGATTTGAAAATTCTTTACAATTGCGAATTAGTAGACCCAGGGCTCTTCTAGCATTGTTTATTATTTTTTCAATGTGTGGATTAAATGTGAGTTTGGTACCTAAGTCCTTGCATTCATTTACACGCCTTAGGATACTGTCATTGATTTTATAATCATATATAATGGGAGAAACTTTTCTGGAATAACTCATAGTTTTGCATTTATCAACATTCAGATGCAGCTTATTCTCCGAGCACCAGTCCGACAAGAGATTCAAATCATGTTGAAGACGAAAACAATCGAAAGAGTTTGAGATTTCTGTATAGATTTTCATGTCGTCTGCAAAGAGGAGTTTGCTGGAATGGAGTAACGTGCATACAGGGTGCGGCACCGAAAACGAAACAGATCGAATATCTATGTGTTGTGAAAAAAAATGCAAAAACACGTCGATTTGTAAACCAAGGGGAACATCTTTCTACCATAACCTCAACTGTCATACCTCTCTCTCCTCCCCTTGGTCACTATCACCCATACAATTTGAATAGGGAAAGTACTAAGTGTGTCACATCACTGAAAAGGTAATTTGATAAGGAATTCAGCCATGTGAGTGTTCGCTACGTAACTTTTTATTTTGGCGCCCTCTTGCGGGAAAAACAACTGTTCCGTATTCCAAAGTATGATACTTCATTTGAAAGCTACTTTGAACAATTCAGAAATAATGAATTAAAATTTAAAAAATGACAGTGTATGAACTTAAAAATTGGAAAGGCTTGCATAAATTTTACTCCAACCATTCCAAACTACAATAATTCACAATAGCTGCTCAAAGTGTTCTCCATTAACTGCCATACATGAGTATAAGTTAGTCTCGAAACGTTGTCTGACGTTTTAGAGCATTTCTGGAGATATTTGACGACATTCGTACCTTTGAATAAAAATTGACTTATTACGCCTATGTTTTGGTACAATAAAAAACCTTTTGTTTCAGTGCTTAGTTGTGTCGGTTTATTGTCAGAAGTACTTCAGGTATTATTAACGAGTAAAACATAGATAGAGTAGAAATAATTGAATATTATTTGAAAAATAATGAATGTGCCAACACAGCCAGTAGAATGAATGTTCAATGAGCAACACCCAAACAAAAACGTTAATCGTAAATACGTTTTGGAGCTGATTTCAAAATTTTTACGAACGGGATCTGTGGCAAATAAAAAACGTCAAATTGAAAAGCCAGTAAGAAATGAAGCAGTAGAGGTAGCCGTTTTAGGACAGGTTGTTGCGGATCCAACTCTTAGTACACGAAAGCTTGCCGTACTATCTGGAGTAAGTCAACGTACCGTCGGGCGAATTTTGAAAGCTCACAGATTCCATCCCTATAAAATTAAACTGGTTCAGGAACTTAACGAAGACGATTTTGATCGTCGCTTACAATTTTGTGAAATCATGAGTGAACGTGCTATACGAGATCCAAATTTCCTTTTCAACATTTGTTTTTCGGATGAATGCAGTTTTTATCGCAACGGGACTGTCAATCGTCATAATTGTCGGTATTGGTCAGATTCCAATCCAAGAGTGTTTCATCAAGTACATACTCAACACCCAGAAAAGTTAAACGTTTGGGCTGGAATATTTGGCGATCGTGTTATTGGTCCATTTTTTTACCAGGTAATTTGACTGGGGACATGTATTTGGAATTACTCGAAGATACCGTTGATCCAACGTTAACAGACATAATAGAAAACGATAACAGATACCTTGAAGATCACCTAATATTCCAACAGGACGGAGCTCCTCCACATTTTGCTGCAGCAGTTCGTCAGTATCTGAATGAAAGATTTCCTAGACACTGGATTGGAAGAAGAGGATTCATTGAATGGCCCCCCCGATCTCCCGATAGACGAGTTACGTCATCGTATTATTACCGAATGTCGTCAAATAACTCCAGAAATGCTCCAAAACGTCAGACAACGTTTCGAGACTAACTTATACTAATGTATGGCAGTTAATGGAGAACACTTTGAGCAGCTATTGTGAATTTAGTTTGGAATGGTTGGAGTAAAATTTATGCAAGCCTTTCCAATTTTTAAGTTCACACACTGTCATTTTTTAAATTTAAATTCTTTTTTTCTGAATTGTTCAAAGTAGCTTTCAAATGAAGTATCATACTTTGGAATACGGAACAGTTGTTTTTCCCGCAAGAGGGCGCCAAAATGAAAAGTTACGTAGCGAACACTCACATGGCTGAATTCCTTATCAAATTACCTTTTCAGTGATGTGACACACTTAGTACTTTCCCTATTTAAATTGTATGGGTGATAGTGACCAAGGGGAGGAGAGAGAGGTATGACAGTTGAGGTTATGGTAGAAAGATGTCCCCCTTGGTTTACAAATCGACGTGTTTTTGCATTTTTTTCACAACACATGTGTCTATAAGATATTCGGTCTGTTTCGTTTTCGGTGCCGCACCCTGTATATCATTGATGAACATAAGGAATAGGAGCGGCCCTAGGTACGATCCCTGAGGAACCCCTGAGTGAGCTAGAAAATTAAAAGATTTTACACCTTCGTATTCAACAAATAGTTGTCTGTCGCTCAAGTAGGATTTTAATAGTAGCTGAATATTGGACGACAGGCCAAAAGTTCCCAGCTTCCCAGCTTAAGCAATAGCTGTCTGTGTGATACTTTGTCAAACGCTTTGCTGAAATCCGTGTATACAACATCAATTTGGTTACGATTATCAAGGGAATTAGATATGAACTGCGTAAATGTGCGAAGGTTGGAAACAGTGCTACGTGATTTCATAAAACCATGTTGAAAATCAGACAGGGATTTATTCACATGTGTATAGATGAGATCGAAGAGAATGATTTCGAGTAATTTTGAAAAACCTGAGATAAGAGCTATTGGTCTATAGTTACGGATATCTCCTATTTTGCCTGCTTCGAAGACAGGACAAATTCGTGATTGTTTCCAGATGGTGGGAAAGGTTGTGGTTTTCAAGATAAGGTTATGAATAAAAAGTAGAGGCCTACATAACATTTTTACTCGGGATTTAATTAATTTAACGGGGATATTATCAGGACCACATGTCAATTTGTTTTTTAGCTTTTTTGCCACCGTTAGAATCTGTGCCTCGTTAATTTCATTAAGGGGGGAAATACGTGTAGAGGCTTGAAAAAATTCAAAAACTATTGAAAAATATACAGTTGAAATTTCAGGTCAAAATTATTATTCGTTCAAAAGTTACAAGCGGTTTAGTAAATGCGCTCGGTACAGCGCCCGAGAACATAATTACCTGAACGGAGCGGTCACTTATTTTTTAAACGCGTTTTTCTCGAAACTAGTTTTTTCGAACTAGTGTACATTCTAGCTTAAAAAGTTTTTAACCAATCATCTTCAAATTTAGTATATTATTTCTTTACATAATTGTGCTGAATATGAAACTCAATCAGAAGGAATTTTTTCATTTTAACTAATTTTTATATACTAAACAATAAACAAAAACAAGGTAAAAAAACATGACTTACTTTCACAGCCGTCAAAGAAATGAAAAAAAAAAATTTCTCTCTAAAGTGAGGTTCATATAGAAGATACATGTCTGAAAAAAGTAATACTTTTGATGCATTGATTTCTGATGAAAATTATGGCCTCCATGATGCACACCAGTTGCGAAGTCGGACGACAACCTACGAGATGTATCAGCTGATATCTTTACTACTTTTCAAGTTTTATTCTTGTAAATGTAAATTTTTACTCTTCAATATATGTATAAAATAACCCAAAAGTTTGAATAAATAATATCAATTTTTTATACCTTAAAATAATTGATTAAAATCTGCTCGAAAACGGCCATCTACACGTATTTCCCCCCTTAATATGTGAGTAATGACTGGAATTGATAGTGCATTCGGGAAAGGAGCGCTCATTTAGGATAGGAGAATCCGATACATATGCATTGCTGAAGTGTTCAGCAAAGGCGTTGACAATTGATTGGGAAGATGTAAGCCTTTCATTATTGTTAAACATCAATCCAGGGATACGAGATTTATTCTGTTTGTTGTTAATGAATGACCAAAACTCACGGGGACTACTAGTCAGACTGTTTTCTGATTTTTCAATGAAATTTGAGTAAGCCAGATCTATTTCAGATTTAATGATACGCCGGAGGTGTTTGAAACGTTCCAAGTAAAAATTATATTTGCACCTTCTATACATTTTGTGATAATGTTTTTTTTTTAATATTAATGATCAAGTTTCTGGTGAACCACATTGGGTATTTACGAGTAATGTTTACTTCTAAAGGGGTGCATTGAGAAATTATCCTTTGTATCGTCATATTGAACTCCTCACAAGCTACATCAACATCAGAAATTGATTCCAAGATGTTCCAGTTAATTTCGCTAATCTTTTGGAAAAACTTTTGGTTGTCAATTTTACGGAAGTTATAGCGCTTAGCATCCGATAGTTTCACAATCAAATACCAAATCCACAGCAAGACTAGGGTGATGGACATCAAGTTCAACCAGCGAATCAGAGTCAGATAACACTTTGCATTCCATAATCTCAGGAGACAAAACTAGATCTAAAATTCTGCCGTTTACATTTCTTATGAAAACTTACAAAAACTTATGAATGAGTTAAGTTTGAGGATTAGATTGGATGATTCATTGGTTTCATAGTATTGTTGTAATTCAGTAATATTGAAGTCTCCTATAACTAAAGAATTACTGATACAATCAAATTTTTCCAGAAATTCAAACAACTCATCATATTCCACAAGGGTAGTTCCAGGTGGAATATAAATTACTATTATATAAATTGGTTCGCTTCTAGCATTAAATATTTTCACGCATATAATGTCAATAGATTGAATAGGACAGTCAACTTAACACAATTCTGATTCGTGACGGTTACTATCCACTGCAAGAAGGACACCACCTCCTCTGGCACCAAAAGATCTGTCTGCGATAAACCACATAGTTGCTGGGGAACAATTCGGAATTAGAAACACCATCCCTTAACCAGCTTTCTGTAATTGCAATAATTTTATGTCTACTTGCCAGAACACTCTAAAAGAATGTGTGTGTTTTAGAATTGAGTCCATTGCAATTCTGATATATAGTATAGTATATTGAGGTGATCTTATTGCTGATTACATTTGACGGGTTGGATGTACAGACTGTTTTTTTTTATCATGGGGATGCCGTTTCTGTAGAAGATATATGACCTTTTATCGCCGTTGTTTCTCGAGACATTCAACTCATTCCAAATTTGCCGATTATACTCTCTTTGACATTTAGTTAGATCCGGTTTTATTTGTATCTTTTCGTACGCATTTATGTTCACCAGTTTTTTCCTCTGTTTCACCATCATCAAGGCATGGGCCTTTGAGTTGAAATTTATTTTTATTGGACGAGTCTTATTGTCTTGTTGGCATCTAAGGCGATTAATCTGAGAACTGCTAATATCCACTTTTGGAATGACTTTATTGCAAATGTTGCTAACAAAGTCGGTTAGATCAGGAGTATTTTCAGGAACACCAAACAGTAACACATTATTCTCTCTTTGTCTGATCTCATTGACTTCTGATACAACCTGTATAATATTTGGGGAATCCTTGTTGAAATTTCGCAAGTTCGTTGAGTACAGCAATCTCATCGGACAGTTTTTTAATGTCATTATCGTATTTATATTCCAGATTCTGCACACTGGTTTTTATCTCATCAATTTTTATTTCAAAAAAGTTAAGTTTTTCATCCAGCATGGTCTGTATATTTTTAGTAACCTTATCTGCTAGCGTTTTTATAAACATATCATCAAGACAGATTTTCTTCACCAATTCCTCGGCCAGGATTTTGATCTCTGCCTGCTGGTCTCGAGTAAGCGGCATCTTGGAATATCTTCAAAATTGCTCACCATATAACAATTTTACTATAAGAGGAGTTACACAGCACCACGCTTGATATATTGCGCTACTTCGTGATAATTACCAACAATGAAATACCACGTATTTCCGAATTGCGAGGAGCGAGATCTCAAACACGACCTCTCGACTCGATACGCAGAGGTGAAGTGATGATCCTCGCTGGTGATAAAACTGTTTTGATTCCTCAAACAATCCTCTATTTCTTCTTTATTCAGGTCTTCCCCACTGTTTCTTATTATTTTTATCCTTGGTTTTTTCATTTGAGATAGTTGTATATCATATTTGGTATTGAGTTCTTGTTTCTTTGTCTCTTGTAGTAATTTTTCTGCTCCTTCAATCGATGAACACTTGATTATGACATCACCATTTCTTGCAGTTTTTAATGAGTTTATTGACACATTAATGGAATTTGGGTTGATCTTCTTTTGAATTTCTGCCTTTGTTAGTTTTACATCTTGTGGATTGCGTGGCTTGATTATAACTGCTGGGATATTTTTTTGTATTCATAGTTAGGATGTTAGCATACGATTTGCTATTCTCCAATTCATTCATTTTGTCCTGCAGCATTTTGATAATGGTATTTTTATCTTCTATAATACTTTCTTTATCCTCGATTGTTTTCCTGAGACAGTCATTGATTTCATTATTTCTGCATCTGGTACAGTTGAATTTGAGGTGGCGTTTTTGAAGAGGTATACATTTTATTTCGGATGGTGAGAGCTCAGAACATTCTCCACAGTAATAGTTCCTGCAGGAATCACATGCAAAGACTGGATTTTTGTTGTTTCTCAAGTTACTTTTTATTTTACATTTGATACATTCAATTTTATCCATTTTGGAGAAATTATACTTATTGGTATTATTTGAATTCTTGAATCTTGTAACTGGCCCCAACTAACAAGAATACACTGATTTGGATACAGCGTTTTAATATTTATTCTTAGGTACAAAAATGATACACACTACAAACATTTTACAAGAACTTCCGCCATTGCTTCTTCTTACTGTCTATCTTGGAACAGTTAGTTACATACGTCATAAGAAATCAGTGTTGCCAACTTAACTAATCCTAACACTCCTCCTCGATTGATTATTCTTTGAATGTTCAATCGCTCAATTTTGACAAAAAAAATTTACATTACTTTTGCATTCAACCTTTGTTGCACAAAAAGTTGTTTACATAATGGTTTTGTGAACATGTCTGCGATATTATTGATAGAAGGGACATGTTCAATGGAAATTATTTTTGAAAGCAATAAATCCTTTAAAAAATGAATCCGAATGTCAATATGTTTCCCTCGTTTTGAATTTTCAAAGGACTTCGACATTAATATTGCACTTTTATTGTCACATAAAAGAGTAGCTTCAATATTCACTTTGAAGTCACTTAAAACTCCTTTGAGGTTAATGAGTTCTTGAGCAGTAGCAGCAGCAGCGATGTATTCTGACTCGGCTGTAGAAAGTGCAACGCAGCTTTGCTTTTTCGTGAACCAGCTCACTGGATTTCCACCATAGAATATGATTGATCCACTTACACTTTTACGATCAATTTTGTCTGTTCCCCAATTAGCGTCTGAGTAAGCGATAATAGAATTGTCACCTTTTTCATAGCATAATTCCATTGTTCTTGTTTGTTTCAAATATCTTAATATCCTCTTTGCTGCCTTCCAGGATAGTTGACTTGGTTTGTCGAGCATCCTACTTAAATAACAAACTGCATAGGTTATGTCGGGTCTGCTTGTTGTAGACAGGTACATTAGACTTCCAATGAGTTGTCTAAATGGTACTTCAATTATAGCTTCATTTGGATTTAATTGAAAATTTACCTCCATTGGAGTAGATACTCCATTACATTGTTCCATATTGAACATGTGGATTATTTTATCTATAAGCCCCATTTGCGTTATACACAGAGTGGTTTCAGTTCTAGTAATTTTCATACCAAGAAAATTCTTTACATTGCCCATAAACTTTGCTTCAAATTCTGTTTCCAAGAGTGTGATGACTTTGTCAACTTCATCTTCCTTTGCGGTCAATAAAATGTCATCAACGTACACAATTAACCATACGAAGTCATTATAATATAAACATAAGTCATACAATGACCTTCGTAAGTTATTTTTCGTAACAAAATTATTGAATCTTTCATTCCATACCTTGGGTGATTCTTTTAATCCATAAAGAGCATGATTCAATTTTAACACTGGATATTTCGTTTGCACTCCTTTTGGTGGATAAATATAAACTTCAGATTCTAATTCTCCGTTTAAAAATGCTGCAGGTATGTCCAGTTGTTTGATGTCCCAGTTCATTTGTACTGCATGAGACAACATTATTCTTATTGTTGACATTCTTGCAACAGGTGCATAGAGTGGAGTGAGTGGGTTCTCCTCCTGAATTTGAAAACCTTTCGCTACAACTCTTGCTTTCTTCGTTCCGTCTTCTTTTATTCGAAACACCCATTTTGTTTCTATTGGTGTTTTTCCTAAAGGTAATTCAGTTCCGATCCACGTTTGTTGCTTTTCATGTGTCTGTAGCTCCTTTTCGATTGCCTTTTTCCATTCTTTATCTTCGATAGCTTTAGAATAACTTTGTGGTTCAGTTAGTTCAGTTAACATACAATAAACTGAATATAACTCGTATTCGTTAAAATGTTGTGGTATTTTAACTGTTCTTCCTATTTTTGTTTTTGTTTCTGGTTCAGGTTGATATTCTCCATTGATCTTTTCTTCTTCTTCTTCGTCTTCTTCTATACTAACTGTCTCTTCACGTATATCTTCTTCTCTTCGAACAACTGACTCATCTAGGGTAATTTCGATTTCAGGTTCATTCACTATGTTCTCATTAAATTTTCTTTTCATCTCATCAAAAGTGACATCTCTAGAGCATACTATTTGGTTTTTCTCTTTGTTCCACATTCTGTAACCGCCTCCACCATAACCTACCATTACGGCATTTTCTGCACGGGTGTCTAACTTGTTTTCATGGGGTAGTTTTATAAACCATGCTCGACTTCCAAAACATCTCAATTTTGTTAAATCGTTTTTACCATACCATCTTGTTGCTGGAGGAATGCCATTGTTCACACTCGTTGGTGACCTATTAAGTTCATATGCGGAACATCTCAAGGCTTCGCCCCATAATTCTTTTGGTAAACCAGTTTCAGCAAATTTGGTTCTTACTTCATCCATGAGGGTGCGATTCATCCTTTCTGATGTTCCATTTTGTTGTGGACTATATGGTACTGTGTATTGTAACTCGATACCTTTGGATTTGCACCATCCTTTGAAATAGTTAGATGAAAATTCTCCACCATTATCAGTACGAATTTTCTTTGTTCTTTGTCCATGTTGAGTTTTAATCAGCTTTACAAACTCTATCAGATTTTGCTGTACTTCATCTTTTGTTTTTAACAATTTCACGACTACAAAATGTGAGTAATCGTCTATCATCACTTGGAAGTATCTATGTCCTTCATTAGTAGGAGGGTTTATAGGTCCTGCTACATCACTATGAATAAGATCACCTATCTGTTTTGAACGTTTTGCTAGTGAGCGGAAAGTTTTTCTCGTTGATTTTCCTTCGATACACTCCGAACATTTTTGGTCATTAACTGGTAGTCCTAATAGTTTGAGACCTTTGCGATTGAGGTGACCTAGTCTTCGATGCCACAATTCACTTTCTTCGTTTTTCTTTATTGCTTCGGTATTGTTGCAGAGTTCAGATTCTTTAAAGTACAACTTTATTACAAAGAGGTTATCTAACTTTTCACATTTTATTTTGAAGTTTTTTCCAGTTATACTCGCTTCATCATTGTTGAACGTTACTTCAATATTCTTCTTTAGTAACTGAGATACAGACAATAAGTTGTTAACCATTCCCTCTACAATGAGAGCTTTCATTGTTAGATTTCTCCCTTGACATATTCCCTGTAGAGTTCCTATCTTTTGAGCAAACATGTCTTGTCCATTTGCAACACGAATTCCTACTTTCTTATCAAGAACTTCAACATTTGTCATATATTGTTCAAGTGCGCTGCTCACTAAGTGTTGAGTAGCACCAGAGTCTAATATAAAAAGGCTTTTATCATTTAGTTTTTCCACACAGTTCAAAGCTATAAATGATATTTCTTCTTCAGCTTGATTCGCTTTTTCAGTACTTCCTCTTCCACGGCCACGAAATCTTGAACTTCTTCCACGTCTGTTTCCTCTGGTAAATTGTTTTTGTTGCATACACTCTGATATTTTATGTCCTAGTTTGCCACATTTATAACAATTAAAGGGAAATGTGTTGAACGAAACTTCTTCACTATTTGAACATTTTTGAGAACTTTTGGTTTTGAATTTGAGTTCCTCATCCAATAATCTCGATTTCACAAAGTCCATTGTAACGTCAGCATTCAGGGTTTCTATTGCTGTTATCACCGGATCATAATCTTCATTCAAAGAAAGCAGAAGATGACATACTTTGTCGGTCTCCTCTACTTTTGACCCTGCATTCTCCAACTCTCTCATGATTGTATCAAATGTTGAGAAATGGTCTTCTAGCATCTCATTTTTCTTTAGTTTGAGAGTGAGCAATTTCTTTTTCAAAGTGAGTTTGGTGAATACACTTTTTCTCTCAAACACATCTTCTAGTGCTTTCATCATGCCTTTTGCGGATTTTGAGTCTTTAATCAAATCAAGATGCTTGTCTGTCACACACTGTACAATGACAGATTTGGCCTTGGCATCATTTATTTTAAACTTGTTTATTTCTGCTTCCTCTGTAATGCTTGATATGTCCTTCTCAAGAGCATCTTTAATTTGTTTTTTCTTCCATAAGGGCCATCACTCTGAACTTCCAATTGTTGAAGTTTCCGGAATTTAGTTGTGGTAAATTATGCTGAGAATGTGCATTCATCATGGCTGCTTGACACAACTAACGAGCAAAACTTTTGGACCAAACTTCAATTAGTTGCGTGGACCTGGGCCCATAACCTATTTGAATTCTTGAATCTTGTAACTGGCCCCAACTAACAAGAATACACTGATTTGGATACAGCGTTTTAATATTTATTCTTAGGTACAAAAATGATACACACTACAAACATTTTACAAGAACTTCCGCCATTGCTTCTTCTTACTGTCTATCTTGGAACAGTTAGTTACATACGTCATAAGAAATCAGTGTTGCCAACTTAACTAATCCTAACAGGTATAACCGTTACAGTTCTACTCGGCAATTCGTTTTTGTCACGCCACTGGAATATCACTGCCGTTCTTCTGTAGTTGTATACCTGTTAACAGTTTTTTTTCATCCCATTAGTCTCTTTGTTATTTTTTGTAGCAAAAAAGAAGAAGCTATGAAACTTTGTCACTCAGAGGTTTTCTACTTTTTTGTTTAATTATGCAGTTGACACTATAAAATCACAAGTTTTTCAATCTTATTCTCATAGATTACACTTTTGGGAATAATTTGATACCACTTTTGTTAATTATTCACTTGTTACTATATGACAGGAGCCCGATTTTATAGGAGCAGTTCTATCTACAACATGAACATGATATACTCAAAGAAAAAAATTATTTGTACAAACTCTTTTTATTTTACATAACGGACTGAAAAGTATATAATTTTATCTTTTTTTTTTGGGGAAAAACCCTGCATAGGGCACCGACCGCTAGAGCTCTATTGCGAGTCGGTAGTGTCAGACTCCTACTGACTAAAAAACCCCTGAGTGTCCGTCCATCTCTCTGGAAACGCTTTTCGCATATCGTCAGATGAGGTGGACCCTAGAATTAATTTCCTATCTTATCTTATCTGATTTGCTACTTGCCTTTCGTCTATTTCCTTTCTGTGTATGACACCTTTCACAAAAGTGTGTATACGTTCCCAGGTTTCCGGCCGTGTTGTCATCGTTTCTATTAGGTTGTTTGTGTTCAGATCAACACCAATAGCTAGCTGAGTTTGCCTCCTTTCATCTTCTCACCTTTCGCATTCAAATATTGTGTGTGCCACTGTGTCTACTGCACCACAATACACACACTATTCGCTCTCAGTTTTTCCCATTCTCTTCAAGTAGACTTTGAAAGACCCATGTCCCGTGAGTATTTGAGTGAGGCAGTAGTCTCCTCGCCTATGGTTGCATTTTATCCATGTCTTCAGGTGTGGTATAAGTGTCTTTGTCCATTATGCCTCGTGCACGGTGTTATCCCAGAGTTCTTGCCATTTTTCTATTGTTTTTGTTCTTTCTTCTTCTTTTGCTTGAGACGTACTTCCCTCCTCTCTTTTATATATTCTCCATCTTTCTTCCACCATCAGCTCAATTGGAATGATCCCGGCAACCACTTGCGGTATGCACTGATCACTCTCAGCAACATTTTCCGTTGTACTCTCGTTAGTAGGAGTTTGTATCTTAAGGTGTTCATGATCCGTATAGGAGGATAGACTATACCACATTGTACAGCATCTCCCTCTTTTTTGCTCCTGGGCCTCTCACATTCGGTGTTATCCTGCTCAGAGCAGCAACTCTTTTCTCGGCTTTTTGGGCAGCAGTTTTCAGATGCTGTATGAAGCTACAGTTTTCGCCTATGGGGATTCTCAGATACACGAGACTTTTCTTCCTGGGTATTTCCACTCCTCCACATTCAAAACGGATTTCTTCCTTTCCTTTTTGCCCTTTAAAGATAACTGCTTCCGATTTCTGGGGTGCTAAGTCCAGTTCGTTCCTCTTCATCCAGGCATAAATTTGATGCGCAGCTTCGTCGCACTTCCATTTCAGTTGCTCCTTGGTCTTGGTGGTAGCGACGATTGCGAGGTCGTCAGCGTACGCGAGCAATTTAACACCCTCAGGTACTACTTGGTCAAGCACGTCGTCGTAGAGTACGTTCCACAGGGTAGGTCCTAGGACTACTTTTGCGCCAGTTCAATGAGAAAATCGTAACAAATGGATCACAATGTATTCCACTTCCCTATCCTAACTTTTTGAAAGCTATCTAATGTTGCAAACTGCTGATGGCACCATGTGTAACTTACCTCGTCGTACCATTTTACAATTGTTAGAGTTGTTGAATCTCACGAAAAACTAGTACAAATGAAGTTGAAACATTTTATTAACAAATAAGGTAGTCCATGAATACAGATCAAGAATAATTAGAAACTGAAGAGATATTTTGATTTATAACTAAAAACGATGAGTTTTTATCTATTTCAAAAGATGTCCACCATGCATTTCTTGACACATAAACAATTATTTACAAGTGTTCAGAAGTCCAAAACTATTAACTTTTTTGATAGAAAACCATTTATCAAACTTGTTCAGAATTCAACGTAGAATGTAAAAATGCAATGAAATATAGGGTGTCCCTTTTAAAAAAATTAACTTCCAAGTCACCGTGCTTATTTGAGACACTCTGTATAAATGAAACTCAAACCATTGAGGAGATCGAATGAAACCCTACAACTTATGTATTCAACATTTTTTTGTAATATGTAGAATAAAGAAGTTACAGGGGGAGCGACGGACTTTTGGTCCTCACTGTATATGTATGCCAAGAGCTTTCTTGATTAAATACCCACATACATACGAAAAAGCATTTTGAGTAGCAAGACTTTCTTTTTCATAATCACAGTGTGGAATTGAAATAGCTTCGATGGGATTAGTGGATGGTTGCTGATTATTACGAATTACTTTTTCAGGTTTCAAATTCATCAATTGTATATCCAAATCATCAGTGCAGTTCATAGAAGAAGAATGTAAAAAGTTTTGTGCAAAAAGCTTTTTAAACGCTCTCTGAAACTGAATGGGGGTAGGGTTCACAGAATTTCTTTCTTGATGTCTTATACTGCCAAATTATTTTCAACACAGTCTTGATTTAAACGTCTTGTTTTCAAGTATTTGAAATTTTTACATGATAAAATGTCCCAGATTTTTATGACCCCATTTATTGTTACAATCCAACATTTCATTGATGGAAATCTAGATGTAACATTTTTACCTGTCTTATCAAAAATTTTCAATTTTTAATGAGAGCTAACATTGGATGCAAGAAATTCAATTGAAAATTGTACCCTCATAAACGTTTTTGTATTGGTTTGAATTATTACGATCTGTGGAGTTTAATAAGTCAGAATGATTATCAAATTTTTGAATAATTTCTATGGTACATGCAGCTTCTGAAGGAAGAATTCCCAAAGCAATAGAGGTACTCATAGAACTTGCAACTGTACTGCTTAGAACTTGAGTTGCAAATTTCACACGCATTTTCTCAACGCTGCTTGGATATATATGTGAATGTGTCAGTTTTGGAGCACACTTGTAAAAATTTTTATTGTCTTCATGGTAAAAAGTCTCTACAAAAGACCAAGACGTTTTTTTATAGTCACCAAAACAGAAAACATTATTCATTAGAGCATTTCTTGTTGCTTTTATCAAATGACATGGGTCAAATATAAAAATATTCTTTTACCATCTACATAACATTCAGGTTCATCAGATCCAAGTAATCTACTTAATTCAACATGATCCCATGTCTGACACAAGACATTGTACATATAAACCTGTTTCAAACAATTTTGTTATGCATTCCTTTATGACATGAACAAGTTTTTCTGCTTCAAAACTGGTATGTACAAAGAAATAAGCTAGTGGCTGCTTCCAATTTGAATATAATCCTCTAGCCATAATTACAAGTACATTTTGTGCTGCCAATGCCTCTTTTTTTCCATTTCCTACATCACATAGGCCAACGATTTCATCACGCCCTGTCTCAAAATACAAATTACTCTTGAGGGACATCTCGTCAATGCATATACTACAATGTTTGTCCTCATCAAGCATTGTTTTTACCTCCAATTGAAGAGCTTCATATATTGGTCATTGTTTAGACCAGGCTTACATGACAAATGTTCAGTCATTTTTTGGAGGCTTCGTTTTGATGGCAAATACAGATTTTTTTCCATGAAAGCATAAGATCTAGGACCTAAAAAGTTCAATGACACAGCGAACTGTTTATATTCATTGGAATATATTCTACTCTTTTTTGTTTTATTCTTGAGTACTGACTGTGTTTCAACTATTTGTGCTAATGGCTTGTTCAAAACTCATCACGCATTTTATTGAAATCACATAGGCTATATTTCTTCTTCTCGGATTTCTTCTTCAATTTCACCGTTTGTTTATTAATCTTCAACCTCAGAGATTGAATTTTTCTGCACAACTTCTTTTTTCTTGGTGAGCTCGTACTTAACCTGGCCGTAGTTTGTGTCGACATGCTTGAGGATGATCTTAGAGTACATGGATTACTGGTTGATACCAGTAAACACAAAATGATCTCAGAGATGTTAATGGAATTCACATGTATGTACGTATGGACATCTCCAGAAGTTCTATTTCGGGCCCTTTTGGTCATTTTCTACTTCACATTCTGACGCGAAATGTAACTCTCTATTCCACATCAAAATTTGAGTCACATTGAGGTAACATTGTAATCACAATGTGAAGTTGGGAAAAGCTTCCACCATTTCTGAATGCGAGTTACTTTTTGACTCGTTGAATGAGTCATATTCTCATGTCAGGGAAGCCCTGAGAGAATTATTTTGTGCTTCTCAAGAAGGCTACATACACCTTTGATATGAGCTTTCAAGTGATCTACTCCGAAATGTGGTACTAGTTTTTTTAATAGAACATGTTTTGCTACCTACAAAAAGTTATCAGATCAAGGTGGGTAGATATATTTTTTATTAGAAAAATAAAAAACGAATTAGGAGCTTTCTGAATACTCTATTCAGAAATTTCGAGCTGATACTTCATTGTAACTCAAATAAAGTAATGTGAAGATGAAAAAATGTAAACCCCAACATAATTCATTTTTTTAAAAGGAGCATAAAATTTCAGAATAGACCACTCAAATAACTCCTAAATAACCTATAATTTTCCAAAAAATTATGATCGGTGCACCTTTGATCTGCAAATTTTTGTTAAACTAGCATGTTATATTTGAAATGAAAATGCAAACACAAAATTTCGGAATAGAGCACTCAAATAGTTCTAATCAGCTCTTAAATAACAATAACAAGAAAGTTCTGCTCACTTTGCTCTCTAGCTCTCTGGAGACATATACTATAGTAGGTTTCAGTAAGAATAAGATGGTGTAGAAAAAAAAACAAAATATAACTTGACAAAACTCTACATAAAAAAATAAATAAAAATTCCGGAAATTAATAGAAAAAAACCCAATATTAAACAAACATTAATATAATTTTAGGGCGCCAACGTTGCTTCCCGTTCTTTTCTATGCTTGGCATGGCGAAGCCAATCTCTGGTTAGAATTTCAAATTCCTTCAGTGTTGTGGGGTATCCTCCAGAAATTGCATTTGAAAATTGATGAAGAATAAATATGATTTTGTTCGTTGGTTCTTCAAGCTTCACTTGAACTTTAGATAAATTAAAGTCTGAAGATTTGAATCCTAAGAGAAATTAGTGGCACTGAAAAAAATCTAAACTAAAAATAAGCTAAAGATTTGAGTAAGAAAATTTAAATAAGTCAAGAAACTGAAAAGAAAAAGTCAAGTGAATTAGAAAGAATTGAAGTAGAAAAATAATAGAAAGAAGGATTTTAGAATTTTGTCATGACGTTTCGACTGTGTGTATTTACAGGCGAGTTATTTGAATTTTCAGATTTTTTCGTGGTAAAACTTGGTTTGAAATCAGTCCTTCTATTATTCTCTACTTCAATTTATTTCTAACTGACTTAATTTCTTCTTTTCAGTTTCTCAACTTATTTGAATTTTCTTACACAAATCCTTATACTTTAGCGTATTTTTTTCAGATTTATTCCAGTATCACTAATTTCTCATAGGATTCAAATCTTCATACTTTCAGACAATGGAACTCCGAAACTCCACTTTAGAGGTAAGAATATACCTCAAATCCAACATATGTCATTTTTGGTCTGTAGTGGAGATGAAAATATTAGCTCAATGTCGTTTAATTCAATTAACTTCAGAAATTCTGAAAAAAGGTATGTTGAATTGAGGGAGAATTTAGTAGCGTCCAGACAGTTAATTAAAGTTTTCCCTGATTTATATGTAACAGACTATTCTCTTAAAGTTCTTCAAAAAAATTCTTGTTGATCTTTGTTTATCGTCATCCAAATGATTCTAGATTGTTAATGAATCATATGTTTGATTCATAAAATACAAGAGCACGATTCTTAGGAAAACCTGAGTTAAAATAACTTCTAAAAAACAATAAAATGATAATAATAAATATATCTAGAAGTTGGTTTGTTTGTTATCCCACCACACTACCACCAATCTACGAATAAAATTTGGCATATATATACTATACTTTATATACTATATATATAAAAAAGTGCTAAAAAAAAAATAAAACAAGCTTTGTGAGTTCAACAATATACCAAAAAGCTGCACAAGCCATATTTCATAAAAGTTGTGCAGGGCCCTTTTCATCAAATGACATCCAATTCAATTTATACTTTTTGTGTTCATAAAATTTTTTGAATGCTTTATATGATGAAATATACATATTATATAATAAATTTGATTTACATTCTACGCATAACCTGTTGCAAACATATTGTTATCATATTTTAATTACAAAAGGTAATTTTTTTAGAATCAAGCGATGTAAAAAAATTGATAGCTGGTAGATGTATCCTTTCAAGATGAAAAACTCACCAATTTTTTTTTTCTGATCCTCATCATACAATTGTTTGTCAAATTCCTTCACGGAGTCAATAGTCTGAAAGAGAAATTTATTTCGAAATTCGTTGTGGAGAGGCTCATTCCTTTCGTGTTGATTTTTCATGGACTCTATCTCCACCAGAATCCTCCGAACAAGACCTGTTAGCTTATCAATTTTCCTTTCCAAAGTCGATAGGTTCTCTGAAACCAAAGTTTTTTATATTTTCCTTCCATTTTTTGTGCCTTCTGAAATAAAAAATTGTCGAATAATATTACCATTGTATTCTACTGGGGCCTGAACTGGCCTATGTTGAACTAATGGGCGATGCCATGGGTCATGTATGTTCTCTATAAAATAAAATTTAATTATGAACAATGTGTATATTTCTGCATTGAAAGTGTTTTTTATTTATTAGTAAAAAACAAACAGCATTGCGCCGTTTGTCTGTTGGAAATGTTCTTAAGAATATGATTTACCATTGTATTCCAAGGGGACCTGATGGTCTGTTCTATGTGTATAATTATTATTATATATTAATTACAATTGTAAACATGAGATGGATTTTCAATTAATTGAAAAGTGATCAGCCTTGTGCCTTCTGCCTGTCAAAAAATAACTTATACATTCCTCTATAATTTGATCCACCAAATGAAAATGAAGTTTATTAATCAACGATTAAATTTGAATGCTATCAAATTTGTTAAATCATGAAGTACTTTCAAATTCATTACTGGAAGATCAAATATATTTTATTTCGGGATACTGATAGTTTGCTTTTTGAATTTATTTAAAGTACAAATGCAATTTTCATTGCAAATATGCGGTTTCTTCATGACTTTCTCTAATTCAAAAAATGAAGATTTATGTTATGTATAATATATATTCCCACAAACTGATTTCCATATCAAAAATAAATCTTCCGGAAAGGTTCATACTGATATTCACATAGGTTTTTTATTTATAATAATGCGAATCACTTCTTCATCTTTGAGACATGAAAATGAGATTTAAAACGACTGACATTTTCCATTCAGGAATGAATGTGCTTGAGAAGTCAGAGAGATTAACAAATCCACATTCATATCCGTCTCACATCAACCGAAATGAGAAGAGTATTGTGGGTAACCACACTATTCAGGTGCACCCGGAGGACGTAGGTGTAAAAACAGAAAAGTCTGG
This sequence comes from Plagiodera versicolora, assembly GCA_037013635.1. Taxonomy (NCBI): domain Eukaryota; kingdom Metazoa; phylum Arthropoda; class Insecta; order Coleoptera; family Chrysomelidae; genus Plagiodera; species Plagiodera versicolora. Next base: position 830,567 of record CM072991.1, on the reverse strand, counting down.
TACTCCTGCGTCATTTCCGAAAAAGCACGTTCTGTTTTGTTGCTAGTAGGTGGCACTTGTACCAAACATCTGTATTCCACTGTCAGACGCTACATTGGTAGCGTTCTTAAGTGAGCCGATTCGTGGGTGGTTTGTCTGCTGGCCTAGTGCAACTGATGAGGCTTGGCGAGCCGAAACAGATCTGTATTGCACCGGTAGACATTCCACACACGAATCGAGATTAACCTACAACCCTTTAGTATTGTTAACCTCTCGTCTCAAGGGCATCGCTTGTCGGTTACTGCGACGTATTATTGTGATTCACTTTTGTAACATTAAATGACATGAATGCGACATTTCAGGGATGTCTGTGTTAACTGGGAACCTACGTGAATCGTCTAGAGGCTCAGATGATTCGGATATGGGACGTTTCTCTCCCATATACAGTGTGGAACAGCCAAATGGAATAAATTCGATAACGAATGAATGAGTGAGTGTTGGGAAAATGCTTGGACACGTCGAATTGTATGTTTAAAGTATATCCCTTTGCGGCCGGAATTAATTTCTTTCCGATATTCAAATATTTTTTGCATCATTGAAGAAAACAGGTTTGTTTGTATAGGAAAAATGCGAAAAAATAATTTTCAAACATCTATTAACATTTTTAAAATGTGGTCACCTGGTGAAGCCACTTGGAACATAAAACGAAAATTAAATGAAATAGTAGTTCTAAAAATTCATCAAAAAACAGTTGAAAAGTATCATTTTGTATAAAACACGACTTTAGTTCCTATGATAAGCTGCAAAACAATTTCGCACATGAGACAGGCATAAGCCCACGTTACATGTAGAGCATTTCCAAAGTGTTCTTCGAGGATTTTTTGCGGTACTGCAATGTGCGCATCGAAGAGAAGTGGTCCTTTCTGGCATATGAGCGCATTTATCGAATCTTTTTTCGGGCGGAACATATATTTTGAATCTATTGGGTTTCGGAAAAAAATTGCGACCACGTGACGGTGTTACGGGATCTGATCCTATTAGTCCGTATACTAGTTTCAGCCTCATTTCTTTGAGTGTCGAATTTGACGACTTTTCTCGGAACAGCATGAAAGTATTCACGACGCAAGCATCTACAAAATACCAAAAATACGATGCCACCATTTCTTCGATTTGCGATCTATTTCGTATAATGTCTTATACATGTCGAAAAGGTTAACGAAACCCATATGTTGATTATAATCTTTCACCAATATGGGACAATTCACCTCTTCAATTTCCCCATTCTTTTGTCTTCTGTTGATAGTCTCACATACGCGTGGATTGTGAAAATTACTGATGAAATGGACAGTTGTCCATCCATTTGAGGCTAACCAAACCATTAGTCCCAATACGGTAATCATAATCACCTCTTCTGAATTCTTTGTCTTCTTTCAAGGAGGGAATGAATTTGTGCCTTCTTTTTGCGGTTCCACAAGCATAAATTTTATCTTTCAACAAATCAGTCTGCAATTCAACCGAATTGAAAGAATTGTCAAAATAGACATGATGATTTTTTCCAATCAATGGCATGGTAAGGTTCTGGACAACTCTCTTTCCTAATTTCTTTTCCACAGAGGCATCGGAAATTTTGCCTGTATATAGTTGAAATTGGCACATATAACCACTTGAATCTGCGCGAACCCACATTTTGTAGCCTCTTTTCACCGGTTTCATTGGCATATATTGGCGCAATGAACTTCGCCCTTTGAACCGTATCATCGATTCGTCAATGGCCTGTTCTTTGTGTGGACGCATTGATTCTAAGAATGTCTTCGATAAGGTCTCAATCAATGGTCGTATTTTATACAATTTATCGAAATTGGGCTCTCCTCTTTTTGGTTGTAATGTATTATCACTAAGATGCAGATTTCCAAGAAGCCATGAGAAACGATCTCGAGACATGGAAGAACTTATGAATTCATCTCGCAAAGACAAATTTGACGACCAGTAATCTCGATAGCTTGGTAGGTGTTTTATTCCCATCAGTATGTTGATAGCAAGAAAATGTTTCATTTCTTCGCTATTTGTTGGTGGCATTGCTTGACGTTTTGCAAATGTTCTTTGGGTGTAATACAAATTTGTATGGAATACAAGATGATCAATCAACTCATCCGGAAAAAGTTGCAAAAATATGTCTACCGGTGTGTCAACATCTTGTGGAATAACTGGTCCCACATCTTCCATAAAGGGATTCACGTTCGTACAATATTGAGGATCTTTTGTCCATGTTACATTATAATCCTTGGGTGATTTGCTGGGCGATTGCACAAAGCTTGAAAGTAGAATTTCATCGTCACTGTCCCAGGAGATATCATGTTGTGTGTTAGGAACAGAATCGTTCGGAAATCCGACCAGGTCAATATTTTGTTGGAAATTTTCAAATTCCTCGCCATTGTCGTCGTAATCACTTGCGTTAGAATCGTTATCTGAAGGTATTGAAGCCAGGTCTCCAACATCCATATCGTCTAGGAATTTTTGAAATTCTTTAGGGTCCATTTTCTCCAACTCAGCGAAAGAATAAAAAATATCTGAAAGAAAATAACTATTCTAAACAAATGGGCAATAGTTGAATTATGAAAATTTGTGTATGTATATATCTAAGTGGTTTCACTATGAAACCATGGCTTTATTTTAACTACTGCAACTTTTTTTCAAAATATAACCCATTCCACTTTGTGATATGATGAATTTTAACCATTATACCAACCAATTTTGAATATACTTGCCATAATGAATAATTCGACACTTATCGCACTCCAAAACACGTGCTGCACAATCACTACAATCTTTTTCGGTGCGCGGGAACGTAATAGTGCTCAGAAAAATTCGATGAGTGAGATAGGTCGTTGCAATATTTTTTTTAGGTTAAATATGATCATAGGCAACACAACATGCACTACCGTATTTGTTTCAAACCACATGGATTTCAAGGATGACAAAATATATATGGTGGTATTGAGGCATAGCCAGTCGGCCGGAAAGGGATATTCCAATCCAAGATTCAGTAAATGTACACAAACGCACGTAAACGTAACTTTTGAACAGGGCCGCAATGAGGACAAAATGTTATTGCAATGATATGAATTTGCAATACCTTAATACCAAAAAAAATTTGAAGGAAATATATTAACAATATCAAAGAAGGTGACGCAAAAGTACGTATATAAATAATCTAATGGTTACTGTTGCCATTCTAGTTCGTCAGAAGATGTGTCACTATCATTCACATTTATTACAAATTGCTCAATTTGTTGCTCCATAATATAGTCTAATTTCCACATTTTATGCTCCACTTTTTGTTGCACGTGATGAATGCATTTTTCCACTTTTCGGACGTGATGATAGCTATTGCATTATGGAAGATGTTTTTCATGTCAGAAAATAAATGAATTAATATGCTCCGCAACAAAATTTGTTATGTCAGCCCAAATTGACTCAATGGGATTAAGTTCGCAGTGATATGGTGGTAACCTTAAAACAATTTTATTTTGAGCTTTAGCCATTTCATTGATGATATATTTATCATATTTTTTTCTGTGCTCCTTAACTATCGCCAAAAGTTGCACTTTAAGTAATTTTTCATCAAATCGGATACTCTTAGAACGCAGCCAGTCTTGAATATCTGATTTCCTGGATGCAGTAGTTGGAATTTTTTCCAGTTTCCTAGAATGATACGGGGCATTGTCCAATACAACAATACAGTTATCTTTAAGTTTCGGCAAAATATTCTTTTCTTTCCAAAAGATTTTCCATCCATTTCCTCGTGGTAATCTCCGGTTTTTTTGGATTCAAAAGCCCACAGCGCCTCTGGAACAAATCCGTCATCACTTCCAATGTGGCAAACATCAGCCTTATTTCTTAACCTCAAAGCATTTTTTATGCTGCAGTATATACCCAGACAAATTTACCAGCTCAATATGGCAGCCATCATAATAATGCCGTGCAACGAAAAGCCTGAATATCAACTGTTTCAAATGTCCCGATACAATGTAATTTCATTTATTTCAAGTATTATGCAATCAGCCGAATAGATACCAAAATTGTAAAATATACATTTACCGAGAGTAAATGAATGTAAATAATATAATAAGTAGATACTACTATAATTTACCTGAAGGATTTTTCAATCCTGCTGAAAGTCCATCTAGAAGTGCCCGTCTTGAGGAAGTGACAGAATTATCAACCCAAATTTTTGATTTGGTATGTCCGGCATTTACCCAAGTCTCGTCTACAAAATAAATCTTTCTATTTTCATTCCTGTAGGATTTTATTTTTTGTAAATACTCTCTTCTCCATAGCACTATTTCATCCCTGTCTATAAGCAAGCTATTTCTTCCTCGTTTTTGATATTTGAAATTTAATGTTTTCAATAATCTATACAATGTGGTACGTTTGAAACTTGGCAGGTCTGGAGCGTTATTTATGTCTTTAAGTACCTTATCAAGAGTGGGTAGTTCGTTTCTAAAGAAATATTGATGCACTATTCTTCTGATTGCATTTTTATGAAAGTCATCCACCGAATCTACAATTTTTTCACGATTTTTGTTGGTTTTTGGCACCGAAAATGTATGGTTAGTGGTATATTCTCTGATAATTTTGTAAACGCTGCGACCACATACTTCTGTTTTATTTGCCACTTTGTTTACAATTTCATCTTTGAGTGATGTTGGATTTTCTTGAGTCTCATGCTTATAGACGTTCAAAATCATTTCCTTGGTTTTTATGTCGAAATGGGACGTTTTCGACCTTTTCCTAGAAGGAGACAAACACATTTCTGTAGACTCATCAGTTGTATCCGTGCTAGACATGTTCAAGTGTCATGGATATATTTTTTGATATACTGAACAAGTATTTAAACAATACACTAAAAGAATCGGTATATGTCCGAGGAGCAAGCACACTATTATAATAATATTCTTCGAAATAAAACACAATATTCAAACTACAAGATATTTTCAATTGCAATTCAAGCAACACATCTAACGACGATGCACTTCGAACTGAATCTGAGTACGCACCTGCATCAAAACAACGAAGAGCTACTGTAGCAGTTTATGGTCGTTTGATCATTGCAGATTCCGGCAAGGGACGAGTCGATCACGCGCTGATCATTGTTTATATGCACTGAATCTTGGATTGGAATATACTTATATACTTGAAGGGCACAGGAATAAAAGGGGCTCATCGACATAATATAATATAATAATCTGTTTATTTAGCTATAACACTAATTACATGTCGATTTACAATTTTTTGTCATTTACATTACAATTAATACATCACAATTATAAATTTTAGGATATAACACATTACAACAATAATATCAACCAAACAAGACAAAATAGAGACAAACAGTTTGTCAACTGACCATCACCATTGCTGGGAGTAGCATCGATGCATCAAGTATCTCTTCAACCTAGTTTTGAATATATATACTGAATCAGTACATCTAATGTCGTTTGGTAATTCATTATTATGAATGAGGCCTTTGAAGAATGCCGAGTTTTGCGTTGCACTTTTAGAAACAGAACTAACATAGAAGTTGTTTCTGTTTCTAGTTGGGTAGCTATGAACATTGTAATTAAGCTTTTGTTGTAAGTAGGGAGGTGATAAACCTGTTTTCATTTTATGCACAAATATCATGGCATTATATAAAAGACATTCCTTGACTGGTAACCACTGTAATGCTAGTTGCATGTCCAGGATGGGAGTATACTTAGTGCAGGACAATAGTATTCTCATTGCCCTATTTTGCATTTTTTGCAATCTGGAGATTTCATTTTGATTCAGCAAGAACAGTACTGTCGAGCAGTAGTTGAAGTGTGGCAGGATTATAGTGTTGAAGATTACTTTTTTAGTCCATTTTGATAATCCATAGGAACACCTAAATAGGTAATTGAGCTTGTATGATATAATCTTAATGATATAGTTTGCATGATCTTTGAATTTTAACTGCCGGTCTATGATTACACCTAGATATTTGAATTTATCTACCATATTTATTTCATTCATACCTATTTGCATAGTGTAGTTTTTATTGACAAATTGTGAATGAATAGGACTATTTCCAATAACCATATATTTTGTTTTATTCTAGTTCACCTTCAATAGGTTACTAGAGCACCACTCATTCACGTTTTTCAATGTGTCATTGACAGTTTCAACCAGGAATTCAGTGTCTTTCGATGAAAAGTATATAAGTGTATCATCAGCAAATATATGAATAGTACACTGACTTCTGACATCGACAATGTCATTTATATAAATGATAAAAAAGAGTGGGCCCAATACACTTTCTTGTGGTACGCCTCTATCACAAATTGTTTCGTCAGATATGCTGCCGTTCAGCTTCAGTTTCTGTTTCCTATTCGTCAGGTAGTCTATGCACCATTTTAAGGCCATTCCCATAATTCCTACATTTTGTAACTTCTTTATCAGTATATTTCGATCCACTGTTTCGAAAGCCCTCTGTAAATCAACGAAAACTGCCAGAGTTGTAATATTTTTATCTAATTGGATCTTCCAGTCATCTAGCACGCATTGGATGGCAGTTTCACAGCTATGCTTTCCCCTGAACCCTGATTGATTTCTAGTAATAACTTGATTTTGCTCTAGGAAACTTACAATCTGTTCATATACAATCTTTTCAATAATCTTATCTATTGCGGTAAGTACATTGATAGGCCTAAGATCACTAGCCTTTTTTGAATTATTAACTTTAGGCACTGGCACAATTGTTGCTATTTTAAGATCATCAGGCATTTTAGCAGTTTCCAATGATGTATTTATAAGATTCAAAAGTGGGTCACATATATTATTGAAGCAGCATTTCATAATATTTATATCGATGCTATCAGGGCTGCTTTTATTAGGAAGTGAGAAAACGATTTCTTTAAGTGATTCCATGTTAGTTAGTTGAAAACCGTAAATGCAGTTTTCATTTCGTTTTTCTACAATGTTATGGTGTATTCCTATATCTATTGTATCAATTATTTTTTGTATACTATTTACATAGAAGTTGTTAAGAGTATTGGGCAGTCGATCAGTGTCATTGATCACAACGTTGTCTTCGAATTCTAATTCCAAAATACTACTCAATTTAGTGTTTTTAGGTAACATACACTCTAAATTTTTCCACATTTCTCTTGAATTCCCTTTGGAATTCTGTATTTTTTGTTCCATATACTTGCTCTTTTCATTTCTAATTGACTTAACAGCACTATTTCGTTTTTGTTCATAGTCATTCCAATTTTCTTCAGTCTTATTTTGCGAGTACTTTTTATAACTCAGATCCCTACTATTTGTTGCTTCTTTCGCCTTTTCATTCCACCATACTTTGTATTTGGGTAAGATTTTCATTTCCTTTTTCGGTGCTACCGAATCTAATATCTCTAAGATCGTCATAATAAAGTGAACATATTTTTGGTTGATATCAGTTATCTTGAAATTCCACGATACTGTAGCTAATCTGGCATTTATTAAGTCATAATCAATTTGTCTACCTCTACTTATTATATTAATTGTGGAGCAAGGTTTATTGAAATTACCCATCACTTGTACTAAAATCATAAAATGATCACTTACTCTTGGAGTTTCAATGATATCAGTATGAATATTATCTTCATTTGTTAATATCAAATCAATCATAGTACCACCTCCATTCTTGTTAGGCCTTGTGTATTCATTTACAATATTTTTTAAACCATTTTCAGCGCAAATGTTTCTTAATTTATTACTATAGGTTTCTGTCACTAGCAAATCCACATTGAAATCCCCAGCAACTATGACGGTCGAATTGACATCTCATAAGTTATCTTCAGCCCACATATTGAAGTATTCAGTAAACATTGCACAGCTACTGCTTGGTGATCTATATAAGAACCATTTGTAGCACAAAAACAATCTAACTGAGGCAATCCACAACATTTTCTGCACACAATACTTTTGGAAAACTACAACGTTTATTCCTTTTTTAACATAAATTATGACTCCTCCTGTATGCCTACTATCACTATCACATCTATTAGTTTCATATCCCTCTATTTCTATTTCTGAATCATATATTTCGCTTGTTACATGAGTCTCTGATACACAAATTACATACGGGTTACACCAACACATATCTAGATATTTCTTCAAAATGGGATAGTAAGCTTTCTGCATTCAAGTAAAGCACCGTACTTTTAGAATTATTCGAACTATTTGTACTTTTTGTTCCACTTTTTATCCTATGGCCTCTAAATGAGACCGATTTTGAAAATTTTGACAGTTTTCTAAATTATTTTCTGTCAACGGGACAGTTATTAGGTTTTTTTTGTATTGAAATTACTGAACTGCATCAGGCAGACTATATCATTAGCCAGTTTTGTTTTAGTCAACATCCTTCCTCCATCACTATTGATATCTATGCTCATAACAGTGTTGGGTGAAAGTCTGTTTAACTTATTGGCATATTCACTTAACTTTCCATTGAATTTATAAATTAAGTTGTTTATATGCGCATTATTACCCGCCAAATAAGGTACTGATACTAAGATTATGTTGGTATGGGTGCAAAACCTGACATAACTATTGATATTTTTAAGCATTGGATATGCATGGTTATATTTAAAATCATTTTGTCCAGCTATAATTACTATATAATCATTACTAGTAAAACCTGGGCTCAGTTTTTCAACATTCTCCACAATTCTATTATATTGCGCATGTGGGTAGATGATTGTCTGAACACCTTTCCCCAATTTAGAAATTAATATTTTTCCCAAATTATGTCCATTTTGGTCAGCTAACAATAACACTTTTCAACATTTATTCGTATCCCACCTGTCCGTTACCTTATTGATACTTATACTTTTGTTATGCTCACTTATCTTTGTTTTTAACATCGACAGTTCCTTTCTATAGGTTTCATTGTCCTCTTCAATGGTTCGTAGTGAAGCTATCATGCCCCGTTGAATTTCCAATAATTCCATTTCTCCCTGTTTCATCCTAGCACCTTCCTCTTCATAAATTTCTATTCTATCCAACAGTTCTTGATTCACAATTTTCATGTCATTTATAATTTTTTCTGAGTTATTTATTTTTATTTTTTCTTCTTGTATTTTAGTTTCAAAATTTCTTTCCATTTCTGCTATTTCTCCGCCATTATTGGCATTCATATTGTCAATTATATCATCCTTCTCAGCTAGTTTGCGGTCAAACTCTTTTATTCTTTTCTGAAAGTCTTCCTGTATATCCATCAACTTACTTTTCTCATTGTGGCATTCATCTGAGCATAAGATTTTAAATCCGTCCAGATGTTGAACATTTTTATATCTTACCAGACAACTAGGATGGAAAACGCTCAGACATGCTATGCACACGTAATTGGTGAAAGATTTTTGTTGACAACACTTGAAAGTTTTATTCATAATTGTACAATTATTCTTCGTTGAATATTATTTGATACGCCACTGGTTTCTGGTTTTGGAGTGGACGGTTTTACTTATCTGCAAATACTCCTCACACTTTTTGCTAGCACAGTTTTTCCATGGAATACACGATCAACAAAATGTGCATTTCTTCGCATATAAACAAATCCTTACAGTTCTCATAAGAACAAAATACACTATGCGAAACTAGACATTGAACGACACACGACAGTATAAATTTTATAATTTTTGATATATAATGTCTGGAAAAATTCAGACCAGTAGAACGCACAGGTGAACACGCTGAACATCGGTTCATTTGTATTGACATGAGTCAAGTTTCGAGAAAAATCGAAACTAAGTATTAATTCCTGTATATTAGCTTGAAAAGTCTAATACTATTTTGCTTGCAATTTCATATTTGTACCTATATATGTAGTGAATCTGATATATTTTGCATATTGTGGAACTCTGGGAAATAATTGAAGCATTTTACCATTGAAAACTCAAAATGTTCAACGAAAGAAAGGGCTCATTGCAGCAATGAGGGGGGGGGGAGACAATAAGTTTGAATTTTTCAGGAAATGTAGAATGAAAATAGGGATCATTGATGTTAGCCAGGTTGTTTCCTTTTAGAAAAAAAAAATCATTTTCTTAAGCAAAGGTTGTATTTTTACATGAACTCGTGAAAACTAAAACTAGGTATTCTTAATATTATTGAAGTACTCCGCAGCTGCCGGCGAACAAAACTTCTTCAAGGCTTGCAAGTCTTTGAATTTTTTGGCAGAAATCGGCAAGGCATCTTCATACGCAAGTCCTGGCAGAATAAATTCTTTCTCCTGCAAGTTGACATGACTACTTTTTTCTTCCGGCAATTGAAACTTTTTCCCAGATTCCATTGTATGTTGAACGATACAAAACCTTGGTGTCCGAATTCGTTATTTTTAATTCCTTTATTGGACGTGATGGAAATGTCGATTTCTTAGCATAGATCGTCTCTAAATGTGTCGTCCAGTTTCGAAAAAATTAACAATCAACTTTCACAACGTCGAAAGGCATTGGATTTTGACGGGCATCTTTGAATACTTGCAGCCAGTCGTCAGCAAGTTCAGTCCTTGTGGCAGTTTTTACCAGCCCCATATTTTTATCGCACTATAAGTATGAGTGGCCCCTTACAGGAAATGTCATCTTTATGGATTCCAATTTTTTCTCTACGTGTACCAAGTGGTGCAAGAACCTGAACATCGTGAAGTTCTTATTTTCGCCACCACAAGAGTCACAAAATATTTCTAGGTGTTTTGTGCCCTATTCCATGAAGTTGTAGATGAAGTGGTGGAGCAGAGAACAAACGTTGTCACTACCTTTCTTTCCCTCGGTTTCTGGGTACAAGTAGAATATGCTTCTTGATGACCCTAAGACATGGATATTGAAGGCGTATTCAGAGAGCTGTCGTTTGTAATATGCGTCATATGTTCGAATATTAGGTACTGGAAGATTTTTTCCATAGTCTAGACAAACAGCTTCAGTTTCATTTGCCCTATTCCTACTGTAAATCCGGGCAATTCGTTTCCTGTCATAAAAAGTGGATGCTTGCAGTTTATGCAACTTATTCTTGGTCTGCAGTTGGAAAATGTCACGATCTAGTGATGCTATACGAATGGGGTCATTGTACATTTTTTTTCGCTTTCTGAAGATTTACTTTTCGCCGCGAATTCGTCACAGGCACTGCAGGGATCTGTGCGCGGATAGCCAAATGAAATATTGAAATCCTTGCAGAATATAGTCGTGTACGATTCATATGACACGGAGATGCCTTCATTTTCCTCTAGAAACATAGCGTGCATTTTCTTTACGTTTAATTCTTCCGGGAGGTACAACTTCGCAGAGTCGTAAAGCTGGAAACATAAACTCCGTTGCCGTACCTACAGTTGACGTTGCAGTTACTGTTTCGAGATGAATGATGTCAAAAATGTACTACTGTTCATAAACTTCACAACTAACGCAATTGCCGTTAGGGTTGCCGCCGGAGAGATTCATCTTTCATCTACGGCTGCTACGGATAACCAATCGCAGGCGAGCTGAGTGACAGCTGACAGCTGATTCGTCACTTATTGTATGATTCTATAATTTTATGTTATAAAGACAGTCATATCGTGTGGCAGTTTGTAGCTTTTCACTGTTTCTTGAGTGTATATAGTTTGTTTACTTTTTTCCCAAAATGAATATCAATTGAATACAAATTTCCTCATTAGTATCAGATATAATAGGAATAAATAAAACATCTCACTACAATGAAATCGCTAGCCTTTGTTAGGAACAGATCCCATCACTTCTAGGAGCTTTTGATATAAGTGGCTTCAGTAATTCATGTAATTCATCAAAGGCCTGCCCAGTCATTCTAGTCAATTTGAAGAATTGCTCTGGATCACATTCATTCATCCTCAAATACTACATGTAGGCATTGTTGTTCTTTCGATTTCGGTTAAGTGGCCGACATTCATAACGCCTGAAAAGCTTTCGCCTCTCTAGTTTTTTCAATGCTACTGCACATAAGATAAGTCCCAAAGAACCCAACAACATTTTTTCATTCATCTTGGAATATTGGATTTGTGATTTTAGAATATTGGTATATACAACACAACAAGAATTATTCTGAAAAACGTGAATAAATACTATCCTATCACACATGCGCTGGCAGAGCAGCGATAAGTTTATGTATTGGCCACAACTGTAACTGGAACGGCAACGTCAACTGCAGGTGCGGCAACGGAGTTTATGTTTCCACCTTAAAGGCTGTAGTGGCTGAGACGTCCTGAAAAATTAAAAAAAAAATACTTAATAGTTGTCGGAATATTCAGAGAGCTTAAAATACTCCCCTCCCCCCTTTTACAAAACGATTCTTTCCTCCATACGCCGCACATATCACAATCTTATGTCATGGATAATTTTAAAATAAAAATTTTGGCTTCTGTACAAACCTTTAAAGGAATTGATGTGTTCTCGGATCCTACTTTTAATTTCGTCATCTAGCTTCAAGTGCTTTCCATGTTTCCCTCTTTTATCCGTGGGAGCAAGTCCAGTTGTGATTTTCTGGCAACACCGCATCCTACAAGCACATGGCGGTCCCTGTTCATGACTCGATAAGTTTATTTTCTTCGTTACTTGTGCAACGCGTCCGTCTGACTTCCTCTTTTTGTTTTTTTTTTTTTGATAAACACTTCCTCATTCAGGTCACTACTGTTTTCATCCATTTCGAAATAAACGAACTCACTGAGACTAATATTTCCACGCAAAACTTAACGTACTCCAATGAACGCGTAAGGACGACTAGCGAACTAACACTAAAATGGCCGACAATGGTTCCGTTCTTTTTCTGTTCGCGCGCAATGTGAACCTTTTAGTGTGGTTTATCACGCAATGTGCTCCTTTTAAGCTAGTTTCAGTTGCAATCAGCCCCTTTCATGCGTGTATGGTTTTAATTTGAATGGGAATATTGAGCAATGAGGTCCTTTTATGTAGTTTTGGATTGGCCCATATTGTTGGCCATAAAATTTGCTATACAATGCAACTTCAGGTCCCAAAATTTCAAAAATGTCGATGAGCCCCTTTTATTCCTGTACTCTTCACTTATATAGGGTTTGTCATGTGAAAGTAGCCGATACCAACTTCCTTCTTTTAAATACAACCCCCTGTATATTATGAATTTTTTGGATTCTTTAGAAAATTCTACACATGATTAATGTACAATATCCCATACCTATCTTCAACTGTTTCGGAAATATTAAGTGTTTTCAGATGTATTACAAAAATCAACATTAAAAGAAGAACATTATTTCATTTCACAAATGATGATGTTTTATACGAAAATAAACATAACTGTTTTTGTATTTTTTTATTTCATATCATTAAAAAGAACCGAAACAGTACGATACTAAAGGGCAGCAGGTTCAATATATGTCCTGAAAACACAAAATATATAGTTGCAAAATACAAAAATACATAAAAATAATCAGGTCGTTGGCTTCGTGTTCATCGCTGGATATCTTCCGCAGGTGGTATTGTCTCCATTGTTTAGTTTTCCAGGGTGGTTTTTCCGTCTTTCTCACTAGTCAAACTAGTACATTCACTCACTGATCGCGGCGGAAAATCCTGGGACTCATCTATTTCGGAGATCCCGGTTTTCAGTCAGATTTGGTTGGGATTTCTTTCTGTTTTTCCACAATAAAAACGGAAGCAGCTTTCTTGTCGGAAGGTTTGGACTGGGGAAGTGTTTCCAAAATCGTTGATATGTTAAAATCGGGTGAACTGACTATTGACCTAAGAATAATTCATTGTTACCAAAGTATGCAACCAATTGTTCGTAATCTACAGGACTTTCTCCAAAGTTGGTAGAGTATTTATTGGCCGAAATTCGCTTGCTTCAATTGTATACTAACCTTTGGTATAGGAGTAACGGAAGTTATCTTCAGTTGATATGGAAATATTCCTTTATCCAGAGATGTATTTACCACATGCCCAAATACCTCAAAAGTCTCTTTAAAAAATTTGCTATTCAGTACTTCAGACTTGTTTTTATTATCTAATGAATGAATAATCTTTTGCAGTTCAATCATGATTAACAGTTTGAATTTGGAAAAAGAACTGTTTATTACGGAATAATCTGTGGATGACCATTCCTCATATTGTGGGATCCTATTAGAAATATTTGAAACACTATTAACAAAGTTACTATCAGAATTCTCAGCTATCTCATGTTCATTTCCACTTATTGCTATTGAATCGTTCTCACGAAAGATGATTTTATTAATTTCATTATTGTTAACCGGATTTATTATTGACTTAAGATGTTTCCACATTTGTCTTGGATTATTACGTTTTGCGTCAATTTGCTGTTCATAAATAGTTATTTATGCAACAAGTGCAAACAATTTTTGCACGAGTTGCATACAACATTTTTTTTACGTTCATGCAAAAAGCAAAAAATGATTAATGAGGTGCGGCACTAGGTATAGGAAAATGGAAAGCGCAACTTGAATACTTCATTAATAATATCGATCTGCATTGAAACAGGAACTAACCCTAACAACACAAGTGCGTCCCTGGGATATCCTAGGGAGGTCCCACATTTATTGGAAGGACGTCCCTGGGACAGCCTTTGTCGGGACACGGGACGTACCTGGGATGGTCTAGGGACATCCCTCGGCGGCAAAAAAGGGGCTCCCTGGGATGTCCCGTCGGTACGTTCTAAGGATTTACCTGGTACTCCCAACAACATCCTGAAAGATGGCTTAACCGGTACCGTCCCTAGTACGTTCTAAGTATGGTTTCTATTTATTGAGGAAATCCGTGGAGAACTAGGGAAATAAAATTCCAGTTTCGAAAATAATATGATATAACTTGAAAAATAAAATGTAGAGATAAGAAAATACAAAATAAATATCAGTCTCAGATCTTTTCAATGAAATAAAATATGTAAGAAACTATCTTGATTTAAATAACAAAGGGTCATTTTTACATACTAAAAATAATAATAACAAAAAACAATATAAAGTACATTCAGAGATCATTTCAATACATGAAATATATTCGAAGGAAATAAAAATATCTTGATTTAAAAATAAGGGTCATTTTTACATACTAAAAATAATAACAAAAAACAATATAAGGTACATTCTGAGATCATTTCAATGCATGAAATATATTCAAAGGAAATAACAATAATATCTTGATATAAATAACAAAGGGTAATTTTTACATACTGAAAATAATAATAACAAAAACAATATAAGGTACATTCTGAGATCATTTCAATGTATGAAATGAATGGAATATATTCATATAAAATAAAAATATCTTGATTTAAAGAAACAAAGGTCATTTCCATATATTGAAATAAAAATGATATATTCGAACCGAGATCTTTTTCAAAAAATAAATTTTATGAGTCTTTGTGGTTGACGTCTTGGATTGACTCCTTTCCTTCCCTCTCCTGAAGAACTTTTGGATAGCATCTTCTATTTGTTTATGACTTCCAATTCCTGTTTAAGCTCCTATAAAAAATTCATTTGTTAGATGATGAATTCAATTAGGTGGTCATGTTATATGAACACAAAATTGAAGAGCTTAGTGGATGAAGATGTTATGAGACAATTAAGTGAAATCGAGATAATCAGCTGTAAAGTTTTTAACTTGCTCTTTTTCTCTATATACATAACAACTTCATCCACTGAAAATAGCTTTATTTGAAAGGTTAGCGAAAAGAGGAAACATGCTATGTTCAAAGGAGAGCATAACATGTTGATCCACATGAAAATCTCGATTTCCTCAAAAATGTCACTTAACATGTTCATCCACTAAGCTCTTCAATTAAGTGCAATGAATCAGAAATAAATAGGATGAATTATAATTTCTCTAGCAGTGTAATAAATATGTTATTGTTATTATTATGTAATGTTATGTTTCAAAGTTCATTCTGTTGACTTTGAATCTGTTTCTAAATCAAGAATTTTGAACAGAATCCTTGAATGAAGTTTGGGTTCCTTTAACTCTTAATCAGACGTCTGAATTATAAATGGTTTCATGAGTTTGTTCTATATTTGTAGGTAATATTATACTTTCAATTCTTATTGAAGGTTCAGCTGAATGTAGGATAACATTATTATTAATTGATGAGTTTTCTGAAAGTCCACCATTGTGAGCTAATATGCTAAAGTATAATTCGAGTTAGTTACAGTTTATTCTCTTGAAGTAATTGTTCAGTATTCGTTTCCTGTTGAAATCTATGATGATGATAATAAAAAATGGATACCTACCTTGAAACGATATTGAAATTCCTAGGCACAAATCACAGCAGCTTCCCACATAACCATTCAATTCACCACGACACATGCACGACACCAGAAACGAAAGAACACGTGAATCCGTGAATCACGTGATACACGCCTTTTGCCAAACGCCTCTAGCGCAGAATATAGGGGGAAGGGAAAAGCGAGAAATTTCGAATTCTAGTTTGGATGGTAATCTCTGTTGTCAATGCCAACTTGCATTTAATGTAGTTTTACGAATAGTATTGAATATATGTCAGAGTCAGATGAAAAAATAATCTTTTCAATCGCTATATGTTGTTCCCTATGGACCAGAATATAACAAAAAATAACATTTGAGATATACAAAGGGACAAGAGAAGAGCATCCTTGGAATGTACCTACCGGGACATGTACCATCCCCAGGATGTCCCGGTAGGTAAGTTCCAGGGATTCACCAATCGGTACATTCCTAGGATGTCCCATTCATGTCCCTGTACCGACAGTACACATTTGGGATTAAATGGGACGTACCTAATATGTCCTTGTGTTGTTAGGGAATACGTTACGAACAATTTAACTCAAACTTTATTTTTACCCTCAATGTTGAAAGTAAATGAACAATTGGTGCAATTTTCAATTTGAATATTTGTAATGAAATACTTTTTGAATCCACTTCTCGGTTTGTTACTGCTGTAAACGTACTAGTACTTGGTAACTGTACATCGTTATTTCCTTCAGGCTGAAATATTTGTTTTGCAACACTGAGTTTGTTTGCATGTGATTCCTCTACGTATCCCTCCGCTACTGTCGACGATTTCCATCCACCGTGTCGTTTGAGCTCTAGTTAGTATATCTGCTCCAGTAACGGCAAGAAGTGTTGCCCTGTGTATAGATGAGGATTCTCCAAATTCAGAAATTTTGCAATTTCAGACAAGACTTTAGCAAACGTGCTCACACCAATAGTTTGGACAGTGCACTTTTCATTTCGATGATTGATGAAGAAACGTTTGTGAGAAATATGTTTGGGACGTAATTTCATGTATTTATCATATATATATTGATCAAATTCAATCCTTCTTCCACCTCACCTCTAATGACGAAACTTCTTTCTCTGTCAGTTCTTGACCGAGGCACTTTTACAATTAATACCGAGCCTGCTTCTTTTGTCTTCGGTACTCAATTTTTGGAGCTCATCTCTGCGACATACCCCTGCGATGCCAAATATCGCAACGACCTACAATAAGCAGTTTCAAAATGTTTCACGAAAGCTAAAATATTAGAGACTCACTTTTTTCATCAAATACTCGGAATCCAGAGCTTCTTTTAGAAATTTATAAATGTGTTCCCTATTGAATACTTTTGATTTTTTTGGGCGAAATCCTACAGGGTTCTGCTTCATGAATGCCATAAGTTTCTTGTGAGTTTTAATATCAATATTTTCTTTTGAAGAGAGGCAAGCTCTTACCATTGACTACTCAGACCTGAGATATGAGGGTTTAATATCATTCGATCTTTTTGAAAAATATGCAAGAAGCACATCTTCAGTAAAATTCTGAACTTTTTTATCGAAGCACCACTCTTTAAAAATTATATAACTCATTTCATACTGTTTCTTTGATTCACTAGGTGATAAGTTCAATGACGCTGTTTTTGCTATTTCACTGACTTCTTGTGGTGTTCCAAAAAAGTCTTCTTCATCGCTATCATCTATTTTCCTATTAATATTACTCATTTTGAAACTTCCAATTCTGTTAATTATCAGAATCCATTTTTGTCTGACGTTTCTATAACCACAGTTGCGATATAAAAATCAAAATCATGGTAGCCGTGAGCGCGTATGTTATCATGAGGTGTGGTCATAGTACAGACAATTTGCTCTATGGAGGTAGACGGTTACAAATCGGATCAGTTTTTTTTTCAACCACGAGGGTTATTAGCGATATAGGTACAGTATGTGTCATATTTGATTCATAATGTTCAAATATTCTAGGAACTTGACTAATAACTCAATAGTAGTGTAAATTGGCCGGTTGAGGAGCTTCTGAAGGTCATCAGAAGGGCAATTGTCGCAATTACTATTCTGTTTACCCGAAGCTACAACCAGCCAAGGTTGAAAGTTTTCTCGCTCGGATGATGCCCATTGGTCGATTCCAAAACCTCTGAAGGTCATTAGAATGGTGATTATCGCGATTACAATTTGAACCATACGAGACTACATCTGTCCAAGGTTTCAAGTTATTCCTGTTCGGATAACTTGAAAGGGTTGAGTTGACTTAAAAGTGTATAAATTTCTTTACTAATGTAATTCGGTTTCCGATGTATCCGACTGAATAGATGATGAGCTGAATGAGAAAATAGTGGAGGCTATCACAATGGCTCCTCTACTCAATTCAAAAGAATGACAATTCTTGACCTTGTTACTTTCATGAAAACATGAGACTCTTCTATGGTGGGGAATGATGCGAGACTACACTCGCCCAAGGCTAAAGTTATTCCCGTTCGGATAACATGAGAGGATTGAGTTGGCTTAAAAGTGGTTCAAATCATTATATGTGTCATCATATTCCTTCACTGACATGTTTCTGTTTCTGTAGCAGTCGTTAGGACCAAACCCTCTGACTGAATAGGTGGTGGGATCTTTACCTTGATAATAGCCTGTGTCGGCTACCGCACCTGTCATCACGGAGACCATCATTGTATTCTATGTATCCGAATGAATCGATGATTGGCATTTAGATTACCTCGATGTGTACTAAAATGAAATCTAGAGCTGAAGGAAAGAAATGGGGAATGGTATCGTAATTCTTGAACAAAAGGACAGTGTTTTTTCTTGACCCTAAAACTCACATATTTCGGCTACCGTAGCAATCGTCACGGACCATACTATTCATTGGAGTCGATGTAGATATTATTGTCTGACTCGATGTATAGTGGAATAAAACCTTAAGCTGAATGAAAAATGGTTGAGGGGGTATCACAATGGCCCCTCTACTCTTGGATCATTATAAAAGCATGAGACTCTTGTACTTGGAACTACACTTCTTTGAGTTTCATCACACACACACAGTGCTGTTAGGTAAAATAATTTTCAAATAATTTTTCAAAATGTCAACTGTTAAATTCGATGTGAATGAACTCAATAGTCTGATTAATCAAACATCCCAAGAATTACAAACAATACGATTATCAACGTTGACTATTAATAAATCATATCGACTTGTGAAAGTAACTGTAATATTCACAAGATGATGATGGAAGATCTGTCATAGTATTATTATCAGATGATGACACTGAATTCAAATCATGGTTACCAAAACGTGTAGCTGATCGACTTACAGATTATATTATAAGTGAAATGAATTCTTGGGATAATAATTTCACTCTGAAGTGGTCCCCATTATGATCGAGCAAAAACTAGATCTTTAATGGAATTCAATTTACTGTAGTTCCATGTGTAAGTATTCAAATATAATTTCATTATAATAACTAATTATATTTTCTCTTTGATAATATTACAGTTATCAATATGTGGATGCTCTACTCCCAACAAGGATGGCGCACAAGACTTGAAAACTGCTATTGATAGATTAAGATGTGAATTCAATGATTTGAGTACATACCATCAATTATAACATGGATATTTGTTTTGATGCTGACGTCACCCAGAAGTGCACTCAACTTCATTTAAAATATGAAGAAGGGTCCGGCATATGTAATAAGTTTATATACGGGAGTCTGAATTTTGAACAATTTTTTGAGCAGATAATCGAAGTTGGTTTACGTAATTTTTTGTTTCAATCAATTACATATCTACCAATGGGTATTCGCAATTTATTCAACCTATTTAATGATGAAAATAGTCATAACTGAGCTGTATTATATAAAATGTGAATAAAAAACTTGAATTTATTCCATCTTTTTATTATTCCATAATAAAAAAAAAAAATAATACACTCCATGATGAGAATAGAATTACAATATTCTTTCTATTGATCATATTTATAGTCATTGAATAGATCCAATTTGAACTGTACCATCTAGGGCATAATATGTCATACACGCATAATGAATAATTAATGCATATACTTCAGTATTCTCTGTAAATTTACTTCTGCGAGTTTCGAATTCAACTTTGATGTCTACTGTAGAAGTTTTCATAGCGTCTGGTTGATGACAACAATCGATTATGAATAATGGATTCTCTTGGAATTCACCAAAAGTCATCATTGGTTCACTCATATCTTTATCATAGTAGCTTCGTTGAAATTGCTCATATGAAAATGATCACGGTTCTCATATAAAGGATCCACAACTTGGCGGTTGGACTAACTTTTTCGAGACGAACAAGTTCAACGTCGAATTCATCAGCCGTCTTTTGAAACGTATCATTCTCAAAATCACCGAGCAATGGTCGTTCGTCTTTTTCAGACCAATTTTCAAGAAGTTTTGCGACGACAGAGAAACATTCTTCTCTACTTGTCATGCCGTTACAAATGACTTTACCCAATGCAGTGAATGTTAAAATGTGAGCTCTTACAGATCGAGCGAAAGGATGACCTGTAATCATCTTTTTCAGTGATTCTGAAGCATAAGCAACAGACCACGAATCTTTCAATCCACTACCGTTCATAACGTGGCCTATCACTCCAAGATAAGACAAGAGGAGATGGAATCTACCTAACCGAACAACTACGTTCTTCATTGGTGAATCTGGATCGTTTTGCAAGCCGGCAACAATAGCACGTGCTTTGAAATATAGCGGTTGGTCGAACGTAACAAAGACGGTCTCCTGATTAATACGAGAACATTCTTCGATAGAGTTCTTCAAAGCAGTGAAAAGAGTCGAGTTGAATAAATAGCAGACAGGTTATTCGAGAAGTATTGAAGGACTCTTTGCGAGTTGAAACTTCCATGAAACCTCGCCAGGAAGGTATTTTCGAAATTTCAGCTAGTTTCGCCCATAAGAATGCTATGTAGGTACGCGGAATTGTAGGAGGGTCAAGAATGTTCAAGGATGAAATGGACACATATTCAATATTCTTCAAACCTGATGTTGCTAGTTCTTTGTAAGGAACGATATTAATCCTTTTTTGATTGGCAACTTCAACAGTAGAAGGCATTTTTTTTGCTTCGTTGTGACGTCACTCGAGTCCACTGACAAAGATGGGGTTTGTATAGCAATACCACCTAAATTGTGAAACGTGTCACGGCCGCTTAGGGTTTGTACATTGTGATCAGTGTTATCATAAACAAACTGAAGAAAAGTATCATCACAATGTAGTTTAGGAGGATCAAGAATTACGGAAGCTTCGTATAACCTGACGTCGTTGTATGAAGCACATCTACCCAAATGAGACAAAATGTCAAATATTTGACGAGAACCTGTTTTTATATGGATATAAGTTCCCAATGCTACATCCAAAGTCGAAATAAAAGCATTGGGGCGAACATTTGAAATAAGATTGTGAGACATGGCTGTTTCTCTGGCACTTTTGTCCCCGTGGTTTTTATTAGAACCTTGGGCAATGGCAGAAAAAAAAACAATACTCCAAAGGAGGAACGTCGGTGTGTATATTATCAAGAAATTTGTAAGAGGATGGATAATGGCTCGTTTCGTAGGGTTCATTTGATATTTCAAACCTGACTATTTCGGCAGCTTTTTGGACAATACATTTTTTGGCATCATCAGTGAGTAAATTTATGTCGCTTAACCAATCCCTACATGCTTTCGGAATGCTCACGTCTTTATATATATATATATATATATATATATATATATATATTGTTATGATATGAAATATGAAGAGTGAATATGGAATGAAGGAGAATGGAAAATTGAGCACAATGTATTATACAAGTTCCTTGTTGGATTGTTTTTGCTGTGTTGCTGGTTTGTTCGTTTCGCAATCTGCAATTTTTTTTCAGTTTTGATCGGTTTTCCACAGCTCAGAAGGAAGTCAGTGTGGCTTGTTCATTTTCAGCATGACATTTCAGGAGATGTCAAACTTCGTCTCAACTTAGAAATTTTCAAAATTAATTTTAGAACCATTATTCGAAATTCCATCACAGAATCTATTTATTTGAAATTAAAAACATCCTGTATATGATTTAGGACACAAACTTAGAAATGACAGATCAATGTCAGTATTCAGTGAATTTTGGGATTTAAAATCGGGGTGGAATAATAAAGAAGCAACAAGAGTATGTGTCTATATAATGACCATTTTTCATTGTAAATATATTCTCATCATTCATCAATTTAGAAATACAAATTAAAATAAGAAGTGTTGAATAGAACATGGAAGTCAAGTGACAAACCATCATGAAAGAAGTGACTATAAAAAAAAAAGAAAGAGGAAGGTTGCCAAGGTAAAGTTTGTTAGGAGAAAAAAAGAAAATTTGGAGATAGTTTGTGGTGGATAAAAATTAGAGAAGAAAAAGAAGTTTATCCTGGAAAATCATAAGATAAAACAGCAAAAATCAGTTGGAAGAAAAAGAAAAGAGAAGTCCATGGTTTAGAAAGTAAAATCAAGCAAGGAAATTAAATTACCTCAAGTTCTCCCACAATAATTCAGAACGTGACAGTCAGGAGGCAGTAAAGGGGCCAAGGAAATCTATTCCTGAAGGAAGAACAGACTCAAAAGGAACTTTTATTGAAAACAATAACTTCATATAACTTCATTCATTGTCTGTATTTCCATTCCATCATAGCAAGTAAGTTGTCGCAGGTTTTAAAATTTGTTACCTGTTATTGTGTGTAATTTCTGTTGCCATTATAGACATTCAATCTTGTTTATTTTTTTTTATTATTCCCCAGTAAACAATTCAAGTTTCGAAATTCATTTGAAAAGATATATATCAAAATCGTCAACAGAGGCGCTGTTTGAATCCACCTGAGAAGTCTCACAGGCGTACCGAACTGAGTTCTTGGAGGAAGAATCCTAATTGAGAAGAGAAAAAGATTCAAGCGACATCGGCGTCACAGCTGGGACACTTTTAGCGAGGGGCTTGGTAATTATATATTGTGTTGATTTGATCTGTATTCCATTTATTCTTTATTTGATATTTTTTTCGTTGCATATCATAACAAGATCCAAAGTACATAGAGATAAAATATTCAATATCTATCAACCGCGGATCACTAAAGATCAGATCATTACAAAATGGCGTCCAACGTGGGGCATTGTTAGAAAATAGCGTTATTGTTAAATAGCTTTGCCAGTAAATAGCGTTTCTATTCACTAGTTTGATAAAATTCATAGCAAAAGTCAGATAAGAATAATTAATTGGGGAAAAATATCAATTCAACATTGGAAAAATTTGTACAAAAACTGAAATCTGAAGAGAAATAATAGAAATGGATTTGAGGGATGGAAAGAAGTTAGGAAAAGGGGGAGAAAGAGGTGATCAGGAAGAAGGTGAGGCTAGTAATGGGAGAGAGAGAGAAATGCAGAGTGATAAAGAAGGAAGGGATGATAAATTACAAAAATTAATGGAACTTATAATTGGAATGAAAGAAAATATGGGAAGAATGGAAGTTGGAATGAAAGAAAAAATGGAGAGAATGGAAGATAGAATAAAAGGAAGTTTGAAAGAAGATATGAAAAGTCTGGAAAAAAGAATGAATGAGAAATTAGAAGAAAATAAAAATGAATATGTGAATATGTGCAAGGAAAGTGAAATCAGAATCGATCAACATAATAGGGAATTTTATGACAGTATTAGACAAGAAATGTCAAGCGTGAACAATTCAATAGAACAACATTCTAATGAAATGCAAGAAATAAGAACTGAGGTAGAAAGTTCAACCCAGAAAACAAATAAGGATATCCAAAAGTTAAATAAAAAAATTGACTCACAGCAAAAAGAGACAAATGAGAAAATCACAATAATAGGAAGTGAAATTTCACTAATGAGAGAAAATATTTCTGATAATGGTGATAGTGATATTGTTCAGCAAAAAATTTCTGACTTAGAAGGAAAGATAAAAGCTCTCGAACAAAGGAGACATGAAAATATTGTTGAAAACAGAATTATTGGTACATGTCAAAACATACAAATCAACAATAAATTTGATGGAAATATTAAGAAACTACATCCAATAACTTTCATAAAAATAATAAAGAACAAAATTAAAAGTACCATGACACTAGAAGAAATGAAGGAAACTATTAGGCAACACTTACTTAATCAACCATGTATTTGGTTCAATAGTCAAGAAAAGAATGTGAATGGTTTTGATGATTTTGAAAGGTTATTCATAAAACAACATTGGGGTGAAAATGCTCAAATGTTAGTAAGAGATAAATTACAGTTTGGGAAATTCGATGAAAACCGTAGTATAAATTATAATAATTATGCAATTCAATTATTCGCAATAGCTCAATACATAGATCCTGTAATGAGGGAAGAAGAAATTGTAGGCAACATAAGTAGGCATTTTAGACAAGAAGTTTTTGAGGTAATCAGTATGCATGAAATTAAGACGATGGAACGTTTGAGTGAATATTTACTAAGACTAGAAAGAACATTGTCTTATAGAATTAGGGAAAGGTTCAATCCAAATCAAAACTTTCACAATAATAATAACAACAATACAAACAGACAGACATACAGGAATGTACAAAATTCAAATAATTACCAATATAATAATCAAAATAATAGGTATCAAAATGATTATAATAGAAATGCAAATCAAAATTATAATAGGCACTATAATAATAACAATAATAATATGAATAACAGGCCTAATAATGATAATAGTAGTAATTACATAAACAATAGGCCAAGTAATAATAATGGAAACTACAATAATAGGCGAGATAATCAAAATCAAGGGCACAGGCAACAATATTTTAGGCAGGGACAAACAAATTTCAATTCTGAAAACTATCAAAGAGGTGAACAATCCAGACAGATAAATTTGAATTCAATAAGACAAGCTAGTCCACGGGAGAATGAAACTCAGGTACAAATACATTCTTTAAGACAGGAAAATCAAGATAATGTAAATGCAAATGACAATGGAAATGAACAGCAGGATTTTTGTTAACCAAACCATATGAAAAGCTGGAAAAACCGAATTATGAACATCCCATAGAATTTATAATGTTGAATGAAAATGATGAAAATGAACAATTTATTGGGTTAATAATATTAGAAGGCAACATTGGGGACAAAAACATACAGATTTTAATAGATACAGGTTCAGAGGCATCTTTAATAAAAGAAAACAATTTAGAAAAAATGTTGGAAGTCAAAAATCCACTTGTGAAAATGCCAAAAACAAATTTAATAGGAATCAATGGAAAGAAATTAGCTGAAACAAATCAATATGTCGATTTGAATTTGAAGATAAATAATGAAAATATTGAATTACAACTATTAGTAGTGAAAGATATGGAATTTGACGTTATTATAGGTACTGATCAATTAGAAAAGATGAAAGCAAAAATAAATTATGAAGAAAAAAGTATAGAAATGGATGGAAAAACATTTGAATTTTTAGAGAAAACTCAAGAAGAGAATATAAAGAAAAATATTTTGTGTATGAAAGGTATGAATGTGAGAAATGAATATGATGATAATAATGATGAAATATATGTTAAAAAATATAAGTGTGATGATGAAAATGAAAGTTATATTAATGAATTATTGAATAAATATAATAAGTTGGTGATGAATGAGTCGAGAATAGCGAAAGAGTATGTACACAAAATAGAAGTGAAAGAAACAGAAAAATTCAGATCTAAAAATTATCCAATTCCATACAAATATAGAGAACAAGTTAAAGAAGAGTTGAATAAAATGTTGAAACAAGGAATAATAGAAAAAAGTACCAGTAATTACATCAATCCTATAGTAGTAGTTGTGAAGAAAAATGGGGAACTTAGATTGTGTTTAGATGCAAGAGAACTAAATAAAATCACAATACCCCAATATGAATCTCCATTGAATATTGAAACTATTTTTGGCAAAATCACAAATACTAAGATTTTTTCTAAAATTGATTTGAAACATAGTTTTTGGTTAATACCATTGCATGAAAATTCTAGAAACTATACAGGTTTTTGTATAGAAGGGGTAGTTTATAGATTTTGTGTTGTTCCATATGGTTTGCAGTCATCATGTCCAGCATTAGAAAGAGTTCTGCACAAGATATTTGACAAATATGAAGATTTTGCATTACATTACATTGACAATATTTTAATTTACTCAAAAGATGAGGAAGAACATAAAGAACATTTGAATAAAGTATTTCAATTACTTGATGAGGCAGGATTAAAAATAAACATTAATAAATGTGAGTTTTTTCAAAAAGAGACAAAATATTTGGGATACAAAATAAATGAAACAGGTTTAGAAATGGATCCTGAAAGAATTAGGACCATAAGGGAATACAGTAGGCCTCATAATTTGAGAACATTGAGAGGATTCTTAGGAATATTAAAATATTTTAAAAGACTAATACCAGATCTGAGTAACAAAGAGATTCCTTTAATTGAATTGTTGAAAAAGAACGTAAAATGGAAATGGGGATCTGAACAGGAAAATGCATTTTTGGAATTGAAGGATATATTCATTCAAAATTTAAAAATTTTTCATCCTGATTACAGTTTACCATTCATTTTAAGAACAGACGCTTCCATGCAACGATTTGCAGGAGTGTTAATTCAGATACAAGAAGGAAAAGAAGTTCCAATCTCATTTATATCACGAATTACCAAAAAGCATGAACGGAACTACAATGTGACAGAGTTAGAATTAGCTAGCATAATATTTTGCATAACAAAATTCAGATTTTATTTATTGGGGGCAAAATTCCATATCGAAACAGATCATGAAGCACTCATGTCTATTGTAAATTGTAAATATGCAAGTAATAGGGTGCACAGATGGGCATTATTACTTCAGGAATATAAATTTGAAATTAAACACATTCCAGGGAAACAAAATATAATAACTGATTCGATAACAAGAATGGAAACAAATAAATCTAGTGGTCCAAGACAGGTCAAAATAGGGGTGAAAATGTTCAGGAATGATACAGGGTTATTTTGTCTTGAGACAATATTACGAGATCAAATGAAATTAACAAAAAAGGGGAACAATTAAAAGGAATGGAATCGTTATTAAAATGATTAATGGGGAGGAATTGTATGTCGTAACGAAAGAATTATCTCAGGATTTGATTAGTATCATTCATGAAAAATATTCACATATTGGGATTCGGAAAACTTGGATGATATTTAGGGAGAATTATATATGTTTCAGGGATATTGAGATCACGAAAGATCTTATCAATAGATGTAACATATGTCAGTTGGGAAAATTCAAAAATAGGGTTAATCGTAATGAACCGAAAAGCATCATAACCAATAGATCATTGCAAATTATATCCATAGATTTTGTGAGCAATTTGATAACAAGTTATCACAACAACAAACATATTTTCGTAATAGTGGACCATTTTTCAAAATTCATTCAATTGTACCCTACTAAGAAAACAAATTTTTAAACAGTTAAAAAGTTATTGACAAAATTTATAGTAGAAATAGGCAAACCAGAACAAATTATTCTTGATAATGCTACATATTTCAACAATGAGAACATGAGAAATTTCAATCAAAAATTGGGAATAAAATTACATTTTACAAGTATCAGACATCCTGCAGCTAATCCTACAGAGAGATATATAAGAGAGGTTATTAAATATTCAAGGCTAACATCACAAGAAAACCATAGACAATGGGATAAAAAAATTAGAAATCATAGAACAATATCTGAATGAAGTTCCAAGCACAATCACAGAAGAATGTCCAACATATGTTATGACTGGGAGAATGCCTGAGCGAGAGTGGATAAATGAACATAAAAATTTGAATGAAGTTATGGAAAAAGTGAATGTAAGAATAATGAGGAATGCTAAGAAGTATATTAAGAGAGAGAATAAGAGGGGAACAAAAAGAACGAAATTCAAGAAAGGGGATTTAGTGATAGTAAAAGCATTGAGAGTACCAAATAGTAGATTGGGAATCTGTGCGAAACTACAATTACCATTTGAGAGACCTTATGAAGTTGATAATGAGGAGGCTCAAAATAGTTATAGGTTAGTTGGTCCTCATGATAAATCGTTGAGGGGAATTTTTAATATAGAGAATGTTTATCAGTTTGAAGTTTAGTTCATGAGTGCTGTTGTCTTGATATTATCCATTTGAATTCAAGAGAATCCTGTTGAGAGGTGACATTTGAAACAAAGGAAGTGGAATTAGTGAAATCAAATAGTCATAAAAATTGATATTCAAATTTTGCTAGCGGAGTATCAAAATATTGAATATAAATTTTGGGGAATTGTTATGATATGAAATATGAAGAGTGAATATGGAATGAAGGAGAATGGAAAATTGAGCACAATGTATTATACAAGTTCCTTGTTGGATTGTTTTTGCTGTGTTGCTGGTTTGTTCGTTTCGCAATCTGCAATTTTTTTTCAGTTTTGATCGGTTTTCCACAGCTCAGAAGGAAGTCAGTGTGGCTTGTTCATTTTCAGCATGACATTTCAGGAGATGTCAAACTTCGTCTCAACTTAGAAATTTTCAAAATTAATTTTAGAACCATTATTCGAAATTCCATCACAGAATCTATTTATTTGAAATTAAAAACATCCTGTATATGATTTAGGACACAAACTTAGAAATGACAGATCAATGTCAGTATTCAGTGAATTTTGGGATTTAAAATCGGGGTGGAATAATAAAGAAGCAACAAGAGTATGTGTCTATATAATGACTATTTTTCATTGTAAATATATTCTCATCATTCATCAATTTAGAAATACAAATTAAAATAAGAAGTGTTGAATAGAACATGGAAGTCAAGTGACAAACCATCATGAAAGAAGTGACTATAAAAAAAAAGAAAGAGGAAGGTTGCCAAGGTAAAGTTTGTTAGGAGAAAAAAAGAAAATTTGGAGATAGTTTGTGGTGGATAAAAATTAGAGAAGAAAAAGAAGTTTATCCTGGAAAATCATAAGATAAAACAGCAAAAATCAGTTGGAAGAAAAAGAAAAGAGAAGTCCATGGTTTAGAAAGTAAAATCAAGCAAGGAAATTAAATTACCTCAAGTTCTCCCACAATAATTCAGAACGTGACAGTCAGGAGGCAGTAAAGGGGCCAAGGAAATCTATTCCTGAAGGAAGAACAGACTCAAAAGGAACTTTTATTGAAAACAATAACTTCATATAACTTCATTCATTGTCTGTATTTCCATTCCATCATAGCAAGTAAGTTGTCGCAGGTTTTAAAATTTGTTACCTGTTATTGTGTGTAATTTCTGTTGCCATTATAGACATTCAATCTTGTTTATTTTTTTTATTATTCCCCAGTAAACAATTCAAGTTTCGAAATTCATTTGAAAAGATATATATCAAAATCGTCAACAGAGGCGCTGTTTGAATCCACCTGAGAAGTCTCACAGGCGTACCGAACTGAGTTCTTGGAGGAAGAATCCTAATTGAGAAGAGAAAAAGATTCAAGCGACATCGGCGTCACAGCTGGGACACTTTTAGCGAGGGGCTTGGTAATTATATATTGTGTTGATTTGATCTGTATTCCATTTATTCTTTATTTGATATTTTTTTCGTTGCATATCATAACAAGATCCAAAGTACATAGAGATAAAATATTCAATATCTATCAACCGCGGATCACTAAAGATCAGATCATTACAATATATATATATATATATACGTCGTTTCTCTACCACGGGAATGCGAAATATAAATATCGTCACCGAACTTACTTTTCAAGTTCTTGTGTCCATAGCCGTTCCTCTCATTACTTTTCATATTTCAGATAACGTGAAACTGGTGAAACCACTCTTTTCAATATGATCGTACAACTTACGTAAAGCCAATGTAATGGGAGAATTAGGAATGGTTTCAATATTTTTTTGAGGCACAAAAAAACGAGTATAACAAGCAACGTGGTATCGCGCTTTGGCATCAATGAGCGATGAGGTCCCATCTATTCTATCCAAAAAGGATTCACCTTCATTATCCTTTTTATCGTGGGCTGCTTGAATTATTCGAGAGGCAAGGTGGGGTTTCGTTATAATACTAACATAAGGACCTTGTCGCGTAATTTGGTTCAAATCAATCTGTTTATATTTAAATGGGTTAAATCTGGGTCAGGCAATGAGGTCAGGGGTTCAAGGCTAAAAAATGTCCCGGTGTCAAAACTGATAAATCGTTAGGATCATTACTCAAAGGACACAAGGGACGCGAATTTAAGAGTGCTCCAATGAGGAAGTTTCCGATATTGAGATTTTATTTTTTCCATAAAATATATGAAGAATTATTACACCCGTATTTTTTCTATTTTTGTGCGATCGAATTTGACTCCAAAATTTCGTTTTGAAAAACTAGCTTTGGCTCCTCCACCATTCTGATGACGTACCAAGTGAAAAACCGGGTTCACACAGGAACGAATTGAGATTTTGCGTGCGGAAGTACAGTGTTGCCCTGCTTCTAATTTATTCTAAATATTCGGAAAAACTGACCAGAATATCTTGGTAAAATATGTCGTGGATTTTGCAATACCAAATCATGGATTGTTTACCTTTCGTGATAGTTATGCGAAGCCACACTATAAGATACATTGTTCATCACCAAAGTCATCCAAAGTCAAGGACTGTCGACTCAGCATTATAATACTATAAAACTAATTGGAATTGTTTATCTCTAGCTTTATATCATTCGACCACGATTTGAATAAAGTTCAATTGTAGTACTTGTCGTTTTTTAAAAACTAACTTACTACCTACGCAACCAAAATTTGATATAATATCATATATGTCTTATGAAATATAACTAGCACATAACATGCGAAAATATATGAATGCGATGATATAATCGAGGTCTATGGCTGAATATAAAATAAATGAATGAATCGAATTTGTTCTTGAAGTGAATTATTTCAATATAATTTTGTGTTTGAATTTTCGGAACAGCTTTCAATTTATTTTCATGAAAATAGAAAGGTAGATCTGGCAATTGCGCAAATGCATCCGTAGATTTCGTCCGAATTTTGATTTTTATCTTGAGGAAAGCCTTTTTAAAAAACTACTATTTTTCTACAGACAATCTATTCGCTATGAAAAGTTAACAAAGAATGATTATTATTTCATATGAAAAAGCTTGCTCTAGCGATCTCGTAGGAGATGGTTTTCTTGGAAGTTTCTCTAGTCGTCGCTGCTTCTGATAAAGGGGTATATCGCATTGCATCTCGATAAGGGGTATCATATAACTCCTCCCTTCTTAACTTGAAAAAATAACGGAGTTATTTTTGGAATTTGACGCATCTGAGGGTTCTTGAACTTCCTTGCAGTTGCCAAAGAATTTCTGGTAGGTTTTCTTGATTTTTGGTATGGAAAGCAGGACTATTCCAATACATATTATGGTTTCAATTATCCATAATGTAGACGTAGCTGGCTGTGGGCCTTCTTTTAACTGTATAGGTTTGAGTTGTTTGGCGATGTTGTTGATTTCATTTATTTCTTCAAAATCTATTCTGGTGAGATTTCGAATTTCATAATTCTGCGATGACTTCAGGTTGTTTACTTCTAATTTTGGCAGGATCAGTGGCTTGCCTTGTTGAATTCGTACATCGTTGGTGAATTTCCTATTTTGGAATCTAATCTCACATGTTTTCGGGATCTTGATTAATACTGGGTGATCGATTTGTACATATTGATCAGTCTTGCATTTTGAATAGAGTCTTTCTTGTTGAGATGGGATCATCAGAACTTTGTCTTGTGCTATTTGCTCTAGGATTGGGTCGTCCATGTTGATTTCCAATATTTGGCATTCTTCGGCTGAATGTCCTTTGAGGAGGTTGATAGTGCAGTTATCTTCCGGTAGAAACGTCTCCAGGCAGTAGTAGATGTCTTCTAAGAGAGGGCATTCTTCTTTTTCGAATTGGTTATTTTGCAAGTTACGTGCCAAATAGTAGTATTTAGGAACGAATAATTTGTGATTTTGGATAACAGGATATAGGTGGTAGAAATCAAAGACTTCGGGTTTCATAGGTACATGAATTGCAAATATTAATTTTGTGTCAATAATAGTTACTTGTGTTCCTAACAGTTGGTAAAAGGTTAACATATTTTTGAAATTTGGTATTTCTTTTTCTTGATATATTTGTTTTAAGTATTCAATCATTTCTTTCAAATCTGAATTTGACACTATTGAGCTGTGTAAAGTATTCAGTTTGGAGAACATAACAGCATTTTCGATATTGTCAATGAAGGTAATAACACTTTGACAGTCTAGATTCATTTGGGAGATAGTTCCCTGAAAGCTGATGTAGTTATCAACGTCATCTATTTTGCTATTTATTGATGCTTGAAATTTTTCTAAATCACGTTCAAATTTTTCTTGATTTGAACTCAGTATTACAATCGTTCTGTTATAGTGATCGATAATTTTCTTAGATAGGGAAATTTGAAGATTTACTTCATGAGCGATTTGCTTTTGATTTTGTTCTAAGGTAGCTATGGCATGATTATATAGTTCTTCATCGTCAGAGTCTAATTGCCAAAATGCCATTTATTTATTTTGATGTGAAAGTTAATTTATCGCCGGGTTTAAAGAATATATCTGAATAATTTTCGCAAAGTCTAATGATGGATGTTTTTTCTTCACTATTCATATGGTCTGTACGTATGAGGTTTAGTACGTCACTTTTTTGTGCGTAATTTGTCTTTTGTTCGGGTGCATTATTGAATGCTTCAAATTTATAAATCTCGTATTGACTTGGTTCAAATGGAGTTGCTGAAAGAGGTTTGTTTAGTTTTATAGTAATTGGTTGGTCTGTACTATTATGAATTTCTATTGGTGCGATACCATTTTTTACTGAAGTCAGAACTCGAGGGATTATAAGATTGTCTAAATTTTGTTTCTCTATTACCACATCTCCTTCGTTTACATTGACTGGTAGGTATTTTATTACCTTTTCGTTTGGACTTACAAAAATTGAAAAATTCTTGTTCGTATCGATTTCTCTATATTTGAATGGAACTTCAACGTTAAGGCCTATTAACTTTTGGTTTGTTAAATCGATGTTCAGTTTCATTTTAATTAAATCTGTTAAACCTATCACTCCGTCGAAGAAGTCGTGAAAGTCGAAAAGGATAAAATAGATTTCTTGTTCACTACCTAGCTCGTGGAATGCTGGAATTTTTGCATTGAATTTGATATTTTTGCTACCTAACGTTGTTCTTATCGTTGTGTTTGCGTGGTAAATTCTGTCAGGATACAATTTTTCGATGATTGATGGCCTAATGATTGATCTTGAGCTACCCGTATCAATAAGCAATTTTACATTTGGATTTTTTATTTCTATGTACGGTAGCGCATTGTTACAGAGGACGTTGATTTCGACTACGTTTGATTCTCGTTTTGATGTACCGTAGGAAAATTTACGTCATGTTCATTTTCAAATTCTACAAACTTTTCGTCTTCATATACGTAGTTTGAATCGTAGGGGTCGTTAAACTCTTCGGGAATTTGGTCTTTATTGTCGAGAGTTGGGAATTCTGAGGATGGGTCGTAATCGTTTGAATGCAATTCTTCAAATGTGAAATTTGGATTTCCGGTGGGTCGGAAATTGTTCGAAGTGTTCATTGATGGATTTCGATTGCCGAAATTTGGATACTTTTGATTTTGGAATTGCGTTCTTCTTGTGGTTAGTATTGGATTTCTCGAGATTGTTGACATTGGTTCTGGTTTTGGCATTTGATTTGCTTGAGTTTGATTGGGTTTGAAAACATTCTTTGGTGGACCAAAAACTTCGCGATTTGTATAAAATCTCTGATTTGGTAGTTGTCTGGGTTGAACGTTAATCGGTTGGTTGGGCCAAATAGGTTTTGTGAAATTTTGAGTATGCATTTGGTGATTGAATTGGTGATTTTGTTGCATGTTGTTCCCGTATATTTGTCGATGTGTCGGAATATTCCTTGAGGAGGAATTCCTGTTTTCGTTTAGGTAAAGTCTTTCAAAATTTTCGAATTCCTTTGCATACGCTATGGCGTCCTCTAAAGAAGCTGGTTGTTTCAAATGCATGTTATTTTTCAGGGTGCCGGTGCATCCAGCAATAAACGTATTTAGCGCTGTTTTATCGTGATAATAAATATGACATAATTTTGCTTGCTGATCCAAAGACGTATCGTTACTTATTAGCTGAACTACATTACTTCTTAATAGTTGGATTCTACTGCCAAAATCTACAAGATTTTCTCCTTTGTGCGGTTTAGTTCTAGTGAGTTCTTGAACGAGATAATCTAGATCTCTGCGATCTGAAAAACATTGTATGAGAGCGGTTTTCAAGCTGTTCCAATCTCTCAATTCCATGCGATTGCCTACCATAGATTCCGCTTTACCGACTAATTTTTCTTGAATACACTCAAGAATGTGTTTTTGGAGATCGGCATCTCCGTTAACTTCATAACTGGCGAGAAGCGTTTCGCAACGTGAAATGAATTTATTTAACGTATTGCTATTGCCGTCAAACGGTTTGATGTTGTCTACCCGTGATTTGAAAAGATTCCAATTGATTTGTGTTGGAGCTGGTGGAACCATTTTTGATTTTGAAATGTTAATACTGGTATTTTCTTCAAAAGAAAGATTGCTCAATTGTGTCGCAATATCGTCGATATTGCACATCAATTTTTTTCGGTTTGATTGCTTTCTGTTTGTCTTAACCTAGCACTACCCTATCTTCCCCAAAGTCCTTGAACAGAGGGTTTAGGAAAGGCAAAAAGGAATTTGGCACTTACGGTTCCTTGCGTTTGGTACCCGTAGTCTCCTGTATCCTTCCTCGATCCTCTGTCTTCCGTAGATAGGCTGTCCCGTCGACTGGTTCCCTGGAGGGGTGTTCTTGGATTCACGCTTAAGGGCTGAAGTCCAAAGTCACGAAAAACACCTTTCGACACGATGCGAGAGTCTTTTCTTTGCGACCGCGAGAATCCTACCGACTGCGCCAATTTTGATTTTTATCTTGAGGAAAGCCTTTTTAAAAAACTACTATTTCTCTACAGACAATCTATTCGCTATGAAAAGTTAACAAAGAATGATTATTAATTCATATGAAAAAGCTTGCTCTAGCGATCTCGTAGGAGATGGTTTTCTTGGAATTTTCTCTAGTCGTCGCTGCTTCTGATGAAGGGGTATCATATATCGCATTGCATCTCGATAAGGGGTATCATATAACTTCCGCGATCATCCGGATTACACCATAACATAACACGTTGACAGCTAAATGTGGTTATGTGTTATGGGTTATGGAACTTTCGATAGCTATATTCACTCCAAACTCACTAAGTACGTCACAGTTTCCCGCCTCAAAATTTATAAATTGGTTCATTTTGAAAATAGAATGGAGTTGAATGATTTGTATTGTCATTATAGAAAGTAGAGATATCAAACTAAATAGTTGAGTACTTATTTGATAAGAATTCGTCATAAGGAAACTTCTCCATTACGCGGTGAATGTGAGTTTTCACAGATTTCACCCCTGCTTCTGCCATCCCAGCAAAGTGTGGAGAACCAGGCGGATTGAATTTGAAGGTGATAGTTTCGCGCTCAGCGGCTTGTTTCATTTGGTTTTGTATTTCTTTACATGCACCTACAAAATTAGTACCGCAGTCTGATATGATATCGCATCGTCCTCTACGTGCAATAAATCTTCGTAGAGCAGCAATGAAGGCCTCGCTTGTCATATCGGAAGCAAGTTCTAAATGTATACATTTGGTAGCCATACATATGAATAGGCATATACATATATGCTTTATAGGTTTTTGTATCGCGAATCTTTCCTAATGAAATTAAAAAAGGACCGGCGTAGTCAAGACCAACCACAGAAAATGCTTTGATTCGTGAAACTCGAAAACTGGGAAGATCGCCCATAGGGGGCTGATAAGGTTTTGGTGATAAACGCCAACACCGTTTACACATTGAAACAACCATTTTAATTGAACTTTTTGCGGTTAAAATCCAAAATTGTTGTGAAATCAAAAACTGAAGAGTTTGCGCACCTGGATGTAGGTAAGTTATGTGAAAATCATGAATTAACAATTGTGTTAAACGACTATTTTTTGGCAAAATAGCTGGATGTTTTTTGAGAAAACTTAAATTTGCATTCCTCAAACGACCTCCTACTCTCAGAATATTATCTTTATCTAGAAAAGCGTTGAGTTTACATTTCGATGGGGGTTTTTGATTTTTCAATTTCTGAATGTCATCATGAAAATGCGACAGTTGAACAAATTTTACCAGCGCATTTAATGCCTGATTCAACTCTATGAGTGTAAGCACCCCATCTTTTTTATTTTTAGAATTACGAGAATTATGTAGAAAACGTAAAATGTATGCAAAAATTCTCTTCATTTTGGACAGTGTGGAGTGTATTTGGATAAAAGTTTCAATAAAATTAGCAGAAAGCGATGAGAGTAATTGTTTTCTCTTCCATTTGTTCTTCAGATGAAGAATCAAATTGTAAATCAGAATCATTGATTGGCCATTTTTCCTTTGAAAATTGAAGCCATTTTGGACCAGAAAACCATGTTTCATTTCGTAAAATTTCATCAGGTAACAACCCACGAGAAGCGCAATCTGCTGGATTATTTTCTGACGAAATATGCTGCCAAGAAGCTGGCGAAATTTTATTCTGAATATGAGTAACGCGATTGCTTATAAAGGTTTTCCATTTATGCGGAGAAGATTTGATCCAATGTAAAGCAATCATACTATCACTATATGCATATATTTCTGAAAATTGGAGTTTTTGTTCAAAAATGTGTAACACTGTTGAGAGTAAATTAGAAGGTAGCACTGCGGCACAGAATTCTAGTCGGGGAACTGAGATGCTTTTCAGAGGGGCAACTTTAGATTTTGCGCACACAAAAAATATTTCAATTGAATTGTTATGTTGTACCCTGAAGTATATTACACTAGCATATGCCTTTTCAGAGGCGTCGCAGAAGGCATGAATTTGACATGACTCAAAATTATCAACGAGAATTCAACGCGGAATCCTTAAATTTTGTAAGAGTACAAATGACGATTTGAATTGTAACCATTTGTCACATATTTCATTGGGCGGCGAATCATTCCAGTTGAGCCCTAAAGTCCAGAGACGCTGCATGATTAATTTTGCGAAACATGTCAAAGGTGCAAGAAATCTTATCGGATCAAACATTTTTGCGATATCGCTCAAAATTTGCCTTTTTGTATAACCACTAATGGTTGCATCTATTGTATAAACGAAAGCATCTGAAGACGGTTGCCAATGCAATGCTAAAACCTTGATACATGTATTTTCTTCATCGAAAGAAACCGATGTTTGATCATAGCGATAATTAATTGGTAAGTCATCTAATAGTGACGGTGTATTAGACGCCCATTTGCGTAGTTCAAAATTTCCCTCTTTTAAAATGTTTATTAATTGATCACGAATCATCTTTGCGTCATTTAAATTGGAACATCCCGAGCATACATCATCTATGTATATATCCTCTTCCAAAACACTTCCAGCTAATGGAAAATTATTGCGTTAGTCTTTAGCTAACTGTAAAATTACACGATTTGCAATGAATGGGGATGATGATAACCCAAAAGCTAATCTTTTCATGCGATAATCCCTAACGACACAAAACATTGAAATAATAATGGATGGAGAAAGATTGAACAGACCTCGTACAGTCTTTGCACAAAATATGCACATCCTCGTGAAGTCAAACCTCCTCATATCCATTCGATGCTCAGAAGTTGAAGTCTGCATATGTTGGAAACTTGATGACTGTACAGAAAAAGTAGTCGTAGGCTGAGAAGTAGAGCATACGTCCACATGTCGTATTGATGACTCCTCCGTAGTCGAGAGCTGAGGAGGTCTGCAGATATCAGTTATGCACTCACTATAGCTGATGCACTGACATGAATTAGACGATGAAGGCTGGTCACATTTGAGTCTAGTGCGTTTTATTGGACCCTGACAGCTAGATATCTAACACGACAAAGCTTATGGAAAGACTTCGTATCATCGTTGGCCTAACACTTCCATTTGTCGTCGTTTAACGATTGGCTTTTCAAAGTCAATGTTTGCAGGCCTTTTTGATGAACGACTACAGTGGTGTCCTTTTCACAATCGAGCGGTTCATCACAGATTTTACAAATTTGTGAACGATCCATGATGGGGACTGTAAACAATTGAAATTTCACCAATTGATCTCATAGAGGAAAAAAATGTCGGACAAAACGATTCTCTTTTTCAGATATTGACATCGCTCGCAGATTGAAAAAATCCAAATTTTTGGCCGAGGTAAGCGATGGCAGAAATATCTGAATTGACCAGAAGTCTCGTTTTGTGAATGCGACTTCAACGAATAGTTGTTTTTTCTTGAGGATTATGTCGAGAACGAATATACAACAGTACACTCTCGACTACTGAGGAAGACATGGAGAAGTACATAATCATGTTTTCTGAAATATTGAGATATTTTTTTTAGTTCTTGATATTTGTTGATGGTAATTTTCGTTAAGTTATTATTTATCGTTCTGAATTTATAGCTGTTTATATCGGCTATTTGGTAAAAAAATTTATTTTTTTCTAACTTCGAGCAAAGAGCTGCACGGCTTAATCGAGCGCAAACTCCATATAAAGGGTTTTCCAATAAGAGGTGTTATTTTGATATTCAAAGAAAAATGCCTTTTCTCAATATAAATGATCGGATGTTTATTTCATTATAAAGAAGAAGTTATGCCGTTAATAGTGGAAAATAACATCAAGCAAATGACCACCACGACCACGCTTACAGGACCATATCCTTTTTATGAAATTTTCCATAACCAAATCGCAAAGTGGCTGCCCTATGTCCTCGATAGCCTCACGAATTCCATCTTTGAGGTCTTGAATCGACGCTGGGCTATTGGCGTCGACCTTCTCTTTCACGTGGCCCCAAAGGAAGAAGTCGCAAGGTGTTAAATCACAAGATCTCGGTGACCAACTGTGATCACCTCTTCGAGAGATAACACGGTCCGGAAACTTTTCCCGCAAAAGATCAATGGTTTCGTTGCTTGTGTGGCACGTAGCGCCATCTTGTTGAAAGTAAACGTTGTCCAGATGAATACTATCCAATTCCGGTCATAAAAAATCATCAATCATCTATCGATAGCGCAATCCATTCACCGTAACTGTTGCTCCAGCCTCATTTCCGAAAAAGTAAGGTCCAAGACTCCGCCGGACCATAAACCGCACCAAACAGTCACACGTTGAGGATAGAGAGGCTTTTCAACAATAACTCTTGGGTTTTCCGAGCCCCAGATGCGACAATTTTGCTTGTTGACGAAGCCACCGAGGTGAAAATGGGCCTCATCACTCCAGATGATTTTTCGATGGAATTCCGGATCGTTTTCATGCATTTCAACAACCCAATTAGCAAAGACACGACGTTATTGATGATCGGTCGGCTTGAGTTCTTGTGTTAACTGAACTTTATAAGCCTTAAGACCCAAATCTTTATGCAAAATACGGTATAATGACGTTTGTGGAATGCCTAATTCCAAAGAACGATGAGGAATTGACAAACCTGGGCTTTCTTCAACACTTTCGGCTACAGCAGCAATATTCTCGGCTGTTCTTGAGCGACGTGCAAGAGTTTTATTCTTCACATCACTAACTTGTCCCAACAGCTCGAATTTTTCCAGCAATTTCTTTACTGCGGTCCGACAAGGTGCTTCACGACGACCCAAAAATGTTCGAGTTTTACGAACCGTCTCTGCCAAATTTTCACCATTTTTTAGTGAATTTCAATAATTTCAATGCGTTCTTGAAGCGTGTATCGTTCCATTTTTATTTATGGCGTAGTTTCTACTTGTCAAATGTCAAAGAATGATAGCTTCAAAAGTGACATCTACCGAAATAGAGGGCTATTCAAATTAACACCTCTTATTGGAAAACCCTGTACAAATAATACTAACCCGCGAAATCAGCACACAGAATATCAGGTCTACACCCACAAGATGAAAGAAGAACAAGAGCTTCTTGGAAAACAGAAATTCGCTTTACTTCTGTACAAGACAAACCACAAGCAAAGACTGAATTCATATTGTAAATGTTTTCACCTCTTCAAAGTTTGGTTTTTCAACAACTCTCCATAAGTCGAAACATGTGCGGGGTGAAGAAGTTCGGGCCCTACAGTTTATAGTGGAATCCGAAACACTTCGGGGGAACG
Source organism: Plagiodera versicolora (assembly GCA_037013635.1). Classification (NCBI taxonomy): domain Eukaryota; kingdom Metazoa; phylum Arthropoda; class Insecta; order Coleoptera; family Chrysomelidae; genus Plagiodera; species Plagiodera versicolora. Next base: position 790,048 of record CM072991.1, on the reverse strand, counting down.
GACATACCAGTAGGATTAATACCATGAATACCACACTTAATGAAATGTGCTTTCGCCTCAGCGGATTCGAACCACTGATATATCCGCTATGGATTTTGGCTATTTAGGTATAGTGTACGCATCAGACTACTTGGCTACAACGGCCCCAATTCTACAATTACATTCGAAATAAACTCTTAGATGATTACCGAAACTCGTAAACAATTATAATTCGAATAAATAAATCGAAAAAACAGTCTACTTTGTCGGTCAGTCGGCTCGAACAACAAAGGATGAGACGGTGCCGCCGTCATCGCGCCTTGTCCCACTCCGCGTGTCCTCGCACTTCCCCTACACGCGTCTTTTCGGGCCCACAGAAAATGATTCGTACATCCAAATCGAACAAACTTGGTATCAAAATACGCAGAAAGAAAAGCTCTACAACTTTTGTCTGAAGATTTTTTTCGTATAGTATATAGTTTTTGCGTAAAAGCAATGAGGGGCTGTTTTTGCGATTTGCAATCCCCACGCAAAAGATATCGATTCCCTGCTTTGGGAATTTGTTTATAACGTCTTCACAAACAATATATCAAAAAGTTTACCCTTTATTGCGACAATGCGAACTTTTCGAAATTTCATTGGACTTATGATGTCTCTATAAAATTAGAGCACAATGTTTTCAATAATTTCTCCACTTCTGGTTTTAGCTTGTGCAAAAGTGTTTTTTCACTTTGAAATATTGTGTTGAAATTATTTATCGAACCAAGTACATAAACTAAAAATTCCAAATATATCCTAGTGAATGAGTTATTTAGAGTTCTCAAAATTTCCTCAGTGGTTTTTGAAAGATCCTCAAAACAAAAGTCTTCTCGAGTATTGTTCTATTGATAGTCAACGGGTATTACTTTCAAGAAGTATTTTATGAATATCAGTTAAAAAAAAATTAAAATGTCTAAGATTTCTATGCCTTAAAGCATCACGGCTGAAATGTGCCCGAATATTTCTAAACACATCCTCCACTGACCGTACAAGCTTTTGAAGCTGAAATGAATCATGTGACAAGAACATTTAATTAGGGCGATTTGTGGTAGATCTTCTTTTGCTAATGAAAAAAACGAATTTTTCGACCCTCCCATTAGTGGTATCTGTAAATAAACCAATAATATTTTCAACGGCACATTCTTGTATTCGAAACTTTTTTTGAAGATTAATACAGTGACTGCGCATCACCCTTATGTTGCTCGATTATATCAGAAAACTTGTTTGTATTTTATAATTATTATCACAATACATTATCACAAAAGCACATTGTTTTAGTGTCCTCGTATCTGTGGTTTCATCCAGAATAAAAGAAATAGAAAACTGCCAGAATTTGCCACTGCCTGTATCAACTCATTTTGTATGTACGGTGCTAGCACATTTTTCAAAACTGCTGTAGCCTTGGTCCTCTTCAGTTTTAGATTTTGTGCTACTACAGGATCCGAATACATTTCTGCACATACATCTACCAACTCATCCAATAAACTGAATGGAAGGTTTTTGACTGTTAACAATGCAGCTAATTTGATTTCTGCCTACCTAATTTTTTCATCACATGGTTTCAGCGAATTCAGCATGTTTGATGTCATGAGTATTGTCGACTTGTTTCCCCTTGAAAATATGCTTTTGGGAGTTAAGATAAGTCGTTTTTGTGCATAAAGCCAATACTGGAAGTTTTCTCCAAGCAACCACTCTTGTCGAAATGTTCGTTTCGCTGTCTTTTTTTGGATTTTCATTTTCTCACGTATCCATTGAAGGTGTCTCAATCGAATTTTTGGTGCAGCATGTAAATCTCCTATATTTTGTTTACCAACCATTATATATCTTCTTCAATAGAATTTTTCGTTCCACTTTGGGATGCATAATACTTCCTCACTAGTTCAATCATGTGACTTGCATCTGGATATATGTTAATATCATAATTTGTGATGGGATGGCTAAAACTGGTTTTCAAATTACATATTAGGATGACTGAAATCTGCCCCTAATTTCTCAGCCATATATATGTTTGTTGGGGTAATGGTAATGATGTAACAATAATGCCACTTCCATTGATAAATTGCAGATATTTTCTAACTGCTTCTGCTTTTTCAGAAGCTGCCAAGCCATCCAACAGGAAATATCCTATAGGTACTTTCCATGTTAACAAGCATAAAACTTATACCTCTCTTGCTTCTGGTAGTGTATTAGTGTTTAAATTGGTACCAATTTCCACATATCCAGTGGTTTTGCTACCAGTTCATTCCACCTATCTTCTTATTGACATTTTATCTATCACTGAGTTACAAAGAATAGGTGAATAGGCGATGAGGTTTTTTGTTTCATCCATAAGGCATTCAGAGCTTTTTCGGTTAATCCTGCGCTATCATCAACAGATCTGTACCATTTACATATTGTCCCTAAATGAGGCAAACTTCGATTAAACGTTCTCCTCAAAAAATCATATGCTTTTGGTGAGTAAAATGCCAAAGTTAGAGCGAAAGATCTTAAACATGGTTCATATTTTTGAAAATCTCCTGAAAAAACTTCTTCTGATTTGTCTCATAATACTCATTAAACATATTTCAGTATCAGACACGTTTCAGAAATGTGTTATGGATAACTGAAACCTTTCCACTTAAGTCTCTCTGAAGTTACAGAAACGTCCCAGAGAATGTAAATGTCCTACCTCAGTGAAGTTTCATGAAACGTTTCAACAACATCGTCCCGGACACGTTTCAAGGAAACCATTCTGGACACGTTTCAAGAAAACCATTCTGGACACGTTTCAACAAAACTTTCCTGGATACGTTTTAACAAAACTGTCCTGGACACGTTTCAACATAACTGTCCTGGACACGTTTCAACAAAACTGTCCTGGACACTTTCAGATAAAGGTTTCCAACTTTGTATATAGTTTTTTTACCTAATTAAAAATACATTTTGTCCTAGGTTCGTGCAACGTCCTCTAAAATAGGAATATTTTACTTTTTCAAACTTTTATAGACCAAATCCTGAAATATTGAAGAGCACTGCAAATCTCTTAAACAAAATTTCAGAGTGAATATTTCGGGGCCTAATTTCTATACAGAATTTTTCAAATCCAAACAGTGACTTAGAAACTCATAAGCAAAATGTAATAATATGGATAAAATGTTTCATTAAGAACATAAGATTCCCATTTTGATCATTGGCTACGAATTTGTCGAAATTTTGGAACACCCACTTTACGAGATTATAAGATTTTTTGATAGATGAATTTCAGAAATTGTTAATTAGGTACCAAGTTCGAAAACTGAAGAATTGCATCTAAAGTACTACTGAAATCTATATAAATGAAATACAGTATGATTTCCAATAAAAAATATTTATTTTAACATATACCGTAATCACAAACAAAACAAAAAATAAATATTCTGTTACTGTGATTTTGTTTATAGGAATTCTACTCAGCTTTCTTATATATCTCATCCAATAGATAACACTTTGACATGTAAACATTTTTACATAAAATAAATTGTAATAACAAAAAAAAAATAGAAAATATATTCTGTCCCTCTGGTTTTGCTTCAGAGTTCTACTCAGTCGTTTCTAATTTTCTTTGCTCTCTTACATATCTCAAACTAGCTTGCTTCAACCACTGAGAAATTGTATTCTGGAAGTCTTTGTCACTAAAAGAAAGTCCAAATCGCTTTCGTGATGCCTCTGGAATTTATAATTTTTGTTAATATAGAATGAATAAAAAGTCAATATCATTATTACCTCTTAAAATAGTTACACACTTCAAGTCTTTTAGGGCATAATTACCCTTTCTTCCATAGAAAGAACATTTCATGGCCAATTTATTAATTTCCCAAGACCTCTTCTGATTGAATTGTTTGCATCTCCTCCTATTATAAAAAACGCGGTTTCCTAGAAATGTTTTGATTATGAGTATGAACTTGGTACAAATTATATTCTGAGTAATGATGATCTATCATAAGAATCATCTAATTAAGTACTATATTTAGTAAACGCTTACCAACTGTTTTTCCGCTTCTTCTGAATTTTTTAATATAACTTCATACTTCATGAGTTTTTTCATTAAACTAAAAGGTTTCTTTGGCACAGTTTCAAAGTCTGTTATGATGGTGGGTCTACCTAATTCTTTAGTTCCTATATTTTCCAAAATTCGCCGATGATCATTCAAAATGGTCCTAACAGCAACACTATTCTCTAAAATGTCCTTCAGAATCCTTCCATGATCACAACATCCTAGAAATATTGCGAATGTTCATATTCCGCTTTGAAGATTGTATGATTCACTACATTTCTATGCCACACTATTCATGAAAGACTAAAAACAACTCCATCTTGAAAACAAAATATTGGAAATATATATAAATTATGAGTTTAGTGAATTGAAAAATATAAAATGTTTGTCTTTTATATCAAGGTTTCCCTCCATTTTGTGAAAATGGTGGTCTGAAAAGCCAATCTTCTCAAACCACATTCTCTCCATAAAAAACAATTTCTTTATAATATTTTGTGTATGCGATAAAAACCTGAGTATTCCTTCGATGATTTCGAATTTTCATTTTCTTCTCTTTCAGCAATGTGATTACTATGCTCATCATATGTGTTGTTTTCTGTAGCATGATGGTAATTGCTATCAGCTTCCACTCCATCTGAAACATAATACCATGAAAAGATGAAACTAAAAGTGGAAAATATTTTTGACATTTTCCAATTTTAGACTCTTGAACTGGTTCCTAATCATTCTGACTGCAAACCCGTACCAGCCTTCAATTTGCAAGTAAACTGATACTCACTTGTATTGATCATTTTTGGTACAGTGACTGGGGGTGGAGGAGGCATCTTTAAAAAATCTTCATCAAGACTTACTGAAAAATTATTGGAGTTAACTTGGTATAGAATGCAATGTTGAAATGACTCACTGGTACTATTTGTTGAAGTTTTACTCTGTCTGTCTTCATCAATAGTGGGTAGTTTTGGAGGTTTGGCAATAGACCAATCAGAAAAATCTTCCCCAATATCTTCAGTGAAATCACAGTTTTTGGGAGTCTTCCTTTTCCTTCCTTGTCTGCTTAAATAACTATCCACCTCATTTTCTGATGAATCTGTGATTTGTTCTTTTCTTTTTTCAAACTCTAATGCGACCTCGTATTGTTCTACAAAAAGGGTCATTACGGTTCCATTAATTTTTTTTTTCAACGGACTCACCACATTCAAACAATATTTTTATTTGGTATGCCTTCCAGTGGATTTCTGGTTTGGTTTGAAGAAGAATGTGTTTTCTTGGCTTCGATGTTGGCCATCGGCAATGGATTCCTTTAATACCATCAACAAATGTCTATGTCTTTGGCACAGTGGATATTTCAATTCCTTGTGAATCATCATCATTTTCGAACTGCACTACAGCCCACTACAAAAATGAGTAATTTTATAAATATGAAAAAATTTCATAGTTTACTTTTTTGTCATCAACTAATATATTACTCAAATCATTAATGGGAATAGTCACCTGATCACTTTTTTTGTTACATTTTTTGTTATCATATAACAGCTAGTTCAACAGAAGGTGTCCATGAAATGAAAAAAAAAAAAAAGGTTATTAAATGAATAAATATGAATAAAATAATGTGTGGAATATAACTCAACCAACACCTCAATTCAATACACCATTCTGACAGAAATTCATAGGAAAATTAAAATGTATAGGAACTCAGTTCAGCTGCATTTTATTACAAATTCAATTTATTATGATTTATTTTTTTATGGATAGGATTAATTCAATTTTGTATAACACATGTTGCAGACAAAATACCCCTACCCTGTAGATCAGATACTGCTTAATTAAATTGTTTCAAAATTTGTATCATGATATTTTTGATAATGCTGATTGATTATATGATTTCAAATTTCCATTGTGAATACATCCAATCAGCATTTTCAAAAATATCAGGATATACATTCCTAAACAATTTTAAGAAGCGGTATTAGATCTAAAAGGGTGGTCATTTTATATTTTGAAATTGGACACTCAGCTATTTTTTCAGTTGAAGTTAAATGGACTATTACGGAATCTAAACAACAAGCTATATTTTCTACGACAACATCGAAATATTTCCATTAAATGATCATAAATTTTGCACAGAATATCATATCGCATAGCGGACCTGACACATTATGGAAATTTAAAACATTTTTTCAAAATACTACTGGCAGAAATCAATATGTTATCCGATAAAATATTTTTTGTTACCATCACATTGAAAATTTTAGAACTGAGTGGTTCTTCATAGAAGGAATCAATTTCCAAAAATGTTTGACCTGATTCATATAATTCTTTTGAAGAAGTCTCCAAAATTGCATTTATCAAAAAAGGAGAAGAATCTTTAAGTAAAACACAATTGTCCTTTTGAGTTAATTTGATTTGGAAGTTAGTTGTTTCCATATTTTCGTAACAAGTACCGGGATAACCTAAAGTATTTTCTACCTCATTCTCAAGTTTTATTGTGACGTCAATATTTCCAATCATCAATTCATTTTTTTCTTTCATTCTGTAGACAACCTGCTGCAAAGGATGTCTGGCAAGTTTAACATTTTTTTTCAGTTGATACAAATAATTTTCAAACTTGAAAGCACTGAAATTATCTAGTGTGCCATGCAGTCTAGACTCATTTGCCAGGTGAATCAAATTATGAATGTTATGAGATATGAATTCAAAACCATACAAATTTCCAAAATTTTGTGCGAAGTAAACCAATAGTTCCTTTGCATAATCATTATATTTTAAATGAAATTCTGGTGAACATAAAATAAGAATACTACAATGTAGCGACATGTAATGTATATACTGCTGTTTTGTTAATGTATTTCTGAAAACAATAGGTCCTGTATACAGAAGTAGTTGACGGAATTCTGTAGCTTTAAATCAATCCATCTCTTTCAACGTTCTGGGCAATCTAGCAAACTCCGATGGTATGTGAGGTTTTATTTCCATCAATCTGTCAGAAACCATTTTGATATGAACATCCTTCATTTGAACATCTTTTTTTCCTTTCACCCAAAAAGTCAATAGTTTTTTCATGACTCCCAAACACACTAAATGCATGTAATCGAGGGGTACTTGTGAAACCAGACCTATAGTTAAATTGAGCAATGGGCTGGAACGCCCTGAGATATGATATGTTTCATCACATTTCTGCTCAAATGTTAAATCAGTAAAGCTGAAGATACACCAGGGTATATCATTCTAGAATTCAAAAAGTCTCCCTCTTCTGTACATTCAGTACACCCGCTGTAGGCATTATGACCTTTTACAGACAACAAGAAGGATTTAACCGGAGCATCACAAATCAGTTTACTAATTCTTGGAAATAACCTAACATCAAATACCTTTGGATTCCAAAACTTTGAATTTTGTGATAAATTCCTTAAGAAATACATTAACATCATCAGGTTTTTTATAACCATGATAGATACCTGCAACGAAAGGTTTGCTTATATTTTTATTGGGAGAATCAATCGACAATAATATAGGCCAAAACTGGCTAGAGGAACTTTTAGACAGAGGTAAACCATCCACATTCAAACTCATATGTATTAGTTTATCAGGTGAAAAAGTTACGTTCTTACCATCCAACGTATTCAAAATACCTATTTCAACTCCTAGATGTGAATAATGGCCGTCGTCAATTTCGATCATATTCCAATTTTGTAGGTGTTTTCAGAAAAGTTCTCACATCTTTCGGGAACTCAAAACCAAAATTTTTTAAAATAGCTAATAAGCCATCAATTGCTGAATGGTTCAATAAATTTCTGTATTTGAGTAGCCAATTTTTAATATCTTGGACAAAATGTTGGTGACCCTCTTTCTGTGAAGAAAAATGATTTTCAACAAGTTGTTAATGCAGGTTTTTTGATTCGGGGACCATAATATAGGTTGAAGGATAATGAATCTCAAGATTAGTTTCAAAGCCCACTTTGGATTCTGATTCTGAAATAACTTCACAACATTCTACAATATTTGAAGATTTACTCAATATTTTGGTTTTTGTTATTGGCGCCATGGGGCCATATTGATTTACAGACTGCCGGATAATTCTTCGTAAGTGTCTCTTTGATTTCAATGACTTACCTTCATGATTGATAACACTAAACTAATTAACTGTAGCCAATGAATATCAAAAACCCACAACAAATACACAAAATAATTAAAATCAAACAAGAAACAAAAGGATATTTTATAAAATACCAAATACGACACACTCCAGGAATCGACACAGGAAAAGATGGCGATTCGGATTCGCCGCATTGCTTAACACACACAGTGAGAGTGCCAGAATCTATCGTGCATCTTCGTCGGTGCTTTGAATCCACGTAACAATGGCAAAATTTGAGTCATCTGATATTTAGTAATAATGTTCTTCAGTGGGAATATTACTTCGATAAAATGAATCATATTTGTTTCAGCTCTATTTTGAACCATCAACCTCTATTCATAGCAATTATCCGAAGATACCCGAGAGATTCCTTCTAACCTCAGCCATGTTATTCCGAATACTTCTAAGTTACTAGTAATATCGAGACGATTTTCTATCGTGATATTTATTATGGTGCAGGCATCACAACAAAAAACATGAAGCATGTTTCGACTATATATATATATATATATATATATATATATATATATATATATACAGGGTGTTAGTGAATAAGTGCGACAAACTTTAGGGGTTGATTCTTTGTCATATTTCATGAAAAAAAGTTCATGTAAACGTGTGTCCTAACTTGCTTCATTTCCGAGTAACGGGGTGTTAAAGTTTTCTCTTAAAAACTGACTATTTATTTATTTCTCTGTAACCGGTCGAGTTATGCAAATGAAATTTGGTAGGTTCCAAGAGGTAGTTATTGCGCATTTTTTGACATGAAATTAAGAATTTTATGTTCATCATTGGCGTGCATATGCGTAATGATCTCAATTTTTTTAAAGAAAAAAATGGTACGCCACTGAGATATTCCAAACTTAAATTCAATTTTGAATGTCTCGTTCAATTTGCGACAAAAAGTCTCTCATGCCTTTTTTTCGTGAAGGGCGCCGTTTTTATGCAAAAAATAAAACATCGTAGGTAATGCGTATTTTTCATTTATTTAATACATTATCAAGAACTATCTTACACAATAAAATTAAACCAGAACAATAACAAAAAATAACACTAAAGGATGAATAAGGCGCAAAGCTACAACAAATGTTCAAAATGACCACCTTCAGACGTGATACAAGATTCAACTCTTCGCCTCATTGATTGTCGTACTCGCGCAAATATTCCTGGTGTATTTCTTATTGTCTCGCAGCCGGCTATAATTCGATTCCTCAGGTGTTCAACATTTTCGACGGGCGTGGAATAAACCAATGACTTAAGAAAACCCCATATGCAAAAGTCTAGAGGATTTAAATCCGGCGATCGAGCAGGCCAATGTTCCGTACCTCCCCTACCTATCCAACGATTTGGATATACTCTATCTAAGTGATTACGTACATTGATGCTAAAATGGGCTGGTGCACCATCATGCATGAACCAGAAATGTTGTCTCATCTGTAGAGGAATTTCTTCAAGAAGAACACGTAACTCTTCCTGTAGGAAATTGAGGTAAGAGTCACCTGTTAGTCGTTGTGGGAGGAAATATGGACCGATTAAATGATCATGAAGTACTCCAAGCCATACATTTACTGAAAACTGATGCTGAAAATGAGCTTCGAAGATTCCATGTGGATTTTCCTCGGCCCAGAGGTGATTGTTATGGAAATTTTGTATACACTGTCGTCCAAAATTAGCCTCGTCAGTAAACAAAACGCCATTTAAAAAATTAGGAATTTGAACGATTTGATGAAGAATCCAATGGCAAAAGACTAGGCGCGGAAAAAAGTCTCTAGGTAGTAGAGCTTGCACACGTTGAATATGAAACGGATACAATTGCTGTTCTTTAAGAATTTTAAATACACTGAAGTTGCTTACATTCAATATGTTGGCAATCTTTCGAGTACTCGTTTCAGGTGACTCCGCAATTAACTCGAGAACTGCTTCTTCTAGTTGCACAGTTCGTACTTCTCGAGGGCGCCCGCAGTCAGCTGTCTGTTTCTTAAATGTACCATTTTCGCGCAAACGTTGGTGAAGACGAGCAAATATTGTGTGATGGGGTACCCTACGTTCTGGATGAAACTCAGCATACAATCGTCGAGCTTGCCGACCATTTCCATTACTTCGACCATAGACAAAATGCATGTCTGACATTTCCGCATTTGTATAATTTTCCATCCTTTTCGATAAAAGAAAAATTAATTAGGTACTCATAAAAAACAATGTTATAACAAACTGAAAGCTCAAAAATGAAGGGACGCTAATCGTATTTGACAGGAATGTTGACAGTAGCCTACTTGCGTCGCTACTAGATAATGGATTAAAGAAATGAAAAATACGCATTGAGTTGTTTCATTTTTTGCATAAAAACAGCGCCCTTCACGAAAAAAAGGCATGAGAGACTTTTTGTCGCAAATTGAACGAGACATTCAAAATTGAATTTAAGTTTGGAATATCTCAGTGGCGTACCATTTTTTTCTTTAAAAAAATTGAGATCATTACGCATATGCACGCCAATGATGAACATAAAATTCTTAATTTCATGTCAAAAAATGCGCAATAACTACCTCTTGGAACCTACCAAATTTCATTTGCATAACTCGACCGGTTACAGAGAAATAAATAAATAGTCAGTTTTTAAGAGAAAACTTTAACACCCCGTTACTCGGAAATGAAGCAAGTTAGGACACACGTTTACATGAACTTTTTTTCATGAAATATGACAAAGAATCACCCCCTAAAGTTTGTCGCACTTATTCACTAACACCCTGTATATATATATATCATTTCAGTAATCATCTACATTGAGGTTTCTACAAACAACAGTCCTCAACGATGCAAATCTCTGTAATGATCTATGAGGCCTGAAGATTCACTTAACTCACTTCACTTAACATGAATTTTTACATGGGTGCCTTTTTCTTGAAACGTTTCATTTTGGTTTTGTTCAAACGTTCTCGCAACTAAAAATATTTATTTATTTATTTATTTCTACGGAATCAACTCCATTACATGAAAAAAATATGTATATATATAAAATGTATAAAAATAAAAACGAATATGTAGCAAACATATAGATGATCTCACTTAACACAAAACAGTTATAAAGTAATATATAGTAAATAAATAACAGGAATAAGAAGTTTTAGTAGGTACTGATATCACATCTTGGTAGGAATTTTTGTTTATATATTAATTAACATTTTTTATAGATTTTCTGAATGTATTCAGCGAGCATCCACATATTTCCAATCTGTTGTCATTGATAACCTTAAGTGTTCTCTCTATAGGTGAGTGTTTCCCATAGTTCGTTGTGTGAAACGAAATATGAAACAAGCATTGACTACGCAGGGCTCTACTGGGCACATTGAAGTGTATTTCTTTAAGAAGGTCTGGGCAGACTACATGACCATTGATGAGTTTATATATAAAAATCAGAGCATGGTCCGTTCTTCTTTTAGCTAAGGAATTGATATTAAGGGTACGCATTATATCAGAATATTCGTGGTCTGCCACCGGTTGGTTTAATTTGAAGGCCATGAATCTCATAAATTTATTTTGAACCCTCTCCAATGATGTGCAATGAACCAAGTACAACGGGGACCAAACTATGGATGCATACTCTAATTTAGATAGAACGAGGGATGTGTAAACTCTTTGTATTGAAATTACAGAGAAGTTTGAACAATTTCGAAGTATGAATCCTAAGGTGTTTGATGCTTCAACGGTTACCTTATTGATGTGCTCTACAAATCCAAGTTGTTCGTCAAACCAAACCCCTAGGTCTTTCACGCATGCAGAATATTGAAGAGGATCATTATTTATACTATAGGAAGTTTGGAATTTCTTTGAATTTTTGAAAAAGATGATGTAGTACCACTTATTCACATTCAAGAAGAGTTGGTTTGTTTGACACCATTTATATACATTGTTGAGGTCTTTTTGCAAGAGAACTTGGTCCTCGTAGCAATTTATTTCCTTATACATCTTCAGATCATCTGCGAACATCAAAAAGTCTGAATTTTCAAAGCATGAATACATGTCGTTCACAAATAGATGGAAGAGTAGGGGAGCAAGATGTGCTCCTTGAGGAACTCCAGATAAAACTTGTATTTCCCTTGACTGATTTTCACCTAATTTGACCCTTTGAGTACGGTTGGACAGAAAACTCTGAAGCCATCTTAAAAAATGGCTGTTGAATCCTACCTTGCATAATTTCTCTATCAAAATGTTGTGATCGACTCTATCGAAGGCCTTGGAGAAATCTGTATATATTGCATCAATCTGAGTCTTATTTTCCAAGGCCTTCAATATCTCTACCTCATATACTAGTAGGTTTGTGATAGTTGACTTCTGACGTGAAAACCCATGTTGATTGTTAATCAGTAATTCCTTACAATAATAATTTAATTGATCCGTGATTAATCTGTCGAACAACTTTGGAATTGAGGACTGATTGCATACACTCCTATAGTTTTTCACATCCTCTTTAGAACCGGATTTATGAATGGGAATGATATAACTGTATTTCCACAATTTTGGAAATATTTCGTTGTCCAGTGAAGACCTAAACAACAGAAATATTGGATAGGTTATAGCACAGATACAGTTTTTCAGAAATATGTTTGGTATACCATCAGGTCCAATTGATTTTTTGTTAGGCAACTTAGAACTGTTTACAGGCTTAGTGTATACTGTGGAAAAATAATCAGCAAAGAGACCCACTGTTTCACTGCAATTTCCTGCTGTCATTTTCCCACTTAGCTTCAGGCAGGTTGAAGTCACCAAAAATTAGAGATTTTGCTGATGGAAAACTAGTCAATACTTCTTCCAGCGACTGGCAGTGGGATATATATTTAACTTCGGGAGACTGTGGTGGAATGTAAACCCCTCCTATGATCACATTTAAATTACCAACTATGCAATGAAGGAATAGCTGTTCAACATTGAGCTGTTGTACATAAATTCGTTTGCATCTTAACGATTTTTTAACAATTATGAGTACTCCACCCCCTCTAGATTTATCGCTAGTGAGCTTGCTTCTATCACATCTAAAAATATCATATGAAGTTATATCGATTTCCGAAGATAGTATATCACTTGTTAGCCAACTTTCCACCAAAATTATAATATCGTACATGCTGCATAATACTGATTGGACTAGATCCTGTAACTTAGTACATAGACCTCCCACATTTTGACAATAAACCAGTAATGAAGTTGAGTTCATTCGTTTTTTTGATTATCGGGTAGATTTTCGATTTTAGGAACTCCATTTCTATACCGTATTGTGACTTTTTCACCCTTGCTCTGCCTCACAGTTAGCTCGTCCTTCACTTCTTTGAAAACTTCCCTCTGTAATTTTGTTTGATTTGAGCTGATTTTGCAGGTATGGGTAGCTAATTGTTTTTTTGATTTCAGGATCCTCCTTACAGATTCGCTATTTGACAAGATCATTTTAATAGGACGAGGCTTGTTACCAGCCTGGCGTCCTACACGTAGGACCCCTTGAATAACACCCTCTTCAAGAGGTACTTTGATGTGTTGTAGTATCTCGTCTACTCTCGCTTGGTCTTCCTGAATCCTTTCTTGCAGATTTCTGGACTTGGATTCGGGCATGTTATAGATCATATAGGTGTACAACTTTGCTTCCGCCGTTTTTTTCCGAAATTCGAGGCTTTATTGTAAAAAACTGGTTATACATTTATGATTCAAAGTATTGTCCATCGCTGGCCACTACTTTCTCCCATCTTTCGGGCAGCGTACGAATCCCGCGTTGAAAAAACTGGTCATCTTTTGAAGCGATCCACGAATCGATCCAATTTTTTACTTCTTCATAAGACCGGAAGTGCTGGTCAGCCAGGCCGTGTGCCATTGATCGAAACAAGTGATAGTCCGAGGGAGCAACGTCTGGAGAATACGGCGGGTGGGGTAGGACTTCCCATTTCAACGTTTCCAAGTATGTCTTGACCACTTTCGCAACATGGGGTCGAGCATTGTCGTGCTGTAAAATCACTTTATCATGTCTCTCATTGTATTGCGGCCGTTTGTCTTTCAATGCTCGGCTCAAACGCATTAATTGCGTTCGATAACGATTGCCTGTGATTGTTTCAGTCGGTTTTAACAACTCATAATGCACTACGCCGAGCTGGTCCCACCAAATACAGAGCATGACCTTGGAACCGTGAATATTCGGTTTGGCCGTCGACGTGGAAGCATGGCCGGGATATCCCCATGATTTTCTGCGCTTGGGATTATCGTAATGAACCCATTTTTCGTCCCCAGTTACAATGCGATGCAGAAATCCTTTCCGTCTTTGCCTTGCAAGCAGCTGTTCACAAGCAAACAAACGCCGTTCAACATCTCTCGGCTTCAACTCGTACGGCACCCAATTTCGTTGTTTCTGAATCATTCCCATGATTTTCAGGCGTTTTGAAATGGCTTGTTGCGTCACTCCCAATGATACTGCCAATTCTTGTTGCGTTTGACACGAGTCTTGATCAAGTAATGCCTCCAATTCTGCATCTTCGAAAACCTTCTCTCTTCCACCGCCTTGCCGGTCTTCGACGTCAAAATCACCGTTCTTGAAGCGTTGAAACCACTCTCGGCACGTTCTTTCACTAATAGCGGCCTCACCATAGATATTTGAGAGCATTCGATGAGCCTCAGCCGCAGATTTCTTCATATTAAAGCAGAAAATTAAAACCTCCCGCAAATGACGAGAATTTGGCTCGTAAGCTGACATGTTTAATCGAGAATGACTTTATGATGCAGACACAAATCGACTAATATTTTGATGGCGTTATGTTTACAAATGCCTAAGCTTATTGTATGACATCTACGATCTATTTATTTCGACTACCACTTACCGCTACAGCCATCTATTGCAAAACGGCGGAAGCAAAGTTGTACACCTAGCTCTCCAGAATCGTTCATTGGCTTCTTCCAAAAAAGATTCCATGTTCACAGATTGGTTATTTTGCCCTTTTAAACTCTCCACTTCTTGTTGCAGAGTCGTAACTTTATCTTTGAGATCACTAATTTGCCTTATGAGATTTGGGATACTTTTCCAAGATTGGCGGCACTCGGGGCAGAAAAATGTGAGGCAGCGTTTATTTAGCTGTATGGGTCGTACTTCGGTGGCTGATAGTTCTGAACAATTTTCATTGAGATGCATTATTACATGACAACTGTCGCATGCCACGATTTTATCATCAACAGAAATTTGTTTCTGGCAACTTGAGCACGATTTTGCTGGCATCCTAACCTCGAAATTTAGTTTTGATGTTGGAATTGTTTAGAAGCCGGCCCTGGCCGAGTTGATAAAAATGGTGTGGTTTTTGCTTGTGGAAGCCGAAGTATTTCTTGTCGGTTCGAAAAACCTGCAAAAAACGTCTGGGTTACGTTCAAGTAACGTTTCAAACAGTCCTCAATAGGGTAGAATTGAAATGTTTCTGGAAGGTTTCATGTTTAGTAGGTAGTGTATTGGTATAGGGTATAGTAGAGTACTGTGTTGAATTTGGAAAATCGAGATGGACTATCGAAAATTTGATATTGTCCAATCCTATCAGTCCGTCAAAAGTGGTATGGAATTTGAATAGGTAGAATTTCATCTTTGAATTGTTATTAAATTCTGAAAAACTCGGAATTTCTGCACTGTGATCTTGAGAGGAATTTTGAAGAATAGATGATACAATATTTATTGCTCTTTTCATATTTTTCGAAGGCAATTTCAGGATTGAGAACATATTTTGTCGCTCCTGTGACTATTGGAAGTTTAAGCGGTGGTTCGGAGATGGTAATATATATTAGTTCTTTCTTGTCAATGGGACCTTTTTATTGGAAAGATTGGAAATCTCACCAGCACAGATTCCTTATAATGCGCCTGTGATTCTCACTAGAGATTTCCATATAAAATCTATTAGTCAGCTTCAATTTGGAGATGCATGTTGAATTTCCAACACGTCATTCGAAATTTTCTAGTTCGATTGTTTATTATGTTCTAACATGGAAGATATCAAATGCAACGTTATAAATGGATCATTCGGATCATGAAGCAGTGTCCTGTTATATTCCTCAAATATCCGAAAAATGTAATGGAAAAAATTGTTCTAAAAGAATATTTAGTTGAAAAAAATTTTGAAAAATTCAAGAGTAATTGTAGCACTGGACATAAATGCCACACAAATAAACTTTATTGAAAAAAAAATGATTCTTTACAAAACGGTCTGGAAACGGATCGGATAATGAATAGCGGACGGCTGCGCACTGTCTTGTGTCGGGATTATCTTCGAGTGGCGCTGTCTACCGTCACGATAGTCGTGGAACAGGGGAGTGACTATCATTATGTTACAATAACAATTATAGATCCATTTATAAAAAAAAACCTTGAGGCTGCGAAAAAAATGCATTATAGGAAGCAAATAGAAGAAAAAGAGAACTGGAAAATAGTCAATGAGTTGAGCTAAAAAAACACCGTTCCGTTGAAAACGAATTTAGAATGTAACGATATCAATGAATATTATAGCTCAGTTGCAGGAACTGTTTTCAAAGAGATTCCTTCCTCAACCGATCTATTATACGTCTGGGTGGAATGACTTATTTATAAAAATATTTCCAGACACTTGTTGAAACATCAAATTTCTCATTTGCTACAGGAGTTTTTCCATCATGTTTGAAAGACGCAATAGTCATTCTATTGCTCAAGGGGAGTGAAATTCCGACTCATTTTGATGTTACCCATACTTCCAAAAGTAAAAGAGAAAATCCTGAATAAATTCGATTTGAATTTTAAAAAGAAAAAAGGAACAAATTATGCAATTTTCGACCTTCTTTCAGAATTTAAAGAAAGGGAAGTTGCTGCAGCGGTTTTTTGTGATCTGACAAAGGCATTCGACTGTGTTAACCACAAAATTGTGTTGCGAAAATTGGAGACATACGGGTTTAGAGATGAAGTTATCCAGGGCTTTGAGTCATAATTATCGGGACGAACTCAAAGCGTATCTCTTCAAGGCAATATGTCACACAAATAAGGAACCAAATGGGGGGTACCTCAGGGGTCAGTCCTAGGACCAATACTATTTTTAATTTATATAAATGATCTAGCCTCAATTAATATTTCCGGAGAGTTCACCCAATTTGCGGATGATACTACTATACTTTGGCATGATAATAACGGCTCCAAACTGCATCAAATGATGCTAATAAGCTATCTTTCCATACATCAAAAACCAACATCCTTACTTTCAAATGTAACCTGTAAGATCTTCATATAGGAAATAATGTGATCAGTTATATGTCAGAAACAAAATTCCTAAGTTTGCATATGGATAATAAATTGAAATTCGAAAATTACATTGAAAAACTCGGGATGTTTTGCAGTAAGAACCACTTCATGGGAACTGGTGAGAAAGTGTGTATTATGCCTTAGTGGATTCACATCTGAGATATGGAATTTGTTTTTGGGGATCATGTAGTCAACATCTTTTCAATATGATCCTTTGTTTAGCAAAAAAGAGCAATAGAGTATACGGGGTGTTTCACAGTGGATGGAACATTAGACGTATCTGGAGAACAGAACGACAGATCATTTCGAAAATTTGTGAGCCTGGATAATCAAACTTGTTCTATCCGTCTAAAATATTTTCATCAATACAGTGTTGCCGCTTGTATAAGAAAGTAGTTCAATTCAATTCAATTCAATTCTCTTTATTTCCAATCAGACTTATACATACATAAGTATAGGATATTGTCAGGTGAATTTAATCTGTTGAAAAACGAACATTACAGTATACAAATATATAATAATAGAATATCTAATAATGTATAAAAAACAGTGTATAGAAACAAAAAACAGTGTATAAAGAAGTATATAAAAGACAGTGTACAGAAGTGTACATGTAAAGGTGGTTATACCAGGTTACAACACATATATTCCGGAACCGAATAAAAAACCCCGTTAACTAAAAGTTTTCGGACTTCATATTTGAATTTGTTCACATTTGATAATACTTTAAGCCTAGCGGGTAAGTGGTTGTATAATTTGATCGGCAAAACCAACGGACTGTTAGCCACAGTTGACAAACGATGAGATGGTATATTGATATTGAAGTTTTGCCTTAAGTTGTGTTCAATATTCTCACGAGAATGGTTGAGAATAGCTGGGTTATTTTCTATATATAATATGCAATTATAAATGAAGAGAGAGGGGAACGTTAACAGCTTAAGTCGTTTAAACAACTGGCGACAGGAAAACGTCCTTGGTTTGAACATCATGTTGCGTACAATCTTTTTTTGATGAATAAAAACTTCATTTGACCTTGAACTGTTGCCCCATGCTAGAATCCCATTATTCATGGTTGAATAAACGTATGAATAATAGTACAATTTCAGGAGATTGTGATCTATTCTTGATCGAAGTTGCCAGATTACAAAACAATGCCTCGCTAATCTTTTTAGAACGTTATCGATTTGATACGTCCATGAAAGTTTAGAGTCTATTAAGACTCCTAAGTATTTTGCTACTTGCTTTTGTTCGATTGATTCATCATGTAATTTTATCATTGAACTTCTATTTAAATCCTTCAAGGAGAACATGATTAATTCAGTCTTGCTTTGATTCAATATAAGGTTGTTCTTTTGGCAATAATTATTGATATAATTTGCGGCCTCAGTGCATGTGTTGTTCAGATTAGCCAGTGATTCACCAGAGCAGGCAACAGAAGTGTCATCTGCGTATAACGATATGTGAGTTCCAGACATGTTTTTGTATGTTATATCATTTACGAAAATTATAAATAACAGAGGCCCCAGCGAACTCCCTTGAGGCACGCCACTGTTTACCGCTTCTACTTCAGAGTAATACGAAATATCGTTAAGTCGTAATCTAACACGTTGCGTACGATTTGATAGAAATCCCTCAAGCCACTGTAAGGCATTTCCTCGTATCCCATAGCTTTCCAACTTTTGAAGCAGGAGCTCGATGTTAATTACTTCGAATGCTCTCTGTAAATCGAAAAAAAGACAGGCTGCAAACCTACCTTTATCCAAGTTACGAGGAACTTCATTATACAATGCTATGATTGCCTGATTGGTAGACATTCCCCTTCTAAAACCGAATTGAAAGGAACTGAAGAATTTATTATTATCGAGAAAGGTCACCAGTCTCTGGTAGAATGCTTTTTCAAAAACTTTGGAGAATACTGATAACATGGCCACCCCCCTATAATTAGAAATATCGTGAACGTCCCCTTTTTTATGAATTGGTTGAATGATTGCCATTTTTAAAATATCAGGGAAACTTCCTTCTGAAAATGAATCATTAATTAGCTGAGTAAGAGGACCAGCGATATAAGTTGCCACATGTTTTAATAAAGAGCATGGTATATTGTCAAACCCGGAGGAATTTTTTTTTGTTACTGATATTATAATGTGAAATACCTCCTCCTCCGTGTATGGTGCTAAAAAAAGTGACTGTACATTCTTTCTAGAATTGTATATTTCGGGTAAAGGCATATTTTCCGTTAGCTTTTTTATCGAGTTGATTGAGAAATTATTAAAACTTTCAGCAATCTCATTTGGATTGCAAAGTTGTTTGTTCGTATCATCAATAAAAAACTCTGGTAGCTTTGCGACCTTGTTAGTATTTATTTCATTTTTTATTATTTGCCACGACGTTTTCGATTTATTAATTGATGTTATAAACAAACTGTTGTTATAGGCTCTTTTTGATTCAGCAATTCTCTTAACATGCTCACGTTTCCGATTCTTATATTCGTGATGAATATTTTCATTTTGGGAGATCTTATATTCTCTAAATTTACTTCTCAATAAGCGTCGTTCATTAATTATTTCTGGAGACAACCAAGGTTTCCCCCGCTTATTTATTTTTTTTTTGCTGAATATTTTTCTAATGGAAAACAGTATAGAAAGTTATCCACAAAAGTACTAAGAAAACCATCAAATTTATTTTGAAAAGAGTCATTGGACTGTAAACAAGGCCATTCGATATTTGAAAGTTCCTTTTGGAATTTATTTATATTTTCCTGTTTGTTGAAAAAACGTTTATAGATTACTGGTTCATTTTGTTCCTTAATTTCCAAATATAGAGAAATAATCTGCATGAAATGGTCTGAAATATCACTATAAATAACACCTGCATTAATTGCGTTAGGATCTACACTGCTGAAAATATTATCAATTGTGGATTTGTGGTTATTTTGAACACGTGTATATTCATGAATTGTTTTATGAAGTCCAAATGATAAAAATAAATTCTCCAAAGAGTTTGCCTCTCGGCAGTTGGGATCGTCAAATTTGGCATTGAAGTCCCCACAAAAAAATTGTAAAGCATTAGATTTAGAATCTAATGTTTTTGTCATCAATTCCGACAGTGACTCAGTGAATACATCAAAGGTTCCTGTAGGTGATCGGTACATGCAACATACTAAAATAGAAATATTCATCTTCAACGTTGGTTTGGAGCTCGTCACAGCACACCACATTGTTGTTGACCAAGTATTTAACACCTTTTAATAACTTCAAACAACCGATGTGTGACAGAATGCCACATTTGGCACATTTCAAACCACTTTGGGCAATTTTTTGACACCTTCTACAAGGTTTTATTTCACAGGTAACACTCACGTTATCTTTCGATTCCGCCATATTGTATATTAGTAGTAGCTACTTTGTTTTTTCAAATAGAACACCTCATATATTATATCATTTTTGGAATCCTCATGAGATTCCTCACAACTTTCCCACATAATTCCCTATAACTATCTGTGGCGATTTCCGAGATAAAAATTATTTTGTCCAATTTTTGTGCAAAGCCTGACCATTGAAAAATATAATTTTTTTCCCAACGCAAATTTACAAAATATTGCAATTTGGGTTAAAGCTGCATAAGACCATCAAGTGAGTGGCTTAATAACAATGGCGGACATCTGACATTTCAATAATGTGGAGGAAATCCCATTCTTATGTATCCTTGCCGGTATTTATTATTTTTCTTATGGGTTATAATAATAATTATTATTATTATTATTATCATATTATAATTATGGAAATTTAGAAAAAGGAAATACAAATTTCATCGCCAACTATTTTTTCGAAATGTTTCATTAAAAAATTACAAATAAGAATAAAATTTGTGTTACAAAAATGAAAAAAGTAAGATATTACGTACAAGAAGGAAAATACAGTGTACATCAAACTTATGTCAATAGTATTATTTTTCAATGATTAAAGCGAAATCACTATCAAACTCATCTCCATTTTCACATTCACATTGGTCGTCAAACTCGGGTAAATTATTATCTTTGGAACCAAGAACGCTTGTTGATGGTATTAAGTTTTTATATCATTCCAATAGTTTTTCCACATCTTTCACTTTTTCTTTTTTAAGTGGACCACCCATAGATATTTTGTTGGGGTTGATGTGTTGGGCATAGCAGTTCTCCTTATAAACTCTCCTCTCTGCTCCAGTGTCAATATTGTAGGCCATCTCTCCTCTTACTACCACGTTTCCTGTTTTTGTCTTCCGAATAACAACTCGTCTACATGAGGAGATTTTGAAATGCAGATGTGCTGCTGTTTTCATAAACTTTTTGGCTTCTTCCTTCCAATCATATGGTTTCCAATCTCTTTTTATCAATTTCAGAGTCCCAAAAGATTTGAAAATCGCATGATACTCTTCTTTATTTACGATTGTGTTAGTTTCCTTCAATGCTTTCTCTATCAAGCCAAACACTCGATCCGAAGGAAAGAACGGGTGCACCGTAACGGGAAATACTATTTAATTTTTTTTTAATACTTGCAGGTGCAAAACTGTCTAGGAACTTGCAGCCATAGTTGAAATGTTGATGTTTTTGTTTTATCCTGCGCAACCATCTGCCACCAACCGAATTGAATCATAATCCGAGAGATCCACTGAATTCATTTCATTAAATACAATAGAGGCGACCTCATTAGAGGATTTCTTGGCCTCATCCTCTGTCCAAGAATAAATCGAAACAGTGCTGGGATTTAGGCATTCAGTTGACAAGCCATTCACCACAGAAAGATTATAGCAAATCTGCCGGGAATAGTATGCACTTTGGTCAGTCACTTTGGGTAGCACGAGGTTCTTCTGGCAATCGAAGCTTAAAAGAAAATATCCGGCAGGTTTTTCTCGCAAATGTTGAAAGAAAGCTTGGGCCTGTCTTTGGTGCACTTCCAGTTTGAATTTGAGTGAACGTTTTTCGGGTTCATTTGTTTCCATTCCGATGCGGGTTTTTAATTCAATGCATGTGCTGCATTCATCCATACTAGAACAAGAGAATCCAATATTAAAATTTGTGCAAAATATTTTTCTGAAAAAAGCAAGTGTAGCTATCTCCGATTCGTCTTTGCCATTATTGAATATTTTCCACAGTTTAGCGATATTCAATTCTGATGGTAAATATACTCGTGATGATTGATGTCTCGAATAATGCGACTCTATGGCTTTTAAGCTACATAGGAAATTTTTGACTGCTTCTCTTTTGGCAGCAAACTTAGCTTCCTTGTGGTTTCCTCCACGGGTTTCAACTGCGACCTGAGAGACTCCATTCTTGAATCTCTTGAAAACTCCGATGATCCTGTGCTTGGTTATTGGTTGCAGAACCTTGAGGAACGCATCCCTGCAAACATTGAGAGTATTGCCAGCCTGGTTAACAATTGAATACTGGAAGATTGTGCTTTTCCCCTTTTGTGGTTCACGCTTCTTCCTTAGGGGTTAGGCGGTGTGGCTCGGACACATTTCAAAATGAATGCGTCTTGCTTACTTCTTTTTGGGATCGAATGAAAGGCTGTGTGAAACTCCCTGACATCACGCATTGCTAGAAGTGAGCACTGATACTCAACTCTATGGTTGCAAGTTGGATACTCTGGAAGGCCCTCAGCTGAGTACCTGAACATACAGAACAAAAAAAAACAGTGATAAGCTTGGGGTATGTCATTAATATTTGGTTTTGCTTATTGTACAATATACATATCATCTGGTGAGTTAAAGCTGTTGAAACTATGATAGTTGGTGAAAAAGTTGTGTTATTTAATCTGAAAGTAGGTTGTGATTCTATACCCAGCTCAATACCACAGCCTAATTTCAGGTTGAATATCTCACCTTTTTTTTTATTTGAAATTGAATCCAAATGATTTATTGTAATAAGTTTTAATATTTCTGACA
Organism: Plagiodera versicolora; assembly: GCA_037013635.1. Lineage (NCBI taxonomy): Eukaryota > Metazoa > Arthropoda > Insecta > Coleoptera > Chrysomelidae > Plagiodera > Plagiodera versicolora. Next base: position 766,699 of record CM072991.1, on the reverse strand, counting down.
TTTAACTTTCACCCTCCGACCGATAACATTGTACAACAGCAAAAATTAAGAGTGTAGCCCAAACCAAAGAGTATACACACCTTTGTCGCTTTTGGATATTTATTTCCCATTGTTCTGGATCCCTCTTCCTCTTCCTAGTACTCCTATCACTAACTGATATGTTGGACTCCATGGAACAACTTCTTTCCACTTCAAATCAATCAATATATTTATAATACACCGAAAACAAAAATAATGAAATACAGGCGAACACTCTTGGTACAAACTACAACAACAGTGTCAACCATATTGAATTTTAAATCACGTGAACAAAATCTGGTTATTCTATTGGCTTGTTAGTAGATATCCATTTTTGAAACAAACTGTTGCAGCAGAAGTCCGTTTTTGGAACTTACCTACAACTTTGAAACTAAAAATAACATACTTATGTCCGGTTTTTATATAAACCAACATCACCATTGAAAAGAACGAGAAAAATCCTATAAGAATTCACTGCTAACTCAATTTCAATTTTTGTTTCATTTATTTCATTTATTTATTTATATATTTATTTGTACACTGTTCTACAGGACATCTACAGAACAGGAATGTAAGTAGGTATATAATTACAACATTAAAATAAAATACTAACATCATTCTGCAGAATCATACATGCAGCCTACTATATGTATTAGATTATTTGAAGAATTCGGATTTGATCAGTTTTATGAAACAGTTAAATATATCTATCTGAGAGCTTTTTGAGTTGTATTTCGACAATATATTGTGTAAAGGTGAGAACTTGAGAATGTCTGTGCGTGCTGCTGGGAGATAAAATGTGCTGTTGACTCGTGATGCAGCTCTTGAAAATCAAGTTTTTCTGCCAGAGCGGGACAATCTATTTGATTATCAATGATTTTATATAAAGAGATAACTGAATTGCATTCACGCCGACACTTCAACTCATTCATCCTATGTCTCTCCAGAAGCTCACCCTGAGCAATATGTCTTGGTGGATAGGAGTCATCCATTTTGAAACTTAAGAATTTCAGAAAGCATCTTTGAACTGATTCTATTTTTTCAATATGTAACTGGTAGTGCGGATTCCATATCAGTGAAGCATATTCAGTTTAGACCTGACAAACGAGAAGTATAGCGTTTTGGATGTAGTTATATCAGAAAATTCCCGACTGGTATGAACTATAAATCCATACATTTTAAATGCAGTAGAAACTAAATTGTCAATATGAGGTTCAAATGTAAACTGAGGATCGAAGTTCACTCCTAGATCAACGAATGTCTTCGACCTTTCCAAGATTCTGCCATCGACATTATAATTATACATTACTGGTTCTGATTTGAGTGTGAAAGACATAACATTGCATTTCGAAATATTCAGAGATAGATTATTAAGCTGACACCAATTTTGAATTCTGTCCAGATTACAAGACAGACGCTCACATCACTCAGGTCATTTATGTTCCAGTATATTTTCATGTAATCAGCGTATAGCAAGCACTTCACGTCAATGACATCTTCAATATCGTTTATGAATATCGTCGGCCTAATGTGAAAATTGCACAAGTTCCAGATCCTAAATTTTACAGGAGAGCAAAAAAACTATTTTACCTCTTTAAAAATAATGTAATTTGGGTGAAAATGGAATTTGGATGAAAAATACATTAGGGAACTGCTATCAAGTATTGATTCATTTTATAATAGTTATTTGTTAAAAAATAAAGGAGTTATGCAAAATTCATTCCTATATCCAATACGAAGAGGGACTTATGCAAATTTCACCTAATAAAACAACGCTATTATTTACTTATCTAAGGCATTATTTTTATTAAATCGAAAATAAATACTAAAAAATAAAACAACATAAAGAACTTTGAAGAAAAGTAAGATTACATATATTATATTGATATAAAAAAAACGAATGGTCAAGTATAATGGAAAAGTTACTCATGTCTAAGATTATCATAAAAAATATGATAATCCTTGGCAAGAGATTTTTTTAAAAACATAAGGTGTCCAAACTTTTCTTTTTTGATTTTCAATTGTTCTTTGTACAATAAGGGAAGAGAGTCAATTGATACATAATTTGAATTTGGTTTTAATCTTGAAGGCATATCTTAAACCCGATTTTACCATCTGGATTATACTTTAGAGCTCTAAGATTGTTGACAGTTGGATCACCAACTTTATATCCAGGTCTAATTGTTTTAATTAAATTAAGTTTACTATAGTCTTTGAAGAAACTGTTATCTAAATAGCTCACCTCATACAGTCTAGGATTTTTTCGAGCCGATTTACATAGAGAGACATAATCAGCTGGCACATTAATGGTTCTACCTTTTAATTGCCTTTCTATGGTAGAATGCATAGAGTCACACTCCATTTGGGTGTGACCCTTCTCTAAATATTTTTGTATGATACAAACATGTTTTTCAAGTGCAAGATTCAACAAGGCGTTGCTTAAAGTGCAATTGCGATTTTGAGCACTACAACCGCCACTATATAATATTATTTGCTGCATTGGCTCAAGCTGGGGAATTACATTATTAATCAAGGAGTTACAAATTATTGATGAAAAACAGTTGGCACTAAGCTCCCCTTGACCTTCGTGCCAGAGAAAACAATAGCCATCTTTGGAATGCAAGTCAAACACTGTACAATAAGCTTCGTGCGATAGTATAGTGCTGATACGTTCGATTTCGGGCACAACAGTACTGACTGAAGGTCCATCGTAAATACCCTGTTTTTTGAATTTTTGTCTTCTGTTTTTGCTTCACGTGCTTCTTCTTTCTTGATAATATGTTCCCTGTAAACAGATTCCTCTACATTTTTTGTCTTGTAGCCTACGCACACATCGCATTCGTCTTTTTTTGGCAAAAACAACGCTAAATTGAGATCTTCAAACATATTTGAGAATGTGGCGATGGATAATGGATTATGTTCTACACACTAATTATCTTTATACAGTAAATAAAGCTCCGATTTGGTTCTGAACGTTGGCTCTACATATAATTTTGTTGACGACTTCCGACAATAGTGTGATTCAAGTTTAGTCAGGTCCTCGAAGAATTTTTTCAAATTTATCTTTCCTTCATCAAAACGTGAAGGTTTATTTTGTATATTTTTAACACTATTCTGGTCATCTTCACATTTGGCTGGGCTAGACATCTAATTTTTTATCCACTCTGATATGGTTCTCATAGAAATTCCTAAAGTATTACAAAACATGAGCTTACAAACCCTAATTTGTTCGCTTTTGTTTTTAAGAAAATACTTATACGAAGTTGTCCTCTGGCTAACTTCCGGATTTTTTTTATGCCTTGATCTTTTCGTTTTATTCCTCAAGACTTTTGCAGCAATGTAGTTCTTCTTCTCAGGCCACGAGAGGGACCAAAACTTCGCGAAAATTATTTTTCGCTCTTCATCCGTCAACTTGTAACACTGAATTGCTATTTCTTTACCAGTTTTCAATGGCTTGTTTGAACACAGACATCAGAATGTTGTTCCCTATCATTGCCGATTTAATATGTAGGGTCATTGTTTTCATTATCTACTTTTTCTGGATGATTTGTTACAGCTTCTTCATCATTATTTTCATTGCTAATATTTTCTTCTCGTAGATTTTTTTCGAAATCCAAAGCAGTTTCTGTTGGCGCGTCTATATCGTTGGTTGTATTTTCATTGAGCATCTCATCGAAAAAAATTAAACTATCAGAGTTTGTATCCGTTTGCTCTATGCCGGATATTATTTCATGGTTCAGAAAGCTGGATGATAAATCATTGTTTTTTTTTTAGCGTATGGCTTACATGAATTTAGTTCTTGAGAGAAATGTCACAAATACAAATTCACATAATATGACAGAGGATACAATAGTACAGACAACTTAATAAAATTATATGAGCAGCAAAATTAAAAATCAAATTTTAAAATCAAGGCCATTAATCCAGTCCAGCACAGTCGGTGGCCTCAAAGAAGTCGCTCTCCTCTCCTCCATATGCTGTGAGGGGGCACTCAATTGCAATGTGGTGAACAGTCTGGCGAGGTTCTCCGCAGTCACAAGTCGGGGTATCAGTGAGTATAAAACGAGTCACGGCCGTGGGACGTTCTTATCCTGTTGAGTGTTTTCCACTCAAGGCGAGGGAGCTCCATTCCTGGTAGGGGTACTGTAGGATCGGTTACATGAACTGCTTGGGCCGGCTTCGAGGCTTCCCAGTTTTCTTTCCATTTATCGGTCGAGTTGAAATTCTCTCCCACAAGTTGTTCTGCTAGTGGTAGGGGGGGGTTTCTAGATTTCAGTCTCTGCGAGCCGGCATCGGGAAGGTCACTGTGCACTGGGAGTAGGAAGTTTGATATTATTTTATTATATTCCCTAACTAAGCCCTCTTGTCTGCGGATGGTGGGAGGTGCAATATTGCTCAGAATCGGAAGCCAGGGCAAGGGTGTGCTTTTCAGACATCCGCTGATCGTTCTCATTGTCTCGTTGAGTTTGGTGTCGATAGTCTTCACATGGCAGCTGTTTAGCCAGACTGGGGCACAATATTCGGCTACGGAGTAAACAAGGCTAAGACTGAAGTTTTGAGGGTGGATGCTTTCGCGCCCCAAGTAGTACCGCAGAGTTTGTGGATTATATTATTTCTGGTGTTTATTTTAGCTGCGGTGTTCTCTAGGTGTTTTTTGTATGAAAGAGTTCGGTCCATTGTAATCCCTAGATATTTTGGGTAGGGATTGTAGCGTAGTAAATTATTGTTGAAGTACACTTGGGGTTCTAGTCGTGCTTGTTTGTTATTTAGGTGGAAGCACATCACTTCAGTTTTATTCATATTAGGGATTAGTCTCCAATCGGCGAAGTATCCCCCCAGCATGGCCAGATCTTCCGTCAGCGTGCTACTGGCCTCCTCGATGGTTTTACTCCGCGATGCGAGAGCCAGATCATCAGCATATCCGAACTTTCTTGACGTTGTGTGTGGCATGTCGGAAATGTATATATTGAACAAGACAGGTGCGAGTACCGAGCCCTGAGGCAGTCCGTTATTGAGATGTCTCATTTTGCTCTCGCTCCCTCCCGTTATTATTTGGAAAGGCCTGTCGCATAGCATATTGTTCAACAGGGATGCTATTCGGCTGCACGGTACCATGTTGAGAGACTTGTAGAGGAGTCCCTCTCTCCAGACCGTGTCGTATGCTGCAGTAAGGTCGACAAACACCACAGTTGTCTTCAGTTGTTTTTGAAACCCTGCTTCAATGTGTGTTGTTAAGCTGAGCACCTGGTCGGCACAGCTACGATGGGGCCTGAACCCGGCCTGGTCAATGGGAACATGCTCCATTATCGTTGGTCCCAGTCGGTTAAGTAGCATCCTTTCCATGAGCTTGTAGCATGAGCTCAATAAGGCTATTGGGCGGAAGCTTTCAGGCAGGTTCTTGGGTTTGTTTGGTTTTGGGATTGCGATTATTTTGGATTTCTTAAGTTCCGTTGGGACGTGGCCTGTCATTAGGATGTCAGAATAAAATTTGCTCAGCTACATTCTAGCGTGCTTTCCACAGTTTTTAAGGAATTCTGGGTGAATTCCGTCGAATCCGGGTGCTTTGCCAGATTGTGTGTCTTCCAGTGCCTTATTTACCTCTTCCACAGTGAGAGATCTAGAGTACTCAGGGTGGGCTGCTGTTGTATGGCGGCGGAGTGTCAATTGTTTCTTAATATGTTTGTTTTGTTGTCTTATGCTCAGAGCCTTAGAGAGCGCTATTACTCGTGCAGCGATTTGGTCAGCTGATACTTCCGGTGGTTTGCGGGTGGGTGGGTTAGAGCTATCTAGCTTCTTCAAGAGGCTCCAGGCCTTCCGACTGGATCTCTTGAAGTCCATGTTGCCTGTCGTTTTTTCCCATTTTTTAAGGCATTCTGTGTCCAGGCGGTCGAGGAGCTCATCAGCTATCTCGGGGTCTCCACTGTTCTGAAATTCCTGGTAAAGTTGCTCCGTCTCAGCATTCCATCCTGGCATGTATTCACGGCGGAAGCCTCGGGGTATATACTTTTTCGCCGTTGTTATTATGGCTTTTGCGAATCTGTTATAATTACTGCTTACTGGAGGGATCCATCTGACGACTTTATCCAGCTGGGCAGCAAATTTATCCCACTGGGCCTTCCCAAGGTTCCACCTTGGCCTGGGTACGGAGTGAATTATCGGGATCTTGATTCCAACCTCGAGGACCACTGGACGGTGCTGGCTGTGTGGGAAGTCGTCCAGGACTTTCCTCGAGATTGGGACCGGCCGTTTTCGGGCATTTTCTGAGACGAAGCAGATGTCCTGGTTGGTTTCGGTGTTCCACGCAGCTGACCTGAACGTATTTCGATCCTTGGCATCGAAGATTAGGTGAAGGTCGTGTGAGTCCGCCCAGTGCGCGAGGCGCTCACCGTTCTCGTCAGTGATTCGATATTTCCAATTAGTGTGGTGGCTGTTGAAATCGCCTGTGTATATTGCAGGATGTGAGTAGATATCTAGCACACTATCAGGCCAAAGTGTCTGTGGGGGCTTGTTATTACTTGGTGGACATTTGAGTTTATACTGGCATTTATCAGTGTAGCGTTTTCGATGTCCTTCCTGATGTAGGTTGCGTTGCCATAGGAACGATGGTAGGTAGCCCCAAGCAAGTCGAAACCTTGAATTTTGCCTCTTCGGCGCTGTTGGTCTTCATTCTCTATGTGGGTTTCTTGGATAATGACCATGTCAATGTTTTGGTCTAGCAAGAGCTTTGAAATGTACTCACTCTGCTAAGTCCTTCGGCGTTTATTTGGAAAATTCGGATTATTTCTCCGAGATTTTTCGTCTTTTGGTCCTGAAGAGGACCATTGTTGGGAGATTTTGAAGTGCGTGATTCCATGTATAGTGGCCAGGAGATCCGAAGATATATTCTGGCTGCCAAAGTTCGCTCTAGCTCATTTAGCGTTACCCAGGGTGCACCACGAGGAGGCGAGCTAGATTTGCACCCCTCTGCTAGAGCTGACTGTAGTTTTTCCTGATTTTCTTCAGCAATACACTCTTCATTTTCCGCACTCATTGTATCTGTATGATTGTCTTGATAATATTCGTCTTTGAACAGTTTCATTGTCGGGTTCAATTCTATAGAATCATCAGTTGATGTTTCGGAATTATCATTAGTTATTATCGCCTTCAAAGTGTTGGCCGGATGTTTTGTTAAACTCAACAGTTTGAAACCTCTGCTCCTACGATCCATAGCTGATACTCTGAAACAAAATACTTATTTTAACCTGCCTAACTACAAATTGTAAAGCCCTTGGAAAAAACTTCCCGGTAAAAAAGCCCCAAAATGCTTCGAAACATGCATAACTCCCGTGAGTTTTAAATATATCAGCAGTGTGAAAAATACACAACTCCCAAAGTTTACAAAAATGACATTAATCCAGTCAAATGTATGTCAACATATTTCAAAAACTTAAATTTATATAGTATATACGTACCTTGATGATATTGAGAATTACTTAGTCTGATAAAATAACGGCCAATTTAAAGTCTGACAAACTAGAAAGCACGACACCGAACAGAGACCGAACACCAACGTATACTTCCTAGGACTTGCAACTTTCTTACTAATGTAGAAGGGGTAGGACTTATGCGCATTTTATACTTCCGTTTCAAGCACCATCTAAATACTTTTCACATAGTTATTCGATTTGAATGTATAGATACGCTGCTTCTCTAACCGATGGCACTAAAAACTTATGCAATTTTCACATTAGGCCGACGATATGTTGAATAGAAGAGGGCCTAGATTAGACTCTTGGGGTACACCGGAAGTTGCGAAGTATTCGACCGACTTGAAGCCATTGACAAAGACATATTGTTTCCTGTCATGTAGATATGAACAAAATAAAGACAAGAGGGAATCAGAAAGTCCAAAATGAACAAACTTTTTCAATAATATTCCGTGGTCAAGTCGATCGAACGCTCTAGAAAAATCTGTATATATCACATCAGTTTGACTGCGATTATCGATTGCTTCAGCAACGTGTTGTGAGACATTGATGAGATTAGTGACTGTTGATCGACCCTTCATAAACCCATGTTGATATGGAGTCAGTTTATTCCTTACAAAAGGATACAAATTGTGCTGTCATAGAATTTTCAAGACTTTACAAAAGTTGCAGATTATTGTTATAGGTCGGAAGATCAGACCTGTCACCCTTTTCATATATACAGGGCATACCTTTGAGGATTTCTAGGAAGAGGGAATTGAACAGCTCTCGATGCAAATATTGAACAATATGGTGAGTAGATATGCCAGAACTTGCGCACAGTCTCTGACCACAAATGCTGGTATCTCATCAGGACCTGTCGTTTTCTTAGGCTTCATTTGTTTAATTGCCCATAGAACATCAGATTGCTCAAATGTTGACACATGTGTGATGCATCTCATCATCTTCTTGAATGTGATCGGTGGATGGAATGTATGATTTACTGAAGTAATCAGCGAATCCATTGACGATATCTTGAGGAGAGATCAGTGATTGATCATTGTAGGACATAACATTCGAGATAGAGGATGTTCCCTTTTTTCTATTGACAAAACTTATTGGGATCACGATTTATATCTGATTCTGCGAGTTTGACGAAATTTTTATAAGCTATGTCAATATCTGCTTTGATTTTGGATCTCAATCGTCTGAACTCTTCAAAAACAATGGGGTTATTGCTCGGCTTGTATTGGCGATGTAGCTTCGTTTTTTATCGAATTTGCTTAATTATCTGAAAGTTGAATCAAGGAGGATATTTCCTACTGGATTGATCAAAGACATTGTAAAGTTTACCATAAAAGTTGGTACATGCTTCATCTGTATTTTGAAATACCTCAAGGAAACTCCAATCAATTTTAGCTATCTTATCGTACATATCATGAAAGTTTGCTTTGCGGAAATTGTGTCGATTCTCGTAAAGGGCACCAAGATTGTTCTTAACGTTCGTGGCCGAGTTGAACTTACACTCTATTTCGAGAGCTGGATGGTGACGATATTCATCCACTAGAGGAAAAGATGACTTTTCAACTAGGCAGGAGTTATTATGTAAAACTAGATCAAGCAATCTATCAGAATTATTGGGTACATAATTGTGTTGTGCAAGGTTGAAGATTTCTTAAAAATGTTCTAAGAGAGATATTGTCTTATTTTTTACATTAGGGTTCTTCAAGAAATCAGCATAGTTAGATATATTGAAATCTCCCATAATAAGTACATCATGACCATCATATAAAAAGTCTAGGGTTTCCATCGCCCCAAAGAAATTCTCATATTCAGTTACTGTGGCGCTTGGAGGAATGTAAGTGATTATTATGTATATAGTGCTGACAATTGAGGTAATCTTCAAGACCAGTACATCGATAGGAGTAAGTTGCTGAAAATATACATTTTCAGATAAGTCAATCTGAGTTGACATCAGGATATTGTGTACGGCAAGAATTACTCCTCCTCCCCTCGTACAACCAGTAGCGACGGAGTTTCTATCAGTTCTGTATACGTTAAATTCGTTGGGAAAAAGTTCATGGTTTGAAATGGATGACTTCAACCACGTTTCTGTTAAGGCAATCACTGAGAAGTTGGATTGACTGAGGGCGTTAAAAAATTGCACCGTTTTGGTGCGCAGACCGTTTGTATTTTGGTAGTATACAGATAGATAATTTTTTTAGTGATTCCCTTATCACTCACACTAGGAGAAATTTGGGTCATACAGGGGTAGTTTGCTAACTGCTGAATTGATGACAAATCTTGTTTTAATTTTTTCAATGCATCTATGTATGCTACGCACCTATCCTTCTCCTAGACAGCATGATCGACAGCTATAGTTACATCCCTAAGTTTGAGCTTACAGCAGTTAGAACACTTACGCAACTGAGATGTACATCCTTTCAAATCATGATTGCCACTACATAACGGACATGAGAGAGCCTTCTGACACCTAGCAGAAGAATGATTGAATTCATTGCATTTAAAATAGCGTCATAATCAGTACAACTGTCATAGCCTATAAATAAATATCCAATGTTCATAATTTTAGTATACGACACTTTGTCAATCTGAATGATGGCTTGGAATATTTTATCATTATTTTTGATTGGCATGATCTTTATAACTTTACAGTCAGAATTTTCGGAAAATATATCTGTATTACATTTCAAAATAAGATTCAGAAGAGTATCACAAGAATATTGATCGGTCATACCAACTAGCCGCACTCACCTCCTACTTCCCTTATCACGTACGAGTCTGATAGTTTCTATTGCACCATATTCTCGAGGAATGTGTTGCCACCTTTGTTTTTGCAGCCGATGAGAATACCACCATCATTAGTATTTTTGATCCTTGCTAATTGAAGATCTGACTGAGTTGGATCGATGTGACGCATTATGTCGGATTTAGTCTGCGAAGGTAACTGCTTGGTGTTTTTTGGTTTAATTATGATTGCTGGTTCCGTTTTGTTTTTAACAACATCAGAATATTTGGAATATGAGAGGTTTCAACATTTTCCCTCGAGATTTTTACCCAAATCAGACTTGAGAGATGCAATTTGGATTTTCATAGATGATAGGGCTTCATCTAGTTTCGCCTCGAAGAACTGGTTTATTCTATCGGAATTCAGAACCAAACTGTTTCCCGTGCATTCCTCTCACTTCCAGAACAGCCTCGGTACAGTCCGAATCAAACTCGACAAATCAACAGTCTTGGAGACGCAAGCTGAATGGAATTGTTTTTTACACACCTCGCAAAAAATGCTCGGTTGTTTTCTGACCGATATCGTCGTCGTACAGAGTCTACACTGGGGTATTTTAACAATGTTTCATGACTTCTTTCAGATGAAATATGAAAACTCACGAGGCGATAGGTAATCCCAGTGAACTATCACAATTCACTTATATGGTCTGCAAGCCTATGCAGACGACCTTGTTATTCTTGCAAGGACAGCGTCTGGAAGGATTGCATCAAATATCCTCCAAAACACGCTGAATGATGTTCACAGTTGGTGCCAGAGGGAACAGATATCCATAAACCCCAGCAAGACTGTGAATGTTCCATTCACCAGAAAAAGAAATTTGGATGCTTTCCTTGAATGATGAAGTCATTCCATTTGCTGCGAATGTGAAATATCTAGGTATTATCCTCGATAGGAAACTCACTTGAAACGCTCATTTGGATAAGGTTCTTCACAGAGCCACACTGTCCCTATGGCCTTGCAGGAGGATCTGTGGTAAATCTCGGGGCTTGGGTCCCAAACAGATTCATTGGATATATGTGATGATTATCAGACCAATGATCACATATGGTGCTATTGCTTGGTGGACAAAAGCCTCACAGCGTACGTTCCAGGCAAAGCTTTCTAGTATACAGAGACAGGCATGTCTGGCTATAACCGGTGCCATAAGTACCACACCGTCAGCGGCCATGGAACGCCTTCTAGACATAACTCCTCTCCACATATTCCTGGAGAGAGAGGCCAGATGGACTACATATAGACTTGTGCATATTGCTAACTGTACGAATCAGGCTTATACGGAGCGTGGCAGACTACTGGATGACACTGCTAGTCACAGTATTCTGGGAATGACCTCTGACATTATGCCTCCAACAGTAAACTACGATCTGCCTTATTCTGTCCTAATCTCGAATAGAGACGACTGGTTCCTCCGGAAGGAGAAACTACTGAGAGCAGAAAGCTGCTGGTTCACTGATGGATCTAAAACACCTGCAGGTTCGGGTGCAGGTGTTTATGGTCGCAGACCTAGGACAGAAACATCTGCCTGCCTAGGATCTTTTGTGACCGTTTTTCAGGCAGAGATCTATGCCATTGCTCTATGCGTTGAGAAACTGGTAGAAATCAACCTCACACATAAAACAATTGAAATATTCTCGGACAGCCAAGCGGCACTGAATGCCCTTTGCTCGAACCGAGTGACGTCCAAACTGGTTTTTGACTGCCAGAAGATACTCCCTTCGATTGAAAGAGTTAACAAAATATCCTTGATCTGGATTCCTGGCCACTCCGGTTTGGAGGACAACAAAATGGCAGATTGTCTTGCAAGGCAAGGCGCCTCGAGCGATTTCATTGGACCAGAACCTGCTATTGGCATTTCTTTAGGTTTTGCCAAACAGACACTGAATACCTGACAACAGGAAGTTTCTCTAACTTCTGGCTGAGTATTCCAGGATTGACCCATTCCAAGGCATTCATTCATCCTTCGAAGAATGGAGCCAAAAAATTGTTAGCTTACGGCAGAGATGTTCTACGTTGCCTAACAGGCTTTCTCACAGGTCACTGTCGTTTGAATAATCACATGACTAGACTCGGTCCATCAGAAGACCCGACTTGTCGCCTGTGCTTGGAAGATGATGAAACAGCAGAACACATACTTTGTGTCTGCCCCGCTGCGGCCAGGCAGGCAGGGTGACACTATTGCCCTCGGACCTGAAATATCACTCACCAGATACCATAATCGGCTTCGTTAGGAAGCTGGAGTTATTTGGTGAAATTTGAATTGGTGTGAGCCATAATAGACCCGCCAGGGTCGCAGTGGAGGGTCGTACTGACCCACTCACTTTAAACCTATACCTATACCTATATGGTCTTATCACTTATAAAAGAAAAATAATATCAAAATCAGTTCCAAACGCAATATTTCACAGATACGATGTGATGCGTGCCATGCGCTCACTTGCTTTTGTGCCAGATGTCCGCCTTTGATATTAAGCCACTCAAGTATTATGTCGATGAACTGGATCCCAGTTTCAGTATACAGGGAGGCTCAGAAGTGAGTGTTATCCGGGCACTCATGAAAATGACTGAAACTCCGTTTTTTTAAATAGAACACCCTGATTAGCATACCCACATGATTAGAATTTGGATTGCCTCGATGTGTACTAAAATGAAATCTAGAGCTGAAGGGAAGAAATGTGGAATGGTATCGTAATTCTTGAACAGAAGGACAGTTTTTTTTCTTGACCCTGAAACTCACATATTTCGGCTACCGTAGCAATCGTCACGGACCATATTCATTGGAGTCGATGTACTGACTCGATGTATAGTGAAATAAAACCTTGAGCTGAATGAAGAATGGTTGAGGGGTATCACAATGGCTCCTCTACTCTTGGATCATTATAAACGCATGAGACTCTTGTACTTGGAACTACACTTCTTTGAGTTTCATCACACACCCATACACAGTGCTGTTAGTTACAATAATTTTCAAATAACTTTTCAAAATGTCGACTACTACATTCGATGTGAATAAACTTAATAGTCTAATCAATCAAACATCTCAAAAATTACAAACAATACGATTATCAACGTTGACTATTGATAAATCATATCGACTTGTGAAAGTATTTTTAATATTCACAAGATATGGAAGATCCGTTATAGTATTATTATCAGATGATGACACTGAATTCAAATCATGGTTACCAAAACGTGTAGCTGATCGACTTACAGATGATATTATAAGTGAAATGAATTTTTTGGATAATAATTTCACTCTGAAATATCTAGGGGAAAGTGCTCCCCATTATAATGGATCAAAAACACGATCTTTAATGGAATTCAATTTTCTATAGTTCGATGTGTAAGTATTCAAATCTGTACCTCGGAGGGATACAACACTATGTCCATTTTCATAACTTTACAGGAGAGGAGTTTCAAACTTTTTTTCAACAAAAAGTGTTATTGGCACAGCTATTTATTGGGATGTTGAAACAATATTTTACCAGAACATTCTATTTATTGTTATTTACATCATGCGTTGTTTAAAAAAAAAACCTTTTTTACGTTTTTTTTTTCACTTTTTAATGGAGATGGTGTTGTATCCCTCTAATAAAGTTATTGTACTATAAGACCTAATGTGGGATATTCAATAACAAACACAATACTATTGGACTTACAAAATGTATTTAACTATTTTATTTATTATTCTCTTTACAAATACAAATAATACATCTATGTATTCAACTAAAATGGTATTTTAGATGCAAAAAACTCAGTCATCATCAGGTGAGTCTCCTTCAGGGTACTCACTAGTGGTATTACTAGTATGCTTTAAGTTTTTATAAAAGTCATGGCAAACTGTAGGAACATAAGGAAGTAATGCCAATAGATCATTATACTTTTGTTGTGATATTGGTATTGGACTTGGTGTTACCAGTTGCAAATCTTTTGGCAATGTAAGGTGTCGCCTTCGAAACCTAACAAGGTCAATCTCCTGGTTTTCATCAGCGAAATAAATTTTCAAAAACAGAGTTCCCATGCTGTTCTGTTTTACTTGCAGATGAACACAGGTTGACAGAAGAACTTGTTCTTTGTTGACATCTTTTTTTCTATTAATGAATGGTGGATTTTCACATGTTTTGACATCGTACAAAGACCTAAAATTTTTAAAATCTTCCAGTTCCATATTATGCACAGTATATTTCATTGAGGTCTGTCTGACTAACTGCTGCCAATTCCAGGGCGTTAGAATTGTCATGTTGTTAAGTTTTTTTCTCTTCCGCTCTATCAGTGCATGGACAGTATCCGCCTCCATATGCGTGTGGCCTTTCAGTAGAAACTTTTGAGTGATGAATTTTACTTGAGGATACTTATTGAGTATCCAAAAGAAACACATAATAAGGCTAATATTCTTATTCTGGCCGTAACAATTATTCGACAACAGAATGATTTCTTCAATGTCACTGCCAGGAATGACGGTATCTGCCCATTTCAGTAATGCAGATCCGATTTCATTTTCGCCACGAGCTCCTCTGGATTCGTCCCACATAATACAATGGACTGGCGAATCAGAAGAATCAGAAAGGGTGTAATTCAACGTCCAAAGTTTTCTCTTGTAAAAGCTTATGCAATTTGTTATAGGGGGTGACGGCAAACATTTTTGAAGATCACCCGTTAATACCTTAAGGGTATTGTTAGCCCTTTTGGTGTCCTCGCTTTTTGAATCATACCTTAATTTAGTTTCATCCAGATGTGCATTATGGTCTTCCTCAATAGAATTTTTTTCATCTAGAGTCAAATTATTTTTTAATTTTGCTTGAAAATAATCACATGTGTCATACGTGTCTATTTCTGGTGGTTTGAAATTCAACTTAAATTTTTTGTTGAACACATCGTAGTAGAGCCATTTTTTAGGTATTAACAAAGGGTTGAAATCATTTTCATTACAATCCCCTACATACAGTTCATACATTTTCTCTATGTTCAAGTGCGGACCCAAATACTTCATATCACTCTTTTCCCTAGTGTAATGACTGCTATAATTTGGGAAGGAAGAGATTTGTCTTACTACACTTTCAACAGTGTCATTATGTGTTTTATTGACGGGAGTTTGCTTACCCCTTTGATCGATTTTTACAATTCCACCTGTGTTTCGTATTGATGGTTGTGCCAAAAAAGTTTATTAAATATCATACTTTTGCTATTGCGCGTAACCAAGCACAGGGTGCTGTCTGCCACTTTGGGTGTCACGTGATGACCAGACCACGGCAAACTCACTTATTCTCGAAGCTTCGCCACGATAGTGCGTTTGAAATAAATAAATTTAATTCTATATCCTGTCCTGTTTGTGTGAGGTTGATACCTCTATTTCAAAAACGATAAACTGTATTATATTTGTGAGTGGTGTGTGGGATACATTTTCTGAACCTGAACTGTCATCAAGAGGCGGTACCGCCAGTTGCCTTTGGACGGCCACGGACGATATGTTGACATATCCTGTGATGTCGATAAAAGTTGTATAAAATTATTTCTCGCATACAGTCCACTTCTCCACCAATTGAACAATTGATCCTCACGAGCCGGATTTTTTTTGAATCATTTTGTATAATTTTTTCCATTTTCAAATAAACAAAACAACTTTTTTGGCACAAATATATCACGATACCGTTCGATACCGTAAGCGCAAATTTCAAGCGCAATTGATCCCCACCACGTCTGAATTTCTCAGTTTTCAGGCATCCTCCTGGTGCACGCATATCGAAAGATATACGTCCATACCTATCACTCTCAAATCGTTCAAAATCGCCTGTTTTGATTTTGTTTGGGAACTGTTGATATATTGTATATTCCGCTTAATTTTACTCGTTTTGAATCCTCTTTCCTCTCGCGTTCAAAATACTCGTTACGCCAATTCTCAATTATATATCCTGATTCTTACTAATTATAATTTAATCATTTAGATCATTCTCTTCTCTCGAAATGGCTCAAGATAGTCGTAAACTGAAAGGATATATTGCTCAAAGGCAAACTGAATTGATGAAATTGGCTGAATTGAATAGAATTGCAGATTTATCTTTGACTGATGAAAATTTTCGTGCTAATTTTAAATGTAGATTTAAGAATATTGATAATATATTACGACATTTTGAGGAAATTCACGGAAATATTGTAACTTTGATTTCCGTTCAGGAAAACCCTGATTTAGACACACATAATGAGATTTTCTGTAATTTTGATAAAGATTTCTATAAAATTCAAGCAATATACTCTCAGCTGTTTGATGTGAAACCCGATGCTACGTTAGATACTATGCCAGTTAGTAAAAATAATATCAGACTTCCTAAGCTTGAGCTCCCTGTGTTCGGTGGTAATCTGAAGGATTGGCAAACTTTCATTGATATGTTTGACTCGACAATTCATAATAATGAATCACTAGCCCCTATTGATAAATTCAATTATTTATTAGCCTCGTTACAGGGTCATCCCCTATCCATAGTGGAATGCACACCCTTAGCAGGTGCAAATTATCTCATAGCTTATGATACTTTAAAAAAGAAGTACGAAAACACTAGATTGATAGCCTCAGTACATTGGCATTCCATTGAAAATACGAAGAGAATTCATGTTAGTGACAACCTCGAAAATTTTCGTAATATCTTAGATACGTTTAATGAAAATTTAGCTGCACTAAAAAATTTATCTTTTCCCACCGAACAATGGGATTTCATTTTATTCAATATGTTATTTGATAGAATTGACCCAGATACTCAAACTCGTTTTGAATTTGAATGTACTTCTGTATTGGGCAAGCCTGATTATTTTGATGTTCTTAGGAACTTTCTCGAGAGACAGTGCAGTGCAATGGATAATGTCGCCTTATCTAATCCGAACTCATCTAAATTTAAATACGATAGTTCTAAATCCAAATCTTTTTCATATCATCCTAATAAACCAGTGAAATTCAAACAAAGTTCTTCGTTTGTAGCAAACCCAACCACCTCTGATGATAATTGCAAGCTATGCAATAAATGGCATTCCATTTACCGTTGCATTTCATTTTTGTCTCGTTCTCCAAGGGATCGCTACACTTTAGTGAAAACAAAGAATTGGTGTACAAATTGTCTGGGATCAAAACATACAGCATCCAATTGCTCATCGCATTTTTTATGCAAAAAATGTTCATTGCCCCATCATTCATTATTGCATTTTGATAATCAAAAAACACGATCAGAGACAACGTCTTTAAGTCAATCTGGAATAGCTGCTAATGATGTTTCCAATAACCATAAGGATCCCACACCTTCTCAACAAGAGGGGGACTCTGCTCCTCTTAATTCATTTTCTAATATTCAGAGTACAATATTGCTCACTACTGCTATGATTGAAGTTTTAGATTCTCATGGAAAATATCACCCAGTACGAGCTCTTTTGGATAGCGCTAGTCAATGTTCGTTCATAACTACCAAGTGTTGTGAGAAATTAGGATTGTCTAAAGTAGACTTGTCAATCAAAATACGGGGTGTTGCATCAACTATCTCACGGGCTAATCACGGGGTATCTTGTAGTATCAAACCCAGAGTGGTTGTTGGACCAATGCTTGATATCGATTTAATAGTTTTACCACAAATTTGCTCTGATATGCCCTGTTCTAATATTCCATTAGAAAATTTTGCCAAATATTCTAATCTCAAATTGGCTGATCCTAAGTTCAATATATCTCGTCCTGTGGAGATGTTATTAGGAGCAGACATTTTCGCATACATTATCAAGAGTGGTAGTCCACAAACCTCCTTGAGCGAACCGGTAGCTATAGAAACTATTTTCGGTTGGATACTGATGGGAAAGATCAGTTCTCCACCTTTGGAAACAAATAGTTTTCTCACACTTTGTTCAGAATCACCTTTGGATAATTTAGTAAAAGGCTTCTGGGAACTTGAACAAATCCCCACAAAAATTATATCGTCTCCTGACGAACTATTAGCAGATGATATTTATGAAAATACCTTATCTCGAAATAAATCCGTTTCGTGAGGAAGAACCTATTTTCGAGGACTCTAAAATTACTGCTCTGCATCGTTTCAATTCACTCGAACGTCGTTTATTGAAGAATCCCTCTTTGTATGAACAATATCGTGAATTTATGAATGATTATCTCTCCTCTGGTCACATGACATTGATTTCTGATGATTCGCATACTCCATTTTCTTACTATATTCCCCACCACTGTGTTCTGAAACCAGAAAGCTCCACCACCAAATTAAGAGTGGTATTTGATGGATCATCAAAATGTGCAAATAACCTTTATTTAATTGATTGTCTCCTACCTGGCCGGAAACTACAACCAGACATTGTTAATATCCTCTTAAGGTTTCGACTTCATGTAGTTTGTTTAACTGCCGACATCAAACAGATGTATAGGCAAATTTTGATAACAAAACATCATCAAAATTATCAAAGGATTTTGTGGCGCTTTTCAGAATCAGATCCTATTCAAACTTATCGTTTGAATACAGTCACCTATGGACTCAGCTGTAGTCCATATTTAGCAATCAGGACTATTCATCAGCTCGCTAAAGAAAATGAACCTAACTCCAGAACAGTTTCTCAAATCCTCTTAAATGATGTCTTTGTGGATGGCATAGTTTCAGGGTCTAGTTCACTTGAAAATGCTCTTGAGTTGCAGAATGAATTAATACAGGTTCTTAGTACAGGAGGTTTCGAGCTGCGTAAATGGGCAAGCAATAATCCTCAACTATTATCACATTTACCAACATCCTCTTTGCAAACTCAACCCTTCCTTCTCGATGATGTAGCTGATGCTACTATCAAAATCCTGGGACTTCAATGGAATCCGACATCAGATATCTTTTCGTATCAAGTGAAACCTCTCAACAAGCCTTGTACCAAGAGGTCAATTCTCTCAGAATTAGCACGTATTTTTGACCCTTTAGGTTTTCTCACCCCTGTTGTTTTGTTAGTTAAACATTTGATGCAAGACCTCTGGACTCTAGGAATTGGTTGGGACATTCAACCCCCGGATACTATTATAAGACGTTGGTCTAAATTCAAATCTGAATTTGGTCACCTTTCTGCTATTCAAATACCCCGTCTCATTGTGTCAAGGAATATAATTTCTTGCCAACTCGTTGGATTTTCAGATGCCAGTCGAATGGGTTATGCTGCTGTGACTTATCTCCGTGTAATTCATGCTGATCATACGATTACTACATCTCTCATTTGTGCCAAATCTAGAGTAGCACCTCTGAAAACCATATCAATACCTCGGTTAGAGTTGTGTGGTGCTCTATTGTTGTCACAACTCATTTGTTATGTTTCTCATATTTTCAAAGACAAACTCCAATTCGATAGAATTATTGCATTTTCAGATTCCACAACAGTTCTTGCTTGGATACGGAGTAGTCCTCATATACTGAATTGTTTTGTTTCAAACAGGATAACTACCATTCCAGAAAATGTTCCTTCATCTCTTTGGTATCACGTATCCTCTGAAGATAACCCTGCTGATCCAGCATCTCGGGGCCTTTTTCCTTCCGAACTTCTCGAGAACTCTTTATGGTGGGCGGGACCATCTTGGTTACAATTTTCTTACGATAAATGGCCCTCTTCTTTCAAAAATGCATCTGATAATATTTTCTTCACAGAAGAAGAGCACCGTAAAGTTGCCACTACCGATGTTAACCCCTTGATTGATTTGTTGAACCGCTTCTCGTCATTACCCAAGATTGAACGAATTATCTGTTATATACTTCGTTTTATTCATAATTGTCGTAACTACAAAACCAATTGCCATCAAAATGGACCTTTCAGTAATGATGATATGGAGAGGTCACAGTCAATATTATTGAAAATAACTCAACGTGATGCATTTTCGCATGAAATTGATCTTATACGTAAAAATGCAATTCTTCCCAAATCCTTTCGGAAACTCAGCCCATTCATAGATGGAGAGGGTATTTTGAGGGTGGGCGGACGATTAGTCTATTCAAAGCTCTCCTTCGAACAAAAGCACCCTGCTCTCCTTCCGAGTACACATCGGTTCACTCAGCTTGTGATAGAGTATACTCACAATAAATATTTACATCCTGGTTTTCAAACTTTACATCATCTTCTCATCCAAAGATATTGGATTCTAGCCCCAAAACGAACAATCCGCAAAATACTATCTCGTTGTCTCAAGTGTTTTCGTACAAACCCTACATCTCGGCAACCTCCAATGGGTAATCTCCCCGAAGTGCGTGTTTCCCAAATAAAACCATTTCTTTGCACTGGTGTTGACTATGGTGGACCCTTATCTATCACACTGGGCCGCACTCGTGGTGCTAAAGTGCTAAAGGCGTATATATGTCTTTTTGTATGCATGTCCACCAAGGCTCTCCATTTGGAAGTTGCCTCTGACCTCACAACGGAAGCATTTCTCGGTGCATTACGTCGCTTCATAGCTCGACGCGGACAATGCAAACACTTATATAGTGATCAGGGTACTAACTTCGTTGGAGCTGCTAAGCAAGTCTCTGAAGCAATGCAACAAGCCATAGACACTGAAGGCATCATTTTTCATAGAATTCCTCCTCTTTCTCCAAATTGGGGTGGTTTATGGGAGGCAGGAATCAAATCGGTTAAGTCTCACCTACTTCGGGTAACCGGAGATCAACTCTTGACGTTTGAAGAGTTGTCAACTATTCTGTGTCAGATCGAATCAGTTCTGAATTCTCGACCTATAGGGCCAGTCAGCTCTGACCCTAATGATTGTACTGCATTGACTCCCGGTCACTTCCTAACTTTGGCACCTCCCAATTCATTGCCTGATGCAGATCTGACTGATATCAAATTATCAAGATTAACTCGGTGGCAACTTGTTCAGAGGTTACATCAAGACTTCTGGGCAAGATGGCATAAAGAGTATCTGCATACTCTCTTACAACGCTCCAAATGGACTGATCCTTCGGTTCCCATTGAGATAGGAACTTTGGTTTTGTTAAAAGATGATTTTTCTCCCCCACTCAAGTGGCATATGGGTCGCGTTTTAGAGGTCCATCCTGGCAAAGATACTATTGTTCGAGTGGTAACTGTTAAAACAGCTAAGGGGATATTTGAACGTCCTGTTACAAAATTCATATGATTATGTTGATAGATCATAAGACTATATCTATTCTCGTTCAATGAATATTGATTTTTTATTTATTTTTTTTTATTTTTAATATATCTCTTATAAAATTTTTAGAATTTTAGGTGGGCGGTATGTTTCGTATTGATGGTTGTGCCAAAAAAGTTTATTAAATATCATACTTTTGCTATTGCGCGTAACCAAGCACAGGGTGCTGTCTGCCACTCTGGGTGTCACGTGATGACCAGACCACGGCAAACTCACTTATTCTCGAAGCTTCGCCACGATAGTGCGTTTAAAATAAATAAATTTAATTCTTTATCCTGTCCTGTTTGTGTGAGGTTGATACCTCTATTTCAAAAACGATAAACTGTATTATATTTGTGAGTGGTGTGTGGGATACATTTTCTGAACCTGAACTGTCATCAAGAGGCGGTACCGCCGGTTGCCTTTGGACGGCCACGGAAGTTATCCACGGAGACGGCGGTAAGTGGTTGACATATCCTGTGCTGCCGATAAAAGTTGTATAAAATTATTTCTCGCATACAGTCCACTTCTCCACCAATTGAACAACCTGGTTCAATAGTTTTCAAAACATTAACTACCACGGTGTTTGATATAGATAGTGTATTTGAAAACATAAGTTTACATACTCTAGTTTTTGGATAATAATTTCACTCTGAAATATCTAGAGGAAAGTGCTCCCCATTATAATGGATCAAAAACACGATCTTTAATGGAATTCAATTTTCTATAGTTCGATGTGTAAGTATTCAAATCTGTACCTCGGAGGGATACAACATTATGTCCATTTTCATAACTTTACAGGAGAGGAGTTTCAAACTTTTTTTCAACAAAAAGTGTTATTGGCACAGCTATTTATTGAGATGTTGAAACAATATTTTACCAGAACATTCTATTTATTGTTATTCACATCATGCGTTGTTTAAAAAAAAACCTTTTTTACGTTTTTTTTTTCACTTTTTAATGGAGATGGTGTTGTATCCCTCTAATAAAGTTATTGTACTATAAGACCTAATGTGGGATATTCAATAACAAACACAATACTATTGGACTTACAAAATGTATTTAACTATTTTATTTATTATTCTCTTTACAAATACAAATAATACATCTATGTATTCAACTAAAATGGTATTTTAGATGCAAAAAACTCAGTCATCATCAGGTGAGTCTCCTTCAGGGTATTCACTAGTGGTATTACTAGTATGCTTTAAGTTTTTATAAAAGTCATGGCAAACTGTAGGAACATAAGGTAGTAATGCCAATAGATCATTATACTTTTGTTGTGATATTGGTATTGGACTTGGTGTTACCAGTTGCAAATATTTTGGCAATGTAAGGTGTCGCCTTCGAAACCTAACAAGGTCAATCTCCTGGTTTTTATCAGCGAAATAAATTTTCAAAAACAGAGTTCCCATGCTGTTCTGTTTTACTTGCAGATGAACACAGGTTGACAGAAGAACTTGTTCTTTGTTGACATATTTTTTTCTATTAATGAATGGTGGATTTTCACATGTTTTGACATCGTACAAAGACCTAAAATTTTTAAAATCTTCCAGTTCCATATTATGCACAGTATATTTCATTGAGGTCTGTCTGACTAACTGCTGCCAATTCCAGGGCGTTAGAATTGTCATGTTGTTAAGTTTTTTTCTCTTCCGCTCTATCAGTGCATGGACAGTATCCGCCTCCATATGCGTGTGGCCTTCCAGTAGAAACTTTTGAGTGATGAATTTTACTTGAGGATACTTATTGAGTATCCAAAAGAAACACATAATAAGGCTAATATTCTTTTTCTGGCCGTAACAATTATCCGACAACAGAATGATTTCTTCAATGTCACTGCCAGGAATGACGGTATCTGCCCATTTCAGTAATGCAGATCCGATTTCATTTCCGCCACGAGCTCCTCTGGATTCGTCCCACATAATACAATGGACTGACGAATCAGAAGAATCAGAAAGGGTGTAATTCAACGTCCAAAGTTTTCTCTTGTAAAAGCTTATGCAATTTGTTATAGGGGGTGACGGCAAACATTTTTGAAGATCACCCGTTAATACCTTAAGGGTATTGTTAGCCCTTTTGGTGTCCTCGCTTTTTGAATCATACCTTAATTTAGTTTCATCCAGATGTGCATTATGGTCTTCCTCAATAGAATTTTTTTCATCTAGAGTCAAATTATTTTTTAATTTTGCTTGAAAATAATCACATGTGTCATACGTGTCTATTTCTGGTGGTTTGAAATTCAACTTAAATTTTTTGTTGAACACATCGTAGTAGAGCCATTTTTTAGGTATTAACAAAGGGTTGAAATCATTTTCATTACAATCCCCTACATACAGTTCATACATTTTCTCTATGTTCAAGTGCGGACCCAAATACTTCATATCACTCTTTTCCCTAGTGTAATGACTGCTATAATTTGGGAAGGAAGAGATTTGTCTTACTACACTTTCAACAGTGTCATTATGTGTTTTATTGACGGGAGTTTGCTTACCCCTTTGATCGATTTTTACAATTCCACCTGGTTCAATAGTTTTCAAAACATTAACTACCACGGTGTTCGATATAGATAGTGTATTTGAAAACATAAGTTTACATACTCTAGTTCGTATGCCTTTTACTGTAAAATAATATTGTATTTTGTTTTGACTTATTGGAGACAAGGTCTCGTTTTCTTGAACGGACATTACCATGCTTCTCTACACATGAAACAATGAATTGCCGTTTTGTGTCATTTCCCTTCTCCTGACTCCAGTATGCATTAAAGATCTCCTGTCTGTCACTTTGTAATAGTTTTTCAAAACATTTCAGTCTGCAAGAACAAGGAGGTTTAATAATTCTGGCAGGGACAACTTTACCCCTGTTACTAATATATTCTTCACCTGCAGAATATTTACGTTTCTGAATATTACATGCCCATTCACTGGTATGAACGACACGTTTTTTACCTATCTGAGTAGAAATAGATTTATTTTTCACTTTTCTCCCTACGCCTACTGTTCCTTGCAAATTTAGGCCTACTTGATTTTCTGCAATATTTTCCTCAAGTAAACGTAGCTCATGTCCATTTGAGTTTGTTTTAGCACTAGTTTCATTTCTACTGACCTCATTTTGTATTTCATTAAAAACGCAGGGACATCATCACTGGAGTCCGTTTCAGAGCTTGGAGGTTCATAATTTTTGTCCCGATCAGAATCATCATCATCATCGTGGAAACTCAAGTCATCTCCATTATCCTCTTCATTTTCAACATCCTTGCTGTTTGTATGATTTGGTTCTGAAATAAAACAAGTCTGATAATATTACATATAAAACATAATATTTTGAAGTTTAGGTTCATAACAAAACATTACATTACCTGTTTGAGGTTATGTATATCACATAAAATAATGAGCAAAACAGTAGCTTACCTGTAGTAGAATGTTTTTTAGAACTTTTCAATAGTTCCAGAATCTTTCTCCCACGAGAATAATGGTTCATTATTCTTACTATTACTAAAAAAGAGCAAATATTATGACTTAAAATACATCCAACTATGTAAACTCATCAGAACTGTCAAAAGTACTCTTAGTTCAATAACAATCCGCCAGGCTGTGTAGAGGTATACAACACTATGTCCAGTAGTAATTCACATGCTTCAGAAGGATAAAACACCAAGTCCACATGGTGTTCTATCCCTCTAAATGAAAGTGGACTTGGTGTTGGTTTAAAACATGCTATATCCGGTTTTAACTGGTTTTGGACATAGTGCTCTATTCCTTTAAGAAATATGAGAAAAGCTGATTGTAACTCTGTAACGAGGTAAAGAAATATAATTTTATTATAATAACTAATTATATTTTCTCTTTAATGATATTACAGATATCAAAATGTTGATGCTCTACTCCCGACAAATATGGCCACACGCACAAGACTTGAAAACTGCTATTGATAGGTTGAGATGTGAATTCAATGATTTGAGTTTCGACGCTCTACATGCCATCAATTATTATAACATGGATATTTGTTTTGATGCTGACGCCATCCAGAAGTGCACTCAACTTCATTCAAAATATGAAGAAGGGTTCGGCATATGTGATAAGTTTATACACTGTGTCCGTAAAGTATGGAACAAATTCATTTTTAGCTAAACAGGTCATTTTAAGAAATAATCCTGAAACACGTCAATTTTTGATTTTAATTTACCGTATTTTAAAATAATTATGTAATATACAGGGTGAATTACGTTCGAGTAATGACGTCACCATATTTTTTTTTCAATGGAACACCCCCATTTTGTCTCAATATTCGGATTACTCGAGCTGAGCTGATTTCAAAAATGTATCATTAACAATATTATCAAAAATACTTATTATCTAGCGGCAATTGGTTTAAATGTAACACCCCGTAGTTTGCTACATGTTTAGAGTAATAAAAATGAGCTGTTTCCAAACATGTTTGGTACTTGTGGTCTAGCAGTCAGAATATGAAATCAACATTTTTTTCAAATGGAATTAAATGGAATTAGGAGTTATGCAATTAAGGGGTGAGGCCAATGTAAATTATTTGAAAAATCATTTTTTTTAATGCCTCAACTTAAAAAATAGTTTGAACCCTTTAGAATAAAAAAAAAGCTCCCGTGCGAGAAAAAAAAATTTTTCTTAGGAAATAGAGGTCGCCGCCAAGCGCGTCAAAACTTGCTCCGAAACGACTACCTGCGGCAAACATAACGGTGAAAAGAGACGGCACAATAGGCCCCCCCTATTGCTCCCAACCGCCTGTATTGTTGTTCCACGTGTCCTTTCGAGCCTTTTGAGCATTTCGAAGAAAAATTTCGTTAGTTAGTTAGCAAGCGCACAGTAAAGAGCGATTTATTCTTCATAATTGACGATTTTTGCATGTTTTCCGTGTTTTTTTTACGATTTCACTGTAAAATTTGCGAACGCGTTAGTCGAAATGGGTGATCTTGGAAAAAAAGGTACGAAAACCGCGTATCCAACGCGGCGTCGATCAGGCGGGATGAAACGACGACCCCTTGGATGCGTATCATCACAATCAGCCAATGAGTGAGGAGGTTTATCAAGCCATTAAACCCATCTACGTGGAATTGAGCCGGGACGACTTGCTGGAGCGTTGCTACTCAAAACAATAACGAAAGCTGCAACGCTACCGTTTGGAGTTTGGCCCCCAAATCATCCTCAAGCGGAAAAACTATACTGGATATCGCGACGGATATCGCTGTTTGCACATTCTCTAACTATAACCCTCTAGATTAACGTTTTTTTTTGTTCTAGCTTCAAAAGTGCAGCAGTGGTGCTGCGTGCCCCGGGAAGATGGCTGTGGAACCGAAATTTTGTTTTTTTTTTCGCTGTTAAAAAATTGGATGATGAAGTTTAATGTATGCCCGATGACACTCTTAAAAGTTTTATTTCAATTACCTTCAATTTCGGAAGCAAAAAATTCGTGAAAAAACCTTTATTTTTGTACCGTTACAGTGGCCTTACTCCTTAATGTGATACACTTCCAAAAACAAACGAACGAAAATTTACAATAAATGTACAAATTGTTCTCCATTGACCGTTAGACAATGACTGAACCGGGCATTACTTTCGTCTCTAACATTCTGTGGCATAGCGGGTGTTATGCTCTGTATTTCTTGTCTGATTCGGTCTTGTAGTTGAGGGATATTTCCAGGTCTGTTTAAGTAGACTTCAGATTTTCAATAACCTCATAAAAAGGAGTCTAATGGGCTCAGATCAGGTGATCTAGCAGGCCATTCCACTGGTGACCTTCTTCCTATCCACCTGGAAAAGTTGTGTTTAAAAAATCGCGCACAGTTACTGCGAAATGTGACGGTGCGCCATCCTGTTGAAACCAGATTCTGCGGTCTACATTAGTGGGTATTTGAATATCAGGAAAAAGCTGGATCAGATCAGGAATTAATGTATTTTGTAGGAAATCCAGATATATTGCCCCTGTTAAGTTTTCATCGAAAAAATATGGACCAATTATTGTATTTCTCACAATACCAGCCCATACGTTAGTTTTTTGTGGTCTTTGCGTATGGTACTCTTGCATCCAGTGTGGATTTTCATCAGACCAATAACGGGTGTTTTGCCGGTTAACATGACCGTTCAAATAAAACGTTGCCTCGTCTGAAAATAAAAAGTTATCAATGACATTGTTATTTTGGTTCATCATATACTCGCAGAATTCAGTTCTTCGGTCAAAGTCGTCTTCAGCCAGTTCATGGATGAGACGTACTTTATAAGGATGGTATTTTACCTTTTTGAAAATGTTTGACACTGAAGTCTTTCCAATACCAAAATCCCTAGATAATCCTCGTACTGTACAGTGTGGATTTTCTACAGCCGACAAAATTATGTCTTGTTGAATATTTCCATAAATTTTTGATCTATCTTGCTTTGCTGCATCCCTCACATGTCCCAATTCTCTGTATTTTCGCTCTATTCTACTTACCGTAGATTGTGAAATAGGTTCACGATCTGGGTGCATTTCATGGAATAATCGGCATACCTCTTGTTGAGTCCGCATCTTATCGCCAATACCAATCATCATTAATATTTCAATTCTGTAACTTTCGGTTAAAGGCATTTTGTAAAAAAAGTTCACGAACGTACCTTCTCTAAAGCGTTAACAATACGAAACTGTGCTTCAATGTTTTCGACAGTTTTGTCAAATGAAAAAAAAATGGTAAAAAATAATGCCAAACAAAAAGATTTTTATAGTCCAGGGGCTTGGATCACTAATAAAAGCTGTAATATACAATTATTAAGAATAATGCTGTATGTTCTTGATACTTTATCAAAGTAGTTGTATAACAATACGTAATTTCATTCAATGTGTTTATTACATTTATTCGTTATTTACATTACTTTGTAAGTAAATTTTTGCATTTTTGACCACCCTGTACCAATTTGAAGCAACATAATATACCTTTTTGGAATCAACTCAGCAAAGGCAATTTGGAAATTGAAAAAAAAGGGGGGGTTCCATTTGAAAAAAATGGTGATGACGTCATTACACGAAAGTGGTTCACCCTGTATATTAGATTATGATTTGAAACAATAGTAAATTGAAATTGAAATAGACCTGTTTTGGGAATTCCTAATTTTACGCGCGCCGCACATGCTCGCACTCGCACGTGTTCACGTAACTGTGCCAATGTGGCACTGGCAAAGTGAGCACTTACTTGATCCGCATTTGTTCACATAAGCCGTCTAAATGCAAACCCCGCCAAGTGCAAACTATGTAGTTTCAAGAAAAACGCGAAAAACTGTTTTGCTTGATACTATCGATAAAATGAATATACTTTTTTATTTAGTGGATGTAGATACTGTTTCTTAAACACCATCTTTCATCTTATATAACAAGGAGGAATATAGCACAGTAAAATGGGAAATATAAAATGCACTTGGCGGAGTTTGAAAATTAACGTGAAAAATGGCGGGTTTTGCAGCCAAAATTAAGTGTTTTGAATAAATTTTATTGGAGAGTGTCAACTTTTGGTTAATCTCTCATAAACTTTATTCAGACAAGTAGGTACAAGTACAATCAAAATAAACCCAATATTCTTAAGCAAAACAAATAGATAAACAAGCTTGATCGTTCTTAAATGAAACAAACACATAAATTAAAATAATTTTTTCTTCGATACCAGGAATAAACACCAACAAAAATTAATTAAACAAATCTTGTGTCATCTTCATGGTTTTGGTCGCAGGTGAATTCTTCTGTCATTGTAGAAGAGCTGGGTGAATCTTGAACGTTCTGGTTCTTCATTGCATCCTTATAAAATTTCAGATTTTGCAAAGATTTCCAATCAGGTCCAAAATGCTTGATTAATAAATTGTCAATGGATTTTTTTTTCTCGTTATCAACAGTACGTCCAGGCACTAGTTTATTCGGTGCAATAGACAATATTCTTTTGCCTTTTTTGTAAACACTTCTAGCCATTCCCACATTGGTGCGATAGTGTGCTTCTCCTTGAATTAAAGCTAGATCCTGATTGCCTCTTGTTAGCAAAAATCTTTTTGATGGATTGAATTGAAAATGCCAGTTTCCTGGCAGTTTGATAATATCCTGAGTAGCCGCTTTCCAATCATAGGCATGCCAGTCTTTTCCCAAAACTCTCAGTGTTGAGTGTTGTTCTATAATGCGGTGGTATTCTCTGGGTTCACAGATACATGTATTTTTTTTAATCTCACGTTCAATTAAACCAAACACCCGGTCAGGAGGCATAAAAGAGTGGCCTACAATAGGAAAGACGAATTCAATTGTTTTTACATGGGCCGGAGCATATTTCACAAGCCAAAATAAAAGCATTGTTAAAACAATAGAATTTTTATTCTGTCCGCCGCAACCATCGGCGAACAAACGAATTGTATCTTTCGATGCAGGAAAGTCTTCTCTTCCCGAAAAATCAAACAAGGCGGAGGCAATTATACTCGAGTTTTTTGGAAGATCTACGTTTGTCCATACGTATGATGTTACATTGTATGAACGTAACTGCGATTTTGAAGAACCTTTCACGATAGTAAAATTATACAGATTATATTGTTGAGAAAAATATGCCGAGGAATCTGGAAGTCGGGGTAACGCCAAATTTTTCTGGCAATCAAAGGAATAATTTATAACATTATCTTTTTCTTCTTTGAGCATTGCAAAAAAAGCATTGGCTTTCAGTTTATGAACTCTTTGTTTTGTTATTAAGTTGGTTCTCAAAGTTTCATCTTTCTCTTTTTTGATTTCTTCTTTGAAGTTTAAACAAACAGAGCAAACATCAGTCTTTAGAGTTCCAAATCCAAGGTTGTAGTTCCTGTTCACGAATTTTCTAAAATAGGACTCCTTAATTTTGAGATGATCTTCTGCAGATGTATTGTATAGTTTATACAGTTTTCTGATATTCAGAGTACAACTTAGGTAAATTCTGGCATTGGTGCGACTTCTGCAATAATGAGACTCCGTACATTTTAAACTTTCTATGTAATGGGATATCGCGCCTTCTTTTTTTCATTCTTTAAGCCAACTCTATCGCCACCTCTATTTTCCTTCGGAACATTTTCGCATTTTTTAACAATCCTTTGAACTCTATCTTTTTTTAAGTTCAATATTCCAAGAAAAGCATTTCTACAGACCCGAACCAGTTGTTTGTTTTTTACAACATGATACAGTATAGAGACACTTTTTTTACCTCTTGCGTTTATTGCCAAACGTGCCCTTTTTTGCTTTAGTGCATAACAGCACTTGTAAATTAACGTGTCTTGTGCTACTTCATCCTTGTTGTTGTTGTAAAATTATTCATGGAACCGTTTAATGTCCATCATAGATAAAGTTCTGCATTTGATAGTTCCCTCTTTATGACTGCAGGTGGGATATTTAGGTAAAGACTTTGCAGAATATCTACGAAAGAAAAAAATCAGTATTGTTTGTCTCGTAAAAACTACAGAAAACTCACCTGTTTTGCTGAGAAATTGTGCGTTTATGTTTATTTGATTGCACTACCCTTTTTCGACTATGCTCTGGAAGAGTTTTTGTAACCTTAATTTCACTCATAATTGAATCATTCACAGAATATTTTAATAAACAACACTAATCACTATTACTTTTCACACCAGTATTCTTTATAACGACAAGGAATAATTGAAATGCCGGAGCTGTACACCAAAACACGTGGTCGCTCAACAGAAATATGGCTTTTCTATTGGTCATACGCACTTGGAGGTTTTTGCACATAAACAAGTCCGCAGTTGGCGATGGATTGAAAGTAAACTGATTTGTAGATGCGCGATAATACTTCAACTGGTGGGTTTTGAGCAATAATATTTTATCAGAATGAAGATATTAATATTCTTTATCGAATGACAGCGCCATCTCAATTTTTATTTTTTGTGCACTTGGCGGGGTTTGCAGTTAGACGGCTCACATAGTTTTGCTGAAGTTCTCTCCATCACAGTTTGCCTATTTGCGATGGAGGTGATAGATGTGAGCTCCGAATCAGATGCTGACAACGAATTTTTATATAGATTATCACTGATAAGAAGTGCAAGAAGAAAAAAAACTTGGAAGAGTTTATATTTAAAGAACAGAAAATCTCACGGAGAATTTGCGTTGACTTCTGAATTTTTAGGACAATTTAAAAACTATTTTCGCCTATCTAGGGATGAATTTGAAGAAGTGCATGAATTAATTGCAACTGAATTGAAAGACAAGGGTTCTGGTGGTCATGAAAGAATAAGCTCTGAGGAGAAGTTGGCAGTTTTCTTAAGGTATGTTATGTAAATCAGATTTCAAACAATTTTTGAACAAAAAAAACGGAAAGAACAAAAAAGTTTGTAGAATTCACAATCGTAACGAATCGTAATCACTGGATGCCTCTGTATCAATATTTGAAGGTGGTTGTTCTTGTTCATCAGCTGTATTCGACAAATGATGAGTTGCAGGAGATGGACTGTATAAAGAATAATATGAAGCTACATCACTTGATCCTGGACGAGAGGGATATTGAATTTGTGGCAATGTTTTCGCTTCTTCTTGTGATACCATAGCAAATAAACCTGTTTTAATAGTATGTTGAGAGCATACTGGTAATAATTTTGTATTTTCGTACATACTCATAAAAAAATGAAACAATGGATCATGTTTGACATTGCTTATGGTAAAATCGTTTGTAATATTCTTTAAATGTTCTCGTTCTCTTTGCGTATTTGCGACTCTTTCCTGATGTTCTTGAACTGATTTATTTAGCAAGTCACTTAATGTATCTCTTTTACGTCGCTTTCTTGTCGGTGTTTCCTCTCTGTTTGTAAGTGATTGATCAGTTTGATTGTGAATTTGAATTTCTGCCTCATCCCCTTGCGTTTCTTCAATGTCAATTTCTTCGGTATCTCTTTGACTTTGAGATGGTTCATCAGTATCCTGTGTCCTGTCATTGCTATCTGTATTTTCATTGCTATCTTCCACGTTGGTAGAGCTTGGTCTGTTTGCCATGTATGGAATAAAAAAGGCCATTTGTTCTTGAAAACGCCATGGTTTCACATGAACAGCCCCTGATCCACTTCTCGGTTTTGCATTCTTTTGGCGACGAAGCGCATCTCGATGGTTATTTCGTAATTTTTCCCAACTTTTCTTGGCCTCATTTCCTACAAATATTAAGCATTTATAAATTTGCTCAATAATTGAATACCTTAGTGATTAAAAGTGACCCTTCTATATAGAATACATAAATATATATATTTTTGTTGAATTTCAGGTTCATTGCAAGTGGAAACTCATATCGGAGCATTGCTTACAGTTACCGCATGGGAGAGAGAACAGTGTCAAATATCGTTGTGGAGGTGTCCAAAGCAATTTGGAAAGTAATGCAACCTATTTATATGCCACAACCTACTTTAGACATGTGGCAACAAAATGCCACAAATTTTGAAAAACTTTGGCAAATGCCTAATACCGTAGGTGCCATTGACGGCAAGCATGTCATGATTAAAAAGCCAATCAACAGTGGATCATCATTCTTTAACTATAAACAACACCATTCTATTGTATTGATGGCTGTAGTCGATTCTAATTATAAATTCGTATTTATAGATGTTGGTTCTAAAGGAAGGTTTCCAAACGGAAGTATATTTGTTAACAGCATTTTGAAGAGAAAAATGCTGAATGGACATTCAAATCTGCCGAATCCCAAGGCTCTTCCTGGCCGAATTGACATAGTTGTGCCGTATGTTTCCATTGGTGATGCGGCATTCCCTTTGATGGAAAATTTAATGAGACCTTATCCTCAAAAAGCCATTATAAATAATTATAGACACAAAGTTTTCAACTACAGACTCTCAAGAGCAAGACAAACTGTTGAATGTGCGTTCGGCATCTTGTCTTCTCGTTTTAGAATATACTTGCGGCCGTTTGAAATGAAAGTGGCAACAGTGGACAAACTTGTTATGGCAAGTTGTGTGTTACACAGTTATTTACGGACACATTCAATGGCTCATGATATGGACGATGACGTGGAAATATTACCAAATAGACACCAACTTATGCCTGTGGGTCGAACGAGAGGACGCCATTCGAAGAGGGCATTTAAAATAAGGGACGATTTCACAGAGTATTTCAACTCTATAGAAGGACGACTACCGTGGCAAAAACAGAGCGTAGAGAAGGGGAATTATTGAAAAGGCTGTCTAATGTATACAAATTTCAACAGTAATATATACTTAGAAAAATAAACAATTATTGTGTTGCTTTTATTTCGGAAAGAATGTGTTCAATTTTTGATATTATAAAAGAATTCGACTTACCATCTTCGAAATTAAGAGCCTCTGCGATCCTTTTCCAGATCAGTTCTTTTAATTTGATCCGCATGTAATCAGGATGTTTTCCGTCGTATAAACATTTCTCGCTGCGTACAGCTTCTATTAATTCTTCTTCCATATCTAGAAATACTTCTTCGTCTAAAATTTTCAAAGATTTTTGAGGCTCAATAAAATACAAACCTTCCACTCGTCTTCATTGCCACTCGAAAACTGTGGCTCGACCACAAGTGTGGCGTCGGTCGACATGCGCGTACACGCTCATGTACGTTCCTGTGCCAACACGTGAGAGCAAATGCGGTGTTGCTATAAATACTATAGGTTTTAAACTATAACACTCGCACGAGGCTCGTGTCGTCCAATGCGAGTGCGAGCATGTGCGGCGCGCCTTATTATTCATTTAGCCAATAATGAATTTATGCGTTACTTTATGGACGCACTGTATACTCTATTTCACACAAATCGTAGGTTAGATCAGAGTTCTTCTGGAAGCAGATGATACTTCCTTTCTGATAAGTGATGCTTCTGAAGATTCCTTTGTGGTTTACATATCTGAAATTATTCAAATTTCAGAACTTCTACCCAATAATCCGGATAATTAGAAATTTTGAATGTTTCAAGATTATCTGATTCTATTTTACCACTGTATAAGTTTTCATTTTTTGTATTCAATGCTTCCAAATATTTATTTTTCATTGTTAAAGCTTTAAAAATATTTTTGAAATTGGGGGCGGGACGAATATTGAAATATTTATATTTATTTCCTGAAAAATCAGAGTGGCCCAAATTTTT
This sequence comes from Plagiodera versicolora, assembly GCA_037013635.1. Taxonomy (NCBI): domain Eukaryota; kingdom Metazoa; phylum Arthropoda; class Insecta; order Coleoptera; family Chrysomelidae; genus Plagiodera; species Plagiodera versicolora. The sequence continues at coordinate 732,196 of CM072991.1, read as the reverse complement.
TTGTTAGAAAGGATAATGTGTGATAGAGTGATGTTTAGGTCGAACTTTAACATCAGGAAAACATGATAATTTCAATTCCATATATTCTTGCAACGAATTCCTCATAACAGCGATTTGGTTCTCAGACATTTTGAATGCTAAAACAAGGTTGACTATCCTTCTTAGTTCTAATATTGAGTGCCATGTAGAAGAGTTCTGGATGTGATCCATCTTATTATACAAAATAAAAGGGATGATATTCAGGAGATACATTATCTCAGAGGCACTACCAATAATTTTATCTCCTTGATGGGCGCTAAAGTAACTCTCTGCATATTTACAAATTTCAAATTAGTAATTCTGCCATTGAGTTCATCATATGAAGTGATCTTATTTTTATGAAGCATAATATCGTATGGCACCACACCTTCCATAAAATCATGAGCTATGCAGGGCGGTAAGCCAGGTGCACAAACGTAATAGTGTTTCAAATCATTCAGTGGAGAATTGAATTTTACACTTTTATGATTAACATTGATTGTCATCGCTAAATTCGCATCAAGATCATATGACTCCTTCGTCCTGAAACTGGTCTTATTATTTTAATCACCCACGAATTTATTTTCATAACAATCTACAGAAAAACGTGTCACAGCTGAAACTCTTAACAAAACCACCTATTTGGTGACTACCTGAATTGTCACTTACTCAATATGGTAGAAAAACCAACAATTTTCACATCTTTCTCGAAGCATAATGCCAACAAATGAATATTGTCAACCTTGGTCCTATTCCAAGGTTCCAGGTTTCCAAGAGTGAAATATATCCCTATAATGTTGTACTTTGTTCTTGCAGACCCAAGAGGATTACAAACCTCAAAAGCATCCTGATATAAAATTATGTTGAGGGCATTTTCCTTTTTGAAAAACATATTTTCTTGGTACACAGCTCCATTCCAAAAAAACTCCATTAGACTGCGAAAAGCACTGATTTTCAATATGAGGGTCTTTGAGCAGGTGCTTCAAAGTTTCTAGAATAGGAACATAAAAATGAAGATTTATTGGGCATAATTGAACGATTTTCTTAGGACAAACAAAACTGAAATTCTCCAAGTCAAATTTTTTTCTTGAATATGAGGAACGTAAATGACCATTTTTGGAATCGTGAATTTTTTTGAATAAAGATTTGAAGTGAAAATTTGAAATATTCAATTCTGGGAAATTTTCCTTCAATTCCTTCAACATATTTTCATTGTTGAGTGTTTCAATATCCATGATTTCGTCAATTATAGTCTTCAGACTCTTTTCACATAAAAAATATTTAGACTATAGAGTTAATAGATTACAGCTGGTGGAAGCGTAAAACACCTTAAAATTGTGTGCTGCAAATAAGTTATCAAATGTCTGAATAAACCAAACGAAAAATTATTTGAAGTGTCTATAGTGTGAGTGGAATAGGTTCTGGATATCCATAGCTGTTAACAAACAGTAAGTCATCCCGAAAAGTCAGTTTTTTTTAATGTTTACATTGAGGAAACCCGAAACCAACTGTTGAAATAAGTGAAATAACCTTGAAATAACGAGTCAGAATATATTCCACCAACGGCTGTCACTTATTATTCAGGAATGAATGAAGCTGAGCAACTTTCAAATAACGATCTATTCACTAAACTTTTGGATGCAATCAAAGTAGAAAATGAAAAAAGTAAACGAGAAATAATATCGCGAATAGAAAATGAAAATGGCAAATTGATACGAACTCTTCAAGAACAACATCAGACTATAAAAGCACTGGAACATAAGTGCGAAAAATTAGAAGAAAGAAATATAAGCTTGGAGAGGAGAACTAGGAAAAATAATGTTGTTATCTTTGGCCTCGATATAAATGATAAAAATACCCTTGAATCTTCAGTCATAGGAAAACTAAATAATCTATTGGAAATAAACTTGAGTGAGAGAGATTTGAATAACATATATCTCCTGAAGAATAGCTCCAAACCAGCAATTAAAGTTGAATTTTTGTCCCATTTGGTGAAGAATACATTATTCCAAAATGTCTACAAATTAAAAGGCACAAATATTACAATTCTTCATGATATGTGCTACGAAGATCGTGTTGACAACAAAACGCTGGTGAGCCATCTGAAGGAAGCAAGATCCAAGAACATAAATGCTAAAATAAAAGGAAACAAATTGATAATCAACGGAGAGCAATATACTGCAGGAGAATTGAGGAAACAGGAAATAGAAGAAACAGATGAAACTGATAACACAGAAAATAACAAGAAGAGAGAAAGGAATTCATTGAGTGCTCCTTCAACTCCAACGACATCAAGAGGAAACATTTTTGAAGAGCAGGATTTTACCGATGAGGAGAATGTGGAAAGAATTCTGAACCAGACCGTGAAACCACTGCACAAAAAACTCAAGAAACAAGCTTTCTGTACAGTGCAAACAACTGAAAGAAGAACTCGGCAAAATAGCACAACTCTCCCACATAACAAAAAACAAGATTTATAATTTCATTCATATATTCATAAATAGTTCACTTTTCCTTAATTATTCCTTAATTACTTTGCTTATCTATTTTCGATATTCTATTTTTCATTTAAATATTTATTTAACAGTAAGATGGACCAGTATATCAGAGATTTAAACTATGAACCTGTTGATACTATTGTTCTGAACGATATAATGACATTAAGTGACTCGTTGAACCAAAAAAAGTATACTAACAATTTAAGAATAATACACCAAAACATTAGAAGTATTGGAAAAAACTTTGATGAATTTTTGTTGCATATCGATCAAGTTACAGATAAATTTGATATCATAGTTCTATCTGAAACTTGGAGAGTATACGATACAAACACCTTCAATATTTCCGGATATGACCTTCTCTATAGCGGGAAAGGGATAAATAAAAATGATGGTGTAATAGTTTATCTGAGAAATTTATTCAATTACACATATAAAATAGTGAAAATCGGTGAATGCACATCCATAGAAATAAAATTAAGGCAAGATGATAAACAAATATATATTACCGCCATATATCGTGCACCACAAGGAATAGATGAAAATTTTGTATCAAATTTAAGATCTTACTTAGAACAAACAAAAAACCATTCGAAAGATTATCATATTTTAATAGGGGACATTAATATTAATATAAACTTAGATGATGATGATGTTGTTAATGAGTACTTGGATATTTTGGGAGAATATAATTTCATACCTATGATAACAAAAAACACCCGGGAACAAAGAGCTTCAGGAACTTGTATAGATCATATTTGTCTTAACAGTAAACATAAAAACACAATAGAAGAATCTTTACCAATCATCCTCAAGACCTCTATAACAGATCACTTCTGCCAGATATTAAGTATGCCCATACACGTCAGACGCGATATCAACTCGACATCATTAAAAAAATATGTAGACTATAAAAAATTGAAAAATGAATTGCAAAATTACGACTGGTCAAATTTGTATCGAATAGAAGATGTAGGGATAGCAACTACATTTTTCGTCAATTATTTAAGCTCCACTATCGAGAATAACACCAGAACTGTAAAACAAAAACATATAGAAAAACAAAGGCAGGATTGGGCCACGCCAGGTTTAATAACATCAATAAATAAAAAGAATGAGCTTTATAAGAAATACCGGATAAACCCAGAATTGTACGAAAATGAATTCAAACATTATCGAAACAGATTGAATATTTTAATACAAAAAACAAAAACAGAATTTTATAAAAATAAAATAAAAAAATATGCTAAATCTTCAAAACAGCTCTGGGACACCATTAAATCACTGGAAAAAAATAAAAAGAATAGCGAAATAAATGAAATTTCGAATGAGGCTGGAGACATAATAACGGATTCGAAAGAAATCGCAAATATTTTCAATGAATATTATGCCAAAGTTGGAAGAAAGTTGGCTGAAAAAATTGTGAAACCCACAGAAACTCCCCCAAAAAATGTGGTTTACCAATCTTCAATATTCTTTCGTCCTGTGTCAAGTCAAGAAATAACAGATATAATAAACCAATTGAAAAACAATAAATCACCCGGAATAGACTCAATAAGAGCTGAAACTTTGAAAAATATAGTACATGAAATAAAAACACCATTGACACACTTGTTGAACGAAATACTGAAGGTTGGAAAGTGTCCATCTGAATTCAAAATAGCTGTTATCAAACCTATACACAAAAAGGGTAGTAAGCAAGAACCGCAGAATTACAGGCCTATTTCTTTAATCACTGTATTCGCAAAAATCTTTGAAAAAGTTGTCAAAACCCGACTAGAATTTTTTTTCGGAAAACATAAACTTCTGTCTGATCGTCAATATGGCTTCAGGAAAGGAAGATCGACACAGGATGCACTAATATATCTCACTTCCAAAATATACGATGCTATGGATAATTGCAAACCTTCTATGTGTGTGTTTCTCGACTTATCTAAGGCTTTTGATACAGTGAGTCATTCACAATTATGAAAACAAATCAATAAATATTACGTGTGTAGCTAGTTAATATTGAGTCAAGTGATTGCTATGGCCCTAATACAAAAAGACATTCAGAAACTGATCAAAGAAGCTACGAAAATTATCGTAACAGATCAAAACTTCATGGAAACTCTAGTCAAAAGTGTTGCTGACCACCTGAATGATAAAATCGATGAGATTCTGAAAAAACAGCAGGATAAGTTTCAAGAGTTTGAAGAAAAGATCTCCTCCCTGTCCGACGAAAACAAAACTCTAAGGCAAAAAGTCGATAAACAGGAGCAGTTTCAAATTAAAAATAATATAAGAATATATGGAGTTGAGGAAAGTGAGAATGAGAATGTGGAGGACATCGTGCATAATATACTCAATAAAACATTGAAAACCAAAATAAATGTAAGCCAGTGTACCGAATTCACGTATAGAGTGGGTCCAAAAAACAACACGATAAACGATGGGCGGAACAAAAAACCTCGAGCTATCCTTGTTCGTTTTTCAAACTACAGAGATAAACAAAAAGTGATGGAAAGTAAGAAATTCCTAAAGTCCAGTGGTGTGGTGATAAGGGAGGAGTTGACCAAGGCAAAACTTGATATTTTGATGAAAGCCACAAAGAAGTATACAACGAAAAATGTTTGGAGTAGGAATGGAGAAGTATTTGCAAATATTAGCGGACAGAAGAAGAGAATTGCATGTGAAAATGACATTATCTAGGCAGTTTTCTATTGTGCCGTGCAGAGTAGGAGCAACAACTAGAAACTTTAGCTGGAATACTGTATTCACTACTACTTTTACTTAATTTTTTTTTTTTTTTCAATAATATTTTTATGTTCTGTTCTGTATTTCAGAACACATTCTTTTCAATTTTTCATCACAGACCTGAAATTATTCATTACTGTCGAACACTACCATGGAAAAATTCGTTTTTAGCTGTTACTATCAGAACTTTAGGGGACTGAGAACAAGGCTGAGAGAAATCAAACTGAATATCGAGGAGGAGGAATACGATATAATTTTAGGAACGGAAACTTGGTTGCACGAGGGGATATATGACTCAGAGGTTATAAATCTGGATAGATATAATCTGTTTAGAGCTGACAGAAATTACGACTTGACTAAAAAGGTAATGGGTGGAGGGGTTATGATAGCGGTAAAAAAAAAATACAAAATTACAGAAGTACATAGGGTTAGCAATTTATATGACATGGTGGGAATCAAAATCAGATTTAAAAAACAAAACATCAATATTTTTTCAGTATATTTTCCCCCCAACTCAATCGCGGAAACTTATCAGAATTTTTGCAATATCATAGAAAGTATTCAGGACGCTAACGGAAACTTAGTCATTTTAGGAGATTTCAATTTACCCAATTTAGCAATCGAAAACTTTGGTCAGGGAGAATTTGACAAGAGGCATAAGACATTTCTTGACTTCATCAATCTAAACGCACTTAAACAGTTTAACTACATAACTAACTCAAATGATAGGATACTAGATCTGATTTTGATGCAAGAAGGACCTAATAACTTCATAGAAATATCTAGATCGGAATTTACGTTGATTCCTGAAGATAACTACCACCCTGCCCTTTATCTGCAGGTCGGTGTGGATACCCAGAAAAATGATGAACACCAGGAAATATCAGCGAATGGTTTGAAGTACTATAATTTCAAAAAATGTGACTTCTTAACACTCATACACAGAATTAGAGATATAGATTGGACGCCACTGTATGCAATCGAAGAAGTTAATGAAGCTGTAGCCTATTTTTATGATGAACTATACAATATTATTGATAACACAGTTCCCTGTGACCGGGTGAGACATTCTAATTATCCCGTCTGGTTCGATAAAGAGATAAGACACAGCATAAAAAGAAAAAAACATCTACACTCATTACGACACCTATCTGAATATCACATGGAATTATTCAAAGCGGAAAGGCGTAGACTGAAAGCGTTAATCAAAAAAAAGTATGACGAATACACGGAATTTATGGAAAAAACTATAAAAACGGATAGTAAAAAGTTTTGGACATATACAAAAACGAATAAAAAAAATTATAATCATGTACCAAATTTAGAATACGAGGATAAAAGAATTCCCCATTGCGATGTAGCTGATTGTTTTGGAAAATATTTCCAGTCTACCTTTAAAACAGAAAAGAGCTCATATAAAATCGAAGAGGTTATAAATAAAGAAAATATGGCATTTGTTAGTGAGATAACTATCGGCGAGTACTATCAGGCTATAAAAAAGCTCAAACCAAAAAGATCGGCTGGTGTTGACAGAGTTCCACCATATCTGATAAAAGGGTGTGCAGAGTGGCTTCAGGAGCCAATTCGGTTCATCTTCAATGTTTCTATAAGAACAGCTGTATTTCCAGATATGTGGAAAGAATCAATTGTAACGCCAATTCACAAGTCCGGTAAAACTTCTGATATAAAAAATTATAGACCAATCTCAGTATTGTGCGCAATAGCTAAACTCTTTGAACACGCTATATATACGAAAGTATGGGACTCTGTCAAAACCAATATATGCGAAGAGCAACATGGCTTCACCCCAAAAAGGTCTACAGCTACAAACTTACTGGTTTTCTCTCACGATGTTCACCAAATTATAGCGGATAATGCACAGACTGACGTCATCTACACCGATTTTCAGAAAGCATTTGATAAAGTGAACCACGACATTTTATTGAAGAAATTACAGGGTTATGGGGCAAACATGCAAAGTCTGAATTTTTTTAAATCATATCTCGAAAACAGGACGTACAAAGTAAAGTACCGCGGCAATTCATCAGGCAAATACCAGGCGGGCTCCGGAGTCCCCCAGGGGTCTAACCTAGGGCCACTTTTTTTCTTGATATACATCAATGACTTGCCACAACACCTGAGGTACTCCAGGAGTTTGCTTTTCGCTGACGATTTGAAATTCTACCGAAGAGTTGAAACTGAGCAGGACTGTCTTGATCTTCAATCTGATGTCGATTCAGTATACCTTTGGTCTGTGGAAAATGATTTGCCATTCAACACATCTAAGTGTGTAGTACTGTCCTGTTCGAGAAAAAGGAGAGTGGTGGAATACTCTTACAAAATGAATAACGACACTTTAACGAAAGTCAATAAGGTCAAAGATTTAGGCATCCAGTATGATCACACACTTTCCTTCAAATTACATATTGAGTATATAATCTCGCAGGCGCTCAGAACGCTGGGTTTTGTAATGAGGTACTCGAAGAACTTTAAGGACTATCAGACAATAATATTATTATACAATACATTCGTAAGGCCCAAACTTGAATATTGTAGTGTAGTATGGAATCCTACTACATTAGTGGACTCCTATTCTATCGAAAAAGTACAGAATCGAGTATTGAGGATCCTCTATATGAAAAAATATCATATTTACCCCGATTACAATATAATTAGAACGTCTAATCTCAGAACCGAATTCAATATCGCGAGTTTGGAAATCCGGCGACAGATGACATTGATAGGGATGTGCTACAAACTCTATAACCAACAATATAATTGCATATACCTCAAATCTCTCCTAAGAGTGAGAATCCCCCCTCGAGCAACAAGATTTACTCAATTCTTCGAAATACCTTTCAGTCCTTTTTCTAACTTCTGCTCACCGATCATAACAATGTTGAAAATAACAAACAATATATTACATCTATCAGAACTCAGCTTTGACTTAGTCCCCGGAATATTTTTTGGTAACCTGTACAAGTATTTCTCGTAAATCTTTCCTGAAATTGAAAACCATGGTGTGTGCAGTATTGACAGCTTCGACAAACATTCAACATGTACTTTGAAATTTAATTATTTTCTCATGTAATAAGGTACTTGTAACCTGTTTGAGAAATAAATAAATAAATAAATAAATTATTGTCGGTCTTGGAAAGCATGGGAATTCGTGGCATCCCACTTGAACTAATGAAGAGTTACCTGCAAAACCGAAAACAGTATGTTCAAATAAAGACAGAACTAAGCATTGAAAAGGAAGTCGAGTATGGAGTCCCACAGGGAACTGTTCTAGGACCCATACTATTCACGGCTTACATAAATAATCTGCTAACTATGAATAGTTCTGGAGACATCATCAGCTATGCAGATGACACAGCTATTTTTTATCAAGATGAAAACTGGACAAATCTAAAAATAAAAGCTGAAAACGACCTGACCCAAATTATGACATGGTTTAATCATAAACTACTTACGATTAATACAGAAAAAACTTACTTTGTTCCATTTACCTCATATAAAAATAATTTACCCAATTACAAAACCTTGAAAATTCATAACTATAATTCTTCCATAAAAATAGCAAACGAAATCAGGTATTTAGGTATAACAATAGATAGCCATTTGAGATGGGATATTCATATCAATAATGTAACAAAAACACTAAGAACTATTTTATACAAATTCAAGTTTCTCAGCAAAATCTTAGATACTCACCACAGTAAAATAATATACGCGGCACTCGTGGAATCCAGAATTCAATATGGAATTCTAGGATGGGGTGGAGCGGCAAACATCCACCTACGAAAGTTAGAAAATACACAAAAACGTTTCCTCAAAATTATTCTTAAGAAAGAACCTACTTACCCAACCGAAGCTCTTTATACTGAATCCAAGGTATTATCGGTCAGACAAATCCAGTTCCTGAATCTCGTAACGTATATTCACGATCACAAACATTTATTAAATAGTATCGATCACCCATACTTAACAAGGACAAAAACTGAAAAATTTGTAAAAACACCTCTCCTTGCTAAAAAAATAGGTCAAAGGTGTCACAGATATTTAGCACTGAAGTCATTCAATTTTCTTCCCAAACAACAAAAGAATTACGTTCTTACAATAAATTCCAAAAATTTACTGAGGAAAAAACTGAAGATATTTATACTTGAAATGAAATTACACACTATCAACGAATTATTATCATGATATTATATTCTCTCGACATGATTCCTTTGTAATTTTCTCTTTTCCAGGCGATTTATTTAGACGTATGTAACTCTAGGTAGAAATGTATGGGTATACTGTGTACTGTGCACTGTGTGCATACGTAATTATTTAAAATCACTGTGCATATCGAGTCATCATTTATATTTTTCATATTATTCACTTCATTTACTGCATTGATTTCAATTTTATTGTTTTTTCTTATATCTTTATTTTTTATCTTTATATCCTTCCACCAATTTCAATTTCAAGTTTTCTACAGCATTGAATGCACCACGCGCAGCTCCGGCTTTTGTGGTTTTCTTCAATGTTTGTTCGGGCTTCTATACATATATAAATATATAAGAAAGGCACATGTATGTACAATCCTGAATAAACGTTATATATATATATATATATAAATACATGTTTGCTAGAAGTTCAGTGCCAAGATTTCCTGAGTCATCATTACAATTCTCACCTTCGGTCTCTGCAAAATGAAAAGGGCATTCTGTACTTGGAATAACATTATCATGAAGAATATTTTCAGTCACGTTTTCGTGATTCGTAGGATTTGCACAAGCATTTGATTTTCAATGGAAATGTTTTCTGGTTATGTGAACTCGAATGTGTTGTTTAGTTTTGAAGAAAGTTCTACTTTTGCATTCTTTTTTTAATGGACATGCGATAGAATTATTATCTGAGAAATGACCAAAAACATTATCGAAGCAAAAGAAATGACTCTACGAGTATTGCAAGCAGCAATCTCATCAGTTATGGACAAAATAAAATTACATTCTGCCAACAACCGAAATTCTACTCATCAAACCCACTAGAACTCAGGAACAAATAATTCAAGATTTGAAAGAAGTGAGAAGTTTGGCACATTTGGAATAGGACAATTGACAACTAACATGTCGATTATATTGCAAAATTCATTGAAATAGGAGAGTTATTGTGGGATATTTTGGGATGTGAAAACATATAAAAAAAATCAAATGATCTGTTGATAAAAAATCGATTAAAAAAGTACTTGATTTGGCATGTGCGGAGCGGAGTAGACGTGTTTACAAGTGCTCCTGTTTAAAACAGTTTATAAAGGTGAAATATTGTTTATCTAATTTGTTAACAGTAGCAGTGACTAGAAGAAAGTGGCGAGTGCTATCATCTAAAAAAAAGAACAAAAATGGTTCTCACAAGAGAAGTTACTGAAGAAATTAAATCCGCTGTGAATATAGTAATTATTTTCTGCCATGGTATTTTCGCACCCATGCATCTTGAATACAGGATAACAATGAAGGAATAACATGTTAGTTATCTATCAGGATGAAGTTCATAGCCTACTATCTAAATTCTAAAGCTCCATCCAATATTTTTTTCATTGAAAACGAATTCATAACATAAGTGAGCATAACTAAAAAACTGTACAAGATAGGTATAGGGAAAGTATACTCAATTAAAATGGAAAATGTTATAGCTTTTCGAATGAGTGATAATATACAGGGTGTTCCATTTAAAAAAACGGAGTTGCAGTCATTTTCATGAGTGCCCGGATGACACTCACTTCTGAGCCTCCCTGTATGCTGAAACTGATATCCAGTTCATCGACAGAATACTTGATGGTCCTATGCAGCTATAACCCAAATTGCAATATTTTGTAAGTTTGCATTGGGAAAAAATTGATATTTTTCAATGGTCAGGTTTTGCACAAAAATTTGACAAAATAATTTTTATCTCGGAATTCGTCACAGATAGGTATAGGGAATTATGTGGGAAAGTTGTGAGGAATCTCATGAGGATTCTAAAAATGATATAATATACGAGGTGTTCCATTTGAAATAACAAAGTAGCTACTACTTTCTGATACAAGCGGCAACACTATATTGATGAAAATATTTTAGACAAATAGAGCAAGTTTGATTATCCACGCTCACAAATTTACGAAATGATCAGTCTTTCTGTTCTCCAGATACGTCTAATGTTCCATCCACTGTGAAATACCCTGTATATATTATATATTTCGTATGGCATAGAGTACTCAGAATACAACAAACATAAAATAACATAGAATATACATAAGATATATAAAATACCTGTGCAGTCAATTAGATATAAAATATAAAATATAAAAAGAAAACATAGTAAAGACAAACAACATATAGTAAACTAAACTAAACCTAAGTTAAGTCTAATTAAAGTTCGAGGTTTTGCTCGGCGATCCATTCTACCACTTCTCGATCGGCTCTGTGAAGCTGTTCAAAAGGGAACTCTGCCTTCGTCACAGGGCACTCCGCTGCGATGTGGAAGGGAGTATGTGCATGGTGTCCGCAGTCACAGTTAGGGCTGTCAGGGAGACCCCATTTGTGGGTCCAGTAGCGAGTTCTGCCATGGTTGGTCTTAAGGCGGTTAAGGGTCGTCCACGTTTTTCTCGGCAGGTCGAATCCGGGAGGGCAATGAGTTGGGTCGGTTATCAGGTGGTGTGGGTCAGGGTTTTTGTCAAACCATTCGTGTCGCCAACAGGCCTCCGCGTGAAAATCGTTGGTTAGTAGATGTTGGCCCAATACTCATGGAGGCTTTCTGGATTTAAGCCGCTTCTGGTGGATGCAGTCCTCGTGGATAGGGAGATGGTCGTTGCTGGTGCACTTTTTCCATTCTCTTACTAGGGCTGACTTTCTCCTCAAGTGAGGAGGGATGATATTTGACAGCACTGGAAGCCATTGAACGGGGGTGCTTCTGATGGTGCCCGTTATGATTCTCATTGCGTTATTAAGCCGAATGTCAATTAGATGTGTATGGTTGCTGTTTAACCAGACGGGGCAACAATACTCTGCAACCGGATACGTGAGAGCCATTGCGGTAGTTTTCAGAGACCTAGCGTCCGCTCCCCAATTAGTACCTGCGATCTTATGCAGTATGTTATTTCTTGCATCGATTTTTGCAGCCGTCTTAGTGAGGTGTTGTTTGTATGTAAGAGAGCGATCCAGAGTGACACCCAAGTATTTTGGGCAGGTGTTATAGTTCAGTACTTGGCCCCTGAATCTGACCTGGGGTGCGTAGCTGGCTTGTTTGCTATGGAGGTGGAAGCAGGAGGTCTCGGTTTTCTCGATGTTTGTTCGTAGTCTCCACTTGGCAAAGTAGTCATCCAGCCTCCGCAAGTCTTCTGACAGGATTTCTTCACCTGTGGTGAAGTCAGGTGCTTGGTAGGAAAGGGCTATGTCATCAGCATATATGAACTTTTTAGAAGCTGTGGTGGAGAGATCGGAGGTGTAAATATTGAAAAGGACAGGAGCAAGCACAGAGCCCTGCGGAAGGCCATCGTTGATGTTGTAGGTACGGCTGACTTTTCCGTTCAGGTGGAGTTGAATATTTCTATTCGCAAGCATATTGTTTAATAGGTTGGCCATCTTTTTACATGGGAATATCTTAACAAACTTAGATATCATTCCATTCCTCCAGACCGTGTCATATGCCGAGGATAGGTCGATGAACACCATGGTTGTTTTTAATCTAGCTTGGAAAGCACTCTCAATGTGAGTAGTAAGGGAGAGTACTTGGTCACAGCAGCTTCTATTTTTCCTAAAACCAGCCTGTTCGATGGGTATGTGTTCATTGGCTCGTTCTGAGAGGCGGAGGATAAGTCTTTCAAGTAGTTTATAGCATACGCTCAGTAGCGCGATGGGCCTGTAGACTAAGAGCAGTTTTCCTGACTTGCCGGGCTTCAGAATGGCCACTATCTTAGATCTCTTAGTCGTTTATAAAAACCATCTGTGAAAACGTGTCTAACGCAGTCAGTGAAACAATGGTGCAAAAACTTATCCAAATTGAAGAAAAAAATGTAAGCCTTCGGGCTGAATTCTCTCAGATGAAAACCTTCAATGAAAAACGTTTGGACATGGTTTGGACTGATTCGGGAAATATCATAACAAGCTGTACATCATAAAATCAAAAAATGATTACGATAAAATTTTCGGATAGATATTTCTTCCTTTTTCCTTCTAATTAGTATATAATAACAATAATATACAATGCATTGTCTGTTTTCAGGCTCGAGCTACTACTATTTTATCTTTGAAATATTTTCATTTTCAAACTTTTAATTAGGAAGCACATGGCATTTATTTTGATGTTGGAATATTTAGATCTATTGGATGAACAAAGAGAGATAAAAACTACAGTGTTGACTAATTTACATGAATATTTCAATTCCACGGTAAGGAGAGAGGAAGGCGAACAGTTGATGACGATTATACATTTCAACATAAGCAGTATTAAAAAATTTATGACGAGTTATTAGTTTATTTAGAAAAACAGAGTTTATAGATGTTATATATTCATCAATAAGTTGAATAATTACATACGTCTTTCAACGACGACAAAAACCAAGTGAATTAATAGCCTCTATAAGGCAGCGGGATTATCTTAGACAGAGAATCACACCGACAAGTGCACAAGAATTGAGAAATGATTACAAAGCCTGTAGAAACAAACTCAATCAGTTAATTAGGAAAACAAAAAATAAATATTATAAAGATGAACTAACTGAGGCTAAAGGAAATGGGAAAAACATGGGATATCATCAATGAAGTAACAAATAGAAATAACAATCACTAAACAGAATTCGTAATAAAAACTCAAAGGGTGAAATAATAGAAAACAACAAAACTAAAACAGACATTTCTAACAAGTATTTCACCAGTGTAGGAATAGATATGTCTAAAAAAATAAAAAAATATGAAACCCTCCCTAAGAACTCTCTTAATGATCCATCGATCTCAGCATCAGTTTTTTTTCCAACCTGTCACATATAATGAGATTATTGTCGTCATGGCCAATTTAAAAAATAACTATGGTAAAAAAATTGTTCTTCCATTAGTTCGTGTCAACCTATCTCTCGAAAATGGGAAAATTCCAAGGCAATGGAAAGAAGCACTAGTTACCCCGGTATATAAGTCTGGTGAACATGACGTTTTGAATAATTACCGACCTGTCTCTGTGATAAATAATTTTGCGAAGCTATTTGAACAAAGTGTCAAAGGTAGACTAACGGCTTTTTTTGACAAACATGATATCATCACAGATAGACAGTTAGGCTTTAGAATTCCAATACTGAGAAAGCAGTCTTGGATTTTGTTGAAAAGACTGCCAGTGCCTTGGATGGATCAGGGCGATGCCTAGCCGTTTTTCTTGACCTGATGGCCAAGGCAATCGACACTGTATCACACGAATTCTTGTTAAAAAAATTGAAAAATTATGTTGTTAGAGGTAATGTACTCAATATGATGAGAGATTATTTGTCGCAGAGATCGCAAATTGTAAAAATTGAAGACTGTCTGAGTGAACCAATTGATATCAAAATTGGAGTTCCGCAAGGAACAGTATTGAGCCCGGTACTTTTATTGGTTTTCATCAATAGCATAGCTTCTATAAAAAATCTCAAAGGGAGTATAATTTCTTACGCTGACCCTTACGCTTTTATATAGGGGAGACTCGTGGCAGCAACTAAAGGCTCATTCAGAAATGGATCTACGAAATCTACAAATATGGCTTAACCACAATCTTTTGAGTCTCAACGTAAGCAAAACTAAGTTTATAATTTTTGATATACAAATCCGAACAGCCTCTCTACAACTATCTAACAATACATGACTATAGAAAAAACACCCAATATGAAATTTATCGGTATTATACTGGATCAACATCTACGGTGGGATGATCACGTGACCCATGTACTAAAAAGGATCAGACAACTGATCCAGAAATTTCACAGTATCAGAAAGATCTAGAACAAAAAAACTTTTAATATTATACAACTCTCTGGTTGAATCAGTTATTAGATATTGCATAACAGTGTGGGTAGGTCTGTACGATAATGCATTAGGTAAACTTTAATCAACACAAAATTGCTTACTAAAAATAATATTGAAAAAAAAATAAACTTTATTTCACCGATCAGCGCTATAAGGATATTGAAACACTTGATACAAGAGGGTTATATATTTATCGGTCTTTGATCTGGATGTTCCATAATAAACAAAAATATATGACTCCTAAGACTAAACAAACTAGATTCGCTGTAAATAAGTCTTCAATATTACCAATTTTTCGGAAAGCACACACAACGATATATATTTTTTCATGGACCAAAACTATACAATATGTTGCCAAATGACGTAAAAACTATAAACTCCTTGCCAAAGTACAAAAACACTTTGAAAAAATTCATATATGAAGATAAAAATCTGTCAAAAATCATCACTCATTAATAATATCACCTCTCCACTTTCTCGGTTGTTCGAATCAAATCCTCGTCACACACCTCATCCTCGCTTGCCATGGTATTTTTCCTTCTTCTGTTATTATCTGCATAATCATGAATACCTAGTTTTCGATTATCTTATTTATCTCTTCTTCCTTTCATTTCTGTTTGTATTTCTCGATAATAAAGTAGTTGATCTGTTTCCACTAAATCATGATGAAACACTTAAACCACTTCAAATACAATTCAAGGCCACAACACAAGCATTTGAGTTGCTTAGGTGGGTTGATTGGTTTTGAAGTTATTCATTATAACATTTGAATTCTGTAAATTTTGGTATGTGAATAAATTATCAAATTATCAAATTGAAAAATAATGTACTGAAGATGATCTATTGAAAATATGATTCATATTGTGGGGAGTTTGGGATGTGAAAACAAATAAAAAAATATTGAAGATGATCTATTGGAAAAAAATATATATAATATGTATAATGTGAAATGATCTATTGAAAATCGAAATATACACTGTGTCCAAGATAAGAATGAACAGCATGGGGATATCGGAAACGGTGAGTGATACAGGGTCGATTAAATTAGAGAAAAGTAGCGCATTTATGTGCCTAATAATATGACATTTAGAAAGTTTTAATATCCCAAGTAGTTTCGGAGATATCCGGGAAAAACCGAAATTTGAGAATTTCGTTTTTATTTTCTCCTAGCTTTATTTTCGAAGGAAATGTAAAACAAATAGCACTTCGTCATGGCCACTTTTCGAGGACTACACGATAACATAAGCAGAATTTTCGTGCGACGTTTCGTCTTTTAGAAAACATCATCAACTTTGTATTTTTATATGGGCCGAAACTAAAGTATACCCTGTATACGACTCCATTTTTCATTGTGAATACAGCAACATATCACACAATATGGATTCGGAACCTTTTCTCGCGCAAAATGTAATTTAGTGATTACTTAATCTGTTTTTCTTCAATTTTAGATAGTAGGCGCTGGAAAAAATGACAACATAATGTCCTGTTGTAATAATGAAGACAGAAATCTCGGTGCACCGACTCATTCTATACTACCGCGCCACGTACAAATGTATTAAAGGGGTCCCCTGTTCATACTATGTATGCCAATTATAATTTAATAGGTGAGCAGCTTGATATATTTTGCTGTGATGTGTATGAAATTAAGAAGTTTTACCTTCAGTATCAATGTTCCTGAATTAACTAGCTTTTTTCCATTGTTATTCTTAATGTGTACTAGTTTTTTAGGTTTTTCTATTGTTATTATTATGTGATTGTTACTTGATTCCTGTTCTGTAATTGGAAATCTTTTTTCTGTAGAACAGTACAAATAAATAAATAAATAAATAAATAAATAAATAATAATAGTGTAGTTTGGTAGAATATTTGACATATTACTGTTCCTACTTCTACATCTCTTTACCAACCTAATTTGTGTCAAAAATGAAAAACGGCAGCTTTTCGAATACTGAAAAATTCGATATGTTGTCATGTTACATTTTGTGCCATAGAAATTTTATTGATGCTGAACGTGCGTACTTTAATAAGTATCCAGAGAGGCGACAACCTGGTGAATCAATATTTAGACGGCTAGTTTTCAATTTAAAAGAATACGGATCATTCAAAAAACTTGTGGTTTCCCGACAAAAGCAATCTAATGAAGAAAGTCAGCGTGATGTGTTACAAGCCGTTGTTGAAAATCCTGAGATATCCACTCGAACCATTGAAGATAATACCGGAGTAGCCAGATCCACCGCTCACTTCATTTTAAGAAAAAATAAATATCATCCATATAAATTAAGGATTTGTCATGGACTCAGACCAGGTGACGATGCAAGACGAAGAACCTTTTGTGAATGGTACACTAGGAAATGCCAAGACGATGAAAATTTTCCTTAACCAATAATTTGGTCTGATGAAAGCATGATCACCAACAATGGCATTTTCAATAGGCGGAATGTTCATTATTGTTCACAACAAAATTCGCGTGTACACAAAGTGTCCAGACATCAACATCGTTTCGGTTTCAATATGTGGGTTGGGATTCTCGGTACGAATATAATTGGGCCTTTTATCTACCGAAACAATTTAACAAGAGAGCGGTACATGAATTTGTTAGTGAATGATTTGGAAGACGCTCTAGATAATTTGCCTTTAGCGGTTACTCACAGCTGCTGGTTTCAACAAGATGGTGCTCCAGCACATAACGCTAGAATTGTTCGTGATTATTTGAACCGTCGATTCCCAGGACAGTGGATTGGTACTCATAGTGATACAGCCTGGCCTGCAAGATCCCCCGACTTAACCCCACTAGACTTTTTCCTTTGGAGATATATCAAGAATCAAGTGTACTCTAATCATGATTTTCAGAATGAAGAAGATTTGCTAAGATTGGTTACTGAATCCTTTAACAATATTTTTCCGGATATGTTAAATCAAGTTTTAAATTCGTCTGTGAGACGAGCGTACTCGTGCTTAGAAAGTAATGGCGGGTTATTTGAACACTTGTTATAAGTTTCTGTTCATTTCCTGTAATACATATTAGCTCCTTGTTATTTATTACATTACAATTACATTTATAAACTAAACTTTTGATATTGCGACTCATCTTTGTATTCAACAACGCAATAATTCCGGCAAGTGGTTAGTTTAAATTTATACTTTTATAAATAGGACTATTCAATTCACTACATGTATCAAAATATGACATTTTTTCCAGCGCCTACTATCTAAAATTGAAGAAAAACAGATTAAGTAATCACTAAATTACATTTTGCGCGAGAAAAGGTTCCGAAACCATATTGTGTGATATGTTGCTGTATTCACAATGAAAAATGGAGTCGTATACAGGGTATACTTTAGTTTCGGCCCATATAAAAATACAAAGTTGATGATGTTTTCTAAAAGACGAAACGTCGCACGAAAATTCTGCTTATGTTATCGTGTAGTCCTCGAAAAGTGGCCATGACGGCTATTTGTTTTACATTTCCTTCGGAAATAAAGCTAGGAGAAAATATAAACGAAATTCTCAAATTTCGGTTTTTCCCGGATATCTCCGAAACTACTCGGAATATTGAAACTTTCTAAATGGCATATTATTAGGCACATAAATGCGCTACTTTTCTCTAATTTAATCGACCCTGTATCACTTACCGTTTCCGATATCCCCATGCTGTTCATTCTTATCTTGGACACAGTGTATACAGGGTGGGGCACTACATACGACACGGTCTCTGTAAACCAAATCATTGAATATTTCGGAAATTTCTTCTTTTCATCGTTTGTATATTCATTGAGGCTGCAAGAGGAAATTATTTTGAAGTATACAGGGTGGCTCAAAAAAGTGTTACAAATCAAAGTTGGGTTTTTTTAAATGGAACACCCGGTATTTTGTTGCAGTTTTGGATAGTTCAGGAAAAAATAATACGATTTCATAAAAGGTACCATGTACCTAACTATAACCGTTTTCGAGTTATTGTTTTCTTTTTGAAAATGCAGGGTACAATTGGAGACTGAATAACATCGAAATGTATAGAAAGCATCCCTTCCAATTCTGACCAAGCATTAAAGAGGTTTCAGGCTATTGATTCCGATAGAACCCATTTTCCAATATTATACAGGACGTTCTAAATTCATTGTCACTTTTTCATAATTTCAAACGGAGATAACTTTGTTATTTCAAATGGAACACCCTTTATCTTTTCAATCTGAACAACACAAAATTCGATTATCTTCCATTTTATATTGGGGTTCCCTATACCTAGCTTGAATAGTTTTCAAGATATTGGCATTTTATTATATTTCAGGTCCAGTCCTCAATATTACTTGATTGTTAACACTGTAGTACTGCTTTTTCTACTCCCGAGCACAACGTTTAAAGAAAATTTCAGATGACGGTCCTGTCCCACTCGCCTATCCATTCTCCTACTCTCCCCTCGCTGGTCATTGTGTTTCTTGTGCTCCGAGCATTAAGACGTACTGGGTACTTTCACATCTAACGTTGCGTTAATGGGCTAGTCGCAGACCTAACCAAACCGTAAATGTAAGTTACATCTCATCTCATATTTTGAAATACTTAAGGTTTGTAGGGTAGTTCTACGGAAATAGACCCACACAAAAATAGTTCCTTTCAGCAAGCTATGGGAAAATCTAAGAGAAACCGGAGTAGCTCTCCCTCCAGTGCTAGCGACTCTGAAAGTCGTAAAAACTTTGCCAAAAGTCTTAGAAACTAGAAAAAGAATTGAAAAAACAAAGTAAACAATCGCGCTCCAGATACCGTTCGCATAGTCGCTATGTCAGCAGACTGCGGGACCAGTCCGAATCGCCAAGAATCATTCTCAATCTGAAAATTTTGAATGGTTACGTATACGCCCCACACTTCAAAATGGAGGATGCCAGAACAGCTAGCAGGTTGATTCAAAATAAGGCATACGGAGCAACTATCGACCTCGAAGACGCCTACTATCTGGTTTCAATTCGCAAGGAACACCGAAAATATTTCAGGTTCACCTTCAATAATCAACATTATGAATTCACCTGCATGCCGTTTTGCTTGGCAACAGCGCCCCACGCATTCACCAAACTCTTGAAGCTGGTGGTTGAATATTTGAGGTCCAGGGGCGTGACATGTGTGAATTATCTGGACGATTTTTTAATCTTGGGCTCATCGAAAGAGTAATGTTTTGAAAACGTCAATCTGACGAAGTCAATCTTGAGTTTCTTAGGTTCTTTGATAAATACTGAAAAAAGTGTCCTCTCTCCAAATACGAAGTTCAAGTTTTTGGGATTCATTTTTGATTTAACAAAAATGACAATTGAATTGCCCCTAGATAAACGCGAAAAAATTCGGAGGCAGATTTTGAAAGTTATCAACATTCAAACTTGCAAAATTAGAACATTTGCTAAGCTACCTTGCTAACTATGTTCTGCTTGCCCAGCCGTCAAATACGGCTGGGTATACACAAAAACTATGGAAAGAGCTAAATACATCGCTATACTTTCGAAACATCAAAAATGAATATATCCCAAAACATCAAAAATGAACTGAAGTGGTGGTTGAAAAATTTAGCAACTTCCACAAATGACTTGAAAAGAGACGAATTCAACCTTGAAATATTCACAGATGCTAGTTTATCCGGTTGGGGCGCGCAGTATGCCAAGTAAAAACTGCCCTCGGGTGGTGGACTCCATCAGACAGTGTCAATCATATAAATTGTCTAGAGCTCCTAGCAATCTATTACGGATTGAAATGTTTCGCAAGTAAGTTGTCGCACACCAACATTTTGATTCGTACAGATAATACAACCGCTTTATCGTATTTGAATCGCATGGGTAGAGTGAAATTTACTAAGCTGAACTTTTAAGCTAGACAAATTTGGCAATCGTGTGAAACTCACGATATACATATTTTTGCATCTTATATCCCCTCTGACGATAATTGGCAAGCTAGGGCTTCTCGGGCTTTACATAAAGAAACGGAGTGGGCCCTTGACAATAACATTTTCACCGAAATTTCGAATCATTTTGGCATGCCGGAGATTGATCTCTTCGCATCAATTGATAACCATAAATGTGAACATACGTTTCATGGTTGCCAGATCCTGAAGCTGAAACCATTGATGCATTCACTATAAATTGGAAAAATCTCAATTTTTATGCCTTCCCACCATTTTCTCTCATTTCACGATCCCTACAAAAAATAGTTAATGATAAGGCTACCGGCATATTGGTAGTGCCATGGTGGAAATCACAGCCCTGGTTTCCATTGTTCATGAAATTGTTCCATAGCAAGCAACTAATGTTTGGGCCAGCAGATGATATCTTGTTTTGTCCTTACAGCAAGAAACATCCTCCCTCGAAAAATCTTACCCTGGCTGTCGCCGTGCTATCAGGGAGGCCTTTATACGAAACGGGATCCCCCAAAGTGCTATAACTACTATGCAAAGTTCCTTGAGCGATAACACTATTAAATAGTATAATATAACCCTCAGATTATGGTGGGAATATTGTAATAAGGTTGGAATCTCACCATTTCAAGGAACCATTCCACATATCATTTCATTTCTTCAGAGCATTTTTGAAACTACAAGAAATATATTTGGCTCCTTTAATTCACATCGTGCAGCTTTATCGTTGATAACTGCTCAAGATTTGGGAAAAATCCCTCAACTAAAACGATATTTGAAAGGTATTCTCAAACTGAGACCCCCAAAAACGAAATATAGTTGCACATGAGATCCTCAAATTGTTCTATCAATTCTTAAAAAAGCAAACGATACTGACTCGAATATGTTATTTTTTAAACTAGTTACCTTGTTAGCCCTAGCAACTGGTCAGAGATTACAAACAATTTCTTTAGTAACCTGTCCAAATATACACTTTTCTAGTTCCAGTGCGAAGATATTCGTTCCAGATATCATAAAAACTTCGAAACCTAATTCAGTTCAACCTTGCTTAGAATTACCACATTTAGTGGATGAGCCTAGTCTGTGTGTGGCATCAAGTTTGAGGAAATATCTTGATATAACTGCCCCCTTACGACGACCAGGTTCCAACGGCCTTTTCATAACTCACAAGGAGCCACATGGCCCAGCTTCTAAGCAGACTCTGAGTCGATGGATAAAAGAAACTTTGGATGCAGCAGGTGTGAACTCGAAAGTTTTTACTCAACAAGGCATGCCTCCACCTCGGCCGCTTTGAGGAAAGGTCTGCCTATGGAGATAATAAGAAAATCGGCGGGTTGGAGTATGGGATCAAACACATTTGCCAGGTTTTACAATGGGCCGTTGACTGAATCAGGTAGTTTACAGAAAAAGAGAATCCAAGTTTTATTTTCGATAATGAATTTTCCACTGACGTTTTTCGGTCCCTTATTTGCTTTAAACATCTACAGTGTTAACAATCAAGTAATATTGAGGACTGGACCTGAAATATAATTAATCGATCAAAAGAACTTACCTGAAGTTCGATCGTAATTATATGAAGGTCCAGTCCGAAAACATTACAACCCGCCCGCCCATGCCCTCACGGACCGAAAAACGACTTGTAAGTACTTTGAAAACAATGACCAGCGAGGGGAGAGTAGGAGAATGGATAGGCGAGTGGGACAGGACCGTCATCTAAAATTTTCTTTGAACATTGTGCTCGGGAGTAGAAGAAGCAGTACTACAGTGTTAACAATCAAGTAATATTGAGGACTGGACCTTCATATTGTCACAAACCGTAAGGGCACAAACACCAACAAGTTTTCATCCGAGAATATTAATCACTCACTATAACTAAACGAACTCATTCGACCTCAGGTGCGATTAAACCTACATGACCCGAATGTGAGTTAATTCAAGTTCATGAGTTCATTACCAGACATATTGTTACAATTCGCGAATACTCGCGTTGACCTCACTTAAGTCATGTAGGAATAATACGCAAAACATATAAAAGTATTGGACGGAGGAGCGAACGGGGGAGTTTAGTTCTGACGCGCGTAGTTAGTGTGTTGGTGCCCTAAGTTATCAAATAGCCAGTATAGAGTCCCCCCTTGAAGATGCCGAGCGCCCATCTCATGTTTTATTTGTAAGTATTAGGTAAGACTGGTTCAAAATTATTTCCACTGTTTATGTTTTGATATCACTGTTATGAGTTGTTCGTATTGTTTAAATTGATGTACTGATGCGAGGTTTATATACGGGGGGACTCCTAATGTTATTTATGTGTGAAGAATATATGGCTATATTTGTTTCTTGTGTCTTTTGTCGTTCACCCTAGTCAAGAGGTAGAGAGTAATTGTTTGTTTTGGGTTAATCTACGACCCGAGTAACATTCGCAGATCTCTGACTGCGACCCCCAGTGCAGGAACTAACCCTTCTGGTAGCCCCGTGCACGACATATGGTGGAGGCGCCTCGCTGATCTCGGAGGGTTGATTCTTCATAATCAGCATGTTGACCAGATGAATGAAAATACACAAATAACAGAGGAGTACCTTCATGTGTGCCTAATAATTCGTCGCGTTGAAGATTCTGAAACTGTTGTTGAGTTCGAGAGAAATCTAGCTTTTCAAATTAAAAGATGAATATCTCGTTTGCTCAGACTTTCCATACGACTGACAGTATTTATATAAAGTTCTGATTCGTAGTGAGTTTTTTTTTGTTTTTTCATAGATATAGATGTTATTATTAATGATGCTCACCAAATGATCAGTCCTCTTAATGTATATTTTATATCATAATAGTATACTTAGATTATATGTTTTTGTTCAGAATATTCTGTACCTACGGATAGTTCGTGTATTAGGATTCCCTATTCCAATAAATGACTTGATATGAGACATGATATGAGACAGGAGAAACCAAGGGTAGTACAGAAGGTGCGGCAGGTTGATGTCGGAACATACAAGAGTACTCAGAAGCAATAAGAAGGCAGATATAGAACAACAGGAAAGGACAATCACCCCACCACACAGGAGTTCAGAATCATTCCCCATTGGGCGATCCAATAAGCTGTTACGCTCACCACCACCAAGCCCAATACCAGAAGGACGGCAAGTACCTAAGGAAATCCAGGTCACCGTAAGGCATAAAGCAACACCGCAAGTAGAGCAGGCCGAACCAAAGAAGAAAAGCTTTACAATGGCAAATACAACAATTGTAGACGCATTTTCCACAACAGGCAACCCGGCAAGGCCAACATTCATATCCCCACCAACATTCAACCCTGGAACAGGCAACCCCGACTCATTCCTTAGAACATATGAACGAAGTGCAATAGCCAATGGATGGGACAACAGCCTGAAAATAACATATTTTGGTACTTTTTTAGAAGGAGCGGCTAATATTTGGTACGAAAAATACAGACAGGATAAGAGGAATCAAGAGAAAACATGGAAGGACATCAACGAAGCCTTCTCAAGGGAATACAACAGCGGAGACGGCAAGAGAAACCTGGAAATCCGACTGTTACAAAGGAAATAGAAGAAGGGAGAGTCAATACAAGAATATTTCTACGACCTACAAGCCCTTTACTACGAATACGACGACACGTTAAATGTAGAAGAATTTAGAAAGTTCTTCGAGAACGGCATAAGCCCGGAACTGTATGGACCGTACCGACTGTTAAGGGAAAACACAATGTCAATGGAAAAATTTAGAGATATAGTGTTCAGATTGAACGACATAGCTAAATATTCTTCGCAGAATGACATTAACCCCTGGGGCATACCAGATCGAGGACAGAACACACGGTATAGGACAGACAGACCACAGGGCAACGAATGTGTACGAAGACAATCGTACAACCCAAACCAAGGCCGGACATACAGCAACGCAAGATATCGACCACTGAGAACAAATCGGGAGGAAGGAAACTATGAGAGTCCGGACATGCAGCAGAGACGCCAAAGTCAGGGAAACCCTAGAAGCCAAGTGCCAAACACAAGGACATTGAACGGACGACCAAGGTGCTACCAATGCAACAGAGTGGGCCATTTCGCTGTCTCATGCAGAGAAAATGATGGGACATTCCCAAATGGCGAAGGGCGAAGTCAATAGACCCCGACCTCGTCCTATCAGCAGTAGGGTCTCAAAAGAAGAACAAGCACGATATCTTGACAATAAATGCAATGGTAAATGACAGAATGATGAACATAATCCTGGATACAGGAGCGGAAGAAAACGTAGTGCGCAGAGACATGGTTACGGAGTCAGAAATACAAGGACAGAAGAAATACCTAATAGGAGCAGGAAACACCAGGATACCAACAAGAGGGTCTACAAAAATCCGAGTAAAAATAGGAGACTTTAGCTGCGAATGTACAGCCATTGTGGTAGACAGCCTACCATGCCCATTGCTACTAGGGATGGGATTCCTCAACGAAAACAGAACAGTCATAGACTTATTGAGGGGAAACATTGTGTTGCAACCAAGAGACGTAAAATTTCGGGAAAACCTACCACCACGAACCACAGTGCCAGATGAGACGGACCCTACAGATTACAGCAAACTGTACAAAGAAGAAGCAGTAAGAAATGTTAAGATACATTTGACTCTAATTAAAGAAGCTAGTGGGAGCCACAGAACGGAAATAGGCGGTACTATGAAACAGTCATGTTTAAATATGGAGAAAGTCATACACGAGGACGAATCAACAAGGGAGAGTACAACAGAAGACAAAATGGTAACAAAACCGTGTAATATACTGTACATCCTTTTACTAGTGTTTAAGTGGCTACTGATGCAACCTCCAAGAAAGTCATTAGAGGAACCACTGAGGGAGACTACAAACCTACTGAGCACAGGAGAAGAAAGAGCGCAACAGGAAAGCCCTAAAGACCCACCCAATCAGGAAGAACTGGGAAGGAAATCCCATGGAGAAATACCAAAGATAGAAGGTATAACAGATACAATTTTTATCAAAAACCTTATGCTTGTAGTCAATGTTTGGAATATGCAATACATCATGAGCATATTTGCAATTTGTACACTCCAAAGAATTTGAAGTGCAATCCTCACTCTTATGGTTTTGATTACAAAATGGACACACCACTTCTGGATGTCTGCAGTGTTCAGCCTTATGTCCATATTTCCAACATTTGTAACAGCGAAGTACTCCTATGTACTCATATACAGAAAAAGTATCCCACCCCATAAACATTTTTTTGCTGTTCATAAAACATTTGAAAACAACTGGTGAAACTTCCAAAATAACATTATAGTAATTTTTATTTCTTGGCACAAATTTTTTAATGAATTTAATGTCCGCTTCGCTAACATTTAACGCAGAGAGACAATTTTGGTTCTTAACTCTATGTAGTAGATCATCCTCATTGTTTACATATTTTTCTTGTAAACCAACAATCATCACCTTAGGATTTACTATCTTTGGAATTTCTACTGTATATTCATTCGAGAGTTCGGCGACCGATTTATTTTGTAGTTTTTGCAGAGATTTGTTGTCATTGCATTCAATAACAATAGTGCCTTGGCCGATTGTTTTGCACTTTTTTATTTCAACTGATAAATCAGACGGATTAATTCTTTCGCACACTACATTTTTTGTCGTACTGCTATCTTGGTTGGAATTTTTTGGCTTTATTATTAATGATGGAAAAGAATTCTTCTTTACAATAGTGGACCATTGTTTTTCACTGTCCTGTCCCGATGTTGTTGTTTTTTCCAAGTTTCTTAATAGCTCCATGGTATTAACATTGTTTTCTGTTACACGTCGCGTCGTTCCAAATTTCCCATCGTTTTCGCTATATCCAGCCTCTCTTTCACCATACCAACGCAATCATCACAATACCAGAACAGATTTTTATTATCAAATAATGATCTATAAATCGCATATTTCACCTGCACACACATACTATGAAAATGCTCGTCACACCAATGGCAAGTAATCAACTTAGTATTAACTATGAAATTGTCGGAGCAGTGCGCACATACGTGTGCACGCGACGACGACATTCTACTATTCTAAGTATTCTATAGTAAACTTGTTATTCAGATAACAAGTGAAAAACGAACTGATGAGATACTTAGATTAAGTAGAGATCAGATAAGACTAGTAACAGGTCTCCTTACAGGACATGCTCCTGTCAGAACACACCTACAAAAGATGGGGCTTTATCAAGGTGACCCGACTTGTAGATTGTGCGGCTTAGAACCGGCTTAGAACCTGACACATTTTGTGCTATTGTGAGGCACTAAACTATAGAAGAGTAATACAACTAGGGTAACCTGATTTGAACCTAGAGAATGTGGGAACCCTGAAATCTAGTGACCTTTGCAAGATAGTCAGAGGGACCAATGTGTTTTAGGGTATTGGAATGATAGGGGAAATACAATAAGCCTCCGGCTGCAGTATATCCTTTGGACCCCTGTAATAATAAAAAAAAAATAAACGAGTACTAATCATTATTTTTGTTTCTTAATTTTGGCGTGAGTGCCATGCGTTTATATAGGGTGTATATTAAATATTGATTACTACTCGCATAACTGTGTTCTACAATTGATATTGGAAAGACTATACTGTTGTAATTGATTAATTAATGATATATAATTTTAAGGAATAAATTATAATAACTTAGAAATAATGTTTGCCTTTTGTTATTTTTATATTCCCTCATTGTTCACAGTGCTCCATGCCTATTTCAGGCATATACCACATTCTTACACACTTTAAATAAGTGAGCTATTTTTTGTCTTCACTGGAAATTCCTTGAAAATTATTTATATGGCAAAACAACGTTTGCCGGGTCAGCTAGTTAACTATATTGAAATCTATGCTTGATACAAACACTCTTATGAATGTTTATTATTCTTATGCCTATGCTGCTATTGCATATAACGTAATTGTATGGGGACAAGGACGAGACGTAAAAAGAATTTTTTTTCTCACAGAAGCGCATTTTGAGGCTTATTTTTGGCATACCATATCGGTCGCCGTGCCGTGATATATTCAAACAAAAGAAAATCCTTACTCTTACCTCAATCTATCTGTTGAAATTGTTAACATATATATTTAAAAATCGGAAGTGTATAGTGAAGAACAAAGATATACACACCTACAACACTAGGCATAGGAATGACTTTTTACTAAGCAAGGTAAATCACACCTTCTGTCAAAAATATCCAATAATGGCTGGCATACGACATATCTTTCAAATATTTAATTGTGACATTTTTCTTAACTTTAATGTTAGGGTATACTTTACATTATGTATTACGATGATCTGTTGTTAAGTTTGTTATTGTGAATGGCATATACTTTGTGTATTTCTATGTATACTTGTATGTATATATTTCCTTGTGACACGTCTTATTTATTGTAAACAATGGCAAAAGACAATAAAGAATTAAATTGAATTGAATTATAACTATATAATAAATGATTTTTCAATGGTCGGTTTATAGTTGAGGGATAAGTTGAACAGAAAATGAATTGGTGCAGCTGAAGTGCAAACACAGTTTTTCAATAATACTGGTGGAATGCCATCTGGACCACTCGAGTACTTAAGTTTCAAGTCCTGGATGCAATATAAAAAAAAATAAATACATCAGTTAATCCAATATTGAATTTATTAACGTTGACAGTATTTGTACTGGTGAAATTAGGTATTCTACAGTCAGTTTGAGTATAAACTTTGGAAAAGTGTTGTGCAAATAAGTTTACTGATTCACTACCACTAGAGCTAGTGATATCATCCAAATACATGATGATGATTCACGTAGGTTTGAAATGTTTGAAAAAAATAGGGTTTTGTCGAATATCCATTTCCATTCCCTCCAAATATCGTCTATAACACAAAGTACTAAGTTCTCTGCAATGGAAACGTAATTGACAAAATTTATTATAATTGAACATTTGTTATTTTAAAATCTTCATGCAGTATATTCTTTTTGATAACTAGAGACTTCAGCTCATGGGAAAACCAGATAGGAAAATTTGACGTTTTGAAACGCTTAATAGAGGAACATAAAGATTAATACCGTGATATAATTCATAAAAGAAATCGAATTGCTAAATCAACATACTTCAGTCTGTACATAAAATCCCAGTCCACTAATGCGAGATAATCATTTATACCAATTACATTCATATTTTTGAAGTCATAGTAATAATTATCAAATTGTAATGATTTATCAGCATCAGCGGTACTTATTACAAGGGTGTGGGCATTATGATGACAATTCACATTATCAAGAAAGTCATCGGCTAAAGCTAAATCAGTTTTAGTTGAATGGGAGAAAACAAGATCCAAAAACACACCATTATTATTGGGTAAGTTGTTCAATTGATTTAATCCAAAAGCACTAAAATTATTGATAAAAACATTTCCAACTGATGAGTCTGGGCATATACCTTCCAGACCATATCTACTTGCTATCCAAATTAAATCTGGAATATTGTAATCACCAAAAATAAATAACTCATGATAATCAGGATTGGTATAAGACAATTCAAACATACCCTCAACATGACCTTGATAAATTTCCAAATTTGACTTAGGAGGGATATAAACTCCACCAATTATAAATCTATCCTGACCACGTTCAAGACTAACAAACAATTGTTCAATATTATCTGCCGAGGTTTTCACTAACTTATTAGATGAATATTTGCGTGTAGCAATAAGTACTCCTCCACCCCTAGTTTTATTACTGGTACTTGCAAAGCGATCTTGTGTGTATATAGTGAAGTCTGTGAATTGGAGTTCAGCATCAATAATTTCATGGTTAAGCCAAGTTCCAACAAGAATAATGATTTCATAGCTACACATATTAACGTTCTGCGTTAAAAAATCCAATGTAGTTCGAATTCCACCAACGTTCTGACAGTAAACCTTGAGAGAGGAGTTTAGACGTTTTTTGGATGCATGTTATTCGATTGTCTATTTCTTGATCGCACTTTTGTTTCATTATCGATGTTTCCGGTGAAATTATGGGCCATTTGTTGTCGTAAAGTTTCTGAATTTTGATTGATATTATGAAGACAGGTATCGGTCTACAGTTTGTTGTGTTTCAGAATCGTAGCATCTGTACTTCGCATGGGGCGTCTTCTATCTTTGCAGGACTGGACTCGTAGCAAATGAATCGTTCGGTTGTAATTTCCTGACATCTTTTTTCGATCAACATGTAATTTTGCTCATTCAGGATGAGGAATTTTGGGTCGTTTATTAGACTTCTTGTGCTACCAGTGTCTATAAGACAGTTTGCATTTAATTCTGGAATATAGATATATGGTAAGTTAGCTTTGATTAGATTTATATTTATTAGGCCTTGTTGTCGATATTTAAGTTCATCTGAAAATTCTCATGTTCACAATTTGCTGGAAATTGATTTTGAGATTCTTGGTTTATTTCTTCGAACTCTTCATTATATTGTGAATCGTAGTTTTATTGGTTGTCATAATAGGTAAATTGATATTGATCTCCGTAAAATTCTGGATTTTCTGAATTTAATTGTTCAAATGGGTTTTCTAACTTGTCTACATCGTGGTTGTGAAGTTTAGTGTTCGAGCGTGTTTCCCGATATAGTATTCATTGGTTTTGTTGGTTTTGGAATTGTAATCTCTGGTAATTATTTTGGAATGGTGGTCTCTGGAAATTATTTTGAAATGGTGTTTGGTTGGAATTTTGGTGAACTGGTGTTCGTTGGAAATTATTTTGAAATGGTTTGTTTGTTAAATTTTGTCTTTGCGCATTTTGTGGTGGTCTAGTTATTCGATTTTGTCTATCGTCCATCAGTGTTACTCTCTTTTCCAGAATTTATCATTCAAAATGCGCGCGTTAAGTATTTTCCAGTATTTTTCGTTTCTGTATGTTGGTAGGACTGTACTTAATGGCTATGCTAAAAATGAGCGAGATTTATTAGTTTGTTAACGGCAGCTGTCCACCTCATTAGTGCTCGTAGAAGTTCACAATGCAAAAAAATATTGAACAACGAGTTTGTCCCAAATTTTGTGATATGAACGAAATGTCGTGTGCGGAATCGCTCCGAATGTTGCAGAAAGCTTAAGGGGGGTCTGTTTTATCAAAAACCAGTAGTGGAAATTGGCCGGTTCTGGAGCCTCTAAAGGTCATCAGAAGGGCAATTATTGCAATTACTATTCTGTTTACCCGAAGCTACAACCAGCCAAGGTCGATTCCAAAACCTCTGAAGGTCATTAGAATGGTGATTATCGCCCAATTACAATTCGAATCACCCGAGACTACATCCGCTCAAGGTTTCAAGTTATTCCTGTTCGGATAACTTGAAAGGGTTGAGTTGACTTAAAAGTGTATACATTTCTTCACTAATGTAATTCGGTTTCCGATGTATTATCCGACTGAATAGATGATGAGCAGAATGAGAAAATAGTGGGGGCTATCACAATGGCTCCTCTACTCAATTCGAAAGAATGACAATTCTTAACCTTGTTACTTTCATGAAAACATGAGACTCTTCTATGGTGGGAAATAACGCGAGACTACACTCGCCCAAGGCTAAGTTATTGCCGTTCGGATAACATGAAAGGGCTGAGTTGACTTAAAAGTGGTTCAAATCATTGTTCCTTCACTGAAATGTTTCTGTTTCTCTAGCAGTCGTTGGGACCACACCCTCCAACTGAATAGGTGGTGAGATCTTTACCTAGATAATAGCTTGTGTCGGTTACTGCACCTGTCATCACGAAGACCATCATTGTATGTAGGTATCCGAATGAATTGATGATTAGCATTTAGATGACCTCGACTCGATGTGTACTAAAATGAAATCTAGAACTGAAGGAA
This sequence comes from Plagiodera versicolora, assembly GCA_037013635.1. Lineage (NCBI taxonomy): Eukaryota > Metazoa > Arthropoda > Insecta > Coleoptera > Chrysomelidae > Plagiodera > Plagiodera versicolora. Next base: position 700,191 of record CM072991.1, on the reverse strand, counting down.
ATAAATGGGGAATGGTATCGTAATTCTTGGACAGAATGATAAAACATGAAAGGGTTGAGTTGACTTAAAAGTGGTTTAAATCATCATAAATGTCATCATATTCCTTCACTAACATGTTTTTGTTTCTCTAGCAGTCGTTAGGACCGCACCCTCTGTCTGAATAGGTGGTGAGATCTTAACCTTGATAATAGTCTGTTTGGGCAACCACACTTGTCATCACGGAGACCATCATTGTATCTAGGTATCCGAATGAATTGATGATTAGCATTTAGATTACCTCGATGTGTACTAAAATGAAATCTAGAGCTGAAGGAAAGAGATGGGGAATGGTATCGTAATTCTTGAACAGAATGACAGTTTTTTTTTCTCGACCCTGAAACTCACATATTTCGGCTACCATAGCAATCGTCACGGACCATACTATTCATTCGAGTCGATGTAGATATTATTGACAGACTCGATGTATAGTGGAATAAAACCTTGAGCTGAATGAAAAATTGTTAAGTGGGTATGACAATGGCCCCTCTACTCTTGGATCATCATAAAAGCATGAGACTATTGTACTTGGAACTACACTTCTTTGAGTTTCATCACACACACACACAGTGCTGTTAGGTAAAATAATTTTCAATTATTTTTTCAAAATGTCAACTGCTAAATTCGATGTGAATAAACTCAATAGTCTGATTAATCAAACATCCCAAGTATTACAAACAATACGATTATCAACGTTGACTATTAATAAATCTTATCGACTTGTAAAAGTAACTGTAATATTCACAAGATATGGAAGATCCGTCATAGTGTCATTATCAGATGATGACACTGAATTCAAATCATGGTTACCAAAACGTGTAGCTGATCGACTAACAGATGATATTATAAGTGAAATGAATTCTTGGGATAATAATTCCACTCTGAAATATCTAGGGGAAAGTGCTCCCCATTATGATGGAGCAAAAACTCGATCTTTAATGGAATTCAATTTACTATAGTTCCATGTGTAAGTATTCGAATATAATTTCATTATAATAACTAATTATATTTTCTCTTTAATAATATTACAGATATCAATATGTGGATGCTCTACTCCCAACAAGGATGGCCACACGCACAAGACTTGAAAACTGCTATTGATAGGTTAAGATGTGAATTCAATGATTTGAGTTTCGACGCTCTACATGCCATCAATTATAACATGGATACTTGTTTTGATGCTGACGCCATCCAGAAGTGCACTCAACTTCATTTAAAATATGAAGAAGGGTCCGGCATATGTAATAAGTTTATATATGGGAGTCTGAATTTAGAACAATTTTGTGAGCAGATAATCGAAGTTGGTTTACGTAATTTTTTGTTTCAATTGTTTACATATCTACCAATGGATATTCGCAATTTATCCAACTTATTTAATGATGAAAATTGTTATAACTAAGCTGTATAATATAAAATATGAATAAAAAACTCGAATTTATTTAATATTTTTATTATTCCATAATAAAAAAATAATACACTCCATGATGAGAATAAAATAACAATATTCTTTCTTTTGATCATATTTATAGTCATTGAATAGATCCAATCTGAACTGCCATACTTGAGAAATTCACACTATCTTCAATGTTAATATGGAAGTATTTGGTAGATATATTTATCAAACTCGAGATCTAGTTGATGTAAAATCATTCAATGCATCAAACAATACTTTGATAACTTAGAAGATATATTCATGATGTTGAAAGACATTATGATAAGTCGAACAACATAGTTCGAAGAACGAGATTCTGGTGAGTTCACTCATTGAATTGTTTCTCATACAAATAATGAATAATATTTCTCAATTTGCAGGTTGGGCTTTGGAGAAAATCTCATTACTAGAGGTGAATGTCAATAAGTATAGTCCACTAAGGGGATTTTCTTTTGTTAAACTACCACAATTCATTGAAAAGAATAGAGCTGTTGTGAATGTGGTCAATGAAGATCAGTATTGTTTCGCATGGGCAGTCACCTCGGCATTGTATCCAATATCATATCAAAGTTATGGTGTGTTATCATATCCACATTTCTACCGTACTAGATCTGAAAAGAATTGAATTCCCACTGAAATTGCGCGAGGTGTCAAAGTTTGAGGTAATGAATACATGTTCAATCAATGTTCACGGTCTTGATAAATTTTATGATGGGGATAAACTGAAATATGAAATCATTGGACCACTCCATTATTCTCAAAATAGTTTCAATAAACATATCAATCGATTATATTTCACTGGTTATTGCTGTAATGACCATTTTTGTTAGATTGAAGATTTATCCAGATTAGTATTATCATTGGATATTATTTTTTGTGATGGTTGTTTGATATACTTCGAGAAAAAAGAATTTTCAACTGAACATCAATTATCCACAAATAAAACTTTCAAACATGATCCATACTCATTCGCATACATAATCGAATATTCATTTGATGATACTGTCACAGAGATTGTCATGTATAGAGGAGAAGATTCTGCTGAAATATTCATATCGAAACTAGAAAATGACTTGATTGTTATTTATAATGAATATTTGAAACGTATCGTTCCAATGCAAAAATTTAGTGTTGAAGAAGAGCTCGAATATGCCAATGCCACAATATGTAATATTAGCCAAAGTGAATTCGAACTTTGGGCATGTCAAGGTCAAAGATCATTGTCATTTGACCGAAAAAAAAAGAGATACCGCGCCGCACATTCGATGTGTAATCTGAATTTCAAGATTCCGTATTTTATTCCCATAATATTCTATAACTTAAGCAGATATGATTGCCATTTGTTCATAACACGTGAGTTCTTTTCAGAGAATGAACAATTTTCATTGATGAGAAAGAGTGGTGCATTTCCATATAGTTTCGTTCATGATTTGATTCGACTAGATAATGTGACTTCACCATCGAAAGAGAAGAATTTTATGACAATTCTAATGATCAAGAAATATCTGATGAAGAATATAAAAGAGCAAAGTTAGTGTGGAATGTGTTCACATGTCAAACATTGGGTGGCTATTCAGATATCTATTTAAAATCCAACGTTTCACTTTTGTGACGTTGTGACGTGACGTGTCCATATTCAGTGGAGATTTTGTAGCTATTCATATTGGTAAAGTTAAAGTGAATTATAATGAACCACTGTATTTGGGATATGTATATTGGTACTGTCTAAAATATGTCATGAATGATTTCCTATCCTCATGAATTCTTTAGAAGAAGAAGATTGTGATGAACATTGTATCAATAAAAACTTTCTGCTATCATTTTGTTAATTGTAATTGTGTAACTCTTTATATTATGTATAAATGTCATGCAGTCATATATATCAATAAAATAATATTACATTCATTGAAGAAGTTCAAGTGTGACTATAACTTAGAGATGCAATAGGATTTGTTCCTACTGTGCAATATAATTCTAATGTTGTATATTATGTCGAAGAATGCCTAGATGTCGTGGATCAGGTAGAAAGTCACAAGCCCTACCACCCCATCCAGTTATAACGCATTGACCAAATCTCCTCATAAATAATCTCGTTTGGGCACGTGTCTGAAAGATGTAGGTAGAAAACCACTCATCGCAGAAGTTTCGACTATACCTACTATAGAATTCGATGAGCTATATCATGCCGAGCAAACCAGTATCGCATGGGCATACCCAATATCATTCATTTAGAAATTGAAGAATGAAAAACTTATTTTGCTCACGAATTCTTCAGAAGAAGAAAATAGTGACAGATGATGTATTCAAGAAGAATTTTTTCAAATTCATGTAACTTTTCATAGCGTACATCAATGTTGTGTGATAATATCCATGAGGAATTGTTATGTCGATGTGAAATGAAAGTGATGAACAAACTTTAATACCGAAAGAAATTCTGCATCTGATATCATACTGATATGATGAGTTCTTTCAATTCATTAGGCACCAAATTTCAATTTGAATATAGGATGCTAAAGTATCGTATTACAAAATAATGAATTATCTCACACTAAAATACTAGTCATCTTTAGAAAATACTATATATTTTCCAAACTGCACGATAAAGTTTCATTGTGGTACATAATTTATAATAAAATAATAATTATAATAATAATAAAAATATCGTCTACATTATTCCATGAAATTTAAATAAGAAATAAAGGGCGAAATTCATTGCTGCAATGCTATGCATCTCAGAAAATGTTCTCACACTCAACCCTAAAAAAAAACATGTGATTGTTTTACATGATTATCGCCTACAATTTGAACACAAATAAATACATCACAGTCGAACACATAGTTTTTTCGTATTCAGTTTTGAAGAAAGGTGGGAATAGAATTATATTTTTGAGAAATTTGGTTTCTAAAAGATCGCCTGAACATTTCAGTTTTGAATTTTGGCACTGCTACCATATTTTTATATCCAATATTCAATTTTAGATATCTGTATTATATGTAATTTTTCCATGCAGATATGAATGCTCTATTGTTACGATTATTTTATGGAAGAGACGAATAGCGTGAAATACTCTTCTTTTCTCTATGTTCAACCAACCGATTTCTTGAAGTTTATGTGAGATTCGTTGTCGTCGTATACCAAAAAATCAATCTCAATGTCATGTTTGTGGACTAGACCACATCAAGAAATCTTTTAACCATAGAAAATTCTTCAAAACGTTGTTTTTATTCGTGGTTGAGAAGTGCAGGTGGAAAAGGGGGCATCGTTATGTCAATATTCAACAAGGAAGGGGAATGGATGTTGAAAATTATGTGTAAGTGTGAGAAAGAAGGGTCTATGTGTGTGTGTGTGCTAGAGTATTACGTTGGTAAAGAGTAGGGGTATAAGATTTCTTTACGAATGAATAAAACCTGTTGATGTTTCCTCAAGGACAAATCTGAATGTTTACAGTCAATCGAATATAACTCCACAAATAAAATTCAAATCAGGAGAGATTGTGAGAATGAGGATGTTTTTACGAGAAAGGGCTACTGAGAACAGGGAATTCTCAAACTAGTTGAGAAGATATTGAAACATTAAAAATAGATAAAAATAAAATGATTGGGTTTTTCGAATGAGCATAACTCATGGATCGATGCGTCGGATATAATATAAATAGGATCAATCAATAAATCATCGAATAAAAAACATCGTTTCATTTAATGCTTCTTCTTTTATTCTACATTCCTTGAACTTTAGAGTACGTGCTAGTTGCGATAACACCACAATCCTTTCTCAATGCTTGCTTCTCGTAATTCAAACACCAATACTGTTCGAAATGATGATTATCGTTGAGAAAGAAATGTCCTTGAGAATTTAAAATTTCTCCCCATTCTCAAAGCCATCAAAACGGGACGTCACATCCCATTCAAATTGAATAAATGCTGATGAAGTGGAGTGTATATTCCATTCTCAAAAGTTCTTCGAATAGTTAAGATATTCGATAAAATGAACCCAATCGAAGATATTCTTAATGAAGTGGCTGTGTTAGATCAACACAATAGAGTGTACGCTATTGATCCAATTGATTTTGATGGAGAGGAAGATGCAGAAGAAGACGATAATTGTGAAGACGAAGGTGTTGGTGATGAAATTCCGACGATCAAAGAAGAAGTGAAAATTCTGCACCGCTACGTGGATGTTGATGAATTCAAAAACCAACGAATCCACCAAATCTGTTTATGCATGTCAAACGTGGTCATCGATACTGATAATGGTTCAATCGACATGTGCCATACCTGTTTTTGTAATTACGCAGATAGGTCAAGAGGTGGGAAATATAGTTTTATGGACACGCATTACTTGACAAACAGTGATAATATACCAATTTCATCATGTTGTGTTAGCTGTGAAAACCCGCTATATATTGTGAGGGTGGTTGAGGCTTGCTCAATTTGTAATTATTACCCGCTTTATGTAGATAAGTTAGCTGAATGAACAATACTCGAGAACAATATTGATTTAATAATATACCATGTGAATGTTTGAATCTTTTTTTCATTTTCCTCTCAACCACAAACGTGAAAATATGAATAATACGATTGATAAATTTGGTCGTAAAAGAAGCAGATCATTAATTTCTCTAAGAGGTCCACCAGGTATAGGTTTTTCACTAGATTCTGATGGAAATTATAATATGTTAGGAAAACAATTGAAAAATTGTTGGTATACCAACAAATGACGAAGATTGTGTTCAACTTCGGTACTTGAATGAGCAGATTATCGAAGCAAAAGAAATGACTCTACGAGCATTGCAAGCAGCAATCTCCCCAGTTATGGACAATATAAAATTATATTTTGCCAAACAACATAATGAATTGAGAATCGAATTGAAAAGGGAGCAAGGTCAGATTGATAAAGATTCCCTTATGAAACAACTTGATGGATTGAAAATTCGATTCACCAAACTCACTAGAACTTAAGAACAAATAATTCAAGATTTGAAAGAAGTGAGAAGATTGGAACGTTTGGAATATTGACAACATACCGATTATATTGCAAGGTTCATTGAAATATATGTAACTTGGAAAATAAATCAATATACCATGAATGTGATTAATTTCGAATTATCCTTCTAATGAAGTTTGACTATCTATGTATGTAATTCCAGGAGAGTTATTGTGGAATGATCTGTTGAGAAATAATCAATTAAAAAGAGTATTGGAAAATAATGTACTGAAAATGATCTAATGAAAATATGATTCATATTGTGGAAAGTTTGGGATGTGAAAACAAATCAAAAAATATTCAAGATGATCTATTAAAAAATAATCAATTGAAAAAATAATGTATAATATGTATAATGTAGAATAATATATTGAAATAAAAGAAAAAAATATCGAAACATGATTCAGGATGTGACTATTTGAGATAATCAGAAAATTTTGATAGGATTGCCTCTTGTTCTTTTCTTCTTTTGTGAGTCTCCCCTATCATTGAATCGAAGGACTGGAGGTTGGACAGGCAGAATTCTGATTTGGGTTTTGCACTCTCGAATTCTTCCCGCAACGCTTCGGTTTCTTCGAGGAGAGACGCTAGTTTTTCCTGCTGTTTTCTTATGGCAAGCTCGAGAGCTTTGGCATTCACTTCTTTCTCCGCTGTCTCTTTCAGCACCTCCGCCATGCGTTTTTTGTATGATGCACTGTCACATTGGTATTGTTGAATATCCGCGTGGTAAATCACAAAGTCATCATCACATTTGCTCATCACCATGCTGACACTATTTACTCTCACCTCGAATGCTCATCAATTTTCAGTTGCTGTTTCTCGACTTTTTTCGGACGAGATGTTGATGATTTACCCAAAGCATTCGCCAATATTGGGAATTGACCTCGAGACCTCGATGTTTTCAATAGCACATTGGAATGTACTGTAGATCCTGAGTCCTTCTTCTTCCTCCCTTGCTCACTTGGTTTCACTCCATCCACGTCAACGATAGCTTTCCTTTTCATCGGGCTCCTTTCTTTTTTCGTTGAATGTTTTGTAATGATTGTTGAAAGGGCCCTTGGCTGTTCCTGGACAACTTCGGCGACTGGTCCGGGATTAGTGTTACTGTTCCTGTTGCTATTTGAAATTCTTCCAACAACGTGTCTGAATTTTCTTGACTGATTTCAATGGGTGGTGAAGAAAGATTAATTTTATCCAATTTCCACGATGATTCCATGAATGCTGTTTTCCTTTTTTACGAACGAATGGTGAAATTTCAGGTGTTGTAACTGACTGAAGATGTCTTGAACTGAATGATTCTTCGTCTGAGTTTCGTGAAGAAACCTAGCACCTCCTCTCTTTACCAACATTATACTCGAACATACATATACCCTTCTCTCTCACACTAAAACCCTCGGTATAATACAGCTCATTTAAATTCTTTAGTATAGTCGAAACTTCCACTATGAGTTTTTTCTACCTACATCTTTCAGACACCTGCTCAAACGAGATTATCTATTAGTAGATTGGTCAATGATATAACTGAACGGGGTGGTAGGGCTTGTGACTTTCTACCTGATCTACAACGTCTATGCATTCTTCGACATAATATACAACATAAACATCCTCATTCCCACAATCTCTCCTGATTTGAATTTCATTTGTGGAGTTATATTCGATTGACTGTAAACATTCAGATTTGTCCTTGAGGAAACATCAACAGGTTTCATTCATTCGTGAAGAAATCTTATACCCCTACTCTTTACCAATGTGATACTCTAGCACACACACACATAGACCCTTCTTTCTCACACTTACACATAATTTTCAACATCCATTCCTCTTCCTTGTTGAATATTGACATAACGATGCCCCCTTTTCCACCTGCACTTCTCAACCACGAATAAAAACAACGTTTTGAAGAATTATCTATGATTAAAAGATTTCTTGATGTGGTCTAGTCCACAAACATGACATTGATATTGATTTTTTGGTATACGACGACAACGAATCTCACATAAACTTCAAGAAATCGGTTGGTTGAACATAGAGAAAAGAAGAGTATTTCACGCTATTCGTCTTTTCCATAAAATAATCGTAACAATAGAGCATTCATATCTGCATAGAAAAATTACATATAATACAGATATCTAAAATTGAATATTGGATATAAAAATATGGTAGCAGTGCCAAAATTCAAAACTGAAATGTTCAGGCGATCTTTTAGAAACCAAATTTCTCAAAAATATAATTCTATTCCCACCTTTCTTCAAAACTGAATACGAAAAAACTATGTGTTCGACTGTGATGAATTTATTTGTGTTCAAATTGTAGGCGATAATCATGTAAAACAATCACATGTTTTTTTTTTAGGGTTGAGTGTGAGAACATTTTCTGAGATGCATAGCATTGCAGCAATGAATTTCGCCCTTTATTTCTTATTCAAATTTCATGAAATAATGTAGACGATATTTTTATTATTATTATAATTATTCTTTTATTATGAATTATGTACCACAATGGAACTTTATTGTGTAGTTTGGAAAATATATAGTATTCTTTATAGATGACTAGTATTTCAGTGTGAGATAATTCATTATTTTGTAATATGATACTTTAGCATCCTATATTCGAATTGAAATTTTTGCCTAATGAATTAAAAGAAATCATCATATCAGTATGATATCAGATGCAGAATTTCTTTCGGAATTAAAGTTTGTTCATCACTTTCATCATTTCACATCGACATAACAATTCCTCATGGATATTATCACACAACATTGATGTACTCTATGAAAAGTTACATGAATTTGAAAAAATTCTTTTTGAATACATCATCTGTCACTATTTTCTTCTTCTGAAGAATTCGTGAGGAAAATAAGTTTTTCATTCTTCAAATTCTAAATGAATAATATTGGGTATGCCTATGCGATACTGGTTTGCTCGGCATAATATAGCTCATTGAATTCTATAGTATAGTCGAAACTTCTGCGATGAGTGGTTTTCCACCTACATCTTTCAGACACGTGCCCAAACGAGATTATTTATGAGGAGATTTGGTCAATGCGTTATAACTGAATGGGGTGGTAGGGCTTGTGACTACCTGATCCACGACATCTAGGCATTCTTCGACATAATATACAACATTAGAATTATATTGCACAGTAGGAACAAATCCTATTGCATCTCTAAGTTATAGTCACACTTGAATTTCTTCAATGAATGTAATATTATTTTATTGATATATATGACTACATGACATTTATACATAATATAAAGAGTTACACAATTACAATTAACAAAATGATAGAAGAAAGTTTTTATTGATATAATGTTCATCACAATCTTCTTCTTCTAAAGAATTCATGAGGATAGGAAATCATTCATGACATGTTTTAGACAGTACCAATATACATATCCCAAATACAGTGGTTCATTATAATTCACTTTAACTTTACCAATATGAATAGCTACAAAATCTCCACTGAATATGGACACGTTTTTGAAATTCGGTCTTGCTATGTAAGCTTTGGCGTCTAAAATTCTTTGAATATTTTTCCAATTTGTCAAAAGATTGATATCGCTTTTATTATCAACATTTTCGAGGGTCTTTCCATAGACACTGCTGTTCATCAATTTATATTGATTTTTTTTAACTTAGTTTTCGCATTATTTCTGAACATAGTATTCAAGTAGATATATTTCTCGAGCCATTGTGATTGATTGAATCTGAGAATGCTATGTATTTTTTTATCATTCAAGTTAGGTACTAATTTGGATACTTTCGATTTTGACCCAGTTGGAATAATTGATTCTACTAAGAATGGTAAATCTGAATGAATACCATGTAAGTCTAGTGGGTAATGAACATCCACTTTCGACACGAAACCTACGGAACTATTACAAGCGATAGTCATAACATATAATATAACCATTGAAAACCACTTGTTGGTAAGTTCAAACTCATACTATGCCCGTACAAGTTAGTAACATCAAGATACATTATATAGGATGTTGATTCTTTTGGATCGAAATTTGCTAAGAATTCATTATTTCTATCGCTGCATTGACATACCCCACCACGGATACCTTTCTTGAAAAATTCATCATACTTATATCTGCGTAAGTAATTCCAATTCTACTTTGGTATATTTCAACGTCGCGTCCCAAAAAAGTCCGGGTGAGGTATAATAATGAGCTGGGTCTAGTTTGTGAGTGTCCATACAAATATTACGAGAATTGTTGAATATATCACACAAAAGTGAAACGTTGGACTTTAAATAGATATTTGAATAGCCACCCAATGTTTGACATGCAAACACATTCCACACTAACTTTGCTCTTTTATATTCTTCATCAGATATTTCTTGATCATTCGAATTGTCATAAAATTCTTCTCTTTCGATGGTGAAGTCACATTATCTAGTCGACTCAAATCATGAACGAAACTATATGGAAATGCACAACTCTTTCTCATCAATGAAAATTGTTTTTTCTCTGAAAAGAACTCACGTGTTATGAACAAATGGCAATCATATCTGCTTAAGTTATAGAATATTATGGGAATAAAATACGGAATCTTGAAATTCAGATTACACATCGAATGTGCGGCGCGGTATCCCTTTTTTTTGGTCAAATGACAATGATCTTTGACCTTGACATGCCCAAAGTTTGAATTCACTTAGGCTAATATTACATATTGTGGCATTGGCATATTCGAGCTCTTCTTCAACACTAAATTTTTGCATTGGAACGATACGTTTCAAATATTCATTATAAATAACAATCAAGTCATTTTCTAGTTTCGATATGAATATTTCAGCAGAATCTTCTCCTCTATACATGACAATCTCTGTGACAGTATCATCAAATGAATATTCGATTATGTATGCGAATGAGTATGGATCATGTTTGAAAGTTTTATTTGTGGATAATTGATGTTCAGTTGAAAATTCTTTTTTCTCGAAGTATATCAAACAACCATCACAAAAAATAATATTCAATGATAATACTAATCTGGATAAATCTTCAATCTAACAAAAATGGTCATTACAGCAATAACCTGTGAAATATAATCGATTGATATGTTTATTGAAACTATTTTGAGAATAATGGAGTGGTCCAATGATTTCATATTTCAGTTTATCCCCATCATAAAATTTATCGAGACCGTGAACATTGATTGAACATGTATTCATTACCTCAAACTTTGACACCTCGCGCAATTTTAGTGGGAATTCAATTCTTTTCAGATCTAGTACGGTAGAGAAATGTGGATATGATAACACACCATTACTTTGATATTATATTGGATACAATACCGAGGTGACTGCCCATGCGAAACAATACTGATCTTCATTGACCACATTCACAACAGCTCTATTCTTTTCGATGAATTGTGGTAGTTTAACAAAAAAATCCCCTTAGTGGACTATACTTATTGACATTCACCTCTAGTGATGAGATTTTCTCCAAAGCCCAACCTGCAAATTGAGAAATATTATTCATTATTTGTATGAGAAACAATTCAATAAGTGAACTCACCAGAATCTCGTTCTTCGAACTATGTTGTTCGACTTATCATAATGTCTTTCAACATCATGAATATATCTTCTAAGTTATCAAAGTATTGTTTGATGCATTGAATGGTTTTACATCAACTAGATCTCGAGTTTGATAAATATATCTACCAAATACTTCCATATTAACATTGAAGATAGTGTGAATTTCTCAAGTATGGCAGTTCAGATTGGATCTATTCAATGACTATAAATATGATCAAAAGAAAGAATATTGTTATTCTATTCTCATCATGGAGTGTATTATTTTTTTATTATGGAATAATGAAAAGATGAAATGAATTCGAGTTTTTTATTCATATTTCATATTATACAGCTTAGTTATAACAATTTTCATCATTAAATAGGTTGGATAAATTGCGAATATCCATTGGTAGATATGTAAACAATTGAAACAAAAAATTACGTAAACCAACTTCGATTATCTGCTCACAAAATTGTTCTAAATTCAGACTCCCATATATAAACTTATTACATATGCCGGACCCTTCTTCATATTTTAAATGAAGTTGAGTGCACTTCTGGATGGCGTCAGCATCAAAACAAGTATCCATGTTATAATTGATGGCATGTAGAGCGTCGAAATCATTGAATTCACATCTTAACCTATCAATAGCAGTTTTCAAGTCTTGTGCGTGTGGCCATCCTTGTTGGGAGTAGAGCATCCACATATTGATATCTGTAATATTATTAAAGAGAAAATATAATTAGTTATTATAATGAAATTATATTCGAATACTTACACATGGAACTATAGTAAATTGAATTCCATTAAAGATCGAGTTTTTGCTCCATCATAATGGGGAGCACTTTCCCCTAGATATTTCAGAGTGAAATTATTATCCCAAGAATTCATTTCACTTATAATATCATCTGTTAGTCGATCAGCTACACGTTTTGGTAACCATGATTTGAATTCAGTGTCATCATCTGATAATGACACTATGACGGATCTTCCATATCTTGTGAATATTACAGTTACTTTTACAAGTCGATAAGATTTATTAATAGTCAACGTTGATAATCGTATTGTTTGTAATACTTGGGATGTTTGATTAATCAGACTATTGAGTTTATCCACATCGAATTTAGCAGTTGACATTTTGAAAAAATAATTGAAAATTATTTTACCTAACAGCACTGTGTGTGTGTGATGAAACTCAAAGAAGTGTAGTTCCAAGTACAATAGTCTCATGCTTTTATGATGATCCAAGAGTAGAGGGGCCATTGTCATACCCACTCAACAATTTTTCATCCAGCTCAAGGTTTTATTCCACTATACATCGAGTCTGTCAATAATATCTACATCGACTCGAATGAATAGTATGGTCCGTGACGATTGCTATGGTAGCCGAAATATGTGAGTTTCAGGGTCGAGAAAAAAAAACTGTCATTCTGTTCAAGAATTACGATACCATTCCCCATCTCTTTCCTTCAGCTCTAGATTTCATTTTAGTACACATCGAGGTAATCTAAATGCTAATCATCAATTCATTCGGATACCTAGATACAATGATGGTCTCCGTGATGACAAGTGTGGTTGCCCAAACAGACTATTATCAAGGTTAAGATCTCACCACCTATTCAGACAGAGGGTGCGGTCCTTACGACTGCTAGAGAAACAAAAACATGTTAGTGAAGGAATATGATGACATTTATGATGATTTAAACCACTTTTGAGCCAACTCAACCCTTTCATGTTTTATCATTCTGTCCAAGAATTACGATACCATTCCCCATTTATTTCCTTCAGTTCTAGATTTCATTTTAGTACACATCGAGTCGAGGTCATCTAAATGCTAATCATCAATTCATTCGGATACCTACATACAATGATGGTCTTCGTGATGACAGGTGCAGTAACCGACACAAGCTATTATCTAGGTAAAGATCTCACCACCTATTCAGTTGGAGGGTGTGGTCCTAACGACTGCTAGAGAAACAGAAACATTTCAGTGAAGGAACAATGATTTGAACCACTTTTAAGTCAACTCAGCCCTTTCATGTTATCCGAACGGCAATAACTTAGCCTTGGGCGAGTGTAGTCTCGTGTTATTTCCCACCATAGAAGAGTCTCATGTTTTCATGAAAGTAACAAGGTCAAGAATTGTCATTCTTTCGAATTGAGTAGAGGAGCCATTGTGATAGCCCCCACTATTTTCTCATTCAGCTCATCATCTATTCAGTCGGATAATACATCGGAAACCAAATTACATTAGTGAAGAAATGTATACACTTTTAAGTCAACTCAACCCTTTCAAGTTATCCGAACAGGAATAACTTGAAACCTTGAGCGGATGTAGTCTCGGGTGATTCGAATTGTAATTGCGCGATAATCACCATTCTAATGACCTTCAGAGGTTTTGGAATCGACCAATGGGCAGACCGCACCAGAGCCGCTCACAAATCAAAGTGATGCTTATTGTTTTCTTCGATATTTGTGGTGCGGTGTATCATGAATACGTTCCAGAGAGACAAACGGCTAATAAGGAGTATTATGTGATTATTTTGAGGCGTTTGCGTGAACGGGTCCGTCATATTCGACCGGATTCTGCACGACGATAACGCGCCTTCTCATCGTGCCACTATTGTCAACGCATTCAAGATAAAACACTCGAGTCACCCAACTTTGAAATGTCGAATGGCACTACTTTCTTTGTGTTACCTCGAATGAAAGGTCTCAGTCAGTAGTATTCTCCTATGCAAGACTTTTTTCCACCCACTACAGGGTGTACGAGAAAGTCGAATAAAATAAAATGAATTGTGTTGAAAGGTACTTTATTCTATCCATTCTATTGTAAGCAATAGTATGATCGATGTTAAAATGACATTCTAACATTTTGGAACACATCTTTTGGAATGAAACTGCATTCATTCGATTGAACCTCTCCATCCAATCCACTGGCAAAACGTAGTGGGGTGATGCTCCATCCTGCTGAAAGGGTTACTATTTTCGTCAATGTCCAACTGACTCTCTATTTCGGCAACAATTATAGGTTCAATTGTGGTGTTTAATATTGGCCCAATCACTGTGTCACCTAAAATTCCCGCCCAGACATTTGATTTTTCCGGATGCTGAATGTGTCCTTTCCTGATGACATGCGGATTTTCGTCACTTCAGTACCTAAAATTGTGTTTGGTTACTGCACCATTCAAATAAAACGTGGATTTGTCAGTTAAACAAATATTTTTTAACAACTGGGGAGTAATACGTAACATTTCGGTCATGTTCTCGCAAAAATGAAATCTTCGATCAGGTCGTCCTCCCGCAACTTCTGAAGAATGTGCAATTTGTATGTGTGAATCTTATAAAGTTTGAGTACCCGACGGATAGCTCGATGCGAAATTCCTGTTAACGCTGAACCTTGGCGTAGAGAGATTGTAGGATTCATAGCAAAATGTCCTAAAACTTTCACTTGTGCCGCTTCATCGAGTACTCTTCTATTGGTCCTTGTTTTTTTTGCCACTGATCCTGTTTCTTCAAATTCAAGAATCAGTTGTCTGATGTGAGTATGACTCACATTTTTTCCGGGGTTTCATTCGTTAAACGCTGCAGCAGTTCTTAAGGCACATCGATTTTCAGAACTATAGAAAAACACCATTTGAATTCTTTGCGGCAAACTGTACACCATGATGAACAGGAAATAGTTCGCAATTCGTTTGAGATAATTTCAATTCGACGGTGTCTTGACTTCACAGTAAAACCTTTCACAAAGGACTGTTTACCAACATTGATAGGTAGGTACGAACCCGATAAAAACAATGCTTCTTTTTCGAGTACTTTTTATTTACTTTGAAGGACTGGTCCAACATAATATTGTTTTTTGTTTACAACAAACTGTCGTACATGGTGACCATCTAATGTAATGATATATCCTCCCCATGACAAGAATAGAATTTGAAAATCGATTGTATCATCGTGTAGACCTGAATGAACTGCATTCTGAACATCTGATCAAATAAAATATCCTTTAAACACAATTTATTTGATTTTATTCGAAAAGTCTTGTACAGGTGAATACTACTGACTGAGACTGTTCTTTGAATATCTCCAGATTTACACCCGGTATAGATAGATAGATAGATAGATAGATAGATAGATAGATAGATAGATAGATAGATGGATAGATAGATAGATAGATAGATAGATAGATAGATAGATAGATAGATAGATAGATAGATAGATAGATAGATAGATAGATAGATAGATAGATAGATAGATAGATAGATAGATAGATAGATAGATAGATAGATAGATAAATAGATAGATAAATAGATATATAGATAGATAGATAGATAGATAGATAGATAGATAGATAGATAGATAGATAGATAGATAGATAGATAGATAGATAGATAGATAGATAGATAAATAGATAGATAAATAGATATATAGATAGATAGATAGATAGATAGATAGATAGATAGATAGATAGATAGATAGATAGATAGATAGATAGATAGATAGATAGATAGATAGATAGATAGATAGATAGATAGATAGATAGATAGATAGATAGATAGATAGATAGATAGATAGATAGATAGATAGATAGATAGATAGATAGATAGATAGATAGATAGATAGATAGATAGATAGATAGATAGATAGATAGATAGATAGATAGATAGATAGATAGATAGATAGATAGATAGATAGATAGATAGATAGATAGATAGATAGATAGATAGATAGATAGATAGATAGATAGATAGATAGATAGATAGATAGATAGATAGATAGATAGATAGATAGATAGATAGATAGATAGATAGATAGATAGATAGATAGATAGATAGATAGATAGATAGATAGATAGATAGATAGATAGATAGATAGATAGATAGATAGATAGATAGATAGATAGATAGATAGATAGATAGATAGATAGATAGATAGATAGATAGATAGATAGATAGATAGATAGATAGATAGATAGATAGATAGATAGATAGATAGATAGATAGATAGATAGATAGATAGATAGATAGATAGATAGATAGATAGATAGATAGATAGATAGATAGATAGATAGATAGATAGATAGATAGATAGATAGATAGATATATAGATAGATAGATATATAGATAGATAGATAGATAGATAGATAGTTAGTTTTATTGACTATGTGACACATACAGAATATGGTTTATAGCAAGTCAGTGGGATATAATAATATATAGATATATGAATATGAATGAATGTATAAAACATACAGATCAGAAATACTAACAAACATGTAGTACAAACACGATATGTATAGTAACTAACATCAAAGATTAAATCAAAGAAAGTGTATTGTGAATGCACTTCCTATGTTTAAAGCAGAAGTCACTCTCTATAATAATCATATTTTATAAAACCCATTGAACTATCGTAGGATCGTGGTGAATAAATATTACAAGTTTTTTGAAGAGAATAATCCCAATTTTTCTGGAGTTTTCTTGTTTTTTTACAATTTTTTCAAATTTTAATTGACTTGCACTTCGAAAGCGACCCAACATATTATATGGTTGAAAAGGGAAGAATCCTTTTCAGCTAAACTATAGCCAACTATGATTTTCCTTTGGAAAAATACAACTTCAAGTCATAACTCGAAATTGAACAATTTTTCGGAATTTCCTCTACGCCAATAGATTGAACTGAAAAAAGTGCCTGAAAAATTCAGAAACAATTTTATCCTCACTTCACTAACAACCATAATATTCGTATACAGGGTCGCTGATATGTATGGAAACGGTCGATTATTTCCTAAAGTAAGATAGCTAGCGAAAAATGTTAGGATACAAAAGTTGTAGGGTTTTTCAAAATCCATTAAACTAATGAAAAATTGAGTATACAGGATGAGTCAAAAAGTCAAGACGAATCAAAGTTGCTTTTTCTCTAATGGGACACCCTGTATATTATTCCACATTTCAATTCTGCTCGAAATTGTGAACAAAATTGATCAAGCGCTTCATTTCCTAAATTCAACCGATTTCGAGATATCGATTCATTAAAAAATACATTTTATTGTTTTAATTGCATTTTAATCAACCCTGAACAATTATGCTTTTTTTATTTTCTGTAAAAAAATTATAATTAAATTGTAATCATAATATCCACATACTCCACGTTTTGTAATAAATTTCATAATAAATATGCATCATTTCGTGCTTTTTCTTTAATAAATTTGAGAGTAGTAAAAAGTTATTTTCAAAATTCGATATCTCGAAATCGGTTGAATTTAGGAAATGAAGCGCTTCATCAATTTTGTTCAGAATTTCGAGCAGAATTGAAATGTGAAATCCATAATAACTGCGGTCGCTTTCAAAAGACATCTCAAGAAATTCCTCTGCGATAATTGTTTTTACACAATTGATGAGTACCTGAATTTCCGACCAATGAATGTATTTGCCTGAATGTATTTACCTGACGATCTAATATGTAACTATCTCTGTGTAAAAATTGTATTTTATCTGATCATACTTATCATGTGCAACAAACCTGTGACGTATTCTATCCGATTTCATATTGGCATACAGAATGAATATATATTCTATTCTATTCTATTCTATTCTATTCTATTCTATTCTATTCTATTCTATTCTATTCTATTCTATTCTATTCTATTCTATTCTATTCTATTCTATACAGGGCGTCCCATTAGAGAAAAAGCAACTTTGTTTCGTCCTGACTTTTTGACTCATCCTGTATACTTAATTTTTCATTAGCTTAATGGATTTTGAAAAACCCTACAACTTTTGTATCCTAACATTTTTCGCTAGCTATCTTACTTTAGGAAATAATCGACCGTTTCCATACATATCAGCGATCCTGTATGTCGTGAAGTCGAAAAATCGAACTTTTGTTTTCGTCAGTAAGCTTATCTCGAAATAAGCGATCAAGGATGTAACCTTCATTTTTTCGTATCTCCTATAGTTACCCTATACAAACATCGGAATTTGCTCACCTCGTACACATGAAATGAGTTAATATAAATACGCTCATACACATTTATGAATTTTCGAAATTTTTTACGATTTTTAGCAATTCTCCAAGAAATGGAGGGTGTATGGCCTAAAATGATATGAAATAGGTATTCAGCGGATCGAAAAAATGTGCATTAGAGAAAGGTGACGTTCTATGAAAAGGAAAGTTACTTCAATTCATTTTTATCGAAACATCAGTTTCATGGACTATGAAACAGGAACAGTTTCTGATATTATATCTGAAAAAAAAACACGTGATTTTTCTGAATATAAGTTTGAAGTAATAGGGGCTGAAATCTTGACTATAGTGGCGCGTAGAAAAAGACAAGGTACCTTGAATATTTTTCCTCGAAAACTATAATTCAGGTATGTATTCATCGTCATCAACTTCACCGTCGATAAATAACGATTTACAATGGCAATATTCTATATTTGAAAATAGAAATGGAAATCCTTCTGACGATACAATCAACAAGGCGATTCTTTGTTTCATCAGCGCGTTTGTTGAGGGTTTCGATTCTATTTTATGCACTTATTACGAACTGTTTACCCAAATGTTCAAAGAACTGACCATTCAAAATAAAAATCGTGCTGATTGAATCATGGTGCATTTGATTTACATCCATGGGAAAACCTGACAAAAACACACGGAACCAATCCATATTCTGAAAAAGAATTTACTGGTCCCCAGCATAAAAATTTAGGAAAAATAAGAAAAATACATTGTAACAGATTTTCAACTCCATTGAAAAATATCAACTAAATGAATGTTATTTGATTTATATTTCACAATCGATAGGGCCCTGCAGTGATTTAGAATTTCTTGATTACTGAAAAATGAAAAAAGTCCTTTATGTTGTTTGGTGAAAGATTATATAATTCTAGACACTAGTAGAGACAAAATTTTTCCATGAGAGAGGTTGTATGGGGAGGGTAACAAAACATGTATTTATTTCTAGTTGTATGACTTGTATAAGTTGTATAAGGGCGTTGTTTTTGAACCAGTGAGCAATGTTTTTTGTAATATTATATTTGTATCGTTGGCATAGTTGGTTAATAAAATTTGAGGATCATTTACCAGGTTCGCCATATCATTGACATACAATATGAACAGCATTGAATCAAGCACACCGCCCTGGGGCTACCGAGTTGCCCTATACAAACATCGAAATTTGCTGGCCTCGTACACATGAAATGAGTTGATATAAATACACTCATACACATCATGATTCCAATTTTCTCAATTTTTACGATTTTCAGCAATTTACCAAATAATCGAGGGTGTACGGCCTA
Source organism: Plagiodera versicolora (assembly GCA_037013635.1). NCBI lineage: Eukaryota > Metazoa > Arthropoda > Insecta > Coleoptera > Chrysomelidae > Plagiodera > Plagiodera versicolora. The sequence continues at coordinate 679,916 of CM072991.1, read as the reverse complement.
AAATGATCTGAAATTGATATTCAGCGGATCGAAAAAAATGCCCATAATAAAAAGGTGACGTTCTATGAAAAGGAAACTTTTAAATTTGTGTGTGCCTGTTCGTGTTATGAAATATAATTAATTCCTGGAAAACGGTTCGAGAAAGATATAAGAAAGTATCAAGCGAGTGATCAGGATTCAAAAAATGCTTTCATATACGAAATGTTCGAAATATTGAAGAATCCTACTTTAATTGTTGAAAGGTTGAATCGTTACAAAATTCACCATTGAGTCAGATGGCATGCAGACAGCAGAATTACCAATGATTAGTATATTTTGTAGACTTTACAGAGGTAATGGTTTCAAAGAAATTTGTAATAACGAATAATCTCAAAATACATCGAGAGGGTGATTTGCCGTACAAATCGACGACATGAAGTAAGGCAATATAGGTAGGTAGATAGAACCACAAACCACAGTAGCAAAGGAATATTCACTGGTTAATTAGGATGATAGCTTATAACATGCAATATGAGAATTGAATTGATACATTACAGACATGATATTCAATATATTCTCAATACACTTTCTTCCTATTCCGATATTTATTCAACAACACCTGTATATTATTTTGAAAACGATTCCCATCAATGTCAGAAAAACATCAATTTCATTGAATTGAATTCAAAATGACAGTTCATCACATATCCGTTAAAGACATTGAATTAGGTATAGCATGGAGAAAAAAGTCAACAGACGTGTACAAGAAGAGGAATCCGCACGAAGAAGATACCAAGAATGCGATCTCCTTATGTATCGTTCTGAATCTATTGTTGACAATACTGAAATTACTCATGGGTTTGATTTACTTAGAAGAATGTACGGTGAATCCAAAAATACCCTTTATGATGGTTATAGAAGGTACGAGCGAACTTCTGTTTTTTTTAACAATGATTGGAAGAAGATTCAAGACGGCACGAATTTGTCATTATCCTATAGGAATATTCTTCCTGATTATATTTCTGATAACTTCCATTATGGTTTTTGCCGAGTGGCAACCGGATTATTTCAAAGACGCATGGAGATACTGTAACCGAAAATTCTATATGTTTACATTCTTGTGCTGCATGGGAGAATATGTGATATTTATTATCGTTGTTTTTTTGGCATGTATACAATTTTCATTTTATAGTGTGCATCGATGAACAATGATCAAGTGTACAGAATTGTTATTAAAATCACCATTACTCAATATTTTACTCCATTCCTAATCTGGCAACAGACGTAAACATGCACACAGTCTAACCTCGGGAAGAAGTAGGGTAATTGTCAGTATTGTTTTTGTTAATGATAATTCCATAGTTTTCGAATGTTCTGTTTCATACCTCTCGTTATTGTTCGTTTTTTCAATATCATTAATTTATTTACTCTTTTCGTACATGATTCCATTTATCTATTAATTAATCCTTCTCCTTATTAGGGATGCAAACGATACATCGATGTTTGTAAAACATCGAGGTATCGGTCATAAACATCGATGTTAACATCAATGTTTTAAAGAACGATATATCGTCGATACATCGTTCGCTGCGTTCACAAACATCGACATCGTTCTTCAGTCTATTCGGATTTTCGAAACCACTGTAACGTTCGCTCGCATGGCTTTGTTGTGTTGACACGTAAAGCGTAGATAAATGTGAATTAATATCATTAAATTTTCACTACCTAGTACCTGCACACATTTTGTATTTCTTGATTGGGTGAGTAATGTTCTCGTTGTATCAATTAATGAAGTAGACTACGACTACTTTGGGTAGCTGGGTTATTTTGGTTTGTTTTTTCTTCAGATTATTGTAGGTGAGTAGGTGAGTGTAAAGTAAGCGTGTTAATTTTAGGTTGAAAAATATTGACAAAATCGCATAGCTTGTTAAGTGATTGTAACGAAGCGCTTTCAGCTACCTTCATTACTAAACGTTGAATTGAACTCCTGAAGGGGCCAACCTTAGCCCTCTAGTAGAATACACTAACCTGTCATTCCACTTTGAATCTAGGTTATCAGTTAAATTGCCAAGTTACACACCCTGTATACTGAAAACCCTGTCCAGGATGTTATCCCGACATTTCAGATATATACCGCGTGATTCTTCAAGGTGGCTCGCCCCTATAACTTTTTTATTATTGGAGATAGAAGAACAAAATTCGGGGGTTGTGTATTATATGTCAATTCGCATTATTTGACGTATTCACTTGCTTAGCAGTACTTCCGGTTTGACCGGCAATGACCTCAATTTTCGATTTTCAAATGGAACACCCTATATATTTTTACTTATTTCAATCGAGGATGACATTATCTATCCAACAAAACTTTGTTTGTGAATATTTGACGTATGAAAGAATTTTGATTTGAATTTTTATTTTTTGATCTAGCGTGCCATGGATCGATTGAAACGCTTCCTTTTTGATCGAGTGACATGGGAAAAATACAACTTTGAGGCATATGACTTCAGAGTCGTTTCAATAATTTTTTCAATGTCACAAATATCATTTTTTCCAGTTAACTCGATTTTTTCGAATGGAAAGAGGGTGGCTCGTCGGGTTTTTGTGAAAGATCATTTTCTTACGAAAAATTTGATACCACACACTTCCACTTTATTTTCACCATCTTTCTCAATAATTGCAAGAAGCCCAATACCTAAATTGAAATAAAAATTCTCTCATACGTCAAATATTCACAAACATAGTTTTGTTGGATAGATAATGTCATCCTCGATCGAAATAAGTAAAAATATATAGGGTGTTCCATTTGAAAATCGAAAGTTGAGGTCATTTTTGGTCAATCCGGAAGTACTGCAAAGCAAGTGGATACGTCAAATAATGCGAATTGACATATAATACACAACCCCGAATTTTGTTCTTCTACCTCCAATAATAAAAAAGTTATGGGTGCGAGCCACCTTGAAGAATCACCCGGTATTATGTGTGAACTACTAAGTTTATGAAAACCCTAGGACAGCCTGTAACCTGAGTATTCGATTCCGAACCTGAGAAGTCTTTCTTAGTGTCTCCAGAGTACTATCATTTTCACTTCAGATTAGATTGATGATGCCCACAGGGACTTCTTAGGAAATTGAGAGGCAATGCGGAAGAAAATAACTGAAACAAATACATTTTAAGAAATCTGAGATGACCCTGAGATCATGGAGATGTTTACCTGTAAATAGCTCTTTTAGTCCTGAATATTTTTAGATCAAATTTGTTCAGCAACATTAGCAAAGATAGGGAATCATTGCTATATTCCTGTTTTATATGAAAAATCGTTTTCTCCGCATTTCATCTATTTCATGTGCTTTCCAGGTTTATTGTGCTGGTATCGGCAAAATAGTGGAAGGTCACATGTCACCTGACCCGTTTCAACCAATAAGAAGCCAGTCCTTGAGAAGATTTTCTGAAGGTATAAATACGCCGGAGACCCCAGCCTGAGGGTTCTTTGCTATTTGGTTTTTCGTTCTCAGTTCTGATTATTCTGATTATTCTGTTGACGCGATTCTGTTGGATATTCGTTTGATTCCAGTTCATGATATTGTTTGAGTTTGATTCAATCCGAAATTATCAGACATACCGTTTTCGTCAGTTCAGTTTTACCGATGTCTTTCCTGAATCTTGTGTTTCTTCGAATTCATTTTCTTTTATCACATTTGTTTTCATTTTCATTGTTCTAACCACGGAGTATAGATATAAGGAGTCCGAACGGTATAGGCTTTTCTGCAGAATTCTTGGTATACAAAATTAACCCAAGATCATAGTTCTCTTTTCTGCCACTAGCTGCGCGAAGATTCGGGAGTCCTAAATCATGACGAATTAATGTTATTATTATTATGACACGTAAATACGCGCTGGTTCGAATATTAATGTAATTGTTTGAAAATAGTCTTGATAAAAAATGGGAAAGTGTTGTGCTGTTCATGGTTGCCTCAGTGGCCGAAAGGCAAGTGGAAATGTGACGAAAGTCGGTATATTCAAAGTGCCAAAAGTGAGTAACCTAAAAATAATATTAAACATCAGTGTTGTTAATAAATATTATATTTATAAATTTGCGTTGTATTTAAATATAATTAGAAAAATATTATTATTTTATGTATCTTGTGAAGTTAAAGGTATTTTTTTTATAGGATGATGGAAAACGTAAGAAATGGAGCATTGCTGTGGATAAATATTTAAAAACTACTAGTTACATATGCGAATTGCATTTCAATCCTGCAGATGTGATTAAAAGTGATCGGAATATTTTAGCGGATGGTATAGTATATATGTGTATGAGTATGAGAAAATTAATTTACGAAAAGAAGCTGAAACCTTGAAGATTAACAGAACTAATAATGACAACTTGCTATCAGATGATATGTCTCTGAATACTTCTGATATGATTCATGAAGATGAAGTTAGTGACTGTAGCTTACATGCTATGGAGACAAATATTGTTAATGAATTATCAAATGAAGTAATTGGGCCTGAGACAATCAATGAGACTGAGACAACGAGTGAGTCTGAGACAATCAATGAGACTGAGACGAAGAGTGAGCCTGAAGCAATGAGTGAGCCTGAAGCAACGAGTGAGCCTGAAGCAATGAGTGAGCCTCTATTTTTGAAGACACTATGTGTCGTGATAGACTTAGGACTGTTCAGTAATTTATTAAATATTCTGATGCACATATATGAGGGATTTTTTTCTGTGAGTGTTAGTCTGTGTATAGGGAAGTTAATATTAAGTGTTTGTGTATTATAGTTGGGATTCATGTAATTTTCTGTGAAAACCTCCTTGTGGTTATGTAAAAATGTTAGACATTGGAATAAATATAGTGCAGAGACTGTTAAAATTTGTTTTTCTTTGAATACACCTCTACAGGATTGTCTGAAGGGCATTTTGTAGATAGTTCTCAAAACTCTTTTTTGTGCAATGAATATTTTTTGTAGATTAGGTTCTGTTCCCCAGAACATTATTCCGTATTTCAACACTTACTCAAAATTTGCATGGTACAGAATTTTTACAATTTTTTCATTCATGTATTTTGATGTCATTCTGATTGCATAAATGAATTTGTTCAGTTTTTGATAAACGGAATCAGTCTGCCTATTCCATTTCAGGCAATTATCTAGCCCTGCCAGCTTATACTCAATGGTTTCTCTTTTCTACACCTGTTGGTACTAAAAATCATCAAATTTGTTTTATTTGCATTCAACAGTAATTTATTTTTATCGAACCAATTCTTCGCTCTTGAGAAAAAAAACATCTCCCTGGCTTATAAGGTCATCGCATTCTTCAGCACCAATTATTAAATTTGTGTCATCTGCGTAATTTACTACAGTTTCCTCTACGTTCTGGGCAATGGTGCATATAAATCATTCAAGTAAATTATGAATAAAATCGACCCCTTTACACTCCCCTGTGCAATTCATGTTGTGTTAATCAACAAATCTGATATTTCTGTAACCCCACCCTTTATTGTGATTGTTACCCTTTGGGCTCTTCAAGATAGGTTCGATCGAAACCAGTTGTGTGCTTTTCCTCGGTTTCCATAAGTTTCAAGTTTTTCCAACAGATATTCTTGATTCAACGAGTCATATGCCTTCGATAAATCTAGGAAAATGTTTGCTGCTGATTAATATTGTACTTATTCATTTCCTAATATCACACATTTTTAACTTTGCAGATTATCCCTTCATACTATCGGTAACGTTGGAATGAAAGTGCTTGAAGTTCCTAAAAATTTCCTGAAACTTAAATTTCATTTCACATTTTTCGAAATAATATTTTCCGAGCTGTCAGTATATCAACAACATTACCCGCGTAAGGATTTAAACGAGTTCTCACAAACGCGCGCGCGCTCTACCGGCAAAACATTTTGTCCCATAAAATGATACCATTTATTTAACATTACGTTCGGACTCCTTATATCTATACTCCGTGGTTCTAACCTAATATCTGAACATGCCTGACCCGCGTGAAGTGAGCGCTCCAGCCGACAGCCGAATTCCCCTAGTTGCCGTAACCAGTGTAAGCATTATCTTCCATAGATTAACGATTGTACCCGATACCAGAACCTGTAAGTTCTATTCGATTATTTTCATCTAATTTTTTCTCGTAAAGTAAAACCCGTTGCAGATACCGTAACTAGACTAAATATCCCAGAGGGTAGTTGTTTCTTTCGAGGATCAGCCTTCTGTGATATTCGGAATAACGCGTGCTAAGACCGATATTGTGGTTGGACTAAATATCCCAGGGGGTAGTTGTTTCTTTCGAGGATCAGCCTTCTGTGATATTCGGAGTAACGCGTACTAAGATCGATACCGTGGTTGTACTAAATATCCCAGGGGGTAGTTGTTTCTTTCGAGGATCAGCCTTCTGTAATATTCCGAGTAACGCGTACCCGTGTAATAAGAATTTGTATTTATAGTAATATATGAAAATCTTGTATGTATTTTTATTATCACTGTATTGTGTTCGTAGGAATTATTTTGATTGCTCGTTGTTATTTGTGTTTCCAGAATAAATAAAATCACGTTCATTTTTATATTGTTAATTGATTTATTGAACCAGATAACCTGAATTAAAACTAGATTAAAGCATTGATAGGTAGCTTTTGTAATCCAGAATATCCTGAGGGAGAGTAATTAAAGCCTACCCTTCCTTAGATTACTATACCAGAGTCTAACTATCTGACCCCTGGTTTACACTAGGGGGTACATTGTATACAGTTACTTTGTATTCCTTCTCCACTGATAGCTACCCCAGGGTCTTCCGAAGAACAATGAGTTCTGGAAGCAAGTGGAGCATAACACTTAAAAAAAACTGGCGCCCGAGGAAACCGATATAACTACCAGACATATCTAGTTCCCGGGCACCCCTTGTAAGGTTCTAACACCGAATTAAGACCCTTACAAGATCAACTCGTGAAAGTACAGTTGATATCAATCTGTTTATTTACCTACTTTAAAGATGAGAATAATTTTGTTGTAGTTTAATTTATCATAATGTACCTTATTCTTATTTTCATCAATGTTCAATCATCAAGCATACTTTTACCGAATAGAGCGACATTGATAATTGTTTTTTTATTCAAGAAACAAATAACGTTAAAATACTGCGCCATTCGCTGTCTCTGATTGGCCGACTTAACGTTGAGTAGGTTTTGCATTTGTTCAGAGTAAATTGTCATTTATTAGTGTAAAATCACCGATCATATTAAATGTGTTAATGCTAGGGTTGATGAAGCATCCTAGTATAAAAATAAAACATGACAAAAAATATCGATATATCGATCTTATCAGCGATGTTTTAAAATATCGATGTTTTTCAGAACGATGTTGCATTCCTACTTCTTATCGTAACCCATCTCTTGTGAAATTTTATTACATTTTGTTGAGTTGAAACAGGCAATTGATGTTGTCCCATATCTCTGTTTTTCAAGATTTCCTGTAATTTCGTTTTTGGTATCAAATCAAATGCTTCTTCCAGATAGTCGAGTTACAGAGGAATTTATAATATGTGAATATGATGAAACTATACATTACTACCAAAAAAGGAGGTGCAATCTACGTAAATAGAATTTAATCGAATATCAAGTGAAGTTATTAGGATATGATCCGGTCAATGACCGGTCGGAACCTAAATCATGTAATCGACGCACATCGCCAGATTCCGATTATACAGGGGTTTCAATTTTCAGTATCACGAAATGGAAAATTCGTTTACTTGAAAACCGTGTGGGTGACAAGAAAATGGTTTTCACCGTAGTATTCTACATCAGAATCTATACCTCTGACATGATTTTCATCTACGCACATCTTCAGGTTCCGATTATACAGTGGTTTCAATTTTTAGTATTATGAAATGGAAAATTCGTTTACTGGAAAACCGTGTGAGTTACAAGAAAATAGTTTTCACCATATTATTCTGCATCAAAATCTTCACCTCTGACATGATTTTCATCGACGCACATCATCAGGTTCCGATTATACAGGGGTTTCTATTTTTAGTATTACGAAATAGAAAACTCGTTCACTGAAAGACCGTGTGGGTGACAAGAAAATAGTTTCCACCATGGTCTTCTACATCGAGATCTACACCTCTTATATGATTTTCATCGACGCACATCGCCAGGTTCCGATTATACAGGGCTTTTAATTTTCAGTATCACGAAATGGAAAATTCGTTTACTTGAAAACCGTGTGGATGACAAGAAAATGGTTTTCACCGTAGTATTCTACATCAGAATCTATACCTCTGACATGATTTTCATCTACGCACATCTTCAGGTTCCGATTATACAGTGGTTTCAATTTTTAGTATTATGAAATGGAAAATTCGTTTACTGGAAAACCGTGTGAGTTACAAGAAAATAGTTTTCACCATATTATTCTGCATCAAAATCTTCACCTCTGACATGATTTTCATCGACGCACATCATCAGGTTCCGATTATACAGGGGTTTCTATTTTTAGTATTACGAAATAGAAAACTCGTTCACTGAAAGACCGTGTGGGTGACAAGAAAATAATTTCCACCATGGTCTTCTACATCGAGATCTACACCTCTTATATGATTTTCATCGACGCACATCGCCAGGTTCCGATTATACAGGGCTTTTAATTTTCAGTATTACGAAATGGAAAATTCGTTTACTGGAAAACTGTGTGGGTGACAGGGGAATAGTTTTCACCATAGTATTTTTCATCAGAATATACACCTTTGACATGCTTTTTATCGACGCACATCGCCAGGTTCCGATTATACAGGGGTTTCAATTTTCAGTAATACGAAATGGAAAATTCGTTTACTGGAAAACCGTGTGGGTGACAAGGAAATAGTCTCCACCATAGAATCCTACATCAAATTCTACACCTTTGACACGATTTTCATCGACGCACATTCTCAGGTTCCGATTATACAGTGGTTTCAATTTTCAGTATTACGAAATGGAAAATTCGTTTACTGGAAAACCGTGTGGGCAACTAGAAGATCACCTTGACTTCAGGATTCCATACAATAATCACCATTTATAACATCATTCTCATAGACGTATACAAAATTCATGCACATATCTTGGTCACATCCACAGATTTTAGCCCGGGTGCTAATTAATTCGTATACCAGTCACAGATTTGGAATTTCCTCCACGTCAGAATCTGTGGCTGGGAATCTGTGGATAACTTGTAAATATAACACTTGGGTTAAACCTATGCCTTTGGACTGGTCAGATAAATGCGGTAGGTCGTGAATTAGATAAGTTGGGCGCCAGACTTGCAAAAGGCAAAAGTCAATTAGAAAATGATATAACCTTGCTTGGGAAGGAAGAAGAAAAGTCCAGATGAAGATTATTTGAATTTAATGACAAGAATCTAGCTGAAGGCTCAAAATAACAAAAAAATGGTGCTGAAGGCTAACAATAAATAATTGATGAGAAATCAAACGTTAGCTAGAACATCAAACCTGCCCAGAGCCCTCTGCTGCTCGATGTTGGTTGGATTCACGGATCAGCCATCTGCGTTTTACCACTAAGAGCTCTCTGGTGCTCGATGTTGGTTGGATTCACGGATCAGCCACCTGCGTTCTACCAGGTTTCTTCCTGATCACTTCCCTGTTCGCTTGTGTACTTGTTCACAAAGGAGGATCCAGGGAATAAGATCACCAGCAAATCTTCCTACTGAATGGAACCTCCGGAATCACAGTCCACCGAAAAAGAAATGGATTAGTATGAGCTCGGCAACATGGTTAATGCTCTGGCCTCAGATCAGATAAATCATTAACCAAATGAAGAGAAAGAGAGAATATATAAATATATATATATATATATATATATATATATATATATATATATATATATATATAATATATACAAAAAGGTTGTAGGTTAATCTCGATTCGTGTGTGGAATGTCTACCGGTGCAATACAGATCTGTTTCGGCTCGCCAAGCCTCATCAGTTGCACTAGGCCAGCAGACAAATCACCCACGAATCGGCTCACTTAAGAACGCTACCAATGTAGCGTCTGACAGTGGCATACAGATATTCGGTACAGTGCCACCTACTAGCACTAAAACAGAAACGTGCTTTTCGGAATACAGACGTAGAAGTACAGATTTTTCTGTTATTAAATCTACGTCGCCCGGGTGCACCTTGATATTGTGGGCTATCACCACAGATATGAAAATATAGAAAAAGTTATCGTGTATGAACACATGCCACAAGAGGCCAGAGTATGATAAATACAAAAAGGTTGTAGGTTAATCTCGATTCGTGTGTGGCTTGGTGAGCCGAAACAGATCTGTTTTGCACCGGTAGACATTCCACACACGAATCGAGATTAACCTACAACCTTTTTGTATTTATCATACTCTGGCCTCTTGTGGCATGTGTTCTACACGATAACTTTTTCTATATATATATATATATATATATATATATATAGTTAAAACAAATATATATATATAGTTAAAACAAATTATATAAAGTCAGGTAGGAAATAGGGTGGCTAGCCCTTGAAATAACAAGCCAAATTGATTCGGTGCTCCCCAAGCCAACAAGTTAAATCCCCAACTGACAGTCTGGTCGATTCACGATCCACAACAAAATGGAGATACAACAGCGGCACACGTGCCTCACAGGAAAAATGAAGAATATTGGAAAATATGTATATAGAACCAATCCTACAAGATATACCTCCCGATGGCGTGGATCGGTTTCAACTCAAGAGATAATACAAAATAAAATTTAGACTTACTTACCAGTTGTAGACCCAACCGCTTGCCAAGGAAACTCGAATTCAAGAGAACAAAATCCATTTCATCGATGATATCAGATTTTAGAAGTTGCTATTACTACCACGAAAGGAGACATGGGAAGGATGTTGATAAGTTCTTCAATCAGAAGATGAAACGAAATTTTCGTTACAAACTTCACACTAATGAATCAAATGATAGATATGTTCCCAGTTACTTCTATCTCATTTGTGAAAAGATGAATATTTCTTCTAGCATTACACCCATTTTTATCGCAACATCAGTTTCATGGACTATGAAACAGGAATATATATAAGGAACAGTTATTATATCTGAAAAAAAAACACGTGATTATTCTGAATATACGTTTGAAGTAATGGGGGCTGAAATCTTGACTATAGTGGCGCGTAGAAAGAGACTCTACAGGTACCTTGAATATTTTACCTCGAAAACTATCATTCAGCTATGTATTCATCGCCATTATCTTCACAGTCACTTGGAAAATAAATAATGATTTACAATGGCAATATTTTATATTTGACGTAATAGAAATCCTTCTGACGATTCAATCAACAAGGCGATTCTTTATTTCATCAGAGCTTTTGTTGAGGGTTTCGATTCTATTTTACGAACTTATTACTGTTTACCAAATGTCCAAAGAACTGACCATTTTAAAAAATTGTGCTGATTGAATCATGGTGCATTTAATAATATATAATAATATTCTTTATTGCCATAAAATCAACTGGGGACATAGCACGTCAGAGGTTATAAAACAATGCATTAAAAGATATGTACAGTGACAAGGTTACGTTACAATTCATTGAGTAAATAAAAATATACAAAACGACAGGTTGAGAGACAAGGTTACAATACGCATAAAGACATTCTAATAAAAATTATTGTAATTTAAAAGTGTATGAGACAACCACATCAAGACTCATCACCAACTGTTGAAACTGTAATAATTTTTTTCTTTCAGATACTCTATTGTTAGGATTCTGAATTTTTTCAAATACTGGGTATTTCTTATTTCAGTTGGGAGTGACTGATATGCCTTAATGGCTTTATAGTGGGGTCCCTTCTCATAGAATGATGTTGTGTGTTTTGGTATACTTAGGTCGGTTCTTCCTCTAGTATTTATTGCCATTTGATTGGAATAATGATCACAATTCCTTGTAAAGATGTGGTAGTGTTTTTTTGCAAAAGTTACTAATTGAAGAAAGTATAAGGAAGGAGCGGTTAATATGGCAAGTTCTTTGAAGTATGGTCTACATGTTGACCCATAAGGTAATTTTAACATAGAGCGAATTATATGCTTTTGAGTTTTGAATATTTTGTTCGCCATAATGGATGAACCCCAAAATATGATGCCATATTGAATAATAGATTGAACATGTGCATAGTAATATACCTTTATGCAGTTCAACGAGACTTGGTCCCTTGTTGCTCGAATTACTCCTGCTGCAGAACAGAGCCTTGAGTTCAGTTTATTCACGTGTGTGTCCCATCTGATGCTACTATCAACTGTGACCCCCAAAAATTTGAAATCGTTTATTTCTGGAATAGATTTATGATCCAATTTGACATAAATGGATTCCTGTCTATTTTGGGAAGTTTTGAAATGGATTAGTCCTGTTTTGTTTGTGTTCAATTTTAATTCGTTCTCAGCACACCACCTGAACATTTTTTCCGCTACCCCAGATAACCCTCCGGAGAGAACCTTTGAATCAGACCCAGACACTGTCACCGACGTATCATCTGCGAATTGACAGACTAGACCCGCACCAAGTGACCGTGGAAGGTCATTGACATATATCAGAAACAATATTGGGCCCAGGATAGACCCCTGTGGAACTCCTTGAGTAATGAGATTTCTATCAGAATAAGTTTGTTGGTCATTCTGATAAATGTCTACGACCTGGTATCTTCTAGACAAATATGATTTTATGAGGTCGTGTGCATTGCCTCTGATTCCATATTCTTCTAGTTTATCTAGTAAAATAGTATGACTGACCATGTCAAAGGCCCTTGATAGATCAAAATACAAGCTTCCCACCCTTTTATTTTCATCAATATTATTCATAATTTCTGTTATCGCATTATGAATTGCAAGTTCAGTTGACATCCCTTGTCTAAATCCGTATTGTTGTGGAGCAAGTATCTTATTTAGTTTCAGGAATGTTAGCAATCGCTTGTAGATTACTCTCTCAAAGACCTTCGAAAGCGAAGGTAGAATGGATATCGGTCTATAGTTATTTAAATCTGCTTTCGATCCTTTTTTGTGGATAGGTATTACTCGTGCTATTTTCAACTCATCTGGGAAGATACCAGATACCAGACTTTCATTTATTGCATCCACCAGTGGATCACAAATGTATCTCACAGCTTTTTTTAGAATTAATGGGGGAATGGAATCAAGTCCACTAGCAAATTTTGGTTGTAGGTCATTCAAAATATTGAATATTTCTGTATGATTAGTCGGTTCTAAAAATATTGTGGCTTTATTCTTTGCTAACCCTGTACTACCTGAGTTCTTACTGCATGTTTGAATTGTAAAGTGGTTGTTAAATATCGTGGCAACCTCTTTTGGGTCTGATATCACCGCGTTGTTTTCCGTTTTGATTGTGATACAGCTATTATTTGTTACTTTAGCTTTATTTATATTTTTCAGAATGTTCCACATTGTTTTCGATTTATTCTTGGAATTTGTTATACGATTATCATTTATAGATGTTTTGTAATCTGAAAGAAATTTTCTATATGCACCCTTTTCTTGTTTATATTTAATGTATATTAATTCGCTCTTTGTTTCAATATAAAGATGGTAGAGATCGCGAACATAGGTTGAATATTGTTTTATCTCAGAGTTTATCCAATTATCCTTGGTCAAATTTCGTTTGCAAGTGGACAGAGGGAAAGCTAGATCAAAGTGGTGATAAAAAGTGTTTTGAAAGTTATTGTATTTACTATTTGAACTGCTTACCTCATAAACCCCTTCCCAAGTTTCAGTAGACAGTGCTGTAATGAATCTTGATATGTTTGCATCAGAGAAGATTCGCTTTTTACAATGAGTTTGCTTTTTCAATTCGATATCGACCAGTATATTCAATATTTGGCCAAAATGATCAGATATTGTACTTTTATAAACTATGCACTCTGATATATTTAAAGGTATATTTGTGAAAATATTATCTATCATAGTTGATGAATTCTTACTTATTCTAGTAGGAGAGTTTACTCTAGGGGTTAAACCATATTGTAGAAACAATTGCGACACAGACAATGAGTCATTATCATTTTTCGTGAAATCTACATTAAAATCACCACACACTATGATATATCTAGAGCGATTTGCAATAAATTCTAAAACTTGTCCCATACTGTCTATGTAGTAGTCGAGATCTCCTGATGGAGATCTGTATGAGCATACTATAAAGCATGTTTTTTTGTTCAGAGTAGTTTTACAGCATGAGAATTCAAAATGTTTTTCAGATTGGGTCACTGGTATTTCCACCGAGACAACTTCTATTTCAGATGATGCATATATGGCTGTGCCTCCTCCGCGAGATGTACTTCGGGAGGAATTGGCTACTAATTTTAGGGTACCTAGGCTGATTTTCTCTAATTCATCTCTTTGACACCAATGTTCTGTAACACAGAAAACTCTCGGCGATACCTCATCCAAAAGAACCTGTATCGGTAAAACTTTATTTTTTAGACTTTGTATGTTAAGATGGAGTAATTTGACAGTACTTATTTGTCTTTTAGTTGTGTTCACTCTTTGTTGAGCTAGTAAAAATTTGAGGATTTCAAAAATTCTCCGTGAATTTTGAAATCAAATCTTTTGATTCCAACCTTGCTAGGCCAAAAACTGGGGTTGTACATCTCATCTTTACGATTCAGAGGTGCTGTTACGACAAATCTCTTCAGTCTTCCTGGTTCTGAGGGTAGTTCTTGGACTCCTATTGTTACATTTTTGAAAGTATCTTTGTTCACTATGTAGCTCCTTATCATTTCAGCAGAAACGTGTGTTTTCACCCTGTAGATGTAGAGCCAAACTTTCCGGTCCGCTCCTGCAAATCCATTTTCTAATTCTTCTCCATTTACTTCTGCAGTTCCTAGTCTTCTATTTGAATTTGAGTATTTCTTCCTCTGTTTTTGGAATCTAAAGCCATCGCTCGTTTCTTCGCCTTGGCTTCCAAAGACTATTTCATTTTCCGTTTCTGTATCCTCTGGATTCACGTACTTTTTTCCCTTATCGCTATCATTTTTCTCGTTTTGACTTGGGTTTTCACATTTTGTAACGCTTTCTGCCATCTGTGATTTCTCTCCTCCATTTCTTGATTGCAGATCTGCCGCCATCTGGTGTTGGGAGGAAACCTTTGTTTGGTACAGGTTCCTATTTATGGTATCTACTGGTAATTTCGCTGTTTCACCGTATTTCACGGCTTGGGTATATGAGCCTTCTTTTTTGTTCAAATTATTTGCTGACAGTTTTTGTTGGGGCATCTGCTTTGCTATGATTTGTTTTTCTTCCAAATATTTTGTTTTGTCTAGTAACAAGCTATTGTTTTCCATCAGAATACTATTTTTTTCTTGCATTTCATGTAACAGCTGCTTGAGATAGTTATTTTCCATTATTACCTGTTTTATTTCCATTTCGTGTATGGTATGCTTTGATTTAGTTGTTTTATCACTTTCACAGCATTCAACTTCACGATCATTGATGATGTTCAGATTTGGTAACCTTTTTGCACAACTTTTATGAAAAACACTTCTACAGTTTCTGCACACATACACTGCAACATCTTTTGAACAACATTTCATTTTGATTTGTTCTTTTTCATTGTTTCCGAGGACCGAATTTACTGATTCGTCGTCACTCCACAAGAGAGCCATGCTTCACATCCATAGGAAAACGCGACAAAAACACACGGAACCAAGCCATATTCTGAAAAAGAATTTACTGGTCCCCAGCATAAAAATTTAGGAAGAATAAGAAAAATACATTGTAACAGATTTTCAACTCCATTAAAAAATGTCAACTAAATGAATTTCATTTGATTTATATTTCACAATCGATAGGGCTCTGTAGTGATTTAGAATTTCTCGAATCCTTGTTTCAAAAATGTTTTATGTTGTTTGGTGAAAGATTATACAGTGCTAGTCAAGTGCAAGTCCCCTCCCCCCCTCGTATCTTTTGAACGGGTATACTTATAATAATGAAATTTGGAGGGTGGAAATAAACGGATGTAGGCTTCTCAACTGGTCATAACAGGTGACGCAATAGTCATAAATGACGTCACAAGGCCACTGTGACCAATAATTTTAAATGGGACCCTATGGCAAGTGACAGCTCGTCATACCAATTTTATTCGGGTTTCGGCTGATTTTGATTGATAAATTGAAGAAATACGAAAATTATAGTTTCGCATTTAATCAATAAAGATTTAAGAACCAGTTCTTATAATAAGTGTTCAAAATGTGATCCATCTACTTCCTGGCAGTAATGCATCCTATTGCTAAACTCTTGTCGTACTCGTCCCAGTGTGTCAGCGGAAATTGCCCTACATTCTTCAACAATTCGTTGTTTTAGAATGGCAATACTGTCAGGTGCTGTAGCGTAAACCTTAGATTTCAAGTGCCCCCATAGAAAAAAATCTAATGGTGTAAGGTCCGGTGACCGAGTTGGCCATTCGATCGAACCTCGTCGTCCAATCCATCTACCACGATATTCTTCATCTAGGTAACATCTTACTGCACCGTAATAGTGTGCAGGAGCACCATCTTGTTGAAACGTTATTTCCAAGTTGTCGAATTCATCTGGATTATCTTCCAAAATTTCAAGAATTAACGGTTCTATTGCGTTTTGCAACAGCTCCAGATACAATTCACTCGGAAATCGTCACAGATAAGTATAGGGAATATAGGAAAGTTGTAAGGAATCTCATGAGGATTCCAAAAATTATATAATATGCGAGGTGTTTCATTTGAAAAAACAAAGTAGCTACTACTTTCTGATACAAGCGGCAACACTGTATTGATGAAAATATTTCAGACGGATAAAGCATGTTTGATTATCCACGCTCACAAATTTTCGAAATGATATGTTTTTCTGTTCTCCAGATATACGGCTAATGTTCCATCCACTGTGAAACACCCGATATGTTCGCAATTTTTGTTCTTCATGACAAGAGCACAGCACAAGAGCTACAACTTTCCCTCAGAGAGTAAATCGAAATTCTGAACGGTTTGCAAGATATGAGCCTGAGAAAATGATCACTGTTTTGCGAAAATGATACCGAGGCCCCAAATCTTTGGCGGCCCAAAAAAAAAGTGCATGACCTTGGGAAAAATTGGGAGACACGGGTTTCTTTTTTTAAGTCTTTTATCACGTAGTGGTGTCCGAATATGTTTTTTTTTTTTCGTGTTGCACTGTGTAATCAAATTATTAATCACTTTCCCATTCCTCTGTAACCGCAACAATAAGCTCTTGTGTGTTTCTTGGAGGGTTATTTCGGTTAAAAATGGCTCTTGAGACATAATCCCACACATGCTCTATGGGATTCAGGTCAGGGGACATTGCCGGCCATTCCAATCTTGCAATGTTTCCATTTTCCAAGGCTTGTTGAACGGCTCTGGTGCGATGGGGTCTGGCATTATCGTCCATAAAGATGAACTGGGCTCCGATTGCATTACGTAATGGTTGAACGATAGCATTAATGATGTTTTGCAGGTAATATGCACCGGTCATTGTTCCCGGATTATGAAGGAGTTGTGTTCTCCCATTAAATCTGATACCAAAACATTTGCGTTCTGCCACGATAAGGGGCAACACCTATGGCAGTTGCTAGTCTATTTTGTCCTCCTGTCTCCCTCCAAACCCTTTCCCGATAGTCATCACTCACTAATCCAAACCTGGACTCATCTGAGAAAAGAACGTTCCTCCATTGTGGCAATAACCAATGTTGATGAGCTCTGCAATCGAGCGGTACGGTGACGAGCAGTTAACAAAGGCACCCTTAAAGGCCTACTGCGCCTCAATCCTGACGCCAAAACTCTTCGACGGATTGTTGCGGTCGAGATCACGCGATTAAACGTTCTCTGGAATTGAGATCTTAGTACTGGTACAGTGACTGATCGTTCTCTGCGGGCTAATTGAGCAATATACATATCTTCTCGTCTAGTACTAACAGTAGGTCGGCCAGTTCGACGCCTACTATTCACTTCCCCAGTCTCTTCATAGCGTCTAATGGTTCTGCTAACCGTAGATCTCACAAAATTTAGCCTATTGGCTATCTGGTGACGAGACAACCCTTCTTGCCACAGAGCAATAATTCGAGTCCTATCAAAAGCAGACAACTCATTTCTAGGCATTTTTAACGTTTATACAACTTATTCGTACCAACTAACAATATAAACTGATAAGCAGAAACAGGCATTTTTACCAGATCGGAATTTACACGATCCAAAACACTCTTTTTGAGAGTGGTATAGTGGTATTTATTTTCTTTGTAAACAAGTTCTTCTTATCAGCAAAATACTTTTATAGAATATTTATTTCTATTTCGCTAAGATACAGAGGGGTGCAATACTTTTGAAAGTAAGTGTAGATAGATAGAGATAAATTTATTGAAATTGAATAACCACAGAATGTACAATGAGATATATCTCAAAAATATGTTGAATCACACATAGATTTTAAAATCCGTAACATTGCGGCAATCAAATGTGGTGAGTATTTGATGAGGGAATTTTCCACTAAAACCATCGGGAGGTTTGTCAGTGAAAGCTCTCATTATATATATTATATTTGATAGTTTTGTTTTGTTTGTCTGAATGCTTTTTTTTTGTGCTTTTATAGGCGCCAAATTATAAGTTGGTACATTTTATGAGCAGTACAGGTGTAGGACACTTCTTTTTTATGTTTCATTGAATACATTATTGATTGCATTGATATTTGTTTTTATCCAGAATTTAGCCTTTTTTACAAATTCGTTATAGGTGTAATTTTCATAATTTCTGAGGCTTGGTGGCAGCAAGTTGTGTATTTTTGAGGAGAAGAAAATAAAATTGTTTTGTCCTAATCTTTTTCTCATTAATGGGGTAACACAGGTATGTTTGGACGCTGCTCTCGTTGCATAATTGTGTTCTATTAGTTCCATGTTTCTGGTTCTGAATGAATGCTTCATTTTCTCTAAGGTATATAGTGACTGGATATCTCTCAGGCCAGAGTCATGGAAAAGTTGTGTTGTGGGAAAGCGAGAAGGTCTATTGAACATGATTTTGATAAGAAGTTTTCGTGTGATTGATACTTTTTTTATATGTGTTTGATGTGCTCCGCCCCAAGCTAGTAAACCGTAGGTAATAATTGGTTGAACCAGTGTGTAATAGGCTGTCAATAATAATCTCTTATTTAACACGTTTTTCAAGGTATTGAAGGTAAAAATTAATTTTCTCAGTTTGTTTCTTACAGAAAATGTTTGCTCCTCCCACTTCATGTTGTTATCTATGATTATTCCCAAGTATTTCATAGTTCTAGTTTTTTATATTTCCAGTGTGCATTCACACCCATCATTCATTCAGCATACATGATCGTGAATTATAATTAATTGGATATTTGGTTGTTTAAATGCATTTGAGGAAAAGGTAATGAATTTTGTTTTGGAGTAGTTTAATTTCAGTAAATTATCGTCTAACCATATCTTGATTTTTTGCAAACATTTTTTGGCTTTCGTTTCTACTTCTTTCCAGCAATTTCCCTCGACATATATAACTGTATCATCTGCGTATGACACGATATCACATGTTGGCTCGATATCATATAGGTCATTGATGTACAATGTGAAGAGGATTGGGCCCAAAACAGTGCCTTGTGGTTCACCACTTTTGACTGAAAGTAGTTCACTGGTAGTATCTCCAATCTTAACACATTGTTTTCTGTCGGTAAGGTAACTTGCTAGAAGTTTGAGTGTGTTTTCTGTGAAGCCATATGATGGTAGTTTCCTCAATAGTTTTTCATGTGATATCGTGTCAAAAGCCTTAGCTAGGTCGAGAAAAATTGCCATAGAAGGTTTTGATTTGTCAATACTCTGATATATTTGTTTTGTTAAAAGGGTTATAGCGTCTTGTGTACCCAATTTTTCACGAAAGCCAAATTGCTTTTCTGATAATAATTTATTTTCGTTCAAGAACTCTGTGATGTTTTCTTCAATTACATTTTCAAAGATTTTTGCTATGTTCGATATTAACGATATTGGACGATAATTCCCTACTATTCCTTTTTCCCCAGATTTGTGTATTGGCTTCACCACTGCTAGCTTAAGTGATTCGGGAAATATACCTTCTCTTATTGATGAGTTGATAATATCAGTTAGTGGGCGGGCAATTGCATTTTTTAAGGTTTTTAGTATGGAGCTTGTTATACCATCCATACTAGGCGCAGTGTTATTTTTAAGTTTGTTTATGTGTTTCGATACGGTTTTTTCTGTGACATAGTGTATAGTTGAATGCTTATCAGTTTTTTTCTTGATTTCTTTCGTTAACTGTGGAGTATTTATGTTACTTGCGATATCTGTGCCCACGTTTATGAAGAATGAGTTAAATTCATTTGATATTTCCTTCTCATTCGTTAAAGTTTGCCCGTCTTTTTTCAGTTTTGGAATGCGATTTTGTTTATTTTTCCTGTAAAGCAATTCATTGGTTATTGACCAGATTCTAGTGGGGTTTTGACTGTTTTCATCTATTTTTTGTTTATAATAACATTGTTTAGATTTTTTTATTAGTATATTAACAGTATTTCTATAAACCGTATATTGCTTTTTCAGTTGCATGTCATTTGGGTTATTTCGCACTTCTTGATGTAAACTATCTCTATGGTTTATGAATTTGATGGGTCCGGTAGAAATCCACAACTTTATTTTTAAATTTTTGTGTTTGATAGTTTTCTGTTCGCTGCATATTTCAATTGCTTCAAGTATTGTCTCGGTGGAAATGGAAACGGCGCATTCTGCACCTGTGCTCGGTAGGATTTCCTCCGAGTTGATACAATTATCCAGATAATTAGTCAATTTTGGGTAATCAATTACTTTGATTGTGCGTTCATTAATTATGGTATTTTTGCTTTTCTGTGTATTTTGGTTTAGTACAATTTTGAGTAATTGTGGGAAATGGTCACTTATTTTACTCTGTAGTATTATTGGAACGATTTTTTTTGGTTTGATATTAGTTTTTATGAATATGTGGTCTAAACACGACCTACTTTCATGTTCAATTCTGGTGAAATCATTTATATAAGATAAAAATGAATTTTCTGCCATGGCGTTCAAGTATTGTTCACTCAGATCATTGATTTTCAAAATATTTATATTTATATCACCTACGATGATTTCGGTTCCCAATTTACAGTACTGTTTCATATTGTAACGAAACGATACGCCTATGGCTTGGCCACGCCCACTCCAGGTGACGCGGATCATGAACGTTCGAGATGCGAGGTCTGAAATGTTCGCGTACCGCCAGGAAACTTCTGGAGAAGCGTGCAGGTATAAAGCTCCGCGGACAGAGGCGCAGGGGATCAGTTGATAATCGAGCGTTGTAAATAAATCGTGTCAGTGAAAATAAAAGTGTATATAAATCGAACCCAGTGTTTTAGTAAATAAAAAAACGTTGCAGTGGTGTCAGAAGTGGGATTAAAATTATAAAATAAATACAGTGTGAGAAAAAGTGAAAGACATTGAACTTTTGTAGTGAGAACAGGACATTTTTGAAAGTTAAGTGCAAGTATCAACTACTGATATGGATGAAACCGCAGTAAGTACAGATCAGGAAGTTAAAGAGGAATGGACAAGAGAAGATACAAAACATCATTTGAGATTCAAATTGCCTCCGTTTGATGGGAAGTCATCTTGGTCCGTATACCTCAGACAATTTGAAGCCATCGCCACGGCCAATAAATGGACTCAAGAAGAAAAAGCTGTTTCCTTGACTGCGGCTCTAAGAGGTGATGCTGCGGATATTTTAAGATCCATTCCTATGGGCCAAGAAAAATGTTATCAAACATTGTTCAACCGACTTGAGAAACGCTATGGAGATGCCCATCTGCAACAGGTTTACAAAGCACAACTACGTAGCCGAATCCAACGTGCAGGTGAAAGCTTGCAGGAATTTGAAACAGACATTGCTCGAATGGTGCGTCTAGCCTACCCTGAAGCTTCAGATAACATCTTGAAAGAAATAGCGGTTGACATATTCGTCAATGGATTGAGAGAGAGCGAAATACAGAAAGCTATACGATTGGCCAGACCGAAAGTATTGGATGAAGCACTTGCTATTGCTTTGGAGCATGAAACGGCCAATCAAACTTCCAAAGGTCATCGAGTTAGAACCATTGGCGAGAAAAATGAAGAGAATGATCTGGAAGATATGGTTCGGAAAATTATCCAGAAGACAATGCCCAAGAAACGAGATTCCAGATGCCAGAATTGTGGCGAAACCCATACAACAGTCGGAAAACTAAAACAGGTCGACAGGAGGGGGCGATCGTCGACCTTGAGAATTAAAGCACCTGTAGTTACCGTCAACGTAACCTCTTCTGGTGGAGCCCATAGCCTGTATGTTGATGGTCGGATTGACGGAGAGGATGAGTTGTTCTTGATAGACACTGGTGCAACAAGAACTATTGCACGACCGGAAATAGTGAGAGACCATTTCAGAATGTCGCCAGCAACAGCACACCTCAGAACGGCGAACGGTGAAAAGATAAAAGTCTATGGCGAAGTTAATATTCCTGTCTCCATTGGTAAGACCACTATCAAGCACAACATACTGGTCGCTGAGATTTCTGACCAGTTATCTTGGGTATGGACCTTTTGAGGAAACTTGGAGCCGTATTGGAAGTACACAGAGGATTTCTCAAGGTCGAAGGTGAGGAATTCCCTTTTCATGAAGACAAAGAAGATGTAGTCCGCCTACTAACTACTAGTGATGTAACTATACCCGGCCATAGTGAGAAAAATCTAATGACCAGTCTCGAGGGAAACTGTAGGAAAGGAAGTCTGAGGATGGTCGAAGAAGTGGGCGATAATGAGTTATTGACTGCGAAAGCTCTAGTGACGAGTGGAGATGTAATTCCTGTTAGAGTTATGAACGTGAAGGGAACTCCCATCGGGCTGAGCAGAAGAACTGTGGTAGGACAGTGTGTTCCTGTCTCGTCGATCCGCTGTGTGACTACAACCGACCAACCACCGAAATCTAAGAACTCAAAGGAGCTTGTAGACACCGTCATTAATACTTGTCAAGATCTGGACAGAGAACAGACCCGTCGAGTGAGAGCCATGCTTGGAGAATTCCAAGATGTGTTTGCCATCGATGAAAATGACAAAGGAAGAACCAGCGTCGTGACCCATAAAATCAATACTGGGGATGCTCAGCCAATAAGACAGCAGCCGAGAAGACTTCCGTGGGCAAAGCGGGAGGAGGCGGAAGAAATTATCAAGGATATAGGCAAACAAGGTGTTATAGAACCATCGAATAGCCCGTGGGCCTCGCCAGTTGTCCTTGTGAAGAAGAAGGATGGTTCCGTACGTTTTTGTATCGACTATCGCCAACTCAATGCAGTTACTAAAAAGGACAGTTATCCCTTACCCAGAATTGATGACACTTTGGATACTCTTTCCGGGTCCCGTTGGTTCTCTACCCTCGATTTGAAAAGTGGCTACTGGCAAGTAGGAATGGAGCCTGCTGATCGGGAGAAAACAGCTTTCTCGATAGGATCAGGTCTTTGGCAATTCACGGTCATGCCTTTTGGGCTATGCAATGCTCCTGCCACATTTGAGAGGCTGATGGAGGCAGTTTTGAGGGGGCTAACATGGCAGATATGTTTAGTGTACCTGGATGACGTAATCGTAGTTGGAAGATCATTCGACGACCATTCCAAGAATCTGAAGGAAGTGTTTCAACGATTACGTGGAGCCAACTTGAAACTGAGCCCCAAGAAATGTCACATATTTTGGCGAGAAGTTAGATACTTGGGCCATATTGTATCTGGTGATGGTGTAACAGCCGATCCCGAGAAAATAGAAGCAATTCGAGGATGGCAAGGATAAACATGGGATCAGAAGTTTACTTGGCCTGTGTTATTACAGGCGTTTTGTCAAAGGATTTGCTCACATCGCTAAACCTTTAACGAAGCTAACGGAGGAGGGAAGAGAATACTTCTGGGATACAGAATGTCAAAGAGCTTTTGAACAGCTACAAGGAGCTCTTACCAATGCACCGATACTGAGTTATCCCAGAGAGAATTGAAAATTTGTTTTGGACACGGATGCAAGCAATACTGCTATAGGAGCTGTCCTTTCTCAGCTTCAAGAGGGACAAGAAAAAGTAATTGCCTACGTTAGTAAAGTCTTGTTTAAATCAGGGAGGAACTACTGTGTTACCAGAAGAGAACTCCTAGGCGTAGTGAAGGCCTGTGAACATTTTCAGAAATATTTGTATGGCCGAAAGTTCCTTCTTCGAACCGACCACGCAGCCTTGAAGTGGCTTCTGCAATTCCGTAACCAGAGGGTCAAGTAGCAAGGTGGATAGAGCGGCTGCAGGAATATGATTATGACATCGAGCACAGGGCAGGAAAAATCCATCAAAATGCTGACGCCCTATCAAGGAGACCATGCAGTGAGAATGAGCAAGTTTCCTTATGACGAATTCTCTATTTAGTTTGATATCTCTACTTTCTAGAATGACAATACAAATCATTCAACTCCATTCTATTTTCGAAATAAACCAAATTATAAATTTTGAGTCAGAAAACTGTGACGTACTTAATGAGTTTAGAGTGAATATAGCTATCGTAAGTTATGTTGTGGTGTAATCCGGATGATCGCGGACGAAATCAACGAATGGATTTGCGCAATTGCCAGATCTACCTTTCTATTTTCATGAAAATAAATTGAAAGCTGTTCCAAGAATTCAAACACAAAATTATATTGAAATAATTCACTTCAAGAACAAATTCGATTCATTCATTTATTTTCTATTCAGCCATAGCCCTCGATTATATCATCGCATTTATATATTTTCGCATATTATGTGCTAGTTATATTTCATGAGACATATATGATATTATATCACGAAAGGTAAACAATCCATGATTTGGTATTGAAAAATCCACGACATATTTTACCAAGATATTCTGGTCAGTTTTTCCGAATATTCAGGATAAATTAGAAGCAGGGCAACACTGTACTTCCGCACGCAAAATCTCACTTTGTTCCTGTCTGAACCCGGTTTTTCACTTGGTACGTCATCAGAATGGTGGAGGAGCCAAAACTAGTTTTTCAAAACGAAATTCTGGAGTCAAATTCGATCTCAATATCAATCATTGCAGCCATTGTTCGAAGCTAGATGAACGACTTTGCAATATTCGAAGAACTACCATCGAAAGTGATAATTGACAACCTCAACAATTACGAGTCGCTCAAGAGAACGATCCGTGTCTGAAACGCGTTCTGGGTTGGAAGCTTCAAGGGGAAAGACCGTCCTGGCAAGATGTTAGCGCATGTAGCCCAGAAGTAAAATCGTATTGGAGCCAATGGGATTGTCTGGTACTGAAAGATAATCTTCTGTACAGAAAATTTGGAAACGAAGATGGCACGGAGTCCAGGTTGCAACTGGTTGTACCTAGGAGTAAAGTTTCGGAGGTATTGCGTTTAGTTACACGATGGTGCTTATGGAGGACACTTTGGAATTACGAAGACTTTACAGAAGGTTCGAGAGCGGTTCTATTGGGTGAACTGTAAAGAAGACGTACGAAGATGGTGCCGGAAATGCGAGTTGTGTGCAACGGGCAATGGTCCAGTTGGCAAGAAAAAGGCGCCCATGAGACAATATAATGTTGGTAGTCTAATGGAAAGAGTAGCTATCGACATTGCTGGTCCATTTCCAGTAACAGATGCTGGAAATAAGTACATCCTAGTGGCCATGGACTATTTTACGAAATTGACTGAAGCTTATGCGATCCCTAATCAAGAGGCTTCCACAGTTGCCGATGTTCTGGTCAAAGAATTCTTCAGCCGATTTGGTGTTCCTTTGGAGATCCACTCAGACCAAGGACGAAATTTTGAATCGGCTCTCTTTCAAAAAATCTGCCAATTGATTGGTGCTGAGAAAACCAGAACAACACCCTTGCACCCTCAGTCGGATGGAATGGTTGAGAGGATGAATAGGACCATGGGCAAACATCTTTCCAAGGTCGTATCAGAACACCAGAGGGATTGGGACCAGTGTATTCCTTTGTTTTTGATGGCCTACCGAACAGCTACCAACGAGACTACTGGCCAGACCCCTGCCTGCTTGATGTTTAGACGTGAAATCCGTTTGCCTTGTGATCTGGAATTCGGCTGTAAACCATCAGAAGAGAATGTGGCCGGGAAGGCTATGCGGACGAATTGAAGCTTAGGATGAACGACATCCACGACCTTGCCCGACGGAATATGCAGATAGCCAGTGAGCGGATGAAGAAACACTATGATTCCCGTTCCGCGAAGGGAACCTTCGAGGTAGGTGATCTTGTCTGGCTGTATAATCCACGACGACGTCGAGGCTTTTCTCCTAAGCTCCAAAGACAATGGGAAGGTCCGTATGAGATCAAGAAGAGGATAAATGACGTGATTTATCGAATCGGAAAGCTGCCAAGAGGGAAGCCGAAAGTTGTTCACATAAATCGTCTTGCACCATATGCTGGCTCGAATGACGTCGAAGAAGCAAGAACTCTTCAACCAGTACCAAACAGTTACGACTTCCAACCGAGTTACACCGAATTCATGTCGGATTACGCAAGCAGGGGGAAGATCAGGCTTGGCGTGACCGTTGAGGTTCAGCAAGATCTTTGCACAGTTCCGGGAGATGTTTCCATTGCACACTGCGTCGCTCAAGATCTCCGAACGAGCAATGGCATTTATTTATTTATTCAATGCCATGGGTTAGAAAACCTGGACTGGAAGATCGTGAGGAGCATGATAGAAGTAATTTTCCGAGACACAGTCATACAGATCACGGTGTGCTGCTTTAACCCGAAAAGAGTATGTCCCTCAAAGACGATCGACTGTTATTTCTTTCTCAAAGGGTTCTGCAGGGCCGGAAACACCTGTAGCTTTCGCCATCAAGAGCCGACGTCAGGGGTTGCCACATGGAGAATTTCTGATCGGGCCGATCAGAACTAAGGAGGGAGCAGTGTAACGAAATGATACGCCTATGGCTTGGCCACGCCCACTCCAGGTGACGCGGATCATGAACGTTCGAGATGCGAGGTCTGAAATGTTCGCGTGCCGCCAGGAAACTTCTGGAGAAGCGTGCAGGTATAATGGTCCGCGGACAGAGGCGCAGGCGATCAGTTGATAATCGAGCATTGTAAATAAATCGTGTCAGTGGAAATAAAAGTGTGTCTGAGGGAATATTTCATAAATTATTTCGATAATAAATGTAATAATAAATGTAATAATAATAATAATATAAATCGAACCCAGTGTTTCAGTAACTAGAAACGTTACAATATAATAATTCTATTCACTCAGTTACTAAATTAAAACCTGTTGATATTATAAGCGGACACATTTCCACCAATGATCCTTTTAACTTAGAAGTCGATCGAGAACTATTAAATGATTATACTAACGATCACAAAGAACGGTCAAAAATCCTTTATTCTAAGATTAATGCTGATATCATCAATCGGAAAGAAAAAATTGTCGAACGCGAAAATAAAAAACGTGACGATCCTATAATATTCAAAACAAAACAGAAAACTTATGTGAAATCACATTTAAGAAAAAAATAAGCTAATAAATTCATGAGCCCAACAGAGATAAACAAAGTCGACAGAAAAATTAAAACCGTTTCC
This sequence comes from Plagiodera versicolora, assembly GCA_037013635.1. Classification (NCBI taxonomy): domain Eukaryota; kingdom Metazoa; phylum Arthropoda; class Insecta; order Coleoptera; family Chrysomelidae; genus Plagiodera; species Plagiodera versicolora. The sequence goes on along the minus strand of CM072991.1, from coordinate 652,261 downwards.
ACCAAAAATCAACCAAAAATTTACATGAACAATCTGAAACGTCCTCTAAAAAAATGTCCATCCACGATTACGAAATAATTAATTTTTTCAGGATTTCTGTAATTCTCGGACTCCAAGAAAAAGTAACTATACAAAATTTGAAGAACAACGCAGGACTTATTCCTCTCAAAATGGGAACAGCAAAGGTAGAAACTTATACGCACTCCCTCATTCATTATTACGATTTAAATCCAGTCATTATAGAACTCAACAAACTGAAACTACATTCGCATACTTTAAGAACACTCGTCAAAAGCAACTTGAATTATTCATCAGATATATCAAACTACTTAAAAATTTTACGATTTTCTGAAGAGATTGTATTTGAAAAATTATATGAAATATTCCATCAGAGACATAGATCAAAACGTGGTTTAATAAATGGGATAGGATCAATATTCAAATCGATCACAGGGAATTTAGACTCTAATGACGGAGAAAGGTATGATCAGCTGATTACAGATTTGCAACATAATCAAGAAAAACTAGCTACTAATATCAAAAGACAAAACCCACTCTCGATGGCTCTGATAGAAAAATTCAACAATACGATTCAACAAGTAAAACATAATGAAAATTTATTGGAATCAAAAATCAAACAAATTGCTTCAATAGTTCAAGGTCAGGTATATCGAGAGAATTTATTATTCATCAAAGATATCCTAAATCAAATAATCAGTATGTACGAAATAATAAACTCCATATTACAAGACGTAGAGAATTCGATACAGTTTTACAAATTAAATGTTATTCATCCAAGCATAATAAAAACAAAAGAATTATTCCATGAATTGCAAAAACTAGAAAAGTTGATTGATAAAAATCAATTACCAATTGAAATAAATTTTGAAAATACATTTTTATTCGAAAAAATTATGAAAGTTGAAAGCTACATAACTAATTATAGAATAACTTATATTCTTTACATTCCAATAACAAATCCTTTGGAATTTGAATACTACCATCTCTTCTCTATTCCAATTTTCTCTGACAGTCAGTTTAAGGCAGTTATTCCAAAAAATAAATACTTGATAAAAAACGAAGAATATTACGCATTCTCGAGCGATCCTTGTACGAAGATCAACCGGCAAATGCACATTTTTTCTCCAAATGATATTGGAAGATTAGGGGATAGAAACCCTTGCGAGATTTAACTTCTCAACATAAAGAACACATCTTCATGCGAGAGAATACCCGTTGAAATATCTATACCAACAATCAAGAACCTAGGAAACACAAATAAATGGGTCGTACTCCTATCATCCCGAGAGCCTGTTCAACTGAAATGTCCGAACCAAGAAGAAATCGTGAATGTGTCACCAGGAAGCTATTTTGTTGAAATTCCAATTGGATGTCGATTGACCTGTGCACATCAAACAGTCGTCAACGAAGACCAGATCAGCTATAACCAGCCCATACTCCTACCAGACTTAAAAGAGCCTGAAACAAAAACCTTCGAACCGAACATAAGAATCCGCCTAGAGAATATCAACTTAGACGAACTCCAGTCAATAAAAGCTGCAATCAAAGAAAACTACCCCAAGATCTCCTTCAACGACGTAGGCCACATCCCAAGTTTTTGGACCATCGTCATCTATGCCATTCTCATATTCGCAGTAGCATACTTTCTGTACAAGAAATTCATCCCTAGAATCTGCAAGCCAAGATCCACGGACCAGTCTAGAGAAATTGAGATGTCCAGGGTTCAGCTTCCTCGCTAACCCTCCTACGCTGAATCTTCAGGGGGAGGAATTATATCGGATTAACGGGATAGACGAAATAAACAGGATTAATGAGATCAACGTGATAGACGAAATGAACAAGATTAATGAGACAAGTGGAATAAACGGGATCAATGGGATCTGTAGGATTAACAAAATGAACAGGATCGATGAGATTAGTGGGATCAACGAAATAAACAGGATTAATGAGATTGCTGATATTAACTGGCAACCATGGCAGAGGGAACACGTGCCCACTGCTCTCAGGGAATAAGTTATAAATGTTGTAAAAACAAACCATTTGTGCACTATGTATGCACTGAGTGCGGTAGTGTTTTTCATAGGAGCTGTTTATTAGCAAATTATAAGAAAAAAGTCGTCTTTGTGAAAGACAACAAAATTAAATGTTGTGAAGAAGGAACAACGAGCTACCAAGAAGACACAAACTTGTTGGAAAGAACAATAAGTGAATTAATTGAAGACAGTGAAATAAAAACCAATTACATGGAGAAACTGAAAGAGGAAAAAAACAGGTATTTACAACAAACAATAGATTTGGAATCTGAAATGAACAACCTTATAGAGAGTAAAAACAAGGAAACAAAAGAAATGGAAGATAAAATAAAAAAACTACAGAAAGAGCTACAACAAAAAAGTAATGCTACAAAAACAAATAGTACACAAACAGATGGCATACCTATGACTCACAAATCCACAGCCACTGAAGTGCATTCCAGTGGCGTAGACACAATGGTAGGAAAAAAATCAGAAGCAAGTGAGCTAACTGTGGAGGACATATGTATAAATAAGGTGAATGAGCAAAGAGATACAGTTGCATTGTTGAATAAAAAAATTTGTAGTATGGAAAAAACTAATACATTACTCAGTCTGAATTTGCAACAAAGCAATGAAAAACTTCAACAATTTGAAAAAGAAGTACAGGAACTGAGTGACATAAGCAGAATTATGGTGGAGACAATAAAAACACTTGAAAAAGATAAGGAGGCCTATTGCCAAGAAATAGAGGACCTTAGAGCAGAAGTAAAGAAAATTGACAAGTTGGGAGCAAGTTGTAAGGATAACATAACTGCTACATCAAAGAAGGATGATGGAGAACAAGGACGAAACAATACAATCAAGGAGAAAAATATGATGCATAGAGTACTGGTACTATGCGATGAAGGTGGACGCAATATGGGTAAATTAATAAATAACCGACTTGACAATAAATTTTATGTTCAAACTATAATTAAACCAGGAGCTTGTATGAATGATATTATATCTGATATATTGACTTTAACGAAAAATTTTACGTTGAATGATTTTGTTATTATACAAGGTGGGTTGAATGATATTATGAAAAACAGATACCCTTCAATTAAGTTAATGAATAGTAAATTGAAACAATGTCATTACACAAATATTTTAATAAATACTATTCCTGCACATTCTAAGTCACGCTATCTTTCTTCAATATTGAAATTCAATCAAATACTGGGAAACTACATGGCCCGATTGGATAGTTATTCTGAAGGTAGGGCTATATTAATGAATATTAATCATGGAAACAAATGGACACTATCAAAAAACCAAATAGCCATGAAGTTAATAAATGAAATAAGATTTGGGCAAAAATGCCGAAAAAATTTAATTCACATAAACACAACACCTATTGAATCTGAAACCATCAATAACGATTTCATTAATGATGTAAATCAGGGAGAAATTCATGAACAAAATTACTCAGAGTGTTATATTGTGAATAATGGCTCAGGTGAATGTTCTAGGGCACAAGAAAGTTTTTTAGATGTTTGTCTAACACACGTAAAAATAACATAAGGAATGATAATTCTAAAAATGTTAGTCTATTTTCAACATTTAGTCATCAACAAAATACTTCATTAATTCTGTTGAATATCCAATCTGTTCGTAACAAAATTGATGAACTCTCAATATTCTTGGAATCTGAGAAATTTCCAACATTTTTACTTTTAACTGAACATTGGTTAACGAATGATGAGCCATGTTTCATTCCTGATTATCTCATTACCTCGAAATTTTGTCGAAAACAAATGTTACATGGAGGGACAATGATTCTCGTACATAAAAGTATGTCGGACGAATACCCATTAGTTGATGTACACAAATATGATAATATGTTAGTGGAGGGTGAATTTGAGTTCTCAATAGGCTACAATAAGAAGAATAATCTGTATATTATATGTATTTATAGAGCGCCTTCAGGTGCGGGTGATACACACATATTTCTTGAAAGACTGGAAATGCTTTTATCATGTCTACCACTCAAATCGAAAATAATTCTTGCAGGAGATTTTAATATAGATTTCTCTCAAAATTGCAATTTCACTAATATCTTACAAAATTTATTCATTAGTTTCGGTCTAAAAATGCACATTGACGAGCCGACTAGAATCACTGACAAGTCTGCTACACTGATTGATTATGTATGCTCAAATTTTACTGACAAATCAGATACTAGAGTTATTTCTGCAGGCTTATCCGATCATGAAGCAATCCAATTCAAATTTTCACTCAATGCAGAGAAGAGAAATGTTAAATTCAGAGAAGGTAGAATCTTCAGTAAAAAAAACTATGAAAAATTCAAACTATCATGTGAACAGTCAAACTGGAATAATATAATAACTGCTCCTGACCCTGTTACTACCTTTCAACAAATATTAATGTATAAATTTGATGAATGCTTTCCACTAAAACAATTGAAGATAAAGAATAAAAAGCCTTGGATAACAACAGGATTGAAAATTTCTTCGAAAAATTTTAGATCCCTGCGTACAATAAAAAAATTCACAACAAATATACATTTTTTGGAATATTTTAATAAATATAGGAATATTTATAGAAATTTGATTAAACTAGCTAAAAATAACTATTACTCCAAAAGAATTGAACAATCAAAAAACAAACCTAAAGAGAAATGGGCAATAATAAATGAATTACGGGGGAAGGGAAGCATATCGACATCAGCGGAGAGTATTGACATCAACCCGAATGCCCTTAATGACTACTACTGTTCGATTGCCAAAAAGTTAACAGCTAATCTAGTATACCAACAAGATCCTTTGAGCTACCTTGATAATACTCAGTGCCATGCCCATTTTACATTAACACCAACAAATGTTCATGAAATAAAACAAACACTGATGGAAATAAAAAACGATAAGTCCTCTGGATTAGATGGATTAACTAGAAGACTTCTACAAAACTTACCATTCAGGGTGCTCTCGGTACTAGCAGAACTAATAAATAATTCTTTCGAAACTGGAGTTTTTCCCTCAGGTTTAAAGACGGCACTTGTTATGCCTCTTCATAAGGGTGGTGATACCACCACTCCTTCAAATTTCAGACCAATCTCGTTGTTGTCCACAATTTCGAAGATCATAGAAAAATTAGTGAAGAAAAGATTGTTGAAATTTTTAACAAATGGAAATATAATAAATGAATGTCAATTTGGGTTTCAAACTTCCAAAAATACTAATGACGCAATCTTCTCATTTTTGGAACAAATATACATGAGTTTAAATGAGGGTGAAGCTATTGCGGCGGTGTTCTGTGATTTTTCAAAGGCATTTGATTGTGTTAATCATGGAATACTGCTGCAGAAAATGCATCGCTATGGGATAGGAGGGGCAAATCTCGAGTGGTTCAGGTCATACCTTGATAATAGATCACAAATAGTAAAAATAAACAATGTGTGTTCTGATAGTAAGGCTACACACTGCGGAGTACCTCAGGGATCTGTTTTAGGACCTATTTTGTTTTTACTATATATTAACGATCTCACTACAATAAATATCAGCGGATCCTTCACAATTTTTGCAGACGATACCACCTTATTATGGCATGGAAAAAACACAGAAATTTTGAAACAAGTGGTCTCTTCAGATTTATCCAAGGTTAAACAATGGTGTGACTCAAACTTTCTCTGTTTTAATGTGGATAAGACGAAAATTGTAAACTTTAAATTCAGCTATGATAACTTGCAACTGGATGGTATCAATATCGCAGAAACACACTGTACTAGGTTTCTTGGATTGCATATTGATAATAAGTTGAAATTCAATGAACATATTACATCATTATGTAAGAAGTTAGCCTCTGGATCATATGCTGTAAGGGTTGTCGCAAATGAACTCGACATATCCACAGCCAGATCGACTTACTTTGCCCTAGTAGAATCCCATCTACGATATGGCATTGCGTTTTGGGGATTTTGTAATCAAGAACTCCTTAATCAGGTATTCGTACTGCAAAAGAGATCTCTTAGATATTTGTGTAGAGTTAACTATAGAGATAGCTGTAGACATCTCTTTGTACAACAGAGGATTCTGACTGTAGTGAGCATTTTTATTCTGGAAGTGGTGTGCCTGATTCACAAGAGATGCGTTACTGTTACTCGTGAAGATAGATCTTACAATACCAGACAGAGTAGGAATCATAATATTCATTTGCCAATACCTAAACTGAATTTAACAAAACACTCTAATATATATGAAGGGAATAAAATATTCAATAACCTACCACAGCGAATCAAGATTATATTGGATCATAAAATTTTCCGAAAATCGGTTAAAAATCTGCTTCTTGAGACAGCATACTATAGCCTGCAGGAATATTATGTTGACATGCTTCAAAGGCCGTAAAATGATGTTGCATATTATTATTATTATTATCATTAGTTTCTTCAGTGCACTTGCATGTAGATTAACATGTTGTTATATGCTTGCTGAGATGTTTTTATATATATATACATATATTGTGATTCAATTGCATTTATATTATGCAAAGTTATTATGTTTCTTTCTTGTTATTATTTGTTATTATTGTTAATGTTTCCTTTCTTTCATTCTTTATTTGACTGTGTGTATTGTATTTGCACCTATCTGTTCTATATTTAATAAAATATGACCAAATATATATTTATATTTTATAACTTACTTTGTCAATAAGAATATTCTTGGACAATAAAGTATATATATCTATCTATCTAACGGAATGAACAGGATAAATGGAATGAGTGAAATAAACAGGATGAACAATATTCTTGGGATTGATGAGATCAGTAGGATTAACGAAATTAACAGGATCAATGTGGTTAGTTGGATCAACGAGATGAACAGGATTAATGAGATAAGTGGAATAGCAGGATCCAAGGAATTGAGATGTGTCATGGAATAAACAAAATTATTGTGATAAATGAGATGAGTGGATTGAACGGGATGAACAGGATGCTTTGGATAAATGGAATCAGTGGGCTTAACGAATTGAACAGAATGAATGAGATGAGTGGGATCAACGAGATCAACAGGATCAATGAGATGAGTGGGATTAACGGGATGAACCGAATTGATGAGATCAGTGGGATTAACGAGATGGTCAGGATTTATGAGATCAATGGGATAAACGAAATAAACAGGATTGAAAATTATAAATAATAATATAATTTCATTATTACACATACAGGGTGTTTCACAGTGGAAGGAACATTAGACGTATCTGGAGAACAGAAAGACAGATCATTTCAAAAATTTGTGAGAGTGGATATTCAAACTTGCTCTATCCGTCTAAAATATTCAGATGTCCAGGGTTCAGCTTCCTCGCTAACCCTCCTACGCTGAATCTTCAGGGGGAGGAATTATATCGGCCGTTTCCATGGGAAACGCTGACGTTGTCGGCTCAAGATCTAAGATTTCAATTCCAAGAATAAGATGCTCTAGCATTTTTTCAACATCATGAGAATCACATATTTTTGTAACAGATTAGATAGTCGTACTGTTCACTTCGTAGTTGTAATAAAAATTAGTTTTTAAAAAGAGACTTTGAGTTCCTGAAATTATAATTCATGCAAGACCTAAAAGTTTTATAGCTCCTATCTCTCTCTTTCATTTCATTGTTAATATCGTTATCAAACTAGGGAACATTATTTTTATATTTAGCAGTGAGTATTGGTGATATGTTATTGATTATTGAACTACATTGTGACTGTAACTCATTGTAAATAAAGTTAACATCTGTGCAATTGAGTGACCACTCATAGGACACAAATGCCAATCTCATTCGATCAAGGTTCTCAACTGACATATTTCTGTATTTTTTTATAGAAAAATTGAGGTGATCCTGGTTTCTCAATATATTTGTTACTATCAAAGAATGATCAGATATCTTAGGAGTGTCATGGACTTTAGATGTACATAGATCATGGTTAACTAACACATAATCAATCAGAGTTTCACTTACATCAGTTATTCTGGTGGGTTCATTAACCAGTTGCTTAATTCCATACTGTAGAAACATTTTCAACCTTTCATGAGTAATAGTTATCACTAAATAAATTAATGTCAAAATCTCCTATAAAATACATTTCTTATCTGTAGCAAAAAGAGTGTCACAAATATCATCAAATTCATCAAGAAACAATGCATCCGAACCCGAAGGTGATCGATATAAGCATCCAACAAATATTTGACCAAATCCAGATTGAACTTTATCCACCTTACACCAGAACTCCCCATCATTCACAAATGTCCTATGAACCGACAACTTAAGTCCATCTTTTAGAAGAATTGTAACACTACCAGTATGACGATCTACTGAAGCATATCTCACAATATTGTATCCATCAATATGTATTTCATTATTATTAATTTCTTTGGTTAACCGAGATTCTGTGATCAATATAATTTTTGGACAATAGCACATAATAGAACCTCGTATCGTCCATTTTGGGAAGTAGGCTTTGAGCATTTAAATATATTATATCAGCATTGAATGCAATATCAGGGCAATGCTTTAGTTTCTTGGGGTTAAAAAATCTCACTTTGTTGACAATCGTAGGTTTGTTATTAATAAACTTTATTGTTTTGGAGTCATCCCTCATTGATTGCAGTTCTGCCTTTATCTTCCTGTTGAAGTTTCGTTTGATCTGCGGCTATTTTGATACCAGGGACGTCAATCAATTTATTCTTCTCAGCATCATCAGGTGACCTCAGTATTACTTTAATTGGACGAATTTTATTTGCATCATAATTTCCCAATCTGAATATTTTCAATGAAGTTTTGTCCATAGTATAATTACATGAGATTTTGTTGACATTTTCAGTATCTTCCTGTATGCATTCGGCTTTAATATGTTTAGTTGACTCATTGACATTGAAAATTATAATATTTGAAGCCCTATTTTGTCTTTCAGTAATTTCTGATATGGCATTCTCCATATTGTTAGTTGTTTCAGCATTTTGATTTTTATCTTTTTCCTTGGCCACCAGAGTATCCACAATATCTCTTAATTTAGCGATTTCAGTAATAAGTTCGGGGACCTTGTTATAATCCACTTCACATGCCTCACAAAATTTTAACTATCGTTTGGTTTTCAGCTGCAAGCATTTTACTTCGGAAGCAATCAAATCACCACATTCAACGCATAACAATGTATTGCAGCTATCACAAGGATAAATTTGAATTCAGATCAAATCGTTTCATACACTTTCCACATTGTTCCATTTTCATGTAGTTTATCTAATATCCCTTCACTACACCACTGGAATCCTATGCTTTATTTTATTATTCACAAAAAAGGTCTGTTCATGCACAGCGTTTTTGCAGTTTATGGTAGATTTGAGTTTTACAACTTATATGTCATTTTTCAAAGTACTCACTCACAAGAATCAAATTTGCTTTATATGATTCTGAGCACCCAATCACAAGCTATACACTGGTATCAAAACGAAATCAAACAAATGACTCTATACCAATGAAAATTTGAAACAACTACACAGCTACTTTATTCTCTTGCTCGAAGATAACACATGTACCTTACCTAATGAGATGAGTGGAGTTGATGGGATGAACAGGATCATCAGGATCAATGGGATCAGTGGGAATAACGGAATTAATAGGATTTATGAGATTATTGGGATTCACGAAATGAACAGGATTAATGAGATGAGCTAACTAAACGGAATGAACCTCAGGATCAATGGGATCAGTGGGATTGACGAAGTGAACAGGATCAATAAGATAAGTGGGATTAACGAGATGAACAGGATTAATAAGATGAGCTGGATAAACAAGATGAACCTTAGGATCGATGGGATCAGTGGGATTAATGAAGTGAATAGAATAAATTAGATAACTGGGATCAACGGGATGAACAGGATCAATGAGATTGACAGGATGAACGAAATGAACAGGATAAATGAAATGAGTGGGATTGACGGTACGAATAGGATCCAAGGATTTGAAATGTTTTATGGGATAAACAAAATTATTGTGATCAATGAGATCAAGCACAGCGGTTTTATTCTATTACACGAGCTCAAGCAAAGCACATGCAACAAAGTCCTTGGGGGAATGATAACTCATACAGGTCGAGGAAACCCCGTCCCTATACCGCCATCACCTCCCAAGCCTCGGTCTCGGAAAATGAGCAGAGCCCTCTCTTCCTGACAAGAACGTTCGCCCACTCTCTCTCTCTCGCAGGAACACCACTGCTAGGATCGGAATCCCTTGAAATGAGCAGAGCCCTCTCTCGCATGAAACAGATCCAACAGGTACCAATATCAGTACAGGTCGGCTCACCTTGCGATCTCAGCAGTTCTGGTGTGTTGCCTTCGCGGTCTCGAAGTCAACGACCGCTCCACCACAGAGTACCCAGAGTCACCACTTGACCTATTTATGAATGTAATAGTAAAATAGTAAAGATGGCCGTGAAAAAGGAGAGGTGGAACAGTAACCAATATGAATGAATGGGTTACGATTTCTGGTTGGTCAATATTAACCGTCAAGAGCTGACGTTTGTATGTGTCAGTACTAAAGCTTGGTACACAATACGACGTTAGTTACGCTTCGGTTATACGAATTTCGATTGGATATTAGCTTGATGTCAGTCCCTCCAACCAATCATATATCGCTCTCATCACAAACGGATCACGACATGTATTGAGCTTTAATTGAGTTGATATTAATATAAACAGTATGTAGGAATATTTATTATATCTCGAAAGTATTCTTCTAACTGAAAATGAAGTTCCAAATTGAAATGAAAATACTTCAAGAAGGCTGAACTGACATATTTTCCATACTCGAAATTAAATAGACATCCGTGGTGTGTGAAATGAATTACTTCAACGAATTGATGTGGGAATATAATAATAAAAATCTGTTATTTTGAGAGACCTTTTGGATTTTCTGGTATTTGACATTTGGAAATATGGGTTTTCTCAGAGGTTTCCAGCAAAAATATACAAAAGAAGACAATAGCATAACAAAGTTTAGTACACTTGGATATTCTATTAGAGTTTCACATTGCAGTTGCAGAATGTATAAAATGTAGAGGTTTTAATAGTTTTCCATAGTTTAAACAACTTTGGTGAGTTTTAAAATACTCTGGAAACCCATGCAAAGAGTTGATGCATATATTCTTCTGGGGCAAACTTAACTACTTGAAAGAGTGTCATGTGTACTCGATATTCACTATCCAGTTGATGGACACAGCTTAAACAAAGAATTATAGATTGATATATATGCAAAACCTATTTTCACAAGCTATAGGTGAGGTAGGAAACAGCTAGGAGTGATTATCAAAATTATTAGAAAGTTGAATATAAAACTATAACAGCATTCAAAATTATATATATAAAGAATATAAAAAGCTTTACTTGAACTACAGATTTTATTGTATTATTGTAAACATATACAGGGTTATGATAAAGTAATGCACAAAATTCATAAAACGTACAACGATCACTTTTGAAAAAAATGCAAAAACACGTCAAACTGTTCTTTTTATTCCGCATCTTTTGACATAAGTTACAAAAATAACACGTCAAAGTTGTCAAAGTTATGACGTCATCAACAAATTTTTTTAATGGGAAGCTAAGATTTTTATCACATTATGTGATAGAGCTTGTGTTTTTACACACGGGAAAAATAGTTGCAGTAGGGCTCACATAAGAAAAAAAACGAGAAAAGGAATAAAATAAATAATAAATAATCCTTTCTCTTTCGGTTAAACGATCCATAATAATAACACTGTGGTGACACGAATTGTACGACTGACACTGACAAACCGTTGTTTTAGTAAAACAATTGAAAAAATTTATAAGAACGAATGTTCTTACTAGATGAGTGTAAGTTTGACCTCTTTTTATAATTGGTTATGTTATTTCGTTTTTTATTCTTTTTCTTGTTTTTTTCCTATGTGAGCCCTACTGCAACTATTTTTCCCGTGTGTAAAAACACAAGCTTTATCACATAATGTGATAAAAATCTTAGCTTCCCATTAAAAAAATTTGTTGATGACGTCATAACTTTGACAACTTTGACGTGTTATTTTTGTAACTTATGTCAAAAGATGCGGAATAAAAAAAACAGTTTGACGTGTTTTTGCATTTTTCTCGAAAGTGATCGTTGTACGTTTTATGAATTTTGTGCATTACTTTATCATAACCCTGTATAAATATATCATGTCATCATATATATAAATATATCATTATTTTGATAAGGTCTTCTAGAAAATCTTCACAACATTCAGAACATTCCAGTGAATCTAAACCATTGAACTTCTTGTTAGCATCCATGAACTCCATTTTTTCAACTCCAATTTTTATCAACTGTCGGACCTCCTGTATGGTTTTATAGTTATTCTTCATTTATCATGATATCAAATGAATGGTAAAATGTCTACAGAATATTTGTTCATTCTTGGGGAATTTATGTCATACTTTTCCAGTCAAAGGTATATCTTCTCTATGTCTTTTCATTTTGCTTCTTAACCATAAAATACCTCTGTATTTTCAATTCGAATATTGTTCTCATTGAATTTGGTGCATGCAACAAATAAATGAAAGTTTTTTTTCATCAACCTGACATGGAATCATCAGTATTTGTGTCCAAATGCTTGAGTAACTTTATGAACTTCAAGTCCAATCAGATATTGGAGTTCCAACACACATTCCTCTGATTCATTTTCAGCATCTTCATCAAGTAATTCATTTCATAAGTAGTGAGTAGAAAGAATAAAGCTGAGGATTGTAGATAGCTCTATCTAGCCATCAAAACTGGGTCATTTTTGGCAGTTTAGTATTTTTTCTAATATACTAAATTCTAAAAAAGTTATTAATACATAAGGTAATGTTCTAGAAATATTACAGAAATTAATCTTACCAAGATCCTGGAAACACATAATTCCACAGAAAATATATCATCATATGGCTATTTGGTGTTATGAAATCTCTTTTTTCATTCGGAATATTGCAGGTGAATATTTCAATTTGTACCATAATTTGTACGAAGAATATTTGTCAACAAATCGTAGTAAAATATCAAGGTCAATTAGACATTTCCCGCCATTTTTGGAATGACTACTCTGGTTTACATATACTCTGTGGCTCCACCGTCCGATCGCTCAGATTTATACCCGATTCCCCCACTCTACTTAGACGATGGAGTAGGAACTGCTATGCGCATCGACGAGTCCTGAGTTTCACGCACGGAGTATAGATATAAGGAGTCCGAACGTAATGTTAAATAAATGGTATCATTTATTATTATATTTATTCCAATGTCTAACATTTTTACATAAGCACAAGGAGGTTTTCACAGAAAATTACATGAATCCCAACTATAATACACAAACACTTAATATTAACTTCCCTATACACAGATAAAGTGAAACAACTTCTGTTGAATCTGGAACCATATGATTTGAAAGAATATTTTGAAGAAAATTTCTCAGGCTCACTCGTTGCTTCAGGCTCACTCATTGCTTCAGGCTCACTCTTTGTCTCAGTCTCATTGATTGTTTCAGACTCACTCGTTGTCTCAGTCTCATTGATTGTCTCAGGCCCAATTACTTCATTTGATAATTCATTAACAATACTTGTCTCCGTAGCATGTAAGCTACAGTCACTAACTTCATCTTCATTAATCATATCAGAAGTATTCAGAGACATATCATCTGATAGCAAGATTTTATTATTAATTCTGTTAATCTTCAGGGGTTCAGCTTATTCTTTTCGTAAATGAATTTTCTCATACTCATACACGTATATACTACCATCCCTTAAAATCTCCCGATTACTTTTAATCACATCTGCAGGATTGAAATGCAATTCGCATATGTAACTAGTAGTTTATAAAATCTTTATCCACAGCAATGCTCCATTTCTTACGAGTTCCATCATCCTAAAAAAAATAAATACCTTTAACTTCACAAGAAACATAAAATAATAATATTTTTCCAATTATATTTGAATGCAACGCAAATTTTAAATACAATATTTATTAACAACACTGATGTTTGATATTATTTTTAGGTTACTTTGAATATACCCACTTTCGTCACATTTCCACTTGCCTCTCGGCCACTGAGGCAACCATGAACAGCACAACACCTTCCCATTTTTTATCAAGACTATTTTCAAACAATTACATTAATATTCGAGCCAGCGCGTATTTACGTGTCATAATAATAATAACATCGGTACGTCCTGAACATTTGCGCAGCTAGTGGCAGAAAAGAGAACTATGATCTTGGGTTAATTTTGTATACCACGAATTCTGCAGAAAAGCCTATACCGTTCGGACTCCTTATATCTATACTCCGTGGTTTCACGTATGATGAACTTGATGGCTTCCCGGCAATCAATCGCGCTCAAAAACAATTACGAGAAATCCACCTCGCGCTTATACAACAAACATCACATCGGAACCGGTGTATTCGTCTCAATACTTACGAAAAAGAACGTAGTCGCTAGCTTGCCAAATACCAAAACAATAAATTTCAGTAACTTCGTTACATTAGGATCAATGGGACCAGTGGAATTGACGAAGTAAACAGGATCAATAAGATGAGTGGGATTAACGGGATGAACAGGATTGATGAGATCGACCAGATTAACGAAAAGAAGATGATTAATGAGATGACTGGAATAAACAGGATGAACAGGATCCTTAGGATTGATGGGATCAGTGGGATTGTTGAAGTGAACAGGATAAATCAGATGAGTGGGATTAACGGGATGAACATTAGACGAGATTAGTGGGATTAAGGAGACGAACAGGATTCAAGGAACTGAAGTGTTTTGTGGGATCAATAAAATTATTAGGATGAATGAGATGAATGGGATTAATGAGATGAACAGGATTGATGAGATGAACAGAATTGACGAGATTAGTGGGATCGTCAGGACAATTGTATCCAAGGTATTGAAGTGTCTCATGGGATTAACAATGTTATCAGGATCGATGGGATTAGTGGGATCAACGGGATGAACAGGATTGATCAGATGAACGAGATGAACGAGATGAACAGGATTAATGAAATTGGTGATATTAATGGAATAAACAGGATAAATGAGGTGAGTGGAATGAACAGGATGAACAAGGTCCTTGGGATTTATGAAATCAGTAAGATCAACTAAATGAACAGGATTGATGAGATGAGTGGAATGAACAGGATGAACAGGATCCTTGGGATCAATGTGATCAGTGGGATCAACAAGTTGAACAGGATTAATGGGATGAGTGAAATAAATGGGATGAACAGGATTCTCAGGATCGATGGTATCAGTGGGATTAACGAAGTGAACAGGATAATGAGATAAGTGGGATTAACGGGATAGACAGGATTGATGAGATTAGTGGGATTGACGGGATGAACAGAATTGATGAGATTAGTGGGAATAACGGAATGAACAGGATTACTGAGATTAACGGGATACACGAAATAAACAGGAAAAATGGGATTAACGGGATTGACGAAATAAACAGGATTAATGAGATCAACGTGATAGACGAAATGAACAAGATTAATGAGACAAGTGGAATGAACGGGATCAATGGGATCTGTAGGATTAACAAAATGAACAGGATTAATGAGATTGCTGATATTAACGGAATGAACAGGATAAATGGAATGAGTGAAATAAACAGGATGAACAATATTCTTGGGATTGATGAGATCAGTAGGATTAACGAAATTAACAGGATCAATGTGGTTAGTTGGATCAACGAGATGAACAGGATTAATGAGATAAGTGGAATAGCAGGATCCAAGGAATTGAGATGTTTCATGGAATAAACAAAATTATTGTGATAAATGAGATGAGTGGATTGAACGGGATGAACAGGATGCTTTGGATAAATGGAATCAGTGGGCTTAACGAATTGAACAGAATGAATGAGATGAGTGGGATCAACGAGATGAACAGGATCAATGAGATGAGTGGGATTAACGGGATGAACCGAATTGATGAGATCAGTGGGATTAACGAGATGGTCAGGATTTATGAGATCAATGGGATAAACGAAATAAACAGGATTGAAAATTATAAATAATAATATAATTTCATTATTACACATACAGGGTGTTTCACAGTGGATGGAACATTAGACGTATCTGGAGAACAGAAAAACAGATCAATTCAAAAATTTGTGAGAGTGGATATTCAAACTTGCTCTATCCGTCTAAAATATTTTCATCAATACAGTGTTGCCGCTTGTATCAGAAAGTAGTAGCTACTTTATTATTTCAAATGGAACACCTCGTATATTATATCATTTTTGGAATCCTCATGGAATTCCTCACAACTTTCCCACAAAATTATCTATACCTATCTGTGACGATTTTCGAGAAAATTATTTTGTCAAATATTTGTGTAAAACCTGACCATTAAAAAATATAAATTTTTCCCCAATGCAAATTCACAAAATAATGCAATTTGAGTTATAGCTGCATAAGACCATCAAGTAATCTGTCGATGAACTGGATCTCAGTTTCAGCATACAGGGAGGCTGAGAAGTGAGTGTCATCTGGGCACTCATGAAAATGACTGAAACTCCGTTTTTTCAATGGAACACCCTGTATATTATCACTTATTCGAAAAGCTATAACATTTTTCATTTTAATTGAGTATACTTTCCCTATACCTATCTCGTACAGTTTGTTAGTTATGATCACTTATGAATTCGTCTTCAATAAAATAAATATTGGATAGTAGAGATTATGAACTTCATTCTAACAGAGAACTAACATGTTATTCTTCATAGTTACCCTGTATTCAAGATGCATGGGTGGAAAAAAAATACTATGGCAAAAATAATTACTTGATTGCGGTTTAGATGGATTTATTTCATTTATTGTCAATGTAACAAGAATATCAGTAGAACATGCAGGGAGTTTAATGAAAAGTATGCTGATTTACCTCGAATGAATTTGAGAACATTCATTAGATTGAAGAGGAATTTTCAAATGTTTTTGAAATCTTTCTAGATTTATTAATACTTATGTTAGACTTTGATACTTTTAGCTTTTTATGATGATATAAGCGTTTCAAAATTTCTTTTCAATCTAATGAGTTTTCTCGAATTCGTTCGAGGTAAATGAGCATACTTTTCATCAAACTCACTACATTCTACTGATATTCTTGTTACATTGACCATAAATGATGAATAAATCCATCAAAACCGCATTTAAGTAATTATTTTCTGCCATAGTATTTTTACACCCATGCAACTTGGATACAGGATAACAATGAAGGAATAACATGTTAGTTCTATCAGAATGAAGTTCATAGCCTACTATCTTGAGCACTATCCAATATATATTTTATTGAAAATGAATTCATAACAACAGTGATCATAACTAACAAACTGTACGAGATAGGTATAGGGAAAGTATACTCAATTAGAATGGAAAATATTATAGCTTTTCGAATAAGTGAAAATATACAGGGTGTTCCATTTAAAAAAACGAAGTTGTAGTTATTTTCATGAGTGCCCGGATGACACACACTTCTGAGCCTACCTGTATGCTGAAACTGAGATCCAGTTCATCGACAGAATACTTGATGGTCTTATGCAGCTATAACCCAAATTGCAATATGTTGTGAATTTGCATTGGGAAAAAATTGATATTTTTCAATGGTCAGGTTTTACACAAATATTTGACAAAATAATTTTTATCTCAGAAATCGTCACAGATAGGTATGGAGAATCATGTGGGAAAGTTGTAAGGAATCTCATGAGGATTCCAAAAATGATATAATATACGAGGTGTTCCATTTGAAATAATAAAGTAGCTATAAATACACATATAATCTAATATATAAAATTCTCGTGTCACAGTTTTCGTTGCCAAACTCCTCCGAAACGGCTCGACCGATTTCGATGAAATTTTTTGTGCTTATCCGGTATGTATGAGAATCGGCCAACATCTATTTCTCATCCCCATAAATGTTAGGGGTAGTACACCCCTAATTTTTTTTTTCAGACAAAATTTTCAATTTCTATTTTTTTATGATAGGACATACAAAAATACATACGATCCTCAATTTTCACCCTTCTACGATCAACCCTTATTTTTTAATAGCCATTTTAGTGCAACGACAGCGAGGCAGTAAATTTCCCCACAGAATTTTTGAACTCACTGGATTTGCCAGGCATGCCATCGCATACTTCACAATTAAAGGTTGGATCTGCGATTATCTTGCTTCTTTATTTGAACCCGCCCCGGCTGTGCAACGGTACGCGATTAGTCATTCAAAAATTAATGAAAAACGTGACCAAATCCAGCATTTTGAATGGCAAGTTCCGAAGTGAAAATTTATTAATACCAGGGATTCCTATTATACCTACAGATGTGACAATTCAATTCAAACGTATTCAGTTTCCGATTAGATTGGCATTTGCAATGACAATCAAATGTCAAACGATGTCTATTTGTGGCTTAGATTTGAGAACACCATGTTTTTCACACGGACAATCATACGTGGCATGCTCTTGAGTGAGTAAACCATCCAGTTTGTGTTAGCTAAAGATGGACTAACAAAAAATAATGTTCACACTATAGCATTAAGAGAGTGATATTGTTTGTTATTGTCATAGTTCTTCCAATATCAATTGCAGAATATAAAAACTCACTCCGAACCCTTACCGACAATTTTGTTTGATCTACCATAGGCGGGGATACCTTATTTTATGAATTTATTATTTTTATAAATACGTTTGAAATCATATGCGAGAAAGTTTTCCTTAAGAGGCAATCGAATCATTATTACGCCGTTGTTTAGCACTCAATTATTTTCATTCGCCCACGGTCTCCAAAACGCCATATTTCGATTTATTTAATAAAATTTCTTAATTCAACACTCCACACTATACCACTGATATCCAGACTGAACTTCGCGAGGGCTGTCTGATAAGTAAAAAAGATGATTTATAGCTTCCGAGTGTCCATAACCCTTCGACCAATCAAGTGCCGATGCTTTCCTGATTCACTGTTTTCATTGGTCGAAAGGAATGTTGACACATATAACTCGAGTCCACGTTGACCCTGGCGGCTTCTTTGACTTCGTACGAGTACTAATCATTATTTCTGTTTCTTAATTTTGGCGCGAGTGCCATGCGTTTATATAGGGCGTATAATAAATATTGATTACTCCTCGCATAACTGTGTTCTGCAATTGATATTGGAAAGACATAACTCAAAAATAATGTTTGCCTTTTGTTGCTATTTTCTGTCTACACTAGAAATTCCTTGAAAATTATTCATATGGCAAAACAACGTTTGCCGGGTCAGCTAGTCTAATATATAAAATTCTCGTGTCACAGTTTTCGTTGCCAAGCTCCTCCGAAACGGCTCGACCGATTTCGATGAAATTTTTTGTGCTTATCCGGTATGTATTAGAATCGGCCAACATCTATTTTTCATCCCCCTAAATGTTAGGGGTAGTCCACCCCAAATTTTTTTTTTATTTTTCAGACGAAATTTTCAATTTCTATTTTTTTATGATACGACATACAAAAATACATACGATCCTCAATTTTCACCCTTATTTTTTAATAGCCATTTTATTGCGACGACAGCGAGGCATTAAATTTCCCCACAGAGTTTTCGAACTCACTGGATTTACCAGGCATGCCATCGCATACTTTACAATTAAAGGTTGGATCTGCGATTATTTTGCTTCGTAATTTGAACTCGCCCAGACTGTGCAACGGTACGTGATTAGTCATTCAAAAATTAATGAAAAACGTGACCGAATCCAGCATTTTGAATGGCAAGTTCCGAAGTGAAAATATACCCAGTAAACACAAAATGATCTCAGAGATGTTAATGGAATTCACATTCATGTTTCACGTAACACCTGCGAGTCGAGTTGCGACTCGTATGGACATCTCGAGAAGTTCTATTTCGGGCCCTTTTGGTCATTTTCTACTTCACATTCTGACGCCAAATGTAACTCATAGTTACCTGAATGTGACTCTCTATTCCACATCAAAATTTGAGTCACATTGAGGTAACATTGTTATCACAATGCGAGTCGAGTTGCGACTCGTATGGACATCTCCAGGAGTTCTATTTCAAGCCCTTTTGGCAATTTTCTACTTCACATTCTGACGCCAAATGTAACTCAAAGTTACCTGAATGTGACTCTCTATTTTACATCAAAATTTGAGTCACATTGAAGTAACATTGTAATTACAATGGTTTCAGTAAGAATAAGATGGTCTAGAAAAAAAACAAAATATAACTTGACAAAACTTTACATAAAAAAATAAATAAAATTTCCGGTGATGAATTGAAAAAAAAAACAAATATTAAACAAACATCAATATGATTTTAGGGTGCCAACGTTGCTTCCCGTTCTTTTCTTTGCTTGGCATGGCGAAGCCAATCTCTGGTTAGAATTTCAAATTCCTTCAGTGTTGTAGGATATCCTCCAGAAATTGCATCTGAAAATTGATGAAGAATAAATATGATTTTGTTCGTTGAATCTTTAAGCTTCACTTGAACTTTAGATAAATTAATTATAAACGATTTCAAAACAATTAGTTTCTTACCATACAAACACTGCATCATCATAAAATCTTCAATTTTATGATTCTGTTTGAATCCCTTCCAGGAGCAAGTCATCGCAAGGGAATTGGTGAATAACTTTGTCATTGCTCTTGTATGAAAATCTTCGGCCGATAGACCCCCGATTGACCGAAAGTATTCTGTCTGAAAAAAAAAACCTTAATTGGAAACTAAGAAACAAAATATTTTATTTATTATTTTCATCAAGAAAAAACTAATCCCAATAACTCAAGGCAATTTTATGAACCACTGGAGAAGGCCATCACTATGCATCCACAAATTCATTGAAATACCCTATAATAATCAATCATTTCAAGCTTGAGTTACATGACTATGTAAAATGGAAACTTATTCTCCAAATAGCTTCTTGGTAAGTAGATGAATGAATTGTTAAGGACCTGCCCTACTAGGCTTCCTGAATCTGTATTATATAATAAATTTAATTTACATTCTACACATAACCTGTTGCAAACCTATTGTTATCATATTTTAATTACAAAAGGTAATTTTTTTAGAATCAGGCGATGTAAAAAAATTAATAGCTGGTAGATGTATCCTTCCAAGATGAAAAACTCACCAATTTTTTTTTCTGATCCTCATCATTCAATTGTTTGTCAAATTCCTTCACGGAGTCAATAGTCTGGAAGGGAAATTTATTTCGAAATTCGTTGTGGAGAGGCTCATTCCTTTTGTGTTGATTTTTTAGGGACTCTATCTCCACAAGAATCCTCCCAACAAGATCTGTTAGCTTATCAATTTTATTTTCCAAAGTCGATAGGTTCTCTGAAACCAAAGTTTTTTATATTTATTTTTCCACTTTTTATGCCTTCTGAAATAAAAAATTGTCAAATAACTTGGAAATAATATTACCATTGTATTCTACTGGGGCCTGAACTGGCCTATGTTGAACTAATGGGCGATGCCATGGGTCATGTATATTCTCTATAAAATAAAATTTAATTATGAACAATGGATATATTTCAGCATTGAAAGTGTTTTTTATTTATTAGTAAAAAACAAACAGCATTGCGCCGTTTGTCTGTTGAAAATGTTCTTAAGATTTACCATTGTGTTCCAAGGGGACCTGGTCTATTCTATGTGTATAATTATTTGGTTCAGAAATTCCCAGTCGAGGCAATGCATGGGGTATATATTCTAAAACAAAACAATTGTAAACATGAGATATGTGTCATCATGTTGGATGGATTTTCAATTAATTGAAAAGTGATCAGCCTTGTGCCTTCTGCCTGTTGAAAAATAACTTATAAATATGACTATCATTGTGTTCCTATGTTAATAATAATGATTTGGTTCAGGAACTGTCCGTCTAGGACATGAATGAGGTGTGTTTTCTATAAAATATCTATTTCTGTTTATATATGTAAGTAAGTCTGTATGTGAGATAAGATAAATCAAACTGTAATCTAATTTTATACATATATATTTCAAACATAGCTCATCTGAAAAAATGGTTTGTTCTGTAGGATTACTGCCAATTAAAATGGAAATATTGAAGAAATATAATAGATATTATATTCAACAATATATTCCATTTAATTGCCAAGTAAATCTTACAAATTAAAAATTAACCAACTGAAATCATCTTTTCTAACTTCATTTAATTCCTAAAAACCCATCAGTCTCATTTCAAAATATACATAGGTGTAATTAAGGATTTTACCTGGTTGTGGTGTTCCTATTTCTTGAATAATTCTATATCCTGAAAAACATATTGAGTAGTAGGAGTAGAAAAGGTTGAAACAAGTTTATTGTGTTCAACCACTTCTACTGAACAAATTAATTATTACCTGACTCTTCTGAAGATTGATCTTCGATTGGTGGGGATGGACATTTAGAATTATAACCTTAAAGAAAAATTATGTTGATGAATAGCGTAGCTATCAAAACACAAATACCAATATTACACAATTTGATTCATCTTCCTAAAAAATAACTACCACTCACGAACCAAAATTAAAAATAGAGTTTCAAATATTTCCAAGGTCGAAAAGAAATGTATATACCTATCAGGTGCTTAGAGAAATTTTTTTTTCTCAGACCTCTGCCTCTTTCATCCTCTGATGAGGATTCCCTGGTACATCGCCTTCTAGCATCAGCAAGACTATCTGAAATACATAAAAACATATAGACAAATATGAAATTTGAATATCGAAATATTTTTAATATGGATGGCACAAATGAACCTTTATTCATATGAGAATATTGAGCATTTCAGGTCTTGCACACACTTTGAAATAACATTATTTTTTGTATTTCTGCATTTTTTTTTCACTTCTCACAGTACTTGGAAAAGTTCTTACCATGTTATTAAAATGAAAATTGAAAATATTTGTGTACTACACACTAGAAGTTTTGAGAAGTATGGAAGTAACCTACCACAAATTCGATCACACCTTATGGGACATAACTTCCATAAAACTGTGGGAGATGTTCCATTTATAATGTGGTAGGAGGAATAAGATGGGGGCCACATACACATTGTATTATTGTTTCTTAGCCAACAAATGGGCACTTCTTGGACAACTTCTGAATCGCCCTCACATTCATCCAAAAAACACACAACAGCATATGACATATTCCTGGAAAAAGTATCGAAAGCAGCAAAATGATGATTGGAAATGTCAGGGATCAGTAATAGCACAATTCCCAGGCTCAGATTCCTTTTTTTTTTCAAGTTTCATATTAATTTTATAAAACATACTTCTGAAAAAGTCTCCTGAAAGTGAAAATTTAAAATAATGATAAAAGTATACAAAAGCTAGAAATCATTAACAATGTATTAATATTCATTCAGATCAACTTATGAAATTACTGCTCATTTAACTATAAAATTGCAAATTATCTACAGAGTCTAGCAAAAAATCTGCACAATATAGGAAGAGTTTGTGTATCAACAAAGAAAATCTTTATATTCAATTCGTCAATAACTTGTGAAAGGTTATAAACCCAAAAAACTCAAGTAAAAAATGTTTTCCTCCACAAAAAATGACGTATAATTATGTGATTTTTTACATATGATGAATATAGGACATTGCTACAAAATGTGCTGAATCAATATTGAATTTCAAACATTTTTGTGAAATTCTCTCAATGGGAATATACTTAAAAACGAAATTATCTGATTCTACTTGAAGGATAAGGAGTTTGGAAACATCAGGTTTCTTAATAAAAAATTCTTGATTCAAATATTGTTTTCCATGTAAAAATATGCCTTGTCCAGATTTTTCAATTGTAATTATTTCAAAAATATTATTTTTATCTAAGATACAAAAATTATCTGGTGAATCAATAGAAAGTGTGAAATTCTCAAAATGGATATTTTTGAATGTTGAACAACCATCCTTAGCGGTAATAAGATTGCCTAGAATAGGACTGGAACAAACTGGCATATTATATGAAATATTCTGGTAACTCTCACAAATTCTATTGTGAATTTGCTGCAAAGGTTTATGAGTCTGTCTTAGTTTGGTTTTCAATTTGAACAAAGCTGTTTCATACTTGAATGCACTAAAGTTATCCAATGGTCCAAATTTTTGCACATCAGCGCAAAGATGAATCAAGCCATGAACGTTGTAAGAAAGATTCTCCCTGCCATAAAATACCTCGAAATTTTCAACAAAATATATCAAGAGGCATTTCCCATAGGAATATAGTTTTTTTTCATCCAGACATAAAATTCTAATACCAATACTAAGTGCCATGAAATGCTGGTACTGGTCAAGCAGAAGAAAACTTTTCAAAACTACAGGTCCTGTATACAATAAAAACTGCCTGAGCTCGGTGGCTTTCCATCTATCGAGTTCGTCCAATGACCTAGGTTTGCGAGCAAACTCCAAAGGAATAAAGCATTTACAATTGATTAATTTGAAAGACAACTCTTCAATTTTTTCTTTATGTAGTCTCAATGATATATTCCCTTTCGTTAACAATATTAATATTTTTTTCATCACCCCCAAACAAACTAAATGCATATAATCAAGTGGAAAGTGAGTTACCATTCCAATATTTAAGTTTTCTAAAATTGAAATTCCTTTATGATGCTCTTCATCTTCCTTTAAGGTGAAGGATGAATCTGTTATTAGTGGACAATCGATTTGAGAAAATATAACACGACGTTCATAATATTCACCATGTACTATACATTTAGTGCAAGAATTGAAACCAGTATGTGATTTCACATTAATAATATATGCTCTTGCTGGAGCATCACAAATGAAAGCACCAATATTAATTTTCACATGTCTATTTTTGAAAAGGAGTCCAAAGTCAAGCAAATCTTTCAATTCATTGATAAACATTTTTAAGAATTCGTTATTTGATTTGGGTTTCGTATCACCATGATATATACCAATGACAAAGGGTTCTGTATAGCAATTTACCTGTACAATAGATCCCAGAATGGGCCAGAATTGACTACAACTACTTTTTGAAATTGGAAGGCCATCTATGTTGAAATTTAAACAAAGTTCTTTGGGTACTATGTTGTGTCTGAAATATGATTCCAAAGAATGTTCCAGGCAAACTTTCAATCCAAAATGAACATATTTTCCAGGGGGAACGTCATATAAAGTTATGTTACGTGGAGTGCCCAAGAGAGTACGAATATCTTTGGGTAGGCTATCATCAATATTATGCTTACTCAAAATTTGCAGAATTCTAGTGGCTGCAGAGTGGCCTATATTTTCCTCTGCCTTAGGTCACTGATTAGAGAAGTTTTATGTTCTTCGCAATATACAGACCCTGAGTATTGATCAATTGTATTATTTATATCTGAACTCTCCATAGATTGTTCAAAAAACGGATTACCCACTTGATCCTCAAACCGATTATTATTATTGATAATTCCTTCAGCGTTACCAGAAGACAAATTAGAAATATCGGCAATGAATGGATTATCACTAGCCTCTGTGACTTCAAGTATTGAGTTTACTGGCATATGAGCAGAAACTGAGCCTGGATCATTTTTTGTAGTTTCATTAATTTTACATTCCTGTTGAAGGGTATTCAAAAATGCCGACTTCATTCTCCTTCTCCTGCGTGGAGTCATATGAGAATGCGAAATTGCTTTGTACCTAGGCATTACTAGTTCAAGGAAAGTGATTAAGTACCTGAATACCGAGTATACAAACAAGGAAACTAAATCTCAATTCTTAAATTCAATGTATCTGTTAGTACTCACCTTGAAAAATTATGTACAAACACTTCAAACGCCACAAATAAGCCAAGGCAAACTCAAAATATTCAAAATAGCAGTGCAAAGACAGAATCACATTCGGCACAAAACCGCGCTAAAAAGTAAAAACTACTAACGCTAGTAACGCTAGCGTCATAACATAACCTACACATAACCTGTTAACAGTCGAGACTGGTGTTGTCAGATCTCATTTGGAAATCTTTAGTTAAAAGTATCCTAAATTAATCGATTTCAAAATGATAAAAGTTCATTTCTTTATATTATTATTAATGAAAATGGATTTGTTGTGGTGAAATAACTCCCACAATAGCAATATTTATTGTGGCATTTGATTTGGCAAATTTGATTCCACTCATATTCCACTGCTAACACTTCGTAAAGAATAATCTGGCAATGGGTGTTAGGTCGATCAATCAGAAATCAGATCCAGTTCACATTATGCGCTGCCTGCATCACGGATCGTGATCACGGATAATATTTGATGGCGGGAAATTCAAATAGTGAATAATACCACATGCAAAAATAACGGGATTCTTCAGATTTTGTTATTGTAGCATAAAAATTGATCACACGATGAACCAACTCTATAATTTGATCCACCAAATGAAAATGAAGTCTATTAATCAACGATTAAATTTGAATGCTATCAAATTTGTTAAATTATGAAGTACTTTCAAATTCATTACTGGAAGATCAAATTGTGGAGTTAATCATTGAGTGGCCAATTTATATGCCTCAGTAACAAAATCTGAACAAGTCCCGTCATTTTTGCACAAGATATCAATCAATATTTGAATTTTCCGCCCGCAAATGCCCTTCATTGACGTTGCATTATGGACTGGACGACCGTGTTTTCTATTATCCGTGGGAGTTAAATGGGAGTCAGGTTTTATTTGAATAATTTTAAACTCCATGCACTGTCGAAGAGTTATAAAATGTTATTAAATTGCAACAAGAACTCATCATACAAATGCAATTTTCATTGCAAATATGGTTTCTTCATGACTTTTTCTAATTTAAAAAATGAAGATTTATGTTATGTATAATAGGTATATATAATATCCATTTCAAAAATGAATCTTCCAGAAAGGTTCATACTGATATTTTTTATTTATAATAATGCGAATCACTCCTTCATCTTTGAGACATGTAAATGAGATTCAAACAGATTGACATTTTCCATTCAGGAATGAATGTGCTTGAGAAGTCAGAGAGATTCACAAATCCACATTCATATTCGTCTCACATCAACCGAAATGAGAAGAGCATTGTGAACCTCTCGTCTCAATGGCATCGCTTGTCGGTTATTGCGACGTATAATTGTGATTCACTTTTGTAACATTAAGTGACATGAATGCGACATCTCAAGGATGTCTGTGTTAACTGGGTATTAATACCAGGGATTCCTATTACACCTACAGATGTGCCAATTTAATTCAAACGTATTCAGTTTCCGATTAGATTGGCATTTGCAATGACAATCAAGGGTCAAACGATGTCTATTTGTGGCTTAGATTTGAGAACACCATGTTTTTCACACGGACAATTATACGTGGCATGCTCTTGAGTGAGTAAACCATCCAGTTTGTGTTAGCTAAAGATGGACTAACAAAAAATAATGTTCACACTATAGCATTAAGAGAGTGATATTGTTCGTTAGTGTTATAGTTCTTCCAATATCAATTGCAGAATATGAAAACTCACTCCGAACCCTTACCGACAATTTTGTTTGATCTGCCATAGGCGGGGATACCTCATTTTATGAATTCATTATTTTTATAAATACGTTTGAAATCATATGCGAGAAAGTTTTCCTTAAAAGGCAATCGAATCATTATTACGCCGTTGTTTAGCACTCAATTATATTCATTCGCCCACGGTCTCCAAAACGCCATATTTCGATTTATTTAATAAAATTTCTTTATTCAACACACCACACTACACCACTGTTATCCAGACTGAACTTCGCGAGGGGTGTCTGATAAGCAAAAAAGATGATTTATAGCTTCCGAGTGTCCATAACCCTTCGACCAATCAAGTGCCAATGCTTTCCTGATTCACTAATTTCATTGGTCGAAAGGGATGTTGACACATATCCACGTTGACCCTGGCGGCTTCTTCGACTTCGTACGAGTACTAATCATTATTTTTGTTTCTTAATTTTGGCGTGAGTGCCATGCGTTTATATAGGGCGTATATTAAATATTGATTACTCCTCGCATAACTGTGTTCTGCAATTGATATTGGAATATACTGTTGTAATTGATTAATTAATGATATATAATTTTAAGGAATAAATTATAATAACTTAAAAATATTGTTTGCCTTATGTTATTTATATATTCCCTCATTGTTCACAGTGCTACATGCCTATTTCAGGCATATACCACATTCTTACATACTTAAAATAAGTAAGCTATTTTTTGTCTACACCAGAAATTCCTTGAAAATTTTTTATATGGCAAAACAACGTTTGCCGGGTCAGCTAGTTTACAATAATAAAAATTGATATAAAAATCAATACAATCATACTATTGTATCCCCGAACTGACAGGAAATCATCAAGCACTACTAACACATTTGAAACGATGAGTTGATCAAATGCGTGTGTCATCTCAATTCTCAATCCATTTACTGGATCAAAAGGTGTTACTTCTGAATTGATATTTTTTTTATTTCTCTCTCGAAAATAAACTTACTTTTAATATTTTTTACGTCGATTGGCATTGAGTTATACAATTTAGGACCAGTGAAAAAAATAAATTTTTGAGCATGGCTTGTCGAAAACTGTGGTACATCTATAGATAGGCTTGTAATGGATCGGGTTTGATGCTGTTTGTTAGTGTTAATTTTTAGTTCCATTTTTGAGTGCATGTACATCAGAGCATGGTAAATAAATAGCTTTTTCATATTGAATATGTCTGCTTGTTTATATAGTAAAGTTGTTGAATAGAGTCTGGTTTTCTTCATACATATTTTAATGAGACTATTTTGTGTAACTTGTAAATTTTTTTGTGCAGTATTGCCAAGTCCTCCCCAGATTGTGATGCAGTATCTCAAGAGAGATTCTGCCAATGAATTATAAATCAATAACATTTTTTTTGGTTCAGAATGTTTCGTAGTGAATAAAATTTATGCATCAGTTTTTTCACGATGTAAGTAGCATGTTCATCCCATCTCAGAAACTGGTCAACTAGTATACCTAAATATTTAATTTTGTCGGTTCTCACTATTACGGGGCAACCACAATTCAGAGTTTCGCAAGAAAGTTCATGAATGTTCAAATGATTTTGCCTGGGTGGATCTATGTTATTCAGGCTGAAAATTATGAATTTACTTTTTTGAAAGTTTAGGCTGAGCAAACTGTGATTTAACCATAGATATATGGAGGTCAGACTCTTCTCAGCTCTTCTGTACAACCCCTCCCAAGTATTCTCACTGAAAACGAAGGCCGTATCATCTGCATAAGATACTAAGGGTGCTTTGAAATTCTCTCAGATTTGCAATTTCATTTATTACCAGAAACAGTAGAGGGCCCAGTAATGTTCCCTGTGGTACTCCGCAATTTATTTTGAGTGGATCACTCAGCGTATTATCAATTTTGAAGCAGTTTTAATGCCGGCCTTCTTATACCAACATTATCAAGCCTCTCCAATAACACTTTGTGAGGAACAGTGTCAAAAGCCTTGACCAGATCAAGAAACACAGCCATGCATTTTCTTGACCTGTTCAAATCCACCACTATTTCCTGAATAAGATCTATAACTGCGTTTTCCGTGCTGGTAGTTTTTTCAAATCCAAATTGTCTATCTGTCAGTACGTCATGAGTTTCGAAAAAGTTCATCAGTCTATTTTTTGAACATTTTTCAAAATTTTTTGCAAAATTACTAATTGAGGATATAGGTATATAGTTACAAGTGTTTTTATAATCTCCTGTTTTATGGATGGGGGTAATTATAGATTATTTCCATTGGCTTAGGATCACACTGTTCGTAAATGTTAGGTTAATAATGTGGGTCAAGGGTTGGATGATATCAGTATGTATGAGTTTTATTAATTTGACAGAAATACCATCTTGACCTGGTGCAGTGTGGCTTTTCAAAGTTCCTATTACTGAAATCAGTTCGTTGTTTGTGACAGGTTTCAGAAATATGGAAGACGGCACATTCTGTTATGTCAATATTCTATTTAGTGCAGGACTATCATTGAATTTTTTTATATCTGATGCCATTTCCTTTTCTACATTAACAAAGTAATCATTTGAAGTATCTGCTTTCTCTTTATTGTCCGTTAATTCAATTTGGTATTTGCTTTTTATTTTTGTATTACCCAGTTTCTTTTTTCTCGATTTAGAATTTGAAGCGCAATTTATTGTTTCCCAATTTTTCCTGTAGTTATTTCCGGCTTCTTGAATTTGCGATTTATAGTATTCATTTTTTGTTCGTTTTTGTAGGTTGTTTAACATATTTCTGTATTTTGTATATTGTGCTTTCAGTTCTACTGAAGGAAGTATATTCATTTTCCTCTTCAAGTTATCTCGATATTTATTTGAGTTTATTTATCCATTATTGATCCATGGCTTGATTTTTCTGTTACAATTTTTAATTTCTACCGATTGCGTACATGCGAGTATATAACTATTGTAACGAAATGATACGCCTATGGCTTTGCCACGCCCACTCCAGGTGACGCGGATCATGAACGTTCGAGATGCGAGGTCTGAAATGTTCGCGTGCCGCCAGGAAATTTCTGGAGAAGCGTGCAGGTATAAAGGTCCGCGGACAGAGGCGCAGGAATCAGTTGATAATTGAGCATTGTAAATTAATCGTGTCAGTGGAAATAAAAGTGTATATGAATCGAACCCAGTGTTTTAGTAAATAGAAACGTTACAGTGGTGTCAGGTGTGGGGTTAAAATTAAAAAATAAATACAGTGTGGACTTAGAAAAAGAAAAGGTGAAAGACATTGAACTTTGGTAGTGAAAACAGGACATTTTCGAACGTTTAGTGCGATAATTTTTGTTTTCGGTACAGACTATTTTGCATCGTAAATAAACCAAAATGAAGTTGAAAGACCTCTCAGTGAAACAATTGCGTGAACAATTGGAGGAACGTAATGGAACTAAAAAAAATACTCCAAGAACGATTGATTGGTGTTCTTTCGGACAATGGAGATGATCCAGAAACGTTTGAATTCATGTCGGCGGACGAAGTCATCATGAAGAAGATAGAAGAATCTTCTAAAAAAAGTGAAAAAAAAATGGAAGAAACTTCTAGAAAGATAGAAGAAACTTCTAGAGAAAGTGATGAGAAACTGGAGAAATTGGACAAAAAATTCGATGAAGTTTCTACGAAAACTGATGAGAAATTCGAGAAAGTCTCTGATATGATTAATGAAATTTCGAAAAAGAAAATAAAGCAGCTGAAATGTCTGATAACTAAGTGTGGCTCAGCAGTACAAGTACCAACTACTGATATGGATAAAACCGCAGTAAGTACAGATCAGGAAGTTAAAGAGGAATGGACAAGAGAAGATACAAAACATCATTTGAGATTCAAATTGCCTCCGTTTGATGGGAAGTCATATTAGTCCGTATACCTCATACAATTTGAAGCCATCGCCACGGCCAATAAATGGACTCAAGAAGAAAAAGCTGTTTCCTTGACTGCGGCTCTAAGAGGTGATGCTGCGGATATTTTGAGATCGATTCCTATGGGCCAGGAAAAATGTTATCAAACCTTGTTCAACCGACTTGAGAAACGCTATGGAGATGCCCATCTTCAACAGGTTTACAAAGCACAACTACGCAGCCGAATCCAACGTGCAAGTGAAAGCTTGCAGGAATTTGAAACAGACATTGCTCGAATGGTGCGTCTAGCCTACCCTGAAGCTTCAGATATCATCTTGGAAGAAATAGCGGTTGACATATTCGTCAATGGATTGAGAGAGAGCGAAATACAGAAAGCTCTACGATTGGCCAGACCGAAAGTATTGGATGAAGCACTTGCTATTGCTTTGGAGCATGAAACGGCCAATCACACTTCCAAAGGTCATCGAGTGAGAACCATTGGCGAGAAAAATGAAGAGAATGATCTGGAAGATATGGTTCGGAAAATTATCCAGAAGATGATGCCCAAGAAACGAGATCCCAAATGCTGGAATTGTGGCGAACTAGGTCATCTTCGTCGCAATTGCCAGAAACCCATACAGCAGTCGGAAAACTAAAACAGGTCGACATGAGGGGGCGATCGTCGACCTTGAGAATTAAAGCCCTTGTAGTTACCGTCAACGTAACATCTTCTGGTGGAGCCCATAGCCTGTATGTTGATGGTCGGATTGACGGAGAGAATGTATTGTTCTGGTGCAACAAGAACTATTGCACGACCGGAAACAGTGAGAGATCATTCCAGAATGTCGCCAGCAACAGCACACCTCAGAACGGTGAAAGGATAAAGTCTATGGCGAAGTTAATGTTCCTGTCTCCATTGGAAAGACCACTATCAAGCACAACATACTGGTCGCTGAGATTTCTGACCAGTTAATCTTGGGTATGGACGTTTTGAGGAAACTTGGAGCCGTATTAGACGTACACAGAGGAGTTCTGAAGGTCGAAGGTGAGGAACTTCCTTTTCATGAAGACAAAGAAGATGTAGTCCGCCTACTAACTACTAGTGATGTAACTATACCCGGCCATAGTGAGAAAATTCTAATGACCAGTCTCGAGGGATACTGTAGGAAAGGAAGTCTGAGGATGGTCGAAAAAGTGGGCAATAATGAGTTCTTGACTGCGAAAGCTCTAGTGAGGGTTGGAGATGTAATTCCTGTTAGAGTTATGAATGTGAAGGAAACTCCCATCGGGCTGAGCAGAAGAACTGTGGTAGGACAGTGTATTCCTGTTTCGTCGATCCGCTGTGTAACTACAACCGACAAACCACCGAAATCTAAGAACTCAAAGGAGCTTGTAGACACCGGCATTAATACTTGTCAAGATCTGGACAGAGAACAGACCCGTCGAGTAAGAGCCATGCTTGAAGAATTCCAAGAAATGTTTGCCATCGATGAAAATGACAAAGGAAGAACCAGCGTCGTGACCCATGAAATCAATACTGGGGATGCTCAGCCAATAAGACAGCAGCCGAGAAGACTTCCGGGAGGAGGCGGAAGAAATTGTTAAGGATATGGGCAAACAAGGAGTTATAGAACCATCGAATAGCCCGTGGGCCTCGCCAGTTATCCTTGTAAAGAAGAAGGATAGTTCAATACGTTTTTGTATTGACTATCGCCAACCCAATGCAGTTTCTAACAAGGACAGTTATCCCTTACCCAGAATTGATGACACTTTGGATACTCTTTCCGGGTCCCGTTGGTTTTATACCCTCGACTTGAAAAGTGGCTACTGGCTAGTGGGAATGGAGCCTGATGATCGGTAGAAAACAGCTTTCTCGATAGGATCGGGTCTTTGGCAATTCACGGTCATGCCGTTTGGGCTATGTAATGCTCCTGCCACATTTGAGAGACTGATGGAGGCAGTTTTGAGGGGGCTAACATGGCAGACGTGTTTAGTGAACCTGGATGACGTAATCGTAGTTGGCAGATCATTATCTGGACATGGTTTCTGTTCATATATTAACAAACCGACAAGAGTGACAGAAAATACGAGCAGTATTATTGATCATATATTTGTAAAGAAGTCAATCAACTTAGACAAAATACATCTTCATCCAGCTATTTTTCACTCATAAATCACAGACCATTATCCAATCTACATTGCCGTTACACAAGTGAGAGAAAAGCAAAGAATATCAAATATCGTTACAGATTTGGTTACGAATGTGAATTATTCTAAGTTGGATGCTCTTTTGAAAAATGTGGATTGAAGGGAAGTTTATGGAAGTAGAAACGTACAAATTTGTTACAATACATTCATAAATATTCTTAAAACTTATATAGAAATGTCATCTTACACTACCAGTTTTAAAAAGAAAGAATATAAAATTAAACCTTGGATCACAAAAGCTTTGATAACATCCATCAGACATAGGGATATGCTCAAAAAGAGACTATTGCATAGACATTCATTAGAACTAAATAGGGAGTACAAAAACTATAGAAATAAACTGAATAACTTATTGAAAAAAACAAAAAATGATTACTACAAAAATAAATTTAATTCTGTGAAAGGTGATAGCAAAAAAACATGGCAAATAATAAATGAAACTATAAACCGAAAACCTAGTCAACATTCTTCAACAAACTTAGCAATAACAAATAGTGACAACGTTGTCATTACAGACAATGAACAGAAATCTAACATTTTCAATGAATATTTCATTGAAGTAGGCCAAAAATTGCAAAATAATATTAATAAAGATCAGTTCAAACAACGACAAGAACTCTCGAATGACCCAACAGTAGTATCGACTATGGTGCTTGAACCCACAAATCAAATAGGGAAATTTTCGATAAGATTTTGAGAAACAGAATCGAAATAAAAAACTACGTTGAAGCAAGTGAAGCCCGTTTAATACTGAAGATCGAAGAGGTAAAAAATACAGCAGCTGAATTGGAAAGGGAAAATCAAAAACTCAAGGAAGAAGTGGAGTATCTGAGACGATCCCAGAATAAAAAAAATGTTGTAAATTTTGGTTTAAACAAAAAAAAGGGGAGATAAACCCACAGAATTTATGTGTCGCACTAAAAGAGTTAATCGACGTGGAATTACACGAAAGTGATTTTAGTGACTGCTACCCACTTGGAAGAGCGGTAAACTGTCCGATAAAAATATAATTTCTATCTACCCTTAAGAAAAAACTTGTTTTGGAGAACTGCAAGAAGCTGAAAGGGAAAAACATTTCCATCTCCCATGACCTAGCTGAGAAACAACGGAACGACAACAAAATACTCAGGAAACACCTATTCCTTGCCAAACAAGAGGAGAAATACGAGAACTGCTACATAAAAGGAAATAGGCTCTACGTGGATGGAACAGCATACGAAGTCAATGATCTACTGGACAGAGACTGCCAGGGGGAATCTCCCTCAGAGAAACCCAAGAGTGCGCCTGCTACGCCAACTTTGAATACCAGAATAATCACGACAGATAAGTTCGCAAGAGAAGTTGAGAAAGTGCCGGTTTCTACCAAAACTGGAGTTATAAAGAAATCGTCTTCAACTACGCCGATAGATCCTAAAAGACCGATGAAAACCCGCTCTACATCTACAACCACTAAATAGGTATATTCTATTTCCCCATTATTTCTCTCGTCCATTTCATTCCACACTCTCTTTTTTGTATGTCGTATTATCCTTAGAAAAATTAATTAACATGGAGCAATACATTCGTGATTTCGAGATTAAAGCAGTGCAAAGCTTCTCTTTACAAAACCACATTGAATTCAATGACGTTCTAAGTGTGAATCAAAATGTGAAAAATTTCAACATTATTCATAACAATATTTGGAGCATCAACAAAAATCTTGATGAATTCAAAATGTTCTTAGCCAGCATAAATTCAAGTATTGATTGCGTTGTATTAACGGAGACGTGGTTTATACTAACCCCCGAATTGTACAACATTAAAGGATATGACATGATCTATAACCACGGAAAATTAAATCAGAATGACGGGGTTGTGCTTTACATAAAATCGAACTTCAATTACTCTTACAAAATAATTGAAATAAATGACTGTAAAACCATCCAGCTCAGAGTCAACATGGAAAATAATACCAAACTTGTCAAAAATGCCACTTACCGATCACCTTCCACAGACGCAAACGAATTCAATCTATCCTTAAATGAATATTTGAGAACGAACGACCAAACCGATGCCACCTACTCTATCATTATTGGCGATATGAATATTGACATCCTAAGAAATGACGTACATTGCTGTGAATACTTGAACATCTTGAGCGAATATGGATATATATCAACAATTAATAATGAAACTAGAGTCCAGAACAATAACGGCACATGCATTGACCACATCTTCATCAAATCTAAACTGAATATAAAGGATCAAATTATGCGTCTCATTATGCAGACCAACATCACTGACTATAACACAATCGCACTTCAAATCTTACTTACACAAAACGTTCACAGAACCCCAAGAACATACCAGAAAAAATACATTGATATAAAAAACTAGGAGGTGTACTAGGAAATGAATCTTGGAATTCCGTTTACTCTACAACCAACCACAATGAATGCACATGCGGTTTCATTGATATCATTAGTCGGGCTATAAATGACTGTACGTCAGTCGAAATCTCCAAAAGAAAAGACACCAAAATCGCACCTTGGATAACTAAATCTCTCGTAAAATCTTCCAATACAAAAAATAGACTATTCAAAAATTCACAGAACAACTCTGAAAACTTAGAACTACAGGAACATGTTTACAAAACTTATTAAAAAGGCTGAACTAGAGTATTATCAAAATCAAATAAATAACCATGCATCGGATAGTAAAACACTGTGGAAAATAGTTCAGGATATAAGCAATCCAAAAAAAGGTAAAAAAATAATAACAACAATAAAGAATGACTCTGGGGAACTAATAACTGATAAAAAACAAATAGCTGATGAATTCAATAAAGTATATACACAAATCGGGAAAAAATGGCTATTAATATTCAAAAAAACCCAAATTATTTCCCTCCTAGAAACACCTTAATGAATTCATTTGTTCTCCTACCAACTGATGCGGAAGAAATTGAAAGTCTTATAGGAGGCCTAAAAAATAAAAAGAGTGCAGGCATGGATGATATTAACGCTGAAACTCTCAAGTCCATTAGTATACATATTAAGGAACCCCATCTCATATTTGATAAATTTATGCATAGAAAAAGGTACCTGGCCTAATGCTTTCAAAGAAGCTATAGTAGTTCCAATCCATAAAAAGAGGGAGGAGTCAGAAATAACCAACTACCGACCTATATCGCTGATAACGCATTTAACAAAAATTTTTGAAAAGGCAGTCAAAAAACGACTGACATCTTATATTTCCAAGTACAAATTGATATCTGATAAACAGTATGGATTCAGAGAAAAACTTTCCACTCAAGATGCACTACTGGCTTTCACTACTAAAATATCGTCAGCTTTAGATGAAAAAAAAAAACGTGCCTCTGCGTCTTCATGGATTTGTCTAAAGCATTCGACACTGTGAGTCATAGTCTACTTTTGCAGACACTGGAAGATATTGGCATACGAAACCAATGTCTCAAACTTTTTGAAAGTTACCTCACCGGTAGATTTCAGTGCGTGAGAGTGGATGGTGTGGACAGATAGAATATGGAGTACCGCAGGGGACCGTACTTGGTCCTCTCCTATTCAACATTTACATCAATGGGATGTTCTCTGTTGAAAGTAATGGAGAAATATTGGGATTTGCTGATGATACCGCAATATTTTATAAAGCAGATGATTGGGAACAACTGAAAAACATAGTACAGAGTGACTTACCCGCGATCAAAAATTGGCTCGAATACTACTTACTCACTGTGAACCTTGACAAAACGTTTTATCTACCATTTAGCTCCAATCGTTCCAACTCACCATCATTTGACTGTCTCACATTTTCCACAAACGGACAACATAATACAATTTTACCCCAACAAAAAGTTAAATACCTAGGCGTATTCATAGACTCCCACCTCAGATGGGATTCACATATCGACTATGTCTGCAACAAACTACGTTCGATCACATACAAATTTAAATATCTGAAAGATATACTTACATTTCAACAGCTCAAAATTCTGTATCATGCTTTGATTGAAAAGTCACTTGCGATATGGTATAGTAGGCTGGGGAGGGGCACTGAAGACTCATATGCGCCCTCTAGGAATATTACAGAAGAGGCTACTGAAACTGATTCTCTCTAAAGAATACAAATATTCCTCGGATCAACTCTTCAACGAGGCTAATGTTTTCGATCTTCGACAACTTTTTTATTATAATACAATCCTAACATACCATAAAAATCAAAACACTTTCATCTTGCCATCTCACTCCTACCCCACTCGTAAGAGGCATCTCCACAAGGTTCCCCAAACACAAAAATTGGTTGGGCAACGGTCCTATCGATACCTAGCTCCAAAAATGTATAACACTATACCCTTATACATACAAAGAATTGGTAACCTAATGCTGTTGAAGAAAGAATTCAAATCGTCTATTCGTAGTGAAACACAACAAATGAGTTGTTTTTGCCAATGACCTCATTTCAATAATTTTCCTCCATGCCTCCATCAACTAACAATAATTTTAACTATGTTCGAATATATTATGAATTTATTGGCCCATATACAAAATTCTATCTTTTACATTCAATACCTATTGCTCACAAAGAAAATATTCTTTGAACGTCTCCTTGAATATCATGGGAATAGTTGTTGAAGTTCACTTACTTAATCTTACTGAGGTCCAAATATAATTCACTGTTATCGTGTCCGCTTTCTCGGAGATATTTTAAATGGTTGGTTTAGGATTGTATGGTTACTGAATGAACATGTGTATATGTGTATATATTTATAGGTGTGTTTTGTCTTTCATACGTAGATATGTATTTAAATGTTTGAATGTACATGTATAAAATGTCAACCACTGTTTAGAAAATATTTTATCAACACAACTCTACTTCTTGTTCGTTATTTTATACTGTATCTATATATTTATATTTATTTATTTTAATTGTTGAATTTTTACATTTTCTTTTTCGAAACAAGTGCCATACACTAATCGAAATCTTTGATGTTTATTCCCATTTGTATTACTTTTCTGATCACAACTAGTGTCATTTATCTTCTGAATAAATATCATTATTATTATTATTATTATTATCTCCTATGCTGATTATACTACCTTGATTTTCACAGCAAAAACATGGGATGATATTTTTAATGATGCTAATAATGGAATAGAACAGGTCAAGAAATGGCTTGACCAAAACTTATTGAGCCTGAATGTTAATAAAACGAAATATATAGCATTTTCACTAACATCAAATGATCAACCAATAGGAAATAATACTATTTTAGTACACGATAATAATTTCCAAAATCAGCTAGCGTGCATTTGTCCTGAAGTAAAAAAAACAGATAACATAAAGTACTTAGGTATCATAATAGACCAACACTTGAGATGGGAAAAGTATACCTCCCTATTGACTCGTAGACTGAGGCTTCTAACTCGAAGAATGTATAATCTAAGAGATATCTTGAATAATAAAACACTTTATTTTTCTTTGTCTGAATCTGTACTACGGTATTGTATCGAAGCATGGGGAGGTCTCTTCCGAAATAACTTAATTCAACTCCATTCTATGCAAAACAAACTTATAAAAATAATATTTAAGAAAACAAAACTACATTCAACTGTACAGTTATATGAAGAACTAGAGCTATTTGATGTTAGAAGCTTGTATGCCTATCAGTGCCTAGAATAGATGTTCTATAATGCAAATCGATTCAAGCGGCCTGAGAAAGACATAAAAAAAATACTAGAGCAGTACAAAATCTCACTCTAAATACACCATTATTCAAAAAAAGACAGACACAAAGATATATCTTCTTTTTCGGACCCAAATTGTATAATCTCTTACCACATGAGATAAAGAAAATAACAAAATTTAATAATTACAAAAAACAAATCGAATCTTTCGTTCAAAAAAATACAACGCTAATCTACAATACAATGAATTGATTGATGTTCTTTCTTCTTTGTGCTCGCCAGATCTCACAAATATTTCACTTATCAATAATTGTACCATTCACAATGCTCCTTGCGGGTTGAAGACTAGCACAACACAAGCATACAGCATGCTTAGGTGCAGTCCTTTGATCCAAGAGGAACACTGAAAAATATAATCTATTATCAACGTTATATGTACTTTACTTTTCTGAATAAATTTTCTGAATTTTCTGATTTCGACGACCATTCCAAGAATCTGAAGGAAGTGTTTCAACGATTACGTGAAGCCAACTTGAAACTGAGCCCCAAGAAATGTCACATATTTCGGCGAGAAGTCAGATACTTAGGCCACATCGTATCTAGTGATGGTGTAACAGCCGATCCGGAGAAAATAGAAGCAATTCGAAGATGGCCAGTACCCAAGGATAAACATGAGATCAGAAGTTTCCTTGGCCTGTGTACGTATTACAGGCGTTTCGTCAAAGGATTTGCTCACATCGCTAAACCTTTAAAAAAGCTAACGGAGGAGGGCAGAGAATACTTCTGGGATGCAGAATGTCAAAGAGCTTTTGAACAGCTACAAGGAGCTCTTACCAATGCACCCATACTGAGTTATGCCAGAGAGACTGGAAAATTTGTTTTAGACACGGATGCAAGCAATACTGCTATAGGATCTGTCCTTTCTCAGCTCCAAGAGGGACAAGAAAAAGTAATTGCCTACGTTAGTAAAGTCTTGTCTAAATCAGGGAGGAACTACTGTGTTACCAGGAGAACTCCTAGGCGTAGTGAAGGCCTGCGAACATTTTCACAAATATTTGTATGGCCGAAAGTTCCTTCTTCGAACCGACCACGCAGCCTTGAAGTGGCTTCTGCAATTCCGTAATCCAGAGGGTCAAGTAGCAAGGTGGATAGAGCGGCTGCAGGAATATGATCATGACATCGAACACAGGGCAGGAAAAATCCATCAAAATGCTGACGCCCTATCAAAAAGACCATGCAGTGAGTATTGCAGCCATTGTTCGACGCTAGATGAACGACTTTGCCATATTCGAAGAACTACCATCACCAAGTGATAATTGGCAGCCTCAACAATTACGAGTCGCTCAAGAGAACGATCCGTTTCTGGAACGTGTTCTGGGTTGAAAGCTTCAAGAGGAAAGACCGTCCTGGCAAGATATTAGCGCATGTAGTCCAGAAGTTAAATC
The DNA here is from genome assembly GCA_037013635.1 of Plagiodera versicolora. Taxonomy (NCBI): domain Eukaryota; kingdom Metazoa; phylum Arthropoda; class Insecta; order Coleoptera; family Chrysomelidae; genus Plagiodera; species Plagiodera versicolora. The sequence continues at coordinate 611,483 of CM072991.1, read as the reverse complement.
GTTTTGGAGCCAATGGGATTGTCTGGTACTGAAAGATAATCTTCTGTACAGAAAATTTGAAAACGAAAATGGTACGGAGTCCAGGTTGCAACTGGTTGTACCTAGGAGTAAAGTGTCGGAGGTATTGCGCCAGTTACTCGATGGTGCTTCTGAAGGACACTTTGGAATTACGAAGACTTTACAGAAGGTTGAAGAGCGGTTCTATTGGGTGAACTGCGAGTTGTGTGCAACGGGCAATGGTCCAGTTGGCCAGAAGAGGGCGTCCATGAGACAATACAATGTTGGTAGTTCAATGGAGAGAGTAGCTATCGACATTGCTGGTCCATTTCCAGTTACAGATGCTGGAAATAAATACATCCTAGTGGCCATGGACTATTTCACGAAATGGACTGAAGCTTATGCGATCCCTAATCAAGAAGCTTCCACAGTTGCCGATGTTCTGGTCGAAGAATTCTTCAGCCGATTTGGTGTTCCTTTGGAGATCCACTCAGACCAAGGACGAAATTTTTAATCGGCTCTCTTACAAAAAATCTGTCAATTGATTGGTGCTGAGAAGACCAGAACAACACCCTTGCACCCTCAGTCGGATGGAATGGTTGTTTTTGATGGCCTACCGATCGGCTACCAACGAGACTACTGGCCAGACCCCTGCCTGCTTGATGTTTGGACGTGAAATCCGTTTGCCATGTGATCTGGAAGTCGGCTGTAAACCATCAGAAGAGAATGTGGCCGGTGAAGCTGAGGATGAACGACATCCACGACCTTGCCTGACGGAATATGCAGATAGCCAGTGATCGGATGAAGGAACACCATGATTCCCGAAGTAGGTGATCTTTTCTGGCTGTATAATCCACGACGACGTCGAGGCTTTTCTCCTAAGCTCTAAAGACAATGGAACTGGATCCTTAGGATCAATGGGATCAGTGGGATTAACGAAGTGAACAGGATTAATAAGATAAGTAGGATTGACGGGATGAATAGGATCAATGAGATGAACGAGATAAATGAAATGAACAGTTTCAATAAAATCAGTGGAATGAACAGAATGAACAGGATCCTTGGGATTGCTGAGATCAGTAGGACCAACGAAATCAACAGGATAAATGAGATCAGTGGGATTAACGAGATGAATAGGTAGATGAGTTTAGTGGGATTAACGAAACGAACAGGATCCTGAGGATCAATGGGATCAGTGGGATCGACGAAGTGAACAGAATCAATGAGATAAGTGGGATTAACGAGATGAACAGGATTAATGAGATGAGTGAGATTGACGAGATGAACAGGATTGATGATATAAGTGGAAAGAACAGAATGAACAGGATCCTTGGGATTAATGAGATCAGTAGGATCAACGGAATCAACAGGATCAATGGGATTAGAGGGATCGACGAGATGAACAGTATCCTTGAGATTAATGGAATCAGTTGGATCAACGGAATCAACAGGATCAATAAGATGAGTGGGATTAACGGGATGAACAGGATTGATGGAGCGATGTGATCAACGAAATGAAGAGGATTGATGAAATTAGTGGAATGAACGGGATGAACAGGATCCTTGAGATTAATGAGATGAGTAGGATCAACGGCATCAACAGGATTCACGAGATCCGTGGGATTGAAGGGACGAATAGGTAGATGAGATTGGTGGGTTGATCGGGATGAACAGGATCAATGGGATCAGTGGGATTAACGGGATGAACAGGAATGATGAGATGAACGGGACTAATGAGATAATTGGAATAGACAGGATGAACAAGATTCTTGAAATTAATGAGATCAGTTGGATAATAGAGATGAACAGGATCAATGAGATAAGTGGGATTGAAGGGATGAACAGGATTGATGATATGGGTGGAATGAATAGAATGAACAGGATCCTTGGGATTAATGAGATCAGTAGGATCAACGGAATCAACAGGATTGATGAGATTAATGGGCTTAACGGGATGCAATTAGTGGGTTGATCAGGATAAACAGGATTGATGAGATTAATGGGATTGTCAGGACGAACAGGATTCTTAGGATCAATGATATCAGTGGGATTAACGATATGAACAGGATTGATAAGATAAACAGGATCCAAGGTACTGAAGTGTTTTATAGGATTGACAATGTTCTCAGGATTAATGAAATGAGTTGGATTAACGGAATAGACAAGATTGAAGAGATTAGTGGTATCAACGGGATGAACAGAATTGATGAGATAAGTGGAATAAACGGCAAGAACAGGACCCTTGGGATCAATGGAATCAGTAGGATCAACAAAATGAACAGGATTGATGAGATTAGTATGATCAACGAAATGAACCGGAATAATGAGATGAGTGGAATGAACGAAATGAACAGTATTCTCGGAGTAGACGAGATCTGTTGATGATGATTGATGGGATGAACGGGATGAACAGGATCAATGTGATTGGTGGTATCAACGGGATGAACAGGATCCTTGAGATCAATGGAATCAGTAGGATCAATAAAATGAAAGGAATTGAAAAAATGAACAGAATCAATGAGATTGATGGGATTGACGGGAGGAACAGGATCAATGGGATAAGTGGTATTAACGGGATGAACAGGATTGATGAGGTTAGTGGAATTGACGAGACGAACAGGATCCAAGGAATTTGAGTGATTGATGGGATTACCACAATGATAAGGATTAATGAGATTGGTGAGATTGACAGAATAAACAAAATTGATAAAATGAGTGGAATTAACGGGATGAACAGGATCCTCAGGATCAGTGGGATTAATGAAGTGACTTAACTAGAATAGACGGGATTAATGAGATTGATAGGATGAACGTAATGAACAGGATGAATGAGATGAGTGGAATGAAAAGGATCCTTGAGATCAATGAGATCAGTGAAATTAACGAAATGAACAGGATTAATGAGATGAGTTGGCTTAACAAGATGAACAGGATTAATCATATGAGTGGAAAAAACAGCATGAACATTATCCTTGGGATCGATGAAATCAGTGGGATTAACAAAATGAACAGGATCAATGAGATGAGTGAGATTAACGAGATGAACAGGATTAATGGGATGAGTGGGATTAACGTGATGAACGGGATTGATGAGATTAGTGGAATTAACGGTATGAACAGGATCCAAGGAATTGAAATGTTTCATGGGATGAGTGGAATCAACGGAGTGAACGGGATTAATGAGATAAGAGAAATTAACGGAATGACTGAGATCGATGAGATTAGTGAAATTTACGGAATGAACAGGGTTAAGGGGTAAGGCCACTGTAACGGTCCAAAAAGAAAGGTTTTTTCACGAATTTTTTGCTTCCGAAATTGAAGGTAATTGAAAAAAAACTTTTAAGGGTGTTATTGGGCATACCTTAAACTTCATTTTCCAATTTTTTCACAGCAAAAAAAAAACTAAATGGCGGTTCTACAGCCATCTTCCCGGGGCATGTTTTTCTCGCAGGGCTACGCGGCACGCAGCACCACTGCTGCACTTTTGAATATAGAACAAAAAAAAAACATCGATCTAGAGGGTTATAGCTAGAGAATGGCGATCGGATTTTAAAAAGTATTAATTTTTGTGGATTTGGCGTGCGTTTGAAAACAAAGATTTTTTACGAAAAAACGGCTAGTTTTTTGTTAATAAAAAAACAATAAATAAAGTTATTGAAAATCCCGATCAACATTCTCAAGATAATGTTGATGTTCACATCTGGTAAAAATTTCAAGTAAAAAAATGAAAATTGTTCGAGTGATGCTGCGTGCCATTTTGAAAAACATTGTTTCGAGAAAAACGCGTTTAAAGTTTTACGACTAGTTTTTTATGGGAAAAAAATAAAAAAAGGAGGTAAAAATTATTGTACCGTTAGTCTGCAATTTCAGCACCATACATTTGTCCTTCGATTGCCAAATTTTTGTCTTCTTCGTCTTTCCTGGTCGATTTTTGGAGCGCGCGCGCACTTTTTGCCGCGTCGCTCAGAGATGCCTCGGCGTGCGTGATGCGTTTGGCGTTGGCTTCGATGCAGAAATTATATAATGAGGAAGTTTCCAATATTGAGATTTTATTTTTTTCCATAAAATATATGAAAAATTATTACACCCGTATTTTTTCTTTTTTTTGTGCGATCGAATTTGGCTCCTTCACCATTCTGATGACGTAACAAGTGAAAAACCGGGTTCACACAGGAACAAATTGAGATTTTGCGTGCGGAAGTACAGTGTTGCCCTGCTTCTAATTTATTCTAAATATCCGAAAAAACTGACCAGAATATCTTGGTAAAATATGTCGTGGATTTTGCAATACCAAATCATGGATTGTTTACCTTTCGTGATATAATATCATATATAGACCAGGGTAAAAGCCTTTAAAAATAATGAAAAGTGAAAAAAAATTATAATAGAATGAAACCCATTAGAAAAGGAGGAAAATATGATAAAAATCAAAGGAAAAATAAATTACGGGCGATCTGAGGTTGGGAAGGGGATGGGGGTGAGTTTTTAAGGGTATAAAACGGTTTTTCCCGATTCCCGGCAAAACTAAGAGTCTTATCGAAAAAAGTCAAATGGAAAAGTTGTAGATAATAAAAAGATCTAAAACTTTTCCATTCACACTTTTTTCACATAACCTCAAAATTTATGTGAAAAATTCAAAAAACCAAATTTTTTGTTTTTTATTTTTATCTTTCACAAAAATTTTTATTTTTCAACGAAATTTTGTGAAAACTAACCTTTTTATGTCCCAAATACGCTGTAATTTATTCAATTGAAAATATTTATTTTTTCACCTTATTTTGAATTAATATCGAAAAAACAGCCTAATTTTCAATCGAAAATTCACCCGTCAAAATATCAGCTTTTTTCAAAAAGTTGGTGTGGTTTCTGTTCGTTGGAATCTCTACTTTCCGATGGTGAAAAAAAAATATATGTTACTATGGTAAATCTTCTCAGAAAATGCAAACTGTTACATCCAGTTTCACAGCTGCAGCAAATTGTTTTGAGCAATATTTCCGGAATTAATTCTTTTTGTGTAAATTTGGGCATAATTCCACCTTGAAATTGCTTCCAGCCCCAATCTGTTGCTGTTAGTTCGTTACCCAACCAAGTTTGAAGCTGATAATATGCCCTGTAACAATGTTGTTCTGCTGCTCCTTCTGTAGGTGGGAGGTTTGCCAAAACGAAAGATGATTTAATTTTTGCGTTTTCTGAGAAGATTTACCATGGTAACATATATATTTTTTTACCATCGGAAAGTAGAGATTCCAACGAACAGAAACCACACCAACTTTTTGAAAGAAGCTGATATTTTGACGGGTGAATTTTCGATTGAAAATTAGGCTGTTTTTTTCGATATTAATTCAAAATATGGTGAAAAAATAAATATTTTTAATTGAATAAATTACAGCGTATTTGGGACATAAAAAGGTAAGTTTTCACAAAATTTCGTTAAAAAAAAAATTTTGTAAAAGATAAAAATAAAAAACCAAAAACTTGGTTTTTTGAATTTTTCACATAAATTTTGAGGTTATGTGAAAAAAGTTTGGATACAAAAGTTTTAGATCTTTTTATTATCTACTATTCCATTTGACTTTTTTCGATAGGACTCTTAGTTTTGCCGGGAATCGGGAAAAACCGTTTTTTACCCTTAAAAACTCACCCCCATCCCCTTCCCAACCTCAGATCGCCCGTAATTTATTTTTCCTTTCATTTTTATCATATTTCCCCTCCTTTTCTAATGGGTTTCATTCTATTATAATTTTTTTTGGTTTGAAAAATTATCGACCCTGGACTAATATGTCTTATGAAATATAACTAGCACTGTTTTTCCAAAAAATTTACAGTGGCCTTACTCCTTAAGGAGATGAACAGGATTGATGAGGTTAGTGAAATAAACGGGATAAACAGGATCCTTGGGATCGAAGAGATCAGTGGGGTTAAAGAAAAGAACAGGATTGATGAGATGAGTTCGATTGATGGAATGAACAGGATTGATGAGATCAACGAGATTAACGAATTGAACAGGATTGATGAGATGAGTGGAATAAACGGGATGAACAGGATCCTTGGGATCAATGATATCAGTAGGGTTAACGAAAATAACAGGATGAATAAGATGAGTGGGATTAATGGGTTGAACGAAATCCAAGGTATTGAACTGTTTTATGGGATTAACAATGTTTCCAGGATCAATGACATAAGTAGGATTAACGGGATGAACAGGATTGATGAGATAAACGGAATGAACGTGATGATCAGGATTAATGAGATAAGTGGAATTAACAGGATGAACAAGATCCTTGGAATCAATGAGATCAGTATGATCATAGGAATAAACAGGATTAATGAGATGAGTCCGATTAAGGGAATGAACAGGATTAATGAGATCAACAGGATTAACGGAATGAATAGGATTGATGAGGATTGAACAGGATCCTTGGGATCAATGAGATCAGTGAGTTTAACGAAATGAACAGAATTAATGAGATGAGTGAAATGAACGGATTGAACAGGATACTTGGGATCAATAAGATCAGTAGGATTAACAGAATCAACAGGATTGATGAAATTAGTGAGATTGACGGAATGAACTGGATCAAGGAGATAAGTAAGATAAAAGGGATGAACAGGATTGATGATATGAGTGGAATGAACAGAATGAACAGGATCCTTGGGATTAATGAGATCAGTAGGATCAACGGAATCAACAGGATCGATGGGATTAGTGGGATTGACGGGATGAATAGGAATATGTGATTAGTGGGATCAGCGGGACGAAAGGATCTCTAGGATCAATGGGATCAGTGAAATTAATGAAGTGAACAGGATTGATGAGATGAGTGGGAATAACGAGATGAACAGGATAAATGAGATGAGTGGAATTAACGGGACGAATAGAATCCTTGGGATCAATGAGATCAGTGGGATTAACAGAATCAACAGGATTAATGAGATGAGTGAGATTGACGAAATAAACTGGATTGAGGAGATGAACAGGATTGATGAGGTTAGTGGAATGAACGGGATTAGCAGAATCTTCAGGATCAGTGGGATAAACGAGTTGAATAGGATTAATAAGATGAGTGGGATCAACGGGATGAACAATATCCAAGGTATTGAAGTGTTTTATGGGAATGACAATGTTATCAGGATTAATGAGATGAGGGGGATTGGCGGGATGAACAGGATTAATGAGATAAGTGGAATAGACAGAATGAACAAGATCCTTGGAATCCATGAGATCAGTAGGATCATAGAAATGAACAGGATTATTGAGATAAGTGGAATCCACAGGATAAACAAGATCCTTGGGATTAATGAGATCAGTGGGATCAACGGAATCAACAGAATTAATGGGATCAGTGGGATCAACGAAGTGAACAGAATTAATAAGATGAGTGGGATTGACGGGATGAACAAAATCCAAGGTTGAAGTGTTTCATGGGATTGACAATGTTATCGGGATTAACGGGATGAACAGGATTAACAAGATCCTTGGAATAAATGAGATCAGTAAGATCATAGAAATGAACAGGATTAGTGAGATGTGTGAGATAAAAGAGATGAACAGGATAAATGATATGAGTGGAAAGAACAGGATCCTTGGGATCAATGAGATAAGTAGGATCAACGGATTCAACAGGATCAATGGGATTAATGGAATAAATGAAGTGGACAGGATCGATGAGATGGGTGGGATTAACGAGATGAGCAGGATAAATGAGATGAGTGGAATAAACGTGAATCCTTAGGATCATCATCATCATCATAATTTATTAATCCTTGAGATAATATAAAATTACATAGGACAGGTCACTAAAAATTCGGCGATACAAAAAATATATAGCAGTATAAGGTAAAAAAACAAAATAAATAGAAAAGTCAGTATCAAAGTGAGCCATTCCCAAAAAACTCATCGACATAGTAGAAGGCATCGTCTAACAATAACTCCTCGAGACTTTTTCGAAATAAATGTACATTCATAATCTTGAGGGACTCAGGAAGCCAGTTGTAAACACGTATACCCCTGCTGACCGGCCCATCAAGACCCAAAGTAAGTCTACTGCTTGGTATATGAAGGCCACAAGATTGCCTCGTTTGGTAGGAGTGGGATCCATGATTTTTCTTAAACCTAGAATTATTAGAATGTATGTAGCAAGCAACCTCTAGGATATACAAGCTTGGAATTGTCAGTATTCTACAATCAATAAAATGAGGTTTACAAGGCGCAGATCTACCCATACCAAGCATAGCCCGCATAGGGTAAAACGCTAGTAATTGACCGTCAGCCAGTGTTTGACCATTTTCGTGTAAAAATGAAAAAAATAAGAATCCTAGGAATATTACAACAAATATAAAACTATCTATGAATAGCCTCAAGTCTTTTTTCCACCTCCCACTATGCAGAACTTCCGCTTATAATAACATTCCCGCGTTCTTGTTGTTTTGTTCAGCTCTAACCGCAGGCTGCGCACATTGTCTTAAGAAGTGTAATTTTTGAGTTAAGAAGTTCGCCCAAACGATATTATTCAAGCGTATTTGCATATTTTGAATTTCTCTTTGTTGGTGGGTATTCTAATAAATGTTTTCTTTTGTTTATATCGAAAAAGTACGGGTTTAATTCATTTTTTTGCCAAAATACAGCTGGTCAAAGACCGATAGCTCTAAATTTAAATAAAAATTTGTGTTTGACCGATCGGTCAAATACTAGAGAAATTATGAGTTTTATAATCTCACAATTATTGGAAATGGATCTAATAATAGAATAAAGTTTGATACATTTTTTGAAAAGTTATATATTCCTCTTTAAATGGTTCAGTATTTGACCAAACTTTTAAGCTGTATAAATAAGATACAAGCAGTTTGAGTATGGGGTCAATAACTGGTTCGTTTTTTGGTCATTTACTGGGCACAAACAGGTCAAAAGCTGAGTTTTTCTGCATGTTTCAAATTTTATAAATATTTTAGCTCAATATAAATTTGAATGGACCTGTTCTTTTCTTTTCTATTTTATTAAACATCCTTTATAACGATAAAAGTAATTGACCCCAATTAAGTAGGAATATTCGCTGTGAAATATAAATAATGAATGTTCGGTCAAACACTAGCCCCTATAGTGGTCATTTACTAATAAATTGAAAATATCTGTGAAAAATTTAGGAAATCTGAATCTGGATTCTTTTTTTTTAGTGCCATTAGGTATGTCAACGAAGCCTAAATTTAAATATAGTGAAGATGATCTTCGAAAGGCTCTCGATGCAAGGAGTAGGGGTTTAAGGTTTAGAAACCTTACGGGAAAAACGACACATTTTTCAAAAAATATATCAATTGAAATTGATAACAAGATTTGTTCAGATCCTCAGGATGTAGCTGATAGTTTTAATCGTTTCTTCATTCAATCTCCTCGTGATATTATAAGTAGAATAAATAATGCAAATATAATATCAGAAAGAAAAATGCCCTCTCCTAGCATCGAGAGGAGTGTTTTTCTTCAGCATGTATATGAAGAAGAGATAGAGCATGTGATAAAACATAAATTGAAAAATAAACATTCCTCTGGCCCAGATGGTATATCTGCATATGTTATAAAACGTATTTCCACTCAAATCACAAGGCCTCTATGTCATATCATAAATAGGTCTTTTCGAGATGGAATTTTTCCAAGCAGACTGAAAATGTCACTTATAACACCTCTCTTCAAAAAAAGGCACTCATCATAATATGGAAAATTACAGACCAGTATCTCAGCCTCCTGTAATATCAAAAATTTTTGAATATATAATGCTGAATTCTTTGATGGGATTCCTAATAAAGAATAATATATTCAACCGAAACCAACATGGATTCCATGAAGGTCGGTCAACGATGACTGCTGTGTATTCTCTTTATGAAAAAATTTTGGAAGGTGTGGAAGCGAGTGAGATTACTACCGCTGTATTTTGTGATATGAGTCGAGCTTTTGACTGCGTGCAACATGAGCTTTTATTGCAAAAACTATATAATTTTGGAGTTAGAGGAAAGGCTCATGAGTGGTTCGAGTCGTATCTTCGAAATCGTACTCAGAGTGTCAAAATAAATCATAGAGTACGAAATGTTCAAAATCATTTCGTATCGAAAATTATGCCCAATGAAATTGGAGTACCCCAGGGCTCTGTTCTGGGTCCGGTTTTGTTTGTGCTCTATATTAATGAGTTACCTATAATTTCACCAAAAGCCTACTCTTGTTTGTATGCTGACGACACAACGCTTTTGTTTCGTGAAAGAAATGAGTGTATTCTACAGGATACGATCAACTCCACTCTCCAGAGTCTTGGTTACTGGTTATCCAGCCATTCTTTGTACCTTAATCCGTACAAAACACAATATATGTCTTTTCAAAATCGTCATCGTAATAGTACCACCGAAATAGATATAAATATAAATTATAAATCAGTAGAACAATCAAACTGTGTAAAATTTTTGGGAATAGATTTTGACTCTAGTCTCTCGTTCACCAATCATTGTGTAAATCTGATGAGGGATCTGAATAGCAAGTGTTATCAAATTAGAGTTTTGAGAAATGTTCTGGATAAACAAGCATTACTTTTATTTTATTATGGTCAAATTCAGTCAAGATTGATATACGGTATTTTAATTTGGGGTAACTCGTCTTCTATGAAAGATATTTTTATAACACAGAAAAGAATATTGCGAAACATTGCTAGTGTATCAACAAGAATTTCCTGTCGAGGACTATTCAGGAGGTATAATATTCTTACGGTTTATGGTTTATTTATCGTTGAACTATTGATGTATATACACAGAAATCGAGACATGTTCATGAAAAATGAGTCAGTACATCATTACAACACAAGAATAAAAAACGATCTACATATTCCAAGACATCGTACATCATTGTACCAAAAATCATACCAGATGGTGGGCCTTAGACTGTATAATGTATTGCCTGATGAATATAAAAGATTCACCAAGTTACACCATTTCAAAAATAATATCAAGGAGCTTATGTTGAATATAAGTCCTTACAATATAGATGAGTTCACTAATTATTTTTAATATAGTCGTTTTTGTTGTGTCCTCAAATTTTTGAATTTTCTTAAGCGAGCAGTATGTATGTATTGTATGCAATTGAATTGTGGAAAGAAGTTTATTGTCATTATATTATTATATGTGTGTGTATATATAAGTATATTATATGTTTTTGTTTGTATATTATGTTGAATTTATGAAAGTGACAAATTTGTATATTTTTAATTATAAGTTTTTTTTTATGACTTGTCCCATAACTTGTGAAAGTTCTCTTAAATGGACCAATAAAGATCTATCTATCTATCTACTTGGTTTAAGGGATCTTTGTCACGACATCTAGAGTATCCATTCGATTGTCTGAAAATCTAACTGCATCCAGAGCTCGTGTCACAGAATCCTCGTTGGAACGTTGGTTTGCAGAAGTTAAATCCTATTTGGTCACTAACAATTTATTGCATATATTGAATGATCCTAGAAGAGTTTTTAACTGCGACGAAAGCGCTTTTTTTTAACCCAAAAGAGGACAAAGTTCTTGCGAAAAATGGTGAACGAAATATATATAATTTTATTGGAAATGATGAAAAACAAATGTCTTACAGCATTGGTTACATGTAATGCTGCGGGAGAAATTGCTCCTCCTATGGTAGTCTATGCCTATATACGGTTGCCTAAAAAAATTGTCGATAAAGTTGCCGAAGAGTGGGGAATAGGCAGAACGGATAGTGGTTGGATGACAGGGCCATCTTTTTTCGAATACATCGCAAATATTTTTTATAAATGGGTGGTTAATTCAAAAAATATAGAATTGCCCATCATTTTATTTGTAGCCGGCCATGTGTCACATCTTACACTAACCCTAAGCCAATTTTGCAGTAAGAATCAAATCATTTTGGTATGCCTGCATCCAAATGCCACACATATTTTACAGCCGCTAGATGTTGGCTTTTTTCGTCCATTAAAATCCAAATGGAAACAAGCAGTCCATAGATGGAGGACACAAAATATGGGTGAAAAGTTAAGCCAAGAAAATTTTGCTCCTGTTTTAAAAAATGCCCTTGACAATGTTGATAATAAAGAAACAACACTTTTAAATTCCTTTAGAGCTTGTGGATTGTGCCCTTTTAACGAGGACAACATTAATTTTGAAGAATATTTTAAAGAAGAAATCGAAGTTCTCCCTATGAAAAATAATTCACTAAAAAACAAGGCCTTTGTTCTTATAAAATTTCTAGAAAAGGAGATGGGACCGGATAAGCTGGAGCGTTTTCAGTCAAGCGGAGATGTTTGGGAAGGACGCATAGAAGATACAAGTTTATTTCATCTCTGGATAGGTTTGAAATTAAAATGTCAGGACTTCTCGGTAGAAAACGAACAACATATTCAAGAAGCTGACAATCAACAAAATAAACAAAATAATAATCATGAAGAAATCGTAACGGTTATGGTGCACCAAGAAGATGAGCCCGATTCTAATGAAGTAACTCCCCGTCAAGCGCCCGATATAGCTTCGATTAGTAATTTATCGGCATTGTCTTCTGGTATTGATACATTCATTAATGCAGAGTTAGATAATTTTAACGATTCACCACAAATTCTGAACATTGATTTACTAGAAAAATCTGATATGGTAATACCTCTAGATGAAGATGAATATCAAGCTCTTGTCCAAAAATCCCAAGAAAAAAAAAAACGCTGAAGTCAGTTGAAACAATCCAAATAATGGAAGATGATAATTTAAAAAAGGATAACATTAAGGCTTTTGAATACGAGTTTCAAGAAAACACACCACCGAACCCGACAGAGCATAACCAAGGGATAGAAGAAAACCCGCTAAAGTCGTTTGAGAATATCCAAATAATGGAAGTTGAGAATTTAGAAAAGGATAAAATTGAGGCTTTCGAATACAAGTTTCCAGAAAATACACCACCAAACCCGACAGAGCATAACCGAGAAAAAACATTAATGAGTGAAACAAAAGAAAACATTCCAACACCTTTTGAAAAAGTATTGTTTTGGCCTGATAAAAGTAAAATAATATCTGTCAAACGAAAGCTTAAAGAAAAAAATCCTACCGTAGCATCATCCCTGGAATGGCAAAATTACCACCGAAGGAGGGAAGAAACAAAAGAATTACAAGAAAAGGCAGAGGAAGACAGGAAACAAAGAAGAATTAAAAAAGTTATCTCGAAGCCAGAAACTACAAGAACATCAAAACAAGAATTGAAATCAGATAGTATTGTGGACGTAGGAGATTACTGCATTGTGAACTATAATGGTTCTCAGTTTCCTGGCGAAGTTTTAGAAAGAAAGCCAAGGGAAATAAAAGTTAGGGCTATGACACCCAGCGGAAAAAACTGGAAATGGCCAGAGCGTGACGATGTTTTGTGGTATGAATTCAAAAACCAAAACCAATTAATAAGCGAGGAATTTATGAAATATGTGATATTAATTAAGTAAACATATTTTCTAGCTATATTTCAAATTATTTGAGCTGTTTTTCTTTAATTTTTCATTTATTTGGTGTCCAAAGACAATTGTTAATCAAGTTCATCTGTTATTTTATTTTTCTTGCAATTTTAGCCAAAGAATAATTTTAACCAAAGAAATTGTTTTATGTTTGTTTAAAAAAGGGTTTGTGTGTTATTTTCTGTATGTATTTTTAGAAAGTGAAAAGTTTTTCGAAATTTTATTGTCCATCATTTAAAATATATTTTCTTTCATTACCAACTTGGAACTCTCAAAAGGTACAAATAAAACATTTTTCTCATCAAAATGATACGAAAAAATAATAAATTTACCTAAAATTTATTTTTTCAAAACGGTCAAACACTTACAGTTTTAAGGTCAAACATTAGATAATTTCGGTCAACTAATATAATCAAAGTGGTCAAAGACTAGATGATAAATACTGTTTTCTCTTTTATTTAAAAAAAAACCTATTCTTTGATGATTTATTCAATATATGGAATGAGTAACTTTTAAATGAATAACATGTATGTTTCATCATATTTTTGATTATTTTATTCAAATGTATAATTATTTACAAGAAAATTAATGTGGCTCGGTCAAACACTGGCATTAAAAAATACTTAACCGGTCAATTACTGGCGTTTTACCCTAGTTTTATAAAATGAAGAAGGTTCGATGTGGGAGATAATACTAGGTTACCAGTGAGGACTCTACGAATTCTGATGAGAGTCACGAACTGAAAGTTTTGATGAATTATATTTGAAATTATTGTAACAATGGAATATAAGAATTGAAGATTCTGGAGAATGAGTACGAAAAAATCATCGAACAAAAGTTGTAGAGCTTTCTTTCCTGCGTACTTTGAAATTAAGTTCGTTCGATTTGGATGCACGAGTGATTCTCCGGTCATTTGAGCCGTCTAACTGCAAACCCCGCCAAGTGCACAAAAAATAAAAATTGAGATGGCGCTGTCATTCGATGAAGAATATTAATATCTTCATTCTGATAAAACATTATTGCTCAAAACCCGCCAGTTGAAGTATTATCGCGCATCTACAAATCAGTTTACTTTCAATCCATCGCCAACTGCGGACTTGTTTATGTGCAAAAACCTCCAAGTGCGTATGACTAATAGAAAAGCCATATTTCTGTTTTGGTGTACAGCTCCGGCATTTCAATTTTTCCTTGTCGTTATAAAGCATACTGGTGTGAAAAGTAATAGTGATTAGTGTTGTTTATTAAAATATTCTGTGAATGATTCAATTATGAGTAAAATTAAGGTTACAAAAACTCTTCCAGAGCATAGTCGAAAAAGGGTAGTGCAATCAAATAAACATAAACGCACAATTTCTAAGCAAAACAGGTGAGTTTTCTGTAGTTTTTACGAGACAAACAATACTGATTTTTTTCTTTCGTAGATATTCTGCAAAGTCTTTACCTAAATATCCTACCTGCAGTCATAAAGAGGGAACTATCAAATGCAGAACTTTATCTATGATGGACATTAAATGGTTCCATGAATAATTTTACAACAACAACAAAGATGAAGTAGCACAAGACACGTTAATTTACAAGTGCTGTTATGCACTAAAGCCAAAAAGGTCACGTTTGGCAATAAACGCAAGAGGTAAAAAAAGTGTCTCTATACTGTATCATGTTGTAAAAAACAAACAACTGGTTCGGGTCTGTAGAAATGCTTTTCTTGGAATATTGAACTTAAAAAAAGATAGAGTTCAAAGGATTGTTAAAAATGCGAAAATGTTCCGAAGGAAGATAGAGGTGGCGATAGAGTTGGCTTAAAGAATGAAAAAAAGAAGCGCGCGATATCCCATTACATAGAAAGTTTAAAATGTACGGAGTCTCATTATTGCAGAAGTCGCACCAATGCCAGAATTTACCCAAGTTGTACTCTGAATATCAGAAAACTGTATAAACTATACAATACATCTGCAGAAGATCATCTCAAAATTAAGGAGTCCTATTTTAGAAAATTCGTGAACAGGAACCTTGGATTTGGAACTCCAAAGACTGATGTTTGCTCTGTTTGTTTAAACTTCAAAGAAGAAATCAAAAAAGAGAAAGATGAAACTTCGAGAACCAACTTAATAACAAAACAAAGAGTTCATAAACTGAAAGCCAATGCTTTTTTTTCAATGCTCAAGGAAGAAAAAGATAATGTTATAAATTATTCCTTTGATTGCCAGAAAAATTTGGCGTTACCCCGACTCCCAGATTCCTCGGCATATTTTTCTCAACAATATAATCTGTATAATTTTACTATCGTGAAAGGTTCATGTATCTGTGAACCCAGAGAATACCACAGCATTATAGAACAACACTCAACACTGAGAGTTTTGGGAAAAGACTGGCATGCCTATGATTGGAAAGCGGCTACTCAGGATATTATCAAACTGCCAGGAAACTGGCATTTTCAATTCAATCCATCAAAAAGATTTTTGCTAACAAGAGGCAATCAGGATCTAGCTTTAATTCAAGGAGAAGCACACTATCGCACCAATGTGGGAATGGCTAGAAGTGTTTGCAATAAAGGCAAAAGAATTTTGTCTATTGCACCGAATAAACTAGTGCCTGGACGTACTGTTGATAACGAGAAAAAAAAATCCATTGACAATTTATTAATCAAGCATTTTGGACCTGATTGGAAATCTTTGCAAAATCTGAAATTTTATAAGGATGCAATGAAGAACCAGAACGTTCAAGATTCACCCAGCTCTTCTACAATGACAGAAGAATTCACCTGCGACCAAAACCCTGAAGATGACACAAGATTTGTTTAATTAATTTTTGTTGGTGTTTATTCCTGGTATCGAAGAAAAAATTATTTTAATTTATGTGTTTGTTTGATTTAAGAACGATCAAGCTTGTTTATCTATTTGTTTTGCTTAAGAATATTGAGTTAATTTTGATTGTACTTGTACCTACTTGTCTGAATAAAGTTTATGAAAGATTAACCAAAAGTTGACACTCTTCAATAAAATTTATTCGAAACACTCAATTTTGGCTGCAAAACCCGCCATTTTTCACGTTAATTTTCAAACTCCGCCAAGTGCATTTTATATTTCCCATTTTACTGTGCTATATTCCTCCTTGTTATATAAGATGAAAGATGGTGTTTAAGAAACAGTATCTACATCCACTAAATAAAAAAGTATATTCATTTTATCGATAGTATCAAGAAAAACAGTTTTTCGTGTTTTTCTTGAAACTACATAGTTTGCACTTGGCGGGGTTTGCATTTAGACGGCTCATTTTAGACAATTGAAATAAAGAAAATTCTGACAGAGCCAAATCTTCGTAGAGACCTTAGGTTTACCACAAGGAATAAAGTGTCAAAAGTCCACATCAGTCCCATGTGAGCTTATGGACTTATTCGGGGCCCAAGGTAAAAATTTTAGGTTTTTTGAATTTTCCTCGAAAACGGTGAGTTTTATCGAAAAAGTAACTCAGAGCAAAGTTGTAGATCTTGAAATTCTCTATAAAAATGGTTTCAATGATTTTTTCTCTAAGGCCCACTATTTCCCAGATATTGGTAAACCTAATGTCTCTACGAAGATTTGGCTCTGTTGGAATTTTCCTTATTTGATCACTATATTTTTGTCTAAAATGACCGGACTATCATTTTCTGCGGGCCCGAAAAGACGCGTGTAGGAAAAGTGCGAGGGCCGACGACACGAGGAGTGGGACAAGGCGCGATGACGGCGGCACCGTCTCACCCTTTGTCGTCGAGCCGACTGACCGACAAAGTGGACTTTTGTTTTCGATTTCTTCGAAATAATAATTATTTATATACGAGTTTGGAGCGCGCTTTCTTCCTTCACACCCTTCGTCGGATCTTAGAATCAGACGGGATAAGTAAATGAAATCGTTGCGTTATTTATTTGATTACATTGCACAAGTTTATAATTGAAACTTTTGTCTGAAGATTTTTTCGTATAGTGAATAGTTTTCGCGTAAAAGCCCAAAACCCAGCAATGAGGGGCTGTTTTCGCGATTTTAAAATTTGTTTATAACGTCTTCACAAACAATATATCAAAAAGTTAACCTTAATTGCGACAATGCGATCTTTTCGAAATTTTATTGGACTACAAGTAATTCAGGTCAAGCAATAATCATACGTTCAATGCTGACCAAATTGAGCTCTAATAGATCTAGAAAAAATGTTTCCTCTTCTTTCTTTATAATTCAAATGAATAGCGTGACGGCCAAATTAGCAGTAAAAAGAGCTAACTTCTTTGCTGTGGATGCAAAGATGGTAGCTCCATCTGGTGATTGATTACAAAAGCATGATGAAATATATTTCGAAATTTCAACATTGACGTGCACATCTTATTGTAACTTATCTCTGGTTTAAAGTAATCACAATGGAAAAATATGATGGAAGAAATACACGTCCCATAAAGGTTATATTGGAATCTAGTGATGCAGTAGTAAATATACTAATAAACCGTAAAAAATCAATGATGATATTCCTTCTGTTAGAATATTTGCAGATCAAACGATTGCACAAAGAGAGAAAATTAAAAATAAAGCTGAATATCATCATGGCTGCAGGTGATAATTCTAAAATTATAAAATATCTGAACGGAATTCCAAAAATAGTTAATGAATACAATGCAAAAAACTGAATTATAGAACAGACGAAAGGAAATATACACCTATTGAGTTCAAAGTAGATATTGTTTATTTAAATATAGAAAGTCTATCAGCTCACAAAATTTAATTGATGGCTGACATCGTTTGTTACCATCCTGCCATTATTTTACTTAGTGAAGCTCGAAATACAAGAGGAATAAACAACCATGAACTTGAAATATCAAACCATTCACTCATAAGATGCGATTCCAACTCAAGACACACAGGAGATGTAATTATTTACATCAAAAAGGATATCAAATTCACAAACGTAAAAACCTATGTGCAAAATAGAAATTGTTGGTGTAAATTTATATCCGTGAATTGGGCAGAACTGAATGGACATTAGGGAGTAAATATCATCACCCAGCGGAAGTCATGCAGCTTTTCTCGATCAAATGGAGATAATATGTGAAGAAGTATTTTGCAGGTATCCTCGAGGGATTTTGGTCGGTGATTTTAATTGAGACTTCTTGACTAATAAATTTTATGTGAAAAAAATCAAAGATCTTTTCAATGCTTATGGTATACGTCAAAATGTGCAAACATATACTAAAATAACTAACACAAGTAAAAGTTTAATAGACTATGTATTGACAAATCAGGACAATCTGAAAGTTGAGGTATTGGATGAGCCCACGATCACTGATCACTCCATGAAAGCTATTAAGTGTTTTCAAAATGTAAGACCTGCTACAGCAGGGAGATGCACTGAAGTGTTCAGAAGGTTAACCGATGAAAACCTTCATACCATTAATTTAAATTTGATTGATAGTCAATGCCTGCTGAATAGTATAGATGTTGACGATATTTACAACAATATTAAGGATATTTTATGCAATACTGTCGATAAGATCGCACCCATGAAAGCAATAAAATATAATGTGAACGGCCTACCTTGGTATGATGATGATATGGAAAAATTATGCAGAAAAGAGATGTTGCATATAGAATCTTCAGAGGTTCCTCTAATACAAGCAACTGGGGAAATTATAAACAAAAGCGTAATGCTGTTGTTAATTTGATAAAAAAAAAGAGAAAAAATCGTTAATATTATAATCAAATTGACAGGAATATACATAATCCACGTTTAATGTGAAAAACGCTAATAAAATTATAAACCCTGAACAAATAATAATAATACTTTCTGCAATGGTGTACAAATCGAGGAAAATGGCCAGATTCTTTGTATAAAAGATAAAGGAGAGCTTTCCGATCATTTCAATGAGTTCTTTGTAGATAGTATTAATGATATGGTGTCGAGTATTAAGGATATTGAATTTTCTTGTAATATTCAGTGGAGTAAAAAAAAACAGTTATTTTAAATTAGTAACTATAAATGAATTGGGTATAATTATGAAAAATTTGAAAAATAAAGGGAGTCAAATTTATGAACTAAATAGTAGAGTTGTTAAAAACAGCTTTGATGTTATTGGGCATGTGTGGTGCCACTTCGTGAATGTATCATTGGAAAGTGGCAGATTTCCCGAGGAATTAAAAACCAGCACTGTTTCACCTATTGAAAAAGCGTATAGTAAAAGCGGTCAGTTTAGACCAATCAACTCTTTGTCATCTGAAGAAAAGTTATTGGAGTCAGTAGTTTATCAGATTGTTATTCAATATCCAATTGTACCCAGCATTTTCAAAAAGAAAACAATAACTCGAAAACGGTTATAATTAGGTACATGGTACCTTCCATGAAATCGTATTATTTTTCCCCGATCTATCCAAAACTGTAACAAAATACCGGTTGTTCCATTTAAAAAAACGCAACTTTGATATGTCACACTTTTTTGAGCCACCCTGTATACTCCAAAATAATTTCCATTTGTAGACTCAATGAATATACAGATAATGAAAAGAAGAAATTTTCGAAATATTCAATGGTTTGGATTACAGACTAACGAACAAATTCATTCCATCAATACAAGACAGAAAAGTGACTTACATGTGCCATTTTCGAGGCCTAATCTTTTATATTGATCACCCACTATGAATGGGCAATTGTATAATAAACTTCCAACCGGAATTAAAACATGTGAAACATTGAAAGAATCCAAACAATATCTTAAGAAATACCTGCTGAAGAGTAGACTTAACTCTTTGGGAGAATTCAAAAGTGTTAGATTCAGTTTTAGTTTTTAGTATCGTTCTTTGACAAATTCTATACATATTTCTGCATGTCACGAAGAAAATAAAGTATTATTATTATTGTTATAATTTTTTTTTATATATAAAATTAGCTGATAGATTCAGCCAGTAGATAAAAAATGAGTCCTACAACTTACAAGATAATATAAAATAATTGTTACCAAACTAAGGTATCTGCGAAATACTCGTCAAATGCATAATACGCTTTTTCAATAAGCAAGTTTTTCAAATTAATTTTCAGATTTCTACTGAGCTGCGTTTTTAGTGATTCAGGTAATTTGTTATTCCGTGCGAATTTGCTAGATATATCGATTAGGCTGATTGACATGAAAAAATTCTAATCAGGTACACAGGGTGTTGCATTTTTACGTAATAGCAAGACAAATATTTTGAACTCAAATGAGATAACCAGTTCATTTCTTTGCCATTAAGGGGGTATTCTGGTCTAGAGCCCATTTTTGGGTATTTTTCAAACTAGGATAAAAAAAAATAAGAACATTTTCACTATCCATTTTTTATATAATATTTATTGATTCTTAAAGTATATAAAAAAAAATTTTAAAAAAAGTCAAAAATTCATCCAGTGACAGGTCGGTGAAGTGGGGGTTGTTAGTCAAACAGTGCTCCCTGGTTGACATAATTCCAACCCTTGTAGTCATCAAAATCGAACAAACAAAAAAAATTCTTAATTAGTAAAGATGTCGCTACATTTCGAACTACGGCTGAAAAAAAAAATCACAAAATGGTGTCTACTTGAAAAAAAAAACATTTTTTTACCCCTGTTGTTCGACCTTTACGAATTTTTTAAAAATACTTCAAACTAAAATTTTTTAAAATCCCTAGCTCCAGTGATAAAGAGATGTATGAAGAAGATTATCACAAATTTCAAAGAAATCGGTCAGATAGAACTTGAGATATCATGTCAACCACCTCAACAAAAGGAATTTGAGAAAAACGCGTTTGAAGTTTAAGAAAGATTTCCAGTTAAATAACTCAGATAATTATGTTTAATACTCACTTTGGATTAATCGGCGAACCCATATCCATACATTGGACCGTACTGGTAGTCAGGTATATATAAAAACTTAATTAAAAGGGTAACTACGAGCTCAAGTCGGATACAAAAGAATTCCTGGAAAACATCTGCCATTCATTGTGTGATGACTCCGCTCGGCCGGTTTAAGTGCCGCGTCACAAAATCCACTGTATCTCTCAAAATAATTCGAATTTTGAAAAATCCTTTTGAGATCATATTTTTGAAAGTCTAAGCTCTGAAAATATGCAAAAAAATTGATTTCTTCAATTTTCTAGACCAGAATACCCCCTTAAATTGGTCTCTTCGTTCCCTATTCAGCACTGAATTTTCTTCCAACTACAATGCGTCGGTACCAAGTTATTATTAACAATTAATTATTTCGACAAAATGAGAAGTGAGGCAGGCTCTGACTAAAATAACTGTAATTAAGCTGTTTCTTCAAAGATATGAATTTTGCCTGGTGAAGTGACGTAGAAAATATCAAAGTAGCCGGTATTGTTCTGATCAGCATGTATATTCATACAGTTGGAGATAGGTATGAGACATTGTATATGAATTATGTCTAGAATTTTCTGAAGAATCCAAAAACTAATAACATACAAATGATTGTATTTCAAATAAAAAAGTTGATATCGGCCACTGTCACATGACACACCCTATATAATTATTTTTTTTCTTTAAATGCGCATCTAGGAATAAAAATCGACGTTTCCCAGCGTCTTTCCCAACACGCTCTCATTTATTCGTTATCGAATTTATGCCATTTGGCTGTTCCACTGTAAAGATCGCGATAGCCAATGATGTGACTAATACACGTACCGTGTCCGTGAATTTTTTCATGAATGGTTTTTTCAAATAATGAATTAATAATGAAGGAATGAATTCATCACATGAAAAAATTGTTTTTCCGAAAGAGGATTATTCGATGAGTATATAGATGTGACCACAGAGATCATTGAATAATCTATATCAATCAAATATTAGACTTTTGTTATAAGTAGATCCATATGTACTGATAATGTTTTCAAATATTGACCGACTTGTTCAGGGTATGTTCAAATTCAATGATGGTTGTTCTCCTAGTCCATGTTCTTGAAATTATTGATATCGATTCATTCTTATTGAGATTATCATATGATCGGTTCGTTTTTTCTTGTCGCAATACGAAACTGGGAAACAATTTTTTCCACTCTGAAAATGAATTTTATGCTGGTAATAGTATTCTGTTTACACAATACAGAATGTTCATTGAGGAATAATTCATCCCATTCCGAAGACGAATCGATTGTATTCAATTTCATACAGAGGCATATGAAATATCGACCACTTACTTTCATATCTGAAAACAATAACCAACTAATGGAAAATATATTACACTCTGAAGTGCAAAGAAGAATAATATCTGATGTGAATCGTATACCTGAATTATTGGTCGATGATGGTGGAGACTATATCATTACTGGAAATAGATCGATGTGTTTTGATTGCATTATTTCAGAATTCAATAAAACTACTAAGTGGCATAGTACCTCAAGATTCCTGATACTTATCCGTGATAACGGAAACGAAACATTCATCTCGAGAATATTCGAAACTTTGTGGAAAATAAATATATATAATGCGATTATATCCACTGATATGGAGACCTTTTATTCTTGGTTTCCTTATGCGAACATCAATGATTGTGGAAAAAAATTTTATCTCACGAGATACATATCGAAGGTATTTTCTGATCCATTTGTTGATAAAATTCCCAACAAGGTTGATAACTGTGAATTTCATTTGGCGCTGGAACATTTCTCATCATATTTCAACGTCGAGACAAAAGACGGATATTTTCCTGCTTACTTCAATCTCATCGGTGAGAAGCTAAATATTTCAACTATCATCATTCCCACACACATCGAGGAATTCATCAAATCATCAGGAGAAGTTGACATAGTTTCAGAGACTATGAAACATGATAATATTCAAGGAACTGTTTCTGATATCATATCTGGGAAGGAAATTACGAGTACCTTGTACGATTACACAACTGAAATAATGAGTGCAGAAATTCTCATTATCGTGCCTCCAAGAATCAGACTTTTCACTGATACTTTGGCTATTTTCCCCCAAAATGTGTTCTTGAGCTACATATCTATTGCCACAATGTTCTCAATCATTTGGAAAGTATCTAATAACTTTTCACTGTCGAATTCGATGTTTGATATAACAGAGATACTCCTGACGATACAATCAACCAGAAGATTCACAAGTATTTCAGCAAGTCTGCTTATGATGTTAATGCTCTCTTTTGCTCTCATCATGAACACCATATATGGGACTGGTTTGAGTAGCGCATTCATCAGCCCTGAGCTATCACCAAAAATACGCACAGTACAGCAATTTCTGGACTCAGAATATTATATTAAGGGTAGTAATAAGTTGCTCCTATACGCAAAGATACGTTTTCCACACGAGGTGTCAAAAATAAATCAGAAATTCATCGAGGTTAGTTCTGATTATGATTATTTCAATAATATCAAGAATTTCATGAATAATCCTGTCAATGCCATTGGAGTGTCCTCACATACTTTGCTCCAGATGAGAAAACCTGAAGAAATCGAAATTCTCTTCGAAGATCCTGTGAGTTGTTATGTATTTTTTTCGATTCAAAAATGTTATAGAATACGACACATGATGAAGTAAAGATCTAGGGGTTGTAGTAAAACATTGGTTAATTATGAATCGATTCCAAGATAAGTGAAAAAAATAATTGTTGATATTGAATCTCTGAAATATGGTGAATTTTAGAGATCAAATATTATTCTCGGAGGTCATTGATCACACAAATTAGTCCATACCATGATAGTATACTTTTGATGTTGGTTTGTAAATTTTATATAGGCTGTCTGTTTTTTGAGTACGACTATGAAGATTCGATCATCTTTTTAAATACGAAGTTGTATCGAGGTTTTTGCACTAAATAATGATCTAAAACGAATGAATAGCTTCGATAGTTTTGAAAATATTGCAAAAAATTGTGTACGCACTTTCAACCAAAACTTTATTTGGTCACTTTGGGCAATATGACTCTGGTTTTCTAATAATTGCCAAAATCGCAAAAACACCTGTGCGCTTTGTTTTTCTTTTCTATTAACATCAATACAACATTTTTGTGATCGTTTTTATTCTGGTAACTGGCTGTGAATCTTCATAACGACATATAACATATGGTAGTTAGATATCACGGTTTTTCCATAAATCCCAATCTTGTTTTTTTAGTTGTTTTATTTTTGCTAGTCCTGACCACGAGTTTCTCATTAATATCCTGTATATACATATTTATTTTAGTATTCCGAGGTTGAATGGAAGAGAGCAATGTTTTTCTAGACCAGACAAAATGTAGTTATGCCTTGCAGTCAAAATATTTCTTCTTGTCGATTTGTAATTTTCTTCGGTGTCTCTACCTCTAGAGCAGGGGTTCCCAAACTTTTTTGTACCACGCCCCCCTCTGGTTATTTGGAGACCCCCCACGCCCCCCTACACATATCAGCTTTCCATTTTGCAATACCCTATTTCCACGGTGTCGTACATACCAACTCCTACTTGTACAAGTATGTGCCTACTTGATACGGTGAGTAGGTAGATCTTTCGATCACTGTTGAATGCGGTAACGCAGAATGGAAAGATTCAATAATTGTACGTATAGTGAAAATTAAAACAAGTATTACATGAAAAACGAATATAATTGAATATATTGAACTCTTGCGTGTTTTGATCTGTTTTATTTTAAACGATGGCTTCAATTTTTTACAAACACTTGACCATTATGTCAAGTGAATATTTTGATTTTGAAAACTTAGAAAGACTTTCAAAAATCTGAGGAAATTATTTTTGTACTTTTTTTAATTTATTTCATTTGGGTGTGACGCCCCCCCTGGACTTTCCCCAGTTTGGGAACCACTGCTCTAGAGCATTTATTATAATAATTATTATTATTATCGCACCTGAAAATCGTTCAGCCTCGTCGTTATGATCGAATGCATGAATTCAAAACATTCCAGAATGTAGAATTTTGGAGATCAACCATTTTTGTATATGACTTTGAATAACATTGTTGATGCCCTAAAATATATAAACATTTGATTTCATTCAAATCAGAAGTTTTTTGATTGGTTGAGCTACGTTTTTTGGTATGCTGTGAATGACCACCCCAATTATTCAATATTTCGTGAGCCGACATCGATATTTTTTTTATTCTCACCTGAAGACCTAGAAGGAATAAAAATCAGGAGACAAAGAACGGGAATAATACTATATTATTTGTTTTCACATTTATTTTCAGTTAGTGAGAACGACAGCTCATTTCGTTCTGAAACGAAACTATCCATTACTTCCGAAAATTGATTATTGGGTTATGGCTATAAAGGAAGCAGGACTACCTCCCAAATGGTTGTATGAATATTCGAAAAATATGGATAAATACGAAATATCAGTTAGACAAGAAAGCCGTAGAAAGTTGGACATGATTGATATGTTGAGTTCTTTCAAATTCCTGGTGATTGGACTATTCGTATCATTTTGTGTGTTTCTTGTAGAGTTGCTATATTATAAAGGAAGTCGATAATGAACGAGAATTATGAAATATGCAGTACGTAGGCAATTAGTATGAGTTGTAGAAGTAGAGATGACTTCAATTTCCATTGAATTCAGATGAATAGATAAATTATCCGAACCTTATTCTCTACGCTGATGTTCTTAGCATGTACCCGTACCCCGTATCCGTACCCGTACGATGTGTTTTAAATGACATTGAAGCCGCTGCAACAGTGGTGATGGTGTTATTTGTTCAAGGTTTGAATTTCATTTCACGTTATTTTGTTGATTATGTTTGCGTTTCAAAATTTTCTTTCCGATCAGTATAAGAAGTTACGATCTATTGATCGAATGGCAATGGTCTATTTGTGAGAACAAACATTTTTCACACCCTGGAATTTATTTACAGTGATTCATTACAACATGATATATACACAATAAAAATATCTAACTTGAGAATTATCTATGATCCCTATAATATTAGTGGTTACAGTTCAATCATAAATGAAGAACGAAGATTTTCTATGCTTTCGAGCGGATTCGAACCTGAAAGAATAAATAGCCATCCATGTCGAATCATCGTAAATTTGTGGTTTTTCAATAGGTCCCTATAATGAATGTGGGGAATATTTCTCGTGTTTTTTTATATGACAAATAATGGATCCGAGTTAATTGACTACAAGTGACAAGTACGTAATCGTGGAGGGGTTTGTCGTGTCGGGAACTCTGAGCAATCTTATATAAGAGGTTGAGATCGCTGGTTCAATAAATTAGTATCATAATATCATGAATGTATGTCGCAGTTTGTGAAATATGATACATTTGAATTTGTGCAATCTTATTCAATGTATGCTTTGATGTTTTGGCCAAATGAAGTTGCTGAATTTCACAATACTACAGAGTGATTCTCTCCAGCTGTGACCAAGAGCACTAAAATTACCATTACTATTATAAGCGAATCTGTTCAAGATGATTGAGAAAATTGTTGGTGCTCCCCGAACATATTCTGAAGATATTTATCCTCGATAAATCAATATATATATAGAAGGAAGTGGAATATGGTTAAGGTAGTTGTCGTGGTACAATATTGTCTAAATATTATGGATAGTAGTGAAAATTGGCCGGTTCTGGAGCCTCTAAAGGTCATGGCCGGTTCTGGAGCCTCTAAAGGTCATCAGAAGGGCAATTGTCGCAATTACTATTCTGTTTACCCGAAGCTACAACCAGCCAAGGTTAAAAGTTTTCTCGCTCGGATGATGCCCATTGGTCGATTCCAAAACCTCTGAAGGTCATTAGAATGGTGATTATCGCGCAATTACAATTCGAATCACCCGAGACTACATGCGCTCAAGGTTTCAAGTTATTCCTGTTCGGATAACTTGAAAGGGTTGAGTTGACTTGAAAGTGTATAAATTTCTTTACTAATGTAATTCGGTTTTCGATGTATTATCCGACTGAATAGATGATGAGCTGAATGAGAAAACAGTGGGGGGAGGCGGCTATCACAATGGCTCCACTACTCAATTCAAAAGAATGACAATTCTTAACCTTGTTACTTTCATGAAAACATGAGACTCTTCTATGGTGGGAAATAACGCGAGACTACACTCGCCCAAGGCTAAGTTATTGCCGTTCGGATAACATGAGAGGGCTGAGTTGACTTTAAAGTGGTTCAAATCATTATTCCTTCACTGAAATTTTTCTGTTTCTCTAGCAGTCGTTAGGACCACACCCTCTAACTGAACAGGAGGTGAGATCTTTACCTTGATAACAGTCTGTGTCGGCTATCTACCGCACCTGTCATCACGGAGACCATCATTGTATTCTATGTATCCGAATGAATTGATGATTAGCATTTAGATGACCTCGACTCGATGTGTACCAAAATGAAATCTAGAGCTGAAGGAAATAAATGGGGAATGGTATCGTAATTCTTGGACAGAATGAAAAAACATGAAAGGGTTGAGTTGGCTTAAAAGTGGTTTAATAGCATTTAGATTGCCTCGATGTGTACTAACATGAAATCTAGAGCTGAAGGAAAGAAATGGGGAATGGTATCGTAATTCTTGAACAGAATTACAATTTTTTTTTTCTCTCGACCCTGTAACTCACATATATTTCGGCTACCATAGCAATCGTCACGGACCATACTATTCATTGGAGTCAATGTAGATATTGTTGACTGACTCGATGTATAGTGGAATAAAACCTTGAACTGAATGAAAATGGGGGATGGTATCATTATTCTTGAACATAATGATTTTTTTTTTGACCATGAAACTTTGATATTTCAGCTACTGACTATCAGTCGTCACGGACCATACTATTCATGAGTTATGGTTTGGGGAGTAATGAGTATTACATAATTATGTATCAAAATGGAATCTCATTGTCTTCAATGGAACCCCCTCTCCTTCTTGACGTTTCATAAATAGCTTGTATTCATTTGAGCCTGAATTATTTCAACAATATCGAGCTAACTTGCAACTACACTCAATAATAAAAAATGTTCGAATGTAGTGCATGTGGTGAAATCTTTACACGTAATGATAATTTGAGACGTCATGAGAAAACCTCTTGTCGAGTATTGGCTGGAATTTCAGCAATTCCAGCGAAGAGGCAGAAGTTAGATATCCAACAGAAAACATCTGATAAAGAGCAAAGTATAGAGCAATGTATTACTTGTAACATAATGCTACCCAAAAGTGATATGAATATTCATAGAAGAACGTTGCAGCATAGAACAAATTCATGTGTCCAATTATCAAATGGTGTGAAAATGATTCGCAGTGCTTTCAAATGTAGAATCGTTAGCTATAGAGTGGATAACAATGTTGAAACGTTGGATTATAAGATATTTTTCAATAATATACAACACAATGTGATTACCATACTTGAGAATATGTTAAAAATGCACACTATCTTCAAGGTTAATATGGAAGTATTTGGTAGATACAAGTTATATTGCATTACGAACATACTGAACAATGTGTAACTGATGCCACTGACATTTAATTTGCAATGTCATCATTTTCTCTAAGATGACAATTAGTTTAGATAGTGTATTATGTTAGAAATGATATTCAGTCTAGATTCAGAATCCTGTTTGTGAACACATGACAAAATAAATCTTTTTAAAAAAGTAACTTAAACAAAAAGTTATTTAAGTGGCGCAGTCGGTAGGATAGGTTGATCAACAGTTAGGGAATATAACAAGTTGATTCGTTTCAACGATTTATCGACCTATTCGAAAAATCGGTACGCGTACGGCAGAAAAATCCAGTCAGGTGAACTGAGTAGCTTGACGAGAAGAATCCGTTCGTTTTCCAACAAACAGTCAGCAACCAGAAGTACAATCGCTGTCTCTTCCAATGCCTGGCCCTGGACAAATGAAGTGGGTTTGGATTTTGCTGTAAGTACCCATGTCATACAGAGGTTTTCATAATCATTACGATACAGAAAATTCTGAACTCTCAAACAATTCTGATTCGGACTCAAACTTCCAAGAATACCCCTCGAATCGCTCGAGATCCCCAAATTTCATAAGACCTTCTCAATTATCCCCGATTCAAACAACTAACACAATGGCAGTGTTAAAGCAAGAATATTTTAATATGATTCCAGATTTCCACGGTGAAATGGAACTATTACCGAGATTCATCGAAATCTCCGAGAAACTTGTAAACAAATTTTATAACGTTCAAGATATAAACGATTTTCAGAATGAATATCTGATGTCAAGTATCTTAGCAAAAGTCAAAGGCGATGCCGCTTTGAAAATATCTTCCTGTATCATAAAAAACTGGGCAGATTTGAAAAATGCTCTACTCAATACTTACGCAGACAAACGCGATATTTTTACATTAAACATTGAAATGACTGAATTGCGACAAATTAACGAAACGCCGTTTGAATTCTACAATAGAATTCAACACATTTTAAATTTACAAATTGCACAGTTGACCACTAGTGCATCACCGCAAGAAACGATTATATTAGGTTCATACGTTCGTAGTTTAGGACTTCGAGTTTTGTTAAGAGGATTGAAAGATCCTATTGGCTCTTTAATGCGAACGAAAAATCCGAAAGATTTGAACGATGCACTTAATATGCTAACGAATGATTTTCAATTAGATACCGGCCCACAGAGGTCAATGAAAAATCAATTCAATTCAAAACCACCATCTCACAATTCTCAAAATCGACAACGCGTCATTCCACCATTGCAAATCACAAATTTTACTAATAATTCCCGAATACCTAATAGACCGATTAATTCATTCCAACACCACCAACAACAACCAAACTCATTCCAAAATCAAAATAAAAACTTTTCCGCATTTAGACCCAATCAAAAACCGAGTTTACCGAAAACAACACCAATGAGTATCTCAACTAGAAATACCGGACTCTCCCGAGTACCTAATCAATCAAATTTCAGCCAAACTCATCGATTAAATCAAAATCCAAATTTTAGACAAAATAGACCAAATTATATTGCTGAAGAATTATTCAACATAGAAGATAAACCAATAATAGATGAATATTCAATAGAATCAGATCAAAATCAAGAAGAACATTTTTTAGAGGAAGAAGCCTCGGAATTAGAGAACCAGATAGATTTGAACTAATGAATTTGACTAACAATACTAGTGAACTTCCATATATCATATTTCCAGAAAATAATTTAAAATTTTTGATAGACACAGGTAGTACAAAAGCATTTATCAGACCTGATATTGCCAAAATTCATTTTAAATCGTCCATTAAAAATGACCCTTTCCAAATTACAACTGCACATGGAACATCTACTGAGAAATATAGTACAGTGATACCCTGTTCTAAAATTCTAAATAAATTGAAATTACCTTTGAAATTTCACTTATTCAAATTCCATGATCATTTTGATTGTCTCTTAGGACTCGATAATTTGAAATTATTGAATGCTGTAATAGACTTGAATAACAACATGTTAATAACACCAAATTCACAGGTGAAACTGAAATTCCACAAAGTATCTCCATGTACAAATATTATAATAATACCCCCAAGATCTGAACAAGTAATCAATGTAAACATCAAAAACGTTAGTGATGGACAAGCTATTATCCCATATACAAAAATTTCGCAACTAGAAATTCCAGAATGTTTGACTACTGTCAAAAATCATCGAGCTATCTGCACAATAACGAATTCATCGAACTCTCAATTGATTGTAGATATGACAGAACCAATGGATGCCGAAAATTTTGACGATAATGAAACCATTTCCAATCCAAATTTAAATAATGTTAATTTCGAAAAATTTCAATTCGATATTGCCAAAATCAGAACCGAACACATGAATTCTGAAGAACAATACGAAATAACTGAATTGATTAAGGAATATTCTGATATTTTTCACATTGACGGAAACCAATTATCTTTTACAAGCAAAGTTAAGCACGTCATTAAAACTTCTGATGAAATACCGGTGTACACTAAAACTTATAGATACCCCGAAGTACATAAGCAAGAAGTCAACACTCAAATCCGAAACATGCTAGATCAAAACATAATTAGACCATCTCACTCGCCCTGGTCATCACCAATTTGGGTTGTACCTAAGAAGCTAGACGCTTCCGGCAAGAAAAAATGGCGAATAGTTGTAGACTATCGCAAATTGAACGATAAAACTATTGGCGATCGATATCCTCTGCCAAATATTACAGAACTACTAGACAAACTTGGTAGATGCCAATATTTTTCAACTCTTGATTTGGCATCAGGCTTCCACCAAATTGAAATGGCTGATAATGACATCGAAAAAACCGCTTTTAACACAGGCAACGGTCATTATGAATTCCTTAGGATGCCCTTTGGCTTAAAAAATGCACCAGCCACGTTTCAGAGGGTTATGGATAATATCTTGAGAGGGATACAGAATGAAAAATGTCTCGTGTACCTCGATGATATCATAATTTTCAGTACAAGCCTCCAAGAGCATACCAATCGTTTGCGAGAAGTATTCCAGAGATTGCGTGATTCTAATTTCAAAATCCAACTAGATAAGTCGGAATTTCTCAGAAAAGAAGTAGCTTATCTAGGACACATTGTAACACCTGAAGGCGTTCGCCCAAATCCAGACAAAATTAAAGCTATTATAAATTACCCTTTACCTAAAAATACCAAACAAATCAAAGGCTTTCTAGGACTTTTAGGTTATTACAGAAAATTCATTAAAGATTTCGCCAAGATTACCAAACCATTAACAAAATGTTTAAAGAAAGAAGCGCATATCGATACCAAAAATCCAGAATACATAAAATGTTTTGAAACATGCAAAAACTTGCTAATAAATGAACCCATCCTTCAATACCCAGATTTCACTAAAGATTTTGTTCTTACAACTGACGCGAGTAATATTGCAATAGGAGCTGTCCTATCTCAAGGAAAAGTCGGCTCCGACCTACCAATAGCATATGCGAGTAGAACACTAAACGAATCCGAACAAAATTATTCAACCATCGAAAGAGAGCTTTTAGCAATTGTATGGGCTGTTAAGTACTTCCGACCATACTTATTTGGAAGAAGATTTAAAATTGTTTGTGATCATAAACCGTTACTTTGGTTGTTTTCACTCAAGGAACCAAATTCTAAATTACTTAGATGGCGTCTTGAGTTAGAGGAATTTGACTATGAAATTGAGTATAAAAAAGGAGTACATAATAAAAACGCAGATGCTTTATCAAGAATAGAATTGAACATGAACGAGACAAATAATGACGAACCAAATGATATTTTTGAGTACATAACAAAATTCAACCAAGATTTAGAAAAAAATAATACTATTATCGAAACGGATAATCAATCTATGATCGTAGAAGCTAACGATTTAGATCAAGAAAATAACGCAGAAGATGATAACGATCAAACAATTCATTCTAACTCTGAAAACCCAATTGTTGGAATACCAATAATCGATTGTCCAGTAAATTTCGGAAAGAATCAATTAATAATCTCCGAAGTGAATTATGAACCAGCAAAACCAAGTATTATTAAACTTTATAACTCGAAACAAAGAATACTCATACAAATTTCACGAAACAATTACGAACAAGATATCATCAATTTTGTCAAAGAATTTATCGTACCGAAAATCAAATATTACCTTTATTTTGAAGACCCAATATATGAAAGATTTTCAAACATTCTACAGAAATTCTTCAAACATTCCCAAATCAACTTTGTCAGATGTACCAAAAAGTTAATTGATGTAAATGATGAAAACGAAATTAATGAAATAATTCAGAAATACCATGAAGGTAAGACAAACCATAGAGGTTTAGACGAAACAGAGAAACGTATAAAAACATCCTACTATTGGCCAAATCAAAGAAGATCAGTCCAAAATTATATCAACCAATGTGAAATATGTTTAGTTACAAAATACGACAGGAGACCATTAAAACTTGAATATAATATTACACCTACACCTGTTAAACCTTTTGAAATTTTGCACATCGATAGTATAACCTTAGAAAACGCAAAATTTCTAACAATCATTGATGCATTCTCAAAATATGCTCAAGCATATAAATTAGATTCTGCTCAAGGTTTGGAAGTCGTAAATAAATTGATAAAATATTTCACTCATCATAGGATTCCAGAACAAATAATTTCTGATAATGGATTAGAATTTAATAACTCGTTAGTAAAAGAACTACTCGAAATCCATAAAGTAAAAATTCATTTCATAAGCTCACAACACCCTGAATCAAATGGACTCATAGAAAGATTTCACTCGACCCTCGTAGAACACATCCGATTATTCAACAATCAAGACGAATATAAAAATGACTCGATAGAATCAAAAGTGAATTATGCTCTTTTAGCATACAACAATACTGTTCATTCTGCAACAAAATTGAAACCCTACGAAATAATCACTGGTCATCTAGAAACCGATTGTCCATTCAATATCGATATAGAAAAACAACTAGTAAATAATTATATTTCCAATCATAAAGATAAAGTTAAATTATTGTATCAAAAATTGAAAGATGATTTACAGAAAGGCAAAGAAAACGTAATTCAAAAGGCTAACGAAAATAGAGAACCAATTCCAGCAATTCCGGAAGTAATTTTTGTTAAAGATAAGCAAAAACAGAAAAAGACCTCGAATAAATTCAAACGTCAAAAAATTAAAAGTATCAACCCGGAACTTAAAACAGCGAAAATTAACCCAACACATAAAAATACTGTAGAAAATATTCATTTATCAAACATAAAAAGGCCTAGACAACTAACTAAATCAAAAACTATTACAGATCCTTCTACTTCTGCTTCGGACATGCAACAGAAATAGAAAACATCACACAGAACTTAGGAATCCTTCCTATCAAATTAGGCCATGCAAAACTTCAACGAACAGAACATACTTTCACTCACTTTTACGATATCAAACCGATTCTCGATGAATATGATAATTTGAACACTCAGTATGATAATGTCAAAGAAAATATGAAAAATAACTCTTTATTTGCCCGATCAGTAGAAAATTACGTTACCATTGTAAAATACACACGAGCAAGTATCGAAGACAAATTCGAAAACATCCGAATTCATACTTCAAACCAAAGAAATAAAAGAGGGTTAATTAATGGATTAGGATCAGTTTTGAAAGGCATAACTGGAAACCTCGACGCTGAAGATGGCGAGAGAATAAACAACATATTAGATCATCTGAAATCAAATCAATTAAACCTTCATGAACAACTGAAAAATCAATATAGTTTGAATACACAAATCATTCAAAAATTCAATGATACAGTTCGAGACATTCAACACAATGAAATTGAATTAAAATCTAGAATTTTACAGTTAAAAACAATTATGAATGAAGAGATACAACATCAACATATTTTATACGCTGAAGATATTTTAAATCAGATTGTCATTCTTTTAAATGGAATTCTCAATATTTTACAAGACATCGAAAATTCCTTAACTTTCTGCAAACTAAGTACTATGCATCCTAGCATTATGAAATCAAAAGATTTGTTTCTCGAGCTTAGGAAAGTTTCATCATATTATAAAAATCAACTACCTTTCGAATTGTCATACGAAAATATTCTTGATTTCGAATCGATCATAGATGTCAAATGTAAAGTAGAAAACAATGAGATTTATTATTTCCTATCAATCCCTATCGATTTCGAAACTATATTTGATCTCTACTATTTACTTCCTATACCCACGAGACACGAATCAGAATTTTTCACGATCATTCCAAATTCAAACTACTTATTGAAATCTAAAGATAATACAATGAAAGCCTTAAATGACATATGTACGCAAGGCAAAATATTCCACTGTCCAAGTCATCTTCTGAGGAATATGAAAACAACATGTGAAGAACAAATTATACTCGAAGAAAACACCAATAACTGCCAATACAGCCGATTGGAAATATCGGAAAGCCAAATGGAAAGAATACCAGAAATTGACCAATACTTGGGAGTATTTTTGAAGGAAGAAAAATTGAAATTCCAGTGTCAAGAAGAAGTACAAACGAAAAACCTAGCCGGAGTATACCTGGTGAAAAACTCGCAATGCAAGTTATTCTTCCACGGACAAGAAATGGCTTTTCAAGACAAAACTTATGGTACGCCACTGGTAGCGAACAATCTTAAATTCAACTTGGATAAACAAAATTTCACGGACTTCAAGGTGAACTTGAAAACGCCGAGAATGACAGAAATCCCAACAAACAGAATTATTCCCACTGTAATTCAAGACTTCAACTATCACAAACCCAGCATATGGACTATTATCCTGTACATCAGCATTCCTGTGATAGGCACGGTCTATATTTGGTTACGATGGAAGAAAACAACGAATCCACTTGAGAAAGCAGACCAGGTTCCAGAGGTCATTCCTCGTGAAAGAAAACCGAACCTTCCAGAGGAAGCTTCATTCTAATGGGGGAGGAGTTATATTGCATTACGAACATACTGAACAATGTGTAACTGATGCCACTGACATTTAATTTGCAATGTCATCATTTTCTCTAAGATGACAATTAGTTTAGATAGTGTATTATGTTAGAAATGATATTCAGTCTAGATTCAGAATCCTGTTTGTGAACACATGACAAAATAAATCTTTTTAAAAAAGTAACTTAAACAAAAAGTTATTTAAGTTACATTAATCAGACTAAAGATCTAGTTGATGTAAAATCATTCAGTACCTCAAACAATACTGTTGCTCAATCTAATAACTTGGAAGATATATTCATGATGTTGAAAGACATTATGATAAGTCAAACGACTGAGTTCAAAGAACGAGATTCTGGTGAGTTCACTTATTGAATTATTTAACATACAAATAATGATTTTTTTTTCCAATTTGCAGGTTGGGCTTTGGAGAAAATCCTATTTCTAGAGGTGAATATCAATAAGTATAGTCCACTGAAAGGATATTCTTATATTAAACTACCACAATTCATAGAAAAAAAAAGAGCTGTTGTGAATGTGGTCAATAATGATCAGTATTGTTTCGCATGGGCAGTCACCTCGGCATTGCATCCAGTATCCAGTAATTTTCAATAACACGTAAATACTTTTCAGAGAATGAACAATTTTCATTGATGAGAAAGAAGGTTGTATTTCCATATAGTTTCGTTAATGATTTGAGTCGACTAGATAATGTGACTTTACCATCGAAAGAAGAATTTTATGACAATTTGAATGATCAAGAAATATCTGATGAAGAATATGAAAGAGCGAAGTTAGTGTGGAGTGTGTTTGCATGTCAAACATTGGGTGACTATTCAGATATCTATTTGAAATCCGACGTTTTACTTTTATGTGATATATTCGAGAATTTTCGTAATATTTGTATGGACACTTACAAACTAGACCCAGCTCATTATTATACCTCACCCGGACTTTCTTGGGACGCGATGTTGAAATATACCAAAGTAGAATTGGAATTACTTACAGATATAAATATGATGAATTTTTTCAAGAAAGGTATTCGTGGTGGGGTGAGTCAATGCAGCGATAGAAAACATGTAGCGAATAATAAATTCTTACCAAATTTCGATCAAAAAGAACCAACATCCTATATAATGTATCTAGATGCTACTAACTCATATGGGCATAGTATGAGTCAAAACTTACCAACAGGTGGTTTTCAATGGTTATCTATTGAGGAAATTTCTGAATTTGATATTATGACTATAGCTTGTGATAGTTCCGTAGGTTTCGTGTTGGAAGTGGATGTTCATTATCCACTAGACTTACATGATATTCATTCAGATTTACCATTCTTAGTAGAATCAATTATTCCACCTGGATCGAAATCGAAAGTCCCCAAATTAGTACCTAACTTGAATGATAAAAAAAATACATAGTTCATTATAAGAATTTACAACAAGCTATCGAGAATGGATTGATTTTAACAAAAATACATAGGATTCTCAGATTCAATCAATCACAATGGCTCAAAAAATATATCGATTTGAATACTATGTTGAGAAATAATGCAAAAACTAAATTCGAAAAAGATCAATATAAATTGATGAACAATAGCGTATATGGAAAGACCCTCGAAAATGTTGATAATAGAAACGACATCAAACTTTTGACAAATTGGAAAAATATTCGAAGAACTTTAGGCGCCGAAGCTTACATAGCAAGGCCGAATTTCAAAAACGTATCCATATTCAGTGAAGATTTCGTAGCTATTCATATTGTAACGTTATTCGTGGGTTCCAGTAGAGAACAGATGGATTTCCAACTGACAACTATTTATTTTCACGTACAAACACCAACAAACTATTTATTTCAACTATTTATATTAACAACGATGTAACTACGTCGCGTTCAATTCTTCAACTCCCTAATGTTGTTTGGAAGCTCGATATTTATATGTTTTACATCTGTTCTGGAATGTTCTAGAACTGTCAGTCTTCTGTCACATCTCTTCATCTCTCTTCATCAGACTGCTCGCAGGATCTTCCATCTTCTTCTATTCTAGATTATTCGAGAGCTTCCAAACATGTGATACAGGGGGATTATTCAAGTTCTCCTGGATTCCATTACATTGCCCCCTCCTTAAGAGACATTCCTCCTGGAATGCATTTGGCTCGTTATGATGGAGAAAGGAGCAGTTGGTTCCGTTTCGGCAGTGTGAAGTCTGATTGAAGTAGCATGGTACCGTTTTCTGTCTTGGATTTGCCCTAGGATTCCAGCAACATATCAGAATTTCAACTTCGGTAAACCTGAATATGATTTCCAACATATTCCTGACAATTCTCCAATCCAGGCCATCCAAACCGCAAGCCAGCTTTGGTACAGCTATTTTCTGTATTCCTTTTCTCAGTAAGATGTTTCTAAGATCAACTAAGGCGTCCCATAAGTCCTTGTAAGATGGTTTGTGGAAATGTCTTTCTTTGATTGTCAGATAAAAGATTGATCTGACTCCTTCAGGACTGCTATCTTCAATTTCCAAGGTTCGACCGATAGATGGGCATTGTTCTTGAAGCTTTTCCAGTTTACCAAACTTTTTCCGGAACACATTGCCTATCCCTCGGAACATCTGAAGGTCTTGGGCGATGCAGTGAGCCAATGCATACTCTACAGGAGTAGTGAACAGGTCGCGGCTTTCTTCTTTGGTCACGTCAAACCTTGCTTTCGACGAACCACCATAAGTTTTCATGAAATTTTCGTAAGTGGGTTCGTCCTCGTCTTGTATTTGAATCTGCCTTACTGATTGATCTGAAGTTCCTTCAAACGGTGCCAGTCTATTGAAGTGGACAACTTTTGGTTTGCCGTTGGGCACCTTACTGATGCGGTAGATAACGTCGTTGATTCTCTTTTTCACGCAATAGGGTCCTTCCCAAGATTTCTGCAGTTTGGGACAGAGCCCTCGTTTCCTCTGTGGATTGTGGAGCCACACTAAATCACCTTCTTTGTAGAAGTTTTCTTCAGCTCGGATATCATAACGGTCCTTCATTCGTTCACTGGATATTTGGATCTTGGAACGAACCAATTCATGGATATCGTTCAACTTCCTTCTCAGGTTCGTTATGTAGTCTTCACCTGCTACGTCCTCGCCAGGTCTGCATCCAAATACCAGGTCACAAGGAAGCCTCATTTCTCGTCCAAACAGTACCTTCGCTGGAGTCTGTCCTGTAGATTCTTGTACTGCTGATCGGTAGGCCATCAAGAAGAAGGGTAGATGTTGGTCCCAGTCTCGTTGGTGTTGATCTACAACTTTGCAGAGGTACTTTCCAACAGTTCGATTCATCCGCTCCACCATTCCGTCCGATTGGGGGTGTAATGGCGTCGTTCTGGTCTTTCTGATTCCTAATCTGTCACTCATTGTCCGGAATACTTCACTCTCGAAGTTTCGGCCTTGGTCAGAATGGAGTTCCATTGGTACCCCGTAGCGACTGATGAATTCTTTCAACAGGACATTAGCAACGGTTACGGCTTCTTGGTTAGGAATCGCATATGCCTCCACCCATTTCGTGAAGTAATCCATGCAAACTAGGATATATCTATTTCCATCATCAGTAACCGGAAATGGACCTGCGATGTCTAGGGCGATTCTTTCAAAAGGGCTACCTACGTTGTACTGTCTCATAGGAGCTCTTGGTTTCCGGTGCGGTCCATTACTGGCAAAACAGATGGTGCATTTACGGCACCAATCTCGAACGTCATCACTGTAGTTCGCCCAGTAAAACCGCTCACGAACCTTCTGTAGAGTCTTATTCATTCCAAGATGCCCTCCTGAAGTTCCATCGTGTATGTAGCGCAGTACCTCTGGGACTCGGCTCCTAGGAATCACTAGCTGCATTCGATGATCCGATCCATCAGCGTTTTCCAGTTTCCTCTTCAGCAGGTTATCTTCCAAAACCAGGGAGTCCCATTGACCCCAGTAGGCCTTCAAGGTTTGTGAAAATGGTGCTACTTCTTGCCAATTGGGACGACGATTTACTTTCTTCCATTCTCGAAGTTTTCGGACTTCTGGATCTCTTTCTTGTTCTTGTCGGACTGCTGCAGGTAACCAATCATCGCTGACAACAGTAGTTCTATTGATTGATGTTTCTTTAATCTCCAAACGACTACAATGTGGGCATCCGGGTGGACAAGGTCGTCTGGACAAGGCATCTGCATTCTTATGTTTTGTTCCAGCTCGGTGTTCTATCTCAAAATCATACTCCTGAAGTCTCTCAATCCAGCGAGCTACCTGACCCTCAGGATTCTTGAATTGTAGAAGCCACTTCAACGCTGCATGGTCTGTTCTTAGCAAGAATTTTCTACCGTAGAGGTACTTATAGAAGTGCTCCACCGATTTAACCACAGCTAGTAGCTCCCGTCTAGTAACGCAGTAGTTTCGCTCCGGCTTAGATAACACTTTACTGAAGTATCCGATAACTCGTTCCCGTCCATCCTGATGCTGTGAAAGTACTCCTCCGATTCCAATGTTGCTGGCATCAGTGTCGAGGATGAACTGACCTTGTGGAAGTGGATAACCCAGGATCGGTGTCGTGGTCAAATGTGTCTTTAGGGCATCAAAGGCCATCTGGCATTCCTTGTCCCAGCAGAATTGTCGTCCTTCTTCGGTGAGGCGAGTTAGTGGCTTCGCGATATCAGAGAACATCCGGACATAACGTCGATAATAAGTGCAGAGTCCAAGAAAGCTTCTGAGCTGTTGTTTATCTTTTGGTACTGGCCATTGTTTAACTGCTCGTACCTTTTCAGGATCGACTTCCACTCCTTCACTACTTACAACGTGTCCCAAGTAGTTGACTCGTCTTTGCAGTAGATTACATTTCCTCAGGTTCAATGTCAGGTTCGCAGTTTGTAGCCTTCTGAAGACTTCTTCTAAATTTGTCAAATGATCTTCAAATGTTTTACCAATTACAATAATGTCATCTAGATATACTAGACATGTCTTCCAGGAGAGTCCTCTGAGTACATTTTCCATGATTCTCTCGAACGTAGCAGGAGCATTACAGAGTCCAAAAGGCATAACATTGAATTGCCATAACCCAGTTCCGATGGAAAATGCCGTCTTCTCCTTATCTGCCTGATCCATCTCTACCTGCCAATATCCACTTTTGAGATCCAAAGTGGAAAACAGCCTTGATTCTGCCAGCGTATCCAAGGTGTCGTCTATACGTGGCAACGGATAACTGTCTTTCTTCGTCACATCATTCAATCGACGATAGTCTACACAGAATCGTGTACTTCCATCTTTCTTCTTCACCAAAACTACTGGTGAAGTCCATGCACTGTTGGATGGTTCAATCACGCCTTCTTGTTCCATATCCTGAATTATCTTATCAGCCATTTCCCGTTTCACTTGTGGTAATCTTCGGGGTGGTTGACGAATGGGTCGGGCATTTCCTGTGTCAATTTTATGTTTCACAATGTCAGTTCTTCCCATTTTTCCTTTTGTTGGTACGAATATGGCTTGATATCGCTGCAATAATTCGATTAAACGTGTCTTCTCCCGTTTGTTGAGAGAATCGCAGGCAGTGGAAACCATTTCCTTGAAATC
Organism: Plagiodera versicolora; assembly: GCA_037013635.1. Taxonomy (NCBI): domain Eukaryota; kingdom Metazoa; phylum Arthropoda; class Insecta; order Coleoptera; family Chrysomelidae; genus Plagiodera; species Plagiodera versicolora. The sequence continues at coordinate 570,028 of CM072991.1, read as the reverse complement.
GATCATTCCTTTGTTTGTTGTCGTCTCTTGCTGAATTATTGAGGCTGCTGTAGAACATGTACCAATTTTCGTTCCCTTGGTAACAGTCAGAGGATAGTTGTTGACGTTGATCAATCGGACAGGGATTATTTCTTTGGATGTCAATAGAGCCTTGCCGACTAAGACTCCTCGACCGACCTCTTCGTCATGATTCCAAGGTTCCAGGATAATGGGGGAACCTCTTTCGAACGAGCCATTAATCCGTGCTGTCACTATCGTCTCGCTTCGTTCTGGTAGCTGTACATCCTCTGCTAACGTCACTCGGGCCACTACCTCTTCACGGGAATGTAGAAAGATTTCCTCGGCGCCTACCTTGATTGTTCTTTTTCCAAAGTCTAGTTGAATTTCTTGTGCACCCATGACGTCCATTCCCAGAATGACATCTTCCTCGATATCTGCCATAATTGCTCGATGTGGAATTGTGAGGGTCCCAATTTTAATTTCCACATCTACTTCTCCATGAACGGTGGCAGCTTCGCCTGTGGCTGTTCGTAATCGCCATCTCGAACTCAAGATCCGCTTCTTTGAAGATGTCAGAAGTCCATGACGCAATATGGTTTTTGTAGCGCCAGTATCCAATAAAAGTGCGCACTTCTTATCGTCGATCTGCCCGTTCACATAGATGCTGCCATGATCACGCCGTAGAGATGCCACAATAATGAGGGGGTCCTTGGAATGACGGGTCGAAGCTGCCCCCTTGGAGTCGACCCGCTTCAGTTTTCCTGCGGCTGCGAGGAAGATGGTACTTCCTCAGCTGATTTCTTGGCTCGTTTGCATGCTCTTTGAAGGTGTCCCAGCTCTCCACAGTTCCAACAGCGAACCTTTCTCTTTGTCTTATTCAGATCCAGAAGACTTTTGATGGCATCGAGTAGGCCTTCAGTAGATTCATGGTCCAGTGAGCTGTTACCGTTATCATTAATATTGCGGACTCTTGCAGATCCACGTGAAGCTTCTGTTGCCGCTTCGAACTCCAACGCCGCTGCTAGTGCATCGGTGAGGTCTTTGGGTCGAGACAAACGCACGGTCCTCTGCATTTCCCCATCTCTCAACCCATCAACGAATGTCTGTACAGCTAGACATTCCATAACAGACTCTGGAGCTGACGGATATGCACAATGGACCAACCTGGCTACGTCTGCTTCAAATTCCTGTAGGCTCTCGTTGGTTCTCTGTCGACGGTTCTTCATCTGTGACTGGAATACCTGCTGTAGATGTTCGTGACCATATCGCATATCGAGGCGTTTGATGAGATGTTCGTAACTGTCAGCCTCACTTTCTGGGATGGCTTGCAATATATTCAATGCATCACCTCGCAAAGCAACTGTGAGCGCAACCGCCTTGTCCTTCAATGTCCACCCATTGGCTTTTGCAGCTGCTTCGAATTGCTTCAAGTAATTTGGCCATGATGTCTTTCCGTCAAACGTAGGTGGCTTCACTCGATTTGCAGTGGTTGCGATATCCGATTCTATTCTCGTCACGATGTGTTCACTGTCTTCAGGTTTTTCTAATATTTGGACACCTTTCCCAACTTGTAGCTCCAATTCTTGTAATTTTTTCGTTATTGCGTCCATTTCTTCTCTCTGGAGAGCAATCTGAGTCACCATTTTGTCTTGCTGAGCCGTCATTTTGTCTTGCTGAGCTGTTATTTTGTCTTGCTGAGACGTTATTTTGTCTTGCTGAGCCGCCATCTGCACTGAAAATTCTTCACGGAGTGCCAAAGATTGAGCCGAAATCTGTTCTGCAATTTCCTCACGATGAGCAATCATTTGGGCAACGATCTTGTCCTGCTGTGCCTCAATCTGATTCGTAATTTCTTCACGTTGTGCAGAAATTTGATTCGTAATTTCTTCACGTTGTGCAGAAATCTGTTTCACGATATCTTCACGAAACGCCGTTGATTCTTCACGTTGTGCAGAAATCTGATTCGTAATTTCTTCACGTTGTGCAGAAATCTGATTCGTAATTTCTTCACGTTGTGCAGAAATCTGGTTCACAATGTGTTCACGAAATGCCGTTGACTCTTCACGCTGTGCAGAAATCTGATTCGCAATCTTGTCTTCCGGCTCTTCGAAGATGAAAGTTTCTGGGTCTTGACCAATGTCAATCAGATATTCTTTCAGACGAAGCTGTAGCACCGCTTTCGTCCCTGTGGTCTCGAGGTCCCTTTCTTCCAACTCTCGTTTCAAGTCTGCCACCTTCAGTTCACTAAGTCTCTTCATGGTCACTGTCTGTTCACTTCGAAAGTCCAACTAAATTCACGAAAACCCCACACCTGACACCAATTGTAACGTTATTCGTGGGTTCCAGTAGAGAACAGATGGATTTCCAACTGACAACTATTTATTTTCACGTACAAACACCAACAAACTATTTATTTCAACTATTTATATTAACAACGATGTAACTACGTCGCGTTCAATTCTTCAACTCCCTAATGTTGTTTGGAAGCTCGATATTTATATGTTTTACATCTGTTCTGGAATGTTCTAGAACTGTCAGTCTTCTGTCACATCTCTTCATCTCTCTTCATCAGACTGCTCGCAGGATCTTCCATCTTCTTCTATTCTAGATTATTCGAGAGCTTCCAAACATGTGATACAGGGGGATTATTCAAGTTCTCCTGGATTCCATTACAATATGGGTAAAGTTAAAGTGAATTATAATAAACCATTGTATTTAGGATTTTGTATATTAGAATTGTCTAAAACTGTGATGTATGATTTATTGTATGGTTGCATAAAAAAAGAATTCAGTCATCACACTTCATTATTATATACAGACACTGATTCTCTCATTCTCAAAGTACAAACAGATAACTTTTATGATTTCATCAAAAATAACTTGAGTCGCTTCGATACTTCAAACTATGAAAATGGTAATACTTTCGGAATTCCTGTGGGCAAATCAGTATTGGGGAATATGAAAGATGAATTTCCAAGTGATCCAATTATAAAATTTCTCGGAACCGGTGCGAAAGCTTACTATGTTCAATCATTGAATAATGAATTGAAAAAAGCAAAGGGTGTGAAAAAATGTGTAATAGATAAGCAAATTCATTCAACAGACTATGAGCGAATAGTAGAAAAAGGTGGTTTTATTTTTAGGAAAATGAATACTTTTGTTAGTATTCTACATGATATATTCACAGTTACTAAAAATAAAATCGCTCTATCATATCATGATGATAAAAGATTCATGATACCAAACTCTACGAAAACACTACCGCATGGACATTGTGATATTATTTATTATAAAACTGAAGAAGAAAGATTGGATTTCCTCATAAATGCTTTAGAAGAAGAAAATTGTGATGAACATTGTATCAATTGAAAATTTCATGTATCATTTATGAATTGTAATTGTGAAACTTCTCATATTATATATAAGGTAATGTAGTAATATTCATCAATAAAATTATATTTCATTCAATGGAGAAGTTTAAATGCAACTATAATTTAGAGATGCAATAGTATTTTTTCTCCAACTGTGCAATATATTTCCAATGTTGTATATTATGTCAAAGAATGCGTAGATATCGTAGATCAGGTAGAAAGTCACAAGCCCTACCACCCCATTCAGTTATATCTACCAGTGACCAATCTACTAATAGATAATCTCGTTTGGGCATGTGTCTGAAAGATGTTTCGACTATACTAAAGAATTCAAATGAGCTGTTTTATAACGAGTGTTTGAGTGTGAGAGAGAAGGGTAGATGTGTGTTCGAGTATTACGTTGGTAAAGAGAGGGGGGTGCTAGGTTTCTTCACGAAACTTAGACGATGTATCATTCAGTTCAAGACATCTTCAGTCAGTAACAACATCTGAAATTTTACCATTCATTCATAAAAAAAAGAAAATCATCATGGAATCATCGTGGAAATTTAATGAAATTGATCTTTCTTCACCAACCTTTGAAGTCAGTCAAGAATATTTGGACTCGTTGTTGGAAGAATTTCAAATGGCAACAGGAACAGGAACACTAATCCCGGACCAGTCATTGCCATCCGTTGCCGATGAAGTTGGAGTCACCGCACCGATCGTTGGAGTCATCCCACCAGTCGCCGAAGTTGTCCAGGAACAGCCAATGGTCCTTTCACCAGTTACAAAACATTCAACAAAAAAAAGGAAAGCTATTGTTGACGCGGATGGAGTGAAACCAAATAAGCAAGGGAGGAAGAAGAAGGACTCGGGACCTATAGTACATTCCAATGTGCTATTGAAAACATCGAGGTCTCGAGATCAATTCCCAATATTGGCGAATGCTTTGGGCAAATCTTCAACATCTCGTCCGAAAAAAGTCGAGAAACAACCACCAAAAATTGACGAAAAACAAACTTCGGTGGTTACTAGTACCGACGAGGACGGGGAAGATACTCCTGCATTGCAGAAATTGTTCAACGCTTTTGAGGTGAGAGTGAACAGTGTCCGCATGGTGATGAGAAAATGTGATGATGACTTGGTGATTTACCATGCGGATATTCAACGATACCAATGTGACAATGCATCATACAAAAAACGGATGGCGGAGGTGCAGAAGGAGACAGCAGAGAAAGAAGAGAATGCCAAAGCTCTCGAGCTTGCCATAAGAAAACAACAAGAAAAACTGGCGTCTCTTCTCGAAGAAACCGAAGCGTTGCGGAAAGAATTCGAGGGTGCAAAACTAAATTCAGAATTCTGCCTGTCCAACCTCCGATCTATCGATTCATTGATAGGGGAGACTCATAAAAGAAGAAACAAACAAGAGGCAATCCTATCAAGATTTTCCGACTACCTCAAATAGACACATTCAAAATCATGTTTCGATATTTTTTTTTTGATCTTTCAATAGATTATTTTATATTATACATATTATACAATATTTTTCCATTGATTATTTTCAATAGATCATCTTGAATATTTTTTCAATTTGTTTTCATATCCCAAACTTCCCACAATATGAATAATATTTTCAATAGATCATTTTCAGTACATTATTTTTTCAATTAATTATTTCTCAACAGATCATTTGATTTTTCAGTTGATTATTTTTCAATAACTTTTTTTTAATTGATTATTCCTCAACAGATCATTTGATTATTTTTTCATATGTTTTCATATTCTAAAACATTCCAAAATAACTATCCTGGAATAATATACATAGATAGTCAAACTTCATTAAAAGGATAATTCGAAATTAATCACATTTATGGTATATTGATTTATTATTCGAGTTATTTCAATGTATTTTGCAATATAATCGGTATGTTTTCAATTGTCCTATTCCAAACGTTCCAATCTTCTCACTTCTTTCAAATCTTGAATTATTTGTTCTTGAGTTCTAGTGAGTTTGGTGAGTCGAATTTTCAATCCATCAAGTTGTTTCATAATGGAATCTTTATCAATCTGACCTTGCTCCCTTTTCAATTCGATTCTCAATTCATTATGTTGTTTGGCAAAATGTAATTTTATATTGTCCATAACTGAGGAGATTGCTGCTTGCAATGCTCGTAGAGTCATTTCTTTTGCTTCGATAATCTGCTCATTCAAGTACCGAAGTTGAACACAATCGTCGTCATTTGTTGGTATACCAACATTTTTTAATTGTTTTCCTAACATATTATAATTTCCATCAGAATCTAGTAAAAAACCTATACCTGGTGGACCTCTTAGAGAAATTAATGATCTGCTTCTTTTACGACCAAATTTATCAATCGTATTATTCATGTTTTCACGTTTGTGGTTGGGAAGGAAATGAAGAAGAATTCAACATTCACATGGTATATTATTAAAACAATATAGCACATACTCAACAAGTTCAAGGAATGTAGAATGAAAGAAGAAGTATAAAATAAAACAATGTTTTTTATTCGTTGATTTATTGATTGATCCTATTCATATTATATCCGATGCATCGATCCATGAGTTATGCTCATTTGAAAAACCCAACCATTTCACGAATTTTCTTCCATTTTTATGTCTCAATATCTTCTCAACTAAGTAAACGTTCGGATTCCTTGTTCTCAGCAGCTCTTCCTCGTGAAAACATCCTTTTATTGGCTTTTCGTTCATATCTTGTAGTAAATATGTTGTGGGATTAGTTCTCCTTACTTTGATTATTTTGAAAAGTTCGAGAGAGAAGTTGGCTGTGGATCCTTTTTCTAAAATACCTTTGAACTTACTTATTCTCACAATCTCTCCTAATTCAAATTTAGGTTGTGGAGCTATTTTTGATTGACTGTAAGCTTTCAGATTTGTCCTTGAGGAAACATCAGCAGGTTTCATTCCAATAGTACGATGTTTCTTATGATTATATCTATAGATGAGTTGGGGTAAAATGTCTAACCATCTATATTCACCAGATATTGTGAATTCCTTGTATATCCAATTCTTCAATGTTCTAATTACTCGCTCTACAATTGCTGCTTTTTTTGTACTATATGTGGAATAGTGATTGATTTTATACTTTCTCATCAGTTTATTAAACCATTGATTATAAAACTCTTTCCCGGCATCACTTTGTATATTTTTTGGTGTGAATGTCGCATTTTCCAATATTTTCTGCATAGCTTCACTAACTTCTTTTCCTGTTTTATTCATAATTGGTTCAGTCCATAGATATTTAGTATAGCGAACAATTTTTGATTTCTGGGGTCAATTTCCTGTGGTGGTTTTTTGAGGAATATCATATTATATAATTGAGCATTAGCAGGAAATCGCCGATATGAAATATGATCTGTCCATTCGAGAAACTAACTTCAGAATTCCCTAGTTTCAATTGTTTCGTTATAGGGTCCTCATATATACCATAAACATTATCATATTGTGTGTTTCCTGATTTCATATTATTGATATGTTCTTTTACGATTTCTTCTTGGTCTATTCCCTTTTCAGTTATAGTCTCATTCGATGAAGACATCGTTGAGGAAGGTGGAGTATACATTAGGTATGATTCTGAATTAGGTATATGAGAATCATTGTTTTCTTTTAATCTGCTTACATTTTTTGGTGTACTGGTGGATGATGGAGAAGTGGGTGTATCATCCAAAATAGTTGGGGTTTTTGTATTCGAAGAAGCCACTGCTGCATCAGATATTACCTTCAAAGGTTTCGTTAGAGGTTCATAAATTCTTTCTAGAGACGTTTGATTCTCATTTCGAGTACTTTTGATTATATTGAACTTTTGTCTTACAGCATCTGCTGCCTGGATCAGTTGACGTTTCAAATTCATTTCTTTCTCCATATCACACGTTAATTATCTTACAGTCATCTAGATCAACCGATCACGTCAGTGTTCTAGGTTCAATTGATTACCAACGTGATACACTCATGGATATATGAAACTATCAAATCCTTGTCTATAACGACCATTACGTATTTCACTATCTTTGTCGATTACTAGGAAACCATGATTCTCCTTCCAACACTCTGCACACATTTCCTGAAATTCTTTGAATGTGACATCGGGAGATACGTGATCAGAAAAAATGTGATGTAAAGTGAGTTCATCCTGTTTGAATATAATCAAGAAGTTGGAGTTGTCACGAATGAGTTGTTTACTTACTCTTGAATAAGTTTGAGCTAAATAAAAACAGTCAACATGTCTATGACGTCCCATACTGAAATATGATCTGATGATGTTTTGATTTTCAGTAATAACATCATCAAAAATGAAAATTTAATCTTTTTCAGCTTTTGATGGATCAATTACTTCTATATTATTACCGAATGTATAAAATCCTAGTCCTTTTATTGGTTTCAATACATTATGTAGATATGTATACTTCGGTTGATTTAGCGACTTGGAATATAAATATACATTGGCAAAGCGTAGTCCGTTTGGATGAGTAAGCATGGATATCATAACATTTGTTCTACCACAATTCGATGGACCAATAATTAGACCACGAATTGTTTTAGGTAATAAGTGACCGTGTCGTAAAGTTTTATTGCTTTCATTTCCATAACCGATTTTATTATCCCAATTGTCCACAACAAAGTTTTCTTTTTGTTTAACAATGTGCATAGTGTGAGAGTTTATGATATATAATGGTCATTATGTTGAAAACATTTCATTTATATTATGAGAGTCCAAGAGTGGCGGACGTAAAATTCCATCAAAAATAAAGAAATGTGGTAGGGGTTTTATAAATACAATAATTAATAAACTCCCATTTGAATTACATATACCCGGAGGCTATCAATATTGCGGTCCTGGAACAAAGTTGAAAGAACGTTTAGCAAGAGGTGATTCCGGAATAAATCAGTTGGATATTGCATGTAAAAAACATGATATATCGTACTCTCAAGATAAGACTGATTTAGCTGCAAGACATAGAACGGATAAACAACTAGAATTAGCTGCGTGGGAAAGAGTAAAATCGAAAGACGCAAGTGCAGGTGAAAAGAGTGCAGCGTGGTTGGTTACCAATATAATGAAAGGAAAGAGGCATTTTGGTATGGGTTGTCGTAAAATAAAAAAAATCAACAAAAAAGTGAAAAATAATAGAAAAACAACCTTTGGGTCAGGAATAGTCAAAAAAGTTAAAGGAGCTCTGCGTTTAGCTGGTGCAAATAAGAAACTCGATAAGAACATGGAAACAACTTCAAGAATTGCACTAACTGCTGCTAAAAAATATCTGAAAATTGCTGGAGGAAAACGGAATATTCGAACACCACGTGTAATACCAATTCCCAAAGTTGGTGGAATTCTACCACTTATACCAATATTTGCTGGATTATCAGCTTTGGGAAGCATTGCAGGAGCAACAGCAGGAATAGCGAAAGCTGTTCAAACAGCTAAATCAACTAGAGATCAACTTATTGAAGCAAATCGTCATAATAGAAATATGGAAGCTATAGCAATTGGTAAAAGTGGAAAAGGAGTTTATTTGAAACCCTATAAAAAAGGGTTGGGTATATTCTTGAAACCATCAAATTCAAAAAACTGACAACCTCCCTACCTCGAAGACCTTTGACTGATCTTGACATCGATAAATTTGCACACAAAACCAAGATACCTTATTTTCGAGGAGTTTTTATGCGAGATAGTCTACCTTTTCATGGACCACTGAGAAATGAATCTGCGATAATAAATCTCGATTCAATCAAAGGTCCTGGTACACATTGGGTTGCATATAAGAAACGTGGTAGGGTGATTGAATATTACGATAGCTATGGAGACTTACCTCCTCAGAGAGAATTGATCAATTATTTTCAAGGACATTCAGAGTTAGTCAATGAGATACGATATAACTATGATCGACAACAAAATTACAACACATTCTGGTGTGGGCATTTATGATTGAAGTTTCTCTCTGTTGGTGAATAAAATAAGTCTAATGGATCGTGATAGTATTAAGAAAATGAGTCATTCACTGAGAGCTTTCTCGAAAAAGAGGAGTTTATTAAAAATGACTGAAGAAGAACTTGCTGACATTCCAAAAGAAGTGATAATTGCTTGTTCACCACATGAGATTGTATTGGTGTGGGATAAACTTCCCGAACGTCTACAGGAAGATATTGATATTTTGAAATATCAATATTGTAGCGATCATCACAATGAAGATAATTCTGAGGAAAATTATGATGTAAATGATGGTCCTACACCTAGAAGAATATTCTGCTGCTACTGCAATATGGGAGATGTTAATGTAGAAGTGAATCATGAAATTGATCATGAGTCATCAATGGAGATGGGATATTTTTCTTCATGCTGCAGACAACAATAAATAGTGAAACTGTGTTATTTTATATCCAGTATAGAATCGTTAGTTATGTCGCGCACATTTACGCTTACTGGACAATCAAGTATTCTGAGTGTGAATTTTTATCCACCAATAGAACTCGATGTGCGTAGTAGTTATGGATTAGGTTTACATGGATTCTATTCTTACAATTCTATACTGAATGTTGACGAGAAGAATAATGTAATAGGTTATAAAATAGATAAGAATATGTCATTTACTTCTTTAAGGATTCCTCCAGGTGTTTACGAAATAGATGAAATTAATAGTATCATTCAGAATATTATGAAAGTACAAATTAATAAAACATATGATAATATGGAAGATGTATTTTCTTTGCGAGCCAACATCAATGCTTTGAAATGTGAGATTAAATCAAAATTCGAAATTGATCTATCACACAAAAATTCCATTGCTCCTCTCATAGGATTCGAAGCAATACAATTGGAGCCTGATAAACGACATGAATCCACATTGGCTGTTAATATAATGAGAGTGCGAATTATACGTGTAGATTGTAATATAATATCTGGAGCATTTTTTAATGGAGATGAGGCCCACACACTATTTGAATTTGTTATAGATGTAGAACCAGGATATAAATTATCTAAGGAACCTCAGAATGTTATTTACATGCCTGTTATACCAGAAGGGCGTCAGTACATCGACAACATCACTCTAAGTATTTTGGATGATAACGGTGATTTGATAGATTTCCGAGGAGAAAGAATCATAGTAAAACTAGAACTGAAAAAATTATCTTGAAGCAAATATAATGGGATTTTCTTTCAAACGTTTTCCGAAGACATCAACAAACCACCAAACATATAAAAAGAAGAGTACACACAATTTCAAGTTCACTCCACATTATTATTCCAAACAGATAGGATATAAGCTATCAACTGAAGATGAACATTTTCTTGAGTCGATTGTTGGATTGAAAGTACGTCAAAAACATTGAACAACATGGTGACTCAAACGTCAAATGAAAAACTAAATGTTTTTGAAGAACCGCTAATGGATCATTCATTGACAAGCCTTCACGAGCATACATATAAGCCATATGGTTCACCATATTATAAAAATTCTGACGAAATCAGAATTCCAATCAACTTTCAAGACTTGATATTGGATATAGCTGAGAGCTATATATATATTGAAGGAAAATTCACACCTACAGATACAGATCCAACAAAAATTTGCTATTTATCTAATAATGCATTAGCATTTCTCTTCGATGAAATTCGTTATGAAATGGGAGGTGAGCAGGTAGCAGTAATAAGAAAACCTGGTATAACCACTACCATGAAGACTATGATATCATTTGGACGATCACATGTTACATCATTACAAATGAATGGGTGGGGTCTTGATCAAGAGGATCTTCTGGATAGTACCAGTCATGTGTTTAGTGGAAAATTACCGCTCAAATCTAATGGGATTCGCTGAAGATTACACTAAAGGAATTCTGAATGTTAAACAAGAGCTCATACTCATTATAGCTCGTTCTTTCAAAAACTCATATATTGGTGAAGTAGACGCTGACTTGGTCATAAATAAAATTGAATGGAAAATCATTAAGCTCGAAGATAAACAAAAACTGAAACTACTCAATCGAATCAATAAGAGTAATTTGAACGCTAAGGTCAAACTAGCTTTTAGAATGTGGGATTTGTATGAATTACCTTCATTGCGAGAAACAGCCTCAGATATTTGGGCTATAAAGACGACTAATAGTCTGGAACGTCCACGATATATAATCATTGGATTTCAAAACACCAATATTTACAGCAACAAATCAATGGATGCTACAAAATTCAAACATGCTGATATCAACAATATTCGACTATATCTAAACTCTGAAGTGTATCCATATGAAAGGTGGAATCTTGATTTTGATAAAAAACTATACTCACCAGCCTATTATGCATATGAGCAATTTCAACGAAGCTACTATGATAAAGATATGAGTGAACCAATGATGACTTTTGGTGAATTTCAAGAGAATCCATTATTCATAATCGATTGTTGTCATCAACCAGATGCTATGAAAACTTCTACAGTAGACATCAAAGTTGAATTCGAAACTCGCAAAAGTAAATTTCCAGAGAATACTAAAGTATATGCATTAATTATTCATGATGCGTGTATGACATATAGTGCCCTAGATGGCACAGTTCAAATTGGATCTATTCAATGACTATTAATATGATCAATAGAAAGAATATTGTAATTCTATTCTCATCTTGGAGTGTATTGATTTTATATTAAGGAATAATAAAAAGATGGAATAAATTCGTGTTTTTTATTCATATTTTATATAATACAGCTTAGTTATAACAATTTTCATCATTTAATAGGTTGAATAAATTGCGAATATCCATTGGTAGGTATGTAATCAATTGAAACAAAAAATTACGTAAACCAACTTCGATTATCTGCTCACAAAATTGTTCTAAATTCAGACTCCCACATATAAACTTATTACAGATGCTGGACCCTTCTTCATATTTTAAATGAAGTTGAGTGCACTTCTCGATGGCGTCAGCATCAAAACAAATATCCATGTTATAATTGATTGCATGTAGAGCGTAAAAAACTCAAATCATCGAATTCACATCTTAACCTATCAATAGCAGTTTTCAAGTCTTGTGCGTGTGGCCATCCTTGTTGGGAGTAGAGCATCCACATATTGATATCTGTAATATTATTAAAGAGAAAATATAATTAGTTATTATAATAAAATTATATTCGAATACTTACACATGGAACTATAGTGAATTGAATTCCATTAAAGATCGAGTTTTTGCTCCATCATAATGGGGAGCACTTTCCCCTAGATATTTCAGAGTGAAATTATTATCCCAAGAATTCATTTCACCTATAATATCATCTGTAAGTCGATCAGCTACACGTTTTGGTAACCATGATTTGAATTCAGTGTCATCATCTGATAATGACACTATGACGGATCTTCCATATCTTGTGAATATTACAGTTACTTTAACAAGTCGATAAGATTTATTAATAGTCAACGTTGATAATCGTATTGTTTGTAATTCTTGGGATGTTTGATTAATCAGACTATTGAGTTTATTCACATCGAATTCAGCAGTAGACATTTCGAAAAATTATTTGAAAATCATTTTATCTAATAGCACTGTGTGTGTGATGAAACTCAAAGAAGTGTAGTTCCAAGTACAAGGGTCTCATGCTTTTATAATGATACAAGAGTAGAGGGAACCATTGTGATACCCCCTCAACCATTTTTCATTCAGCTCAAGGTTTTATTCCACTATACATCGAGTCAGTCAACAATATCTACATTGACTCCAATGAATAGTATGGTCCGTGACGATTGCTATGGTAGCCGAAATATATGTGAGTTTCAGGGTCGAGAGAAAAAAAAATTGTAATTCTGTTCAAGAATTACGATACCATTCCCCATTTCTTTCCTTCAGCTCTAGATTTCATGTTAGTACACATCGAGGCAATCTAAATGCTAATCATCAATTCATTCGGATACATAGAATACAATGATGGTCTCCGTGATGACAGGTGCGGTAGATAGCCGACACAGACTGTTATCAAGGTAAAGATCTCACCACCTTTTCAGACAGAGGATGTGGTCCTAACGACTGCTACGAAAACAGAAACATGTTAGTGAAGGAATATGATGACATTTATGATGATTCAAACCACTTTTAAGCCAACTCAACCCTTTCATGTTTTATCATTCTGTCCAAGAATTACGATACCATTCCCCATTTATTTCCTTCAGCTCTAGATTTCATTTTGGTACACATCGAGTCGAGGTCATCTAAATGCTAATCATCAATTCATTCGGATACATAGAATACAATGATGGTCTCCGTGATGACAGGTGCGGTAGATAGCCGACACAGACTGTTATCAAGGTAAAGATCTCACCACCTATTCAGTTAGAGGGTGTGGTCCTAACGACTGCTAGAGAAACAGAAAAATTTCAGTGAAGGAATAATGATTTGAACCACTTTAAAGTCAACTCAGCCCTCTCATGTTATCCGAACGGCAATAACTTAGCCTTGGGCGAGTGTAGTCTCGCGTTATTTCCCACCATAGAAGAGTCTCATGTTTTCATGAAAGTAACAAGGTCAAGAATTGTCATTCTTTTGAATTGAGTAGTGGAGCCATTGTGATAGCCGCCTCCCCCCACTATTTTCTCATTCAGCTCATCATCTATTCAGTCGGATAATACATCGAAAACCGAATTACATTAGTAAAGAAATTTATACACTTTCAAGTCAACTCAACGCTTTCAAGTTATCCGAACAGGAATAACTTGAAACCTTGAGCGCATGTAGTCTCGGGTGATTCGAATTGTAATTGCGCGATAATCACCATTCTAATGACCTTCAGAGGTTTTGGAATCGACCAATGGGCATCATCCGAGCGAGAAAACTTTTAACCTTAGCTGGTTGTAGCTTCGGGTGAACAGAATAGTAATTGCGACAATTGCCCTTCTGATGACCTTTAGAGGCTCCAGAACCGGCCATGAATTTTAGAGGCTCCAGAACCGGCCAATTTCCACTACTATGGATTATGCGCCCCGTAAAAGTATACGAACTTGTAGCTAACTGATCCATAATTTTTATGCAAGACTGTACCTCTGGAGACGTTACTCAAACATTTGTAATGTGTATGTATACACGAATACGATCACATATTTCTATTAATTGTGATCCGGCAACGCCGCTTGTGCGCCACCAGTAGATATATTGGAGACTGAATCGATGTACAGTGTAGATAGATCCGTAAATACACAGTGTTTTGTGTTTACATTTTTCGTAGTCTCCGATAAGTGCAAAAATGTCTGATTTACTAAGATATAAGGGAAAGTTTATTAAAAAAAAGGTTTTACAAAAACTTTTACAACTAATCAGCTCAATCGAGAATGGTCGTATACAGAAAATATCAGCGACCGATGACGGTAACCTCAAAGTTGGAAAACGTACGCATACAGCGTTGTCAAGTTGTTTCTGTCAGACTAACTACTATGTATACTTTCTTAAGAATTGTTGAACTTTGAAACATTTTTTATAAATAACTAAACGGTCAAAAATCAAAAAAAAACAACTCAAAACAAATCTACTAAAAGACTATTAGTTTTTGGAAAATTTCTGACAGTTACTTTTTTTATATAAATTAAAAACTGATACAAAACGATAACGAACGTATACCATACATGTTAAATATCGAATTTTTAATTGAATTTATCTCGGATACTAGACGGTCAATTCACTTCAAATTTTAAAAATCATTGTGTAATCTTATCTTCAATAAGTACACAAAAATTTGGAATTTTCTGACACCACAACTACCTTAACCTCTTGAAAGTTCATTTCAACATTTCGCGAAGATATCGGAGGTGAAAAATACATGATGTCAAAAATGAAGAGGGCGAAGACATAAAAAGCTTCTGAGTCATTTATATGTACAAGATGTACAAGCCCACGAGGTTTTGGCCAGTATAAATCTAAATATATAAATATAAATAAAACTATTCGGAGTACGATATTTAAATTTGGCAGTTATAAACCATTGCTAATATTACGAATTTTATGCAAGATCTCCTCAACTTCAAGATATGATTTATCTTCAGATATTTGTAGATTTCCCATGATCGCTTGGTTATTTGATCCCTAGTCGTAAAGTACTGCCTTGACTACAAGCCCTGTTTTAAATACGTTTGATGTCTTTGATCAGCACCTTCAGGATGGGCATTGCAGTTCTGGAAACAAAGAAACCCAAAGGAATCTCTCGGTTGGAATGAATTCCTCTTGCTCAAAATTTGTATCCCCGTTTCATTAGACCCACCTTCAATCATTCCTAGACCTTTAGAGCATTCTATGACATCCAATATTTTTGATTACTCGATATTTATCAACTTCATCAACCCTAGTCTACAGTGCTATTTTAAAACCTCATTCTACAGTCCTCGGGTCTGGTCCTAGAAAGTTGGGGAAAATATACACAAATGTACGTCTAAATATATCTTCGTTTACTCAACTACTACAAAGAGAATAAAAAAACAGCACATAAGTGAGAAATACACACAAATGTATACATATCCCATGTGTGTATGTACGTGCGTTAAGCGAAAATGTAGAGCTTTTGGAATGGAATATATAATAAAAGAATTAAAAATACACAGGTAGAATCATAAAAATACATTATATTCCATACGTTTCCATACAAAATTTATAGAGGTCTGGTCGGACCCGAGGACTGTAAAATAGAGTGAACTTTTTAGGGACCTAAGGATGAAATTCAATTTCATAAATTGATATCCAATAAAATTTCAAGAGGGTACTAGGGAGGAGCACAAGTTGCTAGGTCATTTAGAAATGTGTCATATGAACGTTTAAAAACGAAATATGTCTGGCCAGGCCCGGGACTGTAGATAAGGGTCAAATTGAAAATAATTGTGCGGCATTTTTCCTTCAATGACTTGTTCTTTTTTAGATATTTGATGTTTTTCATCTAAGCCCCCAAGGCTGGAAGAATAACATCCAGTGGAAACATAAAAAATGTTACTTATTCATCTTCTGTCCAACAAATCTTTTTTTAACGTGATGCTTTCATCGGGGTTATTGCACGAGAATACTTTGAATTGAATTCAATGTTGGTTCAATAACCAAAATCCATAGCGGATATATCAGTGGTTCGAATCCCGCTGAGGCGCACTTTTAGTTAAGTGTTGGATTCATGGTATTATTCCTACTGGTATGGTTCGGATTAAACTGTAGGGCCCGCCCTTCTTCAACCCGCACAAGTTTCGACTTATAGGGAGTTGGTCTAAAAACTTACTCTGAAGAGGTGATTGAAAGTTCCATGTTTTTTTTTTTCGTTACGAATTAGCTCTTGATTCTTGTTTTTCAACGAGAGATTCAGTGTCTGGTAGAAAATCTTCGAGCATCACATTTTTATATGCATTGGAAGATTTCTTCGACGATAAATACTTTGGACTACTAGCATTCTTGGATAAGGAAGAGGGAGACCCCTCCCGAGACCTGTTTCCTTCAGAAAATCCATTTGGAAAATGTTTTGGAAGAGCAGTTCTCTTCAGCAATTTACGATTGATCCTTAGCTCGTCCTGACTGAAGTGGCCTTCATAAGTTCTTGTTCAATGTTTTCGAGGATAACTCAAGGAGCTCGACATTTCCTATAAGGAAAGAAGTATTTTTTATTCTATTTGGAGATAGTTGTTCCACATAATCACAATTTTTATTCTCTATTATTTTCTCATTATTTCTTCCTTTGTTCCTGTATACCAATTTTCCTCTCATATCCCTAATTCACGTCGAATATTCTCAGCCTCCTATATATTGTTTTGTTCTGCCTTTTAAACTCTGTCAAAGTTTTCTGGTGAGCTCGTACTGGATTTCAGTGTTTATCACATTCTGAAAATTCTGAAAATCGCAATTTTTTTTTGATATTTGATGGCTTCGCGCCCCTGTGAGTTTGAAACGATCGAGTCCTTCAGTGTGCGGACTTATCAGTAAAGCAAGTTCAATATACTCTTGACCAAATATTGTCGCTGAATCGTTTCTGTAATTGAGTAACAATTCTTTGAGAAAGTTGATAAAAGTTGATGAATTGAAATGTTTTCTATAATTCGTCTTCAAATTCCTAAAAAAATTTCTTGGCAAAATCACAAAATGGTGAATTTTTCATCCAATCATCCAATATAACATTTATTTCTTCGAGATATTTTTCTGTCGTTTTTCATACCGGATGTTTCACAGTGGATGGAAAATTAGAAGTATCTGCAGAACAGAAACACAGATCATTTCGAAAATTCGTGGACGTGGATAATCAAACTTGCTCTATCTGTTTAAAATAGTTTTGTCAATACAGTGTTGCCACTTGTATCAGAAAGAAGTGGCTACTTTGTTATTTCAAATGGAACACCCTGTTTTTTATTTATGACCACTTATGTTATGAATTCGTCTTCAATAAAATAAATATTGGATAGTGATTTAGATAGTAGACTATGAACTTCATTCTGACTGAGAACTAACATATTATTCCTTCATTGTCATCCTATATTCAAGTTGCATGGGTGTAAAAATACTATGGCAAAAAATAATTACGTGAATGTGGTTTTGATGGATTTATTCATCATTTATGGTCAATGTAACAAGCATATCAGCAGAACATGCAGAGATTTCAACGAGAAGTATGCTGATTTACCACGAACAAATTCGAGAAAATTCATTAGATTAATTTTGTACCACCTTTTCATTGAAAGAATGTCATGCGGAAGTACCAAACACTTTTCTTTGGGGATATTTTCTTCTGCTCTTTCCATATCTGCAAATGAATTTTCGAAATTTAGTCATGCGGGGTATTGTATTAAACTGATAAAATTCCTTTAATTTGATCAAGTCCGTACCTCAGATTATTAGTTTCATTCATCCGGTTTTCGGTAGCATACAGAATAATGAGTTTATGTTATGAAAAGAATGAAATATATAATGCGGATCGTAAGGTATGAGCCATTGAATAAATAGAAATACATGAAACACTCTTTATCTCGCTTATACAGGACTCTAGACCCATCATATGATGGTTTTTCATAACCAGCTATAGTGTAATTATTCTATCAGATTTGGTAACTTTTCAATGACATTAGTGCGAAACAAAGAGTACCTAGCAATGACTCAATAGGTTTATACATAAGCTGGGAACATCACAGCATCAACAATTATGGCAACACTTCACAACGATGTCAAATTGTTTGGAGCGAATCCTCACAATCGTTTGTTTACATGCGAATTGTTCTTTTCTTGCGACTTTTGTATATTTGTTCTTCTTTCGAGAGCTTAATTTCATCGTATTCTTATCAAAATGCCGAGAGGATTGAGTAGAGATGCCCAGAAAATGGTTGCATCTTTATTAGAACATTTTAAACAAGAAAGGGATAACAGGAGCCCCTTACATTCATTGGATTCCATTTGAAAGATAAGTGAAGAATCTTCATGAATATTGAATCAACACGTTTCAATATTTTTTATAAAATATGATTATTACAAAGAGTGATTGCTGCTTCAAATGTAGGAATTGAACTGTGTAGGGAATATCTGCATACCTTCACATAAGATAAGCTAAGGACTAAACTGTCCTAGGACTTCTACAGAACTACACAATGGAAGGAACAAGTTGTGGATATTGATCAACCTCAACATTATCAAATAAGGGACTGTATTTACAATATGTACAAGAACATTGAATATTTGGTGCATATCATATATTATCATTGCAGAGGAACACATAACGTTGAAGTCACTGAAATGAAAGCTTGCTCAACATTTGCCTTACATCTTTATGGAAAACATTGATGGAGTAACCTAATATTGCTATGAAACGTAATACATTCCTCCAACAGTACGTTCAGTTGAAAAATTAAGGTTTGAGGCAATTTGTTTTCTTTGATGAGACCTGGATATTTCAGAATGGAACTCTAGGACATTCTTGGCAAGATTCTAGTGTCAAAAGTGTGAAAATATTGAAGTACATGAGATTCAAGGTATTTAGAATTTGTATATCAGTTAGATGGTGTCTTGGAATTATGGATTAATTCCTGGGGCAAAATTTGTTTTTATATCTGAAATTGCTAACAAAGTTTACCATGGAGAAATGAACAATGCCTAGCAATGTAATTTTTTTTGATAATAGAATGATGAAGCTGCAGGTACTAAGTAATTTGGTACAATAGGCCATAGACCTTATGAAACATGTGACTCGATACAAAATACTTCTATTTAGAAGCGTGAAATATAAATCCGTTATAAAAACTGAGGGTGATGATGGAAAAAATCTATTTCTGGGCCCACGTTGGTCACTGGGCTCTGGTAAGACACTGGGCCCACAACGTGAGTACACCCCTGAAGAGATAATTTGAAACCATACAACTTTTATCTGAATCACTTCTCCATATTTTATGTTTCAATTGTTCGAAATCGAGAAAAATGCATTTTTATCACGAAACCTTGTGTCAATGGCGGTTGCGCAATAATGCGCAATTTTTTTTGCTGTTTCCATTAAACAATAGAATGATCTACAATCTAGAATAAGTCCTGCCGCTTCACAACGTTTCACAATTCAACTTTTCTCTACGTGTTTACAATTTTCAGTAGCAATTCTAAGTTGATTTTCGAAAATATCATTCGTTAACTGATATCACATTCATCATTATTAAAAAATTTTTATTACGTGATAATATTTTACTTACTTCCCCCTTTCGAATCCATTTTGAAGACCGTCAATCGTTTTATTTTTCTGTAACTGACGGCGTTTTCAAGAGCGCACTGAAAATTAGCCACTGAGAGAAAGGCACTTTTGAACTTGGACACAATAGCAGATATAAAGAATCGCCTCCTCTCGGGTCTGGAACTCGGCCCTTGGACTATTACTTTATCTAACCCACCATTGCAGATCCCCGAAATCCATATTTTATTTTTAGACATTTGCCGGCGATTTGGGATTTCGTCCCACTGTGCAGTGGCAGCACAAATGGTGGGAGATCGCCCGGGAAATATTGATTTACATCAAAGTAATATAAGAGAAAATCTAAAGTCTATTTGTTATAATTCACACAAGAAGAAGTTTTCGTGGTTATATCTTGCATGAAGAACAGGTTCTATTGAGGTGATAATAATATAAGTAACGTCTTGTTGAGAAACATTGGAAAATTCATACTAGAGCCGATAACCTATATTTCCAATGAATCATTTCGATATGGTGTTTTTCCCTCCAGACTGAAAGCTGCAATCGTCAAACCCATTTTTATAAAATGGGATCCTCCACTAATTAAAAACCATCGTCCCATAAACATGCTTTTTAGGTTTTCAAAACTCTTTGAAATTTGAATTTTCAAATCTGAATAATATAATTACTAGTTTTCAACACGGTTTTCAGGTTGATGAATCCACCAAAACAGCTATTTCTTCTTTCACTGAGAGAGTGCTCAGGTTTTTGAACCCGGGATTGTGAATTGTAGTTTTCTGGACATCTCGAAGGCTTTCGACTGTGTCAATCATGAACTGCTTTTGAGCAAAATGGAAAAAAATTGTATTCGCGACTTAGTAAATGAATGGTTCAAATCATATCTTACTGGTAGAACACAAAAGGTTATTTTATAATATGGTAACATTTAGTCCCACGGCAGTGTGCTTGGTTCGATGCTGTTCATATTGTATGTCAATGATATGCCGAACCTGGTGAATGATCCTCAAATTTTATTAACCAACTATGCCGATGATACGGATGTAACAATAGAAGAGCAGTACGAAGATTCATGTGAAGAAACAAATGGTATTACAAAAAACATTGCTCACTGGTCCAAAAACAACCCACTTTTATTGAACACAAAAAAACGAATGCTGTTTTATTTAGTCGAAATATCAAAGATTGAATGTCTTGAATGTCTTAATTTTGTCTAAAAAAACAAGCACCTGTTCAATGATTGTGTTAATGTGAATAGTTATACAACTACATCCGAAAGTGCATACAAGAAGATCGAGATCGAATCTACGAGATCAAATTCTGTCAATAACCATAATGAAGTACTTGATGAGTTGGAAGATAAAAACGAAGAGGTTTCACTGAAAGAAGACATGAAAAGTATCAAGAAAATGCTGAATAATATTACCCATCAACTACAGGATTTCAAGACAATTGAAGATGAAATACAATCACTGAAAAATAGCACCGATTTCATCAGTGATCAGTATGATGAAATACAGAAAAAACTGAAAGAAAACAATCAATTTATGACAAATCTAGGAAAAAAAAAATTGAAAACTTGGAAAAGAAGAATGAACAGAAAGAAAAGGTAATTGAAGATCTCAGTTTCAAAATAAACAAAATTGATCAATACAGCCGAAGCAGAAATATAGAAATAAGTAATATGCCGACATCTGAGAATGAGAATGTCATGGAAGTAGTCTGTAACATCACCAAAGAGTTGCATATTAACCTAAACTTCTCAGAAATCGACTCCGTGCAAAGGGTGCCATCGAGAAACAAGACAAGACAACCCCAAATAATAGTACAGTTCAAATCGAAGGCAACACGAGAGGAAATCTTGACCAAAAAAACAGTAGTGATGTTTAAAGGCACTGCTAAACAAACGAAAATTTACATCAATGAACACATTTCTCCATATTATAAACAACTGTTGATGATGACCGAACACATTGCAAAGGAGGCCAATTACAAATACATATGGTTTCGCAAGGATAAAGTCCTGGTCAGAAAATTAGATGATTCCAAAGTTATTACAATTGAAACAGAAAAAGATTTGCAGAAAATTCAGAGAGCTGATCATCAAGCCGGCCTTGCCTAGCTGAAGACGAAACACCTGCCGTAAATATATTGTTCATTTTTTCAATTCCTTTTTATTACTCTGATAAATACTACTTTTGGTTCATTTTCTGTATCGTATTCGAGTATCTCTTCGTTTTTCTGTTATGGTGAATAAATATTTAGAAAATATTGACACCGCTAACATTGCAACAATCATTTCGCGTGATATCGAGACAAGTAAGAAATTGATAACTAATGACAGTAAAGAAAATTATACTTTTCGACTGATGCATACAAATATTAGAAGCCTATCTAAAAATTATGAAAACCTTGAGCTTTTTTTACAGACGTTCGGAAACAATTTTGATGTTGTTTTTTTGACGGAAACATTCAACATAAATAATATTAATGATTTCGATATTGATCAATACAAAATCTATTACAATCATGGAAAAATTAATAAAAACGATGGTGTAGTTTGCTTCGTAAAAGATAATTTGGAACACAACGTATAAATTATAACGTACGCGTTGCTAGTGTTGATAAGACAACTCACATGAATTCATCGAAACCCTCTCAAAATATATTGTAACGTTTTTTCATTTACTAAAACACTGGGTTCGATTTATATACACTTTTATTTCCACTGACACGATTTATTTACAACGCTCGATTATCAACTGATCCCCTGCGCCCCTGTCCGCGGAGCTTTATACCTGCACGCTTCTCCAGAAGTTTCCTGGCGGCACGCGAACATTTCAGACCTCGCATCTCGAACGTTCATGATCCGCGTCACCTGGAGTGGCCGTGGCCAAGCCATAGGCGTATCATTTCGTTACACTGCTCCCTCCTTAGTTCTGATCGCCCCGATCAGAAATTCTCCATGTGGCAACCCCTGACGTCGGCTCTTGATGGCGAAAGCTACAGGTGTTTCCGGCCCTGCAGAACCCTCGGAGAAAGAAATAACAGCCGATCGTCTTTGAGGGACATACTCATTTCGGATTAAAGCAGCACACCGTGATCTGTATGCCTGTGTCTCGGAAAATGACTTCTATCATGCTCCTCACGATCTTCCAGTCCAGGTTTTCCAACCCATGGCCAATTTTAGGTAGAGCCAATTTCCTTAGGTCTACTAACGCGTACCATATATTCTCGTGGGTTGCTCTTTCTATAGATAATTTCTTAGTTATTAGGTAGAATAAGGATCGGTTGCCATCTTCTAGTCGTAGTGCTCTTCCTACTCTGGGCATTTGATCTCGCAATTCATCCAGGCGGCCGAAGTTCTTGCGAAAGACTGTTGCAATTCCTTTGCTCATTCGGAGATCTTGAGCGACGCAGTGTGCAATGGAAACATCTCCTGGAACTGTGCACACAACTCGCATTTCCGGCAACATCTTCGTACGTCTTCTTTACAGTTCAACCAATAGAACCGCTCTCGAACTTTCTGTAAAGTCTTCGTAATTCCAAAGTGTCCTCCAGAAGCACCATCGTGTAACTGACGCAATACCTCCGACACTTTACTCCTAGGTACAACCAGTTGCAACCTGGACTCCGTACCATCTTCGTTTTCAAATTTTCTGTACAGAAGATTATCTTTCAGTACCAGACAATCCCATTGGCTCCAATACGATTTTACTTCTGGACTACATGCGCTAATATCTTGCCAGGACGGTCTTTCCTCTTGAAGCTTCCAACCCAGAACACGTTTCAGACACGGATCGTTCTCTTGAGCGACTCGTAATTGTTGAGGTTGCCAATTATCACTTTCGATGGTAGTTCTTCGAATATGGCAGAGTCGTTCATCTAGCTTCGAACAATGGCTGCATTTCTCACTGCATGGTCTTCTTGATAGGGCGTCAGCATTTTGATGGATTTTTCCTGCCCTGTGCTCGATGTCATAATCATATTCCTGCAGCCGCTCTATCCACCTTGCTACTTGACCCTCTGGATTACGGAATTGCAGAAGCCACTTCAAGGCGGTCGGTTCGAAGAAGGAACTTTCGGCCATACAAATATTTGTGAAAATGTTCACAGGCCTTCACTACGCCTAGGAGTTCTCTTCTGGTAACACAGTAGTTCCTCCCTGATTTAGACAAGACTTTACTAACGTAGGCAATTACTTTTTCTTGTCCCTCTTGAAGCTGAGAAAGGACAGCTCCTATAGCAGTATTGCTTGCATCCGTGTCCAAAACAAATTTTCCATTCTCTCTGGGATAACTCAGTATCGGTGCATTGGTAAGAGCTCCTTGTAGCTGTTCAAAAGCTCTTTGACATTCTGTATCCCAGAAGTATTCTCTTCCCTCTTCCGTTAGCTTCGTTGAAGGTTTAGCGATGTGAGCAAATCCTTTGACGAAACGCCTGTAATACGTACACAGGCCAAGGAAACTCCTGATCTCATGTTTATCCTTGGGTACTGGCCATCCTCGAATTGCTTCTATTTTCTCCGGATCGGCTGTTACACCATCACTAGATACGATATGGCCTAAGTATCTAACTTCTCGCCGAAATATGTGACATTTCTTGGGGCTCAGTTTCAAGTTGGCTTCACGTAATCGTTGAAACACTTCCTTCAGATTATTGGAATGGTCGTCGAATGATCTGCCAACTACGATTACGTCATCCAGGTACACTAAACACGTCTGCCATGTTAGCCCCCTCAAAACTGCCTCCATCAGTCTCTCAAATGTGGCAGGAGCATTACATAGCCCAAACGGCATGACCGTGAATTGCCAAAGACCCGATCCTATCGAGAAAGCTGTTTTCTCTCGATCAGCAGGCTCCATTCCCACTTGATAGTAGCCACTTTTCAAGTCGAGGGTAGAAAACCAACGGGACCCGGAAAGAGTATCCAAAGTGTCATCAATTCTGGGTAAGGAATAACTGTCCTTTTTAGTAACTGCATTGAGTTGGCGATAATCGATACAAAAACGTACGGAACCATCCTTCTTCTTCACAAGGACAACTGGCGAGGCCCACGGGCTATTCGATGGTTCTATAACTCCTTGTTTGCCCATATCCTTGATAATTTCTTCCGCCTCCTCCCGCTTTGCCCAAGGAAGTCTTCTCGGCTGCTGTCTTATTGGCTGAGCATCCCCAGTATTGATTTTATGGGTCACGACGCTGGTTCTTCCTTTGTCATTTTCATCGATGGCAAACATATCTTGGAATTCTTCAAGCATGGCTCTTACTCGACGGGTCTGTTCTCTGTCCAGATCTTGACAAGTATTCATGACGTTGTCTACAAGCTCCTTTGAGTTCTTAGATTCCGGTGGTTTGTCGGTTGTAGATACACAGCGGATCGACGAAACAGGAACACACTATCCTACCACAGTTCTTCTGCTCAGCCCGATGGGAGTTTCCTTCACATTCATAACTCTAACAGGAATTACATCTCCAACCCTCACTAGAGCTTTCGCAGTCAAGAACTCATTATTGCCCATTTCTTCGACCATCCTCAGACTCCTACAGTATCCCTCGAGACTGGTCATTAGAATTTTCTCACTATGGCCGGGTATAGTTACATCACTAGTAGTTAGTAGGTGGACACCATCTTCTTTGTCTTCATGAAAATGGAGTTCCTCACCTTCGACCTTGAGAACTCCTCTGTGTACGTCCAATACGGCTCCAAGTTTCCTCAAAAGGTCCATACCCAAGATTAACTGGTCATAAATCTCAGCGACCAGTATGTTGTGCTTGATAGTGGTCTTACCTATGGAGACAGGAACATTAACTTTGCCATAGACTTTTATCCTTTCACAGTTCGCCTCATTCTCCCCGTCAATCCGACCATCAACATACAGGCTATGGGCTCCACCAGAAGATGTTACGTTGACGGTAACTACAGGTGCTTTAATTCTCTAGGTCGACGATCGCCCCCTCCTGTCGACCTGTTTTAGTTTTCCGACTGCTGAATGGGTTTCGCCACAATTTCAGCATCTGGAATCTCGTTTCTTGGGCATCGTCTTCTGGATAATTTTCCGAACCATATCTTCCAGATCATTCTCTTCATTTCTCTCGCCAATGGTCCTCACTCGATGACCTTCGGAAGTTTGATTGGCCGTTTCATGCTCCAAAGCAATAGCAAGTGCTTCATCCCATACATTCGGTCTGGCCAATCGTAGAGCTTTCTGTATTTCGCTCTCTCTTAATCTATTGACGAATATGTCAACCGCTATTTCTTCCAAGATGTTATCTGAAGTTTCAGGGTAGGCTAGACGCACCATACGAGCAATGTCTGTTACAAATTCCTGCAAGCTTTCACTTGCACGTTGGATTCGGCTGCGTAGTTGTGCTTTGTAAAACTGTTTCAGATGGGCATCCATAGCGTTTCTCAAGTCGGTTGAACAATGTTCGATAACATTTTTCTTGGCCTATAGGAATCGATATTAAAACATCCGCAGCATCACCTCTTAGAGCCGCAGTCAAGGAAACAGCTTTTTCTTCTTGAGTCCATTTATTGGCCGTAGCGATGGCTTCAAATTGTCTGAGGTATACGGACCAAGATGACTTCCCATCAAACGGGGGCAATTTGAATCTCAAATGATGTTTTGTTTCTTCTCTTGTCCATTCCTCTTTAACTTCCTGACCTGTAATTACTGCGGTTTTATCCATATCCGTAGTTGGTACTTGTACTGCTGAGCCACAGACATTCCAGCTGCTTTATTTTCTCTTCTAGTCCATCTACGTTTTTATGCACTTCGTCGAATGTTCTAGAAACTTCTTCAAATAGCTCGTCGTTCTTTTTCGAAATTTCATTGATCATATCAGAGACTTTCTCGAATTTCTCATCAGTTTTCGTAGAAACTTCATCGAATTTTTTGTCCAATTTCTCCACTTTCTCATCAATTTTTCTAGAAGTTTCTTCCATTTTTTTAGAAGTTTCTTCTATCTTTTTCATGATGACTTCGTCCGCCGACAGGAATTCAAACGTTTCTGGATCATCTCCATTGTCCGAAAGAACACCAATCAATCGTTCTTGTAGTATTTTTTTAGTTCCACTACTATCGGCATCACGTTCCTCCAATTGTTCACGCAATTGTTTCACTGAAAGGTCTTTCAACTTCATTTTGGTTTATTTACGATGCAAAATAGTCAGTACCGAAAACAAAAATTATCGCACTAAACGTTCAAAAATGTCCTGTTTCCACTACAAAAGTTCAATGTCTTTCACTTTTCCTTTTTTTAAGTCCACACTGTATTTATTTTTTATTTTTAATCCCACTCACTGACACCACTGTAACGTTTCTATTCACTAAAACACTGGGTTCGATTTATATACACTTTTATTTCCACTGACACGATTAATTTACAATGTTCGATTATCAACTTGGCGCCTGCGCCTCTGTCCGCGGACCTTTATACCTGCACGCTTCTCCAGAAGTTTCCTGGCGGCACGCGAACATTTCAGACCTCGCATCTCGAACGTTCATGATCCGCGTCACCTGGAGTGGGCGTGGCCAAGCCATAGGCGTATCATTTCGTTACATTATGCTAGGACAGCATACAACATTTTCATCTTTGCTGGGGTTTTCGAGAAACCTTGTGTATTTAGTAGTCGAATATGTTCTAAAATGGTGGAATGGAATCTCTCGATCATACCATTGGATTGAGGGTGGTATGGTGAGACAAAGTGTATATCTATTTTATGTAATGAAAGAAGCTCGGAAATCAGGAAATTATACTCTCTTCCATTGGCGACAATTATTTTCTTCGGTATTCCATGGTGAGAAATAAACTGAATTAGATCATCAGCTATTTCAGTGCCTGTTAATGAGTTCACGTGATAAGCTTGTGAATATTTAGAGAAACTGTCTAAAATTGTGAGAAATTTTGTGTTTTCTATTGTAAATGTATCCAGATGGATGATTTCAAATGGTTTAGTTGCGGTAGGGGTGACATTGAGTGTCATTTTAATTGAATTACGTTCATATTTACTTCGTTGACATACCTCGCAATGATTGATGTAATTCTGAATAGACTCTTTGATATTTGACCAATAATATTTGTCTTTAACTCTTGCAAATGTTTCATCTACTCCGCGATGATTAGATTTTCCTTCGTGAAGTCTCTGAATTATTTCGTTTACATCGTCTTTGTTTGTAATGTCTAGTAGTTTTTTCATGCAGCGTTTGAATTTTACTGAAGGCCATTTGAAATATTTTTGGATCGTTATCGAGAATGTCTCGTAAAGTTCCGGGTTTTCAAAATATACATGATATTGTACGCCTGGTGAAATGAATTCTTTGATGAATTTCAATATGTCATTTTTTAGATTGTTTTGAGATATCTGAACTATAATTCGTTTCTTTTTTCCGAATGAAATACTGATTTTGGGTTTCGCGGGAGAATGAAGGACTGAGCTAATGATAATTTGGTTTTGACCTAAATTGACTGAACATTGTGCAATGGGTATTGCAACAACGGGGTTTTGTTCAGCATTAGAATGAACAGTTTCATCATCCTCTTCATTCTCTTCATCTCTACGTTCTTCGTCTAGTTGAACTTGCATGGAGACATTGTCTAAGTCATTAGTCGGAGTTGACGGCCCAGGAATTGCTACATCTCTGATAAATTGATCGATTTCGGTATTTTTATGCTCGTTTCTGTCATTCGAGATACTTTGAATAATTTCTTCGATTTGATTGGAGACTGAATTAACTTCTTTTGTATTTATTTCCATTCTCGAAAGAGCGTCACTTTTAGTATTTAATTTACCTTTTTTATAAATGATTTGGTAGGTGTATTCCTGTAATTTTATTCGCCAACGCAATAGTTTCGAGCTGGGGTCTTTTAAGGAAAAGAGCTACTGTAGAGGCTTATGATCTGTTACAATATTAAATTTGCGTCCGAATAAATGAGGGCGAAAGTATTTGGTTGCCCAAACGATAGCTAATAATTTCTTTTCGATCACCGAATAATTTTGTTCGGAATCATTAAGGGTTCGCGATGCATATGCGATTAGTAAATCTTGTCCGATGGGACCTTGCGAAAGAACAGCACCAAGAACGAAGTTACTGGCATCTGTTGTAAGGTTAAATGATTTGAAAAAATCTGGGTATTGTAATATGGGATCGTTTATCAATAGATTTTTGCATGTTTCGAAACAGTCCAGAAATTCTTTATCATGTTCGATTTTGGCTCCTTTTTTTAGACATTTGGTTAAAGGTTTTGTCAATTCAGCGAAATTATTTATGAAGCGTCGATAATAGCCTAAAAGACCTAGAAAACCTTTTATTTGTTTTGTCGTTTTAGGAATGGGAAAATGCTTGATAGCCTTGATTTTGTCTGGGTTCGGCTTGACTCCTGAAGGGGTCACGACATGCCCTAAGTACGCAACTTCTTTTGTTAGGAACTCAGATTTATCAAGCTGAATTTTGAAATTGGATTCGTGTTACCGACTGAATACAAGTTTGAGTCTTTCTATGTGTTTTTGTAGCGACGTGGAAAAAATTATAATATCGTCGAGATATACTAGGCATTTTTCGTTCTGAATTCCTCGAAGGATGTTATCCATGACGCGCTGGAAGGTAGCAGGCGCATTCTTAAGCCCGAAGGGCATTCTGAGGTATTCATAGTGCCCTTGTTCGGTATTGAAAGCAGTTTTTTCGACGTCTTGCTCTTCCTTCTCAATTTGATGGAAACCGCTAGCTGAATCTAATGTTGTGAAATATTGACACTTTCCCAGTTTGTCTAACAGATCAGTTATGTTAGGCAGAGGGTACTTGTCATCAATAGTCTTCTCGTTGAGCTTGCGATAGTCCACAACAACTCTCCACTTCTGCTTACCAGAAGCGTCCGACTTTTTTGGTACTACCCAAATAGGTGAGGACCAGGGAGAATTGCTTGGCCTTATTATTTTTTGATCGAGCATTTTCTTAATTTGATCTTCTTTTTTATGTATAAATGGATAACGGTACGATTTTGTATATGCCGGTATTTCGTCAGATGTCCGTATATGATTATAATTTTATTTGGCTAGTAAATGTCAATGGTGTATTTTCATGGTAAAATATATCTTGATATTCTTTACAAAGAAAAAGTATTTTGAATGTTTCTTCTTCGTTTAGGTGATCTGTTCGGATTTTTGAAAAATCTAAATTTTGTTCGTGAGAGTCGTCGAAATTGTGGAAATCAATATTTTGAATTTCGTTTCTATCGAATCTCTCGACAAGAATAGGTTCTGAAAAGTTTAAGGTCAGTGGTTTGGTTGTGTTATTGAGTATGGTGGTTAAAGCTCTACCGTTTTTCGCTATTGTCAAACATTCGGGAATCTCGCAGTTATGTATACGATGGTGTAGTATAATTATCTCACCTTGCTGAATAGAAGTATTAACTGATATCACTTGTTCAGAGCGCGCACCTATTGTCACTAAATTCGAATTATTTTTAGTTTCCTGAAATTGTAATTTTATCTTAGCATTTGGTGTTAACAAATAGCCACTACTGTAATCTAATTTCGCTTGTAAAAGTTTCATATTATCGAGACCAATTAGTCCTTGAAAAATATCATGGAATTTGAAAAGAAAGAATCTCAAGTTTTTTTCTGTCAGGTAAATTGAATATTTTGGAAGCTGGAATAACTGTACTATATTTGTGAGTCGACTTTTGAAAAACTGTTGAGACAATATAAGGGTCATGTTTGATTGAATTCGGGAAAAATTTATTAGCGATATCGGGATCAATAAATGAATTTGTTGAACCTGAATCAATAAGAAATTTTACATCGTATTCTGGAAATGTTATATACGATGATTCACTAGAATTAGTGCTGTTGAATGATATTATTTGTCTAGTTATGTTTGATTCTCTGTTAATGGGTTCTCTTGAAAATTTTGATGTTCGGTATTATCCTGTTGAATATCCTCATTATAATATGTTTCGGTGTTACAATAATTATAATCGTCTTCGACAAATTCTTCTTCTGGAATAAAGTTCGATTCATCGTTCTCATTAACTACTGTATTGAAAAGTTCTTCAGATACGAAATCTCTTTGAGGTTGTTGGTAAAAAGAATTCGAAGGACCTGCCTGATTATTAAAAGTATTCCTAGTCGATGTGCTCATCGGTGTTGGTTTATTAAAAGTATTTCTAGTAGACACACTCAAAAATTTTGATTTTGATTTGGCCTGAAAACATTTCTATTTTGGGGTTGTTGCTTGAAGACTTGCGCATTGGTGAAAAATTTCTGTTGTTGATTTTGTGGTCTTGACTGTATTATGGTTGGGAACGGAAAGAATTTTGTGATCTAAAATGATTATTTGGTGTGTAACTATTGAAATGAGCATTTGAATGGACAAATTGTTGTCTAGCTTGCATATGTGATCTCGGTTGAGTGATAGGTGGTTTGAATACGTTTTTGTTCGAGAAATTTTGGAAATAATGGACATTATCCTCTTGTAATACAAATTGTAAAGCTTCACTGAGCGAAATAGGCTTCATGCATCGAATAGTAGCACCTAAAGGTTCTTTTAGTCCGGAAAGAAATGTTCTAAAAGCCAAATTACTATATAGGTTTCGTTTTAGTTGTTTAGATTTTTGTGTTGTTTCATGAACATCAACAAAATTACATAAAAGGTTCAAAATATTTAAACATCTAAAATAGAACTGTTGTGTTTTTTCATTAATATTTTGTTTAAGCATTACTAAATCTCGATTCAAACAAGACTCGTCTCTTTGGTCCGCAAAATTTCGTGTCAATGTTTCTTTAAGTTCTTGCCAATTGGACACATTCTGTATATTGGCTACGAGTTTAGCGTTGCCTGATAATTTGGAGTACAGACAATTCAACAAGTAAACGTTATGGAAATCAGTTGGATTTTCCTCTTTGTAAAATGTTTTTATGATTGAATCGCAAACTGATCATTAGGATTGCCGTCGAAATCAGGTACACATTTAAGATACTCTGGTTTGAATTGATTCATTGTTTCTAGTAAAAAGTTATCTCTGTTATCTAGTGAATGAACTGGAAAGTCAGTTTTCGGTATTTAAATTCAAATGTTGTAAAATATTCGATAGATTTTCAATAGACATTTACTTTTTCTAACTTACATTAATATTACGTAGACTTTGAGCAACCTTTTATAAGATAGACAGCTGGTTCCTTGATTTTGAATTCCCCAGGTGACTTCCTTGCGAGATCAGACGATTTTTGTTCCAATCCCCGATGAATGTATTTCTTGAAGGTAGCCAAGGGTCCTCGATGGACTGGGTTTCTTGATAGTCTAAGAGCCGCTCCTTCACAACACCCCCAAGAAACAAAGTCAACAAAGTTTCGAATATTCGATTAATTCGTTGAAACGAAAAGTATTTACGTTCGATACGCAAAACTCCGAATATCCTACCGACTGCGCCAATTATAATTTCACGAACTCAAAGTCTCTTTTTAAAAACTAATTTTTATCACAACTACGAAGTGAACAGTACGAGTATCTAATTAAATCTGTTACAAAAATATGTGATTCTCATGATGTTGAAAAAATGCTACAGCATCTTATTCTTGGAATTGAAATCTTAGATCTTGAGCCTACAACGTCAGCGTTTCCCATGGGAACGGCCGATATAATTCATGGACAGAGACAGACCTGAAAAATGGGAAATATATAAAAAATACAGAAATGACGTAGTCAATCTGTTGAAAATTAAAAAGAAACAATATTACTTCAATAAAATAGACAAATATTCTAATGACTCGGAGCTTATGAGGCGAACGCTTAAAAAATTAGTAAATGTTAATTACAATAAATTTGATACTGAGGATGGTGAAAATATTATACATGACTACAATGAAATTGCAAATAAGATGAATACTTTGTCAATAGTATTACTGACATTATTGAAAGTATACCAGAAGATAAGGTATAATAATAATAATAATAATAATAATAATAATAATAAACTTTATTTATGAAATACGAATCATTCAAGAGTAGGTACATATAAAAGTAGTATAAATAAAGTTGGTAATCGATAAGTGCAGTGCACTTGTTTCGATTATAAGTAAGAGTGTATAGGAAAGCAATTAAGTTACAGTATGTACATTAAATGTAATAAAATGCCATAGAATACTATAAATTGCTATAAAGATGCTATATAATAAGATATAGGTAATAAAAGATACTATACAAATGCAATAAATTCAATAGACGCAGAAAGATGCATAAAATACAGCAAAACTTCCTTCATAATTATGGTTAAGGTAGGGAGAAGAAGAAGGTGATTATTTAGTCATTGTTATTACCATTATGTGTATCAAGATATAAGAATACAATAACATACAATACTATAATACACAATAATATGCAGTAGGGTACAATAAAAATAATAATTTATAATTATGGTTTAGTTTAAACATTCATATTTTCGGTCATTGCGTCTTTTATCACTTTGACTCTATCAAGGTAGTGAAATACAATCTAGGAGTCTGAAGAAAAAACATTTTCAGTTGTGCTTTGAATGTTTTTTTGTTGCTAAGGGATTTTATATTTCCGGGAATAGTGTTGTATATTTTAGTGCCGATATAGGAGTAATTCCTCTGTGATATTGATTTTTTCACTAATGGTTGCATTAGTAGTTGACGACCTCTGGTTTCATACTGATGGTAGGGTATGGAACTATTGTAATCATAACTTATATCTCAATTTCTCACAATTCTCTGTACTGTCAATGCAGGACTTACGTGAAGTGATTGATTCATTGGATAATAGTGGAAACGTATTTGAGATTCTGAATTGCAAAATGGTAAAACACATATTCGAATCGATTGGACATGTAATATTGAACTTTGTTAATAGATCATTGAAGACAAGTGTAGTTCCGAATGATTCAAAAGTTAGTACTATAATTCCCATTCCAAAAATAAATGATACAATGAGAGCAGATGAATTTCGTCCCATTAATACACTTCCACCTTTGGAAAAAGTTTTAGAAGTGGCTGCGCTGCCTACAATCAAATATCAGATTATATTGAAAAAAATAATATTTTAATTAATCATCAATCAGGTTTTCGTAAAAAACACTCATGTGAAGCAGCACTACAACTGACCATAGAAGAATTCGAAGTCGATATTGATGAAAATATGTACATGGTTGCCGTCTTCCTTGATCTGAAGAGGGTCTTTGGAACAATTGACAGACACATATTGTTAATTAAGTTGAAGGGGTATCGAATAAGAGGCTCGGTATATGATTGGATATCTAATTACTTGTCTGAACGTAGGCAAAGAGTTAGAGTTAATGATACTGATCTAACAGTGTTGGTGTCCTTCAGGGTAGTGTGTTAGGTCCGCTTCTCTTCATTTTATATCTTAATGATATAAACCTCTTTGTTGAGTGTGACTTTCTCAATGTGTATGCTGACGAAACCTTACTAGCATGTTGCGATGAGGATATCAGCATTGCAATACATAGAATGAATTCTGTTTTAATGAAAGTAAGTCAATATTTAAAGGTCAATAAACTCAAACTAAATGTGACCAAAACAAAGGCAATGATCATAACGACGAAATATAACTTCTATAGGTTAAACCTGAATGAACTCAATATCAATATAGACAACGAAATAATAGATATTGTCACTACTTTGAAATATCTAGGTTTTCAACTAGGTTTTCTACTGTTTGTCGTTCAATAGTCATTGTGAATACATTGTAAAGAAAATATCGAAAAAGCTCTATTTCTTATCACGTATTTCATCATGTCTGTCAATGCAGTCAAAAATAACAGTGTAGGACCATAATACAACCACACTTTGATTACTGCGCATCTGTTCTTTATTCATTCAATTTGAATCAAACTGATCAACTACAAAAACTTCAAAGTAGGGGCATGAGAATCATTCTATATTGTAATAAAGTCACTCCTATATCATTCATGTTAGATGCCCTACAATGGATGTCTGTTTCACAGAGATGGCTCTATTTGACTATGATTTTTATATTCAAAATTGTCAATAAGCTAGCACCAATATATTTTCAGGAATTCATTTGCTTCAATTCAGATATTCATGAATACAATACTAGATCTACTAGCAACATTCATTAAAAAAAAAACAAATAGGAAAAAGTCAATGAATTCATTATTTCATAAAGGATTCAATCAATTCAATAAATTGCCCAATGGAATGGAAAACTCACAGTTCCTTGTTATATTTAAGAGGAATATGGCTGAATATATAAACTCTCTTGAAATATTCTAATCTATTCATTTGGTGACATTGTAGTATGTGATAGGTGATTTACATTATTTGGATTAATTGTAATTTGATATGTCTTCTCATACAGTGATAATAATTTGTGTTCCTATGCTTGTGTGGATAACTTGATTTTTAATTCATTGCATTGTTGTGTTGATGTCATGATTTTGTAATTGTCGATATACTATTTATGTTTGTATATTAGGGTATCCTATTTCCAATAAAGATTATTATTATTATTAATACTGTTCATTTCGTCTATCCCGTATCAATCCTGTTCATTTCGACAATCGCACTTATCTCATTTATCCCAATCATTTTGTTATATCCCATGAAACACTTCAATTCCTGTTCGTCTTGTTAATCCCACTAATCTCATCAATTCTGTTGATTTCGTTAATTCTTTTGATCTCATTGATCCCACGGGGTTGTTGTTCATTCCACTCATCACATCAATCCTGTTCATCTCGTAAATCCCACTAATCTCATTAATCCTATTCATTTCATTCAGCCCGTTAATCTCATTGATGCTGTTCATCCTGTCGATCCCACTTATGCCAATAATACTAATCTAGGGATCTAATCTATCTAATCCTAAGTATCTTGTTCATCCCGTTCATTTCACTTATCTCATTTATCCTGTTCATTTCGTTTATCCCTCTCATCTCATTAATCCTGTTTAGTTTGTCAATCCCACTGATTCCATTCATCCCAAGGATCCTGTTGATCCCGTTTATTCCACTCATTCCATTAATCCTGTTGAATGTGCGCTTGTCTCTCGAGGAGATCAGAAGTGTGTGCTCTCGATTCGCAGAAGTACATTTGAATGTTTCGTATTCAAATAATTCTGTTCATTGTCTAAGAAGGTAGTGACTTCAGTGAAATCGATAACATACTTTGAACTGAGAATCTTGCATTAGCAGTGCATTATTTCGATCTTCGCCACCAGTGGCGTATCACTTCAAGTTGTCTCACAAATGGATGTGTGTAGATGTTGCTCGAAAGCAGTTCAACCGCATTTATTATTGAAATGTTGCGTATGCCACGAAGATGTCTACAACGCTTGTGCCAATATAAGTGCTTCAGAGACCAGGCTCATTAACTTGAAAAAATCCGTTACCTGGACAAAATTGGCAACGACATCAATTCTCTCAAAGCAGCCATAGTAGCTCTCCAGGAAGATATTCGGAATATCAGACCGACTGAAAATACCACACTTGGTAATACTGAATTCGAGGAAGTTGTACAGCAAGTTTTTGAAAGACAGAACAGACGCTGTAACATTTTGATTTTTGGAATGAAGGAACAATCATCAACAACTTCCAAGGACGAACGGATCGATGCCGAAAAAACCGAGGTAACAAAAGTTTTCACTTATCTCTCTCCAAATATCAACTCACAAACATCCAAAATGCATAGACTGGGCAAATTTGATGAGGATAGAAGAAACCCTCGTCCAGTAAAAGTTACCCTGAACAGTTAGGACGATGTTCTCGATTTAATAAAGAAGTCCTCAACTCTGAAGAATTCACCTTTCAACAGAATCTCCTTATCTTTCAACAAAACACCAAAACAACTTGTGTTCGGTATTGATGGATTTTGCTTGATATATCTAAAATCTGGCAATATCGCGAGATAAGCAGTAGACAAAAACTTGCCCCCGGCTGTACGTAGGGTCGACAGTGTGTGCCTCGAGTTGAGTCGCAGTCAAAAATTGTCACGCTGTACCGATTTCCTCTTTTTTTTTTTGGTGTTTCACCATACTTCGAGAATTTTCCCTTGGTATTTTCGCCAACGCTTCTTCAGCCCTCTGCTGGCAGTATAGCAGCTTCATATTGTTACTCCGGTTGTGAGCTTCAGCCGACACAAGAGCTACGCAGCGAAAGGTGAGTAGTTTTTGTCTCTGCTCGTTGATTTAATACTTTCATTTGGCCCACCTGTGGCAATCCATTCCATTAAATCAAACCACTACTATCGAAATATCCCCTCTGGATATAGTGCATGTTTTTCGACCAATTTTCAGGTCAGCACAAAAGATTACATGGTCCTTCGATAGCCGGATTATTCCGGATTGGCCCTTTCGGCATTATTTCGTATCATATATATCTTTACCGGATATTCCGTGCAATAGATTGAAAATATTTTGTTATTTTGTTTTTTCATTAGTTTCGCCGTTTCTTCTAATTTTGCAAGGACGAACACAAGCAACTTTTTGTATCGTACACTTCGCATTATCCCTACCTATGTTGGATTGCGCGGCTAGTGAGCGCGTTATCATTAGAAAATCGTGAGCAATACGCTCACATCGCATCGATAAATACTTCGTGCTTTCAGCAGTTGGTGTATTGGGTTCGCATGACTATTTCGCTCGGTTCTTTCGCAAAATTCATATCGATAAATTTCTTAGCTTTTTGTTTATCGTCTCGATAATATATCATGGCTGAAAAAATTCGTAAAGCCAACGTTTATAGGAATTCATGTATGAATGAAATCCATATTTTGAAAAATATAGCTGATCAATGTCAAACCGATAGAAGTAAACACAGTACTTTCAAAGTGAGATACACTGAAATAGAACAAATTCGTGATGATTTTACCAAAAATCATAATTTGATTATCACAATTTTATTGCAAGATAGTGAAACCGATCTCACACTAGAGGATTCTCTTAAAGAGGAATTCATGGCAGAGTATTTCTCAATTAAAGCGACTTATATCGACCTCTTTGAGAATGCTGTACTACCGTCTCTTAGAAACAATCCAGGTTCAAGTAATCCGAATATTCGTTTACCCAAAATTGAATTAGTTAAATTTGATGGAAATTTTACCACATTTGACAGCTATATCGATCTTTATGATTCTTTAGTTCATCACAATGAGTCTCTTTCAGACGTTGAGAAATTCAAATATTTGATCTCATCGTTACAGGGTGCTCCATTGTCCATGGTACGTTCGTTACCTATGACTGGGGCGAACTACCCTATTGCTTATCAAACTCTCGTTGATAGGTATTTGAATAAAAGATTACGTGCTCAAGCTCATTGGAATTTAATTGAAACATCTTCAACAATTTCTTCGGAAAATCCTAGTGCTCTTCGTAAATTGATAGATACATTTACGGAAAACTTGGCTGCACATAAAAAGATGGACTTTCCTGTTGATCAATGGGACTTCATTCTTGTTATTATGATGTTGAAAAAAGTTGATGTTCCTACCGTTACCAGATTTGAGCATGAGCATGGTTCTATGGAAATTCCGACTTATAAAAAGTTACAAGATTTTTTGAACAGACATTGCATTGTTTTGGATTCACTTTCACTTTCACCATTTCTGAAAAATAACGGCAAAAATATTCGACGATGCTTACAATCACCTCCTAGTAAAACGAATACATTTTTCACGAATAAAACTATTGATGATAATAATGTTAATTCATGTAGGGTTTGTAGAGAATCGCATATTATTTATAAGTGTCCAGAATTCCTAAGGAAGACCCCTACTGAACGTTATCATTTTTGCAAAAATAAAAAATTATGTGTTAACTGTTTGAGTCATCTACATAATTTCAAGGCATGTAAATCTACTTCGAAATGTGTTCATTGTTCCGCGAAGACGCATCATTCACTTCTGCATTTCAATAATTCGGATGAGAACTCAGGCTTTCCACGGAATCATTCCAATATTGACACTAATGTTGAACATCCTTCGACTTCTACTACAACCTCTGCGCATGCTTGTGTGGTGGCGGCTGGAATGGTCTCGCCAAATACCACTGTTTTATTATCAACGGCGGTAGTTGAGATTTCAGATTGTCGAGGAACTTATAGGAAACTTAGGTACCTTCTGGATTCCGGCAGTATGTCCTCGTTTATTTCCCTTAAGGCCGCAAATTATTTGGGGTTACCCAAAACTCGTTCAAGACTTGGAATCAGTGGTCTTAATTCAATGCAAACTACATCCACTCTTGGATGTGTCACTTTCACGATTCGGCCTGTCAATAAAGTGAATACTTCATTTGTCATTGATGCTCCGATTTTGACGAAAATCTGTAACGTTTTGCCGTCTTCACCTATTCGTGTGGACGATTGGCAACATATCAAGCATTTACGTTTGGCCGACGACTCTTTTCACATTCCTGGAAATATTGATTTATTCTAGGTGCTGATATATTTTCTCAAGTATTATTGGATGGTCATGTTAACGGCTCGAATGGAACACCAGATGCAATCAATACTGTTTTCGGTTACGTAATCATGGGTAAAATAAACATGTCCGATGTATCCCTCGGAAGTGTTCCTGAAGCTGTATCATTTTTCTGTTCTTCCTTCCCTAGCTCGTCTTTGGAGACAACCCTCAAGCAATTCTGGGAATTAGAAAATGTTCCTAATTCCAAAAGTGTCTCCCCCGAGGAAGCAGAACGTGAAAAATTGTTTAAACAGACTTTGTCACGGAATGAACATGGACAATACGTTGTTTCTTATCCTTTTCGTGAAAGAACAACTCTTATGTTTCCTGGTAGCAGATCTTTGGCGGTGAATCGTTTCTTAAGTTTGGAACGTCGTCTATTGAAACAGCCTGATGTTTATAAGCAATATCTCGATTTCATGCAGGAATATTTATCTTTAGGTCACATGGAGTTGGTATCATGTGATATATCGGATTCTATGTATTATATCCCGCATCACGCAGTTCTGAAACCTGGAAGTACCTCGACGAAACTTCGCGTCGTTTTCAATGCTAGTGCTAAGTCTTCGCAGTTCAACTCCCTCAATGATTATCTTTGAACTGGAGGAAAATTGCAGCAAGACATTTGTAGCATATTATTGAAATTTCGTTTTTTCAAGTACGTAGTTTG
Organism: Plagiodera versicolora; assembly: GCA_037013635.1. NCBI lineage: Eukaryota > Metazoa > Arthropoda > Insecta > Coleoptera > Chrysomelidae > Plagiodera > Plagiodera versicolora. The sequence goes on along the minus strand of CM072991.1, from coordinate 529,873 downwards.
TGCAGATGTCAAACAAATGTACAGGATGATACTTATTTCTAGAGATCAATGTGATCTTCAGAGAATCGTCTTTCGATTTTCACCCAACGATGAAATTCAGGATTATCGTCTGAATACTGTCACATACGGTGTCCGTCCTTCAGCCTTTTTGGCGTTACGCGTCCTCCAGCAACTCGCAGAGGATGAAGGCCAAGACTTTCCTTTAGCTACGAAAGCTATCAAGGAATCTACATATGTAGATGATGTCATTTCTGGCCATTCAACATTAGAAGGTGCTCAGACTCTGATTACTGAACTTAGTACTTTGTTCGGTAAAGGAGGTTTTCAACTGCGAAAATGGTGCAGCAATGAGCCCTCGTTGTTAACAAATTTCCCTGCTACGCACTTGAGCGTAAATCCTCTCGATTTTAGGGAAGATCAAGATGATAGCTTGAAAATCTTAGGACTTCAATGGAATCCTGTCAATGACTCATTCTTATTTGTCGTTCAGCCTATTGATAGATCATGTACCAAACGTCATTTACTTTCAGAATTAGCTGAAATATTTGACCCTCTCGGTTTTCTAGCACCTGTAACATTTTTACTAAACATTTAATTCAACGTCTATGGATTTCAGGACTTGATTGGGATGAACCTCCCTCCCCTGAAATTTTGAGAATTTGGACACGATACAAGAAAGAATTGCCCTTATTGCATTCATTACGCATTTTGCGTCGTATTACTCCATCGGCTTCCTGTAAGTACGAACTTCATGGCTTTGGAGATGCTTCAGAGAGAGGCTTCGCTGCCGTAATTTATATCCGTGCCATTGCGCATGATCAAATGTACACCTATTTTGTATGTTCTAAGACGAAGGTCCCTCCATTAAAATGCATCAGCATACCTAGGTTGGAGCTCTGTGCAGCCGTTCTTGTTTCGAAATTATTATCATATGTTTCCGAATTATATAATGGCACATTGAAATTTGATAACGTTTTTGGATGGTCAGACTCGAAAATTGTCCTTGATTGGGTTCGTTCAAATGCTTATCGATTCAAAACTTTTGTTGCTAATCGCATTAGTTTGATTCAGGAAAAGGTACCTCCCAGTTCCATCAAGATATAATTAGATTCAATTGACTAAAATCTAGGAATCCAACTGTCAAAACCGCCCAACAGCTCATAACCAACAACTTTAACGGACACAACGAGTGGATATCGGAATGGCAGAGCAGGGTTAGTCCAGCCTGGCACTCCTTGCTGGACCCGGATAATCCACCACAAGGCTTCAACATGCCCCGGAAAACTTGGGTCCGGTTAAACAGGATCCGGACTGGCCATGGCAGAAGCGGATCGGCCCTTTTCAAGTGGGGGATGAGTGCAAGCCCAGAATGCGATTGCGGCGCAGCTTCCCAAACAATACACCACATTACCTATGAATGTCCGACAAGAGCATTTCCTGGCACAACTCTTGACCTGTCACATGCAACACCCCAGGCCATCCAATGGCTTAACCAACTAAATATGGAGCTGTGACCAATACCTAAAAATTTTTTGTCTATACATTGTAACTCCTATTGTGTTAGTTCATCTCATTTCTTTATGTATGTTTGTACACGCCATAAGCTAAATAAATAAACCTCCCAGTTCCTGGTTTTATGTTGAGTCGAAACTGAATCCAGCTGATGCTGCTTCTCGGGGAATGTTCCCTTCCGAATTTCTTGATCATACTATTTGGCTTAAAGGTCCTCAATTTTTGAGTGAGCCTGGTAATCATCTTTTTTACCCCTCTGAAGGAACATCTACTCCTGATCTTGAAGAAGAGCTCAAATCCGTATTTGTTTCCTTTTTCTCTGAACCAAACTTTATAGATGACCTTCTCAAGAATCAATCCTCCCTATCTAAGATTCAGCGTATTCTTGTTTACGTTAAAAGGTTTTGCACGAGAAATACTGTAAAGAGAGAAACATTGGCTTGCACTTCTTCAGAGCTACATTCTGCTCTTTTGGTTCTAGTTAAACGTACTCAGTGTCTAGCCTTCGGTGAGGAAATACAGGAAAATGTATTTTCCAAACCCCTTCGCAAATTGAATGTTTTTGTTGACGACGAAGGCATCTTACGAGTGGGTGGTCGACTGAAATATTCAACATTAACTTACGATGTGAAGCATCCTATTTTGCTCCCTCGTAGCTCCATTTTGACAGACTTATTGATAAGGTTTTATCATCTTAAGTTTCTTCATGCCGGACTTCGCACGGTTCAATTCCTATTGGGTCAAAAATTTTGGATCCTTTCTGCACACCGAGCAATTCGCTCAATCCTATGTAAATGTGTTCAATGTTGAAGAAAGAATCCTCGTCCTTTCCAACCGCCCATGGGCGATCTTCCTGCTGCTCGCATAAATCACGTTAAGGCCTTCTGCCACACCAGAGTTGACTTTGCTGGCCCTTTTCCCATTGTGAACCGACGATATCGAGGTGCTAAAACATACAAAGGTTATGTCTGCATTTTCGTTTGTTTTTCCACCAAAGCCATTCATATAGAATTGGCTGGAGACCTCAGTTCCGAAACGTTTTTGGCAGCATTACAGAGGTTTATGGCGCGCCGTGTACGATGGAGCACCTCTATAGAGATTGCGGTACTAATTTTGTGGGAGCAAATCGACAACTTCAGGCCCTCATGTCTGCAGCAGCTGAAAAGGAATGGATTAATTGGCATTTCAACCCTCCTTCCGCTCCTCATTTTGGAGGACTCTGGGAAGCAGGAGTGAAGTCTGTGAAAACTCATTTAACTCATGTCATTGGTCAACAGATACTTTCATATGAAGAACTCAATACTGCTTTGATATTGATCGAATCAATTTTGAATTCCCGGCCTTTAACACAGCAGAGTTCGGATCCTAATGATATTTCTGCTCTGACCCCAGGTCATTTTTTGACCCTTGAACCACTAAACGCTTTACCCACCCCTGATATGACCTCACTTCCTATCAATCGGTTGTCGCGTTGGCAGCTGCTGCAGCGGTTGCACCACGACTTTTGGAAGAGGTATCGTCGGGAATACCTACATACATTGCAGCAGAGGAGCAAGTGGCTCGATCCCTCTACTTCCATCAAGGAAGGCACATTAGTCATTATTAAAAATGATCCCCCACAAAAATGGCCATTAGCAAGAATAAAATCGTTATTTCTCGGTGCTGATAACGTTCCCCGTGTGGCTGAGGTCGTAGATGACAACGGGGCAATCTTTAAACGTCCCTTGGTGAAGTTATGTGCTTTACCCATTTCATAATTAACTTGCATTCTTGTTAATATATGGTTGTTTGTGTTCGTCATTGCAATGTTCTAATATGATTATTAATTTTCATGATTTTTTTTTATATTGTTTCTTTTTTCATTTTCTTTTCCTTTATGAAAGGTAAGCCTTCAGCTTGCCTTTGGAGAGGCGGCATGTTCGGTATTGATGGATTTTGCTTGATATATCTAAAATCTGGCAATATCGCGAGATAAGCAGTAGACAAAAACTTGCCCCCGGCTGTACGTAGGGTCGACAGTGTGTGCCTCGAGTTGAGTCGCAGTTAAAAATTGTCACGCTGTACCGATTTCCTCTTTTTTTTTTGGTGTTTCACCATACTTCGAAAATTTTCCCTTGGTATTTTCGCCAACGCTTCTTCAGCCCTCTTCTGGCAGTATAGCAGCTTCAGATTGTTACTCCGATTGTGAGCTTCAGCCGACACAAGAGCTACGCAGCGAAAGGTGAGTAGTTTTTGTCTCTGCTCGTTGATTTAATACTTTCATTTGGCCCACCTGTGGCAATCCATTCCATTAAATCAAACCACTACTATCGAAATATCCCCTCTGGATATAGTGCATGTTTTTCGACCAATTTTCAGGTCAGCACAAAACCTTACAACTTGAGTTTTACAAAAGAGTTAAACAAGAACTATAAGAACGAAAGAGAAGTGGTGGGAATAATTTAAAAATTAAACATATCAACGGCACTCCAAAGATTGTGAATTTTTAAATACTACACCCAATTGCTACCTCACATGTTACTACCAGAATGTTCGTGGGCTCAATTCGAAAACGAATGTATTCTTCAATGCCGTCTCTTCTCGGAAGCTTGATATTATTTGTTTGAGTGAAACGTGGCTTTCTTCAACTGTTTTTGATGCTGAACTCTTTCCCAGCCATTATAGCGTTCTCAGATGTGACAGAAAATTCGTTGTAACGAACACCAGAAGAGGAGGAGGGGTAGCCATAGCTTTCCAAAATAATTTGAAGTTCAAACCCATGGATCTATTACCTATCATTTCTAAAACACCATGTATAGATATGGTTGGTGGAAAACTGATTGGCAGTTTCAGCCTTCTCATTCTGGTTGTCTACATTCCACCAACAATATCTTTGAACGTATTTGAAGAATTCATTAACAATCTCACTCTGTTAGATTCCCTCCATGATGAGAATGTCTTGATGGTTGGTGATTTCAATCTTCCTCACTTCAATGATGATGTAGATGATAGTAAGAGCAGGGTTCTGAGAAATTTCATGGAAATTTTTGAGTTGAAACAGTATAATGAGATTAGAAATATTAACAACCGAACGTTAGATCTTGTTTTGACAAAATTTAATTGTATTATTGAAAGAGATTTAGAATCCCTTGTAAAAGAGGATAATCATCACCCCTCCCTCATGTTCAAGGTTAGAACCTCGCATAATCAACTCAATAATTTTTCCAACCCCAGTGACATTTCAAAATGTTTCAACTTCAGGAAGGCTGATTATCCGATGATGAACCAACGCGTATCTGAGATTGACTGGTCTCATTTATTAGAACAAACAGATGTTAATTCTGCATGTCACTGTTTGAATGATACATTGTACGTAATTTTTAATGAAACTGTTCCATTAAAATCCATTCGCAAACGTAGATACCCGCCCTGGTTCACACCGCTCATAATAAAAAGTATACAGGAGAAAGAACGAGCTCATAAAAACTATAAAAAATACAAAGCAACTTTTTATCGCAATGAATTCAATTCATTAAGAGTATAAGTAAAAATACAAATAGACAATGCCTATAAAAACTACGTGAGTGATACGGAGAACAAGATAAATGAAGATCCAACAGCATTTTGGAGCTTCATCCAAAATAAGAAAGGCAATTCCAGAATTCCAGGAGTCATGAAAGATAGCCGTAATACTTATACCAAACCTCAAGATATAGTTGATGCGTTTGCAAACTACTTTAAGAGCGTTTATGTCATATCCGATGTAAACCTTTGTAATGGACTTGATGCCATTCACAATAATTGGCCAAATATAAATATTGAAATTGTTTACGAAAAAGATGTTAAGGAAGCAGCAAAAAAATTAAAAAACAAACTTATTATAGGTCCAGATCAAATACCCAGTTTTTTAGTGAAAGATTGTATCAACCCATTACTAACTCCTTTGCTTTACATCTTCAATTTGATTTTAAAAACGGGCAATTTTCCGAACTTATGGAAAATAGCACGAGTTTGTCCCATTCTGAAAAAGGGTGATGTTACTATGATTAAGAATTATAGATCGATTTCAGTATTGTGTAATTTTTCCAAACTATTTGAAATTATTTTGTATAAAATCATCTATAACTCTGTTAAAAATATTATCTCCGATGATCAGAAATGACTTTGTTGAAAAAAAGTCTTGCGTAACCAATCTTGCATGCCTTTCACAATTTGTGTCTGATGCTCTAGATGTGGGTCAACAAGTTGATGTCATTTATACTGACTTGCAGAAAGCTTTTGACCATATTGATTTCTATATACTTCTTCAGCGATTATCATCATTCGGCTTCTCAGAAAACTTGATAAAACTATTCTTATTTGTTCGATAGGAAACAATTTGTAGAATATGAAAGCTATAAGTCACCTCTATACACCCCCAGTTCCGGAGTGCCTCAAGGATCAAATTTAGGACCACTTCTGTTCCTACTATTCATTGATGACCTCGCTATGAACATAAGCTGTTCCAAGCTAATCTATACTGATGACCTGAAGATATTCAAAGTTATCAATGACTGTGAAGACTGTCAGAACTTAAAAACTTCAATCAACTTAGTATACGATTGGTGCACAAAAAATCATCTGAAACTAAATATATCAAAATGCCACGTTTTATCTTTCACTAAAAACCATAACATTATTGAGTTCCCCTATGATATAAATGATGACGTTATTAACAGGATCAATCAGATGAAAGATCTCGGAATTGCCTTCGATCAAAAGTTCACTTTTACGTCACACATTGATCAAGTTGTCTCTTCGAATGTTGGGTTTCATAATGAGAAACACCATGGATTTCAATAACATTAATGCAATTCTCACACTCTTTTACGCGTATGTGAGGTCTAAACTTGAATATGGGGCATTGATATGGTACCCCATTTATGATTGCCACACACATCAGGTTGAAGCTGTGCAGCTTAAATTTCTTAAATTCCTGTTATTTAAAGTTACAGGGAATTACCCTGAACGGGGCATTGACTATTCTGTGCTTCTTGATGATTTCAATGTAATTTCCTTGAATACACGTAGAGTTTTTATTACTATTTCTTTTCTTCATAATTTGACGCACAATGATATTCTTTGTTCCTGGCTCTTACAAAAAATAAATTACCTTATACCCGGTTTGAATTCCAGATACCAAATAACATTCTATTGTGAGGCTTCTCGAACGAATGTAATGCGCAGATCACCTGTGTCTCTGATGTGTTGGAATTTCAATTTGATTTGTGATCTGTGTGACTCAAATAATAGTTCTCTCGAACATATTTTTTCCTGTACAATTGATAGAACACAAAATGAATGATTGTTATTCGGATAATATGATTTAAATTAATTTAATTCAATTTATTTTTGTTAATTTTAAGAATTTCCACTGCTTTTCCTGTAATAAGGTGTATACCTGTTATAATAAATGTCTATCTATCTATCTATCTATCTAATCCCACTCATCTCATTTATCCTGTTGAATTCGTTAGTCCCACTGATCCCATGTATCCTAAGGATCCTGTTCATCCTGTTAATTTCACTTATCTCATTAATCCTGTTTATCCCGTTAATCCCACTAATCTCATATATCCTGTTCAGATTGTTAATCCCACTGATTCCATTCATCCCAAGGATCCTGTTTATCCTGTATATTCCACTTATTTCATTATTCGCGTACATCCCGTTAATGGGGAATTCTCCTTCAGACGATAATGATGTATTTTTCATGATATATCTTTAAAACGTCGGATTTCAAATTCATCATTTTAACCTTTTTCCTAAGAAATATATTCCAAGTACTTAAAGAACAAAAATAAATATGATAATTTAAAGTTTAAAGTGCTTTGTTTCTAATTCACCATTTGGCAAAATCGACTGCGGATTACAGTGATAAAAAAGGACAACAAATTCATTACGTTGATTAGGTAAACAAAGATGGCTAGATTCTAATCAGATTAGAAACCCATTCTGCTTATTTCTATTCCATGAGTCATGACGTTCCATGTATCGCAAAGGAGGCAACGACCAAGTTAGAGAGAGAACTCAGGTTTTAAGGTTATGTTTAAGTTTGGCGTGGTTTGGCTTTTAAGTAAGGTTGTTGTTTGGGTTGGACTATTATATTGATGTATAATGAAGTATCAAATAACTCAAAAACAATTCAATCAAGTATTCTTTACCAGCCACAAAGTATAAACAGAAAGTTAGGTTATGACAACCGACAAATTTTGACACTTGATTGTAAATGTACAGAAAACAAATTACAAATATATGTTGTTGTTTTTCTAGCTTACTATGCGCTGTTGCCAATTTGTGAACTAGAAACAAAGCGATTTAAAATTTAACACCCCGTATTTGAAAAATTATTTTAGATAGTTTCTGCAGAGAGTTTGGAATATTCATGAATGAAACTCATAATCATTAACTTCAAACTCGTATTTCCCGTAATAACCCAAATTGAGGAGAATTCCTCATTCCACTCATCTCATTAATTCAGTTCATTTCGTCAATCTCACCAATCTTATTAATCCTAATCATTTTGTTGATCCCATGAAACACTCCGATTCTTTGGATCCTGTTCGTCCCGTTAATTCCACTCATCTCATTAATCCTCTTCATTTCGTTAATCTCGTCGATCTCATTAATCCTGTTCATCACGTTAATCCCACTTATCTTATTGATCCTGTTCACTCCGTCAATCCCACTGATCTCATCGATCCTGAGGTTGATTCCGTTTATTCAGCTCATCTGATTAATCCTGTTCATTTTGTGGATCCCAGTCATCTCATCAATCCTATTCATCCCGTTAATCCCACTTATCTTATTAATCCTGTTCACTTCGTCAATCCCACTGATCCCATTGATCCTGAGATTCATTCCGTTTATTCAGCTCATCTCATTAATCCTGTTCATTTCGTGAATCCCACTAGATTAGATTAGATTAGATTAAGAGGAGTTTTGGAACCGGTCTATTACTTCCCTAGGCACTGCAGCATTATTTGCTTTTTGTACCTTTCCAAACTCCCTAGTTCAGTCCCATATCTTCAATTCTCCTGTTAAGGAGTAGAAGCTCAGGGACTGCTATTGCTCCAGGTGGATCACTCCCTTGATCTTGTACATATCCCTGGTTGTGCCTCCACTGAGCTGTGGCTTCGCATTCGAAGATTATATGGGTGGCTGTTTCCTTCTCCTCATTACACAGTCTGCATATAGGTTCTGCATCAAACACTCCTATGGTGTGCAGATGTTTCCTCAGAAACCAGTGCCCGGTACAGAGGCCGGTGACCGTTCTGAGTTTTTCCCTACTCAGCAAGAGTAATTTAACTGCTTGCTTGGGTGAGGGCTCTTTCAGCATTAACTAGCTGTGTCTACCCAGGCAGCAAGCTGACGTGATTTTAACGTCATTTTTTCGAGACCAGACACATCCTGTTGACGAAAAGAATGACGCCATAAAGACGGTAGGATGACGTGATTATGTCACAGACCAAAGACGTCATTCTGTAACGTCATTATGACGTTATATTTCGACGTTAATGGGCCGTCCCTATTTATTATATATATATTGATATTGGTTCAAAATTATTTGTATTCACTTGCTAGTCTCAAGCTCATATTATTTGGATGTTAGTGCATATACAAATCAATATCCTATCTATGATGTTATAAGGTCTGTAAATAAAATCACAATTAGAGAACGAAAATCTATATGTTCCATCGGCATCAAAGGATATAATAAAGATATAATGAAATATAATATATATTCATATTATATATATAAAATAACAGTTTGAGTAGAGGGAGTTATTTTTTTGAACTATGAGGATCACAATTATCAAGAGAAGAATTGTTAACTCAGAACATTTGAATTAAACCAAAAATTGATTAGCTCATTAGGAAGAAAAAATGCCAAATTTTATTGTGAATAGTTGATGTAGGGGTACTTGTTCCAATTGTTGGGGATGTGAGAAGAGCAGAAATCCCCAAGGCACAGGAACTTTCTAGAAATAAAAAATTATTGTTAAAAAATATATATAATTTAATGGTTAATGACCAATAGATAAATGAAAACTCTACTATTATTCACAAACTATTAAAACAACAAATTTCAAAAATATACAGATGTGATAGTATTTTAAAAATTTCATTTGGTCGAACAAATTGTTGAAAGTTCTGTCTTCTAGATAACCACCAGTTACAACAGATATGTAGGAAAAAACCATTGGAAGAGTAAGAAAGAAAGAAGTACCTTGAGTTGTCTGAACAAAAAGTTATTTTTGCAGACTCATCTCAAGATCTTTCATAGCTTAGAAGAGTCGACTCTATTTATTATACAGTTAACCAAAATAAGTGAATTGTGTATATATAACTAAGATTCTTTCTTTTTCTATAGGTAGATTCACTGATAAGAAGCTTCTTTTCACCAGTATTAACACATTAATTTGGACTCTCATCATATGTTTCTTGATTTTTCATCAAATTATTTCAGTATCTCGACAAAAAATCCTAGTGAGTTTAATCAGCACACTAACCTTAAGGATACAATTATTTTCACAAAAAGGAAAAAACCTTAAAATAACGTAGCATCATGATATAGGTACAGGAATCATAAGTGGTGAGTACATGACATCAAATCCAATACATGCAATAGACCAAATATTAAACTTACCTTACAAATCACTAGTAAAGGAAATGCACAATTCACAACCGACGGTCGGAAATCGACTTCTGTAATCAATAGGAAATTTCAATCGAAATCGAATACATAACAACCTCAAAATTTTTGTGATAATGGCGTGTGGCCGTGTGCCGTGTGCGTCGTCAACGTTGCGTGTTGGCTTGTGGCCGAACTTGTCCGATACCGATAACTCCGGAGATTGCCGAACGCCAAACAAATAATGAACGTTTTGTTTTGAAGCGCCAAATTCAAACTGTTTTTCAATGAGTTGATAATCATACGAACCTCATGAAAGATGGGCTGTGGTTGAATAATAATACCTATATTGCGTCTGTTTATTCGCCTAAAGAGAAATTTGATTCCATTCTGTACCTACAATGTACACTTGCCTATACACACTTTAAGGTATCTATGGTAAACTTTCGTTTAACTTTTGCATTTCGATGAAAAATATTTAGGAACCTATAAGGATCATTGGAATAATCATCAAAATGCAAAAATATAAAACAATGAGTTAACGTTTTATAATGACGTAAAAATATCGTCAAACTAACGTCCTGGTTATGACGTCTACAGTACATTCAAAAAATGACGTCAGTATTCACGTAATTTTTTGGTAATATGACGTTGCGGACCAATAAATACCAAAAAGAGACGTCATTATGACGTCAGCTTGCTGCCTGGGTAGCTCCCTCTGATTGTGCCCACCTCAGTCAGTGTTGAGAGTAGACCCAATCATTGATCGCTGCTTTAACGCTGGCTCTGGGTATCCCTATCGCTGGTTCCGTCCCAACAATTGGTGTTGCATAGCCTCGCCTTGCTAGTTTGTCCGCCTCCTCGTTGCCAAAAATACCCCTGTGCCCTGGCACTCACATCAATGTTACTTTGTTATGGTTTGCTAGGTCCTGCAGGTTTTAGGCACATTCTTTGACAATTTTTGAGTCTATGCTCCTGGATGCCAATGCTTTGAGAGCCGCTTGGCTATCTGACCTAATGAGAATCGCCGCCCTCCTATATCCTCTCCTCAGGTTCTCGACAGCACAAGCGTTTACTTCAGCTTGGAAGACCGGGGCGTACTTCCCCAATGAGTTTGATTGCTCGAACTTGGGTTTTGCTGAAAAGACGCCTGATCCAGTTCCTTCGCTGGTTTTTGAACCATCTGTATACCACGTGAGGGCTCCAGGTGGATCCTCATATCCTTTGTCATCCTTGAGTTTTGTATAAATCTCAACATGATAAAGGGCAACGAGATTGCAGACGAACTGGCCAGACTAGCGCGATTAGAGAGGTTTATAGGACCAGAACCGGCAACTGGAATTTGCAACACAGTCATCAGGAAGAAGATTGATACTGGACTGCGGCAAAGCACAGGGAGGCATGGAGAAATGCCCCTGGGTGCAGAATAGCCAAGATCTTCATTAGACCAGATCAAATGAAGAAATGGGAAGAACAACTACTCACGCTGAGTAGGAAGAACGCAAAATTGATCATCGGTATTCTGACCGATCACGGTACTCTGCGGAAGCACAGACACAGAATGGGATTGGAGGAAAACCCATTATATAGATTCTGTGAACTAGAAGATGAAACCTCACTGCATATCATCTTACAATGCCCTGCAGTAATGGAAAAGAAGCGCCTTCACCTAGGCGACACAGATCCACAGGGATTCCAATGCGAGGAAGGCATTATCAGGAATATCCTGACCTTTTGGGGGAGATCTTCGATTAGAGCCATAAGCTATCTGAGGGACGTCAAGGGATTACCCATACGTCTGGAGGCGCTACGTGCCCCAACTCCACAGTCGACACTAGGTCAACAATAATAATAATAAATAATAATACATAAAATTCATTAGTCAAGAAGTCTTGATTAAAATCACCGACTAAAATTACTCGAGGATTCCTGCAAAATATTTCTTCACATGTTATCTCCATTATCATTTCGAAAAATTCTTTGTTTATTTATAGAGAATGAATTTTTATTTCCAGTTCTATTATCAGAATTATATTTTCGTTTGAGAATATTTTATGTATCAATTTAATTTATATTATAGCGTATTTTCGTTGCTCCTATCGCCCCTACGGTGGTACAAATTCGGTTATATTGTTTTTCGGACTCTTTGGATAATTCATAATCGCCCTAAAAGAGATTTTTCAATAAAGACGACCTAGTTCAGAGGTTACAACTCAAATTCGCGTAATTTCGTTGCCCCTACGGTGGAACAAATTCTGTAGGATATTTTTTTCGGACTCTTTAGATGATTCATAATTGTCACACGAAAGATTTTTCAATGAACACGACCTAGTTTAGAAATTTCAACTCAAATTCGCGCAATTTCGTTGCCCCTATCGCTCCTACGGTGGTACAAATTCTCTAGTATTTTTTTTTCGGACTCTTTAGATGATTCGTAATCATCCTACGAAAGATTTTCCAAAAAACACGACCTAGTTTAGAAGTTACAACTCAAATTCGCGTAATTTCGTTGCCTCTATCGCTCCTACGGTGGTACAAATTCTGTAGTATTTTTTTAGGACTTTTTGGATGATTCATAATGGTCCCACGAAAGATTTTTCAATGAACACGACCTAGTTTAGAAGTTACAACTCAAATTCGCGCAATTTCGTTACCCCTATCGCCCCTACGGTGGTACAATTTCTGTAATTTTTTTTTTATTTCTAAGTACCGAGATATTTCATCGGGTAAACGTCCATCTAAATCGCATAGAATGAGGAAGTTTCAAATATTGAGATTTTATTTTTTCCATAAAATATATGAAAAATTATTACACCCGTATTTTTTCTTTTTTTTTGTGCGATCGAATTTGACTCCAAAATTTCGTTTTGAAAAACTAGCTTTGGCTCCTCCACCATTCTGATGACGTACCAAGTGAAAAACAGGGGTCACACAGGAACAAATTGAGATTTTGCGTGCGGAAGTACAGTGTTGCCCTGCTTCTAATTTATTCTAAATATTCGGAAAAACTGACCAGAATATCTTGGTAAAATATGTCGTGGATTTTGCAATACCAAATCATGGATTGTTTACCTTTCGTGATATAATATCATATATGTCTTATGAAATATAACTAGCACATAACATGCGAAAATATATGAATGCGATGATATAATCGAGGGCTATGGCTGAATAGAAAATGAATGAATGAATCGAATTTGTTCTTGTAGTGAATAATTATTTCAATATAATTTTGTGTTTGAATTTTCGGAACAGCTTTCAATTTATTTTCATGAAAATAGAAAGGTAGATCTGGCAATTGCGCAAATGCATTCGTAGATTTCGTCCGCGATCATCCGGATTACACCATAACCAGAGATAAGCTATAATAAGATGTGCACGTCAATGTTAAAATTTGGAAATATTTTTATCATGCTTTTGGAATCAACCACCAGATGGAGTTACTATCTTTGCATCCACAACAAAGACGTTAGCTCTTTTTACTGCTAATTTGGCTGTCACGCTATTCATTTGAATTATAAAGAAAGAAGAGGAAAAGTTTTTTCTAGATGTATTAGAGCTCGATTTGGTCAGCATTGTACATATGATTATTGCTTGACCTGAATTACTTGTAGTCCAATAAAATTTCGAGAAGTTCGCATTGTCGCAATAAAGGTTAACTTTTTGATATATTGTTTGTGAAGACGTTATGAACAAATTCGCAAATCCCAAAAACAGCCCACCATTGCTGGTTTTTGGGCGTTTACGCGAAAACTATCCCAGGCAGCAAGCTGACGTCATAATGACGTCTCTTTTTGGTATTTATTGGTCCGCAACGTCATATTACCAAAAAATGACGTGAATACTGACGTCATTTTTTGAATGTACTGTAGACGTCATAACCAGGACGTTAGTTTGACGATATTTTTACGTCATTATAAAACGTTAACTCATTGTTTTATATTTTTGCATTTTGATGATTATTTCAATGATCCTTATGGGTTCCTAAATATTTTTCATCGAAATGCAAAAGTTAAAAGAAAGTTTACCATAGATACCTTAAAGTGTGTATAGGCAAGTGTACATTGTAGGTACAGAATGGAAACAAATTTCTCTTTAGGCGAATAAACAGACGCAATATAGGTATTATTATTCAACTACAGCCCATCTTTTATGAGGTTCGTATGATTATCAACTCATTGAAAAACAGTTTGAATTTGGCGCTTCAAAACAAAACGTTCATTATTTGTTTGGCGTTCGGCAATCTCCGGAGTTATCGGTATCGGACAAGTTCGGCCACAAGCCAACACGCAACGTTGACGACGCACACGGCCACACGCCATTATCACAAAAATTTTGAGGTTGTTATGTATTCGATTTCGATTGAAATTTCCTATTGATTACAGAAGTCGATTTCCGACCGTCGGTTGTGAATTGTGCAGTTCCTTTACTAGTGATTTGTAAGGTAAGTTTAATATTTGGTCTATTGCATGTATTGGATTTGATGTCATGTACTCACCACTTACTATGATTCCTGTACCTATATCATGATGCTACGTTATTTTAAGGCTTTTTCCTTTTTGTGAAAATAATTGTATCCTTAAGGTTAGTGTGCTGATTAAACTCACTAGGATTTTTTGTCGAGATACTGAAATAATTTGATGAAAAATCAAGAAACATATGATGAGAGTCCAAATTAATGTGTTAATACTGGTGAAAAGTAGCTTCTTATCAGTGAATCTACCTATAGAAAAAGAAAGAATCTTAGTTATATATACACAATTCACTTATTTTGGTTAACTGTATAATAAATAGAGTCGACTCTTCTAAGCTATGAAAGATCTTGAGATGAGTCTGCACAAATAACTTTCTGTTCTGACAACTCAAGGTACTTCTTTCTTTCTTACTTTTCCAATGGTTGTGGTAATCTAGAAGACAGAACTTTCAACAATTTGTTCGACCAAATGAAATTTTTAAAATACTATCACATCTGTATATTTTTGAAATTTGTTGTTTTAATAGTTTGTGAATAATAGTAGAGTTTTCATTTATCTATTGGTCATTAACCATTAAATTATATATATTTTTTAACAATAATTTTTTATTTCTAGAAAGTTCCTGTGCCTTGGGGATTTCTACTCTTCTCACATCCCCAACAAGTGGAGTCGACTCTTCTAAGCTATGAAAGATCTTGAGATGAGTCTGCACAAATAACTTTCTGTTCTGACAACTCTAGGTACTTCTTTCTTTCTTACTTTTCCAATGGTTTTTTCCTACATATCTGTTATAACTGGTGGTAATCTAGAAGACAGAACTTTCAACAATTTGTTCGACCAAATGAAATTTTTAAAATACTATCACATCTGTATATTCTTGAAATTTGTTGTTTTAATAGTTTGTGAATAATAGTAGAGTTTTCATTTATCTATTGGTCATTAACCATTAAATTAAATATATTTTTAACAATAATTTTTTATTTCTAGAAAGTTCCTGTGCCTTGGGGATTTCTACTCTTCTCACATCCCCAACAAGTGGAACAAGTACCCCTACATCAACTATTCACAATAAAATTTGGCATTTTTTCTTCCTAATGAGCTAATCAATTTTTGGTTTAATTCAAATGTTCTGAGTTAACAATTTTACTCTTGATAATTGTGATCCTCATAGTTCAAAAAAATAACTCCCTCTACTCAAACTGTTATTTTATATATATAATATAAATATATATATTATATTTCATTATATCTTTATTATATCCTTTGATGCCGATGGAACATATAGATTTTCGTTCTCTAATTGTGATTTTATTTACAGACCTTATAACATCATAGATAGGATATTGATTTGTATATGCACTAACATCCAAATAATATGAGCTTGAGACTAGCAAGTGAATACAAATAATTTTGAATCAATATCAATATATATATATATATATAATAAATGAGGACGGCCCATTAACGTCGAAATATAACGTCATAATGACGTTACAGAATGACGTCTTTGGTCTGTGACATAATCACGTCATCCTACCGTCTTTATGGCGTCATTCTTTTCGTCAGCAGGACGTGTCTGGTGTCGAAAAAATGACGATAAAATCACGTCAGCTTGCTGCCTGGGATGTACTATACAAAAAAAAGGTGTAGAGCTTTCTTTCCTGCGTACTTTGAAATCAAGTTCGTTCGATTTGGATGCACGAGTTATTTTCTGCGGGCCCGAAAAGACGCGTGTTGGGAAAGTGCGACGACACGAGGAGTGGGACAGACAAGGCGCGAAGACGGCGGCACCGTCTCACCCTTTGTTCTCGAGCCCACTGACCGACAAAGGGGACTTTTTTTTATTTCATCGAAATCATAATGAGGAATTCTCCTCAATTTGGGTTATTACGGGAAATGCAAGTTTAAAGTTAATGACATTCATGAAAATTCCAAACTCTCTGCAGAAACTATCTAAAATAATTTTTCAAATATGGGGTTTTAAATTTTAAATCGCTTTGTTTCTAGTTCACAAATTGGCAACAGCGCCAGTAAGCTAGAAAAAGAACAACATATATTTGTTCTTTGTTGTCTGTACATTTACAATCTAGTGTCAAAATTTGTCGGTTGTCATAACCCAACTTTTTGTTTATACTTTGTGGCTGGTAAAGAATACTTGATTGAATTGTTTTTAAGTTATTTGATACAATATTATATATCAATATAATAGTCCAACCCGAACAACAACCTTACTTAGAAGCCAAACCACGCCAAACTTAAACATAACCTTAAAACCGGAGTAGGGCATTCCAACGACCTGTCAAAACAAATTCAATATGGTGGGAGTAGGCACACAATGCTTTGTTTACATATTGTTATGTTAAAAATTGATCTAAAAGTTGTGAGATTTTTGTTTTCGTGACTGCATCAAATGATTTTTTATATTGTTTTGAGCTTATTAGTGGTATTCTCACTAAAAAATTCCTGTTACGTGCCTTTTAGTCAACTGTGGAAGTCGTTCCAAGGATGATGTAAATTTCTTTTTAGTGCCTGCGGTTTTAAGCCACAGGTTTCTAACGGATAAAAACGAATTGTCTGAAAGGCTATGGATAGCAGCAATTAAGAGGGACGATCTTACTGAATCGATACTAAAAAATCAGAGAGTCTGCAGTAAACATTTCATAACTTTTATTGTATTTACATTGTACATTTTATTCAGCTGAAAATAAAAGTGCACCCACATGACTGCAAACTCCACTGTGTCCAGCCATTCATGGGCAATGTGCTGTTAAATGTTAATACACTTTCATCTTTGGCCACAATGCACCAAACGTCTAATGGTTTCTCATTTCCTCTCTGAGAATGTTTGACCTAAAAAAATTGCTGAATCAACAAAAGTCAATAGAAATGAACAAACCTTATACCTTTCCCACTTTTGTCCCCACATTCACAACAATAAAGCCTGACTCAAAATACTTGAATGAATGCAAGCTTTTGTAGGCCTTCATTTGTTCTTTGGTGTAATAGCTATGGGTTAGCACTAAATACAAAACAATATCTATATTTGTAATAGGTGGTATTCCTTGAATTGAACTATCCAATTCCTGGATGTTTAATGTAAAAGGGTCTACATCATTCATTATCTTCAGCTTCATTCGGTATCTGTAAATGAACATTCCACTCCACAAAATGTTGTGTAAACAAAAAAAGGAATTGGGTTTTCAGCTTACCTTTCACCAATATCTGGATTTTCCAACAATAATGTCAGTAGTGTAAATTGGCCGGTTGAAGAGCCTCTAAAGGTCATCTGAAGGGCAATTGTCGCAATTACTATTCTGTTTACCCGAAGCTACAACCAGCCAAGGTTAAAAGTTTTCTCGCTCGGATGATGCCCATTGGTCGATTTCAAAACCTCTGAAGGTCATTAGAATGGTGATTATCGCGCAATTACAATTGGAATCACCCGAGACTACATCCGCTCAAGGTTTCAAGTTATTCCTGTTCGGATAACTTGAAAGGGTTGAGTTGACTTAAAAGTGTATACATTTCTTCACTAATGTAATTCGGTTTCCGATGTATTATCCGACTGAATAGATGATGAGCTGAATGAGAAAATAGTGGGGGGGGGGGTTGGGCTATCACAATGGCTCCTCTACTCAATTCAAAAGAATGACAATTCTTGACCTTGTTACTTTCATGAAAACATGAGACTCTTCTATGGTGGGAAATAACGCAAGACTACGCTCGCCCAAGGCTAAGTTATTGCCGTTCGGATAACATGAAAGGGCTGAGTTGACTTAAAAGTGGTTCAAATCATTATTCCTTCACCAAAATGTTTCTGTTTCTCTAGCAGTCGTTAGGACCACACCCTCTAACTGAATAGGTGGTAAGATCTTTACCTTGATAATAGCTTGTGTCTCGGCTACTGCACCTGTCATCACGGAGACCATCATTGTATCTAGGTATCCGAATGAATTAATGATTAGCATTTAGATGACCTCGACTCGATGTGTACTAAAATGAAATCTAGAACTGAAGGAAATAAATGGGGAATGGTATCGTAATTCTTGGACAGAATGATAAAACATGAAAGGGTTGAATTGGCTCAAAAGTGGTTTAAATCATCATAAATGTCATCATATTCCTTCACTAACATGTTTCTGTTTTCGTAGCAGTCGTTAGGACCACATCCTCTGTCTGAAAAGGTGGTGAGATCTTCACCTTGATAACAGTCTGTGTCGGCTATCTACCGCACCTGTCATCACGGAGACCATCATTGTATTTTATGTATCCGAATGAATTGATGATTAGCATTTAGATTGCCTCGATGTGTACTAACATGAAATCTAGAGCTGAAGGAAAGAAATGGGGAATGGTATCGTAATTCTTGAACAGAATTACATTTTTTTTTTCTCTCGACCCTGAAACTCACATATATTTCGGCTACCATAGCAATCGTCACGGACCATACTATTCATTGGAGTCAATGTAGATATTGTTGACTGACTCGATGTATAGTGGAATAAAACCTTGAGCTGAATGAAAAATGGTTGAGGGGGTATCACAATGGTTCCCTCTACTCTTGTATCATTATAAAAGCATGAGACCCTTGTACTTGGAACTACACTTCTTTGAGTTTCATCACACACACAGTGCTATTAGGTAAAATAATGTTCAAATAATTTTTCGAAATGTCTACTGCTAAATTCGATGTGAAAAAACTCAATAGTCTGATTAATCAAACATCCCAAGAATTACAAACAATACGATTATCAACGTTGACTATTAATAAATCTTATCGACTTGTAAAAGTAACTGTAATATTCACAAGATATTGAAGATCCGTCATAGTGTCATTATCAGATGATGACACTGAATTCAAATCATGGTTACCAAAACGTGTAGCTGATCGACTAACAGATGATATTATAGGTGAAATGAATTCTTGGGATAATAATTTCACTCTGAAATATCTAGGAGAAAGTGCTCCCCATTATGATGGAGCAAAAACTCGATCTTTAATGGAATTCAATTTACTATAGTTCCATGTGTAAGTATTCAAATATAATTTCATTATAATAACTAATTATGTTTTCTCTTTAATAATATTACAGATATCAATATGTGGATGCTCTACTCTCAACAAGGATGGCCAGACGCACAAGACTTGAAATCTGCTATTGATAGGTTGAGATGTGAATTCAATGATTTGAGTTTCGACGCTCTACATGCCATCAATTATAACATGGATACTTGTTATGATGCTGACGCCATCCAGAAGTGCATTCAACTTCATTTAAAATATGAAGAAGGGTCCGGCATATGTAATAAGTTTATATATGGGAGTCTGAATTTAGAACAATTTTGTGAGCAGATAATAGAAGTTGGTTTACGTAAATTTTTGTTTCAATTGATTACATATCTACCAATGGATATTCGCAATTTATCCAATCTATTTAATGATGAAAATTGTTATAACTAAGCTATATAATATAAAATATGAATAAAAAACTCGAATTTATTTCATCTTTTTATTATTCCATAATGAAAAAATAATACACTCCATGATGAGAATAGAATAACAATATTCTTTCTTTTGATCATATTTATAGTCATTGAATATATCCAATCTGAACTGCCACACTATCTTCAATGTTAATATGGAAGTATTTGGTAGATATATTTATCAAACTCGAGATCTAGTTGATGTAAAATCATTCAATGCCTCAAACAATACTTTGATAACTTAGAAGATATATTCATGATGTTGAAAGATGAACAACAGAGTTCGAAGAACGAGATTCTGGTGAGTTCACTTATTGAATTATTTCTCATACAAATAATGAATAATATTTCTCAATTTGCAGGTTGGGCTTTGGAGAAAATCTCATTACTAGAGGTGAATGTCAATAAGTATAGTCCACTAAGGGGATTTTCTTTTGTTAAACTACCACAATTCATCGAAAAGAATAGAGCTGTTGTGAATGTGGTCAATGAAGATCAGTATTGTTTCGCATGAGCAGTCACCTCGGCATTGTATCCAGTATCATATCAAAGTAATAGTGTGTTATCATATCCACATTTCTCTACCGTACTAGATCTGAAAAGAATTGAATTCCCACTAAAATTGCGCGAGGTGTCAAAGTTTGAGGTAATGAATACATGTTCAACCAATGTTCACGGTCTCGATAAATTTTATGATGGGGATAAACTGAAATATGAAATCATTGGACCACTCCATTATTCTCAAAATAGTTTCAATAAACATATCAATCTATTATATTTCACAGGTTATTGCTGTAATGACCATTATTGTTAGATTGAAGATTTATCCAGATTAGTATTATTATTGAATATTATTTTTTGTGATGGTTGTTTGATATACTTCGAGAAAAAAGAATTTTCAACTGAACATCAATTATCCACAAATAAAACTTCCAAACATGATCCATACTCATTCGCATACATAATCGAATATTCATTTGATGATACTGTCACAAAGATTGTAATGTATAGAGGAGAAGATTCTGCTGAAATATTTATATCGAAACTAGAAAATGACTTGATTGTTATTTATAATGAATATTTGAAACGTATCGTTCCAATGCAAAAATTTTGTGTTGAAGAAGAGCTCGAATATGCCAATGCCACAATATGTAATATCAGCCAAAGTGAATTCAAACTTTGGGCATGTCAAGGTCAAAGATCAATGTCATTTGACCGAAAAAAAAAGAGATACCGCGCCGCACATTCGATGTGTAATCTGAATTTCAAGATTCAGTATTTTATTCCCATAATATTCTATAACTTAAGCAGATATGATTGCCATCTGTTCATGACACGTGAGTTCTTCTCAGAGAATGAACAATTTTCATTGATGAGAAAGAGTGGTGCATTTCCATATAGTTTCGTTCATGATTTGAGTCGACTAGATAATGTGACTTCACCATCGAAAGAGAAGAATTTTATGACAATTCGAATGATCAAGAAATATCTGATGAAGAATATAAAAGAGCAAAGTTAGTGTGGAATGTGTTTGCATGTCAAACATTGGGTGGCTATTCAGATATCTATTTAAAATCCAACGTTTCACTTTTGTGTGATATATTCAACAATTCTCGTAATATTTGTATGGACACTCACAAACTAGACCCAGCTCATTATTATACCTCACCCGGACTTTTTTGGGACGCGACGTTGAAATATACCAAAGTAGAATTGGAATTACTTACGCAGATATAAGTATGATGAATTTTTCAAAAAATAGGTATCCGTGGTGGGGTATGTCAATGCAGCGATAGAAATAATGAATTCTTAGCAAATTTCGATCCAAAAGAATCAACATCCTCTATAATGTATCTTGATGTTACTAACTTGTACGGGCATAGTATGAGTTTAAACTTACCAACAAGTGGTTTTCAATGGTTATATTATATGTTATGACTATCGCTTGTAATAGTTCCGTAGGTTTCGTGTTGAAAGTGGATGTTCATTACCCACTAGGCTTACATGGTATTCATTCGGAGTTACCATTCTTAGTAGAATCAATTATTCCAACTGGGTCAAAATCGAAAGTATCCAAATTAGTACCTAACTTGAATGATAAAAAAAATACATAGGATTCTCAGATTCAATCAATCACAATGGCTCGAAGAATATATCGACTTGAATACTATGTTCAGAAATAATGCGAGAACTAAGTTCAAAAAAATCAATATAAATTGATGAACAACAGTGTCTATGGAAAGACCCTCGAAAATGTTGATAATAATAAAAGCGATATCAATCTTTTGACAAATTGGAAAAACATTCAAAGAATTTTAGACGCCAAAGCTTACATAGTAAGACCGAATTTCAAAAACGTGTCCATATTCAGTGGAGATTTTGTAGCTATTCATATTGGTAAAGTTAAAAGTGAATTATAATGAACCACTGTATTTGGAATATGTATATTGGTACTGTCTAAAACATGTAATGTATGATTTCTTATCCTCATGAATTCTTTAGAAGAAGAAGATTGTGATGAACATTGTATCAATAAAAACTTTGTTCTATCATTTTGTAAATTGTAATTGTGTGACTCTTTATATTATGTATAAATGTCATGCAGTCATATATATCAATAAAATAATATTACATTCATTGGAGTAGTTCAAGTGTGACTATAACTTAGAGATGCAATAGGATTTGTTCCTACTGTGCAATATGATTCTAATGTTGTATATTATGTCGAAGAATGTCTAGATGTCGTGGATCAGGTAAAAGTCACATGCCCTACCACCCCATTCAGTTATACCGCATTGACCAAATCTCCTCATAAATAATCTCGTTTGGGCACGTGTCTGAAAGATGTAGGTAGAAAACCACTCATCGCAGAAGTTTCGACTATACTATAGAATTCAATGATCTGTATTATGCCGAGGAAACCAGTATCGCATAGGCATACCCAATATTATTCATTTCGAATTTGAAGAATGAAAAACTTATTTTCCTCACGAATTCTTCAGAAGAAGATAATAGTGACAGATGATGTATTCAAGAAGAATTTTTTAATATTCATGTAACTTTTCATAGCGTACATGAATGTTGTGTGATAATATCCATGAGGAATTGTTATGTTGATGTGAAATAATGAAAGTGATGAACAAACTTTAATTCCGAAAGAAATTCTGCATCTGATATCATACTGATATGATGATTTCTTCTGATTCATTAGGCACCAAATTTCAATCTGAATATAGGATGCTAAAGTTTCGTATTACAAAATAATGAATTATCTCACACTAAAATACTAGTCATCTATAAAAAATACTATATATATTCCAAACTGCACAATAAAGTTCCATTGTGGTACATAATTTATAATAAAAAAAAATTATAATAATAATAAAAATATCGTCTTCATTATTTCATGAAATTCAAATGAGAAATAAAGGGCGAAATTCATTGCTGCAATGCTATGCATCTCAGAAAATGTTCTTACACTCCACTCTAAAAAAAAAACATGTGATTGTTTCACATGATTATCGCCTACAATTTGAACACAAATAAATACATCATAGTCGAAAACATAGTTTTTTCGAATTCAGTTTTGAAGAAAGGTGGGAATAGAATTATATTTTTGAGAAATTTGGTTTCTAAAAGATCGCCTGAACATTTCAGTTTTGAATTTTGGCACTGCTACCATATTTTTATATCTGATATTCAATTGTACATATCTGTATTATATGTAATTTTTCTATGCAGATATGAATGCTCTATTGTTACGATTATTTTATGGAAAAGACGAATAGCGTGAAATACTCTTCTTTTCTCTATGTTCAACCAACCGATTTCTTGAAGTTTATGTGAGATTCTTTGTCGTCGTATACCAACAAATCAATCTCAATGTCATGTTTGTGGACTAGACCACATCAAAAAAATCTTTTAACCATAGAAAATTCTTCAAAACGTTGTTTTCATTCGTGGTTGAGAAGTGCAGGTAGAAAAAGGGGCATCGTTATGTCAATATTCAACAAGGAAGGAGGGTGGATTTTGAAAATTATGTGTAAGTGTGAGAAAGAAGGGTCTATGTATGTGTGTTCTAGAGTATTACGTTGGTAAAGAGTAGGGGTATAAGATTTCTTTACGAATGAATGAAACATGTTGATGTTTACTTGTAGAAAGTCACGAGCCCTACCACCCCGTTCAGTTATATCATTGACCAATCTACTAATAGATAATCTCGTTTGGGCAGGTGTCTGAAAGATGTAGGTAGAAAAAACTCATAGTGGAAGTTTCGACTATACTAAAGAATTTAAATGAGCTGTATTATACCGAGTGTTTTAGTGTGAGAGAGAAGGGTATATGTGTGTTCGAGTATAATGTTGGTAAAGAGAGGGGGTGCTAGGTTTCTTCACGAAACTCAGACGAAGAATCATTCAATTCAAGACATCTTCAGTCAGTTACAACACCTGAAATTTCACCATTCGTTCGTAAAAAAAAAAAGAAAACAGTCATCATGGAATCATCGTGGAAATTGGATAGAATTGATCTTTCTTCACCACCCATTGAAATCAGTCAAGAATATTCAGACACGTTGTTGGAAGAATTTCAAATAGCAACAGAAACAGTAACATTAATCCCGGACCAGTCATTGGCATCCGTTGCCGATGAAGTTGGAGTCACCACACCAAATGTTGAAGTCACCCCACCAGTCGCCGAAGTTGTTCAGGAACGGCCAAGGGCCCTTTCAACAATCATTACAAAACATTCAACGAAAAAAAGGAAGGAGCCCGATGAAAAGGAAAGCTTTCGTTGACGAGGATGGAGTGAAACCAAGTAAGCAAGGGAGGAAGAAGAAGGACTCTACAGTACATTCCAATGTGCTATTGAAAACATCGAGGTCTCGAGATCAATTTTCAATATTGGCGAATGCTTTGGGCAAATCATCAACATCTCGTCCGAAAAAAGTCGAGAAACAGCAACCGAAATTGATGAGCATTTGAGGTGAGAGTAAATAGTGTCCGCATGGTCATGAGAAAATGTGATGATGACTTGGTGATTTACCACGCGGATATTCAACAATACCAATGTGACAGTGCATCATACAAAAAACGGATGGTGGAGGTGATGAAGGAGACAGCGGAGAAAGAAGAGAATGCCAAAGCTCTCGAGCTTGCCATAAGAAAACAGCAGGAAAAACTAGCGTCTCTCCTCGAAGAAACCGAAGCGTTGCGGAAAGAATTCGAGAGTGCAAAACCCAAATCAGAATTCTGCCTGTCCAACCTCCAGTCGATTCAATGATAGGGAAGACTTACAAAAAAAAAATAATAAGAGGCAATCCTATCAAAATTTTCTGACTGTCTCAAATAGTCACATTCTAAATCATGTTTCGATATTTTTTTTTTATTTCAATATATTATTTTACATTATACATATTATACATTATTTTTTCAATTGATTATTTTTTAATAGATCATCTTGAATATTTTTTGATTTGTTTCCACATCCCAAACTTTCCACAATATGAATCATATTTTCAATAGATCATTTTCAGTACTATATTTTCCAATACTCTTTTCAATTGATTATTTATTTCTCAACACAATAACTCTCCTGGAATTACATACATAGATAGTCAAACTTCATTAGAAGGATAATTCGAAATTAATCACATTTATGGTATATTGATTTATTATCCAAGTTACATGTATTTCAATGAACCTTGCAATATAATCAGTATGTTGTCAATATTCCAAACGTTCCAATCTTCTCACTTCTTTCAAATCTTGAATTATTTGTTCTTGAGTTCTAGTGAGTTTGGTGAGTCGAATTTTCAATCCATCAAGTTGTTTCATAAGGGAATCTTTATCAATCTGACCTTGCTCCCTTTTCAATTCGATTCTCAATTCATTATGTTGTTTGGCAAAATATAATTTATATTGTCCATAACTGAGGAGATTGCTGCTTGCAATGCTCGTAGAGTCATTTCTTTTGCTTCGATAATCTGCTCATTCAAGTACCGAAGTTGAACACAATCTTCGTCATTCGTTGGCATACCAACATTTTTTCAATTGTTTTCCTAACATATTATAATTTCCATCAGAATCTAGTAAAAAACCTATACCTGGTGGACCTCTTAGAGAAATTAATGATCTGCTTCTATTACGACCAAATTTATCAATCGTATTATTCATATTTTCACGTTTTTGGTTGAGAGGAAAATGAAAAAAGATTCCAACATTTACATGGTATATTATTAAATCAATATTGTTCTTGAGTATTGTTCATTCAGCTAACTTATCTACATAAACCGGGTAATAATTACAAATTGAGCAAGCCTCAACCACCCTCACAATATATAGCGGGTTTTTACAGCTAACACAACATGATGAAATTGGTATATTATCACTGTTTGTCAAGTAATGCGTGTCCATAAAACTATATTTCCCACCTCTTGACCTATCTGCGTAATTACAAAAACAGGTATGACATATGTCGATTGAACCATTATCAGTATCGATGACAACGTTCGACATGCATACACAGATTTGGTGGATTCGTTGGTTTTCGAATTTATCAACATCCACGTAGCGGTGCAGAATTTTCACTTCTTCTTTGATCGTCGGAATTTCATCACCAACACCTTCGTCTTCACAATTATCGTCTTCTTCTGCATATTCCTCTCCATCAAAATCAATTGGATCAATAGCGTACACTCTATTGTGTTGATCTAACACAGCCACTTCATTAAGAATATCTTCGATTGGGTTCATTTTATCGAATATCTTAACTATTAGAAGAACTTTTGAGAATGGAATATACACTCCACCTCATCAGCATTTATTCAATTTGAATGGGATGTGACGTCCCGTTTTGATGGCTTTGAGAATGGGGAGAAATTTTAAATTCTCAAGGACATTTCTTTCTCAACGATAATCATCATTTCAAACAGTATTGGTGTTTGAATTACGAGAAGCAAGCATTGAGAAAGGATTGTGGTGTTATCGCAACTAGCACGTACTCAAAAGTTCAAGGAATGTAGAATAAACATTACATAAAACAATGTTTTCTATTCGATGATTTATTGATTGATCCTATTTATATTTATATTATATCCTCATTTGAAAAACCCAATCATTTTATTTTTATCTATTTTTTATGTTTCAATATCTTCTCAACTAATTTGAGAATTCCTTGTTCTCAGTAGCCCTTTCTCGTAAAAACATCCTCATTCTCACAATCTCTCCTGATTTGAATTTTATTTATGGAGTTATATTCGATTGACTGTGAGCTTTCAGATTTGTCCTTGAGGAAACATCAACATGTTTCATTCATTCGTAAAGAAATCTTATACCCCTACTCTTTACCAACGTAATACTCTAGAACACACATACATAGACCCTTCTTTCTCACACTTACACATAATTTTCAACATCTACCCTCCTTCCTTGTTGAATATTGACATAACGATGCCCCTTTTTCTACCTGCACTTCTCAACCACGAATAAAAACAACGTTTTGAAGAATTTTCTATGGTTAAAAGATTTTTTTGATGTGGTCTAGTCCACAAACATGACATTGAGATTGATTTGTTGGTATACGACGACAAAGAATCTCACATAAACTTCAAGAAATCGGTTGGTTGAACATAGAGGAAAGAAGAGTATTTCACGCTATTCGTCTTTTCCATAAAATAATCGTAACAATAGAGCATTCATATCTGCATAGAAAAATTACATATAATACAGATATGTACAATTGAATATTAGATATAAAAATATGGTAGCAGTGCCAAAATTCAAAACTGAAATGTTCAGGCGATCTTTTAGAAACCAAATTTCTCAAAAATTTAATTCTATTCCCACCTTTCTTCAAAACTGAATTCGAAAAAACTATGTGTTCGACTGTGATGTATTTATTTGTGTTCAAATTGTAGGCGATAATCATGTAAAACAATCACTTGTTTTTTTTTTTAGAGTGGAGTGTAAGAACATTTTCTAAGATGCATAGCATTGCAGCAATGAATTTCGCCCTTTATTTCTTATTTGAATTTCATGAAATAATGAAGACGATATTTTCATTATTATTATAATTATTTTTTTATTATAAATTATGTACCACAATGGAACTTTATTGTGCAGTTTGGAATATATATAGTATTTTTTATAGATGACTAGTATTTTAGTGTGAGATAATTCATTATTTTGTAATACGAAACTTTAGCATCCTATATTCAGATTGAAATTTGGTGCCTAATGAATTAGAAGAAATCACCATATCAGTATGATATCAGATGCAGAATTCCTTTCGGAATTAAAGTTTGTTCATCACTTTCATTATTTCACATCAACATAACAATTCCTCATGGATATTATCACACAACATTCATGTACGCTATGAAAAGTTACATGAATATTAAAAAATTCTTCTTGAATACATCATCTGTCACTATTATCTTCTTCTGAAGAATTCGTGAGGAAAATAAGTTTTTCATTCTTCAAATTCGAAATGAATAATATTGGGTATGCCTATGCGATACTGGTTTCCTCGGCATAATACAGATCATTGAATTCTATAGTATAGTCGAAACTTCTGCGATGAGTGGTTTTCTACCTACATCTTTCAGACACGTGCCCAAACGAGATTATTTATGAGGAGATTTGGTCAATGCGGTATAACTGAATGGGGTGGTAGGGCATGTGACTTTTACCTGATCCACGACATCTAGACATTCTTCGACATAATATACAACATTAGAATTATATTGCACAGTAGGAACAAATCCTATTGCATCTCTAAGTTATAGTCACACTTGAACTACTCCAATGAATGTAATATTATTTTATTGATATATATGACTGCATGACATTTATACATAATATAAAGAGTCACACAATTACAATTTACAAAATGATAGAACAAAGTTTTTATTGATACAATGTTCATCAAAATCTTTTTCTTCTAAAGAATTCATGAGGATAAGAAATCATACATTACATGTTTTAGACAGTACCAATATACATATTCCAAATACAGTGGTTCATTATAATTCACTTTTAACTTTACCAATATGAATAGCTACAAAATCTCCACTGAATATGGACACGTTTTTGAAATTCGGTCTTACTATGTAAGCTTTGGCGTCTAAAATTCTTTGAATGTTTTTCCAATTTGTCAAAAGATTGATATCGCTTTTATTATTATCAACATTTTCGAGGGTCTTTCCATAGACACTGTTGTTCATCAATTTATATTGATTTTTTTGAACTTAGTTCTCGCATTATTTCTGAACATAGTATTCAAGTCGATATATTCTTCGAGCCATTGTGATTGATTGAATCTGAGAATCCTATGTATTTTTTTTTATCATTCAAGTTAGGTACTAATTTGGATACTTTCGATTTTGACCCAGTTGGAATAATTGATTCTACTAAGAATGGTAACTCCGAATGAATACCATGTAAGCCTAGTGGGTAATGAACATCCACTTTCAACACGAAACCTACGGAACTATTACAAGCGATAGTCATAACATATAATATAACCATTGAAAACCACTTGTTGGTAAGTTTAAACTCATACTATGCCCGTACAAGTTAGTAACATCAAGATACATTATAGAGGATGTTGATTCTTTTGGATCGAAATTTGCTAAGAATTCATTATTTCTATCGCTGCATTGACATACCCCACCACGGATACCTATTTTTTGAAAAATTCATCATACTTATATCTGCGTAAGTAATTCCAATTCTACTTTGGTATATTTCAACGTCGCGTCCCAAAAAAGTCCGGGTGAGGTATAATAATGAGCTGGGTCTAGTTTGTGAGTGTCCATACAAATATTACGAGAATTGTTGAATATATCACACAAAAGTGAAACGTTGGATTTTAAATAGATATCTGAATAGCCACCCAATGTTTGACATGCAAACACATTCCACACTAACTTTGCTCTTTTATATTCTTCATCAGATATTTCTTGATCATTCGAATTGTCATAAAATTCTTCTCTTTCGATGGTGAAGTCACATTATCTAGTCGACTCAAATCATGAACGAAACTATATGGAAATGCACCACTCTTTCTCATCAATGAAAATTGTTCATTCTCTGAAAAGAACTCACGTGTCATGAACAGATGGCAATCATATCTGCTTAAGTTATAGAATATTATGGGAATAAAATACGGAATCTTGAAATTCAGATTACACATCGAATGTGCGGCGCGGTATCTCTTTTTTTTTCGGTCAAATGACATTGATCTTTGACCTTGACATGCCCAAAGTTTGAATTCACTTTGGCTAATATTACATATTGTGGCATTGGCATATTCGAGCTCTTCTTCAACACAAAATTTTTGCATTGGAACGATACGTTTCAAATATTCATTATAAATAACAATCAAGTCATTTTCTAGTTTCGATATGAATATTTCAGCAGAATCTTCTCCTCTATACATTACAATCTTTGTGACAGTATCATCAAATGAATATTCGATTATGTATGCGAATGAGTATGGATCATGTTTGGAAGTTTTATTTGTGGATAATTGATGTTCAGTTGAAAATTCTTTTTTCTCGAAGTATATCAAACAACCATCACAAAAAATAATATTCAATAATGATACTAATCTGGACAATAATGGTCATTACAGCAATAACCTGTGAAATATAATAGATTGATATGTTTATTGAAACTATTTTGAGAATAATGGAGTGGTCCAATGATTTCATATTTCAGTTTATCCCCATCATAAAATTTATCGAGACCGTGAACATTGATTGAACATGTATTCATTACCTCAAACTTTGACACCTCGCGCAATTTTAGTGGGAATTCAATTCTTTTCAGATCTAGTACGGTAGAGAAATGTGGATATGATAACACACTATTACTTTGATATGATACTGGATACAATGCCGAGGTGACTGCTCATGCGAAACAATACTGATCTTCATTGACCACATTCACAACAGCTCTATTCTTTTCGATGAATTGTGGTAGTTTAACAAAAGAAAATCCCCTTAGTGGACTATACTTATTGACATTCACCTCTAGTAATGAGATTTTCTCCAAAGCCCAACCTGCAAATTGAGAAATATTATTCATTATTTGTATGAGAAACAATTCAATAAGTGAACTCACCAGAATCTCGTTCTTCGAACTCTGTTGTTCATCTTTCAACATCATGAATATATCTTCTAAGTTATCAAAGTATTGTTTGAGGCATTGAATGATTTTACATCAACTAGATCTCGAGTTTGATAAATATATCTACCAAATACTTCCATATTAACATTGAAGATAGTGTGGCAGTTCAGATTGGATATATTCAATGACTATAAATATGATCAAAAGAAAGAATATTGTTATACTATTCTCATCATGGAGTGTATTATTTTTTCATTATGGAATAATAAAAAGATGAAATAAATTCGAGTTTTTTATTCATATTTTATATTATATAGCTTAGTTATAACAATTTTCATCATTAAATAGGTTGGATAAATTGCGAATATCCATTGGTAGATATGTAATCAATTGAAACAAAAATTTACGTAAACCAACTTCTATTATCTGCTCACAAAATTGTTCTAAATTCAGACTCCCATATATAAACTTATTACATATGCCGGACCCTTCTTTATATTTTAAATGAAGTTGAATGCACTTCTGGATGACGTCAGCATCATAACAAGTATCCATGTTATAATTGATGGCATGTAGAGCGTCGAAACTCAAATCATTGAATTCACATCTCAACCTATCAATAGCAGATTTCAAGTCTTGTGCGTCTGGCCATCCTTGTTGAGAGTAGAGCATCCACATATTGATATCTGTAATATTATTAAAGAGAAAACATAATTAGTTATTATAATGAAATTATATTTGAATACTTACACATGGAACTATAGTAAATTGAATTCCATTAAAGATCGAGTTTCTGCTCCATCATAATGGGGAGCACTTTCTCCTAGATATTTCAGAGTGAAATTATCATCCCAAGAATTCATTTCACCTATAATATCATCTGTTAGTCGATCAGCTACACGTTTTGGTAACCATGATTTGAATTCAGTGTCATCATCTGATAATGACACTATGACGGATCTTCAATATCTTGTGAATATTACAGTTACTTTCACAAGTCGATAAGATTTATTAATAGTCAACGTTGATAATCGTATTGTTTGTAATTCTTGGGATGTTTGATTAATCAGACTATTGAGTTTATTCACATCGAATTTAGCAGTAGACATTTCGAAAAATTATTTGAACATTATTTTACCTAATAGCACTGTGTGTGTGATGAAACTCAAAGAAGTGTAGTTCCAAGTACAAGGGTCTCATGCTTTTATAATGATACAAGAGTAGAGGGAACCATTGTGATACCCCCTCAACCATTTTTCATTCAGCTCAAGGTTTTATTCCACTATACATCGAGTCAGTCAACAATATCTACATTGACTCCAATGAATAGTATGGTCCGTGACGATTGCTATGGTAGCCGAAATATATGTGAGTTTCAGGGTCGAGAGAAAAAAAAATGTAATTCTGTTCAAGAATTACGATACCATTCCCCATTTCTTTCCTTCAGCTCTAGATTTCATGTTAGTACACATCGAGGCAATCTAAATGCTAATCATCAATTCATTCGGATACATAAAATACAATGATGGTCTCCGTGATGACAGGTGCGGTAGATAGCCGACACAGACTGTTATCAAGGTGAAGATCTCACCACCTTTTCAGACAGAGGATGTGGTCCTAACGACTGCTACGAAAACAGAAACATGTTAGTGAAGGAATATGATGACATTTATGATGATTTAAACCACTTTTGAGCCAATTCAACCCTTTCATGTTTTATCATTCTGTCCAAGAATTACGATACCATTCCCCATTTATTTCCTTCAGTTCTAGATTTCATTTTAGTACACATCGAGTCGAGGTCATCTAAATGCTAATCATCAATTCATTCGGATACCTAGATACAATGATGGTCTCCGTGATGACAGGTGCAGTAGCCGAGACACAAGCTATTATCAAGGTAAAGATCTTACCACCTATTCAGTTAGAGGGTGTGGTCCTAACGACTGCTAGAGAAACAGAAACATTTTGGTGAAGGAATAATGATTTGAACCACTTTTAAGTCAACTCAGCCCTTTCATGTTATCCGAACGGCAATAACTTAGCCTTGGGCGAGCGTAGTCTTGCGTTATTTCCCACCATAGAAGAGTCTCATGTTTTCATGAAAGTAACAAGGTCAAGAATTGTCATTCTTTTGAATTGAGTAGAGGAGCCATTGTGATAGCCCAACCCCCCCCCCCACTATTTTCTCATTCAGCTCATCATCTATTCAGTCGGATAATACATCGGAAACCGAATTACATTAGTGAAGAAATGTATACACTTTTAAGTCAACTCAACCCTTTCAAGTTATCCGAACAGGAATAACTTGAAACCTTGAGCGGATGTAGTCTCGGGTGATTCCAATTGTAATTGCGCGATAATCACCATTCTAATGACCTTCAGAGGTTTTGGAATCGACCAATGGGCATCATCCGAGCGAGAAAACTTTTAACCTTGGCTGGTTGTAGCTTCGGGTAAACAGAATAGTAATTGCGACAATTGCCCTTCAGATGACCTTTAGAGGCTCCTCAACCGGCCAATTTACACTACTAATGTCCTAAAATATACACTCTGCATCTTAAAACTTCTATCTTCAACAACAAACTCACACAACTCCGGAAATAATGCCGTAATGACGTCACTTCAAACAGCTGTGTGCCTACTCTCGCCATATTGAATGTCACGTGATTTGGAATGCCTAGTTCTCTCTCTAACAGGGCATTCCAACGACCTGTCAAAACAAATTCAATATGGTGGGAGTAGGCACACAATGCTTTGTTTACATATTGTTATGTTATAAATTGATCTTAAAGTTGTGAGATTTTTGTTTTCGTGACTGCATCAAATGATTTTTTGTATTGCTTAGAGCTTATTAGTGATATTCTCACTAAAAAATGCCTGTTACATGCCTTTTGGTCAACTGTCGTTCCAAGGATGATGTAAAATTCTTTTTAGTGCCTGCGGTTTTAAGCCACAGGTTTCTAACGGATAAAAACGAATTGTCTGAAAGGCTATGGATAGCAGCAATTAAGAGGGACGATCTTACTGAATCGATACTAAAAAATCAAAGAGTCTGCAGTAAACATTTTATAACTTTTATTGTATTTACATTGTACATTTTATTCAGCTGCGAATATAAGAGTCCACCCACATGACTGCAAACTTCACTGTGCCCAGCCATTCATGGACAATGTGCACTTTCATTTTTGGCCACAATGCACCAAACGTCTAATGGTTTCTCATTTCCTCTCTGAGAATGTTTGACCTACAAAAATTGTTGATTAAACAAAAGTCAATAGAAATTAACAAACCTTACCTTTCCCATACTACAATGTAGAAACCATTCACCACTTTTGTCCCCACATTCACAACAAAGCCTGACTCAAAATACTTGAATGAATGCAAGCTTTTGTAGGCCTTCATTTGTTCTTTGGTGTAATAGCTATGGGTTAGCACTAAATACGAAACAATATCTGTATTTGTAATGGGTGGAATTCCAGGAATTGAACTGTCCAATTCCTAGATGTTCAATGTAAAGGGGTCTACATCATTTATTATCTTCAGGTTCATTCGGTATCTGTAAATAAACATTCCACTTCACATATGGGAAACAAAATGTTGTGTAAACAAAAAACAAATTGGGTTTTCAGCTTACCTTTCACCAATATCTGGATTTTCCAACAATAATGTCCTTAAATATACACTCTGCATCTTAAAACTTCTATCATCAACAACAAACTCACACAACTTCGGAAATAATGCCGTAATGACGTCACTTCAAACAGCTGTG
Organism: Plagiodera versicolora; assembly: GCA_037013635.1. Lineage (NCBI taxonomy): Eukaryota > Metazoa > Arthropoda > Insecta > Coleoptera > Chrysomelidae > Plagiodera > Plagiodera versicolora. The sequence goes on along the minus strand of CM072991.1, from coordinate 494,845 downwards.
TGCCTACTCTCGCCATATTGAATGTCACGTGATTTGGAATGCCTAACTTGGTCGTTGCCTCCTTTGCGATGCATGGAACGTCATGATTCATGGAATGGAAATAAGCAGAATGTGTTTCTAATCTGATGAAAATCTAGCCATCTTTGTTTACCTAATCAACGTAACGAATTTGTTGTCCTTTTTTATCACTGTAATCCGCAGTCGATGTTGCCAAATGGTGAATTAGAAACAAAGCACTTTAAACTTTAAATTCCCATATTTATTTTTGTTTTTTAAGTACTTGAAATATTTTTTTTGGGAAAAAGGTTGAAATGATAAATTTAAAATGCGACGTTTCAAAGATATATCATGAAAAATACTTCATTATCGTCTGAAGGAGAATTCCCCATTGATTTGATTACGAGTTTCGAGCGCGCCTTCTTCCCTCACACCCTTCGTCGGATCATAGAATCAGACGGGATAAGTAAATGAAATGTTGCGTTATCTATTTGATTACATTGCACAAGATTATATTCATTTATTTATTTATTTATACAGGAGGAATACAAACGGGACCGACCCGAAACAGTATTCACATATAGGTTATAACGCCAGAAAGCGAATCTATATAAATCCAAAATGAGTATCGATGTATCTAAAAATTAATAAAGAATTCAAGTAATGAAAATGGTACATGTGGTAAATGAAATAAGTGAATATTGAAGATAAACATTATTTTTGTTTAGCATTTTTTATATATCATGAAATATATACGTCCCAAATCGCTTGCTTGTTAAAAAGATTAAAAATTTTGACTCGAAAACTGAAAACACAATTTTCTCAGGAACAACCAATTTCAGAGAGTACATTATGAAATTATGAGGGAAGGCATGAAATAACTCTACAATATGAAGACATAATATACATTTGTAAAAATAAATTAGCTAATTGAAATCTCCCGAATTGATGCTTATCTAAAAAATACATTGTATACAAAATGAGACCTTCATACCTACCGAATGGATTCACTCAAATTATCATGGATAACGGTTTTTAGGCAGCATTTATGGTCCACCAATTTTCGCCAAATTATTTTCCGTTTTAGTTTAAAGTCGTATTTTATGGAAAAAAAAACATGGAACTGGATGCAGAATTCAACGCTGACTTCGATGATGATAAAATATACAGGGTGCTCCATTGAAAAATATACTGCTTTTGTTATTACGGAAAAATGCAATACCCTGTCCATCTGGAACTTTTTTCAAAACTTAACTTTGGTGCCGTGTAACTTTTATATAGGACTTTTTTTTAAATGAATCAGCCCTATCTATATATCGAACAAATGCGCACTGTCGGGACATTCGGTATGAGTTATGACATATTTCAATCCACAAAGAATATTGAAATTGTGAACGAAATGATCCAAAAGCATTTTATGATAATTACAGACAATTATCATATATTATATAAACATGATTAATTATGTAGAATAATCATCGTAGTTGTATCAACAATAAGTTGATCAAGTTATTATGTTTAGATTCAACAGTAGAAAGTCAAGAAATATTATTGAGAGGAATGAATTGAAAGAAAGGGAGGGCAATGAAGTATCATTTTTTCATTGATATCAATCGTAACATCGTTTATTCACACCTCTATTAAACAGATGAATTGTACATATATCATACCTACATTTTACAAATAAATCGCTTCAATTACATTAATACTAAACATATGGACCTCGTAAACAGTATTTGCACAAAATATGCACATCCTAGTGAAGTCAAACCTCCTCACATCCATTCGATGCTCAGAACTTGAATTCTGCAGATGTTGGAAACTTGACTGTATAGAAAAAGTAGTCGTAGGCTGAAAAGTGGAGCATACGTCTGCATGTCGTATCGATGATTCCTTCTGGATCGAGGGCTGAGAAGGTCTGCAGATATCAGTTGTGCACTCACGACAGCTGATACTCTGATATGAATCAGACGATGAAGGATGGTCACATTCAAGTCTAGTGCGTTTTATTGGACCCTGGCAGTTTGATATCTAACACTACAAAGCTTATAGAAAAACTTTATATCATCGTTGGCCTAACACTCCCATTTGTCGTCGTTTAATGATTGGCTTTTCTAAGTCAATCCACAATCGAGCGGTTCATCAGATTCCACAAATTTGAGAACGGTCCATGATGGCGACTATAAGCAATTGAAATTTAACCAATTGATCTCATAGAGGGAAAAATGTCGGACAAAACAATTCTCATTTTCAGATATTGACATCGCTCGCAGATTGAAAAAATCCAAATTTTGGGCCGAGGTAAGGGATGACAGAAATGTCTGAACTGACCAAAAGTCTCGTTTTGTGAATGCGACTTCAACGAAGATAATTTTTTTTATAGGATCATATGTCGAAAAGGAATATAGTACAGTACATTATCGACTACTGAGGAAGACATGGAGAACCCAGGCAGCAAGCTGACGTGATTTTATCGTCATTTTTTCGACACCAGACACGTCCTGCTGACGAAAAGAATGACGCCATAAAGACGGTAGGATGACGTGATTATGTCACAGACCAAAGACGTCATTCTGTAACGTCATTATGACGTTATATTTCGACGTTAATGGGCCGTCCCTATTTATTATATATATATATATATTGATATTGGTTCAAAATTATTTGTATTCACTTGCTAGTCTCAAGCTCATATTATTTGGATATTAGTGCATATACAAATCAATATCCTATCTATGATGTTATAAGGTCTGTAAATAAAATCACAATTAGAGAACGAAAATCTATATGTTCCATCGGCATCAAAGGATATAATAAAGATATAATGAAATATAATATATATATTTATATTATATATATAAAATAACAGTTTGAGTAGAGGGAGTTATTTTTTTGAACTATGAGGATCACAATTATCAAGAGTAAAATTGTTAACTCAGAACATTTGAATTAAACCAAAAATTGATTAGCTCATTAGGAAGAAAAAATGCCAAATTTTATTGTGAATAGTTGATGTAGGGGTACTTGTTCCACTTGTTGGGGATGTGAGAAGAGTAGAGATCCCCAAGGCACAGGAACTTTCTAGAAATAAAAAATTATTGTTAAAAAATATATATAATTTAATGGTTAATGACCAATAGATAAATGAAAACTCTACTATTATTCACAAACTATTAAAACAACAAATTTCAAGAATATACAGATGTGATAGTATTTTAAAAATTTCATTTGGTCAAACAAATTGTTGAAAGTTCTGTCTTCTAGATTACCACCAGTTATAACAGATATGTAAGAAAAAACCATTGGAAAAGTAAGAAAGAAAGAAGTACCTTGAGTTGTCAGAACAGAAAGTTATTTGTGCAGACTCATCTCAAGATCTTTCATAGCTTAGAAGAGTCGACTCCACTTGTTGGGGATGTGAGAAGAGTAGAAATCCCCAAGGCACAGGAACTTTCTAGAAATAAAAAATTATTGTTTAAAAATATATATAATTTAATGGTTAATGACCAATAGATAAATGAAAACTCTACTATTATTCACAAACTATTAAAACAAATTTCAAAAATATACAGATGTGATAGTATTTTAAAAATTTCATTTGGTCGAACAAATTGTTGAAAGTTCTGTCTTCTAGATTACCACCAGTTATAACAGATATGTAGGAAAAAACCATTGGAAAAGTAAGAAAGAAAGAAGTACCTTGAGTTGTCAGAACAGAAAGTTATTTGTGCAGACTCATCTCAAGATCTTTCATAGCTTAGAAGAGTCGACTCTATTTATTATACAGTTAACCAAAATAAGTGAATTGTGTATATATAACTGAGATTCTTTCTTTTTCTATAGGTAGATTCACTGATAAGAAGCTTCTTTTCACCAGTATTAACACATTAATTTGGACTCTCATCATATGTTTCTTGATTTTTCATCAAATTATTTCAGTATCTCGACAAAAAATCCTAGTGAGTTTAATCAGCACACTAACCTTAAGGATACAATTATTTTCACAAAAAGGTAAAAGCCTTAAAATAACGTAGCATCATGATATAGGTACAGGAATCATAGTAAGTGGTGAGTAAATGACATCAAATCCAATACATGCAATAGACCAAATATTAAACTTACCTTACAAATCACTAGTAAAGGAAATGCACAATTCACAACCGACGGTCGGAAATCGACTTCTGTAATCAATAGGAAATTTCAATCGAAATCGAATACATAACAACCTCAAAATTTTTGTGATAATGGCGTGTGGCCGTGTGCCGTGTGCGTCGTCAACGTTGCGTGTTGGCTTGTGGCCGAACTTGTCCGATACCGATAACTCCGGAGATTGCCGAACGCCAAACAAATAATGAACGTTTTGTTTTGAAGCGCCAAATTCAAACTGTTTTTCAATGAGTTGATAATCATACGAACCTCATAAAAGATGGGCTGTGGTTGAATAATAATACCTATATTGCGTCTGTTTATTCGCCTAAAGAGAAATTTGATTCCATTCTGTACCTACAATGTACACTTGCCTATACACACTTTAAGGTATCTATGGTAAACTTTCGTTTAACTTTTGCATTTCGATGAAAAATATTTAGGAACCTATAAGGATCATTGGAATAATCATCAAAATGCAAAAATATAAAACAATGAGTTAACGTTTTATAATGACGTAAAAATATCGTCCAACTAACGTCCTGGTTATGACGTCTACAGTACATTCAAAAAATGACGTCAGTATTCACGTCATTTTTTGGTAATATGACGTTGCGGACCAATAAATACCAAAAAGAGACGTCATTATGACGTCAGCTTGCTGCCTGGGAAGTACATATGATCATGTTTTCTGATATGCTGATTTATTGAGATATTCATCATATTTGTTGCTGGTAATTTTCGTTCAGTTTTTTTTTTGAGGTATTTAGGTACTACGTCTGATTTGTAAAATAAGTTTCACTTGTTTTTTTTTCAATTATATTTCTTCTTTGAACTCGAAAATATACCAGAAATATGCAAAATTTATCACCTGATAGGTCACGTTTTTGGGGCTGTTGTATCTCGATTCGACATGAACATGTATCTAGAGAGAAGTTAGCATTCTTTTGAGATATTGAGCGTGTTTTTATCATTTTTCGTTCTAAATTTATGGCTGTTTATATAGGCTGCTCGGATTTTTTCAACTTTGAGCAAAGAGCGGCACTGCCTAACGTCGTTTAATCGAGCTCAAACTCCATATACAAATAATATTATACTATAACCTGTGAAATCAGCAAACGTTTACACCCACAAATATAAGAAGAGCTTTTTGGAAACCAAAAATTTGATTTACTTCTGTTCAAGACAAACAACAAGTAAATTCTACAATTACATTATAAATTCTTACAATTAGATGTTTACCGAAAGTCGTTAACAATTATTATTTCGAAGAAATCGAAAAAAAAGTCCACTTTGTCGGTCAGTCGGCTCGACAAAGGGTGAGACGGTGCCGTCGTCATCGCGCCTTATCCCACTCCTCGTGTCCTCGCGCTTTTCTACACGCGTCTTTTCGGGCCCACAGAAATGAGAAAATGTCTCTTACAACCAAATCGAACAAACTTGATATCAAAGTACGCAGAAACAAACTGTACAGCTTTTGTCTGAAGATTTTTCCGTATAGTAAATAGTTTTCGCGTAAAGCCCAAAAAACCAGCAATGAGGGGCTGTTTTCGCGATTTGCAACCCCCGTGCAATAGATATCGATTCGCTGCTTTGGGAATTTGTTTATAACGTCTGCACAAACAATATATCAGAAAGTTAAACTTCATTGTAGAATTTTTACATTGGAATTTATTACCTGCAATTAAATAAAAAATAAGTGGGAACCCCTTCATAAAAGAAAAAAACCTTTTTCGTACTCATTCTCCAGAATCTTCAATTCTTATATTCCAGTGTTACAATAATTTCAAATATATTTCATTCAAACTTTCAGTTCGTGACTTTCATCAGAATCCGTAGAGTCCTGGTAACCTAGTATTTTTTTCCACATGGAACCTTCTTCATTTCATAAAACTAGTCAATAAATAATATAACGAAGAAAATTATATAAACACTTTTTTTACTTCTTGTCTGAAACAGCCAGCTTGAAATAAACAAACCTAAATATTCAGTACTATTTTTCCAATCACAAAAATAAATCAATACGTTCATAAAATCAGCTGCCAACTGCTAACTTCACATTGCCTAAAATAGAAATTCATGCATTATGCGACATCTATGATATCACGTTGAAATGAAAATCAATCACGTGACCATATTTCCAAACCTTCCATAAGACGTGCACATCTTATTGTAACTTATCTCTGCCATAACATAACACGTTGACAGCTGAATGTGGTTATGTGTTATGAGTTATGGAACTTACGATAGCTATATTCACTCTAAACTCACTAAGTACGTCACAGTTTCCCGCCTCAAAATTTATAAATTGGTTTATTTTGAAAATAGAATGGAGTTGAATGATTTGTATTGTCATTCTAGAAAGTAGAGATATCAAACTAAATAGTTGAGTACTTATTTGATGAGAATTCGTCATAAGGAAACTTCTCCATTGTACACCTCAAACTGGGACCGAAACGACTCGATAGTAACGGTTTTTCACTCTATACCGTATTCGATCTCCCACACGTCAGAAACCGTGGCTGGCGATTCCGTGGTCACGGTCATACACATAGGTCTGGAGACTAGGGCATTTTTGATTGGTGGTGGTGGCACCAAATGCCATAAAGGACATGAGGGTGCAATCGGGTGATTAATTTTTGACAACAGAACAAACGGTTAGGACTTGAATGGTAAATAAAATCAATGACAGAAATATAATATTTTCCAAAATATCCTAGAATGAATAAAAATAATACCTACTTTCAAAAAGCTGATCGGATCAGATTTTTGATTGGCTGAAAAAGTGACAATAGAGGACAGCGCTGCAGGTGGCGAAACATGAGAACCACGAAAATTTCCCCAATGTTTGGGTCACCCCCCACCATACGAGTTGCAAAACCTATACGATCGTGTCCGTGGGTAACTTCACGCAAACTGGGAAACTTTCCAGCATACGAGTTGCCAGACCTGTATGTACGATCGTGATTATAACTTCAATTATCTGACATCGATGTCACAATATGTAAAATGATTGTCAACAGAAATCTTCAGTTATTATAAAATTTCAAATTGAAATTCGTTATGATGTTATCCCAAGCAATTATTGTCACAGTAGTGATAATATTCCTTACGGTATATACATTAGGTATATTGAAGAAATACAAAAAAAAAATTTTCAACAAAATTCCAAGAATCACCGAATTACCAATAGTAACATCAACTGGAAAAGTCGTCAATTGTGTTGAAGAACTTGAATCACATTTGGATTTCTTGAGGAACCAACTTGAAGACAAGAAACAGGAGCTAGAATCTTCAAGATCCAAAATCACAACAACAAGGGACAACCTGGAAAGATTGACGAATACAATAAATGAAGTGAAAAAATATTATTCCAAACTGAAATCGGAGGTGATCAAAACCGAGAATGAATGTGAACAATTGAAAATACAACTTGGAGATTATAAGCTAAGGCAGACAAGGCTCAAAAATGAAGTTAACGAGAATGTCAAATATTATTTGAACCTCCTGAGCAATATCAAGAATGAAAAATATGGATTTGATGATGGAAGCATAGAAGAATTCGAAATAGTGAAAAAGTTTTCTGATAATTCAGATTTCAATTCAATAGATCTCAATCCACAAAAATGAATTGAGTGAAAGTTCGTAGATGCTACAGGATTAGAAATCCTCTGTTAAAGAAATATATTCTGAGAACCGAATGCGAATATTTTCGACTCTTCTGGTATATTCTCAACAGATTCACAAAATTTCGATTTTCTGTTAGTCGATTTTTAGCAATCATTCTTCAGGCTGTAAACACGGAATTGTTTCCTATCTCAAAAATAATACCCAAAATCACGTCCAGAAATTCGAATAATCATCGTATTCGTCAAAATTTTAATATATTAGTAGTGATAGCCTCTTCTGGATCAATAAATCGCTTTGTCCTCAAATACATCAATAACCTCAAACTTCAAACATTGTTTTTAATCATTATTGGAATGGTCTGGAATTATTACTTGAAAAGGGTGGGCCAAATCCCAGTCAACCAAAAAAGTAACAGTAAGTCGCAGGGAATACCAAATAATATCACATTGAAGATCATCTTGGAAACCTCTCTGGGTTTTACATGGGACTTCGCTTTGTGGATATCAACATCCACATATTGTTATCGTTGCGAAGTCCCCATGTTAACTTTCCTAATGATTGAGTGGAACATTTAATCGAGAGATTCAGATGAAGTGCACATTGCTATTACTTTGCGACTTATCCCTGTTCATATATTTCGAACATAGAATTGGCGCTTGCGCAGGGCATAGCAACAACACGTGCACACGAATGAAAGTCAAGGAACAAAGGGAAGATGAAAATAATATATTATGATCTGTGTGGTGCGTATTTAATGGTTGGTTGAATTGTTGGTTTTGTGAGCAGTATTTTGAAAAGTTTGTTAAGAAGAATATAAGACAGCTCTAGGTGCATGCGGTAAGTATACATTTCCAATGGCAAAAAGATGCTCATAAATGTGCAATTGGGAAGGTGATGCCCATTGAAAAGCAATGCTTTTTAACAATAAGATGGACTCCTCAATCGTTTTGTCGTATCATTATCGGAATTTAGTATCAGAATATTGAATGATATTCTATAATGTCAAACATGTATACACTGTTTTCAATACTCAGAAACATCTTTATCTACAATAAAAGCTGAATATAGAATTTTTCAATAATTTGATTAGAAATAAAACATGATAACATCAACATAAGTGTACCTAACGTGTTCAGGAACAGTATTAAACTATAAAAAAAACAAAATAATCTCTATTAATATTATTTTCAGTTGACAGTGGCAATCCATTATTTGGATCATCATAGTATAATAATCTGATATGGTAACAATCAATGTTTTTGTTGTTTCCTTTGATTTTATTTTGTCTGTACAGCATACTATTTTTGTTTTGTAAATAATACTATTTTTATTTCATTATGTTTCGAAAATAATGTATTTGTTTTTATATTCTATGATATTACAATGTGAGTTGAAGTTTTTATAAAGTATTTCGGGTGAGTCAAGCTGAATGCATTGGACTAATATATATCTGATGATTCTGTTCAGCCATATGTCTGGCTAGAAATGCGTACAGCTTGACTCACCCTGTGTTATATTCAAAATATACAGATCAGTATTTTATAATAGTTGTTTAATTATTTCCCCTTAAAAATGAAAAAGAGATTCAATATGAAGAGCAGGATATATGATGTGCTTTATTGTTGGTTCTGATTATACCTACTGGTGTACCACCCTGTATATAAATCTCATAGACTTAACCTATGCACATTTCTTAGGCATTATAAAATGGTTGAAATATAAGGCAGCTGAGATATATTTATTCTGCTTTCCAGGTATGTACTAATTCCATGGGTGTTTCCCCAGGCAGCAAGCTGACGTCATAATGACGTCTCTTTTTGGTATTTATTGGTCCGCAACGTCATATTACCAAAAAATGACGTGAAAACTGACGTCATTTTTTGAATGTACTGTGGACGTCATAACCAGGACGTTAGTTTGACGATATTTTTACGTCATTATAAAACGTTAACTCATTGTTTCATATTTTTGCATTTTGATGATTATTCCAATGATCCTTTTAGGTTCCTAAATATTTTTCATCGAAATGCAAAAGTTAAACGAAAGTTTACCATAGATACCTTAAAGTGTTTATAGGCAAGTGTACATTGTAGGTACAGAATGGAATCAAATTTCTCTTTAGGCGAATAAACAGACGCAATATAGGTATTATTATTCAACCACAGCCCATCTTTTATGAGATTCGTATGATTATCAACTCATTGAAAAACAGTTTGAATTTGGCGCTTCAAAACAAAACGTTCATTATTTGTTTGGCGTTCGGCAATCTCCGGAGTTATCGGTATCGGACAAGTTCGGCCACAAGCCAACACGCAACGTTGACGACGCACACGCCATTATCAAAAAAATTTTGAGGTTGTTATGTATTCGATTTCGATTGAAATTTCCTATTGATTACAGAAGTCGATTTCCGACCGTCGGTTGTGAATTGTGCATTTCCTTTACTAGTGATTTGTAAGGTAAGTTTAATATTTGGTCTATTGCATGTATTGGATTTGATGTCATGTACTCACCACTTACCATGATTCCTGTACCTATATCATGATGCTACGTTATTTTAAGGCTTTTTCCTTTTTGTGAAAATAATTGTATCCTTAAGGTTAGTGTGCTGAATAAACTCACTAGGATTTTTTGTCGAGATACTGAAATAATTTGATGAAAAATCAAGAAACATATGATGAGAGTCCAAATTAATGTGTTAATACTGGTGAAAAGAAGCTTCTTATCAGTGAATCTACCTATAGAAAAAGAAAGAATCTTAGTTATATATACACAATTCACTTATTTTGGTTAACTGTATAATAAATAGAGTCGACTCTTCTAAGCTATGAAAGATCTTGAGATGAGTCTGCACAAATAACTTTCTGTTCAGACAACCCAAGGTACTTCTTTCTTTCTTACTTTTACAATGGTTTTTTCCTACATATCTGTTATAACTGGTGGTAATCTAGAAGACAGAACTTTCAACAATTTGTTCGACCAAATGAAATTTTTAAAATACTATCACATCTGTATATTTTTGAAATTTGTTGTTTTAATAGTTTGTGAATAATAGTAGAGTTTTCATTTATCTATTGGTCATTAACCATTAAATTATATATATTTTAAACAATAATTTTTTATTTCTAGAAAGTTCCTGTGCCTTGGGGATTTCTACTCTTCTCACATCCCCAACAAGTGGAACAAGTACCCCTACATCAACTATTCACAATAAAATTTGGCATTTTTTCTTCCTAATGAGCTAATCAATTTTTGGTTTAATTCAAATGTTCCGAGTTAACAATTTTACTCTTGATAATTGTGATCCTCATAGTTCAAAAAAATAACTCCCTCTACTCAAACTGTTATTTTATATATATAATATGAATATATATTATATTTCATTATATCTTTATTATATCCTTTGATGCCGATGGAACATATAGATTTTCGTTCTCTAATTGTGATTTTATTTACAGACCTTATAACATCATAGATAGGATATTTATTTGTATATGCACTAACATCCAAATAATATGAGCTTGAGACTAGCAAGTGAATACAAATAATTTTGAACCAATATCAATATATATATAATAAATAGGGACGGCCCATTAACTTCGAAATATAACGTCATAATGACGTTACAGAATGACGTCTTTGGTCTGTGACATAATCACGTCATCCTACCGTCTTTATGGCGACATTCTTTTCGTCAGCAGGACGTGTCTGGTGTCGAAAAAATGACGTTAAAATCACGTCAGCTTGCTGCCTGGGTTCAGAATTAACATTATTTCAATTAAATTAGAAGACGCTTATAGAGAGCAAATTTAGTGCCACGATGGTAATTACCAAATTACATATGAATATAACTTCAACGGAAGATGTAATGTGAAAGCTCATTTGGTTCAATAATCTTTCCAATAAGTGCTAAAATGCGAAGTCGCAATGTTGCTATTCATGGTACCTTCCACACATCCACATTGTGATGTATTAGGTAATTACCAGTGATATACAATGTTGCGGACATTAAGCACTCCCCAGTAAGTACTGGTTGCAGTTTTTTATATCAACATTGTGAAGTCGCATTTCCACGATGTTAACTCCCTACAACTTCCCTGCAACCAAAACTGGTTGACTGGGATTGAACACTTTGAAAGGGAAAGTCCCGTTTCTGAACTAGATATAGGTAAATTTTTATGACAAACTTCATATTAAGAACTGCATATCGATATCTTCAACTGTTTCTGAGTTGCTGTAACTTTTTTCCTGTTGAAAATACTTTGTTTCTATGAAAATATTTCCAAAGCACTGTTTTCCGTAAAATCCAATGGTTTAACTCATTATTTCCAATCATATCACAATAGCCGATGATAGAAAAATATTTTCTTCGAATAACACAACCTGTATATTCCTGCATGTTTGAATAGAACTTGAAATTATCATTCCATTACCATTACACTAAATGTTTTGCTCATAACCTCTTTGAAATACCGGGCATTTAGGTTCTCTCATGTATATAGGTAAGTGGAAAGTGTAGCCGTGTAACCCAAACGTAACTAAGACTTGTTACGTTAAAAATTTCGCTTCCGTCGGAAGGTCAGGTCAAACCAGGTCCTGTGTTGATTAGTGATATCAGCGTGGAAACAAAAAAAAAACGTTCAACTTTATACACTGTGTTTTTCGATTGTCGAACGAGTTTTGGTTCGAGTTATGGGTGTCCTTGATATCGACCTGAGGTGTTTGTTGGACGCAGATTTGCAGTGCGGTATATTCGTACCTCATTTTGATTGGCAGTACGGTCGTGAGTTCTGGAGGGGACTTTGACATCGGGGGTTTAGGTGTGAAGTTCATTGCGAGTGGGTTTTTCGTCTCTTTTGGGAAGATAATTTCGACAAGTGCTGGTGTTTGGGTTGGGCACAATATTTCGACTTTTCAGGTCATCCGCATTGGGATTACCTTTGTGTCACATCCACTTCAATTTTGGTTTCCGGTTTGTTGGTTTTAATAGCATATTTTGGGAAATTGGCCAAATTGTACTCCTTGGTAGGATTTCGAAACACCAGAGTACTTTCTTGTACACCAAAGGCACGTGGTGGCCTATTTTCGGTGGAAATTAATTAAAGAAGAAAAACCCCTTGACTAGGGTAAGAATGTTTGATTTGATAATGTCATTAAGTTTAAGCGATTCCATTTTTTATTTTCTGTTGGGTGTCTGATTTTTCGTGGGGGTTTGGTGATTTGGTTGTATTCAATACAGCTTCATTTTATAGTCCACAGGTTGGAAATGTCATTCATTCGTGATTTTTCTTAGGGTTTTTTTTTGTATCTTATTCTCCTGGGCGTGGGTTTTCCTGCAGTTACGGCTGTGTGGAACTACGCAGGGTGCACCCCTGTGCTTGTCATCAGTGCAGTTGGATTGTGCGGTGTTGTGGGCCAGGCAGGAACTACAGGGTGGAACCATAGATTTGTCGCCGGCATAATTCGAATAGTACTACCCAGAATTCTAGTCGAGAGCTACAGGGTGATCTACTCTGGGGGTGGTACAAGAGGAAGCACGCAAGTTATTTTTTTCAACAGACGTATTAATTGTTCGCGTTTATTAGACATTGATATAGGCTTTGCCTCTTGATTGCACTCATCATTGAATGACTTGATTATTGTATATATCATTTTTTTTGTTATTGATACGCTTCCGAAGTAGAACTTGATGAGTAAAGGATATTAGATAAGGTTAAACGCATGCGCCTGAGCTCAAGCGACGTTAATTGTAGAATTGTCGGAAAATCTACTACTACTATCCACTCATGATTTCTACATACTGTTTTCAATATGGGATTGTGTGCATAAATGCCCTTCTTATTTGCTGATACCATTCATTATTGACTCGTATTTGATTTGTTTGGTTATCTTGGTCTGTCACATTGTATGTATGTATATATGCTTGTTATGTTTGAATAAAGGCCTACTATTCTCCGTACTCTTGCGTCGTCTACTTGAACTGGTTTGGTAAATTCGAGGTTCAGGTATAATACGTCTAGGTATTTGTGTGGTGATAGAATTTACCTGGCGCCCTAAGTACCATCTAAAAATAAGTTGATTACGAACCACCCCGTGTCCACTAGAGCAGCTGGCGAATACCTAGAGTCATCTGACGATTCGGCGGTATTAAATGAAACTTAAGGTTTCAGACTCACCTTGTCAAGGCCGGGACTAAGGGTTTCTAACTCTCCATTATTCCAGTGTCCACTAACTTATTTTTCAGACAATCACCTGACATCCGAAATAAATTGCATACTCACCTAAGAACCGTATATGGGGGATAAGCAGGTGTCCACGGAAAGAATGGAACCCTCCATTTCAAGAAGGTATGTACTGTATGTATTGTTGTTTTTCGATCATCTCTATTGTTATCACATGTTTCCTGTTCATGCTAGTTAAATTTCAATTTATGAATCTAACGTTTTTAAAAAGATTTCTTCCAAGTTTATTTGACAAATTTGAGTTTACAATATGTGTGTATTATATGAGTTCTAGAACAAGACTGGTCAATAATATAATAATATTGTGAGCTGAAAGATAGATGAAAGCGTTTGCAGTGTAAGCATCTTGGCGGCGCCCATGGTGAGAACTTGCTGTGTCCACTGTCTCTGCCATTGTAAAAACAATAGGGTATTGTCTATATCAAATCGTAACTGCTCCATCTCCTGGAGAAGTTTTGTGTACTTGTAGCTTACGATGGCTATTACTATCGTGATGATGATATATACGGGGGCTGTCCAAAGATGACTGTGGTTGGGGGCTTCTGCAATGATTAAGGGCTGCAGATGTCCGTGTTCGTTCTGTATTCTGTGAAGTTCGTCCAGTGCGATTTATTCTAGGTGAATTGGGCTCAGATTTTTCATTGGCTTCTGCTTCTGTGAATTGCTCAATAAGGATAGTGTTGATCGTTATCGGAGTATGTTGACATTGGGCTTCTTCTTCGGAGAGTTGGAGAATCTGCGATATACAGTCTGGTAGTCGTAATCTATACTGTATGGATGAATCTTGACAAAGGTAACCGGAGTCGATTTTTCGGCATGGCTGCTCGGTGTACTGATGTAATACGCTATTTATCGTCAGATAAGGTTTGGGTGGTATAATGGTCGTGAGATTATTATTTGGGATTGAAAATAGGTGATAGTGAGTAAAATCTTCCGGGATAAGGAGTGGAAAATGTAAAATGAAAACTATCATTGATTTAGAGTAGTACGCATCGATTGATATGATGTCGTAATATTTCAGCAATTCTTCTTCATTGGTATAGAGCAGGGGTTCCCAAACTTTTTTGTACCACGCCCCCCTCTGGTTATTTGGAGACCCTCCACGCCCCCCTACACATATCAGCTATCCATTTTGCAATACCCTATTTCCACGGTGTCGTACATACCAACTCCTACTTGTACAAGTATGTGCCTACTTGATACGGTGAGTAGGTAGATCTTTTGATCACTGTTGAATGCGGTAACGCAGAATGGAAAGATTCAATAATTGTACGTATAGTGAAAATTAAAACAAGTATTACATGAAAAACGAATATAATTGAATATATTGAACTCCTGCGTGTTTTGATCTGTTTTATTTTAAACGATGGCTTTAATTTTTTACAAACACTTGACCATTATGTCAAGTGAATATTCTGATTTTGAAAACTTAGAAAGACTTTCAAAAATCTGAGGAAATTATTTTTGTACTTTTTTTTATTTATTTCATTTGGGTGTCACGCCCCCCCCCTGGACTTTCTCCACGCCCCCCCAGGGGGGCGCGCCCCCCAGTTTGGGAACCACTGGTATAGAGTAATTGTCCTTCTGAATGATATTGAAGCATTATTTCGATTATTGATTCCAATTCGTTGGTCCTAATAATGCTGTTATGAAGAATATTAATTATTGCGTTCTCGAGATCGGTGAGGAGTTGTAATATCAGTTGTAGTGGAAGACTTAATATCAAGATATTTCTTGTTTGCATATAATCATTGAATTCGAAAACGAATTTATTCAGATCTGATCGAATTGTATCGATTTCTCTGGCGATAACTTCCTGATTGTGAGTTATTAACGTCATGGTGTTATTGAAGTTTTCAATAAGTCGAGTTGTAAGTGAGACATGTTGATTTAGTCGTTGTACTACATTCTTTTGATTTGTTTGTAAAGTAATAGCATTGTCGTATGTTTCGGCATTTTCTTGGTGTAGATTTCCAGATATTGCTTTAATGATGAAGCCGAAGGCGTTAATTAAACCTTTTTTATTTCTATGAGATGGATAAATCGCTTGGAATTTTCGGTATACTGCATCTAATTGATAGCGTAAATCTTGGTCTAAATTTTGTAAACTGATGAAATATGGGTGACTAAGTCCGTCTGCAATGGCAGTGACTTTTTCATATTCGTTGTTCAGGTCATCGATTTCTATAGCTATTGGTGTGAGCTTATAGTAATGTATGAAATCTTGCTTGTCCTAGCTTAAGTGGGAGAATTCCTGGGTTGTCCTTGAGGTCTTGTATTTTGATTTCCTGTCCTACTACAGGGTTTCATCTGTAAGGAAGATTCACGTTCAATTGCTCGTTGAGTTTTGTGTTTGATGTTTTTCTTGTGGATTGATGTATTTGGCAAATTTATGGTGACGGGGTTGTTTGATGTCACAACCTTTTGGGTGAATCTTGGTAATAGTTTGTTACGTTTTTCTGTTGTTTTCTTATAAATTTTGGTATTGGTTTTATACGTAATTGGTGTTTCTCTCGTTTGATTTCGTTTTTTGATAATTCTCTCCTTGATTTCGGCTGTTTTTTGATCGACCTCTTTGTAAATTGCTTAAGCCTTCTCTCTATGTTGTTGAACATAATTATTCATCGATGTCTATATCGAATGGGTCAAATGGATCTAGGTGTCCATTCAAGATATCAATTATTGGTTTTTGTTTGGTAACTGAATGTACAGAATTATTGTATCCTAAGATCGCATATGGCATGTGTTCTTTCACATTGAATTTTGGATTTTGTCCTTTGATAGCTCTGAGATGTTCTATTGGAGTTGAATGAAATCTTTCGATCATTCCATTGGATTGAGGATTTTCTGGTGTTGTATAATGAATTGTGATTTTATGAGTATCGATGAAATCTCTCAAGTCCGTTTTTAAATTCTGTTCCATTATCTGATATTATTATTTTAGGTAATCCGTGATGTAGTTTCTTATGATTTCTTGTTGTCTCTCTTGATTAGAAATATCTTCTAGTATATGGCTACATTTCACTAGGTCGTATGCAGTGTTCTTGAAAGTTCTTTGCAATATTTCACAAGTTAATTGATAATATTCGTCAATCGAAGTATATTGCATGTTTAGTTTTTGGTGGAATGTACTCTTTGAAAAAAGTAATTATTTCATTTTCGATATTATTAAGTCCTATCTGTGCGTGTATTCGTTTTTTATTAGGGAAGATTTGTTCTTAAATTGGTCCAATAGAGTTGAAATTAACAAATTTCAGTTTTACTTGATTGTTGTAGTAATTTAAAGGTTTTTCTGATATTGGAATATTTTGAGTTGGATTCTCATTATTCGAATGTATGTGTCACTCGTATTCTCTGGATTTTCATCCACTGTATCAGTTTCAGATGTATCGTAACCTTGACATAGGTCATTTCCTTCGTCAGCTGTTTCTGTAGACGATGTGTCGTTGCGTTCGGGTAGGTCAGTTTCTGTGTGAGATACTATATCGTTTCGTGAAAGATTAGGTTGATTGTCTAATTGTTCGATGTTCACGTCTGTTTGTATATCGGATGGATTGTTATACATAGATGCATTGTCTGTGTCTTTTTATTCTAAAAGTGATTCGTTCAACTTTCTAACATATTCTTCTAATGCTTGTAATTCTTTAGTTTGAATTTCAATTCGTGATAGTGCGTCTGCATTCTGATTACATTTGCCTTTTTTGTAGGTGAGTTCGTAATCAAACTCTTCTAGTTTGAGTCTCCATCTAACTAATTTTGAGTTGGCATCTTTCAAAGAGAATAACCATTGTAATGGGCGATGGTCAGATAGTATTTTGAATCTTCTTCCGAAAAGATATGGTCTGAAATATTTCGTTGCCCATACTATTGCTACCATTTCCTTCTCTATTGTGGAATAGTTTTGTTCAGTATTGCAGAGAGTTCTCGAAGCATAGGCTGTAGGTTTATCTTTACCTACCGGTCCTTGAAATAGTATTGCACCGATTGCATAATTGCGCGCATCTGTAGTCAGGTTGAATGGTTCAAAGAAGTCCGGATATTGTAGTAATGGTTCGTTTGTTGGAAGATTTTTACAAATTTCGAAGCATTGAATGAATTGTAACGTGTGTTCAATTTTTGCATCCTTTTTTAGGAATGCTGTCAGAGGTTTTGTTATTTTGGCTAGATCCTTAATGAATTTTCGGTAATACCCGAGAAGTCCTAAGAATCCTTTTATTTCTTCTGGTGTTCTGGGAATCGGATAACTCAAGATAGCTTGAATTTTCTGAGGGTTTGGTCTTATACCTTCAGGTGTGATAATATGTCCTAAGAAAGCAACTTCTCTCAGTAGGAATTCAGACTTATCTAACTGAATTTTCAAGTTTGTTTTCCTTAGTCTTTGAAATACTCTGACCAAATTAATCATATGCTCTTGTGAAGATGTAGAATATATTATAATATCATCCATATAAACAAGACATATGTGACCTTGAATTCCTCTCAAAACGTTGTCCATTACCCTGCTAAAGGTAGCTGGAGCATTTTTTAGACCGAATGGCATTCTGACGTACTCGTAATGACCATGTTCTAGATTAAAAGCTGTCTTTTTAATGTTTTCTTCTGCCATTTCTATTTGGTGGAATCCACTAGCAAGGTCGAGTGTCGTGAAATACTGACATCTTCCTAATTTGTCAAGGATGTCTGAAATGTTTGACAGTGGATACCTATCGTCGATGGTTTTTTTTGTTGACTTTTCTATAATCTACCACTATTCTCTATTTAATTTTTCCAGAGGCGTCCGGTTTTTTGGGGACGACCCATATTGGTGAAGAGCAGGGTGAGTTATTAGGTCTTATTATTTGTTGTTTTAACATTGAGGCTTTTTGATTTTGTACTTCCTCTTTATGAATGTGCGGATATCTGTATGATTTCGTGTAAACAGGTATCTCGTCTCTAGTTTTGATATGATGTTTCACCTGGTTAGTGAATGTCAAAGGCATATTAGGTCAGTGAAATATATCTGAGTATTTTTTGCATAATTTAGTGATGTGAATTTTTTCTTCTTCATTGAGATGATTGGTTCTAATTAGATTTTCGATATCAATTTCTGCTGATTCTGTTGAATTTATCTCGGCTGTTAATAGATGGAAATCTTCCAAATGTAGTTTTGAACTGTTTACTGGTTCTGACAGATTCAGTTGTAATTTTTTATCATTGTTGTTAATGAGTTCGGCCCAAGCCATTTGGTTACATGCATCGGTTAAGGTTTCTTGTAATAAAGCACCTTGTATCTTTTGTTGGGGTAGATCGATAGACCCTTCATTTTCTTTAACGGGGAGTCTAACGCGTGTGACGGTATGAGGGTCTAATTGTATGGAGAAAAATTGTTTTTGATTCGTCTCATAATATTGTATCGGTATAATAGAGTACTGTGTTATCATCGTTGAATTTGGAAAATCGAGATGAGCTCTCAATAATTTGAGATTGTCTAATCCTATCAGTCCGTCGAAAGTGGTATGGAATTTGAATAGATAAAATTTCATCGTTGAATTATCATCAAATTCTGGAAAACTTGGAATTTCTGCACTATGATCTTGAGAGTAATTTTGAAGAATAGATGACACAACAAATGGTTCATGTTTAATGCACTTTTTGTATTTTTCAAAAGCAATTTCAGGATTGAGAAATGATTTTGTGGCTCCCGTGTCTATTAAAAGTTTTAGTGGTGATTTGGAGATGGTAATATAAGGTAATTCTTTCTTGTCACTGAGACTATGTATTTCTACTTTATCTCGTGGTTTTGAATGTGGTCCGACTGAAAATTTTCAGTTTGTTCTTCCGCCGTTACTACTTCAGAATTGTCTTCGTTATGGAAGTCTTCGAATTGTTCTTGAAATTCGGGGTAATTTTCCTGATCATACTCATAAGAGTAATCTTCGTTAAATCCGGGATCTTGATGTTCTATGTTATACATTTCTCAGGAAAAGTTTTGCTGAGGGCGATGTTGAAAATTATTTCGGGGTGGTCCGCGATATTGATTTGATGGACCTGCCGTATTTCTTGTATTCACACTCATAGAAGTTGGTCTTGTTTGTGAAGTATTCTTGGAAACGATAGACATTGGGGTGGCTCTTGGTTGAAATTGGCCAGAATTATTTCTTGGTGCCCAAACATTTTGTGGTTTTCCGAAGACTTGTCGATTTGTGCGCTTGAGGATTATTTCCTCGTTGTATGTTAATTGGTCCTTGGGGGAATGATGGACGTTGTTGGAATGTTGATTGAGGATTCCAAAATGAATTTTGTGTTCCCGCTCTGAAGTTTCTTTGAGCTGGTGCCTGTCTTTTATCCGACGCGAAGTTTTGTGGTCCGTTATTTCGTTGTAGATAACGTATTATTTTCTTCTTGAATATATTGCATTGCGATAGCTAAGCTAGTAGGTCTCATTGCTCGAATTGTTTAGCCTAGTGGTTCTTTTAATCCGGCTAAGAAGGTAGTTAATGTTTGTTGTTGAAAAACTGCCTTCTCACTTCGTTTCACTACATCATTATCGTTATGAATGTCTAAGTAATTTGAAATGGTGTTTAACAGTCCCATGCATTTCTCGTAGAACTGAAGTGGTGATTCGTTTTGTTGTCTTAGATTGACCAAATCTCTTGTTAATGAATTTTCGTCTCGTTGGTCGCCGAAATTTTGAATTGGTGTGTTTTTGATTGAAACTCACTCGTCGCATCCGTAAATTGATACAACTTCTCTCGCTCTGCCTGTTAATTTGTTAATGATTCCTTGCAAAAGTAGAACATTTTGGATACTATTTGCGTTGGTTGGGTCGAAGTAGAAATTTTGTAATGTCGAAGCTACTCTGATGAAATCGTAAAGTCCGTTCGGATTTCCGTCGTATAATAGACAAATTTTTTATATCGAATACTGGTCTTGTCATTATGTTTTTTTTTTCAGAGATTGTTAGTTTTTCACTCAATAATTCACTCAAATCAAAGTTTTCACTGGTATCGTTGGGGGAGTTGAAAGAATAGGAGTCTGACATAAATAGGTACTCACAGTAAGAGAGTGATGATGACCAATATCATTGCTTCTTCTGCTGTCCTTTTGGTTCCTTGGTGGTAAGCGGTGATGCTTTCTTCCAGGGATGAGATTCTTGAGATCGCGAACAAACGCTTGAAAACGACGAGGATCTTTTTTCAAAAAGACTCTTTCGCGATCCTACCGACTGCGCCAGTTAAATTTCAATTCATGAAATTAACGTTTTTAAAAAGATTTCTTCCAAGTTTATTTGACAAATTTGAGTTCACAATATGTGTGTATTATATGAGTTCTAGAACAAGACTGGTTAATAATATAATAATATTGTGGGCTGAAAGATAGATAAAAGCGTTTGCTGTGTAAGCATCTTGGCGGCGCCCATGGTGTGAACTTGCTGTGTTCGCTTTCTCTGCCATTGTTAAACAATAGGGTATTGTCTATATCGTAACTTGCTTGAATCAGATAAGCCAGTGGCGTGAGCGCGGATTCTCATCGTATTCGGTTTTTATTTTGTTCTATTTTAAAATTTCGTCAATATCAGGTTACTATTTTGAGGTTTTATTTACGGGGCCGAGGAATGAGATTTTGAAGCTACAGATAACACGGTACATGAGGAGTTACGCCTTGGTTTGGCTTGAAGTCAAATATCAAGGGCGAGCCCAGTGCCTACTTGAGTTCCTGTTACGCAAGTACCCCTTTTATACCGGGTGTACAGGGTGGGCCAAATTGGACACTTTTGAAGGGAAAATCCTGTTTCTAAACTAGATAGATGAAAACTGATGTCGGTGTCTGAGGGGCAATTTTTATGACAAACTTCATGGTGAAAACTGCATATCGATATCTATAACCGTTCCTGAGTTCCAGCGTGTTTTCCGAAAATGTGCATTTTCGGAAAGTTGCTGTAACTTCTGTCCTGTTGGAAATTCTTTATTTCTATGAAAACATTCTCAAAGCACTTTCTCACGTAGAATTCAATGGTTTAAGTTATTAATTTTTTCTAATCATATATCAATAGTTAATGATAGAAACATCATTTTTCAAATGAAACAACCTGTATATTTCTGCATATTTTAGTAGAACTCAATGTTTCGCTCAAGACATCTTTGAAATATAAGGCTTTTAGGTTTTTTTTTAGGTATATGGGTAGTGTGCCATGATGGTTCCGATTCATTTCAATTGACCTGTTTAATACTAGAAGAATCGAAAACCATTTATTAGTACTATTAATAAGGAATCTATCCACTTATGAACTCGCATAGCTGTTTCTTGAAGAATATTTGCTAATTGCTGGGTCGTTATACTATTAATTGCGCGTCAGTAGTGTAAATTGGCCGGTTGAGTAGCCTCCAAAGGTCAAAAAGTTTTCCGCATTGGTCGATTCCAAAACCTCTGAAGGTCATTAGAATGATAATTTTCACAATTACAATTCGAATCACCCGAGACTACATCCGTCCAAGGTTTCAAGTTATTCCTGTTCGGATAACTTGAAAGGGTTGAGTTGACTTGGAAGTGTATAAATTTCTTGTCGAGATTGTCGGAGTGTAAAACTACTGAGCTTTCTGACCAAAAAAAGTATAGAACAACACAACGGATTGATCTGAATCAAAAACCAAAACTTACAGTTAGATATACCAGAGAAGTTGATAGCAGCAAGTGAATTCCAGAAATGAGTACACAATCGACATAAAAAGCATTTGTCATTAAGACCCAAGTAATCAGTGAAATACACAAAAACTGCAAGCAACAAAAACAACAACACTATTAAGAGGATAGAAGTAAGCGTGAGAATCACTTTAAGGGGATACGGAGGAATTCTGGATTAAATAAAATAGGAGACAAATGTGGAAGTTGCAAAAATAGTGTAATTGATAGGAATAAATTGGTGAAGTGTGATGTTATTTCCATGCTTATGAAAGCTGCACTAATCTGGCAGTATCTGAAATCAGGGCTGTTGTATTACAAAGCAGATCACTGATATTCTTTCGCAGTGAATGTCGTATGTCGCATTTAAGAAAGTACCGCTACTAATAAGACAAATGGAGGATATCAGAAATGATGTTGAAGAATTGAAAGAAGAAGTTAAAGCTCTAAAGAATGAAAATAAAGTGCTGAAAGAAAACCTTATAAAAATTGAGTATAGTGAAACCAACTTTGATATGGAGGAGTTCATGAATGAGATGGAGGAATGAAAGAAGAGATCAAACAACATCATGATTTTGAATATTAATGAATCGAATGCTGTAAAAAGGAATGATAGAATAGGGGAAGGAATAAAAACAGTGAAAGAAGTTCTGGCGCATACAGACATTTCTCTTAATGTGTTTAAAGCAGAGTTGAGTTACAATAAGATGTGCGCGTCTTATGGAAGGTTTGGAAATATGGTAACGTGATTGATTTTCGTTTCAACGTGATATCATAGATGTCGCATAATGCATGAATTTCTATTTCAGGTAATGTGAAGTTAGCAGTTAGCAGCCAATTTTATGAACTTATATGATTTATTTTAGTGATTGGGAAAATAGTACTCAATAGTGAGGTTATGAAGTTTTTATATTAAGCTGGCTGTTTCAGGCGAGAAACCATTGTAATACAGTAAAAAAGGTGTTTATATAAGTTAATTCGTTATATTATTTATTGACTAGGTAATCCTTTTTTGAACCCTGAAAACTTTTAGCGAGTGAGGAGAATTTCCCCACATAGCAATACAATAGCAAAGTCTGGACTGAACTTCAGCATAATAAATGGACAATAGTACATAAAGAAATAATCTTCGATTGAGACACCTAAGGAGGAACGCAAACGGGGTCACTGACGTTACAACATAACGATAATGAGTCTCCCAACTCAGGTTATGAGCCACTGTCAGACCCAAAAACTTAATCCTCTCAGCAATAAATACATCACCGCCATTAATGGTCAAAGATGGAACAAAATAGTTGTGATTCTGGGCTGTGTGGAACAAGACAGATCCAGTTTTACCAGTATTTAAGAAAAGTTTATTAGCGGAAAACCAACAAATTATGTCTGTCAGAAGATTGTTGCAATCTACCTGCGTAGCCGTGTTACCATCTGAGGAAACCAAAAATGTGGAATTATCTGCATAAAGTATGCAAAATTGTGGTTCCATGAAGGATGGCAAATCATTAACATACAAAGAAAATAGTACAGGGCCCAAAATGGATCCCTGAGGAACGCCAATTGGAATCATCAAAAAACTAGACCGAGCTCCAACGCCAGATACCCCATCAGAGTTAACCTCTACGCATTGGGATCTATCGCTCAAATAAGATGCGAACCACTGACCCGCCAGACCGCGAATACCATAATCATATAGCTTGTTCAAGAGAATGCGATGGTCGACGCAATCAAACGCCTTGCTGAGGTCGCAGAAAATCCCAACAGGCGTCCGACCAGCATCAACCTCCCTAAGGACTCTAGTGTAAAAACTCATCGTTGCAGATATCGTAGACCTCTTTGAACGAAAGCCATGCTGTGAATCGCTTAAAAGTTCAATAAACGAGTTCAACCTTTCAAGCATACAGTATTCGAATATTTTTGATAAAGAGGAACAAAGCGAGATAGGAGGATAGTTGTCAATCATAAGTCTATCTCCCTTCTTAAAAATGGATCTTACCAAGGCTACCTTCATACAATTGGGGAACTTACCATGAAGAAAGGACTGATTCACCAGATGAGTAATAGGTTGAACCAGATCCTCTTGAAAATACTTCAGAATGCGAACAGGAATACCATCCACACCCCTAACAACACAAGTACGTCCCTGGGATATCCTAGGGACGTCCCACTTTTATTGGAAGGACGTCCCTGGGACAGCCTTTGTCGGGACACGAGACGTACCTGGGATGGTCTAGGGACATCCCTCGGCGGCAAAATAGGGGCTCCCTGGGATGTCCCGTCGGTACGTTCTAGGGATTTACCTGGTACTCCCAACAACATCCCGAAGTGCATAACCGGTACCGTCCTTGGGACGCCCCTAGTACGTTCTAAGTATGGTTTCTATTTATTGAGGAAATCCGTGGAGAACTAGGGAAATAAAATTCCAGTTTCGAAAATAATATGATATAATTTGAAAAATAAAATGTAGAGATAAGAAAATACAAAATAAATATCAGTCTCAGATCATTTCAATGAAATAAAATATGTTGATTTAAATAACAAAGGGTAATTTTTACATACTAAAAATAATAATAACAAAAAATAATATGAGGTA
The DNA here is from genome assembly GCA_037013635.1 of Plagiodera versicolora. Taxonomy (NCBI): domain Eukaryota; kingdom Metazoa; phylum Arthropoda; class Insecta; order Coleoptera; family Chrysomelidae; genus Plagiodera; species Plagiodera versicolora. Next base: position 469,582 of record CM072991.1, on the reverse strand, counting down.
CATTCTGAGATCATTTCAATGCATGAAATATATTCAAAGGAAATAAAAATATCTTGATTTAAATAACAAAGGGTCATATTTACATACGAAAAATAATAATAACAAAAAACAATATAAGGTACATTTTGAGATCATTTCAATGCATAAATATATTCAAAGGAAATTACAATAATATCGTGATATAAATCTGTGGTGATTTGCCAAAAGCTGATATGTCGATTTTATTAAGTTTACAGGACGCCACTTTAAAGTTTTAAAGAAACTGACAAATCCATTTTCACGAAAAATTTCCTCAAAATAATGTCTTATTTATGTATGTATATATTTTTATGATAGAGTGAAAATACGTAGTTCACAGAGGACCGTTGATTTTGATTTAAACTTTTTTCAAAATTGAAATAAGTGACTTTGAATGACATATCAACTTTTGACGTGAAATCATTTTTGACATATCAACAACGGGAATGACCTTTTTACTATGAGATTTATTATTTTTTTAATACTGTGAAAGTGTTTATATAAAGGAACATCAGAGTGAAATATATTAACATACTTTATTATTAAAATTTAAGTATTCTAACAACAAAATTTCATAGAGTATCTGCAGCATTTGCATTTACGGTAAGATTCTGATAAAATGGGTGGTAAACGCTGTCTATGTATTTTAACAAAAACACAAGATTTTCTTTCTTCCTTGTATTAATAGGTTTGGGACCATCATAAACCTGTGGCAAAAATTCGGGGATAATGTTTCCTCTTCGTTTAATGTTAAGCCTACAAAACGGCTCATTCTCGTCGTGCGAATACTTCACTTCAATAACTCCAAGTGGCAGTTCTTTTGAGAAGCGTAACACTTTAATATCATGCCAACGTATATTTGCTCCTGCTTCGGTGTGATCGCGCTTAACAAAAACGCTTCTTAACAAAGAAGAATAGAGCAGGAAGTCTTCTTTTTGCATTTCAACAACCTTAAAAGGTTTCTTTCCTCGAACGGTTCGAACAAACTGATACCAATCATGAGGAATCCTTATTTCGATATGACATGCAGCTTTTTTGGCTCGTTCGATTCGTGCATGATCTGAGTCACATTCTAGTCTGGAGTGGCCAACTTCTAAGAACTTGTGTTCAATAATGTTTATATTTTTTGATTGATGCAGAAACCAAGAAAGTGCAGCTGCCACAGTATTATTTTTATTTTGACCGGGGCAAGAATCTGAATATAAAACTACCTTATTAACACTATCGGGCAAATCTTTCAAAAATTGGAATATACAAGAGGCAATTTGATCTGCTCCACGGTCTGACAAAGCTTCGTGCCACATAAAACAAGTTGTAATTTCTGTACAACAATCTCTCATGGTAAAGTTATAGGTCCATAATTGTCTTTTATAATATAATTCACTTGTGGTCAAAGCCGATGTAGGTAAATTCTGTTGAAGATCGAAAACAATGACACGCTCAGTTTCGGAATTTCTAGCTCTCTCTTTGTCAATTTTTTTCTGACTGTGGGCTTTTTCCGCCATTTCCAGGTGTTTATCTTTCTCCTTTACTTTATTGCTTCGTTCTTCTTCAGTAGCTGCACATTTAATATCATTTTGGAGCTTATCGCACGTTTAGCAAGTGTCAATACTTGGGTTTTTTATTTTATAGCCTAGTTCATTGAATATTTTTGCATACATTGAATAACACAATGGTTTTTCCATTCCTTCAGTCTTTCTTTTGTTAACATACATGTCATACATTTTTGAAATGCTAAGCGTAGGTGCTAAATACAATTTCGATGTATGGCTTCTCGAGTAGTGACTCTGATATTTTGGGAAACTGTTAATATGGTTTATTACTTCTTGTCTTTCTTCATCTTTTGCATTTACCGGTTTCTGCCGTCCACTGAAATTTTCGTCTATAAATCCAGTTTGGCACGCACGTCGCTTTTGAATTAAAATATCAACTTCTCCCCTTGTGACTGAATTGACTTTTTGAAACATAGTCTTGCAAATATTTATTTCCTTATCGTTGAACGTAACAAAGTAAGACGCTGTTAATTGTCTATCTCTTGTAATGCCAGTTTTATTATTTCTTCCTTTTCGCTCAACTTTTTTGTCGGACAATTTAATCCTGTCGCTTAAAACTTGATCTTTGTTTGTCACATTTTTTAAAAAGTAATCGAAAATTATTTTTTGACTCTCTGGAGTTAGTTTATCAGCACAATTCTTCCTGCAACAGGTAATGACAGGTGTAAACTCTTTAGCTGGTACCAAAATACCCTTTCTAGTTAAATACTCTTCCCCTTTCAATTTCTTTTCCTTCATTAATTTTCTGTTAACTGACTTTCGTTTCCTAACTTGATCGTTTGCCGCTTCGATCTTGTTTTCTCTATTTGCTTGATTTGTTGTGTTTTCTTCCCTATTTAGATTAATTGAGAGATTATCTAATCTGATTGTCTTCGGTCCAATTCTTACAATAGATGGCTCATTTTCAGATTCTTCCGATGAATCTTCAGGAATATAATCGACATCCCTGTCGTCGTCACAAGACTCGCTATCACAATCATTTTGTAAATCATAACCAATATTTTCATCCTCTCGACTTTTACTACAGCTTGGTTCAGATTTAGAATAATAATTCAAATTATTTCTGTTTCCCTCTGGCTGAGTTTCGTTTATGTTTGGTTCGAGAAGAATAGCTGTGTGAGGAGCTAAGTCAGCTAGACTGGGAATTTTTTCAACAGTGACATTCCGAGATTCATTGGCACTAATTTTTTCATTAAGCTGAATTTCTATCATTTCTAACATTCGTTTTCCTCGTGACATGGTGTAAATCTAAAATCAATAACCTGCATTATTATTATTACCTATTACTGGAATTATTTCTTTTTAGTTTTTATTTTTTAATTTTACTTAGGTTTAGTTAATTAACCGTTTTATTAAATTTGTAAATCTTTGCACTTGTTGCTATGATTAACGATTCCCCACTGGTAGATCACTGGTAACTACGTGGCAACTATCAAATTCACTTAAATGTGAATAAACATGCCCTTAATTCAAAAATCAATTTAGTACTAATTACCGAATTTCAAAAACCAGTTGTATTTAGTTTCTCAAAGTAAACAAAAATAAATTCACTTACCTATTTTATTGACTTTTTATATCAAAAACTTAACTAAACAGAAACTGCACTGACATAACCTTAATACAATTCGTCAAAACTTGATATGTCACCTTTCCAAAGCCGACCAAACATGATATGTCAGACATAACAGGTTTTGGCAAAAACTGAAATTGCGTTCACAGTCATATCAACTACTGTCAATTTTAAACGCATGCTCAGATTCTTGGATTGACATATCAGCTTTTGGCGCAGATAAAACTAGACTCCTATTACATATCAGGGTGATATAACCTAAAAATTAAGAAAAAATGACATATCAGCTTTTGGCAAATCATCACAGAAATAACAAAGGGTCATTTTTACATACTGAAAATAATAATAACAAAAACAATATAAGGTACATTCTGAGATCATCTCAATGTATGAAATAAATGGAATATATTCATATAAAATGAAAATATCTTGATTTGAAAAAACAAAGGTCATCTCCATATATTTAAATAAAAATGATAAATTTGAACCCAGATCTTTTTCGAAGAAATTAATTTTATGAGCCTTTGTGGTTGACTTCTTGGACTGACTCCTTTCCTTCCCTCTCCTGAAGAACTTTTGGATAGCATCTTCTATTTGTTTATTTCTGTTGAAGCTCCTATAAAAATTCCTTTGTTAAAGGATAAATTCAATTAGGTGGACATGTTATATGAACACAAAATCAAGTGCAATGAATCAGAAATAAATAGGATGAATTATAATTTCTCTAGGAGTGTAATAAATATGTTATTGTTACAATAATATAATGTTATGTTTCAAAGTTCATTCTGTTGACTTTGAATCTGTTTCTGAATCAAGAATTTTGAACACAATCCTTGAATTAAGTTTGGGTTCCTCTAACTCTTAATCAGACATGTCTGAATTATAAATGGTTTCATGAGTTTGTTCTATATTTGTAGGTAATATTATACTTTCAATTCTTATTGAAGGTTCAGCTGAATGTAGGATAACATTATTATTAATTGATGAGTTTTCTGAAAGTCCACCATTGTGAGCTAATATGCTAAAGTATAATTCGAGTTACATTTTATTCTCTTGAAGTACTAGTATTCGTTTCCTGTTGAAATCTATGATGATGATAATAAAAAATGGATACTTACCTTGAAACGGTATTGAAATTCCTAGGCACAAATCACAGCAGCTTCCCACTATATGCACATAACATAAAGGCTATTTATTCTGGGTTGATAGTTCTGTCAAATCGCCAGATCGAGCCGTGTTGCCACATGTTTTTCACTTTTTCAGCGATGCTCCGAGTTAACTTCGAATAAAAACTTGTTTCAGGTTGCCCGTTTGTTTTGTTTTAAAAAAGTGTTTTCGACTGATGAAATATATTAATTATATTTGGATTACTATTGATTGTGGATAACCATTGAATGGTTCGAATGATATAATGGACTGTTCACATGCTAGGAATCAAATATTCAAAGGAAGTACATAATAACTACATAATGATATCTAAAAATGTTCATCTTTCAGTATCAACTCTGTTCTTTCTCATTTGATGGTTCTATATTTCAAAACCAATAACTGTCCAACTCTATTAGTGTGTTTTAAAAAAAATCCAGAAGTTATAGATTGATTTTTTTGTAGAACAAAAATAGTAGTGCATCATGTTCTCATTTTGTAAACGCTACACATCATTACATTTCAACAAAAATTACAAAACAGATTCAAATGTCTCTCAATTCACTATGTATCCACGTCTTTACATCTCACATCAACTCAATTGGATAAAAAACACGAATGTAAAGTGGGAGTCAAAGATCTTGATATCCATATCTTTCTGCTATAATTTCTTAGGGCTGGTTTGTTTCTGAAAATCAAAAAATATATTACATGTATCATAAAGTCTATGGCCTACAATTGTACTCAATTAGTAACTGAAGCTTCAATATTCCATGATCAAAATGAATTACATTGTTAGTAAGTCATTCTTGAATTGCTGCCTCATTAAAAGCAGAGGTAGAAACTTTGTTAATGACTGTGCTGTGATAAGTAGCATTATCCATACATAACAATTGTGGAAGGATTTTTTAATTTTGGCAGCAGTTGTGTATCGAATCAGTGGAGAAAGTTATCCTGGTTAATTTCTCCATGGTAAACTTCTTTAGCAGTTTCAGGGATTAAAACAAATTTTGTCCCAGGAATGAATCCATCTGAACAACCACCATGCAAAACAATGAATCTAATAGACAACATAATTTCAATACACCATCTAACTCATATACAAATTCGAAATACCTTGAATCTCATATTCTTTTTATTGTCACACTGTTGACACTAGAATCTTGCAGATCTCATTAATGAAAACAAGTTACCTCAAACCTTCACTTTTCAACAGAACGTACTGTTGGAGAAATTTATTACGTTTCATAGCAATATTAGGTAACTCCATCAATGTTTTCCATTAAGATGTGAGGCAAATGTTGAGCAAGCTTTCATTACAATGACTTCAATGTTATGTGTTCCTCTGCAATGAAGAATGTTCATCAGCTGATAATATGTGATATGCACTAAATACTCACTGTTCTTGGGTACATATTGATATTGTTGAGGTTGATCAATATCCACAATTGGTTTATTTGGTTGTGTAGTTCTGTAGAAGTCCTAGGAAAGTTTAGTTCTTAGCTTACCTTCTGTGATAGTGTGCAGATATTCCCTACACAGTTCAATTTCCCTTTCTCGTTAAAAATGTTCAAATAAAGATGCAACCATTTTCTGGGCATCTCTACTCAATCCTCTCGGCATTTTCATAAGAATACGATGAAATTAAGCTCTCAAAAGAACAAATTTGGAAAAATCGCAAGAAAAGCACAATTCGAATGTAAACAAACGATTGTAGGAATTCGCTCCGAACAGTCCGAACAATTTGGCATCATTGTGAAGTGAACGATGCCAAATTGTGGAGCGAATCCTTAAACACGAAATGGATAACAGGAGCCCCTCACTTTCATTGGATTTTATTCGAAAGGTAAGTAAAGAATCTTCATGAATATTTATTCACCACGATCTCACAATGGTTCAATAGTTTTTATGATTTTATACCCAGTTATATATATTCGGAGTTAATTCGGAGCAACGCTGAAAAAGTGAAAAACATATAGCAACACGGCTCAATCTGGCGATTTAATAGAACTATCAACCCAGAATAAATAGCCTATAACCATTCAATCAATCAATTCACCATGACACATCACAGGACACATGCACGACACCAGAAACGAAAGTACACGTGAATCCGTGAATCACGTGATACATGCCTTTTGCAAGACGCCTCTAGCGCAAAATAAGTGGAAGGGAAAAACGGGAAATTTTGAATTCTGGTTATTTATTTTATGGATCGTAATCTCTGTTGTCAATGCCAACTTGCATTTAATGTAGTTTTAGGAAGTATTGAATATATGTCAGAGTCAGATGAAAAAATAATATTTTCAATCGCTATATGTTGTTCCCTATGAATTAGAATATAACATAAAATAACATTTGAGATATACAAAGGGACAAGAGAAGAGCATTCTTGGAATGTACCTACCGGGACATGTACCGACAGTACACTTTTGGGACATCCCTAGGATGTCCCGGTAGGTAAGTTCCAGGTATTCACCGATCGGTACATTCCTAGGATGTCCCATTCATGTCCCTGTACCGACAGTACACATTTGGGACTAAATGGGACGTACCTAGTATGTCCTTGTGTTGTTAGGGACTACGAGTAGACTTTGACTTAAGCCTTTTGAAACCGATTTCATTATCTTTTCGCCAAACTTCTGAGAGGCATAGGAAAAGACACCCCCAGTCACCGTCCTAAAAAAGAAGCAGAAAAGTTAAAACTCCGTAAGCATATCCCAGATGGCCAGTAATTAACATTCACAATCGCGTCAACTAAATCTACAGGAATTCCGAGTTTAAATGACGAATTTTCACCCTTACATTCAAGTTTTTCGACAATAATATCATTGACATTATTGATGTCGCTCATATATTCTAGAATGTCTTCTTTTGTAACGTTGTTTCCCGCAACTCTGCCGAGGTATACCCATTTTCGCTTGATAGCTCCGCTTATTTTATTCGTTTTGGCACTGGCTCCAGCAACCGTTGCAAACAGTACTGTTTGATTACGCTTCATTTTCTTGTTAACTACTTTAGCAAAGCCATCGCCATCCACATTTTCATTGATCACATCGTTGACAGGGACAGTCTGCACATTATCATTTTGTGACAAATTCTGTGTAACTGTCGGTATATTAACAGTCGCCTTTGGTGGTTGGTTAGTTTCCTGATTTACAGACTCCGAATTTTTCTTGGTAGTTACTTTTATTATTTCACAATAGGTGGCACTAACATTCTTCTTGGAATTCGTGGAAACTGTACGATTTCTGAAAGTGTAGCCGCCCTTCTTTGGTAGGTTTGTAACTGTCCTAGACTCAAAATTGTTGAGTCTGTCTATTTTTGAGGTTAGAAATAGTTTCATTTCGTTTCATTATTTCTAAATCCTTTTTATTTATCACATCTACCAACTTCTGTACGTACTTTTTTACTTGCATCATCATGTTGAAGGTGTTCTTCTGTATTCCAACTTTTTCGCACTTGTAACAAAACCAATTTGCGGGTTTGTCATCGTTGTTAACCTTTACACATGATGTGTGGCAATGTTCATCACAAATATCATTGCAATATTCGCACAAAATTAGACTTATTTTGTTATGATTTTCACTAGTCAAAGGAGAATCAGAAACACAGTCAACTGCTAAGGTCGCCATCTCGACTTTTTTTCAATGAGATCAATGAGATCAGAGGGATTGACGAAATGAACAGGATGAATAGGATGAGTGCGATTAACGAGATGAACAGAATTAATGAGATGAGTGGAATAAACGGGATGAACTTGATCCTTGGGATCAATGAGATCAGTGAAGTTAACGAAATGAACAGGATTGATGAGATGAGTTTGATTGAGGAGATTAGCAGGATTAATGAGATCAACGGGATTAAAGTCATGAATAGGATAAAAGAGATGAGTGGAATAAACGTGATGAACAGGATCAATGGGATTAGTGGGATTAACGAAATGAACAGGATAAATGAGATGAGTGGGATGAATGAGATGAACAGAATTGATGAGATGAGTGAAATGAACGGGATGAACAGGATCCTTGGGACAATGAGATCAGCAGGTTGAACGAAAAGAAGAGGATTAATGAGATGAGTGGGATTGACGGGTTGAACAAAATCCAAGGTATTGAACTGTTTTATGGGATTAACAATGTTTTCAGGATCAAATACATTAGTAGATCAACGGGATGAACAGGATTGACGAGATAAACGAGATGAACGTTATGAACAGAATTAATGAAATGAGTGGAATTAACAGGATGAACAAGATCCTTGGGATTAGTGAGATCGGTAGGATCATAGAAATGAACAGGATCAATGAGATGAGTGAGATGAAAGAGATGAACAGGATTAATTATATAAGTGGCCTGAACAGAATGAACGGGATCCTTGGGATTGATGAGATCAGTAGGATCAACGGTATCAACAGGATTCATGGGATAAGTGGGATTGGCGGAATGAATAGATTGATGTAATTAGTGGGAGTAGTGGGACGAACAGGATCTTTGGGATCAATGAGATCAGTGGGATTAACGAAGTGAACAGGATAAATAAGATAAACAGGAGGTATCGAAGTGTTCTATGGGATTGACAATGTTATCAGGATTAATGAGAAAAGTGGGATTAACGGGATGAACAGGATCAATGAGATGAGTTGAATAGACAGAATCAACAAGATCCTTGAAATCAATGAAATCAGTAAGATCATAGAAATAAACAGGATTAATGAGATGAGTGAAATTGTAGGGATGAACAGGATATGAGTGGAATGAACAGAATGAACAGGATCCTTGGGATTGATGAGATCAGTATGGTTGACGAAAAGAACAGGATTAATAAAATGAGTGGGATTAACGAGTTGAACAAAATCAAAGGTATCGAACTGTTTTATGAGAATAAAAATGTTTCCAGGATCAATGACATAAGTAGGATCAACAAGATGAACAGGATTGATGAGATGAACGGGATGAACGTGATGAATACAATGAGATAAGTGGAATTGACAGGATGAACAAGATCCTTGGAATCGGTGAGATCAGATGGATCATAGGAATGAACAGGATTAATGGGATGAGTTCGATTGAGGAAATGAACAGGATAAATGATATCAACAGGATTAATGAAATGAGTGGAATTAACGTGATGATCAGGATTAATAAGATGAGTGGAATTAACGGGATGAACAGGGTCCTTGGGATCAATGAGATCTGTAGGATTGACAGAATCAACAGGATAATTGAGATTAGTGAGATTGATGAAATAAACTGGATTGAGGAGATGAACAGGATTGATGAGGTTAGTGAAATAAACGGGATAAACAGGATCCGCAGGATCAATGGGATCAGTGGGATCAACGAGTTGAATAGGATAAATAAGACGAGTGGGATAAACGGCATGAACAAAATACAAGGTATTGAGGTGTTTTATGGGATTGGCAATGTTATCAGAATCAATGAGATGAGTAGGATTAATGGGATGAAGAGGATTGATAAGATGAACAGGATTAATGAGATAAGTGGAATAGACAGGATGAACAAGACCCTTGGAATCGATGAGATCAGTAGGATCAAAGAAATGAACATAATTAATGACATGAGTGGAATGAAGAGGATCCTTGGGATTGATGAGATCAGTAGGATCAACGGTATCAACAGGATTCATGGGATTAGTGGGATTTACGGAATGAATGGGTTGATGTGATGAGTGGTATTAGTGGGACGAACAGGATCCTTAGGATTAATGAGATCAGAAGGATTGAAGAAATGAACAGGATGAATGAGATCAACGAGATTAACAAAATGAATAGGATCAATGAGATCAGTTGGATTCACGGAATGAACCGGTTCGATGAGATGAGCTGGATAAACGGGATGAACCTTAGATAAAATGGGATCAGTAGGATTGACGATGTGAACAGGACTAATAAGATGAGTGAGATTAACGGGATGAACAAGATCCTTGGGATCAATGAGATCGGTGAGATTAACGGAATGAACAGGAATAATGAGATGAGTGGGATTGACGGGATGAACAGGATTATTGAGATGAGTGAAATTAATGGGATGAACGGGATTATTGGCATCAATAAGATCAGTAGGATCAACGAAATCAACAGGATAAGAGATTAGTGGGATTGACGGGATGAAAGGGTGGATGTGATAAGTGGGATCAGCAGGACGAACAGGATCCCTAGGATCAATGAGATCAGTGGGATTAACGAAGTGAACAAGATTGTTGAGATGAGTTTAATCATGATAAACAGGATTAATGAGATCAACGGAATTACCAAAATGAACAGAATCAATAAGATGAGTGGAATAAACGGGATGAACAGGATCCTTGGGATCAATGAGATCAGTAGGATGAGGGAGATGAACAGGATTGATGAGGTTAGTGAAATGAACGGGATAAACAGGATCATCAGGATCAATGGGATCAGTGGGATCAACGAGTTGAACAGGATAAATGAGATGAGTGGGATAAACAGGATGAACAAAATCGTAGGTTTTAAGGTGTTTTATGGGATTGACAATGTTATCAGGATTAATGAGATGAGTAGGATTAACATGATGAACAGGGTTAATGAGGTAAGTGGAATAGACAGAATGAACAAGATCCTTAGAATCAATGAGATCAGTAAAATCAAAGAAATTAACAGGATTAATGAGATGAGTGGAAATAAAGGGATGAACAGGATAAATGATATGAATGAATGAACTGGATCCTTGGGATTGATGAAATCAGTAGGATCAACAGAATCAACAGGCTCAATGGGATTAGTGGAATTGGCGGGATGAATAGGTTGATGTGATCTGTGGGATTAGCGGGACGAACAGGATCCCTAGGATCAATGGGATCAGTGGGATTGACGAAGTGATTGATGAGATGAGTTTGATTAAGGAGATGGACAGGATCGATGAGATCAACGAGATCAACGAAATGAATAGGATTAATAAAGTGAACGAAGAGTGGGATCAACGGGATGAACGAAATCCAAGGTATTGAAGTGTTTCATGGGATTGACAATGTTGTCAGGATGAATGAGATAAGTGGGATAGACAGGATGCACGAGTTCCTTGGAATTAATGCGATGAGTAGGATGATAAAAATTAACAAGATTAATGAGATCGGTGAGATCGAAGGGATGAACAGGATTAATGATATAAGTGGAATGATCAGGATGAACAAGATCCTTGGAATTAATGAGATCAGTAGAATCATGAAAATGAACAGGATTAATAAGATGAGTGAGATTGAAGGGATGAACAGGATTAATGATATTAGTGGAATGAACAGAATGAACAAGATCCTTGGAATCAATGAGATCAGTAGGATCATAGGAATGAACAGAATCAATGGATCAACGTTGGTATCAGTAGGATTAACGATGTGAACAGGATTGATGTGATCAACGGGACTAACGAAATAAATGGGATTAATGAGATGAACGGGATGAACGCGATAAACAGGATTAATGGGATGAGTGGGATAGACAGGATGAACAAGATTCTTGGTATCAATGAGATCAGTAGGATCCTTAAAATGAACAGGATTAATGAGATGAGTGAGATTGAAGAGAAAAACAGGATTAATGATATGAGTGGGATAAATAGAATGAACAGGATCCTTGAGATTGATGAGATCAGTAGGATCAATGGAATCAACAGGATCAATGGGATTGGTGGGATTGACGGGATGAACAGGATCCCTTGGATCAATGGGATCAGTGAGATCAACGAAGTGAATACTATTTTTTTTTTGTTTTTTTATTACTACAGGAGTTCAAAGGATATACTGCAGCCGGAGGCTTATTGTATTTCCCCTATCATTCCAATACCCTAAAACACATTGGTCCCTCTGACTATCTTGCAAAGGTCACTAGGTTTCAGGGTTCCCACATTCTCTAGGTTCAAGTCAGGTTCCCCTAGTTGTACTACTCTTCTATAGTTTAGTGCCTCACAATAGCACAAAATGTGTTCAATAGTCTCAGGTTCTAAGCCGCACAATCTACAAGTCTGGTCACCTTGATATAGCCCCATCTTTTGTAGGTGTGTTCTGACAGGAGCATGTCCTGTAAGGAGACCTGTTACTAGTCTTATCTGATCTCTACTTGATCTAAGTATCTCATCAGTTCGTTTTTCACTTGTTATCTGAATAACAAGTTTACTATATTCTTGTCCTGGTGTGTTATCCCAGGCTATTCTTTGTAGTTCTTTGACTCGTCTTTTTATGGAGTTACCAAGTAGTTTCTTGGGTACCCCAAGTACTGGTTCCGGGCCAAAGTAAGGTGTAGCTGACCCCTGCCTAGCTAGTTCGTCAGCTATTTCGTTGCCTTCTATTCCACTGTGCCCAGGTACCCAGATCAGTTCAACTCTGTTTGACCTTGCCAGCGTCAGAAGTTCGTTGATACATTCCCAGATGAGTCTGGACTTTACCTTATAACCTGCAAGGGCTTTTAGGCTGGCCTGACTATCCGAATAAATATGGATTCCTTTCCTCTTGAAGGCCTTCTCATTGCATATTTTTGCACATTGTAAAATTGCAAATATTTCTGCTTGGAATACCGAGGTGTTTTCACCAAGCGCATAGGAGTGTTTCTCCTTCAGGGTAGGGGAATAAATTCCCGCACCAGATCTTTGTTCAGTCTTTGATCCGTCTGTGTACCAGATCATTCTGTTTTGCTCTTCTCTAGCGTGAACTTCGTGCCACTCCCTTCGATCCGGGATTACCACCTCGATGGGTTTTTCGAAGATGTATTTAGGGATCATATTATCTCTTGGCATCTGCAAGATATTGTCCCCAACGAATTGTAGTGGTGTATTTTTCCCACTATCTTTTGACGCTACAGGTAATCTGAGGAGCCCCATTCTAGCCTCCCCTTGCACTTCAAGGTGAAGCAGGGGAAGATAGAGCATTACCTCCATGGCCGCTGTTGGGGTAGTCCTCATTCCTCCTGTTATGCATAGACAAGCAAGTCTTTGCACCTTGCTTAGTGTTCTAATAGCGTTATGCTGCAACGTCTTGCTCCACCAGGCGATTGCACCATGAAGTATGGCTGGTTTAACTACCACTTTATACAGCCAATGTATAATTTTTGGTTTCAAACCCCAAGTTTTGCCAAATGTTCTTCTCACAACCATAAGGCTCATGGTTGCCTTCTTTGTAACCCTTTGTAGATGTTGGTTCCAAGTTAGCCTGGAATCTAGTATGACTCCCAGGTATTTAACTTCCCCCGACATCTCTATAGGTGTACCTTTCAGGTAGAGATGTCCTAGCTCTTCTTTTCGTTTTCGTTTTGTGAATGCTACTACTGTAGTTTTGTGAGGGCTAACTGCTAGGCTCTCCTCATTGATCCATTCAGTAGTGAGGTCTAATGCTTGTTGCATCCTTTCTTTAACAGTGGTATTGAATTTCCCCTGTTCCATGATAACCAAATCATCTGCAAAGCCTAGTACGCTGTGGTGATTTTGGGTTCGAATACGCAGCAGTCCGTCAATAACAAGATTCCACAAAAGCGGTGACAGAACCCCGCCCTGTGGACACCCTCTTGTAACTTTAGCCTGCAGTGTAGTGTCAGATATAGTACTTTTTATCACACGGCTCTTCAGCATATTCTCGATCCATCTATAAATAGTTTCCTCGATATTATGATGAGCGAGAGCTCGTGTGATGGATTTTAGATGGGTGTTATTGAATGCCCCCTCTATATCTAAGAATGTGCATAGAAGCACTTCCTTTTTCTCAAGCGCATTTTCTGCTCTTTTAACGAGCTTGTGTAGTGCTGTCTCCGTGGAGACTCCTTGCCTTAAGGCATATTGGTCATTATGCAGAGCTTTCTTTTCAAGCACCTCATCCCTAATATACCTATCGAGAAGTTTTTCTAACGTTTTCAGTATGAAAGACATTAGGCTGAATGCTTTCGCCCCATCCTGTTCTGACTTGCCAGGTTTAGGTATGAAAGCGACTCTTACTTTAGACCATATTTTTGGTACATATCCCATTGCAAGACTGGTTCTTAGTACCATACAAAGTTTTTGAAGTAGAAGTTCTGGTCCTTCTTGTAGCATTTTGGGATAAACGCCATCGGGTCCAGCAGATTTGAATGGTTCAAACGAGTTGATAGCCCATTTCATTTTGTGCCACGTGATTATCTTCTTAGCACACTCCCAGTTTTCCCTAGTCACTCTTCTGTTGAGAGATACCAGAGAAAGCGGTCTTTGTGCTACAGGTGCGTCGTCAATTACCTTGGATTCGGGAAAGTGAACTCTGAGAAGTTCCATCAGTGTTTCTCTTTCATCCTGAGTGTACTTTCCATCAGAGCCTATTATAGCTCCGATCGGACTTTGTGGACCTTTTGAAAGTACCTTTTGAAGTCTAGCACCTGTGGCGGTATTTTCGATATCCTCGCAGTACTTCCTCCAAGAGTCTCTCTTGAGTTTTCTCAATTTTTTGTTGTAATCTGTTAGAATGGTTCTGTATTCACCCCATTCTCCATTACTCTTTGCTTGGTTGAATTTGCGTCTAACCTGTTTTCTCAAATCAGCGAGGTCTTTGCACCACCATGGTGCGTTACGTTTGTAATTCCTTGTGATTAGAGGACAATTTGAATTGTAGGCTGAAACCATCGCGTCAGTCATTTGCTCCGCGATGTCATCAAATTCTATGGTATTATCAATTTTGCTAGGAATGTAGTGCAATTGCATGTCTAGGTCTGCCTTATAGGCTCCCCAGTTAGTTTTGCGTGGATTCCTATAGTTTGAAGTTTGGGTTTTGATGCCCGTTATTTCGAATCTAATGTGTCTGTGATCTGAGCAAGAAACCTCGTCAGATACACACCAATTTTTAATGTTATTAGAAATAATATTAGTACTTACAGTTATATCTATGACCTCATTGGCCCGTGTCGTCACGAAGGTTGGTGTATTCCCTTTGTTGAGCACATCCAAGTTGTTAGCTAGAATGAACTGCAGTAGCGACTCACCTCTAAGGTCTGTATTTTTGCTTCCCCAGATGTGGTGGTGGGCGTTAGAATCGCATCCCATGACTAGTTGTGATCCAGTTCCTCTACAACTAGCCATCAGTTCCTCTACTCCGCTTGGTGGTGGGGGAGTAGGTGCTGCATCACTGGGGAAGTAGGCAGAGGCTATTAAGATCTCCCCTGCCTTCGTTTCCCCCTTCTCCAGGGTTATTGTAATAATTTAGAAATAATCTCCATGACATGATGTTATAATGAATACAATGTATGTAGTTTACTCCTGTATATCCCAAACTTGAAATAAATAAATAAATAAATCAATAATGGCTCTCCTGGATCATTTCGGGTCTCCGGTATTATTCCAAGTCTCACGGATCATTCCAGGTCTCCCGAATTATTATGAGTCTCTCGGATTATTACGGGTCTCCCGGTTCATTCCAGGTCTCACGAATTATTTCAGGTCTCCCATATCATTTTGGGTCTCATAGATTATTTCAGGTCTCCTGGATTATTCCGGGTTTCCCAGATTAGTCCGGATCTTCCGGAATATTTCGGGTTTCCTGGATCATTAGGGTCCCCCAGATTATTATGGGTCTCCAGGCTTATTCCGGGTCTCTCGGATAACTCTTGGTCTCTCGGATTATTTCGGGTCTCTTGGATTATTTCGGGTTTCCTGGATTATTCCGGGTCTCTTGGATTATTACGGGTCTCCGGGATTTTTCCGGATCCTTCTTGGATTGATCCTGGTCTCCTGGATCATTATGGGTCTCCTGGATTATTTCAGGTTTCCCGGATTATTTTGAGTCTATGGGATTATTCCGGATCTCCCGAATAAATTCGTATCTCCCGGATTATTCCAGGTCTCAAGGATGATTCTGGGTCTCCTGGATTATTTCGGATCTCCCGGATTATTTCGGATCTCCCGGATTATTCTGGGTCTCACAGATTATTCTGGGTCTCACAGATTATTCTGGGTCTCCCGGATCATTCAAGAACATTCCCGGATTATTCCAGGTCTCACGGATTATTCTGGCTCTCCTGGATTATTCTGGGTCTCCCGGATCATTCAAGGTGCTTTCTGGATAATTCAGGGTCTCACAGATTATTCTGGATCTCCTGGATTATTTCGGGTCTTCCGGATTATTCCGGGTTTCCTGGATTATTCCGAGTCTCCTGGATTACTCCGGATCTCTCGGATTATTCCGGGTCTCACGGATTATTCTGGGTCTCCCGGATCATTCAAGGTACTTCCCGGATTATTCCAGGTCTCACGGATTATTCTGGGTCCCGGATCATTCAAGGTCCTTCCCGGATTATTCCAGGTCTCACGGATTATTCTGGGTCCCCTGGTTCATTTCGGATCTCCCGGATTATCTCGGATCTCCCGGATTATTCCAGGTCTCACGAATTATTCTGGGTCTCCCGGATCATTCAAGCACCTTCCTGGATTATTTTGAGTCTCTGGGATTATTCCGGATCTCCCGAATTATTTCGGATCTCCCGGATTATTTCGGGTCTCACGGATTATTCTGGGTCTCCCAGATCATTCAATGTCCTTCCCGGATTTATCCAGGTCTCACGAATTATTCTGGGTCTCCTGGATTATTTCGGATCTCCCGGATTATTTCGGATCTCCCGGATTATTCTGGGTCTCACAGATTATTCTGGGTTTCCCGGATCATTCAAAGTCCTTCCTGGATTAATCCAGGTTTTACGGATTATTCTGGGTCTCCTGGATTATTCTGGGTCCCGGATTATTCAAGGTCCTTCCCGGATTATTCCAGGTCTCACGGATTATCCCTAGTCTCCTGGATTGTTCCTGGTGCTTCCAGAATTATTCCGGGTCTGCCGGATTATATCAGGTCTCTCATATCATTTTGGGTCTTTCGGATTATTTCGGGTCTACCGGATCATTTTGGGTCTCCTGGATTATTCCAAGCCTCCCAGATTATTCCGGATCTTTCGGATTATTTCGGGATTCTTGGATTATTGGGGTCCCCCGGATTATTATGGGTCTCCTGGCCCATTCCAGATCTCTCGGATAACTCTGGGTCTCTCGGATTATTTCGGGTCTGTTGGATTATTTCGGGTCTTCTGAATTATTCCGGGTCTCTTGGATTATTACGGGTCTCCTGGATCATTCCGGATCTCCCGGATCATTTCGGATCTCCCGGATTATTCTGGGTCCCACAGATTATTCTGGGTCTTCCGGATCACAGTGAGTTCTTGGTAGAAAAAACAAAGGTGGTATGTTAAATTCAATTCTAGATTGTGAAACATTCCTATAAAGGCAGTTAAATAATCAGCATCTTCTAAGAATTTGAATATGTTCAGTTCATATCCATAATATAGAATATAAAGTGAAATTAAAACGATCGATATCAGTATACAAACAGTGGTTCCTCTAAAAACTGACAGCCAGAATCGATGAACAATCGATAAAGCTAAAGGTGACCACGCACGATTTGCCTATATCACGAGAAAATGAACAACGGTGAAACAGAAGTTACTATAAAGCAGATATTTGATGAAATCGTGAGAAACAGGAGAGAACTAAAAAACTCAGTTGAGGCTAGTGAGGCACGAGTTTGATTGAAAATTGAATCGTTGAATAATAAAATAAGAAAATTAGAGAATGAAAATCTTGAGCTGAAAAATAAAGTTGAGATTTTGGATAGAGACAGTAGAAAGAAAAATTTGATTATCTTCGGCCTCAACAGAAATTCGAGAGGGGTATCCGTTGCCTCCATCTGTAGTGAAATTAGACAATTACTATCTGTCAACATAACTGAATCAGACATCAGTAACATATATCCACTGGGTAAAGTTGATAACTCACCGGTCAAACTTGAATTGGTATCCCAATTAAAAAAAATAGAGATTCTTCAGAATTGTAACAAACTAAAAGGCTCGAAAGGTTTCATTTCCCATGACCTAGGTTAGGTTAGGTTAACACAGTGGTTCGGGATGAAACCCACATAGGCCAGAGGCCCGTTGTGATGCCGTATAGGGTGGTTACCTCCCCCACCACTACTGTGAGAACCAGTAGCTGCTGTTAATGAACAGCATAAGGCTTTTCATACCAACCGACTGAAGATCGGATAGGTTGTCAAAATAGGCCTGTCCCAGAGCCAAGAATCTTTTCCTGGATAGGGCAGGACAGTGGCAGAGTAAGTGCACCATCGTCTCTTCCTCTTCCTCGTTTCGACAGCTTCTACAGAAGTCGTTGCGTTAAAGGATTCCCATACGTGCAGCATGGCATCCTCCAAGCCAGTGTCCAGTGATGGCCGCAATCGCGTTTCCAATGGAGTTCCTGGAAAGAGATAAAATATCTTTGGTGCGTCGCAGGTTAAGCTGCGGCCATACCTGTCTTGACGAAGTGCAAGAAAGCTCCTCCCGCCACCTGAGGTTGGTTAGGCGGAGTACTTCATTCCGGAGGAGCAACCTCCGTTCAGCGATAGGTGCCCCTGGTCTAGTATTAACGGGTATAGCTGTGAGCGTTGTACCAGCTCTTGCTAACTCGTCCGCCCTACAATTTCCTGCTATGTCCCTGTGGCCGGGTACCCAGACAACATTGACTCTTACTTTAGTCGCCAGCTCATCTAAGGCTCTACGGCATTGTATAGCCGCCTTTGAGGTCAGGTAGACTGAGTTTAGAGATTTGATGGCAGCTTGGCTGTCACTTAGAATAGATATTTCATTGGACTCAAGTCCTGTTTGAAGTACCCATTTGGCTGTTTCATTTATAGCTACCATTTCTGCCTGGAAAACACTGCAGTAGTCTGGCAAACGAAATGATAAGTTGAGGGGTGGGGACTCTGAGAAGACTCCACTTCCTACTCTCCCCTCTAGTTTTGAGCCATCTGTATGAAAGAGCGTCCCATTTGGCTTAACTAGGTTCGCCGTCCACTTTTCTCTGGACGGGATGTCCACCAAGAACTTGCGGTCGAACATCGGGATGGGCTTAGTGTAGTCTGTGTTATTTAAGGTGAGGTTGAATTCCTTCAGAATTTTGGAGTGGCCGTAGTTTACCTTAGGCCATGGTGAGACTGCATTGAGTCTGACAGCGGCACTAGCCGCGCACTCCTTCCCATATAGGTCTGATGGAGTCAGATGTAGGATCATTTCTAGGGCTTTAGTCGGGGTTGTCCTAAGACACCCCGTCATGAGAACGGCAGCTAGTCGCTGTACCTTTCCCACCCTTTTCCGGTTGACCTCCTTACATAGGGCTGGCCACCATATTAATGATCCATACATGAGTGTGGGTCTTACGACCGCCGTGTATAACCAATGGACAATGCTGGGTCTCAACCTCCATTGTTTGCCAATGGTGTATAGCGCGACTGTCGCCTTTTTCGCCCTTTCCTCTATATTTTCTCTCCATAACAGCTTTCGGTCAAGGACAATTCCTAGGTACCTAGCTCGTTCGGAGAGTTTTATTTCTTGGCCCCCAATATGGGGGAGGCGAAAGGAGGGTATTTTGTGCTTCCTCGTGAAGAGAACTAGCTCCGTTTTGGCCGGGTTTATCCCTAGGCCGCATTTGTTGCACCAGTGCACGAGTTCATTTAGTGCCCCCTGTATGACATCCGACAGAGTCTCTGGAAATTTCCCTGAAACTATAATCGCAATGTCATCGGCGTAGGCCACAATTTTAATTCCTAGCCTTTCCATTCTCTGGAGAAAGCCGTTGAGGGTAAGGACCCACAGTAGGGGTGAAAGCACTCCCCCCTGCGGAGTCCCCCTATTGACCACTCTTTGTATCTGACAGCCAGAGATCTCTGCGTGAATCTGTCTGCTGCAGAGCATGTGGTTAACAAACTCGACGATTGACTTGTCGATTCTCAGATTTTTCATTTCCTCTGTAACAGCACTGGGGATTATATTGTTGAACGCCCCCTCAATGTCTGAGAAGGCTATCAATGAGTATTCGTTGCAGTTTAAAGACTTTTCAACTTCTAGCACTAGCGCGTGGAGGGCTGTTTCTACTGATCTCCCCTTGCAGTAGGCATGTTGGGATTGGGAAAGAATTTCCTCCCCTAACAGTGAATCTCTTATATATGAATCTACTAATCTTTCTAGTGTTTTTAGTAGAAATGATGATAAGCTAATAGGTCTTTAATCCTTGGGGGTGTTGTGCGATTGTTTATCCCCTTTAGGTATAAAAACAACTCTCACCTCCTTCCACTTCTTAGGTACATAAGTTAGGCTTAGGCAGGCCTTGTATATGACCTCTAACCATGAAATCGCCAAGTTGGAGACTATCTGCATTTCCGCTGGTATGATATCATCCTTACCAGGCGATTTGTAGGGTTGAAACTGTGTGATAGCCCATTCAATCCTGCTCGAGGTGATGATTGATGGGTTAATAATTTTTTCGACGCTAGGAGCTGCTGGTTCGCATTGCCCACCTAGCTGTTGACCAGGAAAGTGTGTGTCTACCAGTAGCTCGACGGTCTCTACGTCCGTGGTCGTCCATGTGCCATCAGGTTTACTGAGATAGCTTGGCGCCACTGGGTTGGACGAGATTATTTTTCGCAGCCTGTTGCCTTCTGTAGCGCAGTCGATGCTAGAACAGAATTCAGACCATGGTTTGAATTTTGCGAGTCGAACACTCTTTTTGAAGCTATTCAGACCGGCTTTATAAGCACTCCATTCATTGGTTTTCTTAGCTTGGTCGAACAGCTTTCTACAGTGTTTCCTGAGGTCACTGATTTCAGAAGACCACCAGGCCGGTTTGGGTTTTCCCCTGACCGTTTTCACCGGGCATGCAACATTCATCGCATCGTTGAAAGTTTCTGTGAGGCTGTCTACCAGCTGACTCAGATCGGCCCTAGAAGTGGGAATGTCTGGTATCTCTGCCGGTAGGGCCTGAGAGAAGCGTTCCTTGTACATACCCCAGTCCGCATTTCGCTTATTACGGAACTGTTTGGCTGTTGGCCCATGTACGTCCATGTCAAATTCCAAGTATCGGTGGTCTGACATGGAGTGGTCTCGGGATACTCTCCAGGACCGTATCAGGTTGGCGGCATGTTCGTTGGTCAATGTTATGTCCAGAACTTCCTGCCTTACGGCTGTGATAAAGGTGGGTTCACTGCCTTTGTTACATATTTGAAGGTTGTTACCTAGAATATACTCTAAGAGCAACTCACCTCTTTCATTTTTGTCGGTGCTGCCCCATATAGTATGGTGTGCATTCGCATCGGCGCTGATAACGACCGGTGTCCGCGTCCTTGCTGCCTCCAATAGGGCTGCTTGTAGCGGTCTCGGCGGGGGAGGTCCTGCATTATGCGCCAGGTATGATGACATGAACCATATACTAACCGGACCTAGTTGCACCACAATGCACACGTTGTCCCTATTACAAAAATTTGGTAAGGTAAAAGAGCTGTATTTCCTGTTAACAAGAACACATGCTCTAGGCGGCTCTTTACCTTGTATGTATATGACATTGTAGTCTTTCAGTTGGAGTCCGCAAACCCGCTGTGTATGCACCCAGGGTTCTTGGACTAAAACGATCTCCTCGCCGGTTTAAGCTAAGCGGAGGAGAAGTGCAGCTGATGCTGCTTTACTGTGGTGGAGATTTATCTGCAGGAGCTTCATCCGCGACACCCGCAGTTTCCCCGCCGGATGAGTCCAGCAGCTCATCTTCAGCCACATTATTGAGCCAACTCAGCCTTGCCGCAGCTTCTGAGAAGCCGCTTTTGCCGCTATCGGATGCGCCATCGTCAGACGTCGTCGCCACCTTCTACTCTTGGGGTGTGGTGGTTTTGGCGTCTGCGTTGTAGATGAGGAGCTTCACCGACCCGAGCCCATAGTAGACCACCCCCTTGTTCAAGATGGGGGCCACCGACTCGTTGTTCAAGATGACAACTGCCTCTCGCCTTCCTTCTTTTTCTTCGCCTACCTTTGCCACCCTCCAATCATGGGTTGGGAGGCTAGGGTCGCTGAGCTGCAGAAATTCGATTATTTCTGCAGGATCTGATGGCTCTGCCGGAAGCCAGGTCCTTGACCTTGGTCTGCGCGGGATGTTCTCCCTCGTCACAGCCTCTAGTCTTGAGCCTGGCCAGACTTCGCCAACTTTTGAGATCGCTTTCTCGTACAGATCTGCTGATCTCTGATCAGCGCACGATATCAGCTTGACTCGGCACTGGAACCAGCCTGCGTCCGTGCACTGAGGGGGAGCTCCCGGATTTTCTCTGAGGAGCTCCTTGAATTGCTTTAAAAGCGCCATCTCGACCATCATCCATTTTGACGGAGTGATGTTGCCGTCCTGGTGGCTTTTATCGACAACTGCCCTGACGAGGTGGTTTTTTACGACCGCACTGTAGGGGCGTTTGGGCGAGGGCCCCATGTTGGGCTTCTTCGCTTCTTGATCACTCTGCTCTCCCGATCGCCGTCGCTCAGCTGCTGGTTTAGCTGCAGTTTCAGCTTCAGTTTTTTGGGGTCGCGCGGCGGCTTTTGCAGCAACTTCTCGAGCCCAATCTCTCGATGCCAGTTGCTTTTCCGACATCTCCTTTTCGGGTATGCCTTTTAGCTTCTCTAGCAGACGATAGGCCGCTCTCCGGTCCCTGTACGCCTGTAAGGAAGAGTTCACTTGCTTGGGCTTACCGTTTCCACTCGACCCTGCGGTCGGTGTGGGCGGGTTCTCCGAGCCGGTGCTTTGGGTGGCCGAAGCCGAGGGACGCCTCCCTTCGCGGGTGGGTGGTGAAGTTGGGGTCGAAGCCCAGGATTGCCTCCCTTCGCGGGTGGTCGGTGTAATTGGGGCCGAAGCCCCGGATTGCCTCCCTTGACGGGTGAGCGGTTTGTTTTTTTGTTTTTTTTTTTCTGGATTCATAGTGTTCCCACGAGCAGCAAGGGAAAGGTAGTCCGCTGCGGCAGAGCCCCGCGTACCGCAGTAAGAGGTCTCATACAATGGAGTGTCCCCTGGTGCCCCAAAGGAATCGTTTGCGACACACATGTTTTGCAACCCAGTGCCATTCAGCCCTTGGCACGATCTCGTCCACCCTGGCTTGGGTTGGGTCTTTTAGTCGCCTTTTACGACAGGCAGACCATACCTGGGATCTATTCTATTTTTTCCCGTATCCCCAGGGGATTCCCATGACCTAACGGAGAAACAAAGAAGTGAAAATAGAATTCTGAGAACGCACCTCAATCAAGTTAGAGAAAGTACCAACGATCGGTGCTACATTAAGGGAAACAGGCTCTTCGTGAATAATATAGCCTATACTGTTGATGACCTACAAAACGAAGGAGATACAAGAATAAAACACAATAGTGCCCCTCCAACACCAAACAATTGTCCGAATCGATCATTGGAAATAGAGCAAGACGCGCAACAACATACAACTTGGAAACCTCGGCCTGAAGAGAAACAAACAAAAAGTGGAATTAGGGGAGAAGAAAAAATATCGATGAACTTGGAAGAACTCAACACCCCGCAAACAGGAGCAATAAAGAAAATAAATAAACAAACCGCAGTGCCATTCACCAAGGAAGCAGTAAGGGGTAGACTCAGATCCAATAAATAGGTTACATTTCAAGCATTTCTATTATTTCTACGAATTCTATTATGATTTTCATTCATGTATTTATCGAAATGATTATTTCATCTCTTTGTTTTAGATAACTGATTTTAGATCTACATGAATTGGATATATAATATGTATTTCCATTTCATAAAATTCGATTCATCTCGCAAATATTATTAACTAGTTTACAATGGATCCTTATATTCGAGACTTTGAGTTGACAAAAATAGATACATTTACTTTAGAAACAATATCCCAAACAAACGAGGTTCTGAAAATTAACCAACAAACACATAACTTCAAACTAGTACATAATAATATCAGAAGTATTGGAAGAAAGTTGGACGAATTCAAAATTTTCCTCTCGCAATTTGACTTCCAATTTGATTGCATTGTTCTCACAGAAACAAGAAAGATTCAAGATCAGAGTATATTTAATTTGCCAGGGTACAAGATGCTCTATAATGAAGAAAATTTGAATCAAAATGATGGCACTGTCGTATACATAAAGACAGATATTTACAAACATCACGAATTGATACATTTCAATGATTCGATATTATTGAGACTAGAGGTAGAGTTTTTTGGTAATCCTATAATTATCCACGCCCTTTACAGGTCTCTCTCCACTTGCATTGACCAATTTAACAAGAATCTACAAAATTACTTAGACACCCAGGAAATAAATAAATGTAGCTTCATTGTTGGGGATATAAATATCGATATTCTCGACGAAAATAACAACAAGGTTGGTGACTACTTAGCAGTCATGGCAGAGTATGGGTACAAATCGCTGATTAATGCACCAACACGCCTTGAAGCTTGTCTTGACCACATTTTTATGAAGCCCTGTATTACACGAGATATCGAATTTTCAATCCCGATAGTAACTCAAACAGACATAACTGATCACTCGACCATCATTGTCCAAGAAGTAATTGAAAAAAACACTAAATCAAAAATGAATGACAAAAAAACTATAACACGACTCAATGAAGAAAATTTCATTGAGAACATTAAAAACACAAAATGGCAAAACATTATCTCAAGTACCGACTTGGATACTATGGCTGAGAGGTTTGTGTCACATTTACAGTATGAAGTTGAGCAATGCACCAGTTACATACCAATAAAAGGAAACCAGAAAAAAAGGAAGGATTGGATATCTACATCTTTGATCAAACCAGTAAACAAAAAAAATTGTATGTACTTAAAACTAAAAAATGACCCAAACAATTCGCGTCTCAAAGTTGATTACAGGGATTACAAGAACACGCTTGATATGATAATACAAAAAACGAATACTATTAAAATAGAATTAATGAAAACAAAAATAGTGCTACTAATTTGTGGAGAAACATAAATGAAATGTTTTGTGGAGATTAAAAAAAAATGAAATCAACTCCATAAAAAATAAAAATGGAAACATGGTTGATAATATGACTGAAATTGTAGACATTTTCAATAGTAGCTATATTGTCGCGTACAGGGGGTGTTTTTTGGGGGTCACCCCTGTCGCTTGGGTCGTACTCAGGAAATATGAATTAAATGATTTCAATTACAAAATTAAATACAAAACAAAACATATAATTTAATGATAATTTTGATGGTACATTATTCAAGAGAGATTTAATGATACAAAGAAATACAAAGAAATATAAATGCTTACCCTAAGATACACGAAAATGTTGAGAACTCAGTCTTCAGGAGGAGACCTCCCGAAGACTCCCCGAAAAAACCGTCTTCAATTACTTTTATCAAATCTATTATTATGAATCAGCAACATCAGCAAAATTGTATTAGTTATTCTCCTCTTGTGATAACATACTTTTCATAATATAATTTCTACTGACCTACTTTAATCATGGACTTGTAAATATGTGATTTGTTTATAACAATAATGAAATTGAATTTGGAATAGAATTATACTTGGTGTTTTACTGAATTGGATTTTGAAAAATGTATATCTTGACATATGCCCCTTCCTCGAAAAAGCTGGCCCCCAGCTTTTAATAACAACAAGAATTTTATCAATCAGCTAATTCCTGAATTCAAATTGATACCCTACATTGTTTTCCTATCCACATTCATTAAGTCTTCGGTACACACATTTTTTCCACTCCTGGCTGCACGATTATATTTGGCTCCGGTCCTGCGATATGCCTAGATGAGGCAGATTTTGGATACAATGCGGAGAAGCAGGTTCCTGTTAGTTCTGTGGGAGATTTGAAGTCCTGTTTCAGCTGCCACCTCATTGGGCTATCCGGGATTGTTCCACAATTGTTGATCAGCAGTTTCAGAATTGAACTTGATCATGACCTTTTTATCCTTCGGTCAGCACATTCTTGGGTCTTACTTGAATGTATAATTGCAACTCGACATGGTAAATAATATCGACTTATAGTAAATACCATTTTCGATGAATTTGTCACTTTCAGGAAGTCAATGAATGGGACGGCCAAACTACTCAGTTCATCCAGCATGGTTCCCCATCCATGTACTGAAATAGTGATACACTCAATTCATCAGAGTTTGTTGCAGACGTTTTCTTCTTCCCCTCAGGAGTTTGGTTTTACGTAGGTCTCCACATTGTGCCCTGGTTCTCCCTTTAATTTTTCCTCATCACCTTGCCTTGTCCGTGCTCTGGTGGATCCATCTTCGTTGAGATCTCGTGTGTTATGTGTGTACCGTTACATGGAAAATAAGAAAGAGAAAAACAATCATAAGTATGAATCAGCTGTCCCGATGAAAAAAAAAACATTTCCAAATATTCTCAAATTTTCTAGAATAACATGTATTTCAGAAAGTCAATACCATTACATAAAATTCCCAACATACAACAAGATTTTAAAACAGATATTTCTCATGTAAATTCCATAACATAATTCAATAAATGATTTATTCTACTTGAAATCTGAATTCACCCAATTTTTTGTAAATTGCATATTTTTCACTCTAATAAATTCTACCAGTTCATTTTCTCAAATTCCCTAAAAAAATATATTTAACTCAGGAACTCACTTTTTATAGACTATAAAACATCAAAATAACAAAATAGACATTCTCATTTATGAATAAGTGAAATCAGGATTAAAATTATCTTATATCAATTCTCCATATGCTTCTTACTCCGCTTGATTGATTCAAAAGTTTTCAAATAGTGCCTCACTTCATTGATTTGTTAAAATTCTCACAAACTATCTCAGAACGTTGTTCTATTGCATTACTTGAATATAAAATACCACTTCATAGCACTACTCCATGCTATACTTTAACCTAAGGGTAAGCGTTCACCAATCACTATTTTGGCATCTTTCACGCTCCCCTAGACGAACATTTACTATTTCTCAGTAAATCAACACCTAATTCTCAACAACTTCATCTTTACATAACACTACTCATGTGTTATACCTTGACCTAGGGCAAGCGTTCACCAATCACTATTTTGGCATCTTCCACGCTCCCCTAGTCGAAAATCAACTTCAAGCTAACTACGCGGTATCGACAATATTTCATTTCATAGAAAACATACATTCATCAATAATTATATTGAAAAACTATTTCCATAATGAGTAAGGTACTATTTTCGACTTGAAAACAATAATGCAGTTACAAAATCTTGATAATCAACACAAATATTATTTTATCTTCTTCTCATTTCACTTACTATCTTTTTCATTGTTTATGAACAGAAATGTGAGCTCGTGAATTAATTTTTTGAAAAACACTTTGAATAATTGATATTCCTCTTTGAAGACTCGGAATAAAATTCAAATACATGTATAGTTAAGAAGACTGAAAAAAATAAATTGAACTGGCAACTATTCGAAATTTCTAAGATATACATATAACAGAAAATTTCTATATTCAACAAATGTATTCTCAGTTTCCGACTGTTGGAGATTCGTGAAAAAAAAATCCGAGAATCGTTTCACTTTGTGGATACTATAAATTATTGAGATTCTTAAAATATTGAAATTTGTGTTGCATTATTATTCAGAAAAAAAAATTATTATTTTATTTACGTTATTTATAGATTTATAAATATTACCGAATGATTTTTGTACCATCAAAATCACATGCTTAAGTCAAATATTTGATTAAGTTTCAACATTTAATCGACAGAAAAAGAAAAAAAATTAAACAATGTTCTCGTCATATTTCAATTTTTTTTTCTTAAGTTAGGTTAATTATGAAGAATTAACCTACGAGATTGAGCTACGGCGCCTCCACCATATGTCGCGTACAGGGGGTGTTTTTTGGGGGTCACCCCTGTCGCTTGGGTCGTACTCAGGAAATATGAATTAAATGATTTCAATTACAAAATTAAATACAAAACAAAACATATAATTTAATGATAATTTTGATGGTACATTATTCAAGAGAGATTTAATGATACAAAGAAATACAAAGAAATATAAATGCTTACCCTAAGATACACGAAAATGTTGAGAACTCAGTCTTCAGGAGGAGACCTCCCGAAGACTCCCCGAAAAAACCGTCTTCAATTACTTTTATCAAATCTATTATTATGAATCAGCAACATCAGCAAAATTGTATTAGCTATTCTCCTCTTGTGATAACATACTTTTCATAATATAATTTCTACTGACCTACTTTAATCATGGACTTGTAAATATGTGATTTGTTTATAACAATAATGAAATTGAATTTGGAATAGAATTATACTTGGTGTTTTACTGAATTGGATTTTGAAAAATGTATATCTTGACAATATAAACACGGGAAAAGTTCTTGCCACAAAAATCAGAAGAACATCAAACTATAAATTCAATGAAATAATAAACGGAAAATCTATATTTTTGAGTCCCACAACCCCAACAGAAGTTGTCAATGTTATAAGGGAACTTAAAAATCAGCCCCTGGAAATGACAACTTAAAGAGTGAAACATTGAAACTAGTAGCCGAGTTCATCGCTGAACCGATAACATACATTTTCAACCAGGCTGTGGAAACAGGACATTTTCCGTTGTGCATAAAACTATCTATAGTAACTCCAATATATAAAAGTGGAAGTAGAGATGTAGTGGTTAATTATAGGCCAGTTTCATTTATAACAAATCTCAGCAAAATCATAGAAAAGTTGATAAAAACTCGACTAAATTCGTTCATCCAAAAACATAATATACTATCTAAATCACAATTTGGTTTTCAGGAAGGAAAATGCACTCAAGATGTGCTATTGCAATTAACTGATAGCATATACAAAGCACTTGATAGAAGCAAACCGTCAATAGGAGTTTTCATTCATTTATCGAAAGCATTTGATACAGTTAACCACTCTATCCTATTAACCACTCTAGAGAACATTGCAATAAGAGGGAACGCATTCAAACTATTACAATCATACCTAACAAATCGAAAGCAAATAGTTAGAATAAAAAATACAAAGAGTGCTGAAAGAAATATTGAATGTGGCGTACCACAAGGAACAGTTTTAGGTCCAATACTATTCGTCCGGTAAAATAACTAGTTTTGCAGATGACACTGCGGTTTTCTACTCTGGGGAAACCTGGCTTGATGTCAAAGTCAAAGAACAAGCAGAAAAGGATCTGGAAATGATTAAAGATTGGTTTGATTGCAAACAGCTCTCCTTGAATTCCAAAAAAACTTTTTTCATACCTTTCTGTAATTATAAATCTTCCTTGCCACACTACAAATTCATAACGATTCAAAATACATTCAGAATATATTCAACAACAAATGTAAAATATTTAGGAGTTTACATGGATTCTCATTTGAGATGGGACTTCCATATAAATTATCTAGTGAAAAAATTAAGGAGCATTCTCTATAAGTTCCGTCAACTGAATAATAGACTGGACCTGAAACAGAAAAAAATCATTTATTATAGTCTCATACAAAGCCATTTTAACTTACTGCCTAATAGGATGGGGGGGGTATCCAAAACTTACCTGCGTCCATTAGACGTGATACAGCGAAAATTTCTGAAACTGATGTTGCATAGATCTCTCCGCTATAGTAGTGATAAGTTGTATGAAGAATCTGGCATATTCGATCTGAGACAATTATTTTATAAGACATTAGTACTGAATCAATTTAAGGAGAAGAGTAAACTAAGTCGGCCAAGCCATGAGTATACCACACGTCATAAAAATAAATTTATTATACCATATGCATTCAAGAATGTAGGTCAGAGATCCTATAATTTTCTGGGCCCAACTGTTTTTAATTCCCTACCGGAAAGCATGCATTCTTTGAAATCACTTTTAAAACTGAAAAAAGCGCTCGATAAATTAATAACAAGTCAACCTCGAGAATTTTTTTCTCAAATATTTGATATATACACCCACTATTGATTGATTCCGTTTATGTGATGTGTTTTATCTATACAGGTCTCTAATGGTTTTATTTGTTTTAACTTCTGGATTTCATTTATACCCCATGTGATTTATTTTATACATATACGTCTCCGAAGTTTTTTATCTTCTGAGTTATTTCATTTAGTATTATATCTATTTATTTTGATTATTTTGTATATACGTATTTTACACTCTTGAATTATTGTACCTAGATTTATATTCCAAAATTATTATTTCCAATAATAGTTCGTCAAACGTAATTCATACTTTTCACCGCGAACAAGCAGCATTTGTTGCTTCTGTGGGTTTTCTACTGTTTATTTACATCGTCTTGTTATTCTTATTATCATAGTTTGTGTGAATAAACGATGATTGATTGATTGATTGATTCAAGGTCCTTCCCGAATTATTCCAGGTTTCATGAATTATTCTGGGTCTCCTGGATCAATCTGAGTCTCCCGGATCATTCAAGGTCCTTCCCGGATTATTCCAGGTCTCCCGGATTATTCTGGGTCTCCGGGATTATTTCGGATCTCCCGGATTTTTTCGGATCTCCCGGATTAATCTGGGTCTCACAGATTATTCTGGGTCTCCCGGATCATTCAAGGTCCTTTCCGGATTATTCCAGGTATCACGGATTATTCTGGGTCTCCTGGATTATTCTGGGTCTCCCGGATCATTCAAGGTCCTTTCCGGATTATTCAGGGTCTCACGGATTATTCTGGGTCTCCTGGATTATTTCGGGTCTTCCGGATTATTCCGGGTTTCCTGGATAATTCTGGGTCTCCCGGATAATTCTGGGTCTATTTCGGGTCTCATGGATTATTTTGGTTCTCCCAGATTATTCTGGATCTTCCGGATTATTTCGGGTCTACTGGATTATCAGGGTCCCCTGGAATATTATGGGTCTCCTGGATTATTCCGAGGCTCTCGGATAACTCTCAGTCTCCTGGGTTATTCCTAGTTTCCTGGATTATTCCTGGTGCTTCCCGGATCATTCCAGGTATCCCGGATAATCTCGAGTCTAACGGATTATCATGGGTCCCCTGGATTATTCCAGGTCTCGCGGATTATTTCGGGTCTCCCAGATTATTTTGGGTCTCTGGAATTATTCCAGGTCTCTTGGATTATTGGGGGTTTCCTGGATTATTCCGGGTCTCCCCGAATATTCCAGGCCTCCTGGATTATTTCGGATCTCCAGGATTATTTCATGTCTTCCGGATTATTCTGCGTTTCCCGGATTATTCCGTATCTCCAGGATTATTCCGGATCCCCCGAATTATTCTGAGTTTCCTGAAATATTCCTGGTTCTTCCTGAATTATTCCGGTTCTCCCAGATCATTCCTGATCCTTCCCGGATTATTCCAGGCCTCCTGGATTATTTCGGATCTCCAGGATTATTTCATGTCTTCCGGATTATTCCGCGTTTCCCGGATTATTCCGTATCTCCAGGATTATTCCAGATCCCCCGGATTATTCCAGATATCCCGGACGGGTCTCCTGGATTATGATGACCCTCCTAGATTATTTCGGCTCTCCTGGATTATTCCAGGTCTCGCGGATTATTCCGGGTCTCCCGAATTATTCTGGGTCTCTCGGATTATTACGAGTCTCCCGGATCATTCAAGGTCCTTTCCGGATTATTCAGGGTCTCACGGATTATTCTGGATCTCCTGGATTATTTCGGATCTCCCGGATTATTCTGGGTCCCACAGATTATTCTGGGTCTTTCGGATCGTTCGAGGTCTTTCATGGATAATTCCAGGTCTCACGGATTATTCTGGGTCTCCTGGATTATTCCGGGTCTCTCGGATCATTCAAGGTCCTTCCCTAATTATTTCAGGTCTCACGGATCATTCTGGGTCTCCTGGATTATTTCGGATCTCCCGGATTATTTCGAATCTCCCGGATCATTCCAGGTCTCCCAGATAATCTCGAGTCTAACGGATTATCCTGGGTCCCCTGGATTATTTACAGATCTCGCGGATTATTTCAGGTCTCCCGGATGATCTCGAGTCTAACGGATTATCCTGGGTCCCTGGATTATTCCAGGTCTCGCGGAATATTTCGGGTCTCCCGGATTATTTTGGGTCTCTGGAATTATTCCAGGTCTCTTGGATTATTGGGGGTTTCCTGGATTATTCCGGGTCTCCCCGAATATTCCAGGCCTCCTGGATTATTTCGGATCTCCAGGATTATTTCATGTCTTCCGTATTATTCTGCGTTTCCCGGATTATTCCGTATCTCCAGGATTATTCCGGATCCCCCGAATTATTCCAAGTTTCCTGAAATATTCCTGATTCTTCCTGAATTATTCCGGTTCTCCAGGATCATTCCTGATCCTTCCCGGACTATTCCAGGCCTCCTGGATTATTTCGGATCTCCAGGATTATTTCATGTCTTCCGGATTATTCCGCGTTTCCCGGATTATTCCGTATCTCCAGGATTATTCCGGATCCCCCAGGTTATTCAAGGTCT
The DNA here is from genome assembly GCA_037013635.1 of Plagiodera versicolora. Classification (NCBI taxonomy): domain Eukaryota; kingdom Metazoa; phylum Arthropoda; class Insecta; order Coleoptera; family Chrysomelidae; genus Plagiodera; species Plagiodera versicolora. The sequence continues at coordinate 436,982 of CM072991.1, read as the reverse complement.
CCTGGAATATTCCTGGTTCTTCCTGAATTATTCCGGGTCTCTCGGATCATTCAAGGTCCTTCCCGGATTATTTCAGGTCTCACGGATCATTCTGGGTCTCCTGGATTATTTCGAATCTCCCGGATTATTTCGAATCTCCCGGATCATTCCAGGTCTCCCAGATAATCTCGAGTCTAACGGATTATCCTGATTCCCCTGGATTATTCCAGATCTCGCGAATTTCGTTTTGTGTTCAGAAAAACTAGTTTTTAAAAAACTTTATTGTGGACCTTTCTTACAAGCTAGTGAGTCTACTCGAAGTTGGATATAGACTTGTCTCAATATTTAATTACATTTCACAAGTAACCTAAAATGCATACTGAACAAAATGCAATTTCTATGAATGAAACAGATATTATATTGTTTATTCATGGCTGGCTTCGTCATCTTATTATTACGTAGGTGGTAACAAGGTGGTCCATTGTAGTGGTGTTCGTAACTCCTCCCCTCTAAGATTCGAACATCCGTGGTACAAGGGTGTGAGTTAAATCACGATGTTCATTTTGCTATCCTCTTCTAGGGATGGCTTCTTTTTCATTCTTCTGCAGATGCTTTGACATATTTGAAATTTCCAAGTTAATATTATCAATAATCCTGTCAACATAACATAAATTAATAAAGTCCAAAAATTCATATTATGAGATGTGATAATGGGTTCTTGAATCTCATCGATCTTTTTTTCTTGAATTGCTAAGGTAGCACCAATGGTCTTCAGATCATCCAATTCTATCTTGTCCAAATTGAATGATTCTTCTTTCTTCTCGATAATCTTATCTCTTGAAATTTCTATCTTGATTCTTGGTAGACTGATGTGTTTAAAACTTGACTTTGATTTTTCAAAAATATTTAATATTGACTGTTCTATTATTATTTGGCATTCTGGAACTAATTCTAGAATGTATTGTCCCATTAAAGGTACATTTTCATGATCTTGGTTACACTTTTGAATTGCTATTAGTTTTTTAGGTATAACCAAAATGAATTTGTTTTTGGAAAGTTTCTGAATTTTATAGTTATTCACAGAAATAGGAAAAAGGTTGCAGTTTGATATATTTTCTTTATATTTTAATAGTTGCACTTCACAAATAGAGTCTGCTTGAATTCTTGTGGGATTTCCATCTTGACATAAAAACTTGTCCTCTGTGATTTCCTTACAGGGTGTATTCGTAGAGATGTAATAATGCTCATTCATCATAAGGTATTTGGATTTCGGAAGGATAAATTTGTATTGGTTTCCATTTGGAACAGGCAAAGGTAGCAATTGAAAGTATTCATAGTTTTCTCTTTCTGTTAAAGGGATTTCGATAATGAAAATTATCTTTTCAGATTTTGAATAACTTTTAACAGTCATTATTTTTTCAAATAATAATATATTTTCTCTTTTTGATTCGAATGGTAATTTTCGATCAATTGGCAACAATTCTTTCATTGCTTTTATTTCTTGGAGTAAATCTTCTGGTTTCACAATTGAGTTATGGAATACGTTCAGTTTTGCAAATGTTATAGCGTCCTCAAGACTCTCTAATACTTGGGTGATCATTTGATATTCATTAATAATTTGAGAAATGATTGTTTCAATCAAAATGAAATTATAACTATCCATCGCAATTATTTCTGTTTGTTTAATTTGAGATTCAATCTGCATTATTCTACTTTGTATAATCAATTGGTTATGGCTCAAAGTTGAAATACTTTCATTAAATTTTCTTATGGATTCATCTAATATAGATATTTGATTTTTCAGAATATTTTTCATCTTGTTTTGGTTGTTATTTAAATTTTCAAGTATTTTATCATATCGTTCAGCATCTTCTTCATCAAGATTACCAGTTATTGTTTTTATTATAGAACCTAATCCGTTGATTAAACCACGTTTTTTCCTTTGGTTTTGATATATAAGGGGATCTATTTGTGTGAATTGTGACATAATCTTTTCTTCTAGGTTACTCATTATATGGTATGAGTTGAAAAATTCATCTTTATATCCTTTACTATTATTATGATTATAAAAAGCTTTCTCTAAGTTTCTAGATGATGTTTTCAAAGCAATAAATTCTTCGTGTAAGTCTATAAGGTCGTATATCTGAATAAAAGTCCACTTATCTACTTGGTTTTGGGCCATTCCTAATTTAAAAGGGAATAGTCCTGGGTTCTCTTTGATTTCATTAAAGATTGGAACCTTTAGTTGTGCCTCTGCTATGTAGATGGTCATTCTGTAATAGAAACAGGTTTCCTTAATTCTTTAGTATGGATTATTTCTTCTTTATTATTATTTTTGTTTTTTATTTTCACTTTATTATGTTCAAGGATTTCAATGACTTCAAATGGTCCTATAAATTTATTATCTTTTTTATTTCGTTTATCTTGGGATTTATATACTGTTTGTCCGATTTTAAATTGATATTGACTTGGACCCTTTTTATTACGTTTGTCAATTATTTTTTGTTTATGTCGTTCTGAATTCTCTGTGACTTTTTCATAAATATTTTTCAGTTTATTTTTATGATTTGCTACATAATCGGTGTAAAATGTAGTTTCTAAAAGATCTTCGGGGTTTCTAGAACTTGTATGTCCAAAGGTGAGTTCGTATGGTGTGAATTTTGTGGATGAATGAATTGAGCTATTGTAAGCAACAATTGCATATTCCATTATATCTAAATCATTTTTATGTTGCGATCGTAGTAATCTCAGATGTTCTAGTAAGGTTGAATGGAATCTTTCTACCGGAGAATTACTTTCATGATGCATTGGCGTACCAAAATGCACATTAATTTTATGAACTTTCAATAGTTCTTTCACGGTTATGTTATTGAATTCTTTACCGTTGTCTGATATCACTTTTTCGGGTAGACCGTAAAAACTAAAATATTTCATTAGGGCTTTACATACTTCTGTGGCTGTTTTAGATTTTAATTCAAATGCTTGTCCTAATTTTGAAAATTTATCAAAGATAGTTAGGTAATCTCTAGTTTCGAATCGAAAAACATCTATATGAAGTATTTGGAATGGTTTTGATGGGGTTTCTGTGAGAGTTTGGGCAAAGTATGGTTTTCCTCTTGCATATTTTGCAGTTTGACATAATTCACAAGCATTTATATAATTAGTAATATCTTTTTTCATTGTTGGCCAGTAATAATTTCTTTTCAAATGTTCTATCGTTTCTAAGATTCCTCGGTGGTTACATTTTCCTTCGTGATGATGTTTGATCAACATTATTTGTTCTTCAGTTTCTCTTACTAGATTTACACGTTTCATACACCTTATTAATTTCAAATTCTTTTCATAAAAATATTTCTTAAACACTTTATTGAACTGTGAGTATAATGATTCATCTTCAAAGTAGATATAAAATTTAATATCTGGTCCCATATATTCTTTAAGAAAATTCAGAATTTGTTCTTCGTTTTTAGGAACTTTAGCTTCAATTATTTTAAGGTTTTGGTAATCGCATCTATTTATCATGATTTTATTATGGATGTTTGGGGTGATTATCATTTGTCGTACTTTGTTGTTTATTATTTCGTCTAATATTGGGATATTTCCACTAGCTGAGTCGTTGTCGTTATCAGAATGACATGTTTCTTGTGGATCAAGTCTAATGTCTTGTAGAATTTTAATTTTTTCTGATGGTTTAGAAACAATATTTTGGATTGAAGTTTGGGGCATATTTTCTTCTAAAGATAAAATATAATCAACAATTTCTTGGTCTGAATCACCAGGATTATTTATGATACTTTCATTTTCTAAAGCGTTTATTTGAATTCTAGATAAAGCGTCTGCGTTGGTGTTATGTTTTCCTTTTTTATAAATAATTTCATAATCGAATTCTTCCAATCGTAATCTCCATCTCACTAGTTTACTATTAGGCTCTTTCAGACTAAATAACCATACTAAAGGTCTATGGTCTGTGTATATTTTAAATTTTCTTCCATAAAGGTAAGGTCTAAAGTATTTACAAGCCCAAACGATGGCTAGTAATTCCTTTTCAATCGTTGAATATTTTATTTCAGTTTCATTCAAGGTTCTCGAGGCGTATGCCACTGGTTTATCATTGGGTGTTTCTCCTTGGGAGAGTACCGCTCCGATAGCAAAATTGCTTGCATCAGTAGTCAGTATGAATTGACGTTCAAAGTCTGGGTATTGTAGTACGGGTGGATTACTTAGAATCTTTTTACAAATTTCGAAACTCTCAATGAATTCATTAGTATGATTGACTTTAGCGTTCTTTTTTAAACAAATCGTCATAGGCTTAGTAATTTTGGCAAAGTTGTTTATAAATCTACGGTAATAACCTAACAATCCTAGAAAACTTTTTATTTCTTTCTGAGTTGTAGGAATTGGGAAATTTTTGATAGCATTTATTTTATCTGGGTTTGGAAGTACTCCGTTTGCTGTTATTACATGACCTAAATATTGTACTTCTTTTCTCAAAAATTCTGATTTATCCATTTGTATCTTTAAATTTGCTTCTCTTAGTCTTTCAAATACTTGTGTTAATCTTAATATATGTTCTTGTAATGATACGGAAAAAATGATAATATCATCTAAGTATACTAGGCAAGTCTCATTTTGTAATCCTCGTAGTATATTATCCATCACTCTTTGGAATGTGGAAGGGGCATTTTTCAAACCAAAGGGCATTCTTCTGAATTCGTAATGTCCATTTTGGGTGGAAAAAGCAGTTTTTGAGATGTCGTCTTTATCGACTTCTATTTGGTGGTATCCTGATGCTAAATCTAGGGTAGTGAAATACATTGATTTTCCTAATTTATCAAGTATATCAGATATGTTTGGTAGGGGGTATCGGTCTTCAATAGTTTTTTCGTTTAATTTCCTATAATCTATAACTAATCTCCATTTTTTCTTTCCTGAAGCATCAGGTTTTTTTGGTACAATCCAAATTGGGCTAGAATAAGGCGAATTTGAATTTTGAATGATTCCTTGTTCTAACATACTCTTTATTTGGGTTTTAACTTCCGTTTTATGAATTTCTGGATACCTATACGTTTTAGTATAAATGGGATTTTCATCTTTCGTTTTGATCTTATGTTTAACGAGGTTTGTAAAACTTAAAGGTATATTTTCACAGTAGAAAATATCTCGGTATTTCATGCAAAGGTTTTTAATTGCATCTTTTTCTTCTTTATTGCAATGGTTAATTCTCAAATTTTTTAGATTTTGTTTCAATAAGTTATCTTCATAGGTGTCTAGATCGTGAAATTCATCGACTTCCATTTTTTCTACAAAATTCGTTTCTGCAATGTCGACATTTTTGACATCAAATGGTTTGACAAATTCTATTTCAATTGGGGTTTCATTCGAATTGATAATTATTGTTGTAGCAAAATTATTTTCGATTGTTACTAATGCAACCGGCATTTCTACATTTCTTGCCAATTTTAAATGTTCGATAATTGCTGTTCCTTGTTTTTGTTTTACTGGAATTTTTACTATTTTTTGTGATCTTGGTGGAATTATTATAGAGTAATTTAAATTTTCAAAGCCTTGTTCGTTAATGTCAGATATTATCCTTGGTATTTCTGGAGATTCTTGATATATTATTGGTATCATAGCGTTCTTCGTAATGAGCTGTCTAGTTCCAAAATTGATATTTGCATTGAGTTGGGTTAAAATATCAGCTCCTATTAGTCCGTCATATTTATCAGAAAAATTGAATAAATGAAATTTTGTTTCTTGGTTTGTATTAAAAATTTTGAAAGCAGGTATTTTAATTATTTTATCATGTCTTGTTAAAGCATGTGCAGTTCTTATATAAAAATCTTCCTTGATTATAGATTGTTTGAAATACTTATTGGCTATTTTTGGGTCAATGAGAGATTTAGTACTACCAGTATCAATTAAAAAATATCCATCGATCTCAGGGATTTGAATATATGGTAGATCTAATCTATGCGTATTGATTTGTATTATCTGTGAATATTCTGATTCGTGACTTTGATAAAATTTACATTTTCATTTGTATAGTCATTATCAACATTGGTGGGTTGGATATTTGAGATTGTTTCGTTATTAAATTGGTCAGAACATTCGTTTTGTGTATCATAATATTGACATGAATAGTCTTGATAATTTTGTTCGCTACAATATGCTTCTTGCGGATTTGAAACATATGATTCTTCGTTGTATGAATCAAACGACTTATATTGTTCAATTTCTGAATGATCAGGTTGTTCACATTGAATATCATGATTAAATATTTGTTTAACTTTAGAATAACCGGAACTTGTATCCATTGGTTCTGGTTTGAATTGAGATACGTTTCTTTGATTCTGATGTTGGCTTTGGTTTCTAATAATTGAACTTGATCTCGGATCGTTATTATTTGGGCGTTGTGGCAATTGAAATCTTGGATAAGGTGAAACATTATTTTGAAGTGGTCTTGTAAAGTTATTACTTACAGGGTGATTTCTGAAACTTTGTTGGTTAAACATAGGTGGTCTCCAAATCGGACGAGTTTGAAATTGTGAAAAACTCGGTACAATTGGGGAAAAATATTTCGGTGTATAATTTTGATTTTGCGGTATTCTCGTAGTCTGTACATTTTGAGAAATGTTTGGTCTTGGTATAAATTGATTCACATTAGATTGTGGTTTATAGGTTGAATTCAGTAAATTCGTATTTTGTCCTGATTTGAAATAGACAAAATTTTCTTCCTCTCTAACTACTGCGATTGCTGTCTCAATATTCGAAGGGTTTCTCAATCTAACGACTAATTGAAGATTGTATGGTAATCCATTTATGAATGTTTTTAATGCGAATTCGTCGTAATGTTTAATTTTTATTCTCTTTTCCATTTCATCATTGATTTCTGAGCTTAATTTCGAAAACAAAAGACTTCTAGCGTCTTGAATTCTCATGCCAAATTGGATAGGTGTCTCGTTTTTAAGTGGTTTCAGAGATATTAAGTCTTGAATCAAACAATCAATGCTTCTTTGATCGCTGAATGTCAATGATAATAGCGCTTTTATTTCAATCCATGAATTTATTTCACTTCGGCTATAAATCAAATCAGCTGCACGGTCTTTCAATTTACTCAAAACTGTATCAATTATACAAACATTAATTGCATCTGATGGATCAGTACGATTTTGAAAATTTTTGATGAAATTTTCGCAAGCAGTAAAAAATCTGAGGAGTTGTTTTGGGTTTCCATCAAACGTTGGGATGTTATCGGCTTGATATCTCATTAGAGAAACATTTACGTTGCTCGTCATATTCGTTGGGTTGTTATCTAAGTTAATATTCGAAAAGCTTTCAATAACTTGTTGTAGTTCAGGCGAAAGTGACATAAATTTTACGAAATATTGATTTTAACTATGAATATTGTAGGAAAGGATCTGGATGGGAATTTTGAATTTTGAGCACTTACAGTATGATGATTGGTAGCATAGCTTTCTTTGGATCTGCGATGCTGTTCTTCTTGTGTGGGTTTCTTACGGCTACGGTGTTTTCTTCTTAATCCTAAGGCTTCTTCTTAATCCTAAGGCTTCTTCTTAATCCTAAGGCTTCTTCTTAATCCTAAGGCCCAGGTTCCGACGATTCTTGTTCGAAATCACTGGAAGACTGGAGTGACAGATTTGGCGATTTTTGTCCTCTTGCTGCCTCTCGAAGTCTTGGTGTCCACGTAGGTTTTCCGACGGGTTGGGCGATGTTTGTCCCTCACTGTCTACTAATTTTTCCAATTTCGGTTCCACAAATTAATCGTTGGTACGAAAAGAATTTCTGCGATAGAAACACTTCTGTGGATCCTACCGACTGCGCCAATTTCGTTTTGTGTTCAGAAAAACTAGTTTTTAAAAAACTTTATTGTGGACCTTTCTTACAAGCTAGTGAGTCTACTCGAAGTTGGATATAGACTTGTCTCAATATTTAATTACATTTCACAAGTAACCTAAAATGCATACTGAACAAAATGCAATTTCTATGAATGAAACAGATATTATATTGTTTATTCATGGCTGGCTTCGTCATCTTATTATTACGTAGGTGGTAACAAGGTGGTCCATTGTAGTGGTGTTCGTAACTCGCGGATTATTTCAGGTCTCCCGGATGATCTCGAGTCTAACGGATTATCCTGGGTCCCTGGATTATTCCAGGTCTCGCGGATTATTTCGGGTCTCCCAGATTATTTTGGGTCTCTGGAAATATTCCAGGTCTCTTGGATTATTGGGGGTTTCCTGGATTATTCCGGGTCTCCCCGAATATTCCAGGCCTCCTGGATTATTTTGGATCTCCAGGATTATTTCATGTCTTCCGGATTATTCTGCGTTTCCCGGATTATTCCGTATCTCCAGGATTATTCCGGATCCCCCGAATTATTCCAAGTTTCCTGAAATATTCCTGGTTCTTCCTGAATTATTCCGGTTCTCCCAGATCATTCCTGATCCTTCCCGGATTATTCCAGGCCTCCTGGATTATTTCAGATCTCCAGGATTATTTCATGTCTTCCGGATTATTCCGCGTTTCCCGGATTATTCCGTATCTCCAGGATTATTCCGGATCCCCCAGGTTATTCAAGGTCTCCTGGAATATTCCTGGTTCTTCCTGAATTATTCCGGGTCTCTCAGATCATTCAAGGTCCTTCCCGGATTATTTCAGGTCTCACGGATTATCCTGGTTCTCCTGGATTATTTCGTATCTCCCGGATTATCTCGGATCTCCCGGATTATTCTGGGTCTCACAGATTATTCTGGGTCTAGCGGATCATTCAAGGTCCCTCCTGGATTATTCCTGGTTCCACAGATTATTCTGGCTCTCCTGGATTATTCCAGGTCTCCTGGAATATTCCTGGTTCTTCCTGGATTATTCCGGGTCTCCCAGATCATTCCTGATCCTTCCCGGATTATTCCAGGTATCTCCTATGGGTCCCCTGGATTATGATGACCCTCCTAGATTATTTCGGCTCTCCTGGATTATTCCAGGTCTCGCGGATCATTCCAGGTCTCCCGAATTATTTTGGGTCTCTCGGATTATTACGAGTCTCCCGGATCATTCAAGGTCCTTTCCGGATTATTCAGGGTCTCACGGATTATTCTGGATCTCCTGGATTATTTCGGGTCTTTCGGATTATTCCGGATTTCCTGGATTATTCCGAGTCCCCTGGATTATTCCGGATCTCTCGGATTATTCCGAGTCTCACGAATTATTCTGGTTCTTCCGGATCATTCAAGGTCCTCCCCGGATTATACCAGGTCTCACGGATTATTCCAGGCCTCCTGGATTATTTCGGATCTCCCGGAATATTTCGGATCTCCCGGATTATTCTGGGTCCCACAGATTATTCTGGGTCTTCCGGATCATTCAAGGTCCTTCCTGGATAATTCCAGGTCTCACGGATTATTCCGGGTCTCCTGGATTATTCCGGGTCTCTCGGATCATTCAAGGTCCTTCCCGGATTATTTCAGGTCTCACGGATCATTCTGGGTCTCCTGGATTATTTCGGATCTCCCGGATTATTTCGAATCTCCCGGATCATTTCAGGTCTCCCAGATAATCTCGAGTCTAACGGATTATCCTGGGTCCCCTGGATTATTCCAGGTCTCGCGGATTATTTCGGGTCTCCCGGATAATCTCGAGTCTAACGGATTATCCTGGGTCCCCTGGATTATTCCAGGTCTCGCGGATTATTTCGGGTGTCCCGGATTATTTTGGGTCTCTGGAATTATTCCAGGTCTCCTGGATTATTCGGGGTTTCCTGGATTATTCCGGGTCTCTCCGAATATTCCAGGCCTCCTGGATTATTTTGGATCTCCAGGATTATTTCATGTCTTCCGGATTATTCTGCGTTTTCCGGATTATTCCGTATCTTAAGGAATTTTCCGGATCCCCCGAATTATTCCAAGTTTCCTGAAATATTCCTGGTTCTTCCTGAATTATTCCGGTTCTCCCAGATCATTCCTGATCCTTCCCGGATTATTCCAGGCCTCCTGGATTATTTCGGATCTCCAGGATTATTTCATGTCTTCCGGATCATTCCGCGTTACCCGGATTATTCCGTATCTCTAGGATTATTCCGGATCCCCCGGATTATTCCAGGTCTCCTGGAATATTCCTGGTTCTTCCTGGATTATTTCGGGTCTCCCAGATCATTCCTGATCCTTCCCGTATTATTCCAGGTATCCCGGATGGGTCCCCTGGATTATGATGACCCTCATAGATTATTTCGGCTCTCCTGGATTATTCCAGGTCTCACGGATCGTTCCAGGTCTCCCGAATTATTTTGGGTCTCTCGGATCATTACGAGTCTCCCGGATCATTCAAGGTCCTTTTCGGATTATTCAGGGTCTCACGGATTATTCTGGATCTCCTGGATTATTTCGGGTCTTTCGGATTATTCCGGATTTCCTGGATTATTCCGGGTCTCCTGGATTATTCCGGATCGCTCGGATTATTCCGAGTCTCACGGATTATTCTGGTTCTTCCGGATCATTCAAGGTCCTCCCCGGATTATTCAAGTTCTCACGGATTATTCTGGGTCTCCTGGGTTAATTCGGATCTCCCGAAATATTTCGGATCTTCCGAAATATTTCGGATCTTCCGAAATATTTCGGATCTCCCGGATTATTCTAGGTCCCACAGATTATTCTGGGTCCCACAGATTATTCTGGGTCTTCCGGATCATTCAAGGTCCTTCCTGGATAATTCCAGGTCTCACGGATTATTCTGGGTCTCCTGGATTATTCCGGGTCTCTCGGATCATTCAAGGTCCTTCCCGGATTATTTCAGGTCTCACGGATCATTCTGGGTCTCCTGGATTATTTCGGATCTCCCGGATTATTTCGAATCTCCCGGATCATTCCAGGTCTCCCAGATCATTCAAGGTCCTTCCCGGATTATTTTGAGTCTCTGGGATTATTCCAGATCTCCTGGATTATTTCAGATCTCCTGGATTATTTCGGATCACCCGGAATATTCTGGGTCTCACAGATTATTCTGGGTCTCCCAGATCATTCAAGGTCCTTCCCGGATTCATCCAGGTCTCACGGATCATTCCAGATCTCCCAAATTATTCTGGGTCTCTCGGATTATTACGGGTCTCCCGGATTATTTCAGGTTTCACGGATTTTTCCAGGTCTCACGGATTATTCCAGATCACTCATATTATTTTGGGTCTCCCGGATCTTCCGGATCTTTTCGGGTCTACTGAATTATTAGGGTCCCCCGGATTATTATGGGTCTCCTGGATTATCTCGAGTCTCTCGGATAACTCTTGGTCTCTCGGATTATTTCGGGTCTCCTGGATTATGTTGTGTCTCTGGGATTATTCTGGGTCTCCGATATCATTCCGAGTATCCCGGAATATTCCGGGACTCCCGGATTTTTCCCGGTCTCCCAGATCATTCCTGATCCTTTCCGGATTATTCCAGGTCTCCCGGATGGGTCCCCTGGATTACAATGGCCCTCTTGGATTATTCCGGGTCTCCCGCATGTGTTCCCTGGATTATAATGACCCTCTTGGATTATTCCGGCTCTCATGGATTATTCCAGGTCTCGCGGATCATTCCAGGTTTTCCGAATTATTCTGGATCTCTCGGATTATTACGGGTCCCCTGGATCATTCCAGGTCTCACGGATTATTCCGGGTCTCTCATATTATTTTGGGTCTTCCGGATTATTTCGGGTCTACCGGATTATTTCGGGTCTACCGGATTATTTCAGGTCTCTTGGATTATTTCGGGCCTCCCGGATTATTCCGGATCTTTCGGATTATTTCGGGATTCCGGGAATATTGGACTCCCCCGTATTATTATGGGTGTCCTGGCCTATTCCGGGTCTATCGGATAACTCTTGGTCTCTCGGATTATTTCTGGTCTGTGGGATTATTTCGAGTCTTCTGGATTATTCCGCGTCTCTCGGATTGATACGAGTCTCCTGGATTATTCCGGATCCTATCCGGATTGATCCTGGTCTCCTGGATTATTATGGGTCCCCTGGATTATTCCGAGATTATCGGATTATTTCGGGTCTCTGGGATTATTCCGGATCTCCCGGATTAGTTCGGATGTCCCGGATTATTTCAGATGTACCGGATTATTCCGGGTCTCCCAGATTATTCCTGATCCTTTCCGAGTCATTTCAGGTCTCCTGAATGGGTCTCCTGAATCATAATGGCTCTCCTGGATTATTTCGGGCCTCCCAGATTATTCCGGATCTTTCGGATTATTTCGAAATTCCTTGATTATTATGGGTCTCCTGGCCTATTCCAGGTCTCTCGAATAACTCTCGGTTTTTCGGATAATTTCGGGTCTGTTGGATTATTTCGGGTCTCCTGGATAATTCCATGTTCCCGGATTACTTCAAATCTCCCGGATTAAACCAGGTCTCCCAGATTATTCCTGATTCTTTTCGGATCATTCCAAGTCTCACGAATCATTCTGGATCTCCCGAATCATTCTGGGTCTCTCGGATTATTACGGGTCTTCCGGATCATTCCAGGTCTCACGGATTATTCCAGGTCCTGGATTATTTTGTGTCTCTGGGATTAGTCTGGGTCTCCAATATCATTTCGAGTATCTCGGATTATTCCAAGTCTCCTGGATTATCCCTAGTCTCCTGGAATCTTCCTGGTGCTTCCCGGATCATTCCAGGTCTCCCGGATAATCCCGGGTCTAACGGATTATCCTGGGTCCCCTGGATTATTTCGGGTCTCCCGGATTATTTTGGGTATCTGGAATTATTCCCGGTCTCTTGGATTATTCGGGGTTTCCTGGATTATTCCGGGTCTCTCCGAATATTCCAGGCCTCCTGGATTATTTCGGATCTCCACGATAATTTCATGTCTTCCGGATTATTCTGCGTTTCCCGGATTATTACGTATCTCCAAGATTATTCCGGATCACCGAATTATTTCAGGTCTCCTGGAATATTCCTGGTTCTTCCTGGATTATTTTGGGTCTCCCAGATCAATCCTGATCCTTTTCGGATTATTCCAGGTCTCCCGGATGGGTCCCATGGATCATAATGATCCTCCTGGATTATTCCGGCTCTCCTGGATTATTCCAGGTCTCTCGGAATATTACGGTTCTCTCGGATTATTACGGCTCTCCTGGATTATACCGGATCCTTCCCGGATCGATCCTGGTCTCCTGGATTATTATGGGGCCTCTGGATCATTCCAGGTTTCCCGGATTATTTCGATTCTCTGGGATTATTTCAGATCTCCCGGATGATTTTAGGTCTCACGGAATTATTCTGGGTCTCCTGGATTATTTCGGGTCTTCCGGATTATTCTGGGTTTCCTGGATTATTCCTGGTTTCCTGGATTATTCCGGGGTTCCTGGATTATTCCGGATCTCTCGGATATTTCCAGGTCTCACGGATCATTCTGGGTCTCCAGGATTGTGTCTCTGGGATTATTCCGGGTCTCCTGTATCATTTCGGATATCCTGGAATATTCTAGGTCTCCCGGATAATTTTGGATCTCCTGGACTATTCTGGGTATCACGGATTATTCTGGGACTCCCGGATCATTACGAGTCTCCTTGATTATTCCTAGTCTCCTGGATCATTCCTGGTGCTTTTAGGATTATTTTGAGTCTCCCGGATTATCCTGGGTCCCCCGGATTATTCCGGGTCTCTCGGATTATTCCTGGTCCCACGGATTATTCTGAGTCTCCAGGATTATTTCAGATCTCCCGGATTATTTCGGGTCTCCCGGATTATTCTGGATTTCCTGGATTATTCCAGGGCTACTGGATTATTCCGGATCTCTCGGATAATTCCAGGTCTCACGGATTATTCTGGGTCTTCCGGATTGGGTCTCTGGGATTATTCTGGGTCTCCTGTATCATTTCGGATATCCTGGAATATTCCAGGTCCCCTGGAATATTTTGGATCTCCCGGATTATTCTGGATCTCACGGATTATTTTGAGTGTCCCGGATCATCACGAGTCTCCTTGATTATTCCTCGTCACCAGGATCATTCCTGGTGCTTTCAGGATTATTCCGAGTCTCCCGGATCATCCTGGATCGCCCGGATTATTTCGGGTCTCTCGGATCATTCTGGGTTCCTGGAATTATTTTAGGTCTCATGGATTATTCCAGGTCTCCCAGGCTTTTTCTTTTTCCAACTCAACTCCCCATAAAATGAAACTTGTGCGGGGCGAAGAAGGGCAGGCTCCACAGTTTATAGTGGAATTCGAACCACTTCAGGGGAACGGACACACCAGTAGGATTAATACCATGAATCCCACACTTAATGAAAAGTGCGTTTGCCTCAGCGGATTCGAACCACTGATATATCCGCTATGGATTTTGGCTATTTAGGTATAGTGTACGCCTCAGACTACTTGGCTACCACGGCCCCCAGATTATTTCATGTCCCCTGGATCATACCGGGTCACCTGGATTATCACGGATCTCCCGGATTATTTCGGATCTCCTGGATTTTTCCAGGTCCCTTCTATTATTTCGGGTCTCCTAGAATATTCCGGCTCTCTGGGATTATTTCGGATCTTCCGGATTATTCCGGGTCTCACGGATTATTTTGGCTCTTCCGGACTATTCTGGGTTTCACGGATTATTCTGGGTCTCCTGAATTATTTCGGGTCTCCCGGAATATTTCGGGTTTCCTGGATTATTCCGGGTCTCCCGGATTATTCCGTGTCTCCCAGATTATTCCTGATCCTTCCCAGATTATTCCGAGTCTCCCGGATGGGTCCCCTGGATTATTATGGCTCTCTTGAATTATTCCAGAACTCCCGGATTTTTCCAAGTCTCACGGATCCTTGAGACCCGTGATAATCCAGAAGACCTGAGATATCCCGAGAGACCTGGAATAAAATGAGAGACCCATAATAATCCGAGAGACTAGGAATGATCCGGGAGACCCGTATTAATAAGGCAGATCTTGTCGGTTATTTATCTAGAAAATGGGAAATTACACTTGAAATAACTTGAGATCAAGTTTTCATTTTTTGACAACTTCAGAACTGACTTTTACATCTTTTCTTTTTTTTAACACAAAAGCAGTAACCTAAGCATCAACAATATAATGGAGAGCCACAGGATGATATTGGTTTAGCACGGTGAAATATATCCAACACCCCCTCTCAACGTGGAGTACCAATACCCAAGCTCTTCAAATGATTTTCATAGGCCACCTTTGGAATAGCCTTCGTAAAAATATCAGCCGCCATATTCTGCGAGGAAACATATTGAACATCGATATCACCACTTTCGAAGACTTCTCTAACGTAGTGATAACGAATATCTATGTGCTTTCTCCTGGATCATTTCGGGTCTCCTGGATCATTTCGGGTCTCCCGGATTATTTCGGGTTTCTTGGATTATTTCGGGTCTCCGGGATTATTCCGGATCTCTCGGATAATTTCGGGTCTCACGGATTATTCCTGGTCTCACGGATTATTCTGCGTCTCCTGGATCATTTCGGGTCTCCTGGATTATTCCTAGTCTCCTAGATTTGTCGGTTATCTATCCAGAAAATGGGAAATTACACTTAAAATAACTTGAGATGAAGTTTTTATTTTTTGACAACTTCAGAACTGACTTTTACATCTTTTCTTGTTTTTTAACAAAAACAGTAACCTAAGCATCAACAATATAATGGAGAGCCACAGGATGATATTGGTTTAGCACGGTGAAATAGATCCAACAGATCTTAATGAACCGGGTGACCCGATATAATCCGGTAGACATGGTATGATCCGGAGAACCCGGAATAATACAGGAGACCCTGAATAACCCGTGAGACCCGGAATAATCCGGAAAGCACCAGGAATAATCCAGGAGACTAGGAATATTCCAGGAGACTCGAAATGATCCGGGAGACGCAGAATAATCCTAGAGACCAAGAGTTATCCGAGAGATCCGTAATAATCCGAGAGAACCAGAATAATTCGGGAGACCCAGAATGATCCGTGGGACTTGGAATAATCCATGAGACCCGAAAAATCCAGGATGGCCATTATAATCCTGGAGACCTGAAATAATCCTTGAAGGATCAGGAATAATCTGGGAGACCCGGAATAATCCGGAAAGAACCAGGAATAATCCAGGATACTCGGAATAATCCAGGAGACCCAGAATAATCCAGGAGACCCAGAATAATCTGGAAGATCCGGAATAATCCGGGAGGCCTGGAATATTCAGGAAGACCCGGAATAATCCAAGAAACCCGGAATAATCCAGGAGACGTGGAATGATTTCAGAGACCCAAAATAATCCGGGAGACCCGAAATAATCCTTGAGACCCGTGATAATCCAGAAGACCTGAGATATCCCGAGAGACCTGGAATAAAATGAGAGACCCAGAATAATCCGAGAGACTAGGAATGATCCGGGAGACCCGTATTAATAAGGCAGATCTTGTCGGTTATTTATCTAGAAATAACCGATAATAGACAACTTCAGAACTGACTTTTACATCTTTTCTTTTTTTTTTAACAAAAGCAGTAACCTAAGCATCAACAATATGATGGAGAGCCACAGAATGCTATTGGTTTAGCACGGTGAAATATATCCAACACCCCCTCTCAACGTGGAGTACCAATACCCAAGCTCTTCAAATGATTTTCATAGGCCACCTTTGGAATAGCCTTCGTAAAAATATCAGCCGCCATATTCTGCGAGGAAACATATTGAACATCGATATCACCACTTTCGAAGACTTCTCTAACGTAGTGATAACGAATATCTATGTGCTTTGTTCTTGAATGGTATACAGAATTTTGCATTAATTTTTATGCACCTTGATTGTCAAAAAAAAAATCATGGTGGGGTTTTCTTGCTCAAAAATGTGGTCGATTTCTTGTAGAAAATTTCTCAAATTTACAGCTTCCTTTGCTGCCTCGGATAGTGCCATATATTCGGCTTCCGTACTAGACAATGCTACGGATTTTTGTTTTCTCGCTTCCCAAGTGACCGCACCTCCGGGCAATAGAAAAACATATCCACATATATGATTTTCGATCTCCAACGTCACCTTCCCAGTAAGCATCAACGAATCCATGTAAGGGCTTTCCAGTTCTCTTGAAAATCAAAGCGTAGTTGTCAGTTTTCCTAAGGTACCTTAAAACTCGCTTGATTGCCATCCAGTGCATCTTTCCTGGATTGTTGTTGTACTGACTTAAAACGCTTACTACATGGGTCATGTCAGGACGCGTGGAAACTGATAAGTACAAGATTGAACCTACTGCCTGCCGATAAGGAATATCAGCCATTTCTTGCTTCTCTTCATCTGATGACGGGCTCATTTCCTTTGAGAGTTTGGCATTCACTTCTAGAGGAGTGGAAATTGGCTTACAATCTTGCATTTTGAATCTTTTCAGAATGTCTTCTATATATTTTCTTTGGGATATTGAAATGAATCCCAGTGACTTTTTTTGCCTGAATTCTATTCCCAAACAGTAATGGAGGAATCCCAGATCTTTGATTTTGAATTTTGCAGCTAGATCTTTATGTATGTCTCATCCGAATTTGTAGCAATTATCAGGTCGTCTACGTATACAGCCATAATAAGGATAACATATCTATTTTGACATCCATCTGAATTCAACTGTTTCAGGCCAACGGACTGTTTTAATCCATTGAGTGAACTTTTTAGAAGACATACTTTATCCTCTTCTTCTTGAGACACAAATCCTTGTGCCTGACTCATGAAAATTTCTTCCTTGAGATCGCCATTAATATAAGCCATTACAACGTCCATTTGGTATAAAGTGAGACCAAGTTCTACGGTAAAAGTAAGTATGATGCGAATTGAATTTTGTCTAGTTACAAGGGAAGTTGTCTAATGATAGTCAACACCAGGTTGTTGAGCATAACCCTTGGCAACTAGACGAGCTTTTCTTCGCTCAATTTCACCATTTGCTTCGTATTCTGTGCGCAATACCCATTTGCAATCTATAATTTTTCTGTTCTGAGGTCTCTCAACTAATGTCCATGCATTATTTCGGACAAGTGCTTGGAATTCTTCATTCATCGCCACTCGCCATTCTTCTGCGTTTTCTCCTCTCAGAGCCTTATGAGCACTAGGATTATCTGGATATTTGCGTTTCGTGTCCTTGATCTTCCATTTTTTCTATGATATTATACCTCTTATTTGGTCTTCCTCTTGAACCATCCCTAATTATTGCTGGTCTGCCAGATCCTCGTTTGAGTGTCACATACAAGTTTTCGTTCTCTGGTGGAACTCCTCCATTTCCTGGAACTTCTCCATTTTCTTGAGTTATTTCCCAATTTTCCTCTTCATTTGCTCTTTCCGCATCCAAATCATTTTCTTGGCTTTCTGATCTCTTATTCATAAAAAAAACTTTAAATTATCAGAGTTTTGATTTACAGTATTTTCAGTGACATCGCATGTCTCTATGAATTGGACATCTCTGCTCGTCAGAATTTTCTTAGTTATCGGATCCCATAAACGGTATGCTTTTGTTTCGGTTGAATAGCCAACGAAAGTGCATTCTTTTGATTTCGGATCGAATTTTGATTTATCTGGATATTTATTGAGTGCAAAAGCTTTCGAACCAAAAATTCTAAAATGAGAAATGGTAGGTTTCTTGTCATTCCAGATTCCAAACGGTGTTGTGCTATCCAAACTACGTGAAGTGCATCTATTCCTGATATATACTGTTGTTGCTACAGCTTCTGCCCAAAAACTATGTGGTAGCCTGGATTGCTGCAATATACATCTGGCCATTTCAACAAGGGTACGATCTAGACGTTCCGCTACGCTGTTTTGTTGGGGTGTATAAGGTTTTGAATATTGTCTCACTATACCGCTCTTCTCCAAAATGTCCATAAAATTCTATTCGCTATATTTCAAATCATCATCTGTTCTCAGTACTTTGATTTTTCTTCCTGTTTTATTCTCTACTTGACTTTTGTACTTCAAAAATGCCTGCTTCACCTCATCTTTCGATTTCAAATAATATATATGTATCCATCTTGACTTATCATCAATAAAAGTTGCGGAATACGTGCACCACCAAGTGATTTCGTTCTCATGGGTCCACAAATGTCCGAGTGATTGAGATCCAATACATTTTCAGCTCTTGAACTGGATGCTTGGGGAAAACTATCAACTGTTTGGTTGCTCATGATGCATATTTCACAGGATTGGATATTTTCTGAAGAATTGAACTCCATTCCTTCAACTGAATTCTTAGACCTCATGATCTTTTGATCTTTCTCATTCAAATGGCCAAAACGTTGATGCCATTTCAACAATTCGCCGGATTTGGACTTTACTGAAGCTGTAGATTCACTGAATGAGTGGACATAGTAAAGTTCACCTTTTCGTTGAGCTCTTAAAACGATATCTCCTTCGGAATTTACTATTTCTGCATAGTCTTTCGAAAAATGTGTCTGTCGACCATTGCATGCAGCTTTAGAAATTGATATTAAATTTGTTCTGAAGTCAGGTACATAAAGGGTATTTTCTAAATTGATAGTTTTTATTCCGGAAACTCCATTGTCGAATTTTAACTTCACTGTACCTTTACCCATAATATCGGTTGTTTTATCAACTGCTAAACGAACCTTCTGATTACTCACTGGAACGAAAGAAGTGAATATTTCTTTGCTGTTGCACATATGAGAAGTGGCACCGCTATCCAGACACCATACATCTTTCGATATTTGTTTCTTTCTGAGTGTGGACATGACATGTGTTTGTTCATCATGACAAATATTCAAATATTCCATAATGAATGCTTCTTCTTCGGCTGTGGATGCACTCTGTTGCTTTGATTTCTTTCAACATTGTGATCCTTCATGACCCACAGCATGTTAGAAATTACATTTATAGGGAAATTTCTTATGTTTATCCACTGGATTCTTCATCTGCTCGAATTTCTGTTTATTCTTAATTTCATTTTTTGGATATCTATTCCAACTAGAAGTAGATTTACTGAAGAAAGCACTCTGATTTTTCTGTCTACCTGAACTTTTTCTAGCGTGATATTCATCTAAAAGCTTGATTTTAAATGATTCTGGTTTTGGTAGGTCATCTCTTGCTTCGATAGCACATCTGAAATTTTCATAACTGCTTGGAATACTGTATAACAAGAGAATGGAAAGAAGATCATCTGCAACATTGATTCCCATTTCTTTAAATTTATCCACAATATTGAAGAATGTATTCAGGTGATCTACCATGGATTCACTGTCAACCATTGTCGTAAATGAAAGTTGTTTCAACAAGGTAGCCTTTCGGGCGGGACCTTCGGATTGATAGGTTTGTTGCAACTTTTTCCATACTTCACTGGAAGTAGTGCCGTGCTTCACAATACATAACTCTGAGGCTTGAATAGATGAAATGATATCAGCTCTTGCCTTCTGATCATTCTTTATCCAAATTGTAGCTTCGGCTGCATCTTCTGGCTTGGGAGTATCTCCGGTAAACCTACAGTATAGGTATGCAACTCCGATTTTGATGAAATTTTCATGGAAGCTTCGGAACACTAATACAAACACCCAGTGATGAAAATTTTTCCGCGGAAACACGTCTAACATACTTTTTTTTAGGAAAGTTTCTGAAAATCGATCACGGTAAGACCTAAGAATTTGATTTATATTGTACTTACGTTATAATAATAATAATAATAATGTTTATTCACTGAAACTACAGAAATTTACAAAATTCACAAAATTACAGTAGTGCTACAGATACAATTATTCTGCTGTCTGCAAATAAACTGAAAAACCACAAAGCCTAATGGCTGTCCGTGGTTACAGTGGTAGCAGACGCCACCGAAAAATATAATCAAGTTTTTAATTGCTATAAATATATGGAATAATGAATTAATTTTAATTTATGTGTGGTAGAATTCTATAGTAATGGTCAACAAGTAGTTAATATACGATATGTACTATAAACTATAAAGAAGATAATGATAGAGATAATAGAGATAGAGATAATGGAAAACACTCCATTCTGAGAGCTCAAAAAAAGTGAGATAATAAATTTCTGTCACTCGTGAGCAAAAAGAATTTGACTGCTCTTTTGAATCGGAATAATGAGTTTGTTTTTGCAATTGATTCTGGGACGAAATTGTAAAATCGGGGGCCTAAGTATATAAAAGATTTTTGTCCAATAGTTTTTTGAGTATTGGGAACTCGAAATTTATTTTTTTCTTTAGCTCTTGTTGAATGCAAATGGGAGATGACTTCGAATTTTTTTTATTTTTAAATATGTATATTAGTGTTTTCAGAAAGAATGTTTGTCGGAGGTCTAACACAGATATATCCCGGAATACTTGTTCAGAAGGGTAGGTTTTTTCTTTTCTGAGTATTATTTTCAAAAAGTATTTCTGAAGTATTTGTAGTTTTTCCAGGTATACATCTGAAGTCCCCCCCCAAGCAAGCATACCGTAAGACAATCTAGACTCAATGAGCGCATAATACAACATTTTGAGATGTAGTAGATCTAGAATTTTTGTTAAATATTTGAAACGTCCTAAAAGTGATCTAAGAGTTTTAGTGACATTTTCTACATGATGATCCCACCTCAACTGACAGTCAAGAGTTACTCCGAGGTATTTAATATTATTCGTGAATTTAATTTTAATGGATTTGCTGGCGTCACTGTTTGGAATTTCTAATTCACGGTAATTCGGAAGACTATTTTTGTAGCTACAGATTGGAAGAAACATGGTTTTCTCGAAATTAATAGTAAGCAGGTTGAAGTTGAACCACTCAATTACAGTTGCCATGTCAAGTTCAATTTTCAGTTTTAGATCACTCCATGTTTCCGCAGTATATAATAAAACAGTGTCATCCGCAAAACTATGTATAACTCCAGCTGTGTTTATCTTGAATAAGTTATTCATATATATAATGAAGAGCAACGGCCCCAAAACTGTGCCTTGGGGTACTCCACATTTAACTATTTTTTCTGAGCTAATATAATTGTCAATTTTCACACGCTGTGTACGATTATGCAGATAGGAATGAAATAATTTCAATGCTGTTCCTCGTATTCCGGAGTCCTCCAAGACGTTCAACAACTGTTCAAACAACCGTATCAAACGCCCTAGCAAGATTCAGGAAAACCCCAATTGCAGGCTTCGAAACTTCAATAGCATTATATAACTTCATGATTAATGAAGATACAGCATCCTCGGTAGATCTTCCTGTTTGAAAGCCAAATTGTTGCGGCGATAATATCTTGTAACTATTCAGAAAGGATTCAAGTCTGATTTTAATCACTTTTTCAAATAATTTGGAAAAATTAGTAATCAAGGATATTGGTCTATAGTTAGATGGTAAATATATATCTCCTTTTTTGTAAAGAGGCTTTATGATACTTTCTTTGAATTGACTTGGAAATATACCATTAGACATCAGTTTATTGATAAGAAAACACAACGGCGACGCTATCTCCTCACAAATCTCCTTCAATGTTTCACTCTTAATTTCATCTATTCCCGGAGCCTTGTTATTTTCAAGTGATTTAATAATTTGAATTATTTCATTTTCATCAGTGGGATTCAAAAATATAGATTTATCATTGAGGAAGGTTTTGCTGGGACAAACCTCGGGTTTCTGAATCTTTTTCGCCAGTTCAGGACCTACACTTGAAAAAAAATTGTTCAAAGTTCCAGCAATTTCTAATTTTTTATCCGATTTACTACCGTTCATCAATCTGATTTCTTTTATTTCTTTATGAGAAGTACTGCAATTGGTAATTGAATTTATTGTTTTCCAAAGTTGTTTAGAGTTGTTTTTATTTCTTTCAATTTGTTGTTTGTGGAATGCTAGTTTTGTTTTTTTAATTAATCTATTTAATGTATTTCTGTAATTTATGAACTCTTTTCTATTGCTTTCGTTCCCTTGATTTTTCTGATATTTTTTATATAACTTGTCCCTTTCTATAATTGACTTCATTAAACCATTAGTTATCCATTCCGCTTTTTTAATAATTTTTTTCTTCTGTTTTATAATTACTGTATGGTTCTGGATTGACTCATTAATTGTTTCAGTAAAATACGTCGCTGATTCCTGTGCATTACATATGTGGTAAAATGAAGACCAGTCAAATTCTTTCAGCTCAGCTTTGAGGTTTACAAAGTTAATGGTCTTTATAATGTTAGGTGTTGGTGATATCTCATTTCTCCTGAAAATATTCCAGTTGAAAATTGTTGCTCTATGATCAGTTACTAATGTATCATAAACATAGCTAGTACAATTATTCATTATATTCCCTGTATTCAGTTTCACAAAACAATGATCCAAGCATGTTGAAGAAATACCTTGAATACGAGTATAAGTGTTAATGACAGATGTGAAATTGAATTCACACATAACATTCAAATAGTCATTAACCAACCTTGTTTTTGAAAGGAGATTTATGTTGATGTCCCCGACAATAATATGAACATCGCTGTTATCAGTATTTTTCTCTAGAAAATTGTATAATTCAATTATGTAATCATTGTCATTGGTAGAAGGAGATCTGTAAAGGGCAGTTACTTTTATTTTTTTATCATCCTTGTTCATTTGCATATTTATTGCTTAACAGTTATTGATCTGAACTATTTCATAAGTGTAATTTAGGTAATTCCTCACGTAAATTACTGTTCCATCACATTTATTCACTTCTCTAAAATTAAAGATCAGCTCATACCCATCTAAGATACAAAGATTAGGATCGAAATCGTTCCTAGTTTCAGTAAGCACAATACAATCGAAAGGTTCGCTAAAAGAATTCAGAGTAACAATTAGATTATCCAAATTTTTTGATATACTTCTAATATTTTGGTGAAATATTTTAAATGCATTTTTATGTTCAATGCTACATTGATTAAGACTTCAGTAGGAAACTCGTCATAATTATAGTCTCTTATGAAAGGATCCATTTGTTAATCAAAACAGATACTTATTTATGAACACAACTTATACAAAACTTCAAATTATATTATAGTAGAATGCAAACTATAATCTACCTCAATTTTTGCTGTTACTATTTAGTCTGGTAATTCTCTTAGTGTGGGCAGTTTTCAGATCTCTCTTTTTCTTGGTATCCGCACTATCCTTGAGGTTTCTTTCTTCCTTACTATCTTTTGCCTTTTTATTTTCTTCGGTTATGTCCTCTTCGCTTATGTCCTCTTCACTTCTGTCCTCTTCTTCTCCTAGATTTTCTATTGTGTAGGGCACACCATCAATCACTAATGTTTTTCTCCTTATAAAAGCTACTTTGCCATTGTCTCTAGCCTTCTTCAGGTGGAATCTCAATTTCTTTAATTCAGCATAGTCTTCAGGCGTGTAGTCTTCTGAGACAAAAATCTCGGTTCCTTTGAACTTACTTGCCTTCGCTAATATTTCAGATTTGGATTTATATCTAAGCAGTTCTACCAGGAGAGGGCGTGTCGTTTCATTGTCTTTTTTTTGCCAATACGGTAGATATCTCTCAGCTCATTGATGTTTAGTTTTAAACTCAGATTCTTCTCCAATACGCTCGTGAGAGTATTTATATCTTCAATATCATTCTCACTTTCTCTTATGCCATAGAACACTAGATTGAATTTTTTTGATTTACGTTCAATATTTATTAGTCTTTCTTTTAGTGTTTTGTTTTCTTCTTGGAGAAATGAATTTTCGTTTTTCACACCCTGAAGTTCTTCTAGGATCTCAGTTCGTATTGAGCGTACCTCTTTCTTAAGTTCTTCAACTGCTTTTTCAGTTTTTAGTTTCGTATCCTTTAGGAACTCATATATTTGGTTGTTACTAATCTGCTTATCCATTCCCTCTGATATATCGCCTTTAATTTACTATCACTCAGAGTTGGTCACTTAGCTACTCCCACGTTTAAAGGAGGTCGATTCTTATCTTGGTTTTTTACCAGCAAGACTCGATTTTGAGAAGTGTTTTTATTAACTGTTGGTTGCAATTAACAATTATGATATTGTTATTGCATAGAAATGGGCAATTAACAAACAGAATCAATTAAACCGACGCACTCCTGGGCATTTTCCCTTCACTTTGGTATAAAATCTATTCTAAACACTGGTATGAGACCTAACTCACTTATGGTTTGAGAGAATGTTTATTACACTAAAACACAATTAACATATCCTTGAATCAAATTTCACAAGAAATTTCATGATGAGAAACTTTGGAGATCTGTCATGTCACAGGAGAGCAAGGTTGCCAAGTTGTATTTCTATTTTCACTGGTAAACCATAGAACTTGAGTAACTATAAGTACAATATATTTTTATGTGGCCAATCAGGCACTGCGATAGCGCGCCAGCGCCGTCGCAGGAACCATCTCCCTCGAGTTACCTGCATTTTGAATTATTTACGTTTGATTGATCTAGGTGTAATTGATCTACGTTTGGGGTGGATCCCGGCGAGAGTTATGTTTTTAACCAGGCACTGCGATGGCGCGCCAGCGCCGTCGCAGGAACCATCTCCCTCGAGTTACCTGCATTTTGAATTATCTATGTTTGATTGATCTATCGCGCCATCGCAGGAATCGTGTGCATCGAATTATTTGGATTCGTTGAATGATTGTGTCTCGAACTTTGAAATGAATCATATCTCCTATTCACTCGGAAACGCTGCTTCTTATAGTGACAATAAACTGGTCATTTGACAATTCAATTATTGCACTCCATATTGGGTTGAAAATATACGATATTAAATTATGAAAATGGGCATTTTCACAGCTTTCCATCATGAAATTTCTCGTGGAAATCGATTTAGGACATGTTAATGATATTTTAGTCTATTCAAAATTTGTCCTACTAATTACGTAAGTACAATATCAATCAAATTCTTAGGTCTTACCGTGATCGATTTTCAGAAACTTTCCTAAAATGAAGTATGTCAGAGGTGTTTCCGCGGAAAAATTCACATCACTGGGTGTTTGTATTAGTGTTCCGAAGCTTCTGTGGAAATTTCATCAAAATCGGAGTTGCTTACCTACACTGTAGGTTTTCCGTATCTCCATTCACGTAACCCAAGTGGTTATTCTTGATGAGAATTGCTTCAATTTGCAACTTCCAAGTATCGTAATTTTCTTTGCCCAATTTTTATACTCGCATCAGTGCTGCTGTCATTACTAATATAAATTATTGATTTTTGTATTACTGAGAGTAGCCTGGGCCCATAACCTGTCGGTTATTTATCCAGAAAATGGGAAATTACACTTGAAATAACTTGGGATGAAGTTTTTATTTTTGACAATTTCAGAACTGACTTTTCATCTTTCCTTTTTTTTTTAAACAAAAACAGTAACCTAAGCATCAAGAGCCACAGGATGATATTGGTTCAGCACGGTGAAATATATCCAACAGGATTATTCCTGGTGCTTTCTGGATTATTACAGGTCTCACGTATCATTCAGGGTCTCCTGGATTATTTCGGGTTTTCCGGATTAATCCAGGTCTACCGGATTATATCGGGTCTCCCAGTTTATTAGGATCTGCCTTATTAATACGGGTTTCTCGGATTATTCTGGGTCTCTCATTTATTCCAGGTCTCTCGGGTTATCTCAGGTCTTCTGGATTATTCCGGGTCTCACGGATTATTTCGGGTTTCCTGGATTATTCCGGGTCTCCTGGATTACTTTGGGTCTCTCGGATTATTACGGATCTCCCGGATCATTCCAGGTCTCTCATATTATTTTGGGTCTCCCGGATTATTTTGGGTCTCCCGGATTATTTCGAGTCTCCCGGATTATTTCGGGTTTCCTGGATTATTCCGGGTCTCCTGGATCACTTTGGAACTCTGAGATTATTCTGGGTCTCCAATATTATTTCGGGTCTCCCGGAATATTCCAGGTCTCTCGGATTATTACGGATCTCCTGGATTATTTCGAGTCTCACAGATTATCCTGGGTCTCCCGGATTATTTTGGTTCTCTGGGATTATTCCGGGTCTCCTGTATCATTTCAGGTCTCCCGGAATATTTGAGGACTCCCGGATCATTCCGGGTCCCCTGGATTATTCCTGGTGCTTCCTGGATTATTCCAAGTCTCACGGATCATTCCAATTCTCACGGATCATTCCAGGTCTCCCGAATTATTATGGGTCTCTCGGATTATTACGGGTCTCCCGGATCATTCCAGGTCTCACGGATCATTCCAGGTCTCTCATATTATTTTGGGTCTCCCGGATTATTTCGAGTCTCCCGGATAATTTCGAGTCTCCAGGATTATTCCGGGCCTCCCAGACTATTCTGGATTTTTCGGATCATTTCAGGATTCCTGGATTATTGGGGTACCCCGGATTATTATGGGTTTCCTGGATCATTCTGGGTCTCACTGATTATTTCGGGTCCACAGGATTATTTTGAGTCTCTGAAATATTTCCGGGTCTCCTGGATTATTCGGGGTTTCCTGGATGATCCTGGATCCCCCGGATTATTCTGGGTCTCTCGGATTATTTTGGGTCTCTGGGATTAGTTCTGGTCTCCTGGATTATTCTGGGTCTGCCAGATAATTTCATGTCCCCTGGATTATTCCGGGTCCCCTGGATTATTCCGGATCTCCCGGATTGTTTCGGATCTTCCGGATTTTTCCAGATCCCTCGGATTATTTCGGGTCTTCCAGAATATTCCGGGTCTCTGGGATTGATTCGAGTCTCCTGGATCATTCCCAGTCTTCCGGAATATTCTGGGTCTCCTGGATCATACAAGATCCTTCGTGGATTATCCAATGTCTCACGGATTATCTTGGGTCTCCTGGATTATTTCGGGCCTCACGGATCATTTCAGGTTTCCTGGATTATTCCGGGTCTCCTGGATAACTTTGGGTCTCTGGGATTATTCTGGTCCCCAATATAATTTCGGATCTCCCGGAATATTCCAGGTCTCTCGGATTATTACGTATCTCCTGGATTATTCCGAGTCTCACGGATTATCCTGGGTCTCCCGGATCATTTTGGTTCTCTGGGATTATTTCGGGTCTCCTGTATCATTTCAGGTCTTCCGGAATATTTAAGGTCTCTCGGATCATTCCGGGTCTCCCAGATTATTCCTGATCCTTCTCGGATCATTCCGGATCTCCCGGATGGGTCATCTGGATTAATATGGCTCTCCTGGATCATTCCGGGTCTCCTGGATTATTCCTGGTGCTTCCCGGATCATTCCAGGTCTCCCTGATTATCCCGCGTCAAACTAGATATCCCGGGTCTCACGGATCAACCTGGGTCCCCTGGATTATTCTGGGTCTCACGGATTATTTCGGGTCTCTCGGATTATTTCGAGTCTCTGTAATCACTCCAGGTTTCCTGGATTGTTCGGGGTTTCCTGGATTATTTTGAGTCTCTGGGATTATTTCGGATCCCCCGGATTATTCCGGGTCTCACGAATTATTCTGGGTCTCCCGGATCATTCAAGGTCCTTCCCGGATTATTCCAGGTCTCACGGATTATTCTGGGTCTCCTGGATTATTTCGGATCTCACGGATTATTCCTGGTTTCCTGGATTATTCCGGTTCTCCTGGATTATTCCGGACCTCTCGGATAATTCCGGGTCTCACGAATTATTCTGGGTCTCCAGGATTATTTTGGGTCTCTGGGATTATTCCAGGTCTCCTGTATCATTTCGGATCTCCTCGAATATTCCAGGTCTCCCGGATTATTTCAGATCTCCCGGATTATTCTGGGTCTCACGAAATATTCTGGATCTCCTGGATCATCACGAGTCTCCTTGATTATTCCTAGTCTCCTGGATTATTATTGGTGCTTTCAGGATTATTCCAAGTCTCCCGGATTATTCTGGGTCCCCCCGATTATTTCGGGTCTCTCGGATCATTTTCAGTCTCTGGGATTATTTCGGGTCGTCTGGATTATTCCGAGTGTCCCGGAATATTCTGAGTCTCCCGGATCATTCAAGGTCCTTCGTGGATTATTCCATGTCTCACGGATTATTATGGGTCTCCTGGATTATTTCGGGTCTCCCGGATTATTCCGGGTCTCTCAGATCATTCCTGATCCTTCCTGAATTATTCCGGGTCTCCTAGATGGGTCCCCTGGATTATTAGGACTCTCCTGGATTGTTTCGAGTCTCCCGGATTATTCCTAGTCTCACGGATCATTCCAGATCTCCCGAATGATTCTGGATCTCTCGGATTATTACGGGTCTCCCGGATCATTCCAGGTCTCACGGATTATTCCAGGTCTCCCATATTATTTTGGATCTCCCAGATTATTTCGGATCTTCTGGATTATTCCGGGCCTCCCAGACTATTCTGGATCTTTCGGATCATTTCAGGATTCCTGGATTATTGGGGTCCCCCGGGTTATTATGGGTCTCCTGGATCATTCTGGGTCTCACTGATTATTTCGGGTCTCCAGGATTATTTTGAGTCTCTGAAATATTTCCGGGTCTCCTGGATTATTCGGGGTTTCCTGGATGATCCTGGGTCTCTCGGATTATTTTGGGTCTCTGGGATTATTTCTGGTCTCCTGGATTTTTCCAGGTCCCTCGGATTATTTCGGGTCTTCTAGAATATTCCGGGTCTCTGGAATCGATTCGAGTCTCCTGGATCATTCCGAGTCTTCCAGAATATTCTGGGTCTCCCGGATCATTCAAGATCCTCCGTGGATTATTCCATGTCTCACGAATTATCTTGGGTCTCCTTGATTATTTCGGGTCTCCCGGATTATTTCGGGTTCCCTGGACTATTCCGGGTCTCCTGGATAACTTTGGGTCTCTGGGATTATTCCGAGTCCCCAATATCATTTCGGATCTCCCGTAATATTCCAGGTCTCTCGGATTATTACGGATCTCCTGGATTATTCCGAGTCTCACGAATTATTCTGGGTCTCCCGGATTATTTTGGTTCTCTGGGATTATTCCGGGTCTCCTGTATCATTTCAGGTCTTCCGGAATATTTGAGGTATCTCCGATCATTCCGGGTCTCCCAGATCATTCCTGATCCTTCTCGGATCATTCCGGATCTCCCGGATGGGTCATCTGGATTAAAATGGCTCTCCTGGATCATTCCGGGTCTCTTGGATTATTCCTGGTGCTTCCGGATCATTCCAGGTCTCCCGGATTATCCCGGGTCAAACGAGATATCCCGGGTCTCACGGATTAACCTGGGTCCCCTTGATTATTCCGGGTCTCACGGATTATTTCGAGTCTCTGTAATCACACCAGGTCTCCTGGATTGTTCGGGGTGTCCTGGATTATTTTGAGTCTCTGGAAATATTTCGGATCCCCCGGATTATTCCGGGTCTCACGAATTATTCTGGGTCTCCCGGATAATTCGAGGTCCTTCCCGGATTATTCCAGGTCTCACGGATTATTCTGGGTCTCCTGGATTATTTCGGTTGTCACGGATTATTCCGGGTTTCCTGGATTATTCCGGGTCTCCTGGATCATTCCGGACCTCTCGGATAATTCCGGGTCTCACGAATTATCTTGGGTCTCCCGGATTATTTTGGGTCTCTGGGATTATTCCAGGTCTCCTGTATCATATCGGATCTCCTCGAATATTCCAGGTCTCCTTGATTATTTCAGATCTCCCGGATTATTCTGGGTCTCACGGAATATTCTGGATCTCCTGGATCAATACGAGTCTCCTTGATTATTATTGGTGCTTTCAGGATTATTCCGGGTCTCCCGGATTATTATGGGTCCCCCGATTATTCCGGGTCTCTCTGATTATTTTGAGTCTCTGGGATTATTTTGGGTCTCCTGGATTATTCCAGGTCTCCCAGATTATTTCATGTCCCTTGGATTATTCCGGGTCTCCTGGATTATTCCGGATCTCTAGGATTATTTCGTATCTCCCGGATTTTTCCAGGTCCCTCGCGTTATTCCGGGTCTTCTAGAATATTTCGGCGCTCTGAGATTATTTCAGGTCTGCTGGATTATTCCGAGTCTCCCGGAATATTCTGGGTCTCCCGGATCAATCAAGGTCCTTCGTGGATTATTCCATGTCTCACGGATTATCATGGGTGTCCTGGATTATTATGGGTCTCCTGGATTATTGCGGGTCTCACGGATTATTCCGGGTCTACCAGATCATTCCTGATCCTTCCTGGATTATTCCGGGTCTCCCAGATGGTCCCCTGGATTATTATGACTCTCCTGGATTGTTTCGAGTCTCCCGGATTATTCCAAGTCTCACGGATCATTCCGGATCTCTCGAATGATTCTGGATCTCTCGGATTATTACGGGTCTCCCGGATCATTCCAGGTCTCACGGATTATTCCAGGTCTCCCATATTATTTTGGATCTCTGAGATTATTCCGGGTCTCCTGTATCATTTCAGGTGTTCCGGAATATTTGAGGTCTCTCCGATCATTCCGAGTCTCCCAGATTATTCCTGATCCTTCTCGGATCATTCCGGATCTCCCGGATGGGTCATCTGGATTAAAATGGCTCTCCTGGATCATTCCGAGTCTCACGGATTATTTCGGGTCTCTCGGATTATTTCGAGTCTCTGTAATCACTCCAGGTCTCCTGGATTGTTCGGGGTTTCCTGGAGTATTTCGAGTCTCTGGGAATATTTCGGATCCCCCGGATTATTCCGGGTCTCACGAATTATTCTGGGTCTCCCGGATAATTCGAGGTCCTTCCCGGATTATTCAAGGTCTCACGGATTATTCTGGGTCTCCTGGATTATTTCGGTTTTCACGGATTATTCCGGGTTTCCTGGATTATTCCGGGTCTTCTGGATCATTCCGGACCTCTCGGATAACTCCGGGTCTCACGAATTATTCTGGGTCTCCCGGATTATTTTTGGTCTCTGGGATTATTCCAGGTCTCCTGTATCATTTCGGAACTCCTTGAATATTCCAGGTCTCCCGGATTATTTCAGATCTCCCGGATAATTCTGGGTCTCACGGAATATTCTGGATCTCCTGGATCATTACGAGTCTCCTTGATCATTCCTAGTCTCCTGGATTATTATTGGTGCTTCCAGGATTATTCCGGGTCTCCCGGATTATTCTGGGTCCCCCCGATCATTCCGGGTGTCTCGGATTATTTTGAGTCTCTGGAATTATTTTGGGTCTCCTGGATTATTCCAGGTCCCCCAGATTATTTCATGTCCCCTGGATTATTCCGGGTCCCCTGGATTATTCCGGATCTCCAGGATTATTTCGTATCTCCCGGATTTCTCCAGGTCCCCCGCATTATTTCGGGTCTCCTAGAATTGCCCGGTTCTCTGGGATTATTTCGGGTCTTCTGGATTATTCCGAGTCTCCCGGAATATTCTGGGTCTCCCGGAATATTCTGGGTCTCCCGGATCATTCAAGGTCCTTCGTGGATTATTCCATGTCTCACGGATTATAATGGGTCTCCTGGATTATTATGGGTCTCCTGGATTATTTCGGGTCTGCCGGATTATTCCGGGTCTCTCAGATCATTCCTGATCCTTCCTGAATTGTTCCGGGTCTCCTAGATTGGTCCCCTGGATTATTAGGACTCTCCTGGATCGTTTCGAGTCTCCCGGATTATTCCTAGTCTCACGGATCATTCCGGATCTCCCGAATGATTTTGGATCTCTCGGATTATTACGGGCCTCCCAGACTATTCTGGATCTCTCGGATCATTTCAGGATTCCTGGATTATTGGGGTCCCCTGGATTATTATGGGTCTCCTGGATCATTCTGGGTCTCACTGATTATTTCGGGTCTCCAGGATTATTTTGAGTCTCTGAAATATTTCCGGGTCTCCTGGATTATTCGGGGTTTCCTAGATGATCCTGGGTCCCCTGGATTATTCAGGGTCTCTCGGATTATTTTGGGTCTCTGGGATTATTTCTGGTCTCCTTGATTATTCCGGGTCTGCCAGATCATTTAATGTTCCCTGGATTATTCCGCGTCCCCTGGATTATTCCGGATCTCCCGGATTGTTTCGGATCTCCCGGATTTTTCCAGGTCCCTCGGATTATTTCGGGTCTTCTAGAATATTCCGGGTCTCTGGGATCGATTCGAGTCTCCTAGATCATTCCGAGTCTTCCAGAATATTCTGGGTCTCCTGGATCATTCAGGATCCTCCGTGGATTATTCCATGTCTCACGAATTATCTTGGGTCTCCTGGATTATTTCGGGTCTCCCGGATTATTTCGGGTTCCCTGGACTATTCCGGGTCTCCTGGATAACTTTGGGTCTCTGGGATTATTCCGGGTCCCCAATATCATTTCGGATCTCCCGGATTATTATGGGTCCCCCGATTATTCCGGGTCTCTCTGATTATTTTGAGTCTCTGGGATTATTTTGGGTCTCCTGGATTATTCCAGGTATCCCAGATTATTTCATGTCCCTTGGATTATTCCGGGTCTCCTGGATTATTCCGGATCTCTAGGATTATTTCGTATCTCCCGGATTTTTCCAGGTCCCTCGCGTTATTCCGGGTCTTCTAGAATATTTCGGCGCTCTGAGATTATTTCAGGTCTGCTGGATTATTTCGAGTCTCCCGGAATATTCTGGGTCTCCCGGATCAATCAAGGTCCTTCGTGGATTATTCCATGTCTCACGGATTATCATGGGTGTCCTGGATTATTATGGGTCTCCTGGATTATTGCGGGTCTTCCGGATTATTCCGGGTCTCCCAGATCATTCCTGATCCTTCCTGGATCATTCTGGGTCTCCCAGATGGGTCCCCTGGATTATTATGTCTCTCCTGGATTGTTTCGAGTCTCCCGGATTATTCCAAGTCTCACGGATCATTCCGGATCTCCCGAATGATTCTGGATCTCTCGGATTATTACGGGTCCCCCGGATCATTTCAGGTCTCACGGATTATTCCAGGTCTCCCATATTATTTTGGATCTATGGGATTATTCCGGGTCTCCTGTATCATTTCAGGTCTTCCGGAATATTTGAGGTCTCTCCGATCATTCCGGGTCTCCCAGATTATTCCTGATCCTTCTCGGATCATTCCGGATCTTCCGGATGGGTCATCTGGATTAAAATGGCTCTCCTGGATCATTCCGGGTCTCCTGGATTATTCCTGGTGCTATCCGGATCATTCCAGGTCTCCCGGATTATCCCGGGTCAAACGAGATATCCCGGGTCTCACGGATTAACCTGGGTCCCCTGGATTATTCCGAGTCTCACGGATTATTCGGGTCTCTCGGATTATTTCGAGTCTCTGTAATCACTCCAGGTTTCCTGGATTGTTCGGGGTTTCCTGGATTATTTCGAGTCTCTGGGAATATTTCGGATCCCCCGGATTATTCCGAGTCTCACGAATTATTCTGGGTCTCCCGGATAATTCGAGGTCCTTCCCGGATTATTCCAGGTCTCACGGATTATTCTGGGTCTCCTGGATTATTTCGGTTCTCACGGATTATTCCGGGTTTCCTGGATTATTCCGGGTCTCCCGGATCATTCCGGACCTCTCGGATAATTCCGTGTCTCACGAATTATTCTGGATCTCCCGGATTATTTTGGGTCCCAGGGGATTATTCCAGGTCTCCTGTATCATTTCGGATCTCCAGGATTATTCCAGGTCTCCCAGATTATTTCATGTCCCCTGGATTATTCCGGGTCCCCAGGATTATTCCGGATCTCTAGGATTATTTCGTATCTCCCGGATTTTTCCAGGTCCCTCGCATTATTTCGGGTCTTCTAGAATATCCCGGCGCTCTGAGATTATTTCAGGTCTTCTGGATTATTCCGAGTCTCCCGGTATATTCTGGGTCTCCCGGATCATTCAAGGTCCTTCGTGGATCATTCCATGTCTCACGGATTATCATGGGTGGCCTGGATTATTATGGGTCTCCTGGATTATTCCGGGTCTCCCAGATGGGTCCCCTGGATTATTATGACTCTCCTGGATTGTTTCGAGTCTCCCGGATTATTCCAAGTCTCACGGATCATTCCGGATCTCCCGAATGATTCTGGATCTGTCGGATTATTACGGGTCTGCCGGATCATTCCAGGTCTCACGGATTATTCCAGGTCTCCCATATTATTTTGGATCTCCCAGACTATTTCGGGTCTCATGGATTATTTCGGTTCTCCCAGTTTATTCTGGATCTTCCGGATTCTTTCTGGTCTACTGGATTATTAGGGTCCCCCAGATTATTATGGGTCTCCTGGATTATTCCGAGTCTCTCGGATAACTCATAGTCTCCTGGATTATTCCTAGTCTCCTGGATTATTCCTGGTGCTTTCCGGATCATTCCAGGTCTCCCGGATAATCCCGGGTCTAACGGATTATCCTGGGTCCCCTGAATTATCCCAGGTCTCGCGGATTATTTTGGGTCTCCCGAATTATTTTGGGTCTCTGGAATTATTCCAGGTCTTCTGGATCATTCCGCGTTTCCCGGAATATTCCGTATCTCCAGGATTATTCCGGATCCCCTGATACATTCCAGGTCTCCCAGATCATTCCTGATCCTTTCCGGATTATTCCAGGTCTCCTGGATGGGTCCCCTGTATAACGGGTCTCCCGGATCATTCCAGGTGTCACGGATTATTCCAGGTCTCTTATATTATTTTGGGTCTACCGGATTATTTCGGGTCTACCGGATTATTTCGGGTCTCCTGGATTATTCCAGGCCACCCAGATTATTCCGGATCTTTCGGATTATTCCGAGATTCCTGGAATTTTGGGGTCCCCCGGATTATTATGGGTCGCCTGGCCTATTCCGGGTCTCTCGGATAACTCTTGGTCTCTCGGATTATTTCGGGTCTGTTGGATTATTTCGGGTCCTCTGGATCATTCCAAGTCTCTTGGATCATAACGGGTCTCCTGGATTATTCCGGATCCTTCCTGGATTGATCCTGGTCTACTGGAATATTATGGGTCCCCTCCATTATTCCAGGTTTCCCGGATTATTTTGGGTCTCTGGGATTATTTCGGATCTCCCGGATTATTCCGGGCCTCTCAGATTATTTCGGATCTTTCGGATTATTCCAGGATTCCTTGATAATTGGGGTCTCTCGGATTATTATGGGTTTCCTGGCCTATTCCAGGTCTCCCGGATAACCCTTGGTCTCTCGGATTATTTCGGGTCTGTTGGATTAATTCGGGTCTTCTGGATTATTTCGGGTCTCTAGGATTTTTACGGGTCTCCTGGATTATTCCGGATCCTTTCCGGATTGATCCTGGTCTCCTGGATAATTATGGGTCTCCTGGATTATTCCGGGTCTCCTGGATGAGTCCTCTGGATTATTATGGCTCTCCTGGATTATTCAGGGTCTCCCAGATCATTCCAAGTCTCACGAATCATTCCGGATCTCCCGAATCATTCTGGGTCTCTCGGATTATTACGGGTCTCCCAGATCATTTCAGGTCTCACGGATTATTCCAGGTCTCCCATATTATTTTGGGTCTTCCAGATCTTCCGGATCCTTTCAGGTCTACTGGATTATTAGGGTCCCTCGGATTATTATGGGTCTCCTGTATTATTCCGAGTCTCTCGAATAACTCTTGGTCTCTCGGATTATTCCGTGTCTCCCAGATTATTTTGTGTCTCTGGGATAATTCTGGGTCTCCAATATCATTTCGAGTATCCCGGAATATTCCAAGTCTCCCGGATTTTTCCGGGTCTCCCAGATCATTCCTGATCCTTTTCGGATTATTCCGGGTCTTTCGGATGGGTCCCCTGGATTATTATTGCTCTCCTGGTTCATTCCGAGTCTCCCAGATCATTCCAAGTCTCACGGATCATTCCGGATCTCCCGAATGATTCAGGGTCTCTCGGATTACTACGGGTCTCCCGGATCATTCCAGGTCTCACGGATTATTCCAGGTCTCCCATATCATTTTGGGTCTCCCGGATTATTTCGGGTCTCATGGATTATTTCGATTCTTCCAGATCATTCTGGATCTTCCGGATTATTTCGGGTCCACTGGATAACTCTTGGACTCTCGGATTATTTCAGGTCTCCTGGGTTTTTCCTAGTCTCCTGGATAATTCCTGGTGCTTCCCGGATCATTCCAGGTCTTCCGGATGATCACAGGTCTAACGAATTATCCTGGGTCCCCTGGATTATTCCAGGTCTCGCGGATTATTTCGGGTCTCCTGGATTCATTTGGGTCTCTGGAATTATTTCAGGTCTCTTGGATTATTCGGGGTTTCCTGGATTATTCCGGGTCTCCCCGAATATTCCAGGCCTCCTGGATTATTTCGGATCTCTAGGATTATTTCTTGTCTTCCGGATTATTCCGCGTTTCCCGGATTATTCTGTATCTCCAGGATTATTCCGGATTCCCTGAATTATTCCAGGTCTCCTGAAATAGTCCTGGTTCTTCCTGGATTATTCTGGGTCTCCCAGATCATTCCTGATCCTTCCCGGATTATCCCATGTCTCCCGGATGGGTCTCCCGGATTATAATGGTCACCCTGGATCATTCCGGCTCTCCTGGATTATTCTGAGTCTCCCGGATAATTCCAGGTCTCCCGAATTATTCGAGGTCTCTCGGATTATTACGGGTCTCCCGAATCATTCTTGAATCATTTCGGGTCTCCTGGATTATTCCGGGTCTCTTGGATTATTATGGGTCTCCTGGATTATTCCGGATCCTTTCCGGATCGATCCTGGTCTCCTGGATTATTATGGGTCCCCTGGATTATTCCAGGTTTCCTGGATTATTTTGGTTTTCTGGGATTATTTCGGATCTCCCGTTTTTTTTTGGGTCTCACGAAATATTCTGGGTCTCCCGAATCATTCAAGGTCCTTCCCGGATTATTCCAGGTCTCACGGATCATTCTGGGTCTCCTGGATCATTCTGGGTCTCCTGGATCATTCAAGGTCTTTCCCGGATTATTCCGGGTCTCACGGATTATTCTGGGTCTTCTGGATTATTTCGGGTATCCCGGATCATTCCGGGTTTCCTGGATTATTCCGGGGTTCCTTGATTATTCCGGATCTCTCGGATAATTTCAGGTCTCAAGGATTATTCTGGGTCTCCAGGATTGGGTATCTGGGATTATTCCGGGTCCCCCGTATCATTTCGGATATCCTGGAATATTCCAGGTCTCCCAGATTATTTTGGATCTCCCGGATTATTCTGGGTCTCACGGATTATTCTGGGTCTCCTGGATCATTACGAGTCTCCCTGATTATTCCTAGTCTCCTGGACCATTCCTGGTGCTTTCAGGATTATTCCGAGTCTCCCGGATTATCCTGGTTCATCCGGATTATTCCGGGTCTCTCGGATTATTCCAGGTCCCACGGATTATTCTGGGTCTCCTGGATTATTTCGGATCTCCCGAATTATTTCGGGGCTTTTATATTATTCTGGGTTTCCTGGATTATTCCGGAGCTCCTGGATTATTCCGGATCTCTCGGATAATTCCAGGTCTCACGGAATATTCTGGGTCTTCCGGATTGGGTCTCTGGGATTATTCCGGGTCTCCTGTATCATTTTGGATATCCTGGATTATTCCAGGTCTCCCAGATTATTTTGGATCTCCCGGATTATTCCGGGTTTACTGGATTATTCCTGATCTCTCGGATAATTCCAGGTCTCACGGATTATTCTGGGTCCCCCGGATTGGGTCTCTGGGATTATTCCGGTTCTCCTGTATCATTTCGGATATCCTGGAATATTCCAGGTCTCCCGGATTATTTTGGATCTCCCGGATTATTCTGGGTCTCACGGATTATTCTGGGTCTCCTGGATCATCACGAGTCTCCTTGATAATTCCTAGTCTCCTGGATCATTCCTGGTGCTTTCAGGAATATTCCGAGTCTCCCGGATTATCCTAGATCGCTCGGATTATTCCGGGTCTCTCGGATTATTTTGGGTCCCTAGAATTATTTTGGGTCTCCTGGATTATTCTGGGTCTCCCAGATTTTTTCTTTTTTCAAGTTTCGATTTTTCAACCAACTCCCCATAAAACGAAACTTGTGCGGGGCAAAGAAGGGCGGGCACCACAGTTTTTAGTGGAAATCGTACCACTTCGGGGGAACGGACATACTAGTAGGATTAATACCATGAATCCCACACTTAATGAAAATTGCGTTCGCCTCAGCGGATTCGAACCACTGATATATCCGCTATGGATTTTGGCTATTTAGGTATAGTGTACGCCTCAGACTAGTTGGCTACCACGGCCCCCAGATTATTTCATGTCCCCTGGATTATTCCGGGTCCCCTGGATTATTACGGATCTCCCGGATTAATTCGGATCTCCTGGATTTTTCCAGGTCCCTCGGATTATTTCGGGTCTTCTAGAATATTCCGGCTCTCTGGGATTATTTCGGGTCTCCTGGATTATTTCGGGTCTCCCGGATTATTTCGGGTCTCCTGGATGATTTTGTGTCTCTGGGATTATTCCGAGTCTTCCGGAATATTCTGGGTCTCCCGGATCATTCAAGGTCCTTCTTGGATTATTCCATGTCTCTCAGATTATTATGGGTCTCCTGGATTATCCCTGTTTATTTCGGATCTTTCGAATTATTCCGGGTCTCACGGATTATTTTGGGTCTTCCGGATCATTCAAGGTCCTTCCCGGATTATTCCGGGTCTCTTGGATCATTTTGGGTTTCTGGGATTATTTCGGGTCTCCTGGATCATTCCGGGTTTCCCGGAATATTTTGGGTCTTCCGGATCATCCAAGGTCCTTTCCGGATTATTCCGGGTCTCCCGGAATATTCCAGGTCTCCTGGTTGATTTCGGATCTCCCGGATTATTCCGGGTCTCACGAATTATTCTGGGTCTTCCAGATCATTCAAGGTCCTTCACGGATTATTCTGGGTTTCACGGATTATTTTGGGTCTCCTGGATCATTTCGGGTACTCCGGATTATTTCAGGTCCCCTGGATTATTCCGGATATCTCGGATTATTTCGGGTATCACGGATTATTCTGGGTCTCACGGATTATTCTGCGTCTCCCGGATCATTTCGAGTCTCCTGGATTATTCCTTGTCTCCTGGATTATTCCTGGTGCTTCCCGGATTATTCTGGGTCTCACGGATTATTCAGGGTCTCCTGTATCATTCCGGGTTCTCCGGATTATGATGATGATGATGATGAATATAATTTACAATATACAATAATAATACAATAAATACAATAGGAAAAATACAAAAATAGGCGATTAATATAGGTAAAATAAAAGAAAAATGTTTGTCAACTCAAGTACTAAATTTTCAACAGCGGAAACATAGGTATTGATGTTTCACTTAAGTTTTTGGAAAACTTGTCTGCGATACATCAATATCGAAGTTCTTGCCTATAATTCTAATTAGTAATAACAATATTATGATAGTATTTTTTCTCTTTTGTCCTTTTTTTTTCATCAAAAGTAGTGAATAAGTGAATTCTTAGTATACTACAAAAGACACACTTACTATAAATCTAAAAGTATAAAATCACTAAGAGTGTAAGTAATGTAAAATTTGTACAACGTAGAAAATTAAATGTATAGACATATAAAAATATTAATAGTTACAATATATTTACAAAATAATGCTATATATAGTTCATTTATTCTGGGTAGATAGTTTCTGTCAAATCGCCAGATTGAGCCGTGTTGCCACATGTATTTCACTTTTTCAGCGATGCTCCGAATTAACTCCGAATGTATAGTGCTGGGTATATAATCATATTTCATAAAAACCATTGAACCATTGTGAGACCAAACAATTTGGCATCGTTACCTTCACAACGATGCCAAATTGTTTGGAGCGAATCCTTACAATCGTTTGTTTACATTCGAATTGTGCTTTTCATGCGATTTTTGTGAATTTGTTCTTTTGAGAGCTTAATTTCATCATATTTTTATAAAAATGCCGAAAGGGTTGAGTGGAGATGCCCAACAAATGGTTGCAAGTTTGTTGGAATATTTTCAACGAGAAAAGGATAACGGAGGTCCCTTACTTCCTTTGAATTCTATCGGAAAGGTAAGTGAGGAATCCTATGGAATATTTATTTACCACGATGAGTTTATGATAATTCAATAGGTTATATAAAATATGATCATTACAGAGAGTGGCTGCTGCACTGAATATAAGTATTGCTACTGTGTGGAGAATATCAGCAAAATCAACAGAGGGTGAAGAATTGAACGGTCCCAGGACATCTAAAGAAAAGAAAAAACCAATTGTTGATATTGAAGAATCTCAGGAGTCCGAAATAAGAAATTGTATTTACGATATGTATAAGAACAGTGAGTATTCAGTGCCATTCACGTATAATTGAATAATGAACATTCCTAATTGCAGAGGAACACATAACATTAAAAACATTGAATGATAAGCTTGCTCAACGTTTTCTTTTCAATGGTTGCCTCTCATCTTTATGGAAGGTATTGAAAAACATTGGCTTCAGATTTAGAGGCAATTTGTGTTTCTTGATGAGACCTGGATCTTCCAGAATGGAACTATAGGACATTCCTGGCAAGATTCTAGTGTCAAAAGTGTGAAAAAAAATAAAGTAGGAGGTTCTAGGTATTTATAGTTTGTATTTGGGTTAGATGGTGTACTGGATTTGTGTTGTATATTAGATTCATTGTTCTGCATGCTGGTTGTTCAAATGGTTTCATTCCTGGAGCAGAATTAGTTTTTTCTTCTAAAACTGCTGATGAAGATTACCATGGAGAAATGAACCAGGATAACTTCCTCCACTGGTTCGAAACGCAATTGCTGCCAAACTTAGAAAATCCTTCCACAATAGTTATGGATAATGCTCCCTATCATAGCACAAACATTAACAAAGTTCCCACCTCAGCTTCTAACAAGGCAGCAATTCAAGAATGGCTCACTAATAATGATATTGCTTTTGATTATGGAATGTTGAAGCCACAGTTAGCTAATTTAGTAAAATTGTATGCCATATATTCAGAACTTATTTTAAATTTGTTTGTAATATATTCTATGATTCTCAGGAACAAACCAGCCCCTATTTATAAGGCAGATCTGATAGCTGAAAAATATGGACATCAAGTTCTTCGACTCCCACCTTATCATTGTATTTTTAATTCCATTGAGTTGATATGGGGCATCACCAAAAATTATTATAGAGACCATTTAGATCCAACTGGAAGTTCTGATATTGATTCAGATAGTGATATCAGATTATCTGTGTATTATTAGATAATCACATAATATTATAGAAGAGGAAAATGAATATTGTATTTTGGAATCAGTTATAGGCAGAACAAAAATTAGGTGAGTTGATATAAATCGACAATACCCAGGAATATCACATTATCACATATTTTATGTCCTATGAATATTTTTTGATTTCAGATGTTGGATTGGATTGGTTGGAGAATAAGAACAACCAATGCAAAATTATAGTACTTCCCAAAATTTGGTAAATCATCATAATTTTACTAAATTATCTCTTCGACTTATTATGTCATTAATTTTCTATTTTATATGTAGGTGATACATGAAGAATAAGAATATGAACTAATACGGAGAGAAGAGTCAGAATGTGAAAGTTGATGAAATTGTAGGAAATGAAGATTAAAAACATTTATATAGTATTCAATTCGAAATTATAACATAAAATAGATTAGCATAAGAAGGTAGAAGAGGAACAATTAGTTCTGTTTGGGGAATTTGGATTTTCATATTGCATGCTTGATGGAATATTTTTTCCAGGTCATATGAACAGCAAGGAATATGAGGTTCAGAAAAAGCATCAGCAGCCAGAAAGTCGAGGAAGAAAAATTTATCATTTGTCATTTATAAGAAAAATTGGTGAGATAATTATAATTTGTTTATTAGGTAAGGTATTGAACATTATATTATGTATTGAAAATTATAAATTATACATTTTATTCTTATGTAAATGGATGATATTGATGAGATTAATCAACAGGAGTCATACCTCAGAGAAGGCAGCATCATCATTTGGAGTAAAAAGAAGTCATCGAGAAGAAGAAGGGTTGGTTTCAATTATGATATTTTTCAACATAATATATGTCGAGTTGTTAGTTTTCAGTTCCAGAGGATACATAAGCAGCAGAAGACAAACATAATGAATTAAGATACATTTGAATTTCAATCTATATTGTAATTTTTGTTGAAATGTACTGATATATGAAGGTTACATGCGTTTTTGTGGGGTTTCCTCATGTATCATATGGAAACCTTCCGTATGAGCAGATGCACCACTATTTTTTCCCACAAATAAATCAATTTATAACTTCTGAATTATTTCTGAAACATACCTATTCAAATTGGCTGAAATAAAGAACCATCAAATGAGAATGAGAGTTTACAACAGATATAATGTTGAAAGATAAACATCACTTCATTGCCTATAGTTATTGTGTATTTCTTTTGACTATTCGATTCCTAGCATGAGAACAATCCAATTTTTTATTTGAACCATTCAACAGTTATCCACAATCGATAGTGATCCAAATATGATGAATATATTTTATCATTCGAAAACACTTTCAAAACAAACGGTCAACCTAACACATGCTTTTTATTCGGAGTATCGCTGAAAAAGTGAAAAACATCTGGCAACACGGCTCATCTGGCGATTTGACAGAAACTATCTACCCAGAATAAATGAACTATAGGGACGTAGAAGTATATGTGAAAATTGAGAGATTTATTTAGTAGAATTTGTTCATAGTAATGTTATATTTTCGTTTTTGAGCCATTTGATCACTGAAATCCTGAATTGCTCAAACACATATTCCGTTTTTATATTATCTGGAGCTAGATTGAATAATTTGGGTCCAACATATGTGATTGACCTCTATCCGATAGCTTTGTTCATTTTCGGTATATCTAGGTTACTTGCTTTCAGTCTAGTTTCTGGAATATAAATATTAATAATTGCTTAAAGTACAGATATCTCAAACTCATCAGATCACAATATTGGAATATTTGTGCAGATGGGAAACGAAAATTTAAATCATAGATAATTTTGAGAAATCTTTTTTGTAGTATCATAAGTGGTAGTAGAGTTGTACTATAGACTCCACCCCATCCTAAATTTCCATACATTAAGAGAGACTGAACCAACGAAAAATATATACTGCGCAAATCATTGATACTCAGTATATTTTTGAGTGTTCGAAAAACATACAAAAGGGCTCTGAGTCTTTTACAAAGATAGTCTTTATGTATTTTCCATTTAAGATTTTAATCAATGTGTATTCCGAAATATTTAACTGAACTGGATTTTTTCAGAGTTATGTTCTTATTTCTGCTGGTTAAATGAATATTGATGTTTTGTGCATTGGGAAAATCTTGACTGTTACTACAGAATGGAATGTAAGATGTTTTATCAATATTTATTGTCAACAAACTATCATCAAGCCAATTTACTATCGTGTTTGTATCGTTTCTTGTATGATATAATACTCTTCCCAAGTTTTTCCATCAATTATTAGCGCTGTATCATCAGCATATGAGATCAATTTTCCAGAAATATCAATGGATAACACATAATTCAAATATAATACAAACAGGATTGGCCTCAAAACTGTGGAACTCCGTATTTAATGTCTAATGGGTCGCTCAATACGCATCTACTTTAACCATTTGTACTCTTTTATTGGGGTAGTTTCTGATTAGATCATTTGCCAGACCTCTGATACCAAGATTATTCAATTTCGACAGTAATTCTTCATGACTAATGGTATCGAAAGCCTTGGCCAAATCGATAAATACTCCCAGGCATGGTCTTTTTTTATCTATATGTTCATATATTTGTGTGACTAAGTTAACTATGGCATCAGGGGTTGATCTTTCATTTCGAAAACCAAACTGAAAATCCGATATTATATGATGTCTCTCCGCGAAAGCCATCAAACGTTTTTTGAGGATTTTTTCGAATATTTTTGCCAGGTTGGGTATTATGCTTATTGGACGGTAATTGTTAACTTTGTTTCTTTCGCCCGACTTGAATACAGGTTTAACAATTGTTATTTTGAAGTTTGATGGGCATATGCCAGTGGCAAAAATAGCGTTTATCAAAATACATATAGGTTTCGCTATATGTTCGGCTAACGCTTTGATAACCTTCACAGCAATTCCATCATACCCAGGAAATAGTATCACCCACAGTATTCACATTTTGAGGTATTACCTTCTGTGCTTCTTGCCTGA
Source organism: Plagiodera versicolora (assembly GCA_037013635.1). Lineage (NCBI taxonomy): Eukaryota > Metazoa > Arthropoda > Insecta > Coleoptera > Chrysomelidae > Plagiodera > Plagiodera versicolora. The sequence continues at coordinate 392,008 of CM072991.1, read as the reverse complement.
TTTTTTGAGCCATTTTTTCACCCACAGTTGAGTAATGGTCAACAAATACATTAGCAATATCGAGTTTGTTAGTGATTATTGAATTATTTTCTGTTTTTATTTCTTTCAGTTCGATAGTTTGACTTTTCTTATGCTTTCCCAAAAATTCATTGACAGTAGACCATAAAGCTTTTGAGTTATTTTTATTCTCTAATACTATCATCTTGTAGTACTTGTATTTTTCATTTGTTATTATATTTGTGACTTTATTGCGCTGGGTTTTATATTTTTTTAACAGTTCCTCATCGTCAGGAATTTTTTTATGTTCCTTGAATAGTTTGTCCCTTGTGTTCATCCATATAATCATTTCTGGTGTGATCCATGGTTTTTTATTATGTAGGATTGGTGAATTTTTTTGACGTGTGACCTTATCCATTATTTTCTTTATTTTTGTTGTTAAAATTCCAGACATATTTTCAACTTCGGAATTATTTTGGCTGAAATCACTACTCCAGTCTTCCCTTCTTGCCAGTAATTCTAGCTTTTTTTAATCGACAGATTTCGTTGAGTGTTGGGTTTGTTCCGTTTTTTCTTGTGACGCAATAAAATTCATGATTATCGGATAATGATCTGTTATTTTTGACCCAAATATCATGGCCTTCACTTCATTATCCTGAACAAAATCATTTTTCATGAATATGTGATCAATACATGTCTTGGTTTGCCCTTCTATTCGTGTGGACTCATTTATGTATGATTTGAATCCAAATTGAGAAAGAACATCTAGATAATCTCCAACTATTTGGTTTGTTTCTCGTATGTTGATATTTATATCACCCACTAATATCTGAATATCCGATTTATGAAGTGTTTGCAAATAATTTTCAAGATCCTCTATAAATACGTTTTTATCAACACAATGTAGTCGATACACTGCTGTTATAGCTATGTGCTTTTTGTATGACAATATATTTGTTTCAACAACCCTTAGAATTCCTATTTTCTCAAAATTGATCTCGATTCTATGTTTTTCGTGTATATAAACGATAACCCCATCGTTTTGATTTACTGGGTTCCCACTATAAATGCTTTCGTATCCAGGTATATTAAAAAGGTTTTTATTTTTTATTTCCCAAGTTTCTGTCAGTACTATACAATCGAAATAGTCTTTGAATTCATTTAGAAATACCAATAATTCGCTGAAATGTTTTGCTATACTACTAATGTTGAAGTGAATCAATGAGAATTTATTATTGTAGGCATTGATATTCAAATGGCTCTCACATTCTTTTGTATTTGATGTTACTAATGTAAGTGGATCTTCAACAGTAACTTCGTTTATATATTGGTTCATATTTTTGAGGGCAGAAGTTTTTAGAATTTCAATAATTCCATGTTGTTCGTTATAGTCATGCTTATACACTAGAGTTACAGATAGGACACCCACGCACAAACCCAATATTACGACCTGCTAGTGGTGGTGGATCCAGTTCGGCTCCTAGTTACCTTTCTGGGAGGTTGATCTGGTTCTAATTAGCTTTTCTACTTTCTACTCTGCCGGTTTCTTGATAGGCTCTGCTGCTCTTGTGGATTTTGCTGTTGCAGTGTTATCTTCTTCCAGGATCAGACTTGGTTTCACAGTTTTTTCCGCAGGGGGTATATTATCATTTGTTATCGATGGGGTTCGTGGTGCACTTATTGAAATTTTTTCTTCTTCCGCATCCAACAGTTCATCCAACGTGTATCTTTTGTTGTCCAAGACAAGCTTTCCTCTTTGAATATATCACTTAGTGTATTTTCCAGATCTTCTTTTGTTTTGTTTGTTTTGTTGGATGTGGTAATAGGTATTTATATTCTTTCCGCTCACTAGGTGATAGATCTTCTGAAATTGCTATGCCGGTTCCTTTCAGTCTTCTGCAGCTTTTCAGGATGCTTTTATTCTTCAGATGCGATATCAATTCTATTTTTATTGGCGATGTCTCTTTTTTGCCGAGACTATAAAGATTGTTTATATCACTTGGCTTTAAGTCAATGCCTACCAAATGCTCGACTTCGCTGAGAATGAAGTTTATATCTAGATCTCCTTTCGATCTTTTTATTCTGAAAATGACGATCCCGTTTCTGGAGTTTATCGATTTTTTCTTTGAGAAAGGAGTTTTCTTGTTCGAGTTCCCTAACCTTCTGGCTCTGCTCTTCTATTTTCATGAGTAGCCTATTTTCGCCAATTTTCTCCAATCCGATCCTGTTCTTTGCTGGGTTTTTGCAGTTTGTACAGTGTCGTTTAACTTTGACTTTTCGGTTACGTTTTGGTCGGAACTTTCGTTGGTAGCTGGATGGATGGTGGTTATAAGCATCTGCACGAATCACCCATCCGATGTAATTATTCTAACTTTGAAGGTGTGCAGAATAATTGGATAGCGGTTTCTGTCAAACGTACACTTAGAGACAACCAGAAAATTGAGCAAGCAGTAAAGGATAGGAATTTGTTCAACCATTCTATGGATGCCCTCACCAAAATTTATTCAAGGAGTATACAAAATTATTTCGCTGTATATCTAAGTTATTTACCGCGACTCCTGACCTATTAGAGCTAGATTATCATCTAGATCATAGCAATACTTTTATTTTTTCGACATTTACAAATATTGGGTCGGAATATCTATCTACAATATCTGAGGTTTTGAAGTTCTTTTCGTCAAAAAAAAGGGCAGATTTTTCTAGATGAATTTAATTCTGACCATGCACCACTTACAATTTTCTTTCAATTTTCAAAAAAATATATTCAGCTTCAATATATTGAGTAGAGTTACTCAGTGAAATGTTTTTCCAAAGATGTCCTCGCAACAAATGATAAATAAGATTTTGGACGAAATAGTGATATTGAATCATGAATAGAATAGAATTAATGGACGTTTTTGATATAAAAATCATCAAACAAGTCAGAAAATGGTACACATGTTTTCTAAGTATAAATAAAAAAAACACATCACAGACAATAACAGTCGTCACAATTGAAGAGTAAGGTGTGATACATCTTTGAATAGACCATTCCAAGGTGACGTCATTGACAGGCGGCCATATTGCTTGTGGGGCACACAAATCAATAATCCTATTGAAAACAACGTAATCACAGGTCGAAATTAATTGCTTTTTCTTAAAAATACCAGCTTTTTGTGCAGTTGTTGGATGTTCTAAAAGAGGGGAAAGGGATAAACTTCGTTTTTTTTCGAATTCCTAGGGCTCACAAAGGAAAAGAGAATTTAGATGCATTATCACAAGAACGTCGTATGGCATGGATTCGAGCACTAAAACGTGGAGAGTTGAATGAAACGTTTGTAAACAATGCAAGAATATGTGAAAAACACTTTGTAACAGGTATGTAAGTTGTCTATTTAAAATAGGTAAACTAATAAGAGTAATTTTTTCTGTTGCTAATTCGTTTTTTTATATACACTGTGTCCGTAAAGTATGGAACAAATTCATTTTTAGCTAAACAGGTCATTTTAAGAAATAATCCTGAAACACGTCGATTTTCGATTTCAATTTACCGTATTTTAAAATAATAATGCAATATACATGGTGAATTACGTTCGAGTAATGACGTCACCGTCATTTTTTTTTTCAATGGAACACCCCCATTTTGTCTCAATATTCGGATTACTCAAGCTGAGCTGATTTCAAAAATGTATCACATGTTGATTCCAATTGGTACAGGGTGCACAAAAATACAATAGTTTTGTGTGTGGTCATAAAGTAATGCATAACATTCTTTATTAGGTAAATTAACAATATTATCAAAAATACTTATTATCTAGCGGCAATTGGTTCGAATGTAACACCCCGTAGTTTGCTACATGTTTAGAGTAATAAAAATGAGCTGTTTCCAAACATGTTGGGTACTTGTGGTCTAGCAGACAGAATATGAAATCAACATTGGAATCAACATGTGATACATTTTTGAAATCAGCTCAGCTAGAGTAATCCGAATATTGAGACAAAATGGGGGTGTTCCATTAAAAAAAATGACGGTGACGTCATTACTCGAACGTAATTCACCCTGTATATTACATTATTATTTTAAAATACGGTAAATTAAAATCGAAAATCGACGTGTTTCAGGGTTATTTCTTAAAATGACCTGTTTAGCTAAAAATGAATTTGTTCCATACTGTAGTGTATATTTAAATTTTAGTGGAGCCAGAACCTGTGGCTCTCCATTATATTGTTGATGCTTAGGTTACTGTTTTTGTTTGAAAAAAAAAGAAAAGATGTAAAAGTCAGTTCTGAAGTGGTCAAAAAATAAAAACTTCATCTCAAGTTATTTCAAGTGTAATTTCCCATTTTCTAGATAAATATCCGACAGGTTATGGGCCCAGGCTACTCTCAGTAATACAAAAATCAATAATTTATATTAGTAATGACAGCAGCACTGATGCAAATAGAAAAATTGAAGAACCAGATAATCCTAGTGCTCATAAGGCTCTGAGAGGAGAAAACGCAGAAGAATGGCGAGTGGCGATGAATGAAGAATTCCAAGCACTTGTCCGAAATAATGCAAGGACATTAGTTGAGAGACCTCAGAACAGAAGAATTATAGGTTGCAAATGGGTATTGCGCACAAAATACAAACCAAATGGTGAAATTGAGTGAAGGAAAGCTCGTCTAGTTGCCAAGGGTTATGCTCAACAACCTGGTGTTGACCATCATGAGACAACTTCCCCTGTAACTAGACAAAGATCAATTCGCATCATACTTACTATTTCCGTATAACTTGGTCTCACTTTATACCAAATGGACGTTGTAATGGCTTATATTAATGGCGATCTCGAAGATGAAATTTTCATGAGTAAAGCAGAAGGATTTGTGTCTCAAGGAGAAGAGGATAAAGTGTGTCTTCTAAAAAGTTCACTTTATGGATTAAAACAGTCAGGAAGGCAATGGTATAAGAAGCTCGACCAGTATCTCCAGTCCATTGGCCTTGGATGCAAATAAAAAAATTGGGCAAAGAAAATAACGATACTTGGAAGTTACAAATTGAAGCAATTCTCATCAAGAATGACCACTGGGGTTACGTGAATGGATTTACTCCCAAGCCAGAAGATGCAGCCGAAGCTATAATCTGGATAAAGAATGATCAGAAGGCAAGGGCTGATATTATTTTATCTATTCAAGCCTCAGAGTTATGTATTGTGAAGCACTGCACTACTTCCAGTAGAGTATGGAGAAAGATGCAACAAACCTATCAATCCGAAGGTCCCTCCGAAAGGCTACCTTGTTGAAACAACTTTTATTTACGAAAATGGTTGACAGTGAATCCATGGTAGATCACCTGAATACATTCTTCAATATTGTGGATAAATTGAAAGAAATGGGAATCAATGTTGCAGATGATCTTCTCTCCATTCTCTTGTTATACAGTATTCCAAGCAGTGGATTGTTCGAGGTTTCCTGGATTATTTTGGGTCTCTGGGATTATTTCGGGTCTCCTGGATCATTTCGGATCTCCCGGATTATTTCGGTTTTCCTGGATTATTCCGGGTCTCTAGGATTATTTCATGTCTTCCGGATTATTCCACGTTTCCTAGATTATTCTGTTTCTCCAGGATTATTCCGGATCCTTCGAATTATTCCAGGTCTCCCGGAATATTCCTGGTTCTTCCTGGATTATTCCGGGTCTCCCAGATCATTCATGATCCTCCCCGGATTATTCCAGGTCTCCCGGATGGGTCCCCTGGATTATAATGGCCCTCCTGGATTATTCCGGCTCTCCTGGATTATTCCAAGTCTGACGGATCATTCCAGGTCTCCCGAATTATTCTGGGTCTCTCGGATTATTACGGGTCTCCTGGATCATTCCAGATCTCACGGAATATTACAGGTCTCTCATATTATTTTGGGTCTTCCGGTCTATTTCGGGTCTACCGGATCATTTCGGGTCTTCTGGATTATTCCGGGCCTCCCAGATCATTCCGGATCTTTCGGATTATTTCGTGATTCATGGATTATTGGGGTCCCCCGGATTATTATGGGTCTCCTGGCTTATTCCGGGTCTCTCGGATAACTCTTGTTCTCTCGGATTATTTCGGGTCTCTTGGATTATTTCAGGTCTCCTGGATTATTCCGGGTCTCTTGGATTATTACGGGTCTCCTGGATTATTCCGGATCTTTCCCGGATTGATCCTGGTCTCCTGGATTATTATTGGTCCCCTGGATTATTCCAGGTTGCCCGGATTATTTTGGGTCGCTGAGATAATTCTGGATCTCTCGGATTATTTCGGATCTTCCGGATTATTTCGGTTTACCTGGATTATTCCAGGTCTCCTGGATTATTCCGTCTCTCCCAGATTTTTCCTGATCCTTCCCGGATTATTCCGAGTCTCCCGGATGGGTCCCTGGATTATTATGGCTCTCCTGGATCATTCCAGGTCTCCCGGATTTTTCCAAGTCTCACGGATCATTCCAGATCTCCCGAATTATTCTGGGTCTCTCGGATTATTACGGGTCTCTCGGATTATTCCAGGTCTCACGGATTATTCCAGGTCTCCCATATTATTAGGGGATTATTCTGAGTCTTTCGGATTATCCTGGGTCCCCCGGATTCTTACAGGTCCCTCGTATTATTTCGGGTCTTCTAGAAGTTTCCGACTCTCTGGGATTATTTCGGGTCTCCTGGATTATGCCGAGTCTCCCGGAATATTCTGGGTCTCCCGGATAATTCAAGGTCCTTCGTGGATTATTCCATGTCTCACGGAATATTATGGGTCTTCTGAATTATTTCGGATCTCCCGGATTATTTCGGGTTTCCTGGATTATTTCGGGTCTCCTGGATTATCTTGTGTCTCTGGGATTATTCCGGGTCTCCAATATCATTTCGACTCTCACGGAATACTCCAGGTCTCCCGGATTATTCCGTGTTTCCCAGATTATTCCTGATCCTTCCCGGATTATTCCGAGTCTCCCGGATGGGTCCCTGGATTATTATGGCTATCCTAGATTATTCCGGGTCTTCCGGATTCTTCCAAGTCTCACGGATCATTCCGGATCTCCCGAATTATTCTGGATCTCTGGAATTACTACGGGTCTCCCGGATCATTCCAGGTCTCCCATATTATTAGGGTCCCCCATATTATTCCGGGGCTCCTGGATTATTCCTAGTCTCCTGGATAATTCCTGGTGCTTTCCGGATCATTCCAGGTCTCCCGGATGATCCCGGGTATAACGAATTATCCTAAGTCCCCTGGATTATTCCAGGTCCCGCGGATTATTCGTGGGTCTCCCGGACTACTTTGGAACTCCCGGAGTATTCTTGGTTTCCTGGATTATTCCGGGTCTCCCCGAATATTCCAGGCCTCCTGGATTATTTCGGATCTCCAGGATTATTTCATGTCTTCCAGATTATTTCGCGTTTCCCAGATTATTCCGTATCTCCAAGATTATTCCGGATCCCTCGAATTATTCCAGGTCTCCTGTTATATTCCTGGTTCTCCCTGGATTATTCCGGGTCTCCCAGATCATTCCTGATTCTTCCTGGATTATTCCGGGTCTCCCAGATCATTCCTGATTCTTCCTGGATTATTCCAGATCTCCCAGATGGGTCCCCTGGATTATAATGGCACTCCTGGATTATTCCGGCTCTCCTGGATTATTCCAAGTCCCACGGATCATTCCAGGTCTCCCGGATTATTTCGGATCTCCCAGATTATTACGGGTCTCCTTGATTATTCCGGATCCTTTCCAGATTAATCCTGGTCTCCTGGATTATTATGGGTCCCCTGGATTATTCCAGGTCTCCCGGATTATTCTGGGTCTCCCGGATTATTCAGGGTTTCTCGGATTATTTTGGGTCTCTGGTATCATTTTGGATTTCTTGGATTATTCCGAGTCTCCCAGATTATTTCATGTACCCTGGATTATCCCAGGTCCCCTGGATTATTCTGGATCTCCCGAATTATTCCGGATCTCCCGGATTATTTCGGATCTTCGGGATTTTTCCAGGTCCCTCGTATTATTTCGGGTCTTCTAGAAGTTTCCGACTCTCTGGGATTATTTCGGGTTTCCTGGATTATTCCGAGTCTCACGGATTTTTCTGGGTCTCCCAGATTATTTCGGGTCTCTGGGATTATTCCAGGTCTCCTGTATCATTTTGGATCCCCTGGAATATTCCAGGTCTCCTGGATTATTTCGGATCTCGCGGATTATTCTGGGTCCCACGGATTATTCTGGATCTCTCGGATCATTTCGAGTCTCCTTGATTATTCCGAGTCTCCTGGATTATTCCTGGTGCTCTGAGGATCATTCTGAGTCTCCTTTATTATCCCGGGTTCCCTGAATCATTCCGGGTCTCTCGGATTATTTTGGGTCTCTGGGATTATTCTGGGTTTCCTGGATTATTCCAGGTCCCTTGGATTATTTCGGGTCTTCTAGAAGTTTCCGACTCTCTGGGACTATTTCGGGTCCCCTGGATTATTCCGAGTCTCCCGGAATATTCTGGGTCTCCCAGATCATTCAAGGTCCTTCGTGGATTATTCCATGTCTCACGGAATATTATGGGTCTCCTGGATTATTTCGGGTCTCCCGGAATATTCCAGGTCTCCCGGATTTTCCCGTGTTTCCCAGATTATTCCTGATCCTCCCCGGATTATTCCAAGTCTCCCGGATGGGTCCCTGGATTATTATAGCTCTCCTGGATTATTCTGGGTCTCTCGGATTCTTCCAAGTCTCACGGATCATTCCGGATCTCCCGAATTATTCTGGGTCTCTCGGATTTTTACGGGTCTCCCGGATCATACCAGGTCTCACGGATTATTTCAGGCCTCCCATTTTATTAGGGGATTATTCTGATTCTTTCGGATTATCCCGGTTCCCCCGCATTATTCCGGCTCTCTCGAATTATTTTGGGTCTCTGGGATTATTTTGGATTTCTTGGATTATTCCGAGTCTCCCAGATTATTTCATGTACCCTGGATTATTCCGGGTCTCCTGGATCATTCCGGATCTCCTGGATTATTGAAGATCTCCCATATTATTAGGGGATTATTCTTAGTCTCCTGGAATATTGCGGGTCCCTTGGATTAATCCGGGTCTCTCGGATTTTTTTCGTTCTCTGGGATTATTTTGGATTTCTTGGATTATTCCGAGACTCCCAGATTATTTCATCTACCCTGGATTATTCCGGGTCCCCTGGATTATTCCAGATCTCCCGGATTATTCCGGATCTCTCGGATTTTACCAGGTTCCTCATATTATTTCGGGTCTTCTAGAAGTTTCCGACTCTCTGGGATTATTTCGGGTTTCCTGTATCATTTCGGATCTCCTGGAATATTCCAGGTCTCATGGATTATTTCGGATCCCCCGGATTATTCTGTGTCACACGGATTATTCTGGATATCTCGGATCATTTTGAGTCTCCTTGATTAGTCCGAGTCTCCTGGTGCTTTGAGGATTATTCTGAGTCTCCCTTATTATCCCAGGTCCCCCGGATCATTCCTGGTTACTCGGTTTATTTTGGGTCTCTGGGATTATTTTGGGTTTCCTGGATTATTCCGAGTCTCCCAGATTATTTCATGTCCCCTGGATTATTCCAGGTCCCGAGGATTATTTCGGGTCTCCTGGACTACTTTGGGTCTCTGGAAATTTTCCAGATCTCCCGGATCATTCTTGGTTTCCTGGATTATTCCGGGTCTCCCCGAATATTCCAGGCCTCCTGGAATATTCCTGGTTCTTCCTGGATTATTCCGGGTCTCCCAGATCATTCCTGATTCTTCCTGGATTATTCCAAGTCCCACGGATCATTCCAGGTCTCCCGGATTATTTCGGATCTCCCGGATTATTACGGGTCTCCTTGATTATTCCGGATCCTTTCCAGATTAATCCTGGTCTCCTGGATTATTATGAGTCCCCTGGATTATTCCAGGTCTCCCGGATTATTCTGGGTCTCCCGGATGGGTACCTGGATTATTATGGCTCTTCTAGATTATTCCGGGTCTCCCGAATTTTTCCAAGTCTCACGGATCATTGCGGATCTCCCGAATTATTCTGGGTCTCTCGGATTATCCCGGGTCCCCCGGATTATTCCGAGTCTCTCGAATTATTTTGGGTCTCTGGGATTATTTTGGATTTCTTGGATTTTTCCGAGTCTCCCAGATTATTTCATGTACCCTGGATTATTCCGGGTCTCCTGGATTAATCCGGATCTCCTCGATTATTCCGGATCTCCCGGATTGATCCAGGTCTCCCATATTATCAGGAGATTATTCTGAGTCTCCTGGATTATTCCGGGTCCCTTGGATTATTCCGGGTCTCTCGGATTTTTTTGGGTCTCTGGGATCATTTTGGATTTCTTGGATTATTCCGAGACTCCCAGAATATTTCATCTACCCTGGATTATTCCGGATCTCCCGGATTTTACCAGGTCCCTCGTATTATTTCGGGTCTTCTAAAAGTTTCCGACTCTCTGGGATTATTTCGAGTTTCCTGTATCATTTCGGATCTCCTGGAATATTCCAGGTCTCATGGATTATTTCGGATCCCCCGGATTATTCTGGGTCCCACGGATTATTCTGGATCTCTCGGATCATTTCGAGTCTCCTTGATTAGTCCGAGTCTCCTGGATTGTTCCTGGTGCTTTGAGGATTATTCTGAGTCTCCCTTATTATCCCAGGTCCCCCGGATCATTCCTGGTCACTCGGTTTATTTTGGGTCTCTGGGATTATTTTGGGTTTCCTGGATTATTCCGAGTCTCCCAGATTATTTCATGTCCCCTGGATTATTCCGGGTCCCCTGGATTATTCCAAATCTCCCGGATTATTTCGGATCTCCCGGATTTTTCAGGTCCCTCGGATTATTTCGGTCTTCTAGAAGTTTCCGAGTCTCTGGGATTATTTCGGGTCTCCTGGATTATGCCGAGTCTCCCGGAATATTCTGGGTCTCCCGGATCATTCAAGGTCCTTCGTGGATTATTTCATGTCTCACGGAATATTATGGGTCTCCAGGATTATTTCGGGTCTCCCGGATCATTCCAGGTCTCCCGGATGATCCCAGGTCTAACGAATTATCCTAAGTCCCCTGGATTATTCCAGGTCCCGCGGATTATTTCGGGTCTCCCGGACTACTTTGGGTCTCTGGAATTATTCCAGATCTCCCGGATTATTCTTGGTTTCCTGGATTATTCCGGGTCTCCCCGAATATTCCAGGCCTCCTGGATTATTTCGGATCTTCAGGATTATTTCGCGTTTCCCAGATTATTCCGTATCTCCAGGATTATTCCAGATCCCTCGAATTATTCCAGGTCTCCTGGAATATTTCTGGTTCTTCCTGGGTTATTCCGGGTCTCCCAGATCATTCCTGATTTTTCCTGGATTATTCCAGGTCTACCGGATGGGTCCCCTGGATTATAATGGTACTCCTGGATCATTCCGGCTCTCTTGGATTATTCCAAGTCTCACGGATCATTCCAGGTCTCCCGAATAATTTTGGGTCTCTCGGATTATTTCGGGTCTCCTGGAATATTCTGGGTCTCTTGGATTATTACGGGTCTCCTTGATTATTCCGGATCCTTTCCAGATAAATCCTGGTCTCCTGGATTATTATGGGTCCCCTGGATTATTCCAGGGCTCCCGGATTATTTCGGGTCTCACGGATTATTCCGGGTCTCTCGGATTATCCTGGGTCTCCTGGATCATTTCTGTTCGCCCGGATTATCCCGGGTTTCCTGTATCATTCCGGGTTTCCTGGATTATTCCAGGTTTCCTGGATTATTTCTCGGATAATTCCGGTTCCCACGGATTATTCTGGGTCTACCGGGTTATTTTGGGTCTCTGGGACTATTCTGGGTCTCCTGTATAATTTCGGATCTCCTGGAATATTCCAGGTCTCATGGATTATTTCGGATTTACCGGATTATTCTGGGTCCCACGGATTATTCTGGATCTCTCGGATCATTTCGATTCTCCTTGATTATCCCTAGTCTCCTGGACTATTCCTGGTGCTTCGAGGATTATTCTGAGTCTCCCGGATTATTTCGGGTCCCCCGGATTATTCCGGATCTCTCGGATTATTTTGGGTCTCCTGAATCATTTCGGATCTCCTGGATTATTTCGGATCTCCCGGATTATTCCGGGTCTCATGGATTATTCTGGGTCTCATGGATGATTCCAGGTCTCCTAAGTTATCCTGGGTCTCTCGGATTATTTCAGGTCTCGCGGATTATTCAGGGTATCTCGGATTATTTCAGGTCTCCCGGATCATTTCAGGTCTCCTGTATTATTCTGAGTGTCCTGGATTATTTTGGGACTCTGGAATCATTCCAGGTCTCCTGGATTATTCGGGGTTTCTTGGATTATTCCGGGTCTCCCCGAATATTCCAGGCCTCCTAAATTATTTCGGATCTCTAGGATTATTCCATGTCTTCCGCATCATTCCGCGTTTCCCGGATTATTCCATATCTCCAGGATTATTCCGGATCCCCGAATTATTCCTGGTTCTTCCTGGATTATTCCGGGTCTCCCAGATTATTCCTGATCCTTCCCGGATAATTCCAGGTCTACCGGATGGGTCCCCTGGATTATAATGGCCCTCCTGGATTATTCCGGCTCTCCTGGATTATTCCAAGTCCCACAGATCATTCCAGGTCTCCCGAATTATTCTGGGTCTCTCGGATTATTACGGTTCTCCCGGATCATTCCAGGTCTCACGGATTATTCCAGGTCTCTCATATTATTTTGGGTCTTCCGGATTACTTCGGGTCTACCGGATTATTTCAGGTCTCCTGGATTATTCCGGGCCCTCCAGTATATCCCAGATCTTTCTGATTATTTCGGGATTCCTGGATTATTGGGGTCCCATGGATTATTCCGGGTCTCTCGGATTATTATGGGTCTCTGGGATTATTTCGGGTCTCCTGGATTATTCCGGATCTCCCGGAGCATTTCAGATCTTCCGAATTTTTCCAGGTCTCTCGGATTATTTCCGGTCTTCTAGAATATTCCGGGTCTCTGGGATTATTTCGGGTCTTCTGGATTATTCCGAGTCTTCCGGAATATTCTGGGTCTCCCGGATCATTCAAGATCCTTCGAGTATTATTCCATGTCTCACGGATTATCTTGGGTCTCCTGGATTATTTCGGATCTCCCGGATTATTTCGGGTTTCCTGGATTATTCCGGGTCTCCTGGATTACATTGGGTCTCTGGGATTATTCTGGGTCCCAAATATCATTTCGGGTCTCCCGGAATATTCCAGGTCTCTCGGATTATTATGGATCTCCTGGATTATTCCGAGTCTCACGGATTATCCTGGGTCTCCCGGATTATTATGGTTCTCTGGGATTATTCCGGCGCTCCTGTATCATTTCAGGTCTCCCGGAATATTCAAGGTCTCCTGGATCATTCCCAGTCTCCCAGATTATTCCTGATCCTTCTCGGATTATTCCGGATCTCCCGGATGGGTCATCTGGATTGATATGGCTCTCCTGGATCATTCCAGGTCTCCTGGATTATTCCTGGTGCTTCCCGGATCATTCCAGGTCTCCCGGATTATCTCGGGTCTAACGGAATATTCCGGGTCTCCCGGATTATTTCGGGTCTCCCAGATTATTTTGGGTCTCTAGAATTATTCCAGGTCTCCTGAATTATTCGGGTTTCCTGGATTATTTTGGGTCCCTGGGATTATTTTGGATCTCCCAGATTATTTCGGATCTCCCGGATTATTCCGGGTTCCACGGATTATTCTGTGTCTCCTGGATCATTCAAGGTCCTTCCCGGATTATTGTAGGTCTCACGGATTATTCTGGGTCTCCTGGATTATTTCGGGTCTCCCAGATTATTCCGGGTTTCCTGGATTATTCTGGGCCACCTGGACTATTTCCGGATCTCTCGGGTAATTCCAGGTCTCACGGATCATTCTGGGTCTCCTGGATTATTTTGGGTCTCCTGAAATATTCCAGGTCTTCCGGATTATTACGGATCCACCGGATTATTCTGGGTCTCACGGATTATTCTGGGTCTCTCGGATCATTACGAGTCTCCTTGATTATTCCTAGTCTCCTGGGTTATTCTTGGTGCTTTCAGGATTATTCCGGGTTTCCCAGATTATTTCGGGTCTACCAGATCATTTTATGTCCCCTGGATTATCATGAGTCCCCTGGATTATTCCGGATCTCCTGGATTATTTCGGATCTCCCGGATCTTTGCAGGTCCCTCGGATTAGTTTGGGTCTTCTAGAATATTCCGGCTCTCTAGGATTATTTCGGGTCTCCTGGATTATTCCGAGTCTCCAAGAATATTCAGGGTCTCCCGGATGATTCAATGTCCTTCGTGGATTATTCCATGTCTTACGGATTATTATGGGTCTCCTGGATTATTTCGGGTCTCCCGGATCATTTCGATTTTCCTGGATTATTCCGGGTCTCCTTGATTATTTTGTGTCTCTGGGATTATTCCGGGTCTCCCAGATTATTCCTGATCCTTCCCGAATTATTTCGGGTCTCCTGGATTATTCCGAGCCTCCCAGATTATTCCGGATCTTTCGGATTATTTCGTGATTCATGGATTATTGGGGTCCCCCGGATTATAATGACCTAATGACGGTTGGTCGTGTGCTTGACAGATTGAGAAAAGCGGATTTAATTGAGATTATTATAAATAACAAATTATCAGAAAGTATAACTAGTGATGTTTTGTGTAGTTTTTTCAAAAATCGCTCAAATACCACCGCGTTTAACAATCCAACCATTGACATAAGTGAGGCCAAACTACCCAAACATGGATGTGATGACCTGGGATGTGATAGACAGATTTGCCTTTCCAATTAGATAATATGACAATGAAAAAAGTTTATCTGCAAGAAAAAATTGGACTCTTGATGAACAGAATAACTGACCTCGAATGCACAATAAGCCTCTTAAACCAAGACGCACAGAAAATACCAACAGAAACATCAAGACCGAAAAAAATGTTGATACCTAGTCAATCAAAAATTTCCACACCTTCAATACCGAAAGCCTATCGTTGGTGTTAACAAAACTGTGTCAACTGTGAAGACTGTAGTTAAGCTGGGATATCTCCATGTCTATCGATTGTCACCTAACACCACACCGGAGGACCTGTCCAAGGTTCTGGCAGAAACAGCACCGGAAATTCCTTTCACCTGCGAACAAAATCATAAAAATGAAAAGACATGCTCTATGTACTGAAAGAAATTGTCGAATATTTTCCTCATCCAATATACATGAATTCAAAACAAAAATGGAAACAAAGGAAAAAGCAGATCCAACAGAAAACATAGATCAAATATTCTCCGAGTATTTGAATCATTGGAATTGGTGTTTTGAAACTTGTTTTCCGAAACAAAAAATCAAAAGATACGCATTCACAAAAAAGTTCAAATACTCTAATGAACTTCACCAAGAATCTGAAAACTTAAGAACGTTAAATTGGATTCGGAAACAAGAACCCGAAAATGAAAATCTCAATTCTCTATATCGCTATAAAAAAAAGTTACATAATGAAAATATGATCCTCGAAAAACAACAATTCCATACTAACAAAGTACTCATCTCATCAAACAAGCAAAAAACACTCTGGACATTAGTGAATGAGAAGTTGGGTAAAAACAGGAAAAACAGAACTAAAATTGAATTAAAATCGAATTGTAATAGTGATTCAAATCTGTCATTACCAAACAAAATGGGAAAACATTTTTCGAACTCAATTAAAAAATATCGATACCCTGAACTTACCTCAGAACCAGTTCACTACTATGAAAAACTCACCCTGTAATTCGATGTATTTTGTGCCGTACACTGACACAGAAATGAAAAAAATTATAACAAGTTTCGAAAACAAAACCACAGCAGGTCTTGTCGAAATTCCAATGAGGATATTAATTGACTGTGCTGATGTGTTATCCAAAAACTTGACAAACCTTATCAATCAGTCAGTAGAGGAAGGTATATTCCCTGAAAAATTGAAAGTTACCAAAGTTGTCCCAGTGTTCAAAAAAGGTGACCCCTCAGAAATTGAAAACTATAGAGTGATATGTGTCTTAAACTCAATATCTAAAATAACTGAAAAGGCCATATATGACAGAACGGTAAGTTTTCTGAATAATAATGCACTCATAACCCCTTGTCAACACGGCTTCAGAAGCAATTTTTCAATTGAAACAGCCTCGACTGATATGATTCAGCATATATATGAAAATATTGACAAAAATTATCACGTAGTGGGAATCTTTTTCGACCTTAGCCGAGCATTAGAAACTATAAATCCAAATTATTTGAGTGAAAAGCTATTCGAAATGGGTATCCGAGGATCACTCAACCACGGAGTACCAGAGAAGTCATTCCGAAAATGGCGCGAAATGTCTAAATGACCTTGATATTTCACTACGATTTGTTGACAAATATGTTTCGTACAAATTGATAACAAAATATTCACCTGCAATATTCCAAATGAAAAAAGAGATTTCATAATACCAAATAGCCATATGATGATATATTTTTTGTGGAATTATGTGTTTCCAGGATCTTGGTAATATTTATTTCTGTAATATTTCTAGCACACTAACTTATATATTAATAACTTTTCATAGAATTTAGTATATTAGAAAAAATACTACACTGCCAAAAATGACCCAGTTTTGATGGCTAGAGCTATCTACAATCCTCAGCTTTCTTCTTTCTACACACTACTTATGAAATGAATTACTTGAAGAAGATGCAGATAATGAATCAAAGAGGAACGTGTGTTGGAACTCCAATATCTGATTGGGCTTGAAGTTCATGAAGTTATTCAAGCATTTGGACACAAATACTGATGATTCCATGTCAGGTTGATGAAAAAAAACTTTCATTTATTTGTTGCATGCACCAAATTCAATGAGAACAATATTCAAATTGAAAAGAGGTAATTTATGGTTAAGAAGCAAATTGAAAAGACATAGAGAAGATATACCTTTGTATGGAAAAGCATGACATAAACAAGATTCACAATTCCAATAATTTCCCAAGAATGAACAAATATTCGATATCATGAAAAATGAAGAATAACTATGTAACCATACAGGAGATCTGACAGTTGATAGAAATTGGAGTTGAAAATAAGCAGTTCATAGATGCTATCAAGAAATTCAATGGCTTAGATTTGCTGGAATGTTCTGAATTATTCAACTGTGAAGCAGATAGTAACGTCTTATCAACTTATATGTGATTGTGAAGATTTTCTAGAAGACCTTATCAAAATATATATATATATATATATGATGACATGATTCATATATATAATATAATAATACAATAAAATCTGTAGTTCAAGTGAAGCTCTTTATATATATTTATATATAATTATGAATGCTGTTATAGTTTTATATTCAACTTCCTAATAATTTTGATAATCACTCATAGCTGTTTCCTATCTCACCTATAGCTTGTGAAATTAGGTTTTGCATATATTTCAATCTATAATTCTTTGTTTAAGCTGTGTCCCTCAACTGGATAGTGAATATCGAGTACATGACATTCTTTCAATTAGTTGAGTTTGCCCCAGAAGAATATATGCATCAACTCTTTGCATGGGTTTCCAGAGTATTTCAAAACTTACCAAAGTGGTCTAAACTATGGAAAACTATTGAAACCTCTACATTTTATACATTCTGCAACTGCAATGTGAAACTCTAATAGAATATCCAAATGTACTAAACTTTGTTATGCTATTGTCTTCTTTTGCATATTTTTGCTGGAAACCCCTGAGAAAACCCATAATTCCAAATGCCAACTACCAGAAAATCCAAAAGGTATCTCAAAATAACAGATTTTTATTATTATATTCCCACATTAATTTGTTGAAGTAATTCATTTCACACACCACAGATGTCTATTTAATTTCGAGTATATGGAAAATATGTCAGTTCAGCCTTCTTGAAGTATTTTCATTTCAATTTGGAACTTCATTTTCAGTTAGAAGAATACTTTCGAGATATAATAAATATTCCTATACAATATACATACTGTTCACATTAATATCAATTCAATTATAGCTCAATACATGTCGTAATCCGTTTGTGATGAGAGCGATATATGATTGGTTGGAGGGACTGACATCAAGCTAATATCCAATCAAAATTCGTATAACCGAAGCGTAACTGACGTCGTATTGTGTACCAAGCTTTAGCACTGACCAGGGCCCCCGCTACCATATGTGCAAAGTGTGCAATGCACACGGGCGCCATCCTTTAGGGGCGCCAAAACCCAGGGTCCAAAAAAAATTGCAAAAAATTTTTATAAAAGTTGAGAAACTGAATAGGATTAGGTATAAATATACACGAAATTTTATTAGTATGTCATCCAGTTATTGCCGATTCCTATGTTGCGAGAACATGTCAGGCTGTAGTTTCTTGATTTTTTCTGTTCAGACATGAATAACGCCTGGAGCGCTATAAAAGCGATGCATCGCCAGAGGCGTTTTTAAATCGGTTAGTTCACTGGACCGTGCAACAAGTGAATAAAAACAAATAATCCTCTTAATTTCTACATATAAAGTTATTTTTATTTTGTCAAGTGTTGTGTTGTATAATATTTTGTTTACTACTTTTTTTTCTAGAAAATCAAGTGCTGAATACCTGCTGACTGCAATTTCAACGGTTTGATTTTTTATAAAATGGTAAGTGTTCCCTACTTTATACTATAAACATTAACCCTTTATAGGATACTGGTTATAATTAATTTTTTTTACCCAAATATCTTTTCATTAATCGAAAGGTGATGTCCAATTGGTTTCTTATCCATAACTCGCTTAGTTTTTATGCTATCGATCTTTTTAAAAAACCATTTTGTAGGGTTTCCAAACGTAAGCATTTCACTAAGAATTCTTTTAACATTGCCTGTATCTGTAGCTTCTGGCGAGCGATCTTTTTCAAAGTTAGAAATCATTAAAAATTATTTAAGATCGACAATGCTTCAAGAAAGATTGTCTGGGCTAGCAATATTAGCAATTGAACAAGAAATTTTTGATGGTATAAATTTTAGCGATGTAATTAATGAATTTGCAACAGCAAAATCTCGAAAAATATCGCTACTACAATAGCTATTCTTTATTTTTCTATTGTACCTAGACCTAGCTATCATTTTTGATTTCATAACGAAGTTACCTAGGTATTTGTTATTAGAAATATCTGCATATTTTTTCAAATATCTAAGTATAAGTAGAAAGTAGTATGTACTTATATATATGTAGACATTAGGCAATATTTCTGTTATTTGTCCCTAAAAAAATGTGATTTTTAGTTTTGTGTTATTTTGTAGTATTTGTAAACAACGTGTCAACGTGTCTGTACCCCATTAGTTAAGTAAATGTTTTAAAATGGGTGTGAACAAGGTTTGTTTCATTTTGATATTTCAGTCTACAAATAAATATGACTTCTAAAGTTCAGTTTTTTTGCTTTATTTCAAGCACCTACCTACCTTCAAAAAAATAAATAAAAAAACATGATCCAATATGCCTTAAGGGGCGCCAAAATCCTTTTTTGCACACAGGCGCCAGTAGCCTTTGCGGGGGCCCTGGCACTGACACATACAAACGTCAGATCTTGACGGTTAATATTGACCAATCAGAAACGGTACCGGTTCATTCATACCGGTTACCATTCCATCACTACCTTCCTCTTCACGGCCATCTTACTATTTTACTATTTCATTCATAAATAGGGCAAGTGGTGACTCTGTGGTACTCTGTGGTACTCTGTGACTCAACCATTGGTTTAAATCATACGTGACACATAGAAAAATAGTTGTGAAAGTTAATGACAACTTATCAGATCCGCTCACGGTGGATTTGGGGACTCCACAGGGGGGAGTACTTGGACCACTATTGTTTTTACTTTATGTGAACGATCTTCCCGAAAATATAAAAGGGGGCCGAGTTTTTATGTATGCCGATGATACTACCATCATCCTGGCGTCCCCAGATCCAAATGAAATGGAAACTAAAATAAAAACAGCTATAGATGAATTCGAAATGTGGTGTAGATGCAATCACCTGGTAATAAGGATAAAACAACACTCATTCAATTTTCAAACAAATACTGCCGCACGCCTCCCTACAGTATGGGAATCGATACAATAGAATGCACAAAATTCCTCGGTACACAACTAGATTGTAGACTGTCATTCGAAAAACATATAGACTACTTGTGCACATCTCTCAAAAAAATATTCTATGCTTTCCTGACACTAAAATCAAATTATTTAATTCATATTATCCTGGATGTTTACTATGCACTAGTCTATTCCAAGCTTAGTATGAATATGACAATCTGGGGGCAATCAACGGATATAAATAGGGTTTTTATAATACAAAAACGTTTCTTACGACTAATATTTGATCTCAATTATAGAGAATCTTGCAGAGCAACATTCAAAAACAACCATATTCTTACATTACCGTCCATTTTCCTTTATAAAATACTCAGCTATGTTCATTCAAATTCTCAAACATTCACACAAAACAAGGAAATCCACACACACTACACACGGAACAGAAACGACTTCCACCTCACAAAATGTAACTACTCGGAATATAAAAAGTCGCCGCATTATGCAGGAACAAAATATTTTAACCTTCTACCGCAAAAAATTAAGGAAGAGAAAAACTACATAAAATTATGAAAAAAACTCAAGGAATATCTTTTAGCAGGTTATTTTTATTCACTCAAAGAGTAGGAAAATGCCTCTTGATCGTATTTTATGTTTTGGCTTGTGTTGTATTTCACTATTTCACCCCATGTAAATTGACGTGTCACATATACATTTGTATCAAAAATGACAAATAAAGAACTTGAACTTAATGGGTCTCCTGGCTTATTCCGGGTCTCTCGAGTAACTCTTGGTCTCTCGGATTATTTCGGGTCTCCTGGATTATTCCGGGTCTCTTGGATTATTACGGGTCTCCTGGATTCTTCCTGATCCTTCCCGGATTGATCCTTGTCTCCTGGATTATTATGGGTCCCCTGGATTATTCCAGGTTTCCCGGATTATTTTTGGTCGCTGAGATTACTCCGGATCTCCCGAATCATTTCGGATCTCCCGGATTATTCCAGGTCTCACAGATTATTCTGGGTCTCCCGGATCATTCAAGGTCCTTCCCGGATTATTCCAGGTCTCACGGATTATTCTGGGTGTCCTGGATTATTCAGGGTCTCTCGGATCATTCAAGGTCCTTTCCGGATTATTCCGGGTCTCACGGATTATTCTGGGTCTCCCGGATTATTTTGGGTCTCTGGGATTATTCTGGGTCTCCTGTATCATTTCGGATCTCCTGGAATATTCCAGGTATCATGGATTATTTCGGATCTCCCGGATTATTCTGGGTCCAACGGAGTATTCCGGGTCCCTCGGATTATTTTGGGTCTCTGGGATTATTTTGGGTTTCCTGGATTATTCCGAGTCTCCCAGATTATTTCATGTCCCATGGATTATTCCGGGTCCCCTGGATTATTCCGGATCTCCCGGATTATTTCGGATCTCCCAGATTTTTCCAGGTCCCTCGGATTATTTCGGGTCTTCTAGAAGTTTCCGACTCTCTGGGATTATTTCGGGTCTCCTGGATTAATCCGAGTCTCCCGGAATATTCTGGGTCTCCCGGATCATTCAAGGTCCTTCGTGGATTATTCCATGTCTCACGGAATATTATGAGTATCCTGGATTATGTCGGGTCTCCCGGATTTTTTCGGGTTTCCTGGATTATTCCGGGTCTCCTAGATTATCTTGTCTCTGGGATTATCCCGGGTCTCCAATATCATTTCGACTCTTCCGGAATATTTCAGGTCTCCCGGATCATTCCGTGTCTCGCAGAATATTCCTGATCCTTCCCGGATTATTCCGAGTCTCCCGGATGGGTCCCTGGATTATTAGGGCTCTCCTGGATTATTCCGGGTCTCCTGGATTTTTCCAAGTCTCACGGATCATTCCGGATCTCCCGAATTATTCTGGGTCTCTGGGATTATTACGCGTTTCCCGGATTATTCCGTATCTTCAGGATTGTTCCGGATCCCCCGAATCATTTCAGGTCTCCTGGAATATTCCTGGTTCTTCCTGGATTATTCCGGGTCTCCCAGATCATTCCTGGTTCTTCCCGGATCATTCCTGGTCTCCCGGATGGGTCCCCTGGATTATAATGGCACTCCTGGATTATTTCGGGTCTTCTAGAATATTTCGGCTCTTTGGGATTATTTCGGGTCTCCTGGATTATTCCGAGTCTCCCGGGATATTCTGGGTCTCCTGGATTATTCCGGGTCTCCAAGATTATTCCTGATCTTCCCCGGATTATTCCGGGTCCCCTAGATCATTATGACTCTCCTGGATTATTCCGGGTCTCTTGGATCATTCCAAGTCTCACGGATCATTCCGGATCTCCCGAATGATTCTGGGTCTCTCGGATTATTACGGGTCTCCCGGAACATTCCAGATCCCACGAATTATTCCAGGTCTCCCATATTATTAGGGTTCCCCAAATTATTATGGGTCTCTTGGATTATTCCGAGTCTCTCGGATAACTCCTGGTCTCTCGGATTATTCCGGGGCACCTGGATCATTCCTAGCCTCCTGGATAATTCCTGGTGCCTTCCGGATCATTCCAGGTCTCCCGGATGATCCCGGGTCTAACGGATTTTCCTGGGTCCCCCGGATTATTCCAGGTCCCGCAGATCATTTCGGGTCTCCTGGATTATTTTGGGTCTCTGGAATTATTCCAGGTCTCCTGGATGACTTATGGTTTCCTGGATTATTCCGGTTTTCCCGGATATTCCAGGCCTCCTGGATTATTTCGGATCTCCAGGAATATTTCATGACTTCCGGATTATTCCGCGTTTCCCGGATTATTCCGTATCTCCAGGATTGTTCCGAATCACCCGAATTATTTCAGGTCTCCTGGAATATTCCTGGTTCTTCCTGGATTATTCCGGGTCTCCCAGATCATTCCTGATTCTTCCCGGATCATTTCAGGTCTCCCGGATGGGTTCCCTGGATTATAATGGCACTCCTGGATTATTCCGGCTCTCCTGGATTATTCCCAGTCTCACGGATCATTCCAAGTCTCACGGATCATTCCGGATCTCCCGAATGATTCTGGGTCTCTCGGATTATTACGGGTTTCCCGGATCATCCCAGGTCCCACGGATTATTCCAGGTCTCCCATATTATCAGGGTTCCCCGGATTATTATGGGTCTCTTGGATTATTCCGAGTCTCTCGGATAACTCCTGGTCTCTCGGATTATTCCGGGGCACCTGGATCATTCCTAGCCTCCTGGATAATTCCTGGTGCTTCCCGGATCATTCCAGGTCTCCCGGATGATCCCGGGTCTAACGGATTTTCCTGGGTCCCCTGGATTATTCCAGGTCCCGCGGATCATTTCGGGTCTCCTGGATTATTTTGGGTCTCTGGAATTATTCCAGGTCTCCTGGATGATTTATGGTTTCCTGGATTATTCCGGTTTTCCCGGATATTCCAGGCCTCCTGGATTATTTCGGATCTCCAGGAATATTTCATGACTTCCAGATTATTCCGCGTTTCCCGGATTATTCCGTATCTCCAGGATTGTTCCGGATCACCCGAATTATTTCAGGTCTCCTGGAATATTCCTGGTTCTTCCTGGATTATTCCGGGTCTCCCAGATCATTCCTGATTCTTCCCGGATCATTTCAGGTCTCCCGAATGGTTTCCCTGGATTATAATGGCACTCCTGGATTATTCCGGCTCTCCTGGATTATTCCAAGTCTCACGGATCATTCCAAGTCTCACGGATCATTCCAGGTCTCCCGAATTATTTTGGGTCTCTCTGGTTATTCCGGGTCTCCTGGAATATTCTGTGTTGCAGATGGAAAGCTCTTTTCGCAGAGAGATAGTAATGGACTTTACATCCCGTACTTTCCCCTATAATCACTCCGGAAATAAAGGCCCAACAATGTGAATGGACTGACCGATCAACCCCAAGAGACTTACCGGTGGTCTGCCTGCCGTCCTCTTGGATGGAAGAAAGGGCCCTTTTCTGGAGTGGCAGTTGGCTGCTGTGCTCTAACCGGTTTTTTGGTAAAGGCGGAATTTCGAAAAATAAAACAGATACAGTCTTAGCGCGAACAAGCGTGTGGCACTTCTCACTAGCACTCTCTTGCTTATACTAATGCTATCAGCCGTCGTGAGTGCTCGCGGAGCAGTCGTCTCAGTGCTGATCGGTCGTATGTATAAGAGGATGAAATAAAAAATAATAATATTCGTTCTGCAACATTAACTCCCCGGCAAAAAAGGCCTTGGCACTTTTTTTTCCCCAAAAAATAAAGAAAACTGGTACGAAATAAAAATTAAAGAAAATTAAATCATAAGGAATTTTGACACAACACATAATGGATGGCGATACCACGCTATTTAAGCTGTCGGCACTGGACATAGCTTCAAGAGGGGCCTCTTCAATTCACCGGAAGAAGTTTTCACTGTTGCCACTCGGGCAGTTTTGTCATCACCCGGATGCAGCGCGACTATTCGGGCAAGAGTCCATTTGGAAGGCGGATTATTATCGTCTTTAATAAGAACTAGGCGACCGATTTCTGGATTAGTACTGAAATCAAGCCATTTTCCCCGTTGTTGTAACGTATGTAAATATTCACGCTGCCAACGTTTCCAGAAATCCTGCTGGATACGCTGGAGGAGTTGCCATCTGGACAAGCGGTTCAGGGGTACCTCTGAATAACTTGGCAGGGGCATAGCAGAAAGTGGTTCCAAAGTCAGGAAATGGCCTGGAGTGAGTGCTGAAATGTCTTCGACGTCAGCAGAAATTGGCGTTAATGGCCGTGAATTCAACAGAGCCTCAATCAGACACAACACGGTGTAGAATTCCTCGAACGTTAGAATTTGATCACCTACCACCTTCGTTAGATGATTTTTCACGGATTTGATTCCTGCTTCCGCTAAGCCATTGAAATGGGGCCCAGAAGGGGGCGAAAAACAAATTTAATTTTTTCATTGTCAGCAGCGGTTTTCATGAGGTTCAGTTGGTGACTGGCTCCCACAAAGTTGGTAGCGTTATCACAATGTAAATGCGTAACTCGACCCCTGCGAGCTATGAACCTTTGTAAGGCTGCCAGGAAGGTTTCAGCAGAGAGGTCGCTAGCAAGTTCCAAATGAACTGCTTTCGTGGCAAAGCAGACGAATACACATAGATAGGCTTTCACAGATTTAACTCCCCTATGACGACTCAGTGTTATGAAAAAAGGTCCGCCAAAGTCAATTGCAGAATGTAGAAACGGTTTCACTTGAAGAAGACGTGATGGCGGTAGTGAAGCCATTGGGGGTTGAAAGTTTGTAGGATTAGCCTTCCAACAACGGATGCATTTAGAGATAACAGAATTGATAGCACGTTTGGAACAGAGGATCCAGAAGTTCTGTAAAAGCAAAAAGTATGTTGTGCGAAAGCCACAATGAAAATATTTTTCATGATAATAGCGAATGATCATAACAGTTAAATTACTATGGGGAGGAAGAAGCATTGGATGCTTTGCATTATAAGAAATGTGAGCATGTTTCAAGCGACCACCTACTCTGAGAACTCCTTCTTCATCGGAGAAGACATTGAGTTTGCGCAGTGGACGCGAGAATACCTTGTTTTGTAATTCCTTAGCAAAATGGATTTGTTGAGTATATTTAACCAATAATACTAGAGACTCGTGTAACTCGGGGCTTTGAACTGAGCCAACTCGTTTTGTTTTGGAATTTCTCATATTGAATATAAATCTCAAAATATACGAAACAATGCGTTGAATCGAGCAAAATGACGATTTTTTCTTCAGAAGGTTCTCTAGAGGATTTTCGCTGTTGGACACAGTGAAAAAACTCATCCTTTTTTCATCATCTACTGGGTAGACAAAATTGGGTTGTGGAGATTGTAGAGGCAATTCCAACTCTTGCAAAAACGGTGGACCAGAGAACCAGAGGTCATGAGCGATCAAAGCGGAAGGGAGTAAGCCACGTGAGGCTGCATCAGCAGGATTGATTTTGGTATTGATAAAATGCCAAGTGGTATGCGGTATCTTTTCAACAATATAGATAACTCTATTAGTCTTCCAACGATGCGGCAGACCCTTAATCCAATATAAAGCGATTTGTGAGTCAGACCATGCGTAAGTTTGACGGAATGATATTTTGGTACCGAAACATTCTAACAGGAAACACATGACCTTAGACAGGAGAACAGCGGCACACAATTCTAGGCGCGGAATAGATACCCTTTTTATTGATGCTACTTTAGATCGAGAGTAAAGAAATTGAGTAGTGATTCTACATTTCGGATCTATGGACCGAATGTAAAAGACACAACCATAGCCCTTTTCGCTAGCATCGCAAAAACCATGCAGTTCGTAAGTGACTTCAGTATCGGAGGGCGTCATAGGAAGTATTAAGCGCGGAATTCGCAATTTTGACAATAAAGAGAGTTCTGAGGTATACTGCTGCCAAACTCTAACGATATCGTTAGAAGGGACGTCATCCCAACCTATTCCCATTAACCATAAGCGTTGGATTAGATGTTTGGTATAAAAGGTAATAGGGGAAATAAATCCGAGCGGATCATAAACACGGGCTAATTCAGAAAGCATCACTCTTTTCGTACATTGTTGAGTATTACGCAATTTGACGGCGAAACAAAAACAATCCCACACAGGATTCCACTGCATCACTAGAGTCCGAATCGAACGAAAGCGGGTGAGTCGATAAATAGGACTCAGGTAAGTCCTTCAACAAGGAGGGTTCATTGCTGCACCATTTCCTCAATTCGAAACCACCCCTTTGCATGATGGAAATCAACTGACCACGGAGCGTCATTGCATTTTCAAAAGTAAGGACACTCACTACGACATCATCGATATAACAATTATTGCAAATAGCCTCAACTGCAAGAGGAAACATGTGACCTTCATCGTGACACAATTGACGGAGGCATCTTAGAGCCTGATAGGGCGCTGAACTCAAACCGTATGTGAGAGTGCGAAGTCGATAATCTTGAATATCTTCGTGAGATGCGAATCTCCAAAGAATACGTTGGTAATCAGTATGTGAATGGTTCACCCAAATCATTCGGTACATCTGCTTGATATCCGCACACAAAACATATGGATACAAACGAAAATTCAGCAAAATATGCGAAATATCTTGTTGAAGTTCAGGACCAACCATCAAGCATTCATTCAACGATTTTTTATTGGTAATTTTTGCTGAAGCATTGAAGACAACACGAAGTTTTGTTGATTGACTTTCTGGTTTGAGGACGCAATGGTGTACCAAATAATATGAGTGGGAGGGAACAACGTCTTCCTTGACTAGCTCCATGTGATTTAACTGAAGATATTCTCTCATAAATTTACAGTACTCCGTATATAATGTGGGATTTCTCATTAGTCTTCGTTCAAGAGAATAAAAACGAGACAGTGCATAGTCGCGCATACCCGGAAAACTGGGAGTACTTTCCCGAAACGGAAGCGATACTGTATAGCGGCCTGTTTCATCGCGAGAGTGAGTATTCTGAAATGATTGTTCACATAAAATATCTTCAGGTGCGTCTGCTAAAATATGTGGAACACTTTCAACCTCCCAGAATTTCTTTATAACATTCTCAAGGGAATTTTCTGTTGTAGTACAAAAAAATGATACTGGTGAGATATTAGGAATCTTGATATTACCCATGAGAATATATCCCAAAATAGTGTTGATAGCAACCGGTTCGTCTGACGTTCCGAATAAGGATCCTGTCATATCTAATTTTGAAAAAACATCAGCCCCTAGCAAAATATCAATCTTTCCTGGCGAATAAAATTTTGGATCTGCGAGTTTCACATTTCGAATATGATTCCAGTTATCCACAGGCAAAGTAACAGCTGGTAACTTATCACAAATTTTATTCAAAATAATCGCGTCTGTGTATAGTAAAGGTGAATCTTTATCGAGCGGCTTCAAACATAGCGAAACTAAACCATTATTTACAGTAGACTGCATCAGACCAAGTCCTTTCACTTCAATTGAGCACTTCGACTTGCGTAAACCTAATTGAGTGACAGCCTTTTGCGTTATAAACGAAGTCATGCTTCCAGAATCCAACAAACATCTTAAAGTTGAATAGTTTCCACGACTGTCGCAAATATCAACTAAAGCGGTCGACAGAAGGACACTTTTTGTACCTGAAACTACTCCAGTGGCGGCGAAGGTTGGACTACAGGAGGGCTCAGCGTTATTTGCGTCTAGGGGGGGTATAACTTGTTGATTAGCGGAGTTTCGATTTGTCGTAGCGAGGTCAGAAGGACCTGTATTTCCCCCCCCCTGTTGCATGATCATTGTGCAACAAAGTATGATGAGCGCGGGAGTTGCATTTTTTACACGAATGACTTGAGCGACATGATTTGAGTTCATGAGAACTACTCAAGCAATTGAAGCATAAATGTTTCGATTTGCAGAAAATATATCGATCACGCGGAGATTTACTAGCGAAGGCGCTGCATTTGTACAACGAGTGAGTGTCCTTACAGAGAATGCAAGAGGATGCAGGCGAGGGAGCGGCGGTTTTATTGACGAAAAAACTTGTGCGGGGTGAGTTCATACGAGACATTTGCGGTAGAACCTTTGCAGAACGAGTGGACGAGGAAATCGAATTATTTGCAGCGTCCAATGCGATACAACGATTACCCAAAAATTCCATCAATTGCACATAAGTCGGCACTTCGGTAGAGCGATGTTCAACTTCGAAACTAGTTACGGTAGCGGCGTCTAAACGTTTCAACAACATCATCGTCAATATAAAATCCCATTGATCCGTAGGAAATCCCAAAGTATTTAAGGCTGACAAATTTTCCGAAAATGTATCAATGAGTTTTCTTAAATTTGCGAGACTTTCTGAACTAAGTCTAGTAGTATTTTCGATTTCTGCCCAATGAGCTTGAGCGCAAAGCCGTTTATTCAAATATCGTTTAACAAAAGTGTCGTAGGCAATCAAATAATTATCCGAAGATAGCGGTAAAGTACGAACAAGCGATGCGGGAGGACCCTGTAGAGTGGACGACAAATAATTGAATTTCTCGACATTACTTAAAGATGGATTCCGATGAACCATGGCGTTGAATTGATCCAAAAATGAGATGAATTTTTTATAATCTCCATCAAATTTACCTAGTTCAATTTTAGGGAGGCGAACATTTGAAAAGTTACTTGTAGCGGGCGTAAACAAAGTACTGTTGTGTGGCAAAACAATGGATTCTTGCTCGAACAGTTCAGCGTGCAGGGCCTTGATAGCATAATATTCTTGTAAAAATGCCTGACGAATAGTGTTTTCGTCTTCCATGTCGATATCAGGATCGGTTAACAACGTACTACAGATATTAGTATGATGTTTCATAAACTCTTCATGAATTTCTTGAATATCTGCGCAACGAACCTTGAACAATGTTCGCACTGATCTATCGGTTTTTGCCTTCTCAGTTAAAGTCATAAGAGCATGCATATCAGCAATACAAACATTACGAAGATGCTTCAGCTTCTTCAACTTGTCCATCTTCTTTGCGGTTATCTCTTATATGAATGCGCGGAAACACGAAAGGATAAATAATAACAGTGAAAATCAGCTGGTTTGCAAACTCCGGAAAAAACAGTGTGTTTACCTTCAACGACCGAGTCAGTCACCTGAATGCGATGATAAAAAACAGGTGAAGTTTTGGCAATCCAAAAAACAGTCCAGCGACTTTGAATTCGGACTCGTTCGTGAAACGATGTCCAGGCGCAAGCTCAATAAATGGTGTAAACAGCGTGGCAGCAAACGTGGAGATGCGAGAACCGGTACTAATGGCGAATTTGAAATTTCGAATATAACCGTTTGACGCGGAAGAAAATATTAAAATGTAATTTTCCTGTAAATGGAACGATTTGGCTGATTCTTTCACTGATCTCGACTATTTTTTTGAGCAGAATACGAAAATAGTGATGCCCTCACGGAGCTAGGCGAATGAATACAATTTTTAGCGACTTTGAAATGTTAACGGAAATTGAATTTTCGAATATTTCCACGAGAAAAAAAATAGAGAATTTACAGGATGCTATATCCGGCTGGAAAGACCAATGTTGCAGATGGAAAGCTCTTTTCGCAGAGAGATAGTGATGGACTTTACATCCCGTACTCTCCCCTATAATCACTCCGGAAATAAAGGCCCAACAATGTGAATGGACTGACCGATCAACCCCAAGAGACTTACCGGTGGTCTGCCTGCCGTCCTCTTGGATGGAAGAAAGGGCCCTTTTCTGGAGTGGCAGTTGGCTGCTGTGCTCTAACCGGTTTTTTGGTAAAGGCGGAATTTCGAAAAATAAAACAGATACAGTCTTAGCGCGAACAAGCGTGTGGCACTTCTCACTAGCACTCTCTTGCTTATACTAATGCTATCAGCCGTCGTGAGTGCTCGCGGAGCAGTCGTCTCAGTGCTGATCGGTCGTATGTATAAGAGGATGGAATAAAAAATAATACTATTCGTTCTGCAACATTCTGGGTCTCTTGGATTATTACGGGTCTCCTCGATTTTTTCGGATCCTTTACATATTAATCCTGGTCTCCTGGATTATTATGGGTACCCTGGATTATTACAGGTCTCCCGGATTATTCCGGGTCTCCGGGATTTTTCTGGGTCTCCTGGATTTTTCCGGGTCTCCCGGATTATTCCGGGTCTCTCGGATCGACCTGGGTCCCCTGGATTATTCTGGATCTCTCGGATTATTATGGGTCTCCTGAATTATTTCCGATCTCCCGGATTATTCTGGGTCTCATGGATTATTCTGGGTCTCATGGATGATTCCAGGTCTCCCAAGTCATCCTGGGTCTCCCGGATTATTCCAGGTCTCGCGGATTATTCAGGGTCTCTCGGATTATTTCAGGTCTCTGGAATTATTCCAGGTCTCCTGGACTATTCCGGGTCTCCTGGATTATTTCGGATATCTCAGATTATTCTGAGTCTCCTGGGTCCCCCAGATTATTCCGGGTCTCTCGGATAATTTTTGGTCTCTAGGATTATTTTGGGTATCCTGGATTATTCCGGGTCTACCAGATCATTTCATGTTCCCTGGATTATTCCGGGTCCCCTGGATCATTCCGGATCTCCCGGATTATTGCTGATCTCCCGAATTTTTCCAGGTCCCTCGGATTATTTCGGATCTTCTAGAATATTCCAGCTCTTTGGGATTATTTCGGGTCTCCTGGATTATTCCGAGTCTCCGAGATATTCTGGGTCTCCTGGATTATTCTGGGTCTCCCAGATTATTCCTGATCCTCCCCGGATTATTCCGGGTCTCCCAGATGGGTCCCCTAGATTATTATGACTCTCCTGGATTATTCCGGGTCTCCCGGATTATTCCAAGTCTCACGGATCATTCCGGATCTCCCGAATGATTCTGGGTCTCTCGGATTATTACGGGTCTCCCGGATCATTCCAGGTCCCACGGATTATTCCAGGTCTCTCATATTATTTTGGGTCTCCTGGATTATTTCGTTTCTCTCGGATAATTCTTAGTCTCCTGGATTATTCCTAGTCTTCTGGATTATTCCTAGTCTTCTGGATTATTCCTGGTGCTTCCTGGATCATTCCTGGAATTATTCCAGGTCTCCTGGATTATTCGTGGTTTCCTGGATTATTCCGGGTTTCCCGAATATTCCAGGCATCCTGGATTATTTCGGATCTCCAGGATAATTTCATGTCTTCCGGATTATTCCGCGTTTCCCAGATTATTCCGTATCTCCAGGATTATTCCGGATCCCCCGAATTATTCCAGGTCTCCTGGAATATTCCTGGTTCTTCCTGGATTATTTCGGGTCTCCTAGTTCATTCCTGATCCTTCCCGGATTATTCCAGGTCTCCCGGATGGGTCCCCTGGATTATAATGACCCTCCTGGATTATTCCGGCTGTCCTGGATTATTCCAGGTCTCGCGAATCGTTCCAGGTCCCTCGAATTATTCTGGGTCTCTCGGATTATCACGGGTCTCCCCGATCATTTCAGGTCTCAAGGATTATTCCAGGTCTCTCATATTATTTTGGGTCTTCCGGATTATTTTGGGTCTACCGGATTATTTCGGGTCTCCTGGATTATTCCGAGCCTCCCAGATTATTTCGGATCTTTCGGATTTTTTTTTCAATTCCAATTTCAATTTATTCCAATTCAATTCGTAAAAGATACATTTAATAATCAGATCTTTTGAGCCGTTTAAAGAAGAATGGTTCGCAAACTAAGCGCTTTCGGCTTGTTTGTTGCTTTCCATTTTTCTCTTCGCGGTATTACTTTCAATAATTAGTACAGTACGACATGTTGATTATTTTATAATGAATGAAAATAACCAACTACTAACTACAAAAAAAAAGAATAGATAAAGGAAGCTGTAGACAACATGAGAAACCGAGAAGGCTGGTAAATAAGTAAATAAGGTTGTTGCTTATTGAAAATGTGGTATTTCATCAACTCGAATATGTAATGTGATCAAACAATTTAGTGATAAGATAGAACGAATCAAGGTAGTTGCTCAGTAACGTATAGTATTCAGATATATTATTTTATTTTGAGAATTGTATATATTTATTTTTTTTATATTGCTGCACTTTTCAGTAGAGCCAATATAGGATTAGGGTTTGTAGTGATGAATTTTTTAATTTTTGTTTTATATATTTTGAAATTTGAGTTTTCCCTTGATTCTTTTGGCAGTATATTATACAATTTTGGTGCAAAGTAAAATATTATTCTTTGTGTATGACATTTTTTGAAATGGGGTAGAGTTAGATTCTGTGCATATCTGGTATTTTTTAATCTTGACGTGCAATAGTTTAATTTATTAGAATAAATCCAAACGAGACAATGGTATTCGTACAGGCTTCCAACGTCAAGTAATTTGGTTTCAGTATATAGTCTTTTGATCATATGGCCTATTCCGGGTCTCTCGGATAACTCTTGGTCTCCCGGATTATTTCGGGTCTGTTGGATTATTTCGAGTCTTCTGGATTATTCCGGGTCTCTTGGATTATTACGGGTCTCCTGGATTATTCCGGATCCTTCCTGGAACCTTAGGGTCTCCTGGATTATTATGGGTCCCCTGGATTATTCCAGGTTTCCCGGATTATTTTGGGTCTCTGGGATTATTTCGGATCTCCCGGATTATTTCGGATCTCCCGGATTATACCGGGTCTCCCAGATTGTTCCTGATCCTTCCCGGATTATTCCAGGTCTCCTGGATGGCTCCCCCGAATTATTATGGCTCTCCTGGATTATTCCGGGCCTCCCAGATTATTCCGGATCTTTCGGGATTTCTTGATTATTGGGATCCCTCGGATCATTATGGGTTTCCTGGCCTATAGCAGGTATCTCGGATAACTCTTGGTCTCTCGGATTATTTCGGGTCTGTTCGATTATTTCGGGTCTTCTGGATTATTCCGGGTCTCTTGGATTATTACGGGTCTCCTGAATAATTCCGGATCCTTTCCGGATTATTCCGGGTATCCTGGATGAGTCCCTTGGATTATAATGGCTCTTCTGGATTATTCAGGGTCTCCCGGATTATTCCAAGTCTCACGGATCATTCCGGATCTTCCGAATCATTCTGGGTCTCTCGGATTATTACGGGTCTCCCAGATCATTCCAGGTCTCACGGATTATTCCAGGTCTCCCATATTATTTTGGGTCTCCCAGATCTTCCGGATCTTTTCGGGTCTACTGGATTATTAGGGTCCCTCGGATTATCATGGGTCTCCTGGATTTTTCCGAGTCTCTCGGATAACTCTAGGTCTCTCAGATTATTCCGGGTCTCCTGGATTATTTTGTGTCTCTGGGATTATTCTGGGTCTCCAATATCATTTCGAGTATCCCGGAATATTCCAGGTCTCCCGGATTTTTTCGGGTCTCCCAGATCATTCCTGATCCTTTCCGGATTATTCCGGGTCTCCCGGATGGGTCCCCTGGATTATTATGGCTCTCCTGGATTATTCCGGGTCTCCCAGATTATTCCAAGTCTCACGGATCATTCCGGACCTCCGAATGATTCTGGGTCATCATTTTAGAAATTGAAATTGGTTTGGATCTCAATGATAAATTCAGAGAAGGTAATTGGATGATTTTGGATGGTGATAATTCTTCTGAGCCATGTTGAAATTTCTCATTATTAATAATGAAATAGCAATTTTCAGGAATGGAAATGAGATAACTTCCAGGTTGGATCTCGTGATGATTTTCCATGGAACAGCTCTCTCTGATGATGGTATTTTCTGGGGTAGTAAGCAGAATTGTTTCTGGTCTGACCTGATTGGCTAATAATTTGTTGAAGTGCACATCATACATGGAACAATTGGCTGCTTCATTCTTGGTCATGATCTCCGTAATACAGTCTTCTTCTTTTTGTAGGTTGTTCTTGCAGTAGAGGATGCTTTCAATTTCCTCGCAGGGTTTTTCTTGATATTGATAGAGTCCTTCATTCTCATTAAGGATAAGGTAAGGTTTCGATGGTTATATCATGTCGTTTAGGATGGGAACTGGATAAATAAAATAAGATTTGAATAACAATGGTTTTGAAACTGGGAAATGTATCAGAAAAATTATTCTATCCGAAGTGAATAATGTTTGTATTCCTAAGAAATTATAATAACTATGTTGATTTTTGAATTTGGTCAATTGGTTTGATGGATAAAGACTATTCATTTCATTTATAATTGAATATAAATTTGTCAGAGATAAGAATGTTGGGTGAACTACATTGATATTTGCGAAAGTAATGGCATTTATAATTTGATTAAGTTGGCTTCGAAATATTACAAGAGAATTTATAAATAGATGTAGAGCGTTTTTTTCTTTAACTTGATTTTGGAAATCTTCAATCAATTGAAAGCTTTTCAAGATATTGAATTTTATTTGATGAAAAGTTGCATTTGTTTTCACCATCATTTTCTAAGCAAAAGAAGTTTGTTTAACCAACTCATCTCGACTTATTTGACCATTTTTATTCAGATGTTGAATCATTGAATCTATTTTTTCACCGTCTTCATTGTCTAGAGTGCCAAAAAGCCATTTATTAATTTTTCCTTCTAGATTTATGAGCCCTCGTTTTTGAATAATATGGGGTTGTATAATTTGCAATAAGTGATCAACTTGTAACAATAATGTCTGTGCTTCTCTCAGAAGTACAATTCCTTGGCTATTTTTTGCCTTTTTATCATCGAGAAATTTTATTTATAAATATTTATAAATATTATTTATTCTAATTTATTCCTTATAACGAATAAATCAGTGATATTCATGAAACTGATGAAAGTATGCTTACTGGAAATTATTCTAGTTATTTTTATTTCTATGGGTACTATATGATTGGTTAATTTATGGATAAATCCATCATTCATGTTTAATATTAATAGAAAGGATGAGAATATGAATAGTAGTTTCATCTGGAAGATAAAATATTAAGTATGTATTAGTTTTTGATATTTTTTACGTTTTTTCATGTTATGTTTCGAATATTTCGATGTTTCCGTTTTAATTTTATTCTTAGTTTGGGCTATCGGTTGAATTTCCGTGAATCGTGGAGCTAATTTATCCCGTGTTTGTTCTTTATGGTAAATGGTGTAATCTTTTGTAACAGTTGGGGGTTTTTGACGATTTTCATTTAATTTTTCGAGTCGCACTAATTTTTCTTCATTAATTTCTTCATTAATTTGTTCAAATTTTTTATTCATTTTCTCTCTGTGGTCATGAACATATTTTGATATTAAATCTTTTCCAGATATATCGAAAGGGTCCTTTGAAGAAAGTTGTCCTGATATGATTTCGAAAGGAGTGTATCCACTTGAAGAATGGATAGAATTATTGTAGTGTAATATTGAGTATTTCATTAAATTTTGTAAAGATTGTGTCGGAGTTTGTTGTGTCTGAGTTCTAATTTGTTCAAGTATTGTTGAATGAAATCGTTCAATATAACTGTTAGAATTTGGATTTTCAGGGGTAGTGAAGTGAATGTTTATTTTATGTACCTTACAGAAATCTTGAAAATTTTTATTATAAAATTCTGATCCTCCATCACATGAGGAATTCCGTAATGGGAAATGAAAGATAAAAGTCCGTCAAGAACATTGATTGCATTT
Source organism: Plagiodera versicolora (assembly GCA_037013635.1). Lineage (NCBI taxonomy): Eukaryota > Metazoa > Arthropoda > Insecta > Coleoptera > Chrysomelidae > Plagiodera > Plagiodera versicolora. Next base: position 355,869 of record CM072991.1, on the reverse strand, counting down.
GTTCCGGGCATGGAATAAGCTTGAGCAAATTTAGGAAAAGTATCAATAACCGTTAGAAATTTTTCTTTTGAGATGTCCATATGAATTCTTTCAAATGGTTTTGATCCTATAGGAATTGGTTGAAATTCAAATTCATTCGGTGTACGCTCATATTTAGATTTTTGACAAATATGACAATTATTTATATAATTTTTAACATTTTTATCCATATTTGGCCAATAATAATTTCTCTTTAGTGATTCAAGTGTTGTTGTTATTCCGCGGTATCCAGTTTTGTAAAAATGGTGATAGTTAATTTTATCAGTTTGCTCGTTTTCCTTTTCTATGTCATTCAGCATTCTTGAACATATGAAAAATTCATTCTTATTAGTTTTTCTTGCATAGTTATAGTGAAAATTCTTTCATGTTCTTTGTTTGGGAAATGCAAATGATAAGTCCGACCATTTATTAAATTTGCTATGAATTCTTCTAAGTCTTGTTCAAGATGACGTTTTCTTAAAGCTTATGAAGAATCTCTGATTTTCGAATATTTTTTCACGACGACAAAGGATCGCAGATGGGGTATCAACTATTTTTATAATCATTTGGTATTTAAGATGATTCAAGGGTTTTTCTGAAAATGGAAAAGCTAATATAGGAGTTCCATCAGCTGTGTGTGCTGTTGATGTATAGTTTTCGTAATCTCTAATAAAATCTTGAATAATTTCATCGGAGTCTCCTATTTCATTGATAATTGACATACTATCAAGTGGGTTTCTTGAAAGGGCATCTGCTATTATGTTTTCTTTTCCTTTTATATAATCAATTTCGTAATCATATTCGTATAACAAAAGATTCCATCTTATTAATTTTGAACTTGGCTCTTTCAGATTGTCTAACCATTTCAGGGGTTTATGATCTGTTTTAATTTTAAAATGTCTTCCGAAAATATAGGGTCTAAAATATTTGACTGACCATATTGTTGACAATCGGTAGTTCCTTTTCAATTGTTGAGTAATTAATTTCATTAGGATTCAAAGTTCTACTCGCAAAACAAATGGGTTTACCATCTTGACAAAGCACTGCACCAATTGCGTATTTACTTGCATCAGTGGTTAATGTAAACATTTTTGAAAAATCTGGATGTGCTAAAATTGGTTCATTACATAGAAGTTTTTAAGTTTCAAATGCGTGTATAAATTCTTGAGTGTCTTCATTTTTTTTTACATTTCTTTAGACACAGAGTAAGAGGTTTTGTTATTTTTGCAAGATTATTTATAAATTTTCTATAGAATCCTATCATACCTAGGAAACTTTTGATTTCTTTATACGTTTTTAGAATTGGGAACTTTTCTATTGCTCTTAATTTCCTTGGATTAGGTTTTATTCCTTGAGTTGTTATGACATTTCCTAAAAATTCCACTTGTTTATATAAAAATTCACTTTTATCTGGCTGAATTCTGCGGTTATATTGTTGAAACTTCTTAAAAATTTCTTTGATATTTGAAATATGTTCATCTAAAGTAGTCGAAAATTTAATTACATCGTCCATATATATTAAACAAATTTTGTTAACAGTCTTTCAAAATTTCCATCATCATACGGGAAAAAGTGGAGGGGGAATTCTTGAGACCCATAGGCATACACAGAAATTCAAAATGTCCTAAATCGTTAGAAAAGGCAGTTTTTTCTATTGAATCTTTATGCATTCTAATTTGGTGAAAACCACTAGCTAAATCGAGAGTAGTGAAGTATTGAGCTTTACCTAATTTTTCTAAAAGGTCATCAATATTAGGAATGGGAAATCAATCTTATATTGTTTTGTTATTCAATTTCCTATAATCAATAACAATACGCCATTTTTGTTGTCCGCTGGCATCTAGTTTTTTGGGGACTATCCAAATAGGACTTGACCATGGGCTCGAACTATTTCTTATAATTGATAAGATTTTGTATGAATTGGTTCTTCATCTGTTGTTCTTATTTTATGGGTCGTTTGAGTTGTAGCTGAAAGTGGTTGATCAGGGTAGTCGAAAACTGTATGATAAGTTTTACAAAGCTTAAGAATTTTAGATTTCTCCTCAGAATTTAAATGATTTAATCGTAATAAATCTTCGATTTCATTTTCATTTGGATATGGATTAATTCTATCAATATCTGTTTGATAAATTTCGAAATCATCGATTGGATAAACTTGAAGAGGTGTTGTTAAATTGAAATATTGATCATGAGAGTCTAGATTATGAATTTTTACTATCGCTTGACCATTCTCTACTGTGGTTATACTTTCAGGGATGAAACAACTTTGATCAAGATTTGTTTGGGGTAAATAATAATTGCCATCGACAAATGTATTCACTGGTATTTTTGTTCTAAAAATTTCACTTTCACCTAGAGTTTTAATGATAATCAGATGGGGAACATTGAAAAATTTTTATGATAATATTTTTTTTCGAATAAATAGCCTTCTTGAATATTCCAATTGAATCCCATATTTTTAATGTCTTTAAAACTTAATAGTCTGTCGAAAAATGGACGGAAATCAAAAAGTGTGAAAATTATTTTAATTTCCGATTCAAATTCTGAAAAGGCTGGTATATGTGCTTCGAATTTGGAATGTTGTTGTCCACAAGATGTTTTTATTATATTTGGTTTATTGAATATATATTTTGGGAAAAATTTTTTCGCTAATACCGGGTTCAAGAGTGAAATATGACTTCCAGAATCAATAAGTAATTTTAGTGGTCTATGATTGGGTACAGATATTATGACGAATGGGAGTTTTTTTTTGATCTTCTAAAATATAAATTTCTAAGTTTTGTCCGTTCCAGAGGCTAGTACAGAAAAAGGATTTGTTTCTTCAAAAGTTTTATCCTGATTCGTTTCAGATACTTGTTCATCATAATCAAAATGTTCTTCTACATTATCTTGTGAGTCATCGAATAAATATTGATATCCTTCAGATATTAAATTCATAGAATTTGTTGGTTGTTCGTGAATAAATTCAAATCTTCATTGATGTTACACGGTTCTATTTGGTGAATTTTTTCTGAAAAGAAAGTTGGTCGCGATTGAGGTTGGAAAAATTGTCTTTGATGTGTATTTACGGTTCTTGTAACTACAGACATTGGTGTTGGTTTAGTTTGAGGTTGTTGATTTCTCGGTCTCCAAACATTAGTATTATTCGGTTTTCCAAAAACTCTTTGATTTGTAAAGAATCGTTGAGGCACTTGTCTTGATTGAATTTGTATTGGTTGACTAGGGAGATTTTGTTAAATATTTTCCATTGGGTTTTTTTGAAAAATGTTTTGTGATGTGTATTGAGTTTTTTGAGTCACCAAAGGCGCTTCAAAACTGGGTTGAGGAATCGGTTGAGATTGATTTCTTTTTCCGTCATTAACTAAAGATAGGAAATTTTCTTCTTCTAAAACGAAGTTTAGTGCTACTTCTAAATTATTGGGATTTTTAATTCTAACTGCTGTCTGGATTGTAGTTGGTAAATATTTTAAGAAAGTTATGAGAATTAATTTTTCGATATTATTTTTTGCGCACTTTTTTCAAATTCGTTTGAAGTACTATCATTATTAATTGATGAGAAAATGAGACTTCTGAAATATTGACATTTAATTCCGAAGTTATATGAATTTTCTTTATGATTTGGTTTTAGACTATGTAATTCTTGTAAGAGACATGCAAAAGATCTTTGGTCTGAAAATAAGACTTGAAGTAATGCTTTAATTTGGGTCCATTCTGTTAATTCGCTCCTACTTGGAATTAATGTATCTTTTCCTTTCAGTTTACTGATTATACCTCTCAAAATCAATTTCTTGATGAATTGTGGCTTTGCATTATATTGTGTTAAAGTTTTATCGCAAGCTGCACAGAAATAATTTGGTTCGCAAGGATCGCCGAAAAAGTATGGTATAATATGAAAAAAAAGCTTCAATTGTTGTTAATTCATATTGATAGACATCGTAGGGTTGTCGCTATTCAAATTTAAATTTTGAAAAAGAGTTTCACGATTATGTTGTGATATATTCCTGATTTTATTGAACATAAAATTTTTATTCGTAAAGAAATGACTGATTTAAAGAGTGAATATGTATAGGTAGGGAAAAAGGAATGATTGAAGGATTGAGAATGAATATGACTTACAGTTTCTCTGGATTGTCTTCTTGTTTGCTTCTTTTTCTTTCTTCTTAATCCTAAACCAGTCTTGGGAATGCTGTCCGTCGAATGGTTGTCAGTGGTCCTCTGATTCGTGCCTCTCTTGGGATATTCAGATTTGCACCCCGCATCTCCAAGTTGTTGGATTGCTGTCCTCTCTTGCAGGTACTTGAGTCTTCTGAGAATTCTCAGCAGATTTGTTGAAACACTATTGGACTTTTCACAGATTATACACACTATGTTAACTCCTCTTCTGGAATCTTCGCTGGTGGTGGTTTTTCGAATTCTGGTGTTTCCAAAATCCTTCTCCGACTGCGCCAGTTACGTTGTACCCCTAGCAGTTGTGGTTCGTAGAAGCACCTTGTAGCTTTTTTGAAACCAAACTCTTCTCCAACATTCACCAATTCACACAATAAAAGATTTACTTTTCTCGGTGCTTTTAATGAACATTGAAAATGCAGGTTACAAGTGAAAAAAATGGAATGGTCAATTTCATCATAAAGTCCACTTATATAGGATTAGAATAATAGAACAAAGATAATTTGCGGTGTGAAATATATTCAGCAAAAATGCAAAGATAAAGTCCGGTAGGAAGCTGAGTCTTCTATTTTGATGTCTCCACATTGTCTCCGTGGGCAGGACCGGCTTCAGAGACGTAACTTCTGTTGGATTATTTCGGGTCTTCTGGATTATTCCGAGTCTCTTGGATTATCACGGGTCCCCTAGATTATTCCAGGTCTCGCGGATCATTTCGGGTCTTCCCGATTATTTTGGGCCTCTGGAATCATTCCAGGTCTCCTGGATTATTCAGGGTTTCCTGGATTATTCCGGGTCTCTCCGGATATTCCAGGCCTCCTAGTTTATTTCGGATCTCGAGGATTATTATATGTCTTCCGGATTATTCCGCGTTTCCTGGATTATTCTGTATCTTCAGGATTATTCCGGATCCTCCGAACTATTCCAGGTCTCCTGGAATATTCCTGGTTCTTCCTGGATTATTCCGGGTCTCCCAGATCATTCCTGATCCTTCCCGGATTATTCCAGATCTCCCGGATGGGTCACCTGGATTATAATGGCCCTCCTGAATTAATCCGGCTCTCCTAGATTATTCCAAGTCTGACGGATCATTTCAGGTCTCGCGAATTATTCTGGGTCTCTCGGATTATTACGGGTCTCCCAGATCATTCCAGGTCTCACGGACTATTACAGGTATCTTATATTATTTTGGGTCTTCCGGTTTATTTCGGGTCTACTGGATCAATTTGGGTCTCCTGGATTATTCCGGGCCTCCCAGATTATTCCGGAGCTTTCGGATTATTTCGTGATTCATGGATTATTGGGGTCCTCCGGAATATTATGGGTCTCCTGGCTTATTCCGGGTCTCTCGGATAACTCTTGGTCTCTTGGATTATTTCGGGTCTCTTGGATTATTTCGGGTCTCCTGGATTATTCCTGGTCTCTTGGATTATTACGGGTCTCCTGGATCATTCCGGATCCTTCCCGGACTGATCCTGGTCTCCTGGATTATTCCAGGTTTCCCGGATCATTTTGGGTCGCTGAGATTACTCCGGATCTCCCGGATTATTTCGGATCTCCCGGATTATTCCGGGTCCAACGGATTATTCTGGACCTCCTGGATCATTCAGGGTCCTTCCCAGATTATTCCAGGTCTCACGGATTATTCTGGGTGTCCTGGATCATTTCGGGTCTCTCGGATCATTCAAGGTCTTTTCCGGATCATTCCGGGTCTCACGGATTATTCCGGATCTCTCGGATAATTCTGGTTCTCACGGATTATTCTGGGTTTACCGGGTTATTTTGGGTCTCTGAGATTATTCCGGGTCTCCTGTATCATTTCGGATCTCCTGGAATATTCCAGGTCTCATGGATTATTTCAGATCTACCCTAAGTTTTCCATATCCCTCGTATTATTTCGGGACTTCTAGAGGTTTCCGACTCTCTGGGATTATTTCGTGTTTCCTGGATTATTCCGAGTCTCCCGGAATATTCTGGGTCTCCCGGATCATTCAAGGTTCTTCGTGGATCATTCCAGGTCACCCGAATTATTTTGGGTCTCTCGGATTATTTCGGGTCTCCCGGATAATTCCGGGTTTCTCGGGTTATCCTGGGTCCCCTGGATAATTCCAGATCTCTTGGATCATTCTGGGTCTCCTGAGCTATTTCGGATCTCCCGGATCATTTCGGATCTCCCGGATTATTTCGGATCTCCCGGATTATTCCGGATCTCCCGGATTTTTCCGGGTTTCACGGATTATTCTGGGTCTCCTGGACTATTTCTGGTCTCATGGATTATTTCGGGTTTCCTGGATTATTCCGGGTCTCCTGGATTATCTTGTGTCTCTGGAATTATCCCGGGTCTCCAATATCATTTCGACTCGCCTGGAATAATCTAGGTCCCCCGGATTATTCCGTGTCTCCCAGATTATTCCTGATCCTTCTTGGATTATTCCGAGTATCCCGGATGGGTCCCTGTATTATTATGGCTCTCCTGGATTATTCTGGGTCTCCCGGATTCTTCCAAGTCTCACGGATCTTCCCGGATCTCCCGAACTATTCTGGGTCTCTCGGATTATTACGGGTCTCCTGGATCATTCCAGGTCTCACGGATTATTCCAGGTCTCCCATATTATTAGGGTCTCCTGGATTATCATGGGTCTCCTGGACTATTCCGAGTCTCTCGGATAACTCCTAGTCTCTCGGATTATTCCGGGGCTCCTGGATTATTCCTAGTCTCCTGGATAATTCCTGGTGCTTCCTGGATCATTCCAGGTCTCCCGAACGATTCCGGGTCGAACGGATTATCCTGGGTCCCCTGGATTATCCCAGGTCCCGCGGATTATTTGGGGTCTCCCAGATCATTTTGGGTCTCTGGAATTATTTATGGTCTCCCGGATTATTCTTGGTTTCCTGGATTATTCCAGTTCTCCCCGAATATTCCAGGCCTCCAGGATTATTCCGGATCCCCCGAATTATTCCAGGTCTCCTGGAATAATACTGGTTCTTTCTGGATCATTCCAGGTCTCCCAGATCATTCCTGATTCTTCCCGGATTATTCCAGGTCTCCCGGATGGGTCCCCTGGATTATAATGGCACTCCTGGATTATTCCGGCTCTCCTGGATTATTCCAAGTCTCACGGATCATTCCAGGTCTCCCGAATTATTTTGGGTCTCTCGGATTATTTCGGGTCTCCCGGATTATTCCGGGTTTCTCGGATTATCCTGGGTCCCCTGGATTATTCTGGATCTCTTGAATCATTCTGGGTCTCCTGAGCTATTTCGGATCTCCCGGGTTATTTCGGATCTCCCGGATCATTCCGGATCTCCCGGATTTTTTCGGGTTTCACGGATTATTCTGGGTCTCCCGGATCATTCAAGGTCCTTGCCGGATCATTCCAGGTCTCACGGATTATTCTGGAACTCCTTGATTATTTCGGGTCTCACAGATTATTTCGGGTTTCCTGGATTATTCTGGGTCACCTGGATTATTCCGGATCTCTCGGATGATTCCAGGTCTCACAGATTATTTTGGGTCTCCTGGATTATTTCGGGTCTCTGGGATTATTCCGGGTCTGTGGATAATTTTTGGTCTCCTGGATTATTCCGGGTCTCGCAGATCATTTCATGTCTCCTGGATTATTCCGGATCTCCCGGATTATTTCGGATCTCCCGGATTTTTCCAGGTCCTGCGGATTATTTCGGGTCTTCAAAAATTTTCCGACTCTCTGGGATTATTTCGGGTCTCCTGGATTATTCCGAGTCTCCCAGAATATTCTGGGTCTCCCGGATCATTCAGGATCCTTCCCGGAAAATTCCAGGTCTCACGGATTATTCTGGGTCTGCTGGATTATTTCGGGTCTCCCGGATTATTTCAAGTTTCCTGGATTATTCCGGGTCTCCTGGATTATTCCGGATCTCTCGGATAATTCTGGGTCTCACGGATTATTCTGGGTCTCCCGGATTATTTTGGGTCTCACGGATTATCCTGGGTCCCCCGGATTATTCCAGGTCTCTCGGATTATTTTGGGTCTCCTGGATTATTTCGGGTCTCCCAGATTATTTCATGTCCCCTGGATTATTCCGGATCTCCTGGATTATTAAGGATCTCCCGGATCTTTTCAGGTCCCTCGGATAACTTCATGTCTTCTAGAATATTTCGGGTCTCCTGGATTATTTCGGTTTTCCTGGATTATTCCGGGTCTCCTGGATTATATTGTGTCTCTGGGATTATTTCGGGTCTCCAATATCATTTCGACTCACCCGGAATATTTAAGGTCTCTCGGATCATTCCGGGTCTCCCAGATTATTCCTGATCCTTCCCGGATTATTCCGGGTCTCCCGGATGGTTCCTCTGGATTGATATGGCTCTCCTGGATTATTCCTGGTGCTGTCCAGATCATTCCAGGTCTCCCGGATTATCCCGGGTCTAACGGATTATCCTGGGTCGCCTAGATTATTCCAGGTCTCGCGGATTATTTCGGGCCTCTGGAATTATTCCAGGTCTCCTGGATTATTCGGGGTTTCCTGGATTATTTCGGGTCTCTCCAGATATCCCAGGCCTCCTGGATTATTTCGGATCTCCCGGATTATTCCGGATCTCACGGATTTTTCCGGGTTTCACGGATTATTCTGGGTCTCTTGGATCATTCAAGGTCCTTCCCGGATCATTTCAGGTCTCACAGATTATTCTGGGTCTCCTGGATTATTTCTAGTCTCATGGATTATTTCGGGTTTCCTGGATTATTCCGGGTCTCCTGGATTATCTCGTGTCTCTGGGATTATCCTGGGTCTCCAATATCATTTCGACTCGCCTGGAATAATCTAGGTCTCCCGGATTATTCCGTGTCTCCCAGATTATTCCTGATCCTTCTTGGATTATTCCGAGTATCTCGGATGGGTCCCTGTATTATTATGGCTCTCCTGGATTATTCCGGGTCTCCCGGATTCTTCCAAGTCTCACGAATCTTCCCGGATATCCCGAACTATTCTGGGTCTCTCGGATTATTACGGGTCTCCTGGATCATTCCAGGTCTCACGGATTATTCCAGGTCTCCCATATTATTAGGGTCTCCTGGATTATCATGGGTCTCCTGGACTATTCCGAGTCTCTCGGATAACTCCTAGTCTCTCGGATTATTCCGGGGCTCCTGGATTATTCCTAGTCTCCTAGATAATTCCTGGTGCTTCCTGGATCATTCCAGGTCTCCCGAACGATTCCGGGTCGAACGGATTATCCTGGATTATTCCAGGTCCCGCGGATTATTTGGGGTCTCCCAGATCATTTTGGGTCTCTGGAATTATTTATGGTCTCCCGGATTATTCTTGGTTTCCTGGATTATTCCAGTTCTCCCCGAATATTCCAGGCCTCCTGGATTATTTCGGATCTCCAGGATTATTTCATGTCTTCCGGATTATTCCGCGTTTCCCGGATCATTCCGTATCTCCAGGATTATTCCGGATCCCCCGAATTATTCCAGGTCTCCTGGAATAATACTGGTTCTTTCTGGATCATTCCAGGGCTCCCAGATCATTCCTGATTCTTCCCGGATTATTCCAGGTCTCCCGGATGGGTCCCCTGGATTATAATGGCACTCCTAGATTATTCCGGCTCTCCTGGATTATTCCAAGTCTCACGGATCATTCCAGGTCTCCCGAATTATTTTGGGTCTCTCGGATTATTTCGGGTCTCCCGGATTATTCCGGGTTTCTCGGATTATCCTGGGTCCCTTGGATTATTCTGGATCTCTTGAATCAGTATGGGTCTCCTGAGCTATTTCGGATCTCCCAGGTTATTTCGGATCTCCCGGACCATTCCGATTCTCCCGGATTTTTTCGGGTTTCACGGATTATTCTGGGTCTCCCGGATCATTCAAGGTCCTTCCTGGATCATTCCAGGTCTCACGGATTATTCTGGGACTCCTTGATTATTTCGGGTCTCACAGATCATTTCGGGTTTCCTGGATTATTCTGGGTCACCTGGATTATTCCGGATCTCTCGGATAATTCCAGGTCTCACGGATAATTTTGGGTCTCCTGGATTATTTCGGGTCTCTGGGATTATTCCGGGTCTGTGGATAATTTTTGGTCTCCTGGATTATTCCGGGTCTCCCAGATCATTTCATATCTCTTTCGGATCTCCCGGATTTTTCCAGGTCCCTCGGATTATTTCGGGTCTTCAAAAATTTTCCGACTCTCTGGGATTATTTCGGGTCTCCTGGATTATTCCGAGTCTCCCAGAATATTCTGGGTCTCCCGGATCATTCAGGGTCCTTCCCGGATTATTCCAGGTCTCACGGATTATTCTGGGTCTCCTGGATTATTTCGAGTCTCCCGGATTATTCCAAGTTTCCTGGATTATTCTGGGTCTCCTGGATTATTCCGGATCTCTCGGATAATTCTGGGTCTCACGGATTATTCTGGGTCTCCCGAATTATTTTGGGTCTCTCGGATTATCTTGGGTCCCCCGGATTATTCCTGGTCTCACGGATTATTCTGGGCCTTCTGGATTATTTCGGGTCTCCCGGATTATTCCAAGTTTCCTGGATTATTTCGGGTCTCCTGGATTATTCCGGATCTTTCGGATAATTCTGGGTCTCACGGATTATTCTGGGTCTCCCGGATTATTTTGGGTCTCACGGATTATCCTGGGTCCCCCGGATTATTCCAGGTCTCTCGGATTATTTTGGGTCTCCTGGATTATTTCGGGTCTCCCAGATTATTTCATGTCCCTTGGATTATTCCGGGTCCCTTGGATTATTCAGGATCTCCTGGATTATTTTGGATCTCCTGGATCTTTCCAGGTCCCTTTCGGTTTTCCTGGATTATTCCAAGACTCCTGGATTATATTGTGTCTCTGGGATTATTCCGGGTCTCCAATATTATTTCGACTCTCCCGGAATATTTAAGGTCTCCCGGATCATTCCGGGTCTCCCAGATTATTCCCGATCTTTTCCGGATTATTCCGGGTCTCCCGGATGGTTCCTCTGGATTGATATGGCTCTCCTGGATCATTCCGGGTCTCCTGGATCATTCCTGGTGCTTTCCAGATCATTCCAGGTCTCCCGGATTATCCCGGGTCTAACGGATTATCCTGGGTCGCCTAGATTATTCCAGGTCTCGCGGATTATTTCGGGCCTCTGGAAATATTCCAGGTCTCCTGGATTATTCGGGGTTTCCTGGATTATTCCGGGTCTCTCCGGATATCCCAGGCCTCCTGGATTATTTCAGATCTCCAGGATTATTATAGGTCTTCCGGATTATTTCGCGTTTTGTGGATTATTCTGTATCTCTAGGATTATTCCGAGTCTCCCGGATTTTTCTGGGTCTCCCGGATTTTTCCGGGTCTCCTGGATTTTTCTGGGTCTCTCGGATTATCCTGGGTCCCCTGGATTATGCCGGGTCTCCCCGAATATTCCTGGCCTCCTGGATTATTTCGGATCTCCAGGATTATTTTATGTCTTCCGGATTATTCAGCGTTTCCCGGATTATTCCGTATCTCCAGGATTATTCCGGATCCTCCGAATTATTCCTGGTTCTTCCTGGATTATTCCGGGTCTCCCAGATCATTCCTGATCCTTCCCGGATTATTCCAGGTCTACCGGATGGGTCCCCTGGATTATAATGGCCCTCCTGGATTATTCCGGCTCTCCTGGATTATTCCAAGTCTCACAGATCATTCCAGGTCTCCCGAATGGTTCTGGGTCTCTCGGATTATTACGGTTCTCTCAGATCATTCCTGATCTTCACCGGATTATTCCAGGTCTCCTTGATGAGTTCCCTGAATCATTATGGCTCTCCTGGATGATTCTGTGCCTCCCAGATTATTCCGGATCTTTCGGATTATTTCGGGATTCCTTGACTATTGGGGTCCTCCGAATTATTATGGGTCTTTTAGCCTATTCCAGGTCTCTCGGATAACTCTTGGTCTCTCGGATTATTTCGAGTCTCTTGGATTATTTCTGGTCTTCTGCATTATTTCGGGTCTCATGGATTATTACGGGTCTCCTGGATTATACCAGATCCTTCCCGGATTGATCCTGGTCTCCTGGATTATCATGGGTCTCCTGGTTTATTCCAGGTTTCCCGGATTAATCCGGATTAATCCGAGTCTTCCAGATCATTCCTGATCCTTTCCGGATTATTCCGAGTCTCACGGATTTTTCTGGGTCTCCCGGATCATTCAAGGTCATTCCCGGATTATTTTGAGTCTCTGGGATTATTCCGGAACTCCCGGATCATCCCGGGTCCCACAGATTATTCTGGGTCTCCCGGATCAATCAAGGTCATTCCCGGATTATTCCAGATCTCACGGATTATTCTGGGTCTCCTGGATTATTCTGGGTCTCCCGTATCATTCAAGGTCCTTCCCGGATTATTCCAGGTCTTACGGATTATTCTGAGTCTCCCGGATCATTCGAGGTACTTCCTGGATTATTCCAGGTCTCACGGATTATTCTGGGTCTCCTGGATTATTTCGGATCTCCCGGATCATTTCGGATCTCCCGGATTATTCTGGGTCTCACAGATTGTTCTGGGTCTCCCGGATCATTCAAGGTCCTTCTCAGATTATTCCAGGTCTCACGGATTATTCTGGGTCTCTTGGATTATTCTGGGTCCCCCGGATCATTCAAGGTCCTTTCCGGATTATTCCAGGTCTTACGGATTATTCTGGGTCTCTGGAATTATCTTGGATCTCCCGGATCTCCCGGATTATTCTGGGTCTCACAGATTATTGTGGGTCTCCCGGATCAATCAAGGTCATTCCCGGATTATTCCAGGTCTCACGGATTATTCTGGGTCTCCTGGATTATTCTGGGTCTCCTGGATCATTCGAGGTCCTTTCCGGATTATTCAGGGTCTCACGGATTATTCTGGGTCTCCAGGATTATTTCGGATCTTCCGGATTATTCTGGGTCTCACAGATTATTCTGGGTCTCCCGGATCAATCAAGGTCATTCCCGGATTATTCCAGGTCTCACGGATTATTCTGGGTCTCCTGGATATTCTGTGTCTCCTGGATCATTCAAGGTCCTTTCCGGATTATTCAGGGTCTCCCGGATCATTTTGGGTATCTGGGATTATTTTGGGTCTCCTGTATCATTTCGGATCTCCTGGAATATTCCAGATTATTTCGGATCTCCCGGATAATTCTGGGATAATTCTGGGTCTCACGGATTATTCCGAGTCTCCTGGATTATCCTGGGTACCCCGGATTGTTCCAGGTCTCTCGGATCATTACGAGTATCCTTGATTATTCCTTGTCTCCTGGATTATTCCTGGTGCTTTCAGGATTATTTCAGGTCTCCTGGATTATCCTGGGTCCCCCAGATTATTCCGGGTCTCTCGGATTATTTTGGGTTTCTGGGATTATTTTGGGTCTCCTGGATTATTCCGGGTCTCCTGTATCATTTCGGATCTCCTGGAATATTCCAGGTCTCCCGGATTATTCCGGATCTCCTGGATTATTCTGGGTCTCCCGGATCCTTACGAGTCTTCTTGATTATTCCTAGTCTCCTGGATTATTCCTGGTGCTTTCAGGATTATTCCGGGTGTCTCGGATTATTTTGGATCTCTGGGATTTTTTTGGGTGTCCTGAATTATTCCGGGTATCCCGGATTATTTCATGTCCCCTGGATTATTCCGGGTCCCCTGGATTATTCCGGATCTCCCGGATTATTTCGAATCTCCTGGATTTTTCCAGGTCTCTCGGATTACTTCGGGTCTTCTAGAATATTCCTGCTCTCTGGGTTTATTTCGGGTCTGCTGGATTATTCCGAGTCTCCAAGAATATTCTGAGTCTTCCGGATGATTCAAGGTCCTTCGTGGATTATTACATGTCCAACGGATTATTATGGGTCTCCTGGATCATTCTGGGTCTCCCGGATTATTTCGGGTATCCTGGATTATTCCGGGTCTCCTGGATTATTTTGTGTCTCTGGAATTATTCCAGGTCTCCAATATCATTTCGACTCTCCCGGAATATTCCAGGTCTCCCAGAATATTCCAGGTCTCCCGGATTATTCCGGGTCTCCCAGATTATTCCTGATCCTTCCCGGATTATTCCGGGTCTTCCAGATGGGTCCCCTGGATAATTATGATTCTCCTGGATTATTCCGCGTCTCCCGGATTATTCCAAGTCTCACGGATCATTTCCGATCTCCTGAATGATTCTGGGTCCCTCGGATCATTACGGGTCTCCCGGATCATTCCAGATCTCACGGATTATTCCAGGTCTCCCATATTCTTTTGGGTCTCCCGGATTTTTTCGGGTCTCATGGATTATTTTGGTCCTCCCAGATTATTCGGGATCTTCCGGATTATTTCAGGTCTCCTGGATTATTCGGGATTTCTTGGATTATTTCGGGTCTCTCCGAATATTCTCTGCCTCCTGGATTATTTCGGATCTCCAGGATTATTTCATGTCTTCCAGATTATTCCGCGTTCCCCGGATTATTCCGTATCTCCAGGATTATTCCGGATTCCCCGAATTATTCCAGGTCTCCTGGAATATTCCTGGTACTTCCTGGATTATTCCGGGTCCCCCAGATCATTCCTGATCCTTCCCGGATTATTCCAGGTCTCCCGGATGGGTCCCCTTGATTATAATGGCCCTCCTAGATTATTCCGGCTCTACTGGATTATTTTGGTTCTCCCAGATTATTCTGGATCTTCCGGATTATTTCGGGTCTACAGGATTATTAGGGTCCTCTGGATTATTATGGGTCTCCTGGATTATTCCGAGTCTCTCGGATTATTCCTAGTCTTCTGGATTATTCCTGGTGCTTTCAGGATTATTCCGAGTCTCCCGGATTATCCTGGGTACCCCGGATTATTCCGGGTCTCTCGGATCATAACGAGTCTCCTTGATTATTCCTTGTCTAATAATAATATTGATAATAATACTATTTATTTGTTTCAAATAGCATCATAGAGTACAAGAATAATAAATAACAAACAAATGACAAATGAATAGCTGTAACCGCATGGATATGGTATCCGCTCGCGGTCGACCTACTTCCACTCGCATAATCAAACATACATACATATTTAGTTTCATATTCAGATGTAGATGTTATTTCAATTACCTCAGACATAGATACGAATAAAAATAACAATATAATTATAAATGTAGACATAAACATTAAACAGGGAAAATTCAACTAATGATTTCTAGAATCTGATGTATATCTGTTCTTGACTTTTGGTACATATACTCTTTCATTTTTGAGTTGAACATCTTCTGGGAGTTTATCGACTTGATATCAGGTGGCAAAATGTTATAGAGTTTGGGTCCCATGTAAACGAAGCTTCTTTTAATTAGAGTTAAAATAACCCTCAGCAATACACTTATTCAGTATGAAATTAAAAGGTGCTATGATTTCATCTGCTATAGCAATCAATGATTCAGATGTGATTTCGTCAATTCCCGGGGCCTTTTTCTTCTTGAGTTTCAATATCGCTATTTTTATTTCATCTTCAGTAGTATGAGACATCATAATACTATTCACAGTAGTTTTTGCTGGAAAAATCTTGTTTGGGATTTTTGCGGCGTACGTTTCTCCAACTGAAGAAAAGAAATCTACTAACGTATTTGAAATGTCTTCCGGATTCATTATTTCCCGGCCATCGCATCTTATTTTGGTCAACTTTTTGTTAGACTTTAATTTGCCAATTTCTTTAAGTGTGTCCCATAATTTTTTTGGATTATTCTGATCCTTCTCTATTTGTTGTTTATAATAATTTCTCTTAGCCATTTCAATAGAGTTTTTCAATTGCTTATCAAAGTTTTCAAATTCATTTTTCATTTCTATGTTGTGTGGTTCACGTTTCATTTTTTTATATAATTTATTCTTCGTATTTATCGACTTTACTAGGTTGTCTGTGATCCAAATGGTCCTCTTAACATCCTCTCTTTTAATTTTTTCCATTATGGTGTTATTATATTCAGGAATACTTTCAATTTGTCAATAAAAATATCCACTGTATCATCTAAATTATTTGTATTGTAAATTTCATTCCAATTTTCATCATTCAGACACAATTTCAGTTCATCATAATTTATTATTTTTTTGAACCTGTCTTTATTTAGAGCTTGTTCTTTATTTTCGGGAAAAACAGCATGCAGTAGTATTGGATTGTGGTCAGTTATTAAGTAATCGACTATCAGAAAATTTAATGTTTCAAGGGGCATATTAGTTTTAATGTTTATATGGTCTAGACATGTAGACGATTTACCTTTGGTCCTCGTAGGCGAGTTTATATCAGGGATATACCCAAATTCTGCTAACTTTATCTAGCTCATCTTTCATCAAGTCGATATTAATGTCGCCCAAAATCAAACTGATGTCACTTTTCCTCTTGCAAGTTTGTAGGTACGCGTGTAAATCATTATTAAAATCAGTAGGAGGTAAGGACGGAGATCTATATATTGCTATAAAATCAATATTCTTATCCAAAATTTTAATAAAAACGTGTATGGCAGTAATTGATCCAAGCATTACTGTATCAAATGAGAAATTTATATTATCTTTGATATATATCAATATTCCATCATTTTTATTGAGTCTTCCCTGGTTATATATAGTTGTAAAACCTTTTATTTCGTAAATCTCCTCATTCAATATATTGAAGGTCTCAGTAAGAAAAATACAGTTCAAGTTATTTAGTAAAGGCTCTAAAATATTCAAAGTCTCATTAAAGTGTTTGTTGATACTACAAATATTGTTATGATAGATGTTAAAATTGGTTTTGTTTGTATTACATATATTCTTCAGTTCATTTTCATCAATAATTTTATCATTTATCTGAATTGCTTTGCAATCAGTTATGTAAGGATCCATATATGGAATATTTAGCTTATATATTACTTCCTCGAGCTATTGTTTTGAGATTGGAGTCTGGTACGTACTGGGTGTTGCTGTTGGTTTCGTGGGGCTGGATGCTGCTTTTCTGATTGCGGTTGTTTAGATTCTTTGGATGTCTGCGGTATAAGTTTGTTTTGTTGATTGGGTAGTTGTTGAAAGTTCTTAATTTTCCAAGTATTTGAGTTTAGTTCATTTGATTTGGGAGTTTCAAGGATCTCCCTATCTGGTGTTCTAGGGTCACTTCTATGTCTTTCTTCCTTCCGTTCTTCGTCCTCGCCTTCCCTTTCCTCGAAATCTTGCAGATCTTGTATTTTATATGGTTTGTTGTCGATAAATAGCTTATTGCTCCTGATGTAACTCACGGTGGAGGGATACCTCTTCCTTATGTTGATTAAGTTATCTTTTAATACTTTTTGTTCCCGCTGTTGGATTTTTGTATAGTCATGAGAGATAGAGACTTTCGTTCCTTTAAGTTTCTTTGTATTTCTTAATATCAGTTGCTTCTTGAATTGTGATACTAACTCTACTTTAATAGGACAGTCTGCATTCTTGCCTAAAGGATAGCAATCACCAATATCGTTTTCGGATAGTTTCAGCTCTAGTAGGTTATTTATCTCTTCACACAATTTATTAACAGCAATGCCAGGATCTGCTTTTTTCAGACCATATACAACCAAATTCTTTTTTTTTACTTTCTCTTTTCACTTGTTCTAGTTTTTCTCTGAGTGTACTATTTTCTAGCTGGAGAACTTTAATTTGATGTCTCTGGTCTTCCAATTTGAGCAGAATTTTTGCTTCGCTTGCGATTATAAGATTTTTTATTTCAGAATTTCGGTCTATTATTTCTGTATATAATTTTTGCAATGTTATAGTTTCATCATTTTCATTCATGTTTGCGGCTTTTGGGTATATTTCGATCTGTTTTCATTCGTTAAGAGTAATTCTATTGGGTGCGTAGCCACTTCCAAAAACCCAACTCAAATCCCAAGATAATGAAAGAAATAATGTTTTTATACTAGATGAGTTTTTGTTCGATTTGTTTTTATTTACTGGTAGGTACTTCAGTGAAATATGTTAAATCACTAATTATGTGAATGTTTTCTTATTTTCTTGATGATTAGTACTGCTAGGTAGATTCTTCCAGTTTTTCGCTTTAAATTGATATAAATCTCGACTAGAACGTGAAGCTTTTTGCACATGAGAAATCACTTTTACTCCGAGAGCGCAAATAATTCACACCTTCACACATCAACGTTCTTCACCTTCATTATCCTATATGCTACCGAATTTCAAATGATGAAACTAATAACCCAGGTACGAAATTGAAACACGTCAACTTTGTTCATAAGGGGAACTTTTCTCCTGGATTATTCCTGGTGCTTTCAGGATTATTCAAAGTCTCCTGGATTATCCTGGGTCCCCCAGATTATTCCGGGTCTCTCGGATCATTTTGGGTCTCCGGGATTATTCCGGGTCTCCTGTATCATTTCGGATCTCCTGGAATATTCCAGGTCTCCCGGATTATTCCGGATCTCCTGGATTATTCTGGGTCTCCCGGATCCTTACGAGTCTTCTTGATTATTCCTAGTCTCCTGGATTATTCTGGGTCCCCCGGATCATTCAAGGTCCTTTCCGGATTATTCCAGGTCTTACGGATTATTCTGGGTCTCTGGAATTATCTTGGATCTCCCGGATCTCCCGGATTATTCTGGGTCTCACAGATTATTGTGGGTCTCCCGGATCAATCAAGGTCATTCCCGGATTATTCCAGGTCTCACGGATTATTTTGGGTCTCCTGGATTATTCTGGGTCTCCTGGATCATTCGAGGTCCTTTCCGGATTATTCAGGGTCTCACGGATTATTCTGGGTCTCCAGGATCATTTCGGATCTTCCGGATTATTCTGGGTCTCACAGATTATTCTGGGTCTCCCGGATCAATCAAGGTCATTCCCGGATTATTCCAGGTCTCACGGATTATTCTGGGTCTCCTGGATATTCTGTGTCTCCTGGATCATTCAAGGTCCTTTCCGGATTATTCAGGGTCTCCCGGATCATTTTGGGTATCTGGGATTATTTTGGGTCTCCTGTATCATTTCGGATCTCCTGGAATATTCCAGATTATTTCGGATCTCCCGGATAATTCTGGGATAATTCTGGGTCTCACGGATTATTCCGAGTCTCCTGGATTATCCTGGGTACCCCGGATTGTTCCAGGTCTCTCGGATCATTACGAGTATCCTTGATTATTCCTTGTCTCCTGGATTATTCCTGGTGCTTTCAGGATTATTTCAGGTCTCCTGGATTATCCTGGGTCCCCCAGATTATTCCGGGTCTCTCGGATTATTTTGGGTCTCTGGGATTATTTTGGGTCTCCGGGATTATTCCGGGTCTCCTGTATCATTTCGGATCTCCTGGAATATTCCAGGTCTCCCGGATTATTCCGGATCTCCTGGATTATTCTGGGTCTCCCGGATCCTTACGAGTCTTCTTGATTATTCCTAGTCTCCTGGATTATTCCTGGTGCTTTCAGGATTATTCCGGGTGTCTCGGATTATTTTGGATCTCTGGGATTTTTTTGGGTGTCCTGAATTATTCCGGGTATCCCAGATTATTTCATGTCCCCTGGATTATTCCGGGTCCCCTGGATTATTCCGGATCTCCCGGATAATTTCGAATCTCCTGGATTTTTCCAGGTCTCTCGGATTACTTCGGGTCTTCTAGAATATTCCTGCTCTCTGGGTTTATTTCGGGTCTGCTGGATTATTCCGAGTCTCCAAGAATATTCTGAGTCTTCCGGATGATTCAAAGTCCTTCGTGGATTATTCCATGTCCCACGGATTATTATGGGTCTCCTGGATCATTCTGGGTCTCCCGGATTATTTCGGGTATCCTGGATTATTCCGGGTCTCCTGGATTATTTTGTGTCTCTGGGATTATTCCAGGTCTCCAATATCATTTCGACTCTCCCGGAATATTCCAGGTCTCCCGGATTATTCCGGGTCTCCCAGATTATTCCTGACCCTTCCCGGATTATTCCGGGTCTTCCAGATGGGTCCCTTGGATAATTATGATTCTCCTGGATTATTCCGCGTCTCCCGGATTATTCCAAGTCTCACGGATCATTTCCGATCTCCCGAATGATTCTGGGTCCCTCGGATCATTACGGGTCTCCCGGATCATTCCAGATCTCACGGATTATTCCAGGTCTCCCATATTATTTTGGGTCTCCCAGATTTTTTCGGGTCTCATGGATTATTTTGGTCCTCTCAGATTATTCTGGATCTTCCGGATTATTTCAGGTTTCCTGGATTATTCGGGGTTTCTTGGATTATTCCGGGTCTATCCGAATATTCCCTGCCTCCTGGATTATTTTGGATCTCCAGGATTATTTCATGTCTTCCAGATTATTCCGCGTTCCCCGGATTATTCCGTTTCTCCAGGATTATTCCGGATCCCCCGAATTATTCCAGGTCTCCTGGAATATTCCTGGTACTTCCTGGATGGGTCCCCTGGATTATAATGGCCCTCCTGGATTATTCCGGCTCTCCTGGATTATTCCAGGTCTCGCGGATCATTTCCGATCATCCGAATGATTCTGGGTCCCTCGGATTATTACGGGTCTCCCGGATCATTCCAGATCTCACGGATTATTTCAGGTCTCCCAAATAATTTTGGGTCTTCCGGATTATTTCGAGTCTACTGGATTATTTTGGTTCTCCCAGATTATTCTGGATCTTCCGGATTATTTCGGGTCTACAGGATTATTAGGGTCCCCTGGATTATTATGGGTCTCCTGGATTATTCCGAGTCTCTCGGATAACTCTTGGTCTCGTGGATTATTCCTAGTCTCCTGGATTATTCCTGGTGCTTCCCGGATTATTTCGGGTCTCCCGGATTATTTTGGGTCTCTGAAATTATTTCAGGTCTCCTGGATTATTCGGGGTTTCTTGGATCATTCCGGGTCTCTCCGAATATTCCAGGCCTCCTGGATTATTTCGGATCGCCAGGATTATTTCATGTCTTCCGGATTATTCCGCGTTCCCCGGATTATTCCGTATCTCCAGGATTATTCCGGATCCCCCGAATTATTCTAGGTCTCCTGGAATATTCCTGGTACTTCCTGGATTATTCCGGGTCTCCCAGATCATTCCTGATCCTTTCCGGATTATTTCAGGTCTCCCGGATGGCTCCACTGGATTATGATGGCCCTCCTGGATTATTCCGGCTCTCCTGGATTATTCCAGGTCTCGCGGATCATTCCAGGTGTCCCGAATTATTCTGGGTCTCTCGGATTATTACGGGTCTTCCGGATCATTCCAGGTCTCACGGATTATTCCAGGTCTCCCATATTATTTTGGGTCTTCCGGATTATTTCGGGTCTACTGGATTATTTCGGGTCTCCTGGTTTATTCCGGGCCTCCCAGATCACTCCAGATTTTTCGGATTATTTCGGGATTCCTGGATTATTGGGGTCCCGCGGATTATTATGAGTCTCCTGGCCTATTCCGGGTCTCTCGGATAACTCTTGGTCTCTCGGATTATTTCGGGTCTGTTGGATTATTTCGGGTCTTCTGTATTGTTCCGGGTCTCCTGGATTATTCCGGATCCTTCCCGGATTGATCCTGGTCTTCTGGATTATTATGGGTCTCCTGGATTATTCCAGGTTTCCCGGATTATTTTGGGTCTCTGGAATTATTTTGGATCTCCCGGATTATTTCGGATCTCCTGGATTATTCCGGGTCTCCCAGATTATTCCTGATCTTTCCCGGATTATTCCAGGTCTCCTGGATGAGTCCCCTGAATTATAATTGCCCTCCTGGATTATTCTGGCTCTCCTGGATCATTCCAGATATCGCGGATCATTTCCGATCCTCCGAATGATTCTGGGTCCCTCGGAATATTACGGATCCAGATCTCACGGATTATTCCAGGTCGCCCATATCATTTTGGGTCTTCCGGATTATTTCGAGTCTACTGGATTATTTTGGTCTTCCCAGATTATTCTGGATCTTCCGGATTATTTCGGGTCTACAGGATCATTAGGGTCCCCCGGATTATTATTGGTCTCCTGGATTATTCCGAGTTTATCGGATGACTCTTAGTCTCGTGGATTATTCCTAGTCTCCTGGATTATTCCTGGTGCTTCCCGGATCATAACTCCGCCATGGACGGTCCCAAGCCCGGCTGAGAAAGGAGGAGGGAAAAACCCCAATACCCTAGTTGTCAAGCGACACGTGACTAGGGAGAAGGCACCGGGGGTAAACGGTGTCTAGAACGGAGCCTTCAGGGTACCTGCCGCACCCTGTCGCATTTAGGCCCAACTCAGGTACGCGGGGCTCTGCCTGGGTTTGGTAGTTATATCCCTTGCTACTCGTGGGATCTTTATGGATCAAAAAAACAAAAACAAAACTATAACGGAGGGACTCGCTGGAGGAACCTCTCAATCCGAACCTCCTGCACAGCCGATGGAGATGGAGGAGGCTCATGTAACCTCTCCCGCATCTCCGGTGGTTGTGGAGGAGGAAGAGGATAGGCTTCTTGCGACGCCTCCACCGACAGAGGGGGGCTCCCAACCTTGTGTGTTGGTGAGCGAAACCACTTCGACGGGGGTAGAGCAGGAAGTAAAAAACTTGCGTCCAGATAGACCCAGAATTTCTGGGGCTCATAGGCGCAAGGAAGCGAAGGCGAAGGCCTTGGAAAGGGGGGAGCATATCCTTAACAGGAGAAGGAAAACCCTAAATCCGGGGCCAATGGCTTCGACCTCCACCACTGCCACTAAAAGGGGCAGGTCCCTGGTGAGTACACCTTCTTCTGGAGATGGTACTCCCAGGAAATACTTCAGAGCAGGTCAGACAGAGGGAACCAGAAGGGGCGAACCCAAAAGCAAAACTCTGGTGGGGCCCGGCAATAGTGCTACTCCGAAAGGAGAGAGCTCTGCTGGACCTACTGGAGGGGCTAAGGGCGGCACCTTCAAGCATGCCCTCAAAGCTCTGAAAATGGCGATCGTGCTGACGGATTATCCGGAGGCACGAATGACCGAGGATCAGGGGAGAGCCGTCCGACGGGCCATCCTTGACGAGGCTTGGAAAGGCCCTAAAAAGGCTGGCCCAAAATTCGTCAATGGCTACTCGGACAAGGGTGCTGTCCTGATCACCTGCTATGATGAAGCCTCCAGGTCATGGCTTGAAGATAAGGTGCCACATATGCACCCCTGGGAAGGGGCAAACCTTAGGGTTGGCCCCTATAGGGATATTGTTAAGACCACCAGGATTGTTATGTGGGTGCCCGATCCAGAAGACCTTGGAATCAAGGATCCAGCCGACATTTTATCTCGACTGGAATACCAAAATAACTGCTCGACAGAGCAGTGGCGAATCGTCAGCCACAAATCAGAGGCCAAAGGAACCTCGATTGTGGCTGACATAGATGAGATCGCCCATGACGAGTTGCGGAGGGCCAATTGCAAATTGCACTTTGGTTTCTCTGCAATAAGCGTCAGGGTGATCGGTCGAAAGCCAAACCCTGCAAATGCTGAGAGTGCAGCAGGCAAATCTTCAGCTTAGTCGAACACAGATCCGATAGTGTGTACACGTGCTCTTCAAACCTCGTGAAATAAATTGTGAAGTTACCTAGCTCGAAACCTATCGATTAAAGTGAAAGTTATACTGAGCTGATCAGTTTATCTCAGAGTATAAGCTGATCCAATTTTTGGTGAATGAAACAAAACGCATCTCCTATAAACTTGATTGAACTCATAATCCATATCTCAACAAGTACGATACATTCAGCTGGCCCCTTTTTTGCTGGAGACCTCTTTTTGCGGCCATGGTGAACGATATCTGCTCGACCTGCACAAAAACGATAAACAGGCAAGTCCCATCAGTTCAATGCACCGAATGCAAAAAACTCTATCATCTGGGATGCCTACAACTACCAGGGTTGCCAGACCTTACACGATATCCTGGGCTATCGTTGAAGTGCACAAACTGTTCCAAAAAAGATGCATCAAAAACGAATCTGACAGATGTTATGGCTAAGCTTGACTCTATACAAAGTGACATTCGTCAAGTAAAAAGCCAACAAGCCGACATGGTCGAGTCGCTGGAATTCTATGGCAATAAAATAGACGATTTTTCCAAGAGAATCGAAGAATTCGAAACCAAAATAAAGTGTATTCCAGTAATTGAAGACAACATCCAGACTAATGGCATCGAAATCTCGGCACTCAAGGCCAAGATGAACGACATGGAACAACAACTGCGAATGAACAACCTAGTTATTAACGGAGTAGCTGAGCTCAAAAACGAAAACACCCACGACATAATCAAAGGCATACTTACTACAATTGGTATTGAAGGTAGTGACATGGTGGAAACGTGTCATAGAGTACCCCATATGAAACCAAATGAAAAAACGCCCAAATCAATCATTGTCAAGCTGAAGAATCGCTCTTTGAAGGATGAAATAATCTCTGCCATTCGCAAACGAAAAGGCATCACCTCGAATGATATAGGGATAAATACGGAGCACTCTAAAATTTTTGTCAACGACGATCTAACACCAATAAACCAATTACTCTTTAAAAAGGTTCGAGACGTATGCAAGACCAAGAATATCAACTCCTGGGTACGTGACTGCAAAA
This sequence comes from Plagiodera versicolora, assembly GCA_037013635.1. Lineage (NCBI taxonomy): Eukaryota > Metazoa > Arthropoda > Insecta > Coleoptera > Chrysomelidae > Plagiodera > Plagiodera versicolora. The sequence continues at coordinate 331,199 of CM072991.1, read as the reverse complement.
TTTTTATTCGACATCCCAACAACACGAGAAATGTGCAAATCACCAGCGAATCTGCACTTGAGAAGATCCTAGGAAATAGCCAATAGATCATCTTCCGTTCCTCAATCCTTCAGACAATCCAACTGTTTTTCTACAGAAAAATATATAATTATTTATTACCAAAATACCCGTGGTGGAGGCGTCGTAGTGGCCGTCAACAGAGATTTTCAGGCAAGTGAACGTCCAGAGTGGTCCTGCGAGGGAGTCTGTGAAGATTTGTGGGTGTCTATAATTTTAAGCAACTCTAGGAAAATAAATGTGTGTTGTGCCTATGTTCCGCCATATTCAAGTGTAGCAAATCTAGAATCGCACCTAAATAAAGTAGGAGATGTTGCTCGGAACAATAGTCAAGATGAGTTTCTAGTAGTAGCTGATTACAATGTATCAAATATTGTGTGGTCAAATAATGAAAACGTAAATCATTATGTCGCTTCAGGTACGTCCGATCGCTTTGGAGAGGCTCTAGTTGATGCTTACAGCTTCCTAGATTTTTATCAATTTAATGGTATTCCAAACCTACATGGTAAGTTACTTGACCTTGTATTCAGCTCTATTAAAGATGTTGTAGTCCGTGAGCATAGTGATCCATTTGTGAAAGAAGACTCCCATCACAAAGCGCTGGAAATAATCTGCAAAATCACTGCCGATAGCGATTCTTTGAAACCTAAAAATTCCTTTACAAAGAAAAACTTTTTTAAAACTGACTATGCGATCGTTAATGACAAACTGAGAACTATTGATTGGCACGGTCACATTTCGCACCTAAATTGTGACTCAGCCGTAGAGGTATTTTACAATATCGTTGATGAAATAATTGAAGAAAACATCCCGGTAATAAGACACCGTCATGAATTTCCGGATTGGTACTCGTCAAACACTAGAAATCTTATAAAGAGTAAGTCAAAATCTCATGAACGATGGAAAAAGTTCCGAAACGAAGTAGACTATCAAGTTTTCTCAAATCTACGTAAAGAAGTGAAAGCAAACATAAAACACGATTATCAAGAATACATAACTAGAACAGAACGCGGCCTGGCCGGTAATATCAAGTCATTCTGATCGTTTGTTTCGAAAAAACGTAACACAAAAACCACCCCATCGCTCATTGAACACAATGGCGAGCGCTTTTCCGACGGTACAGACATCTGCGAGGCATTTTCAAAATATTTCTCTTAGGTCTTCGAAGATTCGCTCTCTCCGGTTTCAATCAATCGATCAGAGCCCTCGACTGCTATAACTATAAATAACATTTCCATTGATCAAGTGACTAAGCAGATCGATAAGCTCGATCCTAAAAAAGGGGCGGGGCCGGATGGTGTACCTCCGGTTTTCTTCAAATCGTGTATAGATACCATCTCTTATCCGTTGTTTCTCATTTTCAATAAATCAATGTCCGAGGGCTTCTTTCCAACAGCATGGCGACAAGCACAAGTGATTCCGGTACTAAAGAGTGGAAACAAAACTCTAGTGAGAAATTACCGCCCAATCTCAATGCTTTCTGTTCCTGGCAAGTTATTAGAAGCCATTATAACACAGGAATTATTTTTCTACACTAAAAACCTTATCTGTGAGCATCAACATGGCTTTTTCCGGAACAGATCGACCCTGACCAACCTTGTAACCTTTACCCAAGAGATTGCTGACGATATGAGCAAAAGACAACGAATTGATTCCGTGTATACCGATTTTTCTAAAGCTTTCGACAAAGTCCATCATCAAACATTATTTATCGAACTGGAGAACATCGGTATACATGGAGACTTGCTTGAATGCATAAAATCATATCTAAACAATAGATCCCAGGTTGTTAAAATCAATGGCTTCTCCTCAACATCCGCTAGAGTCACGTCTGGAGTGCCTCAGGGCTCCCATCTGGGACCTCTACTCTTCAACCTATTTATCAACGACATCAGTAGTTGCTTCACATTTTCTAAATTCTCTTTATACGCCGACGATCTGAAGGTTTACAAAACAATAACTGATGTATCCGACTGCTTCCTACTCCAATCGGACTTAGATAAATTTCAAACATATAGTGAAAATCACAGGTTTCTTCTAAATGTCGCAAAATGTCACTTCGTCAGATTTTCTCGCCTACCAGAAAATGACTTTTTCGTATATAAAATCGGTAATGAGGCACTCAAACGAGTTGACATAGTAAGAGACCTAGGAGTCTTGATAGATACAAAACTTTCATTCGAATCGCATATAGAAATAATAGTGAAGAAAGCACTCAGAAACCTGGGATTTATCATAAGAATAACAAAAAGTTTCAAAGATCCAAATTCCTTAATCTTACTATATAACTCTCTAGTACGCAGTCACCTTGAATACGCTTCTATCGTCTGGAATCCAAATTATCAAAAACATATCGATCGAATCGAAAAAATTCAAATCAAATTCATGAATATATTGTTTTGTAAATTCCACCGAAATTTAGGCCACCTCAATTACGAAAATCGTTTACGACATCATAAGATTTTAATGTTATCCTCACGTAGGAACATAAGTTATGTTATTTTCATGTATAAAATTCTGAATAATGGGATAAACTGTGACTCCATAGTCAGCAGTATATTTTCAAATGTAAACTCTCACTCTACCCGTAATCCATCTTTATTCTATTCACCCATTTGCCGAACAAACTATGCCTACCGTTCCCCCATGAACATGTTACAAATTATATATAACCAATTTTTCAGACATATAGATATATTTGCTAGCTCAATTCGCCAAGTTAGGCGAGAAGCTATTGTTATTTTCATTCAGTAGTATAGTTGATTTCAATTAGTTTTAGTTTAGTTTTTAGTATGTTATTATTAACTTCCATTGTAAACTGTGTGGCCCAGTAATTGGAGTTCTAGAACTCTATTGGGTTGCCTTAATGTTAAAATAAATAAATAAAAAATTAATAAATAGCAGGGCGGCTTCGGCCACACTGTCTCGTGTGGTCTCCCAAAGGGACATTGACGTCGCCCTGATCCAGGAACCCTGGCTAGTAGGAGGGAAGGTAGCCGGGCTAGGAGGAACAGGGAGAAGAGTCATATACGACCACACGAAAAACAACGTAAGAACCTGTGTAATGGTTAAATACGAATTACAATGTCTAATACTCAATGAATTCTGTTCTAGAGATTTGACAGTTATTAGGCTAGCCTACGTAGGAACTGATTAATATCCTGAGGAAGGAAGTAATTGAAATTACTTTAGCAAATCGAAATATTGCTGACCGGGTTATGAAGTGGGAAGTGTCCGAGGAGATCTCAAACTCGGACCACCGGCATATCTATCTATATGGAAATCGGAGATATCGATAACCCAGAAAGGATGGGCCGGAAACCCCGCAACACGGACTGGTCAGTATATTTGGAGGAGCTCGAACGGAATGTATCTTGTGCAATGACCAGCATAAGGCATACCCAGGATATAGAGCTACTATCGGCACAACTACAACAAGCCATAGTTAACTCATATCACGAATATGGAAGAATATAGACAGACCCTGACAGAATATAACAAAGAAATTAGGAGCTCAAGAACGATGGCGTGGAGGAAATTTTGCACGGAGGCGGAGGTTGAAAATACCACCGAAGCAAGTAGACTCCACAAAATCCTCTCTAGAGATCCAGTAAATCCCATAGGGACTTTAAAGAAACCTAATGGGAAATTTACGCAGAATGGGAAGGAATCTCTGGAAACATTGTTACAGACGCACTTCCCAGGATCTGAAATTATCACCACTGCCGAACTTAGATTGCTAAGAAAGTTATAACATATAACAAAATTGAATGGGCTATTGACACCTTCAAACAATTCAAATCGGCAGGGGTAGACAGGATATTCCCCGCACTATTGCAGAAAGGAAAGGGCTTATTAATCCCTATCCTCTGCAAACTATACAGAAGTAGCCTAGCCATGGGATACGTCCCTGAGGCTTGGAAAGCTGTGAAAGTAGTCTTTATAGCTAAACTGCTCGTGCTGATTACACAGAGGCGAAGGCATATAGACCTATAAGTTTAACCTCCTTTTTGTTAAAGACAATGGAAAGATTTGTCGACAGGCACATAAGGGAGGGGCCGCTAAGCGTCAAACCCCTTCATAACAATCAGCATGCCTACCAAAAAGGAAAATCCTGTGAGACTGCGTTACACTAATTAGTTGGGAGAATAGAAGAATCACTGAACAACCAAGAGATTGCATTAGGCACATTCTTTGATATAGAGGGGGCCTTTGATAACACCCCCTTTGAAGACATGGTGACATCCTTACTGCAATTGGGAACTGATGGAACCAGCCGCAGGTGGATAAAAGCCATATTGAGAGATAGTAAAGCGTATGCAACCATGTTCTGTGACAGCGTGGAGACGAGGGTATCCCGGGGTTGTCCCCAGGGAGGAGTTCTCTCTCCTCTGTTATGGAATGTAGTGGTTGATGACCTCATACGCAAACTAAACGACAGTGGAGTATTTGCCCAGGGCTATGCAGATGACATTGTCAACTTAACCCAGGGCAAGTTTTCAGATACACTGAAAGAAATAACTCAGGGAGCTCTAAACCAGGTGGAACATTGGTGTCAGGATAGGGGACTTAAAGTCAACCCCGAGAAAACTGCTCTAATAGCTTTCACTAAGAAACGAAACGTAAACCTACAAGGGCCACGTTTTTATGGGAAAACGCTGCAGTATAGCGAGGAAACGAAGTACTGGAGTCTTCCTTGACAAGAAATTGTCATGGAATTCTCACATGCAGCACATCTCAAACAAAAGCAAAATGATTCTAATGGCCACAAAGAGGGTCATGGGGAATTCTTGGGGACTGAAACCGAAAATAGCCCACTGGCTATATACGGCAGTGATAAGACCCAAGATAACCTATGGCTCAATATGCTGGTGAACTAAGGTGCGGCAATCCCAAACCGTAACTACACTCGGCAGTAAACAAAGGCTAGCGTGCCTATGTATTACAGGGGCCATGAGAACAACTCCTACTGCTGCTATGGAAACCATGCTAAACCTCCCACCTCTGAATCTATACATCCGGGGCGAGGCAAGGCAATGCGCCTATAGACTCGAGCTACAAAGCTGTTGGAAGGGTACTAAAATACATGGGCACACAACCATAAATAATATAATTAGACACTCACTTCTAGAAATGGGGACTGATTATATGAGTAGAGAAATATCTTTTGGAAAAAACTATAAGGTTTATACAAAACTCAAGGATGACAAAGGATATGAGGATCCACCTGGAGCCCTCACAGATGGTTCAAAAACCAGCGAAGGAACTGGATCAGGCGTCTTTTCAGCGACACCCAAGTTCGAACAATCAAACTCATTGGGGAAGTACGCCTCGGTCTTCCAAGCTGAAGTACATGCCATAAACGCTTGTGCTGTCGAGAACCTGAGGAGAGGATATAGGAGGGTGACGATTCTCATTAGGTCAGATAGCCAAGCGGCTCTCAAAGCATTGGCATCCCGGAGCATAGACTCAAAAATTGTCAAAGAGTGTGCCAAAAACCTGCAGGACCTGGCGAACCATAACAAAGTAACATTGATGTGGGTGCCAGGGCACAGGGGTATTTCTGGCAACGAGGAGGCGGACAAACTAGCGAGGCGAGGCTCTGCAACACCAACGGTTGGGTCGGAACCAGCGATAGGGATACCCAGAGCCAACGTTAAAGCAGCGATCAATGATTGGGTCTACTCTCAGCACCGACTGAGGTGGGTACAATCAGAGGGAGCTAGACACAGCAAGTTAATGCTGAAAGAGCCCTCACCCAAGCAAGCAGTTGAATTACTCTTGCTAAGTAGGGAAAAACTCAGAACGATCACCGGCCTCTGTACCGGGCACTGGTTTCTGAGGAAACATTTGCATAACATAGGGGTGTGATACAGAACCTATATGCAGACTGTGTAATGAGGAGGAGGAAACAGCCACCCATATAATCTTCGAATACGAATCCCAGAGAACAAAAAAAATCCGGGAGACCCAGAATAATCCGTGAGACTCGGAATAATCCAGGAGATCCGTAATAATCCGAGAGACCTGGAATATTACGGGTCTCTCCGATATGATATTGGGGACCCGGAATAATCCCAGAGACCCAAAGTAATCCAGGAGACCCGGAATAATCCAGGAAACCCGAAATGATCCGGGAGACCCGGAATAATACAGGAGACCCAAGATGATTCGTGAGACATTGAATAATCCACGAAGGATCTTGAATGATCCAGGATCCCCAGAATTATCCGGGTGACCCAGAATAATTTGTGAGACCCGGGATAATCTGGGAATTCCGGAATAATTCCAGAGACTCAAAATAATCCGGGAAGGACCTTGAATGATCACGGATCATTCTGGGTCTCCCCAGAATGATCCGTGAGACCCGGATTAATCCGGGAGATCCGAAATAATCCGGGAAACCCGAAATAAACCAGGAGACACATGATAATCCAGGAGACCAGGATCAATCCGGGAAAGATCTGGTATAATCCAGGAGACCCGTAATAATCCATGGGATCCGAAATAATCCAGAAGACCTGAAATAATCCAAGAGACCCGAAATAATCCGAGAGACCAAGAGTTATCCGAGAGACCTGGAATATGCTAGGAGACCCATAATCAAGGAATCCCGAAATAATCCGAAAGATCCGGAATAATCTGGGAGGCACAAAATAATCCAGGAGAGCCATAATAATTCAGGGGACTCATCCAGGAGACCTGGAATAATCCGAGAAAGATCAGGAATTATCTGGGAGACATGGAATGATCCGGGAGATCCGAAACAATCTCAGAGACCCAAAATAATCCGGGAAACCTGGAATAATCCAGGAGACCCATAATAATCCAGGAGACCAGGATCAATCCGGGAAGGATCCGGAATAATCCAGGAGACCCGTGATAATCCAACAGACCCGGAACGATCCAGAAGACCCGAAATAATCCAACAGACCCGAAATAATCCGAGAAACCAAGAGTTGTCCGAGAGACCCGGAATAGGCCAGGAGACCCTTAATGATCCAGGAATCCCGAAATAATCCGAAAGATCTGGAATAATCTGGGAGGCTTGGAATAATCCAGGAGACCTGAAATGATCCAGTGGACCCGAAATAATCCGGAAGACCCAAAATAATATGGGAGACCTGGAATAATCCGTGAGACCTGGAATGATCCGGGAGACCCGTAATAATCCGAGAGACCCAGAATAATTCGGGACACCTGGAATGATCCGCGAGACCTGGAATAATCCAGGAGAGCCGGAATAATCCAGGAGGGCCATCATAATCCAGTGGACCCATCCGGGAGACCTGAAATAATCCGGGAAGGATCAGGAATGATCTGGGAGACCCGGAATAATCCAGGAAGTACCAGGAATATTCCAGGAGACCTAGAATATTTCGGAGGATCCGGAATAATCCTGAAGATACGAAATAATCCAGGGAACGCGGAATAATCCGGAAGACATGAAATAATCCTGGATATCCGAAATAATCCAGGAGGCCTGGAATATTCGGAGAGACCCGGAATGATCCAAGAAACCCCGAATAATCTAGGAGACCTGAAATAATTTCAGAGACCCAAAATAATCCGGGAGACCCGAAATAATCCGCGAAGCCTGGCATAATCCAGGGGACCCAAGATAATCCGTTAGCTCCGGGATCATCCAAGAGACCTGGAATGATCCGGGAAGCACCAGGAATAATCCAGGAGACTAGGAATAATCCACGGGACTAAGAGTTATCCGAGAGTCTCGGAATAATCCAGGAGACCCATAATAATCCGGGGGACCCCCATAATCCTGTAGACCCGAAATAATCCGGAAGATCCAGAATAATCTGGGAGGACCAAAATAATCCATGAGACCCGAAAAAATCCGGGAGACCCAAAATAATATGGGAGACCTGGAATAATCCGTGAGATCTGGAATGATCCTGGAGACCCGTATTAATCCGAGGGACCCAGAATCATTCGGGAGATCGGAAATGATCCGGAAGACCTGGAATATTCCGGGAGACCTGCAATATTCCGGGAGAGTCGAAATGATATTGGAGACCCGGAATAATCCCAGAAACACAAAATAATCCAGGATACCCGGAATAATCCAAGAAACCCGAGATAATCCGGGAGGCCCAGAATGATCCAGGAGACCCATAATAATCCGTGAGACATGGAAGAAATCCTCGAAGGACCTTGAATCATCCAGAAGACTCAGAATATTCTTGGAGACTCGGAATAATCCAGCAGACCCGGAATAATCCCAGAGAGCCGGAATATTCTAGAAGACCCGATGTAATCCGAAGGACCTGAAAAAATCCGGGAGATCCGAAATAATCCAGGGATCCGGAATAATCCAGGGGACATGAAATAATCTGGGATACCCGGAATAATCCAGGACACCCAAAATAATCCCAGAGACCCAAAATAATCCGAGAGACCCGGAATAATCCTGAAAGCACCAGGAATAATCCAGGAGACTAGGAATAATCGAGGAGACTCGTAATGATCTGGGAGACCCAGAATAATCCGGGAGATCCGAAATGATCCGGGAGACCTGGAATATTCCAGGAGATCCGAAATGATGAAGGAGACCCGGAATAATCCAGGAGACCCAAAATAATCCCAGAGACCCAAAATAATCCGAGAGAACCGGAATAATCTGGGGGACCCAGGATAATCCGGGAGACCTGGAATAATCCTGAAAGCACCAGGAATAATCCAGGAGACAAGGAATAATCAAGGAGACTCGTAATGATCCGAGAGACCCGAAATAATCCAGGGGACCCAGGATAATCCGGAAGACTCGGAATAATCCTGAAAGCACCAGGAATAATCCAGAAGACTAGGAATAATCAAGGAGACTCGTAATCATCCGGGAGACCCAGAATAATCCGTGAGACCCAGAATTATCCGGGAGATCCGAAATAATCTGGGAGACCTGGCATGATCCAGGGGACCCAGGATAATCCTTTAGATCCGGGATCATCCATGATACCTGGAATGATCCGGAAAGCACAAGGAATAATTCAGGAGACTAGGAATAATCCACGAGACTAAAAGTTATCCGAGAGACTCGGAATAATCCAGGAGACCCATAATAACCCGGAGGACCCTAATAATCCTGTAGACCCGAAATAATCCGAAAGATCCAGAATAATTTGTGAGGACCAAAAAAATCCATGAGACCCGAAGAAATCCGGGAGACCCAAAATGATATGGGAGACCTGGAATAATCCGTGAGATCTGGAATGATCCGGGAGACCCGTAATGATCCGAGGGACCCAGAATTATTCGGGAGATCGGAAATGATCCGTGAGAATTGGAATAATCCGGGAGACGCGGAATAATCCAGGAGAATCATAATTATCCAGGGGACCCATCTGGGAGACCCGGAATAATCCGGGAAGGATCAGGAATAATCTGGGAGACCCGGAATAATCCGAGAGACCTGGAATATTATGGGAGACCTGGAATATTCCGGGAGAGTCGAAATTATATTGGAGACCTGGAATAATCCCAGAGACACAAAATAATCCAGGAGACTCGAAATAATCCAGGAAACCAGAAATAATCCGGGAGACCCAGAATGATCCAGGAGACCCATAATAATCCGTGAGACATGGAATAATCCACGAAGGACCTTGAATCATCCGGAAGAATATTTTTGGAGACTTGGTATAATCCAGCAGACCCGAAATGATCCCAGACAGCCGGAATATTCTAGAAGACCCGAAGTTATCCGAGTCACCTGGAAAAATCCGGGAGATCCGAAATAATCCGGGAGATCCGGAATAATCCAGGGGACACGGAATAATCCAGGGGACATGAAATAATCTGGGATATCCGGAATAATCCAGGAAACATAAAATAATCCCAGAGACCCAAAATAATCCGAGAGACCTGGAATAATCCTGAAAGCACCAGGAATAATCCAGGAGAGTAGGAATAATCAAGGAGACTCGTAATGATCCAGGAGGCCCAGAATAATCCGAGAGATCCGAAATAATCCGGGAGACCTGGAATATTCCAGGAGATCCGAAATGATACAGGAGACCCGGAATAATCCCGGAGACCCGAAATGATCCGGGAGTCCCAGAATGATCCGTGAGACCCGGAATTATCCGAGAGATCCGAAATAATCCAGGAGACCCGGAATAATCCAGGAAACTTGGAATAATTTGGGAGACCCGAAATAATCCAGGAGACCCAGAAAAATTCGGTAATTCCTGGAATATTCCGGGTCTCCTGGAATATTCCTGGTAATTCCTGGAATATTCCGGGTCTCCCAGATCATTTCTGATCCTACCCGGATTATTCCAGGTCTCCCGGATGGGTCCCCTGGATTATAATGGCCCTCCTGGATTATTCCGGCTCTCCTGGATTATTCCAGGTCTCGCGGATCATTCCAGGTGTCCCGAATTATTCTGGGTCTCTCGGATTATTACGGGTCTTCCGGATCATTCCAGATCTTTCGGATTATTTCAGGATTCCTGGATTATTATGGGTCTACTGGCCTATTCCGGGTCTCTCGGATAACTCTTGGTCTCTCGGATTATTTCGGGTCTGTTGGATTATTTCGGGTCTTCTGGATTGTTTCGAGTCTGTTGGATTATCACGGGTCTCCTGGATTATTCCGGATCCTTCCCGGATTGATCCTGGTCTCCTGGATTATTATGGGTCCCCTGGATTATTCCAGGTTTCCCGAATTATTTTGGGTCTCTGGGATTATTTCGGATCTCCCGGATTATTCCGGGTCTCCCAGATAATTCCTGATCTTTCCCGGATTATTCCAGGTCTCCTGGAAGAGTCCCCTGAATTATTATGGCTCTCCTGGATTATTGTGCCTCCCAGATTATTCCAGATCTTAAGGATTATTTCGGGATTCCTTGATTATGGGTCTCCTAGCATATTCCAGTTCTCTCGGATAACTCTCGGTCTCTCGGATTATTTCGGGTCTCTTGGATTATTTCAGGTCTTCTGGATTATTTCGGGTCCCATGGATTATTACGGGTCTCCTGGATTATACCAGATCCTTCCCGGATTGATCCTGGTCTCCTGGATTATCATGGGTCTCCTGGTTTATTCCAGGTTTCCCGGATTATTTCGGATCTTCCGGATTAATCCGGGTCTCACGGATCATTCTGGGTCTCCCGGATCATTCAAGGTCCTTCCCGGATTATTTTGAGTCTCTGGAATTATTCCGGAACTCCCAGATTATCCCGGGTCTCACGAATTATTCTGGGTCACCCGGATCATTCTGTGTCTCCTGGATCATTCAAGATCCTTCGTGGATTATTCAATGTCTCACGGATTATCTTGGGTCTCCTGGATTATTCCGGGTCTCCTGGATCATTTCGGGTTTCCTGGATCATTCTGGGTCTCCTGGATTTCTTTGGGTCTCTGGGATTATTCCGGGTCCCCAATATCATATCGGGTCTCCCGTAATATTACAGGTCTCTCGGATTATTACGGATCTCCTGGATTATTCCGAGTCTCACGGATTACCCTGGGTCTCCTGGATTTTTTTTGTTCTCTGGGATTATTCCGGGTCCCCTGTATCAAATCAGGTCTCCCGAGATATGTTAGGTCTCCTGGATCATTCCGGGTCTCCCAGATTATTCCTGATCCTTCTCGGATTATTCCGGATCTCCCGGATGGGTCATCTGGATTCATATGGCTCTCCTGGATCATTCCGGGTCTCCTGGATTATTCCTGGTGCTTCCTGGATCATTCCAGGTCTCCCGGATTATTCCGGGTCAAACGAGATATCCCTGGTCTCACGGATAAACCTGGGTCCCCTGTATTATTCCTGGTCTTACGGATTATTTTGGGTCTCTCGGATTATTTCGAGTCTCTGGAATTACACCAGGTCTCCTGGGTTGTTCGAGGTTTCCTGAATTATATTGGGTCTCTGAGATTATTTCGGATCTCCCGGATTATTTCGGGTCCCACGGATTATTCTGGAACTCCCGGATCATCCAAGGTCCTTCCGGATTATTCCAGGTCTCACGGATTTTTCTGGGTCTCCTGGATTATTTCGGGTCTCCCAAATTATTCCAAGTTTCCTGGATTATTCCGGGTCTCCTGGATTATTTCGGATCTCTCGGATAATTCCGGGTCTCACGGATCATTCTGGGACTCCCGGATCATTTCGGGTCTCCGGGATTATTCCGGGTCTCCTGTATCATTTCGGATCTCCTGGAATATTCCAGGTCTCCCGGATTATTTCGGATCTCTCGGATTATTCTGGGCCTCCCGGATCATTACGAGTCTCCTTGATTATTCCCAGTCTCCTGGATTATTCCTGGTGCTTTCAGGATTAGATAGATAGATAGATAGATAGGTTTATTCGTCTCTTCTGGATCATGAAACATGACATGAGATAAGTCAGGTAAAAAATGGACATTTCACAGATACATTACAGTTCAAACGATACACATAAAGTTGATACAGCATAGTTAATACAGTACGTCATACATACAAACAATTCCTATTTAACACAGTGAGTATTTAATAATGATTAAAAAATAAAAAATAAATATTTTCAATGTAATGCCTTGGAAGCATTTACCTTGTGTTGTGGTCAATATATTCGTCCAATGAATAAAATGCATGGGTGATGAGGAATTTTTTTAAAGTTAACTTGAATTTGTAATGATTGGCTGATTGTTTGATTGACTCAGGTAGCAGGTTATAAAAGTACGCCCCAGCGTAGAGGGGTGATTTTTTGTAGTGAGACCTGTTATGGTTATTAATATGGATATCTTGGTTTTTCCTGGTTGGATAATTGTGGAGATCTTTGTTTTTGGGAGTTTGTGGAGGTTCTGATGAATAAAACACATCAGTTTGAAAAGATAGATACATGTGCAAGTCATGATACCGTTGTTTATAAAAGTATTTTTACATGTTTCATTATATTTTAGGTTAAATATCAGTCTGATGAATCGTTTTTGCAGCACAAAAACTCTATTTATTTCTGTTGCCCTTCCCCATACGGCAATGTTGCAGCTCAATACGGAGTAAACTAGTGCGTAGTATATGTTTATTAAGTGACTTGTGAGGAAATTGCTCTTCAAGGTTATGAAGGCGTAATATACTTTGTTTAGTTTTTTGCAGATGAAGTCTACCTGTTCATTAAAGTTCAATTTTTGATCGAGTTGAGTTCCTAAGAATTTTGTGCAGGACAATGTTACGAGGTTGGTATCATTAACTTGAAATGTTAGGTTTTCATGTCTAGGGTTATTATTGTTAGTGAATTCTAGGCATACTGTTTTCCCGATATTGTTGATGAGATGATTTTTTTCACACCACTTGGTGAAGCTGTTTATGACTAAATTTGCCTTAGTTTTTATTTCCTGATGGGATTTTCCTGTTACTATGATAGAAGTGTCATCTGCATAGATGAATACCCTACCTTCTTCAATGTGATTTGGCAGGTCGTTCATGAATAATAAAAAGAGTAACGGGCCTAGGGTTCCCCCCTGCGGTGTGCCTAAGTCAATGTTAAATTGGTTTGATACTTCGTTATCAATTTTAACTTTCAGTGTTCTTCCCGTGACATACGATATAAGCCATGAGTTTATTGGTCCTCTGATTCCCATGAACTCCATTTTGGTTTCCAAAAAGAGTGGATTTATTGTGTCGAACGCCCTGGAGAGATCGAAGAAAACTCCCAGGACAATATGGCCTTTGTCAAGGTTGTCATGAATATACTGCACTAGTTCTATTGATGCTGTTTCTGTTGAATAATTCTGTCTGTATCCATGCTGACATGGTGTTAGAATATTGTTTAAATCGAGGTAGTGGATGATCTGATTATATAAAGCTTTTTCTATTACCTTTGAAAAACAGCTAAGTAGGCATATGGCCCTATAGTTCTCTATAGTGTGTGGGTCCCCCTTTTTGAAAACAGGGATGACCTTTGATACTTTGAGTTCTTTTGGGAATTGACCCTGTATGACAGATGAATTGAGTATGTTTGCAAGTGGAAGCGCAATTTCATTGCAGCATTCTTTGAGTATAATCGCGGGTATATCATCGATACCACTAGAATGTTTCTTTTTTAGGTTAAGAATGATTGTTTTTATTTCACATTCGCTCACAGGTGCAAAAAACATCGAGTGGGGGAGGTTTGTGTTCATTTTTGTACACTCGTTACCGGGGAAGTTGAACGAATTGATCTGGTTAACTACTGAGCCGGAGAAAAACTCTCCAAATAGGTTAGAAACAATTTTCTTATTTGAGATCATTTCACCATGTTCCATTATACTTACTGCATTGTTGATTTTTGGTTCGTTCTTTTTTTTGTTTACCAAGTTCCAGAGGGTTTTTGTTTTGTTTTCAGATTTGTTTATTATTTCAGCGTGATGTAATTTTTTTTCCCATGAGATTTTTTTATCAAGGATTTTTTTTGCTTCTTTGTATTTCTCATTTAAATCTTCATTATTGGTAGTTTTCCGTAGCCATTTCAGCTCTTTCAGCCGAACCAGTTCGGCGTTTGTTTCAGGGGTCAGGATGATTTTTTCGTTTGAGTTGTTATGTTTTATTTTCACGACTGTTTTAGGAAATGCTACATTGAAGCACCAATCAAAGTTTTGCATAAAGTGTGTGAACATCATATTAGAGTCGTTCGAGTTATTTAGGTAACTGATATCGCTATTTTTTAAAAGGGTTCTGAATTCATTTAGAGTTCCTTCGTTGAATTTTCGAGTGAACAGTTCTAGTTTTTGCTGGTTTGATGGTTCCTGCATTGAATTCCAGTTAAAGAATTGACCAAAATGATCTGAAATTCCAAGGTCTATATTATGACAGTATCCCTTCTCAATGTTAGTTATTATATAGTCAATTCCAGTAGAAGTGATTTTACTGCCGTATTTGGCCACTCTAGTTGGTGCATGGAGAAGTGATTCAAGTTTATATGTGTCAATTATGTTAAAGAGTTGTTTTGTGTTGCAATTTCCCGGTTCCATATGATTGATGTTGAGATCTCCACATATTATAATAGAAGGGTATTTTGTACTAATGAAGTTGAGTGACTCAATGAGTTTGTCCATGAAGGAGCTGATATGATTATTTGATAGCGGACTTCTATAGATAGTTAAAATGCACAGTTTTTTGTCGAGCTCTATTGCACAGCATTCATAGGATAGCTCTTCTGATAGTTTTGATAGGTACTCAATATTTTTACATTTACCTGAGATTTGTTTTTTAACCAGTATAGCACTGCCTCCATGTTCGGAAATGCTTCTGCAGAAGCTTGAAACCACTTCATAACCTGACACCTGAGTCATCATTAATTTATCTTCACTCATCCAGTGTTCTGACAGACATATTACAGTTGGATCATGTTTTTCACAAATTAGTTCAAGCACATTTATTTTATTCGTTAGACTTTGGATGTTTATGTGGAGCAGCCGTTGATTAGTTGGCTCCTGCACTATACTTCTTGTTGCGAGGCTGGGTTCTTGAAATTTCCTGAGGGGCCCCCGTTTTTAAATTGGAATCTGTTTATAACACAGCCCTCGGGCCATATATTGGGGTTGTACACAAGTTTCACATAGCTTAGTGGGAACGACACAATCATGGAGGAAGTGTTCTCGCTTTTGTTCAGTGCACTACACTCGAATGGAATGTCGGGACATGTTTTCTTTAGACCCTTCTTGAAGTTTTCGACCGTAGTCGTCGGATCAAGTCTATATACATGGAGATAACCTAGTTTCGGGACTGTTTTCACTCCGTCCATTTGTTTACTGGTACCATAAATCGGTTTGCGCATGTTTCCAAAAGGTCTGCTTTGACGACTGGTTAGGCTGACATAGCGCTCTGCATTACAGATGGCTGTTTCCACCTGTTCCGTTGTTATCATTTGGTTTGTGGCCTTGCTTCCACTGGGTGTAGCATTACCTACAGTACTGACGGTATTCTTTTTGTTTACTTGTATTTCTATTGTTTTTGAGGTGCTGGTGTTGGGGATTGTTGCAGTAGATGGCGGTTCTTTTCTCCATAATGGTTCTGGAATATTTGTCTCCTTGGATTTGTATTTGTCTTTGAGTAACATGATTATTTCCTCTAGGTCGACAATCCTTTTTTTGAGATGTATCACATATTCATCTAAAATAGTCATCCTGGATTTGCTCACCTCTGCTCGGATTCTATTCTCGATGCACTTGTCTTCTTTGCATGTCGTGGAATCGTCACTCGTGTCGTGAAATATTTCACTTTCACTCGTTTTCACTGAAAAGTTATTTATAGCGTCCAATTTTCGCTTCAAGTCACTTAACAATTCACTGTTAGTATGTTTGCTGGGCACTTTTTGATAGATAATCAGTTCAATCAGCTCAGATTTCTTTAATTTGTCTAGCTCAGCGGCGAGCAGTTCTTTACCAGCGGCCATCTTGATATGTATATTTATTGTACAGCGGAATTCATCTTCAGTAATCTATTGTTTAACCAATATTATGTCTACACAGTCTTATCAAAAATTGTATCATCATTCATTTTTTCATTGTTTCAGATAGTACTACCAAAAGTCGACCCTGAGATTCACTAATCTTCATCAACCTAAAAGCTATACGTATAACCTGGGTCCAGGGTCTCTCGGATTATTTTGGGTCTCTGGGATTATTTTATGTTTCCTGGATTATTCCGGATATCCCAGATTATTTCATGTCCCCTGGATTATTCCGTGTCCCCTGGATTATTCCGGATCTCCCGGATTATTTCGGATCTCCCGGATTTTTCCAGGTCCCTCGGATAACTTCGGGTCTTCTAGAATATTCCGGCTGTCTGGGATCATTTCGGGTCTGCTGGATTATACCAAGTCTCCAAAAATATTCTTCCGGATGATTCAAGGTCCTTCGTGGATTATTCCATGTCTCACGGATTATTATGGGTCTCCTGGATCATTCTGGGTCTCCCGGATTATTTCTGATTTCCTGGATTATTTCGAGTCTCCTGGATTATTTTGTGTCTCTGGGATTATTCCGGGTCTCCAATATAATTTCGACTCTCCCGGAATATTCCAGGTCTCCCATTATATTCCAGGTCTCTCGGATTATTCCGGGTCTCCCAGATTATTCCTGATCCTTCCCGGATTATTCCGGGTCTCCCAGATGGGTCCCCTGGATAATTATGATTCTCCTGGATTATTTCGCGTCTCCCGGATTATTCCAATTCTCACGGATCATTTCCGATCACCCGAATGATTCTGGGTCCCTCGGATCATTACGGGTCTCCCGGATCATTCCAGATCTCACGGATTATTCCAGGTCTTCCATATTATTTTGGGTCTCCCGGATTTCTTCGGGTCTCATGGATTTTTTTGGTCCTCACAAATTATTCTGGATCTTTCGGATTATTTCGGGTCTACAGGATTATTAGGGTCCTCCGGATTATTATGGGTCTCCTGGATTATTCCGAGTCTCTCGGATAACTCTTAGTCTCGTGGATTATTCCTAGTCTCCTGGATTATTCCTTGTGCTTTCCGGATCATTCCAGGTATCATGGATGATCCCGGATCTAACGGATTATCCTGGGTCCCCTGGATCATGCCAGGTCTCCCAGATTATTTCGGATCTCCCGGATAATTCTGGGTCTCACGGATTATTCTGGGTCTCCCGGATGATTACGAGTCTCCTTGATTATTCCTAGTCTTCTGGATTATTCCTGGTGCTTTCAGGATTATTCCGAGTCTTCCGGATTATCCTGGGTCCCCTGGATTATTTCGGGTCTCTCGGATCATTACGAGTCTCCTTGATTATTCCTTGTCTCCTGGATTATTCCTGGTGCTTTCAGGATTATTCCAGGTCCTGGATTATCCTGGGTCCCCCAGATTATTCCGGTTCTCTCGGATTATTTTGGGTCTCTGGGATTATTTTGGGTCTCCTGGATTATTCCGGGTCTCCTTTATCATTTCGGATCTCCTGGAATATTCCAGGTCTCCCGGATCATTTCGGATCTCCCGGATTATTCTGGGTCTCCCAGATCATTACGAGTCTCCTTGATTATTCCTAGTCTCCTGGATTATTCCTGGTGCTTTCAGGATTATTCTGGGTCTCTCGAATTATTTTGGGTCTCTGGGATTATTTTGGGTGTCCTGGATTATTCCGGGTATCCCAGATTATTTCATGTCCCCTGGATCATTCCGGATCCCCGGATTATTTCGGATCTCCCGGATTTTTACAGGTCCCTCGGATTACATCGGGTCTTCTAGAATATTCCGGCTCTCTGGGATTATTCCGGGTCTGCTGGATTATTCCGAGTCTCCAAGAATATTCTGAGTCTTCTGGATGATTCAAGGTCCTTCGAGGATTTCTTCCATGTCTCACGGATTATTATGGGTCTCCTGGATCATTCTGGGCCTCCCGGATTATCTCGGGTTTCCTGGATTATTCCGGGTATCCTGGATTATTTTGTGTTTCTGGGATTATTCCAGGTCTCCAATATCATTTCGACTCTCCCGGAATATTGCAGGTCTCCCGGAATATTCCAGGTCTTCCGGATCATTTCCGATCTCCCGAATGATTCTGGGTCCCTCGGATTAATACGGGTCTCCAGGATCATTCCAGATCTCACGGATTATTCCAGGTCTCCCATATTATTTTGGGTCTCCCGGATTTTTTCGGGTCTCATGGATTATTTTGGTCCTCCCAGATTATTCTGGATCTTCCGGATTATTTCGGGTCTACAGGATTATGGGGGTCCCCCGGATTATTATGGGTCTCCTGGATTATTCCGAGACTCTCGGATAACTCTTAGTCCCGT
Organism: Plagiodera versicolora; assembly: GCA_037013635.1. Lineage (NCBI taxonomy): Eukaryota > Metazoa > Arthropoda > Insecta > Coleoptera > Chrysomelidae > Plagiodera > Plagiodera versicolora. Next base: position 312,401 of record CM072991.1, on the reverse strand, counting down.
GGATTATTCCTAGTCTCCTGGATTATTCCTGGTGCTTCCCGGATCATTCCAGGTCTCTTGGATGATCCCGGAGCTAACGGATTATCTTGGGTCCCCTGGATTATGCCAGGCTTCGCGGATTATTTCGGGTCTCCCGGATTATTTTGGGTCTCTGAAATTATTTCAGGTCTCCTAGATTATTCGGGGTTTCTTGGATCATTCCGGGTCTCTCCGAATATTCCAGGCCTCCTGGATTATTTCGGATATCCAGGATTATTTTATGTCTTCTGGATTATTCCGCGTTCCCTGGATTATTTCGTATCTCCAGGATTATTCCGGATCCTCCGAAATATTCTAGTTCTCCTGGAATATTCCTGGTACTTCCTGGATTATTCCGGGTCTCCCAGATCATTCCTGATCCTTCCCGGATTATTTCAGGTCTCCCGGATGGGTCCACTGGATTATGATGGCCCTCCTGGATTTTTCCGGCTCTCCTGGATTATTCCAGGTCTGGCGGATCATTCCAGGTGTCCTGAATTATTCTGGGTCTCTCGGATTATTACGGGTCTCCCGGATCATTCCAGGTCTCACGGATTATTCCAGGTCTCCCATATTATTTTGGGTCTTCCGGATTATTTCGGGTCTACTGGATCATTTCAGGTCTCCTGGATTATTCCATGCCTCCCAGATTATTCCAGATCTTTCGGATTATTTCGGGATTCCTGGATTATTAAGAGTCTCCTGGCCTATTCCGGGTCTCTCGGACAACTCTTGGTTTCTCGGATTATTTCGGGTCTGTTGGATTATTTCGGGTCTTCTGGATCGTTCCGGGTCTGTTGGATTATCACGGGTCTCCTGGATTATTCCGGATCCTTCCCGGATTGATCCTGGTCTCCTGGATTATTATGGGTCCCCTGGATTATTCCAGGATTCCCGGATTATTTTGGGTCTCTGAGATTGTTTCAGATCTCCCGGATCATTCCATGTCTCCCAGATAATTCCTGATCTTTCCCGGATTATTCCAGGTCTCCTGGATGAGTCCCCTGAATTATTATGGCTCTCCTGGATTATTTTGTGCCTCCCAGATTATTCCGGATCTTCCGGATTATTTCGGGATTCCTTGATTATGGGTCTCCTAGCATATTCCAGGTCTCTCGGATAACTCTTGGTCTCTCGGATTATTTCGGGTCTCTTGGATTATTTCAGGTCTTCTGGATTATTTCGGATCCCATGGATTATTACGGGTCTCCTGGATTATACCAGATCCTTCCCGGATTGATCCTGGTCTCCTGGATTATCATGGGTCTCCTGGTTTATTTCGGGTTTCCCGGATTATTTCGGATCTCCCGGATTAATCCGGGTCTCACGGATCATTCTGGGGAGACCTAGAATGATCCGTGATCATTCAAGGTCCTTCCCGGATTATTTTGAGTCTCTGGAATTATTCCGGAATTCCCAGATTATCCCGGGTCTCACGAATTATTCTGGGTCACCCGGATAATTCTGGGTCTCCTGGATCATTCAAGATCCTTCGTGGATTATTCAATGTCTCACTAATCATCTTGGGTCTCCTGTATTATTCCGGGTCTCCCGGATCATTTCGGGTTTCCTGGATTATTCCGGGTCTCCTGGATTACTTTGGGTCTCTGGGATTATTCCGGGTCCCCAATATCATATCGGAGAGACCCGTAATATTCCAGGTCTCTCGGATTATTACGGATCTCCTGGATTATTCCGAGTCTCACGGATTATCCTGGGTCTCCCGGATTTTTTTTGTTCTCTGGGATTATTCTGGGTCCCCTGTATCAAATCATGTCTCCCAAGATATTTTAGGTCTCCCGGATCATTCCGGGTCTCCCAGATTATTCCTGATCCTTCTCGGATTATTCCGGATCTCCCGGATGGGTCATCTGGATTTATATGGCTCTCCTGGATCATTCCGGGTCTCCTGGATTATTCCTGGTGCTTCCTGGATCATTCCAGGTCTCCCGGATCATCTCGGGTCAAACGAGATATCCCTGGTCTCACGGATAAACCTGGGTCCCCTGTATTATTCCTGGTCTCACGGATTATTTCGGGTCTTTCGGATTATTTCGAGTCTCTGGAATTACACCAGGTCTCCTGGGTTGTTCGAAGTTTCCTGAATTATTTTGGGTCTCTGAAATTATTTCGGATCTCCCGGATGATTTCGGGTCCCACGGATTATTCTGGAACTCCCGGATCATTCAAGGTCCTTCCGGATTATTTCAGGTCTCACGGATTATTCTGGGTCTCCTGGATTATTTCGGGTCTCCCGAATAATTCCAAGTTTCCCGGATTATTTCGGGTCTCTGGGATTATTCCGGGTGTCCTGTATCATTTCGGATCTCCTGGAATATTCCAGGTCTCCCGGATTATTTCGGATCTCCCGGATTATTCTGGGTCTCCCGGATCATTACGAGTCTCCTTGATTATTTTTAGTCTCCTGGATTATTCCTGGTGCTTTCAGGATTATTCCGGGTCTCTCGGATTATTTTGGGTCTCTGGGATTATTTTATGTTTCCTGGATTATTCCGGATCACCCAGATTATTTCATGTCCCCTGGATTATTCCGTGTCCCCTGGATTATTCCGGATCTCCCGGATTATTTCGGATCTTTCGGATTTTTCCAGGTCCCTCGGATTACTTCGGGTCTTCTAGAATATTCCGGCTCTCTGGGATCATTTCGGGTCTGCTGGATTATACCGAGTCTCCAAAAATATTCTTCCGGATGATTCAAGGTCTTTCGTGGATTATTCCATGTCTCAAGGATTATTATGGATCTCCTGGATCATTCTGGGTCTTCCAGATTATTTCTGGTTTCCTGGATTATTTCGGGTCTCCTGGATTATTTTGTGTCTCTGGGATTATTCCGGGTCTCCAATATAATTTCGACTCTCCCGGAATATTCCAGGTCTCTAATAATATTCCAGGTCTCCCGGATTATTCCGGGTCTCCCAGATTATTCCTGATCCTTCCCGGGTCTTCAAGATGGGTCTCCTGGATAATTATGATTCTCCTGGATTATTCCGCGTCTCCCGGATTATTCCAAGTCTCACGGATCATTTCCGATCTCCCGAATGGGTCCCTCGGATTATTACGGGTCTCCCGGATCATTCCAGATCTCACGGATTATTCCAGGTCTCCCATATTATTTTGGGTCTCCCGGATTTCTTCGGGTCTCATGTATTTTTTCTTGGTCCTCACAGATTATTCTGGACCTTCCGGATTATTTCGGGTCTACAGGATTATTAGGGTCCTCCGGATTATTATGGGTCTCCTGGATTATTCCGAGTCTCTCGGATAACTCTTAGTCTCGTGGATTATTTCTAGTCTCCTGGATTATTCCTGGTGCTTTCCGGATCATTCCAGGTCTCATGGATGATCCCGGATCTAACGGATTATCCTGGGTCTCCTGGATCATGCCGGGTCTCCCAGATTATTTCGGATCTCCCGGATAATTCTGGGTCTCACGGATTATTCTGGGTCTCCCGGATGATTACGAGTCTCCTTGATTATTCCTAGTCTTCTGGATTATTCCTGGTACTTTCAGGATTATTCCGAGTCTCCCGGATTATCCTGGGTCCCCTGGATTATTTCGGGTCTCTCGGATCATTACGAGTCTCCTTGATTATTCCTTGTCTCCTGGATTATTCCTGGTGCTTTCAGGATTATTTCAGGTCTCCCGGATTATCCTGGTTCCCCCAGATTATTCCGGGTCTCTCGGATTATTTTGGGTCTCTGGAATTATTTTGGGTCTTCTGGATTATTCCGGGTCTCCTGTATCATTTCGGATCTCCTGGAATATTCCAGGTCTCCCGGATAATTTCGGATCTCCCGGATTATTCTGGGTCTCCCGGAACATTACGATACTCCTTGATTATTCCTAGTCTCCTGGATTATTCCTTGTGCTTTCAGGATTATTCCGGGTCTCTCGGATTATTTTGGGTCTCTGGGATTATTTTGAGTGTCCTGGATTATTCCATGTCCCCTGGATTATTCCGGATCTCCCGGATTATTTCGGATCTCCCGGATTTTTCCAGGTCCCTTGGATTACTTCGGGTCTTCTAGAATATTCCGGCTCTCTGGGATTATTTCGGGTCTGCTGGATTATTCCGAGTCTCCAAGAATATTCTGAGTCTTCAGGATGATTCAAGGTCCTTCGTGGATTATTCCATGTCTCACGGATTATTATGGGCCTCCTGGATCATTCTGAGTCTCCCGGATTATCTGGGGTTTCCTGGATTATTCCGGGTATCCTGGATTATTTTGTGTCTCTGGGATTATTCCGGGTCTCCAATATCATTTCGACTCTCCCGGAATATTCCAGGTCTCCCGGAATATTCCAGGTCTTCCGGATCATCTCCGATCTCCCGAATGATTCTGGGTCCCTCGGATCATTACGGGTCTCCCGGATCATTCCAGATCTCACGGATTATTCCAGGTCTCCCATATTATTTTGGGTCTCCCGGATTTTTTCGGGTCTCATGGATTATTTTGGTCCTCCCAGATTATTCTGGATCTTCCGGATTATTTCGGGTCTACAGGATCATTAGGGTCTCCCGGATTATTATGGGTCTCCTGGATTATTTCGAGTCTCTCGGATAACTCTTAGTCTCGTGGATTATTCCTTGTCTCCTGGATTATTCATGGTGCTTCCCGGATCATTCCAGGTCTCATGGATGATCCCAGATCTAACGGATTATCCTGGGTCTCCTGGATCATGCCAGGTCTCCCAGATTATTTCGGATCTCCCGGATAATTCTGGGTCTCACGGATTATTCTGGGTCTCCCGGATGATAACGAGTCTCCTTGATTATTCCTAGTCTTCTGGATTATTCCTGGTGCTTTCAGGATCATTCCAGGTCTCCCGGATTATCCTGGGTCCCCCAGATTACTCCGGGTCTCTCGGATTATTTTGGGTCTCTGGGATTATTTTGGGTCTCCTGGATTATTCCGAGTCTCCTGTATCATTTCGGATCTCCTGGAATATTCCAGGTCTCCCGGATTATCTCGGATCTCCCGGATTATTCTGGGTCTCCCGGATCATAACGAGTCTCCTTGATTATTCCTAGTCTCCTGGATTATTTCTGGTCCTTTCAGGATTATTCCGGGTCTCTCGGATTATTTTGGGTCTCTGGGATTATTTTGGGTGTCCTGGATTATTCCGGGTATCCCAGATTATTTCATGTCCTCTGGATTATTCCGGGTCCCCTGGATTATTCCGGATCTCCCGGATTATTTCGGATCTACCGGATTTTTCCAGGTTCCTCGGATTACTTCGGGTCTTCTAGAATATTCCGGCTCTCTTGGATTATTTCGGGTCTGCTGGATTATTCCGAGTCTCCAAGAATATTCTGAGTCTCCCGGATGAATCAAGGTCCCTCGTGGATCATTCCATGTCTCACAGATTATTATGGGTCTCCTGGATCATTCTGGGTCTCCCGGATTATCTGGGGTTTCCTGGATTATTCCGGGTATCCTGGATTATTTTGTGTCTCTGGGATTATTCCAGGTATTCAATATCATTTCGAATCTCCCGGAATATTCCAGGTCTTCCGGATCATTTCCGATCTGCCGAATGATTCTGGGTCTCCCGGATTTTTCCGGGTCTCATGGATTATTTTGGTCCTCCCAGGTTATTCAGGATCTTCCGGATTATTTCGGGTCTACAGGATTATGAGGGTCCCCCGGATTATTATGGGTCTCCTGGATTATTCCGAGTCTCTCGGATAACTCTCAGTCTCGTGGATTATTCCTTGTCTCCTGGATTATTCCTGATGCTTCCTGGATCATTCCAGGTCTCATGGATGATCCCGGATCTAACGGATTACCTTGGGTCCCCTGGATTATGCCAGGTCTCGCGGATTATTTCGGGTCTTCAGGATTATTTTGGGTCTCTGAAATCATTTCAGGTCCTCTGGATTATTCGGGGTTTCTTGGATTATTCCGGATCTCTCCGAATATTCCAGGCCTCCTGGATTATTTCAGATCTCCAGGATTATTTCATGTCTTCCGGATTATTTCGCGTTCGCCGGATTATTCCGTATCTCCAGGATTATTCTGGATCCCCCGAATTATTCCAGGTCTCCTGGAATATTCCTGGTACTTCCTGGATAGTCCGGGTCCCACAGATCATTCCTGATCCTTCCCGGATTATTCCAGGTCTCCCGGATGGGTCCCCTGGATTATAATGGCCCTCCTGGATTATTCCGGCTCTCCTGGATTATTCCAGATCTCGCGGATCATTCCAGGTCTCCCGAATTATTTTGGATCTCCTGGTTTATTTCGGATCTCCCGGATTATTCCGGGTCTCCCAGATTATCCCTGATCTTTCTCGGATTATTCCAGGTCTCCTGGATGAGTCTCCTGAATTATTATGGCTCTCCTGGATTATTTTGTGCCTCCCAGATTATTCCGGATCTTTCGGATTATTTCGGGTCTCTTGGATTATTTCGGGTCCCATGGATTCTTACGGGTCTCCTGGATTATACCAGATCCTCCCTGGATTGATCTTGGTCTCCTGGATTATCATGGGTCTCCCGGTTTATTCCAGGTTTCCCGGATTATTTCGGATCTCCCGGATTAATCCGAGTCTCCCAGATAATTCCTGATCCTTCCCGGATTATTCCGTATCTCCAGGATTATTCCGGATTCCCGAATTATTCCAGATCTCCTGAAATATTCCTGGTACTTCCTGGATTATTCCAGGTCCCCCAGATCATTCCCGATCCTTCCCGGATTATTCCAGGTCTCCCAGATGGATCCCCTGTATTATAATGCCCCTCCTGGATTATTCCGGCTTTCCTGGATTATTCCAGGTCTCGCGGACCATTCCAGGTTTTCCGAATTATTCTGGGTCTCTCGGATTATTACAGGTCTCCCAGATCATTCCAGATCTCACGGATTATTCCAGTTCTACCATATTATTTCGGGTCTTCCGGATTATTTCGAGTCTACTGGATTATTTTGGTCCTCCCAGATTATTCTGGATTATTAGGGTCCCCCGGATTATTATGGATTATTCCGAGTCTCTCGGATCACTCTTAGTCTCGTGGATTATTCCTAGTGTCCTGGATTATTCCTGGTGCTTCCCGGATCATTCCAGGTCTCCCGGATGATCCCGGATCTAACGGATTATTCTGGGTCCCCTGGAATATGCCAGGTCTCGCGGATTATTCCAGATCTCCTGGATTATTCCAGGTCTCGCGGACCATTTCAGGTTTTCCGAATTATTAGGGTCCCCCGGATTATTATGGGTCTCCTGGATTATTTCGTGTCTCTCGGATGATTCTTAGTCTCGTGGATTATTCCTAGTCTCCTGGATTATTCCTGGTGCTTCCCGGATCATTCCAGGTCTCTCGGATGATCCCGGGTTTCACGGATTATCCTGGGTCCCCTGGATTATGCCAGGTCTCGCGGATTATTTCGGGTCTCCTGGATTATTTTGAGTCTCTGAATTTATTTCAGGTCTCCTGGATTATTCGGGGTTTCTTGAATCATTCCAGGTCTCTCCGAATATTCCAGGCCTGCTGGATTATTTCGGATCTCCAGGATTATTTCATGTCTTCCAGATTATTTCGCGTTCCCCGGATTATTCCGTATCCCCAGGATTATTCCGGATCTCCCGAATTATTCCAGGTCTCCTGGAATATTCCTAGTATTTCCTGGATTATTCCGGGTCTCCCAGATCATTCCTGATCCTTCCCGGATTATTCCAGGTCTCGCGGATCATTCCAGGTGTCCAGAATTATTCTGGGTCTCTCGGATTATTACGGGTCTCCCGGATCATTCCAGATCTTTCGGATTATTTCGGGATTCCTGGATTATTATGTGTCTCCTGGCCTATTCCGGGTCTCCCGGATAACTCTTGGTCTCTCGGATTATTTCGGGTCTGTTGGATTATTTCGGGTCTTCTGGATTGTTCTGGGTCTGTTGGATTATCACGGGTCTCCTGGATTATTCCGGATCCTTCCCGGATTGATCCTGGTCTCCTGGATTATTATGGGTCCCCTGGATTATTCCAGGTTTCCCGGATTATTCCGGGTCTCCCAGATAATTCCTGATCTTTCCCTTATTATTCCAGGTCTCCTGGATGAGTCTCCTGAATTATTGTGGCTCTCCTGGATTATTCTGTGCCTCCCAGATTATTCCGGATCTTTCGGATTATTTCGGGATTCCTTGATTATGGGTCTCCTAGCCTATTCCAGGTCTCTCGGATAACTCTTGGTCCCTCGGATTATTTCCGTTCTCTTGGATTATTTCAGGTCTTCTGGATTATTTCGGGTCCCATGGATTATTACGGGTCTCCTGGATTATACCAGATCCTTCCCGGATTGATCCTGGTCTCCTGAATTATTATGGGTCTCCTGGTTTATTCCAGGTTCCTCGGATTATTTCGGATCTCCCGGATTATTCCGGGTCTCACGGATCATTCTGGGTCTCCCGGATCATTCAAGGTCTTTCCCGGATTATTTTGAGTCTCTGGAATTATTCCGGAACTTCCAGATTATCCCGGGTCTCACGAATTATTCTGGGTCACCCGGATCATTCTGGGTCTCCTGGATCATTCAAGATCCTTCGTGGATTATTCAATGTCTCACGGATTATCTTGGGTCTCCTGGATTATTTTGGGTCTTCCGGATTATTCCGGGTTTCCTGGATTATTCCGGGTCTCCTGGATTACTTTGGGTCTTTGAGATCATTCCGGGTCCCCAATATCATATCGGGTATCCCGTAATATTCCAGGTCTCTCGAATTATCACGGATCTTATGGATTATTTCGAGTCTCACGGATTATCCTGGGTCTTCCGGATTTTTTTTTGTTCTCTGGGATTATTCCGGGTCCCCTGTATCATATCAGGTCTCCCGAGATATTTTAGGTCTCCCGGATCATTCCGGGTCTCCCAGATTATTCCTGATCCTTCTCGGACTATTCCGGATCTCCCGGATGGGTCATCTGGATTCATATGGCTCTCCTGGATCATTCCGGGTCACCTGGATTATTCCTGGTGCTTCCTGGATCATTCCAGGTCTCCCGGATTATCCCGGGTCAAACGAGATATCCCTGGTCTCACGGATAAACCTGGGTCCCCTGTATCATTCCTGGTCTCACGGATTATTTCGGGTCTTTCGGATTATTTCGAGTCTCTGGAATTACACCAGGTCTCCTGGGGTGTTCGAGGTTTCCTGAATTATTTTGGGTCTCTGGGATTATTTCAGATCTCCCGGATTATTTCGGGTCCCACGGATTATTCTGGAACTCCCGGATCATTCAAGGTCCTTCCGGATTATTCCAGGTCTCACGGTTTTTTCTGGGTCTCCTGGATAATTTCGGGTCTCCCGAATTATTCCAAGTTTCCTGGATTATTCCGGGTCTCCTGGACTATTTCGGATCTCTCGGATAATTCCGGGTCTCACGGATCATTCTGGGACTCCCGGATTATTTCGGGTCTCTGGGATTATTTCGGGTCTCCCGGATTATTCTGGGTCTCCCGGATCATTACGAGTCTCCTTGATTATTCCTAGTGTCCTGGATTATTCCTGGTGCTTTCAGGATTATTCCGGGTCTCTCGGATTATTTTGGGTCTCTGGGATTATTTTATGTTTCCTGGATTATTCCGGATATCCCAGATTATTTCATGTCCCCTGGATTATTCCGGATCTCCCGGATTATTTCGGATCTCCCGGATTTTTCCAGGTCCCTCGGATTACTTCGGGTCTTCTAGAATATTCCGGCTCTCTGGGATCATTTCGGGTCTGCTGGATTATACCGAGTCTCCATAAATATTCTGAGTCTTCCGGATGATTCAAGGTCCTTCGTGGATTATTCCATGTCTCACGGATTATTATGGGTCTCCTGGATCATTCTGGGTCTCCCAGATTATTTCTGGTTTCCTGAATTATTTCGGGTCTCCTGGATTATTTTGTGTCTCTGGGATTATTCCGGGTCTCCAATATAATTTCGACCCTCCCAGAATATTCCAGGTCTCCCATAATATTCCAGGTCTCCCGGATTATTCCGGGTCTCCCAGATTATTCCTGATCCTTTCCGGATTATTCCGGGTCTCCCAGATGGGTCCCCTGGATAATTATGATTCTCCTGGATTATTCCGCGTCTCCCGGATTATTCCAAGTCTCACGGATCATTTCCGATCTCCCGAATGATTCAGGTCCTTCGGATTATTACGGGTCTCCCGGATCATTCCAGATCTCACGGATTATTCCAGGTCTCCCATATTATTTTGGGTCTCCCGGATTTCTTCGGGTCTCATGGATTTTTTTGGTCCTCACAGATTATTCTGGATCTTCCGGATTATTTCGGGTCTACAGGATTACTAGGGTCCTTCAGATTATTATGGGTCTCCTGGATTATTCCGAGTCTCTCGGATAACTCTTAGTCTCCTGGATTATTCCTAGTCTCCTGTATTATTCCTTGTGCTTTCCGGATCATTCCAGGTATCATGGATGATCCCGGATCTAACGGATTATCCTGGGTCCCCTGATTCATGCCAGGTCTCCCAGATTATTTCGGATCTCCCGGATAATTCTGGGTCTCACGGATTATTCTGGGTCTCCCGGATGATTACGAGTCTCCTTGATTATTCCTAGTCTTCTGGATTATTCCTGGTGCTTTCAGGATTATTCCGAGTCTTCCGGATTATCCTGGGTCCCCTGGATTATTTCGGGTCTCTCGGATCATTACGAGTCTCCTTGATTATTCCTTGTCTCCTGGATTATTCCTGGTGCTTTCAGGATTATTCCAGGTCTCCCGGATTATCCTGGGTCCCCCAGATTATTCCGGTTCTCTCGGATTATTTTGGGTCTCTGGGATTATTTTGGGTCTCCTGGATTATTCCGGGTCTCCTTTATGATTTCGGATCTCCTGGAATATTCCAGGTCTCCCGGATCATTTCGGATCTCCCGGATTATTCTGGGTCTCCCAGATCATTACGAGTCTCCTTGATTATTCCTAGTCTCCTGGATTATTCCTGGTGCTTTCAGGATTATTCCGGGTCTCTCGGATTATTTTGGGTCTCTGGGATTATTTTGGGTGTCCTGGATTATTCTGGGTATCCCAGATTATTTCATGTCCCCTGGATTATTCCGGGTCTCCTGGATTATTCCGGATCTCCCGTATTATTTCGGATCTCCCGGATTTTTCCAGGTCCCTTGGATTACTTCGGGTCTTCTAGAATATTCCGGCTCTCTGGGATTATTTCGGGTCTGCTGGATTATTCCGAGTCTCCTAGAATATTCTGAAACTTCTGGATGATTCAAGGTCCTTCGTGGATTATTCCATGTCTCACGGATTATTATGGGTCTCCTGGATCATTCTGGGTCTCCTGGATTATCTAGGGTTTCCTGGATTATTCCGGGTATCCTGGATTATTTCGTGTCTCTGGGATTATTCTGGGTCTCCAATATCATTTCGACCGGAATATTCCAGGTCTCCCGGAATATTCCAGGTCTTCCGGATCATTTCCGATCTCCCGAATGATTCTGGGTCCCTCGGATTATTACGGGTTCCCCGGATTATTATGGGTCTCCTGGATTATTCCGAGTCTCTCGGATAACTCTTAGTCTCGTGGATTATTCCTAGTCTCCTGGATTATTCCTGGTGCTTCCCGGATCATTCCAGGTCTCATGGATGATCCCGGATCTAACGGATTATCTTGGGTCCCCTGGATTATGCCAGGTCTCGCGGATTATTTTAGGTCCCTGAAATTATTTCAGGTCTCCTGGATTATTCCGGATCTCTCCGAATATTTCAGGCCACCTGGATTATTTCAGATCTCCAGGATTATTTCATGTGTTCCGGATTATTCCGCGTTCCAGGATTATTCTGGATCCCCCGAATTATTCCAGGTCTCCTGGAATATTCCTGGATAATCCGGGTCCCACAGATCATTCCTGATCCTTACCGGATTATTCCAGGTTTCCCGGATGGGTCCCCTGGATTAAAATGGCCCTCCTGGATTATTCCGGCTCCCTGGATTATTATGGGTCTCCTGGCCTATTTCGGGTCTCTCGGATAACTCTAGGTCTCTCGGATTATATCGAGTCTGTTGGATTATTTCGGGTCTTCTGTATTGTTCCGGGTCTGTTGGATTATCACGGGTCTCCTGGATTATTCCGGATCCTTCTCGGATTGATCCTGGTCTCCTGGATTATTATGGGTCCCCTCGATTATTCCAGGTTTCCCGGATTTTTTTGGGTCTCTGGAATTATTTTGGATCTCCCGGTTTATTTCGGATCTCCCGGATTATTCCGGGTCTCCCAGATTAGTCCTGATCTTTCCCGGATTATTCCAGGTCTCCTGGATGAGGCCCCTGAATTATAATGGCTCTCCTGGATTATTTTGTGCCTTCCAGATTATTCCCGATCTTTCGGATCATTTTGGGTCTCTTGGATTATTTCAGGTCTTCTGGATTATTTCGGGTCCCATGGATTATTACGGGTCTCCTGGATTATACCAGATCTTTCCCGGATTGATCCTGGTCTCCTGGATTATGATGGGTCTCCTGGTTAATTCCAGGTTTCCCGGATTATTTCGGATCTCCCGGATTAATCCGAGTCTCCCAGATTATTCCTGATCCTTTTCGGATTATTCCGTATCTCCAGGATTATTCCGGATCCCCCGAATTATTCCAGGTCTCCTGGAATATTCCTGGTACTTCCTGGATTATTCCGGGTCCCCCAGATCATTCCTGATCCTTCCGGGATTATTCCAGGTCTCCCAGATGGGTCCCCTGTATTATAATGGCCCTCCTGGATTATTCCGGCTTTCCTGGATTATTCCAGGTCTCGCGGACCATTCCAGGTTTTCCGAATTATTCTGGGTCTCTTGGATTATTACGGGTCTCCCGGATCATTCTAGATCTCACGGATTATTCCAGGTCTTCCATATTATTTTGGGTCTTTCGGATTATTTCGAGTCTACTGGATTATTTTGGTCCTCCCAGATTATTCTGAATCTTCAGGGTTATTTCGGGTCTACAGGATTATTAGGGTCCCCCGGATTATTATGGGTCTCCTGGATTATTCAGAGTCTCTCGGATGACTCTTAGTCTCGTGGATTATTCCTAGTCTCCTGTATTATTCCTGGTGCTTCCCGGATCATTCCAGGTCTCCCGGATGATCCCGGATCTAACGGATTATCCTGGGTCCCCTGGATTATGCCAGGTCTCGCGGATTATTTCGGGTCTCCTGGATTATTTCGAGTCTCTGAATTTATTTCAGGTCTCCTGGATTATTCGGGGTTTCTTGGATCATTCCGGATCTCTCCGAATATTCTAGGCCTCCTGGATTATTTCTTATCTCCAGGATTATTCCATGTCTTCCGGATTATTTCGCGTTCCCCGGATCATTTCGTATCTCCAGGATTATTTCGGATCTCTCGAATTATTCCAGGTCTCCTGGAATATTCCTGGTACTTCCTGGATTATTCCGGGTCACCCAGATCATTCCTGATCCTTCCCGGATTATTCCAGGTCTCCCGGATGGGTCCCATGGATTATAATGGCCCTCCTGGATTATTCCGGCTCTCCTGGATTATTCCAGGTCTCGCGGATCATTCCAGGTGTCCCGAATTATTCTGGGTCTCTCGGATTATTACGGGTCTCCCGGATCATTCCAGATCTTTCGGATTATTTCGGGATTCCTGGATTATTATGGGTCTCCTGGCCTATTTCGGGTCTCTCGGATAAGTCTTGGTCTCTCGGATTATTTCGGGTCTGTTGGATTATTTCGGGTCCTCTGGATTGTTCCGGGTCTGTTGGATTATCAGGGGTCCCCTGGATTATTCCGGATCCTTCCCGGATTGATCCTGGTCTCCTGGATTATTATGGGTCCATTGGATTATTCCAGGTTTTCCGGATTATTTTGGATCTCCCGGATTATTTCGGATCTCCCGGATTATTTCGGATCCCCCGGATTATTCCGGGTCTCCCAGATAATTCCTGATCTTTCCCGGATTATTCTAGGTCTCCTAGATGAGTCCCCTGAATTATTATGGCTCTCCTGGATTATTCTGTGCCTTCCAGATTATTCCGGATCTTTCGGATTATTTTGGGATTCCTTGATTATGGGTCTCCTAGCCTATTCCAGGTCTCTCGGATAACTCTTGGTCTCTCGGATTATTTCCGGTCCCTTGGATTATTTCAGGTCTTCTGGATTATTTCGGGTCCCATGGATTATTACGGGTCTCCTGGATTATACCAGATCCTTCCCGGATTGATCCTGGTCTCCTGGATTATCATGGGTCTCCTGGTTTATTCCAGGTTTCCTGGATTATTTCGGATCTTTTGGATTAATCCGGGTCTCACGGATCATTCTGGGTCTCCCGGATCATTCAAGGTCCTTCCCGGATTATTTTAAGTCTCTGGGATTATTCCGGAACTCCCAGATTATCCCCGGTCTCACGGATTATTCTGGGTCACCTGGATCATTCTGGGTCTTCTGGATTATCCAAGGTCCTTCCCGGATTATTCCAGGTCTAATGGATTATTCTGGGTCTCCGGAATTATCTCGGATCTCCCAGATTATTTCGGATCTCCCTGATTATTCTGGGTCTCACAGATTATTCCAGGTTTCCCGGATTATTTTGGGTCTCTGGAATTATTCTGGTTCTCCTGGATTATTTCGGTTCTTCCGGATTATTCCGGGTCTCCCAGATTATTCCTGATCTTTCCCGGATTATTCCAGGTCTCCTGGATGAGTCCCCTGAATTATCATGGCTCTCCTGGATTATTTTGTGCCTTCCAGATTATTCCGGATCTTTCGGATTTTTTCGGGTCTCTTGGATTATTTCAGGTCTTCTGGATTATTTCGGGTCCCATGGATTATTACGGGTCTCCTGGATTATACCAGATCCTTCCCGGACTGATCCTGGTCTCCTGAATAATTAGGGGTCTTCTGGTTTATTCCAGGTTTCCCGGATTATTTCGGATCTCCCGGATTAATCCGAGTCTCCCAGATTATTCCTGATCCTTCCCGGATTGTTCCGGGTCTCACGGATTATTCTGGGTTTCCCGGATCATTCAAGGTCCTCCCCGGATTATTATGAGTCTCTGGGATTATTCCGGAACTCCCGGATTATCCCGGGTCTCACGGATTATTCTGGGTCTCCCGGATCATTCAAGGTCCTTCTCGGATTATTCCAGGTCTCACAGATTATTCTGGGTCTCGTGGATTATTCTGGGTCTCCCGGATCATTCAAGGTCCTTCCCGGATTATTCCAGGTCTCACTGATTATTCTGGGTCTCTAGAATTATCTCGGATCTCCTAGATCATTTCGGATCTCCCGGATTATTCTGGGTCTCACAGATTATTCTGGGTCTCCCGGATCGATCAAGGTCATTCCCGGATTATTCCAGGTCTCACGGATTATTCTGGGTCTCCTGGATTATTCTGGGTCTCCTGGATCATTCAAGGTCCTTTCCGGATTATTCAGGGTCTCACGGATTATTCTGGGTCACCTGGATTATTTTGGATCTCCCGGATTATTCTGGGTCTCACAGATTATTCTGGGACTGCTGGATCAATCAAGGTCATTCCCGGATTATTCCAGGTCTCACGGATTGTTCTGGGTCCCCTGGATTATTATGGGTCTCCCGGATCATTCAAGGTCCTTTCCGGATTATTCAGGGTCTCCAGGATTATTTTGGGTCTCTGGAATTATTTTGGGTCTCCTGTATCCTGTATCATTTCGGATCTCCTGGAAATTCCAGGTCTCCCAGATTATTTCGGATCTCCCGGATAATTCTGGGTCTCACGGATTATTCTGGGACTCCCGGATGATTACGAGTCTCCTTGATTATTCCTAATCTTCTGGATTATTCCTGGTGGTTTCAGGATTATTCCGAGTCTCCCGGATTATCCTAGGTCCCCCGGATTATTCCGGGTCTCCCGGATCATTACGAGTCTCCTTGATTATTCCTTGTCTCCTGGATTATTCCTGGTGCTTTCAGGATTATTCCAGGTCTCCCGGATTATCCTGAGTCCCCCAGATTATTCCGGATCTCTCGGATTATTTTGGGTCTCTGGGATTATTTTGGGTCTCCCGGATTATTCTGGGTCTCCAAGATTATTTAATGTCCCTTGGATTATTCTGGGTCCCCTGGATTATTCCGGATCTCCCAGATTATTTCAGATCTCCCGGATTTTTCCAGGTCCCTCGGATTATTTCGGGTCTTCCAGAATATTTCGGCTCTCTGGGATTATTTCGGGTCTCCTGGATTATCCCGAGTCTCCCGGGATATTCTGGGTCTCCTGGATTATTCCGGGTCTCCCAGATTATTCCTGATCCTTCCCGGATTTGTCCGGGTCTCTCAGATGGGTCAACTGGATTATTATGACTCTCCTGAATTATTCCGGGTCTCCCGGATTATTCCAAGTCTCACGGATCATTCCGGATCTCCCGAATGATTCTGGGTCTCTCGGATTATTACGGGTCTCCCGGATCATTCCAGGTCCCACGGATTATTCCAGGTCTCCCATATTATTTTGGGTCTCCAGCATTATTTCGGGTCTCATGGATTATTTCGGTTCTCCTAGATCATTCTGGTTCTTCCGGATTATTTCGGGTCCACTGGATCATTAGGGTCTCACGGATTATTATGGGTCTCCTGGATTATTCCGAGTCTCCCGGATAATTCTTAGTCTCCTGGATTATCATTCTGGATCCCCCGAATTATTCCAGGTCTCCTGGAATGTTCCTGGTTCTTCCTGGATTATTCCGGGTCTCCCAGATCATTCCTGATTCTTTCCGGATCATTCCAGGTCTCCCGGATGGGTCCCCTGGATTATAATGCCCCTCCTGGATTATTCCGGCTCTCCTGGATTATTCCAGGTCTCGCGAATCATTTCAGGTCCCCCGAATTATTCTGGGTCTCTCGGATTATTTTGGGTCTCTTGGATCATTTCATATCTCCCGGATTATTCCGGGTCTCCCAGATTGTTCCTGATCCTTCCCGGATTTTTCCAGGTCTCCTGGATGGCTCCCCTGAATTATTATGGCTCTCCTGGATTTTTCTGGGCCTCCCAGATTATTCCGAATCTTTCGGATTATTTCGGGATTCCTTGATTATTGGGGTCCCTCGGATTATTATGGGTTTCCTGGCCTATTGCAGGTCTCTCGGATAACTCTTGGTCTCTCGGATTATTTCGGGTCTGTTGGATTATTTCGGGTCTTCTGGATTATTCCAGGTCTCTTGGATTATTACGGGTCTCCTGGATTATTCCGGATCCTTCCCGGATTGATCCTGGTCCTGGATAATCATGGGTCTCCTGGATTATTCCAGGTTTCCCAGATTGTTTCGGATCTCCCGGATTAATCCGGGTCTTCCAAATAATTCCTGATCCTTCCCGGATTATTCCGGGTATCCTAGATGAGTCCCCTGGATCATAATGACTCTTCTGGATTATTCAGGGTCTCCTGGATTATTCCAAGTCTCACGGATCATTTCGGATATTCCGAATCATTCAGGGTCTCTCGGATTATTACGGGTCTCCCGGATCATTCCAGGTCTCACGGATAATTCCAGGTCTCCCATATTATTTTGAGTCTCCTAGATCTTCCGGATATTTTCGGGTCTACTGGATGATTAGGGTCCCTCGGATTATTATGGGTCTCCTGGATTATTCCGAGTCTCTCGGATATCTCTTGGTCACTCAGATCATTCCGGGTCTCCTGGATTATTTTGTGTCTCTGGGACTATTCTGGGTCTCCAATATCATTTCGAGTATCTCGGAATATTCTAGGTCTCCCGGATTTTTCCGGGTCTCCCAGATCATTCCTGATCCTTTCCGGATTATTCTGGGTCTTCCGGATGAGTCCCCTGGATTATAATAGCCCTCCCGGATTATTTCGGCCCCCATGGATTATTCCAGGTCTCGCGGATCATTCCAGGTGTCCCGAAATATTCTGGGTCTCACGGATTATTCCAGGTCTCCCATATTATTTTGGGTCACCCGGATTATTTCGGGTCTCATGGATTAATAATAATAATATATAATAATAATAATAATAAATTTATTCAATAAGCATTACATAAAGAATATTCGAAATAAAGTGCTTATGAAATAGGTCTGTATTTATTACAGTATGCGAATGATTCAATACAGCCTCTGGGAACAAATACTGTGACTCTCATAATTGCTAACAATAGCACCATCAAAACTAAAGGAAATAAGGAATACTAAATACTAAAGGCAATAATATGATGAATAAATATACTCGGTAAGTAAAATACTTGTTCCGAGAAAGTGTACCTATTAAATATATAGACTATAAAAAATATAAAAATATGAAATATAAAATTAAAATATAAATATAATATAAAATAAATATTAAAACATAAAAATATAAGAATATAAGAATATGAAAGTATAAAAATATAAAGATATAAAAATATAAAATATAAAATATGAACTATAAGATATTAAAATATAAAAAATATATCAATGTAAAAATTTATAAAAAAATATACGAATATAAAAGTATGGAAAAATAATAGAAAATAAATCAAACAAAAAATTTAAAATATATTATTATATATACATTATTACAAAAATACAGAAATACAAGAATATAAGAATATAGAGATATAGAAATACAAAAAGTACAAAAATACAAGAAACACAAAAATATAGAAAACACACACATATATATACTGTGAAGCTGAACAATTTCAACAAGGCACAATGAAATTTTTGAATTCTAAGCAAGAAACAATAGATCTATATAACATTGACTTTTGGAATACCTGAACTTGGATCAATTCCATCCGGAGACCGGTTGCACAGGAGGCGCGAATTTTATAACTCGTTTCGAGTTTGAGGTTTTGAAAAACTTTTATTTTCAAAACGGTGATACAAGGTATGTATGATGTGAGCAGTACGAACATAAAGTCAAGACTAACTACATGAGAAATGAACTATGGAAAAGGTGAAATAAAAATGCTGATTCAATTCCTAGAATTTCTCTAGCATCTCATGGGAACGAGAAGTGCTGAGTTGAGGAATTGATGATGTAGCTTCTTTCTCATGGTTTCCTTGAATAGGTGGAATGTAACTCCTCCCATCCCAGAAGGATCCATACACGGGGTGGATCCATCACTCGTCGTCGTCTTCGGTCCTTGGATGAAGGGGTGAAGTCTTTTGGTGGGTTGTCTTGGTTTTTCAGGTACCTCACTTGGTGCCTTTTGATGTACGGCGAGTTTTGGTACGGAGCGTCTGGACCGGTATCGGTATATCAGTCCGAGAATTGATATAGCTATCAATAATATATAGATAGGTGTGGCTCAAATATACGATATATCTTGCTTCAGATTCTTCAGAGTCACCTGGTGGATCTTCTGCTGCTCTTTTTGGATTTGATGTAGTTGGTCCAAGGGTACGTTGTGGAGGACTAACTCTTGTCGATGTGTACGAGCTGTTGTGTTGGGAAAATAGTAGGGGTTGGCCGCTGATTGTCTCTTCATTATTCAGGTAGGTATTTTGAGACGTTTGGAAGCTACATCCAGATGGAACCTCGATAAAGTAGGTTCCTTTGAGAATTGTCAGATCGCTTTTCCGACATTCGGTTTTGATTTTCGTATCTTCGTGAAATATGGCTATGTAGTGTGCGGCATTGATTTGTTCAACGATTTCTTCTTCAAGAAAGACTGGGACTGGCTCACAGGATGTCGGTTCTTTCGCTTTCAATTGAAGAAGTTGGTATATGCAGTCCTTTTGATTGGAGTGCTGTTGGAGTTTTCCAATATTGCAGTAATATATTGGGTGTGTATTTCTGCATTCTGTATCTTGATACTGGTAGAGGTTTTCGTTCATAGCCAGAAAGGTTTTGGTAGGTATCAGAATTGTATTTGATTTAGTAGGGATCGAGTATAGATGGAAATATGAATAGGTTTCGGAAAACATTATTGGAAAGTGAATAATGAAGACAATTTTATCGTTTGATTGATAAGATTCGATTTCTAAAATTTCATAGTATTTGTGTAAAGTAGAATTATCATTACCAAATAAAAGTTGATTTGGTTGATGGTGACGTAGAACTATTTGAATTATCGATTCTTAATCTTTTATTTTCAAAATACTAGTATGAATGATTTTCAATTTTGCAAAGGTGATAGCATTCTCCAAATTATCGAGTATTTGCAATAGGATATTTAGTATTGCTCCTAACTGATCTAAGGCAATTTTCGCTGAGATGTAACTATTGAAGTCGAATAAAATTTTGTCCAGCTCTTTATCAAGTTCGTTGATTTTATCTGATATTTGATTCTCGTTTTGTTTGATCATTGTTAGAGATTTCTCATAATCATTTATTACCTTCTTCGTTAATGAGATCTGTTTGTTCAAAGTTATTGCTATGTTTTCTTCATTGATTTTAAGGGTTGTGATAGCGTCGTCATATCTCCTGCCATCATCGGCGTCTAGATTAGCGGATATACTTTTGAAGATGGTACCTAAGCCGTCAATAAGTCATCTTTTAACTCTTTTACTCGGATGTAAGGAATTAAATTTTTCTCTAGCAGGATTGAGATTGAAAAGAATGGCGTTATCTATATTTTTCAATTCGATATAGTATAGAGGGTGTCGACTTTGAATAATTCTTCCTATAGATTCATATCGATTGGTTAATTTTAGTAACTCGGTCTCGATTGGGTTGAGGTCAAAGTAGTGGATGAACGTGTGTTGAGTAGCCTTCAATTTGGCATCTCCTAGCTTATATGGTAGGATTCCGGGATTGGAATCCAAGCTGGCAATCTTAATTTCCTGAGCATTGTTCGCTTTCAGAGCGAGAAGCGTCCTGTAATGTGATAATGGTCTTCTCAGATTGGTTTTGTGGTAAGTGGTGGTTAGAGCAATAAGTTTTGTTTTGTTTTTCAAATAATTCGTTTTTGTTGATCTGTTTATCATCGAAGGAGTAGTGGACTTTGCCTTGCGCATTGTTGTCGTTAAAATATTAATTTCTTGATTTTTCCTCAAAGGGTGAGATTTGAATCTAGGACTTGCTTCATTACGAGCTCTGGTTTCGTGGTAAACTAAGGTGCCTGGCTGATAAGTTAGTGGCTCGTGTCTATTTTGATTAACTCTAGCTGACACTTTTTCTTTCTGCTCTGTCATCTGTTCATTGAGTTTTTTGTAAATTTCTTTGGTGCATTCTTTATGTTGGTCTATATAATTGCTATATAATTTTTCTTGGATATCGATGTCGAAAGGACTATTTGAATCGAGGTGTCCATTAATGATATCTATAGGGCGCTGTTTGGTTGCTGAGTGAATGGCATGGTTATAACCAAGTATTGCATAAGGCATCTGATCTAAAATATTCAAATCTTTTTTTGTCTCTCCAATAATTCTAAGGTGCTCAATGATCGTAGAATGGAACCTCTCTATTGAACTATTTGAATTGGGGTTCAGCGCTGTAGTATAATGGATATCGATTTTGTGTAATGCAGCGAATTCTTTGATAATTGTATTTTTCAGTTCAGTTCCTTGGTCTAAAACCAATAGTTAAGGGGTACCATGGTGGGTCATGAATGTTAAGAATGCTTTTGCGATGTGAATAGCAGTTGATCCAGTAAGCGGGTATGCTTGCGCGTATTTCGAAAACTTATCAATTATTGTGAGGAATTTTTGACCTTTGATCGTGAAAACATCTCCATGAACTATTTCGGATGGTTTGTTTGGTGTTGGTGTTAGTTCAAATTTTTGATTGGGTGGATTTCTGTCATATTTCATTCTTTGACACAACTCGCAATTATTTTGTGACTGTACCCCTGATATTGGGCCAATAAAAGTGTCTCTTTATTTGGGCTTCTGTTTCTATAATCCCACGGTGATTGGTTTTTCCCTCGTGACACATTTTTACGAATGCGTCACGAGAATCTAATGAGAATACATCTTCCAGAACATTATTACACAAAATTAATTCGAATGCGGAATTCTTGAATGTGTTATTCAGTATTTGGCAGAGCTTCGGAATGAAATCTTTACTGTCCAAATTAATCGCGAAAGTTTTGTTAGTTGTTGTGAATTCTTTGAACGTTTTTATCACATCCTCTTCAAAATTTTGTTTTGAAATTTGAATTGTTGTTCTCGTCCTATTTTCGAATAAGCGTTTAATTTTTGGGAGTTCCGGTGAATGTAAGACTACCTTGAGAAATATTTGATTTTTGAAATTATTGATTGCGGTTTCTGAAATAGGAACTTCAAGTATGGGATTTTCATGACTTGTGTGTATGATTTCATTATCATCTTCTTCGTTCATGTCGTTGACATTGGGGTTGACATCATTCAAATTTGGGCTTTCGTCAATATTTCCAGGTACTGATTCTGCATCACTTTCGATATTATTTTCATGATCGTGTATAGTGTTATTACGCGATGTTGATGCTTGTGGATCATTTGAGAGTGATTTGTTAAAATCTTCCATGTATGAAAATATGTCGTTAGTGTTGGTCACTTGATTTTTATTCGAGAGAGGGCATCTGCGTTCGAGTTCAACGAACCTTTTTTGTATTGGATGGTATAATCATACTCGTCCAATTTGAGTCTCCATCTGGTGAGTCTTGCACTTGGATCTTTTATTGAAAAAAGCCAGTGAAGAGGTTTATGGTCGCAGAATATTGTGAATTTTCGGCCATAAAAATATGGACGAAAATATTTGGTAGCCCAAATAATTGCAAGAAGTTCTCTCTCGATTGTGCTATAGTTTTGCTCTGCTTGATTGAGTGTCCTAGATGCGTAAGCCACTGGCTTGTCTTGACCAACCGGACCTTGTGAAAGCACAGCTCCAAGGGCATATTGACTCGCATCAGTACAAAGGTTGAAAGATTTCGTGAAGTCGGGGTATTGGAGAATTGGATTATTTGTTAATAGTTCCTTACACGTTTCGAAACATTGCATATATTCTGAGTTAAGCTCGATTTTTGCTCCTTTCTTCAAACAAGATGTTAGGGGTTTTGTAATTTTGGAGAATTCTGGAATGAATTTACGGTAATAACCCAGAAGACCTAGGAAGCCTTTTATTTCCTTGGTGGTTTTAGGAATTGGAAATCTTTTTATCGCGATTATTTTGTCAGGGTTTGGTTTTATACCCTCTGTGGTGATCACGTGACCTAGATAGGCGGTTTCTTTCTTTAAAAATTCCGACTTATCCATTTGAATTTTGAAATTGGTTTCGAGTAGACGATTGAATACTTTTTTCAGATTCAAAATGTGCTCTTGAAGAGATGATGAAAAGATGATAATATCATCAAGATAAACGAGACAAATTTCATTTTGGAGTCCTCTCAAAGTGTTGTCCATTACCCTTTGGAAGGTAGCAGGAGCATTTTTGAGGCCAAAAGGCATTCGTAGGTATTCATACTGCCCATTTTCGACATTGAATGCTGTTTTTGGGATGTCATCTGGACTCATCTCAATTTGGTGAAACCCGCTAGCCAAATCTAAGGTGGAAAAATAGTTACTCTTGCCAAGTTTGTCCAAGACGTCGGTGATATTTGGTATCGGGTAGCGATCGTCAATAGTTTTTTCATTTACTTTTCTATAGTCTACCACGATGCGCCACTTCTTTTTACCGGAAGCGTCGGCCTTTTTTGGGACTACCCAGATGGGGGAGGACCATGGTGAATTGCTTGGCCTTATTATATTTTGTTGGAGCATTTTTTGAATTTGTGAATTAACTTCGGCTTTGTGAACAAACGGGTACCTATATGATTTCGTATGAACGGGAATTTCGTCGGTTGTTTGAATTCTGTGTTTTACTTGATTCGTGAAAGATAAGTTATTCTCGTCCGTATGAAATATATCTGCATATTTTCTACACAATGGGAGAATATGAGATTTTTCTCCCTCGTTAATGTGGTCCGTTCTAATTAAACTGTCTATATCACATTTACTACTGATTTCTGATATCGGCTGAATATTCATATGATAAAATTCAAATTTATTCTGAACTGGATAGGTCTTAATTGGATGTAAGATCGTGAAGTTTGTATCATCACTCGAGTTATTATGTATTTCTACAGAAGTCCAACCATTCGTTGTATTTTGTATTTTTTTTTTGTATTTACTTATTCACTCATTATAACAATGATTTGGTAATAATATGATATATAACAAATTGAGTGCACCTGATCTCATGATGAGATCGTTTTGTGCCTGAATAATACTTAATGACAATAATTTACTAAGAGTATTATGAACATTTGATAGATATAAGAAGTTGAATAAAATAAGTAGAATAACAAATAAACTAAATTTATGACAAACAGTAAAAGATAAGATATCTATTGTAGGAGTACTTCAAGAGTTCTAGAGCTCAGAAAAATGTAAGATATCAGCTTTCTGCAGAATGATTTATAACTATGAATACTTTTTATGGACTCTGGGATGAAATTGTATATTTTAGGGCCATTGAATGCTATTGACTTTTTATAAAGAGTAGAATTAGGACGAGGAATATTCAAATATTTGAGACTTTTTTGTCGTGTACTGTGACGGTGTGAAATTTCTTGATGTTGCATTTTGTTTTTGTACATAAATTTTGCAATATTGAAAATATATAGTTGAGTCAAATCAAGCAATTTACTTTCTATGAAAAGTTGTTCGGTGGAGAATCTGCGTCTTTTTCTCAGTATTACTTTTAAGATCCATTTCTGTGTGATTTTGAGACAATTTATTTGATTATTATATGCAGCTCCCCATACTATTATTCCATAGGATAAGACAGACTCTACTAAGGATTTATAGGCTAGTTTCAACATTTTTTCTGTGAAAATATCTCTGAGTTTATAAAATGCAAATACCAGTCTTCTCAGTTTGCTATTCAAATATTCTGAGTGGCTATCCCATCTGAGTGTTTCATTGACAATTACCCCCAGATATTTGATTTCTTTAGTATTTTGAATTATTTTTTTTACAATTACAGTTAGTCAGATCACACCTTTCGTGAAATTTAATTGATTTCAGATTTGGTTGTGTTATGGAGCTGTTTGTGAAAGTTATGAATTTAGTTTTACTCTCATTCAGGCTTAAGAGGTTACAGTCCATCCAACATTTGACTTTATATAAACCTGCTTCTCCGTTTTTTGTAATATCTGGCCAATTTGTTCCATGGAATAGGAGAACCGTATCGTCGGCATATGAGATGACATCTCCACCCATCTCCATATTCAACATTTCGTTGATATAGAGAAGGAACAATTTGGGACCGAGGACCGTTCCCTGAGGAACGCCATATCTAATTTCTGACGGTTCACTGAAATTATTTTTTATTTTGACAGTAGATTTTCTCTTCGATAAATAACTTTTGATTAGCGACAACGGCAAGCCTCTTATCCCGTACTTTTCAAGTTTCTCTAGAAGTTTGTCATGTGAGATACTATCAAATGCTTTAGCTAAATCCAAAAAGATACCTAAAACTTTTTCATTCCTATTGAGGAGTTGGTGAATTTCATTCGTGAAATAATGTAGTGCATCCTCAGTGGAACATCCTGCCTTGAATCCGAACTGTTTAGGGGAAATTAGCTGGTAGTGATCGATGTGATTTTGTAATCTCTTGGCTATACTTTTTTCATACACTTTTGCAATAGTATTTATAACAGAAATTGGTCGGTAATTGTCAATGAGAAGTGGGTCACCACCTTTGAATATAGGAGTGATGACGGCATCTTTCAACTTATTTGGAAAAATGCCACCTTGGAACATCGAATTTATCAGGTGAACTAAAACGTCAGCAATATTGGTTTTTATCATTTTGATAGTTTTCGCTGATATTTTGTCTATTCCTGAAGCAGCACCTGTTTTAAGATCGTCAATTATTCCCAGTATTTCTGTAGTCGTGACAGGTGTTAAAAATAGGGAGTTTTTTATTGGTTTCTCTTTTTTGTTGAGTGACGATTCAGTATCTGATAGTGGGTTCGATCTAATCATTTTTGCAAGGTTTTCTCCAACTTTTGAGAAATGATTCATGAATATATTGGATATTTTATGTGCGTCATATTCACATTCATTATGTTCATTATATATAGAAATCGGTTCGGTGGATTCGTCATTTGAAACAGATTTTTTTATTATTTGCCATATTTTTTTTGTGTTTTTGTTTGCATCTAGAATTTTTTTGGTGTAATATTTTTGTTTAGTTATTTTAAGTAGTTTCGTGAGGTAATTCCTATATTCCCTATATTCTTGCCAGAGTGTATCGTTGTCTTTATTAACCAGACATTTTTTTTTCAAAGCATCTCTTTTTTTAATGGACTGTATTAATCCATTAGTAATCCAGGGTTTGAGTTTTTTGGTGGCTTTGATATTGTTATAGTGGGTACACTTTTCCAGGTGATATAACAACTGTTTCTGGAAGTTATCGAAAGCCCGATCAATGTCATTTTCATGATATACGTTAGTCCAAGGTTCAGTTTGTAATATTATATTTAGTGCTTCATAATCGATCTGGGTGATTTGTATGGAATCATCGGGTTCTTTAATTTTTATTTTATTACATTTCTCCGCAACGTTCAGTAGTATGCTGTAGTGATCAGTAATAGCTGTTGTAAAGATAAATGATGTACAATCTTTAGCGTCTACAGAATTGACCATTTTCAAGAAGATATGATCTAAGCAAGTTTGGCTAACCTTAGAGACCCTAGTATTTGCACTTATATATGAAATATATCCGTGTGAATTCAAGGTATTGAGATATGTATTCGGTATCAGTTCATTTTGGTCAGTTAAATTTATGTTGATGTCACCTATCAGAATATTGAATTCAGATTTTCTGTGATCACTGAGAAAAGTATCTAGTGCCTTAATGAAGTCAATGGGATTTGTTGAAAGTGATCTATAAATCGCAAATATATTGTATTCTTTGTCTTGATATTGAAATATTAAGTTTGTCAGGGTAACTTCTGCAACTTTGTACTGTTTCATTGTTGAATAATTTATTCCTCTCTTGATATATATGACTATTCCATCACTTCTATTATCTTTACTTTCATTGTAGTATATCGTGTAATTCCTGAGAGTGTAAGCATCGACACACTCAAGATTCCACGTTTCTGTTAATATTATTATATCACAACTAAAAGACAATGATTCTAAATAAACAGCGAATTCTTCGAAGTTTTTCTGCATACTACGGATATTCATATGAAAAATATTAAGTCCATTTTTGAGTTTCTTCCCATTAATTTCATCTAAGTGTTCATTGTTTACGACAATTTCCTGAACATTGGTATAGTTCCCCAGTTCATTAATATACTCATTATAGTCATCCATTCGCAATTGCTACACCTACAGAGCTCCTGAACTATTGAAACACTCCAAGGTAAGAACTAAAAGTTAATAAGACGAGAAATATATTCGAGAGAAATCTATATATAGTGCCCGTATTAATTTTTTTTTTTTTTTGTAAAATTTGTATATATGTGAAATAACTAATGAATATATGGAATAACTTATACCTAATTCATAATGTCTTGCTTCTTGATGCACTTCTTATTCCCATTCACACTGGTAAAAATATTTCCATTCATTGTCCATACATTTTTGTAACCAAATGTTTCTGTTGCTTTTGTTAGCATCAAAAATCTTGCACTCGTCAGATCCTCCTTTATGAATATTTTTGTACCTTTCATTTTTTTTCTATTTTTTTTTCATTTTTTTTCTATTCCGTATCACTTCAGTTTTATCCATCTGGTTTTGGAATTTGACAAAGATAGGTCGAGGTTTATCATTTCTGCCATTATTGATTTTTCCAATCCTATAACATTCTACAAGCGGTTTTCTTTGTATATTCATTTTTTCGAGAACTGTTTCTACTTGCTCCCTGTCCGTTAATCTCGAATTTTCCCCAATTCCATAAATCCTGATATTTTTCCTCCGATTGTACTGTTCCATTTCATCTAGTTTTTCTTCCAGTTTCATGATTTTTGTTTCGTACTCCGCTGTATAATCCTTTATTTTTGTTTCTATAATGCCCTCTAGACTTTCCATCAGCATCGATATGAATTCCTTATCTCGTACGAGTTCATTCATTGATGTTTTTATACCTGTTTTTATTTCTTGTAATTGTTCTCTTGTGAGTGGCATTTTTTAAGTAAGGTTCCAAAACAATTTCGGTCACTATTCTCTTATCTGATGAGATTTCACAATTTTAACGGTTAAAGACGGAGCACCGATAGATACATCTACTCGCTACGCCTACTCATACTCATGTTGATATTGACAAGGTTTCTGGTATTGTGCAATTTTGAATGATTTGTTTGGGAATGATGATTTCGCCAGATTGAGTGGTAACAGTAATTCTTATTTTTGTCACTGTTTTTCCAGGCAGAAATTTTTCATAAAATATTGTTGGATTCGCATTGAAATATTTGATTGGAATGCATGCGTTGGGAGTCGAGAGCTTCAAATTTGAAAAGTCTAGATTGGCATTCAATATTTTTATGATGTCGATTCCTAAAAGACCATCGAAAACATTATGGAACTTGTATGAATAGAATTTGAAATTTTTGCCTTCATTGAATTCTTGGAAAGCTGGTATGTTTACAGAAATGTTGTGTTTAGAAGACGCAAATGAAGTGGAGACCACAAATGGATCATTCATTTTTAATTGGGAAAAATATTTGTTAACAATAATTGGATCTAAAAATGATTTTGTTGCCCCTGTATCTATTATAATTTCAGGGGTGGATTTTCGATAATAATGTAAGGCAATTGCCGATCATCAAAAGATGTATGAAATTCAATTACGTCTCTGGATTTGGAGCAGATTCCAACTGAAAATCCACGGCTTCCTCGAAATATTCGGGATTTTCCGAATAATCGTACTCATTTTCGATTTGACCCTCTATTTGATTTTGGAAATTTTTATCAGGAATATCTGAATGTTCGGTGTTATACAATTCTTCTGAGAACCATTTCCGATTCGTCGATTGAGCTTGAGGTCTGGTGTTTGCCGTGAGCTGTCTAGAAGTAGTACTCATTGGAGTTGGTTTTGGTTGGTTATAATTCTGAGCGTTTTGGTTTGGTTTCCAAACATTTCTTGGTGGCCCAAAAACTTGATTATTCGAGAAAAATCTCTGGGTATTATTATGTTGTGGTTGAATATTCACAGCACCTATTGGGAAGGATGGTCTCGGTTGTGGTTGAGATGTTTGTGGGGCAATATTAGGGTTTTGATATCTCTGCTGATAAACATTTTGATTGAAATTTCGACCGAAGTTTGATCTCTGCATTTGCTGTTGATTTGTAGGAGAAGGATATTGATAGGAAGTGCTGGTGTTTTGTTGTCTACCAGGATTTCTTTTAAATTGATTCGGATTCGAATTTTGATTCGAATGTGGAACAGAATTTTAGAGATACCTAATATTATCTTCCTTTCTGATGAAGTTTATTGCCTTCAACATAGTTTGAGGTTCTTTGGTGCGAACCATTATACCGTAAGGGTTTCTCAGACCTGCTAGAAATACTTCAAGACCCTGCTGATTGTACATATTTTGTTTGAAAGCGCGCAAATTTTGGTCTATTTCGTGAATCGCCAAGTAATTTGAAATCGTGTTAAGTACTTTTCTAACTCTATCATGTCACTAGGACCCTGTCTCAGGATATTCAAATCTAGGGACAAACAGGTCTCATTTCTGTGGTCGCTGAAATTTCTGATCAAAACATCTCTTACTTCAGTAATTGTTTTTACGCAGCTAATATTAACGACCTCGCGAGCTGGGCCTTTCAATTTGCGAAAAATAATCACATTTTGATAATTATTTGGATTTTCGTTATCATTAAAGTAGGTGGAAATGCTAGCAATACTCAAGAAAAAAATTCAATTCATTAACGTCACCGTTAAAATCAGGTATAGTTTCAGCGTGAACTTTGGAACTGCCATGATATTGATTGCAGGTATATTCTCGACTGATGAATTGTCGGTTGTTAATGTGATATTATTGAGTGAATTTGCAAGAAATCTTATTTCTAACTCTAGGGCATCTTCACTATCACTTGGGGAGGGAAAATCACTAGAGGAGTCTGACATGGAACAAAAAAGACTTACAGCAAGAGTATCGTCTTCATCGAACTTCAGGCTTGTCGAATTTTTCTGGTTGCGTCTGCTTCTTGATCCTTGGTATCCTTAGTAACTATATTGTCCATTTGTATCCACTTTTCGACGATCGAACGAACAGACACGTAGGAACTTTTTCGATTGTTACTCAACTATTGAAATAGAAAAAGTTATCCGCGATGGATTCTTTTGTAACAATCCTACCGACTGCGCCAATTTTATAACTCGTTTCGAGTTTGAGGTTTTAAAAAACTTTTATTTCCAAAACGGTGATACAAGGTATGTATGATGTGAGCAGTACGAACATAAAGTCAAGACTAACTACATGAGAAATGAACTATGGAAAAGGTGAAATAAAAATGCTGATTCAATTCCTAGAATTTCTCTCGCATCTCATGGGAACGAGAAGTGCTGAGTTGCGGAATTGATGATGTAGCTTCTTTCTCATGGTTTCCTTGAATAGGTGGAATGTAACTCGCGATACAGAAACAAGTACCAACCCACCCGGATACCCCATGAAATCTAACTTTATTCAATTTATATTTTCGTTTCTATCAATCCATGAACGTATGCCCTAGGGCAGGTCAACAGAAAATTTTTCAAACTCTTCTTAAATGTTCTATTCGACATGTTTTTAAGTTCATCGGGGATGCTGTTATAGAGTTTGGGTGCTAAGAACTCATTTGATCTTTGTCCTATGGACTTTGTCATGAAGGGAATTAAATGTAATTTTTTTCTACGAGTGTCATATTCATGATTGCTTTTTTTAAATTTCTTACTCATGTGATAATCGATCATACACTTATAACCAAACTCCTGCCTGAGGTCAAACACTCCTGACTCAATGTAAGTCAGTTCTGTTGAGTAGTCCCATTTTTCATGTAACATTAGTTTCAAGAATCTTCTTTGTAGGATTTCTAAAGGATTTATGTATTTTCTGAGTGCTGCACCCCAAGCCAAGATGCCGTATTTAAGATGACTGTCTATTAGTGCAAAATACACAATTTTTAGCTCTTTCTGAGGTAATATATGACAAAGATGTCTGAATTTATATAGAATGAATTGCAGTTTTTTTATGACATATTGAATATGGACATCCCACCTCAAATGGTCATCGATGAGAACACCCAAGTACTTAACACTTTTTGATGGTAGTACATGAGAAATCGATCCCTTTTCACATATATCCACACAGTCAAAATCAGGTTTCCTTGATTCGTAGCAGTTTTTTATACGAGCAATATCGGTTTGTACTGTCATTTTCAATTCCCTCCAGGTATCCGCCTTGTAAAGGATAGCCGTATCGTCTGCGAAGCCTATGATTTCTCCAGAGCTCTCAATCCTAAACAAATCATTGACATATATCGAAAACAAGATCGGTCCCAGAACGGTCCCCTGTGGTACCCCAAACTCCACGGGAAGCTTATCACTGTATTCATCCCCAATTCTTACACATTGGGTTCTGTTTGAAATGTAGCTTTCGAAGAGTGCGAGGGGCTTACCTCTTATTCCAATATCTTCTAGAGATTCCATAAGTAATGGGTGACTAACAGTGTCAAATGCTTCAGCTAGATCTATAAACATACATAGGCAAGGCATACTTTTATCTAGAGCAGAGAGCACACTATTTGTTAGGGAAACTATCGCATCCTGTGTGGAAACATTTTCCCTGAAACCGAATTGCTTGTTAGATAATATTTTATACTGATTAAGATAGATTAATCTATTTCTCAGGACCCTCTCGAATATTTTTGTGAAGTTTGTTATCAGTGATATTGGCCTGTAGTTACTGGCCAAGGCATTTTCACCTTTTTTGTGTATTGGAATGACAATTGTGTCCTCGAAAGCTGATGGCCAGTATCCTAAGGCCATACATTCATTTATAATGTACGTCAATGGTTCGACAAGATATTCTGAAATAGGTTTCAAGGTTTCTGATTTCAATCCATCATAACCAGGCGATTTATTATTTTTCAATTCTTGTATAATTCTTTCAATCTCATTTATTTCGGTTCTCCCAGATTATTCTGGATCTTCCGGATTATTTCGGGTCTACTGGATTATTAGAGTCCCCCGGATTATTATGGGTCTCCTGGATTATTGCGAGTCTCCCGGATAACTTCTAGTCTCCTGGATTATTCCTAGTCTCCTGGATTATTCCTGGTGCTTCTTGGATCATTCCAGGTCTCCCAGATAATCCCGGGTCTAACGGATTATCCTGGATCCCCTGGATTATTCCAGGTCTTGCGGATTATTTTGGGTCTCTGGAATTATTTCAGGTCTCCTGGATTATTCGGGGTTCCCTGGATTATTCCGGGTCTTCCCGAATATTCCAGGCCTCCTGGATTATTTTGGATATCCAGGATTATTTCATGTCTTCCAGATTATTCCGCGTTTCCCAGATTATTTCGTATCTCCAGGATTATTCTGGATCCCCCGAATTATTCCAGGTCTCCTGAAATATTCCTGATCCTTCCCGGATTATTCCAGGTTTCCCAGATGGGTCCCTTGGATTATAATGACCCTCCTGGATTATTCCGGCTCTCCTGGATTATTTCAGGTCTCGCGAATCATTCCAGGTCTTCCGAATTATTCTGGGTCTCTCGGAGCATTACGGGTCTCCCGGATCATTCCGGGTCTCACGGATCATCCCAGGTCTCTCATATTATTTTGGGTCTTTCGGATTATTTCGGGTCTCTCGGATCATTTCGAGTCTGTTGGATTATTTCGGGTCTCCTGGATTATTCCGGATCCTTCCCGGATTGATCCTGGTCTCCTGGATTATTATGGGTCCCCTGGATTATTCCAGGTTTCCCGGATTATTTTGGGTCTCTGGGATTATTTCGGATCTCCTGAATTTATTCGGATCTACCAGATAATTCCGGGTCTCCCAGATTATTCCTGATCCCTCCCGGATTATTCCAGGTCTCCTGGATGGGTCCCATGAATTATTATGGCTCTCCTGGATTATTCCGGGCCTCCCAGATTATTCCGGATCTTTCGGATTATGTCGGGATTACTTGATTATTGGGGTCCCTCGGATTATTATGGGTTTCCTGGCCTATTCCAGGTCTCTCGGATAACTCTTGGTCTCTCGGATTATTTCGGGTCTGTTGGATTATTTCGGGGCTTCTGGATTATTTCAGGTCTCTTGGATTATCACGGGTCTCCTGGATTATTCCGGATCCTTCCCGGACTGATCCTGGTCTCCTGGATAATTATGGGTCTCCTGCACTATTCCGAGTCTCTCGGATAACTCTTGGTCTCTCGGATTATTCCAGGTCTCCTGGATTATTTTGTGTCCCTGGGATTATTCTGGGTTTCCAGTATCATTTCGAGTATCCCGGAATATTCCAGGTCTCCCGGATTTCTCCGGGTCTCCCAGATTATTCCAAGTCTCACGGATCATTCCGGACCTCCGGATGATTCTGGGTCTCCCAGATTATTCTGGATCTTCCGGATTATTTCGGATCTACTGGATTATAAGGGTCCCCTGGATTATCCTGGGTCCCCTGGATTATTCCAGGTCTCGCGGATTATCTCGAGTCTCCCGGATTATTTTGGGTCTCTGGAATTATTCCAGGTCTTCTGGATTATAATGCCCCTCCTGGATTATTCCGGGTCTCTCGGATTATTTCATGCCTTCCGGATTATATCGCGTTACCCGGATTATTCCGTATCTCCAGGATTATTCCGGATCCCCCGAATTATTCCAGGTCTCCTGGAATATTCCTGGTTCTTCCTGGATTATTCCGGCTTCCCGAGATCATTCCTGATCCTTCCCGGATTATTCCAGGTCTCCCGGATGGGTCCTCTGGATTATAATGACCCTCCTGAATTATCCCGGATCTCCAGGATTATTTCATGCCTTCCGGATTATTTCGCGTTTCCCGGATTATTCCGTATCTCTAGGATTATTCCGGATCCCCCGAATTATTCCAGGTCTTCTGGAATATTCCTGGTTCTTCTTGAATTATTTCGGCTCTCCCAGATCATTCCTGATCCTTCCCGGATTATTCCAGGTCTCCCGGATGGGTCCCCGGGATTATAATGACACTCCTGGATTATTCCGGCTCTTCTGGATTATTCCAGGTCTCGCGGATCATTCCAGGTTTTCCGAATTATTCTGGGTCTCTCGGATTATTACGGGTCTCTCGGATCATTCCAGGTCCCCCGGATTATTACGGGTCTCTCGGATCATTTTGGGTCTCTGGGATTATTTTGGGTCTCCTGGATTATTTCGGGTCTCCCAGATTGATTCATGTCCCCTGGATTATTCCGGAACCCCTGGATTAATCCGGATCTCCCGGATTATTCCGGATCTTCCGGATTTTTCCAGGTCCCTCAGATTATTCCGGGTCTTCCAAAATTATCCGGCTCTCTGGGATCATTTCGGGTCTCCTGGATTATTCCGAGTCTCTCGAAATATTCTGGGTCTCCTGGATTATTCCGGGTCTCCCAGATTTTTCCTGACCCTTCCCGGATTATTCCGGGTCTCCCAGATGGGTCCCCTGGATTATAATGACCCTCCTGGATTATTCCGGCTCTCCTGGATTATTCCAGGTCTCGCGGATCATTCCAGGTTTCTCGAATCATTCTGAGTCTCTAGGATTGTTACGGGTCTCCCGAAACATTCCAGGTCCCACAGATTATTACGGGACTCTCGGATTATTTTGGGTCTCTGGGATTATTTCGAGTCTCCTGGATTATTCCGAGTCTCCCGGAATATTCTGGGTTTCCCGGATTATTTCGGGTCTCCCACATGGGTCCCTTGGATTATTATGACTCTCCTGGATTATTCCGGGTTTCCCGGATTATTCCAAGTCTCACGTATCATTCCGGATCTCTCGAATGATTCTGGTTCTCTCGGATTATTACAGGTCTACCAGATCATTCCAGGTCTCACGGATTATTTCAGGTCTCCCATTTTATTTTGAGTCTACCGGATTATCTCGGGTCTCATGGATTATTTCGGTTTTTCCAGATTATTCTGGATCTTTCGGATTATTTCGGGTCTACTGGATTATTAGGGTCCCCCGGATTATTATGGGTCCCCTGGATTATTTCGAGTCTCCTGGATTATTCTTGGTGTTTCCCGGATCCTGTGTCCCCTGGATTATTCCAGGTCTCGCAGATTATTTCGGGTCTCCCGGATTATTTTGGGTCTCGGGAATTATTCCGGGTCTCCTGAATTATTCGGTTTTTCCTGGATTATTTCATGTCTTCCGGATTCTTTCGCGTTTCCCGGATTATTTCGTATCTCCAGGATTATTTCGGATCCCTCGAATTATTCCAGGTCTCCTGGAATATTCCTGGTTCTTCCTGGATTATTCCGGGTCTCCCAGATCATTCCTGATCCTTCCTGGATTACCAGGTCTCCCGGATGGGTCCCCTGGATTATAATGACCCTCCTGGATTATATCGGCTCTCCTGGATTATTCCAGGTCTCGCGAATCATTCCAGGTCTCCCGAATTATTCTGGGTCTTCCGGATTATTACGGGTCTCCCGGATTATTTCGGGTCTCCTGGATTATTACGGGCCTACCAGGTTATTCCAGATCTTTCGGATTATTTCGGGATTCCTGGATTATTGGGTTCTCCCGGATTATCATGGGTCTCCTGGACTATTCTGGGTCTTTCGGATAACTCTTGGTCACTGGAATTATTTCGGATCTCCCGGATTATTCCGGGTCTCCCAGATTATTCCTGATCCTTCCCGGATTATTCCAGGTCTCATGGATGGGTCCCCTGAATTATTATGGCTCTCCTGGATTTTTCCGGAACTCCCAGATTATTCCGGATCTTTCGGATTATTTCGGGATGCCTTGATTATTGGGGACCCTCGGAATATTATGGGTTTCCTGGCCTATTCCAGGTCTCTCGGATAACTCTTGGTCTCTCGAATTATTTCGGGTCTGTTGAATTATTTCGGGTCTTCTGGATTATACCGGGTCTCTTGGATTATTACGGGTCTCCTGGATTATTCTGGATCCTTCCCAGATTGATCC
The DNA here is from genome assembly GCA_037013635.1 of Plagiodera versicolora. Lineage (NCBI taxonomy): Eukaryota > Metazoa > Arthropoda > Insecta > Coleoptera > Chrysomelidae > Plagiodera > Plagiodera versicolora. The sequence goes on along the minus strand of CM072991.1, from coordinate 276,323 downwards.
TGGTCTCCTGGATAATTATGGGTCTCCTGGATTATTCCAGGTTTCTCAGATTGTTTCGGATCTCCCAGATTAATCCGGGTCTCCCAGATTATTCCTGATCCTTCCGGAATTATTCCGGGTCTCCTGGATGAGTCCTCTGGATTATTATGGCTCTCCTGGATTATTCAGGGTCTTCCAGATTATTCCAAGTCTCACGGATCATTCCGGATCTCCCGAATCATTCTGGGTCTCTCGGATTAATACGGGTCTCCCGGATCATTCCAGGTCTCACGGATTATTCCAGGTCTCCCATATTATTTTGGGTCTCCCAGATCTTCCGGATCTTTTCGGGTCTACTGGATTATTAGGATCCCTCGGATTATTATGGGTCTCCTGGAATATTCCGAGTCTCTCGGATAACTCTTGGTCTCTCGGATTATTCTGGGTCTCCTGGATTATTTTGTGTCTCTGGGATTTTTCTGGGTCTCCAATATCATTTCGTGTATCCTGGATTATTCCAGGTCCCCCGGATTCTTTCGGGTCTCCCAGATCATTCCTGATACTTTCCGGATTATTCCGGGTCTCCCGGATGGGCCCTCTGAATTATTATGGCTCTCTTGGATTATTCCGGGTCTTCCAGATCATTCCAAGTGTCACGGATCATTCCGGATCTCCCGAATGATTCTGGGTCTCTCGGATTATTACAGGTCTCCCGGATCATTCCAGGTCTCACGGATTATTCTTGGTCTCCCATACTATTTGGGGTCTCCCGGATCTTCCGGATCATCTCGGGTCTACTGGATCATTAGGGTCCCTTGGATTATTATGTGTCCCCTGGATTATTCCGAGTCTCTCGGATAACTCTTGGTCTCTCGGGTTAATCCGGGTCTCCTGGATTATTTTGTGTTTCTGGGATTATTTCGGTTCTCCCAGATTATTCTGGATCTTCTGGATTATTCCGGGTCTACTATATTATAAGGGTCCCCCGGATTTTTATGGATCTCCTGGATTATTCCGAGTTTCCCAGATGACTCTTAGTCTCCTGGATTATTCCGAGTTTCCCAGATGACTCCTAGTCTCCTGGATTATTCCTAGTCTCCTGGATTATTCCTGGTGCTTCCCGGATCATTCCAGGTCTCCCGGATAATCTCGGGTCTAACGGATTATCCTGGGTCCCCTGGATTATTCCTGGTCCCGCGGATCATTTCGGGTCTCCCGGATTATTTTGGGTCTCTGGAATTATTCCAGGTCTCCTGGATTATAATGGCCCTCCTGGATTATTCTGGTTCCCCCCGAATATTCCAGGCCTCCTGGATTATTCCGGATCTCCAGGATTATTTCATATCTTCCGGATTATTCCGCGTTTCCTGGATTATTCCGTATCTCTAGGATTATTCCAGATTCCTCGGATTATTCCAATTCTCCTGGAATATTCCTGGCTCTTCCTGGATTATTCCGGGTCTCCCAGATCATTCCTGATCCTTCCCGTATTATTCCAGGTCTCCCGGATGGGTCCCCTGGATTATAAGGACCCTCCTGGATTATTCCGGCTCTCCTGGATCATTCCAGGTCTCGCAGATCATTCCAGCTCCCACGGATTATTCCAGGTCTCTCATATTATTTTGGGTCTTCCGGATTATTTCGGGTCTACCGGATTATTTCGTGTCCACCGGATTATTTCGGGTCTCCTGGATTATTCCGGGCCTCCCAGGTTATTCCAGATCCTTCGGATTATTTCGGGATTCCTTGATTATTGGGGTCCCCCGGATCATTATGGGTTTCCTGGCGTATTCCGGGTCTCTCAGATAACTCTTGTTCTCTCGGATTATTTCGGGTCTGTTGGATCATCACGGGTCTTCTGGATTATTCCGGGTCTCTTGGATTATTACGGGTCCTTCCCGAATTGAACCTGGTCTCCTGAATTATAATGGCTCTTCTGGATTATTCCAGGCCTCCCAGATTATTCCGGATCTTTCGGATTATTTCGGGATTCCTTGATTATTGGGATCCCTCGGATTATTATGGGTTTATTATTCCCGCGGCTTGAGTGGCTACCGGGTGCGTTACAGGTTGCGGATAGTGAACGGCCACAGCAAATGATCAGAAAGTGACGCAGTGGTTAGTAGAGGAATAAGAGCTCGTATCTAAAACTGTACTGGTAGCTCATAAATACTCTACCGCAGACAAACTCCTCCTGCCTAGCTGTCGTGTCGTGGCTAAAGGCATACACAGGAGCATAACGGCGCCAGTATCTGCTAGACCCTGGTCTGCAGGACTGATATATCCTACAGGACCTCTGCTGTAGGCATGTATTCCGGGAGGTCTATGTGGGGGGTCTGGGCTCAAACACCTGAACCAAGAGGAGACAACCTCAATAAAAACCTAAATCCTACGGTGGGTGGACCAGGCTTATGGGATGCGTGGCTGAGTAGAAGTTCAGCCAATGCTGGTCCCACCTTGAGGCACCGGGCGACACCTCATTGTATTAGCCTTCTCTCCCTGTGAATCGGGGTAGCAGGTGAGTGACCGTTCAAGACCCTGGTACTCGTGGGATATAGTATGGACACGGATACAAAACTTTACAAAAAGGAGGAATCCAAAGAGATAGACTCCCTCAGAGAGGAACCTGAAAAGGTAGACTCTCAACAAGTAGCTGGAGCGGTTCATGGGGTTGCGCAAGCAATGGACATGGACAAGGGCTCCAAAACTCGACTTTCTGGTGCCTTTAAAAGGAAACTCCGGAAAGCCGAGAAGATTGCCTCTGGGAAATGGACAGAGGACAATCCTAACAAACCTGCTCCAAAAAAGCAGGTTCCGGGGAAAAAAGGCGGAAGAGGTCAAAAAACGGCCTCGCTCCGACTCGAGTACCCCCGGAAAACAAAATCCTACAAAAAGACATAGGAGCCAAGAGCAGACTATGTCTTTTAACGTAGTAGCTAGGGGGCTGAAGATGGCGATCATAGATCGCCGTCATCCAGAGGTGCTCCTGGATCAGGGGAAAGCGGACGCTATACAGGGGAAGCTTTTGGAACTGATCGCTGGAACGCCGTCGGGAAGTTCAACCCCACCTCAATTTGAACGCTCGTCGTTTGTCGCAGGGGTCTGTTGGATGTACTGCGCAAACGACGTGGCGAAAAACTGGCTGAAGGCCAACATTTCCTCGCTCGGAAACCTTTGGGAGGGTGCCGATTTGACTGTGGTTGAATCGAAAGACCTCCCGAAGCGCCCGAGAGTGTTGGTACATGTGCCGGACGCCAGTGAAGAGAAAGAGGTCCGAAGCTGGATCAGCAAACAAAATCCGTTGCTGAAGACAGACGGGTGGATCCAGATCAGCCGGAAGGTAGAGGACAAGGGCCAGACGCTGGCCTACTCTATCGATGAGGCATCCATGAAGGCTCTGGAGGCGAAGAACCTCAGGGCCTACTATAAACTGGGGAAGTTATTCTTCAGGACCCTGAAGTCTGGTCCTAGTGATGCAGACAAAGTTAAGAATACTTCAAGCGAACCTACAGCACAGTAATGCAGCCTCAACTGTCTTATCTGGGCTAATGGGTCCATTTGACATAGCATTGATTCAAGAACCCTGGATTAATGGGGGCGTTATTAGGGGACTAGGAGCGAGTGGTGGTGAGCTATTCTATTGCCAAACTACTGATCGCCCTAGGGCCTGTATCCTTTTTAAAAAGGGCTTGAAAGTATTTCCTCTAACGAGTTTTTGTTCTAGGGACCTTGTTGTAATAAAGTTAACCCTGGAGAAGGGGGGAACGAAGGCAGGGGAGATCTTAATAGCCTCTGCCTACTTCCCCAGTGATGCACCTACTCCCCCACCACCAAGCGGAGTAGAGGAACTGATGGCTAGTTGTAGAGGAACTGGATCACAACTAGTCATAGGATGCGATTCTAACGCCCACCACCACATCTGGGGAAGCAAAAATACAGACCTCAGAGGTGAGTCGCTACTGCAGTTCATTCTAGCTAACAACTTGGATGTGCTCAACAAAGGGAATACACCAACCTTCGTGACGACACGGGCCAATGAGGTTATATAACTGTAAGTACTAATATTATTTCTAATAACATTGAAAATTGGCGTGTATCTGACGAGGTTTCTTGCTCAGATCACAGACACATTAGATTCGAAATAACGGGCATTGAAACCCAAACTTCAAACTATAGGAATCCACGCAAAACTAACTGGGGAGCCTATAAGGCAGACCTAGACATGCAATTGCACTACATTCCTAGCAAAATTGATAATACCATAGAATTTGATGACATCGCGGAGCAAATGACTGACGCGATGGTTTCAGCCTACAATTCAAATTGTCCTCTAATCACAAGGAGTTACAAACGTAACGCACCATGGTGGTGCAAAGACCTCGCTGATTTGAGAAAACAGGTTAGACGCAAAATCAACCAAGCAAAGAGTAATGGAGAATGGGGTGAATACAGAACCATTCTAACAGATTACAACAAAAAATTGAGGAAACTTAAGAGAGCCTCTTGGAGGAAGTACTGCGAGGATATCGAAAAAACCGCAGCAGGTGCTAGACTTCAAAAGGTACTTTCAAAAGGTCCACAAAGTCCGATCGGAGCTATAATAGGCTCTGATGGAAAGTACACCCAGGATGAAAGAGAAACACTGATGGAACTTTTCAGAGTTCACTTTCCCGAATCCAAGGTAATTGACGACGCACCTGTAGCACAAAGACCGCTTTCTCCGGTAACTCTCAACAGAAGAGTGACTAGGGAAAACTGGGCGTGTGCTAAGAAGATAATCATGTGGCACAAAATGAAATGGGCTATCAATTCATTTGAACCATTCAAATCTGCTGGACCCGATGGCGTTTATTCCAAAATGCTACAAGAGGGGCCAGAACTTCTACTTCAAAAACTTTGTATGGTACTAAGAACCAGTCTTGCAATGGGATAAGTACCAAAAATATGGTCTAAAGTAAGAGTCGCTTTCATACCTAAACCTGGCAAGTCAGAACAGGATGGGGCGAAAGCATTCAGACCAATAAGCCTAATGTCTTTCATACTGAAAACGTTAGAAAAACTTCTCGATAGGTATAATAGGGATGAGGTGCTTTAGAAGAAAGCTCTGCATAATGACCAATATGCCTTCAGGGAAGGAGTCTCCACGGAGACAGCAATACACAAGCTCGTTAAAAGAGCAGAAAATGCGCTTGAGAAAAAGGAAGTGCTTCTATGCACATTCTTAGATATAGAGGGGGCATTCAATAACACCCATCTAAAATCCATCACACGAGCTCCCGCTCATCATAATATCGAGGAAACTATTAATAGATGGATCGAGAATATGCTGAAGAGCCGTGTGATAAAAAGTACTATCTCTGACACTACACTGCAGGCTAAAGTTACAAGAAGGTGTCCACAGGGCGGGGTTCTGTCACCGCTTCTGTGGAGTCTTGTTATTGACGGACTGCTGCGTATTCTAACCCAAAATCACCACAGCGTACTAGGCTTTGCAGATGATTTGGTTATCATGGAACAGGGGAAATTCAATACCATTGTTAAAGAAAGGATGCAACAAGCATTAGACCTCACTACTGAATGGATCAATGAGGAGAGCCTAGCAGTTAGCCCTCACAAAACTACAGTAGTAGCATTCACAAAACGAAAACGAAAAGAAGAGCTAGGACCTCTCTACACCTATAGAGATGTCGGGGGAAGTTAGATACCTGGGAGTCATACTAGATTCCAGGCTAACTTGGAACCAACATTTACAAAGGGTTACAAAGAAGGCAACCATGAGACATGTGGTTGTGAGAAGAACAAATGGCAAAACTTAGGGTTTGAAAGCAAAAATCATACATTGGCTGTATAAAGTGGTAGTTAAACCAGCCATACTTTATGGTGCAATCGCCTGGTGGAGCAAGACGTTGCAGCATAACGCTATTAGAACACTAAGCAAGGTGCAAAGACTTGCTTGTCTATGCATAACAGGGGGAATGAGGACTACCCCAACAGCGGCCATGGAGGTAATGCTCTGTCTTCCCCCGCTTCACCTTGAAGTGCAAGGGGAGGCTAGACTGGGGCTCCTCAGATTACCTGTAGCGTCAAAAGATAGTGGGAAAAATACACCACTACAATTCGTTGGGGACAATATCTTGCAGATGCCAAGAGATAATATGATCCCTAAATACATCTTCGAAAAACCCTTCGAGGTGGTAATCCCGGATCGAAGGGAGTGGCACGAAGTTCACGCTAGAGAAGAGCAAAACAGAATGATCTGGTACACAGACGGATCAAAGACTGAACAAAGATCTGGTGCGGGAATTCATTCCCCTACCCTGAAGGAGAAACACTCCTATGCGCTTGGTGAAAACACCTCGGTGTTCCAAGCAGAAATATTTGCAATTTTACAATGTGCAAAAATATGCAATGAGAAGGCCTTCAAGAGGAAAGGAATCCATATTTATTCGGATAGTCGGGCCAGCCTAGAAGCCCTTGCAGGTTATAAGGTAAAGTCCAGACTCATCTGGGAATGTATCAACGAACTTCTGACGCTGGCAAGGTCAAACAGAGTTAAACTGATCTGGGTACCTGGGCACAGTGGAATAGAAGGCAACGAAATAGCTGACGAACTAGCTAGGCAGGGGTCAGCTACACGTTACTTTGGCCCGGAACCAGTACTTGGAGTACCCAAGAAACTACTTGGTTACTCAATAAAAAGACGAGTCAAAGAATTACAAAGAATAGCCTGGGATAACACACCAGGACAAGAATATAGTAAACTTGTTATTCAGATAACAAGTGAAAAACGAACTGATGAGATACTTAGATTAAGTAGAGATCAGATAAGACTAGTAACAGGTCTCCTTACAAGACATTCTCCTGTCAGAACACACCTACAAAAGATGGGGCTATATCAAGGTGACCAGACTTGTAGATTGTGCGGCTTAGAACCTGAGACTATTGAACACATTTTGTGCTATTGTGAGGCAATAAACTATAGAAGAGTATTACAACTAGGGGAACCTGACTTGAACCTAGAGAATGTGGTTCAGGGTTTCCACCTAGTGACCTTTGCAAGATAGTCAGAGGGACCAATGTGTTTTAGGGTATTGGAATGATAGGGGAAATACAATAAGCCTCCGGCTGCAGTATATCCTTTGGACCCCTGTAGTAATAAAAAAAAATAAATAATGGGTCTCCTGGCCTATTTCAGGTCTCTCGGATAACTTTTGGTCTCTCGGATTATTTCGGGTCTCCCGGATTTTTCCGGGTCGCCCAGATCATTCCTGATCCTTTCCGTATTATTCCGGGTCTCCCGGATGGATCCCCTGAATTATTATGGCTCTCCTGGATTATTCCGGATCTCCCAGATTATTCCAAGTCTCACGGATCATTCCGGGTCTTCCGAATTATTCTGGGTCTCTCGGATTATTACAGGTCTCCCGGATACTTCCAGGTCTCCAATATTATTTCGAGTCTCATGAATTATTTCGGTTCTTCCAGATCATTCTGGATCTTCCGGATTATTTCGGGTCCACTGGATTATCAGTGTCCCCCGGATTATTATGGGTCTCCTGGATTATTCCGAGTCTCTCGGATAACTCTTGGACTCTCGGATTATTCCAGATCTCCTGGATTATTCCTGGTGCTTCCCGGATCATTCCAGGTCTCCCGGATGATCCTGGGTCTAACAGATTGTCCTGGGTCCCCTGGATTATTCCAGGTCTCGCGGATTATTTCGGGTCTCCTGGATCATTTTGGGTCTTTGGAATTATTCCAGGTCTCCTGAATCATTCGGGGGTTCCTGAATTATTTCGGGTCTCCCCGAATATTCCAGGACTCCTGGATTATTTCGGATCTCCAGGATTATTTCATGTCTTCCGGATTATTCCGTGTTCCCTGGAATATTCCGTATCTCCAGGATTTTTCCGGATTCTCCGAATTATTCCAGGTCTCCTGGGATATTTCTGGTTCTTCCTGGATTATTTTGGGTCTCCCAGATCATTCCTGATCCTTCCCGGATTATTCCAGGTCTCCCGGATGGGTCTTCTGGATTATAATGGTCCTCCTGGATTATTCCGGCTCTCCTGGATTATTCCAAGTCTCACGGATCATTCCAGGTCTCCCGAATTATTCTGGGTCTCTCGGATAATTACGGGTCTCCCAGAGCATTCTTGGATCATTTCGGGTCTCCTGGATTATTCCGGGTCTCTGGGATTATTTCGGATCTCCCGGATTTTTTCGGGTCTCTGGGATTATTCTGGTTCTCTCGAATCATTCACGGTCTTTCCCGGATTATTCCAGGTCTCACGGATTATTCTGGGTCTCCTGGATCATTCCAGATCTCCCGGATTATCTCGGATCTCCCGGATTATCTCAGATCCCCCGGATTATCTCGGATCTCCCGAATTATTCTGGGTCTCACATATTATTCTGGGTCTCCCTGATCATTCAAGATCCTTCCCGGGTTATTCCAGGTCTCACGAATTATTCCACTTCTCACGAATTATTCTGGGTCTTCTGGATTATTTCGGGTGCCCCAGATTATTCCGGGTTCCCTGGATTATTCCGGGGCTCCTGGATTATTCCGGATCTCTCGGATGATTCCTGTTCTCACGGATTATTCTTGATCTCCTGGATTGGGTCTATGGGATTATTCCGGGTCTCCTATATCATTTCGGATATCGTGGAATATTCCAGTTCTTCCGGATTATTCCAGGTCTCACGGATTATTCTGGGTCTCCAGGAATACTCTGGGTCTTCCGGATCATTACGAGTCTCCTTGATTATTCCCAGTCTCCTGGATAATCCCCGGTGCTTTCAGGAATATTCCGAGTCTCCCGGATTGTCCTGGGTCTCCCGGATTATCCTGGGTCTCCTGGATTATTTCGGATCTCCCGGATTATTTCAGGTCTACCGGATTATTCCGGCTCTCCTGGATTATTCCAAGTCTCACGGATCATTCCAGGTCTCCTGAATTATTCTGGGTCTCTCGGATTATTACGGGTCTCCTGGATCATTGTTGAATCATTTCGGGTCTCCTGGATTATTCCGGATCCTACCCGGATCGATCCTGGTCTCCTGGATTATTATGGGTTCCCTGGATTATTTCAGGTTTCCCGGATTATTTTGGTTCTCTGGGATAATTTCGGATCTCCCAGATTTTTTCGGGTCTCACGGATTATTCTGGGTCTCCCGGATCATTCAAGGTCTCACCCGGATTATTCCAGATCTCATGGATTATTCTGGGTCTCCTGGATTATTTCGAATCTCCCGGATTATCTCGGATCTACCGGATTATTCTTGGTCTCACAGATTATTCTGGGTCTCCCGGATCATTCAAGGTCCTTCCCGGATTATTCCAGGTCTCACGGATTATTCCAGGTATCACGGATTATTCTGAGTCTCCTGGATTATTCTGGGTCTCCCGGATCATTCAAGGTACTTTCCGGATTATTCCGGGTCTCACGGATTAGTCTGGGTCTCCTGGATTATTTCGGATCTCCCGGATTATTTCGGGTCTCTCGGATTATTCTGGGTTTCCTGGATTATTCCAGGGCTCCTGGATTATTCCAGATCTCTCGGATAATTCCAGGTAACACGGATTATTTTGGGTCTCCCGGATTATTCTGGGTCTCACGGATTATTCTGGGTCTCCCGAATCATCACGAGTCTCCTCGATTATTCCTAGTCTCCTGGATCATTCCTGGTGCTTTCAGAATCATTCCGAGTCTTCTGGATTATCCTGGATCGCCCGGATTATTCCGGGTCTCTCGGATTATTTTTGGTCTCTGGAATTATCATGGGTCTCCTGGATTATTCCGGGTCTCCCAGTTTCTTTCTTTTTTCAAGTTTTGGTTTTTCAACCAACTCCCCATAAAACGAAACTTGTGCGGGGCGAAGAAGGGCGGGCTCCACAGTTCATAGTGGAATTCGAACCACTTCGGGGAAACGGACATACCAGTAGGATTAATACCATGAATTCCACACTTAATGAAAAGTGCGTTCGCCTCAGCGGATTCGAACCACTGATATATCCGCTATGGATTTTGGCTATTTAGGTATAGTGTACGCCTCAGACTACTTGGCTTCCACGGCCCCCAGATTATTTCATGTCCCCTGGATTATTCCGGGTCCCCTGTATCATTCCGGTTCTCTGGGATCATTTCGGGTCACCTGGATTATTCCGAGTCTCCGGGAATATTCTGGGTCTCCTGGATCATTCAAGGTCCTTCGTGGATTATTCCATATCTCACGGATTATTATGGGTCTCCTGGATTATTTCGGGTCTCCCGGATTATTTCGGGTCTCCTGGATGATTTTGTGTCACTGGGATTATTCCGAGTCTTCCGGAATATTCTGGGTCTCCCAGATCATTCAAGGTCCTGCGTGGATTATTTCATGTCTCATGGATTATTATGGGTCTCCTGGATTATCCTGGGTCCCCTGGATCATTCCGGGTTTCCCGGAATTTTCCAGGCCTCCCGGTTTATTTCGGATCTTTCGAATTATTCCGGGTCTCACGGATTATTTTGGGTCTTCTGGATCATTCAAGGTCCTCAAGGTCCTTTCCGGATTATTCCGGGTCTCTCGGATCATTTTGGGTTCCTAGGATTATGTCGGGTCTCCTGGATCATTCCGGGTTTCCCGGAATATTCCAGGTCTCCCGGTTCATTTCGGATCTTCCGGATTGTTCCGGGTCTCACGGATTATTTTGGATCTTCCGGATCATTCAAGGTTCTTCCCGGATTATTCCGGGTCTCCCGGAATATTCCGGGTCTACCGGTTGATTTCGGATATCCCTGATCATTCCGGGTCTAACGAATTATTCTGGGTCTCCCAGATCATTCAAGGTCCTTCACGGATTATTCCGGGTTTCACGGAATATCCTGGGTCTCCTGGACCATTTCGAGACTACCGGATTATTCCGGGTCTCCTGAATTATTCCGGATCTCTCGGATGATTTCGGGTCCCACGGATTATTCTGGGTCTCACGGATTATTCTGCGTCTCCCGGATCATTTCGTGTCTCCTGGATTATTCCTAGTCTCCTGGATCATTCCTGGTGCTTCCTGGATTATTGCGGGTCTCACGGATTATTCAGGGTCTCCTGTATTATTTCGGGTTCTCCGGATTATTCCAGGTCTACCGGATTATATCGGATCTCTCGGTTCATTAAGATCTGTTGAATATATTTCACCGTGCTAAACCAATATCTTCCTGTGGCTCCCCATTATAATATAGTTGATGCTTAGTTTACTGTTTTTGTTCAAAAAAAAAAACAGAAAAGATGTAAAGTCAGTTCTGAAGTTGTCAAAAATAAAAACTTCATCTCAAGTTATTTCAAGTGTAATTTCCCATTTTCTAGATAAATAAGTGACAGGTTATGGGCCTAGGCTACTCTCATTGATACAAAAATCAATAATTTATATTAGTAATGACAGCAGCACTGATGCAAATAGAAAAATTGAAGAACCACATAATCCTAGTGCTCATGAGGCTCTGAGAGGAGAAAACGCAGAAAAATGGCCAGTGGCGATGGATGAAGAATTCCAAGCACTTGTCCGAAATAATGCAAGGACATTAGTTGAGAGACCCCAAAACAGAAAAATTATAGGTTGCAAATGGGTATTGCGCACGAAATACGAAGCAAATGGTGAAATTGAGCGAGGAAAAGCAATTAGATGCAGGTCTAGATGCATTTTTCTTCTAGTTCTTAGTGAACAATCAGCATTGAATTGTGGATTTATCATAGCCCTGTGGATACGTAGCTATTTCTTTCAATAATTTTTATGTCGGAAATAACTTTCCAATGTAATATAAATCATTAGTTAGTAGCATCTCTTTCAACTTAACTCAAGCGAATGTTCCTGTCGCTTCTGCTGTTTCCTCGGGGTTGTGGGTATGCTTCTGATGAGAAAACGAATAAGAAAAATCTTTGTACATAGTTGATTGAATGTCATGTCAAAGTTCTTGAAGCATTTCAAAATGAAACTGAATATTGTACTTCTCCATCTCAGTTCGTTACGATTTTCGATTTGTATCAATTACTGAGCTTACAAATTGCTTGTCAGTCAACACACTATTGACCTTTCTTCCTTTCGCTGGAAACGTGATTGGGATTCCGAGTTATCTTCAAGCTAATAATGCATGTGTCAATAACGTTACATGTTCTGCTATTATTATAGATTTTCCGGAAACTTAATAAGATCGTGTCTTAAGAAGCACTGGTAACTCAACAACTTCATGAAAGCATTGATACCGGTAATCGCTTTCATTATATGAAATTCATATGAACCATAAAATGTATACTTTGAATCACAGAGACAATGAACGTCAAATGTCAAAAAATAATATCTCAATATCCGACATAAAATTGATCGTCATTGGAAATCGAAATAGAAACAGAGCTACAATTAGAAAATCAACGTAAAATGATAATTATTATGGTATTATATGAAAGATGGTGAATAGAAATTTATTTCGTGATGAATTTGCTAATTGTCAAACTGTGAAAATTTCGATATAATAATGTATCCTACAAAACCTCAACATGTAATACGGAATAAGTAATCTACTGTACGAATAAATTATACAAAATGGTTATGTGAACAAACTTCTGCATGTACACTGTCCTTCAAGTACTAAATACATCCTGCAGATAGCTAGACATTTTAATTTGGACAGCTCGGCACGCTTCTGTGAAACTGTGATTCCGTAATACGTATCCGTGGACCGTTGATCCATTGATATTGAGTTGTCACTCAATCAGACTGAAAGAACAAACCAGTATGTCGTGTCTTCGTCGGATTCTTCTCACTCGATCGCTTTTCTTACCAACTTGTCAGGCGTTTTTTTTCTCCGTTCGTATGCTAAATACCAGGGTAACATGCCCTAGAAGTCCAAGAGTCGGTGATTCGTTGGATTTTTGGTATTTATATTGGTCTGAATTACCATACAAGCACGACATATCGGATACGTGGTGGAAAAAATGGGCTTTTTTCACTATCTGAATATTTTCGAATCATTTTTGAGAAATCAGAATGCCCGAATATAATTTATTTCATGATTTTCATTGATATTCAGCGAAACCATATCAGAATCATGTACAGAAAAAACATATCAATGAATAGAAAATTAGTTCAAAAACAACAACCTTCTCCTAAATTCAAACAAAACTCAGATAGTAAAACAGACAGTTGTAAAAATATCTTTATTGACAAGAAAATACTAACTACAGTGTGTTGTATGTACATCTTAGAAGCAACAATGTTTATGAAGAAAAATTATGATCTATTTGAAACGAGTATATATAAACATTCTTATAATACAAGAACAACAGACACATTGACATCTGACATACCTAGATGCACATCTATTTAGAAAAATGTTGAGTGGTCAATAAAAAAATATTTAACAAATTACCCATGCACTTGAAAACCCTAGGAACCAAAGCTTTAAAAACAAAATTATAATGCTATTGTGCAAAGCATATTATAACCTGAATGAGTTCTGTGACTCCTTGGATTAGAATAGTTTCTACATTGTGTTGTGAAATTACTGTAAATTTCTGATATTCGAGATGTTTCGTCCAATGTCATTTTTATACGGACCTGTATGTGACGGTCGTGTTTAATCTGCTCCGTGGATCTCAGGATAATTGATGGTTTATATGAATTGAAAATTGGTTGAAAAATTCTCACAGTGCGCAGTAGGAAGAGTAGAACCCACGTTAGTAAAAAAAACTTGAGGAATATTGCATGCAAGTAGTGAATACGAACGGAAACAGCGGCGTGGCTCACTTGGGGACCTTATCACAAGCATTGTCGAAAGAACTGTGGTGAAAACTCTATGAAAACCACGTCAGATATAAAGGATTGGAACGAATAAATAGTACAGTTGCTATATGCCTAAATGAGTTTGAAGTTTACAATATAAAACGTCATGGCTGGAAATGATGGATTATTCGAGGAACTACGAAAACTGATAATCCAGGAAAACAAAAAACAAACTGAAGAAATAACCCTCCAAATTACAAGAGAAGTGTTGGATATATTTCACCGTGCTAAACCAATATCATCCTGTGGCTCTCCATTATATTGTTGATGCTTAGGTTACTGTTTTTGTTGAAAAAAAAAAAGATGTAAAAGTCAGTTCTGAAGTTGTCAAAAATAAAAACTTCATCTCAAGTTATTTCAAGTGTAATTTCCCATAATCTAGATAAATAACCGACAGGTTATGGGCCCAGGCTACTCTCAGTAATACAAAAATCAATAATTTATATTAGTAACGACAGCAGCACTGATGCAAATAGAAAAATTGGGCAAAGAAAATTACGATACTTGGAAGTTGCAAATTGAAGCAATTCTCATCAAGAATGACCACTGGAGTTACGTGAATGGAGATACTACCAAGCCAGAAGATGCAGCCGAGGCTACAATTTGGACAAGGAATGATCAGAAGGCAAGAGCTGATATCATTTTATCTATTCAAGCCTCAGAGTTATGTAGGAAAACCTACAGTATAGGTAAGCAACTCCGATTTTGATGAAATTTTCACAGAAGCTTCGGAACACTAATAAAAACTCCCTGTGATAAAAATTTTTCCGCGGAAACACCTCTAACATACTTTTTTTTAGGAAAATTTCTGAAAATCGATCACGGTAAGACCTAAGAATTTGATTGATATTGTACTCACGTAATTAGTAGGACAAATTTTGAATAGACTAAAATATCATTAACATGTTCTAAAATCGATTTCCACGAGAAATTTCATGATGGAAAGCTATGAAAATGCCCATTTTCATAATTTAATATCGTATATTTTCAACCCAATATGGCGTGCAATAATATAAATGTCAAATGACTAGTTTAGTGTCACTATAACAAGCAGCGTTGCGAAGTGAATACAAAATCAGAGATTTGACTTATTTCAAAGTTCGGGATACAATCATTCAACGAATCCAAATATTTCGATGCACACGATTCCTGCGATGGCGCGATAAATCAATCAAACATAGATTATTCAAAATGCAGGTAACTCGAGGGAGATGGTTCCTGCGACGGCGCTGGCGCGCCTGATTAAAAACATCACTCTCGCCGGGATCCACCCCAAACGTAGATCAATCAAACGTAGATGATTCAAAATGCAGGTAACTCGAGGGAGATGTTTCCTGCGACGGCGCTGGCGCGCCATCGCAGTGTCTGATTAAAAACATCACTCTCGCCGGGATCCACCCCAAACGTAGATCAATTACACCTAGATCAATAAAACGTAGATCAATCAATTAGCCACATAAAAATATATTGTACTTATATGTAGACTCAAGTTCTATGGTTTACCACTGAAAATAGAAATACAACTTGGCAACCTTGCTCTCTTGTGACATGACAGATCTCATTTGACATAGCAATTATTATATATTGTTTTGAGTCGAAAATATACAAATATAAAAACATGAAAATATCTTATTCCAAAGTTTCTCATCATGAAATTCCTTGTGAAATTTGATTCAAGGACATGTTAACTATGTTTTAGTGTAATAAACATTCTCTCAAACCATAACGTGAGTACAATATCAATCAAATTCTTAGGTCTTACCGTGATCGATTTTCAGAAACTTTCCTAGAAAAAAGTATGTTAGAGGTGTTTCCGCGGAAAAATTTTCATCACAGGGTGTTTTTATTAGTGTTCCGAAGCTTCTGTGAAAATTTCATCAAAATCGGAGTTGCTTACCTATACTGTAGGTTTACCGTTATGTATTGTAAAGCACTGCACTACTTCCAGTGAAGTATGGAAAAAGTTGCAATAAACCTATCAATCTGAAGGTCCCAAAATATCCAATCCTGTGAAATATGCATCATGAGCAAGCAAACAGCTGTAGTTTTCCTCAAGCATCCAGTTCAAGAGCTGAAAATGTATTAGATCTCATTCACTCGGACATTTGTGGACCCATGAGAACGAAATCACTTGGTGGTGCCGTTATTTCGCAACTTTTATTGATGATAAGTCAAGATGGATACAAATATATTTTTGAAATCGAAAGATGAGGTGAAGCAGGCATTCTTGAAGTACAAAAGTCAAGTAGAGAATAAAACAGGAAGAAAAATCAAAGTACTGAGAACAGATAATGGTTTGGAATATAGCGGAAAGGAATTTATGGACATTTTGGAGAAGAGCGGTATAGTGAGACAATATACACCTTATACACCTCAACAAAACGGCGTAGCGAAACGTCTGAATCGCACCCTTGTTGAAATGGCCAGATGTATATTGCAGCAATCCAGGCTACCACATAGTTTTTGGGCAGAAGCTGTAGCAACAACAGTATATATCAGGAATAGATGCACTTCACGTAGTTTGGATAGCACAACACCGTTTGAAATCTGGAATGACAAGAAACCTACCATTTCCCATTTTAGAATTTTTGGTTCGGAGCTTTTGCACTCAATAAAAATCCAGATAAATCAAAATTCGATCCGAAGTCAAAAGAATGCACTTTCGTTGGTTATTCAACCGAATCAAAAGCATACCGTTTATGGGATCCGATAACTAAGAAAATTCTGATAAGCAGAGATGTCAAATTCATAGAGACATGCGATGTCACTGAAAATACTGTGAATCAAAACTCTGATAATTTAACGTTTTTTGGGATGAATAAGAGATCAGAAAGCCAAGAAAATTATTCGAATACGGAAAGAGCAAATGAAGAGGAAAATTGGGAAATAACTCAAGAAAATGGAGAAGTTCCAGAAAATGAAGGAGTTCCACCAGAGAACGAAAACTTGTCTGTGACACTCAAACGAGGACCTGGCAGACCAGCAATAAATAGGGATGGTTCAAGAGGAAGACCAAAGAAGAGGTATAATATCATAGAAACAATGGAAGATCAAGGACACGAAACGCAAATATCAATTGAAAAACCAGATAATCCTAGTGCTCATGAGGCTCTGAGAGGAGAAAACGCAGAAGAATGGCGAGTGGCGATGAATGAAGAATTCCAAGCACTTGTCCGAAATAATGCATGGACATTAGTTGAGAGACCTCAGAACAGAAAAATTATAGGTTGCAAATGGGTATTGCGCACAAAATACAAAGCGAATGGTGAAATTGAGCGAAGAAAAGCTCGTTTAGTTGCGAAGGGTTATGCTCAACAACCTGGTGTTGACTATCATGAGACAACTTCCCCTGTAACTAGACAAAGTTCAATTCGCATCATACTTACTATTTCCGTAGAACTTGGTCTCACTTCATACCAAATGGACGTTGTAATGGCTTATATTAATGGCGATCTCGAGAAAGAAATTTTCATGAGTCAAAGAAGGATTTGTGTCTCAAGGAAAAAAGGATAAAGTATGTCTTCTGAAAAGTTCACTTTATGGATTAAAACAGTCAGGAAGGCAATGGTATAAGAAGCTCGACCAGTATCTCCAGTCCATTGGCCTGAAGCAGTTAAATTCAGATAGATGTGTTTATCTTTTTCAAAATAGAAATGTTATACTTATTATGGCTGTATACGTAGACGACCTGATAATTGCTACAAATTCGGATGAGACATACATAAAAATAAAAGAAGATCTAGCTGCAAAATTTAAAATCAAAGATCTCCATTACTGCTTGGGAATAGAATTTAGGCAAGAAAAGTCACTGGGATCCATTTCAATATCCCAAAGAGAATATATAGAAGACATTCTGAAAAGATTCAAAATACAAGATTGTAAGCCAATTTCCACTCCTCTAGAAGTGAATGCCAAACCCTCAAAGGAAATGAGCCCGTCATCAGATGAAGAGAAGCAAGAAATGGCTGATATTCCTTATAGGCAGGCAGTAGGTTCTATCTTGTACTTATCAGTTTCCACGCGTCCTGACATCACCCATGTAGTAAGTGTTTCAAGTCAGTACAACAACAATCCAGGAAAGATGCATTGGATGGCAGTCAAGCGAGTTTTAAGGTACCTTCGGAAAACTGAAAACTACGCTTTGATTTTCAAGAGAACTGGAAAGCCTTCACATGGATATGTTGATGCTGACTGGGGAGGTGACGTAGGAGATCGAAAATCATATACTGGGTATGTTTTTCTATTGTCCGGAGGTGCGGTCACTTGGGAAGCGAGGAAACAAAAATCCGTAGCATTGTCTAGTACGGAAGCCGAATATATTGAGAAATTTTCTACAAGAAATCGGCTACATTTTTGAGCAAGAAAAACCCACCATGATTTTTTGCGACAATCAAGGTGCACAAAAATTAATGCGAAATTCTGTATACCATTCAAGAACAAAGCACATAGATATTCGTTATCACTACGTTAGAGAAGTCTTCGAAAGTGGCGATATCGATGTTCAATATGTTTCCTCGCAGAATATGGCGGCTGACATTTTTACGAAGGCTATTCCAAAGGTGGCCTATGAAAATCATTTGAAGAGCTTGGGTATTGGTACTCCACGTTGAGAGGGGGTGTTGGATATATTTCACCGTGCTAAACCAATATCATCCTGTGGCTCTCCATTATATTGTTGATGCTTAGGTTACTGTTTTTGTTAAAAAAAAAAGAAAAGATGTAAAAGTCAGTTCTGAAGTTGTCAAAAATAAAAACTTCATCTCAAGTTATTTCAAGTGTAATTTCCCATTTTCTAGATAAATAACCGACAAGAAGTCACTGAAAAAACGACAGAACTTAAAAACCTCCTGTTGATAGAATCTGAAAAAGTGAAACAACTAGAGATTGAGGTTGATGAATTGAAACAAAAAACAGAAATCTGGAACGAGTAACAAAAAAAATAACGTAATAATTTTTAATACACAATATAATCAGGAGGACTTACTGGAATTCACAAAATATATTTCAAACTCATCTGCAGCTAACTGTCACAAATAGTGATATAGACAATATCTACCTGATCCCACAGGATAAAAATCTTGAGAAATCGAAAGCTATAGAAGTGAGATTTGTTTCCTACCCAACGAAAAAAGAAGTACTGCAAAAGTGTTATCTTCTCAAAAATACATCGATAGTAATTGCGAAAGACCTAGGACTGGAAGATAGACACGAAAGAAAATTGCTTTTAAAACGTATGAGAAAAGAGAAGGAGAATAATCAAAAAGCACATATAAAGGGCGGGAAACTATTCATCAACAGTGTAGGCTACACGTACAAGGAGTTGCTAGCTGAAGAAAACAAGAGATTACTGTCACAGGAAAAAGAAAAGCAGATTCCTAAGACATATTAGAGAACGAAAGGAACGAGAAGAATCAAGAACCACTCAGACAAACGAGAGCACGAACAAACTCTACGAAGCAGTAAGATCAATAATCGTAATAACCTGGGTAAAAAGCCAAGGGTTATGCTCAACAACCTGGTGTGAGACAATTTCTCCTGTAACTAGACAAAGTTCAATTCGCATCATACTCACTATTTCCGTAGAACTTGGTCTCACTTCATACCAAATGGACGTTGTAATGGCTTATATTAATGGCGATCTCGAGGAAGAAATTTTCATGAGTCAAGCAGAAGGATTTGTGTCTCAAGGAGAAGAGGATAAAGTATGTCTTCTGAAATGTTCACTTTATGGATTAAAACAGTCAGAAAGGCAATGGTATAAGAAGCTCGACCAGTATCTCCAGTCCATTGGCCTTGGATGCAAATAGAAAAATTGGGCAAAGAAAATTACGATACTTGAAAGTTGCAAATTGAAGCAATTCTCATCAAGAAAGACCACTGGGGTTACGTGAATGGAGATACTCCCAAGCCAGAAGATGCAGCCGAAGCTACAATTTGGATAAAGAATGATCAGAAGGCAAGAGCTGATATCATTTTATCTATTCAAGCCTCAGAGTTATGTATTGTGAGGCACTGCACTACTTCCAGTGATGTATGGAAAAAGTTGCAACAAACCGATCAATCCGAAGGTCCTGCCCGAAACAACTGTTTTTGTTTAGAAAAAAAAAAGAAAAGATGTAAAAGTCAGTTCTGAAGTTGTCAAAAAATAAAAACTTCATCTCAAGTTATTTCAAGTGTAATTTTCCATTTTCTAGATGAATAACCGACAAGATCTGCCTTATTAATACGGGTCTCCCGGATCATTCCAAGTCTCTCGGATTATTCTGGGTCTCTCATTTTATTCCAGGTCTCTCGGGTTATCTCAGGTCTTCTGGATTATTACGGGTCTCACGGATTATTTCGGGTCTCCCGGATTATTTTGGGTCTCTGAAATCTTTCCAGGTCTCCTGGATTATTCCGGGTTTCTTGGATTATTCCGGGTCTTGCTGAATACTCCAGGCCTCCCGGAAAATTTCGGATCTCCCAGATTATTCCATTTCTCCTGGATTATTCTGGGTCACCTGGATCATTCCAGGTCCTTCCCGGATTATTCCAGGTCTCACGGATTATTCTGGGTGTCCTGGATTATTTCGTGTCTCCCGGATCATTCAAGGTCCTTTCCGGATTATTCCGGGTCTCACGGATTATTCTGGGTCTCCTGGATCATTTTGGTTCTCCCGGATTATTCCGGGTTACCTGGATTATTCCGGGTCTCCTGGATTATTCCGGATCTCTCGGATTATTTTGGGTCCCTAGGATTATTTCGGGTCTCCTGGATTATTCCGGGTCCTCCAGATCAATTCATGTCCCCTGGATTATTCCGGATCTCCCGGATTATTTCAGATCTCCCGGATTTTTCCAGGTCTCTTGGATCATTTCGGGTCTCCTGGATTATTTCACGTCTCCCGGAATATTCTGGGTCTCCTGGATCATTCAAGATCCTTCGTGGATTATTCCATGTCCCACGGATAATTTTGAGTCTCCTGGATTATTTCGTGTCTCCCGGATTATTCCAAGTCTCCCGGATTATTTCGGGTTTCCTGGATTATTCTAGGTCTCCTGGATTATTTTTGGTCTCTGTGATTATTCCGAGTCTCCAATATCATTTCGGGTCTCCCGAAATATTCCAGGTCTCTCGGATTATTCCGGGCCTCACGGATTATTCTGGGTGTCCTGGATTATTTCAGGTCTCTCGGATCATTCAAGGTCCTTTCTGGATTATTCTGGGTCTCCTGGACCATTTCGGTTCTCCCGGATTATTCCGGGTTACCTGGATTATTCCGGGTCTCCTGCTTTATTCCGGATCACTCGGATTGTTTTGGGTCCCTTGAATTATTTCGGGCCTCCTGGATCATTCCGGGTCTCCTGGATTATTTCAAGTCTCCCGGATTATTTTGGGTTTCATGGATTATTTCGGGTCTCCCGGAATATTCCAGGTCTCTCGGATTATTCCAGGTCTCAAGGATTATTCTGGGTCTCCCAGATTATTTTGGTTCTCTGGGATTATTCCCGGTCTCCTGTATCACTTCAGGTCTTCCGGATCATTCCAGGTCTCCCAGATTATTACTGATCCTTCCCGGATTATTCCGGGTCTCCCGGATGGGTCCCTTGGATTGATATGGCTCTCCTGGATCATTATGTGTCTCCTGGATTATTCCTGGTGCTTCCCAGATCATTCCAGGTCTCCTGGATTATCCCGGGTCTGACGGATTATCCTGGGTCCCCTGGATTATTCCAGGTCTCGCGGATTATTTCGGGTCTCTTCGAATATTTTGGGCCTCTGGAATTATTCCAGGTCTCTTTGATTATTCGGGGATTCCTGGATTATTCCGGGTCCCTCCGGATATTCCAGGCCTCCTGGATTATTTCGGATCTCTAGGATTATTTCATGTCTTCCGGATTATTCCGCGTTTCCCGGATTATTCCGTATCTCCAGGATTATTTCGGATCCCCCAAATTATTCCTGGTTCTTCCTGGATTCTTCCAGGTCTCCCAGATGATTCCCGGACTTCCGAATTATTCTGGGTCTCTCGGATTATTACGGTTCTCTCGGATTATTCCAGGTATCTCATATTATTTTGGGTCTTCCGGATTACTTCAGGTCTACCGGATCAATTCAGGTCTCCTGGATTATTTCGGGCCTCCCAGATTATCCCAGATCTTTCGGATTATTTCGGGATTCCTGGATTATTGGGGTTTGCCGGATTATTCCGGGTCTCTCGAGTTATTATGGGTCTCTGGGATTATTTCGGGTCTCTGGGATTATTTCGGGTCTCCTGGATCATTCCGAGTCTTCCGAAATATTCTGGGTCTCCCGGATCATTCAAGATCCTTTGAGGATTATTCCATGTTTCACGGATTATCTTGGGTCTCCTGGATTATTCCGCGTCTCCCGGATTATTTCGGGTGTCCTGGATTATTCCGGGTCTCCTGGATTACTTTGGGTCTCTGGGATTTTTCCGGGTCCCCAATATCATTTCGGGTCTCCCGGAATATTCCAGGTCTCTCGGATTATTACGGATCTCCTGGATTATTCCGAGTCTCACGGATTATCCTGGGTCTCCCGGATTATTATGGTTCTCTGGGATTATTCCGGGTCTCCTGTATCATTTCAGGTCTCCCGGAATATTTTAGGTCTCCCGGATCATTCCCGGGTCTCCCAGATTATTCCTGATCTTTCTCGGATTATTCCGGATCTCCCAGATGGGTCATCTGGATTAATATGGCTCTCCTGGATCATTCCAGGTCTCCTGGATTATTCCTGGTGCTTCCCGGATCATTCCAGGTCTCCCGGATTATCCCGGGTCTCCCGGATTATTTTGGTTCTCTGGAATTATTCCAGGTCTACTAGATTATTCGGAGTTTCCTGGATTATTTTGGGTCTCTGGTATTATTTTGGATCTCCCAGATTATTTCAGATTTCCCGGATTATTCCGGGTTTCACGGATTATTCTGGGTCTCCCGGATCATTCAAGGTCCTTCCCGGATTATTCTAGGTCTCACGGATTACTCTGGGTCCCCGGATCTGGAATATTCCAGGTCTCCCGGATTATTTCGGATCTCCCGGATTATTCTGTGTCTCACGTTTTATTCTGAGTCTCCCGGATCATTACGGGCCTCCTTGATTATTCCTAGTCTCCTGGATTGTTTCTGGTGCTTCTAGGATTATTCCGGGTCTTTTGGATTATCCTGTGTCCTCCGGATTATTCCGGGTCTCTTGGATCATCTTGGGTCCCTGGAATTATTATGGGTCTCCTGGATTGTTCTGGGTCTCCCAGATTATTTCATGTCACCTGGATTATTCCGGATCTCCCGGATTTTTCCAGACACCTCGAGTTATTTCGGGTTTTCTAGAATATTTCGTGTCTCTGGGATTATTTCGAGTCTCACGGATTATTCCGAGTCTCCCGGAATATTCTGGTTCTCCCGGATCATTCAAGGTCCTTCGTGGATAATTCCATGTCTCACGGATTAATATGGGTCTCCTGGATTATTTCGGGTCTCCCGGATTATTTCGGGTTTCCTGGATTATTCCGGGTCTACTGAATTATTTTGTGTCTCTGGGATTATTCCGGGTCTCCAATATTATTTCGAGTCTTCCGGAATATTCAAGGTCTCCCGGATTATTCCGGGTCTCCTAGATTATTCCTGATCCTTCCCGGATTATTCCGGGTCTCCCGGATGGTTCCCTTGGATTATAATGGCTCTCCAGGATCATTCCGGGTCTCCCGGATTATTCCAAGTCTCACGGATCATTCCGGGTCTCCCGAATTATTCTGGGTCTCTCGGATTATTTTGGTTCTCGGGATTATTTTTGGTCTCCTGGATTATCCCGGGTCTCCCAGATTATTTCATGTCCCCTGGAATATTTCAGGTCCCCTGGATTATTCCGGATCTCCCGGATTTTTCTAGGTCCCTCGGATTATTTCGGGTCTCCTGGATTATTCCGAGTCTCCCAGAATATTCTGGGTCTCCCGGATCATTCAGGGTACTTCCTTGATTATTCCATGTCTCAAGGATTATTATGGGTCTCCTGGATTATTTCGGGTCTCCCGGATTATTTCGGGTTTCCTGGATTTTTCCGGGTCTCCTGGATTATTTTGTGTCTGTCGGTTATTTATCTAGAAAATGGGAAATTACACTTGAAATAACTTGAGATGAAGTTTTTAATTTTGACCACTTCAGAACTGACTTCACATCTTTCCTGTTTTTTTTTTAACAAAAACAGTAACATAAGCATCAACAATATAATGGAGAGCCACAGGATGATATTGGTTTAGCACGGTGAAATATATCCAACACCCCGTCTCAACGTGGAGTACCAATACCCAAGCTCTTCAAATGATTTTCATAGGCCACCTTTGGAATAGCCTTCGTAAAAATATCAGCCGCCATATTCTGCGAGGAAACATATTGAACATCGATATCGCCACTTTCGAAGACTTCTCTAACGTAGTGATAACGAATATCTATGTGCTTTGTTCTTGAATGGTATACAGAATTTCGCATTAATTTTTGTGCACCTTGATTGTCGCAAAAAATCATGGTGGGTTTTTCTTGCTCAAAAATGTAGCCGATTTCTTGTAGAAAATTTCTCAAATATACAGCCTCCTTTGCTGCCTCGGGTGGTGCCATATATTCGGCTTCCGTACTAGACAATGCTACGGATTTTTGTTTTCTCGCTTCCCAAGTGACCGCACCTCCGGACAATAGAAAAACATATCCAGTATATGATTTTCGATCTTCTAAGTCACCTCCCCAGTAAGCATCAACATATCCATGTAAAGGCTTTCCAGTTCTCTTGAAAATCAAAGCGTAGTTTTCACCTAAGGTACCTTAAAACTCGCTTGACTGCCATCCAATGCATCTTTCCTGGATTGTTGTTGTACTGACTGTTGTACTAACTACTGGGGGAAATTCAGGACGCGTGGAAACTGATAAGTACAAGATAGAACCTACTGCCTGCCTATAAGGAATATCAGCCATTTCTTGCTTCTCTTCATCTGATGACGGGCTCATTCCCTTTGAGAGTTTGGCATTCACTTCTAGAGGAGTGGAAATTGGCTTGCATTTTGAATCGTTTCAGAATGTCTTCTATATATTTTCTTTGGGATATTGAAATGGATCCCAGTGACTTTTCTTGCCTTAATTCTATTCCCAAGCAGTAATGGAGGTTTCTCATGTTGTCTACAGCTTCCTTTTTTTCATTTTTTTCTTTTTTTTTTGTAGTAAGTAGTTTTTCTTTCTTTCTGTTCTCCCTGTTCTTGCACCTATTATAAAATAATCAACATATCGTACTGTACTAATTATTGAAAGTGTTACCGTGAAGAGAAAAATGGAAAGCAACAAACAAGCCAAAAGCGCTTAGTTTGCGAACCATTCTTCTTTGAACGGCTGAAAAGATCTGATTATTGAATGTATCTTTCACGAATTGAATTGAAATAAATTAAAATTGAAATTGAAATCCCAGATCTTTGATTTTGAATTTTGCAGCTAGATCTTCCTTTAGTTTTATGTATGTCTCATCCGAATTTGTAGCAATTATCAGGTCGTCTACGTATACAGCCATAATAAGGATAACATTTCTATTTTGAAAAAGATAAACACATCTATCTGAATTTAACTGTTTTAGGCCAATGGACTGGAGATACTGGTCGAGCTTCTTATACCATTGCCTTCCTGACTGTTTTAATCCATAAAGTGAACTTTTTAGAAGACATACTTCACCTTCTTCTCCTTGAGACACAAATCCTTCTGCTTGACTGATGAAAATTTCTTCCTCGAGATCGCCATTAATATAAGCCATTACAACGTCCATTTGGTATAAAGTAAGACCAAGTTCTACGGAAATAGTAAGTATGATGCGAATTGAACTTTGTCTAGAGACAGGGGAAGTTGTCTCATGATAGTCAACACCAGGTTGTTGAGCATAACCCTTGGCAACTAGACGAGCTTTTCTTCGCTCAATTTCACCATTTGCTTAGTATTTTGTGCGCAATATCCATTTGCAACCTATACTTTTTCTGTTCTGAGGTCTCTCAACCAATGTCCATGCATTATTTCGGACAAGTGCTTGGAATTCTTCATTCATCGCCACTCGCCATTCTTCTGCGTTTTCTCCTCTCAGAGCCTCATGAGCACTAGGATTATCTGGATATTTGCGTTTCGTGTCCTTGATCTTCCATTGTTTCTATGATATTATACATCTTCTTTGGTCTTCCTCTTGAACCATCCCTAATTATTGCTGGTCTGCCAGGTCCTCGTTTGAGTGTCAGACAAGTTTTCGTTCTCTGGTGGAACTCCTTCATTTTCTGGAACTTCTCCATTTTCTTGAGTTATTTCCCAACTTTCTTCTTCATTTGCTCTTTCCCCGTTCAAATCATTTTCTTGGCTTTCTGATCTCTCATTCAAAAAAACGTTAAATTATCAGAGTTTTGATTTACAGTATTTTCAGTGACATCGCATGTCTCTATGAATTTGACATCTCTGCTTGCCAGAATTTTCTTAGTCATCGATATCTAGGTGTAATTGATCTACGTTTGGGGTGGATCCCGGCGAGAGTGATGTTTTTAATCAGGCACGCCATCGCAGGAACCATCTCCCTCGAGTTACCTGCATTTTGAATTATCTACGTTTGATTGATCTATCGCGCCATCGCAGGAATCGTGTGCATCGACTTATTTGGATTCGTTGAATGATTGTATCTCGAACTTTGGAATAAATCAAATCTCCGATTTTTTATTCACTAGGAAACGCTGCTTGTTCTAGTGACAATAGACTAGTCATTTGACATTTCAATTATTGCACGCCAAATTGGGTTGAAAATATACGATATTGAATTATGAAAATGGGCATTTTCACAGTTTTCCATCATGAAATTTCCCGTGGAAATCGATTTCAGGACATGTTGATGATATTTTAGTATATTCAAAATTTGTCCTACTAATTACGTAAGTACAATATCAATCAAATTCTTAGGTCTTACCGTGATCGATTTTCAGAAACTTTCCTAAAAAGAAGTATGTTAGAGGTGTTTCCGAGGAATAATTTTTATCACTGGGTGTTTGTATTAGTGTTCCGAAGCTTCTGTGAAAATTTCATCGAAATCGGAGTTGCTTACCTATACTGTAGGTTTTCCGAAGAATGAATTCAGGTGATCTACCATAGATTCACTGTCAACCATTTTCGTAAATGAAAGTTATTTCAACAAGGTAGCCTTTCGAGCGGGACCTTCGGATTGATAGGTTTGTTGCAACTTTTTCCATACTTCACTGGAAGTAGTGCAGTGCTTCACAATACATAACTCTGAGGCTTGAATAGATAAAATTATATCAGCTCTTGCCTTCTGATCATTCTTTATCCAAATTGTAGCTTCGGCTGCATCTTCTGGCTTGGGAGTATCTCCTTTCACGTAACCCCAGTGGTCTTTCTTGATGAGAATTGCTTCAATTTGCAACTTCCAAGTATCGTAATTTCCTTTGCCAATTTTTCTATTTGCATCAGTGCTGCTGTCATCACTAATATAAATTATTGATTTTTGTATTACTGAGAGTAGCCTGGGCCCATAACCTGTCGGTTATTTATCTAGAAAATGGGAAATTACACTTGAAATAACTTGAAATGAAGTTTTTATTTTCGACAACTTTCTTTTTTTTAAACAAAAACAGTAACCTAAGCATCAACAATATAATAGAGAACCACAGGCTTTTTTCATTATTTTGACTGCGGATTCGGCTAACCCATTCGTGGCAGGGTGATATGGGGCTCCCGTACTATGTTTAACCCCATTCTTTTTCAAAAAAGTTTGAAATTCCTCTGGCATAAATGTTTGGGCGTTATCGGTACAGAGTTCCTTAGGTAATCCAAACCTCGAGAAAATATTGCAGAGAATACTTATGGTGGCGGTAGATGACAAATTATTTATGTGGAAACATTCAATCCACTTGGATGTGGCATCTTCCACCACAAAAAAATATTTATTGAAGAGCCGACCAAAGAAATCAGCATGTAATCTAGTCCACACTTTTTTTGGCCAATCCCACGTGTTCAATTGGTGGAGAAGTGGACTGTATGCGAGAAATACTTTTATACAACTTTTATCGGCAGCACAGGATATGTCAACCACTTACCGCCGTCTCCGTGGATATCGTCCGTGGCCGTCCAAAGGCAACCGGCGATACCGCCTCTTGGTGACAGTTCAGGTTCAGATAATGTATCCCACACACCACTCACAAATATAATAGAGTTTATCGTTCTTGAAATAGAGGTATAAACCTCACACAAACAGGACAGGATTGAGAGTTAAATTCATTTATTTTAAACGCACTATCGTGGCGAAGCTTCGAGAATAAGTGAGCTTGCCGTGGTCTCGTCATCACGTGACACCCAGAGTGGCAGACAGCACCCTGTGCTTGGTTACGCGCGATAGCAAAAGTATGATATTTAATAAACTTTTTTGGCACAACCATCAATACGAAACATACTGCCCACCTAAAATTCTAAAAATTTTATAAGAGATATATTAAAAATAAAAAAAAAATAATAAAAAATCAATATTCATTGAACGAGAATAGATATAGCCTTATGATCTATCAACATAATCATATGGTATGGAGACGAGAACAGAGATATATTAGAATTATAGTTTCAATTTGGTAAAGGACATAATTTTGTAACAGGACGTTTAAATATCCCCTTAGCTGTTTTAACAGTTACCACTCGAACAATAGTATCTTTGCCAGGATGGACCTCTAAAACGCGACCCATATGCCACTTGAGTGGGGGAGAAAAATCATCTTTTAACAAAACCAAAGTTCCTATCTCAATGGGAACCGAAGGATCAGTCCATTTGGAGCGTTGTAAGAGAGTATGCAGATACTCTTTATGCCATCTTGCCCAGAAGTCTTGATGTAACCTCTGAACAAGTTGCCACCGAGTTAATCTTGATAATTTGATATCAGTCAGATCTGCATCAGGCAATGAATTGAGAGGTGCCAAAGTTAGGAAGTGACCGGGAGTCAATGCAGTACAATCATTAGGGTCAGAGCTGACTGGCCCTATAGGTCGAGAATTCAGAACTGATTCGATCTGACACAGAATAGTTAACAACTCTTCAAACGTCAAGAGTTGATCTCCGGTTACCCGAAGTAGGTGAGACTTAACCGATTTGATTCCTGCCTCCCATAAACCACCCCAATTTGGTGAAAGAGGAGGAATTCTATGAAAAGTGATGCCTTCAGTGTCTATGGCTTGTTGCATTGCTTCAGAGACTTGCTTAGCAGCTCCAACGAAGTTAGTACCCTGATCACTATATAAGTGTTTGCATTGTCCGCGTCGAGCTATGAAGCGACGTAATGCACCGAGAAATGCTTCCGTTGTGAGGTCAGAGGCAACTTCCAAATGGAGAGCCTTGGTGGACATGCATACAAAAAGACATATATACGCCTTTAGCACTTTAGCACCCCGAGTGCGACCCAGTGTGATAGATAAGGGTCCACCATAGTCAACACCAGTGCAAAGAAATGGTTTTATTTGGGAAACACGCACTTCGGGGAGATTACCCATTGGAGGTTGCCGAGATGTAGGGTTTGTACGAAAACACTTGAGACAACGAGATAGTATTTTGCGGATTGTTCGTTTTGGGGCTAGAATCCAATATCTTTGGATGAGAAGATGATGTAAAGTTTGAAAACCAGGATGTAAATATTTATTGTGAGTATACTCTATCACAAGCTGAGTGAACCGATGTGTACTCGGAAGGAGAGCAGGGTGCTTTTGTTCGAAGGAGAGCTTTGAATAGACTAACCGTCCGCCCACCCTCAAAATACCCTCTCCATCTATGAATGGGCTGAGTTTCCGAAAGGATTTGGGAAGAATTGCATTTTTACGTATAAAATCAATTTCATGCGAAAATGCATCACGTTGAGTTATTTTCAATAATATTGACTGTGACCTCTCCATATCATCATTGCTGAAAGGTCCATTTTGATGGCAATTGGTCTTGTAGTTACGACAATTATGAATAAAACGTATATAACAGATAATTCGTTCAATCTTGGGTAATGACGAGAAGCGGTTCAACAAATCAATCAAGGGGTTAACATCGGTAGTGGCAACGCAAACAACTTTACGGTGCTCTTCTTCTGTGAAGAAAATATTATCAGATGCATTTTTGAAAGAAGAGGGCCATTTATCGTAAGAAAATTGTAACCAAGATGGTCCCGCCCACCATAAAGAGTTCTCGAGAAGTTCGGAAGGAAAAAGGCCCCGAGATGCTGGATCAGCAGGGTTATCTTCAGAGGATACGTGATACCAAAGAGATGGAGGAACATTTTCTTGAATCGTAGTTACCCTGTTTGAAACAAAACAATTCAGTATATGAGGACTACTCCGTATCCAAGCAAGAACTGTTGTGGAATCTGAAAATGCAATAATTCTATCGAATTGGAGTTCGTCCTTGAAAATATGAGAAACATAACAAATGAGTCGTGACAACAATAGAGCACCACACAACTCTAACCGAGGTATTGATATGGTTTTCAGAGGTGCTACTCTAGATTTGGCACAAATGAGAGATGTAGTAATCGTATGATTAGCATGAATTACACGGAGATAAGTCACAGCAGCATAACCCACTCGACTAGCATCTGAAAATCCAACGAGTTAGCAAGAAATTATATTCCTTGACACAATGAGACGTGGTATTTGAATAGCAGAAAGGTGACCAAATTCAGATTTGAATTTAGACCAACGTCTTATAATAGTATCCGGGGGTTGAATGTCCCAACCAATTCCTAGAGTCCAGAGGTCTTGCATCAAATGTTTAACTAACAAAACAACAGGGGTGAGAAAACCTAAAGGGTCAAAAATACGTGCTAATTCTGAGAGAATTGACCTCTTGGTACAAGGCTTGTTGAGAGGTTTCACTTGATACGAAAAGATATCTGATGTCGGATTCCATTGAAGTCCCAGGATTTTGATAGTAGCATCAGCTACATCATCGAGAAGGAAGGGTTGAGTTTGCAAAGAGGATGTTGGTAAATGTGATAATAGTTGAGGATTATTGCTTGCCCATTTACGCAGCTCGAAACCTCCTGTACTAAGAACCTGTATTAATTCATTCTGCAACTCAAGAGCATTTTCAAGTGAACTAGACCCTGAAACTATGTCATCCACGAAGACATCATTTAAGAGGATTTGAGAAACTGTTCTGGAGTTAGGTTCATTTTCTTTAGCGAGCTGATGAATAGTCCTGATTGCTAAATAGGGACTACAGCTGAGTCCATAGGTGACTGTATTCAAACGATAAGTTTGAATAGGATCTGATTCTGAAAAGCGCCACAAAATCCTTTGATAATTTTGATGATGTTTTGTTATCAAAATTTGCCTATACATCTGTTTGATGTCGGCAGTGAAACAAACTACATGAAGTCGAAACCTTAAGAGGTTATCAACAATGTCTGGTTGTAGTTTCCGGCCAGGTAGGAGACAATCATTTAAAGAAAGGTTATTTGCACATTTTGATGATCCATCAAATACCACTCTTAATTTGGTGGTGGAGCTTTCTGGTTTCAGAACACAGTGGTGGGGAATATAGTAAGAAAATGGAGTATGCGAATCATCAGAAATCAATGTCATGTGACCAGAGGAGAGATAATCATTCATAAATTCACGATATTGTTCATACAAAGAGGGATTCTTCAATAAACGACTTTCGAGTGAATTGAAACGATGCAGAGCAGTAATTTTAGAGTCCTCGAAAATAGGTTCTTCCTCACGAAACGGATTTATTTCGAGATAAGGTATTTTCATAAATATCATCTGCTAATAGTTCGTCAGGAGACGATATAATTTTTGTGGGGATTTGTTCAAGTTCCCAGAAGCCTTTCACTAAATTATCCAAAGGTGATTCTGAACAGAGTGTGAGAAAACTATTTGTTTCCAAAGGTGGAGAACTGATCTTTCCCATCAGTATCCAACCGAAAATAGTTTCTATAGCTACCGGTTCGCTCAAGGAGGTTTGTGGACTACCACTCTTGATAATGTATGCGAAAATGTCTGCTCCTAATAACATCTCCACAGGACGAGATATATTGAACTTAGGATCAGCCAATTTGAGATTAGAATATTTAGCAAAATTTTCTAATGGAATATTAGAACAGGGCATATCAGAGCAAATTTGTGGTAAAACTATTAAATCGATATCAAGTATTGGTCCAACAACCCCTCTGGGTTTGATACTACAAGATACCCCGTGATTAGCCCGTGAGATAGTTGATGCAACATCCCGTATTTTGATTGACAAGTCTACTTTAGACAATCCTAATTTCTCACAACACTTGGTAGTTATGAACGAACATTGACTAGCGCTATCCAAAAGAGCTCGTACTGGGTGATATTTTCCATGAGAATCTAAAACTTCGATCATAGCAGTAGAGAGCAATATTGTACTCTGAATATTAGAAAATAAATTAAGAGGAGCAGAGTCCCTCTCTTGTTGAGAAGGTGTAGGATCCTTATGGTTATTGGAAACATCATTAGCAGCTATTCCAGATTGACTTAAAGACGTTGGCTCTGATCGTGTTTTTTGATTATCAAAATGCAATAATGAATGATGGGGCAATGAACATTTTTTGCATAAAAAATGCGATGAGCAATTGGATGCTGTATGTTTTGATCCCAGACAATTTGTACACCAATTTTTTGTTTTCACTAAAGTGTAGCGATCCCTTGAAGAACGAGACAAAAATGAATTGCAACGGTAAATGGAATGCGATTTATTGCATAGCTTGCAATTATCATCAGAGGTGGTTGGGTTTGCTACAAACGAAGAACTTTGTTTGAATTTCAGTGGTTTATTAGGATGATATGAAAAAGATTTGGATTTAGAACTATCGTATTTAAATTTAGATGAGTTCGGATTAGATAGGGCGACATTATCCATTGCACTGCACTGTCTCTCGAGAAAGTTCCTAAGAACATCAAAATAATCAGGCTTGCCCAATACAGAAGTACATTCAAATTCAAAACGAGTTTGAGTATCTGGGTCAATTCTATCAAATAACATATTGAATAAAATGAAATCCCATTGTTCGGTGGGAAAAGATAA
Organism: Plagiodera versicolora; assembly: GCA_037013635.1. Classification (NCBI taxonomy): domain Eukaryota; kingdom Metazoa; phylum Arthropoda; class Insecta; order Coleoptera; family Chrysomelidae; genus Plagiodera; species Plagiodera versicolora. Next base: position 243,438 of record CM072991.1, on the reverse strand, counting down.
ATTTTTTAGTGCAGCTAAATTTTCATTAAACGTATCTAAGATATTACGCAAATTTTCGAGGTTGTCACTAACATGAATTCTCTTCGTATTTTCAATGGAATGCCAATGTGCTGAGGCTATCAATCTAGTGTTTTCGTACTTCTTTTTTAAAGTATCATAAGCTATGAGATAATTTGCACCTGCTAAGGGTGTGCATTTCACTATGGATAGGGGATGACCCTGTAACGAGGTTAGTAAATAATTGAATTTATCAATAGGGGCTAGTGATTCATTATTATGAATTGTCGAGTCAAACATATCAATGAAAGTTTGCCAATCCTTCAGATTACCACCGAACACAGGGAGCTCAAGCTTAGGAAGTCTGATATTATTTTTACTAACTGGCATAGTATCTAACGTAGCATCGGGTTTCACATCAAACAGCTAAGAGTATATTGCTTGAATGTTATAGAAATCTTTATCAAAATTACAGAAAATCTCATTATGTGTGTCTAAATCAGGGTTTTCCTGAACTGAAATCAAAGTTACAATATTTCCGTGAATTTCCTCAAAATTTCGTAATATATTATCAATATTCTTAAATCTACATTTGAAATTAGCACGAAAATTTTCATCAGTCAAAGATAAATCTGCAATTCTATTCAATTCAGCCAATTTCATCAATTCAGTTTGCCTTTGAGCAATATATCCTTTCAGTTTACGACTATCTTGAGCCATTTCGAGAGAAGAGAATGATCTAAATGATTAAATTATAATTAGTAAGAATCAGGATATATAATTGAAAATTGGCGTAATGAGTATTTTGAACGCGAGAGGAGAGAGGATTCAAAACGAGTAAAATCAAGCGGAATATATAATATATCAACAGTTCCCAAACAAAATCAAAACAGGCGATTTTGAACGATTTGAGAGTGATAGGTATGGACGTATATCTTTCGATATGCGTACACCAGGAGGATGCCTGAAAACTGAGAAATTCAGACGTGGTGGGGATCAATTGCGCTTGAAATTTGCGCGTACGGTTTCGAACGGTATCGTGATATATTTGTGCCAAAAAAGTTGTTTTGTTTATTTGAAAATGGAAAAAAATATACAAAATGATTCAAAAAAATTCGGCTCGTGAGGACCAAATGTTCAATTGGTGGAGAAGTGGACTGTATGCGAGAAATACTTTTATACAACTTTTATCGGCAGCACAGGATATGTCAACCACTTACCGCCGTCTCCGTGGATATCGTCCGTGGCCGTCCAAAGGCAACCGGCGGTACCGCCTCTTGGTGACAGTTCAGGTTCAGATAATGTATCCCACACACCACTCACAAATATAATAGAGTTTATCGTTTTTGAAATAGAGGTATCAACCTCACACAAACAGGACAGGATTAAGAGTTAAATTCATTTATTTTAAACGCACTATCGTGGCGAAGCTTCGAGAATAAGTGAGCTTGCCGTGGTCTCGTCATCACGTGACACCCAGAGTGGCAGACAGCACCCTGTGCTTGGTTACGCGCGATAGCAAAAGTATGATATTTAATAAACTTTTTTGGCACAACCATCAATACGAAACACCACGGTTTAAGAGACATTTTTGGGGGACTATTAGAAAATTTCGCACATATTTTGCAGATCTGAGCTACTTCTTCAATGTTTGAATCAATTGAAGGCCACCATACATAAGATCGAGCAAGGGCTTGCATTTTTACTATTCCCATATGACCAATATGAGGTTCGTTTAATATGTCCGCTTTGAATTTCTTCGGTACCACTATCCGATAACCCCACATGACACAATGTTGTTCTATCGTTAATTCTTTACTTCTGAAAAAGAAGGGACGAAGTTCGTTGGAAACTTCTTTTGGCCACCCATTTTGTATATAAAATATCACCTTGCTCAAAATCGGATCTACTCTAGATTCTTGTTTGATTTGAGAAAAATTAATCGGAAAGTTTTCATTTTGTAGGAAAAGCAAATATGATGAACCATCAAAATCCTCATTATAGTGAATAAACTTATTTTGATCACAGTTTCCGGAATCAGTGATTCGTATCCGTGAAAGGTAATCGGCTGTGTTTTTATTTGATGGAAGGTATCTAATTTCATATTCAAATGCCGATAGTATGTGGGCCCAGCGCTGCAGTCGGTTTGCTGCGAAAACGGGCAAACTTTTATTTTTTCCAAAAATCGTCAACAACGGTTTGTGGTCAGAATAAAGGAGGAATTTTCTCCCATATAGATATTGGAAAAAATGTTTGACGCCAAATATGATGGCTAATCCCTCTTTTTCTATTTGGGAATATTTCACTTCCGCTGACGATAGCATTCGGGAAGCAAATGCTATAGGGCGTTCTGTGTTCTCCTCATAAATATGGCTAATCACGGCGCCACTGGCAAAATTATAAGCGTCAACTGTCAATTTCAATGGGACATTTGGGTCATAGTGTGCCAAAATTGTGGGTGACATAAGCATTTTTTTTATAGTCTCAAAACTGTTTTGGCATTCTGTGGTCCAATGCCACTCCACCCCCTTTTTCAACAAATTATACAGGGTGAGGCACCACATACGACACGGTCTCTGTAAACCAAACCATTGAATATTTCGGAAATTGCTCCTTCTCATTATCTGTATATTCATAGTGGCTGCAAAAGGAAATTATTTTGGAGTATACAGGGTGGCTCAAAAAAGTGTGACATATCAAAGTTGTGTTTTTTTTAATGGAACACCTGGTTTTCTGTGACAGTTCTGGATAGTTCAGGGAAAAATAATACGATTTCATAGAAGGTACCATGTACGTAACTATAACCGTTTTCGAGTTATTGTTTTCTTTTTGAAAATGCAGGATACGATTGGAGACTGAATAACATCGAAATGTATAGAAACCATCTCTTCCAATTCTGACCAAGCATTGAAGATGTTTCAGGCTATTGATTTCGATAGAACCCTCCTCTCAATATTATACAGGATGTTCAAAATTAATTGTCACTTTTTTATAATTTCGAAAGCAGATAACTTTGTTATTTTAAATAGAACAACCTATATTTTTTTGATCTGAACAATACAAAATTCGATTATCTTTCATTTTATATCAAGGTTCCCTATACCTAGCTTGAATAGTTTTCAAGATATTGGCATTTTCAAATAGTAGTTATCATTTCAATGCATTCTTTGAATCGAGAGACATGTGAAAAGACATTTATTTGATTTGGTAACAGGATTCGCATTGAAAGTTATAATACTTCACTTCATCGAACATTTCACTGTTATTTAGATCAATATTCATTTCAAATTTACTGTCCGACAGTTTTTGAATATGTGCTTTCCGCAAAAGTGGATTGGTAGGAAACGACCACGAAATTGGCCAGCGAGATCGCCAGATTTGACTTGCCTTGATTTTTTTCATGGAGATATTTGAGAAAAGGGAGTGACGACACTCCTCCAACCACATTGGAAGATATGAAGGAGAGAATAAGGGCTGCTTTTCGAAGAGTGTCGCCTCAAATGTTATTAAATGTTAGGCAGCTTTCCATAGAAAGAGTAGCTCTTCGTAGTCATCATTTCAAGCACCTAGTTTGAATTAATTACATTTGTATTTCATGTTTTGTTGAAGTTTTTCAGTTGAATAATGAAAACCTTGTCTGTTTTATGAACTACGTTCGGAATATGAATCTGAATAATCATTTATTCTGGGTTGATACCTGTATGAAATCGCCAGATTGAGCCGTGTTGCCACATGTTTTTCACTTTTTCAGTGATGCTCCGAATTAACTTTGAATAAAAACACAGACTCTGTGATAAAAAGTTGGGTTATGTTGACCGTTTGTTTTGTTTTGAAACTGTTTTCGATGGATCAATAATTTTTATCATATTTGGATTACTATTGATTGTGGATATCCGTTGAATGGTTCAAATGATATAATGGACTGTTCTCATGCTAGAAATCGAATCGAATATTCAAAGGAAATACACAATAACTACGTAATGAAGTGATGTTTATCTTTCAACATTATATCTGTTCTAAACTCTCATTCTCATTTGACGGTTCTATATTTCAAAACCAATTCTTGGCCAACCTCAATAGGTATGTTATAGAAATAATGCAAAAGTTATAAATTGATTTATTCATGGGAAAAATAGTGGTGCATCTGCTCATATGAAAGGTTTCCATATGATACATGGGGAAAACCCACAAAAACTCATTGAACCACCATATATCATTACATTTCAACAAAAATACAATATAGATTCAAATTCAAATGTATCTTAATTCATTATGTTTGTCTTCTGCTACTTATGTATCCTCTGGAACTGAAAACTAACAACTCGACATGTATTACGTTGAAAAATATCATAATTGAAACCAACCCTTCTTCTTCTCGATGACTTCTTTTTACTCCAAATGATGATGCTGTCTTCTCTGAGGTATGACTCCTGTAGATTAATCTCATCAATATCATCCATTTACGTAAGAATAAAATGTATAATTTATAATTTTTAGATGTTCAATACCTTACCTAATGAACAAATTATAATTATCTCACCAATTTTTCTTATAAATAACAAATGATAAATTTTTCTTCGAAGAACTTGATGTCCATATTTTTCTGCTATCAGATCTGCCTTATAAATGGGGGCTAGTTTGTTCCTGAAAATCATAGAATATATTACAAACAACTTTGAAATAAGTTCTGAATATATGGCATACAATTTTACTGAATTAGCTAACTGCGGCTTCAACATTCCATAATCAAAAGCAATATCATTATTAGTGAGCCATTCTCAAATTGCTGCCTTGTTAGAAGCTGAGGTGGGAACTTTGTTAATGGTTGTGCTATGATAGGGAGCATTATCCATAGCTATTGTGGAAGGATTTTCTAAGTTTGGCAGCAATTGCGTTTCGAACCAGTGGAGGAAGTTATCCTGGTTCTTTTCTTCATGGTAATCTTCATCAGCAGTTTCTGAAGAAAAAACTAATTCTGCTCCAGGAATGAAACCATTTGAACAACCAGCATGCAGAACAATGAATCTAATATACAACATAAATCCAGTACACCATCTAACCCAAATACAAACTATAAATACCTAGAACCTCCTACTTTATTTTTTTCACACTTTTGACACTAGAATCTTGCCAGGAATGTCCTATAGTTCCATTCTGGAAGATCCAGGTCTCATCAAGAAACACAAATTGCCTCAAACCTTCATTTTTTAATTGAATATACTGTTGGAGGAATGTTACTCGTTTCATAGCAATGTTAAGTAACTCCATCATTCCTCGCTGTGGATCATCTTTTCTAAATCTGAAGCCAATGTTTTTCAATACCTTCCATAAAGATGAGAGGCAACCATTGAAGAGAAAACGTTGAGCAAGCTTATCATTCAATGTTTTCAAAGTTATGTGTTCATCTGCAAATAGGAATGTTCATTATTTGATTATATGTGAAAGGCACTGAATACTCACTCTTCTTATACATATCGTGAATACAATTTCTTATTTCAGACTCCAGAGATTCTTCAATATCAACAATTGGTTTTTTCTTTTCTGTAGATGTCCTGGGACAGTTCAATCCTTCACCCTCTGCTGATTTTGCTGATATTCTCCACACAGTAGCAATTCTTATATTTAGTGCAGCAGCCACTCTCTGTAATAATCATATTGAATTATCATAAACTCTTCGTGGTAAATAAATATTCATTAGGATTCCTCACTTACCTTTCCTATAGAATTCAATGGAAGTAAGGGACCTCCGTTAACCCTTTCTCGTTGAAAATATTCCAACAAACTTGCAACCATTTTCTGGGCATCTCCACTCAAACCTCTCGGCATCTTGATAAGAATGCGATAAAATAAAGCTCTTAAAAGAACAAATTCACAAAAATCGCAATAAAAGAACAATTCGAATGTAAACAAACGATTGTAAGGATTCGCTCCAAACAATTTGGCATCGTTGTGAAGTGAACGATGCCAAATCTCACAACGGTTCAATATTTTTTATGAAATATGATTATATATATATATACCCAAGTTTTAATTCGGAGTTAATTCGGAGCATCGCTGAAAAAGTGAAAAACATCTGGCAACACGGCTCAATCTGGCGATTTCATACAGGTATCAACCCAGAATAAATGAAGTATATAATAACTTTCAATGAGAATTATGTTACCCAATCAAATAAATGTCGTTTCACAGCTCTCTCGATTCAAAGAATGCATTGAAATGATAACTTCCATTTGAAAATGCCAATATCTTGAAAACTATTCAAGCTAGGTATAGGGAACCTTGATATAAAATGAAAGATAATCGAATTTTGTATTGTTCAGATTGAAAAAATACAGGGTGTTCTATTTAAAATAACAAAGTTATCTGCGTTTGAAATTATAAAGAAGTGACAATGAATTTTGAACGTCCTGTATAATATTGGGAAACGGGTTCTATCGAAATCAATAGCCTGAAATCTCTTCAATGCTTGGTCAGAATTGGAAGGGATGGTTTTCATACACCTCGATAATATTCAGTCTCCAATTGTACCCTGCATTTTTAAATAGAAAACAATAACTCGAAAACGGTCTTAGTTAGGTACATGGTACCTCCTATGAAATCGTATCATTTTTCCCTCAAGTATCCAAAACTGCAACAAAATACCGGGTGTTCCATTTAAAAAAACACAACTTTGATATGTCACACTTTTTTGAGTCACCCTGTATACTCCAACATAATTTCCTTTCGCAGCCCCAATGAATATATAGATGATGAGAAGAAGAAATTTCGGAAATATTCAATGGTTTGGTTTACAGAGACCGTGTCGTATGTGGTGCCCCACCCTGTATAAAGGCTGCAAAATCGTAGAAGCGTTCTGCACAAATTTGCAATAATAATTTGCCATTCCGAGGAATTATCTCAATTCATTGACGCTACAGGGCCTAGGACATTGTTTTATGGCATTGACCCTCTCGTCAGATTTATGTAAACCATTTTTGTCAATTTTGTGACCCATGTATATAACAGAATCTTGAAAAAAAGCACATTTTTCTTTTCTAACCCTCAGTCCACAATCTTGAAGACATTTCAAGACCTCATTTAACCTCCGATAATGCTCTTCATCGTTTTTGCCCGTGATGATTAAATCATCTAAAAAACACAGCACCCCCAGAATGGTGAAGATTTTGAAAAATAAATGGAACACAATGAATTCCATATGGTAAGCGTTTGAAGGATAATAGCCCCTTATGGGTGGATATTGTTACTAATTTTCGACTTTCTTCCGACAACAATACTTGTTGGTATGCTTCCGAGAGGTCTATTTTTGAAAATTTTTCGCCACCTTGCAATTGGTTGAATAAATATTCAATTCGCGGAAGGGGGTACCTTTGTACCTCCAGTTGAGGGTTGAGAGTTATTGTAAAATCTCCACAGACTCGAACTGCCCCGTTTTGTTTCAGTATAGGAACAATGGGTGTCGCCCATTCGGAAAATTCCACTGGTTCTAAAATATCATTATCGACTAACCTTTTCAGTTCAGTCTCTATCTTCGGTTTCAAACTAAACGGGACAGGACGTGCTTTGAAAAATTCTGGGGTCGCTCAAGGTTTCAATTTCAGGGAAACCGTAAATTTATTAAATGTGCCAAAAGATTTTTCGAATACGGTCCTGTATTTTATCATTAAATCATCCGAATTGACAGCAGAACCTATAATATTGTTCAAATTATTTTCCATTTCATTTATCCTGCCTATTCCTAAATTCAACATTGCTAACCCGTTTCGGCCTATCAATGGTGGACCACCGTTTTTAACAATATAAATTTTCAACATATGAGCTTCATTTTCATAAAAAATTTCTACTTCTATAAATCCCAATGGTTCGAATGAAATACCAACATAGTATTTCAGCGATAAATCATTTTTGTGAAGAAATTTGTTCTTGAAATGTTTTTGATACAACTTTCAGAAATTGCGGCGTATGCAAAACCGGAGTCTGCTTCAAAACAAAATGGAATATTGTCAATCATTAATTTAATATAAGTAGGTTTGACATTTCCTCTGTTATCGATTTCGATACTTTGCAAATTGAACATGTAATCCTCCGCAATTTCTTCAGATTCGTTGGTTTCCACCATAAAATTTTGGTTTACATTCGAACGATTACACATCGGTGCTAAATGACCTTTGTTACCGCATCTATGACAATAATTGTTTCTGAACATACACTCGGCACTCCTATGGTTTTGTCGACCGCATACAAAACACTTACTTGTGTTCCTTTAAACGCTTCCCGAGGAAGTCGCCCTTCGCTGATGTCCATACCATGGCCTACCTGTTGCAGGATTCGGGCGGCCCGTGCTGCCTCCAGGAGAACGACTGAAATGCACATCCTCCTCAATTCTGACATGAGCCCTAGCTGCCTCCACCGCCGTCGCTTGCACTTCCCCTTGTTCTTTTATCGAGGATTCCTTTGCTAGAGCCAGTTTAACCATTGTCGCCAACGTCACTGTATCGCTCGAGGCATCTTCTTCGAAAAGGCGAGACATGATCCTTTCGTTGCCCATGCCAATTACGCAAACATCTCGCAATATTACTTTCAGTTGCACCTCACTGAATTTGCAATTCGTAGCAAGGCTTTTCACTTTTGCCTCCCACTCAGCAACCCTCTCGTTAGGACTTTTCTTCGCGTTATAAAACTTTACGCGTTCCGAAAAATATGATTTAACCGGAGAGAAATACACTGTTAAAATGTCGATAATATCTTTGTAATTTTTATTTTCTGGCACGTCTGGCACGCACAAATTTCGCAGTAGAACGTAGCACTCTTCGTTCAACGTATTCAACAATATTGCTTTCTTTCGGGCCTCTTCTGATATTTCATTAGCGATAAAAAATTGGTTCAGTCGCTCCTTGAATACGGAGAAATCAGAGTTTTTCGGATCGAAACTGGACAGTGTACCTAAGAGTCCCGTTGCCATATTGTCAAATAATTTATCACTTTACTAATTACCGTGGGTTCACTATCATTTCCAACAATCGTCGCCAGTTGTTATGTAGGCACATTTAGTGTGAAATGAAGCACTACTATTAAGGAATATTTGTTTATTTTCCCCAGTGTCCGGATATCAAGTGAACTATCTCTGCTTCTACATATCAGCAGGTACAGAGCGAATGTATAAAAAAAATGTGTGAAAACAACTTCTACTGAGTGGCGCTTTTTAATTCTAATCGAGATATCTAACATCATTCCTGATCCTTTTCGGATTATTCCGGATCTCCCGGATGTGTCATCTGGATTAATATGGCTCTCCTGGATCATTCCGGGTCTCCTGGATTATTGCTGGTGCTTCCCAGATCATTTCAGGTCTCCCGTATTATCCCGGGCCAAACGAGATATCCCGGGTCTCACGGATTAACCTGGGTCCCCCGGATTATTCCGGGTCTCACGGAATATTTCGGGTCTCTCGGATTATTTCGAGTCTCTGGAATTACTCCAGGTCGCCTGGATTGTTCGAGGTTTCCTGGATTATTTTGGGTCTCTGGGATTATTTCGGATCTCCCGGATTATTCCGGGTCTCACGGATTATTCTGGGTCTCCCGGATCATTTAAGGTCCTTCCCGGATTATTCCAGGTCTCACGGATTATTCTGGGTCTCCTGGATTATTTCGGGTCTCCCGGATTATTCCAAATTTCCTGGATTATTCCGGGTCTTCTGGATTATTCCGGATACCTCGGATAATTCCGGGTCTCACGGATTATTCTGGGTCTCCCGGATTATTTTGGGTCTCTGGGATTATTCCGGGTCTCCTGTATCATTTCGGATTTCCTGGAATATTCTAGGTCTTCCGGATTATTCCGGATCTCCCGGATTATTCTGGGTCTCACGGATTATTCTGGGTCTCCCGGATCATTACGAGTCTCCTGGATTATTCCTAGTCTCCTGGATTATTCCTGGTGCTTTCAGGATCATTCCGGGTCTCCCGAATTATCCTATATTGAAGTTGGTTTCATTGGTGAATACAAGAACTGAAAGTTCATATATGAATATACTTGTAAGAGTTAGGATGTTCTGATTCATAAAAAGAGCTCTGCACGAGCTCCGTTTGGGAGTGTTAAATATGCAACGTGAGATAGTACTCTCTGCCGAGCTGGCCCACAAGCAAACACCATAACGCAGCCTAGACTCGACCTGAGCATAATATACAATGACAAGTTGGTTCTTGTTCAAAACAACTCTCAGACTTCTAAATAGATATATGAGTGAGCATAATTTAGAAACCAGCTGCCCACAGTGTGAAGACCAATTCAGATGTTCATCCATTTGCATACCCAAGAATTTAACTGGATTATGGGTGCTTTGTAAGGTGGTATTATTAACATTGAATTGGAGTGCTTCGGTTTTATTCTGGTAATTATGAAAGCGAATAACCTGAGTTTTATTACCATTGAAAAATAGATCCTGTCTGTTGAAATATGAAGGAGTTGAATTCAGGATATTCGTACATTTTTGTGTTAAAATATCAGTTTGCTTGTCAGAGATTATCATACTGATGTCGTCGGCATATGCAGTAAATAAAGTGTATGATATTTCTTTATCGATGTTGTTGATATATAAGAGAAACAAAACCGGCCCCAAGATAGATCCCTGAGGCACACCAGTCCGGACCGGCTTCTTCTCCGAAGTGGAAAACGAGACCACACCACCCTGATCAAATCTCAATGAGACGCGCTGGCTTCTGTTAATGAGAAACGAGGATACCCATGCGAGTGAATTGCCCCTTAGACCGTAACATTCCAATATATCCAGCAGTTTCTGATGATTCACGCAGTCAAAGGCCCTGCTAAAGTCACATAGAATTGCAACTGGGCACTCGCCAGCTTCAATGAACTCCATCAGATTTTCATAAAAAGCTAGCAGAGCAGTTTGAGTCGACCTTCCAGAGCGAAAACCTGCATTGCTATCAAGATATTGTGTGATTCAAGGAAGTCATTCAAGCGCTCCAGAAATGCATACTCGAAAACTTTTGAGAAGCTCTGTGGGATGGTGATTGGTCTAAAATTCTCAATTGCTCTTAGTTTTTTGTTCTTACGCAGGGGAGTCACCTTTCCCTCCTTCAAGGATTAAGGAAAACTGCCATTTGAAAATGAAAGATTCACTAAAAAAGTTATCGGTTTTATAATAATGTGCAAGACTCTTTTTAGTAGAAACACTGGTATCTCGTCAATTCCTGACGATTGTTTGCTCCTTAGTTTACCATTGATCAAGTTTAGTAGCTCTGATTCACCAAATGGCGCTAGGAACATTGTGTACGGATTCCTATCTATGTTATTTTAATTATTGATGTTTGGGCGAAAATGATTATCACTCGGAATATCACGTATTAAGGCCTGTGGAGCTTCGATGAAATAGTTATTCAATTCATTCAAGATCTTTGAAGGGTCCCTGATAACGTCATCATTTTTTTGAATAACGATACTATCACATGAGTTTTACTTCTATTCGAGAGTTCGGATACGTTTTCGTTGATGTCTAAGAGTATCGCACGATGATCGGATATTTCACAATCAACAAAGCAACATGATTCTTCATTGTAGCAGTTTGAGGAGATCTGATCAATCAAGGTGCAGCTGGTATCAGTAATCCTTGTGGGCCAACCCACCAATGGGCGAAAATCGAAACATGATATCAAATTACACAATGATATGAAATTTACATTTGAGTATGAATCAAAGTTAAAATCACCGCAAATCAAATAAATCATGCCAGGCCTATAAAGAAGGTCCAGTACTTCACGAATATTATTGAAAAATACGTCTGTATCACCACAAGGAGATCTATAACAGTTTATTATGAGAAATCTTTGTTCATTCAATGTGCAGGAGATAGCACAGACCTCGAAATGTTGCTCAATGCAGAACTCTCCAAGATCAATATCAGTTGACATCATCTCGCGCCCATATTGCCACTCCGCCACATTTTTTGGTTGGTCTGCAGTAAGAACCACACAAACTGAAACCTGGAAAAACTATTGTCCAACATTGTTTCCCTAATTCCAGTCTCAGTTATACATAAGAATTAGCAAAAAAGCTCATTTCTGTCTGTAGAATGCTCATTTTATCAAAGTTAATTGTGTTTACATTCAACAACAGAAGAGTGGGATTGATTAGCGATATACATTCGATTTCAGACGATAATGTAAAAAATTGCTAATATAAGCACCGCTTGGCCAGGGTTCAGGATTCATGGCCACCCTGAAATTTTTCTCATAAATACCAACCTTAAATGATGAATAGATTGTTGGTTGTTTGGATTTAATCGACTCACAAGTGACTTCGGGAAAGATGGCTTTCAGCTGCCCTATCATATCATCTGATGTGGTCGCTGGATCAACTCTGCACACATGTAAGTATATAAACTTAGGAACACCCTTGATCTTCTCAGCGTTTTCTCCGACGAGAAGGTTTCGATGCTGTCTGAGTTTTCTGCTGGGGGGAACGGTTTTCCATTCATTCTGATTATCCAAATTGATACTGGGACGGATATCCGTATCATTATTCAAGTTTATCAAATGGTTGAGAGTGGACTGTGTCTCCGCCTGAAGAATAGCAGCACTTACTTTTTTCCGATCTACATTCGTTTTTCCGATTTCGGGTCTCCCCGATTATTTTGGGCCTCTGGAATTATTCCAGGTCTCCTGGATTATTCGGGGTTTCCTGGATTATTCCGGGTCTCTCCGGATATTCCAGGCCTCCTGGATTATTTCGGATCTCCAGGATTATTCCATGTCTTCCGGATTATTCCGCGTTTCCTGGATTATTCTGTATCTCCAGGATTATTCCGGATCCTCCGAATTATTCCAGGTCTCCTGGAATATTCCTGGTTCTTCCTGGATTATTCCGGGTCTCCCAGATCATTCCTGATCCTTCCCGGATTATTCAAGGTCTCCCGGATGGGTTCCCTGGATTATAATGACCCTCCTGGATTATTCCGGCTCTCCTGGATTATTCCAAGTCTCACAGATTATTACAGGTCTCTCATATCATTTTGGGTCTTCTGGTTTATTTCGGGTCCACCGGATCATTTCGGGTCTCCTGGATTATTCCGGGCCTCCCAGATCATTCCGGATCTTTCAGATTATTTCGTGATTCATGGATTATTGGGGTCCCCCGGATTATTATGGGTCTCCTGGCTTAACTCTTGGTCTCTCGGATTATTTCGGGTCTCTTGGATTATTTCAGGTCTCCTGGATTATTCCGGGTCTCTTGGATTATTACGAGTCTCCTGGATTATTCCGTATCCTTCCCGGATTGATCCTGGTCTCCTGGATTATTATGGGTCCCCTGGATTATTCCAGGTTTCCCGGATTATTTTGGGTCGCCTAGATTACTCCGGATCTCCCGGATTATTTCGGATCTCCCGGATTATTCCGGGTCCAACGGATTATTCTGGGTCTCCCGGATCATTCAAGGTCCTTCCCGGATCATTCCGGGTCTCACGGATTATTCTGGATCTCCCGGATTATTTTGGGTCTCTGGGATTATTCCGGGTCTCCTGTATCATTTCGGGTCTCCTGAATTATCCCGGATCTCTCGGATTATCTTGGGTCTCCTGGATTATTTCGGGTCTCTCGGATTACTTTGGGTCTCTATGATTATGATGAAAAATAACCTGCTTACTGTTACATCTATATATTTGTATAAGTTACTTGTATATATACATGGTGTAAAGAACAGGTTACCAACACACCGCGACAAGCATGAGCATAATACACGTAATAGAAATAATTTATACATCAAGAATTATAAACTGACTCTGTATAAAAAATCCCCTGTATGTGCAGGGAGTGATCTATACAATAGACTGCCATCTGATGTAAGGATGTTGGGTAATGTAAAACATTTTAAATCTGGGTTATTTGAGCAGTTGTGCAGTAACTGTTTCTACTCTCTGGATGAATATATTAATGCTGCGCTATAAGCCATATGGACTATATTATTGTTGTTGTTGTTATTGACTCCTTAGTGATTATGTATTATGGCTGTACTCTTCACTAATAGTTATGTGTTTATATATTTATTTATTTTTGAACGCTGACATCTTGACGCAATGTATGTATATATGTATGTGTGTGTGTGTGTATGTGCATGTGTGTATATTGTACTGTGTTCGTGTTTCATACCTGTATATGTATTTAATTATTTAATTATACATTGTACATCTTGTAACTCTCTGATGACCTATTCTATCCAATTTATGTAATTGGCACAAGGAATCAATAAAGTCTATTCTATTCTATTCTATTCTGGGTCCCCAATATCATTTCGGGTCTCCCGGAATATTCCAGTTCTCTCGGATTATTACGGATCTCCTGGATTATTCCGTGTCTCACGGATTATCCTGGGTCTCCCGGATTATTCTGGTTCTCTGGGATTATTCCGGGTCTCTTGTATCATTCCGGGTCTTCCAGATTATTCCTGATCCTTCTCGGATTATTCCAGATCTCCCGGATGGGTCATCTGGATTAATATGGCTCTCCTGGATCATTCTGGGTCTCCTGGATTATTCCTGGTGCTTCCTGGATCATTCCAGGTCTCCCGGATTATCCCGGGTCAAACGAGATATCCCGGGTCTCACGGATTAACCTGGGTCCCCTGTATTATTCCGGGTATCACGGATTATTTCGGGTCTCTCGGATTATTTCGAGTCTCTGGAATTACTCCAGGTCTCCTGGATTGTTAGAGGTTTCCTGAATTATTTTGGGTCTCTGGGATTATTTCGGATCTCCCGGATTATTATGGGTCTCACGGATTATTCTGGGTCTCTCGGATGATTCAAGGTCCTTCGTGGATTAATCCATGTCTCACGGACTATTATGGGTCTCCTGGATTATTTCGGGTATCCCGGATTATTTCGGTTTTCCTGGATTATTCCGGGTCTCCTGGATTATTTTGTGTCTCTGGGATTATTCCGGGTCTCCAGTATCATTCCGACTCTCCCGGAATATTCCAGGTCTCCCGGTATATTCCAGGTCTCCCGGATTATTCCGAGTCTCCCAGATTATTCCTGATCCTTTCCGGATTATTCCGGGTCTCCCAGATGGGTTATTATGATTCTCCTGGATTATTCTGCGTCTCCCGGATTATTCCAAGTCTCACGGATCATTCCCGATCTCCCGAATGATTCTGGGTCCCTCGGATTGTTACGGGGCTCCCGGATCATTCCAGGTCTCACGGATTATTCCAGGTGTCTCATATTATTTTGGGTCTTCCGGATTATTTTGGGTCTCCCGGATTAGAATAGAATAGAATATATGTTTATTTAGCTCAATAGCTATTACATTACATTTCATAACCTTAACATTTGTTATTATATCAAAAAACATAAACAGTGTTATTGAATATTCAATGCGTTTGCCTCAATCTAGTCTTGAAAACTACAACATTTGGTGATGTTTTCACCACTAACGGTAAGTTATTATACCCTTTCAAACCTTCGATGAAGAGTGTTTTCTCCATAGCACTAGTGTTGAACCTCTGTATATGGAAATGCTCTGGACAGCAACAAGGTAATCTCTTAAATATACAGGAGCTTGTTTATCAACAATCTTATATATTAACACTAAGTATGACTCGTTAATGAGTTGACGGACATTCAAGAAATTTAGAGATTTTAACATGGAGATTATTGGAATATATCTGTTGCATTTAAGAATAACTCTCATTGCTTTATTCTGAAGTAATTGCAGCCGATAAATGTGTTCATCTGAACAGGAAATTGGAGGAATATTGACATACAATAATCGAAATGCGGAAATACAATTGTATTGTACACAATTTTTCTGCACCATTATGAAAGATTTCTACAAACTCTATAAAAATACCCAACTTTTTTGCCAATTTTTTTGCATAGAAAATCAATATGTTTGGAAAAATTCAGTTGGGGGTCAAAATATATACCCAGATATTTTATTTCATTCACAACACAACTAATTATAGTGTTATCTATTTCAATGACAAAATTACATTGATTAAATTTAGCAACATTACTCTTACTACCTAGAATCATACGTTTTGTTTTAAGACTATTCAATTTGAGTTTATTTGCCATTAGCCATTTATTTAGAATACCCAGTTCACTATTCGTCACTTGTACTATTTCTTTGAAGTTTTTCCCAGATACAGAAATCAATGTGTCGTCAGCAAAGAGGTTAACAAATGACTGTTCTAAATACAGATTTATATCATTGATATATAAAATAAATAGCAAGGGCCCAAGGACGCTTCCTTGGGGGACGCCATACAAAGAACCCATTTCAAGTGAACAATTACCATTGATTTTCGTTTTTTGACATCTACCATCGAGATAGTTTTCCAACCAGTTCAATACACCTCCTGTTATTCCGTAATTTTTACATTTATATAATAATTTCTGCCTATCTATTGTCTCAAACGCCCTTTTCAGATCTATGAAGACACTTATAACTATTTTACCATCATCAATATCTTTCTTCCACATGTTACAGACTAACTGACATGCAGACTCTGTCGAATGATTACATCTAAATCCCGATTGATTCACATACAATATATTTTGTTTATTCAAATGCTCAGTTAAGTGCTCATGTACTAAAATTTCAATAATTTTCTCAACGACTGGAAGTAAATTAATGGGTCTTAAATCTTCAGGTTTAACAGGTTTACTGATTTTTGGAACTGGTATTATAGTACTGCACTTCAACATCGATGGCAATACTCCTGTGTAACGAAGCGCTTTCAGCTACCTTCATTACTGAACGTTGTATTCAACCTGAGGGGGCTACCCTTAGCTCCCTACAATACACTAACCTGTCATTCCGCTTTGAATCTCGGTTATCAGTTCAATTGCCAAATTACACACCCTGTATACTGAAAACCCTGTCCAGGATGTTATCCCGAAATTCCAGATATATATTATGTGTGAACTAAGTTTATGAAAGCCCTAGGACAGCCTGTAACCTGAGTATTCGATTCCGAACCTGAGAAGTCTTTCTGAGTGTCTCCAGAGTACTATCATGTTTACTTTTCACTTCAGATTAGATTGATGATGCCCACGGGGACTTCTGAGGAAATTGAGAGGCAATGAGGAGGAAAATAACGAGAACAAATACCTTTTGAGAAATCTGAGATGACCCTGAGATCATGGAGATGTTTACCTGTAAATAACTCTTTTAGTCCTGAATATTTCTAGATCAAATTTGTTCAGCAGCATTAGCGATGATAGGGAATCATTTCTATATTCCTGTTTTATATGACAAATCGTTTTCTCCGCATTTCTTCTATTTCACGTGTTTTCCAGTTTTTTTGCGCTAGTACCGGCAAAATAGTGGAAGGTCACATGTCACCTGACCCGTTTCAACCAATCAAAAGCCAGTCCTTGAGATAATTTTCCGAAGGTATAAATACGCCGGAGACCCCAGCCTGAGGGTTCTTTGGTTCTTTGCTATTTGGCTTTCCGTTTTGCTTCTTTTCTTATCCTTGCGATTCGTGTTGATTATAAGTGCTACTTAGTTTGTTATTATTCTGATTGGTTTAATTCCAGTTCGTAATTTTATTCCAGTTTGATTGAATCCGAAATTGCTGGTCATACCGTTATCACCAGTTTGATTTTACCGTTTACTTTCCGGAATATTTTCTTTAAGTTAATTTTCGTAAATCTAGTTTGTTTTGATTTCATTTTTCTAAGTCCTAACCTAACATCTGAACGTGCCCACCTGCGTGAAGCGAGCGCTCCAGCCGATAACCGAATTCCCTTAGTTGCCGTAGCCAGCGTAAGCATTGTTTTCCATAAACTATCGATTGTACCCGATTACCTGTAAGTACCTGTAAGTTCTTTTCGACTATTTTCATATCAATTTTCTCGTAAAGTTTACGCCAGGACCGACACCGTGGTTGTACTGAAATATCCCAGGGGGTTTGCTTCTTTCGAGGATCAGCCTTTTGTGATATTCGTAATAACGCGTGCCAGGACCGATATCGTGGTCGATACTAAAATATCCCAGGGGGTTTGCTTCTTTCGAGGATCAGCCTTTTTGTGATATTCGACATAACGCGTATTAGGACCGATACCGTGGTTGAATTAAAATATCCCAGGGGGTTTGTTTCTTTCGAGGATCAGTCTTCTGTGATATTGCGAGTAGCGTGTACCCGTGTAACCAGATTTGGTATTGATATTATGGTATGAAAATCTTGGAATTGAACTTATCTTGGTCTCCTAAATAGCTCGCCTGCACCGCTTTTCCGTTTAATGCTTTCGCCCTGCTTTTCCTGTATATTTGAGTTAGATTTTCTATTTTCAAACTTATAATTTGGGACTTGTGCTAATTGCTTCCGATTCAGGTGAAACAAATTCGCTTTAAGATCCGTTCATGAAATCAGCTGTTTAGTGTCATTGCATTCCTGGGCTTAAGGCTGTATGTATTTTTGTTATAACTGTATTGCTTTTGTAAAAATTATTTTGATTGCTCGTTGTTAGTTGTATTTCCTGAATAAATAAAACTCCGTATATTTTTATATCGTAAATTGATTTATTGAACCAGATAACCTGAATTAGGGCTAGATTAATGCATTGCTAGGTAGCGTTTGTAATCCAGAATAGTCTGAGGGAGAGTAATTAAAGCCTACCCTTTCTTAGATCACTTAACCAGAGTCTAACTATCTGACCCCTGGTTTACACAAGGGGGTACATTGTATACAGTTACTTTGTATTCCTTCTCCACTGATAGCTACCCTAGGGTCTTCCAAAGAACCATAAGTTCTGGAAGCAAGTGGAGCATACCACTTTCAAAAAAAACTGGCGCCCGAGGCAACCGATATAACTACCAGACATATCTAGTTCTCGGGCTCCCCTTGTAAGGTTCTTTCCCCGAATTAAGACCCTCACACCTGTTTGCAGACATGTATTGAGTAGATTTAATAAGGGATACCCAACAACTGGAAATATATCTTTTATTATCGACACTGTGAGTACTTCATCCCCAGTAGTTTTGTTTTTTAAATTATTTACCACTTTATATAATTTACTGAGAGAAATGGTGGGAAAAGAATCAATGATGCCGTCTATATGGAATGTTCTTTCAGAAAAACCGTCAATACTCGGAATACTTTTAGCAATTTCCTCTATACTATCGAGGTAAAACTTATTCAGTACCTCACTAGTATCATTATTTGAACTGATATCTAATGAACTAATGTCTGTGTCATTATTACTGTTGTTGACTAATTTCTTTAAAGTAGACCACATTTTTTTACTGTCATTACGACACTGATCAACCTTTTTTTCATTAAATATTTTTTCCTTTCTTCTGATTAGACATACCACTTCATTCCTCTTCTGTCTGTATCTCTCAAAGTCTATCGGATTTTTTGTATATTGAAATCTCTTGTAGTATTTATCCCTTTCTTTTTGCATATTTCTGACTTCTTCATCTATCCACCCGTTTCCCAGATAGTAATGTTTATTTTGTATCGGTGCGATTTTATCTAAGCTGGTTTTTATATTATTTATGAAGGTTTCATAAAGGATGTCCGCGTTAGTAGTCGTATAGTTCCAGTTTTGTTGAATCAAATCTATTTTAATGTCCTCAATTTTTTCCGGAGTAAATTATTTTTGACGTTTTTTCCGTAGGGATGTTAATGACCGTCCCAATAATATCATGATCTGTAAATTTTGGGAAGTTACGTTCAACTTCTTGAAGCTTGTTATTTGTGATAATCAAATCAATTAGTGTTTCAGAGTGACTGGTTACCCTTGTTGGTTTTTCAACAATCTGTCTACACCCTGCCAAATGGATCATGTCTATAAGTCTAGTTGCACCTGTACCTAGAGTTAATAAATCAAAATTAAAATCATCCAGTATTATAATATCATTAATGCACAGTACTTCAAGTTCAAGCAGTTCCTGGAGAAATTCCAGAAAAACTGACTCACAACCATTAGGAGATCTGTACACACCCCCAATAATTATATGTTTATAGCCAACAGCTACTTTAAGTAGTGTACACCAGTATTCCCCTTGAATAGAAAATTGTTTCACCTCATTAATATGGCTTTTGACATAGCAAATTACACCGCCTGTGTGTCTACTGGTAGAGAGATTCACAAAACATTTATAACCCTCTATGGAATACTCAGACTCTTCAATGTCATCTGTTATGTGAGTTTCTGTTGCTACCACAATAATAGGCTTAACATCATATAGGAACTGCTCAAACTCTGAGAAATGTGTTGTAAGCCCCTGTATATTTATACAGAGAACTAAACCATTTAGAGCTGACTTTAGTTGCTATTGATAATTTACCCTTTCTTTGTTTCTTTCGATTTGTTTTAAGTAACTTTTACATTTTATATCAAAAACATTATGTTCACAATCAATATTTTTCAACTTCAGAACTTCCACCACATATTTACAATTTGTACATTCATATTTGGCAGACTGACATTATTCTTTTTTGTGACTTTTTGAGCACAGAGGGCACACAATAGCGGATCTACACTTGTCTGCGCGATGGCCAAATTTCCAACAATTAAAACATCTTAAGACACTAATAAAATCAAAGAATTTATAACTAGACCACCCTATATATATTCTGTCTTTGTTTTTTATCAAGTACCTATACTGTTCACTAGACATCCTCATTAGCACACTCCATTTATTATTTGATTTGGATTTATATCTGTGAATAAATTTAATCTCATTCTCTATATCATCCGGAAAATTTTGGCTTACGAATTGGGATATAAAACTTTCAGAATCTGTAGCATCTTCTTCCATTACATTGATTATTTTTATCCTTGGCTTCATAAGACTGCCCACTTTTATTTCATACTCCCGTCCTAATTCTTTTTCTGTTGTTGATTTCAGTTTTTGCAAGGAATCCTCACTGCCACAATGAATCACCAGAGAACCTTGGGCTGCTTGTTTCACTTTAGATATTGATACAGAAATATCAGACGAGTTAACTTTTTTCACCAACTCTTCTTTTGTGGTACTACTATCTTGCTTAGAATTTTTTGGTTTGATGATAAGTGGCTCAACTTTGTTTTTGTTTACCACGACTTCGGACCACAAAGGTTTATTTTCCACAGGATTCCCACTCTCAAACAACTCAATGAATTTCTGGGTCTTTTCCAGAATTTCCTTGTTTATAACGTCACTATTTGTGGATAGGCTTTTCAACTTGTCATTGACAGTGCATAGACATCCATCACAAAACCATTTTGAATTCGGAATATCTTGCACAAACTTTGATAACTGTTCTTTGACCCTCACACATTGTAGATGAAAATACTGTTCACACAGCTTACATTGAATACTTCTTGTGTTCACTATAAAATTATCAGATCACTGGGCACACACGTGCGTACCCAACGACATGATGGATTATTTCGGGTCTCATGGATTATTTTGGTTCTCCCAGATTATTCTGGATCTTCTGGATTATTTCGGGTCTACCGGATCATTTCGGGTCCCCCGGATTATTATGGGTCTCCTGGATTATTCCTGGTGCTTATCGGATCATTCCAGGTCTCCCGGATGATCCCGGATCTAACGGATTATCCTGGGTCCCTTGGATTATTCCAGGTCTCGCGGATTATTTCGGGTCTCCCGGATTATTTCATGTCTTCCGGATTATTCCGCGTTTCCCAGATTATTCCGTATCTCCGAAATATTCCAGGCCTCCTGGAATATTTCTGGTTCTTCCTGATTCACGGATTCTTCTGGGTCTCCTGGATTATTTCGGATCTTCCGGATTATTCCGGGTTTCCTGGATTATTCTGGGTCTCCCGGATTATTTTGAGTCTCTGGGATTATTCCAGGTCTCCTGTATCATTTCGGATATCCTGAATTATTCCAGGTCTCCCGGATTACTTCGGATCTCCCGGATAATTCTGGGTCTCACGGATTATTCTGGGTCTCCCGGATCATTACGAGTATCCTTGATTATTCCTAGTCTTCTGGATTATTCCTGGTGCTTTCAGGATTATTCCGTGTCTCCCGGATTATCCTGTGTCCCCCGGATTATCCCGAGTCTCTCGGATCATTGCGAGTCTTCTTGATCATCCCCTGTCTCCTGGATTATTCCTGGTGCTTTCAGGATTATTCCGAGTCTCTCGGATTATTTTGGGTCTCTGGGATTATTTTTGGTCTCCTGGATTATTTCGGGTATCCCAAATTATTTCATGTCTCTTGGATTATTCCGAGTCCCCTGGATTATTCCGGATCTCCCGGATTATTTTGGATCTCTCGGATTTTTCCAGGTCACTCGGATTACTTCGGGTCTTCTAGAATATTCCGGCTCTCTGGGATTATTTCGGGTCTCCTGGATTATTCCGAGTCTCCAAGAATATTCTGGGTCTCTCGGATGATTCAAGGTCCTTCGTGGATTATTCCATGTCTCACGGATTATTATGGGTCTCCTGGATTATTTCGGGTCTCCCGGATTATTTCGGTTTTCCTGGATTATTCCGGGTCTCCTGGATTATTTTGTGTCTCTGGGATTATTCCGGGTCTCCAGTATCATTCCTACTATCCCGGAATATTCCAGGTCTCCCGGATTATTCCGAGTCTCCCAGATTATTCCTGATCCTTCCCGGATTATTCCGGGTCTTCCAGATGGGTCCTCTAGATTATTATGACTCTTCTGGATAATTTCGGGTCTCCCGGATTATTCCAAGTCTCACGGATCATTCCGGATCTCCCGAATGATTCTGTTCTGTTCTCCTAGATTATTCTGGATCTTCCGGATTATTTCGGGTCTACTGGATTATTGGGGTCCCACGGATTATTATGGGTCTCCTGGATTATTCCGAGTCTCTCGGATAATTTTCAGTCTCCTGGATCATTCCTAGTCTCCTTCAATATTGAAGAAAACTTCGACCTGAATTCTGACCACTCACCAGTTATCTTGACACTGAGTGAAAAAATAATCAGGAGAAAAAACAAGCCAACCCTGACCAACAAAACAACGGACTGGGAAAGTTTTAAGATGAATTTGCAAAACGACATCAACCTGAATATTCAGTTGAAGAGCAAAGATCAATTAGAAAAAGCAGCAGAAGAATTCAACGCTATGGTCCAGGAAGCAGCATGGAAAAATACTAGAGAAATCACCCATAAAACCATAGGAAACAATTATCCAGCTGAAATAAGACAACTTGTCAAGGAAAAAAGGCAAGCCAGAAGACGGTGGCAACAGTCCCGGGACCCAGAAGATAAAACAGTTTTGAATAATAAAACCCAGCAGATCAAGAGGGAAATTCATAAACTGAAATAAGACTCCATAAGCAACTTCCTTATGAACTCAACGGCAGATAAGGAAACTGATTACTCTTTATGGAAGGCGACACGAAAACTGAAAAGACCAATAACTCAAATTCCACCTTTACGAATGCCAGATGGGGAATGGGCCAGGAATAATAAGCAGAAAGCCGAATTATTTGCAGAACATCTAGAAAAAATATTCACACCGAATGAATGCGACATTGATATTTCCCATGAAGAGATAGTAAACACCGAAAGTGAGAACATTAGGTTCTTCACACCCAAGGAAGTGGCTGATGAAATTAAAAACATTAACCCCAAAAAAGCTCCTGGATTTGACCTCATTACCGGAGATATACTGAAAAACCTACCCAAAAAGGGCACCGTCATGCTCACCTACCTTTTCAACGCAGCTATTCGACTGAAACATATCCCCGGTGTGTGGAAAGTAGCAGAAGTGATTATGCTTCCCAAACCCGGTAAACCTCCAAATGATGCTGGATCCTATAGACCAATATCTCTGCTACCAATAATTTCTAAACTATTCGAGAGACTTTTACTCAAGAGACTGAAACAAATAATTGAAAACACCAACTTGATTCCCAATCATCAGTTTGGTTTTAGACATAAACACTCAACGATAGACCAGGTACATCGAATTACTGATATCATCGAAAAGGCGCTAGAAGATAAACAGGTATGCTCAACAATTTTTCTAGATATTGCACAGGCTTTTGATAAGGTTTGGCACGAAGGATTCATCCACAAGCTGGAGAGAGTCCTTTCAAAACAATATGTTGAAATCCTGAAATCTTACTTATCTGACAGACTCTTCAGGATAAAACAAGAAGACGATTTCTCTCAATTAAAAGAAATAAAGGCTGGAGTGCCTCAAGGAAGTGTCTTGGGTCCTATACTCTACCTGCTCCATACCAGTGACTTACCAAAGACAAGAAACACAAAAATCGCTACTTTTGCAGATGATACCGCCATACTTGCTGTGCGAAACACTGTAGAGGAATCTACAATTCATCTTCAAGAGGCCACTGACCAGATCACCATGTGGACCAGAAAATGGCGAACTAAACTGAATGAACAGAAATCGGTACATATCGTTTTTGCATACAAAAATACTTCAAACAGGCCAGACGTCAGGATCAATGGAAACATAGTTCCATACCAGAACTGTGCGAAATATCTCGGAATGACGTTAGATGCAAAATTAAAGTGGAAAGAACACGTCAAGAAAAAAAAAAGAAGAGCTCCACATAAAATATAGAAAGCTATACTAATAATAATAATAATAATAATAATAATAATAATATAATTTATTTCATTTGTTGAAAAGTACAGTGGTACGATAACAAAGAAAACGTCTGGAATATAAAATAAGTGTAGACATTAAAACTATATAAAACATAATTATACATACATTAGTAAAGAACAGACACATTCCGGTTATACACAGAGTTATAAAAGAAATTCTTCAACAGTGTAAATGTTCTTCTTTTTTAGATAGGTTTTCAATGATTTCTTGAATATATTTATGTTAGAGGCGCTTTTAATAGTCTGATCTAATTTATTGTAGACCTTGCAGCCAAGAAACAGGTGACTTTTCTGAAACCTTTTTGTGCGGTGTGGGCCTGGGACAAGCAAATCTCTAGATCTTGTTTCATGCAGATGATTTTCTCCACTGCAGGAAAACTTATCCCTGTTCCGACGGACAAAAATACACAGCTCATATACATACAGGCCTGCTACAGTCAGAATGTTTAAGCGTTCAAAACTGTCTCTACATGAGACCCTCCAGTCTAGACCTTCCACTATCCTAATTGCCCTTTTCTGTAAAATGAAAACTCTTTCCCATGACGCAGAAGTACCCCAGTTGAGTATCCCATACCGCAAATGGCTGTTGATGCTGGCATAATATAGGCTTAACAATATCGATTTGCTACAGTGATTGGACATAAATCTCAGAGCATAACAATTTTTACTCAGTTTTGCACAGAGACTGTCAATATGCGTTTCCCAGCTGCATCTATCATCAATATCAACCCCAAGTAATTTAGTTGTTTCTGAAGCATCTACTCTCATTTCATCATTTTTAAAGATAGAGAGGGTATCAGGTTGACTATTCAGAGAGAACTTCATTAATACTGTTTTTTGAACATTTAGAGTAAAGTGGTTTTTTTCCGACCACAAAATAACATTTTTATAAGCAGTTTCAGTTGTCTCCACAAGACTTTCAAAATCCCTTTGTGTTACTATAATATTCGTATCGTCGGCATAAGAGATTACCTGGATCGTTGACAGATTTTGTAAAAAGTTAATGAGATCATTTGCATAGACCAGAAGTGGGCCCAATATGGAACCTTGAGGCACACCCTGTTTAATGGCTAGGGGAGGACTTTGTGTGTTTTCCACGATGACGATGACGATGACGATGACGATGACGATGACGATGACGATGACGATGACGATGACGATGACGATGACGATGACGATGACGATGACGATGACGATGACGATGACGATGACGATGACGATGACGATGACGATGACGATGACGATGACGATGACGATGACGATGACGATGACGATGACGATGACGATGACGATGACGATGACGATGACGATGACGATGACGATGACGATGACGATGACGATGACGATGACGATGACGATGACGATGACGATGACGATGACGATGACGATGACGATGACGATGACGATGACGATGACGATGACGATGACGATGACGATGACGATGACGATGACGATGACGATGACGATGACGATGACGATGACGATGACGATGACGATGACGATGACGATGACGATGACGATGACGATGACGATGACGATGACGATGACGATGACGATGACGATGACGATGACGATGACGATGACGATGACGATGACGATGACGATGACGATGACGATGACGATGACGATGACGATGACGATGACGATGACGATGACGATGACGATGACGATGACGATGACGATGACGATGACGATGACGATGACGATGACGATGACGATGACGATGACGATGACGATGACGATGACGATGACGATGACGATGACGATGACGATGACGATGACGATGACGATGACGATGACGATGACGATGACGATGACGATGACGATGACGATGACGATGACGATGACGATGACGATGACGATGACGATGACGATGACGATGACGATGACGATGACGATGACGATGACGATGACGATGACGATGACGATGACGATGACGATGACGATGACGATGACGATGACGATGACGATGACGATGACGATGACGATGACGATGACGATGACGATGACGATGACGATGACGATGACGATGACGATGACGATGACGATGACGATGACGATGACGATGACGATGACGATGACGATGACGATGACGATGACGATGACGATGACGATGACGATGACGATGACGATGACGATGACGATGACGATGACGATGACGATGACGATGACGATGACGATGACGATGACGATGACGATGACGATGACGATGACGATGACGATGACGATGACGATGACGATGACGATGACGATGACGATGACGATGACGATGACGATGACGATGACGATGACGATGACGATGACGATGACGATGACGATGACGATGACGATGACGATGACGATGACGATGACGATGACGATGACGATGACGATGACGATGACGATGACGATGACGATGACGATGACGATGACGATGACGATGACGATGACGATGACGATGACGATGACGATGACGATGACGATGACGATGACGATGACGATGACGATGACGATGACGATGACGATGACGATGACGATGACGATGACGATGACGATGACGATGACGATGACGATGACGATGACGATGACGATGACGATGACGATGACGATGACGATGACGATGACGATGACGATGACGATGACGATGACGATGACGATGACGATGACGATGACGATGACG
The DNA here is from genome assembly GCA_037013635.1 of Plagiodera versicolora. Taxonomy (NCBI): domain Eukaryota; kingdom Metazoa; phylum Arthropoda; class Insecta; order Coleoptera; family Chrysomelidae; genus Plagiodera; species Plagiodera versicolora. The sequence goes on along the minus strand of CM072991.1, from coordinate 216,174 downwards.
ATGACGATGACGATGACGATGACGATGACGATGACGATGACGATGACGATGACGATGACGATGACGATGACGATGACGATGACGATGACGATGACGATGACGATGACGATGACGATGACGATGACGATGACGATGACGATGACGATGACGATGACGATGACGATGACGATGACGATGACGATGACGATGACGATGACGATGACGATGACGATGACGATGACGATGACGATGACGATGACGATGACGATGACGATGACGATGACGATGACGATGACGATGACGATGACGATGACGATGACGATGACGATGACGATGACGATGACGATGACGATGACGATGACGATGACGATGACGATGACGATGACGATGACGATGACGATGACGATGACGATGACGATGACGATGACGATGACGATGACGATGACGATGACGATGACGATGACGATGACGATGACGATGACGATGACGATGACGATGACGATGACGATGACGATGACGATGACGATGACGATGACGATGACGATGACGATGACGATGACGATGACGATGACGATGACGATGACGATGACGATGACGATGACGATGACGATGACGATGACGAGATGACGATGACGATGACGATGACGATGACGATGACGATGACGATGACGAGATGACGATGACGATGACGATGACGATGACGATGACGATGACGATGACGAGATGACGATGACGATGACGATGACGATGACGATGACGATGACGATGACGATGACGATGACGATGACGATGACGATGACGATGACGAGATGACGATGACGATGACGAGATGACGATGACGATGACGAGATGACGATGACGATGACGATGACGATGACGATGACGATGACGATGACGATGACGATGACGATGACGATGACGATGACGATGACGATGACGATGACGATGACGATGACGATGACGATGACGATGACGATGACGATGACGATGACGATGACGATGACGATGACGATGACGATGACGATGACGATGACGATGACGATGACGATGACGATGACGATGACGATGACGATGACGATGACGATGACGATGACGATGACGATGACGATGACGATGACGATGACGATGACGATGACGATGACGATGACGATGACGATGACGATGACGATGACGATGACGATGACGATGACGATGACGATGACGATGACGATGACGATGACGATGACGATGACGATGACGATGACGATGACGATGACGATGACGATGACGATGACGATGACGATGACGATGACGATGACGATGACGATGACGATGACGATGACGATGACGATGACGATGACGATGACGATGACGATGACGATGACGATGACGATGACGATGACGATGACGATGACGATGACGATGACGATGACGATGACGATGACGATGACGATGACGATGACGATGACGATGACGATGACGATGACGATGACGATGACGATGACGATGACGATGACGATGACGATGACGATGACGATGACGATGACGATGACGATGACGATGACGATGACGATGACGATGACGATGACGATGACGATGACGATGACGATGACGATGACGATGACGATGACGATGACGATGACGATGACGATGACGATGACGATGACGATGACGATGACGATGACGAGATGACGATGACGAGATGACGATGACGAGATGACGATGACGAGATGACGATGACGATGACGATGACGAGATGACGATGACGAGATGACGATGACGAGATGACGATGACGATGACGATGACGAGATGACGATGACGATGACGATGACGAGATGACGATGACGATGACGATGACGAGATGACGATGACGATGACGATGACGATGACGATGACGATGACGATGACGATGACGATGACGATGACGATGACGATGACGATGACGATGACGATGACGATGACGATGACGATGACGATGACGATGACGATGACGATGACGATGACGATGACGATGACGATGACGATGACGATGACGATGACGATGACGATGACGATGACGATGACGATGACGATGACGATGACGATGACGATGACGATGACGATGACGATGACGATGACGATGACGATGACGATGACGATGACGATGACGATGACGATGACGATGACGATGACGATGACGATGACGATGACGATGACGATGACGATGACGATGACGATGACGATGACGATGACGATGACGATGACGATGACGATGACGATGACGATGACGATGACGATGACGATGACGATGACGATGACGATGACGATGACGATGACGATGACGATGACGATGACGATGACGATGACGATGACGATGACGATGACGATGACGATGACGATGACGATGACGATGACGATGACGATGACGATGACGATGACGATGACGATGACGAGATGACGATGACGATGACGATGACGATGACGATGACGATGACGATGACGAGATGACGATGACGATGACGATGACGATGACGATGACGATGACGATGACGATGACGATGACGATGACGATGACGAGATGACGATGACGATGACGATGACGATGACGATGACGATGACGATGACGATGACGATGACGATGACGATGACGAGATGACGATGACGATGACGATGACGATGACGATGACGAGATGACGATGACGATGACGATGACGATGACGATGACGATGACGATGACGATGACGATGACGATGACGATGACGATGACGATGACGATGACGATGACGATGACGATGACGATGACGATGACGATGACGATGACGATGACGATGACGATGACGATGACGATGACGATGACGAGATGACGATGACGATGACGATGACGATGACGATGACGATGACGAGATGACGATGACGATGACGATGACGATGACGATGACGATGACGATGATGACGATGACGATGACGATGACGATGACGATGACGATGACGATGACGATGACGATGACGATGACGATGACACGATGACGATGACGATGACGATGACGATGACGATGACGATGACGATGACGATGACGATGACGATGACGATGACGATGACGATGACGATGACGATGACGATGACGATGACGATGACGATGACGATGACGATGACGATGACGATGACGATGACGATGACGATGACGATGACGATGACGATGACGATGACGATGACGATGACGATGACGATGACGATGACGATGACGATGACGATGACGATGACGATGACGATGACGATGACGATGACGATGACGATGACGATGACGATGACGATGACGATGACGATGACGATGACGATGACGATGACGATGACGATGACGATGACGATGACGATGACGATGACGATGACGATGACGATGACGATGACGATGACGATGACGATGACGATGACGATGACGATGACGATGACGATGACGATGACGATGACGATGACGATGACGATGACGATGACGATGACGATGACGATGACGATGACGATGACGATGACGATGACGATGACGATGACGATGACGATGACGATGACGATGACGATGACGATGACGATGACGATGACGATGACGATGACGATGACGATGACGATGACGATGACGATGACGATGACGATGACGATGACGATGACGATGACGATGACGATGACGATGACGATGACGATGACGATGACGATGACGATGACGATGACGATGACGATGACGATGACGATGACGATGACGATGACGATGACGATGACGATGACGATGACGATGACGATGACGATGACGATGACGATGACGATGACGATGACGATGACGATGACGATGACGATGAACGATGACGATGACGATGACGATGACGATGACGATGACGATGACGATGACGATGACGATGACGATGACGATGACGATGACGATGACGATGACGATGACGATGACGATGACGATGACGATGACGATGACGATGACGATGACGATGACGATGACGATGACGATGACGATGACGATGACGATGACGATGACGATGACGATGACGATGACGATGACGATGACGATGACGATGACGATGACGATGACGATGACGATGACGATGACGATGACGATGACGATGACGATGACGATGACGATGACGATGACGATGACGATGACGATGACGATGACGATGACGATGACGATGACGATGACGATGACGATGACGATGACGATGACGATGACGATGACGATGACGATGACGATGACGATGACGATGACGATGACGATGACGATGACGATGACGATGACGATGACGATGACGATGACGATGACGATGACGATGACGATGACGATGACGATGACGATGACGATGACGATGACGATGACGATGACGATGACGATGACGATGACGATGACGATGACGATGACGATGACGATGACGATGACGATGACGATGACGATGACGATGACGATGACGATGACGATGACGATGACGATGACGATGACGATGACGATGACGATGACGATGACGATGACGATGACGATGACGATGACGATGACGATGACGATGACGATGACGATGACGATGACGATGACGATGACGATGACGATGACGATGACGATGACGATGACGATGACGATGACGATGACGATGACGATGACGATGACGATGACGATGACGATGACGATGACGATGACGATGACGATGACGATGACGATGACGATGACGATGACGATGACGATGACGATGACGATGACGATGACGATGACGATGACGATGACGATGACGATGACGATGACGATGACGATGACGATGACGATGACGATGACGATGACGATGACGATGACGATGACGATGACGATGACGATGACGATGACGATGACGATGACGATGACGATGAAGATGATGATGACGATGACGATGACGATGACGATGACGATGACGATGACGATGACGATGACGATGACGATGACGATGACGATGACGATGACGATGACGATGACGATGACGATGACGATGACGATGACGATGACGATGACGATGACGATGACGATGACGATGACGATGACGATGACGATGACGATGACGATGACGATGACACGATGACGATGACGATGACGATGACGATGACGATGACGATGACGATGACGATGACGATGACGATGACGATGACGATGACGATGACGATGACGATGACGATGACGATGACGATGACGATGACGATGACGATGACGATGACGATGACGATGACGATGACGATGACGATGACGATGACGATGACGATGACGATGACGATGACGATGACGATGACGATGACGATGACGATGACGATGACGATGACGATGACGATGACGATGACGATGACGATGACGATGACGATGACGATGACGATGACGATGACGATGACGATGACGATGACGATGACGATGACGATGACGATGACGATGACGATGACGATGACGATGACGATGACGATGACGATGACGATGACGATGACGATGACGATGACGATGACGATGACGATGACGATGACGATGACGATGACGATGACGATGACGATGACGATGACGATGACGATGACGATGACGATGACGATGACGATGACGATGACGATGACGATGACGATGACGATGACGATGACGATGACGATGACGATGACGATGACGATGACGATGACGATGACGATGACGATGACGATGACGATGACGATGACGATGACGATGACGATGACGATGACGATGACGATGACGATGACGATGACGATGACGATGACGATGACGATGACGATGACGATGACGATGACGATGACGATGACGATGACGATGACGATGACGATGACGATGACGATGACGATGACGATGACGATGACGATGACGATGACGATGACGATGACGATGACGATGACGATGACGATGACGATGACGATGACGATGACGATGACGATGACGATGACGATGACGATGACGATGACGATGACGATGACGATGACGATGACGATGACGATGACGATGACGATGACGATGACGATGACGATGACGATGACGATGACGATGACGATGACGATGACGATGACGATGACGATGACGATGACGATGACGATGACGATGACGATGACGATGACGATGACGATGACGATGACGATGACGATGACGATGACGATGACGATGACGATGACGATGACGATGACGATGACGATGACGATGACGATGACGATGACGATGACGATGACGATGACGATGACGATGACGATGACGATGACGATGACGATGACGATGACGATGACGATGACGATGACGATGACGATGACGATGACGATGACGATGACGATGACGATGACGATGACGACGATGACGATGACGATGACGAGACGATGGACGATGACCGAATGACGATGACGATGACGATGACGATGACGATGACGATGACGATGACGATGACGATGACGATGACGATGACGATGACGATGACGATGACGATGACGATGACGATGACGATGACGATGGACGATGACGATGACGATGACGATGACGATGACGATGACGATGACGATGACGATGACGATGACGATGACGATGACGATGACGATGACGATGACGATGGACGATGACGATGACGATGACGATGACGATGACGATGACGATGACGATGACGATGACGATGACGATGAGATGACGATGACGATGACGATGACGATGACGAATGACGATGACGATGACGATGACGATGACGATGTCGATGACGATGACGATGACGATGACGATGACGATGACTGACGATGACGATGACGATGACGATGACGATGACGATGGACGATGACGATGACGATGACGATGACGATGACGATGACGATGACGATGACGATGACGATGACGATGACGAGACGATGACGATGACGATGACGATGACGTAGACGATGACGATGACGATGACAGATGACGATGACGATGACGATGACGATGACGATGACGATGACGATGACGATGACGATGACGATGACGATGACGATGACGATGACGATGACGATGACGATGACGATGACGATGACGATGACGATGACGATGACGATGACGATGACGATGACGATGACGATGACGGATGACGATGACGATGACGATGACGATGACGATGACACGATGACGATGACGATGACGATGACGATGACGATGACGATGACGATGACGATGACGATGACGATGACGATGACGATGACGATGACGATGACGATGACGATGACGATGACGATGACGATGACGATGACACGATGACACGATGACGATGACGATGACGATGACGATGACGATGACGATGACGATGACGATGACACGATGACACGATGACGATGACGATGACGATGACGATGACGATGACGATGACGATGACACGATGACACGATGACGATGACGATGACGATGACGATGACGATGACGATGACGATGACGATGACACGATGACACGATGACGATGACGATGACGATGACGATGACGATGACGATGACGATGACGATGAAACGATGACGATGACGATGACGAGGACGATGACGATGACGATGACGATGACGATGACGATGACGATGACGATGACGATGACGATGACGATGACGATGACGATGACGATGACGATGACGATGACGATGACGATGACGATGACGATGACGATGACGATGACGATGACGATGACGATGACGATGACGATGACGATGACGATGACGATGACGATGACGATGACGATGACGATGACGATGACGATGACGATGACGATGACGATGACGATGACGATGACGATGACGATGACGATGACGATGACGATGACGATGACGATGGACGATGACGATGACGATGACGATGACGATGACGATGACGATGACGATGACGATGACGATGACGATGACGATGACGATGACGATGACGATGACGATGACGATGACGATGACGATGACGATGACGATGACGATGACGATGACGATGACGATGACGATGACGATGACGATGACGATGACGATGACGATGACGATGACGATGACGATGACGATGACTGATGACGATGACGATGACGATGACGATGACGATGACGATGACGATGACGATGACGATGACGATGACGATGACGATGACGATGACGATGACGATGACGATGACGATGACGATGACGATGACGATGACGATGACGATGACGATGACGATGACGATGACGATGACGATGACGATGACGATGACGATGACGATGACGATGACGATGACGATGACGATGACGATGACGATGACGATGACGATGACACGATGACGATGACGATGACGATGACGATGACGATGACGATGACGATGACGATGACGATGACGATGACGATGACGATGACGATGACGATGACGATGACGATGACGATGACGATGACGATGACGATGACGATGACGATGACGATGACGATGACGATGACGATGACGATGACGATGACGATGACGATGACGATGACGATGACGATGACGATGACGATGACGATGACGATGACGATGACGATGACGATGACGATGACGATGACGATGACGATGACGATGACGATGACGATGACGATGACGATGACGATGACGATGACGATGACGATGACGATGACGATGACGATGACGATGACGATGACGATGACGATGACGATGACGATGACGATGACGATGACGATGACGATGACGATGACGATGACGATGACGATGACGATGACGATGACGATGACGATGACGATGACGATGACGATGACGATGACGATGACGATGACGATGACGATGACGATGACGATGACGATGACGATGACGATGACGATGACGATGACGATGACGATGACGATGACGATGACGATGACGATGACGATGACGATGACGATGACGATGACGATGACGATGACGATGACGATGACGATGACGATGACGATGACGATGACGATGACGATGACGATGACGATGACGATGACGATGACGATGACGATGACGATGACGATGACGATGACGATGACGATGACGATGACGATGACGATGACGATGACGATGACGATGACGATGACGATGACGATGACGATGACGATGACGATGACGATGACGATGACGATGACGATGACGATGACGATGACGATGACGATGACGATGACGATGACGATGACGACGATGACGATGACGATGACGATGACGATGACGATGACGATGACGATGACGATGACGATGACGATGACGATGACGATGACGATGACGATGACGATGACGATGACGATGACGATGACGATGACGATGACGATGACGATGACGATGACGATGACGATGACGATGACGATGACGACGATGACGATGACGATGACACGATGACCGATGACGATGACACGATGACGATGACACGATGACACGATGACACGATGACACGATGACACGATGACACGATGACACGATGACACGATGACACGATGACACGATGACACGATGACACGATGACACGATGACACGATGACACGATGACACGATGACCGATGACCGATGACACGATGACGATGACACGATGACCGATGACGATGACACGATGACACGATGACGATGACGATGACGATGACGATGACGATGACGATGACGATGACGATGACGATGACGATGACGATGACGATGACGATGACGATGACGATGACGATGACGATGACGATGACGATGACGATGACGATGACGATGACGATGACGATGACGATGACGATGACGATGACGATGACGATGACGATGACGATGACGATGACGATGACGATGACGATGACGATGACGATGACGATGACGATGACGATGACGATGACGATGACGATGACGATGACGATGACGATGACGATGACGATGACGATGACGATGACGATGACGATGACGATGACGATGACGATGACGATGACGATGACGATGACGATGACGATGACGATGACGATGACGATGACGATGACGATGACGATGACGATGACGATGACGATGACGATGACGGACGATGACGATGACGATGACGATGACGATGACGATGACGATGACGATGACGATGACGATGACGATGACGATGACGATGACGATGACGATGACGATGACGATGACGATGACGATGACGATGACGATGACGATGACGATGACGATGACGATGACGATGACGATGACGATGACGATGACGATGACGATGACGATGACGATGACGATGACGATGACGATGACGATGACGATGACGATGACGATGACGATGACGATGACGATGACGATGACGATGACGATGACGATGACGATGACGATGACGATGACGATGACGATGACGATGACGATGACGATGACGATGACGATGACGATGACGATGACGATGACGATGACGATGACGATGACGATGACGATGACGATGACGATGACGATGACGATGACGATGACGATGACGATGACGATGACGATGACGATGACGATGACGATGACGATGACGATGACGATGACGATGACGATGACGATGACGATGACGATGACGATGACGATGACGATGACGATGACGATGACGATGACGATGACGATGACGATGACGATGACGATGACGATGACGATGACGATGACGATGACGATGACGATGACGATGACGATGACGATGACGATGACGATGACGATGACGATGACGATGACGATGACGATGACGATGACGATGACGATGACGATGACGATGACGATGACGATGACGATGACGATGACGATGACGATGACGATGACGATGACGATGACGATGACGATGACGATGACGATGACGATGACGATGACGATGACGATGACGATGACGATGACGATGACGATGACGATGACGATGACGATGACGATGACGATGACGATGACGATGACGATGACGATGACGATGACGATGACGATGACGATGACGATGACGATGACGATGACGATGACGATGACGATGACGATGACGATGACGATGACGATGACGATGACGATGACGATGACGATGACGATGACGATGACGATGACGATGACGATGACGATGACGATGACGATGACGATGACGATGACGATGACGATGACGATGACGATGACGATGACGATGACGATGACGATGACGATGACGATGACGATGACGATGACGATGACGATGACGATGACGATGACGATGACGATGACGATGACGATGACGATGACGATGACGATGACGATGACGATGACGATGACGATGACGATGACGATGACGATGACGATGACGATGACGATGACGATGACGATGACGATGACGATGACGATGACGATGACGATGACGATGACGATGACGATGACGATGACGATGACGATGACGATGACGATGACGATGACGATGACGATGACGATGACGATGACGATGACGATGACGATGACGATGACGATGACGATGACGATGACGATGACGATGACGATGACGATGACGATGACGATGACGATGACGATGACGATGACGATGACGATGACGATGACGATGACGATGACGATGACGATGACGATGACGATGACGATGACGATGACGATGACGATGACGATGACGATGACGATGACGATGACGATGACGATGACGATGACGATGACGATGACGATGACGATGACGATGACGATGACGATGACGATGACGATGACGATGACGATGACGATGACGATGACGATGACGATGACGATGACGATGACGATGACGATGACGATGACGATGACGATGACGATGACGATGACGATGACGATGACGATGACGATGACGATGACGATGACGATGACGATGACGATGACGATGACGATGACGATGACGATGACGATGACGATGACGATGACGATGACGATGACGATGACGATGACGATGACGATGACGATGACGATGACGATGACGATGACGATGACGATGACGATGACGATGACGATGACGATGACGATGACGATGACGATGACGATGACGATGACGATGACGATGACGATGACGATGACGATGACGATGACGATGACGATGACGATGACGATGACGATGACGATGACGATGACGATGACGATGACGATGACGATGACGATGACGATGACGATGACGATGACGATGACGATGACGATGACGATGACGATGACGATGACGATGACGATGACGATGACGATGACGATGACGATGACGATGACGATGACGATGACGATGACGATGACGATGACGATGACGATGACGATGACGATGACGATGACGATGACGATGACGATGACGATGACGATGACGATGACGATGACGATGACGATGACGATGACGATGACGATGACGATGACGATGACGATGACGATGACGATGACGATGACGATGACGATGACGATGACGATGACGATGACGATGACGATGACGATGACGATGACGATGACGATGACGATGACGATGACGATGACGATGACGATGACGATGACGATGACGATGACGATGACGATGACGATGACGATGACGATGACGATGACGATGACGATGACGATGACGATGACGATGACGATGACGATGACGATGACGATGACGATGACGATGACGATGACGATGACGATGACGATGACGATGACGATGACGATGACGATGACGATGACGATGACGATGACGATGACGATGACGATGACGATGACGATGACGATGACGATGACGATGACGATGACGATGACGATGACGATGACGATGACGATGACGATGACGATGACGATGACGATGACGATGACGATGACGATGACGATGACGATGACGATGACGATGACGATGACGATGACGATGACGATGACGATGACGATGACGATGACGATGACGATGACGATGACGATGACGATGACGATGACGATGACGATGACGATGACGATGACGATGACGATGACGATGACGATGACGATGACGATGACGATGACGATGACGATGACGATGACGATGACGATGACGATGACGATGACGATGACGATGACGATGACGATGACGATGACGATGACGATGACGATGACGATGACGATGACGATGACGATGACGATGACGATGACGATGACGATGACGATGACGATGACGATGACGATGACGATGACGATGACGATGACGATGACGATGACGATGACGATGACGATGACGATGACGATGACGATGACGATGACGATGACGATGACGATGACGATGACGATGACGATGACGATGACGATGACGATGACGATGACGATGACGATGACGATGACGATGACGATGACGATGACGATGACGATGACGATGACGATGACGATGACGATGACGATGACGATGACGATGACGATGACGATGACGATGACGATGACGATGACGATGACGATGACGATGACGATGACGATGACGATGACGATGACGATGACGATGACGATGACGATGACGATGACGATGACGATGACGATGACGATGACGATGACGATGACGATGACGATGACGATGACGATGACGATGACGATGACGATGACGATGACGATGACGATGACGATGACGATGACGATGACGATGACGATGACGATGACGATGACGATGACGATGACGATGACGATGACGATGACGATGACGATGACGATGACGATGACGATGACGATGACGATGACGATGACGATGACGATGACGATGACGATGACGATGACGATGACGATGACGATGACGATGACGATGACGATGACGATGACGATGACGATGACGATGACGATGACGATGACGATGACGATGACGATGACGATGACGATGACGATGACGATGACGATGACGATGACGATGACGATGACGATGACGATGACGATGACGATGACGATGACGATGACGATGACGATGACGATGACGATGACGATGACGATGACGATGACGATGACGATGACGATGACGATGACGATGACGATGACGATGACGATGACGATGACGATGACGATGACGATGACGATGACGATGACGATGACGATGACGATGACGATGACGATGACGATGACGATGACGATGACGATGACGATGACGATGACGATGACGATGACGATGACGATGACGATGACGATGACGATGACGATGACGATGACGATGACGATGACGATGACGATGACGATGACGATGACGATGACGATGACGATGACGATGACGATGACGATGACGATGACGATGACGATGACGATGACGATGACGATGACGATGACGATGACGATGACGATGACGATGACGATGACGATGACGATGACGATGACGATGACGATGACGATGACGATGACGATGACGATGACGATGACGATGACGATGACGATGACGATGACGATGACGATGACGATGACGATGACGATGACGATGACGATGACGATGACGATGACGATGACGATGACGATGACGATGACGATGACGATGACGATGACGATGACGATGACGATGACGATGACGATGACGATGACGATGACGATGACGATGACGATGACGATGACGATGACGATGACGATGACGATGACGATGACGATGACGATGACGATGACGATGACGATGACGATGACGATGACGATGACGATGACGATGACGATGACGATGACGATGACGATGACGATGACGATGACGATGACGATGACGATGACGATGACGATGACGATGACGATGACGATGACGATGACGATGACGATGACGATGACGATGACGATGACGATGACGATGACGATGACGATGACGATGACGATGACGATGACGATGACGATGACGATGACGATGACGATGACGATGACGATGACGATGACGATGACGATGACGATGACGATGACGATGACGATGACGATGACGATGACGATGACGATGACGATGACGATGACGATGACGATGACGATGACGATGACGATGACGATGACGATGACGATGACGATGACGATGACGATGACGATGACGATGACGATGACGATGACGATGACGATGACGATGACGATGACGATGACGATGACGATGACGATGACGATGACGATGACGATGACGATGACGATGACGATGACGATGACGATGACGATGACGATGACGATGACGATGACGATGACGATGACGATGACGATGACGATGACGATGACGATGACGATGACGATGACGATGACGATGACGATGACGATGACGATGACGATGACGATGACGATGACGATGACGATGACGATGACGATGACGATGACGATGACGATGACGATGACGATGACGATGACGATGACGATGACGATGACGATGACGATGACGATGACGATGACGATGACGATGACGATGACGATGACGATGACGATGACGATGACGATGACGATGACGATGACGATGACGATGACGATGACGATGACGATGACGATGACGATGACGATGACGATGACGATGACGATGACGATGACGATGACGATGACGATGACGATGACGATGACGATGACGATGACGATGACGATGACGATGACGATGACGATGACGATGACGATGACGATGACGATGACGATGACGATGACGATGACGATGACGATGACGATGACGATGACGATGACGATGACGATGACGATGACGATGACGATGACGATGACGATGACGATGACGATGACGATGACGATGACGATGACGATGACGATGACGATGACGATGACGATGACGATGACGATGACGATGACGATGACGATGACGATGACGATGACGATGACGATGACGATGACGATGACGATGACGATGACGATGACGATGACGATGACGATGACGATGACGATGACGATGACGATGACGATGACGATGACGATGACGATGACGATGACGATGACGATGACGATGACGATGACGATGACGATGACGATGACGATGACGATGACGATGACGATGACGATGACGATGACGATGACGATGACGATGACGATGACGATGACGATGACGATGACGATGACGATGACGATGACGATGACGATGACGATGACGATGACGATGACGATGACGATGACGATGACGATGACGATGACGATGACGATGACGATGACGATGACGATGACGATGACGATGACGATGACGATGACGATGACGATGACGATGACGATGACGATGACGATGACGATGACGATGACGATGACGATGACGATGACGATGACGATGACGATGACGATGACGATGACGATGACGATGACGATGACGATGACGATGACGATGACGATGACGATGACGATGACGATGACGATGACGATGACGATGACGATGACGATGACGATGACGATGACGATGACGATGACGATGACGATGACGATGACGATGACGATGACGATGACGATGACGATGACGATGACGATGACGATGACGATGACGATGACGATGACGATGACGATGACGATGACGATGACGATGACGATGACGATGACGATGACGATGACGATGACGATGACGATGACGATGACGATGACGATGACGATGACGATGACGATGACGATGACGATGACGATGACGATGACGATGACGATGACGATGACGATGACGATGACGATGACGATGACGATGACGATGACGATGACGATGACGATGACGATGACGATGACGATGACGATGACGATGACGATGACGATGACGATGACGATGACGATGACGATGACGATGACGATGACGATGACGATGACGATGACGATGACGATGACGATGACGATGACGATGACGATGACGATGACGATGACGATGACGATGACGATGACGATGACGATGACGATGACGATGACGATGACGATGACGATGACGATGACGATGACGATGACGATGACGATGACGATGACGATGACGATGACGATGACGATGACGATGACGATGACGATGACGATGACGATGACGATGACGATGACGATGACGATGACGATGACGATGACGATGACGATGACGATGACGATGACGATGACGATGACGATGACGATGACGATGACGATGACGATGACGATGACGATGACGATGACGATGACGATGACGATGACGATGACGATGACGATGACGATGACGATGACGATGACGATGACGATGACGATGACGATGACGATGACGATGACGATGACGATGACGATGACGATGACGATGACGATGACGATGACGATGACGATGACGATGACGATGACGATGACGATGACGATGACGATGACGATGACGATGACGATGACGATGACGATGACGATGACGATGACGATGACGATGACGATGACGATGACGATGACGATGACGATGACGATGACGATGACGATGACGATGACGATGACGATGACGATGACGATGACGATGACGATGACGATGACGATGACGATGACGATGACGATGACGATGACGATGACGATGACGATGACGATGACGATGACGATGACGATGACGATGACGATGACGATGACGATGACGATGACGATGACGATGACGATGACGATGACGATGACGATGACGATGACGATGACGATGACGATGACATGACGATGACGATGACGATGACGATGACGATGACGATGACGATGACGATGACGATGACGATGACGATGACGATGACGATGACGATGACGATGACGATGACGATGACGATGACGATGACGATGACGATGACGATGACGATGACGATGACGATGACGATGACGATGACGATGACGATGACGATGACGATGACGATGACGATGACGATGACGATGACGATGACGATGACGATGACGATGACGATGACGATGACGATGACGATGACGATGACGATGACGATGACGATGACGATGACGATGACGATGACGATGACGATGACGATGACGATGACGATGACGATGACGATGACGATGACGATGACGATGACGATGACGATGACGATGACGATGACGATGACGATGACGATGACGATGACGATGACGATGACGATGACGATGACGATGACGATGACGATGACGATGACGATGACGATGACGATGACGATGACGATGACGATGACGATGACGATGACGATGACGATGACGATGACGATGACGATGACGATGACGATGACGATGACGATGACGATGACGATGACGATGACGATGACGATGACGATGACGATGACGATGACGATGACGATGACGATGACGATGACGATGACGATGACGATGACGATGACGATGACGATGACGATGACGATGACGATGACGATGACGATGACGATGACGATGACGATGACGATGACGATGACGATGACGATGACGATGACGATGACGATGACGATGACGATGACGATGACGATGACGATGACGATGACGATGACGATGACGATGACGATGACGATGACGATGACGATGACGATGACGATGACGATGACGATGACGATGACGATGACGATGACGATGACGATGACGATGACGATGACGATGACGATGACGATGACGATGACGATGACGATGACGATGACGATGACGATGACGATGACGATGACACGATGACGATGACGATGACACGATGACGATGACGATAAAGATGACGATGACGATGACGATGACGATGACGATGACGATGACGATGACGATGACACGATGACGATGACGATGACGATGACGATGACGATGACGATGACGATGACGATGACGATGACGATGACGATGACGATGACGATGACGATGACGATGACGATGACGATGACGATGACGATGACGATGACACGATGACGATGACGATGACGATGACGATGACGATGACGATGACGATGACGATGACGATGACGATGACACGATGACGATGACGATGACGATGACGATGACGATGACGATGACGATGACGATGACGATGACGATGACGATGACGATGACGATGACGATGACGATGACGATGACGATGACGATGACGATGACGATGACGATGACGATGACGATGACGATGACGATGACACGATGACGATGACGATGACGATGACGATGACGATGACGATGACGATGACGATGACGATGACGATGACGATGACGATGACGATGACGATGACGATGACGATGACACGATGACGATGACGATGACGATGACGATGACGATGACGATGACGATGACGATGACGATGACGATGACGATGACGATGACGATGACGATGACGATGACACGATGACGATGACGATGACGATGACGATGACGATGACGATGACGATGACGATGACGATGACGATGACGATGACGATGACGATAACGATGACGATGACGATGACGATGACGATGACGATGACGATGACGATGACGATGACGATGACGATGACGATGACGATGACGATGACGATGACGATGACGATGACGATGACGATGACGATGACGATGACGATGACGATGACGATGACGATGACGATGACGATGACGATGACGATGACGATGACGATGACGATGACGATGACGATGACGATGACGATGACGATGACGATGACGATGACGATGACGATGACGATGACGATGACGATGACGATGACGATGACGATGACGATGACGATGACGATGACGATGACGATGACGATGACGATGACGATGACGATGACGATGACGATGACGATGACGATGACGATGACGATGACACGATGACACGATGACGATGACGATGACGATGACGATGACGATGACGATGACGATGACGATGACGATGACGATGACGATGACGATGACGATGACGATGACGATGACGATGACGATGACGATGACGATGACGATGACGATGACGATGACGATGACGATGACGATGACGATGACGATGACGATGACGATGACGATGACGATGACGATGACACGATGACGATGACGATGACACGATGACGATGACGATAAAGATGACGATGACGATGACGATGACGATGACGATGACGATGACACGATGACGATGACGATGACGATGACGATGACGATGACGATGACACGATGACGATGACGATGACGATGACGATGACGATGACGATGACGATGACGATGACGATGACGATGACGATGACGATGACGATGACGATGACGATGACGATGACGATGACGATGACGATGACGATGACGATGACGATGACGATGACGATGACGATGACGATGACGATGACGATGACGATGACGATGACGATGACGATGACGATGACGATGACGATGACGATGACGATGACGATGACGATGACGATGACGATGACGATGACACGATGACGATGACGATGACGATGACGATGACGATGACGATGACGATGACGATGACGATGACGATGACGATGACGATGACGATGACGATGACGATGACGATGACGATGACGATGACGATGACGATGACGATGACGATGACGATGACGATGACGATGACGATGACGATGACGATGACGATGACGATGACGATGACGATGACGATGACGATGACGATGACGATGACGATGACGATGACGATGACGATGACGATGACGATGACGATGACGATGACGATGACGATGACGATGACGATGACGATGACGATGACGATGACGATGACGATGACGATGACGATGACGATGACGATGACGATGACGATGACGATGACGATGACGATGACGATGACGATGACGATGACGATGACGATGACGATGACGATGACGATGACGATGACGATGACGATGACGATGACGATGACGATGACGATGACGATGACGATGACGATGACGATGACGATGACGATGACGATGACGATGACACGATGACGATGACGATGACGATGACGATGACGATGACGATGACGATGACACGATGACGATGACGATGACACGATGACGATGACGATGACGATGACGATGACGATGACGATGACGATGACGATGACGATGACGATGACGATGACGATGACGATGACGATGACGATGACGATGACGATGACGATGACGATGACACGATGACGATGACGATGACACGATGACGATGAAGATGACACGATGACGATGACGATGACGATGACGATGACGATGACGATGACGATGACGATGACGATGACGATGACGATGACGATGACGATGACGATGACGATGACGATGACGATGACGATGACGATGACGATGACGATGACGATGACGATGACGATGACGATGACGAAGACGATGACGATGACGATGACGATGACGATGACGATGACGAAGACGATGACGATGACGATGACGATGACGATGACGATGACGATGACGATGACGATGACGATGACGATGACGATGACGATGACGATGACGATGACGATGACGATGACGATGACGATGACGATGACGATGACGATGACGATGACGATGACGATGACGATGACGATGACGATGACGATGACGATGACGATGACGATGACGATGACGATGACGATGACGATGACGATGACGATGACGATGACGATGACGATGACGATGACGATGACGATGACGATGACGATGACGATGACGATGACGATGACGATGACGATGACGGATGACGATGACGATGACGATGACGATGACGATGACGATGACGATGACGATGACGATGACGATGACGATGACGATGACGATGACGATGACGATGACGATGACGATGACGATGACGATGACGATGACGATGACGATGACGATGACGATGACGATGACGATGACGATGACGATGACGATGACGATGACGATGACGATGACGATGACGATGACGATGACGATGACGATGACGATGACGATGACGATGACGATGACGATGACGATGACGATGACGATGACGATGACGATGACGATGACGATGACGATGACGATGACGATGACGATGACGATGACGATGACGATGACGATGACGATGACGATGACGATGACGATGACGATGACGATGACGATGACGATGACGATGACGATGACGATGACGATGACGATGACGATGACGATGACGATGACGATGACGATGACGATGACGATGACGATGACGATGACGATGACGATGACGATGACGATGACGATGACGATGACGATGACGATGACGATGACGATGACGATGACGATGACGATGACGATGACGATGACGATGACGATGACGATGACGATGACGATGACGATGACGATGACGATGACGATGACGATGACGATGACGATGACGATGACGATGACGATGACGATGACGATGACGATGACGATGACGATGACGATGACGATGACGATGACGATGACGATGACGATGACGATGACGATGACGATGACGATGACGATGACGATGACGATGACGATGACGATGACGATGACGATGACGATGACGATGACGATGACGATGACGATGACGATGACGATGACGATGACGATGACGATGACGATGACGATGACGATGACGATGACGATGACGATGACGATGACGATGACGATGACGATGACGATGACGATGACGATGACGATGACGATGACGATGACGATGACGATGACGATGACGATGACGATGACGATGACGATGACGATGACGATGACGATGACGATGACGATGACGATGACGATGACGATGACGATGACGATGACGATGACGATGACGATGACGATGACGATGACGATGACGATGACGATGACGATGACGATGACGATGACGATGACGATGACGATGACGATGACGATGACGATGACGATGACGATGACGATGACGATGACGATGACGATGACGATGACGATGACGATGACGATGACGATGACGATGACGATGACGATGACGATGACGATGACGATGACGATGACGATGACGATGACGATGACGATGACGATGACGATGACGATGACGATGACGATGACGATGACGATGACGATGACGATGACGATGACGATGACGATGACGATGACGATGACGATGACGATGACGATGACGATGACGATGACGATGACGATGACGATGACGATGACGATGACGATGACGATGACGATGACGATGACGATGACGATGACGATGACGATGACGATGACGATGACGATGACGATGACGATGACGATGACGATGACGATGACGATGACGATGACGATGACGATGACGATGACGATGACGATGACGATGACGATGACGATGACGATGACGATGACGATGACGATGACGATGACGATGACGATGACGATGACGATGACGATGACGATGACGATGACGATGACGATGACGATGACGATGACGATGACGATGACGATGACGATGACGATGACGATGACGATGACGATGACGATGACGATGACGATGACGATGACGATGACGATGACGATGACGATGACGATGACGATGACGATGACGATGACGATGACGATGACGATGACGATGACGATGACGATGACGATGACGATGACGATGACGATGACGATGACGATGACGATGACGATGACGATGACGATGACGATGACGATGACGATGACGATGACGATGACGATGACGATGACGATGACGATGACGATGACGATGACGATGACGATGACGATGACGATGACGATGACGATGACGATGACGATGACGATGACGATGACGATGACGATGACGATGACGATGACGATGACGATGACGATGACGATGACGATGACGATGACGATGACGATGACGATGACGATGACGATGACGATGACGATGACGATGACGATGACGATGACGATGACGATGACGATGACGATGACGATGACGATGACGATGACGATGACGATGACGATGACGATGACGATGACGATGACGATGACGATGACGATGACGATGACGATGACGATGACGATGACGATGACGATGACGATGACGATGACGATGACGATGACGATGACGATGACGATGACGATGACGATGACGATGACGATGACGATGACGATGACGATGACGATGACGATGACGATGACGATGACGATGACGATGACGATGACGATGACGATGACGATGACGATGACGATGACGATGACGATGACGATGACGATGACGATGACGATGACGATGACGATGACGATGACGATGACGATGACGATGACGATGACGATGACGATGACGATGACGATGACGATGACGATGACGATGACGATGACGATGACGATGACGATGACGATGACGATGACGATGACGATGACGATGACGATGACGATGACGATGACGATGACGATGACACGATGACGATGACGATGACGATGACGATGACGATGACGATGACGATGACGATGACGATGACGATGACGATGACGATGACGATGACGATGACGATGACGATGACGATGACGATGACGATGACGATGACGATGACGATGACGATGACGATGACGATGACGATGACGATGACGATGACGATGACGATGACGATGACGATGACGATGACGATGACGATGACGATGACGATGACGATGACGATGACGATGACGATGACGATGACGATGACGATGACGATGACACGATGACGATGACGATGACGATGACGATGACGATGACGATGACGATGACGATGACACGATGACGATGACGATGACACGAATGACGATGACGATAAAGATGACGATGACGATGACGATGACGATGACGATGACGATGACGATGACGATGACGATGACGATGACGATGACGATGACACGATGACGATGACGATGACGATGACGATGACGGATGACGATGACGATGACGATGACACGATGACGATGACGATGACGATGACGATGACGATGACGATGACGATGACGATGACGATGACGATGACGATGACGATGACGATGACGATGACGATGACGATGACGATGACGATGACGATGACGATGACGATGACGATGACGATGACGATGACGATGACACGATGACGATGACGATGACGATGACGATGACGATGACGATGACGATGACGATGACGATGACGATGACGATGACGATGACGATGACGATGACGATGACACGATGACGATGACGATGACGATGACGATGACGATGACGATGACGATGACGATGACGATGACGATGACGATGACGATGACGATGACGATGACGATGACGATGACGATGACGATGACACGATGACGATGACGATGACGATGACGATGACGATGACGATGACGATGACGATGACGATGACGATGACGATGACGATGACGATGACGATGACGATGACGATGACGATGACGATGACGATGACGATGACGATGACGATGACGATGACGATGACGATGACGATGACGATGACGATGACGATGACGATGACGATGACGATGACGATGACGATGACGATGACGATGACGATGACGATGACGATGACGATGACGATGACGATGACGATGACGATGACGATGACGATGACGATGACGATGACGATGACGATGACGATGACGATGACGATGACGATGACGATGACGATGACGATGACGATGACGATGACGATGACGATGACGATGACGATGACGATGACGATGACGATGACGATGACGATGACGATGACGATGACGATGACGATGACGATGACGATGACGATGACGATGACGATGACGATGACGATGACGATGACGATGACGATGACGATGACGATGACGATGACGATGACGATGACGATGACGATGACGATGACGATGACGATGACGATGACGATGACGATGACGATGACGATGACGATGACGATGACGATGACGATGACGATGACGATGACGATGACGATGACGATGACGATGACGATGACGATGACGATGACGATGACGATGACGATGACGATGACGATGACGATGACGATGACGATGACGATGACGATGACGATGACGATGACGATGACGATGACGATGACGATGACGATGACGATGACGATGACGATGACGATGACGATGACGATGACGATGACGATGACGATGACGATGACGATGACGATGACGATGACACGATGACGATGACGATGACACGATGACGATGACGATACAGATGACGATGACGATGACGATGACGATGACGATGACGATGACGATGACACGATGACGATGACGATGACGATGACGATGACGATGACGATGACGATGACACGATGACGATGACGATGACGATGACGATGACGATGACGATGACGATGACGATGACGATGACGATGACGATGACGATGACGATGACGATGACGATGACGATGACGATGACGATGACGATGACGATGACGATGACGATGACGATGACGATGACGATGACGATGACGATGACGATGACGATGACGATGACGATGACGATGACGATGACGATGACGATGACGATGACGATGACGATGACGATGACGATGACGATGACGATGACGATGACGATGACGATGACGATGACGATGACGATGACGATGACGATGACGATGACGATGACGATGACGATGACGATGACGATGACGATGACGATGACGATGACGATGACGATGACGATGACGATGACGATGACGATGACGATGACGATGACGATGACGATGACGATGACGATGACGATGACGATGACGATGACGATGACGATGACGATGACGATGACGATGACGATGACGATGACGATGACGATGACGATGACGATGACGATGACGATGACGATGACGATGACGATGACGATGACGATGACGATGACGATGACGATGACGATGACGATGACGATGACGATGACGATGACGATGACGATGACGATGACGATGACGATGACGATGACGATGACGATGACGATGACGATGACGATGACGATGACGATGACGATGACGATGACGATGACGATGACGATGACGATGACGATGACGATGACGATGACGATGACGATGACGATGACGATGACGATGACGATGACGATGACGATGACGATGACGATGACGATGACGATGACGATGACGATGACACGATGACGATGACGATGACACGATGACGATGACGATGACGATGACGATGACGATGACGATGACGATGACGATGACGATGACGATGACGATGACGATGACGATGACGATGACGATGACGATGACGATGACGATGACGATGACGATGACGATGACGATGACACGATGACGATGACGATGACACGATGACGATGAAGATGACAGATACGATGACGATGACGATGACGATGACGATGACGATGACGATGACGATGACGATGACGATGACGATGACGATGACGATGACGATGACGATGACGATGACGATGACGATGACGATGACGATGACGATGACGATGACGATGACGATGACGATGACGAAGACGATGACGAGACGATGACGATGACGATGACGATGACGATGACGATGACGATGACGATGACGATGACGATGACGATGACGATGACGATGACGATGACGATGACGATGACGATGACGATGACGATGACGATGACGATGACGATGACGATGACGATGACGATGACGATGACGATGACGATGACGATGACGATGACGATGACGATGACGATGACGATGACGATGACGATGACGATGACGATGACGATGACGATGACGATGACGATGACGATGACGATGACGATGACGATGACGATGACGATGACGATGACGATGACGATGACGATGACGATGACGATGACGATGACGATGACGATGACGATGACGATGACGATGACGATGACGATGACGATGACGATGACGATGACGATGACGATGACGATGACGATGACGATGACGATGACGATGACGATGACGATGACGATGACGATGACGACGATGACGATGACGATGACGATGACGATGACGATGACGATGACGATGACGATGACGATGACGATGACGATGACGATGACGATGACGATGACGATGACGATGACGATGACGATGACGATGACGATGACGATGACGATGACGATGACGATGACGATGACGATGACGATGACGATGACGATGACGATGACGATGACGATGACGATGACGATGACGATGACGATGACGATGACGATGACGATGACGATGACGATGACGATGACGATGACGATGACGATGACGATGACGATGACGATGACGATGACGATGACGATGACGATGACGATGACGATGACGATGACGATGACGATGACGATGACGATGACGATGACGATGACGATGACGATGACGATGACGATGACGATGACGATGACGATGACGATGGACGATGACGATGACGATGACGATGACGATGACGATGACGATGACGATGACGATGACGATGACGATGACGATGACGATGACGATGACGATGACGATGACGATGACGATGACGATGACGATGACGATGACGATGACGATGACGATGACGATGACGATGACGATGACGATGACGATGACGATGACGATGACGATGACGATGACGATGACGATGACGATGACGATGACGATGACGATGACGATGACGATGACGATGACGATGACGATGACGATGACGATGACGATGACGATGACGATGACGATGACGATGACGATGACGATGACGATGACGATGACGATGACGATGACGATGACGATGACGATGACGATGACGATGACGATGACGATGACGATGACGATGACGATGACGATGACGATGACGATGACGATGACGATGACGATGACGATGACGATGACGATGACGATGACGATGACGATGACGATGACGATGACGATGACGATGACGATGACGATGACGATGACGATGACGATGACGATGACGATGACGATGACGATGACGATGACGATGACGATGACGATGACGATGACGATGACGATGACGATGACGATGACGATGACGATGACGATGACGATGACGATGACGATGACGATGACGATGACGATGACGATGACGATGACGATGACGATGACGATGACGATGACGATGACGATGACGATGACGATGACGATGACGATGACGATGACGATGACGATGACGATGACGATGACGATGACGATGACGATGACGATGACGATGACGATGACGATGACGATGACGATGACGATGACGATGACGATGACGATGACGATGACGATGACGATGACGATGACGATGACGATGACGATGACGATGACGATGACGATGACGATGACGATGACGATGACGATGACGATGACGATGACGATGACGATGACGATGACGATGACGATGACGATGACGATGACGATGACGATGACGATGACGATGACGATGACGATGACGATGACGATGACGATGACGATGACGATGACGATGACGATGACGATGACGATGACGATGACGATGACGATGACGATGACGATGACGATGACGATGACGATGACGATGACGATGACGATGACGATGACGATGACGATGACGATGACGATGACGATGACGATGACGATGACGATGACGATGACGATGACGATGACGATGACGATGACGATGACGATGACGATGACGATGACGATGACGATGACGATGACGATGACGATGACGATGACGATGACGATGACGATGACGATGACGATGACGATGACGATGACGATGACGATGACGATGACGATGACGATGACGATGACGAGATGACGATGACGATGACCGATGACGATGACGATGACGATGACGATGACGATGACGATGACGATGACGATGACGATGACGATGACGATGACGATGACGATGACGATGACGATGACGATGACGATGACGATGACGATGACGATGACGATGACGATGACGATGACGATGACGATGACGATGACGATGACGATGACGATGACGATGACGATGACGATGACGATGACGATGACGATGACGATGACGATGACGATGACGATGACGATGACGATGACGATGACGATGACGATGACGATGACGATGACGATGACGATGACGATGACGATGACGATGACGATGACGATGACGATGACGATGACGATGACGATGACGATGACGATGACGATGACGATGACGATGACGATGACGATGACGATGACGATGACGATGACGATGACGATGACGATGACGATGACGATGACGATGACGATGACGATGACGATGACGATGACGATGACGATGACGATGACGATGACGATGACGATGACGATGACGATGACGATGACGATGACGATGACGATGACGATGACGATGACGATGACGATGACGATGACGATGACGATGACGATGACGATGACGATGACGATGACGATGACGATGACGAGACGATGACGATGACGATGACGATGACGATGACGATGACGATGACGATGACGATGACGATGACGATGACGATGACGATGACGATGACGATGACGATGACGATGACGATGACGATGACGATGACGATGACGATGACGATGACGATGACGATGACGATGACGATGACGATGACGATGACGATGACGATGACGATGACGATGACGATGACGATGACGATGACGATGACGATGACGATGACGATGACGATGACGATGACGATGACGATGACGATGACGATGACGATGACGATGACGATGACGATGACGATGACGATGACGATGACGATGACGATGACGATGACGATGACGATGACGATGACGATGACGATGACGATGACGATGACGATGACGATGACGATGACGATGACGATGACGATGACGATGACGATGACGATGACGATGACGATGACGATGACGATGACGTGACGATGACGATGACGATGACGATGACGATGACGATGACGATGACGATGACGATGACGATGACGATGACGATGACGATGACGATGACGATGACGATGACGATGACGATGACGATGACGATGACGATGACGATGACGATGACGATGACGATGACGATGACGATGACGATGACGATGACGATGACGATGACGATGACGATGACGATGACGATGACGATGACGATGACGATGACGATGACGATGACGATGACGATGACGATGACGATGACGATGACGATGACGATGACGATGACGATGACGATGACGATGACGATGACGATGACGATGACGATGACGATGACGATGACGATGACGATGACGATGACGATGACGATGACGATGACGATGACGATGACGATGACGATGACGATGACGATGACGATGACGATGACGATGACGATGACGATGACGATGACGATGACGATGACGATGACGATGACGATGACGATGACGATGACGATGACGATGACGATGACGATGACGATGACGATGACGATGACGATGACGATGACGATGACGATGACGATGACGATGACGATGACGATGACGATGACGATGACGATGACGATGACGATGACGATGACGATGACGATGACGATGACGATGACGATGACGATGACGATGACGATGACGATGACGATAAGACGATGACGATGACGATGACGATGACGATGACGATGACGATGACGATGACGATGACGATGACGATGACGATGACGATGACGATGACGATGACGATGACGATGACGATGACGATGACGATGACGATGACGATGACGATGACGATGACGATGACGATGACGATGACGATGACGATGACGATGACGATGACGATGACGATGACGATGACGATGACGATGACGATGACGATGACGATGACGATGACGATGACGATGACGATGACGATGACGATGACGATGACGATGACGATGACGATGACGATGACGATGACGATGACGATGACGATGACGATGACGATGACGATGACGATGACGATGACGATGACGATGACGATGACGATGACGATGACGATGACGATGACCGATGACGATGACGATGACGATGACGATGACGATGACGATGACGATGACGATGACACGATGACGATGACGATGACCGATGACGATGACGATGACGATGACGATGACGATGACGATGACGATGACGATGACACGATGACGATGACGATGACGATGACGATGACGATGACGATGACGATGACGATGACGATGACGGAGACGATGACGATGACGATGACGATGACGATGACGATGACGATGACGATGACGATGACGATGACGATGACGATGACGATGACGATGACGATGACGATGACGATGACGATGACGATGACGATGACGATGACGATGACGATGACGATGACGATGACGATGACGATGACGATGACGATGACGATGACGATGACGATGACGATGACGATGACGATGACGATGACGATGACGATGACGATGACGATGACGATGACGATGACGATGACGATGACGATGACGATGACGATGACGATGACGATGACGATGACGATGACGATGACGATGACGATGACGATGACGATGACGATGACGATGACGATGACGATGACGATGACGATGACGATGACGATGACGATGACGATGACGATGACGATGACGATGACGATGACGATGACGATGACGATGACGATGACGATGACGATGACGATGACGATGACGATGACGATGACGATGACGATGACGATGACGATGACGATGACGATGACGATGACGATGACGATGACGATGACGATGACGATGACGATGACGATGACGATGACGATGACGATGACGATGACGATGACGATGACGATGACGATGACGATGACGATGACGATGACGATGACGATGACGATGACGATGACGATGACGATGACGATGACGATGACGATGACGATGACGATGACGATGACGATGACGATGACGATGACGATGACGATGACGATGACGATGACGATGACGATGACGATGACGATGACGATGACGATGACGATGACGAGACGATGACGATGACGATGACGATGACGATGACGATGACGAGACGATGACGATGACGATGACGATGACGATGACGATGACGATGACGATGACGATGACGATGACTTGACGATGACGATGACGATGACGATGACGATGACGATGACGATGACGATGACGATGACGATGACGATGACGATGACGATGACGATGACGATGACGATGACGATGACGATGACGATGACGATGACGATGACGATGACGATGACGATGACGATGACGATGACGATGACGATGACGATGACGATGACGATGACGATGACGATGACGATGACGATGACGATGACGATGACGATGACGATGACGATGACGATGACGATGACGATGACGATGACGATGACGATGACGATGACGATGACGATGACGATGACGATGACGATGACGATGACGATGACGATGACGATGACGATGACGATGACGATGACGATGACGATGACGATGACGATGACGATGACGATGACGATGACGATGACGATGACGATGACGATGACGATGACACGATGACGATGACGATGACGATGACGATGACGATGACGATGACGATGACGATGACGATGACGATGACGATGACGATGACGATGACGATGACGATGACGATGACGATGACGATGACGATGACGATGACGATGACGATGACGATGACGATGACGATGACGATGACGATGACGATGACGATGACGATGACACGATGACACGATGACGATGACGATGACGATGACGATGACGATGACGATGACGATGACGATGACGATGACGATGACGATGACGATGACGATGACGATGACGATGACGATGACGATGACGATGACGATGACGATGACGATGACGATGACGATGACGATGACGATGACGATGACGATGACGATGACGATGACGATGACGATGACGATGACGATGACGATGACGATGACGATGACGATGACGATGACGATGACGATGACGATGACGATGACGATGACGATGACGATGACGATGACGATGACGATGACGATGACGATGACGATGACGATGACGATGACGATGACGATGACGATGACGATGACGATGACGATGACGATGACGATGACGATGACGATGACGATGACGATGACGATGACGATGACGATGACGATGACGATGACGATGACGATGACGATGACGATGACGATGACGATGACGATGACACGATGACGATGACGATGACGATGACGATGACGATGACGATGACGATGACGATGACGATGACGATGACGATGACGATGACGATGACACGATGACGATGACGATGACGATGACGATGACGATGACGATGACGATGACGATGACGATGACGATGACGATGACGATGACGATGACGATGACGATGACGATGACGATGACGATGACGATGACGATGACGATGACGATGACGATGACGATGACGATGACGATGACGATGACGATGACGATGACGATGACGATGACGATGACGATGACGATGACGATGACGATGACGATGACGATGACGATGACGATGACGATGACGATGACGATGACGATGACGATGACGATGACGATGACGATGACGATGACGATGACGATGACGATGACGATGACGATGACGATGACGATGACGATGACGATGACGATGACGATGACGATGACGATGACGATGACGATGACGATGACGATGACGATGACGATGACGATGACGATGACGATGACGATGACGATGACGATGACGATGACGATGACGATGACGATGACGATGACGATGACGATGACGATGACGATGACGATGACGATGACGATGACGATGACGATGACGATGACGATGACGATGACGATGACGATGACGATGACGATGCACGATGACGATGACGATGACGATGACGATGACGATGACGATGACGATGACG
This sequence comes from Plagiodera versicolora, assembly GCA_037013635.1. Lineage (NCBI taxonomy): Eukaryota > Metazoa > Arthropoda > Insecta > Coleoptera > Chrysomelidae > Plagiodera > Plagiodera versicolora. The sequence goes on along the minus strand of CM072991.1, from coordinate 181,901 downwards.
ATGACGATGACGATGACGATGACGATGACGATGACGATGACGATGACGATGACGATGACGATGACGATGACGATGACGATGACGATGACACGATGACGATGACGATGACGATGACGATGACGATGACGATGACGATGACGATGACGATGACGATGACGATGACGATGACGATGACGATGACGATGACGATGACGATGACGATGACGATGACGATGACGATGACGATGACGATGACGATGACGATGACGATGACGATGACGATGACGATGACGATGACGATGACGATGACGATGACGATGACACGATGACACGATGACGATGACGATGACGATGACGATGACGATGACGATGACGATGACGATGACGATGACGATGACGATGACGATGACGATGACGATGACGATGACGATGACGATGACGATGACGATGACGATGACGATGACGATGACGATGACGATGACGATGACGATGACGATGACGATGACGATGACGATGACGATGACACGATGACGATGACGATGACGATGACGATGACGATGACGATGACGATGACGATGACGATGACGAAGACACGATGACGATGACGATGACGATGACGATGACGATGACGATGACGATGACGATGACGATGACGATGACGATGACGATGACGATGACGATGACGATGACGATGACGATGACACGATGACGATGACGATGACGATGACGATGACGATGACGATGACGATGACGATGACGATGACGATGACGATGACGATGACGATGACGATGACGATGACGATGACGATGACGATGACGATGACGATGACGATGACGATGACGATGACGATGACGATGACGATGACGATGACGATGACGATGACGATGACACGATGACGATGACGATGACGATGACGATGACGATGACGATGACGATGACGATGACGATGACGATGACGATGACGATGACGATGACGATGACGATGACGATGACGATGACGATGACGATGACGATGACGATGACGATGACGATGACGATGACGATGACGATGACGATGACGATGACGATGACGATGACGATGACGATGACGATGACGATGACGATGACGATGACGATGACGATGACGATGACGATGACGATGACGATGACGATGACGATGACGATGACGATGACGATGACGATGACGATGACGATGACGATGACGATGACGATGACGATGACGATGACGATGACGATGACGATGACGATGACGATGACGATGACGATGACGATGACGATGACGATGACGATGACGATGACGATGACGATGACGATGACGATGACGATGACGATGACGATGACGATGACGATGACGATGACGATGACGATGACGATGACGATGACGATGACGATGACGATGACGATGACGATGACGATGACGATGACGATGACGATGACGATGACGATGACGATGACGATGACGATGACGATGACACGATGACGATGACGATGACGATGACGATGACGATGACGATGACGATGACGATGACGATGACGATGACGATGACGATGACGATGACGATGACGATGACGATGACGATGACGATGACGATGACGATGACGATGACGATGACGATGACGATGACGATGACGATGACGATGACGATGACGATGACGATGACGATGACGATGACGATGACGATGACGATGACGATGACGATGACGATGACGATGACGATGACGATGACGATGACGATGACGATGACGATGACGATGACGATGACGATGACGATGACGATGAAGATGACGATGACGATGACGATGACGATGACGATGACGATGACGATGACGATGACGATGACGATGACGATGACGATGACGATGACGATGACGATGACGATGACGATGACGATGACGATGACGATGACGATGACGATGACGATGACGATGACGATGACGATGACGATGACGATGACGATGACGATGACGATGACGATGACGATGACGATGACGATGACGATGACGATGACGATGACGATGACGATGACGATGACGATGACGATGACGATGACGATGACACGATGACGATGACGATGACGATGACGATGACGATGACGATGACGATGACGATGACGATGACGATGACGATGACGATGACGATGACGATGACGATGACGATGACGATGACGATGACGATGACGATGACGATGACGATGACGATGACGATGACGATGACGATGACGATGACGATGACGATGACGATGACGATGACGATGACGATGACGATGACGATGACGATGACGATGACGATGACGATGACGATGACGATGACGATGACGATGACGATGACGATGACGATGACGATGACGATGACGATGACGATGACGATGACGATGACGATGACGATGACGATGACGATGACGATGACGATGACGATGACGATGACGATGACGATGACGATGACGATGACGATGACGATGACGATGACGATGACGATGACGATGACGATGACGATGACGATGACGATGACGATGACGATGACGATGACGATGACGATGACGATGACGATGACGATGACGATGACGATGACGATGACGATGACGATGACGATGACGATGACGATGACGATGACGATGACGATGACGATGACGATGACGATGACGATGACGATGACGATGACGATGACGATGACGATGACGATGACGATGACGATGACGATGACGATGACGATGACGATGACGATGACGATGACGATGACGATGACGATGACGATGACGATGACGATGACGATGACGATGACGATGACGATGACGATGACGATGACGATGACGATGACGATGACGATGACGATGACGATGACGATGACGATGACGATGACGATGACGATGACGATGACGATGACGATGACGATGACGATGACGATGACGATGACGATGACGATGACGATGACGATGACGATGACGATGACGATGACGATGACGATGACGATGACGATGACGATGACGATGACGATGACGATGACGATGACGATGACGATGACGATGACGATGACGATGACGATGACGATGACGATGACGATGACGATGACGATGACGATGACGATGACGATGACGATGACGATGACGATGACGATGACGATGACGATGACGATGACGATGACGATGACGATGACGATGACGATGACGATGACGATGACGATGACGATGACGATGACGATGACGATGACGATGACGATGACGATGACGATGACGATGACGATGACGATGACGATGACGATGACGATGACGATGACGATGACGATGACGATGACGATGACGATGACGATGACGATGACGATGACGATGACGATGACGATGACGATGACGATGACGATGACGATGACGATGACGATGACGATGACGATGACGATGACGATGACCACGATGACGATGACGATGACGATGACGATGACGATGACGATGACGATGACGATGACGATGACGATGACGATGACGATGACGATGACGATGACGATGACGATGACGATGACGATGACGATGACGATGACGATGACGATGACGATGACGATGACGATGACGATGACGATGACGATGACGATGACGATGACGATGACGATGACGATGACGATGACGATGACGATGACGATGACGATGACGATGACGATGACGATGACGATGACGATGACACGATGACGATGACGATGACGATGACGATGACGATGACACGATGACGATGACGATGACACGATGACGATGACGATAAAGATGACGATGACGATAAAGATGACGATGACGATGACGATGACGATGACGATGACACGATGACGATGACGATGACGATGACACGATGACGATGACGATAAAGATGACGATGACGATGACGATGACGATGACGATGACGATGACGATGACGATGACGATGACGATGACGATGACGATGACGATGACGATGACGATGACGATGACGATGACGATGACGATGACGATGACGATGACGATGACGATGACGATGACGATGACGATGACGATGACACGATGACGATGACGATGACGATGACGATGACGATGACGATGACGATGACGATGACGATGACGATGACGATGACGATGACGATGACGATGACGATGACGATGACGATGACGATGACGATGACGATGACGATGACGATGACGATGACGATGACGATGACGATGACGATGACACGATGACGATGACGATGACGATGACGATGACGATGACGATGACGATGACGATGACGATGACGATGACGATGACGATGACGATGACGATGACGATGACGATGACGATGACGATGACGATGACGATGACGATGACGATGACGATGACGATGACGATGACGATGACGATGACGATGACGATGACGATGACGATGACGATGACGATGACGATGACGATGACGATGACGATGACGATGACGATGACGATGACGATGACGATGACGATGACGATGACGATGACGATGACGATGACGATGACGATGACGATGACGATGACGATGACGATGACGATGACGATGACGATGACGATGACGATGACGATGACGATGACGATGACGATGACGATGACGATGACGATGACGATGACGATGACGATGACGATGACGATGACGATGACGATGACGATGACGATGACGATGACGATGACGATGACGATGACACGATGACGATGACGATGACGATGACGATGACGATGACGATGACGATGACGATGACGATGACGATGACGATGACGATGACGATGACGATGACGATGACGATGACGATGACGATGACGATGACGATGACGATGACGATGACGATGACGATGACGATGACGATGACGATGACGATGACGATGACGATGACGATGACGATGACGATGACGATGACGATGACGATGACGATGACGATGACGATGACGATGACGATGACGATGACGATGACGATGACGATGACGATGACGATGACGATGACGATGACGATGACGATGACGATGACGATGACGATGACGATGACGATGACGATGACGATGACGATGACGATGACGATGACGATGACGATGACGATGACGATGACGATGACGATGACGATGACGATGACGATGACGATGACGATGACGATGACGATGACGATGACGATGACGATGACGATGACGATGACGATGACGATGACGATGACGATGACGATGACGATGACGATGACGATGACGATGACGATGACGATGACGATGACGATGACGATGACGATGACGATGACGATGACGATGACGATGACGATGACGATGACGATGACGATGACGATGACGATGACGATGACGATGACGATGACGATGACGATGACGATGACGATGACGATGACGATGACGATGACGATGACGATGACGATGACGATGACGATGACGATGACGATGACGATGACGATGACGATGACGATGACGATGACGATGACGATGACGATGACGATGACGATGACGATGACGATGACGATGACGATGACGATGACGATGACGATGACGATGACGATGACGATGACGATGACGATGACGATGACGATGACGATGACGATGACGATGACGATGACGATGACGATGACGATGACGATCATGACGATGACGATGACGATGACGATGACGATGACGATGACGATGACGATGACGATGACGATGACGATGACGATGACGATGACGATGACGATGACGATGACGATGACGATGACGATGACGATGACGATGACGATGACGATGACGATGACGATGACGATGACGATGACGATGACGATGACGATGACGATGACGATGACGATGACGATGACGATGACGATGACGATGACGATGACGATGACGATGACGATGACGATGACGATGACGATGACGATGACGATGACGATGACGATGACGATGACGATGACGATGACGATGACGATGACGATGACGATGACGATGACGATGACGATGACGATGACGATGACGATGACGATGACGATGACGATGACGATGACGATGACGATGACGATGACGATGACGATGACATGACGATGACGATGACGATGACGATGACGATGACGATGACGATGACGATGACGATGACGATGACGATGACGATGACGATGACGATGACGATGACGATGACGATGACGATGACGATGACGATGACGATGACGATGACGATGACGATGACGATGACGATGACGATGACGATGACGATGACGATGACGATGACGATGACGATGACGATGACGATGACGATGACGATGACGATGACGATGACGATGACGATGACGATGACGATGACGATGACGATGACGATGACGATGACGATGACACGATGACGATGACGATGACGATGACGATGACGATGACGATGACACGATGACGATGACGATGACACGATGACGATGACGATAAGATGACGATGACGATAAAGATGACGATGACGATGACGATGACGATGACGATGACGATGACACGATGACGATGACGATGACGATGACCGATGACGATGACGATAAAGATGACGATGACGATGACGATGACGATGGACGATGACGATGACGATGACGATGACGATGACGATGACGATGACGATGACGATGACGATGACGATGACGATGACGATGACGATGACGATGACGATGACGATGACGATGCACGATGACGATGACGATGACGATGACGATGACGATGACGATGACGATGACGATGACGATGACGATGACGATGACGATGACGATGACGATGACGATGACGATGACGATGACGATGACGATGACGATGACGATGACGATGACGATGACGATGACGATGACGATGACGATGACGATGACGATGACGATGACGATGACGATGACGATGACGATGACGATGACGATGACGATGACGATGACGATGACGATGACGATGACGATGACGATGACGATGACGATGACGATGACGATGACGATGACGATGACGATGACGATGACGATGACGATGACGATGACGATGACGATGACGATGACGATGACGATGACGATGACGATGACGATGACGATGACGATGACGATGACGATGACGATGACGATGACGATGACGATGACGATGACGATGACGATGACGATGACGATGACGATGACGATGACGATGACGATGACGATGACGATGACGATGACGATGACGATGACGATGACGATGACGATGACGATGACGATGACGATGACGATGACGATGACGATGACGATGACGATGACGATGACGATGACGATGACGATGACGATGACGATGACGATGACGATGACGATGACGATGACGATGACGATGACGATGACGATGACGATGACGATGACGATGACGATGACGATGACGATGACGATGACGATGACGATGACGATGACGATGACGATGACGATGACGATGACGATGACGATGACGATGACGATGGACGATGACGATGACGATGACGATGACGATGACGATGACGATGACGATGACGATGACGATGACGATGACGATGACGATGACGATGACGATGACGATGACGATGACGATGACGATGACGATGACGATGACGATGACGATGACGATGACGATGACGATGACGATGACGATGACGATGACGATGACGATGACGATGACGATGACGATGACGATGACGATGACGATGACGATGACGATGACGATGACGATGACGATGACGATGACGATGACGATGACGATGACGATGACGATGACGATGACGATGACGATGACGATGACGATGACGATGACGATGACGATGACGATGACGATGACGATGACGATGACGATGACGATGACGATGACGATGACGATGACGATGACGATGACGATGACGATGACGATGACGATGACGATGACGATGACGATGACGATGACGATGACGATGACGATGACGATGACGATGACGATGACGATGACGATGACGATGACGATGACGATGACGATGACGATGACGATGACGATGACGATGACGATGACGATGACGATGACGATGACGATGACGATGACGATGACGATGACGATGACGATGACGATGACGATGACGATGACGATGACGATGACGATGACGATGACGATGACGATGACGATGACGATGACGATGACGATGACGATGACACGATGACGATGACGATGACGATGACGATGACGATGACGATGACGATGACGATGACGATGACGATGACGATGACGATGACGATGACGATGACGATGACGATGACGATGACGATGACGATGACGATGACGATGACGATGACGATGACGATGACGATGACGATGACGATGACGATGACGATGACGATGACGATGACGATGACGATGACGATGACGATGACGATGACGATGACGATGACGATGACGATGACGATGACGATGACGATGACGATGACGATGACGATGACGATGACGATGACGATGACGATGACGATGACGATGACGATGACGATGACGATGACGATGACGATGACGATGACGATGACGATGACGATGACGATGACGATGACGATGACGATGACGATGACGATGACGATGACGATGACGATGACGATGACGATGACGATGACGATGACGATGACGATGACGATGACGATGACGATGACGATGACGATGACGATGACGATGACGATGACGATGACGATGACGATGACGATGACGATGACGATGACGATGACGATGACGATGACGATGACGATGACGATGACGATGACGATGACGATGACGATGACGATGACGATGACGATGACGATGACGATGACGATGACGATGACGATGACGATGACGATGACGATGACGATGACGATGACGATGACGATGACGATGACGATGACGATGACGATGACGATGACGATGACGATGACGATGACGATGACGATGACGATGACGATGACGATGACGATGACGATGACGATGACGATGACGATGACGATGACGATGACGATGACGATGACGATGACGATGACGATGACGATGACGATGACGATGACGATGACGATGACGATGACGATGACGATGACGATGACGATGACGATGACGATGACGATGACGATGACGATGACGATGACGATGACGATGACGATGACGATGACGATGACGATGACGATGACGATGACGATGACGATGACGATGACGATGACGATGAAGATGACGATGACGATGACGATGACGATGACGATGACGATGACGATGACGATGACGATGACGATGACGATGACGATGACGATGACGATGACGATGACGATGACGATGACGATGACGATGACGATGACGATGACGATGACGATGACGATGACGATGACGATGACGATGACGATGACGATGACGATGACGATGACGATGACGATGACGATGACGATGACGATGACGATGACGATGACGATGACGATGACGATGACGATGACGATGACGATGACGATGACGATGACGATGACGATGACACGATGACGATGACGATGACGATGACGATGACGATGACGATGACGATGACGATGACGATGACGATGACGATGACGATGACGATGACGATGACGATGACGATGACGATGACGATGACGATGACGATGACGATGACGATGACGATGACGATGACGATGACGATGACGATGACGATGACGATGACGATGACGATGACGATGACGATGACGATGACGATGACGATGACGATGACGATGACGATGACGATGACGATGACGATGACGATGACGATGACGATGACAGACGATGACGATGACGATGACGATGACGATGACGATGACACGATGACGATGACGATGACGATGACGATGACGATGACGATGACGATGACGATGACACGATGACGATGACGATGACACGATGACGATGACGATGACGATGACGATGACGATGACGATGACGATGACGATGACGATGACGATGACGATGACGATGACGATGACGATGACGATGACGATGACGATGACGATGACGATGACGATGACGATGACGATGACGATGACGATGACGATGACGATGACGATGACGATGACGATGACGATGACGATGACGATGACGATGACGATGACGATGACGATGGCAGAAAGCGTTACAAAATGTGAAAACCCAAGTCAAAACGAGAAAAATGATAGCGATAAGGGAAAAAAGTACGTGAATTCAGAGGATACAGAAACGGAAAATGAAATAGTCTTTGGAAGCCAAGGCGAAGAAACGAGCGATGGCTTTAGATTCCAAAAACAGAGGAAGAAATACTCAAATTCAAATAGAAGACTAGGAACTGCAGAAGTAAATGGAGAAGAATTAGAAAATGGATTTGCAGGAGCGGACCGGAAAGTTTGGCTCTACATCTACAGGGTGAAAACACACGTTTCTGCTGAAATGATAAGGAGCTACATAGTGAACAAAGATACTTTCAAAAATGTAACAATAGGAGTCCAAGAACTACCCTCAGAACCAGGAAGACTGAAGAGATTTGTCGTAACAGCACCTCTGAATCGTAAAGATGAGATGTACAACCCCAGTTTTTGGCCTAGCAAGGTTGGAATCAAAAGATTTGATTTCAAAATTCACGGAGAATTTTTGAAATCCTCAAATTTTTACTAGCTCAACAAAGAGTGAACACAACTAAAAGACAAATAAGTACTGTCAAATTACTCCATCTTAACATACAAAGTCTAAAAAATAAAGTTTTACCGATACAGGTTCTTTTGGATGAGGTATCGCCGAGAGTTTTCTGTGTTACAGAACATTGGTGTCAAAGAGATGAATTAGAGAAAATCAGCCTAGGTACCCTAAAATTAGTAGCCAATTCCTCCCGAAGTACATCTCGCGGAGGAGGCACAGCCATATATGCATCATCTGAAATAGAAGTTGTCTCGGTGGAAATACCAGTGACCCAATCTGAAAAACATTTTGAATTCTCATGCTGTAAAACTACTCTGAACAAAAAAACATGCTTTATAGTATGCTCATACAGATCTCCATCAGGAGATCTCGACTACTACATAGACAGTATGGGCCAAGTTTTAGAATTTATTGCAAATCGCTCTAGATATATCATAGTGTGTGGTGATTTTAATGTAGATTTCACGAAAAATGATAATGACCCATTGTCTGTGTCGCAATTGTTTCTACAATATGGTTTAACCCCTAGAGTAAACTCTCCTACTAGAATAAGTAAGAATTCATCAACTATGATAGATAATATTTTCACAAATATACCTTTAAATATATCAGAGTGCATAGTTTATAAAAGTACAATATCTGATCATTTTGGCCAAATATTGAATATACTGGTCGATATCGAATTGAAAAGGCAAACTCATTGTAAAAAGCGAATCTTCTCTGATGCAAACATATCAAGATTCATTACAGCACTGTCTACTGAAACTTGGGAAGGGGTTTATGAGGTAAGCAGTTCAAATAGTAAATACAATAACTTTCAAAACACTTTTTATCACCACTTTGATCTAGCTTTCCCTCTGTCCACTTGCAAACGAAATTTGACCAAGGATAATTGGATAAACTCTGAGATAAAACAATATTCAACCTATGTTCGCGATCTCTACCATCTTTATATTGAAACAAAGAGCGAATTAATATACATTAAATATAAACAAGAAAAGGGTGCATATAGAAAATTTCTTTCAGATTACAAAACATCTATAAATGATAATCGTATAACAAATTCCAAGAATAAATCGAAAACAATGTGGAACATTCTGAAAAATATAAATAAAGCTAAAGTAACAAATAATAGCTGTATCACAATCAAAACGGAAAACAACGCGGTGATATCAGACCCAAAAGAGGTTGCCACGATATTTAACAACCATTTTACAATTCAAACATGCAGTAAGAACTCAGGTAGTACAGGGTTAGCAAAGAATAAAGCCACAATATTTTTAGAACCGACTAATCATACAGAAATATTCAATATTTTGAATGACCTACAACCAAAATTTGCTAGTGGACTTGATTCCATTCCCCCATTAATTCTAAAAAAAGCTGTGAGATACATTTGTGATCCACTGGTGGATGCAATAAATGAAAGTCTGGTATCTGGTGTCTTCCCAGATGAGTTGAAAATAGCACGAGTAATACCTATCCACAAAAAAGGATCGAAAGCAGATTTAAATAACTATAGACCGATATCCATTCTACCTTCGCTTTCGAAGGTCTTTGAGAGAGTAATCTACAAGCGATTGCTAACATTCCTGAAACTAAATAAGATACTTGCTCCACAACAATACGGATTTAGACAAGGGATGTCAACTGAACTTGCAATTCATAATGCGATAACAGAAATTATGAATAATATTGATGAAAATAAAAGGGTGGGAAGCTTGTATTTTGATCTATCAAGGGCCTTTGACATGGTCAGTCATACTATTTTACTAGATAAACTAGAAGAATATGGAATCAGAGGCAATGCCCACGACCTCATAAAATCATATTTGTCTGGGAGATACCAGGTCGTAGACATTTATCAGAATGACCAACAAACTTATTCTGATAGAAATCTCATTACTCAAGGAGTTCCACAGGGGTCTATCCTGGGCCCAATATTGTTTCTGATATATGTCAATGACCTTCCACGGTCACTTGGTGCGGGTCTAGTCTGTCAATTCGCAGATGATACGTCGGTGACAGTGTCTGGGTCTGATTCAAAGGTTCTCTCCGGAGGGTTATCTGGGGTAGCGGAAAAAATGTTCAGGTGGTGTGCTGAGAACGAATTAAAATTGAACACAAACAAAACAGGACTAATCCATTTCAAAACTTCCCAAAATAGACAGGAATCCATTTATGTCAAATTGGATCATAAATCTATTCCAGAAATAAACGATTTCAAATTTTTGGGGGTCACAGTTGATAGCAGCATCAGATGGGACACACACGTGAATAAACTGAACTCAAGGCTCTGTTCTGCAGCAGGAGTAATTCGAGCAACAAGGGACCAAGTCTCGTTGAACTGCATAAAGGTATATTACTATGCACATGTTCAATCTATTATTCAATATGGCATCATATTTTGGGGTTCATCCATTATGGCGAACAAAATATTCAAAACTCAAAAGCATATAATTCGCTCTATGTTAAAATTACCTTATGGGTCAACATGTAGACCATACTTCAAAGAACTTGCCATATTAACCGCTCCTTCCTTATACTTTCTTCAATTAGTAACTTTTGCAAAAAAACACTACCACATCTTTACAAGGAATTGTGATCATTATTCCAATCAAATGGCAATAAATACTAGAGGAAGAACCGACCTAAGTATACCAAAACACACAACATCATTCTATGAGAAGGGACCCCACTATAAAGCCATTAAGGCATATCAGTCACTCCCAACTGAAATAAGAAATACCCAGTATTTGAAAAAATTCAGAATCCTAACAATAGAGTATCTGAAAGAAAAAAATTATTACAGTTTCAACAGTTGGTGATGAGTCTTGATGTGGTTGTCTCATACACTTTTAAATTACAATAATTTTTATTAGAATGTCTTTATGCGTATTGTAACCTTGTCTCTCAACCTGTCGTTTTGTATATTTTTATTTACTCAATGAGTTGTATCGTAACCTTGTCACTGTACATATCTTTTAATGCATTGTTTTATAACCTCTGACGTGCTATGTCCCCAGTTGATTTTATGGCAATAAAGAATATTATTATTATTATTATTATTATTATGACGATGACGATGACGATGACGATGACGATGACGATGACGATGACGATGACGATGACGATGACGATGACGATGACGATGACGATGACGATGACGATGACGATGACGATGACGATGACGATGACGATGACGATGACGATGACGATGACGATGACGATGACGATGACGATGACGATGACGATGACGATGACGATGACGATGACGATGACGATGACGATGACGATGACGATGACGATGACGATGACGATGACGATGACGATGACGATGACGATGACGATGACGATGACGATGACGATGACGATGACGATGACGATGACGATGACGATGACGATGACGATGACGATGACGATGACGATGACGATGACGATGACGATGACGATGACGATGACGATGACGATGACGATGACGATGACGATGACGATGACGATGACGATGACGATGACGATGACGATGACGATGACGATGACGATGACGATGACGATGACGATGACGATGACGATGACGATGACGATGACGATGACGATGACGATGACGATGACGATGACGATGACGATGACGATGACGATGACGATGACGATGACGATGACGATGACGATGACGATGACGATGACGATGACGATGACGATGACGATGACGATGACGATGACGATGACGATGACGATGACGATGACGATGACGATGACGATGACGATGACGATGACGATGACGATGACGATGACGATGACGATGACGATGACGATGACGATGACGATGACGATGACGATGACGATGACGATGACGATGACGATGACGATGACGATGACGATGACGATGACGATGACGATGACGATGACGATGACGATGACGATGACGATGACGATGACGATGACGATGACGATGACGATGACGATGACGATGACGATGACGATGACGATGACGATGACGATGACGATGACGATGACGATGACGATGACGATGACGATGACGATGACGATGACGATGACGATGACGATGACGATGACGATGACGATGACGATGACGATGACGATGACGATGACGATGACGATGACGATGACGATGACGATGACGATGACGATGACGATGACGATGACGATGACGATGACGATGACGATGACGATGACGATGACGATGACGATGACGATGACGATGACGATGACGATGACGATGACGATGACGATGACGATGACGATGACGATGACGATGACGATGACGATGACGATGACGATGACGATGACGATGACGATGACGATGACGATGACGATGACGATGACGATGACGATGACGATGACGATGACGATGACGATGACGATGACGATGACGATGACGATGACGATGACGATGACGATGACGATGACGATGACGATGACGATGACGATGACGATGACGATGACGATGACGATGACGATGACGATGACGATGACGATGACGATGACGATGACGATGACGATGACGATGACGATGACGATGACGATGACGATGACGATGACGATGACGATGACGATGACGATGACGATGACGATGACGATGACGATGACGATGACGATGACGATGACGATGACGATGACGATGACGATGACGATGACGATGACGATGACGATGACGATGACGATGACGATGACGATGACGATGACGATGACGATGACGATGACGATGACGATGACGATGACGATGACGATGACGATGACGATGACGATGACGATGACGATGACGATGACGATGACGATGACGATGACGATGACGATGACGATGACGATGACGATGACGATGACGATGACGATGACGATGACGATGACGATGACGATGACGATGACGATGACGATGACGATGACGATGACGATGACGATGACGATGACGATGACGATGACGATGACGATGACGATGACGATGACGATGACGATGACGATGACGATGACGATGACGATGACGATGACGATGACGATGACGATGACGATGACGATGACGATGACGATGACGATGACGATGACGATGACGATGACGATGACGATGACGATGACGATGACGATGACGATGACGATGACGATGACGATGACGATGACGATGACGATGACGATGACGATGACGATGACGATGACGATGACGATGACGATGACGATGACGATGACGATGACGATGACGATGACGATGACGATGACGATGACGATGACGATGACGATGACGATGACGATGACGATGACGATGACGATGACGATGACGATGACGATGACGATGACGATGACGATGACGATGACGATGACGGTGACGATGACGATGACGATGACGATGACGATGACGATGACGATGACGATGACGATGACGATGACGATGACGATGACGATGACGATGACGATGACGATGACGATGACGATGACGATGACGATGACGATGACGATGACGATGACGATGACGATGACGATGACGATGACGATGACGATGACGATGACGATGACGATGACGATGACGATGACGATGACGATGACGATGACGATGACGATGACGATGACGATGACGATGACGATGACGATGACGATGACGATGACGATGACGATGACGATGACGATGACGATGACGATGACGATGACGATGACGATGACGATGACGATGACGATGACGATGACGATGACGATGACGATGACACGATGACGATGACGATGACGATGACGATGACGATGACGATGACGATGACGATGACGATGACGATGACGATGACGATGATGACGATGACGATGACGATGACGATGACGATGACGATGACGATGACGATGACGATGACGATGACGATGACGATGACGATGACGATGACGATGACGATGACGATGACGATGACGATGACGATGACGATGACGATGACGATGACGATGACGATGACGATGACGATGACGATGACGATGACGATGACGATGACGATGACGATGACGATGACGATGACGATGACGATGACGATGACGATGACGATGACGATGACGATGACGATGACGATGACGATGACGATGACGATGACGATGACGATGACGATGACGATGACGATGACGATGACGATGACGATGACGATGACGATGACGATGACGATGACGATGACGATGACGATGACGATGACGATGACGATGACGATGACGATGACGATGACGATGACGATGACGATGACGATGACGATGACGATGACGATGACGATGACGATGACGATGACGATGACGATGACGATGACGATGACGATGACGATGACGATGACGATGACGATGACGATGACGATGACGATGACGATGACGATGACGATGACGATGACGATGACGATGACGATGACGATGACGATGACGATGACGATGACGATGACGATGACGATGACGATGACGATGACGATGACGATGACGATGACGATGACGATGACGATGACGAGCGATGACGATGACGATGACGATGACGACGATGACGATGACGATGACGATGACGATGACGATGACGATGACGATGACGATGACGATGACGATGACGATGACGATGACGATGACGATGACGATGACGATGACGATGACGATGACGATGACGATGACGATGACGATGACGATGACGATGACGATGACGATGACGATGACGATGACGATGACGATGACGATGACGATGACGATGACGATGACGATGACGATGACGATGACGATGACGATGACGATGACGATGACGATGACGATGACGATGACGATGACGATGACGATGACGATGACGATGACGATGACGATGACGATGACGATGACGATGACGATGACGATGACGATGACGATGACGATGACGATGACGATGACGATGACGATGACGATGACGATGACGATGACGATGACGATGACGATGACGATGACGATGACGATGACGATGACGATGACGATGACGATGACGATGACGATGACGATGACGATGACGATGACGATGACGATGACGATGACGATGACGATGACGATGACGATGACGATGACGATGACGATGACGATGACGATGACGATGACGATGACGATGACGATGACGATGACGATGACGATGACGATGACGATGACGATGACGATGACGATGACGATGACGATGACGATGACGATGACGATGACGATGACGATGACGATGACGATGACGATGACGATGACGATGACGATGACGATGACGATGACGATGACGATGACGATGACGATGACGATGACGATGACGATGACGATGACGATGACGATGACGATGACGATGACGATGACGATGACGATGACGATGACGATGACGATGACGATGACGATGACGATGACGATGACGATGACGATGACGATGACGATGACGATGACGATGACGATGACGATGACGATGACGATGACGATGACGATGACGATGACGATGACGATGACGATGACGATGACGATGACGATGACGATGACGATGACGATGACGATGACGATGACGATGACGATGACGATGACGATGACGATGACGATGACGATGACGATGACGATGACGATGACGATGACGATGACGATGACGATGACGATGACGATGACGATGACGATGACGATGACGATGACGATGACGATGACGATGACGATGACGATGACGATGACGATGACGATGACGATGACGATGACGATGACGATGACGATGACGATGACGATGACGATGACGATGACGATGACGATGACGATGACGATGACGATGACGATGACGATGACGATGACGATGACGATGACGATGACGATGACGATGACGATGACGATGACGATGACGATGACGATGACGATGACGATGACGATGACGATGACGATGACGATGACGATGACGATGACGATGACGATGACGATGACGATGACGATGACGATGACGATGACGATGACGATGACGATGACGATGACGATGACGATGACGATGACGATGACGATGACGATGACGATGACGATGACGATGACGATGACGATGACGATGACGATGACGATGACGATGACGATGACGATGACGATGACGATGACGATGACGATGACGATGACGATGACGATGACGATGACGATGACGATGACGATGACGATGACGATGACGATGACGATGACGATGACGATGACGATGACGATGACGATGACGATGACGATGACGATGACGATGACGATGACGATGACGATGACGATGACGATGACGATGACGATGACGATGACGATGACGATGACGATGACGATGACGATGACGATGACGATGACGATGACGATGACGATGACGATGACGATGACGATGACGATGACGATGACGATGACGATGACGATGACGATGACGATGACGATGACGATGACGATGACGATGACGATGACGATGACGATGACGATGACGATGACGATGACGATGACGATGACGATGACGATGACGATGACGATGACGATGACGATGACGATGACGATGACGATGACGATGACGATGACGATGACGATGACGATGACGATGACGATGACGATGACGATGACGATGACGATGACGATGACGATGACGATGACGATGACGATGACGATGACGATGACGATGACGATGACGATGACGATGACGATGACGATGACGATGACGATGACGATGACGATGACGATGACGATGACGATGACGATGACGATGACGATGACGATGACGATGACGATGACGATGACGATGACGATGACGATGACGATGACGATGACGATGACGATGACGATGACGATGACGATGACGATGACGATGACGATGACGATGACGATGACGATGACGATGACGATGACGATGACGATGACGATGACGATGACGATGACGATGACGATGACGATGACGATGACGATGACGATGACGATGACGATGACGATGACGATGACGATGACGATGACGATGACGATGACGATGACGATGACGATGACGATGACGATGACGATGACGATGACGATGACGATGACGATGACGATGACGATGACGATGACGATGACGATGACGATGACGATGACGATGACGATGACGATGACGATGACGATGACGATGACGATGACGATGACGATGACGATGACGATGACGATGACGATGACGATGACGATGACGATGACGATGACGATGACGATGACGATGACGATGACGATGACGATGACGATGACGATGACGATGACGATGACGATGACGATGACGATGACGATGACGATGACGATGACGATGACGATGACGATGACGATGACGATGACGATGACGATGACGATGACGATGACGATGACGATGACGATGACGATGACGATGACGATGACGATGACGATGACGATGACGATGACGATGACGATGACGATGACGATGACGATGACGATGACGATGACGATGACGATGACGATGACGATGACGATGACGATGACGATGACGATGACGATGACGATGACGATGACGATGACGATGACGATGACGATGACGATGACGATGACGATGACGATGACGATGACGATGACGATGACGATGACGATGACGATGACGATGACGATGACGATGACGATGACGATGACGATGACGATGACGATGACGATGACGATGACGATGACGATGACGATGACGATGACGATGACGATGACGATGACGATGACGATGACGATGACGATGACGATGACGATGACGATGACGATGACGATGACGATGACGATGACGATGACGATGACGATGACGATGACGATGACGATGACGATGACGATGACGATGACGATGACGATGACGATGACGATGACGATGACGATGACGATGACGATGACGATGACGATGACGATGACGATGACGATGACGATGACGATGACGATGACGATGACGATGACGATGACGATGACGATGACGATGACGATGACGATGACGATGACGATGACGATGACGATGACGATGACGATGACGATGACGATGACGATGACGATGACGATGACGATGACGATGACGATGACGATGACGATGACGATGACGATGACGATGACGATGACGATGACGATGACGATGACGATGACGATGACGATGACGATGACGATGACGATGACGATGACGATGACGATGACGATGACGATGACGATGACGATGACGATGACGATGACGATGACGATGACGATGACGATGACGATGACGATGACGATGACGATGACGATGACGATGACGATGACGATGACGATGACGATGACGATGACGATGACGATGACGATGACGATGACGATGACGATGACGATGACGATGACGATGACGATGACGATGACGATGACGATGACGATGACGATGACGATGACGATGACGATGACGATGACGATGACGATGACGATGACGATGACGATGACGATGACGATGACGATGACGATGACGATGACGATGACGATGACGATGACGATGACGATGACGATGACGATGACGATGACGATGACGATGACGATGACGATGACGATGACGATGACGATGACGATGACGATGACGATGACGATGACGATGACGATGACGATGACGATGACGATGACGATGACGATGACGATGACGATGACGATGACGATGACGATGACGATGACGATGACGATGACGATGACGATGACGATGACGATGACGATGACGATGACGATGACGATGACGATGACGATGACGATGACGATGACGATGACGATGACGATGACGATGACGATGACGATGACGATGACGATGACGATGACGATGACGATGACGATGACGATGACGATGACGATGACGATGACGATGACGATGACGATGACGATGACGATGACGATGACGATGACGATGACGATGACGATGACGATGACGATGACGATGACGATGACGATGACGATGACGATGACGATGACGATGACGATGACGATGACGATGACGATGACGATGACGATGACGATGACGATGACGATGACGATGACGATGACGATGACGATGACGATGACGATGACGATGACGATGACGATGACGATGACGATGACGATGACGATGACGATGACGATGACGATGACGATGACGATGACGATGACGATGACGATGACGATGACGATGACGATGACGATGACGATGACGATGACGATGACGATGACGATGACGATGACGATGACGATGACGATGACGATGACGATGACGATGACGATGACGATGACGATGACGATGACGATGACGATGACGATGACGATGACGATGACGATGACGATGACGATGACGATGACGATGACGATGACGATGACGATGACGATGACGATGACGATGACGATGACGATGACGATGACGATGACGATGACGATGACGATGACGATGACGATGACGATGACGATGACGATGACGATGACGATGACGATGACGATGACGATGACGATGACGATGGATGACGATGACGATGACGATGACGATGACGATGACGATGACGATGACGATGACGATGACGATGACGATGACGATGACGATGACGATGACGATGACGATGACGATGACGATGACGATGACGATGACGATGACGATGACGATGACGATGACGATGACGATGACGATGACGATGACGATGACGATGACGATGACGATGACGATGACGATGACGATGACGATGACGATGACGATGACGATGACGATGACGATGACGATGACGATGACGATGACGATGACGATGACGATGACGATGACGATGACGATGACGATGACGATGACGATGACGATGACGATGACGATGACGATGACGATGACGATGACGATGACGATGACGATGACGATGACGATGACGATGACGATGACGATGACGATGACGATGACGATGACGATGACGATGACGATGACGATGACGATGACGATGACGATGACGATGACGATGACGATGACGATGACGATGACGATGACGATGACGATGACGATGACGATGACGATGACGATGACGATGACGATGACGATGACGATGACGATGACGATGACGATGACGATGACGATGACGATGACGATGACGATGACGATGACGATGACGATGACGATGACGATGACGATGACGATGACGATGACGATGACGATGACGATGACGATGACGATGACGATGACGATGACGATGACGATGACGATGACGATGACGATGACGATGACGATGACGATGACGATGACGATGACGATGACGATGACGATGACGATGACGATGACGATGACGATGACGATGACGATGACGATGACGATGACGATGACGATGACGATGACGATGACGATGACGATGACGATGACGATGACGATGACGATGACGATGACGATGACGATGACGATGACGATGACGATGACGATGACGATGACGATGACGATGACGATGACGATGACGATGACGATGACGATGACGATGACGATGACGATGACGATGACGATGACGATGACGATGACGATGACGATGACGATGACGATGACGATGACGATGACGATGACGATGACGATGACGATGACGATGACGATGACGATGACGATGACGATGACGATGACGATGACGATGACGATGACGATGACGATGACGATGACGATGACGATGACGATGACGATGACGATGACGATGACGATGACGATGACGATGACGATGACGATGACGATGACGATGACGATGACGATGACGATGACGATGACGATGACGATGACGATGACGATGACGATGACGATGACGATGACGATGACGATGACGATGACGATGACGATGACGATGACGATGACGATGACGATGACGATGACGATGACGATGACGATGACGATGACGATGACGATGACGATGACGATGACGATGACGATGACGATGACGATGACGATGACGATGACGATGACGATGCACGATGACGATGACGATGACGATGACGATGACGATGACGATGACGATGACGATGACGATGACGATGACGATGACGATGACGATGACGATGACGATGACGATGACGATGACGATGACGATGACGATGACGATGACGATGACGATGACGATGACGATGACGATGACGATGACGATGACGATGACGATGACGATGACGATGACGATGACGATGACGATGACGATGACGATGACGATGACGATGACGATGACGATGACGATGACGATGACGATGACGATGACGATGACGATGACGATGACGATGACGATGACGATGACGATGACGATGACGATGACGATGACGATGACGATGACGATGACGATGACGATGACGATGACGATGACGATGACGATGACGATGACGATGACGATGACGATGACGATGACGATGACGATGACGATGACGATGACGATGACGATGACGATGACGATGACGATGACGATGACGATGACGATGACGATGACGATGACGATGACGATGACGATGACGATGACGATGACGATGACGATGACGATGACGATGACGATGACGATGACGATGACGATGACGATGACGATGACGATGACGATGACGATGACGATGACGATGACGATGACGATGACGATGACGATGACGATGACGATGACGATGACGATGACGATGACGATGACGATGACGATGACGATGACGATGACGATGACGATGACGATGACGATGACGATGACGATGACGATGACGATGACGATGACGATGACGATGACGATGACGATGACGATGACGATGACGATGACGATGACGATGACGATGACGATGACGATGACGATGACGATGACGATGACGATGACGATGACGATGACGATGACGATGACGATGACGATGACGATGACGATGACGATGACGATGACGATGACGATGACGATGACGATGACGATGACGATGACGATGACGATGACGATGACGATGACGATGACGATGACGATGACGATGACGATGACGATGACGATGACGATGACGATGACGATGACGATGACGATGACGATGACGATGACGATGACGATGACGATGACGATGACGATGACGATGACGATGACGATGACGATGACGATGACGATGACGATGACGATGACGATGACGATGACGATGACGATGACGATGACGATGACGATGACGATGACGATGACGATGACGATGACGATGACGATGACGATGACGATGACGATGACGATGACGATGACGATGACGATGACGATGACGATGACGATGACGATGACGATGACGATGACGATGACGATGACGATGACGATGACGATGACGATGACGATGACGATGACGATGACGATGACGATGACGATGACGATGACGATGACGATGACGATGACGATGACGATGACGATGACGATGACGATGACGATGACGATGACGATGACGATGACGATGACGATGACGATGACGATGACGATGACGATGACGATGACGATGACGATGACGATGACGATGACGATGACGATGACGATGACGATGACGATGACGATGACGATGACGATGACGATGACGATGACGATGACGATGACGATGACGATGACGATGACGATGACGATGACGATGACGATGACGATGACGATGACGATGACGATGACGATGACGATGACGATGACGATGACGATGACGATGACGATGACGATGACGATGACGATGACGATGACGATGACGATGACGATGACGATGACGATGACGATGACGATGACGATGACGATGACGATGACGATGACGATGACGATGACGATGACGATGACGATGACGATGACGATGACGATGACGATGACGATGACGATGACGATGACGATGACGATGACGATGACGATGACGATGACGATGACGATGACGATGACGATGACGATGACGATGACGATGACGATGACGATGACGATGACGATGACGATGACGATGACGATGACGATGACGATGACGATGACGATGACGATGACGATGACGATGACGATGACGATGACGATGACGATGACGATGACGATGACGATGACGATGACGATGACGATGACGATGACGATGACGATGACGATGACGATGACGATGACGATGACGATGACGATGACGATGACGATGACGATGACGATGACGATGACGATGACGATGACGATGACGATGACGATGACGATGACGATGACGATGACGATGACGATGACGATGACGATGACGATGACGATGACGATGACGATGACGATGACGATGACGATGACGATGACGATGACGATGACGATGACGATGACGATGACGATGACGATGACGATGACGATGACGATGACGATGACGATGACGATGACGATGACGATGACGATGACGATGACGATGACGATGACGATGACGATGACGATGACGATGACGATGACGATGACGATGACGATGACGATGACGATGACGATGACGATGACGATGACGATGACGATGACGATGACGATGACGATGACGATGACGATGACGATGACGATGACGATGACGATGACGATGACGATGACGATGACGATGACGATGACGATGACGATGACGATGACGATGACGATGACGATGACGATGACGATGACGATGACGATGACGATGACGATGACGATGACGATGACGATGACGATGACGATGACGATGACGATGACGATGACGATGACGATGACGATGACGATGACGATGACGATGACGATGACGATGACGATGACGATGACGATGACGATGACGATGACGATGACGATGACGATGACGATGACGATGACGATGACGATGACGATGACGATGACGATGACGATGACGATGACGATGACGATGACGATGACGATGACGATGACGATGACGATGACGATGACGATGACGATGACGATGACGATGACGATGACGATGACGATGACGATGACGATGACGATGACGATGACGATGACGATGACGATGACGATGACGATGACGATGACGATGACGATGACGATGACGATGACGATGACGATGACGATGACGATGACGATGACGATGACGATGACGATGACGATGACGATGACGATGACGATGACGATGACGATGACGATGACGATGACGATGACGATGACGATGACGATGACGATGACGATGACGATGACGATGACGATGACGATGACGATGACGATGACGATGACGATGACGATGACGATGACGATGACGATGACGATGACGATGACGATGACGATGACGATGACGATGACGATGACGATGACGATGACGATGACGATGACGATGACGATGACGATGACGATGACGATGACGATGACGATGACGATGACGATGACGATGACGATGACGATGACGATGACGATGACGATGACGATGACGATGACGATGACGATGACGATGACGATGACGATGACGATGACGATGACGATGACGATGACGATGACGATGACGATGACGATGACGATGACGATGACGATGACGATGACGATGACGATGACGATGACGATGACGATGACGATGACGATGACGATGACGATGACGATGACGATGACGATGACGATGACGATGACGATGACGATGACGATGACGATGACGATGACGATGACGATGACGATGACGATGACGATGACGATGACGATGACGATGACGATGACGATGACGATGACGATGACGATGACGATGACGATGACGATGACGATGACGATGACGATGACGATGACGATGACGATGACGATGACGATGACGATGACGATGACGATGACGATGACGATGACGATGACGATGACGATGACGATGACGATGACGATGACGATGACGATGACGATGACGATGACGATGACGATGACGATGACGATGACGATGACGATGACGATGACGATGACGATGACGATGACGATGACGATGACGATGACGATGACGATGACGATGACGATGACGATGACGATGACGATGACGATGACGATGACGATGACGATGACGATGACGATGACGATGACGATGACGATGACGATGACGATGACGATGACGATGACGATGACGATGACGATGACGATGACGATGACGATGACGATGACGATGACGATGACGATGACGATGACGATGACGATGACGATGACGATGACGATGACGATGACGATGACGATGACGATGACGATGACGATGACGATGACGATGACGATGACGATGACGATGACGATGACGATGACGATGACGATGACGATGACGATGACGATGACGATGACGATGACGATGACGATGACGATGACGATGACGATGACGATGACGATGACGATGACGATGACGATGACGATGACGATGACGATGACGATGACGATGACGATGACGATGACGATGACGATGACGATGACGATGACGATGACGATGACGATGACGATGACGATGACGATGACGATGACGATGACGATGACGATGACGATGACGATGACGATGACGATGACGATGACGATGACGATGACGATGACGATGACGATGACGATGACGATGACGATGACGATGACGATGACGATGACGATGACGATGACGATGACGATGACGATGACGATGACGATGACGATGACGATGACGATGACGATGACGATGACGATGACGATGACGATGACGATGACGATGACGATGACGATGACGATGACGATGACGATGACGATGACGATGACGATGACGATGACGATGACGATGACGATGACGATGACGATGACGATGACGATGACGATGACGATGACGATGACGATGACGATGACGATGACGATGACGATGACGATGACGATGACGATGACGATGACGATGACGATGACGATGACGATGACGATGACGATGACGATGACGATGACGATGACGATGACGATGACGATGACGATGACGATGACGATGACGATGACGATGACGATGACGATGACGATGACGATGACGATGACGATGACGATGACGATGACGATGACGATGACGATGACGATGACGATGACGATGACGATGACGATGACGATGACGATGACGATGACGATGACGATGACGATGACGATGACGATGACGATGACGATGACGATGACGATGACGATGACGATGACGATGACGATGACGATGACGATGACGATGACGATGACGATGACGATGACGATGACGATGACGATGACGATGACGATGACGATGACGATGACGATGACGATGACGATGACGATGACGATGACGATGACGATGACGATGACGATGACGATGACGATGACGATGACGATGACGATGACGATGACGATGACGATGACGATGACGATGACGATGACGATGACGATGACGATGACGATGACGATGACGATGACGATGACGATGACGATGACGATGACGATGACGATGACGATGACGATGACGATGACGATGACGATGACGATGACGATGACGATGACGATGACGATGACGATGACGATGACGATGACGATGACGATGACGATGACGATGACGATGACGATGACGATGACGATGACGATGACGATGACGATGACGATGACGATGACGATGACGATGACGATGACGATGACGATGACGATGACGATGACGATGACGATGACGATGACGATGACGATGACGATGACGATGACGATGACGATGACGATGACGATGACGATGACGATGACGATGACGATGACGATGACGATGACGATGACGATGACGATGACGATGACGATGACGATGACGATGACGATGACGATGACGATGACGATGACGATGACGATGACGATGACGATGACGATGACGATGACGATGACGATGACGATGACGATGACGATGACGATGACGATGACGATGACGATGACGATGACGATGACGATGACGATGACGATGACGATGACGATGACGATGACGATGACGATGACGATGACGATGACGATGACGATGACGATGACGATGACGATGACGATGACGATGACGATGACGATGACGATGACGATGACGATGACGATGACGATGACGATGACGATGACGATGACGATGACGATGACGATGACGATGACGATGACGATGACGATGACGATGACGATGACGATGACGATGACGATGACGATGACGATGACGATGACGATGACGATGACGATGACGATGACGATGACGATGACGATGACGATGACGATGACGATGACGATGACGATGACGATGACGATGACGATGACGATGACGATGACGATGACGATGACGATGACGATGACGATGACGATGACGATGACGATGACGATGACGATGACGATGACGATGACGATGACGATGACGATGACGATGACGATGACGATGACGATGACGATGACGATGACGATGACGATGACGATGACGATGACGATGACGATGAACGATGACGATGACGATGACGATGACGATGACGATGACGATGACGATGACGATGACGATGACGATGACGATGACGATGACGATGACGATGACGATGACGATGACGATGACGATGACGATGACGATGACGATGACGATGACGATGACGATGACGATGACGATGACGATGACGATGACGATGACGATGACGATGACGATGACGATGACGATGACGATGACGATGACGATGACGATGACGATGACGATGACGATGACGATGACGATGACGATGACGATGACGATGACGATGACGATGACGATGACGATGACGATGACGATGACGATGACGATGACGATGACGATGACGATGACGATGACGATGACGATGACGATGACGATGACGATGACGATGACGATGACGATGACGATGACGATGACGATGACGATGACGATGACGATGACGATGACGATGACGATGACGATGACGATGACGATGACGATGACGATGACGATGACGATGACGATGACGATGACGATGACGATGACATTTATGAATGCATTATGTATGCATACAAAAACCGAAACAAATACCCTCTAAACAGTGACATACATGACTACAATACCCGAAACAAAAACACCATTCATAATGAATTCCTCAGACTTAAATGTTCAAGGATTGCTCCAAATTATTATGGTCCTGTATTCCTTGCAAAAATTCCAAAAGAAATCATAGCATTACCTCCTATGAAATTCTCTGCTACGATAAAAAATATGCTCTTAAACAAAGCATTTTATAATTATGAAGAATATATAAACTGTAATAGCCTTTTTTAAATTGTAAAATCAAATCTTGTCCTTATTGTGGTTTAATATGTTTTTTTTTCTTATTTTTTTTCTTATAAATTATACTGACGCAAGAACATTGTAAATTGACTACGTACCTGTTTTTATTTTTATTTATATTCACTATGTCTAGACTCGAATGACAAAAAATAATCTAATTTTACAATTTTATTTTCAAATTATTTTGACATGTGTAAAAACTGTAGTTTGACAAGCACCAATAAAAATTCTTTCTTTCTTTCTTTCTTTCTATGACGATGACGATGACGATGACGATGACGATGACGATGACGATGACGATGACGATGACGATGACGATGACGATGACGATGACGATGACGATGACGATGACGATGACGATGACGATGACGATGACGATGACGATGACGATGACGATGACGATGACGATGACGATGACGATGACGATGACGATGACGATGACGATGCCGATGACGATGACGATGACGATGACGATGACGATGACACGATGACGATGACGATGACGATGATGATGACGATGACGATGACGATGACGATGACGATGACGATGACGATGACGATGACGATGACGATGACGATGACGATGACGATGACGATGACGATGACGATGACGATGACGATGACGATGACGATGACGATGACGATGACGATGACGATGACGATGACGATGACGATGACGATGACGATGACGATGACGATGACGATGACGATGACTATGACGATGACGATGACGATGACACGATGACGATGACGATGACGATGACGATGACGATGACGATGACGATGACGATGACGATGACGATGACGATGACGATGACGATGACGATGACGATGACGATGACGATGACGATGACGATGACGATGACGATGACGATGACGATGACGATGACACGATGACGATGACGATGACGATGACGATGACGATGACGATGACGATGACGATGACGATGACGATGACGATGACGATGACGATGACGATGACGATGACGATGACGATGACGATGACACGATGACGATGACGATGACGATGACGATGACGATGACGATGACGATGACGATGACGATGACGATGACGATGACGATGACGATGACGATGACGATGACGATGACGATGACGATGACACGATGACGATGACGATGACGATGACGATGACGATGACGATGACGATGACGATGACGATGACGATGACGATGACGATGACGATGACGATGACGATGACGATGACGATGACGATGACGATGACGATGACGATGACGATGACGATGACGATGACGATGACGATGACGATGACGATGACGATGACGATGACGATGACGATGACGATGACGATGACGATGACGATGACGATGACGATGACGATGACGATGACGATGACGATGACGATGACGATGACGATGACGATGACGATGACGATGACGATGACGATGACGATGACGATGACGATGACGATGACGATGACGATGACGATGACGATGACGATGACACGATGACGATGACGATGACGATGACGATGACGATGACGATGACGATGACGATGACGATGACGATGACGATGACACGATGACGATGACGATGACGATGACGATGACGATGACGATGACGATGACGATGACGATGACGATGACGATGACGATGACACGATGACGATGACGATGACACGATGACGATGACGATGACGATGACGATGACGATGACACGATGACGATGACGATGACACGATGACGATGACGATGACGATGACGATGACGATGACGATGACGATGACGATGACGATGACGATGACGATGACGATGACGATGACGATGACGATGACGATGACGATGACGATGACGATGACGATGACGATGACGATGACGATGACGATGACGATGACGATGACGATGACGATGACGATGACGATGACGATGACGATGACGATGACGATGACGATGACGATGACGATGACGATGACGATGACGATGACGATGACGATGACGATGACGATGACGATGACGATGACGATGACGATGACGATGACGATGACGATGACGATGACGATGACGATGACGATGACGATGACGATGACGATGACGATGACGATGACGATGACGATGACGATGACGATGACGATGACGATGACGATGACGATGACGATGACGATGACGATGACGATGACGATGACGATGACGATGACGATGACGATGACGATGACGATGACGATGACGATGACGATGACGATGACGATGACGATGACGATGACGATGACGATGACGATGACGATGACGATGACGATGACGATGACGATGACGATGACGATGACGATGACGATGACGATGACGATGACGATGACGATGACGATGACGATGACGATGACGATGACGATGACGATGACGATGACGATGACGATGACGATGACGATGACGATGACGATGACGATGACGATGACGATGACGATGACGATGACGATGACGATGACGATGACGATGACGATGACGATGACGATGACGATGACGATGACGATGACGATGACGATGACGATGACGATGACACGATGACGATGACGATGACGATGACGATGACGATGACGATGACGATGACGATGACGATGACGATGACGATGACGATGACGATGACGATGACGATGACGATGACGATGACGATGACGATGACGATGACGATGACGATGACGATGACGATGACACGATGACGATGACGATGACGATGACGATGACGATGACGATGACGATGACGATGACGATGACGATGACGATGACGATGACGATGACGATGACGATGACGATGACGATGACGATGACGATGACGATGACGATGACGATGACGATGACGATGACGATGACGATGACGATGACGATGACGATGACGATGACGATGACGATGACGATGACGATGACGATGACGATGACGATGACGATGACGATGACGATGACGATGACGATGACGATGACGATGACGATGACGATGACGATGACGATGACGATGACGATGACGATGACGATGACGATGACGATGACGATGACGATGACGATGACGATGACGATGACGATGACGATGACGATGACGATGACGATGACGATGACGATGACGATGACGATGACGATGACGATGACACGATGACGATGACGATGACGATGACACGATGACGATGACGATGACGATGACGATGACGATGACGATGACGATGACGATGACGATGACGATGACGATGACGATGACGATGACGATGACGATGACGATGACGATGACGATGACGATGACACGATGACGATGACGATGACGATGACGAAGACGATGACACGATGACGATGACGATGACGATGACGATGACGATGACGATGACGATGACGATGACGATGACGATGACGATGACGATGACGATGACGATGACGATGACGATGACGATGACGATGACGATGACGATGACGATGACGATGACGATGACGATGACGATGACGATGACGATGACGATGACGATGACGATGACGATGACGATGACGATGACGATGACGATGACGATGACGATGACGATGACGATGACGATGACGATGACGATGACGATGACGATGACGATGACGATGACGATGACGATGACGATGACGATGACGATGACGATGACGATGACGATGACGATGACGATGACGATGACGATGACGATGACGATGACGATGACGATGACGATGACGATGACGATGACGATGACGATGACGATGACGATGACGATGACGATGACGATGACGATGACGATGACGATGACGATGACGATGACGATGACGATGACGATGACGATGACGATGACGATGACGATGACGATGACGATGACGATGACGATGACGATGACGATGACGATGACGATGACGATGACGATGACGATGACGATGACGATGACGATGACGATGACGATGACGATGACGATGACGATGACGATGACGATGACGATGACGATGACGATGACGATGACGATGACGATGACGATGACGATGACGATGACGATGACGATGACGATGACGATGACGATGACGATGACGATGACGATGACGATGACGATGACGATGACGATGACGATGACGATGACGATGACGATGACGATGACGATGACGATGACGATGACGATGACGATGACGATGACGATGACGATGACGATGACGATGACGATGATAATAATAATAATAATAATATTTATTTCTCCGATTGAAAAGTACATAAGAAAAATTCTATGCACAATAAACAGAGGAAAAGTCAAGTTCATGTTACAACAAATGTATAAATAAAATATAGAGATGTGTGAATATAAATAAAAGGTACAATCGACATATAATGGTTCACCTTATAACCTTCACACAGTTTGCCAATATAATAATAATGATAATTATTGTTTCTTTGGTGAAAGCAAAGAAAAGGTCAGGTTTATATTAAGAATCATTTAAAACATATAAATCTTAAATCTTGAAAAAAACAAAGTATCAAAGTACTCATATAAGCATTCAATTTATGTTCTTCATAGATATTGCCAAAAATAAAAAAAATTATAATTAAATTTGAATTATTTATCCCAGACCATGGTAAATCAGTATCGGGTACATAGGAGTGAGCTGTTAAACTGAGTTGTCGTTGGTGATTTCAAGTTAAGTGATCAATAAATTCTTGAACGGTGTAACAGGCCCATTGAAGCAACATTTTTTTCAGCCGACTCTTGAAAATATGAATGTTTTGCGAATTTTTGATAGCTACTGGCAGGATGTTATAGAACTTACACCCATTGTACTCTACACCCTTCTCATACATGGAAGTTCTGTGAGTCCTTGGAAGGACCAGATCTCTAGATCGTGTATTGTGGTTGTGTGTTGGACGATATGACTGAAGAATAGATTTGTGTCTGTATACATATGCACTAGCCTCCAATATATAAGTGCTGGCGACTGTGAGAATTTTGAGTTTTTTGAAGGCATCCCTACATGAGTCTCTGTATCCTACGTTAGCAATTATTCTAACCGCATATTTTTGTATGAGAAATACCCTCCGGACTGAAGCACTCATACCCCAGTTGAGAATCCCATATCGGAGGTGTGCCTGGAAGTTGGCATGGTACAGTGTTAACAATACGCTAGAGCTGCAATGATTCGACATAAATCTGATAGAGTAGCAGCTCTTCTTCAGTTTGGCACATAATGCATCTATATGATGATGCCATGCTAATTTTTTGTCTAGAACAATTCCAAGCATATTCACAGTTTCTGCTGGACTAATTGCATTGTCACTATTTTTATATAGTATTATATTTGTGTCACGTTGGTTACGAGTGTTGAATAATATGCTATTAGTCTTGGCTTTATTAAGTTTCAAATTGTTCTTTTCAGCCCATCGTATTACCCTATTGTAGATATTCTCAGCGGTCCTCCGAAGTACGTCCATGGTGTCTTCAACAATCAAAATATTTGTATCATCGGCATAACTTGTGACAAATGCCGACTTTGTATCATTTATGTATGAAATAAGGTCATTGGCAAACAGCAAGAAAAAAAAGGGGCCTAAATTCGAGCCCTGGGGAACTCCCTGGATGATATCGCATTCATTGCTAGTGCATTGGCCAATTCTCACTTTTTGCCTTCTACCTATGAGATACGATTTTACCAAGTCATGTGGTATTCCTCGTACACCTGATCTATGAAGTTTTAAAAGTAGCAGTTCATGGTCCACGCAATCGAAGGCACGTGAGAAATCTATAAAAATACCCATTACACATTTTTTCTTTTCGAGAGCATCAACAATTCTTGATTGGAATTCGCATAGTGCTGTCTCTGTACTCTTGAATTTGGTGAAGCCATGCTGCGAAAGTGACAATAGTTTATTACTTTCATAGAACAGAGTTAGTTGCTTCTTCATATTCAGTTCGAAAAGCTTCGAGAGACTTGATAGTAAACTTATTGCTCTGTAGTTGTCTAAGTCATTCTCGTCACCTTTTTTAAATATAGGGCACACTGTTGCAATTTTCAAATTTGTTGGAAAGATTCCATTTGCTGAAGAGAGATTTATTAAATATGTCAAAGGTTGACAGAGCTCAAGACGACAGCACTTTAGCAGGTTATTGGAGATATAATCGTGACCAACGGAATTTGAATTCTTCAACTGAGAGATGAGCTCCAAGACGTCATTCTCACATACTGGTGACAGGAAGAAACTATTAGAATTGGTTGATACATTTTGTTCTAGGAAATTTATATCATAGACCCTGTTTTCGATTAATGGTTTGGTAAAATTGTCATTGAATTTATTAGCTAACTCTTCGTCTCTAATATTTTTACCATTTTGCTTAACAATTATTTCATTCTTCTGTTTAGGTTTTTTTGAAATCTGGTTGATAATATTCCATGTAGTTTTCGATTTATTATCAGAGTTCAGAATTTGATAGTCATGGTATTCTTTTCGTGCACAAGCCAATTTTTCTCTATAGATTTTATTGTAGTATTTGCTAATTTCTTTATAATCGTCATCCTGCCTGGCAATTGATGTGTACAGGGTTACCTTATTTTTTAGGTCTTGTAGTTCAGGTGTCATGGTATAGTCATTTCCCTTTCGTTTATTTAGAGTGTATCTTCTCAGTGGAAAGGATATTTCAAAATAATGTAATAGGGTCTCTGAGAAAATATTGTAGGCTAAGTTTGGACAGTCCAGTGCATATATTTCAGACCAATTTTCGCGGTTTAAATAGCCACGAAAACTGGAGATATTATCTTTGCATAGGTCCCTACGATAGTAATAGCGTTTTTTACAGTTACTTTCTTTACTGATTCGGTCTTCCATGACTGCGAACTGTGCAAAGTGGTCAGACAGATTCAGGTCCTTAACTGTTACTTCAAAGTGCCTGCTAGATTTAATAAAAAAGTTGTCAATACAAGTCTCCGAGTTGGATGTCACTCTGGTTGGAGATTTGACACATACCTCAAGATTGAAACATGCTAGTAAGTCAAGTAGTTTTGAGAGGTTTGCGCTAGCTCTCAGGAAATTCAAGTTGAAGTCGCCCCCGATAATGATATCACTATTGACGCTACACAGCTTTGTTAACATACCATTAAAAAGATTCAAAAACTCATGAAAGTCGCCTGAGGGTGGTCTATAGATAACAACAGAAATGAGCCTCTGGGGAATTAATTTAATACTACAACATTCAAGTACCCCCTCAACACAAAAGTTATGTACATCGTACTGACAGATGTTCTCGTTTTTGACATTATCGTGTTTGAAGATAGCAACCCCACCATGTATTAGGTTCTCTCTACAAAACGAAGAGCATATGCTAAACTCTTTTAGCTTCAACACATCCAGTTGGGTTTCATTTTGCCAGTGCTCTGTTATCAACAGAAAGTCGCATTTTTGTTCACTATCGAATATATCATTTATCATCATGATCTTATTATTCATACACTGAATGTTTTGGTGGCAAAAGGAGAGACAGTTCAGATAACTTCTCTTAGATACAGCGGTGTAATTAGGGTGCTGAGAAGTTACAGTTTCTCCAGCTCCCATCTGACAGTCCTTATTTATAATATTCATATTATGTGGGTGACATGTTATTGCCACCTGAGCCTCGAAAAAACTGTAGGCTTTCATTTGCATTTTCACTAACAACAATTCTATTGATAGTTTTCAAGGTGAAATTGTGTTTTTGGTTTGAAATTTGTGTCAGGGTGACTTTCAATTCTTCAACTATTTCCATTTTACTACCGTATTGTTCTCGGCCAGTTAAAAGAGTTAGGGAACAGCTTTTATTATTTCGTTTGAAGTATTTCATTCGATTGTGGATGATTCTAATCAATTTCCTGTCATTCGGAGACTGACATTCTACTATCATGATGACATTGGTGAATTTGCTAAGCCCTAATGTATTTTTCATAAGTTGGTACAAAGTATGATTATTACTAACATTTTTTGTATTGAACATAAAAACTATTACATCTTCCCTACCAAAATCTAACGTATCAGTGAAGGCGTTTTTTGTTGTGTCAGAGATCTCCGTATCAATTGCAATTTTTTCATATATACAATGTCTATAGTGGTCATCAATTTTGTTCAATACCTTAGAAAAACCTGAAGCGTACTGGTCACCACATATGTAAGTTTTCCTCGGTGGAAGGGAAGAATTGGTTGCATTTGATTCTCGATCTATTATAAGTTCTGGTATATCAATTGTCGTGTTTACATCAATTACTGCGCTTTCCTTATGCACAAGAATACTTTGTGCAGTTTCTAGCTCCTCCAGGAGTGATTTTTGGTTGTAGATATCTTCGGGTGTTTTTTCCGAGTTGGAGACACTGAAGGATTGCTCTTCAAGATCACTACTTAAGCTCACTATGGACAAGGATTCTTGTTCAACTGTGGCATCACCGTTCACTTGTAGTGCCGTTTCTTCTAGTTGGTTTCTTTGTTTCTGTATATTGCTCCTCAGGATCATTTGCATTTCTTTTTTGTGGGGGTTATTTTTCTTATCTATTTTGGAAATGAATTTTCTCTTCCTTTTTGCATTATCACTTTTAATTTCTTTTTCCGGTTTTTTTATCTTCCCTTGGTCTTTTGGAGGAGTTGGCAACATTGTTTTCTCATATTCATCCATTTCCGTACAGCTATCAACATGAGTCACTTTAGTATTGGGCATTTTTTGTTTACTGTTTTCATGCTCAGTTTGGGTTTGGGTGCTGATAAGACCTTCGGTGTTTTTTGCACGTTCTATTTTTATATTCAGTAATTGTTCTTGCAATTCGAGTATAGTTTTTTTATAACTTTCGATTTTACTTACAAAATCATTTTCCATTGTTAGAGCTTCTTCATAGAAAACGTCATATTTGGTATTTAATTTTACGATTATTTCCGCCTTCTGCTTACATTCATTTTGTAGTTCCTCTATAATTTTCGAATAGAATTCATCTTTATTCTGGTCATTGTCATGATCAAGATTTTCGCATTCCTTGCAGACAAGTCTGTTGTTGTGTTTATATGTATTTGGGGCTATTCTGTCATAACAACTTATGTGGAATACTCCATGACATCTCACGCATATATAGTACCCATTTTTGGGCTTTTTATTACAACATAGGAACACAAAATCACTGTTTATTACGGAGCACTCAGATACACGACACTTACTGGGGGCCATATTTTGATATTGATGACGATGACGATGACGATGACGATGACGATGACGATGACGATGACGATGACGATGACGATGACGATGACGATGACGATGACGATGACGATGACGATGACACGATGACGATGACGATGACGATGACGATGACGATGACACGATGACGATGACGATGACGATGACGATGACGATGACGATGACGATGACGATGACGATGACGATGACGATGACGATGACGATGACGATGACGATGACGATGACGATGACGATGACGATGACGATGACGATGACGATGACGATGACGATGACGATGACGATGACGATGACGATGACGATGACGATGACGATGACGATGACGATGACGATGACGATGACGATGACGATGACGATGACGATGACGATGACGATGACGATGACGATGACGATGACGATGACGATGACGATGACGATGACGATGACGATGACGATGACGATGACGATGACGATGACGATGACGATGACGATGACGATGACGATGACGATGACGATGACGATGACGATGACGATGACGATGACGATGACGATGACGATGACGATGACGATGACGATGACGATGACGATGACGATGACGATGACGATGACGATGACGATGACGATGACGATGACGATGACGATGACGATGACGATGACGATGACGATGACGATGACGATGACGATGACGATGACGATGACGATGACGATGACGATGACGATGACGATGACGATGACGATGACGATGACGATGACGATGACGATGACGATGACGATGACGATGACGATGACGATGACGATGACGATGACGATGACGATGACGATGACGATGACGATGACGATGACGATGACGATGACGATGACGATGACGGTGACGATGACGATGACGATGACGATGACGATGACGATGACGATGACGATGACGATGACGATGACGATGACGATGACGATGACGATGACGATGACGATGACGATGACGATGACGATGACGATGACGATGACGATGACGATGACGATGACGATGACGATGACGATGACGATGACGATGACGATGACGATGACGATGACGATGACGATGACGATGACGATGACGATGACGATGACGATGACGATGACGATGACGATGACGATGACGATGACGATGACGATGACGATGACGATGACGATGACGATGACGATGACGATGACGATGACGATGACGATGACGATGACGATGACGATGACGATGACGATGACGATGACGATGACGATGACGATGACGATGACGATGACGATGACGATGACGATGACGATGACGATGACGATGACACGATGACGATGACGATGACGATGACGATGACGATGACGATGACACGATGACGATGACGATGACGATGACGATGACGATGACGATGACGATGACGATGACGATGACACGATGACGATGACACGATGACGATGACGATGACGATGACGATGACGATGACGATGACGATGACGATGACGATGACGATGACGATGACGATGACGATGACGATGACGATGACGATGACGATGACGATGACGATGACGATGACGATGACGATGACGATGACGATGACGATGACGATGACGATGACGATGACGATGACGATGACGATGACGATGACGATGACGATGACGATGACGATGACGATGACGATGACGATGACGATGACGATGACGATGACGATGACGGACGATGACGATGACGATGACGATGACGATGACGATGACGATGACGATGACGATGACGATGACGATGACGATGACGATGACGATGACGATGACGATGACGATGACGATGACGATGACGATGACGATGACGATGACGATGACGATGACGATGACGATGACGATGACGATGACGATGACGATGACGATGACGATGACGATGACGATGACGATGACGATGACGATGACGATGACGATGACGATGACGATGACGATGACGATGACGATGACGATGACGATGACGATGACGATGACGATGACGATGACGATGACGATGACGATGACGATGACGATGACGATGACGATGACGATGACGATGACGATGACGATGACGATGACGATGACGATGACGATGACGATGACGATGACGATGACGATGACGATGACGATGACGATGACGATGACGATGACGATGACGATGACGATGACGATGACGATGACGATGACGATGACGATGACGATGACGATGACGATGACGATGACGATGACGATGACGATGACGATGACGATGACGATGACGATGACGATGACGATGACGATGACGATGACGATGACGATGACGATGACGATGACGATGACGATGACGATGACGATGACGATGACGATGACGATGACGATGACGATGACGATGACGATGACGATGACGATGACGATGACGATGACGATGACGATGACGATGACGATGACGATGACGATGACGATGACGATGACGATGACGATGACGATGACGATGACGATGACGATGACGATGACGATGACGATGACGATGACGATGACGATGACGATGACGATGACGATGACGATGACGATGACGATGACGATGACGATGACGATGACGATGACGATGACGATGACGATGACGATGACGATGACGATGACGATGACGATGACGATGACGATGACGATGACGATGACGATGACGATGACGATGACGATGACGATGACGATGACGATGACGATGACGATGACGATGACGATGACGATGACGATGACGATGACGATGACGATGACGATGACGATGACGATGACGATGACGATGACGATGACGATGACGATGACGATGACGATGACGATGACGATGACGATGACGATGACGATGACGATGACGATGACGATGACGATGACGATGACGATGACGATGACGATGACGATGACGATGACGATGACGATGACGATGACGATGACGATGACGATGACGATGACGATGACGATGACGATGACGATGACGATGACGATGACGATGACGATGACGATGACGATGACGATGACGATGACGATGACGATGACGATGACGATGACGATGACGATGACGATGACGATGACGATGACGATGACGATGACGATGACGATGACGATGACGATGACGATGACGATGACGATGACGATGACGATGACGATGACGATGACGATGACGATGACGATGACGATGACGATGACGATGACGATGACGATGACGATGACGATGACGATGACGATGACGATGACGATGACGATGACGATGACGATGACGATGACGATGACGATGACGATGACGATGACGATGACGATGACGATGACGATGACGATGACGATGACGATGACGATGACGATGACGATGACGATGACGATGACGATGACGATGACGATGACGATGACGATGACGATGACGATGACGATGACGATGACGATGACGATGACGATGACGATGACGATGACGATGACGATGACGATGACGATGACGAGATGACGATGACGATGACGAGATGACGATGACGATGACGATGACGATGACGATGACGATGACGATGACGATGACGATGACGATGACGATGACGATGACGATGACGATGACGATGACGATGACGATGACGATGACGATGACGATGACGATGACGATGACGATGACGATGACGATGACGATGACGATGACGATGACGATGACGATGACGATGACGATGACGATGACGATGACGATGACGATGACGATGACGATGACGATGACGATGACGATGACGATGACGATGACGATGACGATGACGATGACGATGACGATGACGATGACGATGACGATGACGATGACGATGACGATGACGATGACGATGACGAACGATGACGATGACGATGACGATGACGATGACGATGACGATGACGATGACGATGACGATGACGATGACGATGACGATGACGATGACGATGACGATGACGATGACGATGACGATGACGATGACGATGACGATGACGATGACGATGACGATGACGATGACGATGACGATGACGATGACGATGACGATGACGATGACGATGACGATGACGATGACGATGACGATGACGATGACGATGACGATGACGATGACGATGACGATGACGATGACGATGACGATGACGATGACGATGACGATGACGATGACGATGACGATGACGATGACGATGACGATGACGATGACGATGACGATGACGATGACGATGACGATGACGATGACGATGACGATGACGATGACGATGACGATGACGATGACGATGACGATGACGATGACGATGACGATGACGATGACGATGACGATGACGATGACGATGACGATGACGATGACGATGACGATGACGATGACGATGACGATGACGATGACGATGACGATGACGATGACGATGACGATGACGATGACGATGACGATGACGATGACGATGACGATGACGATGACGATGACGATGACGATGACGATGACGATGACGATGACGATGACGATGACGATGACGATGACGATGACGATGACGATGACGATGACGATGACGATGACGATGACGATGACGATGACGATGACGATGACGATGACGATGACGATGACGATGACGATGACGATGACGATGACGATGACGATGACGATGACGATGACGATGACGATGACGATGACGATGACGATGACGATGACGATGACGATGACGATGACGATGACGATGACGATGACGATGACGATGACGATGACGATGACGATGACGATGACGATGACGATGACGATGACGATGACGATGACGATGACGATGACGATGACGATGACGATGACGATGACGATGACGATGACGATGACGATGACGATGACGATGACGATGACGATGACGATGACGATGACGATGACGATGACGATGACGATGACGATGACGATGACGATGACGATGACGATGACGATGACGATGACGATGACGATGACGATGACGATGACGATGACGATGACGATGACGATGACGATGACGATGACGATGACGATGACGATGACGATGACG
The DNA here is from genome assembly GCA_037013635.1 of Plagiodera versicolora. Classification (NCBI taxonomy): domain Eukaryota; kingdom Metazoa; phylum Arthropoda; class Insecta; order Coleoptera; family Chrysomelidae; genus Plagiodera; species Plagiodera versicolora. Next base: position 137,228 of record CM072991.1, on the reverse strand, counting down.
ATGACGATGACGATGACGATGACGATGACGATGACGATGACGATGACGATGACGATGACGATGACGATGACGATGACGATGACGATGACGATGACGATGACGATGACGATGACGATGACGATGACGATGACGATGACGATGACGATGACGATGACGATGACGATGACGATGACGATGACGATGACGATGACGATGACGATGACGATGACGATGACGATGACGATGACGATGACGATGACGATGACGATGACGATGACGATGACGATGACGATGACGATGACGATGACGATGACGATGACGATGACGATGACGATGACGATGACGATGACGATGACGATGACGATGACGATGACGATGACGATGACGATGACGATGACGATGACGATGACGATGACGATGACGATGACGATGACGATGACGATGACGATGACGATGACGATGACGATGACGATGACGATGACGATGACGATGACGATGACGATGACGATGACGATGACGATGACGATGACGATGACGATGACGATGACGATGACGATGACGATGACGATGACGATGACGATGACGATGACGATGACGATGACGATGACGATGACGATGACGATGACGATGACGATGACGATGACGATGACGATGACGATGACGATGACGATGACGATGACGATGACGATGACGATGACGATGACGATGACGATGACGATGACGATGACGATGACGATGACGATGACGATGACGATGACGATGACGATGACGATGACGATGACGATGACGATGACGATGACGATGACGATGACGATGACGATGACGATGACGATGACGATGACGATGACGATGACGATGACGATGACGATGACGATGACGATGACGATGACGATGACGATGACGATGACGATGACGATGACGATGACGATGACGATGACGATGACGATGACGATGACGATGACGATGACGATGACGATGACGATGACGATGACGATGACGATGACGATGACGATGACGATGACGATGACGATGACGATGACGATGACGATGACGATGACGATGACGATGACGATGACGATGACGATGACGATGACGATGACGATGACGATGACGATGACGATGACGATGACGATGACGATGACGATGACGATGACGATGACGATGACGATGACGATGACGATGACGATGACGATGACGATGACGATGACGATGACGATGACGATGACGATGACGATGACGATGACGATGACGATGACGATGACGATGACGATGACGATGACGATGACGATGACGATGACGATGACGATGACGATGACGATGACGATGACGATGACGATGACGATGACGATGACGATGACGATGACGATGACGATGACGATGACGATGACGATGACGATGACGATGACGATGACGATGACGATGACGATGACGATGACGATGACGATGACGATGACGATGACGATGACGATGACGATGACGATGACGATGACGATGACGATGACGATGACGATGACGATGACGATGACGATGACGATGACGATGACGATGACGATGACGATGACGATGACGATGACGATGACGATGACGATGACGATGACGATGACGATGACGATGACGATGACGATGACGATGACGATGACGATGACGATGACGATGACGATGACGATGACGATGACGATGACGATGACGATGACGATGACGATGACGATGACGATGACGATGACGATGACGATGACGATGACGATGACGATGACGATGACGATGACGATGACGATGACGATGACGATGACGATGACGATGACGATGACGATGACGATGACGATGACGATGACGATGACGATGACGATGACGATGACGATGACGATGACGATGACGATGACGATGACGATGACGATGACGATGACGATGACGATGACGATGACGATGACGATGACGATGACGATGACGATGACGATGACGATGACGATGACGATGACGATGACGATGACGATGACGATGACGATGACGATGACGATGACGATGACGATGACGATGACGATGACGATGACGATGACGATGACGATGACGATGACGATGACGATGACGATGACGATGACGATGACGATGACGATGACGATGACGATGACGATGACGATGACGATGACGATGACGATGACGATGACGATGACGATGACGATGACGATGACGATGACGATGACGATGACGATGACGATGACGATGACGATGACGATGACGATGACGATGACGATGACGATGACGATGACGATGACGATGACGATGACGATGACGATGACGATGACGATGACGATGACGATGACGATGACGATGACGATGACGATGACGATGACGATGACGATGACGATGACGATGACGATGACGATGACGATGACGATGACGATGACGATGACGATGACGATGACGATGACGATGACGATGACGATGACGATGACGATGACGATGACGATGACGATGACGATGACGATGACGATGACGATGACGATGACGATGACGATGACGATGACGATGACGATGACGATGACGATGACGATGACGATGACGATGACGATGACGATGACGATGACGATGACGATGACGATGACGATGACGATGACGATGACGATGACGATGACGATGACGATGACGATGACGATGACGATGACGATGACGATGACGATGACGATGACGATGACGATGACGATGACGATGACGATGACGATGACGATGACGATGACGATGACGATGACGATGACGATGACGATGACGATGACGATGACGATGACGATGACGATGACGATGACGATGACGATGACGATGACGATGACGATGACGATGACGATGACGATGACGATGACGATGACGATGACGATGACGATGACGATGACGATGACGATGACGATGACGATGACGATGACGATGACGATGACGATGACGATGACGATGACGATGACGATGACGATGACGATGACGATGACGATGACGATGACGATGACGATGACGATGACGATGACGATGACGATGACGATGACGATGACGATGACGATGACGATGACGATGACGATGACGATGACGATGACGATGACGATGACGATGACGATGACGATGACGATGACGATGACGATGACGATGACGATGACGATGACGATGACGATGACGATGACGATGACGATGACGATGACGATGACGATGACGATGACGATGACGATGACGATGACGATGACGATGACGATGACGATGACGATGACGATGACGATGACGATGACGATGACGATGACGATGACGATGACGATGACGATGACGATGACGATGACGATGACGATGACGATGACGATGACGATGACGATGACGATGACGATGACGATGACGATGACGATGACGATGACGATGACGATGACGATGACGATGACGATGACGATGACGATGACGATGACGATGACGATGACGATGACGATGACGATGACGATGACGATGACGATGACGATGACGATGACGATGACGATGACGATGACGATGACGATGACGATGACGATGACGATGACGATGACGATGACGATGACGATGACGATGACGATGACGATGACGATGACGATGACGATGACGATGACGATGACGATGACGATGACGATGACGATGACGATGACGATGACGATGACGATGACGATGACGATGACGATGACGATGACGATGACGATGACGATGACGATGACGATGACGATGACGATGACGATGACGATGACGATGACGATGACGATGACGATGACGATGACGATGACGATGACGATGACGATGACGATGACGATGACGATGACGATGACGATGACGATGACGATGACGATGACGATGACGATGACGATGACGATGACGATGACGATGACGATGACGATGACGATGACGATGACGATGACGATGACGATGACGATGACGATGACGATGACGATGACGATGACGATGACGATGACGATGACGATGACGATGACGATGACGATGACGATGACGATGACGATGACGATGACGATGACGATGACGATGACGATGACGATGACGATGACGATGACGATGACGATGACGATGACGATGACGATGACGATGACGATGACGATGACGATGACGATGACGATGACGATGACGATGACGATGACGATGACGATGACGATGACGATGACGATGACGATGACGATGACGATGACGATGACGATGACGATGACGATGACGATGACGATGACGATGACGATGACGATGACGATGACGATGACGATGACGATGACGATGACGATGACGATGACGATGACGATGACGATGACGATGACGATGACGATGACGATGACGATGACGATGACGATGACGATGACGATGACGATGACGATGACGATGACGATGACGATGACGATGACGATGACGATGACGATGACGATGACGATGACGATGACGATGACGATGACGATGACGATGACGATGACGATGACGATGACGATGACGATGACGATGACGATGACGATGACGATGACGATGACGATGACGATGACGATGACGATGACGATGACGATGACGATGACGATGACGATGACGATGACGATGACGATGACGATGACGATGACGATGACGATGACGATGACGATGACGATGACGATGACGATGACGATGACGATGACGATGACGATGACGATGACGATGACGATGACGATGACGATGACGATGACGATGACGATGACGATGACGATGACGATGACGATGACGATGACGATGACGATGACGATGACGATGACGATGACGATGACGATGACGATGACGATGACGATGACGATGACGATGACGATGACGATGACGATGACGATGACGATGACGATGACGATGACGATGACGATGACGATGACGATGACGATGACGATGACGATGACGATGACGATGACGATGACGATGACGATGACGATGACGATGACGATGACGATGACGATGACGATGACGATGACGATGACGATGACGATGACGATGACGATGACGATGACGATGACGATGACGATGACGATGACGATGACGATGACGATGACGATGACGATGACGATGACGATGACGATGACGATGACGATGACGATGACGATGACGATGACGATGACGATGACGATGACGATGACGATGACGATGACGATGACGATGACGATGACGATGACGATGACGATGACGATGACGATGACGATGACGATGACGATGACGATGACGATGACGATGACGATGACGATGACGATGACGATGACGATGACGATGACGATGACGATGACGATGACGATGACGATGACGATGACGATGACGATGACGATGACGATGACGATGACGATGACGATGACGATGACGATGACGATGACGATGACGATGACGATGACGATGACGATGACGATGACGATGACGATGACGATGACGATGACGATGACGATGACGATGACGATGACGATGACGATGACGATGACGATGACGATGACGATGACGATGACGATGACGATGACGATGACGATGACGATGACGATGACGATGACGATGACGATGACGATGACGATGACGATGACGATGACGATGACGATGACGATGACGATGACGATGACGATGACGATGACGATGACGATGACGATGACGATGACGATGACGATGACGATGACGATGACGATGACGATGACGATGACGATGACGATGACGATGACGATGACGATGACGATGACGATGACGATGACGATGACGATGACGATGACGATGACGATGACGATGACGATGACGATGACGATGACGATGACGATGACGATGACGATGACGATGACGATGACGATGACGATGACGATGACGATGACGATGACGATGACGATGACGATGACGATGACGATGACGATGACGATGACGATGACGATGACGATGACGATGACGATGACGATGACGATGACGATGACGATGACGATGACGATGACGATGACGATGACGATGACGATGACGATGACGATGACGATGACGATGACGATGACGATGACGATGACGATGACGATGACGATGACGATGACGATGACGATGACGATGACGATGACGATGACGATGACGATGACGATGACGATGACGATGACGATGACGATGACGATGACGATGACGATGACGATGACGATGACGATGACGATGACGATGACGATGACGATGACGATGACGATGACGATGACGATGACGATGACGATGACGATGACGATGACGATGACGATGACGATGACGATGACGATGACGATGACGATGACGATGACGATGACGATGACGATGACGATGACGATGACGATGACGATGACGATGACGATGACGATGACGATGACGATGACGATGACGATGACGATGACGATGACGATGACGATGACGATGACGATGACGATGACGATGACGATGACGATGACGATGACGATGACGATGACGATGACGATGACGATGACGATGACGATGACGATGACGATGACGATGACGATGACGATGACGATGACGATGACGATGACGATGACGATGACGATGACGATGACGATGACGATGACGATGACGATGACGATGACGATGACGATGACGATGACGATGACGATGACGATGACGATGACGATGACGATGACGATGACGATGACGATGACGATGACGATGACGATGACGATGACGATGACGATGACGATGACGATGACGATGACGATGACGATGACGATGACGATGACGATGACGATGACGATGACGATGACGATGACGATGACGATGACGATGACGATGACGATGACGATGACGATGACGATGACGATGACGATGACGATGACGATGACGATGACGATGACGATGACGATGACGATGACGATGACGATGACGATGACGATGACGATGACGATGACGATGACGATGACGATGACGATGACGATGACGATGACGATGACGATGACGATGACGATGACGATGACGATGACGATGACGATGACGATGACGATGACGATGACGATGACGATGACGATGACGATGACGATGACGATGACGATGACGATGACGATGACGATGACGATGACGATGACGATGACGATGACGATGACGATGACGATGACGATGACGATGACGATGACGATGACGATGACGATGACGATGACGATGACGATGACGATGACGATGACGATGACGATGACGATGACGATGACGATGACGATGACGATGACGATGACGATGACGATGACGATGACGATGACGATGACGATGACGATGACGATGACGATGACGATGACGATGACGATGACGATGACGATGACGATGACGATGACGATGACGATGACGATGACGATGACGATGACGATGACGATGACGATGACGATGACGATGACGATGACGATGACGATGACGATGACGATGACGATGACGATGACGATGACGATGACGATGACGATGACGATGACGATGACGATGACGATGACGATGACGATGACGATGACGATGACGATGACGATGACGATGACGATGACGATGACGATGACGATGACGATGACGATGACGATGACGATGACGATGACGATGACGATGACGATGACGATGACGATGACGATGACGATGACGATGACGATGACGATGACGATGACGATGACGATGACGATGACGATGACGATGACGATGACGATGACGATGACGATGACGATGACGATGACGATGACGATGACGATGACGATGACGATGACGATGACGATGACGATGACGATGACGATGACGATGACGATGACGATGACGATGACGATGACGATGACGATGACGATGACGATGACGATGACGATGACGATGACGATGACGATGACGATGACGATGACGATGACGATGACGATGACGATGACGATGACGATGACGATGACGATGACGATGACGATGACGATGACGATGACGATGACGATGACGATGACGATGACGATGACGATGACGATGACGATGACGATGACGATGACGATGACGATGACGATGACGATGACGATGACGATGACGATGACGATGACGATGACGATGACGATGACGATGACGATGACGATGACGATGACGATGACGATGACGATGACGATGACGATGACGATGACGATGACGATGACGATGACGATGACGATGACGATGACGATGACGATGACGATGACGATGACGATGACGATGACGATGACGATGACGATGACGATGACGATGACGATGACGATGACGATGACGATGACGATGACGATGACGATGACGATGACGATGACGATGACGATGACGATGACGATGACGATGACGATGACGATGACGATGACGATGACGATGACGATGACGATGACGATGACGATGACGATGACGATGACGATGACGATGACGATGACGATGACGATGACGATGACGATGACGATGACGATGACGATGACGATGACGATGACGATGACGATGACGATGACGATGACGATGACGATGACGATGACGATGACGATGACGATGACGATGACGATGACGATGACGATGACGATGACGATGACGATGACGATGACGATGACGATGACGATGACGATGACGATGACGATGACGATGACGATGACGATGACGATGACGATGACGATGACGATGACGATGACGATGACGATGACGATGACGATGACGATGACGATGACGATGACGATGACGATGACGATGACGATGACGATGACGATGACGATGACGATGACGATGACGATGACGATGACGATGACGATGACGATGACGATGACGATGACGATGACGATGACGATGACGATGACGATGACGATGACGATGACGATGACGATGACGATGACGATGACGATGACGATGACGATGACGATGACGATGACGATGACGATGACGATGACGATGACGATGACGATGACGATGACGATGACGATGACGATGACGATGACGATGACGATGACGATGACGATGACGATGACGATGACGATGACGATGACGATGACGATGACGATGACGATGACGATGACGATGACGATGACGATGACGATGACGATGACGATGACGAGCGACGATGACGATGACGATGACGATGACGATGACGATGACGATGACGATGACGATGACGATGACGATGACGATGACGATGACGATGACGATGACGATGACGATGACGATGACGATGACGATGACGATGACGATGACGATGACGATGACGATGACGATGACGATGACGATGACGATGACGATGACGATGACGATGACGATGACGATGACGATGACGATGACGATGACGATGACGATGACGATGACGATGACGATGACGATGACGATGACGATGACGATGACGATGACGATGACGATGACGATGACGATGACGATGACGATGACGATGACGATGACGATGACGATGACGATGACGATGACGATGACGATGACGATGACGATGACGATGACGATGACGATGACGATGACGATGACGATGACGATGACGATGACGATGACGATGACGATGACGATGACGATGACGATGACGATGACGATGACGATGACGATGACGATGACGATGACGATGACGATGACGATGACGATGACGATGACGATGACGATGACGATGACGATGACGATGACGATGACGATGACGATGACGATGACGATGACGATGACGATGACGATGACGATGACGATGACGATGACGATGACGATGACGATGACGATGACGATGACGATGACGATGACGATGACGATGACGATGACGATGACGATGACGATGACGATGACGATGACGATGACGATGACGATGACGATGACGATGACGATGACGATGACGATGACGATGACGATGACGATGACGATGACGATGACGATGACGATGACGATGACGATGACGATGACGATGACGATGACGATGACGATGACGATGACGATGACGATGACGATGACGATGACGATGACGATGACGATGACGATGACGATGACGATGACGATGACGATGACGATGACGATGACGATGACGATGACGATGACGATGACGATGACGATGACGATGACGATGACGATGACGATGACGATGACGATGACGATGACGATGACGATGACGATGACGATGACGATGACGATGACGATGACGATGACGATGACGATGACGATGACGATGACGATGACGATGACGATGACGATGACGATGACGATGACGATGACGATGACGATGACGATGACGATGACGATGACGATGACGATGACGATGACGATGACGATGACGATGACGATGACGATGACGATGACGATGACGATGACGATGACGATGACGATGACGATGACGATGACGATGACGATGACGATGACGATGACGATGACGATGACGATGACGATGACGATGACGATGACGATGACGATGACGATGACGATGACGATGACGATGACGATGACGATGACGATGACGATGACGATGACGATGACGATGACGATGACGATGACGATGACGATGACGATGACGATGACGATGACGATGACGATGACGATGACGATGACGATGACGATGACGATGACGATGACGATGACGATGACGATGACGATGACGATGACGATGACGATGACGATGACGATGACGATGACGATGACGATGACGATGACGATGACGATGACGATGACGATGACGATGACGATGACGATGACGATGACGATGACGATGACGATGACGATGACGATGACGATGACGATGACGATGACGATGACGATGACGATGACGATGACGATGACGATGACGATGACGATGACGATGACGATGACGATGACGATGACGATGACGATGACGATGACGATGACGATGACGATGACGATGACGATGACGATGACGATGACGATGACGATGACGATGACGATGACGATGACGATGACGATGACGATGACGATGACGATGACGATGACGATGACGATGACGATGACGATGACGATGACGATGACGATGACGATGACGATGACGATGACGATGACGATGACGATGACGATGACGATGACGATGACGATGACGATGACGATGACGATGACGATGACGATGACGATGACGATGACGATGACGATGACGATGACGATGACGATGACGATGACGATGACGATGACGATGACGATGACGATGACGATGACGATGACGATGACGATGACGATGACGATGACGATGACGATGACGATGACGATGACGATGACGATGACGATGACGATGACGATGACGATGACGATGACGATGACGATGACGATGACGATGACGATGACGATGACGATGACGATGACGATGACGATGACGATGACGATGACGATGACGATGACGATGACGATGACGATGACGATGACGATGACGATGACGATGACGATGACGATGACGATGACGATGACGATGACGATGACGATGACGATGACGATGACGATGACGATGACGATGACGATGACGATGACGATGACGATGACGATGACGATGACGATGACGATGACGATGACGATGACGATGACGATGACGATGACGATGACGATGACGATGACGATGACGATGACGATGACGATGACGATGACGATGACGATGACGATGACGATGACGATGACGATGACGATGACGATGACGATGACGATGACGATGACGATGACGATGACGATGACGATGACGATGACGATGACGATGACGATGACGATGACGATGACGATGACGATGACGATGACGATGACGATGACGATGACGATGACGATGACGATGACGATGACGATGACGATGACGATGACGATGACGATGACGATGACGATGACGATGACGATGACGATGACGATGACGATGACGATGACGATGACGATGACGATGACGATGACGATGACGATGACGATGACGATGACGATGACGATGACGATGACGATGACGATGACGATGACGATGACGATGACGATGACGATGACGATGACGATGACGATGACGATGACGATGACGATGACGATGACGATGACGATGACGATGACGATGACGATGACGATGACGATGACGATGACGATGACGATGACGATGACGATGACGATGACGATGACGATGACGATGACGATGACGATGACGATGACGATGACGATGACGATGACGATGACGATGACGATGACGATGACGATGACGATGACGATGACGATGACGATGACGATGACGATGACGATGACGATGACGATGACGATGACGATGACGATGACGATGACGATGACGATGACGATGACGATGACGATGACGATGACGATGACGATGACGATGACGATGACGATGACGATGACGATGACGATGACGATGACGATGACGATGACGATGACGATGACGATGACGATGACGATGACGATGACGATGACGATGACGATGACGATGACGATGACGATGACGATGACGATGACGATGACGATGACGATGACGATGACGATGACGATGACGATGACGATGACGATGACGATGACGATGACGATGACGATGACGATGACGATGACGATGACGATGACGATGACGATGACGATGACGATGACGATGACGATGACGATGACGATGACGATGACGATGACGATGACGATGACGATGACGATGACGATGACGATGACGATGACGATGACGATGACGATGACGATGACGATGACGATGACGATGACGATGACGATGACGATGACGATGACGATGACGATGACGATGACGATGACGATGACGATGACGATGACGATGACGATGACGATGACGATGACGATGACGATGACGATGACGATGACGATGACGATGACGATGACGATGACGATGACGATGACGATGACGATGACGATGACGATGACGATGACGATGACGATGACGATGACGATGACGATGACGATGACGATGACGATGACGATGACGATGACGATGACGATGACGATGACGATGACGATGACGATGACGATGACGATGACGATGACGATGACGATGACGATGACGATGACGATGACGATGACGATGACGATGACGATGACGATGACGATGACGATGACGATGACGATGACGATGACGATGACGATGACGATGACGATGACGATGACGATGACGATGACGATGACGATGACGATGACGATGACGATGACGATGACGATGACGATGACGATGACGATGACGATGACGATGACGATGACGATGACGATGACGATGACGATGACGATGACGATGACGATGACGATGACGATGACGATGACGATGACGATGACGATGACGATGACGATGACGATGACGATGACGATGACGATGACGATGACGATGACGATGACGATGACGATGACGATGACGATGACGATGACGATGACGATGACGATGACGATGACGATGACGATGACGATGACGATGACGATGACGATGACGATGACGATGACGATGACGATGACGATGACGATGACGATGACGATGACGATGACGATGACGATGACGATGACGATGACGATGACGATGACGATGACGATGACGATGACGATGACGATGACGATGACGATGACGATGACGATGACGATGACGATGACGATGACGATGACGATGACGATGACGATGACGATGACGATGACGATGACGATGACGATGACGATGACGATGACGATGACGATGACGATGACGATGACGATGACGATGACGATGACGATGACGATGACGATGACGATGACGATGACGATGACGATGACGATGACGATGACGATGACGATGACGATGACGATGACGATGACGATGACGATGACGATGACGATGACGATGACGATGACGATGACGATGACGATGACGATGACGATGACGATGACGATGACGATGACGATGACGATGACGATGACGATGACGATGACGATGACGATGACGATGACGATGACGATGACGATGACGATGACGATGACGATGACGATGACGATGACGATGACGATGACGATGACGATGACGATGACGATGACGATGACGATGACGATGACGATGACGATGACGATGACGATGACGATGACGATGACGATGACGATGACGATGACGATGACGATGACGATGACGATGACGATGACGATGACGATGACGATGACGATGACGATGACGATGACGATGACGATGACGATGACGATGACGATGACGATGACGATGACGATGACGATGACGATGACGATGACGATGACGATGACGATGACGATGACGATGACGATGACGATGACGATGACGATGACGATGACGATGACGATGACGATGACGATGACGATGACGATGACGATGACGATGACGATGACGATGACGATGACGATGACGATGACGATGACGATGACGATGACGATGACGATGACGATGACGATGACGATGACGATGACGATGACGATGACGATGACGATGACGATGACGATGACGATGACGATGACGATGACGATGACGATGACGATGACGATGACGATGACGATGACGATGACGATGACGATGACGATGACGATGACGATGACGATGACGATGACGATGACGATGACGATGACGATGACGATGACGATGACGATGACGATGACGATGACGATGACGATGACGATGACGATGACGATGACGATGACGATGACGATGACGATGACGATGACGATGACGATGACGATGACGATGACGATGACGATGACGATGACGATGACGATGACGATGACGATGACGATGACGATGACGATGACGATGACGATGACGATGACGATGACGATGACGATGACGATGACGATGACGATGACGATGACGATGACGATGACGATGACGATGACGATGACGATGACGATGACGATGACGATGACGATGACGATGACGATGACGATGACGATGACGATGACGATGACGATGACGATGACGATGACGATGACGATGACGATGACGATGACGATGACGATGACGATGACGATGACGATGACGATGACGATGACGATGACGATGACGATGACGATGACGATGACGATGACGATGACGATGACGATGACGATGACGATGACGATGACGATGACGATGACGATGACGATGACGATGACGATGACGATGACGATGACGATGACGATGACGATGACGATGACGATGACGATGACGATGACGATGACGATGACGATGACGATGACGATGACGATGACGATGACGATGACGATGACGATGACGATGACGATGACGATGACGATGACGATGACGATGACGATGACGATGACGATGACGATGACGATGACGATGACGATGACGATGACGATGACGATGACGATGACGATGACGATGACGATGACGATGACGATGACGATGACGATGACGATGACGATGACGATGACGATGACGATGACGATGACGATGACGATGACGATGACGATGACGATGACGATGACGATGACGATGACGATGACGATGACGATGACGATGACGATGACGATGACGATGACGATGACGATGACGATGACGATGACGATGACGATGACGATGACGATGACGATGACGATGACGATGACGATGACGATGACGATGACGATGACGATGACGATGACGATGACGATGACGATGACGATGACGATGACGATGACGATGACGATGACGATGACGATGACGATGACGATGACGATGACGATGACGATGACGATGACGATGACGATGACGATGACGATGACGATGACGATGACGATGACGATGACGATGACGATGACGATGACGATGACGATGACGATGACGATGACGATGACGATGACGATGACGATGACGATGACGATGACGATGACGATGACGATGACGATGACGATGACGATGACGATGACGATGACGATGACGATGACGATGACGATGACGATGACGATGACGATGACGATGACGATGACGATGACGATGACGATGACGATGACGATGACGATGACGATGACGATGACGATGACGATGACGATGACGATGACGATGACGATGACGATGACGATGACGATGACGATGACGATGACGATGACGATGACGATGACGATGACGATGACGATGACGATGACGATGACGATGACGATGACGATGACGATGACGATGACGATGACGATGACGATGACGATGACGATGACGATGACGATGACGATGACGATGACGATGACGATGACGATGACGATGACGATGACGATGACGATGACGATGACGATGACGATGACGATGACGATGACGATGACGATGACGATGACGATGACGATGACGATGACGATGACGATGACGATGACGATGACGATGACGATGACGATGACGATGACGATGACGATGACGATGACGATGACGATGACGATGACGATGACGATGACGATGACGATGACGATGACGATGACGATGACGATGACGATGACGATGACGATGACGATGACGATGACGATGACGATGACGATGACGATGACGATGACGATGACGATGACGATGACGATGACGATGACGATGACGATGACGATGACGATGACGATGACGATGACGATGACGATGACGATGACGATGACGATGACGATGACGATGACGATGACGATGACGATGACGATGACGATGACGATGACGATGACGATGACGATGACGATGACGATGACGATGACGATGACGATGACGATGACGATGACGATGACGATGACGATGACGATGACGATGACGATGACGATGACGATGACGATGACGATGACGATGACGATGACGATGACGATGACGATGACGATGACGATGACGATGACGATGACGATGACGATGACGATGACGATGACGATGACGATGACGATGACGATGACGATGACGATGACGATGACGATGACGATGACGATGACGATGACGATGACGATGACGATGACGATGACGATGACGATGACGATGACGATGACGATGACGATGACGATGACGATGACGATGACGATGACGATGACGATGACGATGACGATGACGATGACGATGACGATGACGATGACGATGACGATGACGATGACGATGACGATGACGATGACGATGACGATGACGATGACGATGACGATGACGATGACGATGACGATGACGATGACGATGACGATGACGATGACGATGACGATGACGATGACGATGACGATGACGATGACGATGACGATGACGATGACGATGACGATGACGATGACGATGACGATGACGATGACGATGACGATGACGATGACGATGACGATGACGATGACGATGACGATGACGATGACGATGACGATGACGATGACGATGACGATGACGATGACGATGACGATGACGATGACGATGACGATGACGATGACGATGACGATGACGATGACGATGACGATGACGATGACGATGACGATGACGATGACGATGACGATGACGATGACGATGACGATGACGATGACGATGACGATGACGATGACGATGACGATGACGATGACGATGACGATGACGATGACGATGACGATGACGATGACGATGACGATGACGATGACGATGACGATGACGATGACGATGACGATGACGATGACGATGACGATGACGATGACGATGACGATGACGATGACGATGACGATGACGATGACGATGACGATGACGATGACGATGACGATGACGATGACGATGACGATGACGATGACGATGACGATGACGATGACGATGACGATGACGATGACGATGACGATGACGATGACGATGACGATGACGATGACGATGACGATGACGATGACGATGACGATGACGATGACGATGACGATGACGATGACGATGACGATGACGATGACGATGACGATGACGATGACGATGACGATGACGATGACGATGACGATGACGATGACGATGACGATGACGATGACGATGACGATGACGATGACGATGACGATGACGATGACGATGACGATGACGATGACGATGACGATGACGATGACGATGACGATGACGATGACGATGACGATGACGATGACGATGACGATGACGATGACGATGACGATGACGATGACGATGACGATGACGATGACGATGACGATGACGATGACGATGACGATGACGATGACGATGACGATGACGATGACGATGACGATGACGATGACGATGACGATGACGATGACGATGACGATGACGATGACGATGACGATGACGATGACGATGACGATGACGATGACGATGACGATGACGATGACGATGACGATGACGATGACGATGACGATGACGATGACGATGACGATGACGATGACGATGACGATGACGATGACGATGACGATGACGATGACGATGACGATGACGATGACGATGACGATGACGATGACGATGACGATGACGATGACGATGACGATGACGATGACGATGACGATGACGATGACGATGACGATGACGATGACGATGACGATGACGATGACGATGACGATGACGATGACGATGACGATGACGATGACGATGACGATGACGATGACGATGACGATGACGATGACGATGACGATGACGATGACGATGACGATGACGATGACGATGACGATGACGATGACGATGACGATGACGATGACGATGACGATGACGATGACGATGACGATGACGATGACGATGACGATGACGATGACGATGACGATGACGATGACGATGACGATGACGATGACGATGACGATGACGATGACGATGACGATGACGATGACGATGACGATGACGATGACGATGACGATGACGATGACGATGACGATGACGATGACGATGACGATGACGATGACGATGACGATGACGATGACGATGACGATGACGATGACGATGACGATGACGATGACGATGACGATGACGATGACGATGACGATGACGATGACGATGACGATGACGATGACGATGACGATGACGATGACGATGACGATGACGATGACGATGACGATGACGATGACGATGACGATGACGATGACGATGACGATGACGATGACGATGACGATGACGATGACGATGACGATGACGATGACGATGACGATGACGATGACGATGACGATGACGATGACGATGACGATGACGATGACGATGACGATGACGATGACGATGACGATGACGATGACGATGACGATGACGATGACGATGACGATGACGATGACGATGACGATGACGATGACGATGACGATGACGATGACGATGACGATGACGATGACGATGACGATGACGATGACGATGACGATGACGATGACGATGACGATGACGATGACGATGACGATGACGATGACGATGACGATGACGATGACGATGACGATGACGATGACGATGACGATGACGATGACGATGACGATGACGATGACGATGACGATGACGATGACGATGACGATGACGATGACGATGACGATGACGATGACGATGACGATGACGATGACGATGACGATGACGATGACGATGACGATGACGATGACGATGACGATGACGATGACGATGACGATGACGATGACGATGACGATGACGATGACGATGACGATGACGATGACGATGACGATGACGATGACGATGACGATGACGATGACGATGACGATGACGATGACGATGACGATGACGATGACGATGACGATGACGATGACGATGACGATGACGATGACGATGACGATGACGATGACGATGACGATGACGATGACGATGACGATGACGATGACGATGACGATGACGATGACGATGACGATGACGATGACGATGACGATGACGATGACGATGACGATGACGATGACGATGACGATGACGATGACGATGACGATGACGATGACGATGACGATGACGATGACGATGACGATGACGATGACGATGACGATGACGATGACGATGACGATGACGATGACGATGACGATGACGATGACGATGACGATGACGATGACGATGACGATGACGATGACGATGACGATGACGATGACGATGACGATGACGATGACGATGACGATGACGATGACGATGACGATGACGATGACGATGACGATGACGATGACGATGACGATGACGATGACGATGACGATGACGATGACGATGACGATGACGATGACGATGACGATGACGATGACGATGACGATGACGATGACACGATGATGATGACGATGACGATGACGATGACGATGACGATGACGATGACGATGACGATGACGATGACGATGACGATGACGATGACGATGACGATGACGATGACGATGACGATGACGATGACGATGACGATGACGATGACGATGACGATGACGATGACGATGACGATGACGATGACGATGACGATGACGATGACGATGACGATGACGATGACGATGACGATGACGATGACGATGACGATGACGATGACGATGACGATGACGATGACGATGACGATGACGATGACGATGACGATGACGATGACGATGACGATGACGATGACGATGACGATGACGATGACGATGACGATGACGATGACGATGACGATGACGATGACGATGACGATGACGATGACGATGACGATGACGATGACGATGACGATGACGATGACGATGACGATGACGATGACGATGACGATGACGATGACGATGACGATGACGATGACGATGACGATGACGATGACGATGACGATGACGATGACGATGACGATGACGATGACGATGACGATGACGATGACGATGACGATGACGATGACGATGACGATGACGATGACGATGACGATGACGATGACGATGACGATGACGATGACGATGACGATGACGATGACGATGACGATGACGATGACGATGACGATGACGATGACGATGACGATGACGATGACGATGACGATGACGATGACGATGACGATGACGATGACGATGACGATGACGATGACGATGACGATGACGATGACGATGACGATGACGATGACGATGACGATGACGATGACGATGACGATGACGATGACGATGACGATGACGATGACGATGACGATGACGATGACGATGACGATGACGATGACGATGACGATGACGATGACGATGACGATGACGATGACGATGACGATGACGATGACGATGACGATGACGATGACGATGACGATGACGATGACGATGACGATGACGATGACGATGACGATGACGATGACGATGACGATGACGATGACGATGACGATGACGATGACGATGACGATGACGATGACGATGACGATGACGATGACGATGACGATGACGATGACGATGACGATGACGATGACGATGACGATGACGATGACGATGACGATGACGATGACGATGACGATGACGATGACGATGACGATGACGATGACGATGACGATGACGATGACGATGACGATGACGATGACGATGACGATGACGATGACGATGACGATGACGATGACGATGACGATGACGATGACGATGACGATGACGATGACGATGACGATGACGATGACGATGACGATGACGATGACGATGACGATGACGATGACGATGACGATGACGATGACGATGACGATGACGATGACGATGACGATGACGATGACGATGACGATGACGATGACGATGACGATGACGATGACGATGACGATGACGATGACGATGACGATGACGATGACGATGACGATGACGATGACGATGACGATGACGATGACGATGACGATGACGATGACGATGACGATGACGATGACGATGACGATGACGATGACGATGACGATGACGATGACGATGACGATGACGATGACGATGACGATGACGATGACGATGACGATGACGATGACGATGACGATGACGATGACGATGACGATGACGATGACGATGACGATGACGATGACGATGACGATGACGATGACGATGACGATGACGATGACGATGACGATGACGATGACGATGACGATGACGATGACGATGACGATGACGATGACGATGACGATGACGATGACGATGACGATGACGATGACGATGACGATGACGATGACGATGACGATGACGATGACGATGACGATGACGATGACGATGACGATGACGATGACGATGACGATGACGATGACGATGACGATGACGATGACGATGACGATGACGATGACGATGACGATGACGATGACGATGACGATGACGATGACGATGACGATGACGATGACGATGACGATGACGATGACGATGACGATGACGATGACGATGACGATGACGATGACGATGACGATGACGATGACGATGACGATGACGATGACGATGACGATGACGATGACGATGACGATGACGATGACGATGACGATGACGATGACGATGACGATGACGATGACGATGACGATGACGATGACGATGACGATGACGATGACGATGACGATGACGATGACGATGACGATGACGATGACGATGACGATGACGATGACGATGACGATGACGATGACGATGACGATGACGATGACGATGACGATGACGATGACGATGACGATGACGATGACGATGACGATGACGATGACGATGACGATGACGATGACGATGACGATGACGATGACGATGACGATGACGATGACGATGACGATGACGATGACGATGACGATGACGATGACGATGACGATGACGATGACGATGACGATGACGATGACGATGACGATGACGATGACGATGACGATGACGATGACGATGACGATGACGATGACGATGACGATGACGATGACGATGACGATGACGATGACGATGACGATGACGATGACGATGACGATGACGATGACGATGACGATGACGATGACGATGACGATGACGATGACGATGACGATGACGATGACGATGACGATGACGATGACGATGACGATGACGATGACGATGACGATGACGATGACGATGACGATGACGATGACGATGACGATGACGATGACGATGACGATGACGATGACGATGACGATGACGATGACGATGACGATGACGATGACGATGACGATGACGATGACGATGACGATGACGATGACGATGACGATGACGATGACGATGACGATGACGATGACGATGACGATGACGATGACGATGACGATGACGATGACGATGACGATGACGATGACGATGACGATGACGATGACGATGACGATGACGATGACGATGACGATGACGATGACGATGACGATGACGATGACGATGACGATGACGATGACGATGACGATGACGATGACGATGACGATGACGATGACGATGACGATGACGATGACGATGACGATGACGATGACGATGACGATGACGATGACGATGACGATGACGATGACGATGACGATGACGATGACGATGACGATGACGATGACGATGACGATGACGATGACGATGACGATGACGATGACGATGACGATGACGATGACGATGACGATGACGATGACGATGACGATGACGATGACGATGACGATGACGATGACGATGACGATGACGATGACGATGACGATGACGATGACGATGACGATGACGATGACGATGACGATGACGATGACGATGACGATGACGATGACGATGACGATGACGATGACGATGACGATGACGATGACGATGACGATGACGATGACGATGACGATGACGATGACGATGACGATGACGATGACGATGACGATGACGATGACGATGACGATGACGATGACGATGACGATGACGATGACGATGACGATGACGATGACGATGACGATGACGATGACGATGACGATGACGATGACGATGACGATGACGATGACGATGACGATGACGATGACGATGACGATGACGATGACGATGACGATGACGATGACGATGACGATGACGATGACGATGACGATGACGATGACGATGACGATGACGATGACGATGACGATGACGATGACGATGACGATGACGATGACGATGACGATGACGATGACGATGACGATGACGATGACGATGACGATGACGATGACGATGACGATGACGATGACGATGACGATGACGATGACGATGACGATGACGATGACGATGACGATGACGATGACGATGACGATGACGATGACGATGACGATGACGATGACGATGACGATGACGATGACGATGACGATGACGATGACGATGACGATGACGATGACGATGACGATGACGATGACGATGACGATGACGATGACGATGACGATGACGATGACGATGACGATGACGATGACGATGACGATGACGATGACGATGACGATGACGATGACGATGACGATGACGATGACGATGACGATGACGATGACGATGACGATGACGATGACGATGACGATGACGATGACGATGACGATGACGATGACGATGACGATGACGATGACGATGACGATGACGATGACGATGACGATGACGATGACGATGACGATGACGATGACGATGACGATGACGATGACGATGACGATGACGATGACGATGACGATGACGATGACGATGACGATGACGATGACGATGACGATGACGATGACGATGACGATGACGATGACGATGACGATGACGATGACGATGACGATGACGATGACGATGACGATGACGATGACGATGACGATGACGATGACGATGACGATGACGATGACGATGACGATGACGATGACGATGACGATGACGATGACGATGACGATGACGATGACGATGACGATGACGATGACGATGACGATGACGATGACGATGACGATGACGATGACGATGACGATGACGATGACGATGACGATGACGATGACGATGACGATGACGATGACGATGACGATGACGATGACGATGACGATGACGATGACGATGACGATGACGATGACGATGACGATGACGATGACGATGACGATGACGATGACGATGACGATGACGATGACGATGACGATGACGATGACGATGACGATGACGATGACGATGACGATGACGATGACGATGACGATGACGATGACGATGACGATGACGATGACGATGACGATGACGATGACGATGACGATGACGATGACGATGACGATGACGATGACGATGACGATGACGATGACGATGACGATGACGATGACGATGACGATGACGATGACGATGACGATGACGATGACGATGACGATGACGATGACGATGACGATGACGATGACGATGACGATGACGATGACGATGACGATGACGATGACGATGACGATGACGATGACGATGACGATGACGATGACGATGACGATGACGATGACGATGACGATGACGATGACGATGACGATGACGATGACGATGACGATGACGATGACGATGACGATGACGATGACGATGACGATGACGATGACGATGACGATGACGATGACGATGACGATGACGATGACGATGACGATGACGATGACGATGACGATGACGATGACGATGACGATGACGATGACGATGACGATGACGATGACGATGACGATGACGATGACGATGACGATGACGATGACGATGACGATGACGATGACGATGACGATGACGATGACGATGACGATGACGATGACGATGACGATGACGATGACGATGACGATGACGATGACGATGACGATGACGATGACGATGACGATGACGATGACGATGACGATGACGATGACGATGACGATGACGATGACGATGACGATGACGATGACGATGACGATGACGATGACGATGACGATGACGATGACGATGACGATGACGATGACGATGACGATGACGATGACGATGACGATGACGATGACGATGACGATGACGATGACGATGACGATGACGATGACGATGACGATGACGATGACGATGACGATGACGATGACGATGACGATGACGATGACGATGACGATGACGATGACGATGACGATGACGATGACGATGACGATGACGATGACGATGACGATGACGATGACGATGACGATGACGATGACGATGACGATGACGATGACGATGACGATGACGATGACGATGACGATGACGATGACGATGACGATGACGATGACGATGACGATGACGATGACGATGACGATGACGATGACGATGACGATGACGATGACGATGACGATGACGATGACGATGACGATGACGATGACGATGACGATGACGATGACGATGACGATGACGATGACGATGACGATGACGATGACGATGACGATGACGATGACGATGACGATGACGATGACGATGACGATGACGATGACGATGACGATGACGATGACGATGACGATGACGATGACGATGACGATGACGATGACGATGACGATGACGATGACGATGACGATGACGATGACGATGACGATGACGATGACGATGACGATGACGATGACGATGACGATGACGATGACGATGACGATGACGATGACGATGACGATGACGATGACGATGACGATGACGATGACGATGACGATGACGATGACGATGACGATGACGATGACGATGACGATGACGATGACGATGACGATGACGATGACGATGACGATGACGATGACGATGACGATGACGATGACGATGACGATGACGATGACGATGACGATGACGATGACGATGACGATGACGATGACGATGACGATGACGATGACGATGACGATGACGATGACGATGACGATGACGATGACGATGACGATGACGATGACGATGACGATGACGATGACGATGACGATGACGATGACGATGACGATGACGATGACGATGACGATGACGATGACGATGACGATGACGATGACGATGACGATGACGATGACGATGACGATGACGATGACGATGACGATGACGATGACGATGACGATGACGATGACGATGACGATGACGATGACGATGACGATGACGATGACGATGACGATGACGATGACGATGACGATGACGATGACGATGACGATGACGATGACGATGACGATGACGATGACGATGACGATGACGATGACGATGACGATGACGATGACGATGACGATGACGATGACGATGACGATGACGATGACGATGACGATGACGATGACGATGACGATGACGATGACGATGACGATGACGATGACGATGACGATGACGATGACGATGACGATGACGATGACGATGACGATGACGATGACGATGACGATGACGATGACGATGACGATGACGATGACGATGACGATGACGATGACGATGACGATGACGATGACGATGACGATGACGATGACGATGACGATGACGATGACGATGACGATGACGATGACGATGACGATGACGATGACGATGACGATGACGATGACGATGACGATGACGATGACGATGACGATGACGATGACGATGACGATGACGATGACGATGACGATGACGATGACGATGACGATGACGATGACGATGACGATGACGATGACGATGACGATGACGATGACGATGACGATGACGATGACGATGACGATGACGATGACGATGACGATGACGATGACGATGACGATGACGATGACGATGACGATGACGATGACGATGACGATGACGATGACGATGACGATGACGATGACGATGACGATGA